>OY728125.1:640609435-646104435 GCA_963277665.1 Viscum album | reverse complement strand
TGAATGACCATGTTACTATTAAATTAATCACCCAATTTTAATGACCATGTTAACATTCTTATTTCACAAATGAATGACCGTGTTACCATTCATTTAATCACAGAAATTTAATGACCATGTTACCATTCATAATAGATGGTCGAATGAGCATGTTACCGTTCACCATTTCACACATATATCATGTATCTCATTTATTATGGTTAAAAAACATTAACCACATTATCGTGTATATCATGTCATCACATTAAGATGGATTAATTGACATTAAAACTCTTACAACAACATCACATTAATTAATTTATCAATTAATTAATCCACTCATCATCATTTCTAATTCAATAACTAGTTTTAACATAAAAATACCCTTAATTAATTCCCCAATTAATTATGTACATCAATCTCTTTAGTCAACTCAACCATTAATTAAGAACTTAATCAAAATTAAGGAATTGATTAAATTTCTCAATTCCCAAACTCAACATCCCATAATTAATTCATCAATTAATTATTCCAAAATACTATTATAGAGTCTTATAATTAATTCCCCAATTAATTATCCATTTCCTGGCATCAATATCCCATAATTAATTCCCTAATTAATTATCTCAAACCATGATCTTAGTTTCCTATAATTAAAGTCCCAATTAATTATCTTTATTTGCAACACCCAAAAATCATAACTAATTCCACAATTAATTATCTCATTCAACAATCCCTAAATCTTACAATTTCACAATCATCTCAATTAATTAAATTACCACATTAATTAATTCAATTATAGATTATAGTTTCTAAAGAGATATATAAATTATACAACATGCATATACATAAACAAATCATGACATTGGGATTTAGATTTTTGACCACCTACCTTGATTCATTGTTGGATGTTTACTCAATAGAAATATCCAAAATTTGAGTAGCACAATGACGTAGATTTGAGATTTGGATATGATCCCTAAACCAAGATGAAAGATATCATGATATAATCAATCTATATTTAGATATAAA
The DNA here is from genome assembly GCA_963277665.1 of Viscum album. Lineage (NCBI taxonomy): Eukaryota > Viridiplantae > Streptophyta > Magnoliopsida > Santalales > Viscaceae > Viscum > Viscum album. The sequence continues at coordinate 646,103,424 of OY728125.1, read as the reverse complement.
ATCTTAGATATAGATATCACAAATTAGGCTTAAATCTAAAGAATCATTGAATCAACTCTACCAAAAGTTCAAGAGAAGAAGGAAGAATAGATATAATAAATATCAGGATGACATTAACTTACTGGGATAAGAGAGAATATTCTATTTGGGCTTCAAATATTTAAGAACAGAGGTTGAATGACCTTGTAACCCCTCTATAAACCTTTGTAATCGCCCTAAAATGTTAATTCATGATCCAAGGTGAAAATGAGGTTTTTTGGTGGTTTGGGGGATTTTAAAATAAATTTTCGGGTGAAATAAACCCATGCGCTAAATGGTTATGGATAGGGGTGCATGGTTTAAAAAATCATGAAACAACCATGTGACCCTCACTGTTTGGGCTCACACGGTTATCTAGGTTTGGGTGCACTATATGTCAAACTGTGCACCAGACATGCAGATCCCCTCTACCTGGGTCCACACGGTTAGCTGGGCTGGGAACATGTTTTACTCTAACCATTTTCCAACCATGCACAATCCCCTTTTCTTAATATTTTTCTTAAAACTCCACCCAAACACACCCAAGGTCAAAACTCCAACCAAAGGTACTTAAATAAAACAAAATCTACCTGAATTTTCACTCATGATAACTCCAGAAAATGTTAGGATCACACCATCTCCCGACCTTATAACAGATCATCCTCGAGCTATACTTCCAAGCTTTTCTAAGATCCCGATCCAAATAGATTGGGACATTAGTGCCTCATATATTATTCTATTTCCCATGTTTCCTTTTATAAATTTCCATTTTTCCATAACACAAAGACTATCAGTGCTGTCTTTCCTCAAAACACCTTCTCAATGTGATCCAACACATGAATCAAATGCTCTTCCAAGGATGCATCTATCAAAAAATCAACCTCCTCCACATTAATCACATGAGAAGGTTTTGGGTGATACCTCTATAGAATTTACATAGGGAAACACCATTCATTGCTCTGTATTTCTGTGGAAGAACCAATCAGTGCTCCACTATTCAAATTCACTCCACGATCAATAATGTTCCAAAAAACCTTAGTACTAACTTGCCATGTCTCCGTATCCTATGGTGACCCAACCTAAGCTACACCCGAAGGAATACATGATCACCCTCTGTAAATTCTTGGGGTCATCTCCATATATTAACATAATACTTATGCCTACTATGATACATATCCATACATTTATGAATCAAATTCACCTGCACCGACATCTCTTGAATGAGATTTGTCCCCAACAAATTTGACTCACCATCCTCTATCCAGTATAACGGTGATCTACATGACCTACCATAAAGAGCCTCGTATGGTTCCATTTGTATCATTTCCTGAAAAATGTTGTTATAGGAAATCTCTACAAAAGCTAAGTGCTTCTCCCAGGACCCACTAATGTCCAGCGCACATGCCCACAACATATCCTCAAGCACCTGTATAATACTATTTTCAATTGTCAATCCATCTATGGTTGAATAGCCATACTAAATAATACCTATATACTTAGTGCCTTCTAAAATCCATTCCAGAAGTGTGATCTAATGTGTGAATCACAATTTGAAACTATAGTTTGAGGAACCCTATGCAGATGGACTATCTCCCAAACATACAGTTACCCCAACTACCCTAATATAAAGGTTTCCCATATAGGCAAGAAATACGCTACATTTTTTTAGTCGATCCACAATGACCCAAACATTGGAATTCTTCCTAAGTGTCTTTATAATACCAACCACAAAGTCTATAGTCACTTCATCCCACTTCCACTCATGAATGGGTAATGGTTGTTGCAAACCTCCAGGTCATTGATTCTCCCCCTGCACCTACTGATAGGTGATCTATCGTGTCACGAACCCTACTATCTCGATTTTCATGCCTAGCCACCAAAACTGTCTTCATATATCACAGTACAATTTGGTCACACCTAGATGTACCACCCACTTCTAGGCATGAAATTCTCACATGAGATCCTCCTGCATGCTCATAGGTACAATAACTCAATACTTCACATAGATGATATCTTCCTCATCTGTCAATAAATCCAAAGGTGTCTCCCCACCTTCAAAGCTTTCCATCAAGGCTAAGAACTCTAGATACTCATACTATCTGAACCTACTCCGTATAAAAAGTGTAGATTCTACTGCCACTAAAACCAAATTTATTAGCTTCTGACTCTCCAAAACCACCACATGCATTTCAGCCAGCAAATTCATCATATTTCACTCAGAACTCAACTCTTGAACCATCTTAGTCTGAGTTTTCCTGGTCAAGGAATCAACCACACTATTTCCCTTCCTGGGGGTATATGTTAGTTCAAAGTCGAAAGACTAAATATATTAAACCCATATCCACTCCAGAAGATTCAAATCTCTCTGCATGAAGATATACATCAAGATCTTATGGTCAGTGTCAATTGTAAACATTTCTCCCAAGAGATAGTGTTTCCAAAACATCAAATAATATACCACTACTTTTAACTCAAGGTCATGAATAAGGTAATTTCATTCATGAGGCCTCAACTTTCAAGACCCATATGCAAAAACTCAATCTCCTTGCATCATCACAACTCTGAGTCAGATCCCAGAAGTCTCTAAATACACTATGTACTCCTCACATGACTCAGGTAGGATCAAAATTGATGTCAACATAAAACACATCTTCATATCCTGGAAATAATTTATGCATTATTCCATCCACTCAAAATATATCCTCTTCTTGGTCAATCAAAAAACTAATGCTTCTAATCAGGAAAAGTCTTGGATGAACCTCCTATAATATCCAACTAATCCCAAAGAGATTTGGATATCAAAAATATTCTTCTGTTGCTCCTAAGAAACTGCTTCCTGAACCTTATCCTGGTGTACTGACAAAACTTCCTATGAGATGATGTTTTTTAATAGATGTACCTAGTAAATCAATAGCTGACAATTAGATATCTTGGCATAGAACTGATTCTTTCTTAGTGTACTATGGAAGATATTAATATATTTGTCATGATCTTCATGAGTCCTGAAGTACACTAATATTTCATACACAAAACCACCACAAACTAATCTAGATACAGATGAAATATCTTGTTCATGAAGTCCATAAAAACTATTGTTTCATTTTTCAACCCAAATGTCATTACAAAAAACTCATAAAGGCCATAACTACTTCTGAAAGCTGTCCTTGGTATATCAAAAGTTTGAAATCTCAATTAATGATACTCTGATTTCATGTCAATCATTGAGAACACACAATCCCCTCTCAACTGGTCAAATAGATCATCGATATGAAAAATAGGATATTATTTCTTCTCATTAACCTTGTTAAACTTCCAGTAATTGACCCATAAACATAAACACTCATCAGACTTCATTGAAAAAAATATAGGCGATCCCCATGAAGACATAATCAAACATATATACCCTATATCTAGAAACTCCTCTAAGTGAGTCTTGATCTCTTTATGCTCTGTTGTTGCCACTCTCTATGGCATAATTGATACTAGCTCAGTCCCTAGAATGAGCTTAATAGTGAATTCCATATCTCTCTTAGGAGGTGGCTGTGAGAAGTCTTCTAGAAAGATATCCTAAAAAATTTTCACCACTGGTGGAAGGACATCATTCCTAACACCCCCTTCATCCAACAATAGACTAGAAACTTGGGCTATGAGATCTCCTAGTTACTGAGTAATTGGACCTACTTGGCCCACCTAAATATCACACTCTCCCTGATGAATGTAATGGTCACCCTTAGGAGATGTAAACATAAATCTACTATGATAATAATATATGTGATCATGGGATGTGACTAGCTAGTCTATACCCATAATTAGGTCAAAGACAGTCATATCAATAATATAGAGATCCCATATAAAATGGTACTCACTGATCTCAAGAGTACATCCCTTTCACACCCAGATATCTCTAGACCGTACACACAAAGGTGTATCTATCATCATAACCTTGATCACAAAATCCACTTCTAGGATCAAACCATTAACAAGTTTAGAAGTTATAAAATAATAAGATTCACCAGAATAAAATAAGGCACTAGCTAATGTATGAGCTACAAGAATAGTACCTCTCACCGTTGATGGTCAAGCCTCACTATCCATACGTGTAGACTTCACCACTTGAAACTATCTTACCCCTCTTCTCTGTGATGCTACCGAGCTCCCCTGAGTACCACCACTCTACTGATATGTGCGATATTTCCCAGAAGCACCAAATCTGCTACCTCTACTGCCTCAGACAGCAGAACTCCAACTCTGGGACTGATAAGGTGTAGAAGATCCCTTTACCGCACTCTGAATATCTCTTATTGTTCCATCCCTACCTGACTACCTCAAGTTCCTGTAAAACCTATGTATATGTCCCATATTTTCGTAAGATCGATACTCCATTGGTGGTCTATAACAGTTTCTATGATAATGTCCCGAACCAAAACACTAATTCTAGATCACGCTAGTAAGGTCTTATGAAACCGAACCTCCTTTCTGTGTACTCTTATTCCTAGTTCTTTGAAAAAAGTTTTCATAATGATGCTTTCAGCTCTCAGAAGTCACAACTTTTGATTGTCTAGTAGAAACTATTTGTCTAGTACCATAAGCCTCTCTCAATTTCCCTTCATCTATGAAATCTTGATCCACCACCTCAACAAACTTATTTAATCAAAAGAGATTGATTTGGGACCTAATTTTAAACTTAATTCCATCTTGAAAGTGTATTTAAATAACTACATAATATCCTTATAATGTTTGAGGAAAGTTATTTAGATTTTTCAAGCATCCAGCATTATCCATAACAAACATGCTCCCCTGATTCAGATTCATGAACTCAGTTACTTTCTCCTACCTCAGCATCTCTAGATAGAAGTGATCCAAGAACTTCTCCAAAAGTTCCTTCCATATCATGCCATTATCCTTTCAATTATAAACATGAATATCCCATAAGAGCTTCACTGATCCTCATAGAATTTAAGATGCTAACTTTACCCTCTTCTCTATAGGAGTCTCTAAATGGTAATGTATCATCTCGATGGACTCAACCCAAAACTCAGATCCCTTAGGCCCACTCTCTCTGGTAAAAGTTAGAGGGAACTACAACTAAAACAATCTTGTCAGATCATACATGATTTTTACAACCCATCTTGGGTCTCTTTCCATAAATTTCATTAAATGAGTGAAGTTCTCCCAGAACTACTCTCATTCTTCCTCCCCCAGCACCATTGGCGCCTTAAGTTCTACCACTGGAGGATCATCCACAACCATGTCCTCTGGTCAACCTCTCAACCAACACCTTTATGGAGGCATATCTCTATAACTACAAGTACACCTCTTAGAAATTATAACACAAATTTATCACATTTAAGTTATACAAAGAAAGAAAAAATCCATAACATGTACTTTCCCCAACCTTCACCAAAAGGTTAAAATCGAGGCACTATTATTACCCTTAATCATCATACACATAGGCCTGGTTAACAAGGGTACCCACAATTTTGTATTCAAGTTACTTATTTAGATACCCTATTATACTTATTTTTAACCATATTCAAGTTAATCATTTTAAGTACCATATTAATTTCAATTTCACAAGCAAGGAAAAAAAATTATGTTCAACAACTTACCTATAACTCATTTCCTGGTGCGTTCCTAAACTAATGAATGTCACAATAATCCTAGGTGCCTAAAATGATGCATGCAAACTCAAATATTATTCTATTATGGGCCATGAATAAACATTCAATAATTCTCAGAAACAATAATCACATCACACAACTAGTGTTTCACCCAAGGTGAAATAATATTAAATTGTAAGAGAAAATAACAATGATAACAATCCCACCCCGAATACTATAGTTTTCCCCCATACATGGGTTTAAAAATCCCATGCACAAACTCATTACAAAGCACTAGATCTTCCTAGTATTATACATACCTTTATAAAATAGTAATACATAAGAAGAGGAAATAAAAATAGACCTATAATACCAATTTGTAACATCCCGACCAGGGGGAATGCAACAGTACCCCAATCAAGTTAGTCACATGACCTCCGGTGTGCCACCCTGTATGCTAGAGGCTTCCGACTAGCAGCGAGGGTATGGTAAGCAAGTAATGGGAAGACTATACACTCTTTTATCAGAGTAAAAAACAAATGGAAGTAAATAAGAAATATCAGAAGCATATATAATCATAAAAAATACCAATTTAACAAGATAAACAAAATAAAAAATACAATACTCGACTGAAAGGGAAAACATGTGATACCAAAGTAAGTTTCAAAGTGTCTCAAATGAATATACAAGTAAAGACCCGAACGACTCCCAAGAAGGTCCTAAACCAATTATGGTTCCCTCATACAAGTTTGAATCCAAATCATTAATCCAACACAAAGACTTTTCCCTTAACATCTCCTGTAATAATAATGCCTATTTGGGTACTGATCAGCCAGCCCGAATAGGGTGTGAGTATGACTCGGTAGGTCACCACCAATGGTGTCTAAAACAAATCTAGACAAGAACAATGTGTGGAATTATAATAATAATTCTTATAATGAAAAAATAAACAATTTATAATTTTATTAAGAATTATCTATTTAATCACATCAAAACCCAGGTTCCTGTAAATACCCATACCGCAATACCTGCTTCAGCCCGTGCTATAATCTCATCCTTCCACAAGGTTTACCATGTGTTTGAAATCCCCCATTATTTTATTATTTTACAAATGAAGGATCTTTTTACCATTATTATTTCATAGATGAATGACCGTGTTACAATTCATTTAATCACACAATTTGAATGACCATTTTACTATTCTTATTTCAAAAATGAATGACTATGTTACCATTAATTTAATCACATATTTTGAATGAACATGTTATAATTATGATTTATTAAATGAATGACCATGATATAATTCATTTAATCACACAATTTGAATGAACATGTTACCATTCTTATTTCTCAAATGAATGACCATGTTACCATTCATTTAATCACACAATTTGAATGACCATACTACTATTCTTATTTCACAAATAAATAACCATGTTACCATTCATTTAATCACACAATTTGAATAATCATGTTACCATTCATAATAGTTGTCTAAATGAACATATTACCATTCACCAATTCACACATATCTCATGGATTTTATTTATCAAGGTTAATAAACATTAAAAACATTTTCATGTATATAAAATCATCACATTAAGTAGGATTAATCGACATTAAACCTATTACCCAAATATCACATTAATTAATTTATCAATTAATTAATCAAATCATACCCATTTTTAATTCAAAAACTAATCTTCACATAAAAATCCCCTTAATCAATTCCCTAATTAATTAAGATCATTAATCTCTTTAGTTAACTCAACGATTAATTAATTACTTACTCATAATTAAATAATATATTAATTATCTCAATTTCCAAACTCAATATCTCATAAATAATTCATCAATTAATTATTCAAATAGACTATTCTATAGTCTTATAATTAATTCCCTAATTAATTATCCACTTCATCGAATCAATATCCCATTATTAATTCCCTAATTAATTATCTCAAACCACGATATCAGTTTCCCAATTAATTATCTATATTCACAACGCCCACAAACCATATTTAATTCCATAATTAATTATCTCATTCAATGATCCCTAAATCTCACAATTTCACAGTCATCTCAATTAATTAATTTACTACTTTAATTAATTTAAATAGATATTATCATTTCTAAACAACTCTATAAATTATACAACTTTCATATATATTAAAAAATTGCGACTATAGGATTTAGATTTTTTACCACCTTCCTTGATTCATTTATGGATGTTTTCTCAATGGAAGTCCCCAAAATCTGAGCAACATAACAACATAGATCTAAGATCCAGATCTAACCCCTAAAAAAAGATTAAATATATAAAGATATAATAAATCTAGATATAGATCTACAATCCTAAATCTATATCTCACAAATTGGGATTAGTTCTAAAGAAATAGAGAACAGAATCCTCCAAAAATATTAAGAGAATAAGGAAGAATATATAAAATACTAATCGGGATGAGATCCACTTATTAGAAGAAGAGAAAATATTTGATTCAGAAATTGAATCTTGAATAAAAAAGGTCATACAGCCTTGGAACCCCTTTGGAAAGCTCTAAAATTGACCAAAAGAGTTATGTCCTGATACAAGGTTAAAATGAAGGTGTTTTGGGGGTTTAAAAGATTTTAAAATAAATTTTCGGGTGAAATAAAACTGCACACACATTTTTTATGGGTAGGGTCACATGATTAACTAGGTTTGGGAACATGGATTGTCAAACCATGAACCGGCCATGCAGGTCCCCTCTTCCCGGGTCTACATGATTATCTAGCCTAGGTGTACAGTTTACTCTATCCATTTAATAACCATGCATAGTCCCCTTTTCAAAAAAGTTTTCTTAAAACTCCACCCAAACACACATCAAGTCATTACTCCACCCAAATTTACTTAAATAAAAAAGTACCTAAATTTTCACTCGAGATAACTCTAGAAGAGGTTAGGATCTTATAGTTTATCATTCATTAGACACAATAACGAGTTTAAACAAATCATGACATGCTAATAAAATACTATTATTTAATATGATAGTTATCAATTTGCCTTTGGAATTGCATGAATGAATATGATTAATTAAATTATGAAAATATATGGTTTAACAAATTATATAAAATTAATTATTTAGTGACCAATTAATTATAAATGAAAAATAAAAACTATTTTCAAAATAATGGAATTCTATTTCTGAAAACTATTTTTATACATATAAACATGATTTACCAAAAAAAATTAAAAAAAATAACTTTTTGTGAATTAATTTAATTAAATTTATATATTATATATTCAAAATTTTTTTAGAATTAATCTTATGTGTTTCCTAGATAATAGATAAGAATAGATATGATTTTACGCTTAAAACTGTATTTCTATGAAAATCAGTTTTTTCCTTTTGAAAAATTATTTTAAAATTAATTTTTCATAATTTCATAAAATTTATTTTTAAAAATAATATTAATTTTTTAAAAAATAATTTCATTATTATATTGATGTTATTTTTTAAAGTTGTCTGAAAAGATTTTTTTTTGATGTATTGTGAAAAATACTATTTTTTATTTATAAATGTAATTTATTTTAAATAATTTTAAAACATAAAAATTATTTTAATATAGTTTCAAATATAAAATTAGTTAAATTATATATATATATTAATCCAATAAAATTTATTTAAATAAATTTCATGTTTATTTTTTATATAAAAACTTTTTAAGCTTGAGAAAATTTTCTCTTCAGAAAACTGCTGTTTTATCACATCTTTGGGGTTAAATTAAAATTAAAGATTTACAATTATGTGCATGGAATTTTAGAAAATGGATTAAATATTTTTAATAATAATAATTTATATTATATACTATGTATATGTTAATTTTTTTTCATATTTTATAGTAACAATAGTAAAAATTAATTATCATGATTAAGGTTAAAACGGGTTCACCAGGGGATTAAACTAAATAGATAAGGGGTAAAATGGCCTCTAGAATTCTAAAACACCAATTTTATGGACATATTGCGACATTATATCCTATAAATTTTGATAATGGCATATTATGGATACTTTTGGCCCGTGAAAAACATGGTGAATCATTTTTATTCTCAAAAACTAAAAGTTTACCACTTCCCTCACATATAAAAGGACACCCTTACTCCTCTCCTATTAAATCATAGAAAACAATTTGGTTTAGAAAATACCAAACCAAAAAATTCTTTAATTCTATCCTCTCATCCAATAATCCTTATTTGTATTAGAAACCTAACGTATCAAGGATTTTGGGGAAAATCCAGGGAGGTTACCCAAAGAAGAGGTAACATTCCTCAATGAGGGGTTTTAATGTTATTTCCCCCTCCACATCAATAAAATATTATTAAACCATGATAATATAATAAACAAAAATTATTACATATAATAAGGTGTTATTATACTATGATAATTAACTATATCTATCTCCTCTTCCCTCAAATGGAAAATGATAATGTCACTTGTGTGTACGGTAAACTACTGCCTCACTAACCAATATGACACATTTTCCAACAACACCTCGCATGGTTGTGTATTATTATGAATAATATATATATATATATATATTATTAATAAAATAAATATAATTTATTTATTATGACATCAGATATACCTTCTTACTTTCCATTCTATGGGGGATATGATATCATCTTTTGTGTGTACGAAAGACTACTGCCTCGTGAAGTGATGTGATTCATTTTACACAAACAATTTTGATGGAAGGTTATTATGGTGAAATTAAGGATTATATGTGAAATATATGAAATAAAAATAAATTTTTAGTTCCAATATATTATTTAACTTTCTTTCATTTCATCCATATAGAAAATGGAAGTAATGTTCATGTGTACGTACGAGCTACTATCTCTATGAATAGTGTATTTCATTTTCTATCTATAACATTTATGAAATAATATAAATACATATATAATGAATATATATAATTTTTTATCATGGATAAAATTATGGATATTATGTAACCAATATCAAATTAAGAGGATCATAAATTCTAAATCAAAACATACATGAAAAACAATGTAGTTATTTCTTGAAACACGACTTTAACATGGAATTGTTAATAAACTAGTAATAAAAGGTAATAAGTAAATTATAAGTTGTATGATTTATATATGTATTGTTATGTACCAACAATATACCAAAATTATATTTCTCTTAATTCATTTTCAAATGTGTACGAAGGATGTTGAGACTCAAGGTAATGGGCATATCATCTAATTTTATATTTGTGAGATACATGCCACATTCAACATGTGTTTCTTATATTTAGTGTATATAATTTCCATAAATTTGTTTTATATTTATAAAAATGAAACTTATGGTATTCACATATCAATTTTATTATATCTCTTTCATTGGGATTATGGTTCAAAAGATACCAAATCCGTAAAGTATTTTTAACTCAGTTTGTCTTAATTAGGACATATGCTATGTTATGAACTTATCTTCTTTATGAGGTGTATATACATACCCTTTGAAATATAATATCATTAATTTATTTATTCTCATTATATTATAAGTTTCATTTAATTTTATTATTTCACGTGGCTTATGATTCGATGTTACCAAATTGGTAAGAGTTTTATTATACAATCTCATCATTTATAGGGATTGTTTTTATTTCTGTTTCCAATGATGAAATATTATGATCCATATATCAATAAACTCATGGAATTTATTCTTCAATGGGGGAATAATGATAATAAGTACAACATGAATAAAATTTACCACTATCATAACCACTCAATATTTTAAAACATTAATTTTAAGTTTCAAAGTATATTTTCAATGAAAAGTTTTTCCAAAATATTTTATTATTTTTTAGTGATATTTAAAATGTAAAGGAGATTTTCCTCAACAAATGAATTAAATGAGTTTTAAAAATTCCTTTATAATTTTAAAATTTTATTTTCAAAGAAAAGGATTTCCAAAATATTTTATAAATTTTAACAGATTTTAAAAATGGAAAGGATATTTTCCACAATTTTTTTTAAATATACCTTTACAGGTTTCAATGATTTTGTTCAAAGAAATGTATTTCAAAAATATTTTAAGAATTTTTAGTGATTTTTAAAATGGAAAGGATATTTTCCTCAATAAATGTTTGAAATACTTTTTAATAATTCCTTTATAATTTTCAAATATTATTTTAAAAATAAATGTTTTAAAAAATATTTTATGAATTTTTAGTGATTTTAAAAATAGAAAGGATATTTTACTCAATAAATTTTTTAAATGGTTTTAAAATATTTTATTACATGTTTATAAGGTCATTTTCAAATAAAATTATTTAGAAAATGTATTATTTTTTAAAAAGTTTTTTTCAATGATGAAATGCAATTTTACTCAACAAATATTTCAAGTGATCTTTCAAAATCATTATCCATATAAGGTTAAATAATTTTATGTTACTTATTCTTTACTAGGGATAATATTTATTGATTACATACTTATTCTTTCTATATATGGTTAGTCTTTATGTTGATGAATTTTTTATGAAACCCATTTATTTTGAAATGGTTGTGCTATGGTGAATTGATGAAATGTTTATGAAACCCTTTTTCATTACACAAGATATGTTGTGATGATATTATAGATTTTTTATGATGTTGTGGCACACATAATTATGGCATTATTAAGAGATGGTTGTGACAAAAATATCCCTCCAATTCACTGGGTAATGATTTATAAATCTTGAGATAATAATGAGAAATGAGTCAATGGGATTGACCCACTTTGGGAAAGAGGTGAGTCCTGATCCACTATAGAAAACAAGTGCATCCTGATCCACAATGGAAAATAGTTGATTAGACATGATCCACTATATCGATAGTCTTAGTTGTTTACCCTGATATATTAAATGGTTTTAAATATTTATGATGGTACCATATTTTTATGATATGATTTTATGGTTAATGATTGATTTTTGATAATTTCTCACTCTTATGGGACATGTTTTTGTAATTGATAATGTATTATGCCATGACTCAGGTTTATGATCTATGATAGGTTGGGTATTAACATCGTATGCTATTTTCATAGTCAGATACTTTTATGATTATTATATTTTTTTATATGAACATAGAATGATATATCCTATGTTTACCCTTACTGAGCATTTGAGCTCATCCTTTCTTATATTTACTTCCCCATGTTATGAAGAATATTTTAGGTAGGATATTATTCAGAGGGGGTAATATGATGGAAGATAACTATGGGAGATGTTGAATACCTTCTATGAAATAAGAATATTATATTTTTAGTCTCCAAATACACTAAACTATTATGGTCTTTGAGTGTGTGTTTATGAACAATATTAAATATTTATCTAAAAAGATGTGATTCCATGTATTCCATAACTATTATGAGAAACAATAGGTTAAATATCAGTTGTATTACATTAGAGAAAATGATAGTGTATTTCATGGGTCTTAAACATGAGCTCCCTTCGTGGGATTCTTGTGTCCTTATTAGGGCGATGATAGGATATATAATTTGGCTTATTTATGAGATTCCCTATGATTCTAAACTCGATAAGTGACTTGAATGATTTCATGATGGATTATATCTTACACTAGGCATGAGGTCCATAAATTATTTACAACCCCCTCCATCTAAAGGTAACAATATGATAAATGATGATTGTTAATGTTGGGGATTATACTTGGTAGGAGGCCTAGATAGTTTTGTTCAAGGATTACACCTAAGTAGGATGCCCATTTATAGTTCACCCAAGCATGTGAGTCGGTTATGGTGTATTTTTGGTGTAAAGTGGAGTATCTTGACTCAAGTCATGGTGGAGAACCAAGATAAATATCATAACTCATGGACCTTATCGAAATAAAGAGAAGTATCTCATTTCACAATGTAGATTATATGTATGTATTATCATGTCTAGGGCCTTGGTGAATTATTTATTATTCCTTCATAGGAATAGTGATGATGCTATTCCCTAGTGAGGGATAGTGAATATATTTAACAATAGTGAGGGATAGTGAATAGACTTGCTTCACCATAGTACCAAAATAGGTAAAGGGTAGTATTTCTCTCTAGTTCAACCTTTTAGAGATATAGGAAAAGGCGCAACCCCAAAAGAACCTAGGAACCATAATGGTTCACCCTTGTAGGGTACTTGGGGGAAGGATCACCCAAGTAGGGGCCTTGGGAGATGGATTGTTTTAGTGGAGGTTCTATCTAGTAGAGTGTCACTATAGTGGGTGGTTTACCTATTGTAAGTCCCCCCTATAAAAGGGTCACCCTATTAGAGGGTCACACTAATATAGGTCCACCCTAGTGGTTTATTTCCTTATATTGGTCTCTCCCTAATGGTGGATCACCCATGTTAAGGGTTGTCCTAGTAGATGATCATTATTTTGGAGGGTCACTTTAGTGGATGATTTCTTGAGCAAGGGATCTCCCAAGTGGTAGATTTCCCAAAAAGTTGGACTGACCAATTGTGTGGCTCACCCAAGTTGTGGATTGCCCATGTGGGTCACCCAAGTGGTGGATCACCCAAGTGAATGGACCTACCTAGTCATAGGCATCCCTAGTGAAGTTCCACCCTGATGAAGATCCTCCCAAGTGGAGGAAAAAACAATTGGATGGATTCCTTAGTTGAGGTCCTACTAAGTCGAGTGGCTCCTAGGTGGGTTACCCATGAAGGGGCCTTAGAATAGGTGGAGTAAAGTAGATCTCTCACATCTCTAAGTTATCTATCTACAAAAGTGTTCCTAACCAAAATTATAGATGACATGATCTATTTATATAAAATTTTAGGGGTCTAGGTGAATTATCCTTTGTGATGTAAGATGATTCACACTAATGATCTAGGTGCATGTCCTAGTTAAATGGGTCCAACTGATGGACCTATGAGAATTTGACTTAATCTATTACCAACTTCTAAAATCCATAAATTTTGATCTATAAGTCCATTTTATCTCAGTGACTAATAAAACTGAAGGGTGTGATGTGATTTGTTCTTCTTGATATGGTGTATTCTCCATAGAAGGATGTTTTTGGAATTTTAAATTTCTCAGAATACTCTCATAAATGGGTTTTGAGCTTTGGAATCCTTTTTGTCTGAAATGTGTGAAATCCAAGGCCTAGAAATGGAAGGAATTTCTCACCACCACATAACCATATAAGGAATTTTTTTTAGGAATAATCATACCTGAATGTATGATACATCTTTTGGAACATGGAAATATCATTCTCTTATTCTTTAGGCAGGAGGATAAATTTATACTCAAACTAAATTTGTCTTTTTATAAGTAAGGATTTCATTATGATTTCTAAAAAATAGTTCATGGAATAACTTTTTATGAAGAAAAATCCCCCCCCCCCTTAGAATTTAATTCATTCAGAATTAAAAAAAATATTATTCTAAGGTAAACATATGGGAACTTTTCCACATTCATGAATAACTTGTTCGATTTTAACGAGGGTCAAAATAAAAATACAGGGAATAAAATTAATGATAAACATGACTAAAACACATTTTATTTCCATATTTTGACCTTATAAGCTATAAGGTTCCATAATTTACCATTTTTTTATCTTTTTTTGAATGCGTAAAACATGTGTAAACCTTTTTCTTTTCAAAAAATACTATTGTGGCACTCACCTCACTTATAAAATGCCTCCCACTCTTCTTCTATTCACAATTGAAAACTCTTTTTTTATGAAATTCCATACCTAATCCCTTAATTAGTTCCCCCTTATTATCTTAGTGGCCTTAGTTTTATCAAAAACCCAAAATTGGATGTATTTTTGTAAAAACCCAAGGAGGTTACCTAAAGAGGATGTAATGTTCATCATCCAACATTTTTATTTTATTTATTAATCAACCTCCTTAAAATATTACTAAAATTCAATAATAAAATAAACTTAGTATCTTAAATATACTAATATGTTATAATAATTATTTCAATACCTACATCTATATCCTCTCCCCTAAAATGGGGAACGATGATGTCACACATGTGTATGACATACTACCTCCTCATGAACTGATGTAACAAATTATCCATAAAAAACTCTCATGGTTGGGTATTATTATGGATAATATATATATATATATATACATATGATATTTTTAACATAAATATTCTTCTGGAATTATGATATTATGTATACTATCTTATTTTCCATTCTATGGGTGATATGATTACTTCGTTCATGTGTAACATGTACTACCACCTCGTGATGTGATGTGGTTCATTTTTCAATAATGTTTTTTATATAATTTATTTAGGTTAACATTTATGAATATATGTGACATATATTAAATAAAAATTATTCTTTAATGGTAATATATTATTTACCTATCTATCATTTCATCCATCAAGAAAATGGAAAGTGTATTCATGCATACATACGTCCTACCAGCTCCATGACTAGTGTATTTCATTTTATATTTCTAAAATTTAAGGATTAATCTAAATAAATATATATTTAATATATATAATATTTATATCATGGTTAAAAATTTTCATATTATTTAACCGTCATCAAATAAAGAGGGCCAAAAATACCAAATCAAAGCATACATGAAATACAAATAAGTGATTACCTAAAACAAGTCATTAACAAGGTGTTGTTTATAAATGCATAATAAAAGATGATAAGTAACCCATATATAGTATGATATATATAATTATGGTTCTTTAATATATTTATAATAATCTTATATTTTTTATACAGGAGGTTCTACAATGTATGAAGGAAGTTGAGACTTAATGTAAGGGATTTTCCGTCTCACTTTTATATTTGTGAGATACATGTCATATTCAAAAATTATTTCTCATATGTAATATATATACAGACTAGGAATTTATTTTATAAATATTTTTATAAAAAATATGGGGATTTAAATATCCATTTT
Organism: Viscum album; assembly: GCA_963277665.1. Classification (NCBI taxonomy): domain Eukaryota; kingdom Viridiplantae; phylum Streptophyta; class Magnoliopsida; order Santalales; family Viscaceae; genus Viscum; species Viscum album. Next base: position 646,086,892 of record OY728125.1, on the reverse strand, counting down.
AGGATCTCTCTTTCATGGGGTTAATAGTTAAAAAGATAGTCAAGTAGTTAGAGGTTTTGGTCTCAATTTGTCTTATTTAGGACATACATTATGTTATGAACCTATCATATTTTATGAGGTGTATATATATATGTTGAAAAATTGTTCCATAACATAAATAAAAATGTGAAAAAGGGAAATTCCTTATAAAAATAGAAGAAAATACATGGAAAATTTCAAGATTTGCAAAGGGTCAAGTTTGAAATCAGCTTAGTTGAGCCAAGTCACCATTGGAATACAACAAATTGTGCGCCACAATGTTTGAGTACAACCCACTTGAATGAACAAAATCCTTTTTACCAGGGTCCTATTTTTTCCTATAAATAGACCCTTGGGGTCTTCATTTTTATGGAAGAATTTACCTGAAGCCTAATTGCTACTCTGGTCTCCCTAGTGCTTCACCAAAGTCTTCAGAAACCTTCAAGGTAGTTCTTTAAACTGGGGTGGAGGAATTGAAGGAGTATAATAAGACATAAGTACCTTCAATGTTTTAAATCTATAACACTTACACTTATAAAGTGACCAACCTCTCTAAATTAGAAATGCTTCTATGCCAACCATTCCTCCCAATGGAACTTGAGTGCCCCACTTCTGGGAATACCTGTGAATACTCTTGAAGTCTTGAGTCAAGTCTCACCCAAGTGTTAAAATTCAGGTTGTTTGTAACTTAAGTAAACATAAGGTCACCCAATACTACCTACACACCTATTACTACAGGCCAGATATCTATTTGGGTGCCGCTATTTGATCCACCTTATCCCTTAAACCTATACAATCCTTTCATCAAGCCTTATTCAAAGTCATTCATGGTAAGGCTTCCTCTTCATTGGATCCATTTTATAAAAGGGATTATGTTAAAACCTCCACCAAAACCTACTGACTTATCAAACCTTTATGAAGGGCACATCAGTGTGTCTCCTATTTGGGTTTGTATATCTACAGTTATAGGTTTCCCACATTTTTCTTCTAAGGGATACATGATCCTTGGGGTGTTTGTAGGTTTGTATATCTATAGTCACATATATCCTTACCATAGAGATAGTGTTGGGAAGTTCCCATTCCTGGATTCTAGGTATGAGACTATATCCTCCCCTTTTGTCTCTAAGACCTGGAGCCTTCGGTTTCCAATAGGGAGAGTGAGGGTCACACTTTCTTTTCCATTCAACAAAGGAAAAGTCTCCCTCCTCTAAAAGGATCCAATTAGGGAATTATTCATAGATAAATCCTCTATCCATTCATTCAAGATCCAATGAAATTCAATTTCATTTCATATTGAAGGGTCCATTGCTCTATACCCTCACCCACTATTGCCTTAGCTTCTTTCTCTATAGGCCTTCCCTCTTCGAACAATGGAAGAAAAAAGTGTGTGGTTTGTTGAATCCTTAGTATCCTCTTGTTTCTAACACCAAGCATGACTCATGTGTGCTTAGAGAATTGTTATTATCACAACATCCACACAATCCACCAATCTTGAACTATGAGAACTCTAATTCCCACCATAATTGGGATATATATGAAGCCTTCATCAGGGTCTGATCTCACTCCAACCCTAATTCCCTTAATTTGGCTATCCTCCTTAGGACTAAGCCCTGAAATATTTCTCTCAAAAGGTTAATACACCCCTACAAGACTCCCCGAACTATGTGGCCTTTGATTCCCATCCGAATGGGATATGTAGTAACCCTTCACGTGCTTCAAATGTAATACTAAAAATCAACCATGTTCTTCATGGTCCATATTACCAACATGGTCTAGTCCAAATTGGAAACTCATATCCTTTCTAGGTTACATGGGCTTTTTAGACATAAGTGCCACACCAATATTTGATTAAGCACCTTCCACTTAGATATTCGTACAATATGATAATAAAATGTACGGTTAGGTCCTTATCACATGACCTTAAAAAGTATGATGTGTCCCATTAAGTGACACTAAAATATGAGGGTTATGATTTCTTTCACATGGATATGTTGGTATCCCATTTATGGGTATGATCCCAACATTAAAAAAAACTTTCATCTCCCTGAATGACAATAAATTCGAGAGTACCCCACTGAGTGGCTTAAAAACTAGTATCATCATAAAAATAGTTAAAATAATCTCTAAAAAGTATATAATAGGATACCATTTATGGAGACCCTCGAATTCATATGGATATCTTCATTAATGAAGAACCTAAAATACATATAGATGATTATAAATCTCACTCATGCTAATAATTGTTTGAAAATTCCAAGGGAAACATATGTTATACTTGGTGAATTAATAAGGATTAATGAAAATATCTCAAATCTACAATAGATTCCCAGAGTAGGCAATAATTCCCCCCAAAGGGGTGCGATGAGTCCAAAATCCAATCCTCTCAACCAATGTAAGTTTTTAAGTATCTTTGGTCTAAACCTTGTGAATTTATTTCTTTGGAAAGAAGGCCCCATTGGATAATAAACTATTGTATGTTTCTTGTTCCATACAGAAATCCATTAGAAACCACCTTGAAGTAGTGATTCCTAACCAGAACACATGTTCTAGGAGAGATGAATAAATATACCATTTGAAATTTAATACCATGAATTTATTTATATTCATAAAATTATAATTTTAATTTAGTGTTATTCATTCATGAATCTTACATTTCAAATATAACAAAGTGGTAAAAGTTTTATGATATAATCTCATCATTTATTGGGATTGCTTTTTTTATTTCGATGATTAAATATTGTGATCCACCTAAAATGAAACTCATGAATTTTATTCTACTATATTTATATCATACTAAAAAATTATTTGCCATATTTTTACTCTATTAGTTTACCCAAGATTTCAAAATAATTTTTTTAAAAAAAATTGTCTTTACTTCTCTCTTTGGTGAAAACCCCTTTTTTACTTTCAAAAAAACAATTTCTATAATTTTTTTTAACATTCTTAAAAAGATATAATAAAACATTTTTAACCATTTTTTACATTTTAAAAAGTTTTTAAAAAGGAATTTTCATTTCATTTTCTAAACAAGTTATGCTTGTATTTTAAATAAAATTTGAAAGAAATCTTCATTTTAGCATTAGTACTGTGAAAAAATTTACTACCATCAGGGCCACTAATTGTTTTAAATATTCCATTATTATTTTAAAAAATTATTTTTATATAAAACTATTTATAAAACATTTTATTACTTCTTTGTAATTTTCAAAATGTAATGAATATATTCCTCAAGAAATGTTTTAAATGATTTTAATGATTCCTTTTTATGTTTCATAGTTTATTTTCAAAGGAATGTATTTCCGAAATATTTCTTAAATTGTCAGGGATTCTAAAAATGGAACAGATATTTTCATAAATAAACGATTTAAATAATTTTTAGGTATTCCTTTACAATTTTCAATGTTTTTTTAAAGAATGGTATTTCTGAAATATTTTATGGATTTTTAGTGATTTTCAAAATGGAATGTATATTTTTATTCAAGAAATGTTTTAAATGGGTTTTATAGGTTCTATTACATGTTTCAAATATTATTTTCAAATAAAAGGATATCCAAAATATTTTATGAATTTATAGTGATTTTAAAAATAGAAATGTTATTTTCATTAACAAATATTTTAAATGATTTTAAAGCTTGCTTTATAACTATCCAATTATATTTTCAAAAAAAATGTTTATGAAAATACTCTTTCTTTTAATAAGTGTTTTTAAAAGTGGAAAGGATATTTTAATCAAGAAATATTTAATATGATCTTTAGAAATCATTTCCCATCTAGTATGACAACCTTTGATGTTACTTGGGATTTGTTGGGGATATGGTTGAATGATACTATATTAATTATTTATCTAGATGGTAAATGTGTTTTTGATGAAATTTTTATGGAATACATTTATTTTTTATCTGTTATGGTATGGAAAATAAATGAAATGTCTATGAGATCCATTTTATTTACACGGGTTATAATTTGATGATATGATTAATGTTTTATGATATTGTGGAACAAATAAGTAAGGTTTTCATTATGATATTAGTGTACATATATCTCCCTTAAATAAAATGGGTAAATATTACAATCTCATTAGATAAAAATAATATAAAAGTTGATGGTCTTGACTGACTATGGTAAATAAGTGAGACCTAATCCAATATTGGAAACAAGTGCATCATAATCCACAATGGAAAATATGTGATAATACTTGGTCCACTATATTTATTATCTTGGTATTTAACCTTGACATATGAAATTATTTTCAATATTTATGTTAGTTCCACAATTTTATGACATGATATTATGGTTAATGATTGATATATTAGAATTTTTAAATACTATGGGTAATGTTTTTGGAATAGTAAATATTGATGTCATGACTCATGTATAGAATATATGACATGTTGGGCATGAAATTCATAAATTATCTTCATGATTTCATACCCTTATTCTTATCATATGCTTTCATATGATCATAGATTGATATATCCTAGGTTTACTATTACTGAGTATCGAATATCACCCTTTCTTATGTTTTCTTCCCTAGGTTATGAAGAAATTATTTGGTAGTGTATTACTAAGATGGAGTAATATGTGAGAAAATATTTGTAGGATATGTTGATGATGTTTCAAAACATTAGAATATTATGTTTCTAGTATCAAAAGACCCAAAACTATTATGTTCCTTGGTAATGTGTTTATGAAATGTATTGAATATTCATATAATAAGATGTGGTATTTATTTATTAAAATAATTCTTCTTTATAGTTGGTATCAAAGGAAAAGGAGGGATTATGATCCTTGGTAACTCTCACATGTGAGCGTTGGATGAAGCATGGCTCTCCGCCCAAGGGAATCATGAGGAAGGGGTTTCTACTACTGATGGTGGTGTGTCCCACCTTGGAGGTAGATCTACCCATGGAGTTCCTTAATAGGAATCAATTATAGTCCATTTTAAATAATTATAGACTGTTATAGTTGGTATCAAAGGAAAGGTTTAGTTATCCTTTAAAATATAGGATGAGGAAACTTTAGTGAGATCTCAAGGGATATTTCTATAGATATAACTGGGGATATGTATAAAGATATGTATAAGGATAATTATAAGAATATAAAAATATCTTATAATATTGGTGAAGGACAAAAGTGTGGTTTCCTAGAAAAACATCCATGTATGAATAGTATAAGTTTAAATGACTCTAACATATATGTACATAGGGTTAATTAATCTAAAAAATTCATGCCAGTATTAACTAAATAATTACCTGATACATGATAATGGTCCTTATTTTGCACCTATTTTGACACTCATGGGGGATATGTTTTGGAAATTAAAAAACTCTTTAAAAACCAATACTAAGTTTTTTAAAAATGACCATGAATAACCTAGGTTAACCACAAGGTGTAATAAATTAAAAATATGGTGTTATGAAATAGTCATTCTATAAATGATTTTTCATGATTATTTAATTTTCCCACAATGATTATAGTTTTTCACACTATGTTTTTTTATTTAATTCAATGGTGGGAACTAGATGTAATTGGGTAAACATTGAATGTTATAGAGAATGTGTTGATGAGAAACCAAATTAGAGGATGACTAGAATTAAGGATATTGTGATTATTCCTAACTAGTTATCATGAAATATGATTAACAACCTGCACCTTAAACAACTCTCAGACCCACCAAACAAGATAAGGATAGAGTTTGTTGATATTTCAGCTAGTGGAGACCATAGAGGGATGATCATTTGGTTTCATATATGTCAATAATTTGGTAAGAATCACTCCAAGGAATGACTTAAAGGAATGAGAAGATGTTTTATGTGTGGAGAAGAAGGACACAGAGTATGAAATTTCTAATAAAAATGAAAATTTTAGTTAATAAAATGGATGGGAATAATGGTTACCCTATGGAATCATCAATGGATGAATTTTATAAATTTGGAAATTATAGGAATTATACACATTGATGTATTAAGGGGGGATCTCAATAAGAGGATCTAAAAGGTAGTACAAGTAAATATTTTTTTTTATGATGATGAGACTAAAAGTGTCATATGAAAGAAATGATGTATCAAGGAGTAGGATGATGAAGAGTAATCAATTTTTTAAGAATGAAGTGAAATTATTGATGTATTTATGTATTAGAATAAAAAATTATGAAATATATACAGATTTTTTTGCATATATTTTCCATTAAGGATTTGAAAGAATATTTTTTATAGTATCGATGAATTAGAAAAGTGATTCAAGGGAAAGGAGCTATTTTATTGAAAAAACACGATTAAGGGAAAGATAAACATTAATATGTTCTTGATGTTGAGATAATGATATTTATAAAAAGTGATGATTGATATAGATAAATTAAATTGGATAGTATTGATTACCTTGGAAATAAACAACGATATGATGAAAAAGCATATTATGTTATCACTGATGGAGAATACAATGTTTCTGGATTTGAGGAATATATTGAATAATATATGGTTTTATTTAAGGAATGAGGTAGTATATATATTTTCATTAACATTTTATGGTTATCCTGGTTATTACCATGTTTCAAGAGAATATACGACCAAGGTATTTAAAAATTTGGTATGCGACAATTATAACCTACTTTATGATATTAGTGGGATTATTTCAAGATAAAATTTGGAGAACATCTTTATAAATATCTTAATTTATGAAATTTATTAATGTCAACAATTAATGGAATGTATTAAGTTGATATTTTTATGAGTTCTTAGAGATTAATTTATTACTTAACAATATGATAATTTATGTGTATTGTATATATGGTGAAATATGTTTTTTATAAAAATATTATATATTTTAGATGATTATTTATCACATTACACAACCACATTCCTAAGGAACATAAAGTTATAATTTCTTTATAAATATTGAAACATAAACAACTAATTCATAGGCGAACTACATCATCTCCCACTATGTTATTTATAAATAGCACCCTTATTATACATATCATACATAATGTATTTATTCATAACATGAGAAAAGAAAACATTAGAAAGGGTGAGCTTAGATTCTTCGTAAGGGTAAATAGGGAAGATATATAAGTATAACATGAACATAAGGGTATGCGAATCTGAACATAGCATTTGGAAACCATACCTTCAATATAAGAATCATAATACTGAGTCATGGAATAAATATTGGAAGTTAATAAGACATGAATCATAATGAAATAAAATAAAATAAGTCATGAGATCATAAAATTGGAATAAGACATATAATTGGGGAATACAGATAAGCATAGAAAATCATTTCCATAGTAGTAAAGGATGACTACTAATGATATCATAGTGGAATGGGTTAACTCCCTAAACCATCATAGTAGTAAAGGTTAACTCATAAGACTATCATAGCAGAAAAGTCTCTTATTGAAATGGGTTCACTATCTATTCTAGTCCTATATATCTCATGAGATATAATTCTATACCTAATTAATTGGAGGGAGATATAAGTCACACCCATCAGATAAAAAAAATCATGCATATGTGATCCATAAGATATTAAAAAAATCATTATATTATAACCTCTGGAATGACATGAATTTAATAAAAAATTTATCTTATCATAAACTATGGAAAATATATAGGTTTCATAATCATTCCATAATTATATCATAGCATAACCCATAGAAAAAGAAGTGGGTTTCATGATAATTTTATCATAGTATAACTCATGGAAGAGAAATTGTTTTCATAAACATATTTTCATCACAAAAAATTATGAGAAGGAATAATAAATTTTTATTGGTTTATATCCCCCATTAATCATTAGTTAAATCAAATTATTTCACCAAAGATGGAAACTTATTTTTGAAATATAAATATCTTGAAATGTTTCTTGAGAAAGAATATTTTTCTGTGAAAATAACTTTTTAAAACTAAAAAATCATAAAATATTTTAGAAATTATATTAATTGAAAATAAACTTGAAAACATATAAAAGAATATTTAAAACATTATGAGTGTGTGATAGTGTAAAATTCCTTACATGCCCTACATTTCAAAATAATGGTTCCTTTTATATTTTTGGTAAAAGACAACCAAGGAGTGTTTGGAAAATGATATGATGATTCTTTAAAACCATTTTTGAAAATTTAGAAAAATTGGAAAATATTTCTTTTTTAAATAATTTTTATAATGTAAAAAAAACTTTTGAAAATTGTTTTAGGGGACATGGTTTTATATGAAAAATTAGTTTTCAACCGAAGAGATAAATAAAGACATTTTTTCTTAAAAAACTTTATTTTGAACTCTTAAGTACATAAAGAGATGAAATTGAAGGGATACAGTTTTTTCTAATGAAATAAACATGGGATAAGAAAATTAGATAGTTACTGGTCATATGGATCATAATATTTAATCATTATATGTATAATCATGAAGAATCATGATAAATGATGAGATTGTATCATAAAACCCTTACTACTGTGGTAACTTTGAAACAAAATTCTAATAAAAGAATAATTTTAAATAAAAATTATAATATCATGATAATAAATATATTCATGATATTACATATTAATGAGTATTTATATACACCTCATAAATGAATATATGTGCATAACATAACAAATATCTCAAAGAAAGAAAATTGAGACACAAATTCCTTATCTTATGTCTCAACTTCCATTGTACACATTAAAACCTCATGTATAATAAATATAATTTTAATATATATATATATATATATATTAAATAACCATACATGTATATATCATACCATATATTATTTACTTATGACCTTTTATTACCTGTTTATTAACGATTCCATGTTAAAGCCATGTTTCAGGCAATAACTGCTTTTTTTTCGTGTATGTTTTGATTTTTTATTTATGGTCCTCTTACTTGGATCATGGATACATCATATAAAAAAATTTAATCATGATATAAATATCATATAGATTTATTATATATGATTTTATAGATATTAATAAGAATTATAAATAGAAAATGAAATACATCGTTCATGAAAATGGTAGGTCGTACGTACGCATTAGCACTGGTTCCATTTTCTTGATGGATTCAAAGAAATAAAGTTAAATAATATTTTAAAATTATAAAATAATTTTATTTCATATATATAACAAATTTTTATTAAACTTATCCTTATTACCTTCAATGTATAGTGTGAATGAATCACATCATTTTGTGAGGCGGTTGTCCACTGTACACATGAGCGACATTATCATATACCAAAAAAATGGACAGTTTAAAGGTAAATTTGACATAATAAATAAATAATTATAATAATATCATTAATATAATATATAAACATTTAATCCATCATTATATCTATCCAAAAGTGGTGGAGATGGGAAACAAATAACACCAGTTCGTGAGGTGGTACTTTGTCGCACACATGAATGATGATTTCATATCCCATTTGATAGAAGATGATATGAATGTAAGAAATCACCTTAACATAAAACAATATAATTTAATGGAAGAAAATGTGGTTATTATTTAATCATTTTTAACCAAAGTTTAAGGATTTTTAGTAATAAATAAAATAAAAGACTTAGTTAGGGGTGTTAACTCTTATTTGGAAAACATACTTTGGCTTGTACTAAAGGATTATTATGATATATTTATGACCAATATATGACTTTTGGTAGAGGATGATAGAGGTAATAAATTTATTTGGACATGTTTTGGGCGATTTAAAGTGTTTTGGAGTAGTAAAGAGGAAAGGAGAATCAATGACCATTTATAACTGAGGTGGGTGGCATAATTGAAATATATTGAAAAGAAAAAATAGTAACCATGTTTTTCTCATGAAACAAGGATAAAAAATAGAAAATTATATATAATAGAAGGTATAAGATCTAAATATGGAATTAAAATGGTTTTTTACTTATTTTGCGTCATTTTTAACCCTTATCTTTTTTGGATAACCCAAAGTAAAACTATTTTTACCTTAACTATGGTAAATAATTTTTATTGTTTTTAATATTCATTATAGTAAAAAATTATATTGAAATTATTAAATAACATAAATTAATATGATTTCAGATATGGTATCCATTTTTAAAAATTCTTTTCCCGAAAGTTCCAAAAGTAAATTTAAAATTAAACTCGTATATGTGATGAGAAGGTTATTTTCAAAATTGAAGATGTTCTAAAGTTTAAAAAGTTTTTTTATATCAAAATAAATTATTAAAATGATTAAAATGAACTAAATGAGTATAATTGATATATTATTTATATAATTTTACTTTTTAAACCATTTAAAAAAAATAACCTTATAAATTCTTCAAATGAAATGGAAGTTTTTAATAAAAACTAGTATTTTTCACTATTCACTGAAAATTTAATATTTTCAAGAAAAAATCCCCCAAAAAATTATGCTAATATAATTATGAAATGATTATTTTAAAAAAATTATTTTATCAAATTATTTTTCTAAAAGTAGTCAAAATTATTTTTTATTATTGTTCCCAAAAGTAAATAAAAACATTTTTTTGAGAAAATAATATTTTTGAAAACATATAAAGAATTTTCTAAGAATTTACTAACTTTCATCAATATTTTTAATTATATAAAATAACTAAAATTAATATTTAAAAATTATTTACTACTATTGAAATATATTTTTTTAACATCCAGGTTATAAAAATCACATTTAAATACCAATATTAATAATATATCATGGTTTCTTAAAACTTGATGTTGCGTATAACACAAGCTATCAAAAAAATTAATTTATTAGAAATATATAATTATTAATAAAAACTCAAGGTGATACATTATAAACCCATTAAAATTTATTTATCTATTGAAAAATTTCACTCCAATATAAAAAAATGAAGATAATTATGCATCATTATTTCCATAGGTTCCCACATAGCTTCGTAAAACTAGTGGTTTCACCAAAAATCTTTGAATAGGTAAGAGGTAATATTTTATATATCTTTCTCTATATGATCATGAATATTGAAATTTTTCTTCTCAAACAAAATATCATGCTCTAGTGGTATGGCCTCTGAGTTCAATACATGTGAAGGTTCAGGTATATACTTCCTTAGGGGAGATAGATGGAACATATCATGGACTTGAGAAAGGTTTGGTGGAAGCACCAAACGATTGGATACCATCCCAATATAATCAAAAATTTCAAAGGGAACAATTTACAATGAGATTAGTTTTCCATTATTTTCCAAAATCATTTCATTCTTCCATGGAAAATTTGTTAGAAACACTTTTTCACTAAATTCTAATTATAGATCATGCTAGTGATTTTCATCATAACTATCCCACTAAAACTAAACTACCTTGATGTGTTGTTGAATGGATATAACCTTCTATTACATTCATTTAGCTATCTTAGGTCCTGATATATTTCTTTATCCAACTTCATCCTAGGATGTTGGTGATCACCACTTCATTTCATAGAGGCATTTATAAGGATCCATCTTAATTCTCAAGTGAATGATATTGTTCTATGAAAATTCAGCAAGAGGAAGGTGTTGATCACAACAACATTTCAAATCCCTGTAACAAGATATCAGTATATTCTCTAGGTTTTTAATTTTTCTCTCAAACTAACTATCAATATGAGGATGATATGTTATGATGATACTTCACCCCATATATGGTTCTTGATGAACATTTTTCTGAAACATTGAGGTAAATCTCAGTTCTCAGTTGTACATAATAGAATGCAGTACTCCACAAGACCATACCACTTTCTTAATGTATATTCCAGAAAGATGATCAAAGTAGAAATCTTCTCTAATATCTATAAAGTGTTATGTATTTTTAAGGTGATCGACTATATCCCACATATCATTACTCCATATAGAATTTTTTGGGAGTTTGAAGGCAAAATCCAGGGTGTTGTTTTCCAATATCCATTCTCTTATAGGTAATTGATGTAAAAACCTCATATACTTTTGAATATTAGCCTTAACTTACTAACATACCAAATAATAAGATACAAACTCTATGATATCTATCTTCATTCCTTCCCACCGAAAATACTCTTTCAAATATTTATATATTTCGTACTTCTAGGATCAGTAGATAATGAAGAACTATGAGATTCCTCTAAAAACTCCATCAAATCGGGTATATAAGGAACACATTATTTGGTTCCAAAACCTTATCATTCCTTCATGATTAAGTTTAAACTCAGGAACATTCCCAACCTTCTTTTATAGCTCCAAATCTTCCTTTTATGCCTTCTTAATCATTACTTTGATAGATGGTTGAAAATTAAATTGGGAATGTAACACCATGAGTTTTTATGAATTAATTTTTCTTAAATAAATTATTTTTCTTTGATGGATTTCATTAAATACTACACATACTTATGCTTACTTTATATTCTATACCAATTTATTCATGCATTATATTCTACACCAAGTTATGATTTCTTTATATGAAACACCAAGTTATTCTTTCACTCTATACAAAACATAGATTATATTTCAGTACATGTATCACAATTTTTTTTGTGTTACACTCAATGATTATTTCATTCAATCTATTTCATTACACACAAGGTCGAGTTTTACTAAACTGCAATATACTATTAATATTGTTATTAAAATATTCATATAGTTACCACCTATCCATTGTATTGAAACTTACGAATAATGTTAACTACATTGATAAAATATGATTTAATCATTTATATAAAATTATTCTTTTGGTTATTAATTTGTTAGAAAAAAAAGTAATAACTATTTGAAAATAAATAAATTCCTTTTCTAAGAAAACTATTTTTCTATTAAAAACAAAATTTTATCCCAATAAATTAAACAAAAAATTTTTGATGAATTTTTTATAAAATTTATATATTATATATTCAAACAAATTCTTTTACATCATCCTATAGATTTTAATGGTATAAGATAAGTATAAATCCAATTTTATGAATAAATATATATATATTTTAAAAGTTTAATTTTACCGCCTTTAAATGGGGAAACTATTTTAAATCCAATTTTGTAATATTTTATAATTTTAATTTAAAAAAAATCATTTTTATATTGGAATATCAAAATTTAATTTGGGTGATTTTTTTGGTAATTTTATATGAAGTTTCATTTTTTGATGAATAATGAAAATACTGCATTTTTAGTGGAAAGCTACTTTTCTTCTAATTTATTTATATAGTAAAATTATATTTTTATTTAGTATTAAAGTGTATTTATATAAATTATAAATATATTAATCAAATTTAGTTCATTTTTATCAATTTCACATTGAAATTGGATATAAAAAAATTTCAATTGTTTTTTTACATTTTCACTTTTAAAACTAGTTGTATCATCCCATATGAGGATTTAATTTTAAATTAAGTTATTAAAATTATGTGTTTAAAATTGAGAAAAATGGATTCAATATTTTTAATAATATTTATTTATAATTTATATTATGTTCAACTTTTTTACCCAAAATATTATTGAAATTAATAAAAATCAATTAGAGCGATTAAGGTAAAAACGAGTTTACTAAGTGTTTAAACATTAAAATAGGGGGAAAAGAACCAATAAATATGTAAAAAATACATTGTATGTTTATATTTCCAATATATAATCCATTTTATATAAAATATAACATTATTGGAAGAATTTATTTTATGGGAGACCTCTCAATAGTGTTTACCTTTTTGTATTTACAAGAATGCCACTCCTTGCCCACTATAAAAGAGAACTCAACCCCTTTAAATATTCACATGTGTCAGGCCCTATGGATCCTAAAAAACCTGACCAAATAAGTTCAAAAAAACCATAAATTCATCCTATAATCTTTTCTATTATAATAAATCCATCAAATTATACCCTTTTGTGCAAACCGAAAAGAGTTACCCAAAAAAGAGGTAACATCATTCAACAAGCACTTTTTGTTTTATTTCATTATATATAAATAAATTATGAATATTAATTGAATATATAATATACTAAGTATCCTAAATAATGTGATATTATTTTATATTAATGGTAATGCCAACAAACACACACATTTCCCTCAAATGGGATGCACAATCATTGTCAGTGTGTACGACAGACTACCGCCTCACAAACCGATGTCATTTCTTATTCCACTACCATAATTCATGGTTGATAATAATGGTGAAATAAATATTTTTATATGATATATATGATATTTATTATTTATTTATTCTTTTGAAATTTTTCTATAATACATAACTTCATACTTTCCATTTTTGAATATGATAACTTCGTTTATGGATGTCTAGACTACCACCTCCTCAAAGCGATATTATTCATTCTCACTTTAAACAAAATGTATTAAGGATGGATTTAGTAAATTTATATGATATATATTAAATAATAATTATACTATAATTAAAATATATATATATACATATATTTCATTTCCAATATTTCTTTTAATATCATAAGAAAACGGAAACATCATTTATGCGTATGTACGAACTACCCTCTCCATTAATAAAGTATTTAATTTCATATTTCTATATTTCATAGATTATTATAAATACTTATATAATGAATATATATGGTATTTATATCATGTTTTAAATTCTTTAAATAAGTAAATCTTTATCTAAGTAACAGGATCAATAATAGCCATTCAAAACATATAACAAAATAATGTGGATATTACATGAAAGGTAATATTAACATGAGATTGTTATTAAATGGGTAATATAAGTCATAAAAAAATAATTTATTGTATGATATATAATATTATGGTTCTTTATTATATTTTTAAAATACTTATATTTACTATACATGATGTTTGAATGCATATGAAGAAATCCAATACTTAATGTAAATTTTTTCTCATCTCACTTTTATTTTTGTGAGATATATGATATATTCAAAACATATTCTTATTTTTTGGTGTATATACTTCCCTATGAGATAATATATAATTAATTTCCTTTATTTAATGATATTAAATGTTTCAATTTATTTTATTCTTTTATGGGGATCATGATTCAAAAGTTACTCAAGCAGTAAGGGGTTTTTTAGTTTGACATTAATTTCTGCAAGACTTATGCCTTATTCACCACTCGTTTATTTTGTGTAGTGTGTATTATGATCATGAATTTATTATATGATTATTATAATTAAATTTATGGTTATTTACATATCCATTTTATTATCTCTATTTCATGGGTTTTATGTTTCAAAAGTTTCCAAATCGGTAAAGTAATTTTGTCTTAATTTTCTTTATTTGAGACACATGCCATGTTATGCACCTGTATTCTTCCACAAGGTGTATATAATACCCTTTGAAATGTTATTTCATTAATATATTTCATTTAATGACATTTGAAGCTTCATTTAATGTTATTATTTCATGGGGATTATTATTAAATGTTACCAAAGTCATAACAGTTTATTGCAATAATCTCCTCATTTATCAGGATTGTTCATTATTATGATTCCATTGATGAAATATTATGACCTATCTCTCAATAAATCTCAAAAATTTTCTTCTACTATGATTATTCATGAAATATTGAAATTATGTTTCCATTTTTAGACTATTTGGTACCTAATATATAACGAACCAAACTTTCATTAATGAAAATTCCTCTTAGATCTAATTAAATGTATTATTATGGTTATATAAAATGTAAACTTCATTTTATTTATGTTTTTAGATTTTAAAATACCGTTATGAATTGTGATCGTTGCTAATATAGCTGTTGAATAGTGATCACATGATTAGTATAAATATAGGGCTTTAACAAATCCAATTTAGTCAGACAAAGGAAGCGATGACCTCATCCAGTAGACTTTCCCCATACGAAGCCCATTTGTCGGAGCTCAGAAAGGAAGTGGCGTCATTGGGATTTACTCTTGACCAAGCCCAAGATGATCTTGAACACGTTAAGATTGAGCAGAACAGACTACAAGATAAGTGGAAATTAATAGAGATTACCACCCGAGTGATGTTATCCGAGCCACCCCAAGAGTCTGTCACCATCGCACACCTTACCCTTCGGTCTTATGCGGGTGTTATAAGGGGTTATGTAACAAGAACCTAGAACTATGACTATGTACATTATTTTTCTATAAAGAATGTGCATTCAGTTTATTATTGTTATTTTGTAAATAGTTTTTAAAGCACAAATAGTATTTTTAGTTAATATTCAACTAAGAAACCTATTTTGATGAATTAATGGATTTTTGAATTAAATAAAATTTTAATAAAATATTATTATTAAATTACTTATTATTTAATATAAATGATCATATAATTTTATGAATGCAATTGTAATTTTTATTAAGGTTTGTAAACTATTTTTGTCAAAACCCATGAATTTTCAGTAAATGTCAGTTTTTATTTTAAAGGTAAAAAGTCACATATTTATAAAATTATTTAGATGAAATGAATATTATTTTTGGAATCAAGATGTCAAAATTATCCAATGGTGAATTTTTCATAATTTTTTGAGACAATCGAATTTTTGGGTAAAAATTAAATACCGTTTAAATAAATAACGTGTTTTATGACATCATAATGACCAAATAGTGATATAATAAAATACTATAAACATTATGTTCGGCCAATATATGTTTTATAACGAAACTAATGTGATTTTATATTTGTTTTAATTATTTTACAAAGCTTTTGTGGACCCTCCAAGACTTATAAAACATTTTGTCTTTTTAAATTGTTTTCCTTGAGAGCGTGACTCACCTCCACATAAGAAACCCTATTATTTTAAGAAGTCAGGACATTGACCTTATAAAATAACATTTTCCACTCCTCTTTGGCAAAAACCATGGGCAAAAACCATGGTCTGGTTTGTTTTTTTCATTAGTTTAATGTGAGGTGTCCCAAACCTAAATAATAAAGAATTCCTTCTCCTTTCCTATATAAACCCACCAAGCTCCCACTTAATCATCACTAAAAGTCTTTGGAGTTAGACCAACCCCTACCCTCCAATCTCTATAATCCTACAAAGGTTCCCCAATCTCCCAAGAATCCTCTATAAAGCCACTCCCAAGCCTTTGGGATCACACTTCCAAGTAAGGGATTTCTCCCTTTCTCATTTTGTCCAATTTTATTTAAGTTGTTATGCCCTTTTGTTTTCAATTAAAAATGTTGGCGTATAATTTCTCACCTTACCCATACTTTCCTATTTATGTTTGGATAATGGGATACCCCTTTCTCCCTCATTAATTCTCCCAATGTACACCCATTACCATGCTAAAATTCTGTGAGGGATTTCTCTCTCCTCTTTTACACCCACACAATTCTTTGGTATTATGCATCTAAATTCCATTAAATTTGTTGGGAAATGTATCTATATGAACCAATTACTGTAAATTTAATGTAAATATTATGATACACCCTTTTATCTCTCATCAACCATTTTCATGAATCCTTATGTCACGTCGTTATGCTGTCGAAATTGCACCACGTTTTTCCAAGACAAGATCGTTGTGCGGTGAATACCATACCCATGTATCTATCAAGGTTATTCACCTTTATGCACATATACATATTTAATATTAATTTCATTTATTTATTCCACATTACTTAATCATGGAATAACTTATGATGTTGATTGATTTTAAGTTATATGATTCATGTGGCACACTTATGCATAAAATGAAATGTTTAAGAAGTGTGCACCCCAATAGAGTTCCAATGCATTGGGTAAAGTATAGTATCATTATACGTCATGTGAAATGGTTATTGAATCATGATAATTCAAGTGCAGTGAGGGTTTACTAGTGCTTCATGTGCAATGAGGATTTACTCATGCTCTATGTGCAATGAGCCTTGGATCATGCTAATTCCATGTTAAGTGTTGTTGCCACATTTCTATGTTATGATTATCATGATTCATCATGATTTTATGTTCATGTTTCTCTTATGATCCATTGATATGCCTATTTTATAACATGTATTTTATTCCTCATGTTATTCCATGTTTATTCCCTTACTGGGCTTTATAGCACACCCTTTTCTTATGCATGTCCTCAGGTTATCCCATGCAATGCTAAGTACGAGGGAATGTAGTGGTCAAGTAAAGGAAGTTTTCAATAAAGATATTGTATTTAATGTTTTAAGTTGTTATGTAATGATCCTAATCCCCAAAGACACTAGACCTCTCAATCTTCCATGTTGTATCAAGTGAAGAGTTTATGTAATAAATCAGGTTTAAGTGTGTAATAAAAAGAAGAGTTGTTATTGTTGGTATCATAGGATAGGTTTAGTTATTTTTGGGATTAGGATTAAAAAATCCTCGTGAAGACTTAGAGACAAAAATAATTATAATAAAAGCATCCATAAGTATTGGTGAGTATTGAGTAAGTGGTTTATGAAGAAAATACATCCCTATCTGGATACGAGCAGGTAGAGGCGGATCTGGAACATATGTATCCTAGGGGTAAAAACCAAAAACACCGCTTTTTGATAGACTTAAACGAGAACTAGTGCATGACAATGGGCCTTACTGCACTCTTGGTTACGACACTCCCGGGGGATGTGATTTGGTAAATTCACAAGCTTAGTATGAACCCTTATTAAGGGAAATAAAAAAATTCTCCTAAGAATATATGTTAGAAAGTAGATCATGGATATCATAGATTAAAGCTTATGGATTCATAAGTTAAGGAAGTAAAAGTTATTTATAATTAATTAGTTTTTTCCTTGGATTACCCTTTATGTGTTACCCCTAACTTTAATTTTATTCCAGCTAATGGCTGGTAATATGAGGACTCAGGAAAACAACCGATGTAAAGATCAATGTGATGACTGTGCAAATGAGATGCCCAATTTGATGGAAGAGGGAATCGTGAACTTTGCCATGCTTCTCTCTAATTTAACTCAAGATTTGAATAGAAACATGGGTCAAGAGGAGCGTTCAACCCCACCTAAGAAAGAACAAGTCACTATCAAGAGTTTCGTGAGACAAATGCCACCAACTTTTAATGGATCATCTGATCCCTCAATCGCCGAACAATGGATCAACTCCATTTAAAAGATCTTCTCCATCCTTCAATGTTCTGAACAAGAGAAGGTTCTCCTGACTGCTTATCATAGGAGGGTGAAGCTGATCAATGGTGAATGTTGATAAAAAATACAAATCTTGAGGAGGAGATTGAGGTGTTGGAATGGAAGGATTTCTGGAAGATGTTTTTTGATAAATATTATCCGTGCACCCTACGAATCAAGATGGAAAGGGAATTTCTTTACCTCAAGAAAAAAGATGATGAATATGTTGGGGAATACGAGGAAAACTTCCCAAGGCTTGCACGATATGCCTCAGGCTTTGTCGTTACCCCAGAATGCAAGGTTCACCACTTCTTGGGTGGGATGAAACCTAGCCTACAGAAAGTGCTGGAGATCCGTGACTTCGACAGCTATGAAAAAATTGTCCAATGTGCTCTGAAGGTCAAAATATAGATCAGAGAATATCAGTGGTATCATGGGGATAACAAGCGTAAGGTGTACTTCAATTTTGGTGGTCCGATGGATAATTCCAATGGTTCTAAGAAGATCCAACACCTCACTTGCCAAAGGTGTGGAAAGAAGCACCCCGGAAATTTCCTTAAGGGGACGAGGAAATGATTTAGGTGTGGAAGAGAAGGGAACCTATCTATTAACTACTAATAAGAAGAATTTGTGACTACAACAGAGGAGAGGAACGATCTGTTCGAACCTCAACGCGTTGTTCATTGCTACAACTACAAATAACTAGGGCATATTGAAAATCAGTGCCCTAAGCCAAGGGTTTTCAGAGGAAACCAACAACATCCAAGGCAGCAATGGAGATCCTTTTCCATCTCTTTGCTGAAGTGAACCCTGAAAACAAAGTGGTGATAGGTAAAATATTTATTTAGTCAAGAATAGAGAATGTAATTTTTTGATTCAGGTTCTACACATTCTTTTATATCCCAAAAGTTTAGTAAAACAATCCCAACACCACCACAAATCATAAAGATGTCGGTGAGTATGGAAAATTGGGAAATTATTGCATCCTATGAATACGAATCCTCCCTTATCATAATATGTGGATTGAATTTCTTGGAGAACCTTTTAATACTCCCTATGGTGTAATTTGATGCAATTCTTGGCATGAATTGTCTTTCCTTATATAGATCCAACATAAATTTCCGTGAGAGGGAAATAACTCTCCATGTAGAGAATAGACCTTTGATTCTATACAAGTTTAAGGAGTAAGATGAATCTTTTTTAGATCCATCATCTCAAGTGTGGAAATTACTAAACTATGATCACATATATCTGGCTCAAATGATTGAGTCTAAGGAGGCAACCATCCTTGAAGACAAGCCTATTGTGAGGGAATTCGCTGAAGTGTTTCCTAAGAAATTGTCTGGTCTTCCTTCTAGAAGATATGTTGAATTCTCAATTGATCTTATACCTGGGGTGTTTCTAATATCCAAGACTCCATATAGAATGGATTTTGGAGAGATTGGTGAGCTGAAGAAACAACTACAAGAGAATCTGTATAAAGGGTTTATATGCCCAAGTGCTTCACCATGGGGTGTACTAGTCCTCTTCGTCAAGAAGAAGGATGGGTCAATGCGCCTTTGCATTGATTATCACGAGCTTAACAAAATCACGATAAAAAACAATTATCCTCTCCCAAGAATTGATGACTTATTCAATCAGCTGCGTGGAGCACAATACTTCTCTAAGGTGGATTTGTGGTCGGGATATTATCAAGTAAGGGTGAATAAGGAAAATATCCCCAAGACTGCTTTTCGTACAAGATGCAGGCACTATGGATTCATAGTAATTCCTTTCGGACTCACTAATGCTCTATCAATCTTCATGGACTTGATGAATAGAGTCTTTAGGGATTACCTCGACAAATTTGTGGTAGTCTTTATAGATGATATTCTAATATACTACAAAACCAAGGAGGATCATGAGGATCATATAAGAACTGTACTAGAGACCTTACGGAAGGAGAATATCTATGAAAAGTACAACAAGTGTGAGTTCTGGTTGAAGGAGGTCTCATTCTTGGGCTATATCATCACAAGAAATGGGATATCTGTGGATCCCTCCAAAACAGATGCAATTGAGAGATGGACAAGGCCAAAATCAATAATGGATATCCATACCTTCTTGGGGTTAGCTGGATATTATCGATGATTTGTGAGAAATTTCTCATGATTGTCCAACCATCTTACCAAGCAACCTCTAAAGGAAGTAATGTTTTCTTGGAGTGATGAATTTGAAGAAAGCTTCAAGGAGTTAAAAAGGAGGCTTATCACTACAACCGTTCTCACTTTACCAACAAGGGGATAACTTTTTGTGGTATTCAGTGATGCTTCAAGGAAGGGCCCGTGCTGTGTGTTGATACAAAATGACAAAGTCATTGCCTATGCTTCAAGGAAATTGAAATTTCATGAGCAGAATTATCCAACACATGATTTAGAGTTGGCTACGGTGATATTTGTTTTAAAAATTTGGCCGAATTATCTCTTTGGGGAGAAGTGTGAAATATATACAGACTACACAAGCCTTAAGTATATATTCACACATAAAGAGTTGAACATGCGCCAACAAAGATGGTTAGAGCTAATCAAATACTATGACTGCTCAATACATTACTACCTTGGGAAAGCAAACAAGGTGGTAGATGCTCTAAGTAGAAAAGACCCAACAATTCTGTCATTGATGAGAATTGAGAAGGACCCAATATTCTTAGTTTGATGAAGATGGACATGGGAATCATAAAGAAGGGAAAATCATCAATCCTTTCACAAATGATTGATCAACCATCTCTTTTGGAAAGGTTAAAGGATGCTCAAAATGATGATGTGGGAATCAATAAGAGAGTGGAAGCTATCAGAAAAGGGAAATCCTCGGAGTTCAATGTTAATGAATATGTAATTGTGAGATTTGGGAAAATACTATGTGTTCCATCAAGCCTGGAGCTGAAGAAGGAACTTTTGGATGATACGCATAGTTCAAATATCTCTATTCACCTAGGAAACACAAAGATGTATCAAGATATCCAAGAGAATTATTGGTGGGATAATATGAAGAATAAGATCACTGAGTATACATCAAAGTTCCTGGTGTGTCAATAAGTGAAGGCAGAGAGGTAGAAGTCTAAGGGGATGATGCAACCGCTGCCCTTACCAGCATGGAAATGGGACAATATCACCATGGACTTTGTCACAGGACTTCTGAAGACATACAAAGGAAACAATGCAATCTGGGTTGTTGTGGATAGTCTTACAAAGTCTGCACACTTTATTGCAATTCGGGAGGATTTATCATTAGATCAACTGACACAAATATATATCAGGGAAGTGGTAGGGCTGTATGGAGTACCACTATCTTTTGTATCTGATCAATATCCAAGATTCACCTCTATGTTTTGGAAGAGTCTTCAACATGCTCTAGATACCAAGTTGAGCTTCCGTATGGATTATCATTCTCAAACTGATTGCCAATCCGAGTAAACTATCTAAACACTTGAGGACATGTTGAGAGCGTGTTCTATGAACTTCAAAGGAGGGTGGGACCAACATATTCCACTGGTTGAATTGTCCTACAATAACAGTTTACACTCAAGAATCTGAATGGAACCTTATGAAGCCTTATATGGGAAGAGGTGAAGAACACTAGTATGTTGGGATGAATTCAGTGATCAAGCTACTAGGACCAAAAATGGTTGAAGAAATGACGAAGTAGGTGAAAACCATTAAGCAGTATATCAAGGATTCCCAGAGTCGATAGAAGAGTTATGAATATAACCATCGACTATACCTTGAGTTTAAAGTCAGAGACATGATATTTCTATGCATATCTCCATGGAAGAAGGTCATGAGGTTTGGAAATAAAGGGAAGTTAAGTCCTAGGTACATTGGCCCCTTCGAGATTATTGATCATGTTGGGACTGTGGCCTATCGACTAGCACTTCTACCTGCCATGTCCAAAGTACATGATGTCTATCATGTATCCCTCTTAATGAAGTACATACCAGACCCTTCACATGTACTCTCTTTAGCGGTAGTACAGTTAGAGGATGATATTTCTTATGAGGAGTAACCAGTGAAGATCTTAGATCGTAGAGAAAGATTTCTACGAAATAAGACAATGCCCCTCATCAAGGTGTTGTGGAAAAACAAAAAGTTTGAAGAAGAGGCATGGGAATCAGATGAAGTGATGAAGCAGAGTTACCCACATCTGTAAAAGTGTGGGAAAAGGAAATTCCGAGGGTGAAATTTCTTAAGGGGGGAAGATTGTAACGACCTAAACTTTTATTAATAAAAATTCCTCTTGATATAATTAAATGTATTATTATGGTTATATAAAATGTGAACTTCATTGGTTTTATGTTTCTGGATTTTAAAATACCATTATGAATTGTGACCATTGCTAATATAGCCATTTAACAATGATCACATGATTAGTATAAATATAGGGCTTTAACAAATCCAATTTACTCAGAAAAAGGTAGTAATGGACTCATCCAGTAGACTTACCCCATACAAATCCCATTTTTTAGAACTCAGAAAGGATGTGGAATCATTGGTCTTCACTCTTGACCAATCCCAAGTTGATTTTGAACATGTTAAGCTTGAGAAAAACTGACTACGGGAGAAGTGGAAGTTAATAGAGATTACCACCCGAGCGATGTTATCTGAGCCACCCAAAGATCCTGTCACCATCGTACAACATACCCTTCAGTATTATGCGGGTATTATAAGGGGTTTTGTAACAAGACTCTAGAACTATGACTATGTAAATTATTTTGGTATAAATAATGTGCATTCATTTTATTATTGTTACTTTGTAAATAGTTTTTAAAGCACAAATAGTATTGTTAGTTAATATTGAACTAAGAAATATATTTTGATGAATTAATGGATTTTTGAATTAAATAATATTTTAAAAAAATATTATTATTAAATTACCTGTTATTGAAGATAAATGATCATATAATTTTATGAATGCAATTTTAATTTTTATTAAGGTTTGAAAACTGTTTTTGTCAAAAACCCATGAATTTTCGGTAAATGTCGGTTTTTATTTTAAAATTAAAAATTCACATATTTATAAAATTATTTAGATAAAATGAATATTATTTTTTTAATTAGGATGTTGAAATTATCCAATGGTGAATTGTTTATAATTTTCTGAGCCAGTCAAATTTTTGGGTAAAAATTAAATACCATTTAAATATATAATGATTTTTATGACATCATGATGACCCAATAGTGATGTAATAAAATTATATAAACATTATTTTCGTCCAATATATGTTTTATAATTAAAATTTTGTGATTTTATATTTTTTTGATTTATTTCAAAAAGCTTTTGTGGACCCTCCAAGACTTATAAAACATTTTGTCTTTTTAAATTGTTTTCCTTTAGAGTGTGACTCACCTTTACATAAGAAACCCTATTATTTTAAGAATTTAGGACATTGGAATTATAAAATATTGTTTTAAACTCCCCTTTTACAAAAACCATGGGAAAAAACTATGGGATGGTTTGTGGTTTTGATTAGTTTAATGTGAGGTGTCCCAAACCAAAATATTAAAAAATTCCCTTTCCTTTCCTATATAAACCCACCCAAGCTCCCACTTCCTCTTCACTCAAAGCCTTTGGAGTTAAACCAACCCCTTACCTCCTCTCTCTAGAATCCTCTGAATGTTCCATAAGCTCCCAAGAAGCCTCTCTCAAGCCTCTCCCAAGCCTTTGGAATCACACTTCCAAGTAAGGGATTTCTTCCTTTCTCATTTTGTCCAATTTTCTTTAAGTTGTTATGCCTTTTTTTTCAATTAAAAATATTGGGTTATGATTTATAACCTTCCCCATACTTCCATCTTTATTTTATGATAATGGAAGACCATTTTCTCTCTCATTAATTCCTCCCATGTACACCCATTACCATGCCGAAATTCCGTGAGGGATTTTTCTCTCCTCTTTTACTTCCAAGTAATTCTTTTGTATTATGAATCTAAATTCCATTAATTTTGTTGGGACATGTATCTATATGAACCCCTTACTGGACATTTCATGTACATATGATGAGACACCCTTTTCTATCTCATCAACCATTTTCATGAATCCTTATGTCATGTCGTTATGCTGCCGAAATTGCCCCGCGTTTTTCCAAGCTAAGATCATTGTGTAGTGAATACCATACCAATGTATCTATCAAGGGTATTCACCTTTATACACATATACATATTTAATGGTACTTTAATGTATTTATTCCAAATTAATTAATCATGTAATAACTTATTATTTTGATTGATTCCATGTTATATGATCCATGTGGCACACTTATGCATGAAATGAAATGCTTAAGATGGGCATGCCCTGATATCACTCCAATGCATTAGGTAAAGTATAGTATTATGATATGTCATATGAAATGGGTGTTGACTCATGATAATTCAAGTGAAATGAGGGTTTACTTATGCTTCATGTGCAATGAGGATTTACTCATGCTCCATGTGCAATGATCCTTGGCTCATGCTAATTCCATGTTAAGTGTTGTTGCCACATTTCCATGTTATGATTATCATGCTTTATCATGATTTTATGCTCATGTTTCTCTTGTTCTTAATTTATATTCCTATTTTCTAACATGTATTGTATTCCTAATGTTATGCCATGATTATTCCTTTACTGGTATTTATAGATCACCCTTTTCTTATGCATGTCCTCAGGTTATCTCATGCAATGCTAAGTACGAAGGAATGTAGTGGTCATGTAAAGTAATTTTTCAATAAAGATGTTGTATTTCAGGTTTTAAGTTGTTATGTAATGATATTAAGACCTAAAGACACTAGACCTCTCGATCTTCCATATTGTATCAAGTTAAGAGTTTATGCAGTAAATCAGGTTTAAGTGTGTAATAAAAAGAAGGGTTGTTATATAATATAATGAATAAAATATTTTTAATAAAATATCACTTTATTTCTCCATTCATTCAGAAATAAGTTTTTTTTTCACAACCCATGTTTTATAAAAATGTTTTAAGAAATGTTTTTAAATGATATCTTATGAAAATATTCTTGTAAAATTATTTTAATAAAACTTGTTATTTTTTAAGGTGTTTAAAATGGGTTTCAAATCATTTTTATAAGTTTTCAAGGTTTATTTCAAAGAAAAATGTTTTCAAAATATTTTATGTTTTAAAAAGTGTTTTTCAAAGTGGAAATGATATTTTTCTCAATAAATGTTTTAAATGATTTTTAAATCTTACTTCATAAGTTTTCAATGATTTTTCAAAGAAAAGGATTTTGAGAATGTTATATGGTTTTAAATGAAAGGTTATTTTTCATAAGAACTATTCCATGTGATATTTAAAAATAATTCTCCATCTTAGATGGCTTACTTTGATATAGTTATTCTTTACTGGGGATATGATACATGGATAACATTCATAATATTTCTTTGAATGGTTTATTTTTTTATGAAATGTTGTTTATAAAACCAATTTTTTCCATGAGTAAAACATGTTTCAAATAGATTGTTATGAAACCTATTTTGTTTTCGTGAGCTAATCATGCTTGAAAGAGATTGACATGAACCCCATTTATTTTCCATGGGTTAATCAAGGTATTAAAGAATAATTGTTTTGATATATTTTTATGATTATATGAAATATATTTGTACTTTATTATTTTTTTGGTTCATGTACATGTTTTATACTATGGGTAGACAAGATAGTAATGGGTAATCCCATTACAGTTTATATAATAAGTTGAAAAAAATAGTGTCTGGTGAGATTGTTATAGCTCTCCAATGCTTTGGGTAAAGATTTATATCTTATTAGATAGTGATGGGAACAAGTTTACAATCTTTATCCACTTTGGGATGAAGTTTTAACCAGATATACTATAAAGAAAGGACTACCACTGGGGATGTTAATGTGTCCAACCCCAGAGGTATAACTACCCATGCAAGAACCTGATTTATTATTCCCAATGTAATTAAAGAACCTTATTACATTATCAAATTTTTTCCGGTGAAACAGATTACATGTTCATCATGTTATTCATGGACCTTTTTTCATGTCCATATATTTATTTGTAGACCTAATTTCATGTTCACAATGTTATGAGTGAACGGTTATTACATGTTTAGAATTTTATCTGTGGACATGGTTGCATGTCCATAAGTTTACATCAGGGCTTGATTCCATGCCCTTAATATAATGAGTAAACCTGTTTCTATTTACAAATTTTCACATTTTTATAAGATTATTTGTATTCCAAAATCCTTTTTATTACGCCTGTTTTATGCTCTCATGGCCTATGCTATTTGATTTCATTATGATTCATGTATCATGAATTTCTAATCCTTATTCCATGAATTAGGATTATGATATTTTTATGCAGAGTATGATCTTAAATTGTTATGATCATGTTCTTATACCCTTATGACCATGTTTTTCTTACATATATCCTTTATTTTCACCCTTACTGAGCATCTGAGCTAACACTTTCTTATGTTTCCATTCCCAGGTTATGAAGAAAGGTTTTAAGTAGGATTACTAAAGGGGAAGATCTTCACGAGATTTGTTTAAGATCTTATACAAAATTATAATAATGTCTTCCAAATTATAAAATATACAAAACTATTATTGTCCTCAAGCATTTACTTTTGTAATTTGTGGGATTTTATTTTAAAATGATGTAATATCCATGTATATTATGCCTGGGATTTTATAGTTTGTATAAAATGAATTGTTTACAAAACCTATGGTGACTAGGCTAAGAAAACTTTATTGATATACCTATTGATATTTCAAAGGATATTTCATAGGATTTATTTGAGGATAATCCAAGGTTTCATATATTTAAAATAATGTGTCATGATTTAGACATCATATAAGTATTTTTTCATGATTATGTGGTTTTCTGCTATGATAAGTGTTTCTCACACCATTCTTTCTAGTCTAATAAAATAGGAAAAACCTGAAGTAACTAGGTTTACATTGAATTTTTTAGATGTGGAAATAATTTTAATTATGCAAATCAATTTCCTAAGTGGAAATATCAGGAAGAGAATCAGGAGGGTGGCATGAGTATTAGTTATAATGATGAAGATAAAGAGATAGTGAATGACATGTGAAAGGTATGAGATGTTCTAAAAGTATTTTTACATGATTAAATTGAGTTTGATGATCCTTAATATATGAATAATATTTAATATTCTAGAAAATGGGTATTAATGAATAAGATAATAAAGCCTAGGTAATTGTTTAAGAATAACGATGGATAGTTGAAGTGTATATGTATTGTAATTCATGAATTATTTTATACAAATCATAAAGTATATTATCCCATTTAGGATTTGAAAAAATATAGTGAATACTTTATATGACCTATAAAAGTAATTTAATTTAATGGTGATATTTAATTAAGAGAATGTAACCCTTAACATGTTCTTGATATTGAATTTTTTGTTTAGATTGAATAAGGAGATGATTACAGATAAAGTAAATTTGATAGTATTAATTACCATGGAAATGATTATTGATTTTTTTTGAAAAAGTGGTATATGTTATCATTGATAGATTTGATAACCTTTTTTGGATTTAAGGAATATATAAAATAATAATTGTAAAAAGAAATCATGCATTTTTTAATAAGGTTTTATGGTAATTCAAGTTATTACAATGTTTTAAGAGAAAAAATGATAAAGGTATTCCCATGTTTGGTATGTCACAACTAAGAGATAATTTTTGATATATGGGGGATCAATGTTAAGGTAATTTTGAGATATTTTGTGATATTATATCAAATGTTTTTGACATTCAGTTTTTAGTAGTGTTAAAAGGTTAACCATTTACAGAAGGTTTAAGTTAAACATAAGATGGGGTTTTAGAGATTAAAGTATTATCTCAACATATGAGGATTTATGAATATTGGAAAACCTATTATAAATTTTTTTTATAATAATTTAAGATATATGGTGTGAATTTTAATTATATTTATAGATCCCATAACATTTTAGTTCTCTAGGAATCAAAAATTTGTCTTCATTCCTTGAAGTAATAAATGATGTTGAAATTGATCAAGGCCCAACCAAAGGGTGAGATTGTGATGAAATCAAGTAAGTATATATTATTTTTAAAATTCTTCAACTTTATAAAAATGATCTTGAAAAAAATTATCCTATTGTATTCATTTTCTATGAATCCAATGGTCCCTTAGATCATTGTAGATTTATGTTTTTTGATCGTTAACATTATCTAGATAACCCAATTCTACTGATCACTTTTCTCTATCACTCTCTATCAGAAATTGATAGTTTGATTTCTCTTACATGTATATGTTTTCACATACAACCTTTTTTATCCTATGTGTAAACCTATTTTTGAGTTACTTTTAGTCACTGTTATGTTTCTAGCATTCCTTTTTTTAAAATTACATTTTTGTATTAATTTTTATGATGGGGATTTATATAAAAGGATCTTTCAGGTATTAAACCTTTAATAACTCAGAAGAATTTTGAGGGAAAAATAATTTTAAGGGGGGTAGAATGTAACACCTTGAGTTTTTATGAACTATTTGTTTTCAAATAAATCACATTTATTTGATGGATTATATTGCACACTACACAAAGTTATGATTTCTTTATATGATACACAAGATTATTCTTACTTTATACACTCCACCAAGTTAAGATTGATTTATATGCAACACCAAGTTATTATTTCAATAAAAAAACCCATAGATTATATTATAGTACACGAAAAATTATCATTTGATTATATTACACACAATGTCGTATTCTATCTAGAGATTTCGTTACATGCAAGGATGAGTTTTATCGAACTAAAATATATTATCAATATTTTTATTAAAATATTATTAGATTTCCACCTAGAAATTAGAATTAAAGTTACAAATATGATTAAATAAATTATGAAAATATGATTTAAACATGTATATAAAATGAATCCTTTGCTTATCAATTAGTTATAAATTAGAGTACTTACTATTTTAAAATAAAGAAATTCATTTTCTAAGAGAACTATTTATCTATGTAAATTTTTTTATCTCAATAAATAAATCATACCAACTTTGATGAATTTTTTTAATAATATTTATATACTAGATATTAAATCATTTTTTTGAAACTCATCCAATAGATTTTATTGGAATAAGATAAAAATAAATTCAATTTTATGAATAGAAAGATGTATTTTTCTAAAAGGGTAATTTTACCGCCTTTTAATTGCCCACATTTTCAAATATAATTTTTGAAAATTTTATTATTTTTACATCAAATAATTAAATTCATTTTTTAAATATGAATATCATAATTTAATTTGGGTGAAGTTTTGGTATTTTTTCTGAGAAGTTTCATTTTTTTATAAATAGTGAAAAAAATAAATTTTATATGGAAACTGACATTTTTTATAATATATATAGTTATATTATATTATTATTTGGTTTTGAAGAATATTTAGATAAATTATACTTTTATTAATCTAATTTATTCCATTTTGATCAATTTCACATAGAATTTGGATTTAAAAGAATTTCAATCTTTTGAACAATTTAACTTTAAAAACTTATTGCCTCGTCATGTGTATGGGATTAATTTTAAATTAATTTTTGACACATATATGTTTATAAATTATAAAAATGGATTCCATATTTGGAATCAGAATAATTTATAACATATAGTAAGTTCAAATTTTGTTTACAAAAAAATATTAGTGAAAATAATTAAAATTAATTACTACAATTAAGATAAAAAAGAGTTTACATTTTCGTTAAACATTAACTTAAGGGACCAAATAACATAAAATCATGTCAAAAATCAATTTTGTAACCATATTTCAACCACATTCTTCCTTTTATGAAAAATAGTCCAGTATTATAGGTACATGTTGTAATGGATACCTCTCGATAGTGTTTACTTTTTTTATTTACAAAAATGCCAACACTCCTCCACTATAAAAGGGAACTCAACCCCCTAACTTATTCACCCATATCAATTCCTTTGGATCATAAAAAATCTAAAAAAATAAGCTCCAAAATTCCCAAAATTCATCCTATATTCCTTTATTTTCAAATAAATCTAACTAAGGAAGCCCTTGTGTACAAACCAAAAGGAGTTACCCAAAGAAGATGTAACATCCTTCAATAAGAACTTCTCTTTTATTTCATTCTACAACACTCAATTATTCTTATTAAATGAATATATAATAACCTAATTATACTAAATATATTGATATTTTTTTATGTTCAGGGTATAAACTACACTCGTACACACTTCTATCAAATGGGATACACAATCATCATTCATGTGTATGACGAACTAACACCTCACAAACCGATGTCATTCATTCTTAGATTACCGACTTTAAAGGTTTGTAATAATAATGGGATAACTATTTTTATGTTATATATATTATATTTATGATTTATTTTATCTTCTGTAATTATTATATAACACATACCTTCATAATTTCCATTTTGTAGGAATATGATAACTTCATTTGTGGGTGTGTGGACTACCTCCTCGTCAAAGTGATATTATTCATTCACACATTACATGGAATGTGTTAAGGATGGGTTTAGTGAACTTAAATGATATATATGAAAAAATAATTATACTAGATTGATAATATATATACATATATTCCATTTAATTTCTTTCATTCAATACAATAAGAAAATGGAAACCCTGTTCATGCCTATATATGGTCTTCCATCTCCATGAATAGTGTATTTCATTTCATATTTATATATTTTATATATTATTATAAATACATATATAATGAATATATATGATATTTATATCATTATTTTTTTATAAATAATTAAATTATGATCTAAGTAAGAGGATCAAGAATAACAAGTCAAAATATATATGAAAAAAATTGGAGATTACCTGAAATGTAACATTAACATGGATAAGTTAATAAAATGGTAATAGAAAGTAATAAAAAAATAATATATGGTATGATATATAATATTATGGTTCTGTGGAAGAATTATAATAAAATTATATTTATTATACCGGAGGCTTGAATGTGTACAAAGAAATTCAAGACTTAAGGTAATGGTTTACTAGTCTCACTTTTATTTTTGTGAGATATATGTTATATTCACCACTTATTCTTATCATGTGGTGTATATAATTCCTTATGACATATTATATCATTAATTTAATTTATTTAAGGATATTAAAAGTTTCAGTTGATATTATTATCTCATGGGGATCACGATTCAAAAGTTACTCAAGTAGTAAAAGATTTATAGTTTCACTTTAATTTCTACAAGACTTATGACTTATTCACTGATCATTTATTTTGTATAGTGTATATAATTAAAATTAATTTATTCTATTATTAATATCCTTAAATTAAAGGTCATTTAAATATCCATTTTATGATCTATATTTCATGGGGTGTATGGTTAAAAAGTTACCAAATCAATAAAGTAATTTTGTCTCAATTTGGATTCTTTATGAAACATGCCATGTTACACACCTTTATTATTATACAAGGTGTATATACTTCCAATTGAAATTTTATATCAAATATCTTTCTTTTCATGAAATTTTAGGCTGCATGTGATTTAATTATTTCATTGGGATTATGATTTGTTGTACCAAAGTGGTAACATATCATTACTATAATCTCATCATTTATCGTGATTATTTATCACTATGCTTACAGTGATGAAATATTATGATCTGTCTCTTATGAAATATATTGAATTTTCTTCTCCACTTATTATCCATGATACCTTCATATAATGTTACCATTTTTCCACTCTTTAGTACTTAAGTTAATATATAATTTTTTTTTAAGATAATCTGAATTTATTTCTCTTTAGTTAGATATCTGTTATATTCAAAAATCATGTTATCAAAAAATGTTTTAAATAATATTTTTAAATTATATCTTAATATCATTTTTATAGATAAGGGTTTTAGATATATTTTTTTGTTTTTTAATGTGTTTAGAATGGTTTTCAGAGCTTCCTTTATAAGTTTTTAAAGTTATCTTCAAAGAAAAATGTTTTCAAAATAATTTTTTTTAAAAAATATTTTTTCAAATTGGAAAGGATATTTTTCTGAAGAAATGTTTTCATTTATTTATAAATATTACATTATAAGTTTTCAATGTGGTTTTCAATGAGAATGATTTTTAATTTTTTTTATGATTTTAAAAGAATGTTTGTTTATCCTAAGAACCATTCCAAGTAATATTTCAAAATCATTCTCTAAATAAGATGAAATCATTTAATATAGTTATGATTTAATATGAATATGATCCAAGGATAACATTCATATTATTTCCCTGTATGGTTTTAGTTTTCATAGCATGATGTTTATTAAACTTGTTTTTTTCATGAGTAAAACATGTTTCAAATAGATTTTTATGAAACCTATTTCTTTTCGATGAGCTTATCATGTTTAAAATAGATTAACATGAAACATATTTATTTTCCATGGGTAAATCATGTTATGAAAGAATAATTGTTTTTATGTGTTTTTATGAAGATATAAATGCTCTTTGTACTTTATTCATGTTGTGGTTCATGGATATGGCTTATAAGATAGGGTGTTTAACAACCTAAGTATTTAAAAATAAATTTAATATTGAATTAATGAAACAATGAGTCTCTACAATACAACACTTTGTTATAATTGAGACAGTAAACATAATTTTTCCACTTTTTTATTTTAATTTCAAAAATCTGACATACATAGTTGCATTCAGGGTGATTTTTAGAGTCTGATAGAACAAACTAAATTTTTGGTGGATAGTAATGTTACCCTTATGAATAGTAATATAACCTTATGAATAGTAATATACCATTATTAATGGTAATGTTTCCCTTTATGAATAGTAATATGCCATTATGAATAGTAACCTCACCCATGAAAGTATAAATAAAATTTAGGCACCTTATAAATGAAGAAGAATATTTTATAAATTATTAATTATGTATTGGTAATTTTGTGAGTGATAAATATTTAGTTAAAATTTTAAATTATTAAATTAATTCATTTTCATAAAATTGGTTCCAAAATAAATATATTTTTTCCTATGATTTTAGGATAATTTTATGAGACCATAGTTAATTTTTGAAAGTATTATAAAAGAAGTTTTAAATATAAAATCTGTATTTTACATGTAAATAATGATTTTATTTAAATATTAAATTTCACATATTAAGAAAATTATTTTTATAAAATGGAGTCCATTTTTATATTCTAGACATCAAAAAATGGTTAGTATTAATTTTTTATATTTTTCTCAAATACATGAATTTTTTATGAATAATAAAATACCATAATTTACGATAAATGCTAAATACATGGTTAATTGAGTCACAGGTGATGTAAGGCTGATGTAGGAACACTTGTTTCGAAATAACATGAACTTATTACTATTTTTTGTCACATTAATCAAGAATATTCATAGTGTAGAGAAAAAATATTAAACGAATGATTAAAATAATGAGAAACCCCTCGTCTCCTCCACTGTAAATGCCACCCCTCTTTACCACTTATCTTAACTCCTATAAATCCATTTTACTTGTATAAATTCTGATCAAATATCATCTTAATATCCTCCCCCACTTCCAAGATCTCTTGTTCTCATAAAAATACCAAATTTTCTCCCCTAAAGAGGCTCTCAAGGAAGATTAATTCAAGAGATAAATCCCTATTTTCAATTCTTTTGATTTCTTTTCAAGATCCTTTGTTTTATTTTATATCCTCACCTATAATTATTCAAATTTTATTAAAACTATAGTACCATACATTTAATTTATTTTTTTTATGATTATGGAATAAGTTTTTGTCATCCCTTCTATACCCTTCTTTTATGGTAGTAGTAAAAAAACACCATCCCAGATGTGCTAATTTACCACATTCAAGGATGATGGGTTTTTAATTTATATTACCATATTAAATTGTGGTAATGAAGCCATTATTATGGTTGAAATATACTATAATCTATTTATTATATCTCATCTATGTTTTCTGAATCTTTTTTTACACATGGTTTTGATTTATAATGCAAAATGAGTTCATTGTGTTCAAAAACCACTAATTAACTCAAACGGTTACCATTAAATAATTTATATAATGATTCATCTTAACTCAAAGTATCCAAATGAAATTTACAACCATGTATCCTTATGTATGTTCAATAATAACATATAATATCAATTGTAAACAACCATCCTCATTTTACACGATTCTCCATTCATTTATATAAGTATACCGATCATGAAACAAACAGACCCAAACAATGAAATTGAACCTCTTAACCCATCAAAAAGTACATGAATGAACTTAATAAGGTTATAATAAATCAATTAAATTAGGATTAGGCTTTTTAATTATTAATTAATGAACCTAACTTTTATTATTCAGGTCATTAAGATCAAGTGGAGAATTCCTTTAGACTTAAGGTTAGGGTTTCTTCATCTCACTTTCATTTTTGTGAGATATTCTATATTAAATAATAATACTTGTGTATGGTGTATTTATACTTCCCATTGATGTTTCATATCATGAATATATTTATTTTCATTATATTATGTGTATCATTTTATGATTATTAATTTTGGGGCATACGATTAAATTGATTACAAGGTTTTAAGTATTTTATACCCAAACCTCCATTTTCATTCTGGTTGCTCTTATTATCTAATCTCCTCAAAGAAATTATTATTTATTCCTATATACTCATCATATATTATATGTGAATTTTATTTATATGTGTACCAATCATAATCCTTCTTTATTTTATTAGAAGTTACATGTTTTAAAAAATCATTCAAAACATTATTTTGAAATGCAATCATGATTCACGGAACTTATCAAATTCTTACCTATTTTTAAGTTCAATGTATAATATATTTAATCCAAATTTATCATTATAGAATAACACATTTTAACATGAAAAATATGTTTTGTTTCAGTTCTGTTTTTATGAAAGAAAACATTCCTCTGTGCTTTAAAATCTTTTAATATTTTCCTTAAACCACACTAAAATGTTTTATATCTAAAGCTTCTTTTAAAACTATTATTAAATTATTTCACCTCAATAAGAAATTATTTAATCCTCAAATATAATTTAATTGACCTTACCTTTATTGTTCTGGGTTATAAATGTTTAAAATCTGATTTCATGACAAATACAGATTATTTTTGAAAAGAACTCTTCTTTCCAAAGTAAAATGGAATTTTCTCATCTCACTTTAACTTTTATGAGATATATGCATCATTCACAAAATATTCCTTTCTTGTGGTGTATTTACTACCCTTTGGTATATAATATCAATAGTCTAATTATTCTCATGATATTCTAAGGGATTATGATTTGAATTTTTCAAGGTGGTATGATACACTTTGGGCTGTTTAAAGATTATTTCTTCAAGGATTTTTCAATGGTCTCATTTAAAAGTATTTTCATCTTTGTCAACATCATTTTTTTAATCTTGTACCTTTTTTGAGGTTTATCTCCTTTTATATCATCCACCATGTTTTATTGAATGTTTTATGATTATTTTGAATGTGGATGTGCTATCTTGAAACCATTCACCATATTACTCTGAATGGTTAGTGTTTTTGTTTAATAATTTGGGAAAGTTATTTATATTTCATATGTTAGTTTCAATATGAATGTGCATGTTGTTCATGTTTATCCCCATTCATATGAGGAATGCATTAGACTTAGTTAGTGTTGGGTGGGTCCCACTATGTCCCTTCGATACATCAGTAGGTCTCATGAGACAAACTATGGTCTTGGCATGAGGCCTTGATAATATGATTATTTATGGTCTTGTAATGAGGACTTGACGATATGGTTATGATGTACCACATTATGCATTACCTCATTATGAATCCAATAATTGAAAGTTCATGTGGTTATTTTACTAGTACAATACCCATGACTATGTTTTATTATGGTATTATTTATTCATCACTTATTCCTACCATAGTATGTACTAGTTTACTTTTAATGGAATGTGTTTTTAGTTATTAACCATGCCAAATGTTTATGTTTATGATATATTTTGTTGTATTGTTTATGCTTACTGAGCATCTGAGCTCACCCCTTTTCTTAGGTTTTTTTTATCTTGGATGTGAAGAGGGGTATTATGAATGAATTTCAGGGATAAACTTAGAGTTTTGGATGTTCTTAATAAAACTTATATGTTGTTTTTCATTTCAAGTTGTAATGTTGAACCTATGTATGTATTTTTTTTCCAAAAATACTAAAATATTTGGTCCATTGAGATATTACTTCCTTGTAATCATGCTAATTTAATTAAATAATGCACCGACTCTGGGATTTTGGGGGTTGGGGTGTTACAGTTGGTATTAGAGGAAGTTTAGTATAAAACATGGAAACTAGATTTAGAAAATCTAGATTAGGGAAAAAACTGTAAGATGGACTTGATGAAACAAATACAAGAACATCCTTTAATTTTGGTAAGGAATTGATTATTTAGATATTCCTAGAAAATAAATCCCTGTCTAGATACTACAAGTAGATATGGTTCTGGAACAGATGTAGCTAAGAGTAACAACTTTAACAAGGTTCTTGGGGCTTGACCTTGGGTAACCCGATACATGACAATGAGCCTTTGTGCACAACTGTTTTGACACTCTTGGGGGATATACTTAGGATAATTGAAATTTTAGTTACAAGCCATTATGAAGGATTTATTACCCTAAAGTATCCAAATAATATAGTTCTAGAATTTGTGATGAGTAAATTTATATTATGCATTATACCTTGTTAAGGGTTATATAGAGTTCATAACTTTATGATCTAATTTAGTATATGGAATTGATTATAAATGGAGCCTATCAGAAAGAATGATAACTTCACCAATTCATGTGATGTAAAGAGTAAGTAGGATCACATCTCTTATGATCTTAATCCATCATTTCAAAGGAATATAGTCTCTAAAGTATTCTCATCATATGAGGAGATAATATCATGTGTTAACAAGGTATATAAATAATTCCATGAGTTCCATGGATTTGAAGGGAAGCAAGAAAGAAGAGGGTAAAAGAGGAAATAATGGATAAAGGGAAAAATAAAAAGGGCTGTTGTCCAACATGTGGTACTTGTGGAAGGAAACACCCCAGAGCCTAGTTAAAAGGAGAATGAATCTATTACTAGTGTGAATAAAATGTCCACAAAGTTCATGATTGAAAGGGTAATAAAATGGTTTTCAATGTACAATTCTTCAACTCCAAGGAAGTGGGACACTATATGAATCAATGTCCCAAGTGTTAAAAGAATATGCCCCAAATGATGTTGCTGGATAATGATCAAGTCATGATACTAACGCATATGAAGTGGAATGATTAATATGACTCATCGAGAATCATGTCATTTGAATATTTTATTAGTATTGTACTGGTTATAAGAATTATGGAATATATGAGAATTGTACTGCAATACTATTTCATTAAGAATTTGAGGTTGTACGATGAATGGTACCATAGATAGGTGACTTAGTAGAAAGTTAATATCTCGGGAGAGTATATGGATGACAGAAAGACAAAAATAAATATATTCTTAATGATTAAGATAATGATGAAGAAATTATTGATTTGGATAAGTACACACTACATCAAAACTGATTATTGACTTGTCTTCAAGTGGTATATTCTATCATTGATGGATTTGATAACATTTATGGATATAAGGAATATATCCAATATCATGTTTAAGGATGAGTTCATGTTTCCAATAAGGTTTTATGGTAATTTGATTTATTACCATATTTATAGAGGACACATTATGTAGATATTCACATGTTTGGGATGTTAAAATTTTTTGGGTGGATTTATGTTGATTAAAGAAAAATAAGGTAGCAGATGCATTGAGTAGGATAAATCATGCAGTTCTAAACAAAATGAGGGTTTTCAAGGACCCTCTGTACATGGATATAGCAAGGATAGATATGGGAATGATTCTAATGTGTTGGATCATGAAATTTTGGAATGTTAAACCATTTATGAAATGGTTTATGTTGAT
The DNA here is from genome assembly GCA_963277665.1 of Viscum album. NCBI lineage: Eukaryota > Viridiplantae > Streptophyta > Magnoliopsida > Santalales > Viscaceae > Viscum > Viscum album. The sequence goes on along the minus strand of OY728125.1, from coordinate 646,047,883 downwards.
TTTTATGGGGATTTAGAGTTTAATGTCACCAAATTATGCAACCTGTGCTAGGACATGAAGTATAGATAGTTCAAGGAATAGAAAAAGTATAAGATTGTGTTCATGAAATTGAAACGTATATATATACACTTATAGAGTCGAATAATTCCCCAGATCTTGGAAAAGAGTCTTAAAAAAGTTTTTCATATTATCATTTTTTTCATGACTCTAGTTTATGGTTTTGTGGTATTGATCTTTCATCTGAGCATGTTCTCTATCACTTTCCATCAAAACATGATGGTTTGATTATTCTTCCATGGACATGTTATCTAATTAGAATATGTAGTTTGGTATTAACTAATAAATTTATGTTTCCTTATTATTAAGAGGTTATTTTAACAATATTTCTAATGTGGGTTTCCCATGAGGTGAGTTTCAAGTATCAACCATAAACTTTAGAAATTCAATTTCAAAATTTTGAGGATGAGTTTTTTGTAAGGAGGGGATAATGTAACACACCAAAGATTTAAAAATAAATTTAATATTGAATGCATGAAACACTAAGTCTCTACAAAACAATATTTTTTTAGAACCAGGCTAATAAACATAATTTTTCCACTTCAATTATTTGAATTTTGAAAATATGACATACACAGTTGCGTTTAGGGTGATTTTTAGAGTCTGATAGAACAAACATAATTTTTAGGGAATATTAATGTTACCCTTATGAATATTAATATACCCTTATAAATAATATTTTAACCCTTATTAATAGTAATATGACACTCATGAATAGTAACATCACTGAAGAAAGTATAAATAAAATTTAGGCACCTTATAAATGAAATAAAATATTTTATAAATTATTAATTAAGTATTTGTTTTTTTGTGAGTGATAAATATTTAATTAAAATTTTAAATTAATAAATTAATTAATTTTAATAAAATGGGTTTATAAATAAATATTTTTTTGTACTATGATTTTAGGATAATTTTATGAGACTATAGTTAATTTTTGAAAGTATTATAAAAGGAGTTTTAAATATAAAATCTATATTTCTCAAGTAAATAATGATGTAATTTAAAAATTAAATTTCACATATTTATAAATTTTTTCTGATAAAATAAAGTCCATTTTTGGATTATATACATCAAAAAATGGTTAGGGTTATTTTTTGGGATTCTTCTAAAATACATTAATTTTTGATGAATTGTAAATTATGATAATTTACGATAAATGCTAAATACATGGTTTAATGAGTCATAGGTGATATAAGGCTGATGTAGGAACACTATGTTCAAACTAAAATGAAATTATTACAATTTTTGTCACATTAATCATGACTATACACAGTCTTGAGAATAAATATTAAACTAATGATTAAAATAATGAGAAACCCCTCCTCTCCTCCACTATAAATACCACCCCTCCTTACCTATTCTCTTAACTACTATAAAGCCTTGTAAATTGTATAAATTATGCCCAAATATACTCCCAATATCCCCCCACATCCATCATCCCTTGGTATCATAAAATGACCAAATCCTCTCCCCTAAAGTGGCTATTAAGGAAGATTAATTCAACAGGTAAATTCCTCTTTTCAATTCTTTTTCTTTCTTTTCAAGTTCCTTTTTTTCTTTTATATACTCAACTCTCCTCACCCAAATTTTATTAAAAATTTAGTACCTTACATGTAATTTAATTTTTTTATGATGATTGAATAACTTATTATCATCTCTACTTTACCCTTCTTTTATGCTAGTAGTAAAAAACACCATCCGAGATGTGCTCATTTACCACATTCAATGATGATGGGTTTTAAATTTCTATTAACATATTAAATTATGGTTATTAAACCATTATTATGGTTGAAATATAATATAAAATATTTATTATGTATCATATATAGTTCTTAAATATTTTTTTCACATTTTTTCGACTTATAAAGCAAAATGAATTTGTTGTGTTCAAAAGCTGCTAATTTAACCAAACAGTTATCATTAAATAATTTATATAATGATTCATATTCACTCTAAGTAACCAAATGAAATTGATAAAAAAGTAACCTTATGGATGTTCAATAATAACATATAGCTTCAATTCTTCATAACCATCTTCATTTTACATGATTCTCCATTCAGGTATATAAGTATACTGATCAGGAAACAAACGGACCTGAACAATGAAATTGAACTTCTTAACCCATAAAAAAGGCCACGAATGAACCCAATAAGTTTATAATAAATAAATTAAATGAATAAGTGGTTCATGAATTATTAATTAATGAACATAAATTTTATTATTCAGGTCATTAAGATCAAGTGGAGAACACCTTCGAACTTAAGGTAAGGGTTTCTTCATCTCACTTACATTTTTGTGAGATATTATATATTCACTACTACTACTTGTGTATAGTTTATGTATAATGACCATTGATGTTTCATATCATTAATCTATTTAATTTTATTATTTTCAATGTATCATTTGACCATTATTAATTTTGGGGGATACGATTCAATTGATTAATTTTTTTAAGTATTTTATACTTGAACATCCATTTTAATTCGGGTTTCTCCTATTCACTACTCACCTAAATGAAATTATTATTTATTACTATGTAATCCAAATAAATTCTAGGTGAATTTTTGATATATTTTTAACAATAAGAATCATTATTTATTTTATGGTGATTTACATTTTTTAAAATAATCTTTCAAAAAATTGTTTCGAAATGAAAGTCCGGTTCAAGGAACTTTTCGAATTATTACCTATTTTGGAGTTCAATCTATCATATGTTTTAAGTGATATTTATATTTATAAAATCAAACATTTTAACATGAAAAATATATGTTGTTTCATTTCTGGTTTTATGAAAGAAAACATGCCTTTTAACTTTAAAATCCATAAATAATTTCCTTAAAATGCATTAAAATGTTTCATTTCTAAATATTCTTTACAAATTTTCAGTTTTAACAAAACCAGTTAGAAAAGTATTAAGAAATGCAGATCTCAGGAGAATGGGGGGATATTTCTGATAATGATAAATAAAATTATGGTGGAATGGTTTGTCCCTCATATAGTTACATTGTCTAGGGGGAAGGATATGTTGTCTTGGAATCAGGAGGATATGATTGCTTCACCATGAAGAATGCCTAGGAATGATTACTCGTATCTTCTAAAGACAATGTCCACCAGATCTTCTGTTAGGAAAGAAGGTGGGGGCAATATCTAGATTCAATAAAGTTATGAAAACTACTAATGAGTTTCTCTCATTGGAGTGGTTGAATCTTAGAAGGAAGTACGACAAAGTTCTGAAGCATTATGAATGCTTAGAGTGGGAATCCGCGATAGCGGAAGAATATTTTTACCATTGAGATGGTGATGGGTTTTGTTTTCATGATCTTTAGTGGTTGTTTTGGGTCTGTGGTACTTTTTTGATGAAAGTTTCTTTTATTTTAATAAATGGTCAGAGGTTTTTCCTCTGGCTATGCTTTTCTGGTATAATTTCAATGACCTTCCATTTTATTTTCTGGGATATACATGTTTACAATCTGATTTCACAAGAAATGCAAATGATTTCCCAAAAGAATTATTATTTCCAAAGTAAAAGGGATTTTTCTCATCTCACTTTAACTATTCAGATATATATTCCTCATTAACCACTTATTCCTTACTTGTGATGTATGTAATACCCTTTCATATATAATATAAAGAGTATACTTCTTCTCATGATATTCTAATGGTTTATGATTTGAATGTTTCAAGGTGGTATGGGATAGTTTTTAATGTATAAGGATTATTTCCTCAAGGTGTTTTCAATGGTATCATTTAAAAGTGTCTTCATCTATGTCAACATCCTTTATTGAATCTTTTACTTTATTTAGTTTTATCTCCTTTTATATCATCCTCCATGTTTTATTGGATGGTTTATGATTAGTCTGACTATGGATGTGTTATCTTTAAACCATTCACCATATTACTTTGAATGGTTAGTGTTTTTGTTTAATGATTGTTGAAAGTTATTTTACATTTCATATGTTAGTTTATATATGAATGTGTATGTTGTTTATATCGATCCCCATTTAGATTAGGAATGAATTAGACTTATTAATTTTTAGTTTGGGACTGCTACAACCCCTCGGTGCATCGGTATGTCTCATGAAACAAACTATAGTATTGGCATGAGGCCTTGAAAGTATGATTATTTATGGTTTTGGCACGAGGCCTTGACGGTACGGTTATAATGTCCCACACTTTGCATTCCCTCATTATGAAGCTAGTAATTCAAAGTTCCTGTGGTTATTCGATGAGTATAATATCCATGATTAATTTTTTTTATTATGGAATTATTTATTTATCTCTTATTCATTCCATAGTATGTACAAGTTTATTTTTACTTGAATGTGTTTTTAGTTATTCACCATGTATAGTGTTTATGTTTATGATGTTATCTGTTGTACTGTTTACCCTTATTGAGCATCTGAGCTCACCCATTTTCTTATGTTTTATTTTTTCCCATGATGCGAAGAGGTGTATTATGAATTAATTGTAGGGATAAACATAGAGTTTTGGATGTTCCCAATAAAACTTATATGTTGTTTTTCATTTCAATATGTAATGTTGAACCCATGTATGTATCTGATTTTCCAAAACTACTAAACTATTTGGTCATTCGTGATATGACTTCCTTGTAATCTTGGAAATGTAATGAAATAATGAACCGAGTTTGGGATTCTTGGGTCGGGGCGTTACAGGGTGACCTAGATAGAAGCAGGTAATCCCATTACAGCTTATATTATGGGGATGCACAAATAGCATTGGGTGAGCCCATTATAGATCTCTAATTCATTGGGTAAAGATTTATATCTCATAAGATAATTATGGGAACATGTCGACATTCTCAATACACTATATAAAAAGGGGGTAACATGATTCACTTTGAATAATGTGAAGCCAATGGGGATTGTGGTGTGTCCCGTAGAGGAGGTATAATTTCCTATGCATGAACCTGATTTCATGTTCACAATGTGTTTCCTGAACCTTATTTTGTGTTAAAAATTTAAAGTTTAAACCTGATTACATGTTCAAAATTTTATGAATTGAGATTTTTCCATTTCCCTATGTTTATGTGTGGACCAAATTTCATGTTCACAATGTTATGAGTAGACCTTATTACATATTACCAATGTTTTGAACAGACCTAGTTTCAAGTTTATAAGATTTAGTGAGGGCTGGATTTCATGTCCTTAACTTAATGAGTGGACCTATTTCTATTTATGAGTGTTCAAATTATTATAAATTGATTTGTATTCCACAAGCCTATTTTGTATGCCTAATTTATGCTCTCATGGATTATGCTCTTATATTTCCTTATGATTTATGTCTTATGAACTGCCAATACTTATTTCATGAATTAAGATTATGATATTTTATATGAAGGGTATGATCTTCAAATCTTATTCTCATGTTACCATACCCTTATTATCATGTTATTCATACGTATATCCTTTATTTTTACCCTTACTAAGAATTTGAGCTCACCCTTTCCCATGATTCCTTTCCCCAAGTTATGAGAAAATGTTTTAAGTAGAAGTATTAAAGAGATTATATTTATAGGATATGTTGAAGATCATTTACTAAATTATAATTTTTTCCCAAATTCCAAAGAAAATAAACTATTATGCTCCTCAGTCATATATTTTTTATGTTTCTAAATATATATAAATAATGATTTAATATCAATGTATGATATACTTGGGTCTTTATAATCAAGATAATATTTCTCCCCTTCTTTCAGGATTTTAGATCTATCATTTATAAATATTGAAATATTGGATGTTTTTTTATCCTTATCATACATAATCTAGAATGATCAATTTTTACTCAAGGCATCATCCACCTTGTTTTCTTTTACATGGTGTTAATGTATTGATCAATGATAATATTTAATCGGCTCTAATTTTCTTCTATAGTACATATTAAATTACTTCTATGTTAATATATATTTTAAAATTATTTGATCGGTGTATATATCACAATTTTTTACATAAATATAATTTCTCCATATCTGTAATGTAAAAAATATCTTAGCAAACTCCAAATCATGAGTTCAGTAATTTTTCTCATGAACCTTCAATTTACATAATTCGAAAGCAATAATCATGTCATTATGTATAAGAAAACATCCTAATCCTTTCATGGATTAATTATTATGGATTGAAAACCCTTATCCACTATAGGGTAATGTAATCAGAGGTTTGATAACTAAACTTCTCTTCAGTTACAAGAACTTTTCATAACTTCATTTGTTTATAGGAACTTGTCTCCCTTTCGAGTTAACTGAGTGAGTGTATTAGATAGTTTTGAAAAATTATCCATAAACCATTGATAATATCTATATAAAACAAGAAAACTATATATCTCATTCACTGTGGTTGGTTTGGTCCAACACTCAATAGCCTCTATCATTGATAGATCTACCAATACACCCTCTCTTTAGATTATATGACTCAGAAATGAATCATTTTACATCTAAACTTAACACATTGTAAATTTTTCATATAATCTCTCCTAACCTAAGTTATTTATAATAATTCTCAAGTGATCTTCATGATATTAAATACTATTTTAATATATAATAATATCATCTATAAAGAATACCACAAACTAGTTAAGGTAATCTAGAAAGACTATATTCATTAACTCTGAAGATGGAGGGGGTATTAGTAAGACTGAATAACATTACAATATGTTCATTATTCCCATACCTTGTATAGAATACTGTCATGGTTATATCCTCCTTATTAACCCTCAATTGATGATATCCAAAATGAATTTCAATATTGGAAAATTATTTATCTCTATGCAGCTGATCAAATAAGACATCCATACGGGGTAGAGGATACTTATTCTTGATCATGATCCTGTTCAGATCTCGATAATTATTCCAGAGCCACATTGATCCATATTTATTGTTATAAAAAATAACATGTTCATCACAAGATGACACACATTTCCAAATGAATCCCTTTTCAAGGTTCTCTTGGATTTTCATATTCAATTCTTACAACTCAATCAACTCCACTCTATAGGGAGTCATTGAAATAGGTGTGGAACTAGGTATGAGTTCTATTGAGAACACAACTTCACGTTTTTTAAGGATTGAAAAATATTCTATAAAGACATCAAAAAACTCCCACACAATAAGAATATCATCGATGTTAAGTTTTTACCCAACCATCTAAGATAAATTCCCCTCTTAGATAGGAATCAAAACCCAAAAAATGGACTCGATTTCCATCATAAGTTCATATTTATCATCATAATGATAAATGATCATAGGATGGTTTGAAATATAAAATTTGAATTAACTTTATTAGAAATTTATATGGGTTTTATGTAGATAAAGAAAATCAATGCTTAAGATAACATCAACTTCAAATAGACGAATAATGATAGTATTTTCACGAATCATACTCTCACAAACTTCATCTAGATAATAATCATAGTCTTGATATGTAATAATCACACCATTAGGGGTTTTCACTACTAATTATAGATATAATAATTTGAGTGTAATCTTGAAAACCTTATAAGATTATTTAGATATGAATAAATGAGTAGATCCATATCTAAATAAGATATTATCAGTTTTAGAGTGGATGGTATGTGTACCTTCACTGCATGATTGTTGCACCCTTCATCTGAAATAATGATCGCATGATATTTCCATTTATATCTCAACATAAGGGGTTTCTGACATAGATAATTGTTTTTAACCATTAGATTTGGGAAATATTTATCATAATTCATAAACTCTTTTCATTTGAAATACTAGAGTGTGCGTGGTGAATTCTATGGTGATTTCTCTCTATTTGAATAATTAACTAACTTATTTCCATCACTTTAGTATTAAATTTCTTGATGAACTTCCCCTCCACACATAAAACATATACTATTCCTCATAAGATAATTCAAACCATGTTTCTTACCACACCTTGAGAATAAATTAAATCTCATCTTCTTCTCTCCATGGTTTTTAGATTTTTATTTAATTTTTATTTTCCATTCTTATCAAAACCATGAGATTGATACATAACTCCAACCTCAATTTCTACATTGATATCACATTGACCAATATCTTCATAGTTATTGCAGTATCTTATAGATAAGTCCCTTTATAGACTTGGTTTTACACCATTGATGAATGAATAAACCTTAAATTTAGGTTTTATGATAATATGAGATGAATAACTCACAATCCTTATGAAAGTTTCCTTATAAGTTCCAACAGATTCGTCATCCTTTTTATTTGTCTCAAAGAACTCCTTCTCCAACTTTGTATGAATAATATGAGAAAAATTATTATTAAAAAACAATTTCTTGAACTTTTCCCAATCCATGGATTCAGTTTCATCACGTCCCCTTGTATTCTTGATGAGATTTTACCATTGATATTATTCTCCTTCCAGATGATATACATGAAAATTGAATTTTTCATGTTTTGAAAACAGAATAACTAAAAATATATTTTCAATGGCACTGCTAAAATTCTTAATAAAAAGTGTTTCAGATGACTTAATAAAAGAATTTGTAAGTTTCCTCATGAAGGACTTAATATGATGTTTTTTCCTGGTTTGTTCACTTAGAATTACATCACGATTCATAGATTTAGAAAGTTGTTTGAGCATACAAATTTTGATTTTTCATTCCAACTCCCACAATTTTTGGTTTTACAGATGAAAAATCATTTCATTTTCTATCTCACTCAGCATTAACATAGTTTCTTTGGGTTCCATCAATTGAATAGAACCAAAAATCATAGTGTATGAAACAATAATCAAAGTGGGGAACTATATAATAATGAAAAATAACATATATGATGTCTAAATCATGAAACCTTCTTTTTAATTTATGAATCCTTAGGATTATCCTAAGTTATTCATAGTCACAATCTATTTAAATCCTTCTTGAAGGTTTGTAAATATTTTTTGTATTTCCATATCATATTACTCGGGAATGTCAAATCAGGTGTATAGAGAGGCCCACAGTTATGCACCATGTGATAATCAAGTCCACCTCAATGCACCCTTTACAAATTTATTACACCTAGGTATCTTAGTTACATAACAACATTAACTTTTAGTTTCTAAACAGGGATGAAATTTCTTTGAAATCACTCACTCTATCATTTACCCAACTTAAAGGAAATTTTCCTTTACATTGTACCATCCTAAGACTTATCCTTAGACATGTACTTATCTATCTCACTAACAGTTTCTCATCTTAGTTTCAAAATGTTAACTAAAACTATCCTATGATAAGAATTATAGTGCCCTAGGATTTTCAAAAATAGACATTACATATTTTATAAGAATATTCATTACATTACACAAACACATTCTATAGGATCATAAATGTATAAAACCATTGGAAATAAGGAAACAAAAATAACTTTTTCAAAAGTGAACTACATCATCTCCCACTAAGTTTTTCATAACTAGGACCCCTGTTAGACATATCATAAATAATAAATTTCTTCAGAACCTAGGTAAATTTAACAAAATAAAGGGCAACATCAAATGACAAGTAAGGGAAAAAGGATATATGTAATCATAACATGAACATAATGGTATTATAATTCTAGCATAACATTTGTAAACCATACCCTACATATAAAATATCATAATCTTGAGTAATGGCATAAATTATAATGGTTAAAAAGACATGAACCATAATGGAATCAAATAACATGATTCATGAGAGCATAAAATTAGCCTTAGACAAAGAATTATGTTATACACATAACCTTATAAAATCATTTCTATAGTAGTTAAGGATCACTACTGAGGATATCATAGTAGAATGAGTTCACTCCTCAAACCATCATATTAGTCAAGGACTAGTCCAAATACCATTGTAGAGGAAAATGTTTATTACTAAACCAGGTTTACTCCCCATTATAGTCCTACCGATCTCATGAGATATAAATATTTACCCAATACATTAGATGGAGATATAGGTCTCACCAATCATACAATTAAAATCATATGTATGTATGCCACAAGATTGTAAAAAATTCATCATATCATGAAAAATTAAATGAAATGTGTTTCATATTTTTTTTACGTATCATAACCTATGGAAAAGAGATAGGTTTTATAATCATTTTATCATTTCATCAAAGCATAATCTGCAAAAAAAGAAGTGCATTTCAAAATTATTTTATCATAGTATAACCCATGGAAGATAAATGAGTTTTATAAACATATTTTCATCATAAACCATTTAGATAAAAAATAATAATGCTATCCTTGGTTTATATCCCCATTAAATCATATTTTATATCAATGGGTTATATCTTATATAGAAAATTATTTTGAAAGATATATCATTTGTAACGTATCTTGAGGAAGATCATTTTTTTTGAAAATGAATTTTTCAAACCTAAAATTCATAAAATATTTTTGATTATCCTTTTAATTGAAAACAAAATTCAAAAAATTTAAAGAAATATTTAAAAAAATTGAGTTCATTATGGTGGAAAATTATGTACTTCCCATAAATTTTAAATAAATATTCCTTTCACAATTTCAGTAAAATAAAAACAGATATTTTATGGAAAATGGACTAAATATTTCTTTAAAAACATTTTTTAAATAACTAAAACATGGTTAAAATTTTATTTAAAAAATATTTTGGATAATTTAATAAAAATTAAAATACTTTTATAAAATATGGTTTTTGAAGAAAAATAGGTTTTCGACTAAAGAGAGAAATAAATATGATTTTTCATAAAAACATTCTTTTGGACTCTTGGTTACATAAAGAGAGGAAAATAAATGGAAAAAATGTATTCCATTAACATAAAAATGTTATAATAAAATAATTTATTTTCTTGAGATATGGATCATAATATTTTAACATTGGAATTATAATCATGATCAATATCGATAACCATGATATTGTGTCATAAAACCCTTAGCACTTTGTTAAAGTTGAATATGATGTACCATGAAAGAATAATATTAAATAAAAATAACATTATAATTATAATAAATAAATTCATGATATTAAATGTCTAAGGGGGTTTATATACATCACATAAAATAAGAATGGCGCATAACATAACATATTCTCAGAGGAGGAATATTGAGAAAAAAATCACTTACCTTAAGTCTCAACATTCATTGTACATATTCGAACCTCTTATATAATAAATAAATTTTATTAATAATATATTAAATAACCATAAATATGTATATAATACCATATATTATTTACTTTGGATTTCTTATTACCCTTTTATTAACGATTCCATGTAAAAAGTCACGTTTAAGGAAATAACTGCTTTGTTTTTAAAGTATGTTTTGATTTTTTATTATTTTTCCTCTTACTTTGATCATGGTTAAAACATATAATTTTTTTATAAAGATTTAAAAATCATATATATTCATTATAAATATTTTTAAATTAATCCAACATATTTAATGATAGAAAATGAAATTCACTGTTCATAGAGATGGTAGGTCGTACGTATGCAGGAATGATGTTTCCATTTTTATCGACAGATTTAAAGAAATAAAGGTAAATAACATTTTAAAATTAAAGAATAATTTTTATTTCATATATATTAAATATTTTCATTAAAAACATCCTTATTACCATCCATGTAAATCATTAATGAATCACATCTGTTCACGAGGCAGTATTTTTTGGTACACTTGAGCGACGTTATTGTATTCCTGTAGAATGGAAATCTTGAAGGTATATGTGATATAATAATTCCATAAGTATAATAATATCATATATATCATATATAAACATTTAATACACTATTATTTACATCTATGATAGGTGGTTATGGGAAACGATTAACATCAGTTCGCGCGGCCATAATCCGCCGCACACATGAATGCTGATTTCATATCCCTTTTGATGGAATAAGAGCTGGTTAAGGTGATTAACTTAACATGAAAAAATAAATGTATATATAAAATAATTAGGTTAATATATCATAATTTTTTAATAATAATTGAATTAGTTGGATTAATAAATAAAATAAAACTCTCGGTTAGGGGTGTTACCTGTTGTTCGACCAACTTCTTCTGGTTGACACCAAGAGGATTTATAGGTTGAATTTATGACCAAAATAAAGATTATAGGATTGGAGGAGTGAAATAATTAATTTATTTGGTCATGAATTTTCCATATCTGAGGTTTTTGGAAATGTAAATAGGAGAGGATAATGGGTGGCCTTTTATTAGTGAGGTGAGTGACACACCTATAATTATTTAAAAGGAAAAAGGTGTACCCACATTTTATCAATCCAAAATGATCCAAAATTATCCCTTCTAGATAATATAAGATATAAGGTCTAAATAGTATCATTAAATTTGTTTTTTAAAAGTTTTGGTACATTTTTAACCCTTATCGTTTTAGTTTGGCCCCCAGCAAACCAATTTTTACCTTAACTATGGTAAATAATTTTTAATGTTTTTACAATACATTATGGTCCAAAATTAGGTTGAACTTATTTTAAAAAATAAACTATTATTATTCAAAATATTGGATCCATTTTTTAAAATTACATTAACATAATTGAAAAATTCTAATTTAAAATTAAACCCACACACGTGATGAGAAAACTATTTTCCAAAGAGAAATTGTTCAAATGTTTAAAAAGTTTTTATATAAAAATTCAACATGAAAATTATAAAATGGTATAAATAGGATTAATTGATATATATTTTAAGTTATTTTAATTTTAAAACTATTTTATAACACAAATTTTCCTTATATATTCTTTTAATGAAATAAAAGTTTTCAATAAAAACCTGTATTTTTCACTATTCATTGAAAACTTAATCTTTTCTAAAAAATATGAAAAATTACCAAAAGATAATTTTTAATTATTTATTTAAAAAATAAAGTTTATTTTATCAAAATATTATTATAAAATTGTAAAAAATTACTTTATTTTCACAAAAAAATTCATTTTTTTGAGAAAATAATATTTTTAAAATATGTAAATAATTTTCTAGAAATTAAGAACTTTTTTATCAACATTTTTTTTATTTATATAAGAAAATTATATTTAATATTTAAAATATATATATTAATATTTATATCACTATGTTTATCAGATAGTTTATAATGGTTTTGTTTAAATATTAATATTAATTATATATAGTGATTTGTTAAAACATGGTGCTATGTGTAATGCAAGATATAAAATAAATTTAATTTATTCAAGTTAAATAATAATTCATAAAACTCAGGGTGTTATAGGATAACAAATGATAACCATTTTATTATGATAACTAGATATATAAGGAATGAATGATCATTCTATTATGGATATTGTGGTAAGTTAGTACTTGAAGTATAAAAATATTCATCTTCATTTCTTAGAGTAAGGGATGAGGTGGAAATTGATAAAATTACAACCAAAGGATGAAATTATACTTATGATATAAATGAAATATATGTCCAAGATATGTTATTCCCATTGAAATTATTGATTATATCAGGATGTTAGCCTATTGATCGACACTTCCAATGAACCTCTCTCGTGTTTAGGATGTGTTCCATGTATTTGTCTAGAAGAAGTACAATCTAATCCATCACACGTACTAAATATAGAGGTCAAAATGGTAGAGAATGATCTTTCTCATAAGGAACCACATATGGAGATTCTGAATCATACATAGTAAATTCCTTGAAACAAGACTGCTCGTCGGGACCATGTTTTTTTAAAAAACCACTAACTTGAGGAAACTATGTGGGAAACTGATGATATAATGAGAAAAACATATCTTCCTTAGTAGGTACCAAAGTGATTAATTTAGAGGATGAAATTTATTTTAAGGGGGGTAGAATATAACACTGCAGGAATTTGTGGAATATTTTTTTGAAATTAATTTAATATTTTTGACATTTTTTGTTGCAAAAAAAACTTATGTTAGCTAGTGTTATACACAACACTGTGTTTAGATTTCATGACACATAGTACTAAGTTTAGTATGTGTTATACGTAACACTATGTATAAATGAACAATGACATACTATTCAAATATTATTATTCAATATGATATTTATCACAGAGCCATTTGAATTGTGGGCATGAATAAAATTAATGACGTTATGAAAATATATGGTTTGAAAATTTATATAAAATTAATTAATTATTGACCAATTAATTATAATGGAAAATAAAAAACAATTTTAAAATAAAGGAAATCTATTTCTGAAAAACTATTTGATGCATATAAATATGATTTACCTTAATAAATTTAACAAAATTATTTTTTATATGATATTATTAAATTTATATACTATATATTATTTTTTTTAGTATTTATCTTATGTGCTTCCTAGAGAAGAGATATGAAGAAATCCAATTTACATTTAGAAATTGTATCTTTCAAAAATGAAATTTTTTATATTTTCACGCTTAATTTCAATTTTTTTTTCAATTTCATAAAATTTATTTTAAAAAATATTATTAATTTTTTAAATCATAAATTCAAAATTATCTAGAAGTTATTTTTTTAGAGTTGTCTAAAAAGATAATTTTTTCGATGTATAGTGAAAAATACACGTTTTTAGTAATAAATTGTAATTATTTTAAAGAAATTAAAAATCAATATTATTTTAATATAGTTTTAAAAGTAAAATTAGTTCAATTACATATCTATTAATATAATTAAGTTAATTTTAATCAATTTATTATTTATTTTTTATATAAAAACTTTTTAAACTTTTGAAACTTTTCTCTTTGGAAAACTACTTTTTTTCCATGTTTGTGGTATTAAAAAAATTATCATTTTCTAATTATGTGAGTGGAAGTTTAAAAAATGGATTAAATTTTTTTAATACTAATAATTTATTTTATATTATATGTTTATTTTAATTTTTTTACCATAGTGAATGATAAAAATAGTAAAAATGAATTATCATGGTTATGGTTAAAAGGTGTTTACTGGGGGATTACCATAAAAGGATAAAGGGTAAAATGGTCTATAAAATTATAAAACAACCATATTATGGACATATTTAGACCTTATAAACTATATAGTTTGGTAATGGGATATTATGGATCCTTTTTTCATGTAAAAACAATGGTTACACCTTTTTATTTTCAAAAATTACAGGTGTACCACTCACCTCACTTATAAAATGCCACCCTCACTCCTAACCTATCCACACTTAGAAAACCATTTGTATTAGAAAATACCAGACCAAATACCTTCCTCAATTCCCTGATCTCATCTAATAATCTTTAGTTTGATCATAAACCTAACCTATTAAATGTATTGGTGTAAATCTATGGAAGTTAGCCGAAGATGGGGTATTGTTCTTCAAGGAGTGTGTTTATTTTATTTATTTCTCCACCTCATTAAGATATTATTAAACTATGAAAATATAATAACCACAAAATATTACATATAATAAGGTTTTATTATAATATATTCATTTCCAATATCTATCTCCTTTTCCCTCAAATGGGAAATAATAACATCCATCGTGTGTACGACAAACTACCGCCTCACGAACCGATGTGACATGTTTTCTATCAACACCTCACAAGGTTGTGTATTATGATAGATATTATATATATATATATATTGTAATTATAAAATAAATATACTTTTTTGATTTATATATTACATATACCTTCTTACGTTTCATTCTGCGAGGGATAAGATTACGTCTTTCGAGTTTAAGGCGGACTACTGCCACGTGAAGCGATGTGATTCATTTTAGACTAAATGTTTTCATGGAAGGTAATTAGGGAATTTTTAATGAATATATATTATATATATGTAATAAAATTTATTATTTAATGTAAATATATTATTTTACTTTCATTCAATTCATTCATTAAGAAAATCGAAAAAAACATCCACGTGTACGTATGGCCTAAATTCTCTATGAATAGTGTATTTCATTTTCTATATCTAACTCTTATAGATTACTATAATTACATATATAAGGAATATATATTATATTTATATAATTTATAACATTATTTAGATTATTTATCCATGAACAAAGTATAAGGATCAAAAATAAAAAATAAAAAAATACCTAAAAAACAATGCAGTTATTACTAAAAAAATTAATTTTTACTTGAAATTGTTAATAAACAGGTAATAAAAGGTCATAAGTAAATTATAAATGTTCATATTTATATAATTATTATTCTGTAATATATGTATAATACAATTATATTTATTATAATCTATGTTCAAATGTGTGTGAAGGAAGTCGAGACTTAAGGTAATGGATTTTTTGTTTCACTGTTATATCTATGAGATACATGTAATAATCCCCATGTGTTTATTATATGTGTTTATTTTATACTTATTCTATTGTAAATTATTATTATTTACATATAAATTTTATTATATCTTCTTATTTTGGTTTACAGTTAAAAATATACCAAAATGGTAATTCATTTTTGACTCAAATTTTCTTCATTGGGAGATATGTTATGTTATGAATCTATCTTCTTTAATTAGGTGTATATATAGACCCTTTAAAATGTAATATCATGAATTTATTTATTATAATTATCTAATAAGTTTCATTTAATGGTATTATTTTATAAGGATTATGATTTAATGTTACTAAAGCGGTAAGGGTTTTATGATACAATCTCATCACTTATCATGATTGTTTGTGCTTATGTTTTCGATGATGAAATATTATGATCCATATCTCCATAAAATAAGGTAATTTATTCTCCAATGGAAAAATCAAGAGAATACAAATGTTAAATTTATTTTCCTCTCTTTATGTACTCAAGAGTTCAAAAGAATGTTTTTATGAAAAATCATCTTTATTTCCCTCTTCGGTTGAAAACTCATTTTCCATCCAAAAGAAACATTAAAAAAAATTGAAAAATATTTTAAAATTATCTAAAGAAAATAATTAAGAAACTATTACCCATTTTTTACTTTTTATATTTTTTTAAAATTAATTTTCATGTTTATTTCTAAACAACTCATATTTGAATTTTACCAAAAATTTGAAAAGAACATTTGTTTTAATGTGTATGACATGAAATTTTTTTCCACTATCATGACCACTAAATTTTTTAGAGAAAAAATTTTAAGTTTAAAATTATATTTTCAAATAAATTTATTTAATTAGTATTTTATGAATTTTTATTTATTTTCAAAAATGAAAATTATATTTTCCTCATGAAATGAATTAAATAATTTTATAAGCATCCTTTATAAGTTTCATATAAATTTTTTAAAGAAAATGATTTCAAAATTATTTTATGAATTTTAATAGATTTTCAAATTAGACATGATATTTTCCAAAAAAATAAAATGGTTTTAAAATATTCCTTCATAGGTTTCAATGATTTTTTTTTCAAATAATTTCTTTCCCAAATTTTTTTATGATTTTTTAGTGATTTTCAAAATGTAAAGGATATTTTTCTCAAGAAAATTTTTAAATTGTTTTCAATGCTTCCTTTATAAGTTTCAATGTTTATTTTAAAATAAATGGTTTTCCAAAATATTTTATGAATTTTTAGTGATTGTAAAAATGGAAAGTATATTTTCTTCAAAAAAACTTTTAAATTGTTTTAAAAGAGCACTTTATAAGTTTACAAGTTTATTTTTAAAGAAAATGATTTTGGAAATGTGTTATGTTTTAGAAAGTGACTTTCAAAGTGGAAAGGATATTTACCTCAAGAAATTTTCTGGGTTATCTTTAAAAATCATTTTACTTCTAAAATGACATCATTTTATGAAACTTATTCTTTTTTAGGGATATAATTAATTGATCCCATCCTTATTATTTTTCGAGATGGTTAATATTTATATTGATAAATTTTTTATTAAACCCATTTATTTTCCAAGGGTTATGTTATGATGAATTGATGAAATTTTTATGAAACCCATTTTCATTACATATGTTTTGATATAATGATGTTATTAAATTTTTATGATATTGGGGTATACATAAGTATTATTTTAATTATGATATGCGTGAGACCAAATATACTCTAATGCACTGGGAAAATATTTATATCGCATGAGATAATAATGATAAAAAAGTCAATGGGATTGACCCGCTCTGGGAAACATGCGAGTCCTGCTCCACTATGGGAAACAGCTGAATCCTGATCCACAATGGGAAACAGGTGATGAGACCTGATCCACTATGTTGATGGTTTCAGTATTTAACCAATAAATATGAAATGGTTTTATATATTTATGATGTTTCCAAACTTTTATGACATGAATATATGGTTCATGATTTATTTATGATGATTTCTCACTCTTATGGGACATGTTTTTAGAAATGATAATGTATTATTCTATGACTATGTTTTATGTTTTATTATATGTTGGGTATTAAAATCTTATGTTATTTTTCAAGATCACATACCCTTATTCTTATCACATTATTTTATATGATCACAGATTGATATATCATATGTTTACCCTTACTTAGAATATAATATCAAACTTTCTTATGTTTCCATCCTTGGGTTATGAACAAAATTTTTGGTAGGGTATGCTTAAGAGTGATTAATATGAGACAAGATCGTCATGGGATATGTTGAATATCTTTAATGAAAAAAGAATATTGTGTTTGAAGTCTACAAAGACACTAAACTATTATGGTCTTTGAGAATTGTTTTATGAAATGTATTGAATATTCATCTAAAATGATATGATATTTATGTATGAAAATATTAGGTCTATATATATATATCATCTATGATTAATGAATATATCAACTAAATATATGATCCCATTCAGTTCGTTCCCATTGTGATAAACAAGAGGTAAAATATCAGTTTTATTACATTATAGAAACTGATAAGGGAATTCATGGGTCTTACGCATGAGCTTCCTTGGTGGGATTCTTGGGTCCTATTAAGGGTCCCAACAAGATATATAATAGGAATTATTCATGATATTACCTATAATTTCTAACTCTATAAGTGACTTGAGTAAATGAGATTTGGATTTAGTCTTTCACCAAGTAGGAGTCCCATAAATAGTTTCCTACCCACCTCCATATAATGGTAACAATATAATGAATTATGATTCATAATGTTGGGGATTATATCTGGTAGGAGGCCCAGATTGATGTGTTCAAGGATTACACCTAAGGAGGAGGCCCGTGTTTGGCTCACCCAGTCATATGAGTTAGTTGAATGTGTATTTTTGGTTTCAAGGGGAGTATCTAAACTATAGGAATTTTGGGGTACCAAGAGGAGTATCTAAACTCTAGGTAATCATCGAAACAAAAAAGGAGCATCTCATTTCATGGTGTTGTTGGTAAGGATGGATTCTCAGGTATGGGACCTCGGTGAATTAGTTCTTAGTCCTTGATAGGAATATTGATGATGCTTAACCCTAGTAAATTCCATTTAATGTGTTTATCCCTAGTGAGGGATAATGACTAGACTTGATTATCCTTAGTATAAAACATGAAAAATTGGTAGTGTTTCACCAGAGTTCACCCTTATAGAGATCTGGGAAAATTCTCAACTAAAAAATATCCTAGGAATCCTAATGGTTCACCCTTTTAGGGTACTTGGGTGAAGGATCACCAAAGTAGGGGGATTGGGAGATGGATTGCTTTAGTGGAGGGTCTCCCTAGTGGATGGTCACTATAATGGAGGGTTTCCCTAGTGTATGGTCTCTATAAAAAGTGCCACCTTAGTATAGGGCCATCCAAATGGAGGGCCACCCAAGTGTTTTCCCTCTATTGAGTGGTCTCCACCTAATGGTGGCATAACCATGTTAAGGGTTATAAAAGTATAACAACATCATTGTGGATGGTCTCTTTAGTGGTTGATCACCCAATCAAGGGATCTTCCCCATGGTGGATTTCCCGAATAGGTGGATTGACCAAGTGGTTGGCTCTCCTAAGTGGCGTCTTTCCCAAGTGGTTCACCCAAGTGGTGGATCGCCCAAGTGAGTGGCCTTCCCTAGTTGAAGGCCTCCCTAGTAGAGGGATACCCTAGTGGAGATCCACCCTAGGGTAGGTACTCCCAAGTTGAGGGAAAACCAATTAGATAGATTCTCTAGGTGAGGTATTATTAAGTCGAGTGCCTCCTGAGTGGGATACCAATTTAGGGGTCCTAGAATAGGTAGAGTGAAGTATATCTATCACCTCTCTTGGTTATATGTTCGTGAAATTCTGTCTATCCATAATTATAGATGGGGGTATATTTATATAAAATTTTATGGTCTTAGTGAATTTTCATTAGTAAAGTTATATGATTCACATTAATGATCTAGGTGCATGTATTGGTTGAATGGGTCCAAATTATTGACTTGGGAAAATTAGAATCAATATTTTCCCAACTTTGAACATCCATAAATGTTGATATCTAATTATATTTTATCTACATGATAAATAAAATCAAAGGATATTAAGGGATTTTTTCCTCATGATATTTTTTATTCACCATATAAATATGTTTTTGGAATCAAATTTTTTTCATAAGAACCTCACAAATGGGTTTTTATATATGAAATCCTTTTTCTCAATAATGTGTTCAATCCAAGGCTTACTATTGGAAATATGTTCTCACCTCCATATCACCATATAGGGAAAAAATTAGGAATATTCATTCCACGATGTATGGGATGTCTTTTACAACTTGGATATATAATTCTCATATTTTTCACGCATTGGGATGAATTTCTACTCAAACTAAACTTGGGTTTTTCTGGGGAATGATTGCATTATGAGTTCTATAGAAATATTAATGGAATAAATTTTTCAATGTTAAAAAATGACACCCCCATTATAAATAGATTTATTTATATTAAAAAAATATTATTCTTATGTAAATATAGGGATATTTTCTACATTCATGTATAAATTGTGTGAATCTATAGATGACTCACTAGTGGGAGGATTTTCCAAGAGGTGTGTCTCAACTCAAGGATTTTGATGTCAATAAGAGGAGTATCTTGCTCAAGGAAATGATATCCTAAATTGGTAATGGTACAAAATATATAATGGAATAGAGAATTAAATGGAAATAAGATTTATGTATAAAACCAAGATAGAATATCGAGATTTCACTACATATCTAGTGACTGGAGGAGTCAATCGATACATAGTTCTGATAAATAGACCCCTATAAAGAAAAATCTATTAAATAGAGGTGCATCATATTAAATATAGATTAATAGATGGTAAACTTTATAATTAAGGTTTCTATGTAGAGATATCTCATACAAATGATATGTTTCATTTTCATTCTACAATGGAATCATGGAATGGGTCCCCTATGCCAGTGGGGATATTACCCAGATCTAGTTCTCAGGATAAAAATCCAAGGTGTATAGGGAGGACTAGTCTATGTAGTTTAATTATATATATGATGGACTATATATTGTGTGGTTTAAAGTCAATATATAAGGAATAAGAAACCCTATATGCATCCTAAGGAAGATATATGTTCTCTAATGGACCTGACGAGCATAATTTTATTTGTTTTGGGCCGAAATGGTGGACCCCACAAGCTTTGTATCTTTTGTTCACTCTAAATTTTTCATAACACAATGTGGAAGAGGCATAGAAGGAATAAAATATTATTTCTCACCGGATTCCCTTTTTCTTGTTTTCAACTCGAAAATTATTATAGTATTTCTTTTATGAATTCTTAATTTTTATAATCTATTCATGTTGGATGCTTAGTGAGTAGAGAATCACCTTTTTCCTAGGTCACCCACTAGGGTTTTTCAACCTAGTGATTATTTTTTCTCTTTCCAAGTTGTTTTTGAAGGAATAATTTCCCAAACAATGGGATCAAACACTTAAGGTCAAAAAACATGGACTATATATTAGTTTAGTTTATGGTTATATAGATTTGACCAAACCAGTTGGGTAGTGTATATAACAAGGGTAAAGTAAAATATAACATGGATGATAGTCTTATGGCCTAAAAAATTACCTCCAAAAAATATCTGGGCATTCAAATTATGGTTATGATGATCAAACATCTATTTCATGAAGTTTAATCTCTCACAAAATATAACACGTGTTTTATTTCTAAAAGGAATAATAAAATTAAAGAATTATGGTCTCCATGGGAGAGGCACACTCGGATATGAAAGGGTACAAAAATATGAGATCATAATATTAATTCGAAAATGTCAACGATTGAAATTTCTGTAACATAGAGGGTATTTGAATACACTTGAACAACTGGGTTATAGTAAGTGTAATTCATAACCTAAGAATGTTTTGGTCAATAGGAAATAGAGATTGGTGGGAGTTGGTTAACCATTAATAATGGAGGTAATTAGTTCCACACCATTAAGAATTTTTTTTATTATTAAGTGGGTCATGTCCTCCAAAACTAAAACATCCCCTAGGGATCACTTAATATGAATAATAAAAATGGTGTTTTTCACCACTAAATCTTATTGGGGTCCATTCAGATCAGTCAGTCCCTATAACTAATATTTCTATAAAAGGGAGAACCAAGAAGATTCAATATACATTATGGAATTACAAAAGAAGTATCTTGGGTTGGTGAGGATTCATACATCAAATATACGAAGTATGTTTATGGATATGATGATATTAGAGAAGGGTGTAAGAATGATAAATGTTACAATACATTTATTTCACTCATTCTTAGGGAAAATTAAAATAACATAAAATTCTTGAGCATGTAATCACTTGAAGAGGTGAACTACTATGTGTGAGGATCTTGTTTCATATACTTTATTTTCATATGACCAAGACATAAATCTTGAACTATTAATATAGTTCACTTCAATCTTTCTAATCGAAGTGATTCACCAGGAAATATAATCTCACATAAGTCTTCTTTAGTGTAGAAACATAAAATGACTAGTAGATCACTCATTTTTCATGAGATGAATGATATGTGGTTAATATAAATTCATGGAGCATTATAATTCATCATTTTTCATGAAGAGTCATGTTAAATGGTGGAATTTTTATCTTGGAATAGGCTAGTAAAATATGGAGACCTTACAATCAGAGTTCTTACATCAATATGGAACTCATGTAAGTGATTCAAGCCACATGAAATGAGATTTTCAAAGAATTTTATGGTCATTCTTGGTGGATTGGGTGTTTCACAATTTAATGTCATATAGATAGGTTGATGTCATGTTTAATTTCATTAGATAGGAATGATGAGGGGGCATAGTATTGAGGAAACCCAGAGGATTGGTCCCAGATAGGTGATCACATATGTTACTATGTATCCTAATGGAACCTGAATCAAGGTAAACATAGTTCAAAAAATGTGACATTCCCTTGAATAGATCTTGTTTATATGAATGGAGAAGGGTAATTTTCCAAATTATAGGTTAATGTATGTGTAATATTATTCCAAAGGAACCTATGTAGATATGGATTATAAATAGGAGGAGTAATTTTCATGTATTGGGGAAAAAACTCAACTAATCAAGATGATGAGGAGTGAACTTAGAACCAAAAGGGTTTTGATAATGGTTAAATTTCATAAGGGCCCAAGGAAATGATCAAATACACCACTATGTATCCTAAAAAATTAGTAATGAAGCCACAAGTAGTTCATGAATGATGTTTCACCTACATTGATCAAGCTAAAATACTGTGGAATTATTTTTAGATGGAGTATTTGATTGGGCCTAGTATAAGAGATCTGGTCATTACTACATATCCTAAAGTAATAATAATAAAACCAAACATAGTTCTTATATAACCTTCTTTTATAGATCAAGATCAATTGTAAGACAAGAATATTGGGTTTCACCTTAACACGGGGCTGTTGGAGAACAAAAATTTAAATGAGGAGGTGAAAACACTAAGGTGAATTGAGTATTTATTTTTTAATTATTTTTTGTTGGGATAAGAAAAATGTATTATGGCATCCCTACATATCCCATTAAGATATTAATAAATCCACACATAGTTCTTGTATACAATTCCTGTTAGAGTAAGAGACCCTTATATAGATCAAGATCTCACCTAAGGGAAGGAAATTTTCTTATTTTATCCAATTATGGGGTTGGAACAAGGATAAGAACCATAGGTTGTACCCATGAAATAAGATCCTGGTTTCCTTAGGAATGGATCAATCAACCCTATCAGAAATTAATGGATATGGGTTATATTATAGGTAACTCTACATGGATCTTTCTTTCATGCAGTAATGGGTCATATAGGATGGAAAACTCTGAGTAGTTTAATGTCTTGCATAATATAACCTATTGTCAATTAGTTTACTGTGATGAGACTATAACTTAGTTGTTGTGCAATTTAAGGTCATAGGATAAGGTTATAAGGCTACACATTTTGAAATTATATAGCTAAGATGAATATTATATAGTTTAACATCATGTCACTAGGACGTTGTGAACCAATATGAGGATTATGAAAAGTATATTTATAGAAACCTTTCAT
This sequence comes from Viscum album, assembly GCA_963277665.1. Classification (NCBI taxonomy): domain Eukaryota; kingdom Viridiplantae; phylum Streptophyta; class Magnoliopsida; order Santalales; family Viscaceae; genus Viscum; species Viscum album. Next base: position 646,023,474 of record OY728125.1, on the reverse strand, counting down.
TGGTTATAGGTCTGTGAATATAGGATATCTTATGTAGACAAGACTCATAAGTAAGATCATTCTCAAGGAATTGACTAATCTATGTTGTTTAATGTCAGGCAAGGTGGAAGAAAGAATTACATAGTTTAAGATTATGCAACTTGGAGGCGCCTTAATTGAATTTTTAGACCATGAGGGTATAGTATAGAAATATTATTAATGAATTTGAACATGGGAAAATTGATGAAGTAATCATTTCATAAAATTTCTAAATTGGGGATGATAATACGGTGATTGTAGGGTTTAGATTAACTATTAGTAATGGTGGAAACTAGTTCAACACTATTAGGGATTATCACATGGATATTAAAGTGGGCCTTTCCTACAATACTAGAACATCCTCTAGGGGTAACTTCATAGGCTCAAATTAAATTGTTTTTTCACCTTTAAATATTTGTGGGGTATCTTTAAATCATTTAGTCATTGTTAAAAATATTTCTATAAAAACGGTAAACCATGACAATTTTCTCAAGGTTTTAGTAATCCAGGAGGAATTTTTTTAGTCAAGGCATTAGGTGATTTATATAGAAAGTGTTATAAAGTATGATGGTTATAAGTGATAATTCTTAAAAAAGTTTTTCAATGTTCTATTAATATTTCACCATGTTCTTGAAATGAATTATGTTCAGAGGAATGAACCTTGATTGAAATAGAAGGTCATTTAAACCACACAAGGTATGGATCTCGAATAAAAATATAATGAGGGAAGCTTGGGAATTCTTTGAGTAGTTTAAGGGATTATGGTCTAGACCATGTGAAAAATAATTTAATTTCATGTATTACATACCACATGTTATACAGTTTAAGATCATACAAATAGGACCCTAAAGTGATGAAGTTTAAATTATTACAACTTTAACCAAGGGTTACTAAAGTTTATGTTATGATAAATTTTCCCACTTTGGATCACCAAGAGAAATAACCAACTAAATTTATTTTGATATTTGTTGTATATTCATACCCATTAATGAAAGGGAAAAATAATAATATTTCATAAAATTTCTTTGAAATTGGGTATGATGAAAAAACTTGTAGCCGCAAGGGTATTTGAATAAATGTGTATATTTGGGTTATAAAAAATGTAAAGAATATATAAGAATTATGGAATCAATGGGAAATGGGGACTAGTGATTGTATGCTGATCATTAGTAATATTAGAAACTAATGTTTCACCATTAGGTAATAGGAAAAGGAGAATAAGGGGACCACTAGTCCATGAACAAAACATCCTCTATGGGTTACTTCAAAAGCTCAAAAGAAATTATGTTTTCACTATCAATTCTTAGAAGGACCCCTTCAAAGCATTCTATCCCTATTGAAAAATATTTTTAAAAGGGATAACGAAGAGGAATATCTCAATTCATGCTGGTAGGTGATAAATCATACATCATAGATATATAGTTAGTTCATTGAAAACAATGATATTCAGCAAAGGTTATAACACCCTATATGTTGTTCCATCATGTACTAAAAAAATTATCATGGTTAAGAGATATAGAATATAATTTTTCAATGCACAATCACTTAAATAGATGAAATACTCAACATAAAGACCTCATATTGTTCATTTTAAATTAATGTGACAAGGTCTTGGGTGTTCCATAGTTTAATGTCATGGGATGATAACCTAATGTAATTAAATTTAATGGCATATAACAAGGCTTGAAAAAATGTGGCCAGTCCTAGAATAGGGGATCTAGGTATCACTATATATATAGGGTTAATAGGGTTCTAAAAATATGCAGGTCTTCAAAATTCCTCTTCTAGGCCAACAAAGATCACTTAATGATTAGAGGAAAAGGGTTTTCACCTTAACACATAGCCAATTAATTAGATGAAAGAGGATAAAACACCAAGGTGAAAGGGTTTATCATTATAATTTTTATTTCATATGATAACATATGTGGCTGGACCAAGTATAGATTATCTCAACATCACTATGTAACCTTCTAAAGTAGAATCAATCCACATGTATTTATTAAAATTGAATACCTATATAGAACTAGATCACATGTAGGTAGTAAGTGGTAAATTTACTAAATTTTTAGTTAAAGTGGATAGGTATAAATGATTGTGTGTTGAGAGTTTTGAAATGGGTCTGCACTTTTGTAAGCTTATAATTAGGCTCAATAATCCAGGACATTCTAAGAAGTTTTAAGGTCATGTAGGCTGGACTGGGGTCTCACATTGTTTAGGTTCATACAATTAAGACCTTTTCTATATAGTTTAACATCATGTGGTGATGACATGTATTATTCATTTTACTTTCATGTAGAAATGACTTGTGTCATGTAGTTTAATTCCATGCACAATATAAAAACATGATATATAGTTTAATTTCATGTGATGAGAACTTAATGTTGTGTAGTTTAATGTCATGCAACTAGGAATTAGGGGTTATATTGTCTAACATCTTGTGACAAGGTCATAAATGAAGGGATTTTCATAAATCTAGTTCTTGTGAAAGAGAATGTTTGGTCTCATCTCAATGTAGAGTAATGAAAAAAATCACCTTGGGTGAGGAGAAAAAAACTCAGTCACTATAATATAATAATTTCAATTTGGGAATTTTCATGCATAGTACTTAGTGGGTAGTATACTGTTAGAAGACACACTATAAATGATATTGTCTAAACACTAGGACTGTATACATGAAAAGAGAGAAATTTTTCTGATGAAATGTATATTAATAATTAAATCTATTTAAAAGTCTCCCTATAGAGATATAGATCATACATGGGTGGGGTGAAATGGTTATTTCAAAGCACCAATCTATGAAAGAAGATTCTTTTTCATGTATAGGGAATTCAAACAATAAGCAAATTTTCATTATTCCATGAGATTAAAAGTGAGACCCATGAGATGAAAGGTCTCTTAAATGGATTTGGCTCTCTTGTAAGGATATTAGGTCATGAAAAGTGGTTCATTTTAAATAGTTTAAGGTATATATAGATGTTTTGAAGAAATTATCATGAAATTTAACATTGTGAGACTAGGACCTTAGGTTATTTAGTTTTACACTATGTTTCAAAAATGTTTGAGGGGACTACACTCAAGGGGATTTCCTAGGTAGGAAAGAAGAATCCATCACTAAGAATCTATACTAAGAAATATGGGATGTGACCTTTGATGATTCCACCATCAAGGATGACGTTTCCACTATGCATGTGACTCTAGGTGCTGAATAGAATAAACACTATCATAATGAAGTTTAAAATGTGTATCCTGAAATTAGAAGGTCTACTAATAACATAAATAGATGATACAAATGTGTAGTCTATTCTTGAAGTAAATAGGTTGGACATGAGGGTTAATGATACTGGTTGTGTGGGTGATCGAGGTGTGGGTGGACTCAGTTGGAGTAGGTGTGGGGCAGATGCGTACTCAACTTGTGTGAAAATATTCTTAGTGGATGGAGGCATTAGGATTTCTACCCAAACACTATTGTGATCAAATATATAGTTGTGTTTTCAAGTAGGGTTTTGTGATCCATATTCTCTAACATAAGGACATTCCATGTATATTGGGGGTAATTAGTGCATTCATCTTCTAGATTTTCATGAATCATGGAGTTTTGTGAAGGAAACTCATAATGATAATATTCACATAGCCTTTATGTAATGTTTCACAATGATGTATCAAATAAAATCCTAGAACATTTGTTTCCCATGTGAGGTAAATCATATATGTTATCTACCTTTAGGGGCCATGGGTTCCTGAAGTTACACGATTCCATAGAATAATGGGTTGTGTGAATGAGAGCTCACGATTCATCTTTCCGAATTACATCCCCAAATGGGAGTGATTAACTATTTCAGATGAAATAGGCTTCTTTGGGTGCATAAATCTTCTTGTGTCATAAAAAGTTGTTCTTTTCTCTCTATGATTTTTTATTTGTGGAAGGACATGTAAGGTAGTGGTTTAGCGACGACTTTCTCTTGAAAATAGTTTGCATGAAAACATTAGAGTTGAGTTAATTGATAAATTGTTCCACACTACCACCTTATTCAGTATTTGGTTTCTTCTAGAGTACCCATGAAACATGGTTTCTTAGATGGTTCATTTCACATGCAATCCATTTGTGCACCAAAAATATAGAGTTACACGCAAGTCCTTCAGTTGCACATACTTGATATCTAGGCTCTAGAATGGTCCCATGGGCTGGGTTGTGTCTTTTTTTAGGAGAAAACCCACCTTTTAGGGGTGAGTCAAATCTTTGTCACATAAAAATAACCCCTCTTAGAATTGGAGATAACAGGGTACCATAAGGTCTATTTTACAGGAAAATAGAAACGTTAAAGGAAATTTTCTACTGTGTCATGAAAAATTTGTTCCAAGTCACACAAAATTATTGTGCATATGTGAAAACATGGGGAACCATGATTATAAATATTGGATTTTAGGCCCCATATAGTCAATTCAATTCATTGTGTGGTAATATTTTTTCATGTGTTAAACTCAAACCCTTTATGTGAACTCTGGAGCATTATATCCTAATGTTAAAACAAGTCCACTGTTTGCAACATGATTTCTAGGAATAAGATGTATTTTTACATGAAGAGATCATGAGTTGCATTAAAATTTTCCATTTCTGTGATTCAATATCCATTTTAATGATTCTTCCTTTGTAAATCCTCATAATAATTTAGAAATGGCCATCCAACTGACTAAGTTGTAATTCCTGCTACTGCTGCCTAGAGGGAAGAGATGGCTAGGACTTAAGAAATTACCTAGGCCATGAGGGTTGTTTCCAATAATGAATATATTTTGAAACTATTGAAAAATTCCCATAGGGGGAATATTATAAGAAATAAACTATTTCTTTACAATTTTGGGTTTTTTTGATGATGTGCTTATTGCGTAAATGGAAGTGAACACACCAAGGCTTTGGTTCACTCAGCATGATGAGGTCAACCATTAGAATGCTACTATTACTGACCATCCAGTCATAGAACAGGAAAAATACTTCCTTTTATATCACGAGTTGATGAACACAGAAAATTATTAGAGAATAACTAGTGGATGAAGGATTCCACACTCAATATATGATCATAATTCAAGACAACATTCGAAATAACCACATGGGTTGGGATGATGATTGTGATATGTGAGCTAGAGAGAAATTCACTAATGAGTGGGCATGGGCATACTGGGAACACTTAACTTATGAAAAATATTGGGTTGAGATGCATTATATTGGTATATATAAATTAGTATGGATATCACAGTTTCATGTTTATTGTTGACTGGTGTTTTTTAGAACTCCTCAATTGGTGGTTACCAAATATGAACACCTTCCATCTTCATCATGGGGTGGTGGGAATCAACTTCCAGGATCTCTGCCAAACCATTGAGATCCCATTGACATGATTTTAGTTGAAGAGTTCCTATCAGCACCAAATTTTTGGGGGAATATAAATCATACATGGATAACAATAAATATTATTCTAGAATAGCTAACCTGAGTATTGGATCATTAACCCCCTTCTCACAAGGACATTCCTGAGAAGGCATGTCTAGTAATTTTCTTAAATGTTTTATCCAAGAATATGTTGAGGTTATGGAATAAGTGTCCTAGATCATGGCTCAAGAGTATAATAGAATATTATTGGCTGATACTGGAGGAGTTCTGCTATCAGTAGTGGGGTTATAGTTTATAAGAATTTCTCTCATATGTTTGATGCACAACATTCTAGGAAACCTTTCTTTGTAGTTGGAAACTATTTATCAGGGATGATCATATGGTCCTAAGACTAATAATTATGTTTATTTTAGAAATCATGGTTATAGGGAACCATTTAAACTTGGGTGTCTCAGTGCTGGCCAGACTGTACAACCATCTGGGGCATGTCGCAAGGGGAGACATTCCAAGAAGCACCTATGGTTTATTCTAATTTCTACATGGATGTATCTTAGTGAACTTCAGGGGGTATGAGTTCCAAAATGTAATTACTCCCCCAAATTATGGTCTATAGACTTCACTCCTCAATATCACAAAGTTCTGATTAGTGACACTAAATTATGTCAATGCGATGGGGAGTATCATAAATTTAGGGAATTTAAATTTCAGTCATTTCTAAACCCTAACTGGTGAGATGGTCAACAACTTAGAGGGTTTTCCATATTAGAGGGAATCTATTTAGGACTTATAAGGTATTTTAATGGTCATAATAATGGATGAAAATAACTACTATGAACTATAAAATCCATCCTAGTTTGTAAGTTAATTCAGATTCATCTAGTAGCCAGCAAAGTGATTTTACATGGGGGGCCACAAATAAAGGCATCACTATATCCTTCTCCAACTATGGTGGATTTTTTTGGCTAAATACACTAGGGATAACACTATGTTACAACTATCCAACATCACTACCAGGCTTACCTAGTCCTATGTTGGAAACTATATAGTAGGGTACCCAAATGTGATATTACACGAATGGGTGAGAAATGTGGAAATCTTAAATAAACCTTAAGAGAAACTATTTATAAGAAAATATATCATTCAGATAACATACTGGGCATTCATCACACAAGTTGTATCCATGGTAGAGGCTCAAGGGCCAGTCATTCCTCCAACCTCTAGCGAGGTGAGGATCCATTGAAAGTAGTAACAGGAGTAGGCAGAGAGTTCTCATGATGGGATGAGTCATTCTAGGGAGGCCCTGAGAAAACATATGTGATATCATGTGTATCCAATGAATGAAGTCACCTTTACTACACTCTGGGGGGGGGGGGGGGGTGGCATGGGGGGGGGGTGTTTCAGTTGTCCTGAATGGTGGAGTATATATGGTGGAGGCTGACTCGAGAGGGGTTTGAGCAAACATAGGTCATTAATTAAGGATCACAACCTGCATGAGATTCTTGTAAAGGTTTGATTACAAAGAATATATGGATACTTTTACACATCAGTGCATAAAGGGTGATCTCATCACCCCTAGGGTATATGTGATGTTTGACATGGGGCCCAAGGAGAAGATCTTCCCTGAGATGAAATCCCATAATACCCCAGCCCCAGGTGTCAACACACAAGGCTCCAATGATGAGGGTTCATGGGGCTCTGATGCCAATCAATCAAGCTCCCAAGATACTAGGGAGGTAACCCCTAAAGAATATGACTTTAACAAACACCTATTAATTGATTTGATCATTTGATATTCAATTTTCTTATCTATTTCTTCCCACTTCCTCGAGAACCTTTAACCCATAAGTTTGACACATATATGAATCAATTAAGGGGAGATAGGGGGAATCTATTAAGGGTAAAGAGAGAAATTCAATGGGAATCATGGATCCTAACTCAGAGTCTACTCATAAGGATATAATTGGATAGTTTTCTTCAGAGGACTATAGAGGAAGAGTATCAGACCCTTTGGTCCTCCATTTCAACTATGGGGGCATCACCTAGGAAACCCAATGGTAGTTCCCCATGATAGTGGGGGTAGAACCTTCTAGATATCTTATCATTGGGATCTTTGTGCCTTTCCAAGGATATGTCTGGATCCCATCTTCTCCGGTTCTCCTGGGGTTATGATAATTGCTCAATTTTTCTATTTTGAACCATTTTTTTGCTTCATACTATTTATATATATGCATAACTGAGGGATATAATCATATCTATTAAAGTTACAAATGGAAATGATGGTTCGTCAGATGTGGAATACTCATTTGAGTCACCATGCATTGATATCACTCAAGTACTCACATCACATAAGTTTCTTTTCTTCATATTTTATGTTGACATTTTTTATTTCTACAAGTTGAAATTACTATACTACCTTTTTCTGAAACATTGCTCAAGGAAGTATATCCTCGCTAATATGGTGTTACTGAGAGAGTCTTGATAGTTTCTCTAGTAGTTAAGACAATCCTTGGGGATCCATCCATTCAGGTAAAGATGGCCCTAATCCCAGAAGAGTAGCCCATTTTACAGGTGAATATGGTCTTGTATGAGGAAAAACCTAAGGCTAGTAGAGATACCAAAGCTAGTGAGGAGTAGGACCAAGACCACCCTCCACTTGGCATGGATCCTACCGTATCTGAGAAGATACATAAGGAGAACCATGTTACTATATTTCTCACACATTTCATTAAGTACAATAATACACTACCTGAGGATGATAATGATTTTGGGTTTGATGTCACCAAATTGAATCACATTATATGGTGTAGGTCATGGATAAGTAGGTGAAAATTCATCACCCATACCTCATATGTAATCCTAGTGAGCTATATGGGGTCCATCATCCACTAGTTGTTGAACCTAGGCACCAAAGGGGTAGATTCTCATTACCTCAATGTGTTTTCTTATGATTATCTCTCAAACAGATGTGCGAAGAACATCAGAATTCTGATGCTACCTTGTATAAGGAGAAATATAGAGGTACTAAGGTGCTCCAGAAAGCTAATAAAGAACTCTCTTTGATGGAGTATTAGTAATATAAGCATGAAGTTATTATCAACACTAAATTAGAGATCATCATCCAACTATGTCTAAAGTTTTTGGAGGCTAAGGAAGAGAAAACCGGGGAGGAATCTCTGGTGGTTGAGTATAGGGATGAGTACAATCAGGTGTAGATCATAGCCGATGTGTTCTAACATATTTATATGAATGAAGTGGTAGATATTTTTAGGTAACATCAGTACCTAAATGTGACTTGACAAAGGTTGGTTGAGATATACTACTCAATTGTATAACTCAATCCATAGGAATCACTTCCCCTCCTTTTTATGTCATAATAAAGGATAGGCTCCTCTATGTGTATGACCCATATCACTATTACCCTTTTTAGGAAGTAAAAGCATTACTTAATGTTCTCTTTCTATGAACCTCAATCATATTAACATGAACATACACTATAAGTCTCTAATCACACATGATTCATGCTCAGTGTGAGAAATAAGAGGAAAAAAGAAGGTTGACCATTTATATGAGAGTTCTATATGGGGAATGTAGGGTAGGGTTTGGAATGATCCATTGACCACTGGGAGTTTTACAATAAGTAAATCCCTAATAGGATATTGAAATTCCCCACAATCAACTTTCTTTTTCAAGGTCAATAGGTGTATGCGCATGGTAACACTAGGGGAGTTGGATTCTGCCTAAATAGGGGGGATGAAGAATGTGAATCAGGATGTCCCAAATTAGGAAGATGAAGGGGACGAAAAGTTGAAAGGAGATGAATACTAACCATGTTATATATGAAAATTAAACTATCATAAATCCATTTATGGGGTGAAATGAGGGTTGATCATTAACCATGGTCGAAACATAGGACCTGTCAAATTTTTATTGAGTATTCTTCAAGGCATGTTCCCAGGAAGGGAGGAGAGCCAATGTGGCTAGGTAACAACACTGTTGGGGGGGGGGGGGGGGGTTAGGCATGGAAGATGATGAGGATAAAAATCAAGGAATAAGTGAAACCCAAGGGTGGATTTTATGAATTTTTAGATAGTGTTCAATAATCATGGGATTATGACCCCATGGTTTTGAGTGCATTGGGTGGGTGTATCAGTCTAATAAAAGGCCAAACTCACCTTCCAAGGAGTTCACCATCTGTATTTATAGGCGATGAAAAAATAACTCAAGCAGTGTGGTATGTGACCAACACCAATGTGAGAAATTTATTCTCATGTGAGGTCTTAAGATAATTAATCATTTCACATCATGCAATGTGGATGGAATGAGTTAAACTTCTTGTCTTGTGGAAAGGACATTGAACACATATTTTAATAACATAAGGTGAGTACTTATGATTGCTACAATTTAATGTTTCATATATTCAACCATGGTGTCATATAGATTATCATCATATGGTCAGTACATGAGAAGTAATGATTAGTTTCTTATATCCAAAATGTGTATAGTACATTTTAATGACTTGTAATAGTGACTTGTGAACCAATGTGAATTGGGAACCAACCCTTTTAAAGAAGTGGAATACATGAAAAAGTAACATAAGGGGTGATACCTCGTGAATCATAATGAGGGTATAAAATTTTTATAGAATAATGGGTGTAGAGAGTGTAGAAAATATTTTTTCAGGGCTCAATGACAAGTACTTCTAGATTTGTACCTTTTCAATCTATGCCCTCATTTTTTCCCAGGTCATGAGGGTGCCCTGGTAGGAGAAAATATGACCTTTTATCAAATTTCCCCTATGTATTATCAACAAAATAAACATATGATCCTTTTTTTCTAGGAAAATTTAAGGTCATTATAGTCAAATTGGATGGGTAAATATTAAGGGGTATATTTATTGGTGGCCACATATAGTTTTACATCATGATGCTTAGACTAGGGATCCTAGTTTAAGTTCATAGTGTTTGGGGTACCCCTACAAAAGAATCACAATTCCTTAGTATGTGTGAGAATGCTAGGGTTTGATGTGGGGAAAATAGAACCAATATAATGCATGGATGGGGAGAATATTTTCAGCTAGGCCTATGATATGAGATCTAGGAATCACTACATATCACATGAAACTAGGAATCAAGCCACTTGTAACTCTCAAACAGGCATGATGGGAGACCAATTATGTGAGTGAGGTACTTCCTCTCAATTGTGGATGAAAAAAAGAAGAAAAATTAGTTTTCATATGACCCAAGGGTGAGACCATCCATATGTATATTTCTATATACATGGGACTAGTTTCATATAGTTTAAGTTCATGATGATTAGACCATGGTTGCTTTTAGTTTAAGGTCATAGATCTCAGAATAAGTGGGGAATATTCTTTGGGGATGTTTTTTTTGGCATAAGTATAAATGATTACCAATATGAAATGGGGGCCAAGGAGACCTATTTCTACATGAAACATCCATAAGTAAATTCTAAAATATTTTAAAGTCATGGTTCTTGGACCATATGGGGATGGTGTCTTAAATATGTTTGTGTAGAATGAGAGACATATAAACTAATTTTAAAAGAATGAAAATGAGGAATGGTGGCATGAAAACATAAAATATAAGACATACATAATTTAATGACTTGGTTATTGGACCATATATCCTAGTTTAATGTTGTAATGTTCATAATGGTGCATTTGAGAACACAATGGGGTGTTACAAATTTAAATTCATGGATCTTGGACTATGGGTTTGAAATAATTTTATGTTCATGATGTTGGGAACATATTCTATGTTTGTGTCAAGGAATATTTTTTCAAATTAAATGATAATAAAATAATGTGAAAAGTGTTCCATGGAGTCCTAGTTTTATATGAAATTTTCCAAATAAATGTTAAAAAATAGTTTAAGGTCATGATATATAGACTCAAAACTCCTAGATTAAGGCCGTAGAGTTTGGACCATTGGGGGTGGTAAAATTACATTGAGAGAATGTGTGTGTGTCTCAACCATGCTTAGGGAAGACTCAAACAAAAATTCTAAGCCCACATGATCCACTCACAATGTGAGAAATAAGAAGCAACATGGAAATCCCTTTACTGCAAAGGAGATCATGATAAGGGGTCAAAGAATCTGACTTGGGAAGTATTTAGTGGTGTTTACTTTCTTAGTCATCATGCTTGAATGCATGGAGAAATAAAACTAATGTTTTTGATACTCTATATAACCAAGGGGTCTAAGGGGAGTTAAATTTTTAATTCTAAGATATCAAACCTAAAAGGGGTTTCTAATGGATGGGGGATGGCTTTTGACCATGTTTGAAGCATAGGTCCCACAACTACACCTGTCAGGAATGGGATAAACAATCATAGGACCAACTGTTCACAATGATCGAAACAATGTAATAATTATCCATTATCATGAATCCTTCAAGGCATGTGCCCAGGACATTAGGTGAGCTAGGGTGTCCAAGAACCATTTCATTTAGGGGGAATATTTATATTAGGAGGCTGATGAGGATTATATTTGGAGAATCCATGAGATGAGGAAGTGGAAATGTATGATACCCTAAGGGAAGTTAAAAACTCTAAGATTTATTCCTCCCTATGCTCGAGCACGATGGATTATCATTAGGAAAGTGAAAATTTATCATGCTCCCAAGGGGGAAGACCCCAGAATAAGTTGGTGGTTGGGATGGTTCTGGATAAGAAATTCAAGTGTCTCTATATATCCCATGGGATTGGTAATCAAACCAAATGTAGTTCTCAGACATGATGTGGTGGATGATTAACACTATAAGGGGGTGACGTTTCAAGTAGGGGGGGGGTCAAGTTATCACCCAATTTTACATACTGAAATAGGGATATATAACATATGGTTTAACTTTATGGTAAAATACATTGAACACAGATTTTAACATCATATAGTGAGGAAATTTTTGGTTGAAGTTTAAGGTTACATAGATTTAACCAAGGCGGGATTATGCCCCGGGAAGCCCATTGTTGTTGGGGAGAATGTATGGTATGATTTGGGGCTTATATGTAGATATTTACTAGGTGTTATGGGTGGAAGTAATGGGACAATTGAGGCTTATATATGGATATTTTCTAGGTGTTTCGGGGGAAGTAATAATATGATTGGGGTTACATTTGGAAGTTTCTCAAGGGATACATGGGTAGAAATTATGTTATTAGGTCTTAAAAATGGAAGTTTCCATGGTATTTCATGTCTAGAAATTGAGAGATTAGGTCATACACCTAGATGTTTCCAAGGTAATGCAAGGCAGCAAAGGTGAGATTGGGTATTACACATGGAAGTCTCCCAGGTGTTGTAGGTGAATCAAATGTGAGATTTGAGATTATAAGAAGAAGTTTCCCAGGTGATGTAGGGGTAGAAATGGTGTGATTGGGGATTATACAAGGAAGATTCTTATCTACTTAAAGGTAAGAAATCATGATATTGAGGCTTACACATGGATGTTTCCCATGTGTTGCAGGGGTGGAAATGTTGAGATTGGGGATTCTTATTGAAGTTTCCTAAATGTTTAAGTGACAGTAGTGGTGTGATTCAGGCTTACACAAGGATGTTTACCCAGTGTTGTAGGGGTAGTAATGGTGATATTGGGGCTTAAATATGGAAGATTACTAGGTTCTACATGAGCAACAATGGTGTGATTAGGGATTAAAAATAGAAGTTTCATTGGTTTCGTAGTAGAAGAAATGATAAGTGTATATTCCCTTTCCTATCACATGAGGCATCTCATCTTGCCATACGAGACAACATATTCTCATCATACAAGGTATCCTTTGGTCATTAAATGGGGTAAAATCACATTTTAACATCATATGAATGGATAGGGATGGTAGGATACATGTTCATTGATCTTATTATCTTATTTCTACACCCCATGGGATATTTTGGATTAATGGGGTTATATTTGAGATTTATCACTAATGATTCCCAATGATTCCTCCTCATGTTAGGTCATAAGGGATTCAAAGCTTATTAATAAGACAAGAGATCATAATTGGAGTGTACACTATAAGAGGATTCCTATAGGAATTTATTGCGATAAATAGGGATATATATGGGGGATTCTAAACCTATTGGTGGGACGAAGAATATAGTATGGGATTACACCTAATGAGGATCCCGATAGATATTTCTTAAGGTTTATACCTTGATAATTTCATGAGTTATCTTAGACTTGTCACATTAAAAATATTTTTCTTATATCGTGAGGAATTTTATTCTTCTTACATAGGGTATACTATAGTTTAATGTCACAAGAATAGGATAATGTCATATAATTTTTCTTTGCCTGACTCATACATAGAGAAACCATAGAGTTTATTTTCTAGCTAGAAATAATAGACCCAACATGAATATAGGGAACTGGGACCTAAACTTAGTGAATATGAAATCACTATATTGGAAAATATACATATATTCCCAAAGATAAAAAGTCTAAGAGTTTTTACGTATCCCATTGGACTGGGAATAAAGAAACATATAGTTTTGGAACATGGCATGGTAAGAGACTAACATAGGAAGGGAAATGTCCTCTCTACTGAGGATAATGATTCATATTGTATTTATCATATGAATAATCGCGTGTTTATCAAACATGGTAAGGATACATTTTAACATCATGTTCTAAGGATGTAGGTTTTGGATCATCTCATATTTATCATATGAGGCATATCACATTTATAACATAGGGTAAGGCCACGGTTTAATTTCATGTTGTGAGGATGTTGTTTTTGGACCATATAACATATTTAATACGATACATCCTTGTTTATCACATAGGTTAATGCTACAATTTAACATCATGTGTTGAGGATGTTGGTTTTGGATCATCTCAAATTTTGCATATGCTGAATTCCATGTTTCTTGCACATGGTAAAGCTATAGTTTAACTTCATGTGTTGAGGACATTATGATTTGTAGTTTAAAGTCATACAGATCAAACTATGGGTATCATGTGAAATAATAGTTGAGGAACTTTTAGTTGGTGGGAGGTGTGATGTGATCTCCATCAATGGTGATCAATGTGTATGAACAATTAGAGTGGATCTTCTGAATGAAGTAAGGTCATTTATATTTTGGTTCCTATTTAAGGGTTTATTTCCAGGTATTATAGGCATCCTAAGAGCCAAAACCATATCACCTTGAAGGAAGGAATAAAGGAGGAACTTCTTATTGAAGTCTCACACAACCTATTTCAAATCCTTTCCAGGTTATGCAATAAATGAAGTTTGTTTTATTTGGGAGCTTCTCACTAGGACAACCATACTTCCACTCTATTATCTAGATTATTCAAATAATAAAATCTCATCCTATGTTATGTAAGATGAACCTCATCATGAATAACTACTTCCTACCCATACACTATGGATTATGGGTTTTCCTGGGTAGAATTTTGAGTCATCATCTAATATTTCAATTGGGAAATAGGAAGGTTATCAGTCCAAATCTTCTTATTCTAGTCTACCATCTTATACAGGATGTAGAGAGGTTTTTAATGAATTCCTCAATACACCCATTATCATGCATAGTTAAGTGGGAATTGTTTTTCAGAATTGTTATTTAACTTAAAATAAAAATTCTTCAACTCAAAATCCATAAATTTAGTGAAATCATCTATGAGAATGGTGTGAAGAATCTCAAACTGATGGATGATATGAGACTTTAAAACTCTATAACTAACTAGATCTTCAACTCTTTGATGAGGATATTCTATAGTCACTTATAAAAAAATTCCATGCAAGTCATAATAAACCCACATTGTTGAGTTGTCACTAGTGGGTAAGGGCCCACTGCATCAAGTCCCCATGATGGAAATGGCAAGGATTACTTACTCATATAGAGAAGATCTAGTGGATGATTCAAAAAGATGGAATATGTATGGAATTCAAGAAACCTTATCATGAATTCATATAGTAGTAGACCATGGTGGGAAAAATACCAAAACCTCCAAATCTGGTGTGAATGCTTCAATCCCACTCAATGGGCCCCACATGATCTAGTGTGGACCTCTTTCATTACTTGAGGGACCACATTTACTTGAATGAAATGAGGGATCATCCCATTGAATACATGCATGTAAATGGTTTTCACAAGTCTAGGGACATCTTGGAGTATAAATTGTAATGTGAACCAATGAATTCACTCATGATTGGATCAAACTATTGGGAGAGGTCTTTTTTTAAGATACTCAATGAAGGGAGTCATCTAACTAGGTGTTTATCTGATTACAAAGGCATTTATGGGTCCTTCCATAGAAGTTCCAACCACTAACAAATTTACCTATCTGTATTCATCATCAAAATAGATGGGAGTGATGAACATATAATGTTCCACATGAATGAATAAGTCATCCTAGTTTGGATCTGTAAGAGATATAGCCAAACCTTCAAAATCATCAACTTGTCCATTCTATAATTGGGGAATATGATTCATCATTGGTTGATAAGATAACTAGTCCATCAAATCATGGGTTGTCTCCATTATGGTATAAAGATCATATTTTATGAAAACATAGTCACTCTTCATCTACTTGATGGCTGCTCAATGTATCCCTTCAAAAGAAGGCAATATACATCAATCTTAAGCACCAATATGAGGCCATTGATAAGATCATAGTACTCAACCTCATTATTGGTGTATCCTCAAGAAATAGGAATATGTATGGAAAGATGGATTGTGTTGGAGTGATGAAGATAATACCAAGTCCAACCCTATTGAGTTTATGGTTTTTGATAATTATTTTTCTCAGGCTATTGGAGGCGCCATCAAAATTCTTCTTCCGACTCATGATCCATGGATATGATAGCTTTATCTAAGATATAAATATATAGGTGTAGTTTATCATAGGTTGGATGTACGACCATAAAATATGATAAATTTTATCCCTTTAAAGGTTTCTAATGGATGGATGTTATGTGAAACTACTAAAGAATCCCTTCCCAAAATTCCAATCATCCTGTCAACAAGGGGTGGTTGAGAATATACTTTAGTGACTTGACATGGGATACCAGTTGTATATCATTAAGATTCAAGTAATGTCGTAACTTCTGAACCACAAAGGCCAAGGTGAAGAAACTCTTATTAATGGCGGTATATCTAGTCTCTATGTCATGGAGTATGCAGTTGAGATAAAACATGCTATTTTACCTACCCTCACTATTCTTATAATCTAGAATAGAACATAGGGACCACTATTGGGAAGTCACATAAGGGACCAGATGTTTCACTGGTATAGGGTCGCATCAGGATCATAGGATTAATTATATAATTTCTAATATCCTCGAATGTGGACTATAAATATTCATCATACATTTATATGGTTCCTTTTTTCTTGATTCATAAAATGAGATTACACTTCTAGTTCAGATTTTCAATGAATCGACAGATATATTCTAAGTGGTCTTGAAGGCCACAAAACTCTTAGAGGTTGAATGAAGGAGGTATATTTCTAATATATCATTTTTTCTCTAGCTCAATATCAATAACAATACACCTGGAAATAAATCCAAGGAACTTTATAGAGTAAACCCAAGATATATTGTTCAAGGGGCCTTTTTCAGGTGTTGAGAGAAGATAAAGTAAAACAATTTATCAAGGTCCTTGAGATGGTGTTCATACTAGTGATATTTAACCACCAAATAATCCATTTAGTATTCCACCAATCTTAGGATGACCAGTTTGAAGATGTGGTGCATGGAATTATGGAAAGTAGCTTCAACATTATTCAAACTAAATGGCATCACCTGGAAACAGAAGGTTCAATGGGGTGATCTAAAAGTGTTGGCCTCCTCGTCATTGGGTGATATATGGATCTAGTTATACCCAAAGTATACATCCATTAAATAGTGGTATTTTAATCTTTTATTTAAATAAATCAATATCAATAAAACCTTAAGGGGAAAATTGTCTATCAAGCAGTGGCAGTTGAGGTACCAAAATTTAATTCAGACTCTAATATGCATGTTCTTTTTCTTGACCAAAACAATGTCGTCCAACCACTTGGGATGATGAACTTGTATAATGAATATTTCCTTGATTATCTTTTCAAATTCGTCCTTTAACATGGAAATATTGGAATGATGCATCTTTATGAGAGTCTATCTGAACCCACAGTGGATTACCAGAAGGCTAAGGTAATGAATGGCCCCTAGGAATCAATCCCTTGAATCTTCTTGAAAGTCCAGGAAAATGTGTCACAATGTTTTTTCAAGAAACCTACACACTATATCCATTCTTCTAGAGACATAAATGCACTATTTTTTGTGGGGATTTTTTCTTCCTCTATGCTATGATTTTTCTAGGATAGCTCATAAATCATTTTGGAGACACCTTCTTCAAATTTCAGATGGGTTTCATTGAGATCATCTTCCTTATTTAAGATATGAGGGTGGGAAGGAGGTGGTCACTCTACAAGAGATGAATATCTACTAGTGCTACTAGTGTGTACTATTTCATAAGTTCAATCCTTGAGGAGGGGTTCATTTTGTGAAAAGATCATGATTATTAATGTTTTTAAGATAATAACACATGTTTTCTAGCCATGATTCTCGCCCTTGATATCAAATCAATGGTGTGGATTGGTCTTTTACAGAGTCAGTCCTACCTTTTAAAACATGCGGTAGTTATATGGACCAATGGACAAAGGGAAAATCCCTCAATATTGTCTAGGAATCAAGATTGTTTGTACTGTTCGAGCCAACCCCATGTAGTATTATGAGGTAATATGTGATAACTCTTTCTTGGAGATGATGAAGAAAATTATTGGATCTAGGGTTATTGGCTTAAATCAGTGGATTTCAAGAATGAAAATGTCACTCAAATCCACCTAGGTATTTTCTAAAGTGGTCTTTAGATCATTGGGGGTGTTTATATGATCAATCCTGTAATACTAGAGTTATTTTCCTCCCTTTTTTAATACCCCACATCTAGGTAGTGGGTATCATAGGATTTGAAGTGAGAAGTGTCTCCATAGAGTACCCCTACTCTACTATCAGGGGATTATTTGAGGCATCATTAATACAAATAGGGGACCACTATAAGCAGATAGATCCAAGACCTTCCCAAAAGGTAATTGAAGTCTATATCCTATGAGAAAAACATAAATATAGTTTTCTATACTAGGACACTAAATTGGGTCTTAAACTGAATTTTCCATGTGGTTTCTACTCACTTTTATCGTAATATCCAGTTTTTGGATTTCTGAGAGTCAAAAAACTTTTGAAATCCCTATCTTGTGGAGAATGATGGTAGGTATGAGGTTAATCCCAAATCTAGTATTCACTATCCATTAGAGGATTTCCAAAAAATTAAACTATCCAATAAAATAAAATGCATTAATATGCGTCTAGGTTGGTGTATTTTGTTTCTTCTTAAAAGAAGGAAATGACAACTTACATTTCTCCACACTCTTATTCCTCTTAATTGTAGGTCCCAATAGTAGCTACTATGGTCCTAAACTAAAAATTAATATTAAAGGAATCGATAAGAGCTCACATATCTCTTTTAGAAGGTGGAGTGTGTCAAGGATCAAGAGTCTCACTGGAATGTTGGTGAGGTACTTCAAAATATCATACTACTGGTCAAGGGACATATTCCTTCTTACCAAGGGTTTTTATTTGATAAAGAATGAAGTGGGAAACTCTGATTGAGATGTTTGGTCACAGATCTAAATGACTATATTTTTATGCTGACTGGATGGATTAAGATAAGCACTTTATGGTTGAGTTCAGTCTTTGGGTCATTGTAGTTGAGCATGCTATTGTTGTGGTTGAGTCACACAATCAACCAAAACAGTCTGATATATAGGCATACCTAATGGAATGCTAAGAGAGGTTTGTTCTAGTTTATCCCTATTCAAGGCTTGTTTTCTGGTCTGAACAGCATGAAAAGTATCTTTTAGATAACATACTTAAAATTATTAGCTATTTGTGTGACACCTATACCTCCCACGATGGTGTAGGCCTAAGGGAAGGATGGGGATTTCCTCATCAATGAGTACCATTCAATGATCTACATGTGACAACATTCATAAAATCATATTCAAATTCTTACTTTTTGGAATATTTAAGGACTGGAAAAATTTTAGGGTCTCCCCCAGTTGGGTATGTATGAAGTTTCCAAGGGTGCTGAATAATTTCGACACTAGTAGGGCACTTTTATTTACATAGCATCATCAATGCCTATTATTATGAGTCCAATAAGGATACAATAATGTTGAAATTTATGGTGTGAGTGTGGAAACCAAAAGTGATATTGGGTTTCTTAAGAAAACATGGATACTGACACATGCACGAGTGACTACCTTATGGATAGTCAAGTCATTGTACTTCTGTATACCATGGCCGGGAGAATGTTTTCATTCAATGGATTATTTGTCACTATTATTGGAATCTATAGAGACATGTGCCTCTTATGATATAATATCACCCAATGTGAATAGTCAATGATCCACTTGGTCTTGGAGATAATCTTTGAAGATGCAAAACTCCTTAATGGTGTTCCTAAAGATCTTTTGGTATGGGAAAAAGTTGGCATGATCAGTAAGGTTATCATCCTCATGCCTATTATATTCTAGTATCATTATGATATTCTTTTCCATGACATAGATGAAATAACCTAGGACCTATGTTTCCTTGAAGGATAAGGCCTTGTTATTTTACTCTAAGAAGGGATTCCTAGGTGCCACACCCTTACTAGGGGCTTGGGAAGAATTTTCATATTGAGTATGTGCATAAAGAGGTTAGGGTTAGTGAGAATTTTCTAGTTGACCAGGCCAATCCAGATGGAGAGGCTACTCTAGAATAGGTATCATAAGGTCTGATGACTATAGACCTTCAGCCCAGGCTACAACATTTGTTTCTTCCTTCATAGTCTTTCACACATGATCTGGAAGTGGTAATGGGCATTACCATTTATTGGTATACTACAAGGATTCTTCCAAGAATTATTATTTTTGTAGAACAATCTAAATCCACCTTTATATCACAAAGGGATGATGTTAGGGAAAAATCTATATTTTTAATTCTTCACGCACATAGTCAGAAGCTAATCCAAGGATAGATGCATATCAAGGGACTTTGTTTGCGACTTCCACTAGGAAATCTAGTCATAAAATCATTCATCAGGCATATTCATTCATTTGGATAGGTCAGTGATGTTGGTCTTCCATACAGTCGATATGAATTGGCAAAGGAACTATCTATGTAGATATTCTCAGCTAGTTATATACCATGGGGATAACTGACTCTACCATACAAAAGTGGGTCCTTTAAATGTCTGGACAAAGATGAGAATATTGGTGGCTTAATTTTTCTCTAGAATCCTTAGCATCATGCCACACCTCAAGGAAAATTGGTTCAGGTGTTGCAATGGATCACTCATATCATTTAATGGGGTAAATATTGGATTGAATAAATCTAAAAGTGTGTGAATATTTTCTACCCATGCTAGATACAACTTCCCTTCTACCAGGATTGAATATTTCTTCATTTATAAAGATTCAATATAGACAGTTAGAGTAGATATTATGTTATCATATTAGGGGTTAGTGGTCTCCAATTCTCTGACCATTTTTCTATATCGTGATTATTAACAGTCATAATATTGAATAAGGAAGCCTCACTGATCGTACGGGGTAGGTGAGTCATATCATGGTCTCTTATCATATCCACTAACCTATACCTTGATTGGATGTGGAGGAATATCTACCTCAAATATAAGTGTTTTTCTAATGTTGACTGGCTTACCATGAATATGGGATATGATTTCTACTCTAACATTATCCCACCCTCATCACTACATAGTAATGAGATCAGTAGTGAGACTCTTGTATCCCTCATGTTCATAGAGAATAATGGCCAACCTAGAATCTGACTCAATTTCATATACAGTCTTAGAGAGTTGGATGATTTTAGTAGATCCCTTTCCATTGTTGAGATTATGATAAGTGAGAGTTATTCCTCATTTGTAGGACTCACGAGACCCAATATCTACATATAATGGTTGGTGTGGAGACCCACTAGATGGTCTTATTGATAAGGTATCTCCCATTGGGGTATTTTTTCTCCATTTTATCCTGCATTGATGGACTGTTTTGTTGATTATCCATTGTATTGATTATGATGATTCTCCCATTAGTAGTTTTTGGGGGAAAATTTTCACCATCGGTGGGATGGATGGTTTTGAGATCTTGTTGTTTACTTTGCAGGGGATTCAAGTTAAATAATTATTACTACCAATGACCCCTGATTTGTATGTGGTGATATGCCCCGTGTGTGATTTATCAAAGAATGGTGAGGCTCTTAATGATGGTGCACTAAAAATTCTGGTGCAAAACATAGGAATAAGGTAACTCATCCATTTAGAGGGATTCAATATCAACCCAATATAACTACATATTGGAAACCTTGAGATGCTCAAAAATCCCATGGTAGAGTACTTGGAGATCTTTGAGAAGGTTGATCATACACATGACAAACTGGTAGAGACATGAGACATGGACCTCAATGAGGTACTCTGGGATGGTAAAGCACATGGATGCATGTGGTAAAAACATAATCAGTAGTTTTTCAATGGCCCAAATTTTACACAAAATTTCCTCCCTCTCTTCATCTAGGGGTATATATATCCTAATAAACCCAATATTCAATCAATTTCATTCAACAATATAGGTGTGGTGGTGATGAGAACATGATTTTTTAATATTTTACTATCATTATAACTACTACATGGGCCAACTGCCCCATGAGGTGTATTTTAGGTGTGAGTATAGAATCATCACTATATCCATGTATGATGGTGCATTATCATCCTCCTGATGAATGAAAGAGAAAACATACATCTATATCTCAGTATAGTGTTCACCATCTTCTATGGGTGCCAACATTTATACCAATGTCTCTCCCAATTCCAGATTTGAGGTAGAGAGGAAGGAGGCTGATGGTGGTGGGGATGGTTGCACCTTGAGACCCTTGAAGGATACCAAAATTTCCTCCATATTAATTTACCAATAGAGGGATCTAGGAACCTTATGTGCATTAGCCTTCAATATATTCAGCCTCTAGTAAATGGTATTTTTCTCCAAGTTCTATTGGTGGGGGTGAAAGTGTTTCTTTATATCTATCTATTTCCACAATGTCTATGTGGTTGATGGTGATTTAATATTCCCATCATTCCTATCTCTCATGCATAAGAAGATCCATGATCACAATACCCCATGGTATGTGATAATTCCTTCTACTTTCACCACGACTGACATCATGGGTATGTCCCCCATGGAATTCTTCTCGCTTCCTTCCCTAGAATGGAACTTTGGGATAGGGAAAAAAATTTATAGGGAGGACCCCAATGTCGATCAGGGGTACTGTGTGAAAGTCCTCCATGGTAGGATTCTTCATCATGGGGCTGATCATGATGGTTTTTTGTGCTACACATGATAGGGAGAGTCAATCCAGCCTACCTGGAATGTGGTTGGGATCTTGGTCCCAATTATGTGATGAGATGACCTCACATGGGGGTTTTTAGGAAAGGATAAGGTGAACTAATTATGGTAGGGGAAACAAGAGAATCAAAAAAATGCCTCCTATTTGGAATGCTTTGTGTTCTTACCCTAGTGTTAGTAATTAGTTTTCTAGATTAGGGCTAGGGGAGAAACAATAGTGTCAGCTTACTCGATGGCCTGTGTAACTGTTCGGCATTGCTGGAATGGATGAGTGGGATCCCTCCTGGGTAGATCCCGGGTGGGGGGAGATATAGATATGACCAATACATCCCCCACATCCTTGACATAGGGGATAGAGTCATTGGATCACTCCTGGGAGAGGCACCCAAGATGATTTTTCATTGGGATCATGGGGTTCTTCTCCTACATAACCCTTTGGGGTAGATTTAGTGAGGCTTCTATTATTACAAGTTCTGTAATTCCATATCCTTAATTGGGATGACCCCTTCCATTTAATATTAACAAACTAGGCCATCAATGACCCTATATTGAACATGTTTGAAGGGCGAGATAGGGTGAGGTCACCCTGTATCCATGGATGAATTAGCCACTATAGGAGGACCATAGTTGTGTGGCTTAGCCACACTATCGGTTCTCCTACCCCCATGTCTTCTAGCAATGGTTCATAAAAAAATTGATAATCTTGATTCATGTATCAGGAATGAAGTCAAAAATTAGTATAAGTAGGATGAAATTGATTCACAATGTTCCCAACATTATCCATTCGTTCCAATTTTGATCTAAATTGGTGTGAGGATCTCTATCGATGATTACAAAGACCGAAGATACCCTGTGTTGTTAATTTTTCATTAGTTTTAGTAACACAATGTAATGTAAGGCCCGCCATGTTGGTTTGGTGTTCCTAATACCAAATTCTTGGATTTAGTGAAATCCAATTCAAGATGTTTCCAATGTTGTTATTATACATATGTTTTTAGGATAAGATATTTATGTTGGGTAAACCATTTTGTTTTCTAATTCATTATACAAGGTCCAATCATTTAATTTTTTTGTGACAATATTTTCCCTTAATTTCCTCTCATGGAGTAGTTTTCTTCCATGTAATAGTTATGAATTATCTAGGGTGGATAGTTGTTTTACCCATATTCTCTATATCCAAAGTCAAGTGGACTCACCACTAGGGTTTGTGATGTTATCTCTTTGATCAAAATGGGATTCTGGTATTTTGATTCCTCCTTCCATAGATTCCTACCTAGAGATCATTTCCTATTCTAGGTCTCCCTAATATATTTAATAAATATTTGTGAAGCTCATTTATAGTAATATCTTTTAATGGATTTCAGCTAATTATGCTACTTTTACCATGACAGTGAAGCTACCTATGGTCAATCTAATGGAGACATTGGACACATATGGACATCTGTGGACATTGGGTGTTTTGGGAAACTTTAAATTATTCCTCTTTTGAAGTCAAGTGAATATCAAATATGAGTTATCTAAGGTATGGAATTGAATGCATCCCATGTCCAATATATGGTATTTTGTGCTAGGTGAATAATACTTTGGATGATTTTTACCTCAAGCATATAATGTTCATTGCATGAGGTAGACATTATAGATCATATTATATGAGACCAGGTTTAACACACTTTGGGTACATTTTAGTCAAATGTTTAATATCTTAGTGGATATATTGGTAAAAAATTTAACATCTTGTAGGGATTGGTTGGTAAAAGGTTTAAAATCTTTTTAAGATAATTTTTTCACAAATTTAACTTCTTGTGGGGACATGTCGGTAAAAAATTTAACATCTTGCAGGGAATGGTTATTCACGGATTTAATGTCTTATGGAAACATTTTAGTCACAAATTTAATGTATTATGGGGAAAGGTTGTTGGGGGATGAGTGTGTGCCAGGGGGTAATGATCAATCTTTGGAGTTGAAGCCTACAAGGGTAAGACATGAAAATTTTATGGTGATGTTGAGGGGTTAGGATTAAACCTCAAAGAGGTATCCCATGTGTGTTGGGATTGAACCCCAAGGAGTCATCCTCAGTACTCTATTGAAATACGGGGATCAAAACCCATGTAGTTCAATGTTATGGTTTATTTTTATATAATTGGAACAATCCATCCAATTTATCATCATTTCATAAGGAATATCACATCATAGAAGGATAAATAGTAA
Source organism: Viscum album (assembly GCA_963277665.1). NCBI lineage: Eukaryota > Viridiplantae > Streptophyta > Magnoliopsida > Santalales > Viscaceae > Viscum > Viscum album. The sequence goes on along the minus strand of OY728125.1, from coordinate 645,998,411 downwards.
GGGATAGTGTGGGTATTATGCATTGAGGTTTCCCGTGGTATCTATCTCATCCCATTATGGGGGAGGATGGTGTGGGGATAATGTATGTGATTTTACCATTATAGGTGTCTCATCTTATGGTGGGAAAGTAGGTGTCATCCCATGAATATTGTACATAGGGAATCCTGTGATCACATCATAATGTAGAAGGTGTGGCGTTATCCTATACTATTCATACATGTGGAATCCTATGTTCACCATATAGGGTATGGATATAGTTTAACCTCATGTGATGAGGATGTTTTTAGGGAGTTTAATAGCTTTCGACTAGGATGTTAGGATCTGTATTTTTTACTTCATGTAGCTTGGATGTGGCATCGGCTAACAACCAGGGTCCATTTCTAGGTATCAGAGCTGAATCCAGCACTAGGCCTCCATACATGGAAATATAGGCTTTTACATTGACTATTACACCTTCATGGATTATGTTTCCACAAAACATGATCCTATAGGTGGTTCATGGAGTAAACAATGCTTGGTGACATAGAAAACATGGATCCTAACATTAGGTTGATTGTTCCTAGGAACAATAGTGGATAAAACTATATGTCCCCTACTTGAAGTAAAGAGGCTAGACATTATGGTAGATGATATCCATCACGTGGGTGATCAAGGCACGAGTATACCCTTTTGGAGTAAGTGTGGAGAACTTAAGTACTCAACGTGCATGAAAATATGCTTAGTGGAAGAAGGCATTAGGTCAGGTACCCATAGCTTATTTCATACAACTGTATAGTTTCATGTGCAAGTAGGGTTGTGTGAACCATAGGCTATAGAACAAAGACATTATAAGGATATTTAGGGTATAGGTGTGTCAAACTTCTAGAGTCACATGAAATGTGGGGTGGTAAAAGGGAACTCATATTGTATTTACTCACTTAGACTTTGGGGGAAGTACTATGAAGATGTATCAAATAAAATCCATGAAAATTTGTGGCCCATGTGTGTTCATTCCTGAAAGTTATCTACCTTGGTGTATTCATGGAGGTCTGGAGTTGTGTGATATTGTAGAATAAGGGGTTGTGTGAATCAAAAATGAAACCTCAATTTCAATAAGTTCAACCTCTAATAGAGGGTGTGATTTTCTATTTATAGTAGAAATGGGAATATTAGGACATACAACTATACCTATGTTAAATAATGTAGTTACACAGTCTCCATTCCTTTTCCTTCAGCTGGTGGTCCGGTAAGGCAACTGTTCAACAAATCATTTCTCATAAAAATAGTTTATGCACGAAAGTTATAATTGTGTGCCTCGGTCCAATGTTGTGTTCCATAACCTTCTTTAGAATTTGGTTCCTACTATATCCCCCATGAAATATGTTTTCTTCAACAATGCCTTTTCCTCATGAGTTAGTTGTGTGTCAAAACAAATAGTTTCTTGCAATGTCCTTAAGTTGTGATCACTTTTTCCCATGTCCATGGAATGGTCCATTAGGCCGAGTTTTGTCTCCTTTTCATAGAAAATACACCTTCTAGGGGTCGAGGAACATTTTTAACACCTATAGTGGTATTGGAATAAACCCACACATAGCTCAAGTAAGGTATTTTCCAAGATCGAGCTTATATACGGGGAGTGATATTTTCTTATTTGAATGGTGGATCAAAACATGAAGAGGGATCCATGGTACCACCTTATAATAGAGTGTTGAGATGAAACTGAAATCAATTGATAATTTTGGAATAATTTTCCTAAACATCAGTATTATAAACAATCCCTAACACAAGTGTTGTTTATGTAAGATGGAATGCTTAAATCTCTAATAAAACAGTGTAGGTACCCTATAATCATTGAAATCACAAATAGGGGTGAGAAAAATTTCATTTTTGGGTCATGTAAAATATAACCTTTCACATAGTTTTAGTTCATGTAGGATGGACCCAAGATTATATGTAGTTTGATATCCTATAGAGAGAATTTCAAATCTCTATTGTTGTTGTGATTCATCTCAATTTCATTGATTAAGATAATAAATCAAACCCCCTAGGATCATATGATTCATGATCATTATGATAAACAAGTTAAAATTAGAGAATTTTTTATATCATGAAAGAGTTATAATTGGGATGGGAGGGTTGTGTAAGGAATTTTTTATTTACCTCTATAATTTAACACAAAATTGTGATATAATTTTGTAGCTGGGCCCAAGCATGGAGTCATGGGAATTAATTTGTAACCTATGAGGATAATTATAAATCCAGACATCATTTCAAACATGGCATCTATATAAATTAGACTCTTACATAGGGATGTATAATTTCATTTACAGCATATATAATTATCTTATATAATGAAATGATAATGAAATGGATAGATTTCCTAAAAGGATAAGGGAGGTAACCTAATGTTGCTGAGGTTTCTATGCTAGGATGAGGCCAGATAGCATTACCCTAGTGTGGGGTGATTGAAGAAAACTTAGTATAAGCTAGTTATATTATACAATATTGACCATATATGTTGATTTGGATTATAAATAAATGGGAACTCATGTGAAAAAAAATCCATATGTCAAACATTTAAATATTAAAATAAAATGACTAAATACGATCATTTTAAAGTCATATGGAATAGAATTGTGCTATAAAGTTTATCATCACACTAATAAGATGAAATACAATATAGTTTAGATTCAGGAAGATAAGACTATGTTATCTTCCAAGTTAACATTATGAAATAAGGATGTGTAACATATACATTAACTCTATGATATGTTTATTTGACATAACTCATTAAGAAGGATAATTTTACGCTATTATAAGAATGAATCACAAGCTTATCACTTGAGTTTTTTGGTTATATAACTCTATAAGACCTTCATCTATCTACATCATGATCCAATATTTTAAGATTATGCATCCTTTAATAATTCTTTCCAATTTTGTGGTAAGGTAAATAATTTCTATGGTCCCTCTTGGAGACCTCATTGAGACTCTTTATCTTCATGACATTAAGGAGGTTGTAATCTATTGAACAAGTGAAGTATTCAGGGACATGCTTAAACTTAGAGTAATATACCTTTTTTCATTTATCATGGACATATGGATGACCATGATGCTTTAGTACAGTTTACATGTTTTTCTTAGGGTGTACATAGGTATGAAGTAGATATTCAGGTGTTAATGGCTCAAACATCCCCTCATCTATCTTATTATAATATAAATCTATAGTGTAGAATCATGAATTGATTTTCAATCCTGATAATTTATATAATGGGATATAATTATCATGATATTTGGAATTTTCCTACTCATACTACTTAATCCATGGGATCTTGATAAAATCATTCTCTATAGAATATGAAATTTTTTCCAAGAATTTTTTTAATTAAAATAAATATAAATTTCATCGCCAATAATAAAAATATTTATAAAAATGTGGATTCCCCATTATAACACATATGATTCTATTGGAAAATAAAAGTCATTGATTTTTTTTATGAAATTGGTGCCTCAATTTCAATCCATTTTGGGAATATGTAAAATATTTTGAAAAATGGGATATTGAATGAAAAACATTTTATTTGGAGTAGTATAGAAGAGTTTTGGATGGTGTGGTGATCATCAAGGTTAAATTACTTCTATAATTAACCCAATTAGATAGTGGAACATATAGAAATCCTTATATCCTTGAATGCTTGGGTGATGTTGAACAATGTTTATAATTTTCCTAGAAGGGGAGTGAAAAATGTGAAAATTCCTCTAGAACTATGGGAAAAGGAATTTCACTAAAATAAGGACCCCCACTTGAAGATTTTCGTATTTCACCACAGGAAAAATACCACTAAATAAAATATATAAATATCTCCCCTATATCCTAATTTTCTTGTTGGATTTCAAAAATGTGTTCTTCGGTAGAGATGGACATGTCATCCTCAAGGGGTTGATATGTATAAGACATAATGACACCCTTTCTTATATGAATTTTAGGGTGGTTGGATTATTATGGGAGTCCTGGGGTGGACCTTGGAGGCTGGATATGTTTATTACATTGGGCATATACTCTATCAAAATTTAAATCCAATACATCAATAGGGTTGATAATGTCTTCTTTAGATATAGGTGGGGTATCAGTGAGCCCTTCTTCAATAATGCTTGAAGTAAAGGATTGGACATCCATCTATGTATTGAATGATTACATAAGTGTATGATTATCCTCATTAAGGGTGTTCTCATTAGAACCATATGGAAATTTTTTAAAACAGGTTGATACCATGTTGATGGAAACATAGGTGAACTAGTGTTCCTCATCTGTAGAGTATCATGTTTTGTGGATTGGTTCCCATTGTAAAATTTAGTCTAATAGTTCCCATTTATCAATATCAATATTGTTTTTATCATTATTTGGGAAAATAATTATGATGTATACATATTTGAAACTTATGGTTAGAAGTATGAATTATCCAATGGGAGGAATATCCACAATATGGGTTCATTCCTATTCACTTAATCGTACCAGACATGAATTTAGACAAAAAATTATAAACATTCCATCATCCCAAAGAGATGGATTTCTCCCTTTGATTCTCTTATCACTAAGTTTAGTTATGATGAAGTTTGAGTCTTATGGCCTTTGGTGATCTAGGATTAGCCCTGGGAAACTATCGTGACATGACAATGGGCCACAAAAGTGTTAGATGCAGTATGGGGTGAACCTTCTATAATGTTGCAGTGGTTGGATTACCCATAAGATATATCCATTTGGAATACCTGGTATAGATGATTTGGTAAACCATGGATCTCTTTACAGATTTTTGTAAACATAGGGTCATATACTGGTGACGATGACCATGGTGGATTGGAGCTCGCCTAGGAAGTTCCTAGGTGGTTTCCTTGATGTGTTGGGTTTATTTTTCAACCTCCCTAAGATAAGGAAGGTATTATTTGATACAATCTATTTAAAAACACCCAATGTAGTTTGATTTCTCAATAAGGACAACCTTATTCTTTTTGTCCAATCAACACTAGGAAAACCTATGATGATTAATCTCATTAAGGATTTCATGTGGTACCTCAAAATTATGTATGGAGTTATTATGATGTTACTCCTACACTATTGTATTCATATTGTAACATTTTATTTTATGGGTCAGTGATAATGTACATCATATCCCCATATCCATATTTTTTGTTAAATTTGAGGTACGTGATCTGTGTGTTAGCTGGTTGTGTGCATTAACTTAAGGTGTCCTATGAGTACTACCAAATAGTACAATTATCTTAGAACTAATGGGTGAATTTAGAGATTCCATTTGGATTATAAGAAGTCTTCAAGTTCTAATAATATAGAAACTCAAATAATAAATATGTACATGAAATATCATATGCAAGAGTACATGTTTGGTAGAATAATTACACAATTAAAGAATAGATAATTTTCTTGTTCCATCTATAAAATATTCATCAAAATTAAAAGAAATTAATTTGGGTTCACTATTTTAATTTTTTGGGAAAATATTATGGAATTTTAAGAAAATGTACAATAAACAATCAATTATATTTTATATGTGAAAGGCTTATTGCAGTTGAATGATTCATATCAGGTTCACCATTTTTTTCTAATGGAAAATTCGATGAAAACTCAGATGGTTTGTTATCCATGATGATTCAAAAAACATTTCATTTATTATAAAATTTTAGAAGGAAGGTGTCACTAGGTATTATTTATAGTGATTCTACTAAATTAACATTGGTTGAGAGGATGGAAGTTTGGGATCACTACACAATTTTAAGGGGGATTGTTTCCTAATCTGGGACTCTCATATAGATTTAAAACATTTCTTCAAATCCTTACTAAATACCTATGTGGGGATGGTTACACATATTCTAATAAACTAGTTGAAATCATGTGTATTATGTAACCAATAAAATGTATTTTAGGTCTCTATTATTCTCTTATTATGTCATTATCCTCTAGTTTAAAGATGAATAGATAGAAACTCAATATTTTATCATCATATAGGGAGATTTTTAGTATTGTGAATATGTGATTGGGCCCATGATATACCTTCCTACATATCCCTATGAAGGGAATCAGAAGCCATGTAGTTTAGTTCCACTTAATGGGACACATCATAACTTTAAATGTTGTGTTTTAAGGACCAAACCATGTAGTTTATCATTATTCCATATGTGTGACTATGTAAAAGTTTTATAAAAATGGTTGCTGTAGGAATTGTGCATGAGTGTCCCTTTCTAGGTCATCCTATTTTTCGATAACTAGATAAGAGATGATATGTCTTGGGATTAAACCTGGTTTGATTCACATTTTATCATTCTCATATCAGGGCATGAGGGAATATCATGTTTATCATATCAGAGATAGTGATTCCACCATGAATCTTCACTGGAGGCATCACTATCTCACATCAAAGGTATCCCTAGATCATCCCCAAATGCACCCCTAACTCATCATTAGAGGTATCCTTGGCTCATCTATTGAGAAAGATATTTAACCTCAATCTATTCAACATAAGGAGATCCTATTCTTTTCACATAGTGGGTACTAGGCATTTCACCTAGGTATTGTTGATCATGATCACCTCATTCTCCCCAATGGATGAATATTTGGTTAACCCCATGATCTCTACATGCGTTTCTTATTCAAATCATATAAAAAATAATGAGATAATTTTGTGAGTAGACCTAGTAGGAGGAACATGTGGGATACTTGTAATGGTAATGGTGTGACAACATGAGACTGAGTGGGGAATGAAAATGATATTCCCTTGAGTTGTTCATGTTTCAAGAAACATGACACAACAGGAGATAGAATAGGGAATATGCACGATCCTCCCATTGAGGTATTCCTATGTTATGAAAAGTGTGAAAATAGGATATTGAGTATGGATTAAACATGAGTTTCTTTGAAATGCATGACCTAGTAAGTGACTTAGGTGAAGGTAATTAATATTATTTATCACACCTAGGAGGAAAAAAAAGATATATATTTGGGGGCTGGGTTTGGACCTCAGGGAGGAATCCTACATGTCATAGTAACCATGAATCAAATCCTATATAGTTTAAGGTAATATGTGAGAAATTGTTCATGTATTTTAATGTCATGTGATAAAAACATGTGTTATGTATCTTACATTTAAGCAGCACTTAAAATCTAATTCCTATGATAAAACTCAGTTATTCTTAATGAAGTGATCAATTAAACCTATAATACCATGTGAGTTATGATCAGTGTTAGAAACAAGAGATATAATATCAGTCATATGACATCAAAGAACAAAATAGTCTATTTTGTGAGTCATACTCATGACCTACAAAAGTGGGATTCATGTGTCCTGAAAGGGCTGACAATAGGAGTCATAATGGGTCATATGCCTGAAATTATTGTATATACTTAACCCGATAAGTGAATTGGGTGAAGGAAATTTGGATTAGGGTTTAAAAATAGAAGGAGTTTCACAAATAGTTACCTACCCCCTAAGTTTGTTTGTAATAGTATGATGATCAATTATTGTTAATTTTGTATATTATACCTGGTAGGAGGCTCATATAAATGTTTCCAGGATTTACACCTATGCATGACACCAATGTATGTTTCACCTTGGAAACTAGCTTTAGTGAAGGTTTGTTTTGGGTATCGATAGAATTATTTTAACTCTAGTAATTTTGGGGAAACAAGAGGATTATCTAAACTTATTATGAAAGCAATAAGAGTATCTAATCTATAGGTGTAGGTTGTATGGGTTGATTCCCTAGTGTGAGACATAGGTAGTTTAGTTATTAGTGCAAGATAAGGATATAGAAGATTCTTATACCTAGTTTTGGACATAAAATTCATTAATCCATATTTATGGATAGTTAATGGACTTAATTGTCCTTAGTATATGACTAAGAAAAAGTGTGGTACTTTTGACTTATAGAGGGATAAGAAATTTATTGACTTGAAAGGGTCATATATGCCAAAACTTTTCACTCTAGTAGGGGCCTTGAGTGAAGGATCACTCATGTAGTAGAGGAATGTTTCCCTAGTGGTGGTAATCCTATTAGAGTGTCTATGTAGTAGAGGATATCCCAAGAAGAGGGTCACCCTAGTGAAAGGTATCTCTATTGGATGGGTTGCCCAATTTGAAGGTCTCCTAAATAGATTATCTCCTTAGATAGGGTGCCCTCTAATGGTGGATTTCCTATGAAAAGGGCCATCCTAGTAGACATTCACCCTAGTGGTGGGTCTCCCTAGTTGTTGCTCACCCTAGTGGTGGCTCACCCAAGTGGGTGTCTCTAACATGTGGTGTCTCACCCATGGGGGTACACCAAAGATGAGGCTCGGCCAAGAGGGTGGCCCACCCTATTGTAGGATCTCCCAGGGGGAGGGAATCCCTAGCGAAGGTATTCCAAAGTGTAGGTTCACCCAAGTGTAATTCCACCCATGTGGTGACCCTAGAATTAGTGGAGAAAAGAATATCTATCACCTCTATCAGTCATACATCTATGAAAGTGTGTCTATTTAAAACAAACGTAAATGAGGCCTATTTATATATAGTTATAGGGTTTTTGTGAATTTTCATTTTGTGGCTTTAGTGGGGAATTAAATTGAAATAATTGTGTGATCTAAGAAAATGGTTTGATTAAATAGACCTATGCAAATGAGGCTTACTCTCTTACTAACTTTAAACATAAATAGATTTTGATTCATAAGTCCATTTTGTCTCTATGACCAATAAAATTGAAACATATGAATCAATATACTCCAATTTATATGGTGTATACATCCGACTAGGTTTTTTTGAGTAAAAAAAGTTCCTACAAGGACCTTGTAAATGGGTTTTTTAGATCTTGTTTATTTTTAATAGAAATGTATGAAATCCAAAACCTACTATTGGAAGGTGGTTCTTACCATGATTTCAAAAAATAGAAAAAAATTATAAATCTCCATCCCTTTATGTTTGGTTTATCTTGAGGAACATGAAAATATCATTTTCTTACTCTTCGAGCCTGGGGATACTTTTCTACTCAAACACAACTTGTGTTGGTCTGAGTGTGGTTCACATCATTTATTATGAGGCTAAATGTGTTTCATGTTTACCTAGTGTAAAATAAAATTGGGTGGTACATCCCACAATAAATAATCTCATACTCTAAATTAGTGATATATGATCGCATATAAACAATTTGGGTAGTATATCATCATCACTTCTTAAGGTTTCCATATTGCTTCCTCTAACTTGTGATTTGTCATGAGTACTTGCACCATCCTGGTAATCCAATTCTAAAATAAATTGTTTATAGTATTAAGATTTGGTAAAGGATATTCCTTATAAGTCATATTATGTTCCATATCAATTTCATCAATGTTGAGTATGTGAATTGGGTCTAGTATGTACTTCTATAACAATTAAACATTGAAGCCACCATGAAATTTAGAAGGTTTGGGTAGAAGATCCAAATGATAATCCAAAAATCTTATTATCTATAATATTTAATAAGGTTTGATATACCATACACACACCATTCCCTTCATCACGAACCTTATAACTCCCTTCCATTGAGATACATTTGAAAAGACATGATCTCATTCATGAAGTAACAAGTTTTTCCTACAATTATCAACATTTCTATTTTATTTTCTTTGAGCTATCCTGATATGATCTTTAATATATCAAAACATTATAGATTTATACTCTACCAGTTTTGTTCCTATCATTCTGCTTTCTCTAACTTCATCTCAACAAGTTAGAGTATAACATCTCTTCCCATAGAATTCTTAATACAGTTCCATATGAATGATAAAAATTATTATATGAAAATTCCAACAATGGTAAATATAAGTCCTAATTTATTTTAAAATGATGTTAGAAAGATCTAGGTATGTCTTATAATGTTTTAATAGAGCTTTAAAACCATCCATCAGTTTGAGGATTGTAGGCGGTGCTCAAATGAATCTCAATGTTGAAATCCTTATGAAGACTCCTCCAAAATTTCAATGTGAGTACAGTGTTCTCAATTAGATATAATATATAGACTCATACCATGATGTATCACAATTTAAATATTATAAATTCATGCATGTAAATAGTGTGGTATATCCTTACTTATTTTTATAAAATCCATGAACTTGGTGATACAGTCCAAATTGGACTATATAGCACCATTCCTTCAAGGAGTATTTGGAATTCCAATATAAAAATCTATTATAAAATTTTCCTGAAACCACACTCGTATATGGATAGGTTCCATGACCCAATCAGGATATTTTATCTATGACTTAAAGTGTTAACACAAAAAACATGTTGACACCTAATTAGAAATTTATCACCTCATGTTATCCAACCAAAACAGCTTCCTCAAATCCCCTAACATCTTGGAGCTACCCTAGTTTATAGAGAAATTTGAGCTATGATATTCATCTAAAAATTATCTTTTCAGATCAAGTATATATGGAACACATATTACCTTTACAAACTTCATTATTTCATCCTCATTGATAAAGTCCATTGAACTCTAACATTTCATTACTTGATTTTTTTTGTAAAATCTTTCCACCACAATAGAACTCATTTATCTTTTCTAGTAAATATGGTTTATAAATCACTTGGAGATGAAATGATTAATCCCCTTCAATAATACATACCATATCTGATTTTTATAAATCTATGAAAATGTGACCCGTTTCTATTCTCATCATAGTTAGAACTCTAAGGTCCTTTCTACTCAATGAATTATAAACCTTATTTTCCTTTCTTGTATGACAATGTGTCGAGCAGTCATGATCCATAAGTATTTCTAACCATATCATGTGTCTCATATTGGTATTTTTTTGATATAATATGTACTTAAAAATTTTATGATCCATATAAAAGTCACATATTTCAATAGAGAGATAGTGACTCAATATCTTGAAGAAAAAACATACAGTTTCTAGCTCCAAGTCATGATTATGATAATTTTTTTCTTGGATTGTTAATTTCCTCTATAAATAAACAACCACTCTCATTTTTCATAAGTACGCATACAATGTATCATCCCAACTAGGGAGAAACTTAAACAATGACCCATGATAGTGGTCTATATGGCCTTAGGCACGCCTACTTGTATACCAAAGGTAGTTGACTAGAAGCTAGGGTCTAATTAGGTTATAGTGGAGAGACTATATCCTTTGGTGATTATAATAATAAATGTAACATGATAAAAAACACTACGGAAGAATAAATACAAAAAATTAGTGGAATAAATAATAGATAAAAATAATAAATGACCTAAAGTAAAATCCATATATATCAAATAAAGAACACATGGAAGACATTTATATAGGAATATACCTAAAATATTGCTTGGGGATGATCACATAAGAATATTATCCAAATCCCAAAAGAAACACCAACTTGAAGTAAAGTACCACCATGGTCCATATAACATTTATCCCATAAAATTGTGAATCCCTAGTCACTATGGTCTAGAGCATGATTGTTTCCCCTAACTTGATCTCAAAAACCATAAAGTTTACATGCATAATCATGGGCCCGTGTAGGGTGTGAGTATGAATATAGTAGGCCACCACCACTATGTTCTTATATTTCATACATATTTAAACAAGTTTATGTAAACATAAATAAATAGAAACTACACTAATTCATAAAAGACATAACCTTCTTTACTCATGATCAGTATCCATGAGGATGTGTTAACATGTCTTGAACAATATCAAAGTGGAATAATATATCTATGGTCATTCATACTAGAAGGACCTTTATATATCAACCAAACACATATAACTTATAAACTCATTCCAACTAATTACATATGTGACTTCAAATCAAGTAAAACCATCATCCTAATGGAACTATAAACAAATATTTCACATGTCCCTTAGACTTCCATTCATCGAATCCACATTGGTTCAACAGTCTGACATCCCAATGAAAGGCACTATCCATCATTCAACGAATAATAAATCACCATCATCTCAACAACCCAACATCCCAATGAATAATGATATAATTCCTCCAATTAACTCAGCTCATCAAATCCAACATATATGATGAGCATCATATCCTGACTGAGGGTCTCACTCACAATAAAATATGTCTTTCTATGATGAGAACTACCTTCATGACTATTGGTCAAAATTATTCCCTTGGTCGTTAAATATATTGAGGTCTCTACCCATATAGTGGTCTAGAACAAATCAATTAAGTACTATTAATGTGAAAATGAATCCAATGGAAATGTAGGCTAAAAACAGTGTATAGTAATCACTAACAATACCCAATCCACACTAACCAACAACATCCTTTCTACATTAAAACCTTATCACTCATCTTTGTAATTTTCATCACCAATTGCCTCAACATAATGATCCCATCACCTTAATTTCAATGGTCGACACCTTCCCACATATCTTAGGACACTCAATTATCTTAAAAACCCTCATCATCTCAATATTGGTGATCAAAATAAACTTAATACCTTGGGATGTTCCTATCAAATTCCCATATAACTCATAAAGTCATCTCACAATCTAATTAATTTTAAAAATTTAAATAATAAATATAACCTTTCCATACAACCAAGCCCCATACATGGCTTAGCATATTTAAATAGACTAGATAATTTCCATAAATATGTCATAATAATAAAAATCTATTACTTAAAAGAAATCATTAATTTATTATGGGTTTCCCCTGACCAACACACACATGTGTATTTATTCATGCACCCCATAGAACTCATATAAAAGTATAAAAAACTAATAACTACCAACCATAGGCTTATAGGATATCACTCATTGAAAATTATCCTCTAATACAATCTAAAATGAGATGAATCAAGATTTTAGACAAAATCTATAAAAATAGGGAAAATGATCTTGGATAGAAATAACAATACAAATAGAAAGGTAAAAGAATAACTAAGAAATAGGAGTCAAGGAATTACTACTACAATTCCAATACACCCAATGACATCCAAATCAGAGATCAAATGAGGGACATGGGAAAAATACAAGAGTTGGAAGAAATGAGGGTATCTTCTTACTATGAACATAAAAGGAAATAGAAAAGAGAAGAAATAAGATAAAAGGAAGGAGGTGTAGTTTTGTAATTTAACCCCCATTACTGAATCACATGATTTAGGTAACCATAATACAATATTTTGGTGTCATCGTAGAAAGGAACCCCCTTTAAAGTAGGTCACATGGTTTGGACACAGAGTTTGGGAAAACAATGCACCATCTGTACACACTCACTACCTATTTGGGGATAAGTGAACATGCTAGGCTATATGGTTTTTTGAACCATGCACAACCCGTGCACACCCTTTATAAAAACATTAGACATATTTCATGGCCATGAACCCCACCTCATAAATTTTCCAAAATGTGGTATATTTTAAATATGGGCCTAAGGTATCACTTTAAGGACCACACATTTTAAATAAATCGTGTGCATCTGCCTATACTTTATAGAAATGAGTTTTTGGGTCGAGACACTCCTGAAACTCAACTAGCCCCCCAAGAAACTAAATGGATCTTAAAACACCTACAAAATTAACTTACTAAACATATTTTAATACTCAAACTTATGCTTCAAATCCCAATTTAAAATATGGAACACCTAACAAACTTAAAATTCAATGTTACCCAGAAAAATGATCTGTTCCCAAAACTTGGGACATATAACCTCCCCACCTTATGATAGACCATCCTAGAACTATGGGGTCTCACATGGAAATGGTACTAAACATACCCATCTCAGAAAAATTACCTTGATCTAACCTTTTTATTCAATCATAGGTCAATTCATCTTGTGATGCTCCCACCTTAGGAACTACCTACCTGATCAATTCCTGACCCAAAATGACATTCTTTTTGTCCAACTTGACCATCCCCTAGACATACATGTCCCCATATGACCTAAAATCATTACTACACCTCATCAGGTTCTCATTACATACTTGTATCATACACAACACCGATGTTTCCACATCACATCTGATGCCCAAGAATTACCTCATCCTAGCTGATGCTCAATCTTTCTCACAACATCCACAATGTCGATATGACCCCACATTGAAACTGATTCTCAAAATTCCTAAATCAAAATGATGCTCAAACACTCTAAATCATATATATATATATATTCCCAAAAAGTCTTTATTCCAATAAATCTCATAGAAATCACTCATCATACCAGATTCTCACATACTAACTAGTTCCTGGTTAGTTAAATTATAACATGTACACCTCATACACTCATATCTTTCATATCCAAAAATAGAAGGATGCACCGAGATCATGGTATACCTCTAACATTAATTGGCTCACCAAAATTCTTGGGCCCTGCTAGTTTAATAACATTCACCTATCCTAAATCCCAACTACCCTAGGCCTAGCCTCCCTATAGAGCTATACCAACTACCAACCATTGGATCCACTAATGGGTCTATCTCTCTTTCTTTATGATATGAACTATGAGCAAAGTATAATCATAGATACTAGCTCCTAGTATCGCTCCCAGTACTAACTCAAATTTTTTAGTTTGAGACAGTCCCTAACTCAAATAAATTTGATAATTATTCCTATAAAACTCTAATAAATTCCTCATCTGGAAGCATGCTCATAACACTTATGAAGATCGATCACATTAGGTCTAAACATGACCTAGCTATCCATACTTAAAACACACTATCGATGACCCATTCTTCAGTGGTCTGCCCAAATATCTAGGTTGATTGCCCTGCTGAGAATCCTCAAGGTATTTCTTTTGGCTACCCAAGGCCCCACTTCTATTCTCACCTTGTAAAATCACCTAACTTAAATAAGTCAGCTCCATAAAATTTCCCTCAACTATCTAATCATTATTCAACACCTCTGAGAATGAATTCAACTTGAAGATGTTTACTTGCACCTAGATGGTATGATGTGAGATATTCTCAAAATATTTTACCAAAGATATGTCATACCCTATAATAAAATATGTAAAATAGTACATGTCTTTAAAACTAACATTATAATCCATAACATATGTATCCCCCTTCTGCAAGTTCATTAACTCAAAGGCTCAGTCCGCCATCTACATCTTAGGGAAGAAATTATAAAATAACATGGTATTAAAATCCTTCAATGCTAGTCCTTCATGTCTACCATCTTATACCTATACATCCCACCAGATCTTTTCTACTCCTTTGAGAATATAATTTTCCAGTTTCACCCTCTGACCTGGGGGTGTCTTGAGCTAGTCAAAAATCATCTACACAAACTCAATCCAGTTATATGATGTCTATGGTCTACCATCACCCTAAATCAATAGTGGGTATTGAGACTAAAAATCTAGCATAAGATAATAAATGGATAGGCCAGATCTCTAAGATCCCCTATAGATACTCGGTATGACTCATAACAATCTTGCCCTGAGATTCTTATCTAGCCATGGCCTAAAATCTTTTATATACTATGGATTCCCCACCTACCACAAAGACTCTATCTATGTATCATGATCATCCCAACCCTTAGTGTCTTCATATTGAACATCAAGGGACAAATCCCAAGAATTATCTAGATGAACCACTTCTCTACCCTCTTGATGCTCCACCAGAGCCCTTATTGCTTACATCACACTGATGAACAAACACCATGGTCAACAATAATAACAATGGTTTATATTTTGAAAATAGGGAATGTTGTAATATGAAGTGAATCTCACCACCATTACACTTCCCTACCACACCCTTATACCATATCATTCAGCCACATGGACCTTTACCTAACCATATCAGAGTTAGTTATCATATATCCTGCATATCTGATATCATAAATCTGGGATGATTGAGTATAATTCTACCAAAAGGATATACAGAAAAACAATGTTTTTATTTTTGTTGAAATTGTAAACAGATAACCCATTTTCATTATTCCTACCTACCCATATGTGATTTAGATCCATATATAACATATATACATAACATCATATACCATTCTCATTAGGAACCACATACCTTGGCTGGTTGAGTAGAATGCAACCAAGTGGACATATAGGAAAACACTGTTTATGTTTTTTGAAACATTATAACCATAACCCCTCTTAGAACATTCTAAGTCCTAATGAAAATCACAATACTATACAAACATTTTTTTGAGCCCAATTTTCTATCATGATGTATAAATACTTCACCCTTTCTACACCATTACAACGGTAAAAATCTTATAATTCAATAACATCACATACAAGTGCGCCACTCGAGGTGGAAATCAATAAAATATAATAGAGAAAACCATAACATAACTTTACCAAACCTAGAATCTTGTTCTTTCCCCCATGAATGAGGATACATGCACCCAAACAAAAGCTCTTTACCTTGCTCTAACTAGTCCTTAGTCTTCAGTTTACCAAATTACAAATAATAAAATCAAAAAGGAAAAGAAAAAAAATCTAATACCACATGTTTTATCCTAGCTTTGGATCCACTTAATTTGTGATCTGTATTGGTGGAAAACTAGGAATTAGGTGTACCTCCCTATATTCCAAATTATTTCAACTAATAGTGATAATATGATTAGGTGATATGGGAACAATAAAAAAAGGGAAATAATTGGGGGTTTTTCTTCAGCTAGAGGGGTTTATAAACCCCTATAAATAGTTTTTTGTGGTT
The DNA here is from genome assembly GCA_963277665.1 of Viscum album. Classification (NCBI taxonomy): domain Eukaryota; kingdom Viridiplantae; phylum Streptophyta; class Magnoliopsida; order Santalales; family Viscaceae; genus Viscum; species Viscum album. The sequence continues at coordinate 645,981,773 of OY728125.1, read as the reverse complement.
ATGGGTAACATCCACTAATATAGATACCTACTATGATTAGAGTTGTTTATAGATAAGCATCAGTAATGTGTAGCTATACTTAATGGTGGTTAATTTAGAGGGGGTTAAACCCCTCCCCTGAATTTTCCCTAAATTTAACAATAACAAATAAGTTAGGTGTGTTTTTAACCACCCCTAATTGAAACACCAATTTAGGGGTGGTTAGAACTGCCCCTAATTGGCATCTAAACACACTACTTTTAGGGGTTGTTATAAACAACCTCCCATAACCTTACATTCATTTTTATTGATTTTTTACACCACAACCCCCAAAAATCCCACAAGCACTCCCTGGATGCCCCCCAAGAACCCATTGGACCACCTATAAATCACCCCCGGACAACCCCATGAGAAATCCAAAGAAACTACTGGACAACCCCCCCCCCCCCCAAGACCCTAAAAACCCCCAATCCCCCAAGCACCCCCTATTGGAAAACCCCAAAGTCCCCAAGCATCCCCACACTAGAAAACCCTGTGGGAACCCTACAAGCACTCGATGCATAACCCACAACTCCCCAAGCACCAAAGAACTCATTAGAAAACCTCCAATCTCCCAATAACCCCTATTGGACAACCCCCCAATAACCCCCTAATTGAAACACGAATGTTTTCACCCTTGTTTTAATGATCCCAAAATAATGTTTATTATCATATTAACGAGTTTTATGTGTTATTATGTCATTTTAAAATATAAGTAATATTTATTGATAATTTTGTCTTACCATTAGAAAGAATAACCATTGAAGATGAGTCACTGCCAGGGATAAATCACCATGAGGATTAAAATATGGATATATATGGGAATGACCTACCATCTGGATGGAATTTTGGATATGTATGGGAGTTGCTCACTATTAGGAGATGAATTTACATTAAACCAAGAAATTATTATATGTGCCAAAAAGTCCTACCATTGGACCTGAGTCACTTTTGAATTTGACCTTCCATTAGAATAAAAATTTGAAAAATTGTTGAGATGACCTACTAGTGAGAAGACTCTCTGTTCAGATGATTCATCATTGGCATGACTCACCGCAAGCCTAAGTCATAACAAGTGTTGTGTCACCATTAAAAAGAGTTAATCTCACCATTTTTTTATTTTTAATTAAATATTTATAATATATATTATTATATTGAATGTAGATAGTTATTTTTTAATGATTATTATTAAACAACTGAAGAGTTTCATTAAAGTTTGTTTTAGTATTCTATTATGAGGAGCAGAGGAGCTGGATAATTCTTCAAGCATGATTCTTCTAAAAGAAGTATAATAATCCCTCATGAAAATAAGAAGATAGATCTATTTTATTGGGAGATATACACATACACATGAAGTGAGATAAAAATATATGGAAAGAACCAGATTAGATCCACTTACTATGAATCTTAAATACAGAATCCATAACACTAGTCGACTGAGAAAGAGTGGAGCCTATATAAAATTTGTTTCCTTCTCACAATCAGAAAAAATAGACACAACACTAAATTATACAAATATTTTCAGAAACCCGGTGGGAGCACATGTTCAAGCTACATTAGAAATGTCACAAGCTTCAGAGAACATCAGAAAAAACAACAATATCTTTTTTACATATTTTATTTTCTCAATATATTTATTTATATACATTATTTTTAGTGTGTGATTACTCCATATTCTAAACACACATACTGTCTCCTACACTTTAACTAGAATATACTCAATGTATTATCTACTCACCTTTTTTCTTGTTTTCCCATTTATTGTGGAAGAGATCCCTAGGTGGCATGTGTTTGTTTTATTACCACATTATTTTTTGGAAGAGGTCATGTGTGGCCTAGATAGCTTTTTTTGTACACCTGATCGAGTTTATAGATCATATATTATTTTATATAATCTTCTTGGAAGAATGTGATTTCCAAGTGAAGAGTGTTAGGTCTTTTCTTGAGACTAATCTTCTTGAATTTACTCCCTTATATGTTTTTTTCTTATTTATATGATTGAAATATAATTTTTTATTAAAAAATATAAAACCAATACTTTGATAGTTAGTATTAATGAGTTTTTATATAATTTTTTGATTAATTAAATTTAATTCAAAATCTAAAGTAGTTTTCATAATTTTTTAACTGAGACTTAATCAATCTTTGAGAAATGTTTTAAATGATCAAAACATATATAGATATAATATTTATTATTAACTAGGATATTATAATTAATTTGAGGGATTTAATTTTAAAAAATTAATGGAAATTTTATTGGGTACTCAATTCACCCTTCCCCCCCATGCGATACTCACTCCTACCAATATTTGGTATCAAAGTTTTTTAAAATTATTTTCAAATGTGATTTTAGTTATGTTTTAAATATCCAAAATTTCTGTCATTTCAAAATTTAGTTCATTAAATGGATAATAGATCAAATGGTTCTGTTACCAACATAACTCCTTTTATTAATGGAAATAACTATGCTCAATGAAATATAAATATGAAATTCATATAGAAAGAATGGTGTTTGAAATTTGGTCTACTATAGATGATATTTATGAGTAACCTAATACTACTAGGAATACTTGGTATGATGCAACTAAGATTTCTTATAATAATAATTGAAAAGCTATGACTGCTCTTTACTATGCCTTAAGAGATAAATTATTCAGTTGGATATCTTCCAGTAAAACTTCTTGTGAAATTTGGGATACTTTAGCTATTTCTCCTGATGGAACAACTAATGTTAATGAAATGAGATTGAATAATTATACAATTAAATATGAAATCTTATGATATAATTTATGATATGTATCTTAGGTTCATTAAAATACTCAATAAAACTAGCTCCTTGGGAAATTCAGTGTCAGATAAAGACCAAATCATGATATTGTTGAGAAGTGTTTCAGAGAGATGTAGAGGGACATCTGTGTCAATAAGGGAATCCTATAACATCAATAAACTAATTTTTAAGGAATTAATTGGGAATTTTATGATGTATGAATAAGATCATAAAGTATATCATTAAGAAGATGATGAACCTAAAATAAAATATGTTTTATTCAAGACCACTACATCAAAATATAAAGAAAAGGAAAATGTATAAACTGAAAGCTTAATTGATGAAGAATAATTAGTAGATAGTGATCAATAAATAGCCAATTTGGCTAGAAGGTTTAATAAGTTCTACAAGAAGATGAAATTATTTAGGAAGCCGAGTTATGAAGTAAATTATAATTGCATAAGAACTTTGAACAGGGACTAGAAAAGTGATGATATCACAAATGATATTACTTATTATAAATTCAATTGATAATGATATATTATGTATGAATGTACAAAGTTAAATTACAAGAATATATATGAGGATAAGGATAGAAAGTATAAGAAATACATGAATGAAACATGGAGTTTCTCTAAGGATATCTCTAGTTACTGAAATTATACTAATAAAGAAAAACCCGATATATCAAATATGTGATTCATGAAAATATATCCTAGGTAACTATTATATCTCTATTAAATAATTATGATCACTCTAGAAATGAAAATTATGATGATATGTCTAAAGAACAAATGTTTTATTACTACACTATTCTAGAAGATACATTTATTTAGATTAAAGACAAATATAATGTTATGAAGAAACATCATTTATTTCTATAAATGATTAATCTGGTCCTATAATAGAGAAAGAGAATAATGCTCAATTAATTAAGTAAAATAATGAACTGAAATTTTCAAATGATAAAACAAATAATGATTTAGAAATATTTACAAATGGAAGAGAAACTCTAACTCAAATATTAGAAAAAATTACTCCTAAGTACATTACTAGTCTAGGATATCAACCTAGACAAAGAAAATTTGTTAAGCGTACTTTTGTTCCTAAGACTAATTCTAGAAATTCTACCAGTAGTTGTTTTTCAAGAGAACCTAATAAGGATATTATTTGAAAAAAATTTCATTCTACTTATAGAAAAACCATCAAGAATTTGTACGTTTATATAGAACTAATTACTAACATGTCTTGACCTAATAAAAACATGGTACTAAAATCATTCTTTCTATAAAATTAATTTTATAGGGAACCTATTTGGAGAGCTCCTATATAAATATTTGGTACTTGGACAAAGGTTATTCTAACTATATGAAATGATACTACTTGAGCTTCAAGAACCTCATAATGTTTGATGGTGGTCATGTCACCTTTGGTGACATTTCTAAAGGAAAGATCATTTGAATTGGGAAAATCGGTAACACTAAGTCATTTTTAATTACTAAAGTAATTTTTTTCATGGTTTAAAATAAAATTTACTTAGAATCTCAGAATTATGTGATGATGGTTTTCATGTAAAATTTGAAAACAATGACTATAATGTTTTTAATTTCAAAAATTATTTAGTATTTACTGCTTTAAGAAATGAGAATGGGTATGCTCTTAATCTCAATTCTTTGATTTCTAAAAAAGTTTCTTATTTATCTTCCATTCATAGAGAATGTTGGATTTAGTGTAAGAGACTATTCCACTATAACATTCACTCCCTTAGAAAGATTACTAGGAAATGGGTAGTTAGGGATATACCCAAACTTGAATTCCAAAATGAAAAAATTAGTAACCCCTATCAAAAAGGGAAACAACATAGGATTTGTTTTAAATTAATGAAAGAAGTTTCAACTTATCAACCTATTGAGTTGGTTTACATGGTCTTGTTTGGACCATCTAGAGTTTTTAGTTTAAATGGGAAGCAATATGTCTATGTTCTTGTGGATAATTTTTCTTGGTATACATGGGTATTAATTTTAGCTCACAAAAGTGAATCATGATCTAATTTTACTATGTATCCTAAATCTATAGATAATATAAGTTGAATTAGTATTAAGACCTTAATAAGTGACCATGGTAGTGAGTTTGAAAATCAAGAATTTGAATCATTTTTTTTTTCAAAAAATGGCTACAGTCAAAACTTCTCAACTTCTAGGACTCCTCAATAGAATGGATTTTTTGAAAGAATAAATAAAACATTTCAAGAGATATCCTGGAATATGATTAAGGAATATTAATTACCTCTCTACTTTTGGGAAGATTCTATGAACATGACCTATTATATAATCAATAGAGTTTTTGTTAGAACTTTATTGAAGAAAAAACCCTTATGAATTTTTGAATAATTGGAATCCAAAGGTTAATTACTTTGGTGTTTTGGGTTTAAAAGTAAATATTCTTAATGCCAAGGATAATCTTGATATATTTTCTTAAAAAATTAATGAAGGGGTTTTCCTTGGTTATTCCACCTCAAGTAAATATTAGAGAGTTTTTAATAAGAGAACAAAGGCTATTGAAGAGTATGTCCATGTCAAATTTAATGAGACAAATCCATATGAACTTAAGAATTATTTAAAAAACCATGAGGCTGATTTATCCAATTTTAACTTAAATTTAAAACCATCTAATTCTATTATAAAACAAGAAGAAAAACCATCCATTTCTAAGGATCATCAAAAGCCTGAACCTAAACCTATATAGGGCCCTGATGTGACCAAACGTTATTTTTATATAGTTGTTAGGAATCTTAAATACCATCCTTTATATGTTGTTTTTGGATACTTATATAGAGGAACACAAATTAGAGTTTCTCTAAGAAAATAGGTCAAAAATAAAGAATTATTATCATAGCTTGAACCTAAGAACATCAATGATGCAATTAATGATGAATTCTGGGTAATATCTCTACAAGAATTACATAATCAGTTTTAAAGAATTAAGGTTTGTTAACTTGTTGATAGACTAAACAAAACCTTGACTATAGGAACTAAATGGGTGTTTAGAAATAATGTTGATGAATTTGACACAATTTTATGTAATAAATATAGACTAGTTTCATAAGGTTATATTCAAGAATATGGCATTGACTATGAAGATAAATTTTCACATGTAGCCATACTTGAATCCATTAGAATACTTCTTGAATATAATGCACATGAATATTTTAAACTATATTAAATGAATGTCAAAATTGAATTATTAAATGGGTATATAGTTGAGGTTTTTTTGTTGAACAACCACCTGGATTTCAAAATACTCATTTTCCAAATCTTATTTTCAAGTTAAAAATAGAATTAGATGGTTTAAAATAAGATTTTATAGCTTTGTATGATAGTCTCATATCTTTTCTTATTTTAAAGGAATTTATAAAATCTATAGTGGATCCTATCTTATTTATAAAAACAATTTCAAAAGATGTTTTAGTTTCTCAAATCTATGTAGATGATATTATTTTTGGATCGTTTAAAAATTAATTATGTGAGGATTTTACAAAAATGATGCAAAATGAATTTGAAATGAGTTTAATGGGTGAATTGAAATTCTTTCTTTGTTTTCAGGTTTTTCAATATAAAGAAGAAATTATTTTAAATCAAAGTAGATCTACAAAAGTTATTTTAAAACATTTTAATTTGGATAAAACTATGATTAGTGATACTACTATGAGTACCACCTATAAATTAAATCTTTTTGAATCTGGGAAATCAGTGGATCAAACTAGTTACAGAGGTATGATTGGAAGTCTTCTTCTACAAAATTTCTTGTCAACCTAATATAATGTTTAGTGTGTGTTTGTTATATCGTTTTCAAGAAAAACCCAAAATATTCACATTAAATTTCTATAAAAGGATTTTTATATACATTAATTATACTAAAAATTTAGGATTATTCTACACTAGAGGAAAATCTTTTGACCTATTTAGTTATTTAGATGCTGATTTTTGTGGTTATAAGTTAGATAGAAAAAGAACCTCTAAAATATTTCATCTTTTATGTAAGTATCTAGTTTCTTGGTGTAGTAACAAATAGAATTTTGTTACATTGTCTAATACTGAAGCTGAATACAATGCTACAGGTATGTACTATGCACAAATTTTATGGATGAAACACACATTACTAAATTATGAATATCAATTCTAACATGTGACAATACAAGTACTATGAAAATTTCTATGAATTGTGTATCTCACTCTAGAATAAATAACATTGATGTAAGCCCTCACTTTTTTAGAGATTGTTTTCAAAAATTTGATATAACTCTTGAATACATATGTACAGAACATCATATTTCCAATATATTCACCGAGCCTTTGAATTTTTATATAATAAACTACATTAAACATGAATTAGTTATGATTAATTTGGATTAAGATTAATTTTCAGGGAATCACCATTGGAGTTTACCCACCACTGGTTTTACCCACCATTATATTTACCCACCATTAAGGTTTACCCACAATTAGAGTTACCTATAATTGGAATTGGTTTTCCTTTATCAATTTCATATTAAATTATTTAATCATTTGTTTGTAATTTCTTTATAAAGAATATTTATTTAATTAATTTTTTATTTTGATTCAATTTTTCTTTATTTTAAAATTTTTATAAATCCTTAAATGATATAAAATTAGATTCCCATCAATTTTCAATGATTTAATTCATTCATGCATTTTCTCTTGAACGTAGATGCTACCACTTTTCTATCTCGACTATATTCCTTTCCTTATCTTTATCTAAACATCTTGATTTTACTTCAATGGTCAGAATGAAGATAGCCCCTGAATCTTCTCTATATGAGTCACATCCTTCAAATAAGTAGAAAGGGGAATTTAATCATTCAGTTGTTGTTGATATAGTGAACCCATATCTTGAAAAGATAGTTGTGTTTCCTAAAAAAAGTTAATGATAAAATGTTGAGGTTGAGTAATTTTTTAGTCATGAATGTTTTATAAGAAAAAGGATTGGTGGAATGGTTCTATTCTAATGATAGACCTTTCTATCCAAGGATAGTGCACTAGTTCAATTAGTTTTTAGAGTTTTGTTTATAGTAAGAAGAAGATTGGGTAAGAAATATGATAAATGGACACAAATTGATCTTTTCTTTAGGGTAGTGGGATAGTTGATTGAGAGTTCATCATGAAGTAGTTGTAAAGGACATTCAAGGAACTATTCTAGATGGTGGTGGTAATTTTATATGAGGATTATTTGTCCAAATTAAGTAGTGATGGGATAGTGAGAATATTAATTTCTACTGAGGTAGTTGGAGAAATTTTACTTCTTTACAAATTTATCTAGCATATGTTATGCCTGAGGAAAATAGATTTTTTTATAATGAGGTGTCATAATGTTTATCTTATGTGTCTTATGAATAGAAGTGAAAATATTAACCTATGTTGATATCTGATGATTCACATTATAGAGATGTGAAAACCATCATCTTTATCTAATTCTTTAATCTACCCCAAGTTTATTTCAACAATGCTAGAGACAAATGGACTATTCTAGGAAGGAAAAAAATCAGTAGTTAAGTGTGGAGGTTTCTGTATCACAAGATTTATTTGTAAAAGGATGAAGATTAGTTAGAAACCTTGGAAGAAATAATGTGCTGATGAGAGTGAAAGTCTTTATGATTACTTCAAACCAGTTAATCATCCAACTAGATTGAAGAACCTTGTATATCCTGGTTTGGAACCAGATTAAGTAGTTGAGTATTCATACGAGGATGAATAGGCTTCTTCCATTGGTAATGAGGAACAAGAATATTCAGTAGAGGAAGAAAGTGGCCTTGATTTTCCTAAAGGCTCCCTAACTATTATTTATGTTTCTCTTGGTCCACCTAGGTCTCATCCTCTCAGATAATATCTATTTAAAGAAGATATTTATGAGTAATAAATAGATTTTTAGGTGAAGATAAGTTCAAAAGAACTTATATGTCCTATGAAGAAAATTGAAATGATTAAAATGGTCATGAAAATGATAAAGAAGGACGAGGAGGAGAAGAAGAGGAAAATGGAAATGAAGATGGAGATGAAGATAACAATTATAGGGGTTATGAACATGGTGATCCTAGATGTCATGTTAGGGATGAGGATGTTGAGACCCCACAAGCACTTATATCTTCAAAAGTTGTTTCTAGATCTGAAGATAGACCCATTATAGTGCAAGGTATGGAAATAGTTTCTACTGATGAAAAGGAAGCTTCAGTTGTGGGGGAGTGATCCCTAAGTTTGGATAGTCACCAAGTTAATTTATCTTTTTATGGAGATCATTCTATGCTTATAGATGATGTAAATATGGTTGGAGAACAAACTATTAATGAATAGTCAGTTTATGAGAAGATAGAGGTTGGGAACACTATTGATGAGAAAAAAATAGCTGTGAAGAGATATAATGAGATGTTACCTACCATTACTAAGCCTATAGATAAATAGAATCTAATTTTTAATACCCATTATAATACTTACATGAAATTTATGGACCCAATTATTGAGGAATGGGATAGGTTTCCTGGGTATGTCAGACTTGGTTTGGACTACTCACATTCAGATGCTAAGAGGTCTATTTCTCAAGGTTAGATGGATCCTAAGGGATATTTAGTAGACGAGATCGATGATGTAGGAGAGTTGTACATGATTTCATCTGCTCTTCCTACACCTTCTCTTGAGATAGTTACTTCTCCTTTTGTTTCTTTAGTGCCAGCTAATGTTTTTAGTGGAGGTGACTTGAAATCCTTCATAAAAAGTATGATTTATCATTTTACTCTTTTGTTAGAAAATCAATCCCCTCAGATCACTGAGATAAGTGAGAGGTTTTAAAGAAATCTCTTTGAGATAGGGATAGATCATATTTATAAAAAAATGATACATCATGTTGAAGAAGTGGAAATATAAAATAGAAGGTTGGAAAATGAGTCAGACTCCTTGAGATCCATAGTGGATGAGATGAGATCATTTTTTTAGATTCCATGGAATATTTTCTATAAAGGGTGGTGAATTTTACTCATATGGATTCTTATTCTAGTGATCCACCTCCTACTTTTGATGTTGAGTTTATTAGGAAAATTTTTATGGAGGATCTTTATGGTGTTTCAGATAATGGACTTTCCCTATGATAAGAAACTTTGAGAAAAATAATACATAACAATGAACATGTCCATATAATGGTTAGAGAGTACATGAAGGATACAAAAGATAAAATAGAAACCATTAAAAATCCTATTAAGAATTATCTTTCTCAGATATAAACTAAGAATGACTTGAATGTTCATTTCAAGTGCCAGTAAGAGAACCTAAGAATGCCTCTGGTCAGTTAAGCCTTTGAAGAATAAGTGAATCAGTTGAAGGTGATGAATCCAGTGCTCAATATTTTTATAGAGGAGAGAAATGATTTCTTCTGTGATATGGAATGTATATGAAACATCATTATGGATTTCATAAATCTTATGAAACCATTTAGACATGTTTCTGAAACTACAGTGGTGTCCTAGGATGTCATTCCTATTAAAAATCATCTCGCCCCTCTAGTCTCAGATCCTGAGTTCTTTATGCTCGGGATAACCATAGATCCAAATACTCTTTTGTGTTCTTGATTCTAGTCATTCATCCTCTCTCCTATAGAAGCAGTATAGCTACGAAGGCCTATTATATTCAGAGAGACTCCTTCTCTCACTAGTGTTCCTTCACCTATCCCTCGAGTTCCCTCAGGCTCTACTGCTGATCCTTCAGCTTCAGACAAAGGTAAGGGAAAATCACCTCTTGATCCTTCAACTCAGCCAAAAAAGCATTGACATTAGGTTTTTATTATTTATAGCGGATATTTTTTTATAACTTTTTATTATTGTTTTTCAATGTAGTTAACTTGTTTTTTAAAGAAATTCACTTTTACTCTTATTCTATTTATATGTATTTTCTATTTTATTCTTAGTTTTTGATAATCCCAATAGAGGGAGAATGAATCTATGATTTTATTTATTTTATTTTCATTTTTTAATTTTCCTTTGATAATATATGTCCATACTTTTAACCATCTTGGATACTAATTCATTCTTCCTATATTTGATACCATCTCTAGATTAAGCTACACCAACTTTCATACCACAATTTTTTCTAATTATGTATCATAAAATTCTATGATTTGTGATCATCAAAAGGGGGGAGATTGTTAGAAACCTTGTTTTAATGATCACAAAGTCATGTTTATTGTGTTATTAATGATTTTTAGTTGTTATGACAACATTTTATAATATAAGGAAGATTGGTGAGAACTTTCAATAAGTATTAGAAACACTCATCATTGAAGATGAGTAACCGCCAAGGATGACTCGCCGTTTGGATGAAAATATGGCTAAGTATGGGAAAGAACTACCATTAGTAATAAGTCACTATTAGGATGAAATTTTGGCTAAGTATGGTAAAGACTCACTGCCAGGTGATGACACGATGTTGAACCAATAAATTTAGCTAAGTATCATGGAGACCTACCGCCAGAGCTGAGTCATCATTGAATATGACCTTCCACCAGACTAAAAATTCAAAAAAGTGTTGAGATGAAATACTACTGAGAAGACTCACCACTCATATGAGTCACTGTTGGCATAAATCACTACCAGCCTAACTCACCACCATCCTAAATCAACATTAGTGTCGTGTCCACATTCAAAGGAGTAATCACCACTATTTCTATTTAAATTTAATATTTCTAGTGAATTGTTATTGAATTTAATTACAAGATTTTTTTTAATGATTATTAGTAAACTATTGAAGAGTTTCATTAAAGTGTGTGTTAGTCATCAAGTTCAATGAGGAGAGGATCTGGATGATTCTTTCTATGTGTTATGGTTAAAAGAAGTAGAAGAATCCCTCGTGTAAATAAGAAGATATATATGTTTTATAGAGAGAGATAAACCAACATGTGAAGCGAGAAGAAACCATATTACAAGAACTATAAGAGAGACAATTGTTATGTATCTTACACAAAACATCCTTTACACTAATTGACTGATAAAAAGTGGATCTTATAAAAAATATTTTCCTTCACAGATTCAGAACAAAAAAGAGTTCATGACACTATGTTCTAATGATATTTTATGAAACCCGACTCAGGCTCCTATTCAAGCTACCTTCAAATAGTCAGAAGCTTTCGAGCACATCAGACCAAGAAACAATATCTTCCTTCATATTTTATATTCTCTATATATTTATTATATTTACATTATGAGTAGTGTGTGCTTACTTAGGATTTCAAACACACACACTATCTCCTTCAATTAAACTAGAAGATACTCAAAATCTTCTCTACTCCATTTTAAACTTGTTTTCCATGTGTTATGGAAGAGGTCCTTGAGTGTCCTGTGTTTTTTTTATTCCCATAGAATTTGTGGAAGAGGTTTGGAATGTCCTGGACAACTTTGTTATTGTACACTCGATCCAAGTTGTGGATCATAGATTATTTTATATAATCTTCTTGCTAGTGGGTGATTTACTAGTGGAGAGGAATGTTTCTCATCTTGAGACTCAACCTCTTATATTTATTCCAATCTGTGTTTTATTTATTTTTTATTTTTAAGCTTTAAATTGAACTTATTTTTAAACTATAAACAAACACACTACTTTGATAGTTTGTCTTAATTTATGTTTATATAATATTTTGATGAATTTAATTTAATCCAACAATTAAAGTACTTCTCAAAATGGTTTTAAATGAGACTTAGTAAATCTTTGAGAAATATTTTAAGTGATTAGAAATTATATCAATCTACTATTTTGATTAACTGGTATATTTGAATTAATTTGGGGGTTTTAATATAACATTTTTTTAATAAATTTTTTACTAGGTACTAAATTCACTCCCCCTCTTGAGATAATCCCTCCTTTCAACAACAAACTTTGGGAGGTTATAACTGCACCTAACTGGATTACAAAAACACCATTTTTAGGGGTAGTTATAGAAAACTGCCACTAAACATCCATTGTTTTTTATTTTTTATTTTTACACAACAACCCCCATAGATCCCCAAGTGCCATTGGAACCACCTCCCTCCCAATAACCCACCAGACTACCCCCCAAGAACCCCATGGACAACCCCATGGGAACTCCCAAGAACCTTCTAGAAGACCCCCCAATCCTCCGAGCACCCCCCACTGGACAACCCTGTGGGTACCCCCATGTACCCACCAAGCCCTCGTTGGACAATCTGAAACCCCCTAAGCCCCCAGGAACCCACTTGACACCCCCAAGAACCCACTGCTAGACAACCCCCCCAAGTACCCCCACTAGAAACCCACCAAACACTGTTGGAAAACCCCTAGCTAAATCAATTATTTCCCACTACCCTCATTAAGGTGACAAAAATCCTCTGTTGGTATTCAAGACATTCATCTATTAAATTTTTTTGCAATGGTAGAACTATTATGTCAAAGAAATGTTTGTGTATTATATACAATAAATTTTATTTATTTAGATACCAAATTATTATACTATATATATGTGTGTGTGTGTTTATATATAATATATTTGTGTATATATAATATATTTTGTATAATATTTATACATAATATATATTTGGGTATAATATAATATTATGGGGTCCTAAAAATTCCTCCAAGGGAAGAAAATGCTACAACAATCACTTTGTAGAAGGAAGAAAGTACTCCTACAAGTCTAAAAAGGTGAATGGACTCAAATTGAGTTACGAATTTCAGAAGAAACTTGAAGGAATTCAGGTTTTCAAAGGATTTTAAGTGGCCCATGTACCATCATCAGGAAGGGTTCACGGACTACCTGGATCGTGAACCACTGTTATGCAAAACGATTTGTGATACGCTATCCCCCAGAGTGATGGAAAATGAACCCAATGGACCGAAAACTATGTTGTCTAGGAACTCATGGGTGCGAAGCCCAACCAAATACTTCTTACTAACTCATCAGTTCATGGATGAAGAAAATTGACAGGGTTCTGCAAACCATGATCACGAAATACAGCCTCCACAAACCCCAGTTAACCGAGTCTTCCATGGGTCAGGATATCTCTTCATGGGCCTCCACAAATGGTGCCGCATACCCGTAGATAGTATTTCCACGATGCTCTATAAAATGAGAACAAAAGGAATTGAGAAGGATGAAAAATGATAAAAGCTCTAAGGGAACCCAGAGGTTGGAAGAAAGAACTCAAAAAAGATTATAGATTTTTTCTTGAACTAGCAACGAAGCCCAAATTTTAAATCTTGCTCTCCGCAGGTACAACCATCCGCAAACCATAAAACGAGGGAACTTAATAATAATAAAAGAACCAAAAACCTAAATGGTGAAACCACGAACCCCATATTTCTCGCGGATGAAATCACTACGAATAATAGTCCCCCAAAACCTCCTTCAATATGGTGTTCCACATAGTGTATCGCTATGTGGATTTAACTCGACACCACGTACTACATCAGTCTGCGAATGAAACCTAAAGCGGCATGACAGGCCACATCCAGGACCACATACCACTGCGGTGCACGGTGGTCCATACCCATGCCCGTGTAACACTTTGTTATGTGGACGGTCCCTCTGCCAGCATACCACTACGGTATCCAGAGCTTCACCCATCCCACATAAGAAACTAGTACATAGAATGGGGTGTTTTTGAGTCTTCTTTAATCTAGATCCAATCTCACCCTCCATTACCATCCAGTCCTCCATAACCCTCTGTGAACCAGTCCCCCGACATCAGGCCAAAGCCTCCTCCAAAGCCACCAGACACATATGATCATACAATTGGGTACATCAATGCTCCCCTTTGAGTCTACATACCCATGGTAAACAGAGTCACAAAGTCCCTCCCCAAAATGGTTAGGGCTTCAGGAATGTTTGTGGGTCTACATTACCATGGTAACCTAGAGTCCAACCTTGGGATGCCAACATGAACCTCCCCATTCTAGGGATTAAGTGTGATCATCTAATTTTCCATTCAATTAGGAATGGTGATTAGTCAAAGGGCTTATGTTGGATTCCCCTTTCAATGAGGAAAAAACTCCTCCCCTTCCCAGAATGTGTTCCAGGGCACTCCTACTAAGGTATGTCCCCAATCTTATGAGTCCGAGTCGTATGAACTTTAATATCATTTCACATTAAAAGATTCAGTGCTCCACACCCTCTTCCACCGTTACCCCATCCTCTTCTGCCGTAGGCTCTCCCTCTCCCACCAGTAGGACAAGAAGCATGTGGTTGGTTGGATCTCTCACATCCTCTTGTTTCTCACACCGAGCACGACTCACTTGGGCTTATATTTTTTTGATGATTATAACATCCACACAATTATGAAATACAATAACTCTGTTTTCTAATCAAACCAGGATATGTAGGTTTCCTACTTTAAGGCACAATCTCAAAAGGGTGCACATCCAAAAGGGTTCACCCATAATGTCCCCCCAAATGGGCAGTGCCCATGTATAGCCCCAACCAATCCGAACTACATGGGTTCTGATTCCTCTCTCAAGGATATGTAGGAAAACCATCAAATGAGTTCAATCCCAACATCAAGTCACCTTTCGTCCCCCCTGTATGACGATAAACTCTAGAGCACCTTATTGTATGGCTCAAGTCAGTATCATCTATGTAGCATCAAATCCATATGTGCTTACAATGATCTAGAAAACCAAGGGTAGCTCATGGAAACACTATTCGAGGTTGAGCCAAAGATTCACGAACATATGAACATGACTTAAATCTATAAGAGAGTCCCAGAACAGGCAATAGTCTTCCCCCAAAAGGGGTGTAGTGATCCCAACTTCCCATCCTCTTGACCAATGGAGTCTTTAAGTGTCGTTGGCTGAATCATCATCAAAAAAGCACTTTACTTTGGAAATTAGGTCAATGAATCATGGATACCAGGGCCTTTGGGTGTTTCTAGCTCCAAAAATAAATCTATTGGAGACCATCCATGGAAGTTATATCTAAGGAGGACCAATTGGACGAGTTCTTGACCCCATGAAATCACCTGCTGGGAGCATATGATTGTGGTATCTCCTTTACAGTATAGAAGGGATAAATTTCCCAATTCCTAGAGGGTTAATCCCACCCTAATTTAAAGGATAATGATGCAGAATAGGTCAAAACAAAAGAAATGTTGAATTTGACAAGGACCTTTCACTATGAAAAGAGGTAGGTGATGATTCTCATCAAAAAATTTCCTTATAGTCCCAAACACACAACCTCGGAGGTTGAACAAAAATGGTGAACCCGCCGTGAATCCTTAACCAAGGTGACAGTCTTACCCCACTTAATCCCCTTCACCCACAACAGAAAAAAGAGGGAATGGGGGCCAAGATGAATCATAAAATATGCATATGTTTAAAATAATTCTACTTTGATGGGGTTTTGTGGTCTGTATGTAATATATGTATAATTCAGGTTCCCAAAGAGCAAACTTCAACCCAAATGAAATCCTGACAACCAATGCAGACACACGCATCTACGATTCCGTATGCAGTTGGGGACCTAATGAAGAGCAGGACCCCCTCGCCTACATAATGTCTTCAATGTTGTGTATCCAACATGATAATCAAAGAGTACCACCAAAATGGTACTCTCCCCATGATGGAGGCCATGAGGCAGGACCTCCAGTCTGCAAAGAATCTCTATTAACCTCTCTAGTCACGGCCGAAACCCCAACATGAGGCAACCCCGATGGTCATCTCAAACCATTTCGGGAGCCTGTCCTCAGAATGTGACAATGAGTAAATCTCTTATCTTAGGGAGGTAGATAGAGTCGATGATGGAAACCTCATCTCTACTAAACAGGGGTCCTACTCACATGTCCCCGCCAGAGAGCATCACCTCCGACACCAGATGACTAGACCTCCTCACGCTAAAGAGGACCTTATACCGAGGGCACTTGTTGAAGTCCAGGTGACCCGAGCCCCTCAAGATTCCCACAAGGGTGGTGAATATATAATCAAGAACATACTATCACCCTGGATCCTAAGGAGAAACTCCACTACACTAATGTGGCAACATTAAATGGGTAGACATACGACTCTGCCCCCTCCACTCAATCCCACCATAGAAATAGGGTGGCACAATACAAGCACATGAATATTCCTTCTAATGATCACCGGTACTGCTGTGCATGAAGAGTGAAAAAATACAGGCATATGAACATATATTTCAATTCATAGCAAGCCTGCCATTCAAATAGGGTGGAAACCAGCTACACGTAGGCACATATACCTGCTAATGAATTTCAAGCCTGCCTTCCTAATAGGACATCGCCAAGCTATACACAGGCACAAATACCTACTGATTCATATCAATACCTCCATAAAATAGGGTGAAATTCAAATATGTGTAGAGTCAAATTCTTACAAATGCATAAAAATCCCATAATACAAATATAATGGCAAGTGGGAAGATGAAAATCCCTGCTCATGAATACAAAGTACACCCATCAAATTTGGTGGAAACTGGAGAAGAAAACCATTGGAAGACTCGTTCCTATGTCCCGGAATAGGAGAACTTCTAGTATTTACTGGAAACTCATGGAGGAATGGAGGAGGCACAAACATCTTCGCTGATATCTAAATGGGACTTCATACCCTTTCCAGCCAAAGATGTATCTCAGCACATCCTAGCAATGATGGAAGATCAGACATTGATCCTAGACCATATCATCCAAACATTCCAAGACATTACTACATTGGTGGAAAATGCGAGAAACCGGGCCCATGACCCTATTTACTTGAACAGAATGACTCACTTTAAAAATGAGTTAGTCACTCTTAAGTAGTTATGAATCCCTTCTCTAGTATAGAAGGGTTGACGATAATATCCCAAGATACATGAACAACCAGACCAGGAACAAATACTTATTAAAACTAGGGGATGCTGGTCCAAACTGGTGGCCACTCCAGGGTAGGCATATATCTCTGCCAAAATTCAAGTTTTCCATCAGCGTATCGTGGCGACATCATAGGACTCAACAAGACAGGGACCCATATATGATGTCAGTTATCAATAGAAGATGTCCCATGTTGCTCGTATAAGAGAGTTCAAAAATGAATTATGCTAAAGGAAACTAGAAAATGAAGAGCACGTATATGATCTAGCTATGCTGGAAGATATGGTTATTGATGCCCTAAAAATATATCAATAAAGGCTAAATACCCTATTAGTACATTGACCAATTATAAAAGTGGAAGTAGCAGTTGAGAAGGCCCTCCCCACAATGTCTCTACCAACAGCTCTGAAGGTCCTCCCCAGAGAACCCACGTGGGATCTCCTCATGGGAAAAAATGATAGATCATGAAATCCTATCTCCTAATTCATGTCGTGGTAGCTATCCCATCGACCTAAAGATTAGACAGCAAGAAGGTCCTACCCTTGCTTTCATCTGACCTGATGGTCCTCCCCAGGGTATACACTTCTCTTTGTAGTCAGACATCAAATCATGATGGTAGTCCTCTCCATGATGACCGTCATTGTGAAGTCCCTCCCCACAATGTAAGTTTCTATGAATTTCCTCCCCATAGTAACATCAAGAAACAATAAATTCCTCCCCTCATTTCAGTACATCCTGAAGGCCCTCCCCAAGATGTGTACTATAGAAATTCTCCCTGTAGCTAGGTATCAAGATGTGATGGTAGTCCTTGCCATTATAGAAGTCATCGAGAAGTTCCTCCCCTCAGAGATATCAAGAAGTAGAAAGTCCCTCCCCTCATTTTATCCCTCCACGAAGTTCCTCCCTAGGGTATACGCCATAAAGACATTCCCCACAGTCAGAAATCAAGTTGCAATAGTATCCCTCTCCATTGCAGCACCAATTGAGAAGGTCCTCCCCAAAACCAAAAGTAATACTCGCAAGAAGGTCCTCCCCTTGTCAGAACAAATATGTGAAATACCTCCTATGCTAAAGCACTTAGAATGATGGGGTCAGATACATAGAGCACTCCATATATAACGAGCGATATTATTTCACAACCAAAGGATGTCCCGGTGCCATGCTCATCTTTTTAGAGACCCCCGCTTCGTATGCATATCAATGAGGCTCCCACCAGCTTGATTTCTTGGAATGAAATTATTAATAAGCAGTCAAGTTGAGCATATCAAGTAGAGGATCCCCTGGAAGAACAACTGTAGGATATATTGCTAGTGAGAAGAAAACTAGCTAAGGATAATATACCAGTGACGTATTGGCCTACGACCACTTCTCACTTTGACAAACAGGAGAGTTGTCTGGGGAATGTATACATGAAATTCACCTCAATATATGGACGAATCTTTGTCAGGTAAAATAAAAACTCCTACCCTACAAAGGGTATGTGGACCATGTAAACATGTTAGGATAACATCGCCATATACTTTTCCTGGAAGGACTCCCATCCGCACGACCACCAGAATCATAAAGTCGAAAGAAAAACATTGAAATGGATTTCCTTCATGCACTGCACAAGTTGCATCGCCTCATTAGAGAAACCCCAGATAGAGTTCATATTCTGGGATGAGGAGAACATGGAGCTCTACACTTTACCATGTTTCCCCTCTATCAAACCCCATTGGAAATGAAATCGTGCAATGTCATTATCCAAAGGCAGCAATCAAATGAAACCCAATCTTAGGAAAGATGGGATACTCAACAAAAATAGGCCCGGAGTAAGTCTCAAAAGTGTTAGGACCGAAGAGATCAAGACATCAGAAAGATTCTAAGTTAGGAAACCAAGAACATGCCATAGGATTCTTGCCTAATGGAAGGAAACTGGAAAGTATTGCACATGTCTTTAAAATACCATGGACTCCACGCAGGCCAAATTCCATACTCGGATCACACCCGTGCCGGAGTACGTGAAATTGAAAAGGTGGAAATAGTAATAGATACAACCATGATGTGGGAACACCCCTAGCTCATAGGGCTGGGGGAATTTTTAAATCAAAATGCCCTCGTAAGACCAACAAATCCAGGTCGTAGCGTAGCAGCGGAAGAATGGGAACAACCCCATACCACAAGGTTGGTGGAATTTTTACCTCAAGTCCTCACATTGGGGACATATTTCTTCACCCATATAAAATTAACGATGGATATAGGAGTCACCCGTTGCACCCCTTCTCGTGGATCACACCATTAAAGACAAAGTCACATTTCAAGGTCAGACCAGGGTTCCCTTTGGGTCAACCTTCTCCAAGAAACCGGAATAATACCACTAAATGGAAGGATAAATTCCAATAAAGGATGCATAAAGACTTCCTACCATTCAGCACTGGATAAACCACCCCCAATGCGGTATGTCTCAGTGAACATGGTAAATGTCAACCCTACGGATCTCATAGGAAATGTAATAAAGGGAGAAAAAGTAAGGGAAAATGGTTCCATCCCAGATGCATCCAACATCGAGCCTGATGGTGTGCATACCCGGAACAAGAGAGCAGTCCTAAATCTGGGAGCCCCCTCAGTTAATCCATCACTACCTCCCCTGTAGAACCTCAACAAAGTGAAGAATGAATACAAGGTAGTATATGAAATACCTCCCCAACCCTTAAGAATGTGTCCCTCACTCTCGAGGAAAGGTTTTCCAAGCAGGAGGACGAAATGAAAGAGCTCAGGAGAATTAATGCCAAGCTGCATCAAGGTATCTACCTCACTAGATGTGGCCCCCCAACGGAATGTCAGCAGGTGTTCCCAGAAAAGGTACCCATGCCATAGACACTCATTCCAGTGAATTAATCCAAGAATATAGGCCTGTCCAATCTAGCATCAGGACCATAAAACTACTTAAACCCAGCCTCGGAAGGACATCAAGATTTTCCCCTGATCAGAAGGAAGCTAGAATATATTTAGGTAAACCCACAAATGATACCCTCGGATGGGTATCTACCCCAAATTATAGAAGCACTGGCATGTCAAGATTTGGCCACTTCCACACCAGACCAAACTCAAGTTCGACAAGATATGAATCAAGGGATCTTGAACACTGTTGAGAAATAAATGACACAACTAGAATCCATGGAGGGGTGGCACGCTCTGATACAAATCGAGTGAAAACCTTAACCTGATTGGGTGATGAAACCTTCTGCCATCGCCAAACATCGGAAACCCTGTATTCCCAGTATTTAATGGCTTGGGGGATCCAGAACAAAATCTAATACACTAAGACTCTTATTTTGACCCCATGATAGGCACTCCAGAGCATCAGGAAGCAGTAAAACTCAAGTGATTTGTAAGAACCCTGCAAGGATCAACCTTCATATGGTATACTAGCTTGCCATCCAATTCAATCACAGGCTGGGAGGACCTCCAATGAATGTTTCTCTTCCTATTCAGTTCAGCGCTGCCTAATACAATGGTCAGTGACCTCATGAACTGCAAGAAGCAAGAGAACTATAGAGTCTCAGACATCATTTCTAGATGGAAAGGCCTGACTTATTCCCTGAACCGGCTTCTCCCCCAAGATGAAATGATATCCATGTGCATCGATAACCTCTGTGATGAATTATGAACACCGCTCATCTCAGTGAAGTACACAAGTGGGTTTAGAGATTTCTCTTCCATTTCCCAAAGGATAGGGGACTCCTTGAAACGGACCAAAATCAAGTCCCAAGTGGCCCCATCATCCCTAGGGAAAAGAGGAGGAAAAGATGAAGTAGATTCTGTCATGGTTAAGCCATCTTCGGCATCATCCCCAGTTGCGAGCCCCCTACCAAACAGTGAAGGACCCCCTGGACACCAACCTCCACCCCCACCTCAGCAAGATGAGCGATAAGGTGCTAAAAGAAATTAGTTCTAAGAACATAGAAATAAATTCTACTAATTCCAAGATGACTAGGTTCACGGTTATTTCATAGCCGCTATGAATTATAACTTTCTCCAGATATTAGAGCCAAAGAGAGCCGATGAAGTGGGTCTTGAAAACCGTCCAAATTACTATCCCTATCACTAAATACTGGGACACAAAATCCAATAATGATTCATTTACAAGGATATCCTAAAAAAGATGGTGGATTTTAGGCAAGTCATGTTGGGACCTCCACCAACACAAGTGGTATATGTTTCCACCTCAGAACCAAGAGAGGAAAAGGAATGGGGAAAAGTCGCCAGTAAGAAGAATAAAAAGTTTGAAAATTGGATGACTCAAAAGACAGTCAACCGAGTCCATGGAATCCTCCAGAAACAGCTGAAACAACCAACCGTGCCCCCAAAAGCTTCTTATACAATACAACCATCCTCCATAGCCTTTCGGTCCTCTAAAGGCTAGAAGGGCAGAAAGTGGGAGCAAGAAGATGGGATGACACCAAATCCGAAGTCACTGTTGACAGTTTCAGACATCATACAAACGGACTTGGTACAACACGAACCACCCCGTCAAATGGTACAATGGGAACCACCCTGCCAAATGACACCATCCGAAGGAGACAGTGAGACAAAAGCATTATCAGATCGAGAAATGATCCTCAGTTCCATTAATTTCATTCAATTAATAGACCCCTTTTCTGATGTAGACTATGGAAACAAACCAAAATTCCTCTCACCGAATTGGAGAGCCAAGGGAAGAGTCCAAAGATTCCAACGGTTTCCTGAAAGGCATGATCATGGCAGGAGTCAAATTCCCATCCATGACATAACTCAAACTATTAAGATTGTGGAAAATCACAGAAGGACCATCTGGCAGACAAAACAAGAACTAGAATGCTCTTCCACCCCCATCAAAAGAAATAAAACCCAAATTATACTATATTATCTATCAGAGAAATAAAAAATATCAAATCACCCCAGGAATATGAGAAGATCAGTTCGGCCAAATCCAGAAAGGACCGTAGTGCCACCAGCTCCTGTCATAGGGACCAAACCACCTACGTCCAATGCCCAAGCCCCAAAATTGTCTTCGAAAGGGAAACCCTGAGATGGGAAGTGATGAACTTAAGAGCAGAAATATGATGTTATAAAGTAGTTGGATTCAATACCATCAAAACTATAAATCCATGATTTGTTAAGACTATCCACAGATATTAGGGAGGCACTAATAGAATATTTACTAAGTCCTCAGGAATTTGAGGACAAAGTAAAAGCAACCGAAGTATATCGAATGGAGACCAGTCCTAAATTATGTCACGCCATCATCTCCTTTACAGACAATAACGAAGATTCCATCATGAAAAGACACATCAAACCCTTATATGTGTTAGGAAAAATAAATGGAATTGATGTCTGGAGGATCTTCATCGACAACAGATCTGAAGTCATCCTCCACCCGCTATGAACGCTTCTTCGACTAGGCTATAATGAAGACATCTTGACACCCTACACTACAACTTTGATGGGACATAAAAAAACGAAGAAGAAACTGTTGGGACGAATCAAGCTCAAAAATTGTCTTGGAGACCACATGTCATATTCCAAGTTCCTAGTAGTGTGGAAAATTATGACCTTCAACATCCTATTGGGGAGGCCTTGGAAACATCAACATGCTGCAATTTCTTCACCATACCATCAGTGCATCAAATATTGCACTAATGGAAAAAACAGGACATTGTACGCTGATAAATCCCTATTTCAGTCATGTGAGTCGCATTATATCGACGCAGGATTATATTAATTGGAAGAAAAAAATCCATCGGTTTAAGAAATTGATTGGGCTACTACACTGAATGGATTGGAAATGGCTCCCGCCAATCTCCTCCAGTAGCTTGGGGAAGATTATGTATTACCCATCAACCAAGTTGAATGCATAATTTCAAGTCAGAATGTAGACTCAATTGTTTTCGTGATCTACATTATGGCCACTAATTCCAAAGACATAGAAAAACAGGCTAACTCCCATGATGTTAGGAAAATCCCTAACAAAGATACTCTTGACCCATCCTTGGGACCACAAACTGCCCCTACCTAACTCACTATGGAAAACAATGATATCTCTTCCAAAATTGGAGAGTTCATATCAAGAATACCATCTCCATCAAAATAGGACGAGGAGGATGCGGATGAAGGAGAAGAAGAAGAAGACCTCAAAGATTCCCCCTACATTCAAAGAAGGTGTCTCCACCACAATTGATGAACTTAGGGAGATAAAAATGGGCACTGAAGACAACCCATGGCCCACTCTGATCAGTGTGGGAATTTCTATAGAGGAGAAAAAGGCACATACCTCCTTCTTAAAGAGGAATTGAGATTTTTTTTCTAAAACTATAAAGAAATTCCAGGCTTTGATCTCAAGGTTTCCACTCATCATCTGGGCTTACCAGAAGACCACCAGGACAATAAGCAGGTGGCTAGAAGGACCCACCAAACGCATGCTTCCAAAATAGAGGCTAAAGTTGACAAGATGATTGGATCCAACTTCATACGCAATGTCCAGTAACTGATCTAGTGGGAAAACATAGTCTATGTAAAAAATAAGAACACACAGATTAGAATCTTCTTTGACTTCAGGGACCTTAATCGATATTTCCCAAAATACGATTTCCCTATATCGATCACAGAATTTTTGATCGATGCAACCACCGTATATGAGGACCTCTATTTCATAGATGGATATTCTGGATTCAATCAGATCTTAATGGCCCAAGGAGATGAAGAATCTATGCTTTTAGGTACCCTCAGGGAGTGTTCTATTATAAGGTCATGCCCTTTAGTCTAAAAAATGCAGGTTTCACATATCAGTGCACCATGAACTACATCTTCAATACTTACTTCAGAAAAGTCATCGAGTGTTTTGTCGACAATCTAGTGGTTAAATCATTACAGTGCTCAAACCACTTGGATAATCTTGAAACTGTCTTCAACAAATTGTGACAACACAGTTTAAATATGAATCCCCTAAAGTGTTCCTTTGGCGTTACCTTTGGAAAATTCCTAGACTTCATCGTATGCCATCACAACATCAATGTCAACCCTGAGAAGAATAAATCCATGCTTGGAATGTCACCACCTCACAACCTCACTAGATTGAGAGGTCTTTAGGGGAACATGGACTACATCCGGTGGTTCATAGCCAACATGGAAGGTAAATTTTTACCTTTCACCAGGTTAATGAAGAAAGGGGTCACGTATGAGTGGGATAATTATTACCAAGAAGAGTTCGACAATCACAAAACAAATATCCTAATCCAACCGGTGCTAATGATTATAGTTGAGAGGAGACCACTAATTTTGTATGTAACTGCTCTGGAATGGTCATTTTTTACCTTCCTCGCACAGAATAATGGCGATAGCAGTGAGAAAATCCTCTATTACCTCAGACGAACAATGATTGATGTTGAAACTCAGTATTCAAAAATTGAAAAGAACTTCCAAGACCTATTCTTTGTGGTTTAAAAACTCAAGCATTACCTGTAGCACCATGAGGTCTATCTAGTCTCCCACTACAACCCACTCAAATATATCCTCAACCTTCCCATGTTAAATGGACGCCTATCATGATTGGTGGTCATCCTAAAACAATTTGACATATGATATGCACCCCAAAAGGCCATCAAATGACAAGTATTAGAAAACTTCCTGGCAAAACACCCCTCAGAAGAAACAACACCATTGGATGCCAAACATCAAGATGAAGAAGTGTTCTCCATCCAGGAGGACCCCCGGATATGGTAAATGTACTTTGATGGTGATTTTTGATGACTGGAAGAGAAAAGGATGGAGGATACCAAGCTCAAAAAAGTGAGTCTGATATTTATACTCATATCCCCCGAAAAGGATGTCCTTCCTTATTCTTTTCTGATTTTAGAAGGCTGTACCAATAATGAAATAGAATATCAGGCCCTCATTGCAGGCCTGGTGCTTGTACTCCATGCACAAGATAAAAACATGAAGATAAAAGGTGATTTAGAGCTAGTCGTCAAACATTTCAATGGTGAATATGCCATTATGAAAGAATTATTGGTCCCCATGATGAACCATGTTCGAGAACTGATGGAAGAATTCCCATCAGAACCAATGTTGACCTATTTCCCCCAGTTACAAAATGCCCAAAATGACGCTTTGGAAAATGCATCCACAACCTTGGCTAATCCAGATTGGGATGAAATGATCATTAACATTGCCCACTGCTAGATGGTCTTTCCATTTATCCAGAGCAGTATAGAGGAGATTGATGAAATTAGCCCAGTTTCTGAGGCTTATGGTCACACCACTAGCTGGTTGATGCCCATTAAAAATTACCTTCGGAAGGGGGAACTCCCACCAGATAGGGCTTGAAGCGAACATGTCTAAAGATGGGAATTCAAATTTTCCTTGTACAATGGGGTAAATCAAGAAAATATTCTCTACAAACGAGGCCTTGAAAAAGTCCTTATTAGGTGAATTTATGGAAAAGATACTATTTTTTTCATGAAATAAGTGCACACTAGAGATTGTGGAGCACACCAATACACAACCATGCTCTCTCACCAAATTTGAAGGATTGGGTATTACTGGCCCACTATGATACATGATTGTGCCATATTCTACAATAAGTTTAATTCCTGCCATGTTCATTCCAATTTTATACACCGCCCTTGATAGTTACTTCATACAGATAAGTAATCATGGACATTAACTACCTAGGGAATGGATGTTGTAGGACTATATCCCCCCGCTACAGCCGGAAAATTGAAGTTCATTTTCACAGTGATTGACTTCTTTTCCAAATAGGATGAATCCATACCCCTTAAATAATTTGGGGGAAAAATCATCGTTAGCTTTGTGAAGGCCAACATCATTACCAGATTTGTTGTCCCACATAAGATATTGATGGACAACGGCACAAACTTCTTATTTGCTGAGTTGGACAAGTTATACCATGTGTATGGAATCAAATCCAACCGTTCATCCCAATACCACATGGTGGCCAAAGGGAAGATAGAAGCTTTCAACAAGACTCCGTCTAACATACTCTAAAATATGGTTGATAAGGATAAGAAATCATGTCCAGACAAACTCTTTCATGATTTATTGGCTTATCGTACCACGACCTGCACTACCACCCAAGTGACACAGTACTCACTAGTATATGGGGAAGATGTGGTTTTGCCTATCAAAATTCAAGTTCCATGACTTAGTGTGAGCATTTGAGATCAGAAGTCCATGGAAAATAAATCCTAGAGACGGTTAGATGAGTTGGAGTAGCTAAATGAAAAAGGCAACACACTTTGCACCATTTGAAAATTTATCAATATTAGATCGCATTAGCCTTTAACAAAAAGGTTCACCTTCAATATTTCCTCATAGGAGAAATGATGTTAGTCCTTAGAACTCCGATGATACTCAGGAAGAAGCGCACAAAGCATGAACCAAAGTGGGAAGGATCATATGTCATATATAGGGTCTATTCAAATAGATCACATTCCCTGATGTCAATGAACATATATCTCATCACGAATCCCACAAATGCAAAGTATTTGAAGTAGTATTTCGCGTAATATAAACATGAAGTCACAGTCTAAACTCTAATACCTTAAACTATGAGTAATAATATCATGAATTCATGGTCCAAACTACAAGACCTTAAACTATGAGTTGTAATATCAATATAAAGTCATGGTCTAAACTCTAAGACCTTAAACTATGAGATTTAATAATACCATGACTTCATGGTCCAAACTCTAAGACATTAAACTATGAGTTGTAATAATACCGTGAATTCATGGTCCAAACTCTAAGACCTTAAACAAAGAGTTGTAATACTGTGAAGTCATGGTGGAAACACTTAGACCTTAAACTATGAGTTGTAATTTCATTGTGAAGTCACAGTCCAAACTCTAAGAACTTAAAATATGAGTTGTAATACCATGAAATCATGGTCCAAACTCCAAGACCTTAAACTATGAGTCACTGTCCTTTCCAAATGACGTTAAAATATAAGGAAATCATCCCTGAAACATGACATTAAACTGTGACCCATGTACTCACTGCAAGACATTAAACTGTATGGCAAAAATCATCCTAATCTCATGATGATAAACTACATGATCTATCAAAAAAAATACATAAATCTTGATTCCTTACCTTGCAGGATAGCGACGCCTCAATCCTTGATCTTGGCCTAGCCCCTACAAAAAAGGCCTATATCATATCCTATATTTCCCCACACTGGTGTGAGGAACCCTTGTCAATCCTTGTTTCTCATATCGAGTATAACTCATGTGAACTTAGGATCAGTGGTGAAGATTCCCTTATGCAAAAAAATTATAGAGAAGTATGGTAGACCAGGAACCCATAGAAAATGAAACAAGACTGTTTCTATCCCCATGTCTGAGCCAGATCGATACAGGGAACATTCAGAACTATTCATTACCTTGAAAGATACATAGTGACACCCGAATTCTATATCCTGACTCATCCATTGAAAAAATTCCCTCACATTTCCTTACACATGGGATGATCCAGATCGGTACAGGGAACGTTCAGAACTACGTGCGGCTTGATTCCTGCTCTTGCAAGATATGTAGTGATTCCTGGATTTGGCATCCAGGCCCAACCACCATAAACAAATGCCCCATTCCCCATGCATAGGAAAAACTTGTATGGGGAGTCTATGATAGGTCATAACCGCATGAAAATAAACAACAAAATTATTTAAGAGTTATGTGTTTCCCAATTATTAGTTTTATGAGATCCCATACATGCACCCCACTCATGAGAAACCAAAAGATCCTGATCCCCCCTGTACATATGAGTCAAACCTATGTGGAAGCTCTAATAGTTCACGATTAGTCAAGGTCCGGGTATTATTTACATTCCTAGGCACATATTTCCCATTTTTCAAACTCCATACCCTGGGAAAACTTAGATCCCCACAATCATTCAAGGCCATCTAAGACAGAAGGCTAGTGTCCTGCGAACACATTTGTTTTGGATATGCATGTCATGCCTCAGTGGCTCTACATATGTCACCTACACAACGACCTCTAATCAAAGGAAAATCCTTCTCTAGGAGAGTCCTCTCCTATCTCTGTACTCCCAATGTCTTACAATCCCCATTTCATCCCTCTTGATTCAAGTTTCTCCTGGGACTATTGTTTACACCTTCTATCATCACTCACATCCAAGGAATGTCAAAACATCTTGATTGTGATTAACTCAATGATATTAATGATCTTTATGATATCATAATCATCCTCACTACATGACTCTAAACTGTACAATATCATGTCCTCACCGCACGACATTAAACTACGAGGCCAAAATCATCCTTTCTATATGATGTTAAACTACAGAGAAATGGTTCAATCCTAAAGTTCCATTTGATGTTGATTTTATTGTTCTTAGGTAATGACCATGAATCCTCATAATCCCTTTTTTCTCACACTAAGAATATCTCACATGATCTTAGGGATATTAGCGAAATATCCACCTTGGAATTATGGAAAAACGATCCAAGAATTTTGTCCTAGCATCACGAACTTAAAAGGCATGTCACAGTTCCCTTCCCTGTATGGAACCTTATGTTTTGGCCATACAACATTAAATGATGGGGTACCCCAATGATGGGATGAATGCCTCACCCTATGTGGGAGTCAGATCTATGAATGGGATACCTGATTCCATTAGTAAATTGCATCCCAAATGTGACCAATATGTTCAGATACACTCCTACCATACCTCAAACTCCATGATCTGTGTGATCTTGAATCTCCTTAACCCTCCAAGGCCATCGGAGATAGAAGGAAAATGTACTAAAAATACCTTTTTTGGCTATGAACATCATTCCCTGGTGGCTCTGCATATGTTGCCCACAAAACGACTATCAATCAAAGGAAAATCTGTCCCCACGAGAGTTCTCTCCTATCTCAGTACACCCAATGGATTCCAAGCCCCGTAACATCCCTCATGATTCAAGGGCCCTCAAAGTCATGGTTTATATTCCCCCCTACACACATCCTAAATATATCAGAACATGGGGGCCTAATTCATCTCTAGTATCTTTTGAGGCTTCTAAAGATACCCCTTCTATATGAATGAAGTTGGTCCACATACAAAAGAAGAATCCCCCCACTCATTTTTGGGTTTCCCCAAATAAGATTAGTTTAAATTCCCCCTTTTTGTGTTCAGGTTCACCCCTTGTCAAAGGTCACATACCGTATTCAGAAATTTCCCAACCTCCATACTCTTTAATAGACATCAGAGATGGAAGTCCAATGTCTTATGGACACCTTTGTTTGACTATGCACATCATACCTTAGAGGCTCTGCATATACAACCTACAAAATGAAATTCAATCAAACAGAAATTCATTCTTAAGAGAGTCCTTTCCAGTTTTTGTACACTTGGATGACATTCATCTCCTATCACACCCTCAGAGTTGAAAAATCCTTATATAACGACTTACATATCTTCCTATTCCCAAATTCACCTGACATAAAAAAATGATTTCTAACTTAACTAACCATTGACTAGCTCTCCCTTATGCAAGTAAGAACCATGAGGGAACAATTGCCCACTCAAAGACGATATTAGTGTCCCTAATATTTTCAGATTCCATTACTCAGACCAATCACCCACTGTGTCTCCCGACATCTAAATAAATTCAAAGTGTTGAA
The DNA here is from genome assembly GCA_963277665.1 of Viscum album. Lineage (NCBI taxonomy): Eukaryota > Viridiplantae > Streptophyta > Magnoliopsida > Santalales > Viscaceae > Viscum > Viscum album. Next base: position 645,951,463 of record OY728125.1, on the reverse strand, counting down.
AATTCTACCAGGCCATCGGAGATGGAAGGCTAGTGTCTTGAGGACACCTTTGTTTGACTATGCACATCATACCCCGGTGGCTCTATATATGTCGCCTAAAAAAACCATAAATAAAAGGAAAATTTGTCCCCAGGATAGTCATTTCCTACCTTTATCTACCTAAAATATCTTCCGAGCCTCATGTACTTCCAAAATTCAAAAATTAAGGGTAAAGAAAAATCACTAATCCTTGTCTGAAGGATATTAGAACATTCCTGGCCGACAAATCCTGAATTAGGGCCCCTTCCTTGTTAACTATGGTAAAAAATATTCAACCTAAAAAATTATTAATAAGTTTTATTGATAGAACTATGAGCTGCCAGTGAAAAAATGCCATACTTTCTAGAGAGAAACTCTGCAGAAAGCACCTCTGGGTGAAAGAAGAGTATTGAATCATTAAAAACATTGATCCATCAAAAGAGATATAAATATTTTAACGTAAAAAAACTAAAAAGGGAGGCCTAATCAAAAGTCTAGTTACGCCCACTAAGCCCATGTCAAGCAGGATTAGGAGAAAATTTGGATAATAATGAAAAAAGACATGAATGTTTGTGAGGTTGTTCCATAAAACCTCAACAATATTCGAACTATGCTCATTGAGTCCCGAAGATCATGCAAAAATTAGAGCATGAGTGGATTATTTCAGTTTTGAATCATGGTTTAAAATTAATACCTAATTGAAATGATGTTTATATGATTAATTTTGATCAATGGATATGAAAGGAGAAGACCAAGAAGAATTATTTTAAGGAAAATCATTTTCATCGAGTTCAATAAAAAAAATGAAGGGACATCCCCACTTCGAAGTCTCTCCAAAGTATCAAGAGAAAGAAAGGAAAGAGTACATATCATGATGTGGGATGAATCTACAATAAGGCTCAGCATACCCTTTACAAAAAGATGGAAAGGGATTTCCATGGGCCTTCAAGAGTCTTCCCCAAAGAAGCTATCTCGTCCACTTCATCCTTGACCATTGGACACACCTATTCCATAATGATTTAAGGTTCTCCCTTTCTTCTGGATAGCTTTGTAGTTGGCACATGAAGAGGCCAGTTGATCCCTCAACCTTGCCGCGTGGGCCTTAAACTCCCATAGTTCTTCATTTTGGGTGTCCACCAAATCATGAGCCTTCACATCCTCATCCATTAGGTGATCAAATTACTCCAAAACATCTTGGAAGTACTCCACCTAGTTATGAGAAGAATTGAACTTGGAAAGATTTTCCTTGCAGAAGGAAATTTATTCTTGGGATATGACTATTTGATTGATGAGGAGGTGTAAGTGATGATAATCAAAGCTGCTGGATCCCATCTTGATGAATAATTGCCAAATATTTTCAGTCACTTTAGCAAAATTTTCCATAGGTGTCTTCGTGGAAATAGCACATAACTGGTGCCATGCCTGTTTTCGCACTTCCTAGTGCCTACCTATGACACAAGTATCATGATCCTCCCCCTCTACAACAAGTATATAAGTAGGAAGTTTCATTACAAGAGTAGGAAGGGACCTAATATAGGTCACCAAATATGGGAGGATCTCCTTGCCCTCAGATGGTTCAACCACTAGAGCTGAGTGCAGAGGACTAGCCACAACTTCCGAGGTGGCCGGTGATACTCTACTGGGGCCAGGCTCATTAAGGTCATGGGAAGTACCCGCAGGATGGGAGAAGTCTGAATCACTCCCCATTGAGATAGACTGTACCAATGACGCCCCTTTCAGATGCTTCTGTTAGAAAACCGAGTGTCTTCTTACCATAAGGGTAGGAATAGGTGGTGAATCTATCATGGACACTTGAGGGATAGGAGTAGAAGGCATAGCTATCATGCTATTTAGAGTATAAGGAATGTGTGGCATTTTTGTTGGGGTAAGGATGGGGCGGGGAATAGTTAAAGTTTTCTACACCCACCAAACTAGTTCTCCCAGCACCCTGTCATGGTAACAGGCCGTCCATAGTTGGGCATACTCCAACGACAGAAAGGTGCATCCCGTTGGGTTAGGGATGATAACTTCCATAGAATCAAATTCATGCATCATTATAATCCATAACTGGAAAAGAATTACAAGATGAGGCTTTCCCCTTAACTAAGTAGTAGGAAGAAGTGCATCTTATTGAAGGAACCTGAATAGCCTTAAAAAACAGTAAGGGAGGTATGTATCAAAAATGAATACTCAATCTATATGAGAAGTGAGAATCCCATCCCAAAGCACGATGAGGTATGTGAATTCCTCTAAAGAACCACCACTTTCACCTATTAATGACCCATGAGGGGTAAGATGCAATGAAAAGAAGAAGCGAGAAGCATCATTTAGCAACCCAACCACACCAATAATACGTAGAGTCCTGGGACAAACAACGAAAATGTTGAGAAGGGAGGGTTGAAAGTCAGAATGAAGAACCTTTGAATTATACCAATATTCATAACAGGGGAAGTGTTCTTCCATCCACCCATATAGGAATTGAAATAGTCTACTGAGATAATGTGGGGGCCTACCTTCCTGTATTTCTCCCAAAAACTCATAAAGATGGGCAAGGGTAGAAAGGGAAAAATTATTGGATCGACCCTCTTCTAGCTTAGCCTCCTTCATCAAAGTATATGACCAAACCCTGGTATATGCATCGCGGTATGGGAAAATCCATACACTCAAAAACACAGAAAAGAAACCTTCTAATCTAATTGCAAGTGATATGTCCGATTAAATCTCATATCCCCATGTGGTATATCCTCCCACTTCAAGGGTAGCACAATATGACCCTGGAGTCCGGCAGGACTGATGGGATGGATGTGTTCGACTACGGTGAGCCCTCGGCTTGGGTCCATTTGCCTACAAGAATAATCACATTTATTCCTTGAATGGGATAAGAGAGAAAGCCTAGAGGAGATGATTAAGTAATCCCTCTGCCATAACCATTAAACTCATTTTCAAAGGGGACAAGTGTTCAGTGTCTTTCCAAGTAGTGGTGTTGAGTCAATAAGGTTTTCTTTTGAATTTTCCATTACTCTTTGTTTTGAAAATCACAAACACTTTATCTTAAGGAATATTATCTTTCCCTAAGGATTATTTTCTTAAGGAAAATTTCCCTTCTATAAGGAAAATTTTATCCTTACCTTGGTTTTCATTTACTCATTTTATAACCTCCAAAAACTAAACTCATTTTATTACTAAGTCCAAAATTAACATTATTATTTAAAACCTCATAATCTTATAGTTCCTTGGATATAGAGTCTCCTTTCTTCAGACTCCAAATTCTTTGAAATTTAGACTTCTAATTCATTTAAATTATGACTCTGAATTCTCTAAAATTCAGATTCCAAATTCCTCAGGATTCATGTAACACCCCAAGCTTCTACGGTACGTTTCCCTTCGAATAATGCGATAGCGTGTGTTGTACGCAACCTCGAGTTCTAACACACACCACAACTAATTAAACTAGCCGTTGTGAATAGTAATACCTAATTTTTGAAATCATATATATTCTATATTTCAAAATGGACTTCATTTTTGGATTCGGAATATCAAAATTAGCCTAGGGTGAAATTTTGGTACATTTCGGATAACTTTCATATTTTGATGAATAGTGAAAATTTCTAAATTTTAATTAAAAACAACTTTTTTAATCAAAATAATTAATAGTGATAAATTATGAATTTGAGTGGTTTTAAAGTATATTTATAATATATTTTTACCATTCAATTTAATGTTTATCATTGGACATAATTTTACAATTAAACCGAACATAAACAAGTGTCAATCTTTTGATAGTTATTATCTCTTAAAAACACGCTTTTTTGTTTTAACAGCGGGAATTAATTTTAAATTAATTTCTGCCACTTCTGTGTTTTGAATTTAGGAAAATGGATTCCATATTTGGAATCAGGATGTCCAAATTATGTAAATAGGTAACTTTTATTTTTAGACATTTTGAATAATTACTGCGGTAAATATTTTATTTACCATGGTTAAAGGGTAAATCCGGTAAATAAGGGTTAAAAAAATAATATTATAATAATACAAAATTACCCTAAAACGTGTCTTAACCCTATTGGTTGATACATGGTCGACCATGGGCATCTTTGTGTCAATTTTGGGACCCCATGGATCCACTTGTAAGTGATAATGACACTTTATTTTAATTAAGTTAAAATGAATACAAAAATGACACAAGCATATATCTTTTAGAAGAACAATTTTTACATAGGGTTATACATGTTGGATTTTCGATTATAAATATTCATTAGAAAGATAAAAAGATTTCCTACATAATGATATTTTATTTATAATTTTTAGACAATAAATAAGTTATTGTATTTATGACACAATGATGATGCAGTAATTACTATAATAGTGAAAAATTAAAATAATTGATATTATAAATACCCAAATAAATATAATATGAAACTTGTAATGAATTAAACTAATTTTCTAGGCTAATATGATATATTAGGATTGATTTAATGGACTTTGTTCGAAGTAATCAATCTGTTATGAGTTTCACAAAAATCAACTATTGAATAGTGTCAAAATTGACATAAAAGAGTTCTTAAAACAAATATTATATTATTAATTGATATTAAATTCCTAAAAATCTAAGGTTCGGCCAAGAGACTTATATTATGATAGGTTAATCATTAATGGACCACTTGGGGGTCGCTTGGATGTATATAGTAAGTTTATTAACCATATTATATAAAAATACAAAGAGACATTGTAAAAGTGAAACTAATTAACTTAGAGTTAATACTTAAAGATAAGGTTAATATAAGTACTCAAACCTGTCTAAATTCTATTGGATGAGTTGTTTTCGACCTATCCCCACCTCATACTTTGAATAGTCAACTTTGGAGCCTTTAGAAACCGAATATGAATTTATTATAAATTAATATTTCTAGCTTTTCCAAAGGTGCCCCTCACCCCTCTTATAAAAGGGAACTCCTCCTTCTCATTTCTTCACACCTCTAAAGCCTTTTGGTTCGGCCAAACTCTGCCCAAATACTCTCCCAACATCCCTCAATACAACCTAGAGGCCTTAGTTTGATCAGAAAGCCAACCTAAGGAGCCCTTTTGATCAAATCAAAAGGAAGAACCCGAAGAAGAGGTAATGATCTCACCACCCTTTTCTAAGTTCATTTCTTCTTCCACTTCTTCTTCCTTTGTTCTTACCATTATGAAATAATAACTCCAGTATCTCACATATACTGTGATGTTATTATAAATATGGTACAATCATATTCAGTATTCTATCCACCCTTTGAATAACATGTCACCATACGTGCGTACGTACGGCTTACCGTCTCCACGTCGTGGTGTAATTGTTATTCAATATAATATTATTTGGATGGGTATAATAATGATGTGTAACTCATGTAAATAATAAATATAACATGTTAATGATTCTGTATATATGATATACCATCCATTTATATATTATTTTAATATCAAAAGAATGATATTGTCGCTCGTGCGTACGTACGGACTACCGTCTCCACGAACGCGATGAGATTCATTCTCCATCGTAACCATTAAAGCGTAATTATCATTTTATGATTTAAAAATGATGTTTAAGGACTTGATATCATTCTGGATATGAATAATATACAACCTATCCTTTACAAACATGTCTTACGTAACAAAACATATGAAAGAAAACAAGTAAGTTAACACCCGAAACAACGATAATACTAAGATATTATTATCAAATCAATATTAAAAGATCATATATGATATCATATTAATGTATATGATTCTTGTATAATTTAATAACAATTATTTCACCATTATACAGGAGGTTAACCTACCACAACCAAGGAAAAGTACAAGGTAAGGGTTATTTCACAATCTCTTCATTATCCGAGGTTGTATTATACGTAATAATCTACTGGGATCTCTTTATCATCCACATCCATGTTTCTTCGAAATGTATTTCAAAACATTTTTACTATTTACAAGAATATGGGTTAAAGTCATTTATACCCTTGTTTGACTTTTTATAAGAGGTTTATAAAGGAATCTTTCCGTCGTTTTCAAAACAAGGTCCTTTTTTAACCTTTTCGACAGAATTGAGGTAAGAATGTTTTTTTTAACTTATACGGCGGGTGCGGTATTTTCCGCCGTTATAAAATCGTCAAAGCTTCCCATACAAGCTTATAAGAATATTTTCAAAGAAAATGTTTTATTTTATATGGATCTTAAATGATTTCAAAATAAAAGGAGATATTTCTTTAAAAAGAATTTTGATTTCATCTATGTCAACATCCTTTGATGGATTTTAAGATTATTTGAAGTTGATTTATTATGATACAAAACTTCTATATTGTATTGAAGGTTTTGTGATATGTTTGACTGTGGATGTGCTATTTTTATACCATTCATAGTTTATTGTGAAAGTATTGACATTTCGTATGCTAGTTTTAATACGAATGTTTATGTTATGTTTAAACCTTTTCATATGGGAATGCATTGGACTTAATAAGTGACGGGTGGAGCCCGCTATAGCTCCTCGATGAATCGGTAGGTCTCATGAGACAAACTAGTGTCTTGGCACAAGGCCTTGACAAAATCTTATTTGTAGTCTTGGCACGAGGCCTTGGCTATGTGGTTATGATAGTCTGGCATTATGCATTCCAACATTATGAAAGTGGTTATTGATTTTTGCATGTGATTATTCGATTAGTAGAATATCCATGTGAATAAGTAAATGGCATTATTTCATTTTATTTATGCCATACCATGTTGAAAGTTCATGTTTGAAAGGCTTTTGTTTTAGTTATACATTGCCTTAAAAGTTTATTCTTATTTATGAAAGTTTTCGCTATATTGTTATCCTTACTGGGCATTTGAGCTCACCCCTTTTCTATGTTTTATTTTTCCCAGGATGTGAAGAAGTAAGTTATGAATGACCTGCAGGGATATTATGAGGGGATTATAGTGTGGACTGTGGAAACTTTATGTTGTTGTTGTAGTTTTTCATTTTACGATGTAATGTAAAACTTATGAATATATCTAGTGTTTCCAAGGCTACTAAACCAATCGATCTTTCGAGATTTGATCTTTCTTGTGATCATGCCAATGTTATGTAATAATGCACCGACTCTGGGTAGCTGGGGTCGGGGCGTTACAATTCAGACTCCGAATTCCTTAGAATTCGGAATCTCAATTCCTCAGAATTTGGACTCTGAATTACTCAAAATTGAGACTCTGAATTCCTCAGAATTCGGACTTCGAATTCCTTAGAATTCAAACTCTCGATTCATTATAATTTAGACACTAGAATCTATAGAATTGAGATTCATAATTCTTTTATAAATAGAATCTGAATATCCATGTTTTCAAGAATCCAATTTTTTATTTTTTCAGATTCTAAATTCTATTTTTTCATAGATTCTAGATATTCACAATTGGTTAAGCTAATTCATTTTTCCTTACACATGTTTTTGAATGTATGAAATGATGTCGTACAATTTGTCTTTAACAAACCATTAGGTGAGTGAAACATGTACATGTCCCTTCGAAATTCAAGGAAAAATATGATTGTTGGTGGAGGGAGATAACTGTTGATTATTTGCCTATAAATAGGATCTCATTTGAACAATCCTATAATCTATTGATCACACTAGATATTACTTGCTGTGATGATCTGAAGTGATTTATAGAGAGAGAAACACTCTCATGCTTTGTGCGCATCATTAAAATCTTGTTCAGCTTGCTTCATGTGACCCTGATTATTGTGGAGTATAATCGAGGACTTCTGGGGATATGAAGATAGGGGTTCCAACTACCTTAAATTTCGAGGGCTTGTGGGGATATCAAGACATACTCTAATATTCCTATTGAGGGTATACCCTAGAGAGGGTAAGACAGACTTTCTTGAAAGTATAAATCAAGGGACCTTTATCTATGGTTGTTGGATACCCTACTCTTTATGTTAAAAGATTTATTACTTGTTACTTGTTATTGTTTCAAGTTTTATTTCATATTTATTTTGATAAAGGAAGAAAGTATAAATTTCTCATACTTTCTTGTACTTTTACTCTGATAAATAAAATTCTATACACTTTATGGAAGAATCTTCATTTAAGAAAATTATTCTTAAGTGTCTTTTCCATATTCATATTTTAGACCCTAAGCTATTTTATTTCATAGTTATAAACTTAAAGAGGATTTTTAATTTTTACCTTGTTAACTTTGTTAAACATAGTTTTCCTTAAGGTTAAAAATGAATGTTTTTAAACTTACAATTCACCCCCTCTTGTAATTGAGCATCTACATAAATTATTTCAATTCTACAATTGGTATCAGAGGAGGTCTCTGAAATACTTATACTAACATATATGTTTTTCTTGCTCAAATTTTTCTTGTTCTAAATTTTATTGTGTAACTTTTCTTGTTCATGTTTTACTTAAAGGTTTTTATCTATATTTATAAAATTTTTCTATTAAAATGTTTTGTGGAAAATAAATTTTCATATAGAATGATAGGTATAAATATTGGTTCCATTGGAAACATTAATACTACAAAAACATCAATTTTTGATAGTAATGATTATGAGTACAAGAGAGATAGAATGAAGATATTTTTCATTAACACTGAAGTAGATAATTTTGTAATGCTCACAGGGGATTAAAAAATTTCAGACAAAGAAGTCAAAACCTTCACCAACCAAGAAAAATTAGAATATAAACTAAATTACAAGGTACACAATACTTTGTTGTATTCTATGACTAGGAATATATATAGTCAAATATCTTCTTGTGAAGCTTATAACTGTATATGGAAGAAACTTGTAGTTAATCACTTTGGATGTTCAAAAGTGATAGAAACCAGAAGATCAATGTTAAGTGAAGAATATCATGGCTTTGTTTTTCCCTATGGAGAACTAGTTTTCAAATTGCAAAAAAGATTTATGAACATTTTAAACTGTCTTTAATATATGGGAGAAAAAGGTTTAGATGATGAAATTATTGTGGAAAAGATTATAGATATTAAGACCAATGAGTGGGAATCCAAAACAACAACCATTGATGAGAATAAAAAAGTTTCCAATAATACTCTTGATGAAAATTTTAGAAATATTATTCAATATGAGACAATAATTAAAATAGATACTGATATGAATAATAAGAATGATGGAAATGGAAGTGTATTCTTTACTACTACTAAAGTAAAGACCCCGAAAATGGTTATAAGATCTAATTCTAAGAAAGTCACTATTCTATATCAGTCTAGTGAAAGTGAACATTCTATGAATGAATTATCTAATCTTTCTTGAAGGATAAATAATATAGTGGAAAATAAAGACTTTTAGTATAGATATAATAAGAAAGAAATATAAGGAAAGAAAGTCTTATAAGTCACTTTCTATGAATGAAAAAGAGCCAGACACATCAGGTTAGATTTTCCCACGCTTAAAAGAAAATATAGAAAAGAAAATCATTCTGAGTGGAATAGAAAGAAGTATTAAAAATTGAAATCCAAGAATGTATTGAAGGATAATGATACATGGAGTGCCAGTGGTGGTGACTCATCTGATGAATCCTCGGAGTATGAATCTTCTAGTCTGAAAAATCTTGGTCTACTATCCAAATTACCCATTGAAAATCATTGACTAATGGCCAAGGTACACAATGCCGAATATATTACTAATGTATCTTTGAATTAAAATTATACTGATAATAAATATTATAAGTTTATAGATAAAGAATCTTCTTATGATGAAGATAACTCTTTACCTTCTTATAAATAAGTGTCTTGGTTTTCCAAACTACTTGAAAATGAAAATTGTAAGATAAAAAAGAAGTTAGAGAATGAAAATTTTAGAATTTTTGTTTTAACTAAAGAATTATCAGATCTTTAAAAGGACCTTGATAAGAAATTTTTTGAATTTGAAGGTGTTTCTAAAGATGTTGAGGAAGTTAATTCTGAGAAGGATAAATTTTTAAGGATTTTTAAGATGTTATTTATAGGAATTTTTTTAAGGATAACTCAAGTGCTAAAACTAATAACATTGAGGAAAAGAACTTGATTATTAAACTAAAGTCAGAAATATTTTATTTAAGGAAATGCATGTCAAACTTAACCTATGGTAAGTAAAACATTGAGAATATGTATTCTCAAATTCATCCTTTAATTAATAGTTCTTGATTTGGTTATAATCACTTGAAACTAGTTTTTAGTAATAATTATTTTGTTCCCCAAAGTTCTTCATTTTGTACTAAATTTCAATGTGGTGGAAATTGTGAGAAAAATTGTTCTTTAAATAAAACTGAATCTGTATGTTTTTATAAAGATTGTTTTTCTAATAAAATATGGATTCCTAAGATTTTACTTTCTAAAATTTGTAAATCCAAGAATTTTTGGATTCTGAAATTCTAACTCTTTTATTTTCAGGAAAATAAAGTAATTACCAAAAAAAATGCATGGTACATGGATAGTGGATGTTCCCAACATTTGAATAGAAATAGAAACTTCTTTGAAAATATTATCAAGATGAAAGGAGGAAAGGTAACTTCTAGAGATAATGCTTAGGGAGAAATTTTTGGTATAAGTAACATTGTACTTCTTTGAAATACTTTAATTTAAAATGTTTTACTTATTATGGGTCTTAATCACAATATGATTAGAATAAGTCTATTATGTGACGAAGGTTACCTTTTGAATTTTAGAAATGATAAATGTTTAGTACAGAATTCCAAGAAAGAGTTTATTCTTTCTACCCATAGGCTTGAGAATGTATACACACTGAGATTAGAAGACCTTAGAAGTCAAGATCTACCTTTCATTAGTGTAATGGAAGATCAATCTTGGTTATGGAATAGAAGGTTAGGCCATTTTAACCTTAGTAATCCATGAAAACTCTCAAAGAAAAGAATTGTTAAGGATCTACCGATGCTTATATTTTATTCTTCAAAAGTTAGGGATCCTTGTCAATATGGAAAGAAACATAAATCAATTTTTGAATTAGTCGGTGAAGTCTCAACTTATGATGCATTACAGTTAGTGCATATGGATCTTTTTGGTCCAACACAAACTAGAAGTATTGGAGGAAAATATTATGTATTTGTTTTAGTTAATTATTACACTAGATTTACATGGGTCTATTTTATATCAAAGAAATATGAATCCTTTTCTTATTTCAAAACATTTAGATCCCAAGTTAAAAATGAGAAAATTGTACATTTATAACTATCCATAGTGATCAGGGAGGAGAATTTCAAAATTCAAATTTTGAAACTTTTTTTAGTAAGAAAGGAATTACTCATAACTTTTTATCCCCAAGAACTTCTCATAAGAATGGTGTTGTTGAAATAAGAAATAGAATTCTTCAAGAGATAACTAGAAACATGTAGAGTGAATATTCTATTTCTAAACACTTTTGGGATAAAGCTGTTAATACTACTTGTTATACTATAAATCCAGTTTTAATCAGATATTTTTAAAAAAACACCTTATGAATTGTGGATTGGTAAAAAACCTATAATTTATTACATCCAAGTATTTGTATGTAAAGTATTCATCCAAAATACTAATGATAACTTACATAAAATTTCACCCAAATTTGATGAAGGAATTCTCCTAGGCTACTCCATTACTTTTAAAGCTTATAGATTTTTTAATAAAAATACTTGTACTATTGAAGAAACAGTGCATGTTAAATTTGATGAAACTGGTCCTTTTGTTTTTAAACAACCAAAACCTATATATTTAGATGTATTTTCAAAACTATTTATCAACCTTTGATATAATATTCTTCTAATAAGAAAATTGTTCAAGGAAACATTAAGCATTTACCCCAAAATATTTTCTACCATATATTGATGAATAGGTTTTACAAAACCCAAATATGTTGTTTCTTAAGAATCATCCTAGTGATAGTATCATTGGTGATGTAAATCAACCTATAAGGACTATAAGTTCCTTAGTAAATGAAGTAGAACATCTAGAATTCTTTTCCCAATTATAACTAAAAAGAATTGATGAATATTTGGGTGATGATGATTGGATTAAATCCATGAAACATGAGCTAAATGAATTCAAAATGAACAATGTCTGGACCTTGGTTGAAATAACTAAGGAAACTTCTGTAATTGGATTAAAATAGGTCTTCATAAATAGGTGTGATGAAAATGGAATCATAGTAATAAATAAAGCTATATTTGTTATTAAAGTCCATAATCACCAAGAAGGAATAGACTATGAAGAAACCTCTGCATTTTTAGCTAGACTTGAATCTATTAACATTTTACTTTCCTTTACATCATTATTTAATTTCAAACATTTTCAAATGGATTTGAAGTGTTATTTCCTTAATGGATATGTTCAAGAGGATTTTTATGTTGAACCACCTCTTGGTTTTGAAGACACATAACATAATGAACATGTTTTGAAACATACCAAAGCATTATATGGACTTAAACAAGCACCTATAGCCTGGTATGATATACTTACAAGATTTTTGTTTCAAAACAATTATGTTAATAGAACTGTGGATCCAAATCTTTATATAAATAAAGATAAGAAAAATGTTTTGATTGTTCAAATATATGTTGATGAAATTATATTCGGATCAACAAATCAATCCTTAACTAATTCTTTTGCGAATATAATGAAATATGAATTTGAAATGAGTATGATGGGTGAGTTAACATTTTTCCTAGGATTTCAAATTTCTCAAAAACTAGAAGAAACATATATATCACAACATAAGTATATTAAATATCTTCTTAAAAAGTATGCATATGACAACACTAAAAGTATAAGCACTCAAATCAGTACCTCAAATTCTCTTGATCTTGATGAAGCTGGGAAAACAGTAGATCAAACATCATTTAGAGTTATGATAGGATGTTTACTATACTTGACATCTAGTCATCTAGACTTAATATTTTCAGTATGCTTATATGAAAGATATCAATATAATCTAAAAGAATCTCATTTAAAAGGATTAAAAATAATTTTTTTCTATATAAATGGAACCATGGATTTAGGACTTTTATATACTTATGGAAATGATTTTGTGTTAAAAAGATTTTTGGATGTTAATTTTGGTGGATGTAGAATAGATAGAAAAATTAAATCTGTAACTTGTCATTTATTAAGAGATTCCTTAGTTTCTTGTTCATGTAAAAAGAAACACTTACTAGAACTTTCCACTACTAAAGCAGAATATGTAGCAGCTGGATGTTGTTATGCCCAAGTGTTGTGGATGCAACACACACACGAACAGACTGGCATGAGTTTTACCAAAACATAGATATTGTATGATAACACTAGTGTCATTTCCCTAAGAAAAAACCCTTCACATCACTCCCGTGAAAAAACCACATAGATATTAGGCATCACATTCTTAGGGATCACACACTAAAAGGAGATATCATTCTTCAATTTATTATAATACAAGATCAAATTGTTGATATTTTTACAAAATATTTACCCTATGATAGATTTGAATACATTAAAAAAAGTTAGGAATGATAACTGTAAGGTAATCTTCCATAATAAATTTTCTTTGAAACCTATATCTTTACATTAAGTAACTCCTTCTCAAAGGGGAGTACATTTGCTTATTAACCAATTTTTTAATCAAATTTTTCATAACCAATATTTTTTTTCGAAACTCAAAATTTTTGAACCCAAATTTTAATTTACCTAATAAATTTTCTGGAATCTAAAGTTCTTCAAGAAGAATATTCTTCACTATTAATTTTTTTTATAGTAATCTTGAAGGTATGTTTTCGTACATAAATTTTCATAATTGAATTGTTTAATTTTCGGTATTTAAGAAATTTTTTATCAGTTTACCTTTCCTTAAATCAGAATTTTACTTAAAACCTCAAAATATCAGAACCCACCAAATCCTTCATTGGATTTCATATCAACCATTAGATCAGATCGTGCTTATTTCAACTGTTGGATCAAATTGGGAATTCAAACCCTAACTTTGATGTTTATATAAAGGCCCTTATTACTTTTCCCAAATTAGTTTTTCAATGATTTCGGTGCCGAAGCTCTACCTCTCTAAAAAAAGATCATTCTATTTTTCTATATTTTCTTAGACTCCAGATGTCTCTGGATGCCTCCCAATAGAAACAAATTTAATCAGATAATGATACCAAGGATTGGAAAATCTAAAGGTAAAGGTTGGTTGACCAAAGTTCTTCAGTGAATATAATTCCTTGATTATGAAAAATATTAAGCTGAATGGTTGGGAGAGTTTTTTTGTAGCCAAGACATAAAGTCAGGATCTCGTTTACCCTAACATACTTATAGAATTATTTGAAATAGTAAGTTTTTATGAGGAATGTTGAAGGTAGATGTTTTTATTCAAAAGCTATGGGAAAACATATTCTATATCCTTCAACATGTTAGAAAATATTCTTATAGTTTCATATGAAGGTGAAGCACTTTTCTGTACTAACAAGATTCCAGATCAGTTAGGAAGTTTTGAGAAGGAAAACGCAATAGAGTGCCTTGTACTCAAAGGGGTAAAATCACCAAAGATTAACCATCTCTCAATGAAAGTTAGATTGTTAGCATTATTGGTGAAAGGGTTTATCATTCCTAGAAAAGGAGACAAAGACTCATTAAAGAAAAGTGATATCTTAATTTTGAATTTTTTGGTCTACCTAAGGAAGATAAATCTTGTGAATTATATCCTTCTAACAATCACCAATATAAAAAATGGTACTCTCAACTCCTAGATCATCATGTATCTGTCCATTTTGTCTATGAACACAATTCTATGCTTAGAATCATTAATAATTCCCTACAGCTCCAAACCAAGAAATTTAGAGATCTTGCTTCTAAGTGATGATACATTTAAGAGAATGAAAGTTGGTTTCAATACCAAGTACAGAGAATTTTATAATCTTTTAAAAAGTGAGTTTGAAGCTTTAGATAAGAAAGTGGAAGTAGGAGAGACTTCCAAGAAATCTTAGAATAAGAGAAAGAAAAAATAACTAGAAACCAAAGATAATCCTATAGTTCTGGAAACACAGTCAGCTCCTCCAAAGTCGAAAAAGCAAGAGACTTTCCTAGATGAAGAGGTAGCGATGTGGAGGGAACAAAAGAAGAATTAGAAAGAAGGATATCCTAGTTATTACCTAGATCCTGCGGAGATAAAGGCATTGAAAATTCAAGGTTCTAAAGAGTATGAAAGGAAACAAAAAGAAAAGAATCTGAAGAAGAAAATTTCTAAATCTATGATTGTTCAAGCACTTCTCAAGGACACTGAGAAATCATTTGAACAGATTCAGGTACCGCAATCATTTCTCAATGAATTAGTACTAGTAGAGACTCCGAGAAATAAATTCACAATTCCAGAACATGAAGTAGAAGAAGAAATAGTTCAGAAGAATAAATTGAAGAAGAAAAATAGGAAGAAAAATATGATAGTGATGATGTTATAAAAAAGTTGAAGAATATCATGAGAAATAAAGTACTTATGACAATATATCAATTAGGACTTCCCAAGTTGAGTAAAACAAGAATATTTATCAAGGAAACATGGATGAGGGGCATGAATAGGTTAACAAAGCTACTGATGATGAAAGTAGAAATCATGACTTCATCCAACCTGATGATCATAATGAAGATTATGAAAAAGAAGAGTTTGATGAAGATAAAATTTTTGAACTTTCAAATAGTGGGCATGAATCTCCAAAGGTTTTAGAGACTATTAAAAAAGTAAACAAAGGAAAATAATAGATTGATGATACACCTAAGAAGGCTGTGGTGGTTAGGAAGGATGTTGGTGGTTCATCCAAGAGGAAAGATGAAGAGCCAGATAAAGAATATTCTCCTATAAGGGAATCAGATTCCAAATCATCATCCATGGGGCATGATTTAATGGTACAGTCTATGAAGATGTTAGTTAACACCATTACCTTGTTTCTGATTATTGATTCACGCTGCTAGTTTCTTCAACAATCTTTCAATCATAATACATATTCTATAATCATGCTTATGAAAAAATTCATCATTCGTGAGGAGGATTTACAAACATTCCTTATCAATTAAATCACTCATAGGAGATCATGTAAAGAAATTTAAAAGTGATATAAAAGAAAAATTGAAGACCTGAGGATTCTTGATGACTTCCAAGATTCCGTGAAAGATGATTTTAATAAGTCAAATGATAGAATCAAAAACATTACAGTAAGTTTTTCTAGGAATATGAACCTTGAGAAAATATCCCAGAAGAAAGAGGATAAAGATATTAATGGGAAGTTAAATTTAGTGGCTATAAATTTGAAGAGAGAAATAGAACTCAGGGAGGAGTTGCAAGAAAAGTTCAACCAACAAGAATAAGTAGTGATGTCCCAAGCAGAAATCCATTAGTCTCAAGTTGAAAAAATCAAGGCTTTGAAAAAGAAAAATCGGGATCATGAACAGTTACTTAAGTGGTTTAAAGAAGATCGTAAAGGGCTCAAGAAGATGAAGTATACCTTGAGGAAGATCATTCCAAAGGAAAATAAAGATGGGTGATTTTCATTCCATTCCGATCTTTTGGTGTATTTTTTTCCTGCATCATTTTTTTCCAATCATAATGAAATGTTTTTTTTGCTTCATTTGTTTTGTTTTGTACTAATTTTCTAGGTACCATTTTTTTTCATTCTCTTAATTATTTTTTAAAAATCACAAATGGGGAGAAAATAATGATCAAAAGAATACTAAATATAAATAAGAGAATTCCCTAAGTAAGAGGGAGTTTACTTAAAGAATACTTTCTTATACAAGAAAAAGTAATTTCTCTAAGGAAGTAAAGAATACGATCCTTAGGGGATTTAAAACCTAAGGTGGAGTTAGTTGTATTAATAATGGTTCATAAGTAAAGGGAGATAAGTTTCTCTTTTATGGGTTCATAAATAAAATTCTTATCCCTTATATTATTTTTTGAAAGGTTTCTTGTGGTTTCCAAAATGGTGGGGATTGTTGAGTCAATACAGTTTCATTACGACTTTTCCATTTCTATATGTTTTGAAAATCACAAACACGTTATCTTAAGGAAAATTACCTTTCCCTAAGGATTATTTTCTTAAGGAAAACTTACATTCTTTAATGAAATTTTTATCCTTACCTTGATTTTAATTGCCTAATTTTATAACCTCTTAAAACTAAACTCATTTTATTACTATGTAAAAAATTTGGATTGTTATCTAAAACCTTAGAATCTTATAGTTCCTTGGATATAGAGTCTTATATTTTCAGACTCTAAATTCTATGAAATTTAGATTCTATATTCCTCAGTATTCAGACTCCAAATTCCTTAGAATCCAGACTCCGAATTCCGCATAATTCAGACTCTTAATTAATCATAATTTAGACTATGAATTCCTTAAAATTATGACTCCGAATTCCTTAGAATTTAGAATTTGAATTCCTAAGAATTCAGGATCTGAATTACTCAGAATTTAGACTTCGAATTCCTCAAATTCCGACTCTAAATTCCTTAGAATTTAGACTCCAGAATCTATATAATTCAGATTCATAATTATTTGAAAAAAAAAATCTGAATATCTGTGTTTTCAAAAATCTAATTTTTTATTTGTTTAGATTATGAATTCTATTTTACCTTAGATTCAGGATATTCATAATTGGGTATGCTAATTCATTTTTCCTTATATATGCTTTTATATGTATGAAACGATGTCATACAGTTTTTTTAACTAACTTTTGGGTGAGTGAAACATGTACATATCCCGCCGAAATTCAAGGAAAAATATGACCATTGGAGGAGGGAGCCAACCATTAAAGTTTTTCCTATAAATAGAAGCTCATTTGAATGAGCTTATAATCTGTTGATCACCTTATAGATTACATGCTGTGAAGTGATTTCTAGAGAGAGAAATACTCTCATGCTTTGTGCGTTTCATGAACATCTTGTTTAGTCGTGAACATCTTGTTCAGCTTGCTTCATGAGACTCTGATTGTTACTGAGTACAATCAAGGAGTTCTAGGGATAGGAAGATAGAGTTTTTTACTACCTTAAATTTCGAGGGCTTGTGGGGATAGTAAGACAAACTATGATATTACTATCAAGGGCTTACCCTCATGAGGGTAAGAGATACTTTCTTGAAAGTATAAATCATGAGACCTTTATCCAAGGTTATTGGATACCCTACTCTTTGGGATAAAAAATTTCCTACTTGTTACTTTTTATTGTTTCAAGTTTTATTTCCACTATATTTTGATAAAAAATAAAGTATAACTTTCATATAATTTCTTGTACTTTATTTACTCTGATAAATAAGATTCTATATGCTTTAAGGTAGAATCTTTCATTAAGAAAATTATTCTTAAGTGCCTTTTCCATATTCATATTTCTAGACCCTAAGCTAGTTTATTTCATAGTTAAGAACATAAAGAGGCTTTGTGAATTTTACCTTTTTTAACTTTGTTTAAAAAAAATTTCCTTAAGGTTAAAAATTAATGTTTTTAAATTTAAAATTCACCCCCTCTTGTAATTGAGCATCTATATACACTATTTTGATCCTACAAGCGGTTGCCGGGAGAAACTCATCATACATCTCTCCAAGGATGGGGAGTCCTCCAAGATGGTAGATATCCCATAAGATGATTCACAACTCCCCATGCGATAAATGGAAGGTGTTGTTACTTGAACCCCATTAACTCAACAGATCCGGAAGGATTTTTCCTATGAAGAAGTCTGAGAAACTGAGAAACCCAGGCTGCTTAATATAAGCCCATGACCTTCAACTAGCCAAGGGACTCCAAATAGGTTTGATGTACCCAGAATACCTAGGCCCATTCATCAGAGAAACATCCTCCATCCCACAGATCCTACTTGGTACTCCACCCGCCATTAGAGTTTGCTTGGGAGATGTTGATAATGGATGGGTATTCTCAGGAGGCTAGTTTCAGGATAACATTGCGACACCTACGGTTTCCATGAGTCCATGCTGAACCTCCTAGTATAAAGACATTATCCTGAATTGGGGTGGATATGAGTTCTCCTTCTGGGGAAATGCTGGATCGATCATGTCCTCACGATGCTTCTAAGAGGATGAAAGGGGTATCGGGGTCAGCTAATTGTAGAGGAACATTTTCCGGGAGACCAAATCCATAAAGTGGAAACTGTATAGATAGCGGATAAGATAGGAGCTTTGGTGTTAATAAATCCTTTAATAAGATGTCATGAGGAATAATATAGGATTAAAGACGATCCTCACTACTCCCCACCATGGTCACCCTTGTCTTTGTTGATTTTACCACAGCTTGTGAAAGAGCCATTGTAGCCTGCATGAGAAGATCCAAAAGCTAATAAAAAGTCAGTCCAATAAAATTTATTGGATAAAGGCTACAAAGAAATTTATAAATGATTTAAAAATAAGTCCGTACATGGCTCTGCATACATTTCATGGAAATACTACGTGGTAGGCATATCCCACATACTATATAATGAGCGGAAGCAACCACCACATACAGTTACGGTACGTGGAAACATTTCACCACGTACAACCATGGAACGCGAACCAACCACAAGGCGCTGGACCATGGAGCATTGGAAAAAAAACAGAAGGGTTCACAGAAGGTGTATACCAAGAACCCAAGCCTTGTTATGTTCATTTTCAAAGATTTCGGATTAAAAAGTTTAAGTTCGGATTATTAATTCTTAATGTTCGGTTTGCCGGTTCAAGATCGGTATGTGGACCTGCAAGTATCCTAGAATTATCCTACATGGAATCCAAGTTTTGATTTTAAAACTGAACAATTCCGTTCGGAAAATCCAAAATCAGGTTTTTCGAAAGAATAATGGCAAAAAGTTTGGTTTGTGGCACATACGAAGCAGTTCGTGAAATGAATTTTCACAAGAAGCATGATACAAAATTGCAGAGGAATCTGGGGGAGTCAAGAGAACTTTTCATTGTGATAAATGGTAAAAAAACAAATTACATGCGCCCCTATATATAGGTGTGGTTCCCTCTTACTGTGCCTATCAGTTCAACCGCATACCATTTAAGTTCAGGACCGCTTCTGCATTAGAATAGTCCCTTTTTCGTTCCGAACAGACCCCATTATGATGGGGGGAATTTGTAGGGTCCTAAAAAATTTTCCAAAGGAAGAAAATGCTTCCATAATCACTTTGTAGAAAGAAGGAAGTACTCCTAAAAGTATAACAAGGTGAATGGAATCAAATTGAGTTACAAATTTAAGAAAAAAATTGAAGTAATTCAAGCATTCAAAGGATTTTAAGTGGCTTGTGTACCATCACTAGGAAGGGTTCGTGGAATGCTTGGATCCTGAACAACCTATAGGCAGAACAATCCACATGGTGCTGGCCTGCAGAGCGATGGACAACAAACTCAGTGGACCATGAACCACATTACTGAAAGACTCATGTGCTCGAAGGCCATCTGCATACCATCTCTCTAACTCATCAGTTCACAGACAAAGAAAACCATCAGGGTTCCTCGAACCATGATCACAAACTGTGGCCTCCGTAAACCCTGGTTGACCACATCTTCCACGGTTCAGGATATCTCTTCACGGGCCTCCGCAAATGGTTCCACATGCCTGTAGATAGGATTTTCATGATGCTCTATAAAAAAAGCACAAAAGGAATTGAGGAGGAGGACAAATGAAGAAATCTTGAAGGGAAACTATAGGTTGGAAGAGATAACTCAGAGAAGATTCTGGCTTCAGTCTTGAACCAGCGGTGAATCCTGAATTGCAAATCATGCTCTCCGTAGGTAAAACTAGCCACAAACCATAAAACACAGGAACTTAATAATAATAAGAGAACCACAGACCACATATTTCTTGCTGATGAACTCCCCGCAAATGATAGTACCTCAGACCCTCCTTCAATATGGTGTTCTGCATTGTGTATCGCTACGTGGATTCAACTCAACATCCCATACTGCATCAGTGCATGAAAGAAACCTAAAGCAGTGTGACAGACCACATCCAGAACTGTGTACCACTACGGTGCATGGTGGTCCATAACCATGCCCACGTACCACTTCAGTATGTGGACGATACCTCTGCCTGTATACCACTATGGTATTCAGATCTTCCCCCATCCCACATAAGAAAATAGTATGTGGAATGGGGTAATTTTAGGTATTCTTTCCCCCGGTTCCAATCTCACCCCTCTATTTCCTTCCAGTCCTCCATAATCCCTCCGTGAACCAATCCCTCGACATCAGGACAAACCCTCCATCAAAGCCACCAGACCCGTATGATCAGACCATTTGGTGAATCAATGCATCCCTTTTGAGTCTACATACCCATGGTAAGTGGATTCATGAAGGCCCTCACCATAATGGTTTGGGCTTTGTGAATGTTTGTGTTTCAACATTCCCATGGAAACCTAGAGTCCAACCTTGGGATGCTGACATGAACCACCCCATTTTAGGGATTAAGGGTGATCACTTTCTTCTCCATTCAACGAGGAATGGTAATCAATCAAAGGTGTTATGTCCGATTCCCCTTTTAACAAGGAAAAACTCCTCCCCTTCCCAAAATGAATTCTGGGGAACTCCCACTAAGGTAAGTCCCCAATCTTCTGAGGCCGAGTCACAAAACCTTTAATGTCATTTTACATTAAAAGGTTCATCGTTCCACACCCTCGCCCACCATCGCACCAACCTCTTCCATTGTAGTCTCTCCCTCTCCCACCAGAAGGAGAGGAAGCATGTGGTTAGTTGGATCTATTACATCCTCTTGTTTCTCACACCGATCATGACTCACCTGGGCTTAAAAGTTTGTGATGATTACAACATCCACACATTTTTGAACTACAAGAACTTTGATTCCAGATCAAAATAGGATGCATAGGTTAGTTATTTGAAGGCCCAAGTTAAAAAGGATGCCCATCCAAATGGGTTCACCCATAATTTATCCCCAAATGGACAATGTCCATTCATAAGCCCCATACAATCTGAACTATGTGGGTTATGATTCCTCGCTTGAGGATATGTAGGAATCACATCTTATGGGTTTGACCCTAACATCAAGTCACATTTTTTCCCCATGGATGATGATAAACTCCAGAGCACCATATTGTATGGCTCAAGTAAACATCACCTCCGTAGCATCAAATCAATATGTGCTTATGACAATCCAACAAAGCAAGGGTAGCCCATGGACACACTCTTCGATAATGAACCAAAGATTTTTGAACATATGAAAATGAATTAAATCATTAAGAGAGTACTAGAATAGGAAATAGTCATCCCCCCAAAAGGGTGCGGTGAGACCGACTTCCGATCCTCTTGACCAGCGGAGTCCTTAAGTTTCATTAGCCAAATCATCATCCGATGAACACCTGACTTTGGAATTCAAGTACATGAATCAAGGATACCAGGGCCGTTGGGTGTTTCTGGATCCACAAATAATCCCATTGGAGACCATCCAATGAATTTATATCTGAGGAGGACCGATTGCACAAGTCCTTGACCCCATGCAATCGCCCTCTAGGACCATCTGACTGTGGAATCTCCTTCACAGCACAGAAGGGATAAATTACCCAATCCTCACAGGGTAAATCCAACTCTCCTTTAAAGGATAATGACATAGAATGGGTCGAAATAAAAGAAATGATGAATTTGACGAGGACCCGTCTATATGAAAAGAGGCAGGTGATGATTCTCATCAGACCATTTCCTCATAGCCCAAAACGCGCCACCTCAGAGGTAGAACAAGTATATATATATATTTGTGTATAATATATAAATATTATATATATATATAATATAAATAATTTTATTTACCTATGTAAATACATATTCATATATATATATATATATATATATATATATATTTGTAAATACATTTATATTTGTGCATGTGTGTGTATTTAGGCATTTATATAATATTATAGATATAATATAATTATAATATGTATTTTTATAAAATTATTTTTATACACATATGTTTGTGTGTGTGTGTGCGCATGTGTAAAAATAATTTTATTAATTATTATTCTTACACCTAATTTTTTAAACTATAAAAATTATATACTGAATTTATAAATACTATACATTTATATATTTTATTATTTATATTATCCATATATTATATTAAATAGAATTATGTTATATCATGTATACACATATATATACACAAAAAATTAAATACATTCATATAATTGTAAATATATAATATAATATAATTATATATAAATATATATTTACTAACTTATTTATAATTAATATGGTATACTAAAATATAAATAAAACAATTATATAATATATATAAATTTATATATAAGAAAAATATTTATACTATAGTATATATAATATATATATATATATATATTTAATTTTTCCTATATAAAATATATTTATATACATAATATAATGGAAATGTATTTATACATAAATATAAAATACAAATTTATTTAATATATAATAAAAATTTATTTAATATAATATATTTATAATATAAATCATAATCTAAATGAATAATATTTATAAAACTATATTTAAATTTTAAATATATGAATAAATATATTTATAATTACATTTTTATTATTTATACCAATATTTATATATGTATACATTTTTTATGGGTATAAGTTTTTATTTAAAGTATTTATATAATTATATATATGTGTTTATAATGTATTTAAATACATTAATATAATGTGTTTATGTAATATATAAATATATATACATACATACATGTGCACAAAACAATTTATATTATAAAATTTGAATTTGTATGAGATTTTTTTTTAAAAAATAAAAATAATTAGAGGGGGAAATCCCCTATAATATAAGTTATGTGTGGTAGTTCATAAACCCCGTATAATTTCATCAATTAGAGGGTTTAAAAACCCCCCTCTTCTATCATAAATTAGAGGGGGTTCAAAACCCACTCTAATTTAAGAGATTAGAAGGGGTTGTGAACCCCCCAATATTTCCTTTATAAAACAAATTACATTATATATATAGACACTAAAATTAATATATATATATATATATATATATATCCTTTTAATTTCAAATGATCCTATAGAACAACTCATTATTAAATTAGTGGCAGTTTTGACATAACTGCCTCTAAAATCCAACCAAATATTAAAACAATAATGCTAAAAATTTCAAAAGGGGCTTTGAACCCCCTATAAATTTGATGATTAGTGGGGGGTTTTCAAAACCCCACATAATTTACAATGAAAATTAATGTATAATGGGTTGTGCATAATGTAATGCCCTGACCCCAGTTACCCAGAGTCGGTGCATTATTACATAACATTGGCATGATCACAAAAGATCAAGTCTCGAAATACCGATTAGTTTAGTAGCCTTGGAATCACTAGATATATTCATAAGTATTACATTAAATCATAAAGTGAAAAAAAACTACAACAACATCTTGTCTTCATGTCCCCTCATACTATCCCTACAGGTCATTCATAAAATACTTCTTCACATCCTGGAAAAAATTAAAACATTGAAAGGGGTGAGATCTGATGCTCAGTAAGGATAACAATATAGCAGAAACATTCATAAATAAACATAAACATTTAAGGAAATGTATAACTAAAAAAAAGCCTTTTAAACTTGAACTTTAGCATAATATGTAAAATATAAAATGAAATAATTCCATTTACTTATTCACACGGATATTATACTAATCGAATAATCACATGCAATATCAATAACCACGTTCATAATGATGGAATGCATAATGCCAGACTATCATAACCACATAGCCAAGGCCTCGTTCCAAGACAACAAATAAGATTTTGTCAAGGCCTTGTTCCAGAACACTAGTTTGTCTCATGAGACCTACCGATGCATTGAGGAGCTATAGCAGGCTCCACCCATCACTTACTAAGTCCAATGCATTCCTCATATGAATAGGTTTAAACATAACATAAACATTCGTATTAAAACTAGCATATGAAATGTCAATAATTTATCCATAAACCATGAATGGTATAAAAATAACACATCCACAGTCAAAAATATCACAAAACCTTCAATACAATATGAAAGTTTTGTATCATAATAAATCAACTTCAAATAAACTTAAAATCCATCAAAGGATGTTGACATAGATAAAATCAAAACTATTTGAGAGAAATATCTCTTTTTTTGAAATAATTTTAAAGTCACATAATTATAAAAGAAAACATTTAATTTAAAAATATTCTTATAAGCTTTTAAGGGAAGCTTTAACGATTTTATAACGATGGAAAATAGCTGTACTCGCTGTATAAGTTAAAAAAAGTCATTCTTACCTTAATTCTATTGAAAAGGTTAAAAAGGACCTTGTTTGGAAAACGACAGAAAGATTCATTTATAAACTTCTTATAAAAAGTAAAGCAAGGGTATAAATGACATTAAAACATATTATGTAAAATATTAAGAATGTTTTGAAATACATTTTTAATAAACATGGATGTGTCTGATAAAGAGGTCCCAGTAGATAACTATGTATAAACAACCTTGGATAATGAAGAGATTGTGAAATAAACCATTACCTTGTAATTTTCCTTTGTTGAGGGTAGGTTAACCTCCTATATAATGGTAAAATAATTGTTATTAAATTATACAAGAATCATATACATTAATATGATATCATATATGATCTTTTAACATTGATTTGTTAATAATATCTTAGTATTATCATCGTTTCGGGTGTTAACAAATCCATTTTCCTTTATATATTTTGTTACATAGGACATGTTTGTTATGGATAGGCTGTATCTTATTCATATCCATAATGATATAAATTCCTTAAACATTATTTTTAATCATCAAATGAGAATTATAATTGCATGGATACGATGGGGAATGAATCTCATCGCGTTCATGGAGATAGTAGTCCGTACGTACGCACGAGGGACAATAGCATTATTTTGATAATAAAATAGTATATAATTGGATGTTATATCATATATACAGAATAATTATCATGTTATATTTATTATTTACATCAATTACATATCATTATCATACCCATTAAAATAATAATGTTTTTGAATAACAATTACACCACGACGTGGAGACGGTAAGCCGTACGCACGCACGTATGGTGACATGTCATTCAAAGGATGGATATAATACTGAATATGGTTGTAACATATTTATAATAACATTAAAGTATATAAAATATACTTTAGTTATTATTTTAGAAAGGAAATAACAAAGAAAGAAGAAGTTGAAGAAGAAAGGAACTTGAAAAAGGGTGGTGAAAACATTACATCTTCTTCGGGTTCTCCCTTTTGATTTGATCAAAAGGGCTCCTTAAGTTGGATCTATGATCAAACTAAGGCCTCTATGTTTAAGTGAGGGAAGTTTATAGAGTATTTGGGTAGGGTTTGGCAAAAAATAAAGGCTTTAAAGGTGTGAATAATTGGTTAGAAGTTGGGTCCTTTTATAAGGGGGGAGGGTCTCTTTAGAAAAAACTTAAAGTATTAATTTATAATAAATTCATATTCGGTTTCTAATGGCTCCAAAGTATATTATTAAAAGTATAAGGTAGGTATGGGTTGAAATAATTTCAAAAAATAGATTTTATATGGGTTTGGTCCATTATATTAACCTTATCTTTTAGTTTTAACTCTTAGTTAATTTGATTGACATTTAACATGTCACGTTGTATTTTTATATTATATAGTTAATAAACATACTATATACATCCAATCTACCCCCAAGTGATCCATTAATGATACACCTATCATGATATAAGTCCTTTTAGCGAACCTTATATTTTTAGTAATATAATATCAATTAATAATATAATATTAGTTTAAAAAACTCATTTATGTCAATTTTGACACTATTCAATAATTGATTTTTTTTAAAGTCTTAAAAACATTATTAATTAGAATAAAATTAATTTAAGCCATAATAACATGTAATATTAACCAATAAAATTCATTTATGTCATATAAAGTTTCAAATTATATTTATTTTAACTTTTATAATACCAATTATTTGATTCTTTTATTATTTAGGAAAATACTGCATCATTATTGTGTCATAAATAAATTTAATTATTAAATGTATAAAAATTATAAATAAAATACCATTATGTATGAAATAGTTTTATCTTTATAATTAATTTTTATAGTCTAAAATCAAAAATATATAACCCTATGTAAAAATTGTTTTTCTAAAAGATATATGCTTATGTAATTTTTGCATTTACTTTAACTTAATTAATATAAAGTGTCATTATCACTTACAAGTGGCTCCATGGGGTCCCAAAATCGACCCAAAGATGCCCATGGTCGGAAATGTATCAATCAATAGGGGTAGAACATGTTTTAGGGTAATTTAGTATTATTATAATATTATTTGTTTACCCTTATTTACCAGATTTACCCTTTAACCATGGTAAATAAAATATTTACTGAAGTAATTATTCAAAATGTCTAAAAATAAAAGTTACATATTTACAAAATTTTTACCTCCTGATTCTAAGTATGTAATTCATTTTTCTAAATTCAAAACACATAAGTGGAAAATATTAATTTAAAATTAATTCCCGTTGTCGAAAAAAAGCGTGTTTTTAACAAATAATAACTATCAAAAGATTGACACTTTCTTATGTCCAGTTTAAATATGAAATTATGTACAATGACAAAAATTGGATTAAATGGTAAATTATAATCTAATTATACTTTAAAATCACTCAAATTCATAATTTATCACTGTTAATTATTTCGATTAAAAAAGTTGTTTTTAATTAAAATTTAGTAATTTTCACTATTCATCAAAATATGAAAGGTGTCAGAAAAGTACCAAACCTTCCCCCTAAGATAATTTTGATATTAAAAATCCAAAAATGAAGCCTATTTTACCAAATTCAAAACATAAAAGTTTCATTTATTAATTTAAAATTAATTCACGCTATTAAAACCAAAAGGCATATTTCTAATAACTATCAAAAGTTTGACACTTGTTTATGTCCAATTTCAAAGTGAAATTACTTATAATGACCATCATTGGATTAAATGGTAAAAATATAATATATTTATACTTCCATACCATTAAAATATATAATTTAACAATATAAATTATTTTGATTAAAAAAGTTGTTTTCAGTTAAAATATAGTATTTTTCATTATTCACCCAAATATGAATGTTATCAGAAAAACACCAAAACTTTATTGAACCTAAATTATTATTTCCTGATTCTAATGAAGAAGTTTATTTTTTCAAATTTAATATATAAAACTTTCAAATATTTGATTTAAAAAAGTTTCTCCATTAAAAGGCGGTAAAATTGCATTTTTTTGAAAAATACTTCTTTTATCCGAAAAAATGGATTTGTTCTTAAATTATGTCTAATAAACTCATAATATTGATTCTAAAATTATAAGGATTATATAAAGTTCAAAATTCATTTAATACTATTCATAACTTCTTTTCAATGGCTTGTTTGGTAAGTCATGGTGCGCTAGAACTCGGTGTTGCGTGTAGTGAAAGTTATTGAATTAATTTGAAGAAATAACATACTATGAAATATTGCGGTGTTACAGTATTCCCTACTTTAATAAATTTCATCCTCGCAAATTGAAATTTTTTTCCGAAAATAAAATGTTGAAAATAGAAAATACCTTTGGGAAACCCACATCGGAAATTAGGTTAGTAAAATTTAGTCTTAATATGAGGAAAATGGAAATGAAAGGGTCATCACCAGATTATGATTTAGATTAGGAGAACATTGGTGGAAATTAGAGACATATAATTGGAGGAAACACGTAAATATTTATAGGTAGTGATTGTGGTCATCAATGACAGACAATTGTAAAATTTAGGGCCTTAAATTCATCAATATATGATGATTTAAAATACCATCGGTTCCACAAAACATATGGTATTAGGATAACACATTTTTTGCTTTAATATCCCCTTCAATAAAGTATATGAATTAATTTCTTCATTGAATAAAGGAATAAGAAAAATATATACATGACAAGTAGAGTCCCATCCTTTAACTAAGTTCTACCACAAACTCATCTTTCACTCTAAAAGATAATAGAACTTAAAAATAATATTCTACTTATCCAATTCGTATAGGGTTAAAAAAATGAATTTATAATTCATGTAGAAGAACCATTAAAAAAACTACATTATTCAATCCAGGACATCACGTGGGTCAGTGGTAGGTGATACACCCTTGTCGCCCTTCGGTTGTGGGTTCTAGTCTCACGGCCTTGCCGGACGCGATGGGTTACCGCCCGACCTCTGGCTTGTCCTTTTTATGGAAATCAAAAATAATCTCAAACTAGACTTATCCAAAATAATTCTTTCCAAACTCAGAGTCCAAAATTGATAAGGTAGGTAAACACAATGAAGATCCTTTTTTCCACATAATAGCATGTGAACACCTTAATCATGTATTCTTTTAAAATACTGCAACATCCTGAAATACTATAAAGCCTTATTGATTTCGTTCATGATCCCTTATTTCTTATAGAATACTGGATATACTCCTTCTATCCAAAAATGTGGTAAACTCCAACAATGATGGAATATACAAATCATTAATCAGTTTCAAGGTGGTCTAGAATATCTAATATAATTAATCCAAATCAATCATGTATTATTCCAAAATCACTACCTCGGTATCAGAACCATATTATGGGTTATCTTTCTCTTAACCATATATTTTCCAAAAGTTTAACATTCTATTGAGTCACTTTTCTTTTTTCCTCACTATCTCAAGTCCTTAATGAAATAGTACTGTAGTACAATCCTTATATACTCCATAATTATTATAACCAGTACATTGTTGATACAACACTCAAATGACATAATTATCTAATAAGAACTCTAATCACTCCTTCTCATCTATGGTAGTATCATAACTTGATTATTATCCAATAACATCATTTGGGGCATACTATGATGATTTGGACATTGGTTCACGTAGTGTCCCAACTCCTTGCAAATGAAGCATTGTACATGTGAAACCTTTTTCTTACCCTTGCAGTCACGTACATGGTGTCCTTCTTATCCACACTTATAAAAAACTCCCATTCCTTTCAGGAAAGTTCGAGGGTGTTTCTTCCCATAGTTATCACATATAAAAAATTCTTCCTTTTCCCTCTTCCCTTTATCCATCCTTCCCTCTTCCATCATTTTCTTCTCTTTATTCCCTTCAAATCCATAGGACTCAGATAATTCTTTACTTATCTTATTAACACATGATACTATTTCTTCATATGTTGAGAATACATGGGAGACTATTTACCTTCAAAATGTTGTCTTAATTCAATGAAAGATATGATCCTTCTTACTCTTTGGATCATACGTATTGCTGGAGTTCACATTCCTTCTACCGGGCACCATTTCTATATAATAGCATAAACTAAATCAGTTTATGAATTGCAATGAATAATTCCAAACTTGTAAAATATCTAACGTAAATTGAGTAGTTTATAGATATAATCCATAATCCCAAAAATGTTTTCTTTGAGTAAGTATATACTCATAAACCATTCATAATGGTTTGTAAAGAAAATGAGAATTATCCTAAGCATATCCCTCGGGAGTGTCGTAACCAAGAGTGCAACAAGGCCCATTGTCGTGCACCAGTTCCCATTTGAGTCTATCTCAAAGCGGTGTGTTCAGGTTTTACCACTAGGTACATCTGTGCCAGAGCCACCTCTACCTTCTCGTATCCAGACAGAGATGCATTGCTCGGAAAACTCACAGAATATCTACAATACAAAAATTATAGGAAGTTCTTCTATACTAATCCTCAATGTCCATCTTAGGTCTATGTGCTCTAATCAGATTTTATCTAAATATATCTTCCAAGGTTTGTACTAAACTTTCTCTGATACCAACTATAACACCCCGACCCCAGTTACCCAGAGTCGGTACATTATTACATAACATTGGCACGATCACAAAAGATCAAGTCTCTAAATACCGATTAGTTTAGTAGCCTTGGAATCACTAGATATATTCATAATTCTTACATTACATCATAAAGTGAAAAAAACTACAAAAACATATTGTCTTCAAGTCCTCTCATACTATCCCTGTAGGTCATTCATAAAATACTTCTTCACATCCTGGGAAAAATTAAAACATTGAAAGGGGTGAGCTCTGATGCTCAGTAAGTATAACAATATAGAAAAAACATTCATAAATAAACATAAACATTTAAGGCAATGTATAACTAAAACAAAAGCCTTTTAAACTTGAACTTCAGCATAATATGGAAAATATAAAATTAAATAATGCCATTTACTTATTCACATGGATATTATACTAATTGAATAATCACATGCAATATCAATACCACTTTCATAATGATGGAATGCATAATGCCAGACTATCATAACCACGTAGCCAAGACCTCGTGCCAAGAATAAAAATAAGATTTTGTCAAGGCCTCGTGCCAAGACACTAGTTTGTCTCATGAGACCTACCGATGCATAAAGAAGCTATAGCGGGCTCCACCCGTCACTTACTAAGTCGAATGAATTCCTCATATGAACAATTTTAAATATAACATAAACATTCGTATTAAAACTTGCATACGAAATGTCAATACTTTCTCCATAAACCATGAATGGTATAGAAATAACACATCCACAGTCAAACATATCACAAAACCTTCAATACAATATGGAAGTTTTGTATCATAATAAATCAACTTCAAATAAACTTAAAATCCATCAAAGGATGTTGACATAGATGAAATCAAAATTATTTGAGAGAAATATCTCTTTTTTTGAAATCATTTAAAAGCCACATAATTATAAAAGAAAACATTTAATTTAAAAATATTCTTATAAGATTGTAGGGGAAGATTAGACGATTTTATAACGACTAAAAATACCCTCACCCTCCATATAAGTTAAAAAAAGACATTCTTACATTAATTCTGTCGAAAGGGTTAAAAAGGACCTTGTTTGGAAAATGACGGAAAGATTCCTTTATAAACTTCTTATATAAAGTCAAACAAGGGTATAAATGACTTTGACCCATATTCTGTAAAATAGTAAGAATGTTTTGAAATACATTTTTAAGAAACATGGATGTGGATGATAAAGAGGTCCCAATAGATAATTATGTATAAACAACCTAAGATAATAAAGAGATTGTGAAATAAACCCTTACCTTGTACTTTTCCTTGGTTGATGGTAGGTTAACCTCCTGTATAATGGTTAAATAATTATTATTAAATTATACAAGAATCATATACATTAATATGATATCATATATGATCTTTTAACATTGATTTGTTAATAATATCTTAGTATTATCATCGTTTTGGGTGTTAACGAATTCGTTTTCCTTTATATATTTTGTTACATAAGCCGTGTTTGTTATGGATAGGTTGTATCTTATTCATATACAGAATGATATAAAGTCCTTAAAAATTATTTTTAATCATCAAATGAGAATTATAATTGCATGGATACGATGAGGAATGAATCTCATCGCGTTCGTGGAGACGGTAGTCCGTACATATGCACGAGCGACAATATCATTCTTTTGATATTAAAATAATATATAATTGAATGGTATATCACATATAAAGAATAATTATCATGTTATATTTATTATTAACATCAATTACATATCATTATCAAACCCATCCAAATAATAATGTTTTGTGAATAACAATTACACCACGACGTGGAGACGGTAAGCCGTACGTACGCACGTATGATGACATGTCATTAAAAGGATGGATAGAATACTGAATATGGTTGTACCATATTTATAATAACATCACAGTATATAGAAGATACTGGATTTATTATTTTAGAAAGGAAATAACAAAGAAAGAAGAAGTTGAAGAAGAAAGGAACTTGAAAAAGGGTGGTGAAAACAATACCTCTTCTTTGGGTTGTTCCTTTTGATTTGATCAAAAGGGCTCATTAGGTTGGATTTCTGATCAAAATAAGGCATCTAGGTTGAAGTGTGGGAGGTTTAGAGAGTATTTGGGCAGGGGTTGGCTGAACCAAAAGGCTTTTAAGGTGTAAATAATTGGTTAGAAGTTGTGTTCTTTTATAAGGGGGAGGAGGAGCTCCTTAGAAAAAACTTAAAGTAATAATTTATAATAAATTTATATTCAGTTTCTAATGGCTCCAAAGTGAATTATTAAAAGTATAATTTGGGGATGGGTCGACATAATTTGATACAATATATTATAGATAGGTTTTGGTGATTATATTAACCTTATCATTTAGTTTTAACTCTTAGTTAATTAGATTGACATTTACCATGTCACTTTGTATTTTTATATTATATAGTTAATAAACATACTATATACATCCAATTGACCCCAAAGTGGTCCATTAATGATACAAATATCATGATATAAGTCCTTTTGCTGAACCTTAGATTTTTAGGAATAGAATATCAATAAATAATATAATATTATTTTTAAAAACTCATTTATGTCAATTTTGACACTATTCAATAATTGATTTTTTTTAAAGTCTTTAGAACTTTATTAATTCCAATAAAATTCATTTAAGAAATAATAACATGTAATATTAATCAATAAAATTCGTTTATGTCATCAAAACTTTCAAATTATATTTATTTTAACTTTTATAATAGCAATTATTTGATTCTTTTATTATTTAGGAAAATACTGCATCATTATTGTGTCATAAATAAATTTAATTATTCAATGTATAAAAATTATAAATAAAATACCATTATGTATGAAATCGTTTTCTCTTTCTAATGAATATTTATAGTCTAAAATAAAACATATATAACTCTATGTAAAAATTCTTTTTCTAAAAGATATATGCTTATGTCATTTTTGCATTTACTTTAACTTAATTAATATAAAGTGTCATTATCACTTACAAGTGGCTCTATGGGGTCCCAAAATCGACCTAAAGATGCCCATGGTCGGACATGTATCAAACAATAGGGTAAGGACACGTTTTAGGGAAATTTAGTATTATTATAATATTATTTGTTTACCCTTATTTACTAGATTTACCTTTTAACCATGGTAAATAAAATATTTACTGAAGTAATTATTCAAAATGTATAAAAATAAAAGTTAACTATTTAAACAATTTAGACCTCCTGATTCTAAGTATGGAATCAATTTTTCTAAATTTAAAACACATAAGTGGTAGAAATTAATTTAAAATTAATTCCTGTTGTCGAAACAAAAAGCGTGTTTTTAACAAATAATAACTATCAAAAGATTGACACTTTCTTATGTTCAGTTTAAATATGAAATTATGTAAAATGACCAAAATTGGATTAAATGGTAAAATTATAATCTAATTATACTTTAAAATCACTCGAATTCATAATTTATCACTATTAATTATTTCGATTAAAAAAGTTGTTTTTAATTAAAATTTAGCAATTTTCACTATTCATCAAAATAAGAAAGTTATAAGAAAAGTACGAAAATTTCACCCTAAGATAATTTTGATATTCAGAATCACAAAATAAATTCTATTTTACCAAATTCAAAAGATAAAAGTTGAATTTATAACTTTAAAATTAATTCATGCTATTAAAACCAAAAGGCCTATTTTTAATAACCATCAAAAGTTTGACACTTGTTTATGACCAATTTCAAAGTGAAATTACTTACAATGACCATTATTGGATTAAAAGGTAAAAATATAATCTATTTATATTTCCATACCATTAAAATGTATAATTTTACGATATAAATTATTTTTATTAAAAACGTTGTTTTCAGTTAAAATATAGTATTTTCACTATTCACCCAAATATGAAAGTTATCAGAAAAACACCAAAAATTTATTGAAACTAAATTCTTATGTCCCAATTATAAAGAAGAAGTTTATTTTGTCAAATTGAATATATAAAAGTTTCAAATATTGGATATAAAAATTCTTCGCCATTAAATGGCGATAAAATTGCATTTTTTTTTGAAAAATACTTCTTTTATCTAAAAAATGGATTTGTTCTTACATTATGTCGAAGAAACTCATAATATAGATTCTAAAATTATAATTTTTATATAATGGTTAAAATTCAGTTAATACTATTCATAACCGCTTTTGAACGGCTTGTTTGGTAAGTCATGGTGCGCTAGAACTCGGTGTTGCGTGTAGTGAAAGTTATTGAATTACTTTGAAGAAATAACGTACTATGAAATATTGGGGTGTTACACATAACCCCTTCTAAAAACCCACCACTAATATGTTGTATTTATATAGTGCGGGGAGACAATGCACTAAGGTGATGATTATAATAAGGTCCATACTATAATAAAACTCCACGGAATTATAAATACCAAACTCAGTTGAATAAATAACAGATAAAGATAATAACAAGCTAAAAGAAATTTCCATACATATTAGATAAAGCACACATTTCTTATGTTCCTACATGAATATACATGCATGATTTTCTAGGGCTGATCACATAATAATGTACTCAAAATTTGAAAAGAAACTCCAACTCAAATAAAATAACCACTATGGTCCACCTGACATCTATCCCATGCACAAATGCATCATTGGACACTATGGTCTAAAGTATGATCCTGGTCGCTAACCCAATCTCAAAACCATAAAGTATACAAGCATCCTGAGGGGCCTTTGTAGGGCATGAGTATAAACTCAATACTCCACCACCAAATTATTCCCCTACTATATAAATATTTATATATGTGTAAGTATAATAAAATAAATAGAGAATATAATCATGCATAAATCACATACGAGAAAGCATTTACCTACCTTATCCAACGTTAGAGTGGAACGATATATCCACAACCATTCGTAATGGAAGGACCCCAATATCTCATCCAAAAACATGTCACTCATAACCTTATTCAAACCAATACCATATATTGCCTCACATTTAGTACAACTAACATCCCAAAAGAACACCCAACAAATATTTCCCATGCCCCTCGAACACCCTCCCATCGAATTGACATCATCTCAATAACTCAACGTACCAAGGAACAATGATATCATTCCTCCAATGAATAATAAATCATCATCAGATCAATATCTTGATGTCTTTGGGAACACATATATATAACCTTCAACAATCCTTTCCCATCATTTCAATCATATACAACGATCCTCATCCCACAACTGATGGTCTCAGACACCATTAACTATGGATTTCCAAGGTGGTTACCTCCTCCACAACTAATAGTCAACACCATCCCATAAACCTGTAAAACTAAGGAGGCATCCACCCATAATGAGTGTTCAAAACCCCCTCAATTAAGTCGTATATGTGTTTACATGACTCCAATAGAAACATTGGTTAAAAAAGGTGTGTGGAAATCACCAAAAATACCTAATCCACCCCATCTGGAAACCTCATTGTCACATGTGAACCTTATCACCCACCAAGACATGGTCATCACCATCCGCCTAAACATAATGACCACATCGCCTCAATTATGATGGTCAAAAATACTCCACATATCTTAGGACACACCCTTATCTTGATGAACCACATCATCTCAATCATAGTAATCAATATCATTTTAATACCTAAGGCCATTCCTATCATGTTCTCACAAAAATCATGCAGTCATATCACAATTTAATTAATTTAAAATTTTAAAATAATTATCATAAACTTACAATAAAATTCCATATACCTAGCTTAGCTTATCTATATAGAGTAAATCATGCCCCTCGACATCTCATAAAAACAATTAACTATGATTTGAAAAGAAGAATTAATTTATTAATGGTTCCCCTGGAAAACACACACATTCATATTTGAAAATGATTACAATAAAATGAATATAAAAGTAAATAAAACTAGGAACCACCTAACTAAATAGTGTAGGCTCTCACACATATAACAGTGGCCTCTAATATGAGCTGAAATGAGAGAAATTTATATTCTATAAAAACACCCTAAAAATAGGGAAAATGAGCTTGGATGGAAATAGCATTTCAAACAGCAAAGTAAACGAATAAAGGAAGTAAGAGGAGTCAAGGACTTAACCCTAAACTTTTATTTCACTCATGCCATCCATATTAGAACTCAAATAATGGAAACAGTAAAAAAACTAAGGGAGGAAGAAAATGGAATTGTTCTCTACTTTTCACTGTAAATGGAGGATAAATGATATAAAAGATAGTAAAATGAAGGAGGGAATGTTTGGTAATTTCACCCCCAATAATGAATCATAAGTTTAGAAAACATGGTTTGGTTAACCGTGTGACAACTGTGTGGTGACACTATCTGAAGGTCACCCCCATTAAAACTAGTCACACAGTTTTTAAGAATGGGTTTTCAAAATATACACCAAGTATCCACACTCACTACCTAAGTGGAACTAAGTGTACATGTTAGAAATCATGGTTTATCAAACCATGAAAATTTTATGCAAACTCTCTCTAAAAAAACTACATAAATATCACATGGACATGAACACCACCTCACATGGTTTTCCTAACTATTCTCAAGCTCAAATATGGGTCGCACTATTTTACCTAAAGAGGCGCACAGTTTAAAAAATCCATGTTCCTCTACCTGCACTTTCCAAAAATGATTTTTTGGTGCTTGAACCTCCTAAAACTTTTTTAAACCCTTGATTAACTCAACATTTTATAAACACCATATAATAACAACATACCAATGGATTTTAATTCTTTAAATTATTATCCAAACCCAATTTAAATGATGTCCCATACACACAACTTAAAATTCCAATTTACTCAAAAAAACCATCCATTCCAAAAACATAGGACATAAGATCCAAATCCTTTATTTGATTCATCACTATGAATAAAAAATATTTCTATTATTAAGGTTAAATTAAATATTGGTGAATTATCCAATCTCTTCTTTAAGTCTATAAATTTTCTCACATTCCATTATCTAGGTGAATTTGACCCCTTTATGAGGTAGCTTGATTAATGGGTTGGACAGTCAAGAAATATTTTCAACAAATCAATTATAGTAATATGTTAATAAACAGAATCTATTTATATAAGTTATTATTGATGGTTTGGTCCATTAATTTACTAGATTAGTCTTTTATGGATCAATTTATATTCCATCCTTATAGAAAATATGTCCAATAAAATAAACTTTTTAGAGCCAAAATTTACCCTTACTAAATTTCCCATATAACTCCATTCCTATAAGAGTCTAAATAATTATTCATAAATGAATATTTTTATCTTAATGGACTATAAAGTATACAAATATATCATCAAGAAATAACACAATGAAATAATCAAGATAATATTTGAATACTCTATTTATGAGATACATAAACATAAAATTGGAATTATTTAATCCAAAGGGAATTGTTATAAACTCATAATATCCTTACCTAAAATTAAATATCCTCTTTGGTATATAATCCACATTCACTATTAAATTATGATAACCAAAAAAATATATCAATATTTATAAAGTATTGATCTACATGAAATTGATCAAATAAATCATCAATTTTTGGAAGAGGATACATATTATTTATAGTAATGGCATGGATTTCCATATAATCATTGCATATACTCATAGACCCTTAATTAATTTTAAAAAATAGAATATAGGATACCTAAGGTGAAAACTATGGTCATATGAATCCCATTTCATAAAAATCCTTCAGTAGTTTCTTTAACACCATCTGTTCACCTACGTCAATTAAATAAGGATTCATAGATAAAGGTTTTTCATGAGGTATGAGTTACATAGAAAACTCAACTTCATGCTCAAGAGGATTTCGAGGTAATTAATCAATAAATACATCAATGTAATCATGAAAAATAGTTACATATTATATTATAAGTACTTATTTCCCATCCATTAATTGAATTTTTTCTTCCACTTTCCCCTAGATTTTATTAAAATAAGATATTGGAGGTTGATCTAGACAACACACAGATAATCACTTTTCTAACCTAAAACATGGGATTATATTACTACCTCACCTACAGTAATCTCCTTCTCATGAAAATAAATTCTTGAATTATACTACATGAGCTAATCCATACCAAGTACTCTATCAAAATCAACCATAGGTATAACAATCAAGTTTTTAGCAAGAGAATATATATAGATGTTGATATACACTTTATGATATATCCTTGTTTAAATACGACTCCCACTAGGTGTTATAATTCGTAAACCCTTTTTAAATGTTTAAAATGATGATTTAATTTTCACATCAAACATGGAAGATATAAAATAATTGATTGATCTGAAATAAACAAGATAATTGTCTATCTTTGAGTTTATAATAAAAGTGAATTTTATTATGTCATTCGAAATATCAACTTCATCTATAGTGATTATATAATCTGGACCTTCCTCCTTTGGTTTCCTCTAATGTAAATTACTATTTTTCTTGGGGTATTTATTTGAATAGTTCTCTATCTTTATAAATTTGATGCATTGAAAATTGGTAGCTCTCCTTTTAAATTATTTATCTTAATGGCCTTTATCAAAAAACATAAAGAAAACTCTAATTACATTCAAAAATTCCCAATGTAATTTCATCACAAAATTATTACATATCAAATATTACACTCTAACCTTTTTCTCCATTGGAACATTATTTTCATCATAATGGTTCACCATCAACTTATTCTCTTACTTTACATTAAATACACAAAACTTGTAGAAAGTTTTATTTTTTTGATAGAACATGATACAATATCCTCATATGAATAAAAATTTTATGAGACTAAATCAATTCAAATAGTCAACTTTATCCCATTAAATAAGTGACCAAAATTACGTTTTGGATTAAAAATTTATTCTAAAACATATAATTCTATCATTATAATGTTATAATCACACTCAAAAAAAATCCTCATTGTTTTTATTTTGAACGAGAAATTTTCTCTCCATATCAACTAATTTCTCATGAAAAATTTATTCTTAAAAAATATTAACATAAAATTTTTCCATTCCATGTGCTATATCTTATACGCCATCCTTGGTTTTTTGAATAAATTACTACCATTGATATGTATCTATATTTAGATGATAAAACATCATAATAACCTTTTTCATATCACTATATCCCATGGTGTGAAATATTTTCTCAAGGGACATGATCCATTAATCAGCTACCAATAGTTTAGTGGTTCTATTAAATGATGGATGTTTTTGTTGTATGAAGAAGTCTAATAAAGATACACCTTGTTTTGAATAAATAAATTACACCATACATGAAAGGTTTTTAGTTATAACCTAATTCATCTTCCCTAATATAGATATAATCTTCTCAACTAAAACTTTATCATCATTGACCTACTCATGGGTAAAATCTACACATGAATTACAATGGTTTATATGGTTCCCATTCTTTCTTATAGGTTCAATTTTGAAAAAAATACACTTAATTAGATCATGATATTATGAATATTTAATAATAATATACCATCCTTAAGAAAATAAAATATTAATGAAAGAATTCATGAATATATTATGGGTATATCATAATGTTTTTTCTATCTAACTAGGTTTCTATATATCCATGTCATAAGAGGTCCACTAAACTTTCTATCATATAAATTATAACAACCCTAATTCGAGTAGCCTATTTCCAAAGGTTATATTACTACATTGGTACATAATATAATAGATCATATTTCATAGGATCCAATAGTTTTTTTATATTGGGAGATTATATGAATACATGGAGTACATATCACATAAGAATCAAAAAATACAACTTAAGTCATCAAGGAGAACTATATTATTCCTTCAATAAAATCCATGAAATTAATTTGAGTTCTCATCTTGGTTTCCTTTGAAAGTGAAAACAATATAAAGATTTTATCATTGATGCTTGGTTATAGGTACCATGGAGTGGAAGCTGTCATAAAATTTTAAGGCATGATAAATATAGTATGAGTGAATACTAATTAAATATTCTATAAAAAATATTTACATTGGAATGGTATATAAAAAATGTAATTAAAATAATCCCATGTAAGATAATAACTAATTTTACAGTGATGTAGTGCGTAATGTTGGAAATTTGAATCTTACTATCAAGGCCACATTCCAAACATCATACATAAAATGAAAGGTATATTCCAAATACCCAAAAACGTTTTTCTCAAGAGACCAGCCAATGCATCAATGGGATATATAATTATAGGCCCAACCAATCACTAAATAGGTCCAATTCATTCATCAAATGAAAGTAATGAAAAAAATCTACATAATCAGCATGATTTCTAATAATTAATTACCCATAATCAAATTACAAACATACCAATTGTCAATTATCCATCAGTTAATAAATAAAATAAATTTCTTGTTAATAACCCTTCAAACTTTTAAGTCTTTACCACATATATAGTAATTGATATATGGTTAAGTCAACATATATCACATATCCATGAAATTAAATGAAATTGATATGAAAATATATATATTCCAATCCTTAATTATGGTGTATAAAGAATCATGTGAAATTTATAAATCATATCCCTTGGGTGTGTCAAAACATGTGTACATTTAGGCCCACTAGCTGTGCACTAAGTTAATATTGAGTTAATACCCAACCACCCTTGTTGGGGATATTACCCCTAGGTGAATGTTTGTGAGATATTACATACACTTATTTGTAACCAAAATATGATGTCTTTTCTAATAAATCATCATTATTTACATTACCAAAGTTTTACGATGATATCTTATATTTAGATTTATTCCCCCGTTTTTCTCTAATTTTTGAGTATTACTATAGCTTTTGAAGAAAATATAATGACAGGGAATAAGAAATATCTCATTAACAATATATCAAATGAATTATAATACAATGAATTTTTAATCATGTAAGTATATGAAATTTTTTTAAAATGATATAAAAACAAAATAATTTTAATTGGAAAGGAAAGAGGATGATTAAGATTTCTTATTATTTTTTATTTATTTTGAAATAAAAAAAGTACCAAAAAATTGAAAAACAATTTACATTATAAAAGCATGATAACATTGGGGGGTTATTGAAAATGAATAAAAAACATAATATCATGGAAATGCATACAATCAGAGAGCATTAAATATTATCATAACTCAATGAAAAGTAATTGAATTGAGAATTCCCTTACCTCAAGTCTATAGTTATTTGGTATGTTCATATAACTACCTGAATAACCAAGTTACATTTATTAAATAATTTATTTATAATAATTATCTTATATAAATCAT
Source organism: Viscum album (assembly GCA_963277665.1). Lineage (NCBI taxonomy): Eukaryota > Viridiplantae > Streptophyta > Magnoliopsida > Santalales > Viscaceae > Viscum > Viscum album. The sequence continues at coordinate 645,909,346 of OY728125.1, read as the reverse complement.
TTTTAAGGTCTATTTTTACTATTCAACAATCATTAATCACATAGTTTTTACTCTCATCAGCCACATGGCATTGTTTGATCATTTACTTTAAAACCTATTCTGTTTGTTTATCATGGTATAAAGAGTAATAAAATAGTTTTAAAATATCCATAATTGTATAATATTTATTTATTTATTATTCTTGTTATATAAGTGTTATATGGTTTTATAGATTATTAAAATAAATACAGATTATGGAAGATGTCTAAATATGCTTAGTTTTAGGTATTTAAAGTTACTGTAATTAAATAATGAAAATATCATTAATATTATTGAATATTTATCTCTCAAGAATAATAATTATATCATATATATTTTATTTACTAGTTATATCCATTTATACAAATATCCATGTATGTTGGTTATAAAAAAATAGTCTATAGAGGAGGTAATCTGTACGTAATAAGGGCAACATTTCTTTTATTTTAGAAAAGGTAAGATGAAGGTAGATAATGGGTATCACATTAAAATGTTAATATTTTTATATATTAATTATACTAATTTTATAATTATTACATGTAGGAAAAATTTGTAGGAGGAATAAGAATAACCCTCGAGGTGCTCAAGCCTCAGTTGGAAATGATATGATGGAAAATGCGGTAGAGAAGGATGATGTTTACTTGAAAAAATTTGTTATTAAAGGAATTGATCCGTATAATGAGTATGATGAAGCATCAAGTATGGATGACCAATATGTATCTTGGAAAGATCTTAAATAATGTAAGTGATACAGGCACCTAAGAGGTTGGGGTGGATCCCAAGGAAGGGCTGAGAGACATAAAAGAAGGTGATGGCTGTATGATCCTTTATTTCTAGGGGTGAAAATAGTGCCACATTGATTTCGTTGTACCCCCTACAGTATCGTTTCTTTTTTTACTTTACCCTTTTAATAATATTTTTTGGTACCATTGATTGTAATCCATGGTTTATGTTGTTCATGTTGTAATAAAAACGAATTTATCTTGGTAAAGTCAATCCAATTCAAACCAAATTTCAAGATATTATAGGATATGCCAAAATAAACTAAGACACCCAAAATAAAGGTTTTGTTATATTTTATACCATATCCCTTCATTTAACCCCCACTTTATGCCTTTTAACAAATACCATGGTGAATTTTTTTTACCTTAGTTAACTTATTTTTATAAAAAAATTGTTTTCATTGGATAATTTTAAAATGTTTATTACAAATATTAAATCCAATTTTTTTTATTAAATTTAAATGTGTGATTAAAATTAACTTTAATATAATTAATAAAACTATATTTTAACTATGAATAATTTTTTTTAGATAAATCCAAAAAAGTCATGTAAATATAATTTCAATATTTTGAATTCAAAAATAATTTCCATTTTATTTAATTTTAATTTTAAAATTTAGTAATATTATTTTTAAAACATTTTATTAATAAAATCTATTTCTGCATTACTATAATGATGAGGTAATATAATTTTCATTGTGTAATAGTTTCATGTAGGTTGTTTTTACCTAAAATATAAGAATCTTAAGTGTTACAAAATCAAATATATAAATCATGTTCATACATTTTTAACTAAATTAAATGCATTTTATAGAATTATATGAAGTGATCTAGACTAAACAAGATATCACAGTTGAAATTGAGAAGGTATTAATTGAAGGAAGAAGGCCAAAGTAGTCTATATATGATGTATATATATATATATGAATTTTATTAATGTGAAATATAGTATACAAAGGTTTAGTAATAGGTTTATAAGAAATGTAAAAGTATAATATAATATGTGGTAGTTTCATAATAGTTGAGGAAGAAGAGGAAAGTTAGAAATAATTATCTAGATATTGGTTCAGATTGGATGAAGAAACGAAAAGGTTGTCTATGTTTGAAGTGTTTAAATGTAATCTATATAAGTGTTATTTGGTGTTTATGTAATAGTGAATCTATAATTCAATAGGTTTCTTAATAGATATTTGTAGTGATAGGGTCTACTTAATTTTTTTTGAAATAGTTATATAGGATTTAGAAAGATTATGTAACCCACTGATGATTGTTTAAAATCTTTTTGTATTCCTATTTTTTCTGGGAATCACTTTTTCAACCAATGTTGGGAGGATAGTAACCATCTCTTCCTCTATTTATCCACTTATTTTACTTTATGTAAAGTAGTTTATGATCTCTTTCAAGTCAATCCACCAGCTACATACTCCCTCACATCCTAGCTTCAGTTATATGCTTTTGTTCCACTATCTTCACAAGTTAGATACCTTTTCACTGTTTTCATGGTTGAAGTTCTACATGTTCTATTTTATATATGAAACTCACTAATACATATCCAAGAACTATTAATTTTTCAATCATCTATCATGGAGATTGTTACCAAGATTGATGAATTGAATTAGCTGTAACATGGCCACTTCCTGAATTCTATTAATGATCTCATTATATTATAAAGGTTGGGCATTGTCAATAATTACAAGCTATCAGTATGCACCATGTAAGTCTTCTAGGAGGATCCTATTCTGAACTGGTATAAAATTAATGTTGCTGGTTGTTCAAAAGGTATGCTGAGTCCTTTTTGTTATCTGGTCTTTTTCCATTATTATGGTGTAAGGGTTCTTGAATTATTCAATGAAACATGTGGCATATTGTCATCTATAGTATGTCATGACCCATCCTTTAGGGCCCATGCCATGAATACCCCAATCCCGCCTCTAATAGGCCCGAGGCTGGAAACTAGCATTGAGTAGGCACATCCCACAAATGGGATGCATTTTCCTAAGCACCTGTACACATGCACCCATTTCCAAGACCAAATGTTATAAACTAAAAACAACAAGTAAACAAGAATGAATACCTCTAAGATACCAAAAATAGAGTACAGAAATACTATAAATGAAAATAAAACATGGATAGAATATAAGACCAACCTAAAGGGAAAGTACAAGCTCCTGAATCTCCTCCATAAAAAACCCTCTCTGAAGGGTAGGTATAGAAATAACCATCTAAAGTATTTGAAGCACACCTTATCCATCAGGCCTCTCTCTATGCCCCACTTGGCCCCAGTCTACTAAGAACTCAATTAAATCACTGATCATCTACATAAGACATGACATGTGTTGGAATATCCCATGTAGGGGTGCATACACCAATACTATGTAGGGACATCAAAACCACAAAGAAAACTACCACTAGGAAGTACATGGAGTATACCACAAAGGAAACACATAAATTATGACACAAAGGAAAAAAACTAAGTACCCCCACAAAGGAAACATATGAATTACATTCAATATGTTCATCTCCCACATGTGTAAGTATAAATCACAAATAGAATGATTTCCATTTATAATCCACAGATATCTAAGTCTCTATGAAACTAGAAGTGTTAGAAGCGCACTTAGCATCGATGGTGTAGGGAGAATTAATGGTGCATGGAGTGTTGATGGTGCACAGAGTGTCGATGGTTCATGGAGTGTTAGTGGTGCACGAAGCATCGAAAATGCCCGGAGAGGTGATCGCGTATGAGACGATGATGGTGCACACAACGTTAGTGGCACATGAAGCGTCAGTGGTGCATAGATCGTCACTGGCACATAGAGAATCGATGACACATGGAGCGTCCCAGGAACATAGAGTGTCAATGGTGAATAGAGCATTGAGGGGTCATCCAGCCACCAAGTCACATAGTCACCAATATCACTTAGTAACAACCACTTGCATGATTCTGATCATAAATAAATTGCATTGAGAGAATCAAATACTCAATCCATTAGGTTGTAATCCAAATTACCCAAAAATCTCACTTAGAGTGTCCCGGAAGGACCGTCTCATCACAAGGGACTCAACAACGCAAACAGATTGTCAAACAGACACACAGTTTGAATGATAGGGCCATTTTAGAAAAATAGGTTTGATTCGATCCAGGTCTGACTCATCCTAGTCCGAAAAACCTGACCAGACCTGGTTTGGATGACCTGACCTGACCTAGTCGGTCTAGGCCGATCTGGACCAATAGCCCTTGCCCATTTGGGCTGCTGTACAGTGGCCCAGTTCTCTAACCTGGCACGCGCTGCATGTGTTAGTTTTACTCCGTTGGACACAGCCCACCCTAGCCGCATCCCTATGGTCCACACAGCTACCCAACCATGTGTCCAGCTGGCACACCCAGTCAATGGGGTCAGACCGCATTTCACGAGGACATTCCGCATTCCCCACCTAGTCCCGCTGCCTCCCCGTCGCTACTGGATTCCGCCAACACGGCCTCAGGGCCGCATCCCACCACCGTAGCCTCCTTCTATGACACCTATCCAATGCCTACAACCTACAATACCGTGGGATCCTCCTTCTACATGGTACCATTGGACCATATCTGTGTGCCCCAATGGATCCCGACCTCCTGTCGGGCCATGCGCTGCCCTTGCCATCGGCCACCCTATCGGTATCCCGCCATTCGTTACGCCCTCTGCCATGAACCACTGCCAACTTTTTGTTCTCTCTTTGTGCCTCCATAATTTCATCATGGATGAAATCATTTGGTCTCTGATCATTGTTCCATGTATCGTGGGTGCAATTATCGATCGTTCACATAGGGTTTCAAAGGGAGAAGAACGCAAAAAGAACACGAGAGATTTGGGTGGTATGGATTAAGCACATGACAACCCAAAGAACAGATCTTGGCCTAATTCATTTTGCCTTGATCCATTCATGTTAGCAAGATCCTGAAGAAACCAATATGAAAAATAATCACCAATATCTATTCCCTTTAATCCTGCAATAATTATCCCTCCTGCAAGAATGATCAAACCATGGATCAACCAGTTCATGGGTTGGTCCACGTTCCTCATTTGATTTAAAAAAAGGAAAAATAAATCACAAAAATATCAACACCCTATCTTTAGGTTGGATCAATCATTGACAAATAACGGCGTTCTATGTCATTGTCGATCCCAGATCCGCCAGTGTTCATCATCAAGAGAGATATTTCTTTATCCTTACCTCAAGGGAATTCCAAGTTCATGACCATAACCTTGAATTCCTATGACATGGATTTTTAAAAAGGAAACCGCTACTACATGAACATGCATCCAAATATTTTTTTTTAATATTTTAATGACGTTAACGTCCAAAAATGAACTTTTTCAGCCAACCCATGTCGGTCGATGTTAGGCCTTTCCTAAGGATAACACCCCCTTATGAACTCAATGGTGATCTCATATTTATAATACGAGTTACCATTTATGAGTTATTAGGATTTAAAAATAAATTAATTTTTATTTGATTATTTTATTTATGGTTATTACCCTAATGAATTTTTCTACAGATCACCTAAACCGACCAATGTTATGTACTATATAGGGTTAAGCCATTTCTCCAAGCTCCTCTATTCCCTATGATATCTGATTCGGGAACTCATTTAAGAGTTATTCCACATTTTTCAGAAAGTCATGTGTGTGTGCTATTAATAACATAACATTTTTCATATAATCATTCCAGGAACTCTAGGCCTCAGAATTTCATGTCGTCTCATCACCTGGTCTCATAATTTTTGCAAATAATTTATAAAAATAAATTCGAGAATATCAGATTCATTACATTCTCCCCACCTTAGGTATTTGCATCCCTGAAAACCAAAACAAGGGATAATCAACAAAATGGTGAGGGTACTGAGCATGAATTTAAGCCTCTAGCTCCCAAGTTCTATTGTGGAGATTACTATGCATCCACAGAATGCACACCATAGTAATTAACCACCCATGAAGGATCCACTCCTTTCAATCCTCGATCTCCATCAGTACTCTGAAAAAGTATCCCCATCGTCAATGTTTAGCTCACCCCATTCGATGATGTGAAATGGATCATGAACATATATCCTTAATTGCGACACATGGAAGACATCATGAACCTAGTCTAATAGAGGGGGTAGTTCTTGGAGATAAGCCACCTTGACAACTCTACTCATAATCTAAAAAGGTATGATGTATCTTGGAGATAACTTGACGCCCCATCAAAATCTCTACAATCCCCATCTAGGTGAGACCTGAAGGAACACATAGTCTCCCTCCTTGAAATCGAAGGGCCTTTGTTTCCTATCATCATATGAATTATGCTGGCTCTGTGTAGTCCTCATCCACTCCTAGATGATCTGCCCCTTCTTAGTGGTAACCTGTACCGACTCTGGATCCATGAGTACTGAATCTCATGGGTCTATCTGGCATAGTGGTTACCTACATGGTTGTCTGTACAAGGCCTCTAATAGTTCCATACCAATGGTGGAGGGGCAACTGTTTTTATATAATAACTCCACCAAAGGTGGGTGGTCCTCATAACTTTGGGAAAATATGAGGATGAAAGCTCGTAACATGTCCCCTAGAACCTGGATGGTCCTCTCCGTTTGGCCTTCCATCTGGGGATGAAACATCATTCTCTAGTGAAAGTAAGCCCCAAATGTCTCCGAAAATCCCTTCCATAGCCAAGATGAAAATCTAGAGTTATGATTTGAGACTATCATTGATGTAACTCCAAGATTCCAAACTATCTCCTGCATATAGAGGTATCCCAAGCTGTCTACTGAGCTCTGCTTATAGATCGGTAGGAAGTGGGATAATTTGGAGAGTTTGTCAATGATCACCCAGATGGAATCATTTCCCCTCGACATGCATGGTAAAAACATCATGAATTCCACTAATATCACATCTTACTTCCAATCTGGAACCTCAAGGGGTTGAGTAAAACCTTCTAGAAGCTAGTGCTCATCCCTAACTTGTTGAAAAGTGGGGCCCTGAGAAATGAAATCTTCCACTGCCTTCTTCATCCCCGACAACCAAAACTATCATCAGAGGTCCTGATACATCTATTCTACTCCTAGATGTACTAATATTGGTGGATTATATAACTTCTTCACGAACTCCTCCCACAATGTCATTGTCACTATTGTGCACCCTCTCAAAAAAAGGATGTGCTCCCCACCTTTGTCATATCCATCAGGGGCATGCCCTATGGAAATATTAGGACATGTAGTATCCCAATCAGTATCTCCGATATATGTATCCATAAATATCTATAATAGTTGAGGGGTAACCACTATTTATTGGAGAAATCTTGTTTATCTCTATCCATAAAGGATATCTGCAATGATTCTAACTACTCTGATGCCTCATTCAGTAGCTGTGAACTTGATCTTTGACTAATATAATCTTCCACAATGTTCCCCTTCCTAGGTGTATAGACTATCTGGAATTCATAGTCCTAGAGGAACTCTATCCAATTCCCCTATTTTAAGTTGAAATCCTTTTTAGATAAGATATACTTGAGACTCTTTTTGTCAGAGTAGATGGTAAACCACTCACCCATCAAGTAGTGTCACCACATCTTCAATGAAAAGAATATTGATTCCAAATCCAGATAATGGATTGTGTAGTTTTTCTCATGCTGAATCAACTGGCATGAACAATAGACAATCACCAATTGACCCTGCATTAGAAAAAAACCAAACCCAGTCCTTGATGCAACACAAAACACCACATACTCAACACCCTCCTCCAGTAATCTCAAGATGGAAGTTCTCATCAATATATGACTCAGCTCCTGAAATCACTATTGTAACTTCTCTGTCCACATGAAAGGCTTCCCCTTCCATGTCAAAGTCACCTAGGGTGCTTCTAACCTAGATAAGTCTAGTAGAAACCTCTAATTGTAACCAGACAATCTTAGGAAACTCTACACCTCGGTAACACTCTAGGGTGGCTACCAAGAAAGAACCAATTCAATCTTTGTTGGATATACAAAAACTTTAGCTTCTAAAATGACGGTTACCAGAATATGGTACTCCCAAATCCATAACTTCAACTTCGAGAGATTCCTATAAATTTGGAGCTCTCGAAGTGTGACTAGGACCATCCTCCAGTGCATCACATGATCCTCCTTGAATACCGAGTACACTAGGATTTAATCAAGGAAGGCCATGATGAACCAATCTATGTAAGGATAGAAGATCCTATCCATTAGTCCCATGAACATTTTTGGTGTGTTTTTTCATGCCAAACAGCATCACTATGTACTCGTAATGGTCATACCAACATCTAAAATCTCTCTTCAGGATCTCCACATCCCATACACAAAGCTAGTGATATCCAGAACTGAGGTCTATATTTGAGAACCACCTCACTCCCTTCAGCTGATCAAAGAGGTATCAAATCCACAGTATTGAATACTTAGTCTTCATAGTCACCTAGTTCTGGCACTGTAAGTCTACACAAAACCTCACGCCCCCTCTTCCTTCTTGGAAAATAACACTGGGGCTGCCCAGGGTGAAACAATGGGTCTCATAAAGCACTTCCTCTGTAAGTCCTCCAACTATACCCTTTACTCATGAAGATTCACAAAATCAATTCGATATGTCGGTGTAGATATATATTTCATCGTAGGGTATAGATAAATGTATAAATCCACCTCCCTATGAGGAGGTAATCCTATAAAATATTTTTCAAATACGTCATCGTACTCATCCACCAATACAGGAAACTAAAGAGTCATATCATCCAATACACTGAGGGTCATTCTAGCCAACTGGTGTGTGATCAACTTTACCCTACTATGTGTGAGTCTATCCTATATATCATGGGTTTACATTTCACTGATAAAGGAAAACCCGGTTCCATCTTTATGGACACACCACACTATGAACTTAAAAAAGTCAATCTGGACATGGAATTTGAATAACCATTCAATACCACAGATGATGTCATAAGGCCTCGATGATTACACCAAGATATCCTAATTGATAACATATCCCCAAGAGTAAGGGAACACTATCAGTACTAGTGTGTGATATTCAAATATCCTCCCATATGAGTCACTAAGAGTAGGGTTAGAGTACACGATTCCACTGGAATCCCTGTGTCTCAAACCAGGGTCGTGGAGAGAAAATATTGATTGAAACCTGTGACTTAAAAAACTATAGGTAGGGTGGAACAAACACATATTGTACCTCTAATCATCGCTGGAGCACTGGGGTCATAAGCCTCAATCGTATAAAGCTGGCCTCATCTGTATCCATCAGCACTTTGAGAGTGTGGTGGACCACCTAAGGGTGGGGCTGATAGTACTTCAAAATTCCACCCACCTCTTACTGCCCGTACATATCCTCTGCCATGTATTACACCTAGAGGACTACCCTATTAATTTATTCTCCTCTGCCTCAATGTTCACTTGACCATCTATTAATCAGTCATACGACGGGTTAGACAATCTCCAGCTAGATGTCCCCCACCACCGCATGAGTAACACAACATGTCCTTCGGGTTATGTGCTCTGCCCCTGGGATCCTCACACTACTGATCCCGTGTCCTAGGGTTGTAACATGAATTGTCATATCTACTTGGATCCCTGCATCTAATATCTACTACCTTCTACTGAAGATTCAGCTACACGACACCCGGTGGTATCTCCCACTGCCGGTGTCTGCTCCTCCCGAAATCTATTTACAAGTAGGGATCATTATAGTACCCCTTCATATATAGGGATGCTAAAGGATACCATGTGATTTCATGATATCCCATCATGGCCTGTTATGGAAGGTTTGGGATCTAAAAAATTGGTCCTGCACCACATCCGTGGAGTAGCGAGAGTGATTTATAAATATCCTCGAGTACTCCACTACTGTCTGGCTGCCCTACCGCAGATACAATAGCTCATGTATACGCACAAAGCATAACGTTTCTGGAAAAAACTCATCCTTGAAGATATGCTCACTGGATATCCAAGTGAGGTTCGCCTCCCCATGCATCTAGATCACTAAGATCTATAATATCCTCGCCAAGACATGTAGAATAATCACAACTAGGACTTTCATCTAGTCGAGAGGTATCCTCACTAGGTGGAAGACACATGTAACTGCCTCTAGCCAATCCACAGCTACCTGGGGGTTTGGATAACCCCTAAACCTTGGATGTATCTACCTCTAGATCTCATGCAATGTACTTAGCCTACATGAATCTTCTACGGATAATGCTAGTAGTAACTTCTATCCTCTAGGTTGGGGTATCATGGGTACACCACATTTGGGTGCTATCTCTGGTATTATTCCCTATACCGACACCTCATCGCTAAGCAGATCGACCTCATGATAACACATCAGAATCCTAGATGGTTATCTGCCTAGAGTCATCTTGAAATGGATCAAGATGTACCAAATTCAATAGAGTATACCTGGTGAGATGAAACTGACTCAATAAGGACATGAGAACACACTCAATCCTATATGATGAAAGTACCATTATTTTCCCTACAACCAGTGTTTTCGTGCACCGAGTCAGAAAGAAAAATTTAGAGTCATGTTGTATGGATACGTCGTCCACCACACTAACACTAGATTCCCTATCCTGAAATCTGAACTCAAAAAACATGAAAATGTTTCCTCAAATCAACCTAATATACTCTTTGTTCATTACATACAACTAACATCCTCTGATACCACTTTGTCTGGACCTGTCCCCCTGAGTCCATGCCATGACTACCCCAAGCTCGCCTCCAATTGGCTAGGGGATGGTGACTAACATCAAGTAGGCACATCCTATAAATGGGAGGAATTTTCCTAAGTACATGTACACACACACCCATTTCCAAGACCAAAAGTTATAAACTAAAACTACTAAGTAAAAAAGCATGCATACATCCAAGATACCAACAATAGAGTATAATAGTATAAAATTGAAAAGAAAATAGTTCTAGAATACAAGACCAATGAAAATGGAATGTACAAGCTCCTGAATCGTGTCCGCATAAAACCATACCTAAAGGGTAGGTATAGAAATATCTATCTAAAGTCACTAAAGCATACCTTGATTGTTAGGTTCTTCTCTAAGAACCACCTAGCAGTCCTCTATGGACTCCGTAAAAGTGTCTATCTTCTTCATAAGACATGAAATATGTGGGCATAGCCTATGAATGTGTGGGTAAAATAATACTTAATAGGGATCCTAAAACCATAAAGTAAAATGCAACTATGAAGTACACGAAGTATACCACAAAGTAAACACACGAAGTATGCCATGAAAAAACACACAAAGTACACCAAAAAGTAATCACATAAAGTATAGTCAGTATGGTCATATAACATAGGTATAATTATAAATCATGAATGAAATTATTTCCATTTTTAGTCCACAGATCTCTCAGTCTTTATGACACTAGAAGTGTTGGTGGAACACAGAGTGTCGATGGCTCAAGGAGAGTTGATGGCACATTGGATATCGATGGAACATAGAGCATCGATGGAGCACAATGTGTCAATGGTGCATGAAGAGTCAGTGGCACATAGAGAATCAGTGTTTTCCTAAAATAGTGATGGAGCTTGGGACGTCAATTATGCATAGAGCATCGATGGTGCATGGAGTGTCAGTGGTGCACAAAGCATTGGTGGAGGACAGAGTGTCGATAGTGCATGGATCATCGATGGCGTACAAAGTGTCGTTGGTGTACAGGGCATCCATGGTGAATGGAGTGTCGAAAAAATATATAGCATCGATAGGTCATGAATCCCCCAAGTCCCATAGTCACCATGATCACGTAGTCACAGCCCGCCGCATGATTCCTCTTGTAGTGCGCTTGTGCGCAGAGATTCTACTCCTCAAGCCATTAGGTCGTATGAAAAATTCCAAAAAAAAAACTCACCTGAAGTATCTCATAAGGACCATCGAGTCATAAGGTTCCCAACATAGGAAATATCTCATCAAATGGACACATGAATTGAGATTTAAGACCAATTTAGTAAAATGGGTTTGGCCTAGTCTGGGAATGACCCATCCCAGTCTGGCTGACCTAACCCGTTTCGGCCAACCTGACCTGACCCGATTGTCTTGGGCTTGACTGAACTGGCTTGGCCTGATGGCCCTGACCCATTTGGGTAGCTGGAACACAGCCTACTGAGCTATCAAAGCAGCCCAGTTCTCTAGCACAACCAGCGCCGTGCGGGCCAATTCTACTCCGACGGACACGAACCACCCTAGTCACATCCCTCTAGTCCATAAAATCACCTAACCACGTGGCCATCCGGATCCCTTGGTAAACTCAATCAGACTATGTTTCAGGTGGTTGGTTAGTTTTCTCCAACTAGTCCTACGACCACCCTGTCCCTACGACCTCTTGTGAAGGTACCTATCCACTGCCCACGACCTATGTTTCCACGAGCTCCTCCTCTGACACGGTTCCCCTTGGACTGCGGTTTTTCACCCCATCGAAACCCGACCCCTCACTGGGCTGTAAAATTCCCTCACCGCTAGCCAAAAAACCGATGTCCTGCCATTCTCCAATCCCTCCACCATTATCTACCGCCTGCCATCTGCGCTCTCATCGCACATCTGCAATGCTATCTCAGATCGCAACATTCAGTCTCAGATCGTTGCACCATGGATCTTGGGGGAAACGATCGATTGTTCGTGTAGGGTTTCAAAGGGTGAAGAATACATGAAGAACAAAATATCTTTATGGGGAGTTATTAAGAACATGAAAACCCAAAGAAAAGATATTGTACTTGTTCGTTCGACCTTTATCCATTGATATTAGAGGGATCACAATGAAACCAATAGTAGAATAATCACCAAGATCTATTCCCATTAATATCGCAATAATTATCCCTCCCACATGAACAATCAAACCTTGGATCAACCTATTAATGGTTTGGTTCACATTCATCATTTGATTCGATGAAGTAAAAAATGAATCACAAAGAAATCAACACCCTACCTTGATGTTGGATCACTCGTTGATAAAGACTGGTGTTTCATGTTGTTGTTGATACTTGATCTGATGGCATTCATCATCAGGAGAAAGATTCCTTCTCCTATACTCAGGGGAATTCTAGGGTTATAGTGATAAACCTAAATTCCACTAACATTGCTTATTAAAAAAAGGTAACTTCTGCTGTTTCAATACATAATGTCTAAATAAAATATTTTTATTAAATATTTTAATGATGTTCACATTCAAAAACTAACTTTTGCAGCCGACCCACATCGGTCAATGTTAGGACACACTTAAGAAAGATACCCCCTTACAAACTCAACCATGATCTCAAATTTCCTATCCAAATTAGAATTTATAAGTTATTAGGATTTAAAAATAAAATAATTTTTAATTAATAATTTTATTTACATTTATACCCTTAGTGTCTTTTTTAATAGATAACCCGCACTGACCATTTTTTGGTCATGCCTATGGTAAATAGACTAATTTGATCTCAACAGTGCCCAATTTTTATTCGGGCACTCATTTAAGAGTTATCTCACTTTTTCAGAAAATTCATGCACACATGATTTTAAACACATAACATTTTTCAAACAATTGTTCTAGAAACTCTAGGAATTAGAATCACATGCCATCCGAGTATCCATTCTTATATGTTTCCTAAATAATTTCTATAAATAAAATCCATAAAATCCAAGTCATTAAATTATCCCCACCTTAGGGATCTACATCCTTAAAATCTAAAACAAGGGCTACTCAACCTAAAGGTGCAGGTACTGAGCAAAAATTTGAGCCTCTTACTCCCAAGTGCTCTCTTGGAGATTGAATTGTTGCCAATGAATTCACACTAGAGTAATCGACCACCCACGAAGGATCCACTCCCATCGATCATTGATCTCCATCAGGTACTCTATAAAAGTCACCCCATTGTCAATGTCCAACTCACCCTAGTTGATGAGGTGCAATGGATCATGCACATTCCTCTTCAACTAAGACATGTGGAAGACATAATGAACCTGGTGAAACTAGGAGGGTAGAGCTAGGTGGTATTCCACCTCACCAACTCTACTCAAAATCTAAAAAGGGATGATGTATCTCAGAGATAACTTGTCACCTAGGCCAAATCTCAGCTATACTTGTCAAGGTGTGTCCCAAAAGAATACATGGAATCCCTCCTCAAACTCCAAGGGCCTCCATAGCCTATTAGCATATAAATTTCACTGGATCTGTGCATCGCTCATCAACTACTAGATGATCTGCACCGTCTCAGTGTTAGCCCATACCAACTTTAAACCCATGAGTGCTGACTCTCCTAGGTCTATCTAGCATAGTGGTGACCTGCATGGTCATTCGTTCAAGGCCTCGAACAGTGAAATAATAAATGGGGAGTGGTATTTATTGTTATATTCAAACTCTACTAGAGGTAGGTGGACCTCCCAAATATGGCTAAATTCAAGGATGCAAGCGCATATCATATCCTCTAGAACGTGGATGGTCCTCTCCATCTAGCCATCCTTCTGGGAATGAAACTCCATGCTCAAGTGAAACTGAGTCTCAAATTCCTCCTAAAGTCCCTTCTATAGTTGGGATGTAAAGCGACCATCATGATCTGAGAAAATCATTGATGTCACTCTATGGAGATGAAATATCTCATGCAAATAGAGGTGTCTCAATCTCTCTACTGAACTCTGCTCACAGATTATTAGGAAGTGGGCCAACATGGTGAGTTGGTCAATGATCACCTAGATGTCATCATGTTCTATGGACATGTGTGGTAAACCCATCATGAATTCCATTGATATCTCATCCCACTTCCACTCTAGCACCTAAAGGGGTTCAGTCAAACCCGCTGGAACCTGATGCTCACCCTTCACTTGCTGACAAGTGATGCATCGAGAAACGAACTCTGCCACCACCTTATTCATCCTCAACCACCAAAACTGATGTTGGAGAACCTAATACATCCTTTCCACTCTAGCATGTACCACCAAAGGGGAAGTATAGAACTCCCTCAAGACCTCCTCCTACAACATCAATGACACTACTATATGCCCTCTGAAGAGAATAACGTGCTTCCCACCTTTTGAATATCTATTTGGGGAATGTTGTGTGGACATATGATCATGTGTAGTCTTACAGTCAGTATCTCCAAGATTTACCTCCCTAAATCGCTATAAGAATGGAGGGGTAACCACCATCAACTCGAGATAAGCTGCTTCATCTCTATCCACAAAGGATGTCTACAAAAGGGTTAACTGCTTCGATGCTTCATTTAGTAGCTGTGAACTTGATCTCTGACTAAGAGAATCTTCCACAGTGTTCCCCTTTATAGGAGTATAGACTATCTCAAATTCATAGTTCTGTTGAAAATCTAGACAATGCCAATTTCTCAAGTTAAAATAATTTTGAGAGAATATATAATTGAGAATATTGTGGTCAGAGTAGATGGTAAATTGCTCGCCCATAAGGTAGTGTCATCGCATCTTCAATGCGAAGACTACCACTGCTAACTCCAAAACATAGGCTATGTAGTTATTCTCATATTGGATCAACTGGTGCAAACCATTGGTAATCAACACTTGAACCTACATTAAGACACAACCAATCCCGATCCCTGATGCATCACAAACCACGACGTACTCAAAACCCTCCTATGGTAAACTCAATATGAGAGCACTCGTCAATATCTACCTCAGATCTTAAGAGCACTATTGGAACTTATCTATCCACACAAATGGCTACCCCATCTATGTCAAGGACTTCAATGGGGCTTCTACCTTGGAAACTTTGGGTACAAAAATCTGATAACACCCATCCAAACCCAAAAAGCTATGCTCCTTAGTAACACTCTTGGGTGGCTTCTATGAAATCACCGCTTCAATATTATCTAGATCCACTGCATCTCCAGCCTATGAAATGACATTTCCTAGATAGTGGACCTCCTGAATACATAACTGACAATTAGAGAGATTCCCATAAATAGGGTTTACTTAGAGTGTGTCTAGAACTATCCTCAAGTGTATCACTTGCTCCTCCTCATATGCCGGGTACCCTAGCTTTTCATCAATGAAGACCACAAAAACCAGTCTATGTAAGGATATAAGATCCTATTAATGTGTCCCATGAACACTATTGGGGTGTTATTAATTCCAAAAAGAATCACTACATACACATAGTGGTCATACCAACTTCTAAATGTCTTCTTTGGGATTTCCTCATCCCATACATGAAACTGGTGATAGTCAGATCTGAGGTATATCTTTTGGAACCACCTCGCTCCCTTCAGCTGATCAAAGAGGTCTCCAATCCTCAGTAGTGGATACATATTCTTCATGGTAACCTGGTTCAGGCACCATAATTAAACACATAACCTCAAGATCTAGTCATCCTACTTGGAAAACAACACCGGGGCTGCCCTGGGGGAAACATTTGGTCTCATGAAGCACTTACTATGAAATTCCTCTTGGTATACCCTTAACTCATGAAGCTCCATGGGAGCCATCTGATATGTAGGTGTAGATATCAGTGTCATCCCAAGGAATATATCAATGTAGAAATCCACCTCCCTATGAGGAGGTAATCTTGGAACATCTTCCGGAAAGATGTCCTCATAATCGTCCTCCACTGTATGAAACTGGGGACTCATCTCATCCAATGCACCAAGGGTCATGCTATCCAAATGGTGTGTGATAATATGCACCCTCCTATGTGTGATTCCATCCTACACTGCTTGAGTTTTCTTTTCTCTAATAGAGGAAAAATATGTCCCATATTTATAGACACACAACACTATGTGCCTAAACCAACTAATCTTTTGCATGGACTTTGGATACCTAGGATGAATTTTTAAGGCCTCAAAACTGCCATAATGATATCCCAACTGAAACTCTCTCTCCAAGAGTAAGGGAACACTTTCAGCACCAATGTGTGATCATCAAATCTCCTGCCATAGGAATCTCTAAGCATAGGGATCAAGTCGACGGTTCCACTGGAATATTTGTGTCTCGAACACGGGTCGTGGCAAGAAAAGAGTGACTGGAACACCTGTATGTTGAAACAAAATCTAGGGTATAAAAGATATATATCATTACTGATAACTGAGGTTATAATCCTGAATCACCTGAAGCTGGCCCCGTCCCTATCCACTAGCTCCCTGTTCCCATGGTTAACCACCCGAGGGTGGTGGTGGCAGTACTTCAGACCTCCACCCATCTCTTTCTACTTGTCCATATCCTATGCCACATAAACATCCTAGAGGAAAACTCTATTCCTTAATTCTACTCTATATAATAGGTCCCTCGACCTTCTTTTTATTATTCGTATGACATGTCAGAAAATCTCTATCAAGATGTACCTGACCACCGCATGAGTGACACATCCTATCATTTGGCTGACTTACTCTTTCTTGGGAGACTTGCACCACTGACCCTATGTCCTGGGGTCGTCCCATGAGACATATGATCCACTTGGATCCATACGTCAGCTGTCAGCTACCTGCTACCAAAGATCCATCTACATGATGCCTGGTAGTATCTCATACTTCTAGTGTCTGATCCGCCAGAAAGATATCTACAATAATGGATCTCTCCAGTACACCAACATATGTAGGGATGATAAGGGATGTCATGGGATTCCCTGATCTCCAATTTTATCCCCTTTTTGATGGTCGAAGTCCTAAAGAATAGGTGTCACACCATATCCATTGAGTAGCAAGAAATATTTGTAAATATCATTTAGTGCTCCACTACTATCTGACTGCCTTATTACAGATGCAGTAGCTCCTGTATATGCATGAAGCATAATATATCTGGAAAGAACTCCTCCATGAATAGATTCTCGAATTCTGTCCAAGTGAGGGTTATCTCCTAATTCATCTATATAACTATGATCCACCATATCCCCACTGATCCATGTAGAAGACTCGTTGCTAGGATTTTCATCTCGTTGAGAGGTATCCTCGCTAGGTGGAAGACACACATAAACGCCTCCATCCAATATTCAACTGCTTGGGGGTCTAGATCACCCATGGACCTAGGAGGTCACTGCCTTTTTAACTCATGCAATTAACTTAGCCTACATGCATCCTCTACCGGTAACGCTTGAAGTAACTTCTTCCCTATGGGTTGTGGTATCACTGATATACCACCCAGGGGGTGATATCTTTGGTATCCATCCTAGTACCGAATCCTCATCTCTAAGAGGATCATCCTCATGTTCTTGCCTCAGAATCCAGGCTGGAGGTCTGCATGGAGGCATCCTAATATAGTTCAAGATATACCATAGTCAAATTGAGTATATCTGGTGAGATGAAACTGACTCAAGAAGGACATGAGAACATACTTAATTGTATATGATGCATGTACAATTATTTTCCCTATAACCATTTTTTCCTATACTGAGTTGGAAAGTAGAATTCAGAGCCATAGTGTATGGATATGTTGGTCACCACACTAACACTAGATTCCCTTTCATGAAATCTGAACTCAAAACACTCGACACTGTTTCCCCAAACCAACCTAAAAAACTCTTGGTTTGTTAGGTTGAACCAACCTCCTCTACTACCACTCTGTCATGACCTATCCCCCAATGATCTTTCTATGACTACCTAAAGAACTCCTCCAATAGACCAGGGGATTCCAACTAGCACTGAGTAGGCACATCCCACAAATAAGAGGCAATTTCCAAAGTACCTGTACACACACACACCCATTTTCAAACCCAAGAGTTCTGTACAAAAGAAAAATAGTAAAAAAGCATGCATACCTCTAGGATACCAAAACCAGAGTATGAAATTATGAAAACTGAAAAGTAAATGAGGCCAAAATACAAACCCAACCAAACTGGAAAGTACAAGCTCTTGAATCACGTCCGCAGAAAACCCTACCTAAAGGGTAGGTACCGAAACAACTGTCTGAAGTCATTGAAGCACACCTCATCTATCGAGCCTCACTCTAAGAACCACCTGGCCTTGGTCCAACAAGGAGTCCATAAAAAATTCTATCATCTACACAAGAAACAACATGTTTGGGAATATACCATGTATGTGTGACTAAACAATACTCAGTAAGGACCCCAAAAACAAAAAGGAAAATACCACTAGGAAGTACACGAAGTATACCACAAAGGAAACACACAATGTATGCCACAAATAAAACACCCAAAATACACCATAAATGAAACACATGAATTACAGTAAATAATGTCATCTCACACAAGTATAAGTATAAAGCTTGAAGAGAAGTATTTCTTGTTGTAGTCCAAAGATCTTTGAGTCTCCATGACTCTAGAAGTTTCGACGGCTCACAGAGCGTCGATGGAGCACATAACATTGATAGCGTATGGGACGTTGGAGATGCACGAAGCGTCGATGGTGCACAAAGCATCGATGGTGCATAGAGAATCAATGGAGTATAGAGAATCAATGGAAAATTGAGCATCGATGGTGCACAGATCATTGATGGGTCTTGCTACCCCCATGTCACATAGTCACCAAGATTATATAGTCACAGCCAGCCACATGATTCTGCTCATAGTACCCTTATTTCGAGAGAACATACACATCAAGCCATTAGGTTGTATGAGAACTTCCAAAAAAACTCTCTTAGATTATCTCAGAATGACCATCTCGTCACAAGGGTCCCATTTATGCAAATAGCTCTTCAAATGATCACATGGTTTGGAAGATAAGGTCAATTTAGAAAAATAGGTCTGGTCTGCTCTAGGTCCTGGTCTAACCCCTCCCGGTCTAGATAACCTGACCCGGTCAGTCTGGGCTGGCCTAAACCGGCCCGACCCATTTGGGTCATTGGTCTGTGGCCCGGTTCTCTAGACCTGCCTGTGCCCTGCAGGCCAATTCTACTCTGTTGGATGGGCCCTACACTGGCAGTGTCCCTCTGGCCGATACAGTCACCCCGAACGTGTAGCCACCGGGCTCCCCCGGTCAACGTGGTCGGTCTACATTCCTCGATTGGTCCCCCAAATCTCCCATCACTGCAGGATTCTACCTACATGTCCTTTGAGCCATGTTCTGCCGCCACGGGCTCCTCCTCCAATGCGGTTCTGGTGGACCATGACTGTGAACCATCTAAGAACCCAGCCTCCCACTGGGCCATGCGCTGTCCTTGCCATCAGACACCCTATCCACAACCCTCCATTTGTCATCACCTCCTCCATAAGTTGACTTCTTCCTACTGCGTTCTCATCGCACCTCTGTAATGCCATCACGAATCATAACCTTCAATCTCATATCATTGCGCCATAGACCATGGGTGAAACGACTGATCATTCGCGTAGGATTTCAAATGGAAAATAACACTTGAATAAAATGATAGATTTATTGGGGAGGGATTAAGAACATGAACACCCAAAGAATGGATCTTGGCCTTTTTTTTTCGTTCGGCCTTGATCCATTCATGTTAACTGGATCACAAAGAAACCAACAGTAGAATAATCACCAAGATATATTCCCTTTAATCCCATAATAATTATCCATCCCGCAAGAACAATCAAACCATGGATAAAAATGTTTTTGGGTGGGATCGTGTTTATTTTTTAACTCTTATAAAGAAAAAACAAATAAAAAATAAATTGAAACCCTTCCTTGAGGTTGGATCAGTCATTGATGAAGAATGGTGTTCTGCGTCGTCGTGGATCCTTGATCCACCAATGTTCGTTGTCGGGAGAGAGATTCCCCACCTTACCTAAGGGGAATTCTAGGGTTATGGAAATAACCATAAATTCCTCTAACATGGATTATTAAAAAATGAAATTTTTTCTACTTCAACACCTAAAGTGAAAATAAAATATTTTTATTAAACATTTTAATGATGTTCACGTCCAAAAACTAACTTTTGTAGTCGACCCATGCTGGTCGATGTTAGGCCTTGCCTAAGGAAAACACCACCTTAAAACTGAATGGTGGTCTCATATTTACAATCCTAGTTACCATTTATCAGTCATAAGGATTTCAAAATAAAATAATTTTTATTTAATTATTTTATTTACGGTTACACCCCGTGTGAATTTTTCCACAAATAACCCACACCAACCAATGTTAGGTCATTACTAGGCTAAATCTAAAACTCCAATCACAATAGTGCCATCATATTTCTAATCCATTAAATAGTTTAATAGTTATTTAATTTTATTTATAAAATTAACACATGTGTACTATTAAAAAATTAACATTTTTCAAACAATATTTTCGGGAACTCTGGGCCTCAGAATAACACTCCATATCAGCGCCTGATCTCGTAATTTTAAAAAATAATTTCTAAAAATAAAAATGGCAAAATCAAATTCATTACCTAGAAGATGAGATTCTTAGAATCATCATTATAATGTCCTTTGTAGGGAATTTTTTTAGAACAATCATTTTATTGAAATAGAATCAACCACTATTCTTCAATCTATTTATAATTAAATGATTCAGTTTTCATATAATCTCATAACTAGATGGATGTAATGTTTTTTATTACTCTATGGTTCCGAATACATCATCACTCATGTTTACTAGGAGGAAAACGCAGTGGCATATAAACTCACCCACATTGGAGTCCACAATTTCCTAACATATTTTGATGACCTCCCTTTTGATATGTTTTTTATTTTTTAGAAATATTTTAATAAAATCCTCTATTTCAGACACTTGTAAACTTTTATTTATTCAATAAAATATTATTTTCAATTTTTTCCAAGGATTCACCCTCTTAAAAAAATATAAAGGTGAGGTGAGCAACAATAAGATGAGTATGAGGAGTATAATTCTATGAGGTAATCTGTTTTTTCATTTTTGGGATAGAAATATGTATAATAAACAGATTTTATTTCATTGACATTCAGATAAAAAAAGAAGAAATTTATTCTCTATGACAATATCTCTTTCAAATTGAGAAAGGTTCTCTTGATCTTAATTGGTATTTCATAATTGTATAGGTGTTAGGGAATTTGTCATGTAAAAATATATATTTTGTATAGGGTTATTGTTTATATAATTTCTACAATGGTATTAAATTTTTAAAATCACTATAATCATTTCATATAAGATAACAATAAAAAGACACCAAATATTAGCTACTCGTATTGATTAATTAACCTTATAAATATAAGGGTTCTAATATTTTGAAATTTATGTCTCATTATAGTTGTAAAAAAAGGAGAAAATAAAAATGTCCAATTATCATATTTTAAATCAAAGATTGGATATAACATTTCCATAAAATAGGATATTAATAGTACACATTGATTACCCCCACCTCCCTTGGTTTTTTTATATCTTACGTTCAACCCTAGAAAAGCACTGTGATTTACATAGAATTAATTTTTTTTATAATATAAGGTTTTTATTTTAAAATTATAAAGTAGTTTATGGAGTTTTGAAAAATTTTAAATATTTCCAACAATAAATATTTATAATTTTTCTGAAATTTTCATAAATATTATAATATGATATATTCATGTTTATGCATTATTTTAAAAATTTATTTACACCACATTAGTGTTATTTTGGTATATATTATAAAAGTTTGAATAAACATAAAAATAAATAATTTTTAAATAATTTAAATTATTTACATTACTAATTTGAAAAGTTTATATGAGTTTAAATATATGAATATTTTATGTGTTGTAAATCATATATTTTTAATATGAAGGAGTTCATATGAATACATTGAAATATTATATATGAAGTCTTAATATATGAGATATAAATATACAATACTTATATTCATATAATGTGAAGAGTCCATAATAATTTATAATTAATTATAAATCTTTTTATTCATATTTTATAAATTATTCAAAATATCTCATGATTAAATTTAAAAAAATTTCATTTATTTATCCATTATATTATTCATGAATATAAATTGATTGTATTATAAATGTTAGTATATATTTTTTAAATTTATTAAAATGATATAATAATATTGCATTCCATTTTTTTGAGGAGTTTCTTACTATTATATAAAAAAAATTAATTTCCCTCAACTGAGGTTAATGGTTTTTTTTGTTATAATTTTGAAGTATTTTTTTATATTTTAAAAAATCAACTTGGAATTAAATTAATGTTGAAACTATAAATCACTCTTGATTAATAATATATGGATATTGGGGCTTTATATTATACTTGTACTAATTGTGGAATATGATTATTTAATGAAAGGTGTGGTTGACTACCTGTCATAACATATGTTCTCTTGGGTAATATTTAAGTTTATTATAATTTTAATATATTACATGGAAAATAAATTATGGTCCATTTAATTTAGATTAATGTGGATATTTATTGAATATTATAATTAAATTTTTTCAATAGATAAATAACACAAATCATTTATTATATCAATATTTATACATTCACATGATTTAAAAATGTTAAGTTTGTTTACTAACATAAGATGTATAAATTAAATTTAATATAAGTATATATATATGTGTATAAGGCATTAGATGAATATAGATTTAAATGGTGATATAATATAAAATCCTTCAAAATACCAAGTGTAAGATTCCATATGAAGTGAATTCTTATGAACAAATCTAACATTAAGTATGGTTAGTTCACATCTAAGTCAAGTGTCCATGGATTATCTTATATATAGAAAGAAAAATATAAAATAGCCTAAATATTTGGAACATGTATTTGGTGAATGATTAAAGATACAATTTTTTTGGAAACCTTATTAGTAATGAATATAGATGAATAGACTTAGGATAATTCACAAGATGGATTAGGGTATGCTTGTATCCAATAAAAAATCTAGTTTTTTTGTTATAATTGAAAAAAATAATCAACTCATGAAACAAAATAATGTGATGAATACCAATGTAGACTCAAAGTTTAGTGAGATGTTCATATCGACCCACTAATAAAAGTAATATAACAAATTTTTATTTTTTTAGTGGGGTTATATTCAATAAAATTCCATACTAAATATTTGAAAAACCTGATACTCATATAAAAATTGATTCTATTGTGAAATAAAATTTTAATTAACAAAAATTTAAAATTATATTTATTAAAAATAATTTATAGAAAAAAAATATAAATGGAATTCATTATCTAGATCAATATATAATTTTTGAATATTTCTCTAAAAAGAAGAAATATTTCATGCTTTAGAGAAATTATCATATTAGGGACTCTCTATAGAAGTTATTCATGGGGAAAATGATACATATAGTTTTAATTAAATGGAATATATTAAAATAAATACATTTATTCTTGTTTATTTGGATACAAAATTGTATAATTAATATAAAATATGTATTTTGTTGGATGATAAATAACTTGAAGTTGAATTATTAGGAACATACATGAAATGGGAGATATGATGGTGAAAATATTTTTTTTTCAGTGTAAGATAACTTATGTTTTTTACATTATACTCATTTTCTAAATATTGATTTCTATAATAATGATTCTGAAGGGTTGGGGTCACAACTCAATATAGATCTAGTTATGGATTTTATCCTATAATAATTGTTCGATAAATATTTTCAATTAATTATTAATTATAACATGAATGATTTTAAAAAACCATTTCCTAAACTCAAAAATATATTTCTGGTATATAATAAAAAATATGAGGTATGATATCATGTTTTGTGATGATGATACTAAAGAATATGGGTAAATTTTTGGGGTAAAAGAAAAAAGAAACAAGCTCACAGATACTCTGTACTAGATTCTTTGAAACTGAATGGAGGTTTTACTAAGATGGGGAATTTTTTCGAACATAATAAAATAGTACATTAGAAATGGAACTAATCTGGGTACTTGAAAGAGTTTTATAAATCTTGGGGAGAGTCCACCTTAGGTATTTATTCTATAGAAATAAATTCTTCTATCTTGGAAGGGTATATGATTCTAACAGTACATTATATATTTATTTTGAATGTGTCTAGGAGTTTAGAAATGAAGATGAGTTAATAGATAGATATAGAGGCCTATTTATAAGGAAGTGAGGATTTTTTCTAAAAGGGAATATATATTTTAATTAGTTTGATTTATAATCCAATTTTCCATGTTGTTTTATTATATTTTCTCCTACATAGAAAGATAATTGAATTTTATATATTAAAACAAAAGTAATTACAAATGAAATATATTTTTGAAGAATATGGTTCATATTCTTATCAATTAAATCACATAGTGTTCAAAATAAACAAATGATCAAAGTAATGAAAATTTTTTATGCGATGAAAAAAATTTAACTATAAAAATATGAAAATGATTTATATTTGTAAAATTTATTTTTCATATTTATTTATTAAAATAAAAATTATATAAGATGTGATAAAATCATATGAGACTATGACCTGGATTGATTTTTTAAAACACCATAAATGAAATCATATGAGATGTGATTTTGGTGCATAATGTTTTTTTGCATCATGGAATAATATATTTGAAAACTATATTTTCTAAGAGACCACGGGTAGTTAATAGTGACCCTATATAAATTAAAATTCAAAAACAACAAAACAAATTTTTTATAATAGGTAATTTCAAAAAAACCTACCAAATATAAGAGAAATTCACTAATTATATATTAGGTACTTTAGAATAATGTAGAATATATATTATTAAAGTAAATATATAAATATAAAAGTTATATTGTTTTTTATTACTAATGATCTCAAATAAAGTTATTGTTCCATAATATTCTTAGAAAATTTATATGTATGAGACATTTTAATTAAAAATTAGAAATGAAACATAATATTGGATATTATAAAGTATACTAATTGAGTATAAATTCCAATTATTGTTCTTAAGGATTAATAATCCTAAACTAAGCATTATAAAAATATTATTTATTTAAAGTTTTTAATTCTTGATGTCCCCCATCAATTTTTATGAGTATAATAGGGTGTAAATTCCAAAATAAAGAGGTTGGGGGTCATTTCAACCCACCAAGGATCTTGTGGTATAGTCGAATACTCACTTAAATATTTAATTCATGTCCATAAAATAATGTATAATAGAAATAACTTTTTATTTTATATCACTTTTCATCGTAGCATGGTGAACACCTATTTAAAAGGAACATACTGACTTTTATACATTTTGAGAGACAATTGATGAATTTAAATTGTCTCATTTGCATAAAAAAGGGAATCTCAAAAATATCACATGAATTTGTGTATATGTTTTGTCACTCTATTGTTTAAGTCCATATAAGAATACACTCTAGAATTTTAATGTCTTCCTTGAAGGTATACATGAAGATATGTCATTTTTTAATTCTAAATGGGATAGTGTGAGAGTTTTATGTGTGTCTTAATCACACACATGGGTAATTGGAAACATTGGATAGTCACCAGAGATTATTTAGGCCACATTGGCATTTAGTGTCATACAAGAAGGTGAATTAGGTTATGGAAGGATTTAAGGTCCACTGGGAATATTTAAATCTATGCTTGATTTTAGAGAAATCTATAAAGATAAATTTGGTGTAGAGATAGGTTAAGGGTGCCACAGTTTTAGGATTGGGCCAATAAGGGGTATTTCTATATATGACCTATAAATTAATAAAATGTTCATAATTTTTGGTTATAGATTAATGATATATAATTGGGCATGAAAATTAACGTTAGTGATGAGTAATATAAATTATATCCAATAAAGTGAGAAGAATATGAAATTTAATTTCATTCAAGTAGGTTGTTTCATATTTTTGAATGTTGTATGATTAGGATTGATGTTGGGTCTTTTAAGGTCATTAAATCAACACCAATGTGTCTTATTGTTTAAGATCATAAAAATAAGACCACTGAAATAAAGGTTTATACAAATAGTTTAAGTGGGAATAAAAAATAACCAGGATAGGTCTAAATGGTCAAATCCTATGGAAGATATGTATTATTTGGGTCTTTCCTATTCTAGAAAATTTTTCATACAGGGCAAATTTTATAATCCGTTATAATGTTTTTCACAAGTTAGGAAATACCATTGGATAGATTATTTATTTTAAAAAATATAACCATAAATATATAAAAAATATATAAGTTTTATTATATACCATATAGACAAAAACAAGAGACATTATATTTTTCAATATTTTGATTAATATTGAGGTATCAAAAAAATGCCTAAAAGTATTGAATTAGAAATTCTGGGAAAGAAACCACACACGCATGTAGAGGAAAGCTAGGGGAAGAACCAAAAACACAGAGGGGAAGATGAGTTGCCACATGAAACACCTAGAAAGATGCACTGCCTTAATGACCATGAAAATACTGGGAAGATAGACCACCATAAAAGTAGTACACCTATGATGAATGATTAAGGGAAAATGGTCCGTAATACCGTTATTGAGAAACACATTTTCATTTTTGAATTTCCTTCCATTTGGAGGGAGGATGGGAAGGAGAGGCCATGGGAAATTGAAGAAAGCTGGGAAAAGTCTGAGATGATATAGGAAGAAATGGTGAGGATTTATGTGTGGTATGAGATAGGGAAGGTTAGGGTTCTGGGATATGTATAATATAGAGGGTAGTTTAAGGGTGGGAAGGGGGTGGGATGTTGGAATAGTTATATCATTTAAATTGTTTTAAAAAATAATATATCCTATGGGCCTATCTTAATTTCCCTATTTATACCCATTTTAATAATTGGTTTTAAATATTTTTCCTTTCCCATGCTATATCCAAATGTATACCAGTAAAGGCCATATTCCTGGGCCCATTTTGTCATGATTAGATTATTATGAGACTTATACAAGGGTGTACCTTATATTTTCCACCAATGAACAAACCTGGTGAATGTGTGGATCTTATGCTAAGTAGGTATCACATAAGGTGGAATACATGGTGGTATGTGTGGCTGGTATAATTAAGATCTCCACTAAGGTATGAACACAATAGTGTAAATCCTTAAAAGGAATCATTACATGAGTCAAAGGGAATTGTAGGGCTTATACCTGAGTAGTGGCCTAGGAAATAAACTTTTCACAAAAATAATCATGATTGGGATAAGGGTGATGAGTCATACCATAATTTACATATAGAAAAGGGTTTTTATTATAAAGGGTATATGAGATTAACCATTCCTTAAGCAACAATGAGGGGAGGGGGAATATCGTGGTGTAAATATTCTATGGGATGTGAAATCTATTTTATCAAGGGGATAGTTGATCACATGGGAATTTCAAGGTATTTGAGTACCAATCACTTGAAAAGGTCTTATAATTGGGATATGTGAGTTCATGGAGGTACACTAATAGAGGTATATAGTTGGTAGGGGTTGACATCATTTTTGGATTACTGAAAATGTGTGTAGCTGATTATATCCCTATTGTAGAGTTTATAGTTAAAAAAGGTTCCATTATTGGGTAAATAGTTATATAAGTTATAGTATAAGGTACACATTCATATAATCCTTATCAATATAGAAAATTCCTTAGGTGGAATAAATTCCCCCTCATAACGAGGTTACACGATGACAATTCTAAATTGCATGATCTTCAATTTAAGAGATCCATGTGTCCATAGTGTAACAACCACTCTAGTATTCATTGATAACAAATATAAAATGGGTAAAATAGGTTATTAAATTTGAAAACCCCATCCCCAACCTTTATCTCACATGAATTTACATATAAGCGTTAGATGAAAAATTAAGGAGTTAGTAAAATCATGTACGTAGTGAGATGTTTTGGTTTCCTCTATAAATTTTTAGATCCTCAACATAAGGGATAAAAATTTCAATTTATTAGATATATTGGCCATGAAATTTCAATAATATTGTTACATCTACATATATATTGATGAATGGGGTTCCAGGGTCACATGAAACTATGAAAGTAGTTTTTCATTTGAGCACGTAGGGAATTTCCCTGTTTTTCTTCATCATAAAAAAGGTTTCTAAATTTTTATTAGGATTTTTTGGTGACGGAGAAAATATTTTTTTGGACTTCAATAAATTACCCATTTAAATTGGAAGTATTAAAAATTAAAATGGATCAAATTATGTGAAAAAAATAATTGGATTCATAGCCTTTCCTTCTATATTCATGAAATTGGAATGTATCATGATAAATTAAATATGTTTGGTTTAAAATACTTAAGGAATATTTCAAAATTGCTGAATAATTTCATATAAATAAGTTACATGATGTAAAAGGGTCTTGTTTCCCATAGATAAATTATTTTCATAGGGAATTTTATGAAATGAAGTATTGGCTATATAATCTTATAGTTTAGATGTTTCTTACCGTGGATTGAGTAGTTTTTTTAATTTAGTTTTCTAAGGAATATCAAGGGGTGTGTTTTGATTAAACATAGATTTATGATTGTGCATATTATGATATATTTAACAAAAAATGAATATATTATTTGAAATGTTACTTGTAACTATCTACAGAGGTGTTTACAATGATAGTTTTTAGGAATTTTCTATTACATAAGTTCATCTCGGTATGCATGAACCATAAAAGAACCAAAAAAAATCATTTTATAAAATTTATTTACATTTTAGGTATAAAATATGATTAATATTCTTTGAAAATATATTTTTTATATTGAATTATTCTACATAAAATAAAAATGTGTTAAAAAATACCTTTATTGGAATCAGTGAAATAAAACTAACATAATAAGTATAGGTTGGGTGGTGTATGATATATTAGTTGGTCATTTAGAATTTAGAGATAGTTGAGGAGGAAGATAAATAAATCATGATCATTGGTAGTGACTTTAACAATACGTGAGTAAGTGGACAAGGTTTAACTCAATGAAAGTTTTTGTAAGGTGTGTAGAGATCATATATTTTATGGAAATTCCCTCAATTAGAGATGAGAATATATGTGGTTAATCAAAGGATTAAAATATTGTTTTAGAGATAACTAAATGTTCATATTGAATTACCTTTTTGTGGATTTATTTTATATTTCCTAAATAAAAAATAAAATTTTATTTTTAATGGATGATAATTTGGAAGATCAAATAACTAACCAAATCATGTCTAAAATTTTTAATCTAAAAGATTCATACATATTAAACAAATTTTTGTATTTAACAATATATATTATTTAAAATTATATCATAAATATATACACCAATTATTTTTATTTTTAACTCATTTATTAATTTTTTTATAATTTCAAATATAATTTAAATATTGGATGATAAATAATTGTCATTGTTTATAGAATAATGTTACCAAATTAAATATTATTATTTTATTATTTTTTATTTAAAATTAATTATTTGTTGAATATATATAAATTATTTTTCATTATACATGCACGTTAAATATATTTATATGTAAAAATTAAATATATTTGGAATCTCTTAATACATTATGTTATATTTTTTTATAAAAAATCAATTACTGATTAAATATATATTTTGAAAAATATATTTTGATGAATATTATTTTTAAACTAATAATTATTTTTTAACAAACAAATATTTTTAAAAATACAAGACATAATATAAATAAATATACATATTATATTAAAAAATATACATTAAAATAATAAGTTATAAAGGTTACCCAAATTTTTTCATTAATATAACTAAACTCTACATTGTCAACCCTTACCCCTCATGTCCACTTATATAGTGGGGATTGTGAGATCTTCTATTGAGAACATGTTATGGTAATGAAAACACTTTATAATAAAGTTTTCATAAAGTTTTATAATTTTTCCTTATTAATATACTGACGAGTCAAGATTATGTATCTATACATGAGGTAATAGTATTGGTGGATTGGTAAGAATAGGAATGTAGTAGATTTTGTATAGAGATATCATACTAGTATATAAGGAAAAATTATGAAACATGAACCATATTGTTTATCCATCCCTTATGAATTCAAAAGTGGAACTAAAATAATAAATCAATATACAGTGAGATGGGATATTAATTATTGATTAAGGGTAACAATGTTTTTTTCCTCTTAATTAATCAGTTAATGAGTATAAGACACATCTTACCCTTTAAAAATCATATCTTAGTGGAGAATGTTGGGAGGTTTTATGTATTTAATATTTCAAATAAATGTAAAGTATTGTAGATGATCATATAATTGTTGGATATCATTTTCATGTCATAATTTTCATAGTGATACAAATAGATATTGAGAATAATTTTACTCTAAGAATTTCAATTAACCCTCATATGGTTGAAAAAAATGAGATAACCATTTATTTTTTATGGGATATATTGGAAGAGGGAATATAAAGTTTTGGTTTATTTAGAAGTAATAACTTAATATTAGTAAATATTGTAAAGAATAATAACTTCCACTCATCTAATAATATGAAAACTTAAATGAAATTATATAAGAGACCCTATAGATCCCATTTATTATGGGAAAATATTGTCTAGGTGACTATGTAGGTTGCATTATAATGTTGTAAACTACTAAAAATTTATAATTAATATATGAGTAGATAATGGTGTCACCATACTACCAAAAGTTTTAAATCAATATCACAAGAAAATACATAAAATATAAGGAGATATATAATATGTTCACAAAGGTATTTAATTAAAGTGTGAAATTGAGGTTTTTTCAAAAAGTAAGTTTGCCTCAAGATTCTCAAAACCATTGAAGGTTTTAGATGTATTTTATGAGATTATATGTTAGTTGAAATTACCACCACACATGTAGGAGGTGGATAATACGGTTTATCACTCTAAATAAAACATGTATGGATATTACTTGATGAATTTTTTGAATTTATTAAATTTTTACATAGTGAATGATGTCAAATTCATTAGAAAGTAAATATCAAGGTGCACATGATAATTTCATTTGTGTAGGTTAATTTAATTGGTATGATTGATTTGGTGACTTAGGGGTCTTAATGTGAGTGCCTATAAAAAAGGGTTTTGGATGAGAACATGGTACTCTAATTTTTTTGATGTTGTTAAATTATCTATGTTTTAATAAATATTTTTTATTATATTTTATTCTATCTTACTAAAAATATGTTTAATCACTTAACTATAATGAAATATTTGAAAATGAGAAGGATCCAGTGTCTCTATTATTTATGGAACATATTTTTATAAAATTTTGAGACATTAAAAAAAGTTAAACCACTTTATTAGAAAGATGGATGATTTGATCTAGAATCAAATATGTTAATTGTATAATTGTGGTGATTATAATTTTTAGGGATGAAATTGCTAGTATAATAGAAATATCAATAAATATAATTTGTTTCCACCAAAGGGTGTTTGTTGGATGTTTAGAAAATAATTTTTAAATATATATTTGATGGATTTTTTGAGCATATTCGGAAAGGGTAATGTTTGAAGATGTGCTATATGCGATCTTGATAAGAAATTTTACAAGAAATGAACGAATGAATGGAGGAGTTTATTTTTATTTTTAAATTATAAAAAACTTACAGACCCATTAATTGAGATATTTTTGGTGACATGTATTTATGAGAGATTTTCCTATATTTAATTAAATTAAAAGGATGAAATGATCATTTAGGTGCCCTAAAAATTGCTTGATGTAACGTCCCGTATTTTCTAAAATGTATAAAATATTTTTTAAGTTAATTTTTTTTAGTTTTTAGACCTATTAAGGTTACATAAGGGAGTCATGGATGTTGTGGGGTTTCTGAGGCTTGTTTGGAGCTTGGAGCCTAGAAGTTTGGAGAAGTAGATCAGGCAACACAATTAGTAGAAATAGTGCATCCCACCCCACACGTTTTCCCCAACCATGTGGGAGCGTAATGGATGGGAAAATGGTACACATGGTCTCAAAGAAACCGTGAAGAATGGTTCACACAACTATGCATGGAGCACTATCATTTATGACTGTGGCTTCCATGCAACGTGCACATGGTTAACCAATTTGTGCACCTAAGTTATGAGGGGTCCCTCTTTAAGAATAATTGGGTTTATGGTTGGTGCATGGTTTGGGAAACCGTGCATCCAAATCATGTGGCCCAGTAATTTAATGGGGGGGGGGGATTACTCATTTTCCCCTGAAATTATTTTAATCCCTCTTTCTTCTTTTCCCCTTATTTTTTCTCCTTTAATATCCACCTAGGAACTCACATCCTCCTCTCCTTATATATTTTGATCCCTCCTTCATATGGTCTCTGATTCCTTCGTAGTTGGATACATTTAAAACCTTAAGGTATGATCTAAAATCATATTCCCCTATTTATAGTTGGTCTTCCCCTCTGTTGGTCTATTTTGGTTAAACCTCATTTTCCCCATTTTCCTGGAATTTTATGTTTTCCCTGATAACTCTTGTTCTAGCTTGATTCAAAGGATGAAATTGGAGGAGGAGAGTACTATGAGCTTAAGGTAGGTGGTCTAGCTTCTTTTCCCATATTTCATTGAATTATATATCTTGGATTATTGTGCCGCACACCAGACCTTTATAGTGAGGACTATAAATTGATTAACAGAAAACATTGAGAGCCTTACTATTTCTTATGTGACTCTATTGAGTGGTGAATAAAACCTTTGGTTTATCACTATGACTTACTCTACTCTAATGGGTGTTTTATACCTTTGAGGTCTAATTTACTTTATGCCTTAATTTTTATAAGCACCCCTTGAGGTTTGCTTCCTTGAAATAAATGCCATGAAATGACTTAATAGAAATTATTGGTCAAGTATTTTTTCCCTTATGACTTATTCCTTATGCCTTATGATATAACTAAGTTTCTTAATTGAATAAAATGGTTAAAAATTTTAGGATATTTTAAATTATTTTCTTTTAATTGATAAATGGTATAACCTGGATATCCATTTCATATCTGCACCTTATGCCGAGGGAAAACCAAGTTTCCTAACTTAAGGAAACCTTAGATGGTCTCTTAATTCCTTGTAGTTAGTTTGTTTGTGGATTGTAAATATTCATGGGGTGATACTAGATATTCCTAGTATGGGGTCACCATGCATCTTTATTTACCTCTGGAAAAGTGATATTGATTCCCTTGGGGATACCCCATGGATGACCTCGGTGGCATGATGGTTGTACCATGACATGAGAGAGACATTGACCCCTTTTTGCGATACTAGGAATGGACTTAGAGGTTTTTTTCATGTTTTTTCACAGCATGCCAAAAGTGAAACTTGGGATCTCATTCAAGGTTTACCTTGGATGGACTCCTATGGGATTGGTTATATACAGTTCCCCTAGAGCGATACTTGGATTCCTTTATCGGACATCATGGATGGGTTTAGGGTGCATCTTCTTAAATAAAATATATGATAATTAAATTAAAATAATGAGAATTTGAACTAGTTTTTTGAGGGACTCATCCTCTAAGACAAATAACATGCTTGGGGGTGGTCTTTTATTGATTATTCTTTTATTATGATCCCCATTATCATATTACTTCCAACTGAAGTTTACCATGGTTTAGAGACATCAGGCATAGGTCAATGAAGGTAGATTCAGATGGATGTCTCAAGTGATACCAAGGTTGGTGGATTTTATTTATTTGTTTCTTTATTTCATTAATTATTATGGGAACACGTATCAATTTATATTTCATGAAATTTAATGATCTATACACCATTGGTGGTGTTATTATGAGTATATCTCGCACCCTTCTTAGGCCGCCTTTGGTACCCTAGCAGACTTCATGATTATAGGGATATATAAAGGGAATTTTATGTCTTTTTATTTTTGATTTTGAGTACTAGGATAGAGTACATGATTAAAGGATTGAGCCTATGATCAGTATTCTAATAGTGGCTACTTTTTTTTTCCTTTTGTATTCTTTTATAGATTTTGGTATATTACTACTCCCCTATATCCCATTTCCTTCATTTATTATATCTACAGGACTTCATGATCATCAACATTTTTTATCTACTTTTTTATTCAACATTCACCAGTTATTTATTTATATTACATAGTTCATTATTATTTTGTTTTTGTCTGTTCCTTATTACTCCATCGACTTTAGCGGTTTAATATTATTATTTTCAAAGTGTTTATTTACTATATATAATATATACCATTGTGCTCCATTATGATATATGAGGGAACATTCTACCCACAAACACACCCTAATCCCTCGCTTCTAGTTAGAAACCTCTAGAATATAAGAAGGTGTGACTGAGTCTTTATGGCTAACCTTCTCGATCACCACTATATGGTTTCTTTGGAAGGATGTTAAAAAGTGGTATCAAATGTTTTATTTTCCTTTTATATTTCTTTTGGTTATTAGAAAGGATACTATGAATAATAGAGTTTGGTAATGAGAATGTTTATGGGAGTAATTGGCCCATGTACAAGGGAAACCCAAATTTCTTGGGTTGGGTAATTACTATTATCATTTTCACTTTTACGATTTTAAATATTTCACCATTGGGTCTCACACTTTTTTGTGGTAATTTTATGGATACTATTAAGGGTGAGTTACATCTACCCTATCCTGATGATATTAGGGCGTATAAATTCATGCATCATATTAGGCACCATAAGGCTTACATATCATGAATTATTCAATTCTATATATACATCCTATGTGCATTACCTATATTAGATGTTCTTTTTGTACTATCTTATTTGTTATATTTTGTAGTGTGCTTGTATTATTTCCAAAATGACATGAATGGATTAATTAAAGGTCCAATATCAATCTAAATGGTGTATTACCATATAAATCGTCTATGAAACCTTAATTAATCAACTAATACATATTCTATATATTTTATTGATGAATTAAAATTTAAATTTAAGAAGAAAGAGATTTTATAAATTGATATTGGTATTCATCCAACCATATCACTACAAAGGACCTGTTACATCTTGATATTGGATGTACAAGCTATATTTTAGTATCTTGATGTGCCAATTTCAATTTATAAGTAGTATTGGCCCTTATAAATTTGGAATTTGTAATGAAATTAACTGGATTGAGATATCAACATCTAAAAAACTAAAGATAAATTTTAATAAAGTAATGTTAAGAAAAAATGATACCACTACATGAATATTTAAAATAAAAATATAAGGGTGTTTTCTGCTATAACTTGAATTTGACCCTCCATATACCAGAGCCTCATCTGTTTTAAATGAGACTTTGGACCTCAGCTGTCCTTAGTAGTGGAAATTAGGTTTCTTCACATGTGATTCTTATGTGACTTTCCATATCACCTAGGCTTGGATCCAGGATCATACTGAGTGTTGTGAATTTTTATATAAAGGCCTTGTATCAGTCCTTTCTTGTTATCACTTTTACTATCTATTATAAATCATTCATGAGGAGTGCACTTGGAAATTGTAGAGCTATGCCACTGTGACGTCCTCATGTCGTATGCCAATAGAGTGGTGATGAGCAAACTCTATAGGTGGTTCTCACTGAGATTCATGTGATACCTCATATTGTGAACCTTAATGAAACCTCCTGCAGGCCTTCCACTGGGCATCATTTCTAAGTTTCGTGACATCTTTTTTTGTTCAATGTATTCCATACAGGGTGTTCCCTAACTTTCCCCGACTATGGAAGAACTGGCCCATGAGTTTCAGTAGTATCATCCTTCTACCTTATCAGGGGATATATGGCCTCAAAATAATAAGTCATGACTAGATTCTATGATGTCTATCTTTGAGGACATATAGACACACCTAGGGAGGATGGTCAAGATCTCTTCCTATATAATACCGGACTCCGCCAAGAATTGGTGGGAAATTATTACTCAGGCTAGTTGACATCAAGGTATGGTCTAGGATGACATCTAGACATCCTTCATTGACTACTTATTTCTATAGACTATGAAAAAAGGTCACACTTCATAGTTCATGTACCTATAGAAAGGTGACACATTGGTAATGGATTATTCATATAGTTTCATTGAATTAAAGAAATTTTCACCAACCTTGATTGCTGACAAGTTGACTACTATGAGGAAATTTGAGGATGGGATTGAATATGCCATCCGATCACCGGAGAAAGTTTTATGGATGAATGTTATTTTTGAGATAGTCAACCAAGGCCTCATTACTGAGTAGAACCTAAGGGAATATTGTAATGTGAGATAGGGTAGTTTAGCCTCTAGGGAAGAAAGTGGTTTATCTATAAGCATGCAGCATCATTTTGAGGTCACACATGGGGGTAGTACCTATCAGGTGGAACACATCGATAGCCATGTGGTCTATCACTAGTGTGGCCTGACCTTCCATAAGAAACCCCAGTGTGTGAGGAACCTAATTGAGTGATAGGATTGAGAAAAAATGGGTCACCTCAAACATTTCTTCAAATCATTTAACATAGTACACAATGAACATGGATCTATTCTGACACAACATTCAAGTCCATGATTAGATAATTCATGTTCAACTTGAATTTGGTCTTCTACTGTCCAATCAGGCCATGGGGGTTGTGAGGGATGATATAATCAGACCTCATATGTTCTTCTCCAGCATAGTGGACTTTTAAAGTCTAGTCAAGCATCATCTCAAGAATTCAGTTCAACTCATATTTATGTAGTGGACCCTACACCCAAGGAGTAGATTCCATGGCTATCTATGGTATGAGGTACTTTTCAAAAATCATATACTCTAGTTTCTTCCCCCTTTATATATGTACATATCACTGTTTAATACCTACTATGATTATGGGGATCTTTTTCCTAGTGACAAAATAATCTAGTGGTGTTATGTCTCTTAATACACTACTAGGGGTCTGATCAGAGGGTATATGCCAGTACTGGTAGTCTCCCCTTGAGATAGGTGGATACCACTTCGTATTAGATTTTTTTTCATCCTAAAGATGACTAGAATAGACATAATTATTAACCTATAATTCATTTTGCATTACCATTCCCATATAGATTTCTATCTTCACAGGGTACCACTCACATCACATGAGGGTAGAATGTATATTCACAAGGGTGAATGGGATATCTTGGTGAGTCGAGCTGGACATGAGTGTAATGGGTTCATATGAGTAATAGCCTAGATGTTGATTCCATTTATAAGTAATCAAGGAATGAAACATGTCAAATTCCCTCCTATTGAGGATCGTTTTAGGGATGTCCTCCCGGATGATTTATTTTTCTTCACTCTCGAGAGAGAGGTCGAGTTCACCATTGAACTAGTACTATGTGAGGCAATTGTATCCATTCATCCATATATAATGGAACCTACAGAGCTCATGGAAATCAAGAAATAATTAGATTATATAGAAGAAAATGTTTTTATCTGACCCATCACAACTCTATGAGGTTCACATATCCTTTTCACCAAAAAGGTGAATTCTACCCATGGATTGTGCATGGATTACTGTCGACTGAATCAGCTTATATTGAACAACTGGTATAAACTTCCTCATATAGATGAAATATTTAACTATCTTTAAGGAGTGATAGTTTTCTCTAAGATCAACATGAGGTCTGAATATCATCAGGTTTGTGTGAGGCCCTCTAACATAACTTGTATAGTTTCTAAAGAATGTATATCTTATATAAGTATCTGATTACGTTGTTCGGCCATATGAATGTGTTGGTAATATTTATGGCTCTGATGAATCATTATTTCCACCCCTACGTGGATTAATTTTTGGTGGTATTTGTAAAAGATATCTTAGTATATTATCACACCAAACATGACCATATAAAACATCTTTAGATCATACTGAATGCACTGATAGAAAGTTGTCTATATGTTATGCTCCAAAAATTCCACTTTTCGATTAGTGAGGTTATTTTATTAGGTTATATAAATTCATAACCAAGTGTATCTCTTGACCTATAGGAGGTGAGTGATGTGGTTACTGGGGAGAAGCCCAAGAATTTGTTTAACATATATAGTTTATTAGGGTTGGAAAGATATTACAGGTGATTCATCTAGGATTTCTCATCCCTGGAAGAACACCTTAATGCCCTAACCAAGAATGGTGGGAAATTCCTATGGTCTCAAGCCGGTGGGGTAGCATTCTAATATATAAAGGGATGGATGAATTCAACCCTGATCCTGATTCTTCTAGAACCAATAATAAGCTATACTATTTGCTTTGATTCTTTAGGAATCGATCTAGGAGAAGTTTTTATGTGGGGTGATTGGGTTGTGGTGTACGGTTCCCGCCATATTAGAGCTCAAGAGAGGAATTACCCTACACATATCCCCAATCTGGAAGCTGTAGTTCATGCCTTGAAATATTATAGGAAATAGTTATTGAGAGAGTGGATCATCATTGACACAGATAAATAAAGTATCAAATACATCTCCACATAGCTAGACTTTAATCTCAGGCAATTCTAGTGGGAGGAATACCTGTAGCCCTTCGATATTTAGCATTCTTATACACCTGGTAAGGGTAATGATTTATCTAAAACCCTGAGCTATAAGGATAAGACACACACCATCCAAGAGGCTAGTAGTGAGTGATAGTGGATGAATTTGTTCTCTATGACTCACCAAGATGTTTAGGAATATGATGGGCCGCCTATTTTAGTATCTAAAGCTATGAAATCCTCTCTTCTGGAGTGGGTGTGGATGAGACAACATTCCAATTCTGAAGGCTCATTCCTAAGGAAAATCCTCTCAGGTGGGATCCCATATCCCAGTAGGAATTTTGATGGTAATGAGACCATAATCTAAAGTGTAAATATTTGGGTTCCTTGTGATGTATGGGATGAGTTGATTCAAGAATCTAATTGCGATGTTTGGCTAGTTCACCCAGGGATTACTAAGATGTGTTGAGATTTATTTCATCAATATTGGTGGCTAGGTATAAAGAAGTGTATTACAAGCATTATCACTTGACATTTCACCTATCAACAGGTGAAGGTGGAGAACTAGTAACTTTATGGACTTCTATATACTCTTTTAATTATTAAGTGGAAAGGGAATGATCTCACCATGGATTTCATGATGGAATTTCAGAGATCCCCTCCAGGAAGTGATGCATTATGGGTGATCAACGAAAATTTGAATAAGGTCTTACACTTCCTAACAATCTGAGATAACTTCTGAGTTGTTGAACTAGGGAGGATTTATATATGATATATAATGTGCCTTCATGGTGTTCCCCATTATATAATTTCAGATCGGGATGGTTGATTTACCTTGTGGTTCTAGGAAGGGTTAAAAAAGAACTATATTCATAGGTTCTACTGACTATAGAACATTATCCCTAAAATGATGAGAAGTATAAGAAAAATGTTACAGGTGTTAATTGAAATTCTATGGGAATGTATCCATGATTTTGGAGGTTCATTGGGAGATCATATACCTCTTGTGGAGTTTTCCTACAATAACAGTTTCCAGGAAATGATTCAGATGGATCCTTATGAGTCCCTCTATAATAGTTCATATGGGTCACCTCTATGCTAGTTATATGCATGTGAGGTATCACTACTGTGTTCTCTTCTCATTTAGGATACATTAGAGAAATTTCAACTTATTCAAAAGAGTTTGGATACAAAAAGTCCACGAAGAAGTCTTATATCGATCATTATTTTCGACTTCTATAGTTTAAGGCAAGACGTCCTTTATTTCTCTATGTATCATCTAGATTGGGTCATAGAAAAATTCAGAGATATAGATTGTTATCTTCTAATAATAGTGGTACTTTTAATATCGTAGAGAGAGTTGGGACACATTCCGATCGATTACTATTACCTCAGAGGCACTATTCCATGCACGACATCTTCCACATATCATAGCTTGTCCAATATCATGTCAATCCATCCCATTTTTTTACCCTGAGGATATTGATCTAGAGAAGGATTCAACCTTTTAGGATCATCTAATACATATAATTGATTAGAGTACGAAGTATCTCTAAGGAAGGTTAGTCCCATTGGTCTGGGTGCGATGGTAGCACGACTGTGTGTAGGTTGAGACCTAGAAGGAGGAGGCCGGTGTACATTTACAGTGGATAGAACACTTATCAAACAACATTTTACCACCCAAAAAATATCTACTTTGAGGATGAGTTGTATTTTGGAGGGGTGGTTGAAACATACCAACATCTCTCAAAGGTACGATCCATTGTTTTTTGGATTAAATTCCTTGATTTGGCCCTTGTAATTTAACCTAAGGGAGTGATGGACTTCATTGGGGCATCCTATGATTGTTCCAAGCCCGAAGACCATATGTTTAGTGAAACTGTAACGCCCCGACCCCAGCTACCCAGAGTCGGTGCATTACTTCGTAACATTGGCATGATCACAAGAAAGATCAAATCTCGAAAGACCGATTGGTTTAGTAGCCTTGGAAACACTAGATATATTCATAAGTTTTACATTACATCATAAAATGAAAAACTACTACAACAACATAATGTCTCCACAGTCCACACTATTATCCCCTCATAATATCCCTGCAGGTCATTCATAACTTACTTCTCCACGTCCTGGGGAAAATAAAACATAGAAAAGGGGTGAGCTCAAATGCCCAGTAAGGATAACAATATAGCGGAACATTCAAAATAAGCATAAACATTTAAGGCAATGCATTACTAAAAAAAAGCCTTTTAAACTTGAACTTCAACATAGTATGGAAAAAGTAAAATGAAATAATGCCATTTACTTATTCACATGGATATTCTACTAATCGAATAATCACATGCAAAATCAATAACCACTTTTATAATGATGGAATGCATAATGCTAAACTTTAATTTCTTTTCAAGGCCTCATTCCAAGACCTTGGGGCTAACTGTAACCAGAACCCAACCCGGAGTGCCTCTAATAACCGGACACCAACCCGGAGTGCCTCTAATAACCGGACACCAACCCGGAGTGCCTATAATAACCGGAGACCAAACCGGAGGGCTTAATTTTACCAGTCCCTAACCTGGAGGGCTTACTTTTACCAGTCCCCAACCTGGAGGGATTACTTTAACCAGTCCCCAACCTGGAACATACTTGTCCAACACATTCATATGAAGTAAAGGTTGAAATATAACATAAACATTCTTATTGGAACTAGCATACGAAATGTCAATACTTTCACCATAAACTATGAATGGTATAAAAATAGCACATCCACAGTCAAACATATCACAAAACCTTCAATACAATATAGAAGTTTTGTATCATAATAAATCAACTTCAAATAATCTTAAAATCCATCAAAGGATGTTGACATAGATGAAATCAATATTCTTTTTAAAGAAATATCTCCTTTTATTTTGAAATCATTTAAGATCCCTATAAAATAAAAAATTTTCTTTGAAAATATTCTTATAATCTTGTAAGGGAAAACATTGAAGATTTTATAACGGCGGAAACTAACCGCACCCACCGTATAAGTTAAAAAAAACATTCTTACCTTAATTCTGTCGAAAAGGTTAAAAAGGACCTTGTTTTGAAAATGACGGAAAGATTCCTTTATAAACCACTTATAAAAGTCAAAAAGGGTATAAATGACTTTAACTCATATTCTAGTAAATAGTAAAAATGTTTTGAAATACATTTTTAAGAAACATGGATGTGGATGATAAAGAGATCTCAGTAGATATAAACAACCTCGGATAATGAAGAGATTGTGAAATAACCCTTACCAATTTGGTAACTTATGAAACATACAACCCATAAAAGAGGTATCATACAATGAATATGTAAATACACATAAATTAGAGTGTATTACACAATGAATATAATTATGGGCAGTACATACACCACACAAAAGGTGATGGTGGCAATATGGCATGAATCTCACGGGAATAAGGAGTGAGATGAAAACCCCTTACCACGTTAATCAACTGAGTCGTATGGCCAAAAGTTAATAACCACCAAATTATTTACAGAATAACATGAATATAAAGAGAATGATGATAATATATATCAAATGGAAGTACACAATACACCACTTTCAATAATTTAGTGGCGAACAATGGAAATCTCACGGAATTGAAGGTGAGATAAGAAAATCCCTTACCTTGTACTTTTACTTGGTTGGGGTAGGTTAACCTCCTGTATAATATTGAAATAATTTTTATTAAATTATACAAGAATCATATATATTAATATCATATCATATATGATCTTTTAACTTTGCTTTGTTAATAATGTCTTAGTATTATCGTTGTTTCGGGTGTTAACTTACTCATTTTATTTTATATGTTTTATTACGTAAGCCATATTTGTAATGGATAGGTTGTATATTATTCATATCCATAATGATATCAAGTCCTAAAACATCATTTTTAAATCAGAAAATGATAATTATACTTGAATGGATATGATGGAGAATGAATCTCATCGCGTTCGTGGAGACGGTAGTCCGTACGTACGCACGAGCGACAATATCATTCTTTTGATATTAAAATAATATATAAATGGATGGTATATCATATATAAAGAATCATTAACATGTTATATTTATTATTTACATGATTTACACATCATTATTATACCCATCCAAATAATAATATATTGAATAACAATTACACCACGACGTGGAGACGGTAAGCCGTACGTACGCACGTATGGTGACATGTTATTCAAAGGGTGGATAGAACACTGAATATGGTTGTACCATATTTATAATAACATCACATTATATGTGAGATACTGGAGTTATTATTTTATAATGGTAAGAACAAATAAAGAAGAAGTGGAAGAAGAAAGGAACTTGAAAAGGGGTGGTGAAAACATTACCTCTTCTTCGGGTTCTTCCTTTTGATTTGATCAAAAGGGATCCTTAGGTTGGATTTCTAATAAAACTAAGGCCTCTATGTGGTAGTGAGGGATGTTGTGAGAGTATTTGGGCAGATTTTGTCCGAATAAAATGGCTTTGAAGGTGTGAAGAAATGAGAAGGAGGAGTGCCCTTTTATAAGCGGGGTGAGGGGCACCTTTGGAAAAGCTAGAAATATTAATTTATAATAAATTTATATTCGGTTTCTAATGGCTCCAAAGTTGATTATTCAAAGGTTAAGGTGGGTATAGGTCGAAAACCACTCAACCAATATAATTTAGACAGGTTTGGGTACTTATATTAACCTTATCTTTAAGTATTAACTCTAAGTTAATTAGTTTCACTTTTACAATGTCTCTTTGTATTTTTATATAATATGGTTAATAAACTTACTATATACATCCAAGAGACCCCCAAGTGGTCCATTAATGACGAAAATATCATGATATAAGTCTCTTGGCCGAACCCTAGATTTTTAGGAATTTAATATCAATTAATAATATAATATTTGTTTTAAGAACTCTTTTATGTCAATTTTGACACTATTCAATAGTTGATTTTTGTGAAACTCATAACAGATTGATTACTTCGAAAAAAGTCCATTAAATCAATCCTAATATATCATATTATCCTAGAAAATTAGTTTAATTCATTAAAAGTTTCATATTATATTTATTTGGGTATTTATAATATCAATTATTTTAATTATTCACTATTATAGTAATTACTGCAT
Organism: Viscum album; assembly: GCA_963277665.1. NCBI lineage: Eukaryota > Viridiplantae > Streptophyta > Magnoliopsida > Santalales > Viscaceae > Viscum > Viscum album. The sequence goes on along the minus strand of OY728125.1, from coordinate 645,865,250 downwards.
CATCATTGTGTCATACATAAAATATATTATTTAATGTCTAAAAATTATAAATAAAATATAATTATGTAGTAAATCGTTTTAGATTTCTAATTAATATTTATAATCTAAAATCCAACATATATAACCCTATGTAACAATTGTTTTGCTAAAATATATATGCTTGTGTCATTTTTGTATTCATTTTAACTTAATTAAAATAAAGTGTCATTATCACTTACAAGTGGATCCATGGGGTCCCCAAATCGACCCAAAGATGCCCATGGTCTACCATGTATCAACCAATAGGGTTAAGACACGTTTTATGGTAATTTAGTATTATTATAATATTATTTTTTTAACCCTTATTTACCGGATTTACCCTTAACCATGGTAAATAAAATTTTTACATCAGTAATTATTCAAAATGTCTAAAAATAAAAGTTACCTATTTACACAATTTGAACATCCTGATTCCAAATATGGAATCCATTTTCCTAAATTCAAAACACAGAAGTGGCAGAAATTAATTTAAAATTAATTCCCGCTGTCAAAACAAAAAGCGTGTTTTTAAGAGATAATAACTATCAAAAGATTGACACTTGTTTATGTTCGGTTTAATTGTAAAATTATGTCCAATGAACAACATTATATTAATTGGTAAAAATATATTCTAAATATACTTTAAAACCACTCAAAATCATAATTTATCACTATTAATTATTTTGATTAAAAAAAGTTGTTTTTAATTAAAATTTAGTAATTTTCACTATTCATCAAAATATGAAAGTTATCCAAAAAGTACCAAAATTTCACCTTAGGCTAAATTCGATATTCCAAATCCAGAAATGAAGTCCATTTTAAAATATAAAATATATATAATTTCTAAAAGTAGGTATTACTATTCATAACGACTAGTTTGATTGGTTGTGGTGTGTGTTAAAACTCAAGGTTGCGTACAACACACGCTACTGTATTATTCAAAGAAAGCGTACCGTGGAAGCTTGGGATGTTTCATTTTAATTTTTTTTTGATGTACCCATTTAGTCAAAAAGTTTAAAATATTGTATTTAAAAAGGTTTCACTATTAAAAGTTGATAAAAGTGCAATACTGAAAATGAATCTGTTCTTGTATTATGTCTAAGAAACTCATAATATGGATTCTAAAATTATAAGGATTATGTAAAGTTTAAAATTTAGTTAATACTATTCATAACCTCTTTTGAACGGCTTGTTTGGTAAGTCATGGTGTGATTGAACTCGGTGTTGCGTGTAGTGCAAGTTATTGTATTATTTTAAAGAAATAACACACTATGAAATCTTGGGGTGTTACATTCTCCCCTCCTTCAAAAAATTGCATCCTCGCAATTTGAAATTGTTCTTCAAAAATAAAAGGTTGAAAATAAAAAATATCTTTGTGGGAAAACCCACATCGGAAATTGGGTTACTAAAATTTAGTCTTAATATGAGGAAATGAGAAATGAAAGGGTCACCACCAAATTATGATCTCGATTAGGAGAACATTGGTGGCAATTAGAGACATATAATTGGAGGAAAAACGTAAATATTTATAGGTAGTGATTGAAGTCATCAATCACAAACAAGTATAAAATTGAGGTCCTTAAACTCATCAATCTATGATGATTTGAAATACCATCGGTTCAACAAAATATAGGGTATTAGGATAACACATTTTTGACGTTTCAAAATATCTTAGTTGAAATCCCACATCGAAAAATGAATTAATGAGGCCTCTATTTAAAATAAAGAGTGGTAAGTATGAAGATTACCGAAAATAACACATACTAGGGTTCCATGTAGAAAAATATGGATATGGAAGAGAAATCTAACCATCAATTATCTGATGGAGAGTGGTAGAGAACATGGCTATGAAAAGGCCAACAATCCCAAAGCCATAAATTAGTGGTGATTTAAGGTACCATCTAGGACAACATTTTTGTTCTAAGTTCCTTTTCTTAATGTTGAGAAATTTATTTATGAGATTGGATAAGATCATAAGGAGATATACTTACTTTATAATTAGAGTTTTGTCCATTAATAAATTTCTACCACAAACTCATCTTTCACTCTAAAAGATAATAGAATGTAAAAAAATTATATTTACACTATTCGTATAGGGTTCTAAAATAAACGAATTTATAATTAATCTACCAGATCTTTAAAAAAAAACTACATTTTTTAATCCAGGACATCTCTTGGTCCAGTGGTAGGTGATACACCCTTGTCGCCCTTCGGTTGCGGGTTCAAGTCTCGCGGCCTTGCCGGACGCGACGGGTTGCCGCCCGACCTCCGGGATGTCCTTTTATGGCAATCCAAAATTAATCTCAAACTAGAATTTATCCAAAATATTTCTGACCAATCTCACAGTCCAAAATTTATAAGGAAGTTAAACATAATGTAGATCCTTTTTACCACGTAATAGCATATTAATACCTTCATCATGTATTCTTTTAATACACTAAAACATCCTGAATTACCATATTCCTTATTGATTACATTCATGCTCCCTTATTCCATATAGAATGCTGGATATACCTCATCAATCCAAAAATGTTTTAAACCCCAACAATAATGGAATATACAAATCATTAATCAGTTCCAAGGTAGTCAAGAATATCCAATATAATTTATCCAAAACAACCACATATTATTCCAAAATCACTAACTCAGTATCAGAACTATATTATGATTTATCATTCTCTCAACCATATATTTTCCAAAAATTTATCCTGCTATTGAGTCACTTTTCTTTGTTCCACACAATCTCAAGTCCTTAATGAAATAGTACTGCAGTACAATCCTTATATACTCCATAATTATTATAACAAGTACATTGTTGATACAACACTCAATTGAAATAATCAACATAAGAACTCTAATCATTCCTCTTCATCTGTGGTAGTATCATAACTTGATTATTATCCAATAAAATCATTTGCGGCATAGTCTGATGACTGGGACATAGGTTCGTGTAGTGTCCAAACTCCTTGCAAATGAAGCATTGTACATTTAAAACCATTTTCTTACCCTTGCAGTCACGTACTTTTTGCCCTTTTACTCCACACTTATAACAAACTCCCATTCCTTTCAGGCAAGTTCCAGGGTGTTTCTTTCCACAGTTACCACATATGGGAAAATTCTTCTTTTTCCTCTTCCCTTTATCCATCTTTCTCTCTTCCACCCTTTTCTTCTCTTGCTTCCCTTCAAAGCCATAGGACTCAGTAAACTCTTTACTTATCTTATCAACACATGATATTATTTCTTCATATGATGATAATACATGCGAGACTATTTCTCTTGTAAATTCTGGCTTAAGACCATAAAATATATGATCCTTCTTTCTCTTTGTATCATGTGCATTGCTGGAGTTCTCATTCCTTCTACTAGGTGCCATTTCTAAACATTGGCATACACTAGATTAGTTTATGAATAACAATACCTAATCCCAAACTTTTAAAACACATAACATAAATTAAATAGTTTATGGATATAATCCATAATCATAAAAATGTCTCCTTTGAGGATGTATATACTCATAAACCCTTCATAATGGTTTTTAAAGAAAATGAGAATTATCCTAAGCATATCCCCCGGGAGTGTCGTAACCAAGAGTGCAGCAAGGCCCGTTGTCGTGCACCAGTTCCCGTTCGAGTCTAGCTCAAAGCGGTGATTTCGGGTTTTATCCCTAGGTACATCTGTGCCAGAGCCGCCTCTACCTGCTCGTATCCAGACAGGGATGTATTGCTCGGAAAACTCACAAAATCTCTACAATACCAAAATTCTAGGAAGTTCTTCTATACTAATCCTCAAAGTTCATATTAGGTCTACGTACTCTAATCAGAGTTTATCTAAATCTAGCTTCCAAGGTTTGTACTATACTTCCTATGATACCAACTGTAACGCCCCAACCCCAGCTACCCAGAGTCGGTGCATTACTTCGTAACATTGGCATGATCACAAGAAAGATCAAATCTCGAAAGACCGATTGGTTTAGTATCCTTGGAAACACTAGATATATTCATAAGTTTTACATTATATCATAAAATAAAAAACTACTACAACAACATAATGTCTCCACAGTCCACACTATTATCCCCTCATAATATCCATACAGGTCATTGATAACTTACTTCTCCACGTCCTGGGGAAAATAAAACATAGAAAAGGGGTGAGCTCAAATGTCCAGTAAGGATAACAATATAGCAGAACATTCAAAATAAGCATAAACATTTAAGTCAATGCATTACTAAAACAAAAGCCTTTTAAACTTGAACTTCAACATAGTATGGAAAAAGTAAAATGAAATAATGCCATTTACTTATTCACATGGATATTCTACTAATCGAATAATCACATGCAAAATCAATAACCACTTTCATAATGATGGAATGCATAATGCTAAACTTTAATTTCTTTTCAAGGCCTCGTTCCAAGACCTTGGGGCTAACTGTAACCGGAACCCAACCCGGAGTGCCTCTAATAACCGGACACCAACCCGGAGTGCCTTTAATAACCAGAAACCAACCCGGAGTGCCTCTAATAACCGGAGACCAAACCGGAGGGATTAACTTTACCAGTCCCTAACCTGGAGGGATTACTTTTACCAGTCCCCAACCTGGAGGGCTTACTTTAACCAGTCCCCAACCTGGAACATACTTGTCCAACACATTCATATGAAGTAAAGGTTGAAATATAACAAAAACATTCTTATTGGAACTCGCATACGAAATGTCAATACTTTCACCATAAACTATGAATGGTATAAAAATATCACATCCACAGTCAAACATATCACAAAACCTTCAATACAATATAGAAGTTTTGTATCATAATAAATCAACTTCAAATAATCTTAAAATCCATCAAAGGATGTTGACATAGATGAAATCAATATTCTTTTTAAAGAAATATCTCCTTTTATTTTGAAATCATTTAAGATCCATATAAAATAAAAAAATTTCTTTGAAAATATTCTTATAATCTTGTAAGGGAAAACATTGAAGATTTTATAACGGCGGAAAATAACCGCACCCACCGTATAAGTTAAAAAAAACATTCTTACCTTAATTCTGTCGAAAAGGTTAAAAAGGACCTTGTTTTGAAAATGACAGAAAGATTCCTTTATAAACCACTTATAAAAGTCAAAAAGGGTATAAATTACTTTAACTCATATTCTAGTAAATAGTAAAAATGTTTTGAAATACATTTTTAAGAAACATGGATGTGGATGATAAAGAGATCCCAGTAGATATAAACAACCTCGGATAATGAAGAGATTGTGAAATAACCCTTACCAATTTGGTAACTTATGAAACATACAACCCATAAAAGAGGTATCATACAATGAATATGTAAATACACATAAATTAGAGTGTATTACACAAAGAATATAATTATGGGTAGTACATACACCACACAAAAGGTGATGGTGGCAATATGGCATGAATCTCACGGGAATAAGGAGTGAGATGAAAACCCCTTACCACGTTAATCAACTGAGTCGTAGGGCAAAAAGTTAATAACCACCAAATTATTTACAGAATAACATGAATATAAAGAGAATCATTATAATATATATCAAATGGCAGTACACAATACACAACTTTCAATAATTTAGTGGCGAACAATGGAAATCTCACGGGATTGAAAGTGAGATAAGAAAATACCTTACCTTGTACTTTTACTTGGTTGGGGTAGGTTAACCTCCTGTATAATATTGAAATAATTTTTATTAAATTATACAAGAATCATATATATTAATATCATATCATATATGATCTTTTAACTTTGATTTGTTAATAATGTCTTAGTATTATCGTTGTTTCGGGTGTTAACTTACTCGTTTTATTTTATATGTTTTATTACGTAATCCATGTTTGTAATGGATAGGTTGTATATTATTCATATCCAGAATGATATCAAGTCCTCAAACATCATTTTTAAATCAGCAAATGATAATTATACTTGAATGGATATGATGGATAATGAATCTCATCGCGTTCGTGGAGACGGTAGTCCGTACGTACGCACGAGCGACAATATCATTCTTTTGATATTAAAATAATATATAAATGGATGGTATATCATATATACAGAATAATTAACATGTTATATTTATTATTTACATGATTTACACATCATTATTATACCCATCCAAATAATAATATATTGAATAACAATTACACCACGACGTGGAGACGGTAAGCCGTACATACGCACATATGGTGACATGTTATTCAAAGGGTGGATAGAATACTGAATATGGTTGTACCATATTTATAATAACATCACATTATATGTGAGATACTGGAGTTATTATTTTATAATGGTAATAACAAAGAAAGAAGAAGTGGAAGAAGAAAGGAACTTGAAAAGGGGTGGTGAAAACATTACCTCTTCTTCGGGTTCTTCCTTTTGATTTGATCAAAAGGGCTCCTTAGGTTGGCTTTCTGATCAAACTAAGGCCTCTAGGTGGTAGTTAGGGATGTTGTGAGAGTATTTAGGCAGAGTTTGGCCGAACCAAAAGGCTTTGAAGGTGTGAAGAAATGAGAAGGAGGAGTGCCCTTTTATAAGAGGGGTGAGGGGCACCTTTGGAAAAGCTAGAAATATTAATTTATAATAAATTCATATTCGGTTTCTAATGGCTCCAAAGTTGATTATTCAAAGGTTAAGGTGGGGATAGGTCGAAAACCACTCAACCAATAGAATTTAGACAGGTTTGGGTACTTATATTAACCTTATCTTTAAGTATTAACTCTAAGTTAATTAGTTTCACTTTTACAATGTCTCTTTGTATTTTTATATAATATGGTTAATAAACTTACTATATACATCCAAGCGACCCCCAAGTGGTCCATTAATGATGAACCTATCATGATATAAGTCTCTTGTCCTAACCTTATATTTTTAGGAATTTAATATCAATTAATAATATAATATTTGTTTTAAGAACTCTTTTATGTCAATTTTGACACTATTCAATAGTTGATTTTTGTGAAACTCATAACAGATTGATTACTTCGAAAAAAGTAAATTAAATCAATCCTAATATATCATATTATCCTATAAAATTAGTTTAATTCATTAAAAGTTTCATATTATATTTATTTGGGTATTTATAATATCAATTATTTTAATTTTTCACTATTATAGTAATTACTGCATCATCATTGTGTCATAAATAAAATATATTATTTAATGTCTAAAAATTATAAATAAAATATAATTATGTAGGAAATCGTTTTAGATTTCTAATTAATATTTATAATCTAAAATCCAACATATATAACCCTATGTAACAATTGTTTTTCTAAAATATATATGCTTGTGTCATTTTTGTATTCATTTTAACTTAATTAAAATAAAGTGTCATTATCACTTACAAGTGGATCCATGGGGTCCCAAAATCGACCCAAAGATGCCCATGGTCGACCATGTATCAACCAATAGGGTTAATACACGTTTTAGGGTAATTTAGTATTATTATAATATTATTTTTTAACCCTTATTTACCGGATTTACCCTTAACCATGATAAATAAAATTTTTACCGCAGTAATTATTCAAAATGTCTAAAAATAAAAGTTAACTATTTACACAATTTGAACATCCTGATTCCAAATATGGAATCCATTTTCCTAAATTCAAAATACAGAAGTGGCAAAAATTAATTTAAAATTAATTCCCGCTGTCAAAACAAAAAGCGTGTTTTTAAGAGATAATAACTATCTAAATATTGACACTTGTTTATGTTCGGTTTAATTGTAAAATTATGTCCAATGACCAACAGTATATTAATTGGTAAAAATATATTCTAAATATACTTTAAAACCACTCAAATTCATAATTTATCACTATTAATTATTTTGATTAAAAAAATATGTTTTTAATTAAAATTTAGTAATTTTCACTATTCATCAAAATATGAAAGTTATCCAAAAAGTACCAAAATTTCACCTTAGGCTAAATTCGATATTCCAAATCCAGAAATGAAGTCCATTTTAAAATATAAAATATATATAATTTCGAAAAGTAGGTATTACTATTCATAACGGCTAGTTTGATTGGTTGTGGTGTGTGTTAAAACTCAAGGTTGCGTACAACACACGCTACTGTATTATTCAAAGAAAGCGTACTGTGGAAGCTTGGGATGTTTCATTTTAATTTTTTTTGATGTCCCCATTTAGTCAAAAAGTTTAAAATATTGTATTTAAAAAGGTTTCACTATTAAATGTTGATAAAAGTGCAATACTGAAAATGAATCTGTTCTTGTATTATGTCTAAGAAACTCATAATATGGATTCTAAAATTATAAGGATTATATAAAGTTTAAAATTTAGTTAATACTATTCATAACCTCTTTTGAACGGCTTGTTTGGTAAGTCATGGTGTGCTTGAACTCAGTGTTGCGTGTAGTGCAAGTTATTGTATTATTTTAAAGAAATAACACACTCTGAAATCTTGGGGTGTTACAGAAACAGACTTGGTTTCATGATTAGTATAAATTGAGTATGAGTATGAAATAAGGGAGAAGGGGGTCATCAGTCTCTCTGCAATTGTATGGAATGGGGAACATGCCCAGGCATAGAGCATAATTATTTTTTATAGTGTCTTCTACACAGTTTACACATGGTTAACCAAATGGTGTGCCTAATCTATGGTGGGTCCCTCCTTAATCATAACTTGGATCATGTTTGGTTCATGGTTTGGAAAATCGTGCATCCAAACTGTATGGCCTAGTAAATATAAGGGAAACTATGATTTTTCCCCTGAAATGTTTTTAATCCATCTTCATTCTTTTTCCATTAGTTTTTATCCTTCAGTAGCTTCATGAGAGCTCTTGTCTCCTCACCTTAGGAATTTTGACCCCTCTTTCATATGGTCTCAAATTCCTTCTTTGTAATATGGTTTTTAAATCATGAGTTAATCACTATATCCTCTTGACTTTGTTTCTATTTACTCTTCCCCTCCACTGCGATATTTAGGTATGACCTCATTTTCCTTATTTTTAGAGCATTTGACATTTTCTATGATAAATATTGTTCTATATCAATTTAAAGGATGATGCTGGATAAAGAAATCATTATGAACCTATGATTTGGGGACTATATTCTTTTACAATGTTTTATTGCATTCTATTTCTTTTTTTTGTTGTTCTGCATGTCATACCCTTCTGATGATGCCTCTAAATTAATCAATAAACTACATTGAGATCCTTACTATGCCTATTATGTCCCAAACGAGTGGAGAATCAATAATTTGGTTGATCACCTTGACTTATTCCACACAAATGGGTGTGTTATACCATTTATTCCTAATTTTCCTTATGGATGATTTTTTGTAAGCACCCCTTGAGGTGTTTTTCTTTGAAATAAACACCTTGAAATGACATAGTAGAAATTATTGGTCATGTGTTCAGTCCCTTATTCCTTATTAATTATTCCATTATTAAGTTTTTTAAGTAAATAAAATTTAAAACATGTTTAGGATATTTAAATTATTTTCTTTTCCATTCTAAATAGTATAACCTAGATAAACAATTCATGTCCCCACATTACATCAAGGGAGAAACTAGGGTCCCGACTTAAGTACACCTTGGATGGGATCTTAATGCCTTGTAGTTAGTTTGTTAGTGGATTTTGAATACTCTCAGGGTGATACTAGCTATTCCTAGGGTGTGATCACCATGTGTTATCTTTTCCTCTAGGCTAGTGCTACCAGTTTCCTAGGGGATACCCTATGGATGGGCTTTGTGGCTCATTGGTTGTACCATTCCATGAGAGACACTCGTACCCCTATGTATGATACCAAGGATAGACTTAGAGGTTTTTTCTTACTGTTTTCACCCCATTCCAGGAGTGGCACTTGGGATATCATTCACGTGTCACCTTTGATGTACTCCTAAAAAATTGTTTATATAAAGTTCCCCTAAAGTGATACTTGGAATCCCTTTGGGGTCACCCTGGATTAGCTCAGGGTGAATCAGCTTAAATACTAAAGATGGTTATTCAATTAAAAGTATGAGAATGTGAAATGGCTTTCTAAGGATGCATCCTATAAGAAAAATCATGTGATAAGGGTGTTACTCCATTGATTCTTGTTTTTGCTGGGATCCCCTTTACCATATTCCTTCCATGTGTAGCTTACCTTGGTTTAGAGACATCTGTCTTAGGTCGCAACAGGTGGAGTCGGATGGGTGTCCCAAGAAGAACTCAATCTAATGGATTTTATTTATTTTTTTTCTCTTTAATTTATTACTATTATCAAACTTGACACTTTACATTTCCAAAATTCCTTGATCTAGACACCATTTGTGGTAGACTAATGATTATATCTCACACCCTATATGGTCCGCCTTTGGTACCGAAGCAAACCTCAAGATTATAGGGATAAATAAAAGGGAAGATTCAAAATTTTGATGCAAGATTATATATACTAGGATGGAGTACATAAGCATAACACTGATCTAATTATCAGCATTCTAGTAGTAGCTTCTTTTTTTGCCTTTTGGTTTTTCTTGTAGCATGTGGTATATGCCTACCCCCTATATCCAGTTTCCTTAATTTTTTATTGATACATGATATCGTTATCATCATAATTTTTGTATATATATATTTTATTTATATTCCAAAAGTTATTATTTTTTTATTTGATGGTTTTTTATTAGTCCTCTATTGTAGGTTTCTTATTACTAATTCCGCTACAGCGGGTTACTAGTCTTTTTATCATAGTGTGTATTTACTATATAAATTATATATTTATATGTTCCACTATGATCTATGAGGGTATTATCTTCACATAAAAACATCATATTCCATTTATGCTAGTCAGTATCCTATGGAATATGAGGAGTCATGCTTGAGGGCTTGTGGTTGACCGTCTTGGGGCACCGCTAAGAGGCTTCTAGGGAGGGATGTAATAACTGAAGTCTATGAAATTTTTTCATTCATATATATATTTCTTAAAATATTTTTTCTAATATTTTTCATCAATATCTTGAGATAAATGTGTTGGAATGAGGTGATATTTTATCTTTTTGAAAGAATATATAATTATCTAAATATATATTAACTAGAGAAAATATTGAATCTAATGTTTAAGGACTCTAAAAATTGTATGAGTCATACGACTGAAAACTCTACATAATTTCAAAAGGATTTAAATGAAATTATTTGAATGAATTTTAAATGTCATTTTATTCATATTTTAAAATAAATACAATGTTGGAAATATACATAAGGGTATGATGTGAGAAATATCATCTTTGTATGTGTACTAACGTTGAATGATATAAGGTTGGAAGTTGGGAAACCCACTTAAAGGTAAGGTGAATATTTATAAATATATGAAAATATTTTCATGAAAAGAATAAATAGATAATATGGGGGTTTTAAAATTACAGATATGGAAATATTTCCTTATATTTTTATCATGGATTTTGATTGATAGTTTTTAATGATATTTGAAAGGTTCTAAATACCATGTTTGGATTGATATACATTTAGGTTCTCAAATCAACTACTAGATATTGATGAAGGAAATATTTTAACATGAACAATGAAGATCTAGATTCATGTATATGGATAGTTTCTTAGGGAAGTATTCAAAGGGTTTTATATTTTTTCATTATGAAAAATGTTCATGTAGTAACATTGAGGATATATACCAAATATTGAGGGGATATTTAAGAGTCCTATTTGAATCATTATATAGAATTTTTACTCCATGTAAGTGGATATATATATGTGGAGTAATAGTAGTTTAAAAAAAGTGTCTAGGATAATATTTTTATATCTAGTTTATAAGAAAAAGAATTATATCTACATACATTGAAATATCAGGTTCAAGATAGAAGAAGAGAGGAGGATTTGAGAATTTCATATAAAAAATGATCCTGAAGAATAAAATAAAGATAAGGTACTAATTTGACACATTATAAAAAAGGAATTGATACTTTTACTTTGTTGAAATATCTGGTTTAGATGAAATGATATTATATTCTACACATAATATATATATGAGGATGAATTGAGGGAGAGAGAAGATATATTTACCATAACATAATATTTGGTAACCATGTAATGAGAAGAATAAATATTTTCATTGTTTAATTATATGAAAGTGTGAGTAAAAGAGAGGAGAGATCAAAATGAGTTCACTACTATATCTTGCTATAGAAGAAGAAGTTTTCCAATAGAATAATCCCTAACTTAGAAATTATCTCTATATTGGAATATGTGTTACTATAATTAATGTGGACTGAAACCTTACCAATAAGGGGTTGTGTCTATCTAGATTTATGAATAAGTGAAGCAATATACTAAATAATAGAACACATCTATTTTGAGTTATAGATATAATCAGTTTGTGTTATCATTAAGATAATAAAGAGATAGAAAAGTTAATAAAAAAGTCAATCCTTATTAAAAATAAATGATCCTGAAAGATAAGAAGAGGGTGTTCCCCTAGATATGCATTGCACTATTCCGAATCATTTGTAATATCTATAGTGAATAGTATTATCTCCTGGAATATAAACACATTATAAGGGCGTTCCTCTTTTATTATATTTTTTGGAGAACGAAGTAAAATATGGTATTCTTATGTGATTTATTTTTCATTACATGTGCATGGTGTGTGATGTGAAACATTTTGAAAAATATAATAGGGTGAATGATTATTCATTATAATAAGGGAAAAAATTCCTAATAGTTTAAGGAGAAAGAACTATTTAGTTTGTTGAAACCCTAATTCACCCCCTCTATCAGGGTGTCTCTAGTCCTAGAATTATTTATATGGAAAATTTAACTTTTAAACATTTTTTAGTTATAGAGTTTTCACTTGGGGGTAAAGTTTTGTGTTTTTAGTTTTGTTTCACCAAACAGACCAGTATATAGAAATATAAATATCTACAATAACACTGACTATATGTTATTATTATTATAATGGTAACCAAAGACACAAAAATCCTATTAAAAAGTGGAATCATGATTTTAAGGATTGGTATACTATATTTTTTCTTTATCCAATTAAATATCAATCTTTAAAAATGAAATATTGAGATAAACTATGTGAAATCACCCTAACTAGAATATAATAACTATATTAAATATTATTAATATATTAAAAGCACACATCTATCCGGAATGAAATTATTCCAAGAAATTTTCCCATAATCCTGACTATATGCGCGATTTCAAATTAAATCGAGTGAAAAGGTAAATATATCAATACCACTTTGGTGTTAATAAATTGTTAGTCAAATTATAAAAAAATTATTAAATGTTTGAAACATGGAATGTTTATCAATACATATTTTTAAAAGCATAATAATATATATGTGGTGTACAAGATTGAATTGGTGGTAGATCATATCCAAATAAAACAACAACCATGTGTTCCCGCATGTGTTGCTAGAAAGAAGCACAAAATGGCACTTTATCACTTTTATATTGGAATCATGAAATTATTCTAAATGTAATGTAATATTGATTCTTTAAATTATTTTATTATTATAAAAAACATAGATTATTATGGATATATCATTTCATTCCACTCATAGAGTTCACTATTTTATTTATTTTGATGAAATAAATAAAATAATAATCTTTCAACCAATTGTAAATTCTTGGATGAATATTTTAATGATAAAATGATGATGTTGTTTTATATATAATAATCATGACAAGATTGAATGAAAAGTTTTCACACATTTTGATGGATCATGGGTTTAATCATGTTTCACTAAGGACATGAAATATAGGAGTTATATATTGGGAATGAATTCAATCATATTTTAACAACCTAAGGGTATCTATTTTAATTTTCAATGTAATACTTTTATTCTAATATACTCTCAAGGGAGAAATGTGCCTTGGGTAATCATGTTGTATTATGATGTGTAAGAATTTCTTTTTTTGGATAGATTTAGGGACATGACATATTGGGAGGTTGTTTTTGTGTTTTAATTATATTAGAAGAATAAAAATTCAAGAAGAGACATGACCATTCCATTTTTTAATAAAAATGTGTTTTTATAGAATAATTGATTCTTTATTTATAATATAGTAAACCATTAATTTGACCCTAGTGACTTGTTAAAGGAATTTTAGACTTCAATTTTGATGATAAAAATGATAATATAATGACTATATAATACATGGGAATGATTATTGTGATCATGTACACTTAGCTAACATAAGGATTTTCATTTGCAAAAATAATCTGATAGACTGATATACGTTTGAGTGGTTAGAGAAGATATATAATAAAAAACAACAATCAATATAATTTACCAAAAATAATTTAATAGATAAATGTATACTCTTATAGGATCATGGAAGCTAGTTTACATTAGTTAATGATGACCATTACTATTCTAGTTATATTGATGGGACATTATTTTTCTCATTGTGTATCTTATGAGGATTAAATTAGATTAATATGGGTAGTGCGAACCCCACATGGCCTTCCAAAGTTGACATTAAATTTTTGACCCTATGGTGTTTTTTAATAGTTGAATTAAAAAATTGAGATATGTAAGATAACAATGTGATTTTATCTCTTATTATGTCTGGAAATTGATATTTTGATATAGATACCAATTCATTATATCCTTTAAACAATACTATAAGATTATTAATAATATAAACCTAGAATATGGGTAATCTAGGAGTTGATATTGATTGATCCAACAAAGAATTAAAACAATAAGTGGGAATATCAAAGAAATACATGGTATTATATGGATAAACATATATATCACTATATTTCAAAAGTAATGAAATCATAGAGAATAAAATATTTTTTATATTGAAACTATCAATATCATAAATCCAAATATAAAAGCGGTGATGATGATATAGTGGCAGAACACATTATTTTGATGGTTATAACAGTTTTCCTAACTTGGAGTGCTATGATTTGGGACTTATTTTGTTTTTTTGTAATAAAATTTCTTATTGTTAAATGTTTTGAAATGTTTCTTATGGTGAAATCATGGGGATAACTTAAATAATCATATTAGTATGGTTATGTATTGTGGCGTGACCATTTAAGAATTTTTCTTTGCAAATTTATTTCATTTCATTCTCTTTTTGTATCGATTTAATTGAACTAGTACTTGAAGAAAATATAATATATAATTTACGTATCCTTAAATGGATACATGTGTAATGAAACTATTTTGATTAAAAAGAAACTTATATTTTTTATATGTTTTTTTGTTACCTTGGGGTTTATTTTTGATTCAATATCAATGTTATATTATAGTATTTAGGTATTCAAAAAGTGTTTAAAAAAATTATTTGTTGATTGATAAAAAGTTTGTAGAATAACAGTTTTCTGTGAAATTGGGAGCCAAGATAAAGGATCGATGTATGCCAAGGTGAGAGATAAGCACACACATATATTGAGGGTCAGTGTACACAAAGACTAATGTTAAACACATTACTATATTAAGGCTCAACAAGAACTACGGTCCAAGGATAGGTTAACAGAGGTCTATTTACTCTAAATATACCATTTTAAATCATATTTGAGAGATATATAAGAAAAATAACATTGTTTAAGAATCATGACCCAAAAGAGATCTTAGTATTATAGTGTTAATGGAATTATTTATGCAGTTATTCTTAATAATATCCCAAAATCAAATATAAGCTTTATATATATTATAGAGTGATTAGAAAAACATTTTAATTTATAAAATAGGAAACCCGATTAAAATATAAATGTTCATATTGAATGAGATGATGAAGGTAGTATAAAACACCATGGTGTAACATTATCCAAATCACATTAATCCTATAAGCACAGTGAGAATGACTTGGAGAGAAAGATATATTACTAAAAAATAAGTATAAAGAATACATATTGAAATGCAAGATATAAAATACTGAGAATAAAACCAATAGTTTATCTATTTTCTCACTAGACCAAACCAAATCACATGAGAGGTTTCAACTAATTTCCAAAGAATAAAACCAACTCCCAATGATGATTACCTAGTGAAGAGACATGCTGTATAGGTGAGGTTCATAGAATGAAAACATGGGGATAACCTAGATAAAATATGCCTTTCAAATAATTATCAATGTTGTAGGTGGAAATGAAACACGAAATCATGTGAGTGTTTGTGGGCTCCTAATAAAAATCCATTCCAAAAGGGTGAGAAATTGGGAACTCACTACAAAATCCATCAAGTGGTCATTGGATCAATATGATCAATGAGCCTGACTAAACCCACTATTTAAATTAAAAACAATGAGAATAAATTTATAAATAAGGTGATAAATGAATGTTCCAAAAAATAAAAATAGTAATTACAATAGTGGATAGGAAATCTGTAAAAATCAGAAGAATAATGAACCAAAGGAAACAATAATGGAATTATATAATAAAATCTATTTGAATTAAAATAATAACATAAAAAAATAACAAAATAATCACCTTTAAGTTTAAAATATTTTTTGATAGTGTTCTCATATCCTATACTATTAAACTGGGAAAAAAATTCATAATATTTAAACAATTACTAAGCATAAAAAATCAAATGAAATTAGTCAAACTATCAATCGGGTTTTCCCTGGTGGGTATTATTGTGATACATAATTCCCTAGAATAAGTAATTTATCTTATAAAGTGAAGATTAATATCTATATTCTATAATCCAACAAGTAAAAAATAGTTTTTAGATAAATTTAAAGTAGTCTGACTATTACAATGTGCAATTACATAAGAAGAATATAAAGAAAACTCACTAATAAGGAATTTTAACTAAATATATTCCTAAATTAACTCTATTAAATCTATGTAATTGTCATCAGCGGTGGATAGTGAAACCACTAATCTCATGTTACACTTCCAAAAAATAGGCCCACCATAATAAAGAAAACATAACCAGTAGTTCATTTATGAGTTTCAATATTAGAAGCATAATAAGAATCTAAAAAATCTATATTTTCATTATTATAACTATCATATTTAGGAAATGAAATGCATAAATTACAATACATCGAAACATACTTGGGATCTATTTCAGAGAATACCAGTGCAGTTAAAAAGGATTGCCCATAAACATGCTTAAATTAAACATTGTAAAAGAAATATCTAGTTTAGTACAAATCAATGCATTCAAAATAATCCCAACTACGTTAGTATAATGGATATTAGTAATGAAATATGTTGTGGATCCACTAATTCAGGCTGATTTAGGGAAAAAGTAATGTCTTACACCAAGGTTATATAATAGGTATTTCATTCACAAAAAAAATACCACTTTAAATTTTTTTACAAGATCATGATGTGACAAGGACAACGCTTTATCCTTTATATGTCTAATGATTTCCATTCCCATAATTTATATCGCATTTTCAAAAATATATAATTTCAAAAATAGAACTCAATTACAATTTTATATGACTAATTTCCCTCATGTTTTTACAAATAACTAGTATGTCATCAATAAATAAAATTATGTAATTCATATAATTCATAATTTCTTAAAATATACACATGCATCATAATTTATTCTATTAAAATGATTTTAAATCCTAAAATAATCATAATATTTATACCATTATATTTAATATCATTTTCAATAACATAAAAACATTTGAAAAAGACAAACATGATTATTTTTTAAATTATTTGAAAACCCTTAGGAGGCCTCATATAAATTGTTTTATACTATTTTCAATGTAAAAAATGATGTTTCTGAATCTATATATTCTATATTCAAAATATTATTAACATAAAAAAGAAAACATAATTTGAATGGATGAATATTTAACAACAGGGGAAAATATCACCCTATTAAACCTCCTCATAATGAAGTAATCTTTTGGATGTTTTCCTAAATATATAGCTTATTTTTAACTCCCCAATTTTATCCTCTTTAATATTAAAAAGACCTTTTCTACCAATGATCATTTAATTTACGTATTTGGTAACAATAGCTCAAGTATTATTCTTAATAAGATATTTCATCTCATCATTCATGAAAACTAACCATTGTCAGGATTCATTGGATTTTAAGACTTGGTGAAAATATTTTGATTTATCATTGTTTATTTCATAATCTAAAATAAATCATACACAATGATGTTATCATGGATTAACTAAGTAAGAGGTTTTATAATCCTCCAAACATTATCTCAGGTTAATTGGTACTCCCTTTGCTCACATCCATCATTTTTTGTTTTAGAACTAGAACCAAATTCATATTCTTCATGACATTATGGGGATGTTTTAGTAGGGATAAAATCCAGTTCATAGTGGACTCTAAACTCTAAATTATCCTCAACATCCAATGTTTGTGGTGTAACGGTTATATCAAACTCAGAATTATTTCCTTTAGGTAGGAAAGACTTATAGAACACGACATCATGACTAATGATGAACTTTTTGATACCCTAGTTTTTCTATCCATAACTTGTATCCCTTAACACCTTCTTGATATCCAACAACGATGCACTTGAAAACCCTAGGTTCTAACTTATCATTGACAGAATATGTATAACCCGTGGATACAAAGACTATAAGCTGAGTAAGACTTGGTGGTTTTCCTACCCAAATCTCATTTGGTGTTTTAAGGGTATTATAATTAGATTTGAAATTTTTAATCACATACATTGTTATGGAAGCAGCCTCAACCCCAAATTACTTAGGTATATTTTAAAAGGACAACATGAAAATCAAAATTTTTAGAATGATTCTATTCATTATTTCAGAAAACCCAATCTATTTTTGAGGTTTCCATAATAGTCTAGTACCTATGAATTTCTTTATATCTGTAGAACTCAACAAA
Organism: Viscum album; assembly: GCA_963277665.1. NCBI lineage: Eukaryota > Viridiplantae > Streptophyta > Magnoliopsida > Santalales > Viscaceae > Viscum > Viscum album. The sequence goes on along the minus strand of OY728125.1, from coordinate 645,846,446 downwards.
TCCAGTGTACAAATACTCCAAAACATTGTCATTTTTAAAGACTTTATCTTATTACCAAATTCATTTTTTATACTATCCTTCAAATTCTTTAAAGTATCAAAGGTATCATAATTTTATTTTAGTATGTAAATCTAAACCTTTTAGGAGTATTCATTTGTAAATATGACAAAGTAATAACCCCCATTATTGGAAGAAGTATTGGAAGAAGTATTAGAAGTACCCTAATGATTAGAGTGGAAAAATTTGTGATGTCTTCTCGGTTTCCAAGAATACTTACCAAAACTCACAAACTCAGACTTACCATACACACAATCCTCCTAAAAAGGTAGGATATTTTGATTTACATCGATCAAAATGCATTGATTCCTAAGATTATCAACAACATTTCCACTAATATTCACTACTCTCTTATTCCAAATTTTATTATTATCTAATTATGGGGAATTAGAAACATTGAGACGTTCCATGTGAGTCCTACCCATTAAAACATATATTCCATTTAATATAGCTCCTTTCATCATAGTAAGGTATCCATGAGAAATCCTAAGATTACCAAATCTATATCTAACACTATATCCCATTTGTCCTTGAATACATAAGGAAGTAAAATTTATTTTAATTTAGATTCCCTACCTGACCTCTTCATGAGTTTTAACCATCCAATCATAGAGTTCCAAATACATTGAACCTGTACCCATAATGAAACAAATATTATTATTTCTTTAGTAGAAATCACATGATTCACTCTCCCTTAATTAAATGAAGCACTTACTATTAGGACATATATAAAAGGGCCATCCTAAATCTTGAATACATTACATAGAGGTAATATTTTCAAAAAACATTCAACACATTAGCAGTGTCAAAATATCTATCTATAAAGAATGACCACTCGTGTTAGGAAAATATCTTTACATCTGTCCAGGTTTTTTTATAATTGAATCATTTTAAAAACATAGTGTTAATTTTTTTATTCTTATATTTAGATCTGTGTTTTTTAGACTGAATCATCTCCCACCACATATTCCTATTGTCAGTCCAACCTTTAATGTTCAAACCCTTACCTCACTCTAAATAATGCCATTATTTTGAATCTATTTGGATAACAAAGCATACATAAACTCCCTAATAATTATAGTATCCCTAATATATATCATTAAGTACCTAACATAAGTGTAAGACCAATCAAAAAATGATAAAAGAGTTATATCTTTTCCCCATCCCCAATTTCAGTATCTATATTATAAATATTGAAAATAATTTTATCAAAATCATCAAGATGAGTCCTGAAAACTATTCCATGATGCATTTTAAAGGTATAAACTACCCATTTCTTATATAACCTCCCAAATAAATACTTAATCATGTATATGGATTTAATTTAGTCGAAATACATGTAGTAGTATACCCACAATCTACTTACCTAAAAACTTTGTTACCCAAATAAAATAGAATAATACTACGGTATTTCGTAATAACATTATTAGTGACATCAATATAAGTGGTAGTGGTATGTACATTGAAGGAAAGGGAGGTAACCATATTTTTAGGCCCACTGAGAACATCTAGTATTTCATTGTGATATAAAAGTGAATTCATATTAATTATAAATAGTTTGAAATCATTTTCCCCATAAAATGTTTTTATTTTTAATTTTTTATACCATATTATAAATGTGTCATATGACACTAATACCAATTATTAAGGGAATAATTGATGTATTTTTCCTTAAGAATATCCATAATCCATTAATACATTTTTATATCTTATGAAGTGATTAGAAAACCCATTTAATTTAGAAAACATTAAAACTTATTGCAAGATTATTGTTATTATGAAAGTATATGAGAAAAGCATTAAAGAACATCAGGATGTAACATAAATCAAATTGTTGTGATACTTTTTGCATAGTGATAACACAACCCCAGTCAAGATATATTACTAAAAAATCAATAAAAGCAATATGTACTCAAATGAATGAAATAAAAACTAGAGAAACTATCCAAGGATGTTGTCCAAGATAAACATGGTGGTGGTGAAGAACTCTATCCTGAAGAGTTAGCACTATCCACTCCCTTATGGATTCATGCATGCACACAACATAGAGGATGAATCATGAAACTATAAGAATATTAATCACATTCATTGTTGGATTTCAATACCAAAATATAATTATAATTAAAATAATAGTATGACAACAACCCCACTTCTACAAGGATCAACCAACTCTAGTTCTATGATGAGGTCTCCACAAAATATCCATAAGATAAGTGACCTTGTTAAAGGGTATTGGAACTTCAAGAACAAGGGAGAAATAAGAATGGTAGGAAACTCTATTACCTTATTTATCTTTGAGACATAACCATAAAATAAAAGTGTTTATCTCTTATATCTCTTGACCAAGCCTGTGATAATTAGAGGTTTGAATGGAATTTCGAAGGATAAATAAAAATCACAATTATAACACCCACATTAAGATATGGGTGGTACAGATGGGGCATAAGCTAAAGATGTATATTGAACCCAAAAGTGTGAGATAAATGAAGAAAAATACAAAATCCATCCAGAGGTTATTGGATCAATATGATCAATAGTCTTAAAACCACCCACTATTTAAAGGGTAAATAATGGAATCCATGTATAAAGAATGAGATAAGATCAAATTCCATGAAATTGAAATAGAAATTAAAATAGTTTCCATCTAACCCATGAAAAATAGGATAATACTGAACTAAAGTAATCAAGCATGGAAGAATAGAATTAAATTATTTTTAATGTGAAACTAAACATGCATAAATAATTTAACATATATAAAAATAACATAAATAATACCTAAAAGGAAAATCACTTCACACAAGTGATTTACTAATCAAAACTCAATAGTGAGGGAGGAAGAGTGTCGAACTTGTGTTGTCTAATGTTTTCATTCATAAAAACCACATTAGATATAACTTTTTTAATGTATTTAATCCATACCTTGGGGAAGGAAATACTTTAAGAAATATTTTCAAATAACCAAAGTGAACAGGATCTTCACCATTACCCAATAACATAAAGGAATTTTCACTAGGGAATCATCATTATATAGGGTCACCTACTTTACATAAGTCTTCACCAAAGTATTTATCTTTGTTTCCCTCTAGGTCTTGAGATAAATAGAGAGAGTGTTTGTAACGCCCTAACCCCAGAATCCTAGAGTCAGTGCATTATTACATAACATTGGCATGATCACAAGAGATCAAGTCTTGAAAGTCTGACTAGTTTAGTAGCCTTAAAAGTTCTAGATACATACATAAGTTTTACATCACATCATGAAATTAAAAAACAACAACATTTTGTTCCCTTTTGACACACTCATAACCCTTATCATATTCCTAAAGGTTAATCGTAATATACTTCTTCGTATCGTGGAAAAAATAAAACATATAAATGGGTGAGCTCATATGCTCAGTAAGAATAACAATATAGCAGAAACTATCATAAATAAGCATAAACATTTAAGGAAATTTATAAGACTAAAAAATGCCTTTTAAACTTATACTTTGACATAATATGGAAAGATAAATCAAATAATTCCATTTACTTATTCACATGGATATTCTACTAATCGAATAATCACATGCAATATCAATATCCAATTTCATAATGATGGAATGGATAATGTCGAACATCATAACCAAATAGTCAATGCCTCGTTCCAAGAATACAAATAATATTTTATCAAGGCCTTGTTCTAAGACACTAGTTTGTCCCATGAGAGATACCAATGCATCGAGGAGCTATAGCGAGCTCCACACATCACTTACTAAGTCTAATGCATTCCTCATATGAAAAGTTTGAAACATAAGATAAACATTAGTATTAAAAATAGTATACGAAATGTCATTACGTTAACCATAAACCATGAATGGTATAAAAATAGTACGTCCATAGTCAAACATTTCATAACTCATTCAATACAATATGGAAGATTGTATTATACTGAATCAACTTTAAACAAGTGTAAAATCCATCAAAGGATGTTGACATAGATGAAATCAAAACTTTATGAGAGAAATATCTATTTCTATTTTGAAATCATTTAAAAGTCATGTAATTATAAATGAAATAATTTATTTTGAAAATAATATTATAATATTGTAAGGGAAGATTATATGGTGTTATAACATTGTAAAATATTTTCTCCCACCGTATAAGTTAAAAAACATTCTTACCTTAATTTGTAGAAAAGGAAATAAGGTACCTTGTTTGGAAAATGGAGGAAAGATTTCTTTCAAAACATTTTATAAAAATTCAAACAAGGGTATAAATTTCTTTAACCCATATTCTAGGAAATAGTAAAAATGGTTTGAAATGCATTTTTAAGAAACACGAATGTGGATGATAAAGAGGTCCCAGTAGATACTCACTTATAAACAACCTCAGATAATAAAGAGATTGTAAAATTTACCATTACCTTGTACATTTCCTTAATAGAGGGTAAATTACCCACCTTTGGAATAGTTAAATCATTTTTATTAAATTATACAAGAACCACATACATAAATATGATATCGTATATGTTCTTCTAATATTTCAGTGTTAATAATATTTCAGTAGTATCATTGTTTCAGGTGTTAACTGGTTCGTTTTCCTTTAAATGTTTAGTTAAGTAAGTCATATTTGATATGGATAGGATTTATTTGATTCATATCCAGAATGATATTAAGTTCTTAAAAATTTATTTTTAATCATAAAATTAAAATTATTCTTTAATTATTATGATGGGGAATGAATCTCATCGTGTTTGTGGAGACGGTAATCCGTACGTACACATGAGCGAAAATAACATTCTATTGAAGGTAAAATCATATATAATTATATGGTATATCATATATACATAAAAATTAAAATGTTATATTTATTATTTACCTCAATTATACTCATTATTATACCCATCCAAAAAATGATGTGTTGAATAACAAACTACACCACAACGTGGAGACGGTAAGCCGTAGGTAAGCACGTATGGTGACTTTATCATTCATAGGATGGATAGAATAATGAATATTGTTGTACCATATTTATAATAACATAATATTATGTAGAAGGTACTATAGTTATTATTTTTGTTATGGAAACAACAAAGAAAGAAGAAGTGGAAGAAGAAAAGAACTTAGAAAGAGGTGATGAAATTATTACATCTTCTCAAGGTTCTTCCTTTTGATTTGATCAAAAAGGCTCCATATGTTGGATTTATGATCAATGTAATGACTCTAGGTTGAAGGTATATTAGTTGGTAGAATATTTCAGTAGGGTTTTTCTGAGACAAAGGGCTTTGGAGGTGTGATTTTGAGAGAAGAGGAAGTGTCCTTTTATAAGAGAGGTGAGGGTCACTTTTGGAAAAGCTTGAAATATTATTTTATTATAAAATCATTTTCCATTTATAATGGCTCAAAATGGATTTTTTTTAGTATGATGTGGGTATGGGTCTAAATCCTTTCAACCAATAAGTTTTAGACAAGTTTAGGTCACCATGATAACCTTATCTTTTATATTTAACTCTTAGTTAAATAGATTAACTATTACAATGTATTCTTGTATTTTTATATTACATAGTTAATAAAATTACTATAAAATTACAAGAGAACCCCAAGTGGTTCATTAATGAAATATTTTTTATTATATAAGTACTTTGGCCAAACCTCAGGTTTTTAGGAATATTATATCATTTAATAATATTGTATTTGTTTTAAAAACACATTTATGTCAATTTTGACACTATTTAGTATTTAGTTTTTTTAAAACTCAAAAAAACTTGAATAATTAGAAAAAAATAAATAAAATCAATACTAAAATGTCATATTAACCTATAAAATTAGTGGAATGCATCAAAAGTCTCAATTTACATTTATTTGGATATTTATAATATCAATTATGTTAATCTTTCATTAGCAAGGTAATTATTGCATCATCATTGTGTCATAAATAACTTTAAATATTTAATGTCTAAAAATTATAAATAAAATACCATGATGTAGGAAATCTTTTTATATTTATCATGAATATTTATAGTCAAAATTATCTTATGTATAACCCTATATTAAAATTTTTTTAGTTATTAAAATTTTAATGTAACACTTTTAACTCTTCTTTAAATAAAATAATAATAAATGTCCTAATCTAATCCATGTAGATCAAAGAGGATAATACTTTATTTATAAGGTTGATTTTGGTCTAAATACACTTATCCAATAGAATTAGGACATGTGTTAGGGTAATTATAAGATCATTTTTACCTTTAATTACCATATTTACTTTTAACCGTGGTAAATAAAATTCAAAACTTAATATTCACAAAAAAAATATTTTCATACTATTGAATCACATTTTACTTACTGATATCAACCGTGTCACTCATATTTTTGAAATTAAATTGACAGAAGTGGTAAAATTACGTTTTATGCAAATTTTCAAATGTGCCTAGAATGTGGGTAAAAGAAGTTAAAAAGTTCAATAAAATATTATATATATAATCTTATTATAAAATGACTCCAATAAATTACATTGGACTAATATTTTTATTATTTGTATATTTTGACTTTAAAATATATTTAAATAAACATAATAATTATTTAAATAAAAGTCGGTTTTAAACAATAACACAGTGCTTTTCACTATTCATCAAAAATTGAATGTCTTCAGAAAAATACCAAAAATTCACCCTAAGATAATTTTGATATTCTGAATCCAAAAATTAAGTCTATTTTCGAAATTAAAACATATAAGTTGCATTAGTTAATTTTAAATTAATTCTGGTTTTTAAAACCAAAAAGCGGGTTTTTTAAAAAGTAAAAACCATCAAAAGATTGACATGTTCTTATGTTCAATTTAAATGTGAAATTACCTATAATGACCTAAATTATATTAAATTATAAAATTATAATCTAATTATACTTTTAAACTAATCAAATGAATAATTTAACACTAAAAACTATTTCGATTAAAAAATTTGTTTTTAATTAAAATTTAGTATTTTTCACTATACATCAAAATATGAAAGTTATCAGATATACCATAAAATTATCCAAACAAAATTTTTATGTCCTTCTTATATAGATGAATATTATTTTGTCAAATTGAATATATAAATGTTTCAAATATTGGATTTAAAAATCATTCTCCATTAAAAGGTGGTAAAATTGTATTTTTTTGAAAAAATTATTCCTTTATCCGAAAAATTGAATTTGTTCTTATATTATGTCAAGAAAAAAATAATATGGATGTTAAAATTATATAGAGTATATAAAATTCAAAATGAAGTTAATACTATTCATAACCTCTTTTTGAAAAATTAGTTCGGTAAGTTGTGGTGCGCTCGAACTCGGTGTTGTGTGTAGCGCAAGCTATTGAATTAATTTAAAGAGATAATGTACTCTGAAATCCTGGGGCGTTACATTCTCCCCTCCTCCAATAAATTTCATCCTTGCAATTTTAAATTGTTTTTCAAAAATAAAAGGTTGAAAATAGAGAATTCCATTTTGGAAAACCTACATCGGAAATAAGGTTAATAAAATTTAGTCTTAATAAGAGGGAAAGAGAAATGAAAAAGTTACCACCAAATTAGTGTTTAGAATAAGAGAACATTGGTGTCAATTATATACACATAATTGGAGTAAAACATAAATATTTATAGGGAGTGATTGAGGTCATCAATCACAAACAGGTGTAAAATTGTGGGCCTCAAAGCCGCAAATCTATGATGATTTAAAATATCATCAGTTCAATAAAACATAAGGTATTTGGATAACAAATTTTTGGTTTTAAGATCCCTTCACTAAAGTTTAATATTTAATTTCTTCATTGAATAAGAGGAAAAAAATATACTTGACAAGTAGGGTTTCATTCTTCAACTAATTTCTACCACAAAATCATATTTCACTCCAAAAGATAATAGAATTAAAAAATAATATATTTATCCTAATCATATATGGTTCCAAAAATAATGAACTTATAATTAATTTGTCAGACTATTTTAAAAAACTACATTATACAGATCCAGACATAACGTAGAACAGTGGTAGGTGATGCACCATTGTTGTCCTTCGGTTGCAGGTTCAGGTCTTACGACCTTGCCGGATGCGACGGGTTGTCACCTGACCTCCGGATTTTCCTTTTTATAACAATCCAAAAATAATCTTAAGAAATTTTTTAACCTTAGACAATTGTATCCAATGTCCAACTTAATCCATTCCAACCTTTAGACTTATTCAAAATACTTTTGTCCAAACTCACTATCCAAAATTTATAAAGATGGTAAATATAACATAATGATGATTTCTTTTTTCCACATAATATCATGTGAGTACCTTCATCATGTATGGTAACACCCTGAATTACCATAAAAACTTATCGTTTACATTCATGCTCTTTTATTACTTATATAATTCTAGATATATTCCTTATATCCAAAAATTTTTAATACTCCAACAACGATGGAATAAACAAACCATTAATCAGTTCTAAGGTAGTCAAGAATATTCAATATAATTTATCAAAATCAACCATCTCTTATTCCAAAATCACTACCTCAGTAGCCGGATCATATTACTGTTTATCTTTACTTCAACCATGTATTTTCCAAAACTTTTAACTTACTGCTGAGTCACTTTTCTTAGTACTATATAATCTCAAATCCTCAATGAAATAGTAATGCAATTCAATCTTTATTTATTTCCATAATTAATATAACCATTACATCGTTAATAAAACACTCAAATGACATAATTAATTAATAAAAATATAAGAACACTAATTATTCCTCTTCATCTGCGGTAGTATCATAACTTTATTATTATCTAATAGCATCATTTGGGGTATACTCTGATTATTGGGACATTGATTTGCGTAGTGTCCCAACTCCTTGCAGATGAAGCATTGTACATTTGAAACATTTTTTACCCATGCAATCATGTGCTTGGTGTCCTTTTTCTCCGCACTTATAAAAAAATCCCATTCCCTTCAAACATTTACCAAGGTGATTCTTTCTATAGTTATCACATATGGGAAAATTATTTTTTACCTTCATCCCTTTATCAATCTTTCTCTCTACCATCCTTTTCTTCTCTGGCTTCCCTTCAAAGCCATATGACTCAGAGAATTCTTTAATTATCTTATTAACACATGATACTATTTCTTTATATAATGAGAATGCATGGGAGAATATTCCCTTTATAAATTTTGGCTTAATACCATGAAAGATATGAACCTTCTTACTCTTTGGATCATTCCTATTTCTGGAGTTCTCATTCCTTCTATTGGGCACCATTTCTAAACATTGTCATACACCGGGTTAGTTTATGAACCGCAATGAATAATTCCAAACATGTTAAATACAAAACATAAATTTAACAGTTTATAAATATAATCCATAATCATAAAAATGTTTTCTTTGAGGAAGTATTTACTTTTAAATCCTTCATAATTGTTTATAAAGAAAATTTAAATTTATCCTAATCATATCCCCCGAGAGTGTCATAACCAAGAGTGCAGCAATGCCCATTTTCATGTACCTGGATACCCCGAGTCAAGCCCAAAACTCCTTGTCAGAGTTTTCACTTCTAGGTACATCTGTTCCAGAGCCACCTCTACCTGCTCGTATCCAAACATGGATGTATTGGTTGGAAAATACACAAAATATCTATATTACCAAAATTCTAGGAATTTATTCTATACAAATCCTCAAAGTCTATCTTAGGGTATGTTTCTTTAATCAAAGTTTTTCTAAATCTAGATTCCAAGGTTTGTACTAAGATTCATCTGATACCAACTATAATGCCCCAACCCTAGAATCCAGGAGTTGGTGCATTAATACATAACATTAGCATGATCACAAGAGATCAAGTCTCGAAAGACCGATTAGTTTAGTAGCCTTGGAAGTACTAGATACATACATAAGTTTTACATTACATCATGAAATGAAAAAAAACAACATTGTGTCCGCTTTGAACACACTCATAACCCTTATCCTATTCTTGCATGTTAATCATAATATACTTCTTCATATCTTGGGAAAAATAAAACATATAAAGGGGTTAGCTCAGTTTCTCAGTAGGGATAACAATATAGCGGAAAATATCATAAATATTCATAAACATTTAAGGAAATGTATAAGACTAAAACAAAAGCCTTTTAAAATTAAACTTTAGTATAATATAGAAAATATAAATCAAATAATTCCATTTACTTATTCACATGTATATTCTACTAGTAAAATAATCACATGCAATATTAATATCCAATTTCATAATGATAGAATCCATAATGTCAGACATCATAACCACATAGTCAAGGCTGCATGCCAAGAATATAAATAAGATTTTGTAAAGGCCTTGTGCCAAGATATTAGTTTGTCTCACAAGACCTACCGATGCATCAAATATCTATAGCAGGCTCCACCTGTCCCTTACTAAGTCCAATGCATTCCTCATATGAAAAGGTTGAAACATAACATAAACATTTATATTAAAACTAGTATACGAAATGTCAATACTTTAACCATAAACCATGAATGGTATAAAAATATCACCTCCATAGTATAACATATCATAACTCATTCAATATAATATGGAAGATTGTATTATAATGAATTAAATTCAAACAAGTGTAAAATCCATCAAAGGATATTGACATAGATGAAATCAAAACTATTTGAGAGAAATATCTCTTAATATTTTTAAATCATTTAAAATTCACATAATTATAAAAGATAAAATTTATTATTAAAATACTTTTATAAGCTTGTAAGGGATTCTTTGAAGGTTTTATAACTACAGAAAATAGCCTCACCCTCCGTATAAGTTTAAAAAATATTCTTACCTTAATTTGTCGAAAAGGTCAAAATGTACCTTGTTTGCAAAACAACGGAAAGATTCCATTAAATGTTTTCTATATAAATTAAAAAGGGTATAAATTAATTTAACCTATATTCTATGAAATAGTAAAAATGTTTTGAAATACATTTTTACGAAATGCAGATTTGGATGATAAAGAGGCCCTAGTAGATACTCACGTATAAACAACCACAAATAATAAAGAGACTGTAAAATTAACCCATACCTTGTACTTTTCCTTCATCAAGGGTACATTAAACTCTTGTATAATAGTTAAATAATTGTTATTAAATTATACAAGAACCATATACATAAATATGATATCATATATGATCTTCTAATATTGCTTTGTTATTAATATTTCAGTAGTATCATTATGTCAGGTGTTAACTGATTCGTTTTACTTTATATGTTTTGTTACGTAAGTCATGTTTGATATGGATAAGATGTATTTTATTCATATATATAATGATATTAAGTTTTTAAACATTAATTTGACTCAAAAAATTAAAATTATTCTTTAATGATTACGATGAGGAATGAATCTCATCGTGTTCGTGGAGACGGTAATCCGTATGTACGAACAAGAAACAATACCATTCTATTGATGATGAAATAATTTTTAATTGGATGTTATATCATATATAAATAATAATTAACATGTTATATTTATTATTTATATCAATTATACTCATTATTATACCCATCCAAATAATGATGTGTTGAATAACAAACTACACCACGATGTGGAGACGGTAAGCCGTACATACGCACATCTGATGACTTTTTTATTCATAGGATGGATAGAATAATGAATATTGTTGTAACATATTTATAATAACATCACAATATTTATAAGGTACTGGAGGTATTATTTTGGGTATGGAAACAACAAAGAAAGAGGAAGTGGAAGAAAAAAAGGACTTAGAAAGAGGTGATGCAATTATTATCTCTACTTCGGGTGCTTCCTTTTTCTTTGATCAAAAGGGCTCTTTGTTTGGATTTATAATAAATGTAAGGACTATAGGTTGAAGTGAGGGTAGTTGGGAGGATATTTTATCAGGGGTTGGTGGAGACAAATGGCTTTGGAGGTGTGATTTTGAGATAAGAGGAAGTACCGTTTTATAATAGAGGCGAGGGTCACTTTTGGAAAAGCTTGAAATATTATTTTATTATAAAATAATTTTCCATTAATAATGGATCCAAATGGATTTTGTTTAAGGATAAGGTGGGTATGGTTTTAAATCCACTCAACCAATTGGTTTTAGACAAATTTATCTAACCATATTAACCTTATCTTTTAGATTTAACTCTTAGTTAAATAGTTTAACCTTTTCAATGTCTTTTTGTATTTTAATATTACATGGTTAATAAAAATACTATAAAATGAAAAGATAACCACAATTGGATAATTAATAAAATATTTATCATTATATAAGTACTTTGGATGAACATTAAATTTTTAGAAATATTATATCATTTAATAATATAGTATTTGTTTTAAAAACTCATTTTTGTCAATTTTAAAACTTTTTAGTATTTGGTTTTTGTAAAAGTCAAAAAAACCTGAATACTTAGAACCAATTAAATTAAATCGATCCTCACATGTCATATTAACCTATAAAATTAGTGGAATGAATCAAAAGTCTCAATTTACATTTATTTAGATATTTATAATATCAATTATGTTAATCTTTCATTAATAAGGTAATTATTGCATCATCATTACATCATAAATAACTTTAATAATTTAAAGTATAAAAATTATAAATAACATACCATGATGTAGGAAATAGTTTTATCTTTATAATGAATATTTATAGTCTAAAGTATCTTCTGTATAACCCTATATTAAAAATGTTTTACTTATTAAAATTTCTATGTAACACTTTTAACTCTTCTTTAAATAAAATAATAATAAATGTCCTAATCAAATCCAAATAGATAAAAAAGGATCATATTTTATTTATAAGGTTTATTTTGGTCAAAATACACTTATCCAATAAAATTAGGACATGTGTTAGGGTAATTATAAGATCATTTTTACCTTTGATTACCCTATTTACTTTTAACCGCGGTAAATAAAATTCAAAAGTTACTATTCACCAAAAACTATTTTCATCCTATTGAATCACATTTTACTTACTGATATCAACCGTGTCTCTCGGATTTTTTAAATTCAATTGACAGAAGTGGTAAAATTACATTTTATGCAAATTTTTAAATGTGCCTTGAATGTGGGTAAAAGAAGTTAAAAAGTTCAATAAAATATTATATATCTAATCTTATTAGAAAATGACTCCAATAAATTACATTAAACTAAAATAGTTTTATGTATCTATTTTCACTTTAAAAGATATTTAAATAAAAATAATAATTATTTAAATAAAATTCGGTTTAAAACAATAACGCAGTGCTTTTCACTATTCATCAAAAGTTGAATGTCTTCAGAAAAATTCCAAAACTTCACCCTAAGATAATTTTTATATTATGAATCCCAAAATGAAGTCTATTTTACCAAATTAAAAACATAAAATTTTAATTAATTAATTTGAAATTAATTCCTGTTTTTAAAACCAAAAAGCGGGTTTTTTAAAAGTAAAAACCATCAAAAGATTTACATGTGTTTATGTTCAATTTAAATGTGAAATTACTTATAATGACCTAAATTATATTAAATTATAATATTATAATCCATTTATACTTTTAAACCAATCAAATTAATAATTTAACACTAAAAATTGTTTTGAATAAAAAAGTTGTTTTCAATTAAAATTTAGTATTTTTCACTATACATCAAAATATGAAAGTTATCCGAAATATACCAAAAAATCATCCAAACAAATTTTTTTTGTCCTTATTCTATAGATGAATATTATTTTGTCAAATTGAATATATAAAAGTTTCAAATATTGGATTTAAAAATCATTCCCCATTAAAAGGTGGTAAAATTGTATTTTTTTGAAAAAATATTCCTTTATCTGAAAAATTGAATTTGTTCTTATATTATGTCTAATAAACTCATAATATGGATTTTAAAATTATATGGAGTATATAAAATTCAAAACGTAGTTAATACTATTCATAACCGCTTTTTTAACGACTAGTTTGGTAAATTGTGGTGTGCTCGAACTCGGTGTTGCGTATAGTGTAAGCTATTGAATTACTTTAAAGAGATAACGTACTATGAAATAATTGGGTGTTACAGTGTTATCATTTATTAAAACTGAGAATTAGAGTTCTTGATTTCTATCTTTAAGTTATATTCGTTTAATGAAATGATAAATCTAAGGTTTATAAATAAAAACTACAAAAGATTACTTTTATTTCTTTTATTTTAAAAATAAACATCATACTATTAATATTAACTTAACATTTCATTAAATAATAAAAACATTTATTTAAATTACCCAAATGAGGTAAAACAACACCAATTACTGTATTAGGGGGAAGTTCTCCTATGGAATCCCAGTTTGGTTCACCTCCACCCTAGCGAAACTAGATTCTGTATACCTCAAACATGCCTCCCTATATATACCAATGTAAGACAGGTTCTTGCATCCTCACTCAACCTCATCACCTAGCACCACCCATGATCCAATAACTCACCCATCAACCATAGGGCCCTTGATTTTATTTATGCCAATGACCATGTGATATACTCAGGAATCACGGTACCCAAGTAAAGTTTCATTAAAATTTAGTAGGCCTCCACTGATGGGGTCCCTAAAAAAACTATATATGAGTGAAAGTATAATGTGATATGATGGTAAGAAATTAACAAATAATGGAAATAATTATAATTAATCCACATTCATTGGAACTACTCTACTAATTGGGTGTGACAATACCTACTTTGGTTAGTGTTGGGGTGTCTCTAAATATATCACATGATATATTGAATATGAATCACATCCCAAGTAATAATATTTGGAATAATATCTATTCATGATGTAGTAACCAACTCATTAATTTATGTCCTAATAAAAAACCTAATAATGGGAACAACATCCAATGATATCAAAATATTCATTACATGAGAAGTACATTCCAAATACAAAGTCATGATAGTGGGGATATTATCATAGTAATAATGGTTAAAAGTGGGAAGAAGATCCTTAGAAAATAATATAATTATGGTCCTCAAATACGAACATGGAATTAAAAGGTTAAATAACATCCCTAGACATATGCGTAATACATAGTGGTAAAAAATATTCCTATTCTTAGGAAATATCACATGAGAGAGGGAATCATGTCCCAGCAGTATCAATTCTGATATAGGGATTATGTTCCCTTCCTTGAAAGCATCACTCCATTTGTATTACATCCCACTTCTAGTGGTAGAACAACCAATGATCCATAACATCAAACTTATGATATCATTATATTAACAAGGGAATTATATCTCATCACCACATGAATAGCATCCTGATCATAAGCATACCAAATAATGGGGATTGTGCCCCTCAGTATGAACATCGTGTCACAAATAGGAATAATAACATAAATACACTAACTGATAACAACAAAGGGAAAATAATCCCACACACATAACCATAATTACATATAGAAATAATAAATTACACAAATAATATACCAAATAAAATTTATATTAAGTTTGAAATAACTTCCAAAACATTCCAAGTCAAAACATTCTTTTTCATCCCACTTTTAATGAATCCACAAGTCTAAAATAGAAATTTTTATGTACGAGAGTGTGGTCCTCTCACCTTATATAATTCCATAACTATCAAAAAGGGACTAAGGGAAACACATAAGTACCATATGGGTCAAGGATTAAATAATTCCATATCCATGGAGTCTAAGGAACCTATCTAGATCCACTAATTCATAAATGAACCAAGGATACCCCTCATGGATTCCAAATCTAACCATCTAAGGCACTTTAATTTATGTACATGGGATTCAGTTTCCATTACATAAAAATATAACCATGGGGAACCAATCATAGTACCAATAATCATAATTAACTCTAAATTGATATACAACAAGATTTTAATTTAAATTATGTTCAAACATATATAGTTTTCATAATTCAGACATAATAAAATTATGAAAAATGTTATAAATATTTAGGAAATATTAAGAGTAACCTATCATAGTATTGTAGTATCCCACCCATTGATAATTTTCCATCAAAAGATAGGAATATTAATACCAATTTAATATCCCCAAAAATTTGGGTTAATTGGAAAAGAACATTATAATGATGAGAAAATTCATCATTTAAGGGAAGAGGAAGGTTAAACTTACCTTTATCATCCAATGTCATTGGATGAAAATTAAATCTTAAAAGTAATGAGGTGGTAGGATACATAATTTTCTTAAATAAGTGTATTCTTGAGTGGTATTTCATTTGTGTTGAGAAAATCAAATAAATGGATTAAATGGGGTTACAATTATCAAGGTAAGGTTCTTCGGCAACATAAAATTGGGAATTTTAGGATCCAATTGGAACTCTAATGGGATCACACCAAAACTTTAGTGGGGTTTGAACTAGAATTGTTCACATCTTATGACCAATAGAGTTCCAGTGAACCTCCACCATGCTTTATATGGGAAATATTCCCCTGAGTAAGTTTCCACCGAATCACTATTTCTCTCAAAAATTCCAAACCATACTTCACTCAGAACTTTCTATAAATAAAATAGTTCAAAAATAATTATCATTTTACTGAATTTTTATAAAATACATACCCTAAAAACATGTGGGATGTTACAATAAACTCATCATAGAGAATTTTGACCTTGACATAGTTTATCTAGCATCATCGATGAACAAATCTGGCCACTAAACTCACAAAACAGCCTCTCTATCCCAAGTCACCTTCATGATATTTCTATGTGGAAAATACACATATATCAAAGGGATTGTCTTCTTAAAGCGAAAATTATCACTCTGATCCATGATAATAAAGGTCATTCCTTGAATTATTCATCATTGTCCAAATCAAAATCATCAAAGTGAATCACTTGATATGGGTAAGGTTGGTATCTTTTAAGATGAGATACATAAAAACTTTATTAAAATATTTTATTACTAAATAAGTACTAACATGTAATCTATAGTTCTAATCCATTCAATATACTTAAACATCCACACATACCTAGGCTCAAACATACCCTATCATTTAATAAAATGGTGTCCTAAATGGGGAAATACCCTCAATAAAACCTGGTCGCCCACCTCAAACTCTATAGTATTGTAGCATCAGAATATATAAGATCACTAACTTCTCTATGTAATCAACAAATGATTTTTTATAAATCAAATATAATCCAAATTATCCTTTATAATACATAATGTGTCAAATGAAAACTCTCTTGCCTTTAACAAAAACATATGTGATTGACACAATTTTGTGTAAAAGGTCTCAAAAGGATCCATCTGAATAGATGATTGATAACTATTGTTATAAGTGAAATATACTGTATGAAGATGATTCTTCCATGAACCTATGAATTCAAGAATTAATTCTAAAATCATATACAAAAATATCATTATGGTATTCTCATGCTACCCATTAGTTTGAATATAATATAAAGTACTTAAATGAACATATATATCTAGCCCTTCTATAATCCCTACTATAATATTGAAGTAAAATGAGAATAATTATGTGAATGGATACTCCCTAGAAAACCAGAAAGATACACTATCTCATAGACACACATCATACACAACACATCAATATAATAAGTATCCTATATTAGTAGGAAATTCATGACCTTGGACAAATTGTTGATGATATCTCATACTGTATCACTACCTAGAGGAGACCTCAAAAATAATGTCATGAAATACAGTCATGTGATCCCACATCCACTCACTAATGGGTAGTGACTAGTGAATTTATATGGTTCACTAGTGATTAGTATTTAAACACAGGCGAGAAATTCATCATGATATGAAACCAACTATATCATTCTTCGTACCAATCCAACTGAAATATCTATGAATATCATGGTGAATTATAGAAAGCCCCAGGTGAACAGACCATCTCAAGGAATGTGAATCCTACACAAACCCCTCTTACATGCTCATGGGAACTACAAATCATCCTCAGGAAGAAATAATCTCATCATAATCTAGGGAAAAATTAGGTGTTAGATCCCACAAAATAAAGTTTTTCATTCATTATGAGAACATATGAATATGATAACTGGCCCTCCTTCTCATTATCAAAGAGTTAGGAAGTTATAAACACAAACATAAGGATTAATCTTCCTTGGTACTCTTAAATAATAATATATATCTTAGAAAAAAGGCTCATTATTTTTCAATTGCTACAAATATTATACACCACTAATGCTTTATTTTTTCTACTCAATGCATCAGCCACAACATTCTATTTTCCCAGCATGTATATCTTCTCCAAATAAAATTAATACTAGTACTGGACCTACTTGACCTAAATTCTCAATCAATGGTTTAGGTTACACTATGATAAATAATATCATAGGAGATTATGATAGATTTTCATAAGAATCTGCTGTCCCAAAACTAGTGACACTGACACCTCATCATGTGAACTACAAAAAAAAAACCTATAAATCATGAGTTAGATAACTCTACTTCTATGGATTTAATTTCCTCAACCCATAGGAACAATACAAAACCATTACACATAAATATTTATACAAGGAATACGACCAATGCATCAAAATTGATGCCCCTTATCCAGTTTAGGTAAGGTCAAGATTGGTATAGATGTCAAACTTCCACTTATCTCTAAAAAAAATCAATCAAAAGAATAAGGCCACATGAACTTATCCCCCTTTATGGTTAAGGATTTCATACGAATTTCTTATTAGAATATATTTTCAAATAAAATATATGTATTAACCTACCAAAACTATGATACTAGTAATCAAAAATATGTTCTTGGGTCACTCCTAAGAAATCAGAACCTCTTCCTTCCTAGGGTCTATAGATACATCACTCCCTGATATCACATTCCCTATGAAGAATACCTCACAAATAAGAAATTGGAACTTCTAGATCATAGAATATTTTATATGTGACCTATGTGGGCTCAATAAAATCACTAAAATTCATGAATGATTATCCATTGACTGAGAGTACAATAAGATATAATTAAAAAAATTTACCATGATTGAATCAATATATGAATAAAAGACTTAATTCATTAGATAGATAAACAATATTGTTACATTAAAAATTAAAAAAAATCCCAAGATACTCATACATTCCATATCATATCTTAATAGAAGTATGATGAATATTAAAATACCTCACCCACAATTGATGATAGTCCAATCTAAAATCAATCATATACAACCACATGGACCCCCTTGTCTAGTCAAACATATCATCTATTTGGGGAAGAGAATATTATTTCTTAGTCATAACTAGGTTCAATCTCTCATAATCCATTCATAAACAGTAATAACCATCACCTTTCATAGAAAAAAAATGGATAACTCTAAGGTAATTTCTTAGGGTTAATCAATTCCTTCTCCCTAAGTTCATCTAGTTTGAATTTTAACTCTATAATCTCAATATGAGAACTAAAATATGATTCAATTGGTATGGGATTTATAAATGGAATGAGTTCAATTTTAAAATTTACCTCTCCCCTATGTAGAAATGCTAAGAAATAATTAGAAAAGACTTCCTAAAACAAATTAAACATTGGATGAAATTCCATCTAACATTTCTCTTCATCATGAATAACTACCCTATCTAACTATTCTGAAATTTCCCCATCATTTGATCGTAAAGTCTTAAATAGGTTTATTCTAAATTAAAATCTTAAACACAGGTTTAAAAATTATCTTCAACATAGTAGAAAGATACTCATAAATGAGATAAATAAATGTGATATCAATAATGATTCAATCAGTCCATTCATATAATCACATACAAACTATGAATATTTAATTAATGAAGTCCTAGATATTCTCATATCTATAGATCTATGTGGCGTATCCAAGACACATCTAGATACCCTTGTATAGAAACCTTGAAGGGGTATCTATAGAAAAATACCTAGTAAATAACTCAATGAACACCCACCATAGCAAGAACCAACTACACTAATATAAATTTGTGTGAAGTGCCCATATAAAATAAAGTTTATATTAGGGTAAATACTAATAAAATCATGCCATGAACAGTAAATTACCCTTGATAAATGAATAAAAGGATACTACAAAATAGTATATAGTTTTATTGGTCTTATAACTCTTCTATAACCTCCAAATGATAGAATATCCTAAGGATATTTACCCTACTATATCAACTACCATGTGTAACGTCCCCTTTTATGCCTTGGATTTCCAAAAAACTTACACACACTAACTTTTGTAACGTCATCAATTCTTATATTGGATCCCTAAAATTTTCCATCACTATAACCACTAAACAGATGATAATAACTCATAGTGAACATTTTTACCATAATCTGGCTACTCAAATGACAGTCCATGGGATATTTATGGCACTACAGTTAAGTATACCCCTCATGCCCACACTGGTAAAAAACTGGAAGATACCTTATAAGATAGAAAGAAGATAACTCATTGCCCTAACAATATTTACCATCTCTAAACTAGTGATAATATTTGAAATCCTTTTTCATCTACCCAAATATCCTCTCTGGTGTAGATAATTAAATCAAAACTTTTTAAATGAGCTACCCTCATCTTGGTCTTTCTCAATAACGAGGGCCCATTTTACAGCAAAAAAATGGGATAATCTTGAAGAAATTCACTAGAAACTAAAATAAATTACTTCGACTATCTTAAAATGGTAAACCATGGAAATCGCATCACATGTTAGTGGAGAAGAAAAATAAAAAATTTGAGAAGAAAGGAAACATATTTTATCTCCAACATTCTACACTAAACCAAATGCATAGACTTTGAGGATTTTTTATCTCTAAACATCCCAAGAAATAAATTATCAATAAAATAAAACTAAAATTTCTTCTAGGACATCCCAACATAATTATTCTCCTTGAATAAGACATAAGATCATAACCTTGTATGTTCTTGTCATTATTGTTACCTCCATAGAGCTACCAAATATTGAAACCTATAACCTATGATTGATTTTTCACTAACTACTTAAGAAAATAATATTATTGTCTGAGGTAGGTCCCATGATGAAATGGGAGTGAACATAAAGATATTTTGAATTAGGGTTTTAACTAAATTATTTGATCAAGATTCTATATTGAACAAGTCAAAAACAATCTTGAATAGGGGTAAAAAATAATTAACCAAGATTAGGGTATGGTTTCAATTTCATATGATAACTTCAGATGATTTTACCTCTCTCACTCAAGAATTAGTTAGTTTGATTGGTTATAAAGTTGTTCTATGGTCACTAATTTCTTATCATCAATTTAATTTTTTCCACCAAATTAAATAAAAATACATTGATCATTGAAGTGTAATACCCTAGATTAATTAAGTTCAATATTAGTTACAAGAGCATAATACGAGCTACTAGTAATAGATCAACATACTCAAATACTTTGGGATTCCTACCTCCACACTTCGCATGGTCAAAGACATGAAATGTAATATAATAAAGTTAAATTCTAAAACAATTATTAATAAAAAAATCCATATGAATAATATTAACAACGAATCAATATTCACATCATTCCACTCTTGATCCCTCACCCCATAAGTGAATTATCCATGAAAAAGATAGAATAATCTAATTTCATGTCACTAATTGTTCATAATGTGTTAGATAAATAAAGATGGAAATAATAAAATTCAATTCCATAAAATTAAAATTACATGAATTAATGGATCTAATTAATAAAATAAAACCTTGAACGTAAAGAACATTAAAAGAAATAAAAATCCTTAAGAAAACTATAAGTAAGACTGCCTAAAAGAATCACCAAAATAATAATCCCCTAAAATTAAATAAAGTGTTTAATATTTAAGAGAACTCCCCAATCACATAATGAAAACATGTAGTATGATGATATTGTTTTTTAATAGAAACATATCTCAAATAGATCTTCTTAAAAGGACTTGTCAAGGTATGGAAAGAACCATCGTGGATTGGAACCCTTATCTAATCCTTTCAAGTTTTTAACTCCCAAATATCACTTTCAAATGATTCAATTGACTAGACCAAACCTATCCTACATTACCTAATTCCAAATGTGTCATTACATGAAGGTAAGTTTTCTTAGTGTTTCTCTTATAGATTTTGAGGTTGGATCCAGCTTCACCAACTTATGTCACAATACTATGGACCATGACATCGTCTACTTCTAGAGATTCACAAGTATTTTTTCCAAATCTCCCATCTCAGAAATACTCCAAGCATCATGGTGTGATAATATATTTTTAATTGTTTTATTCTTTATAATAAATATATATGTGATTTTCTTATGGAATTCCATTGCGTGATAATCCTGACTTCTGTTCAAGGGATTCCTATGTATCACCCCCTACAAATATTCTCATTTGGTTGTCATTACATAACATAGTATATGAATAATGATCTATTCCTGAATTAACATATTTTTGTTTTATTCAACCCAATCCTAACTTATATACCAATTTCAAGGAAGGAAAAGATAGAAATATACTAAAAGTTCTCCAAAAGCATTAGCTGCACTTCCAATCACGTTTTCTATTGAAAAAATTCAAACTAAAAATGATTACAAAATATCAAGTAAAAAATTACTAAAAACATTATGAAATAATATTAACATTTAGAAAGTATAAATTTCCACTACACTTAAACAATATGTTTTTTAATAAAAAAGAACCTCGTAATGAATTCAAACATATAACAAACCATTAACTAGGGAGAAACATACCAATCATGTAAATAAAACATAATATTAACTAAAATTCACTAAATCTTAATAATTAATTCCTACATGGTTTCCAGTCATACTTCATTATTAAAATCACAAAAAAATTACACTTCTCATCAATAAAACATACCCAAAAATTTCTTAGACATCCATTCCCATTTTTTTGATCTACCATACATAAAAATATTCGCTACATAATCAATAAAAATACGACATGATTTATGATTGACATAAAGAGTACACATTATATTATACATTATGTCATTAATATTTTTTAATATTGAAGTCTATAATTATATATTAGACCAATAAAAATAATGATGAATTTATTAAAGCTGTAATGAATTTGAGGCTATGTGATGGTGTGTAATGATATGATAAAGATAAATCAATGGCTTGAAGTGGAGGCTTGAATCATTGAATATAAATCATGATATTTAATATAAAGTGTAAAGAAAAATACATATAACTTAAACCATCCTCCAACTATCATCAGATCCACTTCCTCCTTCTCTTTCTAGTATTAAGTTCACAATATAATCATGTAAACAAATGATGTCATTCCTATTTTTCACTCAATTTTTTTATCACTTTTAATTTTTTTTATTGGAATGTGTGTAATTACATGTTTCACATCCCTAATAGTAAGACCTAATATTACCTTATTCCCACCATCAATATTCTAATGAAACTATTTTTACTTTTTGGAACAATAAGGGGGATGGTATGCCAAGGAAAAAATTTAATTAAATGTAATTCATTTCCTCACTTATTTATTATTTATTCTTTTTATCAAAATTTAAAGGATTATCTACAACAAAATATCAAATTGTTTTGAACTTTTTTTCATAAGAAAATCAAGAAAAAAACCCACTTATGCATTTTAATACAATAAGTTCGACAGCTCACTAAAATTAATGAACTTTTTCTTTAAGATCAAATTAATAATCATTAAATTATCATAAGTTAACAAGGGTTAGAAGGATAATTAGGCTGGTAATGTAGCCTTTTATAATATATTTCATAGTTTCTATGTGATTTTTAGGTTATAAAATATAGAGTAACTCTAAGATAAAATTTACTAAAAAGATTCAATAGATGGCATCAATAATTTTAATATAGTTCAAAATAATTTTGATTTTAAGAGATTAAAGTAAATGTTATAATAGTGATTCCTTCCCTATGTTCTCTCAAGAAATAGGACATATGAAAGGATATAAAAAAAATACTTAGAATCCCTCTCTAGAATTGCATTTCAAAACATTGGATAGTTAATCAAGACATGATTGCAAAGTAATCAGTTAACCAATAATGAATTCATAAAAATAAATTTAAAATTAATATTATATTCATAAATAATTTCAAATTTCTATATAAAAGTGAATAAAATGTTAATTTTCAATGAATTCTACATAAAATATGAGATAAATATAAAACTATATTAATAAAAATAGGATACATATTTTATGGTTTAGTTAGGGTGGATTATGAAAATATATAAAATTTGGAAATGTTGAGAGATGCCACAAAAGAAATGTGACATTTGAAAACTAGTGATGGTCAAAGAATAGAATAAATTAATATTACAGAAAAGTTCCAGGGGAAATAGATGTATTATATGAACAGATTATAGAAAATATTTAAATAAAGCTCTGAATAAAGAAATAATACAAAAAAATTCCAAAAATTATAGAAAAATAAAATTACATATAATGATAAAAATAAAAATGTGAATAAGGGAAATCCTAAATTCACAGGTTCCATATCCTCGTGATTCTTACTAGGCTTATCCTCTGGATTATTAGGCTAAGTATATCTAACTTCATCCACCTCATATATAGTTCTTGTACCTATGGTGCATTAACCGAAGTTTAAACTATATGATTTTTGAAACATTGTTATCATAGGGAATGTTTGTGGGCTATATTGCTAGTGGTGGTATCTATAGGGTGGGTAATACTAGCACTATATCTTGTATACTATATTGCCCTCTAATTCATAAACAAGTCATACATCAAGTAGTTGGATCAATGAAAGGTTTTTCATTCATGATTTCAGGGTCAAGGACCTTACCCTTCACTGAGACTCAATCTCATATACCTTTCAGAATTCAAGATCATTGATGATGTTTGGGATCTCATTAAACATCTATACAATATGATGTGTCGACCTCTAATATGTATTCAAAAATTTATTAAAATATTTTTATGATTGTAAGGAGGGGTAGGGGCTAGCTCAAATGTTTCCTCCCTAGTTAGTTTTCATACTAGAGATATATGTGATTTTATAACATGTTGAGGAACTAGTGGTGTAGAAAATGGAATCCCCATAGATTGAAAAATAATGTACCCATTCTCAATTTTATATTATAGGGAAGCCCCAAAAATACTGATTGCATGAATCCAATAAAAAAGGCGGTGGAGATGTCTATTATGATATTACAACTTTCTATATTTGTAACTATACATGGGAAGATCTAGATACAGTGGTAGCATAATATTTTCTCTATAGTCCTTTTTCACATCTGGATAGTAGGAACATTCATAATATCACTCTTATTGTTTCCACTCTTTTAAAAAATGACCTATCTATAATAGAAATTAAAAATCAACCATTTTTGTCTTCCCCAAGGATTATAGGGGTAGAGAGTTATCAAATACCTTCAAGTGATTTTCTATGTATGTAATTAGATTATCCCCTACTAGGGTTCCCTTTTTTTTCCCCACTTTACACTTGTAACAAAGGGAAAAATATAATGCTATATTGATGGTCAGGCCCCATCAATTATTGTTAGAAAGAAAAAGAACCTTGAGCTAGATCATTGTGCCCTTGGAGTACCATATATCAATCTATGCATGAGAAAGGCCCCGATGTGTATCTCACAAAAGGGATGTCCTCAACTAGGTGCTTTTGGTTCTATTGGGTCATGTTTAATTTTCAGGTAATCTATTACCATTATCTATATCTATCCATCCATGAAATTATGAGGATATATCACAAAAAAAAAACAATAAAATTTGGTGTTTTTATAAATATTAGGCTATAAATTCCCAGATCCACTCCAAATTCCTCAAAATAAAAATTTCAAAATATCATACATGGTGGGAAGTTTACTTTTTCCAAGTTCATATCAGGGGTACACAAAAATTCCAATATCATCACTTTAATGTCTTCTTATTAGGACTATAGTATGTTTTAAAAATTCATATCATATAAATAATACAACACCCCTTCCTCTACGTTGATCTATTCAAAAATACTAATGTCTGATGGTTTTTTTGTGCAGATCGTCTTAATTTTCAGCTAATAAAACTTCTCCTTGTACTTTTATTTTTTTTAAAATTTTAGGTAACAATTTGTATTATATTTGGTCACATCCCACCATTGATTATATTATAAGGAAATTGAGTATGATAATTAATGTATATTGGAAGGATTAAATGATGGTATAGGTTCCAGAGTTGTCTATTTCTTAGCTTGTATGGAAAGGAACATAATTAGTCACTGGGATAGTGGGTGTTTACTCATATATTTGGGTTTTAAATTCTTGATGTGGGCCTTAGGAAAATAGAATGAAGGATTAAGATAAATTTAATGAAGGAGAAGGGGTTTGGAAATATTTTAAAAGAGTCGGTAGGAACATGGGCATCATTTTGGGGAGGTTGGTGGGAATGGTTGAAAATGGTGAATGACTGGGTTGTCCAAGAGTGGGGAGATTCTAAAATAACACTAGAGAGTCTATGAAAATATTAATTTATCTTGAGGGATGATTTTAATATGATTTGAATCTTAATGGAATTTGGATGAAAGATCTCTAAACAAGGGTAGAAGAAAATTCACTACGTGTTCTAGGTTTTACATCGAATTATTTATAATACCTAAATAATTCTTTCCCCGATTTTTACCCTTATGTTGTGCATGTTAAAAGAAAAATATTATAAAATTACAGGCTAGTATTCATAATTTTCCACTCCCTGGGTAGATCTATCATGAAATATTGGTCTAATCGCATTCTCAAAAAGTTTCATGGGGGCCTCTAATGCTGTTGCGGTGTGATTAACTTCCACCACACCAAAATAAGATTCTTCATGTTTTTATGAATTTCTCATGACCATGAGTCATATGGTGATAAGTATCTCATAAAAGCTATGTTTTCCTATTCTATCCTCTTTTCCACTATCACAGTTTCATGATAATTATAGAACTATGAAATAAATATCCAAGTACATATCACAGTGTGGGATTGATGGTATCTCCATCATATGTTTTGTCTTGTCAAGATTATTCTCCAACATTTTTTTTAGTTCCATTGAAGAACTATTATGTAAATAAGGTTGAGTAACCAGAGTCGCTACTGTAGTAAAATTCATATCCTAATATACAATAATGAAAAATTATAACAAGAGAATATACCTAGGTTTCCTCCTAGAAAACACTTCTTTTAAGATCATGAGCAAGAAATTCATTTTAGAACTTCAAAAAATGTTCATTGAGAGAACATATCCCTCCTGAAATGTTTATATGTATATATTCAACTATTTCCCATTGACCTCGAATGAGGAATCATTCTCCCTTTGTATATTCAATAATCCATGTGAAAAAACCTTCACCATAATGAAATTTACAGACCATATTATCTTTAATTTCCCCAACCAAAATTTTATCATGAGTTAAAAAACAATATGTTTTCTCTAGGTGAAACTATTGATCAAGAAATTCATCATGAATTTTATTGATTTATATTCTCCTTATAAACAATTGAATTCTCATATGTATCTATTTTTATTTATTCCAATTGAACTATATATAGTAATCACCTATTCTCAACATGTTGTAAATCTAGGTTCATCTTTATCATAGATTTATATGATTAGTGATCATGATCCATCTATAAATGGAATGGTTTTACATAGATCAGATGGATTGGGATTATACATATTAGTGTTTTAATGGTCGCTACATACATCCAAAATTCATTATACATCTTCCCACTCCAATATTTCTTGCTTGAGATCCATTTCTTTTCCATAATTTATTTGATTTCTCGGTAGGATAATACCATGTTCTCATTGATTTCTAGATGATAAAAAGTTTTTGTGTTATACGAACTCCATATTTCTCTATCAATCCACTATTTATGTGGTTATTGAAATAATTTACCACATCACTGATGAGTAACCATGTAATTGAAAAATGATAAAATATATTCTTTTTCAAAAAACTTTATACCGAATTGACTGTATTGTTCAAAGTATCCTCATCTTCCAGTAATTTCTAAATATAATCTATAACTAATATAATGTATGTTCTGTTAAGGTAATTTGGGAAAGGGCCCATGAAATAAATTCCTCAGTCATAAAATAACTTTCATTCAAGAAAAGGGTGTCATGAAATTTCATTTCTTCTTCTAATATTCCCTATCTATTGGTGACGATCATACAATTTTCTATATTACTGGGAATTCTTGTTAAGAGGTGGAAAAAATAATCCACATTGATATATTTCAGAAACTATTCTATATGTCCTCTAGTTTCCTTAATTGGTTGATTAAATAAAAAAAATTCCAATATTATTTTTACTATTAATTCAAGAACACACCATTAGATTTTCCCATTTCCACGTTACATGAAAAAAAGTATAATATCCAATAAATAATATACCACATAGACCAAAAATAAAATTCCCTATTTATATTAAATGTGTGGATACAGAATTTTCCCCAAATAAAGTGGTATATCTTCAATCCAAGGAAAGCTCATAGATAATCATAGAATAGTTTATTATCTAGGTACTCATCGATGATGTAAAAATCATCCTCTTCTTCCACGTACAACAATTTCACCCTTGAAAATGATCTTCAACCACATTCTTAGAATATTTTATGGATTTAAAAATGATCTTAAACTCTTCTACTAGAAATATAGATCAAATATTATTCTTTTTTGAAAAAATTTGTATTCAAAACTTATAATAAAGTAACATGATAAATGTATACCATCACTTTGGAGAGGATGATATAGGATATGAACTTATAAAAAAAGTAACACTATAAGGAGTTCATTCACTTTAGATGTGTAGTTGATTTTTGAATCATTAAGATTACGATTTTCATAGTATATGGGTCAAAATATTTGATCAAATCATTTTCCCAACATAACTCCCATTAAGAAATCACTCATGTCTTACATTAACTCGAAATTATTTTCTCAATTTTGAGACATAAAAATTAGGTATGTGACTAAATTTATTATTAAATAACTATAGTATTATTTACATGATTCATAAAAATTGATAGGAACCTACTTTGATAGAATATGAGTGAGTGGATGAGCTATCTTGGAGAAATCCTTATCAAATTATTGATAGATCCAGTACTTCTAGGAAATATAAGAATCTGTTTGACTTTAGTCACCATTGGTAGCATTGGTACCACCATTATCATCATAGATTTTGTATTGAATTACCAATTTTAATATATATATATATATATATATATTCCCAAATGGACCGAAGGCCTTCATTTTTATTGATTTTTGATAACCACCCTTTCAAGGGAAGAGGGGGAACCCTTACAAGGCCCGTAAGCTCAGAGATTACGTGGCCCGAAAGCTTAGGAGATTACATGACCCGAAGGCCCTAAGGAATTCAACCAGACTGTCTACAAGGAACTACTACTACCCATCATCTACATCATGATATTAGCTCTCCACCTTTGCATGGACGTCTGGTTAGGCTTCCCATGAAAGCACAATCTGGTCCCGATGGCATAGCCATACCCTCCCATTCTGACAAATCCATTTGGCTCTACTCTGGTGAGTGAACCTTCTCTGAATCCTTTTCTGGGGTTGCTCTTTTTTTGTAGTGTGTCTGGGGAAACTACATGTGGCCCCAAGGCCTTGAGTTGTCTTGAAGGCCTTAAAGGTGGCCCTAAATCCCTACTGAACTGAAGACCTGGGTGGCCCGAAATCCTTAAGGACTCCAAATCCAAAACTGTGGCCCAAGGTGAATAGTTATAGCTGCTACAGTACTAAATATTACCTGCTACAGTAACAACTACAATACTTGAACAGTGTACAGTTCTACTACAGTACATGTACAGTGTACAGTTCTGCTACAGTACCTGTACAGTGTACAATACTACTACATTACCTGCTACAGTCCCGGAAATATGCCTCTACCTGGTTTTGAACTTGGGTCTTGTGGATGAACTTAAGGATGCCTCACCAACTGGGCTGAGGCTCATGTGATTTCCATTTTAATAAATAATTATCAATAAAAGACATTACTTCACTATGAAGTATAATTTTTATCATTTAGAACTAATCATTTTTATTCACATATCATGACCACCAATTCTATGTTATTTAATCACACATAAAAGGATATCCTTTAAACTAAAAAATTATCCATGAATATTTCCAAAAATTATTCGATCATATCATGAAACATATGTCTCATTCATCTTAAAACTGGTGTTGATGCATTAAACCTGCCAAATGAAATGTGATGATTGGAAAAGGTTCTATATGGTCATGTAAAATTGGTAATTAATAGATTAAATTGGTTCAAAAGTATTTTTTTTAAACTAGTTTTTCCACTATATAAACAATAAAATTCATTCATAGATAACCATTATAACATCTAATCAATGAATAGTAGTGAAATAATACCCTTTCTTATAGATATATTTAGCTTAGTAGAGTCCATGGAAACTCCTCATCCTGTGACTGTTCTTGTTAGGTTGAGCTCATTCTCTATATTTTTCAACATGGATAGATATCCTTTATTAGGAAAAACTTGAAATGGGATGACCCATTCACTATTGGATATAAATAATAAAATCCTTTCATCTAATAGATTTATATCCTTATATTTTACTATTTACTTCATCAAAGGTATAGTTATTCATTATGGTTGATGGATAGGTTTAGTCCCATTTTCCAATAGATCCTTTTGGATGAAAATAGATTTATTAATTCCCTTGATATCAATAATCCCCAAATAATTTTATTATCTTCTACTCTATAATACCTAAAATTGATTCTCTTCATGTTCCTAGGTCAAATATAAGTTAATGATTACTTGTAAGGTGTACTTATCACCCAAAAATGATTACCTCAAAATACTAGGTAATGAAATCATATTAAGAAGTAGTTCCTTGATCATTAAAGGACTTAAATATGGATTTGAGTCCATCAATAGAGTTTTAATCCACTAAAATCATTCAAATTTGGTTCCATCTTCAACACTGATTATCCCCTATCTCTTTCCTCCATCTTATACTAGAGATACATCATGCTATCATCCTCTTATTTTTATAAGCTAACGATGGGTCTTTGTTCTTAAGTAGAAAAAAATACTGATAATTTTCTTCATTAGCTTCATTATTCACTTATTTTTATAAATCAAAGATTACTTGTTCCTCTATAACACTAACAATGAGTATTCATTAATTTACATTGATTAGTTTCTTCCCAGTTTCTAGGAATAGACTCCCCAAAATAATGGGAAAATCTATATCCTCTTCCATCTCAATGATTATGAATTTGGTTGGTAAAATAAATTTCTCTACTTTGATTGGATCATATTCATGAATCCCTCATGGATTAGTCTATAATAAAAATTTATACTCATGTCAACACAATTTCATCTAATCCCAATTTATAGAATAAAATTAATGGAATGAGATTGGTGAAAGAATATCAATCATAAAGAGTCTTCCCAAAGGTGCATGAACCAATAATGATATGGATGTAAAAGCTTCCATATCTCTCATTTTTTCTGTTATTCTATTACTTGATTTGTAAACATTACTCACTCAAAGAAATGACTCCAAGATCCTCTAGTTTCCTCTTGGTTGATAACAAATAAACCTAAAACTTATAATATATTAGAATATAAGAAATATAACTAGTAAATAGTTTATATATGTGTAACTATTTTTAAATGTTTAATACATTATTATATTGATATTAAAGTCTCCCTTTTCATCCTTACTAGAAACAGTAGAGGGGTCAATATGGTTTTAGATTACTATACTATTCATTATCCACTTATTCCTAGATATATGGTTGTACTCTTCTTATGTTCCCCTTTTCATTCTCCCTATAAAAATCATATGTTTGTGTGTTGAATTCATTTTATGATTTATCCCTTTATGTTGATTTAATTTATTCCTCCCTCTTATCCTAATTTTTTTCCTTCCCTCCAACTCTCTCTAGTTTTATAATATAATAAAATTTGATTCCTCCCTTAGGCACATCTTTGTATTTCCCAATAGTGTAACTGGTAACCTATAAATTTTCATTTGATAAATCTTCCCCACAAGGTGATCATTGTTCAAGAGGGAGGATTATTGATTCATCCAGGAATTCTCCTATGTATTCATCCACTGATTTGATTTTTGGATGAAATATTAAAGTATATCCTTGAGATATGTCTTTGGGGCTCAGTTATGTTTTTTAGTCTTGATTGTATTTTTTATGATTATGCAATTGTTGACATAGTGGGGGTAGGAATGGTTGAAATTCCTTTAATTATATGGAATGAGGTGGGTATTTGAGTGTTCTATGATTTTGGTTGATGTTTCGACCTTCTTGTGGTTGATTTCATGATTAATTTGGTTGATGTTATCACTACACTGGTCTCCCTTTATTGTAAACATTTTGGTACTATCAAGGTATTCAATTATAGTTTAAATAGTCATATTACATGGGTTGATTATCTTCTTATCTATATAAATACACTTGATATGTATGAGGTCATCCACACATATCATAAGAATTAATTTCCAGTGTCACTGCAGGTAGTGAGGAATATCATGAATAAGTTGGAACCACATAAAATTTCACATTATCTAAATTATCAATAAATTATTCCACCTAAGTGTCCAATTTGGCAGTTTTTTCCGCCTAATGCATGTATTTTCCCAAGGGACCTCTCTCACTTTTCTAGAGACCAACATTGTTAGAGATCACATCAAGGAGGTCTCTGCCAACCTTAAGAGTCTTCTTCATCAATCCTATATTTGTAGAAGCATCAACTATATATTGAGATATGGGTTGTAATATATAGTAAATGATTTTATATGAAACTAAATTTCAAGTACCTGATGTGGTAATATCCTTAGAAAGTACTTGAATATATATCATGCATAGAATATTGATTCTCCAAACAACTGAGAATATTTCTAGATGTTACTCAGATTCCATGTCTATACAGGTGGGAAGTACTTTTCCAAATCATCTTATATGGTAATGGAACCTTTGAATTAACTCTTTAGCTAGTCTTTAACCCAGTTTTGGAGTGAGAGTGGGAGTACTCTTAGTTGAATATAATCTGAAGAGACTATCTTACCCTTAAATGTGTCACATATCTATAAATGTTTTAAAAATTAAATTTAATCTCTTCACTCTATAGTACACTAAATAAACCCATTTTTTTTTAATCCTTTAAATGAGGATAATTTTGATTTTGAACTTCTCATTTGGATGGGAGGGAAAAATGTGTGATGTCCCCAACCTAGTTCACTCAAAATTTACCAAACCAGAGGGTTGTGTGGCTGCAAGCATGCCACTCCATATGATAGAGTCTACCGATTAACAATAAGGGCCAAATTGTGGTATAGTGGGGAGACTATACCTTCTGGATTAGAACTAAATATAGTGGAAAAAGAAATAAAATGAACTAAAGTCAGTAAATAATACAATAATAACTCAGCAAGTACCAAATAAGACCAACCATGCAAGAATGTATGATGTAACATATTCCATAATCCATTACAAGTAGTAGGTGATACACAGAAAGGGGGTCTATGTGAAAATAACTAAATTATCAAGATAACCCATCTCATGTAACCAATCCATGTACAAGATCATTCTGTGGATCCCATTCCAAGTCCTAAACAAAGATAAGAAACAGTGAAGATTCACTCTCCAAAGTCATATCCTATAGACATGAGATGTAATCAGGTATCAAGGGGTAGCCCAAATTTTTTTTATAAAAAATTAGTATGCCCTAAAAAATGGTGTCTAATTCATTTCAATTCTATGATTATAAAACATAATGGTATCCATTATATGAATAAGAAAGTAGTAATGTAGAGATTGATCAAAGAATACCCCATTATAAGATATAATTCATGTGACCCATGAATATATCCCCAGAATCCAATAATAAGCAATAAAGGTGAATCCATATAGCAGGTCTGGAAATTATCACATTGTGAAACTATAAGAATCCCAACAAAACTCCATGGAATTTTATTTTTTGAACTAGCAGTCCAACACATGGGGATCAAGACATGATGTCTAGATATTGAGTATTTTATAATGGATAAACCCTCATCATTCATCTTTCTAAATGGGATCTAATTTAACCCAAGGATAAATCCTTATAAATATTGTTAAGGGTATTGATTGGGATTCAAGAAGGTAACCCATGGAATTCCATGTATGAGGAAATCAATATAAATTTGGGATCTCATCTTTGAAATTCTAATATTTCCATAGTTTTTGGGTGAATAAAAAATGTTGGGTAGGGGTATTTGTGAATATAATACGTTGAATGAATCCAATTTAGGACTTCCCCTATGCATTCACATCAATGAATCATGTGGAATCAAATGGGTTCATGATTGAAACTTAAGACTAGAATCTAAGTCTTTCTAATGGTATTTTTCACATTAAAACCCTAATTTTTATAATTAATTAATAAGTTTTACAAATCATAAAGTCCCTTGGAAATAAATGTAATCTTAATTAAGGAAAACATGTATTATGGCTCAAGACCATTCATTTGAAATACACTCCAAAACATCCATTAGTCAATAACCCATTATAATCACATCCCTATTTCATAATCATATTAACTTATTGATTTCAAGGAATATTAAATCATCAATATGCCATTTTAATTTTATTACATAATAAAGGTATTTTAAGAGCTGATGTTTTATTAATTATCATCCAATAACACCCTAGATCCTATGGTACATGAAGTTATCGGGTCCACGTACTGGGTCAAGGTACCCCAACTTAATAAATGCACGAAATAATAATAAAAAGTGCCTCATGGTCCTATATTACTAGTATGTAATTGATACACTAGATTAAACTAATTAAATTATGAATTTATTAAATAAAGGCAATATATGATCTTGGGAATGGACATGGTTATCTCTAGGTTAATCGAAGTAATTCTTTATATTGTATCATTCATATAGATAATAACCATTCTAACAAAAACTTATTCAAATTAATGGTGCCTCGTGGGAAAATAATTTAAAATTTCAGGACTCTTCCATAGACCTTACTTGGTCAATGGAATTATTTGAGTTAATAATTAAACTCACAAAGCATGTAAAATGTTATTAAAAGTCATAAAAAGGAAAAACATTTCTTGTATTAATGTTAGGTCATAAATAACAATGGACCATTATCAATCCATGGGTGTTTTGGTAAACTATTGGTGTGATTAGAGGTGATAAATATTTCTAACTCTATGAATTAAGAAAATATAACATTATAGTTTAAAATATAAGGCCAATGCTGGATGTCTTCATGACCTAAAAGTGATCTACATTATGAAATAGAAATAATTTAAGGAAAATAATTTAGACCACTTACAACAAGCCTAAGAAGATTCAATCATCAAGTAACGACCCTAGGTTTAACTTAGAATGGAATAAATTAGGGGGAAATAAAATCCCTGAAAATATAGCTTATGAGATTTTATAGTGATAACATTTTGGATAGAAAGGAAAACAAAGAAATGGGGAAAATCATTTATAGTCTAGACTTTATCCTTTATTTTCTTCAAACAGAAGAAGTTTTAAAGGAGGATTGATATATATACAATAATGAATAGTGTTAAAAGAGAGGGTCACTACATACTATTACCAAATGGAAAATAAGGCCCAAAATAAATAGGAATTTGTTCAAGAGGGTATAGGGGTTTAAATTACAAATTTAACCCCCTTAAAACTACCTAGTGGTCAAATGACTATCCACTAGGTATCCAATAGATAGCCAGTGGATCCAGTAACTTCATATGGTTAATGGATCCTCCACTAACTATTTAGCAAGACTACATCATAATATTGTAGTCTCAACTCTAGGCCTGGACCCTTTGGTTCTCTTATGAGACCACCTGAACCCCTGAGACCCCTTTTAATATGCCTTCCACTTGAGTTTTCTAGAACCTTTAAGGGGATAATTACTTTTTTTTCACTATGCTCTCTCCAATTCAATAAAATTAAAAATGGTCCAAAATGGAAGGCTCTTATATCCTCTACACCATAGGAAAAGTCATCCTTGAGTTGCACTTGATGTAAAATGACACTTTAAATGAAGCGCATGACCAAAAAAAGAGAATAAATCAATGTTCATAATTATATCACAAGGATCAGTTCAAAACCCAACCCCATATCCAGAGTCATAGTAAGAAACATCATCAATTAAAATTTGTGCTAAAATATTTTAAAGTATGAGTCCTAAGGGTTAGATAACCAAACTTAATATGGTTTTCTCATGAAGATAATTACATGAAAATATCTTCAAGTAGCTAACTTCAATTAAAAAACACAAAACCAACACTAAATGGTCACACTGGCTCATTTACAACCCAAAATAGTTCAATCAATAAACCACCACTACATAACTAGATGGATATTCCAATCATAATTTCTACTTATCCATGTTTAATCCAATATAATATTACTTGTCCGACTATCCCCAATCACTTTCCATCATGAACACTTGATTTTGACCATCAGTGTGTTATTAATCATCTAGTTAGGGAACTTCACTCCAAAATTCATTTTTTAATCTCCCCTTTTACCGAAAATAGGCCTTTTGGAAGATTAAATGGGTCTATCCCAGACCACTAATAACCAACCATATTTATAATAAACCACTATCTTACTCTATAGGTTATACATAATGAAGGTCTTAACATCTGAATGATACACCATGTTTAGTAGTTTTTCGATCTGAAAATATGTTCCCATTAGAAAATAACTATCACCACTAGTCATATGTTTCTTTAATCATCTGAATTTAATTTAGACATGTTAAACTAAGAAACACTATATAACTGAAACCACTATAAAATTGTGAACCACTTAAACCAAGTGTTACCCACTTCATTAGTATATGGTGGATCCCCACAGTAGGAATTCACTTATTACCAACCTATGAGTATTACACTACTAGACATATCTTTCATTTTGAAACCAATATATATGAGCTGTACTAATTTAATTAAAAACATGTCTCACTTGATATCTCTAAAAACATCCATATACAGTGGTTTTGCACATAAAGTGGAACCTCCATTTATAAGACTTCCATTACCATTCACCCAATCCTAATATTTTAGATAATAGGTTCCAAATCTAAATCCACTTTTCATTCACAACATGATGTAAAAAAAGTTTCATTAACTCATTACATTCATTTGGATACTAAAACTCCCATTGAAGCACTTTAGGTTCACCCATTTAAAGGATTCCCAACTTAATTTTCAACCACTTATTTAAGGATCTGATCATGTTACCATAACTTCCAAAGTTGCCTCA
Source organism: Viscum album (assembly GCA_963277665.1). Classification (NCBI taxonomy): domain Eukaryota; kingdom Viridiplantae; phylum Streptophyta; class Magnoliopsida; order Santalales; family Viscaceae; genus Viscum; species Viscum album. The sequence goes on along the minus strand of OY728125.1, from coordinate 645,809,151 downwards.
TGATCATATAGATATACAAACCATAGTATTATCCATACTCATGATGTTCTTTAACAATTTCAGACTCAACCAACTATTTCATTATTATACTACATTTATTGAACCGATAAACCACAAATTAATTATAGTTCCTAGATTTATTGTTCCCCTCGATCCTGATTCTAACATCCATTATTGATCTATAAATTATTAGAAACTATATTAATCCTTATTGTCAACTTATAAAATCAATTCTAACCATACCAAACCATTCTTTGTACTACTATGATCCTTATCTCTTAAAGGTCATTCTTTCCAGGACTGATGCGAAACTACCAACCATAGGAGTCCCCTATTTATTTTTTATTTAATTTATAAATATAATTAACATAGAAAATGATACTTCTACCATTGAATGTGGTTTATGGATGTGTTATATCACACTTATACCAAGTTATAGCATAAAATTGATGCCTAAGTCCACACTAGAACTACATTTTATATAAATATTCCTTCCTTGAACAACTAGTGATATACTTACCACCAAATGTATTCACTATAGTTTCTTATAAGCATAACTAGAACAATCTCATTCAATGATGAATGTATGATTTTCTTCATATGCCATGATGACAGACATTATCAACACCAGACACTAAATCCAAAACTATATCATATCAGCGATGTTATATAACTTGATATTTTTATATCTTCATCCATAGAAATTGGATGACTCTGTTTTTATACTATAGAATTTGGGATAAATCACACATGAAAAAACTATTAATGCCTAGGGACGAACACCATAGGAATGACCAATTAACGTAACCTATTAAGACCCCAAAACTATTTTCCAAAAAGTTATGAACTAGAACTACTCAATTTTTTATTACAATTGCATGACTAAAACCTTCTAAGACTAGAACATTTACCTCAACACTACACATGTTTAGTTCTGTCAAATGTTAATTTAGTGAGAACTGTATGTAACTATGTATTCTTCCTTGAGATGACATTAACAAAAAAGGCAAAGTCATAGGCCCAATAGCACTATCCATTCTTGGAATGTGTTATCTTACTCAAAAACATCAATCCCAGGTGTCAAATTTTCCCACACAACCATTTATAATAAGACAAACATATTTTTGAGTTATACATCATCTAAAAACAAATATCACATGAATGACTAAATGTTCGATCATTTACTTGGAATGTATGTCCCATTAAAAAAAAGAATTCATGATGTTAAAAATAGTAGAAAGACTCAATTTACAACATGACCTCCATCATACCCTTGGTGTCATTCCATAACTAAAAAGTTGTACTCAGAACTAAACGATATATAGATAGGACTTCTTGTGCTTAAAAAATCAATGTAAGAATTCTCTAATGTTTCTTATATCTGAAGATGCTTACATAACTAGGTAAACCCCTCACATAACAAGCGGCATTGAATCTGAATCTTGGGTCATGGCTAAAAGGTCAATAGGCTCTCTCATATAACCTCTATATCCACCATAAAAGGAAAAGACACCAACTTAGATTCATGGAAAATTTCTACATTCTCATACAAGGAATCACTAAAACTAACCCCCACACTTGGGTCTTTTATAATAACAATTTTATGATGTGATATTTAAACCATTTCATCAGTTCACATTTATAATAAGAATCAAGGATGAATCTTTATCCACAAAAACAAATAAATTTGATTTTCAAAAAAATAGGTTGGTAAAAATCTAATTATTTAGTAATTAGTTGTTTATTTAATAATATATAGTATAAACTCTCTAGATGATCTGACTATTGAAATTAGGGTTATATGATCCAGATAAATCAAATTCCACTAAGAATCTACATGCTAAAACACTATTTAGATTATTTTTGACATGTTAAATAAGAAAATCCATTGAATATACATATATACCCCAAGGGGTTAATTACTATTTCATGTAGGGATAATTATGACCAATAAGGGACATGAAATTCCAATAAGGGTTCAGTTATGTGGGTTTTTAATTTCATGTTATAGGGGAAAACCCTCTATAATTTTAAATAGAAATCCCATTTAAGTGAAACCATTTAGTCAATAATTAATTAATTTTTTTTATCACACACACTTAAGAGTTTTATTATAGAGACATATAATTCCAATATCGACCTACAATGGTCAAATCAAGCATACAAGGATTCAGTTATACAGGTTTCCATTTCCAATTTATATAGGTACAAGCCATATATATTGTAATTGGCACACCATTTAATTAACACCCATTATAAATCACTTGGATTTATGAAAAACAAAATCCATTTCATTTCACATTTCAAATATTCTTTTTATCATTAATTTAAGATTTTTAGATTGTTTCTTTATTTTATTTAATTCCATTTTTATTATATTGGATTCTACCATCATGCTATATAGTAAAATTCTATTTTAGGTAATTAAGACACTTTATTTAGCCAACCTTAGGCCACAACTATATTATGTAAAGTAATTACACTTGCAAGGATTGTTCAAAATAAAGTAGTCATGCTAATGACATGTAAATCATATGTTCCTAAAATAATGCACGAACACATGCCCTCATGTGGACCAACCCATGAATATAAATCCCATAAATTAATAACCATATGAATAATGAGAAATCACTCAAGATGAAATAATAATCACATATAATAATGAACAACATGAACAGTAGTCCCATCCTAAGAAACATTGTTTCCCCCATGTGTGGGATGTACATTCCATGACACGATATATTTACCAAGTTTGGAAACATTCCTAGTCACATGTATACTAGCCCCAACTGGTAAATAAAATAAAAAATTATTTTTGATACTACTTTTCGATGTACCTAACCTAGTTCACTCACAATTAACTAAATTGACGACCCACATAGACTCAAGTCTGCCTCACCAAACTTCTGATACTACTGCCTAGTAGCGAGGGTATGATGGTAGTATAATTTCGAGATTATATCCTCTGGGTCACTACTAAATACAATGAAAAAATAAATGAAATAAACAATAGAAAGATAATAATAAATTGAGAACCCATAAAGTACCAAATATTACCAAGCATACATGAAGATATGATGATATATGCACCAGTAATTAATACATATTGTAGGATATATACGTATAGCGGGGTTACAAAGAATTTAAAAAAATAAACAAGTCATCCTGAATCTCATAGGTAGTCTGAGTACATGCTTGGTTCATAGGCCCCATGCCAAGTCTTAGCCCATTAAAAGAAACAAGAAACATACCTCATCCAAAGTCATATTTCACACCCATGATATCTACTTAGGTACCAAAAAGAAACCCAAACTGAGTGTGAGTAAATATTAGCAGGCTTCCACAAATAGTGTCTATTCATTTCCAGTCTTTGAGTAAAAAACATAATAGTTGTTTTATTTTAATAAGAAATAGTTAATGTGTATATGGATCATGGAATACCACCTACATCATCCAAATCTTACTATATATAATCATGTGACCCAATAAGGTCATTGTAGGAACCATGGAATATATCCCATAAATCCAAGTGTAAGAAAAAAAGGTGAATCCAAGGAGTGGGTCCAAGAATTCCCACACAATGGTCTATTATGAATCCAAGGAAAACTAAAAAGAATTTTATATCTTGAACTAGTAGGCCAACCCATAGTGATCTGAACTTGGTTTCTAAATTGAGAATTGAATCAAGGGATGAACCTCATCAGTCCACTTTGAAAAGGGGCTCTAACCAAAACCAAGGAGAAAGACCTTGGTAATTTTTTGAAGTTGATTTATTTGGATCCAAGGAGGTAATCTAAGGAATTATATGTTTGAGGACATAAATCTGAATTTGGGAGATCATAATATTATTTATAATGTTTTTTAGGTTTCAATGTGAATCCACAAAATTGGGAAGATGTATTCATGAATATAATAGTTTATCCAAATTAAAGATGGGATTACCACTAATAATTCACATCAATTAATCATGTGGAATCCATTGGGTTTTTTCTTGGAATAAAACCCTAGAATTAAATTAATTCCCATGGAATGTCACCCTTTTAAACCATAACTAGTCTCATTATATTAGTAAGTCTTAGAAATCATGAATTACCTTAGAGAGAAATAAAAATTTAATAAATGAAAAAATGAATTATGGTTCAAGAAAATTCATTTGAAATACACCTAAAAACATCAATTAAATAATAACCCATTAGATTCTATATTCCTATTTCATAATCATATCATTTTATTTATTTCAATGAATCATAAAGAATTAGCATTCCTTTGTTAATTTCATTACTTGAATAAGTTATTTTGAGAGATAATATTTTATTAACTATCATTTCGTCACACCTTACTTTCTAAGGTACATAAAATTATTGTGTCCATGTACTAGTTAAATGTCTCCCAATTCAATCTTGGTTAAAAATACTAAAACAAATACCTCATGGTCATATCATACATTCATGTTATTCAAAAACTAGATTCAACTAATTAAAAAATTAATTTATTAAAAATTGTGTTTATAATCAAGGAAATGACCTTGGTTCTTTCTAGGTTCATTGGTGTAGTTTTGTGGGTCATAACACTCCTAGTGACACTACTCATTTTAGTAAGAACATATGTAAATTAAGGTCACCTCATGTGAAACTCATTTAATAGTTAAATATTCTTCCATTCACTTTTCTTAGTTTATGGAAAATGGGGGTTAATTTAATAACCTCAATTATCTTGTAAAATAATATTAATGGTCATAAAATAGGATAAAAGATTTCAACATTCATGGTAATGATGTAAATCATTGATACACCATTCTCAATCCATGGATAGTTCTCCAAACTATAGGTGTTAATAAGGGGTACCAAGTTAACATAAGTCCATGAATAATGTAAATATAACATTATAATTTAATATAAAAGGCTGATGTTGGAATAACAAACCATTGATATATCTAGTGAAATAGAAAGACATTAAGGGAAATAACTTATACAACATAAATAAATATTATGAAGTTTCACTCATTTAGAAGTAGCACTCAATGTGAACTAGAATAGATTAAATCATGGGCATATACAAAGTCACTAAAAATATGGTGTATTAAATTTCACAATAATAACATTTAGGATATACATGAAAGTAGATAAAGGAGGGAAGGGGTGTAGTAGCCTTACATATAGCCTTATTTTTCTTATAATGGAATAATATTCGATATAGAATTGATGGAGATCCACCATGGAGAGTGGAAATAGAGAGGGGTTCCACACATTGTACCAAAAGGCTGAAATGATCCCTAAAATCAACTTGATGTGTTTTAAGAGGGATAGGGGGGGTCAATTGACCAAATTAATCCCCTTTACAAAAACTCAGTAAACCACCGACTAGACACTTGGTATCCACCATCTATCTGGTGGCTCTAATATCCTCACTTGGATACTGGAGCCCCAACCATCTAGCTTGTGGCTTTCTATCGGCTAACGAGTGGGACTGTAGCATCACATTGTGTTGTACCTCTCGTACCCCTCGTGGTTTAATTTTCATGATCACAACCACTCTCTTATTTATCTAATCTTGTTTTAAGTGTTTTTGGATGATAGGCATGATTTCAGGTTGCCAGGGAATTGGGCCAAGAAAGCAAGAAGCCAAAGTGGACTGAAAATCAGTCCACCGGCCGACCGGTGGATGCCCACCGGCCAGCCGATGGAGCCTGGACAGAAGGCATCCTTCTGTCCAGACCACCGGCCACCCGGTGTCCCACCACCGGCCAGCCGGTGGAACCCAGACAAATAGTGTCAGCCACTGCCTCAGCACCGGCCAACCGGTGGCCTCCTCACCGGCCAACCGGTGGTGCCTGAGCCCGAGCCCTCTCCCTTTTTCAAAGCACCGGCCAACCGGTGGCCAAGCACCGGTCAGCCGGTGGAGCCAGTCAAACTAGCCGTTGGGCTTTGACCAGGCTTGTCCACTTGACTCCCAATAGCTCCGAAGGCCTCTCAAACGGCTCCGAAGACCCCCAAAGGCCATTTGAGGGTTCCCCCTCTATAAATAAAGGACTAGGAAGCCCCAGAAACACAACGGAAGCCCACGGGAACATTTTTGATCATTTGGCGAACCTTCAGCGCATTCCCTCAAGGAACCCCCACTTGCTCCAACATACTTCCACATCCAAGGATCACCACCAAAGAAGCTTGGGAGCACCCTTCATCAACTCCAATCAATCCTTTGGCGCCCAAGGCTTCCCCCATTACTGTTTTTCATTGTTTTATTTATTTTGAGCATCAATTTGGGTTTGTGCCTACAAACCCCTCTTTCTCTCATCTCCCTTTCATTTGGGTTTTCACACCACCTTCAAGGTGTGAAGAGGTTAGTCAAGCCTTCCCTTTAAAAGGCTTGAGTCATAGGTGAGCTAGCCTTCACCTGTAAGAAGGATAGTGGGTTATTTCTCAACCATTGAAAGCAAGTGGGTTCTTGCATAACCATTTAAAGCAAGCTGTAATAGGTTCTAGACTAACCTTAAATTCTAGTGGGTTTCTTGCTAAAACCATTAAAAAGCAAGCGGTAGTAAATCTCTCAACGGTTGAGTTGGGAGCGGAGACGTAGGCTTTGGTTTAAGCCGAACTCCGTTATCAAGTTTTGTGTCTTGCCTCCTTTATTTCCTCTGCACTTTTAACTTTGTTTTTAAATTGTTAATTATTTTTTAAAAGGCAATTCACCCCCCCTCTTTCCATCACTCTCCGTCCAACATTTGGTATCAGAGGCAAAATTTGAGTAATACCTTCACCGGTTTCAAATTCAAGATCCATTGTGATGGCTTCATCTTCTTTCGCCTCCGAAGGATATTCTTTGGGTCGTGCTCCATTTTTTGATGGAACCGACTATACTTATTGGAAAACCCGCATGACCAGTTTTCTTAGAAGTATTGGCTATCCTATATATAGAATTGTCATGCATGGTTACTCTCTCTCCTCTCCCGATGAATCCAAATGGACCCAAGCCGATATTAAAAATTTCGAGCTTGATGGCAAAGCCATGAACGCTCTTCATTGCGGCCTTGATCGTAATGAATTCAATCGAGTTTCCACTTGCACCTCATCACATGAAATCTGGATACTTTTGGAGGTTACCCATGAGGGGACCAACAAAGTTAAGGATACTCGATTGGACATGTACCATCAAGATTTTGAATCTTTTACCATGCATCCATCTGAAAATATAACTGAAATGTTTACTCGTTTTACTGACGTTTGCAATGGAAGAAAATCTCTTGGAGATGATGTTTCTGCAGAAACGATGGTCAAGAAGATCCTTTGGATCCTACCAAGCTCATGGGAACCAAAAGTCACGGCAATCCAAGAAGAAAAAGACATCAAGAACATGTCGGTCGAAGAACTCATTGGATCCCTCATGACCTATGAGATCACCATGAGGAGGCAAGCTGAAAAGGAAGGAAAACCGATCAAAGTTCCAAAGAACATCGCCTTCAAAGTTCAAAAAGAAGAAATCTCCTCCTCCTCATCGTCTTCCTCTTCAAGTGGAGATTCCGAAATGGAGAATCTTGCCCGCAAAATGCACAAATTCATGAAGAAGCACAAAAAGAAGAAATCCCGCAAGGCTCAACCCAACGAAAAATCCGAGCCCGAGGTAACATGTTACGGGTGTGGCAAGAAAGGCCATTACAAGCCCGATTGTCCACTCAACAAGAAAAGGGAAAAGCAAAAGGAAAAGAAGAAGGCTTTCAAGGCCACATGGAGTGATAGCTCCACATCCTCCTCCTCCTCCTCCTCAAGTGACAACGGTAAAAAATGCCTAATGGCATTTCATGAGGTAACCTCTTCCGACTCCTCATCCTCTAGTTCTTCAAATTCTTTCAATCATTTATCTTATGAGGATCTCCCACATGCGAGAGATCAATTAGAGGAAGGTTTTCACGAACTTTCTTCCAAATTTGTTGCTTTAAAAAAGAATTTCAAAAAACTTTCTTCCGAAAAGGAACAACTTCTCAAAGAAAAGGAGGAGTTGTCCCTCAAGATCCAAAACCTTCCCGATGTTGATTCTATGGAATCAACAATCAAAGATTTAAGGGAATCTCTTTCCAAGTTCACCCAAGGTGAACAAAATTTGACCAAATTTCTTGGTTCCCAATGCATATCTAGAACCACCCAAGGGCTTGGCTATTCCAAGCAAGCTTCCTCTTCCCATGCTCCAACTATTTTTGTAAGGGGGAGCTCCCAATATAAATTTTGTAACTATTGAAAAAAACCCGGGCACTTAATTTATGAGTGTGATTGCAAAAATGCCCGGTATGGAAGGCCCAAAACTATTTTCTTTAATGATGAATTTCAAAGGAGAAGACCCGCCACTAGACAAGTGTGGATTGAAAAATCCCTTTTAGCGAGTCTCACCGGACCAAAATTTGTCTCGGTTCCAAAATCCTCTCCCCGGTGATTTGTTGTTTTTATTTAGGGGGAGTTAGGATCGTTTAAGCCTTTTTGATTTCAATTTCAAAACATTCATTTCAAAACTTTCGATTCAAAACTTTCAATTCAAAATTCTCAATTCAAAATTTTCAATTCAAAACTTTCAATTCAAATTTTAAAAATTTCAATTGATTTAAAAACTCTATCTTGTTTTTCAACCTTTCCCTCAATCAAGTTTTATGCCCCGTGCTATTTTGATAATCACAAAGGGGGAGAAATTCTTGGTTGATTGGGGGAGAAATCTTTCTCTCATGCTTTGCTTTACTTTACCATTTATCCTTTAAAGCATGCCTTTCATTTCTTTTTTACATTGTTTGTTTTGGTGATTGTGATCATCAAAATAGGGGGATATTGTTGTACCTCTCGTACCCCACGTGGTTTAATTTTCATGATCACAATCACTCTCTTATTTATCTAATCTCGTTTTAAGTGTTTTTGGATGATAGACATGATTTCAGGTTGCCAAGGAATTGGGCCAAGAAAGAAAGAAGCCAAAGTGGACTGAAAATCAGTCCACCGGCCAACCGGTGGATGCCCACCGGCCAGCCGATGGAGCCTGGACAGAAGGCATCCTTCTGTCCAGACCACCGGCCAGCCGGTGGAACCCAGACAAATAGTGTCAGCCACTGCCTCAGCACCGGCCAACCGGTGGCCTCCTCACCGGCCAGCCGGTGGTGCCTGAGCCCGAGCCCTCTCCCTTTTTCAAAGCACCGGCCAACCGGTGGCCAAGCACCAGTCAGCCGGTGGAGCCAGTCAAACTAGCCGTTGGGCTTTGACCAGACTTGTCCACTTGACTCCCAACGGCTCCGAAGGCCTCTCAAACGGCTCCGAAGACTCCCATAGGCCATTTGAGGGTTCCCCCTCTATAAATAAAGGACTAGGAAGCCCCGGAAACACAACGGAAGCCAACGGGAACATTTTTGATCATTTGGCGAACCTCCGGCTCATTCCCTCAAGGAACCCCCACTTGCTCCAACATACTTCCACATCCAAGGAGCACCACCAAAGAAGCTTGGGAGCGCCCTTCATCAACTCCAATCAATCCTTTGGCGCCCAAGGCTTCCCCCATTACGGGTTTTCATTGTTTTATTTATTTTGAGAATCAATTTGGGTTTGTTCCTAAAAACCCCTCTTTCTCTCATCTCCCTTTCATTTGGGTTTTCACACCACCTTCAAGGTGTGAAGAGGTTAGTCAAGCCTTCCCTTTAAAAGGCTTGAGTCATAGGTGAGCTAGCCTTCACTTGTAAGAAGGCTAGTGGGTTCTTGCTCAACCATTGAAAGCAAGTGGGTTCTTGCATAACCATTAAAAGCAAGCTGTAATAGGTTCTAGACTAACCTTAAAGTCTAGTGGGTTTCTTGCTAAAACCATTAAAAAACAAGCGGTAGTAAATCTCTCAACGGTTGAGTTGGGAGCGGAGACGTAGGCTTTGGTTTTAGCCGAACTCCGTTATCAAGTTTTGTGTCTTGCCTCCTTTATTTCCACTGCACTTTTAACTTTGTTTTTAAATTGTTAATTATTTTTTAAAAGGAAATTCACCCCCCTCTTTCCATCACTCTCCGTCCAACACATTGTAGTCTTATCCCCAACCCTAAATCATGTGGTTTTATTCAAAGACCTCTGAAACCTCTAAGACACCTCTTAAAGGCTTATCATATAATTAACCAAGCTTGAAGTACATGGAAATTAAATTTATTTTGTGGAATAATAAATACATGACATAAACAGATTCCCAAAAACCGTATTAGTTTATTTCCTTTGGAAACATGGAACACGATCTTCTAACATGGTGAATGATCTTTAATATATCCCATAAAAATCATCCTTTTTTCTACTTAAAACCTTTCTTTAAATCTTGGGTAAAATAAAACATAAAAAGGGTGAGCTAAAATTCTCAATAAGGGTAAACATGGAGATCATAAAACAAACCATAAACATAAGAATGCAAAAACATGGACACAAAGTTTAAATATCAAAATCATGAGTCATGAAATAAATATTGCCAGTTCGTGAGACATAGATCATCAAGGAACATTAACCAAGATAAAATATAATTTACATAAAACATGGAATTTTGGAAAACAAATAAGCGCATAATATTATTTCCATAGTAGCTAAGGCATTTCTTCCAAGACCATCATTTCAGATATAGTCCATTACTGAAATGAGTTTACTTGCCGTTCCAACCATATATTACTGAACCAGATTTACTTGTTGTTATAGCCCTGTATTATGAATCCATATTTACTTTTCATTCCAGTTATTTCTTTCTCATGATATATAAATATTTACCCAATGCATTGGAGGGAGATATAGGTCCCACCCATCTCATAATGAAACCATTCATAAATGTTCCACAAAAACGTAACCCAATAAATAAAATGGGATTCATAAACATAATTCCATCATAACATAATCTACATAAAATATAATTACATAATTAAAACAATAAAATCTTACTAATAATAGGGATATAAACATAACCTTATTTAAATAGAATCATCTTAGATGGAAAATAATTTTGATAAAACACTGGAATTTAATTCCTGAGGAAAATATCCTTTCTTCTTCAAAAACGTTTTCTTTTCTCAAAATCTCATGAAATTTTAAAAGAAATTAAATTAGTTGAAAATAAAATTCAAATATTTTATCAGAACCTACATGGAAATAAGTATAAATGAAACTGTAAAAATCCATTCCTGACGTATAAGTTAAAAAACATTCTCCTTGTACTTTTACCCGAAAAGTCAAAAAGTACACTGTATGGTAAACAAAAGAAAAATTCCTTCCATACCACATAGTAAAAGTAAAAAATGAGTAGAAATGACATAAAATATACATATAAAAATATTAAACATTTTATGATAAAAATTTTAGAAGTCATGGATATGGATGATAAATATATACCCAGCAAATACTTACACATAAACAATCTCAGATAATAATGAGATTGAGGAATTAACCCCTAAATTTTAATTTTTGTTAGTCGAGGGTGTGGTAACCTCCTGTATAATAGTTAAATCATGTTATTAAATTATAACAGGTCCATATACTTATTTACGATATCATATATGATCCTAATATATCATTTTGTTAATAGTATTTTAATATTACCATTATTCCAGGTGTTAACTACTTCATTTTCCCATTCCTGTTTTGTTGGGTAAGTCATGTTTGTTATGAATATGAAGTATTTTATTCCTTAAATTAAATTTATAATTATTATTCTCACTCATCATATAAATTTTATAATCATTATTGAATTTTTAGTGAGGAGAATGAGTCTCACTGTGTCGTGGAGACGGTAGGCCGTACATACGCACGAACGATGATATCATTCTCTTGATAGTTAAATGGTATATAATTTGATGATATTGTAATTATAAATAAACTTTATAATGTTATATTCATTATTTAAATCCCTTATACACATCATTATACAAATCCTAATAAATTATTTTCAAATAACAATTTACACCATAACTTTGAGATGGTAAGTCGTACATACTCACGCATGGGGATATTGTTATACATATGATGGAAAAAAGGAGGTCTAAGGTTGTAACATAATTATAATAACATCTCATAATTTATAATGTATTGTATTTATTACTTTAGTATGAAATCAACATAGAACTATTAAGTATAGTAAGAAAAGAAATTGAATTGAATTGGTAATGAAATTTCCTCTCCTTTGTTGGACTTCCTTTGGATCTATTCTCAGGGACATTAGGGATGGCCTTTTTGGAAACCTTGAACCTCTAAAATTTAACTAAGAATGTTTATAGGATAATTGGTCAGGGTTTGGTTGATTTATAACGCTGAAGGAGGTGTGAGGAAATGTGGGAAGAGATGCCTTTTTATAAGAGAGGAGATGGGCACTTTATGAAACTCTCAAAATATTAATTTATTATAAATTCTATTTCGATTAAACATTTTCCAAAACTCATTTAATTAAAATATAAGATGATTTTGGTTTGAATACCCATAATACAATAATTTTTAGATAGGTCTGGAATATTTTTGTTTCCTTATCTTTTGGTTTAACCCTTATTTTACCCTTTTTATTCATACAGTGATATCATGTTATCTACACATTCTGGGTTAATGTAATACCATATCATGTCAAACAACCCAAAAAAAATTAATTTATGACATATTTGGACATTGATTTACCATTTTAATGAATATTAGATTTTTATGAATTTAATATCATTTAATAAACTATTTTATGTTTTAATTTATGAACTATGTCAATTTTGGACACTATTCATACTTGACTTTTTAAAAATTCATAACAACCTGGTTCCTTTGATCTAAATACATTAAATCAAAGATAATATTTCTATATAATACATAAAATTATATAATGAAATAAAAAAAATCAAATTACGTTTATTTTAATACCTATAATATCATTTATTTGAATCCATTATTAATGAATCAATCACTGCATCATCATTGTGTCATAATTAAATTTATTTACTTAAGGTCTAAAAATTATAAATAAAACACCATGATGTTGGAAAATTTTTTATTTTTATAATTAATATTTATAGTCAAATATATCACTTATATAACCCAATATAAATTTTTTTAGTTAAAGATACATGTTTATGTTATATTTCTCTTTACTTTGAATTAATTCTTATAAAATGTCATTTTCACATACAAGTGGATCCATGGGATCCAAAAATCAACACAAGGATGTACATGGTCAGAAATATCTCCTCAAATAGTATTAAGACACGTTTTATTGTAGTTTTATATTATTAAAATATTATTTTTTACCCTTATTTACCAAATTTACCCTTTAACCATGGTAAATAAAAATAATTACTGAAATTACTATTCATAATGTCCAAAAATAAAAGATACCTATTCACAAAATTTCTACCTTATAATTAAAAATAAGGAATCCATTTTTTCAAATTCAAAAAATAAAAGTTTCAGTATTTAATTTAAAATTAATTTTCGTTGTCAAAACCAAAAAAATGGTTTTTAAAATGTAAAACCCATTAAAAGATTAACAAGCGTTTATGTTTAATTTTGGTAGGAAATTACTTTCAACGACTAAAATTATATTAAAATCTAAAAACGTAATCCAATTACACTTTAAAACCAATTCAAAAATATAATATAACTATATAAATAAATTAGTTGAAAAGGTATTTTGGAATTAAAATGCAATATTTTTCACTATTCATTAAAATATTAATTTTATCAGAAAAATACAAAAAATTAAAAATAAGTAATTTTTTATGATCCAATACCAAATAATAAGTTTATTTTTTCAAATAGAATATATAAAAGTGTTAAAAACTCGATTTAAAATGGGTGCGCCATCAAAAGGCAGCAAAACTTCATTTAAAAAAAATTACATCTTTTATCCGAAAAAATGAACTTGTTCTTTTATCATGTCTAGAAAATAAATAATATTAATTTTAATGGTATATAAAATTCAAAATGTGGTTAATATTATTCTTAACGGCTAGTTTATATCCCGTAATAATATTTTAACAATATATTATTGTTTAGTGAAACTTGGTATGACGTGCAAAACATGCTATCGAGGAAGGTCGCTCTTGTGTGTAAGATAGGCCAAGAATAGTGTTGTGTATACTGAGAGATAATATGGTGTTTTGTACAGCACAATAAAATATTCGTGTATTTTACAACATAAGACATCAAATAAAAAGAATCTATCCTATAAAATCTCAGGGTGTTACATTCTACCCCCCTTAAAATGAATTTCACCCTCAAAATTCATCAGGGATATAAATGGTTTAATAATTTAAAGCTTCCTTCATGGAAAACCACATCATAAAAAGGAATAATAAAACCTCATTTTAAAAAAATAGAAGTTAGAAACATAATGGTTACCCAAATTAACTCGTCACTGAATCTCCACATATGAAAATATAAGTGAAAAGTAAAAACATGGTTATGGAAAATAACTCTAACCATCATGTTCTGATGGATAGTGATAGAGAATAAAGTTTGGATAATGATAAAAAATAGAAATCCAAAAATATATGATGATTTAAGGGACTATATGATTTATTATATAAGAAGGTACCGGGATAAAATTTTTTGTTTCAAGATCCTTTTCTTAAAGTTGATGAATTTTTGCATAAGAAAACATACTTACTTGATTTCAGTAGAATCTCACTGTTGATCATTCCCTGAACAATTTTCACTTCATCTCTTATTTAAATAAATGAAGTTGAATTTTTCATTCATGAAGTGTTAGCAGATTATGCAATAGAATAATAGTTCATTCCATCTGTCTCAACAAAATGGTTAGAATGGGTTATCAAATTTGCATAAGTCCACCTATAGTGAGATAATAAATTAATATAACAAACTTCATCTAGAATATAAATTATACTACCCATCAATGGATAACATTACAATCCTTCCAAAAACTGAAAATATTAAACTTTATAAAATGGTAAACTAAATCGGCTTAACATTTGTCTCACATATCTCATAAGGGAGTTCTTGGTTCTCACATTCAAAACATGTTAATACCTTAATCATGTATTCTCTTAAAACATAAATTACCATAGAACCATAGTGAAAAAAATACATGCCATTAAATGTTTACTCTTTCCATATACCAAAAATCCCAAAAATTATATATACTCAAACCATGATATCACTTTGTCCTTATACCAGTCACATGGTCATTAATACTATCAAACATCTCATTATTTCATTATCCCTTCATTATGCACATATCATGTGCTTTCCAAAATTATTTGAATAAACTTTCTTGGTTACCAGTAGCATTCAACATATACTTTGAAATACTTAAGGAAAAACAATAGTGTAATAATCCTTAGACGTTTCTTTATTCAATAGTACCATTAAATTATTTATAAGACATTATTCTTGATAAAAATTCAATAATTCCACTACCTTCTAAAACCATAGACCGAGCTTCATCATTTATTTATTAATACTTCTTCTATATCACATATCATTTGTAGTCTCTTCATCATCAGCAACATAAATACTACCCATATGACAATGCCCATTCTCTTAATGATATTTTCTATTAGGGAATAAATTTTCATAATGCCCATACGTTCCATATTTAAAACATTTAACCGTTGTTGATGTCTTATAAATACCATTATCCTTGTCCATTGTGTTAATTTAACCATTTTATTTAGAATTACTAGATTTGTTTCCTTTATCTCCATAACCAAATCATCTTCAAGTTCCTTTGAAACATTCTTCTGGATGCCTCTTCCCACAAGATTTACATGAGGAAAATTGAAATTTCTTTCCTTTATGATCATCACGAAACTCCAATTTTCTCTTATTATATGGGTCAAGAAACTTACCAAAGTGGATATTATGGATCATATTATGAGATTTCTGATTATGAATAATAACGATGTTTCGACTTCCAAATCCGGTTTCATTTGGTTGCTCATGAATAATTTTATTCCATTGTCCATCATATTCTCCATTAACACAAATCCTCCTATTTGAAACCATTTTCTAAAACCCAAAAAGAATAGTGTGAGAGGAAAAATCATACTAGTAGAACAAAATAATCAAAGGGGATTACTTTCAATCTCTAACATATAAGGTTTAATCCTACTTTATTCACAATATTTACCATAATTATAGGACTACAACCTATAGTTAGACTTTCCCTTAGGGACATCTCTAGACATAACATAGAAATATCTCTAGGGATCTCACTAAAGTTTTTGCATCCTAGTTTCTAAAGGTTAACTAAACATTTTCTCTGATACCAACTATAACAAACAAAAATTGGCGTATATGGACATTACATTTCATTTTCTGAATACTTAATACACGACACAAGAAGATGCTTAAAGACAGTATTAGTTTAGTGACTTTGAAAACATGGAACATAATCTTATAAATTAGTGAAATTTATTCAACATATCCCATAAAGATCATCCATTTTCCGTACCTAAAACCTTTCTTTATATCATGGTGAAAAGAAAACATAATAAGGTCGAGATAAAATTTTCATTCATGGTATACAAGGAGAACATAAAGTAAAACAGAAACATAAGAATGTAAAAACATGAACATAAAGTTTAAATATCTAAATCATGAGTCATGAAATAAATATTTGCAATTCTTGAGGCATAGATCATAAAGGAACATTAACCAAGATAAAATCGCATTGGAATAAAACATGTAATTTTGGAAAATAAATAAGCACTTAATATGATTTCCATAGTAGCCAAGTCATTACTACCCAGACCATCATAGTGGACATAGTCCATTATTGAACCGAGTTTACATGTCGTTCCAGCCATGTATTACTGAACCAGATTTACTTTCCATTCCAACCCTAAATTACTTTCCAGTCATATCTATCTCATGAGATATAAATCTTCACCCAATTAATTGTAGGGAGATATAGGTCCCGCCCATATCATAATGAAATCATTCTAACATGTTCTACAAAAACATAAACCATTCATCATAGCATAACCTAATAAATAAAATGGTCTTCGAAAAAATAATTCCATTATAACATAATGAATATAAAATATCATTCCATCATCAACATAATAAAATTATACTAATAGTAGGGATATAAACAAAACCCTATTTAAATATCATCATCTTATATGGAAAATAATTTTGATAGACACTTGAACTTAATTCCTAACGAAAATATCCTTTCTTCTTCAAAAAACATTTTCTTTTCTCAAAAATACCATCCAATTTTAAAGGAAAAGAAATTATTTGAAAATAATCTTGATATATTGAATAATAATATTCATGGAAAGGATTCATTAAACCGTAAAAATTCATTCATGTTGTATAAGTTAAAATACATTATCCTTGTACTTTTACCAAATTAGTCAAAAAGTACCTTGTATGGTAAACAAAAGAAAGATTCATTCCATAACATGTAGTAAAAGCCAAAAATGGTTAGAAATGAATTTAAACATACATATAATAATAATAAACATTTTATGATAATTGTTTTAGAAAACATAGACATGGATGATAAATATATCCCCATTAAATACTTACACATAAACAATCTCGAATAATAATGATATTGAGGAATTAACCCTTAACTTGTACTTTTCATTAGTCAAGGGTGTGGTCACCTACTATATAATTGTTAAATCTTGTTATTAAATTATTATAGGACGATATGCATATTTACAATATCATATATGATCATATTATATCATTTTGTTAATAGTATTTCAATATTGCCATTATTTTGTTTGTTAACTATTTCATTTTCCCATTCATGTTTTTCAATGAAAGACATGTTTGTTATGAATAGGATTAATTTTATTCATTAAATTATGTTTAAAATTATTATTTTTACTCATAATATATATTTTATAATCATTCTTGATTTTTTAATGAGGAGAATGAATCTCACTGCATTGTGGAGACGGTAGGTCGTACATATGCACCAGCGACAATATCATTCTCTTGATGGTTAAATGGTAGGGAATTGGATGGTATATTAATTATAAAGAATCATTATCATGTTATATTATTTATTTAAATCCATTATAGTCATAATTTTACCCATACTAATAAAGTAATTTTGAATAAAAAATTACACCACGACGTGGAGACAGCAAGCCGTACATACGTACACATTGTGATATTGTTATTCATAGGATAGATAAAAGGAGGTATAAGGTTGTCCCATAATTATAATAAAATCTCAGAATGTATTATATACTGGAATTATTACTTTATTATGAAATCAACATAGAAAGAGGAAGTAGAGGATGAAAATAAATTGAATTGATTTGGTAAAGAAGTCACCTATCATTCGTTGGACTTCCTTTAGATCTCTTCTTAGGGACACTAGGGATTGAATATTTGGAAAACCAGGACCTCAAAAAGTTAATTAAGAATATTTATAGGATAATTTTACTATGTTTGGATGATCTATAAGGACAAATTAGGTGTGAGAAATGTGGAAGGAGATTCCTTTTTATAAGAGAGAAGAGGGGCACTTTTAAAAACTCTCAAAATATTAATTTATTATAAATTAAATTTCAATTAAAAATGGTCCAAAACTTATTTAATTAAAATATAAGATGATTTTGGTTCTAATACATATAATAAAATAATTTTTAGACAATTTTTTCATATTTTCTTATCCTTAGCTTTTTGTTTTAGCACTTATTTAACCGTTTTTAATCTTACAGGGATATCATGTTATTTATACATTGTGGGTTACTGTATTTCCCATATCATGTCAAATAACAAAACAAAATTCATTTATGACATATTTGGACATTTATTAACTATTTGGATAAATATTTTTTAGGAATTTAATATCATTTAATAAACTATTTTATGTTTTAAGTTGTGAATTATATCATTTTTGGACACTATTCATACATGAATTTTTACAAATTCATAACAACCTGATGAATTTAAAAATAATGAATTAACCAAAAGATAATATGTACATATAATCCATAAAATTAGTGGATGACATAAAAAATAAAATTACATTTAGTTTAATACTTATAATATCATCTATTTTAATATATTATTAATGAATCAATCACCCCATCATCATTGTGTGATAATTTAATTTATTTATATAATGTATAAAAATTAAAAATAAAATACCATAATGTTGGAAATAATATTATCTTTCTAATTAATTTTTTTGTAGAATGTACCACTTATATAACCCCATCTAATAATTCGTTTAGTAAAAGATTCATGTTTATGTTATATTTCTCCTTATAATAAATTAATTCTTATATAATGTCATTTTCAAATCCAAATGGATCCATAAAGTCCCTAAATAGACTCAAGAATTCCCATGGTGGGAAATATCTCATTAAATAGGATTATGGAACATTTTAGGAAAGTTTTATATTATTAAATTATTAATTTTACCCTTATTTTCTAGATTTACCCTTTAACCGTGGTAAATAAAAATAATTATTGAAATTAAAATTCATAATGTCCAAAAGTAAAATGTAACCATTAAAAAAATTTGGAGCTTATAATTCCAAATAAGGAATCTATTTTTCCAAATTCAAAATATAGAATTTGCATTAATTAATTTAAAATTAATTCATATTGTCAAAACCAAATAGCCTATTTTTAAGAAGTAATAATTATCAAAATATTGACATGTGATTATTTCCAATTTCAATGGAAAATTAATTCCAATGACCAAAATTGGATTACATGATAAAAAATTAATCCAATTATACTTTAAAACTAATTAAAAATATAATCTAACTATATAAAAAAATTAGATGAAAAGGTAGTTTTGAATTAAATTGCAGTATTTTTCACTATTCATTAAAATATGAAATTTAGCAGAAGAATTACAAAAATTTAACATAAGTAAATTGTTATGTTCCACTTCCAAAGAAAAAGTTTATTTTTTTAAAATATAATATATAAAAGTGTTAAAAACTATATTAAAAATGGGTTCTCCGTCAAAAGGCGAAAAAATTACATTTTTTGAAAAATACTTCTTTTATCCAAAAAATGAACTTATTTTAATATCATGTCTAGAAAATACATAAGATGAATCTAAATGTTGTATAAAATTAAAAATGTTGTTAATAATATTCATAACATCTAGTTTATACCCATAATAATATTTTAACAATACATCATTGTTTAGTAAAACTCAGTATAGTGTACAACACAAGCTATCGAGGAAGGTCACTCTTGCATGTAACGTCAGCCATTAATAGTGTTGCGTATATTAAAAGCTAATACAGTGTTGAGTATATCCCAATATAATATTGGTTTAGCACACAACAGAAGACATAAAATAAAAATAATATATCCCATAAAATATATGGGTGTTACATATCACCTATGTTTTATAAAGCCTTTAATGTGACACTTAAATATATTGAAGAAGCTATTACTAGTTCAAGAAAATTCAAAATAGTCCAAAAAGGTGGGTTATTACATCCTCTGCACCACAATATAACTCATCCTTGAGCTCCACCATAACAAAATTTCACTTTAAAAAATGTCCACAAACACAAAATGATTATAAACAAAAGCTCATAATTACATCATATGGCTCAGTTCTAAACTGGAACCCCTCTCCAGAGTTAGAATCTAAAACATCATGAATTCAATATAAAACTAAACACCTAGAGAGTACGAGTCTTAAGGGACTTACAAACAAGCTAACTTCTTCATCACTTCACGATTATCCCAAAAAATAATCCTCAAATTTCCAAATGTAATTTGACATCACAAAACTGATACTGACTAGTCACACTATCTCAGTTCCAACCACAACTGGTTCAATTTCCAAACCACCACTGCATAACTTGAATGATATTCCTAACATTATTTCCAACAAACCATGTTCTATCTAGAATTAGATTAATTATATGTCCATCCCATACTACATTCCATAATGAACACTAGATTCTATGTAACACCCCATGCATCCACAGTACGATTCTCTTTGAATAATACAGTAGCGTGTATTGTACACAAATTCGAGTTCTAACACACCACAGACAATCAAATTATCCATTATGAATATTAATACCCAATTTTTGAAATTTTGTAAATTTTAGATTTCAAAATGGACTTCATTTTTTGATTTGGAATATTGAAATAAGCTTAGGGTGAATTTTGGGTATTTTTCTGAAAACTTTAAATTTTTGATGAATAGTGAAAAACACTGAGTTATAGTTTAAAACCAAATTTATAATTAAATAATTTTTTATTTAAATTTATTTTAGTTCATAATAGATACATAGTACCTATATAAGTTCAATTTAATTCGTTGGAGTCAGTTTATAATAATTTTAGATATATAAAAAGTTTATTGAACTTTTCACTGTCTTTTACCCATCTCCTTAGAGAATTTTCAAATTCACATAAATCTTAATTTTACCACTTCTGTGAGTGGAATTTAAAAAATCTGAGAGACACGGTTAATTTCAAGGAGTAAAATGTGGTTCAATAAGATAAAAATAATTTTTGGCGAATAGTAACTTTTTACTTTTATTCACCACGGTTAAAAGTAAATAGGGTAATTAAGGGTAAAAATGATATTATTATTACCCTAACACATGTCCTAATTCTATTGGATAATTATAATTTGACCAAGAAAACCTTAGTAATAAAATATCATCCTCTTTGGTTCACTTGGATTAGATTAGGACATTTATTATTATTTAATTCAAAGAAGAGTTAAAAGAGTTAAAATCAAAGTTTAATAACTAAAACATTTTTAATATAGGGTTATACATAAGATAAATTCGATTATAAATATTAATTAGAAAGAAGAAAGGATTTCCTACATATGGGAATTTTATTTATAATTTTTAGACATTAAATAATTTAATATATTTAAGACACAATGGTGATGCAGTAATTACCCCATTAATGAAATATTAAAATAATTGATATTATAAATATCCAAATAAATGTAATTTGAGACTTTTTATGAATTAAAATAATTTTATAGGTTATTATGTCATGTTAGGATTTGTTAAATGAATTTATTCGGAATTAATAAAGTTGTTATAACTTTAAGAAAAATCAATTATTAAATAGTGTCAAAATTGACATAAAAGAGTATTTAAAACAAATATTATATTATTAATTGATATTCTATTCCTAAAAATATAAGGTTCAGACAAAGGACTTATTTGACGATGTGTGTATTATTAATGAACCACTTTGGGTTTTATTGGATGTATATAGTAAGTTTATTAACTATATATTATAAAAATACAAAGAGACATGGTAAATGTCAAACTATTTAACTAAGAGTTAAATATAAATGATAAAGTTAATATAGTGACCCAAACCTGTCTAAAATCTATTGGTTGAAAGGCTTTAGACCCATAACCACCTTATACTAGAAATAAGTCACTTTGTAACCATTATAAACCGAATATTAATTTATTATAAAATAATATTTTAAGTTTTTCCTAAGGTTCCCCTCACCCCTCTTATAAAAAGGTACTCCCCATTCTCTCCAATTCATACCTTAAAAACCTTTTTTTTCGGCCAACCTCTGCCCAAATATCCTCTAAACTTATCTCACTTCATCATAGAGGCCCTCATTTGGTCATAAATCCATCTTAAGGAGCCCTTTTGATCAAATCAAAAAGAAGAACCCGAAGAAGAGGTAATGATTTCACCACCCCCTTTCAAGTTCCTTTATTATTATACTTCTTTTATCTTTGTTATTTCCATTATAAAATTTTAAATCCACTATATTAAATATACTGTGATGTTATTATAAATATGGTACAACCATATTCAGTTTTCTATCCATCCTTTGAATGACTTGTCACCATACGTGCGTACGTACGGCCTAACGTCTCCACATCGTGGTGTAGTTGTTATTCAATATATTATTATTTCGATGGGTATAATAATGATGTGTAATTAATTTAAATAATAAATATAAAATTATAATTATTCTGTATATATGATATACCATCCAATTATATATTATTTTAATATCAAAAGAATGATATTGTCGCTCGTGCGTATGTACGGATTACCGTCTCCACGAACGCGATGAGATTCATTCCCTATCCTATCCATTCAAGGATAAATTTCTTTTGATGATTAAAAATAATGTTTTGATACATGATATAATTCTGGATATGAATAATATATATCCCATCCATAACAAATATGGCTCACATAACAAAGAATATAAAGGAAAATGAATCTGTTAACACCCAAAACGACGATAATACTAAGATATTATCAACAAATCAATGTTAAAAGATCATATATGATGTCATATAAATTTATATGATTCTTTTAGAATTCAGTAATAATTTTTTCACCTTTATATAGGAGTTTAACCTACCATCGACCAAGGAAAAATTACAAAGTAAGGGGTTTCTTATCTCACTTTTAATTCTGTGAGATTTCCATTGTTCACCACTTATTTATTGAATTTGGTGTGTGTACTGGCCATGATTGTATTAATTGTGTAATATAATTTAATTTATGGATATCTACATCATCATTGTATGATACTTCTTTCTTGGGTGTATTTTTTGTAAGATACCAAATTGATAAGTGAATTTGAAATTTCAATTTCCACTCATTCGGCTTTACGCATACTTCATTGATTATTTTAATCCAATATTATGTGTGGAATCACTATTAATTTGCTTATGTCATAATTTCAAATCCCCATTATGTGGATATATTATTAATACACATAATCAATCAATTGATAAATTCTCAATTTATCGATATGAACATGATTAGAGTAATTTTAACTCAATCTCCATTTGTTGAGTTAAATATCCAAATCATTGGTGTTGTTTTTACAAGAATATGTGTAAATGTCTTATGATTTATTTACACTGAATATCCTATCATATTGAGGGTATTTATATTTTTCACACATAATTACGTCTTTTATTTATCGTTATCCTAAGGATATAGTCTTTATAAGATATTTCATCTCAATTTACATTCCATTGAGACTTCTTTGTTATTATACACCAAATCACTATTATATAGTTTATATAATGTACTTTGACATAGTATATCATGAATCCCTTTATTCTCATGATATTATAAAATTTTTATTACCTCAATTATTTTTAATCAGGTGTCTCTCTTTTGGTTAGGAACTCTAACTAAAATATCATTTTAAAATGTTTTAAATATTTATTATTATAAATCTTTCTCATTAATGTCCATGTTTTAAAAATGGTTTTAAAGATTTATTTATATGGAAATTAAAGTTTTAAAATTAAAATTCCTTTTAAAATTTTCAAAGTTTTATGGGACAATTTGATTCAAAAATCTATTTTAAATGGATTCTTGATAAATAGTGATACTTTTAAATGATTTCAAGAAAAATGGTGATATTTATCTCTAACAGTTTTGATGATTATTTTCATCTATGTCAATATCCTTAATTATTCTCGATTGAGGTTAATTTGTTACAATACAATCTTCCAAATTGAATTTAATGAGTTATTTTTGATTGTGTATGCGTTCTTTTTATACCATTCATGGTTTCTGGGTAAAGTATTGAAACTTCGTATGCTAGTTTTAATATGAATGTTTATGTTATGTTTCAAAATTTTCATATGAGGAATGAATTGAACTTAGTAAGTGACCGGTGGATCCCACTATAGATCCTCGATGCATCGGTAGGTCTCATTAGACAAACTAGTATCTTGGCACAGGGCCTTGAGAAAATCTTATTTGTAGTCATGGCATAAGGCCTTGACTATGTTGTTATGATAGTCTGGAATTATGCATTCCATTATTATGAAAATGGTTATTGATATTGCATGTGATTATTCGACTAGTAGAATATCCATGTGAATAAGTAAATGACATTATTTCATTTTATCTTTTCCATATTGTGCTGATGTTCATGTTTAAAAGGCTTTTGTTTTAGTTTTACATTGCCTTAAATGTTTATGATTATTTATGAATGTTTCCGCTATATTGTTATCCTTACTGAGCATCTGAGCTCACCCCCTTCTATGTTTTATTTTTCCCAGGATGTAAAGAAGTATTTTATGAATGAACTTCAAGGATAGTGTGAGGATATGAGTTTGGTCTATGGAGACAAGATTTTGTTTTATTTTTTCATTTTATGATGTAATGTAAACTTTATGAATGTATCTAGTGATTCCAACGCTAATAAACTAATCATACTTTCAAGATTTGATGTTTGGTGATCATGCCAATGATACGTGATAATGCACCAACTCTGGGTAACTGGGGTAGGGGCGTTACAGGTGGTATTAGAGGAAGTTTAGTACAAACCTTGGAAACTAGATTTAGATAAACTCTGATTAGAGCACATAGACCTAAGATGGACTTTGAGGATTAGTATATAAGAACCTCCTATAATTTTGGTATTGTATATATTTTGTGAGTTTTTCAAGAAATACATCTCTGTCTTGATACGAGTAGGTATAGGCAGCTCTGGCATAGAAGTACCTAGGGTTAAAACCCGAAAACACCGCTTTGAGCTAGACTCGAACGAGGACTGGTGCACGAAAACAGGCCTTGCTACACTCTTGGTTACGACACTCTCAGGGGATATTCTTAAGATAATTTACATTTTCATTACAAACCGATTTGAATTATTTTAATATAATATGAGAATAAATAATGTTGGTGAATCCTAAGGTGTTTCAAATTAAGAATATGGTGTCATGATATTCTCTAAATTATTTTATGACTACTGTTACTCACACAATGCTTTCTGGTTTTAGTCAATGGATGGATTCCAAGGAAGTCATAGTAACATTGAGAATGAAGTACAAGGTGGATAGGTAATGGAAATAAGCAAAAAAATGGAATTTAGATAGGCATAAAAGATATCGTGTTCATGCCAAATCATTTTTCCAAAAATATGATTAGAAACATATATATTAACCAACTCCCGGACTCAATAAAGAAGATAAATGAGATTAATGATAAGAGCTCCAGTAGTGGAGGCCATGGAGAGAAGAATACTCAATTTCCATCATGTAGGAAATGTGAAAAGAGACACCCTGGAAAGTGTCTCAATGGAACAAATATGTTCTTTACGTGTGGGAAAGAAGGGCATAAAGTGAAGAATTGCCGAGAAAAAATGAAGAGTAATATGGGAGAAAATAAAAATGGTCCCAAGAATCCATTTACAGTCATTTTCCGTAAATATAGGGGACCTGAACATTACCCGAGTGAATGCCCTATTCTATAGGATATTTTTTTTCAAATAAGAAGCTATGTGGAAATAAATGGTTGGAGAAATGTTTAAATATATTAGTGCTCCTTGTTGATGGGATTACTTTGTAATAATTTTCTATTGTATTTATAACCCAGTAGTTTTCCATGTGAGAATGATATTTGAAGAAGACTTATCTTTTCTCTTGTGGATATAGTTATAAATAACCATTTGGTTTTATATGATCATTGGGTTTGAGGAAATTATAAGTAATTATATTTTGGGATGAAAATGAAAGGTATGAGATAAAATTTGTGGTTAAATTATGTTATGGTTTTTTTGAGGAGTTTATCTCATTTTGTTAATGTTATAAAATATTGTTTTTGAAAAAGGAAAACCCGCAGACCGTGTGACAACCCATCGCATCAGACAAAGATGTGGGAATCGAACCCACAACCAAAGTGCGATTGGGATTTATCGCCTACCACTGGACTACGTGAAGTCCCTGGTTAGTGTGATGAATTATTTTTATTTAAATGATTTTGTTGATCAATAATAAGTTGATTTGGTATCTTATGTCTTATCAAATTAATACCCTTAGTATAGAAAAATGATTTGGTGATTAAGTGATAAATGTTATTTTGGAAGACGTTCGCTCTATTGGGAACACTATATGCCTATTGAAAATAGAAAACTATGAGATTTCATTTGAGGAGTAATGGTGGATTTTTATCTATGTTTTTATTGTGGATTTATAGTGATTTGAGTTATTTATGGAAATGATTAACCTATAAAAGAGAATATGTGATTAGGTTAATTACTTTTAAGTATTTTACTTTAATAGTAGTTGATGTCATTTGGAGATACAATTTAACATGGAAGACCACATAACCAAATTCTGTAGAGTTTTGGGTTTCAAAATTAGTTTGGATTATATTGAAAGATTTTAAGGACAATTGTTTATTGAATACTATTTATTTAACTTTGGGGTATTGTTGGTCTAATTTTAGAAATTAATATTAGTGTTTCTTTCTCTAATTAAATATCATTTTGGGGGATCATCAGATCTTATACTAACCATTTTGGTTTTGATTAATCTCTAAAGACAAGGTAAATATATAAT
Source organism: Viscum album (assembly GCA_963277665.1). Lineage (NCBI taxonomy): Eukaryota > Viridiplantae > Streptophyta > Magnoliopsida > Santalales > Viscaceae > Viscum > Viscum album. The sequence continues at coordinate 645,781,903 of OY728125.1, read as the reverse complement.
TTATCCTTCATGGATCATGTGATTCTATAAGAAGTTTATTCTAGCTCTTCCAGTGTGATGAAGTCTTCTTGAATACTTATCGTTTAAAAATGAGTTAGTAGTAAAAAATTGTTAACGAATGAAACTTTACATAAAAAGTAAGTATATCTCTTTATGTTCTTAGTCAATCTTAGAAATGAATTCCTCATCTTTATGTAACATAACTTAAAACAAAAAAAAATGTTTTCTATTTACTTTTCCTACTGGGAAACTAATGACCGTTTGTCCCATCACAAGTTTGTAGTTTTCTTGTTTTTAACTTTCTCCTAATCATGTTTTCTATACCTCTCCATCAGAACATGACACTTAGTTTATTATCCATATCCATGTTTATATCATGGAATTCTAGTATAGGTTATCTCAGGTGACCTTTGTACTTATATTTATTTCTTTTAAAGTGATAGTTTTATTGACTCTTTTTCTGATGTTGGACTTTCAATTATATTCCCAACACCAATTTTAAAAAGTTGAGGACACAATTTATTGAAGGAGGGGATAATGTAACACCCCAAGAATCCACGTTATGCTTCTCTTTGAATAATACAGTAGCGTGTATTGTACGCAACTTCATGTTCTAACACACCACAACCAATCAAACTAGCTATTATGAATAGTAATACCCACTTTTTGAAACTTTATAAATTTCATCTTTCAAAATGGACTTCATTTTTGGATTCGAAATATCGAAATAAGCTTAGGGTGAATTTTTGGTATTTTTATGAAAACTTTCAATTTTCGATTAATAGTGAAAAACACTGAGTTATAGTTTAAAACCAAATTTTTAATTAAATAATTATTTATTTAAATTTATTTTAGGTCAAAATAGATAGATAATACCTATATAAGTTCAATATAATTCATTGGAGCCAGTTTATTATAACTTTAGATATATAAAAATTGTATTGAACTTTTCACCGTCTGTTACCCATCTCCTAGGAGAATATGCCAATTCACATAAAACATAATTTTACCACTTCTATGAGTGGAATTTCGAAAATCCAAGAGACACAGTTAATATAAATGTGTATGTTGTGGTTCAATATGATAAAAATAATTTTTGGTGAATAGTTACTTTTTACTTTTATTTACCACAGTTAAAATTAAATAGGGTAATTAAGGGTAAAAATTATAATATTATTAACCTAAAAAATGTCCTAATTCTATTGGATAAGTATAATTTGACCAAAACAAACCTTATTAATAAAATATCAACCTTTTTGGTCCACTTGGATTAGTTTACGACATTTATTATTATTTAATTCAAATAAGAGTTAAAAGACTTAAAATCAAAGTTTAATAACTAAAATATTTTTCATATAGGGTTATACATAATATTAATTAGATTATAAATATTCATTAGAAATAGGAAAATATTTCCTACATATTGGTATTTTATTTATAATTTTTAGACATTAAATAATTCAATTTATTTAACACACAATGTTGATGCAGAAATTACCTCATTAATGAAATATTAAAATAATTGATAATATAAATATCCAAATAAATGTAATTTGAGACTTTTTATGAATTAAAATAATTTTATAGGTTCATATGCCATGTTAGTATTTATTAAATGAATTTATTTCTAATTAATAATGTTGTTAGAATGTTAAGAAAAATCAATTATTAAATAGTGTCAAAATTGACATAAAATAGTATTTAAAACAAATATTTTATTATTAATTGATATTATATTCCTAAATATCTAAGGATCGTCCAAAAGACTTATATAATGATAGTGGTATAATTAATGAACCACTTGGGGCTCTCCTTTATGTATACAGTAAGTTTATTAACTATATATTATAAAAATACAAAGAGACATGGTAAATGTCAAACTATTTAACTAAGAGTTAAATATATATGATAAGGTTAATATAGTGACCCAAACCTGTCTAAAATATATAGGTTGAAATGATTTCTACCCATACCCACCTTAGCCTCGAAATAAGTCACTTTAGATCCATTATAAATCGAATATGTATTTATTATAAAATAATATTTTAAGTTTTTCCTAAGGTGCCTCTCACCCCTCTTATAAAAGGGCACTACCCCTTCTATAAACTTCATACCTTCAAAGCCTTTTGGATCGGCCAAAACCTGCCCAAATATCCTCTAAACATCCATTATTTCATCCTAGAGGCCCTATTTTGGTCATAAATCCAATTTAAGGAGCCCTTTTGATCAAATCAAAAGGAAGAACCCGAAGAAGAGGTAATGATTTCACCACCCTCTTTCAAGTTCCTTTCTTCTTCCAAATCTCCTCTCTTTGTTATTTCCATTCTAAAATAATAACTATAGTATATTATATATACTTTGATGTTATTATAAATATGGTACAATCATATTCAGTATTCTATCCATCCTTTAAATGACATGTCACCATACGTGCGTACGTACGGCCTACCGTCTCCACGTCATGATGTAATTGTTATTCAATATATTATTATTTAGATGAGTATAATAATGATGTTTAATTAATTTAAATAATAAATATAACATAATAATTATTCTGTATATATGATATACCATCCAATTATATATTATTTTAATATCAAAAGAATGATATTGTCGCTTGTGCGTACGTACGGATTACCGTCTCCACGAACGCGATGAGATTCATTCCCCATTATATCCATTCAAGGATAAATTTCATTTGATGATTAAAAATAATGTTTAGAGACATGATATAATTTGGGATATGAATAATATACCTCCCATCCATAAAAAATATGGCTCACATGACAAATAATATAAAGTAAAATGAATCCGTTAACACCCAAAACGATGATAATACTAAGATATTATCAACCAATAAATGTTAAAAGATCATATATGATATCATATTAATGTATATGATTATTTTATAATTCAATAAAAATTATTTCACCATTATACAGGATGTTAAAATACCGTCGACGAAGGAAAAATTTCAAAGTAAGGGGTTTCTTACCTCACTTTTAATTCCGTGAGATTTCCATTGTTCACCACTTATTTATTGCATGTGGTGTGTGAATTGTCCATGATTATATTCATTGTTTAATATAATTTAATTTATGGATATCTACATCATAATTGTATGATCCTTTTTTCATGGGTGTATGTTTTGTAAGATACCAAATTGATAAGGGAATTTGAAATTTCAATTTCTACTCATTCGGTTTTACGCACACTTTATTGATTATTTCACTCCAAGATTATGTGTGGAATCACAATTAATTTTCTTATGTCATAATTTCAACTCCCCTTTCTGTGGATATACTTTTTATACACATAATCAATCCATTTTTAAATTATCAAGTCATCGATATGAACATGATAAGAGTAATTTTAACTCAATCTCCATTTGTTGAGTTAAATATCCAATTCATTGGTGTTGTTTTTAAAAGAATATGTGTGAATGTCCTCTGATTGATTTACAATGAATATTCTATCATATTGAGTGTATTTATATTTAGCACACATAATTACGTCGTTGGTTTTTTCTTAACATAAGGATACAGTCTTTATAAGAGATTTCATCTCAATTTACATTCCATTAAGACTTCTTTGTTGTTATACATAAAATCACTATTATATGGTGTATATAATTTACTTTGACATAGTATATCATGAATCCATTTATTCTCATGATATTACAAAGTTTTTATTACCTAAATTATTTGTATTCAAGTGTCTCTCTTTTGGTTAGGAACTCTAACTAAAATATCATTTTAAAATGTTTTAAAGATTTATTATTATAAATCTTTCTCATTAATGTCCATGTTTTAAAAATTGTTTTAAAGATTTATTTATATGGACATTAACGTTTTAAAATTAAAACTCCTTTTAAAAGTTTCAAAGTGGTATGGGACACTTTGATTCAAAAATATATTTTAAATGGATTCTTGATAAATAGTGAGACTTTTAAATGTTTTCAAGAAAAAGGGTGATATTTCTCTCTAATTGTTTCGATGATTATTTTCATTTATGTCAATATCGTCCATTATTCTCGATTGAGGTTAATCTGTTACAATAAAATCTTCCAAATTGAATTTAATGAGTTATTTTTGATTGTGGATGTGCTATTTTTATACCATTCATGGTTTATGGGTAATGTATTGACACTTCGTATGCTAGTTTTAATAGGAATGTTTATGTTATGTTTCAAACTTTTCATATAAGGAATGCATTGGACTTAGAAAGTGATGGGTGGAGCCCACTATAGCTCCTCGATGCATCGGTAGGTCTCATGAGACAAACTAGTGTCTTGGAATAGGTCCTTGAAAAAAATCTTATTTGTAGTCTTGGCACATGGCCTTGACTATGTGGTTATGATAGTCTGGCATTATGCAATTCATTATTGTGAAAGTGGTTATTGATATTGCATGTGATTATTAGACTAGTAAAATATCCATGTGAATAAGTAAATGACATTATTTCATTTTATATTTTCCATATTATCCTGAAGTTCATGTTTAAAAGGCTTTTGTTTTAGTTGTACATTGCCTTAAATGTTTATGCTTATTTATGAAAGTTTCCGCTATATTGTTATCCTTATTGAGCATCTGAGATCACCCCCTTCTATGTTTTATTTTTCCCAGGATGTGAATAATTATTTTATGAATGTCCTTTAGGGATAGTATGAGGATATGAGTGTGGTATATGGAGACAATATTTTTTGTAGTTTTTCACTTTATTATGTAATGTTAACTTTATGAATGTATCTAGTGATTCCAAGGCTACTAAACTAATCGGAATTTTGAGATTTGATATTTTGTGATCATGCCAATGATACGTAATAATGCACCAACTCTGGGTAACTGGGGTCGGGGGGTTACATTCTAACCATTGACGTGTTACTAACCATCCAATTATACACTTCACTCCTAAAGGCCTTTCTAAAATTTAAATTCTACAAATATCAGGCCTTATTGGAGGATTCCATAGGTCTAAAATAGACCACTACTACCAAACCATATTTATAATAAATCATATTTTTACTCCTGATACTATTCATAATGATGGTCTTAAAATATGATTCCCTCGCCACATTTATAATTTTTTCATTCTGATAGGGTAATCCCATTAAAAACAACCTCTCTCCACCAATCCTAGGTTTCCTTCACCATATGAATTTAATTTGGATGTGTTAAACCAAGAAATATGATATGAATACTTCAATAATAATTCTAGGAACTACCTAAATAATTCATTATATGTCTCACTATTCCGTGGTAGCTCCCCACAATAGGATTTCCCTTTTAACTGACCCATTAGCACTACACATTTATTCATCTATGTCTTTCAAAATAAGACATGTATGATGTATTATGTTTTAACTGAAAAGAGATCTCACTTCATATCACTCTAAACTTCCTTATAAATCAGTGTTTCACACTACCCACAAACTCTATTTACAAGACAATAATTTAAATTCACCTAGTATCAATTGTTCAAAATTACGGTTCATAACCAAAATTTACTCATCGTACTAAATATGAAATAGACAAAGCGTTCTTAGATCACTTAATGCATTTTCGGTACTAAAATTCCCATTAAACCACTTTAGTTTGACATTTTTGAAGGATTTGCAACTTAATAGATTATTAATTATTTAAGGAACCAATCACATTACCTTAAATTCCAAAGGTTCCCTTTGATCATTCAGACATACTCGCCATAGTTTGAACATGACTCATGGTGTTATTTAATAACTACATGCTCGACCAACAATTTCATTATTATAAAACCTTGCAGGAACATAAATTGCACTAATCCATCATAGATTTTTGATTTCTCATGCATCCCTAGCCTAAATATAACATCCATACTCAATCTATAATCTTACCTGAGCCTTATGGTCAACACCTCCTTTGAGTCTAGGAAACTCGAATTCACCACCCCACTAGCTTCTAAAGGTCATTCTAAGAATCCAAATCTAGTCTTTATACAACTAAAATAATTGTCCCTTGAATTACATGATTTTCACAACCAATTCAACGCTATCCACTATAAGAGTGACCTAGTCATTATTTTACTAAATATAAAATCCTAATTACCCCGACTCATTATTTTTCCACCACAAAACATGGTATATGTATGTGTCCCAAAACACTTATACCAAGTTCCAACATGGAACTTGTAACGCCTCGAACCTAGTTACCCAATGTCGGTGCATTATTACATAACATTGGCATGATCACAAGGAAATCATGTCTCGAAAGACATATCAGATTAGTATTATTGGAAATAAGATTCATACATAAGATCAAATTTACAACTTGAAAAGAAATACAACACAAATTTATTCCATTAGAACCATCCAAGCCACCTAGATTATGCCTCCAAGTCACTCATAACTAACTTCTTCATATCCTGGGAAAATAAAACATAAGAAAGGGGTGAGCTTAAATGCTCAGTAAGGGTAATCAATACAACTGAAGATAACATAAATATTAATCATGGTGAATAATTGAAACCACATGCCTTTACCAATAATAAACATGAATAATTTTATTGCAGGAATACAAGATAACTAAATATTTCCATAATAAAACATAATCATGGGTATTCTACTAGTAGAATGACCACATTAACCATCAGTATTATTTTCATAATGAGGGAATGTATAATGCCGGAAATTCTGAAACATTTTGTCAAGGCCTCGACCAAGACGTCTAAAAATGATTAAGGTATCGGACAAAACCATATATCAAATTAGGAAAGGCCTCGCCAAGTCCACATCTTGTTTTCTCCTGAGACCTACTAATGCATCGAGGATCTATAGAAGGCTCCACTAGTCACTTAGTCCAATACATTCCTCATATGAAAATTTTGAAAGGTAACATAAACATTCGTATTAAAACTAGCATACGAAATGTCAATACTTTAACCATAAAATATGAATGGTATAAAAATAGCACATACATAGTAAAAAATATCACAAAACCTTAAATAAAATATGGAAGTTTTGTATCATAAAAAATTAACATCAAATAAATTTAAAATCCATCAAAGGATGTTGGCATAGATGAAATCAAAACCATTTTTAGAGAAATATCTCTTTCTATTTTGAAATCATTTAAGAGTCACATAATTATAAAGAAAAAATTTATTTTTAAAATATTTTTATAAGTTTATAAGGGAAGCTTCAATGATGTTATGACTGCATAAAATAGCCGCACCCACCGTATATGTTAAAAAAACATTCTTACCTTTAATTTGTCGAAAAGGTCAAAAAGTACATTGTTTGGAAAACGATGGAAAGATTCGTTTATAAACATCATATAAAAGTCAAACAAGGTTATAAATTACCGTAAGCCATATTATATAAAATAGTAAGAATTTTTTGTAATACATTTTTAAGAAATGAGGATGTGGATGATAAAGAGGTCCTAGTAGATAATTACATATAAAAAACATCAGGTAATGAAGAGATTGTGAAATTAACCCTTACCTTGTACTTTTCCATGGTCTATGGTAGGTTAAACTCTTGTAAAATGTTAAAATAATTGTTATTAAATTATACAAGAATAATATACATTAATATGTTATCATATATGATCTTTTAACATCGCTTTGTTAATAATATCTTAGTATTATCGTCGTTTCAGGTGTTAACTGATTCTTTTTCCTATATATGATTTGTTATGTGAGTCATATTTTTTATTGATGGAATGTATCTTATTCATATACATAATTATATTATGTCTTTAAACATTATTTTTAATCATCAAATGAAAATTAGTCTTGAATGGATACGATGAGGAATGAATCTCATTGCGTTTGTGAAGACGGTAATCCGTACGTATGCACGAGCGACAATATCATTAAAAAAATATAATTGGATTGTATATCTTATATATAGAATCATTTTCATGTTATATTTTTTATTTAAATCAATTAAAAATCATTATTATACCCATCCAAATAATAATGTATGGAATAACAATTACACCACGACGTGGAGACGTTAAGCCGTACGTACACACGTATGGTGAGATGTCATTAAAAAGATGGATAGAATAATGAATATGGTTGTACCATATTTATAATAACATCAAATTATGTAGAAGATACTGGAGTTATTATTTTATAATGGAAACAACAAAGAAAGTGGAAGTGGAAGAAGAAAGGAACTTGAAAGAGGAGATGAAATATTTACCTCTTCTTCGGGTTCTTCCTTTTGATTTGAGGAAAATGGATCATTAGGTTGTATTTATGACTAAATTAAGGCCTCCGGGATAAATTTAGGATAGTTTATAGGGTATTTGGGATGTTTTTGGCTCATCCAAATGGATTTTAAGGTGTGAATTAGAGAAAAGGGGGAGTTCCTTTTTATAAGAGGGGTGAGGGGCACCTTAGGAAAAGATTGAAATATTTTTTTATAATAAAATAATTTTCGGTTTCTAACTGCTCCAAAATGGATTATTTAAAGTATAAGGTTGGTATTTGTTGAAAACCACTCAACCAATATGTTTTAGACATGTTTGTGTCACTAAATTAACTTTATGTTTTAGATTTAACTCTTAGTTAAATAATTTGACATTTACCATGTCTCTTTGTATTTTTATATTATATGGTTAATAAACATACTATATACTTCCAAGATAACCCCAAGTTGTTATTTAATGATACACCTATAATTATATAAGTATTTTTGCCTAAACATAGATTTTTAGGAATAGAATATCAATTAATAATATAATATTTTTTTTAAAAACTCTTTTATGTCAATTTTGACACTATTTGGTATTTTGTTTTTTATAAATTTATAAAAGCATTATTACTTCTAAAAAAATTCATATAACCAACCCTAATATGTCATATTAACCTAGAAAATTAGTGTAATTAAAAAAAAGTCTCAAATTAAATTTATTTTATATTTATAATGTCAATTATTTTAATATTTCATTAATTAGGTAATTAGTGAATCATCATTGTGTGATAAATAAATTAAATTATTTAATGTCTAAAAAATATAAATAAACTAAAATTATGTAGTAAATCGTTTTATCTTTATAATGAATATTTATAGTCGAATTTATCTTATGTGTAACCCTATATTTAAAATGTTTTAGTTATTATACTTTGATTTTAACTCTTTTAACTCATCTTTGAATTAAATAATAATAAATGTCCTAATCTAAACCAAGTGGACCTAAAGGATCATATGTTATTACTAAGGTTGTTTTTGGTCGAATTACACTTATCCAATAGAATTAGGACATATGTTAGGGTAATAATAATATCATTTTTACCCTTAATTACCCTATGTACTTTTAACTGTGGTAAATAAAAGTAAAAGTTACTATTCACCAAGAAATATTTTCATCTTGTTGATCCACATTTTACTTACTGATATCAACCGTGTCACTCGGATTTTTGAAATTCAACTCACAAAAGTAGTAAAAATAAGTTTTATGTAAATTTTCAAATGCTCCTAGGAGGTGGGTAAAAGACTGTAAAAAGTTCAATAAACTTTTTATATATATAAAATTATTATAAACTGACTCCAATGAATTACATTGAACTTATATAGGGATTATGTTTCTATTTTTACCTAAAATAAATTTAAATAAAATAAATAATTATTTAAATAAAAATTTGGGTTTAAACTATAACTTATTGTTTTTTATCATTCGTCAATAATTGAAAGTTTTCAGAAAAATATAAAAAATTCACCCTAATCTAATTTTGACATTCTGAACCCACAAATGAAGTCTATTTTGAAAGATAAAATTTATAAAATTTCAAAAAGCGGGTATTACTATTTATAACGACTAGTTTGTTTGGTTGTGGTGTGTTAGAACTCGAAGTTGCGTACAACACACACTATTGTATTATTCAAAGAGAAGCGTACCATGGATGCTTGGGGTGTTACATTCTACCCTCCTTCAAATAATTTCATCCTCAAATTTTATAGAATATTACTACATAAATGGACTCGGGTGGTTCTTCATCATAAGTTCCTTGGGTTCCCACGTTGCCCCTTCCATCTTATGGTTTCTCCAAAAAAAAATTACCAGGCGAGTCGTCCGGTTTCTTCGAACTTGTTATATTGTATCAAGAATCTTGATAGGATCTTCGCAATAAGATAGATCGTGTTCCATTTCTAATCCTCATAGGTGAGTACATACGTTGGGTCAGGCATGTATTTTCTCAACAGTGATACGTGGAATACATCATGAACTTTAGAGAGACTTGGCGACATTGCCAAATGGTAGGCTACAACCCCAATTCATTATAGAATTTTGAAAGGTATGATGTACCTAGAACTCAATTTTCCCATCTTACCAAAACGTATAACACCCTTCCATGAATATACCTTCACGAAAACACGATCTCCTACCTGAAATTCCAAATCCTTCCATCGATTATCGGTATAGCTCTTCTACCTACTTTAAGATTCCTTGATGTGGGTTTGGATTACCTTCACCTTTTCCATTGTTTCCTCCACAAGTTCTGAACCTATGAGTTTTCTTTCGCCAACATCATCCCAATAGGTTGGTGTACGACATCTCTTTCTGTATAACGCTTCATATGGTGCCATATGAATACATGAATGGAAGCTATTATTATAGTACAATTCTACCTGAGGTAAATATTGATCCCACATACCTTGAAAGTCAAGTGAGCATGATCTCAACATGTCTTCTAAGGTTTGAATATTCCATTCTAATTTTCCATCAGTTTGGGGGTGGTAGGTAGTTCTCAAATGAAGTTTAGTATCTAGGGCTTTCTGAAGACTTTTATTGAATCATGATGTAAAATGGGGATCATGATCAGAAACAATCGATATAGGTACTTTATGAAGTCTCACAACTTCATTAATATATAATCTTTCTAGTCGTTCAAGTGGTAAATCTTCCCTTATAGCAAGAAAATGTACTTACTTGGTTAGACGATAAACAATGACCCATATTGCATCGTTCTTTCTAGGAGTCTTTGGTAGTCCCACGAAAGTCCTTCGTAATATTATCCAATTTCCACTCAGGTATGTGTAGAGGTTGCAAGAATCCTCCTAGTTGTTGCCTTCCAGCTTTCACTTGTTGAAAAACCATACATCTTAACACAAAATCATAAATCTCCCTCTTCATGTTGTCCCACCAAAATTGTTCCTTCAAATATCTATACATTTTGGTGCTCCTAGGGTGTATAGAGAAATCATAACTATGAGCATCATCCAAAAATTCCCTTTTCAGAGCAGGTATATTGGGAACACAAAGTCTCTTCCCAAATTTCAAAATCCCATATTCATACACAAAGTCACTCAATCTCCCATCATTCACAGCTTTAATCTTCTTTTGAAACTCTTCATCACTGGTCTAAGAACTCTTTATCCTTTATATTAAATATGGTTTGGAAAAAATTTGAAAAAGTATTTATGTTTCACCTTCCATTGTGATTCATATATCCATCTTTACTATATCCATGTATATAGGATCCTTTTCAACTCTCATCTTGTTCAAAACACCATAATCCTTTCTACTCAAAGCATATGCCACCTTATTTTCCTACCCTGGGTGGTAGTGTATCATGAAATCATAATCTTTGAGTAGTTCAAGTCATCTCCTTTTCCTCATGTTGAGTTCTTTCTGTGAGAAAATATACTTCAAACTCTTGTGATCAGTTTAAATCTCACATTTTTCACCATAGAGATAGTGTCTCCAAATCTTCAAAGAAAATATTACAACTTATAACTCAAGATCATGAGTAGATTCAATATAGTAGAATTGACTAATCTTCTCTTCAATTCTTCAGAAAATTCTTCACATTATTTTGCCCAAACAAATTTCACCCCTTTACGTGTGAGCTTGGTTAATGGGTTAGCCAATAGGGAAAAATTCTATATGAAATGCTGATAATTACCTACTAAACCAATAAAACTGCATACCTCAGTTATAATTGTCGGTGATTGACATTCTTGGATTGCTCTTGTCTTAGAAGGATCAACAGATATTTCATCCTTGGAGACAATATGGCCAAGAAAAGAAATATCTTGAAGCCAGAATTCACACTTGCTAAACTTCCCATATAATTCATGTCTTCTGAGAGTCTTTAGGATATTGAACAAGTGATTTTCATGATCTTTTTAGCATTTGAAGTATACCAAGATATCATCAATAAATACAACTACAAAGTCATAAATATATTCCTTAAAAACTCTATTCATTAGATCCATGAAGACAGAGGGTGAATTAGTCAAACGAAAAGGCATTACTATAAACTCGTAATGTCCGTACCTAGTTCGAAATGCTGTTTTCGGAATGTCTTCCTTATTCACACACAACTGATGATATCCAGATCAAAGGTCAATCTTTGAAACGTATTGATCTCCATGAACTTGGTCGAATAAATCATCAATGCGAGGTTGGGGATACTTGTTCTTTATTGTTATAGCATTGATCTCCTTGTAGTCAATGCACAACCTCGTAGATATGTCTTTCTTCTTAACAAAAAGGACATGGGTTCCCCATGGAGGAAAAATAGAGAGAATAAATCCCTTATTACTCAATTCCTATAGTTTTTTCTTTAGTTACACTAATTCCACAGTGGCCATTCAATAAGGGGTCTTCGATATGGGCCTTGAACCAGGATTTAAATCAATGGAAAACTCAATTTCTTGTTCTGGAGGATGTCCAGGTAAATCCTCTGGAAATAAATCAACATACTCTTGTACAATAGGTACATCCTCTATTTGAACATTATTTTCCACACCCACAATTATTTCATTCTCTTCCTCCCCAATAATTGAATTTAGTTGAGCTATTGGGGGTGGATCTAAATAAGAATTAGGTGTTGATGATTCTAGTCTAAATATAAGGTGTTCTTTATCATCATCTTCAAAAATAGTAACCTCTTTCTTCTTACAGTAAATATTTGCATCATGGTCCGAAATCCAATCCATATAAAAGATTCTATAAAATTCAATCATGGGTATGACCATGAGATTAGCAGATAAAGAACATTTATATTCCCTAATGGGAACTGATTCACAAAACTTTGTAGTAATGATACTTCCCTTAAGAGTTTTCAATGACAACTCCCTTGTTAAATCAATTTCGAAATATCTAATTTTCTTAGAAAACTGGGAAGATATGAAACAATGTGATGATCCTGAATCAAATAAATCATTGGCTAAACTGTAGAAATCTGTTAAATTACCTTCAACTGCGTCTTTCGGGGCTGAAACCTCAGTAGTAGTGATCGCATAAGCTTGGCCTTGATCCCTCGGACTTTTCTGAGGTAAGTTTCTATGATGCTTAGGAAATTCATTTTCATATTGTCCCATCTCCCTAAAATTGTATCATTGAACATTGTTAGCGTCTTTATTTCCCTTACAATCACCAGCAAGATGGCCTTTCTGTCCACATTTGTAGCATACTCCTTTTCTTTTTAGATAGGCACCAGGGTGATTCCTTCCACAATTATCACAGGGTGGAAATTAAATTCTCCCCTTCTTCCCTGTTTCCTTATTTAATTTACCAGAGTTTTCAGCAGATCTCTTCTTCTCTTTCTTTGCTTTAAAGTCATAAGACTAAGAGAATTCATTTTCTGTCTTGATAGAACATGAGGCAATATCTTCGTATGATGAGAAGGATTGTGATACTAATGGTCGACAAAGAAATGGTTTTAACCAATCAAAGAAATAGTCAATATTACTTCTTGGGTTATGTATATAATCTACAGTATGCCTCGATAACATAGTAAATCAGCTTCATACTTTGCGACATTCTCATCCTCCTTTTGCCTCAGACTCAGAAATTGTCTTTCCATATCTGCTCGATGGTCATAAGGAAAATATTTTTCTATTAAAATTTCTTTAAAATCCATTCATTCCATATTTGACACTTCATCATCTTCCTTTGTGTTTTGAATCAATGACCACCACTGATCAGCATCTCCAGTGAGGCGGTAAACTGCCATGACAACATTTTACCTTTCACTACTCCCCAAGGTGTGGGATATTTTCTCTAAGTAATTTATCCATTGCTCAGCTACTAATGGATTTTTATCCCCATTTAATGTTGGTGGTTTTTACCTCCTGATTTGGTCTAACATTGATCATCCGCGTTGTGGATCAGGGTTCTCCATATGGGTAAGGTTATTATTCATAACCTGTGTGAGTTTTCCTAGTATGGTGATAAGCTGATAATCACCAGTTATATCACTAGCTCCACTATAATTATCTTAAGCATGAGGTTAATCCCTACATGGAGTGTGTGCATTGATACGGTTTCCATTCCTTACACTAGGTGCCATTAAAAAACAATGGCATCCACTAGATTAGTTTATAAATCACAATACATAAATCCAAACTTGTAAAACACATAACATAAATTGAGAAGTTTATGGATATAATCCATAATCATAATTTTGTTTTAGGAAGTATATACTCATAAACCCTTGATAATGGTTTGTAAAGAAAATGAGAATTATCCTAAGCATATACCTTAGGAGTTTCATAACCAAGAGTGTAGCAAGTCCTGTTGTCGTGCACCAGTTCTCATTCGAGTATAGCTCAAAGTGGTGTTTTCAGGTTTTAACCCTAGGTACATCTGTGACAGAGCTGCCTCTACCTACTCATATCCAAAGAGGTATGTATAGCTTGTAAAACTCACAAAATCTTTAAAATAACAAAATTCTAGGAAGTTCTTCAATACTAATCCTCAAATCCTATCTTAGGGTAATGTTCTCTAATCAGAGTTTATCTAAATATAGTTTCAAAGGTTTGTACTAAACTTCTTATGATACCACTGTAATGCCTTGACCCTAGTTACCTAGAGTCAGTAAATTATTACATAACATTGTCATTATCACAAAGAAATCATGTCTTAAAAGACCAATCAGTTTAGTATTATTGGAAACAATATTCATACATAAGTTCAACTTTACAACTTGAAAAGAAATACAACACGAATTTATTCCATTAGAAACATCCAAGACTCCTAGATTATGCCTGCAAGTCACTCATAACTAACTACTTCATATCCTAGGAAAATGAAACATAAGAAATGGGTGAGCTCAAATGCTCCGTAAGGGTAAGCAATACACCAGAAGATAAAATAAATATTAAGCATGGTGAATAATTAAAACCACATGCCATTACCAATAATAATCATGAATAATTTTATGGAAGTAATATGTTCTGAGTAAATAATTCCATAATTAAACATAACAATTGGTATTATACTAGTCAAATGACCACATGAACCATCAATATTATTTTCATAATGAGGGAATGTATAATGCAGGACATTCTGAAACATTTTGTCAAGGCCTCGGCCAAGATGTCTAAAAATGATTAAGGACTCGGCCAAAACCATATATCAAATTGGGAACGGCCTCGGCCAAGTACACGTCTAGTTGTCTCATGAGACCTGCTGATGCATCGAGGAAGTATATTGGGCTCCACCCGTCACTTACTAAGTCCAATACATTAATCATATGAAAAGGTTGAAATATAACATAAACATTCATATTAAAAATCGCATACAAAAATTCAATACTTTAACCATAAACTATGAATGGTATAAAAATAGCACATCCATAGTCAAACATATCACAAAAACATCAATACAATATATAAGTTTTGTATCATAATATATCAACTTCAAATAAACTTAAAATCCATCAAAGGATGTTGACATAGAAGAAATCAAAACCTTTTTTAGAGAAATATATCTTTCTATTTTCAAATCATTTAAGAGTAACATAATTATAAAGAAAACATTTATTTTGAAAATATTCTTATAAGATTGTAAGGGAAGCTTCGACGATGTTATAATGGCATAAAATAGTTGCACCCACTATATATGTTAAAAAAACATTCTTACCTTTAATTTGTCGAAAAGGTCAAAAAGTGCCTTGTTTGGAAAATGACAGAAAGATTCTTTTATAAACATCTTATAAAGTCAAACAAGGGTATAAATGACTTTAACCCATAGTCTATAAAATATTAAGAATGTTTTGAAATACATTTTTAAGAAACATGGATGTGGATGATAAAGAGGTCCCAGTAGATAATTACATATAAACAACCTCAGGTAATGAAGAGATTGTGAAATTAACCCTTAAATTGTACTTTTAATTGGTTGAGGGTAGGTTAATCCTTTGTATAATGGTGAAATAATTGTTATTAAATTATACAGTAATCATATACATTAATATGATATCATATATGATCTTTTAACATTTCTTTTTTAATAATATCTTAGTATAATCATCGTTTCGGGTGCTAACTAATTCGTTTTCCTTTATATGATTTGTTATGTGAGTCATATGTTTTATGAATGGTATGTATCTTATTTATATCCAGAATGATATTATGTCATTAAACATTATTTTTAATCATAAAATGAAAATTAGTCTTGAATGGATACGATGGGGAATGAATCTCATCATGTTCGTGGAGACGGTAATCCGTACATACGCACTAGAGACAATATCATTAAAATAATATATAATTGTATGGTATATCATTTATATAGAATAATTATCATGTTATATTTATTATTTACATCAATTACACATCATTATTATACCCATCCAAATAATAATGTATTGAATAACAATTACACCACGACGTGGAGACGGTAAGCCGTACGTACGCACGTATGGTGACATATCATTCAAAGTATGGATAGATTAATGAATATGGTTGTACAATATTTATAATAACATCACAGTATATATAAGAAACTATATTTATTATTTTATAATGTAAACAACAAATAAAGAGGAAGTGGAAGAAGAAAGGAACTTGAAAGAGGGGATGAAATATTTACCTCTTATTCAGGTTATTCCTTTTGATTTGATCAAAAAAGCTCCTTAGGTTGGATTTATGACTAAATTAAGGATTCTAAGATTAAGGGAGGATATTTTAGAGGGTATTTGGGCAGGGTTTGGCTGAGCCAAATGGCTTTTATGGTGTGAATTAGAGAGAAAGGGGAGTGCCCTTTTATAAGAGGGGTGAGAGGCACCTTTGGAAAAGCTGGAAATATTATTTTATAATAAAATAATTTTCTATTTCTAAAGGATCAAAAATATATTATTTAATGGATAAGGTGGGTATGGGTCTAAACCACTCAATCAATAGGTTTTTTAGAGGTTTGGGTCACTATATTAACATTATCTTTTAGACTTATCTCTTAGTTAAATAGTTTGGCATTTACCATGTCTCTTTGTATTTTTATATTATATGGTTAATAAACTTAATATATACTTAAAATAAAACCCCAAGTGGTTCATTAATTATACACCTATTATTATATAAGTCATTTTTCAAAACATTATATTTTTAGGTATATAATATCAATTAATAATATAATATTTGTTTAAAAAACTCTTTTATGTCAATTTTAACACTATTTGGTATTTTGTTTTTTCTAAATTCATAACAGCATTACTAATTCGAAAAAATAATCTAAACAACTTTAATATGTCATAATAACCTAGATAATTAGTGTATTTCATAAAAAGTCTCAAATTAAATTTATTTGGATATTTATAATGTCAATTATTTTAATCTTCCATTAATTAGGTAATTACTTCCTCATCGTTGTGTCATAAATAAATTAAATTATTTAATGTCCAAAATATAAAAATAAAATACCATTATGTAGGAAATTTTTTTAGATTTCTAATGAATATTTATAGTCGAATTTATCATATATGTAACTCTATATTAAAAATGTTTTAGTTATTAAACATTGATTTTAACTCTTTTAACTCTTCTTTGAATTAAATAATAATAAATGTCCTAATCAAAACCAAGTGGACCTAAAGAATCATATTTTATTCCTAAGGTTGTTTTTGGTCGAAATACACTTATAAAGTATAATTATGACATGTTATAGGGTAATAATAATATCATTTTTACCCTTAATCTATTTACTTTTAACCGGGGTAAATAAAAGTAAAAAGTTACTATTAACCAAAAATTATTTTTATCTTATTGAACCATATTTTACTTAAGGATATCAAAAATGTCTCTTGGATTTTTTAAATTCAACTGACAGAAGCTGTAAAATTAATTTGTATGTAAATTTGTAAATGCTCCTTGGACGTGGGTAAAAGACAGTAATTTTTTTGATAAACATTATATATATCTACAATTATTATAAACTAAATCCAATGAATCACATTGAACATATATAGGTATTATGTATCTATTTTGACCTAAAATAAATTTAAATAATATAAATAATTATTTAAATAAAAATTCAGTTTTAAAATATAACTCGGTGTTTTTTACTATTCATCAAGAATTGAAAGTTTTCAGAAAAATACAAAAAATTCACCCTATGCTAATTTTGACATTCCGGATCCAAAAATGAAGTCCATTTTGAATGATAAAATTTATAAAATTTTAAAAAGTGGGTATTACTATTTATAATGGCTAGTTTGTTTGGTTGTGGTGTGTTAGAACTCGATGTTGCGTATAACACACACTATTTTATTCTTCAAAGAGAAGCGTACTATGGAAGCTTGGGTGTTAAAGAAATCCTACTTTGGAATAAATTGGAACATCATTCATGATTAATATTACTCTCTTGAATTCTTAGTTTTTCACTTACCACCATATAAATTTACTCTAACTGCTTATAAGCATAACTGTAATAGGTTTATTATATATGAACGTGTGATTCTCTTCTTGATACCACTCAAGATCGTTAAAAAACAAGAAAATAAATTAAAAACTATCTCAAATTGGTGTTATTTTAGAATTTGATCATTTTACATGTTCATCCCTAGCACTAGGATAACTCTATTTTCTACTGACAGCTCAAGGATATACACTGCAAGAAATTTTGTATATTGTGGCGGGTTTCTACTGATGGTTCATTAAACCACTTCTAAATGTAAAAAAATATAACAAGGCCATTTTTTATTTGATTATTTTTAAAGAATAATTATTTAGTGGTAATTTTAAAGAAAATTACCTCTATATTTTAAATAGAAATAAACATGGCCCAACACCCCCCACAAACAAAACCCACCCACTAGAATCCATACACTCCCAATCATCGTCACTCAATACCAGAATGAGAATCTTCAAACCTCCTCTTTACTTCCCCTGGACACCAGACCTAGCTTGGAATCCCCTTATCAACTAAATGATGTTGTAACCCTCTTTTACATCCCCTTTGTGATGCTCCACATCGGATCCCCTTTCAGACTCCCCCTCTATGTCGCTCGATTCCAAAGCGATTAACCCCTTGTCCTTGATGCCATATCCCACTCTTGTTTCCTCCATACCTATACACCACCAAATGATAATCATGATTTGGTGACACATTTATTATTATTTTTCTATCTAACCAAATTTGTCCTCTATTTTAGAGAATAATTGTGCAATAGAGTTAGGTTTTGTAATTTACATATTCTAATTATACTTCAATGCTTGTAGTCTAATATATTTATGAATTAATTGGGTATAAAGTTTGAATATAACTTATAAAAATATTTTTTTAATGATCTATTGGATTTAAAATATTTTAATATAAATTTATAAAAAAAATCACATGAATGGATAAATAATATGTCTGAATAGGTTTTCCCTAATTTAAAAAATTGAAATTGTATTTATTTTTGATATTAAATGTATTTTATTTTTATATATATTAATATAATTATATTTTATATTTGAAAATTTATGAAATCAAGTACATATAGAATATGTTTTAGGTATACTGATCTGGAAGTGGTTTAGTGAAAGTACACGCTCTATGTTAGAGGGTTCTCATTCTCCCTCTACGACACAATGTCTAATAAATCACATACCTTGGACAATTTTTTGATACAATTATTTATTATCCTAATACACTTTCATTTGGAGGTATGATTTCTATTGATGGTGTTGACATGTAAAATAAGACACCTATAATGAATCTATCGAGAAATCCAGCCAACAATCAGCTGTTATAGAGAGGTTATTAGCGAGTAACAATCATTAATATTTAATTCCATGTGATAATTATTTTATTAAATTTTGATAATAATGTTTTATTTAAAATGTTAAACAAATGAAAATAATAATATAATTGAGATGAACATAAATAGTCTATATGATTTTAATATTACTAATGTAATGTTATTTTTACCTTTAGATGAATATGGGGTACCCACTCGTGATGCAGATTTCATTTTAATCATGTCATACGGTATTTATCTTATGAAGCATCATCTCTCCCTATTCATTATGTATATTTAATGTTGGACTCCTCATGTAATAATCATGTTTTAATGATCAAAAATCCTATTCAACCTGGTTAAATCTTGTAAATTATATCAAATCATGACACTTTTTGAAGGAGACACCATTTCCATAACATACTATGACACCATTTCCTAATATATTTTTTCATCTTTAAATTTAATCTTTAATGGTCATATTTAAAGATTTTAATGCACTGACATACTTAATGTTTATTTGTAGACATATCATCGGACAGTACGAGGTATGAGGTGCAGAATACATGTAACCTATTGTCCCCACCACATGCACTCCAAGATAAAAGACTAGTGTGGCCAAGAAACAAACGACAGTTGAAAAACAGTGGTAGGACGACATAAAGAACAAGCTAATGGGCGTGAACGTGAGAACAATATACATTTTGGATAATTGTCTCATGCAACTCGATTCTGATGAAGAACACACGAAGAATACTAGAATCCCAAGAACATCTTCACACTGTCAAACACCATGAAGATCACAAGACGAATCTGTCTATCTTGCGACACTCTGTTTTCC
The DNA here is from genome assembly GCA_963277665.1 of Viscum album. Taxonomy (NCBI): domain Eukaryota; kingdom Viridiplantae; phylum Streptophyta; class Magnoliopsida; order Santalales; family Viscaceae; genus Viscum; species Viscum album. The sequence continues at coordinate 645,761,121 of OY728125.1, read as the reverse complement.
AAACATGAACTCAAATTCTGAATCTGCTTCATCTCAGAAGTCCAGAGCTGCAAAGACCGACACTGTTGACGCTCCTTTACGTCATAGAGTCTAACGAATGAAAAATGGGAATACCTTAAGCACAAAGAGATTCATCCTTTTAAGAAACATCAAAATTTAACAAAGGCATGAACAAAGATTTGTTTAAACATGGGTCGCACAAGTTTTACTATGGCCGTGCAAGTATACTTGCGCACCACATATTGGTCGCGCAGGTGACTTGCATGCCCTATTTGATTTTTACCCAAGGTCTTCAATGGCCTATAAATACCCCCCTGTCGGCCCCCCATTTCGATGGAAAAAAAATCCAAAAGCCATATTTAAGCTCTCGGTTTCCTAGTCTCTACTTGAAGTCTTCCGAACACTTCTAAGGTAATTTATTACCTATAATAGAAGCTCTAAAGAGGGGGAATAAGTCCTAAGTGTTGAAATTCATCAACAATTGTGTGCCTAAGTGTCCAACCCTTAAGGAAAATGGTCACACTTGCAAGCCACCTTATCCCTTCAATAGAACATGTGCACCACCCTTTTGGAAGCCCTTAGGAATAATACTAAGGTCTTGAGCCAAGTCTCGCCCAAGTATTACCCTATGGGTTAACTGGAGCGTGAGTACCCTCGTGTCGTGCAAGTATACTTGTGCGACTAGGACTTGAGCTCCCAAACTGGACTTACGCACCTGCCTCCTTTTGGGTGACCCTCCTGCCAATTCAACTCTTTTCTTCAAATCCACCTCTCCTCTTCATGATTTAGCATTCAAAACCCTCTTCAAAGTCATTTATGGCATGGTTCCTTTGTTGGATTCCTTATCTGAAATGAAATATGTGGAACATCTCTCAAAACCTAGTGATTTAAATATCTTTATGTCACTAAGGTTAAGGATTTCATTCATTCAACCTCATCCTTTAAGATGAGAAGATATTTAATCCGGGCATCCTTCTAAGGAGTAATCCCCAATAATAATTTTCCTCTAACCATGGGCTCCTTCTCAAGAGTAAGCCCCAAGTTTCAAGTTCCCTAACCTGGGAATCTTTTTTAAGAGTAAGCCCCAGTCACAAGATCTTTAACCTGAGAATCCTCTTTAGGAGTAAGCCCCAAGTTCCCCAATCTGGGCATCCTTTTCAGGAATAATCCCCAGTCTTAATTACTTTTGATTTGGGATTCCTTCTCAAGAATAAAACCCAATCATAAGGCCCCTCTAATTTGGGCATCCTTCTAAAGATTAAGTCCTAAGTTAAGTATCCAAATCTCCATAAAGCACATATACCTTTATGGACCTTGTTCTCAGGTTTCTTCCCTGAAGTAAATCCCAATACTAATCTATCTTGGGTAGTCATACATACATAATCCTCACATTATTTCTTATGATTGAATCTTTTGTGGCACAATCGACAGGTTTTACTGATACCTCTTTTTTCTCACACTAGGCATGACTCATGTGAGCTTAGAGTGTAAAAGTAATTATGACATCTTTCTTAGGGCCATCAATCATGCATAAACTCCATATTTCTTCACTGGAACTACGTGGGTTCTGATTCCTTTTCTAAACAATGATACGTAGGTAGCCCATCTTTGGGTACGATCCCAACTCTAAAATAATCCATGTCCTTCTGAATGACAATAAACATCAAGTGCCCCAATGAGTGGCTTTAAAACCATTATGGTTATCATAATGACCGAGATATTTCTATATAATATGTTGAAGGATACCATTGACTAAGAATCTCTAACAAATACAGATGATTCTCTATCGATGAAGAACCTCAAATACATATAAAAGATTCTCTAAATCTCATACATATCAATCATTGATTGTCAGATCTAAAGGAAATCTCATTTTCATACATGGAAATTTAATAAAGATTCACCAAAATAACTCAAATCTATAAAGAGAGTCCCGAAGCAGACAATAATTCCCCCCAAAAAAGGTGTGACGAGTCCAACCTCCAATCCCCTCAACCAATGCAAATTCTTAAGCCTCATTAGTCCACAACTAATGAGCACCTACCTTTGGAAAGTAGGTCCAAATGGATATAGAATCATTGGATGTTTCTGGTTCTATGAATAAACCAGTTATAAACCGATTGGAATGTTTGAACCTTAAACAAAAAAGGTCATCCTCATTTCCAGAGGAAACAAAAATAGTTAACCCGACGTGAATACTTATACAAGTTAAAATGATGTTTTAATTATTTGTTAGGCCCCTATTTAATTAAATGTGAGGGCCAACAAAACAATAAATAACATATGTGCTCATCCAAAATATATAGTGTCCAAACTTATCTTGATTATGTCTGTTATATCAAATAGGCACTCATTTCCAAGATCTCTCTGCGTTACAGAAATGGATTCTCTAAAGTTCACACCTATGAATGCATCTCCCTCTACTCCTGCTGGATCCTCATCCACTATGAGGATGACATCACCTACTCAGAATATTCAATGCTGGGTATCAAATGCACTAGTCAAGGAATACCATCAATATGGTACCATTCCCACTCTGGAGGCCGCTCAAAAATCCCTCCATGTCAATAATTCACCCTGGTTGTCCGGACAGCGATGACCAGTGATCAAGAAGCAGGTGGTGCCAACCAACATCTCCAACCGTTTCGGGTCGTTATCCCTAGAACGAAATCACCAGTCCCTCCCATATTATGGGGAGGTGAATGAGAAGGTCACTCAAGGCCTTAATTCAAGGAGATAGGAGTCCTTCCCGAGGGCTCCCATCAACAATCACCGCCAAAATCGTATGAGAGTGCACCCTCAACATGATGAGGGTACTGACTTTAGGGGTTTGGCTCAGGTTCCTCAGACCCGAGCACGTAAGGAGAACCTCCAGAAGAAAAATCTGGTCAACAGGGAGCAGGTTCTTAATTCTGCCCCCTCTGGAGAATTCCATCAAGACAACTTGATGGCAAACAACGAGTAGGCAACACCCATCCGTCCTAATGTTACTTCCCAATAGACTTGTCTTACAGTAACACAAAAATACCACTAGGCAATTCTAGTGGAGTATTATAGACATTCATATACACCTGTTTATAACTCATCTTCTAGTCAGCAGGCTCGTCTGACAACAACAAAATAATCTCTTCAATCTAATATGGTGGAAACTGATAAGTCGGGACATATACCTATTTACAATCAACAATTATGTCAGTAGTCTCGTCTGCCAGTATTGAAGGAAATTTTTCAACCATACTTGATGAAGAATATACAGCAGGCACACACACCTTCCACTTTTCATCAAGCCTACCAACAGTCTCGTTTGGTAGCACCTGGAGAAATCTGTTGGAAAGCTCCGATGGAAAATTTGGACAGACCCAACTCTCTGCCCCCACACATGAGTAATGTCAAAATTCACTAGCAGGAAAATGAGTACATGAGAAGGAATAGACACCTACTCCTAGAATGTAATGGACATATATTCTCATTCTGGAAACTGAAGTCATCAAGCACATTCTGAAAATGGTGAAGGAGAAGAAGCAAATCCCTGATCATATTCTGGATGACTGTCAGAATATTATAACAACTTCTACAGCATCACAGGGAAAGAAATGAAAATTTTTCCCTACTGGTGGAGTGACACATCAACATATCACTTTGGAACAGATAGACACTTCTGTTCCAGTCCAAGAGGGTTGTGGGGCATACTCACTCATGTCATAAGGACAATCAAGTTAGGCACAAACACTTGATTTGAATGGAGATAATCAGCATAACCTGACTATTTCTCCTGAGCAGGCACATACACCTTCCCATAATAACCACTTTTTTCAAAAAGTGGTTCCTAAAGTGAGTAATAAGGCGTCTAAGAAAAAGACCTTTTCAACACAGTCAAGAAATCAAGAGTCAATATGTAATAAGGCCTTGATCGATGCTGGAGTTCTTGATGCCCACAAACAATTATCTATTGGAACTCTAGATTCAACTATCTCATTTCCCAATAGTGGGAAAATTAATTCCAAGGGTCTTCACCAGAAACTTCCTCATGAAGGATTGCTTCATGAAAGTTCGGTCGATCTTGAAGTATTATCATCAGATGAGAGCCACGAGAACCCTCTGCGTGGCCAGAAGATCAAGGAGAAAAAAGTTTCATCTTTTACTGTAAACCACCATGGTGGTCCTCTCCATGATGATGAATTTAGCTATGAAATTCCTCTCCGCAATAGTAATTTGTGTTTCCTGGAAAATTCTTCAAAGGAAAATGCAGTAACGAGAAGGCCCTTATATCTTGAGGCACTTGAAAATGTGATGCCAGTCATGTCTGATTCTTTACCGCTAGCAGGTGAAATACTTTCTCAATCAGAAGATAGCACATGGTGTAGTTCATTCTCCAAACCACCCCTGGATCATTCATCTTCTTGTTTGATAAATGAATTCTCTACCAATCTTGTTGAATCAAATGAAACAACAAGGAAGCACCAACTTTGGTCTAATCAGGTAGAATAATCTTCATTGAATGATTAGGAGGAAGTGATGAATATGAGAAAACAACTAGCGAAAGGTGAAGTACCAGTCATGTTTTGGCCTTTGGCTGACTCTCAGTATGACATTCCAGAGATGTTGATGAAAGATTGTATTCACGATATTCATGTCAACATGTGGAAAAATCTTTGTCACTTGAAAAAGAAAATATTATCTTACGATGAATATGAAAATCATGTTAAGATAATATAAGTGTTACAATGCCAAATTGATTTGGCATCTCTCTCAGTTTCCCGATATCCAAAGTTGAAAAGAAATAGAGAGCCCTTCAGCGTTCATGCCTTAGTGCACTAAAAATATTGTGCTAGTTAATTGAAAATGCCCCATCTGGTATTCATATCAGGGGATGGGGTGTTCATGGAGCACTAAATTTCACTGTACTCTCTAGTCAAAAAAGCCCACAAAAAATGGTCTCATGCAATGTTATTTCCCATGGCTGGCCACAACCAATTGGTTTTGTTTGTAATCAAAGGCTTTCTCAAGAACATGCCTCAACTAGTTCTTCCCAAAGTCAGGAATACAAAGAACATGTTGTCGAATTACTCTTGCATTAGGAAAACGAGAATATCGAACAGGCTTCTCATTTAGAGCGGGCGCATCATCAAGTGACAGAAGTGTTAGAAATCATCCAGTGGTCATTTGAGTAAGGTGATTTGAGTGGATGTAGGTTGATGCATCCATCCAATTTCCGAACTAAAGTCTACAAGATCATGAGAGATTTTAAGAAAGTCTGAGATGTAGCTGCCCAAGAATCACCCTACCCTTCCAGAATTGGGACTCTTTTAACCCAACCCATCGAATCAATAAAGAGGATTCTAGGAGTTGAGCAGGAATAGTAGGAACATCCTCAATCCATCGGACTGGGGAATTTTTCAAATTCTTAATCTCTTCCTTAGAGAAAGTTAGTATTCTTCTCGATTAGGGAAGAATCCACTAGATGAACGCAGAGCCGAATTATCAGGAGATTCCCTCCAAATAAAGGTTTATCAAGAAGTTCCTGAGGGATCAAATCAACAAAAGGAAATGTCTCATCAAGGACATGGGAAAAGATAGTATCACAGAAATGCTAATAGAAGGGATGAAATGCATTATGCATCAATAAATTCCATCAATGAAATTGTTGCTAATCCTACAGAACATGAGGCTCACTCAGAGGGATCAGATGAAGAAGTTCCTGCTCAAGAAGTTGTACACATAGACACAAATGAAGAAGTTGTGCGTACAGAAAATCAAAGACTAACCAAGAATCTTGGAATTCCTTCAAATAACCAACTTCCCCTCTCTGAAAGGCGTCCAACAAGGGGAAAAGAAAAAATCAGGTTACATTCCACCCTTCCTCTGGAGAAGGCCAATCACTCTCACTAGAGAAAATGTTCACATAATAAGAGGAAGAAATGAAGGAGGTAAGGAATTTGAATGCAGAACTACTTCAAGGTAGTCTTCCTCCTAAGCGTGTTGGAGTCAGTCACTCAAGAGAATTTGTTGCAGTTACTGATATTGATCAAGAATATCCTCTTTTACCAGTACACCCTCACTAGTCTAATCTTATGGGTCATGCACAACAACAATCAGTGGTGCTACCATCAGTTGCAGTACCAACCACCACATCTGTCCAAGCTCTAGTTATTGCACCTGATCAGGTCCAAGATCAACCAGATGTTTCTCAAAACATAATAAATACAATTGAGTCATTAACATCTCGATTGGAAGCTATGGAAGGAAAACATGCACAGATTGAACCATTAAATAGAGCTTACCCTGAATGGGTTGATGCAATTCCTCCCCCATCAAATTTTTCAAGTACCACATTCCCAGTTTTTAATGGTTCAGGAGACCTAGAGCAACACTTAACACATTTTTTTTCTCGTTGTGATCGTATGATGGGAACCCCTCAACAATAATAAGCAGTTATGCTCAGGTGTTTTGTACAGTCATTACAAGGGCCTGCTTTTGTCTGGTATACAGGCTTGCAATCCCGGTCAATTACTGGGTGGGAAGATCTCCACCAATGATTCGTTCTTCAATTCACCTCAAATTTTCAAAAAAAATAGTTTTTGATCTTACAAATTATAAGAAAAGGGAGAATTAAAGGGGTTTAGATTTCATTGCTCACTAGATGGGATTAACATATTCCTTAAGCTTAGTGATCCCTCAAAAAGAATTGTTGCCAACCTGTGTGGAAACTTTGTGTGATGAATTACGCACACCATTGATCCCTGTGAAATACACATGAGGGTTTAAACACCTTACTTCAATCGCTCAATAGATTGAAGACTCTCTTACAAAGACTAAGGATAAAACTCGTGTAATTCCATCAGTTCCAAGAAAGAGAATGGGTAGAGCAGATACTGCTACAGTTACGCTTAAACAAGCACCTGTACTTGATTCTACTTCAAAACCTTCATCTTATCGAAGGGATCCACCTCATGAGCGTCAAAAACATAGGCCATTTCATCAAGATGATCAAAGAGACCAAAGAAGGAAAAAACTTGAGGAGTTAAAGAGTAAAGTTTATTCTTTCTGAAATGAACAAGTTCCTAATTACTTCATTTCAGCTTTGGAAAATAATTTCGTTCAGTTCCTGAGGCCTAAAATGCCAAACAAGGAAGTAGATGAAGACTGTCCCAACTATTTCCCATTTCATCAGATGTTGTGGCATCCCATTCAGGTGTTTTTTTCATCAAATAACTCCTTTAAAAGTTGGTGGACTCGGGACAGGTTAAACTAAAAGGTTCTGTAGCTTAGGTAGCATGTGTTACTACTACAGATCTAGAGGAAGAAGGTGAGTGGCAAGAAGTCAAAAGAAAAAATGCGCATAAATATGACGATTGGATGGTCAGAAAAATAATCAACTGAACTCATGCAATTTTATGAATCCAATTAAAGAACCCAATTGTGTCTTCTGATATGAATTCCATAGCAAAAACCCTTTCATCAAAAGGAAAATATTCAAAGAAATGGCATAATTAAAAGAAAGAAGAGCAGTAAGAATAAGATGAGATCGTGTCAAAGCCCAAGTTGTCTTTGAATCTGGAAGATTTTATGCCATCTACTTCAAAATCACGGGCACCACCCCAGAAAACAAAACAACCTAAATTGGATAATCAGATAGAGTCTTCATTAGATTAAGAGTTGATCTTTGGTTCCTTTAACATGATTCACTTAACATATCCTTATGCCAGTCACAGTTTCGATCTTGATGAGCCTGAGTTCCCTGTATCAAATAGAGGAATTAGTGGGTGTTCTAGAGGTCTAGGATACAATGGAAGAAATGGATATTCCAGAGGCCACTATTTCAATCCTACCCCTGCTAGAACTGTGTATGCATCAGAAACTCATGGCAGAGCCCCTCAACGGTCTCAACAGGAACAAAAAAGTTTTTCCACACATGGAAGATTCAGTCCTGGAACAATTATCCTGGAGAATTGTTTAGAGGTTACACCTTCTTACTCTCTGCAAGTAAATAGACTTATTCGGTCTAATCTTCCAATGATAGGAGTATTTCCAACTCATACCCCGATACAAGATGTTTTTACTTCCAAATAATCAACTTCTAAGGCACCTGCAAAACCATATGTTCTTTTTGGAAAACACAGACCTTTGGATCAAAAATATGATGTCTTGAAACATTTTTCCCAAGTACCGGCCAAGTTATCAATTATGGATGCCTTAAATCTATCAAAGGATCTTTGGGAGGCACTCATTGAGGCTTTGTCAAGCCCTCAAGAATTCGAAACTGAAATTGATACGGCTGAAGGCTACCAAGTAGAGAATGATCCTGCAGAATTCCATGTAGTGATATCTTTTACAGATGAAGATGAGGATGATGTTGAACATGGACATATTAGACATTTGTATTTATATAGAAATTTCAATGATGTAGATATGTAACAATATTTCATTGATAATGGTTCAGGAGTCAACCTCATCCTCAATCTTACACTTCGTCGATTGGGCCTCATCGAATATGATTTATCTCCTTCTACTTTGATGTTGCAAGGATATGAAAAAAAAAGATGAAGAACCTCTGGGAGAGATCACGCTCAGGACTCAGTTTGGGGATCTTGTATCCAACTCAGATTTCATGGTTGTTCGTCGTGATAGAGCGTCCAACATTTTTCTTAAAGTCCTTCGCTACATCAATATGCGGCTATCCCTTCATCATACCATCAATGTATCAAATATTGTTTCAATGGTAAGATTGGGACATTGTATGGTGATAAAGCCTCATTCAAAACATGTTAATCTCAATACATTGATACGGAATTCGATCACATGGAGGGTAAGAAGAAATCCACAACAAGAAAGGTTACCAAAATTAAGGCTCTATACGGTTTGGAAAAGATTCCATTAAACCCATTCATACATGTGAGTACAAATTATGTGCTTCTTATCAGTCAAATTGACATGATATACCCAAATACAAATACTCTTATGGAAACTTCTATAATGTCAATTACGATAATCAAGATAGACAACATGGGAGAAATTGGTGATTCACCAAGCAATGATGAAATCTCAAATAGAGATGTCTTCATTCCATCCACTGAAATCCAGCAATTATATACTTCATCAACCAGGCCAAAAGAAGTTATAGAAATGCCATAGATGAACGATGATGTCAATTCTCAATCCATCATCTCCTCTTTATTACCCAAGGAAGACCCTTCATCATCAATAGGGTCAAAAGTGGTGGCCTCTTCTTCAAGAGGTTCAAATTTTAACATCTCTCCTGATCATGGAAATTCTACTTCATCTTCTACTATGCAAGTATAAGCAGAAGAGATAACACATGTTGAAGAAGAAGAGGAAGATCTCAGGGATGCTCCTCCAGCTTTTGAAGAGGGTATCTCTACCACTCTGGATTAACTTATAGAAATAAATCTAGGTAGAAAATAAGATCCATGCCCCACTTTAATTTGTGCAACCATGACTCTTCAAGAGCAGGAAATGTATATATCATTTTTAAAGAAAAATCGAGATATATTTTCTTGGAATTATACATAAATTCTAGGGTTTTATCATGATGTTTCTACTCATCATTTGGGTTTTCTATAAGAACATCGAGTATTCAAGAAAGCTGCAATAAGAACACACCCAACTTATGCTTCCAAAATTTAAGCTGAGGTGGATAAGCTTATCAAATTATTTCTCCCTGTGATAAATAATAATTTACAAATTAATGTTTGCATTGATTTCATAGATCTTAATCGGCATTGTCGCAAGGATGATTTTCCAGTCCCGATCATAGAACTCGTAATTGATGCAATGCATGGCTATGAAGCACTTTCCTTCATGGATGGATATTATGGATATAATCAAATCCGAATGGCTCCAGAAGATGAAAAATCTACAGCCTTCATATCCCCTCAGGGTGTGTTTTGATATCGTGTAAAGCCCATTGGAATGAAGAATGCAGGCGCAACATATCAATGTGCCATGCATCATATCTTCAAACCCTTTTAGGGAAACTTGTTGAATGTTATTTGGACGATTTGGTGGTTAAATCCAGAAAACATTCTAATCACTTGGATGATTTGGAAATCATATTCCACAAAATTCAACAACATAATTTGAAGATGAACCCCTTGAAATGTGCTTTTGGGGCACCCTCAATAAAATTTCTCAGATTGTTTGTACGCCATCATGGTATCAAAGTCAATCTTGAGGAGACAAAGTAAATCCTTGGTACGTCACCTCCTCAAAATTTGAAAAAATTGAGAGGACTTCAAGGAAACTTGGTCTATATTCGGAGTTTCATCTCCAATTTGGTAGGCAAAAGTTTACACTTCACTAAATTGATGACGAATGGAGTCACTTACCAGTGGAATGAAGAATGTCAAGAAGCATTCAATATTCTCAAGAAATATATCTTGAGTCCACCGGTATTAAGGCCTATTGTTGAAGGAAGACCACTTATTATTTATGTGACAACATTAGAGTGATCATTGGGTGCCTTCCTTTCCCATAAGAATGATGTTGGGAATGAGAACATCCTTTACTATCTCAGTCAGACTATGCTTGAAGTAGAAACCCGATATTCAAGTATTGAAAGTGCTGCATAGAATTAATCTTTGTAGTTCAGAAATTGAGACACTACCTACAACATCATGAGGTCCAATTGGTATCTCGCAATAATCTGCTCAAATTCATCCTTAGTCATCCAATTCTTACAGGACGTCTGGAAAGGTGGGCGGTTATTTTGCAGCAATTTGACATCCAATATGTGTCTCGAAAGGCAATAAAGGGCCAAGCTCTGGCTGATTTCCTTACTGAACACCCTTCATTAGAAGATACATCCTTAGATATTGAACTTCCTAATGAGGAAGTCTTTTCTATTCAAGATAATCTTCAAACATGGGAAATGTAATTTGATGGTGCTTCCAGAAGTCCAATAGGGAAGAAAATGGAAGATCCTAAATTCAACAAAGTTGGGTTAGGAATTCTGCTTATTTCCCTGGAAAAGTCAGTACTACCCTATTATTTCTTATTGTGGGAAGGAAGTACCAATAATGAAGCATAATATCAAGCTTTCATCATAGGATTGGAGTTAGCGCTTCAGGCACAAGTGAATCAATTAAAGGTGAAAGGTGATTTAGACTTGGTAATCAAACAAGTCAATAGGGACTATGCCATCATAAACGAAGAGTTAATCCATTTGCATGATTACTTCATAGAGTTAATGGCGGAATTTCCTACGGAAATGACATTTTCTTATGTCCCTCGATCACAAAATGCTCAAGATGATGTGCTGGCTAATATAGCCATAGCCCTGGTAGATCCAAATCGGGACGAAACAATCATCATTATTGCCTACCGTCGTAAAATTTTACCTTATGTTGAAACCATAACAGAGGAAATCAATGAAATTAGTCCCATTTATGAACCATATGTTCATACTACAGGATGGATGACACCTATCAGAGAATACCTTCAAAATGGAACAATCCCACCAGATAGAGCCGGGAAAGAACAAATTCGGCGACGTGTGGTCAATTTTACTCTTTATGATAGCCCAGATCACCTAGAAAAAATTCTCTACAAAAGAGGTTTTGTTAGAATTCTCTTCAGATGCATTTATGGTAAAGAGACAATGACTTTCATGAAAGAAGTACATGCAGGAGTCTATGGTGCCCACCAGTCTGGACATAGACTGTTTGATCAAATTTGAAGGCTTGGATACTTTTGGCTTTAAATGATACAAGATTGTGTTAATTTCACTAAAAAGTGTTATTCTTTCCAAGTATGTGGCAACTTCATCCATCAACCCCCATAGTTTTTCCATATAACTAAATACTCATGGCCATTTTCCACATGAGGAATGGATGTAGTGGGACATTACCCTTCAGCTACATCCAAGCAGTTTAAGTATATTCTTACTACTATTAACTTCTTTTCCAAATGGGAAGAGGCAATACCTCTCAAAGAAGTTTTCTCTAAAAGCATTGTTTGCTTCATCAAGTCTAACATTATTACCAGATTTGGTGTCCCTCATACCATATTGATGGACAATGGAACCAACTTATGTTTATCCGAGGTAAGGAAGTTGTATCAGGAATACAACATCGAATCCAACCATTCATCTCGGTATCATGCAGAAGCCAATGGAAAAATAGAAGATTTCAATAAGACTCTTTCAAACATACTACAAAAGATGGTGGATAAATATAAGAAATCATGGCCTAATAAAATTTTTCATGCTTTATGGGCTTATTGAACCACCACTCGCACTACAATGCAGTCAACTCAATATTCATTGGTATATGGAACAGAAGCAGTCTTGCTCATTGTGGTTCAATTAATCTTGCTCAGAGTAGCCATTTGTGATTAGTCATCTATATATGAACAATCTCAAAAGAGATTAGATGAATTGGAATGATTAAATGAAAAAAGATTGTGCACCCTGCACCATTTGGAAGTCTATCAGAATCGAATAGCACGAGATTTCAACTAAAAAGTTCATCTTCATTCATTCATTCAAGGAGAATTGGTATTGATTCTTAGAACTCCAATGATACCAGGAAAGAAACCTCCCAAGCTTGAGCCAAAATAGGAAGGACCTTACTCAATATATAAGGTCTACTCTAATGGAGCTTATTCTTTAATCTCAATGGATGAATAACTCATCACTACTCCAACCAATGACAGATTTATGAAGAAGTATTTTGTGTAACACAAATACTCTTTCATCCAACATGACTTTAAACTATGTTGTCATTACTGCATGACATTAAACTTCATTGTCCCCCCTAAGTCCTTAATGCATGACATTAAACGGAACCGTCCCTCTTTCATCCAACATGATGTCAAACTGTGTTCAGTCCCTTATATGTCCTATATGACATTAAACTGTGCATTGTTAGGGTTGTTGCTACCTCTTGTTTATCACACTGAGTATGACTCACGTGAGCTTAGAAAAAAATTCAACCATAACACCCTCTCTGGGCCACTAAACATGCATAAGTCCCAACACCATTTTTAGGTCATTGTCCCCAAGAAAAACTTGATTACTAATTCATTCTTTAATTAAACTACGCAGACTATGATCCTTGCCTTCTAGGTTGGGTATATAGGCAACCTCACGAGGTTCAAGACCAAAACCAATATATTCACATCGGTTCACCTCCATCTCATACGATGTTGATTCGTGAAGCTGCCCCCAGAACCAATATTTTTTACATTGGTTCACCATCGTCCTTGCTATATGACATTAAACTATTCACACTTTTGTCCCCTATAACAATAAACTGCAACATTCATTGACACCCTCACCTAAGAGGAAATAATTATTTACATTGATCTCCAATCATTTTATATTCCAAAGACTATGTGCATACATGGAAATTCCCAAACCTTTAATCTTCATTCAAACCATCATTGCACTAAATTCCTCTTTCACCCTTCACTTGTAAGAACCAAATCTGTACAGAGGATATTTTAACAACTATGTGCAGCTTGATTCCCATCATTATGGGATACGTAGGAATGTTCGAGCGTCCCTTGAATCCTGCCCCAAGTCTTTGGGCCTAACCCCAAATTCCACTTTTAGTCCCTTGGCTGAAAAGTCCCCCTGTGAAAACATGAATGTGGTATGAAAACCTTGGTCTTCATTCACATCAGGTTTATAACAAACACACACTGTGTATTCCTTATAATGGTCTGAGCTCTATGACCCTAAACTAAGATCTCCTACACTCTCGTCCCACATGACGTTGAACTATTTTTCAAGAACTACATTTGGCTTGATTCTCATCCTAATAAGATATGTAGTGAAGTCCAACATTTCAATTCAGGACCCATACACAACATGATTATGGTCAGAATTGTTCTATGTATCTCTTTCATTCATTGGACAATACCCATTTTTATGTGTCATAATCCTAAACTTAAATACTTCCAGATCTCCATAACCCTTTTCTTGACTTCTGGTCACAAAATATCTGATACCCGAGAGTTCTTTCGCCTGACTATGCAGCATGTTCCCTTAGGCTGTCTTGCATAAACAATATATATAACAGACCTGTCAGCCAAAGATGCTATTATTTGACTATGCATCCAATTCCCTTAAGTGGCCCTGCATAATTCAATCCCCTAATGGGTTTGTCAAATAGTGGTAACTTCATTCTTGGAAGGAAATCCTCTTTTGTCCTTATTTGTATTAATGACAATATGTAGGGATCCGTAAAAATAGCCATCCTTGAAATATTTGTTCCATACTCTTTTTCATGATATGAAAATATTCAAGTCTATGGTTTATATTTCTCTTCCCTACGTTTGGGTTAGACCTTCGCAGGAGTGACATTCATCCAATTATTTGACAGTCTTGATTGGAAATATCCTCTCCATATTATAGTACCTCTCTCCATACAGTAGGCTCAATGATTTGGAAAATTTTAATCTCCATAAACTTTCATTGGCTTTTTAGCAATATAAAAGTAAAATTTCTGAGAGTTCTTTAGCCTGACAATGCAGCACATTCCCTTAGGCGGCCTTGTATAAGTAGTCTACATAACGAACCTGTTAGCCAAAAGATAATATTATTTGACTATGCAGAGAATTCCCTTAGGTGGCCCTGCATAATTCAACCCCCTAACGAGTTTGTTAAATAATGGTAACTTCACTCTTAGGAAATACTTCTTCTAATGCCTTTTAGCTCTTTTTTTCATATCATTCCTCAGATTAATAATTTCTAAAGTTATAGTTTACATGTTTCCCCCATACTTGAATATGGTAATATATTTTCAGATAAATTATCAAGGAATTGAGTTAATTTTAATCCATTCGGTGAAATCTATTCGACCTTAAACATTAGCCTTTTTATGTCTGACGTGCATGACTTTAAACTGCCCACAAAAGACAAGAGAACTCTGAACAGAAGTCAAGTCCCAGCTCACTGAATATACATTTTGTATGATTTAGGTAATATTGAGAAATAAAAAATTTCAAAGTTTTTAGGGTTATTTTTATAATCCTAGAAAAAATCAAACTATGCTTACTAGGCCCATTGGCTTAGGTAAAAATTTAAATCAGGTAGCAAAAGAATGCAGGAATAAATGAGTAAAGATGAGCGTGTTTTTCACTGATACACAAGTGTTAAAAGGACGTCCATAGACTATAATATCTTCTCTTTTTTCATGAATTACCAAAGGATTTCAACATAACTCTTTATTTGATTTACAGTATCCTGAGCTTCATCAGTAGCCACTTGAAGTTCATGTACTTAACCAGCTTCACCCTTTTCAGCTTGATGGAGTGATTTCTTTGCATCTTCAATGGATTTCATACCATTTGTTTGAACTCCTTCCAGTGAATTGTTAAGCTGGTCAAGTTCCCTAGTAACAACATCTAACTGTTGTTGTAGGTGCATCTACTGGACAACTTTCTCCTTGATCTTATACTTCTGCTCCTTCAACTTGGAAGCATGATCAGCCTCATATCGGGACACCACAGCCTCAAATTCAATGATATTGGCCAATATACTCACTCTATTTAGGTCTTGATGGTACCTCTGCTCCTTCACCCTCCTTAAAATGATTTGTTTCACCATGGTATGGATCTCTTGATATCCAAAACGGCAAAGTCCCAACATAATGAACAAGGATGACAGTCATAGGATCTTCGTAGACATCTCTTCAAGAGGCACTTCAGATATGATCTTCCATATGTTTTTCCGTGCCTTGCATCATGAAAATTGGAGCGACTTTTGTACTTTTGGGTCTGACTCAGAATCACTATCATAGGGGGGAATATAATCTGGGATTAATGCACTTAGAGAAGTTCCATGTTCTGCTCCTTCCCCCCTGACCCTTATTACTTCACTTTCTATTCCCGTTGGGGTGGAGGATGAGGCTTCACCTCCAGATATAGCCATGGAAATTGATGGCCCTGCATAGTCAATTGAATGTTTTGGTTAGTTTTAAAGGATAAAAAAGTTGATTATGTTAACTTGCAAATTAAGTGCAACTATGAATATTATTATCCCTTACCCAATGGTATATCAACAACATGAGAAGGATCCTCCCCATCTTTCCTAGATTAAACATGATTTTCAGGACGGGTTTCAGGAAGCTCTTCCGGGTTAAGCTCCGCTTGAGCTAGTGTCTCTGCAATAGTAGGGTTGTCTATACCCCCTTCAGGAATTGGAATTTTAGCATCTTCCTTAGATGGAACTGTACATTTCAATCAATCATGGATATAGATGTAATAAGAAATTATTTTAACAGGATGAAGGATAACACTCGTGTAGAAAATATTCTAAATTACATGTTAATTTAACATGATCTAAATAATCTTCAAAAGATGCGACAAGTTTCATCATTTCATCTAGTGATATCCCAGATTCCTTGTTAGTCTCACAAGTGGGAGCATTCTATGTATCTTCTTGGAGACCATCATCCTGCGACCTCTGACTCCGGATAGATTCTTCAGATAAAATTACGGCATCAGTTGCAGTGGCCGCCAAATGCTCTGGTGCAGGTTTTGAACCTAAAGTATCACAGAATGGAATTCAGTTGATGTTTTCATTCAACAGTTTATAAGGCATTGTTAACTTATCAGAAGCAAGCTCTTCTCTCCTTGCAACAACAACATGAGTGGTACTAGGAACAGACGCTGGATCTTCTTCAAGAGCAGCCAAGTCAGCATGAATTTGAAATTGTTCACCATCACTCTGCGTCATCCTCAAAGGAGGGTCAGTCCTCTTCCTTAGAGTGTAAATTGAAGAATCCCCTACAATCCCAAGAAGAATGAGCAATATTTTCTTAAGTTAGAATTTATGACTATATGAAGGACTTACCACTACTAATGAAGTGTTTAGCTGTGGAATTCTTCCTTCGATGCCTTTGCTTCCTTGGATTTTTGGGTGTTTTTGAATCATCATCTCCAAATACAAGAATTGGAGAATGAAAATCCATGTCTAACTCCTCTCCCATGGCTTTCTGTCATGGAGATATTTCACCCGGCTCACGAGAAGATTCATTAGCCCTGATGGTAGTACCACCAGGGCTATTCTGTGGTGAAGGAACCTTAACAGTTCCTTTCTTTGAAAGATGCAGGATGAAGAAAGTAATTTCCTTGAGTAACAAAGATTTCACTGGAATCAAGTTACAAAGAAAATAAGGAAAGATAATTACATCTTCAGGAGCGATGTAATCATGCCACTCCTCTTCTCCAGAAGCACTAGTCTCCTCAGTGGTGCCACAATCTATCATTTCCTTCACCCACTTGGTGATAGGAATGGAATAATAGGTGGAATATATGAGCATCTCCATCTCTCTAATATAAGCCCAGACTTCATCGGGGTTATACTCGAAACATATATTGGTAGGGTCCTGAAGATTCCCTATTCCAGGGATGTGTAGCCCCTCACACAGATCCATCCGGGAAGTTTCAACATCGCAATATAAACTCTGCCATGTCTGGACAGCCTCTGGTCATAGATATTCAGCATGTGTACCAGAAGGCTACGAGGAGGGTTCTAAAATCTTTGACTTCAGCTTCTTCCTAGCTCCTGTAATCACAAATAAGGATAAGAAAATGATACTTGTTGCTCTATAAAGTAATGGAGATTAAATTTCCTCAATAAAGTAACTCACTATGAGTCGATGGAGTGGGTCTTGTGATTCTAATAAGAGGATTATATATGGCACGAGGCCGCTTTGACACATGTCGTGCCTCATCATCCCCATCTTGAGAATCCGGCAAGTCAGCCCCGGGTGAGGAACCCGGTGAATCAGCTATGGGTGTAGAAGAGTCACCTTCCAGATGAATGGTTTCTTTCTCTACCGTTCTTTTCTTTTTCCCCACCCGATGAACCGGATCATTCAGTACCCCTTCTGGGTGTGATGCTACCCAGTTCTCGGCATACCACGTAGTCAAGTTACTCACCGCTCCAGCAACTGGTAGATCAAACACGACCCCAGTCTACTCCATAGATTTCTACAAACATAGTTTTCAGGAAACCATCAGATGCTACTCTAACCTGAAATGCACAGTAGGGGATACAAAAGTCTTCTACAAACACTTGAATTGGCGTGCAAATATATATGGATCATAGGCCTCACATATAATCTCTTTGTCAATCCTGGTGGTCAATACGCCATCTTTGAAATACAGCATGTATGACCTCAATTCTAGGCTGGCTATTCCATCATCAATAAATCAACTGGTTGGTAGGATTCCATAAGTAAAGAAATGGAATTCCTTGAACATACTCAGCCTCACCTTCATTTCACGGGAGTTGAGAGCTAATGGGAAATTCCAAAAAATGCCTGCACTGACGGCCTAAAGGAAATTCTAGGAACCTGTAATCCACTCTATACAACATATGTCCTGAAATGAGTGGTGATCCATCCCCAAAAAACTTGGAATGATCCCACTATTCTCAAAGGAGACTTACCCATAAAAACATGGAGTAAGCTCATGTGAATCTTTGCCAAAATGGGGGTGGCCAACCCAACCATTTTCCACTCAGCTAACTTGGCTGCAACAATGAAGTTCCCTGGCCTGACGCATCCCTTTGAATCCCTAACTATAAGAAGATAAACACTGAGCTACAATGCTAATAAGCCTGCCAGGCGGGTCTTTTCTAGGATTCTCTAATCCACTTAGTACCCCCACTTCTCAAATTCTCCTGCTTCTAGAGTCGGCCAGAATGTTCCAGAAGCACCCCTCTTCTCTGTTCTGGGGAAGGTAGTCAGACGAGTACAGGTGGGACCCTTCCCCTCTTTCTTGGTAAAAAACATATCCATCCACTACTCTGGATTAATATCCTTTCTAAAATGAGTTTTGGAGGTCTTGTAATTCTTGACCTTGTAGAAAATTTTCAATAATTCCTGATCCAAATCTGGAGTCTTCTCCGAATCATTCCAAGTCACCTTAGGAGGGATGAATTCATCATACATATCGGATAAAATTGGAGCCCCTAAGATCTTGTAGACATCCCACAAACTGATGCCTACTTCTCCATGAGTCAGATAGAAATAATTGGTTTCTGGGCTCTAGCGGCTGATTAGCTCCGGCACAAAGTCGCCATTGCTATAGACATATATCTGCCCAGCCCAGATGACTTCATATATTGCAGCTCATTTCAAATACTCGACAAACTCAACACAAGTTTGTTGCACCCAATATGACAAAATCCAAGTCATCTTCACACCTCCTCCAGGACGGAAGTCCCAACTCTTCTTCCAGCCTTTGGATTGATCCATCTGAGAATTTTGGAAGATTGAAGGATAATAATGTGGTTGTAGCTCAGGATTGTGAGGTTTTAGATCTGGGGCACAAGGTCTATGATGCATTATGTAGGCCTTCTCCACTGTTCCAGAATTTATAAACGATCCTACAATTGAGACATTTGCTGATGAAAAATTGGTGTAAGTCTAAAACCAAGAATGTAGAAGATAGTTCTTTGGCTCTAGAATGTTGATTCCTTACAGATGACCATGGCCATACAGAGGCAGGTAGATGCTATGTGGGAAACTAAGATGATACTTATTCAAATACTTGGCCAAATCTGTGAGAGTGCTTTCGCTGATATTATAGTAATCATGGCTAACAACGTTCATCATATCATCAATCCGCTTGCTAGCCAGTTCATCAGCCATTCTGATTCTTCTAGGAGCCATTGAATCTGTACAAAGATTGAATAATTAACTCTTAAGTAAGTTTATTTTTCATAAAATTTGTGAAGAAAAGTGAAAAAATGGCTAAGGCATTAAGGCGTGCAAGTCTCGTGTTGGCGCACAAGTGTAATTGTGTCGTGCAAGTTTGGGCACGCAGGTATCACCGCGCAAGTCCAAATACCTCTACGGAAGCACGACATAAAGAAGCAATGAACCATGAACAACATCACTTGTGCGAACGATAACCCACTTTAACGAAGATAGAAAAGTTATTTGAAATCTAGGTGCTTTGTGCGAGAGTGGAACCCATATTTATAGGCAAGGCCACACCCCTGCATGCTGAAGCCTGCACAGCCTGCACCTGCGTGTCGCTACCTACACGCTCAAAACTTGCGCACCGTAGTTCCTTGGTTTTCTATTTTACCTCAGAGTCAAATCCTCCCTCCTTTCAGATCCAACTCTGATGGGGGACTTTTGTTGACGCTCCTTTCCATCACAGAGTCTGACGACTGAAAAAGGGTAATACCTTAAGCACAAAGAGATGCATCCTTTGAAGAAACATCAAAAATTGGAAAAGGCATGAACAAGGATTTGTTTTACAATGGGTCATGCAAGTTTTACTATGGTCACACAAGTATACTTGCGTTCCACATATTGGTCGCACAGGTAACTTGCATGACCTATTTTATTTTCACCCAAGGTCTTCAATGGCCTATAAATACCCCCTTTGGGCCCCCCATTTCGAGGAAAAAAATCCAAAAGTCAGATTTATGATCTCGGCGCCCTAGTCTCTACTTGAAGCCTTCTGAACACTTCTAAGGTAATTTATTACCTATAATGGAAGATCTAAAGAGGGGGAATAAGGCCTAAGTGTTGAAATCCATAAACACTTGCACGCCTATGTGTCCAACCCTTAAGGTAAATGGTCACACTTGCGCGCCACCTTATCTCTTTAACAGATTCTGCACGCCTCCCTTTTGGAAGACCTTAGGGATAATACTAAGGGCTTGGGCCAAGTCTCGCCCAAGTATTACCCTATGGGTTAACCGGCATGCACGTACCCCCGTGTCGCGTAAGTATACTTGCATGACCAGGACTTGCATGCCCAAATATGACTTGCGCGCCTACCTCCTTTTGGGTGCCCCTCCTACCTATTCAATTCTTTTCTTCAAATCCACCTCTCCTCTTCAAGATTTAGCCTTCAAACCCCTCTTCAAAGTAATTTATGGCATGGTTCCTTTGTTGGATTCCTTATCTTAAAGGAATTATGTGGAACATCTCTCAAAACCTAATGATTTACATATATTTATGTCACTAAGGTTAGAGATTTCATTCATTCAACCACATCCTTTAAGATGAGAAGATCTTTAATCTGGACATCCTCCTTTGGAGTATGCCCCAATCATAATTTTCCTCTAACCTGGGCCTCCTTCTCAGGAGTAAGCCCCAAGTTTCAAGTTCTTTAACCTGGGCATCCTTTTCAGGAGTAATCCCCAGTCATAAGATCTTTAACCTAGGCATCCTCTTTAGGAGTAATCCCCATGTTCCCCAATCTAGGCATCCTTTTCAAGAATAATCCCCAGTGTTAATTCCTTTTGATTTGGGATTCCTTATCAGGAATAAAACCCAATCATAATTCCCCTCTAATTTGGGCATCCTTCTTAGGATTAAGTCCTAAGTTAAGTATTCAAATCTCCAAAAAGCACATATACCTTTATAGACCTTGTTCTCGGGTTTCTTCCCTGAATTAAATCCCAATCCTCATCTATCTTGGGCAGTCATACATACATAAGCCCCACATTATTTCTTATGATTGCATCTTTCGTGGCAGAATCGTCAGGTTTTACTGATACCTCTTGTTTCTCACACCGAGCATGACTCACGTGAGCTTTGAGATTAAAAGTAATTATGACCTCTTTCTTTGGGCCATCAATCATGCATAATCTCCATATTTCTTCACTCGAACTACGTGGGTTCTGATTCCTTTTCTAAATAAGGATACGTAGGTAGCCCATATGCGGGTATAATCCCAACTCTAAAATAATCCATGTCCTTCTGAACAACAAAAAACTTCAAGTGCCCCACTGAGTCGGTTTAAAACCAGTATGGTTATCATAATGACCAATATATTTCTATATAATATGTTGAAGGATACCATTGACTAACAATCTCTAAAAAATATTGATGATTCTCTATCGATGAAGAACATCAAATAGATATAAAAGATTCTCTAAATCTCATACAGATCAATCATTAATTATTAGATCTAAAGGAAATCTCATTTTCATACTTGGTAATTTAATCAGGATTCATGACCATAACTCAAATCTATAAAGAGAGTGCCGGAGTAGACAATAATTCTCCCCAAAAAAAGGTGTGATGAGTCCGACCTCCCATCCTCTCGACCAATGAAAATTTTTAATCCTCATAGGTCCACAACTAATGAGTACCTACCATTGGAAATTAGGTCCAAATGGAAATAGGATCATTGGATGTTCAAGTTCTATGAATAAACCCGTTATAAATCGATTGGAATGTTTGAACCTTAAACAAATAATGTCATCCCCATTTCCAGAGGAAACAAACACTCAGAGCACTTCTAAACCTATCTCAATATTTCTGCTCTGTTGTGTATCTTTTCTTAACTTTCGAGAAGAGTGTGTATTTGTATCGCAACCCACTCTGTCTCATGCATTAAGTTGAAGGATACAAGATATCCTTACTCAAACAATCTTGTACTCTTGTGTATATCCACTAATAAGTGTGGAAGAGGTCCTTGTGTGGCCTGGTAGTTTGTACCCATGAAGAACTGTGGAAGAGGTCCCTGTGTGGCTTGTACAGTCCTGTATACTATTGTTTACCCCCGATCCAGGGTGTGGATCAATGTTTATTTATATAAACTACTTGGTGTCAGGTGATCACCAAGTGGAGTGGATTGGGTCTCGTCTAGATACTGAACCACTTGTTTTGTATCCACTATGATGCTTAATTTAGTTTTCCCTATTTTACTAATTTTCTATATAACTCATAAATCACTAAATTCACTTTGATAGTTAATCTTAGAAAGAATTGATAAGTGATTTTTTTAGTAAAATAGTTTCAAAATCAATATTAATAACCATTAATATTACTGAGAAATAATCAATCTTCTAAGAAGTTATTTAAACACTCAGAACTTTATAACTGTATTACTTTGATTAACTGGGCTGTATTTAACTTTAAGAGGAATTATTTTTATGAATATTTTTTACAAAAATTATTATAGTTACTCAATTCACCCATCTCCTCTTGAGTAATCTACTCTGACCAACATTTAAGACAAATTCAATTATCCTGGGAAACAATGTTTTGATTTTAGAATAATGCTACTTTCATTTTTATGTATACATATATGATTAAATTAAACAATTTTAATTAATTTGTAATTAATTTAATGAATTTTATGTATTTATTTATAGGTGATGTTTCATTTCTATGTTCATGATATTGCTTAACTTCCCTAGACATTAAAATTTATGAAATGGGAATATTTTAAGTGGTGATTATAGAATTAATTCAATAAAACATATCTTTAAGTTTCGTACGTGTATGAGAAGGTTCCTAAAGAAAGGTGGAATGAAAAATTGTGTTTTTATTCTTACAAAAATTTTATAAACTATTAATCATATTGGACATAAAGATGAGAAAATGAGGTAACAACATCATGTTGAGTCCTTCACATGACAACATCCACCTTATTTTTGTGGATCTTCTAATACACTTGTAGCTTAACAAATGGATAAGTACTACTAAAAATATACTTTCATTCCTCCTGTGTTTAAAACAGGGAAAATTCATTTTTCTTGTTTTTCATTTAAAAGCCGAACCAGATCAGTGGTGGACTCTAATCAATAATATGGGTAAGCAAGGTGAAATTGAATCCATGTATTGGAAAAAGTTCATGAACTTATTCTTCAATAAGTAATTTCCTTGTGTTATTTTTACAACGATAGAAAAGGAGTTTCTTTTGTTAAATCAAAAGGATAATGAATATGTCGGTACCTACAATGATAATTTTATAGGACTTGTGAGGTACTCTTCCATAATTATCACCCAAACTAAAAGTAAGGTTTATAGATTCTTAAATGGCTTAAATCTATATCTCATAAATGAGTTATCCATAAGAGACATTAGTATCTATGATGTGACTGTGAATTTTTCAATCAAGGTTCAAATAGAGGTTGGAGTTATGTATCATTCCCATGGTTTTGACAAGAAAATAAATATAGATTTAAAGTAAAATCTAAAATCTATATAGGGAAGAAGATGAAATTTCATTTATTCTCTAAGTGTTGAAAAAAGCGTGGTGGAAATTTTCTTATGGGGTCAAATAAATGTTTTTTAAGTGTTGATGGGAAGGCCATCAGGAAATTGATTTCTAAACTGATGGGTAGAAATTGGATAATGATTCCAATTGAGGGAAAACTACACAAAATTCACCGCACAAACATCAGTGCTTCAAGTGTAAGGAGAATGCACATTATAGAAACCAGTGACCAAACCCAAGGGTTAGTGATGATGATTGGTGTCAGCAACCCCTTAATCTGAGGGACAAGGGTAAATCTCATGTGATCACAGTTTCTGATGATGGGTTCCATAACAATGTGTTGAATGGTAAACATACCATTCACTCTAGAACTACTAAGATCTTATATAATTTTTAATATACCCACTCTTTCATATATAAATATTTTTTAACCATATTAAGATTCCACCAAAATAATTAGATTTTGAATTAGCTGTGAAAACCCCTAACAGTACGATGATTTCATCTCATATCTATGATTCATCTATAGGCGATGTTTGCGGGAATGTGATTCCTAAAAATATTATCATTCATATTTTGGTTGAATTTGATGTCATCATAGGAATGGATTGGCTTTCAATTCATAAAGACCACATAAATTATCAAGGAAGGGAAGATACATTTGAAATTTACAACCATCCTATGATCTTATATCAATATGATGATATGTATGAACTTATTATGGAAATTACATCAAGTGTGTGTGTCCTAATTACCATTCAGAGTGTGTTTTTTCTAAAATGTTTGGGGAGAAACTCGAAATTGATGATATTCCTATTGATCAAGATTTTTTGTGTGTATTTCGAAAAGGGATTCCTAGCCTTCCACCAAAATGTGATGTTGAGTTCTCAATAGAACTCTTACCTTGTGCCACACTAATTTTAAAGATTCCTTATAGAATGGACCCAATTTTGTCACAGGAATAGAAGAAGCAACTCCAAAAAAACCATGATAAGTGATTCATTTGACCAAGTTTGTCACCTTGGGATGAAGCTGTTATTTTTTTGAAAAATAAATATGGATCAATGTGACTCTGTATTGATTATCAAGAGTTTAACAAGATCATGATCAAGAACAAGTATATTCTTCCCTGCATTTAAACCATGTTTAATCGACTGTGCGAAGATCAATACTTTTCCAAGATTGATCTTAGTTATAGATCTCATCAATTGAGAATAAAAAAGGAAGATATATATAAGAAGGAATTATATATAAGGAATGGAATCTATAAATATATAGTGATTCTTTTTATCTTACTAACTCACCATATATCTTCATGGATTTGATGAATCGATTCTTTAGAGATTACCTTGATCAGTTTGTGGTAGTATTTATAGATGATATTATTATTTACTTAAAGGTAAAGAAAGATCATGAATACAACCTAAGAATTGTACTAAATGCCCTATGAAAGGATAAAATATATGAAAAATTTACAAAGTGTGAATTTTGGTGGTAAAAGTTTTCATTTTTGGTTCACATAATCTCAAGATATGTTATAGAAATAGATCCACCAAAGATAGAGGATATTGACTATGAGCCTATACCAACCATGATGATTAAGATAATTATACTTCTTGGTTTAGCTTGATATTATCAATGGTTTGTGGAGAATTTCCCATGACTATCTATTCTTCAGTCCATGTTAACTCAGATGCGTTCCAAATTCCTCTAGACAAATGAATGTGAGTAAAGTTTTAAGGAACTAAAGAGAAGGTTTGTCGGTGCACCTATGCTTACATTACCCTATAGAGGATAAGAGTTTTAAATTTATATTGATGCATCCAATAAGGTATTGGGATATTTTCTCATGTATAATAACATTGTTTTCGCTTATGCCTTGTGAAAGTTGAATATCCATGAGAAAAATTTACCATCTCATGATTCAGAGTTTGTAGTATTAATTTTTTTATTAAAGATATAGAATAATTATCTTTATAGAGAAAAGTGTGATATATATACTGATCATAAAATATAGACATATATATTCACATAGAAGGAGTTCCACATCCTCTAGATAAGATGTTTAGAAATAAAAAAGGATTATGACTTATCAATAGATTACCACCCTGAGAAATCGAACAAGGTGGATGGTGATTTGAGTCTATATAATTTTGATATCTTATACATGATAAGCATAAAAAATGATCAAATATTTATAGATTTTCATAGGATGGATCTAGAAATCCTGAAGGAAGGGAATAAATCTTATCTCTCTCAATTTAATGTTTAACCATATATCTGACAGATGATTAAATAGGCACATAAGTAATATGTAGAGCTGCAAATGAAGGTTATAGATGATCCTAAGATTAACCTTGATCATGATGGAATGATAAGTTTAGGAACCATGTATGTGTTCCTTCTTTACCATATTTAAACAAGGATTTATTAGAGGAAGATAATAGTGCTTCATTCTCTATTCTTCCTATAAGTATGAAGATGTATAGGGATTTGAAGGAATACTTCAGCTGGGATTGCATGAAGAGGTATATTGCAAAGTTTTTATCTAGGTTCTTATTATGTTAGTCTTTAATCATAAAAGACAAAATTCTAAGGGGATGTTGCATGCATTACCCATATCAAAATTAAAATTGGAGAAAATCACTCTGGAATTTTTTTTTGGACTCCACAAAACTTCTAAAGGGAATAATTCTATATGGGGGTGGTAGTCTATCACCTTACTATGTAATCAAACATCATTTATATCATTGAATAATTATATGAGGATCTGATTACCGAGATATAAATTAAATATTTTGAATAAACTTTGTGGTTATATTGTTTTAAACGAACATTTTATACTTTTTAAAAACAAACATTTTATTGAAGAATGTTTTGTTATTCAGGAATCCGACCGAGTCCATCATAATGAGGTCATTTTACAAACATAAGTTTCCTAACCCATGTTTTAATATTGAGCTTCTCTAGACAAAGACAAATTCAAGAAGTGAATTTGTTGATTATACACTTTTTTATATTCAGCCCCATCAGCATAAGAATTGTAAATTGTTGGATTAAAAAAGAATTAGGGGTAGAATATTCTGATTGGTCAAATTATATATTTGATGTAATTAGAGAAATAATTAAGTGGATGAAGGGTTTTGAAAAAATAATGTGAAGTTAGAAGTTAGAATGTTTTCATACGTTGTAAATTAAAGTCAAATGTTGCTTTCTTGATCAATAAGTTCTCATAAATCATGAAACCATTCATGGTAAAATATTTTGAAGAAATGGTGGAGAGGTTTGAAGAATTTAAGAGTTAAAAAATGGGATTTCAATCATAATTTTAATTACATAATAATGAAATGAGAAAGAAAATGACGTTGATGAGCCTGAGGAATAAGGAAATTGTATTGATATTTCCGTACTGAGACGTTTGTACTGAAATATTTTTATTGAGAAAATCCTACTAAAATTTTCGTACTCATATTTTCATACTGGAAAAATCATACTAAGATTTTCATACTCATATTTTCTTATAGAGATTTTCGTATGTCAATTTTCTTATAGAGTAAATCATGCTGAAGTATTAATAATAATTATTCATGCTGCAAAAGAAAAATATCGTAATGGGCTAGGAAAGGAAAAGATCATAATAAACTAAGAAAGAAAAATATTTAAATTAGCAGATAAAGAAACATATCATAATGAGCTAAGAAATATATAAAGAGTTTAATAAGTCAAACATTAACTTCAATTATGCATAAACATTGGAGAAATATAAGGAGGTTTCAATAATTCAAATTTTATGTTTAATATGCGAGAGTTTTTTATAGATTTTGAGATTTTAGGAAGCGGGGAATGTTTTCAAGTTTCCCACCTTTGATTTTTTTATCCTTCTATAAATACTTCCTTATATCACTTTTTCATCTGTAAATTTTACATACAAGAAAAAGATGGACCTATAGCGAATTTGTTGAAAAATATCTTATCTGATTTAAGAGGAATTGTATTGAACATTATAGAAGAATTTTGAGTTTTGCAGATTGAGAATGGATTCATTATATTGAATCATCATACTCAAAAAACCCAATTAAATATATAGAATTATAATACTATGAAAATAAAATATAGGATCCATCATTATCATATTTATATAATCAAATCCATAGTCATCATACTCAAAAAATTGGATCCAGGATCCATCATCATTGTATTTAGAAAATCTGATCCAGCATCATTGGATAGAAAAACTTGATCTAGCCAAATTAGACCGGGGATTTAGAATGAGCAATTTTGGAGAAGTATAAAAAAAGGATTTATTATTTTTTTGTATCAATTTTTTTATAAGAAAATATTGTAAACTGATGGGATTTTGTATAATCATTCCTATCATAATATAAAAGGTGTCTAATGGGAGTTATCAGAAGTTGTATTCACTTCTTCTTAATAATGGATTTCCATAAACCCACAGGAATAGATATGGAAAAGATGTAGGTTCTGACACTGAGGATGAACCATATAAATCTTGTGTGATTTAATTAATTTCCTAATATTTATTTCATGGGTATTTACTAATAGTTGATAAGGATATAAATCTTAATAGGTTACAACGGTTATGTTTCGAAAATATTTGAAACTTATAAAAGTGAACAACTAATTAATCCCCCCCTAAAAAGTGTTATTTGATCCCTTCGAACTTCAATTGGCATGAGAGGGAAGGTTCCCTTATTGAATCCTTATCATGGAAAATATAAATTCTGTCCAAATTAGAGGAATTCCTACATTCAATAATAAAAATTATTATGGATGAAATAATATGATGATTCCTTATCTGCTCTCTCTTGGCCAAGAAGTTGATGATTTTTCTACTATATGTTTTACACCTATAGAGAATGGTGATCCTATGATGTTTGTTGATAAGATAAATATAGAAGTTTATTGAAAGGATATAAATGCAATCCTTATGTCCTTATCGGAAAAAGTTTATCAGAATATGATGGGTCTCAATACTTCAAAAAGTATATGGAACAACCTAGAGAGTATTTTTTAAGGGAATACTAAAGTCAAGGAAGCAAAGCTACAAATCTGGAATAGTAAGTATGCAGACATGAGAATGAGAGATGAAGGAATAATTGATTAATATGTCAACATAGTAAATAAATTTTTTTGC
This sequence comes from Viscum album, assembly GCA_963277665.1. NCBI lineage: Eukaryota > Viridiplantae > Streptophyta > Magnoliopsida > Santalales > Viscaceae > Viscum > Viscum album. The sequence continues at coordinate 645,732,014 of OY728125.1, read as the reverse complement.
AACATCAGAGGATTTGGAGATGTCCTACAATATTCTATAATTGTGAAGAAACTTTTGATTGACATTCCAGACATATTTGATTATAAAATTTATTCTTTATAATATAATGATGATTTATCTACTGAATAATTGAATAACCTTCTTGTTCTATATGAAATTAGGAAATAACCATGGTCTAAAAATAATATCAAAGATGAAATGGATTTTAAAGCCATGAAAAAGATGAAAATCCAAGTTGTTGAAGAAAATGATCTGTTTGAATCCTTAGATAAGTTGGATGATGAGTTGAATGAAATAATCATGCCTATTATATCTAAGAACTATCTAATAGTAAGAGTAACATATAGAGGAAAACATCCTCTAATTTTTTTTGATTGTGGTGGAATTTTTCACTTTGCTATGAATTTTTACAAGAAGAATGTTGGAGAATATCAAGATGATTCGGATGAAAAAATTTGATGGAATAAGTGGAAAAAAATAAAAAAGAAGAAAAGTCGTCTAAGAATTACAAGAAGAAATTTATTGGAAACAAAAGAAGTATGTTGAGTAAGAAAGTTGAATCAGACTCAACTGACTAAAACTCTTCTGAATATGAAAATTTAGAAACATTCAGAACCTTCATTGAAAAAGTTGAGAAACAATTAATCATCATATATTGAAGAAGGTGGTAAAGAATATTATAGAGATTATCATCTTATAAAATTTGATCTTTAATTTCTGGAGGAAAAAAAATCTCTCAATAAATAAATTATAATGAAAAAGAAATATTATGAGGAAGTCATTAAAGGAATAAAATATTCCATGAATCAGGAAGATGAATACATTGAGGAGATTTTAAATTACAAAATTATAATGTCTAAATAGGGAAAGAAGATGCAAGATAAGGAAGAAGAAGTTAACAAGTTTCAATAAAAAATTCTTGAGTCTAAAATTACTTTAATGATGATGAATGAAAACTTCAATAAAGATTCAAAAGTAAAATATGAATATTCTACAGTTATTGAGAAGGCTCAATATGAGAATTAGGTGAAATATTTTCTTCCCTAAAATAATGTTTCATATGATTCTTTTAAATTTTCATGTTTCAGAAAAATTATCAGGAATGATTTGGTAGATAAGTGATGTGATAAACCTATTAAATCTTCAAAAGTATAAAAATCATTCAAATGTAAATATGGCATGAATCCTGGTGTTGTGGAATCTATGCAAATAGAGCTTATAATTTTTGGCACAACTTATCTCTACCCGGAAGAGGGTTTGAGAAAAGTGGAAGAAATAGTGAAATTAGAGTTATTAACTTTTCCAACTAATAGAAAGTTGAAAAGGTGAATTCTCAAGATTTTAGAATATTTCCAACAAAAAAACAATTAGAATGTTTGGAAGAAGTTTTTGGAAGATTTGATCATGTTTTTCATCATGCTAAAACATGTATGATTCTATTTCCAGAAAAAGTTCCTTACAATAAAATAGAAAATAAAGTCGAAGAGACAAAATTTAAAGAAATATCTTTTATTATTGAGATGACCTTGAAAGAAATTAAAAGTAAAAACCCTATATAATTGATAATGTTTGTTATTCACATATGAAAGGTGATATAAAAATCATGAAACATGTTGAATGTTTTGATGGAGGATCAGTTTCCTTTGGGAATGATGGTTCCTTAAAAATAAAAGGAATTGGAATGGCAGAGACTAAATTAGAAAAGTTGAAATCTAAGGTTGTTTTCTATGTTGATGGGAAAAACATAACTTTCTCAGTGTAAATTAAAATTATGATGACGGAGAATAATTTCTTTAGGAAAATATTTTTGTACCATCAAATGTTTTATTTATGGAAAATTCATTAAAAAGGAGGAATAATCACTGGGAATCTCTTTAAAATAAGAGAATTCAATAAATTCCATTATTTGAGTGCTGAAGAGGAGAACAAATTGTGTCATCAAATACTTGGACTACTTGGGTGAAAAAACATGAGTAAACATTCTAAATTTGATGATGTATATAATTTTATAGAGTTGAAAATAAGAGATTAATATGTTTTAATTACTTTCTAGATAGGAAAGATGACTAAATAATCAATAAAATATTTGATATTAAATCTAGAATACGACTTGAGATTCTTCATTCAAAATTATGTGGGATGGTGAGACATAAATCAAAAAAAGGAAAATTGTGTTTTATTACTTTTATTGATGTTTTCACTCAGATGAAAAACATCATGTTTATGAATAAATGGTCAGATTCTATTCAAATGTTTAAATTCTTTAGGAAATATGTTTAGAAAGAAAATGGAGTTTCCATAAATAATTTGAGAATAGATAATTGAATTGAGTTCAAAAACAATACTTATTAAACATATGAGAGAAATTATGGTATCAAATATTAGTATAGTGCTAACTATACTCCACAACAAAATGGAGTTGAATAAAGATATAATAGAAGCTTAGTTGAAATGGGAAGAAGTATGTTACCAGAATAAAAACTTTCAAAGTTAAATTGGAGATAAGTTGTTATTACTATTGTACATGTTCAAAATAAATGTTTATTGAGACCAAAAGCCAACATGACTTCTTATGAAATGTGGTATATCAAAAAAACTTCATTGAAATACGTTAATGTTTTTTGGATTCCATGTTTTCTCAAAATCAAAAATCCATATTTGGGAAAGTTTGATGAGAATGCTAATGAATGAATTTTTTTAGGTTATTCACCAAATGTAATTAGTTACAAATGTTGGATTAAATGTTTAAAAATGTTATTGGACTCACATGATGTAAAGATAATTTAAAATAAAATTTCTTTAACAAAATTTACTAAGAATACTAAGGAGGATACACTAGAAAATTCCAATAATAGTGAATGTTATCCAAAACATTCTTATCAAGATATAGATGAGTCATGTGGTAAGGAAAGTGAATTTGGGAGAGAAACTTTGAGATTTACTACCTTACAAAAAAAATGTTGAATCCAAAAACATTATTACGAATCAAAAGGATTTGGTTTAGACCAGAAAATAGTTTAGATTAGAAAATCAAACTTCAATTTTCTCAAAATTTAAACCAGAATTAGTTTCAGAGGATATTCAGTGAAAATAATGGGTAGATGATATGAATGAAGAGGTAGATAAGATATGTAATAATGAAACATGGTAAGTAGTTCCAAGCCTAAAAAATAAAAAATTTATATAAATAAAGTGGGTTTATAGAAACAAGCTGAATGAGAATATAGAAGTTTCAAAAAAATCAACACTTTTTTTTGTAAAGAATATGCATAGGTGGATGGTGTGGATTTTGATGAAACCATTTCCCACATTTCACAGCTTGAAACTATTTTAATGTTTATTATAGTGGATACTTATTAGAATTACAATGTTTATCAAATGGATATAAAGTCATCTTTCTTAAATGTGGAGATTGAGAAATAATTTTACATTGAAAATCATAGTCTATTTATACATGATGAAGATGAAAATAAAGTTTTGAAATTAAATAATTCCTTGTATGGAATGAAGCAAACTTCACTAGCATAGTATTTTATGCTTGACCATTGTTTGAGAATGTTGATCTCTTATAAATAAAAATTTTATAGAAACTTGTATGTGAAAGATGATTACATTGGATCTCTAATTTTAGTTGTTTATGTGGATGATATAATTTTTTCTAGGGATATAGAAGATTCTTGTAAAAAATTTATTGGGGAAATAAATAATAACTTTGAAATGTCAATGTTGGATGAATTATCTTTTTTTCCATGGATTACATGTTCAAAAATACATTTTCTTATCTCAAGAAAAGTATGTTTGGGAGTTGTTAAAGAAGTTTGTGATGGAATAATACATTGATGTTTTAACTGCTATTTCAATGAGCACATAGTCTAGTAAAGAAGAATCTGGTACATGTGCGAATTGGATTGAATTTAGAAAGATGATAGTAAGGATTCTTTACCTTACAACCTCAAGGCTAGATATTGTTTATTGTATGATTTTGTTTTCCAGGTATCAAAGTAATCCAAAGAATCACATATATTAAAAGTAAATAGGATTATGAGACATGTCAAAGGAACAACTTTATATGGGTTGTTATAAACACTAAATAGTGAGATGAGGATTCATTGTTATACAGATAATGATTGGGCTAGAGATTGTAATGATAGAAAATCAACCTCAAAAGAAACATTTGTCTTGGGTGAATGTTTTTTGAGTTGTCATAGTAAGAAACAATGTTCAATAACTTTGAGCACATTTGAATCTAAATATGTTATAGCTACTCAAGCTTGTACTCAAATGTATTTGGTGAAATTTCATCTGTAAGATTTTAAATTAAATGTTTCCAAACCATTGAATATACTTTGTGATAATTAGAGTTCAATTTATCTGTCTAAGAATCTTATCCAACATTCAAGATCAAAACACATTGATAAAAAGTATCACATTATAAAAGACAATGTTGTCACTAGATATGTTTTTCTTACATTTCAAAAAATTATCAGATTTTTGATATCTTTACAAAAGAAATGCCTAAATAAAGGTTTCTGGAATTGAGGCTGCAAATTTATGTTCAGCCTTTTCCCATGTCATCCTAAATCTTATAAAGAATAACCCCACAATGATTTGTATTATGTTGAAAAAGGGGGTAGAAATTAACCACTTTGTACTTTGTAAGGATTTTTAACTTATCTTTCTTTTGTGAATCTAATGTTGTGGTTGTCGTATAATGGGGGAGAGAAAAAAAGTGAGTGAAAAAGAAAGTGAGAAAAGAAAGAATGAGGGAGAGAAAAAAGTATAAAAAGAAAAGTGAGGAGAGTTTATCTTTACATGGACAAAAAAATTTCTTGACACCGAGGGAAGTAATTCCTTCAAAAACATTACTTTATCCAATACTGTGGTGTTAAACCCCTCACTTTTGAGGAAGGCTATGTGTTGATAAATGTCAAAAATTTGAGTTGTGAAATTTTTTGAGAGGTGATAAGTTGTTAAAAAGGGTTTTCAACAAATCCAATGTGGGATATTGAGTAACCATTGTGGTTAAATATTTTTAAGCAATGTTTTTGATTTTTTTGATAACTAACATTTTTTTAACAATTTTTTTTTATTTAGGAAGGAGACCCAATCCATCGTAATGAGGTTGTTTTACGGACATAAGTTTGGGGACCCATGTTTTCGTATTGAGCTACACTATACATTGAATAAGTTAGGAAAATGAATTTATTGATCATACAATTTATCATATTTAGGTCCATCGAGATGACAATTGAAAATCATTTGATTAAAAAAGAATCATGGGTATAATATTTTGTTTTTGGGAAGTCTACCTCTACTATAATCAGATAAACAATGATGTTGTTGAATAATTTTGAAAGAAGAATGTGAAGTCATGATTTAGAAAGTTTTCATAATTTCTAAAACAAAATTAGATGATGAATTTTTGATCAATAAGTTCTCATAAATCATGAAAACTTTTATTATAAAATATTTTAAAGAAATGGTTGAGTGGTTTGAATAATTTCATAGTAGAAAATTGTTATTTCCATAATAACGGGAATTACATCATAATGATAAGAGAAAGAAAAATATGTTACCGAGCTCAAGGAAAAATAAAATTATACTGATATTTTCAAACATAGATTTTCATATAGATATTTTCATTCTTTTATTATCAAACATATATTTTTAGACTGTGAAAATCATACCAAGATTTGTATACTCAGATTTTCATACTGAGAAAATCATAATGAATTTTTCATAATGACATATTCATAATGAAGTATTCATAGTGAGAAATAAGAAGATCATAATTAGGCAAGAAAAAAAATATAGTAATGAGGCAAGAAATAAAAAGATCATAATGAGATAAGAAAGAATCAGATCATAATGAGATGAGAAAGATATAAAGAGTTGAAGAATTCCAAAATCAATTTTAATTATATGTAAATCTCAGTGAAATATAATGAGGTTTTAAGAAATGAAAGTTTATGTTTTTAATGTGATATATTTTCTGCTATTTTTATATTTGAGGAAGTGGGTAATGATTTCATGTTTTCCGCCTTTGTTTTTTTCTTGATTTTCATATAAATACTTCCTCAGATCGTTTCTTCATTCTCAAATTTCACATACAAAAAAAGGTGGATCTTTGGAGAATTTGATGTAAAATTTCTGATCTGATTGAACAATAATTGTATTGATCATTCTTATAGAAAATTGAGTTTTGAATATTGAGAATGAATTCATTGTATTAAATCATAATACTCAAAAAAAAAGATCCACGATCCAGCATTGTCATACTTAGAAAATAAGATACATGATCCATTATTATCATATTCAGAGAATTAGATCTAGAATCATCATACTCAAAAAATTAGATATAGGATCTAGCATAATTGTATTGAAAAAATCTGATCGAAAATAATAGGATTGAGAAAATCAGATTTAGCAAAGTTGGACTGAGGATTTGATCTGAGAAATTGTGGAGGGGTTTCAATAAAATATTTATTATTTTATTTGAAATTTTTTTATAAAAAAACATTGTAAACTGATCAGAGTCATTATAATCACACCTATTGGGGGATAGAAGGTGTCTAATGGGATTTGTCACTAGTTGTATTCACTTATTCTTAATAGTGGATTTCTATAGACCCAATGGAGTGGATATGGAAATGATGTAAGTTATTACACTGAGGCTGATACTTGTAAGTCATGTGTGATTTAATTTGTTTCCTAATATTACATGCATGATTGTTTACTAATAGTTGATAAGGATATAAATCTTAATAGGATGTGGGGGATATGTTTTGACAAGAATTGAAAATTATAAAAGTGACCAATTGATTCAACCTCTCTTCCCAGTTGTTATTCAATCCTTTGGAATATTTTAAGTGGTGAGGTTAAATGGAGTACCACATTCCATTGTATCTGATTAGGATTTTAGGTTTACCTTAATGATTTTAAGAATTATTCAACAATCCCTTTATACAAAATTGCATTTCATCACTACTTATCATCATTAAACTAATGGTCAGTCTAAAAGAACAATTCAACCCCTAGAGAATATGTTGAGATCTTATTTGTTGGATTTAGAAGTTGGTTGAAATCAAAACCATTCTCTAATTTTTTTCTTAATATAATAGATTCCACTAAATCATTTATATGGATCCTTATGAATACCTCTATGGAATAAAATGTATAGATACAATGTGTTGGAGTGAAGTTAGATAAAGAAAGCTTTTGGGACCTGAGGCCACTGAAGAAATGGAAGACAATGACATAACCATTCCGCAGCATATCAACGTAGTACAAATTTGGGAGGAAATTTATGTTCATAACTGATGGTGTGATATAGAATATGATCTTTTTTTGAAGGTTTATTTATTAATTTCTTCATGGAAGAAGGTTATGAGATTTGGGGAGAAAGGGAAACTAATCCCTAGGTATATCAGTACCATAGAGATTATTGATCAGATCAAGATGGGTTCCTATCACTTGGAACTTCCATTAAACCTCTATCAATTCCATGATGATAACCATGTATCTATCCTAATGATTTAAATACCTATCCCTTCACATGTACTAAACTTAGAGGTTATACCACAAGAGCAATATCTTTCTTATGAGGAATAACCAGTTTAAATTTTGGATCATACAACAATAGTTCAAGGAAACACGACCACTCACCTGGTCAATTTTTTTCAGAGATACCACTAGTTATAGGAATACACATGTGAACTTGAGGATATAATGAGGCAGCAGTATCCTCATTTTTTATTAAAATAAATAATTTTGAGGGATAAATTCATTTCAAGGGGGTAGAATGTAATACCTTGAGTTATTATGTATTTTTTTAAAATAAATTAATTTTCATTGATGGATTTTATTATACTATTCACCATGTTAAGATTTTTTAATGTATCATTGTATAATCATGTGTTTCATGCAACAATGAGTTTCTGCAAAACAATATTTTATTATTATAATTATTTAAATGAGATTATTATAAAATAGCTCCTTAACATAGTAATATGAACTATAATAACTACTTTTTAAATATTATTTATAATTTTTTTATATAAACAAAATATATTTATAAAAAAACATATAATTTTTGTTAAATTCATTATATGTTTGAAAATAATATTTTCTTAAAAAAACTGATTTTTATACCATTTTGTGAAAAATAATAAAACTAATTTTAGACACTTTTATAAGTTGAATTTGATAAATAATACTTAATTTTTGAATTTGGAATGTCAAAATTTGGTTAGGTTGTGTTTTTACAATTTGTATGGAAAAAATATTTTTGGATGAATAGTGAAAACACAAAATTTTAATTTAAAAATACATTTTTTACTAATTTATTTATATTGTTAAATTATATTTACTTTTTTAAAGTATAATTAGATCAGTTATAAATAAATAAATCCAATTTATGTCATTATAACCAATTTCACATTGAAATTTTATATAAAAATCTTTCAAACTTTTGGACCTTTTCACTTTAAAAACATGTCGCCCCATCCCATCTCTTTGATTAATTTTAAATTGATTTATTCTCATTATATGACTAGAATTTGGAAAATTTAATTCCATATTTAAAATAACAATAATTTATAATATGTTCAACTTTTTTTTGACAAAAAATATTAGTGAAATGAATTAAAATTACTTACAGTGATTATGGTAAAAATGATCTTAATTAATGACTAAACTTAAAATATAAGGTGTAAAACTAACCCTACACCTATATAAGAAATATAAAATAGACATTTTAGACCATAAAACCACTTTTTATCTTTAATTTTCTATTTATAAACCTTTTATGACAATTAAAACATGGGGACCACTCAAATATTTTATGTAATACCCAATGTGTCCTTTTTCGCACTTATAAAAGGCTACCACCTATTACTCAAAATTCACACCTATAAATCAATTTTCTTAGCCAAAACCTGACTAAATATCCTCATAACATCTCTACCATCATCCTAAAATCCTCTTGTTTTTTAGAAATCCAACCAACTGAGCCCTTTGGTGAAAACCAAAATGATTTACACAAAGAAGAGGTAACACCCTTCAACAAGCACTTTTGTTTTATTTCTTTCTCCACTGCCATAAAATATTATTATTAAATGATTATATAATAAAATTAGTATCATAAATATGATGATATATTTTATTTTAATGATAAAACATACATTCACACACATCTCTATCAAATGTGATATGCAATCATTGTTCTTGTATACGGTGGACTACCATCTCGCGAACTGATGTCATTCATTATTCCATTTCCACATTTCATGGTTAGAGATAATGATGATATTTATATTTTTATATGATATATATGATATTTTTGATATATTTATACTTATTAAATTTTTATATAATGCATATATTCATGTTTTATATTTTTTTAAAACATGATAACTTGATTTTTTGATGTTGACTACCACCTCCTCAAAGCGATGTGATTCATTCACATTTTACAAGAAATTTATTAAGGATGGTTTTAGTGAAATTATATTAAATACTAATGATACTATAATAATAATAATTATATTCAAATATTTAATTTATTTTATTTCATTCAGTATGACAATAAAATAGAAACAATGTTCATGTGTACATACGACTTACTCTCTCCATGAACAGTGTATTTCATTTTCTATTTATGTATTTTATAGATTGTAATAAATAAATTTATAATGAATATGTGATATTTATATTATTTTTTATCACTATCTATATTATGAAATCATCATATAAGTAACAGGAGCAAAAATATAACAAATCAAAAAACATGTGAAAAGAAAGGGAGGTATTACCCAAAACGTAACATTAACATAAATTGTTAATAAATGGGTAATAAAATTTCATAATTAGATTTCATATGCAATGATATAATTTAATATGGTTCCATAATAGTTTTATAAAAAACTTATATTTGTTATATAGGAGTTTCAAATGAGTACAAAGAGAGTCAATACATAATGTAAGGGAATTTCTAGTCTCACTTTTATTTCTTCCAGACTTATGCCATATCCACCACTCATTTATTTTATGTGGTGTATATACTATCCATTAATTTATTATATGATTTTTATCCTTAAATTTATCGGTATTTACATATCCATTTTATAATCTCTCTTTCATCGGGTTTACAGTTTAAAAATTACCAAATCGGTATAGAAAGTTTGTCTCAATTTTCCTTCTTTGAGACACAAGTTTTATTATACACCTATATTATTTTATGAGGTGTATATAATGTCCCTATAACATGTTATTTCATGAATATTATTCTATTAATTATATTATAACAATAATTTAATGTTATTATCTCATGGAGGTTATGATTTAAAGTTACCAAAGTGGTAAGAGTTTATTACTACAACCCCATCATTTATCGATATTATTTACTATTATTATGAATTGATGAAATGTTATGATCCATATCTTAATAACTCCCATAAAGTTTCTTATGAATTAGTTATTAATTATATATTCTTTTATTGGTACGATTATTCCAATCATTGGTTCTTAGAATAATTAAGAAATTTCTTTTACGAAAATTGCACCTTATGCCTCTCTTCAGTCGAATATCTATTTTATTCAAAAAACCATGTTTTCAAAAAAAAAATTTTTTTTATTAAATGATATTTAAAGTACATTTAAAATAAAAAATATTTTTTAATTTTTTATAGTTTTCAAACTTATTTTCAAAGAATTGTTTTTCAAAAATGATTTATTTTTTAAAAATAGTCTTTCAAAGCCTAAATTATATTTTCCTCAAGAATTTTTTTCAAAATATATTTCAAAATTATTTTCTATCTAATATGACATCTATTGGAATTAATCAATCCTTTCTGGGGATATTATATAAGGTTATTGTTCATATTATTTCCTTTAATGGTCTATTGTTTAATGGAATGATGTCTATGACACGCGTTTCTATTCCACAAGTTATATTCCTATAAAACCCACTTTTTTCACTGGATATGCATTGATGAATTTATTATGAAACCTATAAATTTTCCACAAGTTATGAAATGATTTCATATTTATGATTCCCATTTAATTTTATGTGTTATGATATGATGAATTATTATGATATAGTGGAACACAAATGTATGTTTTTATTATGTGATGGGTGGGGCCTATATATCCCTATAATTAATTGATTAAAGATTTATATCTCATGTGATAATGATGAGAATAAAGTCTATAGGATTAATCTTCTATGGGAAGAAGGGGAGGTCCATTCCACTATGGAAAGAAGGGGAAACCTGATGCACTATGGGAAGAAGGGGAAACCTAATCCATTATGGGTAGGAGGTGTAACATGATCCACTCTAAGGGAAGGACTATGACTAAGGATTTTGGTGTGTCCCACACAGTAGGTTTAGTCCCCATTAAGTGCCCTGATAAGTTTTTTCAATAAGCCTTGACTTATTGGGAATAATATTACATGTTTATGTGTCTTCCACAATTCTATGTCTTATTCCAATGTTATGATTTCATGGTTTATGCTCTTGATTCCCTCGTGATTTATGACTTATGAACTATCGATATTTATTCCATGAATCAAGTATATAATCTTTGATATGTAAGTTATGATCTTATATTGTTATTATAATGTTCTAATACCCGTATGTTCATGACTATTATTACATATCTTTCTTGTTAACTCTTACTAAGAATCTAAGCTCACCCATTCTTATTTTTCCATTCCCCAAGTAATGAAAATATGTATTATCTATTATGTGTCTAAAAATGGTTCTATCCATGTAGAAACTAGTAATAGATAATTTAACTCACTTATATACCAATGTTTATGTTCCCATGTTTCAAAAGTCACTAAATTAATATGGTCTTGGGCATCTATTTGTGTAATGTATTAAGTATTCCCCAAAAAATGATGTAATGTTAATTTATTTTAAGAGAGGTTAATTATATCTACAATCTATTTTATCTTGATAAACTGAAAGTCAATCCATCCCCAAAATAATACCAAAATCTACCATGGGTAGTTCGATAAGATTTAATGGAATGACCATTCCACCAATAATTGTATGCCAATTCCTATAAATCATAGTTTCATAAATTTTCATCCAAATTTTTCACCTAAAGTTATATCATACTTTCAAAATATGATATTCCCAATATACAATCAAATTTCTCAAAAATGAATGAATACGAATATTTGGAGTCTAACATGGTATTGGAATAATTTGAATAAAAATTAACATACCAAACACTATTAAATTTTATGGCCCATCATCAACAGTAGTAGTAAAAAAATATTTTATGATAAGATTTTACGTCTAATTGGGATAATTTCTACCCTGAGTGACTAACATTAGACATAAATTAGTAGTATTCCCCAACTCATTGAAACTAAATCATCTTACCATCATCATTTAATTATTTTTTCTTAATAATTTTCCATGTATTTAGGGCCTGTATGCCCAACCTTTCACATCATAATCATTTCCAAGATTTCAGAAGACATTCCCTAGGGTTATTTTTACCACACCTATCACAATATGCTAAACTTTATTTTCTTAAAATTAGGTTTAAGGAATAATTTTACACCATTTCATACCATACAAACATTTTCCTCTTATTATTATCAAGGAATACAATATCATCAACAAACTTCATTTCTGTCTTCTCATCGCATTGAAATAATCTATCATAACTTTGGAATTTAGAGGATTTAAATTCCCGTCAATATATTGGATTCAATCCAAATTAAAATTGATTAATTTTATTATCAATATCATAGATACAATTTAGTGTACATGTTTACAATCTATAGAAGTTTTCTTTACATATGACTTCAGAATCATCCTCCTTCAATCTCAATTCCAAGAATTTGTTTTCCATTCAAAGTCAAATAACATTAGAAAGATATTTCTCAAGGAAAATATTATTAAATTACTCCAATTGCAAGATAAAAACCTTTTTACATTCTCTATTATTCCTAAACATTTTCCATTATTGATTATATTCACCTTAAAAATGGTAAATAGAAAGATTTACCTTTTGATTCTAAAAAACCCGTGACATCAAACATATTCTCCAATTAATTAATCCATCCATCAACTTTTATAGGATTAGAAGATCCACTAAATTATAGATAATAGTTTCTCATAAAATTCACCAATATCATCATGTAAGTTTATTGTAGATTTTTTTTTAAAATCTCACATGTATACCACAACTATTTATAGCCAATTTCAACTGATACATTACTTATTAAAAAATACTATATTCTAACCACAACCAATCCATACTATTGATTGGGAAGGATATCATCCCCTAATGCCTTCCTACATCAAATTTCTTGTTTCCACTTTGGAAAAATATTCTAAACAGAAAAATTTTGACCAATAAACATGGTAATCGTAAAATAATATATCATTTCAAAAAACCCTAAATTAAAATATTTTAAAGGTATTCTATTAACATTATAATAACCCCTATAGTTATCTAATCATTTTTATGATACCAAATATATGAATATGACCTTATAAATTACATATTGTAGTTAATTTGATATATAAATCAATTTATTACACTACCAAAGATATTTTATCTTTATAATTTTATTTATTTAGGTCATAAATCTTACATAAAAACCCAAATATTACGATCATGACACTTATATGAAGTATCCATTTTCCCTTAAAACAAAATACTTAAAAAAGAAACATGTTTTAATGTCCTAACACATATTAAAAATTCGCTTCATGACATCATACTTTTCCTTACTCATACTATGAAATAGATTTTAAAATTTGGGAGGAGCCCACAAATATAAGTAAGGGACATATAAAGATGTAAATAAACCATTAGTCCATGAACACTCATAATAATTTTCCATTTTCAAAATAACATTTTGGATCAAAATTAGCATTTAATTACCCAGAAAATCAACTTTTCTACCTAAATATTTTCATAAAATATTTCATAAGAACTATTAAAGTTAGAATAAAACTCAAAAATGATTCATTATAGACCTGAAAACTAATAAAAACTTTTCAAAAAAAAAATACTTTTCACTGTTAAAAAGTATCAAGTACTTTCCTTTAAGAATAATGTAATTCCCCAACCCTAGTTACCCAGAGTCAGTGCATTATTACATAACATTTTCATGATCACAAGAGATCAATTCCTGAAAGACCGATCAATTTAGTAGCCTTGGAAGTAATGGATACATATACAAGTTTTACATTATGTTATGAAAAGAAAAAAAACAACATTTTGTCTCCTTATAACATAATCATATCCCTTAGCATATCCCTGAAGGTCAATCATAATATACTTCTTCGCATCCTTGGAAAAATAAAACATAAGAAAGGTGTGAGATCAGATGCTTATTAAGGATAACAATATAGAAAAATCTAAAATAAGAATAAACATTTAAGGCAAAGTATAAGACTAAAATACAGGCCCTTTAAACTTAAACTTCAGCATAATATGGAAAAAATAAATCAAATAATTTCATTTAATTATACACATGGATATTATACTAGTCGAATAATCACATGTAATATCAATACCTAATTTCATAATGATGGAATGCATAATGCAAGATATTATAACCACATAGTCAAGGCCTCGTGGTAAGACTACATATAAAGACTTTGTCAAGGCCTTGTTCCAATACACTAGTTTGTCTCATGAGACCTACCGATGCATCGATGGGATATAATAGGCCACACCCATCACTTACTACATCAAATGCATTTCTCATAGGAAAAGGTAGAAACATAACATAAACATTCATATTAAAACTAGCATACATAATGCTAATAGTTTAACTATAAACAATGAATGGTATAAGAAATATCACATCCACAGGCAAACATATCATAAATACTTAAATACAATATGGAAGATTGTATCATAAAAAATCAACATCAAAGATGCGTAAAATCCAACAAATGACGTTAACATAGAAGAAATAAATCCAAAAACTATTTGAGTGAAATATCTATTTCTACTTTGAAATCATTTAAATGTAAAGAAACAATTTATTTTAAAAATATTCTTATAATATTGTAAGATAATATTAGAAGGTATTATAATGGCATAAAATAGTCGTACCCACCATATAAGAAAAAAATCATTATTTCCTTAATTTTTCAAAAAGGTCATAATGTACCTTGTTTGGAAAATGATAGAAAGATTCCTTTGATAACACTTTCTAAAAATTAAAACAAGGGTATAAATGACATTAACCCATAGTCTAGAAAATTGTAAAAATGTTTTGAAATACATTTTTATGAAACAAGGATGTGGATGGTAAAGAAGTCCCAGAAGATACTTACATATAAAAAACCTCAGATAATAAAAAGATAGTAAAATTAACCCTTAACTTGTAATTTTCCTTAATCAAGGGTACTTTATCCTCCTATATAATGGCTAAATCATTGTTATTAAATTATACAAGAAAAAATACAGAAATATGATATCATATATGATCCCTTAATATGTATTTGTTAATAATATTTCAGTAGTGTCATTGTTCTGATTATTAACTGATTCATTTTACTTTATATGTTTTGTTATGTAAGTCCTGTTTGTTATTTATATGATGTATTTGATTCATATAAAGAATGATATTTAGTTCTTAAAAAATATTTTTTAATCATGAAATGAAAATTATTCATCAATGGTTACGATGGGGAATGAAATCTCATCGTGTCATAGAGACGGTAAGCCGTACGCACACATGAGAGATAATATTATTCTATTGATGGTGAAATCATATATAATTGGATGGTATATTATATACATAGAATCATTAATATGTTATATTTATTATTTACATCAATTATACTCATTATTATTATAAGGCCCCGACCTTAAACATTACACAATCTTGAATTAAGTGAATAATTAACATTGAGGATCTTTTCAGGTTTAGAGATTTAGGGAATTAGGGAATAACTACTACATCTCAAAAATTAAAAAGTAGACACTTCTCTGTTTCCATTTTTTTCACAAAATAAAAACTCTTAAAAAAAGAAACTTGTCTACTTTCAAGTTTTAGACAACATGGATTTTCCATGATTCCATCCTTGACCCTATTCATATTTAAGTCCTATGAAAAACATTTCAAAACATGGGATGAGAATAAAAAACTCAGTAAGGGTTATAAAATAAGGAAACAAAACATTATCCCATCGATAAATACAAATCAATGAAACCTTAATTTTCAATCATAACATTCCTTACGAAATCCTTAGATTTATGAATAACACACAGAATTCATAAATCATAAAGATAACTTATGGCATACATAAAATACTTACATTGTATATTTCACAGCTACATAGGGTGTTACATTTGGAATACCCATCACAGTATATTCCCTAAATATCTTAGGAGAAACATTCACGTTTACCTCCATCATGTTACCCAATGCATTGGAGAGATATCTCGGGCCCACCCACCTTAGGTTTATCATGAAACCACCTGTATATGTAAACAATGCCCAACAAACTTAACATATTCATAACCCATAAAACAAGAATAAATTAAAGATAACATTTCACATTACAATTACAGTATATCATTTCAAGATATTGACATAATCAATGACTTATCAAACCATTTTAAAAAAAAATTAAAACATTTAATAAACATATTTTTTAATCAATGTGTCCCATACCACTGTGAAGATTTTAAAAGAAATTTTAATTTCAAAACATTCATGTCCATATAAATAAATCCTTAAAACCATTTTTAAACATGTACATTAATGAGAAAGATTTTGAAGAATAAATCTTTAATACATTTAAAACAATATTTTAGCTAAAGGGTTCCTAAACAAATGAGAGCATATTGAATACAAATAAAGAGAAATAAAATTAATAAAATCTTATAATATTGTGATAATAAGGATATTCATGATATAATATGTTAACGGGTAGTATATACACCACATAAAAGTGAATTGGTGTATAACAAACAATAAGTCTCAATGGAATGTAAATTGAGATGAAATACCTTATAGAGAATGTATCCTTAGGTTAAGGATAAATAAGAAACATAATTATGTGTGACAAATATAAATACACTAAATATGATTGGATATTAAGTGTAAATCTATCATAGTATATTCACATTTATTATTTTAAAAACAACACCAATGACTTGAATGTTTAACTCAATTAATGAAAATTGAGTTAAGATTACTCTTATCAAGTTCATATCAATGACTTGAGAATTTATCAATTGAGTTATTATGTGTGTCAAAAGTATATAAAAAAAATGTGAGGGGAAATTAAAACATAAATAAATAAACAGTGATTCCCTACATAATCATAGCATGACATAATTAAGAATTAGAAGATTACCCCAATGAATAGAAATTGGGTTAAAAATTTCCCTTATCGATTTGGTATCTTATGAAAAATACACCACATGAAAGAAGAATCATAAAAAGAAGATGTAAATACCCATAAATTAAATTATATTATACAAATAATACAATCATGGGCAGTACATACACCACACAAAATGAAATAGTGGAAAATAGATCATTAATCTCACTGGAATAAAAAGTGAGATGCAAATCCCTTACCACGTTGTAATCAATCGAGTCGTATGACCAAAATTTAATAACCACCAAATGAGTAGAAAAATAACATGAATATATATAGAATCATGATAATATATATCAAATGATAGTACACAATACACTATAGGCAATAAATAAGCGGTGAACAATGGAAATCTCAAGGAATTAAAAGTGAGATAAGAAACCCCTTACCTCATGTACAACTTGACGTGTTGGTTATTTAATATTATCAATAATAAAATAAAGTTAATTTATAATTGCATAAAAACCGTTTTAATGTTTATTATTCCTTTTATATCACTTATTACCATGTTATAAACATTATGAAATCATTTAAGTTAATAATGGTTGTCTTGTCGATATTTGGTACTTGATTCAAAAATGAACTTCTTATAATTAAAAGTTGTTCATGTGGTCAAAATTACATTATATCTAGAATTATATTATTGATTTATATATCATATATATCCTGTATATATATGTATTTAAAATATTATATAACATTTGGAGATAAGAAATGAAATGTACCGTTCATTGAGACAGTAAGTCGTACGTACGCATGAACGCTACATTCATTTCTATTTCATATTTAATGGAATGAAAAATTAATGATAAATAGGTATATTATAATTCCAGTATAATGTAATATATAATTTCATTAACTATATCCTTTACATATTCCATGTATGGCATGAACGAGTCATATCACTTTGAGGGGGCGGTAGTCCGCACTTCCTCAAATGAAATTATCATGTTTACCCATTATAGAAACCATTAAGTTATTCTATAAATGAAAAATACAGAATTATATAGACAATATAAATATAAAATATATCACATATAAATACAGTTCCATCATAATGGCCACAAAAAGAGGTGGTAGGGGAAGATTGAACAATCATCGTTTTGTAAGGTAGTAGTTCGCCATCCACAAAAATAGTATGTTGTTTACCCATTAGACAGAGGTGTGTGTAAGTGTAGTTTGAATACTTATCGAAAAAACAACCTAGTATATTGAGGATACTGGTTTTGTTATAAAATAATGGATCAAAAGATTTTAGGGTGTTGGAGAAGTAAAATAAATGAAAATAACTTAAAAGAAGACACAATCTTTAAATCGGGTAACTCCCTCTGGTTTGAACCAAAATGATTTATTGAAGTGACTTATTCATAAGTTAACGATTATTTGTGGAAGATATGGATCTTGAGAGATTATTTGAATAGAGTTTGTATGATCTAAGGGACTTGAGAGTTATGAGTAATGGGTTAAAGATCATGGATTTTTATAAGGGGGAGGAGGGACTCTTTCGGAAGGTTTAAAAATATTATTTTATTATATAATTATTTCCAGTTTCTAAAGGTCCAAAACTCATTAAATTTTAAGATAAGATGAATCATGTTATAAATAAAATCATCCAATAATAATTGGACAGGTATTGGATATTGTTTCAATTTTTATAATCTTATTTATTTAAATCATTCATTAATGATCTAAACACTTCATCATTATTGTGTCATAAATAATTTTATTTATCTGATGTCTAAACACAATAAATAAAATACCATGATCTAGGAAATATTTTTGTCATTATAATGAATATTTATAGTCAAACATATAAATTATATAACCCACATTAAAATTGTTTTAGCAAAATAATACATATTTATGATATTTTTATTTTTACTTTAAATAAAACATTATTATTATCATTATCTTATCGGAGTGGATTTCAAAGGCCAAAAGTCTCACCCAAGGATTTTCTTGATTGGAAATTACTTATCCAATATGGTTCGGACAAGTTTTAAGGTGGTTTTATATTATTATAATATTGTTTTTACCTTGAATTACCCTATTAACCTTTAACCGCGGTAAATAAAAGTCAAAGGTTACTATTTACTAAAAATTATTTTCATCTTATTGAACCAAATTTTACTTACTAATAACAAAATTTATTTTGGATTTTTTAATTTTAATTCACAGAAGTGGTAAAATTTCATTTAAATGAAAAAGTCACCTTTTAACTGCTACTCAATGTTTTCACTATTCATAAAAAATTGACGTTTTTCAGAAAAATACCAAAAAATAAGCTGAAGCTATATTTGATATTCTGAGTTCAAAAATCATGTCTATTTTACCAAATGAAAAACATATAATTTTCATTAATTAATTTAAAATTAATTCCCGTTTTCAAAACAAAAAAGCATGTTTTAATGAAATAATAACAATAAAAAGATTGACACTTTTTTATGTCCAATTTCAATGTGAAATTAATTCCAATGGCCATCATTGGATTAAATGGTAAAAATATAATATAATTAAACTTTAAAACAATTTAAAAAGATAATATAACCATATAAATAAATTAGATTAAAAATATGTTTTGAATTAAAATGCAGTATTTTTCACTATTCATTAAAAATAAACTTTCTCAGAAAAATACCAAAAATTTACCCAAAGTAAATTTCGATGTCCCAATTCTATAGAAGAATTATATTTTTTCAAATAAAACATATAAAACTGACCAAAACTATATTTAAAAAGGGTTCATCATCAAAAGGCGGTAAATTGACCTTTTAAAGAATATTGGAGTATTTATGCTTAAAATTAGATTCATTCACATTTTGAGCCTCAATTTCATATCAATGTTTAACTCAATGAATGGAAATTGAGTTAAGATTACTCTTATCAAGTTCATATCGATGACTTGATAATTTTTCAATGGAGTGATTATGTGTATCAAAAGTATATACACAAAAGAGGAGTGGCAATTAAAACATAAATAAATAAACAATGATTCCAGACATAATCATAGAATTAAATAATTAAGAATTATAAGATTAACCCAATGAATGGAAATTGGGTTAAAAATTTCCCTTATCGATTTGGTAACTTACGAAAAATACACCATATGAAAGAAGGATCATAAAAAAGAAGATGTAAATACCCATAAATTAAAGTATATTACACAAAGAATACAATCATGGGATGTACATACACCACAAAAAAGGAAATAGTGGAAAATATAGCATGAATCTCATAGGAATAAAAAGTGAGATGGAAACCCCTTACCACGTTGTAATCAATCGAGTCGCATGAACAAAATTTAATAACCACAAAATGAGTTAAAAAATACCATGAATATATATAGAATCATGATAATATATATAAAATGGTATTCCACAATACACCACATGCAATAAATAAGTGGTGAACAATGGAAATCTCACAGAATTAAAAGTGAGATAAGAAACCCCTTACTCCATGTCCGACATGACGCGTTAGTTCTTTAATACCATGAATAATAAACTAAAGTTAATTTATACATTCTTAAGAAATATTTTCAAGTTTATTATTCCTTTTATATCACTTATCACCATGTTATAAACATTATGCAATCATTTAAGTTAATAATGGTCGTTTTGTCGTTATTTGGTACTTGAGTCAAAAATGAACTTGTTATAATTACAAGTTGTTCATGTGGCCAAAATTACATTATCTGTAGAATGATATTCATGATTTAGATTTCATATATATAATATATATCCATTAAATGTATGTATTTATAATAATACATAACATTTGGAGATAAGAAATGAAATGCACCGTCCATGGAGACGGTAAGCCGTACTTATGCATGAACTCTAATTTCATTTCTATTTCATATTTAATGGAATGAAAACGTAATTATAAATAGATAAATTATAATTCCAGTATAATATAATATATAATTTCATTAACTATATCCTTTATACATTCCACATATGGAATTAACGAGTCATATCACTTTGAGGGGGCGGTAGTCCGCACTTCCTCAAATGAAATTATCATGTTTACCGATTATGGAAACCATAAAGTTATTATATAAATGAAAAATTCAGAAATATATAGATAATATAAATATAATATATATCACATATAAATATAGTGCCATCATAATGGTCACCATAATAGGTGGTAGGAGAAGATTGAACGATCATCGTTTCGTGAGGCAGTAGTTCGCCATCCACAGAAATAGTATGCTCTTTACCCATTAGACAGGGGTGTGTGTAAGAGTAGATTGAATCCTTATCTAAAAAAAACCTAGTATATTTAGGATACTGTTTTTGTTATAAAATAAAGTAATAAAAAGATTTTAAGGTGTTGGAGATGTAAAATGAAAGAAAATCACTTTAAAGAAGTTGCTATCATTAAATCTGGTAACTCCCTTTGGTTTGAACCAAAAGGATTTCTTGAAGTGAATTTTTACTAATTTAATGATTCTAGGTGGAAGATATGTAAATTTAGAGATTATTTGTATAGAGTTTGGATGGTCCAAGGGTATTGAGAGGTGTGAGTAATGGGTTAGAGGTTAGGGCTTTTCATAAGAGGGAGGTGGGGCTCTTTAGGAAAGTTTAAAAATATTATTTTATTATATAATTATTTTCAGTTTCTAAAGGTCCAAAACTCATTAAAGTTGAATATAAGATGACTCATATTCTAAATAAAATCATCCAATAAAAATTGGATAGGTTTTGGATATTTTTTAAATTTTTGTAATCTTATTTATTTAAATCATTCATTAATTAGGTAAACACTGCATCATTACTGTGTCATAAATAATTTTATTTATTGGATGTATAAACATAATATATAAAATATCATGATCTAGGAAATATGTTTATATTTATAATTAATATTTATTGTCAAATATATAAAATATATTACCCCACATTAATTTTTTTTCTCAAAACAATACATGTTTATGATATTTTTATTTTTACTTTAAATAAAATGTTATTAATATCATTATCTTACCCAAGTGGATTTCAAAGGCCAAAAGTCTCACCCAATGATTTTCATGGTTGGCCATTACTTATCAAATATGGTTAAGACAAGTGTTAAGGTGGTTTTATATTATTATAATATTGCTTTTACCTTGAATTACCTTATTTACCTTTAACCGCTGTAAATAAAAGTCAAAAGCTACAATTTACTAAAAATTATTTTCATTCTATTGAACCACATTTTACTTAATAATAATAACCATGTATGTTTTATTTTCTAAATTCAATTCACCAAAGAGGTAAAATTTCATTTAATTAAAAAGTCACCTTTTAACTACTACTCAGTGTTTTCACTATTCATCAAAAATTGAAGTTTTTCATAAAAATACCAGAAATTCAACCTATGCTATATTTTATATTAAAAATTCAAATATGATGTCTATTTTTCCAAATTAAAAAACATAAAAGTTTAATTAATTAATTTAAAATTAATTCCCGCTGTAAAAAAAGCGTGTTTTTAAGAAATAATAACTAATAAAAGATTGACACTAGTTTAGGTCCATTTTCAAAGTGAAATTAATTACAATGTCCATAATTGGATTAAATGGTAAAAATTTAATCTATTTACACTTTAAAACATTTAAAAAGATAATCTAACAATATAAATAAATTAGATTAAAAATAAGTTTTGAATTAAAATGTTGTACTTTTAACTATTCATTAAAAATGAACTTTATCAGAAAAATACCAAAAATTTACCCAAAGAAAATTTTGATGTCCCAATTATAAAGAAGAATTATAGTTTTTCAAATAGAACATATAAAAGTGAGGAAAACTAGATTTAAATAGGGTTCATCATCAAAAGGTTGTAAATTGACCTTTTAAAGAATATTGGAGTATTTATGCTTAAAATTAGATTCATTCACATTTTAAGCCTCAAAATTTTATTGGATAAATGTAAAAACAATTATCAAACATGTATAATCATATTGCAGTTAGTTTTGTTCATTCCCTCCATTACAATGGCTAGGCATTAACTACTATTTAAAATAATAATAATACATTATTTTTTAGCATGGCTCAACATTGTGAGCAACATAAGACTTCAGAAAAACTCATTGTTGCGTTTCAGGTACTCCATTCAATATAGCATCCCATTTAAAATAAAATTAATATTTAATTCAAGAATACTAATAAATTTGAAAATTTCATATTTTTTATTTTCCTGGGATGTTACATCCTTCCCCACCTTTGGAAATTGCGTCCTCACAATTTTAAAATTGGGCTTGGAAACTTCCTTGAAAGCCCCACATCGGAAAAAGAGTAAATAAAAATATCATTTTAAAATAAATAAAGATAATTAAAAAGGTCACCCGAGATAACCCATACTTGGATTCTATGAAAACATGGATATGGAGGAGAAATTTAGTGTCATGTTCTGATGTAGAGAGATTGAAAACATGATTAGGATAAATTTAACAACAAGAAAACCACAAGTTTGTGATGGGTTAAATGGTCATTGGTTTCCCAGTAGGAAAAGTAAATAGAAAACGTTTTTTATGTTCCTGTAGATAAAGTTGGAGAATTTATTTATGAGATTCAATAAGAACATAAGGAATATTACTTACTTGACATGTATACTTTCATCATTTACAAAATTTCTATCACAAACTCATATTTTATCCAAAAAATGAGTATTCAAGATTACTTGGTCACATAAAAAGTTCTAGAATCAAATTCAAAATAATAACATGATCACAAATATATAAACCATATATTTTCCCTATAATTATATGTTATCCAAAACCAAAATTGGTTAGTACGAGATTAATTAATCCCCAAAAGGATAATCATTTATAAAAATAAATACTTCTCTTAATATCCAAAATTCACCAAAAAGTACTCAATGTTCAAGAAAGACCATTAAATATACATTTTTCCTTAAAATTATTCTAAATAATCAAAACTAAGATTGAAATCCAATACTCAAAAGGATTAAATCCCATAGTCTTCCACAATAAATCTTAGCATTTATCTCCAAAAACATCAACTACTCTTAAACTCTCATACTGAAGTGTAATTAACCTAATCACATATTATCTATGATAGATTGAGTAAAGCCCCGACCCTAGTTACCTAGAGTTGGTGCATTATTTTAATACATTAGCATTATTACAAGGAATCACATCCTGAAGGACCGACTAGTTTATCAGTCTTGGAAACACTAGATATATTCATAAGTCTTACATTACATCATAACAATGAAAACTACTACAACAACATCTTGTCTTCATATCCCATCATATTATCCCTATAGGTCATTCATATATTACTTCTTCACATCCTGGGAAAAATAAAACATTGAAAGGGGTGACCTCAGATGCTCAGTAAGGATAACAATATAGCGAAAACTTTCATAAATAAACATAAAAATTTAAGGCATTGTATAACTAAAAAAAAGCCTTTTAAACTTCAAATTCAGCATAATATGGCATAGATAAAATGAAATAATGCCATTTACTTTTTCACATGGATATTCTACTAGTCGAATAATCACATGCAATATCAATAACAACTTTCATAATGACGGAATTCATAATGCCAGACTATCATCACCACGTAGCCAAGGTCTCGTGGCAAGACTACAAATAAGATTTTTGTCAAGGCCTCGTGCCAATACACTAGTTTGTCTCATGAGACCTACCGATGCATCGAGGAGATATAGTGGGCTCTGGCCATCACATATTAAGTCCAATGCATTCCTCATATGAACAGGTTTAAACATAAAATAAACATTCATATTAAAACTAGCTTACAAAATGTCAAAAATTTCTCCAGAAACCATGAATGGTATAAAAATAACACATCCATAGTGAAACATATCACAAAACCTTCAATAAAAAATGGAATTTTTATTATCATAATAAATCAACTTCAAATAAGCTTAAAATCCATCAAATGATGTTGACATAGATGAAATAAAAACTATTTGAGAGAAATATATATTTTTTTGAAATCATTGAAAAGTCACGCATTTATAAAGAAAGTAATTTAAAAGAGATTTTTGAATCAAAGTGTCCCATACCACTTTGAAACTTTTGAAAAGAAATATCATTTCAAAACATTCATGCCCATATAAATAAATCCTTAAAATAATTTTGAAAACATGGACATTAATTAAAAGATTTAGAAAGATAAATCTTTAGAACATTTAAAATTCAGATCTTCATAAAGAGTACCTTTCAAAAATCCTTAAAATATTCAATTTGAAACCATTTTTATGAAAAATGGACATGGATGATAAAAATGTCCTAATTGATACTTACACATAAACAATCTCGGATAATAATGAGATTAAGGAATTAAACCTTACCAATTTGGTAACTCACGAAACATACACCCCATGAAAGAGGTATCATACAATTAATATGTAAATACACATAAATTAAAGTGTATTACACAAAGAATACAATTATGGGCAGTAAATACACCACACAAAAAGTAATAGTGGAAATATGGAATGAATCTCACGGGAATAAGGAGTGAGATGAAAACCCCTTACCTTGAACTTTTCATTGGTCGAGGGTAGGTTAACATCCTGTATAATAGCTAAATCATTGTTATTAAATTATACAATAATCATATACATAAATATGATATCATATATGATCTTTTAATATTTCTTTGTTAATAATATTTTAGTATTATCGTCATTTCGGGTGTTAACTGATTCGTTTTCCTTTATATGATTTGTTACGTAAGCCGTGTTTTTTATAGATAAGTTGTATATTATTCATATCCAGAATGATTTCAAGTCCTTAAAAATTAATTTTAATCATCAAACGATAATTATTCTTGAATGGATATGATGGGGAAATGAATCTCATCGCGTTCATGGAGACGGTAATCTGTACGTACGCACGAACGCTACTTCCATTTCATTTTTCATTTTAAAATGAAACAAAAACAAATAATACATAGGTATATAATAATTCCAGTATAATATAATATATTATATGTGTTACTTAAGTTCATTAACTCCATCCTTTATACGTTCCATGTATGGTATGAACGAGTTATATCACTTTGAGGGGGCGGTAGTCCGCACTTCCTCAAATGAAATTATCATATATATATACAACATGAAACAAATAATGGTATGATATAAAACGTAATTTCAGAAGATTATATATAAAATAAATATCATTAATATCATATTTCATTATAGTGCCATCATAATGGCCACCATGAGAGGTGGTAGGAGATAATTGAACAATCATCGCTTCGTGAGGCGTTTGGTTGCCATCCACAGAAACATTATATTCTTCACCCATTAGATGGATGTGTGTGTAAGTGTAGTTCTAATACATCTAATAAAAATATCCTAGTATATTTAATATCCTGGTTTTTTTACAAAATAAAATAATAATAAGATTTTAGGGGTTGGAGAAGTAAAATAAAAGAAAAGAAGCTAAGAGAAATCATTACATTTAATTTTGGTAACTCCCTTTGGTTTGAACCAGAAAGGACTCCTGAAGTGCCTTATGCCTAAGGTAAGGCTTCTAAGATGAGTAAAGGGATGTAGGGATCTTAATTGGGCAGATTTTGGATGATCCAAAAGTCTTTAGAGGTGTGTGGAATTAGTTATAAGTGGTGTCCTTTTATAAGGGGGATGAGGGGCTCTTTAGGAAAATCTACAAATATTATTTTATAATAAATTCATATTCGGTTTATAATGGCTCAAAAGTGGATTATATAGAGTTTAATGAGGGTATGGGTCGAACACCACTCAACCAATATAATTTAGACAGGTTTGGGTCATTATATTAACCTTATCTTTTAGTTTTAACTCTTAGTTAATTAGTTTGACACTTACCATGTCACTTTGAATTTTTATATTATATAGTTAATAAACTTAATATATACCTCCAAGCGACCCCCAAGTGGTCCATTAATGATAAAAATATCATGATAAAAGTATATTGGTCGAACCTTATATTTTTAGGAATAGAATATAAATTAATAATATAATATTTGTTTTAAAAACTCACTTATGTCAATTTTAACACAACTCAATAATTGATTTTTGTTAAAGTCTTAAAAACTTTATTAATTAGAACCAAATTCATTTAAATAATAATAAAATGTCATATTAACCAATAAAATTCGTGTATGTCATTTAAACTTTCAAATTATATTTATTTTAACATTTATAATATCAATTATTTGATTCTTTCATTAATAAGGAAAATACTGCATCATTATTGGGTCATATATATTTTTTCTTTTTCAGTGTCTAAAAATTATAAATAAAATTCCATTATGTAGGAAATCGTTTTAGATTTCTAATGAATATTTATAACCGAAAATATAACTGAAATAACCTTATGTAAAAATTGTTTTTCTAAAAGATATAACCTTTTGTCATTTCTGTATTCACTTTAACTTAATTAATATAAAGTGTCTCTATCATCTACAAGTGGCTCCATGGGGTCCCAAAATCGATCCAAATATTCTCATGGTTGGATATTTATCCACCAATAAGGTTAGGACACGTTTTAGGGTAATTTATTATTATTATAATATTATTTGTTAACCCTTATTTACCGAATTTACCTTTTAACCATGGTAAATAAAATATTTACCGAAGTAATTATTCAAAATGTCTAAAAATAAAAGTTACCTATTTACACAATTTGGACATCCTGATTCCAAATATGGAATTCATTTTTCCAAATTCAGAACACAAAATTGGCAGAAATTAATTTAAAATTAATTCCCAATGTCAAAACAAAAAGCGTGTTTTTAAGATATAATAACTATCAAAAGATTGAAACTTGTTTATGTCCGGTTTAATTGTGAAATTATGTCCAATGAACAAAATTTTATTAAATGGTAAAAAAATATTCTAAATATTTTTTAAAACCACTCAAATTCATAATTTATCACTATTAATTATTTCGATTAAAAAAGTTGTTTTTAATTAAAATTTAGTGATTTTCACTATTCATCAAAATATGAAATTTATCCGAAAAGCACCAAAATTTCACCATAAGATAATTTCGATATTACGAATCCAAATATGAATTCCATTTTGAAACATAAAATTTATAAAATTTCAAAAAGTGAGTATTACTATTCATAACGGCTAGTTTGATTGGTTGTGGTGTGTGTTAGAACTCGAAGTTGGGTACAACACAGGCTACTGTATTATTGAAAGTGAAGCGTACCATGGAAGCTTGAGGTGTTACATTCTACCCTCCTTCAATAAATTGTGTCCTCGTAATTTAAAATTGTTCTTAGAAAATAAAAGGTTGAAAATAAAAAGTATCTTTGTGGGAAAACCCACATCGGAAATTGGGTTTATAAAATTTAGTCTTAATAAGAGGAAAAGAGAAATGAAAGGGTAACCACCAAATTATGATCTCGATTAGGAGAAAATTGGTGGAAATTAGAGACACATAATTGGAGGGAAAATGTAAATATTTATAGGGAGTTATTGAGGTCATCAATCACAAACAATTATAGAATTGTGGGCCTCAAAGCCACCAATTTATAATGATTTAAATTACCATTGGTTCAACAAAACATAAGGTATTAGGATAACACATTTTTTGTTTTAAGATCCCTTCCTGAATGTTTAATAATTAATTTATCCGTAAAATAAGAGGAAATATATATATATATATATATTTATATATACTTGACATGTAGAGATTCATCCTTCAACTAATTCCTACTACAAACTCATCTTTTACTCTAAAAGATAATATATATATATATATATATATTCTATTTATCTTAATCGTATAGGGTTCCAAAAATAATGAATTTATAATTCACATATCAGACCCTTAAAAAAACTACATTATTCAATCCAGGACATCACGTGGGCTAGTGGTAGGTGATACACCCTTGTTGCCCTTCAGTTGTGGGTCCAAGTCTTACGGCCTTGCCGGATGCGACGAGTTGCCACCCAACCTCCGGGTTGTCCTTTTATAAAAATCCAAAAATAACCTTTCAAACTTAATCCCTTCCGACCTTTATACTTATCCAAAATACTTCTGTAAACTCTCAGTACAAAACGTATATGAAAGGTAAACATAATGTAGATCCTTTTTACCCCGTAATAGCATGTGAATACCTTCATCATGTATTCTTTTAAAACACTGAAACATCATGAATTACCATAAAACCTTATTGATTACATTAATGCCCCCTTACTCCTTATAGAATACTGGATACACTTCATCCATCCAAAAATGTTGTAAACTCCAACAATAATGGAATATATAAATATTTAATCAGTTTCAAGGCAGTCAAGAATATCCAATATAATTTACCCAAATCAACCATATCTTATTACAAAATCCGTACCTCAATATTAGGACCATATTAAGGTTTATCTTTCCTTCAACCATGTAATTTCCAAAAAGTTTAACTCGCTGTAGAGTCACTCTTCTTAGTACCATAAAATCTAAAATCCTCAATGAAATAGTACTGCAGTACAATCCTTATTTATTTCCAATACATCATTGATACAACACTTCAATGAAATTACTACAAAATAAAAACATAATAACACTAGTCATTGCTCTTCATCTGTGGTAGTATCATAACTTGATTATTATCGAATATCATCATTTGCGGCATAGTCTGATGATTTGGACATTGGTTTGCGTAGTTTCCAAACTCTATGCAGATGAATCATTGTACATTTGAAACCTTTTTCTTTCTCTTGTAGTCACGTACATGGTGTCCTTTTTCTCCACACATATAACATACTCCCATTCCCTTCAATAATTTTCCTAGGTGATTCTTTCTAGAGTTATCACATATGGGAAAATCCTTCTTCACCTTATTCCCTTTATCTGTCTTTCTCTCTACCATACATTCTTTCTCTGGCTTCCCTTCAAATCCACAGGACTCTAAGAATTTTTTTCTTATCATATCAACACATGATACTATTTATTCATATGATGATAATACGTGGGAGACTATTTCCCTTCTAAATTCTGGCTTAAGACCATGAAAGATATGATCTTTCTTACTCTTTGGATCATGCGTATTGTTGGATTTCTCATTTCTTCTACTAGGCGCCATTTCTAAACAATGGCATAAACTAGATCAATTTATGAATCAAAATACATAATTTCATACTTGTAAAACACTTAACATAAATTGAACAGTTTATGGATATAATCCATAATCATAAAAATGTTTTCTTTGAGGAATTATATACTCATTAACCCTTCATAATGGTTAGTAAAGAAAATGAGAATTATCTAAAGCATATCCCCCGGGAGTGTCGTAACTAAGAGTGCAATAAGGCCCGTTGTCGTGCAACAGTTCTCGTTCGAGTCTATCTCAAAGCGGTGTTTTTGGGTTTTACCCCTAGGTAAATCTGTTCCAAAGCCGCCTCTACCTGCTCGTATCCATACAGGGATGCATAGCTCAGAAAACTCACAAAATCTCTACAACATCAAAATTCTAGGATGTTATTATCTACTAATCCTCAAAGTCTATCTTAGGGATATGTACTCCAATCAGAGTTTATCTAACTCTAACTTCCAAGGTTATTTCTAAACTTTCTTTGATTCCAACTGTAATGCCCCAACCCTAGTTACCTAGAGTCGGTGCATTATTTTAATACATTGGCATTATTACAAGGAATCACGTCTCGAAGGACCGATCAGTTTAGAAGTCTTGGAAACACTAGATATATTCATAAGTCTTACATTACATCATAACAATGAAAAATACTACTACAACATCTTGTCTTCATATCCCCTCATATTATCCCTACAGGTCATTCATAAATTACTTCTTCACATCCTGAGAAAAATAAAACATTTAAATGGGTGAGCTCAGACGCTTAGTAATGATAACAATATAGTGGAAACTTTCATAAATAAACATAAACATTTAAGGCAATGTATAACTAAAACAAAAGCCTTTTAAACATCAAATTCAGCATAATATAGAATATATAAAATGAAATAATTCCATTTACTTATTCACATGGATATTGTTAGGTCCACAAGGCTGAATACCCTGATAGGGGGGGTGAATCAGGGTATGAATAATTTAAAATTAATGCCCGTTCTGATCTTGTTTCGCTGTTAAGAAAAACACTCTTCCCTCTTTCATGTTGCACAGAGTAAACAGAAAGTAAAGCATGCACATGACACAATGATTTTACTTGGTTCACCGCAAAGGGCTACGTCAAAGGAGCATACGCCGACAAGTTTCCGGTCGTACCAATTCCACTAAACTTCACTAGCTGTGGATTACAATGTTCGGGCTAGATCACTTCTATGCCCAGGCTCATTGCCTATACAATGTTTAGGGTCAACTCACTACTTTCCCAAGGGTCACTCCCTGTTTCTCTCTCTCTGGCTCACTGCCGGTGGAGAGGATCACCTTCTTCCTCTTCCCAAGCTCACTGCTCGTGGAAGGGAATCAACTCATAGTTTATAGACCTGTAGGTCTCTTCATTTCCATTAAGGAATGCATCTTTCACTGTATGTTAGATGCTCTGTTGAAGTTCAACTTTCATCCATAGATGAATACCACTTTTCCACTGAACACTGGGAAATTCCTTTTGGAAACACCTTCGCAAAGCACCCTACTATGCGAGGTTCCCAATTTCGCGAAGCTCAAACAAGCCTTCGCGAAGCTCCTGCCTTTTCGCGAAGCTCTCTCGCGAAGCTCTCTCACGAAGCTCAACTCATTGCAAAGCAACTTCTCTCGCGAAGCTCACTGATCCAACGCAGAGCACACAACTTTTGCGGAGCTAGAATAGCCGCCACGAAGCTCCCCTTTCGCGAAGCACAACTGCCTTCGTGAACCACCTTTGCGAACCGAGAGCAATGGATTTTCTCTGAAAATTCTCTCTACTTTTCTCAAAGGGGTCGGACTCTATTTATAGGCAATTACATCGACCCTCGTCCCTTCTGCGTGAAGTCAACGCCACGTCATCTCAAATCGCGAAGCTCCAAAGTTTCTGCCGGAATTCTGTCCAAATCGCGAAGCTCCACGATAATTATCTGTTCGCGGATCTTGACGTAGTCACGAAGAAACACCGTAAACTTACCTTCACGGCTCGTGCCTTCGCCGCGAAGCTCCCTCAAGAAGCCCAACATTCCTTCGCACCTTCGCCGTGAATCTCTCTCGCAAAGCCCTTATCCGCCGCGATGCGCTTCAGCCTCTGCCGTTCGCGAAGCTTGACGTAATCGCGAAGCATCACCGCCTTCATTCTTCTGGTCTTCGCGATTTCCAAACCATGCATCCTATCTTTGCGAAATCCATGCCTTTTCCATATTAAATTATTCTCTTCATGGAAATCCTCTTTTCACGATGCTCACCAAACTCCAAATTTTGGACCCCAAAAATTTGGCAAACACTGGAAAACGGCGCCACCTTGTACTGCTCTTTTGTACCGCCTCCAGATCGTGCATTCCTTTGTCATAGTTCTTTGTCAACATGGAATGTCAACAACTTCTCGAGAACTTGACAATTATACATGGAAACCTGCTTTGTCAACAAACACAATAAACCCAAAAATGCTGCAATGTCACCTTGAGAGATTTTTGCCCAACAGATATTCTACTAGTCGAATAATCACATGCAATATTAATAACCACTTTCATAATGACGGAATGCATAATGTCAGACTATCATCACCACGTAGCCAAGGCCTCATACCAAGACTATAAATAAGATTTTTGTCAAGGACTCATTCCAAGACACTAGTTTGTCTCATGAGACCTACCGATGCATCGAGGAGCTATAGCGGGCTCCACCCATCACATATTAAGTCCAATGCATTCCTCATATGAACAGGTTTAACATAACATAAACATTCGTACTAAAACTATCATACAAAATGTCAACAATTTCTCCAGAAACCATGAATGGTATAAAAATAACACATCCATAGTGAAACATATCACAAAACCTTCAAAACAATATGGAAGTTTTGTATCATAATAAATCAACTTCAAATAAGCTTAAAATCCATCAAAGGATGTTGACATAGATGAAATCAAAACTATTTGAGAGAAATATCTTTTTTTAATCATTGAAAAGTAACACATTTATAAAGGAAGTAATTTAAAAGAGATTTTTGAATCAATGTGTCCCATACCACATTGAAACTTTTGAAAATAAATATCATTTCAAAACATTCATGTACATATAAATAAATCCTTAAAATAATTTTGAAAACATGGACATTAATTAAAAGATTTAGAAAGATAAATCTTTAAAACATTTAAAATTCTGATCTTGATAAATAGTACCTTTCAAAAATACATAAAATATACATTTTGAAACCATTTTTATGAAAAATTGACATGGATGATAAAAATGTCCAAGCATATACTTACACATAAACAATCTCGGATAATAATGAGATTAAGGAATTAACCCTTACCAATTTGGTAACTCACGAATCATACACCCCATGAAAGAGTTATCATACAATGAATATGTAAATACACATAATTTAAATTGTATTACATAAAGAATACAATTATGGTCAGTACATTCACCACACAAAAGGTAATAGTGGCAATATGGCATGAATCTCACGGGAATAAGGAGTGAGATGAAAACCCCTTACATTGTACTTTTACTTGGTCGAGGGTAGGTTAACATCCTGTATAATAGTTAAATAATTGTTATTAATTTATACAAGAATCATATACATAAATATGATATCATATATGATCTTTTAATATTGCTTTGTTAATAATATTTTAGTATTATCGTTGTTTCAGGTGTTAACTGATTCGTTTTCCTTTATATGCTTCGTGATGTATGCCATGTTTGTTATGGATAGGTTGTATCTTATTCATATCTAGAATAATATAAAGTCCTTAAAAATTACTTTTAATCATCAAATGATAATTATTCTTGAATGGATATGATGGGGAAATGAATCTCATCGCGTTCGTGGAGACGGTAATCCGTACGTACGCACGAACGCTACTTCCATTTCATTTTTCATTTTAAAAAGAATCAAAAACAAATGATACATAGGTATATAATTATTCCAGTATAATATAATATGTTATATGTGTTACTTAGGTTCATTAACACTATCCTTTATACGTTCCATGTATGGTATGAACGAGTCATATCACTTTGAGGGGGCGGTAGTCCGCACTTCCTCAAATGAAATTATCATATATATATATATAACATGAAACGAATAATGGTATGATATAAAATGGAATTACATAAGATTATATATAAATAAAATATCATTAATATCATATTTAATTATAGTTCCATTATAATGACCACCATGATAGGTGGTAGGAGATAATTGAACAATCATCGCTTCGTGAGGCATTTGGTTGTCATCCACAAAAACATTTTTTTCTTCACACATTAAATGGATGTGTGTGTAAGTGTAGTTATAATACTTATAATAACAATATACTAGTATATTTAGGAGTTTGTTTTTGTTACAAAAGAAAATAATAAGAAGAGTTTAGGGGTTGGAGCAGTAAAATAAAAGAAAAGAAGCTAAGAGAAATAATTACCTTTAATTTGGGTAACTCCCTTTGGTTTTGACCAAAAAGGACTCTTGAAGTGCCTTATGCCTAAAGTAAGGCTTCTAAGAGGAGTATAGGGTTGTGGGGAACTTAATTGGGAAGAGTTTGGACGAGAAAAAAAGGCTTGAGAGGTGTGTGGAATTGGTTAGAAGTGGTGTCCTTTTATAAGGGGGAGGAGGGGCACTTTAGGAAAATCTAGAAATATTATTTTATAATAAATTCATATTCAGTTTCTAATGGCTCCAAAGTTTATTATTTAAATTTTAAGGTGGGTATGGGTTGGAAACCACTCAACCAATAGAATTTAGACATGTTTTGGGTCATTATATTAACCTTAACTTTTAGTTTTAACTCTTAGTTAATTAGTTTGACACTGACCATGTCACTTTTTATTTTTATATTATATAGTTAATAAACTAACTATATAACTCCAAGAGACCCCCAAGTGGTCCATTAATGATACACCTATAATGATAAAAGACTCTTGGATGATCCTTAGTTTTTAAGAATAGAATATAAATTAATAATATAATATTTGTTTTAAAAACTCATTTATGTCAATTTTAACACTACTCAATAATAGATTTTTGTTAAAGTCATAAAAACTTTATTAATTCAAACCAAATTCATTTACGAAATCATAACATGTCATATTAACCAATAAAATTCTTTTATGTCACCAAAACTTTCTAATTATATTTATTTTAACAATTATAATATCAATTATTTGATTCATTCATTAGTAAGGAAAATACTGCCTCATTATTGTGTCATATATATTTTTTCTTTTTCAATGTCTAAAAATTATAAATAAAATACCATTATATAGGAAATCGTTTTATCTTTATAATGAATATTTATAATAAAAAATATAACATATATAACCCTATGTAAAAATTGTTTTTCCAAAAGATATAAGCTTGTGTCATTTTTGTATTCACTTTAACTTAATTAATATAAAGTGTCCCTATCACCTACAAGTGGCTCCATGGAGTCCCAAAATCGACCCAAAGATGCCCATGGTCAGAACTTTATCCACCAATAATATTAGGATACGTTTTAGGGTAATTTATTATTATTATAATATTATTTTTAACCCTTATTTACCGGATTTACCCTTTAACCATGGTAAATAAAATATTTACCAATGTAATTATTCAAAATGTCTAAAAATAAAAGTTACCTATTTATAAAATTTGGAAATCTTGATTCCAAATATGGAATCCATTTTTCCAAATTCATAACACAGAAGTGGCAGAAATTATTTTAAATTTAATTCCCGCTATCAAAACAAAAAGCGTGTTTTTAAGATATAATAACTATCAAAAGATTGAAACTTGTTTATGTCCGGTTTAATTGTGAAATTATTTCCAATGACTAAAATTGTATTAAATGGTAAAAATATATTCTAATTATACTTTAAAACCACTCAAATTCATAATTTATCACTATTAATTATTTCGATTAAAAAAGTTGTTTTAAATTAAAATTTAGTAATTTTCACTATTCATCAAAATATGAAAGTTATCCAAAAAGCACCAAAATTTCACCCTAAGATAATTTCGATATTCTGAATCCAAAAATGAATTCCATTTTGAAAGATAAAATTTATAAAATTTCAAAAAGTGGGTATTACTATTCATAACGGCTAGTTTGATTGGTTGTGGTGTGTGTTAAAACTCAAAGTTGCGTAAAACACAGGCTACGATATTATTCAAAGTGAAGCGTATCGTGGAAGATTGGGGTGTTAAATTATACCCTCCTTAAATAAATTTCATCCTCGCAATTGTAAATTGTTCTTCGAAAATAAAAGGTTTAAAATAGAAAGTATCTTTGTGGGAAAACCCACATCGGAAATTGGGTTAATAAAATTTAGTCTTAATAAGAGGAAAAGAGAATTGAAAGGGTCACCACCAAATTATGTTCTCGATTAAGAGAACATTGGTGGAAATTGGAGAAATGTAATTGGAGGAAAATGTAAATATTTATAGGGAGTGATTGAAGTCATCAATCACAAACAATTGTAGAATTGTGGGCCTCAAAGCCACCAATTTATGATGATTTAAAATACCATTGGTTCAACAAAACGTAAGGTATTAGGATAACACATTTTTGGTTTTGAGATCTCTTCCCTAAAGTTTAATAATTAATTTATCTGTAAAATAAGATGAAATATATATATATATATATATACTTGACATATAGAGTTTCATCCTTCAACTAATTCCTACTACAAACTCATCTTTTACTCTAAAAGATTTAATATATATATATATATTCTATTTATCCTAATCATATAGGGTTCCAAAAATAATGAATTTATAATTCACATATCAGAACCTTTAAAAAACTACATTATTCAATCTAGGATATCACGTGGGCTAGTGGTAGGTGATACACCCTTGTCGCCCTTCAGTTGTGGGTTCAAGTCTTGCGGCTTTTCCGGATGCGACGGGTTGCCTCCCAACCTCCGGGTTGTCCTTTTATAAAAATCCAAAAATAACCCTTCAAAATTAATCCCTTCCAACTTTTATACTTATCCAAAATACTTCTGTAAACTCTCAGTCCAAAATTTATATAAAAGGTAAACATAATATAGATACTTTTTACCCCGTAATAGCATGTGAATACCTTCATCATGTATTCTTTTAAAACATTGAAACATCCTGAATTACCATAAAACCTTATTGATAACATTAATGCTCCCTTATTCCTTATATAATACTTGATATACTTCATCCATCCAAAAATTTTGTAAACTCCAATAATGATGGAATATATAAATATTTAATCAGTTTCAAGGCAGTCAAGAATATCCAATATAATTTGCCCAAATCAACCATATCTTATTCCAAAATCTGTACCTCAATATTAGGACCATATTAAGGTTTATCTTTCCTTCAACCATGTAATTTCCAAAAAGTTTAACTCACTCTAGAGTCACTCTTCTTAGTACCATAAAATCTCAAATCCTCAATGAAATAGTACTGTAGTACAATCCTTATTTATTTCCAGTGCATCATTGATACAACACTTCAATGAAATAATTACAAAATAAAAACATAATAACACTAGTCATTCCTCTTCATATATGGAAGTATCATAACTTGATTATTATCTAATAGAATCATTTGTAGCATAGTCTGATGATTTGGACATTGGTTTGAATTTTGTCCAAACTCCTTGCAGATGAAGCATTGTACATTTGAAACCTTTTTCTTTCCCTTGCAGTAAAGTACATGGTGTCCTTCTTCTCCACACTTATAACATACTCCCATTCCCTTTAAGCTTTTTCCAAGGTGATTATAGCATCCCGCCTTTTTATCACATAAACTTTCATTACATTTTACAAAACTGAGGATCTTTAAGGTTTAGTGTCTTCGAAACCAGGAACTTAAAACATGAAAACATAAAACATTCTTCTTAAACACTTGAAAGGATTCTCCTCATGTTCATACTAGGTTCATTACTGCATCTCATAACCTGGGGACATACATAAAAAGAAAGGGTGAGCATAAGGCCCAGAAATGAAAACAAGAGAAACATTTTACATGTGAACTTGAGATACTTCAATAAGGTCATGAAAAGAACTTTAAGGCATGAGAAAGAAATCATGAGATATATCATAACAAAAATAACATTTTTCATAACTTGAAGATGTGTCTACAACATTTAATATTGACAATCATTTTGTTTCACCAAGGTCCATCCCCAAGGTGTCATTAAAAAATTACCAAGGTTATCCACCAAGGTATCAGTCTTAAAGGTCATCTCTAGAGATTAAGTCTTTACCTAATGCATTGGAGCGCTATCTGGGTGCACCCTTGACATGTATTTATTATCATGTGAGCCACATATATCAACATCAATCATTTCATAAACAACCCATATAGCATAAAGTAAATGATTTTCATTACATAATCATAACGTTTTAAAAACTGCTTTAAAGACATGATCTTTATGTCACTTTAAACCCACGGAAAAGGAAAAGCAGGTTTCATGTATGTAAATCCCAGAATTTAAAATAGAACATTTTGATATATATGTGAATACCCCTGCATAAATAAGAGCTTTTATTATTCACTTAATAACATAAAATAATTTTGAGATAAAGAGGGAGACATTTTGAGACGAAAACTATGCAGCATAACGTCTATGATACATGGTCTTAGAAAACATTGAAAAGGGAGGGGACATGGGTCACCCACTCAAAAATGATACATAAAACAGTAGGGGAACAGAATATAAAGTATTTAAGAACATGGTAATAAAATTTGAATGATATACCATATGAAACGAAGAAATTTAAAGGAAGACAAAAAAATAAGATTTCTCTTATGAAAATTCGGCAGCCTAACGACGCCACTTAAAACTTCCAAAAATGGATTGACGAGATCAAATAGGGTCTATCATCATATGAAAATAAATGATCATTATGATAGATATAGAGATAATACCCCAACATAATAAAAAGGAACTTGAAATACTTGACATGAAAATAGATCTTGAAAACGAGAAGGGTGAAAGAACCCCTTAGAAATTTGGTAGCCTAACTGCGTCACTTCAACTTCAACAAAAGTGAATTGATGAGATCAAATAGGTTATCTCATCATATGAACATAAAATATCATTATGATATATTTAGAGATCATACCCCAACATAATAAAAAGTAACATGAAAGACTTGACAAGAAAATAGATCTTGAAAACGAGAAGGGTGAAAGAATCCCTTAAAAATTCGGCAGCCTAACGGCGCCACTTAAAACTTCAAAATACGGAATTGAAGAGATCAAATAATGTATCTCATCATATGAACATAAAATATCATTATGATATATTTATAGATCATACCCCAACATAATAAAAAGTAACATGAAAGACTTGACTAGAAAATAGATCTTGAAAACGAGAAGGGTGAAAGAATCCCTTAAAAATTCG
Organism: Viscum album; assembly: GCA_963277665.1. Lineage (NCBI taxonomy): Eukaryota > Viridiplantae > Streptophyta > Magnoliopsida > Santalales > Viscaceae > Viscum > Viscum album. The sequence continues at coordinate 645,692,165 of OY728125.1, read as the reverse complement.
GCAGCCTAACGGCGCCACTTAAAACTTAAAAATACTGAATTGAAGAGATAAAATAGGGTCTCTCATCATATGATCATAAAAGATCAGTATGATAAATTTAGAGATCATAACCCACAATAATAAAAATTAACTTGAAATACTTTACAGAAAATAGATCTTGAAAAATGAGAAGGGAGAAAGAATCTGTTACAAATATTTCGGCAGCCTAACGGCGCCACTTAAAACTTCATAAAACGAAATAACGAGAGTAAGAGGGGATATATAATTATATGAACATGGAAAGGGATGTAACAGGAGTATAAAAGAACATCCTTTAACATAAGAACATGGAGCATAAAAGAAATGACATAAAAGAGATTTCTTGAAAAGAAAGAGAGAGGTCAGATCCTTTACCTTAAAATGTAACTCTTAAAACTCAAAGGTTGGGTCCTTGAGGACTTGAGGGCACCTTGGGAGGACTCCTTGGGAGGTAATGAGACCAGAAATTCATTGGGGGAGAGTGGGGAGTCGAAATGGATGAGAGGATGGCTTGGTATTTATAGGGAAAGTGAGGGGACAAGGCATTAATGGCCAAGGGACACCTCAAAAGTGGTTTTTCTCAAAATCATGTGCTCTCCCATGGTATTTCCCATGAAGTTAGGCCACATCGGGACCCCAATACAATAATTCATCACCTTTGGTCGACCAACCCTTAAAATATCTCATGACGTCACAATGACACAGTTATGATGTTATTAAACATACCGAAACCCTAAAACTATATTTTTACTATTTACTGAAAATTCAACTTTCTCAGAAAGATCCCAAAATTTCACCTTAACCAAATATCAATGCTCTGATTTCAGAAATGAACTCCATTTTATAAAAATAATTATCTAAATATTTTTAATTTATTTTTTAAATAAATACACTATTCACCGAAAGTTCATTTTTTTCAGAAAAATCCCCAAAAAATACGTTAACATAATATCGATGCTCTGAGTTCAAAAATGAAATCCATTTTATAAAAATAATTTTCTAAATATTTTTAATTTAATTTTTTATTTAAAAAACACTATACACCCGAAAAAAACTAATACTTGAATAATAATTTATGAAACTGTTATTTAACCATTTTATTGAATCACATTACTTAATCAAGATGACTAAATTATATTAATACTTTCTTTAAGTGAGATTACTAATCCATTTGGTCACATTACTAATCCTAAGCATAAAATCACTATTCATAATTTACTATTCATCAAAAATTAAGTTGATCTTATTAGACTCTAAATTTCATTCTGAACATAATTGTAGAAGACCATTTTTTGAAAATCATTACACATTTTTAATTATTTAAGGTTTAGATAAACATTTTTAAAATATCATTTTTCTAAAATTCATCAAAAATATGCATACTATATTAATCCGGTCATTTGAAAATTCATAAACATCATCATAAGAAGAAATCAAAATTTTTATTTAAAACAAAGGATTACACAAGGCAGTTACAGTCTCCTTACATAGCCCCTTATCAAACCAGCATAGGACCTAAGTGTAAGGTGTGCTAAGGTGAGAGAATCCGAGGGAGGCTCAGCCAAAATCGCACGAGTAGTAATTTCTATCAGTTTTAACTTCTCGCGAAGGCGATTGCGTTTTAACTTCATACGATGAAGTTCGGCTTGGGTTTGGTCTAGAGCAAAGCCCAGTGGTGCTACCTCCTTCCCAAGTTCTATTAGATGGGCTTCTATTGGTCCAAGACTACTGGGTGAGGCCATCGAATCTTCTTTCTATAATAATTAACCAAGATTACATGTATTTAAAGACAAAAATCAAAACGTTTAGTTTCCAACGGTCATATTGACCAATGGTCATGTAACAGTCAAAACCCAACGGTCTCATGTTATCAAATGAAACATTTTTATTTAGTATAAAAATAAAATAAAATAACACATAAAATTAGGAAACAAGATTTATTCAAAATTTCATGTCATTACAATCTTCCCCCCTTAAGAAATTGCGTACTTGCAATTTTTAAAATTGGGTTTTGAAATTTCATTTAAAGTCCCACATCGGAAAAGGAGTCAGCAAAACTATTAATTTAAAAGAAATAAAGGGAAGTGCAAAGGTCACCCGAGTTAACCCACACTAGGATTCTATATAGGAAAACATGGACATGGAGGAGAGAACAAAGGTTCAAGTTCTGAGGGAGAGTGATAGAAAACATGATTAGGAGAAATTTAACCATAAGAAAATCCCAAACTTATGATGTGTGTAAACAGTATTTGATTACCTAGTAGGAAATGTAAACCAAAAATGTTTTTGTTTTACGTTCCTTTTCATAATTTTGAAGAATTCATTTACTACATAGAACAAAAACATAAGAAAATATACCTTCCTTCATGTAGAGTTTTATCCTTTAATAAGTTTCTACCCAAAACTAATCTTTTCTCCAAACGATGAGCATTCAAAAACACTTGGTCTCATCAAAACACAAGAATCATCTTCCTGAGAGTCACTTAATCCACAAAAGATTAACTATCAATTTATTCTACCTTTAAACATTATCCCAAAAACAGAAAGGGTAATATAAAACAACTCTTCAAAAAAAGAAAGAATCCCATAGGAAGGGAAACTACTTTTAAATCTTCAAAGGTCCATGGTACTACCAAAAGTTCATTATAGACAATTCCATAAATAACTGTTCTTAAAATTCCTCAAAATAAACCAAACTAAGATTGAAACCAAAATACAAGAAGAATTTGATAACATAGTCTTCAAAAATAAACTTCATTGTTCATCTCCAAAACACATCAACCACTAATATCATCTTATAACAAAAGTAGATAACCTAAACATATTTTACCCAAGATAGGTTAATCATTTCCATAAGTAACCTAAATTACTATAAGTCCGCCTTAAATTCATCAATTCTTCAAAATATAAGTCAACCTTACACCTCAATGAAAATACCATAGTAATCTATTTACCTCGATCATATAGGGTCCCCAAAATAGTGAATGTCTTCCAAAATAATAATCATCTTTTAATCCCCTAATCATCTCTGTCATATTAATACGGAAATCATCGCATTTCCTATCACATTGGTTGTTGCGACATGTTCTTCCATTTCCCACCATTAACTAAGAAGAAAAAGTATAATTGGAGGCTTAAATACTTAACCAATAATCATGAAAAGGAACTTAAAGTATATAAGGATAACTTGTAGAAGAAAAGTATACCCTAACTTGTGATCCCCTAGGTTTCAAACTAGGTTATCCATGATCATATATTCTTATGTGAATCATTATTTTATTTTATCTTTATTCCTTTAATAATGGTTCATACTAAGCTTATGAATTTACCAAAGCATATCCCCCGGGAGTGTCATAACCAAGAGTGCAGTAAGGCTCGTTGTTGTGTACCAGTTCCCGTTCGAGTCTAGCTCAAAGCGGTGTTTTCGGGTTTTACCCCTATGTACATTTGTGCCAGAGCCACCTCTACCTGCTTGTATCCAGACAGGGATGTATTTTCTTAGCAACCCATTACTCAATACTCACCAAAATACCATGAAGATTTACTATATATAAACTTTTCTATAGGCTTCTTCCTAAAGTTTTCATATCCTAATTTTCACAAATAACTAAACCATCCTTTGATACCAACTATAGCATCCTGCCTTTTTATCACATAAACTTCATTACATTTTACAAAACCGAGGATCTTTAAGGTTTAGTGTCTTGGAAACCAGGAACTTAAAACATGAAAACATAAAACATTCTTCTTAAACACTTGAAAGGCTTCTCCTCATGTTAATCCTAGGTTCATTACTGCATTTCATAACCTGGGGACATACATCAAAAGAAAGGGTGAGAAGAAGGCCCAATAAGGTAAACAAGAGAAACATTTTACATGTGAACTTGAGATACTTCAATAAGGTCATGAAAAGAACTTTAAGGCATAAGAAAGAAATCATGAGATATATCATAATAAAAATAACATTTTTTATAACTTGAAGATGTGGCTAAAACATTTAATATTGACACTAATTTCGTTTCACCAAGGTCCATCCCCAAGGTTTCATTAAAAAATTACCAAGGTTATTCACCAAGGTAACAGTCTAAAAGGTCATCTCTAGAGATTTAGTCTTTACCCAATGCATTGGAGCGCTATCTGGGCGCACCCTTGACATGTCTTTATTATCATGTGAGCCACATATATCATCATCAATCATTTAATAAACAACCCATATAGCATAAAGAAAATGGGTTTCATTTCATAATCATAACATTTTAAAAACTTCTTTAAAGACATGATCTTTATGTCACTTTAAACCCACGGAAAAGGGAAACTGGGTTTCGTGTATGTAAATCCCAGAATTTAAAATAGAGCATTTTGATATATATGTGAATACCCCAGTAGAAATAAGAGTTTTTAGTATTCACTTAATAACATAAAATAATTTTGAGATAAAGAGGGAGGCATTTTGAGACGAAAACTGTGCAGCATAACGTCTATGATACATGGTCTTAGAAAACATTGAAAAGAGAGGGGACATGGGTCACCCACTAAAAAATGATACATAAAACAGAAGGGGAACAGAATATAAAGTATTTAAGAACATGGTAATAAAATTTGAATGATATACCATATGAAACGAAGAACTTTAAAGGAAGACAAAAAAATAAGATTTCTCTTATGAAAATTCGACAGCCTAATGACGCCACTTAAAACTTCCAAAAATGGATTGACGAGATCAAATAGGGTCTCTCATTATATGAAAATAAATGATAAGTATGATAGATATATATATCATACCACAACATAATAAAAAGGAACTCGAAATACTTGATATGAAAATAGATCTTGAAAACGAGAAGGGTGAAAGAACCCCTTAGAAATTTGGTAGCCTAACGGCGTCACTTAAACTTCAACAAAAGTGAATTGATGAGATCAAATAGGGTATCTCATCATATGAACATAAAAGATCAGTATGATATATTTAGAGATCATAACCCAACATAATAAAAAGTAACATGAAAGACTTGACAAGAAAATAGATCTTGAAAACGAGAAGGGTGAAAGAATCCCTTAAATATTCGGCAGCCTAACGGCGCCACTTAAAACATCAAAATACTGAATTGAAGAGATAAAATAGGGTATCTCATCATATGAAAATAAAATATCAGTATGATATATTTAGATATCATAACCCAACATAATAAAAAGTAACATTAAAGACTTGACAAGAAAATAGATCTTGAAAACGAGAAGGGTGAAAGAATCCCTTAAAAATTCGGCAGCCTGACGACGCCACTTAAAACATTAAAATACTGAATTGAAGAGATAAAATAGGGTCTCTCATCATATAATCATAAAAGATCAGTACGATAAATTTAGATTACATAACCTAAAATAATAAAAATGAACGTGAAATAATTTACATGAAAATAGATCTTGAAAAATGAGAAGGGAGAAAGAATCCGTTACAAAAATTTCGGCAGCCTAACGGCGCCACTTAAAACTTCATAAAACGAAATAATGAGAGTAAGAAGGGATCGCACATTATATGAACATGAAAAGGGAATTAATATGAGTATAAAAGAACATCCTTTAACATAAGAACATGGAGCATAAAATAAATGACATAAAAGAGATTTCTTGAAAAGAAAGAGAGAGGTCGGATCCCTTACCTTAAAATGTAACTCTTAAAACTAAAAGGTTTGGTCCTTGAGGTATTGAGGGCACATTGGGAGGACTCCTTGGGAGGTAATGAGACCAGAACTTCATTGGGGGAGAGTGTGGAGTTGAAATGGATGAGAGGATGGCTTGGTATTTATAGGGAAAGTGAGGGGACAAGGCATTAATGGCCAAGGGACACCTCAAAAGTGGTTTTCTCAAAACCATGTGCTCTCCCATTGTATTTACCATGAAGTTAGGCCACATGGGGCCCCCGATACAATAATTCATCACCTTTGGTCGGCCAACCCTTAAAATATCTCATGACATCACCATGACACAATTATGATGTCATTAAACATGACGAAACCCTAAAACTGTATTTTTACTATTCACTGAAAATTCAACTTTCTCAGAAAGATCCCAAAATTTCACCTTAACCCAAAATCAATGCTCTGATTTCAAAAATGAACTTCATTTTAAAAAAATAATTTTCTAAATAATTTTAATTTATTTTTTAAATAAATACACTATTCACCGAAAATTAATTTTTTTCAGAAAAATCCCCAAAAATTACCTTAACATAATATCGATGCTCTGAGTTCAAAAATGAAATTCATTTTATAAAAATAATTTTCTATATATTTTTAATTTAATTTTTTATTTAAAAAACACTATTCTCCCGAAAAAAATAATACTTGAATTGTAATTTATGAAACCGTTATTTAACCATTTTATTGAATCACATTACTTAATCAATGTGCCTAAATTATATTAATACTTTATTTAAGTGAGATTACTAATCCATTTGGTCACATTACTAATCCTAAGCATAAAATAACTATTCATAATTTACTATTCATCAAAAATTAAGTTGATCTTATTAGACTCTAAATTTTATTCTGAACATAATTGTAGAAGACCATTTTTTGAAAATCATTACACATTTTTAATTATTTAAGGTTTAGATAAAAAAATTTAAAATATCCTTTTTCTAAAATTCATCAAAAATATGCATACTATATTTATCCGGTCATTTGAAAATTCATAAACTTCATCATAAGAAGAAATCAAAATTTTTATTTAAAACAAAGGATTACACGAGGAAGTTACGGTCTCCTTACATAGCCCCTTATCACACCATCATAGGACCTAAGTGTACGGTGTGCTAAGGTGAGAGAATCTGAGGGAGGCTCAGCCAACATCGCACGAGTAGTAATTTCTATCAGTTTGAACTTCTCGCGAAGGAGATTCCGTTCTAAATTCACACGATGAAGTTCGGCTTGGGTTTGGTCTAGAGCAAAGCCCAGTGGTGCTACCTCTTTCCCAAGATCTGTTATATGGGCTTCGATTGGTCCAAGACTACTAGGTGAGGCCATAAAATCTTCTTTCTATAATAATTAACCAAGATTACTTGTATTTAAAGAGAAAAATCAAAACGTTTATTTTCCAATGGTCATATTGACCAATGGTCATATAACAGTCAAAACCCAACGGTCTCATGTTATCAAATGAAACATTTGTGTTGAGTATAAAAATAAAATAAAATAACACATAAAATTAGGAAACAAGATTTATCCAAAATTTCGTGTCGTTACAGTGATTCTTTCTACAGTTATCACATATGGGAAAATCCTTCTTTACCTTATTCCCTTTATCTATCTTTTCCTATTCCATCCTTTCCTTCTCTCGCTTCCCTTCATAGCCATTAGAATCTGAGAATTATTTACTTATCATATCAACACATGATACTATTTATTCATATGATGATAATACGTGGGAGACTATTTCCATTCTAAATTCTGGCATGAGACCATGAAAGATATGATCATTATTACTCTTTGGATCATGCGTATTGCTGGAGTTCAAATTTCTTCTACTGGGCGCCATTTCTAAACAATGGCATAAACTAGATCGGTTTATGAATCAAAATACATAATTACATACTTGTAAAACACTTAACATAAATTTAACAGTTTATGGATATAATCCATAATCATAAAAATGTTTTCTTGGAGGAATTATATACTCATAAACCCTTCATAATGGTTCGTAAAGAAAATGAGAATTATCCTTAGCATATCTCCAGGGAGTGTCGTAACCAAGAGTGCAGCAAGGCCTGTTGTCGTGCACCAGTTCCCATTCGAGTCTAGCTCAAAGCGGTGTTTTCGGGTTTTACCCCTAGGTACATCTGTGCTGGAGCCGCCTCTACCTGCTCATATCCAGACAGGGATTCATAGCTCGGAAAACTCAAAAAATATCTACATTATCAAAATTCTAGGAAGTTCGTCTCTACTAATCCTCAAAGTCTATCTTAGAGATATGTGCTCCAATCAGATTTTATCTAAATCTAACTTCCAATGTTATTGCTAAACTTCCTCTGATACCAACTATAATGCCCCGACCCCAGTTACCTAGAGTCGGTGCATTATTTTAATACATTTTCATTATTATAAGGAATCACGTCCTGAAGGACCGATCAGTTTACCAATCTTGGAAACACTAGATATATTCATAAGTATTACATTATATCATAACAATGAAAACTACTACAACAACATCTTGTATTCATATCCCCTCATATTATCCCTATAGTTCATTCATAAATTACTTATTCACATCATGGGAAAAATAAAACATTGAAAGGGGTGAGCTCAGATGCTCAGTAAGGATAACAATATAGCGGAAACTTTCATAAATAAACATAAACATTTAAGGCAATGTATAACTAAAACAAAAGCCATTTAAACATCAACTTCAGTATAATATGGAATAGATAATATGAAATAATTCCATTTATTTATTCACATGGATATTCTATTAGTCGAATAATCACATGCAATATCAATAACCACTTTCATAATGATGGAATGCATAATGCCATACTATCATCACCACCTAGACAAGGCCTCATGCCAAGAGTAGAAATAATGTTTTTGTCAAGGCCTCGTTCCAAGACACTAGTTTGTCTCATGATACCTACCGATGCATCAAGGAGCTATAGCGGGCTCCACCCGTCACATATTAATTCTAATGCATTCCTCATATGAACAGGTTTAAACATGACATGAACATTCGAATTAAAAATAGCATACAAAATGTCAACAATTTATCCAAAAACCATGAATGGTACATAAATAACACATCCACAGTGAAACATATCACAAAAACTTCAAAAAAATATGGAAGTTTTGTATCATAATAAATCAACTTCAAATAAGCTTAAAATCCAACAAAGGATGTTGAAATAAGTGAAATCAAAACTATTTGAGAGAATTTTTTTTAACTCATTGAAAAGTCACACATTTATAAAGGAAGTAATTTAAAAGATATTTTTGAATCAAAGTGTCCCATACCACTTTGAAACTTTTGAAAAGAAATATCATTTCAAAACATTCATGTCCATAAAAATAAATCATTAAAATAATTTTGAAAACATGGATATTAATTATAATATTTTGAAAGATAAATCTTTAAAACATTTAAAATCATGATCTTGATAATGATTACCTTTCAAAAATCCTTAAAATATTAATTTTGAAACAATTTTTATGAAAAATGGACATGGATGATAAAAATGTCCTAGTAGATACTTACACATAAACAATCTCGGATAATAATGAGATTAAGGAATTAACCCTTACCAATTTGGTAACTCAAGAAACATACACCCCATGAAAGAGGTATCATATAATGAATATGTAAATACAAATAAATTAAAGTGTATTACACAATGAATACAATTATGGGTAGTACATACACCACACAAAAGTTAATAGTGGCAATATGGCATGAATCTCACTGGAATAAGGAGTGAGATGAAAACCCCTTACCTTGTACTTTTCCTTGGTTTAGGGTAGGTTAAAATCCTGTATAATAGTTAAATCATTGTTATTAAATTATACAATAATCATATACATAAATATGATATCATATATGATCTTTTAATATTGCTTTGTTAATAATATTTTAGTATTATCGTCGTTTCGGGTGTTAACTGATTCGTTTTCCTTTATATGCTTCATTACGTAAGCCATGTTTGTTATGGATAGGTTGTATCTTATTCATATCCAGAATGATATCAAGTCCTTAAAAACTACTTTTAATCATCAAACGATAATTATTCTTTAATGGATATGATGGGGAAATGAATCTCATTGTGTTCGTGGAGACAATAATCCGTACGTACGCATGAACGCTACTTCCATTTCATTTTTAATTTTAAAAGGAATCAAAACCAAATGATAAATAGGTATATAATTATTACAGTATAATATAATATCTTATATGTTTTACTTAATTTCACTAACACCATCCTTTATACGTTCCGTGTATGGTATGAACGAGTCATATCACTTTGAGGGGGCGGTAGTCCGCACCTCCTCAAATGAAATTATCATATATATATATATACAACATGAAACGAATAATGGTATGATATAAAATGGAATTACAGAAGCTTACATATAAAATAAATATCATTAATATCATATTTTATTATAGTTCCATCATAATTTCCCCCATGAGAGGTGGTAGGAGATTATTGAACAATCATCGCTTCGTGAGGCGTTTGGTTTCCATCCACATAACCATTATGTTCTTCACCCATTAGATGGATGTGTGTGTAAGTTTAGTTCTAATAATTCTAATAACAATATCCTAGTATATTTAGGATACTATTTTTGTTACAAAAGAAAATAATAAGAAGATTTTAGGGGTTGGAGAAGTAAAATAAAAGAAAATAAGCTAAGAGAAATTATTACCTTTAATTTGGGTAACTCCCTTTGGTTTGAACCAAAAAGGACTATTAAAGTGCCTTATTCATAACGTAAGGCTTCTAAGAGGAGTATATGGATATATAGAGCTTAATTGGGTAGAGTTTGGACGAGCCAAAAGGCTTGAGAGGTTTGTGGAATTGGTTAGAAGTGGTGTCCTTTTATAAGGGGGAGGAGGGGCTCTTTAGGAAAATCTAGAAATATTATATTATAATAAATTTATATTCGGTTTCTAATGGATCCAAAGTGGATTATTTAATGTTTAAGTTGGGTATGGGTCTAAAAACTCAACCAATAGAATTTATACAGGTTTGGGTCATTATATAAACCTTATCTTTTAGTTTTAACTCTTAGTTAATTAGTTTGACACTTACCATGTAACTTTGTATTTTTATATTATATAGTTAATAAAATTACTATATACCTCCAAGAGACCCCCAAGTGGTACATTAATGACACCCTTATAATTACAAAAGTCTCTTTTCTGAACCGTAGATTTTTAGGAATAGAGCATAAATTAATAATATAATATTTGTTGTAAAAACTCATTTATGTCAATTTTAACACTACTCAATAATTGATCTTTGTTAAAGTCTTAAAAACTTTATTAATTCAAACCAAATTCATTTAAGAAATCCTAAAATTTCATATTAACCAATAAAGTTCATGTATGTCATCAAAACTTTCAAATTATATTTATTTTAACACTTATAATATCAATTATTTGATTCGTTCATTAATAAGGAAAATACTGCATCATTATTCTGTCATATATATTTTTTCTTTTTCAATGTCTAAAAATTATAAATAAAATAAAATTATGTAGGAAATATTTTTATCTTTCTAATTAATATTTATAATGGAAAATATAACATATATAACCCTATGTAAATTTTTTTTTTCTAAAAGATATAAGCTTATGTCATTTTTGTATTCACTTTAACTTAATTAATATAAAGTGTCCCTATCACCTACAAGTGGCTTCATGTGGTCCCAAAATAGAGACAAATATGACCATGGTCGGACATTTATCAACCAATAAGTTTAGGACACATTTTAGGATAATTTATTATTATTATAATATTATTTTTTAACCCTTATTTACCGGATTTACCCTTTAACCATGGTAAATAAAATATTTACCGAAGTAATTATTCAAAATGTCTAAAAATAAAACTTACCTATTTACACAATTTGGAAATCCTGATTCAAAATATGGAATCCATTTTTCCAAATTCAAATCACAGAAGTAGAATAAATTAATTTAAAATTAATTCCCGCTGTCAAAACAAAAAGCGTGTTTTTAAGATATAATAACTATCAAAAGATTGAAACTTGTTTATGTCCGATTTAATTGTGAAATTATGTCCAATGACCAAAATTGTATTAAATGGTAACACTATATTCTAAATATAATTTAAAAACACTCAAATTCATAATTTATCACTATTAATTATTTCGATTAAAAAAGTTTTTTTTAATTAAAATTTATTAATTTTCACTATTCATCAAAATATGAAAGTTATCCGAAAAGCACCAAAATTTCACCCTAAGATAATTTTGATATTCCAAATCCAAAAAATGAAGTCCATTTTAAAATATAAAATTTATAAAATTTCAAAAAGTGGGTATTACTATTCATAACGGCTAGTTTGATTGGTTGTGGTGTGTGTTAGAACTCGAAGTTGCGCACAACACATGATACTATATTATTCAAAGTGAAGAGTATCGTGGAATCTTGGGGTGTTGCAGATTAATCATTTACATAAATAACCCAAATCACTTTATGTACAAAATAAATAAATATATTCTTCCAAAATAAAATTTCAACCATTACTCCACAAATTAAATCCCATAGTATTCTATTTTCCTTAAGCATATAGTGTTCCCAAAAAAGTGAATGTATTCCAAAATAACCTTTATCACTTAATTAAAAAACCAATTTCCAATAATAAGGATGTCCATTTTATAAAAAATTAGATCCCAAATAGACTTATTCTTCATCCATAAAATCATTTATCTAAAAATAATTAGTCATACTAACCAGGGACTTAATTTAGTCCAGTGGTAGGCGATAAATCCCAATCACACTTTGGTTGTGGATTTGATTCCCGTAGCATTGTCTGACGCAATGGGTTGTCACACGTTCTGCGTGTTATTCTTTATCAAAAAACATTACAATTTCGTAACATTCAATAAAAATAGAGACAAATTCCTCAAAAATAACCTTAACATATTTTATCCTCAATGGTTATCTAATACCTTTAATTTTTCACCCAAAAATGTAATAACCATTTATCACCTCTAAAATAACTATGACTCTTTCTAATATTCTAACCATTACGGTTATGGCACTTATTCTTAAATAACACTCTAACCACTAAATTTATCTAAACCGACCACTGATACCAACTATATGGACTCGACCTTAAACATGACATAATATTGAATTAAGCGAATAATTCACATTGAAAAAAATTTCAGGTATAGAGCTTTAGAGAATTATGCCATAACTTTTACTTTTCAAAAATTAAAAATTAGACACTTCAGCTTAGTTTCCATTTTTTCATAAAATAATAACTCTTAAAAAAAGAAACTTGTCTAGTTCGATGTTTTAGATAACATGAATTTTCCTTGATCCTATCCTTGACCCTATTCATCTTTATGTCATGTGAAAAACATTTCAAAACATGGGATGAGTAGAAAAAACTTAGTAAGGGTTATAAAATAAGTAAATAAAACATTAGTCCCTCAATAAATACCAATTAATGAAACCATACTTTTCAATCATAACATTCCTTATGAAATCCTCAGATTTATGAATAACACACAAAAATCATAAATCATAAAGGTAAATTATGGCATACATAACATACATACATTGTATCTTTCACAGCTACATAGGGTGTTACATTTGGAATACCCATCATATTATATTTCCTAAATCTCTTAGGACAAACATTCACATTTACTTTCGTAACATTACCCAATGCATTGGAGAGCTATCTCGGGCTCACCCGCCCTAGGTTTATCATGGAACCACTCGTATATGTAAACAATGCCCAATAACAATAACATATTCATAAGCAATAAAAAATCATAAAGTAAAGATAACTTTTCACATTGCAATTACAATATATCATTTCAAGATATTGAGATAATCAATGCTTTATCAAACCATTTTCAAAACCATTTAAAACATTTAATAAAGATATTTTTGAATCAAAGTGTCTCATACCACTTTGAAGATTTTGAAAGAAGTTTTAATTTCAAAACATTCATGTCCACATAAATAAATCCTTGAAACCATTTTTAAAACATGGACATTAATTAGAAATATTTAGAAGAATAAATCTTTAAAACATTTAAAATGATATTTTAGTTAAAGAGTTCCTAACCAAATGAGAGCCGGATGAATACAAATAAAGAAGAATAACATTAATCAAAGCTTATAATATCATGAGAATAATTATATCCGTGATATAATATGTCAAAGGGTAGTATATACACCATATAAAAGTGAATTTGTGTATAACAACAAATAAGTCTCAATGGAATGTAAATTGAGATTAAATCCCTTATAAAGACTGTATCCTTAGGTTAAATATAAATCAACGACATAATTATTGGTGAAAAATATAAATACACTCAATATGATTGGATTTTCAGTGTCAATCAATCATAGTACATTTACACATATTCTTTAAAAAACAACACCAATGACTTGTATGTTTAACTCAATGAATTGGAATTGAGTTAAGATTAATCTTATCAAGTTCATATTGATGACTTGAGAATTTAACAATGGAGTGATTATGTGTATCAAAAGTATATCCACAGAAATGCGAGTGGAAATTAAAACATAAATAAATAAATAGTTAATCCACAAATAATCATTGAATGACATAATTAAGAATTATAAGATTAACCCAATGAATTGAAATTGGGTTAAAAATTTCCATTATCGATTTGGCAACTTACGAAAAATACCCCACATGAAATAATGGTCATACAAAAAAGATGTAAATACCCATAAATTTAATTATATTACAACTTTAATACAATCATGGGTAGTATATACACCACACCAAAGGAAATAGTTTCAAATACAACATGAATCCCACGAGAATAAAAAGTGAGATGAAAACCCCTTAATACGTTGTAATCAATCGATTCATTTGAGAAAAATTTAATAGCCACCAAATGAGTCATAGAATACCTCGAATATAATAATAATCATGATAATATATATCAAATGGTAGTACAAAATACACCACATGCAATAAATAAGTGGTGAATAATGGAAATCTCACGAAATTAAAAGTGAGATAAGAAACCCCTTACATCGTATCTGACTTGACCCACCCATTCTTTAATCTCCTGAATAATAAACTAAAGTTAATTCCTACTTTCATAAGAACATTTTAAATTTTATTATTCCTTTTATATCACTAATTACATTGTTATGAACATTATACAATCATTTAAGTTATTAATGGTCTTTTTGTCGATATTTGGTACTTGAGTCAAAAATGAACTTCTTATAATTACAAGTTGTTCATGTGGTCAAAATTACATTTTATCCAGAATTATATTCATAATTTAGATATCATATACATCATATATATCCAGTATATTTATGTATTTATAATATTACATAACATTTGGAGATAATAAATGAAATGCACCATTAATGGAGATGGTAAGTCGTACGAACGCATGAAGATGATTTTCATTTTTATTTTGTATTTAATGAAATGAAAACATAATGATTAATAGGTATATTAAAATTCCAGTATACTATAATATATAATTTCATTAACTCCATCCTTTATACGTTTTTTGTATGGCATGAATGATTCATATCACTTTGAGGGGCGGTAGTCCGCACTTCATCAAAAGAAATTATCGCATTTTCCCATTATGGAAACCATAAAGTTATGCTATAAATGAAAAATACATAATTATATAGACAATATAAATATAATATATATCAAATATAAATACAGTTCCATCATAATGGCCACCATAAGAGGAGGTATGAGAATATTGAAAAATCGTCATTTAGTGAGGCAGTAGTTCGCCATCAACAGAAGCAGTATGTTCTTTACCTATTAGATAGACGTGTGTGTAAGTGCAGGTCAAATATTTATCATAACAACATCATAGTGTATTTAGGATACTGGTTTTGTTATAAAATATAGGAATAAATTTTTTTATGGAATTGGATAAGTAAAAGAAAAGAAAATAACTTCAAAGAAGACGTTACCTTTAAATCAGGTAACTCCCATTGGTTTGAACCAAACTGTTTTCTTGAAGTGTCTTCTGCCTAAGGTAATAATTCAAGGTGGAAGATATTGATATTGAGAGATTATATGGATAGAGGTTGGATGAGCTATGGGGATTGAGAGGTGTGAGTAATGGGTTAGAGGTGAGGGCTTTTTATAAGTGGGAGGAGGGGCTCTTTAGGAATGTTTAAAAATATTATTTTATTATATAATGATTGTCATATTCTAAAAGTCCAAAACTCATTAAATTCGACAATAATATTACTCATATTTGAAATAAAAGCGTCCAATAATAATTTTACAGGCTTTGGATATTGTTTTAAATTTTATAATCTTATTTATTTACTTTATTCATTAATGACGTAAACACTACATCATTATTGCGTCATAAATAATTTTATTTATGTGATGTATAAAAATTATAAATAAAATACCATGATCTAGGAAATATGTTGACCTTTATAATGAATTTTTATAGTCAAATATATCAATAATATAACCCCACATTAAAATTGTTTTATCAAAACAATACATGTTTTTGAAATTCTTATTTTTACTTTAAATAAAAAGTTATTAATATCATTATCTTACCCAAGTGGATTTAAAAGACCAAAATTCACACTTTAGGATTGTCTTCGTCATCCATTACTCATCCAATAAGGTTACAACAAGTGTTCAGGTAATTTTATATTATTATAATATTGTTTTTACCTTAAATTACCATATTTACCTTTCACCGTGGTAAATAAAAGTCAAAAGATACTATTCACCAAAAATTATTTTCATCTTATTATACCATATTTTACTTACTAATAATAACCATGTATATTGGATTTTAGAAATTAAATTTATAGAAGTGGTAAAATTACATTTAAATGAAGAAGTCAGCTTTTTATCTACTACTCAGTGTTTTCACTATTCATCAAAAATTGATGTTTTCCAGAAAAATATCAAAATTTCTGCCCAAGCTATATTTGATATTATAAATTAAAAAATGATGTCTATTTTACCAAATTTGAAACATAGAAGTCTCGTTAATTAATTTGAAATTAATTACCGTTGTCAAAACAAATAGCGTGTTTTATGAAATAATAACCATCAAAAGATAGACACTTGTTTATGTCAAATTTCAAAGTGAAATTGATTACAATGACCAACATTGGATTAAGTGGTAAAAATAAAATATAATTACACTTTAAAACCATTTAAAAATATAATATAACCATATAAATATATTATATTAAAAGGAAGTTTTGAATTAAAATGCACTATTTTTCACTATTCATTAAAAAATGAACTTTATCAGAAACAAATACCTAAAATTTACCCAAAGTAAATTTTGATGTACCAATTATAAAGAAGAATTTTATTTTGTAAAATAGAACATATAAAAGTGAAAAATACTAGATTTATAGAGGGTTCCCCATCAAAAGGTGGTAAATTGACCTTTTAAAGAATATTAGAGTAATTATGCTTAAAATTTGATTCATTCACATTTTAAGCCTCTAAATTTTATTGGATAAATGTAAAAACATTTAACAAACATGTATAATAATATTTTAGTTAGTTATGTTCATTCCTACTATTAGAACGGATAAGCGTTAACTACTATTTAAAATAATAATATATTATTATTTTTCAGCATGACTTAGCACTGTGTGCAACATAAGACTTCAAAGAAATCCATTGTTGTGTATCAGGTATGCAATTGAATATAGAATACCCTTTAAAATAAAATTAAAATTTAATTTAAATATATTAATAAATATGAAAATTTTATATCCTTTATTTTCTTGGGATGTTATAATTATACCCATCCAAATAATGAAGTGTTGAATAAAAAATTACACCTCGATGAGGAGACGGTAAGCCGTACGTATGCACATATGGTGACATTATCATTCATAGGATGGATATAATAATGAATATGGTTGTACCATATTTATGATAACATCACAGTATATAGAAGGTAATAGAGTTTCTATTTTGGTATGGAAACAACAAATAAATAGGAAGTGGAAGAAGACAAGAACTTTGAAAGAGGTGATGAAATAATTATCTCTTGTTCATGTTCTTCCTTTTGATTTGAAAAAAATGGCTCCTTAAGTCAGATTTATGATCTAAGTAAGGACTATAGGTTGAAGTATGGGTATTTTGGAGGAGATTTTAGTAGGGTTTGGCTAAGAAAAATGGATTTGGAGGTGTGAATTTAAGATAAGGGGAAGTACAATTTTATAAGAGAGGTGAGGGGCACTTTAAGAAAATCTTGAAATATTAATTTATAATAAAATAATTTTAGGTTTCTAATAGCTGAAAATGAATTTATATCTTGGATAAGGTGGGTATGGGTCGAAATAATCTCAACCAATAGGTTTTAGGCATGTTTAGGTCACCATATTAACCATATCTTTTATATTTAACTCTTAGTTAAATACTTTAACTTTTACCATGTCTTCTTGTATTTTTATATTATATGGTTAATATAGTTACTATAAAATTCCTAAAGAACCTAAAGTTTTTCATTAATGACATATCTAACATTATATAAGTCCTTTGGTTGATGCTTTGGTTTTTAGGAATATCATATCATTTAATAAAAAAGTTTTTTTTAAAACTCATTTATGTCAATTTTGACACTATTTAGTATTTGGTTTTCATGGAAGTAATAAAAACTTGATTACTTAGAAAAAAATAAATTTAATAAACCCTAAAATGTCATATTCAGCTATAAAATTTGTCGATGGCATAAAAAGTCTAAATTTACATTGATTTTAATATTTGTAATATCAATTATTTTAATATTTCATTAATAATGAATCATTGTGTCATAAATAAATTTAATTATTTAATATCTAAAAATTATAAATAAAATACAATTATGTATTAAATATTATTATATTTATAATGAATATTTATATTCGAATTTTTCTTAGGTGTAACCCTATATTAAAATTGTTTTAGTTATTAAACTTTGAATTTAACACTTTTAACTCTTCTTTAAATAAAATATAATAAATGTACTAATCTAATACAAGTGGATAAAAAGGATAATATTTTATTCCTAAGGTTGATTGTGGTTGAAATATAGTAATATAATAGAATTAGGACATGTGTTGGGGTAATTATAACACCATTTTTACCTTTAATTGCTCTATTTACTTTTAACGGTGGTAAATACAATTCAAAATTTACTATTCACCAAAAATTATTATCATCCTATTGAACCAAATTATAATTAATTATGACAATAATGTCTATTATAGTTTTGAAATTAAATTCATAGAAACAGTAAAATTACGTTTAATGCTAATTTTTAAATGTGCTTAAAAGGTAGGTAAAAGACTTTAAAAAGTTCAATAAAATTTTATATGTCAAATATTATTATAAAATGACTCCAATTAATTAAATTGGAATAATATAGGTATTATGTATCTATTTTTTAATTTAAAATATATTTAAATTAAAAATAAATATTTAAATAACGAGTCACTTTTAAACAATAAGGTAGTGTTTTTCACTATTTATCAAAAATTAAAAGTTTTCAAAAAAATACAAAAAATTCAATCTAAGACACTTTTGATTTCTTGAACCTAAAAATGAAGTAAATTTTGAATAATAAAATTAATAAAATTTCAAAAATTGGGCATTACTATTCACAACTGCTTTTTAAATGGCTATTTTGTTTGGTCGTGGTGTGATAGAACTTGAAGTTGCGTACAACACAAGATATTGTATTATTCAAAGAGAAGCACAACATGGAAGCTTGTAGTGTTACTTTATTACCTCCTTCAAATAATTTGATCCTTGAAATTTTAATAATATTACTACATAAAAGGATTCAGGTGGTTCTTCATCATTAGTATCTCAAGTTCCCACATTGCCTCTTCTATTTTATGGTTTCTTCAAAGAAATTTTACCAGGCGAGTCATCTATTTTCTCAACACTTTTTCTCTGTTATCAAGAATCTTGATAGGCTCTTCAATATAATACAGATCGAGTTGTAGTTCTATTTCTTCATAGGTGAGTACATGCATTGGGGAAATCATGTATTTTCTCAACAATGATACGTGGAACACATCATGAACTTTGGAGAGACTTGGTGTCATTTTCAAATAGTTAGCTACAACTCCAATATGTTCTAGAATTTCAAAAGATCCGATGTACTTGAGACTTAATTTACCCTTATTACCAAAACATATGACACCCTTCCATGGAGATACCTTCAAGAAAACATGATCTTCTACTTCAAATTCAAAATCTTTCTTCAGTTTTCAGCATAGCTATTTTTCCTACTTTGAGCTTCTTTGATGTGGGTTTGGATAATCTTCACCATTTCTATTGTTTATTCAACATGTTTTGGGCCTATGACTTTTCTTTCACAAACTTCATCCCAACAAGGTGGTGCATGACATCTTTTTCCATATAACTCTTCATATGGTTCCATATGAATACTTGAATGGAAGCTGTTGTTATAGGAACATTCCACCATAGGTAAATACTGATCATACATACCTTGAATGTCATGTGAGGAAGATCTCAACATGTCTTCTATGGTTTGAATAGTCTGTTCATTTTTTTCATCAGTTTGAAGGTGGTAAGTAGCGCTCAAATGAAGATCAATATCTAGGGATTCTTGAAGACTTTTCAAAAATCTTGTTTTAAAATGGGGATCACTATTAGAAACAGTTGATATGGGTACACCATGAAGTCTTACAAATTTGTTAATATATAGTCTTGCTAAAATTTCATGTGGTAAATCTTCTCTTATAACAAGAAAATGTTCTAACTTGGTAAGACGATCGACAATGACCCATATTTCACCATTCCTTTAATGAGTATTTGATATCCCCATGACAATGTCAATCGTAACATTATCCCATTTCCACTCAGGTATGAGAAGAGGTTGCATGACTCCTCTAGGATGTTTCCTTTCATCCTTAACATGTTGAAAAAGGATACATCTTAACACATAATCAACAATCTCCTTCTTCATGTTTTCCCACCATAAATGTTTCTTCAAATCTCTATACATATTAGTGCCACGAGGATGTATAGAAAAATTTGAGCAATGAGAATCATCCAAAAATTCCCTTTTTAGATTAGGTATGTTGGGAACACAAAGCCTCCTCTCAAAATTCATAATTCCATCTTCATATACGAATTCAATCAATCTCTCATCATTCACAATGTTAATATTCTTTGGAAACTCCTCATCATGAATCTGAGAACTTTTTATCATTTATAGTAAAGAGGTTTTGGAAGCCATTTGAAAAAGTATTGATGTTTCACCTTCCAAGATTATTCCCATATCCATCTTTACAATATCCAATAACATAAGATCCATTTCAACTATTATCTTGTTTATAACTCCATGATCCTTTCTACTCAACACGTCTACCACCTTATTTTTCTTCCTCGGGTGGTATTGTATAGTGAAATCATAATTATTGAGTAGTTTGAGCCATCACCTTTGCCTCATGTTGAGTTGTTTCTGTGAGAAAATATACTTCAAACTCTTGTGATTAGTATATATCTCACATTTTTCACCATAGAGATTGTGTCTCCATATCATCAGAGTGAATATTATAGCTGATAACTCAAGATCATGAGTGGGATAGTTTTGTTTATGAATTTTTAGCTATCGTGAAGCATAGACAACAACTCTATCATCCTGCAAAAGGACACAAGAAATTCCTTTCTTCAAGCATCACTATAAATAACAAACCTATCATTCCCCAATGGTAGAGTCAAGATATGAGAATTGACTAATTTTTCTACAATTTCTCAAAACATTATTCACATAATTTTTTCCAAACAAATTTAACCCCTTTACATGTGAGCTTGGTTAATGGGGTATCCAATCAGGCAAAATTCTGGATGAAACACTTATAGTGACCAATTAAACCAATATAACTATGTACCTCAGTTATACTCGTTGGTGATAGCCATTCATGGATTTCCCTTGTATTTGATGGATCAACAGAGATTCCATTCTTAAATACAATATAGATATGAAAAAAATATCCTGATGCCAAAATACACACTTGCTAAAAATCCCATATAATTCATTTCTTCTAAGAGTCTTCAGATTAATGCACAATTGATTTTAATGATATTCATAGATTTTGGATTATACCAAGATATCATCAATAAATACCACTAAAATGTCATCAAGATATTCATTGAAAACTCTATTCAATAGATCCATTAAAATAGATGGTGCATTAGTCAGCCCAAAAGGCATTACTGTAAACTTGTAATGCCCATACCTGGTTCGAAATGATATCTTGGGAATGTCTTCCTTATTCACACACAACTGATGATATCCAGATTGAAGGTCAATATTTGAAAAATATTGATCTCCATGAAGTTGATCAAATAAATCATCAATGTAAGGTAGGGGATACTTGTTTTTTATTATTATAGCATTGATCTCCCTGTAGTCAATGCACAAACTCATAGATACATATTTATTCTTAACAAACAGAATAGGGGCTACCCACGGATAAAAACTAGTGTGAATAAATACTATATTACTCAATTCCTCTAGTTTTTTATTTACTTTCACTAATTCCATAGTTTCCATTCTATAAGGATTCTTCAATATGGGCCTTGAAATATGAATTAAGTCAATGGAAAACTCAATTTCTCATTTTGGAGGATGTATAGATAAATCCTCTGGAAACAAATCAATATATTCTTTCACAATAGGTACATCGTCTATTTGAATGTTCCTTTCCCCACCCATAGTTATTTCACTCTCTTCCTCCCCAATAATTGAATTTAGTAGAGCTATTGGGGGTTGATCTAGATGAGAATCAAATGGTGATGTTTCATCCCTAAAAAATATGGTATTCCTTATCATCATTAAAAAATTTAACCTCCTTCTTCTTATAATACATTTTTGCATCATGGTCCGAAATCCAATCCATATCAAGGAATATATCAAATTCAATCATGGGTATGATAATAAGATCAGCAGATAAAGAGTGTTTATATTCCATGATGGTAACTAATTGAAAACAAATTGTTACCATGACACTTCCCTAAGGTGTTTTGAATGACAACTCCCTTGTTTAGTCAAATTGGAAATATCTAATTTTCTATGAAAATTAGGAATATATGAAAGAATGTGATGATCTAGAATCAAATAAAGCATTGGATAATTTTGAGGAAATGATTAAAGTACCTACCACCACGTCATTAAGAACTTAAACCTCAGCAGTAGTAATGGCATAAGCCTGGCCTTTCTCCCTTTCCTTTTTGTGAGATAAGTTCCCTTAACACATAAGACATTCATTTGAATAATGACCCATTTCTTTACAATTGTAGCATTGAACATTGTAAAACTCTTTTTTTCCCTTGAAATCATGACCATGGTGGCCTTTGTCTCCACACTTATAA
This sequence comes from Viscum album, assembly GCA_963277665.1. Classification (NCBI taxonomy): domain Eukaryota; kingdom Viridiplantae; phylum Streptophyta; class Magnoliopsida; order Santalales; family Viscaceae; genus Viscum; species Viscum album. Next base: position 645,669,037 of record OY728125.1, on the reverse strand, counting down.
CAAACTCCCTTCCCCTTTAGGCATGTAGTAGGATACTTCTTCCCACAATTATTGTAGGATGGAAATTAAACTTTTCCCTTTTTCCCTGTATTTTTTTCAGAGTGTTCAACAAATCTCTTCTTGTCTTTCTTCACTTTAAAGTCACAAGACATAGAGAATTCCTTTTCTATCTTGATAGCATGTGAGACTATATATTTGTATGATGAGAAGGATTGTGAGACTAATTCGTGGTGGATAAATGGTTTTAACCCATCAAAGAATCAATTAATATTACTTCTTGGTTTACATATATAATCTACAACATGCCATGATAACCTTGTAAATTTAGCCTCATACTTTGCGACATTGTCATCCTCATTTTTCCTCAGACATAGAAATTGTCATTCCATATCTGATCAATGCTCATGAGGAAAGTATTTTTCTAAGAAAATATCTTTAAACTATATCCATTCCATATTTGATACTTTTTCACCCTCCTTTGTGTTTTAAATTAATGACCACCGTTGATCTGCATCTCCGGTGAGGTGATAAAATTCCATGATAACTTCTTCCTTTTCACTACTCTCCAAAGCATGAAATATTTTCTCAAGTAACTTATACATTACTCAGTTACATATGTATTTGTAGTCCCATTAAATATTGGTGGTTTTTTCCTCATGAAGTGGTTTAAAATTGATCCTCTACATTGTGGATTAGGGTGCTACATACGAGGAAGGTTATTATTTATATCCTGAGTGAGTTTTCACAGTTTGGTTATAAGCAGTTTAGCACCAATTTCATCACCAAATATACTATAATTATTTTGAGAAAGTGGGAAATCCCAATATATATTATTTGCATTGATACAGTTTTCATTCCTTCCACTAGGCTCCATTTCTAAACAATGGAATAACACTAGATTAGTTCATTAATCACAATACATAATTCCAAACTTGTTAAATACTTAACATAAATTGAATAGTTTATGCATATAATCCATATTCATAAAAATTTCTTCTTTAGGGAATTATTTACTCAATAATCCATCATAATGGTTTGTAAATAAAATTTGAATTGTCCTAAGCATATCCCCGTGGAGGGTCAAACTAGGTGTGTAGTAAGGCTCGTTGTTGTGTACTAGGATACCCCAGGTCAAGGCTGAAATTCTTTGTTATAGTTTTAACTCCTACGTACATCTATTCCAGAACCACGTCCACTTGTAGTATCTAGATATGGATGTATTTCTTAGAATACCCACATAGTATCTACATTACCAAAATTTTTGGATGTTCTTCTATACTAATTATCAAGGTATATCTTAGGGTAATGTTCTCTTATCAGAGTTTATCTAAATCTAGTTTCCAAGGATTGTACTAAAATTTTTCTGATAATAAATACAACGCCCCGACCCTAGTTACCCAGAGTCAGTGCATTATTACATAACATTGGCATGATCACAAGAGATCAAGTCCTGAAATACGAATCAGTTTAGTAGCCTTGGAGGTACTAGACAAATACATAAGCTCTAATTTACATTATGAAAAGAAAAAAAACAACATTATGGATCCTTAGAACACACTCATATACCTTAGAATATCCCTGTAGGTCAATCATAATATACTTCCTCGCATCCTGGAAAAAATAAAACATAAGAAAGGGGTGATCTCGGATGGTCAGTAAGGATAACAATATCACAAAATCTAAAATAAGTATAAACATTTAATTCATAGTATAAGACTAAAACACAAGACTTCTGAACATAAACTTAATCATAATATGGAAAAGATAAATCAAATAATTATATTTAATTAATCACATGGATATTCTACTAGTCGAATAATCACATGTAATATCAATAGCTAATTTTATAATGATGTAATGAATAATGCTGCAAATCATCACCACATAGTCAAGGCCTCATGCGAAGACTAAAAATAATTTTTTTTTCATAGCCTTGTTCCAAGACACTAGTTTGTCTCATGAGACCTACTGGTGAATTGAGGGGCTATATCGGGCCCCGCTCGTCACTTACTACGTCCAAAGCATTCCTTATATGAAAAGGTTGAAACATAACATAAACATTCATATTAAAACTATCATATGAAATGATAATACTTTATCCATAAACTGTAAATATTATAAAAATAAAACATTCATAGTCAAACATATCAAAAAACATTCAATAAAATATGGAAGATTTTATCCTAATAAATAAACTTCCAACAAACGTAAAATCCAGTAATGGATGTTGACATAGATGAAATCAATCCAAAAACTATTTGAGTTAAATATCTCTATCTTCATTGAAATCATTTAAAAGTAAATAAAAAATTTATTTTGGAAATATTATTATAATCTTTTAAGGGAAGCTTTGAAGGTGTTATAATGGTGTAAAATAGATGCACCCACCATATAAGTTAAAAAACATTCTTTCCTCATTTTTGCGAAAAGGCCATAAATTACCTTGTTTGGAAAACAACAGAAAGATTCCTTTAAAAACATTTTATAAAAAGTAAAAAAAGGGCATAAATTACTTTAACCCATATTCTAGGAAATATTATAAATTTTTTGAAATACATTTTTATGAAACATGGATTTGGATGATAAAGAATTCTCAATATATACTTATGTATAAACAAATTCTGAAAATAAATAGATTGTAAAATTAAACCTTACCTTGTACTTTTTCTTAGTTGAGGGAATGTTAACATCTTGTATAATGGTTAAATAATTTTTATTAAATTACAAAAAAATCACATACATAAATATGATATCATATTTGATCCCTCTAATATTACTTTTCTAATAATATTTCTATAGTATCATTGTTTTGATTGTTAAGTGATTCATTTTTCTTTATATATTTTGTTACCTATGTCATGTTTGTTATGTATATAATGTATTTGATATATATCCAGATTGATTTTAGGTTCTTAAACATTATTTTTTAATCATCAAATGAAAATTATTCTTGAATGGTTACGATGGGAAATGAAATATGATCACATCGTGGAGACGGTAAGCCCTACACATGATTTAGCGACAATATCATTCTATTGATGATGAAATAATATTAAATTGGATGATATATTATATAAAAATAGTAATTAATGTATTATATTTATTATTTACAACAATTATACTCATTATTTTACCCGTCCAAATAATGAAGTGTTGAATAACAAACTACACCACAACGTGGAGACAGTAAGCCATACATACGCACCTATGGTGACGTTTTCATTCATAGGATGGATAGATTAATGAATATAGTTATACCATATTTATAATAACATAAAATTATGTATAAGTTACTTGATGATCTATTTTGTTATGTAAAAAACAAAGAAATTGGAAGTGGAAGAGGAAATGAACTTTGGAAGAGGTGATGAAATAATTACCTCTTCTTCGGGTTCTTCCTTTTGATTTGAAAAAAAGGGATCATTAAGATGGATTTCTGATGAAAGTAATGCCTCTAGGATGAAGTTATGGTAGTTGGGGGAAGATTTGATCAGGTTTTGGCCGAGACAAATGGATTTGGAGGTGTTAATATAAGAGATGTTCAACCTCCCTTTTACAAGAGAGGTGAGGGGCACTTCAGAAAAAGATTGAAATATTAATTTATTATAAAAAAAATAGTTTTATAATAGCTTAAAATGGACTTATTTAGTGTATAAGGTGATTATGGGTCTCAATAAACTAAACCAACAGGTTTTAGTTAAGTTTAGGTCACAATATAAATCTTATCTTTTAAATTTAACTCTTAGTTAAATAGTTTAACTTTTACCATGTCTTCTTGTATTTTTATATTATATGGGTAGTATAGTTACTATAAAATGAAAAGAGAACCTAAAGTGGTTAATTAATGACATTTATAACATTATCTAAGTCCTCTGTCCAAATATTATATTTTTAGGAATATTATATAATTTAATATAATAGTATTATTTAATACTCATTTATGTCTATTTTGAAACTATTTAGTATTTGGTTTTTGTGAAAGTAATAAAAACCTGATTAATTCAAAAAAAAATACATTTATTCAAACCTAACATGTCATATTCATCTATAAAGTTCGTTGATGGCTTGAATATGTTCAATTTCCATTTATTTTTATATTTATAATATCAATTATTTTAATCTTTCATTAATAAGGAAATTAATGCATCATTATTGTGTCATAAATAAATTTAATTATTTAATGTCTAAAAATTATAAATAAAATACCATGATGTATTAAATAACTTTATCTTTATAATGAATATTTATAGCCAAATTGATCTTATGTTTATCACTATATTTAAAAAATTTAGTTATTTAACTTTGAATTTAACACTTTCTTCTCATCTTTAAATAAAATATAATAAATGTACTTATCTAATATAAATTGATCAAAAGGGTAATATTGTATTCTTAAGGGTGATTTTGGTCGAAATACACTTATCTAATAGAATTACGACATGTTTTGGGGTAATTATATTATCATTTTTACCTTTAATTACTCTACTTACATTTAACCGTGGTAAATAAAATTTAAAGTTTATGATTCACCAAAAATTATTTTCATCTGATTGACCCACATTTTACTTACTGAATACAATTGTTCCTATCAAATTTTTGAAATTCAATTCACATAAGTGGTAAAATTATGTTTTATGCAATTTTGCAAATGTGACTAGAAGGTAGGTAAAAGACATTAAAAAGTTTAATAAAATTTTATATGCATAATCTTATTATAAAATGACTCCAATGAATTACATTGAACTAATAAAGGTATTATCTATCTATTTTTACTTTAAAATAAATTTAAATTAAAAAAAATTATTTAAATAAAAATTCAGTTTTAAATAATAACGTCGTGTTTTTCACTATTTATAAAAAATTGAATGTTTTCATAAAAAATATCAAAAATTCATCCTATCCCAATTTTGATATTCCAAACACAAAAATGAAGTCCATTTTGAAAAATAAAATTAATAAAATTTTAAAAAGTGGGTATTACTATTCATAATTGATTTTTTAATGGTTAGTTTGATTGGTCGTGGTGTGCTAGAACTTGAGGTTGCATACAACGCAAGCTGTTGTATTATTCGAAGACAGGTGTACCATGGAAGCTTGGGGTGTTACACATAAGATCATTATCTTACCCAAAAAATTATAATATTTCCATAAAACTCTATAGATATAATAGATAAAACATGTAATTAACTTGGGACATAATTTCCATATTACTCTTATAATCACTCTTACAAATGGAATAACCATGTGATGAACTTCCACACCCAATGAACTGGAGGGATATCATGGACCCATTCATCCATGGTCTATAAAGGAACTACCCATACCAGGTTAATAACATAACCACCAATAAATGGGTTATAACAAATCCACCCATAATTATAAAAAATTCAAAATAACTATAATATAATCATAAAACATATAATATTTCATTTTCATAATTAAACTCAAAAACAATTATTTCACCCATAAGAAAAACAATTCAAGATGTTGAAATATATTTTCCATTTAAAACCCTATTTGAAAATACTAAAAAAAAATAAAAGGACTTTCTTTTAATAAATAATAATATATTGTAAATGATTCAAAAAATCTAATAACAATTACAACAGTAAGAAAATTTATTGTCTCTATATACATTAAAAAATAACATTTTGTTTATCTTTTTGTAAAGAAAGTAAAAAATTACATAAAAAAATTCCTTTCAAAATAACATGGAATAAAGTTATATAAGACATAAAATATAAAATATAATTATATTATTTCAATTTAATTACATATATAATTTTTTTAAGAACATGGACACGGAAGAAAAAGTGTTGGAAGGGAAACGTTAAAAGATGATTTTTAAAAGGAAGTCTCTTACATTTAGTCTGAATCGTCTTTTATGTTCATTATCTCCTTGAATTCTAAAATTATATTAACTAATATCTTTATTAAGATCATTTTTCATGTTTATTTTTCCTTTTATCATGTTATTATCAATTACTTAATCAATTAAGTTCATGTCAGATGTTTTGACAACATATGGCTCAGGTGTCCAGAATGATATCGATTGGTTGAATATGTTCAAAGATATAATTATTCCATATTATAAAGAATAACATTATTAAATAATTTTTATTTTTATATTTCAATTATACTATTAAAACCAATCATTAAATATGGTTATGAAAAATGAACTATGATTTAGTCATAGAGACGGTAGGTCATACATACGCATGAGTGACGTTTCCATTTTTAAACGATCATTGTGTAAAGAAGATAAGTATTATTTTATATTTATATAATGATAAACTTATCATAAATACCATATTATGTTTTTTAACATACTTATATAAATCATCCATGTGATGTGATGATGATAAACAAATCAGAGCGCTTCATGGAGCTAGAAGTCCACACAAACGAACAAATGACATTATCATTCGTCAATGGATTGAAAGGTAAAAAATTATATAATATATTATCCATTTAAAATTATAACTACATAATTAATACCATATATATTTCCATTAAATCTATCATTAAAACCATCCTTTATTGAAGGATATGGAAAACGAATTATATCTGTTTGTGAGGCCGTAGTCCTCCGTACTCATGAACGATGGATTCATTTCCAATTTGATGGAAGATAGATATGAATATAGGTTATAAAATTAACATAATAATACCAAATTATATGTAAGATAATGTTTTTATTATTTCATCATTTTTGAATAATATTTTAAGATGATAGAAAAGGAAAAAAAACCAAAACACTTGATTAATAACTATACCACATGTTCCAAAAACCTCCTTTGATTTACACCTTGAAACATAGAAGGTTGTTATTATTCCATAAATAAGGACTCTAGTTAATGTAAATGGTTCTGATAAAGGTTTTTGGATAGTTATTGGCCTAATAAAGATGTTTTTTATTTGTGAATATATTAGAATAAGATGTTCCCTTTAATAAGATATTGGAGGGGAAACCATGGAATTTATTAAAATATTAATTTAATATAAATTAATTTTTATGTCTAAATGGCTCAAACTTAATAATAAAAAAATAATATTTGGAGACTAAATAATCCCATAAAATAAAATTTTTATAATTTTGGATCACATTTTTACCTTATAATTTTTTTAAACCCTTTGTTAACCCTTTTGACAATTTGGGTGATATCAATAGTTCTTAATCATAAGGGTAATATAATTACTATAAAAGGAAAAAGTTCCATCAATTTAACAAGTTTAATGTATTCAAACTTATCTCAATCACTTTAATGAATATAATATTTTTATTAATTTAATGAATATTATTTATTATAAAATATCATTAATGTTACTTTTGGAACTATTCCTTCAATTTGAATTTTAAAACTTCTATACAACAACAAATACAAAATATATTTAATTAACACCTCTATAATATCTCATTTATATCTAAAACATATTTTAACACAAATATGCAATCAATTAATAAAATTTTTAGAGTTTTTAAATTCATTTTTTTTACTATTTAATCAAGAACTATTTCAGTGTTGTACAAGTATTTAAGGTAATTATTTCCTCACTAAAATTTAAAAATAAAATAATTTGAAGAAAAAATTCATTTATATTTAAAATTAATACTAATAAAAGAACATATACACCTTTTATCTCTATGTTGAAATTTTAAATATAACAAACCCAAGAGAATGAATTTTTTTTACCTTTCCTTATATAAAATAATATAAAGGGTAAAAATATTGGAATAATGAAAAAAATTCAATATATTAGGCTTTTGAGTTATTATGATAGATATATACTCATCCAAAAAAATAATTCAAGTTTTAGGGTTATTATTTAGTCCATATCATTTATTGTTTCACCTTTATTAACTGAGTTACCCTTTATCATGGTAACAAAAATTACAAGTTACTATTCATATTGTCAAAAAATAAAGGGAATCTATTTACCAAACTCAGACCCACTTATTCTAGATATGTAATCAATTTTTCAATATTCAAAAAATGGATTTCATATAATTTAATTTAAATTTAAACTGCTGAAAGTCGATGAAAAATAGTATTTTAGAAAAAATCCATTTTGAAATATAAAGTGTTCTCATACTAAATTCATGTATAAAATTAATTTAAAAATCATAATTATATTATCTTCAATCCAAAGTAACAAATTTTATTTTAAAAATGACAAGAAAATAAATTTGACATTATAAATAATCAAAAATAAAATACAATTTTCAATAAAAATCATTACATTTCACCATTCATTGAAAAATCCATCTTCTCAAAAATATCTTGAAATTTAATCCTATTATAATTTTGAAATAATTAATTAAAAAATTAAGTTAATTTACTAAAATTAATATTCTATAATTTTTAAATCAATATTTCAAATAAAGCTATATAATACATGAAAATCGATTTTTGTTAGAATTAATGCTTTTTCCTTTTGACTAAAAAGTTACTTGATATTCTTATAATGAATATAACTTTATGAATTATAATAAAAACTATTTATATTAAAATTATCTAGGTTGTTAAATTATTCCCCCTTTTTGAAAATTTTTCCTCAGTGTTTTATTTACTTATTATACAAGTGGGGATATCTTTCCCTCATAGTATTTCATATTCTCATTTAGCTTATTTAACATTACAGTTTCTCCATAAAATGTTAACTCGTTGAATTAACTTATTCCACAATACTTATTGTAGATTTTCAATAATATAAATAGTTTGTTCCTAATAAGAAATGTTATCTTCTAAATGAACTGTCATAGGGATCGAAAAATGAGATGAATCTATAACATATTTCCTTAACATTGAAACATGGAAAACATTTTGTACATGGGATAAACTCATAAGGAAGTCTAATTTATAACAAATGGATCCAACTTGATCTATTATTTCAAACCATCCAATGAACCATGCACTTATCTTTCCTTTTTTATCAAGACACACAAGACTTTTCCATGGATATAATTTAAGAAACACATGATATCATTCCTTTAAAGAATGATCATTTCTCCTATTATCTACATATATTTTCTACCTACTAAGTGTTATCCTCGTATATTACCAAATCATCTTCAAATTTTCACTCATTTACTATAATAAGTTTGGCCCCATAAACTTCCTTTCTCCTACCTCATCTCAAAATAATTGATTCAGACATCACTTTTCATATATTTACTCAAAAGGGTCATATTTATACTAGAATAAAAAACTTTCTTATATAAAAACTCAACTAAAGATAGACGGTGATGCGAAAATCCTTAATAATCTATTAGATAAGAACAAATAATTTCTTCCATGGTTTGGATCATTTTATCAAACTAACAATCTGATTAAGGATGAGAAGTTGATGTTAAATTTAATTCAGTACCCAACAACTCCTTAAGTCCTTTTTAGAAATTAAAAATGAATCTCGGATCATGGTTAGTTAAAATAGAGATAGGAATTACATGTAACTGGAATATCCCTTTGAGGTACATTCAATAATATTTATCTAAAGAGATAGTATATGAAATGAGTAATACATGTTTATATTTAGCTAAAAGATGAATAATTACCAAAATCGAATTACTTTATTAATATGTCTTTAGAAATCCCAATAAAAATCCATATATATATATATACCCATTTCCACTCAAGCACTTGAAATGGTTGATGCATCCCCTTCAATAATTTTTATTCTTCTTTAACCTGATGGAAAGTAGAATATTTCATGGTAAAGTAACCAATATCTCTTTTCATTCCATCCCACTAGTAATACTCTTGATGGTGTCATAGTTCATCCAGGATGAATAGAAAATATTAAAATATAAGAATTACTCAAAAAATTTATATTTAACTAGGAGTTACATAGCACATATAATCTATTTACAAATTTCAAAAAACATTCTTTATCAATGATAAATTCATGAAACATACCATTCATAACCAATACTACCTTCTCTTATAAGTCACAATATTCCTCATGAGATTTCTTAATTCTTTCGGATACAGATGATTGTACTTCCACTTGAAAGAAAACATAGGAAGTTCCTGCATGGACAATTTCAAATCTAAAATTCATCAAATCACTAACCAAACGTCTATGTTCAATACACAACATGGTTAATGAAGAATAATATTTTTGAATCAAAGCATGAGCTTTGATTTTTGATTTTGCAGAATAGTAATGGACCGTGAAATCAAAATCCTGGATTAGTTTTATCCACCTTCTCTTCCTCATGTTGAACTCTTTCTATGTGAATATATACTTAAATATTTTATGATCATTATATATTTAAAACATTACTCTATATAAGTTATTCCTATAAATTTTAAAAAAACAATAGTTACTAATTCCAATTATCATGTAGGATTATTTAACTCATGAGGTTCTAGTTGTTGTGAATCCTAAAAAATTACTTGATCATTTTACATTAGTATGTGACCATGTCTCCCCAAATAAAAATCACTATAAATTCCAGATTCACCATTTATGTAAGGAAAAGTGAAAATGGTATCACTCACCAATATTTTTTTTAATTCTTGAAAAATATCACCAAACTCTTTCATCTAGATGAATTTTACTCCTTTTCAAGTTAACTAAGTAAATGGGATTGAAAAATGATAAAACTTTTCAAAATAACCCTTGATAATAACCCACTAATCCAAGAAAACTATGAAACTATATGAAATTTTTTATGTCTTGGGAAATCCTAAAAATCTATAGTTTTAGTTAGATCTATAGTTTTACCATATTTAGAAACAATTTAGTCATGGATATAAATCTATTACAACCAAAATTGACACTTACTAAATTTTCCATAAATATTCTTTAATTTTATGGTTTTAAAAACAATCGTTAGGTGTCTTTAAATATCCTCAAGACTTTTAGAATATACCAATATTCCATCAATAAGAATAACCATGAACTTGTATAAATATTCTTAAAAAACTCTATTAATAAGATATTTAATTACAACTAGTACATTTGGAATCCCAAAGGTAATAACTATAAACTCATAATACCTATATCTAGTCTAAAACACTTTCATATGAATATCTCCCTCTTTCACCATCAACTAATGGTACCCTGACCAAAGTTTAATATTTTAAAAGGATTACGCTACCTGGATCAGGTAAAAAATCATAATTATGAGGCAATGGGTACTTTTTATTAATATTTATGTAATTCAAGGCTCTATAACAAATGAAAAGTCTTATGGAACCATCTTTCTTATTAACAAATTAAATATGAGCACCCCATAGTGAAGAGTTAATATGACCAAAAACTTTATCTAGAAACTCTTAAAATTGATTTTTCAGTTCTTAATATTATACATGATTCATTTGATAAGGGGGTTTTGAAGTAGTCTTAGCATTAGGTACTATTTAAATAGTAAACTCAACCTCTCGATCAATAATAAAACTTGGAAAATCATGAGGAAAAAAATTTATATATTTATTCACTACTAAAAAATCACTAATCTAGACATTTTTATTCTTTTCAAAAACATGAACTAATTGAATTTCCATAGAATTACAAATAAATTTCACTATTTCTTAGTTGGTTATCATGTGTATAAAATCATTGAATAAAAATTCCATAGCTTTGGAATTTATTTTAGCAAGATAAACATAAAGCTAATTCATACCCAAAATAATACCAAACCCAAACATGGGATATTCCATAAGATTTAAATGAAGGGCCATTCCACTGGAAATGATATTAATATCCCTATAAATCATGATTTATTTAATATTTCCATATATATTTTTTCACCAAAAGTTATATTATACTTTCTTGAGGTGGTATTTTCAATTTTCTTGTGAATTTATATAAAATAAAATAATATGAAGATCCCAAGTCAAAAATGGTATGAGCATAATTAAAATAAAAGATTAACATACCTATCATAAGTTTATTTGATATCCAACATCAACAATTGTTGTAGAAAAATATTTTTCTAAAACGTTTTACTACTAATCTTTGTGATTTCTACCCTGAGTTACTAACTTCAAACATATGTTATCATTATGTCCCAACTCATTTCAATTCAATCATATTACAATCATATTTTCATTATTTTTCCAATCAATTTATTTTCAGTCATGATCCTTATTCCAGAAAATTCCACATCAAATTCATTCCCCAGATTTCATAAGACATTTCACAGGGTTCTTTTTACCACACTTGTCACTATATTATAACTTGATTTTCATACATCCCAATATCGTACCATCCAGCTCATTTCCTAGGCTTGTTATCATGGAATACATGATCATAGAAATGCTCTATTTCTACCTTCTCATCATTTTAAAAAAAGTTTATCATAACTTTTAAATTTATTATAATCCAATTCCCTTTGATATATTGTCTTTAATCATATATAACACAGATTAATTTCACTATCATGGTATGAGATAAAATTTCATTCCTAAATTATCAATCAGTTGAAGTTTTCTTTCTATAATGCCATTAGATATTTCTCCATCAATCATAATTCCAATAACTGTTTTCCATCCAATATAGAATAGACTTTGGAAAATATTTCTCAAGGAAAATATTCTTATATTAAACCCATTCAAGTTTATTAATCTCTTTACTTTATTTAGTATTCACAACCATTTTCCACCATTGATCAGCTTCACCTTCAAAATGATAAATACAAATATTTATCTTTTGATGATATTGAAACCCATTAAATCAAATATATTATCCAAAGCTATAATCTATCCTTCAGATATCATAGCATTCTAAGATCAATTAAAGGATAGAGTATGTTTTCTCAAAAAATGATCCACTATCATCTTGTTTCTTTGTGATATATTTGGATACTATCTCATATAGATACCACCACTATTTATAACCTATACCAATTGATCCATTACTTTAAAAAACTACTATATTTCAATTCATTGTATTCTCGCATACAAAATTGGAAGGATATCATCCCCTTAGTGCCTTTATACTTTAGATTCCCTCTTTCCTCTGGGAAAAACCATTCTAAACAGATATAGTTTAGACCAAGAAACATGGTAATTTTCAAACTATATATCATTTCAACTTAACCATAATGTAAAATATTTTATGTTTATTCTATTAACATTATAATTTTAATGTTATAAAAATCTAGATTTGATTCCAACAATAAGGATCCAACCTTATAAATTAAATATTCAAGTAAATTTGAAATAGAATTAACATTATTACATTCTCAAATATCTTTTAGGGTTATTTCTTTATATATTTATGTAATAAATCTTATTGGTCAGTGTGGATAACTCAATAGGGTGTGAATTGAGTATCCAATAATTATTTTTGTTTCGAAACAATTAAGAAAACAATTCCCCTTATTTGGTAAAATCACATAGTTAAAATAAGTAGTATAAATATATAATTTAATCTTTAGAAATTTTTTAAAAAATCATAATCACATATAAATTAAAATACTTTATAAAACACTTTAACTTTCTAAACAATTAAACTCATATAAAAAAAGTATATAAATCTTTAATTTGAGTTAACTATCATAGTAATTTTTTTAATAGAATAAAGATATAAAGTAATTCAATTTGAATATTAAAAAAACAAAAAACAATAAAGGGCCTAGAAGAAATTCAACAAGGGGTTCAGTATCAAACAAATACTTAATCCCCTCACTTGAAAATAAGATACCTACTGTCATTTTTTTATTAAATAAAACAATCCACTACTTAGATCATTCTTTATAAACAATAGAGCAATAGACTATCCCTAAATAGATCCACTTATATAGTTATACGTAGGATAAAATAAGATATCAAGTCACACAAGACCACTTCCACTGTTGTTAAAGGGAATAAAAATAAAATATTTGAGTGAGTTTTATTTACTCTCATGTTTAATATATGTAACACCCGAGACTTTTATGTTATATAAATCATCAAAGGAATCTTTTTCTACACAACACTTGCTTGGCTTGCTTTACACGCAATCGCGACCTTCCTCGATAGCTTGCGTCGTACGCAATACAGAGTTTCACTAAACAACAATATGCTATTAAAACTAGCCGTTATGAATAGTAATAACCACTTTTTGAAATTTTATTTTTCAAAATGGACTTCATTTTTGGACTCAGAATATCGAAATTAGCCTAGGGTGAAATTTTGGTATTTTTTTGAAAACTTTCAATTTTTGATGAATAGTGAAACCACTAAGTGGTAGGTTAAAAACTGAATTTTGCATAAAACTTAATTTTACCGCTTCTGTGAATGGAATTTCAAAAATCCGACAGACACGGTTGATATCAGTAAGTAAAATGTGGTTCAATGAGATAAAAATAATTTTTTGGTGAATAGTAACTTTTTACTATTTTTACCGCGGTTAATAGTAAATAGGGTAACTAAGGGTAAATATGATATTAATATTAACCTAACACATGTCCTAATTCTATTGGACAAGTTTAATTCGACCAAAAACAAACTTAGGAATAAAATATGACCATTTAGGCCCACTTGGATTAGATTAGGACGTTTATTATTAATTTATTTAAAGAAGGGTTAAAATAGTTAAAATTAAAGTTTAATAAGTAAATCATTTTTAATATGGGGTTATACATAAGATAAATTCGATTGTAAATATTCATTAGAAAGATAAAACGATTTCCTACATGATGGTATTTTATTTGTAATTTTTAGACATCAAATAATAGAATTTATTTATGACACAAAGATGATGCAGTAATTATCTTATTAATGAAATATTGACATAATTGATAATATAAATACCAAAATAAATGTAATTTAAGACTTTTTATGAATTCCACTAATTTTCTAGGTTACTATGATATATTATGGTTGATTTAATCAACTTGGTTCGAACATATAATTCTTTTATGACTTTCACAAAAATCATATATCAAATAGTTTCAAAATTCACACAAAATAGTTTTTAAATAAAATATTATATTATTAATTGTTATTTTATTCCTAAAAATCTAAGGTTCGGCCAAATGACTTAGATAAGGATATATGTATTAATAATAAACAATTTGGGGTTCTTTTGGCATGTTATAGTAAGTGTATTAACCATATAGTGAAAGAAAACAAAAAGACACGGTAAAAGTTAAATTAATTAACTTAGAGTTAAATCTAATTGATAAGGTAAAAATAATACCCTAAACTTGTCTAAATCCTATTGGTTGATATGAATTCGACCCTTCCCCACTTTATCTTCGAAATAAGACCCTTTGGAACCATTATAAACCGATTTTGACTTTAATATAAAATAATATTTTGAGATAGTCCTAAGGTGCCCCTCTCCTCCCTTATAAAAGGGCACCTCCACCCCCTCCTCCTCACACCAAATTGAGCACTCAATGTAGAGACCCGTATCCTGACGTACATGGACATTACATTACATTTGCAGAATACTTAGTACATAACAAAAACACACACACAAGGATCGTAATAGTTTAGTGTCTTTGGAAACTCGGAATAAAATCTTCTAATCGTGGGGAAAGATCTTCAACATCTCCCATAAAGATCTTCCCTTTTTTTACCTAAAACCTTTCTTTATGTCCTGGGGAAAAGAAAACATAAAAGGGTGAGCTCAAATGCTCAGTAAGGGTATACCAAAGAAATAAAAATCATATCATATCTTTTTGAAAATCATAACCTGCAAAAGAGATCATAAAATCTTAACACGGAACAAATCATAGAAGTGAAAATGAGATCACCATAATCATAACATGAAACTTGAAACTTTGTGGCATGCACACATAATCATGGAAAATCATTTCTTGTTAGTCATGACTCATTGCCAAGACTATCTTAGTGGACAAAGTCCCTTTCTGAACCGAGTTCACTCCTCGTTTCAGTCCTGTATCACTGAACCGAAATAACCTTCCGTTCCAGCCATGTCTATCTCATGAGATATAAAATCTTTACCCAATGCATTGGAGGGAGATATAGGTCCCACCCATCTTATAATGAATCCTTTCTTATGTGTGCCACATAATCATAAAACATACATCATCGCATAACACATGAAACAAAAATGGGATTCTTGAAACATCATGACATCATAAATCAATTCATATAAGATAAAGGAATTCATAAAAATAATTCCATCACAACATGATCAAATCAATGTAATAATAGGGATAAAAACAGAACCCTTTATTATCTTAGATGGAAAATAATTTTGAAAATCACTTGAACTCCATTCTTGAGGAAAATATCCTTTCTTCTTCAAAAACATTTTTCCTTTAATAACATATCATACAACTTTAAAATAAAAGAAGTTGATTAAAAATAAACTTGAAAACTTGTAAAGGAAGCTTCTTGGAAACAATGTTTTAAAAATCCATTCATGCCGTATAAGTTAAAAAAAACATTCTTCGTACGTTTGTCGGAAAAGTCAAAAAGTACCTCGTACGGAAAAACGACAAAAGATTCCTTTCATATTCTTTACTAAAAACTCACCTAAGGGTAAAATTGGATTTAAACTATTGCAAGTGGATGGAAACAATATTTCATATTGAGGTAACATGGATGTGGATGATAAAATACACCCCAGTAAATACTTACGAATAAACAATCTCGGATAAAAATGAGATTGTGATATTTCCCTTACCTTAGGTCCGACTTGCTTTGTAAGTGTCCGAACCTCCTGTATAATGATTTAAATCATGTTATTGACTTATTACAGAATCATATTCATTGTTATTATATCATATATGGTTCACTTATGACATTATATTACCCGTTCTTTTGTAAATTCCATGTTAAAGAAGCGTTTTGGGTAAAATCGTTTCATTTATCGTAGGTGTTTTGACTTGTTGTTCTTGACATCATTATTACTTATATCATGATTTACTTACTTCCAGAATATAAAATATGATTTATATATCATATATATTCAGTATATATATATATATATAATAGGTAGATAAATAAAATGAAAAACACCGTTCATGGAGACGGTAGTCCGTACGTACGCATGAACGCTGTTTTCCTTTCCTTATTGTCTTGAAATGGAAGTAAGTAGATGACATACATATGTATATATATACATAAATACAGTAGCTTTATAATGTCATATATTTCATTATTATTTCTTATATATACATTATAATCATTCTTAAATGGTTAACATGGAGAATGAATCTCATCGCGTCGTGGAGACGGTATTCCGTACGTACGCACGAGCGATGATATCATTTCAATAAATATTGAATTGAATTGGAGTGGATTATACAATATATCAGAATCAATATGATGTTTTAATAACTATGTATAGTTATTCTTTACACCATTATACCCATCCATGTAAGGTGGTGGTGGAAAATAGATTACACCACGGCGTGGAGACGGTATTCCGTACGTACGCACGCGCGGTGATTTCTTTTTCCGTAGGATGGATAGATGGTGAAATAGGGTTGTTTCATACTTATAATAACATATCAGTATATGAGTGATACTGATGTTATTACTTCATAATGAAACAACCTAAGAAGAAGAAGTGGAAGAAGAAATAAAGATGAAAGAATTGGTAACGGTAATTACCTCTTCTTTGAAGTGCCTCTTTGAGACCTCCTCTTAGGGAACTAGAATTGGTCTTTGAGGAAGACCAGAACCTCTAGGATGTTTCTAGGGAAGTGGAGAAGAGATTTTGGCAGGGGTTGGCCGAGCTTGAGTTCTCAAATTGGTGTGAGGAGGAGGGGGAGGAGGTGTCCTTTTATAGGGGAGGAGAGGGGCACCTTAGGAATATCTCAAAATATTATTTTATATTAAAGTCAAAATCGGTTTATAATGGTTCCAAAGGGTCTTATTTAGAAGCTAAAGTGGGGATGGGTCGAAATCCTATCAACCAATGGGATTTGGACAAGTTTAGGGTATTATTTTAACCTTATCAATTAGATTTAACTTTAAGTTAATTAATTTAACTTTTACCGTGTCTTTTTGTTTTCTTTCACTATATGGTTAATACACTTACTATAACATGCCAAACGAACCCCAAATTGTTTATTATTAATATATATATTCGTATCTAAGTCATTTGGCCGAACCTTAGATTTTTAGGAATAAAATAACAATTAATAATATAATATTTGATTTAAAAACTATTTTGTGTCAATTTTGACACTATTTGATATATGATTTTTGTGAAAGTCATAACAGAATTAAATGTTCGAACCAAGTTTATTAAATCAACATTAATATATCATAGTAACCTAGAAAATTAGTGGAATTCATAAAAATTCTCAAATTACATTTATTTTGGTGTTTATAACATCAATTATGTCAATATTTCATAAATAAGATAATTACTGCATCATCTTTGTGTCATAAATTAATTAAATTATTTGATGTCTAAAAATTACAAATAAAATACCATTATGTAGGAAATCTTTTTATCTTTCTAATGAATATTTATAGTCGAATTTATCTTATGTATAACCTCATATTAAAAATGATTTACTTATTAAACTTTGATTTTAACTATTTTAACCCTTCTTTAAATAAATTAATAATAAATGTCCTAATCTAATCCAAGTGGGCCTAAATGGTCATATTTTATTCCTAAGTTTGTTTTTGGTCGAATTACACTTGTCCAATAGAATTAGGACATGTGTTAGGGTAATAGTAATATCATATTTACCCTTAGTTACCCAATTTACTATTAACCGCGGTAAAAAAGTAAAAAGCTACTATTCACCAAAAAATTATTTTCATCTCATTGAACCACATTTTAGTCCTTGATATTAACCGTGTCTCTCGGATTTTCGAAATTCCATTCACAGAAGCGGAAAAATTATGTTTTATGAAAAATTCAGTTTTTTTTAACTACCACTTAGCAGTTTCACTATTCATCAAAAATTGATGTTTTTCAGAACAATGCCAAAATTTCATCCTAAGCTATATTTCATATTCCGAATTCAAAAATGAAATCTATTTTCATAACATAGAAGTTGCATTAATTAATTTTATAATTAAATCTCGCTGTTAAAATAAATAGCGTGTTTTTAGGAAACAATATATATCAAAAGATTGACACTTGATTATGTCTTGTTTAAATGTGAAATTACAACCAATGACCAACATTGTATTAAATTGTAAAAATATATTCTAAATATACTTTAAAACCACTCAAATTAATAATTTATCACTTTTAATTATTTCGATTAAAAAATTTGTTTTTAATTATAATTTAGTGATTTTCACTATTCATCAGAATATGAAAGTTATCCGAAAAGTACCAAAATTTCACCTTAGGCTAAATTAGATACTCCGAATCCAAAAATGAAGTTCATTTTGAAAAATAAGATTTACAGAATTTTAAAAAGTGGTTATTACTATTCATAACGGCTAGTTTTAATAATATTTTAATAGCACATCGGTGTTTAGTGAAACTCGGTATTGCGTATTACACACGCTATTGAGGAAGGTCGCGATTGCGTGTAATGTAAGGCAAGGCAAGGATGCGTGTTGTGCAAGCTCCTTTTGGTGTAGCGTACAACACAAGACATTAATAAAATTAAAAAGAATATTTCTTTATAAAATCTTGGGCTGTTACATTCTACCCCCCTTAAAATGAATTTCGCCCTCGAAATTCGTCGGGGTTATAAATGGTTTACTATTCGAAAGTTTCTTTAATAGAAACCCACATCGTAAAAAGGAATACCAAAACCATTCTTTAAAAACAAAGGTATGAAACGTAATGGTTACCCCAAATAAACTAATCACTGGGTTTCCACATAGGTGAAAATATGGATATGGAAGAAAAATCTAACCATCATGTTCTGATGGAGAGTGGTAGAGAACATGGCTATGGAAAAGCCAACAATCACAAATCCATAGATTTGTGATGATATAAGGTACCATCTGATTCATCAGGTATAAGATCACTAGGACAACATTTTTGGTTTTCAAGATCATTTCCCTAAATTTGAAAATTTGAATTAGAATAAATACTTACTTTATCTTGGTACAATCTCACTAATGTTCGTGCCTTGAACAATTTCCACTTCATCTCTTAAATAAATGAAGTTGAATTTGTTATTCGTGAAGTGTTAGCAGATCATGTGATAGAATGACGGGTCATTCCATCTGTCTCAAACAAAAGGTTATCAAAAGTTATTAAATATATATAAGTCATTCTATAGATTAAACATATATGGTTCCTAAAATGGACTTATACTTCATATATCATACTGCTTAATATAATAAAACTAGTTTCTACTAAACAGGGACTTCCTGTAGGCCAGTGGTAGGCGATAAAGGCCAGTCGCACTTCGGTTGTGGGTTCGATTCCTACAGCCTTGTCCGAAGCGATGGGTTGTCGCCCGTCCTGCAGGTTGTCCTTTTTCCAAAACTATATTACTATAACATCCCATCAATAATATCGAAAAAAATTTCTATCCTTAAACAATACTAACTTACGTCCAACATAATCCATTCCAATCTTTAGGCTTATCCATAATACTGCAGTCCACTCTCATAACATAGTGAAAACAATTACCAGAGATTTAATATCATCGTTGATCCCCATATATCATAAGATATGTTTTGTTGGTCACATTCCAAACATTCAAAGTCCTTAATCATGTATACTCTTGAATACCCATTGAACCTTAGTGAAAACTTGAATGCAGTTAAAAGTTAACACTTTACACATACCAAAATCCTCAAAATTATTTATACTCAAACCATGATATCACTTAGTCCTTATATCAATCATGAGCTCATGAATACTGTTAAACATTTCATTTTCTCTTTTTCCCTTCATTATGCGCATAATATCTCAATCACTTTGAATACCACATTAGACCAATACATAAATATTCCAATATTCCATGATACAACATTATTTTGGAATCCCATTACATAAACACTTAATCACTCCACCACATCGTTGTCATATTCAACATTGCCAATAGTGATCGCATGTGACTTCCCTTTGTCCTTTGCCTTAAGTGGTTGCTCATGTTGATCATCACTAACCCTTGGATTAGGGCAATTATTGGCATAATGTCCCATCTCTTTGCACTTGAAACATTGAAGTGTTGGTGGTACGTTCTCTGCAGTGTTTGCTTTATTCACATCATTAGAAAACCTTTTTCCATTACTTCGACACTCAGCTGCTCGATGACCTTCTTTTCCACACTTAAAACATTTTCTAGTCCCTTTAAGACAATCTCCACCATGCTTCTTTCCACACTTTGTGCATAAGGAAACATTTATCTTCTTTTCACCATTATTCTGAGGTTTCTCCTTGACCTCCATCTTTCGTTTCTTGTCAAAACCATGAGATGGATATGTAACACCAACTTCCATTTATACCTTGATAGCACAACGCACAATTTCTTCATAGCTACTAAAGTCTCTTATAGCTAATGCCCTTCGAAGACTTGGTTTTAAGCCACTGAAAAATCGATCAACTTTACTTTCAGGTTGGATGATAATACCAGAAGCATACCTTGCAAGTCTTGTAAAATTTGTTTCATAGGTACCAATAGATTCATCGTCCCTTTGCTTTAGTTCAAGAAACTCTTTCTCCATCTTTGTTCGAAGAATACGAGGGAAGTACTTACTGAAAAATAAGTTCTTGAACTCGTCCCATTCCATGGACTCAATTTCATCCCTTGGCCTCGTATTCTTGATAAGATTCCACCATTGATCAGCTTCACCTTCCAAACGATATACTGCTAAGATGACTTTATCATGTTCAGAACATTGAAGAACTGAAAATATCTTTTCAGTGGTACTGATCCATTGTTCAGCAACAAGTGGATCAGAAGACCCACTGAAAGAAGGTGGACGTTGCCTCATGAAGGACTCAATAGAATATTGTTCCCTTCTCTGCTCATTTGGATGTCCAGAATGATTCATAGCTTGTGTAAGTATAGCAATAATATTTTGCACTCCATCTCCCATAACATTTGTTTGTTCAGGAGGACAATCATTGCATTGTCCATTGCATTGATCAACACGGTTCCTTCGGGTTCCAGCCATCGTCTAAAACCCAAAAAGAATAGTGTGAGAGGCAAAAATCATGCTAGGGAAAACAACATAGTAAAGGGGGAGTACCTTCAATATCCAACATATTAGGTTTAATTCTATGATCGTTAGCGTAATTCTATTACTATAACCTATACGTATACTTATCCCTAGGGACATCCCTAGACATACCTTAGAAATATCTCTAGGGATCTCACTAACGTTTTCGCATCCTAGTTTCCAAAGGTTGACTAAACCTTTCCTCTGATACCAACTGTAGCGGTCTAGAATTACTTCCAGTGGACTACAATTGATACCTATCAGGGCACTCCATGGGCGGCTACACCCCCTGGGCGGGACACACCACCATCCCCAGTGGCAGCCATTTCCTCATGAAGCCCTTGGGCGGAGATCCATGCTTCGTCCAACGCTCACATGTGAGAGTTCCCAAGGATCGGATACATTCCTACCTCCTTTGCCTCTGATACCAACTGTAGAGACCCGTATCCTGACGTACATGGACATTACATTACATTTGCGGAATACTTAGTACATAACAAAAACACACACACAAGGATCGTAATAGTTTAGTGTCTTTGGAAACTCGGAATAAAATCTTCTAATCGTGGGGAACGATCTTCAACATCTCCCATAAAGATCTTCCCTTTTTTTTACCTAAAACCTTTCTTTATGTCCTGGGGAAAAGAAAACATAAAAGGGTGAGCTCAAATGCTCAGTAAGGGTATACCAAAGAAATAAAAATCATATCATATCTTTTTGAAAATCATAACCTGCAAAAGAGATCATAAAATCTTAACACGGAACAAATCATAGAAGTGAAAATGAGATCACCATAATCATAACATGAAACTTGAAACTTTGTGGCATGCACACATAATCATGGAAAATCATTTCTTGTTAGTCATGACTCATTGCCAAGACTATCTTAGTGGAAAAAGTCCCTTTCTGAACCGAGTTCACTCCTCGTTTCAGTCCTGTATCACTGAACCGAAATAACCTTCCGTTCCAGCCATGTCTATCTCATGAGATATAAAATCTTTACCCAATGCATTGGAGGGAGATATAGGTCCCACCCATCTTATAATGAATCCTTTCTTATGTGTGCCACATAATCATAAAACATACATCATCGCATAACACATGAAACAAAAATGGGATTCTTGAAACATCATGACATCATAAATCAATTCATATAAGATAAAGGAATTCATAAAAATAATTCCATCACAACATGATCAAATCAATGTAATAATAGGGATAAAAACAGAACCCTTTATTATCTTAGATGGAAAATAATTTTGAAAATCACTTGAACTCCATTCTTGAGGAAAATATCCTTTCTTCTTCAAAAACATTTTTCCTTTCATAACATTTCATACAACTTTAAAATAAAAGAAGTTGATTAAAAATAAACTTGAAAACTTGTAAAGGAAGCTTCTTGGAAACAATGTTTTAAAAATCCATTCATGCCGTATAAGTTAAAAAAAAACATTCTTCGTACTTTTGTCGGAAAAGTCAAAAAGTACCTCGTACGGAAAAACGACAAAAGATTCCTTTCATATTCTTTACTAAAAACTCACCTAAGGGTAAAATTGGATTTAAACTATTGCAAGTGGATGGAAACAATATTTCATATTTAGGGAACATGGATGTGGATGATAAAATACACCCCAGTGAATACTTACGAATAAACAATCTCGGATAAAAATGAGATTGTGATATTTCCCTTACCTTAGGTCCGACTTGCTTTGTAAGTGTCCGAACCTCCTGTATAATGATTTAAATCATGTTATTGACTTATTACAGAATCATATTCATTGTTATTATATCATATATGGTTCACTTATGACATTATATTACCCGTTCTTTTGTAAATTCCATGTTAAAGAAGCGTTTTGGGTAAAATCGTTTCATTTATCGTAGGTGTTTTGACTTGTTGTTCTTGACATCATTATTACTTATATCATGATTTACTTACTTCCAGAATATAAAATATGATTTATATATCATATATATTCTGTATATATATATATATATAATAGGTAGATAAATAAAATGAAAAACACCGTTCATGGAGACGGTAGTCCGTACGTACGCATGAACGCTGTTTTCCTTTCCTTATTGTCTTGAAATGGAAGTAAGTAGATGACATACATATGTATATATATACATAAATACAGTATCTTTATAATGTCATATATTTCATTATTATTTCTTATATATACATTATAATCATTCTTAAATGGTTAACATGGAGAATGAATCTCATCGCGTCGTGGAGACGGTATTCCGTACGTACGCACGAGCGATGATATCATTTCTATAAATATTGAATTGAATTGGAGTGGATTATACAATATATCAGAATCAATATGATGTTGTAATAACTATGTATAGTTATTCTTTACACCATTATACCCATCCATGTAAGGTGGTGGTGGAAAATAGATTACACCACGGCGTGGAGACGGTATTCCGTACGTACGCACGCGCGGTGATTTCTTTTTCCGTAGGATGGATAGATGGTGAAATAGGGTTGTTTCATACTTATAATAACATATCAGTATATGAGTGATACTGATGTTATTACTTCATAATGAAACAACCTAAGAAGAAGAAGTGGAAGAAGAAATAAAGATGAAAGAATTGGTAACGGTAATTACCTCTTCTTTGAAGTGCCTCTTTGAGACCTCCTCTTAGGGCACTAGAATTGGTCTTTGAGGAAGACCAGAACCTCTAGGATGTTGCTAGGGAAGTGGAGAAGAGATTTTGGCAGGGTTTGGCCGAGCATGAGTTCTCAAATTGGTGTGAGGAGGAGGGGGAGGAGGTGTCCTTTTATAGGGGAGGAGAGGGGCACCTTAGGAATATCTCAAAATATTATTTTATATTAAAGTCAAAATCGGTTTATAATGGTTCCAAAGGGTCTTATTTCGAAGCTAAAGTGGGGATGGGTCGAAATCCTATCAACCAATAGGATTTGGACAAGTTTAGGGTATTATTTTAACCTTATCAATTAGATTTAACTCTAAGTTAATTAATTTAACTTTTACCGTGTCTTTTTGTTTTCTTTCACTATATGGTTAATACACTTACTATAACATGCCAAACGAACCCCAAATTGTTTATTATTAATATATATATCCTTATCTAAGTCATTTGGCCGAACCTTAGATTTTTAGGAATAAAATAACAATTAATAATATAATATTTGATTTAAAAACTATTTTGTGTCAATTTTGACACTATTTGATATATGATTTTTTTGAAAGTCATAACAGAATTAAATGTTCGAACCAAGTTTATTAAATCAACATTAATATATCATAGTAACCTAGAAAATTAGTGGAATTCATAAAAAGTCTCAAATTACATTTATTTTGGTGTTTATAACATCAATTATGTCAATATTTCATAAATATGATAATTACTGCATCATCTTTGTGTCATAAATTAATTAAATTATTTGATGTCTAAAAATTACAAATAAAATACCATTATGTAGGTAATCTTTTTAGCTTTCTAATGAATATTTATAGTCGAATTTATCTTATGTATAACCCCATATTAAAAATGATTTACTTATTAAACTTTGATTTTAACTATTTTAACCCTTCTTTAAATAAATTAATAATAAATGTCCTAATCTAATCCAAGTGGGCCTAAATGGTCATATTTTATTCCTAAGTTTGTTTTTGGTCGAATTACACTTGTCCAATAGAATTAGGACATGTGTTAGGGTAATAGTAATATCATATTTACCCTTAGTTACCCTATTTACTATTAACCGCGGTAAAAAAGTAAAAAGTTACTATTCACCAAAAAATTATTTTCATCTCATTGAACCACATTTTAGTCCTTGATATTAACCGTGTCTCTCGGATTTTCAAAATTCCATTCACAGAAGCAGCAAAATTAAGTTTTATGAAAAATTCAGTTTTTTTTAACTACCACTTAGTAGTTTCACTATTCATAAAAAATTGATGTTTTTCAGAACAATGCCAAAATTTCATCCTAAGCTATATTTCATATTCCGAATTCAAAAATGAAATCTATTTTCATAACATAGAAGTTGCATTAATTAATTTTATAATTAAATCCCGCTGTTAAAATAAATAGCGTGTTTTTAGGAAACAATATATATCAAAAGATTGACACTTGATTATGTCTTGTTTAAATGTGAAATTACAACCAATGACCAACATTGTATTAAATTGTAAAAATATATTCTAAATATACTTTAAAACCACTCAAATTAATAATTTATCACTTTTAATTATTTCGATTAAAAAAGTTGTTTTTAATTATAATTTAGTGATTTTCACTATTCATCAGAATATGAAAGTTATCCGAAAAGTACCAAAATTTCACCTTAGGCTAAATTCGATACTCCGAATCCAAAAATGAAGTTCATTTTGAAAAATAAGATTTACAGAATTTTAAAAAGTGGTTATTACTATTCATAACGGCTAGTTTTAATAATATTTTAATAGCACATCGTTGTTTAGTGAAACTCGGTATTGCGTATTACACACGCTATTGAGGAAGGTCGCGATTGCGTGTAATGTAAGGCAAGACAAGGATGCGTGTTGTGCAAGCTCCTTTTGGTGTAGCGTACAACACAAGACATTAATAAAATTAAAAAGAATATTTCTTTATAAAATCTTGGGCTGTTACACTCAAGCTCGGCCAAACCCTACCATTTTCTCCTCTCCACTTCCCTATAATAATCCTAGAGGTCCTGGTCTTCTCCAAAGACCAATCTTAGTTCCTTAAGTGGAGGATTCAAAGAGGCGTTCCAAAGAAGAGGTAATATCCATTACCGATCTTTTCAAATTCTTTCTTCTTCAACTTCTTCTTCGTTAGTTGTTTCATGATAAAGTAATAACATAAGTATTACTTACATACTGATATGTTATTATAAATATGAAACAACCCTAATTCACCTTCTATCCATCCTACGGAAAAATGAAATCACCGCGCGTGCGTACGTACGGAATAACGTCTCCACGCCGTGGTGTAATCTATTTTCCACCATCACCTTACAAGGATGGGTATAATGGTGTAATGAGTAACTATATATGATTATTATGAAGTAATATTGATACTGAAATAATATATATATACTCCAATACAATTTCACGATCATAGGAACGATATCATCACTCGTGCATACGTACGGAATACCGTCTCCACGATGTGATGCGACTCGTTCTACATGATCTTCATTTCATAATGATTATATAAATGAATTGAATGAATGAATATGGAATATACTACACTAATACCATTCTAGAAATGAATTATCTATAACCTAAAGATAAGAATAAGGATTTATTCCACAAAACACGCATAAGAACAAAAAGTTATAAAGACCCGAGTAACAAGTAACAATGAAATATTACTAACAAGAAGCTATTAATATGACCATATATGATCTCATATCAATATGTATGATTCTGGAATAAGTCAATAACATTATTTAAACCATTATACAGGAGCTTCGGACACGAACAAAGCAAATCGGACCTAAGGTAAGGGAAATATCACAATCTCATTTTTATCCGAGATTGTTTATTCGTAAGTATTTACTGGGGTGTATTTTATCATCCACATCTATGTTTCATCAATATGTAATATTATTTCCATCCACCTACAATTGTTTAAATCCATTTTTACCCTTCGGTGAGTTTTTAGTAATATCTATGAAAGGAATCTTTTGTCGTACGAGGTACTTTTTGACTTTTCCGACAAAAGTACGAAGAATGTTTTTTTAACTTATACGGAATGAATGGATTTTTAAAACATTAAATCCAAGAAGCTTCCTTTACAAGTTTTCATGTTTATTTTTAATCAACTTCTTTTATTTTAAAGTCGTATGACATGTTATGAAAGGAAAAATGTTTTTGAAGAAGAAAGGATATTTTCCTCAAGAATGGAGTTCAAGTGTTTTATCAAAATTATTTTCCATCTAAGATAATAAAGGGTTATGTTTTTATCCCTATTATTACATTGATTTGATCATGTTGTGATGGAATTATTTTTATGAATTCCTTTATCTTATATGAATTGATTTATGATGTCATGATGTTTCAAGAATCCCATTTTTGTTACATGTGTTATGCGATGATGTATGATTATGTGGCACACATAAGAAAGGATTCATTATAAGATGGGTGGGACCTATATCTCCCTCCAATGCATTGGGTAAAGATTTTATATCTCATGAGATAGACAGGGCTGGAACGGTAGGTTATACCGGTTCAGTGAAACAGGACTGAAGCGAGGGTTACTCGATTCAGAAAGGGACTTTGTCTACTAAGATAGTCTTGGCAATGAGTCTTGACTAACAAGAAATGATTTTCCATGATTATGTGTGCATGCCACAAAGTTTGAAGTTTTATGTTATGATTATGGGGATCTCATTTTCACTTCTATGATTTGTTCCATGTTAAGATATTATGATCTCTTTTGCAGGTTATAATTTTCAAAAAGATATGATATGATTTTTATTTTCTTTATTTTCCCTTGCTGAGCATTTGAGCTCACCCTTTTATGTTTTCTTTTCCCCAGGTCAGGAAGATGGATATTAAGTAGAATATGCTAAAAGGGACCCTAGATATGATGAAATAAATGGGATACCCTGTAGAATATTTATGAACCAGTTGTTTATGTTTCCCAGTTTCTAAAGACACTATACCTATACGGTCCTTTGTGGTTTTGTCATATGTTGTAATAAGTGTGCTTCAATTTTGAAGTATTAACAATGTATGTAAAGTATGGGTCATTATAGTTGGTATCAGAGGAAAGGTATAGTCAACCTTTGGAAACTAGGATGTGAAAGCCTTAGTAAGAACCCTAAGGATAAGTCTAAGCATAGAACACAATCTTAGTGTTTTAGAAATGTCCTTGAATAACCTAGGATAAGACCTTAAGCATGAAAATTTTATTCTTGAATTATGTGGTTTTCCTATTATAATTAGTGTTGCTCACACTATTCTTCTTGGTTTTAGTCAATGGCTGGAACCCGAAGGAACCGTGTTAATGCGGAATGCGATGGGCAATGCAATGATTGTCCCCCTGAGAAACCAAACGATATGGGAGCTGGAATGCAAAATCTTGTAGCCATGCTCACACAACTTTCTCAAGCTATGAATCATGCAGGACTTCCAAACGAGCAAAGGAAGGAGCAACATTCTGTTGAATCCTTCATGAGGCAGCGTCCACCTTCTTTCAGTGGGTCTACTGATCCATTAGTTGCTGAACAATGGATTAGTACTACTGAAAAGATATTTTCAGTTCTTCAATGTTCTGAACATGATAAAGTCATCCTAGTAGTGTATCGTTTAGAAGGAGATGCTGATCAATGGTGGAATCTTATTAAGAATACGAGGAAAAGGGATGAAATTGAGTCTATGGAATGGGACGAGTTCAAGAACTTATTTTTCAATAAGTACTTACCTCGTATTCTCCGAAAAAAGATGGAGAAAGAGTTCCTTGAACTGAAGCAAAGGGATGATGAATCTGTTAGTACCTATGAAGCAAATTTTACAAGACTTGCAAGGTACGCTTCTGGTATTATTATCCAACCTGAGAGTAAGATCGATCGATTCTTTAGTGGCTTAAAACCAAGTCTTCGAAGGGCGTTAGCCATAAGAGACTTCAATAGCTACGAGGAAATCGTTCGATGTGCTCTCAAAGTCGAGATGGAGATTGGAGTAACCCATCAGTCACATGGGTTTGATAAGAAGAGGAAGATGGAATTCAAAGGAAACTCTAAAGAGCACACTAAAAAGAAGATGAACTTTCCCTTATGCTCAAAGTGTGGAAAGAAACATGGAGGGAGTTGTCTTAAAGGGACAAGTAAATGTTTTAAATGTGGAAAAGAAGTTCATCGGGCATTTGAATGCCATGATAATGGGAAGAAGATGTCTAATGACGCAAACAAAGGAAGGGATACACAGAATGAACCTACTACACTTCAATGTTTCAAGTGCAAGGAGATGGGGCATTATGCCAATCAATGCCCAAATCCAAGGGTTGATGATGATGGTCGACGTCAACAAAATCTTAAGGCTAAAGACAAAGGAAAGTCACATGCAATTTCTATCAGCGATGTGGAGTACGATAACGAAGTGGTGAAAGGTACACTTACCATCCACTCTAAAGTAGCAAATGTTTTATTTGATTCTGGATCCACCCACTCTTTTATTTCTAAAGAATTTTCTAAGGGTATCACCGTATTACCTCAACAATTAGATGTTGAGTTAGCTGTGACAACACCTAATGGCACAACAGTCGCATCAGAAGTTTATAATTCTTCTCCGATCGAAGTTTGTGGGAAAGTGCTTCCTGCAAATCTTGTGATCCTTCCTTTAGTGGAATTTGATGTGATTCTTGGCATGGATTGGCTTTCTCTACATGGAGCTCATATCAATTGCCAAAGAAGGGAAGTCACATTTCATATTCCAGATCAATCTACGATTGTATATCAATGCAAGGATGAACATAACCTTCCAGTGGAAATTTCTTCCATCTTATGGGTATTGATTCCACTAAATGAAGGTTATTTATCTCAAATGGTTGGTGAGAAACTCACGATTAAGAATATTCCCATTGTACGGGAGTTTGATGATGTCTTTCCTAAGGAATTACCGGGTCTTCCACCAAATCGTGAAGTTGAGTTTCAATAGAACTCGTACCGGGTTCTTTGCCTATTTCAAAGACACCTTATAGAATGGCCCCAATTGAGTTGCAGGAATTGAAGAAGCAACTCCAAGAGAATCTTGATAAGGGATTCATACGCCCTAGTGCGTCACCTTGGGGAGCACCTGTTCTATTTGTTAAGAAGAAAGATGGATCAATGAGACTCTGCATTGATTATCGAGAACTTAACAAGATCACTATCAAGAACAAATATCCTCTCCCACGCATTGATGACTTATTTGACCAACTACGCGGAGCTCAATACTTTTCCAAGATTGATCTTCGTTCAGGGTATCATCAATTAAGGGTCAAAAGGGAGGATATACCAAAGACGGCTTTCCGTACAAGGTATGGACACTATGAATTTATAGTGATGCCATTTGGTCTTACTAATGCCCCTGCTATCTTCATGGATCTAATGAATAGAGTCTTTAGAGACTATCTTGATCAATTTGTGGTAGTCTTTATAGACGATATTCTTGTCTATTCAAAGAGCAAGGAAGAGCATGAAGATCACTTGAGAATTATATTGAAGACCCTGAGAAAGGAGAAGCTTTATGCCAAATTTACCAAGTGTGAATTTTGGCTTCAAAAAGTTGCATTTTTGGGTCACATAATCTCAAAAGAGGGGATATCTGTGGATCCAGCAAAAACAGAGGTTATCGAAAGATGGTCGAGACCAACAACGGTAACTGAGATTCGAAGTTTTCTTGGTTTGGCTGGATATTATCGACGTTTTGTAAAAGATTTTTCATGATTATCTAGTCCACTCACCAAGTTGACTCGGAAAGGAGATAAGTTTGTCTGGACAGAGGAATGTGAAGAGAATTTCAAGGAGTTGAAAAGAAGGTTATCCAGTGCACCTGTGCTCACACTACCTTGTAGTGGAGAAAGGTTTGTGATCTACAGTGATGCATCCAAGAAGGGATTGGGCTGTGTTCTTATGCAAAATGATATGGTGATAGCTTATGCCTCACGACAGTTGAAAATCCATGAGCAAAATTACCCAACACATGATTTGGAGTTGGCTATGGTAATCTTTGCATTAAAGATTTGGAGGCATTACCTTTATGGTGAAAGGTGTGATATTTATACTGATCATAAAAGTTTAAAGTATATTTTCACACAAAAGGAGCTGAATATGCGTCAAAGAAGATGGTTGGAGCTGATTAAGGATTATGACTGCTCAATCCATTACCACCCTGGGAAAGCAAACAAGGTGGCAGATGCATTAAGTCGACAAGACCATGCTAGTTTATCCATGATGAGGATCACAAAAGATCCAATATTTATGTATTTACAAAGGATGGATCTTGGAATTATAATGGAAGGGGAAAAATCTTATCTTTCTCAAATGAATGTTCAACCATCTATACATGTGAAGATTAAAGAGGCACAGAAAGAAGATGTCGAGTTACAAAAGAAGGTGAGAAATGTTCCTGAATTCAACCTTGATTGTGATGGGATAATAAAGTTCAGGAATCGGGTTTGTGTTCCTTCCATCCCCGAATTAAAGAAGGAGCTGCTGGATGAGGCTCATAGTTCTTCATTCTCTATTCATCCTGGAAGCACGAAGATGTATAGGGACCTGAAAGAGTACTTCTGGTGGGATGGCATGAAAAGAGATGTTGCTGAATATGTCTCTCGATGCTTGGTTTGTCAACAAGTTAAAGCTGAGAGACAGAAGTCTAAGGGGATGTTACAACCATTACCCATACCCGAATGGAAATGGGAAAACATCACTATGGACTTTGTCACAGGACTTCCTAAAACATCCAAAGGCAATAATGCTATTTGGGTCATAGTTGATCGTCTTACAAAGTCTGCACACTTCATTCCTATTAGAGAGGATTTCTCTCTAGATCAGCTTGCTAGGATATATGTAAAGGAAGTTGTAAGATTGCATGGAGTACCACTTTCTATTATATCTGATCGGGATCCGAGATTTACCTCGAAGTTCTGGCGAAGTCTTCAGCATACTCTGGATACAGAGTTGAGTTTCAGCACTGCTTATCATCCCCAGACAGACGGTCAGTCTGAGAGAACAATTCAAACCCTAGAAGATATGTTGAGAGCTTGCTCTATGGATTTCAAAGGAGGTTGGGATCAACACCTACCTTTGGTGGAATTTTCTTATAATAATAGCTTTCACTCCAGTATTCAGATGGCTCCTTATGAAGCTCTCTATGGAAAGAAATGCAGGACTCCAACTTGCTGGGATGAAGTTGGGGAAAGAAAGCTATTAGGACCTGATCTCGTTGATGAAATGGCAGAAAAGGTCAGATCTATTCAACAACACATAAGCGCAGCTCAGAGTCGACAGAAAAGTTATGCCGACAACCGAAGAAAAGACCTAGAGTTTGAAGTGGGTGATAAAGTGTTCTTACGAATATCTCCCTGGAAGAGGGTTATGAGATTTGGAAAGAAGGGGAAGTTGAGCCCTAGATATATCGGTCCTTTCAAAATACTGGATCGTGTTGGGAAGTTATATTACCGATTGGCGCTTCCACCGAATCTCTCTCAAGTTCACGATGTGTTCCATGTATCTCTCCTGAGAAAGTACATACCAGATCCTTCACATGTACTCAGCTCAGAAGTTGTACCGCTGGAGCAAGATCTTTCTTATGAAGAACAGCCGATAGAGATTCTGGATCGTAGCGAAAAAGTCCTACGAAACAAGACACTCGATTGGTGAAAGTTTTATGGAGGAACCACCAACTTGAAGAAGCTACATGGGAGCTTGAGGATATGATGAGGGAGAAGTATCCTCATCTGTTTGTTACAAAGTGACGAATTTCGAGGGTGAAATTCTTTTTAAGGAGGGTAGAATGTAACACCCGAGACTTTTATGTTATATAAATCATCAAAGTAATCTTTTTCTACACAACACTTGCTTGGCTTGCTTTACACGCAATCGCGACCTTCCTCGATTGCTTGCGTCGTACGCAATACCGAGTTTCACTAAACAACAATATGCTATTAAAACTAGCCGTTATGAATAGTAATAACCACTTTTTGAAATTTTATTTTTCAAAATGGACTTCATTTTTGGACTCAGAATATCGAAATTAGCCTAGGGTGAAATTTTGGTATTTTTCTGAAAACTTTCAATTTTTGATGAATAGTGAAACCACTAAGTGGTAGGTTAAAAACTGAATTTTGCATAAAACTTAATTTTACCGCTTCTGTGAATGGAATTTCAAAAATCCGACAGACACGGTTGATATCAGTAAGTAAAATGTGGTTCAATGAGATAAAAATAATTTTTTGGTGAATAGTAACTTTTTACTATTTTTACCGCGGTTAATAGTAAATAGGGTAACTAAGGGTAAATATGATATTAATATTACCCTAACACATGTCCTAATTCTATTGGACAAGTTTAATTCGACCAAAAACAAACTTAGGAATAAAATATGACCATTTAGGTCCACTTGGATTAGATTAGGACATTTATTATTAATTTATTTAAAGAAGGGTTAAAATAGTTAAAATTAAAGTTTAATAAGTAAATAATTTTTAATATGGGGTTATACATAAGATAAATTCGATTGTAAATATTCATTAGAAATCTAAAAAGATTTCCTACATGATGGTATTTTATTTGTAATTTTTAGACATCAAATAATATAATTTATTTATGACACAAAGATGATGCAGTAATTATCTTATTAATGAAATATTGACATAATTGATAATATAAATAACAAAATAAATGTAATTTAAGACTTTTTATGAATTCCACTAATTTTCTAGGTTACTATGATATATTATTGTTGATTTAATAAACTTGGTTCGAACATATAATTCTGTTATGACTTTCACAAAAATCATATTTCAAATAGTGTCAAAATTGACACAAAATAGTTTTTAAATCAAATATTATATTATTAATTGTTATTTAATTCCTAAAAATATATGGTTCGGCCAAATTACTTAGATAAGGATATATATATTAATAATAAACAATTTGGGGTTCTTTTGGCATGTTATAGTAAGTGTATTAACCATATAGTGAAAGAAAACAAAAAGACACGGTAAAAGTTAAATTAATTAACTTAGAGTTAAATCTAATTGATAAGGTTAAAATAATACCCTA
This sequence comes from Viscum album, assembly GCA_963277665.1. Classification (NCBI taxonomy): domain Eukaryota; kingdom Viridiplantae; phylum Streptophyta; class Magnoliopsida; order Santalales; family Viscaceae; genus Viscum; species Viscum album. The sequence goes on along the minus strand of OY728125.1, from coordinate 645,634,252 downwards.
AACTTGTCTAAATCCTATTGGTTGATAGGAATTCGACCCTTCCCCACTTTATCTTCTAAATAAGACCCTTTGGAACCATTATAAACCGATTTTGACTTTAATATAAAATTATATTTTGAGATATTCCTAAGGTGCCCCTCTCCTCCCTTATAAAAGGGCACCTCCTCCCCCTCCTCCTCACACCAAATTGAGCACTCAAGCTCGGCCCACCCCTGCCATTTTCTCCTCTCCACTTCCCTAGAATAATCCTAGAGGTCCTGGTATTCTCCAAAGACCAATCTTAGTTCCTTAAGTGGAGGATTCAAAGAGGCGTTCCAAAGAAGAGGTAATATCCATTACCGATCTTTTCAATTTCTTTCTTCTTCAACTTCTTCTTATTTAGTTGTTTCATGATAAAGTAATAACATCAGTATTACTTACATACTGATATGTTATTATAAATATGAAACAACCCTAATTCACCTTCTATCCATCCTACGGAAAAATGAAATCACCGCGCGTGCGTACGTACGGAATACCGTCTCCACGTCGTGGTGTAATCTATTTTCCACCATCACCTTACAAGGATGGGTATAATGGTGTAATGAGTAACTATATATGATTATTATGAAGTAATATTGATACTGAAATAATATATATATACTCCAATACAATTCCACGATCATAGGAACGATATCATCACTCGTGCGTACGTACGGAATACCGTCTCCACGATGTGATGCGACTCGTTCTACATGATCTTCATTTCATAATGATTATATAAATGAATTGAATGAATGAATATGGAATATACTACACTAATACCATTCTGGAAATGAATTATCTATAACCTAAAGATAATAATAAGGATTTATTCGACAAAACACGCATAAGAACAAAAAGTTATAAAGACCCGAGTAACAAGTAACAATGAAATATTACTAACAAGAAGCTATTAATATGACCATATATGATCTCATATCAATATGTATGATTCTGGAATAAGTCAATAACATTATTTAAACCATTATACAGGAGCTTCGGACACGAACAAAGCAAATCGGACCTAAGGTAAGGGAAATATCACAATCTCATTTTTATCCGAGATTGTTTATTCGTAAGTATTTACTAGGGTGTATTTTATCATCCACATCTATGTTTCATCAATATGTAATATTATTTCCATCCAACTACAATTGTTTAAATCCATTTTTACCCTTCGGTGAGTTTTTAGTAATATCTATGAAAGGAATCTTTTGTCGTACGAGGTACTTTTTGACTTTTCCGACAAAAGTACGAAGAATGTTTTTTTTAACTTATACGGCATGAATGGATTTTTAAAACATTAAATCCAAGAAGCTTCCTTTACAAGTTTTCATGTTTATTTTTAATCAACTTCTTTTATTTTAAATTCGTATGACATGTTATGAAAGGAAAAATGTTTTTGAAGAAGAAAGGATATTTTCCTCAAGAATGGAGTTCAAGTGTTTTATCAAAATTATTTTCCATCTAAGATAATAAAGGGTTATGTTTTTATCCCTATTATTACATTGATTTGATCATGTTGTGATGGAATTATTTTTATGAATTCCTTTATCTTATATGAATTGATTTATGATGTCATGATGTTTCAAGAATCCCATTTTTGTTACATGTGTTATGCGATGATGTATGATTATGTGGCACACATAAGAAATGATTCATTATAAGATGGGTGGGACCTATATCTCCCTCCAATTCATTGGGTAAAGATTTTATATCTCATGAGATAGACAGGGCTGGAACGGTAGGTTATACCGGTTCAGTGAAACAGGACTGAAGCGAGGGTTACTCGATTCAGAAAGGGACTTTGTCCACTAAGACAGTCTTGGCAATGAGTCTTGACTAACAAGAAATGATTTTCCATGATTATGTGTGCATGCCACAAAGTTTCAAGTTTTATGTTATGATTATGGGGATCTCATTTTCATTTCTATGATTTGTTCCATGTTAAGATATTATGATCTCTTTTGCAGGTTATAATTTTCAAAAAGATATGATATGATTTTTATTTCCTTTATTTGCCCTTGCTGAGAATTTGAGCTCACCCTTTTATGTTTTCTTTTCCCCAGGTCAGGAAGATGGATATTAAGTAGAATATGCTAAAAGGGACCCTAGTATTGATGAAATAAATGGGAGACACTGTAGAAGATTTATGAACCAGTTGTTTATGTTTCCCAGTTTCTAAAGACATTATACCTATACGGTCCTTTGTGGTTTTGTCATATGTTGTAATAAGTGTGCTTCAATTTTGAAGTATTAAAAATGTATGTAAAGTATGGGTCATTATAATATAGGAGACTTTATTTTTACAAATAAATAGAATAAAAGCACAACATTAATGTAAAGAATAAATAATAAGAAAAATAGTTAAAAGAAAATAAAATATGATGCAACTCTAGATGAATAGATTCAGTTTTCCAAATCCCTTTTAATTTTTCTTTGAAATGATATTGGATAGGTTTCAATGTGATTTTAGAAAAACAGAGTGTCTTAGAGTCTTATCCATAGTACAAGTGAATGTGTAGGATTCTATATTATTCAATATAAGAGAATATATCACCTAAACTTCATTAAATGATTTTATTTTCCTCATAAAGTGTTATTCATCTAAAAGAAGAAATTGGATAATAATCAACGATGAAGTACATTCATTCATGATACAATTAATGATTTAAAATCTATCCATTAGAGATTTTAATAACACTAATAAAAAGTCATACATGGAAAACTATCTCTTATTAAAAAATGTTTAGTTGTCAGATAAACTTAAAATAGTTAGTTTACATGGCCATTTGATGTGGTTAGCTATCACAATCAGTTAAATCCTTTATGTAGTCAGTTAATATGATCTTTTGGTAGGAATTTCTCTTCATGGGGTAGGTTATTTATTCGTGATTTGTCTAAAATAATAGATAGGGTCAGTATATTACATAATAGAAATTATACATACCTTGAAACTATAAATTTATTTATTCATATGGTAGGTAGTTTTCTTGATGTAGTAACTTCAATAATTCATACAGTTATGTAATTTTTTCTTTTGGTAGGTACATATATTTATCACTATAGGATTATTTTAAATGTGGTAAGGCGATTCTCAACACATTCTAATCTCAACCCCAATTCAATGTAGGTTTATTAATTATAAAAAATTAATGAGGCATGGTAGGTAGAGTGTACATGCAGTCAGGTGAAATAAAATGTGTCATAAGGTGACATATTCACCTGACCTTAATGGTAAGTTCAAGGTCATTACATGGTAATGTGTAATGGTAAGGTCTAATCTTATCCATTTTTGCAAGTTTTTTTGTTTTCAAAAAATCATTTACTAATAGAAAATATGAAATTAATCAGTGAAATTATTAAAATGATTTGGGAACATTAAAATATGAATTTGATGGTATAGTCTAACAATCTATCCATTTTGGTGATCAAAAATCAGAAAATTTAATGTAAAATGATTTAAATATGAAAAATCATGATTTTTTAAGTAATTCAATTGTTTTTAATTTTTCACTAGTCATTACTCAATATTCTCTCCCTCTTTTGGGATTATCAAAAATTGATTAAAATGAAAATTATGAGAAATAAGTAAAGAATATTATAAGAAAAAATATAGAAAAAATGAGCATAAATGATCAAATTTTATGAATATATCAAAATAGATTACAAAATGGTTAAAAAGGTACATAAAATATTTATTATAGATCGTATCCTTAATATGAATTTGTGGCATCTCTAATATCTTTATGAATGACAGAGTATTTTTCCTTTAGAAATAGTGGTAGGGGCAGAGGTAGTCTGAGGAGTAGATGAAGTGGTAGGCTCACCAAAGACTACACATCTAGAAATAGGCCTTAGTTTTTTAAAGTCTTCAGAATGAGTCCTGCTGAAAGAACTAAGGGTAATGGAAGTTGTGTTTGGAGTTAGGTACATTGGAATGGATGAAGGGGTTATCACAGTTATTTGATAAGTATAAGGATAATGTTCTATAAAATGGGTAAACTCACCGAAAAATCTACAACCATGCTCCAAACCCTGAAGGAAATCATCTCTATTTTCCAGAAAATCTCCCAAAACTGAATTCATAACCATGAGTTGTTTAACTTATGACAAGAGTTTGAAAATCATTAAACACAGCTTCCCTGATCTTCCTAAACACATTAAATATTATTATCAACTCGTCTATTATGAGTTATATAATATTTTCTTCATCAAATATGGGATGATGGGAGGAGGAGGAGGAGGTATAGGAGCAGTTTGAAACACCTCATTCACAAAACATTGGTCGATCTAAATCATCATTAGAGATAGATTGGTTTAGAGGGCAAAAACGAAAGCTCTAAAATCTATAATCTTATTATTTGAATTCTAAAATTAAATATTTTCTAAATTTTATAGATTATAACATTATCAGAAATATTATAATTTCTAAATTTTTATAATTAGTTTTAAAAATTATCAAAAACATGCTTCAAAATATCCATCATCTCTGATTTGAATATAGGAAATTCATCCTTAGTGACATATGAAGTAGAAGGTATATAGGTAGATATATTATAATCCTGTTTTCTACCATCTAAATTAGGAACATCCAATACCGATTCATCTCTATCAATCTAAACATCAACACTGATGTCAATATCAAGTTCTTCTTAATGAATAATAGGAGTACCATCTTTAACATCAATAACATGGGAACTTCATTGATTATTTTCTTCATCTTCCTTGGTTGTAGTTGGATCAAAGATATCATAGAGATTTTGATAAAATGAAGGTCTATTAGAAGATACATGAAGTATCTCTTGATTATCTATAGTAGTAATAAGATATTCATCAAATTCCCTATCAGTTGAAGGGATGGAAGGTCCACAATGTACAAGGGAATTTCTCCATCATCATCTAAATCAAGATAATCTAGCCCCAAAACAAGATATTAGTGGGACTTATCCTTCTTATAAGGTTCACCTAGAGTAGTTTTCCAAGGAGTAATTCCAATCACAAGTGATCCATCCAAAATAATTTCATCTCCATCATCAAAATCATCAAATTCTTTACTATAATAACTCACAAAAACCTCTATGTCATAAAAATCATCAAAATGTATTCTTCATGTGATAGAAATGATAATGAAGATATAGGATATCCAAAATACATGGAAGGATATTATTCCCTACTATACTCAAGATAATCTATTTATTCCTCATCCAAATATACTATTTTATCTTCTTCTTCAACTTCTTTCTCACCAATAACCACCTTGTCATCTGAATACACAATTATCCCAAAATGTTCAAGACATAGATCAATAAGATCCCTAGTTATAACTTGGTACTTCATAGGATAAAATTTATTATGTATTTTTTCTGGTCTAGCCACCCATTCCCTTTTCTATGGGTTCCAATTTATCTTCAATTTCATACAGATATTCTATGTAAGTAAAAGACCATATGATTAGGTAATTATTTCCTACCCTAAAGGAAATATTCATTTTTTCTCAAAAAAATATTAGATAAGATTCGGTTAAGGTAAATAACTAAATTTTTAATCAATATTACTCAACTCAACCGTATGTCTCATGACATATCCTCACAGGTTGATCAAAACACCATTCTTAAAAAAAGGAAAAAAATATCCCAATGTTATAGGATACTGAAGTATCATTTTATTGGAAAATCTAGGTGATAGAGAAAATTAACTTGTATACTACATTTTCTACCCAATTCAATATCTAAATTTATTTGAAGAGTTACATTTCTAGTGAGATCATCTAAAGAATTCAAAAACTAAAATGGCTGATGATTAACCAGATACGAACATTGAAAATCTCCTAAATCTATATTTTGATTTACACCCAAACAATTTTCCCATAACCTTGAGGAGAATTCTAAAACTTTACCATTTACATCAAATTAGTTGTATCCTTCTTCTCTCTAGAGATGAACTCATGGTGTGAATAAAATTATTTAATAAGTATTAGATAGAAAGGATTACTATTTTACTTAACCTGTGAATCCTAGCCTAGTTCCTTAATCAAATTACAAACCATGTATCTTATCAATTTTAAAAATTATTACTCAGTTTACTTTCCTATAGATCTATGTTGATAAACGTATTGTAGATTCATCAACTCCATAAATACACTCGAGTAGGATTTAAACTACTTTAACTTATTTAAAGGAGTTTTCTAAATTGGGAAACCATTTTCCAATACATGTTTCATCTTTATCATATTTGATTTAGTTTTAGTTAAAATGATCATATATGGGAGAAAAAATAGAGAGATTCAAGTAGAAGAGAAAAATAATTTCAAAAAAGGTGAAAGCAATTCCCAAAAAATATTTCAAAACGAAATAGAATATCGAAGGGAAAAGACGGGTGTTGATTCGGATTCATATTCAAAATATAATTTAATGTTTTAGGAAATAAAATAATAATATTCTTATGTGAAATACCAACTAAATGGTTACATAAAAATTCTATGTAAATTGGGACAATAGGACTACTAACCATGGATCTATGAGGCCAAAGGTATGGTAGGCATGTTGATCGTGACCACATGATAATTATTCTAATCGTATAAATGAAAATTTTAAGATAAGCATAGTAACTATGTGAGTTAATAATAATAGTATGTATGGTAACCACATTTGTAAGTGTTTATAGTATCCATACTAACTTCATGAACAAAAACTCATAGTTTTCATATTGACCATGTAAAGAATACTCTATGGCAACTTCTATAAAATTACCGAAATCAAAGGTTAAATAGGTTGAACATAGGAATTAATAATGAAACTGAAATAAAAAATAGATATAATTTATCATTCCCAATTCATGTCTGGTATAATTTATTCTCTCAATATTCATGGGTTTTGTAAATATATAAAAAAGTTGATGTTCAGTACTATTTAATTCAAGATTTATGTGACCTTTCTAAAAATGATCTCTTAAAAGGTGATATCTTCTATCAATGTGCTTTGTTCTAGAATTTGATATAAGATTATAAGAAATATTTATCGCACTTGTATTATCAAATTTTATAGATGAATTTTATAATTGATATCTATAGTCTAGTAGTGTATGTTTTTTCAATAGAATTCTTGAACAAAAACTATATGTAGCTATGTACTCGGGTTCAATATTGTATAATGAAACACAATTCTATTTATTACTGCACTAGGAAACTATTGACATTACCAAAAAGTGACATGATCCAAAGTGAATTATTTATCTAACTTACGACCACTAAAACTAGTATCTGAACAACTAACTAAATCAAATGCTTTTCCTCTAGAGTAAAAAAATCCTTAGTTGGTTTTATTTTTGAGATATTTGAAAACACTTCTTACAGGTAGTAATTGTGACTCTTTTGGGTTTTCTTGAAAATGATCACACATTAACACACTAAACATAATATCAGACTAGCTGTCACTTAAGTTTAGTAAACTTCCAATATTTCCTTGGTAAGTGGTTTGATTAACCAATTTCTTAGTTTCATCAAGATGTTTCTTAAAGCTAGTACTCATGTGAATGTCATTAACTTTATTACTATCTATTCAAAAAAAATTTAAAACATATTTATTGTACTCACTTTGATTTAAAATAATTCCATCTTATTTTGAAAAATCTAAAAACAATGATATAATTTATGTTCACCCATCCAACTCATTTCAAATTCACTTTTGATAGTTTTTAAAATCACAGTACACAAATAATTTCATGAAGATATTAAAATGATGTCATCAACATAAATTTGGAAAACCAAAACATCTTTTGAAAACATTTTCAAAAATAAATTATTTTCAGTTATACCTTTACCTTTAGAAAAACCTTTTGAAATTAAAAAATATTTGATCTCATCAAACCAATATCTATAAGCATTATTTTAAAAAATATAAACATTTTGGTAATTTAATGTTATGATTTTGAAAGTGAGGATTTTAAAATTTAGCGGTTGTTCAACAAAAACATTCTCAATAATATAACCATTTAAAATTGTCCAATTGATATCCATATGATATAGTTTGGAATCTAAATATGATTCATTTTCAAGAAACATTATGATGTTTTTATGTCTAGCTACATGTGAAAAGGTTTCCTCTTAGTAAATACCTTCTTTTTTGAATATTTCCTTGTGAAACCAATCTAAATTTATTTATAAATATTGATCCAGACTCATCAAACTTGTTTCTAAATAGTCATTTTGTGCCAATATGTAGGTAGTCCATGGGTCTTCGAACTTGTTCTCATACATGATTTCTTTTAAGCTGATTTAATTCTTCATGTAATTACATTACATAAAATTTATAATTAATTTCATCATTGAAGTTCTTAGGTTCATGATTTTTCATGAAATATTGATTTTCAACATGATTTCTAAGAAAAACTCTAGTCTAAGTTCATTTTTCTAGTTCAACTACAATATTATCAACGAGATAATATCTATGAGTAATAATATCTCTATTAATAGAATTGATTAACACCTCATTCTCATATACATGTATTGGTACATGATATTCATCAAAACTGGTATATTTCCTTACATGAGGACTGGTATATTGGATTCCCAAATTGGAATGTTCATCCTCCAAATTTTATAAAGGTAAAGTAGTCTTATGTGGATCTATCTCATCCAACATGGAATGTATATATTATTCTACAATCTCAGTCCTTTTAATAAACACCATTAATGAATTATCTATTATATAATATCCAAGTAAAATTCATTCATTGATCTTGGATAAAAATTTGTTTATATTATATTTTTTATTGAGCATAATGTAATTACAACCTATAACTCTAAATTAATTGATTTTTGGTTTTCAACCATTACATAATTCATATGTGGTCTTCTTTAAGAGTGGTCTAATTAAAATAATTTTAATTTTATAAAAATATTTAGTTAGATAGGTAAATCATACTCATTAAGCATGGTCTGGGAAATTTCCTAAAAGGTTCTATATCTCCTTTCTACTATGCAATATGTTGTGCGGCCCTAGGAGCACACAAGTGGTACCTATAACCTTGTTTTTATAATAAATATCTAAGAACTTGTTTTTAAAACACAAAACCATGATCTATTTTTAAGTTATTAATTCTATTTCTACTATGATTTTATACATATTAAACGTATTAAGAAAAGTATGAAAAATATTCACTTTTATGATCAAAGAAAAACACCTATTTATATGTTGAAAATTCAACCACAATAATATAGGCATGATGTTTCCTACTAATTTTGAAACACTAGAGTCTACAAAAAAAGTAAACGTGAACCAAGTCTAAAGTTTGAAAAGTTGAAACTAATTTTTTTTGTCTTGAAAGGTATTTTCTATTGTTTCCCCTTCTGATAAGGATTATTATCCATTTCTGACAAGGATTATATTACTTGTCTATTATTAATTCAAGATTAATTATATCCTTAACTAAACCCTTTATAGTGATATTTATATGTGATTGGATACTATAATGGCCAAGTATCCTAGGCCAAATCCAAGATTCAATGTGTAAGGAACTCAAATAGGAAACATTCTAAGAATATAAAGAATTTAAATATATAGTATAAACAATTTCATTCCTCATAGAAGTAAAACATAAATCATTTTTACAATCAAAAACTTCGAAATATTTATTTTAAAACATAATATAAACCCCATCATCACACAATTATGGAATTATAAGAAATTTATACTTCAATTAATCAATAAATAAAACATTAGAAATTAAAACTATACTAGAGATTCCAATTTAACGGAGTACAATTTTATACCCTTTGGAATTGTCACTAAATGTAGCATGTTTTCCATCAACCTTGATAAGATAATTTAAACTTGAATTATACTAAGTCATAATTCTAGATCATATACTATCCATATAACATAATGTTTTACCAGAACCCTTCAAGAAGGTTTCTAAAAAATAAAATTTAGGCCAGAAATGATTTTGTTACCCATATTTTATTGGGTATAGAGATGTTACTAATAACTACTTTCAGAAAACATAAATTGTTTACTAGTTTTATATAAGAAGATCTTAGACTATCAGAAATAAACACTTTATTAAGTCTAATATAATAAGAAATATTAGAAGAACTGTCCTAACTAGAACTTGGGACATATTTTTTATTATATATTTTCCGCTATCCAAGTTGGTATCCAATTCACGTAGTATATTTAAGAGTACTGTATTTACCAAGAATCTAGGTTAAATTTTTTATTTTATTATTAAATATCTCCATATCATTTTTTAACTATTTTGTAGATAATTTAATATCATTAGCTTCTTTTTGAAATAGAGCATTATTATATTTTTCAACTGTAAGATTAGTTTTAAAGTGGCCACACATAGAATTATAATTCTATTAAATTTTATATTTATCGCTCTATTCAATGTATGTGTCCTAAAAGATATTATAATATTCAAATAATTCATCACAATATATACTTTCATGATTTTTTACAGTTTTATATGGAATTGAAATATGTACATGAGATTTATAAAAAATATTCAGTTACTCAAATGTGTTTTTCATAAATCACATATTATCTTTGTTAATTTTATCTTCTTTTCTTGATTCCGAATAACTTTAGATGTCCTCAAAGGAACTCCAAGTCTCATTGATTATATTTTTTAAATTTTTCTATTGACCTCTTATTTCTTTTTATATTTAATCATGTGATAGTCTTATTTGATGATTCCTTTCCTATTATATTCATAACAGTTTTCTACATTGGTAGTATTATCCTTCTTCTATTATTTTATTTAATCTCTCTATTATTATATATATATCTATAGTTTTATTTTAGGAAAAAAATTCTTTAAATCGTAAAAATGCTTGATACATATAGCCAAATTTTATTTTATTTCGTCACTATGTAATGGTGACTCATCACTTGAAATTTTGGCATTTATATTATCTTTTCGTTTGAATTAAAAAGTATTAAAGGATAATAACTTCCTATATAGTTAATCTAATTCCCATTTTGACCATTAATTATTATTTGTACATCATGAGATTTAAAATTATCTCATTTATTGATATATTACTAATTTCACATGATTCTATAATGTACATAGATGTTTCTCTTTATCTATCTAATAAGCATATAAGAAGACGCAAGACTTGATCCTATTATCAATTGTCTTTATAAATGTGTGAATCATGTTAACAATCTCATTAATATTGAAATACATGTCAGAAATGGATTCATAAGGATTAATCTTTAGTAGTATCATATTTAATAGTATAATAATTTAATTGCATTTCTTTAAAATTAGAGGTTCCTTCATGAGAAGAAACAAGAGTATCCAAAATTTCAAAATTGGAATCCCATTCAAATATTCTATTAAATTCATCTTTTTTCATGAATAGTATGAAGTATTAATAGATTTAGAGTTACGTTCATATTCTTCCTTAGTTTAATCACTCCAAGAAGATCAAGGAGCATGAATTATTTCATATTTATCTTCAAGGACAGTCCATATATCAAAAATATAACTTCAAAAAAAAATTTCTTTGTGCTTTTCCTTTATTCATAAAATTTTCATTAAAATAAAGAGGTTGATTAGTGGTTGTTTCTCATTTTTGATGATTATCAATAAAGATATAAATTTAAATAAAATATAAATTTAAAATATTTTAATACAACTATATGTTAGTAAAAAGATATTTTGAAATATCTCTCATAGTAAATGTTGGTTGTATCGGAAAACTCAACAAAAGGGTAGATTCAATATCCAATAACATTTCTAGTTAAAAACTATTTTAAAACTAAATCTCCCAATTTGATAAAATAAACTATTTTAAAAAATAGTATAAATATATAATTTGATCTTTGCAAACAGTTATCAAATGCTCGATCATATCTCAGTTAAAATGATTTGTAAAATGATTTAATATCTAAAAAAGTCTACTTATACCATACATGGTATATAAAACACTAATTTTAGTTTACAGTTAAATTATACTTTTGTTTAATAAACTATTGATAGAAATGAATTCAATATGTATATTAAGAAAAAAATAAAAAGAATATAAGAAACTCAATAAGTGGTTTAGTATCAATATTAGACTTAATTCCCTCCACATTTTAAATCACCTACTTCTAAATATTTTATTTTTAAAAAAACTGATCCACATCCTAGAACAGATTTTATAGAAAACAACACACAATATTTTCTAAGAACATAGCATCTTATGTATCTATACATGGGACAAAAAAAGTAACATGTCACATAGGACCTCTTATAATATAGTTCATGGGAATAAAAATTTAATATTTTAGAGAGTATCAGGTACTCCCCAATTTAATATAGGAGATTTTTTTAAAAAAGAATTAGTGTAAAAAATCACTGCTCAGATGTAAATCATAAACATAATAAGAATGAGTAAAAAACCAAAAAAATGTCATTTAGATCGATTCCAATAGATTTATATGTTATAAGCCCTTTTAATTTTTATTTTAAAGTATAATGGATAGGTTTCATATATAATTATGAAAAATAAAGTGTTGTAGAGACTTATTTGTATAAAACTTTCACATATAGGGTCCTCTGTTATTCTCAATAAGAGCATGTATCACCTTCAAATATTTATATTATCATATTTTCATCATAAAAAATATTCATATAGAAGTATTCATTAGAGAAAAATCAGTAAAGTTTTAAATTAATTTATTCTTCAATTAAATATTCAAAATCTTGCCATTGAATATGTGAAATTCTCCACTACTAAGTTATACACTGTAATTTTTCTTTATTTTAAACATGGTTATTTGGCTTGGAAACATAAAATGGTCAGTTGGCATGGTTAGGTGTTGTTGTAAGGTGTCACATTCTATTCATTCCATCATGTAGTTAGTATTGGTTCTGGAAAAAATGGAAGTTTATTGTAGTGGGAAATATATTAAAATTTCTTTTAATATTATATTCTCCTGATATCATGAGTGAGGATCTTACACATCAAAATTATAATTAATTTATTTTATATAGAAAGAAACAAATACCTTGGAATAATATCCTTCTTCGATGTGAATGTTGATTATCTGAAAAGTCCATTTTTTATTTCCTTCATTATGCTATGAGGATCCAAGGAAAGAATCCCTCTAGTAGTGATCTACATATGATCCAATAATCTCCAAGAAATGTAAATCGATCACTGAGTTCTAGCATAGATAATTAATTTTCCTATGTTGTTTGTGTTGATCACCCATCCTTTGGCCTTGAAGGAATCTCTCTTGTGTTTCTCATTCATCATATAGAGAGAATGTGGGTTTCAGAGACTATTCATTGTTTTCAAAGAAATCTCTATTTCGATTTCACCAATTCTTTTTTTGAAAACATTACACGATATACATAACCATCTATTTATATTTCTAGGGTTTAGGTTAAAATAATTATTTAATAGAATGTATGCCCTTAAATAATATAATAAACTTTTATATACCTCATGCCACATAATAATAATAATAATAATAATAATAATAATAATAATATTATTATTAATTTGTGGAGTACGCCAACATGCACAATAAAAAAAATTTAATTGTCTTTTTATTTAATATTTTCACCGGAAATGGTTTTAGTCAGTTAGAACTCCTCTTTCATTTTTTGAACACCCAAATAAATATTTAATTTAAATATTTTATTCCCCAATAAATACATTCAATCAATAAAAATAAAAAAAATATCCATTGATATTGAGAATAATAATTAATTAATTAATTAAATTCAAGTATAATTTATTCATCAATAACATTTTGTGTGTGTCCCTCTAGGATTATTCCTCATTATCATTAGGCAGTCCTTCAAAAAGTCCAAGATTACAGTTTGAAAGCTTAAAAGTCACCCAAGAGAAGGAACATAATGTCACAATGATGAAAACCACATAAAAATGAACACTTTTTAATATAATACCTTCATCACAATATCTTATCAAGTAGGTTTCATATCTATGTCACAAACCTATTTTCTTGAAACATCTTTCTTTGACTATCTGAAATAAACATATCCTTACACCTTGTCCAAATAATTTAATGTGATGGATATATTCGAATTAAAGGGATAAAATATTAACTATTATATATTTGTATGGATAAATCCTTCCTCAAACTATCCATTAATGGCTTATCAATATTGATGCACCCAACATACCCTCCCTCACTACAAAAAAATTTTGTCATGGTTTACATCAGAAAATACAAGTGAATGAGTAATGAAATGAATTAATGATAATATTAAAGTATCAAGACCATACACACACTCACAAATAGGAATATCTGATGACCCCAAAAAAATGGAATTCTTACTGGTGAGTTTTTCCCATAATCGCCCATCTTGGAGATTACCAAGTTTTAACTTCATGAGAAGAAGGCACATCTACTTATGAGGACTCACACCAGGAAGTCAATGTATGATTTTTCCCATCATAGTATGTTATCCAACTGCAGAACATTGTTTAAGAATATCAACTTTGTACATCAATGTCATCATCATAGTGGGAACTTCTAGGATCGTATCAATGCGACATATGATCTATGAAATTATTACATAAGATTCATGAAGAACAATGAACAATATGTAATTAGAATTTTTATTAGTATTAAATACCACAAATATACATGTAATAAATGTAAAAAAATATTGGTATGAGGACACCAACTCTGATAGTCATCTAATTAGATCTGATGATATTCATTTTTCTTTATGTGGCAGGTTGTTTCTTTGTGTGATCGCTATAATAGTATACATGGTCATTATATTACTTAGTTTAAATTGTATATTCCTTAGATAGTTAACTTGATTTATTCATTTGATAAGTAGTCTCCTTCACACACTAACTTCATTGATTCATATGGTCATGTAGTTTTTACTCTCATTAAGCACATCTTTGTCTCACAGTAAGTTGATTATACAAACATAATGTTGATTATCAACACATGTTAAGATCCTCCCCAATTCACAGTAGGTTCATTACTTTAACATAATTTTTTCAATAAAGTATAGTATGTATAGTGTACATATGTTCAAGTGAAATATAACATCTGGTAAGGTGACATGGACACTTGACATTCATGGTAAGTTCAAGGTCTTTATATATTAAGGTGGCACGGTAAGGTCCACACTTAACCATTTTTCTTTTTTTCCCAGAAAATATTTTGCTAATATAAAAAATAAAATTCCTTAGGAACATTATAAACATGATTTGGGATCAGTAAAATAAGTATGATTTTGTCTAATACAACAACATTTACATAAAAACCCCATATATTACAAAGTGGATACTTCTATTTAGTATCCATTTTTACCATAAAATACAACTTTTAAAAAGTATCATGTTTAATTATTATGAAACTCATTCACAATTTTCATATTGACCTAATTCTTTTCCATACTCATCCTATAGAAAATGTTTTATAACATTTTATGAGCATAAAAATATCAGTAAGGGACATTAAAAAGAAAGAAATAAATAAATAATCCATAAATACTTATAAAAATTTACATTTTTCAAAAATAAATATTGGGGTCAAAATAAAACTTTTCTTACCTAATAAATCATCTTATCTATGAGAATAGTTTCAAAAAAAAATCATAATAAATGTTAAAGGAAAAAATAAAACTCCTAAAGGTTTGTTTAGAGTCCTGAAAAAAGCATAAAAACTTTTTGAAAAAATTATACTTTTCACCTTTAAAAATTGTCACATACTTTATGTTAAACATAATATCGTTATCTTACCATGATAAATGATAATATTTCTAAAAAACCTATATAAATCATAGATAAAACATGTAACTGTCTTGGGACATCATTTTCATACCACCCTTTCAATACTCTTACAAATGGATTAACCAAATGGCAGACTTCCATACCCAATGCAGTGGGGGACTATCGTGCACCCACCCATACAAGGATTAAAATGGAACCACCCATCCTTGGTTAATAACGTGACAACCCATACTTGGTTTATAACAAAACCACTCTTTATTATAAATAATTACCAAGAACCATAACAAAATCATAAAATATTGAAGTGTACACTTTCATCATTACACTCATAAAAATATTCTACTCACCCATGAGGAAAAATGAGTTTTTCTCTAAAGAAATAAAATGTTTTAATGAATCAAAAATATAAATAATGGTTATAGAAATGGGAAAATTCATTGTTGTCGTATACGTTAAAACAGAACATTTTTTTTAAACAGAAATTAAAAAACTTCCTTAAAAATATTCCTTTTGAAAACCTTTGAAATAAAGTAATAAGAGTCATAAAAATTCCTTGTAATTTCATTATTTATATATCAATACATCCCTAAAATAATTTTAATAATATGTTCATAGAAGAAAAAGAGTATGAAGGGAATCATTACAGGATAATTTTTTAAAAAAAGGCTCTTACCTTGAGTCTGAACCATCATGTACATTATTTTTATTTTAAAATAATACACATATATTAATAAGTTACTTTCTTAAGAACATTTTTAAATTTTATTCTTCATTTTACCTTTTTATAATAAATTACTTAATAAATTTAGTTCATGTTAGTTATTTTGATGATATTAGGATCATGTGTCCAAAATGACTTCTGTAAGTTTGTTAACGACAAAGTGGTAATTATTCCATCATCTACAGAATAATAATAATAACCTAATTATAATTTTTATACATCAATTATAAATTTATAACAATCTATAATTATGGTTATTAAAACTGAACTATGTTCTAATCCTGTAGACATAAGGTCATATGTACACAAGAGTAACGTTTCAATTTTTCACCGATCATCATGGATAAAAGGTAAGTATTATTATATGACTACAAAATGATCATTGTGTTATAAATACCATATAATTTATATGATCACACTTATATATATGATCTATGTAATGTGGTGATTAAAAATGAATAACATCACTTCATGGAGGTGGTAGTCCACATGTACACCTAAACGACATTAGCATTCTTTAATTGGTGGTAGGGTAAAAAATATATATAATATAATGTATTTTTCAAATTATATATATTTTATTAATATATATATATATTAAATCCATTATTAAAACCAATTTTGAGATATGGATATGGAAAAGTAATTGCATCAGTTCGTGAGGTTGTAATCCTCCATACGTACAAATGATGGATTCCTTTCAAATTTGATGGAATTAGGATATAGATAATGGTTATCCCATTAAAATAATAATATATAAGTATATGGAATACAATTATTTTGTTTTTCAAAAAAAAGTTAACAATATTTGAATAATTTATAAAATAAACAAAATGAAATCGGTTGATAAAGAACTGTACCTTTTATTTGGACAATCTCTTGTGATTTACACATTTATACCTATAAGGATGGTATTCATACCTAAATAAGGTTTCTAGTATGTGTATATATGTCTAAGGAATGGATTTTTATAGGAATTGGATTAAGAAATATACATTTTAATTATGAATAAATGATAACTATAGGTTCCCTTTATAAGAGTGAATAACGACACTTTAGGAATTTCATAAAATATAAATTTAATATAAATTTATTTTCATTTCCAAACGGATCCAAATTCATAATATTATAAAATAATATTCATATGAGTCTAAATTATATCGTAAAATAAAATTTTACATGTTTGGATCACATTTTTACCCATATATTGTTTGTTATAAACCCTTATTACCCTTTTTGAAAATTATGGTGATATTAATATTTTTAATTTTCATGGGTCATCATAGATTATATAGAAGGAAAAAAGGCCCATAAATTAACCATGTTTTTTATTTTAAAACTTATAAAAATCATTTGGATTAAGATAAGATTTTTACCAATTTAATATCATTTAATAAAATATTACTTATTCTAAAATATCATTATTTTCAATTTTGGAACTATTCCTTTAATTTGAATCTTGAAACTAGAATAAAATAATAAAAATATAACATAATTCATTAAAAAATCTATAATATCTCATTTTATCCAAAAAAATATTGGAACATAAATATTCATTCAAATAATATCATTTTTATTGTTTTAAAACCCATTTTATTGATTTTTTACATCTTCCACAAGCACTATGTAAGTGTTGCATAAGAATTTAAGGAAATAATTTCTAGAATATATTTAAAAAATAATTACCTTGATAAAAAAAATAATTTATATTTCATATGAATATTTATAACTAAACATATTTTTTTATCACTGTGTATAAATTTTAAGGATAATAATATAAAGAGAATGGAATTTTTGACATTTATTTTTATAAAATAATATAAAGGGTACAAATCAAGGAAAACGGAAACAAATATTAAATATTTGACTTTTGGATGATTATGGAAGATATATAATAATCAAATAAAATTAATTCAATTGTTAGGGTGATTTTTTAGTCTTTATCATTTTATTTTTAACATTAATTACTTGATTTACCCTTTACTATGATAATAAAAATTACTAAACTCACTATTAATAATGTAAAAAAATAAAAGGGATGTAATTAAAAAATTTATACCCCATTATTAAAAATATTGAATAGATTTTTCATGATTCAAAAAAATAGAATTTTCTTAATTTAATTTAAAATGAAATTGAAGAATCGTGACGAAAAACAGTTTTTCAAAGAAATTCATTTTCAAGTATAATCTTTTTTTTACAAAATTCATGAATAAAATTAAATTAAAAACACATAATTGGATTATATTAAATAAAAATTAACAAATAATAAATTTAAAATAATCCAAAATAGAATTATACTTTTTAAAAATGAAAAATAAAATAAAAATTTGAATAAAAATCAATAAATTTTACAATATATAAAAAATCATAATTTTCATAAAATTATCAAGAATTAAACCAAAGATAGTTTTTATATAATTAATTAAAAAATTATGTTCAATTTTTTCAAATTAAAATTCAATAATTTGTAAATCAATATTTTAAATAATACCATATAATACATAAGAATCAAACTTGATTAGAAAAAATGCATTTACCCTTTGAAAAATTACCTAATGATCATATAATGATTATAAGTATACAATATATAATAAAAAAATATATTAACATTAATAAGGTTTTTACAATTAGTTTAATGTTATATCTATTCTAAATGAAGTGAATTTTGGTTTTTTATCTTCGTTAAAATCTATGGACTCAAGGGGTGGAGATGTAGGGGAACGTTGTGTGCAACTGTAAATCTCCTTATCAAATTCTGTTGATTCTATACTTTTATTTTATTTATTAAAAATCCTATCTTGATACACATAATGTCTATAAATTCAGTGCTTTTTCATTCTGTTGTTCTTACTCGCTTAATTAACATTAGTACTAATAATGATCGATTTTATCACTTTATATCTATATCATATCAAAATCATTTTATTTGAATTTTCCATTTGAATTAATCATTTTAATTTTTCTTAAAGGAAATACACACCCTTTCATATTCCACTGAAACCTATATTAACCAATTTTCTTATTTTCTATTAAGAAAAATGAAATTATTATTCATTTGTTGTGCAGACAACCACCTCCACGAAGAGACAACTTCCATTTTTCACCACAAAATATATGTGCTGATTGTAATGATTAAATTAAAGAATAAATGTGTAATATATAATATAATTATGATTATTAAGATAAAAATTATTATCAAAATTTTCCCTGCCACTAATATAGACATGAAAAAATTAATTGTAAGTTGTGTAGTCTACCGCCACCCCAAAGTAATGTGTGTTGTTTTTTATATAGTATCATTATTAATTAAAAAAATATTATTAAAATATTATTCACCACTATAAAATCATAAAAATAGTATCATTATTATTCTGTAAAAATTATATTATTCCAAAATAAACCACTATCAAAATCATAACCTTTAATTTATTATGGTATGTTCATGTTTGAGCCAGTTTAACCACCTAATTGAAACATGCTAGAAAATAATATCTTGGATGACAATAATAAATTAGTTACATAAAATAAAATATATAAATAAGTAAATAATGATTTTATTTTAGTTATGGAGTGTTAAATTTAATACTTACCTCGTTATGTAAGATATCAACTTCCCTTCGATAAAAATCAATGAAACTTTCTCATTGTTGATTTTAACATTAAGGATCATACAAAAAATTACTATAAAATGAAATAATAATTTTATAAATAAGTAAAAATATTTCATTCTAATAACTTTTCTTGATAGGGGAAGGATAAACTTTGGGATAATAATGAATAAAAAAATCATGATTATGAAACTAGTTCAAAATGACAAATATTACAAACGCCAGATATTGAAAATAAATAAGAACTAACTAATATATATGCAGATAATAAATATAAATTATTTTTATAAAATGTTATAAATATTAATATGGTTATAAAATAGTTTATTAAGATGTTTATTTTCATAAAACATAAGGTTAAATTACATCTATATAAATCAAAATTAAAGGTATGGGATTTGGAAACTCAAATTCCTTCCTTTAGGTTATATGGTTTCTTCTTCAATTTATTTCTCCTATCTTCACTACATTCATTTATTTTCTATTTTTAATGATTTTATCATTTAAATATTTTTTTAAACGGAATTTTCACTCAAATCCACTTCTATAAATGGTTTTTTGTCACTTCTTTAATAAAGATGATACTTTTTGAAGAGAGTCTCATAACTAATGACTTTTACATTGATGATTAAACAATGTTTTTCAAGGAAAATCTTTGGTAATTTGGTTTTCATTCTTCACTCTATATTTAAAAATATTTATCATCAATGTAGTTATGTTACATGTTTAATCCTCAATTTTTCTTTTATTATGTGATTATTTTTAGATGATCATGTTTTCAGTGTCAATTGATTTAATTCATGATGTTATTTTATTTCATTTGAAAATTTTACATTGCCCAATTTTCCATGGATTTTTATGATATTAAAGGTGAATGATTTTAATTTTGATGTTTTAGGAAACCCATTTTATTTCCTAGGGTTCTTTATGATGTGATAAGTTTATTATTTTTAAGTGGCACAAGTAAGTATGGATGAATGATGTCTGGGGTCCTATATAACCCTCCAATGCATTGGTTAAAAGTTTACGTATTATAAGAAAAGTATTCATGACTATTTGTTAGTTGATCAAAAGTGTGGTAAATGATGATTTGGTATATGAAATTGATGTTCCCTATGCTATTTTTATGCCATATTTAAAATATGTTATGAATTCTTATCCTATGTTTCAAATATTCAAGATTTATGTTTCATGTATCTAATCCATGTCATTCATATTTTTCTTCCATTTTAATATTTTATAGATTTTTATTTTTATTTTAAATCCTTTTATTATAAATAATTTATTAGTATTATTACTCATGTTTATATGATATTTATCTCAAGTTAATATTGTCTCATATGCTTATGATCTCACCCATGATGACATATTGATATTTTTTTCCTTATTGTGCATTTGAACTTACCCATTTCATATGTTTTCAGTCCCAAGGATTTTAAAATAATTATTATATGTAGGATATTTAAAATGTGGTATATATTTGAGGGGTTATGAATAAATGATGAATAGTATTGTAAAAATAGTGGTTTTTATAGATAATCCTTCAAGACACAAATCCTCTGGTACACTGGTTTGTGTGGTCATGTGTAATTTGGAATGTTTATTTCGGTTAAATAATGATATAAATATGTTTATTTAGCTTGGTTCATAAAATTTGGTATCAAAGGGATTTTTATTTATTTATTAGTTATTTTTAATAACTTTAGGGAAACCCCTTGGGATAAGTCTATGGATAGGATGACATCCTATATTTTTTGTAGTGTAGATATTATGTGGTTTTCCTAGAAATTCAATCCCACTATAGATATGAGAAAGTGTACATGACTATGACATAGATTCACCTAGAGGTAATCACCTTGAAAAATGATGATTGAGTATCAACTCGATCGTCTCTCAATACATGATGGGTGGGACTAAGACAATATGTCTGGGTAGACATTCTCGGGGGGATATGTTTTGGTTAATTCACATTCTCTTTATGAAACATTATAAAGGATTTGAATATTTTTAGGTTAGATAACTAGATATAAAGTTACCATGGATAACCTGGATTGAATTATCGAGATTCATAAGCTAGGGTATGCATATAATTTATGAGTTATCTATTATAATATCATAATATTACCTTAGTTCATTTATTAACATAATTCCCAAAATTTTATTTTATTTGATGTAATGGTTAGAAAAAGGAAATACCAATTTTACAATGGATGTCAAGGACAATGTAGGGATTTTCACATTAATAAATATCATGGGATAAGAATGAAGGAGTTTCATAGAGGTTTATATAAATAATATGATGAAGGAATAATGATTCAATTTCCCTTGTGTTTGAAATATTGAATGTGGTGGCAAGGAAAATGTATTAGAGGAACTAGGATATGTTTTATGTGTGGAAAAAGAGGACATATAAGAACTATTTATTGAAAAAATTTGTAGAGTTTTGTGGAAATGATGACATGGAAATTAGTTTTTTTTTGAGGTGCCACTAATAGTTAAATTTATTAAATTTAGTAAACTTGGGAATTACACAAATAAATTATATAATCGATGGACTAACAAGGATGATATGGATCATAAATTTCTATGACCAATTGAACAATAAAAAGCCTCTGAAAACACAATTTTCCTGAGTGACTTCCGAAAATGATGTACAATGAAGAAAAATGATAATCAACTCAAAAAACATGAGTTTTGTAGTTTTTTTATTTAATACACTATTTTGAACCTAGTATTATTTCTAAGAATATTAAATAATCACCTAGATGACTTGATGTAAATTTTTTAATAAAATATTCTAGTGGTGTGACTTTGGTATCTCAAATTTATGTTTTTTTGAAAATATTATTATCCTTCCATTAGATGAACATGATATGATCATGGAAATGTATTTTTTTCTCCACATAGACTCCATAGTAATGAAATAGTGAGTTGATATTTCATACCTCAAATCAACTTATTATCACTTATCACTTCAAGGCTGATGATGAACTCACTGAGAAAATTGATTCAATTATTTAAGTTGAACCCCAATGATGAGGAGTTTTTAGCTTCAATGGTTAGGAAAAAACCTCATATTGTGATATATATAATATGATGGATTAAATGAGTTTTATAGACTTAACCAAGTTATTATGTTCTATACCTATTTAAAAATAAAATCCTCAGTCATTTACCTCTTAAAGAAATCCTTAACTATTAAATTAGTAAGTGATAATTAAAATTGCGATGATACAATTTATTTAAGGGGGAAATGTAATTACCTATGCTTTTAGAAAGAATATTCTTTTCATAATATATTTGTTTATAATTCTATACATTTTAAAATTTATTAAAATAGATTAGGTAATGATTCATATAAGATATCAATTAAATTAACAACACTTTATTCATTCGTAGTAAAATAATAAAACTGAAGAATAAAAAACTAAGTATTACTCTATATTGATCATTTCAACATTTAAAAGTGCATAAATTAAAAGCAGTTAATAAATATAGAAGAATAAAGTCATTAAAAATAATAGATCCTATAAATCATCATCTCCCATAAGGATCAATAGTAGGAAAATAAAATGTATATTAAGAATAAACATCACAAAATGGGACATATTATTGGGATTTTAAAAATGTAAACTATGAAAATAATATGTATGAATTAAGAAGTAAAATGGAATCAAATTATTTTTTTAAATATGTTTTTTCAAAAAAAATAGTAAATAGGTTTAGGTTAAAAGAAATATTAAAAATGTGTCTTAAAGGCGGCAGTGTTGTTGCTGCCTTTCAAGTTAAGTCAAAAGGCCACATCTGCAATGCTGCATTTCTACTAAAAATTTTACTATTTTTTAGTATTTAAATTTTTTATTTTTATTTTGTTTTGTTTTGTTTATATATATATATATATAAACAATATTAGTAGAATATATATGTTATTTAATATCTAGCAGTACCACCATTAGAACAGTCTGGATTCTGACAGAATCCCACACCTAGGGCACCCTTTTATAAGAGGGCTTTCCCTAGAAATCATTCTTCATTTTCGATGTGGGATTCTGGTTCTCCCTTTCCTATGTAGAACATTATGCATTTCCAATGTGGGATTCAGAACTCTTTCAATTATGTGGCATTGAAAGACTATAAAATATAAAATATAAGACCAATATAAATGAAACATGAATCCAAGATTAAACAAATAAGAAATAGTTGAAAATAAAAAAGTCATAAAAAATGTTGATAAATAATAATTTATAAGCTTCCAAAGCCACCTACTTGAAACATAAAAATGTTTCAAATATGTGACTTTTAAAGCCTCTAAAATATAAACTAAAAGACCAATATAAATGAAACATAAAACATGGATTAAACATATAAGAAATAGTTAAAAATAAAATGAATTTCGTAAAACATGTTGATGAAAAATAATTTATAGGCTTTCAAAGGCACCTACTTGAAAGTTAAAAATGTTTCAAATATGTAACTTTGAAATCGTCTAAATTATAAACTATAAGACCAATATAAATGAAACTTAAAACACGGACTAAATATATAACGAATAGAAGAAAATTAATTAGTCAATTAGTAATATAATAATTATATAATAATTAATTAGTTAATTTGTAATATAATTATTAATTATTTATTTTTAATGATATAATTAATTAATTAATTGGTAATATCATTATTAATTATATTATAATTCATTAGTAAAATAATTATTAATTATATAATTATTAATTATATTACTAATTAACTAATTAATTATTATATAATTTATAATTAATAATTAATTAGTTAAATAGTAATATAATTATTAAGTATATAATAATTAGTTAGTTAACTAGTAATATAATTAATAATTATATAATAATTAATTTTTTAATTAGTAATAATTAATAAATAATAATTATAATTAACAATTATAATTAATAACTTTAATACTAATTAAATAATTAATAATTACATAATAAATAATTATATTACTAATTAACTAATTAATTATTATATGATTAATAATATATTACTAAATAAATTATTAATTATTATATAATTAATAATTATATTACTGAGTAACTAATTAATTATTAATTTATAATTATATGACTAATATACTAATTACTTATTACATCAATAATAATTACATTACTAATTTACTAATTAATTATTATATAATTAATAATTATATAACTAATTAACTAATTACTTATTATAAAAACAATAATTTTTCTAATTAATAGATGAATTATTATATAATTAATAATTATATATCTAATTAACTAATTAAATATTTTATAATTAATATTTATATTACTTATTAAATAATAATTTTACTTGTTTGGGATTGTGGTTGTATGTTTGGGCACTGGTTACCTTAAACCGACTTTTGATAATAAAAAAATGATATGGAAAAATAATTATATTACTATGTAACTAATTAATTATTAATTATTAATTATATTACAAATTAACTAATTAATCATTATATAATTAATAATTATATTACTAATTAACTAATTAATTATTATAAATAAAATTAATATTAACGATTAACAAATTATTTATTATGTAATTAATAATTACATTACTAATTAATTAATAATTATATTACCAATTAACTAATTACCAATTTTATAATTAATAATTATATTACTAATTCATTAATTAATTTTTATATAATAAATAATTGCATTACTAATTACCTAATTAGTTATTATATAATAAATAATTATATAACTAATTAACAAAGCAATTATTATATAATTAATAATTATATTACTAAGTAGCTAATTAATTATTAATTAATAATTATATTACTAAGTAGCTAATTAATTATTAATTAATAATTATATTACTAATTATCTAATTAATTATTACATAATTAATAATTAACTAATTAATTATTAACTAATTAATAATTATATTACAAATTAACTGATTAAGTAATTAAAAATCCTATAATTAAAAATTATATTACTAAGTAATTAATTAATTATTATAAATAAAAATAGTATTATGAATTAACAAATTAATTATTATATAATTAATAATTATATTACTAATTAATTAATAATTATATTACTAATTAATTAATAATTATATTACTAATTAATTAATAATTATATTACTAATTAATTAATAATTATATTACTAATTAACTAATTAACTATTTTATAATTAATAATTGTATTACTAATTAACTAGTTAATTATTATATAAAAAATAATTAAATTAATAATTAAATAATTAATTATTAAATAATTAATAATTATATTACTAATTAATGAATTAATTATTATATAATTAATTATTATATAATAAATAATTATATTCCTAATTTTTTATTATATAAATAATAATTATATTACTAATAAACTAATTAATTATATAATTAATAATAATATTACTGATTAACTAATTAATTAGTATATAATTACTAATTATATAATTAATAATTATATTACTGATTAACTAATTAATTATTATATAATTACTAAATAAGTATTATACTCTTTCGTTTATGTTTAGTTTGTGTTTTATGTTTCATTTATATTGGTCTTACAGTTAATATGTTCGAGGCTTTCAAAGTCACATACTTGAAACATTTTTAACTTTTAAGTGGCTGGCTTTGAAGGCCAATAAATTATTTTTCATCAACATTTTTTATGAAATTATTTTTAATTTTGATTATTTCTTATATGGTTAATCTGTTTTTTATGTTTCATTTGTATTGGTCTTATAGTTCATATTTTTGAGGCTTTCAAAGGCACATAATTGAAAGATTTTTAAGTTTCATGTAGGTAGCTTTGAAAGCCTATAAATTTTTTATCATCAATATTTTTTTCAAAATTCTTTTTATTTTTGAATATTCCTTATATATTTAGTCATTGATTTATGTTTCATTTATATTGGTCTCATAATTTATATTATAGAAGCTTTCAAAGTCACATACATGAAACATTTTTAAGTTTTAAGTAGGTGGGTTTGAAAGCCTATAAATTATTTTTCATCAACATTTTTTATTAAATTATTTTTATTTTCAACTTTTTATTATATATTTAATCTATGTTTTAAGTCTCATTTATATTGGTCTTATAATTTATATTTTAGAGGCTTTCAAATTCACATACTTGAAACATTTTTATGTTTCATGTAGGTGGCTTTGAAAGCAAATAAATTATTTTTCATCAACATTTTTTATGATTTTTTTATTTTCATCTATTACTTATATGTTTAGTCTGTGTTTTGTGTTTTATTTATTTCGGTCTTATAGTTTATATTTTGTAGTATTTTAAAGCCATGTACTTGAAATAGTTCTGAATCCCACATTGGAAATGTAGAATGTTCTACGCAAGAAAAGGAGAACTACAATCCCACATCCCAATGCATAATGGTTTCCAGGGAAACTCCACTTATAAAAGGGAACCTTAGGTAAGGGATTCTTCCAGAATCTAGACTTTTGTAATGGTGGTATTGTTGGATATTAAATAGTAGATAAATTTTGATGAAAATTTTTGTTTTATTTATATATATATAAACAAAACAAAACAAAAAAAACATAAAAAATATAAAAAACATTGATTTTTTTGAAGAAACGTGGCATCGTGGATGCCACATTTTGAAATAACACGAAAGGCAGAAGCGTTGCTTCAACCTTTAGAATTTATTTTTAAAAAAATTAACGTAAACTTAATTACTATTTTTTTGAAAAAACATATTCAAAAAAATAATCCTAATAGAATGCATGATTCTACCATGTTGATATATAGGGATGAAATGTAGAATTTATAAATATGGTCATTAGAAATATGGTCACTGGGAAAATATTTTTATGGATAATATGGTCTTCTAATAAACATGTATTTAATAGGTATACTAATGTTGTGTATTGTTAGTAGAAAATTTAGAATAAGATAACTGAAAATGAAAATATAACATAAACATAAAATATTATATATGTAGAAATATAT
Organism: Viscum album; assembly: GCA_963277665.1. Classification (NCBI taxonomy): domain Eukaryota; kingdom Viridiplantae; phylum Streptophyta; class Magnoliopsida; order Santalales; family Viscaceae; genus Viscum; species Viscum album. The sequence goes on along the minus strand of OY728125.1, from coordinate 645,606,208 downwards.
ATATACATTAAATATTTATATTAATATTATTATTATTAAAATATGATTATATGAATTTATAAAATTCAAATAGAGATATTAATATCAATGAATTTGTAAAAATAAATTTTAGAATTTAAACAATTAATTTTAATGTTATTTTATTAAAGCATATTTAGTATAAATGTAATATTTTTTTATAAGGAACTGTTTTATTAAGTATTGAATTTTTATCCAAAAAAAACAAAACAATTTAAAAATATAATTATATATCATATAATATATTAATATTATTTAAATTGTAAATTTATTTGACATAAAATTAAGAACACTTGATGTTTCAAAATGGAATTTTTCAATAAAAACAGTTTTTCATTTTATTTTGTATTTTCATTTAAAAGTTACAATTATATATTTTATAATATAAATTAATAATAATGAAAATAATATTTTTACTTAGAATACCAATATTAACATATAATAAATTTTTAAGGTTTCCTTAAATAATTGAATTTTTAAGTGATTAGTTAAAAATATTTTTTTACCAAAACTGTGAAATTTAGGACTTTATAAGATAGATTTATAAGTTTAAAACCTTTTAATTGGTCAATTATTCATTTAGTATTTAAAACTATACATTTTAAAAATACTTTGTTTAAGCCTATGATTAGAATTTTACAAACTTAAGTGATATTCCCTATTAAAAATTGTGTGTTGGTCTTTTCTTTTATTTAAATAATTTTTTGTTAAAATTTGGTTTTTTATTTCTTATAGATATGGATAAAATTTATATAAATTTCTAATAAAAAAATTATATCCCAAAAATAAAATACATATATAATTTTACCCTACACATAAATATTAATCTTAAAAATACACTTTTCTTAGAAATTTGTTTTTACGCGTTATATGCGCTAATGTTAAAATTATTTTTTATTAATGTAAAAAATATTATCTGAAAAAATTGATTTAATATTTATAATCTATTGGTACAAATTTTCTAATAAGGGAAATTTTTATTTTTTAGGCATTAAAATTATATTACATATGTAAAAATTAATTACCATGATAAAACCAAAAATGGTAAAAGTGGAAATTGTTACACTAAAGTACTTAAAACATGTTTCAAACATGTATAGAAATAAATGGTTGAGGGATTATAGACCTAATATATTAACTTAACATCGAAAAAATTAAATATATTTTTTTAAATAAATTTAATTTTTTCAATAGATTGTGATACACATAACCCTAAGAATAAATAAACCGTGATATATTATACCAACCAAGCCGTTAAATTACCGATTGTGAATAGGAATAAGTAAAATATGAAAACTATATTTTTAAAAAATAAATTAAATGTTAATAAATTTTTGAGAAATTAAATTTAAAATGAAAATAATTTTAAATTAAAATAAATATTTTTCATAAAACTAGTTTTTAGGAATGAAATGTGTTTTTATATTAATAAATTAAATTAGTCACTATTAGGGAATTATTTTAATTAAATTTATATATTCTATATTAAATAAAAAATTATCATTAATTAAATATTTTTCTAGATATGAGATAAGAATAAATCTAGTTTTATGTTTACAAAATATTTTTCTAAAATGTGGTTTAATCTTGTTTTGTGCACTTATTTTAAAACTAAATTTTACCATTTTATAATATTTATCTAAAAAAATGGAATTCATTTTTTAAATAAATATTTCAAAAATTATCTTAGATTGAATTCTTAGAATTTTTGAAAAGGATAATGTTTTCAATGAATAATAAAAAATACTAATTTTTTTTTAAAAAATTACCTTTTCATTTAAAGCATTTACGAAGTTACATGTTGTTATAAAATAATATAAAAGTGAAATTAAACAAATTATGTTATTAGTAATCCAAATTATCACATTTTAATTAATTTAATATTTCATTTTTATATAAATTTTTTTTATAACAATATAAATTTTTTCTTTGGAGAATAACTTTTTCATCACCTTTACAAGTTTAATTTTAAATTAAATTTAACCACTTATGTGAATTTAATTTGGTAACACGGATCCAATATTTTTAATACGAATAATAAATGTTATTTAAGAAGTAAATCTTATTTTTTTATAATTAATATTAAAAATAGAAAGAAATAATAATTATTACGGTTAAGGTTATGGTTAAAACATGTTTACCGGGGGTTAAACCAAAAGATAAGGGTATTTTTTCCAATTAAACATTTCCCAATCCTATTTTATAGAAATATTTGGACTTTATACCATACCAAATTATAATATATGACTATTTGTAACCATTTTTCATTGAAATGATTATCATTTGGGATACTTTTAGGAAATTTCAAAGTTTGTTCTCTCCCTCGCATATAAAAGGACACCGCATCTCCACTATTATCCACACTTAAAAAGAATTTTTCATGGAGAATAATTTCCAAAATACCTTACTTTTATCCCTCCTCATTACCTATAGTACCTTTTTTATCATAAAATCATCATAGGAAATATTTAGTTATAAATCTTAGGATGTTCTCCGAAGACGATATATAGTTCTTAACAATGTTTTTTTATATATTCTTCCACATCCTTAAACTATTCTCCAGATATTATGAAATAATAACTCCATCAGTTTTATACACTAATATTTTATTATTTTAATGGAATAACCTATATCCATCTCTTATTTCATCAAATGAGAAACTAAACTGTTGATCTTGTGTATGGTGGACTGCCACCTCGCGAAGAAATGTAATTCATTTTCTATCTACACCTCTCACAAATGGATATAGTTTTGGATTTAAATTATATATATGATATTTATTACATATTTTTAATTTTTAATTATAATATCACATTTACCATCTCACTTTCTAATCCATTGAAAAAATATAATGTCGTGCATACATACATGTGGACTACTGCATTTACGAAGAGATGTGAAAAAAATTTCATTTTACTTTAACATGGATCGTAATAAGGATATATATAATGAATATATATTATATAAGTTATATAAAAATTAATCTATAAATTTTAATTATTATATACCTATTTTTCATTCAATCTTTTGAAAAAAATCAAACAATGTTTATGCATACGTATGACCTACTGTCTCCATGAATGGTGAAATTAATTTTCCTACATATAACTATTATGGATGAAAATAACTATGTATATATAAAATATATATTATACTTATATTATGAATAATATTCTGGAAATTATTTAAAAAAATCCATGTACAAAAACCAAAACTACCGAACCAAAACATACATGAAAAATGAAGCATTTATCACCTTGAAGAGTGGTTTTGATAAACAATTGTTCATAAATGGTTGAAAAGGGTTACATATAAATAATATATGGTATGATATATATATATATATATATATATTTAACTTTATATTTCTTTAATACATATATATATATATATAGTAAACTTGTATTTTTTAAGCAGGGGGTTCAAAGGTTTACGATGTAATCTGTACCTAAGGTAATAGATTTTTGTCTCAGTTTTATTTCCATGGGAGTCATTCTAGATTCATCACTTGTTTTTTTAGGTGCATATACTACCCATGAATTTATTTTATGATTATAATTATGAAAATTATTTGATATACATATCCATAAAATTGTATTCCATCGTCGGGTTTACGATTCAAAAGTAACCAAAGTGGTAAGGGTTTATTTTTAAATATCATTATTTATCATGATTGTTTATGGTTATGCTTATGCTGATGAACTTATATGATCAATATATCATTAAAATAATTAATTTTATTATCCTAAGGTTATTTATATATATTAAAAAATATATTCAGTTTCTTCTTTTTTTGTTCTTGATATACCAACAAATATTTTTAATAAAAAAATTACTTTGTTTCTCTCTTTGTTCAAAACTCATGTTTCTCCCATGTTCATGTTTTCATTAAAATTTATTCAATAATATTTTATGTAACACCCCAAGCTTCTACGGTACGTTTCCCTTTGAATAATGCGATAGCGTGTGTTGTACGCAACCTCGAGTTCTAACACACACCACAACTAATTAAACTAGCCGTTGTGAATAGTAATACCTAATTTTTGAAATCATATATATTCTATATTTCAAAATGGACTTCATTTTTGGATTCGGAATATCAAAATTAGCCTAGGGTGAAATTTTGGTACATTTCGGATAACTTTCATATTTTGATGAATAGTGAAAATTTCTAAATTTTAATTAAAAACAACTTTTTTAATCAAAATAATTAATAGTGATAAATTATGAATTTGAGTGGTTTTAAAGTATATTTAGAATATATTTTTACCATTCAATTTAATGTTTATCATTGGACATAATTTTACAATTAAACCGAACATAAACAAGTGTCAATCTTTTGATAGTTATTATCTCTTAAAAACACGCTTTTTGTTTTAACAGCGGGAATTAATTTTAAATTAATTTCTGCCACTTCTGTGTTTTGAATTTAGGAAAATGGATTCCATATTTGGAATCAGGATGTCCAAATTATGTAAATAGGTAACTTTTATTTTTAGACATTTTGAATAATTACTGCGGTAAATATTTTATTTACCATGGTTAAAGGGTAAATCCGGTAAATAAGGGTTAAAAAAAATAATAATATAATAATACAAAATTACCCTAAAACGTGTCTTAACCCTATTGGTTGATACATGGTCGACCATGGGCATCTTTGTGTCAATTTCGGGACCCCATGGATCCACTTGTAAGTGATAATGACACTTTATTTTAATTAAGTTAAAATGAATACAAAAATGACACAAGCATATATCTTTTAGAAGAACAATTTTTACATAGGGTTATACATGTTGGATTTTCGATTATAAATATTCATTAGAAAGATAAAAAGATTTACTACATAATGATAGTTTATTTATAATTTTTAGACAATAAATAAGTTATTTTATTTATGACACAATGATGATGCAGTAATTACTATAATAGTGAAAAATTAAATTAATTGATATTATAAATACCCAAATAAATATAATATGAAACTTTTAATGAATTAAACTAATTTTCTAGGCTAATATGATATATTAGGATTGATTTAATGGACTTTGTTCGAAGTAATCAATCTGTTATGAGTTTCACAAAAATCAACTATTGAATAGTGTCAAAATTGACATAAAAGAGTTCTTAAAACAAATATTATATTATTAATTGATATTAAATTCCTAAAAATCTAAGGTTCGGCCAAGAGACTTATATTATGATAGGTTAATCATTAATGGACCACTTGGGTGTCGCTTGGATGTATATAGTAAGTTTATTAACCATATTATATAAAAATACAAAGAGACATTGTAAAAGTGAAACTAATTAACTTAGAGTTAATACTTAAAGATAAGGTTAATATAAGTACCCAAACCTGTCTAAATTCTATTGGATGAGTTGTTTTCGACCTATCCCCACCTCATCCTTTGAATAGTCAACTTTGGAGCCTTTAGAAACCGAATATGAATTTATTATAAATTAATATTTCTAGCTTTTCCAAAGGTGCCCCTCACCCCTCTTATAAAAGGGCACTCCTCCTTCTCATTTCTTCACACCTCTAAAGCCTTTTGGTTGGGCCAAACTCTGCCCAAATACTCTCCCAACATCCCTCAATACAACCTAGAGGCCTTAGTTTGATCAGAAAGCCAACCTAAGGAGCCCTTTTGATCAAATCAAAAGGAAGAACCCGAAGAAGAGGTAATGATCTCACCACCCTTTTCTAAGTTCATTTCTTCTTCCACTTCTTCTTCCTTTGTTCTTACCATTCTGAAATAATAACTCCAGTATCTCACATATACTGTGATGTTATTATAAATATGGTACAATCATATTCAGTATTCTATCCACCCTTTGAATAACATGTCACCATACGTGCGTACGTACGGCTTACCGTCTCCACGTCGTGGTGTAATTGTTATTCAATATAATATTATTTGGATGGGTATAATAATGATGTGTAACTCATGTAAATAATAAATATAACATGTTAATGATTCTTTATATATGATATACCATCCATTTATATATTATTTTAATATCAAAAGAATGATATTGTCGCTCGTGCGTACGTACGGACTACCGTCTCCACGAACGCGATGAGATTCATTCTCCATCGTAACCATTAAAGCGTAATTATCATTTTATGATTTAAAAATGATTTTTAAGGACTTGATATCATTCTGGATATGAATAATATACAACCTATCCTTTATAAACATGTCTTACGTAACAAAACATATGAAAGAAAACAAGTAAGTTAACACCCGAAACAACGATAATACTAAGATATTATTATCAAATCAATATTAAAAGATCATATATGATATCATATTAATGTATATGATTCTTGTATAATTTAATAACAATTATTTCACCATTATACAGGAGGTTAACCTACCACAACCAAGGAAAAGTACAAGGTAAGGGTTATTTCACAATCTCTTCATTATCCGAGGTTGTATATACGTAATAATCTACTGGGATCTCTTTATCATCCACATCCATGTTTTCTTAAAAATGTTTTTCAAAACATTTTTACTATTTACAAGAATATGGGTTAAAGTCATTTATACCCTTTTTTGACTTTTTATAAGAGGTTTATAAAGGAATCTTTCCGTCATTTTCAAAACAAGGTCCTTTTTAACCTTTTCGACAGAATTGAGGTAAGAGTGTTTTTTTAACTTATACGTCGGGTGCGGTTATTTTACGCCGTTATAAAATCTTCAAAGCTTTCCTTACAAGCTTATAAGAATATTTTCAAAGAAAATGTTTTATTTTATATGGATCTTAAATGATTTCAAAATAAAAGGAGATATTTCTTTAAAAAGAATTTTGATTTCTTCTATGTCAACATCCTTTGATGGATTTTAAGATTATTTGAAGTTGATTTATTATGATACAAAACTTCTATATTGTATTGAAGGTTTTGTGATATGTTTGACTGTGGATGTGCTATTTTTATACCATTCATAGTTTATTGTGAAAGTATTGACATTTCGTATGCTAGTTTTAATACGAATGTTTATGTTATGTTTAAACCTTTTCATATGGGAATGCATTGGACTTAATAAGTGACGGGTGGAGCCCGCTATAGCTCCTCGATGCATCGGTAGGTCTCATGAGACAAACTAGTGTCTTGGCACAAGGCCTTGACAAAATCTTATTTGTAGCCTTGGCACGAGGCCTTGGCTATGTGGTTATGATAGTCTGGCATTATGCATTCCAACATTATGAAAGTGGTTATTGATTTTTGCATGTGATTATTCGATTAGTAGAATATCCATGTGAATAAGTAAATGGCATTATTTCATTTTACTTTTGCCATACCATGTTGAAGTTCAATTTTAAAAGGCTTTTGTTTTAGTAATGCATTTCCTTAAATGTTTATTCTTATTTATGAAAGTTTCCGCTATATTGTTATCCTTACTGGGCATTTGAGCTCACCCCTTTTCTATGTTTTATTTTTCCCCAGGATGTGAAGAAGTAAATTATGAATGACCTGCAGGGATATTATGAGGGGATAGTAGTGTGGATTATGGAGACATTATGTTGTTGTAGTAGTTTTTCATTTTATGATGTAATGTAAAACTTATGAATATATCTAGTGTTTCCAAGGCTACTAAACCAATCGGTCTTTCGAGATTTGATCTTTCTTGTGATCATGCCAATGTTATGTAAGTAATGCACCGACTCTAGGCAACTAGGGTCGGGGCGTTACAGTTGGTATCAGAGGAAGTTTAGTACAAACCTTGGAAGCTAGATTTAGATAAACTCTGATTAGAGCACGTAGACCTAAGATGAACTTTGAGGATTAGTATAGAAGAACTTCCTAGAATTTTGGTATTGTAGAGATTTTGTGAGTTTTTCGAGCAATACATCCCTGTCTGGATACGAGCAGGTAGAGGCGGCTCTGGCACAGATGTACCTAGGGGTAAAACCCGAAAACACCGCTTTGAGCTAGACTCGAACGGGAACTAGTGCACGACAACGGGCCTTGCTGCACTCTTGGTTACGACACTCCCGGGGGATATGCTTAGGATAACTCTCACTATCTTTACAAATCATTATGAAGGGTTTATGAGTATATACTTCCTCAAAGAAAACATTTTTATGATTATGGATTATATCCATAAATAGTTCAATTTATGTTAAGTGTTTTATAAGTATGGGATTATGTATTTTGATGCATAAACTGATCTAGTTTATGCCATTTTTTTTAGAAATGGCGCCTAGTGGAAGAAATGGAAACCGTATCAATGCACGCACTCCATGTAGGGATTGCCCTCCTGCTCAAGATAATTATAGTGGGGCTGGTGATGCAACTGGTGCTGATCAGCTAATCACCGTACTGGGACAACTTACTCAGGTTATGAATAATAACCTTACCCGTATGGAGCACCCTGATCCGCAGCGTGGAGGATCAATGTTAGCTCGATTCATGAGACAACAACCACCAACGTTCAATGGGAGTACAAATCCCTTAGTAGCTGAGCAATGGATATTTTCCCTAGAGAAAATATTTCAGGCTTTGGGGAGTAGTGAAAGGGAAAAAGTTACCATGGCAGTTTACCGCCTCACTGGAGATGCTGATCAATGGTGGTCATTGATTCAAAACATGAAGGAAGATGATGAAGTATCAAACATGGAATGGAGGGAGTTCAAAGATCTGTTTTTAGAAAAATACTTTCCTCGCGACCATCGAGCAGATATGGAAAGGCAATTTCTGAGTCTGAGACAAAAGGAGGATGAGAATGTCACAAAGTATGAGGCTAACTTTACAAGGTTAGCGAGGTACGCTGGTGATTATATTCGCAACCCAAGAAGTAAGATTGATCGTTTCTTTGATGGGTTAAAACCATTTCTCCGTCGAGCATTAGTCTCACAATCCTTTTCATCGTACGAAGACATTGTCTCATGTGCTATCAAGACCGAAAAGGAATTCTCTAAGTCTTATGACTTTAAAGCAAAGCAAGAGAAGAAGAGACCTGCTGATCAATCTGGGAATGGAAATAAGGGGAATAAGGGAAAGGTTGAATATCCATCTTGTGGTAAGTGCGGGAAGAAACACCTCGGTGCTTGCCTGAAGGGAATGGGAGTCTGTTACAAGTGTGGTGAAAAAGGCCACCAAGCTCATGATTGCAAGGGGAAGAAGGAAGCTACCAACGTTCAGTGCTACAATTGCAGGGAGATGGGGCATTATGCAAATGCATGTCCTAAGCGTCAGGAGAACTTACCTCAGAAAAGGCCAAGGGATCAAGGCCAGGCTTATGCTATCACTACTGCTGAGGTAGAAGCTCCGAAAGACGTGGTGGCAGGTAATTTAATGGTTTCCTCAAGTTTAGCAAATGCATTATTTGATTCTGGATCATCGCATTGTTTCATATCCTCCCAGTTTGCTAAGAAAATTAGATATTTCCAATTTGATTTAATAAGGGAGTTTTCAGTTAAAACTCCTAAGGGAAGTATCGTTGCAACAAAGTTTTGTGAATCAGTCCCCATTAGAGCACATAAATTTTCTTTATCTGCTGATTTCATCGTCATACCTATGATTGAGTTTGATATAATCCTCGGTATGGACTGGCTTTCGGACTATGATGCGAAGATTTATTGTAAGAAGAAAGAGGTTACGATTCTTGATGATAATGATAAGGAGCACCTTATTTTTAGAGCAGAATCGTCACCACCTAATTCTTATTTAGATCCACCCCCAGTAGCTCAACTTAATTCAATTATTGGGGAGGAAGAGAATGAAATAACTGTCGGTGAGGAAAGGAATGTTCAAATAGAGGATGTACCTGTTGTGAAAGAATTTGTAGATGTATTTCCGAAAGATTTACCTGGACATCCTCCAGAACGAGAAGTTGAGTTTTCTATTGATTTGATTCCTGGATCAAGGCCTATATCGAAGACCCATTATAGAATGGCCACTGTAGAGTTAGTCGAACTAAAGAAACAACTAGAGGAACTGAGTAATAAGGGATTTATTCGCCCTAGTGTTTCTCCATGGGGAGCCCCTGTTCTTTTTGTTAAAAAGAAAGATGGATCTATGAGGTTATGTATCGACTACAGGGAGATCAATGCTATAACGATAAAGAACAAGTATCCCCTACCTCGTATTGATGATTTATTTGACCAACTGCATGGAGCTCAATACTTTTCAAAGATTGACCTTCGATCTGGATACCATCAGTTGTGTGTGAAGAAGGAAGACATTCCGAAGACAGCATTTCGAACCAGGTACGGGCATTACGAGTTTACTGTAATGCCGTTTGGATTGACTAATGCACCCTCTGTATTCATGGATCTGATGAATAGAGTTTTCAAGGAGTATCTCGATGAATTTGTGGTGGTATTTATTGATGATATCTTGGTATACTCTAAAACCTACGAAGATCATGAAAATCACTTGCGCATTATCTTGAAGACTCTGAGGAGGCATGAATTATATGGGAAGTTTAGCAAGTGTGAATTCTGGCTTCAGGAGATTTCTTTTATTGGCCATATTGTCTCTAAAGATGGAATCTCTGTTGATCCTTCTAAGACCAAGGCAATCCAAGAATGGCCAGCACCTACGAATATAACTGAGGTACGTAGTTTTATTGGTTTGGCAGGTTATTATCGACGTTTCGTCCAGAATTTTGCCCGATTGGCTAACCCATTAACGAAGCTCACACGTAAAGGGGTTAAATTTGTTTGGACAAAAGAGTGTGAAGAATGTTTCGAAGAACTGAAGAGAAGATTAGTCAATGCTCCTATATTGACTCTACCATCGGGGAATGATGGGTTCGTTATTTATAGTGATGCATCGAAGAAAGGACTTGGCTGTGTCCTTATGCAGAATGATAGAGTTATTGCCTATGCATCACGACAGTTGAAAATTCATGAACAAAACTATCCTACTCATGATCTTGAGTTAGCAGCTGTGATCTTTGCTTTGAAGATATGGAGGCACTACCTCTATGGTGAAAAATGTGAGATTTATACTGATCACAAGAGTTTGAAGTATATTTTCTCACAAAAAGAACTCAACATGAGGCAAAGGAGATGGCTTGAATTACTCAAGGATTATGATTGTACGATACACTACCACCCGGGGAAGGCAAACAAGGTGGCAGATGCTTTGAGCAGAAAAGACCATGGAGTTCTGAACATGATGAGAATTGAAAGGGATCCAATTTTCATGGATCTAGTGAAGATGGACATGGGAATAACCAGGGAAGGTGAAACATCAATGCTTTTTCAAATGGTTGCCAAACCATCTTTACTAGAAAGGATTAAGAGTTCTCAGACCGATGATGAAGAATTTCAGAAGAAGATTAAAGCTGTGAATGATGGGAGATTGAGAGACTTTGCGTATGAAGGTGGAATTTTGAAATTCGGGAAGAGACTTTGTGTTCCCAATATACCTGATCTAAAAAGGGAATTGCTGGATGATGCTCATAGTTCCAATTTCTCTATACACCCTGGGAGCACCAAAATGTATAGAGATTTGAAGGAACATTTTTGGTGGGACAACATGAAGAGGGAGATTGCTGATTTTGTGTCAAGATGTATGGTTTGTCAACAAGTGAAAGCTGGAAGGCAACAGCCTGGAGGAGTCATGCAACCTCTTCCCATACCGGAGTGGAAATGGGACAATATTACGATGGACTTTGTCATGGGGCTACCAAAGACTCCTAGAAGGAACGATGCAATATGGGTTATTGTTGATCGTCTTACCAAGTCAGCACATTTTCTTGCTATAAGAGAAGATCTACCCCTAGAACGTCTAGCAAGACTATATATTAATGAAGTTGTGAGACTTCATGGAGTACCCCTATCGATTGTTTCTGATCGTGATCCCCGTTTTACTTCAAGATTTTGGAAAAGTCTTCAGAAATCCCTGGATACTGAACTTCATTTGAGCACTGCTTACCACCCTCAGACAGACGGACAATCAGAACGGACTATTCAGACCTTAGAAGACATGTTGAGATCTTGCTCACTTGATTTTCAGGGTATGTGGGATCAATATTTACCACTAGTAGAATTTTCCTATAACAATAGCTTCTATTCGAGTATACAGATGGCACCATATGAAGCGTTATACGGAAAGAGATGTCGTACACCAACCTGTTGGGATGACGTTGGTGAAAGAAAACTTGTAGGCCCAGAGCTGGTGGAGGAAACGGTGGAAAAGGTGAAAGTAATCCAAAATCACATTAAAGCAGCTCAAAGTAGGCAGAAGAGCTATGCCGATAATCGAAGGAAGGATTTGGAATTTCAAGTCGGTGATCATGTTTTCCTGAAGGTATCTCCATGGAAGGGAGTCATAAGTTTTGGTAAGAAAGGTAAATTGAGTCCCAGGTACATCGGACCTTTCGAAATTCTAGAACGAATTGGGGCTGTAGCTTACCGATTGGCAATGCCGCCAAGTCTCTCCAAAGTTCACGATGTGTTCCACGTATCTCTGTTGAGGAAATACATGCCTGACCCAACGCATGTACTCACCTATGAGGAATTAGAACTGGAACCCGATCTTTCCTATTGTGAAGAGCCCATCAGGATTCTTGATACAAGAGAACAAGTACTGAGAAACCGGACGACGCGTCTGGTAAAAGTTTTGTGGAGAAATCATAAGATGGAAGAGGCAACGTGGGAACCCGAGGAACTTATGATGAAGAACCACCCGAGTCTTTTTATGCAGTAATACCCTAGAAATTGCGAGGATGCAATTATTTGAAGGAGGGGAGAATGTAACACCTCAAGCTTCTACGGTACGTTTCCCTTTGAATAATGCGATAGCGTGTGTTGTACGCAACCTCGAGTTCTAACACACACCACAACTAATTAAACTAGCCGTTGTGAATAGTAATACCTAATTTTTGAAATCATATATATTCTATATTTCAAAATGGACTTCATTTTTGGATTCGGAATATCAAAATTAGCCTAGGGTGAAATTTTGGTACATTTCGGATAACTTTCATATTTTGATGAATAGTGAAAATTTCTAAATTTTAATTAAAAACAACTTTTTTAATCAAAATAATTAATAGTGATAAATTATGAATTTGAGTGGTTTTAAAGTATATTTAGAATATATTTTTACCATTCAATTTAATGTTTATCATTGGACATAATTTTACAATTAAACCGAACATAAACAAGTGTCAATCTTTTGATAGTTATTATCTCTTAAAAACACGCTTTTTGTTTTAACAGCGGGAATTAATTTTAAATTAATTTCTGCCACTTCTGTGTTTTGAATTTAGGAAAATGGATTCCATATTTGGAATCAGGATGTCCAAATTATGTAAATAGGTAACTTTTATTTTTAGACATTTTGAATAATTACTGCGGTAAATATTTTATTTACCATGGTTAAAGGGTAAATCCGGTAAATAAGGGTTAAAAAAAATAATATTATAATAATACAAAATTACCCTAAAACGTGTCTTAACCCTATTGGTTGATACATGGTCGACCATGGGCATCTTTGTGTCAATTTTGGGACCCCATGGATCCACTTGTAAGTGATAATGACACTTTATTTTAATTAAGTTAAAATGAATACAAAAATGACACAAGCATATATCTTTTAGAAGAACAATTTTTACATAGGGTTATACATGTTGGATTTTCGATTATAAATATTCATTAGAAAGATAAAAAGATTTCCTACATAATGATATTTTATTTATAATTTTTAGACAATAAATAAGTTATTTTATTTATGACACAATGATGATGCAGTAATTACTATAATAGTGAAAAATTAAAATAATTGATATTATAAATACCCAAATAAATATAATATGAAACTTTTAATGAATTAAACTAATTTTCTAGGCTAATATGATATATTAGGATTGATTTAATGGACTTTGTTCGAAGTAATCAATCTGTTATGAGTTTCACAAAAATCAACTATTGAATAGTGTCAAAATTGACATAAAAGAGTTCTTAAAACAAATATTATATTATTAATTGATATTAAATTCCTAAAAATCTAAGGTTCGGCCAAGAGACTTATATTATGATAGTTTAATCATTAATGGACCACTTGGGGGTCTCTTGGATGTATATAGTAAGTTTATTAACCATATTATATAAAAATACAAAGAGACATTGTAAAAGTGAAACTAATTAACTTAGAGTTAATACTTAAAGATAAGGTTAATATAAGTACCCAAACCTGTCTAAATTCTATTGGATGAGTTGTTTTAGACCTATCCCCACCTCATACTTTGAATAGTCAACTTTGGAGCCTTTAGAAACCGAATATGAATTTATTATAAATTAATATTTCTAGCTTTTCCAAAGGTGCCCCTCACCCCTCTTATAAAAGGGCACTCCTCCTTATCATTTCTTCACACCTCTAAAGCCTTTTGGTTCGGCCAAACTCTGCCCAAATACTCTCCCAACATCCCTCAATACAACCTAGAGGCCTTAGTTTGATCAGAAAGCCAACCTAAGGAGCCCTTTTGATCAAATCAAAAGGAAGAACCCGAAGAAGAGGTAATGATCTCACCACCCTTTTCTAAGTTCATTTCTTCTTCCACTTCTTCTTCCTTTGTTCTTACCATTCTGAAATAATAACTCCAGTATCTCACATATACTGTGATGTTATTATAAATATGGTACAATCATATTCAGTATTCTATCCACCCTTTGAATAACATGTCACCATACGTGCGTACGTACGGCTTACCGTCTCCACGTCGTGGTGTAATTGTTATTCAATATAATATTATTTGGATGGGTATAATAATGATGTGTAACTCATGTAAATAATAAATATAACATGTTAATGATTATGTATATATGATATACCATCCATTTATATATTATTTTAATATCAAAAGAATGATATTGTCGCTCGTGCGTACGTACGGACTACCGTCTCCACGAACGCGATGAGATTCATTCTCCATCGTAACCATTAAAGCGTAATTATCATTTTATGATTTAAAAATGATGTTTAAGGACTTGATATCATTCTGGATATGAATAATATACAACCTATCCTTTACAAACATGTCTTACGTAACAAAACATATGAAAGAAAACAAGTAAGTTAACACCCGAAACAACGATAATACTAAGATATTATTATCAAATCAATATTAAAAGATCATATATGATATCATATTAATGTATATGATTCTTGTATAATTTAATAACAATTATTTCACCATTATACAGGAGGTTAACCTACCACAACCAAGGAAAAGTACAAGGTAAGGGTTATTTCACAATCTCTTCATTATCCGAGGTTGTATATACGTAATAATCTACTGGGATCTCTTTATCATCCACATCCATGTTTTCTTAAAAATGTTTTTCAAAACATATGGGTTAAAGTCATTTATACCCTTTTTTGACTTTTTATAAGAGGTTTATAAAGGAATCTTTCCGTCATTTTCAAAACAAGGTCCTTTTTAACCTTTTCGACAGAATTGAGGTAAGAGTGTTTTTTTAACTTATACGTCGGGTGCGGTTATTTTACGCCGTTATAAAATCTTCAAAGCTTTCCTTACAAGCTTATAAGAATATTTTCAAAGAAAATGTTTTATTTTATATGGATCTTAAATGATTTCAAAATAAAAGGAGATATTTCTTTAAAAAGAATTTTGATTTCTTCTATGTCAACATCCTTTGATGGATTTTAAGATTATTTGAAGTTGATTTATTATGATACAAAACTTCTATATTGTATTGAAGGTTTTGTGATATGTTTGACTGTGGATGTGCTATTTTTATACCATTCATAGTTTATTGTGAAAGTATTGACATTTCGTATGCTAGTTTTAATACGAATGTTTATGTTATGTTTAAACCTTTTCATATGGGAATGCATTGGACTTAATAAGTGACGGGTGGAGCCCGCTATAGCTCCTCGATGCATCGGTAGGTCTCATGAGACAAACTAGTGTCTTGGCACAAGGCCTTGACAAAATCTTATTTGTAGCCTTGGCACGAGGCCTTGGCTATGTGGTTATGATAGTCTGGCATTATGCATTCCAACATTATGAAAGTGGTTATTGATTTTTGCATGTGATTATTCGATTAGTAGAATATCCATGTGAATAAGTAAATGGCATTATTTCATTTTACTTTTGCCATACCATGTTGAAGTTCAATTTTAAAAGGCTTTTGTTTTAGTAATGCATTGCCTTAAATGTTTATTCTTATTTATGAAAGTTTCCGCTATATTGTTATCCTTACTGGGCATTTGAGCTCACCCCTTTTCTATGTTTTATTTTTCCCCAGGATGTGAAGAAGTAAATTATGAATGACCTGCAGGGATATTATGAGGGGATAGTAGTGTGGATTATGGAGACATTATGTTGTTGTAGTAGTTTTTCATTTTATGATGTAATGTAAAACTTATGAATATATCTAGTGTTTCCAAGGCTACTAAACCAATCGGTCTTTCGAGATTTGATCTTTCTTGTGATCATGCCAATGTTATGTAAGTAATGCACCGACTCTAGGCAACTAGGGTCGGGGCGTTACATTTTACATTTATTATGTAATTTTTTAAATTCATTTTACCCTTGTTTTAATTTTTTAAAAATTGTTTAAAATGAATCTTCTTATATTTTTTCCAAACAAGGTACTTTTGGCTTTTTACCGAAAATGTGAAAGCAATCGTTGTGTTAACATATAAAACATAAACAGTTTTTCCCATCATCATAAACACTCAATGATTTATATATACTATTAAAATTTTCCATGATTATTTTTTTTTTAAAATTCTTTAATATTTTATAATTTTTTATATTTTAAAGAAAGTGATTTCCAAAGTGGAATGAGTATTTTTCTCAAGAATGTTTTTAATGATCTTTTAATGGTATTTATATTCATCAATGACAATAAACCATTATTATAAATATGATATAATAGGGAAATTAAATAATTATACCATCCATATTCTTTCCTTAAGTGGTTTATTAGTATTATAGAAAGTTTTTATGAAACATGTTTCTTTTCCATATGTTATTCTTATAAAACCTGTTTCTTTTCCACTGGTTATACTATAATAAAATTTTAAAAAAGACCCATTTCATTTCTTTGGGTAATGATATGATTAATGTGTTATGATGTTATGTCATAAATATGTATTATTTTCATTATTTTATGGTTAGGAACAGAATTATATATCCCTCTAATGATTGGATAAAGATAGATATCTTGTGAGATAAACAGGACTGGAATGGGGAGTGAACCCAGATTAGTAAGAGAATTTATCCACAATAATAGTCTCGAGTGTAAACTTTTATTACTATGATGTTTCATGGAGTAAACCCATTCCACTATGATATCATTGTAAGTGATATTTTACTACTAGGTAAAATATTTTATATTCTTATGTGCACGTAGCAATCTATGTCTTATTTTAATGTTATGCACTCATGAATTATGTTCTTTGATTAATTTATGATTTGTGTATTATGAGATACCAAGATTTATTATATGATGAATTTTTATGATCTATGATATTAATAGTGTGGCTTTCATATGTTATTCCCATGTTCTCATACCCTTATCCTCATTTTATATTGATATCTCCGATTTTTACCCTTTCTGAGTATCTAAGATCACCCTTTCGTATGCTTCATTCCCCAGGTTATGAAGAAATGAATTATGTATGACATGTTTAATAAGGGTTTTAGTTATGAATAACAAAGTGGTATATCATTTAATTCACTTAGAAAATATTTTTTTATGTATCCATGTTTCTAATGGCATATACCTATATGATTCTGGTGTGAATCTTTATGTTTTGTAATGAATATATTTCTCATAATGTGTCATATCTGTATGTGAAAAGTGTAGGTTGATATAGTTGGTATAATAAAATATATAAATAACCTTAATAAATAAGGATGAGAATTTTTTTTTCTATAACCATAGGGATAATTTCAAGTATAGTAAAATTTCCTAGAGTGTTGGTGAAGAATAAAGCTAGTGGTTTCTAAGAAAATGCATCTGTGTTTGGATGAAACAAGTAGATATGTATATAGAATAGTTATACCTATCGGTAATAACTCTAAAAGGGGCACATTTTCCATTGAAACAATCATCACCATGTTTATGATAAATAGGTCTTACCACACACCTGTTTTGACACTATTAGGGGATATGATTGGGTTAATTCACATTTTCTTTGTGAACCATTATATTGGGTTTGAATTGATAATGGCCATTAATGACTTAGGTTAAACAAAAAAGTGTCATATATTTAAAATATGGTTTCATTATTTTGACATCATATAAAATATGTTTCATTACTACGTGTTTTCACACAATTACTATTGTTTCTCACACTATGATTGTTTTAGTTGATATATGGAATCTGAAAGAATCATGTTAAAATTGAATGAAATGACTAATGAAATGATTTTCCTCCTATGAAACCAAATGTAGTTCGATATATAATAAAAATATTTTTAGTATTATTATATAACTTTATTGAGTAATGAATTATGATAAATATATGAATGATAAAAGAAGGGAACAACATTCTGGTGATTCCTTCATGATGAAACATCCACATTATTTTAGTGGATCAAATGATTAACTAGTTTCCAAGTAAAGGACCCGAAATAGTGAAAATATATTTTCCATCTTTAGGTATTTGGATCCTGAAAAAGTAATTTTCAATTTCTATCATTTAGAAGGTGAAACAGATCACTAGTGTACTCCTATCAAGAATACAAGGAAACATAAGGAAATTGACTCCATTGAGGGGGGTGAGTCAAAGTTATTTTTTAATATGTAGTTTTCTCATATTATTCATATGAAAATTAATTAGGAATTACATGATATAAAGTATATGGATGATTCATTTTTTGGTTCATATGAGGAAAATTCTACAATACTCTCAAGGTATGATTCTAGTATTATCATCAAACATCAAATTAATGTTGATAGATTCTTTAGTTTCTTAACACCAAGTCTCTGATGGATGATATCCATAAAAGAAATTATTATATATGAATAAATCATTCAATATGTTGTAAAGGTGGTAATGTATATTGGATTTACACATCAATCTCATGTTTATTATAAGAAAAGAAATATTTAATTCGAAAGAAACTCTAATAACCATGGATAGAAAAGATGAGTTTTTCTTTACGCTTGAGGTGTGGAAGTAAACATGGAGAAAATTTTCTTATGTAGGATATTATATTTTTTCAAATGTGGAAAGTAATTTTATTTAGAGACTGAATGTCTATGTGATAGGAAGAAGTTGGATGATGATGTGAATAGAGAGAAAGCTCCACATAATCCACCACCCACACTCTAGTGATTCAAATGAAAGGAGTATGAGCATTATACTAACCAGTGATCAAATCCTATGGATAATGATGATTATCGATGTCATAAAAATATTAAGCATATATACAAAGGGAAATATCATGTGATTTCTATTTCTAATGAGGGGTATTGTAGCGATGTGGTCAAAGGTACACTTACCATCCACTCTAGAACTAAAAATGTCATATTTTACTATGAATCTACCCACTATTTTATATATGAAGAATTTTATAAGGGTATCACAATACTAACTCAAATATTATATGTTTAATTACCATTGAAACCCATTAATGATACGATGATCACATATGAATTTTATGATTCTTCTCTAATTGAAGTTTGTAGGAATGTTCATCATGCAAATATTGTTATTCTCACTCTAGTTGAATTTGATGTTATCTCAGGAATGGATTATATTTATCTATATAAATCACAAAATAGTTTTTGTGGAATGGAATTCATGTTTTATATTCTAAAAATACCTATGATCATATTTTAGTGTGATGATAAGTATAAACATCTCATGGAAATTACATCTATTGTATGGGTCTTTATTTCAATTAAAAAGGGGTTTTTATCTCAGATGATTAGGGAGAAAATACACTTCAATGATATTTTTATTTTTTGGGAGTTTTTTACTATATTTATTGAAGAGTTACTTAGTCTTCCATTAAATCATGAATTTCAGTTATTAATTGAACTCATACCCGATTCCAAACCTCTTTTAAATAGTCCATATAGATTGGCTCGGATTGATTTGGAATAATTCAATAATAATCTATAGGATAATATTGAAAATTGAATTATGGGTCTATTTATTTTACCTTAGGGTTCACCTATTATTTTTGTTAATAATAAATATGAATTGATACGGCTCGAAATTGATTATAAGGAGATGAACAAGATCACAATCAAGAACAAGTATCTTCTAGACCTTATTGATGGATTTTTTGATAAACTGCATTGATCCCAATACTCTTCCAATATTTTACTTCAATTTTTATAAAATAAATTAATGTTCAATAAGGAGGGTACACCCAAGACATAATTTTAGAAAAGATATGGATAGTATGAATTTATTGTGATTCAACTAGGTCTTTCTAATTCCCCTATAATCATCATGGATTTAATTAATAAATTTTTTAGATATTACATTTATCAAATTATGTTAGTCATTATAAATGATATTCTTATATATTCAAATAACAAGTAAGATCATTAATATTACACAATAATTTCACTAATTACCCAAATGATGTATATGTTGTATGAAAAATTTACCAAGTGTAAATTATTACTATAAATGGTTTCATTTTGGGCTATATAATCTCAATAGATGGTATATTAGTTGATCCATCAAACCCTAAAGTTATTGAATGTTGGACCAGACCAAACATGGTGACTGAGATCCAAATTTTTCTTGGTTTGGATATATATTATTGATGGTTTCTGAATAATTTACCATTACTATCTAATCCACTCACCAATTTGACTCCAAAGGGTGAAAAGTTGTTTTGGATAATTGAATGTGAAGAAAATCTCAAGTAACTAAAGAGAGGTTCAGTCAACACACATGTGCATACATTACCCTATAGTGGAGAAGGGTATGTAATCTATAATTATGCATCAAATAATGTATTGGTATGTGATCTCATGAAAACCTATATGGTTATAGATTATTTCACATAAAAGTTGATGGTTCATGAAAAAAATTATCCAATATGTGATTTATAGGTAGATGTGATACTTTTTCATTAAAAATATAGAGGCATTATATATAAAGAGAAAGGTATGATATATATAATGATTATAAAATTTTGAAGAATATTTTAATGTAGAAGGATTAAAATATCTACAAAATAATATAGTCCTAACTAATCAAATATTATGATTGATTAATACATTACCACCATAGGAAAGTGAACAATGTGGCTGATTATTTAACTATAAAGGATAATGCTCGATTATCAATTATGAGGATAAAAAAGATCCAATATTATTGTATTTGAAAAGGATGGATCTAAAAATTATAAATGAAGTAGATAAATATTACCTTTCTCAAAGGAGTGTTCAATTCTCTATCTATGTGATGATTAAATAATCATAGAAGGAAGATGTAAATATATAGAAAAAGGTGATAAATGTTCCTAATTTTATCCTTGATTGTGATGGAATGATAAGGTTTGGTATATATATGTATTCCTTCTATAACAGATTTAAATAATGATGTGTCAGATGAGGCTCATGGTTCTTTATTCCCTATTCATCTTCAAAGTATGAAGATGTATGGAGATCTGAAGGAGTATTTCTTATGGGAGAAAATGGAGAGAGATAATGATGAGTATTTATCTTTTTGTTTGGTATATCTTCAAGTTAATACCGAGAGACAAATTCTATATATATTTTATAACTATTACCCATACCAAAATGGAAATGGGAAAACATACCCATGAATTTTGTTATTGAACTCCCCAAAACATCTAAGGGATATAAAGTTATTTGGTTTTTAGTGGATAACCTTACAAAGTTAGCACACATCATTCCTATTAGATAAGATCTTCCTCTAGATTAGATCTCTAAAATATACATTAAGGAAGTGGAAGGCTTGTATGTAGTACCACATTCAATTGCATCTGATCAAAATATAATGTTTACCTTGAAGTTCTGGAGAAGTTTTAAATAGTATCTTGATATGGATTTAAGTTTCATCATTTCATGTCACCTATATACATATGGTTAGTTTTAGATAACCTCTTAAACCCTAGAGGATATGTTGAGATCTTATTCTATGGATTTAAAAGGTGGGGATATCATACCCTTCCTCTAGTAAATTTTTCATTTAATCAATTAGATCGATCCTTATTGAATCTCTCTATAAAACTAATTTTAAAATTCTAATGTATTAGGATAAATTTTGAGAGAGAAATCACCTAATCTAGATAAAGAAATGGCATAAAAGGTTAGAAACATTCAGAAGTACATAAAGGAAGTATAAAGTAGAAAAAATAATAATAATAATCTTTGATGATATATAGAGTTAAAAATTGGCGAGAATATTTTTATGTGAATTTATCCATGGAATAAGATTATGATAATCATGAGAAAATCTAATCTGGACCATAGGTATATTGGCCCTTTCGATATTCTCGATCTTATTGGGATAAAAACTTCCCACATGGTTTTTCCAATGAACTTATCTAATGTTCATGATATATTCATTGTATCTCTATAAGTTAAATATATACTAGTCCATTCACATGTACCAAAATCATATTTAATAGCACTAATGCATGAACTTTCTTATGAGGAACAACTAGTGGATATTTTGGACCATAGAGAGAAAGTCCTACGAAACAAGACCACTCACATGGTCAAATTTTTGTGGTAAACCCATCAATTTAAGGAATATACATGGGAACTTGAGGATATAATGAGGAATAACTATCCTTTTATTGTATCATAGTTATGTAATTTCTTGGGAGAAATTAATTTTAAGGGGGTATAATGTAATGTCCTAAGAGTTTATAAAATATTTTTTAAAAAATTAATTTATTTGATATCTTGGGATAAACACAACCCCCAAGACTAAATGAACCATAATATAGTGTAACATTATAACCAATTAAATAAATTGGTATGTATTGGTTATTAGTTTATTAGAAATGAAATTTTGAATAATAATATTTCCAATGTAAAGAGTTATTTTAAAAAAAATGGTTTTATGCATGAAATTTTTTATTAAATTAATAAATTACATTATCTTTATTGTTGAAGTACTTTGATGAAATTTAAATATTATGAATTTAATAAAATGGTTTACCATTAATATAATACTTTTTCAAGTCATGGGAGAAGAATAAATATAGTTTTATGCTTAAAAATGTCTTTTTCTAAAAATAGTTTTCATCGCATTTGGTGAACTTATTTTAAAACCAATTTCTTCCATTTATAGAGAAATTAATTTTATAAAACTAAATTTAATTTTATAATAAACATTTGAAAATTATCATAGAGTTAATTTTATAGAAGTTTCGAAAAACAATAATTTTTTCAATGAATAATGAAAATACTAGTAATTTTAAAAACTGCCTTTTCACTTTAAGCGTTTTAAAGTGCCACATTTATTTAAATTATTTTAAAAGTAAAATTAGTTTATTTATATTATTATAATATAATATATATTAACCACATTTATCCTTTTCTATTATGAAAAATAAAACTGATATTTGTACGTTGTGTGGTCTACTACCTCCATGAAGTGACGACATACATTTTTTACACCACTACTTCATTCAAGAGATTATATGGGTGAAATTGAAAAAAATGTAAAATTTATAATATAATTATAATTATTAAGATAAATATTATAATTTTCCATATTTCCCATCCATTCACCGAGTAAATAAAAATGTTAACAGTTCATTGTGAGGACTACCGCCTACACATGGTAATGTATCTTATTTTTCATTTAGTAAATTTATTATTTATTAAAATATATTAACATACAATTAATTTTCATAAAATTATCTAAATAATATAATTATACTTCTATAATAATTATATTATTTAAAAATAAAACATTTTCATAATCATAACCATCCATTAATTATGTTATGTTCATGTTTGGTTTGGTCTAACCATCTACTTGAACAGTGAAAAAAAATACTATCATGGATAACAACAAGATATTATTCACTGATAATATATGATATAAATAAGTAAATCAGTAATTTTTTTCTATACCGGTGAAGGTAATATTAAACCCATTAGTTAAGATACCAACATACCTTCATTAAAAATCAATGAAACATGCTCATCGTTGATTACATCGTTAATAATTATAACCAAAAATATCATGGATTGAAATTATAAAATATAAAAAAATTCAAAATAATCAATTAAAGTATCTTTGAATATATTTTAATGATTAAATTTCAGTGAATAATGAATAAAAACTTCACTATTACAAAACTAGATTAAAATGATCAAGATTAACAACTCCTAATATTGGTAAAGGATAATAATTAAATAATATACATGCAGATAAAAGTTATAAATTATGTTTATAAAAGTTTATATATAAAAAAAAGGTTCAAAAATAGGTAATTGATATGTTTATATTCATTATATAGGAGGTTAAATCACATCCATGGTAATAAAGAGTAAATGTAAGGGATTTTGTAACCCAAACTCCTTCCTTTGGGTCATATGAGTTTTTCTTGAATTTATTTACCCTAAGTTCACTATATTTATTAATTCTAGATTTTAAATGATTCTCTATCTTGTATATCTAAGGTAAAAATAGTTTTTTATTAAACTCCACTTCTATGAAAGGTTTTCTTTTCACTCTTTGTTTTTGAAAAATAATGAGACTTTTTGAAGTGAGACACATGCTTATGACTTTTGGATCAATGATTACAAAATGTTTTTAATGAAAAATATTGTTTTTATTTAGTTTAAATTTTTCTATATATATTAAATAAGATACATCAACAATGTATCTATGTTCCAAGTTTCACCCTCTATTTTTCTTTTATTATGTGAGGATTTTTAGGTGATCATGTATTTTGTGTAAAACAATTTAATTCATGGTGTTATTTTAAACCATTTAAAAATGTTAGAAAACCCATTTTTATTTTCCTTTGTCTTTAAAATTTTAAAGGTGGATAACTTCCATTTATTATTTTATGATGGGTTATTTGTGAGGTGATAGGTGAATGATTTTATAGTGGCATGCATAATTATAGATTAATGATAGATGGGGCCTTATATCATCCTCCAGTGCATTGGTTAAAAAGTATATGTCTCATGACATAAGTATTCAAGAGTAAATTTTAGTTGCTCAAAAGTGAGGTCACTGATGGTTTGTCTCATGAATGTAATGTTCCCTATACTAATTTTTCACCCATATTTGAAATAATTTTTTCATTATTATCTTATGAACTCAGGATTCAAGATTTATGTTAAATGTTTATATCCTGTGTTATAGATATTGTGATTCGAAGCTAATCTTTTATTGTTTTGTGTTCTTATGTCACATACATTCATGATCACCTATGTATTATGATTATTATTCATGTTGATATGGTATTTCCACCATGTTTATGTTACCTTAGATTCTTATGGTATCATCCTTGGAAACATGTTTATATATTTTCCCTTATTGAGTGTATGAGATCATCTCTTTATTTTTTTCCATTCCCCAAGATTTAAAGATGGGTGATACATGCGATAAATTTATAAGTGGCTTTATATTTGAGTTGCTATGAAGATATTTTTAAGACTATTGTAAAATAAGTTATTTATATAGTTAATTGTCTATGGAACTACACATCCAGTCATCTATTTTGTGTAACCATTTGTAAGATGGAATGTTTACTCATTTAAAATAATGATATAATTTTTTTATTTATCTTAGGTCACTATATGAGTGATCAAAATTGTTTTTAAGGGAAAATATTCTTATGGATATAAGGCATGGTGTTATGTTCACCAGAATATTGTGTTTTTTGTTCAGTGGAATTCAGTGATCTAGTTGTAGGTTCAATAAATGTGTCACTTACTAGAATGTGTATTGGACTGAAGTTAATTCACTATAAGGTTGGAATATATCTTTATTTGAATAAATCTCAATATTTTTGTGTAAATTGAGTGAGGTGAGGGTGAAATATTTATCTACCAATGATTATTAGTTCGGATGGTAAAATATATAAAGAATCTAGAGTCACTGTTGATAGTGGATGGATCCTCATGTTTGTAAGAGGTTGTGAAACTGGATTATAAGATGGTGACCTATATAAAAAGTGGGTGGGACTATGTACTAATGTGTGGTGAAATCATTTGGTTTACTTATCTTCATGGATGATAAGTCATATTGAATGTCAAATTTATAATTCTTATGAAAGTAAAGTGTCTAATTCTTCCCCCATTAATGTGGGATAAAAGTTCAAACCATGTTAAAACTCATGTGTTATTTATTATCTTTCCTCAGCTTTCTTGTTTTTTATGTAAATTATTGTTTGATTTAGGATTAAATATGATATATTTAAAGAATATCAGTGTGTTGTTTTAGGTAATGTGGTTTTTATAAGTTTTAGTATAATGAACTTTATAGAATTTAATCTGGTGACCTAATTTCTATATTTTTGGTCTTTTAATGAACTAACATATGGGGGATGAACATGGTGAGTCATTCTCTAAAATTATTACATATGAGGTCATAAATGGCATATTATTTTACTCAGAAACAAGTCAGGTATCATTTTTTACTTGCTCACGCATTTTTTGGTTTTGTTGGATTCATTATGTTATAAATTGATGGCATTATAATATAGCATGGTCGTCATTAAAATATTAAATGGAATGGATTTTATCTTATAGAGGATAAAAGTAGAGTATTATGTCATTCAGAAGGATATGATAGCTCTTTTAATGGGGTCTAAATCAAATCCAATGGGGAACTGATAGTTGGAAACATTGGAAAAGGTTTTGGGTTTGGGGAGGATTTCAATATCCTAGAATGTGATTCTAAACATCCAGGGGAATAAGACTACAATGGAGTTAATGTTTTCCAAAGATGATATATACAACAAGCCTACCATTCTAAAAAACTTTGTGGATACTATAATGGTTGTTCTATTTGAGGCTAGCTGAATGAAGATATAAAATATATTATTTGAATGATTTCAACTTGATTTGAATCCATATTGGGTTTTAAAGGTAACATTCCTTGATGATGTTTGGTGTATATTATATTTTTCATCACTTTTTAGCCCATTGGATGTGTTGGTAACAACATTAACTCTAATGAAAGGGTCACTTGAGATTCTATAATGTCTAAATATTGATTCTTAATAATGATATATGGAGGATGTTGATTCAATCACCATTCATAAATTCATTAAATTTTGTGGGAATAGGGTTCTCACCTCATTAAAGAAGTTTGTGATTATTGGAATATAAATCAATATATGAGTGTATAGTTAAATCTACTAGACCCAAACCAGCATGTTATCATTATAGTAAAATTGGTCATATCATGAAATTTTTTCATAAATTCAAAGTAAATTTATGAAGATAAACTTTTGGAGGATTAAATTTTATAGGTTCAAATACTAATAGTAATGAAAATCTATTATTGAGTTTCAACACTCTGGTGTAATCTTTTATAGTTGATTTTTGGATCATATTTCCAATCCATTGTTGAAAAGGGGTAAAAGTAAAATTATGTATCTAGAATATTTGGAAAAAATATATATAATATTATGAAAGTCTTGAAATTATAGGGAATGGGGATGTGAAGACTCAAATGAAGAATACAGGTTTCCTTATTTTAATGGGAGTTCATTGTATTATATGTCTTTAGAATAATCTAAATTCTGTTAGATAGTTGGATGAAGAGGGATTTTGAATAATATTTGAAAATTGAGTGTGTAAAATCACTCAGGGTTACCTAGTCATAACTAGAGGTGTAAGGTATTGAAAGATTTATCAAACTAGAAGTGAAGTGGGGGCTTCACATTCTGGTTTTCCAACTTCTAAAAATTTATATTTAGGGCATTGTTGACTTGGTAATCTCAGTGGGAAAGGAATGAAAGTTGTAGTAAAAAAGGCATTTTGATGTTGGTTCATTTAAAAGTAAGAATTTTTAATATTTTCATACTTTGTAAGTAATATAGGGTTAGATTTAACTTCATCATAAGAACATTGAAATGTTAAAATATTAAAATTTTGAATACGGATGTTTGGGGACTTACCCCAATCATATCTCATGAAGGTTGGAAATATTTTTTGATATTAATTTATGAATTAACAAATAATGTATGGGTAAACATCATGAAATATAAATTAGAAGTATTTGAATTATTTTTTAGTATAAATCTCTGATTATAGGGGAGATAATTTTCAATCATACATGCTTGAGGTCAGAAAATGATGGTGTTTGCATCAAATTGAGTTTTCAAATCTTATATGAGCACGAGGGGATGATAGATGAGAAGAATTTACCTAGGATACCCGATTAAAATGGAATATATAAATGGATGAAAAAAATTATATAAAGGGTACATAGTATGAATTTTAATTTAGGGATGATAATGAAGTTTTTTCCTATAAGTAGAGAATACAGTAGAGTACTTGATCAACTGGATCCCTTAAGATCCAATAAAACATGGATTATATCACCATAAAGTATTCAAAAAATTTATCCTTCAATATTTGGATTTTAAATATCAATAAAAGTTTGAAAACAAGTATCATGCATGCTTCTTTTTGGGTTATGATGATAGTTTTCTAGAATTTTGACTTTAGGATGGTGATAAAATACAAGTTATCAGAAGTCGAAATTGGATCATTAATAAGAAATTTATATAAAAGTATTATTACATGATTTTGAAGGGATTTGAAAGTAAATAATCAACTTAAATACAAATATATTTGAATAGATACTCTTAATGGACAAATATTCTAGATTATTCCTTAGTCTATGAATCTATAGAAAGTTAAAAAAACCAGAAGGAATGTTCATAGGGAAGCACACAAGGTTCAAGGTTAAGACCAATGGAATATATTACTAAAATATAGATTACTAGTACAGCTCAGTTTAAATTTCTAAAGAATTAACTTGTAGTGTTTTTAGTTTTATAAAGAACATATTTGTAGGTCACATTTCAAATGTAAATAAGAGTTAGATGACTCGTATAAAGATATAGAGCTTACTTAAATGTATTGTTTTAAATAGATGGTGGAGAAAAAGGGAACATGGAAGTAGTGGGTAGGCTTGTTTATTATCATAATTGAGATTTGGTTATGGAAGTGGGGCTGTATTATCTCTATGTGAATAAAACATGGGAAATAATATATCTAACACTTAGAAAAAATCAATTTAAAACAAGTGTGTTTTCTTGTTAAAATTATAATCATATATAAGATAAATATATAGAGTAAGGTTAGTGGTCAAAGGGTTTCAACAGAATAAGTGAATTTACTTCAATAAAACATTTATCCTACATGAAAACATATTTCCATTTTAACTATGCTAAGCTTTGTTCCTTCGAAACTTTTACATATTGAATAAAGGTATATGAAAACAGTCTTGTTTCATTTATATTTGGAAGAATAAATTTATATGAAAAACCTAATGGTTTCATGGATCAATGGAATCATGAATTGATGTGAAAAATCAATATAATTATCTATGGTTTAAAATATGTTTCAAGATAGTGTATGTAACACCTCAATATTTTTAATGGTACCCGATGTTCAATAACATATATGACACAAAACACAGAGTTCAAATGAACGATTAAATATTACTATATAAATATTGTTATTATAAACTATACATTGAATTGGTGGTTATGTATAAAAATAAAGGCATTATGAAATATATACCTTTTTTACTTAATATAAATTTATTTATCAATTATTTGTAAATAAGAATTCAATTTTTAGTAATGTTATATTAGGATTCAAAAATATGTTTATTTAAAAAAACTGTTAGAATATTTTATATATAATTTTTTATACATTTATTACAGTTATTTTATGAATTTCAATTTATTTTTTAAATTATCATATTAAAATTAGATTAGATTTAATTTTTTATATTTTTTTAAAAGATTAATTTTCCATTGAATAGTAAAAAAAATTATTTTTATTGAAAACTGAAAATTTGTTTACGAAATTTAAAATTAACATTTTTCAAAATTGTTTAAATGTAAACATAGTTCTCTTATATTATTAATAATTCAATTATGTTCATTGAAACAAATTTATTGTTTAATTTTATACAAACAAACATTTTTATACTTAAAAAGTCTTTTTTATGAAAAAAAAAATTTATTGAATGTTTCTTTTTAATCTTAAATTAAATTATTATAATTATAGAGATTGAATCTGTAAAAATTTATACCATGTTTTTAATAAAGTAGTTCAAATTTTTTAAATAGTATTATTTTTTGTTTTTTCATTATAAATATTAATCATGATAAGATTTATCACCTCGGTAAAGGGTATATCGGGTTAACCTATTTAGAACTAATTTTAAGGTCGCCATTTTTGATATAAATTCTTATTGGATGAAGTTACTTATATCCTTATCAAATTACTCACTAAATTTAATTTTTTTTAAGGGACATAGGTCCATAGAAATGTCCTATATATTATTTCAAGCAATGAAAAATACAAAATGTGACTCATACTTTTAAATATATTATATGTGTTCACATATGGACAAAAAATAGATTTAAATGAATTGTAATGTTTATTTTTATCATACTGAAATTATATTTTTTAAGGAATATATTTCTAATTTTTATTATATATATAATTACCTAAAATTCTTTCACTACACCGAAATTGTATATCTTAAATTAATTGAAAAATAAAATAAAGGATTTTAAAAGTATTAAAAGTAATATATATAGCGTGAGTAATAGTGTTCCAAAATAATTATAGATGAATATAAAATATTATAATTGTGTTAAAGAATTATATTCAATTTCTATATTTCCTTGGTGTATATAGTTTCAAATTAAATTATTAGTGACAAAAATAAAATTAATTATATTTTATGAAAACAATATTTTATTAAATTGTTAAGAAATAAATAAATATGTATTAAAATATGACAAGGTACACAATATATGGTCAAAAATTTAATCCCTTGTCAATTTATGATCAAATTTTCAACATATAATTAAAATTATAACCTATTAAGAGTGAAGAATGAATAACTATGGATACGTTTTAAATTGGTTAACTAATGGGTTAAACTAAAGATATGATTTAAAATACCACATAAACTTGTCCAAAAATTATTGATTTATGGGATTTGAAATAGATCATGCTTTAGATTATAATATTTGGACATTTGGAATAATTTTTATAGAGAATAACTTTTTTATATTTTAATATTTTAGGAAATTTACCCTCCCCTCACTTATAAAAGGGTACTCCACATTTCTCTTCTTTATGCCACCTTGATCCTTCTAACTTGATAAATTCCTATAAAATTATCATCAAAAAATACTTATCCATATTATAGTGTTTATTTTATTCCAAAAATATTAACCATAGGATCCTTAATAAGAGATATAAATGAGTTATTTCAAATTATAACAGGATAGAGAACTTTCAAAGTAAGAGGAACTCGAGGTAAGGGTTTTCTATTACAATCTAAATATTTATCATGATTATTTATGATTAATTTTATGAGGTTGAAATTTAAGTATATACCTCTCAAGAAACTCATCATGTTTTTTATCTTATAGTTATTTCATGAATAGATATGTTTTACTTCCATTTTCCTCACTTTAAGTACTCAAGAGGCAGAAAGAACATTTTTAAGGAAAAATGACTTTATTTCTTTATTTCGTAAAAAGAAATTTCACTTTTATATCCATGTTCTATAAAAACGTTTTCAGGTATATTTTTAATATTATACTTTGATTTATTAAATTCATTGTTACGTATTATTTACTTTTAAAAAATGTATTAATAGGGAATATTCGTCTCATTTTCTAAAAGAGGTACATTTTTACATTTTACAAAAGAGTGAAAGGAATATTTTCTTTTAACAGATGTTTCTTGAATATAATTTCCTGATATGATGCCCACTCAATTATTAGAATATTCTTTTATATGATTTCAAATTTATTTAAAAAAAAAATATTAATATTTGTGAAATTGTTGGATTTTAAATAAGTGATTTCAAAGTGAAAATGGTAATTTTCTCAATAAAAACATTATGTGATATTTTAAAGGAATATTTAATATATTATTACATCCATAGATGTTAAAAAAATTATACATGGGATATGATCTGATAATGCCATCGTTATTCTTTCTCTAGATAGTTTATGATTTTGATGAAATGATGAGTTTTTTATAAAATATGCTTATGTTACATGAATTATGCTATGATGAAATGAAAAAATGTTTATGAAACCCATTTTTCCCATGGGTTATATTATGATGAAATGTTCAGGAAACCCATTTCCATTTCATGGTTTATGACATGAAGAATGTTTTATGATCTTATTTCATGCATATGTTTTATTTTCATCATGGGAAGGTGGGATTAGAGTTATATAACCCCCAATTCATTGCATAAAGATTGATATCTCAATAGATAAGTAGGATAGGAATGGGGAGTAGACCAAGATCATAATGGGACTTTTTCTACTATGCTAGTCTTTTGAGTGAAACTTGACTAATATGATAGTTTGGAAAGTAAACCTAATCCACTATGATGGTCATGGTATTAAACCTTTACTACTAAGTATATGGATTTCTATACTTTTTTTGTATACCACAAATTTATGTCATATGTTGATGGTTTTCTCTCATGGATCATGTTCTTTGATTCCTTTATAATCCAGGTCTTATGATCGGACAATATTTATTACATAACTCAGTATTATGTTCGATGATATTTATTGAATAGTTTTATAGTTTTATTCCCATGTTCTCATACCCTTGTGATCATGTTATGTATAATTGATCATTGATATCCTCCTTGTTTACCATTATTGAGCATCTGATATCACCCTTTATTATTTTTCCTCTCCCCACATTATGAAAAATGGTATTAAGTCTGATATGTATAAAAAGGGTAATGGTTATGAATAACTTAGTGGGAGATGATATATTTCACTTATGAACCAATTATTTATGTATCCATGTTTCCTAAATCCCTATACCTATACATTTCTAGAATGGATCATTATGCTTTATAATGAATATTAATCTATTAAGATGTCATATATATGTATGAGAAAGTATGGTTCACTATATTAGAATAAAAGTTTGACTCATTTATAGAGGATAATGGATTCATGTTTAGAAACTCATACCATTGTTACAACTATAAGGAATATTGCGATGGGAGCTTCATCATTTTTCTTATATTTTTTATGTTGATGACATGCTTTTGGGGGTGACGATTTATTATATTCAAGAGATGAAAATGACTTCTATAAAAGTTTTAAAATGAAATATATTAGTGAATAAAATAAGATCTTAGTAATAAATATCCATTGAGATAAAAAGATCATAAATTCGATTCTATCTTAGAGATATGATATACAAAATATTATTTAAATGTTTTTCATGAGTGTATGTAAGTTGGTTTTCACTATTCTTGTTGGTCACTTTAAAATTTTAAAGGAACAATCACCATAAAGGTGGGAAAAGGAAACGTAAATGCAAAAGGTTCCATTTTCATTAGTTATATGAAGTATTATATATTTTTTGGTGTTCACTC
Organism: Viscum album; assembly: GCA_963277665.1. NCBI lineage: Eukaryota > Viridiplantae > Streptophyta > Magnoliopsida > Santalales > Viscaceae > Viscum > Viscum album. The sequence continues at coordinate 645,572,634 of OY728125.1, read as the reverse complement.
GATCAGACATTTCTTATATAATGGGAGCTTTCAATTGATTCATGGTAAATATGAGGAAAGTGATTTGGGAAGTTAATGTAGTGGATATTTAGATATCATAATGGAATAAAAAATATTTCAATTTTATTTAGAGAGTATGATTTTTCTTATAGTGTATATTGATGCGGACTTTGGGGAAGTATCAGACTCACATAAGTTCACAACCAATTGTTTCTTTTCCTTTGATGGATGTTCAGTGAGTTTGATATCGAGGATAAAACATTTTATTTCACTCGGCACAAAAAAAATTATATAGAATAAATAAAAACAAAAAAGTAAATTTAATGATTTAGATCTCTAATTTGGGAGCATAAAAGTGGTTAGGAAATTTTATTTCTCTAATATAATAGTCAAATTTTATTGCACATGGCTAAAATGTGGGTGTTCCATGCGAGGATGAAGTACATCAACCATAAGTACCATTACATATTGAAGTTACATCATGATGGAGTGTTTTAGTTTTAGAAGATAGATAGATGATGTAATAGTGTTAAAATGTTAACCCAGTATTTAGTCCAGGAAATTCTATGGAAACATCATGCCTTAGTGGGACTTGGGTGAATGGGAATGAAAATGGAGGAGTGTTGGATACAACCGAAATGGAATTTTTTCCCCAAAGAGTTATAGGATTTCATATAAATCCTTGATTAAATATTCAAGTGGGAGATTCATTGTATTATAAAGACTCTTCAAGTGAAAAATTAAGTTCAAAGAAAGGAGAAATTAAATGATAATCTTCCTTCTTGTAAGAGAGGAAGCATAAAGTCTTTGATGGTCAACATCATTAAGGTTGGAAGGGACCATCTTCTGATAAATTCCATGCATGGTGATATGTTCACAGGAAGTACAGATCATTAATTTAATGGTAGTAAGTGAGTTATTTATAATTTAAATGGACTTTATGCTCACTATAAGGTGTGTTAAACTATAGTCAACTCACTAGTAGGTGGGAAAGATTATTTATTTGATTTTCTTTCAACATAGTTTTGTTGAAAAGTTATGATGTGGTGCTGTATTGTTTATTTATTTATGATTAGTAGTCAAGGTGAGAAAATCTATAGTAAATTAGTAGTCACTTTTGACAATTGATAAACTTACCACATTTTTTGGAGTTCATTGAAATAGATTGACTGAGTAAGACCTTCTATAGAAAGGGGTGGGGCCATGTGCTGATGTGTGGCATAATCATTGGTTTTTATGATCTATGTGGCTTCTAAGTGACATTGATTATAAAATTTTTAATTTTGATAAAATGAAAGTGTGTAATAAATCTTCCATGGATTTAGAATGAAATTCCAAACCACATTAAAAAAATTTCGTTCTTTAATTTCATTCATTACCTTTCTTGAATTTGATATGAATGTTTATATGAGTTTAGAGTAAATTGGATAGAGTAAGTGAAAATTAGTGAGGTTATTTGGCTGTATTAATATATCCATGTTCAAATACACTGACATTCAGGGAGTTCCACATGGTGACCTAAATTCCATATTTCTAGTATTCCAGTAAACTTAGTTTTGATAGTTGATTTTGGTATGGGATTCTTAATAGGATCTCAATGATAATATAAGAATAAAATCACATCATATTAATATGTTGTTGCATATTATTAACCAGGTTACCTACTAATCACATAATAATATACTCCCTCATCTAATCTATATTTGAGATAAGCACCCTGGGATTCCCACATGATATCAAAACACTATTTTCCTAAAAAAAATAAGGGCCCAATTAGAACTAAAAATTCCCCAATTCAAATTATTTTCCAAAAAACTGGTAATACCCTCTCAAATATCCCACATGGAATCCATATATAAAATGAAGTAGGTAGTGATCATGGGATGATGGGGTGTTATTTCGAACTAGGGGATCATTCAATATGATCTTACCATAGAGAAATCCCAACCACTCAGCCAATCTATAAGGAAGAAATCAATGAGGGGAGCTTTCATGCCCTGAAATAACAATGCTAAAGGTTAGAATATCTAGAAAAATTTATAAATAGAATGGTAAAAAAACTATTGTGATTTTCCCCTATCTAGATTAGAATTTAATTTTTATTTAGTATTACAGTAATTTTCATTACATTTGGTCTTCATATACATTCAAACAGGAATACTTCCTCTATTTTTAATTTTTTTGTACCATTTATCTCTCAAGCTCTCACCAATAGTGAGATTCTAACTCGATGGTAACTCCATGGATGAAACTGAATGACTCTAAAATCTCTACATTTTAATCCTTCTTCCCTCTTAAAAATTCTGGGAATTAAAGATAGATCAAGGTGGGGGTTAGTGAGAGTTCTTATGAAATTAGTTTACTATAATCTTTTTTTTGATATTGAAATCCTTTTCTATTACATTTACTTGATTACATAGTGAAAATAGTTCTTGAGTAAGAAACTAAGGGGTTGTGGATAAAAAATATGGGTTTAGTGAAAGTTACACACCCAGGGTATGTGGTTCCCTCTTATAAATCTCAGTGGTAGTGGTGAACATTTCATAGGAAGGATTCCAATTATACTAGGTGTTCACAGTGAATTAGAAAAATGGATGAATCAGAAATATTAGAGTTTGATCATAGAATTATAATTATAGATACATTTAAAGATGTAATGAAATATCATTTAGGTAGATTGTAGGGGTGAATCCTTTCTTTCTGGATTCATTCTATTTTTCATTTCATATACATGATTCATTCATTGTTTTATTTTTACACATTATCCGTAACCCTAATTTAGATATTTAATATTATCTTTTAAATTATAATAAGTGAAATAAGAACATTATATAAGAAGTGTACATCTTCATGAGATGGACTCAGTTTTCTCCCTAGGTTTCATTATAAGATTCAATAAATTATAATGTTGAATCGTGCCCTGAGATAATGTGTATTATATCACTTTTTAGAACTATATTCAATGAAGTTATATCCTTGTTTATTTTTTGTTTAGTTGTTTAAAAAAATATAAAAAATAAATATTAGAAAATTCTATAAATTCATTGGTCAGTGATAAGTTTTTATAATAAATGTTTTTTTATACTATCCAACTCACTTTGAGTTTTGTGGTATTGATTAACTTTTAAGACATATTAAATTGAAGAAACTCCAAAAAAATTGAAGGGTGATTGTATATTGAAACTTTCCATTGATGTGATTAAATAAAAAATCACAAATATTTCAATACAACCCTAAAAGATGAAATAGAAATAGAGGAACATTAAAACATTAACCTGAGGATAAAGAATAAAACGTTTTTCCAACTATATTATTGTGTGGGAATATTGGAACCCTAGGAATTTTTTTTGGATTTGTTGAAAATAAAAATGTAAGATTTTAAAGTTGGTATTTTGACAGTACATGTTTGAGATGGTCGTAGTAGTGTTTGACGGTTTATATGATGGATGAAATTATGAAGGAGGTATATGGGGTGTAAGAATTAGATTCATAGTGATTCTTAGAGGATTGTTATGAATCCATAATGTAGCTTGGTTTCATGAAATAAGGGTTATATATAAGTTTCATTATTCACATAAAGGAACTCAGGTATCACATAAGGTTAACTCAATTTTTCCAACTTCAACATAAATGTAACTCCATTAATATTAATCATGCATAATGATAACCCACCAAGAGGCTATGTAAAGGTTATGATTATTGAGAAATAATAACAAATATATTATAACACCATAGACATAGTCATGGTGCCCTGAACACTCCACATATTTCACCCTACATGATATGGATTAGTTGAGGCTAGTAGGGAAGTGTTGATCACCATGTCACAATGATATGTGTTTTGATATGTGTTTGTGAGTTTTTAATTCATAAATATGAATAATTGACACTCCTAATTTAACTATGTAAGGCTATGTAAGGGTTATCAACAATGATATGATTATCCATAAAGTTAAACTGGGATTATAAAATTTTGGTATAGGGAACATGATGTTTTTTCAATTGGAAAAGTGGTTTTTAAATTCACCTATGAGAAATAGTGAACATGGAAACATCAAAGCAGCAGTCATGTCGCATAAAAATGACATATAAAAAGGTAAAATATAGGTTGTATAATGTTAATGGAAACTAAAATGATATGTACGGTTTATGTGAATCCAAAAAGGCTACAGTTTTGTCACCACTCCATAGTTAATGGTGTTTTTGATCTGGACGATTACCTGTGTAAAGGTAAATGGACATACGAAACATAATGGTGAGATGATGACATGTTTTATAATAGAAATTCAGATTATGTAAGATTAATTAATAGTAAAAATAGGTAGCATGGATGGACCACACTGTAGTGGTCCCTAAGTTTGATTTCCAAAGAACCTGCGAGAAATGGAAACCCTATGCGGGTATTTTGATGATATATAGACTTGTTCAATGTGAATATCAAGTTTCCAACATGCAAGTAAAGATGACCAGTGGTTAGGGTATTGATCACATAAAAGGTATTTTTTCTTATAGATAAACTAAACTATACAATTAATGTCAAGGAGATAGTGTTTTTGGAGTCCATGGTGTTTAAAAACATGAAGTTACAAGTCGTTATGTGGATTTTTCACTCCAAAACCCATTTGACAGTAACAAATTTAGATTAAATGACATAATATAAATCTAATGGTGTCAATTTTCTTAAAGGAAATCTAAAGGAAGGATTTTAATCCAGAAAATCTATAAATTACATTGATATTTAAATTTCAAATTTAAAAATCATATGAAACTCGTGATATATAGATATTTGTTATGTAGAATTAAAATAGATCTATAGAATAGAGAGAACAAATAGATATTTGATTTTCAAAAGAGGATAATATCCAAATGATAAAATAATTGGAAAACATGGAGTAGTTTAGAAGTCAATAAATATATTTCCAAAGGATAATAAGAGAGATGAATCAATGTTAGGTAGTAAAGAAGAGGATTCTAATATTCATACTAGAAAGAGTAAATGCCTTATTTATTCTGGAAGAAAAGATTTTATTGTTCAAAGGAGGTTTAAAAAAAGGATAAATGAGTGGAGTTCAATAGAGTATCTATACATATAGATAAATTGTGGAAGTTATTGTAACCTATAGTTGTGTAGAATGGAGGATAAAGGGTAGCTCACCTTGGGTAAGAAGATATATAGACCCTAAATAGCCTTGTAAGGTAGTGAACTTAGGCATGAAGTTAACAAAACAATTTTTATTGGTCAAAGTTAGTATATCATGTGGGTAGGGTGAATTGAGTACCCAATAAAAACTTTTGTCCAAAAAAGGTTCAAATAAAATCCCCCAGATAAATAAAACAGCCCAGTTAATCAAAATAACATATCAATATAAGTTCGGATCATTTAAAATATTTCTCAGAGATTGATTAAGTCTCTATTAAAAAAATTATGAAAATAACTTTAAATTTTGAAATAAAAAATACATAATAAAAACCATATGTAAGAACTAATTAATACTAATTATCAATTTAATGGTTTTTTATATTTTAAAAATCGATTCAGTTTAAAGTAATGAAAAAAAAACAAAACACAGAGTAGAATAAATAAAATAGGTTTGGCCTTAAGCTAGGACATAATCCTACCCAATTGGAAATCACTTACAACTAAGAATATTATATAAAATAATCTTTGATAGAAAACATGGATTGGGTATAAAATAGAAAAATATCTATCCAGAACATGCATGACCTCTTCCACAACACTTGTTGGAATAAAACAAATACGAGCCGCACATGGACCTCTTTCACAAAACCTAGGAAAACATATGAAAATAGAGTTATAAGATATAAAATATCTTCCAATTAAAACTAAGAATACAATGTCATTGTTTAACATACAGAGTAAATCACACACATCTCGAAACATAATGATAATAAATAGGAAGATTAAATAAAAGATTTAAAGAAGATATTGTTTCTCGGTCTAATGTTCTATAAATCATGTGACTCATTGGATGTATCTTGAATATGAGTTCAAGTAGTGTTTCTAAAAATGGTATTAGAATAGAGTTTATTAGACTCTTTTGTTCTCAATGTGCGAAGGAACGCAATGATCAATGAGTTTTAATATTCCATAATTGGTTGTAGGTAATAATTATTCATGCAATATTTCAGTCGGTGTCAATCTCCATGTTCTTGAAATATGGCATTTTCTCACTTCACATATACATGTATCTATCTCTATATCTTATCTTCACAAGAGGAAGTCTGGTACTTCATTTAATAATATCATGCAGTAATAATTATAAGGAACCTTTGTTCCTTTTATTGGATGACTGACGTAAATTTTAATTCATACCTGTAATAGTTTAATAACAAACATTAAAATAAATATTGGCATTATATTTTATAATATATATCTATTACAAATATTTAATACAAAATAAACATAAACATTAGAAGTGCCCCTTATAAATGGTGACACAACACTGGTGGTGACTTAGACTAGTAGTGAATTAGAATAATTGTGATTAATTCACATGGAGACCCATCTTTTTGGTATGTCATTCCAACACCTTTCCAAAATTTCAAACATATAATCATCCTCTCAAGGTAGGTCATCTTAATTGGTGACTCAAGTATGGTGGTAGGTCTTTTCGATACATAGCCAAATTTTTATTATGGTAGGAACCCATCTCTATCGGTAGGTGTTTCCAACACTTTTTCATATTTCTTGGTCCAATGTGATTCATCCTCTAGCATTGGTTCCTTACCATAATTTCCTAAAAAAGTCATTATAAAAGTGACTCATTACTAATGGGGGGTGTTTTAAACACTTATCCAAATTTCTATTCCTGATGGTGAGTCATGTCTAATGGTGAGGGTTTTCAACACATAGACAAATTTATTTCCATTCTTACTTGTATTATAAAATGATTTCATAAAAACTAAAAATCACTAGTAGCATAAGAATATTGGGTTTTGATCATTAAAACAAGGGTGCCAACAATCTCCCCCTTTTTATGATCATAGATCATTGAATTTTATACAGATGGTAGCAAAGGTATGTAGATAGATAATAGTATTAGTAGTAATTAAAAAGTTATAATCAAAGAACAGATGGTATCAAAGGAAATTATTAGACATGTATCAAATTATAAGGAATATTAATGAGGATATCATAGGATATTATTACTATTAGAGAAATAAAAGCATTGGTATCAAAGAAAAATTGAAAAAACTATAAAGGATGGTATCAAAGAAACATTACTGTAAAATGAATAAATAAATTTCATATATTTATTCTCCCTATTTTATGATGATAAAAAAGTTGGAATAAAATTTTAAATTTAAAGAAACAAAATAGGAATAATAAGATAATTTCATTTGAAAATCCACTAAAGTAGAACAAAAAAATATACAACAAATATTTATACCAAAATATCCACATAAAATACTCAAAGACTAATTTCAATTATTTTTGGGATGAGTTGTAGGATCCATATAAACTTTTTCATCCCCTTTTCCGAAGTAGTATGATCAAAAGTAGAAATTTATGTAACAATAGGGATGGTTGTAGGGATAAAAGGTAGAGTTGGAGTCTCCCAGATAATGATTGGCTTGAGATGTTGGATTGCTTCTCTAGGAGTGATCTTAAAAGGGTGGAAATGAGCTGGTAAGGGTAAATTTTGATATTTGGTTACACTAGGTTGGATGACCCTTAGATCAAAAGCTGGAGGGGTGAGATGAGCTCTAAAATGAATGGCATCCTGATCTACCACTGTAGTTTTAGAAACATGGAGAAACATTTTCATCAAATTTATGAAGTCCATAATTTTTGTTTCCTCCCATTTACATTGCATTAAAGAAATTATTTTTCTCATCCATAAATAGCTTGATCATTATATTCATCACATTCAAATGATTCACTTGCTCTTAAAAAACTTGACATAGTGGAGGAATTCCTAGATTTTCAACCAGTATTTTGAAATGATCATTAATCTCACGTTTAGTATAAATATGATAAAGATAATAATTCATATCCATTTTTATTGTATCTCTATCAGTATTAATGTCTTTCATATACTCTCTAACCATCATATATAAATGATCACTATTATGTATGATTTTTCTAAAACTCTCTTGAGGAAGGTCAAGTACATCTCCTAAAATAGCACAAAGCTCCTCCCTAAAAACTAGCTGAATCAAATCAACATCAAGAGTAGGAGGTGTAACATTTGAAGTAGAATCCATATAAGTAATATTATCCACTATGTCTTGTGAATCATCCATTGAATCGAAAAAAGAATATCTCATCTTATACATTGTGGATATAATAACTTCTAACTATTTAGCTAAGCTCAGGTTTTTTATTTTTAGTTCTTAGATGTGATGCATCATATTTGGATGAATATGATGTATCAAAAGATCAAATAGATACCTTTAATAGTTTCACTCAACATAGTGACTTGTGGTGTCTGATTTCTCAATAAAAAAATATAATCAGAATTCATCCTATCTCATAAGGATTCCAAGTTACCTATAGTGACAAAATCAATTGGAATAGATGGAACTACAGATGAAGGAAATCATGTATTGGAAATGATAAGTACAGGAACATCAGAGTAAAACCTCTTCAACTCTCATATAAAATCAATTTGATATACTAAATATCCCTTAAGATCTTCCACTTATTTTCAAGCATGTCCCCCGTCATTTGAGTCTGAGTAGTCCTAACTAATTCAGACATACTCTAGAAAATTATTATGTTCCTCAAGAACTGTGTCCATTAATCTGACAGAAGACATACCATAGGTTTTAAAAAATTGATTCTTTATAGCTGTAGACTCAACCATGGAAGGTACAACACCCAAATGCATGTCAGATCTATACACAACCACTATCCTCTTTGCAGGTTCAACCTCCATCTGCACATAAACAGATTTTTCAACAATAGTTTTCTCAACAATCATGTTCATATCAACTACTGGCACAAAATGATATCCATCGACATTGAGATCAACTGGTTGATTATCTGGACTTTGAGATTCTTACCTCTCAAGTGATTCTTCCTTTTCATCTATAGTAGCTCTATTCATACCTTGAACTAAGATGGATCACTCTTTAGTTATAAAGAAAATTGACAAACCTAAAGTAGATATAAGTTCTTGAGGCATCTCAAATACTCATATCGAATGAGTCTATTAGGACCATCTGGGTCAGAACCACCATCATGGTCATCTTCATCTCCATATTCATTTTCTTCATCTTTTCATCATTATTTGTCTTCATTCTCATTACCATTCTCATTACTTCCATTTTCTTCAAAACACATAAAAGTAATTTTGAATTTCTCTTCACATGACACTTCAATTTATTCTTCATTATGACATTATTTTATGATATTCTCTCAATCAGAGAGACAACTAGGTGGACTTGGAGAACCATAAGTAATGGTAGGAGAACTCTGAGGTAGGTCGAGATCACTACCTTCATCCACTAAGGACACCTCCTCCTTATCACATAAGGAAACAACCTCCTCTACTCAATTATGTGAAAAATCAACCACATAATCCATATCTAAGATAGTAACCATAAGATTCATCTTTCTATTTGCATGATCGACTGGATTAAAGTCATCATAAATCCTTTCACTATCATCAACCCATTGTTTCTTCCATGGGTTTAAACTAATTTTCATCCTTTTTCAAAATAAACTTGTAATACAAAATCCTCCAAATTTAATTATTATTTCTTATCCTTTCTTAACAAGTCACTTACCCTCTAGCATGGATGATATAAACTTATGATAAATAAGGGTTATTGATCTCAAATATGGATCTCACGTCTCCATGATGTGAGTCATTATATATCTATATAGATTAAAATTTTATCCTATTTTCATAAGACACAAAAGATAAAAATATTTTTACCTTTTTCTCAATAAATTAGTTTTCCATGGGAAAAACATAAGTTGGACAAACTTGAAATGTACGTGACATTCTCCATCAAGCTCAGTAGAAAAAAGACTTTTCACTATATCATCACCAGTCAACTCTGCCAAAGCATCATCATAAATAAAATTATCATTGTCATCAGGAAGAGTTCATTGATAGTCATTTGAGAAACCTTCATGAGGTACTCTCAAACATCTATCCCATTTTATTGAAGAGAAGAAAAATTCTAATCCATTTATTCTATTTCTAACCCATTCATCGAATTCCTAAAAAATGAACTTGATATATTGATAGTACCAGTGAACTAACCTAGGATAAAAGATTCTATCATTAAAATAAAACCATTACACCCATCCCTTTCCATACGGAACTATGATCACCAAATACTTTCTCAACATTAACTATTCAGCATAAACTTCTTTTCCAGGCACCACAACTCCCTTTTCAATATCTCGATTTACTATCTTAACAGAATCTGTATGAATGGATTCCCATTTATTCGTCTTTGAAGGACATGACTCGTACGGAGAAGATTGTGTGGCTCTTTTCACTATAACCATGATGATCATCATGGAAGGTTTGGATGAAGGTGAGGTAAGGCTAATTGTTTGGAGAGAACATGGTATTAATGAGGTTTGAGATCAAAGTAATGAGGAAGTGAGAGCATTGAAATTAGACGGGTGTCTAATTTTATATCATTTAGGTGATTTAATAAAATTGAAAATAAATAAATAGAGTAAAATTTGAATCATATAAGGATTAAGTAAATAATTCATAAAAAGAAATTAAATAGTTGATTAAAAACTAACTGAAAATAAATTGATAAAGGAAAATTATCTATACTCATGTGTAAAACTCAACGGTGTGTAAAACTCAATAGTAAGTAAAACTCAATAGTGAGTAAAATTCAATGATGGGTGAAACTCAATGGTGGATAAAACTTAACAGTGTGTAAAACTCAATGGTTGGTAAAACTGAATGGTGGGTTCCAGAAAATTAAAATCAACCAAAATTAATCATTCCTAGTTCATGTTTGATGTTTTCCATTCTCTCATAATGAAAAGTCTTAGTGAAAAAATCAGCAAGATGATGTTATGTTACAATTCATTCAAGAGTTATATAAAAATTTTCAAAATGATCTCTCAAGAATTTATTTCATACATTAGTGTGTTTTATTCTAGAGTGAGATACATGGTTCTTAGAAATATTAATAGAACTTGTGTTGTCACAATTTACTGATACATGTCAGAATTGATATCCATAGTCTAGTAAAGTGTGTTTCATCCACAAAATTATCAAAAAGTATCTTGCAGTATCTATGTATTCAACTTCAGTAGTAGTAATCTAAACATAATTATGTTTCATACTACAACAATACACTAGAGACTTTCTCAAAATATGACATATTCTATGGGGGCATTTTCTATCTAACTTGCAACCAAAAAAAATCAGCATTGGAATAACTTACTAGGCAAAAATATTGTACTCTTGGATAGAACAACCATAAATTGGTAATATACTTGAGGTATTTTAAAATCCTTTTTACCAAAACTATGTTTGACTCATTTGGGTTTGCTTGAAAATTAATACACATACACACACTAAACATAATTTCAGTTCGGCTAGTAGTTAAGAAGAGAAGTCTTCCAATCGTACCTAGGTGACTTTTTTGATCAACTAATTTCCCAAATTCATCAAGATCCACTTTATAGGTGTAACTCATAGGTGTTTATTTACTCTTAGTTCTATCCAAACCAAATCATTTTAAAAGGTCATTAGTATAATTACATTGATTTAAAATTATTTATTCATTGTTTTTATAAATATTAAAACCAAGAATAGATTTTATTTCACCCATTAAACTCATTTCAAATTAATTTTTCATCTACTTTGAAAAATAATTACATAAATAATATTTAACATATCTAATAATAACATTATCTATATAAATTTGAATAACTAAAACATCTTTTGAAATTATTTTTACAAATATGGTAGGATATGTTATACCTTTTCAAAATCTATTTGAAATAAGAAAAGAGTTTATCCTACAATACCAAGCTCTAGGATCTTGTTTTAGACTATATAAATATTTCGTTAACTTGAAAACATGATTTGGAAAATAGGGATTTTTGGAATATAGGGGATTTTTCAAAAAAAAATCCCCAACTATATTCCCATTTAAGAATTCACTTTTAACATCCATTTGATATATTTTATAATATAGATGTGATGAATAAGATAACATTATTATAATGACATCATGTATGGATATAGGTAAAAACATATCTCTATAGTCTAGACCCTCTCCTGGACTATACCCTTGTGCAACTAGTCTTGCCTTATTCTTAACTATTTTTTCAGATTCATCAAACTTGCTTCTAAACACCCATTTAGTTCTTATAGTCAAGATCAATTTTGGTCTATCAAAAAGTTCCAAATATTTATTTCATTCAAAATTATTATGTTTTTCATGTGTATACATAAACTAGAATTTATCATTGATTTCATCATTGATGTTCTTAGGTTCATGTTGTGACAACAATGCTTGATATTCAACCCTGTTTGTTAGAGAGGATCTAGTTTGTGTAACTCTATCTAAGTCTCCAAAAACCACATATAAAGAATAGTATTTAGCTGTCCTAATAGATTTATAAAAAATAGGGGTTGGACACCTCAGGGTCCTCTACAAGTTCGGGTTCAGTAGGTTCCTTAAAACTGGATGATTTTTCTACATGTTTCACATTAGAAATAGAAGGCTTATAAATTTTAATCAAAGATGATAAATCATCCACAAAATTTTATAAATTATTTATAGGTTCATTTTATTCTTTCTCATCAGACATGACAAGGAAATTCTATTCCATTTTCTTGGTTATTTTTGTAAAAACTCTATAAGATTTACTAGAATTTGAATTACCCAAGAAAACTCCTTCATCATTTTTTTGGAAAAAAACTTGTCAATATTATCATTTATGTTAAGAATAAAGACTTTACAACCAAAAACTATAAAGTAATTAAATTTCTTCTTTCAATTATTAAAAAGTTAATATATTTTTTTCTTTAATATGTGTCTAATTAAAACTCTATTGATTATATAGAAGGTTGTGTTCACAGCCTCTACCCAAAAGTAGATAGTTAAGTCATATTCATTGAGCATTGTCTAGGATATCACTTTAAGTGTTCTATTTCTTCTTTCTACAACTCCATTAGGTTGAGGATCCATAGGATTAGAGAAGTTGTGACTATATCCATTTTTTGAGATAAATGATTCAAAGTCTTGATTTTCAAATTCACATCCATGGTCACATTTTAAGGACTTAATTATAAGTATAATTAGGTTTTATATATATTTAAAATACTTAGTAATAATAAAAATATTTATATTTTTGCACTAAAAATAATACCCAAGTATACCTAGAAAAATAATTTAAAAGTGCATAGACATTGTGCTTCAAATTTAAACTAGAAACTCTAGATGGTCCAAACAAGTCCATGTGTACCAAATCATGAGGTTGAGAAGTTGAAGCATATTTCTTTAATTTAAAATATATATTGTGTTGTTTCTATTTTTTTGGCATGGGTAATAGACTTTATCATTTGGGAATTCAAGTTTGGGTAGATTCTTGACAAATACTTTGCTTGTAAGATTTCTAAGTGAGTAAATGTTACAATGACCTAGTATCTTATTCCAAATCCAACATTCTAAATGAAAGGAACTTAAGAAATAAAATTTTTGAGAAATCAGAGAATAAATATTATTAGTATACACATTCTTATTTCTCAAAGAATTAAATAATTAAGAATCATTAGAATTAAAAACATTAGAAGCATTGTTTTCAAGTTTTTACATGAAACCCATCATTACATAATTTTGAGATGCTAAGAATATTATATTTTAAACAATAAGAAAAAAATTAATTAAAAATTAAAACTGATTTGGTGTTCCCTATTTGGTTATGGAAAATGAATTTTCTGTTAGCATTTTCACCAAAGGTGACATGTACATCATCAACCTTTATCTGGTTCTTGAATATCTTTTAATATCCTTTCATATTATTAGAACATAAACTATCCATGTAACATTAAAATCTATAGGATTATTTTAATAATATTTCCTATAAAAACAAATTATACCAAGAATGATTTTGGTACATAGATTGTATTAGGTCCATGTATTTTAATAATTAGAGATTTAGGACCCCATATTTTTCTTGATAGGTTTCTTATAAAAATATTGTAAATATTTTTAAATATATACTTTATTGGGTCCAGTGGAATAAAAACTAGAGGTAGAATTTCCAGAAATATACCTAGGAACAAAATTTCTCTTTACAGCTCTTCTTTTCCCAGGTTGGTAACCTAGACTAGTAATATGTTTATGAGAATTTATTTACCTACAATTTGAGTCATATTTTCTCTTCCATTTTAAAATATTTGTAAATGTTTATTTAATTTATAATTTGAAACTTTAATTTATGTATTTTCTTTTAACTACAGAGCATTATTATCTTTCTCTATAGTAAGATCAGTTCTACCACTAGTTGATAAAATGCGTTGTTTCATAAAAACATTTTATTTTTCTTTGAATTCCTTAAAATTATCTTCTATCATATTGTAGTATTCAAATATTTCCTCTTTTGATATATCATCATCATTTTTTCCATTTTAAAAATGATCAAAATTAAGAATAGAAGATACAATAGGTACATCAGATATATTTATCATGAATCACATAATTTCTCTGACGGTATTTTCTTCATATGGTGAGCTTGATTCACTAAAGTTTTCTGCATAAGCACTCTATGTGGATTTAATTTCTTTATTAAACTTTTTATCCTTCTCATCATATATCTTTTTTTACATTAACTTAGGACAGTCAACCTTAACATTTCCTTTTCTTTTACACTCATAGAAGGTAATATAATTTTATTTGTCATCTCTTTTCCAACCCTTTTTCCAATTCCCTCTACTATCATACTTTTCTTTCTAGCTCAGTTTCCTAGATAATTTCTTCTTATTTTATAATTTCTTAAACATTATCAACAAATGAACCATTTCCACCTAACTTTAAGCTGATTATTCCTCATCACTAGAGCTTTTATCTTACACCATTCCTTGTATTTATATTTGGATATAGTAGTCCAAAAAAACTGATTTCCTCTTCAGTTCATCATCCTCTTCACAAATAACATTGATATACTCCTCATACATCAACAAATTCCTAATCAATTCTATAAAAGGTACTTTACTGATGTAACACAATTCCCTTATTGAAATATATTTCTCTATCTATCTATCTGGAAGACATCTTAGTTGTAACATGATTTGATCTTTGTCAGACACTATATTCCCCAAGGATCTCATTTTGTTCACCATCTCATTGAAGTTAAGAAACAAATCAGAAATAAAATCATCAGGTTTCATATTATATGTATCATATATTATTGTATAAGTGTTCAATATCATTTCATTAACAATATTTGTTCCTTCATGAGAAATAATCAACGTACCCAAATTTCAAAAGGAGTTTTACTAGAAGATATCCTATTAAATTATCCATCTCCTAAGGAATAGTAAAGAGAATTCATAGATTTGCAATTATTATTAGAATAAATATTAGTTGAATCAACCAAAAATCTCAGAGAAGTCATAGCTAACTCATATTTTTCCTCTATAGCAGACCAAATTTTAAAACCTAGGATATCAATATATATTTTCACTTTTAAATTTCATAGAGCATAGTTACATTCATTTAATAAAGGATATTATTTTGGTAGTAGTAACTTATTTTATATTACCCATTTAATGAACTAAATTTAATATAAACATAAATTTATGATCTTTGACACGAAACTAAAATCATACTTGAAAATATTTTCAAAACCATGGATGCCAAATTTAGGTCAGAGTGAGGATCTAAATAGGGGGTGGTGAATTGAGTGCCCAATAAAAATTTCTGTCTAAAATAGGTTAAAATAAAATCCCCCAAATAATTAAAACAACCTAGTTAATCAAAATAGAATATCGATATAAGTTATGATATTTTAAAATATTTCTCAAAGATTGATTAATCAATGTTAAAGTAGTTATTAAAGTCACTTTAACTTTTGAAATCAATTTACTTGATCAAAAATATATATAAATGCTAATTAAGACTAAGTATCAAGTTATGGGTTTTGTTTATAGTTTAAAAATATATTTAATTTAAAGTAAATAAATAAAACAAAATAAAACACATAGAGTAATAAATACAAGAGGTTCAGTCTTAAGTAGAGACCTGATCCTCTCACTTGTAAATCATCTACTTATAAGAAAATTATATAAAATAATCTTTGATCCAAAACTTAGATTAGGTATACAATAGAATAATTGTTTTCTAGGCCATGTAGGGCCTCTTCCACAACACCCATTAGAATAAAACAAATATAGTCCACATAGGGACCTCTTCTACAGCACATGGGGAATCAGATTAAAAGGGATTTAGGAGATATTGAGTATACTCTAGTTAAATCTTAGTAGATAGTGTGTGTGTTTAACATATTGATTAAATCACACACCGCTATTAATGTAAACATAAAAAATATAAAGATCAAATAAAATATGTAAATAATATATTATTATTTGTATTCATGTGCTATGTGGCATGTGACTCCATGGATGTAGCTTGAATAGGATTTCGAGTCATGTTTCTAAGAATGAAAGTAGAACAGAGTTTTGTGAAGTATATTTTTCTAATTTTGTAATGTTTGATGAGATTAAATCTTCCATATTCGGTTTCAGGTATGAATTATTTGTGTAAGATCTTGACATGTGAAAATCTATATGTTCTTACAATATGAGTTTTTCTCACTTCAGGTGTACATGTGTATCTCTCTATCACTTGTATTTGAATGAGGAAGTATGCTACATCATTTAATAGTGTAATGCATGAATAATCATTCAGATCCTCTACTATTTGTACTGGATGACTGAAACAAACATTAATTCATTCCTACAATATATTAGGGAAAAACATTAAAATAATTCTTATCTTTAAATTTGATAAAATATCCATTATAAAAATTTAATTAAAAATAAATTGAATCAGTGGCAGTGACTTAGACTGGCTGTGAGTCATGTCAATGGTGACTCGTATTAGCAGTAGTCCATTCCAAAAAAATTACAAAATTTTATCTAGTGGATCACCTTCTAGTGGTAGGTCATATTCAACAGTGAATTGGGTCTAGAAGTAGGTATTTTTTATACTTATCCATTTTTTCATTCTAGAAGAAACTCGTCTCCAATGATTGGCATTTCCAAAACATTACCAAATTCTTTGGTTCAATAGAGATTCATCCTCTAGTGGTGGTCCTTTCCCATAATTTTCTAGAAATCTATTCAGACGGTGACTAATTGCTAACGGTGGATGTTTTCAACACTTATCCATATTTCTGTTCCAGATGGTGAGTCTTTTCTAGTTGTGATTGTTTTCAACACTTAGCCAAATTTCTCACCAATATGAATTATATTATAAAATGATATCATAACACTTGAAATTAATTAATATCATAAGAAACATGATTTTTTATCATTAAAACAAGGGTGGAAACAATTTTTATACACCAAACAATAGTGAGCATAGTGGTAAATTGGTTCATCATCAAACAATTGATTGCATGATCCTATGAGTATCCTAGTGTAGGTGAACCAAATAAACTCTTTGTGTCACTGCATTTTATTATGATTTAATTTAAGTAGAGAAATTTACATTACAAAAAAATAAAAATATTAAAGGTTCTAGAAACGGATTAAGAAAACATTTTAAAGTGGTAATGACAATCAAATGAGATCAAATATAATTTAGGGATATTTGTGATTCTATTATAGAATATATTGAAATAATTCAATATTTTTCTATACATCATTAGAGTACATTAATTTCTATGAATCTTTTGAAAACTTTGACAGTCTAAGTCATCAAAAATAGAAGAAAATGTATGGGTCTTATTTCATACATTCTTATCGTACTAAAAAATCCTTGAGTAAATTTTTATAGGATATTTAGTAAGGATTAATGGAATAACATGATATCAATAAAATGGGAAATAAATTCCTTTAAGAAATAGATTTTAGTGGCTGTATAAATAATATTTTTATGGAAAAACTGATTTGATTAAGAGATCCAAAACTATTTTAAAATCTTGAATTTCAAAAAAAAATACATGAAAAAAAATTGGAAGAATGAGAATAATTCACTTGTTACTAAAACTAAAAATGAACGTGTGAAAGGGAAATCACAATGAAAGGTTTGTTTTAAAAAATATGATAAAAAACATAGGGATATGGAAACTGAGAATAAGATCTAGAGAATAAATGACCAAGTAGTGGTAAGTAGTGATATCGTTATTGGTAATTCCACTCAAGGAAGATTAGGTCTTTATTTAGGCCATGATAAAGAAATAAATCCTGAAGAAATTAAAAATAAATTATATTTCATTAAATCTATATAAAATCTAAATATGAACTTCTTAGTTAATGATAAAAGGAAAATGGGGGGCCAAAGTGACCCACTATATTCCTAAAATTGAGAGAAATAAAGGTACCCCTCTCCCCATATTATCTAAAAGTTAAAACTAATTTTAAGAGGTATTGAATTTTGGAGGAGGAAAAATACAAGGGGTACATGTGCTCACAAATAACTTGGGAATGACATAAAATCAAATATGGTTTTGAGATAGTTATGTATTCAACTATAGGTGTTTTAATTATTTTAGGTTATAGTTAATATGAAACATAAATGTGAATTTAGTAGTGGAGCTTCCATACTGGATACAAAAGGGTATAATTTATGGAGAAAATAGTTTTAAGTCCATATTTGAAATAACTTGGGATACCATGATAGAATATTGGTATCAATCCATCAGTGATATTAGGACAAGGATTTAGTGGGATTAGAACACTAAATGGGAGGACATGTTATTTTTGGAAACTACTACTTGAATTAGTTTCAGGATTTATTTGTTATAATTCATTAAGTAGTTTTTAATTTTCTATAATCATATGGTTATTGGGATATCAAAACAAATTATTGGATGATAATAATTGTGGAATTAAATTCCATATTTTTTGAAAGATCTTTGATTCCGGTGGAGTATGGAGATTAAAATCAATAACTGATTACCCCATTATCTAAGGAGGAAAACCAAATAAAAATGTTGAAAGTAATAAAAAACAATTGGTATCAAACATAGTGGCTTCAACTGATCTAAAAACTAAAATTGGGTATGACTCACAAACTATGTTGTTAATTTTTATCCACTAATTATTTGGTGAGAGTGTTCTTCAATTCGTAGGTGAAATTCCTTGGGAGAATCTGATAATTATGACTATTTGAAATGGAAGTAAGTGAAGTTAAATGGGAATTAGTTTTAACATTATCTTAATCACTTATTTCCTATATAAATGTCTAGACCACTAGGATTTTAGGTTTTTTTGATGGGTTTTTTCAAGTGGTTAGTTCACACATGGAAATTATTTTTTATCATATAGCTACAATTTTAAGAAGTTTTTGGTGCTTGAAATTGAGATTATATTATACATTTAAAAATTAATGTAAAAACATTCAAATAATTTAGTGGTATCCATTACTATCATGTGGTTGAAAAGTGGAGGACCAAGATAATGTTGAAAGTAACTGAATTATTTAGATATACATGGAGACTTATCTCTCTAGATGTAAGATGATTTTTTAAAAGGAAATGTGTACACCTAGGTGAAGTAGATATTTCTTCCCATGGATCCCAAACATTGAGGGGATAATATTTTATGTTTAATGAAGTCCACCCTTTGGGTATCACTACCAAATGGGAAGGGGGAGTTTTATATTTTCAATAAAATAAAAAGGTAGTGATTATTGGAACCCTATGAATTTATGTTGGATTTTATGAAAATGTAAATGAAAGATTTCCCAAGGTGATTTTTTGACTATTCATGTTTGAGATGGTCAAATTAGTGTCTTAAGGTTGATATGTTTGATTAAATTATGGAGTCCCTAGGTGATTTGTGGGAAATACATGTTGAGATGACTGAAGTAGTGTTTGAAGGTAGATATATTGGCTAAAATTATGAAAGGGATATATGGTGTGCCCACATTGGATTTAAGGTGGTGCTTTGAGGGTTTTTATGGATACAACAAGTATTTTAGTTACATGAAGGAATGGTTATATATAAATTTCATTTCACACATAAAGGTAACCATATTGCGCATAAGTGTAATTCAAAGTATCCACCTTCTAAATAGAGGTAACTCCAATGATATGCATCATGCATAAAGATAGCCCACCAAAAGGATATGTAAAGGTTTTAATGATTAAGAAATACTCTCAAAGATGTTACCATACCAAAGACTGAGTCGTTCTCTCATTAACACACTACAAGTTATACTCTACATTTTTTGGATGAGTTTAGGTTGGTAGGGAAGTGTTGATAGCCAAACCACAAGGATAGGTGACGCACCTTGTGTTCATAACTTCTTGCTACATAAAGGTGAATAATTGAATCTTATTGTGGTATCTATGTGAGGCTATGTAAGGGTTTTCACTATAAATAGGATGATTTGAAAAGGTAAATGTAGTTTCTAAAACAGTCAAATGGGGAGCTCTATGCCATTTCACTTGATGTGGTGGTTAGGAAATTCACCTATGGTAAATGGTGAAGAGAGATACATTGAATCAGTTTTCATCTTTCATCAAAATGACATATGTGAAGGGAAGCTAGAATCTATGTAAAGTTAATGTCAACTCTAATATCGTGTAAGGATCATGTGAATCAAAAATGGATATTGTTTTTTCACCATGTCGTAGTGGATATTTTTTTGAGCAGGATGATTACCTTTGTAATGTTAAACATACATAGGCTATGTAATGGTAAAAAGATGAATTGTAGTGTAATGGTAATTCAGACTATGTAAGGTTCATTTGAATTCCAAATAGGCAGTAGGGATGGACCATGCCACAATGATCCCCATGGTACTTTTCTAGATCACCTATGAGAAATGAAAATTCAACTATGTGTAGTTGGATGACATTATTAGAATTGTGAAAATTCAATATCGGTTTTCAAGCAAGAATTTGTAGAATCCAGTAGTCATGGTGTTGAGAATTTTAAATGGTGTTCTTATTATAGATTCACTACACCAAGCCATAATGTCAAGGAGAAAGACATTTTAGAGGTCTTGATGTTTGGAAATTGCATGTTATAATAATTATGTGTATTTGAGACTCCAACACACATTTCGAAGTAATAGTTGGAGATTAATTAACCAAATCCAAATCAAATAGCGTTTATTTACTGAAAAGAAATCCAAAGTGTGAATTTGAAGCCAAATCCATTAAGAGTTTCTTTTATATTTAAATTTAAAATTCAAAATGCGAATAGAACTCATGATATATAGATATATTCAATAAAAATTAAAATAGAGATATAGAATATAGAGAAATTTGAGAAATTGTATTTTAAGAAGATGATAATTTATATACATAAGGATGGAGATGAAAGAAAAAATAGGTTTTAATCATTTAATATATTTTTAAATGAGAATAAGAGAGAGGAATCACTATTGTGTAGTGAAGAAGAAGATTGTACTCTTCATATTAGAGAGAGGAAGTTCCAGGTTTATTTTTGGAGAATATGATTTTTTTCAGAAAGGGTTTTCCCAAAATTTTGTGAAGGAGTTGTGAGTGGAGTTAAATAGAGAATATATACATATATGAGGATGAAATCATCCCAAATATTTTTTATCATGAAGTGACTTACATTTTCATAAACTGTGGAAGTGATCCTACAATAAAGTAGTGTGAGAAGGAGGAGGAACGGTAGCTCACCTTGTTTTAAAAGTGACATAGGGCCTAAATAGCCATGTGTGTAATTTATCTTAGGTTTGGAGTGATCATATATTTTTTTTATCCACCAAGAAGTAGTGGGGCCCCCCAGTGGGAGTTGAGTGATAACCGTACACATGATTTGTAATTGAAAATTTTGTGGTGGTAATACCTTTTAGAACTGAAGTAGAAAATAGGGTGAATTTAATAGGGGATAACTCTACTAGAAGTGGCGATGGCGATGATGGCATAGTTGATGGATTCTACCACACCTCCCCTCCCCATACTGCTTCAACCGGGGAGTGGGGTTGACTCTACTACCTTGATCTTGTTTTCATCTCACGACCTTTCCTTTTCTCCCGTCACTGACCCATATTCTCTCCCTCGATTTCCTCCTATTGAAGTGAACCCTAAATTCCATTCTTATGCGAATAAAGTTCCATAAGTTTTTATTTATCCCTTGGAGTTCAAGAATGCTTCTATAATGTTGGATCATACCCTAATCGCTCATTTTGGGAAGACGAAACCCTCGATATATGCCTTCGACAGGTTCAGTTTCTCTTCTCATCAGCTTCAGGATCGGGTGGTTGTCAGTCTTTTAGATTCAAAGCACATTCGGATTCATTTTTTGTCTGAGGAAGATCGGATCTACGCTTGGGAAAATGCTCAAGAAGCTATAGATGGCTTCCAGTTTAATCTATTTCAGTGTTACTTCGATTCTCATGTGTTGTATGACTCCCCGTTTATGGCGCTCTAGATTTCGCTTCCCAGTCTTCTATTACCATTCAAGAATTCGATGATTGTACTGTTAATCAGAAATATGATAGGTCGCTAGCTCTATTCGGATGCCAGAACTAGCACCATTTTCCACCCAGTCTCCTCGAGAGTTTTCTTTGAAGTTGATGTTTCAAAGGGACTATTGGAATTCATACTCATTGATATTGAAGGAGATATCCACTGGAATCAGAAGGTTTGTAACAAATTTTGGGTTCCATTCTGGTTTGGCTGTTGTCGTTTGGGTCATGATACTTACAGATGTCGTCAAAGCCCTCTGATCTTGCTTGGAACGCTACGCCCTAGGTAGCCAAGAAGGTGGAATGGCTGATGCAGGCTATGTCAATAAGATGGATCATCAGGGTGCCTGTGGGGATGTAACCCCTTCTATTATTCAGAATGAGGTTAACACATTTATTCCAAAAGCCATTGTGGGAGAAGAGCCTTCCTATCTGGGTTTCAATAAGTTTGTTCGGGCAGAGTACCAGGGCATAGATGTGGACCTAAGAAGCAGTGTCTAGGGTGGTCCTCCTATGGAATATGGTAAAAACCGTGTTAATACTGGTGCAGAGTCTGGTGATGGTTGTGCTGATTCTGTTCAGGAGAATGAAAAGGTTGTTATGACAACCCTACTCTTTATTACACACTTAAACATGATTTATTACATAAAAATTCACTTAAGACAACTCTAAGGATCGAGAGGTCTAGTGTCTTGGTAAAATTAGTAACATTAAATAAAAACTTAGGACAAAAAACACAACAACTTTTTACATAAAAACACAACATATTTATTGAAAACTTCTTCTGCGTGACCACTACATTCCCTTGTACTTAGCATTACATAGGATAACCTGAGCACATGCATAAGAAAAGGGTGAGCTATAAAGACTAATAAGGGAGTAAAAAAGGAATAACATGAAGAATACATTTCATGTTAGGAAATAGGCATATCAATGGATCTTAAAATAAACATGAACATAAAGTCATGATATACCATGATTATCATAACAAGTAAATGTAGAAACAACACTTAACATGATAGTAGCATGATCCAAGGGTCATTGCACATAAATGAAGATTAAAACCTTATTGTAGTTGAATTAGCATGAGTAAACCCTCATTGCACTCGATGTATCATGATACTAATCTTTACCAAATGCATTAGAGCGCTATCAAGGAACACCCATTTTAATCATTTCATTTCACACATAAGAGTGCCACATTGATCATACAACATAGAAGCATTAAACATAATAATTTATTCCATGATAAAGGAATGTAGAATACATAAATGAAACTATATAATCAATAATTAAAAGTTCATAAAGGTGAATACCTATTATAGATAAATGGACATGGTATTCACGACATAATGACTTTGGCTTGGAAAAATCGAGGTGAAATTTCGGTAGCATAACTGCGTGACATAATAATTCATAAAAATGGTTGATGAGAGAGAAAGGTGTGTATCATAATATTTACATGAAATGTACAGTAATAGGGTCAAATAGATACATGTCCCAACATAAGTAATGTAATTTTATATTCATAATATAAAAGAATTGCTTGAATGTAAATGAGGAGAGAGAAATTCCTTACGTAATTTCAGAATGGTAACAGGTGTAAATGGGAGGTATTAATGAGAGATAAATGGGTATCTCATCATTAAAACATAAATATGATAGTATGGGGGTGGTTAGAAATCATAACCCAAGATTTTTAATTGAAAATAAAAGGGCATAACAACTTAAATGAAATTGGAGAAAAATGAGAAAGGAAGAAATCCCTTACTTTGAAGTGTGATTACAAATACTTGGGAGAGGATTGAGAGAGGCTTCTTGGGAGCTTGGAACACCTTGGGAGGATTCTAGAGAGAGGATGGAAGAGGTCGGTAGAGCTCTAAAGGATTTGAGCAAAGAGAAAGTTGGAGCTTGGGTGGGTTTATATTGGAAAAGGGAGGGAATTATTTATTATTTAGGTTTTGGCCACCACAAAATAAACTAAACATAACCAAAAACCAACCCATGGTTTTGCCCTTTTTTCCAAACAGGAGGGCAAAAAAATATTTTATAAGGCCAATGTCCTAAATTTTTAAAATATTAGGCTTTCTTCTATGGAGGTGAGTCACACTCTCAAGGAAATCAATTTAAAAAGTTAAATTTTTTTATAATTCTTGGAGGGTCCACTAAAGCATTGAAAAATAAAAAAATAAACCTAAAATAACATTATTGTAATGGTAAAACATATATTGGCCTAAAATAATGTTTATAGTATTTTATTACATCATTATTGGGGCATTATGAAGTCATAAAACACATTATATTTTTAAATGGTATTTAATTTTTACCCAAAAATTCGACTATCTCAGAAAATTATGAACAATTCACCATTGGATAATTTCGACATCCTGATTCAAAAAATAATATTGATTTTTTATAAATAATTCTCTAAATATGAAAAAAATTAAATTAAACACTGATATTTATAAAAAATTCATGGGTTTTGACCAAAATAGCTTTCAAACCATAATAAAAATCACAATATTTATACTTATCACGTGATCACTGTTCAATGACTATATTAGCAATGGTCACAATTATTAAAGGTATTTTAAAATAAAAAACATAAAACCAAAGAAGAGCATATGTTATATATCCATTTTACATAATAATACATTTAACTAGATTAAGAGGAATTTTTATTAATGAATGTTTGGGTCGTTACATTCTTCCCCCCCTAAGAAATTTCGCCCTTGAAATTTCATTTTCCCACACTAAAATAGATGAGGGTATTTCTTCTTCATCACTTCCTCTGATTCCCACGTTGCTTCTTCAAAATTGTGGTTTCTCTACAACACCTTGATAAGGGGCATTGTCTTATTTCGTAGAACTTTTTCCCTGTGATCTAATATCTTTACCAACTTCTCTTCATAAGAGAGGACATTCTCTAATGCTACCACTCACTATAGGAAAACAGGTGTTTCACAGTAGTTTTTTCGCGGTGGTTTTAAAAACCGCCGCGAAATGTGTAAAAAAAAATTTATTTTTTTTTTAATTTTATTTTTTTAAGGATTAGCGGTGGTTTTTTAAAAAACCACCATGAAATAGCAGTGGTTTGGGTAAAACCACCGCGAAATGAAAAGAAAAAAATAAAAAAACATGAGAAACCCTGAAATCACTAAAACGACCATAACTTTTGATCCGGACGTCCGTTGGAGCGCCATGACCAGTCAAATCGAAGATCATGAAGAGATCTAGAAGCACGTATAATCAAAACCATGAGACGGTCTAAGGTGTGGGAGATATGAGAGTTATAAGAAAGTTGAAAAAAGTTCTCCAACTTCAAACGACCGTAACTTTCGCTCCGGGTGTCCGTTTGGGCTCTACCATATATCAAATTGAAGCCAACGAAGAGAGATACACACCAATTTGACAAAAGCAAGATTTTGTCGTGTTTTGCAACACCAAAACCCCTATAAAGGCCTTCGAAACCTCGTTTTCGTCACCGGTGTCCCATCAAACTTGTCTTTAAATGAACCTAAATTTCGATCCATGTGTCAGTTCGGAGTCCTCTCACTGTTAGATCATAGGTCGTTCCATAAACTTCGGTTTGACTGGTCACGGCGCACACATGGACTCTTGGAGCATAAGTTATGGCCTTTTTAGTGGGTATCGAGTTTCTTATGTTTTTCGATGCCTCGTTTCTAGCACCCGTTCCCTGTCAGCTTTTTTTTAAACAGTCATAACTTCCGATCCATCGGTCAATTCGGTCTCTTTCACCTATCAGCTCAAAGATTGTTTAGGATCTTTGATTTGACTAGTCGCAGATCTGGAATGGACTCTCGAATCATAAGTTATCTCTATTAATGTGAGTCCGATGTTTTTGTCACTTTATGACCGTTTTGACGGGTTTTAACGGTTGCTCCATTTATTACTATTTATTTGGGTTCTCATGACTTGTTATCTTTATCAATTGTTTTTTGTGGGTTATTATGATGATTATGTCGAATTCTTAAGGGGTTTTCCAGAGTTTTCATTAGTTTTCATGCATTCTCATTCTTTCTAATGCCTCATTCTTCATGCTTCTCCATCCATTTTCAAGCGTTTTCATGATTTTTCATCCCTTATCACGTCTTTTCATACTTTTTCATGTGTTTCATTTATTATTTATTATTTATAATATACTTTAATTTATTTATTATTTGTTATTTGTTACTGGTTATTTATTATTTATTATTTATATTTATTTATTATTTATTATTTATATTTATTTATTATTTATTATTTATTATTTATTATTTATTATTTATTATTTATATTTATTATTTGTTTATTATTATTTATTGTTTATTATTATTTAATATTTAATATTATTTATTATTTATTTTTATTTTTATTAATTTTTATTTATTATTATTTATTATTATTTATTATTTATAATTATTTATTTATTCTTTATTATTTATTATTTATTATTTATTATTTACTATTAATAATAAAAATATTATTATTAATAATAATATTTGTTACTGGTTATTTATTATTTATTACTTATTATTTATTTATTATTTATTATTTATTATTTATTATTTATTATTTATTATTTACTCTTTATATTTATTTATTATTTATTATTTATTATTTATTATTTATTATTTATCATTTATTATTTATCATTTATTATTTATTATTTATATTTATTATTTGTTTATTATTATTTATTATTTGTTCATTATTATTTATTATTTATTATATATTATTACTTATTGTTTATTATTTATTTTTATTTATTTTTATTATTTATTATTTTTTATTTTTTATTTATTATTTATTATTTATTATTTATTATTTACTATTTATTATTTATTATTTATTATTTATTATTTATTATTTCCTATTTCTTATTTCTTATTTCTTATTTCTTATTTCTTATTTCTTATTTATTATTTCTTATTTCTTATTTCTTATTTCTTATTTATTATTTAGTATTTATTATTTATTATTTATTATTTATTATTTATTATTTGTTATTTATTATTTTTATTATTTGTTTATTATTATTTATTAATTATTATTAATTATTAATTATTATTAATTATTTATTTTTATTTATTTTTATTATTTATTTTTATTATTTATTTGTATTATTTATTATTTATTATTATTTATTTTTTATTTTTTATTATTTATTTATTATTTATTATTTATTATTTCTTATTTCTTATTTCTTATTTCTTATTTCTTATTTCTTATTTCTTATTTCTTATTTCTTATTTCTTATTTCTTATTTATTATTTATTATTTATTATTTATTATTTATTATTTATTATTTATTATTAATTATTAATTATTTATTATTTATTAATAATAATATTTTTTTTATTATGTGTTATTTATTATTTAATATTTATTATTAAATATTTTTTTATTTCGTATTTATTATTTATTATTATTTATTATTATTATTTATTATTTATTATTTATTATTATTTATTATTTATTATTTATTATTTATTATTTATTATTGTTTATTGTTTATTATTTCTTATTTATTATTATTTATTATTTATTATTTATTATTTATTATTTATTATTAATTATTTTTTATTTTATTTTTTATTTTTTTTTATTATTTTTTATTATTTATTATTATTATTATTTATTATATCTATTAGTTATGTATTATTTGTTTTTTCAATTAATATATATAAGTATTTTAAATTCTATTTATTAACCACATGACGAGCTTGTTGGAGTGGTAAAGTCTTTGGAAAATATGCAAGAGGTTAGGGGTTCAAATCTCACCAAATACTGTATTTCTTTATATTGCATGGGCATGGGCATGGGCATGGGAATGAGCATGGGCATGGGCATGGGCAATAAAAAAAATAAATAAAATTAAAAATAAATAAAATAAAATAATAACGTAATAATAAAATAATAAATAAATAAAATAAATAAATAAAAAATAAATAAATAATAAATATGAAATTATAAAATAAATAAATAAATAAATAAAATAAATACGAAATAAATAAATTAATAAATTAATAAATAAAATAAATACGAAATAAATAAATAAAATAAATAAATAAATAAAATTAATACGAAATAAATAAAATAAATAAAATAAATAAGAAATAAATAAAACAAATAAATAAATAAATAATTTAAAAAAATAACAAATAAAAAATAAAAAAAATTAAAAAAAAACCACTGCTAAATTATTTAGAGGCAGTTTAAAACGCCGCGAAAAACCCGCCGCTAAAAAACCACCGCGAAACGTTCTACGACGGTTTTGAAAACCACCACGAATAGTTTCCCGACGCACGATTTCGCGGCGGTTTTTCAAAACCGCCGCCAATCTATTTAGCGGTGGTTTAAACCAACGCGAAACGTAAATCCAAACCGCTGTTAAATGCCTTTTTTCCGTAGTGACTTCTAGATTGAGTACATGTGATGGGTCAGGTATGTACATACTTAAGAGTGATACATGGAAAACATCATTTACTTGAGATAGGTTTGGTTATAGTTCTAGTCGATAAGCCACTCCTCCAATGCGATCAGGGATATCAATAGGGTTGATGTAATTTGGACTAAGCTTTAACTTATTCCCAAATTTCATAAGTCTCTTCCATGGTGATATGCAGAGGAATACCATGTCTCCGACATAAAATTATAGGTCTCATCAATGATTATCATCATATCTCTTTTATCAACTCCGAGCAACTTTAGTGTGTTGTTGGATGGTCTTAACCTTCTCCTCCATTTCTTCAACCATTTCTGGACCTAAAAGTTTTCTCTCCCCAACTTCATCCCAACATGTCGGTGTTTTGCACCTCTTCCCATAAAGGGCTTCATAAGGATCCATTTGGATGCTTCAGTGAAAATTGTTATTGTAAGAGAACTCAACTAGAGGGAGATGTTGATCCCATCATCCTTTAAAGTCCATTTAGTATGCTCTCAACATGTACTCTAGTGTTAGGATAGTCAACTCAGATTGGCCATCAGTTTGAGGATGATAAGCCATACTGAAGTTCAACTCAGTATTCAGAGCATGTTGAAGATTCTTCAAAAACATATTGGTGAATCTTGGAACATGATCGGATATAATAGATAGTGGTACTCCATGAAGCCTTACCACATCTCTGATGTATATCTCTGTTATTTTTTCCAAGGAGAAATCCTCCCGAATTGTAATGAAGTGTGCAATCTTAGTATGATGATCCAAAAAAAACACATATAGCATTGTTTACTTTGGATGTCTTCAAAAATCCATTGAAAAATTCCATGGTGATGTTCTCACATTTCCATGCAGTTATGTGTAATGGTTGAATCATCCCCTTAGACTTCTGCCTCTCATCCTTCACTTGCTGACATACCGAGCACTTTTATGTATACTCAGTGATCTCCTTCTTCATGTTATCCCACCAATAAAGCTCTCACAGATATCGATACATCTTTTTGTTTTCAGGGTGAATGGAAAAATTTAAACTATGTGAATCATCCAAAAGTTCATTCTTTAACTATAAATTCTATGGAACACATAGTCTTGACCCAAATCTCACAATTCCTTCTTTATCGACATTGAACTCTGAGGATTTCCCTTTTCTGGTAGTTTCCACCTTCTACTAAATTACTACATCATCCTTTTGAGCCTCTTTTAACCTTTCCAAATGAGATGGTTGAGAAATGACTTATGAAAGGATTGATGATGCTCCCTTCTTTATGATTCTCATATCCATATTCATCAAGTCTAAGAATATTGGATCCTTTTCAATTCTCGTCAATGATATAATTGTTGGGTCCTTTCTACTTAGATCATCTTCCACCTTGTTCGCTTTCCTAGGGTGGTAATGGATTGAGCAGTAATAGTCTTTGATCAGCTCTTACCATCTTCATGGGTGCATATTCAACTCTTTCTGTGTGAATATATACTTGAGGCTTTGGTGGTCTGTATATATTTCACACTTCTCCACAAAGAGGTAATGTCGCCAAATTTTTAAAGAGACGATCACCGCAGCCAACTCCAGATCATGTGTTGGATAGTTTTTATTATGAACTTTCAATTACCTTGAAGCGTATGCAATACATTTTTCATTTTTCATCAACACACAACCCAGTACCTTCCTCAAAGCATCACTAAATACCACGGAAATTTCTTCCCTTATGGGTAAAGTGAGCACGATCACAGTGATAAGCCACATTTTCAACTCCTTGAAGCTCTATTCACATTCACCACTCCAAGAAAACTTCACTCCCTTCCGAGTTATCTTAGTAAGAGTGTTTGATAATAATTAAGAATTTCTCACAAATCGGCGATAATATCCAGAAAACCCAAGGAAGCTACGGATATCCATTACTGATGTTAACGTTGGTCATCCCTCAATTGTATCTAACTTGGAGGGATCCATAGATATCCCATTGCTTATGATGATATAACCCAAGAATGAGACTTCCTTCAACCAAAACTCACACTTTTTGTACTTTTCATAGAGATTCTCATTTCACAAGGTCTCTAGTATAGTTCTTATATTCTCCTCATGCTCCTCCTTGGTTTTGGAGTATATTAGAATATCATCCATAAAGACTACCACAAATATTTTTGAGGTAATCTCTAAAGACTCTATTCATCAATTCCATGAATATTTGTGGAGAATTAGTGAGTTAGAAAGGAATTACTATGAATTCATAGTGCCAGTACCTTGTACAAAAATTAGTCTTGGGGATATCCTCTTTCTTTACCCTTACTTGGTAATATCCCAACCACAAATCGACATTTGAAATGTATTGTGCTCCACATAGCTGATCGAAAAATTCATCAATTAGTGGCATAGAATACTTGTTATTTATCATAATTTTTTTGAGCTCACAATAATCAACGCAAAGGTTCATTGATCCATCCTTCTTCTTGATGAAGAGGACTGGTACACCCATAGTGAAACACTTGGGCGTATAAACCTTTTATCCAGATTCTCAAGTAGTTGTTTCTTCAACTCCTCAAGATCCAAAATTTCCATTCTATATAGAGTCTTGGATATTATCAATGCCCTAGGAATAAGATCAACTTATAATTCAACGTCTCTTCTAGGAAGAAGAACAGAAAATTCCTCGGGAAACACTTTAGTGAATTCCCTCACATTAGGCATGTCTTCAAGGATGGTTGCTTCCTTTGACTCAATCATCTGATCCAGATATGCATGCTCATAGGAAAGTAATATCCATGCTTGGGATAATAGTGCTAAGGAAGATTAATCATCCTCCTTGTACTTTTATAGAATCAGGGGTCAATTTTCCATATGGAGAGTGATTTCCCTGTCAATGTAATTTATGTTGGCTCTATATAATAAAAGCCAATCCATGCTGAGAATTGTATCAAATTCCACTATAGGGAGTATGAAGTGGTTTTCTAGGAATTTCATGCCACAAATTATGAAATGGGATAATTTATATTCATGGGATGCAATGATTTCCCCATTATCCGTACTAATTGACATCTTTACTTCCATGATTTTTGGTGGTGTTGGGATTGTTGTGGTAAACTTTCGAGATACAGAAGAATGTGTAAAACCAGAATCAAAAAGTATGTTTGCTATTCTTGAATGAATAATTAGGGAACGTGTCACCACTTTTTTTTTGGGGTTCACTTCGACAGTAGTGAAGGAAAAAATATCACCCTTCCTACCTTGGAGGTCGTTGGTTGCATTCAAAAACACTTGTATTAGGGAACTGGTTTGCAAGGTTCCATGGTTCTTTGCAGTTGAAGCAATGAACAATGCATTGAGAGTCGAAATGAGTTTTACTCTCCTCTGTCGAAGCCATAGGGTTTTCTTGTCGACAATTAACAGATATGATCTCTTCTCTTCGACAACTAAATCATTTCCTCATCCCTTTAAGCAATTTTCGAGGTGCTTCTTTCCCCATCATTGGAATGTGGGCTGCTGGATTTTCTTATCACCATGGGATTTATCCATGGGCCGAGGAATTGAATTCCACCTTACATTTATTATCCCCATGATACCCCTGATATTCTCCGATCTCCATTTCAACCGTGAGGGAACATCGTTAAATTTCTACATAGCTATCAAAGTCACAGATCTCTATGGATTTCTATAGGCTAGGATTCATCCCCCAAAGAAGTGGTCAACCTTACATTCGAGGGTAACAAAAAATATGGAGTTGTATCTTGAAATCCTTTTGAATTCTTCCTTATACTTCCAACAGATTCATAGTATTTTTTCATGAGGTTAAGGAAGTCCCTTTCCATCTTAAGTTGGAGGGTGTGAGGAAAATATTTATCGAAAAACATTTTCTGGAAATCCTTCCATTCCAATGCCTTGATATCTTCCTCAGGTTTCATATTTTTTACCAATTTCCACCATTTATGTAAAGACCCGTAAATTTCAAGGAAATTTTTTTCTTAATTTTCTTTGGAATTTTACAAGAGCGCAGTTTCTGACGGCACCTGATTCCGAGGCCCGGTGTGCCCGGAATCATTTTCCGAAGTTTGGCTCGGGTACGTTCAGTGAACGGACGAGCGGGTTTTTCTAACTTTTGAACCGGTGCCTGGAATTGAATTCTGAGGGCACCGATGAAATCGCAGCACCGGTATTCTCTTAGAAACGCCTCTTCCGGAGTTGCGTTTTCTCGGGTGTGGTTTTTAATTTTCGGGCTTAAAGTTAAGAAATAAAATAATTTTGCGACAACTTTATTTTATTTCACTTAAGCCACTTGGAAGCCACTTGAAGCCACTTAAAGGCGGCTTGAACTGATTTGAACTGAATAGGATGCTATCCAAGAATATCCTACCCCCTTGGTAGGATATTTGTGAGGTGGGGCCCGCACGAGCCCCGCCGTTTCTTTCCGCTAAGAAACGCACCCGTGAAAACCCGTCTTAATGAAAGTCAACTGACGCGTTTTATAAATTCTTAACAGACCATTTAATTGGGCGGTTTATTTCGTGAATTAAATGGGTTGTTTCTTTCGTGAATTAAATGGCATGTTTCTTTCGTTTAATTAATTCAACGAATTAATTCAATCGTTTCTTAACCTGTTTTCGTGTGTTGGCATATTAATAAAATAAGACCAACCCAAAATCTTTTGAGAAGATTTGGGAGGATCCCTATTTCTTCTTCTCCCTCGCGAAGAACGCGAAGAACGCGAAGAACGCGAAGAACGCCGAACCCGGAAATCGACGACGCGACGCCTTTATCCGCATCGCCGACAACGTTCTTCTGCGACGTCTCTTCTTCCGCGACGGATCTTCGATCGGCTTCTTGACGTAAGAATCTCATACCTTCCTTTTTATCTCCTTCGTGGTTCTTAACCAAAAACACGGATTTAATTAATTAAATTAAATCCGCTGTTTCATGGTGTGTTGTGTTTGCCGACTCAACACCGGATTCCGCGACGACGCGACGCCTCCCCGCGACGACGCGGCGATCCCTATCTTCCGCGACGAGCTTTTCCGCGAAGAACGCCCGCGCGCGACGATCGATGAGGTAGGGATTTTATAATTTTGGAATACCCCTCTTTGTTATTCCCGTGAACTTTCTTTAAAAATTAAAGAACCGGATTCAAGGAAACAATTTTATTATATTAAAATTAAAATTGTTGGTTCATGTGTTGAACAATTCCTCCCGGTTGTTTATCTCTAACGCGGAGGGTTCGGGCCAAACGAACACGGCCCGATGACCCTCCGCCGTTCTTCGTTTTGTGCGGATTTGACGGGCAACGACGGAACGTGCCGCAATGGATTTTTGACGATTCCGCAGTGAAGAACGAGTCCCGGGAGGAGCAATGGCGCAGGCGAGAAGAGAATCGGACCTCTGAAATGATTCCGGTGGCCCGCGGAACTCGCCGGCAGCCGGGAGCAGAGGCGCCCCGGCGCGCCGCCTGACAGGCCGCCGCGACTCAGCGCGGCGGCGGCGGCACCCGCGAACCTGCGGCCGCGCGGGTCCGGTGCCCTCGGACGTGGCTGAAGCCGCGTCCCGACTCAACGCGGCCCCACGCGGGGGGGCCGCGACATCACCTGGCCGCGGGGGTGGCACCCCGCATGCCACGGCCTTCGGCCGACTCCCGGGGGGGTCGGCCCGGGCCCGTACCCCCCCCCCCCCCCCCCCCCCCCGTCTTCGGACGTTTTCGTTCAAACGGCCGTATCTTGAGCTACGGGCCTCCGAACGACGCGCCATCAATGGCAACGCGATCCTTGGATCGAGACGGTCATTTCGGTATACTATACTCAAGGTGCACCTTCCTTTTCGGGAGCCTACGTAGTTAAAACTCCGTAGTTAAGCGTGCTTGGCCTAGAGCAATGATAAGGATGAGTGACCTCCTGGGAAGTTTCCCAGGGTGGGTGTGAGACGGAAAGGCCAATAACTAACAGACCGGGCGTCCGATTGACGCTCCGTCTGTTTCGTTGAATTCCTCTAAGTGAGACGGATCTTTTGGAATACTCCGCCCGAGGTTTGGACGCAGGTGGAGTGCGGCCGGGTTGGTTTTGCCTTAAAAACCAACCGGGCCCCTGGGACAAAAATGCCAATAACTCTCAGACCGGGCGTCCGATTGACGCGCCGTCTGCGACGTTGAGTTCCTGTTGACGATACGGAACTTTTGGATACATCAACTTCGGACTTCGTGACAGTTGATGTATCAGCCTCTCGGCTCGTGGAGCGGACCCTCCGAACGAGCTTGCTGTGTGCGGGAACCCTAGGCTGGCTGCGACTGCTACTTCGACAGTGACGACCGTGCAGAGATCCTCCGTGGACTGCGGCGACGACTGTGCAGAGATCCTCCGTGGACTCTGACGACGACCGTGCAGAGATCCTTCGTGGACTGGGGCGACGACTGTGCAGAGATCCTCTGTGGACTCCGACGACGACCGTGCAGAGATCCTCCGTGGACTGCGGCGACGACTGTGGAGAGATCCTCCGTGGACTCCGACGACGACCGTGCAGAGATCCTCTGTGGACTGCGGCGACGACTGTGTAGAGATCCTCCGTGGACTCCGACGACGACCGTGCAGAGATCCTCCGTGGACTGCGGCGACGACGGTGCAGAGATCCTCCGTGGACTCCGACGACGACCGTGCAGAGATCCTCCGTGGACTGCGGCGACGACTGTGCAGAGATCCTCCGTGGACTCCGACGACGACCGTGCAGAGATCCTTCGTGGACTGCGGCGACGACTGTGTAGAGATCCTCCGTGGACTCCGACGACGACCGTGCAGAGATCCTTTGTGGACTGCAACGATGACCGTGCAGAGATCCTCCGTGGACTTCGACGACGACCGTGCAGAGATCCTCCGTGGACTTCGGCGATGACCGTGCAGAGATCCTGCGTGGACTGCGGCGACGACAGTGCAGAGATCCTCCGTGGACTCTGACGACGACCGTGCAGAGATCCTCTGTGGACTGCAGCGACGACCGTGCAGAGATCCTCCGTGGACTTCACCGACGACCGTGCAGAGATCCTCCGTGGACTGCGGCGACGACCGTGCAGAGATCCTCTGTGGACTGCGGCGACGACTGTGCAGAGATCCTCAGCGGACTGCGACGACTACTGCACTCAGCGATCCTCCGTGGATCAGTGCTACCGGTCCTGTGTGGGCCCAATCCTGTGTGGGTCCGATCCTGTGTGGGTCAGCGCTCAGCGGTTCTGTGTGAGCCAGCGCCTACAGGTCCTGCGTGGGCCCGGTCCTGTGTGGGCCCGATCCTGTGTGGGTCCGATCCTGTGTGGTTCATCTCTCAGCGGTTCTGTGTGAGCCAACTCCTACAGGTCCTGCGTGGGCCCGATCCTGTGTGGGTCATTTCAAGGTTAGTACCTATCGATCCTTCGTTGGTCCGACGACTTAGATGGTTCAGTGATCATATTTATCATCATCCGAAGAAGTATACCTGTGTGAGCTGAATCTTGTGTTTCTCTCCTTTGTGGATTGTGTTGAGCTATCCTGTGTGGATTTACTGTTTACTCTCCTTTGTGGATTGTGTTGTTCTATCCTGCGTGGGTATGCGTTTTGCTTTCCTGTGTGGACTGGGTTGTGCTAGGGCTCGGACGTTGGAGCCAATCGGGGAATTGATGACTTAGGTATATGTATGGGCATATACCTAAGCCATGTCAGATATTACTTCGTGATTGTATCTTTCCTTTGTGGATTATCCTTAGTTGATTTCGGGAGACCTTCGGGGGTCTCGGGGTCCCTACTGAGTAGCTTATACTCACCCCTGCACGGGCTATTCCCGCACTTCGTGGTGTTGGTTGCAGACGACGGACGGCGCTGATCGTGGAGGAGGCGTGCGGAGCAGGACAGTACCTGGAGGTGGACCACTGGGCGGGACGTACTC
This sequence comes from Viscum album, assembly GCA_963277665.1. Lineage (NCBI taxonomy): Eukaryota > Viridiplantae > Streptophyta > Magnoliopsida > Santalales > Viscaceae > Viscum > Viscum album. Next base: position 645,535,726 of record OY728125.1, on the reverse strand, counting down.
GAAGCGGTCAGGTGGACCCAAGGAGCAGTGGAGGCTATCTGTACCCACCCTTCAGGTGGGACTTCCAGAGGACGGCTCGACGCTGCAGTTTTTTTCCTTTCAGTTGCTGTTTTTCCTTTCAGTTGTACTTTACAGTTGGGCTTGTATTTCCGGCCCCTTTTACTTTCAGCACAGCTTGTACAGTTTTTACTTAGTTTTTACTTTTCCTCTTGCTTACTCTGTGGTTCTTGTTTACTTTCCAAAGGCAATGCCTTCCCTTTTTGTTGGGATTTACGCCTTGGTGCTAGTCGCCATCCCCTGGCCTATGGAAGGCGGGCTTGGGGTAGTCACGGCACGGGCCCCGAGGACGGGTCGTGACAAATTGGTATCAGAGGTGGTCGGTTCTACCGTAGACTCTAATCTTTCTTCTATGTGAAGCAATAGTGTTTAGCGTATTGAGTGTGGTTATCAGTCCAGGGAGTCCAGTGTTGGTGCGGCGGACGACGTATCCATACACCAGGACCCTGACTTCTGATTTCCGACTTAATGCACGAAAACATTGATTGCATGTGTGTTTCAAGTTTTCCTTGTGATTACTTGTGTCAGCTCACCAGGTATACTGTTCTGTCCGTGGCGCACTTGTTTCCTTTTCGGGATGGCACGACGACAGCAGCCAGCTAGGGTTCCTAGAGTAGAGCGCGACGACAGCCCGCCGAGCGACGAGGCCTCGGTACAGGGCCCGTTGACAGCAGAGGCACCGGCGGTACCTTTACCCGCCGAGCCCCTGATGCTTCCAGCACTGGAAGCTGACGACGCACGACGCCTCGGAGATTTGCATGAGTTCCGACGCCAGCGACCACCCAGGTTCCGTGGGGAGTCGGACCCCCATGCAGCCGAGGACTGGCTGGAGGCGGTCGTCCGAGTTTTCAGGCTAGTGAGGACACCAGCAGACCTCATGGTGATCCTCACGGCGAGCCTACTGCACGCAGCAGTAGGGCGATGGTGGAGCCTGATGCTCTAGGTACATGATGAGTCCACCCTCATCTGGACGGACTTCGAGAGCCTCTTCCGCTCAGAGTTCGTCCTGGCCACCCTCCGTGCGGTGCGCATTCAGGAGCTTCTTCAGCTGCGGTAGGGCAGCTTGACGGTCGCTCAGTACGCGGCGAGGTTCACTGACCTATCTCGCTACTCGACAGACATGGTATGGGACCCCTTTTTCCGGGCCCAGACCTTCGAGCAGGGATTGAGACACGAGATCAGGGCATCGCTGATCTCCCTCAGCATCCCGACCCAGGCAGTAGTACTGGAGCGAGCCCTCTTGATCGAGAGCTTCCTGGCTGAGTCCACAGCGAGACCTACCGCAGGGCGGCAGATAGCGGAGTCTTCGGCAGCAGGTAGCCGACGAATGACTCAGGGTTCCAGGCAGACCAGGCCTTCCGGCAGACGACCCCGGGACACTGGCTCAGCGGTACGGGGCACACAGCACGGAGCCAGCCTTCCGAGAGGCAGACAGTGCTACGAGTGCGGTGGGCAGGGACACATGGCTCGTGACTGCCCGACCCGTCGTACCGAGGGGCAGCAGACGATGGAGGGACCACCCAGGCAGAGGCAGAGGGTCGACCGTGGCGGTCCGCAGGGAGGAGGCGGACGAGGCAGAGGAGAGGTCAGCCCATCACTCATCAGTTGGCTAGCCTCATCCTGGGAGCAGTTGACATGCGGAGTCCCAGTTTTCCTGCAGTGGTGGATCAGTACGCGGACGTCTTTCCCGACGACGTTCCAGGACTACCTCCTCGCAAAGAGGTAGACTTTTATTTTGACCTGTACCCCGGGACAGCCCCGATATCCACCCCAGCATATCGGATGGCCCCCGCTGAGCTTCGAGGGCTGCGGGTACAGTTGGAGGACTTGCAGGGCAAGGGGTTCATCCGACCCAGTGTTTCACCCTGGGCTTCCCCGATTTTGTTCGCCAAGAAGGCGGACGGGAGCTTGCGACTGTGTGTCGATTATCGTCGCCTAAACCGGGTGACAGTGAGGAAAAAGTATCCGCTACCCAGGATTGATGACCTCTTCGACCAGCTCAAGGGAGCACGGTGGTTCTCGAAGATAGACCTCAGGTCAGGCTATCATCAGCTTAGAGTTCGAGACGAGGATGTGCAGAAGACGGCCTTCAGGTGTCGGTATGGCCACTATGAGTTCTTGGTTATGCCTTTCGGCGTGACCAATGCTCCAGCAGTGTTCATGAGCCTCATGAACAGTATCTTCCAGCCATACCTCGATCGATTTGTCGTAGTCTTCATCGACGACATTTTGGTGTACTCGACGATGGAGGAGGAGCACGCCTACCACCTGCGTGTTGTGCTAGACACACTCTGAGAGCACCAGCTTTATGGAAAGCTCTCGAAGTTTCAGTTCTGGTTACGTGAGTTCCACTTCTTGGGGCACGTCATTTCTGAGGCGGGAGTTGCAGTGGATCCCGCGAAGATCGAGGCGTTGTACGACAGGCCTTGCAGATCTCCTTTGTGCTGGATAGACCCTGGAGAGTCAGCACTTGTGGGACCAGAGATGGTCCGGGCCACGACAGAGAAGGTCCAGGTCATCCAGGAGCGGATGAGGACAGCACAGAGCCGGCAGAAGTCATATGCTGACAGGAGGCGGAGGCCACTAGAGTTCGAGGATGGCGACCACGTCTTCTTGCGTGTCTCACCTCGACGTGGTTTGCGGAGATTTAGCCGAGGCGGCAAGTTGTCTCCACACTTCATCGGGCCTTTCCAGGTCCTCAGCAGGATTGGCGAGGTGGCTTATCACCTGGCTCTGCCACCTCAGTTGCACCGGGTGCACGACGTCTTCCACGTATCCCAGCTGAGGAGATACGTGCACGACCCGACGCACATCATTGACTATGGGGAGCTAGACGTGGATGATGGGGCGACTTTTGCGGAGGTCCTAGTGGAGATAGAGGATCGACAGAAGCGGGTCCTACGTGGGCGATCGATTCCTCTTGTGCACATCAGATGGCAGCATGGGAACCTCCAGGAGAGCACTTGGGAGCGGGAGGCTCAGATACGTGCTCAGTACCCACATTTGTTTCCCTAGTTTATGATGTATCTTTACGGGGACGTAAAGTCCTGAGGTGGGAGTAATTTAAAGACCCGTAAATTTCAAGGAAATTTTTTTCTTAATTTTCTTTGGAATTTTACAAGAGCGCAGTTTCTGACGGCACCTGATTCCGAGGCCCGGTGTGCCTGGAATCATTTTCCGAAGTTTGGCTCGGGTACGTTCAGTGAACGGACGAGCGGGTTTTTCTAACTTTTGAACCGGTGCCTGGAATCGAATTCTGAGGGCACCGATGAAATCGCAGCGCCGATATTCGCTTAGAAACGCCTCTTCCGGAGTTGCGTTTGCTCGGGTGTGGTTTTTAATTTTCAGGCTTAAAGTTAAGAAATAAAATAATTTTGCGACAACTTTATTTTATTTCACTTAAGCCAATTGGAAGCCACTTGAAGCCACTTAAAGGCGGCTTGAACTGATTTGAACTGAATAGGATGCTATCCAGAAATATCCTACCCCCTTGGTAGGATATTTGTGAGGTGGGGCCCGCACGAGCCCCGCCGTTTCTTTCCGCTAAGAAACGCACCTGTGAAAACTCGTCTTAATGAAAGTCAACTGACGCGTTTTCTAAATTCTTAACAGACCATTTAATTGGGTGGTTTATTTCGTGAATTAAATGGGTTGTTTCTTTCGTGAATTAAATGGCATGTTTCTTTCGTTGAATTAATTCAACGAATTAATTCAATCGTTTCTTAACCTGTTTTCCTGTGTTGGCATATTAATAAAATAAGACCAACCAAAAATCTTTTGAGAAGATTTGAGAGGATCCCTATTTCTTCTTCTCCCTCACAAAGAACGCGAAGAACGCGAAGAACGCGAAGAACGCCGAACCCGGAAATCGACGACGCGACGCCTTTATCCGCATCGCCGACAACGTTCTTCTGCGACGTCTCTTCTTCCGCGACGGATCTTCGATCGGCTTCTTGACGTAAGAATCTCATACCTTCCTTTTTATCTCCTTCGTGGTTCTTAACCAAAAACACGGATTTAATTAATTAAATTAAATCCGCTGTTTCATGGTGTGTTGTGTTTGCCGACTCAACACCGGATTCCGCGACGACGCGACGCCTCCCCGCGACGACGCGGCGATCCCTATCTTCCGCGACGAGCTTTTCCGCGAAGAACGCCCGCGCGCGACGATCGATGAGGTAGGGATTTTATAATTTTGGAATACCCCTCTTTGTTATTCCCGTGAACTTTCTTTAAAAATTAAAGAACCGGATTCAAGGAAACAATTTTATTATATTAAAATTAAAATTGTTGGTTCATGTGTTGAACAATTCCTCCCGGTTGTTTATCTCTAACGCGGAGGGTTCGGGCCAAACGAACACGGCCCGATGACCCTCCGCCGTTCTTCGTTTTGTGCGGATTTGACGGGCAACGACGGAACGTGCCGCAATGGATTTTTGACGATTCCGCAGTGAAGAACGAGTCCCGGGAGGAGCAATGGCGCAGGCGAGAAGAGAATCGGACCTCTGAAATGATTCCGGTGGCCCGCGGAACTCGCCGGCAGCCGGGAGCAGAGGCGCCCCGGCGCGCCGCCTGACAGGCCGCCGCGACTCAGCGCGGCGGCGGCGGCACCCGCGAACCTGCGGCCGCGCGGGTCCGGTGCCCTCGGACGTGGCTGAAGCCGCGTCCCGACTCAACGCGGCCCCACGCGGGGGGGCCGCGACATCACCTGGCCGCGGGGGTGGCACCCCGCATGCCACGGCCTTCGGCCGACTCCCGGGGGGGTCGGCCCGGGCCCGTACCCCCCCCCCCCCGTCTTCGGACGTTTTCGTTCAAACGGCCGTATCTTGAGCTACGGGCCTCCGAACGACGCGCCATCAATGGCAACGCGATCCTTGGATCGAGACGGTCATTTCGGTATACTATACTCAAGGTGCACCTTCCTTTTCGGGAGCCTACGTAGTTAAAACTCCGTAGTTAAGCGTGCTTGGCCTAGAGCAATGATAAGGATGAGTGACCTCCTGGGAAGTTTCCCAGGGTGGGTGTGAGACGGAAAGGCCAATAACTAACAGACCGGGCGTCCGATTGACGCTCCGTCTGTTTCGTTGAATTCCTCTAAGTGAGACGGATCTTTTGGAATACTCCGCCCGAGGTTTGGACGCAGGTGGAGTGCGGCCGGGTTGGTTTTGCCTTAAAAACCAACCGGGCCCCTGGGACAAAAATGCCAATAACTCTCAGACCGGGCGTCCGATTGACGCGCCGTCTGCGACGTTGAGTTCCTGTTGACGATACGGAACTTTTGGATACATCAACTTCGGACTTCGTGACAGTTGATGTATCAGCCTCTCGGCTCGTGGAGCGGACCCTCCGAACGAGCTTGCTGTGTGCGGGAACCCTAGGCTGGCTGCGACTGCTACTTCGACAGCGACGACCGTGCAGAGATCCTCAGTGGACTGCGGCGACGACTGTGCAGAGATCCTCCGTGGACTCTGACGACGACCGTGCAGAGATCCTCAGTGGACTGCGGCGACGACTGTGCAGAGATCCTCAGCGGACTGCGACGACTACTGCACTCAGCGATCCTCCGTGGATCAGTGCTACCGGTCCTGTGTGGGCCCGATCCTATGTGGGTCCGATCCTATGTGGGTCAGCGCTCAGCGGTTCTATGTGAGCCAGCGCCTACAGGTCCTGCGTGGGCCCGGTCCTGTGTGGTTCCGATCCTGTGTGGGTCATCTCTCATCGGTTCTGTGTGAGCCAACTCCTACAGGTCCTGCGTGGGCCCGATCCTTGTGGGTCATTGCAAGGTTAGTACCTATCGATCCTTCGTGGGTCCGACGACTTAGATGGTTCAGTGATCATCTTTATCGTCATCCGAAGAAGTATACCTGTGTGAGCTGAATCTTGTGTTTCTCTCCTTTGTGGATTGTGTTGAGCTATCCTGTGTGGATTTACTGTTTACTCTCCTTTGTGGATTGTGTTGTTCTATCCTGCGTGGGTATGCGTTTTGCTTTCCTGTGTGGACTGGGTTGTGCTAGGGCTCGGACGTTGGATCCAATCGGGGAATTGATAACTTAGGTATATGTATGGGCATATACCTAAGCCATGTCAGATATTACTTCATGATTGTATCTTTCCTTTGTGGATTATCCTTTGTGGATTTCGGGAGACCTTCGGGGGTCTCGGGGTCCCTACTGAGTAGCTTATACTCACCCCTGCACGGGCTATGCCCGCACTTCGTGGTGTTGGTTGCAGACGACGGACGACGCTGATCGTGGAGGAGGCGTGCGGAGCAGGACAGTACCTGGAGGTGGACCACTGGGCGGGACGTACTCGGAGCGGTCAGGTGGACCCGAGGAGCAGTGGAGGCTATCTGTACCCACCCTTCAGGTGGGACTTCCAGAGGAGGGCTCGACGCTGTAGTTTTTTTCCTTTCAGTTGCTGTTTTTCCTTTCAGTTGTACTTTACAGTTGGGCTTGTATTTCCGGCCCCTTTTACTTTCAGCACAGCTTGTACAGTTTTTACTTAGTGTTTACTTTTCCTATTGCTTACTCTGTGGTTCTTGTTTACTTTCCAAAGGCAATGCCTTCCCTTTTTGTTGGGATTTACGCCTTGGTGCTAGTCGCCAGCCCCTGGCCTATGGAAGGCAGGCTTGGGGTAGTCACGGCACGGGCCCCGAGGACGGGTCGTGACAATTGATCAGATTCTCCTTCCATACAATAAGAAGGTAGAAGAACCATCTCTTGTTTGGAACATTTAAGGATGGAGAATATCTTTTCAATGGAGTTGATCCATTATTCGAAAATTGAGAGATCAGATGATCCATTAAAAGTAAGAGGCCTTTGTCTCATGAGTCTCTTGATTGTGACTTGTTCATTTTTAAGGGGGTTGAATGTTCCTATTGACCCATGTTTCTATTCAAATATTGAGCTAACTAAGAGATTATTGTGGCAAAGTTCATGATTTCCACTCTCATTGGATTGAGCATCTCATTAGAATAGTCATCACATTGATCTTCGCATCGATTGTTAGCCTGAGTCCTCCTTTTATCGGCCATTGACAAGAATAAAAGGTATGTTAGGGGTAACACATAAAGGGTAATCTGAGGGAAAAAATGTATGACTTATAAATAACTTTTATTTCCTTGACTTATGAATCTATAGGCTTCAATCTATGTTATCCCTGATCTACTTCCCAACATATATTCTTAGGGGAATTTTTTTATTCCCTTAACAATGGTTCATACTAAGCTTTTGAATTTACCAAAGCATATCCTCTTGGAGTGTCGTAACCCAGAGTGTAGCAAGGCCTGGTTTCGTGTACTAGGATACCCCGAGTCAAGCCCAAAACTCCTTGTAAAGGTTTTCACTTCAAGGTACATTTGTGCCTGAGCCACCTCTACCTACTCGTATCCAGATAGGGATTTATTTTCTTGATAAACCACTTACACAATACAAACAAAAATTTAGGGATATTTTTATTATAATTATTCTTATCTCTAAGGATTCACTAGTGTTTTCTAATCCTAATCCTAAAAATAAATAAACATATCCTCTGAACCAACTATAATAACCATGATCTTTATTACATACTTAATCATGATTTACTACATAATCATCCACTTAATTCAACTTTGAGTATTGAGAGTTATAGTGCCTCGGGAAAATTAATAACATTACAAAACAACTTTGTACATAAAAACACATACTATTTATTGAAAATTTCTTTTACATGACTACTACATTCCCCCATACTTATCAATGCATGGGATAGCCTAATGAAATTCCTAAGAAAAGGATGAGCTATAAAGCCCGGTAAGGGAGTAAACAAGGCATAACATGAATAATGAAATACATGTCTAGCAATAGGCATATTAATGGAGCATAAAATAAGCAAGAACATAGAGTCATGATATAGCATGATTATCCTAACATGGAACTGTGCCAACAATGCTTAACATGGTATTAGCATGAGCCAAGGATCATTGCACATGTAGCATGACTAAACACTTATTTCAATTGAATTATAATGAGTAAACCCTCATTGCACTTGACGTATCATTATACTAATCTTTACCCAATGCATTGGAGCGCTATTCGGGCGCACCCTTCTTAATCTTTTCATTTCATGCATAAGTGTGCCACATGGATCATACAGTATGGAATCACTCAACATAATCATTTATTACATGATAATGAAATGTGGAATAAATACATGAAACTATATAATCAATAAGTAAATTAGGGTAATGGTGAATACCCTTGATAGATAAATGGGCTTGGTATTTACGAATCGATGACTTTGGCTTGGAACAATCACGGTGCAATTTCGGCAGCATAACGGTGTGACATAAGAATTCATAAAAATGGTTGATGGGAGAGAAAGTGGTGTATCATCATATGTACATGAAATTTATAGTAAGGGAGTAATATAGATACATGTACCAACACAAGTAATTGAATTTTAGATTCATAGTACAAAAGAATTACATGAATGTAAATGAGGAGAGAGAAAATACTTACGTAATTTCGGCATGGTAACGTGTGTACATGGGAAGAATTAATTCGAGATAAAGGGGTATCTAATCATTCAAAAATAAATATGTAAGTATGGGGGAGGTTCAAAATCATACCCCTACATTTTTAATTGAAAATTAAATGACATATCAACTTAAAGGAAATTGGAAAAAAATGAGAAAGTAAGAAATCTATTACTTGGAAGTGAGATCGAAAAGGCTTGAGAGAGGTTTGATAAAGGATTATTAGGAGCTTAGGGTGCCTTGGGAGGATTCTAGAGAGAGTATGAAAGAGTTTGGTCGAGATCCAAAGGCTTTTAGGGAAGAGAAATTGGGATCTTGGGAGGGTTTATATAGGAAAGGGAGGGGATTCTTTATTATTTTGGTTTTGGCCACCACATATTAAACTAAACAAAAAAAAACCAACCCCGGTTTTTTGCCCATGGTTTTTGCCAAAGGGGAATGGAAAACATTATTTTATAATTCCAATGGCCTAAATTCTAAAAATATTAGGCTTACTTATGTAGAGGTGAGTCAATTTTAAAAGTTAAAATGTTTTATAAGTCTTGGAGGGTCCACTAAAGCTTTGTAAAATAAAAAAAACAAAAAATCACATTATTTTAATGGTAAAACATATATTAGTCGAACATCATATTTATAGTATTTTATTACATCACTATTGGGTGATTATGATATGATAAACACATTATATATTCAAATGGTATTTAATTTTTACCCAAACATTCGACTGCCTCAGAAAATTATGAAAAATTCACTGATGGATAATTTCGGCATCCTGATTCCAAAAAAAATATTCATTTTAACTAAATAATTTTATAAATATGTTAATTTTTACTTTTAAAATAAAAACTGATATTTATCGAAAATTCATGGGTTTTGACAAAAATAGATTTCAAACCTTAATAAAAATCACAATTGTATTCATAAAAATTATATGATAATTTTTATTTAATAAAAATTAAATTTTTAATAAATTTTTTGTTAAATATTATTAAATTAAAAAATCCATTAATTCATCAAAATAGATTTTTTAATTGAATATTAACTAAAAATACTATTTTCACTTTAAAAACTATTTACAAAGTAAAAAAAACTATAATGAATTTATATTATTTATTATATAAAAAAATAATGTACATAATCATAGTGCTAAGGTCTTGTTTCATAACACTTTATAGCACCCACATAAGGCCTAAGGTTAAGGTGTGCGATGGTGACAGACTCTTGGGGTGGCTCAGATAACATCACCTGGGTGGTAATCTCTATCAACTTCCACTTCTCACTTAGGCGGTTTCGTTCAAGCTTAACATGTTGTAGATTTCCTTGGGATTTGTCTAGATTGAATCCCAATGACGCGACCTCATTTCCGAGCTTCGACAAATGGGCTTTGTACAGAGCAATTCCACTTGATGAGGCTATCTCTCCCTTTTTTGGAGTATATTATATTTGTTAAAGACTTATATTTATACTAATCATGTGATCATTGTTCGATGGTTATATTAGCAACAGTCACAATTCATAAAGGTATTTTAAAATCCAAAACATAAAACCAAAGAAGTGTGTATGTTATATAGCTATTTTACATAATAATAAATTTAATTAGATCGAGATGAATTTCCAATAATTAATGTTTGGGTCGTTACAGTTGAGGATACCCAGTATTCAGATCGAGAAATAAATAAAAAACCATCAAATATCTTACCTCCTGAACCAAGTGTAAAATAGATATTTAATAGGCTATGGAACGATTTGTCTTGTCCTCCTACAACAATTTTATAGAAAAGGGTACCCAAACTAGTGTGGTGGTCGAGGCATCTTCAAATATGAACAATGCCCAGTCTCAGGCTCCGGGGAACTCTACTGAAGCTACTGGCCTAACTTCCAATGGTGTGGCGAGTCTTAATCCATGTACATATGCAATGGTTATGCATGATGGTGATAGAAAAAAACATGACAGGGTGATAATTATACTAGAAAGGGTATGTCCAAGGTTGGACAAAAGTGGGAGAATCTTGCACATGATGTAGGTGGGTTGTTAACCACCAAACAGGGAACCAACTTGGGGAGGAATTTGTCCTGCCTCAACTTAAACAACCAATTTGAAAGTTTAAGTAATCAGGGAGAGTTTCAAGAATACTCTAATTGTTCCTCTAAGGCCGAGCCTGATGGAGATGGACATCCCTCAAATGACATTGGTTTCGGAGGGGTTATTAAATGTATGCACAATCAAAGAATGAAGAAATGGAATAAGGAAAATATGGACCCAAGGATCTGTACTGTTTCCAAGAACCCAAAACTTAAGGGTCGTAAGGACTACTCCTATCTTCTTAAACCGATAGAGACTCAGCCAGCCAAAAAAGAGGGTAAACTCCTGGAGCACAAAATCTAGTCAGAGGAAGGAGAGAAGGCAAAACAGGATGGTGTCATAGAGTCTCAATTGCAAGTGAAATGAGCCTCAAAGTCAGATGACCAGTAAAAGAAAATGCATCTACATTCTACGGAGACGATGATACTGAGGGAGGATGCTCTTCCCTATGGAAAACAATGTGAGGCAAGATCTTCCAATGGCTTGATGTTCCTGAAGGATAAGGATCTAGATTCTTCTATGGAACTACTCATGAACTATGGTGAACAAATGAAAGAGGATGTTCTGGTGATCAAGGCGGCGAGGGAAGATGTTGACCAAATGATGGAAAGATTTACCTAAGTGGATGTTTCTAGGGAGAAAGATGAATGAATTGACGAGAAAGATTTTATATTCATTAGAGGATTCAATATGGATAATATTAGAAAAGTAGAATTTATGAAAGCTTGGGATTATCTAGAAAGGTACTATGAAGATAACATATAGGAAGATCCAAACTGCCAGGTAAGTTCCCTCCCTTGGAAACTATTTAGGGAAGGAGATTCCAATCACCATAGACTTGTGTTTAATAATTCATTAGTTTCCATTGATGTTTGATCTTATTTTCTGTGAGGGTTCTCACTATCCCCTTAAAAATTTTAGAAAATATAAAAGTTAAGTTGGAGGTGAGGTGAATCAACACCATGTATATTTCATACTCCTTGGAGCAGCCTAGTATGGGTGAACGAGGTAAAAATATTTATATTCCAACATTAATTTGTGAATTTGGTGAGGTAGTTTGTAAATAGACAGGTTTAAGCCAATTCCTATCTATATGGTAACAAGATCCATAAAATCTAACTTTCAAATAGGTTTAAAAGTGATTAATTTAGCCATATAATAATTTATCACCCCCCCCCCCCATTAGGGTTTCTTGATGACCTATCAAGGAGAAATTAGAGTCTAAATATGAACTCATTTAAGATATACTATTTTACATCACAATAATTCTAGAGGATCTTCATGAATATTTTATATCAACTAATTCATTATAGGGATAGAATCTATAATAGAATTATTTCTATTCTAACTTTTTAAGAAATGAATTGAGGTCTCGTTTCTCTCTGGATGTCATTGTATAATCATCACTAATTCTATCCATAGATAATGAAGATGAAGTAGCACTCACCATCAATGAGAAAATTATTATAGAAATTAAAGAAGATGAGTTCCCAAAAACCTTTATTGGAGAGACAATGTAATAATCTGAACTCATTATGGGAGGATATTCTCACATGAATACACCTTTTTTTAATTCCATTAAACTTTAAATATTTACTAAATAACCCTTGTTTAAACAATTTGATGTTGCGTATTTGTTGTGGTCATTGGGGGAAGTGGTCAAAACAGAGGTGGCATGTTTAATAGAAATAGTGGATGAATTATACCTACTTCCACCCCCATAATGAAAGTTATACCTAATTTCTAAATGGGTGGACCTAAAATAACCTTATCAAGGGAACCTCTATAGATAGTGTGAAGGGAAGAAAAATCATCAGAGAAAATTTGATGGTATATATTAAGGAAATATAACCCAATTTATAACAATGGATATTATTAGGTACTTTGTAACATCCAAGTCTAACCCACTCAATAAACAATAGCCAAACTGTAATGTTGCATAACCTCGGGCATGCCTCTCCATACACCATAGGTCGCTGACTATCAGTAAGGGTCTGTAAGGATATTGTAGGGATACTATACCATCTAATAGGAGTATACACAATATAAAAAATAATACAAACATATAAATAAGTCTATATAACCATCACAGATGAAAAAATAGAATGTACATATAAAATAAACTAAACATCGCATGCTATAATAGGAAGAGTAGAATACATGTCTCATAGTTCCCCTATGAGTGTATCATATATAAGGGAATAATTAAAATCCCAAATAAGGTAAAACTAAAATATCTCCCCTAAACCTATCCTGAGTCCCACTCGGTCCCATCATCATACCAAACCATAGCATGAAAAATGTACTATCGTAGAATATACCATTACCATAAACCACTCCTTGTGGTAAATAACAGTGAATGCTCAGGTAACCATGTTTTATGGTGGCCTAATTTGGGTACTAGTATAACTCAATATTCCATCATCAATTTCATACCTAAAATGAAAAGTCTGATATAGAAGTTCTTGTAATATTCTTTATTTTAAAAAATACTATTCAAACATTTAAACTAAAGGGTTAAAAAATACTGAACTTAGGAACCATATTCACCTTGGGAATGGTACAAACCCTCTTTTTCTAGTGTTAGGGTGTCTCTTAGCACACCCAAATGACCATTCTAACCCATCTATCAGCCAAGGGTAATATACACATCCCTTGTCCCATAATCCATGTGGTGTCAGTGTTCACCCCATAATTAATCATAAATCGTAGAATCACCTAGGTGTCGTGTTCAACCTGGGTTAACCATAAATCCCTATATCCCAAAAGGTTCATGTTCACTCCCGGTTAACCATCAATATATGTTTCCCATAGGGTTCATTTTCACCCCGAGTTAATCATCAATCCACGTGTCCCTTGGGATCTAGGTTTAACATGGGTTAACCGTAAATCCAATCCATTTAAAATATAGTAAAAATGAAATAAAATTTCAAAAGGAATAAGGTTCTTTCATATTTCATTTCAAATACAAGTCCACCCCAAGGGTTTTTTTTCATATTTTTAACTTCCTAAAATAAAAAAAACATTATTATAGATTCCATTATAATCCAAAAAAAATCAATTTTTAGAACTCATTTACATCCACATCAATTACCAATAAAATAATTTGTTTCATTACCTTTTTAAAAAATATATATTCCAAAGTAATTACCAATTCCATAAAATCCACTAGTCAAGGAAATTCACAAGGCACAAATAATTTATAGATTCAAAAAAATTATTCATTTCAATTATAAGTTATAAAACCAACCTGGAAAAAATAATTTTACAAAACCCATCTCAATTTAAAATATCTTATTTAGAAATCAATTAATTTTCATTAACTGGTGACTGTGAAATTCTATTCACAATCATTGGTTCCAAAACCTAAAACCAAGTTAGAACAATTGAATCATGGATTAACCATTTAAATACATTAAGAAAAATGTGGTTGAATATCTCTAATAGGGATCTAATTAATAAAATAAATCAAAAATTTTAAAATATCTAATTAAATACAAGGTCATCGGAGAAAAAATTGGTGGGACCGACACATAAACTGAAATAAAACAAGACTATGGTTTAAATTTAAGGACCACCTACCTCATTCTATGATAATCCCACACACTGAGTATCTGCCACTAGTTTAGCCTAATTTATTAGATAATGATAAATCAAACAAACACCTTTAAAATAGGGAAGATTAGAAAAAACAAGTGGATCACCACTTGATAATGGGATAAAGGAAGAAGAGAGGACAACTGAATCTTAGAATTACTTATAACATAGATTATCATCCGATAAAAGATGAAATAGCCAAGTAAAAAAAGGTTTCAAAATCAAGGAATGGTAATGGAAAAGGGGTTTCATGTGTAGGGGTTCTGGCCAAGAAAATGAAGAAAACCAGGTTTATTGCTGTATGGTTCAAAATGGAATTTTTATAAATTTTCACTTTTTAAAGGAGTGAACGTTTTGACCACACAGATTTTCAATCCCAGAATTGACCATAGAGACCCCATTTTCTGGGACACACCATTTCTCAAAATTAGAGTGCATAGTTCAATAAATCATGTGAAAATATTTTGAAATGCCTGTGGAATTAATTTCATGGTTTTTCATGGTTTTCTTAATCCCCTCACATAGTTTCACAAACTGTGCACCTATAAAAACTGAACCACATTATTTAGGTGAATGGTTATCACTAACTGTGTGATGACCGTGAAACTAAGGATGATCTCCCAAAAACCATGACTTCAAACCCCGAAGCTTGCTATACATATCTGAGAACCTAAGGCGCCTATTATGACTCAAACCATATCAAAACAATATCACTTTAAGATGTTATACCTCCAATGTTATTGATATAAACCTTGATTTTAAAACCAACCCTTCCACCAAAATCAAAACTAAAATTCTCAACTAAATTTTAATTTCTATATGGACAAGGTAATAAATAACTCTCCACCATAGAACTTCTCAAAAACAATAAGTCTCGATGGTCATACAACCACATCACCCAACCTATGTCGGTAATCAATTAGATTTCAAATGGTCATGGTCCATTTCTAACCACCCAACACAGTACAAAAGAATAAACCTAAGCCTATGATACAAATCTACCTAATCCTAATCTAATTTATGTACTTCTCACTGAATCAATAAGATGATTCTTTAGGACACCCATTGATTCTGAGATTCCCATGTGTCACTATTCATTAAATTACATAGTATATGGTGCTCTCTGCCATAGGAATTACCTCATGAGACCAATTCTAAACCTTGGTTATTAAACCATAATAATTTATTATCAATACACCAATTCTAAATCCCAATGAGGTACTTGGGGTTTTTTTAACTCACCGCACCCACTATAACCTAAGACACTGGACAAACACTAGATATAACCTCATATCTAGTTCCCCAAATCAAACTGTTGAGTCCCTCCATCCAAGTATAATCCCAAACCCATCGTATTTTCCATGAAAATCACTAGATAACTCCAATTATTTCTCAACAGTTCCAAATAACATACTCAATGTGGTTTTCAACTCACTATTTTTAAACATGTACCAAGAAACTAATCGTACCTCCTCTAGCTGAACGTTCATAAAAATGGAAGGATTCCACCTCTATCTCACTATCAACAACAGAACCATTATTCCTTGATTTCAAAATGTACCCCCATAACCATCCAACACACATGATGACATACCAAATGTTGTTCCACCAAACAACAGAACTATTTACTAAGCTCCCACCCGAGCACTATAATTACACAAAAACTAAACCATAATTAGGCCACATCATTTCATCCAGAGCCTAATACAATCACTCAAACTCTAAATGTATTATTTAATAACATAACTCTATAATTCCTTAATGAATCTAGATTTCAAAAAAACTATAAGAACACCAATATTTGGTACCATCATGATCATCTCAAGACCGGTCTCGCACACTAATCACCTTTCTGTCAAGAAGGTCATACACCCAAGAATAGAATAATGTTCCCCACCATAGGATTGTCCTTATCATCATTACGCATTGTTATTACCACAATCATAGTTTCCCATATCCCATCTTTCATAGAACATGATCTTGGGATGTGCTCATCACGCTTATATCTGAGTTCTTACACAATGACATCTTTATTTCCTATTCTGGGATCACAGGAACATCATAACTTCCAACTATTGAAATTATGCACACAATGAGGGCCATTCCCTCACTCATCCTTTGTTTCTCTCCCCAAAATATGGCATTTCCATACCACACCTAGATTATATCTTGAACATTTTCTACTACCAGGTAATGTATTCTGCTCCCACTAAGGGTCATCCATCCATTGAAACATGACACCTTCACTAGGGTCAATCTCAGATAAACCATTCCTTGATATCTTGATTCATACAAAAACACTATATCTTACCACATGAACATTTCCAATTTTATAAAAATATCTAGGTCAGTAACCACAAGCACAAACTAATTCCCTAATCACCTCACTTCAAGAGGAACTCACCAAAAAAAGAATGTCACAACTCCATGATTATCTCTTCAAAGTAGCTATGAACTAATATCATCATGTAAATACTACTATTACATGAATTAAGAACATATAAAACCAAAAATATTTCCAATGGAACTGATCCTAGGTCATTATATCAATCCAAGTCCAATGGGAGTTGCACACACCATCTCGATTCCATAATAAACCAATGGGTTCTAACTCCCACACCACCTAATTTTAATGAAGCATAGTGGTGACAATATCAATTATAACCAATTAAAAAAACTATAATATTCATCCCAAGAGTTGATCATCACTGATCTGAATACCATTCACCCAACCAATAAACATCTCATTCTCTGGGTAGTTCACCTCAATCAACTAGAGGTATCTTGGGTAGCTTGAAAAATTGTTCTATCAAATAGAACATATCAAAACTAATAACACGACCAAAAATCATCAAAATAATCATTTCAAGGATCTAAGAACATATTTATTTCGCCACCATGTATCAAAAGTGCATCTATAACTGATATGGTTTGAAATATAAACATCTCCACCCATCAGAATTGGCCTAAGAAGAATAAACTCACACTCTAGGTGCTCAACTTTAACCACATCAACAATCGGGAACATTAAACATGTTCCAATCACATAAGTTAAAGAATCTATCCAAACATAACCAATAATTCATTATTGGATGCCACTACCCATCATATCTTATCATAAATAGAAAGGTAATTTCTCAAACCAAAAATGTAAATGATGTAGCATTCTAAACATATAACACCACACACCAATAAAAGTTTCCCTATTTAGGCTAACATAATCATATTTTTCATGTATATTTTCATATAAAATACTTTATTTTTACACTATAATTGATTATTCTTCTAGTTTTTAATTTAATTTTAAAATTTTTCTAGGATAAATATTTTCTTTAAAAAAGACATTAGTGTCAAAGAATTAAATATTATAATTATATTCTATTACATCCCCTAGAAAAGGACCTATTCCGAGGCTTAAAACTGAAAAAATAGGCCAAAAAAGATTAAAATTTGTAGGAAAAAATTCATTTACAATATAAATATTAATTTACAACATAATACTTGGAGATTTCAAGGTGTAAAAATAAATCACATAGGAGAAGATCCATTCTATGAAAATACAATATGTCACATTGTGATGCCCCCATTAATTATTTTTTTCCATAAATCTAGGCTATAACCCTCTTATCGGGTACCTCCTAGATCAATTTACATTATAAAACCTCCTTTGACAACATAAAATAGTTTTTTGGTACCAAAAAAGCTGTTTTTTTAAATTAATGTTAAGACTGATTTTGAATACCAGGTGATAACCGAGATGACTTTAAAACATTTATTATCACATTTATGGATTATGGGGATATGATTGAAGCCTATAAATAGATGCCTAGGAGTATATCGAAGGGATTGATTGGTTTAAGACCTCGATGGTGATGTTTTATGGTATTATTTTGCAACTTTCATTTACTTTCTTTAATTTTCATTCATTCATGTGATATCTAACCTTTATCAAAAACATTTGTTACCCTATCCATGGAGGGGTTCTTTCTATGAGTGATTGGGAAACGGTGAGGCTAGACTAGAATGAAATGTTTGATTTTTTTTTATTTTTTAAATATAAATCATTTTTTCTTCTTCTATATGTTATCAATTTTCTATTTCAGTTTTTAATACGGAATGATATTGAGTTAGGATTAGATTCTTTTAATTTCAATATCAATGATCAATGATCTAAAATTTCCATTGACTCAATTCTAGTCTATATATAATGGAATAGGGGAGGATTGGATGTTGAGTATGCAGTGATCACCAACATTTTTGTAGAATTGTGGTTGGAATTATTGTTAATTAGGTAATAAAAATACATGATTTGGTATTTCCCTATTTAATCAAGAGGGACAATAAAAACACCATGCACAAGGAAGGTAGGTAGATCAAATTGAGATTTAATTAGAGATATCCTCACAATCACCATCTAAACAAGGGAGGAAGATGAATTAATATAGGAGTTTATATACTACTAAAAAACAAAAGAAGAATTGGAAATAATTGAAAAGGCATGATAAAATTTCACTATGTCTAAACAAACTCGCCCCAGACACCATCTTAACAAACTATTTTTAATCAATCAATTTCAACTACTCTCTTAAATCCTCAATATCTCAAATCTATCTAATTAAAATAAATTTCCTTAATCAACTAAAGGTGGAGAAATATTTTCTTTGCACTCCTCTTTTCTATACTACCTTTAATAACTAATATACTATATTTGGTAATAAAATTGTTTTTTCATGCCCCATGAAAATTCATACGTAAAACATGGTGTTTTTTTCTGTGATTCAATACCTCAAAAAAACCAAATAAATTATTAACCTGAATGAACCATAGTTAAATAAACCATTAATTTAATTTGATCCAGAATTTTAATGAACATTAATCGAATTAAAAAAACTAAATTTTAAAATAAAATTTAAAGAAATAATTCTGTCATATTCAAGTGATACTCTCAGTAATTACATTGAACTAGACATAATAGATAGTAATCCCAACAAAACCATATGTGATCTTCTCACACAATAATTTTCTAACCACTAAAATCAACTAGATTTATATTCCATAGAAAATAATATTGAATTGTGCATTGACATTGTTAAAGTGCTTCTGAAATTTTAGGGGCTTGTAAAAGAAGACTTGAATTGAAACATCCTAGAATTAACCTAAATTTTCACAAGATTCAAGAGCCAGGGTGTAGCTGAATAGAAAGTCAAGTGGGGGTAACTCATCTTATCACTTGAGGGAGATGTGTATGAATGGATATAAATTCTACATTAAAGATAATTGAATGAATGGGAAGATCTAAAGTGGTATTTTATAATAAGATTCCTTCCCACCTCCTCGAGAACAGAAATTGAAAAGTATATCTATTACATCTACCATTCAACTGTAGATACTCTAAATGAATAATATGATAGGTTCTAGAGGCTCTATGAATGTTTAAAACATTAAACTACAGAGGGGAACCAATTTGTTATGTTCTTTTACAATGGATTTATCTGGAATGATTGAAATATTATTGATACCTCATCTAGAGAATCCTTTATCAATAAATCACTAGAAGAATCTAGAGTATTAATTAAAATTATTTTACAGAACTCGCAGTAACTCGCCACTAAAGGTATGGAAACTAAAGGAGTACATGAGGTATAAATTTTTTATTAAACACCTTTACTTATAAATAATGTAAAAAAATGGAAATTTTGTTGAGAAAAATGGTTGTGAATCTTACAAATATGGAACAAGTCCCACCTCAGGTTTGTAGTTTATGTTCTTCACCTTTTACTTTTACTAACTAGTGCATTGAAGTGTATGGGATGGAAATTTTTGCTTCCACATTCAAACCAAATTAATTCTAGGAAAACTAGCCTATACCCCCTTTTCAAAATCAATGACCCCCACAACCTCTATTCCAACAAAAATAATACAATAAATTTCCAGAATTTCAACAACCCTGCAAGTCACACTACCAATATTAAGCCCTTTGACTACCACCGTTCCATAAAAATACTTATTATCAATGTTAATCCGGTGAACCTCTAATAGAAGAGCATAAAGTTAGCTCAAATTTTTTTGTATTGGAATATAATATAGAAAATATGACTTATCAATTCCAAAGTTTTATATAATTTATAACAAAAAAAAACATAGTATAAATACCAACCTAAACAATCCTAAATCCCAAGAAAAGTGTGATTGTAATTACAAAATAAAGTGGAAAGTATATTCAGCCTCTTGAATTAATAAAAATTTGAGATATAACTAAGTGAATAAAGGTTGTAAGTTAATAGAAAAACAATAAAATTTTATCTTACTATCCTAAATATAACAAGAAGTATAAAAAATTGAGAATTAGGTTTGTGAACGAGATTCTAGATACACCCATAAAGAATCAACAATGGGAGAAGAATAAAATTCAAATGTCAATTTCTTATTTATTAATTTAATCGATTGAGTTTGAAGAAGGGTCACTTAAAAAATAGATTCATGAGACATTTAATAAATTTGAAATCACCATTTCTCACCTAGAAGAATTCTAAAAAAAATACCCAAATATGAAACATTTCTAGAGGAACAATGCACCACGAGATGATGAATGGATGTAACTGAGTGCATTATCCTAGGAAGAAGTGTCTCAGCACTGATCAGCCCACTAATACCACAAAGAATTCAATATAGATGGACAATTTCTATCCCATTTCCTATTAGATATTTACTTTTTTTCAATAATTTTTTTGATCTGGGTGCTTCAATAAACATCTTTCCTTACTCTATATATAAATCTTCTCATATTTAATAATTGAATCACACTAGAGTGGTCGTATAGATTGGAAACATATCCACTATTTATCTATCCAGTGTTTTGGAATAAGATCTTGTGAAATTAAAAGATCTATTATTACCATCTTACTTCTATGTGATGCACATGGAAGAAGATAGGATTTTATCACACTAACCCTTCATTTTGTGGAGTTACTTATTAAATACAACAAAAACCATTATTAACATCCATGAAGGAACACTAGAAATGGATCTTGGAGATATCATGGTTTACCTCATCATACTTGACTCCATAAAACAACTGTCAATTAGCAATTCACTTTGACACTCTCCCACAAAGAACGTATAGAACCAAATGAATAATCAAGTATGATTTGAAAAAATTTATCCTTAGAAGTTCATTTTTTCATTGAAAATACAACTGAAACAAGTAAGTTCCCATTAATCGATATTTTCCAATTTCAGAATCAATGAAGAAAACACATAAGAATTTTCTTATAGTTTATTATAAAAAGATGAGTAATATAAATACTCAGATAAGGAGATTCATAAATATTAGACTAAAAAAGATGAACATAAAAACATTGTCACATGTCACAAGAAGGAACTAGAAATAAAGAAAGAGGAATTGTCCATGATTCAATCCTTATGTCTTATAGTATATCATGAGTTGAATAAGGCCAGATAATTCTTTATTAAAGCTACCAAGGGAAATATAGAATCTTCTCAGAAAGATGAGGGTACATGTTCACGTCAACAAGGTAAATTTTTCAAACATCAATTTTCAAATATACATATTTTATTTAAAATTGTAGAGGTAAAAAACAAAACCAAGGTTATATGGGTCAAGAAAAATGTGGGAAAATATTCCACATAAAGAGAATAGAAGATTTTTTCCAATATGACACATCCCCTTAAGAAAAGATATTTTTGGTTTTCATCAGTACAATCCTAATAAAAATTTAGAGATATCATAAACTAATCAGGAAGAAAAAGTTTTCATGGGTTTTTCTGGTGTTGTGGAAGGTAAGGAGAAAAAGACTATTATTTTTTTATAACATTTCTTTACTAAGAAATTGGTTTGAGCCAGTGGGAAAAATTACACTCCATCTACCTGGTTACCAATAAATACAAACTAGTTTATACCTTTCTTTTTCATTTGATTGAATGTGGTAATTACATTTTATATATACTAACTTGAATAATTAAATATAATTCATTTTATACATTGAATAAATTAATTTTATAGGATGGAATATTTTAGTCTATTATTTTTTTATAAAAAACATTTTGTGAGTCGAGCCAATGACATTAAACAAAAATGCTTCTTTGAGGCCACCTGTGTTTTTTCCTTTGTCCACTATTCCCTTAATTCCTATTTTATAATAATTGAACATGAATGCACATTAAATTTATTTATTCGTATTTTTAGGTCCATATAAGTTTCATCGGGAAATAATAGTAATATATACAAAATTCATGCTGTAAAAAGTTATTTTCCATTATCTGAATGGAATTTTAATTGTAAATATAGAATTCACATCCTAAAAATAGAACAGTGTAAGGAAACACCTATGCAATATGACTTGAAGCATCATGTAAAAAGGGAGAATGAGTTTCAATGATTTATATTATTTTACCCTATAGTTTAAATTTAATTTGTATCTTTAAAAAAATATTTCATGCCCATTGTAATATTTATTTCCTTACTTTATTGGTCTAAGAGACATAATTGTTTTTGGAATACCATGATGTCATGTTTTAGATTTAAATAATAATGAGGGTGAATGGGTAAAATGGGTAATTGACTAAATAGATGTAAAATTAGGATATTAATTTTGATAAATCACGATTTAATAGAATTATTTGATTTGGGTAAATGAAATTTCCTTAGCAGTTTCATACATTGAATTTCTAAAATTTATGTGGATTAATTCATTAATATTATTTCATTCCATGATTGATTGTCCAAAATTCATATATATTGTATTCATGAGATTATTTCTAGACCAAATACTTTATATATTATATTGACCATATTTCTTGAGTGATCTGGGGAAATGTCACCTACTAGAACATTCATTGAAACTTGTTAAAAATATTATCATGAAAAATCACATTTAATATGATTATGAGAATTTATTATTATTTATCCCTTAAATTTATACCCATCATGACATCAATCCTTATTTAGATCATAGAATCCAAAAATTTACTTTCTTGTAATGATCTAAATAAAAGTAAATTATATCCATTATTAGCTAACTCTATTATATTTCATGATATGATATATTTTAAGTATGGGGGTATGGGAAGTCTTGGTTGAAGGGATATATTCTATTGTATGGAAAAGGTGTGGGAATGATATTTTGGGTATTAGGATTGGATCATGTTACATCCATTATACTTATTGTCTTCTCTTCTTAAAATAAATAAATATATATATATAATAAAAAATGGGGTTTATTTTTGGAAAATATAAATCACCATTTACATACTAAATTTTTTTTAATCATATGTGGTTATTTGGTGGATTTGATATTAATTCCCATAATTAATGTCGGTAAAAGTAAAAAAATAGAGAAAATAACAAGAAGGTGTAATTATTCCATTATAACTACCTTGATCATGACCTTACTTTGAGTTTGGGGATGTGGGAGTCATCATTTTAGTGGAGATATTTTCATTAAAATTAATTTATATATCATGAAGTAAAACATAGAGATAACCATTATTTTTTAGCCTTGATATTTTAAACATCAATCCCACTAACCTTAAGCTCCAAGGTTATTAGAACTTTTATTAAAAATTCCTTGAGATTTTATATGAATGTTTTCCTTATAAAGTAGAAAATATAGAGCCTTTTCAAGATTATAGAAAATAATCATGTACTCATGACAAGAACATAAATCTACTTGAATTTTTATCTTGAGTGATGAGATAAAATAATCCATTGTGAGGAAAATCATGACTTGAAATGTTTGATAATAATGTATTATGATATATAAATGAATCAAAGGAGAAGATCAATTATTTTTCAATGGGAAAGTGTAAAATACTTTGGTTGATTAGTCTCATTGAAGAGTGTGAAGTTGAATTGATGTTTCCAAATGGAAAATGAAAGTTTTATCTCTTATTTATAATCATTTTATTTAATTACTTTGAAATTTGAATATTCATAACATTGTGTTTATATTTAATTTATGTTGACATTACATGCTTGAGGACAAGAATGTTCTAAGTATGGTAAATTGATATAACAATATTTTTCATGTTTATTTTGATATAAAAAAATTTATTTTAAAAGTTAATTTAATATTGTTGGTATTTAATTTATTCGGTAATTTTTATTAGCATATATAATTTTTTCAAAAATGATCCTAAATCCAAAGAATTCAGGATAAAAATGATTTCCCACGACATACTATATAAAAAGGACAAACTCCAGGGATTCAAAATAAAGAAACAATCAGAAATAGAGTAAAATATGAAGGAAAACACTTATTTACATCATAGAGAGTAATTTACAATGTAGTATAAGAATAATTCATAGCATAAAAACATATCACAAAGTATAAAAAACATTATTCCAAAAGATAAAAATTTCCCTGATGTGACACATGTGTATCATGTTTTAAGGCCTACTTTAATTATTTTAGTTCATAAATTCATGTCATAAAACTCTTCCTAGGTACTACCTAGATCATTTTATCCAATAAAAACTCATTTTAGGACGTAAAACCATTGGCTGGCACTAGAAACAGCCTCTTTTGTTGAGAATTAATATTGGGACCACTCTTGAAGACACATTGATGACCCATGATGAATTGGAAATATTTATTATCCCATTTATAGTTATTGAGGATGAGATTTAATCCTTGAAATATATTCTTAGTGTTGTATTAAAATAATCAATTTGTGAGATCTCTAGACGACAATGTGATAATGAATTATTTTCCTACTTCTTTTGTTTTCTTTCATTCTTTTAATGTATCCCCGGTCTCAAATCAACTCGATTACCCTATCCATAGAGGGACAGTTTTATTGAGTTCTTTAGAATGGGGAATTCCGAAACAAAATACAATGTTTATTTTTTTTTATTAAATAGAAATCTTTTTTTCTTATTCTATCAAATATCAATTCTCTATTTCAGTTTTTAATAATGAATTTTATTACATTGGGATTATAATTTTATAACTTCAAATGCCTGGGCTAGTGATCCCAAATCTTCTTCAAACCAATTCTAGTCTATAAATGATTGAAAATTATAGGGATGTGTGGTTAGTGTTTAGTGACCTCCATCACTTTTGTGGAATTATGGTAAGAAAATTTGTTAATTAGGTAATAAATATAATTGATTGAGGATTTACCTTATTAATCAAGAGGAACCTTTAAAAAACCACTCACATAGTATGTATGGTTGAAAAAATTGAGTATTTAAGTTATAGATAACATCACCATCACCATCTATACAAGGAAGATAGAGGAATCCATAAAGGAATCTAATTTATTCTCGGAAGTAGAAGAAAAAATGGTAATAATGAAAAATTCATTATAAAATCTCACTAGTTCTAGCCAATACTACTCTGATCAAAATCTTAATTTTTTTTAATAAATCAATTTAAACTACTCTCTTGAATTCTAAATTTCTGAAATCAAACCAATTAAAATAAATTTTCCTAATAATAAAAAAGTGACAACCCATTTTGTGTGTACTCATCTTCTGGAGACAAGCTAGGCTAAATACTATACTATATTTAGCTAATATAAAATTTTTCACACCCCATGATAAGAATAATTTCATGGGCCTATATCTATCCCACAACCATTTTCAATACTATTTCAATTTCATATTCCCATGTCCCATCACCCCTAAAAGAATCCACCTCAACACACGTCCCAAGAACTCACAACCTTCACGCTGTTGTCTGCTCCAACAACCTATAAACTAATTTAATCCCTGTATAAAAGAGTTCTAACACAATAATTATGGGTTCATATATTCCTTTTAAGGGGTTTCTCATTACCATAAACCCTAAAAATCACTTTTTTGACAAGATTTTATATTTCCATGGTTTTTTAAAAAAATATAACATTTCAATTTAATATGGATTCAAAATGTTCCACTTAGTTATACCCACATTCCAAAAATAAAATTCAATAAATCTCATGATTTAAATTATTAAACCTCATAAGACTCATAATTAAACCATTATCATTTCATAGGAACCATATTTCAAAAAAAAATAAAATTTATAAAATTTATGAAATTATCTAAATCTTTGTTAAATAGAATGTCATTCACAAGCTATTGAGGAAAACAATTTATTGGTTTCTTATAGGTACTTTATTAAATGAATAACATCACTTAACAAACCATTTCTATTTTCTTTGATGTCAACGGATCCTCTCATTAATTAGAAAATTAATATTAAACCATATTATTATATGTGAAAACACTATATATGACATTGTTGACTCTTTAAATGATAAACCCCATTTTTTACAATACATAGTCACAAACCCAAGGTAGATATAAATAAAACAAATATAATAATATGCTAATATAAATCACAATCAGTCTTCAATTGACCCCCAAATCCCATGTCCCTAGCATGATGCATGTCATTTGAATCCCTACATGCCTAAAATGATGCATGATCACACCCACACCATATTTCCATATCAGGACAACAGTGTAAATCCAATAAACCAGTAATATCACAAACCTTGTGTCTCACTCGATGTGAAAATTAAATAAAACTATAATAATGAAAATTCATGAACAATAAGGCTCATCTCAAAAAACATGGGTTCCCCCCATGTTGGGGTTGATCACTCTCCAGAACAAGCTCATTACCAAGACCTAACACATTTCTAGTATCCTATCTATCATAATAAAAGAAATAAAAATAAAAAACATGCTTTGATACTAAAATATAATTTCATGGTTGAGTTCACATGATGAATAATACCCATACTATAATACTTCATGACCTCAGGTTTATCTCCCCATGTTTTGGAGGTTTTTTGAATAGTGATAAGGTTCTATAATGATGCTATGGGGATATTAT
This sequence comes from Viscum album, assembly GCA_963277665.1. Taxonomy (NCBI): domain Eukaryota; kingdom Viridiplantae; phylum Streptophyta; class Magnoliopsida; order Santalales; family Viscaceae; genus Viscum; species Viscum album. Next base: position 645,508,626 of record OY728125.1, on the reverse strand, counting down.
ACCCTCTAATTAGAGTAGAAACAATAGAATAAATAATATAAACATATAAACTAGGATAGATAACCATTGATGATAAAAATATAGAAAGTGATCATAAAATAAACCAAAAACCCCATGTTATAATATATGTAATGCAATACATGTCTCAAAAATTCCATATGGGTGGATTGTATACAAGAGAATAATAAATGATCCAAAAATGAATAAACTAAAATCTTATTCCCAAAACATTCTCTAGTCCCACCTAGTCTTGTCACCATACCCCACCATAGAAAACAAAACATTCCCTCATGAAACAGACCATTTCCCTAAACAGGACCCTGTTAAAAATAACAGCATCTACTTAGGTAACGAAGTGCCATGGAAACCCGTGTAGAGTGTGAGTGTTACGTAGAAGGTCAAAACCAATGGAGTCCCTAAAATAACTAGACTAGTATACAAGTACATGCAATAGTGATCAAGATAAATAATTAAAATTACAACATTTAAATGGAAATCATAAAACAAACAATAAACCTGGGGGATTGACACACCCTTTTAATGGTACAAACCTTCTTCAATGAGTTTTGAGGTGTCTCTAATAATATCATGGTGTCCATGAAAACCCATCTCTTGACCAGGGGTTTCATGGAAATCTCTAGTCCCAACATCCACCCATGGTCTGTGTTCACCCTGGGTTTAACTATAAATACTTGAATCCCCTTGGGGTCATGTTGACCCTGGGTTAACCATAAATCTTGTATCACCTAGGGGCCATGTTCATCTCGAGTTAACCATAAATCCATGCATCCCATGGTGGCCATGTTCTCCCAAAGTTAACTATTAATTCATGCAACCCCATAGTTCCATGTTTAACCCAGGTTAACCATAAATCCATTATATTAAAAATATAGAATACATGAACTAATAATAAACGAGAAATAAATAGTCATAAGGAATAAGGTTATCTTTACATTTCATTTTGGAAACAAGTCCCTCCCCCATGGGTATTTCTATTACCTTTAACATTCTAAAATAAAAAATACTATTATTTTTTTTAAAAAACTTCATAGATTCCATTCCAATTCAAAAAAAATTCATTTCAAGGACTCATTTATATCCACTTTAATTCCAAATAAAACATTCATATTGTACATTAACCTTTTAAAGAATATGTATTCCAACATAATGAATATTTATGTAACACCCACCGGTTAGAGAAAATAACCGAGCCTAGAGAATTTACCATTTCAAAACAATTTACATATTTCCTTTATATGTTCTAAAATAAACCAGAAAATAATTATTTCACAAAACCCATTACCCTTTCAATGATCCTATTTAGACATAAATTCCATTTTATTAAACCAATGATTGTGAAATAGAATTCACAATCATTGGTAATAAAGCATAACTCCAAGTAGGAATAATTGGAACATGTCATAAACATTTAACAATAACTATGAATGTATATCTCTTATAAGGATCTAATTAAACAAGGTAAAACAAATTTTATAACCTATAATTAAATAAAAGGCCATTTCATAGAAAAACACAGAGACTTCACAATACATGCACTGGCCTAAAATAATTTTATGGGTTAATTTGTGGTACCACATACCTCATTCATAGAGAACCCCACTCATCGAGTAATGGCCATCAGTTTTCCATAAATCAATAGAAAACGTGAAACCATAGAAATGACCTGAAAATAGGGCCTATTATATAAACAAGAAGAACACAAATTGAAAATGGGATAAAGGAAAGAGAAGATACAATAGACACTTTAACTTACCACTATACATGATTATGATTGGATGAAAGTTAAAATTTCCAAGAAAACAACTATTCTCACCCATTAAATAGGATAGGATAAGGGGGAATCATGTATAGGGGTTCTAGATAAGAAAGGAAGGGAAACTGGTTTTAAGGGTGTAGGGTTCGTAAGGTAAATTCTTTAAATTTTCACTTTTTAAAGGGGTTCACATTTTGGTTGCACATTTTTTGAAACCATGTGCCAACCATGCGAATCCCACTATCTAGGACACACCATTTCATAAGGTTAGTATGCATGGATAAACAAACCATGTGAAATTCCTCTAAAATTATGTTCCAAGTTTTTCATGGTTGGTTGAATCCCCTCACACTGTTTAACAAACCATGCATCTATACAAACCAATCAACATGTTTGGGGTTCACAGTTAGCACTAACCATGTTCTAATCAAGCACCCCAAGATGGTCTCCCTAAAACCAAAATTTCAAAACCTGAAGTTATTTAGACTTATCCAAGAACCCAGGGAATTTCTTGACCTTAAAAATATATCTAATAAAATCCCTTTAATAATTTAAAACTCATATGTTATTGATCCAAGCCTCTATTTTAAAAGTGTTCCACCACTTAACTCAAAACTCAAATTCTCATTTAAATTAAAATGATCGTATGGAAATTTTAATCACATATTTTAAGATCCTGGATAAATAGGTATGATATTTGTAATTTATAATAGTGTTTATCAAATTTTACAGAGCTTTTGATCTGTTTTGGGGAGTTTGTAAAGAACATGTGCATGGTACGTCTTTCAGAACCATTTTACGTCATAAATGTGTAATTTATGGTCTAAATGTATTACTGGGAATAAGTTGTGAAATGGTATATGGAATAAAAATATTTCTATATGTAAAATCCTTTTTTACACTAAAAATTCATTTTACAATATAATTCCCCCTTTTACATCATAAATAATCAATTAGGGTATAGTCAATCTGATGAAATTTGTTTTTCATAATAAACATATTATGGAGACTTTACACTATAAAACTATTATTTACACTGTTAATCCTTCACCCTAGAAGGTTTTTATCTCTTTTAACATTTTATTTTTCTTCATTCAGCTGGCCACTCCTCTCATGAACCTTGGGAAATTCCAAGAGAAATTTGGGTGACTCTTATTCTACTGAGTTCCTCTATTAAATGTTTGATCTCTGTGGAGATTATGTCACTTCTTCTAGGTAATTGTTTATTATTATTCTTCTTTTCCATTAGTCACATAAGTGGTGTGGTGTTGTGTTTTGAATTCATCGACCTTATGGTGAGGTTTTATTTAATCCTTTCATGATATTTTATATGATCTTCTCCTAGGGGCTAGTCATTTATTGGTTATAGTGCAGTAGGTGTGAGTTTTTTGAGGTATGTTATCATCTACCCACTCTTTTATTTGTAGTTTTTTTGGATGTGATTATATGATGTAATAATAGATTCCAGATCCTATTTTGTTGTATTTTTATTTCTTTCTATGTTGGTGGATCCCCTTATGGGCATCTGTGACCCGATTTTGAGGTAGGCGGTTTTGTCTCTAGCCTATGTCATAAGAACATTGTATGTTCTGGTTTTATAAATTGTTTTATAAATTAATTGGCATGAATTCATGATTTCTGTTTATATAAATGGTTTTTTAGAAAAATTGGTTTTCACCTGTTTTGGTAAAATAAAAGTTATTTTTAAATTATTATAAATGGATTTATGAAATTGTTTTGAAACCAAGATTTTCATGAAATTAGTTGTAAAATGTAGCATGTGGGAATCCTTTGGAACTTAAGTGGAAGGTGTAGAAATAGGAATCATATATTATTACTATTGAGGGGTTCACTCAAGGGGTTTTTATCTGATCCCTAAGTGAAGTTCCCTATGGTATTTTTAGAAACTGTTGGGAGGTTCATTATTTTAGGTGTCCCTCAACTCCTTAGATTTGATTCCCATATATAAGGGATTAATAAACAATATTTTCTATGTTTGGGTATGAGTGTTATAGAATTAAAAGATTAAAGTGATCATTAGTGTGATTTACCTATTCTTTTGTTTTTATTTCTTGGATTTTTTTACTTTTTTTTAGGTATGTGATATGATTTGAAACTGTTTTACCTAGATTATTTAGAATTGTGGAAAATTTGGAATATTTTTCCATGATTTTGAAATAATTTTTTATAACTATTTATCCTACCTTATTTTTATTAAAATTGATATTGTTTAGAATTTTATACAAAAACTTGTTATAGAACATTTGGGTGGGATCCTATTAAGCATGTTTATCTCAAACCCTTCACATGCCTTTTGTGGTGTGTCAACCTGGTTATGTATTTTGATGTAGGGACTAGAAATGTGTCATAGTGATGTGGTGAGGTTTTAGTCATCTAGTCTTGGGTGGATGGTGGTGAGCTAGTGGGACTTCATCAGATTATCACATATAGTAGTTGTTCCTCACTTTGGATTTTTTCCTTTATTGTTGGACTCCTACCTTGGAGTTTGTTTAGTTACTTTTGAGTTGTATTGTTTCATATATTTCCTTTTAGTTATGGTATATATTTCATGATCCTATTTTAATTTTTCTTTCTTATATATATATATATGTCATGTTATTTTTTTAGGTTTTGGTGAAATCATTCCCTCTAGTTATTGTTGATTCCTAGGTGATATTTTCCATCCCATGGGGATGAAAAATTCTCTTAAGGTATATAGAAGATCAGGTTAGGAGATAGTTTGTGAGGGTATTCTAGGTTGTTTTGTGAAGATTGGTATCATATCATGGTTATTCTATGTTTTGGGATATTTATTAGACTAGATATAGGATTGTTGGGACTTGAGAGGTAGGTTACAATGAGTGTTTAGGTAGATCTTGTTATAAAGAGACCCATGTTACCATATAATGTTGCAATGTGTGTCTCTTCTATTGATATTTTATTTTAATATCATTTTCAACATACATATTTTTGGTTTGAACTGAGATTATATAGTTTTCATATCATTCTTATGTTTTTAGTGTGTAGCAATATGCCTCTACGACATCTCCCATAGGTTCCATGGGAGGATGCAGTGGATGATCCACAAGGGAATATAAATTTGGATCCAAATGTTATTGAGTTTATCTTGTGAGCAGTTAATGTAGTAGACCACAATGTACTACAAGTCTATAATGTAATTATTAAGGTATATACAAGAGATTGAGGTGAAATGGATTGATGTTAGAAATTATTATGTGAGAATACCTCATCCTTTTAAGGGTAGTAATGAGACCCAATAGCTAGAGGAATGGTTGGACATGATTGATCATATGTTTTAATTCCTTGAAATGCTTGAGGATATCAAGGGGAAGTGTGAAGCATTAAAAGTCAAGATTCTAAGCATGTGATTGCGGGATTCCATTTTATAGTAAAACAGGCACATGGGCTTGGACTGGAAGGGTTTCAAGACAATATTCTTCTAGTAGTTCTATTCACAATCTTTGATAATGGTTATAACGACCCATACTTCACATACATTGTTATTACTTCAAAATTGAAGCACACTTATTACAACATATAACAAAACTAGGAAAGGACCGTATTGGTATAGTGTCTTTAGAAACTGGGAAACATAAACAACTGGTTCATAAATCGCCTACACTGTCTCCCATTTATTTCATCATATATATAGTCCCTTTTGGAATATCTTACTTAATAAGCTTATTCCTGACCTAGGGAAAGAAAACATATGAAAGGGTGATCTCAAATGCTCAGTAAGGGTAAAAGAAATATCAATCACATCATATTCATAAGAACATAACATTTCGGAAATCTTAACCTGCAAAGGAGAGCATAATTTCATAACATGGGATAAATCATAGTAGTGAAATGTAATCCCAATAATCATAACATAAAACATGAGACTTTGTGGCATACACACATAATCATAGAGAATCATTTCTTATTAGTCAAGACTCATTTCCAAGACTATCTTAGTGGACAAAGTCCATTTCTGAACCGAGTTCACTCCTCGTTTCAGTCCTGTTTCACTGAACCGGTATAACCTTCCGTTCCAGCCATGTCTATCTCATGAGATATAAAATCTTTAACCAATGCATTGGAGGGATATATAGGTCCCACCCAACTCATAATGATACCATTCTTATGTGTGCCACAAATTCATAAATCATACATCATTGCATAACCCATGTAGTAAAAATGGGATTCTTAAACAACATGACATCATAAAACAATTCATATAAGATAAAGGAATTCATAAAAATATTTCCATCACAGCATAATCCAATCCATGTAACAATAGGGATAGAAATAGAACCCTATATTATCTTAGATGGAAAATAATTTTGATAAAACACTTGAACTCCATTCTTGAGGAAAATATCCTTTCTACTTCAAAAACACTTTTCCTTTCTTAACATGTCATACAATTCTAAACTAAGAGAAGTTGATTAAAAATAATATTGAATACTTGTAAAGGAAGCTTCTTGGAAATAATGTTTTAAAAATCCATTCATGCCGTATATGTTAAAAAAACATTCTTCTCGTACTTTTGTCAAAAAAAGTCAAAAAGTACCTCGTATGAAAAACGACAAAAGATTCCTTTCATATATTTTACTAAAAACTCACCGAAGGGTAAAATTGGATTTAAAAAATTTTAGGAGGATGGAAATAATATTACATATTGAGGAAACATGGATGTGGATGATAAAATACACCCCATTAAATACCAAAGTATAAAAAATCTTGGATAAAAATGAGATTGTAATATTTCCCTTACCTTAGGTCTGATTTGCCTCATAAGTGTCCGAACCTCCTGTATAATGATTTAAATAATGTTATTGACTTATTCCAGAATCATAATTATTATTATGATATCATATATGGTCATATTCTTATCTTCTTAGTTGTAATATTTCATTGATACTTGTTATTCGGGTGTTTATAACTTTTTATTCTTATGCGTGTTTTGTCGAATAAATTCTTATTCTTCTCATTAGGTTATAGATACATCATTTACAGAATGGTATTAATGTACTATATATCATATTTATTCATTCAATTCATTTATATAATCATTATGAAATGAATATCATGTAGAACGAATCACATCACATCGTGGAGACGGTATTCCGTACGTACGCACGAGCGATGATATTGTTCCCATGATCGTGGAATTGTATTGGATTGTATGTATACTATTTTAGAATCAATATAACTTTATAATAATCATATATAGAAATTATTTACACCATTATACCCATCCAAGTAAGGTGGTGGTGGAAAATAGATTACACCACGGCATGGAGACGGTATTTCGTACGTACGCACGCGCGGTGATTTCGTTTTCCGTAGGATGGATAGATGTTGAAATAGGGTTGTTTCATACTTATAATAACATATTAGTATATGAGTGATACAGATGTTATTACTTCATAATGAAAAAACTAAAGAATAAGAAGTTGAAGAAGAAAGAATTTGGAAAGGATCGGTAATGGATATTACCTCTTTTTGACGCGCCTCTTCTTAACCTCCTCTTAGGGCACTAGGGTTGGTCTTTGAAGAAGACCAGAACATCTAGGATGATTCCAGGGAAGTGTAGAGGAGATATTGGCAGGGGTTGGCCGAGCTTGAAGGCTCAAAGTGGTGTGAGGAAGAGAGATAGGAGGTGCTCTTTTATAAGGGAGGAGAGGGGAACCTTTGGAAATCTTAAAAATATTAATTTATAATAAATCTAACCCCACTTAAAAACCTTAAAAAATGACTCATATCCTAAGATTAGATGATATAGGGTTGTAATCTCATAAACCAATAAAATTTAGACATGTTAGTAATTTATTTTAAACATTATCAACTTGATTTATCCTTATTTATCAATTTAATTTTATTTGTGGTAATAATATTCTAAATTTTAAATTATTATTAATAATTACATATGTGTTGTGAATTTTCCATAATTTGACACTTTATGACATTTTCGACCATATAAAATTTAATTTATAATATTTAAATATTTTTTTGATTTATAAACAATTTTATAATATGTTATTTTTATAAAATAACAATAGTGTCAATTTTGACACTATTTATTTATTTGAATTTAAATAAAATATATACAGAGGATATGTTCGAAATAAAAGATTTAATAGATTAATAAAATGTCATATGTATCTATAAAATTAGTGGAGAACATTAAATAGTGCATATAATAATTATTTTAATATTTTTAAACCATTTATTTGATACTTTAATTAATAAAATAATTTCAACATCACTATTGTGTCATAATTAATAATAATTATTTAATCCCTAAAAATTCTAATTAAATTCCTATGACGTATATATTTGTATTAGCTTTCTGTATACTATTCAGGTTCGAAGTTTCATTAAGTTTATCACCAAAGTAAAATTATTATACTTATAAAATTTAAGAAAGTGACATGTTGTCACATTCTTTGGTTTTAATAATAATTAAATTATTTTCATGGAAAAAAGTATATTAAATGAATCCAATACGACCCTTAGGTGATATGGGTCGACTTTTAGTCATCCAATAGGATTTTTTCAGGTGTTAGGATAATTTTATAATCTTATATTTACCCTTAATTACCCGATTTAACTTTAACTATGGTAAATAAAATTTACCGTGGTTAGTATTCATAATGCCCAAAAAATAAAAAAGTAGCCTATTAACATAATTTAGACCCACTGATTCTGAATATGGAATCCATTTTTCAATATTCAAAACATATAAGTTGTAGTAATTAATTTAAAATAAATCCCCTTGTTAAGAAAACGGGTTTTAGAAGTTAAAACATTGCCAAAGATTGAAATGTTTTTACATATGAATTCAATGTGAAATTAATTATAATGACATAAATTATATTAAATGGTAAAAATATATTCTATATATACTTTAAAACCATTCAATATTATAATTTAACCATATAAATTATCTCAATGACAAAAGTTGTTTTTAATTAAAAATTAGCGTATTTTTACTACTCATCAAAATATGAAAGTTATCAGAAAAATATCAAAAATTTATCCGAAGTAAATTTTAATATCCTGATTCAAAAGAAGAATTTTATTTTTTCAAATTTAACTTATAAATGTGTGAAAAACTAGATTTAATGTGGGTGCGCCATCAAAAGGCGGCAAAACTGCATTTTTTTATAAATACTTATTTTACCCAAAAAAATTATTTTGTTCTCCTACCATGTTCTAGAAAATGTGTAAGATGAATAATAATGTTGTAAAATTTAAAATTTAGTTAATAATATTCATAACGGTCAGTTTATAATATTATAACAATTTATCGTTGTTTAGTGGAACTCAGTATTGCGTACCACACACGCTATCGAGGAAGGTCGCGATTGCGTGTAGCGAAAGATTCCTTTGATGATTTATATAACATAAAACCAAAATATTTCTCATAAAAGTCTCGGGTGTTACATTATACCCCCCTTAAAATGAATTTCGCCCTCGAAATTCATCACTTTGTAACAAACAAATGAGGATACCTCTCCCTTATCATATCCTCAAGCTCCCATGTAGCTTCTTCTAATTGGTGGTTCCTCCATAAAACTTTCACCAAGAAAGTGGTCTTATTTAGTAGGACTTTTTCACTACGATCTAGAATCTCTATCATTTGTTCTTCATAAGAATGATCTTGCTCTAGTGGTACAACATCTGAGCTGAGTACATGTGAAGGATCAGGTATGTACTTTCTCAGGAGAGATTCATGGAATACATCGTGAACTTGAGAGAGATTCGGTGGAAGCGCCAATCGGTAAGCTACCTTCCCAACACGATCCAGTATTTCGAAAGGACCGATATATCTAGGGCTCAACTTCCCCTTCTTTCCAAATCTCATGACCCTCTTCCAGGGAGATATTCGTAAGAACACTTTATCACCCACTTCAAACTCTAGGTCTTTTCTTCGGTTGTCAGCGTAACTTTTCTGTCGACTCTGAGATGCTCTTATGTGTTGTTGAATAGATCGGACCTTTTCTTCCATCTCATCAACAATTTCAGGTCCTAATAGCTTTCTTTCCCCAACTTCATCCCAGCAAGTTGGATTCCTGCATTTCTTTCCATAGAGAGCTTCATAAGGAGCCATCTGAATACTGGAGTGAAATCTATTATTATAAGAAAATTCCACCAAAGGTAGGTGTTGATCCCAACCACCTTTTAAATCCATAGAGCAAGCTCTCAACATATCTTCTAGAGTTTGAATTGTTCTCTCAGACTGACCGTCTGTCTGAGGATGATTAGTAGTGCTGAAACTCAACTCTGTATCCAGAGTATGCTGAAGACTTCGCCAAAACTTTGAGGTAAACCTCGGATCCCGATCAGATATAATAGAAAGTGGTACTCCATGCAATCTTACCACTTCCTTTACATATATCCTGGCAAGCTGATCCAGAGAGAAATCCTCTCTAATAGCGATGAAGTGTGAAGACTTTGTAAGACGATCAACTATGACCCAGATAGCATTATTGCCTTTGGATGTTTTAGGAAGTCCTGTGACAAAGTCCATAGTGATGTTTTCCCATTTCCATTCGGGTATGGGTAATGGTTGTAACATCCCCTTAGACTTCTATCTCTTAGCTTTAACTTGCTGACAAACCAAGCATCGAGAGACATATTCAGCAACATCTCTTTTCATGCCATCCCACTAGAAGTACTCTTTCAGGTACCTATACATCTTCGTGCTTCCAGGATGAATAGAGAATGAATAACTATGAGCCTCATCCAGCAGCTCCTTCTTTAATTTGGGGATGGGAGGAACACAAACCCGATTCCGGAACTTTATTATCCCATCATAATCAAGGTTGAATTCAGGAAAATTTCTCACCTACTTTTGTAACTCGACATCTTCTTTCTATGCCTCTTTAATCTTCACATGTATAGATGGTTGAATATTCATTTGAGAAAGATACAATTTTCCCATTCCATTATAATTCCAAGATCCATCCTTTGTAAATCTATAAATATCGGATCTTTTGTGATCCTCATCATGGATAAACTGGCATGGTCTTATCGACTTAATGCATCTGCCACCTTGTTTTCTTTCCCAGGGTGGTAATGAATTGAGCATTCGTAATCCTTAATCAGATCCAACCATCTTCTTTGGCACATATTCAGATCCTTTTGTGTGAAAATATACTTTAAACTTTTATTATCAGTATAAATATCACACCTTTCACCAGAAAGGTAATGCCTCCAAATATTTAATGCAAATATTACCGCAGCTGACTCCAAATCATGAGTTGGGTAATTCTGATCATGGATTTTCAACTGTTGTGAGGCATAAGCTATCACCAAATCATTTTGCATAAGAACACACCCCAATACCTTCTTGGATGCATCACTGTAGATCACAAACCTTTCTCCACTACAAGGCAGTGTGAGCACAGGTGCACTGGATAACCTTCTTTTCAACTCCTTGAAATTCTCTTCAGATTCCTTTTTCCAGACAAACTTAACTCCTTTCCGAGTCAACTTGGTGAGTGGATTAGATAATCGTGAAAAATCATTCACAAAACGTCAATAATATCCATCCAAACCAAGAAAACTTCGGATCTCAGTCACTGTTGTTTGTCTTGACCATCTTTCGATAACCTCTGTTTTTGCTGGATCCACAGATATCCCCTCTTTTGAGATTATGTGACCCAAAAATGAAACTCTTTGAATCCAAAATTCACACTTGGTAAATTTGGCATAAAGATTCTCCTTTCTCAGGGTCTTCAATATAATTCTCATGTGATCTTCATGTTCTTCCTTGCTCTTTGAATAGACAAGAATATCGTCTATAAAGACTACCACAAATTGATCATGATAGTCTCTAAAGACTCTATTCATCAGATCCCTGAAGATAGCAGGGGCATTCGTAAGACCAAATGGCATCACTATAAATTCATAGTGTCCATACCTTGTACGGAAAGACATCTTTGGTATATCCTCCCTTTTGAACCTTAATTGATGATACCCTGAATGAAGATCAATCATGGAAAAGTATTGAGATCCGCATAGTTGTTCAAATAAGTCATCAATGCATGGGAGAGGATATTTGTTCTTGATAGTGATCTTGTTAAGTTCTCGATAATCAATGCAGAGTCTCATTGATCCATCTTTCTTCTTAACAAATTGAACAGGTGCTCCCCAAGGTGACGCACTAGGGCATATGAATCCCTTATCAAGATTCTCTTGGAGTTGCTTCTTCAACTCCTACAACTCAATTGGGGCCATTCTATAAGGTGTCTTTGAAATAGGCAAAGCACCCGGTACGAGTTCTATTGAAAACTCAACTTCACGATTTGGTGGAAGACCCGTCAATTCCTCCAGAAAGACACCATCAAACTCCCGTACAATGGGAATATTCTTAATCGTGAGTTTCTCACCAACCATTTGAGATAAATAACCTTCATTTAGTGGAATCAAGACCCATAAGATGGAAGAAATTTCCACTGGAAGGTTATGTTCATCCTTGCATCGATAGACGATCATAGATTGATCTGGAATATGAAATTTGACTTCCCTTATTTGGCAATTGATATGAGATCCATATAAAGAAAGACAATCCATGCCAAGAATCACATCAAATTCCACTATAGGAAGGATCACAAGATTTGCAGGAAGCACTTTCCCACAAACTTCAATCGGAGAGGAATTATAAACTTTTGATGCGACTGTTGTGCCATTAGGGGTTGTCACAGCTAACTCAACATCTAATTGTTGAGGTAATACGTTGATATCCGTAGAAAATTCTTCAGAAATAAAGGAGTAGGAGGATCCAGAATCGAATAAAACATTTTCTACTTTAGGGTGGATAGTAAGTGTACCTTTCACCACATCGTTATCGTACTCCACATCGCTGATAAAAATTGCATGTGACTTTCCTTTTTCTTTAGCCTTAAGAGTTTTTTGACGTCGACCATCATCATCAACCCTTGGATTAGGGCATTTATTGGTATAATTCCCCATCTCCTTGCACTTGAAACATTGAAGTGTAGTAGGTTCATTATGTGTATCCCTTCCTTTGTTTGCATCATTAGACATCTTCTTCCCATCATCGCGGCATTCAAATGCACGATGACCTTCCTTTCCACATTTGAAACATTTACTTTTACCTTTAAGACAACTCCCTCCATGTTTCATTCCACACTTTGAGCATAAGGGAAAGCTCATCTTCTTTTCAGTGTGCTCTTTATATTTTCCTTTGAATTCCATTTTCCTCTTCTTATCAAACCCATGTGACTGATGGGTTACTTCAATTTACATCTCGACTTTGAGAGAACATCGAACGATTTCCTCGTATCTATTGAAGTCCCTTATGGCTAACGCCCTTCGAAGACTTGGTTTTAAGCCACTAAAGAATCGATCGATCTTACACTTAGGTTGGATAATAGTACCAGAAGCATACCTTGAAAGTCTTGTAAAATTTTCTTCATAGGTACCAACAGATTCATCATCCTTTTGCTTCAGTTCAAGAAACTCTTTCTCCATCTTCGTTCAGAGAATACGGGGGAAGTACTTATTGAAAAATAAGTTCTTGAACTCATCCCATTCCATGGACTCAATTTCATCCCTTTGCCTCGTATTCTTAATAAGATTCCACCATTGATCAGTATCTCCTTCCAAACGATACACTGCTAGGATGACTTTATCATGTTCAGAACATTGAAGAACTGAAAATATCTTTTCAGTAGTACTGATCCATTGTTCAGCAACTAATGGATCAGTAGACCCATTGAATGAAGGTGGACGCTGCCTCATGAAGGATTCAACAGAATGTTGCTCCTTCCTTTGCTCGTTTTGAAGTCCTGCATGATTCATAGCTTGAGAAAGTTGTGTGAGCATGGCTACAAGATTTTTCATTCCAGCACCCATAACATTTGGTTGATAAGGGGGACAATAATTTCATTTCCCATCGCATTCCGCATTAACACGGTTCCTTCGGGTTCCAGCCATTGACTAAAACCAAGAAGAATAGTGTGAGAAACACTAATTATAATAGGAAAAACACATAATCAAGAATAAAATTTCACACTTAAGGTCTTATCATAGGTTGTTCATGGCCATTTCTAAAACACTACGATTTTGTTCTATGCTTACACTTATCCTTAGGATTCTTACTAAGGCTTTCACATCCTAGTTTCCAAAGGTTGACTATACCTTTCCTATGATACCAACTATAATGGTCTGGAATTACTTCCAATGGAATATAATTGATACCTATCAGGGAACTCCATGGGCGGCTACACCCCCTGGGCGGGACACACCACCATCCCCAGTGGCATCCATTTCCTCATGAAGCCCTTGGGCGGAGAGCCATGCTTCGTCCAACGCTCACATGTGAGAGTTCACAAGGATCGGATACATTCCTTCCTCTTTTGCCTCTGATACCAAATATAACGACCCATACTTTACATACATTTTTATTACTTCAAAATTTAAGCACACTTATTAAAACATATAACAAAACCAGGAAAGGACCGTATAGGTATAGTGTCTTTAGAAACTGGGAAACATAAACAACTGGTTCATAAATCGTCTACACTGTATCCCATTTATTTCATCATATCTATAGTATCTTTTGGCATATCTTACTTAATAAGCTTATTCCTGACCTGGGGAAAGAAAACATACGAAAGGGTGAGCTCAAATGCTCAGTAAGGGTGAAAGAAATATCAATCACATCATATTCATAAGAACATAACATTTTGGAAATCTTAACCTGCAAAAGAGAGCATAATTTCATAACATGGGATAAATCATAGTAGTGAAATGTAATCCCAATAATCATAACTTAAAACATGAGACTTTGTGGCATACACCCATAATCATAGAGAATCATTTCTTATTAGTCAAGACTCATTTCCAAGACTATATTAGTGGACAAAGTCCATTTCTGAACTGAGTTCACTCCTTGTTTCAGTCCTATTTCACTAAACCGGTATAACCTTCCGTTCCAGACATGTCTATCTCATGAGATATAAATTCTTTACCCAATGCATTGGAGGGAGATATAGGTCCCACCCATCTCATAATGATACCATTCTTATGTGTGCCACAAAATCATAAATCATACATCATTGCATAACCCATGTAGTAAAAATGGGATTCTTAAACAACATGACATCATAAAACAATTCATATAAGATAAAGGAATTCATAAAAATATTTCCATCACAACATAATCAAATCCATGTAATAATAGGGATAGAAACAGAACCCTATATTATCTTATATGGAAAATAATTTTTATAAAACACTTGAACTCCATTCTTGAGGAAAATATCCTTTCTACTTCAAAAACAATTTTCCTTTCTTAACATGTCATAAAATTATAAACTAAGAGAAGTTGATTAAAAATAAACTTGAAAACTTGTAAAGGAAGCTTCTTGGAAATAATGTTTTAAAACCCCATTAATGTCGTATCAGTTAAAAAAACATTCTTCTCGTACTTTTTTCGGAAAAGTCAAAAAGTAACTCGTATGAAAAACGACAAAAGATTCCTTTAATATCTTTTACTAAAAACTCACTGAAGGGTAAAATTGGATTTAAACAATTGTAGGTGGATGGAAATAATATTACATATTGAGGAAACATGGATGTGGATGATAAAATACACCCCAATAAATACCAAAGTATAAACAATCTCGGATAAAAATGAGATTGTAATATTTCCCTTACCTTAGGTCTGATTTGCCTCGTAAGTGTCTGAACCTCCTGTATAATGATTTAAATAATGTTATTGAATTATTACAGAATCATAATTATTGTTACGATATCATATATGGTCATATTCTTAGCTTTTTAGTAGTAATATTTCATTGCTACTTGTTATTCAGGTGTTTATAACTTTTTGTTCTTATGCGTGTTTTGTCGAATAAATTCTTATTCTTCTCTTTAGGTTATTGATACATCATTTCCAGAATGGTATTAATGTACGATATATCATATTTTTTCATTCAATTCATTTATATAATCATTATTCAATGAAGATCATGTAGAACGAATCACATCACATCGTGGAGACGGTATTCCGTACGTACGCACGAGCGATGATATCGTTCCCATGATCGTGGAATTGTATTGGAGTTTATGTATACTATTTTAGAATCAATATCACTTTATAATAATTATATATAGTAATTATTTACACCATTATACCCATCCAAGTAAGGTGGTGGTGGAAAATAGATTGCACCACGACGTGGAGACGGTATTCCGTACGTACGCACGCGCGGTGATTTCGTTTTCGGTAGGATGGATAGTTGTTGAAATAGGGTTGTTTCATACTTATAATAACATATCAGTATATGAGTGATACTGATGTTATTACTTCATAATGAAACAACTAAAGAAGAAGAAGTTGAAGAAGAAAGAATTTGGAAAGGATCGGTAATGGATATTACCTCTTTTTGGCGCGCCTCTTCTTAACCTCCTCTTAGGGCACGAGGGTTGGTCTTTGAAGAAGACCAGAACCTCTAGGATGATTTTAGGGAAGTGGAGAGGAGATATTGGTAGGGTTTGGCCGAGCGTGAAGGCTCAAAGTGGTGTGAGGAAGAGAGAGAGGAGGTGCCCTTTTATAAGGGAGGAGAGGGGCACCTTTGGAATTCTCAAAAATATTAATTTATAATAAATCTAACCCCACTTAAAAACCTCCAAAAATGACTCATATCCGAAGCTTAGATGATATAGGGTTGTAATATCATCAACCAGTAAAATTTAGACATGTTAATAATTTATTTTAAACATTATCAACATGATTTATCCTTATTTATCAATTTAATTTTATTTGTGGTAATAATATTCTAAATTTTAAATTATTATTAATAATTACATATGTGTTGTGAATTTTCCATAATTTGACACTTTATGACATTTTCGACCATATAAAAGTTAATTTATAATTTTTAAATATTTTTTTGATTTCTAAACAATTTTATAATATGTTATTTTTACAAAATAACAATACTGTCAATTTTGACACTATTCATTTATTTGAAATTAAATAAACTATATACAGAGGATATGTTCAAAATAAAAGCTTTTATAGATTAATAAAATGTCATATGTATCTCTAAAATTAGTGGATAACGTTAAATAGTGCATATAATAATCATTTTAATATTTTTAAAACCATTTATTTGATACTTTAATTAATAAAATAATTTCAACATCACTATTGTGTAATAATTAATGATAATTATTTAATCCCTAATAATTATAAATAAATTCCTATGATGTAGATAATTTTATTATCTTTCTGGAAACTATTCATGTTCGAAGTTTCATTAAGTTTATCACCAAATTAAAATTATTATACTTATAAGATTTAAGAAAGTGACATGTTGTCACATTCTTTGGTTTTAATAATAATTAAATTATTTTCATGGACAAAAGTCTATTAAATGAATCTAATCCGACCCTTAGGTGATATGGGTCGACTTTTAGTCATCCAATAGGATTTTGGCAGGTGTTAGGGTAATTTTATAATCTTATATTTACCCTTAATTACCCGATTATCTTTAACTATGGTAAATAAAATTTACCGTGGTTACTATTCATAATGCCCAAAAAATAAAAAGTAGCCTATTAACATACTTTAGACCCACTGATTCTGAATATGGAATCCATTTTTCAAAATTCAAAACATATAAGTTTCATTAATTAATTTAAAATAAATCTCGTTGTTAAGAAAACGGGTTTTAGAAGTTAAAACATTGCCAAAGATTGAAATGTTTTTACCTATGAATTCAATGTGAAATTAATGCTAATGACATTCATTATATTAAATGGTAAAACTTTATTCTATCTATACTTTAAAACCATTCAATATTATAATTTATCCATATAAATTATCTCAATGAAAAAGTTTTTTTTCATTAAAAATTAGCATATTTTTACTATTCATCAAAATATGAAAGTAATCAGAAAAATATCAAAAATTTATCCAAAGTAAATTTTTATATCCTGATTCAAAAGAAGAATTTTATTTTGTCAAATTGAACTTATAAACGTGTTAAAAACTAGATTTAATGTGGGTGGGCCATCAAAAGGCGGCAAAACTGCATTTTTTGATAAATACTTATTTTACCGAAAAAATTTTATTTTGTTCTCCTACCATGTTCTAGAAAATGTGTAAGATGAATAATAATGTTTTAAAATTTAAAATTCAGTTAATAATATTCATAACGGTCAGTTTATAATATTATAACAGTTTATCATTGTTTAGTGGAACTCGGTATTGCGTACCACACACGCTATCGAGGAAGGTCGCGATTGCGTGTAGTGAAAGATTCCTTTGATGATTTATATAACATAAAACCAAAATATTTCTCATAAAATTCTCGGGTGTTACAATGGTAATTTCTCTAGAGATTCTCTTTTTATAGAAAGGGGAATTTGGTGCTAGAAAATAACTAATTAATGGAGCTGGTGCGTTGTTCTATAGAGGTAGTGAAGAATTATTAACTAAAGGCTCATAAGTACCTATAGGGTTTTCAATAATATATAATATCACAATAATGTATTCAAAATATTTCTACCTATTCATATATGGTAGACATGGCTATGAAGGAAGAAAGGGTTAAAAAGGGAATGATTTTACATTTTCCCCCTTTTATTCTTCTCAATGATAGCTTCAGTGGTGCACATGTAAATAAGAGGAAGTGGAATTATCATCATAGGAATGGTGGAGGAGGTTCTCAGTAGTGGGACTCCTATTCAACATTAGTTGCAATCAGTAGTGTTCCCTTGGAAATATAACATTGAAAAACGTTTTAGCAAACTCATTGTTCTTTTTCTAAACCTCTGATGATGTGAAATGCTTGTGGCCTATATGGACATTTATAGGGATTCTTGCAGTCCATGTTTATGCCTCATTAAGGATAGGGATTGTCATTTCTAAAGGCCACTAAACTATATTCAGAAGCTTTAAAGTCTATAGGGATCCATATATAGGCCTCAAGATTGAATCACCTTTATATAGTGGATGAGTTTCCAATGGAGGTTGAAGTGGTTCTAGAAAAATTGAGAGGTATCATCATTACTGTATCTTTTATTAAGACTAATTTATATATTGGTTCCTCCTAATCATTTTTATTTTACCTATTTTTTATACATGTTAACTTCTAATTAAGATCATTTACTTTTTTATGGAGTTAGTGACACCTCTTAGAAAGAGGAAATACTAGGGGGTCTTATGTCCTTCTTGCTCTCTATTGATAGATGACTAAGATTTAGTCTTAGATTTCTTCATTCTTGATCTGAATCTATTTTAAATATTCATCAGGATGAATTATCTTGTCACTCATCATGATGAGAATTATTTTTGTTATTGGTGTTTCTCATTCCATATTGCCAATGGGAGATCTCATTTATTTTTGGGAGAGTGGGATCTGAAGTCAGGTCATGCAAGACCTTTCCCCATAGAGATTAGGAGTTTGTTATTTGCTATTTTAGTTTATCCTGATGATGCTTATTCTGTTGGAAATATTTATTTTTCTAGGATTTTTCCTATTACTTCCCAAATGAATTATATAATATTTCTCCAAAGAGTGAGGTAGAGTTTAGGATAGATCTAGTTTTGGGTACACATCCAATATTGATACCCTCTTATCCTATGGAACCAATACATCTAAAAGATATCATGATTTAGTTGGACGATCTGATAGAGAATTGTGTTGTTCACCCTTGTGTTTCATCATGGGAAAACCCAATCCACTTTACTAAGAAGGATGATAGTTCACTTTGATTATACATGGACTATTAGAATTTAAACTAGGTGATGGAAAACAATAAGTATTATTTCCCCATGTGGTTGATCTATTTGATCAACTAAAAGGGAAAAATTGGTTTCAGAAGATCATTCTTCAATGAGGTTATCATTGTCTCAGGGTTTTTGAGTCTGATATACTAAATATTACTTTTAGGAATAGGTATATTCATTATGAATATTTATTATTTAATTTTTTATGACTAAAACTCATAAATATTTTATGGATTTCATGAATTGGATATCCCATCAGTATACCAACACTTTTTTATAGTGTTTTTGGATGATATTTTGGTTTATGTAAGGTTCTAGAATGAGCATGAGCACCATATAAGTTTGGTTTTAGAAATTTTAAGGAGTCACTGTTTGTATGAAAATCTTTCTAAATGTAATTTTTGATCCAATGAGTGAATTTATTATGGACTATGATTTCTATACATGGATTATAAATTGATCATGATAAGGTGAAAGTTGTATTATTATGGAAGGATCCATAGAACATCTTTGAGATTCAGAGATTCTATTACCTTGCTAGATACTATAGGTGGTTTATCAATGGTTTATCAAAGTTCGTATCACCCTTGAATACTATTACTATGAAGGGAGCGATGTTCACATAGGATGAAAAATTTCAGTTTTTTTTAATTAATTGGAAAGGATTCTTAAATCGTCTCCTATTATGATCTTACCTAAGCCCTATAAGGGTTATGTGTTATACTGTGATGTTTATAGTGATAGTCTAGGTGGTATGTTTTCATGGAATAACATGTTATAGCCTATGTATCTCTTCATCATTGGACTCAATAGAATCATTACCCCACTCTTGATTTGGAGATTTCTATAGTTATGTATGTGTTTAAATGTTGATATCACTATCTCTTAGGGAGAGGTTCACAGTCTTTTCTAACCAAAAGAGTCTGAGCTATATATTTTCTCATAAATAATTGAACCTTGGGCATAGGTGGTGGGTGGAATACCTTTATAAATATAATTTTGACATAAAATAAACCCCAGTTAAGGGGAATTTTATTACATATTCTCTCATCTAAAAAGTTTCATCATAGTCTATTTCGGAATCCAATGAAGAGTGGAACCATATAGGGCTCTTTTATTATCTTCAACTAGATTATTAGCATAATGTTTCAGGTATAGTTCTGACAAGTGTTTAGTTATCATCATATCCCCTTGAGTATATTCTATAGGGTTGGTAGTAAGATGATAAATTCATGGGAATTCAAGAATCCCTATATGTTGGGGAGACTATCTCTATCTAGTCACTCTCTTCTTATGATATTCCCCATTTTTTGTAACAATTTGATATTTTGATAATTATTTTTTCGAATTAATTTAACTTTTCAATATATTTTATTTCATATGAGACTAGAAATAGTTCACTATATATACATATTAGAACACTAAGTTAAACATTCCATTCACACACAATTCCAACTTGTCTGGTACTACACGCAATACCAACTTGGCTTGCGCTACAACCAACACTGATATGGCATACGATGCACGCAACACTGAGTTTCTACGAAACATCTATTTTTATTATTTTAATTATCTAAATAATATAATTATAACTTATCCATTAAACTTAGTAATAATTAATTTTCAAATATCTTTGTTTTATAAAAATAGATCATTTTAATAATGAAAGATAATATTTTTTGTAAAGTTCTATTATGTTAAACATATTATTTTCCTGAATGAATCACTTTTAATTTTAAAGTAATTTTAAAAAAATATAGAAATTTAATTGGATAAAACAAAATTTATTTTTTAATTCATACAATCTATATTATCCTTGGATGAATTTTTCGGATGTTTCGTAGAAACTTCATTTTTTTGAGGAATAGTAAAAAATACTGCTTTGTAGTAAAAAAAGGCCTTTTTGTCGAGTTTATTATTAATAATAAATAATATTGTAAATATTTTTTAAGGTCACATTAGAAGAATATTAAATATTTTATTACAATTAAATTGATTAGGATTAACTTTACTTTTAAACTGAATAAAAAATCTAAACAAACTATTAAACTTTTCCTACTTTAAAACCCTATTATTTCGTCCTGTCTGCGGGATTAGCACTAATATTATTTATTCTGCTTCTGTGATTGGAATTTAAGAAATATGACATACACCATTTTATTAATTATTATATTTTTTTTCAAATAATACCATGTTAATTTTTGACTAAAATGATTAGTAAAAGTGATAAAAATTAATCACATCAGTTTAGGCCAAATTAAGCTTAATTAGGGACTAAACCATAAAATTAAAGGCCCAAATGACCTAGAAACATTTATAACACCCATTTTATGTCAATATTTAGTCCATAACCCTTAAATATTGATTTTTATTTGTTTTTTAAGTCTTTTTTTAGGTAGGAACATGTGAACACCAAATTTGTTTCCAAAAAATCCATGTGAGCCCTTTTCCTTCCCTATAAAAGGCCACCAAATCTACCCATTCCTCACACCTCTCATTTCCATTATGTTCGGCCAAGACCCAGCTAAATTGCCTCCCAAAAATAATACCTTTGTTCTTGATGCCTCAATTTGGGCATAAATCCTCTCAATAAATCCTTTTGGAACAAACCAAAAGGAGTTACCCAATTAAGAGGTAGTTTCTTCTCTCAAACTCCTTTTTTTATTTTCCTTTTCCACCCCCTACACTCTCTTTATTCCCTTATTGTGTGACAAAACAGTATCATACATATACTAGGATGTTTTTATACTAATTTTATGGCCTACACTTATACATACAGCCATCTAATGGATGTTGAACATATTGTTTCTATGTATGGAGAACTACTGCCTCCTGAAAAGATGATTGTTCATTTCTACCTTACCACCAATAATGGTGTCCATTATGATGGAAAATATATTTTTATATGTAATATATTATATTTATTATGTATTTAATCTTATTTATTCCTTTTAAAACAAACCTATTTTTTACCTTCCATTTTTTGTTAATACGATAATCTCAAATGAGGAAGTGTGGACTACCGCCCCCTTAAATCAATGTGATTTGTTTACACACCACATAGAATGTATTAGGGATGGGTTTTATGAAATTATATGGTATATGTTATATATTAATTATATTTTAATAAGTATATATATACATACACACACACTTAAAAATATATGCATACTCCATTTACATACTTTCTCTCAATACGACAATAAAAACAGAAACATCGTTCATGTATACATACGACTTACCGTCTCCATGAACAGTTTATTCCATTTAATCATTATATATGGTATAAATTATTATAATATGAATATACTAGATATAACTGATATTCATATCATGGTATATATTCTGGAATCATGATTTTAGTATAAGGACTAATGATATAACAAATTAAGACACATGTGAAGAACAAAGTGAATATTACCCGAAGTGAAACTTTAATATAGGATCATTAACAAGTGGGTAATATATGGTTTTAATAGAACCATATATGGAAATATATATAAAAATATTATTCTGTAAAATATTTATAACAAACTTATATTTATTATACAAGAACCTATTATGAGTACGGAGAGAGTAGAGACACAAGGTAAGGGGATTTCATCTCACTTTTAAGTTGATTGAGATACAAGCTATGTTCTCCACTATTTCCTTTTGTGTAGTGTATGTATTATCCATAATTTTATTCCATGTATCTTGTACTTAAATTTATGGGTATTCACATTCCAATTTTATGAACCTTCTTTCATGCGGTTTATGTTTCAAAAGTTACCAAATTGGTAAAAATGTTTTTGTCTCAATTGGCCTTCTTTGAGACTCATGTTTTGTTATTCTCTAAAACTCTTTTTCAAGGTAAATATAATTACATTTTACATGAAATATCATGAATCTCAATATTTTCATGATATTATATGATTCATTTGATTACCTTTCCTTATATGGAGTGTGTGATCCCAAGATACCAAGTTATAAGAGTTTCTTGAGACAATCTCATTTATTTTTGAGATTGTTTATGTTTATGCTTTCCTTGATGAAATTTTATGATAAATCTCTAAAATATATTCATTATATTCCCTATAATATTTTATTTCATAATATTATCATGTATTGGTACCATTTTTTACTCTCAGGTACATAAGATAGTTAAGAAAGTGTTTTTAGGAAAGCCTGACTTTACCCTCTCTTCCGTCGGAAATCTTTGTTTTCTAAAAATAATTTCCAAGAATATTATACCATTACCCTATAATATCTAAAATAAATTTTTAACCATTTTCTATTACCAATATATTAAAGGTAATCTCCTTTTTTTTATTTATAAATATGACAATTTCCTATCCTTTTTACCATGTAAAATGAATGTTCTTTTTACCATGTACGACATGTATGGATTTACCCACAATCGTTTATTCGAAGATCCCATTTAATTTTTAAAAACATTACCTTTTAGTAAAATGTTTTAAAGATTAATTTTCATGTAATTTTTTTAATAAATGGTTCCAAACATATTTTTTATTTCTTCAAGGAAAATTGTTTTCAATGTATTTTTGAGTCATATTTACAAGTTTTCAAAGTGATTTAAAAAAATGGTTTTAAAAAAATTTCAATATTCATTATAAGTTTTCAAGAAAAAATGATTTTTAAAAGGTTGTAAAGATTTATTTATTTCTTTTCAAAGTATTTTCAAATAAATTATTTTCAAAAAATCAATCTTTATTTAAATTTTTTCAAGTGTTTTCCAAGAACAAAGTTGTAAAAAAAATTGATGCTTCTTTTAAATTTTTTCAAGGAAAAAGGTTTTCAAAATGATTTCATGTATTATTTATAAGCATTAAAGGTATTTTATAAGAAAATTATTTTCTTATACTTTTATGTATTAAAAATACGTTCTCAAAAAAGAAAGTATATTTTCCTCAAGAAATATTTTTTGTGTATATTTCAAAATAAATTTTCATATAAGATGACATATATTAATGTTACTCATGAATTTATAGGAAATGATATAAAGGTTCAATTAATATCCTTTCTATGAATGAGTTATGATTAATTCCATGTAATTTATGAAACCTATTTCTCATTCATGGGTTATACATAAATAAAATTTGTTTTCTTTTTACGGGTTATGTTTTTGATGAAATGATGACAAAACCTGTAACTCTTTGTTGAGGTTATGATATTTTTACATGTTTATTATACCCATTATATTTCATGGGTTATGATATGTTTTTTGTAACATGTATGTATGATTTCATTATGATATGGGTGGGACATATATCTCCCTCCAATAACTTAGGTAAAGATTTATATCTCATGAGATAAAAGAGGGCTTGAACGAGGGTTACTCAGTTTAGTAATACGGGGTTGGAATGAGGGTAACTCAGTTCAGTAATACAGAGAATGAATAACGGTTAATCGGTTTAGTAATACAGGTTTAGAATAAGGGTTACCCAGTTCATTAGTACTATGAAGTAATGAGGGTTACTCAGTTCAATAATTTATAGCCGGAATAACGATTACTCAGTTCAGTAATACATAGCTAGAATGAGGGTTAGCAATTTTAGTAATATAGGGTTTTAATAAGGGTTACGCCATTCAGTAATAAAGGGATGGAATTCTAGTCACTCAGTTCGGTAATATAGGGATTCAGTGGGGGGTACCTGGTTCAGTAAAGGACTTTTTCCACTAAGATGGTCTTGGAAGTTATTCCTTGGATACTATGGAAATAATATTATATGCTTATGTGTTTCCATAATTCCATTTCTTATTCCTATCTTATGATTTCATGTATTCTTCTATTTATTTCTTATGATTAATGTCTTATGAACTTCCAATCTTAATGCCATAATCTATGTTATGATCTTTGATATGCATGGTATGATCTTCTATTTACCAGATCACATCCTTATACCCATATACTCAGGTTTATTCTTACATGTATCCATTGTGCACCCTTACGGAACATTTGAGCTCACCCATTTTATGTTTCCTTTCCCCTAGGTTATGATGATGTGTACTATATTTGATATGTCTAAGAAGGGTTCTAGTCAAGAAGGACCTAGTCAGGGACGATGTAGCTCACTTATGTACCAGTGTTTATATTTCCATGTTTCCAAAGACACTATACCAACTACTATCTTTGGGAGTCTTTTTGTATAATGTCTAAGTATTCCACAAAAGTTATGTAATTTCAATGTTTGTAAAGAGAGGTTCTCTATAGTTGGTATCAGATAAAAGGTATAATTAACCTTTGGAAACTAAGATGAGAAAACATTAGTGAGATCCCTAGGTTTATTTCTAAGGATATTGCTAGGGATGTCTCTAAGGATAAGTATAAGAATGAGTTAGCATTTAGGAAAATGTCATGGAATTTTATTAAAGGATAGAGTGACTGGTTTCCAAGAAATACATCCCTACCTAGATAATACAAGTGGATGTGGCTTTGGCATAGATGTACTTTGGGGAAATAACTCTGAAAAGATGTTATGGGCTTGACTCAGGGTAATCATGTACACGAAAATGGGTCTTACTTCACACCTGGTTTGACACTCCAAATGGATATACCTTGGGAATTAACAAACTCTTCATGAAATATCACGAAGGATTTATATATAGGTTATTTATGAATATCATTGGATAAAACCAAGGTTTCATAGATTATGGAATGTTTCATGATTTAAACATACTATAAGTAATTATTTTCTTGACAATGTGGTTTCCTGCTATGATAAGTAATTCTCACACTATGCTTCTGGTTTTAGTCAATGGCGGGAACTAGAAGAAACTGGATTAATGTTGAATGTGGTGGAAGATTTTTTTATGAGCAATCAAGTGGTATGATATTTGGAGTGAAAAATGTCATGGGCATGCCTAATCAATTTTTATGGAACATGGTTAACAATGTTTACCTTAACCAACTCTCAGACACACTAAGGAAGAGAAAGAAGTATTTAACTGAGAGTTTGGGTAATAGAGATCATGGAGGGAAGAATATTTGGTTTCCCTTGTGTCAAGAATGTGGAAAGGATCACCTAAGAGAATACCTTAGAGGAACAAGAAGTTGTTTTTACAATAAAAAATAATGACACAAATCAACTGACTGCAAGTGAAAAATGAACAGTGTGGTTAATGAAATGGATGTGAATTTTGGCCCCCCTAAGTCTCCATCGAAGGTTAAGTGTTTTAAATGTAGAGAAAATAGTCATTATGCAACCCAATGCCCCAAGAGGAATGTTCCTGAAGAGAATCTGCAAGGTGGTGTGAGTAATGGTTATATTGTGGACGATTAAGAGACTAAAAATGAAATGTGAAAACAAATAGGTATTATTATTAATGGATCCACGAGGAATTAATAAAAGTAATTATGTATTTGGATTCTAGAATTAAGAATGTTGAATTATGTATGGATTGTCCAGTTTATGTTTTTCTAGGTATTTACAAGAATATATTGAATGGTATGATGGAATAGAAAGTTTATCCCATTACAGTTAATATTTTGACTAATGGAAGGTAACCCTTAACATGTTCTTGATTTTAAGATAATGTTGTATGGGTAAACATACATGTTATATAAATAAGTAAATCTGATAGTACTAATTAACTTGGAACTATGTAAGGACATTTTTATAGGTGTTTTATGATACAACTAATGTAGTTTACATAATTTTTTGATTTAAGGAGTAAATCCAATATACTTTGGAATGAGGAAGCGTACATGTTTTCCAAAAATATTTATAGTAATTCATGTTGTTACTTTGTTTCAAGGGAATATTCAAAAAGGGTATTCACATGTTTCCAATGTTAAGACTAAGAGATACTTTGTGATATAGGGGAATCAATGTTAATCTGATTTCATGAATCTCTATCTAAGGTTATTGATTTTCATCTTTCTGAAGGGTTATAAGGTTATATGTTCATGAAAAGTTTAATTTAAACATAGGATAAAGTATTTTTGCACTGATTTTGTGTTGAAAACATTGGTTAAAAGGGTAATTAGTTATTAAACTTATTTCAAGGATATCCATCGTATATATTATATTAGTGCATTTTTTTTAAATGAGGACATCATGTATGTCGGGTGATAACCAATCTAGTCTAGTAAGGTCACGGGTCTTGAACCCATGATTGAAGGGCGATAAGGGTTTCATGCCTACCACTGTCCTACGTGATTTCCTGGTTAAATTATATTCATTTTTAATGAATAAATATTTTCTATTAACTATTACTGCTACTTTTTTTAGATTTAATGCATGTTTTTTAAGCGACAAATAGTTATAATTTTTATTCTTCTATGGGTCTTAAGATATGTTAAAGGTATATTTTAGTGCTTTAATCATCAAGGCTAATTTCTATACATTTATTCCATGAGGTAGTGGTTGCATTAGAATTTTTTCAAAGCATAACCCAAGAAATAATTTTTTTATAGAAATTTATCAATAATTTCTCAACTTTCTGAAAGTGATACAAATAAATGTTATCTTAATACCTTAAATTCTGTTGAATCAATGGCTTCTGAAATCATCAAAGATTTATGAATTTGAGGTCCTAAACTTTCCTTCAATCATTCACTTGTTTTTTATTAATGACCTCAATCACTCCATAAAAATATTTACATTTTCCTCCTTTTCTAATCTTCATTCCCAACCCATGTTCTATTATGTGCAAACCCAGTTATATGTTATGTTGGATAACCATTATGGTTCCAAATTTCCATTTTTAAGGGAAGTTTTAGTATTCATTATTACGATGCGAGTTTATATGAATTACAATTTAAAGTATTAAACCTTTGATAACCCAGAATAATTTCAAGGGAGGAATTCATTTTTAAGGGGGTAGAATGTAACATATTAGAATTTAGAGAATTATTTTTGTTCGAATTAATTTAACTTTTCAATATTTTTCAATTCACATGATACTAGAAATATTTATTTATGTATATATATATATATTAAAACACTAATTAAAACATTTATTTTACACACAATACCAACTCTGTCAACGCTACAGGCAATACCAACTTGGTTTGCACTAAAAGCAACACTGACTTGGCGTACGATGCATGAAACACAATGTTTCTACGAACCATCTATATTTTTTAATTATTAAAATAATATAATTATAACCTAGACAATAAAATTATTAATAACTAATTTTCAAATATATTTGTTTTATATAAAGAAAACTTATTGATAATGAAAGATAATATTTTTTGTAAAGTCCTTTTATATTAAAAAATATTATTTTCATGAATAAATCACTTTTAATAAGAAAAATTAATTTTCAAAACATTTATAAACTGAATTGAATAAAATAAACATCATTTTTTAATTCAAAACAATGAAATTATCCTATGGTGAAGTTTTTTGATTTTTTTTTAAACTTCATTTTTTGATGAATAGTGAAAAATACGGCTTTGTAGTTAAAAACAACTTTATGCCTCATTAATTATTAATGATAAATGATATTATAAATATTTTTTAAGTTCAAATTAGATGAATATTACATCTAATAATTAAATTAAATTAATTAGTATTACCTTCACTTTGAAACTAAATAAAAAATCTTAACAATCTTTTGAACTTTTTCTTACTTTAAAACATCGTTATTTTGTCTCGTCTAGGGTTTTAGCACTAATATTAATTTTTCTGCCTCTCTGATTAGAATTTTAAAAATCTAACATACACCATTATATTCACTCTAATATTTAGATTCTAATAATACCATGTTAATTTCTGACCAATATTATTAGTAAAAGTGATTAAAATCAATCACAGCCATTAAGGAAAAATGAAGCATAATTAGGGACTAAACCTTAAAATTATGGGTCCAATGACCTACAAACGTGTCTAAATACCATTTTATATCCATATTGTGTCCATAAAACTACCATTATTGAGTTTTTTGGTTTTCTAAGACTTTTTTTAAGTAAGAACATGTGCACACCTAAATTGTTTCTAAAAATTTCATGTGAGTCCTTTTCCTTCCCTATAAAAGGCCACAACCTCAACCCATTCCTCACAGATCTAAAGACTATTAAGTTCATAAAATACCATTCCAAATTGTCTCCAATAATCCTCCCTTTGACCTTTATGCTTCCCTTTGGGCAGAAACCCTCTCAAGGAATCCTTTTGGCCCAAACCAAAAGGAGTTACCCGATTAAGATGTAATGTCTTCTCTCAAGATCCTTTCCTTAATTTTTCTTATACACCCCCTCCACTATCTTTATTAAATTATTGTGTAAAAATAAACAATATCCTAAACATAATAGTATTTTTTATGAAAAGTTTATCACCTACACTTACACACACCTTCATCTAATGGATGTTGAACATACTGTTTCTGGGTACGGTGAACTACTACCTCACGAGATGATGATTGTTCTCCCTTAACACCAATCATGGTGAAAATTATGGTGGAAATATATTTTCATATGTAATATATCATATTTTTTATTTCATTAATATTATTTATTCCATTTAAAAAACAACTCTGCTTTACCTACCATTTGGTGTTAATACGATAGTCTCGTTTGAGGAAATGTAGACTACCGCCCCCTCAAAGAGATGTGATTCATTCCCACACCACATAGAATCTATTAAGGATGGTTTCATTGAGATTATATGATATATATTATATATTAATTATACTTTAATAATGATATATATAAGTTCATATATTTAAATATGTTATTTACATACATTCATTTAATACGATAATAAAAACGGAGACAATGTTCATGTGTACGTACAACTTATCGTCTCTATGAACGGTGTATTTAATTTAATACTTATATATGTTATAAATTATTATAATATGAATATAATGGATATACCTGATATTTATATCATAATATACATTCCATAACCAGGATATAAGTATAAGGACCAATGATATAACAAATTAAGACACATGCGAATAACAAAGAGAATATTACACAAAGTGAAACTTTAATATAGGATAGTTAAAAATAGGGTAATATAATGTTATAATAAAACCATATATGGTAATAGATATAAGAATATGATTTCTTAAAATATGTATAATAAAATTATATTTAGTATACAAGAATCTTGTATGATTACGGAGGGAGTTGAGATACAAGGTAAGGGGATTTCATCTCACTTTTAATTTCTGTGAGATACAAGATATGTCCACCACTCTTTCCTTTTGTGTGGTGTATGTACTATCTGTGATTTTATTCTATTAATCATTTACTTAAATTTATATTTATTCAAATTCCCATTTTATGATCCTTCTTTCATGGGGTTTAAGTTTCAAAATTTTCCAAATTGGTAAAATTGTTTTTGTCTCAATTTTACTTCTTTGAGACTCATGTTTTCCTATGCACATAAACTCTTTTTCAAGGTGATTATACCTAAATTTTACATTATATATCATAAATCTAAATTATTTCATGATATTATGTTCTTCCTTTAACTACCTTTCCTTACATGTGGATCATGATCCCAATATACCAAGTTATAAGAGTTTATTGAGACAATATCATTGCTTTTCGAGATTGTTTATGTTTATGCTTCCTTTGATGACATATTAGGATATATATCTCATGAATATTCATGATTTTCCTTATCCTCTTTTATTTCAACATATTATCATGTATTGGTACCATTTTCTACTCTCAGGTATATAAGATAGTTAATAAATTGTTTTTAGGACAGCCCGACATTACCCTCTCTTCAGTCGAAAATATATGTTTTCTAAAAAGAGTTTCAAAGAATATTATATCATTCCCCTATAATATCTAAAATAAATTTTTACCCTTTTTCATTTAACAATATCTTCTAGGGAATATTCTTGTCGCTTTCCAAACAAGGAACTTTTCTATCCTTTTTACCATGCAATGGGAATGTTCTTTTGACCTCGTATGAAAAATATAGATTTACCCATGGACATTTCTTCAATGCTCCCTTTTCATTGTTAAAAAAGTTTATATTTAAGAAAATGTTTTTAGAAATTATTTTTTAAGGAAAATTAATTTCAAAATGTTTTCAAACTTCCTTTATATGTTTTCACGGAAAAATGTTTTCAAAATGCTTTCAAGTCTTATTTAAAAGTTTTCAAAGTGCTTTCAAAGAAATGGTTTGCAAAACATTTTCAAGATTATTTATATGTTTTAAAGAAAAATGAGTTTTTACATGATTTCAAGATTTATTTACAAATTTTCAAATTATTTTCAAAGAAATGGTTTTCAAAACATTTTCAATATTTCTATAAAGTTTTTCAATTGTTTTCAAAGGAAAAAGTTTTTAAAATGTTATAAAGCTTATTTTAAATGTTTTCAAGGAAAAGGTTTTCAAAATGATTTCATGACTTATTTATAGGGTTTTAAGGTGTTTTCTAGGAAAATTATCTTCAACTAGTTTTATTTATTAAAAATAATTTTTAAAAAAATATATATTTTTCCTAAAAAATTGTTTTTAGAGTATATTTAAAAATTCTTTTCCGTATAAGATGAAATCTGTTGATGTTACTCATGAATTTTTAATAAATGATCTAAAGTATCTTTTCATATCTTTTCTATGAATGAGTTATGATTAATTCCATGGCCTTTATGAAACTCATATATCCTTCATGGGTTATATTTATATAAAATCCATTCCCCATTTATAGGTTATTCTTTTGATGAAATGATTATGAGACCTGTATCTCTTTCCACAGGTTATGATATGTATACATGTTTATGATGCCCATTTAATTTCATGGGTTATGATATTTTTTGTGGCACATGTATGTTTTATTTCGTTGTGATATGGGTGGGACCTATATCGCCCTCTAATGCATTGGGTAAATATTTATATCTAATGAGAAAAAATAGGGTTGGAATGATGGTTACTTGGTTCAGTAATAGAGGATTGGAATGATGGATTCACATTTTAGTAATATAGGGTTGGAATGAGGGTTACTCATTTTAGTAATATAGGGTTGGAAAGAGGGTTAAATATTTCATTAATAAAGGGTTGTCATAAGGGTCACTCGGTTCAGTGATACATGGATAGAATAAGGGTTACTCAGTTTAATAATACAGGGTAAGAACTAGAGTTACTCAGTTCAGTAATACAGGGCTAGAATGAGGGTTACTCAGTTCAGTAATACATGGCTTGAATGAGGGTCACTTGGTTTGGTAATATAGTGATAGAATGGGGGTTACCGAGTTCAGTAATGGACTTTTCCCACTAATCTGGTCTTGGAAGCGATGCATTGGCTACTATAGAAATCATATTATATGCTTATGTGTTTCCATAATTACATTTCTTATTCCTATCTTATTCTTTCATGTATTATGTTCTTTATTTTATATGATTCATGTATTATGAACTGCCAATATTTATGCCATGATCTATGTTATGATCTTTGATATGTGGGGTATGGTCTTATATTTACAAGATCACATTCTCATACCCTTATACTCATGTTTCTTCTTACATGTCTCCCTTGTTTACCCTTACTAAGAATTTGAGCTCACCCCTTTTATGTATCCTTTACCCCAGGTTATTATGATATTTACTATGTTTAATATATCTAAGAAGGGTGCTAGTCAAGAAGAATCTAGTGGTAGATGATGTAGATCACTTATGTACTAGTTTATATGTTTCCATGTTTCCAACGGCATTAAACCAAATATGGTCTTTGGACATCTTTTTTTATAATGTTTAAGTATTCCACAAAATTTATGTAATGTCTATGTTTGTAAAGTGAAGGTTGCAACAATTTTGGGAAATGTTTTTTTATCCTAGCATTAATTTAGATCTTGGTTTAGTTTTACTACCATAATTATTCATGGTTTGTTCATTGAGAAACTGTTAAGTTATATTATGACATGATATGATGTTTCTGATGGTCAGGTATGAAGCACGAGATTGTTGATTTTATGTCTTATTGTTACACATGGAAAGAGATAAATTAATATCACCTGAAACCCTTTAATTTAATCCAAACACTTTTGATGTTAGTTTGGAAATGAGATGAGGTATCTATTGACTTCGTTATTGGATTAAAATGGACACCCCAAGGGAAGAATTCTATCTATGTGGTGATTGATCATTTAACAAAATCAATTCAAATTATTCTGATCCGGGAAACAACTAAAGTTGAATATATGGGTAATATACATATGCTAGATATCATGTAGTTACATGGGATTCACCCTATTTTAATCTAGGATAATAATTATAGATTTAACTCCTGATTCTGGAAAATTATACAAGGTGTGATGGGTATTAAATTCAGGTTTAGTATAGCATATCATCCATCGATAGACAATCATATAGAGATTTCTATTCATATCTTAGTGGATATTTTCTACACCTACTTCTTGGATTTTGGTGGATTATGTGATAGCCATATAGTTCTAGTCAAGTATCTATATAACAATATTTATTAGTTAGGGATCATAATTCCTCCCATTGAGGCATTGTATGGTTTCCTATAGTTATCAACTCTCTATTGGAAAGAGGTGGAAAAGGCCTCTCTTATGGGACTGAGTCTCATACAAGATATGTTGATTATGATTCAGGAAATATGTCAGTGTTTGGTTTTATCTAAAAGTTAGTATAAATCTTATGTGGATCTTATGCATTCTCCTTTGGATTTTTTCGTTGGGTAATGAGTTTCCATAAAATTTTCTCCTCAGTTGGGTCACCATTAGCTAGGGAAAGGTGGATGTTGGATCTAAGATATGTTATACCATTTGAAGTCACTGAGTGGATTGGTTATGTTTCATATATGTTATTATTACCAACTCAGTTGAAGTGAATTCATGATGTTTTCCACGTATCTCATCTCAGGAAGTACCATCATGGTCCCTCCCACATTCTTAGTTGGGAAGATAACAAGTAAGAGATAGATATTTCAACTATAGAGCATCCACTAGAGAGCATCGATTCTCATATGAAAGTATTTAATGGTAAGTCTATTCTATTCATTAGATTTTTATAGAAAAGGTTATCATATTCTCATGAGACATGGTAGTCTAAATTGTTGGTGAGGGAGTGGTGGCCTCATCTCTTTCCAAAATACCCTTCTTCCACATGACTTACCAAGGATATAGTGTTTTGTTATTGGGAGATTGTAACATCCTAGATAAAATAATATTCTCTTTTTAATGTTTATGAGTTTGTATTTAGGTTATAAGGGATTAAGTAATATTTTGTTCGGTTTCTAAAAAACCTAATCTAGGTACTTCCTACAGGACCATTTTACACCATAAATGTGTATTTTTCGGCATAGATTTGTCCCAGGGTACAAGTTGTGAAAGAATTTATGGCACAAGAATCATGAAAGTCATAAAATATTTTTTTACACCATAAATTCCTTTTACATCATAAGATCACCTTTTACACCATAAAATAATCTATTGGGGTAAATTTAATCCAAGGTGATGTGTTTTTAATTTTAACCAAGTTATGGGTAATTTGCTCCATAATCCACCTATTTACACCGAAAATCATTCAACGCAGTAGGTTTTTATCATTCTACACATATGAATTTTCATAAATTGATAGACTACTCCTCTATCTAACCTTAGGTGATTCCAGGTATGATTTGGGTGCCTACCCTCCTTCCAAGTTCATCTGTTCAGTGTTCAATATTTGTATCGACTGAATTACTTCTTCTTAGGAATCATTCTTTCTGCGTCTTCATTTACATTAGTTGAGGAAGTGGTTTGGTGCTACATTGTGAATTTTTATAAATTTTATTGATGTTTTTTAATCCTTTCTAGATCCATTGTGTGGTCTTCTTCTGGGGACTAGTCCTTTTTAGGTTGTGGTGAAACATGTGCATGTTATTTGATTTATATTTTGATCTACTATCTCCTCCATCTGTTTCATTTATGGAATGTGATTCTACATTTTGAGAATGCATTATAGGGACTCCAGTTTTTTCTTTGTTTTCCTTCCTATATTAGGGGATCTCATTATGGGCATGTGGGACTCTATATTGAGGTAGGTTTTTTCTTATGTATCTTTTGTTGGATAAACCTTAAATACACTAGTTTAATAAATTGTGTTATAAATTAATTGGAATGATTTATTTATTTTCATATGTATACATTGGATTTTGATAAAAGGTGGTTTCACATGTTTTGGTTAAAGAAAAGTTATTTTCAATGAATTATAAAATGTATTTCTAAAATTGTTCTAAAATAATTATTTTAATAAAATGATTTGGAAAATGTATCACATGGAAATCCTTGGGTACTTTTTTGGATGGTGTAGCATTAGGCCTCACTCATTCTTACTACCAAGGGATTCACTCAAGGTGTGCTCCTCTTCTTCATAGGCCAAGATTACTAGAGAATTATTTGACGCAGATGGGAGACTCAATGTATGGGTTATTCGTCTATTCCCTAGATTTGATACAGATATGTATGAGATTAATTATGTGATTTTATATGTTTGGGTATGATTTTTCTAGAAATACTGGCCCATAGTGATCCTTGGTGTGATATACCTATGCTTTTCTTTGTTTTTATTGTCTTTGATTACCTATTTTGATATATTTGATATGTTTTGAAAAAAATTAACCTATATGTTTTAAAAAATTTGAAAAGGGGGAATTTATTACCATGAATTTAATATAAAAATTGTTTAACTGGTTATCATTCCATGTTTTATTAAAAGTTGGGAAAGTTTAAATTTTTATATAGATACATGTTATAGGACACATGGGTGGGATCCTACTAAGAATATTTATCTCACACCCTTCACAACCTTTCAGTGGTGTTTAGACCTAGTTAGGTATTTTGATACAGAGAAAGACAAGGCTCCAAAGTGAGGTGGAAAGCTTTTAGTCACCTAGTCTTGGGTAGATGGTGGTGAGATAGTGGGATGGTGTCCTCTTATCACATGGAGTATTTGATTCTCATTTTGGGTTTTACCATTTGTTGTTGGACTTGTACTGTGGAGTTTGTTTAGCTGCTTTTGAGTTGTATCATTTCTATTATTTCATTTTATTAATGGCATATATTTAATGCTCTTATTCCATTGTTTAATTTTTATATGTATATATATTCCATGTACTCTGTTTTATGTTTGGGTGAAACTATTTTCTTGGGGTTTTTAAATGACTCAGTGCAAGTTGACAACCCATGGGGATCAAGAATGCCCTTCAAGTAAGTGGAGGATTGGCTCAAGTGTAAGTTTGTGTGGGTATCCTAGGTCAGTTCATGACACATATTACCAAACTAGGGATAATGAAAAAAATACAATACCCTCTTTGAGTTACAAAACAAGATTTATCTTCTCTTTCCCATTTCATTTTTATTTTTTACTTTGAATAATTCCTCATTATTGTTTTTTTACTTTTGAAAAATTTCAAAGGATACAATTGTAACACCCTGAGATTTTTAAGAGATTGATTTTTTTAATTTCTCTGATGAATTATGTTGTATGATACACCAAGGTATGCCCATGCTATTTGAAACACTGGCTTAGCCTGTATTATACATAACACTATGTTTGGATTGTGTTGCATGGAATTTCAAGTTATTTTGATAGAACTCATTTCACACAAGACTGAGTTTAATCGAGGTTTTAAAATAATAAAATCAATCTTGATGGATTTTATTAATGAAATATATATTTAATACATTAAATATAATGTTTAAAATTCATATTATATGTTTTCTAGATATTATATAAAAAAATAAATATTCGGATAAAAGATGTATTTTTTTAAAAATGAAGTTTTGCCGCATTTTTATGGATTACACATTTTAAATCTAGTTTTTGAGACTATTTAATACTATATTTTAAAAAATAAAATTCTTTTTTGGAAGTGGGAAATAAAATTTTAGTTTGGATAATTTTTTGGTATCTATCTGACAACTTTTATCTTTTCATTAATAGTGAAAAATATTTCATTTTAATTCAAAACTACCTTTTAATCTAATTTATTTATATTCTTAGATTATCATTATAATTGGTTTTAATGTATTATTATATTATTATTTTATTTTTTAATCCAATTAGGGTCATTGGATTTAATTTCACATTGAAATTTGATATAAAAACATGTTAATATTTTGATGGTTTTTACTTTTTAAAAACTCATTTTCTCATTCCCTCAACATTATTAATTTTAAATTAATTTCTACATATTTTGAGTTTAAAATTTTGAAAATATGAATTCAATATTTTAAATAAGTGGGTACAAATTATTTTAATAGGTTACTTTGATTTTTTGGATATTGTGAATAGTACCTATGGTAACTTTTATTTAACATGGTTAAAGGCAAATCAGGTAACTTTGGTAAGAAATTAATATCATAAGGATAATAAAAACACCCTAAAACCTGCAAAAATTATATTGGATGAGTAAAAATCATCCCTTAATACCTATGGATCATAATTGAATCATTAAATATATTTTTTTCTGTGAAAATGATATAAATATTATTAAAATAAAAGAAAGTGACAAAATTTCACTCTCTTATTTCTTATAAGTATAATAATTTTAATAAATTGATAAACATGACAAAAAGTCAATAATAAATACGATCCATAAATAAAATTAAATTATCTACATCATGGTAATTTATTTATAATTTTTAGCGATTAAATATTTATCCTAAAGGCTTATACAATGATGATGTATAAATTATTATTTGATGAAAAATCAATTAAGAAATTTTAATTAAAATGATAATAATCATTAAAAGATAGAAAAACTTGAAAAAATCATATTAGTATAGTATATATCAGATATAGTCATCCAAGGGTTGAGTTATTGACCATTTGTAGCCATATGGAAATGATTATTACACTTCTAATATTTTATTTAAAGTGATGTTAAAGTTGTCACATTCATGTTTTAATAAATATAATATTTTTAATGTTTAATTTTCCATAAGATATATTAGACTATAAGTATTATTATGAAATATAGAGGATTTTTATTCATCATAGTATTTTATTTTTAATTTTTACCCAAAAAATAAGTATATTAAATAATTACACAAAACTGATGTCGTAGTTATTTTATTAATAGAAATATCACAATAATGTTATTAAAAATACAAAAATAAATATAATTTTTGATAATTAATATATCAAAAAAAAAATTATATGTAACTATCCCATTATAGATATAATAAAAAAAATTGAGGTTAAAATCTTATCTTGATATTTTTAAAAATTATTAATAGTATATTTTCAAAATTTACACTATTGAAATTTTGTTAGAATAATGTTTTATTAAATTATTTAAAAATCATAAAATATTTTAAAATTTATAAAATAATTATGGATTATTATAAATTTTTTAATATTTTTCATTTATGGTTTTATTGACATCCTTTA
This sequence comes from Viscum album, assembly GCA_963277665.1. NCBI lineage: Eukaryota > Viridiplantae > Streptophyta > Magnoliopsida > Santalales > Viscaceae > Viscum > Viscum album. The sequence goes on along the minus strand of OY728125.1, from coordinate 645,469,754 downwards.
ATTTAAAATTATACTATTTTAATAATGAACAATTTGTTACCCTAGTTAAAATTAAAAGAGAATAATTAGGGGTAAAAGGAAATGATATGGTTTAAAATGAAAAAAAAACATGTATAAACATTATTTTTTGATGATATTAAAACCTTATCTCATCTCATATTATAAATAAGGAACTTTTTTAGGTTTTTTATGTGTTTTGAGTTTATAATAAATTAATATTTTTGGAGTTTCCAATTGTTCCCCGCATCTGATTTATAAAAAGAAACCTCCTCCCCCACCTCTTCACTTAAAATTAAGCTCTAAATCTACGTAATAACTGGTCCATTTCCCTCAAAAACTTACCTAGTTACATTCTAGAGGTTATGTTTGTAACACACAGAATTTTTTTGAAAAATATTCTTTTAATTTCATTAAATGTCTTGTGTTTTATGCTACACCAAGATTACCTTGCGCTATACGCAACACCGTATTAGCTTGCAGTATATGCAACACTATTCTTAGATCGTGTTACACACAATTTTGATAATAGTTATTCTATGAAACATTGAGTATATATATATATATTCAATGTATAAATGAAATATGGTTGTATTTTGTTAAATGAAACAACGAAGGATTCTTTCACAACACACAACCCTGACTTGGCTTGCATTACACACAATCGCGACCTTCCTCGATAGCATGTGTTGTACGCAATACCAGGTTTTACTAAAAACAAATATATTATTATAATATTATTAATAACTAGCCATTATGAATAGTATTAACTAAATTTTGAATTTTATAACATTATTATTCATTTTACACATTTTCTAGTACATGGTATAAGAACAAAATAAATTTTTCGGGTAAAATAAATATTTTTCAAAAAATGCAGTTTTGCCGCCTTTTGATGGCGCACCCACTTTAAATCTATTTTTTGACATTTTTATAAGTTCCATTTCACAAAATAAAATTATCCTTTGGAATCAAGAAATAAAAATTCACTTTGGACAAATTTTTCATTTTATTCTGATGACTTTCATATTTTAATAAATAGTAAAAACACGCTATATTTTAATTAAAAACAACTTTTTTCATCGTAATATCTTATGTGGTTAAATTATAATATTGAATGGGTTTAAATTATAAATAGAATATATTTTTACCATTTAATATAAAGTATGTCATTAGCATTGATTTTACCTTGAATTCATAGGTTAAATCAATTCAATCTTTTGCAATGTTTTAAAGAAAACCCCGTTTTCTTTCGACAACGGGATTAATTTTAATTTAATTTCTGCAACTTTTGTGTATTGAATTTGGAAAAATGGATTCCATATTTGTAATCAGTGGGTCCAAATTATGTTAATAATCTAATTTTTATTTTTGGGCATTGTGAATAGTAACTACGGTAAATTTTATTTACTATAGTTAAAGGTAAATCGGGTAATTAAGGGTAAATATAAGATTATAAAATTACCCTAACACTTGGAAAAATATTATTGGATGACTAAAAGTCGAACCATATCACCTAAGGGTCGGATTAGATTCATTTAATGGACTTTTGTCCATGAAAATAATTTAATTATTATTAAAACCAAAGAAAGTGACAACATGTCACTCTCTTAAATACTATAAGTATAATAATTTTAAGCTAGTGATAAACTTCATGAAACTTCGAACATTAATATTATACGGAAATCTAACAAAATTATCTACATCATGGGAATTTATTTATAATTTTTTGGGATTAAATAATTATCATTAATTGTGACACAATAGTGATGCAGAAATTATTTATCTAGTGAAAAATCAAGAATATAGTTTTTATTAAACTAATAGTGACCATAAAAGGCACAAACCCTTGACCAAAACTTATTAGTCATGTAAATTTAAACTATAATCATCCAATGGTCTAATATTTGACCATTTGGAGTCTTATACAAACAATTATGACACTTATATTATAGTATTTTAAATGATGCCAAAGTTGTCACCTTCATAATTTAATAAATATAACAATTTAAATATTGTGATTTTAAGATGATAAATTCTATTACAAGTATTTTTGTGAAATTTAATATATTTATCTTCATCATAGGATTTTATTTTAAATTTTTATTCAACAAATCAGTATATTAAATAATTATAAACAAATGTTGTAGTAATTTTTTTATTAAGAGATAAACCAAATAAATGGTTTTAAAAATAATAAAATAAATATTATATGAACTATTTAATGTGATCCACTAATTTTATAGATACATATGACCTTTTATGAATCAATTAAAGCTTTAATTCGAACATATCTTCTGTATATATTTTATTTAAATTCAAATAAATGAATAGTGTCAAAATTGACACTATTATTATTTTATAAAAATAACATATTATAAAATTGTTTAAAAATCACAAAAATATTTAAAAATTATAAATTTAAATTTATATGGTCTATAATGTTATAAAGTAAAAAATTATGGAAAATTCACAACAAATAAGTAATTATTTGTTATAATTTAAAATTTAGAATTTTATTACCACGAATAAACTTAAATAGATTAAATAAGGATAAATCAAATTGATAAGGTTTAAAATAAGATCCAAACATGTCTAAATTTGATTGGTTGATGATATTACAACCCTATCTCATCTAATATTTGAATATGAGTCATTTTTCGAGGTTTTAATGTGGGGTTAGATTTATTATAATTTGATATTTTTAAGAATTCCAAAGGTGCCCCTCTCCTCCCTTATAAAAGGGAACCTCCTCCCTCTCCTCCTCACACCAATTTGAGCCTTCATTCTCGGTAAACCCCTGCCAAATTATCTTCTCCACTTCCCTAGAAACATCATAGAGGTTCTGGTCTACTTTAAAGACCAATCTTAGTGCCCTAAGAGGAGGTTTCAAAGAGGCGTATCGAAGAAGAGGTAATTTCTTCTCCTGATTATTTCAAGCTTCTTTCTTCTTCAACTTCTTCTTATTATTTAGTTGTTTCATTATAAAGTAATAACATCAGTATAAATAATATACTTATTTGTTATTATAAATATTAAACAACCCCATTTCACCTTCTATCCATCCTACGGAAAAAAAATCACCGCGCGTGCGTACGTACGGAATACCGTCTCCACGCTGTGGTGTAATTTGTTTTTCCACCAACACCTTACATGGATGGGTATAATGGTGTAAATAATAACCATAAATAGTTATTATAACATCATACTGATTCTGATATATTGTATCATCCACTCCAATTCAATTCAATAATTATGGAAACGATATCATCGCTCGTGCGTACGTACGGACTACCGTCTCCACAACGTGATGAGATTCATTCTCCATGTTAACCATTTAAGAATGATTATAAAGTATATATAAGAAATAATAATGAAAAATATGACATTATAAAGCTACTGTATTTATGTATATATGTATGTCATCTACTTAATTCCATTCAACTCAATAATGAAACGAAAACAGCGTTCATGCGTACGTACGACCTACCGTCTCCATGAACGGTGTATTTCTTTCCATTTATCGATATATTATATATATGTATATTCTGAATATATATTATATATAAATCATGTTTTATATTCTGGAATTATGTAATCGTGATCTAAGTAATCATATGAATAATTACAAGTCAAAACACGGACGACAAATGAAACGATTTTGCCCAAAATGCTCTTTAACATGGAATTTAAAAAAGAACAGGTAATATAAAGTCATAAGTGAACCATATATGATATCATAAAAATTAATATGATTCTGTAATAATTCAATAACATTATTTAAATCATTATACAGGAGGTTCAGATACGTACGAAGCATATCTGACATAAGGTAAGGGATAATTTTGCAAATCTCATTTTTATCCGAAATTGCTTATTCGTAAGTAATTTTTGGGGTTATTACTATCATCTATTTCCATGTTTTATAAAAGTGTATTAATGTATGTTTAAAGTCCTTTTTACCCATTTTTGACATTTACTAAATTATATATATGGAATCTTTCTTTTACGAAGTACTTTTTGACTTTTCCGGCAAAAGTACGAGAAGAATGTTTTTATTAACTTATACGACACAAACAGATTTTTACGGTTTTATAAAGCCTTATTTTCATGAAGCTTCCTCGAAAATATTTCATGAATGTTTTCAACAAAATCCTTTTATTTTAAAATTGCATGGAATTTTGTGAAAATAAAATGACTTTCAAGAAGAAATGATATTTTCCTTAAGAATTCATTTCAAGTGTTTTATCAAAACCATTTTCCATCTAAGATGAAATTATTTTCATATGTGTATGTTTCAAGTATAATGTCTCTATGATTTACATGGATTAACTTTTCTTATTATGAAATGATATCCATTTCTTTTATATGGATTATGTGATGATGGGATGATATTTATGAAACCCATTTTATTCATTGGGTTATTATGAATGATGTATGTTTATTTTGTGGCACAAGTAAGAATGATTTCATTATGAGATGGGTGGGACCTATATCTCCCTCCAATGAATTGGGTAAAGATTTTATATCTCATGTGATAGACATGGCTGGAATGGTAAGTTAATCTGGTTCAGTGTTACAAGACTGAAACGAGGAGTGAACTCGATTCAGAATGGGACTTTGTCTACTAAGATGGTCTTGGCAGCAATGCCTTGGCTACTATGGAAATCATTACATGTGCTTAATGGATGCCAAAATTACATGTTTTATTCCCATGCTATTTTTTCATTCATAATGTTTCTTTATGATCTATGCCTTACGTACTTCCATGTTTTATGTCATTTCTCAAGCTTTTTATGTTTAAACATTATGTTCATGTTTTTAAGTTCAAATGTATATGGTGCGTTTTATTTTATCCATACTTACCCTTACTGAGCATTTGAGCTCACCCTTTTTATGTTTTCTTTTCCCCAGGATATAAAGAAAGGTTTTAGGTAAGAAAAAAAAGGGAAATATCTTTATGGGAGATGTTGAAGATCTTTCACCACGATTAGAAGATTACGTTCCAAGTTTCCAAAGACACTAAACTATTACGATCCTTGTGTGTCTGTTTTGTTATGTATTAAGTATTCCGCTAAAGTAATGTAATGTCCATGTATGTCAAGCTTAGGGTATCTACAATGTTCTTCTCAAATGGCTAACTCTATTACCTTTAAGAGGAGATCTAGAGGGAGCACGTCGAAGAAGAGGTAATCTCCTCTTCTGATTCCTTCAAACTTCTTTCTTCTTCTACTTCCTATTTAGGAGTTGTTTCAATTATAAAGTAATAAATTAAATATAAATTATATAATTATATGTCATTATAATTATGTAACCACAATATTCTACCTTCTATCCATCCTATGAAAAATTAAATCCCTACGCGTGCGTATGTACAAATTACCGTCTCCACACTGTGGTGTAATATGTTTTTCATTACCACTAATTGGATGGGTATAATGATGGAAATAATTACTATATTTGATTAATATAAAATTATATATATTCTATAACAAAATATATACCAACTTCTTTAATACCGTTTCACAATTATGTGAATGATATCGCCGCTCGTGCGTACGTACGACCTACCTTCTCCACGATGTGATGCAGTTAATTCTACATGATATCCATTAAATAATGATTATATAAATATATTGAAAGAATGAATATGATATATATTATATTAGTATCATTTTATAAATTACATTACTTTAATCTATGAATAGTTATAACAACTTATTTGACGAAACAAGCGTAAGAAAATAATGTAGTTAAAACCCGATGGATGAGTAATAATGTTATTAACAAACAGATGATAATATATGATATCATAAACATAACTATGATTATGGAGTGAATCTGTGAAATTATTTAAATCAGTATACATGAGGTTTCTATACATACAAATGATATCAAACCTAAGGTAAGGGATTATTTTGTATCACTTTTGTTTTTGTAGGACATATACCTTATACACCACCTATTTCTTTTGAGTTGTGTTTATGCTGCCCATGAATGTTTTTATGATTATTATTATAAAGGTTATGATATGTATAAAATTTTATTTATTTTATGAGGAATAAAATTTGGCTGATTATAATTTTTTAAGGGATAATTTTTCAATCTCATTTTATCTAAGATTGTTTATACGTAAGTATTTATTGGGGTATATTTATCATCCATATCCATGTTTTATACATATGTATTATAAAATATTTTTATATTATTATACTATTTTTTAAATTCAATTTTACCTATTGGTTAATTTTTAATAAAATTTATGAAAGGAATATTTTTTTGTTTTCGATACAAGGTACTTTTTGACTTTCCGACATAAGTACAAGAAAAATGTTTTCTTTTAACTTATACGGCATGAATGGATTTTTATGCTTTAATAACACCTTACTTCCATAAAGCTTCCTTCAAAATATTTCTAGTTTATTTTCAAATAAATTAATTTCTTTTAAAATTTTGTTAAATTTTGAGAAAAAAATTTTTTTGATGAAGAAGGTATATTTTCCCTAAGAATGAATATAATGTGTTTTATCAAAATTATTTTCCATCTAAGATGATATTATTTAATAATATTATGTTTCAAGTATACTACCCCTATTATTCCTATTACTTGAATTTTTTATGATTGGATGACATTTATTAAATCCATTTCTTTTTCATGGATTACGTTATGATGGAATATTGTTAAAAAAACTATTTTATTCATTGGGTTATGATATGATGAATGATTTATGTTTTTGTGGAACAATGAAAAATAATTTCAGTATGAGATGTGTGGGACCTATATCTCCCTACAATGAATTGGATAAAGATTTATATCATATGAGATAGACAGTACTGGAATAAGAAATGATCTTCGTTCTGTAATACAGGAATGGAACAATAAGTAAACCTAGTTCAGTAATATAGGCATGGAACGAGGCGTAAAGTCGGTTGAATAATGGATATTGTTTACTATGATAGTATTTCAAATGATCATTGACTAATATGAAATGATTTTTTATGCTTATGTGTATTCCAAAAATTACATGTATTATGTCATTAATTTTGGTAATATGATCATTAATTCTTTTTGACCTTTTATGATTTATCCCATGACATGATATTATGATCTTTCATATGTAGGATAATTGTAGACCCCGAAAAACGCGTCCCCAAAATTTTCCAAATGCTTCCATACATGATCCAAGATCGTAGTCCATTTCGCAAGCTTCGATTTGGTAGGTCGTAGGGCCCAAACAGAGTTACGGATTAGGAGTTATGGACGTTTGAAGTTGGGCTGGAAATCTGGTTCGCGAAGCCCATTCGCGAAGCCCCCCTCCGTGGTCGCGGAGCGCCGCCGCGAAGCAATGAGGCGAGAGGCTCCGAGAACCCGTTTGACGTTTGCGATGCGCCGCGAAGACCCCTCGCGAAGCACTCATGCGAAGCACCGATGCGAAGCACCCGTGCAGTGCGGTCTCGCGAAGCCCCGCCGCGAAGCGCCCCGACCATCGTGGCCTCGCGAAGCTCCAGAGGCGGTGATGCTCCGCGAACGCATTTGACGTTCGTGAGCCGCCGCGAAGCTCCAGAGGCGGTGATGCTCCGCGAACGCATTTGACGTTCGCGAGCGCGCCGCGAAGCTCCTGAGGCGGCGCGGAAGTTCTGCTTCGTGGCGCCCCTGCCTATAAATACCCAGCTCACCCCCCTTCTCGAGAGGACTGCCGAGGACGGCCACGGCCACTTCGCCCCTTGGGCGGCCGAGCGGAGCTCCGCATTGCGGCTCCGCGAAGCCATGCTCCGCGAGCAGCTTCCTTCGCGTTGCTGCTCTGCGAGCCGAGACTCTAGGAGTCCATGCTTCGCGAGCCTATGCTCCGCGATGCTGCTCCGCGAGACCAAGCTCCGCGAGAGCCCTTTGCTCCGCGAGCCCTTGCTCCGCGATGCTGCTCCGCGAGACCAAGCTCCACGAGACCCCTTTGCTCCCGCGAGAGACCATTGCTCCGCGAGGCCATGCTTCGCGAAGCTACTTCGTGAAGACCCATCCTTCGCGAGGATCCTACCTTCGTGCCCACCGGTCCATACCGCGGGGGCTGCGCCCCCCACACCCCCGCTCGGGGTCAGTGCCGGGCTGCGGTCCCGGCCCTCCGGGCCGGTCCCTTCGCTACCGTCACAGACCCCCATGAAAAATGGAGAGTCGCACCGCGAACTTTTCGGGCCGGGATGCCGGGATTTTCCATTGCGCCCTTATGCGCTCCCACCTTCCACCTATGGAACACCATGATTCGAGATACTCCTCTACACACCATGAAACACCTTGAGTTGACATAACCTCTTGGTTTCATTCCATGTCGTGAGTCGAGATTCTCATCATCAATTCCCCGAGTACCTTGAGTCGAACCATCCCTCAGGCAACTCCTCCAAACCCGATCACCTGGCTCCTATGCCAGGTTGAACCAGAAAGGGCTGCTTTGCGTAAGTCCCAACACCAACCATTTCTAGGCACCTTCTGCCTAATAGTCCTATCTACATGACTATAAACTGTAGTACTCCCTATCTAACAAATGATAGGATGCCTCTCGCTTCTAACGAGAGATGCCTCATTCTCTTATCATGAGATGACAACAGTCCTACCTACATGACTCTAAACTGTAGTATTCTCCCTATATAACAAATGATAGGATGCCTCTTGCTCCAAGCGAGAGATGCCTCATGCTCCTAGCATGAGATGTCAATAGTCCTCTCTACATGACTATAAACCGTAGCACTCATCATCCAACAAATGATAGGATGCCTCTCGCCCTATACGAGAGATGCCTTATGCTCCAAGCATGAGATGCCAATAGTCCTATCTACATGACTATAAACTGTAGTACTCCCTATCTAACAAATGATAGGATGCCTCTCGCTTCTAACGAGAGATGCCTCATTCTCTTATCATGAGATGACAACAGTCCTACCTACATGACTCTAAACTGTAGTATTCTCCCTATATAACAAATGATAGGATGCCTCTCGCCCTATACGAGAGATGCCTTATGCTCCAAGCATGAGATGCCAATAGTCCTATCTACATGACTATAAACTGTAGTACTCCCTATCTAACAAATGATAGGATGCCTCTCACTTCTAACGAGAGATGCCTCATTCTCTTATCATGAGATGACAACAGTCCTACCTACATGACTCTAAACTGTAGTATTCTCCCTATCTAACAAATGATAGGATGCCCAATTCACCAGTGAGTTGGGATGCCCTCATGGCCAGACATGAGGAAGACATTACGGGCAACTTCCTAGCGTAAGCCCCATTCACCAGTGCCACTCCTTAGTGGCACCCGGGCAGCTTCCTAGCGTAAGCCCCATTCACCAGTGCCGCTCCATAGCGGCACACGGGCAGCTTCCTAGCGTAAGCCCCATTCAACATTGCCGCTCCTTAGCATCACCCGGGCAGCTTCCTAGTGTAAGCCCCATTCACCAGTGCCGCTCCATAGCGGCACACGGGCAGCTTCCCAGCGTAAGCCCCATTCAACATTGCCGCTCCTTAGCGGCACCCGGGCAGCTTCCTAGCGTAAGCCCCATTCAACATTGCCGCTCCTTAGCGGCACCCGGGCAGCTTCCTAGCGTAAGCCCCATCCACCATTGCCGCTCCTTAGCGGCACACCCGGGCAGCTTCCTTGCGTAAGCCCCATTCACCATTGTCGTTCCACAGCGGTACCCGGGCAGCTTCCTAGCGTAAGCCCCATTCACCAGTGCCGCTCCATAGCGGTACCCGGGCAGCTCCCTAGCGTAAGCCCCATTTACCATTTCCGTTCCTTAGCGGCACCCGGGCAGCTTCCTAGCGTAAGCCCCATTCACTGTTGTGATCCTATGCAGCGGTAAGTCGTTGACATCCCCATCCAGCGGTAAGCCGTTGTGATCCTATGCAGCGGTAAGCCGTTGACATCCCCATCCAGCGGTAAGCCGTTGTGATCCTATGCAGCGGTAAGCCGTTGACATCCCAATCTAGCGGTAAGCCGTTGTGACCCAATTTAGCGGTAAGCCGTTTTGGGCCTCCATCCTGGAGTAAGTCCCAACACCATGGGCCGCTCAACGCGTAAGCCCCTCTTCGCTTCTCACGGACGCACCCTTCGCGACGTGATCGTCAGGTCCTTGCAACCTCTTGTTTCTCACACCGAGCATGACTCACGTGGGCTTAGAGTGAGCACCGACCCTGACGAAACCCACCTGAACTACGAGGTCTTTGATCCATGTCAAGGCATGGTACGTAGGAAGCCTCCACGAGGTTCAAGCCCACCCGTCGCTCTTTCACGTCGGGTCTCATTCCAGTCCAGCGGTAAGCCGTTGTGACCACCTGAACTACGAGGTCTTTGATCCATGTCAAGGCATGGTACGTAGGAAGCCTCCACGAGGTTCAAGCCCACCAACAGTGGACCAAGGTCTACTTTCACGTCGGTTCACCGACACACCCACCCGTCGCTCATTCACGTCGGGTCCCATTCCAGTCCAGCGGTAAGCCGTTGTGACCATTTGAACTACGAGGTCTTTGATCCATGTCAAGGCATGGTACGTAGGAAGCCTCCACGAGGTTCAAGCCCACCCGCCGCTCTTTCACGTCGGGTCTCATTCCAGTCCAGCGGTAAGCCGTTGTGACCATTTGAACTACGAGGTCTTTGATCCATGTCAAGGCATGGTACGTAGGAAGCCTCCACGAGGTTCAAGCCCACCATTAGTGGACCAAGGTCTACTCCCCATTTGAACTACGAGGTCTTTGATCCATGTCAAGGCATGGTACGTAGGAAGCCTCCACGAGGTTCAAGCCCACCAATAGTGGACCAAGGTCTACTCACCATCTGAACTACGAGGTCTTTGATCCATGTCAAGGCATGGTACGTAGGAAGCCTCTATGAGGTTCAAGCCCACCCGTCTTTCACGTCGGGTTTCACCCCCGTCCAGCATGACGTTAAACTACATTCTGGTCCAGTGGTAAGCCATTGCGACCCAACCCACCTGAACTACGAGGTCTTTGATCCATGTCAAGGCATGGTACGTAGGGCGCCTTTATGAGGTTCAAGCCCACCAATAGTGGACCAAGGTCTACTTTCACGTCGGTTTACCGGCGAAACCCACCCGAACTACGAGGTCCTTGATCCATGTCAAGGCATGGTACGTAGGACGCCTCCACGAGGTTCAAGCCCACCAATAGTGGACCAAGGTCTACTTTCACGTCGGTTCACCGACACACCCACCCGTCGCTCTTTCACGTCGGGTCCCATTTCAGTCCAGCGGTAAGCCGTTGTGACCTCTGAACTACGAAGTCTTTGATCCATGTCAAGGCATGGTACGTAGGAAGCCTCCACGAGGTTCAAGCTCACCCGTCGTTTATTCACGTCAGGGTTCACTATCGTCCCGCATGACGTTAAACTGTATTCTCCGAACTACGAGGTCTTTGATCCGTGTCAAGGCATGGTACGTAGGAAGCCTCTACGAGGTTCAAGCCCACCACCCATTGGACCAAGGTCCACTTTCACGTCGGCTCACCGACACACCCACCCGTCATTCCACGTCGGGTCCCATCCTGGTCCAGTGGTAAGCCATTGCGATCATCACCTTTTGAACTACGAGGTCTTTGATCCGTGTTAAGGCATGGTACGTAGGAAGCCTCCACGAGGTTCAAGCCCACCCATCACCCAATTCACGTCGGTTTACCGGCACCCTCCCGAACTACGCGGACTTTGATTCCCTGCCACGGGGATACGTAGGAAGCCTCTTCAAGGCTCAAGCCCAACTTCACCGTCGCCCATGCGATGGTCCCATTTCACTCCCCCTCCACTTCACTTATTCATCCATCACCCATCATGATTCTCACCTGGGCCGCCACATCCCGGTGGAATCATGCCATCCACCTCCTCGCTGCTCCTAGCGGCGCATGGGCCGCTTTCCATGTGTAAGCCCCATCATATCTCCGGGTCGCTGTCCTCTGTGTACACCCCGATTCATCGCCCTTTTCCCCTATAGGGAGTGCACCACCTCGGATCCGTCCTCATTGGGCGTTCTGATCCATCTCTATGGGACCATAGCCGTCTCTATGCAATATACCAATCTGATCCGTCTCTATGGGACGTTCTGATCACCCTCATTCCGTCTCCGCAAGACGTTAAACTTGCGGCCTACCTCGTGATAAACATGAGATGCCTGAGGAAAACCTCGGATGGAACGCCTTTGGTGTAACCGTCTCTACTAGACGTTAATCTTGCAACATACCCTGTGCTAAACACAGGAAGCTGAGGAAAACCTCAGATGTATGCCTCGGGTTTTGCGCCCTTGAGATGCCCTCTTATGAGGAAGAATACAGGTTCCCCAATGTCCACGCACCCATAGATGCCCCGACATTCCTGATGTTGCCGTCTACTCCGACCGAAGGTCACTACCATGTCAAGACCCTATGGAAAGTCTTGACGGAAGTAGTGTAATTAACCGGCGTCCATGACAATATGGCACCGGGAATGAGATTCACGAACAATTTATTAAATCTATAAGGGAGACCCGGACTAGGTGATGAGTTCTGAGGAGGAATCCACAGGAGGAAGAACCGACATCCCATCATCCCGTTTCGATCAAGGAGCAGACGTACCTGAACAAGGAACGAATGCCGCCCGCCTTTGGAAAGCGGGAATGCGGGGCAACACAGCCGCGCGTCCTCACAGACGGATGCGCGCGCCCCGTCGAAAGCGTCGGAAACAATAATATTTTGAAATGTTATTTTATTTTTTATTATGATTTGGATATTATTATTATCTCTATTATTTACCTTTATTTAGCCTCTAATCTCACCTTATATTATATTTCTTTTCCCAAGTTCATGAAGAAGGGATTATGTAAGATGTGCCAAGAAGGGTTATAGTTATGAAGGAATAAGCAGAAGACAATGTAGATGTCTTACGAACCAATTCTTTATGCTTCCTAGATTCTAAAGAACCTAAACCTATAAAGTTTTTTCATGGTTTTTTTATATTTTTAATGAATATTTTTCAATTTGGAATTAATATCTATGTATGTCAAGATTGGGTCATTATAGTTGGTATCAGAGCAAAGGTTTAGTTAACCTTTGGAAACTTTGATGTGAAAATTTTAGTTAAATCTCTAGAGATATTTCGAAAGATATGTCTAGGGATGTCCCTATGTATAAGTATAACTATAGGTTAAAATACTATAATTTTGCTAATAATCATGAATATCCTTTGATTAAACCTAAGATGTCATAGATTGAAATATTATATGTAATTTCCCTTGGTTATGTGATTTTCATCTATGATAATGGTTTCTTACACATTGATTTTTGGTCTTATTCAATAGAAAAAAATAGACATAACATGTTTAAAATTTAATTCTTCATATGTGTCAATTATAGATATTATTAAAATCTATTTTCTAAGTGGAAATCTCATGAACAGAATCATGAAGGTGTCAAAAGTATTGGTTATACTACTGAGGATAAAGATATTGTAAATGATATGTGAAAGGTATGGGATGTTCAAGAATTTTTGTCTACATTAAACATAATAATTTGGGTTAGATTAAGGTTTAGGAACCTTAATTCATAATTCATATTTTAGGAAAGACTTTGATGATGGATCATGGGTAATAGTTTATGAATAAATTTGGATGGTTGAGGTGTATATGTTTCATAATTTAAGGATTATGTTATACAAATCATGAATATATATGTGTTTTCGGTATAATTTGTTCATTAAGGATTGAAAAGGATATGTTGAATAGTTCTAAATACCGATAAAATAATTTAAGGGTAAAGAGATATATATTTAGAAAACATGTTTAATGGAAAGATAACCCATAATATGTCACTTATGTTAAGATAATGATGTTTGGATAAAGATATGTTGAATTGGAATAAGTAAATTGGATGATACAAGTTTCTTGGGAACTAGTAATGGATTTTTTTTAAAGAGGGTTATGCTATCATGGATGAAGTATACAAATTTTTGGGACTTAAAGAATATATCCAATAAGTTTAGGAATAAGGAAACATGCATAGTTTTAATAAGGATATATGGCAATTCATGTTATTACCATGACATAAGAAAATAAATGATCAAGGTGTTCACATGTTTGGAATGTGAACAACAAGAGATATATTATGATATATGGGGGGAAAATGTTAATCACAGTTAGTTTTCCACTTTATGATGTTTTTATTTTCAGATTTTATAAGGATTATAAGTTTATAAATTTTTGGATAGTAAAATTTAAACTTTGGATGATGTTTTTTTAGATTAGAGTATTATCTAACTATAGGTGGAATTATGCATATTTGATAACTTTTCCTAAATGTTTTTGTGATATAGACAAATGGAGTGACCTAGAATTATATTTATGGATCACGTGATCTTCTAACACTTCATTAATGGAAAATTCCACTTCATTTATTTGAATAAGAGATGAAGTGGAAAATTGTTGAAGGCACGACCAACTGTGAGATTGTACTAAAATCAAGTAAGTATATCTTCCCATAAAATTCATCAACATTAGTAAAAGGGATCATGATGTAAAATAGTTTCTGATTATCATCATTTTTTAAGATATCAATGAACACTTTTATTCTACTTTAGTTTATGGTTTTGTGATTGTTAACATTCACTGGATCACCAACTTTCTTATGATCGGTGATCTTTATAAATATTTATGATTTTCATCCATGCCAAATCTTAACCTATGATCTCCTACATAGAGACCCAATTATGATTTAATTTGGGTAAATATTATTTTCCATATATTAATTTTTAAAAAGAAGTTTTATTCTTTGTTTTTACAATGTGGGTTTAATTCATTTATAACCCCGATGAATTTTGAGGGTAAAATTCATTTTAAGGGTGGTAGAATATAACACCCTGAGATTTTTATGAGATATATTTTTTAAAATTTATTTTATTTCTTGTGTTTTATGCTACACCAATGTAATCTTGTGTTAAGCTCAACACTATATTATCCTACAGTATACACAACACTATTCTTGGCTTGTGTTACATAGAATTTCTAGTTATTGGAGAGAACTCATTTCACGCAAGACTCAGTTTAATAGAGTTTATAAAATAATAAAATAACTCTTTATGGATTTTATTAATGTAATATATATTTAATAAAATAAATATAATGTTTAAAATTCATCTTATATGTTTTCTAGACATGATATAAGATCAAAAACAATTTTTCGGATAAAAGATGTATTTTTAAAAAAATGTAGTTTTGTCTCATTTTGATAGAGTACCCATTTTAAATATATTTTTCGAAACTTTTTTTATATTATATTTGAAAAATAAAATTATTCTTTTGAATTGGGGTATAAAAATTTAGTTTGGAAAAAATTTGGTATTTATCTGATAACGTTCATATTTTCATGAATAGTGAAAATACTGCATTTTAATTCAAAACTGCCTTTTCATCTAATTTATTTATATTGTTATATTATCATTTTAATTTGTTTTAAAGTATAATTAGAATAATTGTTTTTCATTTAATCTAATTTTGGTTATTTTAAGAAATTTCACATTGAAATTTGATATAAACACATGTCAATCTTTTGATGGTTTTTACTTTTTAAAAACATATTTTCTCATTCCGTCAATAGTTTCAAAATTGACACTATTTAAATAGTGTCAATTTTGACACTATTCATAATAAAAATAGTGTCAATTTTTACACTATTCATTTAATGTATTTTTTGAAGAATATCAAGATAATATTTCTAAAACTCAAACATTAAAAATGTTATATTTATTGAAATATGAATGTGAAAACCTTAAAATCACTTTAAATATAATATTATAAGGGTCATAATAATTTCCATATGGATCCAAATGGTCAAGATATCGATCCTTGGATGATTATGGTCGACATAAACACTAAAAATAATATTTTTTCATGTTTTTTGGTCTTTTAATGATTATTATCACTTTAATTAAAATTACTTTATATATTTTTCATCAATTAAATAATTTCTTCATCATCATTTTATAAGAATTTAAGGTAATTATTTAATCTCTAAATATTATTAAATAAATTACCATGATGTAGATAATTTCATTAGATTTATGTATACTATTAATTATCGAGGGTTTATCATGTTTATCACTTTATTAAAATTAATATAATTATAAGAAATAAGATGATGACATTTTGTCACTTTCATGCCACTTTATTTTATTTTAATAATATTTATATAATTTCATAAAACAAATTCCATTAAATGAGTCAATTATGATTCATAGGTGTTAAGGGTAGATGGATACTCATCCAATAGGATTTTAGTAGGTGTTAGGGTAATTTTATTTTCCTAATCATATTAATTTGTTACCTAAATTACCCGATTTACTTTTAACTGCATTAAATAAAACTTACCATAGTTACTATTTGTAATATCTCAAAAAATACAAGTAACCTGTTAAAATAATGTTTTAGTAAAATATTTTTTGAGGTTAAAATATTATCTTGATATTCTTCAAAAATCCATTAAATGAATAGTGTCAAAATTGACACTATTTATATTATGAAAAAATAATGTTTTATTAAATTGTTTAAAAATCATGATATATTATAAAAAAATTAAATTAATTAATGTTTACTCTAAAATGTTCTATATTGTTATTTTATGGTATTATTTACATCAAAGAAATAAAAAAGATGAACTATTTTAATATTGAACAATCTGTCACCTTAGTTAAAATTATAATAGAAAAATAAGGGTAAAGCGAAATGATGAGGTTTAAAATGAAATACAAACAAGTATAAAGATTATTTTTTATGATATTAAAACCTTATCTCATCTCATATTCTAATTAATGACATTTTTTAGGTTTTCCCATGTGGTTTGTGTTTGTTATAAATTAATATTTTCGGAGTTTCCAAAAGTGCCCCTCACCTAAATTATAAAAGGGAACCTCCTCTCTCACCTCTTTAATTCAATTTGATCCTTCAAGCTCAGACATACCTTTCCCATTTTCATTCCTAACTTCCCAAATTACATTTTATAGGTTTTTTTCTTCTTAAAAGACTAACTCTAGTTCTTTAAATAGGAGATCCAGATAGAGCACGTCCAAGAAGAGGTAATCTCTTCTACTGATTCTTTCAAACCTCTTTCTTCTTTTAGTTACTATTCAAGATTTGTTTCCATTATAAAGTTATAACTTCAGTATAAATTATATAATAATATTTTATTATAATTATGTAGCAACTATATTCCACCTTCTATCCATCCTACGAAAAACAAAATCACAGTGTGTGTGTGTGTGTACGGCTTATCATCTCCATGTCGTGGTGTAATCTGTTTTTCACTACATATTTACTTGGATGGGTATAATAATGAAAATAATAACTATATATGATTATTTTAACATGATATGGATTCTTTATCAAAATATATACCACCCACTTCCATGTCATTTCATAATTATGGTAATGATATCATTGCTCATGTGTGAATACAGTCTATCATCTAGACGATGTGATGTGTTTC
Source organism: Viscum album (assembly GCA_963277665.1). Classification (NCBI taxonomy): domain Eukaryota; kingdom Viridiplantae; phylum Streptophyta; class Magnoliopsida; order Santalales; family Viscaceae; genus Viscum; species Viscum album. Next base: position 645,452,258 of record OY728125.1, on the reverse strand, counting down.
ATTCTACATGATATCCATTAAATCATGATTATAAAAATGTATTGAAAGAAAAAATATGATATATATTATATTAATACCATTCTTCAAATGATATAATGATAATCTAAGAATAGAAACAAGAACTTATCTGATGAAACATGGGTAAGAAAATAAATGAGTTAATACCCGGTGGATGAGTAATAATGTCATTAAAAAATGAATGATAATATATGATATCATAAAAATGAATATGATTATGGAATAAATAAATTAAATTGTTTAAATCATTATAAATTAGGTTATAATACATACAAAGGTTATCATACCTAAGGTAATGGTTTATTTTTTTCTCACTTTTATTTTTGTGGGTCATATGCCTCATACACCACCTATTTCTTTTGAGTTATGTTTATATTAACCATGACTATTTTTAGGATTATTATTATGAAGGCTATTATATTCATTTAATTTTTTTATTTTATGAGTCATATGATTCAACTGATTATAATTTGGTATAGGTTAATTTCATAATCTCATTTTTATTTGAGATTGTTTATATGTAAGTATTTATCGGGGTATATTTATCATCCATTCCCATGTTTTACACATATGTATTATAAAATATTATTTATATTATTAAATTATTTTTTAAGGATAGTTTTACCCATTTACTAATTGTTATGAAATGTTCTAAATTGAATCTATTGTTGTTTTCAATATGAGGTACTTTTTGACTTTCCGACAAAAGTACGAGAAGAATGTTTTCTTTTAACTTATACGGCACGAATGGATTTTAACAATTTCATAATATCTTATTTCCATGAAGATTGCTTTACGATATTTCAATTTTATTTTCAAATAAATTATTTTATTTTAAAATTTTGTTTCATTTTTCGAAAATAAAATTTGAAGAAGAAAGGGTATTTTCCTCAAAAATTAATTTCAAGTGTTTTATCAAAATTATTTTCCATATAATATGAAATTATTTAATAAGGATATATTTTTGGTATACTACCCCTATTATTCCTATGGTTTTTTTATGATGTAATTATATTTATGAAATACATTTTTCCATGTATTATATTATGATGGAATAATGTTTAAGAAACCCATGTTATTCCTTGGGTTATGCTATGATGAATGATTTATGTTTTTGTGGAACATGTAAGAATGATTTCGTTATGAGACTGGTGGGACATATATATACCTCCAATTCACTAGTTAAAGATTTATATCTAATGAGATAGACATGACTGGAATGAGAAATGATCATGGTTCAGTAATAAATGGTTGTAATAGCAAGTAAATCCAATTAAGTAATACAAGGTTGGAACGAGGATTGAACTCGGTTCACTAATAGACTTTGTCTACTATGATGGTCTTGGAAATGAGCCTTGAATAATTTGTAATTATTTTCTATGATTATGTGTATGCCAAAAATTCTACTTCTTATGTTATGACTTTTAGAAATATGTTAATTAATTCTTTTTGAAATTTTGTGATTTATCTCATCACATGATATCATGATCTTTTATATACAAGATAAGATTTTTAAAAGCTATATTCTAATGTATTATTGTAGTGAATCAGGTTTTGGCCTTGTCAAACTTTGGAATATTCTTATGAATAATTACAGAGCTAGGCGGGAAGACGGCGTGCGATTCTGGGGCTTGGTGTGGCCAGAATTAATTTTATAAAAATAGTAAGTATTTTTATACTATGCTAATGGAAGGGGTGTGTTATCTCCTAAATGGTAGCTTGGAATGGGAATATGAGGGCACAGTTGCGTCCAGGGAATTCAATTTACCCTAAGAGGGGTTTAAAATTTTTGGTTGTGGGCCTGCTGTGAGAAAAGCCACCAGAAGCGTTTTCGTAAAAAAATGGAAAAGTTAATTTATGAGTGTCGGCTCGAATAACATCTGAACGAAGTATCAGATCGAAATTATGAGTCCTCTGTTGCGTTTATAACGCTATGTTTACCAGAGGCGTGACATAATTTTAGTCGGCACTGGGTGTCAGGTTAGAGGCGAGTTGCGGGGAATTAAATGTAGTTTTTATTTAAAAAAATCAAGCTCCCCCCCCCTAATTTCCTCTCTGCGCACATGGAGAACCCCTCCCTCCCCTACCTCTGTTCTTCATCAATTAGAGCTACAAATGTCCATTTTTAGTGCCGATCATCAATAGATCGAGCTCTAGTGCGTCGCAGGCATCGTTCTGCACCTGAAGCTTCGGCAATCCGCCAACAGATAGGCGGTTTGAGTTTTAATTCCTTGATCTTATTTTTGCTTCAAATTTCTTCGTTTTGTTGTCGTAGTAGGAAAGATCGGGTCCTGAGGGTCGTGTAGGAGGTCACGGATCGCAAAACAGACCACCGAAGTGACCCTAGCGGTTCGCAAATGTTCTGTCGGCGCGGTACCGGCGCCGGCGGTGGTGGCGGCCGGGTCGGTCGGTGCGGGCCGGCCCAGGCCGGCCGGTCCGGTCCTCTTCGTGTATACGGGGAGGTTTTAAAACCCCCATATTTTTTTCCTTGGAGGTCAGAATCGCGTTCTATCTATGGAGACACAACCCTGGCGATAAGGTAAACCCTTTGAGGTGGGTTTGGGAGTTTAAAGTTCCCAGATCATGGCCTAGGAGTTTGAAATATCGAATAAAATATTAATATTTTTATTATTATTCAACTTCGGGTTGTTGTATCTTCTACCCTGAGTATCTGATTGATGTGTTGTTAGTGGCGTTGAGACCTTCATGGTACGGAGGACTTTTCTTGATGGTTTCTGAGTGTTGGGACCGAGATTGGGGTGTGGGACCCACGAGGCTAGGTTTGGGTGTTTACAGAAAAACACAACTTTCTCACCATGAGCCCGATTTTAGTGGATGAATAGGTGATCCTGTGTGTTTTTCTGAGAGGATAAAAATGGTGTGATCATTTCGATGAGTTTTGAGATTGAGGCATGGGCCCCACCCGAGCTGGCTTCGGTGAATAGTACCTTTTTCACCGGGGGTCCGTTTGGGACGAACGAGTAGTGGATCCCATGTGTTTTTTTAGGGGATCATAGTGGTATGATCCACTTGATGAGTTTTAGAATCATTGTGCGGGCCCCACACAGGCTAGCTACGGTGAATAGTGCCTTTTTTACCAGTTGTTCCTTTCGGGTGAGTAAATAGCCTATCCTACATGTTTTTCCACGTGGATCGTGATGGTGGCCTCAGTATCGGCCTTGGAGGTGCGTGGGGTGGCATTGTGGTGGGTCGCTCGGGTTAGCGACATTTGGACCAGTAGTGGTTGAAGGTACTCCCTTGGTTCGTTCTTATGAGGGTTCACGTGACATCACAACCTTGGTATAGGTTTGTGATCCTCTCGATGGGATGTTTTATCTGTTAGAGTTGTGGCATCCCTCCAGTTGGCCCGGAGCGGGATCCTCTAGCATCGTTTCCCTAAATCGGGTTCTTGGTATTGCTATGAACACTTATCCATGGGCGGTGATCCCCTATCTAGTCGGGTAACCTAGTAGGGTTTCTGGTATCATCGGGAATATGATCCCCTACGCAGTGAGCCGTGCTCAGTAGGGTCGTGGCATCGTCGGGTATACAATCCCCTACTCAGCATGAAGTTTTTATTAGGGTTGTGGAATCGTTGGTTATACGATCCCCTACTCGACGTGTGGTCTCTGTAGGGATGCAACATCATTAGTTTGATCCCCTACAGCGCGAGATGTACTAAATAGGGTTTCAGTATTATCATGACCTTCGTGACATGGGTGATGATTCTCTATCTGAGTGACGTGTTTCTGATGGGAGCCAGATCGGGTTGTGGTATCCCCCAGTGGATCCTGGGATTGATCCCCTATTAGTGAGACTTACGAATTCAAAATCGGGTTGTGGTATCCCCCAGCGGACCCTGGGAGTGATCCCCTATCTGTGAGATATTCGTATACTGGTGCGGGTTCTGGTATCCCCTATTAGACCCTAAGAGTGATCCCTTATCCGAGGAGTTTGGTGTTTTTGTGGTTTCAGCGAGGTTTCCTCAGTGACGGTATCCGACGAGCGAGATCTCTCAGGTGAGCGTCTGAGATGTTTGTGTGGGAACCGATGGAGTGTATCTCTCAGACGAGGGTCATCTGGGATGACAGTGATCGTGGAGTGTGCTCTTCTGGTTGTGAATCATTGCTGGTGATGAGGTCGGTACCTCATGTGGCTTGGTGCGCGAGCTGAGTATATCTGGATGTTCAAGGTGTATGTATGGGCATACACCTAGATTGAGATGAATGGTTGTGTTTAGCCGAGGATGGTCACGAGATGGAGTTTCTCTCTCATCTGGGTCCCTCTAGCGGAGATGAGAAGACCGTTTCCTCTCAGTTTCTCTATTTTGTTTTGGGTTTTTGGGGTGCCTACTGAGTATTATTATACTAACCCCTATATGGGCTTTTTCCACACATGTTTGTGTCTTGTGCATACCACAGGCCTTTCGACGGAGTTCCATGAGGACCCAGAGAAGGCAGAGCTTAGTGAGCGGGTTTGACCAGGGTGTTTACTGGAGCTTTGCCGAGGAGCTTACTAGAAGGTGTTTTTGGCAGTGTCTTTCCTCCTTCTGAGCAAGTTGGAAACTTTTGTTGTTTTCCATTGGTGGGCCCTATCTATCCCTTTTTGTATTGTTGTTGCACTCTGGTTTGGTATAAATGTGTTCATGCATTTTCTTTTAAGTTTTATATATCTTTGCACTGTTGAATGGAGGTGTATGTATGTGCGTGTGTACAGGTACCTTAGGCTAATGTCTCCCTTGTGTGTGATAGCCTACACAGTGCTAGACACCATCCCCGGGCCTATTGGAGGCGGGCTTGGGGAGTTGCGGCTTGAGCCCCATTGGGTTGGGTCATGACAGAGTGGTATCATAGGAGGTTCCACCTTTGGGATCTCAGAGAATAGGAGATCTAGATGTGAGTTTGGTTTAGGTTGCATAGCGGAAGTGTTAGGGTGTTTTGAGTTCGGCTTTCAGGCCAGGGACTCCAATGTTGGTACGACGGCTGATGTATCCATTCACCAGGACTCTGAAAACCTACTTTTCGACTCGGGACGTTCGTACACTGGTCACAGGGGAAAAAATATAATGGTACATGCATCATATATGACTGGGTTTTTGGGTTTCTCTTGTTCTTCTTTAGTCATCTCTCTAGATATACTCTTTGACTACGAAGCTTCTTGATTGTATTTCAGGATGCCTCCATGATGACAGCCAGTGAGAGTTCTACATCGGGATTGTGGTGACGATATGCCCCGTGTAGAGGCTATGGACCAGGGTGCAGGTTTTGAGGCTGGACCTCCAGGTGGTCCGCTAGTTGAGTCACCACCAGTTGAGCAGCTGGTTGTGCCAGCAGTGCAGGATGAGGTTGCGCGTAGGCTGAGTGCACTGCACGAGTTCCAGAGGCAGTGACCTCTGAGGTTCTGGGGTGATCCAAACCCTCAGGCGGCTGATGACTGGCTCGAAGCAATCAACTGAGTTTTCCGCCTGGTGAGGACACCTCCAAATCAAATGGTGGTCCTAAAGGGGATCCTTCTGCATGGTTCAGCCAAGCGATGGTGGAGTTTGGTAACGCAGTCCCACGATCAGGAGACGCTCATGTGGGCAGAGTTTGAGTGGCTCTTCAGGGAAGCGTTCTATCTGGTGACGCTGAGGTTAGTTCGGATTCAAGAGCATCTATAGCTTCAGCAGGAGGGCATGACTGTGTCGGAGTACTCAATGATGTTTACAGACCTATTTCGCTACTCCCTGGATATGGTTTGAGACCCGTTCTTTAGGGCTCGGACCTTCAAGAAGGGCCTACGCAGAGACATCTAGGAAGGTGTGGTTTCCTTGTGTCTGCCCATCTATGCTGGAGTGCTGGAGTGAGCGTTGGTGGTGGAGAGTTTCCTGGCTGAGCAGATCCTACCTGTTAGTGATGGGCACATGAGAGCTAATATTTCATCAGTCGGATTTTCATCTGGTAGTCAATGACAGACTCAGGGGTCTGGACATGGCATACATTTCAAGAGGTGACCCCAGGATGGAGGATCTGAGGCTCAGGGCTCACAGGCCAGTTTGGGTCAGCCGCAGGAGAGGCGGTGTTATGCTTGCGATGGTCGGGGACATCTTTCTTGAGATTTTACGACCCGTCGTGCTGCTGAGAGGGAGCCGGTCGATAGACCGCCTTGGCAGAGGCAGCGTCTCGAGCAAGTAGGTCTGTAGGGCGGTGGAAGTGACGACAGAGCTGGTGTAGTGGCAGGAGGTGGTAGGCGGTATTAGTTGCCACCACCCCCACCCCCAGGTGGTCCATGCCAATCTCAGGGAGCTGGTGGCCGAGGGAGAGGAGAGCTGCATTCCCTAGAGGTTGTTGACCTAGAGACTTCACCGATGAATAGAGGTACGCCTTGTGTCCTTTCTAATTTCTGATGTAGTTTCTTAGACATTGTTTAGCAGTAATCTTCCCTTTCCGTTTCTTGCTCGTGTTTTGTTCAGGGCGTTGGTAAGACCATGTGTGGGTGTTTTTTGGCATGCTTCGAATGCGTAAGGAAGAGGGATCCAACCCCCACCGAGACACGTTGTTTAGACATGATCAAAACCATGCGGGTGAGTCAGTTTCTCCCAAAGCAGATAGTGTTGAGGTGTGGTGGATGAGACCCTCTGACTTATGTGTTCGGGCGTGGGTGTTTGTTGACAAACTCACTGGCGTGGGAGACCTAGTTGTGAGTTCAGTTGCTTCCCTTGTGCTTTAGTCTTTTCGGGGAAGAAAAGTTTTAAGGTGGGGAGGATGTAGCGACTCTGTTTTTGGCCATATTAGACTTTGGAATATTCATATGAATAATTCTAGATCTAAGCGTGAAGACGGCGTGCGATTTCAAGGCCCGGTGTGCCCGGAATTAATTTTATAAAAATATTAAGTATGTTTATACTATGCAGATGGTGGGGGTATGTTATCTCCTAACTTTTAGCTCATAACAATAATATGAGGGCACGGTTGCGTCCGGAGCATGCCGTTTACCCTAGGAGAGGAATAAACTTTGCGGGTGCGGGCCTGCTGTGAGAAAAGCCACCAGGGGCATTTTGTAAATAAATGGAAAAGTTAATTTATGAGTGTCGTCTCGAATAACTTATAAAAGGAGTTTCATATCAAAAATTAGTGTCTGTCGTTGCGTTGAGAATGTCGTTTTTACCCTAGGCATGACATAATTTTAGTTGGCGTCGGGAGCTAGGTCGGAGGCGTGTTAGTGGGGAGTTAAATGTAGTCTTTATTTAAAAAAAATTAAATGAAATCAATCTCCCCCCCCCCCATTTCCTCTATATGCACACGGAGAACCCCCACCCTCCCTTACCTCCGTTCTTTACCAATTCGAGCCGCATACGTCCATTTTTAGCGCCGATCTTCAGCAGATCGAGCTCCAGTGCGTCGCAGGCGTTGTTCTGCACCCAAAGCTTCTGCGATCCTCCAACAGGTAGGCGGTTTGAGTTTTACTTCCCCTATCCTGTTTTTTCTTAGAATTTCTTTGTTTTTTTGTTGAATCATGAAATATTAGGTCTCGAGGGTCGTGCACGAGGTCACAGATCGCAAAACATACCACTGGGGTGACCAGGGCGGTCCGCAGAAGTTCCGTTGGCGGGACACCAGCGCGGTAGAGCGTGGCGGTCGGCCGCCTGGGATGGCGGCGTGCCAGCCCCACCAGAAAAGTGCGGTGGCACGGGTCTCCATGTGGTAGAGGGCCTCCGGCCAGGGTGGGCCAGCAGTGGCGGTGGCTGGGTCGGCCAGACCAGCCGGTTCATGCCAGTCTGGCCCTCTTCGTGTATATGGGGGGAGGGGGGTTTAAAACCCCCGTATTTTGCTCCCTGGAGGTCGGAATCGCAATACGTTTATGGTGACACGACCCTAGATATAAGATGAACCCTTTGAGGTGGGTTTGGGAGTTTAAAGTTTCGGGATCATGGCTCGGGAGTTTGAAAACTCAAATAAAATATTAATATTTTTATTATTATTCAACTTCTGGTCATTGTATCTACTACCCGGAGCGTCCGATTGACGTGTCGTCAGTGGCGTTGAGACCCCGATGGTATTTCAGACTTTTCTTGATGGTTTCTGAGTGTTGGGACCGAGATTGGGGGGTCGGCCCCATGAGGCTAGGTTTGGGCGTTTACTGAGAAACACAACTTTCTCACCAGGAGTCCAATTTTGGCAGATGAATAATTGATCATGTGTGTTTTTCCGAGAGGATCGCAATGGTGTGATCCATTCAATGAGTTTCGGGATTGAGGCGTGGGCCCCACATGAGCTATATTCAGTGAACAGTACCTTTTTACTGGGGCTCTGTTTGTGATGAATGAGTAGTGTATCCTGTGTATTTTTCCATGGGGATCATAGTGGTATGATCCTTTTGATGAGTTTCGGGATCGTTGTGTGGGCCCCGCACTGGCTAGCTATGATGAATAGTGCCTTTTTCACTGGTTGTCCGTTTCGGGTGAGTAAACATCCTGTCCTGCGTGTTTTTCTGTGTGGATCGTGATGGTGGATGTATCGGCCATGGAGGTGTGTGGGGTGGCATTGTGGCAGGTCGCTTGGGTTAGAAACGTTTGGACTGGTGGTGGTTGAGGGTACCCCCTTGGTTCGTTCCTACGAGGTTTCGCGTGGCATCACAACCTTGGTATAGGTTTGTGATCCTTTTGATAGGATGTTTAATATGTTAGAGTTGTGGCATCCCTCTGGTGGGCCTGGAGTGGGATCCTCTAGCATCATTTCCCTTGATCAGGTTCTTGGCATCGCTGTGACCGCTTATCCATGGCTGGTGATCCCCTATCAAGAAGGTTAACCTAGTAGGGTTTGTGGAATTATCTGGAATATTATCCCCTATGCAGTGGGTCGTGCTCAGTAGGTTTGTGACATCGTCGGGTATATGACCCCCTACTTCGCATGACGTTTTTAGTAGCATTGTGGTATTGTTGGTTATATGATCCCCTACTCAGCGTGTGGTTTCTGTAGGGTTGTGGAATTGTCAGTTAGATTCCCTATAGCGCGAGATGTACCTGATATGGTTTCGGTATCATCGTGACCATTGGGACATGGGTGATGATCCTCTTTCTGAGTGACATGTTTCTGACGGGCGCTAGATCAGGTTGTGGTATCCCCCGGTGGATCCTGGGAGTGATCCCCTATCTATGAGACCTACAAATACCAGATCGGGTTGTGGTATCCCCCAGCAGACCCTGGGAGTGATCTCCTGTCGGTGAGATCTTTGTATACCGGTTCAGGTTCTGGTATCCCCTAGTGGACCCTAGGAGTGATCCCCTATCTGAGGAGTTTGGTGTTTTTGTTGTTTCAGTGAGGTTTCCTCAGTGACGGTATATGATGAACGAGATCTCTCAGGTGAGCATCTGAGATGTTTGTGTGGGAACCGATGGAGTGTATCTCTCAAATGAGTGTCATCTGGGATGACAGTGATTGTGCAGTATGGTCTTCTAGTTGTGTATTGTTGCTGGTGATGAGGTTGGTACCTCATGTGGCTCGGTGTGCGAGCTGAGTATATCTGGATGTTCAAGGTTTCTGTATGGGAATACACCTGGATTGGTTTGACTAGTTGTGTTTAGCTGAGGATGGTCATGAGATGAAGTTTCTCTCTCTTCTGAATTCCCTCAGGCTGGGATGAGCATAATATTTCCTTTCAGTTTCTCTCTTTTGTTTTAGATTTTTGGGGTGCCTACTGAGTATTGTTATACTCACCCATAGAAGGGATTTTCCCTCACATGTTTTTGTCTTGTGTAGACCACAGGCCTTTTGACGGAGTACCAGGAGGACCTAGAGTAGGCGTAGCTTAGTGAGCGAGTTTGACTGGGGTGTTTACCAGAGCTGTGCCGAGGAGCTTACCAGGGGTGTTTTTAGCAGTGTCTTCCCTCCTTCTGAGTTAGTTGGAAACTTTTGTAGATTTCCTTTTGTGGGCCCTATCTTGCCCTTTTTGTACTATTTTTGTACTCTGGTTTGGGATAAATGTGTGTATACATTTTCTTTTCAGTTTTATATATCTCTGCACTGTTTCATGGAGGTGTATGTATGTGCATGTGTATAGGTACCTTAGGCAAATTCCTCCCTTATGTGTGATAGCCTACCCAGCGCTAGACGCTAGCCCCTGGCCTATTGGAGGCGGGATTTGGGAGTCGTGGCTTGAGCCACGTTGGGTCGTGTTGTGACAATTATGATTATGTTATGATTGATATCTCCCTTGTTTACCCCTATTGGGCATCCAGTCTCTCCCTCTCTAATGTTTATTTTCGCTAGGTCATGAAGAATATCATTAATTAAGAAATGGCAGGGGGTCCAGTTATAAAGGAATAAGTTGGAGATAATTTAGTTGTCTTATGAAAGAACTATTTATGTTTCCTAGGTTCTAAAGATACTAAACTTATACGGTTCTTTTGTGGTTTTATTATATTTTCTAATAAATATTTTTTAATTTTGAATTAATATCTATGTACATCAATATTGGGTCGTTATAATAATAAAAGATTAAATTATGGATACCATGACTTAATAAACAAAGTTATATTTCTCGCTATTGTTTGTTTGATAACTACATTAATTTTTTGGGAATTATACTTGTTCTTAAATAGAGTATTATTAAATAAGTTTTGGGTGGGAATATAAACCTATTTTTAGGACCTACATGCTTCTTTATCTAATTTTTTTTTTTATTTTGTTTTTTAAATAGAAAATAAAATTGTGCTTAAAATAAATCTATCTATGTCATGAATCCATGTCATTTTTAGGGAATTTGATATTTTTGAAATTATTTATTTTACATAATTTCTAATGTGAACTATTTTTTTATTGAATTAAACTCATGTGAGTAAGTTGTATATGATTTTTTATACTGTGATATGACTATCCCAAATATTTTATTCCCTATGAAAGAGACATTTAGAGCCTATTTGACATATTATTTCTTATAATACAGTTCATGAGAGTCTTGGGAATTGTGTGATAACATTAAATTTAATCTTATTTAATCCTTGGAAACAATGAACTATCTATTAGATAAGATGCATTGCAAGCTATATTATCCATTCCTAACCATATCTTAGTGTATTTTATGCAACATTTCATTCCAACTGTATCGAAGATGATGTGTTTATTGTAATTAAAGAGAATAAGTTCAATATTTTTTATTGAGTGTAAGATTCATTTACATCTATTTATTGGAAGTGTGTACACAAGATAAATAGTATTCTTCAGTGTTGTTTCCCACTTTATCTCTTTGGAAAAAAATTATATAGGAAAAATAGTTTTGTGAAAAATAAAAACAAAATAAGTAAAAAAACATATAAAGAATAGAAATAAGAGGATGGTTTAATCATTGATGTTTATTATCCGAATTGTTACCCAAAGAAAGGAATAAATGATAAAAGAGAGTTAGGATTGTTATATTTGGGAGGAAATGAGTTGATTTTATACCATGTGTAACATTTACTAAAATTTGGCATCGATTATGCTTTAGATTTCTAGACTCTTTATTCTATATCTGATTTTTCAAATTTTAATCCTAACAAACTTTGAACCTCAAACAACTATTTGAAATTCCTCTATAGTAGAACACTTGTCTCTAGTTGTAGAGAAAATATGATCCTAAAAAGTCTATGGTGGATCACAAGCCCTATATGAATGATAATAACTCAATTTCAAATGTTCCTAGACTTATTAGGGAAGGATTTCATGTGAGTTAACTCACTAGTTTCTTGGGTGGGATTAAAAAATTTAAAAACATTAATAAGATAAAGTGATTTAGTGAATTAAACTAATATATTTGGCATGATAATTTTTAATGGTGGTTGAGTCAGTTGAATTTTATTTTTCTTTGGTTTCATGTTTTAACGTGGTAACATATTATTTTATTTAATTCATTATAATTTCCTATGAGTGAAATGGATTGACTGTGGTGTAGTGATAATAATTATAAATTTGTAAAAGGTATTTTACTTTCATTTTCAAATAATAATATATATTCTAAAATTTTAATGGAAATGAAATATTTTTGATACTTTGGAATAATTTGGAATTAATTAGTTACTATATTATATTCATTGTTTTAATTGATTCATTATTTTTGCAATTTTTTATAACAAAATCCAAGTTTTTTTGGTAGTTTATTGGTTTTTATGTGTAAAGATTATTTGTAGATGATTAATATTACATTTTCATATGGTTATGTAATATTAAAAGAAACTTTTAGAAGCTTTTTGTGATTAAATTGATATAAAAAATGATTGAATCGTGGTACTAAGTTACATTTCAAGATGAATGGGCCAAAATGTGCCTTGAGTTATTTTAATTCTTATGAATCAATAAATGCATATGATTAGTTATGGAAACTAAATAACTTTTGTGAGATTATAATATAGAATTAAAAGATTATGTGGGATTAAAATAAAAGGAAATTGGTCCTATGATAGAATAAAAGACTCCCTTGGATTGGAAAAATAACACATTCCGGCATCTATGTTAGAATAAACTACATGATACTCATTATATGTAATAGTAAATGTGTAGTAATTCCACCCTCAAATGATTAACTCCTACATCTCCCAAGGTTCACAGAAGAAAAAAATCATCTGTCAAATTAATATAATTCCATGTATGATTAACCAAGTCTTTTTCTACTCATGAAATAATAGTCCCCTGTTTTTAATTATTTCTTGTGATAAACTCCAAGGGATACACACATGAGACTAAAACCAGATTTCCCAAAAAAAAAATAGGGATCTAATTGAACTAAAAATTCCCCATTTCATCTTATCAACCAAAATCAAGAAATACTATCTCAAATATCTCATAAATTGTCCCTTCTGAAAATGAAGTTGTCAGTGATCATGGGGTGATAGGGAGGAATTGAGAACTAGATGAATATATGGGATGAGCTTAACATGGAGAATTACCTACCACTTGGTTATTCCACATGGAATCAATCAAGGATAAGATCTCATTGATTTCTAAATCATGGTACCAAAGATGAGAAGAGAAGGAAGAGGATATAAATATAATGGGATTCCATTATAGTAAGATTTATCTTATAGGGATTTATATATGAATTATATTTATTATTTTTAGTAATTTTAATTATATTCAGTGTTTATTTACATTTGTGATTTACTCCATCATATTTCCATTTTCATACCAGTGATCTCCCAAGAACTAATGGATGATGAGAGGCTAGAATGAGGATCACTTCCTGGATAAAATCATATGAGTATAGAGTCGCTACACTTTAATCATTTTTCCCTTCTTTAAAATATTATATATCATGGGAGATTGGGGTAGGAATTAGTGATAGTTCCCCTCATATTTGTTTAATCTAATTTGTCTTATTTTTATGAAAATCATTTTATCCTTTCTTTTATTTACTGCATAGAAGAAGCAAATCTTTATTAAATAACTACAGTGCAGTGGATAACTAATGAGGTTTTAGTGATGATTACACACTCATACCAGTGATCTCCCAATAACTAATGGATGATGAGAGGATAGCATGAGGATCACTTTCTGGATAAAATCATATGAGTCTAGAGTCTCTACACTTTAATCTATTTTCCCTTCTTTAAAATATTATATATCATGGGAGATTGGGGTAGGAATTATTGATAGTTCCCCTCGTATTGGTTTGATCTAATTTGTCTTATTTTTATGAAAATAATTTTATCCTTTCTTTTATTAACTGCATAGAAGAACCAAATATTTATTAAATAACTAATTTACAGTGGCAAACTAATGAGGTTTTAGTGATGATTACACACTCAAAAGAGGTGTTTCCCTCTTCTAAATCTTTCTTACAATGGTAAAAAAAATGCATATGAAGGATTATACCTATAATAGTTATTCAAATTTAACTAATAGTAGGGATTATAATGAAAATATTTTAGATTTATCATAGAATTATAATTAGAGATAATTATAAAGACACAATGAAGGGTCATTTGGTTAGATTCCATGGGTGACTCCTTTATTCTTGACTTCATTTTCTTTTGAATTTTATCTATATGATTCATTACTATTTTTATGTTCACACATCACGTCTCCCCTTGATTTATATCTTCAAAATTATTTTCTAAATAATAATAAGTTTCATAATAATAATAGATAGGTATTGGGGCTCTTCATGAGTTAACCTAGGTCATCTCTTTAGGTTTCATTTTAGGTGTTCTTAAATTCTAAAGTTCCATTGTACCCATCAACAAGGTATAGTGTATTGTTTTTTTCATTATTTTCAAGGAAGTTTTATTTTGGTTTAATTTTATATTTTAGTTCTAAAGAATATAAAAATAAAATACTATAAAATTAAGAAAAATAATTGATTGGGGGTGATTTTTTGTGATGAAAATACGTATTCACTAAGAAAATCACACAAGTTTAACAGTTTTGATGAATTTTTAGGTTCAATTAGATGGTATAAACTCTAACAAATGTATTTACTAATAATTTATCATCAGATTTATATTGATTTTATTAACTAAAAAATAACATAGATATATACTCTAGTCTAAAATATTCAAGGGAAAAGGGAGGAATAGCAGTAAAAACGGCCTAAGGATGATGACAAAAATATTTTTCCACATGTATCATATATATAGGAGAAACTAATGTCTACATGTGAAATAATTCAAGACCTACTCTTAGACCTCACTAAAATTACATTGGAGTTTCTTGAACATGTCGTGTTTACTAATCTATTACAAGTAGATAGTTCATAATTAAATTATTAATTCTTTGAATTTTTATAAAATTAATTGAGAACTCACAACTATCAAGATTTCATTGTAGAATAAGCACTAACTTTCTCCCTATAAAATAAAGATAAATAATTAATCACAAAAAAAATATAATTTGGTTCTAGAAATTGAATACGAGCAGTTCCTAGAAGCTATAATTAAATATATAGTATTATGATCTGAACACATTGACATGAAAGACTCTGGCCTAAATATATATAGTTTAAATTTTATTCAATTTGAAATTTTCATATACACCCCATGGTTTGAAGATTTTGATACAAAATAATTTTATAGGCATTATAGGAATAGGACACAATAAATGAATGGATCCTCTATAACCATTATGAAAGGATCCAAACTGGAAAGAGAAAAATGTGGTTGTTTCTATCAATGAAAGCCAACCCACCTTTACACTAGTGATAACTATTGGTACTACCTAACTGAGGGTATTAAAGGACCTAGTATCCACTTAGGGGTCTAAAATATGATTTCTCTTCTCTTTCCTATTTCATTTTTCATTTCTCTCTTTGAATAATTTCCCATTATTTTATTACTTTTTTATGTTCATAGAGGATAATAGTAAAAGACTAATTCAAGGATAACACTTCTTAAAGAACCAAGTTGTATCTCCTTTTAACATTTTTTTGATCACTAACATAATCTTTTATGCATTATTATAAGTCTAAAATTATGTAATATTAAATAATAGCGGGAGGATCTCGTGCTATTTTTAAAATATACATGGTTTTTTATATTAATTTTTGGTGAGTTTTTGTAATTAGAAAATAAACTTCATCTTAAATTTAATCACATTATTTGAAGTTAACATTCCATTTTTGAGTAAATCACTAATTTTGAAAATTTTTATTTTAACTATCTGTGAATGTGAGTTTTTTGTTGTTTTATTTTATTGGAACTCATCTAAGTAAGTTGAAGATGATTATTCATTCCAGGATAAGACTATCACAAATTTTTCATTCCCTACCTGAGAGACATTCAGATCATATTTAACATATTCTTTCCTATAATCCATTTTATAAGTGTCTTTAAAATGTGTGGAACTAAAAATTTTCTCAATTATTGTGTGGAGATATATGATTGAAGTATATTAAGTAATATTAAGCCCATCATTCATTGAAAAATCCCCCATAAAATCCATTTTATGGCCACTGTTGCAATTAGCCTTCTTTAAGCCTTAGATACCATGAACTACCTATTAGGTAAGCTACATTACAAGTTTTAGTAATCCCTTTATATCCATATATTAATGAATTTCATGTTATATTATCAGTTAATTATGGTGGAGAGGGTGCGTTCATGGTAAATCCGGGGAATAAATTTGTTATTTAGGGTTGACTATGTGGTTTCTTTAAATATAGTTATGGCCATTGTGGAAAAAATAAAAATATTATATTATAATATATTTTTCATTTTTATTTCCAAGAGGAAAATTTTATATATGAAAAAAATTGTACATATGTAAAATAGAATAAAAGAAGTGTACAATCAAAAAAATAGAGATAAGAGGATGGTTCTTTCACTAATGTCCATTTTATAAGATATCACCCATAAAAAAGAACAAAGTGGAAAATAGTAGTAGGCGTGTTACATTTGGGATTAAATGATTTGATATTATTTATTATGTAACACTTCATGAAATTTTACATGCATTGTTCTTTAAAGACAGAATCCTAATTATGCCTCTAATTTTACAAAAAATTAATCTTTCCAACCTTTAAACCTCATAACAACCATACAAAAGTCCTTGTGAGACGAACAGTTTTCTCTAGTGGTAGAGAACCTGGGATCTTATCCAGCCTATTATGCATCACATTTAATCTTGGAATGATCATATCTACATTTAAAATTTTCTTATAGTGTTTGGGAAAAAATTTATGTTATGTAACTCACGAGTGGCATGGTAAGGGTTAAGAAGTTAAAAACACGAGTAGGAAATAGTGAGTCAATGAGTTTAAATAATATATTATTTTTAATAATTTTAAATAGTGGGTGAATCAGTTGATTTTTCTTTTCTTTTGTTTGTTTTTGGAACTTGGTAGTATAATCTTTTACTTGACCTCCTTCAAATTACCCAAGAGTGTAATGTCTTTTTGTAGGGGTGATGAAATGCTAAATATGAAAAAAAAAATGATTATCATTTAAAAACATTCTCCAACATTCTCACTTTTTAAATGAAATTATCACAATTTTTATACATTAAAATAATTTAAAATTAACTATTTAATTCTTATATTCATATTTTTAATAGATACATTTATTTTTTGTTATTATTTATAATAAAATTCGAGACATATTTTCGGTGTTTTATTGATTCTAGGTGTAAATAGTATGTTGAAATCCGCTAACCCTACGGCGATGGTGACCGCAGCGAGGGCGATCCGCTAACCCTACGGCGATGGCGGCCGTCATGGCCCCTTCCCCCATCAGGGGGGAGGGGCCTTCGTCTCCAACTCCTGCCTCAAGAGTTGCGCGACCGCGAGGTAGGGACTGCTTTGGACCGTCGCCGGACGCGGGTTTCTTCCTCCCCGCAATCGACGTTGCTCCGAAGGTTCCTGGGTGCGTTTCTGGTCAGCCTATTGTCCCGGTCTCAGTGAAGGAATTCCATGAAGCTTCAGCTTTACTCTCCTCGGCGCTAATCGTGAGGTTTACGAAGCGGCGACCGCTGGTGGAGCACTTCAACAAAGCAATCAATACGGAGTGGGGTTTGAAACACCGTGCGCTTGTAAGTATACTGGGACCGCGTCAATTCCTTATTTTATTTGCGGATGAGGAAGATTTGGGAATGGATTGGTCGCGAAAGAGGATTCCTTTCTGTGGCCTCCAATTCCACTTACTGCGCTGGTCCTTTGAGGCGCACATGAACCGTGACTCGTCTAACATGGCAATTTGGATTCAACTGCCTGGACTTCCTCTACCATTTCAGAATATTGGATTACTGAGATCGATAGGCAACTCGATAGGGCATTTTTTATGCAGTGATCAAATAACAGCTTCCATGTCTCACCCCTTTTCGGCTAGAATATGCGTGGAAATGGACGTTGCAAAAGTGCCTCCGGAGATTGTCTGGATTGTAATTGAAGAAGAGTACAGGTACGCTAAATCAATTGTCTATGAATCCTGGATCCCTTTCTGCTCTTTTTGTCACAAGCAGGGCCATGATGAACATGGCTGTCGAAGGAGACTCAGGGGTGGTGGAAGCTTTGATGTGCCAGATGCACCAGCAGGTGTTCCCTCGGAAGGAGAAGTGGTCACCATGGGTACCGTGAAAGGCAGCGATCAGTATTCCCCTGCAGGAAGGCCTCAAGGTTGTCACGCTCCCTCCAAATCAGTTGGGGACTTTGAGCCGATGGTTCAGGGGGTGCTGTCAGGGGAGGTGGATGTTCCATTGATAGGAGTACAGGTGGAAGTGAATGAATCTGGGAGAAAGGAGACCATATCAGGGGCTGTAGTGTCTACCCCTCTAGAGGTTTCTGGATCGGCCAACCGGGAGAATGGCAAGCATAATAAACTGAGCCTTGATGCTGCAATCAATATACAGGGCCGGGACATGAATGAGGAATGTAATCTCCAGTATATGGGCAGGGGACATGAGCTTCAACAAGGCTTGGGTGAGCCTGAAATGCCAGACCAGAACTCCTCAACAAGTCTGATTAAGGTTGGGGTGGATGAGGCTATTCCTTGTTCCCCAAACCGTTTTGCTTTACTGGAAAATCCGGATGTTGTAGTGGACCATGCTGGGGAAAATGAGACAATACCTTTCCATCAACAGAACGAAGGTGATATAACTAATTGTGGCATTTCCCACGGAATGATGGCTAGCCAGTCTGGGGGTGGTGTGGCTGATTCGAAGGGAGTCAACAGGGCCGAATCGGATCAAGTGATTGAGGGGGTTCCAACTCAAAAGAATAGTATGAGTTTTAAAAAGAAGAAGGGGAAAAAAGATTACTCCTTGCTTCCCCCTCCATTAGAGACCCGCTCTGTGAAGAAACTACCGGTGACAATGTCCAATGTGGTGAATCAGGCTTTAAGCAAGGGGAACATATATGAAATGGACATCTCTACGGGGAAGATAGGGACTAGAAAGGAACCCATCCTTAGTTCCGAGGAGGATATGGTCGAGGAGTTCCTGTATGTGGATATTCCACAGGAAGAGGCTGACATGATGGGAAGGGCGGTAAGAGTGGAAGTCGATCACGAACAGGAAAAGTGGATTGACAAGCAAGACTTGATATTAATGAGAGGCTTCAATGACAAGAAAATCAGCAAAGAGGAATATATCTGCACTTGGGACAAAATGGCGAACTATTTGGAAGATGTTATTGGAGAAGATCCTGGGGCTAAGGTATGGATAATACATTAGAATCTCTACAGGGAAGAAAGAAATAATATGCTAAGGTTGTGTTTTGGTAACATTTCCTTTTCTTATGAGGCTTCGCCCCCGGTTTGACTTGGGAAGTGTAGTCGGGGCTTCCTCATCGGGCTAGAGCACTCTACCATTTCCTTGGAAGGTCATTCGGGACAAGGCTGATTCGGAGGGATGGCAACATCGGGAGGGACCATGCTTGCATGGGATCGTCGAGTGTCCATCTTAGGGATGGTGGTGTTGTTGTTGCTTGTATGTGGTAGTTTCTGCTCTTTCTGGTGTTTTTCTGGGTTTGTTTGGCTGCTTTGTTGAACTTTTGGTTTCTCACTTTTCCCACAAAAGTGTTTTCTTAATAAAAAAAATAATTGTCAGGCATGCAGGTGTAAATAGTAGTTTTACATTATTAGTTTAACATTTTTTGTGTTTTTTTAATATTGAAATGTTGTTTTGTTAAATACTTGTGACTAAACTACTAACATGTGTGATTAAATTAAGTGGTTAAGTTAATACATAAGATAAACTAGCTAAAATGTGCCTCGTGGGAAACTAAAGAACTGGCATGAGATTGAATTATAGAATCTAAAGCATGCATATAAATAAATAAATAAAGTAAATGGGGAATTAATAAAAATAAAGTACTCCAACATGTAAAAATAATAGTTTAGGACATCTGATAAATCAGAATAAACTCCTCGATACATATGTTATATAGGAGTGACCTGGTTACCCTAACAATCATGTATGATTACTCTTATGGCTCATAGTGCTTGTGTAAGAATAAAAATGACTATTTTAGATTAATATGATCTCACATGTGATTTGAAAAATTTATATAATACACATGAAATAATAGAACCACATATATAATATTTTTGTGAGATAAACTCCAAGGGATTATCAAGTGAGATTGAAACTAGATTTTCACAAGAATAAATCAATCCACAACCTAGTCTAAATATTTCCCAATTAATTATATCTACCCAAATTGGGAAATACTCTCTATAATATTCCACATAGAATCCATCCAGTAAATGAAGTAGGAAGTGATCATGTGATTAATGGGAGGGATTGAAACCCAAGGGAAGATTATAGATGAGCTTACCATAGAGAAATCATTACCACTTAATCATCCATATAGAAGAAATCATATAGAGGAGCTCATAGGCACTAAAATCATGGTGTGAAAGATGAGAGGAGCTAGACGAATGTATAAATTGAATGGGAATACACTATAACAAGGGTTACCCGCTAGTGATTAGAATACTAATTTTATTTAGAGTTTATAATAATTTTAATGGCATTCAGTGTTCTTTTATATTCATGGTTTATACATTTCTTTGTTTTGTATTTTTTTGTTCTGGTGATCTATCAAGTTCCAAATAATTGTGAGAGGATAACCTAAGGATCACTCCCTAGATGAAAATATATGGTTATAGAGTCTTTAAGCATTAATCCTTATTCCATTTTTAAAATTATAGTAATTCAAGGGAAATTGAGGTAGGGGTTGGTGATAGTTTTTATCATCTTGGTTTACACTAATCTTACATTTTTCTATATAAATAATTTTATCCTATCTTTTCTTGATTACATAGTGTAACTAGTGATTTGGTAAAGAACTGTAATGTTTTGGATAACCAGTGCAGGTTTTATACATTTTACATACTGAGGAGAGTTGTTTATTATCCTAAATCATGTAGACAGTTACACTCGGTGCTAGTATGGTTTCTAATTATACTAGGTGTCCACACCGAATTACCTAAAGGGGTGATATGGTACATCTTATATTCTGATCATGGAATTTGAATTATAGAGATTTGTAATGATTAAATTATGGTTCATTTAGGTATATTCCAAGGGTTACTTTTTTTTCCTGAGTTCATTTTGTTCTAAATTACATATACATGTTTTATTCTAATTATTCATTTTCTCAAATTACCCTTACCCCAACTTCAGAGCTTCCAAATTCTTTTATAAATACAACTAAGTGACATATTTATAGTAGATAGGTAATGGGAACCTTTATTAGAAGACTTTAGTTAGTACCCAAGGATGCATTCCAAGAGTTATTAAATTATAAAGGGTCGTCATTCCCTTTTACAAGGAGCGATATATCACTCATCGATGGTGAGATGATATGCTCAAGGCTAAGAAAGACCACAGTTTATTTGGAATAGATTTTAGGAGATATTTTTTTTAGTAGTTCTACCATGACACCTATAATTGTGTGAAGTATTGGTAATTCTTAAATTTTAGACAGGAAAAATTATCAATTAAGTAATATTTCACTAGGTTTATTAATCGAATCTTATTTTCTCTATACAGGAGTGGGTATAAATATTCAAAATCTTTTCACTTTGAGATGGTCCTGAATGATCCATTGTATATTCAAGTGGAACTTTTCAACCTATTTTCCTTCTAAAATGTCGTAAGGAAAATTATTCTTATTGATATAGGTTCTAAAGGGGGTTTAGGTAGAGGCATCTCTTTTTCTTTCCATAACTTTAGTGATAGCTCTTCTAGTAGCTGGAAGTAGCAGTGATGGCAAGAGATTAGAAAGTGTGGGGCTCACTAGGGAACCCATGGAAGTGGCATGAATCTATCTCATAACACTCAAAGACAAATTATTCAGTGTCATTTGTGTGGGTGATTTATATATATAAATACTAATTGCACAATTTTTAAGAATATGTTCTATTTCTAAAGGATATGGGGAAAATTTGAAGTAGTCAAACACATTTCCAATATAGTTTTTCATTAGTTTTAATGGATAAAAACTAAAAAATAAATGAAGTTACAATAAATTTATAATATATAAGATCTTTTCAAATATAATTTATAATTAATTTAAAACAAGAATTTCCTTAACCATATAATTCTTCTTATTAATTAATCAATATTATAACTTCTTTTATTATATTATTGTAGTAGTGAAGAATCTAACATAGAATTCCTCTAACAATATGCATACATGCTATAAGAATCTCATAACATAATTGTCAGTATTTTTGGTGATATCAGAGAAGAAAAATCAATTTTCATTATTCTCCATTCACTATGGGAAAAAAGAATTTTTGTGATGGGATATTTGTGACTGGCAAATCGAAAATAGTCCATCGAAAAAGACTATTTGCATTGGAATTCATTTCCTAATGAAAATTGTTTTTTAAACAAATATTGGTTATGGGAATGTTTTCCCATCAGAAATAACTTTGGCATGTACTGTGTGGAAAAACATAGGACAGCTATTTGTGATGGGGGTATACCTCTAGCACAAATACACTCACATATTTTTTTGTAATTTATGACGGGAGTAAACTCCCATAAAAATTAAACTATTGATAGAAAATTATTTGTGACGTATCTCATCAACAATAATCTATCAATATATGGTATTTACGATAGGTCCCATCATAAATAATCTTTTTTACCATCGTCGTAATCCAAACGGGTGGTTCTATTTGGGATGGGACACATCGCAAATAATGTTATTTTTTATAGGAATCCCATTACAAATTATCTCACTTATATATACCCATCCCCCAAATTTTTTCATTCCATTTTTATCTAAACTCCTCTCTCCTTATCTCCTCTCATATTCTCATGATTAAAGTTTTCAATGCTTTAAATTTTACAAGGGAGAAACTTTCAGGATTTGCATCTGCTAAATGATTCAGTTTTAAGGTATTTATTTAATATTATTATTTTTTATGTATTTTATTTTATTATATATTAGTAATAATTATTAGTAATAAGTATTATTAATTATTAGTAGTTAAATTTAATTATAATCAGTTGTTTTTATTTTTCATTAATTAATTTTAACTAAGAGTTATTATTTTTAATTACAAATATTTAGTTTTAATTATTAATAAATATTTTTAATATGAACTATTTAGTATTAATTACTTATTTTTAGATGTACTTAGTAATAATTAGTAACACTTCTTAATAATTAGTAAAAAATATCTAATATTTTGTGGTAATTAGTCAAAATTTGTGGTAATTAGTAATAAATTATTGTAAACTAATACAAATTAGTAAAAATAAGTAGAAATTAGTAGTAATTAGTAATAATTAGTGTTAATTAGTGGTAATTAATGATAATTATTTGTAATTAGCGCTAATTAGTAATAATTTTTTGTAATTAGTTTCAATTAGGACTAATTAATAATAAATGGTAACTGGTAATAATAAGCGATAATTAGTAATAATTAGCGGTAATTAATAAAATTTAGATGGAATTAGTAATAGTTAGTAAAACATGGTAATAAATTGATATAAACTAAAAAAAATCATAAATTGATATAATTTACAACAAGTTGATATTAAATAGTATAAATTAATACATTTTTATAAATTTATAAGAAAATTAGCATAAAAAATTGTATAAATTAATAAAAATATTTTACAGTAGTATAATTTATTATAAATTTCTAGAAAACTAAAAATGAAATAGGTCGTCAATTTTCAGGTGATGAGCAATGAAAATTTTTGACATGGTTGGCATAAATTGGTTTCATCACTTAAAAATTGCAAAATCTAAGACGAATTTGTGCCAACCATATCCAAACATGTCATTTGGCCGATAGAATCAGGGCAACCAGGATGTGATGCATCGATGGCTGTATTAGGAAGAGTAGATCCGTTGATGTTAAGAGTAGCATCACTAGTAGATGATTGAGAACATGTGATAGTTAATGTAAATTTGAACTATTTAGTTTTAATTAACATTGATGTTTTTAATTAAAAGTAAATAGTTTTAATTTGTAATAATTTGTTATTTTTTCATAAGTGTCTATTATTAATAGTAATTACTTATAATTGATAGATAAATAGTATTAATTAATATAACTTAGTAATAATGTATTGATCTGAGTCGCAGTTGGGGACTTACCTGAGTGGTAAAGGCTCCATGTAATCCTACATCAGAACCAGGATTAAATCCATGTAGAAGTGAATTTCTATATGCACTATAGCACTATATTAGTGTGGGTACTAAAGAGAGTACTGTAGTTGTAGTACAATTCATCTCAAATGAGATTTTGAGCAATTGGGTCTTCGGTCTATCAATTGGGTGGTGAGGCAGGCATGACTTGCAGGTGGTGATGGAGGCATGATGTAAGAAGGGCCTTTGGGCCATCCAATGGTGGGATTATGATACATGTAATGAGATTCAAGCCAACGTTTCCTTTAGACCAAAAATATATAATATAATAAAGTAGCTGGTTGGGTGGGTTATCCCTTGGGGGGCCTATGACCATCATTCTAGGCTTGTGTCTGTGTTGTGTGTGTGTTTGAATATAATTATAACCCCAAGAACCTAATAGATATAAATCATAGTAATAATTAATGGTAATTAGTAATAATTAATGGTAATTAGTAATAACCATTATTAATTATTAATAATTAGAGGTAATTATTAATTAATTGTTATAAACTAAAAAAATTAGTAAATTTATATAATTTATAATAAATTTTTATAAAATAGTATAAATTATTATAAATTATTATAAATTAATAACATTTTTATAAATTTATAAAAAAAATTAAACATATAAAATTTTTATAAATTAAGAAAAAGATTTTACATTAGTTTAATTTATTATGAATTATTATGAAATAATTTAAATTATTTTATAATACATGAAAACTAAAAATGAAATAGGTTTTCAATGTTTAGGTGATGAGTAAAGAAAATTATTGACATGTTTGGCATAAATTGGTCTCATCATCAAAAAATTGTAAAATCAATGATTTACACCTTTTTAATAATTTATTATATATTTTATTAATTTAGATTAAATTATACAAAAAATAGTGGTACTTAGTTGTAATTATTTATAATTACCATTAATTAATGCTAATTTTTTGTATAATTTTATATAATAAAATAAAACTAATAATAAATTAATAAAAATGTGTAAATAAAAGAATTTACAATCTTTTGGGGATGAGAAATGACCAATTTGTGTCACCCATTTCCAAATTTTTTATTAGGTCGGCAAAACCAGGGTAGGCCGGAAGTGATGCGTCCAAGACAGCAACAAGAGGATGATGAGATGTGTCTATGGCAGGAGAAGTAGCACAAACAGATGATGGAGTACATGTAATAGTTATTATAAATTGGAAATATTTATTTTTAATTAGTAGTAATGTTTTTAATTAAAAGTAAATAGTTTTAATTTTCAATAATTTGTTTTAATTATTAGTAATTGGATGTTATTAAAAGTGATTACTTATAATTGATATATAAATAGTATTAATTAATATAACTCGGTAAAAATTTATAGGTCATAGTAAAAAGTAATATAAATTTATATTATTTTTTAATAAGTAATAGTATCACGTAAAAATAAATGTTAAACCACTATAATTAGTAAAAATTAAAAGAAATTAGTTAAAATTAATGGTAAATCGCAATAATTTTTTGAAATTAGCATTATTAGTAAAAATTAGCATCAATTTGAATAAATAAATGTAAAAACCCTATAATTTTTAAAAATTAGAATTATTAGTAAAAAATAGTGGTGATTAGTAAAATTTAGTAAAAAATAGTGGAAATGACAAGAAATTAGTAAAAATAAGTGGAAATGACTAAAAAAAAGTTAAAAATATCAGTGATATAGAAAATGTAGTAAACATCAGTAGTAAACTAGTATAATTACTAAAAAAATCACAAATTAGTAAAATTTAACGATAAATTACTATAATTAGTAAAAAGTATTGTAAATTAGCATTAATTAGTAATAATTAATGGAAAACCGCTATAAATATAAAAAATTACTGGTAACTAGAAAATATTAGTAAAAAATAGCAATAATTAGTAAATATTAGTAAAAAGGAACATTAAATCACTATAATTAGTGAAAATTAATGGTAATTTGTAAAAAATAACAATAATTAGAAACAATTAGTGGTAATTATTTAAAATTTATGGTAAATCACTATAATTATTAAAAATTGGTAGTTTTTAGTACAAATTAGTATAAATTAGCAGTAAATCACTATAATTAATTAAAATTAGCAGTAATTAATAAATATTAGTAAAAATAACTAGTAAATTAGTAAAAATTAATTTTTATAATTAGTGAAGAGGATGGAGATGAATATTAACATAATTAAATTCAAGTCATAATCATATAATATATATATATATAATACTTGTTTTCAATTAGTTGTTAATAATAGTCATTTCAAGTTTTAGATGGTTGATGACCATTTATCTGATATGTTCTATGAGTTGGATAAGGCTACACTACCTAGTGACAAGCCTGATGCTACATAATCTGACCCTAGGACAGCTAGCGAATCAGCAATGACTTAGCGGGGTTGTGGTCTTGTGAGATTATTGATTCTTAACCCAATACCTGAGTGACATCCACATCTTGAGTTAGATCCATACATGATGAGCTATGTTTAGTTGTGTATTTTAGTTCATTAGTTTTTATTGATTTATTTATATACTAATTATTGGATTATTTTTCTGATTTTTTCATATCTTTTCAAATATAGTTATTGAACAGGGTAGTGCTATATTTCAGATTTATTTTTCTAGAGCATTAGAGACATTAGAAAATATTTCTATTGATATCTGACAATGTATGTCTGAACATTGGATGGTATGTAAATAAATAATAGTTATTTTAATATTTATTTAATTAGTCACTTTATATTATTAATTAATTATTGGGATTATGATATCACATCAATGATAGAAGTGAGACTCTATATAGGATGCATTGGATATCTTTATTCGTGTGTGTTGTCATCATTTTTTCATAATCTGAGGAGGATAAACATGGAGAAGTGGGAGTTGTAGATTTTGATCTGTCATGATGCACTGACCGACAAAATTACATCTCAACTCAGGTTTGGGATGGATTATGTTCATACTAGATGGGAAATAGTTTTTATATGAGAGAATCATTAGGTATAAAGAACCGGGGGATTCAAGAGTTGGCACATCGAGTTCATAGTCATACATTTACTATGAATTGACATTATATGTTATGTACTTCTTTTAATAATTTATATAACATTAAATTTGAGATTTTTATTTTATAATCATACACGCAGTTGAACGACCCAATAGTATGGAGTTAAATGTTTATAAGAGAATGAATAGTGATCCTTTCACTGAAGATATTATAGGTGGTCACTGGTGTCATATTATGGTCAGTATAATTTTTTTTCTTTTTTGAGTTTTAAAAGTAACTACAAATAATGTTTTAACTAATTTAATTTAAAATTGAAATTGAAGGATTCATATGATACCATGAATTCTCAAACACATGATGAGATTATACCCGAAACTAAGGATCAAACCACTGGGGAAGTAGGATTTGATGACACATCATGGATGTAGGTGACTCATTATGCCTTCGAGAAAGGTCTAACATTTTGTACTGCCTCTCAGTTGGCGCATGGGAGTTATTATTGTACAATTGTGATGTTATCATTCAGATCAAGGGAATATTGTCGAGAGTTATCATCATCTATTACACAGTATAAAGAGTATTTGCGAGGTTAGGGTGAGATTATAGAGGCCATGCTTAGGGAGTAGGAAGAGCTCCATCAATAGTAGCAGAAATAATAGAAGTAGATAGGTCAATGTCAAGAGAAGTAGCACAAGTATACGATGGAGTACATGTGATGTCTCACTCTGGGTTTAGGGATGGAGTTCCCTCCACTACCTCTTCCATATGACTCTCCCCCTCAATGATTTAAGCTTTTTTTCATAACCATTTGAATGTTCATATTTCATTGTAATATTTATATTAATTCATATATTTATAGTTCTATATAGTCATTTTTTATATTTTTGCAAATATTTTTTATTTATATTATTTTTTTATTTTTTATTTATTGTTAATTTTTTATTTTTTAAATTCTTTTTACATATCTTTTATAAGAATATTCACCCATCTTAAATAATTATTTTCAATGGGTGAATCCTCTCATCACAAATTTTTTTTATATACTGAAAAAGAATTTTTATGACATGATACCTACCTATCACATATATTTTTTTCAATGGATTGTCTCAAAAAAATTATGTTTGATGTCATTTTCTACAGTGGATCATTTGTGATGGGGTTCCATTGCAAATGATCCCATCAAATTACATAAATTTATATTTTTGATTGATCACAATAATTAATATTTTCATCTGGTAATAATTTCTTACTTGTTCTCCCAATCTTGAGAGGGATTAGGATTTAATTCTACATTCTTGTGAGAGATACCAAGAAATTACCTCTAGGGATTCGAGAGAATTCTCATGGAATAATATGTTATACACAACCCTCTTATTATCTAATATTATATAAATATAATTATATAATTAAGGACGAACAATTGAAAATTATTTATGGGACCTTTATCTAATTTTTTATTCTAAGTATACTACACATCAAAAAATATTATTAATATTTTTATTATTCTTTTATTCTTTTCACATGCATTGAACTCATGGATTAATATATAATTTTCATAAATCCCATTAACTCATCCAAAAAATCATCCTCAACATTTATCATACATAGAATAATAAATTTTTATTTCAATAAATATCATTATAATTTTCATTTAATAAATAAAAAATATATATTTTCCTCAATAAACATTTAAATAAATATTTATTTTTATTATTCACTTAAAAATATAAATATCCATTTAAATAAATATATATTTTGTACCTTGTGAATAAAAAAAAAGTGATAAATAAATATTATATTCACTACTAAAATATAATAATAATATAATTTCCAACTCATATATATTTTAAACTCTAATATATCGAGTGATTGAATTTTTTAATCAACTTAGCATAAATAATTACCATTTTACTAGATGAGAATAATATTTATTCTTAATATTAAATTGAAATAAATTTTGACTAAGATTCTAGATAAACTTACTGTGTGATCCTCTAGTCCGCATTCCTATTGGTTGTTGCAAAAAACCCTCAAGGTATCATTTTAGAGTATTTTGGGTTGTGCTTACTGACAAAGAGAGTTATTTTTTATAAATAATGTTGACAATGGTCCATAATAGAGAAAAATATGTAAAATTCCTAAATTAAAGTCTTTTTAAGAGTTTATATTATATTTGGTAATATTTAACATCATTTCAAAATAAAAGAAGGATTCTCATGCATGTCAATCATACTCATAGAATTGGAGGTATTTGTGTATAAAAAAATTAGAAAAGGAAGGATTCTCATACAAGGTGGGTTTACTCTTACGAAAGTGGAGTTTTGAAAACATTCTTCACAAGTGGGTGTTTTCATGATTAGTGAGAATAGGGGTGATTCATTCTTTTGACATGGAGGATTTTTTCAATGGTTTGGTACTGTCTATTAATAAGTTAATTATTCATTATTTAGTAAAGAGTTAGAGTAAATGAGAAACTAAGTTATTTTTATCATATAAGGTTTATGTGAGAATATTTATTGTATGAAGACATATTACATGACTATCAGTTGTATATAGACATAAGGATGTGTTTTGGGAATAATTGATTGTGTGAAAACGAGTTACTTGAACATTATTAGTGCATAAGGTTGGAGTTATGTGAACCTCAAAGGAATTGTCCAGAATCTCTATGGTAAATTGAAATTCGTCATTTTTATTAAATAAGAGATTCATGATACACAAAGTATGGTGTAATAAAAGGTGATTCAACTCATCATAAGGATAGATAGAAGAAATAGTTATCACACTTCAATAGATAGTGAAGTGATCACTCAACAAGTGATTGGTAGTGAACCTATAGGGACAGTGAGTCCACACTAAACCTTTAAATAATAGTGGTATTTATTGAGAGAGTAGTGAGTTCTATAATTAATATTGGTAGTGAACTAGAAGGTACATTGGGACTACTCTAAACATTATATAAAAATTTATGTTCTTAGTGGATACTATTACATAGAACTGTTGATGTCGTATATTCAGTGGAGTTTTCCAGTGTGGGAAACAAATTAAAATTTCATGTGTAACTATTTACTTTATATATTTATGTATACTCAGAGGGAGAGATATGTTCTTTTTAATAGTGAAACAAGATCTTTGGTTAGGGTTATTTAATAAAATAAATATAACCTTATTAAAACACCCACCCTTTAGGTTATTTATTTTTCCTAGAGAAAAAAGGTGGTATCAATGCTCGAGATTCAAGTCAATAGAGATCTATATTATGTAAAAGAAATTAAAATAGTAAATTATAAAGGTATTCTAATATTTTATGGAAACAATTTTCAAATTTAGAATAATTGAATGTGGAAATTATTTCAATAATTATGCAATGATGTTTATAAAACTATTATTTATGGTATTTAGGTCAGTATTGATGGTGTAGATTTATTAGAAGGAGACCATAAAGAACTCAATATTGATGTCATATTAATCAATTCATTAGGGGATCCTTATCCAATATAATATACATGATGGTTATTTCATGTAAATATATTCATATTGTGTGTGAAAAAGTTATAAATATCTATGAAGGTGACTCAACAGTATTAGAATCTCAATTTTATCTTCTTTGGAACAAGTATGTGGATTTGAGGATGTTCCTGAATTAATTTGAAAAAAAATTATTTAATTGGGTAAATGTTTTTTGGGATGATATGTGTGGTCTCAAAGAAACAATAATGGTGTAAATATTTTTGAGCTTTTCATGATAAGGTTGTTACACTAGTTTAATCCAAATATCTTTAGGCTTAAAAATAAAGATCCAAATGGGCTCTCGTTGGACAATATTTATAATAATCTTATGGAATATGGTGTGGGAAATGATAATAAATATGTTGTTGTAAAGGTAAATTATAAGTATGTGGAATTCAAGTATTTGAATAATCGCACCATGGAGTATGATCAAGAAGGGGAAGAGGTTGATGAAATCATAAAATTCCTTTCCTCAAATCTGAAAAGGTTAAAAGTAAAGTTCAAAGAAAAACATCCACTAGTAAGCTTTTGATTTGGAAGTTTTGTAACCTTGTAGAAAAGTATCCCATTATGTTTCAAGATGATGATGAGAATAATGAAATTCCCATATAGAAATATTTATATAATGTGAATGGTTGGAGAAGCACTAAGCATAATGTTTTCAAGGATAAGAACATACTTATATGAGAGGATAATAGCTTAGAAGATATATGA
This sequence comes from Viscum album, assembly GCA_963277665.1. Taxonomy (NCBI): domain Eukaryota; kingdom Viridiplantae; phylum Streptophyta; class Magnoliopsida; order Santalales; family Viscaceae; genus Viscum; species Viscum album. The sequence continues at coordinate 645,420,967 of OY728125.1, read as the reverse complement.
GATAAATAAATGGATGACTTTAAATACATAAAATAATATGTTTATGGGGTTATTGATGAAAATTAATAGATAAAATAATAAAAAAATGATGACAACGGAGAAGTATAAGATAAGTTTAATATCCAATCATAATTAGACACATCTTATAATGAAATATATTTTTGGAGATCCAAAATAATGAAATTCAATGGATTGGATCATGATTCAAAACTCTACATATAGTAGTAAGAATATGATATGTACATGTTTAAGGAAGATATTAAAAATATTAAATATAGATATCTAAAAAATCCTATATGGTTTTTGAGTAAAATCTATAAATCAAAGATCAAACATATGATACCGATGGTTTGACTACAATGGTTAAAGATTAGATCAAACATATTGAAGATTGGAAATGATAAATCTTCATTCTATAAAAAAAATAGAATAATTGGATAGACTCTTGATTCCCAGCATGGCATTAGGGAGATAGATCGAGTGGTCTACAAAAAAAGTGACTGATAAGCATGGATGTTCAATAATATAGTTAATGGATTTTTTATAGATAAAAAATACACATTAGAATGAAACATATAGAATAAGGTTGATAAAAAAAAGAAGTGGTGGTTGATTATAGGCCACAATCACCCACTCTAAATTCAAAGGCTAATTTAGGTGTGAATTAAAATCAAAACACTTGAGGAACCCAAAATACTACCTGTGATGTAACAAGGACACACAATAGTTAACAAATCATTAGTTATTTTTTAAAGATAGGACTCTTTAAAAATGAGTATTTCGTAGTCAAGATTTACTAGAGGGTATAAGATAAATGAATATAGATGATTAAAGTTTAACATTATAGTTATACTTTTGAATCACATGAGCCTCATCCCGGTTGGTGAGGAGTCTTCAAGTGCATCTCTGAGACCCGGGTTTGAATCTGGGTAGAGGAATATTTTCTGAGATACTATAGCAGTACTGTAGAAGTATTTTAACAATACTGTAGAAGTATTTTAACAATATTTTAGAAGTAATGTACTAGGTATTGTTCAGTGCTATAGCATCCATAAATATTCACCTTTAGTCAGTTGGTTTAGTCCTGGAGTCCTTAAGGCCTTCGGGGAACCCAATCCCATTACTCCAGTTAAAGATTTTGGGCCAACTCATGGCCTTGGGGCCACCTCAAGGTATTTGGGACACCTCATTCTGATCTTGAGGTGCAGATAAAACCCGACAGACAAAAGGATATAGATTTAGATGAGGACTTAGAGCATGCATCTTCACTAGATCATAGCTATCTGGATTTGGAAGAATGAGAGGGTATGACAATTTCCATTGGGACCAGGAATGTGTACCTATGAACAGGTATTGCTAACCGAACAAGCGATGAAATGGTAGGATGTTAACTTCACGGTCTAGATACTAGGGAGGGGCATTTCCATATAGTCATTTCTAGGATGAATTCCTCCAATACCTTCATCTCATGTAATCCAGTAAGCCTACAGGCCTTTTAAGGGTTACCCCTCATCCCTTTAATGGGGTATTATTACACAATATAATAAAAATAAGTTATAATTTCAAAAGAAACTATTTATATTGTGGGTGATATAAACATATGTTCAGATATTTCTCATCAATAATACATATGAATGTGTCTATGAACACCCAAAGTGGTCATATATAGCAACTCAAGGAATAATCAATCAGGGGTAAAAAAAATAATCAGTTTCATGCTTTTTAATATAACATTGGTCTATCATATATATAGTAAGATCAAATGTAAAAGTCATCACCAGGAGTAAAACCAAATACATGGATCAAAAATAAAATAGTTTTGACTCTAGTGGTTTCATAGATTTCCTTGAGATCATTATATCATATTGGTTCAAGGATTAATATTCGATGTACTTCCCAGATGATGAGAAACAATTATTTCTTCACAAGTATAACATATGACAAAGAAGGTTTCATATGATTTGGAAATGATGAAGGATCGATAATTATTGGATTAGGAAAATTCAAATTTAGGGGAAAGTAAATAATATGTGATGATTCCTAGGTTATTGAATGTCTAGTTCAAAAGAATCTATGTGTATGAAAACTGTGTGAATCTTGATATGCAATGAATTTAAAAAAATGTATCATCAATGGAAAGGATATAGTTATTGGGATGAAATTAAAGTACATAAAGGAGAATTTCTACCTCATCTGTGGAGAGAAAGATATGTGATTTTTAACGAGATAAGAAGAACACATGGTGTGGCATAAACATCTTCACTACTTATGAAAATAATCATTATATGATTTAGTAAAGAATAAGGGAGATCATGAAATTTCTAAATTGTTACATGAAAATATGCACATGTTTTATGTTTTTCAAAAAGGGATGATTTTCTAAAAGATATACAAGTCGAAAGATGATAAGTTGAAAAGGGTTCTTAAACTGGTGCATGTTGATGTGTGTGGATTGATATTTTCCAGATATATTGATGGTAAGAGATGTTATATGTTATTTATTAATGATTACAGTAGGATGGAATATTTAATGGTCATCACTCACAAGTTGGAGGTGTTTAGTTTCATTACTAATTATCATAAGAATGATTAAACAATGTTTGGATTGAAATTTTCTAAAATTATATACCAATAATGGCATGGAGTATAGCAACATCCAGGTGGAGGATTATCTCAAGAAACATAGGATAATACACCATATCTTAGAAATGATGAATACTTAATAAAATTGTGTAGTTGAGAGTGTAAATTAGATCATAACAAAATATATAGAATGATGATAATTGAGAAAGATCAATCAAGTATTTTTTAAAAGGAAGAAATTATTAAATCAGCCTGTAAATCTAATAGATCCTTGTTTTTCTAAGAGAAGAAATTGATATTTATGATATGTGGTAAAAAAGAAGATGATGCTCATATACTTTTGAATCTTTGAGAGTAAGTGATTTATTCTCAATAAATATAAACATATAAATTTTTAGTCTCACGGAGATAAAGGTATTTTTATTGGATAATCAACCAAGATCAAGGTGTATAAGTGCTTCAACAAGAATTTGGAGTAATTTCTGAAATCCATGATGCTAATATAGTGGAAAGTGAGAATATTTTAAAACTAAAAATCAAAAAAATATAATAAAGTGATGAGGATTTGAGTAGCTCAAGAGGAGAACAAGGTGATAATACTGATTTTGAAGAATATGTTAATGAATAGAAGATTGAAGTTAGATCAGAATCTGTATAGAGGACAAATAGAATAGATGATATTGATGTGTAGAATATCATCAGTGATCAGATAGATCCATTGAAAATGATTATAATGATTTATATATAGAAAACTCCAAACATATTATAAGTAGAGATAGAATATTTTGAAGAAGCTACTAAATATGAGAACTGGGTCCAAGTGATGCATGAAGATATTGGATAGATTGAGAAGAGTCACATAAGTAGTTTGTTTCAAGGTTAGAGGATAAAAATATAATCAAGAACAAATGGGTGTTCTATAAAAAATTTAATGAATATAGTATAGTGATTCAAAATAAGGCATGAATTTTGTGCAAGGGTTAATCCCATATTTAAGGTATTAGGGTAGATGAATCATTTTCTTTTATGGTGAGGATAAAGATAATTTCACTAGTTTTAGAAATAAAATTAAATGTGTAATTAAAGATTTTCTATGTGGATATTAAATCAATATTTCTAAACTGATTACATGAATAAGAGGTTTACATCAATCATCCATATGGTTTTCTGGTCCACGAATATTGGAACAATGTTTTTTCGATGAAGAATGAACTTTATGGGATAAAGTAGACACCGAGAGAATAATATTCATGATTATATCTATACTTGAAGAGGTCTGGTTTTAGTGTGGTGTAGTTGATCATAATATCTATATCAAGTAGGATAATGATCAAATAATGATGGTACTCATATATATTGATGAAATAGTCTTTGGTGGATCGAATGAATAATAACACAAGCAGTTTGTAAAATTCATGAGGAGCGTGTTCAAAATGTTAATGATTGGATAGTAGAAATTTTTATTTAGGATATCATTAATACAAGGCATGGAATATTCATCCCTCAATCCAAATATTTCAAAGAGGTTTTGAAAATAATATTCAAAGATGATTCCAAGGAGATCTAATTACTAGTGTTGTAGAAAATACTACTGTATATCAATGGTATAGTGTATTTTGGATTTCCCTATAATGAAACATCAGTGTTGTAGTTTTTGGGATATAGTAATGGTGATTGTTTTGATTCGTTATATTATCGAAAAATCAACATCATATGGTTCATTCTATCTTTTAGTATTGTTCCTTTACTATCTTAGAAAAAAATAAGATAGCATCTCACTAAGTACTATAGAATCATAATATATTGCAACAACTAAAACATTCATAAAACTATTATAGATAAATTATTTAGTCAAATATATGGGAGTTTAAGTGAATTATCTTACCAAAATAATGTTTAACAATTAAAGTAATATTAATCTCAGTAAAAATCACATCCATCACTATAGGATTACACAAATTGAAATAAAGTGTTTCCTAATTAAGTAAAAAAGTTGAGCATGAGTTGGTAACATTGAAGTATGCACCTATAGACTTACAATTCATAAAAATCATAAAAATGCATTTATTAAGGAATAATTTGTTGGTATTGGCTAGCTCTTAGAGTTTTTCTACCCCCACAGTTTGGCAGTGCGGCCATAGAACCCCCATGTAAAGGCTGATGTTTTTCTGGACTATGAAATTGAGCGGAAATGAAAATATTTTCCGTTAGATGCTCATGAATGGTAAAATCATATTTTTACCTTATACTATGATCTTAAATAAAATTTTTGACTTATATTCTAGTTAAATAATTTGGTTTTTACCCTAGTATATGATTTTGGTGGGATTCTGAGTTGTTCAAGTTATCACGAAATAATTAAATATTAATTTATTCTTGCATGTTCATTTAGTGATATATTTCAAAAATATTATTTTATTGATATTATTTCTTTATTATTAATTATATAAATGGGTTTTTCCTTATAAAGGCATAAAATCATGTTGGGCATCAGGGCTAGTCCCCCTTTCCTTTTTCTTTTCTTTTTCTTCCATTAAAATTTTCTCTTTTATTTATTATCCTCCCTTGGATTCTCATATATGCCTACTCATGTGGATCGCCATTAATTTACATAGATAGAAATGGTATAGGTAGATAGATATAGAATAATAATAATAATATAGGTTCCATCATGGAGCTTAAGAGGACTCGGATCATCATATAATAATAATAGAGCCTACATACGGTCGAAGCTTCAGCAGATTCCACACAAACATAGGCCATTTTTTAGTTTATAACATAAATACTTGTAAATTTACTACATTATATCTTTAAATCCATATTATAATTTACAATAACTCCCATTGGGTCGATCTATTCCTTAACGTGAAAAAATGGTGTTTCAAACTAATTGTAGGTGTTCCTGTTCAAGAAATTCCGATCACACAGCAAGTTATTCTATGAACACATTACATGCACTCTTCCTATTCAAAGAAGATGATTTTTTTGAAGTACACACCATTTAATTGGAATAAAATCCATGTACTGGTACTTAGCCATGTAGTCGAGTACATTGAATGATATATATTCCAAAACTAAATGTTTTGTACCCTGGGTACACATCGTGTATTCGTACTCAGCCACATAGCTAAGTATATGGATAGAAATACTATTTAGGGGAACATTCCTATTTAGTGTACATATCCAGACCCTATATGGGTTAAGAAACATGTATAAGTACATGGTTAGAAAAAGATGCATGGTTAAGCCTTGTGAAGTACACAAGAAGGTATCTCGTGTAGGGTACACACAGTTTACATGACTTACATTACATGTACTTCAGTTTTAAATTACAAGTCTGGATAAATAACACACTTAGTTAAGGATTTGATAGTACACATTGTTTAATTGAGTATACATGCCTTGTGATTCTCCCTTTCTACCCTTTTGAGATTTTTTCATGTTTTTATACCACAATGTCAATATTAGAATAAATAGAAATCTATTTTAAGAATTTTTCACATAGATCATGATGGTGGAACCCTTAGGGTGATTTGAGGTCTCCAAAGAGGATTTTTGGGTGATTGGACCATAATGGAGAGGTTATTCCTCTTGTAAATAGTTTCAGTTATCTCTTGAGAGTGATACCTTGGATGAGACCCACCTGAGGGTTGTAAGAAATGGTTAGTGTACTTGACCTGGATTTGCTAAGGTCCCCATAAGGTGTATATTGGGATAGTCCTTGGTTAGTGGTACTGAGGTTATACTTGATTTTATAGATTGGTTTAGTGTTTGTAATAACCTAGATTGAGCCCTTGATCTGATATGGTCCATCATTCATCTCCCTAAATAGATGTTTCATGTATTTTTCCATGAATATATATCCCTTTAGAGGTTTTCCTCTTTAGTACATTCATGTCGTGAGTTGTTATAGAAAATGTTGTGGATGAGTATCCCCTATATGATGCCTCCACTTTTTTTGACCCTAGAGGATCCCAAGTAGGATGCCTCTTATTTTTTATAGTTTCTATAGATCCCAAATGGAACTCTTTTTCTTACATGCTAACATAGAGGATCCCTAGAGGGATTCATTTGATTATGATTATACATTGAGAATCATAAGTTGGATTCCCCTCCTATGTCTGATCTAGGAGGCCAAATGGGTGCCCTAGTGTTTGACCAACCCAGATCTAGTAATTTATGTTTAGGTATAGATGGTAACAGGTCTCACATTAGAAACCATAATAAATTTTAGGCCCATGAGGATATAGAAGTTTTTGTGAGTTTGGGAAATTGGCCACCATCACTCTTTATTTATGAATTCATTTGATTACTATTGATGCAGCTATGATTATAGATATGCTACTTGGAACTTAGCCTATGGGGACTGAAATTATGTGATGATATGATGGGGATGCCTAGTGTTACATCCTAGGATCTTTCTTATGAGCCTATTTTATTGAATATTAATTTATGAGGATTTCTAAAGGAACTTTCTTCGATCCATGTTATTAGGCATTATGTGATACTTGGGTTTCTTATAAGAAATTTCTTGTATGGGATCATAGGTAAAATGGATTATATGATGAATTTAGTGATACATAGATTTATAATACATAATTACTTGGATAGGATTATAAGGTAAATGGGATTATATAATTCCTTGAGTGATACATGAGTTACTCATATGGAATTCTTTGGATGAGATCATTTGGAAAATGGAATTTATATTATTTCTTAGGGGATACTTAGATTCTGATAAGGAATGCCTTGGACAATCACATAGGTCATATGAGATGATATTGTTTCATTAGTGATAGTTATATTCACTATTTGGAATACCTTAGAAGGGATCATAGGTTATATGAAATTATATTATGCCATGAGTGATACTTGATTTTCAACTCAAAACACCTTGGATCAGATCATAGGATATAAAGAATTATTTTTATTCTTGGTTATCATTATACATAGACTCTTGGTTATATACCTCAAGTTCCAGTTTTATTTATTTAAAGTAAAGTGATCCGAGACATTCCAAAATTGGATAGATTAGGAATGGTTAATTAGGATTACAAATCCAAGTATTAACTTGATTATAAGTAGCTTAAGTTGTACAACATCCAAATCAATTAATTTTCCATAGTATTTCTTATCAATTAGGTTCATGGGACCAAGGAACTATTATGGTTTTACTTTATTTGTTTCATCCATCTGTGTCTTAGCCACACTGAGAATATTGGATGATCATTAAATTAAGACAATAAATTCTAGGATCACCATTTAGGGTGGACTATAGAGATTTATTTCTCACACCCTACAAGTGAACATTCATGTGTGTGTAGACCATATGTCTACTTTCTGGTTGATCTGGGATATATGATGGATAGGTTTGAGGCCCATGGTTTCATGACTAAGTGACGTTGCTCAGGTGGGTTCTTATGATCAGGATGGGACTGCTCAATAGTTTCCTAGAGATAGGTTATGTGGTTTATTTGGGGTTAGTATTAGATACTTTTAATTTTTTTTTCTATTATTTTTATTTATTCCTATAAATGTTGTCATACCATTGGGTGATCATTGTTAACATATGACATGGTTGTTCAAGGATTTACTAAATTTAATTTATTATTTAATCCTTGTTATATTTATTGATTCCTCGCTCTGTTAATTTACTATTATGGATGTTTTTTGGTAATTTTAGCTGGTTTCGTACTCTAATAAGAGGAAATAGACTCCCCACTGACACACCATAATCCCTCACTACTAGTTGGCATCCTCTGGTGTATGGGTAGGTGCACTTGAGGACTTTTCATTAAACCATCTTGCTACTAGATATAGAGTGATCCAGGTTAGGACATGAAGAAATTTTATCTGAGTTATTCCTATAATGAATAAGGTTATTTATTATGTTGTAATTTCTGAGGAAATTCAAATTTTTAGTTGTTTCATTTTCCAACATTGGTTTTAAGATTCAGAATGTAATTTAGAGAGTTAAAATGTTTTAATGTGTATTTTATGGATGCGGGTTAATATCTGGTAATTTTATGAGGGATTCATTTAAGTTTTGTAAGTGTAAAGAATTGAAAACCAAAACTCGGAATACACAACATAGGGTGCATGATTGGTGCATGGTTAGTTCTAATTATGGAGAATAAACTGTGCAACCCATTTTAACTAGAGTATAGTTCATAAAAATTGTGATAGGGGCATGTGGACATGTAAAGAACCTATCATAAATTGATGATGTGATATGTGTAGTCTATATATTGCTTTTCAAACTATTCACTTAGTCTATACATGTAGTGACATTTAGACAGTGAGTTCATATGGTTGGTGCATGCTTAGACAGACCATATGTCCTAAACATGTACCCTTTAAAAAGTGGGAAATTTTCAAATTTCCCAACCTTATTTAAACATTATTTTCCCTTTATTATTATCTCATTCATCCAGAATCCTTCATCTATGAGCTCTACCTCCTCCATCCCTCTGGTTTCCATGGTTCTCCTTCATTTGGGCTCTGGTTTGAGAGTTTCCAGTTGAGTTGGATAGCTAGTGGTAAGGCTATTTGTCATATACCTTTTTTATTATTTTATATTTCATTTTTTAATTTAATTTTTATGTGAGATCATATTTTCTATTTCCACGGGTTTTTCAAAATTATTCATTTTCTTCTCATACATCTTGAATTAAAGGATGGTCTTCAATGAGAGAATGACTGTGAGTATAATGTAGGTGGTACACATATTTATCACTATTTATAAACGTGATGTGGGATGAGTATTTAATATGAATGTGTCTGATATTTTTGGGGAGACCCATTTTTTGTTTTGATTTAATTTTTATATTATTATTGGTATATATTAATGTGAAATTCCATTTTTATATATATTTTGAACCTTGAATGGTATGGTTTTGTGGAACATGCTTAAAATATTTTGTGAAAGATGTTTTGATGGATTAATTTATGTAATAATGTTTTAGGAATATGTGATTTAAATGAGAATGTTTGGGGATTGGCCTAAGGTACATGGGGTGATGTTAATCACCCAGATTGAGGTGATGATGTTTGTAGTGTTTAGGTGAATGGTGATAATTGTGTTGTGGTTGGGAGACAAAGTTCTCATGGGGTGTTGGAGTTCCACCAGATGGTGTTTCTTAGGTATGCTTGTATTTTCCACTCACCTTCATTTCCTGATATGACTATTAGAATCATGTGAACACATGATAAAGACTTAGTGAGGTGGTGTTAACCACTCGATATGGGTGGTGGCCTCCAAGGTATTAGAAACTTAAGGGATACAGATAACCACAATCTATAGATGAGGTGGTTACCATAAAAATCCATGATTGATGGTGTGACAGACTCAATTTTGGGATAAGTCTTGTTATTATGTGAGGCCAAGGGGTCGGTATTATAACGACCGGAACTTTTATAATAAAATTCCCCTTGTAATTTAATTAAATGAATTATTATATATTATGGATATAGAAAACACATGAACTTATTTGGTTTAGTTATATCTTACAATATTTAAAATCCCATTATGCATCATTGATATTGATAATATATCCATTGAATAGTAATCATATGATAAGTATAAATATAAGAATTTCACAAATCCATTTGACAAAGACAAAGGAAGTGATGGCCTTAACCAGTCGGATCATACCCTATAAAGCCAATATATCATGCTTCCAATGGAGGTAGAATCATTGTTATTTTCCTTTGACCAAGTCCAAGTTGTATTCAAATAACTATATCATGAGAGAAACCATTTATGGGATAATTTCAAGCTCATCAAGATCAAGGAACAAACCATGTAATACGAACCACCCTAGGAAAGTATCACTGTAGTGCACCTTACCCTTAGAAATTTTGCTGGTGTATTAAAGGGATGTGTATCAAGACCCTAATAATATGAATATTTATATTATATAAAATAATGAAAATAATTTAATCTTATTATTTTTACTTGACAAATGATTTTGACTTTGATTCAATAAAACATAAATTATATTTTTAGGAAATATTCAAATTCAATTAAAGAGTTTATGAGTTAATGGTTTTTTGAAATATAAAATATTTTATTAAAATAATTTTATTAAATAAATTTTGTTAAATATAAATGATCAAATATGTTTTACAAATTCAAATGTAATTATACAAGGGTTCGAAAACTATTTTTGTCAAAAAACCCAATATTTTTAAAAAATGTCAATTATTATTTTAAAACTAAAAATTAAAAATATTAAAAAAAATTAATGGGATAAAACAAATATTATTTTTGGAATTAGAACATTGAAATTATATAATGGTGAATTTTTCATAATTTTTGGAGTCTGACAAATGTTCGGGAAAAATTAAATGTGCTATAAATATATTGTAAGTATTATGACATCATAATGACCGAAAATGATGTAATAAATAACATAAAGGGTATACATGACCAAATATATGGTTTTAATTTAAAATAATGTAATATTATATTTATTTAATTAATTTTATAAAGACTTTCTGAATCCTCAAAAACCTATAATATATTTTAAGGTTTTAAAATGATTTTTTAAGGAGATGACTCACTTCAACATCAATAAGGGTATTATTTTAATAACTCTAGAACTTGGCCTAAAAAATAATTAAAAACACCCCTATTTTGTAAGAACCATGGTATGATTTGTGTTTTTTATAATTTTATTATATAGATTCAAAAACCTATGTTTAGGAAATAATAATAACTCTCCAATAATTTCCTATATAAACTCATACAAGATCCAATTTATCTACACTAAAAAATCATGGAGAAAATATTTACTCTTCCCCTACTCCCAATAGGCCTCATAAGGTTCCCATAATCTCTTAAGAAGATCCTTCCAAGAATTTTGAATCTCCCTCTCAAGGTAAGGGATCCCCTCCTTCTCCTATTTATTCAAGTTTCTTAATTATCTTATGTCTTTTATCTCTAATTCCTAATAATGGGATATGTTCTTACATATCCCCATTAATATAAATTTTATTTTTAAATGATGATATACCCCTTTTAATATCATTATTACCTTCCATTAACATTTATACGCCATGTTATGCTGTCGAAATTTCACCATGATTATCCATGCCAAAACATTATGTAGTGAATACCCATACCCATTTTCTATCAACAGTGTTCACCTTTATGAACTTATACATATTTTATTGTGGACTTAAATGTATGTATTCCACATGCCTTTATCATGTAAAAAAATGTGTTGATAAATTATTCAATGTTTTATGATCTATGTGGAACACTTAATTATAAAAATGAAATGAAAGTGATGGGTGCACCTAGAATTATATAGCACTCCAATACATTGGGTAATGTTTTAGTCTCATACGACATCATGTAGTGGATTGAGTGGACCTAAACCATTTTAGGAATTTTTCCATCATGGTTTCTTGTTTTTTATCCTTATTCTACATTTATGATGTATTATTTTAAGTTGTTTCCTCATTTCCCATGTTTCCATTATGTAATCATGTTATATCATTTCTTTATTGTTCGTGTTTAGGATTCTCACCCATTTTATATCTCATTGATATGCCTATTTCCTAACATTTATTACTTTATTCATGTTATACCATGTCTATTCATGTTATACCATGCTTATTCCCTTACTGTATTTCATTGTTTCAACTACAAATAACTAGGACACTTTTCAAACCAATTCACTAAGTCAAGGGGTTTTTGAGAAAACCATCAAACTACAAGGAAGTAATGGATAGTTTTTTCTATCAATACTACTATAGTTAATCCCAAAAACAAGTTATTGATAGGTATTCTAGTTATTAATTTAATAATAGTGAAAATACTTATTTATTCTAGTTCTATACATTCCTTCATATCATGCAAGTTTAGTAGAACAATTCAAAAACCATCACAAATCTTGGAAGTAGATTTGTTAGTGAAAAAAATGGGTAAATTATTTCATCCTAAGTATTAAAAACATCCCCTATCAAAATTTGTGGAGTGAAATTCCCAATGAACCTTGTAATACGCCCTTTATTGGAATTTTATGAAATTCTATGAATGAATTGGACTTCCCTCTATAGATCCAACATAAATTGTTGTGAGAAGGAAATCATTATCTATATCGTGAATCGACCCTTGATATTGTATAAGTTCAATTATAAGGAAGAATATTAATTAGCACCAACATATCAAGAATGGATATTATTTCCCAATGAGTGATCATATATAGACCAAATTATTGAGTCTGAGGAAATGATCTTACATGAATACATGCACATTGTGAAGGAATATATGATGTATTTCTGGTAGAATTATCATGTATTCCTCCTAGCCTTGATGTTGAGTTTATAATCAAGCTTATACCTTGGGTATTTTCATTATATAAGACCCTTTATGGAATTTTTGTTGTGGAACATAAATATTTGGAAAAAAAAATAGATGAGAATCTGGATAAAGGGTTCATACACCTAGTTTCTTCACCTTGGGGTTCACGAGTCATCTTTATCCAGAAGAAGAATGGGTGCATCAATTATCATGAGCTAAAAAATATCACAGTAAATAAAAGTTATCCTCTAACATTTACTAATGACTTGTTCAATCACAAATGTGGAGAGAAATACTTCTCCAATTTGGATCTATAATTTGGGTATTACCATGTTAGGGTGAAGAAGGGAGATATCTACAAGATTTATTTTCGAACAAGGTAAGAGCACTAAGAGTTTATAGTAATGTCATTTGGACACAATGATGCTCTATAAATATTTATGTAATGATCAATATAGTATTTAGATATTAAATTGGAAAATATTTTTTAGTTTTTATAAATTTTATTCTCATAAACTCTAAAATCAAGGTAGAGCATGAGGAGCATTTGAGAACTATGCTAAAAACTTATGAAAGGAGAAGATTTATGAAAAGTATAGAAAATGTGAGTTCTGGTTGAAATATGTATCATTATTATGGAATATTATCACAATCAATGGGATATATTTGGACCCTTAAAATATAGAACCAATTGAAGGACTTTTGACGCCAACATCGATGACCGAAATCTGGTGTTTCCTTGAATTGGCTGTGTACTATCATCGATTTGTGAGAAATTTATCATGGTCATAAAAACATTTAACCAAGATAACTCTAAAGGTATTAAATTTTCTTTATAAAATTGAATGTGAAGAGAGATTCAAGGAGTTTAAAAAGAGTCTTATCAATGCACATATACTTATGATACCTAAAAGTTGAAAACTTTTCATCATATATAGTGATGATTCAAAGAGGGTATTGGATTGTGTGTTAATGAAAAATAACAAATTTATATCCTATACCAAAATAAAATTCAAATTTCATGAGAAGAACTACCCAACAACTGATCTGTAGTTCGCTTCAATGATATTCAATTTGAAAAAATAGTTACATAATCTCTTTGGGGAGAAGTGTGAAATATAAATGGATCAGAAGAGCCTCAAGAATATATTATCATAGAAAGAGATGAATATGTGCCAATGAATATGGTTAGATCTAATCAAGGACTATGATTTGTAAATCCCTTATCATCCTAGGAAATCAAATAAAGTGATAGTCGCTCTAAGTAGAAAGGATATAACAATTTTATCATTGTTGATAATTGATATGGATATGATCTTAATAGAATTAAAGTTGATAGACATGGGAATCAAAAATCAATGAAAATCACCAACCCTTTAAAAATGATTTATCAACCATCCCTTTTAGATATAATAAAGGATTCTAAAAGAGATGATGTGGGAATTCTGAAGAAATTGGAAGCTATAAAAAAAAGGGAAATCCCCATAGTTCAATGTTAATGAAGAAGGAGTTTTGTGATTTATGTCATGACAATGTGTACCATTAAATCTGGAGTTAAAGAATGAGTTATTGTATGATAAACATATATCTCCCTTATATATATATCCTTGAAGAAAAAATATTTATCAAGATAATTGATAGTAATATTGGTGGGACAATATGAAGAAGAAAATCATGGAATATACATCAATATGTCTTGTGTGTCAACAATTGAAAGTAGAAAGGAAAAAAAATCCAATGGGATGATGCAACCATTTCCCATACCTACATGGAAATGGGAAAAAATAACCATGTATTTTATTCATAGGACTTTTCAATACATCAAGAGGAAATAATTATATATGGTTTGTGTTAGATAATCTTACAAAGATTTCTCACTTCACAACAATTCGGGAGGAATTATCACTCAATCAACTTGAAAGGATATTCATTAAAAAAGTGGTGAGGCTGCATGGAACACCAATATTTATTATATCTTATCTAGATTAAATATTTACCTCCAAATTATAGAACAGTCCATAACATTATTTAAATAATAATTTGAACTTAAATAAGGCTTATCACCCCCCAAAATGATGTCCAATCTGAGTGGACTATCCAGACACTTGAGGACATGTTGAGAGAATGCTCAAATGACTTTAAAGGAGGATGGGATCAAAAAATTCATATAGTCGAGTTCTCATACTATAAAAGTTTCCACTAAAGTATCATAAAATCTCCCTATGAATCCCTTTATGGGAAGTGGTGTCGAACACCGTCATGTTAGGATAAAGTTAGGGAACACTAGTTGTTATACCCTGAAATGGTTGAGGATATGGTGGAAATGGTCAAGGCCATTCATAAATTCATTAAGTATGTTAAGATTCAATAGAAGAGCTATGATGTCAAAAATAGATGATACCTAGAGTTTGATGTTGGAGATATGGTATTCCTATGCATATCTCCATAGAAGAATGCTAAGATATTGGGTAATAAGGGAAATCTTAGTCAAAGATACATCAATTCCATTGAGATCCTTGATTGCATAAGATCGGTGGCCTATTGAATAACACTCCCACCTAACCTTTATTAATTACATGATTTTTCCCATGTATACCTCTTGAAGAATTATATACCAAACACCTCACATGTACTCATTCCATAGGTGGTACCGTTGGACTATGATCTCTTATATGAGGAGAAATTGGTGAATATCTTACATTGTAGAGATAAAGTTCTATGGAATAATACACTGAACCCAGTCAAAGCATTGTGGAGAAACCAAAATTTTGAATAAGTGATGTGGAAACAAGAGTAATTGATGAAATAGAATCACCCACATCTATTTTAGTGTGTGAAATTAAAATTTTGATGGTGAAATTTCTAAATGGGGAAGATTGTAATGACCCAAACATTTATAAATAAAATTCATGTTGTTATTTAATTAAATGAATTATTATATATTATGGATATTGGAAACACATGTTCTTATTTGGTTTCATTATATCCTATCAAATTTAAAATATCATTAAGTATCATTACCATTGATAATATCATTTTCGAATAGTGTTCATATGATTATTATAAATATAGGGCTTTAACAAATCCAATTGACATATACAATACAATTGATGGACTCAACCCGTAAGATCATACCCTATGTATCCCATTTATCAGTGATTCCAAGGGAGATAGAATCACTAGGATTTTATCTCTACCAATCCCAAGATGATATCCAACAACTAAATCATGAGTGAAACAGGTTACGGGAGAAGTTCAAGATCTTCGAGATCATGGCCCAAACCAAGTACATCGAACCACCCCCTGAAAGTATCCCCACCGCACACCTTACTCTTAGGGAATTCTATGGTGTATTGAAGGGATATATATCAAGACACTAATAATATGAATATGTATATTTTATAGAATAATTAATATATTTTCTTCTTGTTATTTTTACTTTGTAAATGATTTTGATTTTGATTCGATAAATCATAAATTATATTTTTGGATAATTTTCAAATTAAATTAAGGAATTTATGAATTAATGGATTATGTTAACAGATAATATTTTATTAAAATATTTTTATTAAATAATATTTATTATATATAATTGTTCGTATATTTTTATGAAGTCAAATGTAATTTTTATAAGGGTTTAAAAACTGTTATTGTTAAAAATTCCAACATTTCACAATAAATATTGATTATTATTTTAAATTTTAAAATTTACTTAATCAGAAAATTATTTAGATAAAATAAATATTATTTTGGGAATCATAATGTCAAAATTAACCAATAGTGAATTTTTCATAATTTTCTAAGACAACCAAATTGTCAGGTAAAAATTAAATACGATATAAAAATATGATGTGTATTATGACATCATAATGACCCAAAATGATTTAATTAATACAATAAAGGGTATCCATGACCAAATAAATGTTTAAACTTTAAAGTAATGTAATATTAAGTTTATTTGAGTTTTTTTATATATCCATTATCAATCCTCCAAAACCTATAATATATTTTAAGGTTTTAAAATAATTTCATTAAGGACATAACTCACTTCCACATTATAAAGGGTGTTATTTTAATAATTTATGAACTTATACTAATAGAATAATTTCCATCTTTTTTATAATCCATGGGAAACCCCATGGGAATATTTTTTATTTCTTTATTTTATTATATAGATTCTAAATCCTAAGTTTAAGAAATAAAAAAAATCCCCACTCATTTCCTATATAAACCCACCAAAGATCCCACTTATCATAACTAAAAACCATGGAGAACGTCCTTACACTTACATAACCTCTCTAGAGTCCTCCCAAGGTTCCCAAAAGATCTCAATAAGATCCTCCCAATCATTTTGAATCACCCTTTCAAGGTAAGGGATCCTCTTCTTCTCCTCTTAATCCAAGTCGCTTCATTATCTTACATCTTGTACCTCCAATTAATAATGACATGACATATTATTTTATATACCCCTTAATATCCATTTTATGTTTAAATTATGATATACCCATTTAACTCTCATTAATCCCTTCCATGAACATTTATATTCCCCTGTTATGCTGCCAAAATTTCATGATGGTTTTCCATGCTAAAAAATTGTGTTTTGAATACCCATAAACATTTTCTATTAAGGGTGTTGAACTTTATACACTTATAATTATTTTATTGGGGACTTAAATGTATTTATTAGAAACTCATTTATTATGAAATAAAATTTTATGACAAATGATTCCATGTTTTATGATCTATGTGGCACACTTAAGCATGTGAATGCAATGAAAGTGATAGGTGCGCTTGAAATTATACAGCACTCCAATGCATTGGGTAATATATTAGTCTCATGAGAAATCATATAAGGTATTATGTAGTGAACCTAATCCATCATGGGACTTTTTCCATCATTATGTTTTATCATTTATCACTGAAATATGTTTATGATTCATTTTTTTATGTTGTTTCCACATTTCCCATATTGTCTTTATGTTATC
Source organism: Viscum album (assembly GCA_963277665.1). NCBI lineage: Eukaryota > Viridiplantae > Streptophyta > Magnoliopsida > Santalales > Viscaceae > Viscum > Viscum album. The sequence continues at coordinate 645,403,087 of OY728125.1, read as the reverse complement.
ATGATATATCATGCCTTATTGTTCATTTTTATGATTATCAACACTTTTATGTCTCATTTATATGCCTATTTCCTAACATGAATTAACTTATTCATGTTATTACATGTTTATTCCCTTATAAGGCTTTATATCTCACTCATTTATTATGTATGTCCCCAGGTTATCTCGTGAAGTTTTAAAATCTATGGAATTTTAGAAGCATATTAATGAAGTTTTCAATAATGTTGTTTTATCCCATGTTCAAGATATTATTTTATGTACCAAATTTCTAAAGATATCAGAATTATTAATATTTATGGTTGTATTAGGTGAAATATTACGTAATAAATCATTAACTAATGTGTAATAAAGATCATGGTTGTCATATGGATTACAGATGGATGGACATTGATGTGCCTTGGTATGTTAAATTATTGAGATGAAGGAGATTATTTGAATGGAAGTCTGAGAGACTAGTGATATATTGTGTTGTGTGTCATTGGGACGTTGGTTTTACTCAACATATACTATATGTGGTATCAGTTGTAACATAGTGTTTTACGGAATGAAAATGAGGGGATACTGAGGGTTTATTGGGTATGACTAAACATGGATACATCATTCTATTCTAACATTTAATGTAGAAGGTAAATTATCTCTTGTGGATATTGATCATAGGTGAAGTGGGTTAATTTATCTATGATTTTATTCTCTTTATTTGCATTTATATTCTCTTATATAAATATGAATGTAAGATAGGCACACTTTAGTGGAAGCCTACTGAGTTCATACTCACGCCTTGAATAGGCCCTTCATGACATGTATAGACTTTATGGATTTGATATTGGGTTAGGTATTAGACTCATGGGTTCCACATTAGTAAGTAGAGATATATTGTGAGTACGTTAGACTGATAGAAGATTGATCATGGGGTTTTTACATAGAGATGGATTTATTTTGGGAATTTTTTCATACGTACTCATATGATCAGCCACAGGTGATCTTGCATGTATTATAGGTATGTTTTTTATGACATGTGTATATTACCTATTATGTAATGCTGGTTTGTTTTTGGATTTTCATTAACTCTATTATATTATATGATTCCACTGATCTGTGATTAAATTCATCTGAGGTACTGTATTTATGACCTTTATTGTTACCATTTATTATTATTATTATCACTGAAGGGTATAGTATCATCAACATTAGATAATTAGATCATAACTTTAATTTGGTAGCCTTTGGATTATAGGAAGGTGTTCCTAAGTACCATTGTTCCTCCATCCCAGATGATAGGTTAATTGGTGCTTGGCTTAGCACACTATAGTTCTCTTCTAGTTTTATTACTATTTGGCATATGGTATATAGAATTATTATGAATGTGATGGATCATGTGATGTATATTGAATAGGTGCATCGATAACACCAATTATGGTATAAATTATTGGTGTTTAGGGTTATGGGATTATTTTTCTTGATATGTGATGTTGTAGTTTTATATGATTTTCACTTTTAGAAATGCATATATTGTGTGGAGTTTATGACATCCTATGGATTTATGGATATTTACTCATTGGAAATAGTCTATTGATGGATTTTTACTCTTGGTCATAAAAAGAAATAGGCATCTCATGTATCATATTTTTTTCATAGGTTCAACATGTTATAGGCATACAAGTGTGTGATTTATTACCAAAGACTATGTTCAATTGTTTAAATCATCAGCAAAAACCTAAATAATTTTTCCCATATATTTTCTTATTGGAATTATAATCAGATAGAAAAAAATCTTTATATTTTTCTTTTGATGTAAGGTCATGTGGATCAATAGTGATACTTTTTATGGTGCAGATGATGATTCGGCCCTCATGCACAGGAGGTGAAGTGACCCCAGTAGGTTGATAGGGTACATGGTTCCCAGTGATGGACCCCTCATGGGGTTTTGTTTCTTAGGATTGGTTATTTAAAGTGTTATTGAAAACCTATATGGTGTTTTCCCACTTATCTTGGAATGAAAATATGCTTAATTAAAACATATGAGTATTATACGATACATATCATTGAGACAACGTTGTGTGTGTATTGTTTTCCACATAGGTCAAATTCAACAACTAATTCACTTTTAGTATACCCTTTTTGGGTGTTTCCTTTTCTATTATGGTTAACTAAAGATTTATAACAACCTAAATTGATTTTTCCAACTAGATTCATTGTGATATTTTACTTAATAGACCTTCATTTATGTTTATCTAGTTAGATCCTTTGGTGAGATATTTATGGGTACCTAAACATTTATTGTAAATTGATACCTTAATGGGGTATTTCCATATACGAATGCTGGGTGAGGAGCAGTTAACTATATTTTACTTGATATAATGACCCCCCATGGAGTAGTTCCTTATAAGGATTGTTAGAGAGGATTAGAGCATGGTAGGTTGATGATTTTCCATTGATGTTGTTATGTTCTTTTTCTTATGTTATTAATTATAAATGGGTAATAATTAAATGTTTTTCCAATTAAAAATTATTAGGTGTTTTCCTCTTTTACTTGAAAATGGTGACATATATAACTGAACCCTTATTGATAGGTTTTGACCCTTTTAGGTTAACTTTATATTTAACTCTCTTGGAGATAGTTTTTAGTAATGTTATATTCCCTAAGTTAATATGGGTTCATGGATGACACCCTGTGAGGTGTGACCTTGGCGATGGGTTAGATATTTTGGGCTTGGTGGATGGACCTAATGGCCCTGTTTTGAGACTTGATTAGTAGGGCTAGGTGGGAGACCTAATGTACCTTAGATTTTAATTAGACCATGGTAATTTAGTGGCTAGTTTGAACAAGGGAAACCTATAAGAGGGATTGTCCAAGTTTTACACCTACATTTTTAGGTAGTGAGTTTGGTTGTACACCCATATAGAGACTGATTAATAGGAGGTTCTTGGGTTTTATGATATAGACGTTATAATACCTTTTGTTTCTGAGGAAGCACCTAGGGTTCTTAAATATCAATAATTAGTTTTATATTCAGGACTGTTTGGGTGCCTAACCCTATCGATCAGTGGATTCTTTTTGCAACTTGTTAGAGCATAAGAAGACACTTAGGAATAGAATGACGTCAAATGATGGGTGGTCTTGTTATAAATCATAGCACAAGTGAGGTGCATAATTTTGAATATGATTCAAAGGGTGATTATGAATTAATGAGACTGATGTTCCATGTAGTATAGTAATCTTGGACTTGTAATGGATAACTCATGGAAAAATGAGTCAAATGATAATGGTACGCATCTCTTCCACATGGTATCATTTAAATCATAAATAGGTGAGTTGATATGTGTGATCCAAGGACTATTTTTTTAAATGAATTTCATGAGATATGTTTACTTTAGAGTTGTGATTAGATTATAAATTTCTCTCTATTGTAGAGGATAAATCAAGAATAAATTGTGTTTCATAAAGAAATTAACCTATGGATTGACCTAGACACAAATTTTTTGGAGACTTGGTGGCATGGGTTGGTTAAAAGAAAATTATAGACTATCATGATGTGAATGTGTCTTGGGGAGAATGATACCTGAGGATCTATGTAATCTTAGTGTACTCTTAGTCTAGATATGATCAAGCCCAATATCTTGACATCACCATGAGTGTGTGGGGAGATTATTGGTAAATGTTGTGATTTTTTGAATAACTTTTCTAGTTTGATGAATAAACTCCCTGGGAGTTACACTCAGTGAGTACTATAAGGTAATCCATATTTTTAAGAGTAAATCATTGGTCATTATAGTTTGCTAAAACTCATTATGAGTTGAATTTTGTGTTTTCTATATGAATTTTTCCAGGAAGAGGTAATGGGTGATGTTTTAGTGTTGTGGGTTGATGCCTGGAAATGAGCAGCCTTGGCCACACTAATCATTATATTTAGTGGTGTATGGAGTGTGGTTCTTTAGACTTTCAGTTCATTTGTGAGGTGATGATAAATATACTTTTATAGTGGAGTGTATCATATCAGTCATTATTGAATGTCTCACACGTTGGGAGTGTTTTTGGTACAATGAAATGGGTTGTTGGATGGTCAAGGTAACTTAGTTGTGAAAATTATTGATAAGAGATCATGGATACTATTTTGACACCAAGGATTGTCTAGGATAATGATGTTTATGGTTGGTATATTTTTAAGACCCATGTTTTTTCCAAACTATGAAATTGAATAGAAATTTGAATTTTTCCTTCAAATACTCATGGGGGGTAAAATGGTATTTTCCCATTGCATATATTATTAGATAATTGTTTGACCATTTAATTCATACCATAATAGGAAATTTACCCCAGGAAAGTCGTTTTTTGGATTCCAAGCTATTTGAGTTTCTTGGAATAATTAATATTTAATAATTTTAAAATTAATTTATTCACACATGTTTGTTCAGGGATATCTTTCAGACAGAGTATCAGGTTGAGATTATTTTTTCACTATTGAGTTTCAAATGGGGTTTTTTACCTAATAAAGGATTAAAATCATGTCAATAAATGGTTATAGGGCTTGTAGAAATGTGAAAGGGGTGGGGTGGGGCAACACTGGCTAAGCCCGCATAGTGTATGCCTGCTTTGGTTTATCTACCAAATCCTATATACAATGAGAACAAACAAATCAAGAATACCCCACCCTACATAAGACTATGGGTATCTGATGGAATTTACCACATTTAACAAAATATATAATCTTTTAAATATTTCATTATTTTTTCATTATCAATGGTAGTTATGGAGAAAAATATGGATCAACTATAGATGGAGTTTAAATGGATGTGGTGGATCATTTTTCAATGTGTTTAATGTGTCATGAAGTGATGTCGATGTGGTGGTGAACTATTCTAATGAAAACTAAGTGACCATCCAATGAGAGGTAATGAATGATGATGTTGATTCTATAGTGATGTGAATGGATGGACTAATAAATGAATGGTGACTCTTCAAGTAGAGACCATTTTTAGAGGATACGGTTTGGGTTCTCATGACGCTCTTTTTTATTTTATAAATAAATAAATTAAATTAAATAATAACAATAATAAATTGACCAAAAATATTATGATTTTAATAACTCTTTTATAATTGAAACCATTTTCAATGGATATCGGTTCCATTTTTCAAGAGGTTGGATGATGCGTCATGCTAAAATGATAAATAATTACTATTAATTATTATAATATCGTATTAAATCAATAAACATAGATTTATTTAAAATTCAAATGTGAATAAATGGTGAATTAGTATGGCCATTATGTTGATAAAATCACATTTCACGGTTTAATCATTATTTTTTATTAAGAAATAAATATTAAAGAAACATATATTGTAAAAATAATATTTTTTTTAATCAGGCCCATGGGAAACAATGCACCCATGTGGGCTTAGCTAGAATTAACCCACACCCATATGATCTCAACCCACATTGGACCATGTTATTCGTGGTTAAAATTTTTAGGTCTCCCCTACCCCATATCCTCTATATATCCACAAATCCCATGGACTGCAAGCCTATTTTGAATTATTAGGGCTCGAAGAACTTTTTGATTTTCTTTCCTTTTTTATCCTTTTCTTTTTTCTCTTCTACCATGGATTTCCCACATATTCCCCCCACCTTAGGGATATCTTTACCACAACCAATAGAGATATGGGAGAGTAACATAGAGAGTGATAGAGAGAGAATATGATGAATAATAATAATAATAATAATAATAATAATAATAAGAAAGGTTCTACCATGGAGGTTAAGAGGAGTCAGATAAATGTGTGGTAATTGTGGATCCTGGATATAGGTGAATCTTCCATATATTACACCTAAATTTAGGAATGTTTTTAATTAATTTCATAAATCATCATATATTTACCACTTCTTAGTATCAAGTCCCATTTATGGTTTCTAAGGACCCTCATGGGACCGATCTATGCTCAAATGTGGGGAACATGTGTTTCGTGCAGATTATAGGGATTCTTTTTCAAGAAACCTTGATCACACGACATATGGTTCTATGAAAACACTATGTACACTCTTCTTATTTAGGGAAGTTTATTTTTTCAAATATACAGTATGTATTTGGAGTACACACCATGTACTGGAACTTTTGTATATAACTGAGTGTGTAGTTAGATTGACAATTTGAAACTACATGCCTTGTATTCGTACTCTATCATGTAGTTAATTACATATCAAGATAGATCATAGAGGGTAACATGGTTGTGTAGGGTACACATTCAGACCCTATGTGTGTTACATTCCATGTAGAAGTTCATATCAATTAAAAGACACATGGTCATTCCATATGAGGTACATGTCCAATATTCTAGTATAGGTTACAAGTCATGTACATGAATTCCATACTGTGAAATTAGATTTCACGTGCCATGTTTGGATAAATTACATTACTAGGTGGGTCTTTAAGAGTATACTCCTTGTACTTTGGTAAACATGTAGTGTACTTCTCCTTTTCTACCCATTTGAGGGCTTTTCATTTTTTTAATTCCTCGCAGTTAGAATTGGGCATAAGGGGAGTCCATGTTGAGTGTTTTTTTATGTATATCATGATAGTTGAACCCTTTAGGTTATTTGAGGGATGCTAAGAGGTGTTTTTAGGTGATTGATCCATAATGTATAGGTTCTCCCTGTAGTAAAAAGTTTCAATTATCTCTTGAGAGTGAGACCTTGGATGAGACCCACATTAGGGTCATAAGAAATAGTTAGTGGACATGGAATAGATTTCCAAAGGTCCCCAGATAATGTATCTTGGGATAGTCTCTAGTTATAATAACTGAGATGAGACTTGATGATATAGATTTTTTCGGTGTTTGGACCAACCTAGAGTGATACCATGATTTTAGATTGTCCATGAACCATCTCCCTATATCGATGGTTTATGGATTTCCCCTTGAATGTGTATCACTTTAGAGGTGTGACTCTATATTCCTATGAGGCCATGGGTTGTTAGAGACCCGTTTGTGACCAATAACCCCCTATAGGATGCCTTTTCTCGTTTTTTTACCCTATATTATCCTTAGTAACAAGACTTCGCTTACTATTTTTGTGGATCCTAGGTGGGATTCCTTTTATTATCTACTGACATAGAGTACAATAAGAGGTATTACTTCACTTATGTATAGACCTTATAGATACCAAGTAGGATAAATCTTATATTTTTGATCAAGGGGGCCCTATGGGTGCCCTGGTGTTTGACTGACCCTAGTCTAGTATGTTGTGTTTGGGTAGAGATGATAACAGGTTTCACCTTAGATCCCATACCAAATTATAGGTCCATGATGTTTTGAAAATAGTGTTGGGCTTAAAAATTTGGATACTCGTACACATTATTTATGAATTCACTTGGTTACTATTGGCGCAGTTATTATTCTAGGAGTTCTTCCTAGAACATAGCTCATGGGGCCTGATACGATGTGATTCTCTGATGGGTATGCCAATAGGTTCTTCCTCAGAATTTTATTACGAGCTTATTTGATTAACTATTAATTTATCAGGATTTACCTAGGTGCTTCTGATTATCTATATTATTAGTACTTGGGTGATACTTGGGTTTATTATATAAAATTCCTTGGAAAGTCTCATAGAGTGAATCAATTATACGATTCCATAAGTAATATTATGGATTACTTATATGGAATTCCATAGATTGTATCTTTGGGAAAATAGAATTATATGATGCCTTGAGTGACACTTGGGTTCCTTATATAGAATACCTTAGACAACCTCATAGGGGTAATGGAATTTATATTATGCCTTGGGTGATACTTGGATTTAGGTATGAAATTCCTTAGACATTCTCATAAGTCATATGATGTGCTAACTTTACATGGATGATACTTGGATTCCATATATGGAATGTGTTGAATGTCCTCATGGGTTATATGGAATTACATTATGTCTTGAGCCATACTTGGCTTCCGAATCAGACTTCCTTAGATGACTTAATGGGACATATGGAATTATTTCTATGCTAGTTTATCATTATACATAAAAACCTTGGTTACGTACTATGGGTCATAGTTTTATTTATATAAAGTAAATTCCTTAGAGACATTCTGAAATTGGATGAAGCAGGTATGGATGATTGGGATTTTGGACCCAATTATTACCATAATTATACTTGGCTTGGGTGGTATGACATCTAGATCAATGTCTTGATCACAGTATTTCCATTCTATCGGGTTAATAGTCCCAATGATCAATTTTGGTTTTAATTTATTTATTTCATTCAGTTGTGTCTCCTCTAGGTTGAACATATTGCATGAGCATGAACTTATGATGGTAGATTATAGGTTCACCATTGGGGTGGCCTACTGATATTTATATCTCACCCCCAATATGTTCACCTTGATGTTTGTGCAATAATTATGTTTTATTTTAGGTTGAGAAAAAATAAACAATGGATAGGTATGAGGCCTAAGGTTTCATGATCAAGTGGAGTTGCTCATGTGGATTCTAATGATCTGGCTACAGTAGATTAGTGGTGCATTGGAGACTGGGTGTGTGGTTCAGATTGAGGTTAGTGATATATCCATATAATTTTGTTTCTATTCAATTTACTTACATCTATATATTTGTTTCTCCTAGTTGGTGATCAATTTTGAATGTATGACATGGTCATTTAGAATTTTACGACATTTAATTTATTATTACAACCTTGTTATATTTATTGCTTCTTCACTCTGTTTATTTAATACTATGGAAGATGTTTGGTAATTTTTATTGGTTTCTTACTCTGATAAGAGGGTATAGTCTCCCCACAAGCAAGCCCATGACCCTCACTACTATTACAAATCCTTTGGCCTATAGGGAGGTGCACATGAGGCCTTATCTTCAACTAGTAATTCTACTGTTTATAAAGTGATTCAGGTCAGTACATGACACTCCACTCCCCAATGTATGTTATGGATTTCCTCAAATATTGATAACTTTTCATTTCCTTATTTTTTCTGTTAACTGAGTGAGCTTTGTATTTGTTAAAAAAATGGGGATAAATTTGGTTCATGATTGGGGGAGAGATCATTCAAACCTATTATTGGGATGATTAAAGGGGTTTGGTTCATGAAAGGGTAGAGATGTCTGAAATTTTTATGGAGATGAGTAAAACTAATAAAGGTCAACAGGTCTTCTATATTATTTTATGGGGGAGAAAATATGTCAAGGGTATAATAATATGATTATGTAGAAAATATGTTTTCAAAAATTATATGTCATAAAGAGAGATCATGATGCAAGATACTTGAGAATTGAAGATAGAGAGCTGAATGATGTGATTTGCTGATAAGACTTAAATGTTACTCCTATTTCTCACACCAATATTGACTCATATTGACTCATTACTTGTGTATATCAAGTCATAGATCACTATATAAAGTTGAATAATGAAAATGTTATTTGATGTTGAAAGTTCACAATATTTTTCAATATGATGGTAAAAAGTTTGATGTGTTGTCAATAAACATAGACGGGTATATTGTTGGAAAAAATACCTCTAGGTGTTATTTTAGAGTTTTGGGGTTGTGTTTATTTACAAGGTGGGTTGTTTTTTAAAAAATTTGATAAAGGTCTATAACTTGAAGTATGTTTGAAAATATTGAGTTTTATTTCAAATCAATGAATTGTCATACAAGTAAAGAAAACTCATGGAAGTACATGAGGTTACATATAAATCAGTAGATAAGTTTTAGGAAATTCATGTTTACTCTCATAGAAGTGTATTTTTGTGAACATGTTATGCAAGTGGAGTTGTGTGTGATTAGTGAGAATAGAGGCTTTTGGTTTTTCATATGTAGAGGTGTTGTGTGATAGTTTGGTCCTACCTACAATAGGACATTAACATATCATTAAGAAGATGGGAAGAGTAAAGGAAGGGATATGTGATATGTTATAATTTAATATTTACATGAACATATTTCTTATATTAATACATTTTATGTGACCATTATTTTCCTAAATGAAGAGGTTTATGTTTCATGAAAAAACGTTCATGTGAATGTGAGTTACAAGAAAATTATTCCTATGTAGGTATAAATTTCCTCGAACATCAAATTAATTTCCTTTAATTTATATTTTAATGGTAATTAATTGTTTTGAAAAAATAAGAGCTTCATGAAACACTATTTATGTTGTAAAAAAAGATGTTCCAACTAATCAGAAGCATCTATAGAAAGAACAGTGGGTACACTTCAGCAGAGAGAGTATTGAGGTATCAATATGTTATTGTTAGTTAACCAAGAGAGACAAAAAGTCTATTATGAACGTATAAATAATAATTTAACAACATTGAGAGAGTAATTAGTTCTTTAACCATGATTATTAGTGAACCATGATTGGTGGTGAGTCCTATAATGACTCGTATAGTTATGAGTTATAAATTTTGGGAGAATTTGAACTTTTTTTCTAGTGGATGATTCTTTTGAAAAACTAAGATATGAATTAGAATGATTCATGTTTAAATATATTTAAGACGTATTTTTAAACTAGAATAGAATCTATATGGGGTGAATCAAAGATGGTTATCTAGTGGAGGTACCTGAAGCAGTCGGGGTTGATACTATTGTGTCAACCCTAACTCTAGTAACCAAGATATTGTGGGTAATTTATTACATTGGAATAATATACAAGGGTTCTTATCCCAAAGGATCAATCAATTTACTAGTTTTTAAGAACATGATATATATTTTATTCCCATTGTACATTATAAATAAAATATAAAACATAAAAAAATAAAATGTTTGGAATCCTTGAAACTCATTCAATGATTTATTATTCATATCATTGGAAATGGAAAAAAAAATAAGGGGGAGCTCAAATTATCAGTAAGTGTTATGTACAATAGATGTCATTATGAGTAAATAATACATAATAAATATAGAAAGGTAAATAATAAAAAACAGATGTCATTTAATCAATATCTTGAGAAAAATATAAATCCTTGTTAATATCAAATACAATAATCTCATGGATAATAATAACTGAATTCTCAATGATTTAAAATAATTATTCTGAAATTAATGATCTCAGACATCATTATATCTCTACCAGAAAATACATGTCTCATGAAATTTTAAATAATGGGTATGTATACACTAAAAACCCCATTAATAAGGATAGATAGCTGGTTTCCCTCATGAGGCATGTCGATACATTGAGGGGCTATATAATTCTAAGCCCACCCATCAAAAAATTTCCAATTCATTCCTCATATATTGAACAAAAAAATAATTCAAAAAAAATATGTCTTATCAATAAATGTCTATATTGAATATAGAATACAGAATAACAATATTTCCCCAATCAATCAAATAAATTTCAAAGTAAAACACCATATGAAGAAATGGTATCTGGTTTAGGAAATAATGACATCCATGATACAAGGAATATGAATATTTAATAGAAATATAATTTCCAACTATCATAGGAAAATAAATGTTTCATGATAATGTCAATGACCAGAATATTAATAAGATATAAAAGTGGTTAATTAATTCACCAGAAATATAGGATTTTTAATAAAATCATGTTCTTTGGAGAAATAAAGAAAATGGAAGAGAAATATTAAAATGATCTTTCATTAAAGAGTTTTCTTTGTAACACTATTTAAAACTTTTAGAATAAGCTGATTGCATAAAATAGTTGTAGTGGTAATAAAATCTATTAACATCGTATATGTTAAAAAAACATTCCTTCTTTACTTTTGTAAAGAAATTATAAAACAACCCTTTTGGAAACAATTAAAAAAATACCTTTAAAACATTTTAAAAATTCATGTATAACATAAAATTTCCTTTAAGTAAATAAAATTTAATTTTGTAAAACAATTTTGAAAAATATATACATAGAAGAAAAATATACCTAATAAAAAAGATACATAAGATTATATTTTATTTAAAACATTTATTTTATTGATTCAAGTTACAAAGAGAATAAAATTTAGAATAAAATATAAAAAATCCTTAAATATACATTTTATAATAAAATAAATGGAATTTATTAAGGATAAATACTAAGATTCTTTAAAGGAAAATATTATTAATCCCAAATAAATAATATTGTAAAATAAATTCTTACCTCTTTGGTAACTTTAAAATTGTAACCGATTGAAATAGTAGAATAGAAATCGATATTTAATAATAATGAATAAATATTTATTCAAGTTAATTACCTCAAATTGTTATTATATACACAACATTAAAATAAAATGATGTATAATATAAAATATTCCTTAATAGAGTTTAAATTGAGATGAAATACCTTACAATGATCATGTCATTGAAGTGAGAATTAATAAATGAAGTGTTTATGTGTAACAAAAATAAATACATAAAAATTTGGAAATACAATAAAATACAATAAAATTTAATTCCACCCATGATCTAGGCATAACATAGTCAATGAATTACAAGTATAGCCAAATGAATGGAAATTTAGTTAAGAAACCCCTTACCGCATATTTCCCCCAAGTTGAACATGCTTTAACTTCATTTATAATGGTTTTAAACATGTTATTGATTTATAATAGAACCATATTAAAATTTATAATATCATATATGACCTTATTATAACATATTATCATAGTTTTATTACAATATTTTCTTATTATCACTGTTTTGGATGTTAACTGATTTATTTTATAATGCATACTTTGTCATGGAAGTTAATGTCCTTTTACTTTATTTGTGGTTCAATAAAATGTGTTATATTTTTCAGGATTTAAATATCCTATATATTCATTAAATATAACTTTATTACCATCCATGTAAAGAAAAAATGAAAAACGGATCGCATCACTTCATGGAGGTGGTAGTCCACATGTACACACGACCAACATTATCGTTTTCTAATGGATTGGAAGGTGAGAAGGTAGATATGATATTATAATTAAAAATGAATAATTATTTCCTAAATATATTATATATTTATTATTTTTAACTTTATAACCATCTAACTAAAATGGTGATGAAAAATGAATTACACCGCTGCATGGAGATAGTAAGTCATACTTACACACGAGGGATGTTTCTATTTACCATAGGATAGAAAAGAGGTGGAAATGGTTATAAAATAACAATAATAAAATTTCATTAAATTAATGAAATTCTATTCATTATTTTGTAATTGGTACAACATATTTATAGGAATTAGAAGATGAAAGATGTTTGAAATGGTTGGTAAATATGATTACCTCTTTTTTGATAGATTTTCTTTTGATCTCTTCTTAAAGGACCAAGGGTTTTTTTAGAGAGGCCATAAATCAAGAGATTAGATAAGAATGTTTATAAGAGAATTTTTTTTATCTTTTTTCAATCTATTTTTCTTAATGTTTTTTTTTTGAAAAGAGAGAATAAGTTTCCTTTTATGAGTGAGGGGAGGAGCATTCTTGGAATTTCTTAAGGTAATAAATTAATATAAATTATTTTTCAGATAAAAATGGCTCCATATTGATATAATTAAAATATAAGATGATAATGATTCTAAATACTCTAATAATATAAAATGTGTACTATTTTTGGATATGTTTCACCCTTATCTCTTAGTTTTAACCCTTTATTATTATCCCTTTGACAATTAAAGTGATATAAAAAGTTTTTACCCATTGCGGGTCAAGAATGCAACCATAAAAGGAAAATTTGATCATAAATGGAAAATGTATGAGATATTAAACTATATATTATCCCACTTATCCTATTTATATATATTTATTATTGTTAAATAATTTGATACAATATAATTTTCATAAAATAACATTAATATCATTTTTAATGCAATTCGTTTAATTTAACTTTAAGACATCAAAAAAAATATAGAACTAGAATATAAACATTTAAAAAATTATTAATATGTCGTATTTCTTTATAAAATTCAATTGAAATAATAATTAATCCAAATTATATTACATTTAATAATTTTAAATTAAATCATTTTATTTTCTATTAATTTAATAAATATCATGTCAGTGTTGGGTAAGCATTTATGTTGGTAATTCAATTAGTAAAAAATTTAAATAAATTACCATGATAAAAATAATTTAATTAGGTTAAAACTAATATTATATATTCACTTATAAAATGTTATTATCTTTAAGTGAACACATAAAAGGAGTTAAAATCGAGAGAGTGACATTTTGGAATTTTCTTTACTTAAAATAATATAAATTTCTTTACCAAGGTAAAATGGATAAAAAATCCATATATTATCATTTAGTATCTATATATAATAATTATCTCCATTAAATGAAATAAAATAATGCTTTAGGTTGATTTTAAATTCCTTATTACATTATTTTAAACATTAATTATCTGATTTACCCTTTACTAATGTTATAAATTTTACCACAGTTACTATTCATAATTCATATAAATAAAAGGGTAATATTTAAATAATTTTAATATCTTAATTAAAAATATATTATGAATTTTTAAATATTAATTTTCTATAATTTTTATAAATCAATTTTAATATAAATTCATAAAAAGAAATGAAAATCAATTTTTTGAAAAATGCATTTTTATTCATAAAAATGAACACATATAAAAATCCTAAAAATTTTCAATTAAAATTATATTATTATAAATCAAAATGATAATATGTTAATTTAGTACCAAATCCAAAATATTATGTTACTTTTAAATTAATTTATTTAATGAAAAGAAATTATGGTATTTAAAATATCGGTATTTTCACAATTCACTGAAAAAAAATCATTTCAAAAAAATCACAAAATTTTACCTAAAGTTAATTTTCATATACTGGTTTCAAACAAGAATTGTATTTTTTAAAATGAATTTTATAAAATTATTGTTAATTAATTATATTATTTTATCACAAAAAATAAATAAAAAACATTTATAAAGAAAATGTATTTTGAAGAAAAAATGTCATTATTAAAAAATTGAGTGATTATATCCTGAGAAATAATAAATAAATTTTCATCAAGTAGGTATTACATATATATTTCATAATTTAGTTAATATTATTCATACCCAACCATTAACAGCTAGGTTATAATAGTCATATATAAATAATAATATTTCATAGTTCATTTAAGTTTGGTATTGTGTGTTGCATATGCTATCGAACATAGTGTTAAAATCTTATGGTGTTACATTATCCCCCCTTTAATAAATTTTACAATATTAATCTGAAACTATGCCCGATATTCAATATTTTAACATTTAAAAATACCTTTTTGATAACAAAAATCATAAAAATAAATGGAAATAAAACGTTCATCAGGAATACCACATAATTAGGTTTTAAAATAGGAGAACAATAGTGGTAAGTGAATATATGGACATGGAGGAAATAATAAATTTACCAATACTAATATAGAGTGTCTAAGAACATTCATGCGAAGAAATTTAATGATCATGAAAAATTGAACAACCATAGAACCATAAATCAATAAGGTGCAAAAAGGACCATCGATTCTTTAGGATTGAATGTAATAGGATTGAAATTTTTATAAGATCATTTTACTAGATTTGATGAATTTATTTACAATAAATATTGAAACATAAAGGAATATACTTACTTAAAATTTGTTATTTTATCATTTAAGACATTTCCACCACAATATATTTTTTCTCAAAATGATGAGTATTCAAGATGAATTTTTCTTATCTGAATCACTAATATAAACTTCTAATGGATCACATAGTCTATAAAAGGATAACAATTTATAACTATTGTATTTAAATATTATCCAAAACTAAAATAGTTAGAACAATGTAAGATCACATCCAAAATTTATAAACCTTCATATTAAGAATTAATACATTCTACTTCAAAATTTACACAATGATACCAAAGGTTTGTCTTTGATTATTCCACAAATAAATAATCCTACAACCTAATTAACATCAATAACCTCACCATTAAAGAATTTTTTCACCTCAAAAGTGATGTCATGCCTTTTAACATGCTCCCCTAAAAATTCAATTGCATTATTCCCAAATAATATTTCCTATTGAACCACATGTTAAACCTAAAGGTTGCATATGCATCAACCCAATGAATCATCCCCAAAAATATCATTAATCACAATGGTAAATCACTATATAGTATTATAATCAAGTGAACTTCATGCCAAAATATCATCAATCAAATTTTGATTCAAACCCGAAAGGTAATATTTAGCTTGATCATAAATATCTTCAAAAAATCACCTTGTCAAAGAATCACTTTTTAACCATCATGATTGTTTATATCGCATTATCCAATAGACCATAATTAACTTAACATCAAGTCATATAATAATATAAATGGTTATTTTAACCTTAATAGTGTTCTTCCTAAAACCAAATAAAAGTTTCAAATCACCTCATAATTCTATTACTAAAAATCTCAAATGGATATCTATGATTTTGAAATTATGATCAAAAGTAAACTTGTAAACCCATGATGGTATCCAATGTTATGTTAGAATAATACACATACAACAAAAGATGGGGGTGAATTGTGTCTTTTCAATAAACTTCACCAATTCTAGATTTTAACTTCCTTTATTATTTACATAGATATGTAGTGTTTTATTCTGTATGAAATAAGTGGAGCAGATAAATATAAATAATTTCCATAGTAATGTTATAGTGGTTTGGGGAAAAATATTCTGAAGTCCCCTCCACCAATGATCTCTCTTCAAGTTTGGTGAATTTCAATAGAAATTTCCTCTTATCACTAGAACTTAAAATCCAAAACTGAGTGCATGTAGTGGACACCATTACAATAAGGATAAAAATATATATACTTATGGTTCTTTGATAAGGAACTAGTTGTCCGCAGCTTAGATCGAGAAGAAGATACTCCACCATGATTGATTCTGAGTGGTCAAAACACCAATAAATTAAAAGAATTTAATTTTTCAATATTTTCGGTTGAACTTCACAATTAAAGAAGAAATTTATGGTTGAAGAACCATTTTATTCAAAAATAAAAGTCTTTATAAAAGAATAACTCTTAAGTTAACTTGGTTGCAAATGATATTCCATTTGAATATAAAAAAATAAGAGCAATACTCTAATAGTAGTATGAGGTTGAAATATGTAGAACATTAAAATTATATCCACTTCCTAAAATAATAGAGTTGATCATATGATGTAGAATAATTATAAAAGATATTCACAAGAATATTGTATAATATGTGTGTATTTATTAGTGTTTTTTAAAATAAATTATGATAGAATATATAGAGTATAATGCTTTCTTTGATATTCTAGATCCAAGAAAATCTCTAGATAGAATGCAGATATTCAAGTACTAATAAGGGATTCATAACTTCTCTTAAGAACAAAATTGATTTTCTAGGATGAATATGTTTCTTTAAATCAATCATAACGAGTAGTAAATCGGTCATAAAAAAGATTTTATTAGATATTTAAATCTATCAAGACCGTTGCATAAATATTTGGATAGAATCATGGATTTAAACTTTCAATGTTGAATATTCAAACATAGGGCTCCTTTGTAAAACAACAGAATTCCAAATATAGGGTTAATCTATGTAGCGTTCATTCTCCGAACGTAAGTTTGAAAATGAAATGTTGATCATAAAATTAGAGTTGTTGAACCATATGTATTTTTCTCAAACATAGGGTTCCTCACTTACATAGAGGTTCTTAACCATACTTTCTTCTCTTAAAAAACATAAGGTTCCATATGAACATAATGTTCTTTAACCATACATTTTTTAAAATATAGGTTTGATGATCCATATGTATTTTTCTAAATTTAGGGTTCATTCCTTTTTCTAGGTTCTAAGAGTTGGGTTTTTTCATTACGTTACATTTAACAACGTAGGGTATAAACAGTATTTCATGAAAATATAAAAACATGTTTCAATGTATTTAACTAATGTTACTTGAAAATTAAAATAGTGAATATAATTCTAGAATAAATATTTCAATTAATTTTAATTTCTTGAAATACACTTAAGTTAATATGATTAGGAAAAAAACAAGGGTATTATTGATCATCAAAATCAATAAGATTTATAGAGTATTGTTGATAAAATACATGCCCAACAATATCCCCATTTTTTATGATCACAAAACACATTAAATAATTTATAAAATTTTATAAACACTAAGGAAATAAATTTTAATTTTATCAATGAAATATTTTGATTTCACAGAACAATTTTGATTTTCAAAAAAATATTATAATTTCTATATTGAATGTTGTGTTTAACCAATTTTTCCACTTTTTTGTGATTTTGAAAATAAATTATAAGAAAAAGGTGTAAAACAATTTCCAATTTTTTGTAGAATAATAAATGAATTTTTATTTTTTATTTTTTTTGATAAATAAGACATTGGTTCTAACAGTGGAGATAAACATAGAAAATATAGAAAATTATCACATAATATAAAAGGAACAATGGATATATTATTATAAAAATTGTATAAATACACAAGTGGGTTTGTCTTTGAAAAAAGGGTTTAAACAGAAGGTTTGTTATAAAGTGAAAGGTCTTGGTCAAGAGAAATATTTTGTGGTGGTTCTAGTGAAGCATGAGACACATGAAAAATTACTTTCAATTCTATCATCTGATCTTGTAACCTTTTTGAAATATTTTCTACCTACATATTTATCCAAATTCATGAATCTTGAATTAATTTCAGGTTTTCAACTAAATTGACTTTAAAAATTTCATGCAGATTATTCTCTTTCTAAAAAAACTGAGACAACATATCACTGAAATTATTAAGCAGACGCATGATGTGGAGTTCAGTTGATGTCAGTTTTTCAAAAAGACATCTTAGATTATCCAACATAACTGATAAGGGTTCACTATTACACTAATGATTCTCAATCCTTTCATTCCTATTAGCCATTACTAATGTGATATCTTGAAATATCATTATCAGATCTGGTGATGTTGGAGGTGTAGAGGAAAAATTTGTTGAATGATTGATTTCTCCTTTAATTGAAGGAAATTGACTTCCCAAGTACTATTTCAAATATAAAATTCTGTTTTAGAAATAGATTCAGATTTCATCTTCCCAAACCGGTCTAACAACTCTCTCTTAAACACATCAAAATCCATTTTTGATATAGAATTTTTTCTTAATTATTGAATATGAGTCTAAAAATACTCTAATTCTATCCTTGAAGTTGATAAATTTCTAATTTTTTTAGATAATTCCTTGATGCATTCTTTTCTTATCGAAGATTGGAGTTCTCCCCTTAAATTTTGTTAAACTTAATTACAAGATATTCAATATGATTTTTCAAGAAATCAGATGTTCCTTTATCTACATTATTTGACTGAGAATCCACTTCCACTATAGATAAAGATTTATCAACAAACTTCTCAATTGAAAAAGAAATACCTTCAAGGACCTCAGTCCTTTCTCTAGAAACATATGTAGTTATTTCTAAGTATTGACCAATGATAGAGACAGCCTTAATTCCAATGATCTTAGTGGTCTCAATTATTTATTTATGTAATTGTTTATCTGATTTAGTAGTTTCTTTATTTAGATCTATTTGAGGAACAACCTGAACTTCTTGAGCTTGACTCTCTTCTCATTAATCTGTAGCATGATCTGGTTCTTCCAAATTGAATGAATGAGTTGCATATTCATATCCTAACACTGAATCCTTATTTTGGGGTTCTCCTCTATTCCTTGGTCTTAAGACTAGTTCCACATGATTTTATTCTTCTGAATATTCCTCAGCAATATTTATATCATCATATCAAAGCATTGTTTTGATAGGCTAAATGAAACCTTCTATTCTGGATTCACCAACTTATTCATTTCTTAAAGACTAGAGGTTTTCTTTCTGCCCCTAAACAAAAGATCCTGACCTTTTTGGTCATCTTCACCAATAGGAATTAGCTTACATTTTATTATACTCTAAAATAAACCAAATTTTCTTAGAGTACCAACATTCAAGAAATTTCTAGGATTACATTTAACTTGAGAATCAAAAATAAGAATCAAATTTTTTCATAACGAAATGAGAGAAAATATCCATCCAAAAGGATATAATGAAATCCTTGCCTATGAATGTAAATAATAAATCATATATCTTAGAATATATCTAGGAAAGTTAAAATTGATGTAACTTATAAGCATAAACATGATATACATTTCTGGGAATAAAACCTTATCTATCTCAGCAACCCCAGGAGCAATAATAGTTTGAATAAAATTTACCAAGACCTTTTGGTCTGCCTAATTATCCTTTGCAAACAATTTCATAATAGTTTTTTGATCCAAACAGAAATAAAATAATATCCTTTGATTTGTGATCTTGATATCCAATTGATCTAAGATAAAAATGGAATACTCATTCATGCAGTAATTTCAAAATATGATAAATTTCTACTGAGGAAGTCGAAAACTACTTATCTTATATTTGAAAAGATATCATATATTTAGTTTCAACAAAACAAAACTGAACATTGCTATAAAACCTCTTCAATTCTAAATCATAAATAAAATCTTTATTATCCTCAATAAACAAAAATTTGAAACCTGGAGATGCAATAGATTTCCTGAGCATAAGGTTTTTCTTATAAAGCCTTTAAAAATCTATGACCTTTACATGAAGAATATTCATTTAGAGGACACATTGATGCTTTGGATTTATTGGTTCACCTTCATCTGTAAACTTGGTCTTATTTATTTATAAGAATCTGAAGATTGAAGGTTTTCAGATTCTGGGGTTCTGAAGAAAGATGAGGGCTCTATAAAGTGAAATGGTTTGAAAACAATGGGTCAGTAAAGTTGAAGCTTTTTATGATGGATGATAACATGGTTAGGTTTCTCATTCCAATTACTTAGGGTAATCATTAAATTTTTAGATTTTAAAAACATGCAATTTAAAACTAAAAAGGAGCATAATTTGTTCAGAAAATAAATGAAACATTAATTTTATAAGGAAATAAAAATAAATTAAAAACAAATAAAGACAATAAAAAAATTAACTTAAATAAATAGATAAAACAAATTTGAAATTAAATAAAACATTCTCTCCCTTAATAAAATCAAAACTTACAATGGGAAGTGGTTTAGTAAAAATATAAACTAATTGATATTTAGTATTTACTAATTCTAAATATATATCCTTTTTAAGAACATGATCCCTTAAAAAATGTTTCCTACAATAATTATTCATAGTCCTAGAATGACTAATAGGTTTTTTAAAATATTAATAGTTCTATTATTATCAAATAAAATATGAATATTATTAAAACTTATTTTAAAGTCTATTATAGTGTGTTTAATCTACAATACTTGTTCATAACAACTGCTAGTAGGCACTAATTCTACCTCAGTTGTTGACAGAGCAACTGAGTGTTGTTTCTTACTAGACAATGATACTAACTATTTTCCTAAAAAGTGACAGACTCTTAAAGTTCTTTTTCTATATAATATACAACCTCCAAAATTAGTATCTAAATATAAAATTAAATTAAAATCATAAATTTTGGGTTAAAGAAGAGATTGAAAATTAATTTCTTTTAAATATCTAAAAATTCTTTTAATAATATTAAGGTGGGATTCTTTTGGATTTGACTAAAATCTAGCACATATGCATATAGAAAAAATTGTGTTTGGTATTCTATTTGTAAGATATAGTAAACTTGCAATCACACCTCTATATAACTTGTTTTCAACTAGTTTTATAGCTTTATCCAAATCAAGTTTTGTATTTCTACACATAGGAGTTGTATAAGTCTTACTATTTTCAAGTCAAAAAATTTCAATAAATCAATAATATATGTAATTTTATTTAAAATATTTCCATAATAATTTTGATAAATTTGAAATCCTAAAAAGAAATTTATCTCTCACATCAAACTCATTTCAAAGTATTTTTTCATTAGATTTGAAAAATCATTACTAAGATTTTTATTTTTTGAACCAAAAATAACATCATCAACATAAATGTGTACTAATAAAATATTATAACAAATAGTATTATTAAAATGAGTAGAATCTACTAATCCAACTGAAAATCTATTTTCCAACAAAAAAAGTGCTTAATATTTAATAAGTATCTCTAGGTACTTGTTTAAGACCATAAAGTTATTTGGTAAGTTTAAAAATAAAATTTGGTTTATGATGGTTTTAAAAAAATTGGGATTTTTCAACATAAACTTCCTCCATTAAATTAATATTTAAAAAGGAAAATTTAACATATATCTGATATAATATAATGTTTATATGAGATTATATAAGATAAGAGGATTATAATGGATCCTAGTATAGCTACAAGGGAAAATGTATCATCATAATATTTACCTTCTTCTTGATTATATCCTTTTGATACTAATCTATCTTTTTATGGTTATGATCCCATGATTATCATATTTATTTCTAAATATCCACTTAGTTTCTATTACAAGATAATTTGATGCTCTATCCACTAAATTCCAAACTTCTTTTCTTCTTAATTGGTTGAGTTATTATTTCATTTCTAACATCCAAATATCATCTTCTAAAGATTCTTCAATATATTTAAGTTCAAACTGAGATAGAAAGGCAGAATATTCAACTAGGTTTCCAACATTTCTTCTAAATAATGGTTCTTTAAGTTTCTAGACTATCTCGGTAAGACACTTTCAGGTTCTTCAATTTTGTGTTCTTTCAAACTAGACTAAATTGTATTTATATCGTTTTCAAAATCATCTTTAGGATATTCAAGTGTCATGATGTCAAAAGAATCATTAATTTCATCTATTTGATCTTTCTCTTTAAGGAAAGAGTCAGTTTCATCAAACGTCACATGAATTAATTCTTCAATAGTTCTTGACTTTTATTAAACACTATATAGGATTTAGAAGTTGGGTAATATCCTAAAAATATTCCATTATTTTATTTTGGATCGAATTTACCAAGGTTTTCCTTAGTATTTAAGATATAAACCTTCTATTCAAAAACGTTAAAGCACTTTACTTTATATTTTCTGTTATTCCAAAGTTTATAGGGTTTATTTTTAATTATTGATCTTATTAAAACTCTATTCATGTTATAGCAGGTTGTACTTACATCTTCTACCCAAAAATAGTTAGGAAGACTATATGCATTCAGCATAGTACTTTCAATTTCTTGAATAGTTCTATTTCTTCTTTCAATAATTCTATATTATTGAGGTGTTCTTGGTGAGAAGAAGATGTTTTTAATACCTAGGTTTGATAAAAAATAATTAAATTCTTGATTCTAAAATTCTACAACATGTTTTCTTCTCTATGAAATTATTTTAAAATCTATTTCATTTTGAAAATTTTCGAAAAAACTTTCAAAAATAGTGAATAATTCACTTTTGAGTTTTAGAAAATAAACCAAATTAAATATATGAAAATCATCAAATAAAAGAAAAACATATAATTTACCATCCAATCATGCTACTCTTGATGGTCCAAATAAACCATATAGATAAGATCTAAAGGTTTATATGTAGAAATTTTTTGAATAGATTTGAAAGAAGATTTTTGTTTTTTCCAATGTGACATGCATCAAAGAATCTATCATCCTCAAACTGAAGATTAGGAAAATCTAAAACTAACTATTTCTTAGATAATTTATGTAAAAAATATATATTGCAATGTCCAAGTATTCTATGCTAGATCCATGACTCATTTGTCTTAATAGATAAACAATTCACTATTTGTTTCTATAAGGAATTAAGATCCAAAGTATAAAAATTATAACTTCTAGGTGCTCTAAATTTAAGAAGTTTATCATTGAAAACTGGGTTGGAGTTATTAGAAAAATCAACATAAAATCTCTCATCATATAGTTGAGAAATACTTATTAGGTTATTCTTTAACCCTTGCATATACAGTACCTTATTGATTGACATAGTCTTTGGATCTCCAACCACTCCTACTCTAATGATCTTTCCTATTTCATTGTCACCAAAAGTGACTAGTCCTTCATTCATTTGAGTCAATGTATGAAAATTTTATGAGTCTCTACTCATGTGTCTAGAATAGCCACTGTCCAAATACCATATATCCTTTTTGTTCCTATAGCCTTTTTCCTATAAAATAAATTAAACATTTTTTGTTTTAGTTCCCATATTTTATTGGGTCCAATAGTGTCAGCGAGAAATGATCCGGGAATCTAGATCTTCGTTATCTTCCCAAAATTTGAATTATCAGTTGGTACATGCATACTTTTAGAAATAAAATCCATTTTAATAACAATAATTTGAGGATTTCTCAAATAATAGTTGTTTGTGTAATGACCTTTTATTCTATAGTAATATAAGGTAAAACTTTTTTAATTGGGAACAAAATAATTTTTATATAATTTTTATTTTTCACTCTTTCTTCCTATTAAAATTTTTTCTTGTTTAATACCATTCTTTCCTAAAATCTCATTCAAAGTCTTTTCTCCTTTTTTAAAAATAGTAGCAACACTTTTATATAGTTCTACTTCATCCTATATTTCTTTTATCCTTTTTTCATGATCAATATTTTATGATGTGGATGAGTTGAATTTTTCAATTAGATCATGATGTTGTTTTAGCATAGTGTCTCTTTCACATAAAAAAACATTATGTATATTTTTTAATGATTTATGTTTCTTTATTAAAGAATCATATTTATCCTCTAGCATAGAACAATAAGCAACCAGTTTACTACTTGAACGACTAACAGATTCGAAGGTAGGAGAATAATAAGTTTTTACCTCTTCTTCTTCCTTAGCTATAAATCATAAATTGGCTTTGAGATTTTGTGGCTCTTTCTCTAAATAAAATTTCAAAGAGATGTCAGAGTCTTCAGATACACTTCATGCAGCTTTCATGGCTCTTTTTCTTTTATGCTTCTAATATTTATTTATTTTATGTTTCTTTTCTATCTTATTTCTTTTATCTTTCAATTGAGGGAAATAAGGTATAATGTGACCCAATTTTTTCATTCATAGTATCTTAATTCACGAGGTTCTCTTTCAACCTTCTTGAAGGACTTTTTGAACCCTCTTTTATTCTTTTATAATTTGATAACATTATTGGATAGTTAATCAAGTTCAATTTTAGAATCTAAGGATTATGAATTTTTATTGGTTTGAAAAGTTTTTTTTACTTTCATTCATGCTTCAATGATGTAACTTTAAGGGTAGTGTTTTTACTTTTTTACTAACTTTTGATCTTTAGTTTCTTATTTAATTTCTTCTTCATAAATCATCAATGTTCCAATTAGTTATTTCATATTCAGGTTCTTAACAGGTGATAGTTGTCAGATAGCCACAGATATTCCATACCATTTTAAGGGTAGTACTCTAATTACTTTTAGTGTTTGATGTTATTGACTGATGGGATCTCATAAGGTAGTAATATTGTTAACAATATCTATTAACCAAACATTAATTTGTGTGGTGATTTCACCATTAAACATTATAAAAGTGTCAAAACATTAATTTCATAATAGAATACCTCATCTGTCTGATATTTTCTATTACTTCATATGTGAAAAATATTGTTGTCCACATTTCATGGGCAGTAGGGCACTGTGATACACGATTGAATTCATCATGTCTAAGACCACAAATGATAGTATTCATTACTTTTAAGTTGATGTCATATCCAGCCTCTATTTCACTAGTCCAAGTCTCTGGGTTTTCAAGAAATACATAAGGAGTGATGGTTTTGAAAAAACATTGAAGCCGGATTCTTTATATAAAAATATCATATGAGATTTCATGAATCCATAGTTGTCACCATTAAACTATGGACCATGAACTATATACATTCCTTCTTTCTAATCATACATTTACATCTTCTTTATATATAAATTATTATATTTAATATTTATATAGCTTTATCCCAAAATCTCACCTTTGATACCAATTGATAAGTTAGAATAATACAAATACTGCACAAGGGGGGATGAATTGTGTATTTTTGATAAACTTCAACAATTTTATATTTTGACTTCCTTTGTGATTTATGTAGATTTTTAGTGTTTTATTATATAAAAATATGATCAGTGGATAAATAGAATGAATTAACATAGTAATTTTATAGTGGTTTGGGGTACAAGTATCCCCTAGTCCACTCCACCAAATCTCTCCCTATGGGCTTGGTGAATTTCACTAGAAATTTCCTCTTATCACCATACTATCAAATGCACAACTCAGTGCAGGTAGTTGAAACTATTACAACAAGGCTAAAAATAGAGCCTTCTGATTCATTTACAGTGAACTGGTTATCATCATATTAGATTGAGAATCTAATACACCACCATAACTCAGTCTAGGTAGTCAAAACTCCAATAAATAAAAAGAATTTGATTTGTTGATGGTTCTGGTTAAACTTCAAAATTGCATCAGAAATTGACAATAGATGGATCTTCTTCTTCCGAAATGAAAGTCTTCATGAAATAATAAATCGGAAGTGATCCTAGTTTCAAATGATCTTCAATTTTAATAGAAAAAAATAGTCTCATTACTCTAACACCACTATGACTTTGAAATATGTAGAAATTTCAAATTATATACTCTTCATAAAATAACAAAGTTGATCACACGATGTAGCAGCACTGTAAAATATATTCATAAGAATACATCTGAATAAGTGTGTATGTATCTTTGTTTTTTAAAATAAATTGTGACAGAATATATAGAGTAGACTTCTTTCTTCAGAATTCCAGATCCCATAAAATCACTTGACAGAACACGGATATTTGAGTATAAAACAAATAGGGGATTCGTAACTTACCTTAAGAAAATAATTGATTTTCTATTATCAATATGGTTATTTGAATCGGTCATAATGGTCATTGAATCTATCGTAAAATATCTTTATCATATATTTAAATCTATCAAGATCATTTTAGAAATCTTGGATAGAATCACAGATTTAAACTTATAGCGTTGAATAGTCTTACCTAGTGTTCCTTCATAAAATAAAAAATACCAAATGTAGGGTTCAACTACGCTGCATTCATTCTCCAAATTTGTGGTAAACAATGTAAGGTCGATCATAAAATTATGTTTGATGAACCATATGTTTTGATTCTAAAATATAGGGTTCCTCATTTATGTAGGGTATCTTAACCATACTTTCATCTATCAAAAAATGTAAGGTTCCATTTAAATGTAAGGTTATTTAACCATAGTTTTATAAAAACATAGGGTTGATGATCCATTCATAAGGTTCTAAATGTAGGGTTCAGTCATTACGAACTGTTCCAAGTGTAGAGATTGTTCCTAACATTATGTTTAACAACGTAGGGTATGAACAATGATTTTAGAAAACATAAAAACACATTCAAAATTATTTAACGAATATTACTTGAAAGTTAAAATATTGAATATGATTTGAGAATAAATATTTAAATGAATATTAATATCCAAAAATACACATAATGTAATATCATTAGTAAAACAAACCAGGTTATTTTTCAGTTTCAAAATCAATAAGTTTTATATAGTATTGTTGAGAGAATACATTACCAACATAAATTACTCTTATATTAGCCTCACATGAATCATATATTCTTCCAAAAACCATAATAATCCTTGTTACTTAAAAAATCATAGTCTATTTTCATAAATTCAAAAATATAATAAACTTCATCAAAGATGACCTAAATCAATTTTTCATCAAATTAATAACCAATGTCAAGGTCAAAAAACCTATCCCATTTACTTCATCAATGTTGATCATGAAATTAACACTAGATAAATTTTAATGTTTATCAATACCTTTTAATATATGTTTTCAAATCCTTAAATAATATCAACTATGAAAAAATAATTAGATGTATCATGGTTCTTATATCTATAATATCATTGATATAACACACCTAAAAAATAATTCTCAAATCCCAATACATAAAAACTTCAATCCTTACACTTTAATGATTGGAATAATATAGGTTATTTCTTATTCTGGGAGTTAATTCTTGGATTAAGGAATTGTCTTTGATAATTCCCATTTTCTTTACACATAATACATTGAACTATAAATTTTATTTGGGATTAAATTAATATCTTTCCATTTAAATATTCATTTTTCCTCAATAATTCATTGATCTATTTCATTATTTCCCCACATGAAACATTTTTCAATTCCTTTGAGACATTTTCTGGGGTGCTTATTTCCAAATTTCTAACATGAAGTGAATTAATCGTTCATTATTTTATGGTATTCACCACCTGATCTCTTATAAAACTCTATTATTCTCTTCCCTGGTGAGTCTGGGAGTTGGTTAAGGTGTGTATTGTTAATTATATATCATGACAACTAATTAGGCATAATCATGGTATCTTTCACTCTAGTCATCATCCCATTTGGTTACTCATAATCACCAAATTTTCCATCACATTCAACATTAACATGATTCCTTCTAGTTATATCCATTGACTAAAACAAAAAATCATTGTATGAGAAACAATCATCATAGTGGGAATCCAAATAATTATGAAAATCATTTGTTCCATTTATAAATCGTGACACCTTATTTCTAATATAAGACACTATAGGTTTATCCTAGGTCATTAATGGTCATCATCTATGAAAATACTTTATAATGGTATATAAATAAAAATATTTTTAACCCAAACATATCCCACAAAAAGTGTCAAACCAGGTGCACAATAAGGCCACACTCACCAAGTACTAGAATGATGGCCGAGATATACTCAACCAACACTTTTCGGGATTATTTCACTAAGATGCATCTTGGCCAAAACCATGTCCACTTATAGTATCCAAACTGGTATATATTGCATGTAAAACCACATAATCTCTACCTCAAAAAATTATAGGATGTTATCTTATACTTTGAATTATTCTCAAAGTTAGTCATTAGGTTATTTTCTCTTATTTATTTTTTCCTAAATTTATTTCCTAAGGTTTCTACTAAACATACTTTGATACCAGCTATAATAACCCCAACTCTAGTAATCCAGAACTGGTGTCTACATTATTAAATTAGCATAAGATATAGGGGATTTCATCCTGAAAGATCGATCAGATAAATTGTCTTGGAAAACCATATACATATTTAATTCCAAATTTACATTGGAAATTAAATATAAAAAAAGTAAATGTTTGGAATCCTTGAAACTCATTCAAATATATCTTCTTCATATCATAGGGAAAGGAATAAAAATAACGATTAGATCAAATAATCAATAAATTTTAATTACCATGGAAGATATTATGAGTAAATAGGGGATAATCAATATGGAAAGCAAAAAAACATAGCATAAATGTAATTTAATCAATAACTTGAGCATGAATACATCAATGAAAATTATAAAATGAAATAATCTCATGGATAATAATAATTAAATTATCAATGATGGAAATTCAAAATGTTGTATTTCATGATCTCAGACATCATAATATATCTACCATCAAATCCTTATGCCAAGATAGTATCAACTATGGTTAAACATGCATAAAAAACCCATTTAATAAGACTATTCAATTGTCTTTTATCATGATACACCTTAATTCATTAAGGGGATATATAATTCTGTGCCCCACCCATCACTATATTCTAATGCATTCATCATATACTAAATGATAAATTTAATTCAGAAACAATATATTTTATTAATAAATTCTTGTATTGAATAAAGAATACAGAATATCAATTTTTCCCATTCAATCAAATAAATTTCAATGTAAAAACCCTTATATATAAATGGTATATTATTTATAAAAAAATATTATCTATGATATAAGTGATAAGGATATTTAAGATAAATATAATTTCCAATTATCATAAAAAAGTGAATGTTTCAAGATAAGTTAAACAACTCAAAAATTAATGAGATACAAAATATGACCATCAATTCATTGGAAATATTGGTTTTGTGATAGAACCATGTCCATTCGAAAAATAAAGAAAATTGAACAAAAATATTAAAATTATAATTCATTAATGATTTTTATTTTAAAACCTGTGGAAAACTTGTAGAAGAATCTATGGGTGTAAAGTGGTTATGGTGGTGGAAAATTCTGTTAATGTTGTATACATTAAAAAATTCCTTTGATGTTTTGTAAGGAAATTAAAAAAACTCTTCAGAAATGATTTAAAACATTAATTTAAAACCTTTTAAAAAGTAAATCATAACTTCAAATTTCTTTTCAGTAAATAAAAATGAATTTTGTAAAATAATTTTAAAAAATATGTACATGGTTGAAAAATATACACGATCCAAAAGATAAATAATATCATATTTTTTAAAAAAATAATTTGATTTATTAAAGTGAAAAATAAAAATAAAATTTGTAATAAAATATATTCAATATTTAAATATAAAAATAATAATAAAATATGTGGAATTTATGAAGGATATATCCTAATATTCCTTCAATGAAAATAAGATAGATCTCAAATAAATGAGATTGTAAAATAAACTATTACATTTTTAGTAACATTTAAATTGTATCCCCGTGAATGAGTAAAATTTAAATGGGAATTTAATCATAATTAATAAATATATATTAATTTTAAATACAAAAAAGTTATTATATACACCATATAAAAATAAATAGTTGCATAATATAAAATATGTCTCAATCGAGTTGAAATTGAAATGAAATCCATTACAAAGATCTTATCATTGAAGTGAGAATTAATCCATCAATTGATTATGTGTAAAAAAATAAATCCACAAAAAATAATTATAAATATATTATAATAAAATAAATAGTAATTCCACACATATTCATGAAATATTGTAGTCAATAAAGTATAAGTATAACCCAATAAATATAATTTGAGATAGAAACCCCTTACCTCATGTTTCCCCTTCGTTGGACATGATTTAACCTCATGTATAATTTTTTTAAACATGTTATTAATAAATAATATAACCATATTAATATTTAAAATATCTTATATGATCCTCTAATAACATCTTATCACCCCTTCGATAACAATATCTCATTATTATCATTTTTTCAGATTATTAATGTTTTATTTTCTCATGAATGTTTTTTCAAGGAAGTTCTTATACTTGTACTTCGATTATAGTTCCATAATATCTTGAATTTTTTTCATGATATAGATATCATTTATATTAATTAAATATATCCTTATTACCATCCATGTAAATCTTAAATGTAAAATAGATCACATTTCTTTTTAGAGGTGGTAGTCCATAGGTACGCATGAGCAACTATATCTTTTTCCAACATATTGGAAGATAAAAAAAGATAGATATGATATTATAATTCTATAGGTATATTTATGTCATAAATATCATATATATTCATTATTTTACACCTTTATAACAATCCAATTAAAATGTTAATGAAAAACAAATTACACCACTACATGGAGATGGTAAGTCATGCGTACATAAGAGTGATGTTTTCATTTTATGTAGGATTGAAAATAGGTGGAAAATGATTGTACCATAATAATAATAACATATTAGTATAATTATGATACTGGATTCATTATTTTATAATGGTTAAAATATATTTATACAAAGTATAAGAAGAAATAAATTATAAATTGTTGGTAAAGAAGATTACCTCTTCTTCGATAGACTTCCTTTAGATCTCATATTAAGGGACCCAGGGTTGGTATTTTTGAAATAAAATAACTCTGTAAATTGAATAATAATTTTTAGAATATTAATGGACATGATTTGGTTAATATAGGTTGGTAAATGTGGTATAAATAAAATACATAATGGGTGTCCTCATACATGTGAGGGGAGGGTCATTCATTGAATTTCTTAAAGTATTAAATTAGCATAAATTATTTTTCATTAAAAAATATATAAAAATTAATATAATTTTTTTATTAGATTATAAAAAGTAAAATAATATAAATAAAATAAAATTTGGACATTTTTTAGTTTTGTATTCATACTTATCTCTTAGTTTTAACACCCTCTTAACCCATTTGGTAATTAACGCAATATAAAAGCTTTCAACCCTTTAAGGATCAAGAATATTACCATAAAATACAAATTGGACCATAAATGGTAATGGGATGAAAATTCAGACAATATATTATACCCCTTGTCTTATTTAAATGTTTTTATTATTTTTTAATTATTTAATTCTATATTTTTTTCATAAAATATCATTAATATCATTTTTTGACCCTATTCGTTTAATTTGTCTTTAAAAACATCAATAAAAATAAGGTATTAAAATATAATCCTTTAACACATCAATAATATGCTAAATTTATCTATAAAATTAATGGGACACAATAATGCATCCAAATTGTATTAATTTTAATATTTTCAAAATAATTTTTTTTATTTTTGAATTAATTGAATAAATATTGTTTCAGTATTAAGAAATAATTTAAGCTAATTATTCAGTCACTAAAATTTAAAAATAAAATACCATGATAAAAATATGTTACTTATTTTCAAAATAATATTTTATATTATTCCATAATATATTATAATCTTTATTTGAACATATAAAATAATTTAAAATAAATTGAGTGATGTTTTGATATTTTTTTACTTAAAATAATATAAATGTCCATACCAAGTTAAAATGGATCTAAACTGAAATATATTATAATTTTTAATGTCTGTAGCCAAATTAATACCATATAATGAAATATAAAAAAAAATTGGGTTGATTTTTGACACCTAATCACATTATTTGTTACCTTAATTACCTGACTTACCATTTACCAATATGATAAATTTTACCATAATCTCTATTCATAATGCCTAAAAAAGGTTAATATTTAATAAATATGATCCTAATGATTCAAAATATGGTGTTAATTTATAAATATTCATTTTATATAGGTGGATTAAATTAATTTTAATATAAATTCATAAAAAACAAAGATAAACTATTTTTAGAAAAATGAGTTTTTAAGCATAAAAATTAACATATATCAAAATCCTAAAAATTATTGATTAAAATTATTTTATTATAAATAAAATGGATCATATTTTACATTAATAAAAATTCAAAATAAAATGGTACTTTTAAATTAATTTATTTAATGAAAAGAAATTATGGTATTTGAAAAATCGGCATTTTTCACCATTCACTATAAAATCAATCATTTAAAAAAAACAACAAAAATTACCCATAGTTAATTTTAACATAATGGTTTAAAATTTAAATTTTATTTTTTAAAATTAATTTTCCAAAATTTTAATAAATTAATTATATTATTTTCTCAAAACAATCACTTAAAAACATTTTTTAAGAAAACATATTTTGAAGATAACAATGTATTCATTAAGAAAATAAGGTTCTTATTTCCTAATAATTAATCAATATATTTTTATGTATTAAGGTAAATATATATATATATATATATTTCATAATTATATAATCCTCTTCAAACCTTCTAATTCAGCAACTATATTATAACAGTCATATTTAAATAATAATATTTTGTCATTCATTTAAGCTCAGTGTTGCATGTTGTATATGTTATCGAATATATTTCTTAAATCTAGGGGTATTATAGATATTGCTAATACCACTATATAACTGGTGGGGTGCACAGAGTTCCTACAAATCAAAGATACTCGACTTGTATCTCGTGTCATATCTTCTAGTCGGTGGACCCTAAGAAGTTATCTGGTGGGGCGCACTGGATAGCACTTAAGTATGGGCCTTTAGGTAATTTTGGGAATTGATCCCCCGTCATGATTATTTGGCCTGCATATAAATTTTTAGGGTTATTTTTCCGTTCTGTCTTCATCTCATACTTTCATGAGACCCCCTTGATCTGGGGTGGATCTAGGTTAAAACAGTTGGTGAATCCTTGAGAGATCATCCACTCTTCTTTGATCTTAGTTCTTTTGATCCTTATGTGGTGCTAGAACATTGAATCATTCATCATGAATGACTAATCTTGGTAAATATAATCACTTTTGATCCATTTATATATCAATTATCTATAAATAATCTTTCCATAGATTATCTTGATCATTTTTTATCTGTGGATATTTTTATTATAGAATTGGATGATAATTCCACCAAAATGTTATTGAATTGTCCAAGAATGATGAGTCTTAGGATCGACATGGATAGAGGATGTCCCATGATGATTAATTCACATCTTTGATGGGAATTTTATTTAAGGTACATCCCTTAGTGTTTTATTATATGTTTTTTCTCTAATTGAGATTAATCAACCATCGTATCATTGAATTAAAATGGCTCTTTTTCATTCCTTAAAATAAAGATTGTGTTAGAAGTAGCCTGAACTCTGTTGGATAAATTTTCATCTAAGGTACACAACTAGTTGATTTATTTTATTTATTTTAATTTAATTATATTAAAAAGAAATTTTTTGTTCTTGTGTGATAGGTCTTTTTCTCTAAATGATGTCGAAAGAGAGTTACATACCTTCCATGGGTGGTTGGTCGGGGTTATGGCTAGATGATGATACCTAGTAAGTCCTTCAACAAGTATTCCATTAACCTTTAATTGTAATTTTTTGTATAATTATTTAATTAATTAATATTTAGTTATAATTAATCGATTTAGAATTCTCGAGAATGGGTTAAGACATCATGAAGATCAATGGAGATCGAATATACTTGGACAGACTCAGACAAATAAGTTGGGTTTTTCTTAGATTGGGGTTAGATCTCTATTGAGGTAGGTGGTCCTATGTTCTCTAACCTTGGGTATTATGCATAATTTATTATCATATGATATTAGGTTCTTCACCTTGGATGAAAAACCCTTAAATTATAAATCTGTTATGAATAAAATATAATGCTTGATTAGTTAACGATACCCTAGTCATAAATAATTAAAGGATCCATGCCTAATATAAATGAGAAAAATGAAAAGGGCCAAGAATAACTCTTGTGCACTGGCTTGATGTTGATCATCGATGGATGACGCATGATCACTAAATAGATCCTTAGATTACAAGTACCCCCTTGGGGGTTTTATTTTTCTGGTGAGACCATGTTTGATATTGTTCATAGGTGTGTGTGTATATGTGTGTGCCATGAGACCCATGTTTGATATTTATTAAATGTGTGTGTGTCCTATGAGACCCATGTTTTATATTGATCACATGTGTGTATCTGTATAGTGTCTGAGTCCCATGTTTGAAATTGATCACCTGTGTGTGTGTAGTCCATGATACCCATGTTTTATATTAATCACATGTGTGTTCACGTTTATCCCATGAGGCCTATGATTGATATTGATCAGATGTGGTGTTTATGTGTATCCCCATACAACTTATTCTTGATATTTTTTCACATGTGAATTCATGATGATTATGACTATTACGTGCATGAAATGGTGTTTGATCTTTCATCCTTTGTCTTGCATTGCATGTGTAATTCATCTACCCTATGAATTTGAGCATGTTGGCCAATCCATATAGACTATCCCCCTAATAGGGATCTATAAATAATTATATGTAATTTACATTGGATATCCCTTCCATCAGGATGTTTCAAACATGTTTTTGGGCTACCCTGTTGAGGGGGGTGTGAGGCGGTTAGTAGACTTTCTTTCTATTATGTAGTCAAAAAAGGTACGGTCATGGTTCGTGGACTCTTATTGAGCACATGACCACTTAAAATATAGGTTTTTTTCCTACTTGTTCATTGGTGAATACATGTTAGGCTTGTGAAATTTATTTATTTCATATTTACATTTTTATGATCTTATTACATGCATGTACACTGCAGTTATCGGTTTGGTAATGAACTGCCTTGGTGGTGCTCTACTGAGTTATTCTCACACCCTGATTAGGTGTACATGGAACTTGGGTAACCATACAACCCTAATTTGTTGTAGTTATAGGTTAGTATGTGGTATAGGTTCATTATTGAGAGATATAGCTCATAATGATTCGAGATATTGGGAGGAGGTGAGGCTTGGAGTGGGGTGCAGAAGCTCTTATACATCTATTATTTTTATATCTTTTGTATGTGATCTACCCAATGGGAAATCAGTGTTATATATTTATATATGACGGTATGATTTTTTTGTTTCTATATTCATTCATTATATATGGTATTTTTTTTGGTATTTTCATAATTTTATTGTATATTTTTACATGTTTGGTTTTTTATATTTTATTGTGCACTCTGATTGAGAGTGTGGAATCCCCACAGTCCACTTTAGACACTCACTACAAGTTTTCAGACTCTGGATTATGGGGAGGCATTCTTGAGTTCATATGGGACTCTGGATGAGGCTTATTTATTCAGGTTGAAGTGTTACAAGTGTTCTCACAACATTATACCCTAGCAATCACTTAATCTATTTTGTTACATCAGTAAAATGTTGTAGTATGCTCCTTGGATTAGCCCAATGTGGGTAAACCAATTAAAATTTCTCGTTCCCATATTCAGTTACATTATCAATTCATATCTACTATAAAGGAGAATGGTGATCCTATTAATAGTGTATAAAGTTCATTATATAGGGTTGTTTAACGAAATCAACATACCCAGATTCACCCCCCCCCCCCTCAAGGTATACCTTGCCAAGGGGAAACTATGACATTAGCCTATCTTTATAAGTATAAGATTATAATATAGTAATACTTCATGGAACCCATATATAAATAAATAAATTTCATAATGAAAATAACAACATACAAATTCTTACTGTGTAATATAATCTCTTTCCATCGATATCTCATCAAGAAGGACACATACTTTATGTTGTCATCCTATAAGCTTGATTTATCTTTCTTCCACTCTCTAAAATTAACTCATTGATGAACTAGCAAGGCCATAGATTTAATCTTATTGTTCAATTTCAATCAAATCGATAGACATATCATCTTCCATATTTCTCAAAAGGGTTAAATCCTTTTATTTGTTATTCAACTAATTTCATATCACTTATGATGCACCCAATATATGCCTCTTTTTTAAAAGAATATGTCATAAACAAATTTGACCATACATTAAAGTACATGATTAATAATATTGATTAATATTATTATCAATTATAATGACTAATAAACACATCTTAATATTGGAATATCTAATGACACATATAACATATTTAATTATTATTGGTGGGTATGTTCTCATAACCCCCCATCTTGGAGATTACCAAGTGTGAACCTCATGAAAATAAGTCTCGGTGTGTTATGATCCCCTAGTAGATGGTAGTAAAACATAATTTATGTCCCATAATATTTATTTAATATATACTATATATATGTGTGTGTGTGTGTGTGTTTAAGAGTATTATCATATAATTTCAAGGTTCTCATTATATAGGGAAACTGTTTTAAAATTTTGACGTAATAGATACTCTGAGGATATTAGTACATTATTGTTATAATTAAGAACACTTGTCATGTGATAAGATATGTATTAATGTTTTGGTATTATAAAATAAAAAAATGAGATGGTTCTAGGGAACCAACTCTCATAGACACCCACTTTCACTAGATATAACTTCTAATAAGTTTTAGTTTTTTAGATGTCATGTGAATTTCATGATTCTATTATGATATTGATTTAGTCAATGGGTTTTACACATTCTATTATATGTAAAATATTCTTACTGTGACTGCAACCCTATGATAAAAATTCCTCAATATATGATACTTTTAAATTATATTATTCATATATTTATCTAATCTTAGTTCCATCACTAGAACCACCACTATACTGTTATTGTGGTATAGTGTGAACGCATCTTTACATTAAGGTAAAAAACAAATCAAGCTTCTTAAATAAGTTATTTATTCATACTATTTCTTTACATGTGTCATAAGATTCAATATACTTGTAATATTATATAGAATCAATGACCACTAGATTATTATAACTCTTATTACTCACATCTCAACCATTAATCTAGAACGCATATCCTGAATGTGATTTTATATCATTCTAATCTATCAAGAAACAAGAATCTATGTATCCTATGATAACTAGTTTCTCATATCCTCTATAAAACAAGAATATATATTTTATGTTCCTAAGGTATATTAGTATATTATTTAAAATCATACAATGAGGTTTATAAAGGTATGCCTGATATATACCTACCACTCTCAAGGAATATGAAACATCAATCCTAGTACATAACATGTAATACATGCAACATCTTATCACATATTCATAAGGGATTTTCCCATTATATATTTCTCCTGTTATGTATGAGGACATATTTTCATGGAGAAATATATACCATGTGACATTGGAAACAATCCCATATTAGATAATATATCACGACCCATCCCCCGGGGCCCGTGTCGTGACTACCCCAAGCCTGCCTTCCATAGGCCAAGGGTTGGTGAATAGCACCGAAGGCGTATTCCCTATAACTGGGAAGGCATTTCCTTTATAACCTGTAAGAACACGCAACCAAGCACATAGCAAGATATGAACCCAAGTAAACTGAACAGTAATCAGAGTAAGTGTAGTAAGTAAAAGGGCTAGAATAGAAGCCCAAGTGGAATGTACAGGGAAAAATGGAAAGTACAAGATAGATGATAGGTGAAAAGAAGCTCATGGATCATCCACCTCGAATCCTACCTGAAGGCTAAGTACAACTCACAAACGGTCGTCTCTACGGTTCACCTCTTCTAACATCCACCTTTGAGCTACCTCCAATCCTGGTACCCTCTTCCTCGGTCAGCGCTCTCTGTTGTCTGCATAAAACACAATGAAGTGCGGTCAAATTCAGTGTAGGGGTGAGTATAATGATACTCAGTAGGGACCTCGAGACCCTCAAGGTCTCACAAAATCTGCAAAGGATAAACCAAAAAGGAAGGAAACAATTGATAACCCTACTTAGGTATATTCCCATACATATACCTAAGTTATCAAGTAAACCCATCTCAATCATGAGGAAAACACAGTGTCCAACTCCAAATCCCCAAGATCAATTTTTCCACAAAAAAAAAAGAAATACCATGAAGGCAAGTACCGCACAGGTACGCCACACAGAAGAATACCACCAAGTTATTACCACGAAGGAAAGTACCTCACAGGTAAAGACTCAGCTCACACCAGGTATAACTTAAGTATAGTAGTAGAGATGATTATATGTAACTATTGAATCATCTTACACTATTAATAGGCAGACCCACATAGGATCGCTCGGTGCTGACCCACATAGGCTCACTCAGTGCTGACCCACACAGGATCGCTAGGTGCTGACCCACACAGGATCGCTCGTTGCTGACCCACACAAGATCTCTTGGTGATAACCCACACAGGATCGCTCGTTACTGACCCACACCAAATTTTTAGGTGATTAATCACACAGGATCTCTCATTGATGACCCATATAGGATCGTTCGGTGCTGACCCACACAGGATCGCTCTTTATTCCTCACATCACAGCCAACTACTGGGTTCCTGCACTAGGACTTATCATCTCCAGGATTGTCCACTCCACAATCCAATATTTGATACTCCAACTACCATTAAGTCTCACAAATAAGTATCTCAAAGTAATGTCACGTCATAGGGGTCTCAACACAACAGATGGTGCGTCAATCGGACGCCCGGTCTTTGAGTTATTAGGCTTTTAGTCCCGAGGGCCCAGTTGGATTTGTACTTGATCCAACCTGAATATTCCCCAACTTTATCCATATCTCTAGTGGGGTATACCAAAAGGACTGTATAACTCCAAGGTTTCCAATTCCCCTGACGGTTCATCAAACAGATGTTCGGTGCTAAAGTTATGGCCAAAATAGCGTAAAT
The DNA here is from genome assembly GCA_963277665.1 of Viscum album. Lineage (NCBI taxonomy): Eukaryota > Viridiplantae > Streptophyta > Magnoliopsida > Santalales > Viscaceae > Viscum > Viscum album. The sequence continues at coordinate 645,363,471 of OY728125.1, read as the reverse complement.
GGGTCGTAATGGGTCCAGGTCCAGTCTGACCTGATCGGATCGACCCTGCCCGACCCGGCCTAGGATAACTTGGTTTGGGTCTACCCGACCTGGCCTGCTGGGCAGTCCGGCCCGCGTTGGGGGGCCCAGGTCTGGCGGCCCGGCCTAGCGTTATGGAGGTCGCGGGGCCGCGAGAGCGGCGAAGCCGCGGGGCGGCACGGAGGTCGCGGGGCCGCGAGGGCGGTGAAGCCGCGGGGCGGCACGGCGGGGCCTTGGGCGGTGAGGCCGCAGGGTGGCACGAGGTGCCATATGTGACAAGGTTATGGGGCGGCATGGGGTTATGCGGGCGGCGAGGCCACGGGGCGGAGGAGGTCGCGGTTGGTGGTGGCCGCGGGCGGCACGGTGGTCGTGGGGCGGCGTCATTGTCTTCGTCGTGGCGGACGGTGGTGTTGGCTGCCGTTCTCATTTTCTAATGGTGCCAAACTCTGGCACTGGTCACCGTCACCATTATGATGAAAACACAAAAGAAAAACAGTGGAGGGGTCGGGCCATGTTTGTTTGGCCCGCACCCTTCGCGTTAGAGCAGTAGCAAGTGGTCCAAATATTTGAATCAAGAACGTGTATGGAAGATATTTAAAAACATCAATACCCACAACCTTCATCAATAACTACTACTAATACCGCAAAAGAAAACATTTGCGGATCAACTAGTTTATGAGAGTGGATTTGTGTTCTTAGTTTAGAAGGGAAGAACATGGGAAGTTATAATCACTCATAAATAAACCCCTACCTTGAAGGTTCATTGACAGTGGTCGTGAGGAAGGTGACGATGTCGTTGGGGATAGACAAACATCAGTGACGTCAGTTTTTCCTCGATCGGCGGTTCTTTTGTCGTTGGATATATTCCTCGTTGGCGTTCTTCATTGGAGAGATTTCTCCCAATAGTTCTTCTCTCCCTAATTCCGCCCAAATGAAAGGTAGCCCATATAATATGACAAGTTCTATATTATTTTTGTTGGCATAATTTCAAAATATCTTAATTAATTAATTGATGGGTTGGATTAATTAATTAAAGGGGCGATTTGGCATAATTATGTGGGGGGCTCAAGAAGTTTCTCCCCATTAATTGGGGGTTCAAGGGGTTTTAAGCCTCATGTGGTCCCCACCACCATAACACACATGGGAGTTCAGGCTTGGGTTGTCCCCACCACTATATCCTATGTTGATAGGTTTTATTATAGGTAGTCTCCACCATTAAAACATCCTCATGGAAAGTTTCAACAAAAGAAAATAAAAATGTTACACAATTTTATTTTATTTTAATCTTTCATGAAAAACACAAAAACTATCTTTCACTATCGACCCACTATGGTTGAGGTAAAGGTCTCATTAAGTGAATACCAGCACTAAGAGTTCAACGGTGCCCTCATATTTCAATTCCTAGAATCGGTTCAAAATTTACAAAATCGTACGTTTATTGAACGTACCCGAAAACAAAAGTTCAAAAATTCATTCCGGGCACACCGGGCCTCAGAATCACGCGCTGTCAATTTTCGCAGACTCATAAATTTTCCATTTAAATAAAAAAATTACATGGAAATTCCAGGTCTTTATATAATAATATATTGAATATATTTGATACCTTGTCAATATTTCTACCTTAACTTAGTTCAACAAGCCTATTATATTTATCGTGATGGATCTTGATCCCAATAATATAGTATACTTCACCTGATTCGTTCATAGAGAAATTTTTTTTAATCATGTCTTAACTAACTATAATATTGGTATCTCATTTTCTCTCAATAATATATCATCAACATATACTACTAATAAAAAAAATTTCTCCCACTAAACCTATTCTAGAATTAGGTCTCACATTCATTATTTATGAAACTAAATTATCTTATAACTTCATCAAAATACTTTTTCCATGATCTTGATGATTTATTTAACCCATAAATGCATCTCTAAAACTTTAATAAATTATTATAATCCCTTAGAGTTACAAACACTTATAGGTGTTCCATATAGAAATCTTAAACATGGTTTCTATTAAGAAAGAATGTCCTGGCATCCATTTTTGAAATCTAATAATCATAGTAAGCTATTATATCAAAAGGAATTTCAATGGAATTCCATATAGTAATTGGTGAGAAGGTTTCATCATAGTTTATGAATCGATGATGTTTAAACCCTTTATTAACCTATTTTACTTTACATTTACTTATATTACCCCCCATGTCCATATTATTCTTGAAAAAACATTTATACTCAATATTATTTACCAAAACTATAAGATTTATTAAAACATAAACTGATTTCTAGTATATGGAATTTATTTCAAAATTCATGGCTTCTTTCCATTTATCAACTTATGAGATGCTTATTTCTTCTATAGAGAAAATAGGTTCATTATCTTCAACTAATAATGTGCTACCTTCCTCGGTGTCTAGAAGACCATAGATAAAGTGTAAGATGAACTCATTTTAGCATGTATATTGTAGTCTATAATTAATATACCCTAAAGGATAATGGAATACTGACATTAATCATCATCGATATCACCATTTCTAATAATGTTTAATTACTCCTTTCATTGGAACTATTATATTTTGGTGTGTATGGAGGAGCAGTTAGAGATGATATCCAAAAATTCCAAGTATAATTGATGAAATCTTGGTCAAGATACACTTTACCATGATCTTTGTAGAGTTTATTTATCTTCTTACCAGGTTGATTATTTAATTCATTATTATATTTCTTAAATGTATTAATGGAATGAAACTTATACCTCATTAGTTATACATATTCATATCTATTAAATTCATCGACAAAAGTTATGAACTAAGTTTATTTTCCTCTAGATTCTACTGGATATAGTCCACACATGTATGTATGCACTAACTCAAACATATCTACAACTATTTCACATTTTATATTAAATGGATATGTGATCATTTTTCCTTCTAAATATGAATGAAATATATCAAAGGGTTTTAGTACAAATGAATATAGATACCCTTCCTAATATAATTTTTTTAAACACTTCTTGTTTACATGACCAAGAAGGTGATGCCACAACTAGGTGTGATATGAGTATGTGAACATGACTCATTTTCCATTTCCAAAAATTGTACTTATTATTCATCTATATAAATAACATTATTAAAATTTCATATAACATAAAATGGTTTATCTTAATAAAATTGGAAAATGTTATTTTTTGGAATTGAAAAAAAAACATTTATATCTAAAATATGACCTGAATGGCCCAAAGGCCTTCTTTTGTTTTTGATTTTTTATTATACTACATTCAAGGGATGAAGGGGAACCCTTACAAGGCTCGTAGTCTTGGAGATTACATGACTCATATGTCTTATAGGAAATATACAGACTATTACTATATGGAACTACTCCTCCCCAACTTCAACATCATGATGTCATCTCTCCACCTTTGCATGGTCTTTTGGATAGAATTCAAGTGCATGCATAGGCTGGTCCCAATGGAAAATGTAATAACCTTCCTTTCTTCCAAAGCTGAAAGATTATACATTGGTGAATGCGCCTGATTTGAATCCCAATCTAGATTCTACTCCTTGTAGAGTCTTCCTTGTCCATTAAGCACAATTTTAGGTGGCCCGAAAGCCTTAAGGTGGCTCGAAAGCCTTAAGGTGGCTCAAAATCATTACTGTCCTAAAATCCATGAGTAGCCTGAAGGCCTTGAAGGACCTGAGGACCAAACTAGTGTCCTAAAATACCAAACAGATGAATAGTTTTGACTATTATAGTACCGAACAGTACCTTCTATAGTGTTGATATGGTAACTCAGAAAATTTTGTCTCCATCCGGATTTGAACTCGGGTCTCTTGGATACACTTGTTGAGTCCTCACCAACTAGGATGATTATCTTGTTCCATATATATCTAAACTAAACATAGATTTTTTGTTCTAGGTAATATTTAGAATATTATAATAATTATTTAAATATAGAACCAATCCTTTCAATAATGTGATATGGTAGTCTCCAATAGTGAATGCATCTATTCTAACTCATTAGTAGCTTGATGATCCACCTCACCCCTATAAATACAATGAAATCTACATGGTTCAAATATTTCTCTACAAATAGTAGTACCAAAAACTATATATAATACCCAATTTATATAAATAGAGATATTTCACTCAATAATGAACGTACCAGAAGCTTCCCCTCACTTATTTACTAATAAATAATTTATCTTCCAATGTCCCTTCTTGTTTAAAGAAAAACACTCTACATTTATCTCCTTAGCATATCCCTGGATATTTATTCTCTAGGAAGTGTAGTGTGATGATTCCTTAGAATTGGAGTTATTATAAGATATTCTCACCTTTCTTTTCCTTTTTTCACTATAAATATAGATGGTTTTCCATGATATATATGATTCTCTTTCTTGAGAATCGGATTCAAGTGTCTCAGAAGTGTCTTATATATATTATTCATATTAAAATTCATAATAAAACTTTAGAAGCTCTGAGGAAGTGAGGAAAGTATAATATATTTTCATAATTTCATGGGTATCTTAAAACAAAGAATTTCTAAATGATCAACATAACTAATCCTCCTAACAATGTGAGTTCTATCTTGTGAACCTTCTCCAAGATTGAATGTAAATATTTCCTTAGAGATATCTTACCTATCTAGTCTTTATTTCTCCTAATAAAGATCATGGATATATCATAGTATGGTGTATGCGTCAATGTCATCATGGATCTTATAAACCTCACTAGACCTGGATAATAGCATGATGCATTGGACATCCAATGAAATATACATGTGTTTCCAGAAGAAATAATTATCCTCCACACTTTCCTCTTTAGATTGATCAGTTGAAGCTGAGGACTTTATTAAATAAAACATACACTTTTAGAATAGTATGATTCATAAGCACCTATTCCACACCTAGAAATTAGGATCGATTGTAATATTTTCCATCTCAAAGATAGATCATAGGGATAATGTTTTTTTCTTATGGATTTCTATTTTCTATAATATATATATATATATATATATAATTTATCTTGATTACCAATTGTAATGTAATAAATTAATCTTATTAGTCTCCCGCCATTTTATCAAATCCCAACAGCCATCACTATGGGATTTAATATATCATGTCGTGAGAAATTATAGTGGAAATCATCCATGCTCTTATTAAATAATCCAAAAATGGTAATAAAAATTTACTCAAAGGTATTAAGGTAGGTATTATTGAAAATTTCATTAACTTCTGGTTCCTTAATCTATTGTGTGGACTCCCCAATCTTAGAATCCAATATTGAAATTTCCTCATAATATTCCTCTAAGTTACACTAATTCTTTCATAGGATATCAACCCTTGATACTAACAAGTTTAATTTGATGTAAAAATTCTATTAGAACTATCAGATTATTAAATCACCATGACCTGGGCTAGATAAGTACTTAAAACTATGGTTTCATATTAACTAAATTGGTGGAAGGTGATATCTGACTTGATATTTTTCTTTGAAGAATTTTTTATCATAGGAATAGATATTATTTTTTTTATCCTTTATATTTTGGTTAATATTATGTGTATTTTAGATAATTAATTAACCATTTCTAATAAATAAATTTTCACATCGTAACATAATTTTTTTTAACTTGAATTCTAGTTATTTATTTACTTTATGTGATCATTTTTAATCATTAAATAAAAACGAATCATAATTAAATAAAAATTTACATAAAAAATAAAATAAATATATGGCATGATCATGAGCTTTCAACCACTATTTTGTTTTTTGATAGAAAGATAAAATAACCTCTAAACTAGGGTAAAAACTCCTTGATCCAATATTTAGATTGATTTATACCATCCCTATGTTAACTTGTGTATATTATTGGTTGGATTCACCTCAGATCATGTCATGAACCATCTCTTCCTAATGGAAGCTCTTTAATTTACTATTTATTGCGCACTCACAGATGAGGGGAACCATGGGTTAATGGTTGCATTAAATAATACTTGTGCATTGAAACCCATATATAATAAAGGATGAAGGGATGATGTGCATATAATCATATTTAATTTAATAATAAATTTGTCACAAAAACCCATGTGATAAATAATTATATTAAATAAAAACCCAACACATACATAGGTCAGTAAAGTTTATGATCATTTATAACATGAAATGACAATACATTAGACTTTATAACATTAATTTCAATTCATTCTTTAATTAATATTCATTTATTGAGTTAATAAATTAGTAATATTATTAATTAATTAATTTTTTATCATAATTATCTTTCTAAATATCCCACGATATTCCCAACCTCTGTAATTTTAAATAAATTAATAAATTAATTTTAATTTAACATTATTAAGTTTACAATGTGTACTAGAGGGGGAATGGTGTGTACCCTATTGCATCTAATTAAACCCATTTGTGGTGTTCAACAATTACACGGTGTGTATCGTCACAAGATGTGTCATGTGGATAATTTTTTTATTGTACTTGTTGTATATTGTGTACTTACATAGCATGTATTCCTATGTATTGTTTTTTAATATTACATGATGTGTTATTAAATGGGTTAATTCATGAAGTCTACATGGATGTTATGATCATACAACATTCCATGAATATATATGGCATGTACCACTATAGATTACCATGATGTAAGTGTAATTTACAATAAACATTCATGTCTTTTAGTTTCAAAGTAACACATATATTAATTAAAAGAATTTATTTCCACATGACCCGCAAAAAAAATCACTCAATGTGTACCCTAGTGGAGAATTACCCATTACCTGATATATAAATTCAACTACACAAAATATTCTTTGGTATCTCTTTTAATTATCTATTAATTTTAATCTCACGACATGATTTTCTTATCGTGTACCTTTTATGGGTTATCTCAAGTTACACAGTGTATAAAACTAGAAAAACACCATATAATTCATTTATGGCCACCCGTGCAACATTACTAGTGACTCATATTGTAACTTGTGTACATTATCAAGTGTTAAATAGTGTTTATAGAAAAATTTACATTTAAAACATTATGTGATACAATGTCGATCAGCTGGTAGTCAATGTGTGGAATGTGTATTAATTACACATCATGTACTTTGTCCACATAGTGCCTATGATTCTTATAGGGTAAAGACCCTGAGGAGTTGCATGGATTGTGTGATAGATACACATATTGTTCCCCCTATCAAACAATGTGAAAAATATTGGTCAATATATAGAATATAATGACATCATGTACTAATCCCCCACACTATTTTTTATTTATGTGGCTGTATCTTTTTTGGTTGACCAATGGAAGAGAATCTAAAATTTGGGTTACACATTGTGTAACCATGTCCTATAGACAGTGTCATTAGCACCTGTGGATGGTATCTTCAATCATTATTCATCTATTCTTGTCATGTTCTTTTTCATATTATCTTGAAAAAATCATTATCTTGAACTTTATATTAAAGCATAAAAAATAGAAATGAATTATCGTTGACTGAACAAAAAATTGATCAACCAAAAAATAAATTATTATGTTACCACTCTAATGCCACTTGAAGAGTCTAGGGTGCATTGGAAGTGGTTAGCCTATTCCCAACAAGGGTTTTCATTGGTTTCAATAGATAAAATCAATATAACTTGGTGAAGCAACCTCAAATTATTCATAGAGAAGATCTTTTCACATATAATTTATATTTAATTTAAAACAATAATTACCTTGACCTGATAATTCTTCTTGTTAATTGATTATTTGTATAGAAAATCACATCATATCATCATTAAGGTGAATAATCCAAACTATAATTCCTCTAGAAGTTGGTATCCACATGTACTTTATGAATATAGGAATATCGTTGTTGGTATTTCTAGTGTTAGCATAGAGAAACCAAGTGCCTTGTTTCATTCATTATTGAATACAACAAGTAATCTATCAATATTAAATTAATGTATATCTTATTCTATTTAACATGAGATAGATGGGGATTTATCTCTATTTTATTTATTGAGTTCTTAATAAATTTTTTATGGGGATTCAAGAGGTTTAACTTTAGAGAATACATTTTGCATAACCTCTGCATTCTCTAAAATAGTATAAATTGGATTATATACATGGGGTTAAACTATTGATAATTGTGCATATGTAATTTATCTAATTGTTTATTATTAGTACACCCCATGTCAAGTAATTATAAAATTATTATTATTATTATTATTATTATTATTATTATTATTATTATTATTTATATTATTATTATATTCTTTTTCCTTACGCTAAACTCACATATTAATATATCATTTTTTCAGTTCCTTTAACTCGACATAAATAGGAACCTTGAATAATAAAAAATATTTAAATAAAAATCCTTATAATATTCATTTTAAAAATAAGTAATTACTATAATAGTAAAAAATAATGAATAAATATTTATTATTAATATTCACATAACTAAATATTTTTTTATTAGAATAAATAAATATTTATTACCTTATGAATAATAAATATATGATAAATAATTATTATATTTTTTCATTTGAAAATAATATTTATTTAATATTAAACTCACAAATATTCTGAACTCAGATATATCTCATGATTTAATTTTATGATCAACTTAGCCTAAATAATTATTATTATAGAATCCATGAATAGTATTTTTTCTTAATATTAATTTCAAATAAAATTTAACTGAGATTTTAGATATACTTAGTGTGTATCCCTCTAGGCCTCTTTCTTGGTGGAATTAGGAGAGCTTTCATAAAGTCCAATATTAATGTCAAACATCATACAATGGAACTCATAGATAAATAAAGTTAATGTCACAAGGATAATAACCTCATAATAATGTTTACTGTGTAACATAATCTCATTGCCTCAATATCTCACCCAGTAGGATACATACTTTATTTCATCATACTATAATCTTAATTTATCTTTCTTTGATTCTATGAAATGAAATCATTGATGAACTACCATGGACATGGATCAAATCATACATTTTCATTTCATTCAATGGAAAGATATTCCATCTTCCATATTTCTCGAGAGGAAAAAATAATATCTTGAATTATTTAACTAATGTCATATAAATTAATATACACCAAATGTATGTTACTTTTATATGAACATATCTCATCATAGTTCTTGACTATACATTAAAGTATGTGATTCCTGATATATATTAATAATAATCTCAAGTATAAGAACTAAAACACATGTCCATTAACAGGAATAGTCAATGACACTTATAAAAAGTGGAAATCTTATCATCATGTTTTCCTTTATAACCTCTCTTCTAAGATATTATCAAGTACAAACACCATGATAAAAAATATGAACATATTATAATCCCCCATCATACGATATATGTTTAAGAATATTTTTATAACATTTCAAAGTTATAATTATATAGGGGAACCATTGTAACCTTTAAATGTGATAAGTACTCTATGGAAATTATCACATTAGTGTTATGTAAAAGAAAACTCATCATGTGATAATGTATATATTAATATTTTGGTCATCAAAAGTACAAATTCATTTCTTATGGATCACCAAATCCAATAATTATTTTGGTCATTATATCCATCTTTAGAAATTATGTCGAAAGAGTTTCATTGAGAGTAAAGGGAAACTACCTCAGCTAACCAAGGAATCTTGGACCAAGTTAGTATCATGGTCTAATGTAAGTATTTGATCACTATAAAAGAGTTCATTCTAGATAGGGTGAAATGGTATTCAAATACTCTTAGCTATAGTACAATACAACTTTATAGGGTTTCTCACCTCATTGTCAGTACAAGGTTCCAGGTGGGGAGTATATTATAAAGAACCATATTGTCGATGATGGAGAGGATCCATCTACTGTTAGAGGTATTATTCTGGTGTCCTTTAATTTATCATGCACTTTATCTTATACATATGGTTTTCATTCATTTATTTTTGGATAATTAGTTTCCTATTCTCGATCTTAAATTAGAGAAATCACTTTTATTTATGAGTCTTGGTACCCCACTAAATAAAAATAATAGATCTAGTAAGGAAATTTTTATCATGTTCTCTATTATTTGAACTTTCGGTAAAAATTTTGATTTGATTGTCCATGATATTAAATCATTCAATGTCATCTTAGGGATGGACTAGTTGATCTAGTTTCAAGACTTCATTGATTACTATGAAAAAAAAAGTAACTTTCCCATTCTTTCTTGGTGATCTATAGGAACTTTATGGAGATTTGGAGTATCATGATACTGAGATAGGTCATGATTAAGAAAATGTGGTTATGGTAACCATAAAATTTTCTAGACTTATGCTTAGAGTGGTTGATTCTAGGAAGTATCAATCATTACCTCCATTGGTGGATCCAAACCATGATGTGTCTTCTAAAGGCTTCTTATGATTTCTTGCACAACAGGAAGTGGAATTAACCATAAATATTCTACCTATAACTAAAAAAAATTATTTTTACGTGTCTTATTGATAAAACTACACTAAGGTAATTAAATATTAAATTAGAGGAGTTTAAACCCAATGGGTTCATTACTCCAAGAATTTCCCCTCAGGGTTCTCTAATTCTCTTCAAAAAAAAATTTGATGGGTGTATAAATATTTTTAAAAACTATTGACCATTTAATCAAGTGATTATTAAGAATAATTATAGGTTTAGTAAAATTGATGATATTTTTATCAATTAAAATGGGAAAAGTGATTTTCCAAAATTGACATTCCCTTAGACTTTCATCTACTTCTTGTCAACATATACGATATACCATATATATCTTTTTGAAGTAGGTATGGACATTATGAGTATATTTAAATGCCATTTGGGTTAACCAATTCCCTTGTAATATTCATGGAATTGATGAATGGGATATTTTATCAAGTCTTGGGCTCATTTTTTTGGGTCTTCATGGATGATATACATGTTTACTCTAAATCTCAAGATGGTAATGAGAAACATTTGTGAATTATCTTTGGGACTTTTAAAGAGAAATAATTTTATACCAAGTTATCTAAATTCTCATTTGGGAACAAGAAGTAAAATTCATGGTCATGTAATATCTAAAGAAAATATTTTGGTAGATCATCACATATTGGTATCAATATTTCCTATAAAGTTCCTTCTAATGTTTTTGAAATTTGGAGTTTACTTGGTCTTTCATGATATTACCATCACTCTTTCTCATATTTTTCAAGGATTTATATACTAGTGATAGATTTAGAAAATGGTCCAAATTAAAAAAAATGACCAGTATGAAGCATCCATACAATAGCTAAAGAATGGGCTGACCATGGAACCAGTTCTTATGCTACCTCAATCAAGTAAAACGTTTTGGATATATTATGATACATACTTAGTCAGGCTTGGTTACATTCCCATACAGGACCATTTAGTGGTGACTTATGATTTTATAAAATTATATCCCTGAGAATTAAACCACACTACCTATGATATGGAATTTACTAAAGTGGTACATGTCATAAATTGATAGATGAATGATCTATTTAGAAAATTTTATATGGTATTTACAAATTATAATAGAATTGATTTTATATTTTCTCAACTAGATTTGAATATGATGTGGTTTTTAGGTAGAATATCTCTAATAGTTTTATTATTATGTACAATATGCACCTTCAAAAGGAAATATGTTTATCTATTCTCTTAGAATAAATATTTTCCCTGAGTAGGTGTAGGAAGTAAAGGATGAATAGAGACTTATGTGTATTTTCACCAAACATAATCTATACATATGTGAGGATTTTAGTGGTGTGAATTTATATTTTGTAAAAATTACATTATTTATCAAGTAGTGAATCAAGGACTCCTAGATATCTGATTTTGACTATATCATTATTCTTGAAAAACTCAATGGTGGGGAAATCCTTTATGATTGGTTCTGAGATTCCACGTCTTCTATATTCATTCATGGGTGACCTATTTTCCAAACTAGCATAAATTAATAGGTGATAAAAATATCATTCCTCCCATTGGGTTATAAATCATGGAATCATGAATATGGATCTCGTTGTTTATCACTAGTTCTGGTCTCTTGGAACAAAGAAATAAATTATAGGATTCATCCCTTGATGTGTCACCTATCAATAGGTAAAGGTAGAGAACAAAAGTGTGGTAGATACACTTCAACCACTTTCTATACCATTATGGAAGTGGGATAAAATCATAATGGGTTTTATTTCTATCTTGGCTAGGCATTCAATATTTCAGGATGCAATGTAGGTGATAGTATATTGTATGACAAAAGCATACAACTTTTTACAGATAAAAGAGGCTTCATCAGTTGATGATCATTGGAGTATATATGTAAGATAGATTATTAAGATTCATAGTTTACGATGAGGAATCATATCTATTAAGGGAATAAGGTTTATTTCTTATTTCGTAAAAGATATATTATGATTTTTTACATTCTTTGGTAAAACTAAGTATCATCTTCCATCCTTAAAAAGATAAACTGTCTAAGAAAACCATTTTTATTCTAGAGGATATTCTTGGATCCCATATCCTTTATTTTAGTAGATTTTGGAAGGATCACATTTCCTTAGTTTAATAATGATACAATAATATAAACCATACATTAATTCAAATAAATCTGTATGAATATTTTTACATATGGCCTTTCTGTTTTCCCCTTTATTGGACTAAAATGGCTGAATCCTCAATGATCGAGCCTGATATTATCTAGGACGTGAGGAAATAGGTGAAATTAATTTAAATTCATATCATAACCCCTTAAAATGATATAATACTAATTTTAACTATCATATGAAACCATTATAATTTAAATATAGTGACCATGTGTTCCTCTAGGTTTTACTGAAGCTGGCTCATTGATTGATGGGTATGTGAAACTAACCTCGAGACATGTTGATCTTTTTTGAAATTTTCATTAGGTCTAAGGAAATGGATTATCAGATTATTATAACTATTAAATTCAATTATCTGAATAATAATTTTCATGTTTCTAAACTAAGGAAGTATTTAGTAGACCCATAACATGAAATTTGATAAAATGATGTCAAAATTGTGACTGATGTATTCTATATGGAAAATTCTATTAAGAAGGATTTTTAAGTGAAAGTAATTTATTTCATTTTATTTTGGTGTAAATATCTAAAGATACAAGATAATATTTGGGACTAGGAAGCTAAAGTGAAGGCACGGTGGTCTATTTTTCCTATAAAAAGATAGTCGGTGCTTCTCAATAATGAGAAGCTTGATGGTTTGGAGGTTGTAAAGACCACAAATTTTAGTGCTAGTTTTTTCTATTTTAGTTTTTTATTCTAACACATTTCTAGTAAAATTATATATTCAAAGAAGAATTATATATTTATAAAAGAGATTTAAAGGAGGGTAAGGGGAAACCTTGGAGCTTTAGTACAACTAGGTGCCCGATAAACTGCACTAAGTACCCAATGGTACCTGGTGGGATGAAAGTATTCTTTCAGCTCCACAGGGTAATCAGTAGGCTATATTAGGTACTTGGTATAGATGCAAAAAAACATTCATGTAATTTTTTGTAATTCCCTGGCCCTAGAATTCTAGATTCTGTGCATTATTTCATTATATTGGAATGATTACAAGGAAGTCATATCCCGAAGAGACAAATAGTTTAGTAGTTTTGGAAAACCAGATATATACATAGGTTTAACATTACAACTTTAAATTAAAAACAACATATAAGTATTATTGGGAACATCCAAAACTTTAAGATTATCTCTCTAATTCATTCATAATACACCTCTTCGCATCCTGGGGAAAAATAAAACATAAGAAAAGGGGTAAGCTCAGATTCTTAGTAAGGGTAAACAATAGAATAGAAGATATCATAAAGAAAAACATTAGTCATGGTGAATAACTAAAAACACATACCATTAAAAATAAATGTGTACATACTATGGTAGGAATAAGAGCTGAATAAATAATTCCATAATAAAACATAATCATGGGTATTCTACTAGTCAAATAACCAAATGAAATTTCAATTAATAGCTTCATAATGAGGTAATTCATAATGCGAGACATCATAACCATACCATCACATCCTCATACCAAGACCATAAATAATCATATTGTTAAGGCATCATGCCAAGACAATAGCTTCTCTCTTGAAACCTACTGATGCACCGAGGGGCTATAGCATGAACCACCTAACACTTACTAAGTCCAATTAATTCCTCATATAAATTTGGATCAATATAACAAACATACTCATTCATAATAAAACTAACATATTAAATGTAAATAACGTTTTCCAATCATTTAACAAAAACTCTAACCATTTGGAGTAATTTGGTGAATGGTTTTAAGATAGCACATCCACTATCAAAAAAATCATAAACCATTCAATAAAACATAGAGTATGATATCATATGAGATAAAACTCAATAAATTACAAGATTCAATAAAGGATGTTGACATAGATGAAGACACTTTTAAATGAGACCATTGAAAAAAAATTGAGAAAATAATCCTTGTAAATTCCAAAGTGTCTCATACCACCTTGAAACATTCAAATCATAATCCATTAGTATATCATGAGAATAATTATACTCTTTATATGATACAAAAAAGGGTAGTAAATACACCAAAATCAAGGAATAAGTGTTGAATGTGGAATATATATCACAAAAGTTAAAGTGAGATGAGAAAAATCCTTTTTACTTTGTAAAGAAGAATTATGTTGGAAAATCATTTGTATTTTTCAGGAAATAAGATTGTAAAAATATATATACCATAAAATAAAAGGGAATGTCATTGAAATTATATTTTAGTCTTAAATAAAGTCTTATTTAGGTGAAATCATTTAAGAATATTTTTGAAGAATCCTTAGAAATAAAACATTTTAGTGCAGTTTAAGGAAAATATTAATTGATTTTAAAGTGAAAAGGCATGTTTGATTTCATAAAAAATAAATGAACCAAAATATATTTATCATGTTAAAATTTTATTATTTGATAAAGATAATTATGGATTATAATAGATTATAGAGTGAACTTCAAAATAGGTAATAATTTCAGATGTTCCTTGAATCGGGCTTGCATTTTGGAATAATTTTTTGAAAGATTATTTTAAAACATGTAACTACACATAGAATAAAGAACGATTATTATTGGTAAACATATTTATAACATTAAAACATAATTTTTTATGAGTAAATATGAATAAATATTAATTTCATTGAGTTGAGTAGAGAATAAGAGCAACCTAAATTAAAATGGAGTTTTGGGTAGAAAATAATTAAAACTTTGTAATCAATTGAATCGTATGCCCCAAAATCAATAATCATCCAATGATACTTTGAATATTATGAAAATAAATATATTAATTATTTTAAACATTAATGGAAAGTATACATATACCATACAAAAGTAGGGGTAGTGAATATGGAATATCTCACAAGAATGGAAGTGAGATGAAGAAACCCTTACCTTAAGTCTGAAGGTGTTATCCACTTGACCTTAATGACCTGAATAATAAAATTTAGGTTCATTAATTAATAATTCCATAACCTCAACTTAATTTAATTGATTTATTATAACCTTATTATGTTCATTCATGGACATTTTATGGGTTAAGAGGTTCAATTTCATTATTTGGGTCCATTTGTTTTATGATTTGTATACTAATATACATGAATGGAGAATCATGTAAAATGAGGATGGTTGTCCAGAATTAAAGTCATATGTTATTAGTGACCATATATAAGTTTAAATGGTTTTAAATTTCATTTGGTTAATTGGAGTGAAGATGAATCATTATATAAATTAATTAATGATAACTATTTGAGTTTATTAGCAGTTTTTGAACACAACCAACTAATTTGGCTTTATAAATCAAAAACATGTGTACAAAAAGCTTACAAAACCATATATGAGACATAATAAATATATTATATTCTATTTCAACCATAATATTGGTTTCATGACCATAATTTAATACGATAATAGAAATTGAAATCCCAACGACCTTGAATGTGGTAAATTAGCACATCTTGGATGGTGTTTTTTACTACTAGCATAAAAGAAGGGTATAGGAGAGGTGAAAATAACTTATTCCATCATCATAAAAAAATTAAATTAAATGTAAGGTACTGGATTTTTCATAAAATTTTTATTAATATAGGTTATGATAGAAAATAAATCAAAGGAACTTGAAAATAAAGAAAAAAGAATTGAAAAGAGGAATTTACCTCTTGAATTAACCTTCCTTGAGACCCTCTTTAGGGGAGAGGATTTAGTCTTTTTATGAGACCAAGGACTGATGAAAATGGGGGAGGATCTTGGGAGGATATTTTGGATGAATTTTGACAAGGAAAAAGGCTTGAGAGGGGTGAAGATAAGAGTTAAGAAGGGGTGGTATTTATAGAGGAGGAGAGGAGGGGTTTCTCATTATTTTAATCATTAGTTTAATACTTTTGCTCAAGACCATGAATAGTCTTGATTAATATGACCGAAATAGTAATGATTTCATGTTAGTTCAAACCAAGTGTGCTTAAATCATCCTTACATCACCTATTTTTCAAATATTCCATATATTTTGCATTTATCGTAAATTATCGTATTTTATTATTCATCAAAAATTCATGTATTTTAGAAAAATCCCAAAAATTCACCCAAACCATTTTTTGACATGTAGAATCCAAAAATGACCTCCAATTTATCAAAATAATTTTCGAAATATGTGAAATGTAATTTTTAAATAAAATAATTATTTACTTGAATAATACAGATTTTATATTTAAAACTACTTTTATAATACTTTCAAAAATTAACTATGGTCTCATAAAATTATCCTAAAATCATAGGACAAAAAATATTTATTTATGAACCCATTTTAAGAAAATTAATTAATTTATTAATTTAAAATTTCAATTAAATAATCATCACTCACACAAATTCTAATACTTAATCAATAATTTATAAAATAATCAACTTCATTTATAAGGGGCATATATTTTATTTATACATTCATGGGTGAGGTTACTATTCATAAGGGTCATATTACTATTCATAAGGGTAACATTAATATTCATAAGGGTATATTACTATTCATAAGGGTATTTTACTATTCATAAGGGTATATTACTGTTCATAAGGGTAACATTGCTATTCACCAAAAATTAAGATTGTTCTATCATACTCCAAAAATCACCCTGAACGCAACTGTTTATGTTACATTTTCAAAACTCCAATCATAAAAGTGGAAATATCATGTTTACTGGATCGGTTATAACAAAGTGATGTTTTGTAGATACTTATTGTTTCTTACATTCAATATTCAATTTATTTTTAAATCCTTTGGGTGTTACATTCTCCCCTACTTGCAAAAATTTCACCCTCAAAATTTTTAAATTCAATTTCAAAAGTTAATAGTTGATACTTGACAATTACCTTGTGGGAAACCTGTATTAAAAATATTGTTAAAATATCCTATTAATAAGAGGGAAATGAAAATTCCTCGGTTACTACCAAACTACACATTCTAATTGAATAACATGGTCATTGAAGAATAATCAAACCATCATGTTCTCATGGAAGGTGATAGAGAAGATGCTCAGATGAAAGATCATTACTACAAAACTATAAACTAAAATTATGAAAAAAATGATCATAGGACAACATTTTTCTTTAAGACTCTTTTCCTAGAGTTGAGGAATTACTCCACTCTATAAGAGTATAAATAAATGCTTCTACTTCATAAACACGATCTTATCCTTTGTTTGTGCCTTGAACTATCTATACTTTATCTCTAAGCACAATTTTCACCATGTGGTGACATTAAACTCTAAATAATCATACAATGATCAATTTAAACTATTTCATAAATGGTTTAACATTCCAAAATATCATGATCCAAAACATTAGAATCATTCAAATATCCATCCATGCTAGATCCATGTACACGAGGTCCTTGGAAATCCTCATTTTTTGGGACTCCATGATCCATCCTATTCAATGCATCTTCTATCTTATTTACCATTAATCAATAAGAAGTTGCCCTAAATTTTCACATTCCAAAAATTGTGAATATCTTCATCATGTATCCTCTTGAAATATGGTAATAACTAAAATTACCATAAAACCTTATTGGAAACAATAAATCATCCTAACATATTCTATTTGATATATTCCTTATATCCCTAAATCTTGTAAACTCCATCAATGATAGCATATACCAGTTGTAGACAAGTTAATAATCAGTTTTTATATAGTTAGTACTTATCCAAATTAATAATTTCATCATCATTATCTTAATAATTAAGAATATATTTAGGGTTTTCTTTCCCCCATCCATATACTCTCCCAATATATTAACATTATACTGGGTAACTTATCCTTGGTATAATTCATCATACGAACTCAAATTCTTAATGAAATAGTACCATAGTACAATCCTCATACATTCCATAATTATTATAACTAATAAATTGTTGGTAAAATATTCAAATTAAATGATTATTGATGAGTCTTATTAATCATTCCACTTCATCTGTAGTAGTATCATGACTTGATCATTATCCAGTAACATCAGTTGGGACATATTCCTTTGACGCTTGGGATATCGATTCACATAGTGTCCCACTTCCTTGTAGTTGAAGCACCATATATAAAAAACCATTTTCTTACCCTTACAATCATGAACTTTTTTACCCTTTTCTCCACACTTGTAATAGAATTATTTTCCTTTTAAGCAGGCTCTCGGTTGTTTCCTTCCACAATTACCACATGTTGGAAAACTACCCTTTTTATTCTTCCATTTATCCATTCTTTCCTATTCCACCCTCTTCTTATCTTTCTCCCCTTCAAATAAAAAGGACTCATAGAATTATTTATATACCTTTTTAACACAATATATTATCTCCTCATATGATGAGGATACTTTGGAGACTATCTTCCTTCAAAATGATGGCTTAAGACCATAAGAGATATGATAATTCTTACTATTTTCATCACGTGAATTGGTGAAGTTATCATTCCTTATATTAGGAACCATTTATAATCAATTCCATATAGTAAATTATATCATAAATATATGAAATCTATATAAACCCTAAATATGATATAGTACATAACATAAATTTCTGCATCACAAATCCTAGAACCATATACTTTGGATACTTTAGGGGCATAAATCCTTCATAATAGATTGTATTGAAAATGTGAATTATCTTAAGAATGTCCTCTAGGAGTGTCAAACCATTTTTGCAATAAGGGTCGTTTTCATGTACCAAGTTACCTCGGTAAAAGTCCAAAACACCTTATCATAGTTGTTACTCATTGGTACATATGTTCTAGAACCACGTCCAATTGTAGTATCCAGACATGGATTTTTTTCTAGGAAGATCTAAATAATATATTCCTTACCAAAATTCTGGGATGTTCTTGTATGTGTATCATCACGTCTATCTTAGGGTTTTGTTCCCAAATCTACATTTTATAAATCTAGTTTCCATTTTTTCTACTAAACTTCCTTTGATACCAACTATAACGCCACGACCACAAAAGCCCAGAGTTGGTGCATTATTTCATTACATTAGAAAGATTACGAGGAATTTGTATCCAGATGGAATAAATATTTTATTAGTTTTGGAAAACTAGATACATACATAGGTTCAAAATTACAACTTGATGTGAAAAACAACATATAAGTTTTATTAGGAACATCTACAACTCTGAGTTTATCCCTACAATTAATTCACAATAAACCGCTTCAAATCTTGGGGGAGAATAAAACATAAGAAAAGGGGTGGTCTCAGATTCCTAGTAAGGATAAACAATACAGAAAAAGTTATCATAAACATAAACATTATGCATGGTGAATAACTAAAAACACATTCCATTAAAAAAAGTTGTATATACTATGGCAAGAATAAGATCTGAATAAATAATTCCATAATAAAACATAATCATGGTTATTCTACTAATTTAATTACCATGTGAACATTCAATTTTCTAGATTCATATTACGGAATTCATAATGTGTTACATCATAACCATACCATCAAGGCCTCGTGCCAGAACCATAAATAATAATACTGTCAAGGCCTCATGCCAAGACCATAGTTTGTGTCATGAGACCTACCAATACATCGAGGGGATATATAAGGCCCCACCCGAAACTTACTAATTAAAATTCATTACTAATATGAATGGATATAAATATAAACAATATGAAAATTGATATTGAAACTAACATATGACATGTAAATAACTTTCCCCAATCGTTAAATAAAAATACCAACTATTCGAAGTAATATGGTGAATGGTTTCAAGAGAGCACATCCACAGTCAAACTAATCATAAACCAATTAATAAAACATCATGTATGATATCATAGGAGATAAAAATCAACATATTACAAGATTAAACAAAGGATGTTGACCTAGATGAAGATACTTTTAAATGAAACCATTGAAAAATCCTTGAGGAAATAATCCTTAAACATTTCATAGTGTCTCATAAAACCTTGAAACATTCACATAATTATCCCATAGAATATCTTGAGAATAATTAGACTCTTGATATGATATACCAAAGGTTGGTACATACACCACAAGCATGGAATAAGTGGTGAATGAGGAATATATCTCATAAAAGTTAAAGTGAGATGAGAAAAATATTTTTACTTTGTAAAGAATAATTATTTTGGAAAATAATTTTTATTTTTCATGAAATGAGATTTTAAACATATATATACCATAAAATATAAGTTAAGGTCACTGAAATTATATTTTAGGATTAAATAAATTATTATTTAGGTGAAATCATTTAAGAAGAGTTTTTAAAGAATCCTTAGAAATAAACCATTTTAGTGCGGTTAAGAAATATATTAATGGATTTTAAAGAGGAAAGGTATGTTTGATTTCATAAAAAAATAAATGAAAAAAAATAAATTTTTCATGTTAAAATTTGTGATTTTAGAAATATAAATATGGATTAAAGTAGATTATAGAGTGAACTTCAAAATAGGTAAGAATTTGAGAAGTTCCTTTAATCGGGCTTGCATTTCAGAACAATTTTTTGAAAGATTCTTTTAAAAAATTGAACTCCCCATAAAATAAATAAGTATTATGATTGGTACACATATATAGAATATTAAAACATATTTTATTAGTATTAAATAGAAATAAAAAATAATTTCCTTGAGGTGAGTAAAAAATAAAAGCAACCCGAATGAAAATGGAGGTTCGGGTAGAAAATACTTAAAACATTGTAATTAATTGAATCGTATACCCCAAAATTAATAATCATAAAATGATAAATTTAATATCATGAAAATAAATAGATTAGTGGTATAAATCATCAATGGTAAGTATTCATACACCATACATAAGTATTAGTAGTGAATACTGAATATCTCACAAAAATGGAAGTGAGATGAAGAAACTCTTACCTTAAGTCTGAAGGTGTTATCCACTTGATCTTAATGACCTGAATAATAAAATATAGGTTCACTAATTAATAATTATAGAACCTTATATTCATTTAATTGATTTATTATAACCTTATTAATTTCATTCATGGTCTTTTAATGGGTTAAGAGGTATAATTTCATTGTTCGGGTCCATTTGTTTCATGATCGGTATACTTATATGGTTAAATAGAGAATCGTGTAAAATGAATATGGTTATCCAGAATTGAAGTTATATGTTATTATTGAACATAAATAAGTTTACATGGTTGTAAATTTTATTTGGTTACTTAGAGTGAAGATGAATCATTATATAAATTATTTAATGATAACTGTTTTGGTTAATTAGAGGTTTTTAAACACAATAAACTCATTTTGATTTATAAATAAAAACCATGTGTACAAAGAGATTAAAGAATCATATAAGAGACATAATACATATATTATAGTCTATTTCAACCATAATAATGGTTTAATTACCAAAATTTAATATGTTAATAGAAATTCAAAACCCATCATCCTTGAATGTGGTAAATTAGCACATCTCGGATGGTGTTTTTTACTACTAGCATAAAAGAAGGGAGAAGGAGAGATGATAATAACTTATTCCATAATCATAACAAAATTAAAGTACATGTAAGGTAATTTATTTTTCATAACATTTGGGTGAGGATAGGTTTGTGTAGATAGTAAAACAAAGGAACTTGAAAAGAAAGGAAAATAATTGAAAAGAGGAATTTAACTCTTGAATTAATCTTCCTTGAGAGCCTCTTTAGGGGAGAGGATTCAGACTTTTTATGAGATCAGAAAAATCCAGAAGTGGGTTAAGATATTAGGAGAATATTTGGGAAGAATTTATATAGGGAACCAGGATTTAGAGGAGTGAAGATAAGAGGTAAGGATGGGTGGTATTTGTAGTGGAGGAGGGGAGGGGTTTCACATTATTGTAGACATTAGTTTAATATTTTTGATCAAGAATATAAATATTCTTGATTCATGGGACCACAAATAGTAATATGTTTATGTTATTTCGAACCAAGTGTTAAAACATCATCCTAAAATCACCAATGACTCAATAAACCATGTATTTAGCATTTATCGTAATTTATCGTATTTTACTATTCATAAAAAATTCATGTATTTTAGAAAAATACCAAAAATTCACCATAACCATTCTATGATGCATAGAATTAAAAAAAGGACTCCATTTTATCAAAATAATTTTCTAAATATATGAAATTTAATTTTTAAATAAATTCATTATTTACTTAAAAATACAAATTTTATATTTAAAACTGCTTTTATAATAATTTCAAAAATTAACCATGGTATCATAAAATTATCCTAAAATAATAGAAAAAAATATTTATTTTAGAACCCATTTTATGAAAATTAATTAATATATTAATTTAAAATTTCAATTAAATATTTATCACTCACAGAAATATGAATACTTAATTAATAATTTATAAAATATTTTACTTTATTTATAAGGTGCATAAATTTTATTTAGACTTTCATGGGTGAGGTTAATATTCATAAGGTCATACTAATATTCATAAGGGTAACATTACTATTCATTAGGGTATATTACTATTCATAATGGTTTTATTACTATTAACAAAAAAATTAAGTTTGTTCTATCAAACTCTAAGAAACACCCTGAACACAACCCTTTATATCATATTTTCAAAATTAATATCATAGAAGTGAAAAAAATTATGTTTATTGGATCAGTTATAACAATTTTTTTAAAGGCCTAGTATTTCATGCATTCAATATTAAATTTATTTGTAAATCCTTGGGGTGTTACATTTTTTTCTTTTAAACTAAAATTATAATTTTGAAAAGTGAACTAGACCAGAATTAATATCCTATTTCTTATCCATGGAGTCTATTGGGAGTGATAATCCTTATCTCTCTCCCTCTATATGACCCCTTAATCATTCTTGATTAGGGTTCCTCTGGCTGATCATGGAAAAATTTCTAGATCTTTGTTTAGGTTAATTATCCCCAATAATCTTTTTCATAATTCTTATCTTTAGATATTGTTGGTGTAAGACCTTGTTCCTATAAACTAGGTTTTATAAACCTCACTAAATCCTTTGGTTACAATGGGAACAAGAATATATAAGGTTTTAACCTGGATTTATAGTGATATTATCTTTACATACATAAATATTATTGTATTTTATATAAATATTCATTACATATCCTTATGATCCATGCCAACACCATAAAGGTTTAGTGTCTTTGGAAATTTGAATACATAAAAAATAGTACCTAAAATTTATAAATCATCCCCTATTTAAGTCTTCACAACCATGCCCTTATTTGAAATATACTACTTAAAAACCATTCTTCATATCATTGGGGAAAGGAAACAAAAGAAAGGGTGAGGTCATATGATCGGTAAGGGTATTCAAGTGAGATATAAATCAATGATCATATGTAATAATTTTATGAGAATAAGGGTATGATAACATTACATAATAATTTTAAATTCATCCCCAACAATTCATATAATCATGAGTCAAATCATAAATATTGGAAGTTCATAAGACATGAATCATAAATGAATCAAATAACATGATCCATGGGAGAATAACATTAGAAAAATATCATGAAATAAAAGAGTGGAATAAAGTGTTGAATAATCATAATCATAAAAATATTATGTCAATTATACCCAACAGAACATTCATTACATGTTATACTAGGTCCATCCATCTGACATGATTATGATATATATATATTATTTAATCTTTTAATTGATTCTAATTATGTATTTTCTCTCCATTATAAAAGGATACCACATCTCCTCTATTCTCCACACTTCATAAGCCAGATATCTTGTTCAATCCATACTATAATTACTTTATAGATTCCTTCACCACATCCTAGATCTTCAAGTATTTCCAAAATATCATCCTTTCAAGGATTTAGGTGTAAGAAAAAAAGTTTTTTATCAACAAACAGGTATAAATCTAAAACATGTTGTTTCAATTTTATTTATTCTTATACCTCCTCTAAATATATAGTATTAACAATGAAAATAATAATTTAAGAATAATAAATACGCTTAGATGTTATTATGATTATTTAACCATCTTTATTCACCTAATTTCCCATCAAATGGGAAGTAAATCCATTGCTTATGTGTACATGTGGGCTATCGCCTCCACATAATGATAAAATCCATTTTCCATCACCATCCATCATGGATGGTTATTTTAAAAGATTTAATGTTTATAAATGATATTTATTACATAATAATTTTTCTGTAATTATAATATGATATGTACCTTCTTACATCCTTGACAATTGGAAAATTTCAACATTACTTGTGTGTATGTGTGGATTACCACCTCTACAAATAGATGTGATTTGATTTTTATTTCTATTTTACTTGGATGGTTATAACGATGGAAATAATGTTCATATGTGATATTTATGATACAAATATATTTCTATAATTATAAAATAATATTTATATTTCTTAACTTCATTTCATTTAAAAATAGAAAACAATATTCATGTGTTTGTACAACCTACTATCACTCTGAACGGTGTAAATAATTTTTCTATATATACATTTTATCGGTGAATATAAATATGTATATAATGATTATAAATTATATTTTTATTATGATTAACACTCTATATTTTATGGAACCATAATCAATGTTCAATGATCAGGATTTCCAAACTAAAACATTAATGAAAAACAAGGCAGTTATCACTCGAAATAGTAATTTTAATGAAAAATTGTTAATAAAAGAGTGATAAGACATTGCATGTAAATATTATATTGTATGATATATATTAGTAATTTTATGGGATACGTGTATAATAAATTTATATTTAATATAAATGAGGTTCGAACATGTACAGAAAAATATGAAACTTGAGTTAAGGGATTTATGTTTCAATCCATTTTAATCGGGGTTATTTATGCTTGAATTTACATTAAAGAAACTATATGAAAATTATCTGATAAAAAAATTCCATTATTAATAAACTCGAGTTATTCATGGAATTTTTATGTAATTGACACATTTTTCTCTTTTTGGTACTTTAAATGATCGAAAAAATACCTTTCAGAAAACTAAACTTTATTTTGTATTTAGTCAGGAATCGTTTCCTTTCATGTCCATGTTCTCTATAAAAAACTTTCAATAGTGACTTAATATTCAGTTATGAATTTTTAAATTCATTTTTACCTATTTTTGAATTTTTATAAAAAAAATTAAACGATCTTATTTTATATTTACAAATGACGTTCCTTTGAATTTTTACCAAGAATGTGAAAGGAATTTATGTTTTAACGTACACATAATTGAACACATTTTCCATCATTAAGACTACTCAAATATTTGAATATTCCTTTACAATTTTCCATTTTTCTTTTTAGATAAAACTTTTTCCATAATATTTTCTAAATTTTTATATTTTAAAGAAGTTATTTCAAAATGGAAAGGGTATTTTCCTCAAGAATTATCCCATATATATATTGAATAAATTTTTCATCTATGATAAAATAATTTTTGTTAAATATGATTTATTAGGGATATGATCAAATAATTTTGTCCTTATTATTTCTCTAGTTGTTCTAGGTCTATGACTATTATATTTTTATAAAAACCATTTATTTTCAAAAAGTTATATTAGGATGATATAATGAATTTTTTTGATCATGTGACATTTATATGAATGAATTATGATTTTGTGATGGTTGGGTCTATTATGGCTGTAATAGCCCGGACCTCCCTGGTCCATTACATTGTGAAAATGTGGTGTTGGAGGTGTTCCGGGAGGTCAAGGTGACTTATCCCCCAGCTGCTGCCTACCGGTAGCTCGGTCTACCGGTAGCTGCTGCATACCGGTAGTCGGTCTACTGGTAGCTGCTGATTACCGGTAGCTCGGTCTACCGGTAGCTGCTGATTACCGGTAGCTCGGTCTACCGGTAGCTGCTGATTACCGGTAGCTCGGTCTACCGGTAGCTGCTGCCTACCGCTAGCTCGGTCTACCGGTAGCTGCTGCCTACCGGTAGCTCGGTCTACCGGTAGCTGCTGCCTACCGGTAGACGGTCTACCGGTAGCTGCTGATTACAGGTAGCTGCTGCCTACCGGTAGCCGCTGCTTACCAGTAGCTCGGTCTACCGGTAGTTGCATCCTACCGGTAGTTGGGTTTACCGGTAGCCACGGCGTACTGATAGCTCGGTATACTGGTAGCCGCAGTCCAGCAGTAGCTCGGCTAACACTTTGCCAAATTCCTAGTTCTGTGAATAGTGTTTCTATCGGTGAGGTTCAGTGAACAGTGTTTCTATTGGTGAGGTTCTATCGTAGGACTTCTATCGGTGAGGTTCAGTGAACAGTGTTTCTATCGGTGAGGTTCAGTGAACAGTGTTTCTATCGGTGAGGTTCTATCGGTGGACTTCTATCGGTGAGGTTCAGTGAACAGTGTTTCTATCGGTGAGGTTCAGTGAACAGTGTTTCTATCGGTGAGGTTCTATCGGTGGACTTCTATCGGTAGACTTGAACAGTGTTTCTATCGGTGAGGTTCTATCGGTGGACTTCTATCGGTAGACTTGAACAGTGTTTTCTATCGGTGAGGTTCTATCGGTGGACTTCTATCGGTAGACTTGAACAGCGTTTCTATCGGTCAGGTTCTATCGGTGGACTTCTATCGGTAGACTTGTACAGTGTTTCCAGAATCCTAAGAGCTACCAATTCTATACTTTTCCAAATTTCACGAATGAACAGTGTTTCCAGACTTCATAAGAGCTAACGATTCCATACTTTGCCAAATTTTGAGTATGTGAACAGTGTTTCCAGCATCGTAAATTTGACGTTTTCTTTGACGTAAAATACTTTTAAAACCTTATTTTAAGGACTTTAAGGCTGATTCAAAGGCCATAAATTCTATATTAATTATTCCTAAGGCCGGGATGTTTTTACTTGGTCAAACCGCGTGGGTTAATGCGATCCGTTTTTAATGGAGAATAAATCTGATCTTAAACCGTCGCCTCTCGAAATTTTTTTTAAAGGGAACGAGATATCATTCTTCTTTTTTATTCCTCCTGGTTCTCATCTACGAGACGCTAGAACCATGCAATCATTCCCGTAGGAGTTTCACAATCAAACGTTACTCGGATCAGTTCCGCTCTGTTTGATGCAACCAAGTTGTGTCGATCATTCTTCTATATAAGGTATGTTTTATCATCGTTCCTTCGGGGATCACCTTCTCTTATTCTTCCTTCCATATTAGAATGTAATCTCCATGGTTCTAATGGGTTTTCTTAGGGTTGGTTGGTACTGTCGTACCGTGGCATCCTCCGGTGGATGCAGCTGTCGTGAGGAGAAGAGGACTGTGACCCGTTGTGTGGATAAAGGACGTCAAGAACTCTTCGAGGTAGGGGATTCATGGCTTCTCTAATTTTTTATGTGCAACTATAGAATTAGCATGATTTAGCCCTTTGGATCACAATGAAATTGACCTAATTAAATACTTGAACCAGATTAAAATAATTGGTTGATCGCATGTTGTTGCTTTGTACCGTGATAAAAGTTTGTCTCATGTTTTCCTAGATAGAGTGATATCTATGTTTTTCTTTAATTTGTTTCTCGTTCATGATGGAAATTGATAAATAACGTAAAGCCGGAATTATTTGTTAAATAATTGGCTAAAGATAAAGAGGCATGTTAATGAATCTGTTAATTCAAGATGGATTAACGAACTATTAGTTCGATAATTTCAAAAGGGTTTTGAGTTACCCTCTTGCTTGTAAGGATGAATGCCTTGTGGTTTGGAGCTCTGAGTGCTCATCTTGTATGAAGGATGAATGCCTTGTTAAAGGGCCGAGATCCCATTTTGTGATCTTTGATTTCCTGCTGCTTGTGATTTGATGTGATCCTGGATGGCTGTTGTGATATGTGGAGGCATGGGGACTTGTGGTTGTGGCAGCGGATGACGCCTAGTGTGGCGAGATGCATCGGTTTATGCATGTGGGTGTCGTGGAGGACACCAAGGATGATGGTATGAGATGAATGTGATGGTTTGATGTTGGTGGTTTGATTGTTTATCTACTTTACTTTTTCCCACTGCTCAAGGCAGCTGGTTTTGCTTACCCTCTTTCCGAAGGAGGCGAAGACACGCGGGGTATGCCACGTGCTTTCCGTGTTTAGCCTCTCGATGGAGGATGGGTCTATGCTCTTTCTATAGGCGGCAAAGACTCGATGGGTAGTATATCTACTCACCGTGTTGATCCCTTTGTGTTTAGTAGGATAGGATGCTTTTCTAGAATGCCTGGGAATATGGGGAAGGTAATTCCATAATGAAAGTTTGTTTAAATGGTGATAATCCACGGGGATGGAGAAAACTAGAATTTAATAGTGATGTGAATCCTAAAAAGGAGCAGTTTTTGAATGTGATGCCAATTTAGTTTAATGTGGTAAATTGCTCATGGTTAATTAATGTTTAAAGAATTAATTAACGTATAGTGGAACTGATAAAATGAGAATGGAGTAATCTAATAAATCTCTTCAAATGGTTGTGTGCTTATAGGATACCTAGTCTTAGAAGTAGCAGCCTGGAGTCCGAGAGACGTTAGCTGCAGTTGTGCCTATGACTAGGTAATTCCCATAGTGTGGTTGTGAGTTATATATATTCTGTACTTTTTGTGTTTCTATACGCTACTCCACCCTATCGGTAAGGGAAACTGACACCCCGGGGATTCTGATCCCTGGGGAGGTGTTTTCCCCAACATTCTGATGGGAGGTTGAATGGATGACTACCCCCTTTGGCCCCGCTCTCTTCTCTTGGTAGATACTCGTGCCATGAGGCACAACGGTTAGTTACCCCATATATGTGTGAAGAGGGCTGTAATGGCTTGTGGTTATTCACACACATATATTCTGGATATAGTATCCTATGGACTACTATAGGTGTAATGTGTATAGGCTATGATGGCTTGAGGATCCTTACTCGGAGTATGGGCTGTAATGGCTTGAGGTATTATACCCGATGTATGATACACGTTATGCGGGCTGTGGTGGCTCCCGGAAACTACCTGGTTACTTTTGGTTGTGAGGACGGTGTGGTGCTTCGCCCAGGTGTATGCGGGCAAGCCTATGTGGTGCACGAGGTGCAGATTGTGGAGCTTAGCCCAGGTGTCTGCGGGAAAGCCTTTGGAGAGAGATGCACAGGACGTATGTCGTTGGGGAAAAGCGGAAAACCAGTGGGGAAGTAGTAGCGGGGTACCCTTGATATTCTTTACTATATGCTATATTCTTGTATGTGTTACTTGGTGAGAGTATCCATGGTGAGGTTGGGAACTTAGTATACCTGTTTAGGTAACGAGTTAGTTTCACTTATTGTTCACTGGTCTTTAGCATGCTTTCTTTACTTTTGCATGAGAGGCTTGAGGAGGATCCTACTGAGTATACTGTTATACTCACCCTATGTACATATAAACTGTTTTTCAGGTCACTTGGAGCAGGTTGGAGATCAAGTTGGTTACTACTAGCTTGCGGTTGGAGGAGGAGTTGTTCGGGCTTGTGGTCGCTGCCGTTTTACTTTCTTTTGGGTACTTTTAGTTTTCCCTTTCAGTTGTAGTACTTTTTCATGACATTTCATATATGTACTTGGGTTTCTTTTATATTTCAGTTATGAGTTGGAGTTGGTTGGAGTCTATTCTATCTCTCTCTTCTACATGTGTTCTCTTAGAGGGTAATGCCTCCCATTTGTGTGTGTATTATACCCTCGGTGCTAGTCGCCAACCCGGGGCCTACTGGAGGTGGGAATCGGGGGTCATTATCTCCCTTCTCACATTGCCGGCCCAGGAGGGGTACACTTTGTGGGGAGGGGGTCGTGACAGAGTGGTATCAAAGGTCTGGTTGAGGGGTAGGATGGAGTTTGGAGTTAGGCACGGGTGAGGATGCATGGGATGGTAGGGCAACGGTGTCATTCATGTTTAGAAAGTGGGGTAAACACTGGAGACCGGCAGAGACATAGGCGTTTAGGGCCCCCTATGATCTGTTGCACGGACCTTTAAGCTTACGATGGCTACTAAACAAAGTGATACTGGTTGCAGGGTAGAGACCTAGGAAAGGATCATGCATCATTATTCTTTGCGCTTGTGTTTGAATCGGTAGACCTTGGGATAGGTAACCTAAAATAAATAAAACAAAACAATTAATTAATTAATGTTGAGTCTTCCATATTCCAGGCTTAGGAGCTCTATCGGTTGTTATTTTGCAGGTATGGCTCCAGGTCGACGTCCTCGTCAGGTTTGCACAGAAGATGCCCATCAGGCTGTTCCAGCAGATCTCCGCCGAGTAGAGGTTGACGACGATGACACTTGGAGGAAGACACTTCGAGAGTTTTAGCGCCAAAGTCTACAGAAGTACGAGGGATCCATTTCAGATGCAGTCACAGAAGACTGGTTGGAGGAGATCGAGATAGGCTTCAGTTCGATTCGTGCTCGGAAGGAACACTGGGTGTCCTTGGTTGTGACGATGCAGCGTGGAGCAGCGAGGCAGTGGTGGTTCTTGTTCCTCGGTGATCGTGAGGAGTCAACAATCTCATGGGAGGAGTTTCGAGACAGGTTTAGAGTCGAGTTTCTTTCGTCGACTGCGAAGGTGTCCAGTCGCCAGGAGCTTCTCACCCTTCGACAGGGGAGCACCAGTGTTCGAGAGTTTGGAATCCGTTTCAGGAACCTTATACGATATGCTTCAGACCTGTTACCAGATGATGAGGCCAGGGCGAGGCATTTCGAGGAGGCTTTGCGTCCAGAGATCCAGCGCCAGGTCACCCCATTTGTGCTGAAGACATATCTTGAGGTGCTGGCGAGGGCAGAGGTTGTTGAGAGGACTTTGGCCAGGACTGGATCGTCACGAGAGGGGAATCGTCATGATTCCTCAGGAAGCAGAGCTGTGGTCCGGGGTTCCCGATTTTCAGGACAAAAGAGTTTCCATTCACTTGGGGGTAGGTCCCAGCCCTTCCCATCTCGTTTCTACGGAGGCAGAAACTCTCAGACCTATGCCAAGGGATCAGGCGCTTGTTTTTCTTGTGGTGGTCGTGGTCATCAGCAGCGGGAGTGCCCGACTTTTCAGAGCAGTCATCACGCACCGGGCACTCCACTCCAGGTTCCTCCATTGAGGCAGTTCCAGCCGAGGCAGTAGCAGCAGGTTGCACCAGTTTTAGATCACCAAAGGGTAGATGGAGCAGACAGAGGACAGCCCCATGACGCTCCCCATCCTCATAGAGTAGAGCACGGCCGTGGTGGTAGTCGTCATCAGGGTCAGAGAGGCCATGGAGGAGGTCGTGGTCAGCTTCATGCTCTAGCGTTACCAGCCCCAGGCGAGCCATATGTCATTCGAGGTACCCTTTTCTTGTTTTCTACCTTGGTGTATTCCTTGTTTGATTCAGGAGCAACACACTCCTTCATATCACCTACCCTTTTCCATGCTTTGGGACTTGAGGTAGAGAGGCTTCCAGTGCCCTTGGCATTGACTACGCCAGTTGGAGGTCGAGCTAACTTGTTTGAAGTATGTAGAGACTGTGAGCTAGTGTTGGGGAAACACCGCTCTTGGGGAGATTTCATATGTTTGCGAATACAACCATATGATGTCATACATGGCATGGATTGGTTGTATTCGGTGCAGGCTGTTGTGGATTTCTACAGGAAGAAGGTCGTTTTCTTTGATGAAGATGGAGAGAAAGTGGTGTTTGTTGGTGAGAGAGATCCTCGGATGAGTCATAGACGAGTTCCATCCTTATCATCCATGATGGCTGGGATGACGCTGAGTTCTTTATAGGTTCAATAGTTTTTGTTTCTTAGGGTCATAGAAGAGTACCCTGACGTCTTTCCAGAAGAGGTTGTATCCTTACCCCCTCGATGAGAGATCGAGTTTGGGATCGAGCTACAACCAGGAGCGTCTCCTATCTCTATGTCTCCGTATAGGATGGCCCCTTCTGAGTTACGAGAGCTACGTATTCAGCTCGACGGTCTGTTGCAGTGTGGTTTTGTTCGGCCAAGTGTGTCACAGTGGGGTGCACCAGTTTTGTTTGTGAAAAAGGATGATGGCAGTTTGCGGTTGTGCATCGATTATCATCGGTTAAACAAAGTGACAATAAAGAACCGCTATCCTCTCCCGCGGATTGATGGCCTATTCGATCAACTGAAGGGTGCAAGTTGGTTCTCAAAGATAGACTTGCGGTCAGGATATCATCAGATGCATGTAAAGGATGAGGATATCCTGAAGACTGCTTTCCGCTGTCGTCATGGGAATTATGAGTTTGTTGTAATGCCATTCGACGTGAAGAATGCTCCAGCTGTTTTCATGGGGTTGATGAATGCTGTGTTCCGTGAATTCCTGGACAAGTTTGTTGTGGTTTTCATCGACGACATCCTTGTGTACTCCACATCTGAAGAGGAGGATGCAGAGCATCTACGAGCTGTTTTGGGAGTTCTTCGCCAACATCAGTTGTTTGGGAAGTTGTCCAAGTGTGAGTTCTGGGCTCGAGAAGTTCGTTTCTTGGGACATGTTGTGTCCCAATAGGGAGTAGCTGTGGATCCTTTGAAGATAGAAGCAGTGGTGTCTTGTCCAGCCCCCAAGACCGTGTCAGAGGTGCGAAGTTTCCTTGGTCTCGCAGGCTATTATAGGAGGTTTGTAGCTAATTTCTCCCGAGTTGTGACTCCTCTGACAGCCTTGACCAGGAAGGATCAAGTGTTCATATGGACTGATCAGTGTCAGACAGCTTTCGAGTATCTAAAGGAGAAGTTGGTAAGTGCTCCAGTCCTTTTTCTTCCAGTGGAGGGAGTCCAGTTTGATGTTTTTTGTGATGCTTCACATCTGGGGCTAGGTTGTGTTCTCATGCAGCAGAGGTTAGTTGTTTCTTATGGGTCTCGGCAGTTGCGTCCCCATTAATGCAACTATGCCACCCATGATCTTGAGTTGGCAACCGTGGTGTTTGCTCTAAAGTTGTGGAGACATTACCTCATTGGTGAGCACTTTGTGGTTTTCACCGATCATAAGAGTTTGAGGTATGTTTTCTCCCAACGTGACTTGAACTTGAGGCAGCGTCGGTGGATGGAGTTCTTGCAGGAATACGACTTTGAAATATCTTATACACCTGGAAAAGGGAATGTTTTAGCTGACGCACTAAGCCGAAAGATACGTAATGATGTTGTGCGTGAATCTGGTGATTCTTGGAGAGTGATGGAAGAGCTATCATCTTTGCATCTTGATATGGGAGAAGTTGGGGGTAGAGGTTGTCTTTTCCAGATGACGGTGCAGTCATCCCTGATGTAGAAGGTGGAAGAGTCTCAGTTGGGTGACCTAGAGGTGGAAGTTTGGAGAGACAGAGTTGTATGTGGTGAGGCCCCTGATGGTTGGTCGGAGGATGAACAACACCGAGTGTTGTATCATGGCAGGATTTTTGTTCCCTTGGTGATGCGCGAGACGGTTCTCTGAGAGTTCCATAGTTCACCCTTGGCGGTACATCCTGGTGTGATGAAGATGTACCGATCCTTGAGGAGTGAGTTTTGGTGGCCTGGGCTGAAGCGTACAGTTGCAGAATGTGTGTCTCGATGTTTAGTCTGCCAGAAGGTGAAGGCCGAACACCGTGTTCCTGGTGGTCTTCTCCATCACTTAGAGATTCCTCAGTGGAAGTGGGAGGACATCTCAATGGACTTTGTTACAGGTTTACCTCGAGCTCCGGGAGGACATGATGCTATATGGGTGGTAGTGGATCGTTTAACAAAATCATCCCACTTCATAGCGATCAAGGAGTCGAGCTCAGTGGAAGTTTTGTCGAGGCAGTATCTGGAGGAGGTGGTGAGGCTTCACGGAGTTCCTAAGACGATCATTTCTGATCGAGATCCTCGTTTTACCTCCAAGGTGTGGAGAGGTCTCCAGCATGCTTTTGGTTCTCAATTATGCCTTAGCACTGCTTTTCATCTTCAAACGGATGGTCAGACAGAGCGAACCATCCAGACTCTTGAATACATGTTGCGCTCTTGTGTTCTTGATTTTGGAGGTTCATGGGTGAAGCACTTACCCTTGGTAGAGTTCGCTTACAATAATAGTTTTCACTCTACCATCGGTATGGCGCCGTTTGAAGCCTTGTATGGCCAGCCATGACGTTCTCCGTTGTACTGGACTGGGGTCGGAGAGTCAGCAATTCTCAGACCAGAACTAGTGCAGAATACAACAGAGATGGTTCAGGTGATTCGTGAGAGGATGAAGACAGCACAGGATCGTCAGAAATCATATGATGATCAAAGAAGGAGACCGTTAGAGTTTAATGTTGGGGATCATGTTTTTCTAAAGGTGACTCCCCATCATGGGCAGCGAAGGTTTGGTCGTGGAAGTAAGCTTTCTCCCCGGTTTGTTGGGCCTTTCGAGGTGTTAGCTCGTGTTGGAGCTGTGGCGTATCGAGTAGAACTTCCCCCTCATATGAGTCGGATAAATGATGTTTTCCATGTATCACAGCTCCATCGTTATCTTCATGATGAATCTCATGTTATCGATTGGGGAGAGATCGATATTGACGATGATGCAACCTTCGAGGAGCGACCTGTGGAGATCCAAGACCACAAGGAGAAGGTGTTGCGTGGGCGTTCTATCCCATTAGTTCGTGTCTTGTGGCGACACGGTGGCATGGAGGAGAGTACCTGGGAGCGTGAGTCACAGATACATGCTCAATACCCAGAGTTGTTTAATGTTTAACTATTTTCATGTAATGATGTTTCCTTTATGGTTAGACCTTTCATGTTTTATTTATGTTCCTTTGATGTGATGTTATGTTTGAATTGTTTGGTTATGGATTGTTTGTTTCCATACTCTCGGATGTCGTAGTTTTGTTCCAGCTTTTGAACAACTCATGGTGGTTTTCCCTTGAGAGGTATCTTATGGGGTTGTTGTTCGGACCCCTCTTTTCTTCTAGGTTGGTTTTTAATTCTCGAGGACGAGAATGTTTTGAGAGGTATCTAACGTAATGGCTCGGACCTCCCTGGTCCATTACTTTGTGAAAATGTGGTGTTGGAGGTGTTCCGGGAGGTCAAGGTGACTTATCCCCCAGCCGCTGCCTACCGGTAGCTCGGTCTACCGGTAGCTGTTGCATACCGGTAGCCGGTCTACCGGTAGCTGCTGATTACCGGTAGCTCGGTCTACCGGTAGCTGCTGATTACCGGTAGCTCGGTCTACCGGTAGCTGCTGATTACCGGTAGCTCGGTCTACCGGTAGCTGTTGTCTACCGGTAGCTCGGTCTACCGGTAGCTGCTGCCTACCGGTAGCTCGGTCTACCGGTAGCTGCTGCCTACCGGAAGACGGTCTACCGGTAGCTGCTAATTACCGGTAGCTCAGTCTACCGGTAGCTGCTGTCTACCGGTAGCCGCCGCTTACCAGTAGCTCGGTCTACCGGTAGCTGCATCCTACCGGTAGCTGGGTTTACCGATAGCAACGGCGTACTGATAGCTCGGTATAC
Source organism: Viscum album (assembly GCA_963277665.1). NCBI lineage: Eukaryota > Viridiplantae > Streptophyta > Magnoliopsida > Santalales > Viscaceae > Viscum > Viscum album. Next base: position 645,327,520 of record OY728125.1, on the reverse strand, counting down.
TGGTAGCCACAGTCCAGCAGTAGCTCGGCTAACACTTTGCCAAATTTCTAGTTCTGTGAATAGTGTTTCTATCGATGAGGTTCAGTGAACAGTGTTTCTATCGGTGAGGTTCTATCGGTGGACTTCTATCGGTGAGGTTCAATGAACAATGTTTCTATCGGTGAGGTTCAGTGAACAGTGTTTCTATCGGTGAGGTTCTATCGGTGGACTTCTATCGGTGAGGTTCAGTGAACAGTGTTTCTATCGGTGAGGTTTAGTGAACAGTGTTTCTATCGGTGAGGTTCTATCAGTGGACTTCTATTGGTAGACTTGAACAGTGTTTCTATCGGTGAGGTTCTATCGGTGGACTTCTATCGGTAGACTTGAACAGTGTTTTCTATCGGTGAGGTTCTATCGATGGACTTCTATCGGAAGACTTGAACAGTGTTTCTATCGGTGAGGTTCTATCGGTGGACTTCTACCGGTAGACTTGTACAGTGTTTCCAGAATCCTAAGAGCTACCGATTCTATACTTTTCCAAATTTCACGAATGAACAGTGTTTCCAGACTTCATAAGAGCTACTGATTCCATACTTTGCCAAATTTTGAGTATGTAAACAGTGTTTCCAGCTTCATAAATTTGACGTTTTCTTTGACGTAAAATACTTTTAAAACCTGATTTTAAGGACATTAAGGCCAATTCAAAGGCCATAAATTCTATATTAATTATTCATAAGGCCGGGATGTTTTTACTTGGTCAAACCGCGTGGGTTAATGCGATCCGTTTTTAATGGAGAATAAATCGGATCTTAAACCGTCGCCTCTCGAAATTTTTTTTAAAGGGAATGAGATATCATTCTTCGTTGTTCTTCCTCCTGGTTCTCATCTACGAGACGCTAGAACCTTGACATCATTCCCGTAGGAGTTTCACAATCAAACGTTACTCGGATCAGTTCCACTCTGTTTGATGCAACCAAGTTGTGTCGATCATTCTTCCATATAAGGTATGTTTTATCATCGTTCCTTCGGGGATCACCTTCTCTTGTTCTTCCTTCCATATTAGCATGTAATCTCCATGGTTCTAATGGGTTTTCTTGGGTTTGGTTGGTACTGTCATACCGTGGCATCCTCCGGTGGATGCAGCTGTCGTGAGGAGAAGAGGACTGTGACCCGTTGTGTGGATAAAGGACGTCAAGAACTCTTCGAGGTAGGGGATTCATGGATTCTCTAATTGTTTATGTGCAACTGTAGAATTAGCATGATTTAACCCTTTGGATCACAATGAAATTGACCTAATTAAATAATTGAACCATATTAAAATAATTGGTTGATCGCATGTTGTTGCTTTGTACCGTGATAACAGTTTGCCTCATGTTTTCCTAGATAGAGTGATATCTATGTTTTTCTTTAATTTGTTGCTCGTTCATGATGGAAATTGATAAATAATATAAAGCCGGAATTATTTGTTAAATAATTGGATAAAGATAAAGAGGCATGTTAATGAATCTGTTAATTCAAGATGGATTAACGAACTATTAGTTTGATAATTTCAAAAGGGTTCTGAGTTACCCGCTTGCTTGTAAGGTTGAATGCCTTGTGGTTTGGAGCTCTGAGTGCTCATCTTGTATGAAGGCTGAATGCCTTGTTAAAGCGCCGAGAGCCCATTTTGTGATCTTTGATTTCCTGCTGCTTGTGATTTGATGTGATCCTGGATGGCTGTTGTGATATGTGGAGGCATGGGGACTTGTGGTTGTGGCAGCGAATGACGCCTAGTGTGGCGAGATGCATCGGTTTATGCATGTGGGTGTCGGGGAGGACAACAGGATGATGGTATGAGATGAATGTGAGGGTTTGATGTTGGTGGTTTGATTGTTTATCTGCTTTAATTTTCCCCACTGTTCAAGGCAGCTGGTTTTGCTTACCCTCTTTCCGAAGGAGGCGAAGACACGTGGGGTATGCCACGTACTTTCCGTGTTTAGACTCTCGATGGAGGATGGGTCTATGCTCTTGCTATAGGCGGCAAAGACTCGATGGGTAGTATATATACTCACAGTGTTGAGCCCTTTGTGTTTAGTAGCATAGGATGCTTTTCTAGAATGCCTGGGAATATGGGGAAGGTAATTCCATAATGAAAGTTTGTTTAAATGGTGATAATCCATGGGGATGGAGAAAACTGGAATTTAATAGTGATGTGAATCCTAAAAAGGAGCAGTTTTTGAATGTGATGCCAATTTATTTTAATGTGGTAAATTGCTCATGGTTAATTAATGTTTAAAGAATTATTTAACGTATAGTGGAACTGATAAAATGAGAATGGAGTAATCTAATAAAGCTCTTAAAATGGTTGTGTGCTTATAGGATACCTAGTCTTAGAAGTAGTAGCCTGGAGTCTGAGAGATGTTAGCTGCAGTTGTGCCTATGACTAGGTAATTCCCATAGTGTGGTTGTGAGTTATATATATTCTGTACTTTTTGTGTTTCTATACGCTACTCCGCCCTGTCGTTAAGGGCAACTGACACCCCGGGGATTCTGAGCCCTGGGGAGGTGTTTTCCCCAACATTCTGATGGGAGGTTGAATGGCTGACTACCCCCTTTGGCCCCACTCTCTTCTCTTGGTAGATACTTGTGCCATGAGGCACAACGGTTAGTTACCCCATATATGTGTGTAGAGGGCTGTAATGGCTTGTGGTTATTCACACACATATATTCTGGATATAGTATCCTATGGACTACTATAGGTGTAATGTGTATAGGCTATGATGGCTTGAGGATCCTTACTCGGAGTATGGGCTGTAATGGCTTGAGGTATTATACCCGATGTATGATACACGTTATGCGGGCTGTGGTGGCTCCCGGAAACTACCTGGTTACTTTTGGTTGTGAGGAAGGTGTGGTGCTTCGCCCAGGTGTCTGCGGGAAAGCCTATGTGGTGCACGAGGTGCAGATTGTGGAGCTTAGCCCAGGTGTCTGCGGGAAAGCATTTGGAGAGAGATGCACAGGACGTATGTCGTTGGGGAAAAGCAGCAAACCAGTGGGGAAGTAGTAGCGGGGTACCCTTGATATTCTTTACTATATGCTATATTCTTGTATGTGTTACTTGGTGAGAGTAGCCATGGTGAGGTTGGGAACTTAGTATACCTGTTTAGGTAACGAGTTAGTTTCACTTATTGTTCACTGGGCTTTAGAACGCTTTCTTTACTTTTGCACGAGAGGCTTGAGGAGGATCCTACTGAGTATACTGTTATACTCACCCTATGTACATATAAACTGTTTTTCAGGTCACTTGGAGCAGGTTGGAGATCAAGCTGGTTACTACTAGCTTGCGGTTGGAGGAGGAGTTGTTCGGGCTTTTGGTCGCTGTCGTTTTACTTTCTTTTGGGTACTTTTAGTTTTCCCTTTCAGTTGTAGTACTTTTGCATGACATTTCATATATGTACTTGGGTTTCTTTTATATTTCAGTTATGAGTTGGATTTGGTTGGAGTCTATTCTATCTCTCTCTTCTGCATGTGTTCTCTTAGAGGGTAATGCCTCCCATTTGTGTGTGTATTATACCCGCGGTACTAGTTGCAAACCCGAGGCCTACTGGAGGCGGGACTCGGGGGTCATTATCTCCCTTCTCAGATTGTCGGCCCAGGAGGGGTACACTTTGTGGGGAGGGTGTCGTGACAATGGCACTCCAATGCATTGGGTAAAGTGATATTGATATATCAAGGGATGATTATGATGATGAGTGTGAAAATTATTTCAAATTTTTTTATTAACATATTGATTTTTGAGTAGTATTACCGCTAGTTATTTTTATAGGAATATTCTTGGACATGATTGAAAATAACTTTGTTCACAATTTGATGTGTGGGTGTGAATACTTCTAGTTATGCTCACAATAATATGCATGGAAAGGATTTTGAATATATTTTTTCATATTTTGATGTGTTATTAAGATCTTATTATATATATTCTCACAATATTATGTGTTAATATGATTAGGTTTATATATGTTCAAAAGATTATGATTTTTTATGCTTATGATCCCACATTCCTATATTATTATTCCTAGATGTTCATTATCACTTTGAAAACCTTATTGATCATGATTCGAGATATAAATTTATTTAGGATATTATGATCTTTTTTATGATTATTTTACACTGATAAAATGTAATTGAATATGTTATCATAGATTTATAATAATCTTATCCTATAATTATTGATATCTTACATTTCAACCCTTACTTTGAATCTAAGATCACCCTTTCTTATGTTTACTTTGGTTATAAATAATGGAAATAAGTATGGTATTTTAAAGAAGAGTATGATGTGGGAAGATATTTATTGGTGATGTTGAATATATTTCATTAAATAATAATATTATGAATCTGCTCCACAAATACACAAAACATTCAAATTCGTCAGGTGTGTATTATTGTGAAATGTATTGAATATTCATCTAAAATGATGTAGTATTTACATATATTATGCTTTTGTTGCCTCACCACCCCATTCAAATATCTTACCCCCAATTGCATCTGTTCTATAACCACATATACTTTCTAATATCCAGAGAGGGATGTATTTTATAGGAATATCACACTCCTTTTGTTTCCATAAATTACAATGTTCTACTATATTTAGTCTTATACAAAGGGTTGTGACTAGATTTTTGTCTTTCTAATTTCCAAAAATAACTAAAACCTCTTATAATACCAGCTATAGTGACCTGAACATAAGATAAATAAATATTACATCATTTTAGATGAATATTCATTACAAATCATTATAATACAAGCCAAAACCAAAAAGGTTTATTGTCTTTGGAAACTTGCATACATAAAAAATTGGTACATAAAATTTTTCCATCATCTCCGACTTATTTCCTCACAAATAGAACCCTTCTTAGATATATCATACTTAAAACCTTTCTTTATATCCTAGGGAAAATAAAACAAAAGAAAGAGTGGGTTGAGATTCTTCTTAATGGTAAATAAGTGAGATATCAATCAATTATCATATGTCATTACATAATGAACATAATGGTGCGATAACATGAGATAAAAATTTGAAATTCACACCCAAAAAATCATATCATCATGATTCATGGAATGAAAAAAAATATTAGACATTAATCATAAATAAATCAAAGAACATGATCCATGAGAACATAAAATTATCATAATATCATGATTTAAAATATTTTAATAAAGTTCTTCATGATCATTATCATATAAATATTATTTCAATGATACCAATCAATACAGTCATTACATGTTAGACATGATCTAACCACTTGTGTACTCGCTTCAGGCTTGGTATAACTACTTGTGTACCCTCTTTTGGGACTGGTATAACCTCCACTGTACCCCCTTTTTATATTGGGATAACCTTCCATACACCCTTTGACTCATAAAACTTTAATCTTTACCTAATTAATTGGAGGACCATAATAGACCTACCCATCACATAATCAAAAACCATTCATATGTAAACCATAAAATCATGAAAATATTTATAATTTCAGTATAGCTTAACCCATGGAAAAGAAAAAGGGTTTCATCAAGATTCCATAATTATAATCAATTAATTATCCAAATATATAATAAATATTGTAAAATAGGATCATGTACCCAGTTAATCATATAAATCATTAAAATATATTTTTGTACATTAAAATACATTTTAAAGATCACTGAAATATTTCTCGATGAACATACCCTTTTCATTTTAAAATTTCTCATTTAAAATATTAAAATTTCAAAAATATTAAATAACAATTTTTAAAATAACTGTAAAAACATATAAATTAATCTTAAAATAAAATATTATTCATAATGGTGTGAAAATCCATTCATACAGTGTACATTACAACAAAACATCCTTTCACCTTTCTGTAAAAAAAGTAAAAAGTACATCATTCAGAAAATAATAAGAATATTCATTTAAAACTATTTTATAGAATGTTAAACAAGGATAAAAATGGATTTAATAAAAACATTTAGAATTTTGAAAACATTCTTGAATGTATTTTTAAGAAAATATTGACATGGAAGAAAATATTTCATAAAGAATAAAAAAAGTTGGTTTTCCTAAAAACTTTATTTCTGACTTTTGAGTATGTAGAGAGAGGAAAATTAAATTAAAATTATTTGATTAATATAAATAAACATTATAGAGGAAAATAAATTATATTTATGTTTGATATATCATATAATTTAATCATTGTGAATTTAATCATAAATAATCCAAGTAAAAAAAGAGATTATAATGTAAAACCCTTACCTCAAGTCTTTCTTACATCATAAGCACTATAACCTCCTATGTAATAAATTTAAAATTATTGTAAATATTTATAGGAAATTTTAATAATAATAATTCCATATATGGTCCACTTATAACATTTAAACACCCATTTATTAATCATTCTTCATTAAAATCAATATTTTGGGTGATAAATGTTTTGTTTTTTATGAATGTTTCGATTTGGTTGTTATGGTCCTTACATTTTGATCATGGTTTCATCATCTATATAATTTTATTAATGATATAATATAATATATTTTAATTATATATATATATATATAACCATCCATTAAATTTATATATAGAAAAATTAATTACATTATTCATGGAGACGGTAATCTATACGTACGCATGAACACTATTTTCGTTTTCTAATAAAAATAAGGAATGAAAGATAAGTTATATTTTATAAATCTATAATATTAATTATATAATAAATATAATATAAATTTATAAAATAAATCATTATAACCATCCATGAAATATGGTTATGGGAAGTGAATCATATCACGGCGTGGAGGCAATAGTCCACCCATACACTGGAGTAATAATTTCATTTCCCATTTGATGGAAAATGAGTAAAAAATGGTTTTTAAATAATCATAATAATATATAATTATATTTATTATACTATATTAATCATCTTTTTATTAATAAAATATGTTTTATGATACTAAATAAGAAAAAAAATTAAAGAGGTCGGTTATGATTTATACCTCTTCTTTGAGAACCCTCATTTGGCTAACACCTTAAGCCTTGAAATATTGGACTTATGAGAAGAACATGCGTTATATGATTAAGGTAAGGAATAAATTAAGGTTTTTTATTATGTATTTTATAATATATAAGGATCAAATTGTGTGAATAATTGAAGATAATATGTGTCTATTTATAAATGAGGGGAGGGACGCACATGGAATTACATAAAAGATTTCAATAATATATGGTCACTTTCTTGTGATAGTGGCTCCAAATGGATAATAATTAGAAGTTATCATAATTTATGGTTCATATAATTTCAAATAATTATAATTATACAAGTTTAGGTGTAATTATTACCCTTATCTTTTGGTGTGACCCCCCCCCCCCCCACCCCAGTAAACCCAATTTAACCTTAATAGTGGTAGCAATATTTTACTGTTTTTACTATTAATTGGGACCAAAAACAAAGTAAAACCAAATAAATTATATTAATTATCATAATTGAAAATATTTAATCTATTCTACAAGATTAAATTTCTATAATTTGTAGAATTTATTTTTAAATAAGCACGCAAAACACAAAGAACACTCATTTTAGAAAAATAAAATTTTAAGCATAAAATTGAATTTAATTCCATTCAATTATTTGTAAAAAAAAATTAATGTTGAAATATTATATTTAATATTAAATATATAAATTTAATTTAAATTTTAATAAATAGTGATTAATATAATTTATTAATATAAAAACACATTACGATCATAAAATAGTTTTTAGAAAAATGTGTTTTTGAGAACAAAATTTAACTTATACCAAAATCAATTATAATGATGATTCCTAATTAATAAATTTTATTATTTATAATTAAATTGAAAAACTATACTTTAATATCAAATTCAAAACATAATGGTGCTTTTAAAGTACTTTATTTAATGAAAATATATGACAGTTTTACAAAAAATTGTATTTTTCACTATTCACTAAAAAAATTAGAATACCCCTAAAAATTAAACATAAGATAGTATTGAATTAATGATTTAAAAAATTAAATATATTCCATGGAATTAAATTTCTAAAATTGGTAGAAATTAATCATAATTTCCTTATGAAAAATTCAGCAAAAACATTTTTAATGAAAACATATTTTTGAAGCATAAAATGACATTACCGAAAATTGAATACTTATTTGATATGAATTAATCAATAAATTTGAAAAAAAAATTAAAAAATTATGAATATTTTCTTATTGTGGTTATTAACATTCATATATTCCAATTTAATATCTAGGTTATAAATTGTTATTATATCACAGTTTATTTCGACTCATGGTTTTATATAAAGAAAGTTATCGAATACTTCAAGTTTATTTTAAAAGAAATACATATAAAACATTAGTTTTTATAGGTTAAATCGAAGGTAATATTTTGGTTTAACAGAATATATTCACACTTTCTGATTAGTAGTGTTGAAATCTCTAAACCTTCCCTACTTTAGGTTAGTTTGTGGGTGTGGGTGGTGGTATATCTTTTTTCTCTTAACTTTATAGACTGAACTGTATTTATTTATAGTATTTAAACCTAGTATTCCTCTAACTCTCATATATATTTTTCTTGAAAATATTTTTGGGTTGAGTGATCCCAATATTAATAAAAAATATCTAATAAATGTTATCCCCAAGTGGGTTTTTAGGGAAAATGAATACTTAGGTTGGTTCTATTTTACTTTCACTAGTTAGCATATCATGCATGTGATTTAATGTTATATATGAATTGTTGTACATTGAATTAGAATGATTTTTTTATTCATTTTTATTCATTATTAAAGATATATGATAGGTTAATAAATACTAATATAATCTTTTCCAGTGATTTATGATTTGATTGTTGAACATGTGATATATCATGTTATTTAATTTTAAAACTATGTTGGGAATATGGTATTATGAATATATTTCTATATATGAATTTTGGTAATTATCCATGTGTTGATGAATGGATGGATGTTGTGGGATGTGATCATAGCACCTTGACTTGGTATAACTTTTTTTATATTCTTAAAGGGATGGGTTGACTGATTGCCCTAACTATATACACATGATTTTCCTTTCCCCAGGATGAGTAATTATGACCGAATATAGTATAAAAACATCTGAATATATGTGTATGTTCATACTTATACATGATAGTGGTATTTATAGGTGTGTTAAATTCCTTATTTGGAGAATGGAACTAGTTCTATGTCTCAAATTCTGTAGTTATACTGAAGAAGGTATGTCAAGTATAGATGCTCCCTATCTAGTGAATTTATTATTATTACTAATATATGTGTCAAAATAATTATTTAAAAATATTTTTTATGATTTGAATTATTCTCTTTTAATTTAATTACTTCCATACACAATATTATTTATGATAGTTAAGGGAGTGTGGTGACTGTCAACTAGGTAATCACACCCTAAACATGGATCTATAAAGTATGTGAAATAGTTTTTTTATAATGTCAAGGTATGGGAAAGGAATGCAAGAATGGGTACTAATTTCTCTCAAATTTTGGATATTGGGAATTGTCTTCTAGTCCTATTTATGGATAAGAAAGGTGGAGACACATGGGTTATCCATGGATGCTTATAAGGGAGTTTTTATTATGTCACTCACCACTCTTAGTTTTTAGGCCATGTTTATCTTGGTTGACATATGAATATATGGTTTTAGTATTTTATCACTCACCTTATACTTTTTATGGATGTTTGTTTCTTGGAATGTATGATATCACATATTTATTTCATATACTTCATTTAGTGATATATTTTCATTATCACATTTGTTTTTGGTGTTACTATATCTATAGTGGACTAAATGCTCAAGCAAGTATCTCCACATACATGCAGTTACTTTTTGTGGTATATATATTGTATAAACTATCTTTAATGTATCTATTGTTATTCGTTAGTATTTTTCCATCCTCTAGTGATCGAGAGGTGTGATTATGGTGTTATAATAATGTAGATCTGATGTCATTTGGTTTCATGATACATGATCATTACAAAATGGTATTAGAACTCACATTAAGGGCATATGGGTATGTGAATTGAGAGAATTCAAGGGATAGGAAAGTCAAGACTCAAAAAGTAACCAATAAATATATCTAAATAACATGATTATGGTGGATTCTTGAGTTACCAAGGGTAGTCTTAGGTTTATCTTTTATTACTCCACTGAGTTAGTCATAAATCATCATGTCTTGTGTATTATTCTAAACATCAGTTGGTAGGCTTGAATAGAATGACATGATGTGTCAGGTGCTTTCCTGTTTTTTTCTGTTATTATTTAAACCAATTTATTATTCATATTAACTGAAACACCAATAATAAATAGAGTCTTCCTTTATATTTATTATTATGACTAGGTAAATAAGGAATAATAATTGATTCATTTAGTTTGATGGTCCCAAGAAATGGGTTCACTATTGGTAAGGGTGTATAAATCAATAGTTATTAGTATTTGATAATTTATTTAACTTGAAATTATCCTATGATATTGTTTAATACAGTATCCTCTAATCCTTTTATCTCAACCTTACCCAAATAAAATGAATATCAATTTAGTATAAGGTATAATTTTTTTTACAAGGTTCACCCCAAAGGTGGGTGACTAATTCTATGATGCGATAGGTATTAGATGATTTACATATTTTACATTATAATATTTTTATTAAATATAATGGAGTAGGCTAGGTATGATCTTGTAGACCAGTGCTTCCAAGTACATACATACATACCAATAATAATACAATATCCTAACAGTTGTAGATAAGATCGAACAAACTTTAGAACTTTCAATAGATGGATTTATACTACTTTAGAATCTGTTGTTATAGATCTTCCTCAAAATAATTGAATTCTTAAAATTATAAAAAAATTATTCACAATACTGAAAAAAAAACTCCCAACTTAAATCTTTCTTATTCTCTAAAATTCTTCTCAATTCACTTCTCAATTCTTTTCTCAATATTTTTTCATCAGACCATGTATCTCAACAAAATCTTCTTTGATACTCTGATGAATTTTTTAAGATCAATCCATTATCCCATTGTACCATATATAATTAGTTCCCCTAATCTTAATTAATTAAAACATGAAATTGTTTGGATAACTTCCCCAAAAACATCCTCTTGTTTTGACCCCAAAATTCACAAAAAATAATCCAAAGTTTCTGATATAAAATACCCATACATAGATTAGAAGAATTTTATAATAATATTTAGTATTGATTCATCATGGTCTTAACCTCAACCAAATGAAATTAAAATAAAAAACCCTTTAATTATAATTGCACCATATCCACATGAATGTTTCCATTCAACCTTAACCTAATACAAAATTTGAATTGGACTATGATGTAGTGTTTTATAGAGTCTCACTTCAATATTTACGTCTGCAAGTCTACCATGTAAATTAAAACACCCCTAGTGGGATTCCCCATTTTTATAGCTACTTTGTAAATACACCATGGAATCCACCATGGAATTGTCTCTTCCTGCATTCCATTTTGAATATACTTATCAACAAAAATTCACTCAGGACAACCATTATTAAAAAAATACCAAATTGTCCTTCCACCTTTTTTATAGGTAAATGAAAATATTGATAGCATTGTGAAACCCATCCGGTGTTTTTTTTCAGACACCACATGCATGTTATCCTTTCTCTACAACATGGATAACTTAATATTACAAAATAACATTCTTATTATTTTATATTGAATAGTTTCACTCTACTCTTGATTTACACATTTAACTCCAACTCAGGTTCCAACTTCTATATCATACTCAGCGCTATAAGGCATAGTATTGAACACTTACGGTACCCCCTTATACCATAACCACAAGTCCTTTTTCACAACTTCGTGCCTCCCTATTTCAGATGCTCATGATACTTAAATCATGATCCACTATAAAATATCACTATTATCCTTCTCCAACACCATGGATAGATACAATTGAGCATGGCTGCTACCTCATGGTGGTAGAGCCAAAATCTATCATATAGAATTAAATAGAATTTTTTTTATTCCTCAATATCCACTTTTTTTAGTTACATCAAAACTCATTCAAAATAATTTGATTCATTCAAAAATATAATTTTCTGAGGTTTAAATAATTTAATCATTGTATAAGTATCATTTGAATTTAATTTGGAACACTTATTCAAACTACAGATATAACATAGTTTGTTGAATTTCATTTTGGTCTAACTTCACTAAGATATTTCAAGACCCACCCTAAAACACCTTGATCCAAAAAATGTTGTCTACTAGTTAATTATTTTAGGGATTCTTTTCTTTCAACACAACATCCTATATGGGATGTATCTCCCCATTTCTATCTTTAAATTACTTCAAAGTCATATTTTCTTTTTTTAAATGATTGCACAATGATTCAAGGCCATTGAAATTCCCACCATAGACTCACCATATTATGGAATTTACCATTTCAGTTTCTCATAACTTTAACTTACTTCAATTTGAATCAAAATAATTTTAAACACTTCAAAAAAATCTAAATATGTTTTAATTATTCTGAATCAATGTTGAAAACAATGAAAACTTTTATCAAATATTTTCAACAATTCCAATGGGTTCTTCAATCCACACATTTGTATTTTTTGTAAACTTAATTCTTTATGTGAACTTCAACCAATCAAAACATTTACCAAATGAGAATTTTCTTGACATCGTACTATTGGATATGGTAATTATTTTGAGATAATTCCATTTCTTGATGACATGAAATTATACCAAAGTGAATTAGATTATTTTCTCCTAAATTATATTTTCAATTCCCACTTATATTTACCTGGCCATTTTTATAATAAGCATAAATTTATATTAAAAAACAAGAAAAATATATGTCTATACAAATTAAACTACTTTTGGTTGACAAAGAAAGGTACACATATGTAATGTCCCTAACCCAGTGATCCCTCAAGTGACTAATCCATTTGGATACATGACCTTAGGCACACTTCACTCTATTCCAGAGGCTTCTGACTAGTAACGAGGGTCTAAAGAACATAGTGGGAATACTATACCCTCTAGTAAAGAGATTCAATTAAAGCATAAAATAGTAGAAAAGTAGAAAAAATAGTGGAAATAATAAGAATAAATAACTAAACAACCAAATTTGAGAAAGGACCAACAAAATAAATCTAAATAATAATCGAATAATGTAATTATAATATGAATTAAAATAAATGAATAAATAAAATTTATATAGATAAAAGACTAAAAAACTTGAATAAAGACTCCAAATACCATAATCCTAAACCCCATGTCAGTCATGTATCTAAGATCCAACCCATCTAGCAATCCAAAAATCAACAATATGGTCCTTAGCCCTTATTTAAACCTATATCTATGAAATCTATTCGGGTACCAAAATATGTCTCATAAAGGGTGTGATTATAATTCAATAGGTCAAAACCACCATGTATAAACAAATCTAGACTGATAAATATAGTGTGTGTAATATAGTGATAAATAGGGTATTGATTTAATAAATTAATAATGAAAATGAAATAAAAATGATGATTCTCAAGTTTTGAGATCACACCTAGGGATAGGAAAAAACCTAAATTAAAACCCTAATAGATATATCTATCTAGGTAAGGATTCTTCTACTTCAAGATGAATCACCAAAATTGTGGTAGATTCTCCCACAGAGGATGCTCTTCAAAAAAATCATGTTCACAAATGGACTCAGCCTACATGCTATTAAGAATATCACCCTTGGGCATACAGAATATCACCCTTGGTAATCTATTGACTTTGAATATAGTCTTCATACCTCTTATATAAACATATTCACTACCCTCAGGGGTCAATTACTTATGCACCTAGCCCTCATGTTGTATGAAAACATGCACCATTCCCTTATACATCAACATAAATTGTGATTTGTATCGCGAAAAACTCAACATTACACAATGAATTCATCCCTCTATCATCAATCACATCAATTTCACATAATCAAAAAATTTATTAAAGTAATCATTAGTCCAAAAGACAAATTATAGATATATAATCATAATTCACAATGATCAATTTAAAAAATTATTATATTTTTGATCCACGTATAATTAATTAATTCAGGTTCCCGGTTATCAACATAATTATATCAAATATATTTCATTTATCATTTAACCCTAAGCTCAATAACATATTATTTAAACCAATTTATCCTAAACTAGTAAAAAAATGGTCTTTAATATCAGTTTTTTTAAATTTTAACATCGGTTATTAACCAACGTTGAAGCCTATAACGTAAAAAATATGACATTTGACATTGGTTTTGGTAAGCTAGAACCAAAAGGGATTCACATATATTTTTGGGCATTGGTATTTTACAAAATCAGTGCCAAAAAGACCCATCAATATCATTTTTTAAGTTTTTAAAGAAACATATTCCAAAAGGTTTAAAAAACATTTGCGCCGTTTAAAAAAAAAAGAGGCCAAAATAAAAAATATATTTTTTTTGCGTTGGTTTTTCAAAAACCCTATGCCAATAATTAATTTTTTTTCCTTTTATTCATAAGATAATTTTTTGATCTTCGATTTTACTAATCATGGGGCTAAAATGGAGTTACAAATCAAAATTTATAGTCATCGGAAGCTGAATATCTCAAAGTTTTGATAGATACAACTAATTTCAAAGAAAACATGGGAAACATGAATGAAAATTTCATAAAGAAAATGAAAAAAAACATAATGATTAGAACATATTTCAATTATTTTAGGTGTTTATATCAAAATTATATGTTATTTATCATCATATCTCTTAGTTTAAGGGTTGAACACATGTGGAAATGAAAATAGTGATCAATAATGAATTTTTCACCTTAGTTGGTAAATCTCATTCAGGTGTTTTATATTGGTAACTCGGTCAAAATAATAAATCATCATTATAAAAAGTATTACCAAGATGTTTAGCAATGATGAAAAATAATAATAAATAAATTTAATGATTAGAAAAGATATCATGTTCAAATTATCAATTGAAGTCGCCTTGAAAACTTGATTGAATCTAAGTGGTCCAAAATGATGAATGAAAGAGAAAATGGATTCATATATAGTAAATGAAAATATTTTCAATGGATTTGAATTAAAATTTAGGTAGGATTTTAAAAATTAAAACATGTATTCTGAAAAAAAAAATTGAAATATCGATCCTGCATATTTTAAGATAATTTTTTGCGTTAGTTTTTTTAAACCCAATGAAAAAGATAATTTACATTAGAATTTTTAGCATCAAGTTTTTACCAAAATAACACAAACAATTCCAATCAATACCATTTTTGGCATTAGTTTTTAAAAAAACGATTCAAAAAAGTTAAAAAATATATATATTTTTCAAGTCTATTTTTTAAAAAACTAATGCCAAAACGTAAAAAGAATTGCCTCAGTTTTTAAAAGAACGTATGCCAAAAATTAAAAACAATATATTTTTTTCATAAATATTTTAAATAAAATGACACCAAAAATTAAATATATATTTTTAGAATGATTTATATAACATCTTAAGTTTTTATTTTACCGGTCGTGGAGCTAAAATTGAGCTATTGATTAAAAGTCATGGCCTTATAAAGTAGGACTTCTTTAAGACTTCTCTTAGAGAAGTTAAAATTATGGCATCCGTAACATTTAATCTGTAACTCTGTTTTATCTCCATGACTAGTAAAATCAATGACTACAAAATGATCTAAAACATAGTAAAAAATAATAATTATTTGTATCAGTTTTTTAAAAAATGACAGAATTTTTTTTACATTTTTGGAATCAATTATTTTTTAAAACTGACTAAAAATGGGATGATGGTTATTTTTTTCGTTGGTTTTTTACAAAAACAATTCCAAAAAGTATCCACAAACATATTTTGTGTCAGTCTCTAAGAAACTGACATCATATTTTCGACATTAAAGATACTTTTTCTACTAGTTCAAGGTGGTTATACTATAAAAAATCACACAATATACATGTAATTACAATTCATAAGATTAATACCACAATTAATAAATTTCTATAATTTTTTATAAGACTCTAATTTCAAGTATACCAATTCAAAACAAGGCCTAAGGTTGGAACACCTATTGGGTGGTCAAAGGTATTAGACTCCATTCATTGGGACCTAATGGGATCCAATTCACAGTCTAAAAATAACAATTATAATTTAGAAACTATTATCTAATTTATTTGGTCGCCTATGTGACATGCCAATACGATCGCACATATTGAACAGAGTAGGTATCATTAAATTATTTCAAAGGGATAAGTTTTAGACTACCCACCTTGAATAAAAATAAGGTGACATTAAAACCACACTTATGTGGTAGATATTGTCTTCTTCCATCCTTTCAATGAGAACCAAAAATTCCATCAGTAATGGATCAATAAGAGGATAAAGAACCAGAAGTTGTACCTTAAAATCTAGGTCAAGAGGTCCAACATCCAATGTGAAATCTCTTTTGGATCGAATCAGACTCCTAGAAAACTTCCTCAAAAGGGATGAAGTAGAGAGAGAGGTTAGTGTTAATTCAAAACACTGGATAATATTAATAAGCTAGGTGTGAAAACTTCATGACATTAATTTATTTGACATTGTGTAAGTGTTGATTATTTTATTTTTTTCCAAATAAATCTTCCAGGTGTTAAAAAATATATATATTACATGTTGGGTAAAGTTATTTCGTGACATGATTTAATTTTCATGACACTTTTAAAGGGTGTGTACTTTTTATGACATGTTTACTGGGTGAACAATTTTCATGAAATGTTTATAAAGTGTGTAAAATTTATAGGGTGTATAAAATTTATAAGGTGTTAATTTATTCTATCCGTGAAATATATTCACATGGTCTGCCCAAAACAATTCACGTTGTGAATTTGGTTCACAACATGAACATGTTCTGCAGCCATAAATCTTATCTTATTCCTATTTTACTCTTGAAATACTTAACCCATATCAGACCTCATATGAACAACAAGGTTTAAATTAAAGACAACCCAACTCAAATAGATTTAACCAAACAAATTAAGGATTGGCATACCTGGAAAAATTCATGGTCTTTCAACCTCCCCTCCATATAACATCTCATCCCCAAGTTGCTCCATGAATAACTATGGAGTATCAGTTAATAAGTCTAGACACTATTCTCACACATCATAATCTCTCTTCTAGGTCTAATATTAAACATATACTTGCTTCTATTGTACTCGTACAAGATGCACAGTCTTCCCCTAAAAATTATTCTCACTTAGGTCTATGATATAGATCAGATTCTCCTTAAAGTATGCATCAACATCCATCTTGACTTCATCAACATCTATCACATGATAAGGGTCATAATGATATCTATTAAGATAAGTCGCATTAAACATTCCATGCATGGAATTGTAGTGCTATGAAGCGGCTAATCGGTACTCCATTGGACCAACCCTATCCACTATCTCAAATGGCCTAAAAAACCTCGGTGTTATCTTTCCCTATTTTCTAATATAGTATTTCCCCAACCTAGGAAACATCAAAATTAAAACATGATGACCAACCTTGAACTCTAGAGGTTGTCTCAGATGGATAACATAATATTTCTACCTACTCTGAATGGTCACCAACCACCTCTTGGTCAATTGAACCTGCTCAGACATCTCCTACACAATACTAGGTCTAACAAGTGGTAACTCACCTACCTCCAACCAATAAAGAGACAAATGGAACCAACTTCCATACAAAACATTGAAAGATTCCATATGGTTCGATGGTTGGAATTTGTTATTATGAGAGAACCCCATGAGTACTAAATGCTACTCCCATGAAGCATATAAATCCAAAACACGGTCTCATAAAAAACCATCCATAATCGGAATAGTTCACTCAGATTGGCCATCGGTCTGAGGATAGTAGGATGTACTTAGAAGAACCTATGATCCCAAATCCTTTTTAAGACCTTTCAAAAATAGATAATTTAAATTTGGACCTTGATTAGAAATAATTATAGTTGGAAAACTATGTAACTTAACTATATGACGCATGTAATGACTACCTAGATCATCAACGGTGATGGTCTCCCTAATAGGCAAGAAGTGGGATACCTTCTTCAGCCGATCTATAATCACTCATAATAGATCATTCCTACAAGTTTTTATGGGTAGTACTATCACAAAATCTATAGTAAAATCATCCCACTTTCAGTTCATAATGGTAAAAGGATACAATAAACCAGCATGGCTCTGATACTCGTCCTACACCTACTGAAAGGTGAAACATCGCACCACAAGTCCCACTACCTCCTTCTTCATCCTTTGAAAATAGTACTATATATGGATATAATGATACATATTTGTTATACCCAGATGTACCACCGATTTAGAATAATGAAACTCTTTCATTAGATCCTTGTGAAAACCCATTGGAACCCATACTCATCCATGAAACAAAATAACATCACTGCCACCCATAGTCCATCATGTTGGTTTCTCCCCACCATATATGATGTCCCATATATCTAAACACTCAAAACCAAAAAACCACATTATCTTGATCCAGTCAAGATGCACTAGTATAAAAGATTTTGAAGTCAAATTTACTCATTCCAAAGACTCATGAACATCAAGATTCACATCTATAAAGTGTTCCATTGACTACCACTCCTTTAAAGATTCATGCACTACCTCTATCTATGTCTTTCATATCACAGCATCAGAAATGAAGTTTCCCTTAATGGATGTGTAAGATAGATCAAATTAAAAAGACTGTAGAAACTTAACCCATCTCTGCTATAAAAGTTTCATGTCTCACTGAGAAAATTTGTACTTGAGGCTCTTGAGGTCTGTGTACACCACAAACCTCTCACCCAGAAGATAGTGTATCCAACACCTCAAGTCATGTAGCATTATAGCTAACTCCGGATCATGAGTAGGATAATTCCTCTCTCTTTTTCTCAATTGTATGGATCCATAGTCAACCAAATTTTCCTACTGTATCAGAACTGCTCTAATTCTAACTTTGAATGAATCACAATACATGATATATTCTTTACCTGGTACAGGTAAAATGAGGATCATTGTTGACGTCAGTCCTCTCTTCATCTCTTGAAAAGGTCCCTCATATGCATCTAACTAAAAAAATCACCCCTTTATTTGGTCATCCTGGACATCAGTTCCTCTAGATGGGTGAATTCTTAAATGAAATGCAGAAAATAACCTGCTAAACCTAGAAAACTATGATTCCCAAAGTCATTCTTGGGGCACTCCCAATATACCATGGCTTCCAATTTCTCTAGGTCCACTAACACTACATCCTATGAGATTACAAGGACCAAGAAGTGCACTATGTCAATCTAGAAACTACATTTGGATAGGTTGGCATAAAGGAAATTCTCCCTCAGTGTACTCAGGAGAATATCAATATTTTGGTCATGATCATCTACTAGTGGGGAGTACACTAATATGTCATCAAAAAAACTACCAAAAACTTATCTATGGAAGGATGAAATATTTGATTCATCAAGGAGATTAATACCATTGGTTCTTTAATCAAACCAAATTTCATCACTATGAACACATATAATCCATACCTCCTCTTAAAAGTAGTTCGAGGTTTGTCTGATGGTTTCACCCTCAACTGGAGGTGTCCTAACGTTAATTCAATCATAGAGAATATATTTTAACCACTCAAATTATCAAATATATCCCCAATACATGGAAGGGGATACCAATTTTTTACCATCATTTAGATTAATTCCTAATAATCCATACATAATCACAGAGTCCCATCAATCATCTTGGCAAAAAGAACTGGAGAACCCCGTGGAGATGTACTCGGTCGTATGAATCCCTTGGTCTCTAGATCTTACAACTGAAATTTCAGTTCACAAAGATCTTCTAGCACTATCCTATAAGGTGGTATAGAAACTAGCTTAGCTCCTAGAACGATCTCAATCATTAAATTAATCTCCCACTTGGGTGGTAAGAAAAACTCTTCCGGAAAGATGTCTTGAAAATGGTCTACCACTAGAGGAAAAGTATCCTACTAAATTCCTCTGTTATCTATAACAAAAAATTTTATTTGATCCATGATACATTCCAATATTTACTTAATTGGTCCTACATGACCATCCAAAAGATCCCACTCGCCCTAGTGAGTATAGATACCCCCATCTGGATATAGAAAGGTAACTCTCCTATAATAATAGTTGATATGTGATTGGTATAGAACTAACCAATAAATACCAAGAATAAAATAGAATCCTATCATTTCTAACACAAAAAGTTTCCAAAGGAAATGATAGCCGCCAATTTCAAGAGACCACTCCTTGTAGTGCTTGATACCCTCAATCCACACTCCTAAAGGTGTCTCAATGGTCATAACTGCATCTACGATCTCCACATACAAACCCAAAACATTTTAAAAAAGAGAAGATATAAATGAATTTGATTCTCCTGCATCAAATAAAATTCAAGATAAGGTAGATGACATGAGAATTTTCCCTCTGACAGTAGAAGTCCCTCCATCAAAATTGGTTGGATAAGATAGTATAGTATACATCTTTCTCCATCCTCTACCATGGGTTGTATTTTGTCTCCCATATACAATTCCCAAATAGTGGTACTGTCATTCCTGGACTAGGGTAAAACATCCATATCCTTGGTTTGAATGGAAAGTGGAACTACAGCTACCAATATTCTGAGGGGTAGTTAATCCCCTTCTAGAATCTAGTGTATATCTTGATCCCCTACCACTACTCTGCAATGGAAAGTTCCCACAAAACCTCTTGAATATGACCCATCATGCCAATGAAATGACACTCCATTAAGAGTTGAGGACACTTTGGGTTCTTTTCACCCAACCTCTCACACTGAAAGAACTATACTGAACTATGTTCCTAATGTAAAATTCCACTCCCTTGACTACTCTTCTTGCCACTTCCCTAGAGATAATTGTCGTAGGTGTACTTATTTCAACTAGAATAAGAGTTCCCGAATCACCCTACTAAAACTATCTGGCCACCACTCGAGACCCATCTTAGATTCCCTTCCATGATAAGAGATAGATTCATCATGTCTACAAAGATTATCAAGATAAACACATTCACCAATGACCATATTTCATAGAAAATTGCATCCTAAAAATGTATCACGCTATAAATGTCATCAACTACTAAGGATGGAGTAAATAAATGTAGGTTGTTGAAGAGTTTGGTGTATTCCATCATTAAAAATATATCCTATATAAAGTGCATGAACTCACAATACTTCACATCCCTCAACATATCAAGATAGAAGGGGGTTAGAAAAATTTCCTCAAAGTCCTTCTAGGATAACTCCTCTTGGTACCCAGCTTGCTCTATAATTTTCCACTAAAGTTTGATAGGTCCATGAATCATGTATGCAGCAAGATTCACACTTCTATATGTGGGTGTCCTGAGGTGCTTGAATATTTTCTAGGCTAACTTGATCCAGAACTCATCTACCTAGTGGCCTCCCTACCCAATGAATATAGGTTGATGTTGTAGATCTAACTCTCTCATTACCTCATACATTGAAGGCGTGATGTGAATAGTATCCCTTTCCATGGATCGCATGACCCTCTGGAAGCTAAACAACCATCTAATTTTAAGGATATATATGAATTTTTGGATGAAGTGAATTAAGAACATGCTAATTTCAACTCTTATAAATCTCAATTTGAAGACGATTAGGATTCATTTTCTCTACAAGATGAACACACTCCTAAGAATATAGGGTGCACAACAGATCAATCTCAAAAAGTGATAACAATAGAGAAACACTAGATCATGGTCTCATTAAACATGGATTGAAAAATGAATTGGCATAACATAATAGTTTATTTATTACATTTTTCATCAGATATAATAGGTATCTCATTTCAAAGTTCATACAGGAAAATATATCACATGCAATTAATATGTCCCAGTCATGAACAACGCATGTCAATATATATATCCCTATCTGCCAATTATGATGCATGAATATAAATATCATGCCATATTGGGTTATTGGTATAAATATCAAGAAACAATAACATCACACAATATCCAAATCACCCTTGGTGAAATAACATCAACCCTAATAAGAGAACATCATGAATAGAAATCTCACCCACGAGCACTCAGATTTTCCACCATGCATGGGTTAGCTACTCCCATGTACAAGCTCATTACCAATCCCTGACACATCTTATTCTATTTTATACCTTTCTCAAATTGTAAATAAATAAAAAATAAATATAATCCTTTTGTTCCACTTTGTGATGCCCCCAACTCAATGCTCCCTTAAGTGACCAAGCTGGTTGGATATGTGACCTCATGCACACGTCCCCATACACCAGAAAATGTTGAATTATAGTGAGGGACAAAAGATATTAGTGGGAGACTATACCAACTAGTAAAAACAATTAATTAAATCTTAAAATAATAGTGTAGTAGAAAAAATAACAAAACAATGTAAATAAATAATCAGACAACCAAAGATGAGAAAGGACCAACTAAATAAATAAAAATAATAAAAGAATAATAAAATGAAAAGTTGAATTGAACTAAATTACATGATCAAATTCATATAGATAAAAGACTAAGAAAACTCAAATAAAGACTCCAAATACCTCTGTCTTGAACCCCTTATTGGTCTCACCTCCAACCTGCAACCCATCCAACAAGCCACAAATCAACAATAGGGTACATTGCCCCTATCCAAACCTAAATCCATGAAATCTATCTAGGTACCAAATATTGGACTACTTGGGGTGTGAGTAGTGCATTAAATATAGATATAAACATAATATTAATTTAATAAATTAATACTCCATATGAAATAAATATGATGACCCCCAAAATTTGAGATGACACTTGAGGATAGCCAAAAACCTACTTCGGAACCCTGGTTGATAACTCTATCCAAGGAAGGATCCTCCTACATCAGAATAGATCACCCAAATAGTGGCATATTGTAACACCCCAAGCTTCTACGGTACGATTCTCTTTGAATAATACAGTAGTGTGTGTTGTACGCAACTTCGAGTTCTAACACACCGCGAAATCAAAGTAGTTGTTATGAAGAGTAATACTGACTTTTTTAAATTTTATAAATTTTATCTTTCAAAATGGAATTCATATTTGGATTTGGAATAACGAAATTATCCTAGGGTGAATTTTTGGTATTTTTCTAAAAACTTTCAATTTTTGATGAATATTGAAAAAAACACTGAGTTATTGTTTAAAAACAAATTTTTATTTAAATAATTATTTATTTTATTTAAATTTAATTAAGGTCAAAATAGATAAATAATACCTATATAAGTTCAATATAATTCATTTGAGTTAGTTTAGAATAATTTTAGATATATAAAAATTTTATTGAACTTTTCACCGTCTTTTACCCACCTCCTAGGAGCATTTGGAAATTTACATAAAACATAATTTTACGGATTCTGTGAGTGTAATTTCAAAAATCCGAGAGACACAGTTAATATCAAAGAGTTAAATGTGGTTTAATAAGGTAAAAATAATTTTTTGGTGAATAGTAACTTTTTACTTTTATTTACCATAGTAAAAAAGTAAATAAGGTAATTAAGGGTAAAAATGATATTAATATTACCCTAACACATGTCCTAATTCTATTGGAAAAGTGTATCTCGACCAAAAACTACCTTAGGGATAAAATATTATCATTTAAGTCCACTTGGATTAGAATAGGATATTTATTATTATTTAATTCAAAGAAGAGTTAAAAGAGATAAAGTCAATGTTTAATTACTAAAAAAAATTAATATAGGTTTATACATAAGATAAATTCGTTTATAAATATTCATTATAAAGATAAAAAGGTTTCCTACATAATGATATTTTATTTATAATTTTTATACATTAAATAATTTAATTTATTTATAACACAATGATGATGCAGTAATTACCTTATTAGTGAAATATTAAAATAATTGTATTATAAATATCCAAATAAATATAATTTGAGACTTTTAATGAATTCCACGAATTTAATAGGTTAATATGACATGTTATAGTTGATTAAATGAATTAGTTTCAAAGTAATAATGCTGTTATGAATTTATCAAAAACAAAATACCCAAAAGTGTCAAAATTGACACAAAAGAGTTTTTTAAACAAATATTATATTATTAATTGATATTTAATTCCTAAAAATCAAAGGCTATGCCAAAATACTTATATCCTGATTTTTTTATCATTAATGGACCACTTTGGGGTCTCTTGGATGTATATAATAAGTTTATTAACTATATAATATAAAAATAAAAAGTGACATGGTAAGAGTCAAACTAATTAACTAAGAGTTAAAAATAAAAGATAAGGTTAATAATGTGACCCAAACCTATCTAAATTATATTGGTTGAAAGTATTTCGACCCATCCCCACCTTAAACTTTTAATAATACACTTTGGAGCCATTAGAAACCGAATACTAATTTATTATAAAATAATACTTCAAGTTTTTCCTAAAGAGCCCCTCACCCCTTTTATAAAAGGGCACTCCCCCTTCTCATTAATTTACACCTTCAAAGCCATTTGGCTCATCCAAACCTACTCAACTATCCTCCCAAATTCCCTCACTTCAACTTAGAGGCCTTAGTTTGATCAGAAAGTCAACCTAAGGATCCCTTTTGATCAAATCAAAAGGAAGAACCCGAAGAAGAAGTAACTTCTTAACCACCCTCTTTAAAGTTCCTTTCTTCTTCAACTTCTTCTTTCCTTGTTATTTCCATTATAAAATAATAACTTCAGTATATTCTATATAGTGTGATGTTATTATAAATATGGAACAAATAAATTCATTATTCTATCCATCCCTCGAATGACATGTCATCATACGTGCTTATGTACGGCCTACCGTCTCCATGTTCTGGTGTAATTGTTATTCAATATATTATTATTTAGATGGGTATAATAATGATGTATAATTCATGTAAATAATAAATATAACATGATAATGATTCTGTTTATATGATATACCATACAATTATATATTATTTTAATATCAAAAGAATGATATTGTCACTCGTACATACGTACGGACTACCGTCTCCACGAACGTGATGAGATTCATTCCCCATCGTATCCATTAAAAAATAATTTTAATTTGATGGTTGAAAATAATTTTTAAAGAGTTAATATCATTCTGGATATGAATATGATACAGCCTATCTATAACAAACACGGCTTATGTAACAAAACATATAAAATAAAATGAGTAAGTTAACACCCGAAACGACGATAATACTAAGATTTTATTAACAAAGAAATGTTAAAAGATCATATATGATATCATATTAATATATATGACTCTTGTATAATTTAATAACAATTATTTCACCATTATACAGGAGGTTAACCTACCATCAACCAAGTAAAAGTACAAGGTAAAGGTAATTTCACAATCTCTTCATTATCTGAGGTTGTTTATACGTAATTATCTACTGGGACCTATTTCTCATCCACATCCATGTTTCTTAAAAGTGTATTTCAAAACTTTTTTACTATTTTAAAGAATATTGTTTAATGTCATTTATACCATTGTTTGACTTTTTATAAGAATTTTATAAAGGAATCTTTTCGTTGTTTTCCAAACAAGGTCTTTTTTAACCTTTTCGACAAAATTATGGTAAGAATGTCTTTTTTTAACTTATATAGCGGGGGCGGCTATTTCCTGCCATTATAAAATCTTCAAAGCTTCCCTTACAAGCTTATAAGAATATTTTCAAAGTAAATGTTTTATTTTATAATTATGTGACTTTTAAATGATTTCAAAAAAATGATATATTTCACTCAAATAGTTTTGATTTCATCTATGTCAACATCCGTTGATGGATTTTAAGCTTATTTGAAGTTGATTTATTATGATACAAAACTTCCATATTGTATTGATGTTTTTGTGATATGTTTTACTTTGGATGTGTTATTTTTATACCATTCATGGTTTATGGAGAAAGTGTTGACATTTCGTATTCTAGTTTTAATACGAATGTTTATGTTATGTTTAAACCTTTTCATAAGAGGAATGCATTGGACTTAATAAGTGACGGGTGGAGCCCACTATAGATCCTCGATGCATCGGTAGGTCTCATGAGACAAACTAGTGTCTGGGCATGAGTCCTTGACAAAATCTTATTTTTACTCTTGGCACGAGGCCTTGGCTACGTGGTTATGATAGTCTGGAATTATGAATTCCGTCATTATGAAAGTGGTTATTGATATTTCATGTGATTATTCGACTAGTTGAATATCCATGTGAATAAGTAAATGGAATTATTTCATTTTATCTTTTCCATATTATGCTTGAGTTCAAGTTTAAAAGGCTTTTTTAGTTATACATTTCCTTAAATGTTTATGTTTATTTATGAAAGTTTCCGCTATATTGTTATCCTTACTGAGCATCTGAGCTCACCCCTTTTAATGTTTTATTTTTTCCAGGATGTGAAGAAGTAATTTATGAATGAGCTGTAGGGATAGTATGTAGGGATATGTGTGTGTAATATGGAGACTATGTTGTAGTAGTTTTCATTTTTATGATGTAATGTAAGACTTATGAATATATCTAGTGTTTCCAAGGCTACTAAACCAATCGGTCTTTAGAGATTTGATCCTTCTTGTGATCATGCCAATGTTATGTAATAATGCACCGACTCTGGGTAACTGGGGTCGAGGCGTTACAATTGGTATCATAGGAAGTTTAGTACAAACCTTGGAAGCTATATTTAGATAAACTCTGATTAGAGAACATAGCCCTAAGATAGACTTTGAGGATTATTATAGAATAACTTCCTAGAATTTTGGTATTATAGAGATTTTGTGAGTTTTCTGAGCAATAAATCCCTTTCTGGATACGAGCAGGTAGAGGTGGCTCTGGCACAGATGTACCTAGGGGTAAAACCCGAAAACACCGCTTTGAGCTAGACTCGAACGATAACTTGTGCACGACAATGGGCCTTGCTGCACTCTTGGTTATGACACTCCCGGGGGATATGCTTAGGATAATTCTCATTTTATTTACGAACCATTATTAAGGGTTTATGAGTATATACTTCCTAAATGGAAACATTATTATGATTATGGATTATATCCATAAACTATTCAATTTATGTTAAGTGTTTTACAAGTATGGAATTATGTATTTTGATTCATAAACTAATCTAGTTTATGACATTATTTAGAAATGGCACCTAGTGGAAGGAATGGAAACCATATAAATGCATGCACTCCATGTAGGTATTTCCCTCATTCTCAAGATAATTATAGTGGAGCTAGTGATGCAACTGGTGCTGAACAGCTAATCACCATACTGGGACAACTCAGTCAGGTTATGAATAATAACCATACCTGTATGGTGCACCCTAATTCGTAGTGTAGAGGATCAATGTTAGATATCTTCATGAGAAAACAACCACCAACATTCAATGGGAGTACAAATCCCTTGGTATCTGAGCAATGGATAAATTCTTTAGAGAAAATATTCCATGCCTTGGGGAGTAGTGAAAGGGAAAAAGTTATCATGGAAGTTTACCGCCTCACTAGAGATGTTGATCAATGGTGGTCATTTATACAAAACACGAAGGAAGATGATGAAGTCTCAGATATGTAATAGAGGGAGTTCAAAGAGTTGTTCTTAGAAAAATACTTTCCTCGAGACCATCGAACAGATATAGAAAGTCAATTTCTGAGTCCGAGGCAGAAAGAGGATGAGAATGTCACAAAGTATGAGGCTAACTTTACAAGGTTAGCGAGGTATGCTACAGATTATATACATAACCCGAGAATTAAGATTGATCATTTCTTTGATGGGTTAAAACCATTTCTCCGTCGATCATTAGTCTCACAAACCTTCTCGTCGTACGAAGATATTGTCTCGTGTGCTACCAAGACATAAAAGGAATTATCTAAGTCTTATGAATTTAAAGCAAAGCAATAGAAGAATATATCTACTGATCAATCTGGAAATGGAAATAAGGGGAATAAGGGAAAATTTGAAAATCCATCCTGCAGTAAATGTGGGAAGAAATACCCTGGTACTTGCCTAAAAGGAATGGGAGTCTATTACAAGTGTGGTGAAAAAGGCCCCCAAGGTCATGACTGCAAGGGAAAGAGAGTTGTTGTCAATGTGGAATGCTATAATTGTAGAGAGATGGGACATTATGCAAATGAATGTCCTAAGCATCAGGGGAACATGCCTAAAAAAAGGCCAAGGGATCAAGCCCAAGATTATGCTATCACTACTGCTGAGGTAGAAGCTCCGAAAGACGTAGTGGAAGGTAATTAAATGGTTTCCTCAAGTTTACCAAATGCTTTATTTGATTCTGGATCATCGCATTGTTTCATATCTTCCCAGTTTGCTAAGAAAAATAGATATTTCCAATTTGATTTAACAAGATAGTTTTTAGTCAAAACCCCTAAGGGAAGTATCATTGCTACAAAGTTCTATAGATCCGTTCCCATTAGGGAATATAAATGTTCTTTATCTGCTGATCTCATCGTAATACCCATGACTGAATTTGATATAATCCTAGGTATGGATTGGCTTTCGGACCATGATGCGAAGATTTATTTTAAGAATAAGGAGGATGTGATTTTTGATGATGATGATAAGGAACACCTTATCTTTAGAGCAGAATCTTCACCAGCTAATTATTATCTCGATCCACCCCCAGTAGCTCAACTAAATTAAATTATCAGGCATGAAGAGAATGAAATAACTGTGGGTGAGGAAATGAATGTTCAAATAGAGTATATACCTATTGTGAAAGAATAGGTATATGTGTTTCCAGAAGATTTACCAGGACATCCTCCAGAATAAGAAGTTGAGTTTTCCATTGATTTAATTACTGGATCAAGGCCTATATCGAAGACCCCTTAGAGAATGGAAACTATGGAATTAGTTGAACTAAAGAAACAACTAGAGGAATTGATTAATAAGGGATTTATTCTCCCTAGTGTTTCTCCATGGGTAGACCCTATTCTTTTTGTTAAAAATAAAGATGGATCTATGAGGTTATGTATCGACTACAGGGAGATCAATACTATAACAATAAAGAACAACTATCCCCTACCTCACATTGATGATTTATTTGACCAACTTCATGGAGCTCAATACTTTTCAAAGATTGACCTTCGATTAGGATATCATCAGTTGTGTGTGAAGAAGGAAGACATTCTAAAGACAGCATTTTGAACAAGGTACGGGCATTAAGAGTTTATAGTAATGCCTTTTGGGTTGACTAATGCACCCTCTGTATTCATGGATCTAATGAATAGAGTTTTCAAAGAATATCTTGATGATTTTGTGGTGGTATTTATTGATGATATCTTGGTATACTCTAAAATCTATGAAGATCATGAAAATCACTTGCGCATTATCCTGAATACTCTGAGAAGACATGAATTATATGGGATGTTTAGCAAGTGTGAATTCTGGCTTCAGGAGATTTCTTTTCTTGGACATATTGTCTCTAAAGATGGAATCTCTATTGATCCTTCTAAGACCAAGGCAATCCAATAATGGCCATCACCAACGAGTATAACTGAGGTACACAGTTTTATTGGTTTAGCAGGTTATTATCGACGTTTTGTCCAGAATTTTGCTCGGTTGGCTAACCCATTAATGAAGCTCACACGTAAAGGGGTTAAATTTGTCTAGACAAAAGAGTGTGAAGAAAGTTTTGAATAACTGAAGAGAAGATTATTCAATGCTCCTATATATACTCTACCATCGGGGAATGATGGGTTCATTATTTATAGTGATTCATCAATAAAAGGACTAGGTTGTGTCCTTATGCAGAATGATAGGGTTATTGCCTATGCATCACGACAGCTAAAAATTCATGAGAAAAACTATCCTACTCATGATATAGAGTTAGCTGTTGTAATCTTTGCCTTGAAGATATAGAGACATTATCTCTATGGTAAAAAATGTGAGATATATACCGATCATAAGAGTTTGAAATATATTTTCTCACAAAAAGAACTCAACATGAGGCAAAGGCGATGGCTTGAACTACTCAAGGATTATGATTGCATGATACACTACCACTCAGGGAAGAAAAATAAGGTGGCATATGCTTTGAGTAGAAAGGATCATAGAGTTTAGAACGTGATGAGAATTGAAAGGGATACTATTTTGATGGATCTAGTGAAGATGGATATGGGAATCACTATGGAAGGTGAAACATCAATGCTTTTTCAAATGGTTTCCAAACCATATTTACTAGAAAGGATAAAGAGTTCTCAGACCGGTGATTAAGAGTTACAAAGGAATATTAAAGCTGTGAATGCTGGGAGATTGAGTGACTTTGTGTATGAAGATGGAATTTTAAAATTTGGGAGGAGACTTTGTGTTCCCGATATACCTGATTTAAAAAGGGAATTGTTAGACGATTCTCATAGTTCTAATTTCTCTATACACCCTGGGAGCACCAAAATGTATATAGATTTGAAGGAACATTTTTAGTGGGAAAACATGAAGAGGGATATTGCAGATTTTGTGTCAAGATGTATGGTTTTTCAACAAGTGAAAGCTGGAAGGCATCAGCCTGGTGGAGTATTGCAACCTCTTCCCATACCTGAGTGGAAATGAGATAATATCACAGTGGACTTTTTCATGGGACTACCAAAGACTCCTAGAAGGAACGATGCAATATGGTTCATTTTTTATCGTCTTACAAAGTCATAACATTTTCTTTCTATAAAGGAGGATTTACCACTTGAACGTCTAGCAAGGATATATATTAATAAAGTTGTGAGACTTCATGGAGTACCCCTATCGATTGTCTCGGATCGTGATACCCATTTTACATCAA
Source organism: Viscum album (assembly GCA_963277665.1). Classification (NCBI taxonomy): domain Eukaryota; kingdom Viridiplantae; phylum Streptophyta; class Magnoliopsida; order Santalales; family Viscaceae; genus Viscum; species Viscum album. The sequence continues at coordinate 645,296,658 of OY728125.1, read as the reverse complement.
GATTCTGGAAATGTCTTCAGAAGGCCTTGGATACTGAACTTCATTTGATCACTGCTTACCACCCTCAAATAGATGGACAATCAGAATGAACTATTCAAACCTTAGAAGACATGTTGAGATCATTCTCACTTGACTTTCAGGGTATGTGGGATCAATATTTACCACTGTTAGAATTTTCTTATAACAATAGTTTCCATTCAAGTATTCGGATGGCACCATATGAAGCGTTGTATGAAAAGAGATGTCGCACACCAACATGTTGGGATGATGTTGGTGAAAGAAAACTTGTTGTCCTAGAACTAGTGGAGGAAATGATGGAAAAGGTAAAGTTAATCCAAAACCACATCAAAGAAGCTCAAATTAGGAAGAAGAGATATGCCGATAATTGAAGGATTTGGAATTTCATGTAGGAGATTATGTTTTCTTGAAGGTATCTCCATGAAAGGGATTCATACGTTTCGGTAAGAAAGGTAAATTGAGTCCTAGGTACATCGGATATTTTGAAATTCTAGAACGAATTGGGGCTCTAGCATACCGTTTGGAAATGCCGCCAAATCTCTCCAAAGTTCACGATGTGTTCCACATATCACTATTGAGAAAATACATGCCTACCCCAACGCATGTACTCACCTATGAGGAATTAGAACTGGAACTCAATCTGTCTTATTACGAAGAGCTCGTCTGGATTCTTGATACGAGAGAACAAGTGCTGAGAAACCGGACAACTCGTCTGGTAAAAGTTCTATGGAGAAACCATAAGATGGAAGAGGCAACGTGGGAACCCGAGGAACTTATGATGAAGAATCACCCGAGTCTTTTTATGCAGTAATATTCTATAAATTTCGAGGAAAAAATTATTTGAAGGAGGGGAGAATGTAACACCCCAAGCTTCTACGATACGATTCTATTTGAATAATACAGTAGCGTGTGTTGTACGCAACTTCAAGTTCTAACACACCGCGAAATCAAAGTAGTCATTATGAATAGTAATACCCACTTTTTGAAATTTTATAAATTTTATCTTTAAAAATGGACTTTATATTTAGATTCGGAATATTGAAATGAGCCTAGGGTGAATTTTTGGTATTTTTCTGAAAACTTTTAAATTTTGATGAATAGTGAAAAAAACACTGAGTTGTTGTTTAAAAACGAATTTTTATATAAATAATTATTTATTTTATTTAAATTTAATTAAGGTCAAAATAGATAAATAATACCTATATAAGTTCATGTAATTAATTGGTGTTAGTTTAGAATAATTTTAGATATATAAAAAGTTTATTGAACTTTTCACCGTCTTTTACCCACCTCCTAAGAGAATTTGGAAATTTACATAAAACTTAATTTTACAGCTTCTGTGAGTGGAATTTCAAAAATCCAAGAGACACGGTTAATATCAAGGAGTAAAATTTGGTTCAATAAGATAAAAATAATTTTTGGTGAATAGTAACGTTTTACTTTTATTTACCACGGTAAAAAGTAAATAGGATAATTAAGGGTAAAAATGATATTAATATTACCCTAACATGTGTCCTAATACTATTGGACAAGTGTATCTCGACCAAAAACAACCTTTGGAAGAAAATATTATCATTTAGGTCCACTTGTATTAGATTAGGACATTTATTATTATTTAATTCAAAGAAGAGTTAAAAGAGTTAAAATCAAAGTTTAATTACTAAAAAAAATTTAATATAGGGTTATACATAAGATAAATTAGATTATAAATATTCATTAGAAATCTAAAAATATTTCCTACATAATGATATTATATTTATAATTTTTAGACATTAAATAATTAAATTTATTTATGACACAATGATGATGCAGTAATTACCTTATCAGTGAAATATTAAAATAATTGATATTATAAATATACAAATAAATATAATTTGAGACTTTTAATGAATTAAAAGAATTCCATAGGGTAATATGACATGTTATAGTTGATTAAATGAATTAGGTTCGAATTAATAATGTTGTTATGAATTTATCAAAAACAAAATACCCAATAGTGTCAAAATTGACATAAAAGAGTTTTTAAAACAAATATTATATTATTAATTGATATTTAATTCCTAAAAATAAAAGGTTCGGCCAAAAGACTTATATAATGATTTTTTTATCATTAATGGACCACTTTGGGGTCGCTTGGATATATATAGTAAGTTTATTAACTATATAATATAAAAATACAAAGTGACATGGTAAGTGTCAAACTAATTAACTAAGAGTTAAAACTAAAAGATAAGGTTAACAATGTGACCCAAACCTATCTAAAATCTATTGGTTGAAATTATTTCGACCCATACCCACATTATACTTTGAATAATCCACTTTTTATCCATTATAATCCTAATATGAATTTATTACAAAATAATACTTTAAGTTTTTTCTAAAGATCCCCTCACCCCTCTTATAAAAGGGAACTCCCCCTTCTCATTAATTCACACCTTCAAAGTCATTTGGATCGGCCAAAATCTGCTCAAATATCCTCCCAACTTCCCTCACTTCAACCTGGAGGCCTTATTTTGATCAGAAAGCCAACATAAGGAGCCCTTTTGATCAAATTAAAAGGAAGAACCCAAAGAAGAGGTAACGTCTTAACCACCCTCTTTAATGTTCCTTTCTTCTTCAACTTCTTATTTCCTTGTTATTTACATTATAAAATAATAACTCCAGTATCTTCTATATATTTTGATGTTATTATAAATATGGAACAAACAAATTCATTATTCTATCCATCCCTCGAATGACATGTCACTATATGTGCGTACGTACGGCTTACCGTCTCCACGTTGTGGTGTAATTGTTATTCAATATATTATTATTTAGATGGGTATAATAATGATGTATAATTAATGTAAATAATAAATATAACATGATAATTATTTGTCTATATTATGTACCATCCAATTATGTATTATTTTAATATCAAAATAATGATATTGTCGCTCGTGCGTACGTACGGACTACCGGCTCCATGAATGCGATGAGATTTATTCCCCATCGTATCCATTCAAGAATAATTTTCATTTTATGGTTAAAAATAATGTTTAAATACTTAATATCATTCTGGATATAAATATGATACAACCTCTCCATAAAAAACACGACTTATGTAACAAAACATATAAAAGAAAATGAGTAAGTTAACACCCGAAACGACAATAATACTAAGATTTTATTAACAAAGCAATGTTAAAAGATCATATATGATATCATATTAATATATATGATATCATATTAATATATATGATTATTTTATAATTTAATAAAAATTATTTCACCATTATACATGAGGTTAACCTACCATCAACCAAGGAAAAGTACAAGGTAGACGTTATTTCACAATCTCTTCATTATACGAGGTTGTTTATACGTAATTATCTTCTGGGACCTATTTATCATTCACATCCATGTTTCTTAAATGTGTTTTTCAAAACATTCTTAATATTTTATAGAATATTTTTTAAAGTAATTTATACCCTTGTTTGACTTTTTATAATAATTTTATACAGGAATTTTTCCGTCGTTTTCCAAACAAGGTCATTTTTAACCTTTTCTCCAGAATTAAGGTAAGAATGTCTTTTTTTAACTTATACAGCGGTTGCGGCTATTTTCCGCCATTATAAAATCTTCAAAGCTTCCCTTAAAAGAGTATAAGAATATTTTCAAAGTAAATGTTTTATTTTATACTTATGTGACTTTTAAATGATTTCAAAAAAAAGAGATATTTCTCTCAAATAGTTTTGATTTCATTTATTTCAACATCCTTTGATGGATTTTAAGCTTATTTGAAGTTGATTTATTATCGTACAAAACTTCCATATTTTATTGAAGTTTTTGTGATATTTTTTACTGTGGATGTGTTATTTTTATACCATTCATGGTTTATGGAGAAAGTATTGACATTTCGTATGCTAGTTTTAATACGAATGTTTATGTTATGTTTAAACATGTTCATATGAGGAATGCATTAGACTTAATAAGTTATGGGTGGAGCCCTCTATAGCTCCTCGATTAATCGGTAGTTCTCATGAGACAAACTAGTGTCTTGGCACGAGGCCTTGACAAAATCTTATTTTTAGTCTTGGCACGAGGCCTTGGCTATGTGGTTATGATAGTCTGGAATTATGCATTCCGTAATTATGAAAGTGGTTATTGATATTGCATGTGATTATTCGACTAGTAGAATATCCATGTTAATAAGTAAATTGAATTATTTCATTTTATCTTTCCCATATTATACATAAGTTCAAGTTTAAAAGGATTTTGTTTTAGTTATACATTGCCTTAGACGTTTATGTTTATTTATGACAGTTTCCGCTATATTGTTATCCTTAATGAGCATCTGAGCTCACCCCTTTCAATGTTTTATTTTTCCCAGGATGTGAAGAAGTAATTTATGAATGACGTGTAGGGATATTATGTGAGGATATGAGTGTGGACTAAGGAGACTAATTTGTTGTAGTTTTCATTTTTATGATGTAATGTAAGACTTATGAATATACCTTGTGTTTCCAAGGCTACTAAACCAATCGGTCTTTAGAGATTTGATCCTTATTGTGATCATGCCAATGTTATGTAATAATTCACCAAATCTGGGTAACTGGAGTCGGGGCGTTACAATATTCTCCCACTAGGGATTAGTTTCACCAACATAAATATTACAAATGGTCTCTTCCACAGGCTATCCATAATCTCACCCTCGAGAATCCAGAATCTTTCCCTTAGGCATATAATGACTTTCCATCTAGTCCTCAGACATCTGATATAATCATATGATCAACCCTCAAGCATCAAGTAACTATGTTCTTACCCATCAAGAAATATAAAAACATGCATCGTACCCTTAAATTTTGACATAAATAATGAGTCGTATCCCGAAAAACTCAACATGACACAATGTATCTCTCCCTTAAGCATCAATCACATCAGTGTTACATAAACAAAAAAGTTATTCAATCAATTATAAGGCCAAAAAAGCACATTCTAGATATATAATCATAATCCACAACGATAAATTTATCAAATTATCATTTTTCCATCCAAGTATAATTCACTAATTCATATTCCCAATTTTAATCATAATTATATTAAACCTTTTCCATTTATCATTTAATCCTAAGGTCATTAACATATTAGTTAACTTAATTTAACAGAGGTGATTCTACTTTAAAAATCACACAGTATACATGTTATTCTAATTCATAATATTAATCTAACAATTAATCAATTTCTCTAATTTATTACAGGGATCTAACATTAAGAATACCAAGTCACAACAATGCCTAAGGATGGAACACCTTTAGGGTGTCCACAAGTCTCAGTCTCAATGCCTTTGAACCCAACGTGATCCAATGGATGGTATAAAAAATATTATAATTTAAAAGGTATTATCCAACTAATTTGGTCATGTGCATGGAATTGCGGCACAATCACACATACTGAACATACTATGAATAATTAAATCAATCCAAAGGAATAAGTTTTAGACCACCCACCTCAAATGCGGAAAAGGAAATGTCAAAAACTAATGTCCACAGTAGTGATCAGCTTCTTCCTTCCTTTCAACAAGAACCATAAATTCCATCAGCAATGGATCAAAAAGTTGATAAAGAACCGAATGGGGTACCTTAAAAATCTTGGTCCATAGGTCCAAGATCCAATGTTCACTCACTTATGGATTGAAGCAGACTCTTAAATGTCATTTGACAAAGTGATTTAGTGGAGATGGAGGTTAGTGGTAGAAAAAAAGCACAATACTACACAGTTTTAATAGGTTGGTCAGGAAATTTCATGACATGAATTTATTTCACATCATGTAAGTGTCTATTAATTTATTTTTTCCCCAAATAGGTGATCTAGGTGTTAAAAAAATTAACTACATAATACAAGTTGCGTAAATTCTTTTTGTGACATGGTTTAATTTTTTTGAAATTTTTACAGGGTGTGTTCCTTTCTAAAAAGGTTTATAGGGTGTGTAATTTTTGTGACATGTTTACAAGGTATGTAAAATTTATATGGTGGGTAAATTTTATAGGCTGTGAATTAATTTATTCCATGAATTAAATGCTTGAGGACTACCAAAAACAATTCACATCATGAATTAGGTTGACAATTTGAACTTATTATATATCTAGAACTCACCTACTATTATTGTTTCACCCCTACACCACTTAAACCATCCCAAAACTCATCTTGAAAACTTGGTCTAAATGAAAGAAAAATTGAATCAAAGTGATATAACCAAAAAACTAAAGATATACATGCCTAAAAAAAAGTTCTTAAAACCTTTTTACCATATAAAATATCTTCTCTAAGATACTCTATGCATCACTATGGGGTATCGATAAATAAGTGTGGCCACTATGCTCACACATCAGAATCCCTCTCCTCATTATCCTCTTGAACATGACCATGTTACCACTATACTCATATTATAGGTATATAATTCCAATAAATATTCTTATCACTTTAGTCCATGATACATATTGGATGCTTCATAAAGGATGCATCAATATCGAGCTCGATTTAATCAACATATTTCACATGATAAGGTTCAGAATGATATATCTAAAGCTTAAAAATGTGAAACAAATAATTCATAGAACTATAGAATTATGGAATAGATAATCAGTATGCCATTGGACCAACCATTTCCACTATCTCAAACAGCCTGAAAACCAACGTGTTAGCTTTCCCTATTTCCTAATATGGTGTTCCTAAAACCAAGGTGAAACCAAAAAGAAAACACAATGAAAACCCTCATATTATAGAGGTTTTATTTGATGGGGAGTATAATATTTATTCCTACTATACATGGTCACCAACAACCTCCTGATCAACTAAACATGCTTAGACGTCTCCTGCATGAGTCTAGGTTCAACAAGCATTGACTCACCTACCTTTATTCAACAAAGAGGAAAATGACATAGCCTACCATATAAAGCCTTGAAAATTTCCCTCTGGATTGATTCCTGGAAAATGACATTATAAGAAAAATACATGAGTTCTAAATACTTCTCTCATGAACCATGAAAATCCAAAACACTATTTTGTGACATATCCTCTAGAATTTGAATACTCTCCTCATATTGGTTGTCATTATGAGGATGGTAATCTATACTCAGAATAAACTGGGATCCCAAATCCTTTTGTAGACCTTTCTAAAACTGTGAAGTGAAATGAGTATCTTGGTCAGAAACAATTCTTCTCAGAACACTGGGCAACTGAACTATTTGACGCACATAAAGACTACCCAAATAATCAATAGTGAAGGTCTTACTAATAGGAAATAATTGATATGCCTTCATTATCTGATCCAAAATCATCCATACTACATAATTTTGGTGAGGTTTCCTGGGTAATTCTATCATAATATCCATATTGACATCATCCTACTACTACTCCAGAATGGGCAGAGGTTGCAACATCCTAGCATGACTCTGATGCTCATCCTTCATATACAAATAGGTTAAACATCTAACCACAAAGCCTTATATCTCCTTCTTCATAACATGAAACCAATAATGTAGATAAATATCATGATACATATTTTTCAGACCCATATGTACCTCCCATTAAGAATCATGAAACTCTTTCATGATCTCCTCATACAAACCTGTATGAACCCATACTCAGCAATGAAATAGAAAAACATCACTACCATCTAGAGACCAACCTGTTGGTGGATCCCCAAAATATATGATATACCTTATATATAAGCCTCCAAAATCACATAACTAATCCATCTTGATCTAGTTAAGAAGCATCGATATAACAGATTCTGAATTTTGGGATACTCATCCTTGGGACTCATGAACCTCAAGATGCATTTCTATAAGTAGTTTCATTAGCTTCCACTCATCACAAGATTGTTACATCGCCTCCATATTCACCTTCTAGATCAAGGATTAGGTAATGATGTTTCCCTTTCTCATTGTGTAATCCATATTGAAGTTGAAAGATAGAAGATACTCAACTCAATTCCTCTGTTGAAGGTTTGGGTCTCACTAAGAAAAGATCAACTTGAGGGTCTTGTGGTCCATGCACACCACAAACTTCTCACCCAAATGATAGTGTCCCCAACACCTCAGCAAATGTACCACTATAGCTAAATCCATATCATGATCAGTATAATACCTCTCATGTGGTCTCAACTGTTTATATCCACAAGAAACCAAAAGTACCTCATGCATCAGAATCCCTCCTAGTCTAACTAAAAATGTGTCATAGTACAGGATATATGCCTTACTCGACACAAGTAAAGTGACAATCAGTGTTGAGTTAATTCTTCACTTCAAATCCTAAAAATATCCCTCACAAGTGTCTTCCCAAACAAACTTCAACATTTCTTGGTCATCCAATACATCAGTACTTCCATATCAGATAAGTCTTGGATGAAATGTTGATAATAACTTACTAAACCCAGAAAACATTGAATATCAAATACATTATTGGGTATCTCCCAAGATACCACAGATTTGACCTTATCTAGGTACACTAAAACTCTATACTCTAATATAACATAGCCTAAGAAGTTCACTCTATTGGTCTAGAAACTAAATTTGGATGGCTTGGTGTAAAGATGATACTCCCTCATTTTACTCAGGACGATATCAAGATATTGGGCATCATCTTCTTATGACTGGGAGTACACAAATATGTATTAAAAAAATTATCACAAACCAATATAGAAAATGATGAAAGATACAATTAATCAAGTCCATGAATACCATTGGTGCATTCATCAAACTGAATGGTATCACTTTGAACTCATATAAGTTATACCTGCTTCTAAAAGCAGTTAGGGGTATGTATGATGGTCTCACCCTAAACTAGTGTTATCCGAACATCAAGTCGATCTTGGAGAAGATCATTTCACCTATCAACTAATCAAAGATACCATAAATACATGGAATGTGATACTATTTTTTTACCTTCATCTAAATCAAATTCCAATAATTCACACATAAGTGAAAAGTACTATCATCCTTCTTAGTGTAAAGAATCGGATAACCCCAAGGATATTTACTAGTTCATATGAAATGCTTGGCCTTTAGATATTCCAACTAAACTTTTAGTTCATTATTCTATACTAGAAACACCCTGTAAGGTTTTATAGAAACTATATTATCTCCTAGAACCAACTCGATCATGGACTCAGTCTCTTACTCTGGTGGTAATCTAGATAACTCTTCAAAAAAGAAGCCCTAAAAATGATCTACTAGTATAAGAAAAGTATCATGTTTCATTATTCCATCATCCAGTATAATGATTTCTATTTTATCTATGAGATAGTAAAATATTCACTGAATTGGTCCTGTATGACCAACCTGAAGATCCCACTAACCCTAGTGAATATTGATGCCCCTATCAGGAGATAGAAAGGTAACTCTCCTACAATTATAGTTGATATTATCCTGATATATAACTAACCAATCCATACTAATAATCAAATAAATCCTATCATTTCCAACACAAAATTTACCCAAAGGAAATGATAGATTCCAATTACAAAATAATTCTTCTTGTAGAGCTTGATACCCTCTGACCACACTCACGGATGTCTATCAATAGTCATGAACCCATCTATTCATTAAACAGCCAAACCAAATCCATTTGTAAAAATAAAATATATAAAAGGAATGTGATACTCCTATATAAAAAAATTAAATATAAGTCATATGACATAAGAATTGTACCTCTAATCGTAGAAGATCCTACATCCAAACCAATCAAAGATTTTATAGCTTGTAGCTGGCTCACACCTCTTCCCTGGGATCAATTCTAACTCCCTTGACATGTTCCCTATAAGTGTTACTACCTCTTTTCCATTGGGGTACCAACTCCCATACATTTTCCTGAACAGCCAAGGGAACTCCAGTTACAAGTTAGCTAAGGGGTATTTGTGCCCCTTCAAGAATCAGGTGTCTATCCTGATCCCTTACCATTGATCTTCTATAGAAAGTACCCAAAAAACATCTGAAGAGGACCCAACCTAATACAGACACAACACGCCATCGTGGGTTAAAGAAACTTTGAGCGCTTGTGGCCCAATATTCACACTGAAAGACTATGAGGAGGCATTTTCTCTATAAGACAAATGCACTCCAAAGAACCCATGGTAGAAAAAAGATCAACCTCAAAAAGTGACAAAAATAGAGAAACATCATCTCATGGTCTCTATAAACAAGGATTAACAAGTGAATTTTTCTCACATAATTATAGAAACCCTAGAATTTTACACATATCATTACATGATTATAAGAATAATAAAGCATCGTATTACAATCCAAGAATTGTGAAGTCTAGAGTCTTGGAAGACTAGGTACATAAAACTAAAAACATGGAACTAAATAAGACATTTATTTATTTAGTCTTCATAAGGATCCCCTAACTTCCATTGTTCTCTTACATATACATAGGATAAATTAGAGATAACATGAACAAAGGGATGAGCTAAAAGCCCAGTAAGGTAATAATCATAAGAATAATGCTTTGGGACATTGGTTAGAAACCATGACATAATGATATAAAAAGCCATATAACATAATTGTACATATGAAATCATAACATATGAAATATGGGATCAAAGTAATGTAAATTAAACATAAAATGTTACTTTAGAATGATTCAAGCCTCATTTCACATAGATGAACTCAATACAAGGTTAACCACCAAGACCATTGCACATGGTAGCATGATTCAAGGCTAGCCGCCAAGACCATTGCACATAACGTCTCATGAGAATCAACTTAACCAATGCATTGGAGAGATATCTGGGCACACCCATCATAAAATGTTCATGAATCTTCTTTCCACATAAAAAATACAACATAATCAATCATACATAAACATAAGGGTGCCCATGGAAAGAAATGGGTATCATAATCATGTCACAAAGAATAATAAATGGGCATATCATACAAGTGTCTATGAAAGAAAGTAATTAATAAATACATGGAAATTAATAAGGTATATTGGTCATATATCATGGTAAGTAATTTAAAATATAAGTGAATACATGTAATAAGATAAATTAAGAAATTTTAGCGTTAAAACAATTTAGTGTCGTTTTAAGGAAAATACTAAGGAGCATTTAAAATAGAAATGGGAAAATAATTTATATAAAATCATAAGTTAACATATGATGTTTTCATAATAAAAATATTAGTTTTATAAAAACAATGGTATCTTAAAATAGATTATATACAACACTTGAAATTGGTTTTAGAATTCAGGAAGTTCCCATAAAACAGGTTTGCTTATCGAGAAGTATTAAGGAGAGGATCACTTGAAAACATGTATATCCCCAAAAAGAGAATGATTAATGGATATTGATAAATTATTTCGTAAATAAAAACATAAATTATAATATATACAAAAATATAATATAGGATTTCATTTGGGTAAAAAGTGAGTAATAACTCGAAGGAATAATGGAGGTTTAGGTAGAATCTCTTACCATAAGTCTGATGGTGTTCTTCGCTTGATCTTAATGACATGAATAATCAAATTAGGTTCATTAATTAATAATTAAAGAACCTATTTTACATTTAATTGATTTATTATAATCTTTTTGAGTTCGTTCATAGCCTTTGGGATTGGTTATGAGGTTCAATTTCATTGTTCAAGTCTGTTTGTTTCATGAACGGTTTACTTATATACATGAATGGATAATATTGTAAAATGAAGATGGTTGTCCATAATTGGAGTTATATTTTATTATTGAACATACATAAGGTTAAATGGTTGTAAATTTCATTTTTTTACTTGTAGTGAAGTTAAATCATTATATAAAAATTTAGTGATAACCTTTTGGGTTAATTGGCAGTTTTTTACCACAATGAACACTTTTTGTATTATAAAACAAAACCATGTGTAAAAAAGATTATAGACCCATATTTGAGATATAATGCATATATTATAGTCGGTTTCAACCATAATAATGGTTTCATGACCAAAATTTAATATGATAATCGAAATTGAAAACCCATCGTCCTTAAATGTGGTAAATTAACACATCTCAGGTGGTGTTTTTACTACTATTATAAAAGAAGGGTAAAAGATAGAGGATAAAAACTTATTCCATTATCATAAAAACAATAAAATACATATAAGGTACTGGTGTTTTTATAACATTTTCATGAGGAGAGGTAAGGATAGAAAATAAAACAAAGCAACCTGAAAGGAAAGTAAAAGAATTGAAAATAGGAATTTACCTCTTGAATTAATCTTCCTTGAGAGCCTATTAAGAGGAGAAATTTGGTCTTTTGAGGAGACCAAGGGCTGATGGTCGTGGGGGAGGAGTTTGGTGAGAGATTTTATAAGAACATAGGTAAGGCACAAGTCTTGAGAGGAGTTAAGAGAATAGGGGAGTGTGGGTTGATTTTATAGTGGAGGGGAGGAGGGTTTTCATAATATTTTCATCATTAATTTATTATTTCTCCGTAAGAAAAAAAAATAGTGATTATTACATGACCAAAAATAGTAATTAGTGCATGTGATTTCACACCAAGGTTTCTTACATCAGTTATGATTCTAGGTGTAGACACCGAAAAAGTCCGTTGCTCCTCCAACGAAGTTCCGGATGAGGAAAGCGAGGTCATATTTGGCGTTAGAAGCATGTTTCGGAAGGCCCGAAGGCCTTGCGTGAAATGTCGGAGGCCCACGTGCAATATTGGCTAGGCACGCGCAATCCTTCCGGGATTCGCGCAATGGGCTGAGTCGGCGCGTAATTTTCCGCGCCCGACGCCCGTGCGTGACCCTATTGCGCGTCGGGCCCCTATTCCGCGCCCGAGCCGAATTGCGCGCCCGCGAACCGAATTGCGCGCACGGGGTTGCCTATAAATACAAGGAGACCCTCAACGTTTTGGAGGTTTCCAGAATTTGAAGGGTCGCTCGTGCGCGCAATCCCGCCCCCTCCGCCCGCAATTCCGATCTTCAGGTAACCTCCTTTATTTCGCGCAAGCAAGCCTCGGGGTTCGCCTTCGCGCTCAACCCCTTTGGCTTCTTTCCTTTGACCAATTCCTCACCCAAAGGTCTTCGCGCGCAAAAGAAGCCTCTTGCGCGCAATTTCCCCCCGGGTGCGCGCAATCCTGCCCGATTGCGCGCACCCCCCTTACTAAGTGGCCATTCGTTAATGAATGGGTTGTTTCCCCCGCGCGCTATCAGAGGCTCGGTGCGCGCAATCTTCGTCTTCCGCGCGCAAAGCGCTGGCCCAATTGCGCGCCAGCCCGCCCAATTGCGCGCCGACCCGCAGTATTGCGTGCCAAGCTCCTCTTTTGCGCGCAAACCGCCAGGGTCGCCCCCTTTGACCCCCTGAGGGTACCCGCCTGCGTGGCGCCCGATGATCTTCATCCTGGGTGCCCGCACCGTGCGTTGTCTTCCCGTGCGGCCCTCCAAGCTCGCGCGAAGTGACATGGACCCATCGGCGGCAAATAATCGTCCTACAGGACGCTAAACTGCACCTCGTCCGCGCAGCAGGACGTTAAACTTTCAGGCATCCATCGTCCTGCAGGACGCTAAACTGCACCACGTCCGCGCTGCAAGACGTTAAACTGCCAAGCATCTTCTTCCTCAACACACGACGTTAAACTGTACTTCATCCGGCAAGACGTTAAACCGTCCGCTTTATCTTCAATACACGACGTTAAACTGTACTTCGTCCGGCAAAACGTTAAACCGTCTGCTTCATCCTCAACACACGATGTTAAACTGTACTTCGTCCGGCAAGACGTTAAACCGTCCGCATCACCTGATCCCGTGCCTCGCACGCAGGGTCCCCCCCTATTTGGATGTGGCCCCCACCCGCTTGTCTCTACATGGATGTCGGGATTACCCCTCTTTAGGGACGATTTATTGGAGTGGCCTTCGCCCACGGGGGTAGGGTATTACAAACCCCTAGTTTCTTGTGGGGGACTGCACATGTGTATCTCCATTGTGCTTCCCCACTGCCGAAGCCAGTAGAGGGCGTGACAGGGATCGAGGTCTCTCACCTTTGGCCCAAGTCCCTCTTCAACTAAGCTTTGCCGCACTCAGGTTGCATCAGTGCATAAGTCCTGACAGAATGAACTACGTGGACTTTGATCCCTGTCTCCTAAACAGGGTACGTAGGAAGCCTCCCAGAGGTTCAAGCCCAGCACCTGGTCGTCCCGGTCGTATTCACGTCGGTTTGTCCATCAGTGGACCCCTCCCAGGTTCACCTTCGCGTCGATTCACCTATAAATCCGCCCTTGTGGGGGACTGCACATGTGTATCTCCATTGTGCTTCCCCACTGCCGAAGCCAGTAGAGGGCGTGACAGGGATCGAGGTCTCTCACCTTCGGCCCAAGTCCCTCTCCAACTGAGCTTTGCTGCATATGGGCCTCTTTAGAGTGTAAGCCCCAAACACCATCATCCAGCAAGACGTTAAACTGTGATCCACCCACTTCGTGCGTGCTGGTCCGCTCCGCCCCACTTCGTGTGTGCTGGTCCGCTCCGCCCCACTTCATGCGTTCCGGCAGCCTCGACCTCCTTGTGAGTCGGCTTTCCATCGTCCATCATGACGTTAAACTGTATATCCGAACTACGTTGACTTTGATCCGCGCTAACGCGCGGTACGTAGGAAGCCTCTACGGGGTCCAAGCTCTTCACTCCATAATCCATCCTGATCCTTACCAGGGCCGCCACATCCCGGTGGGGTCATGCCATTTCATTCCACTCCACTTCACTCGGGAAGCCGCCCATGTGCTGGTCCCAGCATCGGAGGTTCCCCGCAAGGGGTTCTGTCATCTGATCCACTCCTCGTGTTGATCAGTCCGATGTCGTCCCCGCTGGACGTTAAACTCGCGGCATACCCCGTGTTAAACATGGGAAGCTGAGGAAAACCTCAGGTAACGCAGTTCCCCGCACCCAGCACGGGATGCCTCAGGCCATCACGCCTTCGAGAAGCCCTATTAGGGAAGGAAGGCAGACATGCAGAGCCGCAGTGTTAAGACACGCCCCCAACACCCAGAGCTACCCGGTCTCCTCACCGCAGGTTGCTGCCCCAACCAGACTCCTTGGAGCGTCTGGGCGGAAGCAGCGTAATTAACCGGAGTCCATGAAGATATGGCACTGGGAACGAGATTCACGAACATTCTTAAATCTATGAGGGAGACCCGGATTAGGCGACGACTTCCGAGGAGACGTCCACGGAAGGAGGAGCCGACATCCCATCATCCCGGTTTCGATCAAGGAGCAGACGTCCCTGAATAAGGGACGGATGCCGCCTGCCTTTGGAAAGCGGGACTGCGGGTCCACAAGCCATGCTCCCATCCCCTCGGGTCGACGGGCACACGCGCAAACGCGTCCTGGCGGAACAGCGTCGGAACAGAAACCCGACGCACATCCGCACCGAAACAGAAAATGGTGAACCCGACGTGAATCTCTTCTCCTCAATACGAAGACCGATAGCTTTCAGAGGTGTTGGAAGACTAGCATGTTGCCCGACCGAGCATTCAGCATCGGGGCACGGAACCCGCCAGGGGCTGGGGAAGGGAAATCGGGCACTCCGTCTCAGGACGTCGATGGCCTGGGTTCCCCCCATGGAAGGCGTCGTGGCACTAATGATTGGTTGTCGATTTATTTTCCTGGCAGTATTAATGGGTTATTCTCCCTGCTTTCAGGAATCAGGTCGCCCAATCCAGTGCCCGATCGCCACCCGCCCACTGGCGCAGGGGTAGGGGAAACACCGACGCGGCTACTCCGCGCGGTCCCGCCCGTTCCACAGCCGTCCCAGTAGCCGCAACTGCGGGGCAACCACGCCCTCTCTCCCCCTCGGAGGTCATCCAGAGAAGGGTGATCAACAACTTGGTGAGGAGATATGAGGAAGAGGGAGTCATCCCCACCAGGGATATAGCCCGCCTAGACCTCGAGGAAGCTGCACCTCGCCACCAACGCCGCCCCCGAGGGCCACGCAGGGAGGCACCGCTGCCTACCTCGACGTCCAACCGCTTCCGGAGTTTATCCCCGGAACGCTCTGACAGCTCCCTCCCCTATGAGGATGAGGTGGAGGATGTCCGGGACAACCCTATCTGAGATTCGCTCCAGGGATCCGCGATAAGGGCTCCTGCCAGGCCACATCGACACCGCCGCAAGGCTTCTCAAGTCGAAGAACGGGCTCTCCACCTGCCTGCGCCGCTAATCCAGACTCGTCTGCCCCGACGCCAACGTCGGGCACGAGCGGAAGAGGATTCCCACCTTGGGGCCCTATCAACAGCGGCTGCGTTGGCCCAAGCCATTGCTGGCTCCATTCACCAGGCCCCTGTGCATCCTGAGCAGGGGCACTTCTATGCCCGACCTGGATCGAGGCCCCGACAGCCCCAAAGGTAGGTTGGGTTGACTCTCCCGGTTGCTGGTACAGGCAATAGCCACCGCGGACCACCTCGCAGTAGCGCTATTCACCAGCAGGGTCTACTCCGTGTGGCTGATCCAAGAGGCATGGGTTATCCCACCTTCCGATCCCAGCCCGGAGGCCTGCCCGGAATCATCTCTCCTCGCGTCCCCTTTGATATCTGTCCCGGTGCTCCTCGCACCTTGGTTTCCATTCCTCTTGGCCCCAGCACCGGTGCGGCCAGAGGACGCCAGGATAGAGATCAGCCATGCCCCGAAGAACCACCTAGGGGCAGGAAGGCGAGGCGTCGACGTTGAGGGAGGAATGTTAGGGAATTCCGGACAGAGATCCGACCAGTTCGTTTCTCTGATACAGAGGCGGAGTATGATTCGGCGACGGAGCCCTCCCCCCGATCCCGCCAGTCAGGGGCAGGGGTAGGAATGCGGCACATCAGCCTCGTACTCCCCGAGAGCGAGATCGATATGATCCCCGCTTCTCTCCGAATGTATATCTGGAGTAGCGAGGTCCTAGTAGACCCCCAAGGATCAAGCTTGCGGTTGGTACCGGCCCCTCCGGAAGCGCCTTCTGCCTCGATCGGAGAAGCCGGAGACCTTTTCTGGGGACCGACGGTCGAGCCACGATCTAGTGCACCCTCGGCGAGCACCGACGCTACGGCAGGATGTTCTCTCGCTGGCCCGTCCTATCGTGATGTGGTAGTTGGGGCACCGCAACCCTCAGAGGGAGGCCCGGGATATGGAGGCCAATCGGTCTGCTCGCCGTATTCACCGCCGGCCGGCCTGCCGACCCGGCGGCCCGCCTCGGCACCACTGTCGGTTCCCCGTCCATTCCCAGTCGCTGAAGGGGACCAAGAAGACTTGGGTCCCGAGTTTGAGTCGTGGAGCTTCTGGACCATCCTTGCAGAGGGCCACTTCCCTGAGAAGTTTTGTCCAGTCGCAGGACCGGACTTTGATGCACCAGAATCACTCACCCCGGATGAGTTCGAATGCTTCCGCCGAACTCTCCGGGAGACTCACTCCCATCTTCACTGCCTACAAATGCCATATCCCGGGAGTCAAGCACACCTGGAGGATATTGGTGAGCAGTGCCGTCAGATTGACCTGGCCACGCTCCCCGCGGTTCGGCACCCCGGGTCATTTGGGCACCACGAGGCCCTCCAACAACGATGCGTTGAGTGTTTTCAAGTGCTCCGCAAGGTTATCGAGGAAGCCACCCCCCACGTGTATATCCGTGGATGGGGGCAGTACGCTGCCCTACGCTTCGGTGCGATTCGCCGACAGCCCGACTCGTTGGGTGGCCCTGAGGGTACATCCCCAGGGACGGAAACGGTCAATATGGCTGACCTGTCGGGAGAGGGGAACGGCTTGGAACATCTCGACGGGGGCTCTCCCCCCGAAGACAAGCCGTTGTTGGATCCATCGGTGAGAGTTACTAGTCACCAGAGGAACCTCCTGGGTCTCCCCACACCCACTGAAGCACTGACGTTGAGCCGAAACGTTAGCAAAGGTAAAGAGCACGGCGGGGCTATAAAGTCCGCCGACCCATCTGCCTCTATGCAGAGGGCAGAGGAGGATCCCGAAAAGGCCACGCTACGTCAATAGCTCGCCGAGCAGAAGAAGCTAGTTGACCAGCTCCTCGCCGAGCGCGCTGTAGAGCGGCGGCCTGACTACGGTGATCCTAGGCCAGGACAGTAGGGACAGGAACAACCACTCCTCGACGAGACTCTCCTGGGAAACCGTGATTATGTCGTGTTTGCCGATAGAGGAGAGGCCATTGCCTATGGCAAGAGGGCGCGGTATGTTTCACCACACCCTCCCGAGCGGTGTGACTACCTGAGATACCCCGCTCGGATTCCTCCCGCTGCCCTAAGGGCCGCTCCTCCTGCCATCCCACGAGCTGCCGAGTTCGACGACCCGATTGAAGAGCCATGCAATGCGCTCGTGGTTAGAGATCCTCGCCAGGACTGGAACCCATGTCTGGACGATCCGATGGCAGAACTCATTGCCCGCTTGGAATCCTTGGAGACTCGGCAAGTGGCGATCCCACCGGACGGCAAGCCATACCCAACATGGGTGGATGACATGCCGGCACCTCCGGGATTCGGGAACCCCACTTTCGCCCCCTTCAACGGTACTGGAGATCCGCCACAGCATTTGGCCCATTTCAACTCGAGGTGCGGGCCTATGTTGGGAACTCCAGCGCAGCAGGAGGCCGCTAAGCTTCGCTGCTTTGTCCAGACACTGGAAGGGCCAGCATTTGTCTGGTACAGCCAGCTCCCTGTCGGGTCAATAACTAGCTGGGAGGACCTTCGTAGACAGTTCCTTTATCAGTTCAGTTCCACGACCCGGAAGATGAGTATCGCAGACCTCTTCAAGTGCAAGCAAAGGCCTGATGAGCGAGTCGCGGATTTCGTCACCCGATGGAAGGGTCTCACGTATTCCCTTGACATGTCGTTGACTCAGGAGCAGTTGTTGACAATGTGCGTCGGGAACGTCAAGACCGAGATGGTCCCTTCCTTGATCACTCAGAATTACCCTGGAGGGTTCAGGGACTTCTCAGACAAAGCTCAACGTCTTGAGGAAGCCCTGCAACAGGCCAGTCAGGCACACCCGCTGCCTCCTATGATCCCTGCAAGGAGAGTCAGCAGGGCTGAGCCCGCTGCTGTTGCCCAGATAGAGGCCCCCAGGCAGTTGGAGCTGCTGCCGGTGAGGCCATCTCCACAGCCTCACAGGAATCGTCCTCCACAGGCTCAGTTCCCGGCCCAGCAGCGGCAGCCCCAGAACCGGCCGGCCCCTCCGCGTAATGTACCGCCACAACCCAGGCAAGATAATCAGGGTCCACCTCCTCGGCAGGCCCCTCTAGCCCCTCGTCAAGACCACGCTCCCAGGGCCCCGCGATACCTGACTTACTCATTTCACGAGGATCAGGTCCCCGGTTATTTCTGGAGCACCCTGGAGCAGAGGATTGTGCGACTGCCTGAGTGTTGGAGGCCAGAGGAGGCACATCTCACGGATAACCCCCGCTAATTCCCTTACCATCGGGCCCTGGGGAACACCATCCGGAGGTGATACATGTTTAAGGACTGGCTCTAAGACCAGATTAACAACAATGTAATCAGGTTGGGCCCAGCTCCAGCATAAGTGGCGGGTGTGTTCGTGGGATCAGATGATGATAGTGGCGACGAGGACGAATGGCAGCTGGTCTCCGACCGCGGATCCCAGAAGTATAATAACTGGATGGCCTGCAAGACCATCATTCGCGCCCATGGAATCATTCGTGCGCGCTTGAATCAGCCTGAGCCCCCAGAATCTGCGGGTGCTGCTTCGGCATCGTCGTCCCAGCCTGCCTCTTCCGAGAGGAGCAAACGGCGGCAGCGCAAGAAGGAGGAGCGCGCCCCGCCAGTTCCGCCGCTATCCCGCACTCTCGGAGATTTCATGCCCCCGGAGATGGGGGACCCTCCTCGGATCCTCCCGGTGATGAATGATTCATCCGATGACAGTGTTGGGTACGCTTCGGTTAATACCGTCGAGCTGGTAAATCCCTTTTCGGTTCCCGACGTTGAAGAACACCAGGTGGACCTCCCTAGTGTCCCCAGTCGTCGCCACCGTCGGAGGAACCGCAACAACAGGAGTCACTGGGGCACGACAGTTGGTACCTCCAGCCAGGCCGTGCACGCCACTGAGACTAGGCAGCGGGCTCAAAACCGAGCTCAGTGCGCGCAGCCCCCCCATCCGGGGATGACGGATTCGCCTCCGCCACCGTTTGTGGTGTGGGACCAGGAAGAACCGCCTCAGCCGCGCCGCGACCAGCTCCGTCCTGCCACGAGTCCATCCTGGCCTCCTGGCCCCAGTACGGTGACCACTTCCCGGGCTTCAACCAGTGAACAGCGAGATGCGCCAAGCACCAGTCAGCCGCCGGTCCAACCGGAAAGGCCCGTCATGCCTCCAACCGCAGAGCAACCTCCTGCAACCAGGGGCTCGCACTTGGCAAGAAATTATGATGTCCTGAAGCACTTGGCCGACATCCCAGCAAGCCTCTCTATCCTTGGGGCTCTGCACCTGTCACCTGAGATGCGCGAGGCGCTCGCTGAAGCCCTGAAGAGCCCCATCCAGTTTGAGACGAAGTTTGCGGCTGCAGAGGCCTTTCACGCCGAAGCGATCGAGAACGCCGAATGTCAGGCGGTTATCTCGTTCTTTGGTAAGGATGAAGACCCTCCTATACAGGGCCGAATGTCAGGCGGTTATCTCGTTCTCTGGTAAGGATGAAGACCCTCCTATACAGGGGCACATTCATCCGCTGTATGTTACTGGCCAGTTCAATGGTCTTGAAGTCCGGCGTTGTCTTGTCGACACGGGGTCCGGGATTAACCTGATTCCAACTCGGACGCTCCGAAGATTGGGGTTGTCTGAGGATGACTTGATTCCCTCCGACCTCAGGATCCAGGGGTATGACCGCACTGAGCAAACTCCGGTCGGCAAGATACGTTTGAAGACCCAGTTCGGTGACTTGGTTGCCAACACCGAATTAATGGTAGTCTCTCAGGACACTGCGTATAACGCATTGATGGGCAGGCCATGGCTCCACCTTCATGCGGCGGTTCCCTCGTCATACCACCAATTCCTTAAATACTCCCTTAATGGTCAAGTAGGCGTGCTTCAGGGAGATGCCTCTCCTTTTGCCTCATGTGAAGACCGCTATCTGGACGCGGACTATTACCAGAGCAAGGATAAGCAGATCCTGACAGGTGAGGTTGAGCCTGTCGCTGTTGCAAGTGATCCCTGGGCAAGTTTGGATGACACTTACGTCCTCCCGATCCATCGGTTGGACGTATCCATGGTCTCGACGGCCTGTGAGTCTCCTGATGAGATGACCGTGACCGTCCATGCCAACACCAGTGGCCCAGCAGGATCTGGTAGCCCCAATGCAGTTTCCAACGCAGTCTCTCCCGTGGACGATCCCTCCCCGAGTGGAGAGAACGTGGAAGATGCACCCCCAGCCTTTGAGGAGGGCGTCTCCGCCACGGTCGATGAGTTAGTACAGGTGAACCTTGGAACCGAGGCAGATCCAAGACCCACATTGGTCAGTGCCGCCATGCCCTCTGAGGAGCGGCAGTAGTACGTGGACTTCCTCAGACAGCACCGTGATGTGTTCGCTTGGGGCTATGACGAGATGTCGGGGCTAGATCCTCAGGTAGCCGTCCACCGCCTTGGTCTCCCGGCGAACCATCACGGGTTCAAGCAGCCTCCCAGGAAGATGAACCCATTCCACGGTGCCATGGTTGAGGCCGAAGTTGACAAGCTTATCAAAGCCAACTTCGTGAGGGAAGTTCAGTACCCCAGATGGCTGGCCAACATTGTACCGTTCAGGAAGAAGAACGGGCAGATCAGAGTCTGTATCGACTTCCGCGATCTCAATCGCCACTGTCCGAAGGATGATTTTCCCCTTCCGGTGACAGAGCTGTTGATTGACGCCACGACAGGGTTCCAAGCCCTCTCCTTCATGGATAGATACTCCGGATACAACCAAATCCGGATGGCCCCTAAGGATGAGGAGTTCACTGCCTTCAGGGCCCCCCAAGGTATCTTTTGTTACCAGGTCATGCCCTTCGGCCTGAAGAATGCAGGTGCCACCTATCAACGGGCGATGCACCGCATATTCAATCCAATCCTCGGCACACTGGTGGAATGCTACGTCGACGACTTGGTGGTCAAATCACGTCAGCGTCAGGACCATCTCAAAGATCTTGAGAAAGTGTTCGGCTTCCTCCGGTCTCGCCGCCTGAAGATGAACTCGTTGAAGTGTGCCTTCGGGGTCACCTCCGGGAAGTTTCTTGGCTTTGTGGTAAGATACTGGAGTATTGAGATCGACCCAGAAAAGATCAGGGCGATTAGCCAGATGCCTCCCCCAGGTAACATCCAGGAACTGCAAGGGTTCCAAGGCCACTTAGCCTATATACGCCGATTCATCGCGAATCTGGACGGCAAGTGTAAGCCCTTTTCTCGGCTCATGAAGAAAGGTGCCACCTATGTATGGGAGAAGGAGTGTCAGACCGCTTTCGAGGAAATCAAGTAGTACCTACTTCAACCTCCGGTTCTGATGCCGCCTGTATCCGAGAAGCCGCTGGTCCTTTATGTGACTGCCCTGGAACGGTCCCTTGGTGCCCTTCTCGCCCAGAAGAACAATGAGGGAATAGAGAATAGCCTCTATTACCTCAGTCGCATGCTCCTCGATGCGGAAGTTAGGTATTCCCCCATCGAGAAGAGCTGCATGGCGCTCGTATTTGCCGTACAGAAATTACGGCACTACTTGCAGCACCACGAGGTACAGTTGGTCTCTTGGGTAGACCCGTTGAATTATATCCTGAGCCGGCCTATGTTGACTGGACGTCTAGCACGGTGGGCTG
Source organism: Viscum album (assembly GCA_963277665.1). Taxonomy (NCBI): domain Eukaryota; kingdom Viridiplantae; phylum Streptophyta; class Magnoliopsida; order Santalales; family Viscaceae; genus Viscum; species Viscum album. The sequence goes on along the minus strand of OY728125.1, from coordinate 645,273,874 downwards.
TGATTCTCCAGCAGTTCGACATCAGGTATGTGTCTCAGAAGGCCATCAAAGGGCAAGAATTGGCGGACTTTCTGGCTGCTCACCCGACCTCCGCGGATCAGCCGCTGGATCTAGGCTTTCCTGATGAGGTCGTTCTCTCGGTCGATCGTGTTGATCCATGATGGCAGATGAACTTTGACGGTGCCTCCCGGAGCCCCACCGGTAGAAGACTCGATAATCTTAAGCTCAACAGAGTGGGCTTGGGTATCGTCTTCATTACCCCGGAGCAGGCCGTGCTTCCATACTCTTTCCTGTTGTCAGAGGGCTGTACCAACAATGAGGCGGAATACCATGCCCTCATCACTGGCCTCGAGTTAGCTCTTGAGATCGACATGCCCCATCTTTGTGTGAAAGGGGACTCCGAGATGGTTGTTAAGCAGATCAATAGCGACTATGTTGTTAGGAAGCCGGAACTTGTGTCATTGCTGGAGTGCACCCTCCTCCTGATGGCCCAGTTCCCTTCTCGGATAGAAATTGTCCATATTCCCCGGTCACAGAACGGTCGAGCAGATGCTTTGGCCAGCCTTGTTGCGTCTCTCGCGGAGCCTGAACAGGACAACCTGATCATCCGCGTGACGTACCGCAGGCTCATCGCTCCCGTTATCCCAGAGGGAGATCACGGCCCGTCGGTAAGTAATCTCACCACGGTTTCCCCTGTGCCTGGAGCCCCGAGTACCACAGATAAGGCAGTCAAACCAGCCCCTTATTGGAGGATGCCCTTGGTTGAGTACCTCCAACATGGCATTCTCCCGTCGGATCGGGCCGAGCGCGAGCGAGTTCGACGCTACGCATCGCAGTTTGTCCTCCAGAACAGTCCCGGTCTGGAGCAGATCCTCTATAGATGCGGATTTGATGGTGTTCTCCTTCGTTGCCTTCAGGGAGTTGAGATCCCACGAGTCATGCAAGAGGTTCATGCTGGTTCATGTGGTGCCCACCAGACTGGGCCGAAGCTGTCCCACCAGATTCGAAGGTTGGGATACTTCTGTCCCTCCATGATCCATGACTGCATCGAGTATGCCAGGAAGTGCCATGCGTGCCAGGTTCATGCGAACTTTGTGCATCGACCGCCGGAGCCTCTCCATACCACCAGGTATTCTTGGCCCTTTGCAGTCTGGGGGCTGGACGTTGTGTGACCTTACCTGCCGGCGACGGCTCGCCAGTGCCGGTTCATTCTGACCGCCACGGACTTCTTCTCCAAATGGGCAGAGGCGATTCCGCTCAGAGAGGTCAAATCCTGTTCTATCACTGACTTCGTGACCTCCAACATCATTTATCGATTTGGAGTTCCTCACGCTATCCTCACGGATAACAGAGCCAATTTCCGTGTAGCCGAGTTGAAGAAGTTGTACGCCAAGTACAACATTCACTCGAACCATACATCTCGCTATCATGCGCAGGCGAATGGACATATTGAGGCGTTTAACAAGACCCTCTCTAATATTCTGCAAAAGATGGTTGGTCAGAACAAGAAGAGTTGGCCGGACAAGCTCCCCAACGCCCTCTGGGCTTATCGGACGACGACTCGCAATTCCACCCAGATGACCCCCTATTCCCTGGTGTATGGAGCTAAGGCCGTCCTACCCATCGAGATCCAGTTACCGTCCTTGCGCACTGCGTTCTACGACCAGCAAGTGCCGGACAGAGCTGCTGAAACCCGTCTAGTCGAGTTGGAAGCACTGGATGAAAATAGGCTTCGCACTTTGCACATCTTGGAGAGGCATCAAAGCAGAATGGATCGAGCTTTCAATAAGAAGGTTCGCCTCCGCTCCTTCCTGCAGGGTGACCTAGTACTGGCCCTAAGAGCACCAATGATCCCCGGTAGGAAGCCGCCCAAGTTGGAGCCCAAGTGGGAGGGACCTTTTGTCGTCCACAAGGTCTATCCCAATGGCGCGTACTCCCTAGAGACTATGGATGGTGAGCGTGTCACTCCTCCCACCAATGATAGGTTCCTAAAGCAGTACTTTGCCTGAGTGTGCTTCATCCCGCATGACGTTAAACTGCACTCTGTCCTGCATGATGCTAAACTGCACCATGTCCGAGCTACAAGACGTTAAACTGTTCAGCATTCATCCCGCATGACATTAAACTGCACTCCGTCCTGCATGACGCTAAACTGCACCACGTCTGATCTAAAAGAAGTTAAACTGTTCAGCATTCATCCCGCATGACGTTAAACTGCACTCCATCCTTCATGATGCTAAACTGCACCACGTCCGAGCTACAAGACGTTAAACTGTTCAGCATTCGTCCCGCACGACGTTAAACTGCATTCGTCCACACTGCAGGACGTTAAACTGCATGCTCCATCGTCCCGCATGACGTTAAACTGCACTCCGTCCCGCATGACGTTAAACTGCCTCTCAAGAACTACGTGTGGCTTGATTCCCATCCTTATGGGATACGTAGGACTGCCTGGACGCTTGTGTTCCAGGTCCATCCCCGTCTCTTGGTTGATCACGGGGATCTGCCGTCCTTTGGTTGCTCTCAAGGTGAGTCCTCCTACCCTTTCTGGTGATCTGTTAGCATGTTTTGGGGTACTCCGGTCTATGACCTGTAGTGTCGGATTCAATCCCGACAAGTACTGTGTTACTTTTCGGGCCTCGCGCTTCCTCTTGTTTGGGCCTTCCTGGGCAGCAAATCGATATGAATCCTGCACTTGAGCGGTTGATGCTCGTTTTTTTGCCTCATCCTAGGCTGACGCGATTGGATGTTGTGTTGCGAATATGGTCAGCAACATCCTTGATCGCCATGTCGACTCTTTCAGGCTCTGAACATTGGTTGCGCAGTCCTTGTCACACTCCGCCTCAGTGCGTTGTGGTGGAAACTCGACACTCTCTCTTCATACTGACCCTCAGTACACCTCTACACGTTAGGCAGGCCAACCAGGGTAATGGTGCCTTTCGAGGATCCCATGATATGATCACCAATGATATATGTTGATGTCCTCCCTAAGGGCCATGTGTAGCTAGACCCTCGTCCCCATGAGGAGGAAGGAGTCGCCCGAACAATCGCGTTCTGGGCCCAGCATAGCTGGAGGCTAGCATCTCTGCCCCTCGGTTGATAGACATATGCAGGCCCCTATCCCAGGATCCTTCTCCTGGAATTGTGCGTGACCGCAGGGCTGGGATGTGTCCCCACCTCTGCTGGGTCCGCCGTATCGCAATAAGCAGATTCCTCCATGGTCCGAGCCACACGACCTTAAACTGTGTTGCCTGGTCTTACCACACGACCATAAACTATGATCGTCTTGGCCGCCCGATGAGAAACGGCACTGCATCGTGATGTTCTCCTCAGGGGACACTCACGTTGGGCGCTGGTTAATAACCATGCCATTTATCAATGCCTTTCATGGCTTGATTATTATGGCGACGCCAGGGATTTCTTAATCACAGGCATGTCGCTGCACAAAGAAAAACCATCCACCATTAAGGACAAACAAGAAATATCAAATACCGCTCCTTTTGGGTGTGAGTGCTAGACCCGCACCCCTCCCCGCACTGGTGCCCGATTGTGTTGCGCCGCGCTTCAAGAACTACGTGCGGCTTGATTCCCATCCTTATGAGATACGTAGGAACGCCCGGATGTTTGAAACTTCGAGTCCAGCCCCCCACCTCTTAAAGATTCCCCCTTCTCTTGGGAATCCGCCGCCTTCGGGTCACCCTCAAGGCGTGTCCCTTGACCCCTTGTAGTGGTCCACCGGTGTCAAGAGCACTCTGGTCTATTGCCAGGAGGGTCAGGTTCAGCTTGGTCAGGTTCCTTCCACCTTTCAGGCTTCATGCTCCCCTTCATTCGGACCCATCGCCTACGCCCTGGGTGGAACCCCCGTGAGCGGTCTGGATACAATGCCTCAGTGCTCTCCCACCGATCCGGGCTGGTGCCCCCAAGGGCCTTGGGCAGCAAATCGATATGAATCCTGCGCTTGAGCGGTTGATGCTCGTTTGCTGCCTCATTCCATCAACGGTCAGTGCGATATTGATGCTGCTTTTCCGCCACGGTCGGCAGTACTCCCATATCGTTACGCCGGTGCCCCCAGTCCTTGAGTGAATGGCCGCATGATTCACATTACGTTTTCCACCTCCCATTCTGACCAGGCGAAATCTCGGCACTCTTGACACTATCCCTCAGTGCATCTTCTCATATCCAGGGGATAGGACCATGATGTGGCGTACTTTGAGGTCCCTATGGTCCGAGCTCTAAGACCTTAAACTAAGATCTGCCCCTATGGTCCGAGCTCTACGACCTTAAACTAAGATCTCCCTAATCGGGGTTCTACGTCCCGCATGACGTTACAACTGCACTCTCAGAACTACATGTGGCTTGATCTCCAGCCTGATGGAGTACGTAGGAACGCCCGGGCATCTCGACTCAGGTCCAGCCTCAGGGATCGCTGAGTCCCGCCCCTCCTCGTCGCTGGCCGTCTGGCCTGGCTTCTGGTAGAGTGGTTCGGTTGTGATATTCTCCCTGATTCAGCTCGGGATGCCCCATTGCAATGATGGGAAGTGACAGTTTCCTCGTCAAAGAGGTTCTGTCTGAGAATTGGGGTGATTCACGGCCAGATTGGTGCATCCGCCTAATACGCTTTCCCCACGGCGGTGCAATTTTGGGAGTGTTAGATTCTGTCCGAACAAATCATCACTTCACCCCACACTTCGCATGCTCTTTTGATCCGAATTTCCACCCTTGTGTCTGAAGGAACCCCCAAAGAGGTATTGATGATGACATGTGATCCGCCTCCTGCAATGTGAATGATGACCTTCGGTCCATCTATTGCAGTAGTATGGTCGATTGATCCATTGTCCGCTTGTCGTCTTGGGCATTTCCTGGAAGACTAACCATCGTGGATTTCTGAATTCGGGACACGCGATTCACCCTTTCTCATTTCCCTATGTTCGGATAAAATCTCAACGCCCCTAGCGTTGTCCCACTCGTGTGTCGGAACAAGTTGGGGGGATGGTACATTGATTAGGTCTGAGGTCTCCTTTCCTAGGAATGACCTCCCTCTTTTCCTTAGAAATCCAGGCCCAATTGTGGATGCCTGAAGCTTGGTTAACGCTCCCGCAAGACAATGAATTGTGGTTGATCACGTTAAGCCAAAAGATGCAGATAAATATGTTGATTCATACAAATGGATCGAAGTATTGAGTAGCGGAAGCAAAATGTTCTGGGAATGGCAAAAACAAATCCCCTAGGGATTAGCGTGCTGAATGAATCTTTCCAACGCCGCTACCCTTTGGATGGCGGCCTCCAGAGCTGCTTCTCGCTCTCTGCATGCCCTCTCTTCGTCGGCGGTCGCAGCGCGCAGCTCGCCGATCCTGGCCTGTGCACGCTCCCGCTCGACTTGAAGTGTGACCATCTGGTGGCCCGCCTCCATCAGTTGTGCCTGGGAGTCATCCATCTGGGCCGTCAATTGCTCCACAAGCTCAGTGCACGCTGCGACGAAGGCCTCCTTCTCTGCCGCCTGCCCTTCGAGGCGCCAGACTTCCTGCTCCGCCACGAGGAGCGCCCGCGTGTTCTCCGACATGTCCCGACATTGTGCGACGTCGGCACGCCGGCGGCTCTCACGCATCTTTTCAGCCATGAAATCACGGACCTTCAGATGAAGGCGTCAAGCATCAGCTCCCCTGGCACACAGGAAGCGTAGCCAGGTTTGAAGCGATCCCATGCGCCCCAGCCACTCCGATGGGGGTCGCTTGAGGAAGCGCTGGATGCACTTCCACCCCCTGCGGCGCGTTATCTGGCTCTCCTCGACTGCCTCCGAGTCCGAGTCGTCCATCTCCTCAGGGTCAGCAGGCCGGTAGGCAGGGAAGGTAGCCAGCAGGTCTGCTGCAGGGTCCTCCCCTGGGATGTCCTCACAGGGGATAGGTTCCCCAACATCTGGGCGACCTTCTTCTCTCGCCCCAGCGGCGTTGACACCCTCGTCATCCCCCGACCTCTCTCCGATGGCAGCACCGCCGGCGTCCGTTTCCCCCTGATCAACAGTTGGTGGGGCCGAATCGGTGTGAGAATTCTGTTCTGGAGAAGGCGGTACGTCTGCCACTGGTCCACTCGTGGATGGCCCGGGTTCGACAGCCCGACGAGCCTCCAGTATTGATATCACTGCAATGCATGCCGTGGTTAGTCACAGATCGTCAACGGCAAGCACCAACAGTAAATTAAGAAGACTTACGGGAATTCAGAGATTCATCTTCCACTGTCTCGGCCGCCACAGGAGCAATTGCAGCAGGGGACCCCTCAGCACTTGTCAATTCAATGATGGGTGTCTGGCCCCCGCCCTGTCCTACTGGCACCTCTCCTACTCCTACTGAGGATGCCTAACCAACATTCGTGCACTCCTGAGGAATGTGAAGAAATGGTTTAGAAGCTGCATAAGAGAATGGATGAATCAGGTTGAGTAGGGATAGAAGCGGACCTCGAGGAGCTCAGTGATATCTATATTGTCAGAGCCGGCCACCTCGCCGCTCTCCCGCGGGCTCCCCGGATGGGACCTTCCCTCAGAGCCTTCATCCTCCCCCGTCTCCTCTTCCTCGGAGTCATCGTTACTATCATCTTCCTCCGGCGGCATCTATTCTGGAGCAGGCTCTAGACCGAGCATCACCTTCACCAGAAGGGATGGCTCCGCACGCTGACCACGTTGGCGCGCATACTCGTCCATGGCCATCAGATACGCATACCGCCGGTGGAAGTTCACCCTGTCGGCAACCTGAAGGCGCCCGACCTCTAGCAGATGGATTCCTTCTCTGGTTATCTTCTTCCAGATGGTTTCGGTCCCCAGCGACTGCTGCAGGGTCATCCAAGCCGACCACAGCGCTGGGAAGACTGCATCGTGGGAGGGTTCGAGCAGACGCCTTATCTGCTTCCCGGGCCGCTCCCCGACCACCGCATGTGCCCCCTCTCTGGACGCTGAGGTCGTGGCAGCGGTCTGCGATGTGAACGCCGCCGAAGTCCCTGCTCGTGTCGGCTCCGCTGCTTGGCGCACCTTCGTTCTCCCCCGCGTAACGGCGCCTCTCCTCCTTCCTTGACGCCCAGTCTCTGCACGGGTGACCTCGAGCCGCCGAACTGGCTTCCGTAGAAGCCCCTCGGGGTACGCGATGGCCCAGTGTTCGGCGTTCTCGGTTTCCAAGCCTGCGTCGACCCCGGTAGGAGGGAGAGTGATGACATTGCCAGAGCCAAAAGCGGCAAACATTAACCACATCTGGCGAAGGACGCACGGGTTTGTCTCCTCCCGGACAGCATCAAATACCCTCTTCGGCATCCGTTGAAGGCACCCGAACTGCCTGGCAAACCGGGTTGGCACGTAGGGCTCGCAGATCACCTTCCCGTCGATCCGAGCCACGATCACCCCGCCCCGCATGCTCAGGAAGTATTCGTGCTGCTCCAGCAGACCCTTCCCATTGTCGATCATCTGGCCAACGGGAGTGGAGAAGGGGCTGAAGTTGAAATTGGTGTGATTTCCAATCCGAATCCTCACGCCCTCCTCATTAAGGGTCATCAGAGTGACCCCCGCGATGTTCAGCAGGGAGGGTCGCAGGCCGTTGCCTGGAGGAATGACGGCGTTTGGAAACGTGTACCCACCGAGGTGAGCAGCCACCCAGCCGTGGAAGAATTGAAAGGGCCCACAGACCCTTCGTGGTGACCCCCCTCGCGAGATGCGTCCCAGGATGGCGTACAGCTTAGCCAGCACTGGGACCCCGAGGTTGAATCTCTTGTTGGCGGCCATGGCGCCTGCCATCACCAGTGTCGTCGGGCGGACGCCCATCCTCGCGTCCCGCACTGGCAGGAGCCACCCACTCAGAAAGACGGCCAAGAACGCCGCGTACCGGAAATTTGGGTCCCGGGCCTCGATGACGCGGTACCCCCATGAGCGGTAGTCTCTCGTCTCCAGGACCCGCCAGTACGACCCGTTTCGGCTCCTCTGAGCCGCGGTCGGGCACCGCTTCCCCCTGCCTGGCATCTTAACCGCTGGGTCATGCTCCAAGAACTGGCTGAACCACTCCTTGTAGGCTATGTCCTTTCGGAAGTCCTTGACCCCGAGCCGCTGCGTAGCCAGGTCCAGTAGATGCCATGTCAGGATGGGAGTTCGTGACCTGTCGCCCAAGGTGTTCCTCGGAGGCAGGAACTCGTCGTATTGGTAACCCTCCAGTGAGATACCTCCAATGCAGTGGATGTCCCAGAGACCGATGCTGACCTCCCCATGATGAAGATGGAAGGTGTTGGTGTCCGGGGACCAGCGGGTGAACAGATCCGGCCCGAGCTCGGGCTGCTGGTAGAAGTGGAACTGCGATGTCCACACCGCCTCAAACAGGCCGATGTACCGCAGTTCCTCCGCGAAGTGATCTCAGGTGTGGCATACCCAGAATGCCCAGGCCCACTCACTGGTGAAATTTCCCCCAGACCGCAAGTCCCAGTCCTTCAGCCAGCCCCTGGTGTCGTCGGTGACACTCTGGCGATACGTGCTCGAGTAGAGGGCTGGAGAGTTCTCTGCAGTAGGCTCACTCCCGGTAATGGTTCGCGTCCTCGGGTTTAGGACATAGACATCTAAGTGTGTGGTCTCCCTGGCAGGATTCCCGTTGTTGGTGATGTTATAGCGGGGAAGCTCGTCCTCCCGAGTCACCCAGGTCCGTAGCGCATCAACCTCGAACCCTGGCACCAGAACCTCATCCAGGATGCCGTAGTTCCAGAGTGGCAGGTTGTCTGACAGCGGATACGTCTTCTGGGCCGGCGTCAGAAAATCTAACAAGGATTGATTGTTGGAAACAATCTCCTTGGCTCCGTAGACCTCCACGTTCGCCGCCATCTCAGCTCTGCGAATGGAGGCATCCCCCTCATTCACTTGATTCGCGGCCATCTCAGAAGATCCGGGAGTCGTGTGGGTTAAGGGATGAGGCGTGCGGAATCGGAGGAGGCTGGTAGAGAAATTTGGGAGTTGGCGCGCAATCCTAGTGGACGGCGCGCAATTGGGAAGTCTGTCGCGTAAAACCCCAGGTGTTCACGCAAAAACAAGCCGAAATCCGGATGGGTTTGCGCGCCAAACGGGCGAATTTCGCGCCGTCAATGGCAATTTCGTGCACGATAGCTGGGAAGCTTATCGCAATGAAAGCCTGTGTACGGCACACAGAACCTAGGGCCCCTATTTATAGGTGAGGCCGGGAGTCCACGTCGCGCGGAAAGTACTTTGCGTGACCAAGGTAGCGAATTTCGCGCCCGACGCCCTTTTTGCGCGCCAAAGTCCCGCGCCACCCAGGACTTCGGTATTCCGGCGTCTCCCTCGGAACCCGATCGTTGCGACCTCTCGCCGATCAGATTCCGAGGGGGGGCTTTTGTAGATGCCGGAAAAGTCCGTTGCTCCTCCAACGAAGTTCCGGATGAGGAAAGCGAGGTCATATTTGGCGTCAGAAGCATGTTTCGGAAGGCCCGAAGGCCTTGCGCGAAATGTCGGAGGCCCGCGTGCAATATTGTCTAGGCGCGCGCAATCCTTCCGGGATTCGCGCAATGGGCCAAGTCGGCGCGTAATTTTTCGCGCCCGACGCCCGTGCGCAACCCTCTTGCGCGCCGGGCCCCTATTCCGCGCCCGAGCCGAATTGCGCGCCCGCGAACCGAATTGCGCGCTCGGGGTTGCCTATAAATACAAAGCGACCCCCAACATTTTGGAGGTTGCCAGAATTCGAAGGGTCGCTCGTGCGCGCAATCCCACCCCCTCCGCGCGCAATGCCGATCTTCAGGTAACCTCCTTTATTTCGCGCAAGCAAGCCTCGGGGTTCGCCTTCGCGCTCAACCCCTTTGGCTTCTTTCCTTTGACCAATTCCTCACCCAAAGGCCTTCGCGTGCAAAAGAAGCCTCTTGCGCGCAATTGCCCCCCTGGGTGCGCGCAATCCTGCCCGATTGCGTGCACCCCCCCTTACTAAGTGGCCATTCGTTAAAGAATGGGCCGTTGCCCCCGCGCGCTATCAGAGGCCCGGTGCGCGCAATCTTCGTCTTCCGCGCACAAAGCGCTGGCCAAATTGCGCGTCAGCCCGCCCAATTGCGCGCCGACCCGCGGTATTGCGCGCCAAGCTCCTCTTTTGCGGGAAATCGCCAGGGTCGCCCCCTTTGACCCCCTGAGGGTACCCGCCTATGTGGCGCCCGATGATCTTCATCCCGGGTGCCCTCACCGTGCGTTTTCTTCCCGTGCGGCCCTCCAGGCTCGCGCGAAGTGACACGGACCCATCGGCTGCAACTACTCGTCCTGCAGGACGCTAAACTGCACCTCGTCCGTGCTGCAGGACGTTAAACTGCCAGGCATCCATCATCCTGCAGGACGCTAAACTGCACCACGTCCGCGCTGCAAGACGTTAAACTGCCAAGCATCTTCGTCCTCAACACACGACGTTAAACTGTACTTCGTCCGGCAAGACGTTAAACCGTCCGCTTAGTATTCAACACACGACGTTAAACTGTACTTCGTCCGGCAAGACGTTAAACCGTCCGCTTCATCCTCAACACACGAAGTTAAACTGTACTTCATCCGACAAGATGTTAAACCGTCCGCATCACCCGATCTCGTACCTCGCACTCAGGGTCCCCCCCGGTTTGGATGTGGCCCCCACCCGCTTTTCTCTGCAGGGATGTCGGGATTGCCCCTCTTTAGGGACGATTTATTGGAGTGGCCTTCGCCCACGGGGGTAGGGTATTACAAACCCCTAGTATCTTGTGGGGGACTGCACATGTGTATCTTCATTGTGCTTCCCCACTGCCGAAGCCAGTAGAGGGCGTGACAGGGATCGAGGTCTCTCACCTTCGGCCCAAGTCCCTCTTCAACTGAACTTTGCCGCACTCAGGTTGCCTCAGTGCGTAAGTCCTGACAGAATGAACTACGTGGACTTTGATCCCTGTCTCCTAAACAGGGTACGTAGGAAGCCTCCCTGAGGTTCAAGCCCACCACCTGGTCGTCCCGGTCGTATTCACGTCGGTTCGTCCATCAGTGGACCCCTCCCAGGTTCACCTTCGCGTCGATTCACCTATGAATCCGCCCTTGTGGGGGACTGCACATGTGTATCTCCATTGTGTTTCCCCACTGCCGAAGCCAGTAGAGGGCGTGACAGGGATCGAGGTCTCTCATCTTCGGCCCAAGTCCCTCTCCAACTGAGCTTTGCCGCATATGGGCCTCCTTAGAGTGTAAGCCACAAACACCATCATCCAGCAAGACGTTAAACTGTGATCCACCCACTTCGTGCGTGCTGGTCCGCTCCGCCCCACTTCGTGCGTGCTGGTCCGCTCCGCCCCACTTCGTGCGTGCTGGTCCGCTCCGCCCCACTTCATGCGTGCCGGCAGCCTCGACGTCCTTGTGAGTCGGCTTTCCATCGTCCAGCATGACGTTAAACTGTATATCCGAACTACGTTGACTTTGATCCGCGCTAACGCGCGGTACGTAGGAAGCCTCTACGGGGTCCAAGCTCTTCACTCCATCATCCATCCTGATCCTTACCCGGGCCGCCACATCCCGGTGGGGTCATGCCATTTCATTCCACTCCACTTCACTCAGGAAGCCGCCCATGTGCTGGCCCCAGTGTCGGAGGTTCCCCGCAAGGGGTTCTGTCATCTGATCCACTCCTCGTGTTGATCAGTCCGATGTCGTCCTCGCTGGACGTTAAACTCGCGGCATACCCCGTGTTAAACATGGGAAGCTGAGGAAAACCTCAGGTAACACAGTTCCCCGCACCCAGCGCAGGATTCCTCAGGCCATCACGACTTCAAGAAGCCCTATTAGGGAAGGAAGGAAGACATGCAGAGCCGCAGTGTTAAGACACGCCCCCAACACCCAGAGCTACCCGGTCTTCTCACCGCGGGTTGCTGCCCCGACCAGACTCCTTAGAGCATCTGGGCGGAAGCAGCGTAATTAACCGGTGTCCATGAAGATATGGCGCCGGGAACGAGATTCACGAACATTATTAAATCTATGAGGGAGACCCGGATTAGGCGACGGGTTCCGAGGAGACTTCCACGGAAGGAGGAGCCGACATCCCATCATCCCGGTTTCGATCAAGGAGCAGACGTCCCTGAATAAGGGACGGATGCCGCCCGCCTTTGGAAAGCGGGACTGCGGGGCCACAAGCCGCGCTCCCATCTGCACCGGAATAGTGTATTTAACCCTTAATGTATAAATATGGTAAATTACCATATTTCACTATTCATAAAAAATCAAGTATTTTAGAAAAATACCAAAAAAATAACCCTAGCCATTTTTTGATGTTTAAAATCCAAAAATGAAATCCATTTTTTTAAAATAATTTTCTAAATATAATTAATTTAATTTTTAATTAAAATCATAATTTACTAGAAAAAATACAGATTTTAAAATTATAATTGGTTTTATAACACTTTCCAAAATTACATAAGGTCTTATAAAATTATCTTTAAACTATGAGACATAAAATTGTTAATTTTTGAACATATTTTAGGAAAATAAATTTTCTTTTAAATTAATTAATTGTTTATAATTATTTATTTATGACTCAAAAAATACCAATACTTTTATTATGATCATATTTTCACTTATAAGATGTGTAAATTTTATTTATACATTCATGGGTGAGGTTAATATTATTTTGGATGATTTTATTTTAATAAGGGTCATATTAATATTTATAAGGGTTTGTTACTATTCATAAGTAGAGGTTACTACTCACAAAAAATTAAGTTTGTTCCATCAGACCCCAAAAAACACCCTGAACCCAACTGTGTATGTCATAGTTTCAAAATTCAAAACACAGAAGTGGAAAATTTATGTTTAATGGTCACATAGTATTTAGTATCATGATATTTTATTGTGTTTTCTAATTTGATTATACTATAATTCATGATTATAATAAGGGAATTCCATTGATAAAACATTGGGTCATTACATTCTTCCCCCCTTATGAAATTTCACCTTCAAAATTTCATTTTATATTCTAAACTAGAAACAGTTGTGGGTACTTTTTCTTAAGAGGGATACATGGAAGACATTGTGTACTTTAGACATGGTCGGTGGAAGTGCTAGTTGATAGGCCACAACTCTAACATGATCAAGAATCTTGAAGGGGCCAATATACATGGGACTTAGCTTTTCTTTCTTCCCAAATCTCATGATCTTCTTCTATAGAGATATATGAAGGAATATCATGTCTATAACTTTGAACTCCAGGTCTCATCAACAGTTATCTTTATAACTCTTTTTTCGACTTTGTGTTACCTGTATGTGCTACCGAATAGTTTTCACCTTCTCCACCATTTCATCGACCATTTTAGGTTATAGTAGCTTACATTCATCGACTTCATCCCAACACGTTAGTGTTCTGCACCTTTTCCCATAAAGGGCTTCATATGGTTCCATTTGTATTCTCTAGTGGAAGCTATTATTGTGGGATAATTTGACCTGTGGAATATGTTGATACCATTCTACATTCAAGTCCATAGAACATACTCTCAACATATCTTCTAATGTCTAAAGATTTCACTCATATTGTCCATCAGTTTGAGGATGATAGGTCGTGCTAAAGTTCAACTCAATGCTTAGAGCATGTTGGAGACATTTCCAGAACTTCATGGTGAATCTTGGATCTCCATCGGATACAATATATAGTGACAATCCATGCATCCTTATCACCTCTTTGATATATATCCATGAATTTTTATCCAATGATAAGTCCTCTCGAATTTTGATAAAGTGATTTGTCTTTGTAAGATGATCCACAATGACCCATATTGCATTATTTCCTCTGGATTTCCTTGGAAGTCCAGTGACAAAGTCCATGGTGATGTTCTCCCACTTCCATGTTGGTATGAATAGTGGTTGCATCATCCCCTTATACTTCTTTCAGCCTTCACTTATTGACATACCAGGCACTTTGATTTATATTCAACAATCTCCTTATTCATATTGTCCCACCAAACGTTCTCTTGGAGATCTCAATATATCTTTATGCTCCCTGGGTGAATAGAGAAGGTTGAGCTATATGCGTCATTCAAAAGGTTCTTCATTATATTTGGATCTGATGGTACACATAATTGTGACCCAAATCTTATAACTCATTCCCTGTTAATATGTAAATCATAGGATTTCCCATTTCTAATAGCTTCCACCCCTTTTAGAATTTAAACACCTTTTCTCTGAGCATCCTTTATTTTATCCATAAAAGATAGTTGAGAAACCATTTTACAAAGGATTTATGATATTCCTCCCTTAATTATTCCCATGTGCATCCTCTAGAAATCCAAGAATATTGGATCCTTCTCAACTCTCATCTTTGATAGAGATGTAGGATAATTTCTACTTGGAGAATCTGTCACCTTATTTGCCTTACCATGATGGTAGTGGATTGAGTAGTCATAATCCATGATGAGATCTAACCATCTTTTATGGTTCATATTAAGATCCCTCTGTGTGAATATATATTTGAGACTCTAGTAATAAGTATATATCTCACACCTCTCCTAATACATATAATGTCACCATTTTTTTAATGCAAAGATCATAGATGCCAACTCAAGACCATGCATGGGATAGTTTTGCTCATGGATTTTCAACTGTCTTGAGGCATAGGCTATCACTTTATCATTTTTAATTAGTAAACATCCTAATCCTTTGTTTGAAGAATCATTGTACACCACAAAGAGTTCTCCATTTGTTGGGAGTGTGAGTATTGGCATAGTGATAAGCCTCTTTTTCAACTCCTTAAAGCAGTATTCACATTCTTGAGTCCATAAATAATTCACCCCCTTACATGTAATCTTGGTCATTGGGTTTTAAAATCATGAAAAGTTATCCACAAATCATCGATAATACCCAACTAGACCAAGGAAGCTACATATCTCTATTACAGATGTTGTCCTGGTCCACTCTTCAATTGCCTTTGTATTGGAAGGGTCTACATATATCTATTTGCTGGTGATAATATGCCCCAATAATGAAACTTCCTCTATCCATAATTCACATTTATTTTACTTTGCATACTGCTTCTCCCTTTGCAAAGTCTTTAACACAATATTCAAATTCTTCTCATGTTCCTCCTTTCTCTTGAAGAATATCATAATATCATCAATAATGACTACCGCAAATTTTTCAAGGTAATCTCTAAATACTCTATTCATTAA
Source organism: Viscum album (assembly GCA_963277665.1). Classification (NCBI taxonomy): domain Eukaryota; kingdom Viridiplantae; phylum Streptophyta; class Magnoliopsida; order Santalales; family Viscaceae; genus Viscum; species Viscum album. Next base: position 645,258,727 of record OY728125.1, on the reverse strand, counting down.
ATCCATGAATATTTCTAGATCATTAGTGAATCTAAAGGGCCTCACTATGAACTCATAGTTTCCATATCTAGTTCAAAAGGCATTCTTGGGAATATATTCTTTCTTCTACTTTAATTGGTGATATACTGATCGAAGGTCCACCTTAGAGAAATAATTGGCCCCACGAAGTTGATCAAACAAGTCATCTATTCATGAAAAAGGATAAATTTTCTTTATTTTTATTTTATTGAACTCATGATAATCAATGAAGAGGCACATTGAACCATCCTTCTTATTGACAAAGATGGCTAGTACACCCCATAATAAAGCACTCGAGCATATAAAACCCTTCTCCCCATTCTCCTGTAACTGCTTCTTTAGATATTCAATATCTACGGTGGCCATTCTATGAGGTTTCTTTGATATAAGCAGAGATTCAAGAATAAGTTCTATTGGTAACTCAACCTATCGATCAGGAATAAGACCATTAAATTATTCAAGAAATATATCAGTGTAATCCCTCATGATGGGAATGTCTTTGTGCAAGATTAACTCCTTTTTCTTAATCATTTGATCAAGACATGTTTTCTCATAGATAAGTAATATCCATACTTGAGAAAATTATTCTAAAGTAGATTCATCTTCTTCCTTACACCTGTAGAGAATTGGAGGATGCTTCAAGATGTTAAAAGTGATCTCCCTTTCCTGACAGTTGATGTTTTCTTTGTATAAATACATCCAATACATTACCAAGATAACATCAAACTACACTAAAGGAATTATGAAGATATTTTCTGGGATGTTCAGTCCAAAAATGTTAACTGGTGGAGTTATATACTTTGGATGCAGTAATTTCCCCATTTGTTGTTCTCACAGATAACTCAACCTCTAAATTTTGAGGTAGTGTTTGAATAGTTCTACTAAACTTTTAAGAATAGAAAGAATTCATAGAGTCATAATAAAATAGTAAGTTAGCTATTCTTGAATGAATACCTTATGTACTTATCACCACATCATTGTCCAGATCCACCTCATCAGTAGTGATAACATAAGCCCTTCCTTGTTTCCTTGGAGGTTGTTGTTGATTTCCTCTGATAACCCTTGGCTTAGGGAAATTGTTCACATAATGACAATGCTCCTTGAAGTTGTAACACTGCACTATAGGTTGATCATTCATATGAACCTTCCTTTCTACTTATATATTAGTGGAATTTTTCATATCCCTTCAGTCGTTCTTTGCTAGATTTCCTATCCTTCCACATTTGAAGAAGTTATTGGTTCCCTTTAGACAGTCCTAGGATGATTCTTCCCACAATTTTGACACAAAGAATGTTTGATCTTCTTTCAACCAAGGGATTAATTTTTTGAACCACCCATATTAGACTCTATCGTACACTTTTTGTCATTGGGCCCAGAATACCATTGAAATTATTCGATCTCCATTTCAACCTTGATGGAACAACATAAAATATCCTCATAAATTTCAAAGTCCTGAATGGCCAATTATTTTCATAGATTCATCATTAGTCTTCTAAATAAGTGATCCACATTGCTTTTGGTGTTCATGAAAATTTCGGAGGTGTATCTTGCAAGCCTTGTATAGTATTCTTCATATTCCCCGATGGACTCGTCTTCCTTCTTCTTGAGTCCGAGGAACTCTATTTCCATATTGAGGTGGAGGGATTGGGGAAAATATTTATTGAAAAAAAAAATCTTGAATTCCTCTCAATCCATGGAATCAATTTCCTCTTGGGACTTCATATTCTTGATCAGTGTTCACCACTGATCAGCTTCCCCATCAAAATGATAGACTACTAGTACGACTTTCTATTCTTCTGAACACTAGAGTACAGAGAATGTATTTTCAATGGAGTTAATTCGTTTTTCTATAATAAGGGGATCAGAAGATCCACTAAACATTGGAGCCCTTTTCCATATTAAGGATTCAACAAAACATGTTCTTTCCTTGGAGGAGGAGTGTGTTCCACATTATTCAAGTTATTATTCATAACTTGATCCAAATGAGGAAGTATTGTTATGATGTTTTGATCACATGTTCCCATCATATCAGGCATTTAATTATGGAAATCTTCACATTCCATATCACATTTATTATTGTCACATGTTCTTATATTTCCTTCCATTAACTAATAAAAACAATGTACAATTAGGGGGCTTGAATACTTAGCCATAAAGCATAAAAAGGAAACTTTTAACATAAAAGGATAAAATATTAAATGAAATTCATAACCTAACATGTGATTCTCTAAGTTTAAATCTAGGTTATCCATAATCTTTTACCTAACATATATTATTATGGGCTTCTTTATTTATTTATTTTTTGTTCCCTTAATAATGGTCTCTACCAAGCTTATGAATTTACCAATTCATGTCCCCTAGGAGTGTAAAACCTAGAGTGCAGCAAGGCCTATTTTCATGCACTAGTTCCCATTCAAGTCTAGCTCAAAGCGATGTTTTTGAGTTTTACCCATAGATACATCTGTTCTAGAGCCACCTCTACCTATTTGTATCCAAACATGGATTTATTTTCTTAATAAATCGCTTACTCTATACTTACCAAAATTTATGGGTGTTTTCTTATACTTAGTTTAATACCTAAGGTTCTTACTAAAGTTCTATATTCCTAATCTCAAAAAATTACTAGACCTTACTCTCATACAAACTATAGAGACTCTATCCTTTTACACATAACATTACATGATTTTAATCATAATAAAGCATCATATTACAAGCCAATGATCATGAAGTCTAGTGTCTTGGAAGACTAGGTACAAAAAACTGAAAACATGAAACTAAATAGGACATTTCCTTATTTTTTATTCTTAAGGATCCCCTAAAATCCATTGTTTTCTTATATTTTAATAGGATAGCCTTTGGATAACATGAACAAAGGGATGAGCTAAAATCTTTGTAAGGGAATAATCATAAGAATAAATATTTGGCACATTGGTTAGTAAGCATGACACATTGATATAAAAAAGGAATATAATGTAATTGAATATATAGAACCAAAACATATAAAACATGGGATCATAGTAATGTGGAAGAAACATAAAATATGAATTTATCATGAGTTAAGGCTCGTTTCAAATATAGTATCACAAGTCAAGGATAACCACCATGACCATTGCACATGGTAGTATGAGTCAAGGCTAACTGCCAAGACTGTTTCACATAACGTCTCTTGAGACTCGACTTTACCCAATGAATTGGAGTGATATATGGGAAAAAAATTATAACATGTTCATGAATATGATTTACACCTAATAATTATACATAATCAATCATACATAAACATAATGGTACTCATGGAAAGAAATGGGTATCATAATCATGTCACAAAGCATAATAAATGCGTTTATCATACAACTGTCCATGAAAGAAATGAATTAAGACATACATGGACATTCATAATTAAAATTGGTCATATATCAAGGTAATTGATGTAAAACATAATTTAATTCATGTAATAAGATTATTTAATAAATTTTAGCGTTAAAACATTTTAGTGTAGTTTTAAGAAAAATATTGCATTTGAAATAAAAAGGGGAATAATACATTATATAAAACCATAAGTGAACCAAAAATATTTTCATAATAAAAATATTTATTTTATAAAAACAATGGTAGTTAAAATAGATGATATATTTCACTTGAAATTGGTTAAGAATTCAAGAAGTTCCCTAAAAACGGGTTTTCTTATCGGGGAGTATTGAGGAGGTAATCACTTAAGAGCATGTATATCCTTGAAAGAGAATGAGTAATGGATCTTGATACATAACTTTGGAAATATAAATATAAATTATAATATACACGTAAACATAATATAGGATTTTATTTGTGTAAAAAGATAGTAAGGTAACCCGAATGAATAATGGAGGTTCAGTTAGAATCCCTTACCTTAAGTCTGATGGTGTTCTTTGCTTGATCTTAATGAACTGAATAATCAAACTGGGTTCAATAATTAATATTAATAGAACCTACTTTACATTTTATTTATTTATTATAAACCTTTTGAGTTCATTCATAACCATTTTGATGGGTTGTGAGGTTCAATTTCATTGTTCGGGACTATTGGTTTCATGAACGGTTTACTTATATACATGAATGGATAATCATGTAAAATGAATATGGTTGTACAAAATTGGAGTTATATGTTACTATTTAACATCCATATGTTTACATGGTTGAAAATTTCATTTGTTTACTTTGAGTGAAGTTGAATCATTATATAAAACTTTAGTGACAATCTTTTGGGTTAATTGGCTGTTTTTTTATCAAAACAAACACTTTTTGTCTTATAAAACAAAACCATGTGTAAAAAAAGATTATAAAACCATAGATGATACATAATATATATATATATATAATATTGTATATTTTAACCATAATAATGGTTTCATGACCATAATTTAAGACGGTAATGGAAATTGAAAACCCATCGTCCTTGAATGTGGTAAATTAACACGTCTCAGATGGTGTTTTTACTACTAGTATAAAAGAAGGGTAAAGGAGAGACGATATTAACTTATTCCATTATAATAAAAACATTACAGTAAAAATAATTTATTGGAGTTGTTATAACATTTGTATGGGGATAGGTAAGGATGGAAAAGGAAAAAAAATAAACCTAAAATAATTGAATAGAGGAATTTACCTCTTGAATTAATCTTCCTTGAGATCCTCTTAAGTGGAGAGAATTTGGTATTTTTAGGAGACCAAGGGATTATGGTCATGAGGGAGGATCTTGGTGGGATATTTGAGTAGAATTTAGGCAAGTCACGATGCATGATAGGAGTGAGGAGAAGAGGGGAGTGTGGGTGTTTTTTATAGGGGAGGGGAGTCGAGTTTTCTTAATATTTTAATCATTACTTTATTATTTATCCATAAGACAAGAAATAGTGATTGTTACATGACCAAAAATAGTAATTAGTACATTTTTGTTTTCACCAAGGGTTCTTACATCAACAATGATTCTAGGAATAGTGTATTTATCCCTTAATGTATATATACGGTAAATTATCATGTTACAATATTCATAAAAAATTCATGTATTTTAGAAAAATCCCAAAAAATCACCCTAAACATTTTTTTCATCATGTAGAATCCAAAAATGAAATACATTTTTGAGAAATAATTTTCTAAACATTATTAATTTAATTTTTAATTAAAATCATAATTTACTTGAAAAAATACATATTTTAAACTTATAACTGGTTTTATAATGCTTTCAAAAATTACATAAGTTATTACAAAATTATCTTAAAAATATAAGAAATAAAATTGTTAATTTATGATCACCTTTTAGGAAAATAAATTTTATTTTAAATTAATTAAATAATTATAATTAATTATTTATGACTTACAAAAATACCAATACTTTTATAATGGTCATATTGTCACTTATAAGATGTCTAAATTTTATTTATACATTCATGGGTGAGGTTACTATTATTTTGGCCGATTAAATATTCATAAGTTTTATATTAATATTCTTAAGGGTAGGTTACTATTTATAAGGGTAGGTTATTATCCACCAAAAAATAAATTTTGTTTCATCAAACCCCAAAAAACACCCTGAACACAATCGTGTATGTCAGATTTTCGAAATTCAAAACACAGAAGTGGCAACAATTATGTTTAATGGTCACATAGTATTTAGTATCATGATATGTCATAGAATTTCCTAATGTGATTATACTATAAGGAATAATTATAATAAGGGAATTTTATTGATAAAACATTGGGTATTTACAATAATAGTTCATTTATTCCCTTTTTCATCAGATATAACAAGTATCTCATTTCATATTTTATACAACCAAATATATCACATGAAATTAATATACCCCTATCATGAAACATTCATGTTAATATATATCTTTATATTCCTATAATGATGCATTCATACACATCTGGTTCCATACCCGGCCTCCGGTATAAATTTCAAGAAACAATAACATCACACAACATGTGAATCACCCTGGTTGAAATAATATCAACCGTAACAAGAGAACATCATGAACAGCAATCACATCCCTGGGCACTCAGATTTTCCCCCATAAATGGTTAGGTACTCTCATACACAAGATCATTACTAAGTCCTGACACATATATGTATCCTTTCTACATTTTCTAAATATTTATGCAATAGAAAAGGAACATGATCCTCTGATACCACTTTGTAGGGTTCCCAACTCGGTGCTCTCTCAAGTTACTGAGACAGTTGTCTACTTTTCCTCAGGTATTCCTCCTTGTATGCCATAGGCATCCAAATAGAAATGAGGTTCTAAATAAAATATTTTTATATTATACCCTAGGGTTAATAGTTTCAATGAAAGCATAAAATAATTGCAGAGTAGCAGAAATAGAAAAAAATTATGAACAAATAATCAGACAACCAAAGTTGAGAATGGACCAACAGAATAAATCCAAATAATGAAATAATAATTAAATGATAAGTTAACTGAAACTAAATGCCATTCTGAATGTCATACAGATAAAATACTAAACATACTCAAATAAAGACTCTAAATAACTTTGTCTTGAACCCCATGTTGGTCCCATCTCCAATCTCCATCCCATCCAGCAAACCGAAAATCAATAACAGGGTCCCTTTCCCTTGTCCAAAATTGTATCTATGATTTATTTTTGGGAACTAAATGGTGTCCTATTTAGCGTGAGAGTAAAAATAAATATTTCAATACCACCGTGTCTAAATAAATCATTCTAGTAAATATAGTTCATTCAATATAGTAATAAAAAAGTTATTAATTTAATAAATTAATACTATACATGAAATAAACATTTTGACCCTAAAGTTCTAAGTTGAAACCTAGGGATGGCCTAAAAACTACTTTAATGCCCTACCAGATATCTCTATCCAGTGGAGGATCCTCTTGTATTAGGACAGATCACCCAACTGGTGGCAGATTCTCCCTCCTAATATGATTCGCACAAACATCATGTTCCCAACTGTCCTCTACCCACAGGCTATCTAGAATATCACCCTTGGGAATCCTGAATATTTTTTTCAGGTATCTAGTGACTCTACATATGGCCCATGTAAATCTGATATAATCGTATTCTCTACCCTTGGGAATAAAGTACATGTTCACCTAGTGCTCAGGTGGTAGGAAAACATGCACCATTCACTCATGCATCAATATAAATCATGAGTTATGTCCTGAAAACTCAACATGACACAAGGCATCCTGCCTTTAAGAATCAATCAAATTAGTTTCGCTTAAACACAAAATCTATGTAGAAAATCATAAGGTCAAAACCACACATTCCCGATATATAATCATAATACACAATGAACAATTTATCAACTTATCATTTGTATATACAGGTATAATTCATTAATTTAGGTTCCCAATTATCATCATAATTATATAAAACTTTGTTTATTTATCATTTAACCATAACATAATTACCATATCAGTTAACCCAATTTAGATGACAAGATTATAATATAATAAATCACACAATATACATGTTATTCCAATTTCTAAGAATAATACAATAATTAATCAATTTCTCCAATTTTTTACAAGTTTCTAACATTAAGAAAATCAAGTTTCAATAAGGTCCATGTCTAGAACACCTATTGGGTGGCTTCAGTTTTTATTCTCTAAGTCTATACACCCAAAAGGATCCAGTAGATAATCTAAAAATAATGATTATAATTTATCCAGGATTATCCAAATTATTTGGTTGTGTGTGTGGAATTCTGGCACAATAACACTGAGTACACATTATGGATAATTAAATCAGGCCAAATGGGTATGTTTTATACCAACCACATCAAATAAAAATAAGGTGATGTCAAAACATCGCATCTGTGGTAGTTATTGGTTTCTTTTTTCCTTTAAAAGAAAACCAAAAATTCCATCAACAATGGATTGAGAAGCGTATGAAGAACTGGAAGGTGTACCTTAAAAATATTGGTCTAGAGGTCAAATATCCAATGTTTTCTTGCTTCTAGATCAAATAGGACTCTTAGTCATCTTCCAATTGAGGGTTGACATAGATAGGGAGTTTGGTGTTAGAAAAATTCATGATGCTGGACAATTTTAATAGACTAGGCATAAAAATTTCAAAATGTGAATTTAATTCACCCCTACCGAATTTCCCAGAGGCCTTAATTTTTATTTTATATTATTATGTATAATCCCCCATTTAAGGGTTGAAGGGGAACCCGTATATGACCCGTAAGCCCAAGGAACAAGGCCCAAATGACCTGCAATACATGACCCGAAGGCCTATAGGCATACCATGTCCAATACATGACCCGTAGGCCCAGCCTACTTAAACTGACCCTCCCCATATTCTACATCATTAATCACCTATATCCCCACATTGTAGTGTTGATTGTCTAGCATTGCCCCATACAAAGTTTCACAGTGCCTGGTCCCGATGGTGGTTCCCATACCCTCTAATTTTTCCAATCCGGTTAGCTCTACTTCTGTTGGCTGCTATTCTTGTTGCTCAGATCCTCCTATGGGGCCTGTTCTATGTGAACTAGGCTACTCCATGGTCTTTGTGGCCCAAAGGCCCTATGTCCTGAAGCCTTTTATGACCTGAAGTCCCTTGAGACCCATAGGCCCAAACCGGTGGCCCGAAGGCCCAAATCAGGTGAATAGATCCAGCTGCTACAGTACCAGATTTAAAATTTTAAATAGAATTATTAATAATAATGTTTTTATTCAATGATTTATCATGTGAATATTTTAACTTATCTTTTGAGATCATAGACTTGAAATCCTTCGATGATTCAGCTTTGATTTCTATACCCTTATTATATTATTCCCAAATAATTTTCAATTCATTTTTATCATAATATTATTTTGATTATTTCATGAAAATTTCATCTTTTTTCACTACAAAATTTTTATCAATATCTTCAATTAATTTCTATTTATCATCCACCTTTAATTTTTATTTCTTGATTTCTTCAATGAGTTTTCTTTTGAGAAACTACTCCTTTTCTTCACTATTATATCCATGTTATTCCTTTAAAAATACATTTTTATTATTGATATTAGTAATATTATAAAGTAATTATTACAATTTATCCTTAAATATGTCCTCTATATAATATTATTAACATCTATTTTCCTTAATACTTGAGGAATCTTCATGCTTCTCAACATGGTATATTAAATTTATGAACTTCTCAAGTGTTTCATTCTATAATTAGCTATTAGATAATGATTATTCTTATTATTATTTTCTCATCATAATTCTCTTTTTTCTTCTTATAAATTTCTTTCTTCCATCACTATATTTTTATAATTCCTTTTAATTTTTTTTACAAGACTTCTTCTGAGCTTTTCATTATCTTCATCTTCTTTGTACTTACTCCTCTCTTTCCTTGGATATTTTATAGAAAATTTTCCAATTACGCAAAATTTTAATCATGTGAGTGGTGTCTTACCTTTTTATTTGTAAGAACCCGAACCTTCTTTTCAGGTATGTTTTTCCTTTTTCGAGAGTTTTTGATAAAAGAGGAGTTTTTAGAAATTTTTTAAGTACATGCCATGTACTTTATGAGTACACGCCATGTACTTCATTGTCGCAGGAGGTCGTGTGCTGGCCGTGTCATGGCCACACACACGGTCGTGTGGGGTGACATGGAGGCCACTTAAAGCGGAGTATGGAAAAGGAAAGTACACTCTGTGTACTTAAAAAGTACATTCCGTGTATTTTGTTTCTTTTATTAAACGCACATAGGTCACGTCTTACAAATAGAATTGTCTTCTTCTAGGCTTTCTTCATCCAGGAGAACCCGCACATCCACAGATCTTCGATGAACTCCCGAGCCTCCTTCCGTCCTTTGAATCGAACTCCATCGGTTGCATTGGAATCACATCGGTGAGTTCTCTCTTCTTCTAGAGCATCGTTTTCCAATTCCACCTATTTTCCACGTTATCCTGGGTTGAACGTTTTATACGTTTTCATAGATCTACGACATTCTAAGGAGATTCTAGCTTCGAGGTTCAAGTATATTGATCTCTTAACCCTGAGGTAGGTGGTTTGTGATTTTCTGTAGAAAGTCTTTGAGTATTATGTGCAATTTCCACCAATACCCTTGAATGAGGAATTGTGTATTTACCGTTTTTAGACCTATTGTTTTCTTTCTTTGCTTTTATGCCTGAGTAGAGGTTATTGTTTGTGAATAGGGTAATTTTTTGTGCTTTGGATGTATTTATCCTGCATTTTTGGCCTATATTTGACCTTTGGGTCTAGTTTTCCTATTTGGATACTGTTTCCTTTTCCATTCCTAGTATTATAGGATGGTGTGCCTGTTTCTCTGATATGTTGTTATGCTATAGAATTCTATCCAAGTAGTTCTTGAGGTTTACTTTGGCCGTTATAGGATGCTATGCTTGTTTAACTTACACAGGGCCATGAGAACCTGGTGTATAGACCATAGGGAGAATTGATATTGAGGTCTTCTTCAGAGTGTCTTTATAATTACGATGCAAGACCATGGGAGTAATTGGCGTTGAGTGCTTCCCTAGAGTGTATGTAGTTCCTCGGCATCGGCCACAGGGGGAATTGACATTAAGTGCATACCCAGAGAACCTTTAGTATGATATGAGACTATAGGGGGAATTGATGGTGAGTGCTTCCCTAAATATTCTATACTTTAGCTGAACCAGAGGGGTGAGACTGTGTTTGCTGCCCAGAGGGTTGCTTGTACTTGATAGGTAGAACCAGAGGGGATAGGATGTGGGTACCTCTCAGAGGGTCACATGTTGTGTTATCTATTTTGTTGTTGCATGTTGTGTGGTGTTTTGAATGATTAAACTGTGGATTGTTTACTACTTAGTGCTTCCTTGTTACTTCTTAGTGCTTCCTTGTTTACTGCTTTCTGTACTTTTACCTACCATATACTCACTGACTGTTAGGAATAGATCTTCGGGTGGTTTCCTACTAGGATTTAGTCTCACACCCTATTTGGGCCATGCTTTTGGTCCCACACAGATTATATTACTGCAGGTATAGACATGGGAAAGAACCCTTCAACTTCAGATACTTGATTTCATTGGAGTTGGAGAGAATGGGACCAAGCCGAGGCTTGCGATGTTGAGTATTTTCTCATCTTTTTTCAGTGGTACTTTGTTTTAGTATTATATTCATAATTGTGACTTGTTTGGATTCTTTTCTAGTCATATATGTATCATCCATCATTTATATATATTTATGCTCCAGTTGTTTATTTATCAGTCTTCCATTGTTTACTGTTGTTGGATATTTACTACTTCCACTATTGTGTATTGTTTACTTCTGTTGTGTACTCTGACAATGTGGGCATAGTTTCCCCACCATCACACCCAAGGCCCTCTCTACTAGTCATCATCCTCTGGCATTCGGGGAAATGCGCTTGAGGCAATGTGACCAACCGGGTATGGGGTGCCTTGGGTGGCTTCCAGAACCGGGACGTTACAAAGTGGTATCATAAGGTCTTCTTTTCTCTTGACTTACTATTTGGAGCCTATAGCCAGGGATAGGAAACAATTTATACATGGTGTTAAGTTGTGCCTGAGAGTAGCTAACCCGTGTATAGGGAAGAGAAAATCTACCTAGTTATTGAAATTTTTCTGGTTTGCAATTTTACAGTTGATTTGATTTCACCGTTGGGTGATTCACATGTTTTGTGCAGTTATTGTTGATTGTATTGAGGTTCTATTTCTATCTCAACCCGATGAGATGAGGGTATTCCATCTCATTCATCATATAGGAACTTGTTAGAAATCACATGTCATGCATTCTTTCCATTTCATCTAGGATACATTAGCGATTTCATGTTGTTGTGATAGATGTTGTGTAGAATATGCATGCTGTTGTGATAGATGAATTGATAGAGATACCTGTTGTTTGATAGGGAATTGTGTGTAAGGTTTTGTTTGAATGAATTCAAAACTTTCGTTTTTGAGGTGTTATGGGCCCTCATGGACCAAAATTTAGTGGATAATTGCAATGTCTTCTTGTTTATAACTTTTATAGGGTGCTAAACTTTGATTCCCGAGGATTATGGGCCCTCACAGATCAGAATTTGGTACTTTCAATGCTTGTTTCAGTGTTTTTTGGGTTCCGGAGTAGTTTCTAGGGCTTACTATCCAGGAAAACCCAGAATACACGTCGTTTAATGTTAAGTACACCCCATGTGTTCTTCTGTTCGGGAAAAAACAGTTTTTCTTAACTGCACGTTGTTTACTTTATGTGCACACCGTGTAGTCTGTGACCATGTCGTAGGTCGTGTGGGCAGAAACATGGGATGGGAAGAGTCTGGTGAAAACACTTCATGTCCATATTGAACACACCGTGTAGTATAATCCTGGTAACCTGGCCATGTAGCTAACAACACGGGTCGGTGGAGTCTTTTCTTATACACATTGTGTCCCCCTTGAACACGTCGTGTAGTCTGACCCAGGTACTCGGCCATGTCACAAAAAACACGGGTCGGTGTTATCCTTTCACATATATGCCGTGTATGTTAGGAACACGACGTGTAGTTTGAGCCGTGTTTCTGTCCGTGTCACTAACAACATGAGCCAAGTGAAGCTTTTCCAATACACCTCATGTCCACCTTGAACACATCTTGTAGTCTTGTATTAGGAGAGCCATGTGGCTTAACCATGTAGAAGGACCTGGGCAGGGGAAGAGGATTCAAGTACACACTGTGTTTCTTGGGAACACCTCATGTGTTTGGGGTGTTACATGACTAGTTTAGGAAAAAGTACAGGCCCATGTGAATGAATTCAGGTAACACGCCGTGTAGGTATTTTACGCACCGTGTAGTCTTTTTTTATAAAATATGAATGTTTTCTTCCTCTTGTTCTCTTATTATACTCCTCATTTTCAGTCTTTGATATTTTTGATCTAAGGAGTGTGCTTGACCTTTCAGTCATGCCACCGAGACATCCTCCAGTTGTACACCAATTGCCAACCAGTGATCAGACACCGGACATGGCTGATCAGGGACCACCTATAGATCCTACTATTGTGCCAGTCTTGGCACTAGTAGTTATACATATTACTGGTGCTGATGCACAGTTTAGGGAGGAATTTCTGAGTATGATGTAGACCTTTCAGGGAGTTTCACCTCTTTCCCCGTCGATGGCTAATTTGACACAGGTCTTCCAGCAGTAGCATCCTCCCACCTTCTCAGGGGAAGGAGGACCGCAGGCTGCAGAGTCATGGCTTGAATCCATGCTGATAATATTTGAGCATCTAGAGACACCTCTAGAGAGGAGAGTCAAAATTGATACCTATATGCTACATGATTCTACTAAGATATGGTTGGATGTGATCTCACAGGTGGGTCATCAACACTTCATGTCATGGGAGGAGTTCCAGTGCATCTTCTATGAATACTGCTATCCGGAGACCCTATGGTCCGACCGAGCCCAATAGTTTATGACCCTTGAACAGGGTACCCTATCGGTTATGGAGTACTCCTCTCGTTTCACCAAGCTTCAGCATTTCACACCCTTCCTGGGAGGAGATGGGTTATTCCTGGAAAGGAAGTTTGAGGATGGCCTCAGACAAGACATCCGCTCTTAGGGGAATATCTTCAGGTTGACTTCCATTGCTTCCATCGTCAACCAGGAACTAATCACGGAGCAGAATCTAAGGGAATCCGGAGTTGTGAGCCAGGACGGCTCAACATCCAGAGTTAGTGCTCAACCAACTGATAGTCGGAAGCATCGCAGGGAGACTACACGGGGAGATCCGAGTAGGCAGGATGCATCTTCTGGTAGCCAAGTGGTGTGCTACCAGTGCGGAAAAAATAGGCATACGAGGCTTCAGTGCCAAAGAGACCCAGTGGAGTGTCGATCTTGCGGCAAGTTGGGGCACCTTCATCGTTTTTGTTAGATCTTTTCACCAGCATCTAGTGACGGGGTTTCATCTATGACTCCTCATACAGGAGAAGCTCTGTTAGTTTCTCACCAGTCTGGGAACTGGAGTTATTCCTGCTGTTCAGGCCGAGGTGGAGGTCATGGATGTGGTAGTTAGTCACTAGGCCACCAGCGACAACAGGGTGGAGCAGTTCAGAGTAGTCAGGCAGGGTCACAGGGCCACGAAGCTCTCTAGACTTTCGTAGTGGAGCAGACCCATCAGGAGTAGGATCTCAGCCCCTCTATAGTTAGAGGTAAGATCCTAGTTGCCTCGGTTTTATCTTCATCTCTTTTAAATACTGGTTCTACACATAGATTTATATCTTTCATTGTTGTGGAGATCCTTGGGCTCTGTATCTTTTCTTCTACTGATGTTTTGGCACTAGACACTCCGTTGTGGACAAGAACATCTGGTGTACGTCAATGAAAGTAGTGCCCTATTGAGGTTAGTGGGTGTCACTTCCTTTGGGATCTTTATGTTCTAGAGATGACAGGCTATGATTTCATTCTTATAATGGACTAGCTAATTCCTTTCCAGGTAGTTGTAGACTTTTATCAATGCAGGGTGAGTTTCTTATCACCAGAGGGTGGATCTTTTCATCATAAGGGTGAGTGGGATGTCCAGGCGAGCAGAGTGGGTCTAGAGCATCATGGGTTGGGAGAGGTTATAGCCCAGATTACTAGTATTTATCTGGATGACCATTGGACTTCACAGTTAGACTTTCCTCCAGTGGTGGATCATTTCAGATATTTCTTTCTAGAGGACTTTTCATGTTTTCCTCTAGAGCATGAGGTAGACTTTTCTATTGAACTTGTGACATGGGTGGAACCAGTGTCCATTACTCATTATAGGATGGCTACACCAGAGTTGTAGGAGCTCAAGAAATAGTTAGAGGAGTTGCAGGCCAAGGGTTTCATCCGACCCATTACTTCTTCTTGGGGTTCGCCTATCCTGTTTGCGAAGAAGGAAGACGATACCCTTAGGATTTGGGTGGATTATTGGAAGCTAAACCAATTGACGGTCAAGAACCGATATCCCTTTCCTAGGATTGATGATCTATTTGATCAGCTTTGAGGAGCTTGGGTGTTCTCGAATATTGACTTGAGGTCTGGTTATCATCAGTTTTGTGTTAGACCATCTGATATAGCTCTCACATCCTTCCAAAGTAGGTATGGTCTATACGAGTATATGGTTATGTTGTTCGGTCTCATGAAAGCGCCTGTAGTTGTCATGGAATTGATGAACTGAGTGTTCCATCCATACTTGGATTCCTTCGTGTTTGTTTTTGTGGATGATATCTTGGTGTACTATCACACTCAATATGACCATGCTACCCATCTTGAGATCATTTTTAGTACACTGAGGGAGCATCAGTTATATGATAAGCTCTCAAAATGCCACTTTTGGATGGACCAGATTCACTTCGTGGGTCATGTTATCTCAGTGGTAGGAGTATTAGTAGACCCAGGGAAAGTGAGAGTAGTAGTTTCCTGGGAGCAGACGAAGAACATCTTCGAGGTGCGGAGTTTTCTAGGGATGGCTGGATACTACAGACATTTCATACGGGACTCTTCACGCTTAGAAGCACCACTAACAGGTCTAACCAAGAAGGGTGTGAAGTTCTTATGGTCAGATTCTTGTAATCCAGCCTTTCAGAAGCTGAAAGGGAGGTTGACTTCAGCACCGATACTAGTCTTTCCAGAGTCGGGAAAGAGATATACCATTTACTACGATGCATCAGGTATCGGGCTGGAAGTTGTGCTTATTTAGGGAGATGGAGTCATTGTGTACGGGTCTCAGCAGTTGAGGCCACATGAGAGGAATTATCTAATGCACGATTTGGAGTTGGTAGTTGTTGTTCATGCCCTACGTTGTTGGAGAAATTATCTTCTGGGAGAGTACTTTGTGGTTTTCACTAACCACAAGAGTCTCAAGTACATCTTCACTCAACGTGATCTAAATTTGAGGTAGCACAGGTGGGTTGAGTACCTACAGTCCTTTGACTTTGAGTTGTCCTATATGCCTGGGAAGGGCAACGTAGTGGATGATGCGTTGAGCAGGAGGACTCAGATACAGGTAGTTCAAGAGGCCATTAGTGAGTGGTAGCTTATGGATCTGTTCTCTGAGATGCATTTGGAGGTGCAAGAAAGATAGGGGTATACTTTTCTATCTTCTGTAGTTGTTACCTCTACTCTTCTAGATCGAGTTTGAATGAGGTAGCTATTAGATTCTCAAGGCTTGGCCCTAAGGTAAAGAGTATCAGGAGAGGACCCTATTCCTAGATGGACCATAGGCGAGGATGCGATCTTGCGTTTCCAGGGGCACGTATGGGTGCCATCAGACATACGTGAGGAGTTGATGTGGGATTTTCATTTCTCAATTTGGGCAGTTCATCCTGGAATCACCAAGATGTATCGTGATCTACACCTTTAGTATTGATTGCTAGGTATGAAGAGGGATTTTTCTGGTTTTTTCATCAGGTGTTCCACTTTTCAGCAGGTGAAGGTGGAGCATCAGTGATCGGCAGGGCTTTTGCTTCAGTTACCCATTCCCGAGTGAAAGTGGAATGACGTCGCGATGGACTTCGTGACCAGTTTACCGATGTTGCCTCGAGGGAATGACATAGTTTGGGTTGTCATTGATAGACTCACAATGTTTTATCACTTCTGGCTGATCAAGGATACCTTCAGTGTTGATGAGATGGGATGGTTGTACATCTAAGAGATTGTACGTCTTCATGGAGTTCCACACTCCATTGTTTTAGACAGGGATGTTAGTTTTACTTCTCGGGTCTCTCAGGGGCTTCAGAAGGATTTGGGCACATAGATACTTTTGAGTACAGCTTACCATCCTAAGACAGATGGCCAGTCCAATCGTACGATTCAAGTGCTTTAGGATATGATCTGAGTATGCAACCTGGATTTTGGAGGTTCGTGGGAGAAGCATATACCTCTTGTGGAGTTTGCCTATAACAATAGTTTTCAAGTATCTATTCAGATGGCACCTTATGAGTCTTTTTATGGTAGGCCATGCCGATCACCCCTATGTTCGCTAGATGCAGGAGAGGTAGCTTTTCTGGGACCTCATCTTGTTCAGAAGACCTCAGAGTAGATGGAGTTGATTTAGAAGAGGATGGCTACTGCACAGTCTCGACAGAAGTCTTATACTGATCAACAGAGACGACCTCTGAAGTACGAGGTTGGGGATCAGGTTTTCCTTCGTGTAACACTGAGGTTGGGACACAAGAGGATTAGGAGGCAGGGTATGATTTCACCGAGGTACGTCGGGCAATTTGAGGTGTTGGAGAGAGTTGGATCGGTTTCCTATCGATTTCAGTTACCTCAGAGGTACCAAGCTATGCACGATGTCTTCCACATTTCTCATCTTTGACATTACTTTTCAGACATGTATCATGCCTTCCAACCCGAGGAAGTCAAGTAGGAGGTGGATGCATCTTTCAAGGAGCATCCTATCCGGATTTTTGATCGCAGTATGAAGGTTCTATGTGGCTGTTCTGTTCCTCTGGTACATGTGCTATGGTTGCACGGGTGGGTTCCGGATAAGACATGGGAGAGTGAGGCTGACGTACGATCACTGTGGCGGGAGTTGTTCGGGGTTTCTTCTTCTACGCTGCGCTAGGGAAATTCGGGGATGAATTTCTTTAAGAGGGGAAGTTTGTAAGAACCCAAACCTTCTTTTCAGGTATGTTTTTCCTTTTTCTGGAGTTTTTGAGAAAAGTGGAGTTTCTGGAAATTTTTGAAGTACATGTCATGTACTTTATGAGTACACTATGTGTAATTTTTTGTCGCATGAGGCTGTGTGTTGTTCGTGTCATGTCCACACACACGGTTGTGTAGGGTAACATGGAGTCCGCTTAAAGTTGAGTTCGGAAAAGGTAAGTACACGCCGTGTATTTCAAAAGAACACACCATGTATTTTGTTTTTTTTTCATTAAACGCACTGGGGTCACGTCTGACGGACAGAACTGTCTTCTTCTAGACATTCTTCATCCGGGAGAACCCGCACAGCCACAGATCTTCAATGAACTATCGAGCCTACGTCTATCCTCCGAATTGAACTCCATCGGTTGCGTTGGAATCACATCGGTGAGTTATCTCTTCTTCTAGAGCATCGTTTTCCAATTCCTCCTCTTTTCCAAGTTATCTTGGGTTGAACTTTTTATACATTTTCATAGATCTACGATGTTCTAAGGAGATTCAAGATTTGAGGTTCAAGTATATTGATCTCCTAACCCCGATGTAGGTGGTGTGTGCCTTTATGTAGAAATTCTTTGAGTATTATGTGAAATTTCCACCAATACCCTTGAATAGGAAATTGCGTGTTTACCGTTTTTAGCACTATTGTTTTCCTGCTTTGATTTTATGACTGAGTAGAGGTTATTGTTTGTGAATAGGGTAATTTTTTGTACTTTGGATGTATTTCCCCTACATTTTTTTCTTGTATTTGACCTTTGGGTCTAGTTTTTATGTTTGGATGTTGTTTCCTTTTCAATGCCTAGTATTATAGGATGGTGTGCCTTTTGCTCTGATATGTTGTTATGTTGTAGAATGCTATCCAAGTAGTTCTTGATGTTTAATTTGGACGTTACATGATCCTATGGTTGTTTTAATTACGCAGGGCCGTGAGAACCTGGTGTATAGAACATAGGAAGAATTGACATTGAGGGATTCTCTAGAGTGTGTTTATAATTACAATGCAAGACCGCAGGAGGAATTGACGTTGAGTGATTCCCAAGAATGTCTGTAGTTCCTTGAAGTGGGCCATAGGGTGAATTGATGTTGAGTGCTTCCTCAGAAGGCCTTTAGTACAATACAAGACTATAAGGGGGAATTGACGGTGAGGGCTTCCCCATAGATTCTATACTTTAGTTGAACCAGAGGGGTGAGACTATGTGTGCTACCCAGAGGGTTGCTTGTACTTGATAGGTAGAACCAGAGGGGATAGGTTGTGGGTACTTCCCATAGGTTTACCTATTGTGTTATTTGTTTTCCTGTTGCATGTTGTGTGGTGTTTTGAATTCTTAAACTGTGGATTTTTTACTGCTTAGTGATTCCTTGTTTACTACTTAGTGCTTCCTTATTTATTGCTTTATGTACTTTTACCTTCCATATACTCACTGACTGTTAGGCACAGATCTTCGGGTGGTTGCCTACTGGGATTTAGTCTCACACCCTGTTGGGGGCATGCTTTTGGGCCCAAACAGATTATATTATTGCAGTTATAGACAAGGGAAAGTGCCCTTCGACTTCAGGTACTTGATTGCATTGGAGATGAAGATCATGGGACCAAGCCGAGGCTTGCGATGTTGAGGAGTTTCTCATCTATTTTTCTTTTTTACTTTGGTTTAGTGCAGTATTTAGCATTGTGACTTGTTTGTCTGCTTTCTTAGTCATATATGTATCATGCATCATTTATATATATTTATGTTCCAGTTGTTTCTTTATCAATCTTCCTCTATTTACTATTGTTGGATATTTTCTGCTTCCGCTATTGTGTGTTTTTTACTTCTGATGTTTACTCTGCCAATGAGGGAATAGTTTCCCCACCATCACACCCAAGGCCCTCACTGCTAGTCAACAACCTCTGGCGTTCGGGGAAATGTGCTTGAGTTCATGTGACCAATTGGGTATGGGGTGCCTCTGGGTGGCTTCCTGAACCAGGACATTACGTTATTTTTCCTTTCCTTTTATTAATTTCATGGACATAATTTACATGATTCTCTTATAATCATCATCCTTATCTTCTTTATAATCAGAACCACTAGAGTCTTCAACATCTTCATCCTTGATTTTAATCTTTCTCGTGGCTTCAAAATCCATTTATTCTTAAATACTATAGTATTTGTCAATTCATATGAAATGATAATGTTTTAGAGATTATCAAGTGTGAGATCCACTATATATTATATAGTATAGATCTTATGATAAAATCTATTAGGAATGTTACACATAAACTTCTTCACAATTATATAATCCTTATGGTTTTCATCATATATTTTGATATTAATGAATATCTAATTTAATCTTATAAAATAGTCATCAATGGTTTCTCATTCACCTATTTTATTTCCTTGAAATATGAATCTATTTAATTGAAGTTTTTCCAATTTAAATTTGACATTCCCTTTATTGTTTCTTTTGAACTTTTCTCATATTGATTTTATAGTTTTAAGTCTCATAACCTTATTATAGACCATCTCAAATAAGGATATAAGAATTGAAATTTCTATTTACCATTAGTTTCAACATTTTTCTTGCCAGCAAAGGACATTTGAGAACATATTTTAGTTGTTGGAAACCCCATAGTTGTAGTTTCAACAACCTCCATGCTGGGAGACAGAAGATAGGGTAACATCATATTATTCCAACCATAGTAATTCATTCCATTGAAGGTGATAACACCATTATAGTTAACAGAGTTAAGATTATCAATATAACAAACCTATTTTCTCATATATATACATTACATAATTTTCACAAAACATTTAATAATTTATACAAACACATGTCCAAAGACCGTATCAGTTTCATTCCCTTGGAAACATATAAACATAAACACAGGTATATAAGTGATCTACATTATCTTCTACTAGGTTCTCCATGACTATAACCCTCTACAAAAACAATCATACATAATACATGTCTTCATAAATTGGAGAAAAGAAACGAAAGAAAGGGTGAGATCATATACTTAGTAAGGGTAAACAAGGGATATATGTAAGAATAATCATGAGCATAAGTGTATGATAACATGATCATAACATTAAAATATCATACCCTACATATCAAAGATAATAGACAAGATTCCTGGCATAAATATTGGAAGTTCATAAGACATGAATCATAAGGGAATAAAGAGCATAATCCATGAAATCATAATATATGAATAATACATGGAATTTTGGAAGACACATAAACATATAAAATTATTTCCATTGTAGTCAATGCTTAACTATAAGGTCATATTAGTGGAATGGATTCACTCCCCAAACCATCCTAGTAGTCATGGTTATAACACCCTAAGATTTTATGGTATGTTCGTCTTACAATAATTTTAATTCATTAGATAACTTATATGCACACAACAACAAGTCACTATGAAACAACACTATATTTTTATAATATAGTTATAACCTAGAAATTGAACATAATTTTGTAACTTATTTGATTTGAATTTTGAAAAACGGTCACGCATGGTTCCGATGAGTATGATATTTAGAGTCTGATTGGATCAACTCATTTTTTTGGTGAACAGTAACCTACACTTATGAATACTAACGTATCCATATGAATATTAATATGACCCTTATGATTATTAATGTACCCTTATGAATATTAACCTCACACATGTCTGTACAAATAAAATTTAGGCACCATATAAATGGGGGGTGAATATTTTAATAATTAAGTGTTGGTATTTTGTGAGTAATAAATATTTAATTACAATTTTAAATTAATAAACTGATTTAAAATAAATTAAATTTTAATAAAATTTATTACTAAATAAATATTTTTTACCTATATTTTTGGTATAATTTAATGATACCTTAGTTAATTTTTAAAGGTATTATAAAATTAATTATAATTTTAAAAACTGTGTTTTTTAGTAAATGGTGTTTTTAATTAAACATTAAATTTCTATTATTTAGAAAATTATTTTCATAAAATGGAATTTATTTTTGGATTATACACGTCAAAAAATTGTTAGGGTGAATTTTTGACATTTTTCTAAAATACTTGAATTTTTTGAATAGTAAAATACGGTAATTATGGTATAAATACGTTATAAGATAAATAAAATATTCCTTTTATAATGGATGATGTAAGACAAAATTAGTTTGAACTAACATGCATAATTACTATTTTTAGTCACAAAAATTAATACTATTCATAGTCTTGAGGAAAAATAATAAACTAATGATTAAAATAAAGCAAAAACCCTCCTCTCCTCCATTATATAAACCATCCCTAACCCCCTCTTCCTATCACACCTATCAAGCTTTTATCATTTCATAAGTTCAAAAAAATACTCTCCCTAATCCCTCCTCCCAAGTCCATGACCTTCTGGTCTCACAAAAATTCTAAAAACAAAGGCCTTAAGAAGATTCTCAAGGAGGATTACTCAAGAGGTAAACCTCTCTTCCTTTTTCTTTCAACTTCTATTACATATTCCATTATTTTGTTTCTAACTCCTCACCTAATCACATCCAAATGATAAGATAATTCCATTACCTTACATGTAATGGAATTTTATTATTCTACTGGAATATTTCATCATCATCTCTTTTCCCCCTCCTATTATACTAAAAATGAAAACACCATCTGAGATGTGTTAATTTATCACATTCAAGGATGATGGGTTTCTAAATTCTATTACCGTATCCAATTATGGTCTTGAAACCATTTTTATGGTTTAACCAGATCATAATATATTCAATATATCCTATATAATGTTTTTTAATTATTTTTTACACATTTTATTTAATTATAAAACAAAATATATTCGTGGTGATAAAAAACCATCAAAATAATCCAAGCATTTATCATTAAAATTTTATATAATGATTCATCCTATCCCAAAATAACCAAATGATTTATAATACTATTTAAACTTATATATGATCATTAATAAACCATAACTTCAATTATGTATTTCAATTTCCATTTTCCACAAACTTCCATACTCATATACAAGCGAACCGAACATGAAAACTAAGAAAATGTGCACTCCCAAAAGATAAAATTGAATATATTAACCCATATAAAAGGCATAAAATAAATTAATGAATATATAATAAATAAATTACATATAGATAAGCTTTTTTAATTTATAATTAATTAATATAATTTTATTATTCATGACATTAAGATCAAGTGCATAATACATTCGGACTTAAGGTAAGGGGCTTCTCATCTCACTTTTATTTTAGTGAGATATCCATTGTTCACTACTTATTTCTTCTATGTGGGGTATGTATTCTGAAAATAGATATATAATGTCATGATTATCTTTATATTCATGGTATTAAATTATTCATTTGATGTTTATTAACTTTTGGTCATACGATTTATAGCATCCCGCCATTTTATAACATAAAATTTCATTACATTACACAAAACTGGGGATCTTTAAGGTCTAGTGTCTTGGAAACCAGGAACATAATACATGAAAACAACATAAAACATTCTTCTTAAACACTTGAAAGTCATCTCCTTAAGTTCATTCTAGGTTTCTTACTGCATCTCATAACCTGGGGACATACATCAAAAGAAAGGGTGAGCAGAAGGCCTAGTAAGGGAAACAAGAGGAACATTTTACATGTGAACATGAGATACTTCAATGAGGACATGAAAAGAATTTTAAGGCATGAGAAAGAAATCATGAGGCATTTCATAATAAAAATAACATTTTCCATAACTTGAAGATGTGGCTACATCATTTAACATAGACAATCATGAACATATCACCAAGGTCCATCCCTAAGGTGTCATTTGAAAATTACCAAGGTTATTCACTAAGGTATCGTGAAAATTGTAATCTCTAGTGGTTACATCATTACCCAATGCATTGGAGTGCTATCAGGGGGCACCCTTAAATTTGCCTTTATTATCATGTGAGCCACATATATCATCATCAAACATTTCATAAATAACCCACATAGCATAAAATAAATGGGTTTCATTTCATAATCATAACGTTTTAAAAACTGCTTTAAAGACATGATCTTTACGTCCCTTTAAACCCACGGAAAGGGAAAGAGAGTCTCATGTATGTAAATCCCAGAATTTAAAATGGAACATTTTGATATATATGTGAATAACCTTGTAGAAATAAGAGCTTTGAGTATTCACTTTATAACATAAAATAATTTTTGAGAAAAGAGAGAGACATTTTGAGGGGAAAATTCTGCAGCATAACGGCTAAGTTTCGGGGTTTTAGAAAACATTGAAATGAGAGGGGACATGGGTCACCCACTCATAAATGATCCATAAAACAGTAGGGTGAAATAATAAGAAGGAAATATGGACATGGTAATGAAATTTGAGGGACATACCATTTGAAATGAAAAACATGGAAGGAAAAAAATTAGATTTCTCTTATGAAAATTCGGCAGCCTTACGGCGTCACTTAACTTCAAAAGAAAATGATTTGACAAGATCAAATAGGGTCCCTCATAATATGATCATAAGAGATCAGTATGATAGATATAGATATCATAACCCAACATAATAAAAAGGAACTTGAAAGACTTGACATGAAAATCGAACTTGAAAAATGAGAAGGGTGAAAGAATCCCTTAAAAATTCGGCAGCCTAACGGCGTCACTTAAACTTTCATAAAACGAAATGATGAGAGTAAGAGGGGATCTCTCATAATATAAACATGAAAGGGCAGTAAGAGGAATATAAAATAACATCCTCTCACATAAAAACATGGAGCATAATAGGAATGACATAAAAGAGATTACATGAAAAGAAAGAGAGGGGTCAGATCCCTTACCTTAAAACGTGACTCTTGAAACTCAAAGGATTGGACCTTGAGGGCTTGGGGGCACCTTGGGAGGACTCTTTGGAAGGTAAGAAGACCAGAACTTCGTTGGGGGAGAGTTGGGAGTGAAAACTAAAGGAGGAAAGGGTGGGTATTTATAGGGAAAGTGAGGGGACAAAGCATTAATGGCCAAGGGACACCTCACATGTGCTTTTCTCAAACCCATGTGCTCTCCCTTGGCATTTATCATGGAGTTAGGCCACATGGGGCCCCCAAAACAATAATTCATCACCCTTGGCCGGCCAACCCTCAAAAGATTTCATGAAATCATCATGACACTGTTATGATGTCATTAAACATAGCGAAACCCTAAAACTGTATTTTTACTATTCACTGAAAATTCAACTTTCTCAGAAAAATCCCAAAATTTTACATTAACCAAATATCAATGCTATGATTTCAAAAATGAAATCCATTTTATAAAAATAATTTTCTAAATATTTTTAATTTAATTTTTAAATAAAAACACTATTCATCGAAAATTCATTTTTTTCAGAAAAATCCCCAAAATTTACCATAACATAATATCGATGCTCTGAGTTCAAAAATAAAGTCATTTTTATAAAAATAATTTTCTAATTATTTTTAATTAAATTTTTAATTAAAAAACACTATTCATCTGAAAAAACTAATACTTGACTAATAATTTATGAAACCGTTATTTAACCATTTTATTGAATCACATTACTTAATCAAGGTGCCTAGATTATTTTAAAACTTTTTTTAAGTGATATTACTAATCCATTTGGTCAAATTACTAATCCTAAGCGTAAAATCACTATTCACTATTTACTATTCATCAAAAATTATGTTGATCTTATTAGACTCGAAATTCCTTAATGAACACTTTTGTAGAAGACCATTTTTTGAAAATCATTACACATCATTAGTTATTTAGGGTTTACATAAATATTTCAAAATATCCCTTTTTCAAAATTCATCAATAAAATACATTCTAAAATTATCTAGACATTTGAAATTTCACAAACATCACTAAAGGAAGAAATCTCAATTTATTCACCCGAAAGGATTACACAAGGAAACTAGGGTCTCATCACATAGCCCCTTATAACACTGGCATAAGACCTAAGTGTAAGGTGTGCTATGGTGAGAGAATCTGAGGGAGGCTCAGATAACATTGCCCTAGTAGCAATCTCCACTAACTTGAACTTCTCCTGCAAGCGTTTTCGTTCAAGCTTGACACGCTGGAGCTCGGCTTGGGCTTGGTCCAAAGCGAATCCCACAGATGCTACCTCCTTCCCAAGCTCTGATAAGTGGGCTTCGTAAGGGTTGAGTCTACTGGATGAAGCCATCGCCTCCTCTTTCTGCATTGACCATTAACATCTTATTAAATCATTAAGAGTAAGTTAATATAATACTCAAAAAGATCGGGTCGTTACATTCTTCCCCCCTTAAGAAATTTCGTCCCCGAAATTTATACTTGAGGCCTAGCCGAAAAGGTGAGGGTACTTTTGCTTCATCGTTTCCTCGGGCTCCCAAGTCGCTTCTTCATACTTATGATTCCTCCACAACACTTTCACAAGGTGGGTAGTCTTGTTTCGTAGAACCTTGTATCTATGTTCTAAGATCTCCACTGGCTGCTCTTCATAAGAGAGGTCATGTTCAAGTTGTACCACCTCTGGGTTCAGTACATGCGAAGGGTCGGGTATGTACTTCCTCAAGAGAGATACATGGAAGACATCATGAACTTGAGCTAGGTTCGGTGGAAGTGCTAGACGATAGGCCACTGCTCCTATGCGATCAAGGATTTCATAGGGGCCAATGTACCTAGGGCTGAGCTTCCCTTTCTTCCCAAACCGCATGACTCTCTTCCATGGAGAGATTCGAAGGAAGACTTTGTCACCAACACCAAACTCCAAGTCCCTTCGACGATTGTCAGCATAGCTCTTCTGCCGAATCTGAGCAGCCTTTATGTGTTGTTGGATGGCATGAACCTATTCCGTCATCTCTTGCACGAGATCAATCCCAAGAAGCTTCCTCTCACCAGTTTCATCCCAACAAGTAGGAGTTCTACACCGCTTCCCATACAGAGCTTCATAGGGTTCCATCTGAATACTCACATGGAAGCTGTTGTTATAGGAGAACTCAACTAATGGGAGGTGTTGATCCCATCCACCTTTAAATTCCATTGAGCATAATCTCAACATGTCTTCGAGTGTCTGAATAGTCCTTTCAGATTGGCCATCAGTTTGAGGATGATAGGCCGTACTAAAATTCAATTCAGTGTTCAGAGCATGCTGAAGACTTCTCCAGAATTTTGATGTGAATCTTGGGTCACGATCAGATACGATGGATAGTGGTACCCCATGCAGCCTTACCACTTACTTCACGTATATCTTGGCAAGCTAATCCAGAGAGAAATCTTCCCGAATAGAGATAAAATGGGCTGTCTTGGTGAGACGGTCCACAATAACCCATATTGCATTGTTTCCTTTGGATGTTTTTGGGAGACCAGTTACAAAGTCCATGGTGATATTATCCCACTTCCATACTGGTATGGGTAGCGGTTGTAATACCCCCTTAGGAAGTTGTCTTTCTGCCTTTACTTTCTGACACACCAGGCACCTTGTAGTGTAATCGGCAATCTCCCTCTTCCTGTTATCCCACCAATAATGATCACGAAGGTCTCTATACATCTTAGTGCTTCCCAGATGTATAGAGAAAGTAGATCTATGAGCTTCATCCATCAGTTCTTTCTTTATCTCTGGAATAGATGGAACACATAGTCTTGTACAAAATTTCAATACACCTTCTTGATCAATATTGAAATCAGGGAACTTCCCATCCTTTACAGCCTCTAACTTCTCCTGTAGCAAAGGATCTTCTTTTTGAGCCTTCTTGATCTTCTCTAGTAATGAAGGTTGAGAAATCATTTGGGATAGGGTTGATGATGTCCCTTTCCTTATAATTCCCATGTCCAGTTTTACTAGATCTTTAATCAAGGGATCTCCCAGGATCCTCATTGTTTCCAGAACAACAGGATCTTTCCTGCTTAACGCATCCGCGACTTTGTTTGCTCTTCCAGGGTGATAATTAATTGAACAATCATAGTCTTTAATAAGATCCAACCATCTCCTTTGTCTCATGTTCAATTCTTTCTGAGTGAAAATATACTTTAGACTTTGGTGGTCAGTGTATATATCACATTTCTCCCCATAAAGATAGTGCCTCCATATCTTTAGAGAAAAAACAATTGTCGCCAGCTCTAGATCATGCGTAGGATAATTCTGCTCATGAATCTTCAACTGTCGAGATGAATAAGCAATTACCTTGTCATTTTGCATGAGGACGCACCCAAGCCCTTTCAGAGATGCATCGCTAAAAATAACGAATCCTTCTCCGATAGAGGGTAGTGTTAACACAGGTGAAGTAACCAATCTCTTCTTCAGCTCTTGGAAACTTTCCTCGCATTCCTTTGTCCAGATGAACTTAACCCCTTTTCGAGTCAACTTGGTTAGTGGATTAGAAAGCCGTGAAAAGTTTTTCAAAAACCTCCTATAATATCCCTCTAAACCAAGGAAACTACGAATCTCAGTTACTGTTGTGGGTTAAGGCCACTCCTCCACAACCATTGTCTTTGCAGGGTCAACCGAGATTCCTTCATTGGTTATGATGTGCCCCAAGAAAGCCACTTGTTGTAACCAAAACTCACACTTGCTGAACTTCCCAAAGAGCCTCTCCTTCCGTAGAGTTTTCAAAACAACCCTCAGATGATCTTCATGCTCCTCACGACTTTTTGAATATATCAAAATATCATCAATAAAAACTACCACAAAGTTATCAAGGTAGTCCTTAAAGACTCTATTCATCAAATCCATGAAAATAGCAGGAGCATTAGTCAAGCCGAAGGGCATAACAGTAAACTCATAATGCCCATATCTTGATCGGAAGGCAGTCTTTGGAATATCTTCCTTCTTCACCCTCAGTTGATGATAACCAGATCGAAAGTCAATCTTAGAGAAGAATTGAGCCCCACGAAGTTGGTCAAATAAATCAACAATTCTTGGAAGAGGGCATCTGTTCTTCACTGTAATCCCGTTCAGTTCTCTATAATCAATGCATAGCCGCATTGATCCATCCTTCTTCTTCACAAAGAGAACTGGTGCTCCCCAAGGAGACACACTCGGTCGGATAAACCCCTTCTCCAACAAGTCTTGGAGTTGTTTCTTTAACTCTTCTAGCTCCACATTTTCCATTCTATACGGAGTCTTTGATATCGGTTGAGACCCAGGTACGAGTTCAATGGAGAACTCTACCTCTCTTTCTGGGGGAGGTCCAGGTAACTCCTCAGGAAATACATCCATGTATTCCTGAACAATCGGAACATCTTCAATTTGTATGATCCCTTTCCCTTCTTCCTCATCACCGATTAACTCCATAAAGAAAGCTATAGGAGGTGCTTCTAGATAGGGATCAGTTCGGGATATCTCTCCTCGGAAGATAACTGTAGGTCGTTCATTCAAGACTACTGAGATTTCCTTACTTCTGCATTTGATGTTAGCGTTATACTTTGAGAGCCAGTCCATCCCTAGTATAATGTCAAATTCCATCATGGGAATGACTACTAGATTTGCGATAAGATTGTGCTCACCAAAGTAAACACTAGAGTCTCTAAACACTGTTGATGCATGGATAATCCCACTTGGAGTCTTGACTGACAACTCTACCTCAAGCAATTCGGGGATTGATTCTATATTCTTTGCAAACTTGGAAGAAATAAAGGAATGCGTAGAACCAGAATCAAATAAAGCACTTGCTAGTTTTGAGAGGACAACAAGAGTACCTGCTACCACATCGTTCGGAACTTTAACTTCAGTTGTTGTGATAGTGAAAGCACGACCTTGCTCCCTTGGCCTCTGCTGAGGTTGATGGTGATTCCCCTCCACCACCCTCGGATTTGGACATTGATTAGCAAAGTGCCCATGCTGTCCACACTTGAAGCATGTGACTTCGGGTAGGGCCAGAACCATCTTTCCTCTATCGTTAGTGTTGGGAAGTTGAGGCTTCACATCACCATGACAATTCCGAGAAATATGGCCTTCTTTTCCACACCTATAGGACTTGCCACTTCCGATCAAGCAGTTCCCCGGATGCTTCTTCCCACATTTATTGCATGTGGCATGTTGCATCTGCTTTCCACCTCTTTCCTGATCAAAACTTCTTCCCAGGCTTGGTTCTAGAGTTCTCTTCTTCGCATTAGATTTGTGAGACCATTGTGTCTCCCCAAACTCTAGTTCAACTTTCATAGCACTTCGAACTATTTCTTCATAGCTATCGTAGTCCCTGTTGGCTATATTCTTCCGCAGATGTGGTTGTAGTCCGCCAAAGAATCTATCAACCTTCCCATTAGGGTCCATGACAAAGCTTGAGGTATAACGGGAAAGCCTTGTGTAGTTCATCTCATAGCTTCCAACAGATTCGTTCTCCTTCTGCTTCAGCTCGAGAAACTCTTTCTCCATTCTCGTTCTCATGGAACGAGGGAAATACTTGTTAAAGAAAATTCCCCGAAATTCTTCCCACTCCATAGCTTCCATATCTCCTCGCGGCTTCGTGTTTTTGATCAGTGACCACCACTGATCAGCTTCTCCCTTTAGGCGGTAAACAGCAAGGGTGACTTTTTCTTGTTCCGAACAATGAAGTATAGAAAAGATCTTTTCAATGGAGCTTATCCATTGTTCCGCAACCAATGGGTCAGTAGATCCACTGAATTTTGGCGGTCGTTGACACATGAAGGACTCAACAGAGTGTTGTTCCCTTCGTGGTGAGGTTGGCCTCTCAGCTTGATTCAAGTTATTACTCATAACTTGAGTCAGTCGGTTCATCATTCGCATGAATGTTTCCATTCTGGCTTCCATCGGAGGGCCGTCAGCACATGGTGCATTGCGGTCACCATCAGCACGGTTTCTCCTATTGCCCGCCATTTTCTAAAATAATAAAACCTTAGTGAGAAACTTATTTCATTTATGAATCTTTTAACTAAGACTTCGTGCTTAGACAATTATATTTCTCTATAATTCCTTCATAATGATTCATAAAAAAGCATGTGATTAACCAAACATATCCCCCGGGAGTGTCATAACCAAGAGTGAAGCAAGGCCCGTTATCGTGCACCAGTTCCCGTTAGAGTCTAGCTCAAAGCGGTGTTTTCGGGTTTCACCCCTATGTACATCTGTGCCAGAGCCGCCTCTACCTACTCGTATCCAGACAGGGATGTATTTGTTTGATAAACCACTTACTCAATACTTACCAAAATACCAGGAAGTTTTCCTATATTTAAACTTTTCTATAGGGTTCTTCCTAAAGTTTTTATATCCTAATTTCCACAAATAACTAAACCATCCTTTGATACCAACTATAGCATTCCGCCATTTTATAACATAAACTTTCATTACATTACACAAAATTGAGGATCTTTAAGTTCTAGTGTCTTGGAAGCCAGGAACATAATACATGAAAACAACATAAAACATTCTTCTTAAACAATTGAAAGGCGTCTCATTAAGTTCATTCTAGGATCATTACTGCATCTCATAACCTGGGGACATACATCAAAAGAAAGGGTGAGCAGAAGGCCCACTAAGGGAAACAAGAGGAACATTTTACATGTGAACATGAGATACTTCAATAAGGACATGAAAAGAATTTTAAGGCATGAGAAAGAAATCATGAGGCATTTCATAATAAAAATAACATTTTCCATAACTTGAAGATGTGGCTACATCATTTAACATAGACAATCATGAACATATCACCAAGGTCCATCCCTAAGGTGTCATTTGAAAATTACCAAGGTTATTCACCAAGGTATCGTGAAAATTGTAATCTCTAGTGGTTACATCATTACCCAATGCATTGGAGTGCTATCAGGGGGAACCCTTAAATTTGCCTTTTTTATCATGTGAGCCACATATATCATCATCAAACATTTCATAAATAACCCACATAGCATAAAATAAATGGGTTTCATTTCATAATCATAACGTTTTAAAAACTGCTTTAAAGACATGATCTTTACGTCACTTTAAACCCACGGAAAGGGAAAGCGAGTCTCATGTATGTAAATCCCAGAATTTAAAATGGAAAATTTTGATATATATGTGAATACCCTTGTAGAAATAAGAGCTTTGAGTATTCACTTTATAACATAAAATAATTTTTGAGAAAAGAGAGAGACATTTTGAGGGGAAAATTCTGCAGCATAACGGCTAAGTTTCGGGGTTTTAGAAAACATTGAAATGAGAGGGGACATGGGTCACCCACTCATAAATGATCCATAAAACAGTAGGGTGAAAGAATAAGAAGGAAATATGGACATGGTAATGAAATTAGAGGGACATACCATTTGAAATGAAAAACATGGAAGGAAAAAAATTAGATTTCTCTTATGAAAATTCGGCAGCCTTACGGCGTCACTTAACTTCAAAAGAAAATGATTTGACAAGATCAAATAGGGTCCCTCATCATATGATCATAAGATATCAGTATGATAGATATAGAGATCATACCCCAACATAATAAAAAGGAACTTGAAAGACTTGACATGAAAATCGAACTTGAAAAATGAGAAGGGTGAAAGAATCGCTTAAAAATTCGGCAGCCTAACGGCGTCACTTAAACTTTCATAAAACGAAATGATGAGAGTAAGAGGGGATATCTCATAATATAAACATGAAAGGGCAGTAAGAGGAATATAAAATAACATCCTCTCACATAAAAACATGGAGAATAATAGGAATGACATAAAAGAGATTACATGAAAAGAAAGAGAGGGGTCAGATCCCTTACCTTAAAACGTGACTCTTGAAACTCAAAGGATTGGACCTTGAGGGCTTGGGGCACATTGGGAGGACTCTTTGGAAGGTAAGAAGACCATAACTTCGTTGGGGTAGAGTTGGGAGTGAAAACTAAAGGAGGAAAGGGTGGGTATTTATAGGGAAAGTGAGGGGACAAAGCATTAATGGCCAAGGGACACCTCACATGTGCTTTTCTCAAACCCATGTGCTCTCCCTTGGCATTTATCATGGAGTTAGGCCACATGGGGCCCCCAAAACAATAATTCATCACCCTTGGCCGGACAACCCTCAAAAGATTTCATTACATCATCATGACACCATTATGATGTCATTAAACATACTGAAACCCTAAAACTGTATTTTTACTATTCACTGAAAATTCAACTTTCTCAGAAAAATCCCAAAATTTCACATTAACCAAATATCAATGCTATGATTTCAAAAATGAAATCCATTTTATAAAAATAATTTTCTAAATATTTTTAATTTAATTTTTAAATAAAAACACTATTCATCGAAAATTCATTTTTTTCAGAAAAATCCCCAAAATTTACCATAACATAATATCGATGCTCTGAGTTCAAAAATAAAGTCATTTTTATAAAAATAATTTTCTAATTATTTTTAATTAAATTTTTAATTAAAAAACACTATTCATCCGAAAAAACTAATACTTGACTAATAATTTATGAAACCGTTATTTAACCATTTTATTGAATCACATTACTTAATCAAGGTGCCTAGATTATTTTAAAACTTTCTTTAAGTGATATTACTAATTCATTTGGTCACATTACTAATCCTAAGCGTAAAATCACTATTCACTATTTACTATTCATCAAAAATTAAGTTGATCTTATTAGACTCCAAATTCCTTAATGAACACTTTTGTAGAAGACCATTTTTTGAAAATCATTACACATCATTAGTTATTTAGGGTTTACATAAATATTTCAAAATATCCCTTTTTCAAAATTCATCAATAAAATACATTCTAAAATTATCTAGACATTTGAAATTTCACAAACATCACTAAAGGAAGAAATCTCAATTTATTCACCCGAAAGGATTACACAAGGAAACTAGGGTCTCATCACATAGCCCCTTATAACACTGGCATAAGACCTAAGTGTAAGGTGTGCTATGGTGAGAGAATCTGAGGGAGGCTCAGATAACATTGCCCTAGTAGCAATCTCCACTAACTTGAACTTCTCCTGCAAGCATTTTCGTTCAAGCTTGACACGCTGGAGCTCGGCTTGGGCTTGGTCCAAAGTGAAGCCGACAGATGCTACCTCCTTCCCAAGCTCTGATAAGTGGGCTTCGTAAGGGTTGAGTCTACTGGATGAAGCCATCGCCTCCTCTTTCTGCATTGACCATTAACATATTATTAAATCATTAAGAGTAAGTTAATATAATACTCAAAAAGATTGGGTCGTTACACGATTCGATTGATTACAATGTGGCGAGGGAATTTGTATCAATTTCTATTTCATTAAGAATTACTTGGTATTGTAAACCTAATCTTTATTATGTAGTGTATCTATTGACCCATTTAGATCATTTTTCATTTTAAATTATAATTCTATTAAATATCCAAATTCTTGTATCATGGATATGATTATTTCCTTAGTCATATACCATTTTACATTTGGTGTTTATTTTTATTGCTCTTTTAACTAGGTAAATGTTTATGGATCTATATCATATATTCAATATGCATATTAAAAAGGAAAATTGTTATTGAATTGAATATATTTATGAAGAATTATTTGGAATTGCAGTGATGGGTGGGACCTAATACAGCACCTCAATGCATCGACAGGTCTCATTAGATAAAATAGTTGGCGAAAACCCCACCATGCTTGTTTCCAAACAGAATAAGACAGGTTTATACCCACTGACTTAAACCATATCGAAAGTATAATGATTCTTGTGCCAGATAAATTACGTCCACTAAATAATCATTTTCTTCATTTAGTACACATTTATTACTTTATATGGTATTTTAACTATAACAAAATATATGGATTCATTTCCTTTCCTAGTTTATTAATGGAATGTGTTTTTCAGATTATTTACCTTGTCATAATGTCTATTCCTTATTCAATTTACTTTTAATTTTATTGCTTAATGTATCCCTTACTAAGCATTTGATCTCACACTTTTTATGTTTTCTTTCCCCGAGTTATGAAGATAAAAATCATGAATAAGCTTTCAAGGATGCAGTTTATTTCATACTATAATGTATCATGTTGTATTTTCTATCTTTCCCAATGTACTATGGGTATATTGTATGTAATATAGTCTTCCAAAACTAATAAACTAATTGGTACTTCGAAATTAATTTCCTGTAATCATACTAATATAATAACATAATTCAACGGCTCTAGGTTTCGGGGGTTAGGGCGTTACATTTGGTATCAGAGGAAGTTTAGCAGCATTCTTGGAAACAATATTTAGGGATCATAGTTTAGAGGACAAAACTCTAAGTTAGACTTTGAGGATAATCATAGAAGAACATCCTAGAATTTTGGTGAAGTAGAGATTATGTAGGTCTTCTTAGTAATAAATATATATCTAGATACTACAAGTGGATGTGGTTCTGGCATAGTTGTACCTAGGAGTAACAACTCCAACAAGGTGTTTTGGTCCTGACTCACAATAACCTGGTACACGACAATGGGCATTATTGTGCACCTATTTTGAAACTCTTGGTGGATAAGCTAAGGATAAGTCACATTTTCTTTAAAAACTAGTACGAAGGGTTTAAAAGTAAATATGACCTCAATGAAACCATGTTTACAGTTATGAGATTATCTATGCATAAATTTTCAATTTATGTTGTGCATTTTTCAAGTTAGAGAATTATACATTATGAATCATAACATAATTTAGTGTATTCAATTGTTTAGTAATGGAGCCTAATGGATGAAAGGTAATCAATACCCACAGACAATGTAGGGATTTTCCCACTAAGTAAGTCAAAACATTTAGTGTTGGAGCTGAGCAGATCATGAATGTATTAGGAAAACTTACTCAGGATGTGACGAATAACCATACTACACTTATGTTGGGTCGTTTCATATAGCATAATCCCCCATATTTTAGTGGGACCACTAATCCAATGGTAGCTGAGTAGTGGATAAAGTCCTTTGAAAAGATATTTCTAGCCTTGAGATACAATGAGAATGAAAAGGTAGTATTGGAAGTATATTGTCTCAAGAGAGATATTGATCATTGGTGGTCATTGATCCAAAATACTAGGAAGGAATTGGAATTAGAATACATGTATTGGATAACTTTTAAGGAAATATTATTCAAAAAATACTTCCCTCATGGACAATGAATAGAAATGAAGAGGAAATTCCTTAACTTAAAGAAAATGGAAGAAGACAGTGTTAAAGGGTATGAGGATACCTTCACAAGACTAGCCAGCTATAACATAGATTACATCCATGACTTGAAAGACAAGATTGATCATTTCTTTGAAGGTATCAAGCCAAGTATTCAAAGGTTGATATCTTCTCAAAAAAATTCATTATATTATGAAATTGTATTAAGTTCCATTAAAATAGAGTAGGAATTTTCTAGATCAAATTTGTTCGAGGGAAATCAATATAAGAATAGGTATTCTGATAACCGTGAAGATGGAGAAGCCACAAAGAAAAAGAATGGAATGAAGCAACTTCCATTATTTGATAACTATAGAAAGAATTGTCCTGGGAAATGCTTGAAAGGGATAGGATTTTGATATAAGTGTGGGGGAAAGGGTCATCGATATAGTTAATGCAAGGGGAATAAACGATCCAATGACATTCAATGCTACAATTTTAGAGATATGAGACACTATGAAAATGATTTTCCTAAGATTCAAGGAAACCTTCCTTAGAAAAGGCCAAGGGAGTAAGTCCAAGCTTATACGATCACAACTTCTAAGGTTGAAATTTTTAATGATGTGGTAGCAGGTACTTTAATTGTTTCCTCAAAATTATCCAATGCCTTATTAGATTCTAGATCATCGAATTATTTTATATATTTGTTGATTTCAAAGAAAATTATACATTTCCCTTTTTATTTAATAAATTAATTGTTAGTCAAAACTCCTAAGGGAAGTATTATCACAAAAAAGATGAGTCATCTAGTCCCCTTTGTAACACATAAACGTACTTTAGTTGCTAACCTTATCATCATACCTATGAATGACTTTGATATTATTCTTAGTATGAATTATATTTCAAATTATGATTTAATAGTTTATTTAAATAAGAATAAAGTTATAATTTAAAAAAAAATATAGAATCCCTTATCTTTAGATAAAAAACATCATCATTAGATTCTTATCCACATCCACCTTCAGTAGCTCTTCTAAATGAAATTATTGTGGATTAAGAGATTACATAATCTATCGGTCTTCAAATTGAATAAGTACCTATTGTGAAATAATTCATTGATTTATGTCCATAGGATTTATCAAGACATCGAACAGAGTGGGAAGTTGAGTTCTCTGTTGATTTGATTCATGGTGAAAAACCTATATCAAATACGTCTTATAGAATGACCATTGTGGAATTAGTGGAGATAAAGAAACCACTATAGGAATTGAGTGATAAAGGATTTATTCACCTTAGTGTTTCTATGGGGGATCTCATGTTCTCTTAATCAAGATAAAATATGGATCCATGAGGTTGTGCATTGAATATATAGAAATCAATGCTATTACAATAAAGAATAAGTATCCAATACCACGCATTGATGATTTATTTGATCATCTTCATGGTGCTAAATATTTTTCAAAGATGTACCTTCGGTCATGATATCATCATTTGTGTGTGAGGAAGGAACATATTCCAAAGATAGTATTTCGAACCATGTATGGGCATTACGAGTTTACATTAATGCCTTTTGTACGGACTAATGCACCTTTTGTTTTCATAGATATAATAAACATAGTTTTCAAGGAATATATTGATTATTTTTTGTGGTATTTATTGGTAATATCTTGATATATTCCCAAAGCTATGAGGACCATGTGAACCACTTACAGGTTATTCTAGAGACTCTTATAAGAAAAGACTTATATGGTAAATTTAGTAAGTATGAATTATAGATTCAAATAGTTTCTTTTCATGGACATATTGTATCTAAATATGGAATCTAGGTTGATCCAATGAAGAAAAGGAAATCCAATAACGGCCTAAACTGACAAACATAACTCAAGTATGAATTTTTATTGGGTTAGAAGGCTGAAAACAGTATTTCATTCAGAATTTTTCCCGATTGGATAATCCGCTAACCAAGCTCACATGTAAAGGGATTATGTTCACATGGGAAAAATAATACACATAATGTTTTGAATAATTGAAGATAATATTGGTCAATGCTCCAATTTTTAATCTTCCCTCTATAAATGATGGGTTTGCGATATACAGTGATGCATCAAAGAATGGTCTGGGTAGCGTTCTTATGTAAAATGATGAAGTTATTGTTTATGCATCAAGGAAGTTGAAGACACATGAACAAAATTATCCAACTCATGATCTTGAGTTAGCAGCTGTAATCATTGCTCTGAAAATATGGATACACTATCTCTATGGGGAAATATGTGAGATATATACGAATCACAAGATTTTGAAGTACATTTTTACAGAGAATGAACTCAACATGAGGAAAAGGAGATGGCTTGTGTTATTTAAATATTATTATTGTTCGATACACAATCACCTAGGAAAGAAAAATAAGGTAGTAGATGCATTAAGAAGGGAATATCAGGTAATTATGACCCAAATGAGGATTGAAAAAGATAATATATTCATTGATTTGGTAAAGATAGATATGGGAATAGATAAGGTAGAGAAAACATCATTACTTTTTCAAATGTTTTATAAACTATCTTTACTGGAGAAGATAAAAATATCTCAATCTGATGATGAGAACATTCAAAAGAAAATTAAAGTCATTAAGGATGGAATATTAGAAGACTTTGTGAATTAGGATGGAGTTATAAGATTTTGAAAAGAGGTTATCTGTTCTATCAATACCTGATCTAAAAAGGGAACTATTAGATGATGCTCATTGCTCAAATTTATCTATACACCCTAATAGAACCTAGATGTATAGAGATATGAAGGAACAATTTTGGTGGGATAATATGATGTGAGAAATTGCTGACTATGATTCAGGATGCCTAGTTTGTCAACAGGAAAAGGTAGAAAGACAAAACCCTAAAGAAGTCTTGTAAACTCTTCCAATACCTGTGTGTAATGGGATAATATTACAATGGACTTTGTCAAAGTACTACCAAGGAATACAAGAAGGAATAACACAATATGGGTAATTTTTGACCTTCTTAAAAAAATCGGCATATTTTCTTGCCGTAAGAAAAGATTTAACACATGAGAACCTAGCAAGACTCTATATTAATGAAGTTGTAAGACATAATGGTGCACCATTATTGATTGTTTCTAATTGAGATCCCTGATTTAAATCAAAATTATAGAAGATTATTTAGAATTATTTGTATACTGAGCTTAGTATGATTATTTCTTATCATCCTCAGATTGATAGATAGTCTGAAAGGACCATTCTACCATTGTAAGACATGTTACGATCATGTTCAATTGACTTTCAATTTATGTGGGATCCGTACTTACCCATGGTGGAATTTTTCTACAATAATAGTTTACATTATAGTATTCAAATGGATCTATATAAATCATTATATGGAAATAGATTTCGAACTCCAACTTGTTGAGACAAAGTTGGTGAGAGGAAACTTATTGGCCCAAAACATACTGAAGAGACAACGAAAAAGGTAATGACAATTCATGCCCATATTAAAGCATCCCAAAGTAGACAAAAGAGTTATACTGACACTCAGATAATGGAATTGGAATTCCATGTGGTAGATCGTGTCTTTATAAAAGTATCTCTATGGATGGATGTCTTAAAGTTTGGTAGGAAAGGGAAAATGAGCCCAGGTATATCGGACCATTTAAAATTCTCGAAAGAATCAGAGCCTTAGATTACCATTTAGCAAATCCCACAATTCCCTCTAAAGTTCATGATGTGTTCCAAGTGTCATTGTTAAATAAATACACGTCAAACCCAACGCTTGTACTCACCTATGAAGAAATAGAACTAGAACCAGATTTATCTTACTATGAAGATCTTGTTGAGATTGTTGACACTAGAGAGAAATTATTGAAAAATCAGAAAACTAGACTAGTAAAAGTTCTTTAGAGAAACCATAAAATGGGGGAAGCAACGTGGGAACCTGAGGATGTTATGAAAAAGAACCACCCACTTCTTTTTAGAGTTCATTAAACATGAAAAATTTCAAGGATTAAATTTTTAGAGTGAAGAATATAACACCCCATGATTTTATGGTATGTTCTTCTTATAATAATTTTAATTCATTAGATAGATTATATGCACACAACACTGAGTCACTAAAAAACAACATTGTGTTGTTATAATATAGTTATAACCTATACATTAAACATAATTTTTCCCCTTCTGTAATTTTAATTTTTAAAAATAGACATACATATTTGCGATCAGTATGATATTTAGAGACTGATAGGATCAACTCATTTTTTGTGAATAGTAACCTACCCTTATGAATAGTAACCTACCCTTATAAATAGTAATATGACACTTATGAATAGTAATTCACCCTTATTAATAGTAAACTCACCCATGTAAGTAAAAAAAAATTAGGCACCTAATAAATGAGAGTGAATATTTCAATAATTAAGTGTTGTTATTTTTGTGAGTAATAAATATTTAATTGTGATTTTAAATTAATAAATTGATTTAAAATAATGTAAATATTCATAAAATGTATTCATAAATAAATATTTTTTGTCCTATAATTTTGGGATAATTTAATGAGACCTTAGTTAAATTTTCAAGGTATTATAAAATCAATTATAATTTTAAAAACTGTATTTTTTTGAGTAAATGGTGTTTTTAATTAAAAATTAAATTTCTCATATTTATAAAATTATTTTTCCATAAATTGAGTCCATTTTTTTATTCTATGCATTGAAAAATGGTAAGGGTTAATTTTTGATATTTTTCTGAAATACTTGAATTTTTTGTGAATAATAAAATATGGTAATTAAGGTATAAATATGTTATAAGATAAATACACTATTCCTTGTATCATGTATAATGTAAGAAATTGTTAGTTTGAACTAACATGCACTAATTACTATTTTTATTCACAATAGTCAAGACTATTCATATTCTTGGGGAATAATAATAAACTAATGATTAAAATAATGCAAAAACTCTTCTCTCCTCCACTATATAAACCACCCCTCACCTCCTCTTCCTCTCACACCTCTCAATATTTGATTCTTGCCTAATTTCTACCAAATACTATTCTCACGCCATCCCCTCACTTTCAAGACCTTCTGGTCTCGCCAAAAGACCAAAAAAAAATCCTTAGAAAGATTCTCAAGGAGGATTACTCAAGATGTAAACGTCTCTTCCTTTTTCTTTCAACTTCTTTTATAGGTTTTATTCTATGTTTCTCTCTACTCACCTGCCCTCATAAAAATTATATGATAATTTTAGTTCCTTAAATTTACTATAATTTTATTATTCTAATGTAATATACGATCATAATATATTTTCCCCCTCCTCTTATACTAAAAATGAAAACGTCGTCTAAGAAGGGTTAATTTATCACATTCAAGGACGATGGGTTTTCAATTTCTATTATCATCTCCAATTCTGGTCATGAAAGAAATTTTAAAGTTGAATCACATAATGATATATGTAATGTATCCTATTTAATGTTTTGTAATCATTTTTTACACATGGTATTTAATTATAAAACAAAATTAGTTTGTAGTGATCGAAAAACCATCAAAATAATCCAAACATTTATCATTAAAATTTTATATAATGATTCATCCTATGCCAAAATAAACAAAGTATTTACATAAAAATTTAACCTTATGTATGATCATTATTAACTCATAATTTCAATTCTAGATTTCAATTTCCATTTTACATAAACTTCCATACTCTTATACAAGTGAATCGAACATGAAAACTAAGAAAATATGCACTCCAAAAAGATGAAATTGAATCTCTTAACCCATCTAAAAGGAAATAAATTAACTTAATGAATATATAATAAATAAATTAAATGTATATCAGGTTATGGAATTCATAATTAATGAATCTAATTTTATTATTCAGGACATTAAGATAAATTACAGAATACATTCGGAATTAAGGTTAGGGGTCTCTCACTACAAAAAAATGACCACTTTAAAGGGGTTATTTTTTACATTAGAAGGGGTTATAACCCCTTCTAAAGACATTACTATTGGTTGTGGAGAACCGTCCCTAATGTTCCCTCCAACTGTTAGTAGAGTCGGTTGTGAGGAAGCACTGCTAAATTCAAAGTGAATTTAACGACGGTGACATTAGAGGGGGTTTAAACCCCCTCAAATGTTGCCCAAAATTTACCATATTAGAGGCGATTATAACAAAAACCACCTCTAATATAGGAATTAGAGGTTGTTTGAACCACCCCTAACGATGATTGCATTAGGGACATTAGGGAGGTTTTTACACAACCACCCCTAATCCCTTGACACCACAAGGGGCACCCCAGCGCGCCACACTATTGACACCACACGGACCCCCACAAACCCACTGCTGACACCCCCCACATGCAACCGTAGTGACACCACCCGGGCACCCCCTGTGTGCATCTCGGTTGACACCACCCCCACTGTTGACACCACCCGGGACACCCGACACACCCATCTGTTGACACCCCCAGCACACCCCCTTGTTGACAATACCCGGACAACATCGCACGCCACAGACCCCCCTGTGGACAACACCGTGTGCCACCTTTGTCCGCCCCACCCTGTTGACACCACCCTTGACACCCCACAAACCTCGATGTTAACACCCCTGACACACCCCCATATTGACACCAACCGGACACCCCCACATGCCACACACCCCCTATGGACAACACTGCGTGCCACCTTTGTCCGCCCCACCCTGTTGACACCGCCCAGACACCCCACACACCCCTCTTTTGACACCCCCTGTGGACACCACCGTGCGCCACCCTTGTCCACCAGAGCGCCCCCATGTGCCACCCTTGTCTGCCAGAGCCCCCATTCACACCACCGCGACCCGTGCGAGCGGCGTTTGTCCGCCAGAGCCCTCGTTGACACCACCGTGACCCACATGAGCGACCCTTGTCCATTCCTTGACACCTATTGACACCACCGTGTGAGTGACCCATGTCTGCTACAGCCGTCACGTGTGCACCCGAGCATGTGTGCCACAACCACAGCGCAAAAAATCGTCTGTTGTGTTTCGAACCCCATATTGATTTGATTGTGGCACAACATCGAACCACTAGCTTGAACACGGTCATATGTATAATATACGCTGCCTTTTATTTAATTATATCCAGAAGTATTATATAATATATATATATATATATATACATTTGTGTTTAGAAATATAAGTAATATAATATATTTGTATATATATAATATATTTCTCTATAATATAATATATATTTGTGTATAATATATATATACACACATATTTCGGTATATTTAATATATATAAATACATATTTATACATATATTAATAAATATATTTATATTTATGTGTGTGTATATTTTTGTATTTATAGATATAATATAATTAATATATATATTATATATATTATATTAAATACATTTATATTATATATTAATGTATGCAAATATATACATTTGTATTATATCACCAACACACATATATATACACACAAAATTAAATGCACTCATATAATTGGAAATAAATAATATAATTAAATGATATATATATATATATACACACACTAAATGAAATTATAATTAATAAGATATAATACAATATAGATAAAATAATTATATAATACAAAGAAATTTATTTACAATAATATATTTATATTTATATTTATATTTATACTTATTTTTATATTTATATTTATATTTTTTCTAACTTATTTAAATTAGTATACATAATCTAATAAAAATGTATTTATACATAAGTATACAATCAAAATGTATTTATGTATGTGTGTGTGTTACATTAATATTATTAATTATTATATGACATATA
Source organism: Viscum album (assembly GCA_963277665.1). Lineage (NCBI taxonomy): Eukaryota > Viridiplantae > Streptophyta > Magnoliopsida > Santalales > Viscaceae > Viscum > Viscum album. The sequence goes on along the minus strand of OY728125.1, from coordinate 645,215,287 downwards.
TATATATATATATATATACTAGATTAATTTATAACTAATATTCTATATATACTATAATATACATAAAATAATTATATAATACTTATAAATTTATTTACAATAAAATATGTATAATATAATATATATTATAAATAAATAATATATTTATATTTATATTTATATTTATATTTATATTTATATTTAATTTTGTCTAAATTATGTAAATTAGTATACATAATCTAATATAAATTTATTTATACGTAAGTATACAATACAAATGTATTTACGTACAAGTGTGTGTAACAATAATATTATTAATTATTATAAGATATATATATATATATACACTAAATTAATCTATAATTAGAATGGTATGATTCAATATATATAAAACAATTATATAATATATATAAATTTATATATAATTAAATATTTATAATATATATATAATATAATTATATAAAATATATATGTATATGTAAATTTATATTTAATGTTGTCTATATTATATATATTTGTATACATAATATAATATAAATGTATTTATACAAAAATCTACAATGAAAATGTATTTAATATAATATATGTATAATATAAATCATAATATAAATGTATAGTATTTATAAAACTATACATAAATTTTATAAATTGGAATAAATATATTTATAGTTACATTTATATTAGGTATATAAATATTTTATATATATGTATACATTTTTGTTTATACGTATAAGTATTTCTCTAAAATATTTATATAATGTCCTTATATATATATGTGTTATAATGTATTTAAATACATTTATATAATGTGTTTATGTAATATATATATATATATATACACACATGCACACACCCACATATATATTAAAATTTTTGAATTTATATGAGATTTATTTTAGAAAATAAATAACAAATTAGATGGAGTTTAAAACCCTCTCTAGTCAAAAAGATTTGTATCGGTTCATAACCCCCATCAAATTTCTTGAATTAGAGGGGGTTAACAACCCCCTCTAATGTCATCAATTAGATGGGGATCAAAACCTCCTCTAATTTCTTAAATTAGAAAGGGTTCAAAACCCCGTTTAATGTCATCAATTAGAGGGGGTTCAAAACCCCCTATAATTTCTTTAATTAGAAGGGGTTCAAAACCCCCTATAATATCATGAATTAGAGGGGGTTAAAATCCCCCTCTAATGTCATCAATTAGAGGGGGTTCAAAACACCCTCTAATTTCTTAAATAAAAGGGGTTCAAAACCCCCTATAATATAAGGGATTAGAGGCATTCCATGAACCCCCTATAATATCTTAAATTAGAGGGTGTTTTGAACCCCAATTATTTACTTCAAAAAAATCAATTATATATATATGTGTGTGTGTGTGTATATATATATATATATCCAAACAAATGTTATATATAGAGATCCTCTAAAATCCAACAGAATATATAATGCCTCTAATTATTAAATTAGCATGGGGTTTTGATATAAAGAGATCTAAAATCAAACCAAATATTAAAAAAACAATGCTAAAAATTTTAGAGGGCTTATAAACCCCCTCTAAATTTTATTATTAGTGGTGGTTGTGCATAATCCCTTTTTAATTTTTAAAGAAAATAAATTTAGAGGAGATTTATGACCCCCTCTAAATTCGATGATTAGAGGGGGTTGTGTAGAACCCCCTCTAATGTTATAGAAAATTAATTTAGAGTGGGTTTTGAATAACCCCCTCTAAATAACCCCCTCTAATGTAATTTTTTTTGTAGTGTCTCATTTCACTTTTATTTTTGTGTGATATCCATTCTTCGCCACTTATTTATTTTATGTGGGGTATCTTTTCTTCTAATTAATATATAATATTGTTATTCTCCATATATTGAAGGTATTCAATGATTCATTTGATTTGTATTAATTTTTTGTCATACGATTCCATTGATTACAATATGGTAAGGGACTTGGTCACAATTTTCATTTCATTGAGACTTACTTGGTATTGTGCACTTAATCTTTATTATGTGGTGTATCTACTACCCCTGTGAAATAATTATTCATTTGAAATTATAATTCTATTAAATATCTATATTCTTGTATCATGGATATGATTATTTCCTTAATCGTATACCATTTTACATATGGTGTTTATTTTGAATGTTATTTTAACTGGGAAAATATTGATGAATCTATATCCTATATTCAATACAGATATCAAAAGGCATATTTTTACTAAAATAAATCTATGTATGAAGACTTATTTGGACTTGAAGTGATGGGTGGGTACCACTACAACCCCTCGATGTATCAACAGGTCGCATGAGACAAAACAGTTGGCGACAAACCCATCGTGTTTTTTTCAAAACAGAATCAGATGGGTTTATACCCATAGACTTAAACTATCTCAAATTTATAATGGTTCATTTTCCTTATACATAACATCAGATAAATAATTATTTCCTTCATTTAGTACTCATTTATTACAATCTATGTGATTTTCACTATGATAAAATCTATAGATGCATTTTCATTCTTAGTTTATTAATGGCATGTGTTTTTCAGATATTTACCATGCCATAATGTCTATGCCTTATTGACTTTAATTCTCATTTTATTACTTCATGTATCTCTTACTGAGCATTTGATCTCACCCTTATTATGTTTTCTTTCCCCAGGTTATGAAGAAGAAAATCTTGAATTGGATTTCAAGGATGCAGTTTATTTTACACTATTAAGTATCATGTTTCATTTTATATCTTTACTAATATACTATGGGTACCTTGTATGTAATATGGTCTTTGAAAACTGTTCAACTAATCAGTCCTTCAGGATTAATTTCTTTTAATAATTCTAATATAATAAAATAATGCACTGGCTCCGTGTTTTTGGGGTCGGGGCGTTACAGTTGGTATCAGAGAAAGTTTAACATCATTCATGGAAACTAGATTTAGGGAACATAGTTTATAGGACATAAACATAATTTAGACTTTGAGGATAATCATATAAGAACATCCAAGAATTTTGGAAAAGTATAGATTATGTGGGTATTCCTGGAAATAAATATTTATCTGGATACTACAAGTGGATGTGGTTTTGGCATGGTTGTACGTAGGAGTAACAACTCCAACAAGGTGTTCCGAGCCTGACTCGGGGTAACTTGGTACATGAAAATGGGCCTTACTGTGCACCTATCTTGACACTCCTGGGGGATATGCTTAAGATAATTCACATTTTATTTACAAAATAATATGAAGGGTTTAAAAGTAAATATGTCCTCAATGAAACCATATTTATATTTATGAGATTAGCTATACATAAATTTTTAGTTTATGTTAAGTATTTTACAAGTTAGAGAATTATACATTATGAATCATAACCTAATTTAGTGTATGACATTGTTTAGTGATGATGCCTAATGGAATAAATGGAATCAAAACCCATGGATAATAAAGGGATTTCCCCACTGAGTAAGTCAACACAGTTATTGTTGGAGCTCAACAGATCATGACCATATTAGGACAACTTACTTATGTAGTGACGAATAACCATACTACACCTATGTTGGATCGTTTTATGTGGAATAATCCCCCATATTTTAGTGGTAATACTAATCTGGTGGTAGCTGAGCAGTGAATCAAGTCCCTTGAAATGATATTTCTAGCCTTTTGATGCAATGAGAATGAAAATATAGTACTAGTAGTATATTGTCTTAAGGGAGATGTTGATCAATGGTTGTCGTTGATCCAAAACACAATGAAATAATATGAATTAGAAGACATGGATTGGATAAATTTTAGGGAAATATTCTTTAAAAAATACTTCCCTCATGGGCAATGGCCTGAAATAAAGAGGAAATTCCTTAGCTTAAAGAAAAGGGAAGAAAATAATGTTGTAGAGTATGAGGATACCTTCACAAGACTAGCCAAGTATGTCATAGATTACATCCATGACTCATAAGACAATATTGTTCATTTATTTTAAGGTCTTAATCCAATTCTTCTAAGGGCACTAAATTCTCAAAAAAATCATCATATGAGAAATTGTATTAAGTTCCATCAAAATTGGGAAGGAAATTTCTAGAACAAATATGTTCATGGGAAATCAATATAAGAAGAGGTATTCAGATAACTATGTAAATGGTGAAGAAATCAAGAAAAATAAAGTAATGAACTAATTTCTATTATGTGATAATTGTGGAAAGAATCATCTTGGGAAATTCATGAAAGGAATTGGAATTTGCTATAAGTATGAAGAAAAAGGGTCATCGATATAGTCAATGAAAGGGGAATAAACAATCTAAAGATGTTCAATGCTATAATTTTAGAGATATTGGACAGTATGAAAATGAGTGTCCAAATCATCAAGGAAACTTGCCTCAGAAAAGGACAAGGGAGTAAGGCTAAGCTTATGTGATCACAACTGCTGAGGTTGAAATTACTAATGGTGTGGTAGTAGGTACTTTAATTGTTTCCTCAAACTTAGCCAATGCCTTATTTGATTCTGGATCATAGAAATATTTTATATATTACCAAATTTCCAAGAAAATTAGACATTTCCCTTTTGATTTAATAAATGAGTTATCATTAAAAACTCATAAAGGAAGTATTATTTCAAAAAAAATATGTCATTCAGTCCCCTTTATGACACATAAATGTACTTTAGTTTCTAACCTTATCATCATACCTATGATTTACTTTGATTTAATTCTTATTATGAATTGGATTTCAAATTATGATGCAAGAATCTATTGTAAGAAGAAGAAAGTTACAATTTTTAAAAACATTATAGAATCCCTTGTCTTTAGAGCAGAAACATCATCATCTAGTTCTTATCCAAATCCACCTTCGATATCTCTTATAAATGAAATTCTTGTGGATGAAGAAAATACATCATCTATGGATATTTATGTACCTATTTTGAAAGAATAAATTGATGTATTTACAGAGGATTTACCTAGAAATTCAACAGAGTGGGAAGTTTAGTTCTCTGTTGATTTGATTCATGGTGAAAAACCTATATGAAATACTCCCTATAGAATGGTCACTTTGGAATTGGTGGAGATAATGAAACAACTAGAGTAATTGAGTAACGAGGTATTTATTCATCCTAGTGTTTTTATAGGGGGGGTCCAATGTTCTCTTCATCAATAAGAAATATGGATCCATGAGGTTGTGCATTGACTATAGATAAATCAATGCTATTACAATAAAGAATAAGTATACCATGCCACGAATTGACTATTTATTTGATCAACTTCCTAGAGCTCAATATTTTTCAAAGATTGAACTTCAGTCAGGATATCATCAATATTTTTTGAGAAAGGAATATATTCAAAATACAGTATTTCGAACTACGTATGGGAATTATGAGTTTACATTAATGCCTTTTGGACTGATTAATGAACCCTCTGTTTTCATTGATCTAATGAACAGATTTTTCAAGGAATATCTTGGTAATTTGTTTGTGGTATTTACTGATGATATATTGATATATTCCAAAATCTATGAGGACCATGTGAACCAATTACTGGTTGTTATGAATACTCTTAGAGTAAAATAGTTATATGGGAAGTTTAGTAAGTGTGAATTCTGGCTTAAAGCAATTTATTTTCTTGGCTATATTTTCTCTATGGATGGAATCTCAGTTTATCCTATGAAGAAAAAGGAAATCCAAGAATGGACTACACCAAATAACATAACTGAGGTGTGTTTTTTTATTGTCCAAGAAGGTTACTATTGTTATTTTGTTCCAAAAATTTCCCGGTTGACAAACCCACTAACCAAGATCACACGTAAAGGGGTTAAGTTCACATGGACAAAAGAATGTACATAATGATTTGAATAATTGAAGATAAGATCGGTCATACTCTAATTTTGACTATTCCCTCTAGAAATGATGGGGTTTTTGATATACAATGATTCATCAAAAAATGTTTTGGGTTGTGTCTTAGGAAAAATGATAAAGTTATTACTTATGCATCAAGGCAGTTGAAGACACATGAAAAAAATTATCCAAGTCATGATCTCGAGTTAGCATCTATAATATTTGCTCTGAAAATATGGAGACACTGTCTCTATGGGGAAAGATTTGAGATATATATGGATCACAAGAGTTTGAAATACATTTTTACATAGAAATAACTCAACATAAGGAAAAGGAGATGGCTCGAGTTACTTAAAGATTGTGATTGTTTGACACAATACCACCTAGGAAAGTAAAATAAGGTAGTAGATTCATTAAGAAGTAAATATCATGGACTTATGACCCAAATGAGGATTGAGAGAGATACTATATTAATGGATCTAGTAAAGATGTATATAAGAGGTAGAGAAAACATCATTACTTTATCAAATGTTTGTTAAAGTGCCTTTATTGAAGAAGATAAAAACTTCTCAATCTGATGATGAGAACCTTCAAAAGAAAATTAGAGTCATTATGGATGGAAGATTAGAATAGTTTGGGCATTAGGATGAAGTTGTGAGATTTGGAAAGACCTTGTGTGTTCCATTAATACCTGATCTAAAAATAGAACTGTTAGATGATTTTAATAGATCAAATTTCTCAATACACCCTAATAGCATCAAGCCGTATAGAGATCTGAAGGAACATTTTTTGTGGGATAATATGATGTGAGAAATTGGTGATTATGTGTCAATATTCCTAGTTTTTCAATAAGAGAAGGCAGAAATACAACACCCTAAAGGAGTCATCCAAACCTTTCCTATACTTGTGTGGAATGGGATGATATTACGATGGACTTTGTTACAGGACTACCAAGGACTCCAAGAAGGAGTGATGAAATATGGGTAATTTTTTATCTTATTAAAAAATCGAAACATTTCATTTTGTAAGATAAGATTAACCACTTGTGATACTAGAAAGACTCTATATTAATGAATTTGTAAGACTTTATAGTGTACCATTATTGATTTTGTTTTATACAAATCCCCGATTTACATAAAAATTCTAGAAGAGTCTTCACAATGCTTTGGATACTGGGCTTGGTATGAGTACTTATTATCATCCTAAAACCGACGGACAGTCTGAAAGGACTATCCAAACATTGTAATACATTTTAAGATCAAACTCACTTGACTTTCAAGGTATGTGGGATCAGTACTTACCCTTTGTGGAATTTTCCTACAATAACAGTTTCCATTATAATATTCAAATGGCTCCATATGACGCATTACATGGAAAGATATGTCGAACTCCAACATGTTGGGATGAAGTTGATGAGAGGAAACTTATTGGCCTAGAACTTATTGAAGATACAATGACAAATGTAAAGACAATTTAGCCCTATATTAAAGCATCCCAAAGTAGGAAAAAGAGTTATGCTAACAATAGAATAAAGGATTTGGAATTCAATTTGGGAGATCATGTCTTTATAAAAGTATCTCCATAGAAGGGTGTCTTAAAGTTCGGTAAGAAAGGGAAATTGAACCCTAGGTATATCAGAACATTTGAAATTTTGGAAAGATTCAGAGTCGTAGATTACTATTAAACAATTCCCCCAAGTCTCTCTAAAGTTAATTATGTGTTCCATGTGTCATTGTTAAAGAAATACTTTCCAGACCCAACGCATGTACTCACCTATGAGGAAATAGAACTGGAACCTAATTTATCTTACTGTGAAGATCCTATCAAGATTCTTGACACTAGACAGCAAGTATTGTGAAATTAGATAACTCGACTAGTAAAAGTTGTTTGGAGAAATCATTAAATGGAGGAAGAAATGTGGGAACCTAAGGATATTATGAAGAAGAACCACCCACTTCTTTTGAGTTAATTATACCTAAAAAATTTCGAGGATGAAATTTTTGAAGGAGGGAAAAATATAACACCCCAATATTTTATAGTATTTTCTTCTTACAAAAATTTCAATTCAATAGATAGCCTATATGCACACAACATTGAGTCACTGCGAAACAACACTATGTTGTTATTATATAGTTATAACCTTGACATTAAACAAAAAATTTCCACTTCTGTGATTTGAATTTTGAAAAAAGGACATACACGGTTGCGATCAGTATGATATTCAGAGTTTGATAGGTTCAACTCATTTTTTTGGTGAATAGTAACCTACTCTTATGAATAGTAACATACACTTATGAATAGTAATATGACCCTTATGAATATTGATGTACCCTTAATAATAGTAACCTCACCCATGTAAGTATAAATAAAATTAATGCACCTTATAAATGAGATTGAATATTTCAATAATTAAGTGTTGGTATTTTTGTGAGTAATAAATATATAATTACAATTTTAAATTAATAAATTGATTTAAAATAAAGTAAATTTTCAAAAAAAAATTATTCCTAAATAAATATTTTGTTTTCCTATAATTTTGGGATAATTTAATGAGACCTTAGTTAATTTTTCAAGGTATTATAAAATGAGTTATAAATTTAAAAACTGTATTTTTTGAGTAAATGGTGTTTCTAATTAAAATTAAATTTCTCATATTTATAAAATTATTTTCATAAAATTGAGTTCATTTTTTGGATTATATAAATTGAAAAATGGTTAGGGTGAATTTTTGGGATTTTTCTAAAATACTTGAATTTTTTGTGAATAATAAAATATGGTAATTATGGTATAAATACGTTATAAGATAAATACATTATTCCTTGCATCATTGATAATGTAATCAACCATTAGTTCAAACTCGCAAGAACTAATTACTATTTTTAGTCACAAGAATCAACACTATTCATAGTCTTGAGGAAAAATAATAAACTAATGATTAAAATAAAAAAAAACTTTCCTCTCCTCCACTATATAAACCACCCCTCACCCTCTCTTCCTCTCACACCTCTCAAGATTTTATCCTTGGATAATTTCTACCAAATAATCTTCCCAAGACCTCCCCCCCCCCTTCCAAAACCTTCTAGTCTCACCAAGAATCCAAAAAAGGATTTAAGGATAATCTCAAGGGGGATTACTCAAGATGTAAACCTCTCTTCCTTTTTCTTTCAACTTCTTTTATAGGTTCTATTATTTTATTTCTATCTCCTCAAATCACCTCGTTAAAATTATATGATAATTAAAATTCCTTAAATGTACTATAATTTTATTATAATAATGTAATATTTCATCATCATGTTGTTTTCCCCCTCCTCTTATACTAAAAATGAAAACATTGTCTGAGATGGGTTAATTTATCACATTCAAGGACAATATGTTTTCAATTTCTATTACTATCTCCAAATATTTTCATGAAACATTTTCTATTATTTAACCACATAATAATATATTTAATATATCATTTTTAATGTTTTTTAATAATTTTTTACACATTGTATTTAATTATAAAACAAAATGAGTTTGTGGTGATCGAAAAACCATCAAAATAATCCAAACCTTTATCCTTAAAATTTTATATAATGGTTCATACTCTCTAAAAATAAAAATTGGATTTATATGATCATTTAAAATTTTTTTTGATAATTAATAAATCATAACTTCAATTCTATATTTCAATTTCCATTTTACACAAACTTTTATACTCTTATACAACTGAATCGAACATGAAAACAAAGAAAACGTGAACTCCAAAAAGATGAAATTGAATCTATTAACCCAATAAAAGTCTATAAATAAACTTGAAGAAGATATAATAAATAAATTACATGTATATAAGGTTCTAGAATTCATAATTAATGAATCTAATAAGATTATTCAGGACATTAAGATCAAGTGAAAAATACATTCTGACTTAAGTTAAGGGGTCTCTCATCTCACTTTTATTTCCATGTGATATCCATTCTTCGCCACTTATTTATTTTATGTGGGGTATGTATGCTTCCAATTGATATATAATATCATTATTATCCTTATATTCATGGTATTAAATGATTCATTTTATGTTTATTAATTTTTTTTCACATGATTCGATTGATTGCAATGTGGTAAGGGACTTTGTCTCAATTTCCATTTCATTGAGACTTACTTGGTATTGTGAACCTAATATTTATTATGTGGTGTATCTAATACCACCTTGAAATAATTTTTCATTTGAACTTATAATTATATTAAATATCCATATTCTTGTATCATGGATATGATTATTTCCTTATTCGTATAGCATTTTACATATGGTGTTTATTTTGAATGTTATTTTAACTAGGGAAATATTGATGAATTAGTATCCTCTATTCAATATAGATATTGAAAAGGAATATTTTTATATAATTAAATCTATGTATGAAGAATTATTTGGACTTTCATTGATGTTTGGTACCTGCTATAGCCCCTCGATGCATCAACAGGTCTCATGAGACAAAACTGTTGGTGACACACCCTTCATGTTTGTTTCCAAATATAATCAGACGAGTTTCTACCCATAGAATTAAACTATCTGGACATTATAATGGTTTGGGTTCTAGATACATAACATCAACTAAATAATAATTTTCTTCATTCATTACTCATTTATTACTTTCTATGGTATTTTTATTGTGATAAAATCTATAGAAGCATTTTCATTCCTAGTTCATTAGTGGAAAGTGTTTTTCAGATTATTTTCCTTGACATTATGTTTATGCCTTATTGACTTTAATTCTCATTTTATTTATTCATATATCCCTTACTGATCATTTTATATTACCCTTATTATTTTTTCTTTCCCTAGGTTATGAAGAATAAAATCTTCCATAATCTTTCAGTGATGTAGTTTATTTCATACTATTATGTATTATGTTGCATTATTTATCTTCCCTGATGTACTATGTGTATATTTTATGTAATCTAGTCTTCCAAAACTACTAAACTAATAATTACTTTAGGATTTATTTATTTTAATCTTTCCAATATTATAAAATAATGCATTGAATTCTGTTTCCTGGGGTCGGGGTGTTACAATTGGTGTCAGAGGAAGTGTAGCAGAATTCTTGGAAACTTGATTTAGGGAACATAGTTTATAGAACATAACACTAATTTATACTTTGAGGATAATAATAGAAAACATCCTAGAATGTTGGTAAATTATATATTAAGTGGGTCTTCCTGGAAATAAATATTTGTCTAGATACTACAAGTGATGTGGTTCTGGAATAGTTGTACCTAGGAGTAACAACTCTAACAAAGTGTTTCGGGCTTGACTCAGGGGAACCTAGTACACAACAATGGGTCTTACTGTGCACATATCTTGACATTCCCAGGGGGATATTCTTAGGATAATTAACATTTTATTTACAACCCATTATGAAGGATTTAAAAGTAAATATGTCCTCAATGAATCCATTTTTACAGTTATGAGATTAGCTATGCATAAATTTTCAATTTATGTTAATTGTTTTTCAAGTTAGAGAATTATACATTAGGAATCATAAGCTAATTTAGTGCATTCCATTATTTAGTTATGGTGCCTAATATAAGAAAGGGAATAAATTCTTGTGGACAATGTAGGGATTTTCCCACTAAGAAAGTCAACATAGTTAGTGTTGGAGCTGAGCAGAACATGACCATATTAGGACAACTTACTCAGGTAGTGAAAAATAACCATACTACTCCTATATTGGATCATTTCATGTGGAATAATATCCCATATTTTTGTGGGACTACTAATCTGGTGGTAGCTAAGAAGTGGATCAAGCCCCTCGAAAAGATATTTATATCCTTGATATGCAATGAGAATGAAAAAGTAGTAACGGAAATATATTTTCTCAAGGGATATGTTGATCAATTGTGGTATTTTATCCAAAATACTAAAAAGGAAGATGAATTATAAGACATGGATTGGATATTTTTTAAGTAAATATTCTTTAACAAATACTTCCCTCATGCAAAATGGAATAAAATGAAGAGGAAATTATTTTTCTTAAATCAAAGGGAAGAAGACATCATTGCAGAGTATGAGGCTAGCTTCACAAGACTATCCAAGTGTTCCATAGATTATATCCATGAATCAGAAGACATGATTGATCATTTATTTGAAAGTCTTAATCTATGTCTTCAGAGGGCACTAGCATCTCAAAAACATTTACCATATGATGAAATTATATTAAGTTCCATCAAAATAGAGAAGGAATTTTCTAGATCAAGTTTGTTTAAGGGAAATAAATATAAGAAGAGGTACTCTAATAATTGTGGAAATGGTGAATCACCAAATAAAAAAGAAGGGAATAAAGAAATTTCTATTGTGCAAGAACTAATGAAAGAATCATCTTGGGAAATTCTTGAACGGAATAAGAGTTTTCTATAAGTGTGGATAAAAGGGTCATTGATATAGTGAATTCAAGGGGAATAAATGATCCAATGATGTTTAATGCTATAATTTTATAGATATTGGACACTATAAAAATGATTTTTCTAAGAATCAAGGAAACTTGCCTCAACAAAGGCCAAGGGAGAAAGTCCAAGCTTATGCGATCACAACTTCTTAGGTTGAGATTCTTAATGATGTGGTAAAAGATACTTTAATTGTTTCCTCAAACTTAGTCATTGACTTATTTGATTCTAGATCATTGAATTATTTTATAACTTCCCAATTTTCCTAGAAAATTAGACAGTTCCCTTTTGATTTAATAAATGAGTTGTGAGTCAAAACTCTTAAGGGAAGTATTATCACAACAAAGATGTTTCATTCAATACCCTTTATGACACATAAATGTACTTTAGTTGCTAACCATATCATAATACCTATGATTTAATTTGATATAATTCTTGGTATGAATTGTATTTCAAATTATGATGCAAGAATCTATTATAATAAGAAGGAAGTTACAATTTTTAAAAACAATATCGAATCCCTGATCTTTAGAGTAGAAACATCATCATCTGGTTCTTATCCAAGTCCACCTACAGTATCTATTCTAAATAAAATTCTTGTAGAAGAATAGAATACATCATTGATGGATCTTTAAATTGAATATGTACCTATTATGAAAGAATACATTGATGTATTTCTAGAGGATTTACTTGGACATACAAAAGAGTGGGAAGTTTAGTTCTTTATTGATTTTATTCATGGTGCAAAACCTCTATCAAATACTCCTTATAGGATGTACACTATAGAATTAGTGGAGATAAAGAAACAACTAAAGGAATTTAGTGACAAGGGATGTATTCTACCTAGTTTTTCTCTAGGGGGTCACATATTCTCTTCATCAATAATAAATATGGATCCATGAGGTTGTGCATTGACTATAGATAAATCAATGTTGTTACAATAAAGAATAAGTATCCCCAACCACGTATTGATGATTTATTTGATCAAATTCATGGAGCTAAATATTTTTCGAAGATTGACCTTCAGTTGGGATATCATTAGTTGCATGTGAGGAAGGAAGATATTCCAAAGACAATATTTTGAACCATATATGAGAATTAAAATTTTAAAGTAATGCCTTTTGGAATGACTAATACACCCTCTGTTTTCATGGATATAATGAACAGAGTTTTGAAGGAATATCTTGATGATTTTCTGTGGTATTTATTAATGATATCTTGATCTATTACAAAAGATATGAGGACCATGTGAACCATGTACGGGTTATTCTGGAGACTCTTAGAAGAAACGAGTTATATGGGAAGTTTAGTAATTGTGAATTCTGGATTCAAAAAGTTTCTTTTAATGGCCATATTGTCTCTAAGGATTGAATCTCAGTTGATCCTATGAAGAAAAAGGAAATCCAAGAATGTCCTACACTAACAAACATAACTGAGGTACATAGTTTTATTGGATTAGAAGGTTACTATCGACATTTTGTTTAGAATATTTCCTGATTGGATAACCCGCTAACCAAGCTCTCGCGTAAAGGGTTTAAGTTCACATGGACAAAAGAATGTGCATAAAGTTTTTAAGAATTGAAGATAAGGTTGGTCAATGATCCAATTTTTACTATTCCCTCTGGAAATGATGGGTTTGTGATATAAAGTGATGCATCAAATAATGGTCTGGGTTGCATTCTTATGCATCAAGGCAGTTTAAGACACATGAAAAAAATTATCCAACTCATGATCTTTAGTTACTAGTTGTAATATTTACTCTGAAAATATGGAGACATTGTCTTTATGGGGAAATATGTGATATACATAAAGATCACAAGAGTTTGAAGTACATTTTTACATAGAAATAACTCAACATGAGGAAAAAGAGATGGCTTGAGTTACTTAAAGACTATGATTTTTTGATACACTACCACCTAGAAAAGGAAAATAATGTAGTAGATGAATTAATCAGGAAATATCATGGACTTATAACCTAAATGAGGATTGAGATAGATCCTATATTCATGGATCTGGTGAATGTGGATATGGGAATTGATAAGGTAGATAAAAAATCATTACTTTTTCAAATGTTTTATAAATTATCTTTATTGAAGAAGATAAAAATATCTCAATATGATGATGATAACCTTCAAAAGAAAATTATAGTTGTTAAGGATGGAAGATTAAAATAATTCATTTATTAAGATGGAGTTATGAGATTTGGAAAGAGGTTATGTGTTCCATTAATACCTGATCTAAAAAGGGAACTAATAGATGATGCTCATTGTTCAAATTTCTCTATACACCCTAATAGCACCAACATGTATAGAGATCTGAATGAACATTTTTGGTGGGATAATATTATGTGAGAAATTTCTAACTATGTGTAAAGATGCCTAGTTTGTTAATTAGTGAAGGCAGAAAGACAACACCCTAAAGGATTCATAAAAACTCTTCTTATACATTTCTGGAATGGGATGATATTATGATGGACTTTGTCACAGGACTACCAAGGACTCCAATAAGTAATGATGAAATATGGTTAATTTTCGATCTTCATACAATATCGGCACATTTCCTTGTTATAAGATAAGATTTACCACTTGATCACCTAGAAAGACTCTATATTAATGAAGTTGTAAGACTTCATGGTTCACCATTATCGATTGTGTCTGATCGAGATCCTTGATTTACATCAAAATTCTGGAAGATTCTTCAAAAGGCTTTGGATATTGAGCTTAGTATAAGTACTTCTTATCATACTCAAACTAACGGGCAATATAAAAGGACTATTAAAACTGGAATACATGTTAAGATCATGCACACTTGACTTTCAAGGTATGTGGGATCAGTACTTACCCTTGAAGGAATTTCCCTATAATAATATTTTCCATTATAGTATTTAAATGGATCCATGGGATGATGTTAGTGAGAGGAAACTTATTGGCCCAGAACTTATTGAAGAGAAAAAAACAAAAGTAAAGACAATTCAGGCCCATATTAAAGTGGCCCAAAGTAGGCAAAAGAGTTATGATGATAACTGGATAAAGGATTTGGAATTCCATGTGAGAGATCATATCTTTATAAAATTATCTCCATGGAAGAGTGTCTTAAGGTTTGGTAAGAAAGGGAAACTAAGCCCCAGGTATATCGGACCATTTGAAATTCTAGAAAGAATCGGAGCCATAGATTACCATTTCGCAATGCCCCCAAGTCTCTCTAAAGTTCATGATGTGTTCCACATGTCATTGTTAAAGAAATAAATTCCATACCCAATGCATGTACTCACCAATGAATAAATATATCTAGAACCTCATTTATCTTACTTTTAGGATCCTATCGAGATTCTTGAAACTAGAGATCAAGTATTGAGAAATCGAACAACTCGGTTAGTAAAAGTTATTTGGAGAAACTATAAAATGGGGGAAGAAATGTGGGAACCTGAGTTTGTTATGAAGAAGAACCACCCACTTTTTTTAGAGTTCATTATACATGAAAATTTTCAAGGATGAAATTTCCGAATTAGGGAAGAATGTAACACCTCAATATTTTATGGTATGTTCTTCTTACAATAATTTCAATTCATTAGATAAATTATAAGCACACAATACTGAGTCACTTTGAAACAACATAATGTTGTTATAATATAGTTATAACTTGAACATTAAACATAATTTTTCCACTTATATGATTTTAATTTTGAAAAATAGAAATACACGGTTGCGATCAATATGATATTTAGAGTCTGATAGGATCAACTCATTTTTTGGTCAATAGTAACCGACCCTTATGTATATTAACCTACCCATATGAATATTAATGTGACCCTTATGAATATTAATGTACCCTTATTAATAGTAACCTCACCCATATAAGTATAAATAAAATTTAGTTACCTTATAAATGAGAGTGAATATTTCAATAATTAAGTGGTTATATTTTTGTGAGTAATAAATATTTAATTACAATTTTAAATTAATAAATATTTAAAATAAATTAAATTTTCATAAAATTTATTCCTAAATAAATATTTTTTTTCCTATAATTTTGGGATAATTTAATGAGACCTTAGTTAATTTTTTAAGCTATTATAAAATCAGTTATAATTTCAAAAAAGTGTATTTTTTTGAGTAAATGGTGTTTTAATTAAAAATTAAATTTCTCATATTGATAAAATTATTTTCATAAAATTGAGTTCATTTTTTGATTCTACACATCAAAAAATTGATAGGTTAAATTTTGCGTATTTTTATGAAATACTTGATTTTTTTGTGAATAATAAAATACAGTAATTACGGTATAAATACGTTATAAGATAAATACACTATTCCTTGCATCATAGATAATGTAATCAACCATTGTTTCAAAATCGCATGAACTCATTACTATTTTTAGTCACAATAATAAAGGAAATTCATATTCTTGAGGAAAAATAAAAATCTAATGATTAAAATGATGAAAAAAATCTTCTCTCCATCACTATATAAACCACCCCTCGTCCACCTCTTCCTCTCACACCTCTCAAGATTCAAGACTAGCCTAATTTATACAAAATACTCTTCCCAAACCCTCCCCAAAATTCCAAGACCTTCTAGTATCACCAAAATTCCAAAAACAAAGGCCTTAAATAGATTCTCAAGGAGGATTACTCAATATGTAAACCTCTCTTCCTTTTTCTTTCACCTTCTTTTACAGGTTCCATTATTTTTTTTCTCTCTCCTCACATCCCCTCATAAAAATTATATGATAATTACATTTACTTAAAATTACTATAATTTTATTATGATAATGGAATATTTCATCATCATATCATTTTCCCCCTCCTCTTATACTAACAATGAAAACATTGTCCAGGATGGGTTAATTTATCACATTCAAGGATGACGGGTTTTCAATTTCTATTACCATATCCAATTATGGTCATGAAACATTTTTCATTACTTAAACACATAAAAATATATTTAATATATTCTATTTAATGTTTTTTAATCATTTTTTACACATGTTATTTAATTATAAAAAAATGAGTTCGTGGTGATAAAAAACCATCAAAATAATTGAAGCGTTTATCATTAAAATTTTATAGAATGATTCATCATATTTCAAAATAAAAAAATAATTTATAAGATAATTTAAACATATTTATTATAATCAATAAATCATAACTTCAATTATTTGTTTTAATTTCCATTTTACCTTAACTTCCATACTCTTATATAAGTGAACCGAACATGACAACTATGAAAATGTGCCCACTAAAAAGATGAAATTGAATCTCTTAACTCATTTAAAAGGCCATAAATAAAATTAATGAACATATAATAAAACAATTACATGTAGATAAGGTTTTTGAATTCATAACTAATGAATCTAAATTGATTATTCATGACATTAAGATCAAGTGCATAATACATTCGGACTTAAGGTAAGGGGTCACTCATCTCACTTTTATTTCCATGTGATATCCATTGTTCACCACTTATTTATTGTATGTGGGGTATGTATGATTATAATGGATATATAATATCATTATTATCCTTATATTCATGGTATTCAATGATTCATTTTATGTTTATTAATTTTTGGTCATATGATTCGATTGATTACAATGTGGTAAGGGTCTTTGTCTCAATTTCCATTTCATTGAGACTTACTTGTTATTGTGCACTTAATATTTATTATGTGGTATATATGCTACCCATTTAAAATCATTTTTCATTTGAAATTATAATTTTATTAAATATCCATATTCTTGTATCATGTATATGATTATTACCTTAATTGTATACCATTTTACATATAGTGTATATTTTGAATTCTATTCTAACTAGGGAAATATTGATGAATATGTATCCTCTATTCAATATTTATATCAAAAAGGCATACTTTTATTGAATTAAATCTATGTATAAAGAATTATTGGGACTTTTAGTGATGGTTGAGGCCCACTATAGCCCCTCGATGCATCAACAGGTCTCATGAGACAAAACAGTTTTCAACAAACCCTTCATGTTTGTTTCCAAACAGAATCAGACGAGTTTCTATCCATAGACTTAAACTTTCTCAACATTATAATGGTTCATGTTCCAGTTACATAACATCAAATAAATAATAATTTTCTTCATTCATTACTCATTTATTACTTTCTATGATATTTTTACTGTGATAAAATCAATGGATACATTTTCATTCCTAGTTTATTAATGGCATGTGTTTTTTCAGATTATTTACCTTGACATAATGTCTAT
This sequence comes from Viscum album, assembly GCA_963277665.1. Classification (NCBI taxonomy): domain Eukaryota; kingdom Viridiplantae; phylum Streptophyta; class Magnoliopsida; order Santalales; family Viscaceae; genus Viscum; species Viscum album. Next base: position 645,196,847 of record OY728125.1, on the reverse strand, counting down.
GCCTTATTGAATTTAATTCACATTTTATTGTTTCATGTATCGCTTACTGATCATTTTATCTCAACCTCATTAAGTTTTCTTTCCCCGGGTTATGAAGAAAAAAATCTTGAATAAGCTTTCAAGGATGCAGTTTATTTGGTACTATTATGTATCATGTTGGATTTTCTATCTTTCCTAATGTACTATGGGTATATAATATGTAATATGGTCTTCCAAAAATACTAAACTAATCGGTCCATAAAGATTTATTTATTTTAATCACTCTAATATAATAAAATAATGCACTGGCTCTGGGTTTCTGCGGTTGGGGTGTTACGATGGTTCACTCCCATGACCATATTAGTAGTCAAGTTTCATTCCCAAGACTATCTTAGTAGAAAAATTACATTAATAAATCAATTTCAATCCCCATTCCAGCTATGTTTTTCTCATGATATATAAATATTTACCCAATACATTAGAGGTAGATATATGTTTCACCCATCTCATAATGAAATTATACATATGTGTGCCACTAGATCATAGAAATTCATCATATGAGAACTCATGGAATGAAATGGGTATCATAAACATGTCCTCATATCATAACCTATATAAAATATACATGTTTCATAATCATTTTATCAAATCATAACCCATGAAAAGAATCGGTTTTCATATGCATATAACCTGTAGAATAAAAACAGGTTTCATAAACATCATTCCATCAAAACATAAACAATTCAGAGAAAAAATATAAACGGTACCCTTGGATCATATCCCAATAAATGTATGAGTAACACCAAATTATATCATCTTATATGTAAAATAATTTTGAAATATCATTTAAAACATTTCTTGGTGAAAATATCATTTTTCTCTGAAAAAATGTTTTTTAATACATAAAACATTTTGAAAACCTTTTTCTGTGAAAATAGATTTGAAAACTTATAAATAAAGATTAAAAATCATTGAAATATTTTTATTTTAAAGTAATTTTAAAAGATATTTTAAAAACATTTTTGAAAACATTTTTTGAAAACATGGTTTCTGTATAAAACAGATTTCCGGTCAAAAAGATAAATAAGGTCGAGTTTTCTTAAAAAATATTATTAATCACATTAAATACCAAAGAGTGGAAATATGGTACCATTACATGAGTATATAATTAATAATTTGATGAGAAGAAAATTCATGATACTTCTTGAGATATGGATAATAATATTTCATCAATGGATTCATAATCATAAACAATCCTAATAACCAATGAGATTGTAGCACTAATCGGTTACCACTTTTGAAACTTTGAATTATGATCCAAATGAAATAATAACATTAAATGAATATGAAAATATCATGGAAATATGTGAATTCATGATACAAAATTTTAGAAGGTATAATATACACCTCATAAAAGAATATAGGTTCATAACATAACATGTGTCTCAAAGAATGAAAATTTTGACAAAATAACCTTACTGGTTTGGTAACTTTTGAACTGTAAACCCCATGAAATAGATATCATAAAATGGATATGTAAATAACCATAAAATTAAGTATAATATTCATATAATAAATTAATGATATATATATACACCACATAAATGAGATCATTGGGGAATATGGAATAAGTCTCGTTGAAATAAAAGTGAGACTATAAATCCCCTTACCTTATGTCTTGACTCTCATCAAACTCATACAGACCTCCTTTTTAATCAATATAAGTTATATATATATATATATATATATATATATATATATATTAAATAATAATATTTAATTATATCATACCATATAATATTTTATTATGACTTTATATTACCCGTTTATTAACAATTCTATGTTAATGTTATGCTTCGGGTAATAACTGCTTTGCTTTTTGCACATGTTTTAACTTGTTATTCTTGGTTATATCACTTATATCATGATTTAATTATTTATAGAATGTAAATAATGATATAAATATCATATATATTAATTATGTATTTATCTGTAATAATCTATAAAAGATATAAAAAGGAAATGAAATACATTGTTCATGGAGACAGTAGGTCGTACATATGCATGAACATTGTTTCCATTTCCTTGTTGTATTGAAAGAGAAAATATAAGTAAAAGATAAATATATTATAATTAAAGTATAATTATTATTTCATATATATCAAATATTTTTATTAGATCCATTCTTAAAAAATTCTATGTAAAGTGTGAATGAATCGCGTCGCTTTGATAAGGCAATAGTCCACACATCCACAAATGAATTTAATGTATTCCCATGAAATGTAAATAATGAAGGAATGTGTTATATAATAATTGAATATGCATAAATAAATCATATCTATAATATATATCATATAAAAATAGTAATTCCATCATTATTCCTAACCTTGAAAGGTGGTAATGGAAGAATGAACAATATCGGTTCGTGAGGCGGTAGTCATCTGTACACATGAATGATGATTGTGTATCCCATTTGATGGAAGTGTGTGTGAGTGTAGGTCATACACATAACATAAAAACATATCATTATATTTAGGATACTTATTTTATTATATAATCATGTAATAATATTAATTTATGTGGTGGAGAAACAAATAAAACAGAAGTTTTTGTTGAAGGATGTTACCTCTTCTTTGGGTAACTTATTTTGGTTTGAACCAATAGGATTCTTTGCTTGGATTTCCTAAAATGGGGAGGATTATAGGATGAAGGTATGGAATTTAGTATTATTTTTTGGAAGTTTTTTTCCAATCCAAATGGATTTATAGGTGTGAATAAGTGAGGGGGTTTCATGCCCTTTTTATAGTGGACGATGACTGCCATTACTGTAAATACAAAAAGGTAAAGACTATTGAGAGGTCTCACTTGCATAATTTGAATCCAATAATTTTCCATTATATATAAAAGATGGTAAATTGTCCAAATATTTCCATCCAATGACTTTTGGACATTTTTCTACGTTATTTAGACCCTTAATTAAAGTTTAACCACGAAGTAAACTTGTTTTTACCTAAGTCGTTGTAATCCAAATCTCTTTTTTTGTTGAAATTTTCTAAATCCACTTTATGGGTTAGTGGTAACCAAACACTTCAGAACTCAAATAAAACATCAAAATTACATAATTAAAAATTTGAATTTCATATCCAAAAACCCATATAACCACATTCAAATTTAAAAACTGGAACACCCTCGAGCCCTCCACCTTAAGTGAATCAAGGCAGTACGTCGCCTGAGCCATCGTCATAAGTGTTGTTCATCGAGGCGACGTTGACACCATCATTTCTAGAACTGTCGCATCATGATAGTATCACTAGATCATCGATGGAGTTGCACTTTCATGGGAACTGCAGAATCCATGAACCAAACAAAATGAATCACCATCGTTGTATCGACATCTTCAGCACCAGTGAGAGAAACTCACATGTAACAACGGTCTTGAAAGAACCAAAAAGACCTAAAACCAGACCATCAACTCTAAAAATATGAAAAAAAATCCTAAAACAAATAACCTAAGCATTGTGAAGGGATAGATTCAGTACAGGATGATCTGGCTTGAGCACCATCACCCACACGAAGATCACATCACAAAACTTCCTTGTAAACCACCGCACCACACCCACATAGAGAGGAGCACTTGAATCAAAATTCAGAGCAGATCTGGAAGTGGGTGGTAATGAGGAGATTATCCTTGCCACAAAATCCATGATACCATGAAATAGTAAAGAAAATAGGTAAAAGCCGAGAACCACCCTCCTGTCGTCGTTGAAAGTCGAAAGTTAATCTTAGAACCACCCTTACTACTGTTGAGTGGCGTCATTGCCCAAATACCCAAGACGAATCAAGAAGCCTAAAGCCAAAGGATACCATCTATGGGTATCTAAATCATCATATCTACAACTTCAACGTGTCGCCGACTCCAAGGATCACCGATGTAGATGAAGCATAGTGCCCGCAAAACCCCCCACAGAAACTGACTCACAAAGCATAGCTAGCACTAGGAACGTCGTCGCTATTGAAGTAGAAGGACCATCAACCGAAGAAGGTTTCAGTTGTAGAACCAGATCGAAAGAGCTGCTAAAGAGGTGTAAAAACCCTAAGCGATCCTGGGAGCTCTCAGCCAAAGCTGAGAGCTCACCAGTATTTAATCGCTATAATTAATTTTAATTACTTTCACTAGCAACTTTGGAAAACAATGAAGTTTAACTTATTAAAAATTAAAAATTATTCTGATTAAAAATATTTAATCTATTTTTACAAATTATAATCACATTATTGGATGAAATTATTTTAAAATTAATCCCTCATACGTGTCGCAAAAGTGGGTTTTTAAAGTGAAAATGTTTACAAGTTTGAAATGTTTTTATATCCAATTTCATTTTAAAATTGGTTCTAATGACCTAAATTGTATTAATTGATGTGAAATAAAAATAATTATACTTTGAAAAAATTAAAATATAATTTAGATATACTAATTAATTAGATGATAATGCATTTTTCAATTAAAATTCAGTATTTTTCAATATTCATTCAAAAATAAAATATTTCAAAAAAATATTCAAAAATAATCCTAAGATAATTTTGAAATTTTGAATTCAAAAATAAAGTCTATTTTATCATATTAATTTTATAAAATTTTTTAAAATTAATTTTATTATTTTTCACAAAAGTAGTTCTTTTGATAAAAAGTACTTTTCAAAACATATTGACTTTACTGAAAATTATATATTTCATTATCAATATGTTTTATATATGTGAAACCATTATAAATAATATTTAAAGCATAGTTATTACTAATCATATTAATAAGATTAATAACTAGGTTATAACAATCTAATTTAAAATAATTATAATAATAATGTGTTGTTTTGTAGAAACTCAATGTTGTGTGTAACGTAAGAAAAGACAAAACTTGATGTACCGTATAAAAATAGTTTAACCTCCTATAGAGGGAAATTAAATACATAAAATAAATTTAATTTATTCAAAAAAAGTTCATAAAAACTCAGGTTGTTTCTTTATACCCCCCTTAAAAATAATCTTTCCCTCAAAATTCATCATTCTGATACAAAACAAATGAGGATACTTATGCCTCATAATATCCTCATGTTCCCATGTAGATTCTTATAACTAGTTATTTCTAAAAAAATGGACCAGTTGAGTGGTCTGGTTTCATTGAACTTTATCTGTATGATCCATAATTTTAGTTGGTTCTTTCTTATAAGAAAGATCATGCTCTAGGGATAAGAGCCTCAGCCTAGTTGGTAAGGACTTGGAAAGTGCATCCAAGATACCTGAGTTCAAAACTGGGCAGAGACATATTTATGGGTATTGTAGAAAGCACCGTAGTGGGTATTGTTTGGTACTATAGCAGTCATATCTTTTCATTTGTTTGAGTTTTTGGGACACCATTTTGGTCCTCAGGTTCTTCAAGGCTTTCCGTCCACCCAATACCTTTGGGACATTAAGGATTTCATGCCACCTCAAGGCCTTAGGGCCACCTTAAGGCTTTCAGGCCACATGAAATTGTGCTTAATGAACCAAGAAGGATCTACAAGCGGCAGAATCCAAATGAGGATTTAGAGCAGTCGTATTCACCATATTAGAATCTAACGGATGTGGAAGAAATATAAGGTATGGTGTTTCCCTCGGGACCAGCCTGTGCATGCACGGGAAGCCTATCCAAACAGCCATGTGAAGGTGGAGAGATGATATCATGATGCAGAAGCTGGGGAGGAGCATTTAAATGTAGTTATAGTTTGGATATTTCCTCTAATACTTATAGGTCATGTAATCACAAAGCCTATGGGCCTTTTAAGGTTTCCCCATCATCCCTTGATAGGGGGGTTATCAAAAAATCAATAAAAAATAAGTCCTTTGGGATATTCGGGAAAAGATCATGCTCTAGTGGTATGACCTATGAGTTCAATACATGTGAAGGGTTAGGTATATACTTCCTCAGTAGTGATACAAAGAACTCATCATGTACTTGAAAGATATTTGGTAGAATTGAGAAGTGATAGGATACCATATTGATATGATCAATAATATCAAAGGGATCTATATACCTTGGTATAGGTTTACCTTTCTACCCAAATCTCATAACCACATTCCAGAGAGAGATTCAGATAAACGTCTTTTCAACAACATTAAATTATAGACCATGTCAATGGTTATCATCATAACTTTTCACCCTAATTTTACCTACCTGGATATGATACTTAATGGTTCTAACCTTCTCTTCCATTTATTCAGTGATCTCAAGTACCAATAGCTTTATTTCTACAACATCATTCCAGCATATCAGAGCTCTACATTTATTTCCATAGAGGGATTTATAAGGATCCATCATCATTCTTAAGTGAAATAAGAAAACTCAACTAGAGGAAGGTGTTGATCCCAACCAACTTTTAAATATAGAGAAAAATATATCAACATATCCTCTAGAGTTTGAATTCTTCTTTCAGAATATCCATCTATCTGAGGATGATAAAGAGTACTAAAACTCAATTCAATGTCAAGGGATTTCTTCACCAGAACTTTGAGTTAAACTTTAGGGCCTGATTATATAAAATGGAATGTGGTACTCCATAAAACCTTACAACTTCATAAATATAAATCCTTGATAGTTGTTCTATAGAGAAGTATTCTTTGATAGTGATGAAGTGTGCTGACTTAATAAGGTGATCGACTACCACCCATATAACATTATTCCCTTTAGAGGTTTTGGAAAGTCCAATGACAAAATCCATAGTGATTTTCTCTCATTTCTATTTTGGTATGGTTAATGGATATAAAATCCCCTTAGAATTTTTTCTTTTAGCCATAACTTATTGGAATACCAATCATCGAGATACAAACTCTACGATATCCCTCTTCATACCATCCCACCAGAAGTATTACTTCAAGTATCTATACATCTTTATACTTTTATGATGAACAGAGAATGAATAACTATGATCTTTCTCTAATAGATCCTCTTCAAATTTGGTATGGACAGAACATATACATTGTTCCTAAATCATTCCATCCTGATCAATTTTAAACTCATGAACATATCTAACCTTTTTTTACAGCTCTATATCTTCCTTATGTGCCTCTTTAATATTCACTTGGATAGAGGGTTTAAAATTTAATTAAGCAAGATAATTTTTTTCCCCTTACTTCAATATTTACATATCCATACTTTTAAAATCTATAAATATGGGATATTTCTAGATCCTTGTCATGGATAAGCTAGCATGATTCTTTAAACTCAAAGCATCAACTACCTCATTCTTTTTCCTAGGGTGGTAATGTATTGAGTAGTTCTAATCTTTTATCAGCTCTAACCATCTTCTCTAGAACATGTTCAACTCCTTATTTTTTAATATGTATTTCAAACTTTTATTAATAATATATAAATTATACTTTTATCTAAAATAAAATTTATTTAATTCAAAAATTTACTGCAACTAACAACAAATCATGTGTTGGGTAATTTTTCTCTTGAATATTGAATTTTCTTAAGGCATGGGATATAACAGTTTTATTATGAATAATAGAACATCCTAATCCATTTTTAGATACATCACTATATATTAAAAACCCTTATCCTCTAAAGGTTAATGTAATCATGGGTGTGTTAACAAACCTTATCTTCAATTCCTTGAAATTGTCATCACTTTCATTTGTTGGGAGGAACTTTTCACACTTCCGAGTTAACTTGGTCAGAGGATTGCATAATAGTGAGAAATTATCCAAAAATTGTAGATAATATCAATATAAACTAAGAAAACTATTGTTGTATTTCACCGTGGGTTTTCTAAGACAATATTCAATATCCTCTGTCTTTGATGGATCTAATGTTATACCCTCTCTTGAGATTATATGACCCAAAAATTAAAACTTTTATATCCAAAATTCACAATTTGTAAATTTTTCACATAGTTTCTCCTTCTTTGTGGTCTTTATTAGAATTATCAGTTGGTATTCATTCCGTTCCTTTCTCTTTTAATAGATAATAATATCATCTATAAAGACTACTAAAATTTGATCAAGGTAATCTCTAAAGACACTATTCATCAAATCCATGATAATAATAGAGGAATTAGTAAGACCAAAAGGCATAACTATATAATCATAGTGTACATACCATGTATGAAATTCCATATTGGGTATATCCTCCTTCTTGACCCTAAATTTATGATATCCATAATTAAGTTTAATCATGAAAAATTATTGAGCTCCATGTAGTTGATCAAAAAAGTCATCAATACAGGTAAAAGGATACGTGTTCTTGATTGTGATCTTCTTAAACTCTTGATAATCATTGAAGAGTCTGATTGATCCATAATTATTTTTCATAAAAAATAACAGGTATACCCCAAGGTGACACACTTGGATGAATTAATCCCTTTTCAAGGTTTTATAAGAGTTTCTACTTTAATTCATGTAACTCAATACAGACTATTCTATAGTGAGTCTTTGTAATTGGTGTGGAACCAGAAATGAGTTATTTTTAGAAATCATCTTTAGATTTTGGTGGAAGTATAGGTAAATATTCAATAAATACATCCACAAATTCCCAAAAAATAGGAATAACATCGATGTTGATTTTCTCCCTAACCATTTGAAATAGGAAGGCCTTATGAATGGGAATTAAGACCCATATATAAGATATAATCTCTATAGGAAGTTCATACTTATCATCACATTTATAAAAGATCATAAATTGGATTGAAATATCAAACATAACTTCCATTCCTTAGTAATAATGTGGGATTTATGTAGATAAATATAATGCATTCCTAAGATGGGATCAAATTCAACCAGAGGAAAAATGATAATATTTACAGGAAGATCATTCCCATAAACATAAACCAGATTTAAATCATAAACTTGAGATGAAATCATCATACCATTAAGGGTTGTACTACTAATTCCACATATAATCTTTTGGGTGGAATCTTGATACCCTTAGAAAATTCTTTAGATATGAAAGAGTGGGTAGATTCAGAATCAAATCAGACATTAGAAATTATAGAGTGGATGGTAAGTGTAATTCTCACCACATCATTATCACAAACCTCTTTAGAAATAGTGAATTCATGATATTTCCCCATGTACCTCGACTTATGAGGTTTCTGATGTCAATAATCATCATTAACCTTCTGGTTTGGGCACTAGTTAGAATAATTCCCATTCTCTTTTCACTTGTAACACTAAAGCGGGGGGGGTTCATTCTATGCATATTTCTCTCTAATCGCATTATTAGATAACTTATTCTCATCACTTCAGTAATGAAATGGTCGATGGCCTTCCCTTATATAGCTAAAACATTTATTAGACCCCTTAAGACAATTTCCTCCATGCTTCTTCCTATGCATAGAGCATAAAGGAAATCTCATCTTCTTTTCTCCATGGTTTTTATATTTTTCTTAGAACTCCATGTTTATTTTCTTATCAAAACTATAAGATTTATATTTTACTCAAACCTCCATTTCAACATTGATTTCAAAATGAAAAATCTATCCATAGCTACTAAAGTCTCTTATGGTTAATTCCCTTTTGAGACCTGGGTTTAATCCATTGAAGAACCTATCTACTTTACTTTCATGTTGGATGAAAATACCAGAAGCATACCTCGCAATTCTTGTAAAATTAGCCTCCTAGGTACCAACAGATTCATCATCCATTTTATTTAACACACGGAACTATTTCTCTATATTTGTATGAAAAATATAAGGAAATTACTTACTGAAAAATAAATTCTTTAACTTGTCACAATCAATGGATTCAATTTCATCTTGTTGCCTCATATTATTGATTAGAGTCGACCACTAGTCTGCTTCACCTTCTAAAAGATAAGAAACCATAATGAATTTATCATGTTATAAACACTGGATAATGAAGAATATATTTTCAGTGGTACCGATCCATTTTTTAGCAACTAGTGGATCAGAAGACCCACTTAAGGAAGGTGGGAATTACCTCATGAAGGACTCAACAGAATGTTATTCTCTCCTTTTCTCAGATTGAATTCCAACATGATTCATAGCTAGAGAAAGTTGGGTGAGCATAGCAATGCTATTTTTTATTAAAACTCCGATATTGTTTTGATACTTAGGTGAATAATCAATTCATTATCTATCTCACTCATAATTAACGTGGTTACTTTGGGTTCCATCCATTGACTAAAACCACAAATCATAGAGTAAGAAATAATTATCATACTAGGAAACCACATAATCATGGAATTACTTATAGGGTGTCTAAATTATGAAACATTCATTAAATCATGACACCATAGTTTTATCCTTGGTTATTCATATCCAAATTATATTTAAATCCTTCATTGTGTTTGGTGAATAGTTTTTGAATTTCCAAAGAATATCCCATGGGCGTGTAAAATTAGGTATGCAGTAAGGCCCGTTTTCATGCAAAAATTTCTAATAAAGTCTAGATCAATATAGTTTCTTCGGGTTTATTACACTTATTTACACATTTTCTAGATCCATATCAACTTGTAGTATTGAGACAGGGATGTATTTCTAATAAACCACTCACTCTATCATTTACCAAAATTATAGTACATTTTCATATACTTTTACTCATCATTAGATTTATCCTTAGATACATGTCCTTAGGGATCTCACTATGGTTTTATTATCCTAGTTTCCAAATTTTAACTAAAATTTTAGTCTTATACCAACTATAACGACCCCCAATTCTTAAATATATAAATTACATAATTTTTTTGGAACATTCAATACTTTATAGAAACATAGGACCAAAGACCGTATTAGTTTAGTGCCTTCAAAAACATGGAAACATAAACATTGTCACATAAGTTAAATACATTATCTCCCACTAGGTTATCTGTGACTAGAACCCTTCATATAGACATCATAGATAATAAATATATTCATAACCTAGGTAAGTAAATATAAGAAAGGGTGAGCTTAAATGCTCGGTAAGGCTAAAAAAGGAAGACGTGTAAGCATAATATTGAGCATAAGGGTATGAGAACATGATCATAACATTAGAATATCATACCCTACATATTAAAGATCATAAAAAAGATTCATGACATAATTATTGTCAATTAATAAGATATTAATTATAATGGAATCAAGTGAATAATTCATGAAAGCATAACATAGGAATAAGACATGGAATTTTGGGAGACACATAAATATAAAAAATTATTTCCATAATATTAAAGGCTCAACATTTAGGCCATATTAGTGGAATGGGTTCACTCCCAAAACCATCTTGGTAGTCATGGTTCAGCACCATGACCATCTAAGTAGTCAAGGTTCACTCCCAATACCATCTTAATGAAACAATTCCTTTAATAAACCGAGTTCACTCCTCATTCCTTCCATGTTTATCTCATGAGATATAAATATTTACCTAATGCATTATATGGAGATATAGGTCCCACCCATCTCATAATGAAATCATACATATTTGTGCCATTATATCATAAAAATTCATCACAGCATAACCCATTGAATGAAATGGGTATCATAAACATATCATCATATCATAACCTGTGGAAAATTAGAAGGTCTCATAATCATTTCATGAAATCATAACTTGTGAAAAGAAGTGGATTTCATAAGTATATAACTAGTGGAATATAAAATAGGTTCATAAACATCAAGCTATCAAAACATAAACCATTCAGAGAAATAATATGAATGGTACCCTTGGATAATATCCCAATAAAGGCATGATTAACACCAAAGGACTTCATCATAGATAGAAAATAATTTTGAAAGATCCTTTAAACCATTTCTTGAGGAAAATATCATTTCCACTTTGAAAAAAAATTAATACATAAAACATTTTGAAAAAAAAATTATTTGATAATAATGTGAAAACATGTACAGAAAGATTTGAAATCATTTTCTTTGAAAATAAGTATAAAATTTCATTTAAAAACATTTTGAAAACATTATTAAAAAACATGGTTTTTAAATAAAACAGATTTCTTACTAAAGAGATAAATAAGGTAAGGTTTTCTTAAAAACATTTTATAAATCATCTGAAGTACTAAATAGTGGAAAAATGGTTTTAGTAAATGAGGATATCATGAATAATTTTGGGAAAAAATCTTAAAGGTATCATTGAATCATTTTTGAGGTGATTGTGTTTGTTGACAAAGCATGCCTCCATGTTGTGTTTTTTGAAAAGGTGGGTTTATAAGTTTAGTTTTTTGACAAAGGGGGCATCAATGTTGATTTTTTGGTTTCAAGAGATGTTGTTGAAAATCCATGATTGAAAGAAGAACCTCGATGAAGGAATGGATAATCTGGAGGCGGTACAAAAAGAGAAGATACAAGGTGGCATTATTTTCCAGTGTTTGCCAATTTTTTGGGCATAAAAATCGAAAAATTGAGAGATCTGTTTTTAGAAAAGCAAGGTGCCTGAAATAGTAGAATAGAGTTTTTCACACAAGAGTTGTTTCGAGATTAGAATCTCAATAATTGTAAAAGCTATGAGGTGCACAAAATATTGGATCAGCGTGCCAAATACGGTGTTGCACTAAAGATGTTTTTTTCGCACTTGAAGAGGATTACGTGCTCAAGGAGGGTTTTTCATGGAGGGTTAATTTTTTTTATAAATTTGAAGTAACCCCCTAATTCGGTGTAGCTTAAGACATAGATAATATCTGAACTTTTATGCGCGTAAAAAATACAAAAATGAAGTTGTGAGAAAATTTTGGTGTTGCGTATAAAAATTGATGTTGCACGTAAAAGTTAACATTGTACGTAAAATAAAGGTTACATGGAAATTTTGAGGTTACACAAAAAGTGGAGTTGGGATTATGCACAAAAAAGATATATTTTGTGCACAATTCAAGAGAATTCTGCAAAAGGCATAGTAAGGGCTGTGCATAAAACTTGAGGTTTTCCAGTTCAATTATTTGGTAAAGCAGTATTCATATGTGGAGGAAAGTAGAATTTCAATAGAGAATCTACATATAGTTGAGGATGCATGTATTAATTCAATTGAAGAGACTTATTGGTATATAAACTGTGATTGGATCTTCTGAAGAAGAAGTTATCACACTTCAATTGAGAGATAAGTGAGCTTTTATATTGTGATTGGTTGTAAACCAGAAGGGACAGTTAGACTACTTTGAACATTATAAACAGCAGTTCACTTATAGTGGATTTCATACATCGGCACATCGGCGGTGTATGATCCTTGGACGTAGCCCAGTGAGGGTGAACCAAGTAAATTTTTGTGTCCTATGCATGATTTAATTTATGTTTATACCTTTTTACGGTAAAGAGAGAGAAGAGAGTTTTTATTAACAGCAAAACAAGATCCAAAGGGGCAGAGGTTTCAATCTGTCATACCCTGCTTCACCCCCTCCCCCCCCCCACCCTCCCCGCTCAGGGTATTTGGCCTTGTGGGACTAACAAATAACCATATTATAAGAAAATTCATGAGATTTCTTAAGATATGGATCATAATATTTCATTAATGGAAGCATAATCCAAAACATTCCAGATAAGTGATGACATTATAGTAATAAATTGTTACAACTTTGGTAACTTCTAATTATGATCCCCATGAAAAAATAACATTAAATATAGTTTAAATATCATAAAAATAAGGATATTAATAATACAATATTTCAAATATCATAATATATACCTTGTAAAATAATATAGGTGCATAACATTAAATGTCTGTCAAAGAAGGAAAATTGAGGAAAAAATTACCTTACTGATTTGGTAACGTTTGTACCATACACCCCATGAAAGGGATATCATAAAATGGATATTTAAATAACCATAAAATTAATTATAATATTTATATAATACATTCATTTTTATTATATACACCACATAAAATAAATGAGTTGTGAATATGGAATAAGTCTCAAAGAAATAAAAGTGCGACTAGAAATCCCTTTACCTTAAGTCTTGACTCTCGTCATACTCTTACAAACCTCCTTTATAATAAATATAAGTTTATTATAATTATATTAAAAAAATATTTAAATATATAATATCATATATTATTTTATTATGACTTTATATTACCTGTTTATTAACAACTCCATGTTAAAGTTATGTTTTGGGTAATAACCGCCTTGTTTTTCAAACATTTTTTGACTTGTTATTCTTAGTTATCTTACTTAGATCATGATTTCCTTATTTAAAAAATATAAACCATGATATAAATATCATATATATTCAGTATATATGTATTAATAATAATTTATAAATTATAGAAAAATAAATGAAATACACCATTCATGGAGATGATAGGTCGTACGTACTCATGAACGCTATTTCCATTTTCTTGTTCTGTTAAAAGAAATAAGAGAATTAAATGATACATATATTATAATTCCAGTAGAATTATTATTTAATTCATATCATATATTTTTATTAAACCCATCCTTAATACATTCCAGGTCAAATTTGAATGAATCACATCTCTTTGAGGAGGTCGTAGTCCACACATCCACAAACGAAGTTATCGTATTCCCACAAAATGGAAATCGTGAGGGTATGTGTTATATAATAATTAAATAATTACAAATAAATCATATATATCATATATAAATAGTAATTACATAATTATTACCATCCATGAAATATGTTAATGGAAGAATTTATTACATCAGTTCGTGAGGAAGTAATCTGTCATATACACGAACGATGATTATATATCCCATTTGATGGAAGTCTGTGAGAGTGTCGATCGTATCCTTAACATAAAAAAATATCATGATATTTATTATACTTACTTTATTATATAATCATAGAAAACGAATAATTGGGGGTTGGATAATTAAATAAAACTAAAGTTCTTGTTGAATGATGTTACCTCTTCTTTGTGTAACTCCTTTTGGTTTGCACCAAAGGGCTTACTTTGTTTACTTTATGAAAAAAAGGGAGGATTATGGGATTAAGGTATGGAAGTTCAGAGGATATTTTTTTATGTTTTGGTAGATTCAAATGGTTTGATAGGTGTGGATAAGTGAGGGGTGTGAGTGCCCTTTTTATAATGGAGAAGGAGTGGCATTCTTGTATATATAAAAAAGGTAAACACTACTGAGAGGTATTGTTTACATCATGTGCCTCAAAAAAAATTCCATTATAGATATAATTGGTAAATATTTCAAAATATGTATATCCAATAGATTTTGGACATGTTTCTAGGTTATGTTTTCCCTTAAATTAAAGTTTAACCACCAAGTAAACTCGTTTTTACATTGATCATTCTAATTAATGTTAATTACTTTCACTACTCACAAAGGTAAAAAATTAAGTAAAACTTACTATAAATTATAAATTATTATTATTATAAATATTTAATCCATTTTTACAAATTATAATCACATAATTGGTATAAATAAATTTAAAATTAACCCTGCAGACCTGTCGCGAACGAATATTTTTAATAACAAAATTCTTAAAAGATTGAAATATTTTTGTATCAAAATTCAATGTAAAATTTTTTCCAATGACCTAAATTGGAATAATTTATCTATAATTGAACTAATTATACTTTAAAATCAAATTAAAATAAAATTTAACTATATTAATATATTATATGAAAAAGAGGTTTTTAATTAAAATTTAGTGTCTTTCACTATTAATTCAAAAATAAAATATTTCAAACAAATCCCAAAAATTTATCCAAACATGATTTTTACATTATTAATTAAAAATTTTAATTTATTTTATCAAATAAATTTTATAAAATTTTATAAAATTTATTTTATTATTGTTCATTGGGGAATATAAAAAACAGTTCTTTTGAGAAAAAGTATTTATCAAAACATATAAACTTTACCAAAAATTATATATTTTATTATCAATAGGTTTTATTTATGTAAAACAATTATAAATAATATTTAAAACAAATTTATTACTTTTTATATTACTATGTTTAATATTTAGGTTATAACTATCTTGTTTAAAATAATTATAATAAAAAAGTTTTTTTTGTAGAAACTCAATGTTATGTATAACGCAAGATTATCTGATGTTGCGTGTAGCGAATGATTGAATTGAAGTATCATATAATTAATGTTTAACTTGGTTTATCATGAAACAAAATTCATCAAATAATTTAATTTATTCAACAAAAGTTTCATAAAAACTTGGGTGTTACAATCCATCCTCATAAGATGTGGATTTGATATAGGAAACATAAAGGCTCTGATCACAATTAATGTTCCATAGGAATAGGTGCATTGATGAGAAGGGGGGATTAATCAATTGTGTGTGGTATTTTAAAATTTATTAAACTTGAAATTAACCTATTTTTAAAGTTAATACAAGATCCTCTCATCTTTTTAACTCAACCATACCTGGATAAAATTAAGTAGAAATTAAGACAAGGCACCTCAGGTTTTACAAGGTTCTCCCCTAAGGTGGGTGACTACATACTTCTTGTGATCGGTATCATCCAAGTCATAAATTTTCCATTATTATATTTTGATAAAATACAATGGAGTAATTTAGGTATCATATTATATCCTAGTTCTTCCTAGCACATACAATCATTACATTGATAACACTATAGACTAACAGTTATAGATAATATCTAATAGAATTGAGAAAGATCAATAGGTGGATATGTGCCACTTCAGAAATAATTGTTATAAATATTTCTAAAAATCAAAAAATTGATCCATATTCTGGAAATTTTATTCATTGTCCTAAAAAAAACTCCCTACTTTATTCTTTAATCTTCTCTTAAATTCTTCACAATTATCTTATCAATATGTTCTCAACATACCATGTATCTTAAAAATTATTATTTTATACTCTGATGAATCATCAAGGATCACTCCATTATCCCCGATGACTATATGTCATTAATTTAAAAAATATATATTAATTAAATTTAGTAATTTTCTAAATAAATTACTCAAAAAACTGCCTCTTGTTTGACCTCCACACTAGCATGAAAACAATGCAACAACTCTGACTTGAAATAATTAGATTTGGATAATAAAATATTTCCAATAATCTTTAGATCAGATTCATCATGGTTTGAACCTCATTAGAGTGACATTCAATATGAAATAACCTTTGAAATGTCTAGTATCATGTATGAATTCTCATTTCCCAAATGCCTCAAAAAACCCAACACATAGCTTGCCTTTGATTACTATATGGGGTTCTCTAGTATCTCACTTCAATATTTTATCATGAAAGTCCACCATGGTAGATAAAAATTCTATTAAGGGATTTCCATTTTTAAAATTTACTTTATAAAGTCACCATAATATCCACCAAGGTGGGGCCTCCATTGGGTTTCCATTTTGACTAACCTTAATATCCACCAAGGTGGGGCCTCCATTGGGTTTCCATTTTGACTAACCTTCTCAAATAGGCACTGGTACTCAATCCTACCATGATTACCAACACGCTTCAGTTATGTTTCCCTATTTTTCATGGGTAAAAACTAATCTCTACGACATGGTGAAAACCCAATAATTACTTTATAACCATGATTCATGTGTTATCACTGATCTATGGAATGGATGACTTTATCTTTTAAAATACATTTCTTGTCATTTTATGTTGAAAAGTTTTTCTTTATGCGTGAGTCCCACATTGGACTTTAGTTCAGATTCCCACTTCTATATCATACTCAGTGCTCTAGGGCATTGCAATGAACTCCCATGGTACCACCCTATACCATGACCATGAGTCCTCTTTCTCTTCTTGGAACCACCCTATGCTAAGGGCTCATGCTACTCAAGCCATGTGCCACTCTATGTTGGATCTCTTCCCTTGTACACTTCCAAGGCTGGTTGTGGTTGATCCCAGCCACTACCTCATGGTATTTGATATAAGATCATATTTAATACTTTGTCTAATATATATTTTTTATTATTCAATCTACTATTTTTTCAACTACTTCAAAACTCATTACAAATACTTTTCATGAATCAAAAATATCATTTTTTGATGCTTAAATAATTTAAGAATAGTATAAGAATCATATTTATTTGGGTTGGAAAACTTCTTTAGACCAAAGCTACACTATGGCTACACCATGACATGTTCAATGTCATTTTAGTCTAACTATACTAAACCTCCTTAAGATATTCTCTCAACATTCCTTGATCCACGATATGTTTTCCACTCATCATTTTTTATAGGGATTATTTTCTTTCACTATGGAATCCTACACAACATGGATATCCAAATTTATAATTTCATACAACTACCTATTCATTTCATCTTTTATGTAAATGGATACTCAGTGATTCGAGGATATAAAAACTCCCACCATAGACTCACCACAACATGGGATTCACCATTTCAGTTTCCTATATTTTTAACTTAAAATTCGAATAAAAATCATATTAAACACTTCAAAAAAAATATCAACAAGTTCCAATGATTATTTATCAAAGTTATCAAATACTAAAACCTTCCTCAAACTTATTTAACAATTACAATGGGTTCTTCATGGTTAATATTTTTCTTTTATATTTTTTATTACTAGTTCTATTCTTGTTATGCTATAAGCATGACTTACTTGTTTTTAACTGATATCGTGAGCCCATGGAGATATTTTAAATATATTTTTAAAGGTAATTAAAATTGAAAAGTGTTTTAATAAATGAAAATGAAAGTCAGGGAGAGTGTAATGGGGTTATAATTGTTCTAGTAATATAGTATACATTTTTAGTGTCTATACATTAGGAATAGAGTTTTAATGCTCACATTTACTTGATTATAAAGTATTTCACCTCAATGAACATCTCCTAGTATGAAATAAGGAGTTCATGAGCATGTGACACCAACTAAATCCATAGTTTATCCTCCGGATTTGGAGGTTCTTAGTTAGATTCTTCAAGATACTGGTCAAAGATATCATTGAAGGGAACCTTCATCTCTTGATATCATATAGGATTTCTAATTTCATCATCCCTTTAAATTTAATGGTAAGTATATCCTCATGAATATAAGGATTATATTTCTCACCTTCATCATATTTCCAAGATCATAGAGACTCCAATGAAACATTGGGAAATACTAGACACCTTTATATTAAAAGGGTTCAATTGTTAGTGGTGGGATGTTATGCTTGAGGATAAAAAATACTTGGTACTTAATATGAAGAGATTTCAGGCAATATTCTTCAAAAAATTCTACCCTGAAACCTAGGGTCATATAAAGTCATGATAATTAATAAAATTGATGCAAGGATTTAATTACATTCTAGAATATACTACTAGATTTATCGATCTCCACCTCTTTACTCTATACATGATCAAGGATGAAGATTTAGAAGCATGGTTCCTTAAGAAGGGATTTAATGTGACTTTATAAACTCAAGTTACACTTTTATACCTCTCTAAATTCTTAGATGTGGTAAATAAATTTATTCTTGAGAATATGGGTTTTAAAGGAGGTTTGGGTGAAGGTATATCCTTACCTAGTTATACCTTAGGTTATAACATTTTCAGTAACTAGAAGTAGTGGTAGGAAGAGATAGGTAGGGGTGGATCTCTCAAGGGAAGCCAAGGTAGTAGTGTGCCTTTATATCCTAGCATGGGAAGACCCACTATTCAGTTTCACCAATGTGGGATATTAGGTCATATTAATTTTAATTGCGCATTTGAGTTGAAGCAGTTTCACTCATGTGGTCAGTATAGCCATCTTCGTAAATTCTATCAAATGATTGTTTCTAATAGCATAAATAAACTACCTTAGCTGACTCAGGAATATTAGTACCAATAAGGTAAATAGTATACTAGAGGAAACTATCCACCATATGGGTAGTTGGGTTGGAGATTAAAATGTGTAATTATGATCTTCTTATCTATAATTCAATTTACTATGTGGGGTCTCTTTATTTAGGGTAATCACAAGGGTTAGGGTGGGGTGTATGTCATGGAGCACCCCATTATTGATGATGGAGAGGGTTTATCTACTATTATAGGTAATATTTTTGTATCCTCTACTTTATCATGTGCATTATTTGATATAGGTGGTTTTCATTCATTTATTTATGAGAAATTAGTTTTCCTTATCAATCCTAAAGTTGAGAATCCACTTGCCTTTATGATTGTTGATAACCCTTTAGGGGGGAAATATAATCAGTATGGAAATGTATATCTTGTGATCTGGTAGTGATGTCTTTTGGGAACCTTAGGGATTTGATAGTCCTTTATATCATGTATTTTGATATCATTCTTGGAATGATACACTCCATAGAGAATTGGTTTATCTAGTTTAACAACTATATTAATTTTTAAGCCAAAAAGGTAACTTTCTCATTGTCTACAGGTAAAATGTATACACTCCATAGAGAATTGGTGTTTCAATACACTGAAGTATGTATATATTTATGGAAAGTAAGTATGATCACTATAAATATAGATATCCTTATACATAGAGAGTTTGAAAACATGGAGAGACAATACTTACCTTCGATGGTGGATCTATATCCTAATGTGTTCCTTAAATATTTCTCAAGCTCTATTATATAAGGTGAAGTGGATTTTACCATCAATATTTTACCTGGAACTAAAATGATATTTATTCCTTTATATCATATGTCTCAAACTAAGATTTTATTAAATTATAATTTATTGAATCTAAAGGGTTTATTAGACTAAACACTTGTCCTTCAGGTTCTCAAGGTATCTTTTCCATGAAAGATGATAAGCATCTACATCTTTGTGTAGACTATCAGAATCTGAGATGGATGAAAACTAAGAATCATTACCCTTTTCCAAAAAATGTTGATATTTTTTATTTAATAAAACAGGGAATGTTTTTCTATAAAATAAACATTCTCATAGGCTATCATCAGCTTTTTCTAAGTCCATAAGAAATGCCAAATATGGATTTTCAAATCTAGTATAGACATTTTAGGTATATGGTAATTCCCTTTTGGTTAACTAATTCCCATGTAGTGTATATGGAATTGATGAATAAGATCTTTCATCAATTCTTAGACTCATTTTTCATGGTCTTCTTAGAGGATATCCAGGTTGATTTAAGATCTTTGGATGAGCATGGGAAACATCTTTGTATTTTCTTAGGTACTTCATGAGAGCACTAGTTGTATGCCAAGTTTTATAAATTCTTATTATGGAAAATGGGAAGTAAAATTCCTTAGTCATGTAATATCTAAAGAAAGATTTTTGGTAGATCAAAAAAATATGGAATTGTTGATGTATATAAAAGTTTATTTTAATTTTTTAAAACTTAAGAGTTTCTTTTGGATTATAGGATATCATCATTACATTAACTAGGATTTATCAAGGATTATTACTCTAATGAAAACTTTGAAAAGGGAGGAGACAAATTTGTAACATCCTGACCTTGAATCCACTAAATGGTTCCACGATCCAGATGGTCACATGGCCTCAAGTTCACCTCCCTATACACTAGAGTCTTTATACTGGAAATAAGGGTCTAATAATTCTGCAGTGGGAAAACGATACACTCTGGATCAATATAAAACATAGCAGAATCATAAATTAAGAACAATGTAATAATATGAACAAAAAATAGTGGAATATATTAATAACTAAAAATCAATAATAAATGAATAAATTGATGGTATCTGGGAATACAGTATAATTCAATAGTCTAGGGGTTTAAAAAATTCATCATCAAAGTGAAGAAACTTCGCCAACTATGGATATCTGATCCTTAGTAATGTCCAGGGATCTCACATGAAATATCAAATAAAAAAAATTAAAACTGAATAGTTACCTCATTCAAATCAAAGCATGCTTGACAATAGCTCATTACCAATGAACGTTGCTCAAGGGATCCAAGGATAAACCCCTATAGATCATCAAAACATGATTTAATAATTTATGTTTCATTGATCATTGAATTTTGGGTGCTATCATAAATATTTTATGATTCCTTCAATATCATGAAGATCGCATCCATCACGTCCATTCAATCCGTAAAGGAAACAAAATATTTAACACTTGTACAAGTACATTCTCTTTCTTATAAGTGATAAGAGGAGAGAGGATCTCTCAATACATTGTAATGAATAGTATAATGGAAACTCTTAGACCCCCTAGTGGAGACCACCATGTCCTATACACATATTGATTAGAATATGGAATGCTCTTTAATACACTATTGTGTGTGACCCTATAGGCCCTTATCTGAATAGTAGTGAATAATTATTCATAGACTAGGAGGGTAGTCTTTAATCCCATCAAGGCCCCTAAAGAGATAATGAATAATCATAGAAATGAAAACCTTCCTATGAACACTCATTGTGTACTATAATCTCTTTGTCTCATTATATCTCATAAAAAGGATGCACAGTTTATGTAATTATCCATTCTTTCTTTATTGTTTTTTTACCTTAATAAATGGAATAACCTTTTACTACTATGCACATTGATTTATAAAGGTACTACTATACTGATAAACCAAGACCAAGATATCATTTTCTTAACTCAGAAGTGACAAATTATATCTTGATCATTCAACCAATGTCATACCACCAATGATGCACCCAACACAAGCTCTTTCTCCACGACTTTAATGCCAAGGTTTTTTCCTTACATCAAAGTATGCGATCAAATGGAACACATTAACAATGATCTCATGTTAGGATACCAATAAACATATTCATATATAGGGACAACCAATGACACCTGAAACATGTGGAGTTCCTATTGGAGGTTTTATACTCATGATATCATCTACTCGAAATAACCAAGTAAAACCTTTATGAGAAGAAGTCTCAATGCTTATGGGCCCACAGTACTTAATGGTCACACATCATCTGTGTCCTATTAGTATGATATACCTGGACCATGTGACATAACTTTTAGATTATTTTCATGCTATCTCTAGGTTCTCATTGTATCTAGGGAACTACAATAACCTTTTAATACAACAAGTAATAGAAGGAAATTACCATAAATATAGTGGACACATATGTATCAACACTATTCTGGTAAGATAAACATATATATATATATATATCAAAATTTATACATGTATGGTAATCAAAGTCCTTACACAAATATTACTTATATTACCTGATAAAACTGAGTCATTAATTAATCCACAAATGACATGTTATATTGTTTTAATCACATCATAAATATATTGTATCATCTAGTTATAATATATATTAAATAAATTATAGGATAAACTTGTTTCATTAACTCAACTCGTAATTCCTGCTAATATTAAATGAACCTTGAATATTAAAATAATATTATTTTATATAATAATTTTCTATATGTTCAATTAATACATTATGAATACTTTTAATAAATAAATTCAACCTAAATATTCTATACTCGAATAATAATGAATTTGTTTATTCATTAGTGATCGATAATACTTGGATAACTCTCGACCCCATAGTGGGGCCCACCATTTCTTATACACCTATTCATCATAATAGGGTGGAATCTTGAATATCCTATTGTGTGTAACCCTCTAGACCCTTATCTCAATAGTAGTGAATAACTATTCACATACCCGAAGAAGAGTCTAGTAACCCATAAAGGCCCCTAAAAAGATAAGGATAGTCATAGAAACAACAAGCTTCCTATGAACACACACTGTGTAATATAATCTCTTTTTCTTGTGATATCTCATAAAGCAATTTGAATAGATTGTGTCATCACCCATTCAGGATTTTTTTATTTTCTGATCTTAATGGATGGAATTACCTTTGACAAACATGGCCATATATTTTTAAAGGTACTATCATCTTGATCAACCTGGCTTGAGATATCACTTCCTCAACTTTTAAGTGACAAATTATATCTTGATCATTCAACCAATTCCATAACGCAAATGATAAACTCAACACAAGATACCTTGACATGACTTCAATGTCATGGTTTTTTTTACAACAAAGTAAATGATCAAATGTCATACATTGAAAATGATCTCAAGTTAGGAGAACAATGCACATGCTCATAGATAGGAACAACCAATGACACCTGAAACATGTGGTGTTTCTATTTTCATTTTAATACTCATGATCTCATATAATCAAGATCACCAAGTGATAACTTTAGTAGAAGAAGCCTCAATACTTATGAGTCCCTAGCACCTAATGGTTACACGTCATTTGTTTATTATCATTATGATGTTCCTAGATCATAGGTAATAACTTTAATATTACTGTCATGGTATCTCTAGGTTCTCATAATAGCCTAGGAATTGATATAACCTTTTGATATTATAGTTTATCTAAGTAAATTATCATAAATATAGTGAACACAGAAGTATCTACACTGTTCTGGTAAGATAAAAACATGTATATATCAAACTACATACATATATGGTAATCAAAGTACATACACAAGTTGGGTCTAGGGAACCCACTTTCAACATAAATAACCATGCATGATCACGATACAATGTATTATAATAGGCATATAGTAGGTAAATAAAATAGGACTACATGTTCAAAGATTAAATAAATAAAATAATACATCCCCTAAAAGTAGGCCAAGTATACGCTCATCCCCAACTCTATGTTAAGTCTCAATCCATAAATAATTAAATCAATCAAGAAAACAAAGGCCATGATCCTGATCCTATAACCATGAGGTCTATTTGGGTATGAAACATCAACCCAAATAGGGTGTGAGATAAACTTAGTAGGCCAACACCAATAGTGCATGATGTAATTTGGTTAGAGAATATAAAATAATGTTGTGTGAAATTATAATATATAAGTAGCGAATAAATAAAATTAATTAAGTTGGGCTTAGGTACCTCATGTAAACCTAGCTGACCGTACCTACAACAGCCTAAGCGATAAGTTATTTTAACATGTCCCATCTTGTATATATTTTCATACATGCAAACATATCAATATTCATAGATATACATGATTGAGAAATAACCTAAGTCATATGACTAAGGAATATATGTATAATAATAAAAATAATATAATAAAAGTTTCATTGTGTAATTATGGGTACATGCCAAAGCATCTAAATAGGGGATACGGAGCACCATGCCCGACCATCCAAAAAATTGCTGTGAAACAACGGGTCCAAGTCCTCAACATAGGGTGTCAAATTTCATGTCCAACTACCCAAATGGTTGTGAAAATCCAGGTCCAATATCTCAGACTAAGGGATGTGAAACTTCATGAAAAACAACCCTAACTGATACCACTCAATAATAATCCTTTATGAGGTAATCCTTCTTTTCCTATTATCTCTTAACCAAGGAAAGAGGAACCCAGTATCACTCGACGCATGGTGTAATTCCTATAACCTATGATCTTATACAAGGCATTCCAATAGGGGAATCTAAGGTTCACTCATGGCATAATAATTTAATTTGTAAGAAATTTACATTCAATAATTAACAAATGTTATGAGAATCCACTTATGCTAATAAATAAGTCATTGTGTATTATTCATTAATCAATCCAATTAAAAAAGTTATATAATGGTCGTTTTTATAAGAATTTCACATTAAAATTGTTCTATAAAATATATAACAAGCAATAAGGTCATGGTAAGCATCTATTCCACAACATTATAATCCCTCGTTTAGCTTGGTCCACCACAATCATCAAGCTTCAAGTAAAAGGACAAAGGACTAAGGGGTTTAATCCAACCCTCCTATCAGTCCATTTTATTCAATTTATAAATTTTTCTTACAATTGAAATGAGTCAAGAGTAAATTTTTATAATCTAATTATGATCCAATTATATAATAATATCAATAATCATTATTTTAATTCCTTTAAATCATTCCACTAGCAAGTGAAAAGTACGAATCATACAAAGGGGTGGTTTTGTAGAATAAACAACTAACATTCATTAAGATAATTTATTCAATCTCACATTAAGTGGTGATTTAGGTTGAGGTCTCTGACCTCAAAACATGTAAAAGGGTTTTGGGTCATATTAAAAGAATTTAATTTAATTAATTTTACATTTAATAATTGGCACATGGAAAGTATGGTGCACAAAAAAATAATGCATGTTATAAATGAGTATACTTTTAAGAGAATGAATATATACCAGCTACCTTATTCTAAGGAGGATTCACTCATTCATCACCATCCATCGATTTGGGTTGAATTAGAGAAAATTAAGAACAAAGAAAAGACCCTAATAATAGGACATATGATCTCACATTGAAATAGAATTCAATATATAATAATAAATGAAGTAAATAATAAAGAGGAACAATAGACTAACTAAGGGTTGTCCAATGAAACCAGTGGCAAGTGATTCAAAGTCCTCATGAGGGAGATCTAAAAAAACTAAGAGGATTAAAGGAGATCCATGGTACCAAAGGGGTTATGGGTGAGTGGGAGAATAAAGTAGTAAGTAAGAATAAATAAAACAGAGTAAAAATAATAATTTTCAAACTTTTATTGATCCTTAGGGTTTGGATACATGGTTTGTCTAACAATGCACCAATTGTGCGAAGATACAGTCCAAAGGGATGCCCCCCCCCCCTCACATGGTTAATTGCATAGTTTGACAAACTATGCACAAGACATGTGATCCCCTATATAATTTTATAGAAAAAACCCCATGGTCATAAAGTCTCAGGTTAATAGTTTGAAAAACTTTGTGACACCCCTTAAAGGGATGCATGGCTGGGGTACAAGGTTTGGACTAACCATGAACAAACTGTGTGCCACCCTCTACCTTTATAAAAACCTCGCCTTCAAAGCACAGTGCTTTAAAAACTCATCTTAACACCTGATACAATTCTTAAGACTTAAAAATTATCAAAAAAATAACACTTTAAATTTTTACAACTCTTGTAATTATATTCCTAAGCTCTATTTAACATTCTCCTCATCCACCAAATATAAAGTTCAAATTATCCTGGAAAATTTCAACCTGGTAAAAAACACAGGACATTAAAATCTCCCAACCATAGAACATACCATCCATGATAATCCTTAGGGAATAACAAAAACATCACCTATCCTAATTGGTCCATAAATTCCCACTCAAATGGTCATGTTGTGTTTCCCATGTCTAATACACCTGTCATCTCAACTTAAAACACATGGTACTTAAGCTGCTGAAACTTGAGTCTATGATCATATTCAAAACTAAAACATCAAGATAGTTCTTTCCCAATATTGTATAACCTAAGACATGATCACATCATCATCTCTTTCATCATCCAACCTATAACACTCCCCGCCATAAGTTTTAATTAAGAAAATCCAATTCTAATCGACAGTACTCCTACAGTTTGAATTTATTATTTAAACACAATCCTATAATCCTAATGATGTTTTTAGTATGATTATAAAGTCATGAAACTAGGTATTTCATGATTAATATAAACTTGATTCACAATTATATCAAAACGATTGAATCCTAATCAACCATTATTTCACTAATCTGGATTTTCCTTGAGAATCACCACCCGACTCTTACACTTCACTCATCTCATACAATAATTTATTCAATGTGGTTTATCATTAGACACATTCATCTAGCCATGAAAAATAAAATTTTAATTGTCTTCAGCCGACTATTCTAGAAAACACTTGTCTTTAATTATCAACAAATTGAAAAAAAGCCTATTTTGGAGCCTTTATTCCAAGGTCCACCAAGGTTATTTCAAGCATGCTCACCAAATTTTGTATTCAACTTTTGATTATATATCCTAGACGAAACATCCCTGGTTCCATAATATTATAGAATCAAAGTTCAAAAATTACCATCCAACCACTGGCCTCAAGATCCCATGACCTTGTTCGCATGTGGGTCATCCTACAACAACCTAAGGTTATCTCTTTCACCATATGGATTTTATCACAATAATTTCCATCCAGTAAACTAGAAAATTCACTTGATTATATTGATATAAATCCAATGTTGTCCCAACATACTCTAGATGATAGGAAGATAAGTAATATGCTCTTCATTAAACCAAGAGTATACTAAGACCTTATCGAGGGTTTCCATCGATAGAAGTGTATAGATTTTCCAATCTAAAATCCATTAAAATAGGTTGTAAATTACTTAATTTGAACTCTAGAACCATGTATCCCATTGATGTGTGACTAGATCCAGCTATGGGTCAAACACATCTAGGTACCCTAAAACCATTATTATACCTTTTCTAATATATTTATAAGGGTCATTCCCATAATGTACATGTCATAAATAATGTTATGCACA
Organism: Viscum album; assembly: GCA_963277665.1. Classification (NCBI taxonomy): domain Eukaryota; kingdom Viridiplantae; phylum Streptophyta; class Magnoliopsida; order Santalales; family Viscaceae; genus Viscum; species Viscum album. The sequence goes on along the minus strand of OY728125.1, from coordinate 645,168,736 downwards.
TTTTACATCATCATCCCTCTATAAAGATTTATTTATAAAGGAAATATTTGGTCCAGTACAAACTGGCCTATTTTAAAATGTCTAGCTTAACAGCCGATATATTATTTGAAGGATTTATCACTTCACCTAAAATCCTAAGGTACCTATGATCATTTTAAACAACCATAGAATCCGCATCCTGATTATTGGTGTTCCCCAATGGTTAGGTACTCAACCAACTATATAGCCCTTCTGCTATCTTACAAGAATAACTTTATTACTAACCAATCAAATACTATATTGGTTATCAATCCGGAGTCTGAATCTTGTAATCAAACTCCAACCCAATCTATAACCGGGTTCCATATTTAGAATCATATATAGGACTAGAAAAAATTAACTCACTAGCCTCATGGGATTCCAAAATTTATTTTCACCATTCCCAACTGGTCTGTTACAGTCACTCACCCTCTACTTGTAAGGACATGGTTAAACATGTCTAACACGATACTCCCCACCTTAGGAGCTTTCTGGTCATCCTTTTTTGAGAATGGGAACTCATCCCATGGATCACACTTCATCCACCACTGAACAAGAGTTACAGATATGGAAAATTTTCTTATTAAAAGTTGTAAATGAAGAGAAGAGAAAAATAGACACTTAAAAGAATTCTAGATTATACTTTAAATCTAAAACCAAATATGATTGATGTTGTTATAGGATCCACTCATTTATCAAAACCATCCCCAAGTAGTGGGATAACTCAATTTCTCTAACAATCAGGTCACTCTACTCTATAGATGACCCATGAATGTAGACTTCATGTACTCATGACTCTTTCCAAGAAATCATGAAACCACACAATTTTAAATATTACACAAACTTGTTTCTCAAACTTCATATGGTTTAATGCATCATTTCTTGACTCGATGGTAACCTTGTGAAACAACACTTGCTACTTCAATATATAAATATCACAAGTGATACACATTATAAGCATGTGATAGAGTACATATGGAATAACTCATATTCATGTTATCCATACAACTATTAATAGGTTGAAGTCTATCGATTCTTACTCCATTAGAAAAGTAGAAAGGTCACATGACTAATAAAATGGATGACCATGCTTGTAGAATGTTTAACCGACTAAACTGGATCATTACATGATGCTCATGTACTTCACATGTCTTAGATTATTAAATTACCACCCGCCTGATCAGGGGTGTTGTATCATCACTAAGAGTCTTACTCAGGACAGCCGGCACCTGAATGACACCTCACCTCTGAAAACTCAAGGAAATATACATCAATTATTATAATCTCTGAGGAACTACCAAAAGAGGATATCCCTTTATTATAAAGGAATAAATCATCGACTCTAAAACTAGGTAATTCTAAAAAGGTCACTAGGCTTATCGGCCTAACCTTTAAGATCAATATAAAAGAAAAAAGATCAACTGATACCTACAGGAAACATCCACATTCCCATCCAATGTAACATTAAATCTAACCATTAATAAATGTTTTAAGCTAAGAAAAACCCCATTAATGTTTTATTTAATCCATTACATCATTTCACATTTATTATAACCTTTAAAAACAATCATATATATTAAAAGGGAAAGTACCAGTTATAAAGGAAAAAATTTCTCAAATTATAATTAACACTTTACTTAGCTGACACCATGCATCATAATAGTAAAATTGTCTTATAATTTCATTTTTTAACCATTTTAATCATCCATTATTTATTAAAATTATCTTTTTAAATAAAATTTCAATTTCTAAGCTATAGGGGAAAATGCCCTTTAGGTTGTAATTTTCATTTTAATTAATGTAAGCACCATATAATTAAATATAAAAAGGTATATAAAAGGTCTTTTATCATTATAAAGGGGATCATTTTAGTAATATTATACTATAAATTTATACTTAATTTTTATAAGTGGATTCTGACACTTTAAATGACCATGCCATATTTATCTCAGCCCCACCCTCAATGGGGTTAAGTACCAAAGAATATAAAAATAAAGGCGGCATATGAGGGTCCTATCATAATAACCTATGTTCATATAAGTGAAACCCCATATAATTTTATTTATTAAAGATTAATTAAACCCTTAGTGGGTTTATCATATAAGTATCATTGCCCAACTAACCTACTTAGGTCCAGTTGTGCATTTTGGAATTTTGTCATAGGGTTATCATTCCCAAAACATAAAATTTAAAGAATTTTAATATATATACCATGGTTTAGTTAGGTGAGTCATCATTACCAAATTATAAAGGTAAAATCCTCTATAAGTTACAATTGGAACTTCATGTAACTGCAATCAGGTTTTCACCTTCAGTCTCATAATATAACAAGTCCATATATGATGGTTTGATTATATGGGTTACCCATCCCAATTTATAAATGCTCATTAACTTTATAAATTTGTATTTTTTCTTGTTTAATCATAACCATAAATGTTTTAACCCAAGAAACCAATGGTCCACGGTTCAAACAAGTCATAATTGGTTAGTTAAGGTGCCACCATCAATCTATAATGGAAAACACTGTTTAGGTTGACACAGACACTGTAATATCCATTCATATATCATAACTATAAAGAAGAATATAAAGATAATACATAATCATATAATACTAATAAACATGGAAATAACCACCCAAGCAGGGTATATAGGGAAGCATGCTAAATAATCATGGAATAATGGTATACAAACAAGCATCAAGTAGCCTAAAAAATTTATATGGAATGTAATATGCATGGAATGTGAATATCTATGTGCCTTAAATGATTCATGTAACAATACTACCTTTCCATACCAGGCCAAGGGTAAGAATCCATAAATCATCGGTAAATCTCATAAATAGGTAACTAGAAGAAGTACATAAATCAAACAAGGTGAAGTAGTAATAAACTATAATAGTTAATAATATGACTAATAAACCCAACCATAGTAACTTGATATTTACCTCATGCATGGGTTGTTCAGACCCAGAAAAGATCTATTTACCAAGTGATGAAATGTTCCTAGTATCCTATCTACTATCCCAAATAGTGTGACAAGGTAAAAAATAATTTCTAATACCACTTTACAATATCTCATCCTGAGATCCACTAAATAGTGCCTCAAGCTAGTTGGTCACATGGCCTCAAGTGCGCCTTCCTATATACGAGGGGCTACCGACTAGTAGTCAGGGTATAATTATTGAACAGTGGGGAGACTATACCCTCTCAATCATTAAAAAACATATAAAAATTATAAATAAACAACAGAATAAGTATATGAAAAATAGAGCAGTAGAAGATAATAATAAATGATAATCAATAATAAATGAAAAAATAATCAAGCATAATCATGCTATAATATACTATAATAAACTTACAGCAGTTAAATACAATAGTACCAAATTGATAGAGATTAAATAAATAAAATATTCCATCCCCTGAAGGAATACCAAGTATACGTTTAGATCCCAACTCTATTTCAAGTCTCAGCCCATAAAGAATAATAGCAAGAAAGCAGTCATAATCCATGATCTTGAACCTACAACCATGAGGTTTTCCTAGGCACCAAACAGAATCCCAAAAAGGGTGTCAAATAAACTCAGTAGGACACTAAAAACTATATCTAATTCAATCCAGTTTATGAATATAAAATAAATTAGTGTTTAGGTATAATAGATAAGTAGTGAATAAATAAAAGTAATCAAGGAAGGCTCGGGAAGGTGACCCTGTGGTTCCATTGTCGTCTAGGGAGTTTACGGAGGTGGAGGGTTTATTATATCTAATGTTGGTTGCCCGATTTAGGAGAAAATGACCTTCGGTGGATGAATTTGACAAGTTTTTCTTCGATCATTGGGGTCTAAAAGAATGAGTGTTTGTCGGAATTCTTGATTAAAGGCACTTGATGGTGAGATGTTCATCATCAGAGGACTTTGTTCATGCTCTGTCATGCGCGCTCAGGAAATGCGGTGGATGCGGCTTCTATCTATTTTGGTGGAGCTATGATTTATACCTGAATCATTATTCTCCTTCAGTGCCGGTTTGGTTAAGTATTCCTCAACTTCCTCTACCATTTCAGAATCCTATGATTTTATGTATGTTGGGAAATCTAGTCGGTAGATTTATCTATGTGGATTCTCATATTGCGTTTGTATGCCATCCAATCAACCTACGCATGTGTGTAGAGGTGGATGTGTTGAGGCCGTGGGTTGAATCGGTGTGGATAGAAGTTGGCGAGGAAGTAAGGTGTAAACAACCAGTGGTCTTCGATCATTGGGTGGAATTTTTCTATTCTTGCCGAAGACAGGGACACTCGGCCACTGTTTGCTGATGGGATAGACATAAGGAGAAGGTGACAGTGCAGGGGAGGAAGGAGAACGAGACAATAAAGAATAATCTCTTGGCGGGTGAGGAAGTGAAAAAGAGACCTTCGGCAAAACAAGTGGAGGAACCCTCTGCGTTGGGGATTTTTTCTAGTATTAAAGAGGATTTGAGGGACCGAGACTTGAGAATTTCAGTGCGGAGAGATGAATCCTCTTCACAGGCATCTCAAGATGAAGGTAGGGGATTAGCTGGGAAGGAAAAGGAGGTGCGGTCAGAAAGAGTGGAAAAGGAATCCCAAATCATGGAGAGTATTTTCGGTGTCAACACCCAAGTAACGGGAAAGGTTTCGATTCATAATGGTGTTCAGACTCAAAACTCCTTTGAGTGTTTGGGCACCAATAAGTCCGTTTAGGACACACCCAATGACCCAGATAGAGGAATTGCAGACCTTGGTATTTCAGTGTGGAGAGATGAATCCTCTTCACAGGAGTCTCAAGATGAAGGTAGGGGATTAGCTAGGAAGGAAATGGAGGTGCAATCAGAAAGGGTGGAAAAGGAATCCCAAATCAAGCAGAGTATTTTCGGGGTAAACACCCAAGCAGTGGGAAAGGATTCGGTTCATAATGGTGTTCAGACCCAAAACTCCTTTGAGTGTTTGGACACCAATGAGTCTGTTCAGGACACACCCAATGACCCGGACGGAGGAATTACAGATGGTGTGGAGTATGAGGAGTATCCTAAGGCTCATGAGGAGGGACAAACACCTAGGAAGAAAAAAGGTAAAGGATGCAAGGAATACTCGCATTTACTAAAACTGATGGAAACAATATCAGGTAAAGAAAGAAAACATGTGAGATGGATATGTCTTCGGACCTCATAGTTATTGTGCAGAAGAAGATCCAAGTTACAGTTAAGGAAAACAACAACAAGGCAAACAATACCGGAATGGAAAAGGACTCTATAGAACCTATCCTCTGCTATGAAGAGGATATGGTGGAAGAATTTCTTTATGTCAACATCCCATAGGAATAGGAGAAGATGATGGGAAGACCTATTCAAGTGGAAGTCAACAACGAGCAGGATAATTGGATCGACAAACAAGATATGATCCTGATGAGAGGCTTCAATGATGGGAAAATCAGCAAAGAAGAGTATGTCCAAACATGGGACAGAATGGCGTGTCATCTTGAAGATGTTATTGGAAACAGCCCAGATGCTAAGGTATGGCTTATGAGATGGAATCTTTATAGAGAGGAAAGCACTAATAGGCAGAGGCTTTTCTTTGATAGCTTTGCTTTCTCCTATGAGGCTTCACCTCCAGATTAACTGGGAGTGCTTTCTCACTTTGCCTATTAAGTGAGTTTATAATAAAAAGTTAATTTTCAGTCAGTCTCATTTTGTAATTGGGGTATCTTCCTAAGCATGTGAATAGGGAATACGAAGCATCATGCCCAACCATTCCAAAAACTGATGTGAATCATCATGTCCAATATCCTCATCATGGTTCTTGAAAATCACATTCAACCACCCAAATAGATGTGAAATGACATGTCCAATGTATTAGACCAAGGGTATGTGAAATTTCATTTCCAAGACTCTAAACTGAGGCATCTCAATAATAACAATGGATGAGGTAATACCACTTTACATGTGGTCCCTTAACCAAGGAGTTTCATAAATAGGAACCTGATATCTCTCAAGGCATAGTGTAATTATTCTAACCAACAAGCTTTTCCATGGAATTCCTACTTGGGAATCCAAGGTTCGCTTAAATAGTAATGATTTAAGGTGTTAGTAGTTCATATTAAATGATTAACAAATTCCATGAGAAGTCATTCATTCCAACATATAATTCATTGTGTCTCATTCATTAATCAATCTAATTAAAAAATTAATATAAGTTCCATGTTCATAATAATGACACATTATAATTGGTCCATCTCACTTATAATAAGAGAAAAGTTCATGGGAATCATCTATGACAAAATATTTTAATTTCTCATTGATATCAGTCCATTATAATCTTCAGTCTTAAACTAAAAGTACCAACGAGCAAGGGGTATTATCAAACCCTCTTATCCATCTATTTCATTAAATTAATAAATTCTTTTTACTGGTGAAATGATTCGAGTATCACATTTAATAATATAATTATGATCCAAGTGTATAAATATATAAATATTAATTCATTTAATGCATTCCACTATAAAGTGAAAATAACAACTTATCCATGGGAGTGGTTTGATAGAATAAACAATCGACGTTCATTAAGAGAATTTATTTGAACTCATCTTAAGTGGTGGTTTGGGTTGAGGTTTCTAACCACTAACCACATGAGAGGGTTATGGGTCATGGTATAAGAATTTAATTTAATTAATTTCATGTTTAATAAGTAACAAATGAAAATTATGTTTCACGATATAGTGGATAATGTTATAAATGATGATAATTTTATGGGAAAGCATATAGACCACCTACCTTATACCAAGGAAGCTTCACTCATCCATTATATTCCTTTGATTTGAGATATAAAGAGAAAAAATAAATAACCAATCAATCACCATAAAAATAGGGCATATGATATTGAATTGAAATAAAATTCAATATAGTGAGATAAAAAAAGGAAAGAATTAAGAGGAATAATAAAATAACTGAGGGATATCCAACACAACCCACATAAAGTGATTATGATCCCAAATGAGGGAGATCTAAAAGAACCTAAGATAGGGAGAGGAGGAGAGCCACAGCTAGAGAAGGGGTCTTATGTGAGTGGGATAAGAAAGGATGAGGGAAGAATAAAGAAGGTGGGGGATATAGTAATTTACATCCTTTTAATGAGTAGCATGGTTTGGTTGGATAGTTTTTCTAACTGTGTCCCCACCATGTAGTGCTACTTTTGAAATGGATAATCCCCCTCACAGGGCTAGGAACATGGTTTTTAAAACCATTAATAAACCATGTGATCCCCTCTACAACTTTCTAAATACAACCCACATGGTCGTGCAGCCTCGAGTGGGTGTTTTGAAAAAACCATATGACACCCTTACAGGGTTTCATGGTTGAGGTGCACCCGTGAAAAAAACATATGCCCCCACCCCTGACCTTTACAAAAACATGTCCTTCAAATACCGATGCTTCTAAAATCCAACCAACCTCCTAAGTCACCTTTTGGTCCTTAAACATTATCCAAAAACAACACTTTAAATTGTTACAACTCTTGGAATTATGTTATAAATCTTGATTTAACATTTGGCCCATCCACCAAATTGAAATTTCAAATTCCTTGGGAAAATTTCAACTTGGTCCAAAACATGGGACATTATAAAATTATATATAGTCTATCCAATTTAAAGTATCCATTCAAAAGTTAAATAATAGGTTTTCCATTGAAGAAATTATTATACTACCTCAGTTGTGTAAATATTTTTAGGTGTATTTGATGTGTACTCATTAATCCTTGGTTTTGTTCTCATGAAGTATCATAAAGTGATCAATTATGGATACATATATCTACATCACTAGGATCATAAATACCCCACCCATGATTTTTAATTGATTTCTATCATATATTTCATAAAGTATTAGAGGAATTATCTATTTAGTGATAAATTTAAGGTATTTACTAATCATATGATCCATAAAATATCTTTTCTCAATGATATTTGAATTTAAGTCAATTTTATTCGGTCGTATATCTATAATCATTTGATTTTGATATCCATTATACACTTAGAAAAGGTAACATGGTTTTTTATGCTCTTAGTAATGAGATTTTTCAATAGTGGGTGTGGGAAGAAGAGGATGAATGGAGAATAATGTGTCTTTTCACCAAGCTCCATCTAGACATAAGTGAGTATTATAGTTATATTAATTTATATCACATATATATCATATAATCTATTGTGGATCATGTTAAGGATTCCTAGATATATGATTCTGAGTGTATCATTATTCAATAAAAATCAATGGTGGGAAGATTCTTGATGGTTGGTTCAAAGATTCCTCATATTTTCTATTCCTTCATGGATGAATTATGTCCCCAAATAGCATAAAGTATTATGTAATGAAAAAATTTCATTCCTCCCATTGGGTTATACATAATGGAATAAAAAAAAGATGTATTGTGATGTATGTCTCTAATTATAGTGAGGATTCATAAAGAAAGATATTACAATATTCATCATTCAATACCTAACCTAATAGTAAGTAATGGAAAAGTACCAAAGATTGGTAGATAATCTTAAACAGCTACCTCTATTAGTGTGGAAGTGGGATAAAATCATGATGGATTTCATGACTCTATTTCCTAGGTCTTCAAGAGGTTGTCATGCAGTTTGGGTGATAGTGGATCATTAGACCAAAACAACCCACTTTTTACCAATTAAAAATGTTCCTTTAGTTGATGATCCTAGGAATATTTTTGTTATATAGATATTTAAGTATCATGATGTAATGTTTATCATTTTAAATTATAGTTACCTGAGTTTTATGTATTATTTTGTCCAAGTTAATCAAAAATATTTGGGTTCTTAAGTAAAATTGAGCATCGCCTTCCATCCTTAAACTAACAGTAACACGAAGTGTACCATTTATATTCTCAAGGATATTATACCATCTTGTATTCCTAATTATAGTGGTATGTAGGAGTAATAACTTTCTATAATTTAATTATCTTATAATAATAACTACCAATCATCAATTTAGAGGACACCATATGAATCTACTTACAGTCAACCTTATTGTTATCCTCTTTTTTAGGCTAAAATAGGAAAATTTGTCATGACCCATCCCCCATGGCCTGTGTCGTGACTACCCCAATCCCACCTCCCATAGGCCAGGGGCTGGTGAATAGCGCCTAGTAGGCATATCCCACAAAGGAGAGTCATTTCCCAAAGTACCTATACATACATACATATCTCCCAGAAAAAGTGATAAAACTGAAAACACAGAGTAAACAGGTATGCATCCCACTAAGACAACCACTTAGAGTAACAGTACAAAACAGAAAAGTAAATAGGCCATAAAACAAGCCCAACTAAAACAGAAAAGTAAAAGCTCTAGGATCTCGTCCACATAAAACCCTACCTAAATGGTAGGTATGGTAAGCTATATGAATGTCAATAAAGCATACCACATCTATCGGGTCACCCTGAAGCACCACCTATCTCCATCCCACCAAGGACTCCATCAAATATTTTGATCGTTTACATAAGACATGACATGTGTGGGTGAATCCCATGCAGGTGTGAGTAAAACAATACACAGTAGGGACCCCAAACTACAAAGCTGAACCACAAATCAAGACACAAGGAAGACTACCAAAGAGGTTCACTATGTGTAACCTATAAGAATTACAGTAAAGAGAGTCACGAGAGTCAGATCACACCAGAGTACATATACTGAGAAATTACAGGAATAAACAAATTCAATGAGACATACAGTCTTCGCAGGATACCTACTCTGCGTCTCCACAGGAGACCTACTCTATGCCTACATAGGATACCTACTTCATGCCCTCATATTAGACCAACTTTCACCCTCATAGGAGACCAACTCTACGTCTTTGTATAAGACCAAATCTATATCTTTGCAGGAGACCAAATCCTCGTCTTTATAGGATACCAACTCTGTGTCTTTCTATGAGACCAACTCCGTGTCTTTTCCACAGCTAGTTACAGGATTCCATCCTTAGCATGCTCATTCCAGGAGCACCTACACCTTGAGGAAATAGGTTATATTCCAACCTCCACAAAATTTTAAATAGATTATTCTAAAAGTACAGCCTCATCATGAAGGTCCCAACATCAAAAACGGCTCGTCAAATGAATGTACAGTTTGAGAGTTATTGTCATTTTAGTAAAAAGGTGTTGGTTGGGTCTGGATCCGACCCGACCCAGTCGGTCCAACCCAAACCATCATGTTCCAAAGGCTAGGACCATTGGGATGTTGGACCACTACCCACTGGTTCATGTGGTCCAGCCCATTGGGTAGCCTAGCGGTCCAACCCATCGAGCCGCCTAGTGGTCCATCCCGTCAGGCCGCCCAGTGGCCTGGTTTTTTCTACCCTAGCCCTCCTATGCAAGATCATCCATCCTACCAAGAATGGAACATATATTGCGCCCATCCCACCGAGAATATGCGGTTGATTTACTGCATTCCAGCTGACCGACGCAGCACCCCGCCGCAACCAGCCCTAGCTGCAGCTCCTGGTCGTTACCCACGATTACGCCGCTATGGGCCCCTCAACCGCTAGTGTATCTTTTTCTATGGGCCTCCACCATCACTGTAGTGGCTCGTTCTTTCAATTTGGATTGTTGTTGCAAACCTCCAATCATCACTGTCACTGTCATGGGATCAAGATTGTCTTACCGTCTCTCGGGGGGTCTGGTCATGTTCAGAACCTCTCGAAAATCCTGACACACCCATGTGGGTCTGTCAGTGAAGAACACAAGGATGGGAATAATAAAGAAACCAAGAACATAGGAGGTATGAACATCATCCTTGTTCATTATAACCTTCATTCATCCTGTTAAAACAGGAAACAAACACTAGGATAAACACTATGTTTTTAACCCCTCAAAACCCCACAGTATATAACCCATCCCGCATGAATGATCAACCCACGGATCAACCTGTTTGTGGTTTGGTCTATGTTTATCTTGGGGGAAAAATAATGGGGAATGAATTCACTTGTAAATAAACCCCCTACCTAGAAATAGGATCAGTTGGAGGAGATAATTCATCATTTATAGTGATATATCCACAAACGTCCTTGATCCATCGTTCTTCGGTATTTGTCGTTCATTGATGCTTGATTTGTGCTCCGATCTCCAAACCGCCATCGTCAACAACAGAAATTCATTCTCCTTGCCTTAGGTAAACTTCAGGGCTCTAGGGAAAATTCTCCAGCATTATGAATTCTAACACTGGCCCCTGCCTCTGTTTAATGGAGGAAATGTGTTAACGCATTTTAGCATTGCTACGATGCTACATTGCAGCATCACAGAGTTGTTGCACCGTAGTGTTTCTGAGTTTCTATGTAACTTTGGAAGAAATAAAATAAAATAAATTTTTAAGTATATTTTATTTTTCTCTTAAAATGTAAATAAATTAACTTTTGTAACTGACCCATGTCGACCGATGTTAGGTCTCTCCTAAGGTTAACTCAATGCTCTAAGCTCAAAGGTGCCCTCAGATTTCTGATCCGGGAACCCATTTATAAGTTACTAAAACTACACATGTGCGATATTTTTAATAAACCTAAAAATAGTTCAAAAATTTATTCTGGGAACCCCTGGTCTTGGACTCATGTTCTATCTCAGCACCTGGTCTCAAAATAATCCCATATAATTTTCAATAAAACTACATGGAAAATCTAGAACATTACATTCTCCCCACCTTAGGTATTTAAATCCCCAAAACCTAAAACAAGGGATAAATAAAAAATGGGCATACTAAGCATGAATATGAGCCTCATGCTCCCATGTACTCCCCTAGATATTCCCATGCTACCACCGAACATGAACTAGAGGAATTGATTGCCCGTAAAGGGTCATATCATGTAGATCCTCGATCTCCACTAGGTACTCTGTGAAATTCACCCCATTATCAACATCCAGCTTCCCCCAATCAATGACATGTGATGGGTTATGTACATATCTCATCAGGTGGGATATGTGGAATATGTCGTGAACCCTCTCAAACTATGGAGGTATAATCAATTGGTACGCCACCTCTCCCACTCTATGTAGTATTAGAAAAGTTCTTATGAAACTTAGATATAACTTGCTAGCCCAACCAAATATTTGTATCCCGCGTCAAGGAGAGACTGGAAGGAACACATGGTCCCCCTCCATGAATTCCAAGGATATTTATCATCTATCAACATAGGAATTTAGATGGCTCTCTTCAGTCTTCATCCACTCCTGAATGACATAAAATTTCTCTATAGTAGCCTACACCAACTCCAGGCCCATAAGTGTTGACTCTCCGAGGTTAGTCCACTAAAGTGGAGACCTGAAGGGTTTCCCATACAAGGTTGTGAATGGTTCCATAGCGATGGTGTATTGGTAGATTTTTTTGTATGAAAACTCCACTAGAGGTAGGTGATCATCCCAACTATGGACAAAATCAAGGATTTAAGCAAGTAGAATATCCTTTAAGACCTGAATGGTCTGCTCTATTTGGCCATCTATCTGTGGGTGGAAAGTTGTTCTCAAGAGAAGCTGAGTCCCGAATGCCTCCTATAATCCCTTCTACAACTAGGATTTGAAACGAGCATCGTGATCTAAGTCTATCGTAGATGGGACTCCATGGAGTCAAACTATCTCTTGTACATATAGTCATCTCAATCTCTCTACTGAACCCTATTCTGTAATTTCTAGGAAGTGGTCCGACTTTGTGATTTGGTCAACGATCACCCATATGGTATCATTCCCCCTATACATATGTGGTCAAATCGTCACGAATTCCATCGATATTCCATCCCATTTCCACTCTGGCACCTCAAGGGGTTGAGTCAAACCCACTGGAACCTGGTGCTCAGCCTTCACTTGATAATAAGTGAGGCACCTTGAAACAAACTTTGACACTACCTTCTTCATCCCCGACCACCAGAAATGACATCGGAGTTCCTAGTACATCTTTTTCACACCTGGATGTACTGCGAAAGGGGATGTATGGAACTCCCTCAACACCTCCTCCCATAACGTCGCTGGTACAATTGTGCATCCTTTGAAAATGATGATATGCTCCCCACCTTTCAAATATCCATTAGTGGCATGCCCTGTGTACATCTGAGCACATGTTGTCTCACAGTTAGTGTCTCCGAGATGTACCTCCCTGACTCGCTATAAGATTGGAGCGATAACTACCATCGACTAGAAATAAGATGCTCCATATACATCCATGAAGGATATCTAAAGTGAGGCCAACTACTCTGAGGCCTCTTTCAATAGATATGAAATCGATCTCCAGCTGAGAGGATTTTCCACCATGCTCCCCTTCCATGGAGTATAGATTATCTCAAAGTTATAGTCCGAGAGGAACTCTAGCCAATGAAATTGTCTCAGGTTTAGATTCTTCTGAGAAAGGATATACCTAAGAATTTTGTGGTCCGAGTAGACGATAAACTTCTCACCCATAAGGTAGTGTCGACAGATCTTCAACGCGAAGACTACCACCACCAACTCCAGATCATGGGTTGAGTAGTTCTGCTCATGTGGTATCAACTACCATGAACCGTAGGCAATCACTGCTTGCCCCTATATTATGACACAACCAATACTGGCCCCTGATGTGTCATAGAACACCACATACTCAAAACATTCCTATGGAAATCTCAGTATGGGAGTGCTATTGAAACTCTACCTCAGCTTCTAAAATCTATCCTAGAACTTCTCCATCCACATGAAAGGTTTCCCCTTTCATGTTAAGGCTATAATGGATGATGCTACTCTGGAAAAGTTAGGCACGAACCTCCAATAGTACCCATCCAACCTAAGGAAACTTCTCACCTCAATAACATTCTTGGGTGACTCCCAAGAAAGAACCTTATCTATCTTCACTGGATCAACTGCAACTCCAACATCTTAAATGATGTGTCCTAAAAAGTGGACCTATCATATCCAGAAATGACCATTTGAGAGCTTCCCATAAACCTAGTGCTCTTAAAGTAAGTCCAAAATCATCCTCAAGTGTATCGTGTTATCCTCCTCAGATGCCGAGTACACCAGGATTTCATCAATTAATACCACTACAAACCGGTCTAGTTAAGGATGGAAGATCATGTTCATGAGTCCCATGAACAATGCTGGTGTGTTTTTCATGCCGAACGGCATCACTAAATACTCGTAGTGGCTATAGTGACATCTGAAATCCTTCATTGGAATGTCCTCATCCTGCACCCGAAGCTGGTGATAGCCTAATCTGAAGTCTATCTTTGAGAACCATCTCACTCCCTTCAGCTGATCTAAGAGGTCATCAATCCTCAGTAGTGGATACTTATTCATCACATTCACCTGATTCAAGTTCTGGAAGTCTAAACATAACCTCAATCTATCGTCTACTTTATTGGAAAACAAAATTGGGGCTACCCACGGTGAAACGCTGGCTCTCATGAAGCCCTTTCGCTGCAAGTCCTCAAAATATACCCTCAATTCATGAAGCTCTGTGGGATCCATATGATATATCGGTGTAGATATCAGAACCATCTTAGGGTACATGTCAATACAGAAGTCTACATCCCTGTGAGGAGTAATTCCTAAAACATCTTCTTAAAATATTTCCTCGTACTCGTCCACCACTGCAGGAAACTGTGGACTGGTCTCATCCACTACACTGAGGGTTATGTTATCCAACTGATGTGTGATTGGCTGCACCATCCTATGTGCGAGTCCACCCTGTGATGATCTAGTTTCCCTTTCACTGATAATGAAAAATTTGGTCCCATCTATGCAGATACACCGCACTGTGTGCCTAAAATATTCGATCTGCGCATAAACTATGGATAATAAGTCCATACCCCGAATGGCATAATAAGTCCTTGACAATAAAACAAAGAGATCACAAATAAAACTATAGCCTCCAAGAGTAAGGGAACATTGTTGGCACCAGTGTGTGATTGTCGAATATCCTCATGTAGAAGTATCTAAGCGTAGGGATAAAATCAATGGTTCCACTAGAATCTTTGTGTCCAGAACAAGAGTTGCTTTAAGAAAAGACTGATTAGAAACCATGTATATCAAAACTAAATATAGGTTTTAAAAGACACAGATTATACATATAATCATCCTAGGAGTCTTGGGATCATAAGCCTCCATTGCTTGGAGCTGGCCTCGCCCTTATCCACTAGCTCCCTGAGATTGTGGTGGACCACCTGAGGGTGGTGGTGGTTCTACCTTAAACCTCCATCCACCTCCTACCACTCATCCCACTCCTCTTCCACATCCAATTCCCAGAGTACTACCATGTTTCTACCTCTACTACTACCTCGATGGTCCCTTGACCATCTTCAATAAGGTCATACAGCTGGTCAGACAATCTCTATCCATATTCCCCCGACCACCACATGTGTAGAACAACCCTTCCTTTGGCTGACCACCTCTTCCTTGGAAGCCCCACACTTCTGATCTTCTGTCCTGGGGTCATCCCCTAGGATTTTTGGTCCTCTTGGACACCTGTATTAGCTGTCAGATACCTTCTCCAGAAGACCCAGCTACCTGACACTCGGTGGTAGCTCCCACTACCAGTGCCTACTCCGCAAGAAATATCTCTACCAGTATAGCTCACTTCATCACCCCAGCAAGCATAGGAATGCTACGGGATATCATTGATGCCCTGATCTCCCCATGTTATCCATGCTCAAAGGTAAGGTCCCTAAAGAATGAGTCCAACACCAAATCTGTAGAGTATCAAGAAAGATCTATGAATCTCAGTGAGTACTCTACCACTGTCTGGATACCCTACTATAGGTGCAGGAGATCTTGTAAATACAAAAAGTGTAACATCGCTAAAAAGAACTCCTCCTTAAAGAGGCGCTCAAAGTCTTTCCAGGTGAGGGTTTCCTCCTCGTGCATCTGGATCATCAAGCTCCACCATCTCCCCACTGATCCCAATAGAAGACTCGTTTTTAGGATCTCCATCTGGTCAAGAGGCTTCCTCACTAGGTGGAAAACTCACATAACCACTTCTATCCAATCATAAGATCCCTGAGGATCTATCTCACCTCAAAACCTAGGAGGTCACTATCTCTAAAACTCATGAAACGCATTAAGCCTGTGTGAATTATTTATCGGTAACGCCAGAAAAAACTACTGCTCTCAGGGTGGTGGTATCACTGGTACACCACCAGGATGTGCTATCTCTAGAAACGGTCCCTACATCAATTCCTAATCACTCATCGAACCATCCTTGTGGTCACGTCATAGAATCCTGGATGGATGTATGTGTAGAAGCATCTTGAAATAGAACAAGATGTACCATAGTCAAAAGAGTATACCTAGTGAGCTGACTCTGTCTCAAGAAGGACATGAGAACACACTCAATTCCTATATGATGCATGAACCATTTATTTACCATATAACTAGTGTTTTCATGTATTGATTCGAAAATTAGAATTCAAGGTCATGTTGTATGGATACATCGGTCGCCACACCAATATTGGGTTCCCTGCCCTGAAATCCAAACTCGAAACACTTAATAGTGTTTCCCGAAAACAAAAGTAAAATTGACCTCCCTATGATACAACTTTGTCATGACCCGTCCCATGGGGCCCATACTATGACTACCCTAAGCATGCCTCCCATACTCTAGGGGCTAGAAACTAGCATGGAGTATGCATATCCCGCAAAGGGGAGGAATTTTACTGAGTACCTTTACACATGCACACGTCTCCCAGCAAAAGTGCTAAAACTTAAAACACTGAGTAAATAGGCATGAATCCCACTATGACAACCACTAAGAGTAACAGTACAAATTAGAAAAGTAAACAAGCTAGAATACAAGACCATCTTAAATAGAAAAGTACAAGTTCTTGTATCTCATTTCCAGAAAACCCTACCTAAAGGGTTGGTACAGTAAGTTGTTTGAATGTCGTTGAAGCGTACCACATGTGTCGGGTCACCCTAAAGCACTGCCTCTCTCCATCCCACCAAGGAATCTATCAAATATGTTGATCTTCTACACAATACATGACATGTGTGGGAAAATCATTTGCATGCGTGAGTAAAAAAATACTCAGTAGGGACCGCAAACCATACAGGTAAACAACAAAGCAAGAAACAAGGAAGACTACCAAAAAGGTACATAAAGTGCAGCCTCTAAGAAGTATAGTCAAGAAAGTTACTAGATTCATATCACACCAAGGTACATATACTAAGAAATTTGAGGCATATACAAATACAATGAGACATACAGTATTCATAGGATAACTACTCCACATCTTTTCAAGAATCTTACTCCACACCCTCATAGGAGACCTACTTCACACCATCGTCGGAGACCAACTTCGCACCCTCGCAGGAGACGAATTCTGCATATTTGTAGGAGAAAAACTCAATATCTTTGTAGGAGACCAATTATGTGTCCTCATAGGATACCAACTTAGTGTATTCATAGGATACCAAATCTTCCTCTTTGTAGGAGACCAACTCTACATCTTTGTCACAACTAGTTGTAGGATTCCATCCTTAGCACGCTCATTCTGGGATCACCTACTTCTCAAGAACATAGGTTGTACAATAACCTTCATGAAAGGTCTTGTAGTGTATCCCAAAAGGACTACCTATTCATGAGGGTACCAACTCCACAAATATCTCTTCAAACGGACACATGGTTTGAGAGTTATGAGAATTTTAGTAAAAAGGGTTTGGTTGGGTTTGGGTCTGACCTAACCTGGGGTCGGGCTGACCCGACCCAACCCTGTTCGGCTGACCTAACCTGGCGGGGTCTGGGCTAGGCCTAACCAGCCTGGTCCATTGGGTCGCTGGACCACGGTAGACTAGTTTGTGCGGTCCACCCCACTGGGCTGCTCGGCGGCCCGATTTCCTCCAGCCCGACCCGCCTGTGCGGGGCAGTTCATCCAGCCGAGCATGGTATGCGGGACATGCACCTCCCACCTGGAAAATGAGATCAAGAAACTGCATCTCCCAATCAATTTGGCCGGTCGTGGGTCGACCTCTCCTCACACACATGGTTCGTGGGACCGCGTTCCAGCCGAGCGACGCGGTACCCCGCCACGGCCCACCCTGGCCGCCACTCCCGGTCACCGCCCACGGCCATGCCGCCATAGGCCCCTTCCCCATTAGTCATCGAGATGGTAGCCTCCTATTGCTGGGTGGCCACACTGCTGGTGTCTCTTCTTCTGCGGGCCACCACCATCGCCACGGTGGTCCGTTCTTCGAACTGGGAATGTTGTTGCAAAACTTCGGTCGTCACCATCACAGCCATGAGCTCAAGATTATCTTGTTGTCACTTTATGGGTCTTATCATGTTCAGAACCTACCTAAAAATCTTGACGTAACCACATGGTTCTGTTGACGAAGGAAGAAAGGATGGGGATAGGAAAGGCACCATGAACTCTCGAGGGACGAACATCGACATTGTTCTTTCCGGCCTCCGATCATCCCATTGAAAAAATGGAAAGGAAAAATTGGATAAACATCAAGTTTTTAACCCTTAAAAACCCCATAGTAGATAACCCATACCACATGAACGATCGACCCATGGATCAACCTGTTTGTGGGTTTGTCCATATTCTTCATTGGGAAACAAGAATGGGGAGCGAATTCAATTGGAAAAAATCCATACCTGTAAAGAAGGTCATTCAGAGGAGAGAATTCATCATTGATGGAGATCCATCCATGAATTCCCTCAATCTATAATTCATCAATGTTCATCTTTCATCGATTCTTGATCTGAGCTTCAGTCTCCAAATTTTCGTCGCTGGTGAGAGAACTTCCTTCTCCTTGCCTCGGGAAAACTTCAGGGCTCTGGGGAAACTTCTCAAGTGTTATGGATTCTAACACTGGTCTCTACCTCTATTTAATAGAGTAAATTAATTAATGTGTTTAAACATTGCCACGATTCCGCATTGCAGCATCACTGATTCATCGCATCACAGTGCCTCTTAGTCACTGCGTAACATTGAATAAATAAAATAAAATAACTTTTTAAGTATATTTTTTTTCTCTTAAAATTTCCATAAATTAACTTTTGTAGTCGATCCACAATGGCCAATGTTATTCCCCACCTAAGGTAAACTCGATATTTGAGATCAACAGTTCCCTCATATTTTTTATATGCGAATGTTTTCAGAGATTACTAAAACCTCACACACACATTATTTTTAATAAACTTAAAAATAGTTTGAACATTTATTCCAGGCACCCCAGGCCTTGGAATCACATGTTGTCTCGGTGCCTTTTATTGAAATAATCCCATATAATTTTCAAAAAAATTACATGGAAAATCTGGGAAATTAAAAAATCTTAAATGTCCAGGCCTAGTATCATCTAGGATTTGATGATACAAGTGAATTTTATTTAGAAGAAGATTATAACCGCTAAAATATAGCATATTTCCTATGTTGACCATTTTAGGTGACCCATTTAATTCAAAGTTACTAACTATGTGTTCTTCTATGTATCACTAAATTTGGGTCATAGATGAATGGGTAAGCAAGGGAAATTAACCCTAAGATATTCAAGCCTTTGTAAATTTTTGGGAAGGGATAGAGATATTGATTTTCCGCATGTTTTTCCTTTAAAGTTAAATTCTATATATAATACTTTCCATGTTTATCAATTGATAAAGTGTATACTAGACTCATCATAGAAAATTAAGTATGAAGATGTTAAGATTAAGGTCAATTATTCCTATATGGGGCATCTCATATGTATCATTGACTTGGGTAAGAAGTTTTTGGGGGGGGAATTAATTCCTCTCTTTTAAGTTAGGCGGATACATGGGAATCTCCAATATGCGATTTGGGAGTGGAAAGTTGAGGTAAAGGATTAGTGTCCAGTTGTTGTCCCTCAAGAAGTTGGTTGATGATTCTAAAATATGAGAATTCAAATAGTATGGAGCTTATAAAGACCTCAAATATTTGAGTTACTTTTTTCTCTTTTAGTTTAATTTATTATGTCTATTTTTTGGTGAAATTATAAGTTAGGATAAGAATTAGAGGTTTTGAGATGTAAAGGGAAGGAGAGGGTTCCTAGGTGTTGTAGTGGAACCAAGTAACAGATGGACTATTATTGGGTATAAGGTGGTACTTGGTGGGATATAGGTATTTTTTTTAGCTCCATTAGGTACTCGATGGGATTTACCATGTACCCAGAAGATCTGTATATTTTTTGTTAAATGTTACTAAATTTTTATCTTTTCATCTTAAGATCTAATTTCTAAACATTCCATGACTTGGTATACCTCCACCATTTCTCAAACATGGAGTCTCTGGGGAGATCTCATCTTTCTCCATCTCCCTCAATGTGACATTTTCATCAAGGTTGGTCTTAGGTGCCTCTAATTAGTCTTGTATCTTTGTATTTGTATTGTTTCAGGTCATTCATCCCATCTAATATTCTTTTAAATTCTTCTCCTTCACTACAGTGGGAATAAACTCTTTTTCCTCTGACCTAGGTCATGTGGAACTCACTAAATCCTTTAGTTACCATCCATTAAATCTATAGTATGGGTTTAAATTAGGTGAATCAATAGTAAGATTGTGGTTTTACAACCTAGATTCACACTTCCTAAACGACAAGAATGAAATATATAAAATTTCTCTTCTTTAAGATGATTTGTGGGTCTAGATGTTAGAATCTATTCTTTTTCTTAACATTGAGGACAAAACTTCATTTATATAGGATAAGTGAAGCCATTATTCATCTCATAATAATAAATAGTTATCTTGGAAATGGTTTGGCATCGAGTGAACCCAATAGTTTAAAAAATTAGCTAATAAATGTTTCTTCCCCAAGTGGTTTTTGAAAATAAAAGGAATACTTAGGCTAATTTTATTTTTCCTACATCTATTAACAATTCAACCTATGATTTAATATTATTTATTTTATTTTATGCATTCACTTAGAATTATTATTGTTTATTTATATTTATTATTAGTTGATGTGATATGATAGGGGATTAAATATTAATTTAATGTTTTCTACTATGTTTCTTGTATATTATTAACTTATGCTTTATGATTTGATAGTTAAACTTATTATATATCCTATTATTTGATATTAAAACTATTTTGGCCATGATAGATTACACATATATTTTTTTATATGATTTTTAATAGTTATACACATGTTTATAAAAAAATAGATGTTGTGGGGTGTGATCACAATGCCCTGACTTGGTGTACCTTTTCCCTAATTCTTGGTGGGATGGGTTTGGTGATTTACCTAACTATGTATGCATGATTTTATTTTCTCCGGGATGGTTTATTGGTCTCTAACTTAGTGTGAACACATCTACATATATATATTGGTGTATATATATACATGAGTTGATATTTATAGGTGGGTGTATTGTATTCTTTTGATGATAGAACCAGAGTAATGTCTCATATTCTAGGATAGGTATAAAGTAGGTATGTTAGGTATGGACCCTCTTAGAATAGTGAGTTTGTCATTATTACTAATATCTATGATAAAATTCATGTTTAAGAATGTTGTTTATATACTCTTGTTTATGATGATAGTTAGAGGCAGGTGGTGACCACCTATTAGGTATGATATACTCACACTTACACAGTTTGCTACTACTAGTAGAAAAATACCCTATACCAACGGTTTGAAACCATTAGTATAGGCCTCCAAACCATTGGTAAATCTTATACCAACGGTTTGGAGAACCGTGGCCAAGTAAGTTGTGGGGATAGGTCTATACCAACGGTTTTCCCAAAATGGTTGGTATAGACCTATACCAACAGTTTTCAAAACCGTTGGTATAAGTAATATGAAAAATGTATACCAACAGTTCCATAAAATCGTTGGTATATGTATTTCAAAAAAGAAGCATTTGGTTGGTTTTGATCCCAGTACCTATAGTTTATGATTGAATGACCTAACCACTAACCTAACTTGACTTTTGTGAACATAATTTCATAAATATATATATGTATTATCATAAAAATTTTAAATTTTTATTTATTTAATGTTCTCTATAAGAATATTCCATAAAAAATACATGTAACTATACCAACGGTTCACAAAACCGTTGGTATAGATTCTTTGATTTTGGGACCTATACCAATGGTTTTGGACAAACCGTTGGTATAGGGGGGACCTATACCAAAGGTTTGTTCAAAACCGTTGGAATATGTCCAAATTAGTGACATATACCAACGGTTTTGGCCAAACCATTGGTATAGGTCCATATAAGTGAACTTTACCAATGGTTTTCCCAAAACCGTTGGTATAGATCTTATTTCCAGTAGTGTATAGGACTTGTGTAGATGTTTTTGTCTATTATCCAAGTAATTTGAAGGTACATGAGTATGCTGAATAGTTTCAATCGAAATCAAGAGCGTAAGTAGTGTCTTTTGGACCTATTAGTGGATAGGGAAGGTGGATGCACATGGGTTGTCCATGTGTTGTCCATGGATGATTGAAAATGATTTTTTATTATGTGACTCATCACTTCTTTTTATGATATGTTTGGATTAGTTTACATGTGTATATATGGTTGTAATCCCACAATCCTCATATTATACTTTTTATGGATTTTTTGGTCTTGGTATTTATAATATCACATGTTTAGGTTATATCATTAATTTAGTATCATATTTTGATTCACCCACTTATATGGTGTTACTCATTACATATCTAGTCAAAATAATTCTTGACTGAGTCCTTGAACTTACATATGGTAACTCCATGTTATTGATTATGTTTCTTAAAGAGGGAAAACTATCTCCCATGCATCTATAGTTTATCCCTCGTTGTTTACAAAAACCTCTAGTGATTGGGAGGTGTGTCTAAGGTTTTTCATAACAACACAGGTAATGTAGACAATAAATCAATTTTATTCCTTATTAATATTTATGATTATATTTTATTTATTCAAATTTATTATAGTAATACTTTTTCTATAGAAAAATAAATAGTTTAATTTAAACCAAATTATTTTCCATGAATTTTATTTAAAATTTATATTTATAAATTTTAGAATTTTAATTTGGTAAAACAGACTTCATTTTTGAATTAATTATGTCAAAATTAACTTAGAGTGATTTTTTCCATAAATAATTGATTTTATGTGAATAGTGAAAAATACCATTTTCATAAATATTGTCATTTTAATAACATTTTCATGGTATAATAGTGTCTTAAAAGTTTATAAAACCTATTTTATAGAAAAAAATACATATTTTTAAAATATTTTTTTGAATTTAGAAACCTATGTTTTACATTTTAGAACCTAAGTAATGTTCTATTCTAATAAAAGAACTACTTTTTATCATTTTCATTAATTAAGTAATTATAAGGCTACATTTGGTTTTGGATTAATTATAAAGTCACATAAATATAATTTTTTTAATAATAAATAAATTTATATTAATCAATATTTTACAATATTTTAGTGTAAATTCATTTTTATGCTTTAAAATGCATTTTTCTAAAAACTCTTCATTATGTTTTGCATTATTGTAATAAAAGTAATTTTCACCACCTATAAAAATTGAATCTTAGAAAATTTATTTCATATTTGGGATCAAAATTTACATATTATTAAATAAGTACTATTTTATTTTTAGTTCTAAAATTAAATTACCGTTGTAAAATTGTGTTCCCTCGATAAAGGTTAAAAGGGATTTAAAATGGTTAAAACTCAAGGATAAGGTCAGAAATCTCTCAAAATACTATATATAATTTTATTTCATGAATTTATTTAAACTTATAATATCTTATCTTTAAATTTGGGTCATATTTGTTTCACTTTACCTTGAGAAATACATTTATATTATTTTAAATTTAAGAGTATTTACAAGGGTGATGCTCCTCTCATCTATAAAAGAATCCCCTCACTACCTCACTTATCCAAACATTTTGAGCACCTTATCTCATCCAATATATACCAAAATCAGATCCAAACATCCTTATACAATTCTTTGTTTTTCTTTTCTTCAAAAAATATTAATCTAAAAGGGATAAAGGTGTTTATCAATGGTGGTTATCCAATGAGGATGTATTTGACCTAACCAAGTTCTTTTAAGTATATTTATTCTTAAAAATTATCCAAATCTTATAAAAAAAACATTATAATAAGAAAATTAGTATCATTATCTTAATTAAAATTCATTATTTTTATGTAATAATTATTCTCTACCTTCTTTCCATCAATTAAAAAATGAAGATATTGTTTATGTGTACGTGCAGACTACCACCTCCATGGATGATATATTTCATTTTTCATCACTTACTTACATAGATGGTTATTAAAGTGTATTTAATTAATATATATGATTTTTATAACATGAATAATATTTTTTAAATATTATGGAAGTGTTTTATGAACCCTTTTACCTCATTCAACACACCAAATCTGATTTTGACCAAACGATCCCAAAACATCGATGTGAACTTAACCGGTTTGGTGACTAAATAAAATATAATGGTAAATGAAATAAAAGGAATAAAAATGAAAAAATTTATGAAGTAATTAAATAATTAATATGATTTTAGTATTCAGTAAATTAAAATATATATGTGGAAATTCGAGACTTTAGGTAAGGGTTTTTCTTTAAAAACTTATTCTAAATGTTTTAAATTTTTCCTTTAAAATAACTCTCTTCCCTATCTATATTCTTTTTGTTGGATAAAAAATTTTCTTCCATATACTAAAATTATATTTTAAGGTATTTTTAAACTATCTTTCACTTTTAAAAAAAAAATCAATGGAATCTTTGTAAAATTTTCCAAACAGGATATTTTTCACTTTCTTTTCAAAGGTGTTAAAATAATGTTTTTTAATATTTATGGCTTGACTTCCTTTTCCTACTGGTGTGATCATTCTTCATTATGAAGAATATTTATTAGTTTTCATTTTTTTTCAAAGTAAATTCAATTTCCATTATTCTGTGAATTTTTTATTTAAAATATTTATCAAAGAAAATGATATTTTCTTTTATTTTAATGGATAATTATAAGTTCTTATATTTATAGGTTCAAATGGATTTTTTTATGATTTTATGATGAAATTGAAATATCTAATGTGTTTTATTTATGATATGATTATTGTAATTTTTTTATTATGAAGGGTGGGTCTGATATAGACCCCCAATTCATTGGTTAATGATATGTTCTTCGGATAAATTATATTGGAATTAACGGGGTATGTTATTCCATTATAAGGGTTATTGTAAGGGTGATATGAGCATTATATCACAAGATGTCTACTTGGATTTTCTATATTTTATATGATTTTTATTAGAAATATTTTGATATCATGAGGTAAAAAATGAGCTTATGATTAAATGAATATTTATGTCATTTTAAAGGTAAAATTTTTGTTTTTTAAAGAAAATTTTTAATGGGTTCTCATTTTTCCCATGTAACATTCATGATTATTGTTTTTCCTTTTTTATTAATTACAAAAAAAATTATGGAAAATTTTGGTAAATGAATTTTATTTAATGAGTAATTCAATGGTTATATGAGCTTGTATTTTATTGTGTAAAAAAGGTAAACTTTTTTATAGATTTTCATATTTTTAATGGATGAATTTCTTTCCTTTATTTTAATTTCCCTTAATGAGTTTTTAGTGCTCATTCCTTTATTTAAAATATTTTTCACAAGGATTAATGATTTATAAGAACTATATAAAGGTATAACCTATGGTAATGAAGATTTTTCTTGAAATAAGAAAGTGTTTCTAGAATGAAATGGGAGTGTAAACATAAGAACATATTTTTTGGTAAAAATGAACAATGTGTGGAAGTTTCTAATTTGTTATGTAATTGTTAGGATAATTATATAAAACTCTAAACCAAAAAGATATTGATAATGTAAGAAAGTATATTAATTTCTATTAAATTCATAATTATAGGTTGGTTATGTATGGGTTGTTATAGTTTGTATCAAATTCAGGTTTAAATAACTTTAAAGGTTATGATGTTATTAATAATACAATTTAGGGATGTTAATCTCTGTTTATATTATCATAAGATATTCTTTGAGAGTTTAAATGTTTCTTGGTCTAATATATGTCTATTTATAATGGTTTTACATTGATGAAATAGGGTATACAGGGTAGGAAGGAAACAAGAGGATAATATCCTTCAGAACCAGTAACCCATAATGGTTGGATTGGAGGTGATTATTTTGTGACTATGTTAACTCAATTGAAAAAATCTATTAATGGTGGTTCCTTTATAAGAGAGTAATCAAATTATCTATAGAGGAACATGTAAATAGTAGATAATTTTATGAAACAACACCCTATGGATTTAATTGGAACCTCATATCAAGTAGATGAAGAATGGATTAATGATTTATACAATATATTTGAAGTTTTGATATGTCCATATCATCAAAAGGTTTCTCTTTCTATTTACCATTTTGAAGGTGAATCTGATTAGTGGTAGTCTATAATTAAGAATAAAAAGGAAAAGGATGAGATTTATACCATTTAATGGATGGAATTAAAGTATCTTTTCCTTGAAAAAAATTCTAAAGTTCTAGGCTTTGAATGGAAAGTAAATTCTTGGAGTTAAAACAAAAGGAAAACGATTTAGTTGCCACCTATGAATAAAATTTTACCATACTGTCCATGTATGCACTAAATTTTCTTCTAGACCATGATAATAAAATTTATATATTTTACTTAAGATTGAAACCTTTATTAATGGATTTGGTTACTCATGATTTTTTAAGTTGTGAGTAAATTTTTGGATGTACTAAGAGGTTCAGATGTAATTTTTTGACTTTTATAACAATAAGGATAAGAAGAAATATATGTGGAAATCAATGGGGAAGCATTCAACAAGTAAATTTGAAGGTAATAGAAATAAATTTCCCTCTTATGATAAGTGTAGTAAGAATAATTATAGGGAATGTCTTATGAGATAAATAAAGTGTTACTGGTGTGATAAATTGGGACATCTGGCTTCTGACTACAAAGAAGAGATAAATAGTAATGGTCATACATATAATGAAAATCATGTAGATAAGTATTTTAATTGTAATTATATGTTCCATTATAAAAATACATGTTTGAAGATAAGTATTAAGTATGGAAATCATCAAGACCATAAGCCAAAAGGTGTGGAAAAATCATTTTTACTACCTTATAAAATAATGAACCATCAAATAATGTATTGTTGGTTACATTACTTGTTTACTAAAATTATTCCAATTTCTAATTTGATTTAGGATCTACACTTTTTTTATTTATAGGAAATTTTCTAGTAAAATAGAAATATCATATCAATAAATGGTGATATAAATTTTGGTAAAATACTCCTAGTGGATGTATTACAACAACATAGATTTATAGGAATTTTTATATTATTATCTTTGGAATAAATTTTCCAGTAAATCCTATTATTTTACCCATATTAGAGTTTGATATTATTTTAGGTATATATTATATTTCATTTTATAATTCTAAGATATATTATAGAGAAAATTTGTTTATGTTTAATTTTTAGAATAATTTTAAATTCATATATAAGAATGAGTTAATACCTATTAGAACATATAAATAAGATGATAAATTTATTAAATATGGAAGTGAAATTTATCTTACTCGTATTATTTAAGAGAATGGATATATTAAAACTAGTGATGTCTTGGTGTTAAATGAAAATATATATGTATTTATTTATGATTTTCCTAGTATAATTCCTTATGACAATGTTTAATTTACTATTAAATTAATGAGTAATCTTCATCAATTTTCAAAACCCCCTTATCGAATGGCTCTAGTGGGGCTGTTAGAGTTGAAAAATTAGTAACAAGAGTTCCATGATAAGAATTTAGTTCATCCTAGAACTTCACCATATGGTGATCCAATCTTTTTTCTTAAAAGTTTGATGATTATATAATGATTTTTATTGATTATAGAGCAATAAATAACAATACTATTAAGAACAAGTATCATTTGTCTCATATTTATGGATTGTTTCATTAGATCTAGAGAACTCTCTGTTTTTTTTAGATTAAAATTAGTTCTAGATATCATCAGTTAAAATTAAATTAAGAATACATTATAATTATGTTATTTTGGACAAGGTATGAATATTTTGATTTCTTGTTTATGACCATTCGGTTGACAAATTAACCTATTGTATTATCAATCTTATGAATATATTTTTCCATGATTATTTACATAAATATTTGGTCGGTTTTATTAATGATATTCTATTATATTTTAAATTTTATTAGGATTATGAGAAACATATAAGTATAA
This sequence comes from Viscum album, assembly GCA_963277665.1. Lineage (NCBI taxonomy): Eukaryota > Viridiplantae > Streptophyta > Magnoliopsida > Santalales > Viscaceae > Viscum > Viscum album. The sequence goes on along the minus strand of OY728125.1, from coordinate 645,140,495 downwards.
CTCTATAGACCTTAAAATAAAATATGTTGTATGGAAAATTTAGTAAATGTGAATTTTGGTTGTGGTGGATTTCATTCCTTGGACATGTTATTACTAAATATGGTATAATTTTTAATCATATTAAGAATAAAGTTGTTAAAGAATGAAAAATACCTACTAATGTCATTTTGATTCATATTTTTCAGCGATTATAGGTTTATTACCAATGATCTATAGAAAACTTTTCTCAATTAGCTAACCCACTAACTAAGTTAACTCGAAAGGGAGTTAAATTCATTTGGAGAAATGAGTGTGAGGAGTTTTTTCATGAATTAAAAAGAATATTGGTTAGTATATTAGTACTTCCCTTTCCATATTTAAATTGGGAATTTTTTAAGTATATTGATGCTTCATTGAAAGTCCTTAGTTTTTTTATCTAATATGATTAGGTGGTAGTATATGTTGCATGCCAATTCAAACCCTATGATTAGAATTATCTAACACATGAACTTGAACTTATTTTGGTGGTTGTTTCTTTAAAAATAAGGATTTAAATTTTATATGGGTATAAATTTGATATATATATATATACATCATAAAAGTTAAAAGTATATATTCACTCAAAAATAATATAACATGAGTTAAAGAAGATATCTATAACTAAAAAAGTATTATTATTTCATGATTCACTACCATCTAGAAAAACCAAACAACTTAGAAAGTTATTTTATTCAAAATGATAATGCATCATTAAACAAAATACATTTGGAACATAATATGATTGTTAATGAAATAATGATATGAGTTTGTAAGTTGTGTATCCAAGAACCTTTTCTCATTTGGATCAAGTATCAGTACAATCATTTTTATCATAAATAATTTAAAAGGCTTGGAAAGTAGAATGTGGTTTGAAAAAAAAAGAATAAAATTGGTTATGTAAGGAAATTATCATGAGTTTAATACTAATAAAAAAGTTGTTATGATATTTGGTAATAGTCTATATGTATTGAGTTATTTTTAGTTGAAAAATGAATTGTTAAGTAAATCCCACACCTCTCTATGTTTTTTTATCCTAGTAGCCCCAAAATGTATAGAGACCTTAGGGGATATAATTATTGGGAAGGAATAAATAAATATATAACTAATTATATCATTAAATTTTTTACTTGATAATAGGTTAAAGATTAATGGTGACTACTAAAGGGTATGATTCAACCATTATTAGTCCCTGAATAGAAATGGGAGAATAGATTCATGGATTTCATCATGTAGTTACTAATGATATCTTGAGGTAATAATGCGATTTGGGTTATTGCTGATAATTTGAATAAATATTATAATTTTATTCATATTTGAGATAATATTTATTTTAATATGATTTCTAGACTCTATCTTAATGATATTGTTAGGTTACATAGAGTCTCTCTCTCTCTATTATATCTTATCAAGATACTAGATTTATATAAAAAAATTAAATGTCTTAATAAGTCATTGGGTACTAAGATTTGTTTCAATTATTATTTTCAAAATAAATATAATGGAAAGTAGAAGCCAGAAATTCATTATTTTTAGGATATTATTTGGGATTTCTCATTATATTAACATGGAATTTAGGATCAGTATCATTTGTTAGTGGAATTTTCTTATAATAATATTTTTCATTCAATTATACAGATGAAACCATTTAAGGAATTATATGGAAACATGTGTTAGACTCTAACATGTTGGGATTAATTTGAAGATAGAAAGTTTTTAGGACTGAGATAGGTATAATAAATGGTTGAAAATTCAAAAATAAGTCAACTCCATATAATGACAGCTCATAGGAGGTAGAAGAGTTATACAGATATTTGGAGGATAAATCTTTCGTTTGAGGTCTAAGACTAAGTTTTTTTTAAAATATCTCCATGAAAATGTGTGATTTGTTTTGAAATAAAGGGAAAAATAAGAATATATTTTGTTGTACTAAGTGAAATTATAGATAAAGTGGGAATAGTTTATTATTGAGTATTTATGCCTCCAAGTTTAACTTAGGTATATGATGTGTTTCATGTTTCACGGTTAAGGAAATATGTACCTGATGTATCTCATGTTTTGATACCTGAAGTAGTTCAGTTGGTGGAGAATAATTATTATAGGAAATTTTTGTTTATATTCTTGATCTTAGAGATATGGTTTTATAGAATAAAGTTACTCACCAGGTTAAAGTTTTATGGAAGAACCACGTAATGGAAGAAGCAACATGGGAATCTGAAAAGGCAATCATAGAAAAATATATTAACCTGTTTATTAATGAATAAAATTGTGAGGATAAAAATTCATTAAGGGGTAAAATTTCAAATCCCATTTAATTTTGATAATAAATCAATTTTATATCTTATTAATATTCATGGTTATATTTTGTGGATTCATATTAATTATAATAATAGATTGATAATCGAAAAACAAATAGGTTTATTTTAACTAAATTTTTTCCATGTAATTTATTTAAAGGTTAAACTTCTAAATTTTATATCTTAATTTGGTAAAATGGACATAATTTTTAAATTTATTATGAAAAATGTATTTTAGGGTGAATTTTTGGGATTTTTTATAGATAGTTGATTTTTAGGTGAATAGGTAAATACCATTTTTATAAATATTTTCATTTTATGACATCATGATGATATAAGAACGATTTTAATGTTTTTAAAACCTTTTTTATATACCAAATATATATTTAATAGATAAAATAAATCTTTTAAAAAATATATTGTAGAATTTAGTAACCTATGTTTGACATTTTGAACCTAAATGAAGTTTTATTCTAATAAAAGAAATATTTTTTATCCTTTTATTTAAATAAGTAATTACAAGTTTAAATTTTGTTTTAGATTAGTTTTAAAGTCTCATGAATTTAATTTATTTAATAGTAATATAATAAATGTCATGGGAATCAATATTATACATGATTTTAGTGTAACGTCATTTTTATTCATAAAAGGGAATTTTTCTAAAAACTATTTTTCATTATGTGTTGTATATTTATATTAAAATTAATTTATACCACCTATATAAATTTAATAATATAACATAGATTCAATATTTGGGTCTAGAATTTCTAAAATAGGTAATAATATCCATTTTAATTTTATTCATAAAATTAAGTTACAATAGTAAAAGTTTTTCACCATGATAAATATTAATGGGGTTAAAAGGGTGAAACTAAAGGATAAGACCAAAAATCTCTCAAAATACTATCTATAATTCGCTTGGATGAGTTCATTTATACATATCATATCCTATATTAAAATTTTGGTTTCCTTGGTGCCACTTGACCTTGAGAAATATATTTATATTATTTTAAAGTTAAGAGTATTTATAAGGGTGTCACTCACCTCTTATATAAAAGGAACCCCTCACCCCCTCACTTCTACATGAATTTTGAGAACTTTATATAAAATAATATTTTTAAAAATTTATTCAGAAAATAATTATCCACGTCCTAGGAGTTTTTTTCTTCCTAAAATATCAATCTAAGATATATTAATTTTTTTATCAAAGGAGGTTATCCATGGGGGAGGTATTTATTCTAACCAAGATCCTTCAAGTTTATTTATCCTTAAACCTTATCCAAATAATATATAAAAATATTATAGAAATAAAATTAGTATAATTATCTAAATTAAAAGTTATTATATTTATAATACATCCATTCTCTGCCTTCTTTCCATCCATTGAAAAATGAAAATATTGTTTGTGTGTATGTGCGGACTACCGCCTCTATGGGAAACATATTTAATTTTTCATCATTCCCTTACATGGATATTTATAAAAGTGTATTTAATGAATATAAATTAGTTTTATGATAATATTAAGATTTTTTAAAGATGATTGAACCATTTTATGACCCATTTTACCTTGATCAACACGCTAAAGCTGTTTTGGGATGAATTATCCCAAAGCATCCAATGCAAACTAATCTGTTTTAATAAACAAATAAAACATGATATTAACTGAAATAAAAGAAATAATAATGATGGAATAAAAATGAAAAATGGTATAAAACAAATAATTAATTAATATAATTTTATTATTCAGGAAGGTAAAAGATGTACGTGACAAGGCGAGACTTGTAGTTAGGGATTTTTCTTTGAAACTTTATTTTTAGTTTTTTAAAGATTTCCTTTAAAACATTATCTTCCATAAATATATTATTATTATTTTCAATAATTTAATTACATGTACTCCAATGTTTTTAAAATTTAATTTTCACTTATCATTGAATTTCTAACAAATTTTTAAAAAGGGATATTTTTAATATATTCAATAAAGGATGTTTTTTACTTTCTTTTTCAAGGTGTAAAAAGAAATATTTTTTTAAAATTTACTTATTGATTATATTTTACCTTCACCAACATTATTCTTAATTTTGAAGATTATTTTTTATGTTTTCATGGTTTTATAAATTAAATTCAATTACTATTGTTTTTTTTAATTTTTCATTTTAAAGAGTTATGAAAGAAAAGGATATTTCCTTTTATTTTATGGGATAACAATAAGTGTTTATTCTTATGGGTTCAAAAGGGTGTTTTTATGAGTTTTATGGTGAAAGTTTACGAAATTTTTATGTTTTATTCATGTTATGATCCTTTTAAATTATTTATGATGACATATTATTCTGATATAGATCACAATTTCATTGGGTAATGATATTGTTTTGGAAATATTATGTTGGAATTAACCGGGAAGCTTATTCCATTATAAGGGATATTATAAGGCTTGTTGTAAGGGCAATATGATAATAATTTCACAATATTCCTACATGATTTTTCTATTCCTTCTATTAGTTTTATCAAAAATATTTTTACTTCATGAGGTAAGAAAATTACCTTATTATTCAAGAAAAGTTTATGACCTTGTATAGGTGAAAGATTTGTTTTTAAAGGAAAACTTTTCATGAGTTCTTATTTTTCCTAGGAAACCTTTATGATTATTATTTTTCCTTTATGGTTGATCACAAAAAAATTATGAAAAAATTTGGGAAATGATGTTTATTTTATGAGAAATTAAATTATTATTTTATCTTAAAGTTTATTATGTAAAAAAAACTTGTGGATTTTCATTTTTTCAATGGACTAATAGGTTTCCTTTATTTTTATATTAATTACTAAGTTTTTAACCTCATACCATATTTTCAAATGTTTTTCATGGGTATTAAGGATGTATATAAACTATAGTAAGGTCAAACTTATAGTAATGAATATTTTTATCGAAATAATCTAGCATGTCAATAATGAAATAGGAGTGTAAACATAAGAACCTATTTTTGTGGAAAAATGAACATTGTGTGGAAGTGTCCACTTTGTTATATAATGGTTTTCCTAATACAATAAAACTATAAAACTAAAATATCCTACGAATATAAGAAATTACAATACTTTTTATTAAACTTTTGATTATGGGTTGGTTATTTAGAGGTTATTATAGTTTTCATGGTGTGGCTCAGATGTCAATTTAGTTAGACGGGGCATGATTGTTACATTCACTGTTTAACTCATTAAAGATAAGATTCCTCTGAAACCTAACCTTAATATCAAATATCTTAATTGTAAGTAGTTTTTATTTTTTATGTGTCTTTATTGGTTTAACTCATTATTTGGTGCTTCCTTCCCGTTATGTATGAAGGTTTTACCTTTTCCTTAAAAATGTTATATAATAAAAATTTTCTTTCAAAAAAATTTATTATTTAAATGAAAATAAAATAAATATGGTTTTAATTACTATTTATTTAATTTATCACTTCCTAAATAAATAATTATTTGATTGTTATAATTAAAAAAACATCATATAATAATTTATCCAAATAAATGAGTAAATGAACTGGTATCATTAACTTAGTTTCAACTCTCCCCTAATAAATAAATATTTATTATCCCTCTCTAGAATAATTTTTCAATATTCTGAGAAATGAAAATAAAAATCTCATATTCCCAATATAGAATAACTTGATATTGGATTATAATAGAAATAAATTAATTAGATATTGATCTATGAATTGAGATCACTTATATTCCAAAAAATCAAATTCAACTAAATTTGGTGAACTTATGGGTATTCTTAGTGAATAGCCCTCTGATATTCTTTCTCAGTGGTTGTGGTCCAACGCATAGAATAATAGTGGTATATAGTGATCATCATGACCCCCATAGATAAAGAGAAAATTTATAGTAACAGAAACCTTCATATCAATGTTAACATTGTAATATAATCCTTTTACCTTTCAATATACTATCAAGAAATATATATAACTATGTCATCATCCCTTATTTATTAATCTATCTTTATTTTACTTTCTAGGAAAAACATTCCTATAAACAAAAGGACCATGGATTTTTCTCAAACACTTTCATTTCAATTAAAGATATGTAGATATCTTTTTCTAGAACTCGAAAGAGAAAAAAATTAACTTAATTATTCAATTAACTTCATACCACTCATGGTGCATCTACTTTATCAAGAGAAAATATATCAAGTTTTTCATCATGCATCTAAGTACATTAATCATGATATACATTAATATTGATATAAAGTATAATAGATAATATACACATTATCATATAGTATTATCCAATTACACACATAGTATGTGGAATTACTATTAGTGGTTATGTTCTCATGATCTCCTCTTCTTAAATATTTCCAAGTGAGAACTTCATGATAAGAAATTTCAATGATTATGAGCCTCCAACACCTGATATTCATGTCCTATCAAAATGATGTTTCTTAAGAATGATTCATGTTTTTAAGAATATCTTCATATTATTCACATGTTCTATTTATAATAGGGGCTTCTATAACATATTTATGTGATAAATCTTTTAAGTACATTATCACATGAAGTTCGTAGAAGAAAAACAATATGTGATTAGTATAAAATATGTATATATAAAACCATATACAATATGTGGTTATTAACAGTACATGAAATAAATTTTATTATAGGATATCAATCCACACTTATATATATTGAGAATTCATAAATGTTTTTTGAGACACACATATATCCATACTGTGTGAATAAATAATATATGAGTTAATATTCTATGTTATATATATGTGTGTGTGTGTGTGTGTGTCTAGTCTGAATAAATAATATATCTAAATATTAAATATCATAAATTTTCTTTTTTAATTGTTCAAAAAATATTGTTTTTGTTAAGTATACATATAAGATATTAAATAAACCCCTTAGGGGTTATTTTTGAAAAAAAATTAAAAAATAAGAAATTCAGTTTTTCACTAAAACTTTCAGTAAAATGAAAACTTTTGACCCTGAAGTAAATATTTTCATCATGTTTGAAATATCAGTATATTTATGTTAAATACATGATACATTTAAGGAAAAATATTTTCAATATTTTGATGAAAATAAAAAAACTAAAATAAAAAATCTAATTATATTTTTTGGGTGTATTATCTCATTTACTTATAGACCAAATAATAATAATAATAGATAGATACATAAATAAATTATTATTATGTGATAAAATTTTATTGAAATATGTTTTCATCTTGAGTAATGATCCAAAAGATCCATCCTATGAAATTAATGATAAAAAAAGATTCCATCTCGGTTTATGTTTTCGATATTAAATAATAATAATAATAATAATAATAATAATAATAATTTGATGTTATTGTTAATTAAATATAAAAACTAATTATAATCTAGTTTTTGTTCTGAAATATATCTTATGTGGATGTCATAATTTCTGAAACATTATTACTCCATATTCCTAACTCTAACCATTCATATGACTAACCCTTTATTTTCCACAACCGTTAGATGTAATATGGGAGATAGGGATTGATTTGGACCATGGATTACAATCTTCTTATACCCTATATATATATATCACCATGTTAATATAAATGAGAACTTTTTTTCTATATACTTTTTCTCTACCACTTATTTGCATATTTTACACTATTTTATTACGCTCTCCATCACTATCTCAATTATTCAATTCATGTTTTTTCAATGATACATTTCACCTTTGATTGATGGAATATTTATTATTTAAAAAGTATTCATGGTTTTGATCGATGTTTAATTAGTTTTAAAATATTTATCTCTATTTCAAATTATACTTGGAGTTTTAAAAATAAATATTTTGGAATTGGAAATATTCAACGCTATAATTTTTTGGTGCTAAAAGAAAATTAATCATAAAGGGAGTGTTTTTATCAGCATTATATAAAAGTTTTGATAATGGTAATTTTTATAAATGCTGAAAAATGTTAATAAAAGGACATCCTTTAACAGTTCTTTTTTAAATACTAATAAAATTACTATTTATCAATGTTTTTCTTAGCATGGATAAATTTATTTCCTTTATCAATACAAAAAAACCTATTTTTAGTGTTGATAAAAGGTAACATTAATAAAAAATTATATAAGTTCGACTACATCAACAGCGTAGAACACAACGCAAGGAAACAAATTGTAGTAAACTTGTAGGCCTGGGGACTTGACTCCTTGACCTGCCCCTCACCCCCCCCCCCAAACCCTTACTACCCCACCACCAATGTTGGGGATCAAAAAATATTATATATTATAAAAAAATATATTTTAATATTCAAATATATCTATATTGAATATATATATATATATATAATTTTTTATTTTATATGTTTTATGAAATATTAAATATGTATTCACACTTAATGTGTAAGAGATTTAGTAAAACATGGTTTATAAAATAAGTAAAAATTTATATTAATTAAAAAATGAATAATTAGTATGGAGAAATAGATATTTAATAACATTATGGAGATATAAAAATAATAATTAATTAATCAATCTCTTAAGATAAGTTGAAAACAAAACTTCAACTTAAAACAGTCATAAATCCTAATTTGAGTGTCTGTTTAGGCTCTCTAAGATGTCAAATCGAAGTTTGTGAAGATATATACACATTTTTTATTAGAGGGAACCCTATTTATTGTTTTTTATTGGTCAAAAGTGCCTCAAAAATCCTTCAAAATTAAGTTTTTAGTCGGGGAACCCTAATTTTTGAATATTCTATTGAATTTCAGCTTCATTTAAGAGAATATTATTGTTTATTTTATGTAGAGAGTAAATTTATTCTCATGTATTACATTCATACTGGTATGGTTTTTAAATTTTATCATTTTTCATATTATGGTGTTATTTATAATTATATATACATATATATATACATATTTGAATATTTTTACATATAAAAAATTAATTGTATAAATAAATATTTAAACACATTTAAATGTAAAATATATTTTTAAACATATAAACCATATATAAATAATTATTATATATTTTATTTAAAAAATATATTTAACCATTTTAACTACCTCATAGAATGTATAAATATATATATATATATATATAAAAATTTATATATAATGTCTATATATAAATATATATGTGTAAATTAATAAACAGATATATATTTATGTATATATTATAATAATATATCTAAAAAATATTAAGATATATATATATATATATTAAAATAATTATATATTTCAAAATATTTATACATATATATTAAATATGTCAATATATGACAATTAAAATTCTCTAGACTGGTGGTATTGTGTACTTGTTGTGTGTCTATATACATGTATATATAATTATCCATTAAAAATTTTATATATTAAAATATATATACAATCATATATATAGATACACACAATTATACAAATATATATAGAGAGAGTCACACACACACATATATAAATACACACACACATAAATATATTTATAATAAATATTCATTTTATAATATGTAAATATATAAAATATATAAACATATTTTATAAATGTATTTAAAAATAATTATATAATTATATGAATAAATAAACAAATAAATAGATGTAAATATATATAAATAAATCAAAATATATTAAAGTATTGGAAAAAATAATTATGATACAGTAGTGGTAAGGGAATTCATCATGTAGGAAACTGGTCATAGGTTCTAATCTTCATGGGCATGAGGTGTTTTAAGGTTAGAGAATTAAGTGGGGTATTGATAGGGGTTTTTGATAAATGGTGGGGGTGGCAAGGTGAGCAGGCAATGGGTGCCATAATTTGCTTCTAGAATTTAATAAAATGGGTTGTATCATCGCTAGAAACTACCACCCATAAAAGGGGCACTGATAAAGGATGATAGATTTTAAAAAATATTCTAGTTTTATCAGTACTAAAAAAGAATTGATAAAAGGACACCTTTATCAATTATTTTTTTATCACCAATAAATGTGAATTTTATCATCACTTTTTTAAAAATATAATAAAAGAGAACAGATTTTAAGAACACTTAAAACATTGGTGCTTTTTTAATGCTAATAAAAAAAATCAGACACTGATAAAAGGTGATTTTATAGTAGTGAGTAATAATATTTATTATTTTCATTATTAAAATTATGATATGAAAATATAAAAGTTATTATTATTTTACAGTTTTTGAAATCAACTAGTTACTAGTACTTTATTTATTGGTAATAATAAACAATTATTTTCTAAATAATATGTGTTTAAATTATTATATTATAAAATAATAATAACAATTCAATAATATTCAAAAAATACATGTTTATATCATGTTACATAATGTGTAATTACCTATAACTAATATATAATAATAATATTTGTTATTACTATAAATAAGACAATGTGCATGGCCTGTTGAAAATATTTTTATATTTTTATTACATTATAATTTTAATATTTGATGCTGATAAAAATAATAAAAATAATTTGTATATTAGTATTAAAAAAAATTAAAAAATAATGTGATGGTCAACATTGTTAACATCAATAATATTATAAAAATATTAAGTTAAATATTGTGATTTTATCATTAAACAACAAACATTATATCTATTACATATTATGAATTCTATTAAATTGATTATTAAAAAATAATTAATAACTTGAATATTATAAATGCAATTTGTAATGATTAGTGGATTTTAGCATTGGTGAACCATCTGGTAGATTAAATGTTCATAATCCAATTGAATGGATGAATTTCAATTTTTGGTTTTGGATTGAGAGAGGCGTATGCAATGTTGAAAGGCATTGAGCTTTGTCATTCTCATAATCTTGTGCTTGATTAGGTGCAGACTAACTCGGCTATCCTTCATGGGTCTCTGTGAAGGACGTTCCTCATTCCATGGTCCATTGCTACATTGTTCGCAGATGCAAGCACTTTCTGGACTCTCAGGTGATCTTTAGTCACACTTGGCATGAGGGGAATAAGGTGGAAGATTTTTTGGCCTCCAGGATTACCACTGGCGATCAAATTCTATTTTTTACTACATTGGGATCTCTTCCACAGGCATGTGGTAATTTTGTTAGGGTAGATTCTTTGGGACTTCATTATTTTAGGCCTCGTTAATCTTTTTTTTCTATGGGGCAATACCCAGTTTAAAAGTTTAATAAAAAGTTAATGTTGGATGGATGGATGGATGGTTTCGGATTGAGGGGGTGATATGAATTTAGTAGGTGACATTGACCTGATGGAATGTGTGGAGTTGTATTTGTAAGGCCTAATTATGAAAGGAAGATTAAAGAGACTACAAGTATAAATGGGAACCCATCCCACTACATTAAAAATCCCAAACACAAGGTGCATTCATGGAAGTGAAAAATAGGCTTATTATCTCTCTTATTCAAGATTTTTTAAGCTTAGACCTCATGGTTACCTGAATTTTGGAAGCCTTTAAAACAATAAGATTCTAGAATGGAATATTTTGACACTAAAGCTAAATCCAGTGGGCTAGGTACTCAAATTCAAATTTGGTGGGTTATGGGTAGAAATAAATGTTGTACTTTTCCTAAAATTCTTTGTTAGACTTTATATTTTTTCATTTAATAGGACAAGGTCAGAAAATGATTTATGAGTTTAGGGTATTAGAACCTTGACCTTTTGTGTCACCCCTTGTCTATAAATAGTCTCCCCAAGACATTTTATTTGAATTCAAGTTTTTAATAGAGATTTTATGATTTATTTCTCTTCATTATGTGAGGATTATTCTGATTATCCCTTTCTCTTGTGTATTCTTGTCATATCAGTCTATATATTAGATCGGTGATCCAAGATCATAAATGCCCCATTTTTGTGTCTCAACCCAAGTTTGTTTCAAGCTAATGGTCATCGCATCCTTCCCTTGAGTGTGTTTTCTAAGTATAATGTAATGATCCTTATAACGTTGGTTGACTACTTACATCCACTATCCATACCCATCATCTGACACTTTTCCTTGAACTGCATCCTTCATTGTCCACCCTATACCATGAAGATCAGGACACCTCAAGCATCTCACATTAGTTGGTATCAGAACTCTGGTTGGCATAGTAAGCATCCATCCCTTTATTTACATTAAATTTAACCATTACCCTTCATATATTTCCATATTATCCTCTCATTCAAAAAAAATCAAAAAAATATTATTCTTTGAAAACCTTCAGAATTACCCTATGTTGGGAAAGATTGAAATATATTACATTGATCCAATTATTCATCCATGTTATTTTTTGAATTTTATTTTCTATATCTAATTTTTATCTGAAAAAAATAAAAAAAATAAAATTCTCTCAACTCATCATTTAATTCTTTTTAAAAATTAGCACATCCTTTCATTATGGGATTTAAAAAAGGTAAAAATGATACAATCACTTATTAACCTCTCTATAATTTACATTATTATAAATTTCCATTTCCATATATCATTTTCTCTATCATTTTAAATCATCATTATATCATATTTGGATCATATTTTTATTAATTTTTCTTATCTTGCATAATCGGTAAAAACCCACAAACCACATCTTTATACCATTTTCCACCTTTTGCCCATTTTTTCTACCGTCTTTTTCACCCTTTACTATTTTATAACCCTTTACCACTAAAATAGGTTGTTTCAATCTATTCCCCTACACCATATTGGTTGGGTAAGTATTGGTAGCTCGTGATCTCTACAAATTAGGTATTAGATTTCATAAGAGCTTGATTGTGTATCCTTGTGTATGTGTTTGAATGTGTACATCTTGTGTGTGAGAGTGTGTATCCTTGTGTGTGTGAGTATGTAAATATGGTATGTGTGTATTAATATTGTGTGTGTGAGTGTGTATCATTGCATGTGTGTGTGTGTGTGTCTTCGTGTGTGTGACTATGTTTGCATCTTTGGGTGTGTGAGTGTGTGTGTGTGTCATTGTGTCTATTTACCATCATGTGTCTTTGTGTTCATTTTACTTATCATGGAAGAATATTATGGGAAGATAATTTATCATATATTGTTAAATGAAGATGATGTAAATCTAATGCACTAGATAATACACAACTCCAAATAAAACCTTTGTTGAGCTATTTTGAGAGGCTTCTTGGTAGTAAATTGTTGGTACTATATTGTATGATTGACAACCTGTAGAATCAACCAAGACTGAGGATGATTCATGGTAACCCATGAAGCACTCTGGCATCATGTCTCCCCAAACCTTGGAGGTGGATATGGAAATTTTTTATGATGATTTCAAGGATGCCACAAAAAATAGTAGTTAGTATGAACAACCTATAGGAGGCCAAAGTATAATGCATGATAATGACCTAATTTTTGGGATCTAGGTTAAGGTCCCTTCATTTCAAGGGAAAATTGATCCATAAGAATACTTAGAGTAAGATATGTGGATCGATCAGGTGTTTTAATTCCATTCATATTCTGAGGAGAAATGTTTCAAACATTCTTCGCTTGAATTTTTAGATTATGCTTTAATTTTGTGTGGCCAAATGAAAAGGGAGAGGGATACATATGGTGTACATCCCATAAAAACTTGGTATTACATAAACTTTTCTATGAAGAAGCGGTTTTTCCCTCACACTACCACAGATATATCTATAAAAAAATTCAATGGATCATCTAAGATAGTAATATTATTGAATATTACTATAATGAGATTCAAATTACCCTGATTTAAGAAAAAATTGAGGAGGATCTGGAGGCAACCACGACAAGTTTTTTACATGGGATCAATCGGGAGATTTTTTTATCATATTTTGATGTGCCATCATGTGAAGATACAAGATATAACCCACCAATCCACTAATATTGATAAAAAAATCAAAATGAGGAACAATATAAGGAAACCCACTACCTTATTTACTACATGGAGAAATTCAAGGAAGGATATTAGAGAATCATCAAATCAAAAATAGGTGGTTGATTGTAAAAGTGATGAGGTAATTATTACACCTAAGAAACATACTTTTTAGGATAAATAAACAAGGGACAATGATATTCAATGTTTCAACTATCAAGTAAGGGTTCACATTGCTAGTGAATTCCAAAGATGATGCACCATGACCATCAAAATTTATAGTGAATGGGAGACCTATGGAGAGAGATTAGATGAGGAAGGGAGGAATCCCCTAAAATTGATAATGGATAATTTATAGAATATGGTGATATTATTGTCACTATGAGTGTTCTAAGCACAAAAATGACCATTATAGAGGGGTAGTATGAGAATTTTTTTCATACATGGTGCATGATCCATGGGAACGAACATAGTTTTATTATTGATGGAGAATTTGTAGAAATGTGGCGAGAATTTAATGGGTAGGGAATTTGGGACTCCTGACTATAAAGAACAGAAATCCATGCCAGCCTCATTGGTTGAATGATTACAAGGAGATGAAGGTCACCAAATAGTTGAATTTCTTATTCACTATTTGGAAGTATAATGATGAGGTATTATGTGATGTGGTTCCAATGAAGGTGTTCCACTTAATTAAAGGACAGCCATGGAAATAATATTTTCTTGTGACACGTTTTGGTTTTCTAAATTTTCATTCTTTTATACTATGAGGGGAACCTATAACCCTCATCTTGATATCCCGAAACAAAATTTGGAAGATCATATTTTGAAAGAGAAGAAAAAATGATATTTGATGAAAAAAATAGATAAAATGAAAGAGGATAGAATGAGGGGAAAGAGAAAATTGGAGAAGTAAATAAATGGGAAGAAAATAAAAATCAATAGGGGAAAAATATTTGAGATAGAGGAAAAGAGTGATGTTCAAAAAAATGAGTGAGGTTAAGGATTCTTTTATTTCTAAGAAAATCATTTTATTACTTATATACAAAGAGGTTATGTTGAAAACTAATGACTTAACTTATTCTTTTTCAAATCTTATAGAATATTTTTCACAAGTGTAAGATAGTTTCATTCTTGATTAGGTGACACCATTTTTTCTACCTTATATAGAGATAGAAGAAATTAAAAGATCCATTAACAAAATCATGGTTCTAAAGGATTAGAAGGAGCATCTACCACATGTGGATTTCACTTACAAAATGGGAGATCAACTTACAACTCAATTTTGTCCATCTAGAACTCCTTTTGTATTTTCCTCTTTACCCCTATTGATCAAGTTTCATTTCCTTCATAGTAAAATATAAATATGGAAAGAAAAATAGCATGTTAAGAAACACCATGGGAAATCAAAGATATTGGATAGGTTTCAAAAGAAATGGAATCCAAGGCTCAAGATATATAAAGATGGAACATACTTAGTGTTTGAAATGATTTATTACAAGATATAATTTCAAGGTGATTATGATGGTATTTTTAAAGCCAGTGTTTCCTCATATTTGTATGTAGATGATGAAGAGTCAAGGATGGATCCTTTTCAAGAGATGAAGGATGATATGAAACTAGTAGATGAAATTTACTTAATGTAATGTGTGGAGTTAGAGTTGAAAGTACAAATGATGTAAGAAATATTAAAGAGACTATAAGAGGCAATGGGATCCCATCTTGCTACATTAAAAGGCCCAAACCCAAGGTGTATGAATGGAGGTGGAAAATAGGCTAATTATCTCTTTTATTCAATCCCAAACGTTATTATTTAATCTTTTCTTGCATGGTTGTGTGAATTTTGGAAGCCTTTCCCACATGGAGATTATAGAATGGAATCTTTATACACAAAGTCAAATCTAGTGGGCAAGGTATTCAAGGTCAAATTTGGTGGGCTATAGGTGGAAAGGCATGTGATACTTTTCCCAAAAGTCTTTGTTAGACTTTATCTTTTTGACCTTAAGGGGGAATGTATGAATATGATTTAAGAATTTAGTGTGATAGACCCTTAACCTTTTATTTTTCCCCTTGGATATAAATATCCAACCCATGTAATTTTATTTTAATTCAATATTATAATAGGGAGATTATTCTTTATTTCTTTCCATTGTGTGAGGGTTGTTCTGATTATCCCTTTCTCTTGTATATTCTTCCCTTGTCTTTCAAGATATTAGATTGGTGATCCAAGATCACAAAACCCCCAATTCCATACCTCAACCCATGTTCATTGTTTTGTGGATTTTCCCTCTCATCCCTCCCTTTAGTGTGTTGTATAAGTAGTAGTTCATGATCCTTATAGTGTTGGTTGACTACTTGCATCCACTATCCATACCCATCATCTAACACTTATCTTTGAACCTCATCTATCATCCACCACCCTATGACATAAATATTGGGCCATCACAAGTATCTCACATCAGTAAAGTGGGTATATATCATGTTTAAAGTAGTTAATGTGATGTTTATAGGGTGGTAGTTCAATAGAAAAATACCTTGAGCAAGATTTAGGGCGTTGGTAGAGGAGAAAATGGGAGAATCATAGATGGAAGAAACTAGTATGTATTTGGTAAAATTTCATCAAGTACATGGTGAAGTGGGAACAGGGGTTATCCCTATGTCTAGGCCATTGGGTAGGAATTTTCCCTCACTGGGTACCTGGTGAGGATATATTGGGTAAATAGTGGGGTTATGCCCTATTTTTTATAGTGGAGGAAGAATCACCATTTGACGATCAATCTTACTTAATTTTTGTCACCCAAGGGTGTTAGTTGAGGCAATTTTATGTAGAATCTCCATCTTATTTCTCTATTTTTATTCTCTTTGGTACCCCTTGATCGAATCTTGATTCGTAGGAATTTTCGAAGTCTGGTTAATGTTTTGGATCATGATTCCATTGGAGCATAGTATATGATAAGATCTCACATCCTTTTTTTTTATTTCTTCTACACCATTAGTAGGTTTCATAAGATCCATAGTAAACTATGTATGATGGTTCATTCATCTTTGATAGTGAATAGTTCAATGAACCATGGATGTGACCGCCTTCAATTCAACTCAGTTTCTCCTTCGATATTCATGTATTTAGGTGTAACTATATGCATGTATATATGTTTCGATCTTCCCCATGCATAAATAATATTCAAAAATATCTATATTGGATACTTAAGAAAATTTAGTCATGGAAACTTTAGATTCTGTAAATCCACGTGATAGGATTTTAAAAAATCATCGTGAAGGATAACTTGACATACAAATTTATTAATCATTCTTTATCTTTATGTGAAAATGAATGTTCACAACACATTTTTTTTACTTCATTGTTATTTTAGTGTACTAGAACAATTTCAATTAATCCTTCTTCACATTAATTCCATCAATATTTATCTAATGGATTCTTTACAAGAATTATAATAGTCTATATCATGATATTTAATCCATAAAAAATCACTTTACAACAAAATCTTTTCCATTCATGGTAGCACCAAATACCATGTGACTCACAGATGCTCTATTTTTCATCAATTGATCGCATGCCAATGGGATAACCCCAATGGTCGCACCCTAGAGGTAGAACCCTAGTGGTATCACCCCAAAATTATCACCCTAATGGTATCACTTGATAAGTATCACCCTATAAGTGGAAACTGATAGAGGCACATGGCGGTGGCACCTGACGATGGCACTAGGCAGTAGCACCTAGTGGTGGAACTTGATGGTAGCACCTAATAGTGGTGCTTCGTTGTGGAACCTAGCTATGGAACCTGGCAGTAGTCCAAAAAATTTTCTCTTAAAAATTTCTTCATCGTCCATGTTTATTTTTTGTCTATTTAAGCAACATGGGTGGAACTCCTTAAAACATAATTTCCATGAACCTTTTATAGGCATGAAACAAGTTTTTAGGTTCCCTTATTCAACAGGCTACTTCTTCATATCATATTGATATTTTTTAATAATTAATTATTCCTTAAAAACAAATAAAACTTACACTCAGTGGACTAAATAATATCCCCCATTGTATTTTTTGGTCAATATACATGTAGAAATGATTTGTCAATATGTGTCATGCCTTATCTCCCCCTTTATTATCATCAATCTTTCATTTCAACTTTCTCTCCACCTTATTGAAAATAAATACAAAGTACTTAGGAAAATTATTATCAATCATTACTTATAAAATTTTCATTAACCATTCCACTCTAAGTCTACTTAATCCATGCTCAAAGAATAAAACAAGAGGGTTTGATCTAGATAACAAACGTTTCCCATTAAAATATAATGATTCCATATGAAATAAAAACTCAAAATATTATCTTCAAGGGTGTACAACTATATTTCAGGCTAATACAAATGATAGATAAAAATTAAAATATAGAAATATCAATGATAAATTATTGCACCCACTTCAACAAATAGATTAAAATTATTCAGGTATAAATAATAAGATTTGACAATGGACTTGGAACTTCTTCATCCATCCATTTTTCATGTCATTGATAAAAATTATTTTATACACCTTTGATTTAGAATCTATTTTTTTATCAAGGATTTGAGATAAATAATTCACACCTATTCATTTAAATTTTCAAGAAAGAACCTTCAAAAATGTTGATATTTTTATAATAAAAATAATTTTTTCGGCTTCTTATTCAATTGCCTCCCCCTTAAGGGAATCACTCCTCAATATTTTTTTTAATGTTGAATCTCTTAAAGAATGAATTTAAAGATATTCCATGTCACGACCCATCCCCCGGGGCCCGTGTCGTGACTACCCCAAGCCCGCCTTTCATAGGCCACGGGCTGGAGACTAGCACCAAAGGCATAAATCCCTATAACTAGGAAGGTATTGCCTTTATAATTTATATCACACACAACAGAGTATAAGCTGGAAACAAAAACACTAAGTAAAATTGTATACAAAAGGAGTTCTGAAAAGTAAAGGGGTCGGAAATACAAGACCAATTGTAAAGTACAAATACAACTGAAAACAAATAAAACTGAAGAAAAGGTAAAGCTGCTACTGGATCGTCCTTCGGGGATTCCTACCTGAAGGGTAGGTACTGATCACCTCCTCAGCACTCCACGTCTGTCAGTCTCCTCTGCTGTGTGCCCCGCACAACAGACCTTGAGTCATGCAGTCTTCCACCTGTAGGTTTGGTCCTCTTGGACCTCTGCATCATCTATCTACTGCCAGCTGCAGAAGACTCCGTTGCATGTCGACTAGTGGTGGGTCTCACTGTTGGAGACTGCTCACCAAGGAAACTCTCCACTAAGAGGGATTTCTCCAACACCCCTACCTGCATTGGGATGCTGAGAGAGATCATAGAAGCCCTGATCTCTCACCTGAGTCCCTGATTGAAGGTATGGGCCCTGAAGAATGGGTCTCGTACCATATCAGTGGAGTAGTGCGAGAGGTTGGTGAACCTCGCTGAGTACTGTGCCACTATCATGCTGTTATACTGTAGAAGAAGTAGCTCATGTATCCGAACATCATGTATGGTTTCTGGGAAAAACTCTGCCTAAAACAGGCTCTCGAAGTCTATCCAAAGAAGCGTCATCTCGTCGTGCACCTGGAGCATAAAGCTCCACCATCTGCCCGCTGCTGCCTGAAGAAGGCTGGCAGCAAGAATCACCATGAAGTTTGTTGGTGTCCCTATCAGTTTGAAGACTCTCACAACAGCCTCCATCCAATCCTCAGCCACCTGTGGGTCCATATCTCCCTGTAACCTAGGTGGCCTATAGCACTGGAACTCGTGCAACGCGCTCAAGCGGCATGCATCGTCTGCTTCTAGGGCTAGTGGCATCAGTGGCCCAACGGGTAGTGGTACCGTTTGTGCCTCCACTGGAATAGGTCCATGCACCAAGGCCTCATTTCTCGGTGGGATATCTGCGCGTACAACACTCGAGGCTCTAGCTGGTCATCCGTTGGGAGGCATCCTGAAAGAAACAAATGTGACACGGTCAAAGATTATACCTAGTTAGATGACCTGGTTGAGCTGACTTAAAAAACTTTTAAAAACACACACGCAATCAGTGCTTTTGTGCACTGAGTTGGAAATCAATAGTTAGGGTCCTAGTGCAAGGATACATCGGTCGCCGCACCAACACTGGACTCCCTAAACTGAAAACCGCATTCGGTACCCTTAACACTATTGCTTCACAGAAAATAAAGATCAAAGTCCAAAGTTCTACAGTAGAACCTATCCCTCTGATACCAATTTGTCACGACCCGTCCCCCAGGGTCCGTTCCGTGACTACCCTAAGCCCGTCTTCCATAGGCCAGGGGCTGGCAACTAGCACCAAAGGTGTAAATCCATAAAACTAGGAAGGCATTTCCTTTATAAATTATATCACACAAAACATAGTATAAGCTAGAAGAAAAAACACTAAGTAAAATTGTATAAAAAAGGAGTGTTGAAAAGTAAAGGGGCTGGAAATACAATACCAACTGTAAAGTACAAATACAACTGAAAACAAGTACAACTGAAGAAAAGGTAAAGCAGCTACTGGGTCGTCCTACGAGGATTCCAACCTGAAGGGTAGGTATTGATCACCTCCTCATCACTACACATCTGTCAGTCTCCTGCATGTACCGACTCGTTATATGGTCCACCTCCGAGTACCGTCCAGTCCTGCTACTCTGATCCTCTGTCAGCACTGTCCGTCGTCTACAACCAACACAATGAGGTGCGGGCATAGCCCGTGCAGGGATGAGTATAATGATACTCAGTAGGGAACCTGAGACCCTCAAGGTCTCACAAAATCCAAAAAGGATAAACCACAAAGTATAAATTCAACAGATAACCTTACTTAGGTATATGCCCATACATATACCTAAGTTATCAAGTAATCCATCTCAATCATGAGTTAAACACAAAAGTTACTGACTCAGCTCAACCAAGATTTTATTCTAGGGATATTATCAATCTGAACCCTTGGATGTTGGAGAACTCCTCCTCTATCGAGTACAGTGGGCATGTCACGTCACACAGAGGCACTTCCCACTAACCTTGGACTACTGAGGTACTCCTCCTGTCGAGTATCGTGGGTCTGTCGCGCTCACACAGAGGTGCTCCCCACCGCGGGTCTGCCGCCACAACCAGGTACTCCCTCTCAAAGCCTGCATAGGTACTCCTCCTATCGAGTACCGCAGGTCTTCTTCCACAACCAGGCGCTCCTCCTCCATGGGTCTTCCACCACAACCAGGCACTCCCCACTAGGCTAGTTGAATTACTCCGAGTCAAATCAGTCAGCAGTCATCAGGTCTCAGCCATCTACTAGGTCTCCACACAAATTCATGCTCGTCTCTAGAAGATCAGCTTCACAAGCTACTAGTCGATACTCCAACTGTCACGAAGTACCACGTAGACGTATCTCTAAGGTCCGCCTCATCATAGGGGTCTCAATGCAACAGACGTCGCATCAATCGGACGCCCGGTCTGTGAGTTATTAGCTTTTTAGTCCCGGGGGCCCGGTTGGATCCGTGTATGACCCAAACTGACTATATCTCAACATTACCCTGAACTCTAGTGGGGTATACTCAAAGGGACCGCTACGTTCCAAGATTACCAGTGCTTCTGACAGTTCGTCAAATGGTAGACCGGTGCCAAAGATACGGCCAAAAGAAAGTAAAGCCCGATAGTGGGCCTGGGTCCGGTCCGACCCGGTCGGACCGACTCATCCCATCTTAGTCTAGGCCAACCCGGTCAGACCTGTTGGGTCTGGACCGGTCCTTTGGTTGGGCCAGCATGTTAGGTTTGGCCCGGCCCGCTGGGCCCAGCCCAGCCGGCCGCGTGGGCAGTTCGGCCCGGAGGTCGCCGCGAGGGGCGCGGCTCAGCCCAGAGGGCACGGCCAGTTTGGTTCGGCCAGTGCCACATGGGGCCCGGTTTGGGCGGCTCGACCCGGGAGGGCGAGCCGGTTTGGCCAGCGGTTTCACGAGGTAGGTCGCGGGCCGGCTCGGGATAGCGGCGCGGCTTAGCCAGGCAGCGGCCTGGGCAGGCCGGCGGGGCGGCCGGGCAGGCCGCCCGGACGGCCAGGCAGGCCAACGGGACGGCCGGGCAGGCCGGGTGGCGGCCTGAGCGAGCCGGAAGAATGGTCGGGTAGGCTCGATGGTGGCCTGGGCAGGCCGGCGGAGGGGCCGGGTAGGCTGGGGGCAGGCCAGCGGGGTGTGCAGGAGGCCACGGGCAGGCCAGGCTGGGTGCACGGGAGGCCGCGGGCTGGGCACATGGGGCATGTGGGAAGCCACGGGTAGGACAGTGGGGAGCGGGTAGGGCCGGCGCGGTTCTTTGGGGTTCGGTCGAGGCACACGGAAGGCCGGTGCGGGTTACGGAGGCTGTGGGAAGCACGACCTTTGTCGTCACCACCTTCGTTGCCTCATCATTGTTACGTCGTCATACCGAAGAATTCCACAAGAAGTAAAATCGACGGAGAATGTCGGTCCATGTTAGGTTGGCATGTATCCTATGTGTTTATGGTGATAGAAAACGGTTCATTAGAACGAATCTCAACAACCTTCATTATACAAAAATGATGGAAGAACAAGGAACTCAAATGAATTTAATCCCTCTACCTTTGATTCCTCGATCGTTGTTCGTTGACGGAGTCGTGGAAGTTGGTCGTTGAAGACGTCTCACGACTGTTGAGGATTCGAGGAAGAAGTCAAAGATGGATCGGCTCCCTTCATTCTTCGTTCATTGTTGGGAGGGGCATTCTTCGTTGGAGAACTCCTTTTCTCCCAAGTTCTCCTCTTTCCAATCTCCACCAAAGTGAATATGCCAACAAAATAATAGATTGTAATCTCTTATTAATTTGTTGGAAAATTATTCAAATTGATTAATTAAGTAGTTAGGCTCCCCTTAATTAATGTGAAAGGTTGGAAAAAATTAAATAAAGGAGAGTTGAAGAGGTTCCCCTATATTAATTGGAGATTGAGAGTTTTCTCCACTTTAATGGGGAGTTTCAAGGGGATAAGAGCCTAGGTGGTCCCCACCTCATTTATCCTCACATGGGAGGTTGACTTCAGGTGGGACCCACCACCATAACCTCTCATGGGAGGTTAAGGTGTGGTGGCCCCGCATAAAACTTCCAATAGGAGGTTTTAACCACCCAACACTCACTTGGAAGCTCAAATAAAATAAAGTGACCCACACTTTATTTTATTATTTTCCATGAAAACCCAAAATATAACTTTTAAACTCGACCCACTGTCATCGAAGTGAATGTATTCTTAAGTGAATACTGGTGTTACAAGTTCAATGGTGCCCTCGGATTTCAATTTTGAGCACCGATTCAAAAGTTATAAAATATCGCTCATACGTTTACTGAACGTACCTGAACAAAACTTTAGAAATTGATTCTGGGCACACCAGACCTCGAAATCATGCGTCGTCAGTTTTTGCAGACTTGTAAAATTCCCATGTATTTAAAAAAACTTTCCATGGAATTTTTGGATCTTTACATTCCAACATAGAGAATAAACCAAAATGGATCTTCAAATTTTGGATTTCTAGATTATAAAACTTCACCAAGGACGATCTTCTTCAATATATGTTCTTAAGGATACCAAATATAAGATCAAACCAAGATGGTATCTTATTTATCCTTTTTGTATAGGATATAAAATAACACTATTAAAATTCAACAAATATTATCCTCTATCATATTTTTATTTTAATTCCAATTAAGGAATCATTAAAGGATTGTGACTTATTTATATTTTTTTGTGAATTGATGACACTCACTACTTCTCAGGTTCTCCCCTAGATGAATTGATTTACTTTCAATTACCAGCATTATGATCAAAAATAAAATACACAAACATTAAGGTAATATGTGGGACTTCTTGTTCCTTAATTTGAAAAGTAAGGTTGGGATGGTTTTCACAACCAATTTTCTCCACTTTCCCCATTTTTTATGATTATATATTTATTTTTCAAATAAAGATTGGCCTTTGGTAGCATGAACCTCATCACACCTTCTATTTATTTATGTGATATGGTTATCCTCCCTTTATCCATAAAATCATATCCATATCCTGATGTAATCTTCAGCCTCTTCAAGACTTCTTATATTAGAAATGTTTTTAAACATCCTTTAAAAATGTATCTTGATTTATTATATCTATAACACAAAAAATCTCTAACACAAGATTTTTTATTTGTTGTAAACATATCATAAAATTTTTATTCATCCTGTAGAATTTTCTCTTTACCTTTAGCACTAGATTTTTCTTATTATTCTTCAATTTTTCTTGTCCATTTAAAATATTCTATCCATATTACTCAAGAATAAATAGGTATATTGGTATAAAGTTTGGGTTGTCCGCACATATTCCTCTAAGTGAATTTCTTCACATTGCTTCTATTAGATTTATCACTCTCCTTGAATTTGTTTTCATTTATTACCCAATAATAAACCATAATCCCTCTTCAAATTTTTCTTGGGAGTATCAATATTTATATCTCCCATAAATTTCGTTTATATTGTTATAACTTCTTTCTTCCCTTGTGGTCTTCTCTGCTTATTTTTATTTAATTCATGTTGTCATAATTTTGCATCATTATTATGTCCATAACTTCTACAAACATGATGGTAATATTTGAGTGTAAAAAAATTGTGTAATATTGAAAAATTCTTATTATTATTATTTTCATATGAATTTTTCCTCTAATTATATAAATTTTCCCCCTTTAAATGATATTATTTTGTGCTTTTATATTTAGTGGATTATGCTAAGAATATAAGTCACAATTCTCAAATTTGTTGTAGCACCAGCATTGACCTAAAAACATTGATCTTGATTTAACTTTTTCTTAATGTACAAAAATTTAAATATAATTAGCATAATTATATTGGATATTATTTAACACCTATTGGGATCTTATAGGGGGACATCTTCCAAACTTCTTATATCCACCATGGATATGGTGGTAGGTACCTCACCATTTTTCTTTATCCATTCTTGTGAAAATTTTGTATTTAATTCTGCATTGTTCATAAACATAGATTTAGGTAAATTATGAAAAAAAGGTATGGATGATACGTTTTTCTTCATATATTCTTGATAAAAATCATCAGTTGATGCAGTGATATTATCTCATATGATGGAGTTTTTTTCAATAGTATCCTCCAAATAATAATGTGTAGAAGAAATAAATTTTTCTTTCTTTGGTTGTGAAGAGTCAGTGTGTATCCTATCTATATTGGTCAATTTTATTTCCAATTCTAGACATTTCATATTGAGACAATCCTTTTGATATTGAATTAACAAAATTATTTATTCACAACCCTACCACATTCTTATAATTTCTTCATCATGCATTCAACTCTTTTCATGAAGCAATGTATCACGTTCCTTGATCTTCTTATATTTAATATCCAAATTTGAATTCTTAACATCAAATATATTTTTTGAATTTTTTTTCCAATTATTTGATATTATTATCATATTATTTAGTTGATTGATCCTTCTCTTTGATTGTTCTCATCTAATATACTTCAAATTTATATCATCTCTCCATAATATCCTCAAACTGATATTTTTTTATAGTAACTTATTTTGAGAACTTAATGCAAGTAAGGGATATTTCTCTTAAAGAATTCCCCAAGTTATCCACCTCACCTTCAAGTTGAGTGATCTCTTACTGCTGGCTTTAAAAAATCCCAAAAAAATAAACTATTTCTTGGGTAAAATCATGCATCATATCTTTTAATGATTTAATAGATGGATTAGTTGGCATATGATCACACTCAATTGATCATTCTTCTTTTGGATGTTTAAATAATATTTTTCCTATACCTTAGGATTATATGAATCCCTTGATCCCTTTTAGGTAGAAATGGTGTCCAAATATTTTGTGGTATATCAAACTACAAGTTATTATCCTTCCAAGTTAAGTCATTAGTCCTCTCTTAGAGAACCTAAAACTTCATCCTTTTTTAATAAGAGGGACAAATTCTTAATCTACTTATTTTATTTCCTTTTATTATTCATAAATGTCTTGGTAGAAATTGAATTATGATCTAAAACAGAAATAACTTCTCTAAAACTGCACTTCATTATAATATTAGGAAATCATATCAAATCATCAAAATAGAAAAAATTCAATATGGATAATCCAAATAGAGGTAAAACTTTCTCTAATACCAATTTAAGGATCAAATGGGGGATATGTTATACATTGATATGGGTGGATCATTATAGGTTAAAATTATATTTTTTTCCCTTTTATCTATTTTCTTTTACCCCTTTCACTTATAAAGGTGAATTAATTCACATATTCTATCATTATCTCTTCTATTCTTACATGCACATACAAACACACACATCCAAAGGGATACAAGAATTTATAAGGTTAATCTCTTTGTATGAGAATAATAATCCTTGGTTTGATCTGGTAAAACCCATGGTTACATAACCCACTAGTAAAACCATGTGAGTGTTATAATATTGTCTCCTGATAGTGTAGTGTGTGAATACCATGGAGTTTTTTGTTGAATCCCACACTCAAGTACATCCCATACCTTTACAATTTAATATATTAGAAACAATAAGATATTCTAAAACAAATATAAAATATAGTCTTATTGTTGATGTGTTAGTCCTCCTCATTATTCTTCCATTTTATAGTGAAATGTAGCTTTTTATTATTTGTATACACAACATTGCAAATATACTCTTCTTATTTTATTAAAATTAGAAAAATAATATACTACTAGTTCTTCTTACACTTCTATATTATTCTATTCTTCTTCTTTTGTGAAATGGGAGTGAAAAAAAATATCTTCTTCTCTAAATGAACTTCATGACCAACTCAACCTATTGTTATCCTACTTATTCTTCTTCATGTGAAAATAGATATGCATATATCTCTTATTCTCTCTTTCTTATTCAGTTTACAATAGAATACAAAAGATCTTATTTTCTTTCTTTAACTATTTTGAATTTATCTGAATAATTAGAGTCTGAATCCCTCTATTCTTCTTTGATACCAGTAGATATTTCCTTCAGATTCTGTAATAAATTAGAAACAACAGATCTCATAAATATTATTTAAAAAAATAAATATATATATATATAATGATAATAATAATAAATGGTGAATCAGTTTCTCCTTCACATGATCGTCTATATTTTCATCTATTATTTCTTATTCATAGATGAATGTAACTAAAAGTAGTAATTTATTCATTTAATCCAGTCAAAATAAAACATGAATTAACTTCTCATTGATTCTAGATATTATTTTCTATATAATATCCTAGAATTAATATTCACTAATGTTACATTAGTCCCAATCCATGTATCATGGTATTATTTATGAAATCTTGTATTAATTACATCATCATGATTACTTCATCCATAACTCCTCATTTAAATTCCCCAAATACTTAGGAATTCTTCCACTTCTTTCTTCATATAGTTTGTAATAACTGTAATATTTATATCTTCATTAATCATCCATGAAAATATTATATAATATATTTGTATATATACATGCATCATACATTTTCTTCATTGTATCCCAATTAATCTCACACATCCTTTGTTTTCTTTCTTCCACACCATCAACAAGTTCTATATGCTCTACAGTAAACCATGTATAGTGGTGCATGAATCTTTGATAGTAAATTGATTAATGAACTATGGATGTGATTGACTTCAGTTCATATCAACTTCTCATTCGATCAACATGTATGTAAGTTTAACATCATGCATGTATTTACATTTCAATATTCCCCATACATAGATCATATTCATGTACTATATATATTGGTTGCTTAATAATAGATGTACATGGTAGATCGAGATCTTGTAAATCCAAATGATAGGCTTTGAACACCTCATCATGAAAGATAACGTGATAGGAAACTTGACTAATTATCCTTAATCTTCATGTGTAAATTAATGTGTACAACACATCATTTTTCATTAATCCTTACTTCAATGAACTAGAATAATTACACGAGATCCTTCTTCACACTAATTCTACATATATTCATCCAAAAAAATATTTTCAATAATCATGATATTTAATCCTTATAAAAACATTTCACTTTGAAACATAGATTTTCCATTAATGGTAACACGAAATACCATGTGACTCACAGATGCACTATTTTTTTATCAAGTGGTCACATACCAATGGTAGCACCCCAATGGTAGCACACTATAAGTATCACCCTAATAGTAGAACGTAGGTGGTATCACACTAATAATATCACTCTAGAGGTATCACCCCAGTGGTATAACCCTAGAAGTGGATATTAGAACATGGTAGTGGCATCTAAAAGTGGAACATGGTAGTGGAACTTGGCGATAGAGCCTGGCAGTGGAACTTGATGATAGTGCCTGGCAGTGGAACCCGGCGGTATCACCTCAAAATTATCTCTCAAAACCTTCTTCATCATCCATGTTGGTTTTAAGTATCTTTAAGAAACATGTGTGAAAATACTTCCAACATAATCTTTCAAGAACATTTGATAAGCATGAAACAACTTCTTGGGTTACCTTATTCAAAAAGCTTCTTCTTCGCATCATATTAGAATTCCTTGAAAATAAATCATTCCTTAATAATAAATACAACTTACACTTAGTGGAATCAACAATTTGATGAGGAAATGGTGGATCTATCCATGAGTTCTCCCAAGTAACATGATATTGTCTGCTTTGGGTCTCCCACCCACACATTTATTCTCCCTCTAGGACATTACACCTATCCAATAGAGAAAAGGACACATAACAGTGGTTGGGTCACTATTATCTCTTTAGTAACATGTGATCCTCCCAATACCCCAATGTGGAACTCAAGTATCGCTAATAGATCACACCTGATAATAGGGTGGTTAGTCCCTATTATGAATTTGGGGGGAGTGTTGCATAATCAAGGGTGAAAAAATCTCCCCATTATAATTAGCCAAGGGATGTGAAGCTACTCAGGTCCTCTGATACTAGGTGAGGGAAGGGTGGATCCATCCATGATAACTCTCAAGTTTTAAAACACTGTCCTCTTTGGGCCTCCCAAATTCATAGTTTTTCCCCCCTGAGGCATTACACTCGTCCAATAAATAAAAGACCTCATAACATGGGTTGGATCCCACCTATCTCTTTAAGTTAATGTGATCATCCCCATTCCCCAAGGTGGTACTCACAATTTACTAACAAATCACACCTAAAAATAGGTCGGTTATTCCCTATTATGAATCTGAGGGGATCACTGAACAACCATGGGTGAAACACCCTAGGATAGAAGATGTGATATGCATGATATTCATATCACAATTTATGATATAATCATATTATAAAGGCATCAGTATGGAACTGTTGGCTTATTTCATAGTGTATGATTTAAGTATGATATATATAGTGAGTGTATTCTCACTTCCAAATCGTACTTCACGGTTTCATCAGTTTTGAATCAATGATATTGATTCATTGTGTTTATAGATGCATGATATTAATCATTAAAGTTTTCAACAATTAATATCTCTAATGGGTAGTAATATATCATCTTACATGATATGGAATATGATGTTCCATGCTCTGAATATCTTTATTTAATGAAGACATCCTATAAAAGGGATGTGATTTGACCCATTGTGAGTATTGTGATGCATGAAAGCTAAGGAAAATAATCACTTCATTTCCACATTATTCATCCATCTTCATCGAATGTGTTAGAATTTTTTTAAGAATGATAATACTCTTATTAAAAACAAGGATCTAAGGTTGTTGTAATCTTCTTAAAGGGGATATTTATTTGGTTGTTGTTTCAGTTATCCCTATCAATCGTACTCCATCGAAGAATCAATATAGAGGTTATAGTAGTAAAGACGTGATTTTTTATGTTTTTCATATTTTTCATGTAGATAATATTAAAGAAATATCAATATTTTGTGGGTTTTTTATGTTATATAGTTAATTCGATGAACGCCCTAAATCCCATCAGTGGTATCCAATCCTTTATCTTCAACAAATCAACATGTTTTTCTACTATGTTTTCAAAAACATGGATATTTAAAGGTTTTGGG
Organism: Viscum album; assembly: GCA_963277665.1. Classification (NCBI taxonomy): domain Eukaryota; kingdom Viridiplantae; phylum Streptophyta; class Magnoliopsida; order Santalales; family Viscaceae; genus Viscum; species Viscum album. Next base: position 645,110,323 of record OY728125.1, on the reverse strand, counting down.
GGTTATATGAAAATGAATGATATTAATTATTACTTCTTCATAGTATGGTCATTGCATAATTATGACACATATCATATGGTATGATATATATAAATCCCATAGATTTTTTCTAGGACATAATATATGATATCTAATATCGTAAGTTATGAAAAAAACCCATATTTTTATAAAATAGAGAATTAGATCGTATTGATGATTCAGGTGATATCATTAAATTCAATTCAAAAATGAAAACATCTCCCATTATAAGTGATTATTTCGATCATATTTTATGATTAATAATTCCATATTATCAATTGTAAAATATGATATAGAAAAAAATGTTTAAAATTTAATATTTTTTTTAATTTATTATAGTTTATAAAATTTTTATAAATTATAAGTGTTAGGAATTATAAAATAATATTTTTCATGTCTAAATTAAATATTAAAATATCATATTTCTATCTCATATTTTAAAAAATAAATAAAGAGTTTATTTATTTTTTTATTACTTTATTATATTCATGTTTATAAAGTGTTTATGAAATTCGAATGTTGTGAATGCTTAATTTATGTGATAAATTGATTCTTATAAGATTTTATAGCTATAAATTACATGCTATATATAACATCATATGATTTAGTTTTAATTTATCTTTACCTTAGGTAGTAATTAATCTTATAATCTTTAATATAGTTATTGGATGAAATTTATAAATATTAGGTTTTAGAATTATTATCAGTTGGTTTCACCCTTGAGTAATGTATCTCTAGGTAGATGGACTTTGGGTAAAAACTATCACTAGCCTAAAGATTTATGTATTGTTATAGAAATATGGTGTTAGATATATGTTACTCTAAGATTACCCATTTAGAAATTATCAATCTTATATAATTTTAAAACTTTACATTAAGAGTGCATATACATTATGCATAAGATGTATTTGGATATGAATGAATATATCCAGCTTCTTTATTTGGGTGAATAACAGAAATGGTGTATTGTTTAAAGAGTTACACATTAATATGATGTGAATATATTAATTTGGTTGATGGAATTGGGATTCCAAAACTAAATTATTTTAAGTACTAATACACAAAGAAATAAAACATGATATAATAAATATTTTATATGATGCAGTAATTGTGAATATAATATGCATATATTGTATATTAAATTGGTGATACTTAAAAGAGAACCCCTCAAATACTAAGTGTGAGATTCCTTAAAAAGTTACAATTATCAAGATCTTGATAATTCAGTATGGGTGACCCTAACCGTTAGGTACCCATGAATTGTAACATCCTGTTACCGATCTATCAGGTACATTCTATACCTCATCATGGTTTTCTATTTTCCTATTGTCTATAAAGGACTGGTAAGGAATTGGGAGGATACCAAAAAAGATGAAGTTAGAGATTTTTTGGATTTACAACTTTAACAATCATTTTCTATAGGATACATAATTCTTTCACACCATGTAACTATTTCTAGGTACAATTTGTGAAAGGGGATTCACACTATAAATATTTACACATCGTGAAGAGTGGTTTCACACCATGAATTCTTTAAATAACCGATTTTTAATTCAAGGAGACTTATTTTTTAACATATTTGACCACTATTAATTTCATGGAATATAACTGTATTACACTTCATGAATCATCCTGCGTATATTTTTTAACACATGTGAGCAGTTGTTTTGGTTTTAGTTCTTTTTTATAGGCCTTTAGATCTCAACCTAGAGCTCTTCCCAAATGATTTTGGGAGACTTTTCTCCATCTAGATTAATTTGTTCGATGTTTTATCTTCGTTGTGGTTACTGTGCATCTCTATGGGTAAGTGATTTTTACACTTATTCATTTCTATTGATTTTGGTAGCGCCATAGGGTTTCATTATCATATATGGTGGCCTAAGTTGATGATTCTTCATGTCTTCTTCTATATCCTTTGGAATATCTTGTTCCTCAGGCCATTCCTTGGTTAGTTGTGGTGTGGAGGACATCTTTTCTTGAGGTGTGTGAAGTTTTCCCTTTATTCCAACCCCTTGTTTTCTAAGTTGGATCAATGTTGTGATGAGGATTAGATTATAGGGTCATCACTGGTGTTGTTGGGTTTTGTTGTTGGTGGATTCGGTTGTGGTGTGTGTGATCTAAGCTTTGTGGTAGGTGGTTTCATCTCTAGCCTATAATAATTATCTTGATTTATCTTTATTTATAAATTGATTTATCAAAATGGATTGACTGTTTGTGTGTGTTGAAAAATAATTTTTGAAGATAAATGGGTTTTAGCTGGTTTTTTATAAATGAAAAAGAAATGGCTACTTTTGAAACATTGAAATTGATTTGTGAAAATGGGCACATGGGTTACCTTGGGTACTTAGGTAGAAGGTTTATCTTGAGGCCATCACCAATGTTTTGTGATTATCAAGAATTTTTCTCATGATTATTTCTTCTATTTACTAGGCCCATTTTTCTTGGGAATGGATATTGACATTGTCGGGGGTTTACTCATATGGTATTCCTCTGCTTCCTAGGCTTGTGTTCTAGGAACTATATTGTGATCTTGATTTATTATGGTATGAGCAGTCTTATATTCATAATTGTAGTGTTACTTGGTAATGAAACATGTGTTAGTTCTTCTGTGTTGTATTTCCTAGCTTTCTGGGTTATCCTTGATATGCATGTTGTGCCTTATTTTGTTTAGAACTGTGAAAAAGGGAAATGTTTACCATATTTTCTATAAAGATGCTTTATTGTTTATCATGCCATGTTTTATTTGAAATAACCATACATGAATTTTTATATAGATACTTGATATAGAACACCTGGGTCATATCTTACTGAGCTCGTTAGCTCACACTGTGAACCTCTTCGGTGGTGTGTAGACCTTTGTTTGTCTTCCAATGCAGGGAAAGTCAAGGAATCATAGTGATACAATGAGGATTTGTGTAAGCTGGGTTGGGTAACTTGTTGTGAGATGGTGGGACTTTGTCTGCACCATCACTTGGAGTAGCTGTTTGGTTTTGGTCCCTTGCATTTGGGATTGTCTATTTGGAGTTTTGGATACTTCTTTTGTAGTTGTTTCTTTCCACTATTTTCTTACAGTTATGACATATATTTCATTAGTATTTTGTGGTTATTTTCATTATGTGAATGTGTGTGTGTGTGTGTGCCATGTGTTTGTTCAGTTTGGGAGAAATTGTTCCCCTTGGTTTTTTGTTCGATGCCCAGGTGCTTGTCACCAGCCCATGGGGATCGGGAATTCCCTTCAGGTATGTGGTGGATCAAGTCAGGTGTTGGGTTTGTGGGTAAACTGGGTTGGTACTTTAAATTAATTATATTGTGTAAGTTAATAAAGTAATGAGGTGATCCTAACTATTATATGGCTTATTATTTGTGTTTTTTAGGTTATATTTATCTAGGAAACCCTAATAATTAAGATTCCAGATGAATAAATTTGATATAATCCATATGATGGATTTGGATAAATAGTTATCTAATAAACTATCCAAGAATCATATATGATATGATTGATAATATTTTTCTACTAGATGTGGTCAAGACTTATTTATGTGATACCCTATAATGACCCAGTATTTTCATATATAGATTGCATTATTTAGATGAATACTCATTACATTACACAAACAAATTCTTGGGTATCATAAAGGTATAGTGCCTTTGGAAACTTAGAAACATAAACAAATGGTTCATAATATTTCTACATCATCTCCATCTTAGTTCCCCATAACTAGAACCCTTATTATACATATCACATGTAATACATATCATCATAACCTAGGTAAAATTAACATAAGAAAGGGTGATCTCAAATGCTTGGTAAGGGTAAATAGATAAATACCTAAACATAACATGAGCATAAGGGTATGATAAAATGATCATAAAATATGAAAACCATACCCTATATGTAAAATATTAAAATATTGAGTCATGGAATAAATATTGTTAGTTTATAAGACATTAATCATAAAGGAATCAAAGAACATAATCCATCAAATCATAACATAGGCATAATAAATAGAGTTTTATCATACATATAATCATGAAAAATCATTACCATAGTAGTTAAGGCTCATTTACAATTCTATCATAGTATAATGGGTTCACTCCCAAAACCATCTTAGTAGTCTAGTTTCACTACCAAGACTATCATAATTAAAGAATTTCCTTACTGAACTAGGTTCACTCCCCATTCCATCCATATTTATCTCATGATATTTCATTATTTACCCAATGCATTGAAGTGAGATATAGGTCACACCCATCACATAATGAAAATCATATAATTATATACCATAATATCATAAAATATTTATCATATCAAAACTCATGAAAATAAATGGGTTTCATAAGCATTATATCATTGCATAACTCGTGGAAAGGGAATGGGTTTTATATAAATTATATCATTCCATCATAGAATAACCCATATAAAAATAAGAGGGATTTATAAGCATTTTATCATGTATAGCCCATGGAAAATCAACAGGTTCCATAAACATATTTTCATTATAAACAAAAACCATTAAAAAAAATAAGAATGGTATCCTTGGATCATATCCTCATAAAATTATAAGTAACATAAAATTATGTCATATTATATGGAAAATTATTTTTAAATATCACTTATAACATTTCTTGAAGAAAAAACCTATTTCAATTTGAAAATTTCTTTTTAAAACTAAAAAATCATAAAACATTTTTAAAATCATTTTATTTGAAAATAAATTTGGAAAGTTTTACAAGAATATATAAATCATTTATTATTCATGGAATCATAAAATAATTTAATTTCATACACATCAAAAAACAAATATTCCATTCATATTTTTGGTAAATTCTAAATGGTCCTTATTTGGAAAATGAAATAAATATTCCTTATAAAACATTTTGTAAAATTTCAAACATCAGTAAAAATTTCTTTAATAAATCATTTTGATAATGTAAAAAAATTGAATTTTTTTTAGCAAACATGGATATGGAAGTAAAAGGTGTATTTTACTAAAGAGATAAATAAATCCAATTTACTTTGAAAACATTCTTTTTTAATCTTGAGTACATAAATAGAGGAAAATAGAGGAAAACATGTATTCTAAAGACATAACTAGAGGAGAAAGAAATTCATGAGTTTCTTGAGAGATATATTTTAAGATTTAAACATTAGAATCATAATCATAAAAAATATTTATAGACAGTGAGATTGTAACATAAAACTCTTACCACTTTGCTAACTTTGAATTGTAATCCCCATGAATGAATAACATTAAATAAAACTTAAAATATCAAAAATAATAATAATTTCGAGATATTACAGGTCAAAGGGACTCTATACAAACCTTATTAAATAATATAGTTTTATAACATAACATATGTCCCAAATAATACAAATTGAGACAAAAATCCCTTACCTTATGTCTCAACTTCCTTGTTATATGTTTGAACCTCCACTTCCTCAGAAAACCTCTTTAGTTTTAACCTAAATTCTTATTATATTAGCTTTATATTATCAACAAGGACTCTAGAATATGGGGAGGTAATTAAGGAATACATTTGGATAGGTCTTTTCTGAACTAAAGAGTTTTGGAAGCATGAATAGTAGATGAGAGAGGGTGTCCTTTTATAAGTGGGGGAGAGGACACATAGGGTATTTTTTAAAAGAATAAATTGTAACCCCATTTTTCACTTTCAAAAAGGATATAAAATGGGTTATTCTCAAACATTATATGTTATATGGTCTAAATAGAATCATAAAATGGGTGTTTTATAAGTTTATAGGTCATTTTACCCTTTATCTTTCTAGTTTAAGCCCCAATAAACCCATTTTAACCTTAACTATAGTAATTAATTTTTACTATTTGTACTATTAATTATGTTAAAAAATTAATTTTAACATATTAAATAACATTAATTATAGTAATTCCAAATAATTAATCTATTTTTTTAATTTCAGTTCCCATAATTGGTATAATTTAATTCAAAATTAAACCCACAGATGTGATTAAAAAGCAGTTTTCCAAAGAGAAATGTTTCAAAAAGTTTAAAAGTTTCTATATAGAAATTCAATATAAAATTTATTCAAATAACCTATATTAGTTTAATTATAATATAATTTAACTAATTATTCTTTTAAACCCAATTTAAAATAAATTTTGTCATTATAAATTCTTTAAATGAAAAGGTAGTTTTTAATGAAATCCAGTATTTTTCACTATTCATCGACAAAATATTATTTGTATTTTAAAACCAAAAATTCACCCCAATATATTTTTTACATTTATATTTAAAAGTTATGTTTATTTTTTAAAATAAATTTTCTAAGGGTTTAAAAATTTACTTTTATTATTTTTTACTGAAATAAATATATATACACTTTTTCTGAGAAAATAATACTTTTGAAACATATAAATAATTTACCAAAAATTAAGTAATTTTTTAGCTATATGGTTTATTTATATAAAATAATTATAACTACAATAGAAATTTTTTTTATTCATATTCATTCCTCCAATTTTAAAATCTAGGTAATAAATATCTTTATTAAATAATATTATTATTAATAGTATATTGTGGTTCGTTAATACTCATTGTTGTGTGTAGTGAAAACTATTAAAGAAATTAAATTTATTAAAAAAAATCATAAAATCTCAAAGTGTTACATTATACCCCCATTAATATGAATTTATCACTATAAATTCATCACTCTAATATAAACAAATGATGATAATTCTATCTCAATACATTCTCATGTTCCCATATAGATTTCTTAAATTAGTGGTTTCACCACAAAACCTTGACTAGGTGAGTGGTCCTGTTTTGTAAGAATTTATATATATAATATATCATCTCCAATAGTTTTTCCTCATAGAAAATATCTTTATCCAACTATATGACCTTTGAGTTCAATACATGTTAAGGGTTAGGTATGTAATTCCTTAGGAGAGATACATGAAACAAATCATGGACTTGAGAGAGGTTTGGTGGAAGTGCCAACCAATAGGCTACCATCCTGATTTGATCAAGAATTTCAAAGGGACTGATATACATAACTATTAGCTTCCATTTCATCCTGAATCTCATAAACATATTCTATGGATAAATTCTTAGAAATTCTTTGTCATCATTTTCAAATTATATATTATGTTGACGATAATCAGATAAATTTTCTGTCGAATTTGTGACTCCCTTCTATGTTATTAAAAGGATATAAACTTCTCTGCCTTTTCTTAAAATATATTAGGTCTGAGTAGATTTCTTTATCCAACTTCATTCTGAAAAATTGGGTATCTATATTTATTCCCATATATGTCTTTATAAAAATCCATTTTTGTGTGAAAACCAAATTAGAGGAAGTATTGATCCCAACCACCATTGAAATACATAGAACAAGATCTCAATATATCCTCTGGGGTTTTAATTGTTATATCAGACTGACCATCTATCTAAGGATGATAGGCAGTGCTAAAACTCAACTCTGTATCAAGGTCTTTCTAATGACTTTTCCAGAACTTTGATGTAAACCGCATCTCCCAATCAGACATAATATAATGTGGTACTTCATGAAACCTTACCACTTCATTAATTTATATCCTAAAAACATTATCCAAAGAGAAATATTCTTTTATTGTGAGGAAGTGTGCAAACTTTTTAAGGCTATTGACTATAACCCATATAACATTATGCCGTGTAGACATTTTAAGGAGTATGATGAAAAAATACATGGTGTTGTTTACCCATTTCCATTCTAGTATGAGTAATGGATATAGCATCCCCTTCAAATTTTTTCTCTCATCCTTAACTTTTTAATATAACAAGCATTGAGATTCAAACTCTACTATATCTCTCTTCTTAACATCCCACCAAAAACACTCTTTCATATATACATCTTATTACTTCCAATATTAATAGAGAGCGAAGAAATATGATACTCCTCTACTAACTTTGTAAAATATGGTATGGAAGGAATACATACATGAATCCTAAACCTTATCATTCCATCATAATCGAGGTTAAACTCATGAAAATTTCTCACCTTCTTCAAATAGCCTCCATTTTTTATGGATCCACTAATATGCCCTCTCTTGATATTATATTACCTAAAAATGAAACCTTTTGCAGCCAAAATTAATAATTTGTAAACTTTTCATATAGTTTCTCCTTCTTTAGGATCTTTAGTAAATTTATCAAGTGATCTTCATGATCGTCCTTAAACTTTTAATAGATAAGAATATCATCTATAAATACTATAACAAAATGATCAAGGTAATATATAAAGACTCTATTCATTAAATCCATGAATATAGTTGGGGAATTAGTGAGACTGAATGGAATCACTATATACTCATTGTGTCAGTGCCTTGTATGGAATTCTATTTTGGGAATATCCTCCTTCCTTTCCCTAAATTGATGATATCTTGAACAAATTTCAATCTTATAAAATTATTGATCTCCAAGAATTTGATCAAATAATTCATCGATACGGGGTAGAGGATACTTATCTTGATTATGATCATGTTCATCTCTTGATAATCAATTAAAATTCCCATTGACACGTCTTTCTTATTGAGAAAGAGAATGGGTGTATCCAAAGGAGACACACTTGCCTGAATTAATCCCTTGTTAAGATTCTCATAGAGTTTCTTCTTCAATTCCTACAACATAATCAGGGCCATTCTATATGGATTCTTTGAAGTAGGTGTGGCACTAGGTATGAGTTCTATTGAGAACTCAACTTCATATTTAGGTGGAATACTAGTAAACTCTTCTAGAGAGACATCAAAAAACTCTTGCAAAATAGGAATATCATTGATGTTGATTTTCTCCCCAACCATCTAAGATAAACTCCCCATTTGAATAGGAATCAAAATCCATACAACGAAAGTGATTTCCATTAGAAGATCGTATTTATCATCACACTAATAGATGATCCTAGGTTGGTTTGTAATATCAAACATGACATCAGTTCCTTTATAATTTATGTGGGAATTATGTAGAGAAATATAATCCATGAAAAATATAACATAAAATTATACTATAGGATTAATTAAAAGATTTACAGGAAGCACATTCCCACAAACTTCAATTAGAGAGAAATCATATACTTGAGATTAAATCATCATACCATTAGAGGTTTTAACTACTAATTCTACATCTAAATGTGTGGGTGGAATCTTGATACTCTTAGAAAATTCTTTAGATATAAAAGAATGGTTAGATATAATTTTAAATAAGGCATTTGTTGTTCTAGAGTGGATGGTAAGTTAACCTTTCACCATATAATTATCATAACCCTCATAAAAAATAGTGATTGAGTGATATTTTCCCTTGTACTTTGACTTAATAGGTTTTTTACATCGATTATCATCATTAACCTTTAGATTTGGGAATTGGTTAGCATAGTGACCATACTCCTTGCATTCAAAATAGTGGAGTATGGGTGGTTCATTATATGAATCTTTCTATCAATTTTCATCATTATTTAACTTCATCCCATCAGTTCAGCATTTTATTTACTGATGAAATTCCCTTATATGCTTAAAATATTAACCAGTCCCCTTAAGATAGTTTCCTTAATGTTTCCTACCATAATTCGAGCATGAAAGAAATCTCATATTCTTATATCCATGGTTCTTAGTGTTTCCTTTTAACTCCATATTTCTTTTCCTGTCAAAACCATGTGATTGATGGGTAAATCCAATATTTATTTATACCTTGAGATCACATTGAATGATTTCTTCATAACTACTGAAGTCCCTTCTAGTTAACACTCTTAGAATACTTAGTTTTAATCCATTGAACCTTACTTTCATGTTGGATGATAATTCTAAAATCATACCTCATAATTATTATAAAATATGGCTCATAGGTACCAATGGATTCATCATCATTATTGAGGAAGTAATTATTAAAAAATAATCTCTTAAAATTATCCCATTCCATGGAGTTAATTTCATCTCATTGGCTTATATTCTTGATGATAGTACACCATTTATCCTCTTCACCTTTTAAATAATAGATAGACAAAATGAATTTTTCATGTTCAAAGCACTGGATAATGGAAAATATATTTTTAGTGGTACTAATCCATTGCTTGAAAACTAGTGGGTCAGTGAAACCCAAAAAAATATAATGTTTGCTTCCTCATAAAGGACTCAATATAATTTTTTCCCTCATTTTCTCATTTTAAAGTTCATCATGATTCATATCGTGTGTAAGTTGTGTGAGTATAGAAATGATATTTTTCAATATAGATCCCATAACATTTGATTTCTCAGGAGGAAAATCATTCCATTGTCCATTACATTAAATATTAACATATTTAATTTGGGTTCCAACAATCAACTAAAACTAAAATGCATGGTGTGAGAAATAATAATCATAGTGGGAAAACACATGGTTGTGAAAAATCATTTATAGGATCTCTAAATCAAGAAATGTTATTTTAAATCCATGGAACCTAAGGTTTAACCTAGTTTTTTCATGATCATCATTTATTTAAATCCTTCATCATGGTTTATAATGAAAATTTAAATTAACCAAATCACATCCCTCGAGAGTGACAAACCAGGTGTGTATTAAGGAATGTTGTCATGTAGCAGGTAATGCTTAAGTCAAGACTGACATGCCTTTTTTGGATTTATTACACCTAGGTACATCTATTCCTGGACCACATCCACTTGTAGTATCCATACAGGGATATATTTATAGGAAAACCACATAATATCTTCCTTACCAAAACATTAGGATGTTACCTTATACTTAGGATTATTTAAAAGGTTCTCACTAAATGTTCTCATCCTAGTTTCCAAAGGTTAGCTAAACCTACCTCTAATACCAAGTATAACAACCTAGGATTTTAATACATAGATATTGTATATTTTAGATAAATATCCATTACATTATATAAACACATTCCTAAATATCTAAAAGGTATAGTGACTTTGGATACTTGTAAACATAAACAACTGGTTCATTAGAGTTTTGAATCATCTCTAACTTAGTTCCTCATAAATAGAACCCTTTTTATATATATCACATGTAATACATGTCATCATAACCTGGGGAAAAGAAACATAATAAAGGGTGATATTATATTCTCAATAAGAGTAAACAAGGTAAATATATAAACATAACATGAGTATAAGGGTATGAGAACATGAGCATAATATATGAAACCCATACCATGCATACTAAAGATAAAAATATTGAGTCATGGAATAAATATTAGTATTTCATAAGACATGATTCATAAAGGAATCAAAGAATATAAGGCAATAGATCATAACATAGGCATAATACATAGTGTTTTTTCATACACATAAGCATAGAAAATCTTTTCCAAACTAGTCAAGGGTCATTGCCAAGTCTATCATAATGTAATGGGTTCACTCCCCAAACCATCTTAGTAGTCCTAGTTCACTCCCAAGACTATCAAAGTGGATAAATACCCTTAATAAACTGGGTTCAATACCCATTATAGTCCTATTTATCTCATGAGATTTCAATATTTACCCAAATAATTAGAGGTAGATATAGTCCCCACTCTTCACATAATGCAAACCATGCAAATGTGTTCCACAAAATCATACAACATTCATCATATCAGAACCGATGAAAATAAATGGGTTTCATAAGAATTATATCAAAGAATAAACCATAGAGAATAAATGGGTTTCATATACATTTCATCATATCAACAAATTATAACATGTGGAAAAAGAATTAGGTTTCATGATCATTTTATCATGGTATAACTCATAGAAAAGAAATGGGTTTCAAAAACATCTTATCATAATAAATATAAACCATTCATAGAAAGAATAATAATGGTATCTTGGGATAATATCCCCAATAAATCATATGTAACATCAAAGTATGTCATCTTAGATATAAAATGATTTTGAAAGATTTCTTGTAAAAATTCTTGAATAAAATACCCTTTTCACCTTGAAATTAATTTTTTAAAACAAAAAAATCATAAAACATTTTCAAAATACATTTTATTTGAAAATAAATTTTAAAAACTATAGATTAATATTTAAATCATTCATCATTAATGGTGTTGTAAAATACTATTCATTTTATACATGTTAAAAATAAAATATTCTTTTCATATTTTCGATAAATTTCAAATGGACCTTGTTTGGAAAATGACATAAATATTCATTTTAAAACATTTTGTAAAAATAAAACATGGGTAAAAATGTACTTAATAAATCCTTTAGATAATTTCAAAATATTTTTGAAAAATGTTTCAGAAAACATGGAAATGGAATAAAAAAAATTTGACTGAAGATAGAAATAAAGTTGATTTACTTTAAAAACATTCATTTTGAATCTTGAGTACATAAAGAGAGGAAAATAATGGAAAAACATATGTTCTCAAGAAATAAACATAGAATAATAAAATTCATGAGTTTATTGAGTGATAGATCATAATGTTTCGTCATTTTAAGCATAATCATAAACAATCTCGATATCCAATGAGATTGTAACATAAAACTCTTAAAATTTTGTAAACTTTGAATTGTATTCCCTATGAAGGAATAACATTAAATTAAATATAAAATATCATGAGAATAAATAATTTAAGGAAATTACATATAAAAGGGGATTCATATACACCTCAAAAAATAAGATAGTTTTATAACATAACGTATGTCTCAAAGAAGACAAATTGAGACAAAAAATCTCTTACCTTAAATCTCAACATCCTTTGTACAAGTTTTAACCTCCTCTTCTTCGAAAAACCTCTTTATGCTTAGCCTAAAGAATTACTATATTGGATTTATGTTATAACCAAGGAAAATATGATGCGGGGATAGAATTAAAAAATACATCTAGGTAGGGCTTGTCCAAACCAAAGGGTTTTGGAAGTGTTAAGTGGAGAGGAGAGGGGGTGGCCTTTTATAAATGGGGGAGAGGACACACATAGAATTTTTGAAAAGAATAAAGTGTACCCACATTTTTTACATGAAAAAAGGATCCCAAATGGGTCATTATTGAACATTATAAGTTATAAGGTCAAAATATTTCCATCTTATTTGTGTTGTAAAAGATTCTAGGTCATTTTACACCTTATGTTTTAATTTTAAACCAATAGTAAACCCATTTTAAACTTAACCACGATAATTAAGTTTTACTATTTTCACTATTAATTATGGTAAAAAATTAATTTGAACTTATCATATAATATTAATTATAATTATTGCAAACATGGAATCAATTTTTCCAAATTCAGTTCACAGAATAGGCATAATTTAATTTAAAATTAAACTCGTAGACGCAATGAAAAAATGGTTTTCCAAATAGAAAGTTTTCAAAAGTTTATAAAGTTTCTATATCAAAATTCAATATGAAATTGATTATAATGACCTAAATTGGTTTAATTATAATATAATTAAACTAATTTTACTTTTAACCTCATTTTAAAAAAAAATCATAACCTGATAAATTCTTTAAATAAAAAGGTAGTTTTCAATAAAAACCATTATTTTTCACTATTCATTGAAATATTTAACTTTTTAGAAAAAAAACCTAAAAATTCACCATGATATAATTTTTATGTGTAGATTTAAAAAATTAATTTTTATTTTTCAAATAAATTTTCTAAAGGTTTCAAAAATAAATTTTTCAAAAAAAACAATAAAAAATATTTTTTTGAGAAAATAGTATTTTCGAAACATATAAAGTATTTACTGAAAATTAAGTATTTATTATCAATATTTTTTATTTTTATAAAACAATTATACTTAATATTAAAAATATTTTTATTACTATTCATTCTGAAAATTTTAGTGGCTATGTAATAATGCTCATGTTTAAATAATAATATTAGTAGAATATTGTGGTTCGTTAGAACTCAATGTTATGTGTAGCGCAAGATATTGAGGAAATTAAATTTATTCAATAAAAAATATAAAATATCATCATGTTACATAAACAATGTAATTAATGACAAAATATGGATCTTGGATCACTAAATGGATATAATGTGGGGGTCATCATTTTTAGGGGGTATTTTTATTAAAATTCCTTGAAAAATGATATGAACATAATACCCATCTATAAATATGTCTTTTTTGTAGATTATGCATATTTCATGTTAATTATTTTGATATCTCTTATATTTATGACCTATAAAAAATACTAGATCATTATATAAGGTCGATAAGTGTTCTAAAAAATCATTTTGGGTATCTAAATGTGAATGTTATAAAGATCAATTTCTTCAAATCTGACTCATGGGTATTAGATATCGGGTGTACATCACAAATTTATGTTGATAAATTTATACTTATATATTGGAGAGAATTTAATAAGAGTGAATTATGTCATCATGTTGGTAGTGGAGAAAGTTTTTTTATATTGAAAGTTAAAAATTATAATCTAAGTCTACTTTGTGGATTAATTCTGGAATTTAAGAACTTTTATTATGTTCCCACCATAAATAGAATTTTGATTTATATATCTTCTTTGGAAATATATAGAATTTTCATTCATTATTAGGAACAATATTAATTCTATATATAAGAATGAAATGTTTTATAGGATTGGGAACATGTTTAATAGTTTATACATTCTATATATGGATGATCCTGTCTATAACATTCAGAATAAGAAGGTCAAGGTTGATTATAATCTCACCTTCCTCTGGCATTTTACCCCTAGACATATAAGTGAGAAACACATCCAAATACTCTATAAAGATGAATTATTGGACTCATTCTATTTTGTATCATTTGACACATGATAATCTTGTTTATTTGTAAATATGACCAAAGAAATTCTTAGTGTAAAAGGTAAAAGGGCTAGAGTTTTGTTAGATCTAATATATAGTGATGTATGTAGACCAATGAGTACTCAAGAAATTTATGGTTTTATGTACTTTATTTCTCTTACCAATGACTTCAGTTGGTATGGTTATATTTTTTGATGATAAATAATTATGAAAATTTTTAAAATTTCAAAGAGTTTTAGAACAAAGTACAAAATAAATTGGGAAAAAGTAATAAGATTCTTTGATCAGATTGGGATAGTGAATAATTGATGAAGTAATTAACTGATCATTTGAGAGAATTTAGAATTGTTCCAAAACTCACTCAACTAGAAACACCACAATGGAATGGTGTGTCTAAGAGTAGGAATCATACCCCATTGGATATGGTTCAATTGATGATGAGTCAGTGTGACTTTCCTATTTTATTCTTGGTTTATTCTCTTGAGACTACTACATTCTTACTTAACCATATTCCATCTAAAGTAGTCATGAAGATACTATATGAGTTATAGTATCAGAAATGTTTCAAAATTTATTTTATGGTGATTTGGAGTTGTAAAGAATAAGTATGATATTTTTATTCTGATAAAATTATCCCTAAATAAAAAAAATGGTATTTGTTGGTTATCCAAAAGAGTTCATGGGATATTACTTTCATAATCTATCTGAAACAAAGTGTTTATGGAAAAATGTGGTGTTTTCTAGGAAAATGATCATATAAGCCAAGGTTTTTTGGGGGGTGAAATTGTAGAAGTCCAAGACCAACAAACTAATAGTATTCCTAAGATGGAAGTTAACATAATTATTTTTGGAAAAGGAATAGGCCCAAGTTACAAAATAACCTCAAAGGTTTGTAATGATTCATCTAGAACCCGAGAAATATAGATTTATTATGTAAAATGATGATAAAGTAATTTTCATGGGAGATAAACCTACTACCATCCAATAGGCTATTGAGGGTTCCGATTTTGTGAAATAGTTAAAATCTATGGAATCTAAAATTGACTCCATATACAATAACCATGTTTGGAGTTTGGTGTTTCACCTAAAGGGGTAATACTCATAGGATACAAGTGAGTTTCTTAAAATAAAACTAGCATAAGTGGTATAGTTTCTACCTATAAATCATTCCTAGTAGAAAAGGGTTACAAAAAAATCATGGTATTGCCTATAAAGAAACCTTTTGACCCGTTGTGCTTATAAAGTTCATTTGGATATTGTTTTTTATATCAGCTCATTTTTTATTATGAGATATATAAAATTGATTTCAAAAACACTTTCCTTGATGGAAATTTAGTCAAGGATGTGTTTATGATGTAAATTGAAGGTTTTGAAGTGCTAAATGAGTCTATTAATCTATGAAAGTTTCACTATTCCATTTATGGATTAAAGTAATCTTCTTAGAGTTGGAACATTCTATTTTATGATGTGATCAAAGATTTTAGTTTCATAAAAAACATGGATGATTATTGTGTATTAACTATTATGAATATAGAGGGTTGTCTGTGTGTGTGTGTATTTTCTGGAGGGGTTGTCCTAGTGTGGGTATATTTGTATTTTCCATTTTATTAGTTTGTTGTCTTGACAGCTGTTGAAAACTGTAGTTGGTTGGGTTATTAGTTTGTTTTGTTTCCAGCTGTTGATAGTTGTAGTTGTTTGGGTGTTTTTTGGATGTCATATTGGAGTACTAAAAGAGGGACCAGGTAGAAGGGAGGAGGTAGGAATCATTTTATTAGATTGTAAGTAGGTTTGCTGGTGGTCTCGGCTGGGCTCGCAGAAGGGTGGTCTTCTCTAGCAGGTTACTTCTTATTCTATTTCCTCTATCTCCTACCATTGTAGCCCCACTTTTGGTTCTATTCAACAGCTAATACACAGAATCTATGACTATTTTAACTCTCTCTTACTCTCTCTCTCTCTCTCATTCTCTCTTGTGTCAGGACAATTTGGTGACTCTGCTGGTGAATTTTGTGCGAGAGAGATTGCTACTAGGGAAGATCAAAGAGGCGGTTCACATTGAGGAAACTATTTTTTGTGATGTTGCCCTGGATGAGGCACTATTCATTGGATGTTTATAAAAAATAAAGAGAATAGATATGATCGTACAGTTAATAGTTGTTATAGAAAATAGATATGATCATAGTAAGCCGATTACAGGATATGGTTGATCATCTGGCTAGAGCTGCGTACGATGCAGGTGATGATGGATACTGACACACCTTCCTATTTGTAATCACATGAATGAGTCGTTTTTTCATACAATGTGGTTGTAGTAGGGAAACAGAGATGGAAATATAGTAAATAGTCATTCGAAATAAACAAACAAAGGAGATAGGAATTGATGGTGACTATTTTTTGGAAAAAAACCTTTTAACACTGCTAGAGAAGAACCCAACACAGCAAAAAATCTGACATGGTCATTGCGGTAGAAATCTCGAAGTAGGAAAAAAAGACCTACTAAGGCACATATGCAGTTGGAATAAAATTTTAAAAAAACATATGTTTCTATGCAAAACATCCATACAGAAATAGTTTTTCCATCTAGAATTTTATTAAGGATTTATGGGGTTGGATCATGGAAATAGATGAAGAAGTAACCCACTGGAGAAAAACACCCTTCTGTGAGCCCACCTGAGACCATCGGTAAACCTAATACTAAGATAATAAAATGATCCATACCTCCTCCCTTCCATCTAGTCCCTCTTTTAATACTCTACCAGGACATCTAACAAACACCCAACCAACTACAGCTATCAATAGTTAGCAACACAACAAACTAATAACCCAACCAATAATAGTTTTCAACAGCTAGCAACATAAAAAACTAATAAAAGGTAAAATACAAATATACCCACATCAGGAAAACCCCTACATAAAATACCCACACCTGGAAATCCCCCTATATTCCTAACAATTATTACATTAGTGAAATTGTTGATTATTTATGATACTATATGCGAATTAAATTCTACTTATCATAAATATCATCTTGGATTTTCACTCTATAAATATGTGGTTAGGTAAATGCTTCTCTATGAAATACATAGGTTAAGTGGACTATATATTAGGTATGAATATGTGTATATATAGATATAATAGGATACTTGGAATAAGAAAGAACATGTACATTGGTAAAGTAATATAGAGGTTTAGTATAGATAACTATAAAAAGGGGTCTTTACCAATGTTGCATGGAAAAAATATTATGAAGATTCAAGATCCTTCTAAGGAGTTAGAAAGGGTGGATAGAATTTTCTATGCACCTACCATAGGCTCTATCATGTATTCCATTTTGTGTACTCAACCTGGTGTCTCTTATTCTCTTATCATAATTAGTAAATAACAATCTAATCTGAGTGTGTTATACTAGATTTATGTTAATAACATCTTTAGTTACTTAATAATAACTAATTATATGTTCTTGATATTTGTATGTGAGAATGATCTCAGTGTAAGTTCTTATAGTGATGCTAGTTTCCAATCTAAAAAACATGACATGAGATATCAATCTAGTTTTTTTTTCCCTAAATGGTTTAACTATAAATTAGAAGAGTTCTAAAAAGGCCACCAATAGTGGACTCGACAAAAAGAGAAAAAGTACATCATTGAATTAGATGTTGTGAAGGAATTTGTTTTGATCAAGAGGTTCATTAATGAAATTGAGGTGGTTCTTATCATTGATAGAGAAATAGATCTTTACTATGAAAACAATAGATCCATTTCTTAGGCTAAGGAGCCATGGTCTCACCAAAGAACCTAACACATCCTTTGAAAAAACTATCTCATATAATAAATCATTGATAGGGATGATGTTAGAATCTATTTGGTGGCTATAGATGACAATGTAGTATATCCTCCTCAAATGAATATTTTTTATTTTTTGATAACACTTTTAATAGATAAGTGTGAACCTTAACAAAGTTACAACTAGATTAAACACTCAAGAGATTTAAAACCACCACAACCTTCCAACTTCAAAATCCAGAAACAAATATGGAATAAAGAAAAAATATAATTTCAATATTCATAGAGAAGTTGTGTCACATGCCCACCTATACCGGCCCACAAAAAAATCATCTTCCACAATCAACGTCGTCCATGACTCCACAATTCTGTGAAATGAAACAGCCATTTCATATTTTGAAATTTGAAATATAGTTAGACCATCATCATGACTCAGTTTCTATCATCCTAGGATGCACACCTGACACCAAATACGCCGATCATCAACATGCCTGAGTCGCCATCACCACCAAAAATCATCGTCACCATCATGACCAAAATTTCCATCAAGAACATCAAGGCCCCCATCACTGTTGTGAGCTACCAACACCATCGTCTTCACCGTTAACTGCCGCTGGAAACCATCATCGGCACTGAAAAGACACCATCATCACCTTTGTGAAACACCATCACCATGAACTAGCTGAACCAAAATATGTAGTCATTCTGCCAAGATGACTTTGAATAACACCACCTTCACCATCACCACAAGAGCCAATAGGATTGGAAATATCCTCCATAGGTCACACTTCCCGGAACCTTGTGTTGATCCCCATACACATCCCAAAAATTCCTTGGTATACATCGCACCCACCGACCTGGGAGGGAGTAAAGAACCAGGAATCCAAAGTAGAGAGGAGTTTCAAAGAAGGAGGTCGTAACAATCTGATGGAAGAAAAACCAATATCAAAGCCAAAAATATATGAAGCATGAACCACCATGGAGTGATAAAAGGGATATTGGAATTGAAACCCTAAAATAAGCATTAACAAAGAGAAAATGGGGGATGAAACCCTAAGAGAACCATCATGAAGCAGGAAAGAGATAATCGTGGATGAAACCCTAAAGAACGAATAGCAAGTAGGGATGAGAAAATCTAAGGGAAGAAGCTACTGGATGGATATTTCCGCATTACCCCTGCTCCCACCTCCATAGTACTAAACCCGTCTAAAAACCAAAAAATATGACTAATATGTGATGTTTACACTCATATGATGAGAAAATGACATATGGGCCCTTGATTGAATTGGACTAAGGAAATACATGGTCATGCTTAGTTAATTAACATGTCATGTGCTTAGATACTTGGATGAGGGACATTTTATGTACTCATGTAATAGATGAATAACATGTGACATATTCATAAACTTGACCAGTCTATTTCAGATATTCATGAATGGATGAGATGACCTATACTATGTTAAAATGTTCAATGTCTAGTGGTCACTTGATTTCATATACATAGGGATTATATAAGTATAAATACAATGTATATGATACATCTTGTGTTGTACATGTTCATATGAAGATATGATTACATTTAATAGATATCACATCGGACCCCTTTGTAGCTTGAGTAACACCGATACTTTTCTAGAGGATGTAATTTTCTTACATCTACTAAATCGGTATTTCATATTTTTTTTCTAGATAAAAAGGCCCATGGGTTTACATAGTAAGGCCTTTGGATAAGGATTAAATTTTAGACAAAGTGTTCCAAAATGAAGTTATTTTTTATAAATAATATCCAAAATATTTTTGGACTAATTCACAATGATTTGTGAAGTTTTTCTTAAGGTCCTTAAGGTATTTTAACACAAGTGTTAGATTGATGGAGATGAAAACAAAATAGGGGTATCATAAGCTAAAATATCCCTTAGGTGGTAAGATGTGATATTCATAAGATACATATCACAACTTATGATATTCTCATATCATAAAGGTATTAGGATTCCATTGTTAACCTATATGGTATCATATTATAGGACTAAAATATAGATTGTGAGTTCAAGATCACTGTCATATCTTCCTACATGGTTTCATTTATTATGAGTCAATGAGATTGAATAACTATAGCTATAAAAGAATTATATTAATCATTTAAGTATTTTATGATTAATATATCTAGTGAGAAGTAATGTTTTAGCTTCCATGAGATGGCAGTCAATGATCCTTGTTATGTCTCTATTCATTTAATGAATAGAGTATATAAAAATGATGTGATCCCTATCATTTTGAGTATTTTGATTCATTCAAGATAAGGATAAAACTCTCTTTTCTTCTATATTATCCATTCATCTTCATCTAAGGTGAATGAACATGAATGGGAATCCTCTTGTCATGAGAAAGGATATAAGGTTGATATAATCCTCTTGAAGGTAGGAGTTATTTGATTATTTCCTCAATGATCCCTATTAAGAAGACTCCATCAAAGAATCAAGATAGAACATATATTATTAAAGGTACAATTGTTTTTTATGTTCTTAATATTATGTATATTTATATTTTTGAATAAATATTGGGATTTTAATTGGTTTCTTCCATTTCCAAGTTCATTTTATGAACACCCTAAATCCCATCAACTATTTAAAATAGAGTTCCAATGTATTTTAGCATATAATTTGGTGGAAAAATTTTTCATAGTCTATGAATTGATGTTTCTTAAATACTTTAGAAACCAATTAAAACTTTATAGGTACAAAATTTACCATCCATGTCTAGTTTTTTTTAAATAATCACCAGTGGAATTTACATTAACTAGAGAAACTTCCAAAATATAGAGCTTGATTTTGATACATGGAATCTATTTCTGAGTTCATTTTATCTTTACAATCTAGATTTTTTCATGTATTTCTTCCTTTTAGGATTAGTAATTATTAGTCTTAATGAATAATACATATATAACCAAACTTGGTGATAATAAAACAAAATGAATCTACTTTTATCTCACTTGTATAGTATGTGTATCTAGAACAACTCCTCCCCTATGTATTGTGGATTTTATGTTCCTATGCTAACTTATGTGCATCTTAATCCTTGAATTCATTGAATTCTATATTAATCCCTCTATCTAAAATATATATGTGCTTCCCTCTTATAAAATATATCCATTAACTTGAATAATAATTTTTAATTTTAGGGATAGAAATATCCTTAGTAACTTATTATAATCAACTATATTTCACTTTTTTTTCTTTATGTAAGTTTGTTGCTAGAATTATACTTCACATATGGTTCACATCAAACACATGAATTGATGATACATAATGGAATTATTTCATATTATAATAACTTATATGATATCCATTAGTTATTATAGTTATCATATGGTTAAGTGTTAACACTATTATTTATGAAACGTGTCTCGAAAGGAATAATGGAATACCTGCAATACTTATAAGTCTCATCATCAATCCTTCTTTTACAAACATCATGACTCTAATGTGTATAAGGTAAGTGGGTTTAGGAATAATTCAACTATATATTATTATTGATGAATACTTGGTTTGAGATATTATATAACTAATATTCCTAGAGAATATCTTATCTTTTACAAAGTATATTTTCTAATTCACTCTATATTCCTTAAATCCCTTTAAAATAATCTTATGAATTAATTGGGTTTACCTCTAGCTTCTATTTAGAATAGTTCACACATATCTTATGGAACTGATTCTACAAGATTTGTGGAAATAATATCTTTTAATATAAAAGGGTTTCTTGTATTTTATATTCACCATTTATTAATAATATTTGATCATATATGATTTAAGTATAATTAAACTATTGATTAAGTATGGTATAATATAAAAAAATTCATTTAAAAACATGAAATAATGTCACATTGTTTCTAAAAATGGGCAATAATATAAATATTTTGGTAACATACAATACAAAATAATAATTTTACAATAATATTTCCACTTGGAAATATAAAGTTTGTATCTTAATTTAGTTGACTTAAGATTAAAAATCCATCATATACTTTAAAGTTCACCTTACTTCTAGTAATCTTTATAATATTCCTTAGTTCCTATATTTTGAAACAAATATGTGAGTCACATATTGTATTTAATGTCCAAGAAGAGAACTATAAATATTACTTGTAGTGATGAATATACCTGAAGTAAAATATTTTACTTTCTTCATCTTAATTTCATTGTAATTACTCTTCTAGTGAAATTTCTTGACATATTTCAAGAAGATGTCCTCATATTCATTTCTCTTCCTCTAATTCTTTTGTTTCTTTGAGTTATGTTTCAAAGGAACCATTAACCTTGAACTTAACATAGGATTTTAAACCTTGTCCTTTAATTTATTCACCATAAATACTGAAGAACAAAATTACTATTGATCTTTATCAAATTGGAAAATCATAGACATGATATTCTTGAGAGGCTTCTCCATATTTTTTATTTTATAATTCTTAATTAACATGGGGAATCTAGGTAATAAGGATGACAGTGTGAGATTTATGAATAATTTCATATCCATGTAGAATCTTAAAAATTGCTAACTGATTGATATAATTCATCATATTGAGTATGATATTTCTAGCTAGGTATCTATATTTTAGTTTTCAATTGTACAGTGTAGTGAAATTCTCATTTATTCTTTTCCTCTTTTTATCATTTTCAAGTTCTTGGAGATGATTCAACATGGTGTATCCATCCATTTCCTTATGTTTCATCTTAATATATCTGAGCATAACTGATGACATGATACAACAAACACCTAATGTTGGATCCATAAACTTACTTTTGGAATCAATATCACTCTCACTCGCTCCCTGAGGCATTTGATTAAGAATAGAGTATTCCAACACATAAAAATATGTTCTTATATTAGTGAAATGTGAAAGAACATATACCACTCTTTGAAATTTTTTCGGGTGAGGATATTTTATTTTTTTATAAAATATTATAGTAATTTTTTTTTATACATTCCATTTTTTAAAAAAAAATAAAATAATATTTCATCACTTTATATTGATTATAGATTATGGATTAATTAATGAATTATTTACTTTCATGAAATTTTATCAAATCCAAAGAGATCTTACCATTGTATTCAGAATATCTAGTTTCTCAGATATTCTAATGGAAAGGATCCATATTTCCCTTCTCATAACCCATACTATAACCATAAAAATTACTCAATGGTATTTTGGTAGTCTTTAATTATCAACTATATTAACTTGTAGTTCCTTGATCTGTTGAGTCGACTCCGTAATCCTGAAATCCTAAACTCAAGCTTCCTCAACACTTTCCTAAAAATTAATAAATTAGACTATGGTCATTACACTTAATGCTAATTTTTTAAATTTAATCCATTATCTTTATTAAGACTTCTTAATAGTTGAAAGTACCCATGATTATACCCAAACTAACACTTTAACTGTGGTTGTATCCTAACTCAAAAAATGTAAGGAATTTTTCTGAATTAATATTTTAATTTAAGGATTTTGTTTAACTTATGGGTAAATATTATTTATTTTATTCATCACATTATTTTTAATATTATATAGTACTTATATAATTAATTAACCATTTATGATAAAATAATTTACACGTTTTATTAGTAAAAAATATTTTGTTTTATCTTTGTAGGCTTGTTAAATACTTTATATAAGAAATTACACAAGTAATTAACTATACATGATAAAATATATCTTATACCATTTATTTTATTTTATCTTAGCATGCTTGTTAATTTATTTACATTATTTTATTACAATTGAATAAATAAATAAATCATACATCTCATAAATAAATAAATAAATAACCATGCATAAAAAAATAAAAAAAAATATGTGATATAATCATAAGATTCTATATACTGGTTTGGTTCATATAGTGGTGTTAATAAACCTTAACCCTAGAAAAATAACTCATTGAGCCTACTCTTGTCTTGAATTACAGCATTTATCCATTCTCTAGTGTATCTCTTTATTTATATTCACTTCATCTCAAGTCCTGAACTGTCTCCTCAAGCCAATAACTTCATCGTTTACAAATATTTTCTCACATTAAAGTGAGGCGAACTAGAGTTTGGTGTCACATAAAATAAACCCTACACATTCAAACCCATACATAATAAAGGAGGGAGTGGTGATTTGGATATCATGATATTTAATTTAATAAAATTGCCATATAAAACTATGCAATAAATAATTAAATTAAATAAATAAATTCAACACATATATAGACCATCCAAGATTATGTTTAATCACAAATTGTAATGGAAATTCATTTAGTATTATCGAAATTCATTTCTATTAGTTATAATTCAGATAAATTTACTTAAATTAATTAATTAATTAATTAATTAATTAATTAATTCTTTATCTTAATATTCTATTATAATGATCCCTGGGACATAAAAATATCAACATTTATAATTTTAAATAATTTTAACTATTTTTATTTTTATTTTTAAAATTATTTAAGTACACTATGTGTACTTAGGAGGCCACATGGCATGTGTCTTCTAAGTAATATTAAAATATCATTTTTTGGAATTTAATACTTACATGAAGTGTATTGTCACTCGATATGTCATGTGACACATAGTATGAACAATCTTTATTGTGTACAATTCAATTTAATTGCATATAATCCTACACATTATGATTCAATATACATGATTTATAGTTCCATGAGTCAAATTGTGTAGTCTTCATGACGTGTACCACTAGCAATGCATGTGAAGTACACGGTATGTATGATGAACATTACACATCATGTAATTTTAGAATTTATGTGGCATTTAAAACACCATTAATTGACCCACATGACATGCAAAAAATCAATGGGTGTGTACCTTATAT
Source organism: Viscum album (assembly GCA_963277665.1). Lineage (NCBI taxonomy): Eukaryota > Viridiplantae > Streptophyta > Magnoliopsida > Santalales > Viscaceae > Viscum > Viscum album. Next base: position 645,084,932 of record OY728125.1, on the reverse strand, counting down.
GCGTTGACACGTGTTACACTATGTATACATGCTAGCTACACACCATGTAGTCTGAATATCACTGCATTTATCAGCTGTCAGTCAATATGCAACAAGTAATGAAATTTTGTACTAATACACGTGACTCGCTAGGAATTATGTGGTGTGATTAATCATGTAGGGTTACATAACATGTACATTCCATCTACACTCCATGTAATGATCATCAAACCATATGTCGTGTTGGCGGTCAATATGCAGTGTGTAATTACATGGTGTATCAAACCACAAGATACGCTAATATTTATGTGGTGTGCTTCTTATGTGGTTGAATGGGGTTATATAGAATGTAATATTATGATACCTTTTCATGTAATCGTGTATTTTATCTAGAAACCTTGATACCTATGGGTGGATTTTTTAATAATTATTCGTACTTTTTTCCCATTCTTGGTCATATGAACTCAAATTAATATGTTGTCTCAATATTTGGAGTAAGAAAAAAATTATAAACATGAAAAATAACAAACCAACACATTAAATTGATCATATAAATTTTAAATTAAAATTTCACTGCTCTGATACCACTTCAAGGTTCAAGGTTGTAACGAAAGCATCAAGTGGGTGCCTGATTTTTTTCATCAATATCAATGAGTAGTATCTAAAAAACTAGATGAACTCATTCAAAAATATCTATATAGGATATTGTACAATTAATTTATAGTTAGTTTAAATAATAAATACATTGTTTGTGATAATCCATTCAATTTATTTTTAGTACTACTCTTATTGAGTTATTCATTTCGGTAGAGAAACCAAGCAATGATTCCTCTAGACATACCACACATTCTTCACAAATCTATACCCAATTATCATGAAACTCCTAGTGTTATCATGGTAAAATATAGTGCTTTATTTCATTATCCATTAATCGTAACAATATCTCTTGTTCTCTTTATGTTCATGAAATGGGTAAAAATATATTTTTCTCTCTAGGGCTTGAGAGAATTCTAGAAAATGTGTCTTTGTTGTGTCAAAACCCCACAAATGGGAATTTGACATATTTTTCTTTATATACTCTAGGTTAAACAATAGATTATTACACCTAGTCCATTATCAATTATTTAATCACAGTAATATCCCATGTAAAATAATAATATTATTATTATTAATATTATTTCCATGAAATGTAATATCTAATATCATTTCTTAAATAAATAAAGGAATATTTATTTAAATAATATTAAATAAATATATCATTTTCATTGTGTCATTAACTAGGCATGTTTTATCCTCCCATGAGATTTATGAAACATTTAATAATAATATATTTATTTATTCAGATAAATATTATTAATTTGATAAAATAAATAAATATTATGTTCACTAAACTTGTGAATAAATATTTATTTTAATATTCACATAACTATATAAATATTTATATTAATATATCAACTAAACTAATGAATAAATATTTATTTATTTATTACCTTGTGACTAATTAAACAAGAGATAAGATTCAAATCACGTATTCTAAACTCAGATATCTTATGATTGAATTTGAAGATCAAATTTACAGAGAGAAATTATTCCACAAGTTAGAATAAATTTATTCTTAATATTAAATTCATTATAATTTAATGAGATTATGTATACAGTTAGTGTGTAACCATTTAGGCCTCTTTATTAGTGGAATTAGATTAAATTTCCTAAAGTACAAGATCTGCATCTAGAGGCACATCAAAGTATCCATAGAGTAATAAATTAATATAGAAATAATAACAACCTTCTTATGAAGGATACCATAAAATATAATCCCTTTAAATTTGGAAATCTCATCAAACAAGATGCATAATTATTTCAACACCCTATATGCTTGATGTATCTTTTTTTGACATTTCAAAATGAACCTTTCTATAAATGACCATGTCCATAGATTCTTATAGATATTTCCATTTAAATTAATGGGTCAAAGATATATTCATCTATTAAAATGGGAGGGAAAAATTCTTGACTTATTCAATTAACATCATATCACTTATGATGCACCGATGTATATTACCTAATTGTGAGAATATGTCATCATGATTTTCATACATAAATTAAAGTATGTGATTCGTGATACACATTAATAATAATATCAAGTCTAAGGACCAATAAAAGCATTCACATATAGGGATATCCAATGACACATAAAATATGTGCACTAAAAATAATGTATTTTCCATGGGTTATTTGCAACATATTCTCATCATAAAAACCTATTTTTGATGGGAATCCATCATAGATAAACCATCCTAGAAAATCACATTATAATTAATATTAATTATGATGTACCATCTAAATTAACTTCTATGTGATACTCATTGTGATGTAACTATTTTTCCTTCATAAATAGTATTTTCAATGGAATATAAGGCTCATCGTAAATAATTTACATCCATATTATTTATGATGGAATTTCACTTTAATAATAAATATTATTTTTGATGGATAAATAGTTCCGTTGTAAATAATATTTGTGATGGAAATATTATGTTTGTATAAAATAATGTTAGGCTATATTATTTTCAAAGGAATTATAATTCCATCATAAATGATTATAAAAAACAAAAAATGTACAGAATAATAATAATTCTAAATGAAAATTTATTATAAAATTAAAAAACATATAATAAAAAATCTTAAAATAGAATGCAATAAGAGTATTAATAAGGGAGTTGGTGATCATATCCATCAGGCAGTGGTAACTATATCCCTATACAACATGTAAGTCATCGCATATACTTCGTTATCTACTCATGTTGTTGTAATTATTGCTTATACTTCCACTAATTCTCTTTCTATGAATGTTTATACTCCTATTTTAGTTTCTAATCTTACTTATATCTTTATAGTCTCATCTTAGGAATACATTCTTGACTCATACTCTACAGCAACAAAGTATGAAGATCTTGTACAATATTCCTTCGAGTTAAATGATGAAATCTCTTCAGTATCATAGAAACTAGCTGAATTCGATCATGAACCAATACTAATCACCTAGCCTTTTTGAATACCACTTTCCATTGTCCATGGGAAATCTAACTCATCCAAACCTGACTCGCAAGATGCCTCATCCCCACCAATAGTCTTGACCTGATTCTCCTGCATCTGAGAATTTTCTGGCTCATATGACTCCTAAAAACGTTAAATAGAAATTAAAAAAATTATATTATGTTAATTTTAAGAACTAAAAAATAAATATTACCCAAAACCTATCACTTTCTCTCCCCAAAAATCTTCCCAGTACTACCATCATTATACATCCTCTTGTACACATCAAACTTCATGATGGATGGATCAATAATAGAATGCATAAAATTATCATATACATTTTGTATTAAAAATACATATATATGAATTATTAAATAATATTACATACCAACTATCAATTATGTACACTGAAAGTATGACTCCCAACTCTATTTTTGACATCTTGTCTCCCCCCTATTCTATCGGCCAAATGATGATATCTTCTTGAAAGTCTCCCTTATCCACTAAGTTCACAATACATCCCAAGCATGGGTAGGGAAAAAATATAGTCAATAAGTAACACAAGACTCATCAAAAAAAGTCACAGATTCTCTCTCCATAGCTCTCTTCTAAAGGTTATCAAAAAACAAACCAAAACAATCATGCAAGCAAGCCTCTCGTGCCTCCCAAATAGAGGGTCTTATGTTATCATCAACAAGATACCATAAACCCTATAAATATTAAATAATATAATAAATTAGATATTATATAAATTAAAAGTAAAATACATTATTCATTTATACATATAATATTATTCTCAAACATGTGACAACATACATCGGTAGGAACCTGATCCCATAACCCCCATGGAAAAGAAAAATAATTCCTTGAAATAAATATAGCCTGACTAATGACTATATGTGAAAAATTATAAAATAATAATAATTAGTAAAAAAATTAATAAAAAATTAAATAAAAAAAATAAAATTCATATTTAAACTTACTTCCTCTAATGAGGATCAAAGTCAAGAGATGGATGCCACTCAAGAATAGGGTCATTAATCATCAATTGTGCAAGGCCTTAACCCCTCCTAGTAGATGTTGTCACGTCACCACACTCAGGTAATGAAAGAAGAGTCTCATCACCAAGTGGCTCATCTTCAAACAAGTTATGCATCATCACATCAAACTTCTCTTAATACATCTAAAACATATAATTAATTTTATAAAAAATCCTTTATTCTATATAAAAATATAACTAATTTAAAAAATTATATAAATTTTTTTAAAGAAACTAAGAGAAAATAATATTTCCTGTAAATAATTGTTAATACATGTATCAAATATAAAATACTAATAAATAATTATTGAAAATAAATAATATATATTTATTATAACTATAAAATTAACTATAATGTATTTCACCATTCTTAATTTTCATATTCATGTCCATTGGAGTCATTAACTTCATCTTCCTATTAGGAATCATCAATTTCTATACAATCTTCAACTTCATCATCTCTCATTATTTAAAAATAATTACTTACATCATCAATATTAATAACACTATCATTCCTTAATTATAGTGTTTCATTATCAATATTTGTATCTCATGTAGAAATATATGTATTTGGTGATGTTTTTAAAAATATTTAAATATGTTTCACTTCCACAAAATTGATTTCATTTTCCAAAAACTGATTTTCATGAGATTTTGTTTTTATTACACTCAACCAATCACTTAAATCTCTCAAAGAGACACATTAATTTTCATAATAAACTTGATGTTATTGATGTCCTAGATTAAATGGTTTATTTTATGTAATAAAATTTTTATATTTAATGTCAATGCCTCCTTTTTGTGGGTAAAAACTCAACCCTAAATAAGTATCAAACAAATGAAATTTAAAAAAATTTATATAATTCTATGCTAGAAAAAAATATCTCAATTATTTTATCTTGTGTGTCATAAAATTCAACTTTACTTTCTTTGTGATGAGATAATTTTAAGCAAATTTCAGGGTTCGTTGATTTTTTTTATTCACCAAATGTGTGTGTATGAATTAAAAATCCATTAACCACATACACATTATAAGATTTTAGCAATTTGGGTGGTGGGTTACTCGGTGGTCATAATCGACCATCAATTTTATTTCCATGTTGTGATATTTGGAAAAAAAAAATAAAAAGTATGAATAATATATAAAATAACAAATTGATTTCATATGTTCAATCATAAATAATTTAACTTACCAGTCTTAGAATTTAGTTGAACAAATTATGTTCTTCACGTTCTTCAAGAGAAGCAGGGATAATTTTTGTAATGTATTGATTTTTTATGAATTTACAATATTTCTAGGAATATTTTTGAATCCAAACAGTTAGAGGATGTGATATTTCAAGGCCCGATGAGCCCGAAATTGATATTTTAATGATACTAAAAATGTGGGTATTACTCACATATAGTTTTCTTGAAAAATCATAATAACTCCCAAATAGTGTCTCGGATTAGAAATTTGAGACCACTGTTGAGTTCATAACATGGTTTTTACCCTAGTTAAGACATAAACTTGGTTATCATTAGGTATTTGACTTGAGATCTATCATGGGAGAAAATTATTATTTATTTATATGATTAATTTAAAGTCAAAACTTATTAAAAATATATAAATATGTGGTTGTTCCAAATCCCTAGGTTTATCCACATAACCCTATATATTTGGTAGGATCCATTATAGGATCTTTGTTAGATGAAATTAGATCAAGATCAGATCAAAGATCATTTTCCAAGCCAGGTTATAGATATCATCAATGGAAATGACGTGAGATCATTCTTCATTAGTGACAGATCCAAATCCAAGCATAAATTTTTTTTATAGATTTATCCCTATTTTTATTTACCCATAATGAACTTGAATTAATCTCTTAAAAAATTAATTCACATATTGATCTTTTTATTTGGGTAATTTCATTATCTTCTTATGGAATATGAACTAATATTGTTTTGATTTAATTATTTCTCTTAATTCATTTACCTACGAAAATTAATCAAGGCCAACATAAACATTGGTTGAGTTCCATTACTAATATTTTTGTTTTTTAATTTCCTCTCCATGTTCTATATGTGTTCATCATTGAAATTTTATTTTGGCACATGATTCGATGAATACCCAGTGAATGGTCATTGCACATTTGGTATTTAGTGCAAATGATTGCTACCGTATGTTTTGGATGGAGATCTAATGTTATGGTTTTGATACATGATGATAAAAGTGTTGGATTGGTGTATCCCAATCTGATTTGGGCCGAATTATAGTGGCATGCAACTATTGCGGGTCGAGCTTCACAGTGAGCTCATTGGGGGTTATAGGGGGCAACGTGCTCCTACTCCAGGGGTCTGGGGGACGAAGGCCCCCATCCCAGATATCAATCCACTATAGCATCTATGACACTATAGCAAAGTTGACTGACCAACACCGACAGAGCACTATAGCAGTGCAGACTTTGGAGTCAACTTTATTGTATACTTTTGGACTTCTACCCAGTATAAACTATAGCACATTTGACTTGGGTAGCTTACATTTCATTGTAGAGACACAAAATTCTTGTGTGGTTGTTGGAATAGTGATCGTCTTCCTTTCCATTTTTAGCCCATTTTGGGATAGGGTTACTCTCTAAAAAACTCTGTAAATGTGCTCCAAAATTATAGTAAATATTCTATCAATATGTGGATTTAGGGATTATTCCCGAACCACGTAAATCCTTGGGTCCTTGTTCCTTTTTTCCTTTTACTATTCTGTGATCTGTTCTTTGCTTCGTTGATCCTGAATTTTCCACAACAGGAAGTATATCCATGGATAGATCGGGTATGGATCAAAGATCCTCGAGCATGGTCTTTCACACCCCAAATAGAATAAGAGATAAGAGGTGAGTTTTGGATGATTTCATGGCCATAATTTGGTGAGAAGGTGATGGTGAGACTCGATTGTACTAGATCTGAGTTCCTCTAGCAAAATTGGTGGAATTAGTATTGAAATCAGGAGATGTGTTAGTCTTTTGCGGGTTCTATAAAAACTTTACTACACAGTGTGTGGTCATATGAACACACGCCATTTATTCCCCTTTATGTGGTGTCATGGTTTCCATGTAGAGATAAGGAAGAAACGTCATGTGACACTTATCCAACCATCTCAGTATGTATATGGAGCACACGCCATGGTGGTTGTGTGGAATTATATGTTTTTTAGACCATGCCACATGCCATTTTCACCCTGGAAGGTGGTTCGGTGTGTATAGGGAGTATACTCCCAAGTGATCGGGTGTCCCCACATGCAATGTGTGGAGGGATACACATTTTGTACTTGGGATGTATATAGTTAGGTGGGAGTACATGTATTGATCCATGTACTCAAACGAGGCCAAGTACATGGGCATGGCCTGGTGTACACAGGCATGGTAAGAATGGCATGTCGAGTGCTAAATAAATGCCTACACATTATTTACCCTCAGAGGATACATCATGTACTTTTTGAAAAAGTTAATTCCATGTAAATGTGAGACACATGTAGTTACGGGCTTTGAGAGACACATTTTGTACCCTCAGGGACACACCATATACTCCTTTGATGACAGTTTGGAGTTCCCTTTCTTCTCAGATTAACTTGGTTGTGAGCTTGTGTGATCTTCCTTGGACCAGTATCATTTGACTGTGTTCACTTGGTCCATTACCATGAGGTTTTGGTGCAGCATCCTGTTATCATCATAGAGGGTGACCCCTCTGCAGCTTCCTGATGATCAGTGTAGTGTGGGTTAGTTCCCTTATTCTTAAGTGAGTTGCCTCATCCCACTTTGTCTAGATCCATAAATGTCTAGAATCATGTATTCTGCTAAGAGGACCGAGCAATCCTCATGTCATTTATGATTCCCTAGGTAGGGTTTGTGTAATTGGCATGAATAATACTTACATGAACATTGATCACCTATTTAGGAGGGTAATTCCAATAGGTTTTGTTGTCCCCCTAGTGAGCATCGGTCATTGACACCCTAGCTATGTATCGAGATATTATATTTATGATGGTGTATTATTCTAATGTAGTGTGTATCTTGGATGAACCCTCTCAGTTTCCTATGTGCACCTTCTTGGATAGAACTAATGAGTGTGACCTCTGAGATGAGTGTTATCAGTGGTAGTATATCTCAAGGAGCAGTTTCTCTCAGATTAGTGTGACCTCAGGGATGGCGGGGATGTGTCGTTAGTTTAGTGATACCTGATGAGTTATATCTCTTGGTTTATTTTCATCAAGGATGGAAGGTCTCATGGAATGAGATCTCCTGGATAATTGTTACCTTAAAACCTCACAATGGATCTACAGATAGCCTTGGTTGAGACCTTTTGCGAATCATGGCCATTTATTATTATATCTGGGATATCATTGGTTATCTTTATGCCTCATATCTTGTTGAAATGCCTATTTTTTATGATATTACTACTCTTGATTCTTCGTTCTTAGTGATTTCAAGGTGTCCTACTAGGTAACATTATACTCACACCTATATGGGCTCTTCCATAAAATGTCATTTCTTATGTAAATGAAAGACCTTTTTACAGATTCCTAGGATTATTATGAGGAGGTGGATCTTAGTTTTCACTATAAATACCAAGGTGTGTACCAATGTTTTATTTCATAGCAGTCCCCTCATTCTGATTAGGTCATATTTTACTTTCTAGTTTTTGGTGGGCTTGTATTTGAACCCTTTTTATGGTTCCCAGTACTTTATGTAATATTCTTATTATAGGATTATATATTTATGAATTCATTGTTATTAGTTGTTTTACATTTCAAGATTATATGGGATTGGATATGTGTGCATGTATACAAGTACTTTAGGCTAATTCCTCCCATGTGTGTGATATTCCTACTCGGCACTGGTCTCCAACCCCTGACCTATTTGAGGTAGGCTTAGGGTTGTTGCAGCTTAAGCCCCAATGGTCCAGGTCATGAAAGAGTGGTATAATAGGAATACTCAGCCTAAATTATTATTAAACTACCTAGGTTTAGATGTAGGGACTATAAGGCGTACCATCCTAGGACTGGATTCTGTGATATTGGTTTGGATTTTATGGAAACAGTGTTAAGTGTTTTGAGTTCATCTTTAAGTCCAGGAACTCTGGTGTTGGTACGGTGGTTGACATATTCATTCACCAAGACTATGATAACTTTCTTGTTGACTTGGTATATGTGGGAACTAGTTGTAGATAAAACTTCATTACATGCATCATATAAGAAAGGGTTGTGGTTTTCATGTCCTTCTTGAGTAAGTTCACCAGATATAATTATTTATTGTGGTATGTATTTTCTTCTTTTAGGATGTATTCATGATGACACCAAGCAAGGTTTCTATAGTAGGTTACAGAGTTTGACCCAATGAGTGATGAGGCCTCCAAAAAGGGGGTTATTCATGAGGTGGTATTTCATTAGGATGGTCAGTAGGTGGTACTTTCTCTTGTTGATAAGTTTGTATACTTGCCTTTAGTGGTCTAGGTCATTCCATACTATATAATGGATGGATATTTTTGTACTAGATGAGTATTGGTAGTATTCGATCACATATCATGAGCTTCTAAGGTAGGGATCTATTGGGATACAGCGTCAGCAGGACCTGCTGATAGCAAGTGTGCGATGTAAGTAACAAAATAGGAGGTTTTATAGGAAATCTCAAGGAAAGATTAGTTCTTCGAGGCTGATATGTTGTTATACTTGTGATGGGATAAGATATATTACATGGGATTATCCTACCCATGATTATAAAATCATATAGATGGTCAAAGAACCACCTAGGTAGAGGAAGCGGCTAGATCAAGGAGGTCTGTAGGGCGATAGGCGTAATGGAGGAGCTATGGGGCATTAGGAGGAGGTGGGTGCTTTGGTTTGATTATACCACCAACATCCATATTTGACCACTCCAAGATTAAGAATCTGGTAGTCATAATCTTGGAAATCTTTAGGTGATGTATGTTCTTTACCTAGAGGATCTGTGGGTGTTTTGAGGTACAATTTTTGTTCTTTCTACTCTTGGTGTGGTACTGTTGGACACTGATACAAGCCACTATTTTGCCTCCTTTGTTTAAGTATTTTATTGGGAGATGTGGGGTATTAGTATATCCTTGTTTTAGAGATGTTTTATGGGACTTTGGACATGAAAGGAAGAGGAACAATTCCCCCACCAAGATGATTTCTGGAGACGTGATCCAAAACTGTGTAGGTAGGTCAATGCCACCAAAAGTGCACAAGAGCCTTAGCCCAATTGTTGAGGACTCGGAAAGTGCATCCAAGATACCTGAGTTAAAAACTAGGTGGAGACATAATTTCTGAGGGGGTATAGTAGCAGTACTATAGCAGGTACTATAGCAGGCACTGTAGTAGGCATTGTTCGGTACTATAGCAAATGGAACTATTCATCTGTTTGGACTTTCGAGCCACTGGTTTGGGCCTCGGGTCCTTTAAGGCCTTCAGGCCACCCAAGTCCTTTGAGACAGTAAGTCTTTCGGGCCACCTCAAGGCCTTCAGGCCACATCAAGACCTTTGTTCCACCTGAAATTGTGCTTAATGACCAGATATACTCTAAAAGGAGCAGATTCCAGATGGGGATTCAGAGCAAGCGCATTCACCAGAGCAGAAGCAAAGAGGGTTTTTCAAAAAGAGAGGGTATGTAATTTCCATTGGGACCAGCCTATTAAAGCACGGGAATCCTAGACGAACAATCCATGTGAAGGTGGAGAGATGACATCATGATGAACAATTTGGGGAGGATCAGTTCCATGTAGTTATAGTTTGTATATTTCCTTAAGACCTATGGTTCATGTAATATCTAAGCCTATGGGCCTTTTAAGGGTTCCCCATCATCCCTTGAAAGGGGAGTTATCAAAAATCAATAAAAAAACAAGGTCTCCAGGCCATTCAGGTAATTCCACTAAAAGAGGATAGTGTCAAGGTGTGGTTGATGAGTTCCTTTGACTTGTGTGTTTGAAGTCCTTTTGATGTGATAAGGTGTCGAACCAAGCCCTGGTTGTGGTAAACAGGTGGGAAAGGGAAAGGATGAGTTACAAGTTATAAGAGCTCAGAGAGTCTTTTTGTGAAATTCTAGGTATGGTATGTTTGTTCACTACCCCAGTTGCAGTTTTCACACAGATTCATGATCCACTTATCCCTAAGTGTATCCCCTATTCAAGAACTAGTAATACCAATGGATCCTTTTTGCTCGATACTTTTTTCCTGGGTCTCCTATAGAGAGTATCGGCAATTACATGCTTCTATACACATTGTGACCTAACTCTATGAGGATAGAGAGAGGGCCTTGTGGGAAATCTCTTTATAGTGGCAGAAAGACCCTACAATTTTTTCCTCAATATGGACTAGTTTCCTACCATCAATTCTAATTTTTTTCCCACCAATGAGTGTGGTGGTGTTTTCAACAATTTGGGATGGATTTTTACTCCTTTGATAAAAAATTATCCTTGGAAGATTTGGATAAGATCATGTGTGGAAGATTATGACTGACTTCTAATCAGTTGGCTAGTGATACCTCTGGAGTAGTGGATTCTATAAGATTTTCTTTTCCTAAAATATTGGTGGAGTATAAGGATGTATTTGGGATATGTTATCACCGTGTTTAGTTTTAGAGTAGGATATACCAGACGTGTCCTTTAAAATATACTATGGATGTTTTCAGTTCATGGTTATACCCTTCAATGTGTGGTAAACCTTATTGGAGTTGTAAAAATTTTGTACTGGATCCTTAACCCTTTATGGATTAGTTATCAGTATTCTTATTCAATGACATCCATGTGTCCTTGGCATCTGAGTTGGATCACACGAAACACCTAAGGATGGTGTGGTTTACCTCCAGTAAATAGTTGTTACCACTCCACTTATTTAGAGATCTATAGAGGTATGTCTCATGGATATTGATTGTGAGATTTTGTGTGACCATATATACAGTGGATATGTTCCTAATTGATTTCCCAAAGGTGGGAATCTCATCATCCTTGTTTGAGGATGTATAGTAACACTAGTCACACTGTGAGAGGAGGTTCTAAGGAGGTTTTTTTCTTTTAACTGTACATATGATGTAAGTGAGGATGTACCAGGATATCTTAGCATAATTTGGGTAGCAAGGGGAATTGTAGCATGTTTTCAAGATAAACTCTTATTGTCTCACCTACTTGAGGTTAAAGACCAATAGGGATTTGTAGAGAGTTCGGGACACTTGTGTGTGCAATAGGTAGTCTGACTTTATGTAATTCCCTTGAAAATAATTTTAGATTATGATGTTTACTTCATGGAATGATTTTGTAGAGGATACATTAAGTCTTTGGGGACTCAATTGCAGTTGAGAATAGTGTTTTACCCTAGTCATCTAGCTAGGTAAAAGTGGACCATTCAGGTCCTAGTGAACATGCTTTGGGTTTTCATTTCGGTTTTGGTCTATAGTTGGGAGTATTATCTACCATTAGTGGAGTTTTTGTATCATAGTGATTACCACCCTACAATCAGTGAACAACTTTTTCGATTCTATGTTTCAGGGACCTTGTAGGTCACTATTATGCTAGTTAGATCTAGTGGGTTATAGAACTTGGTCCCTTTTTTTGGTTCTAGTGATGGTTGTAAAGGTGCAGTTCAAACAGGGGTGGATGAGGACTACCTAGTAACATTAGGAGTTCTTTACAAACTGATGGTGAAGGCCTTTGTATTTAGAGAGTTGTAGATTTTTATCTAGGTTGTTGGTTTATCTCCATGTTCTCTAGGCCCTTTCTTTTTGGTTTCTTGTGTTCTCCACATGTCGCATATGAGGAGGTATGTACACGACTTGTTACATGATATCAACCTAGGAAAGTTGGGTCATGAGAGTGGAGTTTCATTTCTCAAGGAGCCGGGGATGTTAAGGACCGATAGGAGAAAGTGCTTTTGTAGTAAAATTTTTTCCTTGGGTGTGTGTTTGATGACAACACAAGAAATTTTCAGGGGGACTCATGGGGGTGGGAGACCCAGTTGAGAGATCAATATCCCCACCTTTTTTTTAGTTTTTTCTTTTAGAGTATGAAAATCCTTGAAGAGAGGAATAATGTAATGTCCCAATTTTTTCTATTTAAAACTTTGTAATATTTATAGGAATTTTTCTAGAGCCATTCGTTGAGATAGCATGTCATTTCAAGGCCTGGTGATCCGAAAATTGATATTTTAAAGATATTAAAAATACTAATATTAGGTGAGTGCGGTTTTACTAAAAAAGTGGAATAAATCCCAATTGGAGTCTTGGATTGAAAATCAGAGACCACTATTGAGTTCATAAAGCATGTTTTACCTAAGGTGTTAATAACCTTGGTCAGAATTGAGTGTTTGGCTTAAGAACCATAATGGGTGAAATAATTAAATAATTAAATTATTATTTATTTAATTGTTTCATTTAAATCCAAAACATAAAAAATCTATATAAATATGTGGTTATACAAAATCTATAGGGTTATCCACATAACCCTAGATATTTTGGAGGATCTATTGGTGGATCTTAGGAAGATGACATCGGATTGAGATCAGATCGAGGATCATGCACCAACGTAGGTTTTGGATCAGAGGTCATCATGCATGTTTTTTCACACCCCGATGAGGATAGGTTATGGGAGGTGCATTTTGGATGATTTCAGGGTCAGAATCTAGTGAGCAGGTGATGGAAGGACTTGGTTGGACAAAATTCAAGTTCCTCAAGTAAAATTCGGGACATAAACATTAAAATTAGAAGACGTGTGAGTATTCCATGGGTTCTATGAAAAACCTGAATACACTACATGTGTTCCTATGAATGCACGTCATGTATTCCCCATTGTGTGATGCTAGGGTTTCCACACAAAGATAAGGATGAAATGCCTTATAACACGTGTCACACACTATGTGACCCTTAGGTGACCCTTAGGTGACCATCTCAGCATGTACAAGGAGTATGAACGTAGGAGTTCATGTGGATTTATACACCGTGTGGACCATGCCATACTCCATGTACACCCTAGAAGGCAGCTCAGTGTGTATAGGGAGTACACACCTAAGAGATCAGGTGGACCCACACATCATGTGTGGTGATCTACACTCTATGTACTTGGGATGTAAATGGGTAGGCCATAGTACACGAGCAAAGTTATGTACTTGAACATAGTCAAGTGCATGAGCACGAGCCAGTGTACAAGGGAATTAGAAGAATGGAACACCGAGTGCTAGATAAACACCTACATGTCATTTACCCTCATAGGAAATTCCATTTACTTTATGGAAAAGTGCATGCCATGTAATCATGAGACACAAGAAGTGCCAAGATTTTAGATACATGTTGTGTACCCTCAAGGACATGTCGTGTACTCCTTTGAAGACAAGTTGTAGTTCTCTTTCTTCCCAACTCAGCTTCATTATGAGCTTGTGTGAGATTCCTTGGACTAGTATCAGTTGATTGTGTTCCCTTGGTCTATTCCTATAAGGGTTTAGTGAATCATCACATTCTAATCATAGAGGTTTACCCATCTTCAGCTTCCTAATTATCAGTGTGGTGTGGGAAGGGTTCCCTTATTTTGGAGTAATTTGTCTCGACTCGCTTCGAGTAGATCCTTATGCATCTTTGAGCATGTATTACTCTACGAGTCCTAGATCAATCCTCATATCCTTAATGATTCCCTAGGTAGGGTTTTTGGAATTGGTGTTATCATCACTTATAGGTTCATTGATCCCCTATCTAGGAGGGTAATTCTAATAGGGTATAGTATCCCCCACAGTGTGTCATGGGCATCGACCCCACCTAGTTTCATATTGAGATATGATATTTCTAATGGGGTATTAGTCTAATGGAGTATGTATCTTAGATGAACCATATCAGTTTCCTATATGCTTCTTCTTGGATAGAACTAACAAGAATAACCTTTGGGATGAGTGTCGTCGGTGGAAATATAGCTCGGGGAGTGGTTTCTCCCGGACAATCATGACCTCCAGAATGGAAAGGATGTGCCATCAGTTTGGTGATGCCCAATGAGATATATCTCTTATCTGAGTTCCATTAAGGATAGAAGGTTTCTTGGAGTGAGATCTCCTATATGATCTTTACCTTAAAACCTTTTAGTGGATCTATAGATGGCGGTGGTTGAGATCTTTTGTGAATCATGGTCATTTATGAGTATATCTAAGATATCATTGGTTATCATATGTCTCAATCTTGTTGAAATAAATGTGTTTATCGATTTGACTAATCTTAATGCTTTATTCTTGGTGATTTTGGGGTGTCCTATCAGGTATTTTTTTACTCACCCCCACATGGGATTTTCGTACACATGTCATGTCTTATGTAAAGAACAGACCTTTTTACAGAATCCTTGGAGGACTAGGAGTAGGTGGATCTTAGTTTGGAATAGATAGACCGAGGCGTATACTAATGTTTTATTTGACAACAGACCCCTCCTTCTGATCAAGTTGTAATTTACTTACCATTTTTGGGTGGGCTTATATTTGGACCCTTTTTATGCTTCCTAGTACTTTATGTCATACATTGATTATAGGATTATAGATGTATATATGAATTTTTATTAGTTTTTTTACATTTTAGCATTATATATTCCTGGATATGAGTGTGTTCATACAGCTACATTAGGCTAATGCCTCCCATGTGTGTAATATGTCTACTCAGCATTGGTCATAATTTCAAGTCCTATTAGAGGTGGAATTGGTGTAATTGTTTCTTGAGCCCCATCAGGTTAGGTCGTGATAATTTGTTTGAATTTTTTTTTTTTGATATTATCATCATATAATCTAAAAAATAATTAATATAAATTTAGTTTTAAAAAATATAGGTTAAATTTTCACTTATTGAACAAATCATGTCATTTATTCACAATTAAACTGAATATATGCATGAGCTTTGTGTTGTTCTACATCTAAAAGCCATTTTTTATCACAACCAAAACCAATATTCAGATGATTAAATATTTAAATTGATGGTATATTAAATCATTAATACTTCCATCATTTTTACCTATTTGATTATGTTTTAAAGTATATTCATATTGAAAATATTAAGAGCATAAATTTTAAATTTCCACCTAGAAGCACATTTCTGCAATTGAACCTTCAACTGATGTTTTTTCATATAGATTATTGTTTAAATTTTTCAGACATATTTCATATGATTATATCCATCAGAAATATACTAGCCTACACATTTAGTTTTATATAAAAAATTTAATATTAAATGTTCCATTGAGTCAAAGAATACTCTTGAAAATATTTTTTCTAATTTATATAAAATAAAAAAAATATTACAATATACTTAGTGCATCATAGTTCTTTGTTTCTTCATAAATATCTCTGAATAAATATGATATTTTAGGAAACACATCCCAAATTTAAGAATTCAACGGCCCTTTAACACCAATAAGAAGTGATCATTCCATTATGATGTGAAAATCATGAATTTTTAACACGAAAAATTGACCATTTCTGACACAATGTGAAAAATTAGAATCATATTCATCTGGTAACCTCAAATATCTAATCCACTAACCGAAAAAAATGTCTTTCTATAGAAATTTTATAAGCTACTTTTGGCTTCATAAAATTTTATGATATGTCATTTTCAAATAACTCAAGTTTGAGACACCTATAAATTTAGGAAAGATATAACCATTATTTTATAGTATCTTTAGTCTTTTAAGGTGTGACTAACATGGTATAAAATATGTTATCAAAATAATTCTTATTAATATGTATTACATATAACATGTGACAGACTAACAAATCAGACCAATATAGAATGTTCAAAAAAATACTTCATTTTATCCAATTTTGATCTCCCCGAAAGCCACCTATTTTTTATTAGTTTATAGTTTTTTTAAAAGTAATGGGAGGTAATAAAGAGATTAAATATTTTACCTAAATACATAAGAGTAATATTGTAGGTTAAACTCTTTCAATTTTACCTTTTTAAAAATTATTTAGAATATTTCAGAAAGGATAATCTATTGGAATAAATTCCTAATAACACTCGAAAAAAATAAGGCTTTCTTCCATTGACAAGCATAAACACTTTGTTTTCACTCATACAGTGTGGAAATAATTTTAAACTGTGTGTAATATATCCATATAACATATCATATCCTATAAAATCACTGATTTTCCACATTAATATAGATTTCAGTGTAAAATTCAACTCTAAAACTAAATCATATGTTGTCACACCATCACTCCATAATAAAATTAACTCATCAATTAGTGGATTAAAATAAGTATCGATATTCCTCTTTGGATTCCTAGGAATTAATAATTATAAATAGATATATTGTTCTTTAATCAATATCCAAGGAGGTATGTTGAAAAAAGTTATGAAAATAGGCCAACAAGAATATTGATTATCATAAGAACCAAATGGACAGAAACCATAGGTATAAAGACCTAAATTTATGTTACAAGGTTATAAAGTAAAATATAGATGCACCTGGTAAAATTAATTTCACAAATCACTATTAAAAATATGACTTAATATTTTACTGAAAGAAATGTTGGATCTATGTCATTTCATCAATGCAGATATGGTCTGAGATATAAATAAACACAGCAATCTAGGTATAATCCGAAAATACCTATGCTATTTAACATGACAAAAACTAGAGTTTTCTTATTGTGACTCTTTATACCTCAATTTTCCACATGTTGGAAAATTAACTAATGAATCATATTCACCATAATATAATATGTTATCATTTGAATATACAGAGATATTTGGATAACTAATACCCAAATTATGGACCAACTTCTTTCTTTTATAGAAATTTATAGACAGTGTATTTCCCCCAGGTAATAAAGATCTAAGAAGAGAAAATATTTGATCAAAAAAACTATTTGAAAAGATAAAATATAATTTAATATCCATAAATTTTGAAATAGCTTCAAATTTACTTATCTTGCAACCAGGATATAAGTCCTCCTCCACAGATTTCAACAAATTGTAAAATTTAAATGGTTCCAATTCAGTATTTGAATTATCATTATTAGTTTTTTATCCTAAAAATATGATGCAACAACCAAATGTACTAAATTTTTAAATGATGATGGATCTGGAAAAAAAATGTATTTTACTCTGAATTTCATTCACCATATTGATACTAAAAACCATACTTTTTTTGAAAACAAAAATGCAATAAATAAACTCCAACGTTATTAAAACTTTTGAATCTCTTGATATCACATTTATTAAATGGATACTTAATTGTACCTTCAAAAAATCTAAATTTAATGATGAAAATGATATAAATGTTTTGAAACCCTCAATATAGATAGAATTTATACCCGAATTGAGTGAATTTCTATAATGATTGATCTAATCATGATCCCATAAAAAATGGGTGTCTACTTCATGGATCTATAGTTTTTTTAGAAAATAATAATAATTAGTTTATTATATAAAATGTTAAAAAATAATTACATAATTTAGTTTCACTAATTTTTCTATCGTAAATAAGTTCATGCAAAGCTATATTTTTGATATACTACATGAAAAAATTAATCACAACAGATTCATAAATCCTTCAAAAAATAATATATATTTTTGCATATATTAATTTTTTATCGCAAATAAGGTTTTCCTGCATGAAATCCTACCAGTCGCGAAACTTTGGTAGTCGTGAAAGCCTTTGGACTATATGTAAGATATTTACAATCATGAAAGCCTTCAGCAATCATGAAATCCTTTGGCAGTTAAGAAACCATTTGGAAGTCACAATAGCCATTGTCAATCATGAAAGACTTTGAGAGTCTTGAAGCATTATAGTTGCCAAAACATAGCAGTCACGAGAGCACTATAGTCGCTAAAGTGCTACATTTGTGAAAGTTTTGCAGTCATGAAAGGCTTTAATTATTATAATCATATAATTTTTTTAATTTTAATAATTTATATTAATTTATACTAATTAATGACCATTCGTTTTTTATCTAATATTTTTTATATATTATTTATTTTATTATTATTTTTCTTAATATTAAAAAACATTTATTATTTTATATTAATTTTAATAATTTATACTAATTAATAATAATTAATAACTATTAATTTATTATTTATTATTTTCATATTAAATTATTTATATTTTTATTATTTCCCCAAAATTGTGACTAATTGTAACTAACATTTAGTATTTTAGAATAATTTTAATAATTTATAACAATTTATAATAATGATTATCTACTCATTTTTTATTTATTATTACTTACATTAAATTATTTATATTTTTATTATTTTTTCTTAATTTTAACTAATATGAGAAATAATTGCAGTCATGAAAGTGTTACAGTCATAAAATCATTACAGTCGTGAAAGTGTTAGAGCCACAAAAGTGTTTCTGTCATGATAGGCTTTGGCTATTATAATATTATAATTTTTTATTTTAATAATTTAAAATTTTTTATAATTATTAAGAACAATTCACCTTTTATTTATTAGTTTTTATATATTACTTATATTTTTCTTATTTTTTATTAATTCTAAAAAACTTTAATTATTTTATATTAGTTTTAATAATTTATACTAATTTATAAAAATTAAGGACTATCAGTTTTGTATTTAACATCTATTATATTAAATTATTTATATTATTATTATTATTTCTAAATTTTAACTAACATGTGAAAGCTTTGTAGTCACAAAAGGTTCCAATTATTGTAATCTTATAAAAATTTTAATTTTAATAATTAATATTTATTTTAAATAATTAATAATAATTCATTTTTTATTTATTATTATTTATGTTTTATTTTTATTTTTATTTTTATTTTCTTAGTTTTAATTGAAATTTATTATTTTATATTAATTTTAATATTTTATATGAATTTATAATAATTAATGGCTATTCATTTTTTATTTAGTATTACTTATGATAAAGTATTTTTTTCATTTTCTTCTTAATTTCAACTAATATGTGAAATCATTGCAGTCGTGAAAGACTTCAGCTATTATAATCTTATAAATTTTTAAATTTTAATTATTTATAATAATTAATGACTATGAATTTATTATTTATTATTACTTATATTAAATTATTTTTATTTTTATTTATTTTTTCTTAATTTTAACTAATATATGAAAGTGTTGCAGTCACAAAAGGACTACCGTCGTGAAAAAAATTCAGATATTAAAATATTATAAATTTTTTAATTTTAATAAATTAAACTAATTTATACTAATTAATAACCATTCATTTTTTATTTTTTATTTTTATATATTACTTATATGTTTATTATTTTTTTCTTAATTTTGATTTACATTTATTATTTTATATTAATTATAATAATTTTTTAAATTATTTTAATTATTTTTTATAATCTGATAATTTTTTATATTATAATTTATAATATTATTATTATTATTAATAAAATGAAAAATTGATTTAACATTTAATATTAACAAATTTTTTAAAATATACTACATTTTTTATACTAAAAATCCTAATAAAGTAAAGACTAATAAAAAATAATAAATCAAATTAATAACTAATTTATAAAATAATTTATAAAATTCCTTTAAACTGATGTTTCGGTCGCAAAAAGTATATCTACAACTCAACTGAAATTATATTGTTGGAAGAAATTGAAGGATCTTAGAGAAAATGAGAGAGTTTGAAACTTTTTGAATGAGAAAGAAAAGGAGGGGCATTGTGTAAGAACCCGGGTTTTTAGAACGGGTCAAAATCCCGACCCTGTTTGAATTTTTGACTTGTTTCTGAGGAAACTGGAGAAAATGGGCAGTTTCTGGAAATTTCTAGACTACACGTCGTGTACTTTCAAGTACATGCCGTGTATATGTTAAGAGAGTACTCGTCGTGTGCTCGCAGAGTACATTCCATGTGACGACCGTGTAGAAAATTTCTTACTACACAGTGTGTAGTTTTAGACACGCCGGGTACCCGTGACCGTGTGGAGGCCATACATGGCATGTAGGCCTGTTGGATGGGTAGAATTGTTTAACCAAGTACACCCCGTGTTCCTCCTGGACACGTCATGTAGTCTAGATGTGTAAGAGAGAAATACATGGTGTGTGGGTAAGTCGGTGAGGAAGAGAAGGAAAACCCAGTACATGCCATGTACCCCTAGGTAAATGTCGTGTACTCATGTCGGCAGGTTCTGGAAAGTAGGTCGTCGAAATTCCAGCTCTCAAATGAACAGTTAAATGATATACACAGCATGTATTCCTAAAGTACACGCCGTGTAGTTTCTTTTTTTGCATTAAAATGAGCAGTAGCCTCGTTTTTTAGGCAAAACATGTTGTGTCACCCGGTTTCATGAACCAAGTTATCTGGAGATCGTCTTCTCTCCCGGTTCTTCATTCGAAGTCGAATTCGATCACAATTGATGCATTGGAACCCCCTCGGTAAGGCCTTGATTCCTCTTGAGCCGTTTTGTTTGATTTCTGTTCTAGAATGAGTTATTGGGGTTTGAGCGGTTTTGAATATTCTGTAGATATACCGCATTTTAGACTTAATTGGAGGTTGTTACTGGAGGAGTAGCATCGTACGAGTCTCAGGTAGGTGGTGCATACCTCTTTTTTGTGTTTTCGTGGTCATTTGGGTAGCTCGGCCTTCGGCGCATTTTCAGGTATTTTGAGCGGGACCCAGTTTTATCTGATATTTCTTATTATATTGTTTATGGACCTATGGGATGCCTTTGGGTATGCCCCATTACTAGTTTTTCTTGAGCAGGGACAGGCGAGGGGTCATAGCTCATCGGGGCATTTTGGCCGGGGGATGCCAAAATGGTTATATTTGAATTATATTGTTATAAACTGTTGAGTTTAACTTATTAAGCCTGATATAAATTGTTGGAGACATTCAAGACCTCAGTGTTGGTATGGGACAGCACCTTGCATAGTGCAAATCAACTGTTTAGAATATTTTACCTGTTTATGTTTTCTGTTTAAATATTTTATATATCCAATTGCTGAATTGCATATGTTGTACCCTTTGGGTGGTGTTGGGAATGGATTGGATATTCTTGAGTGATGTTGATCACAGGCTAGGCTTGGCCCTGGTTACTTTGGGTGGTTTTGACCATGGGATTGGGCGTCATGGATGTCGGCTTGAGGTAGTACGACTATCAGGTTGGGCATGGCCCAGGTTACTTGGATGGTGAGGCCATTATACTTGAGCGGCATGGTCGCAGGGACACGAGGTGTCAGATGTGTGGTGGCTTAGGTACTATTTTGGTGATTATTGTTCACCTGGAACTTTGAGTAGTGTGCACACATAGATACTCTGTGATGAGGTGGTTTTGAACACTCATGTGGGTAGAGGCCCCCGTAGATGCGGTTTAGGTACTTTGGTTGGGGGTGCTTGTTGTAGAAAGCCACATGGGAGGTGAGGATCCTTCAGGGGATAGCATTGAGGCTATCAGGTTGGTGGAAGAGGCTCGCTGTTATTTGAGGGTAGATATCGTTGTCCCTGTAGGTACTTTATTTGAGGGCAAACATCGTTGTCCCTCCGATTACATTATTTGAGGGGAGACATCGTTGTCCCTCTGGTACTTCTTTGAGGACATACATCATTGTACCTCCGAGTTACTACTGTTGGGTGTGCCTTCGGGACGTTGGTACTTGAGACATGTGGTATCAGGGGGCACATGGTGTCGGGTTACATGACAGAGATTCTGGTGTTGGCCGAAGCAAGTGACACTCCATGGTGGCTGCTGAGCACCAGTGGAGTTTGTGTTTATTTGTGAATTGTTCTGTTTAATGCTTTCCTTATAAATGAATGCCTACTTAAAAACTTATATTACGTATGCACCATTGGGTGGTATCCTATTAAGATTTGTCTCACACCTTGCACGGGCCCTTCAGGACGCGTGCAGACTTTATGGATGTACGTGTAGGAAAGAGGTCAGCTTCAGGAGCTGGGTTGTGTTAGTTGTTGCATGGATATGGTATGGACCTTGAGGTCTTACCTAGATGGAATTACTCTATTTTTTTTTCTTGTATCAGTATGCTTACCTGTTTTATCTATTGTTGGTTAGCCATTGGATCCTTTTTATCTTCAGGTATGTATGACATGCTTTGGATGCATGTTTTGTTGATCAGTAGTAGTTACATGTGATCAGCATGTTGTTGTGTTTATTTCTTTTGTTGTTGTTTATATTTATTTCTTCCACTGTTTATTGAGATTGAATATGCTTCCGCTCTGTGGGTCTGGTTCGAGTCTGCTGAGTCATTTATTCCACTGCATCTTTACTATTATACTTGGACCAGTACCATTATTATTATCCTCTTAGAGGGTATATCCTCCCCACTATACCTATCAAACCCTCTCTTCTATTTGGAAGTCTATGGAATTCGGGGAGGTGCACCTAAGGTAGTAGCACCCGACCCGTTTAGCATTGTTTGGGTCATTGTTCGGGTCCGGGTTGTTACACATTGCTTTTATTTTTGGATTTTTTGTGATGGGTTATTTTTGATGAACTATCTATCACAAAGAGTTTTTTGTTTAAACTATTTCTATGATTATTTGTGACGGACTCAAAATATATCACAATAGGTACCCATTATTAATAATTTTTCCTACTTATCCAAAAAATATTTACGATGGAAATTATCTGTCACAAATAAACCTGCCAACAAAGTATCCATGATGGACTAATCAGCCTATCAAAAATAACTATATAATGAGAAAGTTATTCATGATGGAAATATTAATTCTATCAAAAATAGATATTTTTTATACTATTTGCAACAAATTGGTGAATTCCATTACAAATGATCTATTTCAATATAGTGGTGGAATCCCTATTGGTAGGTCTATCAACATGGTCCCCCTTCTTAGCGATGACTTGTCACACCCATATATCACTATCATCATATTTTTAATATTATTTTATTATATTTGTTTGCCTTTTAAAAAATTTGGGAGTTTTGAGTCCAAAATCTTAAGTTTTTAATGTTTTTGGTTTTATGCATGGTTTGGTCGCATGACCACCGCACGGTTAGATTAACCATACTACCAAACCTTACATGGGTTTCCTTGGGCACATAGTTTAGGGCACATGGTTTAGTAAAAATTGTGTGGGTTACACTTACGTAGGGCCTTCTTGATTGATTTTTTAACATGCATGGTTTGTGTGAACGGTTAGTGTGCACAAGTAGCACATGGTTTGAAAAAAAACCATGCAAGTTCCAGGAGAATCTATGTGGTGACATTTACATGAGAGCTTCCTAGCACACTGTTTGTGCACTGTTAGTAATAACTATGTAGTAACCATGTGAATCATTTTGTAGTCTGAGCATAGCCATTTTTCATGGTTTTCTAAAACATGTGGAAACTATGTAAGGTGTCCATATTTATAAAAAAAATTATTTTCCATTTATGACCCTTAAGAATTTTTTATGGATTTATCTTTCTATCTTCACCTCATGGTTCATCTGAGTTAGGGTACATGATAGGGTGTCTCTTCCTACCTCCTTTGATGATTCCAAGATCCTTCCTCCATTGTTCCATAAATTCTTGAAGGGATTGTAGAGGCTTCCTTCAAACATGTTTGAGTTCCCACTATCATAGGCGAAAACTTCCTGCTTTATTGACATTGATCTGAGGTAGGTTTTTTTGTTTCTTTAAATTATTATAGTGTTGTGTGCTTGTTTATTTTAAATGATTTATTTGTTAAATTAAATTTATGTGTGATAGCTCTATTGGATTCTAAAATTGTTTCAAAGTAAAATTTCACTTGGAATAATAGAATTTAATGGTTTTCTTGGTTTTTAAGTGTTTTATAAAATACCAAGTGTTCATAAAAAATGTTTGAGATTATTTTCTTGAATATATTTTCACTAATCAATGTTCTTGAACCGGTTTAGATCTTGGAATAACTTAAAGGGATGGTTTTTTAAGTTTTTAAGTGGTTTTTTAAAATGGGGTTTATATTTTGAAATGGTTTTAATCTTAGGTTTTGGTGACTTATTTTAAAATATGATTTTGAAATGGATTTCAATGGATTTATTTTAATGATTCATTTGAAATGGAATTTCAAATGATTATAAATGTTTTGATTTCTGATTCTATTTTAATGAAGGCTTATTTGGCACTTTCGAATGGTTTCTTAATGGTGGGTTATGTGAGACCCTCTTGATCCCCATGTTGAAATATGACCCATTTTGGGGATATTTTTTATTTATGTGATATGGTTTGTGGCCCCGATGAGTATTCTTATTTTTATATGTGATATTGACATTTTGATTGGGACTATTTCTTACGAGGGTGTTAGATGTGAGATGTTATTTACTATTTTTATTATATGACTTGATTGATTGATCACCACATATTGATCATTTAATGGGGATCCTAGGAATCTTATTGAGGGATTAATAGAAATTTATAACTAATCCTGATGAGAAATATTAGATCAGATCTAGTATTGGAAGCCATAGGGGAGTTCCACCAATGAGGCTAGTTTAGAGAATCTGGTTGGTTATAGATTTAGGAATACATTGATAGGTTTGTAGATTATTCGTACCCAACTACAGCTAGGGTCTCTTCATAATATGTTTATGAATTACCTATGATGACATATGATTCTTTGTAGGGGACTTTATCTTGTGCTCCCTTATTCAATTGGTAACCTCATCACTAAGATTCATTTATATTATTTCATTGTGATGTTGTGCCTTAGTGTTTATCTTTATTATTATTACATCATATTTAATTATTAAAATTATTATAAATTATTTTAAAAAAAGGAATTTGTAAGTGTTTTGATAAAAAGGGGGTGTAATCCTAGGAAATTTTTTCAAAGTGATTTTTTTTATTTAAAAAAATAGAAATGTATAAAATGATTATGGATGTGCTATTGGATTTTAATATGAAATATAAAACCTATTTTATCATTTTATTTCAAACTAGAATAACTGAAAATAAATTTGTAAGGAATTTCACAAACTCTTTGGTGGAATCTTGTTGGGATCTATTTTCTTCACACCCTACATACACTATTAAGTGTATTCAGGTTATTCATGTGGTTGGTTTGGGATGTGGAGTGTAGTTTTGGGTCACATGGATGATGATTTATCGGATTCAAGTTTTGGTTTTCTTTTATTTATTTTCATTTTTATGTATTGGTCTTAGGTCTAGATTTTCTATTTGTTCAATTTTATGGTTATGATATGTTGTCTTTTTTTATTGGTCATCTCATGTGATGATTTTATTTATTTTTCTACATATCATATCTGGATATTTTTATTCTTTCTTATTGTTCCATCTCTGATTATATGTGTTTGTCTTTATTTTAGGGTGAAATAATTCCCATTGGTTTCTCTCTTTATACTCGTATTCTTTTCACCAGCCCATGGGGATCAAAAATGCCCATTAGGCCTTGGCATGGGCCGGCTCGAGTGTCTGGTAGATATATGTCCTGGGTTGGTTCATGAAAAAATGGTATCATAGCTCCTTATTTATATTTAGGGGTGTATGTGGGTAGAAGAAGATCAATATCATCATCGAAACTTGATAGTTGGGTGATGGAAAGAGTCTGGAATCTCTTCCATATATAGAGTGTAACGACCCAAAGTTTCATTAATGGAAAATCCCTCTTGATCTAATTAAATGTCTCTTTATGTAAAATGTTTATATAAAATGTCAACTTCTTTGGTTTTATGTTAAGAATTGTGACTGTTGATTTTATAGTTGTTGAATAGTGATCACATGATTAGTATAAATATAGGGCTTTAACAAATCCAATTTACTCAGACAAAAGAAGTGATGGACTCATCTAGTAGAATTTCTCTATACAAAACCCATTTTTCAGAGCTCGGAAAAGAGGTGGCATATTTGGGCTTCTCTCTTGACCAATCCCAAGATGAGCTTCATCATGTCAAGCTCGAACGGGACCGTCTACGGGAAAAGTTGAAGTTGATAGAGATTACCAATCAAGTGATGTTATCTGAGCCCCCCCCCCCCCCAAGAGTCTGTCACCATCACACACCTTACCCTTAGGTCTTATGCGGCTGTTTTAAGGGGTTATGTAACAAATCTATAGTACTATGTTCATGTATATTATTTTTGTATATAATAATGAATATAATTTCTTTTCATTATTGATACATTGTAAATAGTTTTTAAAGTACAAATAGTGTTTTTAGTTATTTAATTAAGAATTCTATTTTATTAAATTAAGGGATTTTTGAATTAAATAATATTTTAATAAAATATTATTATTATTATTATTAAATTAATTTTATTATATATAAATGATCATATAATTTTATGAATGCAATTATAATTTATATTAAGGTTTGAAATCCATTTTTGTCAAAACCCGTGAATTTTCGATAAATGTCGGTTTTTATTTTAAAAGTGAAAATTAACATATTTAGAAAATTATTTAGATAAAATAAATGTTATTTCTGGAATCAGGATGTCGAAATTATCCAACGGTGAATTTTTCATAATTTTCTGAGACAGTCAAATTTTTGGGTAAAAATTAAATACCGTTTAAATATATAATGTGTTTATGACATCATAATGACCCAATAGTGATGTACTAAAATACTATAAGCTTTATGTTAGGCCAATATATGTTTTAACTTTAAAATAATGTGATTTTGGGTTTGTTTGACTTACTTTTCAAAGCATTAATGGACCCCTCAAGACTTATTAAACACCTTGTCTTTTTAAATTGTTTTCCATGGGAGTGTGACTCACCTCCACATAAGCAACCCTATTATTTTAAGAATTTAGGACTATATCCTTATAAAATATTGTTTTCCTCTTCCCTTTTCCAAAAACCGTGGCCAAAAATCATGGGTTGTTTTGTGGTTTGGATTAATTTAATGCAAGGGGTCCCAAACCTAAATAATAAAGAATTCATTCACCTTTCCTATATAAACTCACCCAAGCTCCCACTTCCTCCTCACTAAAATCCTTTGGAGTTCGTACAAACTATGACCTAATCTCTCTATAATCCTCCCAAGGTTCCCCAACCTCCCAATAAGTCTCTCTCAAGCCTCTCTCTACCCTTTGGAAGCACACTTCCAAGTAAGGGTTTTTCTTCCTTTCTCATTTTTGTCAATTTTCTTTAAGTTGTTTTTCCCTTTTAATTTCAATTATGAATTTTGGGGTATGGTTTTTCACCTCCCTCATACTGCCCTATTTATGTTTGAATTATGGGATACTCCTTTCTCTCTCATTAAATGCCTCCCATGTACACCTATTACTATGCTGAAATTCTGAAAGGAACTTCTCTCTCCTCATTTACATTCAAGAAATAATTTTGTATCATGAATATAAATTACATTAAAATTGTTGGGACATGTATCTATATAACCTTCTTACTGTCCATTACATTTAAATATGATGAGGAACCACTTTCTCTCTCATCAACCATTTTTATGAATTCTTATGTCACGTCGTTACGCTGCCGAAATCGCACCGATTTTCTAAGCCAATGCCATTGTGTAGTGGATACCATGTCCATTTATCCATCAAGGGTATTCACCTTTATGAACATTTACTTATTGATTACAAATTTTCATGTATTAATTCCACATTCCTTTATCGTTGAATAAATGATTATGTTTTATGAATCCATGTTCTATGATCCATGTGGCACACTTTTGCATGAAATGAAATGTTTAAGAAGGGTGCACCCTTATAGAGCTCCAATGCATTGGGTAAAGTATAGTATCATGATACGTCATGTGAAATTAGTTTTGACTCATGATAATTCAAGTGAAATGAGGGTTACTCATGCTTTATGTGCAATGAGGATTTACTCATGCTCTATGTGCAATGAGCCTTGGCTCATGCTAATTCCATGTTAAGTGTTGTTGCCACATTTCCATGTTATGATTATCATGCTTTATCATGCCTTTATGTTCATGTTTCTCTTATTCTATATTGATATGCCTATTTTCTAACATGTATTTTACTCCTCATGTTATTCTATGTGTACTCCCTTACTGGGCTTTATATCTCACCCTTTTCTTATGCATGCCCTCAGGTTATCCCATGCAATGCTAAGTACGAGGGAATGTAGTTGTCATGTAAAGGAGTTTTCAATAAAGATGTTGTATTTAATGTTTTAAGTTTTTATGTAATGATACTAAGCCCAAAATACACTAAAACTCTCAATCTTCTTTGTTGTATCAAGTTAAGTTTTATGTAATAAATCATGTTTAAGTTTGTAATAAAAGTAGGGTTGTCATAATTGGTATCAGAGAATAGGTTTAGTTATTTTTTGGGATTAGGATTAGAAAACCCTAGTAAAGCCTTGGAGACAAGACTAAGTATAATAAAAACATCCCTATGTTTTGGTAAGTACTGATTAAGTGTTTTATCAAACAAATACATCCCTGTCTGGATACGAGCAGGTAGAGGCGGCTCTGGCACAGATGTATCCTAGGGTTAAAACCCGAAAACACCAATTTGAGCTAAACTCGAACGAGAACTGGTGCACAACAACGGGCCTTGATTCACTCTTGGTTACGACACTCCTGGGGGATATGTTTTGATAAATTCACAAGATTAGTATGAACCCTTATTAAGGGAATTAAAAAAAATCCCCTAAGAATATATGTTAGAAAGTTGATCATAAAAATCCTAGATTGAAGCCTATAGACTCATGAGTTAAGGAAATAAAAGTTTATTTATAAGTCATAAACTTTTGTCTTTGGATTACCCTTTATGTGTTACCCCCTAAATTTTTTTTATTCCATCCAATGGCCGGTAATAGGAGTACTCGGGATAACAACCAATGTGAAGATCAGTGTGATGATTGTACTAATGAGATGCCCAATCCAATGGGAGTGGGAATCGCGAACTTTTTCATGCTTCTTTCTCAGCTAACTCAAGCTTTGAATAGAAACACGGGTCAAGAAAAACGTTCAACCCCCCCTAAGAAAGAACAAGTCACTATCGAGAGCTTCATGAGACAAAGGCCTCCTACTTTTAGTGGATCATCTGATCCCACGATTGCTGAATAATGGATCAACTCCATTAAAAAGATCTTCTCCATCCTTCAATGTTATGAACAAGAGAAGGTTCTCCTGGCTGCTTATCATATGGAGGGTGAAGCTGATCAATGGTGGACGTCGATCAAAAATATGAAGCCTGAGGAGGATATCGAGGCGTTGGAATGTATGTATTTCTGGAAGATGTTTTTCGATAAATATTTTCCGCACACCCTCCAGCTTAAGATGGAAAGGGACTTCCTTTCTATCAAGCAAAAAGACGAAGAATTTGTTGGAGCATACGAGGAAAACTTCACAAGTCTTGCACGATACGCTTTTGGCTTTGTATTTACCCCCGAATGCAAGGTTGACCACTTATTTGGTGGGCTGAAGCCTAGCCTATGGAAATCATTAGCGATCCGTGACTTCGACAGCTATGAGGAAATTGTTCGATGTTCCCTCAAGGTCAAAATGGAGATCGGGGAATCACATGGGTATCATGGGGACAATAAGCGTAAGGTGTATTTCAATTCTGGCAGTCCGATGGATAAATCCAATGGTGCTAAGAAGATCCAGCTCCCCACTTGCCAAAAGTGTGGAAATAAGCACCCTAGAAATTGCCTCAAGGGGATGAGGAAATGCTTTAGGTGTGGAAGAGAAGGGCACCTAGTTGTTAATTGTCAGCAAGAAAGACCCGCAGCTGCGACAGAGGAGAGGAATGCTCTGTTCGAACCTCAACGCACTATTCATTGCTAAAAATGCAAAGAATCGGGGCATCTTGCAAATCGGTGCCCTAATCCAAGGGTTTTCGGAGGCAACCAACAACCTCCAAGGTAGAAAGGAAGAGCTTTTTCCATCACTTTTGTCGAAGTGAACCCCGACAACAAAGTGGTGACAGGTACGCTAGTTATTCATTCAATAATAGCAAACATACTTTTTTGATTCAGGTTCTAAACATTCTTTTATATCTCTAAATTTTAGTAGAATAATCCCAGCACCACCAAAAATAATGGAAGTGAAGATGTCGGTGAGTATGGAAAATGGGGAAATCATTGAATCCCATGAGTATAAGTCCTCCCTTGTTATAATCTATGGATTTAATTTCCCAGAAAACCTCTTCATACTCCCTCTGGTGGAATTTGATGAAATTATTTTCATGTATTGTCTTTCTTTATATAGATCCAACATAAATTGTCGGGAGAGGGAAATCACACTCCATATGGAGAATCGACCCCCGATTCTTTACAAGTGTAAGGAGGAAGATGAATCTCATTTAGCTCCATAATCTCAAGTATGGATATTACTGCCCTATAAGCATGCGTATCTAGCTCAGATGATTGAGTCTAAGGAAGAAACCATCCTTGAAGAAATTCCTATTGTGAGGGAATTCGCTGAAGTGTTTCCCGAGGAATTTACTGGTCTTCCTCCTAGAAGAGATGTTGAATTCTCAATTGAACTTATACCATGGGCGCTACCAATATCCAAGACTTCATATATAATGGATGTCGTTGATCTTGAAGAGATGAAAAAAACAACTATAGGAGAATCTGGATAAAGGGTTTATACGCCCAAGTGCTTCACCATGGGGTGCACCATTCCTCTTCGTCAAGAAGAAGGATGGGTCAATGCGACTTTGCATCGATTATTGTGAACTTAACAAAATCACAATAAAGAACAGGTATCCTCTGCCATGGATCGATGACTTGTTTGATCAGCTATGTGGAGCACAATACTTCTCCAAGGTGGACTTGCGGTCGGGATATTATCAAGTAAGGGTAAAGAAGGAAGATATCCCCAAGACTTCTTTTTGCACAAGATATGGGCACTATGAATTCATAGTAATTCCTTTTGGACCCACTAATGCTCCATAAATATTCATGTAATTGATGAATAGAGTCTTTAGAGACTTCCTCGACAAATTTGTGGTAGTCTTTATAGATGAAATTCTAATATACTCTAAAACCAAGGAGGATCATGAGGAGCATTTAAGAACTGTACTAGAGACTTTGTTCAAGGAGAAGCTCTATGAAAAGTACAGCAAGTGTGAGTTCTGGTTGAAGGAGGTCTCATTCTTGGGCATTATCATCACAAGCAATGGGATATCTATGGACCCCTCTAAAACAGATTCAATTGAGGGATGGTCGAGGCCAACATCGGTAAAGGATATTTGTAGCTTCTTGGGGTTATCTGGATATTATCAATGATTTGTGAGAAATTTCTCATGATTTTCCAACCCTCTTACCAATCTAACTCGAAAGGGAGTAAATTTTTCTTAGAGTTATGAATGTGAAGAAAGCTTCAAGGAGTTGAAAAGGAGGCTTATCACTGCGCCTGTGATCACTTTACCCACAAGTGGGGAACTTTTTTGGTATTTAGTGATGCTTTAAATAAGGGCTTAGGTTGTGTGTTGATGCAGAATGATAAAGTGATATCCTATGCCTCAAGGCAGTTTAAAATCCATGAGCGAAACTATCCAACGCATGATCTAGAGTTTGCGGCTGTGATCTTTGCCTTGAAAATCTGGCGGCATTATCTATATGGAGAGAAATGTGAGATATATACTGACCACAAGAGTATTAAATATATATTCACACAGAAATAGATTAATATGCGCCATAGAAGATGGATAGATCTCATCAAGGATTATGACTCTTCAATCCATTACCACCTTGGGAAAGCAAACAAGGTGGCAGATACCCTAAGTATAAAGGACCCAGTGATTCTATCAATGATGAGAATTGAGAAGGATCCAATCTTCTTAGACTTTATGAAGATGGACATTGGAATCATAAATAAGGGAACATCATCAATCCTTTCACAAATTATTGATCAACAGTCTCTTTTGGAAAGGTTAAAGGATGCTCAAAAGGATAATGTGGGAATTCAGGAAAAAATGGAATCTATCAAAAAAGGGAAATCCTCAGTGTTTAATGTTAATGAAGAAGGAATTGTGCGGTTTGGGAAAAGAATATGTGTTCCATCAAGTCCGGAGCTGAAGAAGGAACTTTTGGATGATGCACATAGTTCAAATTTCTCTATTCATTCAGGGAGCACAAAGATGTATCGAGATCTCTGAGAAAACTTTTGGTGGGATAATATGAAGAAGGAGATCACTGAATATACATCAAAGTGCCTAGTGTGTCAGCAAGTGAAGGCAGAGAGGCAGAAGTCTAAGGGGATGATGCAACCATTTCCCATACCAGAATTGAAATGGGAGAACATCACCATGGACTTTGTCACCGGACTTCCAAGGACATCCAAGGGCAACAATGAAATCTAGGTTGTTGTGGATCGTCTTACAAAGACTGCACACTTCATTTCTATTTAGGATGATTTCTCATTGGATAAACTGGCACGGCTATATATCAGGGAAGTGGTAAGGATTCATGGAGTACCACTATCTATTGTGTTTGACCGAGATCCAAGATTCACCTCTAAGTTTTGGAAGAGTTTTCAACATGCTCTGAATACTAAACTGAACTTCAGTACAGCCTATCATCCTCAAACTGATGGCCAATCCAAGCGGACTATCCAAACACTTGAGGACATGTTGAGATCATGCTCAATGGACTTTAAAGGAGGATGGTATAAACATCTTCCTCTGGTTGAGTTCTCTTATAACAATAGTTTCCACTCGAGCATCCAAATGGAACCATATGAAGCCCTGTATGGGAAAAGGTGCAGAACACCAGCATGTTGGGATGAGGTTGGTGAATGTAAGCTGCTTGGACCAGAAATGGTCAACAAAATGGTGGAGAATGTGAAAACCATTCAACAGTATATCAAGGCAGCCCAAAGTCGACAGAAGAGTTATGCAGATAATCATCGACAAGACCTTGAGTTTAAAGTTGGAGACATGGTTTTTCTATGCATATCTCCGTGGAATAAGGTCATGAGGTTTGGAAATAAAGGGAAGTTAAGTCCAAGGTACATTGGCCCCTTCGAGATTCTTGATCGTTTCGAGGTTGTGGCCTATCGACTAGCACTTCCACCTACCATGTCCAAAGTACATGATGTCTTTCATGTATCCCTCTTAAGTAATTACATAGCGGACCCTTCACATGTACTCTCTTCTGAGGTGGTATAGTTGGAGGATGATCTTTCTTATGAGGAGCAACCAGCGAAGATCTTAGATCGTAGAGAAAAGGTTCTACGAAATAATACAATTCCCCTCGTCAAGGTGTTGTGGCGAAACAACAAGTTTGAAGAAGCGACTTGGGAATCGGAGTAAATGATGAAGCTGAGTTACCCACATCTGTTTTAGTGTGGGAAAAGGAAAAATTCTAGGGAGAAATTTCTTAAGGGGGGAATATTGTAACGACCCAAAGTTTCATTAATGTAAAATCCATCTTGATCTAATTAAATATCTCTTTATGTAAAATGTTTATATAAAATGTCAACTTCTTTGGTTTTATGTTAAGAATTGTGACCGTTGCTTTTATAGCTGTTGAACAGTGATCACATGATTAGTATAAATATAGGGCTTTAACAAATCCAATTTACTCAGACAAAAGAAGCGATGGCTTCATCCAGTAGAATTGCTCCATACGAAGCCCATTTGTCGTAGCTCAGAAAAGAGGTGGTATATTTGGGCTTCGCTCTTGACCAAGCCCAAGCTGAGCTTCATCATGTCAAGCTCGAACGGGACCGTCTACGAGAAAAGTGGAAGTTGATAGATATTACCACTCGAGCGATGTTATCTGAGCCCCCCCCCCCCCCCAAGAGTCTATCACCATCGCACACCTTACCCTTAGGTCTTATGCGGCTGTTTTAAGGGTTTATGTAACAAATCGCTAGTACTATGTTCATGTACATTATTTTTGTATATAATAATGAATATAATTTCTTATCATTATTGATACATTGTAAATAGTTTTTAAAGTACAAATAGTGTTTTTAGTTATTTAATTAAGAATTATATTTTATTAAATTAAGGGATTTTTGAATTAAATAATATTTTAATAAAATATTATTATTATTATTATTAAATTAATTTTATTATATATAAATGATCATATAATTGTATGAATGCAATTATAATTTTTATTAAGGATTGAAAGCCATTTTTTTCGAAACCCATGAATTTTCGATAAATGTTGATTTTTATTTTAAAAGTGAAAATTAACATATTTAGAAAATTATTTAGATAAAATAAATGTTATTTCTAGAATCAGGACATCGAAATTATCCAACGGTGAATTTTTCATAATTTTCTGAGACAGTCAAATTTTTGGATAAAAATTAAATATCGTTTAAATATATAATGTATCTTATGACATCATAATGACCCAATAGTGATGTAATAAAATACTATAAGCTTTATGTTTGGCCAATATATGTTTTAACTTTAAAATAATGTGATTTTGGGTTTGTTTTAATTACTTTTCAAAGTATTAATGGACCCCTCAAGACTTATTAAACACCTTGTCTTTTTAAATTGTTTTCCATGGGAGTGTGACTCACCTCCACATAATCAACCCGATTATTTTAATAAGTTCGGACTATAGACTTATAAAATATTGTTTTCCTCTTCCCTTTTCCAAAAACCATGGGCAAAAACCATGGTCTTGTTTGTGGTTTGGATTAATTTAATGTAAGGTGTCCCAAACCTAAATAATAAAGAATTCCTTCACCTTTCCTATATAAACCCACCCAAGCTCCCACTTCCTCCTCACTCAAAGCCTTTGGAGTTCGTAAAACCTCTACCCTACTCTCTCTAGAATCCTCCCAAGGTTCCCCAAGCTCCCAATAAGTCTCTCTCAAGCCTCTCTCTAGCCTTTGGAAGCACACTTCCAAGTAAGGGTTTTTCTTCCTTTCTCATTTTTGTCAATTTTCTTTAAGTTGTTTTGCCCTTTTAATTTCAATTATGAATGTTGGGGTATGGTTTCGCACCTCCCTCATAATGCCCTATTTATTTTTGAATGATGGGAGACTCCTTTCTCTCTCATTAAATGCCACCCATGTACACCCGTTACTATGCCGAAATTCCGAAAGGAACTTCTCTCTCCTCGTTTACATTCAAGTAATAATTTTGTATCATGAATCTAAATTCCATTACAATTTTTAGGACATGTATCTATATGACCTACTTACTTTCCATTACATGTAAATATTATGAGTAGCCCCTTTCTCTCTCATCAACCATTTTTATGAATTCTTATGTCACGTCGTTACGCTGTCGAAATTGCACCGATTTTCTAAGCCAATGCCATTGTGTAGTGGATATCATGCCCATTTCTCCATCAAGGGTATTCACCTTTATGCACATTTACTTATTGATTACAAATTTTCATGTATGAATTCCACATTTTTTTATCGTGGAATAAATTATTATGTTTTATGAATCCATGTTTTATGATCCATATGGCACACTTATGCATGAAATGAAATGTTTAAGAAGGGTGCGCCCATATAGCGCTCCAATGCATTGGGTAAAGTATAGTATCATGATACATCATGTGCAATGAGTGTTGAATCATGCTAATTCAAGTGCAATGAGGGTTACTCGTACTTTATGTGCAATGATGATTTACTCATTCTCTATGTGCAATGAGCCTTGGCTCATGCTAATTCCATGTTAAGTGTTGTTGCCACATTTCCATGTTATGATTATCATGCTTTATCATGCCTTTATGTTCATGTTTCTCTTATGATCTATTGATATTCCTATTGTATAACATGCATTGTACTCCTCATGTTATTTCATTTGTACTCCATTACTGGGATTTATAGCTCACCCTTTTCTTATGCATGTCCTCAGGTTATCCCATGCAATGCTAAGTACGAGGGAATGTAGTGGTCATGTAAAGGAAGTTTTCAATAAAGATGTTGTATTTCATGTTTTAAGTTTTTATGTAATGATCCTAAGCCCCATAGAAACTAAACCTCTCAATATTATTTTTTGTATCAAGTGAAGTTTTATGTAATAAATCATGTTTAAGTTTGTAATAAAAGCAGGGTTGTCTTATAGATTCTTAAGTTACCATGGGTTTTTTGGGATTTGAGCCTTTATTTTGAGTTTTTTCATAGTCTTTCATGGATTTTGATATTTGATGATGATATTTTGATTCCTGGTGAGTGTGATAGTGATTTTTGAGGTCACTAAAAGTTTAGAGGTGAAAGTGGAGAAAGAAACATGCTTGCGTGGTGAGCCTGCATAGTTTGGTAAACCATGTGGAGCCCATGAAAATGGTTCTAGAACCATTATAGAGCATGTTTCATGGTTGATGTGAAATTCACCAACCTATGTGGAAAAATAGTTCATAGTTATTTTTCTCCCCTAGAAGTGTTTTTCTTCACCCTTTCTTTCTAAGATAGTCCCAATTGTGCTTACTACTAGTGTGATTTTAATTAGGGGAGTATTTGTGATGAGTTTTTAAAGACCCCAACCCCATTATCCCATAGTTAGTGCCTTTCTTTATTACATTGGTATAACAAACAAGGAAGTGGAATCCCAAAGAACCAAGTAGTTTAGTATATTTTCAAAAAACATATACAAATATAATTGTTACATTACAACTTGAAATGAAATACAACAAAGAAACTCCATTGGAAACATCCATAAACTCCTAGATTTCCCTACAAGTCATTCATAATATACATCTTCACATCCTAGGGAAAAATAAAACATAAGAAATGGGTGATCTCATATTATCAGTAACCGTAAGTAATATAGTGTAAAATAATACAAACATAAACAATAAGGCAATGTGAATGACTAAAAACGCATTCCATTAAAATGTAATCTTGGGTATAATATAGCAGAAATAAAAGCTGAATAAATAATTCCATATAAATAATCACTTGAGAATGAAACTTAACCATGGATATTCTAATAGTATAATAATCACATGGATTTTCAATTACTAATATCATAATTAGGGAATTCATAATTTCAAACATCATAAACATACCGTCGAGGCCTTAGTAAAGACATCTGAAAATAAATGGTTAAGGCCTTGGAAAAATCCATCTCTCTTTTGTCTCATGAGACATACCGATGCATCTATGGGATATAAATTTCCCCATAAATCACTTACTAATTCCAATTAATTCCTCATATGAATGGGGATTAATATAAACAACATATATATATGAAATGTAAATAACCTTTTCCAAACAGTAAACATAATCACTAACAATTTTGAGTAACATGGTGAATGGTATCAAGATAGAACATCTCCATTCAAACTGATCATAAACAATTTAATAAAATATTATAGATGATATCATATAATATTAATCATAATTAATCATACTATTTAACTTAGGGTGTTTAAATGGTTAAAAATACTCTAATAAAATCATCGAGGAATTCTTGAGAGAAAACCCCTTTCTACTTTGCAAAGATGAGTTATTTTGAAAAAAAATCATTTTTATTTTTCATAAAATAATATTATAGATATTTATATCCTAAAAAAAATTAAGTAAAATTAAATTATGTTTTATGCATAAATTATGTCTAAATAAAGTGAAAACATGTAAAAATAGTCTTTAGTGCAGTTTAAGAGAAATTATAAAAGTGTCTTTAAAGTGGAAAAGGATTAATTGTTTGAATAAAACCAGAAAAGAACTAAAATAGTTTTTCATTATAAAAAAAATTGATTTTAAAAAAATATATTTTTTAATTATAACATATTATGGAGTGTACTTAAAATTGGTAAGAAATTAGGAAGTTCCCTTTAATTGGGCTTGCTTATCGGGAAGAATTAAAAATGGAACCTTATAAAACTTGTATCTCCCCATAAAAGAAAGATGATCTGATATAGATACATGATTTTGAAACATATACACAGAATTTATAAGAATTTTATAAAAATAAATAATAATTACATTGGGGTAGGAGAGCGAAAGTGAAACTTGAATGAAAAATGGAGGTTTGGGAAGAAACTTTTACCTTATGTCTGAAAGCATTCTGCACTTGTACTTAACTCCAAGGTAATGAAATTAGATTCATTAATAAATTGTTTTTGAACCTCATTAAGATTTATTTTATTTATTATAAACTTATTGTGTTCATTTATGTCCTTTTTGATGATTTATAATATTTAATTTCATCGTTCGGGAGTATTCTTTTCCTTGGTTTTCATGATTGGTTCACTTGTATACATGTACAAAAGATCAGGTAAAATGGGAAAATTTATCCAAAATTTAAATTATATATTATTAATGAAAATATAAAATATTAAAAGTTTATATAATTTATTTGGTTATTTTGTGTGAGTATGAATCGTTAGATTAGACATTAGTGATAATTGTTTATATTATTTTGGATGTTTT
Source organism: Viscum album (assembly GCA_963277665.1). Taxonomy (NCBI): domain Eukaryota; kingdom Viridiplantae; phylum Streptophyta; class Magnoliopsida; order Santalales; family Viscaceae; genus Viscum; species Viscum album. The sequence continues at coordinate 645,045,668 of OY728125.1, read as the reverse complement.
TTTATCATCGCAAACAAGTTTTGTTTCATTAATTAATATTATGTATATAAACTAGTTACAGAACATTAAATAAGATTTAATATATATATATATATATTATAATCTATTTTAACTATAAAAATTTTTTTATGACCATAATTGAAGGTATAAATGAAAAACAAAAACTCATCGTCCACAAAGAAGGTAAATCGGCACCACACGGATGATGTTTTGATTTTTAGAATAAAAAATGAGAAGAGAAAATAATTGATGTTGGATATCCCATAATCTTAATAAAATTACAGTATATATAAGATAATATAGTTATCATTAATTTTTGGATAGATGAGTTAAGTAAAGGATAAGAAAAGAAAAGAAATTGAAATAAAATTAAAAGAACGATAGGGGATTTTACCTCTTGAATTCCACTCCTTGAGAACCTCTCTAAGGAACTTTCAAATGGTCTTTTGGGAGAGATAAGTAACAACAAAACTTGGGGTTGAGGTTTGGTAGAGTTATTGGGCAAAAATTGGACAATATTTGAGGCTTAAGAGGTGTGAGGATAAGAGGTGGTGAGGGTTCATATTTATAGTGGATGAGAGGGGTGTTTTTTTATTATTGTATTCATTAGTTTTTTATTTTTTCTCAAGACAAGAAATAGTGATTACTCCATGACTAAATATAGTAAATATAGAAGTATAGTTCGATATTATGTTTCTTACATCAGCTATTACCCAAGTAATAGTGTATTTAACTTATAATGTATATATACCGTAAATTACCGTATTTTACTATTCACCAAAAATTTAACTATTTTAGAAAAATCCAAAAAAATTCACCCTAATAATTTTTAAAAGTTTATAATTAAAAAATTAAATCCATTTTATGAAACTAATTTTATAAATATGAGAAATTTAGTTTTTAATTATAATCATCATTGAAAAATACTGATTTTCAAATTTTAACTGATTTTATGACACTTTGAAAATTTAATTAAGGTTTCATAAAATTATATTATAATAATAATACATAAAAATATTAATTTATGAATCTATTTTTTTGAAATAAATTTTATTTTAAATAATTTAATTATTTATAAAATTGTAGATAAACATTTACGTCTCACAAAAATACCAATACTTAATTTATCATTTTTAAAACAATTATTTACTTCTTCCATGATATAAATCTATTATATTTTTATTTATGAGATACCTAAATTTTATTTATAATTCCATAGGTGAGATATAATTTAAATCATAAATAGACATTTAATATAATGAAATTGACTGTTAAATAAAAATCAGTACTTTTCACTATTCATTGGAAAATAAATATTTTCCGAAAAATACTAAAATTTTACCCTAAGATAATTTTGACATTAAAATTTTAATAATTAATTTTATTTCATTCAATATAATTTATAAAAGTTTCAAAATTTAGTTTTAAAACAAGTGCGCCATTAAAAGGTGTTAAAACTGCCTTTAGAAAAATATAGCGTTTTAATGCGTAAAATTGGATTCATTCTTATCTTATGCCTATAAAATCATTTGGATGAATGTCAAAAAAAATTGATTAAATATATAATATATATTAATTTCATAATTTTTTTAATACTATACATTCTCACCAATTTAATGGCAAGGTTATAATGGTCTTTTTAAAATAATGATATTTAATTGTATATCATTGTTCATTTAAGATTGGAGTTGTGTGAAATGTATGTTGACAAATAAATTAAATTTAAAAATATACATACCTTAAAATATTTTGGTGTTACATTCTCCCCTCTTTCACAATATTTCATCCTCAAACTTTTAAATTTTACTTTGAAAATCAATGGTTAGTACTTCAAAATTCCTTTATGTGAAACTCATAACAGAAATAGGGTTAATAAAATATTCTATAAATAAGAGGGAATTATAAATGTGAAGGTCACCAAAAAACTAGGATTTTAGGTAAAAAATAATTAGTGTAAATTGATAAGATGGACATAGAATATAAATCTAACTATCAAGTTATGATGGAGAATTATAGAGAACATGGTTATTACAAAGTTAACAATCACGAAACTGTAAATCTTATGATCAATTAAAAGGCCATTTATTTCTTATAAAATGTAAACAGATGATTTTTTTTTTTGAAAAATATTTTTCCTAGAGTTGAGCGACTCTTTTAAAATCTAGATAGGCACTTGATAAAGTAAAATTACTTGATTAATTTCCATTTCATAAGCATAATATCATCCTTTGGTTGTGCTTCAATCTATTTTCACATTATCCCTTACACCTCTAAATGAATGTTCAAGATGAATTTGTCAAACCTAAATCACTTTTAATGAATCATATGGTCCTTAATTCATTCCTTCATCCTTTAAATGTTTACTGAAACCATGAAGGCTATCATGTGTTATCAACGAATAATAATTTCCAAATTTTAACTACATTTATTCTATAAGTGGTTAATCTTAAGAATCATCCTAAAACATGTATGTACACACAAAATGACCAAAAAATTAGAAGAAATGTCCCTAAATTTCTAAAATCAACTTAACATAAGATTCCCCAAATAATGTATCTCTTAGTCCCACATACCAAATATATGAATACCTTGATCGCCTTAAAACCTTAATGAAAACATGCATGCTTCCAAATATATAAAGAAGAAGTACTGAAGTACAATCCTTATATATCTCGTTATTCTTATAACCAAAATATCATAACATAATTATTGAATTGAAAAACACAAATACATTAATTATTCCACTTTGACTATAGTAACAACATAAGATTGACCTTGAACTGTTTTCATTTTATGAGCTATATTTCCTTGATGCTTGGGACATTCATTTGCATAGTGCTCCATCACATTATAGTTGAAACATTACACATTTACCACTTCTTTCTTTCTCTTACATTCATTTTCCTGGTGACCTTTCTCTACACACTTTTAACTAACTCACATTCCCTTTAAGAAAATATCAGGGTGTTTCTTCTCACAATTATCACATGTGGAAAAATCTTTCTTTACCTTTTACCCATTATCCGTTTCTTGATCTAATATTCTATTTTTCTCTTATTTCCCATTAAATTAATAATACCTAGAGTATTATTTCTCTATATTAATAGTACATGAGACTATATCTTCATATAATGAGAAAGTTATAGAGATCAGTTCCCTTCATAGGAATGGTTTTAAAGTATTAAAAAATCGATCAATCTTTCACCTTGGATTGTGTATATAGTATTCATCATTCCCTGCTAACCTTGTAAAGTTGGATTCATACTTAAAAACATTATCATCCTCCTTTTTCTTTAGATTCAATAATTTCCTCTCCATATATGCTCATTATTCCTAAGGGGAATATTTTTCTAAGAAAATTTATTTGAAATCCTTCCATTACATGTTTTTTATTTCTTCCTCCTCCTTCATGTTTTCAATAAATGACCACCATTGATCTGCATCTCCTGAGAGATGATAAATTTCCATGGAAATATTCTCCCTTTTGTTACTTCCCAACGAGAGAAATATATTGTCTAAGGAACTTATCCACTTCTTAGCTAAAATGGGTTTGTAGTCCCATTTAATGATGGAGGTTGTTATATCATGAAGCAGTCTAACATTCTTACACCACATTGTGGATTGGGATTCTCCATTCAAGTAAGTTTATTACTCCTAACCAAAGTTAGTTGTCCTAATATAGTTATAATTTGTTCAATTCCAGTTTCATCTCTAGTTGAAACATCATTATCTTTCATAGTAGAGAAATCCCTACATGTATTAGGTGTGTTGATATAGTTTTCATTCCTTTCACTAGGCACCATTTCTAAATAATGGAATATACAAAATTAGATTATGAATCATAATGAATTATTTCAAACTAGAAAAACACTTAACATAAATTGGAAATTTATGCATATCTAATCTCATATTCATAAACATTGTTTCTTTGGGGATATATTTACTTTTAAATCACTCATAATGGTTGATAAAGAAAATTTGAATTATCCTAAGAATATCCCCTAGGAGTGTAAAACCAGGTGCATAGTAAGGATCATTGCTATGTACTAGGTTAAATCGAGTCAAGCCCAACACACATTGTCAGAGTTTTTACCCCTAGGTACATTTGTGCCAGAACCACATCCACATGTATTATCCAGAAAGGGATGTATTTCTAGAAATATCCACATAATATCTACCTTACCAAAATTCTATGATGTTCTTATGTGCTTATACTCAAATTCTATCTTATGTTTATGTTCCCTAATCTATGTTTTAAAAATATAGTTTCCAAGGTTTCTACTAAACTTCCTATAATACCAACAATAAATATCGTGACCCCAATAGCTTGAATTCGGTGCCTTACTTTATTACATTGGTATAATAAACAAGGAAGTGACATCCCTAAGGACCAAGTAGTTTATTATCTTTATAAAAACCAATGCAAACATAATTGTTACATTATAGCTTGAAATTAAATACAACATATAAACTCCATTGGAAACATCCATAAACTCTTAAATTATCCCTACAAGTCATTCATAATACACATCTTCACATCATAGAGAAAAATAAAACATAAGAAAGGTGTGAGATTAGATTCTCAGTAAGGGTAAGTAAAACAGCCTAATATAATATAAACATAAACAATAGGGAAAGGTGAATGACTAAAAACACATTCCATTAAAACATAATCTTGATCATAATATGGAAGGAATAAAATATGACTAAATAATTCAATATAAATAATCACTTGATAATGAAAATTAATGATGGATATTCTACTAGTCGAATAATAACATGGATTATGAATTACTAATATCATAATGAGGGAATTCATAATGTTGGACATCATAAACATATTATTGATGCCTTGACCAAGACATCTAAAAATAAATGGTTAAGGTCTCAGCCAAATCCATATCTATTTTGTCTCATGAGACCTAATGATGCATAAAGGGGTTATAGCATGCCCACCCAAAAATTATTAACTCAAATTCATTCCTCATATTAATGGGGTGAAACATAAAAAATATATACATACAAAATGTAAATAACATTCCACAAACAGTAAACATAATCACTAATCATTCTGGGTAATATGGTGAATGGTATCAAGATAGCATATCCACAATCAAAATGATAATAAAAAATTTAATAAAATATGGTAGATTATATAATATAATATTAATCCCAATTAAGTATAATATTAAACTTAGGGTATTTAAATAGATGAAAATACTCAAATAAATTCATTGAGGAATTATTTAGAGAAATATCATTTCTCCATTTCAAAGAAGATCTTTTTTGGGAAAAATAATTTTTATTTTTCATAAAATAAGATTTTACACATGTATATAACAAAAAATAAAAGGTAAGGACAATGAAATTATTTTTTAGGCATAAATTATGTCTAACTAAAATGTAAACATGTAAAAAGATTCTTTATAAATGAGCCACTTTAGTGCGATTTAAGAGAAAATATAAAAGAGCCTTTAAAGTGGAAAAGGATTAATTGTTTGAATAAAACTAGAAAAGAACTAAAATATTTTTTCATGATAAAAAACTGATTTTATAAAAATATTGTTTCCTTATAAAATATTATGGAGTGTACTTGAAAATGGGTAAGATATTGGGAAGTTTCCTTTTAATCGGGTTTGCTTATCGGGAGGAATTGAAAAGGAAACCTTATAAAACATGTATATACCCTTCAAAGAAAGGTAAAATGATATAGATACATGATTTTGAAACATATTCATAGAATTTATAAGAATTATATAAAAATAAATAATAATTACATTAGTTTAAAGAGATATAAAGTGAAACCCAAATGAAAAATGGAGGTTTGGGAAGAAACCCTTAACTTATGTCTGAAAGCATTCTTTACTTATACTTAACGTCATGGATAATGAAATTATATTCATTAATAAATTATTTTATAAAATAATTAACATGTATTTTATTTATTTTAAACTTATTATTTTCATTTATGTCCTTTTTTATGATTTATAAGATTTAATTTCGTAGTTTGGGGGTGTTCTTTTCCTTGGTTTTCATGATGGGTTCCCTTGTATACATGTACAAAAGATCATATAAAATGGGAATAGTTATCCAAAATTAAAATTATATTTTATTTATGAAAATATAGAATATTAAATGGTTATATAATTTATTTGGTTATTTTGGGTGAGTATGAATCATTATATAAGACGTTAGTGACAATCATTTTGATTATTTCGGTGGTTTTTTTATCAGTGCAAACTAGTTTTGTTTCATTAATTAATATTATGTATATATAATAGTTCCAGAACATTAAATAATATATAATACATATATTATAATCTTTTTTAACCATAAAAATGATTTTATGACCATCATTAAAGTCGTAAATGAAAAATGAAAACTCGACGTCCACGAAGGTGGTAAATCGACACCTCATGGATGATGTTTTCATTTTTAAAATAAAAGGTGGATGAGAAAATAATTGATGGTGGATATCTTATAATATTAATAAAGATATATTAAATATAAAATACTGGATTTATCATGCATGTTTTGATATAGGAGGTAATGAAAGGATAATAAAATAAAATAAATTGAAAGAAAATTAAAAGCATGAAAGGGGATTTTATCTCTTGAATTCCTCTCCTTGAGAACCTTCTTAAGGAACTTTGGAAAGGTATTTTGGGTGATACCAGTAAGACCATAACATGGGGGAGAGATTTGGGAGAGTTATTGGGAATATATTTGACAAGATTCAAGGAGTAAGAGGTGTGAGGAGAAGAGGTGGTGAGGGTTGGTATTTATAGTGGAGGAGACAGGTGTTTTTTGATTATTTTATTCATTAGTTTATTATTTTGGATCAAGACAATAAATAATGATGATTCAATGACTAAATACAGTAAATAGAGAAGGATAGTTTAATATTATGGTTCTTACATCAATTATGACTCAAGTAATAGTGTATTTAATTTATAATGTATATAAACCGTAAATTACTGTGTTTTACTATTCACAAAAAATTCATCTATTTTAGAAAAATCCCAAAATTTCACCCTAACAATTCTTCATCATGTAGAATTAAAAAATTAAATCCCTATTATGAAAATAATTTTACAAATATTATAAATTTAATTTTTAATTAAAACCATCATTTATTCAAAAAATACTTATTTTAAAATTATGATTGATTTTATGATACTTTGAAAATTAAATTAAGTTTTTATAAAATTATCTTATAATAATAAGAAAAAAAATATTAATTTATGAATTTATTTTGTGGAAATAAATTTTCTTCTAAATCAATAAATTAATTATAAAATTCTAAATTAAAGTTTACGTCTCAAAAAAATACCAATACTTAATTTATCATTTTTAAAATGATTATCTACTTATTCCATGATATAAATATATTATATTTTCATTTATGAGATACCTAAATTTTAGTTATAATTCCATATTTGATATTTAATTCACATTAGAAATAGGCTTTTAATGTAATGAAATTAATAGTTTAATAAAAATAGGTATTTTTCACCATTCACTAGAAAAAAATATTTTCAGAAAAAATACTAAAATTTCACACTAAGATAATTTTTAAATTACACTTTTAATAATGAAATTTTTTTTCAATAGAATTTATAAAAATGTTAAAATTTAATTTTATAAAATTGTGCCATTAAAAGGTTGTTAAACTACATTTAGGAAAATATAGCCTTTTAATGCGTAAAATTGGATTCATTCTTATCTTATGCATATAAAATTATTTATATGAATGTCAAAAAAATATTAAATATATAATATATATAAATATCATTATTTTGATAATACTATTCATTCCTGCTAATTTAACATCTAGTTTATAACGATCATTTTAAAATAATGATATATAATTTTATATCATTGTTCGTTTAAGCTTGGTGTTGTGTGAAATGTATACTAATGAAGAAATTAAATTTAAAAATTGACTTACCATAAAATATTGGAATGATACAGAGTTGATTCTATTTAACATGGTTATAATGTGGATTTGTTCTTGGATATTTGGTTTTTTTAAAATTGTTTTAACATTTTGGAATTTTTTTAGATTTGAGTTGTGTTCACTGAATTTTGTTTTATTTTTTTGAAATGTGATTTTAATGGATTTTTTTAGTGTAATAATTAGGGATTTGGTTTGAGAATGGATTTTTTAAAGTGTCTGTGAAAAAAAAAATTAAATTTCATAGGATATTTTACAATAATTATTTGAAATGTTTTTTAGGGTAATCACTTTCAAAATAAAATTTTGAAATTATTTTGGGAGGAAAAGTGGATTTGGTTTTTGTTGATGGTTTCAAAGGAGTTTGAAAGGTGTTTTGGGAAACAAAAATGGTATTATTAAAAAAAATCAGGAATGGACTTACCTCATGGGTTTTTAGTTTGTGAAAAAAGATATTTTTGAAGGTTTTATTCAGTGTGATAATTTTAAGAAAAAGGTTTTGCGTGTATTTTTATTAGGTGATTTTCATCTTGGAATTGTTTTGGTTTATAATGTAATCGTGTGTTTTTATTTATGGGTAATAAACAAGTTGGGTTCATGTTTTTTGTTAGTTGTTATATACCACTCATAAATATTTTGATGAAGGATAGGGTGTTTATCCTTTGGGATGGTCCTTTTGTGGTCTATTCCACTTTAAAAAATTAATATTTTTTGTTCTTGGTCCTTCTCAAACTCCAAGTGGAGTGGTGGATCTAGAATCCTTTTTTACTTTATAACTTCCTAGATTAGTTTCCTCTACCTCTTTATGGTGATTTGAGTTTTAATGGAGTGGTGGATTTTCTAGGAAGTATTAAGGTTTCCTCTTGGTGAGTTTTGTTTTGATAAGATCCTAATAGTGATTTTTTGTGTGTTTTCCTATTTGGGGGGGACTTCATTTTGGTATTTATTGAGTATTTTATGTTTTTTCCTTTTTTAATGGTGATTAATTGTGGTTTGGTGTGTTCTATTTTTCTTAGGGTGTGCATTGGGTTGAAAATGACTTAAGGGTATTTTATTGATGACTTATATAGTTTTTTTGTAATTGTATTGTGATCAGTTGTAGGGTATTAGATTTTGATCTTGGTTCAGGTTGTGGCTCTCGTTTGGTACTTGAGGAGGGATTGGTTTATCCCTTAGAGACCCTCATATTCCTATTAATTGGTTATGGATGATATCGAATCTTGTGGGTTTGATCATGGCTGACCTTGGGTTAATTCTTGGGTAACTAAGATGATGTTACCTTCAGGCTGTTGAGCATATACAGGTGTTGATTTTGGTTTGTTGGGTTTTTCATGGGGTGGTCTTCTAGATCTGAGGTCATAGTACACATGTTTGAGTATTTTAGCCTGATTCTAAATCCCATGTTGTTTATTGATGATGCTTGTTTATAAGATTTATTTTTATGGATCTTGTGTTTGGGTTGTATTATTGAGCTTGGTGATGGTTCATGATTTGTTGATGTTGATTCCTCCTTGGGTTATGTATCTTTTTGAGTTTCTAGAATTTAAATTCTTGGTATATGTTGGGTTTACCTTTGGGTTATGTTTCTAGGGAGAAGGAAATAGTTCTTCAGTGAATTTAGTGATTGATGGAATTAGGTGATCCATGGGTGATTTTAGATATGTGTCCTTATATATGGTGATTTGGTTATAAGTTGTTTCTTCCTCTTGTTTCACTATTTTAGATTAATTATAAATATTAGGGAATTCCAACATCCTATTAGTACCTTTTAATAACTTGTGGTGGTTTGGTCATTCTTAGAGATGTGGGTTTTGTTTGAGGATTCTAAATAGATGGTTTTGGTGATGGATTGTGAGGACCATTTTATTCCTGTGTCCTTTTCTTTCCTTTATTTTTTAATTTTCTTACCAAATACTTTTTGGAGGTAGAAAGTGTCATGGTTTGGATAATTATTACACCCACATGTCATTGTAGTCATATAGTTAAAATAATTTTATTATGGATGTGGGCCTTTTAAAATTTTTGGGAGTTCTAAGCCCAAATTATTAAGTTTTTATCTTGTGCATGGTTTTATTTCATGGCCATCATATGATTAGATTAACCATGTGGCTGACCCTTATGTGAGTTTCCTTGGGAGCACATTCTAGTGCACACGGTTTAGTATAAATCATGTAATTTACCATTAAGTAGGGTCTTCTTGGGTCATTTTTGAACATGCATGGTTAGTGTTCATGAGGAGTGAACAATTTTAAGAAAACCATGTGAGTCCCAAGGGAAACCATGTGGGTAAACTTTACACAAGAGATTCCTGGTGAATGATTTAGGCATGGTTAGTGGTAACCATATAGAAATTGTGTGAATAATTTTGTAGCCTTAATAGGTCCATTCTACATAGTTGGTGCATGTTTTTCCAAATTGTGTGGAAACCGTACAAGGTATCCATATTTCAAAAAAATATATGATTTTCCATTTATGTACCTTTCATATTTTTAAGTGATTTCCCCTTATTTCTTATAATCTTGGTTTGACTAAGTTAGGGGGCATGATAAAGTTTCTCTTTGTAATTCCTTTGATGATTCCAAGATCCTCCCTCTATGTTTCCATTAATTTCTCAAGGGATTACAGAGGATTCCTTGAGTATTTTTTGAGCATCTTCTATCGTAGGTGGCGATTTTCATCTTGGTTTTCATTGATCTGAGGTAGGTGTTTCTCTATGTTTCCTTAAATTGGAATATCATTCGGTTCTTAAGGATTTAAAATTCTATATTTATTAAATTATATTTATGTGTGTGATATATAATTGATTCTAAAATTGTTTTAAAGTTAAATCTCACTTGGAATAAGAGAATTTAATGGTTTTCTTGGATTTTAAGAGTTTTTTGAAATTCCAAGTGTTCATGAAAAATGTTCTTGATGATTTTATTAAATGTATTTTTAGTAATAAAAGTTATTAACCCCTTTTATGTCATGGGATAAATTAAAGGGGTGATGTTTTATTTTTTAAGTGGTTTATCAAAATGGGGTTCATATTTTGAAATGGTTTTAAGATTGGGTTTTGGTGACTTATTTTATAAGATTATTTTGAAATGGATTGATTTTAAAGAGTCATTTGAAATGGAATTTAATATTACTAGAAATTATTTGGCATTATAAGTATATTTTAATGAAGTAATTTTCATCACTTTTGAATGATTTTAAATTGTGTGGGTGAGTGAGACCCTCTTGATCCCCTTATTGAGATATGTCCCACGATGATGATATTATTTATTGATGTGATATGGATTTTGGACTTGAGTGAAATGTTTATTTTTATATGTAATAAATACATTTTGATTAGGGATATTTCTTATGAGGTCATTAAAGGTGAGGTGAGATTTAATGTTTTGACTCACTTGTTTGATCACCTATCATTTCTTGCTTCATGGTGATCTAAGTTTCTTAGTAAGGGATTGAGATATGTTTTTATCTAGTCTTGATGAGATGAACCAGATTATCTATGGTATCATAGTCCATATGGGGTTTCACTGTTGAGGCTAGTTTAGAGTAGTCAATTGGTTATAGACTTAGGAATGCATTGATAAGCCTGCAGATGGTTCCAAATCGAGTACATCTAGGGTCTCCTCGTGATATGTTTATGAATTTTCTATGACATCATATGATTCTATACAGGGTACTATCTCATGTTCTCCCTTATTCATTGTTTCGCACGGAATCCGGGGATGACCTCCTGGACGGGAGATTCAAACGTTCCGATCGGTTTCTAATGGGTTTGTTCGTAGAACCGGAAACATCCAATGATTCCACATCCGTTTGGACCTACTTTCCAAAGGTAGGCGCTCATTAGCTTGTGGACTAATGAGGCTTAGGAATTTGCATTGGTCGAGAGGATGGGAGGTCGGACTCATCACACCTTTTTGAGGGGAATTATTGTCTACTCCGGGACTCTCTTTATAGATTTAAGTTATGTTCGTGAATCCTTATTACATTACCAAGTATAAAATGAGCTTTCCTTTAGTTTTAACAATCAATGATTAAATATGCAAGAAATTTAGAGAATCTTTTATATGTATTCGAGGTTCTTCATCAATAGAGAATCATCTATATCTGTTTAGAGATTCTTGGTCAATGGTATCCTTCAAAACATTTATATAAAAGTCTCTTGGTCATTATGATGACCAGGCTGGTTTTAAAGCCACTCAGTGGGGCACTTGAAGTTTATCTTCATTCAGAAGGACAGAGATTATTTCAAAGTTGGGATCGAACCCATGGATGGGCTACCTACGTATCCTTTGTTTTGGAAAAGGTATCATAACCCACGTAGTTCGAGTAATGGAGTATGATGTTTATGATTGATGGCTCAAAGATGAATGTCATAATTACTTTTACACTCTAAGCTCACGTGAGTCATGCTCGGTGTGAGAAACAAGAGGTATTGGTAAAAATTAGACAATTGTGCCATGAAAGATGAAATCATAATAATTTGTTTGGGGCTTATGTATGTATGACTGCCCAGATAGATGAAGGTTTAGGATTTACTTTTAGGGAGAAAATCCATGAACAGGGTCCATAAAGTTATATGTGCTTCATGGAGATTTGAATACTCTAATCTTGGGGCTTACTCCTAAGGAGGATGCCCAAGTTAGGAGGGGATTTATGATTGCGTTTTACTCCTGAAAAGGAAACCCAAGTCAAGGGTAAATTAGGACTGGTTAAGAGAAATTTAAGGGGACTTGGGGCTTACTCCTGAAAAGGAAGCCCAAGATTATGACTGGGACTTACTCCTAAAAAAGGAGGCCCAGGTTAGGGGACTTGGGGCTTACTCCTGAAAAGGAAGACCAAGATTATGACTGAGTCTTATTCCTGAAAAGGAGACCCAGGTTAGGGATTAAGGTTTGGGGCTTACTCCTGAGGAGGATGCCCACCGTGGGAAACTTTAAGAATTTGGGGCTTACTCCTGAGGAAGATGCCCAGATTAAAGGACTTATAACTGGGGATTATTCCTGAAAAGGAGACCCAGTTTAAGGATTCTCTCATCTTAAAGGATGAGGTTGAATGAATGAACTCTCAATATTTGGTGACATAAGGATATTAAAATCACTAGGTTTTGAGAGATATTCCACAGAATTCCTTTCAGATAAGGAAGTCAAATCAAGAAATCATGCCATAAATGGATTTTAATAGTGTCTTGAAGACTGAATCTTGAAAAGGAAATGTGAAATGGCTTAAGAGGGGTAAAATGGGCAAGATGGGCACCCAAAACGATAGGGGCGCGCAAGTCTTGAAAGGTGCGCAAGTATTCCGTGGGCGCGCAAGTATTGGTCGCGCAGGTATACCTGCGCGACACATGGTGTACTTGCACGATTTTCAACCAGCATTGAAATACTTGAGCGACTCTTTTTTAAACCCTTTAGAATCCTCTTGAGGTTCTTCCAGAAAAGGAACGCGCAAGTTATATTGAAGGAAATAAGTCGGCGCGCAAGTGTTTGATAAGTTTCAACACTTAGGCCTTCCTTCTTCTCTTTAGATCTTCCGTTCTAGGCAAGAAATTACCTTAGAAGTGTTCCGGAAGCTTTGAGAAGAGACTTGGGCGTCGGGAGCTTCAATCCGAGTTTCTGGAAAAAGATCCTCTCGAATGGGGGGCCCACAGGGTCTATTTATAGGCAAAAGAAGACCTCGGGCGGTTACTGGGCGGTTACCACTTAGGTCGCGCAAGTCACCTGCGCGACCAAGGGTATCGCGCAAGTGTACTTGCGCGACAGTGATAGAACTTGCGCGGTGCAGTTGTTGTCGATCCTTTGTTCATGCCTTTGTCGATTTTTGATGTTTTCTTCAAAGGTTGAATCACTTTGAGCTCAGATATTCTCTTTTCCGATCTTTAGATTCTGTGACGAAAGGAGCATCAACAAAAGTCCCCCCTCAGAGTTGGATCCGAAGAGAAATGAGGATTTGACTCTGAGGAAATCGAATCCCTCCAAAGGAAAAGGGAGGCGCGCAAGTCTGCAGTGCACAGAGGGCGGCGCGCAAGTTTGGGTCGCGCAGGCCTTAAGCGCTCTGGGTACGGCGCGCAGATAGGCTTCCTGGCCTATAAATACACGGCTTCACCTCCGTACAAGTATCCGGATTTCCGGACTTCATACCTTCTCGAGCTCTTGCCGCGCCGGTCACCTAAGCCGCACAAGTCTCTTTTCCACTGTTCCCTCGCTGTCGCGCTCCTGTAAAGGTATTCGTACTTGTGCGGTTTATACTTGCGCGTCAAAAACTAGCGCGGTACACGAAATACTTGCGCGCCATTGTTTAGATTTGCGCGACTTAATGCCTTGGCCATTTTTTCCGAATTCTTTCACAAATTTTATGAAAAATAAACCCATTTAAGAGTTAAATTTGTTCAAATTTTTGTGCAGATTCAATGGCTCCTAAGGGAATTGGAACGGCTGATGAACTGGCTAGCAAGCGGATTAATGACATGATGAACATTATTGGCCATGATTACTATGATATCTGTGACATCACTTTCCCAGATTTGGATAAGTACTTGAAGAAATATCATCTTAATTTCCCACAGAGCATCTACCTGTCTCTGTGTGGTCATGGTCATCTGCAAGGAGTCAATGTTCCAAATGCAAAAAATTATACACCTGAGATGCAGCTGCACTGCTACTTCTCTATTTTGGTTATATTGTGCATTAAGAGTAACAACAATGGTGTGAACTTTCAAATTCTTCCTCCATGTCATTTCCTTGCAGATATGAAAATGGAAAACCCATGGGCTGAAATGTTTTCCACTAATGGTTGGTGGAGAGAAGACAAACATGGTATTAGAGCAATATCTGAAAAGAGTACTCTCTCCAAATGGCTCTTTACTTCCAATGCTCCATTCTCAAATCCATGTATCCATCTTCCAAGTCTCTTGGACAGAAACAGAGTCACTGTTTGATCAGTAGAAAATTTTCTCAAACCGCACTCAAGAACATCCTTTTACAATCGTTCCAAGAAGAGTTGGTATCACTGCATCTCTTATTGTATCCAGTTGAATGAATGAATTCCAGGTGGTTGCTAATGAAGCTCGATATGCCGTAAATCAAATGAAGTGTTATGTTAAAATCCTCTTGTAATTCTTGAAAAAGAGAAGAGACTCCAGTCTGTGGAAGTCCTTCTAACTCTTGTGTATCAATGAAAAACACTTTTGTCTTCAATCATTTGTACTTGCATTCTTTTCACTACCTGCTTCAAATTTACTTAAGCCAATGGGCCCAGTAAGTATAGTTTGATTTTTACTAGGATTATTACAAATAATCCTACAAACTTTGAATCTTTTAATTGCTCAATATTACCTAAATCATACAAAAAATGTATATTTAGTGAGCTGGAACTTGACTTTTATTCAGAGTTCCTTTGTCTTTTGTGTGGGCAGTTTAAAGTCATACACGCCAGACATAAAAGGGGCTAATGTTTAAGGTCGAAATAGCTTTGACCAAAAAAAATGGATTGAAATTGATTCAATTCCTTGACAATTTATCTGAAAACAAATTACCAAACTCAAGTATGAGAGAAAATATGTAAACTATGGCTTAAGAATATTTGAATCTGAGGAATGATATGAAAAAGAGCTAAAAGGCATTAGAAGAAGTAGTTTCCACGAATGAAGTTACTATTATTTAACAAAACCCGTTAGGGGGTTGAAATATGCAGGGCCACCTATGGGCATTGGCTGCATGGTTAAATAAATAGTATCTTTCGGCTGACAAGTCTGTTATGTGGACTGTTTATGCAAGGCCACCTATGGGCACGTGCTGCATAGTCAGCCGAAAGAACTCTTAGAAATTTACTTTCCTAGTGCTAAAAGCCAGTGAAAGTTTATGGAGATTCAAATTTTCTAAAGTATAGAGTTTGTTGTATGGAAAGAGGTACTTGAATATGGAGAAGATATTTCCGAACAAGAATATCGAATAACTGGATGAATATCACTCCTACGAAGGTCTGACCCAAACGTAGGGAAGAAGAATAAACCATAGACTTGAATACTTTCAGATCATGAAAAATGATATGGGACAAATATGTTAAGGATGGATATTTTTTGCGGATCCCTACATACTGTCGTTTAAGACAAATAAGGACAAAAGAGGCATTCTTACCAAGAATGAAGTTACCATTATTTAACAAACCCGTTAGGGGGTTGAAATATGCAGGGCCACCTAAGGGCATTGGATGCATGGTTAAATAAATAGTATCTTTTGGCTGACAAGTCTGTTATGTGGACTGTTTATGCAAGGCCACCTATGGGCACGTGCTGCATAGTCAGGCAAAAGAATTCTCAGAAGTTTGACATTTTTGTGATTAGAAGTCATGAAAAGGGTTATGAAGATATGAAAATATTTAAGATTAGGATTATAACACATAAAGATGGGTATTGTCCAATTTATATAGAGATACATAGGTCAATTAAAACCATAATCATGTTGTGGCTGGGTCCTGAATTGAAATTTGGACTTCACTACGTATCTCATAAGAATGAGAATCAAGCCATACGTAGTTCTTGAAATGCAGTTTAACGTCGTGTAGGACGAAAGTATGAGAAATCTTAGTTTAGGGTCA
This sequence comes from Viscum album, assembly GCA_963277665.1. Classification (NCBI taxonomy): domain Eukaryota; kingdom Viridiplantae; phylum Streptophyta; class Magnoliopsida; order Santalales; family Viscaceae; genus Viscum; species Viscum album. Next base: position 645,029,119 of record OY728125.1, on the reverse strand, counting down.
TAGAATTCGGACCATAATAATGAATACACAGTGTGTGTTTTCATGAGGACTTTTCAGCCAAGGGACTGAAAGTGAAATTTGGGGTTAGGCCCAAAAGACTTGGGACTGGATTCGAGGGATACTCGAATGTTCCTACGTATCCCATAAGGATGGGAATCAAGTCCACGTAGTTCTAGAAATACCCTTTGTACAAATTTGGTTCGTACATGTGAAGGGTGAAAGGGGACTTTAGTGTAATGATGGTTTAACCTGAGATAAAAATTTTAGGCATTACCATGTATGCACGTAGTCTTTTGAAAATGAAACATGATTTTAAAAAAAAAATCAATGTCAATAATGGTTCCTTCTCAAATGAGGAAATCAAAGAATATTGTAGTTTATTGTCGTACCGGACAAAAGTGTTGTATATTTTAACATCATATAACAAGGACGAAAGTGAATCAATGTAAAGATATTGATTCCAGGGGCGGTTTCACGAATCAACATCATGTGAGATGGTGGTGAACCGATGTGAAGAGATTGTTTTTGGGCTTGAACCTTGGGAGGTTGCCTACATACCCAGCCTGGAGGGCAAGGATCAAAGTCCGTGTAGTTCAATTAAAGAATTAATTAATGATCAAGTTGTTCTTGTGGACAATGATCTAATAAAAAATATTGTTGGGACTTACACATGGTTAGTGGCACAAAGGGAGTGTTATGGTTGATGTTTGCTCTAAGATCACGTGAGTCATACTCGGTGTGAGAAACAAGAGGTAATAACAACCTTAATGATGTACAGTTTAATGTCATGTAGGACATAAAAAAGGGACTATGCAGTTTAAAGTCTTGCAATTAGGACTATTGGTGCTGCACAGTTTAGTGTCATGTAGCAGGGACAAAATACAGTTTAATGTCATGTAGGACCTATCAAGGATTTTCTGTATAGTTTAGCGTCATGTAGTTAGGACGATGGGGATAAAATAGTTTAACGTCATATTGGACGAAAGGGGAACTGTGCAGTTTAATGTCATGTCGTAAGGAAAAAATAACACACCATTTATGTCATGTTGGACGAAAGTGCGAATAGTTTAAGGTCATATGCATGGACCCTGGATGGTGCAGTTTAATGTCATGCTGGACCTTTGATGATTATATAGTTTAACGTCTTTCCGAATGTGAGGGACTTTTATATAGTTTAGCGTCATGTAGTTAGGACGTCACAGTTTAACGTCTTGCTGGACATAAGGGATTTGCAAATAGTTTATGGTCATATACATGGACCAGGGATGATGCAGTTTAAGGTCATGATGGACGGTTTATAGAACTTTTTCACAGTTTAATGTCATGTGGGACGAAGTTGCAGTTTAAAGTCATACTAGACCATTGCTGTACAGCTTAAAGTCATGTTGTTAGGACTAAGGTGAACCAATATGAGAATATCAGTTTTGGGGACTTTTTACAGTTTATCGTCATGCTGGATGATGAAAGTGCCACACATGTTGCTAGGACACAATATAGTTTAATGTAATCTCGGACAAAATATAGTTTAATGTCATCTCGGACATAATAGTAACCAATGTGACAGTTTAACGTCATGTTGGACGATAAGGGAACTGACATAGTTTAACGTCATGCTGGACGATGAAAGTGCCACACAGTTTAATGTCATGTTGCTAGGACAAAATATAGTTTAATGTCATCTCGGACAAATAAGGAACTTCTGTACAGTTTAATGTCATGTAGATAGGACATAATATAGTTTAATGTCATCTAGGACATTATACAGTTTAGTGTCATGTAGGACATTATACAGTTTAGTGTCATGTAGGACATTATACAGTTTAGTGTCATGTAGGACATCATACAGTTTAGTGTCATGTAGGACATCATACAGTTTAGTGTCATGTAGGACATTATACAGTTTAGTGTCATGTAGGAAATTATACAGTTTAGTGTCATGTAGGACATTATACAGTTTAGTGTCATGTAGGACATTATACAGTTTAGTGTCATGTAGGACATTATACAGTTTAGTGTCATGTAGGACATCATACAGTTTAGTGTCATGTAGGACATTATACAGTTTAGTGTCATGTAGGACATTATACAGTTTAGTGTCATGTAGGACATTATACAGTTTAGTGTCATGTAGGACATTATACAGTTTAGTGTCATGTAGGACATTATACAGTTTAGTGTCATGTAGGACATTATATAGTTTAGTGTCATGTAGGACATTATATATGAACCAATGTGATTGTTTTGGCTCTGGGAACAATATTTTGTGTTTATACAAAATACTTCTTCAGAAATATGGCATTAGTTGGAGTCGTGATGTGTTCTCCATCCATTGAGATTAGAGAATACGCTCCATTGGAGTAGACCTTATGTATTGAATAAGGTCCTTCCCATTTTGGTTCAAGCTTGGGAGGCTTCTTTCCTGGTATCATTGGTGCTTTGAGAACCAATACCAATTCTCCCTGAATGAATGAACGAAGACGAACTTTTTTGTTAAAAGCTCGTGCTATTCGATTCTGATAGATTTCCAAGTGGTGCAAAGTGCACAATCTTTTCTCATCTAACTGTTCCAATTCATTCAACCGCTTTTGGGATTGCTCATCTATAGATAACTGATCACAAATGGCTATTCTGAGTGAGGGCAATTGAACTTCAATTGGCAAGACTGCTTCTGTTCCATATACTAATGAATATGGAGTTGACCGTGTTGCATTGCGAGTGGTAGTCCGATAAGCCCATAAAGAATGAAAGAGTTTATCAGGCCATGACCTCTTATCTTTATCCACCATCTTTTGTAGTATATTTGAAAGAGTCTTGTTGAAGGCCTCTATCTGGTCATTAGCCGCTGCATGATATCGAGATGAATGGTTGGACTTAATGTTGTATTCTTGATACAATTTCTTTACCTCAGAAGAACAGAAGTTGGTGCCGTTGTCCGTCAATATGGTATGAGGGACACCAAATCTAGTAATGATGTTAGACTTGATGAAGCTAACAATGCATTTAGAACTGACTTCTTTGAGAGGTACTGCCTCTGCCCATTTGGAAAAGAAATCAGTAGCAGTAAGAATGTACTTAAACTGCTTGGTCGTAGCTGAAGGGTAAGGTCCCACCACATCCATTCCCCATGTGGAAAATGGCCATGAATATTTAGCTGTATGAAGCAACTCTGGAGGTTGATGAATGAAGTTGGCATATACTTGGCATGAATGACACTTCTTTGTGAAATTAACACAATCTTGTATCATTGAAGGCCAAAAGTATCCAAGCCTTCGAATTTGATCAGACAGTCTATGTCCAGACTGGTGGGCACCATAGACTCCTGCATGCACTTCTTTTATGACAGTCATTGTCTTTTCACCATCAATACATCTGAAGAGAACTCCATCAAAACCACGTTTGTAGAGAATTTTATCGAGGTGGTTTGGGCTATCATAAAGAGTAAAATTGACCACATGTCGCCGAATTTTTTCTTTCTCGGCTCTATCAGGTGGAAGTGTTCCATTTTGAAGGTATTCCCTGATAGGTGACATCCATCCTGTAGTATTACCATACGGTTTAGGAATGGGACTAATTTCATTAATTTCCTCTGTTCTGACTTGAACATAAGGTGAAATTGCACGATGGTGGGCAATACAGATGGTTGTCTCGTCCCGATTTGGATCTGCTAAAGCTGTGGCTATATTAGCCAGTGCATCAGCTTGAGCATTTTGTGATCTTGGGACATAAGAAAATGTCGGTTCTGAAGGGAATTCCGACATTAATTCTCTGACGTAATCATACAAAGGGATTAATTCTTCTTTTCTGATGGCATAATCCCCATTGACTTGTTTGATTGCCAGGTCTGAATCACCTTTCACCTTTAAGTGATTCACTTGTGCTTGAAGCGCTAACTCCAAGCATGTAATGAGAGCTTGGTATTCAGCTTCATTATTGGTACCACCTTCCCACAACAAAAAGGAATAAGGTAACACTGCCTTATCTGGAAAAATGAGCACAATTCCTAAACCAACTTTGTTGAATTTAGGATTTTCCATTTTCTTCCCTGTTGGACTTCTAGAAGCACCATCAAAATACATTTCCCATGTTTGAGGACTCTCTTGAATAGAGAAAACTTCCTCATCAGGGAGTTCGATATCTGAATACGTGTCTTCCACTGAAGGATGTTTAGCCAGGAAATCAGCCAGAGCTTGGCCCTTAATTGCCTTTTGAGACACATACTGAATGTCGAACTGCTGTAGAATAACCGCCCACCTTACCAGACATCCTGTAAGCATTGGACAACTAAGGATGAATTTGAAAGGATTATTACGAGACACCAATTGGACCTCATGATGTTGCAGGTAGTGTCTCAGTTTTTGAACTGCAAAGATTAATGCTAGGCAGCACTTTTCAATACTTGAATACCGGGTTTCTGCTTCAAGCATAGTTCTACTGAGATAGTAGAGACTATTTTCATTCCCAGCATCATTCTTTTGAGCGAGAAAGGCACCCAATGATCGCTCTAAAGTTGTCACATAGAGGATAAGAGGTCTACCCTCAACAGGTGGCATGAGTACTGGTGGACTTAAGAGGTATTTCTTGAGAACATCAAATGCTTCTTGACATTCTTCAGTACATTGGTAAGTGACTCCTTTCTTCAATAATTTGGTAAAGGGTAAACTTTTGCCTGCCAAATTGGCGATGAAACGCCGAATATAGGCTAAGTGTCCTTGAAGTCCTCTTAATTCTTTCAAATTCTGAGGAGGTGACATACCAAGGATTGATTTGTTCTTCTCAGGATCGACTTCAATACCACGATGGCGTACAACAAAGCCGAGGAATTTTCCTAAGGTTGCCTCAAAAGCACATTTTAAGGGGTTCATCTTCAAAATATGTTGTCGAAGCTTGTGGAATATGACTTCCAAATCAGCCAAGTGATTAGAAAGTTGTTTGGATTTAACCACCAAATCATCTACATAGCATTCAACAAACTTCCCTAAAAGGGGTTTGAAGATACGATGCATGGCGTGTTGATATGTTGCACATGCATTCTTTAAACCAAAGGGCATCACCCGGTAACAAAACACACCTTGAGGAGCTCTGAAGGCTGTATATTCCTCATCTTCTGGGGCCATTCGGATCTGATTATATCCAGAATATCCATCCATGAAAGAAAGTACTTCATAGCCAGCCGTCGCATCAATTAAGAGTTCTGTAATCGGAACTGGGAAATCATCTTTAGGACAATACCGATTAAGATCTCTGAAATCGATGCAAACCCTAATTTGTCCGTTCTTCTTCTTTACAGGGACAATATTAGCCAACCACTTGGGATATTGAACTTCTCTAACGAATTTAGCTTTGATAAGCTTATCTACTTCGGCCTCAATTTTGGAAGCATAGGTTGGGTGTGTTCTTCTCGCGGCTTGCTTGAATCCTCGATGTTCTTTTGGAAAACCCAAATGATGGGTGGAAACATCAGGATCAAGGCCAGGAATCTCTGTATAATTCCAAGAAAAAATATCTTTATTTTGCTTTAGAAAAGAAATATACATCTCCTTCTCTTCAAGGGTCATGGCCTCACTAATTAAAGTGGGGCGTGGATCTTTCTTTGTACCCAGATTTACTTCTCTGAGTTCATCCACAGTGGTAGAGATACCCTCTTCAAATGCTGGAGGAGCATCTCTAAGATCTTCCTCTTCCTCTTCATCATGTGTTATTTCTTCCGTTTCTACTTGCAAAGTAGATGAAAAAACGAAATTCTCATGATCATAAGAGATGTCAAAATTTTCATATTTTGAAGAAGAAGCTTCCATTTCCGACCCTATTAATGATAAAGGGTCTTCTTTGGGAAATAAAGAGGAGATGATGGATTGAGAATCGACATCATTATTCACCTCTGGTGTTGCTATAACTTCTTCTGGTCTGATTAGCGAAGTATAGACTTGTTGGATTTCAGCAGACAAAATGAAAACATCACCACTTATGCTTTCATCACTGCTTGGTAAGTTACCAATTTCTCCCATGTTGTCTGGCTCGATTGCCGTAATTGACATTATGGATCTTTCCATAAGAGTATTTTGATTTGGGCCTATTTTGTCAATTTGACTGATAGGTAACACATAATCTGTACTCACATGTGAAAATGGATTTATTGGAATTTTTTCCAAACCATATGGAGCATTAACTTTGGTAATTTCCTTCATTGTAGATTTTTCTCTTCCCTTCATGTGATAAAATTATGCCTCAATGTATTGAGACTCACATGTCTTGAACGGGGCCTTATCACCATACAATGTTCCAACTTGACCATCGAAACAGTATTTGAGACATTGATGGTATGATGACGAAATAGCTGCATGTTGATGTAGCCAGGGTCTTCCAAGCAAGATATTGAAAGCTGAGTCTTGATTAACAATCATGAAATCCGAATTGGAAACAAGATCTCCAAACTGAGTTCTGAGTGTAACTTCTCCCAGTGGTTCTTGTTCATTTTTATCATATCCTTGTAACATCATGGTAGAAGGAGATAAATCAGATTCCGTGAAGCCCAATCGACGAAGTGTACGAATGGGCATGAGATTGACTCCTGAACCATTGTCAATGAAATCTCTTCGAACATCTATACCATTGACTTTGCCAGATAAGTACAAAGGTTTTATGTGCCCATGCACAACATCATCTTCATCTTTATCAGTAAAAGATATCACTGCATGGCATTCTGCAGGATTATTCTCTATGTGATAGATTTCAGCGGCAGCAATTTCAGCTTCAAACTCCTAAGGATTTGACAAAGCTTCGATGAGTGCTTCCCGAAGATCTTTTGACAGATTCAAAGCATCCAAAATTGATAACTTGGCTGGTACTTGGGCCAAGTGTTTCAATATATCATACTTTTGATCTAGAGGTCTGCGTTTCCCAATAGGAATATGCGGTTTAGCAGGTACCTTGGAAGCAGATGCTTTGGAAGCTGATGCATCTTATATTGAAGCTGGCAACATCCTTGGTTTTGGAAGATTAGACTGATTAGATCCATTTACTTGCTGAGATAAAGAATATGGAACCTTTAATCGGTCTTCCAAAATAACTGTGCCAAAACTGAGTTGGCCATTGGTAGAAGAACTTGCTTCTTCTTTTTGAGCTCACTGAAGGGCTCTACCACTAGTTTCTGCTGCATATACAGTGGTAGCAGGGGTAAAATTAGAGTAGTGGCTTCGGAAAGATCCACGTCTTCCCCTATATCCTGAACCTCTAGAACCTCTTCGGATTCCTTTATTTGATACAGGGAATTCAGGCTCATCAAGACTGGAATATGAATCTGTTAATTGAATCATATTAACAGAACCAAAGATTAACTCTTCGTCTGATAAAGACTCTGCCTGGTTATCCTGTTTAGGCTGTGCCGTTTGATGGGGCGGTGCCCGTGGCTCTGAAGTAGATGGCATGAAATCTGCCAGAGTCAAAGACAATTTAGGCTTTGATACATACTCATCTTCTCCTGATTCCTCTTTCTTCTTTGAATTGCGCTGCCCTTTTGAGGATTTGTCTTTTTATGGAGTCTTTACTGCATCTTTTGTAGGAGACACAATTGGCTTCTTCAATTGTGTTCGCAAAATGGAATGGGTCCGATTGATTGTCTTTCTGACCATCCAATCATCATATTTTTTCGCAGTTTTGCTTTTGACTTCCTGCCACTCGCCTCCTTCCTCTGGATCTGTAGCGGTAATACACGCTATATGAGCTGAAGAACCCTTCAATTTGACTTGTCCCAAGTCGACCATCTTTTGTAGGAGGTCTTTAAAGACAAAACACTTCTGGATGGGATGCCCCAACATTTGATGAAAGGGACAATAATTGGGACGGTCTTCATCTCCTTCCTTGTTTGGCCTCTTGGGCACTGGTAATTGAACCAAATTATTTTCCAGAGCTGAAATGAAGTAACCAGGAACTTGCTCACTTCGGAAAGAGTATGTTTTACTCTTCATATCCTCAAATTGTTTTCGTCGTTGATCTCTTTGATCATTTGGATGAAACGGACTTTGTTGTTGGCGTTCAGGAGGTGGAGTCCTTCAAAAAGATGAAGGTTTTGAAGTAGATATAGGTACAGGTGCTTGTTTAAGCATAACTGTAGCAGTTTCTGCTTTACCCATTATTCTTCCTGGAGCTGATGGAATTACACAAGATTTAACCTTAGCCTGTATAATGTAATCTTCAATCTGCTGAGCGATTGAAGTAAGGTCTCAAAACCCTCATGTGTATTTCACAGGGATCAATGGCGTGCGTAATTCGTCACGCAAATTTGCCACACAGATTGGCAACAATTCCTCCTTAGGGAGTGCTAAACTCAGGGAATACGTTAATCCCTTCCAACGAGCAATGATATCAGAGACTCTTTCATTTTACCTTTGCTTGCAGTTTGTAATATCGAAAACTGTCGTTTTTGGAAAAGTTGAGATAAACTGAAGAAGGAATTTTTGACGAAGATCCTCCCATCCGATGACTGGCCGGGATTGCAAGATTGTATACCAGACAAAAGCTAGTCCTTGCAAGGTTCGCACGAAGCATCTGAGTTTCACTGCTTCTTGCTGCTCTGGAGTTCCCATCATAGGATCACAACAAGACACGTAATGCGTCAAATGTTGTTCAGGGTTGCCTGATCCATTGAAAGTAGGGAAAACAGGGTTTCCAAAACTGGATGGAGGAGAAATTGAATCTACCCATTCAGGGTAAACTTTATTTTCAGGTTGAACTTGCGCCCGTTTCCCTTCCATAGTTTCTAACCGAGCTGTTAATGACTCAATATTAGTTATTAACTTTTGAGAAATGTCAGGTTGAACTTGGTTTTGGGTAGGTGCAATGAATGGAGCTTGGACAGATGTGGTGGTTGGTGCTGCAACTGATGGTAGTGCTGCCAACCGTTGTTGCGTTTGACCCATAGGATTAGACCTTTGTGGGTGTACTGATAAAGGAGGATACTCTTGATCCATCTCAGTAGTTACAACAAATTCCTTCGACTTTTGGACCTCAGCATTCTTAATAAGAAGACTACCCTGAAGTAGTTCTGCATTCAACCTTCTTAATTTTTTCATTTCTTCCTCCTGTTGTGCAAACCTTTGCTCTAATGAGAGCGACTAACCTCCTTCAGAGGAAGGGTGAGAAGTAACCTGATTCTTTCCTTTCCCCTTATTGGATCCTTTTCAGAGAGGGGGAAGTGGGTTACTTGAAGGAATACCCAGATTTTGGGTAAGCCTTTGATTACGTGTGCGCACACCTTCTTCATTTAGGTCTGTGTGCGCAACTTCTTGAGCAGGAACCTCTTTGTCTGATCCCTCTGATTGAGCCTCATCTGGTGAATCAGCAGCAACGGCATTGATGACATTAATGGATGCATATTTCATGGAATCCTTTCTATCAGCATTTCTGTGATATTGTCTTCTTCTATGTCCATGATGAGACATGGCATTCTGTTGACTTGATCCCTCAGGAACTTCTTGGAGAACCGTCACTTAGATAGAATCTCCTGATAGATTGGCTCTTCGTTCCTCTTGAGGCTTATTCCCTAATCGAGAGAATACTGACTTTCTCTGAGGGAGGGATTGAGGATTTGAAAAAGTCCCCAGTCCGGTGGACTGGGGATGTTCCTGCTGCTTCCACTCAACTCCTCGAATCCCATTTGTTGACTCTGAGGGTTGGGTTAGAGAAGTCCCTAGTCTAACAATCTGGGGTGTCTATTGACATGTTATGTCTGAGATCTTCTTAAAATCTCTCTTGATCTTGCGAATCTTAGTTCGGAAATTAGCTGGATGCATTAACCTGTATCCACTTTTATCACCTGGTTCAACAGATCGTTGGATGATTTCCGAAACTTCTGTCATTTGATGACGTGTTTTCTCCAGACGAGAGGCTTGTGCAATATTCTCGCCTGCTTGATGTAGGAGAAATTCAACAACTTGTTCTCTATATACTTGATTTTGAGAGGAACTAGTTGAAGCATGTTCTTGAGAAAGATTTTGATTATGAACAAAGCCCATTGACTGTGGTCGGCCATGGGCAATAACATTGCATGAGACCATTTTCGGCGGGCTTTGCTGACCGGAAAGCACTGTGAAATGTAGTGCTCCGTGAACACCCCATCCTCTGATATGAACATCAGATGGAGCATTGGCAATTAACTGATGCAATTTTCTTAGTGCGCCAAGGCATGAACGTTGAAGGGTTCTCTGTTGCTTTTCAGCCTTCGGATACCGAGAGACTGATAGAGATGCCAAATCAATCTGACGTTGTAGCCCTTCTATTATCTTAAGATGATTTTCATATTCATCGTAAGATAATACCTTCTTCTTTAATTGACAAAGAGTTTTCCATATGTTGAGACGAATATCATGGATTCCATCATCCGTCAACATCTTTAGAATGTCGTACTGGGAGTCAGCCAAAGGCCAAAACATGACTGGTACTTCACCTTTTGCCATTTTTTTCCTCATGTTCAGCATTTCCTCTTTATCATTAAATGAAGATTCTTCTACCTGTTTGGACCAGAGTTGGTGTTTCCTTGTTGCTTCATCGGATTCAACAAGATTGGTAGAGAAATCACTATTCATGCTGGAAGATGAATGACCTAGGGATGGTTCGGAGAATAACCTGAACCCCAGGCTATCTTCTGATGGAGAAAGAGTTTCACCTGCCGATAGTAAATCATCAGACATGACTGGTTTTACGTTTGCAAGTGCCTCGAGATAGGAGGGCTTTCTCGTCACTACATTGCCTTCTGAAGAATTTTCGAGACAACGTGAATCACTACTGCGGAGAGGACTTTCGCAGCGAAGTTCATCATCATGAGGAGGACCATCATGATGGGTTACAGCAAAAGATGAAATCTCTTGCTCCTTGGTCTTATGACCACACAGAGGGTTCCTGTGGCTTTCATCTGAAGAAGAAACTTCAAGATTGACCGAACTTTCATGAAGCAAGTCTTCATGAGGAAGTGTATGTTGAAGACCTTCAGAATTAATGTTCCCATTATTGGGAACTGAGGGAGTAGAATCTTGAATTTCGACAGATAAATATCTGAGGGCTTCAAGAACTCCAGCATCGAGCAAGGCTTGGTTACAGATTGGCCTTTGATCTCCTGACTGTGCTGGGCGGATCTTTTTCTTAGATGCCTTCTTACTCGCTTTATAAACCACTTGATGATGAAAGTGATTGCTCTGAGCAGGTGTATGTGCCTGATCAGGAAAGATGGTCAGGTTAGGCTGACGATCTCCACTCAAATCAGGTGTATGTGCCTGACTTGGTTGTCCGTATGATATGGGGGAGTATGCCCCATAACCCTCTTGGACTGGAACAGATGTGTGTGTCTGTTCCGGAGTGAATCGTTGATGTGTCACTCCACTGATAGGGATAGATTTATGTGTCTGTCCCTGTGATGATGCTGAAGCTGTTATGATATCCTGGCAAGCATCCAGAATATGAGCAGGAATTTGCTTCTGCTCTTTCACTATTGACAAAATATGTTTGGTGACTTCAGCCGCCGGAACAGGGATATACGTCCACTCCGGGCTTGGAGTAGGTGTATGTGCCTGCTCCTGTCCTCCTTTTCCTATCAGTGAATCCTGACAGTACTCAAGTGTGGAGGCAGAGAGTTGAGTCTGCCTCCTGTTTGTCGTCGGGACTTTCCGACTGACTTCTCCGTGCGCTACCAAGCGAGACTGTTGGTAGGCTTGATTAGTATTAGCAGGTGTATGTGCCTGCTGTTTACACTTCGCCAAACGCGGTTGACGAGATCCATCATATGTAGTCAGACGAGCCTGCTGACTAACTGATGAGGTATAAGCAGGTGTATGTTCCTGCCTATGGTACTCCGCCGGAATTGCCTGGCGGGATTGGCGTGATGCTGCCAGACGAGTCTGCTGGACAGCGGAATTAAAACGGACAGGTGTGTATGCCTTCTCGTTGTTTGCCACCAAGTTAGGTTGGTGGACTTCTTCGGAGATGGCAAGAATGACAACCTGCCTATTGTTAACCGGATTCTGTCTTTGGCGGTTCATCTTGCCTGCTCGGGTTCGAGGAACCTGAGCTGAATGCCTGGAGTCGGTACCCTCATCATGTTGAGGGCGCACTACCGCACGAGTCTGGCGGCGATTGTTGATGGGAGCCCTCGGGAAGGACTCATGTCTTTTTGAACTAAGGCCCTGAGGGACCTGCTCATTCACTTCCTCAGAGTAAGGGAGTGAATGGAAATTGCGTTCCGGGGATAACGACCCGAAACGGTTGGAGACGGTAGTCAGCACCGCCTGCTTCTTGATTGTTGGCCGCCGTTGTCCTGATGACAAGGTAGAGTTGTTAACCTGGAGGGCTTGACGAGCGGCCTCCAGAGTTGGGATAGTACCGTTGCGACGGTACTCCTTAATTAGTGCATTAGAAACCCAGCGTTGAAGACGCTGAGTTGGTGATGTCATCCTCAGAGCGGATGACGTTCCAGCAGGAGTAGCAACATTGGTTTTCACAGCAGCAGACCTCACAGTAGAGGTGTTCACAGTAGCAGTATTCACAGGGGTGAATTTAAGGAAAGCCATTTTGAAGTAGATCTTGAGAAAAAAGGGTGCCTGTTCCATATAACAGACGTAATCAAGATGAATCCGGCCGCTACATCTTTTGGATGAGCACATGTCAATGATTGATTTGTTTGGCCCAAGGGGCCTAACAAATAAGAAAAACATCATTTTAACTTGGTTAAGGATTCACGTCGGGTTCACCATTTTTGTTTCGCACGGAATCTAGGGATGACCTCCTGGATGGGAGATTCAAACGTTCCGATCAGTTTCTAACGGGTTTGTTCGTAGAACCGGAAACATCCAATGATTCCACATCCGTTTTGACCTACTTTCCAAAGGTAGGCGCTCATTAGCTTGTGGACTAATGAGGCTTAGGAATTTTCATTGGTAGAGAGGATGGGAGGTCGGACTCATCACACCTTTTTGAGGGGAATTATTGTCTACTCCGGGACTCTCTTTATAGATTTAAGTTATGTTCGTGAATCCTTATTACATTACCAAGTATAAAATGAGCTTTCCTTTAGTTTTAACAATCAATGATTAAATATGAAAGAAATTTAGAGAATCTTTTATATGTATTCGAGGTTCTTCATCAATAGAGAATCATCTATATCTGTTTAGAGATTCTTGGTCAATGGTATCCTTCAAAACATTTATATAAAAGTTTCTTGGTCATTATGATGACCAGGCTGGTTTTAAAGCCACTCAGTGGGGCACTTGAAGTTTATCGTCATTCAGAAGGACAGAGATTATTTCAAAGTTGGGATCGAACCCATGGATGGGCTACCTACGTATCCTTTGTTTTGGAAAAGGAATCAGAACCCACGTAGTTCGAGTAATGGAGTATGATGTTTATGATTGATGGCTCAAAGATGAATGTCATAATTACTTTTACACTCTAAGCTCACGTGAGTCATTCTCGGTGTGAGAAACAAGAGGTATTGGTAAAAATTAGACAATTTTTCCATGAAAGATGCAATCATAAGAATTTTTTTGGGGCTTATGTATGTATGACTGCCCAGATAGATGAAGGTTTAGGATTTACTTTTAGGGAGAAAATCCATGAACAGGGTCCATAAAGTTATATGTACTTCATGGAGATTTGAATACTCTAATCTTGGGGCTTACTCCTAAGGAGGATGCCCAAGTTAGGAGGGGATTTATGATTGGGTTTTACTCCTGAAAAGGAAACCCATGTCAATGGTAAATTAGGATTGGTTAAGAGAAATTTAAGGGGACTTGGGGCTTACTCCTGAAAAGGAAGCCCAAGATTATGACTGGGACTTACTCCTAAAAAAGGAGGCCCAGGTTAGGGGACTTGGGGCTTACTCCTGAAAAGGAAGCCCAAGATTATGACTGAGTCTTATTCCTGAAAAGGAGACCCAGGTTAGGGATTAAGATTTGGGGCTTACTCCTGAGGAGGATGCCCACCGTGGGAAACTTTAAGAATTTGGGGCTTACTCCTGAGGAAGATGCCCAGATTAAAGGACTTATAACTGGGGATTATTCCTGAAAAGGAGACCCAGTTTAAGGATTCTCTAATCTTAAAGGATGAGGTTGAATGAATGAACTCTCAATCTTTGGTGACATAAGGATATTAAAATCACTAGGTTTTGAGAGATATTCCACAGAATTCCTTTTAGATAAGGAATTCAAATCAAGAAATCATGCCATAAATGTCTTTGAAGAGTGTCTTGAAGACTGAATCTTGAAAAGGAAAGGTGAAATGGCTTAAGAGGGGTAAAATGGGAAATATGGGCACCCAAAACGATAGGGGCGCGCAAGTCTTGAAAGGCGCGCAAGTCTTCCGTGGGCGCGCAAGTATTGGTCGCGCAGGTATACCTGCGCGACACATGGTGTACTTGTGCGATTTTCAACCAGCATTGAAATACTTGAGCGAATCTTTTTTAAACCCTTTAGAATCCTCTTGAGGTTCTTCCAGAAAAGGAACGCGCAAGTTATATTGAAGGAAATAAGTCGGCGCGCAAGTGTTTGATAAGTTTCAACACTTAGGCCTTCCTTCTTCTCTTTAGATCTTCTGTTCTAGGCAAGAAATTACCTTAGAAGTGTTCCGGAAGCTTTGAGAAGAGACTTGGGCGTCGGGAGCTTCAATCCGAGTTTCTGGAAAAAGATCCTCTCGAATGGGGGCCCACAGGGTCTATTTATAGGCAAAAGAAGACCACGGGCGGTTACCGGGCGGTTACCACTTAGGTCGCGCAAGTCACCTGCGCGACCAAGGGTGTCGCGCAAGTGTACTTGCGCGACAGTGATAGAACTTGCGCGGTGCAGTTTCTGTCGATCCTTTGTTCATGCCTTTGTCGATTTTTGATGTTTTCTTCAAAGGTTGAATCACTTTGAGCTCAGATATTCCCTTTTCTGATCTTTAGATTCTATAACGAAAGGAGCATCAACATTCATTATAAACTTCATCAGCATAACTCATTTATTTTATTTCATTATGATGTGGTGACTTAGTGTTTATTTTATTATTCTTACATTATATTATTTTATTAGAAATTTTCTAAAGTGTTTTAAAGTGGGTATTTGTAAAGTGATCTTCAAAAGTGGTTAAAATATGTGTTTTAGTAAAAGGAGGAGTGAGACCAGAAAATTTTTTAAAATTGATTGTTTTCATTTAAGAAAAAGAAATGGAAATTTATAAAATGATTATGGATTTTTTATTGGCTTTTCATATGAAATTGAAACCCTATTTTCTTATTGTATTTCAAACTAGCATAAGTGAAATGTAATTTGTAAGGAATTTCACAAACTCTTTGGTGAATTATTACCAAGCCCTATTTTTTGTGTATATAGGTCTTATTGTTTCTTTTCAGGTTTCCTATCATTGGTGTCTTGGATTGGTTGTTTGGTTGGGTATTCGGGTTATTTTTGTGGTTGGTTTGGGATGTGGAGAGTGGTTGAGGGTCACATTGAAGATGATTGATCATATTCACTTTTTAGTTTTCTTTTCTTTCTCGAGATGTTTATATATTTTCCTTGATCCTGTATTTTTGTATTTAGTATATTTTATGTTTATGAGATGCTATCTCTTTTTATTGTTTAGCTCGTGTGATATTTTCATCTTTTTTTGTATCATTTCAGGATTTTTTTTATTCTTTATTGTTGTGTTATCTATTATTGGATGTGGTTGTCAATATTCAACGGTGAAATCTTTCTCATTTGTTTCTTTTTTGATACTTGGGGTTCTTTTCACTTCCCCATGGGCATCAAGAATGCCCTTTGGGCCTTTTCAAGGGTTGAATTTGGTTTATGGTGGATGGATGACCTGGGTTGGTTCATGAAGTCACCAAGTGAAAACATCATGAGAAGAAATATCAATGTCTTATGATCATCTAATACCTGATAGTTAGACATCATTTGTTTCCTATAAAATTGATATATCTAGAACATATGACTTATTTAAGAATATTGTAATAGCATTTCTAGGTTATCATTATAGCAGGGAACTGTTATAACACTTCAATGTAATGGATATTTTAAGGATTTTATCACATTAAGGTTACATATAAGATAAATCATTATGTAATACGATATTTATTAATGTTCTAGCAATCAAAATAAAAAATTCAGTTGTTCTAGGGAACCAACTCCAATATCATGGTGACCTAGTTAGCATATGATGACCTAACACAATTTTTTACATGTTTTTTATTATGTTTTTAGGTGGGTTTATTGAATGAGAATTAATTTCACTCTCCTAATATTTCCATGCACATCCAATTGATCACAACAACACTCAATGTGTTGAGGACAACGGGGTAATCCTACTAGGTTATTGGACTTACCCTTACCTATGTACATGACATGGGCTTCAATGTATATGGGTAGACCTTCATGTTTTCTTTTAGGTTTAGATATCACTTAAAGTTGGACACGTGGTATGGGTCTAAGAAGTTGTGGAGGTCAAGGATTCAGCAAGAGTTGATCATGTGAGTTTTATTGGAGACCGTTGTATATTTACGTTTTAGTTATTGTTCTACATTTGTATCAGCCAGTGTGTCAGCTGTTTATTTATTTATTTATTATGATTTTTTTAATATTTTTTGTTTTTTTTATGTTTATTTTTGATACATCATGCTAGTATGGACTGCAGGGGTTTTAACACCCCAACCCAAATCACTGGGTTCGGGTCGGAATGCCACAAGACCTCATGCATGCCTCCCTATACATAAGATGTTGTAGACTAGCAGTGGCATCCAAGATGGATCATGGGGAGACTATCCCCTTGATACCAGGTAAACATTAGAGTATAAAGGAGATGATAACAACATATTCAATAAATAAAGAATAAATTTTCATCTAAGTAGCGACATACAAATAAAGTACCAACACATGTAATAACAGCATGGAGTACCATCCACACAACCCGAAAATAAAGGAAAATGATCCCCAAAGATGGTGGATCAATGTACCAGATATACTACTCAAAAAATAGTATAATATATCCAATTCGAGGTCCATCCTTCAATTCTTACATCCTCCTGCTAAACTTTATCAACCGCCTACCACAGGCCTCTTTTCCTTCACTGAATCCCAAGTCATGGAATCTAAAAGTGCACTAAGATGCCAGAATAGGGTATGAGTACAAGATTCAGTAGGATACCACCAATGGTCCTTAACATAAGTTCATAAGATATACTAGTGAATTACATAAACAATAAACAGAGTACATATAAGTAACAAGTATATCACACAAGCATAAAATATATGTCGAGTCCTTAGAGACCATCTCTACCTACTTCAGCACCATACCAGAAAAAACATCAACCATGAATGTCTAAAACATCCTCCTAGATGGGATCGTCTATAAAACATGTTTAAAACATCCTACTAGAATGGATATACCATGTACATGTTGATCGATATCTCAAACATCCCTCTTAGGGGGGTAGTCCATATGGATCAACCAATATGCTCAACTTCATAAGGAAACAACACATGAAATACATAGATACAGGATGACAAATCAAACATCATGTCATATCAAGTAAGAGTTATAGCCATAACAAAACCATATCCAAGAAAACATAAAACATAAGTTTTACGGTGCTACACATGAACAACTCATGTGATCAAATATCAAACATAAGTCTCGCGGTCTATACACACACACCAAAAAATAATTATAAGAACCCATATAAACATGTACAAATGATAACAACCACCTAACTTAGGTGCAATGATGTTCTGACGACAAGGGTCGCTATCCAAGTCTAATTTCACCACTCTAGATCCTAAAACTATTCTCGATCTACCATGATTATAATTATAGGATTAAGGTTGAATATATTCCACACCCAAAAGGTAGTATGAGATCACAAATACTCGAGAATATCCATTACTGACAATGATCTTGGTCCAAACAATGCGTAGATGCCAATTCCCTAAATCTAAGTGCTGATTCTATTAACGATCAACAATTACCTTGTTATAACATATCAAAACCCTAGATTTGATCAAGAAATCAAGGATATAATTGGTTTTGATCAAGGATGAGAGGAGAGTATTGATCTAGATCAAGATAAAACTAATTGATTTGGAATTACGAGATCAAACCGTTGTTTGGGCATCAAAGAGGGAAGACAAAAGGGGAGGAGAGATCCCCAAAATACTGTAAGAGATCTCTTAAGGTGTTGGGGTTCAAAGGAAGTATGAAAATAGAATAAAGGAGGATAAAGGTCGGGATTTTAGGAAAAAATCCATAAAACTTGGCATTCTCATTAGGCCCTAAATGGCACAACCGGTGAGCTGGTGGCCCCCACAAGCTGAGCAATGGTCGCTAGGTAGAACAAGTTCTACCCAGGATCCCCATTGGTTGGTTGATGGGTTTTGGTCAGAACTACCTCTACCTAGGAACTCCATTAGCTAGCCAATGGATCTATTGTAGCTTTTTCAAGCTACATCATTCCCACCAACCCGACCCCTTTCTATTTCTGGCCTCCTAAATACCTCTTCCCAACTTCAAATCACTTTATACATAATAAAAAACTATGTACAAGATGAAAGGAGGTGTAACTTAAATAGAGGGTATCACATGGGCCCTCTTGGATCTCTTTTTATTATCTACAGGTTTTGGTTTTTTAACCGCATGGATGGTTCATTCCAAATTTATGGTAAATTCAAGCATGACCATTGTACTTTATTTTGAGGGCATAATCTCCCCATGATTGTGATGGGACCTCATCACTAGTCAGTAACCATTGGTATAGAGAGAGGTGTACTTAACATTATGTGGTGACCCTCACTTGGGTGTCATTCAGAAAATTCAGGTTGGGGAATTAAAAATAGTATCAACCCATTTTTTTGGTTGGGATAATGTTAGTTAGATGTGGGGATAGAATGTTGGGGCTTATTAGGTAGATCAGAATCATGCCTGTTCAGTATGGCTTCGGTTGAAACTCATGTTTCTATGGGACGTCTAGTGTCAGGATGACACACTCTAGGTATGAGCGAGGTGTTAAACTGATAATTTCAATGCAGGGTTAATGATAATTGAGATTAGTCATAGGGATTGATCGAGATCTAGTAGATTTTTTATGTATCAAGATAGTGAAATGTTTAGGACATGATACACATTCCTATGGGTGATTTTGTTAGACATATTTTCTTGTCGGGATATACTATTAATTTAAGAAACATATAATATTTTTGATGTTTTATCATATTTATTATAAGGTGTGATTAAATTAATATGGATTTGAGAGGAATTTTTGATTTATTTTTTGTTTTTCTTGTTTGTTAATTATAGGGAAATGGTTTTCTAGTGCTTGTAATTTTGAGGAAAACCCAAATTTTGAAAGAAAACATGTGCATTGGAACAAAGCATGTGTAAAATGGTTTTATAACTTGATTTTACTTGTAATGTATCATGGATCCAATTATTTTGAATTGATTTGTGATTTTTATGCTTTGAGGAAATTTGAGGAGAATGGTTTTTGGAGTTCGATTCCAAAATAGATTTTGAAAAAATGATCTATTTTTTAGAAAATAAAAAGACTGGTTAGGATTGGGATTTTTGGATTTTGGATTTTTTTAACTCATCGATGTTAAGGGGTGATTTCAAAAACTCACATGAGTTTTGGTGCATGTGTGTGTAAGTGATTTGAGCCTGTTTCCAAATAAACAACTTTTACCAATGTAAAATAGGTTTCTTAGATTTCCAAGGTTAGACTATGAGTAATTTAGGTGTTTTGAATTATGTGTTTGTAAATATGACTTGATTTTTTAGAGATACAGAGATATAGATTCTAATTTTTGGATTGATGTTTGGGTGTTCGATGTAAGTTTTGGGTAGTTATATTCGTATTTTGATGATTTGAGGGTTTCACCACTTGATGTGTGTTTTGGTAGGAAAATACAACAATAGGGAGAACCATTAGTTGGATTCAGTTGTTGGTTGTTGGTATTTATGGTAGGGAGTTCCATAAGGTCAGATGTGGATCAATTGATGGTATTTCAGTGTTTTTGGGTTTATGAGTGTGTTCATGCACCGTCTCGATGTTTTATTATTGGTTATAGGTCGGGTGCTTTAAGGATCAATCTTGGAAAGTGAGGGAGATTATTTTTAGCCTAGATATTAATGATGTTAGGGATGTGGTGTCTCTTGGAGATATAGTTTTGGGAAATTCAATGATAAGGCGGCTCAAATTTTGGTGAATAGTGTGTTTTAGTGTTTGGAGCCATGTAGTGGAAGCAGTTTTGGAATTCAGAGGAAGAATTTAGTGAGTTAGAGATGAATTTATGACCAATGTAGGTTGGAATTTTTGATCAAAATACTTTCATGGCTTCTCATGGTTTAGAAGCATTATGGTGAGGAATTTTCAACGACTCGTGGATCTGATCATTGGTGAATCGGGTGGTGGGTCAGATCTTCATTATTCTGGTAAATGGGTGAATTTTAATTTTTGATTCTAGATCAATGAAAGGGGTATGGTTTGTGCTTAAAGTGATTTATGGGATGTTTCGAGGGTGGTAGTTTGGTAGAAAAACACTTGGAGTGAGATCCTAAGTGTTAGCATAGGAGAAAATGGAGCAGGTGGGAGGCAACAACCACCAAGTACCTAGTAAAATTTCACTAGGTACCCAATGGAGTGTAAAGAGGGGTTTCCCCTCTACCTAGGAAACCTAGTGGTCAGTGTACTTTTACATGTATGTGGTGGAGTCACAAGTACATAATGAGGACAGACTACGTACTTGATGGGGTTCTGCCATTTTTTTCTTAGCAGGGGAAAACTGTCATTTAACGATCAATCCCCCTTTAGTTTTTAGCATCCAAGGGTGGTGAGGGAGGCCATTTTGGAAAACCTCTTCCCCTTTTCCCACCCCCCCCCCCATCCCCTTTGGCTCCCCCTTGATCGAAGTTTGATTCGTTGGGGTTTTCCATGCTGGCTAAAGGTTTTGGATCATGATTCCATCAAAGCATAGTGAAATTTCATTAGTATTAAGGGGATTTTATGTGTGGTATATAGAGGAGGTTCAATAAACTTTAATTTTAGTCATTTCTCATCATTTAAATTAATGATTTAATGCATGTTAGGTGTGGCCCTACAAATAGATTGTTTGGTGGTTTAAGTTGGTTTCAAAAAGGTAAATGGGATTTCCTTTTTAAATGTGGATTTAAAAATAGAATTTGGTGTAAAATGGATTTTTAAGGGGAATTGATTTAATTGGAATTTAATTTTGAAAGGAAGTTTTAAAGAGATGGTTTGTAAATATTATTTCAAAATAAAAAGGGGTTTTTAAATAATATTTTCATGGGTTTTGGCCAAGGACCTAGCATGAGTAAAGATGGTGTGTGATTCCCTTTTTAAGTGGTTTGTAAAGAGTATTTTGATTTGGTTTTAAAAATAATTCAAAAGGTATTTTTGAGACTTATTTTGATCTGTTTGACCTTGTGTGGGTGATGCCTTGATTTATAAAGCCTGTATGCTTTGTTTTTTATTCTTTTTTATGATTTCATAATATGTTTTAGTAGTTGTGTGACAATGCATGATAGCATAGGAACAATATGTGAGACCCTAACTTGGGTGATGGGTTGGTCAGATAGGGTTGTGATGCTTGATAGGTTTCTTTATGGTGTAGGTCCATAGGAACCTTAGGACACCCTTTGGATGTTTATGTGATATGGTGGTGCAATGAGTGATGGGTGAGATTTTCATTGTTGTCATATGTTCCTTTCTTGATGTTCATGAAGAATTTTATGTCCTCCTTAGTTTCTTGGAGGAAGGCCTTGAGATCTACCTCAGTGGTTGAGGAGGGAGTTAGTCCCAGTGTTCTTGATTGACAATACAGACTGATTTTTTGAGATGTGTCTTGTGTGGAATCATGATCCTCAGCATAAATCTAAATATGGGATATGATAAAAGTGATGCACCCTTCTATTGTTGATATTATGATAGAAATTTCCCTCTTAGTTGACACTATGTATACCCTTCATGAGATGGTGTGTCTAGGAAAATAGCTTGAGGTTAATTATGATTGTCTAAACTACCTCAAGATTGTATTGATACTTATAATTGGTGATGTCAAGGATGACCTTTGGGTTTGATGATTAACTTGAGGAGATTCATATTTTTTGTGATGAATAGGTATGGTGAGATTCGTTAGGTAGAGTTATGTTGAGTTGTTGGTGTTTTTTCCTCTAAAATAACACTAGGTGTGGATCAGTTGCCAACTTAGAGGTGGGTATGAGATATTTCTTCTTATTTTTTTGTTACACCGAACCATATTTTGCAACTAATGAATCCTCTCCCTAATTAAGAGTGTGGTGATATGTGATGTGATGTGATATGGAATTTGGTATTTTATGTGGCATGGGAGGTGGTGTGAGACCTCGCCCTAAGTGATGGGGTGGAGATATGTGACATGGTATGGGAATTGATATAAGAGATCACCCTGAGTGAGAGGGTGGAGGTATGTAACATGGTATGGGATGAGGTGTGAGACCTTACTCTAAGAGAGAAGGTGAAGGTATGGGTGTGGAATGTGATACAGTGTGTGACCCCACCTTGATTAAGAGGTTGGTTGTAATGTTTTGTGCCTTCCCAACCAATTACTTTTTTGGTCTTGTGGTTTGATATTTCTCAGAGGATGATAGAGGAGGTTTTGTGGGGATTGGAGCTACAACAGAACTACAATAAACCTTTTACACCATAAAATAGGGTTTTATAGTGTAAGTTGGTGGTTTATGAATTGTGTGAGTTGTGGTGTACGGCTTATACATGGTAAGGGGATAGGTGTGAAAAAGGGTTCTATGTTGTAAGATAAGGATTTAAGGCATAATTTAATTCCATACTGAAGCTCCATGTTTTTTGGTGAAAAGGTTTTTACAGTCTAAAGGTTGGTTTTACAGCATAAGATTTGCAGGCCCTTAGAAGTCATGGTGTAAAATTTTAATTTACATCGTAAAGGGGTGAGTTTCTTATTGTTTATGAGTCTTTATTGGGTGAATTTACTTTCATTTAGATTATTTATTTCTCTCTTGGTCGTAGGAAAACCCTAGGCAATTTTTCAATATCTTTCAGCCCATCTTCACTGTCCTTGTCCTTGGGTTTCAATGGTTGTTATTTGGTGATATGAGGTGAGTTTTTCTCTCTTTATCATGGTTTTATTTCCATTATCCTCTTGGATTTTCACTGTATTGGAGATATTATGATTAGTGTATGTGTTAGGCTGCATATTGATGATCCCTTAATGAGGTTCAGGTTGATATATGGTTTCCATTATGTGGTTGTGAGTTGTGGGCTATTTATTCTTCACCCTATGGTGCACAGTAAGATTGGAAAGCTTCTTTTAGGTAGGTTATGATCATTCTCACCTTTTTATGTGCTATGTATGGGGATTTAATTATTTTTCTTTCCATTGGGTGGATAGTAAGGGTCAACTCAAGTGAAATAATTAATTGGAAACCCAGAAATTGATGGGTATGGAGAGATATCACATGATTTACTACTTTAATATATGTTGTTTATGTTATTGAGAATTTTTATTAATAATACTAAAAATAATAGTTGTTGGGAACCTTGTTTGTGTTTTAGATGTTATGTTGCGATGACCCTTGCTCTGTTGTTGTGTGATTTTACCCTGAACAAAAGGATTAAGAATGTATATTTGGCTAATAAACTATTTTCCTCTAGATTTTGGTTTGTGTGATAATAATCATGATAGATAAAGAAGTTATATGATGAAATACCTTGAATAATTTGTGGAATTCAGGATGTGTGATGTTGTGTTTGGTTACTTTTTTATGTTTCCTTATGTATTATGAGCTGATTTGTGGTGGTAGCAATGATTGGATGGGATTTGAGATGTGTCAGGATGTGATGGGTGGATGTTTGGCATGGATGTAATGTGGTGCACGGAGGTTTCAATTTGTGGTTGAGGTTTGTAGTGGTGATGATGTGTGGTGGTGATGTGTGGTTATTGTGTGTGGCAGATGTGTTGTGAGATGTGGTTAGGATGTGTGATGTATTTATGTTTTGGTAAGTTGGCTTGGGAAATGTAGTGTGGTGACAACGGTCAATGTGTGGTGTTATGATAGTGGTGGGTGTGAGATTTGTGAGTTTTTGTGTGGTGTGGTCATGATAGATACCTGGTTAGCCATGAAATAAATAATGATGTTGAATGAAATGAATAAATAAATAGTGTAGAAATGGATGTGTGATAAATGTATTAAATGAATTTAATGAAATAATGTTTTGTGTAATGTGAAATGGAAAGGATAAATGAATAAAAGTGATGGAATCTATAACTGAAAGTGGGAAATATTGTGCGGCTTGTGTGGAAGTTTTGTTATGTGTTGAAAATAGTGGTGGCAGTATTTGTGACGGTTGGTGTGTGGTATGGTGGTGGTGGTGTGGTGTGTGCTAGTGTAATTTTTTTTTGAACCCATAGGTTGGGTATTTTGTGTTATTTATATATCATGTATCTTTATGTCATTTTTATATGGGTATCACTCAAGTTGGATAACCTTACCAAATCTCAGAGGTTCTAGGTTCTGGATGTTTTCCCCAACATCCAAGATGGTGGTGATATGAAGGGTTGGATACCCACTCTTCCCCAATCTTCCTTCCATAGTGATAGCCCATGTGTCTTTGGTTGAGATGTGCAGTGATGGCCCAAGTTTTTCTAGGTGATATGTGTTGTGATGAGGTTGTGATAAGATGAGATTAGTGGTGGGTTTCATGTGTTATTAGAGGTGGGTATGAAGTTTATGTCCTTTATGTTCATGATACCCTACTTCTATGGTTTTATGATAAGATGATATGTGATGGTCCATGTTTCTTTGTATGAGATGTGGTGTGGTGATTTATGATGCTAGACCTTGCAAGGGTGGGGTAGGTAGGGATGTTTCCTGGTCCACATCAGATATGGACCAGGTGTCTTTGGGTGAGATGTAATGTAATGTGATGTGATGTGGTTGTGATGTGATGTGTATAGAAGGTAAGGGAGCATAGGATGTTTGACATTAGGATCTGAGAGAGTAAATTAGTGGAGAAGTGATAGCGGGTCACTTTACTTTGTTATGATCTCGATGCAATATTATTATATTTGAAGTGTCATTTAGTGAGTGATCCTTGGTGAGGATGGGATTTTTAGTTAACTTTTTTAGGTTCTTGTTGGTTCTGTTGTTTGTTCACTAGCACATTAGCGTTATCTTTTCACTTGTGCACTTGTGACCTTGGTTATTCCCCTAATGAGTATACATGATATGATCATCCTATATATATAATATATTTTTCGGGATTCCATGAGGACTTTGGAGACCAAGTTGGACATTACTAGCCTTGTTGGAGCTTTTGTTGAGTTGATGTCATAGTATTATCTTTTGGTGTTTACTTTTGATACTTTTATATGTATCATTTTACTTTATTCATGCATTTTGGGGTGGTTTTTGGTTTACCTTTTTATTATTTGTTGAAGTTACTTAGTGTTTTTTATCCTATCTCCTGATATTATTTCATTTATAGAGGGTAATTTCTCCCATACAGTGAGATTTTTTATATAACCTCGATGCTAGTTTCCAACCTAGGGCCTACAGGAGGTAGGAATCGGTGGGTCATTATCTCTCTTCATTCATTATGTCATGTTTGGAGGGAGGGGATTGTGATAGAGTGGCATCATAAGATGATGGTTGGGAGATAGTATGGAGTTTGGAGTTAGGAAGAGTGAGGATATCATGGGTTTGTAAGAAATTAGTACCAGTTGACCATGGTGTGTGACATAGGTTAGGGATATCGGTTATGACATAGGATTTTACGTCCCCCTGTGATCTGGTGCATGAACTATGAGCTTATTGAACGACCAAATGAGGTGGACTTGTCTATATGGCGAAGACCTAGAATAGGTACATGCATCATGATTGATTGTGTTCATGTTTTAATTGGGTTGTCATGGAAAAATAAAATAAAATAAATAAATAAGTTTATTTAAAATTCTATGCTACCAAACATAGGATTTTCTCCTTACTTTTCGTAAATGGATCTTGTTCATTGTCCATGAGTAGCTCAGGCAGTTGAGGTTCAGTAAGCTAATCTGGTTGATTGTTGGAGGGTTAACCTAAAAGAGGAGGATGAGGTTTGGAAACGGGATTCATGTACCATTTAGCAGTAGAGTTTGGAAAAGTATGGGGGATAATCTTAGATATGGAGACAGAGTGTTGGATTGAGTATATTGAGATAAATTTTGATCTAATCCGAGAAAGAATTGAGTTTTTTGTGCCATTAGAAGCTAGTCAGAAGTAGGGATCTATGCATCAATGGTGGATGATATTTATTTGTGATTGTAAGGAGGAATATGTGTTGTACCCCGACTTTTAGAGGGAGTTTAAAGAGGATTTATTACTGTTAATGATGAGGGAAACAAAGAGGAGAAGTTTCTCTCCCTTAAGTAGGGGATATTTGTAAAGACTCGTAAATTTCAAGGAAATTTTTTTCTTAATTTTCTTTGGAATTTTACAAGAGCGCAGTTTCTGAAGGCACCTGATTCCGAGGTCCGGTGTGCCCGGAATCATTTTCCGAAGTTTGGCTCGGGTACGTTCAGTGAACGGATGAGCGGGTTTTTCTAACTTTTAAACCGGTGCCCGGAATCGAATTCTGAGGGCACCGATGAAATCGCAGCGCCGGTATTTTCTTAGAAACGCCTCTTCCGGAGTTGCATTTTCTAGGGTGTGGTTTTTAATTTTCGGGCTTAAAGTTAAGAAATAAAATAATTTTTTTCGACAACTTTATTTTATTTCACTTAAGCCACTTGAAGCCACTTAAAAGCGGGTTAAACTGAGTTGAACCGGATAGGGTACTATCCAGAAATATCCTACCCTCTTGGTAGTATATTTGTGAGGTGCGGCCCGCACGAGCCCCGCCGTTTCTTTCCGCTAAGTAACGCACCCGCGAAAACTCGTCATTATGAAAGTCAACTGACGCGTTTCTTAAATTCTTAACAGACCATTTAATTGGGCGGTTTATTTCGTGAATTAAATGAGCTATTACTTTCGTTGAATTAATACAACGAATTGATGGGTCGTTACTTACCTTTTTCGTTTGTTGGCGTAATAATAAAATAAGACCAACGAGTCTTTTTGAAGGATTACTCGTTGAGAGGTTTGACAGAGTTATCGTGCCTTTATCCTTCTTCATGAAGAACGCGAAGAACGCGAAAAACGCGAAAAACGCGGCCTCCGATGAAGAACACCGAACCTGGAAATCGACGACACGACGCCGTGTTCCGCGACACCGACGTTCCCTTCCTGTAACATTCTTCTATGACGTCTCTTCCTCTGCAACGGATCTTCGATCAGCTTCTTGAGGTAAGAGTCTCAGATTTTCTTTTTAATCTCCTTTGTGGTTTTTACCAAAACACGGATTTAATTATAATTAAATTAAATCTGTTGTTTCTTGGTCCGTTGAGTTCTCCGACTCAACGCCGGTTTCCGCGACGACGCGACGATCCCCTTATTCCGCGATGAGCAATTCCGCGAAGAACGCTCACACGCGACGACTACGAGGTACGGATTTTATTTTTTGGAAATGCCCTTAATTCCCGTGTTGTTTCCGTTCAAAATGAAGAACTCGAATCATAAAACAATTTTATTTCATTAAAATTGTTTTCGGATATGTATTCATATGTTGAATATTGTTTCTCCCATTGTTTATCACTAACGCGGAGGGTGCGGGCCAAACGAAAACGGCCCGACGACCCTCCGCCGTTCTTCGTTGTTATGAGGATTTGACGGGCGACGACGGAACGTGCCGCAATGGAAGTGTGATGGTTCCGCAGTGAAGAGCGAGTCTCGGGAGGAGCAGCGGCGCAGACGGGAATAGAACCGGACCACCGGAGCGACTCCGGTGGCCCGTGGAAGCCGTCGCCGGTGCGGCGGCGCCCCGGCGCACCGCTGGACAAGGCCGCCGCGGCAGAAGCCGCGGCGGCGGCGCTCGCGGACCCGCGGCTGCGCGGGTCCAGCGTGCGTGGGATGCGGCCGCGGGTGCCGCGGGGTTGTCACACGGGGGCGGCGGCTCCCCCTCGCGTCGCTCGGCTGCCCAGGGCGACACCCCGCGGGTGCCGCGGGGGTGGCGGCTCCCCCCCCCCCCCCCGCGTCGCTCGGCCGAGCCGAGCCGGGCTGGCCGAGCCAGGCCGGTCCGACCGGCCGGGCCGCGCCCTGGCCAGGCCGGACCGGGTCCGACCGGGTGGGACTGGGTCGACCCGGTTCGGCCGACCCGGGGGGGGGGGGGGGGGGGGGGGGGGGGGGGGGGGGGGTCGGGCCCCGTCTTCAGACGGTTTTCGTTCAAATGCCCGTAACTTGATCTACGGGCCTCCAAACGACTCTCCGTCAGCGGAAACGCGATCCTTGGATCGAGACGGTCGTTTTGGTATATCGCACTCAAGGTTTCGGAATACTTTGAGTTCGGCCGGGTTGGTTCGTACACGAAACCAACCGGGCCCTCGGAGCGGAAACGCTCATATCTTGAGCTAAGGACGTCTGATCGACGTGCCGTCAGCTTTGTTGAATTCCTCTAAGTGAGACGGATCTTTTGGCTCACTCCGCCCGAGGTTTGGACGCAGGTGGAGTACGGTCGGGTTGATTTTTCCTTAAAAACCAACCGGGCCCCTAGGACGAAAAAGCCAATAACTCTCAGACCGGGCGTCCGATTGACGCGCCGTCTGCGACGTTGAGTTCATGTTGACGATATGGAACTTTTTGATACATCAACTTCGGACTTTGTGACAGTTGATGTATCGGCCTCTCGACTCATGGAGCGGACCCTCCCGAACGAGCTTGTTGTGTGCGGGAACCCTAGAGCTGGCTGCAACTGCTACTTCGACGACGACGACTGTGCAGAAATCCTCAGTGGACTGCGACGATGAAGAGTGCTGGTCTTGTATCCTATGTGGGTCCCAGCCGTGCTGGTCTTGTATCCTATGTGGGTCCCAGCTTAGATGATTCAATACTAGTCTTGTATCCTATGTGGGTCCCAGTATAGATGAATCAATGAAGAGTGCTGGTCTTGTATCCTATGTGGGTCCCAGCCGTGCTGGTTGTAACGCCCCGACCCCAGCTACCCAGAGTCGGTGCATTACTTCGTAACATTGGCATGATCACAAAAGATCAAGTCTCGAAAGACCGATTAGTTTAGTAGCCTTGGAAACACTAGATACATTCATAAATGTTACATTACATCATAAAGTGAAAAATTAATAACAAAGTATTCATAGTCCACACTCATATCCTCTTCTGACTATCCCTGCAGGTCATTCATAAAATACTTCTTCACATCCTGGATAATATTAAAACATTGAAAGGGGTGAGCTCAGATGCTCAGTAAGGATAACAATATTGCGGAAGCTTTCATAAATAAACATAAAAATTTAAGGCAATGTATAACTAAAACAAAATCCTTTTAAACTTGAACATCAACATAATATGGCAAAAGTAAAATGAGATAATGCCATTCACTTCTTCACATGGATATTCTACTGGTTGAATAATCACATGAAATATCAATAACCACTTTCATAATGAGGGAATGTATAATGCCGGACATTCTGAAACATTTTGTCAAGGCCTCGGCCAAGACGTCTAAAATGATTAAGGCCTCGGCCAAAACCATAAATCAAATTGGGAAAGGGCCTTGGCCAATTCCACGTCTAGTTGTCTCATGAGACCTACCGATGCATCGAGGAGCTATAGCGGGCTCCACCCGTCACTTATTAAGTCCAATACATTCCTCATTTGAATAGGTTTAAACATATCATAAACCATAACATAATTGTATCACATAAAACATGCATAAAGGAAACATAACATTTCCAAATTGCAATCACAAGATATCAATACAACACATTGATATAATAAAAACTCTTTAAAAACCATTTTCAATACCAAAATAAAAGAAAGTTAAAACTTTGTATTTATTTTTCGTAAAAAAAAGATGGCTTGTAGAGGAAGCCGAAACTCAAATAATGGTCACGGCGGCGGAGAAGTCGTTGTCGCCGCATATGTATGGAAAGAAAAACATTCCCTTTTTGTCGTTTAGTAAAACGCTTCGTATAGAAAAGATTCCTTTTGAATAAACATAAAATTCAAAGGGGTTTATACACCGTATAAAAGGAAGTTGTGTATAAAACCAAATATGTCTCAATGAAAGGAGATTGAGACGAAGTCCTTAAAAATATTATTTTTAAAATAAAATAGATCTATTATGTGTATTCACTATAGGTACACATAAAGAATACAAAATAAGACATAATAATATCATGACATAATTTGAAAGTAGGAGATTAACCCAAAGAATGGAAATTGGGTTAAGAAGTTCCCTTACAAAGAACTTTTTTTTAAATAAAATAGATATATTATGTGTATTCACTATAAGTACACATAAAGAAAGTATAAATACAATATAGGACATAATAATATCATGACATAATTTGAAAGTAGGAGATTAACCCAAAGAATGGAAATTGGGTTAAGAATTTCCCTTACCTCGTGTCTGACTTGACTCAACCGTTCTTTAACCTCATGAATAATAAACTAGAGTTAATATATACCTTATTAAGAACCATTTTCAATTTCATTATCCTTTTTATATCACTTATTACAATGATATGAACATTATGTAATTATTTAAGTTAATAACAGTCGTTTTGTCGATCTTTGGTACTTGAGTCAACAATAAACTTCTTATAATTACAAGTTGTTTATGTGGTAGAATATCCATTATCTCCAGAATTATATTCATGATTAGATGTCATATATATATTATATATCCAGTATATAAATTCATTTATAATATTACGTAACATTTAGAGGTAAGAAATGAAATGCACCGTTCATGGAGACGGTAAGTCGTACGTACGCATGAACGCTACTTTCATTTCAATTTTATATTTAATGGAATGAAATCATAATGATATAAATGTATAATATAATTCCAGTATAATATAGTGTATAATACCATTTACTCCATCCTTTATACATCCCACATATGGCATTAACGATTCAAATCACTTTGAGGGGGCGGCAGTCCGCACTTCCTAAAATGAAATTATCGCGGTTTACCCATAATGGAAATCATAAAGTATGCCATAAATGAGAAATACAGAAGCATAATTAAAACATAAACACATTATATATCATATATAAATATAGTGACATCTTAATGGCCACCTTTTAAGGTGTTATATGAGTGTTGAACAATCATTGTTTCGTGAGGCAGAAATTCGCCATCCACAGAAACCGTATGTTCTTTAACCATTAGATGTAGGTGTGTGTAAGTGTAGCTATAATCCTTATTATAAAAACATCCTAGTATATTTAGGATACTGGTTTTGTTACAAAATAAATGAATAAAAAGAGTTTAGGGGGTTGGAGAAGAAAAATAAAACAAAACAACATTAGAGAAGACATTACCTCAAAATCGGGTAACTCTTTTTGATTTGAGCCAAAGGCTTCCTTGAGAAGAGTTATGACCAAAGTGAGGCTTCTAGGAGTAAGAGGGGGAAGTTGGGAGAGTATTTGGTCAGATTTTGGCCGATCCAAATGGCTTGAAGGTGTGAATAAGGTGGGAGAGGTGGGGGCCTTTTATAAGTGGAGAGGAGGGGCTTTTTTGGAAAGATTGAAATGTTACATTATTACACAATGCTTTTCGGATTCTAAAGGTCCCACACTTATATTATTCGTGGATAATGTGATAAGGGTTCGAAATCTACCCATCAAATATTCTTTGGACAAGTGTAAGCCATGGATTTTACATTATCTTTTCATTTTATTAAAATCGTTAAATAATGAGGTCATCGCTGCATCATAATGATGTCATAAATAATTTAATTTATTTAATGTCTAAAAATTATAAAAAAAATACTATGATGTAGGAAATCTTTTTAGCTTTCTAATGAATATTTATAGTCAAAATTTGGACTTGTTTAACCCCACTTAAAAACTGTTTTAGTAAAACAACTCATGTTTGTGTCAATTTAATTTTAACATTAAATAAATATATATTAATGTCATTTTCCAACCAAAGTGGCTCCATGGGGTCCCCAAGTTGACCCATGGGTTTTCTTGGTCGTCCATGACTCATCCAATACGAGTAGGACAAGTTTCAAGCTCATATCATATTATTAAAACATTGTTTTTACCTTAAACTACACTAATTACCTCTAATCGCGATTAAGAACTTAAAAGTTACTATTCACCAAAAAATTATTTTAATCTCATTGAACCACATTTTACTTCTTAATGACAACCATGTATGTCGGATTTTTGAAAATAAAATCACAGAAGTGGTAATATTTCATTTAAACGAAAAATCAGTTATTTAACTACCACTTAGTGGTTTCACTATTCATCAAAAATTGAAGTTTTTCAGAACAATGCCAAAATTTCACCCTAAGCTATAATTGATATTCCAAATTAAAAAATGATGTCTATTTTACAAAATTCCAAACATATAAGTTGCATTAATTAATTTTATAATTAATTCCCGCTGTCACAACAAATAGTGTGTTTTTAAGACACAATTTATATCAAAAGATTGGCAATTGTTTATGTCCAATTTCAATGTTAAATTAATTCTAATGACCACCATTGGATAAAATGGTAAAAATATATTCTAATTATAATTTAAAACCACTAAATAGTATAATTAATCACAATAAATTATTTTGATTAAAAAAGTTGTTTTAAGTATTTTTTACTATTCATAAAAAAATTGGAAGTTCTCAGAAAGTTACAAAAAATTCAACTTAGGATAATTTCGATATTACGAATTCAAAAATGAAGTCCATTTTGAAATATAAAATTTCTATAATTTTAAAAAGTGGTTATTACTATTCATAACGGCTACTTTGATTAGTCGCGGTGTTTTAGAACTCGAAGTTGCGTACAATGCAAGCTATTGCATTATTGAATGAGAAGCGTATCGTGGAAGCTCGGGGTGTTACATTCTCCCCTCCTTCAATAAATTTCGTCCTCGAAATTTGAAATTTTTCTTTGAAAATAAAAGGTTGAAAAGAGAAAATACCTTTGAGGAAAACCCACATCGGAAATAAGGTTAATAAATATATAACATTAAAAGAAAGCAAGATAAGTACAAAGGTCACCCGATATAGCCCATTCTAGGATTATATGAAAATATGGATATGGATGAGAAACAAACCATCAAGGTCTGATGGAGAGTTATAGAAAACAGGATTTGGAGAAAGTTTAACTACAAGAAAATCACAAACTTGTGATTGGTTAAACGGTCATTGAATCCCCAGTTGGAAAAGTTAACCGACAACATTTTTGTTTTAAGTTACCTTTTATAATGTTGAGCAATTTATTTAGGAGATTTACTAATAATGTAAGGGAATATACATAATTGTTATGTATACTTTCATTCGTTAATAAATTTTTACCACAAACCCAAATTTTACTCCAAATGGTAACGGAACTCAAAAATATTCTATTTATCCTAATTGTATAAGGTTCCAAATGTTAACACATACCATTTAGATTAGTAAAACTATTTTTTAATAACCAGGGACTTCTTGTAGGCTAGTGGTAGGAAATAAAGGCTTGTCGCACTATGGTTGTAGGTTCGATTCCTGCAGCTTTGTCCGATGCGACGGGTTATTCCCCACCCTGCAGGTTGTCCTTTTCCTAAAACTATAGTATCATAATATTCTAAAAATAATCTTCATAAAATTTTTTAACCTTAAACAATACTATCCAAAGATCAACTTAATCCACTCCAACCATTATAGTTATCCAAAATACCTCTGTCCAGACTTTCTCTAAAAGGTCTCTTAATTCCAAAATTAATTTATCAGATTCCCCAAACAAAGTAAAGTTTCTCTTATTGTCACATACTAAAAATATAATTACCTTCATCATATTAAAACCTTACTGAAATCAACAAGTACTGCAGTACAATCCTTATATATATATCACATTATTCTAATAACCAGAATATAATCCATGAGTCCAAAAGCACCAATACATTAGTTATTCTGCTTCAACTGTAGTAACAGAATAAGATTTTCCTTGATCCCTTGGCCTTTTATAAGGTAAGTTTCCCTGACGCTTAGGACATTAATTTGAATAATGACCCATTTCTCTACAATCATAGCATTCAACTTTGATAGCCTCTTTCTTTCCCTTGAAATCACGAGCCTGATGACCCTTTTCTCCACATTTATAACAAACTCCCATTCCTTTTAGACAAGTACCAGGGTGATTCTTCCCACAATTATCACATAATGGAAAATCCTTCTTTCCCTTTTTCCCTTTATCTGTCTCTTGTTCCACCGTTCTCTTCTTCTCTTGCTTTACTTTTTTGTCATAAGACTTAGAGAATTCCTTTTCTGTCTTGAAAGCACACGAGACAATATCTTCGTATGATGAGAAGGATTGTGATACTAAAGATCGATGGAGAAATGGTTTTAACCCATCAAAGAAACGATCAATCTTACTCCTTGGGTTATGTATATAATCGTCAGCATGCCTCGCTAACCTTGTAAAGTTAGCCTCAAACTTTGCGACATTCTCATCCTCCTTCTGCCTCAGACTCAGAAATTGCCTTTCCATATCTGCTCGATGGTCACGAGGAAAGTATTTTTCTAAGAAAATCTCTTTGAACTCTCTCCATTCCATATTCGATACGTCATCATCTTCCTTTGTGTTTTGAATCAGTGACCACCACTGATCGGCATCTCTAGTGAGGCGGTAAATTCCCATGACAACCTTCTCCCTTTCACTACTCCCCAAGGCATGGAATATTTTCTCTAAGGAATTTATCCATTGCTCAGCTACTATAGGATTTGTACTCCCATTGAAGGTTGGTGGTTGTTGCCTCATGAAGCGGTCTAACATTGATCCTCCACGTTGTGGATCAGGGTGATCCATACGAGTAAGGTTATTATTCATAACTTGAGTGAGTTGTCCCAGTATGGTAATAAGTTGATCAGCACCAGTTGTATCTCCAGATCCACAATAATTATCTTGAGCAGGAGGGAAATCCCTACACGGAGTGCGTGCATTGATACGGTTTCCATTCCTTCCACTAGGCGCCATTTCTAAACAATGGCATAAACTAGATTAGTTTATGAATCAAAATACATAATTCCATACTTGTAAAATACTTAACATAAATTGAACTATTTATGGATATAATCCATAATCATAAAAAGGTTTTATTTGAGGAAGTATATACTCATAACCGTTCATAGTGGTTTGTAATGAAAATGGGAATTATCCTAAGCATATCCCCCGGGAGTGTCGTAACCAAGAGTGCAGCAAGGCCCGTTGTCGTGCACTAGTTCCCGTTCGAGTCTAGCTCAAAACGGTGTTTTCAGGTTTTACCCCTAGGTACATCTGTGCCAGAGCCGCCTCTACCTACTCGTATCCAGAAAGGGATGTATTTCTCGGAAAACTCACAAAATCTCTACAATAACAAAATTCTAGGAAGTTCTTCTATACTAATCCTCAAAGTTCATCTTAGTTCTAGGTTCTCTAATCAGATTTTATCTAAATCTAGCTTCCAAGTTTTGTACTAAACTTCCTCTGATACCAACTGTAACGCCCCGACCCCAGCTACCCAGAGTCGGTGCATTACTTTGTAACATTGGCATGATCACAAAAGATCAAGTCTCGAAAGACCGATTAGTTTACTAGCCTTGGAAACACTAGATACATTCATAAATGTTACATTACATCATAAAGTGAAAAACTAATAACAAAGTCTTCATAGTCCACACTCATATCCTCTTCTGACTATCCCTGAAGGTCATTCATAAAATACTTCTTCACATCCTGGATAATATTAAAACATTGAAAGGGGTGAGCTCAGATGCTCAGTAAGGATAACAATATTGCAGAAGCTTTCATAAATAAACATAAAAATTTAAGGCAATGTATAACTAAAACAAAAGCCTTTTAAACTTGAACATCAACATAATATGGAAAAAGTAAAATGAGATAATGGCAATCACTTCTTCACATGGATATTCTACTGGTCGAATAATAACATGAAATATCAATAACCACTTTCATAATGAGGGAATGTATAATGTCGGACATTCTGAAACATTTTGTCAAGGCCTCGTCCAAGACGTCTAAAATGATTAAGGCCTCGGCCAAAACCATAAATCAAATTGGGAAAGGTCCTTGGCCAATTCCACGTCTAGTTGTCTCATGAGACCTACCGATGCATCGAGGAGCTATAGCGGGCTCCACCCGTCACTTATTAAGTCCAATACATTTTTCATTTGAATAGGTTTAAACATATCATAAACCATAACATAATCGTATCACATAAAACATGCATAAAGGAAACATAAAATTTCCACATTTCAATCACAAGATATCAATACAACACATTGATATAATAAAAACTCTTTAAAACCCATTTTCAATACCAAAATAAAAGAAAGTTAAAACTTTGTATTTATTTTTCATAAAAAAAAGATGGCTTGTAGAGGAAGCCGAAACTAAAATAATGGTCACGGCGGCGGAGAAGTCGTTGTCGCCGCATATGTATGGAAAGAAAAACATTCCCTTTTTTTCGTTTAGTAAAACGCTTCGTATAGAAAAGATTCCTTTTGAATAAACGTAAAAGTCAAAGGGGTTTATACACCGTATAAAAGGAAGTTGTGTATAAAACCAAATATGTCTCAATGAAAGGAGATTGAGACGAAGTCCTTAAAAAGATTATTTTTAAAATAAAATAGATCTATTATGTGTATTCACTATAGGTACACATAAATAATACAAAATAAGACATAATAATATTATGACATAATTTGAAAGTAGGAGATTAACCCAAAGAATGGAAATTGGGTTAAGAAGTTCCCTTACAAAGAACTTTTTTTTAAATAAAATAGATATATTATGTGTATTCACTATAATTACACATAAGTAAAGTATAAATACAATATAGGACATAATAATATCATGACATAATTTGAAAGTAGGAGATTAACCCAAAGAATGGAAATTGGGTTAAGAATTTCCCTTACCTCGTGTCTGACTTGACTCAACCGTTATTTAACCTCCTGAATAATAAACTAGAGTTAATATATACCTTATTAAGAACCATTTTCAATTTCATTATCCTTTTTATATCACTTATTACAATGATATGAACATTATGTAATTATTTAAGTTAATAACAGTCGTTTTGTCGATC
Organism: Viscum album; assembly: GCA_963277665.1. Lineage (NCBI taxonomy): Eukaryota > Viridiplantae > Streptophyta > Magnoliopsida > Santalales > Viscaceae > Viscum > Viscum album. The sequence goes on along the minus strand of OY728125.1, from coordinate 644,991,906 downwards.
TTTTGTACTTGAGTCAACAATAAACTTCTTATAATTACAAGTTGTTTATGTGGTAGAATATCCATTATCTCCAGAATTATATTCATGATTAGATGTCATATATATCTTATATATCCAGTATATACATTCATTTATAATATTACGTAACATTTAGAGGTAAGAAATGAAATGCACCGTTCATGGAGACGGTAAGCCGTACGTACGCATGAACACTACTTTCATTTCAATTTCATATTTAATTGAATGAAATCATAATGATATAAATGTATAATATAATTCCAGTATAATATAGTGTATAATAACATTTACTCCATCCTTTATACATCCCACATATGGCATTAACGATTCAAATCACTTTGAGGGGGCGGTAGTCCGCACTTCCTAAAATGAAATTATCGCGTTTTACCCATAATGGAAATCATAAAGTATGCCATAAATGAGAAATACAGAAGAATAAGTAAAACATAAACACATTATATATCATATATAAATATAGTGACATCTTAATGGCCACCTTTGAAGGTGTTATATGAGTGTTGAACAATCATCGTTTCGTGAGGCAGAAATTCGCCATCCACAGAAACCGTATGTTCTTTAACCATTAGATGTAGGTGTGTGTAAGTGTAGCTATAATCCTTATTATAACAACATCCTAGTATATTTAGGATACTGTTTTTGTTACAAAATAAATGAATAAAAAGAGTTTAGGGGGTTGGAGAAGAAAAATAAAACAAAACAACATTAGAGAAGACATTACCTCAAAATCGGGTAACTCTTTTTGATTTGAGCCAAAGGCTTCCTTGAGAAGAGTTCTGCCCAAAGTGAGGCTTCTAGGAGTAATAGGGGGAAGTTGGGAGAGTATTTGGGTAGAGGTTGGCTGATCCAAATGGCTTGAAGGTGTGAATAAGGTGGGAGAGGTGGGGGACTTTTATAAGTGGAGAGGAGGGGCTTTTTTGGAAAGATTGAAATGTTACATTATTACACAATGCTTTTCGGATTCTAAAGGTCCCACACTTATATAATTCGTGGATAAGGTGATAAGGGTTCGAAATCTACCCATACAATAGTCTTTGGACAAGTGTAAGCCTTAGATGTTACATTATCTTTTCATTTTATTAAAATCGTTAAATAATGAGGTCATCGCTGCATCATAATGATGTCATAAATAATTTAATTTATTTAATGTCTAAAAATTATATAAAAAAATAATATGATGTAGTAAATCTTTTTAGCTTTCTAATGAATATTTATAGTCAAAATTTGGACTTGTTTAACCCCACCTAAAAACTATTTTAGTAAAACAACTCATGTTTGTGTCAATTTAATTTTAACATTAAATAAATATATATTAATGTCATTTTCCAACCAAAGTGGCTCAATGGGGTACCCAAGTTGACCCATGGGTTGTCTTGGTCGGCCATTACTCATCCAATAGGAGTAGGACAAGTGTCAATCTCATATCATATTATTAAAACATTGTTTTTACCTTAAACTACACTAATTACCTCTAATCGCGATTAAGAACTTAAAAGTTACTATTCACCAAAAAAATTATTTTAATCTCATTGAACCACATTTTACTTCTTAATGACAACCATGTATGTCGGATTTTTGAAAATCAAATCACAGAAGTGGTAATATTTCATTTAAACGAAAAATCAGTTATTTAACTACCACTTAGTGGTTTCACTATTCATCAAAAATTGAAGTTTTTCAGAACAATGCCAAAATTTTACCCTAAGCTATAATTGATATTCCAAATTCAAAAATGATGTATATTTTACAAAATTCCAAACATATAAGTTGCATTAATTAATTTTATAATTAATTCCCGCTGTCACAACAAATAGCATGTTTTTAAGAAACAATTTATATCAAAAGATTGGCAATTGTTTATGTCCAATTTCAATGTTAAATTAATTCTAATGACCACCATTGGATAAAATGGTAAAAATATATTCTAATTATACTTTAAAACCACTAAATATTATAATTTATCACAATAAATTATTTTGATTAAAAAAGTTGTTTTAAGTATTTTTCACTATTCATAAAAAAATTGGAAGTTCTCAGAAAGTTACAAAAAATTCAACTTAGGATAATTTCGATATTACAAATTCAAAAATGAAGTCCATTTTGAAATATAAAATTTCTATAATTTTAAAAAGTGGTTATTACTATTCATAACGGCTACTTTGATTAGTTGCGGTGTTTTAGAACTCGAAGTTGCGTACAATGCAAGCTATTGCATTATTGGATGAGAAGCGTATCGTGGAAGCTCGGGGTGTTACATTGGTCTTGTATCCTATGTGGGTCCCAACTTAGATGATTCAATACTGGTCTTGTATCCTATGTGGGTCCCAGTATAGATGAATCAATGAAGAGTGTTGGTCTTGTATCCTATGTGGGTCCCAGCCGTGCTGGTCTTGTATCCTATGTGGGTCCCAGCTTAGATGATTCAATACTGGTCTTGTATCCTATGTGGGTCCCAGTATAGATGAATCAATGAAGACAACTGGTCTGGTATCCTATGTGGGTCCCATCTTAGATGATTCAATACTGGTCTTGTATCCTATGTGGGTCCCAGTATAGATGAATCAATGAAGACAACTGGTCTTGTATCCTATGTGGGTCCCAGTATAGATGAATTAATGAAGAAAACTGGTCTTGTATCCTATGTGGGTCCCAGCTTAGATGATTCAGTATCTATATCTGATCATCTTTATCGTCATTCAAATAAGTATACCTGCGTGAGCTGAATCTTGTGTTACTTTCCTTTGTGGATTGTGTTGAGCTATCCTGTGTGGATTTACTATTTACTCTCCTTTGTGGATTGTGTTGAGCTATCCTATGTGGATTTACTATTTACTCTCCTTTGTGGATTGTTTGGAGCTATCCTGTGTGGGTATACGTTTTCTTTCCTGTGTGGACTGGGTTGTGCTTGGGCTCGGACGTTGGAGCCGAACAGGAATTGATGACTTAGGTATATGTATGGGCATATACCTAAGTCGTGCCAGATGTTACTTCGTGATTGTATCTTTTTTTTGTGGCTTATCCTTTGTGGATTTCGGGAGACCTTCAGGGGTCTCGGGGTCCCTACTGAGTAGCTTATACTCACCCCTGCACGGGCTATGCCCGCACTACGTTGTGTTGTTTGCAGACGACGGACAGTGCTGATCGTGGTGGAGGCTTGCAGAGCAGGACGGTACCTGGAGGTGGACCACTGGGCGGGACGTACTCGGAGCGGTCAGGTGGACCTGAGGAGCAGTGGAGGCTATCTGTACCCACCCTTCAGGTGGGACTTCCAGAGGACGGCTCGACGTTGTGGCTTTTCCTTTCAGTTGTTGTTTTTCCTTTTAACTGTACTTTACAGTTGGGCTTGTATTTCCGGCCCCTTTTACTTCCATCACACCTTGTATAGTTTTGACTTAGTGTTTACTTTTCTGCTTGCTTACTCTGTGGTGCTTGTTTACTTTTCAAAGGCAATGCCTTCCCTTTTGTTGGGATTTACGCCTTGGTGCTAGTCGCCAGCCACTGGTCTATGGAAGGCGGGCTTGGGGTAGTCACGGCACGGGCCCCGAGGACGGGTCGTGACAAATTGGTATCAGAGGTGGTCGGTTCTACCGGAGACTCTGATCTTTCTTCTATGTGAAGCAATAGTGTTTAGCGTATTGGTTGTGGTTATCAGTCCAGGGAGTCCAGTGTTGGTGCGGCGGCCGACGTATCCGTACACCAGGACTCTGACTTCTGATTTCCGACTTAATGCGGGAAAACATTGATTGCATGTGTGTTCAAGTTTTCTTTGTGATTACTTGTGTCAGCTCACCAGGTATACTGTTCTGACCATGGCACACCTGTTTCTTTCAGGATGGCCCCACGACGGCAGCTAACTAGGGTTCCGAGAGTGGATCGTGAAGACATCCCACCGAGCGACGAGGCCTCGGTGCAGGCCTCCTTGTCAGCAGAGGCACCGGCGGTACCTTTACCCGTCGAGCCACCGATGCTTCCAGCACCAGCCTCTGACGATGCACGTCACCTCAGTGCACTGCATGAGTTCCAGCGCCAGCGACCGCCCAGATTCTGTAGAGAGACAGACCCCCAGGCAGCCAAGGACTGGCTGGAGGCAGTAGTGAGAGTTTTTCCGTTAGTGAGGACACCAGTGGACCTCATGGTGATCCTCGCAGCGATCCTCCTGCACGCGGCAGCAGGCAGATGGTGGAGCTTGATGCTCCAGGTGCACGACAAGGCATCACTCCTCTGGACGGACTTTGAGAGCATCTTTCACTCCGAGTTTGTCCCAGCCACGCTCCGTGTGGTACGCATACAGGAGCTTCTTCAGCTGCAGCAGGGCAGCTTGACAGTGGCCCAGTACTCGGTGAGATTTACTGATCTCTCTCACTACTCCACAGATATGGTACGGGACCCGTTCTTACGAGCCCGGACCTTCGAGCAGGGATTGAGGCACGAGATCAGGGCTTCTATGATCTCCCTCAACATTCCGACACAGGCAGAGGTGTTGGAGAGGGCCCTTCTAGTGGAGAGTTTTCTCGCCCAGCAAGCTCCAGTGATAGGACCCTCCACAGGACGGCCTGTAGCAGGGTCTTCTGCAGCTGGCAGTAGACAGGTGACGCAGAGGTTCAAACGGGCCAGACCATCAGATGGGCAGTCTCAGGATGAAGATTCAGTTGTGCGGGGCACCCGAAGGAGAGCTATCTACGCGAGGGGCAAATATTGCTACGCATGCAGTGGGCGAGGTCACATGGCTCGAGACTGCCCGACTCGTCTTACAGATGAGCAGCAGGCAGTAGAGGGACCTCCCAGACAGAGGTTCGGCCATGGTGGTCCACAGGGTGCAGGCGAACGAGGCACAGGAGCTGGCCGAGTAGCTGATGGTGGGAGACACTTCGAGGTGTTGCCACCACCACCACCAGGAGGTCCACCTCGACTGCAGGGAGTAGGTGGACATACGAGAGTTCAGCTTCAGGCAGCCGAGGCCTTCGATCATGGAGCTCTGGGAGCAGATGGACAGGAGCGGAACTAGTGGATACATCCTTTGTACTTCTATTTCCTTGTTGCTTTTGTGTAGCGTCTTTGTATTATGAGCTGCAATAATAAAAGACGCATACCTTTGTGATGTTTTCATTCCTGTCCTCTTTTGTGTTGTTAATTAGAGGTTCCAGTTTTGACTGTTGACTTAACTCTCACTTGTGAGACATCTACTAGAGGAGACCCAGTTACCACACACTAATGCCGACAGTGTGACTCAACCCTTGGAGGCGAGAGTAACGGTTGGATCTCTTGGTAGTAGAGTCGAGGCCTTACGACGTCATCCTTGGTATGGATTAGTATCATCAATGTCAGGATTGACTGTATTAGGCAAAGAATGTGGTTCATCCAGGGGATGGGACCAGATTTCTCTTATCGGCAAAGAAGAAATCTTAGCATCTCTTGTGGGACCGGGGATGGTCCAGGTCATCCAGGAGCGATGAGTACAGCTCAGAGCCGATAGAAGTCTTATGCTGACAGGAGGCGGAGGCCACTAGAGTTCGAGGATGGCGACCACGTCTTCTTGCGTGTCTCACCATGACGTGGTTTGCGGAGATTTGTCTAAGGCGGCAAGTTGTCTCCACGCTTCATCGTTGACCATAGGGAGCTAGGCGTGGATGATTGGGCGACTTTTACGGAGGTCCCGGGGGAGATACAGGATCGACATGAGGGGGTCCTATGTGGACGATCGATTCCTCTTGTGCGCATCAGATGGCAGCACGGGAACCTCCAGGGAGCACATGGGAGCGGGAGGCTCAGATGCGTGCTCAGTACCGCCTTTGTTTCCCTAGTTTGTGTTGAAGATTTACGGGGACGTAAAGCCCTGTGGTGGGAGTAATGTAAAGACCCATAAATTTCAAGGAAATTTTTTTCTTAATTTTCTTTGGAATTTTACAAGAGCGCAGTTTCTGACGGCACCTGATTCCGAGGCCCGGTGTGCCCGGAATCATTTTCCGAAGTTTGGCTCGGGTACGTTCAGTGAACGGACGAGCGGGTTTTTCTAACTTTTGAACCGGTGCCCGGAATTGAATTATGAGGGCATTGATGAAATCGCAGCGCCGGTATTTTCTTAGAAATGCCTCTTCCGGAGTTGCGTTTGCTCAGGTGTGGTTTTTAATTTTCGGGCTTAAAGTTAAGAAATAAAATAATTTTTTTCGACAACTTTATTTTATTTCACTTAAGCCACTTGGAAACCACTTGAAGCCACTTAAAAGCGTCTTAAACTGAGTTGAACTGGATAGGGTACTATCCAAAAATATCCTACCCTCTTGGTAGGATATTTGTGAGGTGGGGCCCGCACGAGCCCCGCCGTTTCTTTCCGCTAAGTAATGCACCCGCGAAAACCCATCATTATGAAAGTCAACTGACGCGTTTCTTAAATTCTTAACAGACCATTTAATTGGGCGGTTTATTTCGTGAATTAAATGAGCTGTTACTTTTGTTGAATTAATACAACGAATTGATGGGTCGTTAATTACCTTGGCGTAATAATAAAATAAGACCAACGAGTCTTTTTGAAGGATTACTCATTGAGAGGTTTGACAGAGTTCTCATGCCTTTATCCTTCTTCGCGAAGAACGCGAAGAACGCCGGCCTCCAACGAAGAACGCCGAACCCGGAAATCGACGACGCGACGCTGTGTTCCGTGACGCCGACGTTCCCTTCCTGCAACTTTCTTCTGCGACGTCTCTTCCTCCGCAATGGATCTTCGATCAGCGGCTTGAGGTAAGAGTCTCGGATTTTCTTTTTAATCTCTTTGTGGTTTTTACCAAAACACGGATTTAATTATAATTAAATTAAATCTGTTGTTTCTTGGTCCGTTGAGTTCGCCGACTCAACGCCGGTTTCCGCGATGACGCGACGCCCTTCCGCGACGACGCGACGATCCCCTTCTTCCGCGACGAGCAATTCCGCGAAGAACGCTCACGCGTGACGACTACGAGGTAGGGATTTTATTTTTTGGAAATGCCCTTAATTCCCATGTTGTTTCCATTCAAAATGAAGAACCCGAATCACAAAACAATTTTATTTCATTAAAATTGTTTTCGGATATGTATTCATATGTTGAATATTGTTTCTCCCATTGTTTATCACTAACGTGGAGGGTGCGGGCCAAACGAACACGGCCCGAAGAACCTCCGTCGTTCTTCGTTGTAATGCAGATTTGACGGGCGACGACGGAACGTGCCGCAACGGAAGTGTGATGGTTCCAAAGTGAAGAGCGAGTCTCGGGAGGAGCAGCGGCGCAGACGAGAACAGAATCGGACCACCGGAGCGACTCCGGGGGCCCGCGGAAGCCGCCGGCGGTGCGGGTCGCCGGCGCGGCAGGGGCGCTCGCAGACCCGCGGTCACGTGGGTCCGGCGTGCGGGGGATGCGGCTGAAGCCGCGTCCGGTTGTCCGAGCGACACCCCGCGGGGTTGTCACGCGGGGGCGGCGGCTCCCACCCGCGTCGCTCGGCTGCCCAGGGCGAAACCCCGCGGGTGCCGCGGGGGTGTCACGCGGGGGTGGCGGCTCCCCCCCGCGTCGCTCGGCCGAGCCGAGCCGGGCTGGCCGATCCAGGCCGGTTCGGCCGACCCAGGGGGGGGTCGGGCCGGGTCGGCCCGGGCCCGGACCCCCCATCTTCGGACGGTTTTCGTTCAAATGCCTATAACTTGAGCTACGGGACTCCAAACGACTCGCAGTCAGCGGAAAAGCGATCCTTGGATTGAGACGGTCGTTTCGGTATATTGCACTCAAGGTTTCGGAATACTTTGAGTTCGGCCGGGTTGGTTCGTACACGAAACCAACCGGGCCCTCGGAGCGGAAACGCTCATATCTTGAGCTAAGGACGTCCGATCAACGTGCCGTCAGCTTTGTTGAATTCCTCTAAGTGAGACGGATCTTTTGGCTCACTCCGCCCGAGGTTTGGATGCAAGTGGAGTATGGTCGGGTTGGTTTTGCCTTAAAAACCAACCGGGCCCCTCGGACGAAAAAGCCAATAACTCTCAGACCGTGCGTCTGATTGACGCGCCGTCTACGACGTTGAGTTCCTGTTGACGATACGGAACTTTTGGCTACATCAACTTCGGACTTTGTGACAGTTGATGTATCGGCCTCTTGGCTCGTGGAGCGGACCCTCCCGAACGAGCTTGCTGTGTGCGGGAACCCTAGAGCTGGCTGCAACTGCTACTTCGACGACGACGACTGTGCAGAAATCCTCAGTGGACTGCGATGATGAAGAGTGCTGGTCTTGTATCCTATGTCGGTCCCAGCCGTGCTGGTCTTGTATCATATGTGGGTCCCAGCTTAGATGATTCAATACTGGTCTTGTATCCTATGTGGGTCCCAGTATAGATGAATCAATGAAGAGTGCTGGTCTTGTATCCTATGTGGGTCCCATCCATGCTGGTCTTGTATCCTATGTGGGTCCCAACTTAGATGATTCAATACTGGTCTTGTATCCTATGTGGGTCCCAGTATAGATGAATCAATGAAGAGTGCTGGTCTTGTATCCTATGTGGGTCCCAGCCGTGCTGGTCTTGTATCCTATGTGGGTCCCAGCTTAGATGATTCAATACTGGTCTTGTATCCTATGTGGGTCCCAGTATAGATGAATCGATGAAGGCAACTGGTCTTGTATCCTATGTGGGTCCCAGCTTAGATGATTTAATACTGGTCTTGTATCCTATGTGGGTCCCAATATAGATGAATCAATGAAGACAACTGGTCTTGTATCCTATGTGGGTCCCAGTATAGATGAATCAATGAAGACAACTGGTCTTGTATCCTATGTGGGTCCCATCTTAGATGATTCAGTATCTATATCTGATCATCTTTATCGTCATTCGAAGAAGTATACCTGTGTGAGCTGAATCTTGTGTTACTTTCCTTTGTGGATTGTGTTGAGCTATCCTGTGTGGATTTACTGTTTACTCTCCTTTGTGAATTGTGTTGAGCTATCCTGTGTGGATTTATTGTTTACTCTCCTTTGTGGATTGTGTTGAGCTATCCTATGTGGGTATACGTTTTCTTTCCTGTGTGGACTGGGTTGTGCTTGGGCTCGGACGTTGGAGCCGAATGGGAATTGATGACTTAGGTATATGTATGGGCATATACCTAAGTCGTGCCAGATGTTACTTCGTGATTGTATCTTTCCTTTGTGGCTTATCCTTTGTGGATTTCGGGAGACCTTCGGGGGTCTCGGGGTCCCTACTGAGTAGCTTATACTCACCCCTGCACGGGCTATGCCCGCACTACGTTGTGTTGGTTGCAGACGACGGACAGCGCTGATCGTGGTGGAGGCTTGCGGAGCATGACGGTACCTGGAGGTGGACCACTGGGCGGGACGTACTCGGAGCGGTCAGGTGGACCCGAGGAGCAGTGGAGGCTATCTGTACCCACCCTTCATGTGGGACTTCCAGAGGACGGCTCGACGCTGCGGCTTTTCCTTTCAGTTGTTGTTTTTCCTTTCAGTTGTACTTTACAGTTGGGCTTGTATTTCCGACCCCTTTTACTTCCAGCACAGCTTGTACAGTTTTTACTTAGTTTTTACTTTTCCTCTTGCTTACACTGTGGTTCTTGTTTACTTTTCAAAGGCAATGTCTTCCCTTTTGTTGGGATTTACGCCTTGGTGCTAGTCGCCAGCCCCTGGCCTATGGAAGGCGGGCTTGGGGTAGTCACGGCATGGGCCCCGAGGATGGGTCGTGACAATATTGAGAATGTAGAGTATGGGTATCATGTTCAATGACCTATTTCACTTTACTCTAGATGTTTTTTCAGACGAGTATTCCAAATCAGAGTAATTATATGAGGTTTTGCGCTTAGTGATTAGGTATGTGGTCACTCTGTTTATGCTCCCAATGTTTCTGGAGTGCATAAAAAGGTTAAGGATATCAAGTGGATGTTTTTTCTATAATTTTATCCTTGATAGAGTAGATATTAGATCATTTCAATAAGCATGTCTTTAGGTGTTTCATCATAGGTGTTTAGGTATTCAGGGTTACGGCCAGTGGGGAACTGACCACAGAAGATCTCCTCCCATTCTTTTGGGGCAGGTGGCTTCTAAGCACCTATCAGAGGATTTTGGTTTTCATGATATGTTTGTAGGGCATGGGCATCGTCAGCCTCAATGCATGACCAACCAGGGAGGCTAGTATTATGTGGGTGTTTAGGCCCCTTTTTGACAGTAGCAGAAATTGCCTATAATGCAGTTTTAGTAGTAGGGACTTCTGGTGTTTGTTCAGCAACTGAGAGTAGGTGGAGTTGGAAGAGGGAAGCCTCATAATGGTCCCCATATATAGATACCTAGGCCATATCAAGATCATGAAGGCTGATAGTAGAGAGTAATAGGATCTATACTTGGTCAAATGCATGAGTTAGAGGAAGAAGTGCCAAAAGAGTAGGGATTTGTTCAAGGTACGATTAGATTATCATCTAACATTTTGTGTCCTTTTTTTTATTTGGGATCCTCACACTCCTTTATTTATCTTTATTTGGTCCATATTTTGGGACTGGATGTGGGGATATTTTCAGTTCCCTTATGTTGACTACACTGGTTTGAGGTCAAGATTCTTTATTTGATGTGTGCTAGTGATGTAGGTTGGTGATGGGGAAGCACCAATATATTTATTATAGGTATAGCCATATGATGTTATCATTGACATGGATTGGTTTTATGTCGTGTGGGAAGTCATTGGATATTTTTGTAGGAGAGTTTTGTTTTCAATTGTGGAGGGCTAGCGAGTGTAATTTTTTTGTCAAGTGGGGTTATCAAATGGGTGGTAGGATAATGGAGCCTCTTTTGTCACAGTTGTTGGAGTTTTCTAGGGAATCTTAAGTTGGGGATGTTCCTAGGGTTGTGGAAGAGTTATTGGATGTTTTCCCAAAGGAGTTTATGACACTACCCCCTCAACATGTCATCGAGTTTGGGATAGAGTTTCACTCGATTGCGTCTCTGGTTTCGATGGCTCTCTATCGGATGGTGCCTACAGAGTTTCAAAATTTGAGGTTGTGGGTGGATGATCTGATGCAAAGGGGTTTCATTCGACCTAATGTGTCGTCATGGGGTGCTCCAGTGTTGTTCTCCAAGAATTAGAATGGTATTATAAGGTTATTTATATACTAATTAAGGTTTAAGTAGGTGAATCACAAGAACCGTTACCCTATTCCTAGGATAGATGATCTTTTCAACCAACTGAGAGGAACTATTTGGTTTTTGAAGATCGATATATGGTGGGTATCACCAGTTGAGGGTGAAGGATGAGTATATTCCAAATACTGTCTTTATATGAATATATGGGAACTTTAAATTTGTATTCATTTTTTGGTGTTATGAATTCACTATATGTGTTCATTGGGCTCATGAACTCCATGTTCCATGAGTTATCTAGTTGGTTTTTCATTATATTCATTGATGATATCTCAATCTACTCGAGGTCAGAGGAGGAGCATATTAAGCATCTCAGAGCTATTTTGCAGGTCCTTTGACACCAAAATCTCTATAGAAAGTTGTCCATGTGTGAGTTTTGGACACAAGAGGTTCATTTACTTGGACATGTGGTGTCTCATTAGGGTGTGTCAGTAGACCCATCAAATATCAAGGTAGTTGTTTCTTGGGAAACACCCAAGAACATGGTATAGGTTTATAGTTTTTTGGTCTCTTAGGCTATTATTTGAGGTTTTCACCTAATTTATCTCAAGTTCCTTCTGACATAATTGGCTAGAAAGGAATTTTTTTTTGTAGAGTAATCAGTTTTAGGCAGTGTTTGGTTACCTGAATGAGAAGTTGTTTAGTGCTTCAGTTCCCTGAGGAGGATGTGTTATTTGAGGTTTTCTATGATGCATCCCATCTGGGCTAGGGATGTATGTTGATGTACTAGAGAGTAGTGATCTCTTATAGGTCTAGGAAGTTACATACCCATGAGCATATCTATGACACTCATGATATGGAGTTGGTTAAAGTTGTGTTTGTGATGAAGTTGTGGTGGCATTACCTCATCAGTGAGCGCTTTGTGGTTTTCATAGACTACAATGGCCTAAAATATTTTTTCTCTCTGTGATATTTGAATCTACACAATAGGAAGTGGATAGAGTTCCTTTATGATTACAATTTTTATATCTCTTACACCCTAGGAAATGGGAATGTTTTTTTTTGATGTTTTGAGTCTAAATTCCCAAGGAGATATGGTTTGGGAGTCTGAAGATGTTTGGAAAGGGTTGGAGGAGCTTTTAGTAATGCATCTTGATATTGGGGAGAGAAGTGGTCATGGTTTTCTCAATCAAATTATTAGGGAGTCATCTTTGATGCAGTAGGTAAAGGATTCTTAGTGGAGAGACTCATAGGAAGAGGTGATTATTGAATGTGTAGAACATAGTGATTCCCCTGAGGGATGGTCAGAGGATTTTCAAAATCAGATGTCATTCTAGGACAGGTTTTTCATTCCATTGGTGATGTGTGTGGGAGTTCTCTATGAGTTTTACATATCACCTTTATCAGTACATCCCAGTGTGATAAATATGTATCATGGATTGAGGATATAGCTTTTGTGGCCAGAGATGAAATAGTTGATGGCAGAGTTTGTAGCAAGGTGTCTAGTTTGTTATCAAGTGAAATAAGATCATTGTGTTCCTAGAGGTTTGTTGCAGTCCTTGGATATTTTTGAGTGGAAATGGTAGGACATATCTATAGACTTAACCACGAGGTTACCCCAGGCTCAGGGAGGTTTTGATTCAATTTTATTGATAATAGATTGACTGATGAATTCAACTCATTTTCTGGTGATCTGTGACTCGAGTGTTGTGGATATTTTGGTGAGGTAGTATGTGGACGATGTGTTCAGGCTTCATGAGGTACCTAGGACCATCATCTCTGATTGGGGTCCTAATTTTACCTTATGTGTATAGAGGGGATTGTATTAGTATTTTGACTCCCAGTTTTACCTTAGAATTGCTTTCCACTCTCAGATAGATGGAAAGATAGAGTGGGCCATCCAAATGCTAGAAGATATGTTTCAAAATTGCATCTTGAATTTTGGTAGATCATGGGTAAGGTACTTACCTTTGGTTGAGTTTTCATACAATAAAAACTATCACTCATCCATTATAATGGCCTCATTTTAGGTATTTTACAAGTGTTCATGTCATTCCCCAATGTGTTGGATGGAGGTTGGGGAGTCGGAATTTCTTAGTCCTGATGTGGTGAAAATCACAACCAAGAAGATCTAGTAAGTTCAAAAGATGATAAGGATGACACAAAACTATTAAAATGATATGATGATCATAGTCTAAGGTCCCTATAGTTTGATTTTAAATACCATGTGTTCATGAGAGTCTCCCCTTGACATGGGCAGTGGAGGTTTGGTAGGGGTAAGTTTTCTCCCCAGTTCATTGGTCCCTTTGAGGTATTGGGGTGAGTTGGCAAGGTGAAATATTGGTTTTCATTTCCACCACAGTTGGAGAGGATTAAAAACATGATTTATGTGTCTCAACTTCATTAATATCTTCATAATTACTCACACATCATCGACTGGGGAGAGTTGGATATCAAGGATGATGTGATGTTTGTGGATTGACCAGTATACATCCAGGATCATCGAGATAGGGTGTTGCATGGATGAAACATCCCCTTAGTTTGAATGTTGTGGATTCATGGTGTCATGGAGGAGATTACTTAAGAGTAAAAGATGTAGATGTGTTCCTTATACCTTGATCTACTTTGAGTTTTACTTTTATTTGTTCTGTTTTGATGTTGTTATGATGGATCTAACTATTTTATGAGATGTGTTTTTCTTATTGATACATTATGTGTGATAAAACTTCCAAAATATTAAAAGGGTAAGACCTGAATCCTAAAAAATACATGTTATGCGCTGACATGATTAAAATAATGGGGATGATTTAGTGCCTCCCAAAGAAGATAATATCTTGACATGGAAGATGTAATTACCTGATTTGTGTGCTTGAGGCAATATTGTGTGTTTTTTGTGAAAGCATTCGGTTTGGGACTTGTGTAGATTGAGATGTTAATGTGGATGGTTATGTGGAAAGTGGTTTCATGTGGATGGTACCAGATTTTTGGTGTTGTGCCTAGTGATAGGATGTTGATGAGGTTTTGTGGAATGTTTCATGGGTGTTTTGGTTGGTGTGTTTGGTTGGTGGTGTTTAAGGTGTAATGAGATTCTTGAGAGGTATCTATCAGGGTGGTTGTTCAAACCTATTTCCTTTTCAGGTTTTGTTTCAATTCTTAAGGGTGATAATCATTTGATAGGTATCTAATGTAATGATATGTGCCTTCATGGCCCATTATTTTTTTGGTTTTGTGGTCAAAGAGTGCTTGGAGGAGGCTATAGGGGGTTCAGTGGATGTTGGAGCTATAATAGAACTGTAGTAGGCATTTTATGTCATAAAATAAGGGTTTACAGTGTAATTTTATGGTTTATGACTCGTGTGGGTTGTAGTTTATGGCTTGTATATAGTGAGGGGATAGGTGTGAAAAAGGGTTTGACACTGTAAGATGGGAATTTATGACATAAGTCAATTCCAACCAGAAGCACCATGTTTTTTATAGGAAAGGGATTTTATGGCCTAAAGGTCGGTTTTAAGGTGTAAGATTTGTGGGCCTGTGGAATTTATGGAGTAAAAATTAAATTTATGTCAAAAGGGTGTGAGTTTCAGGTTTTTTATAAGTCTTATTTGTCCAAATTTCCTTTTATTCATCTACTCGTTTTCTCTCTCAATTGTGGGAAAACCCCTAGGTGATTTTGGGAGATCTTCTTTCCCATCTTCCATTTCCTTGATCTTTGGATTATGTTGGTTTCACATTGGTGATTCGTGGTGAGTTTTTCTCTCTTTCTCATGGTTTTATTTCCATTCTTCTCTCGAATATTCACTACGGTAGAGCATTTGTGATGTGAATATGTATTGGGATGCATTTTGATGATCCATTGATGCGGTGTAAGATGATCTGTGGTTTCCCTTGTGTGGTTATGAGTTTCAGTTTGTTTCGTCTTCACCCTATGGTGTGCAGCAAGATCGAAAAGCTTATTTGATGTAGGGGATCCTCGTTCTCACCTTTTTACATGCTATGTGTGGGGATTTCCTAATTTTTCTTTCCATTGTGTGGATAGTAAGGGTTGTCATGAATGATATAATTAAATACAAAACATGAAATTGATGGGTATGGGAAGATATCACATGCTTTACTACTTTGATATATGTTTCTAATATTATTGAGCATGTTTACTACCAATACTAAAAATAATGGCTATTAGGAGCCTTGTTTTCATTATAATTATTATGTTGTGATGACCATTGTTGTGTTGTTGTGTGATATCACCCTGAATAAAATGATAAAAAATGTATATTTGGATAATAAAATGGTTTCCCTTGAATTTTTTTTTGTGTGATAATACTCATGAAAAATAAATAAGTAATGTGATAAAATCCCGTGAATAATTTTTGGAAGTTGGGATATTTGTTGTTGTGTGTGGTTTCTTTATTGTGTTGTCTTGTGTGTTATGAGCTGATGTGCATTGGTGGTGATGACCAGTTGGGCTTTGTGATGTGTGTGGATGTGATGTGGTGGATGTTTGACATAAATGATATGTGTTTTACAGAGGTTACAATGTGAGGTTGAGGTTCATAGAGATTTGGTGTGCATATTTTGCGATGTGTGGTTGATGTGGGAGAGGTGTGGTGCGCAGTGGTGATAATGTATGGTGGTGATGTTTGGTTGTTGTGTGTGATGGATGTGTTGTGAGATTTTATTGGGATGTGTGATGTGTGGTTGGTATGGTAAGTTAGCTTGGGCGATGTGGTGTAGTGTCAACAGTGAATGTGTGGTGTTGTGACGGTGGTTGATGTGAGATGGTCTAGTTATTGTGTGGTGTGGTCATGATAGTTTTCTGGTTATCCATGAAATAATTGATAATGATGAATTAAATGAATAAATGAATGGGGTGTAAATGAATGTATGATAAATTAATTAAATTAATTGAATGAAATAATGGGTTTTTTAATGTGAAATAGAAAGACTAAGTGAATAAAAGTGGTGGAACCTATAACTAAAAGTGGGAAATATTTTGTGGCTTGTGTGGTGGTTGTGTGATGTGTTTCATATATTGGTGGCAGCGGTTGTGATGGTTGGTGTGTGGTACAGTGGTGGTGATGTGGTTTGTACTATTTAATTTGTTGTGAACTCATATAGTAGGTAGTGTGTGCTATCTATATATCATGTATCTTTATGTTATTTTGATATTCACCTCACCCAAGTTGGATAACCTTACCAACACTCAAAGGTTCTGGGTTCTGGGTGTTTTCCCAAACATCTAGGATTGCGGTGACACGGATGACTGGATAACCCCTCTTCCTTGTTCTTCCTTTAGTAGTGACAGTCTAGGTTTCTTCAGGTGAGATATACAATGATGGTCCAAGTGTTTTTAGGTGAGATGTGATGTGATGAGGTTGTGATGAGATGAGATTTGTGGTAGGGAGTCATGCGTGGTTGGAGGTGGCCATGAGGTTTATGTCCTTTACATTAATGATACCATATTGTTCTGGTTTTATGATGAGATGATATGTGATGGATCGAGTGTCTTCAGGTGAGATGTGGTGTGGTGATTCCTAATTCTATCACAGGATGCAAAACCTTGTGAGAGTGGGGTAGGTCAGGATGCATCTTGACCCAAATCAGAGATGGATCAGGTGTCTTCGGGTGAGATGTAATGTAATGTGATGGTATTTGGTTATGATAGATATGTATGGAAGGATGGGGTCATTGGATGTTTGAAGTTAGGGTGTGAGAGCAGCAAATCGGTGGGGAAGTGGTAGTGGGGTGTCTTGCTTTGTTATGATCTTGATGCTATTTTATTATATTGTATGTGTTATTTGATGAGTGAGTCATGGTGAGGTTGAGATTGGAAGTTGGAATGTTTAGGAGGTTGTTGGTTATTTTGTTTGTTCATTGGTGCATTAGTTTGATCTTTTCATATGTGCACTTGATACCTTGGGACTTAGTTAGAGGTCCCTAACCTAATCAATAGGGCATGGGTTGGGTTGTGTTTCAAGATGAATCCTTCCATCAGAATTGGCCAAATAAAGTGAGGTCAGGTATTGTAGTGTCCTGGTTAGTACACGGTGACCTGAAATGATTGCTTTCAAGAGAATTTTATGTTATGTTTTTAGGTAGGTGTGTTGTTTGAGTACATTTATCACTCTCCAGATATCTTCATGAACATACACTTCATCACAGGAGGACTCAGTCTGTCAAGGTGTGCATGGAAATCCTACTGGGTTATTGGAATCACCCCTACTTGCGTGCATGGAATGGGTTTCGATGTACACGGGTAGACAATCATGTTTTCTTTTTGGAACAGGTCTCTCTTGGAGATGAGCATATGGTTTGGGTCTAGAATGTTGTGGAGGTCAAGGATTCTATAGAATTCGATCATGTAAGTTATGTCACGAACCGTCCTCGGGGCCCGTGCCATGACTACCCCAAGACCACCTTCCATAGGCCAGGGGCTGGCGACTAGCACCAAGGCATAAAATTCCCGATAAAAAGGGAAGGCATTGCCTTTGTAAAGTAAACAAACACCACAGAGCAAGAAAGCAGTAGTAAACACTATGTAAAAGTTGGTACAACAGTAAGTGCGGAAAAGTAAGTGGGCCAGTATACAAACCCAAACTGAAAGTAAAGTACAACTAGAAAGGAAAAACAGCAACTGAAAAGTATAGCTGCAACGCCGAGATGTCCACTGGAAATCCCACCTGAAGGGTGGGTACAGGTAGCCTCCACTGCTCCTCGGGTCCAGCCAACCGCTCCGAGTACGTCCCGCCCAGTGGTCCACCTCCAGGTACCGTCCTGCTCCGCAATCCTCAACCACGATCAGCGATGTCCGTCATCTGCAACCAACACAACGTAGTGCGGGCATAGCCCGTGCAGGGGTGAGTATAAGCTACTCAGTAGGGACCCCGAGATCCCTGAAGGTCTCCCAAAATCCACAAAGGATAATTCACAAAGGAAATATGCAATCACGAAGTAACATCCGACACTGCTTAGGTATATGCCCATACATATACCTAAGTCATCAATTCTCATTCGGCTCCAACATCCGAACCCAAGTACAACCCAGTCCACACAGGAAAGAAAAACGTAAATCCACACAAGATAGCACAACACAATCCACATAGGAAAGTAAAACAGGATTCAGCTCACACAGGTATACTTCTTCATATGATGATAAAGATGACCAGATATTTCCACGGATTCATCTAAGTCGTCGGACCCACAAAGGATCGATAGGTACTAACCCCCGCAATGACCCACAAAGGATCTGACCCACAAAGGATCGATTGGTAACTAACCCCCGTAATGACCCACAAAGGATCTGACCCACACAGGATCGATAGGTAACTAACCCCCGCAAAGACCCACACAGGATCGGACCCACACAGGATCTGTAAGCGCTGGCCCAGACAGGACCGCTGAGTGGTGACCCACACAGGATCGGACCCACACAGGATCGGTAGAATTGATCCACGTAGGATCGTTGAGTGCTTTAGTCGTCGCCGTCGAATCCACTGAGGATCTCTGTACAGTCGTTGTCGTCGTCACAGTCGCAAACGTAGCTAGCTCTAGGGTTCTCGCACACACCAAGCTCGTTCGGGAGGGTCCGCTCCACGAGCCGAGAGGCTAATACATCAACTAACACATAATCCAAAGTTGATGTATCCAAAAGTTATGTATCGTCAATAGGAACTCAACGTCGCAGACGGCGCGTCAATCGAACGCCTGGTCTGAGAGTTATTGGCTTTTTCGTCCCAGGGGCCCGATTGGTTTTTAAGGCAAAACCAACCCGACCATACTCCACCTACATCCAAACCTTATGCGGAGTAAGCCAAAAGATCCATCTCACTAAGAGGAATCCAACAAAGTCGACGGCACGTCAATCGGACGTCCGGAGCTTAAGATATGAGTGTTTCCGCTCCGAGGGCCCGGTTGGTTTCGTGTACGAACCAACCCGGCCGAACCCAAAGTATTCTGAAACCTTGAGTGCGATATACCAAAACGACCATCTTGATCCAAGGATCAGATCGCAACTGACGGTGCATCGATCGGAGGCTCGTAGCACAAGTTATGGGCGTCCGACCGGAAAAGATTCGGTATTAAGGGGTTCGAGCCCGGTCCGACCCAGCCCGATACCCCCAAGGTCGACCCGAACCGGGTCCAGGTCTGGCCCGCTTGGGCGCGGCCCGGCCCGGCCTGGGCGCAGCGCGCCCAGTGCGCTGGCCAGGCGCTCGGCCAAACGGCCGAGCCGTTTGGAGTGCGGGGTGCCTGCCCCCCCTGGTTGTAACCGCGGCCCCCCATTAAGGGGGCCGTTGTGCTGGTCGGCCGGGGGTTTGAACCCCCGGCTACTCTCCTGTCCAGCCGGCCCGCCCTGGCCGGCCGGTTTCTGCCTCCACAGGACCGGCGACGGCCGGTCCCCCCTGCTCTAACGCCGGCGGCCCGATACCGGCCGCCGGTCTCCTTGCTCCACCATAGCCCGAAACCGGCCACGGCCTTGATTCGTCCGGTGCGGCGTGACGGCGCTGCACCCCTCCGCCACGGCCCCACTTCGGCCGCGGTGTTTTTGTGGTTCTCCAGCGCGGCGCGACGGCGCCGCGACTTGGTTCAACTTCACGACGCGGCGCGACGGCACCGCGCATTCCTTGTCGCACGATTCCGCTTGGTGCGACGACACCACGCCATTTCATTCCAATCCGCAATAAAAACATCATCAATAATGGAGGAGGGTCTTCTGTGTTTGTGCGGTCCGGCCCCCTCTCGTTAGTCGATAGCAATTGGTCGTATTTTCATGAAGAATGACAAGGTATGATTCACGAACAAAATAAATAAATAAATTAAACCCCTACCTCGTGCAAGCTTGTACGGAGGTTCATCAAATGAGGATTCGTCGCGGGAAGAGGCATCATGAAAGAAGACGTCGTTGGCGTCGCGGTACACGGCGTCGCGTAATCGGTTTCTGAGAACTCTGCGTTCTTCGTCGGAGACCGATGTGTTCTTCGCGTTCTTCGTCGAAGATGAAGAAGTTCCTCAAGTCCTTAGTCTTTTCTCCCAAAAACTCCACCAAAAGGTTCTAACCCCAAAATAAATTAAGCCCTCACTTAATTTATTAACTAGACATGAGTTTGAAATTCAAACCTACACACACATTAAACTCACACCATTAATAACATAAGTTATTAATGTTTAAGTTATCGAAAGTTAAAGGTGAGTTGAGGGAGTTTAAGAATATGAAGGGGTGGGGTTCGTGTGGGCCCCACAACCCTCATAACCTCTCTTGGGAAGTTGGGTAGTTACCCAACTTCCACCCAAAGCCTTAAACCACTTAAAGAAAAATAATAAAAATTATAGTTAAATTATAAATTAAAATTCCACAATTTTTATCTTCTCTCGTGCAAACGCAACTCCGGAAATGGCGTTCATAAGCAATTTCCGGCGCTACGGTTCCATCGGTGCCCTCGGAATTCGATTCTGAGCACTGGTTCAAAAGATAGAAATTCTCGCTCGTTCTTTCACTGAACGTACCCGAGCTAAACTTCGGATAGAAATTCCGGGCACACCGGGCCTCGGAATCAAGTGCCATCAGAAACTGCGTTCTTGTAAAATTACAAAGAAAATTAAGAAAAAATTTCCCTTGAATTTTACGGGTCTTTACATTACTCCCACCTCAGGGCTTTACGTCCCCGTAAAGATACATCGAAGACTAGGGAAACAAATGTGGGTACTGAGCACGCATCTAAGCCTCCCTCTCCCAAGTGCTCTCCTGGAGGTTCCCATGCTGCCATCTGATGTGCACCAGAGGAATCGACCGTCCACATAGGACCCGCTGCTGTCGATCCTCAATTCCCACCGGAACCTCCGCGAAAGTCTCCCCATAATCAATTTCTAGCTCCCCATGGTCAATGATATGCGTCGGTTCATGCACGTATCTCCTCAGCTGAGATACGTGGAAGACGTCGTGCACCCGGTGCAACTGAGGTGGTAGATCCAAGCAATAAGCCACCTCGCCAATCTTGCTGAGAACCTGGAATGGTCCGATGAAGCGTGGAGATAACTTGTCACCTCAGACAAATCTCCGCAATCCACATAAAGGTGAGACACGCAAGAAGATGTGGTCGCCATCCTCAAACTCTAGTGGCCTCCGCCTCCTGTCAGCATAAGACTTCTGCCGGCTCTGAGCTGTCCTCATCCGCTTCTGGATGACCTGGACCTTCTCTGTCATGGCCTGGACCATCTCCGGTCCCACAAGTGCTGACTCCCCAGGGTCTGTCCAGCACAAAGGAGATCTGCAAGGTTGGTCATACAACGCCTCATATGGTGCCATCCCGATGGTGGAGTGGTAGCTGTTGTTGTATGTGAACTCCACCAAGGGTAGGTGGTCCTCCCAGCTGCGACCCAAGTCGAGGATACATGCGCGGAGCATATCCTCGAGAGTCTGAATGGTCCTCTCCGTCTGAGGGTGAAATGCGGTGCTCAGACGTAGCTGCATCCCGAACACCTCCTGTAACCCCTTCCAAAGCCGGGAAGTAAAGCGAGCATCTTGATCAGAGACGATAGATGTCGGCACACCGTGAAGCCGTACAATCTCCTGAACGTAAAGTCATCCCAAGCTCTCCACTGAGCCCTTCTCTCTGATGGGTAAGAAGTGCGCCGACTTGGTGAGTCGGTCGACAATCACCCATATGGAGACGTGACCTCTGGAAGTGCATGGAAGTCCAGTCATGAAGTCCATAGATATGCCGTCCCACTTCCACTCCGGGACCTCCAAGGGATGTACCAAGCCTGCTGGTACCTGGTGCTCTGCCTTCACCTGCTGGCAGGTGAGGCATCGAGAAACGGACTCTTCCACAACCTTCTTCATGCCCGGCCACCAGTGCTGTCGTCTGAGGTCCTGGTACATCTTTGCCACTCTAGGATGTACCTCCAAAGGGGAAGTGTGAAACTTTCTCAGCACCACCTCTCGTAAAGCAACTGGTACCAAGGTATATCCTCTGAAAAGGACGTTGTGCTCTGCTCCAAAGGAGAAACCATCAGGTGCCTGTCCTGAGGATATCTGTGCACGCCGCGTCTCACAGTCAGCGTCCCTACGCTGTGCCTCTCTGACCCACTGTAGTAGTGGAGGGGTGACTGTGAGAGACTGAAGGAAGGTTTATCTATCCCTATCCACGAAGGATATCCGCAAATTGGCTAGCTACTTTGTCGCCTCCTCAAGTAGCTGAATGCTCGTCCTCCTGCTGAGAGCATCGGCTACTACGTTCCCCTTCCCAGGAGTATAGACTATCTCAAAGTCATAGTCCTGGAGTAACTCGAGCCATCGTCGCTGTCTCTGGTTTAGTTCCTTCTGAGAGAAGATGTAACTGAGACTCTGATGGTCAGAAAAGACTATAAAGCGCTCACCCATCAAGTAGTGTCACCATGTCTTTAGAGCGAAGACCACTGCTGCTAACTCCAGGTCATGGGTAGTGTAGTTCTGCTCATGCGGCCTCAACTAATGTGATCCATAGGCGATCACTGCCTGCTCCTGCATCAGGACACATCCGAGTCCGGTCCCTGATACATCGTAGTAGACTATGTACCCTACTCCCTCCTCTGAAAACCTCAAGATAAGGGCACTGGTCAATCTCTGTCTTAGCTCCTGGAAGCTCTGCTAACATCTGTCTGACCACACGAAGGGTTTCCCCTTCCTCCTTAACGTTCTTCAAAGCTGCAAAGATTTCTCCTTTGCCGAAAAGGTAAATCCGTTCTCATCCCCTGGATGAACCACGTTCCTTGCCTAATACAGTCAATCCCGTAATGATTAGTTAATTCATGTCATGGATAACGTCATAAGGCCTCGACGCTGCAACCAAGAGATCCAACCGTTACTCTCGCCTCCAAGGGTTGAGTCACACTGTCGGCATCAGTGTGTGGTTATTGGGTCTCCTCCAGTAAGAATCTCGCAAGTGAGGGTCAAGTCAACAGTTTTTAACCGACACCTCTTAGTAATAACAAACAAAATACAAGAAAGAAAACGTCACCATTGCAAGTGTCTTTTATTACTTCAACTCAAAGTACAAGGACACAAGGCAACACAAACTACGAAGCTAGAGGAATTATGGGCGAAGGCCTCTATGCCTGGAGCTAGTCCCGCACTAGTCCACCCGCTTCCGGAGCTCCATGATCGTAAGCTTCAGCTGCCTGAAGCTATGCTCTCCCCTGAGGTCGGGGTGGACCTCCTGGTGGTGGTGGTGGTAGAGCCTCAAAACGTCGTCCACCACCTGCCGCTCGACCAGCTCCTCGGCCTCGTCCACCTGCTCCCTGCGGACCGCCACGGTCGAACCTATGCCTCTGCCTAGGTGGTTCCTCAACCGTCTGCTACTCCTCTGCATGGCGGGTCGGGCAGTCACGAGCCATGTGGCCCTGCCCGCCGCATGCATAGCACTGTCTTCCACTCGTAAGACTGGTTCTGCTGCGTGTGCCCCGCACCTCCGAGCCAGTATCCTATGGTCATCCACCCATTTGCCTGGCCCGCTTAGACCTCTGCGACATCTGTCTACTGCCGACTACAGAAGACTCTGCCACGTGTCGCCCTGCGATAGGTCTCACCGCTGGTGTAGACTTAGCAAGAAAACTCTCAATGAGAAGAGCTCGCTCCAGTACTCCTGCCTGAGTCAGAATGCTGAGGGAGATCAGCGATGCCCTAATCTCATGCCTCAATCCCTGCTCAAAGGTCCAGGACCGGAAGAATGGGTCCCGTACCATGTCGGTCGAGTATCACGAGAGATCGGTAAATCTCGCAGAGTACTGGGTGACTGTCAAGCTACCCTACCGCAGCTGAAGAAGCTCCTGGATGTGCACCGCACGGAGGGTGGCTGGGACAAACTCTGAGTGGAAGAGGCTCTCAAAGTCCGTCCAAAGAAGAGATGCCTCAACGTGCACCTGGAGCATCAAGCTCCACCATCGGCCCACTGCCGCGTGCAGTAGGCTAGCTGCAAGGATCACCATGAGGTCTGCTGGTGTCCTCACTAACCGAAAAACTCGTACCACTGCCTCCAGCCAGTCCTCGGCTGCCTGGGGGTCCGTCTCCCCGCGGAACCTGGGCGGTCACTGGCACTGGAACTCATGCAGTGCACTAAGGCGATGTGCATCGTCAGCGGCTGGGGCTGGAAGCATCGGTGGCTCGGCGGGTAGAGGTACCGTCGGTGCCTCAGCTGTCAAAGGGCCTTGCACCGAGGCCTCGTCGCTCGGTGGGCTGTCGTCATGCTCAACTCTCGGAACCCTAGCTGGCTGCCGTCGTGGGGCCATCCTGAAAAGAAACAGGTGTGCCACGGTCAAAAATTATACCTGGTGAGCTGACACAAATAATCACATAGAAAACTTGAAACACACATGAAATCAATTTTTTCGTGCATTAAGTCAGAAATCAGAAGTCAGGGTCCTGGTGTACAGATACATTGGCCGCCGCACCAACACTGGACTCCCTGGACTGATAACCACACCCAATATTCTTAACACTATTGATTCACATAGTAAAAGATCAGAGTCCCAAGTTCGGTGGTAGAACCAAACTCCTCTGATACCAATTTTTCACGACCCGTCCTCGGGGCCCGTGCCGTGACTACCCCAAGCCCGCCTTACATAGGCTAGGGGCTGGAAACTAGCACCAAGGCATAAAATTACCGATAAAAAGGGAAGGAATTGCCTTTGTAAAGTAAACAAACACCACAGAGTAAGAAATCAGTAGTAAACACTAAGTAAAAACTGGTACAACAGTAAGTGCGGAAAATTAAGTGGGCCAGTATACAAATCCAAACTGAAATTAAAGTACAACTGTCAAGGAAAAACAGCAACTAAAAAGTATAGCCGCAACACCGAGCTGTCCACTGGAAATCCCACCTGAAGGGTGGGTACAGATAGCCTCCACTGCTCCTCGGGTCCAGCCAACCGCTCCTAGTATGTCCCACCCAGTGGTCTACCTCCAGGTACCGTCTTGCTCCGCAAGCCTCAACCACGATCAGCGTTGTCTGTCGTCTACAACCAACACAACGTAGTGCGGGCATAGCCTGTGCAGGGGTGAGTATAATCTACTCAGTAGGGACCCCGACACCCCCGAAGGTCTCCCAAAATCCACAAAGGATAATTCACAAAGGAAAATGCAATCATGAAGTAACATCCGACACTGCTTAGGTATATTCCCATACATATACCTAAGTCATCAATTCTCATTCGGCTCCAACATCCGAACCCAAGTACAACCCAGTCCACACAGGAAAGCAAAACGTAAATCCAAACAGGATAGCACAACACAATCCACATAGGAAAGTAAAACAGGATTCAGCTCACACAGGTATACTTCTTCATATGACGATAAAGATGACCAGATATTGCCACTGATTCATCTAAGCCATCGGACCCACAAAGGATCGATAGGTACTAACCCCCGCAATGACCCACAAAGGATCGATAGGTAACTAACCCCCGCAATGACCCACAAAGGATCTGACCCACACAGGATCGATAGGTAACTAACCCCCGCAAAGACCCACACAAGATCGGACCCACACAGGATCTGTAGGCGCTGGCCCACACAAGACCGCTGAGCGCTGACCCACACAGGATCGGACCCACACAGGATCGGTAGCACTGATCCACATAGGATCGCTGAGTGCTGTAGTCATCGCCGTCGAATCCACTAAGGATCTTTGTACAGTCGTCGTCGTCGTCACAGTCGCAAACGCAGCCAGCTCTAGGGTTCCCGCACACAGCAATCTCGTTCGGGAGGGTCCGCTCCACAAGCCAAGAGGCTGATACATCAACTGACACATAGTCCAGATTTGATGTATCCAAAAGTTCTGTATCGTCAACTGGAACTCAACGTCGCAGACGGCGCATCAATCGGATGCCCGGTCTGAGAGTTATTGGCTTTTTCGTCCCAGGGGCCCGGTTAGTTTTTAAGGCAAAACCAACCCGACCGTACTCCACCTACGTCAAAACCTCAGTCGGAGTAAGCCAAAAGATCCGTCTCACTAAGATGAATCCAACAAATTTGACGGCACGTCAATCAGACGTCTGGAGCTTAAGATATGAGTGTTTCCGCTCCGAGGGCCCGGTTGGTTTCGTGTACGAACCAACCCGGACGAACCCAAAGTATTCTGAAACCTTGAGTGCAATATACCAAAATGACAGTCTCGATCCAAGGATCGCATCGCAACTGACGGTGTATCGATCGGAGGCCCGTAGCACAAGTTATGGTCGTCCGACCGAAAAAGATTCGATATTAAGGGGTTCGGGCCCGGTCCGACCCGGCCCGATACCCCCAGGGTCGGCCCGAACCGGGTCGACCCGAACCGGGTCCGGGTCCGGCCCGCTTGGGAGTGACCCGGCCCGGCCTGGGCGCAGCGCGCCCAGCGCGCTGGCCAGGCACTCGGCCCAACGGCCGAGCCGTTCGGAGTGGGGGGCGCCTGCCCCCCCTGGTTGTAACTGCGGCCCCCCATT
Source organism: Viscum album (assembly GCA_963277665.1). NCBI lineage: Eukaryota > Viridiplantae > Streptophyta > Magnoliopsida > Santalales > Viscaceae > Viscum > Viscum album. The sequence continues at coordinate 644,965,345 of OY728125.1, read as the reverse complement.
AAGGGGGTCGTTGTGCTGGCCGGCCGGGGGTTTGAACCCCCGGCTGCTCTCCTGTCCGGCCAGCCCACCCCGGCCGGCTAGTTTCTGCCTCCACAGGACCGGCGATGGCCGGTCCCCCCTGCTCCGACGCCGGCGGCCCGGAACCGGCCGCGGCCTTGATTCGTCCGGTGCGGCGCGACGGCGCCGCACCCCTCCGCCGTGGCCCCGCTCCAGCCGCGGTATTTTTTCGGTTCTCCGGTGCGGCGCGACGGCGCCGCGACTTGGTTCAACTTCACGGCGCGGTGCGACGGCATCGCACATTCCTTGCCGCACGATTCCGCGTGGTGCGACGGCACCACGCCATTTTGTTCCAATCCGCAATAAAAACATCATCAATAATGGAGGAGGGTCAGCCGTGTTTGTGCGGTCCGGCCCCCTCTCGTTAGTCGATAGCAATTGGTCGTATTTTCACAAAGAACGACAAGGTAGGATTCACGAACAAAATAAATAAATAAATTAAACCCCTACCTCATGCGAGCTTGTACAGAGGTTCATCGAACGAGGATTCGTCACGGGAAGAGGTGTCGTGAAAGAAGACGTCGTTGGCGTCGCGGTACACAGCATCGCGTAATCGGTTTCCGAGAACTCGGCGTTCTTTGTCGGAGACCGATGTGTTCTTCACGTTCTTCGTCGAAGATGAAGAAGTTCCTCAAGTCCTTAGTCTTTTCTCCCAAAAACTCCACCACAAGGTTCCAACCCCAAAATAAATTAAGCCCTCACTTAATTTATTAACTAGACATGAGTTTGAAATTCAAACCTACACACACATTAAACTCACACCATTAATAACATAAGTTATTAATGTTTAAGTTATCAAAAGTTAAAGGTGAGTTAAGGGGGTTTAAGAATATGAAGGGGTGGGGTTCGTGTGGGCCCCACCACCCTCATAACCTCTCTTGGGAAGTTGGGTAGTTACCCAACTTCCACCCAAATCCTTAAACCACTTAAAGAAAAATAATAAAAATTGTAGTTAAATTATAAATTAAACTTCCACAATTTTTATCATCTTCTCTCGTGAAAACGCAACTCTAGAAATGGCGTTCATAAGCAATTACCGGCGCTACGGTTCCATCGGTGCCCTCAGAATTCGATTCTGAGCACCGGTTCAAAAGATATAAATTCTCACTCGTTCGTTCACTGAACGTACCTGAGCTAAACTTCGGATAGAAATTCCGGGCACACTGGGCCTCGGAATCAAGTGTCGTCAGAAACTGCGTTCTTGTAAAATTCCAAAGAAAATTAAGAAAAAAAATTTCCTTGAATTTTACGGGTCTTTACAAGTTAGGTCAGAGGATATTATGTATTTTCATTTTAGTAATTGGTCAACATTTATATCGGTCAAGGTGTTGATTTTGTATTTATTTATTGATGAATATTGTTTATATTTTTTGATAATGTTATGTTTATGTTTTATGAATCATGTAATATTTTAATGCTTTACTATTTTAGACTATGGGGTCCCTATTGGATCCTAGTTTATTGTCTACTAGTTTTTGGTTTTTCCACCACACGGATGGGTCATGTCTAATTTTTAGTAGAGTCATGCATGACCCTTGTACTTTACTTCAAGGAAATAGTATCCTCATGACTGTGATAGTCCATTTCTCTTATCCATCATCCTATGACATACAAGGAGGAACACCTAAAGTCGTGTAGAGACTCTCGCTCGGGTTCCATTTAAGCGATCAGGGTCAGGGCATTGCATAATTGTTGTAAAATGATTAAAGATGACAGTTATTATTGAAATATAACAATTGAAATGTATGTTATTTGATTAATAAAAATTTATTATTATAAGTGGTGGTACTGGTAATAATAATAATTTACAGCAATCTAGAGGGATAAGTACAAAGTAAAAATAAAATCTATACTAAACATAATCCTAGAATTTACTTAGGAATACTTGAACTCAAGACCTCCTTGAGACCCCCCAAGACCTTTCATTGTGAGTATTTTCAAAGATATTGTAACATCCCAGATCCAGAAGCCACTCAAAGGTGCCCCGTACCCGATTGGCCACATGGACTCAAGTGTATTTCCTCAAACTCCAGAGGCTGCCAACTAGCAGTGAGGTCCTGGGTGTGATAGTGGGGAAACTATACCCTCATTGGTAGAGTGTAACACAGTGAGATAAAATAATATATAAATAGAGGAATCAGTAATAACATACAGTAGAAGTAAATAGCATAAGACTGACAATATAGATAACTATATTTCATTCCATACAAAATATGATGCAGCATGTTATATTCTAAGAAAACAGACAAATAGGTACACTTCAGTAATCAACAATATATGTTCCAAAAGAACAAAAGAAACAAAGTAAGCTAAGAAGTATCACAAGCCTCGGATCGGTCCCATGCTCTCTTGCTCCTAATAAGCACATCAAGTACCTTTAACATGGTGGATTCCCTGATCAACACCTATAATCATATAATCTGTTTAGACCCAAAAGAATGACCCAAACAGGGTGTGAGACTAAATCCTAGTAGGCAACCACCAAAGGTATGTACCAATATTTAATGAATATATAGAATGGGTAGTGTAAAATAGTGAATGTAGTAAACCAGAATGCAATAAAAAGTAAGCACAACAGGTGTCTCATGATACAATGTAACAAAGTAAAAGTGAAGACCAAATCCAAGCTTGTGCTTTGGATTGGAAGATGCACCATTAGTCATTCCATTTCATTATTAAATTTCATTGTATTATGTAAAAGTCTCGAAGTATGGCCTAGGCCTGATGACCCCCCCCCCCCCTCCATATAAAAGTAACCATCAACTCATGACATAAATATCATTTAATCATTTTCTAATAGAGCCTGTCCTGGGTATCCCTCAATGGATCCTAGGTTCTCTCGACATTTTAAATAATCCACAATGATCCTGGTCACCCTATCTGTGGATTTCTTATGGCCTTTACATAATTAACCTCTTGATCCCTTCCATTGTCTTTTAACCGAGACAATGGTTCACCCAAGGTATGTAAGGTAAAATTAGTCACATGAGCCCAACTTTGTCTTTTAACTGAGATTGTGGCTCTCCCATTGCTAATTACCCCTTCTTAATCATTTCATACAAGCATCCACATGTAAATTAAACTATTTCATGGCTTTAAAATATTAACTCATGTGGTCACATGTCATATAACAAGAAATGCATGTGAATTAAACTATTACATGGTTTAACATCAATAACTCATGTGGGAACAATTCATATACAAAGAAATGCATGGGAATTAAACTATCACATGACTTTAATCATAAATCATGCACATGGGAACAATTTACATAACAATACTATTATTTAATCTAAACTATTACAAGACCTTATCATAACCTAACTCATGTGATCAGGTTCATAGTTGGAGAAAAACATTCCAAACATGCTTAAACAGGCATAGACATAACATGGGGAAAAGGGGGAAATCACTAATCCCAAACCCTTAATCAATTCAATCAAAATTTATCAAAATTTCAATTCCATTATAAACTTAATTCATACTTGAAAACTCAATAATGGAAACAAGGCATGCCTCATATGCAACCTCGGCCAAACGGCCATAAACGGTCATTCCAAGGGAAACGCACCCATGGGGTGGACCTTAATCAAGGTAAACAACCTAATTCATAATTTAAGACACTTATTTGATTACCTAAACACCAATAGAAAACAATAAGGGTAAATTATAAATCAAGCAACACCCCAAAAATGAGCATGTGGAACTCCATCATATATAAACATCATGACAATTTTCAAAAGGCACAAGACCACTTACCTTATACTCGTACAACTCTCCACATCCCGCATTGGGATTTGATTTGACCTATAATAGAGTAAATATAAAAAATGATAAAGAATGCTCGACCTTTGATAACTAGGTCGAGAGAAGAAGTCGGTAAGAATGGATTAAGAAGAATCGAGATTTTACCGATTGGGTTCCAACACATTTGACGACGAAAGAATCGGGGTTCAGACAGAAAAATGGGAGTCAAATCCCCTTCCGGTGCTACTATCATACAAACACGGTGCCTCCTCTATCTAGAAAAATAGAAAACAAGGATACTACCCATTTTAGAAAAAATTAGAAAATACACGGTGTGTAATAGGAACTACATTCCGTATAGGTTCTTTTACTATTCATTTTGCAGCGGACTTCCCTTACAAGTCACGCACTGACTTGCCAACTTGATTACATGGTGTGTACCTAAGAATACATGGCATGTAACCTCTAAGTCTAGTCGTGTAAGCTATAGAGAAATTATTTAACCTCTTTTATTCCTTTTCCTTAATTATAAACCAAAAAATAAAGGTTCGTACCTAAAAATAAGAACTGGGTTCTTATAATCATCCTACCTTAAAGCAATTCGTCCCCAAATTTCCCTTCCAAGGGTGATGAAGAAATATCTGAGAAAAAATCCAGCCACTGTGATCATATATAGATCTCCCTCTTCCATGTCTCATCTCGTACTCAACCATGCTCCCATAATGCCCATACTAAAGGGACAACCCGATCACAGAGAATGTTCATGCTACGATCTACAATATGAAAAGGATGCTCTTCAAAGGATGAATCTACTTGGAACTCAACCTACTCTGGTTGAAAATCATGAGAATGGTATGAAAAGTAATGTCAAAATTGAGAAACATAGAAGGCGTCATGCATAGCTCAATACCTATGAGGTAATTGTAGAATATAGACAAATGTCTTGACCCTTTCCAGAGTCCCAAACAGCCTGATGTATCTAGGTGAAAGCTTACCCTACCTCCTGATCCTTTTGTGTCCCAACATTAGTGAAACATGTAGGAAAATTAGATCCCCAGCCTCAAACCGAGAGGTCATATTTGGCGATCTTCAAAAATTTCTAACGAGACTGTGCAGTATCCATCCACTTCCGAATCAACTGAACCTACTCAGTGGTCTCCTAGACAAGACGAGGTCCCATCAGAGCTACCTCTCCTACCTCCAGCCAACACAGGGTTGGTCAGAATGTCATACCGTACAAGGCCTCATATTTATCCATCTTATAAGTATCCCAAAATCTATTGTTATAGAGAACTCAACCAAGGGTATTTGTCTCTCCCAAGAACCCCTAAAATCTGGGATGCGTGCTCGAATCATGTCCTCCAGCACCTGAATTGTGTTCTCTAACTGGATATCCATCTGGTGGTGGTAATATGTGCTCAGAATCACCTATGTACCCATTTCCCTTTGTAGACCTTTCCATAAATAAGAAGTAAACCATCATCTTTATCTGAAATGATAGAATGTGGGACTCTGTTCATTCGTACAATCTCACAGATGTACAAACTCTCAAGATCATCAACACTAAAGGTTTCCTTGATTGATAGGAAGAGTTCAACCTTCATGAGTCTGCTAAGAACAATGGAAATTGCATCATTACCACAATATCTCCACTATTAGAAATCTCCACTAAGCACACCCCTGATTATTCTAGAGATGCTTATGGCGTGATTTTCCTTTAACTAGGAAAAACTAAACATAACCGGGGTCATAATAGCGGCCTCACATCAAATAATGGTCGAACCCTAATCGACCTCATCAAAAGTGGTCATGTAATCTTTCCTCAAAATAAATTATAGACTCATACACCACACCCATCATAAAATGGAAGAGTGTTTAAACTGGTCCACTAGAACCAAACATGAAGAACAAGAAGGATAACGAGTCAAAACATCACTGGATGACTTATCTCAGAATTTATGGCTTAGAAGTTCGACATATTTCAATAGAACACAACACTTATTCCCAAGGCACCATATGCCCACAAAAATACCATTCACTGAAGCTCATACCTTTCTCTCAGTGACGCTCCTTTGTCAATCCATCCCTTGATCAATTAAAAGTTCATTCCATATCATGAGTAAAAATGTAATTATAGATCCATCCCACTAGAACCATTACCCTTTTAAAAAAAACATCACATCTAAGCCCAGCTATAAGTTCGAGATAACCTCAGATTCATCGACCCGGATTCCTAGGAACTCACCAAGGTGGTCCATGCTCCCCGTTACAAGTGAGACTTTGGTAAAAGGCCAAAATTCCACATAAGAACACTCACTAAACCTAGAGCAGAATCTGTCTGGTGGTCTCATCAAAGAAAGTGGCAGGCATCCAGAGTCTATTCAAGACGTTCCTACACAGACACCCAAGTATCACTCAGGATTAACCAAGCCACATTTAAAACTATGCATCCTGTGTAAAACATAGAAAAAGATCATGAACTAGCCTAATGGAATTCAACTATAGCGTGACGTATAACCGACGCTCTCTTAGTTCATCCATGATGACATCAAGATAGGGGGCATGCTCATCTCTTAAGGAAGATAACACTAATATGATTTTAAGGATTTCTAGAAAAAGGACAGTTGAACCACTACTATCTTACCTTCTGAAAGAAACTTGGCTTCTCTTGATGACACATCATCATTCAACGGACCATAATGCCTTTATCCCAAGGAATTTTAGTGATATGTTATTTTTAACCACCGAGGTTCATCCATGATCATTGTTTCCACACAAGGACTTCACACACAGCCAAAATGAAACAACGTCGTGTTGTCAAGAAAACATCAACATGAAACAAGACTCGCAAGTCTCAAAGGAATTCATATAGTATCGACCATTTCTGAATATTCCTTGATTGTGGTCCTTATACCTGGAAGGACACATTTAAATGGAACTGATGTGATCCTCCCCACCTAGGAGTTTCTTGGAAATCAAGAAAAGGGACTAGCCTCTCTCAATGCACTAGTTCAGAACCAACATAAATGCACAAGTGTCATTCTATGAACCACGATCACTTCATCATATCACTTGACATGAAATCCGAAATTAAACTGATCGGCATGTCAAAACACCCAAGTCCCATAAAGTTCTCCCAAGTAGTGGGATGAACTTGGTTCCATAAATCTCAGGTCACTCTACTCGAGATATAACCTGAGGACATACACAACAGCTCAAAGCTCAACGATTCAACCAAACTCAATGTCTCGTTTTTAACATTTAACACTTGACAGGTACTGTGCACGTCAACATATTATACCCCAAGTTTACAAGATAAAACGGAACATTCTGGGTATAATTCATAGGTTTTCAACCCTACAGATCCTAGTACTAGATGGATCATCCAAGAACTGGCTCAAAATCACATCATCAACACAACCATTTACACAAATGATGACGTACCAAGTCGCCCATCACTTATGGAAAGAGAGGTTCACATGACCTCTTAAGAAGCTAACCATGATCAAGTCATGTCTACCCTACTGAACCGATCATTCCCCAATTCTCATTCCCATATCAAGGGTCAAGATACAATGAACACCCATCTAAACAAGGGTGTCCTCTTTAAAGACTCAAACGTCCTACTAGGGACAAGGCACCTGGGTGGTACCAATGTTGGAAACATCTACCATAGGATATCCCATTACGAAGCATAAGAATCATAAAACTAATAGGAATCCTACTTGGGATCCTCTGGGTAACATGAGAGAAGGTATCCTACATAGGATCCTTAGATAAAAAAGGCAAGGGAAGAATCCTACATGGGATCCTCGAAAGATAAAAAATAGAGGAATCCTACAATAGAACATCATGTAAGAAAAGGAGATCCTTGGTAACTAGATATAAGATAGAGACATCCTACACAGGATTCTCTAGGTCAAAACATAAGTAGAGGAATCCTACAAGGGATCCTTGATAACAATCAGTATCATGACCTCATAGGATTGAAGGGAACGTCTCACCTGGAAACGTACTTAAAGAATAGGTCATGAGTGATAGCTCATAGCTCATCTCAAATCCTAAGTCTCAACTAGGCTGGTCCAAACACCCAACCGATCATTCAAACTCTGGTCTCACTCTCAATAGACCACTAAAATGATAACTGGTGGAAGAACCTCTCTATTTAGATATAAAATCTCTAAAAAAACCCATTAAGAGTCCTCAGAATGCTCCATGGGCTTCACCATTGAGATCTATGCAGAAAAATACTCAGAAAGGACTACTCTCGGGTCCAAAACTAAGAAAGGGTGATAAAACAGGAAAAAACCCTTAAAGGGTACTAGAAAAGAAATACATTATGTATAGAAATGACACATGACATGTACCCTCAAACTCTTAAATAGCCATGTACTCCCTCCATCCTAGGCATGTAAACATTCCAGGTACACAGTGATTCATCCTGAAACATGGCATGTACTCAAGTTCTCCCTCCTAGTCATGTACTTCCACATGGTCAGAGTCACATGGGGTCCACCTAAGTAAAACTACATGGTGTGTATTTAATGTACACGGCATGCACTAACCAAAAACCAACAACCTGTGTTCTCTCTCACACAGCCGGACACACGATCAAATACCACACAGCGTGTACTCTGAGTACACAGCGTGTACTTAAGAAAAGTTCTCTCTTTATGAACAAAAGAACACATGGCATGTGTTCATAGAATCACACGCCGTGTTGTCTGGGTTTCCAGATAGTAAGCCTCAGAAACTTCCCCAGAACCCTTATTTTTACAAAATAAAGCAATGGTGTTCCAAATTCTGATCTGTGGGGGGGAATACTCTCCATGAATAAAATCTTGGCATCTATATATAGCACATAACCACACAATCTATATCTCATGGCTAAAACATGATCCACCAAATTTCAATCCAAGAGGGCCCATACTCCTCAAGGACCAATTTTTATCATCCATTCAATTCAACCATAACACATACCAATACACCTATCATAATAGTAGGCATATATATCATGGTACCTATCACAACAGCATGCATATCTAGCATGACATCTATCACAACAGCATGAAATCAGTAATTCTCTCTAAATAGAATGGCAAGAATGCATGGCATGTGATTTCTAACAAGTGCCAATATGATGCATGAGATGGAATAACCTCATATCATCATGTTTCAACAATATAAAACGGCATGATATCAATAATAATATCAAAAAACAAGTGTGTCACCCAATGGTGAAATTTAATCAACTGTAATACCTTAAACTCCAAAAAACACAATTCAATTTGAGGCAATATAGCTCTTCCCTGTATGCAGGGTAGCTACTCCCGGACATAGATTATTACCAAATCCCTTAAATTTCCATCTCTATCTATCATCGTCAAACAATAAAGAAGACCAAAAAATAAATCCTCTGATACCACTTTGTAATTTCTCGGATCTGAAATCCACTCAAAGGTGCCCATACCCGGTTGGCCACATGGCCTCAAGCGCATTTCCCTAAAACGCCAGAGGCTGTCGACTAGCAATAAAATCCTAGGTATGATAGTGGGGAAACTATGCCCTCATTTGCAAAGTGTAACACAGCAGAATAAAATAATATATAGATAGTAGAAGTAGTAATACCATACAACAAAAGTAAACAGAGAAAGACTGATAATATTGATAACCAGATGTCATTCCATACAAAAGATGATGCAGCATATTATTTTCTAGGAAAATAGCCAAACATGTACATTGTAGTAATCCAAAATATATGTTCCAAAAGCACAAAAATAAGAAATGAAGCTAAGAATCATCTCAAGCCTCGGCTCAGTCCCATGCTCTCCTGTTGTCAGCAGCGCATCAAGTACCTGTAGTATGGCACTTTCCCTGATCAACACCTAAAATCATATAATCTGTTTGGGCCCAAAAGTATGACCCAAACAAGGTGTTAGACTAAATCCTAGTAGGAAATCACCCAAGGTATATGCCAATCTATTAGTGAATATATATAACAGGAAATGTACAATAGTGAAATCAGTAAACTAGAGGCACTCAAAAGTAAGCACAACAGGTGTCTTAGAAGACAATGTAACCAAGTACAAGTGAAGACCAAATCCAAGCTTGTGCTTTGGCTTGGAAGATGCGCCATTAGTCATTCCATTTAATTATTCAATTCCATTGGATTATATAGAAGTATTGATGTCCAGCCTAGTCCCAACGACCCCCCGTATAAAAGTAACCATCAACTCATGACATAAACATCATTTAATCAGTTTCCAATAGAGTTCGGCCTAAGTATCCCTCAATGGATCATAGGCTCACTCAGAATTTTAAATAAGCCTCAATGAGACCGACCACCCTATTCGTGGCTTTCTCACAACCTTTACGTGATTAACCTCTTGAACCCTTCTATTTTCTTTTAACCAAGACAATGGTTCACCCAAGGTATGTAAGGTGTAATTAGTCACATGAGCCCAACCTTGTCTTTTAACTGAGACTGTGGCTCTCCAATTTCTAATTAACCCTTCTTAATAATTTAACACAAGTATACACATGTAAATTAAACTATTACATGGCTTTAACATATTAACTAGTGTGGGAACATATCATAGAATAATAAACACATGTGAATTAAACTGTCACAAGTTTTAACATCAATAACTCATGTGGTCAAATTCATATACAAAGAAACACATGGGAATTAAACAATCACATGGCTTTAATCATAAATCACTTATATGGGAAAAATTTACATAAATATCTTATTATGTAATATAAACCATTACAAGGCCTTAGCATAACCTAACTCACATGGGAAGGTTCACAGTTGGAGCAAAACATTACAAACATGCTTAAAGAGGCATAGGAATAACATGAGGTAAAAGGGTAAATCACTAATCCCAAAAACTTAATCAATTCAATCACAATCTATCACAATTTCAATTCTATTATAAATTTAATTCATACTTGACAACCCAATAAGGGAAACAAGGCATGCCACATAGGCAACCTCAGCCAAGAGGCCATAAAAAACACACCCATGGGATGGCCCTTAATCAAGGTAAACAACCTAATTCATAATTTAAAACACTTATCTGATTACCTAAACTCTAATAGGAAACAATAATGGTAAATTATAAATCAAGAGACGCCCCAAAAATGGGTGTGCGGCACTTTGGAAAATATAAACATCATGACAATTTGTGAAAGGCACAAGACCACATACCTCATACTCGTATGACTCTCCTCATCCAGTGTTGGTCTCTAATTCATCCTAGAATGGAGTAGGTATACAAATGAGAAAGAATTTTTAACCTTCAATAACTAGGTTGAGAGAAGAAATTAGTAAGAACATATCAATAGGAGTCGAGATCTTACCAATTGGGTTCCAATGCATCTGACAGCAAAAGAATCACGGTTCAGATGGACAAACGGGAGTCATATCCCCTTCTGAAATTGTTGTATCATAAACCCAGTGCATCCTCTATCCATAATGATAGAAAACAAGGCTACATCTCATTTTAGAAAAAATTAGAAAATACATGGTGTGTAAGAGGAACTGCATGTCGTGTAGGTTCTTTTACTGTTCATTTCATGGCGGACTTCCCTTACATGTCATGCACTGACTTGATAACTTGATTACATGGTGTTTACCTAAGAATGAATAGCGTGTAACCTCCAAGTATAGATGTGTAAGGTGTAGATCCAGTATTTAACCTCTTTTATTCCTTTTCCTTAAGTATAAACCAAAAAGGAAAGGTTTGTACCTAAAAAGAAGGATTGGGTTCTTACAGAGATCAACATTTAGAAACCATTACTCTCAGTAATATAGAATCAAAATGATGATAATGTCTTCTGGTAGAAGATTGTATATGAAAATATCATGTATTATTGTTCATCTTGTCTAAGATTTGGCCACCTCACTTAGTCTTGTGGTAAGAAGACTTCAAAAATTCCAACACCAGTTCATCAACCTTCTATTAGGAAAAAATCCATTTGGACAAAGGGAGGAAATAAAATCTAGATTTTACTAGCCCTTAAATTCTTAGGATCATCATATATTGTGCATTGATTATAAATATTCATATAACACTCAGATTAAAGAACCTCCCTTTGTTCCTGGGGTGGACGATTATAGTGGATTTATGGAGGCCATTACCAATGATCAACCTTCTAAGGAGGATCATGGTAACGTGGAAATTTCCATTAATGAGCTAACTATAGAAGATGACAATGTTTCTCAATAAATTTCAAAGGAGAAGGATATTGAAGGAAAAATAGATTAAGTGTCGTAAAAGGGGAAAACCACTTCTTGATGAGGATGAATTTATTACTTTGTATTTAAGGAAAACAAGATAGCATAAGGAATATTCTAGTTGGGAAAGGAAAATAGCTACATGTTCATCTAAAATCTATATTATTGAGAACAAAATTAAAGGAAAAAAGAAACCCTCAAATTAATCCATTGGCAGAAAAAATAGAAAATTCCTTCAATTCAATTTAAGATGATGAGGAAATTACAGATATAAAAAATCAAAATAATATTCATATAATCAAACAGGGTCTTAAGAAGAATATTTATCCTTGGTTTACAAATCAATATATGGATGTTTTTATAAAATATAAAGTAGTAGAGATCATTGTATATGACTACATCCAAATAAGGGAATGGATGGTCTCCTTAATTGAATTGGAGTTTGATTAGGATCCTAATATAGACTTCACCAACATTCCCTATAATCTTTTATGGTATTTCTTATGATCATGTCATCCTGAAACTATTTTTATGGTTCCTATTATTTTGTAATTTTATGATTTGATGGTGATATTTGACTATTTTTGTCCCAGATAATGGCTAACTAAAAACTCAAGAGGGGGTGAATTGAATTCTTAAAAATGTAATTTTAGAAAACGTCCCTCTTCAGGTATGATAGTTCAAATATTTTCCCTAAAGAAAATAGGCAATGGAAGTATAAAATTTTAATGGAAAGATATAGAACACATAAAATTTATTGTGGTTTGAATAATAGAAATACCCTAGTTCACCCTACCAACACTCTACTCTATGATTTTGGTGATGTTCACTATAACATCCCTTTTTCTAGGGGCTACCATTTGATTAAAAGTAGTTTTCACTTATTAAAAAGGTCCAAGAGCTTTCAACCAGGCTTTCCCTTTACAAGACCTATCCAAGGTCTTAATACACTCTTTTAAAATGAGTGTAAATGAAAATATATGAATAAACTTTTAAATAATGGTTGAAGAACATAGTTGTAAGAAGCCACTGATATTAGTTGAAGATGTATCCTTATAAGATAATAATCTTCAAGGTACAGCTTAGGATGATCTTCAGTCCAATTGATAAAATTTTAGGCACAACATAAGTATTTATGTTTGATCTTTTCTATCTACAAGATTTCATTTTTATTGTTATCAGAGTATTTTCAAGTGTATGCACATCGCATTTAGTAACTCTTTCATCTCTATTTTCATTGCAGCGGCTAACTGTTCCTTTTATATCTCCTCTTTGATTTTGAACTTAAGAAATGATATAATCATAATGTTTGAGTTTATAATCAATTGAAAAGTTGATATGATAAGCTATTAATGGAATGCGTGCATTTTTTCCAAATATGGAATAATATTATGCAGCAACACTATCAGAGATCTTCTTTGGATCTTTTCACTCTTTACAACATTACACTTTTTACAAATCAATCTTTCCTTAAATGGAAAATCCATTTTTTGATATGCTCTAAAAGCATGAAATGAATTTTAAGATATTAGGAAAGTAATCATGAAATTATATATAATAGTTAATTCTTCAAAATCCAATTGGTAGTACTGTTCTCATAAGATAAACTCCTGAGAAACTTTGTAAGATAAAATAGATCTTTGTCTTCTTTGGGGTGTAAGATAAACTGAATTCAACATTATGTAAGATAATTATTAAATGTAAGATAAACTTGTTACTAAGGTGTGATACTTATCTTTCAAAACTTTATCTGGCATTTGTAAGATTATCTTTTACAAATATCCTTTTTGTAAGACTTCTTATAACTTAATTTTTTCTGAACTGTCTAACTTTGAACATATAGAAGCTCAATCATTCTCTTCATAAGATAATATCTTATATTGTAAGATAAACTTCCAACATGGAGTTTTCTTATTTTGACTAGATGGAATATATTCTTTCAAAACATTGATTTTTATAAGATAAAATACTTTTCTATAGAATGAATACTTCACACGTCATGAGATAAATACTTCTAGAGTCAGCGTGAGATAAAATCCTTTGATACAAATTATCTAAAACACTTAAGATAAACTCACTGGAATAAAAATAGGGATTTTCTGAATCATCAAAACACATGAAAACTGAGATATGTTAGAACAACATAATTCTTTCCCAAAATCCCATCCATTTGGATGATCACAAAACTCATTGAATATAAAACAAAAAATTTACAAAAGGATCTTTAAAAAATTATTTTAAGTTTTGTATTATTCTCCCCTTAAGATAAAACTTTTTAAATTTTTATTCTTCGTTTTTCTTATCCCACTTTTAAAACAAATTTAGATTTTAAATTTTCATATTACCCTTTTTATTTTTCTAAAATAATTTTTTGTATTCTTCTTTTCTTCTCCCCAAAATAAAATAGATCTCTAAATTTTTTATTTTTTTATTCACCTTTTCTTCTCCAAAAATAAATTTTTAAAAAATTTAAATTTTTTTATTATCATTTTTTATCCCTAATTTTTTTATATCAAAAAGAAGTAATAAAAAGTAATAAAATCAATATTTCACACAAAAAAAAATGTAAACAATTAATAGTATTGATTGTGAATATAATTTGGCATGAAGTTGTGTCAAAAACAATAAGTAGCAGAGATCATTAAGTAATTAATAATACTTAAACATAAAATATGAATAGATAATAGATAAAAAATAATAAAATAGAAACATATTGATAGTATAAATAAACAAATTTAACAAAATGGTATAATATAAAGGAAAGAAGCATATTGTGAATAAATGAAAAAAAAACAAGATAGAAACACATTGAAAACATATTCACGAACAATTTAATATAAAATAAAAAAATGAATTAAAAATATGAAAACTAAGAATGAAATCATTCAAATGTTTTAGAAAAACCATTCAATAAAATAAGATCCAAATGTTTATAAAATGCTTATCCAATCGGGCAACCAATCACGCAAACTAGGAAAATATAGTTGTATCAACTCTAGAATGTGAAACGATTATTTGGAGGTGGTTTATTGAAAGATAAAGGTTTTCCATAGGGTAAATAGGATGAAGGAAGAGGAGAATCAGTTATTCCTCCAATAATATCACCTAATGTTAGTAAAGATGCTCCAAGTCATGTTCGATCACTCTGAGTGATCCTTATAGATGTTGATTGGATGTTGAGAGCATCTTGTTAAGATCTTGATATATCAAGGTTATATGCAAGTATAAAGGATAGTTTAGAAGATGATTTGGGTATAGGAAAAGACACTTCTTCATAAAAACTAAGATTTTTTCTTTGATAAATGTTAGTAGGGTCAAATATTTCCTTTAGCCTTTACGAAGAAGGAGCATAGAGATCAACAATGGGGGATCTAAGTAGATGTCTCCCTCTAATATAAAATAAATCATCAATACAATCATCTATCCTTTTTACCATTTCATTCTTGAAATAGTATAAAATAATTTTAAATCCATTCCATATCCGATGTGATAAGTTTTCAAAGAGTTTGTGTATGGCTCCCTTCTTGGTGTAACAGACTATCAACTTCTTCAACATTTCGAACTAATTATCTGCCATACCAAATGAATGGTCAACTAAAATAATTTATTTTCCTATTATAGACATTTTTCTTTACTCAGGATTAAAAAATGCATCAACCACTTCTTCATATTCATCTTTTGAGGATTTTGGATTTAGAATACTTATAACTATTTGGATTAAATATTTAAATTTCTTTTCCAAAACCTCGAAGATATTGGCCAGGGATCCAGTAATATTTTTTAATCCAATGATAATAAAATATAAATCTTTTCACTTGATAGGTAATATTTTGAACCTCTGGAACTTTTTTTTTAATAGACAGCTGATTTATTTCTTAGACCGATCAATTACCACAATAGAATTTTAAGGAAACATAGGAAACCTTGTGATTTCATCTATTACATCTCTTTCAAGATCCGGAATCACTTCATTGGGTATAATATCACACTATATTAAGACTATTTTAGAATTTACTATGTCTATTGCCAAAGACACACCTTATAACCTTGAGAAAACATCTACTTGATTCAGGTATTCTGTGGAGGGTTCCACTGACAACTTTTCAAACACATACTGAACTAACAACTTTACTTATCTAACATCATCTATTGAAACAGAATGATCATGGAGAGTCCTGATTTATATTATGGACTCTAGAAACTGAAATTTTAATGATTTCACTTCTAACATCAACTTTGAGTAGCTTTTCCTAACTCTCTCTTTAATTGTATCTAATTCAGATGTAGGGATTTCTGATCGTGTATGCTAATCACAAATTATAGAAAATATATCTTGATGAACTTATGTGATTCTAGTGTCATTATATTTTTTATTTCTATCAACATTGGGTCTATCCTCTTGGGACGGTTCTCCAGAAAATGATCTTACTCTTTTACTTCACTAGTACATAAAATGCCTTTTAACGTCGTTTTCTTTTTCTTTTTCACATTGATTATTAGGAGACATTATTTAAGGAATCATTGTAAATATGTATTAACATCACTTACAAAAATGGGCGTTGTGAATGAATTATTGAATTGGTTTTTTATGTTGGTTATCAAATAACTAATGTGATAAACCTATTTACAAAGTCTTTTCACATCAGTAATCTTATAACCGACATGGTAAACAATTTTTCATGTCATTTATTTGATAACCAATTTTAAAAACTAATACCAAAAAGGGTTTCACATCATTTATCAAATAACCAATGTGAAAACCCATTAATAAAATAATTTTTCATGTCATTTATCAAATGACCGACGTGAAAAACCAAAAAAAAAAATCATTTCAACCCTCCTCTAAACAGCCGACCAGAACAGTAAACAAGTAGAAGATAAGCATAAGTAGTAGAAAAACAACTATCAATATGCATTTACAATTACAACATTAAATATTACAATATATAGTACAAATAAAATAAAATCTGACCAAACTTGTAAAATGATTTTCTCATTCAACTTGTAAGTGTCTGAGTTCCTATGCACTATAAGGATGAGGGTCATCAAAAAGCTACAAATTAAATTGAAATAATTTAACATGTATTATGAATAAAACAAATGAAATATTAAGGAAAGGTTTATAAATAAATATAACCTACTAGAACTTAATAACTATCCAAGTTGAAATTATTTCATACATAAATCTTAACACATAATATTCATATTCTTTCACACCATCTTGTTTATGACAACATTGTTTAAATGAGTTTTTCAGTTCAAAATAACATTATTAAGTAATATATATAAAATTTACTAATTATAAATGAAAATTCACCTTTTCTTTTACATATTTGATATTGACACTCTTTTTTGTGATCTATCGAAAGAAATTTCATGCCTTGTTTGAAAATAATATGAATGAAATAAATTTAAAATTAATTATAATATAAATAATTATTATTAAATTCAAACTTATATGTCCAATACATCCTTAAATTTTTTTCACTTCTCTATGGATAGAACATCACCAGTAAAGTGTCTTCTCCCTTAGAAAAAAACACCTAACATCCAATGGCCACTGATATAAAAGAAAATCTAGTATTAGTTGTTATTATGTTAAAAGATATATAACACTTTGTGAAATATATGTTTCATAATCTTTAAGATAATGAAACATCCAGCACTGAATAATTGGATTCTTTTAAAATATTTCATCAATATAAATTTTTCTTTCTACTTCAGTCATTGTCATCATTGTAGGTGAAATAATTTTCAGGTCCATAAATCCATATACATATGTCTTGCAATGATCCTTACACATTGTATAAGGATACCTAATAAAAAACAAACATAAGTATAAATTTTCAATAAATTTAACATATAAAAAGATTTACAATAAGACATATATGGAAAAAAAAGTGGCATCATGATGATGCCGAACTGATCTCTAGTTTCAAGCTCCATGATAACTTTTCTCAAAATCCCAATAGTCATTGCATGCCTATAAACATTAGCTTCAAGTGTAATCTCATAAATATCCAATAACAACTTTAAAAATGTTAAAAATCTATCAATACTACTATAATTTTTTTCTGAATTCATAGCACTTAGTATTTTTTGTTTTTTATACAATATTTTTTTACCTTTAAAGTTTTCATATAAAAAATATATAAATATATAAACTTTAAAATGTAAAAAATAAAAATAAAAAAATGAAATAAAAGATAAAATATACACATACTTATATGGTAATATGTCACAGAAGTCTAAATGGTTAAACTAAAAAGTGGTAGATACTTTGTCCAAATGTACTCACCTCATCTGTAGGTAATGTTACTCTAGAAGATATATATATATATATATATATATAATATCTTATACAGTGAACCTATGATTATTTATCTCTATATATTGATGATAAATGGTATCTCCAATATAAAATATCATCTCATATGCAATAATATGATGTTACGGATCATCAAAATATAACTCGCAATAATGGGGAAGCTATGGAGGAGGGGTGTAGGAGTAGGATAAGAAGTGGGGTCTTTAGGTGGAGGTGGAGGAGTGGGAGTTGCTGGAGGAGGTGGATGAGTGGGAGTTGTAGTCTAAAACTGTCTTTGCGTGTCTACAAACATCGAATGTACCAAAGTTGTTATCCTATCCTCCATAATCACATGAATATACTGAAATTGAGCCTCCAAAAATTCTATTTTTTTTATAAAAACCCTCCACTGATGAATTTGAAGAATGTGGAAGAACTTTTTTCACCGATACACCCATCGGGTATCCTCATACACAACACGGGTGTTCAGGATTTCTCAATGCTAGAGCTAAAATATTCTACATACCCTCAGCTAAAGATAGCCATTGTGTCCTCTGCTCCTCAAGAGAATCTTATATAAATTATATGAAAAATTATTTAATGAATCAACGTATATAAATAATTGAATTAACTTAAATAAATAAATTAATTAAACATCTTACAATCCTCTTATCTACAACCCTAGAATCTTCCGTAAGATATTGTCCTTTTTTCTCATATGATCCCTCTTCTGTTTTTCATGTCTAGTTGGGGCTGGAGGGGCAACCTCTGCAATGCTTGAAGATTCAACTCTTAGTATTTTAAAAAATTCAGCCATCATTTCTTATTACAATAATGTGTACCCTTCTCAAGATAAAGTACAGAGGTATACGTTTCAAGATTGAATCTTCTAATGAGATATCCTCAATTTTTATAAATTAATAATAAATAAATCATTAATAAGATCATTAATATAAAAAAACTTCTAAAATGAAACATTGCACATACCAAAAATGCTTTTTTTATACTTTTAACAAATTTATTTCATGTATCTTCATCTATAAATGGATATATATCACATGTATTATGATGTTACCTATTCCCAAAAATAAAATATGATGTGAGGGTTGATTTGAAATCCCTCCATCTCCTAACATCCAATGATAAACCTTACCTCCTGACTCCACCAGTGTCAGGTTTATAATATGTCATCTGATGAGAAGGAGGAAAACATATATTACTATAAAAATTTCAAGATAAATAAAATAATAACAAATTATATTACCAAAATGGCCTCCCACAAGTGATATAGTGTCAATTTTTCAACACTTATCCAATCATCAATCAAAATACGGACTTTAATTTTAGCCTGAACTAATATAAAACTCTTGAATTATTTTGAATTAGGACCTCTTGGAATATCATTATAATCAAATTCTACCAGTATCCTTTGATCCTAGCTTTGGGCAACTGATAATTTTGGTAAACATGTGTTATCACGTTTACCAACCCTCAAACTCTTCTTTGTCCCTATGGGAGTAGATGTCTCTTATAAAGAATGATGAGGCTCGTCAAGAGGATCATGTGTACGTTCCTTCCTAGAGGTATGAGTACAATCATCTACAGAAGTATGTGGTGGATTAGTTGATTGATATTTCAATATCTTACAACTCAAAGCAACAAAAAATTAGTACATGAATATACAAATTTAACTATTACAATACTGATGTAAATAAAAAATGAAAAATTATCAAATAAAAAAATAAACTAAATTAAACTTAACACATATTTCTTCATATTTTTTATAGTTAACTAAAATGATAATAACAATAATGAGATATGAAATGTCATATAAATGAATGAAAACAAATCCAAAAATGGTATGTGAATAGTAAAAATGCTCCAACCTAATAAATCATTTTTTATACAAAAAAAGAATATTTTTTCAATATACTCTTATAAAATATTTTTGTTTTTATTTAACATATTAGATTTAAAATAATTTTTTTTCAAAAAAATTAATTAATGGATAAGTTACGTAAGGGTAAACAAAGTAAACTAAACAAAACTAAACTAATATAAACAAATAATTTAACTTATTAGTTATAATAATTGTTTTAATAAATAAAATTAAATTAAAATATCTAATAGTTTGTGAAATTTAAAAAAGTAAATGAGAAATAAACATATGTTACCTGTAATATTAGGAATGTAATAAAGGGTTGTTTTACCAAATTCCTTCATCATGAACATTCCATATGGAACAAACCATGTATACTATGTACTCATCAATATTATCTTTTAATCTTTCCGTGTGAGTAGGGATATCACATAAATCAACATCTTCATAAAGTTTATCATCACCAACATATTGTTTTTTTCATGTAAAACAATAGACCACTGCATATCAGATTGATCAAGAACATAGAAAAAAAAAATCATGTGTTTCCATTATAAAAGGATCAATTGTGTATTCCTATCTATTCAGATTAACAAGTTCCATTCCAAATTCATCGTGTCTAAAATTGTTGTTACTGATAAACAATTTGAAATTAAACACTGGACCTTGAAATTTAATGTAATCAACCTCCCATATTTCTTCAATGACTCCATAATATACACTTGATGTGTAAATTGGATTTTTGTTTTTAACGCTCAAAAAATGCATTGCTTCTTTGAACACCAATACACGGCTATTCTAAACTACACTTCTTTTGTCCTGATATTTTGTATGAAATGTATAGCCATTAATTTCATACTCAGACCATGTTATCAAATTTAAACTTAGACCACCCACTAACCATCTCAATGTTTCTAATGCATCTGATCTACCGAGAAAAGTCTCTATAAACCATGGCAAAAAAGTTTTGTTATACTCATTCAAAATCCACATATCTTTATTCTTTAGGTAACATTGTTTCAACACATTAATAAAAAAAATTATATATGGTTGAGCATCATCTATGTTATTCAAGGTGTATAAATGTACCTTTTTTATCTGTTCACCTTTCAATTATTTGACTTTCAAGCCACGGATCCCCTTTCCCCCATAATTAACTCATTCATGGTGAGATGGAGGCAAACCAATGTGCTCCACTACAGAAAAGTAGCTTGTAAAAACTACGCAACCTCCTCAAAAATATACTTTTCAACAATTGAGGTTACAGTTCGATATGTATTCTTAACATACCCCTTCAATATCTTCATATACCTTTAAAAAGGATACATCCAACATAGATATACAGGTCCGTAAAGATTTATTTTTCACACCAAATGAACCATTAAATGCACCATGATATCAAAAAATGATGGAGGAAAATACATTTCCAATTGAAAAACTATAGAAATTTCTTCGTTTTCTAAATTTTTCAAATCATTAAAATCAATCACCTTATTACAAATTGAATTCAAAAAGCAACACGCCTCATGATAGTCATTATGACATGGATGGGAAATATTCCACACAATGCAACTGATAGGATTTGTTGCATCATGATGTAAAAATCATGAGACTTCATACCTGTCAACTTCAAATCCTTTAAAGAGATAAAAAAAATTACATTTGAAGAATAAACCAACGTCACTTTGACATCATGAAGACACTAAAAAATCTAATTTTTTCTCTCTTAGATAATGTATGAAAAGATGAGGGCAGGAATGTTCACAATATATTAGGAGTGAGAGATAACTCTAAATGCATTCCCATTGAGAGTAAGTCCAATATTGCATTCAACCCATGTTTCATCTTTCCTTTAATATCTAAAAATGTTCCTATAAAACTATCATAGATATTATTCTCCACGTGCATAACATCAATACTATGTTTGAACTCAAGATATCTCCAATATGGTAGCTCAAAAAATATTGACTGTTTCTTCCAAATATTTTTATCTTACCATATTTATGTGCCTTTCTGAATCTCACATCAAAGTTTTTCACCCTCTCAAAATACAGATTAGTGGATAAAGGTTTTAGAGAAATATCAAATTCTTGTGATCCATTGAATGTCTTTTTTAATTTTCAATAAGAGTTATCCATAGAAAAAAAACTTTCAATGACCCGTATATACTTTTTTTCCCCATGATGTAGTTGATAATATGAAGTCTGTTTTTTGAAAATTAGACACACTTTATGCCCCTTAACACTATATCTAGAAAAATTTCCATATTCCGGTAAGTCACTTATAGTGAACATAATCATTGTATGCAATTGAAAATATTCTATTTTATAAGAATCATACGACCTAATACCATCCGCCCATAAGAGTTTCAAATCATCAATTAATGGTGACAAGAAAACATCAATATCATTTCCATACTATTTTGGTCTAGAGATCATTAAACTCAACATGAAATATTTTTTCTTCATACAAAATTCAGAAGATAAGTTGTAAATTACCAATAAAACAGTCCATGAACTATGTGTGCTACTAAGGCTTTGATATGGATTCATTTCATCTGTGCATATTCCAAGTATATTATTTCTAACTTCATTCCCAAATATAGGAAACTGCTAATCAATTTTCTACCATCGTGGATAATCAGTGGGATTCTATAATTTTCCATCACATATCCTCTCATATACATTCCATCTTAGCCTTTTTTGCATCATGTGAATTTGAAAATAAACATTTAAATGATTAATTATAAGAAGATACCAAAATACCTTAGCATGGGTCTCTATAACTGCTAAATAAGCATGTAATTTTTCTTTCAACTTATACCATGGTGTCCCACATTTAGGACAGTTTGACAGAAATTCATATTCCTTCCTATATAGTACACAGTCATTCGGGAAGGAATATATTTTTTTGTACCCTAATCTCATCGGGCATAGTATTTTCTTCACTTTATAGTGTGAATCAGGAAGATAATTGTCTTTAGAAAGAATATCTTTCAATAATTGTAGAAAATCAATAAAACTCTTAGCACTCCAACCATGTTTCACCTTCAAGTTAATCAATCTTAACACCAATGATAAAACTGCAAATTCTATATGACCCAGATACAATGGTTTTTCAGCATCACCATATAGACACTCAATTGTTAGTTCTTTATCAATTTATTCTACTTAAATATCATAAATCATTTCTTAATTTTCATCAGAGTTATCATCTTTCAAAGCATCATCATCAATATATCTGAAATTATGCCCAGTTTCATCATGTCAAATCCAAGGGCTATAACTTGAGTTAAAACCACGAAAAATTAAATGATCTTTGATCTATATTCTTTTCAACTTCTTCATATTTAAAAATTTTAGGCATGGATAGAAAAACATGTTGTTTGGAACATTTAATTTAGAAAATTCCAAAAAAGCATCAACACCTTCCTCATATTCATCACTTATTTGAAGTGTAATAATCCAACTTCGACTCGCAATTATCTATAACAAATATAAAAAATAAATATCTTGTCAAAATAATATAGGGGTGATATAATTGAGAATAAATTATTCAAGTCAAACCAGGTTTAAATTTATATCAAAGATTTCATAATTTGAATGTAACAAATCATTGAAATTTAAAAAAAATATATACATATTTGAAAAGTGTAATTATAAATTCTAGACAATAATGTAATATAAGTTTAAATATAATTGATAAATCAAAATTCATCACCCTTTACATTTCTAATCCCAAATACCAATACATATTATTCATATTTAAAAAACATCATTAACATCAAATTACTTTTAAAACAATATGTCACAATAGTTTTTCAAAAATAATTTATTTTACAAAATCAAATAATTTCACATTATAATTTAATTAAAAACATACTCAATGTTTTACTTTAGAAAAAGAGAACTATTTAAAAATATCCATCAAATTTAAAATAAAAAACACATATTTAAATCAAAATTTTAATGAATTATTTCTTTAAATTGAATAAAAAACTTGTTTCCCTTACTAGAACAATTTAAACAACAAAAAATTCATATCATCATGTCTAGAAAACAATGATTACCATTCTTATGAATAATTTTCAAAATCTAGATATAGCTTCCTCAACATAACAAACCATTATATTATATATTATACAATACTAAAGAGACAACATGTGGGATACTGAATAATAAGAAACTAAATAGATGGAGGGTAACTTGCTCAAGAATTCAAACTATATAAATATTATATAATATAGTACAAAATGGGATTTAAACTACTAATCATAACATAGACAAATATCAGAGTGACTCTAATTAATTATATAACATATAATAATGTTTTTAGGAGAATTATGATTACTTTGTGAGCTGTTATTTAATAAATCATGGCCATTTATATATAATAGTAATTATACAATAGGAATGAAGATAACCTAATATTACACTAAATATAAGATGTATTAATAGTCACTAATGTTTTTATAATGGTTCATGACTTATAATTCAATCAGTATATAGTGGGAATAATTGATCTCGCCTTGTAAAAAATTAAAAAAAATAGAAAATTATTTTCTCAACACTATAATATCCTAATAAGGTCCATGTTTAATGAAGTTGTTCTATGTTGTCTATTAGTCCAAAATTAAGATGATTAATGGGAAACATATATCATTATATAATACATCATCAAGTCTTACATTTTGATAATTATATGTTGAGGAAAATCATTTAGTCTATATGTAACATATAAAGGAAAATAAATAAAATAGTGTATCTTAAACCATGTTAGACATGGTTATATGAGGCAACCAATAAAAGGGATCAGTAATATTTCTTAACAATACACATTCATGGTGAAAATTAATATTATTAGCAAAGGGATTGAAAAGAATTTACATTACACTAAACCAAAAACAAGGTTTTCTATATGCAAGTGTGATTTAATAATATATCATAGTTCAATAAAAAATCCTTTATAATGATTAGATTAATTACATTAAAGTAGCAATGAAATACCATCCAATATTACTTTCAAAATTTATTTTCCTCATTATTATTATTTTACAAAAAAAAGTTGCACGCATGTCATAGGAATGACCCAAAATTCACCATAAGGGTTCATACCACCAACTATTAACATAGGATATTGTTAAAAATACAAATGATCATTGATGAGCCTGTAAAATCCATAAAAATTTTAAATAAAAGATAAACCAATAAAACATTTATCATAACCCAATAATAATAAAAGTTAAGAAACCCTAGGTGGATAACTAAGAAATGATTATAACACCAGTACTGTAAAAAGTACTACTTTAATCCACCATGTAATATTCCAATTCCATAATAATATTTAGAAACAACTTGTTTAATCATATCATAGTCACTTCACATCAAAACGATGGTAATGCAAGATTTGAATTAATGGAATCAAAAAAAACAAGAGTTAGAGCACCCGCGAGCGAGGATCGATGTGTGAGGCTTACTTGAGAGTTAAGTGATGAGCTGGTTGAATTCACAACAATGATTCCGATGAAATATGATGATGTATGAAGATAGAAAACTAAGATTGGAGTCCATTGGATCTAAAAAATGGAGTAAGGGATTTCTCATGAGAGAAACAGGTTTGATTTCTCAATATTGAATAACATCAAAATGATTCAAAACCGCAATTCATAAAATTTTAAATTGTATATCACATCAATTATACAATAATTGACAAGAAAAATTTTCTTTATCATGTAGGTTATAAGATAACTGATGTGATAAAGCAATGAAATTTTCTTTATCACGTCGGTTATAATATAATCGGTGTGAAAAACCTCTTTATCATGCCGGTTATTGTATAACCAATGTGATAAATCGGGATACTAGTTTTTTCACATCAATTATCATATAACCAACGTGATAAAGAAATATACATGAATTTTTCATGTCGGTTATGCATAACCGATGTGAAAAGGCCGATGCGCTAAATACATCTTGTACTAATGCTTGCAACTAACTGAGTTGCATTTCCTTCTTGTTCTTATTCTTCACCGATGAGATTTTGACAAACCAAGTCAATATATTCAGGTCTAATTCTTGCACTTTTCTCACTCAAAGTTGATATTTCAACCAAGGTAATTTCACCCAACATGGTTGATATAGTCCTTCCTTGACAAACACTTATTAATATTGTGATAGTTGAGACCAACTCTTGTCTATCAGAAGAAACTAGGATAGCATCAGGTCTAACTGATACAGAAATAGGGGTTGAACTAAATTTAGGAGAATATTCTCCTCTATAGTAAACAACTACTCTTACTCATCTTATTCTTTCTACAAGAGTCTCATTGTTGAGTATAGTGACCCAGACATAACATACATGGATATTACATCATTATAGATGAATATTCATCACATTACAAAAATACATGCTTGAGGTCCTTAATATTTTAGTGTCTTTGGAAACTTGGAAACATAATCTTCTATATTGGTGAAAGATCTTCAACATCTACCTTAAAGATCTTCCCCTTTTTTACTCCAACTTAAAACCTTCCTTCACAACCTAGGGAGAAGAAACATAGGAAAGGGTTTAGCTCAGATGCTTAGTAAGGGGCCTCTGAGCGGCGGCGTCACTCCCTTATCCCGTGACTAGGGTTTCCCCAAGTTTCCATCTTTTTCCCTCCTTAGGTCGGGTTCATTCACCGGCGTTGATCCCACATCGATCATGGCAGCCTCGTCCTTGACTCGACGACTCCTAGTGCGAATTTTCGGCATCGGGTGTCTCGATCTCGGATCGTCGCTAGATCTGGCGTGTATTCGGTTCGGTGGGTTCCTCCGTTCTCGGCTCAACGTCAGATCTAGCATGCACCAGTTTCTAGGCAGTGGCTTTGGCTTCTTTGGACCGGTGTCGGTGTGGACCATCGTCGTTTCTGGTACAGCATGTCTTCCGTGGGTGGCGCGGTGACGGCTTCGGAGCGGTTGAAGGGGGGAGTTTCTGGTTTTATATCTTGGTTTATTTTCTGGTTTTAAGCTTGAATTATGAGTGGTTTTCTTGGAAGTGTGATGAAGTTCTTGCAGCGCCCTTTTCACCGGAGCTTCCCTCCTCGTTGGCCCGTGGATTCCCGTGGTTCGATCTTTGGGAAAGCCGAGGAGGGTTCTTCTACAGCCTTGATCTGACCAACTTCATGCTCAGAGTGGCATTGTTGGTTCATATTGACTCGGATCCCCTCAACGGTGATGCTCCATTGATGTGTTGTTTGGTCTTCCAGTACTAGGTGATGAAGAACGGACTTCACGCTCTTTGGCTCGTCTTTCTCTTTGATATTCTACGGTTGTGGTGGCGGAGGTGCCTTGCGAAGCGGCGGGGCTTCTCTAATTTTGATTCCAGTAGTGGTTTCTCATTTTTGTAGATGAATATGTTTTGTTGTGAGGAATTATTTCAGGACTCAGGATCAGAGACACAGTCGAACGTGATCACAAGGTTTAGGCCCTATGAGGTTTCAGAGCTGACGTTTCACCTGTGCAGGCTTTACGGATTTGGACGTTTGAGAGGGTATGGTGATGCCATCGGATTAGGCATGTGCTTCGTCACAAGACACTCGTTTGTTGTACAATCCTTCATTGAGTGAGAGCTTTATCATGTCTTAATTGCTGGGGAGGGGTAGTTCTAAGTTGTCAGTCTGAATTTTGTTTTCTATGATCTTCGGGTCGGTTAATGTGTTATGTCATGAAGTCTGTCTGGTTTCCCCCTTCTTCCATTAAAATGGGCTTCTTTTCAAATAATAATAATAATAATATAAGGCCTTCAGGCCATTGGAGATGCTTAGTAAGGGTAAATAAGGGATATATGTAATCATAATATGATCATAAGGTTATGATAACATGATCATAGCATTATAATATCATACCCTACATATCAAAGATCATAATCAGTCATGGCGTAAATATTTGTGGTTCATAAGACTTTATTCATAAGGAAATCAAAGAACATGAATCTTGAGGGCATAACTTTCACATAATACATAGACTTGTGGCATACACATAAAAATATAAAATAATTCTCAATAAATCAAGTCTTATTTCCCAAAACTTTTTAGGGCACATCATGGGTGATGCATCTACTGGGTAGGACACACCACCATCCCCATTCGGAGCCCTTTCCTTATAGTGGATCAATTTATACCTTCTACCCATAGTGGATCAATTCTTTCGACTTGTACCCATCATTATCTTATGAGATATAAATCTTTAACTAATGCATTAGAGATCTATAATGGGATCACCTGGTGCTATCTGGATCACCCTATTATATAAGCTCTAACGGTCTTACCTAGCACTATCTAGGTCACCCCATCATATAAGCTATAACAGGCTTACCCAGCACTATCTGGGATACCCCATCATATAAGCTATAATGGGTTTACCCAGTTCTATCTGGGTCACCCCATAGTATAAGTTACAACAGGATTACCTGACACTATCTAGGTTACCCCATCGTATAAGTTATAATAGGCTTACTTTGCATTATCCGGACCACCCTATCATATAAGTCATGTCCATGAACCAGAACATGAATAAAGTAAAAAGAGATTTCATATCATCATAAGAACACATTAAAACAATTATTCTTTCATAACTTGATTAACCTATGGAAAATAAATGGGTTTCATGTCAATCTCTTGGAAACGTGATTAGTCTATGGAAAAAAATGGGTTTCATATAAATCTATTTAAAACATGTTTTACTCATGTAAAATAAAACGGTTTTCATAAACATAATTTCATCAAAACATAAACCATTTAGAGAAATAATATGAATGGTATCCATGGATCATATCCCCAGTAAAGCATAACTATATCAAAGGATGTCATCTTAAATGGAGAAGAATTTTGAAAGATCACTTGGAACAGTTCTTAAGAAAAATAACATTTCTTTGAATATCATATAACATTTTCAAAATCCTTTTCTTTGAAAACCACATTAAAAACTTATGAAGTAATCTTTAAAAACCATTTAAAACATTTCTTGAAGAAAATATCCTTTCCACTTTGAAAAAATCTTTTTAAAACATAAAACATTTTGATAACCTTTTTCTTTGAAAATAACCTTGAAAACTTATAAAGGAATATTTGAAAAGCATTTTAAACACTTTAAAACATAAAAAAATTCTTTAAAAATCTTTTCCTAGAAAATGTGATTAAGATATTATTTAAAAACATTTTTGAAAACATTTTTTAAAACATTGTTTTTGAATAAAATAGATTTCTGGCCGAATAGAGAAATAAAGTCAAATTTTATTAAAAACATTTTTTTTAATCATCTTAAGTACCAAAGAGTGAAAAATGATATCATTACATAAATATATCATGAATAACTAGAGAAAAAGAAAATTCTTGAGAATTATTGAGAGATGGATCATAAGATTTCATCAATGTAAGCATAATCATAAAAAATCCTGATAAACGATGAGATTTTAGCAATAGACTCTTACCACTTTGGTAACTTTGAATCATAATCTCCATGAGAGAATAACATTTCATGAATCTTAAAATATCAATAAAATAAGGATATTCATGATATAAAATGTCAAAGGGTAGTATATACACCTCATAAAAGAATATAGGTGTATAACAAAACATGTGTCTCAAAGAAGGCAAATTGAGACAAAATTACCTTACCTATTTGGTAACTTTTGAATTGTAAACACCATGAAAGAGAGATCATAAAATAGATATATAAATACCCATAAATTTGAGTATAATAATCATATAATACATTCATGGGTAGTATATACACCATACAAAAGAAATGAGTGATAAATATGGCATAAGTCTCATAGAAATAAAAATGAGACTAGAAATCTACTTGAGTAACTTTTGAATCTTGAGATATATGAAAGAATGGAATTGATTAAAACTTTTAATATCATGAAATAAATTAAATTCATGATATAACATGTCATAGGTAAGTATATACACCACATAAAAGAAACAAGTGGTGAATATGGAAAGTATCTCACAGATATAAAAGGTGAGATCGGAAAACCCTTACCTTAAGTATTGAATTTATTTGTACACATTCAAACATCTGGTATAATAAATATATGTTTATTATACATCTACCACATAACCATTTCATTATAGATCATATCATATATGATTTTATTATGACTTTATATTACCCGTTTATTAACAATTTCATGTTAAAGTTGTGTTTCGGGTAATAATCGCTTTATTTTTCATATATGTTTTGACATGTTATTCTTGATCCTATTACTTAGATCTTGATTTACTTATTTCTAGAATGTAAAAAATGATATAAATATCATATATATTCAGTATATAAGTATTTATATTGTAACAAACCAACCCGGGTTTTCCTCAAACCTAGAAACCGACCCGATCCGTCACATAGTTGAAGGACGTTCCCGATCCCCACAGGATGGTGACAAGCACCCGAGCATCGAAAGACAAAAGTGAGGGAACGATTTCTCACAACCTGAATAACCACATGACATAAATATATATATAAAGAAAGAAACAGCGAAAGACTAACAAATATATATGCTATAACTGTAGGGAAAACAACGGAAACAGAACAATTGTAACAGTAGAACAGACTCCAAAAGATAAGTCCAACTGCAAACGACTATAACCAATAGGTACTCCAAGCGATGGTATGGAGAACTCCCACCATCTCACCACCAGCTACCCATTCTAGCTGACATGAACATCGCCGCCTCACTTCGGTGCCTTTCCTTTCCCTACACTGGAAGACAAACAAAGGTTTACACACCGCTGAAGAGGTGCGTAGGGTGTGAGCTAATAGGCGCTCAGTAGGATCCCACCCAGGTTTTCCATAACAAGTCTCTATATAATAAATCATGTATGATCATTTTAAAATAAAACATGGCATGATAAGCAGTAAAGAAGTTGTATGGAAAACTTGATAAACATTTCCCTTTTTCATTGATCTAAAAAAAGAATGTATATCAGTTTCACATCATATTTTCCATATCATTTTTCACAAGCATAAACATGCATATCAAGGATAACTTAGAAAGCCAAGAAGTAAAAAAACAGAAGCACAGGTATCACAATTCCAAGGAATACTATAGGACCAGACCACAGACTACTCGTACCACAATAATCAAGTACACAAATATGATCCTAGAACACAAGACTAGGAAGCATAGGAATACCCCATGAGTAAACCCCCCAAAATGTCAATATTGGTCCCATAGAACAACAGGCCTAGGAAACAGAGGAAATACCCAAGACAAACCTCCTTTCTAATTACAAAAAATGGATGATGGCCTCAAGCTAAATCTTCCACCTAAGTACCCAAGGTAACCCATGTGCTCAATTTCACAAACCAATTTCAATGCTTTGAAAACCATTTCACAATCCATTTATCAAAAACCATAGAAAACCCATTTCTCTTTTAAAACTTTTTTTTTCAACACACAAAAAAAATCATGCCAATTTAATAAATTGGTTTATAAAGTAAAACAAGCATGTTTATTATCATAGTCTAGATAAGGAACCACCTACCTCAAAGATCGGGTCGCACATGCCCGCAACGGAATCCACCAACAAAGAAATCCAATGATGACAATGAAGACCCTAGAATCAAACCCAGACATCTTAGGATTGATTCAAATCTAAACACAAGAGGTTGGCAGAAGTGAGGAAACCCACATACCTCGAGGAAGAATGCCCGCCACACCACAACCAACGAAGGAAAAAAGGCCTCCAGAATGAGATCTCACAATGGATCTAGAAAAAACCAAGAAGAATCATCCAACTTATATCAAAGAATCTGGTACCGCAAAGCTAAGGTGCTATCGTGATCAAACACAATAAAGAACCGGAAAGAACACTTACCTAGAGAGATACACCATAGATGCAATGAAGATCCAAAGTCGATTGAATTGATCCAAAAGGAGAGGTGCCTATGAAAATCACCTAGGAAGAGTATAGGATCGATAGAAATGGAGTCTAGTAAGAAAGGATCAAGAAAAACTACCAAATGAGTGAATTAAACCTAGGCACGGGCTGGGTCACAACGTGTACCCAAGGGTCATGACGTGTAGTCCACGCTGGATAAGTTACGCTGAAAAACCTATCACATCAGGTTAAAAACTGACATTTTTTCCATCACGTCGTGTAATCCTCGGTCACAACGTGTACCCCTTTCACAACATGATCTTCCCATTCATGATATGTACACATCAGCTAGTACATGATGTGTACCTTAGGTACATGGCGTGTACCTACTCTACAGCCTACAGAAAATCCAGAAAACCACTCCTAATGACTTAAACCAAAAGGAAACTTAAAGAAAGGGAAAAACTTACCCGATCAAGGTAACGAGATGTTACAAACTTCCTGCCATAAAGAATTTTCTTCTTCGGGAATTCATGTGGAAGATGTAACTCCTAGAAAAAGATGAGGCCACTGCACCCTCATCAACGACTCGTATTCCCAAGTTTCATGAGAATTCGATCCTTGTTTTCATAGAACTTTGACCAATGGAATCGATTTCCCATGCAAGACTTTTGCTTGAGAGTCAACGATCTCAGCTGGTTTCTCCAAAACTGAAATATCTCGCTCTAACTCCATTTCTTCCCAACTCAGAATGTGAGCAGGATTAGGGTGATACTTTCTGAGCTGAGATATGTGGAAAACATCATGGATGTCCATCAACTGAATTAGAAAAGCTAACCAATAAACAGCCTGTCTAAGTCGTTCAGTGATCTCAAACGGTCAAACATGTTTCAGAGCCAACTTCCCCTATTTTCCAAGACAATAGTGACCCAAATGAGGAGAAACTTTCAAGATAACACAGTCAACTACAGAAAACTCCAAAGAACGATGTCGTTGATTTGCATATGATTTTTTTCCACTCCGAGCTATAAACAAATGTCGTCGCACATCCTGAATCTTCGCAGACGTCTCTTGAACCAAACTTGGTCCAACCAAAGCTACCTCACCCACATCTTCCCAACAAAGAGGTGATCTGCACAGGTGACCATACAATGCCTCGAAGGGATCCATTATTATCGACGACTGATAACTACTATTGTAAACAAACTAAACCAGTCCCAGATGGCTATACCATGATCCACCAAAATCCTAGACACAAGCGCGAAGAATATCCTATAGGATCTGAATTATACGCTCTGTCTACCCATCTATCTATGGATGGTAAGTTGTACTCAAATTGATCTAAGTTTTCATTGCCTCTTGAATACTTCTCCAAAACCTCAAGGTAAACCTAGGATCCGTTTCTGAAACCATAGCAGAAGGACTCCCATGTAACCTTATGATCTTCTGCACATACAGCTTACCCAAATATTTGACTTTAGTGGTGTCTTTACGAGGCTGGATTTGGGGGGTTTTGCCTTAGGGAATTTTTTTGTTTTGTTGAAGCCAATTTGAACACTTGTCCCAATCTCAAATGTGATTTTCTTTTTATGATCTGATGATAGCATCATCTTAGAGGCTAGTTGAATCATATAGCCAGGTTTTTTTTGTTCCTGCTCGGAAGACCCGAACGTGAAGCCAGTTTGAAGTTTGAATATTAGAGGAGTATGAATGATCTGTCAGTAAATGGAATAGATTTTGAATCTCAGTGGTTGAGGTATGAGTCATGCACTAGTTTTGATGATAATCTCATGACGGTGATGCTCGAGTTG
This sequence comes from Viscum album, assembly GCA_963277665.1. Taxonomy (NCBI): domain Eukaryota; kingdom Viridiplantae; phylum Streptophyta; class Magnoliopsida; order Santalales; family Viscaceae; genus Viscum; species Viscum album. The sequence continues at coordinate 644,931,436 of OY728125.1, read as the reverse complement.
ATGTGATGACTGTGAAGGTGACGTGATGGTGTCAAGTCATGGTATCCCTGGCATTTCGTCCTATCTCTGATTGTTTGGTTCTTTGCTCTAGTTCCAGGATTCCTCCATTCTCTTCGAGGTGGAGTAGCATGGTGGTCTTCTTGGTCCTTTGGGACGTTATTTCGAGTGTCCAATTCAGGGATATCGATGGTGATTAAAAATTTGATGGATTTTTGGGTATTTTTTGGATTTGAATTTGGATAATTGTCAGTGGAGGTTTTTGAAATCTGTTATGGGCAGGTTTTGGGATATTTTTTGGAATTTGGTTTTTATTCTGAATTTTGATGGTAAAGCATCCAACACTCTAAGGATCAGTTCCAGATGAAGAACATAGAAGGAAGCATCCATATGTGCATGACCATTCAGATTTGTATGAACGAGAGGGTATGGATTTTCCATCAGTATTAGACCTGTGAAACTCTATGCAGGACAGCTTGTCGAGCGGTCATGTGAGGTGGAGGTTTGTCATAACAATATTTTTGTTGGGGAGGGGAAGTTCCTAGTTTTCTTGATATGGGTTTCTTCTTGTATGATTTTATTTCAGGTTTCTCACTTTTTCCTCAAAAGTGCTTTTGAAATAAAAATTTAATTTTTAGTCAATAGTGGGACACATAATCTGCAATGTCACGCTTCATACTCAGCCACCAGAATCTTCTTCTCATGTCATAATACATCTTTTTAATGCCTGGATGAATGGCACATGAAGAGTTATGACAATCAAACAAGATTGAAATTCCCATAGGTGTTGGGATGACAACTCGATTCCCGAAGTGAAGTATGCCATCTGATGAAAGAGACCAACCAGAAACAGTCTCCCCACCATAAAGTCTTTCCCGGTTCTTCTGAAACTCACCATCCTACTACTAACTTTGTAAAATAGACTCCAAGAGAGATGATGATAACTAAGAACTGGTTAGAACCATACCTAAAACATCCTCTTGAGCGTCCAAGTGCAACTGAGTGAAAACCCCCATAAGATTCCACTCCTCCTTCGATTCCAAAACAGCCTGTGACGGTACCTTCTTGCTAAGAGCATCTACAACAATATTCCTTTTCCCCAGGGTGTAGGTGATGTTGAAGTAAAACATCTGAAGGTATTATATCCATCATATTTGTCTGAGATTCAAGTATTTTTTAGAGAATATATTTCTCAAACTCTTATGATCAGAGAAGATCGTGAACTTCTCCCCAAAGAGATAGTGCTACCAACATTTAAGTGTATACATAACTGCAATAATCTCTAAATCATGATTGGGTAGTTCTTCTCATGAGGCTAGAGATGACGAGAGTCATATGCTACCACATGATCATCCTGCATCAACACGTAGCCCAAACCATCATCATATGCATCACAAAACACCATGTACCCCTTACTGGGCTCAGGTAAGATCAGAATAGGAGCTTATGTCAGAAGTCTTTTTAGTTCATTGAAAGAAGACGGACATTTCTAATCCCATGTGAATTTCACCAATTTCCCAGTAAGATCATTCAAAGGCAATGTCATCTTAGATAAATCCTTAACAAACTATTATTAGTACCCATCAAGACCAAGGAAGCTTCATATATCAAAGACATTGTGTGGTTTCTTTCAGAACAAGACAGTTTTACCTTCTCTGTATCAACTGATAATCCATGCTCAGAAATTCTAGGCCCCAAGAACATCACTTCTTGAATTCAGAAACTAAATTTTGAAATCTTTCCATACAGATGTTGATTTTCCAAATTTTCCAAAACCAAACTCAGATGACGCTCGTGCTCATGCTCGGATTTTGAATAAACCATAATATCATCCACTAATACTACTACAAAGGTGTCAAGATATTGGTGAAATATATGATTCATCGGGACCATAAAAATAGTAGGAGAGTTAGTCAGACCAAAAGGCATCACAAGATATTCATAATGGTCATACCTGCTCCTGAAGGCCATCTTTGGTATATCAGACTCTCAAACTCTAAGCTGATGATAACCCGACCAAATATCAATCTTTGAGAACCACTTTTCCCCCTACAACTAATCAAACAAATCATCCACATGAGGCAAAGGATATTTTTTCTTAACTGTTACCCAGTTCAACTTCTGATAGTCCATACATAACCAAAGTGAATCATCTGATTTCTTGGTAAAGAGCATAGGGGATGGACATTGAGAAACACTAGGGAAAATGAAACCTTTCTTTGACAGGTCGTCCAACTGAATCTTGAGTTCTTTAAACTCCACCGGTACCATGCGATAATAAGGCATTGATATCGGCTATGTATCTAACACCAGTTCAATCGTAAACTCTACCTCTCTCTCTCTAGAGGAAGATCGGAGAAATCATCTGGGAAAACATCAAGGAAATATCAAACAACAATAGGAAGGTCATCAACAGAAGAATCTTCATCGGGCTCAAATGTAACAACAACCAACAAACTCCTGAGCTCTGGGAAGGAAGGTCCTACATGACCAGACCTCAGGTCCCACTCTTCTTGAAACACACGAGAGCTCCTATCAGAAGAAATAAAGGAAACATGCCAATGATAACAATCAACCTCATCTCAATGAGCGACAAGCCAATCTATATTGATGATGGCATTAAATAGATCCATATCAAGAATTAAAAAATCCCAGACTGACTCTGTATCGACTATCATTAACGAATAAGGACACTGAAACCCCTGTTATTTCCTCTTGCTAAGAGGTTTCGATAACTCCATTGTAAAGGGTATAAGTTCCATTGGAAGTTTAAGAACATCAATAAAGTGTGCAGATAAAAAGGAATGGTAGGCACCAGTATCAAACAAAACAATTGCTACTGAAGATGTAATAAGAAGCGTACCTATCACTGTTTCCAGACCTGTATCAACTTCCATTGGACACTCATCTACTACATGTAAATGATTCACTCCTAAGGCTTGTGGCTGGAGCCCTGTAGTCTTTGAAGCTTCTGACTGCACTGCAGTAGCCTTTGGAGATGATGAATCCTGACTATAACAAGGCGTGGTCATATCCTAACGGAAACGTTGTAGATGACCAACACGTCCATAACTATTGCACATCATCACGGGCATAGGACAAGAACATATGGTTTTCCCACCCTTACCGCACTGATAGAAAGTCATAGGCACACTTCTATCTGCAACGGACGGTGTATAGGAGGCTCAATGTTGAGACCCACCTCCACCACTTCTGTGATGGTCCTGCCACTTCCTCTTTTTCCCATGCACGCCACTAAAGTTGTTACCAATTGGAAGAAAAGATGTGGAAAAGCCAACCTTTCCTATCATGCTCATCTCTACCATCATTGCTCTATCTATTGTCTCTGTATAGGTAGAAAGCTTCAACATGAACACCTGTGATCTGATATCCGATCACAAACCCTATAGGTATTTTTAAGCCTTTAGTCGGTCATTCTTTGCCATGTTTGGAGAAAATTGGACAAGCTCAGCAAACTGGTTGGTGTATGCCAACACCGAACGCTCTCCCCGCTACAAAAATAGAAACTCTAGAGACTTTTCCAACATCAAAGACTCTGGAAAAAACTACTGAAAAAACAGGGTTTTGAAACCCTTTTAATCCAAGCCCACATGTATGTATTCCTAGACCATAGAATCCCACCAATGCTTGTTGGAACCCTCGAGTCTGAACGCTGCACATTTTACCCTAATATTCTTAGGTGTCTCTAAGAAGTAAAAGATTTGATCAATCTTGTCCAGCCAATCCTCCGCCTCTTACAGTTCAGTAGTTCCCTTAAAGGACGGTGGCTTCTCGTGAAAGAACTCATGTGATCTATCTCGCTCTTCTCAAGCTCTTGGTTGTACTTCAACCATTGCGTTCTGAACTCGTGGTACATCCTAATTAACGGTACAGACTGCATGTACGATCGCATCAATGAGGTTTTAATCTATAGGTGGGTTCCCTTGAGGAGAATTAGCTGCACCCTCCTGAGGAACTCGTGGAAGACATCTCAGAGACATACTACTATACACTGAAACATAAGAACGATCATAAAACAGAAAAAATCTCAATCCAAACTAGAAAAGTCATAAGCAAAAACTAAGATTTAAAAAAAATCAATACTAGAGACACACATCCCAACATCCCATGGAAACTTGAGTCTCATTACGACAAGAGCTATCCAGTCACTTAAAACAACATACCTCTCAAGTCCTGACAATCCTATCTCCAGTCTAACAGATGTCCCAAGAAAAAGATTCTTGAGGAAAAACCTCCTCTGATACCAAACTATAACGAACCGACCTGGGTTGGCCTCAAACCCATCACCCGGCATGATCTGTCACATACCCAAATGGAATTCCCGATCCCCACAGGCTGGTGACAAGCACCCAGGCATCGAAAGACAAAACCGAGGGAATGATTTCGCCCAACCTGAACAACCACATGACATACATATATATAGCAAGAAAGAAACAGTGGAAAACTAACAAATATATATTCCATAACTATAGGGAAAACAGAAGAAACATAACAATTGTAACAGTAGCAAAAACTCCAAAAGACAAGTCCAACTGCAAAGGACTACAACCAACAGCTACTCCAAGAGATGGCATGGACAACTCCCACCATCTCACCACCATCTACTCATCTCAGCTGACACGAACCTTGTCACCTCACTGCATATTCTTGCCTTTCCCTACACTGGAAGACAAGCAAAGGTCTACGCACTGCTGAAGAGGTGCACAGGGTGTGAGCTAACAGGCTTAGTAGGATCCCACCCAGGTGTTCCATAACAAGTCTTTGTATAACAAATCATGTATTCTCATTTTAAAATAAAACAAAACATGATAATAAGTAAAACAAATTTATAGAAAACATGGTAAACATTTCCCTTTTCTACAGTTCTAAACAAAAGAAGGTATATCAGTTTCACATCATATTTTCCATATTATTTTTCACAAGCATAAACATGCATATCAAGGGTAACTCAGAAATCCAAGTAGTACAAAACAGAAGCATGGGTATCACAACGCCAAGGATACTATAGGACCAGGCCACAGACTACTCATACCACAATAATCAGGTGCACAAATATGATCCTAAAACATAGGCCTAGGAATCAGAGAAATACCCCATGAGCAAACCCCCCAAAATGTCAATATCGGTCCCCTAGAACAACAGGCCTAAGAAACATAGGAAATCCCCAAGAAAAACCTCCTTGATAATCACAAAATAATGGACAATGGTCGCAAGCTTAACCTTCCACCTAATTACCCAAGGTAACCCATGTGCTCAATTTCACAAACCAATTTCAATGCTTTGAAAACCATTCAAAACCATTTCACAATCCATTTATCAAAAACCAAGGGAAAACCATTTATCTTTTAAAACCCTTTTTTTCAACACACATACAATCATACCAATTTAATAAATCAGTTTATAAAGAAAAACAAGCAGGTTTACTATCATAGGCTAGAGACGGAACCACCTACCTCAAAGATCGGGTCACACACTTCCGCAACGGGATCCACCAACAAAGAAATCCAACTACGATAATGAAAGCCCTAGAATCGAACCCAGACATCTTAGGATTGACTCAAATCTAAACACAAGAGGTCATCAGAAGAGAGGAAACCCACATACCACGAAGATGAATGCCCGTTGCACCACAACCAACGACGGAAAAAGGCCTCCAGAACGAGATCTTAGAACGGATCTAGAATAAACCAAGAAGAAGCATCCAACTTAGATCAATGGATCTGGTACCACAAAGCTAAGATGTTATCATGATCAAACACAATGAATAACTGGAAGGAACACTTACCCAAAGAGACACACCATAGAAACAATGAAGATCCAAAGTCGATTGGATCGATCCAGAAGGAGAGGCACCTCTGCAAATTTCCTAGGAAGAGTCTAGGGTTGAGCGCAACAAATTATAGTAAGAAAGGATCGAGAAAAACTTTTGAATGCGTGACTTAAACCTGGGTGCGGGTCGGGTCACGATGTGTACCCAAGGGTCAAGACGTGTAGTCCACGCTGGAAAAGTTGCACCGAAAAACTCGTCGCCTCGGGTAAAAAACTGACATTTTTTCCAGTCACGTCGTGTAAGCCCCGGTCACAATGTATACCCCTTTCACATCATGATATCACCATTTACGACATGTACACATCAGTTAGTACATGGTGTGTACCTACTCTGCAGCCTGTAGAAAATCCAGAAAACCACTCCTAAGGACTTGAACCAAAAGGGAACTTAGAGAAAGGAAAAAACTTACTCGATCAAGATAACGAGATGTTACATATACTAATATATAAAATATAGAAATATTAAATGGAATACACTGTTCATAGAGATGGTAGGTCGTAAGTACGCATGAATGTTGTTTCTGTTTTCTTATCATATTGAAAGAAAGGATGTAAATGACATATATATATATATATATATTATAATTCTAGTATCAAAATTATGTCATATATATCATATACATTTACTAAACTCATCCTTAATATATTCCATGTAAAGTGTGAACAAATCACATCGCTTTGAGGAGGCGGTAGTCCACATGCCCACAAACAAAGTTATCGTATTCCACCAAAATGGAAATCATGAAGGTATGTGTTATATAATAATTCTAGAAGCATAAATACATCATAAATATCATATGTATCATATAAAAACATAAATTCCATCATTATTTCCAAACTTGAAAGGTGGCAATGGAAGAATATATGACATCAGTTCGTGAGGCGGTAGTCCGTCGTACACACAAATGATGATTGTGTATCATATTTGATGGAAGTGTGTGTGAGTGTAGGTCAAACTCTTAACATAACAACATCTTAGTATATTTAGGATATTAAGGTTATTATATAAGAATGAAATAAGAAGAATTGATGGGATGGAGAAAGAAATAAAAAAAGTTCTTGTTGAAGGATGTTACCTCTTCTTTGGGTAATTCATTTTGGTTTGCACCAAAGGACTAACTTGGTTTTCTTTCTGAACAAAGTGAGGCTTCTAGGATTAGAGTAGAGAAGTTGGGAGAATATTTGGGTAGTTTTTGGATGAGCTAAAGGGTTTAATAGGTGTGAATAAGTGAGGTAGGGTGAGTGTTCTTTTATAGTGGATGAGTGGCATTCTTGTAAATATAAAAAGGTAAACATTATTGAGAGGTCTCCTTTACATCATGTGCCTCCAATAATTGTCCATTTTCAAACCAATAGGGGTCTTGGTTGAAATATGTCCATCCAATGGATTTTGTACATGTTTCTAGGTTATTTTTCCCCTTAGGTTAAAGTTTAACCACTAAGTAAACTCGTTTTTACCTTAATCGCTGTAATTAATTTTAATTACTTTTATTAATAGTATGTGTTAAAAATTAAGTTGAAATTATTAGACATTATAATTTATGATGAATCCAAATATGGAATCCATTTTTATAAATTCCAAACATAGAAGTGGTAGAAATTAATTTAAAAATAATCCCGCAGACAGGACGAAACAATGGGTCTTTAAAATGAAAATGTTTAAAAGTTTGAATTGTTTTTATATCCAATTTCAATGTGAGATTGATTCAAATGACCTAAATTGTATTAATAGATGTATCGTTGATCTAAATATACTTTAAACCCAATTTAAAATATAATTTAACTATATAAATAAATTTTTCAATTAAAATTCATTGTTTTTCACTAGTCATCAAAAAATGAAACTTCTTAGAAAAATACCAAAAAATCACCCGAAATAAATTTTGATATTCCACTTTAAAAATGAAGTTTATTTTTTCAAATAAAAATTATGAAAGTTTCAAAAATTAGATTTAAAATATGTGCGCCATTAAAAGACGATAAAATTACCTTTTAGAAAAAATATATATCTTGTGTAAAATTGGATTTATTTTTATCTCTTGTCTAGAAAACACATAAGATGATTATTAAATAGTTGACTGAATATAATATATATATATATATATCATTAAAATCATTTATCAAAATTGGTTTAATTTATTTATTGAGTTAAAATGTGTTTGATATAGATTTCCAACAAAAAAACCTATATTTTCAAAAGGGTTTTGTTTTCATTTCTAATTAATTGGCCACCAAATAATTTTTCTTATATACATGTTTAAACCATATTTTCATAATTTTAATTAATATTATTCATAAATTTCATTCCAAAGGCTAGGTGACAACTATAATAATATTTTAATAATAATATTAATAGTACATTGTATTTTGGTAAAACTAGGTATTACGTGTAATGCAAGTTATCGAAGGAACTTGGCATTGCGTGTAACACATGCCAAACATAGTGTTGTGTGTACAAAAATCTAATCTAAATTTTATGTGTAGTAATCTTAATTTGGTGTTGTGTGCAACGCAAAACAAACTTAGTGCTTTCATATAACACGGTCTATATTTAGTTTTACATGAAATGTAAAATATCAAAAAGTTTAAATTAATTCGAAAAAATATATATTTCACAAAATCTAGGGGTGTTACATTGATAATATCTTTTATATCAATATATTGAGTTGACCACTCTACTGAAATAGAACAACCGTAGGAACAACAACATCTCTAGAAAGACCCATCTAATATGGCTCCCCTTGAATCAAAGCAAGGTCTATTTTGATGTCTTCTTCTGAACTTATTGGCACTAATTTGTTCAAAGAATAATTCCAACAAAAATCACTTCTTCTTAATATACTTGCACTCAGCGCAATAAGTCCATGACAATGGGTTGTGGTGTTATCATCCAAACAAATACCAACCTTTAGAAAAACTAACGTTAACATTCTTCCAAAATGATAGAAATTTATAGAATTATTTTATACATGCCACATATACCTCATAACATATCATGCTAGATTAACTGGATTCTCAATCATAAACAAATATAAATTAACATCTTGAAATAAAACTTTTTCAAACTCACCATTTTGATGTATGATGGCATATTGGATGAACTTTATAAGAACTTTTCTTTTTGGTTCTAGGTCCTTCACTGGTTTATTCTCAGCATCTACAGATCTGAACGAAGACTTAATGATATTAAGTGGACTAACCTCGTCTACAGAGTGCAACAAATTATTGAAATATGTGTAGCCTTCATGAGGGAACTTGAATGCTTCAGCCATTACCAATGAGGTTAACGAGAAACTTTTCTGGTTCATGGTTGGAGTGACCAAGTTGTCATTATCACAAAAATAAAAAAAATCAAGTCTCGTAGAACCCACATACTTCCTTTTTCAAACACAAGCTCAGTTCATATTTCATCAAAGATGAATTCTCATCCATGACAATTGATAACCTTCTTAAGTAACATGTTTGTTCCATCGAGCCAGGACAAATCTATTGCTCATCCACTTAGAACTTTTCTTGATGTCCTTTTTCTCTTAAATCTACTTGAGGAGGCACCATTGGTTCTCTTAATTTTTTCCATTGTTGAAAGGATTCAAAAGATTGGGGGGTTAGGGTAGCAAGGTTCAGATAGTAGAGAGAATGAGGGTTTGAAGGTTTTCAAAGGTCTCACACGTAGAGCTGACGCGCTTTCTTTTGTTTTGCGGTAAACGAGGGGTCAAGTAGTGATGTGTAGAGTAATCATTATAAAATCTAGATGATGTGCCCCATTTGATGTGACTAATACTCAAAATATAGACGCCAAACCTTAAATAAAATAAGGTAGATAAAATATTTACTCAAAATAAAAAACTATGCTACTAAGAAAAATTAAAATAATATCAAGAAAAATTAAAGAAACCTAATTTTGATTTAATAAAATAAAATTTTTCATGAGGCAAAGGTTTAGTAAAAATTTATGCTAAGTGATTTTTTGTGAAAACAAATTCTAAAGAGATGTCATCTTTTTGTACATAATCTCTTACGAAATGATGTCTCAAGTCAATGTGCATTATTCTTGAATGGTTAATTGGTTTTTTTCTGAAATTTTGATCGCACTAGTATTATCACATTTGATTGGAACACAATTAAAATTAAATCCAAAATCCATTAAGGTTTGTTTCATCCATGATACTTATGCATAACAACTTTCTGTTGCAATATATTGTTCTTCAGCAGTTGATAATACTACAGAGTGTTGTTTCTTACTTGACCAAGATACTAGGGATTTTCTAAGAAAATGTTAGGTTCCTGAGGTGTTTTTCCAATATAATTTACATCCAGCAAAAGAAGCATCTGAATATGAAGTTAAATTAAAATCAAAAGTTTTTTGGAAAAAGAAGAGAAAGAGATACAATTCCTTTTAAATATCTTAAAATAATTTTGGCATAATTTAAATGAGATTATTTAGGATTGGATTGAAATCTTGAATAAAGACATAATGAAAACAAAATATATGGTCTTTTTATAGTAAGATACAATATACTTCAATGATTCCTCGATACAACATGTTGTCAACTGGTTTTTCAGTCTCATCCATATCAAGTTTAATATTAGAGCTCGTAGCAGTTGAATAAGTCTTACTATTTTCAAGTCCAGACTCCTTAAGTAAATCGAGTAACTATTTTCTTTGATTTAAAACATTTACAAAATATTTTTGTTAAATTTGAAATGCTAGAAAATAGTTTAATTCACCCATCATACTCTTTTCAAATTCTTTTCGCATAAGTTTTGAAAAATCATTACATAATTTCTAATTTTTTGATCCAAAAATAATATCACCAATATATATTTGAACTATAAAAATAACTGAGGATGAAGTTTTATTAAATAATTTAGGATCTTTCATTCCCACTGTAAAACCATTTGATAGAAGAAAATAAGTTAAACTTTCATATCATGCTCTTGGTGCTTGTTTAAGTCCATAGAGAACTTTAGTAAGTTCAAAAACAGAATTTTGAAAGTGAGGGTCTTCAAAACCAAGAGGTTGTTCTACATAGACTTCCTACATTAAAAACCAATTAAAAAAGAAGATTTAACATCCATATAATATAATTTAAAATTCATAAAAGATGAATATGCTAGAAGAATTATAATTTCTTTTAGTCTGGCTACAGGAGTAAAGGTTTCTTTATAATCTATTCCTTCTTCTTGATTGTAACATTTTTCAACTATTCTAGATTTCTTTCTAGCTATTTCACCATGATTATCTTGTTTGTTTATAAATACCCATTTTGTTCTAATCATAGGATAATCAGAGGGTATATCAACTAGTTCTCATACTTTGTTCCACTTAAACCGATTCAACTTTTCTTGCATAGCTAAGAACCGACTTTCATTGAATAAAGCTTCTTCTACAGATTTAGGTTCTATATGGGATAGAAAGGAATAGAATTATACTAAGTTCCCTACATTTCTTCTAGTTCTAAATCCCTCATCTAAGATTCCTATATCTTTTTCTAAATGATGGACTTTAGGATTTCTAGGTAATATAAGCAGCACACTTTCGGGTTCACTAATATCAACCCTTAGTGGATTTGGTTTAAAGTAATCAAGTTCCAAATTATCATCATTGTTGTTATTAAAGAGAGATTTGGGTCTCATGTCCTTAAGAGAATGATTCAACATGTCAGTTTGAGTCAATTTGGGATCAAAATGATCAATTTGATCAAACTTCATGTTAGTTGATTCTTCAAAAAATCCTTGACATTTCTTTGAAAACACTATAAGCCTTGGAAGTAGTGGAATAACCTAGGAAAATACCTTCATTGGCTTTTGGATCAAACTCACCAAGATTATCCTTGGTGTTCAAGATATAAACCTTGCATCCAAATACTTTGAAGTATCCCACCTTTGGTTTTATATTATTCCAAAACTCATAGGTTGTTTTCTTTAAGATAGGTCTTATTAGAACTCTGTTAATAACATAACATGTTTTGTTAACAGCTTTAGTTCAAAAATGAGTGGACATGTCATATTCACATTACATGGTTCTAGAAATTTCTTGCAAAGTCATATTCCTCCTTTCAAAAACACCATTTTGTTGAGGTGTCCTGGGGGTAGAAAAAAGTTTGTTTAATAACTTTTTTGAGCAATATAAATTAAATTCATGATTCTCAAATTCACCTCCATGATCACTTCTCAAAGTCACAATTTTGACACCTTTTTAATTTTGCACAAGCTTACATAAATTAATAAAAACAGAACAATCTTCACTTTTAAGTCTTAAAAAATAAACTCATGTAAATCTTGAAAAATCATCAACGAACACATAAACAAACAATTTATCAGCATGACTTGTAGTTCTAGTAGGTCCGAACAGATTCATAAGGATAAGATCTAGAGGTATATATGTAGAAACCTCTTTAATTGGTTTAAAATATTACTTGTGTTACTTTTTCATTCACATGCATCACATAGCTTCTTTTTATCCAATTTAAGGTCATAAAAGTTAGAAATCAGATGTTTCTTAGACAACTTTTTCAAAAGAGTGAACATTGCAATGTTCAAGCCTTCTATGCCAAATCCATGAATCATTAATTTCAATATTCAAACAATTTACATTTTTTCTACACAAAGAATTAAAATCTAATGTATAGACATTATCAGTTCTAGGTGCTTTAAACTTCAGATATTTAACTTTGAACACTAAACATGAATTGTTAGAAAAATCAAATGAATAAACATCATCACAAAGTTGAGAAATACTTATCAGTTTGTGCTTCAATCCTTCAACATAAAAAACTTTATTGATGAGAATAGACTAAGAATTTCCAACAGATCCAATGCCAATAATTTTTCATTTTTCATTGTCACTAAATGTGACATGGCCTCCATCAATCTTGAATAGTGGGTGGAAGTTTGAAAAATATCCACTCATATGTCTTGAACAACCACTGTCCATAAACCATTTTTCATTGTTGTTCATGTGGTTTGTTCCCTAAAATGACAAGTCAAACAATAGAATTATTTGGTACCCAAACTCTTTTGGGTTCATAAATGTTATCTATAAGAGACTTAGGGATCCAAATTTGTTTTTGTTTTCCAGAAAACATAGAAACGCGTTTTGAAAAATCATTTATAGAAAAAGAATTTTTGATTCCATAAAATTGAGAATTTTTCAGATTACATATGTTAGTATAATGTCCTATTTCTCCACAATGAAAACAGGTAACTTTGGAATGGTTTTTTTAGAACTAGGTATGAAATAGTTTTTGTAAAGTTTAGGCATTTCACCTTGACTTCCTATTCAAAATTTTTATTTTTTGAGTTGATTCTGACCAAGAATTTTGTTTAGATAATCTTCCCCTTTAGTGAAAACACTCGCAGCATCTTAAAATTTTTGAAACTCCTTATTTAGGTTCTCTATTGTCTTAACTTGTTCGGTATATGAGGCAGTAAACATTTCCAATTAATTTTTCAAATCTAAAATTTGTCTGTTTAAGTCCTCTTCATTGACAATTTTATTATAGGAGTTCCTAAGAGCTTTGTTTTTCTTCTTTAACCTTTCATGCTTAGTTTCTAGCATGGTACAGTATTCATTTAATTCTCCATATGAGCAATTTTCATTTTCCAATTCATGCTCATGCTAAGAACAGTAATAAGAAAGTACCTCATTCGAATGTGCCATAAAGCATATATTTTCCTTTTGATTTAGAGTTTCAGCTTCTGATTCTGATGATGTGCACTCGCTAGAATCTTCAAAATCACTTCAGGTGGTCTTCATAGCTTTCTTAGCTTTCTTTTTATAACCAACTTTCTTGAAGTATTTCTTTTATGACTTTTTACAATCCTTAAGTTGTGGACAATCAGTCTTGATGCTTCCTAGCTTCTTGCACTCATAACATCTTAATTCTTTAGAGTTGTCATCATTCTTCCTATACTTGTTGAATGGTTTTTTGAAACCTCTTCTCTAATTATATAATTTTTTAAACTTTCAAGCAAATTGTGCAAGTTCTTCATTCAATCTAGAATAGCTTGAGGAATATTCTTTTTCAAATTTTTCAGAGATTTGTATGTCTTTGTTCTTATTTTCATCCTTGGAAGTATAAATATTCAAGGTAGCATTTTCTTTCTTGATCATTTTAGATTCTCCAGCTTCAGCTTCCATTTCAGCTTCGTACATCATAAGAGTTCTAATGACGTCTTTTATTTAGAAACTTTTGACCTCTGTAGATTGTTTGATGGAAGTTAAGATTCCACTCCACTTGGGTGGTAAAACTATGATAACTTTCAATGATTGTTCAGGCTCAGTGATAGGTGCTCCTAGAGGAGCAATGTTATTCATAATATAAGTGAGTCTTTTATTCATAATATAAGTGAGTCTTTTATTCAACTAAGTAATGATTTCTCCTTCATCCATTTTGATAGTGTGGAACTTTGAGTTTGGAAGTATCATATCTGAGAGCCTTCGCATTGTTAGTACCTTCATAAGCAACTGCTATAGTGGTCCACATTTCATGAGTTGTGTGACACTGAGAAACTCCGTTGAAATCATATGGTCATAATCCACATATTATAGCATTCATGGCTTTTGAGTTCAGATCATAGTCTGCTTCAGTTGTAGTATCCCATGTTTGAGGTTCTGTCTTAGGAATTTCATAAGGCTTTATTGCTTTAAGATAAACTTTCAAGCCTAGATTCTTCAAATAGATGGTCATGTGAGCCTTCCAACAACCATAATTTTCACCATTAAAGTAAGGACCTCTAACCATTGACATGTCTTCTCAGTTATCATCCATAGAATCCATTTAAAAACATATTCTTGGACGTCAAACTTTGACAGATGTGAACTCAAGAGTCACGAGCTCTGATGCCAATTGTTGTCCCAGATAATGGCTAACTGAAAACTCAAAAAGGGGTGAATTTAGTTTGTAAAAATTTTATTGTAGAAAACCTCCCTCTTCAGGTATGATAGTTCAAATCCTTTCCCAAAAGAAAATAGGAAGTGGAAATATAAAATTTTAATGGAAATAGATTGAAAATATGAGATTTATAGTGGTTTGGGGAACAGAAAACATCTAATCCACTCCACAAACACTATACTCCACGAGTTTGGTGATTTTCACTATAACAACCCTTTTTCCAAGGGCTCCCAGCTAAGTAAAAACAGCTTTCACTTATTATAAAGGTCCAAGAGTTTTCAACCAGGCTCTCCCTTTACAAGACCTATTCACAATCTTAACATACTATTTTACAATGAGTGTAAACAAAAAGATATGAATAAACTTTTGAAGAACGGTTGTGGCACACAGTTACAAGCACCAACTGACAATAGTTGAAGATGAATCCTGAGAAGATGATAATCTTCAAGGTACAGCTCAGGATGATCTTCAGTGCAACAGATAAACTTGTAGGCAGAGCACGAGCGTTTATGTTTGATCTTGTCTATGTATAAGAGTTCTTTGTTATGGTTATCAGAGTAATTGAAAGTACATGTGCATCGTTGTAGGTCACTTTTTTGTCTCTTTTTTCATGTAGTGGCTAACTATTCCTTTTATATATCCTCTTTGATTTTGAACTTAAGAAGAAAGATAATCATAACAGTCAAGTTGATAATCCATTGAACAGTTGATACGACAGGCTATTGATGGAATGTGTCCATACATTCCAAATATGGAATAAGCTTCTGCAAAAGCATTGTCAGAGATCTTCTTCTTCGAATCTTTCCACTCTTGGAAACACGAAAGTTTGTACTAATTGATCTTTCCTTAAATGGACAATCCCTTTTCTGATACTCTAAAAGCATGAAATAACTTATCAAGAGATTAAGAAAGTAATCATAACATTCTGCATAACAACTAATTCTTCGTAAGATATCCAACTTGTAGTACTGTTCTCATAAGATAAACTTCTGAGAGACTTCGCAAGATAAAACAGATCTTTATCTTCTTCAAGCGTAAGATAAATTGAATTCAACATTGCGTAAGATAATTCTTCAGCGTAAGATATACTTATTACTGAGGTGTGATACTTAGCTTTCAAAAATTCTTCGAATGTTCATAAGATGGTCTTTTACGAATATCCTTTTTGTAAGAATTCTTATTACTTCATTCTGTCTAAAGTGTCTGACTTTGAACATACAGCAGCTCAATCATGTTTACAGGTTCAGGATTTTGGACTATGCTTGTGTTGTGACCCTTATACATGGGAGCTTAAGAACACATGACTGAGCTGGAGCTCAAGATGCTCATGGGGATTTCCCTTCGGGCTTTTGTCTTCTTTTTTCACTATTTATTTATTACTAGTTGTATGTCACATGCCTTTATATTATAGTCACATGGACATGAATTATTGTATATTTAGCGTTGGTCATTTCTTATTTTCTTTAGTTATTATTATTCTTATGTTTCCCTTTATTTCATTTATATTTCTCTCGATGTTGTCATCTTATGATTATACGGTTGTGCTACTCTGACCATGAGGGTATAGTCTCTCCATTGTACCATCAAAGGACCATCGCAACTAGCCAACAGTCTTTAGCATACGAGGAGATGCGCTTGAGGCCATGTGAGCAATCGGTTCGGGGCACCGTTTCAGTAGTTCCCGGGTCGGGATGTTACATGTCCAACTTTTCTTTTTGTCTTGATCGATGATTAATCTAAGATGATCAATGAAAATGAATCAAAGAATATTGACAATAGATAAACTTTGAAACTGTAAAGACCCAGAAATTTCAAGAAATTTTTTTTCTTAATTTCCTTGTAATTTTACGAGTCCACAGTTTCTGACGGCACCTGATTCCGAGGCCCGGTGTGCCCGGAATCAATTTCCAAAGTTTGGCTCGGGCACGTTTAGTGAACGAACGAGCGGGTTTTTCTATCTTTTGAACCGGTGCTCAGAATTTAAATCTGAGGGCACCGATGAACTCGCAGCACCGGTTTTTGCTTAAGAGGACCTTTACCAAAGGTGCGTTTGCTCGGGAGGAGTTGTTAGAATTTGGGGTTTAATAAAGAATTGAATAAAATTTGTGGTACAAATTTTATTCCCAACTTAAGTGGTTATATCCTAAGTGTGGAAGTTGGGGTGGAACCACTAGTTGCTAACTAACCAAGTGAGGATTAAGGTGAGGTGGGGCCCACATTAGCCCCAACCCTTCACTTTCTCAAACCCCCTTAAACCCCCATTAAACCCCTTGTATTTAATGTATAACTCCTCACTCCCTCTTTAATTGTGTAACTCACCCTCTCTCCCTCTTTATTTCATGCCAACTCACATTAAATTAATTGACTAAACCTATTCAATTAATTTAACTAAAGAGTTTAAATTTTAAGTTTGAAATGTTTGGCATGTTATAATAAAATAAGAGTAAGTCTTATTTTATTTGGGGTTGGGATTATTGTGTGGGAGAGCCTTTGTGAGAAGAAGAAGAAGAAGAAGAAGAAGGAAGAGAAGAGAATTCCTCCTTGTCGAAGAACGACGCTTCTTTATCGAAGAACGACTCCCTCCCTCGACGAAGAACGGTTCACTATCCGTCGGATCTCCAACGAATGACGCTTGGGCCGGATCGAAGGTCTTTGAGGAAACGACGAACGCCAACGACCATCATCACCATCACCTCTTACCTTGCGACGACGTCAACGAACCGACATCCTTTCCCTTCCGCGATATCGTCAACGAACGACGAACGACATGAGGTAGGGGTTAAGTTCAATTTTATTTAATTAAAATTGCGCTTTGTTTGTCGTTGAGAATTCTCGTTCTTTTGGTCGCTTGTTATCACCATAAAGGGAGGAGGTCGGACCGCACAAACACGGCCGAATCTCCCCCCTTCTCTTGTTGTTTATCGTTGAAGCTTGAGACGACGGCGGTGCGGTGTCGTTGCACCGCGCGGGAACAAAAAGAGCCGCGGCCGAGGCGGGCCACGGCGATGGTGCGCGGCGCCGTCGCGCCGCGCTGGTGAGGCCGAAGGAGGCCGCGGCCAAGAGCGGGCCGCGACAGGGGGGTGCGGCGCCACCGCGCCGCACCGGAGCACCAAGGGGGTCGCGGCCGCGGCGGTCCACACGCCGCGCCGGACAGGCCGCGGCGGTTCAGAGGAGCGGTCGGCTTAGCCGGCCGCCGGCACCAGCTGGAGGCGGGACCCCCTCGGGTCCCGTGGTTACAATAAAGGTCGGGCTTAATGGCTGGCCGTTTCCTCAATCAAGGGGGGCAGCGCCCCCCCCCCCCCCCCCTTCGCATCCCGCTCGGCCGAGAGCCGAGCCGCCGGCCACGCGGGTCGGGCCGCCAGCGCCGGGCCGGGCCGCCAGCGTCGGGCCGGGCCGTGCCAGCCACGTCGTGCCGCGCCCAATCGGGCCGGACCCGGACCCGGGTCGGGTCGACCCGGTTCGGGCCGACCCAGGGGTATTGGGTCGGGTCGGACCTGGCCCAAACCCCCTATTTTTGGACCAGGTTCATTCAAATGCTCATATCTTGGGCTATGGACCTCCGATTGACGCGCCCTCAGTTGCGTAGGGATCCTTAGATCGAGACGGTCGTTTCGGTATATTACACTCAAGGTTTCGGCGAACTTTGGGTACGGCTGGGTTGGTTCGAACCCGAAACCAACCGGACCCTCGGAGCGGAAATGCTTATAACTTGAGCTTCGGACGTCTGATTGACGTGTCGTCAACTTTGTTGGATTCCTTTTGGTGTGACAGATCTTTTGGCATACTTCACCTGAGGTTTGGACGAAGTTGGAATATGGTCGGGTTGGATTGAACCCGAAATCCAACCGGGTCCCTGGAACGGAAAAGCCGATAACTTTCAGACCGGATGTCCGTTTGACGAACCGTCAGCGGCATTGGTGATCACGTTGAGAAACGGTCCCTTTGAGTATACCCTATGTGAGTTCGGGGTACAGTTGAGATATGGCCGGGTTGGTTCGTACATGAAACCAACCGGGCCCCCGGGACGAAAAGGCTAATAACACACAGACCGAGCGTCTGATTGACGCGTCATCTGTTGCGTTGAGACCCCTATGACGAGGCGGTCCTTTGAGATACTTCTTCGTGAGACTTTGTGATACTTGGAGTGTCGACCAATAGCTCGTGGAGCGGACCCTCCCGGAGACGAGCGTACGGAGTACGAAGACCGTGTAGCTAGCTGAGACCTGATGACTGCTTGTCTGATTCGAGTCGGAGTGACTTGTATAGCCCAGTGGGGAGCACTACTGTGTTTGGGTGGCAGACCCACGGTGGGGAGCACTATTGTGTTTGGGTGGCAGACCCACGGTACTCAACAGAAGGAGTACCTCTACAGGCTATTGGGGGGGGTGCACTACTGTGTTTGGGTGGCAGACCCCGGCGGGGAGCACTACTATGTTTGGGTGGCTGACCCGCGGTACTCGACAGGAGGAGTACCTCAGCAGTCTAAGGTTAGTGAGCAGCGCCTCGGAGTCGTGAAAGGATCAGTGTACTCGACAGAGGAGGAGTTCTTCAGCAGTTGCGGTTTCGATAATGAAAATCCTGGTTTGAGCTGAGTCAATGACCTTTGTGTTTTCCTCATGATTGAGATGGGTTACTTGATAACTTACGTATACGTATGGGCATATACCTAAGTAGTGGTTATCCGTCGACTTCATATCTGTGTGATATCTCGTGGCTGAGATGGGTTACTTGATAACTTAGGTATAAGTATGGGCTTATACCTAAGTAAGGGTTATCTGTTGAGAACTTTCTTTGTGATTATCCTTGTTGGATTTAGTGACACCTTGAAGGTCTCGGGGTCCCTACTGAGTATTGTATACTCACCCCTGCACGGGCTATGCCCGCACCTCGTTGTGTTGGATGCAGACGATGGACAGTGCTGACTGAGATCGAGTGTACGAGGACTGGACGGTACCTGGAGGTGGACCTCACGACGAGTCAGTACCTGGAGGTGGACCTCACGACGAGTCAGTACCCGGAGGTGGACTTCAGGACGAGACGGTACTCGGAGGAGGTTGGCGGGCGAGAGCGTTGAGAAGACTAACTGTACCTACCCTTCAGGTAGGATCCGAGGTGGATGCCCCAGGAGATGCTTCTATCTTCCAGTTATTTGTCATTTCTGTTGTATTGCGTTCAGTTGTAGTTGTACTTCTCAGTTGGGTTTGTATTCTGGCCCATTTACTTTTCAGCACTTTCTTTTGTACTTAGTGTATTACTTCCGCTTGTACTCTTGTTGGTTGTGTTTATGTTTTATAAAGGCAATGTCTTCCCAGATACCGAGTTTTTCACCTTTGGTGCTAGTCACCAGCCCATGGCCTATGGAAGGCGGGCTTGGGATAGTCACGGCACGGGCCCCGAGGACGGGTCGTGACAAATTGGTATCAGAGGAGTCGGTTCTACCGCAGAACTTATAACTCTAATATTTCTTTTCTATGAAGCAATAGTGTTAAGGGTACCGAGTGTGGTTTTCAGTTCAGGGAATCCAGTGTTAGTGCAGGCGGCCGACGTATCCATACACCAGGACCCTGACTTCTGATTTCCGACTCAGTACATGAAAACACTAATTGCGTGTGTGTTTTCAAAGGTTTTCCCCTTAAAATAGCTCAAACCAGGTCAGCTCCCCAGGTATAATCGTCTGACCGTGTCACATCTGTTTCTTTCAGGATGCCTTTCTGCGGACGACCAACTAGAGCCCGAAGAGATGTACGTACTGACATCTCGCCGAGCGATGAGGCCTCAGTACAGGGCCCTCTTTCAGTTGAGGCGCCAGCGGAGGCACCAACGGTACTACCATACGTTGGGCCACCGATGCCACTAGCCCCAGCAGCAAGCGATGCACGCCGCTTGAGCGCGTTGCACCAGTTCCAGCGCCAGAGGCCACCCAGGTTCCAGGGAGAGACGGACCCACAGGCGGCTGAGGTTTGGCTGGAGGTTGTGGTGAAGTATTCAGGATAGTAGGTACACCAGCGGACTTCATGGCAATCCTTGCTTCCAGCCTCCTTCAGGCAGCAGCAGGCAGATGGTGGAGTCGGATGCTCCAGTTTTGCGATGAGATGACCTTCACCTGGGGAGACTTCGAGACCTTCTTTAGGGTGAAGTTTATACCAGTGACTCTACACTCCGAGCGTGCTCAAGAGCTGCTGCCTTTGCCGCATGATTTTCCATCAGCAGCTGAATCATCTGTAGGCAGTAGACAGATGATGCAGGGGTCCAAGAGGACCAGACCAGCAGGTGGGCGACCTCGGGATACAGGTTTGGTTGTGCGAGGCACACGAAACATAGCCAACCATACGAGGAGCAGGAAGTGTTATGCATGCGGCAGGAAGGGTCACATGGCACATGAATGTCCGACTCCCCGCACAGTTGATCCGCAGGCATTGGAGGAGCCACCGAGACAGAAGCAGCGGCGGGTGCTTGAGCAACAGCCAAGCGGTGGACAAGGCAGTAGAGCTCCAGAAGCAGGTGGACAAGAGCGGAACTAGTGGATTCCTTTTGTTCTTGGTACTTGTAGTTCCATGTTGCTATTGCATTTGTGTCTTTGTACTTCGAGCTGCAGTAATAAAAGACACTTATCTTTGTGATGTTTACTTTCATGTCCTTTTGTTTGGTTGATACTGAGAGGTCCCAGTTAAAACTGTTGACTTGACCCTCACTTTTGAGATTTCTACTAGAGGAGACCCAGTGACCATACATTGCTGCCGACAGTGTGACTCGACCCTTGGAGACGAGAGTAACGGTTGGATCTCTTGGTAGTAGCGTCGAGGACTTACGACGTCGTCCATGGCATGAAATAGTATCGTTCATGTCAGGATTGATTGTATTAGGCGAGGAATGTGGTTCATCCAGGGGATAAGACCAGATTTCTCTTTTCGGCAGAGGAGAAATCTCAGCAGCTCTTGTAGAACGTAAACGACGAAGGGTGAGAATGAGTTCTTACAATTGGCTAGTCTCACCCATTGATCGTTGAGCGAACGGTTTACGGTTCTCTCCAACTCAATAGACTCAGGTGTGTCTTCTCTCGAAAGGACATGAACCAGAGACAGCGATGATAGCTTGAATTCCTCCAGGACTATGACTTCGAGATAGTTTATACTCTTGGAGAGGGGGACGTTGTAGCAGATGCTCTTAGTAGGAGATCAGGCATTCAGCTGTTAGTAGTGGCGAGACAGCAGCTGACCGCGTTTCAGATATCCTTTGTGGATAGTGATGGGGTCAGCACGTGTAGAACCAGAAATGGTTCAGGCTATGACGGAGAAGGTGCAGATCATCCATGAGCGGATGAAGACTATACAGAGTAGACAATAGTCTGTTGCTGATAGGAGACGAGACCACAGCAGTTCGAGGGTGACGACCACGACTTCAGACGGATCTCACCTCAACGGGGTCTACGGAGATATGGACGAGGCGGCAAGTAATCTCTGGGGTTCAACGGACCTTCCAGGTCCCCAGCAGAGTAGGCAAGGTGGATTACCTCCTAGCCTTTCCACCTCAGATGCACCGGGTGCACGACGTCATCCACGTATCTCAGCTGAGGAGATGTGTGCATGACCTATTCGTCATCATTGACCACGGAGAGCTGGACATCGATGACGGGGTGACTTTCATAGGGTTCCAGTTGAGGTTGAGGATCGACAGGAGCGGGTCCTACAGGGACGGTTGATTCCTCTTGTGCGCTTTCGTTGGCGGCACGGGAACCTCCAAATAGCACATGGGAGCGTTAGGCTCAGATGCGTGCTCGGTACCTCCTTTGTTTTCCCTGGTGTGTGTTGAAGCTTTATGGGGACGTAAAGCCCTGAGGTGGGAGTAATTTAAAGACCCGGAAATTTCAAGGAAATTTTTTTCTTAATTTCTTTGGAATTTTACGAGTCCGCAGTTTCTGACGGCACCTGATTCCGAGGCCCGGTGTGCCCGGAATCAATTTTCGAAGTTTGGTTCGGGTACGTTTAGTGAACAAATGAGCGGGTTTTTCTATCTTTTGAACCGGGGCACCAATGAACTCGCAGCGCTGATTTTTTCTTAAGAGGACATTTACCAAAGGTGCGTTTGCTCGGGAGGAGTTGTTAGTATTTGGGGTTTAATAAAGAATTCAATAAAATTTGTGGTACAAATGTTATTCCCAACTTAAGTGGTTATATCCTAAGTGTGGAAGTTGGGGTGGAACCACTAGTTGCTAACTAACCAAGTGAGGATTAAGGTGAGGTGGGGTCTACACGAGCCCCAACCCTTCACTTTCCCAAACCCCATTAAACCACCATTAAACCCCTTGTATTTAATGTATAACTCCTCACTCCCTCTTTAATTGTGTAACTCACCCTCTCTCCCTCTTTATTTCATGCCAACTCACATTAAATTAATTGACTAAACCTATTCAATTAATTTAACTAAAGAGTTTGAATTTTAAGTTTGAAATGCTTGGCATGTTATAATAACATAAGAGTAAGTCTTATTTTATTTGGGGTTGGGATTGTTGTGTGGGAGAGCCTTTGTGAGAAGAAGAAGAAGAAGGAGAATTCCTCCTCGTCGAAGAACGACGCTTCTTTATCGAAGAACGACTCCCTCCCTCGACGAAGAACGGTTCTCCATCCGTCGGATCTCCAACGAACGACGCTCGGGCCGGATCGAAGGTCTTTGAGGAAACGACGAACGCCAACGACCATAGTCACCATCACCTCTTACCTTGCGACGACGTCAACGAATCGACGTCCTTTCCCTTCCGCGATATCGTCAACGAACGACGAACGACACGAGGTAGGGGTTAAGTTCAATTTTATTTAATTAAAATTGCGCTTTGTTTTTCGTTGAGAATTCTCGTTCTTTTGGCCGCTTGTTATCAACATAACGGGAGGAGGTCGGACCACACAAACATGGCCGAATCTCCCCCCTTCTCTTGTTGTTTATCGTTGAAGCTTGAGACGACGGAGGTGTGGTGCCGTTGCACCGTGCGGGAACAAAAAAGGGCCGCGGACGAGGCGGGCCGCGGTGATGGAGTGCGGCGCTGTCGCGCCGCGCCGGTGAGGCCACGGCCAAGAGCGGGTCGCGGCGGGGGGGGGCGCCGTCGCGCTGCGCTGGAGCAGCAAGGGAGTCGCGGCCGCGGCGGAGGGGCGCTGCGTCATCGCGCCGTGCCGGACAGGCAGGAGTCGCGGCCTATGTCCGCGGCAGTTCAGAGGAGCGGCCGGCTGAGCCAGCCGTCGGCACCAGCTGGAGGCGGGACCCCCTCGGGTCCCGCGGTTACAATAAAGGTCGGCCTTAATGGCCTTCCATTTCCTCAATCAAGGGGGCAGCGCCCCCCCCCCCCCCCCTCACATATCGCTCGGCCGAGAGCTGAGCCGCCGGCCACGCGAGTCGGGCCGCCCGCGCCGGGCCGGGCCACGCCCCATCGGGCCGGACCCGGTTCGGGCCGACCCAGGGGGTATTGGGCTGGGTCGGACCGGGCCCAAACCCCCTATTTTCGGACCAGGTTTGTTCAAACGCTCATATCTTGGGCTACGAACCTCCGATTGACGCACCCCCAGTTGCGTAGGGATCCTTAGATTGATACGGTCGTTTCGGTATATTACACTCAAGGTTTCGGCGAACTTTGGGTACGGCCGGGTTGGTTCGAACCCGAAACCAACCGGGCCCTCGGAGCGGAAACGCTTATAACTTGAGCTCCGGACGTCTGATTGACGTGCCGTCGACTTTGTTGGATTCCTTTTGGTGTGACGGATCTTTTGGAATACTTCACCTGGGATTTGGACGCAGTTGGAATATGGCCAGGTTGGATTGAACCCGAAATCCAACCGGGTCCCTGGAACGGAAAAGCCGATAACTTTCAGACCGAACGTCCGTTTGAGGAACCGTCAGCGGCATTGGTGATCACGTTGAGAAACGGTCCCTTTGGGTATACCCTATGTGAGTTCGGGGTACAGTTGAGATATGTCTGGGTTGGTTCGTACACGAAACCAATTGGGCCCCTGGGACGAAAAGGCTAATAACTCACAGACCGGGCGTCCGATTGACGCGTCGTCTGTTGCGTTGAGACCCCTATGACGAGGTGGTCCTTTGAGATACTTCTTCGTGGGAATTTGTCGTACTTGGAGTATCGACCAGTAGCTCGTGGAGCGGACCCTCCCGGAGACGAGCGTACGGAGTACGGAGACCGTGTAGCTGGCTGAGACCTGATGACTGCTTGTCCGATTCGAGTCAGAGTGACTTGTATAGCCCAGTGGGGAGCACTACTGTGTTTGGGTGGCAGACCCGCGGTACTCAACAGAAGTCTGTAGGCTATTAGGGGGGGTGCACTATAGTGTTTGGGTGGCAGACCCCGGCGGGAAGCACTACTGTGTTTGGGTGGCTGACCTGCGGTACTCGACAGGAGAGTACCTCAGCAGTCTAAGGTTAGTGAGCAGCGCCTCGAAGTCGTGACAGGATCAGTGTACTCGACAGAGGAGGAGCTCTTCAGCAGTTTCAGTTTCGATAATGAAAATCTTGGTTTGAGCTGAGTCAATGACCTTTGTGTTTTCCTCATGATTGAGATGGGTTACTTGATAACTTACGTATATGTATGGGCATATACCTAAGTAGTGGTTATCTGTCGACTTCATATCTGTGTGATATCTCGTGGCTTAGATGGGTTACTTGATAACTTAGGTATAAGTATGGGTTTATACCTAAGTAAGGGTTATCTGTTGAAAACTTTCTTTGTGATTATCCTTGTTGGATTTAGTGAGACCTTGAGGGTCTCGAGTTCCCTACTGAGTATCGTATACTCACTCCTACACGGGCTATGCCCGCACCTCGTTGTGTCGGATGCAGACGACGGACAGTGCTGACTGAGATCGAGTGTACGAGGACTGGACGGTACCCGGAGGTGGACCTCACGACGAGTCAGTACCTGGAGGTGGACCTCACGACGAGTCAGTACCCGGAGGTGGACTTCACGACGAGACGGTACTTGGAGGAGGTTGGAGGGCGAGAGCGTTGAGAAGACTAATTGTACCTACCCTTCAGGTAGGATCCGAGGTGGACGCCCCATGAGCTGCTTCTACTTCCAGCTATTTTTCCTTTCTGTTGTATTTCGTTCAGTTGTAGTTGTACTTCTCAGTTGGGTTTTTATTCTGACCCATTTACTTTTCAGCACTTTCTTTTGTACTTAGTGTATTACTTTCTCTTGTTCTCTGGTTGGTTGTGTTTATGTTTTATAAAGGCAATTTCTTCCCAGATACTGAGTTTTTCGCCTTTAGTGCTAGTCGTCAGCCCCTGGCCTATCGAAAGAGGGATTGGGGTAGTCACGGCACGGGCCCCGAGGACGGGTCGTGACAGGAACTAAAGCGCATGATCATCACATATTATTTATAATTAATTTAAGAAATTAAAGAATTACCTTATGAGAATTTTTTTCTGCATTGATGGATCTGACAACGCCTTTACATCGTATTGTCGTTGCGTTGTAGGGATCAAGAATAGATTCCCTCTGGCGATGATCCAGACATGTTCCAAGAACCTATGAACGTCGTCGTATGAATATTCGGGTGCTAGTATGACAGATCCCAATGCTTGCGTTGTTCACCTTTGATCGCCCCAATAATCGCTTCCAAATGATTCTCTTTGATCTGTCTATAAACTTGAGAGTGGAAGGTGGAGAAATATCACTCTTCATTCTTGAAAGCGTTTTGGGAGAGGGAACTCTCTAGGGCTTGAGAGGATTCTCTTCGGATGTTGTTGTGCACATCACAAATGAATTGGCTCTCTTAAGAAAATAATATAATTGGGCTTATATACCGCTAGAGTTAGAAAATAATAATTGCACATGGGCCCTCCCGCCCCTTCCTTTCCAAAACTACCCAACCAGCCCATGGCCCGGCTTTAGGGTCTAAGACAAAAAATAGAACTTTAGAAGAGCTTAAAGTGGAAATTAAAAGGATTTGGACATCATAGAAAAACCGAGTGCTTACAATCACATATTATTTATAATTAATTTAAGAAATTAAAGAATTGTCTTGCAAGATATTATTTCTTCGTTGATGGATCTGACAACGTCTCTATGTCGTATTGTCGTTGCATTATAGGAAGCAAGAGTAGATTCCCTCCAGTAGTGATCCACACGTGTTCCATGAACCTCCAAATGTCGTCATAAGAATCTTTAGGTGATGGCATGGCAGATCCAAACGCTTGTGTTGTTCGCCTTTGATTGCCCCAAAAATCGCTTTCAGATGATTCTCATTGATCTCACTCTAGACTCGAGAGTGAAAGGTGGATCAAGATCGCTCTTCATTCTTGATAGCATTCTGGGAGAGAGATCTCTCTAGAGTTTGAGAGGATTCTCTCTGGATGTCGTTGTGCACAACACAAATGAATTGGTTCTCTTAAGAAAATAATATAATTGAGTTTATATACCGCTAGGGTTAGAAAATAATAATTGCACATGGACCCTTCATTATTTTTGTAATCCCTACGGAACCCCATGTCTATAATATTATTATTATTATTATTTCTTGACATACGTTAAACTCACAAATTAAATTAAATATTATTTAATCAAATAATATTCAATATATATTATTTCTCACTGAACTAATAAACTCGAGCTATCATTCCTCCATAATATTTATCGGGTCTTGAATAATGACTGTTTATTTAATAAATAAATATCACTGCATTATTAATCAATAAATAAATAACTATTGTATTCACTAAATAAAAAATAAATATTTATTAATATTCTGCTCATAAGATATTCTCTAAAATAACTAGTGACAAAATATATGCAATCAAACAAGCATGAATAATTATTAAACCACGTGCGGGAGTAATATTTATTCAACTTGTTAAATAATAAATAATAATATATTATTTAACTGAGATTCTAGATATACTTAGTATGTGACCCTCTAGACCTCTTTCTCAGTGGCATTAGGTGAAGCAGTTTAAAGTCCAAGGTTAGTGTTTAGCAACACGCCAAAGAACACATAGAGAAAGAAGTTAATGTCGCAACGACATAATACCTCATACAAATGCTTACTATGTAATATAATCCATTTATCACGATATCTCTAATCAAGCAAATTGCATGTTGGTGTCATCAACCTATGTGCTCAATATCTCTTTCTTTGACTTTTCAGAAATCGAACTTGCCTATAGAACACCATGGACATTAATTTATTTAGGTTATATCATTTCCATCAAAAGATTTGAGATATCAACTTTTGTTAAAGAAAAGAAGGGACAAATCCTTTCTCGTATTATTCATTAATAAAATATTACTCATAACGCACTCAATGTATCCTACCTCACCGCGAGCATATATTGTCACGGTTTTCGTCAATACATCAAAGTACGCGACTTATAATACACATTAATAATAATCTTAATGTCTAAGGATCAATACACACGTCTGCAGATAAGAACATCCAATGACACATAAATGTGGATTTCCTACTGACGGGTCTCGTTCTCATAATATCCTATACTAGATATTACTAAGGGTGTACTCCATGAGAAAGTGCTTCAAAGTCCTATAAGTCTACACCCCTGGTAGCTTGTATCTTTTGTGTCTCTCAAATGATTTCATTCGACTATAGAAAATATATTTAAGAATATTATCGTGACACTTCTAGGTTATCATCATAACGGAGAACTGTTATGACCTTTCAGTGCGACAACTACTCGTAGGTTATTATCACATACTATGTTACGTAGAAGAACAATCATGATGTGATAATGAGTTTATTAATATTCAAAAAAATGGATATAGGCTATCATAAAGTACACAGAAGTTTTCTCTAGGGAACCAACTCCAACAAACTCCCACTTGCAGTAGAGCCAACTGCTAACAACCTTCGGTTCGCTGGCTCTCGCATGATACTCATGTTTCGGCTGAGATAGGCTTTTAGTCAAGAGGTCCTCTACGTTTTCTTCTGTATGAACTTTGTTTATTGCAACTTTACCTCTCTAATAAAAAAACTCTCAAGATGTGATACTTTCGAAGTATGTGTTTTGTCCGTTGGTGTGACCTTGACTCTTTTGCAAGAACCACCCATGTAGTATTATCACAATACACTGTGATAAATTCTTTACTACTAGGTACCACATCAAGCTCTTGGACAAAGTTTTGTATCCAAATGGATTTCTTGGTTGCATCAGAAGCTGCTATATACTCAGACTTCGTTATAGAATCAGTGACAATTGGTTGTTTTGAACTCTTCTAGCTCATGGCTCCTCCATTGAGACAGAAAACATATCCTGAATGCGACTTCAGATCATTCTGATCAGTTTGAAAACTAGCATCAGTATAACCTCTGATGACTAGCTCCTTGTCTGCTCCATATACCAAGAACAAATCCTTAGTTCTTCTCAAATATTTGAGAATAGCCTTAACAGCAGACCAATGTTGTTCTCTTAGATCTGCTTGATATCTGTCTACCATGCTCAATACATAGACAATGTCAAGTCTAGTACATAACATGACATGCATGATTGATCATATCGCTGAAGCGTATGGGATCTTACTCATTCTCTCTTTCTTCTGTTGTGTCTGAGGACACATTTTCTTGGAAAGATGTATACCATGTGATACTGGAACTAGTCCCCTCTTAGACTGTTCCATACTAAATCTCTTTAGTGTCTAGTCAATGTATGTACTTTGACTTAGTTCAAGAAGCCTCTTGGATCTATCACGAATGATATTGATCCCTAGAATATAGGTTGTTTCACCTAAATCCTTCATAGAGAAACACTTGTTTAACCAGTCCTTAACAAACTGTAAGACCGGTATGTCATTTCCAATAAGTCATATGTTATCAACATATTTTACTAGGATAATGACCACATTCCCACTAAACCTCTTCGGCATGACCTAGCTATGGGGTCGATGCTATCTGTTTTTGTAAGGGGCTAGCACTGAGGTAGGTAGCGCCCTCAGAGTTGTGAGCAATTTTAGACAGAAGGTGTCGTTTGAGTGATGTTTGTCCCTAGAAGGACTCTTAGTTTCTAAAAATACTCATGGGATAGACGGGTGTTCGTTTGGTAATTTGACCCTTTTAAGGGAGTGAACATCGTGTAATGCTTGGTTTCATCGGGTTAGACATGCCTAGGGCATGGTTGACCGCTCAGTGGGTGGTGTGACCCTTCTTTTCCTCTTCTTTAGTGACAGACGATTTGGGAGGTCCTCATCCGAATTTGCGGTCGTATGGGATAATACAACTTTGGGATAGTCCTTTTTGTGATCCATAAGATGTTGGGATGCATAGGGTCGATAAGCCTATGGATGGTATCAGGTGATGTGTCGTTGTGTCGATGAAACCTTGGGGTAGAATGCGTTGATACATGCAATACCCGTCAAGTTGGAAAAATGGTACAGCGAACCGTATGAGTTCGATGATAATCATTCAAGTCTTGAGCTATTACACTTGAATTATTGGTCATCTCTGAGGTAGAGTGGCCTGACGTCAGAGGAAATCTAACTCATCCCAATATTTGGGATGACATTCAAAAGAGGATTGGGTGTTTTGACATGTTGGTCAGTTTGTTTTGACCATATCCTTGATGTTAATAACAAGCGTGACCGCAGCTCTAGAGAGTGTCACGTACGTCCACAGTAAATCTGGTCTAGCGCACTTCTAAGCGGCAAGTCTATCTCTCCTTTTGGTTTAACGCTTGCTAAAAGCATGTCGGCCACATCCAGGACCCGCGGTTAGTGGTCGATGGAGCGTGTGTCGTGGGATGAGTTTTTGTTTTCAATAAACGAAGACTATGACAATCCTAAGGTGGGGAGTGTCATGTTGAACATGTTTAGTGTATCCTTCCAAGTAAAGGGAGCACAACAGTGAAGGACCAGTTTGGAAATGGTCAGCATTGCTTTGAATGCCCATGGGGCTGGTGAGTTTTGGAATATATCAGTGCTTGTGAGGCAGCATGATGATGATATGGTTGGTTGTGTACGCAACCTTTGAAAACACCATTGGCCAGGGATAGACTCTAATGGTTATGCTTGAGTAATCACAGGATGCCTCGGGTGGTAAAGGCATCATGATCAGTTAATGACGACACGTCGGTAGGATCAGATGAACTCTTTTAGAGGAAATCGACCAGCGGTGGTTCAATGGATTCCTTCATGTAGTTGGATATGGTTGGTTGGAAACCATACCGAGCACTTCATCTTGGATATGACAAGAGTGTCTCAGGTCTTCTTGGTAATTCTTGATATCCTCTTGATGTACTCTTATCTTGGTGACAATCATGCCCCCTACCTTCACATTGTCTAGGGTACACTAAGGGATCATCGGTTATACGCCGAGCCAAATTAAAATGCCCTTCTGTTTCGATAAATGGACTATGTGGGAGTTGCTCTCCAGAAGTGTGTTTATTTATAGAACCATAGTTGGTCCTGAGTGATACTTGGGTTCCCAAGTCAGAACGCCTTGGATGGACTCACGAATACCAGTTGGTTCTTCGACTTGACTGGCTTTAGGTTTAGTCAGTGTTTTGATGCGTGGATGTCTCAGCTATGTACTGACATCACACTTTAAACATCAGAGTATTGCACTACCTTGGATGAGCTCATTGGACTCCAGTTGATGATTTTGAGGTTACCCTGGACTTCAGATGGGCTCAGATGAGATGTTTTAAGGGTGAAAATCCAAGTGTGTTAGATTAGGTATACCCATGTTCGTGTTGAGGCACGACAACTTAAATGAACAAGCAATGGATCAGCCTGGAGACGTCACTGAAAGTCAAGTATGAGCTTCAGGGGGCATGTTCGAAGTAAATGCAAGGTGCCTTATGAGAAGGCGTCATGTTTCGGGTTGCGATACGTCGATCATCTAAGCCAAGTGTTTTTTAGAATAGTTGAGTGTTCTTTAAGCTAGGGATCATGCCAAGAGCATCATTAGATTGCTATGGGTGTGTCAAAATAAAAAATTCCAGTGGCGGATATATTGTAACCCGGAATTGTCCTTTAAATGTTAGAACCCATGGTAGAAAGTGCCATGAGCCGAAAAAGGCAACGACGATGTGATCGTATCCCTAGGTTGAAGGGCTCAGGTAAGCGTTGTCTCGATGTTTTAGTTTTGAATAAAAGCATTAGATCGAGTTTTAACGACTTATGTACTGTGTGCTTAAAGTGATGTTTAGAGGTGTGTTGGGCATTTCGAAACGCAACGCGACTGTTTAAACAAAACTTCACGACCCAAGTAGATCGGGTGTTGTTTTGTTGTTTCTCTGAGACTTCTCAGGGATGAGAAGTTCTAAGGTGAGGAGGTTGTAACGTCCCGTGATTTGGACCATGTGAGATTTCCGAGGGAAATTTGAACTTCTCGTTTGGTGAATGGGTCGGATCTTTATCAAGGCTTTGGAGGAGCAGAATGAGGCACACAATTAGTTTAAGTGTGCGAGCGCAATTTGATTAAACAGTGCAACCTCCTAGGAATAACTATGCGACATCGTGCAGGCGTGCAGGGGTGACCCGCACGGGCTGCGCACAGTTTGGCAAAAACGTGCGTCTAGCCCGCACCCTTAATGCCACTTAACCAGTAGCTACGCATGGTTAGGTGCACGATTAGTTTAATTGTGCAGCCCAACTGTGCGCCCCTTTTAAAAGGGGTATGACTTTGGGCAGTGAAGCCCGCATGGTGGGCACATGGTTAGCCAAACTGTGTGGTTGAACCGCGCGGCTCTTAAAAGATGGAAAATAATGATTTTTTCCTTCCTCCTTTAAAGTTTATCCCCTTCCTTTCTTTTCCCATCCACGAGCAGCAGCAGCCCCCTCGTGGAGCTTCTCCTCTCCTCTCCCGAGCATGGAGCTATCTCCCTTGTCTGATGTTGGGATCGCTTGTCATCGGTCTCATTGGATGTGTACCAGTAAGCTCTTTGTTCCTCTTGCTCCTTTTGTTATTTGTCTTTCCATCTTTGGCGCTATCTTCGTGTGAGCTAATTCACCCTATTTCCAGGGCATTTGTCTATTTCTTCAATTTCTCTCGAACTGGCTCATATCAAAGCTTGTTATTGGACGAGTGGATCATCCTTGGTATAAGGTAGGAGGTCTATAGTTTTTCCCATAAAGTCTAACTCGTTTATAAATTACGTCGTTGTTTCGTGCACCGAACCTTCTGTGTGTCGCCTTATAAATGAGAAATTAATTATATAGAACCTGATGTCTTAAATTGGTTAATCGGTATGCACTAAATTGAATCGTTGGAGGTTGTTTACCACAATACAAACCACCCCATTGGGTGTGTCGTCTATATGCCATGGCCTACATTTTGCTTAGGCAATTAAATCACCCTTATGGATGTTACTTTAAATGCTTAATTTATAGTCCTTGTCTTGCTCACTCTTGGTTATCCTTTCAGATGTGATGAATGAATCCTCTTATAAGGATTAATGAAATTGAATTAGATGAACTTAACATGATAGTCCCGCCCCCTTTTATAATAAAACCACCTTTGAGGTGCGCTATCTTCTTTAATAAAATGGGACAATCAAATGGAGTATAATTAAATGGTAAATGACATGCTTTGGGCCTTCTTTCTTATCTATGATTGAATTATATTAATGGCTTGGATGAACACATAGCATGTTTCTAAAGGTTAAATGGATTATATTAAAAAGGATTCACAGCGCCTTGAGCGATGGTGATCGCCTCTTTACATAACGTCAAGCTAAGGGCTCATAGGGCAAGCAGGATTACCTTATTCTACATAATTACTAAGGGACCTCGAGTAGGGTCGTTGGTCATGACGTGTCACACCCCCTTGGTCAAGGATGTTGGCATGACATTCACATCACTTGGGTTGTTGGGCATTACGTTTCACACCCCCCTTGATTAGGAGGTTGCGTATGACCCTCCTCGTTATTACAAACGATTAGGGAAGGGGAACTACAAAGCAACAAAAAACACGAAAACACACACATGCAGAAAGTCGGGGAGACTCGAGCTCAACACCTCCCTGACACCCCACAGGGCCCTCGGCATGACGTCCTATATTGATTATGATCCTCGAACATGACGGCACTTATTTATTATTATGAATCTTATTATTATTATCAATAGTATTATGCATATACACCTAAGTTACGCCACAGGTTCTGGCTAATACTATGTATCTATATATATATATATACTCGAAGGCATCCCGACTTGGGCCAAAGCAAGTAGCGTCAGCCAGGTGCCCCTTAAGAACCTAAGATAAGTTATCTACAGCTTTCAGTATTGTTCATTATTCTCTATACCCGCACGCGGTCGTATTTTATATTCACAAACCGGATAACATTAGACATCGTTGGTGATGGACTGCTGAGTATATCTTACACCATGTTCGGACTGCCATTGCACCGGGTACCTGAACAGACTTCATGGTTACAGGTTCAGGATTTTGAACTCTGTTTGTGTTGTGACCCTTGTACATGGGAGCTTATGAGCACAGGACTGAGTCAGAGTTAAGATGCTCGTGGGGTTGCCCTTGGGGTTTTGTCTTTTCTTTTTGCATTGTTTATTTATTACTAGTTGTATGTCATCTGTCTATATATTGTAGTCACATGGACATGCACTGTTGTATATTTGGCATTGGTCATTTCTTATTTTCTTAAGTTATTATTATTCTTCTGCTGCTCTTTCTTTCGTTTATATTTCTTTCGTTGTTGTCGTCTTATGATTATACTGTTGTGCTACTCTAACTATGAAGGTATAGTCTCCCCACCGTACCATCATCGAACTATCGCTGCTAGTCGGCAGCCTTTGGCGTACGGGGTGGCGTGCTTGAGGCCATGTGACCGACAGACTCAGAGCAGCGTTTTAGTGATTCTCAGGTCAGGACGTTGAATGCACAACTTTGCTTTTTGTCATGATTGATGATTAATCCAAGATTTACACGGCGATAAGCGTTGTGATCAACGAAAATGAATCAAAGAATATGGACAATAGATAAACGCTGGAACCAAAGCGCAGGATCATCGCATATTAATTATAATTAATTTAAGAAATTAAATAATTACATTGCGAGAAATTCTTTCTTCGTTAATGGATCTGACAATGTCTCTACGTCGGGTTGTTGTTGTGTTGTAGGAATCAAGAGTAGATTCTCTTCAACGGTGATCCTCGTGTGTTTCACGATTTTCCAAACGTCGTTGTAGGAATCTCTGAATGTTAGCACGACTGATCCTAACGCTTTGCGTCGTTCGGCATTGATCGCCCCGAGAATCGCTTCCAAATGATTCTTCTTGATCTCTCTCTAGACTCGAGTGCAAAAGGTGGAGGCAGATCGTTCTCCGTTCTTGAGAGCATTTTGAGATAGGGGACTCTCTAGGGCTTGAGATGATTCTATCCGGATGTCATTGTGCACAATACAAATGAATTGACTCTCTTAAAAAAATAATATAATTGGATTCATATACCACTAGGGTTAGAAAATAACAATTGCACATGAACTCTTTATTATTTATGTAATCCCTGAAGAACCTCATGTCTATAATAATAATATTATTATTATTATTTCTTGACATGCGCTAAAGTCGCGAATTAAATTAAATATTATTTAATCAAATAATATTCAATATATATTATTTCTTACTGGACCATTAAACTCGATCTATCATTCTTCCATAATATTTATTGTGTCTTGAATAGTGACTATTTATTTAATAAATATATATCAATGCATTATTCGCCAATAAATAAATAAATATTATATTCACTAAATAGAAAATAAATATTTATTAAATATTATGCTCACATAATACTCTCGAATAACTAGTGACGAAATATATGTGATCAATCAAACATGAATAATTATTACACCATGTGCGGAGATAATATTTATTCAACTTGTTAAATAATAAATAATAATATATTATTTAACTGAGATTTGGATACACTTGTTGTGCGACCCTCTAGGTCTCTTTCTCAATGGCATTAGACGAAGCAGTTTAACATCTAAAGTTAACATCTAGCAACACATCAAGACGCTCATAAAGAAAAAAAAATTGATGTCATAACGACATAATACTTCATGTGGGCGCTTACTGTGTAATATAATTCATTTATCACGATATCTCTAATCAAACAGATTGCATACTGGTGTCATCAATCTATGTGTTCAGAAACTATTTGACTTTCTGAAAATCGAATTTGTCTATAGAACATCATGGTCATGTATTTATTTAGACAATATCATTTCAATCAAAGGGTCTAAGATATCAACTTCTGTTAAAAAACAGAATGAACAAATCTTTTCCCGCATTATTCATTAGTGAAATATTATCCGTGACGCACCCAACGTATCATACTTCGCTGCAATCATATGTCATCACAATTTTCGTCAATACATTAAAGTACGCGACTTATAATACTCATTAATAATAATTTTAATGTCTAAGGATCAATACACACATCCGCACATAGAAACATCAAATGACAAATATAATTGTGAATTTGCTATTGACAGGTCTCGTTCTCATAATATCCTACACTGTATATTATCAAGAGCGTACACCATGAAAAGATGTCTCAAAGTGAGTCTCCAACCCTAATAGCATGTATCTTTTGAGTCTCTCAAATGTTTTCATCCAATTATAAAATATATATATATATATATATTGTCATGACACTTCTGAGTTCCCATCATAACAGGGAATTGTTATGACCTTTCAGTGTGATAACTACTTTTAAGACATTGTCACATACTACGTTACATAGAATAACAGTCATGATGTGATAATGAGTTTATTAAAACTCAAAACGATAAATATAGGTTATTATAAAGTACACAGAAGTTGGTTCTAAATCATCAACCCCAACATAATCATCGACCCTCCTCTTTTTATTTAATAAATTTTGAGGAACATTAGTCAACTTTAAACTCATGTTTAGAGTCTTCTTAAACGATAATGATAATAATAACACTCAAGGAGGTTCAAACCTAAGATCTCCCTCTTGACACAGTAAGGGCGCAATCAACCGTGACCTGCAATGAATAATTACAAACAGTGGATTGCAAATTACGAAGAAAAACTATCGATGCCCACAAAATACTCAAGACAACTCAAACACGAGATCTCCTCAAAACCCCACAAAAGCGCAACCACTAGGCGTGAGGAATGATAATGATAACTAATGGGCATCCATATGATTACTAATTATGCATATTATCATTTATATCAAATGATTACTAAAATGTTAACAAATATAAATATTATCAGCTTATATTATTTATACTTATAACAATAGTAACTATTATTATATATTAGTTTCAAGTCTAATAATACAGTATTTTGTTAAAGAATATTAAATATTGCCAATGACACGACATTTGATAATGGTAAATAATTATTGATAAGCAATTATTATTATTGTTATTGCTGATGGTGTTACTACCATTGCTATTATACACCTGCATTGATGTGAATGGTTTGGTTGGGTTGGGACTTGGACGTATGTCTCGGGATCAAGCCCCGGATTTTCTTTGTATTTCCCCCTGACCCCGACCAGTCATAATTAAAATATAACAATAATAACATATATTATATATGTAATAATAGTTTCTTATTATAAATAATAATGACAGTAACAATAACGAATACTTTACCACAAACTGGCCACCCAGAAGAGCGTGAATTGGAGAGAGCTGCACCCAATAACGTATTACTTTACCACAAACTTGGGTCCCCTATAGACATCCCCCGTCACAACGTAATCCTCAGGCTTCTCCCTCTCTTGAAGCCATGCATAACCTTCTCCTTCCTCCTCTGGCACCGATACCCCCTCCGCTGCAAAATCCACCCAAAGGAGATGATCAAAGATCGCCATCAATCCATTAATGTGGTTTTAATGCAGGTTCTTTCCCACTTTCCTCGAGGAGTTCTTCAATCTTTTAAATGGAATTATCATAATGATTACAAGAGCCCATACCAATGATATCGCCAAAGGGGAAGGCCGAGTAGTATTGACAATGTCGTCCATCCGGATCAGAGTATGGCGGGCCCATCACATCAAGCACAGCGCAAGCAGACAATGCGGTGAAGCGGTGCATGTTGCCCCCAGCAGAAGGATAGAGGATCGACGTGTCACATGGAAACTTAAAGTCAGAATCAACTTTAACCTTCGCCAGCCGAAATGGTGGATTGCCTGCATGAAGAAGACGCGCCCACAAGAAAACTTCATTTCAGTACTAATGAAAGTTATGAAAACCATGCAATGACTAGGACGTTTCATTTACATGCAGATTCATAAAACAAACTGTGTCTGACTCCTCTTCTACTGGTACTCAAATAAATGAATGGCAAAACATTTTGGACAGCGCAAAGTGAGCTCTCGTAAGGGAATCTTGGGCGGACCCACATCGGTTGCGGAAGGGACAATGGTGTTAAATATAAGTGTGAACAAAGCCCTCACCTCATGGGATAGCTTTTGTGGTTGAGAAGGACCAATATCACACAAGGCAGGGCCTGATGTATGAGGGGGAGATTGTCGGGTTATCCCATGCCAACTGTGAAATGGGTCAAGGTGTTAAATATATTTGTGAGGAAAACCCAAACCTTATGGGTTAGCTTTTTGGGATTGAGAAGGCCCAACAGCACCTAACAATGGTATCAAAGTCCGAATTACAACAACACCACCCAAAAGAGTTGAGATCCAAGGCAGGGCCCAATGATAGAGATTGATCCGATTGAGATCCAAGGCAGGGTCTGATGTGTGAGGGGGGGATTGTTGGGCAATCCCACATTGGTTGTAAAAGGGGTAAAGGAGTTGAATATAAATCTGAAGGAAACCGCCACCTCGTGGACTAGCTTTCGTGGTTGGTAAGACCCAATAACACCTAACAGGGAAAACCATATCAATTTTAGGGCCCGTTTGGTTGGTTTCCTAAAAGTACTAAACATGACTAAGGAAAAAACCAAAATTTCATTCCACCATTTGGTTCGATGAAAAGGGAATCCATGGGAAATGTGATTACAAAAAAACATTGGAACAGGGTGTCTATCCAGTTTGTTAGATGTGAGAAGAAACTAAAAAGGTAATTATGTCCCTAACCTTCAAACCATTATATACAGAATGCAACCACACAAACTATGATTCATTACCCAATTCATTTAATTTCATTCTCCTATGAAACAGATGGGTCGTAATTCAGATTTGACTACACTAACATGCATGTGTGTCACCATGAGCAAAACACTTGCATGTAGTTGTAAAAGTTTCTCCCAATGAGTGGCCAACTCGAGTTTGATAATGAATCAAAAAATGTCATGCACGAACAACCAATGGGATGAAAAACCCACCATCTGAACGATCGCCAACACCAATAGGTATAGAAATACCATCACCAGAAGTATCTGCCCAATCATAGGACTTGATGTGCATTGACCCAAAAAGGAGCTTACTGAAAACAGTCATCCCGGGATGGTTATGGAGTGGAATGACACCCGATGGTGGCAGGAAGAAGATCCCAACCTGCATGCAGCATTGGATCAAATTTCAAGCACCGGAAACTTTTCAGCCTTCTAAATTTGAAAGGCCTGACATACCGAGTATTCTTCACATTCATGAAGGTGCACGTATGTTATTATTGGAGGCTGCCTTCCCGTCCTTGATGTCTTGAAGTAAGGCATATTGGGATCGATGCCGAGGTTGGCTGGTTTCATACTATCTAAACAGAATTGAGCAAAAATTTGCTATCAAGCATTCAACAAACAATGCAAACATAGTCAAAACGCATTAATTGTGCAAATTGCAATGAAATCAATGTATGCCAATCTGCAATGACAGTGAAGAACCAAAACATGAAGTTAATGACAATGAAGGAGCCAAACGGTTATAAACACATACAGATTATGAAAAAAATACAGCAAAGGTCCAAAACATGAAGTTATAATGCAAATGAAGGACCCGCACAGTTGGAAACACATCCACGAAAATAACTGATCCTTAACTTCAGGTTTTGGTCATTCTCCGTCATTTTCTGAGAGAACATAGAAAAGAAACTTCACTCAAGAAAACTAGTCCTTAAAATTCAACTATAGCAGGCGCTGAAATAATTTAACCCCACTAGAAGATGGACAGTATCCAAACTGGTGTTTTTGGGCTTCTCAAACACGCACAAAACTGTGAGAAATGAGGAAACTCATAATGGAATGATCATTGAAGATAAAAAGGCCACAAACCCAAAGATCAGAAACTTTATTATTTGTGAAACCATTTCAATCCAATTCTTGAGCTCCAGATCAAAATTTGAGATCCAACACGCTCATGAAACAGTAAGAAATCAGAAACAGGCTCCTGGTTATATGAGCAGGGGAGAACACGTTGCAATGCAACTCTCCAACTAACAGAATTTACCCTCAGAGATTAATTCATTGATAATTTTTCTTTTCGGATGTTTAATTTGTTTTTCCCAAAGAGATTGAGAGAATCTTCTTTCGAAAACAAAAAGGGAAGGAATCATGACAAAGAAGATTAACGATGAATGTGTATGGATTGAGCTGGAACTGAATGCTGAGAATGAGCGCATACCCAAAACCGACCGGAGGCGCTCCACATCGGTGGGCGGCGGAACCACACCTACCCCGCCGGCGGCAAACACCTCCTTGCATGTATCGAACAGGTTCTGGACCGGCGAGCCCGTCTTCTTCCGCCGCTGCCGGCATTTCTTCGGCCGACCGTTCTTCAGCTTCGACAATTCGCAAGGCTCCTTGCCTTTACGATCAGCCAAAGCCTTCTCCATCCCCATGTGAAGTCCCAGAATCGAGAACACCACCGGACAAAAGAATCACTCAAACAAAAACAACCAATCGCGATCCCAATCACGAGATTTAGAATGACAGCGGAGGATGGAGGAAAGGGGGATTTCAGAAATCCCAATACGGATACGCGCGGAAATCACGAAGATCAATAAAGAAG
Source organism: Viscum album (assembly GCA_963277665.1). NCBI lineage: Eukaryota > Viridiplantae > Streptophyta > Magnoliopsida > Santalales > Viscaceae > Viscum > Viscum album. The sequence goes on along the minus strand of OY728125.1, from coordinate 644,890,786 downwards.
GGGGCTGGACGGAGAAGAAATGGAATGCTTCGGGAAAGGAGCAGTGGAGTGGAACAGAAATAGGTCGTTTTTTCAAGGGTTAGGGGAGGAGGGGAGATGGGATCGTCATAAAAGGGGAGAGGGGGAACAGGGCTAAGGTCAAGGTAGGGGAGAGGGGAGGAGCCCAACATTGGGATGGATGGAGGCGGGGAGCGTGGAAAACCAGGGGCCGTTTCCAGTGGGCTGTTTCAAACTGCTTATCGACGCCATTATTCTCATCCACTCCCGCCAACTCCCTATCGCGACCCCATTTATACGTTGTATTTTCTCTTTCGCGACGGAATCGTAGAAAGCAACGTCATACCAGTCAAGGCGAGGAAGCCCGGACAAGCGCCGCCCGCCAGTGGCGAGTCTCTCCAGCCGAATATGACCGAATAAAATAAGACAACTAAAATTAAAAAACCCGCATTTTTCCCTTTTGGGCATGGGGGGATCTGCAGGCTCTGCTGCTCATCATGGTGCCGCAACATGGAGAGGATCCACGCGGCGGCGGCGGCAGCGGCGGCGGCGGAGTACGGGTGGAGCCGTTGTTTTAGTTCATTTCCACGGGCTTAACTTAATGGTGGGTGGGGGCGAATGCATAAATCCCGGCGGCGGTAGTTTGGAACACTTGAACCCGGAATCAGCCGTGAGAATGTGACTAGTGATATTGCACGGCGCATTCCATTACTAGTTTTTCTATTAATAAGATATTAATATTTATAAAATTTGAGAATAAAAAATAATGTTCAATAAATTGCAATTAGAAAGTAATGGTGTATGATAATGGAATGGGAGTGCATAGAATATGGAGACATCATTTAAATTGTTGTAATGAAAAATGATAGATTAAAAGAATATGAATTTTTAAATTTTAAGGATGAAAATTTGAATTCATTTTCAACTTAAACAATCACAATAATAGTAATGTATGCATGGAAATAAAAAGTGAAAGATAAATCAATGATAAGACAATGGTTGTAATAATAAAAATGTTAAATGTGAAAATGATTGAAATAAAAATAAATTGTATGAGTGAGCTGTTTGTGAAAAAAGAAAACGGAGTGAAACTATTTATGATGTATATGGAACAATATGGAATGAGGGAGGCAGAAATCTTTTCACAAATTTTCTAGATTACCCTGTACTGATTCATAAATCATAAAATTCTCCCATGCTCAGCTGTGAAACTAAACTGTGCAAAATACATAAATCAGTACAGAGTAATTGAATTATAAAAGCATACATGGGAGAAAATTTATAGCAGTATATTATTAAATAAAAAATATCGTCTTAATTTATTTCGTAAAGAATTTAATGACATGAGAAATGAGTAGAGGTCTAACCTGTAACAATGTTGCCTTTTTTTCTTAATTAAAATATGACAGTCTATCTTCCTAGGAGAAGGAATTTTGATTTGCAGATATTTGTGACATCATTAAAATGGTAGGAGACACTCACCCATGTTATGCACCTTCAATAGAAAGTCGTCAACCACTTCATAAGGCCTGAAAACATGAGATTGAATCACTAAAACATATGAAGATAGATTGAATATTGTTGTAGCATGAGAATCAATATCATCATTCTATACAATGTAGATTTCTTCCTATGTGACATCAACATCGGGATGATCTAGAAGAAGATTGGAAGATTTACACTGGTGAAAATGATTCAGATGATGTCCTTGATAGAATCAACAACTGCAAACAATATCATTTTTATACAGGCAACATTGATGAACATGTATATAACAATGTGAATTAAAAATATAATTTTATAGAATTATGCAAATGAAGTCATGTATACAGACGTGAAACAATGTCATTTTATTTTTTAAATATAATTAAGCAAATGAAGTCATGTATACATAACTCAAAGAGACCCAATTACATTTATTTACAGAAACTTCAAACAGCAACTGCAAATAGACTACAAATAGCAACCGCAAATAGCAACCGAAGTCATGTATACAACAACTGCAAACAGAAAATTTTATTGTTTTTTTAATACATGCTGTAATTAACATACAAATCCGAGATAATTAAAAAATATGAAGATTATATTAAACTGTGAAATGTAATCAGTTGAAGTTAAAAAAATAAATGATAAAAACTTAGCAAAATGGCCTTACCAAGTGTCAGATAAAAATAATCCATCAATATCATATCAAGGTTATGTAAATGTAACATATATAGAGAGATGAAATGTAGAGGGTTATAAGAGCGGGTTTGGTGAAATATGAAATCCCTACGTATTGAGTGCCTTAAAAGAAAAAGATGCATTTGGAGAACTGAAATGTAAATCCCAAACCATGATCTTTGTACTTCTCATATAATTTATTCAACTCATTATAGTTTGAATTTGACAACCCACTGCAATCAATGGAGGACAATTAATTATGTTTTTTAATTCCTCTTACTTTCCTGCTAATAACATCTACAAAAGTCCCATTTGTAAGGCATCACAAAACATTAATAAACCATACCATTGGGAAGTAACATTGGCAGTCAATAGGACAGTTCCCATGAAATCTTCAAAGATCCACATCTTTTCCTCTAGTATCCTGCAAGCAGTTGTATAATTTTTGACATATTGATATAATACAGTTTAGGAAAAAACACTTCAAATAGATTCAACAACAAAAATTTATGATACCAACAAATTTCAAAAAGTCCCAGGGCATCCATATGTTTCGGTGGAATAAGTATGCATGTGAAGTATGCCTACATATGGTTTTATTAGAGTTTGTGTTAGAATAAGAGGCCTAGTTTCTAGGAAATGTGGTGAGTTAAATCAAATATAGTGAAAATAAATGAAATAAAATGCTAAGAAAAAATACAAGGGAAAAAATGGAAGATGTAAGATAAATGATCACAAGGAACATGCAAACGCAGGTACACGTATAGAATTTTATGAAAAATGACCAAGGAAATAAAATCAAGAGAAAATAAATAGAAGATTCTAGATCACAGGGAAATTACACATTTTAGCTGCTAAATTTGTAAAGAACCAATAGATATTATATCAAATACACAAATCCTAAACCTTGAAAATGAACATAAATAACGCATACCTGAATGTGGCAGTACCAACTCTTGAAGGAGTGCCTCGTTTAAAATGATCTAGAATCTCTTCAACCACCTCTTTCTTGATATTTTCTCAAGAATCAGGGTAGGTCCATGGGAAGCCATTAGCACATGGTGCACTATATAGATTGAGGCTTTTAATACCTTCTCTAATTTCACCTTTAGAATGGGATTGAGCACGAAGTTTTCCTTATCAATCATTGTCATCAGCATGTTTTTGAAAAGGGTAAAATCCAAATCCTCCCCACTAGACCCTCCCATCTTCATCTGATGAAGAATTGATAGTAATTCAAAGAAACAAGACACCGCAAGAGGCCCTGTAATTTTGACATCAGGGTAGGACTCTCCATGTAAGTTGTGTTTCTATCTCCCTCCCTCATCCACATAAATCTGGATTTCACTTAGTTCACACTATTTTCTTCCAACAATTCATCCTCCAATTTTTGTCGCTTGAGAGAAAGGGGAATGAAAGTTTCATCATCCCATTGGTCCTGTAATATATTACCCAGCTGACCAATTTCTTCTTGAAGGAAATCTAAGATGATGTTGTGGCTCGATTAATTGCACGTCCATGTTACAATGTCTCCTTTCAGTCATCTATGGTTTTTCTCTAGAGCCACCCTTGAAAGACCCTACATGGAAGCCTTCACATACTCTCAGACCATCTCCTTGATGCCATTCACTTCCATCCACAGATTGGAGTAAAAGAAGATTCTATCAGAATCACTCGAACATTATATCGGAAGAAGATATAGAGAAATATTGGAAAATATTCTTTCTAGATGTTTGACAGAAGGTCCCAAGAAAATAGATATAACATGAAGGTTTCCATGGAATCAATCAAACCTACTCCAGATTTTACTACTACCCCTTTTGTTGTTACACCTTCTATAATTCTTCCTTGAGAATCCCAAATCCAATAGGTTATTGTGGGAAAGGAATGAGTGGAACTCTTGCTTGGAATTGCTGAAGGGAAGCATAAACAGATTCCAATTCATGGTTCTTGTCCCAAAATATCCATATATTAATATTAATTATACTAAAATGCATGTAATTGGCCACATGTAATTTTCTAGAAACATCTTTGATAGAAAATGCCTTGAGTTTGGGTTCCCAAACTGCAATGGATAAATTTGAGATTATATCCACCTTTGTTTGGGGATCCCAAACCCCTAGAGTTCCATATAATGGAAGAAATCATGATGAAGTATGGGGCATGGATGGAGGACTATAACATCTATTTTTTTGGGTTTATTAGAACAAATCCTATTCTTTTTCATTGATGGTGTCACGACATTATTGGGAGAGGGGATGGAGGACTTTATCTTCCTTCTCATTCCTCGTACCAGAGAATATGGGACATTCTCATCTCCAGTCAAGGCCATGACTTCCATGGAATTATACAAATCAATAGGCTCCTACAAGGGAGAGTGGGGAGAGCCATGAACCGAAGGCTCTAAAATATTATAATGCACTTCAGGGAGCACTTCACATGATGTGGAAGAAGAGGACTACATTGCTCGATAAATCAGAGACACCAGGCGAGTGAAAACATTCACTTCTTGAACCTCAATGGGGGAAGAAATAAGAATATTTAGTAGAAATAATGATGGAATCACCCCAGGATATTGGTTTATGATGAGGGTGCAGATCCTAAATCATTTACAAGAAGAGTGGGGGGAGGCAATTCCATGAATTCTTCCAGATAACCAGCCAACCAATCCTCATAAGATTGTGTCATGGAAAGAATGATCTTATGTGGGAGATGATAGAAGAATATGGATCATGGAAATATAAATTCTCCAAATGTTTCATGGTTATAAATGTAATGAGAATAAACATTATAATCAATCAGTTTCCTAGGGGAAACTGATTGATTTTGGAAGGATAGATAAACTATAAGGTATTAACTGTGAGATATCAATGATTCATTATCCATGTTGCATAATTCATAATTCTTAATGCTCATAATGAAAAAATAGATGCATAATGTACAATGAAAAACATTATGGATATTAAATAATGCTGAGGCCAAATTATGATCATATTTCAGTAATGAAAAAAAGAATGCGTAGTATGGAAAACTTGACTAGTAACTAATTGGAAATGATTTTTCATAAATGTTAATATAGATGAAAAAATAGGTTGCATGTTAAAAAAGATAGAATACATTATGAATTATTCTGAATATGACAATTGTGTAAGCCGACTCATATGCAAATGAATTACCTGCAATGAAGAAAATAAGTTAAAAAGCATAAGTAACAACATTAATATCATGGTTAGTTATAATTTTTAAACCCAAAAACCCTAAAAAACATAAATTAAAGATAATTTAATTTAATGAAATTGATTTAAAAAAGTTAACAACAAAGAAAAAAACAATTTTTAAATATTTACCAGAAATAAGGAGTCATAGTGACATAAAATAGAGGATAGGAGTAGATAATTGAGCAGTAAGCAATGAAAACTGTAGAATCGGAATAATAGTTGAATCATCCGGTGAAGGGTGGGGGTAGGCATGGAGGACTATATAACATCTATTTTTTTGGGTTTATTGGAAAAAATCCTATTATTTTTCATTTATGGTGTCATGAAACTATTGGGAGGGGGGATGGAGGACTTTATCTTCCATCTCATACCACGTACTAGAGAATATGGGACATTCTCATCTCCAGTCAAGGCCATGGCATCCATGGAATTATACAAATCAATAGGTTCCTACAAGGGAGAGGGAGAGATCCATGAATCGGAGGCTCTAAAATATTATAATGAACTTTAGGGAGCACTTCACATGATGTGGAAGAAGAGGACTACATTGCTGGATGAATCAGAGACACCAGGAAAGTGAAAACTTTCACTTCTTGAACCTCAATGGGTAAAGAAATAAGAATATTTAGTAGATATAATGATGGAATCACCCCAAGATATTGGTTTGTGGTGAGGGTGTGGATCCCGAATCATTTATAGGAAGAGTGGGAGAGGAAATTCCATTAATTCTTCCAGATAACCAGCCTGCCAATCCTCATAAAATTATGTCATTGAAAGAATGGTTTAATGCAAGAGATGATAGAAGAAGATGGAGCATGGAAATATAAATTCTCCAAATGTTTCATGGTTATAAATGTAAGGAGAATAAACATTATAATCAATAAGTTTCCCAGGGGAAACTGATTGATTTTGGAAGGATAGATAAACTATAAGGTATTAACAGTGAGAGATCAATGATTCATTATCCATGTTGCATAATTCATAATTATTAATTCTCATAATGCAAAAATATATGAATAATGTAAAATGAAAAACATAATGGATATTAAATAATGTCGAGGCCAAATTATGATCATATTTCAGTAATGGAAAAACATAATGCGTGGTATGGAAAACTTTATTAAGTAACTGATTGGAAATGATTTTTCATAAATGATAATACAGATGAAAAAATAGGCTGCATGTTTAAAAAAAGAATACATTATGAATTATTTTGAATAGGACAATTGTGTAATCCGACTCATACTCAAATGAATTACCTGCAATGAAGAAAATAAGTAAAAAAGCATAAGTAAAAACATTAATATCATGGTTAGTTATAATTTTTAAGCCCAAAAAACCTAAAAAACATAAATGAAACATAATTTAATTTAATGAAATTTATTTAAAAAAGTTAACAACAAATAAAAAAACAATTTTTAAATATTTACCAGAAATAAGGAGTCACTGTGACAAAAAATAGAGGACAAGAGTAGATAATTGAGCAGTAAGCAATGAAAACACTGGAATCAGAATAACAGTTGAATCATCAGGTGAGGGGTTTTTAGACCTCAAGTTATAAAATAAAATATTATAAAATGAAAAAAAACACCTTAGATAATAAGGTCAGAAGTAAGATGCACTGGAAAAAAAGTTTTTGTAAGAGAATTTAGGGTTTTTGAATTCGGGGGATGTAGGAATAAGATATTGAGTTGGAAACAATAAGTGAAAAAATGTATAGGCATATACGTGATCAATATTTGAGTTTTTAGTTTCATCTCTTTAAAAAAATCATACATATGGTTGTCAAATCAATTGATCTAAAGCAGTGGATATAAAAAATCAATAAAAAATTAATTGCTACTTATGGAGTTTATGGTATCATAATGAAATTAAGAAGATTCATACCTTCATATTCCAATAACTCAAGGATGTGAACATTTGATATTATATTTTTCATGATGTTAAATGTGTAGTTGAAAGACAAACATGTGACAGTGAAAAAGAACTGTATTTTTTAATTATAGACATAATGGAAATGAGCACAAAAAATGCATATTTTTCAATTATAATATTTGAATATAGATAACAGTCAATCAAGAGTATAACCATATACCCGATTGGATGATTATTTAACATTCCCATCTTTAGTGAGTCCACTATGCTTGTAATCAAATACATTTATAAAAATAAATGAAAATTACAAGAAATATGCATGATTGAAACTGCAAAAAATGGGTATTGAATCAAATAAGTTAGGCATACCTAAAATGGATCACACATTGATGCAGTGGAGAAAATCAATATCAATCATGGAATAAACTTTAGATAAAGAAATATTGACCATAAAAAATAAGTACAACCAGTAATTGGTGAATATACATTGCGAAGGAAAACACTAATTTGGATAAAGATGAAAATTCAGAGGTTTGCCGGGTGCAAAATGTCTATACCTGTAGGGGAGCCTAATATAGAGGATAAAGGGAAATCCCGAGTGGTAGAGGTTGTGAATGAAATGGATAGATGGAGAGGATATAAAGTTAATACCGAGTGACAACCTCAATACTGCTGAGGGAAGCCCTGGAGGAGTGGAGGGGAACCGAAAGATGGAGGGAGATGTCGATCAGGGAATGCGGGAACCCTAGCTTGACCGAAGGTGAATCCCAAGTGGTTGGAGAAACATAGTGAATTAAATATGAATCATTGATGTGAAGGAAATCTTGACCCACAAAAGAAGTGAAATAACACCGAGAATGGATGTAATTAGAGGGGGTTGTTTCGAAGGATGTTTTCAGAGTTCGTGCACGAAAATATTGGGTGGGAATCCATGGAGGGGCGAAGGGTAACTGGGATTTGGTCGAACACGAATACTGAGGTCTGCGAGAAGCATATGTCAACATGGGATGTAGCACAAGATAAAGGATAAACTGAGGAAACCACATCTTGAAAAGGGAAGGAGGGGAAGAAAGGGTTTCAGGTGATGGAAAATGACAACTGCAGTGTGATGGAACCCTAGATCGAGAGGAGACAACGTGCAAGTTGGAGGTAAACCCATTGGAAATCACGAGTAGAATAGGGTTGGAGGGATATTAACGTGGTGGATGACGAGGAAGGAAGAAGTCAAGAGTAGTGGAAAATGGAAACGGGGGAGAGGGAAATCGCGATGGGGAGGCCGAGCGGGAGCAGGAGTGTGAGGGAGATAATGGTAGAGAAAGGGAGTGGAGTAGGGATGTGGAGGCATGGAGGCATGACACGTAATCAAAATAGGATGCAGAGGATTATTAGAATGACATGTGGCATATGGAAATCCAGGATTATTATATATAGTAGATTATAGCCCAAACTCCCAAATCCCAGGGTTAAGTGCACTCTTCTGGGCTGGGCTTTTTCCACCCGGCCACCACCGGTCTAATTGGGTCTTTGATTTTTTAAAATTAATATGATATATAAAATTAAATATTATATTTTAAATTATTCCTTTATATTATATTTTCTCTAAAAAATGATTACAACTACACACACGCACATATCATTAAAAAATTTACATTATCCATCCATTGAGAAAATCTATTATATATACTAAATAGAGTGACTTCGTCGACATGCATCTCCTCCAAATGACTATAGCATCTATGTGTTAGATCTTCCCGCACCAGTTCCTATCATTCTATCCCTCTCTTTCTACACTGCAGCTTATCTCCCCCCCACGTGAAACCCTACAGCTGAGATCTACTTCCTACGTGAAAATTCCTTCCACGCCAAATTTCTCTTTGCCTCCACCACATACTTCACCTCCATATCCTCTGTCTTCATCTCCTCCACCTACGTCTCCTTCTTCTCCTCGGTCACCACCTCTACCTCCTCCTTCGCCCCCACCTCTGCTTCGCCTCCGCCTCGGTCTCACCACCAACTCTGTCTTCGCCTCCTCCACCTTCGCCCCTGCCTCCTCCCCCGCCTTGGTCCCCGCCTTTGCATTTATCTCTCCTCCTCCAATGCACCCCCGATGCTAAGATCTCCACCCCTCTCCTTGACCTCCCCCTCCTTCTCCAACGTTGTCTCAAATATCTTTTCACTCTCCTTTAATTAATTTTTTTTTCAAGTTGCTTGATTTTTTGATCTTTGAACTGTTCTGATCAAGTATTCTATGTAACGACCCAAAGTTTTATCAATGGAAGTTCCCTTCTTATAATTATGTCATATGGTATAAACACATAAGATAACACAATTAAAGCTTTATAAATGATGAATGAATGAAATAATAAGTGTTTCTAGAAGTTAATGAACCTATACCGATGAAATCGTTACTTGACCTTTGAAATAGTAATGTGACCCTTATGAATAGTAAACCATACAATTGAATAGTAAGTTCACCAATGAAAGTATAAATAAAATTTATTCATCTTATAAGTGACAATATGATATAATTATATCATAGTATAAGTAAATAAATATGTTAAAAACTATTAATTAAGTGTTGGTATTTTTGTAACTCATAAATATTTAATTACAATTTTATGAATAATTTAATAATTTAAAAGAAATTTTATTTTCATAAAATGTATTCATAAATTAATATTTTGATGTCTTATTATTATGAGATAATTTTATGAGACCTTAATTAATTTTTCAAAGTGTTAGAAAAGTAGTTTTAATTTTAAAAAATATATATTTTTGAGTAAATTATGTTTTTAATTAAAAATTAAATTTCTCATATTTATAAAATTATTTTCATAAAATAGAGTTCATTTTTTAATTCTACACATCAAAAATGGTTAGGATGAATTTTTTGGACTTTTCTAAAATACTTGATTTTTTTGTGAATAGTAAAATACGGTAATTTACGATAAATGTTAAATACTTGAATTGTGGATTCATATGTGGTGTAGTGCTGATATAAGCCCATTATCTCTAACTCACATGCTCAAGTTATTTTATTTAGTCTCAATAATCAACATTATTTCTTGTCTTGAGAAAAATAATAAAATAATGATTAAAATATTCAAAAAACACCATCATCCTCCACTATAAATACCACCCATCACCACCTATTTTCCTCACACCTCTAAAGCATTTATCCTTGTCCAAATTCTGCTCAAATCTCCTCCCAAGCCCCTTTACCACAACCAGGAGATTTTTTTCTTAATAAAAGACCAAAACCAATCCCCTAAGAAGGTTCTTAAGAAGAAATAATCAAGAGGTAAAACCCTCTTCTGTTTTCTTTTAATTTCTTTTCAAGTTCTTTTCATTTCTTTTTCTATCCTCAAATCTACTCATCCAAATGAAATAAAAACTCCATTATCTTACATATACTATAATTTTATCATATTTATGGAATAATTATTCATCAAATCTCTTCTCCTCTCTCTTTTACTTTAAGAATGTTTACATCATTCGTGAGGTGTCAATTTACCACCTTCGTGGATGACATGCTTTCATATTTTAATTCTGTCTTCAAGGCTAGTCATAAAACCATTTTTATGGTTGAAACAGATTATAATATATGTATTATATCTTATTTAATGTTTTCGAATCATTTTGTGCACATTATATTAATTTATAAAACAAAATGAGTTCATTGTGATGAAAAAATGCTAAATTAATCTAAATGATTATCATTAATGATTTATCTAATGAATCATCCTAAATTCTGGAAATAAAATGGTATATTAATATTTTATAAGTTTATTAATAACATATAATTTCATTTTTGGACAACTATCCTCATTCTACATGATTTTATTTATACTTATACAAGTAAATTGATCATGAAAACCAATGAAATCAATGCTTCTAAACGACAAAATTGTATCTCTTAACCCGTAAAAAGGATATAAATGAAATTAATAAAGTTATAATAAATAAAATACAGGTATAAATGCTTTTTGAATTATTAATTAATGAATCTAATTTGATTATTCATGACATTAAGATCAAGTGCAAAATCATTTCAGGCATAAGGTAAGGGATTCTACCCGAACCTCTATTATTTCTTCGGGTTACTCTTTCTATCTTTTTACCCAAATGAAATTATCTTTTATTTTTATGTAAATCTCCTAAATAATATTTATATGTTTCAAAATCATGTATTGATATCCATTCATCCTTTTTTTCCAGGGATATACATGTTTTTAAAAGGTACCATACTCAATTCTTCACAATAACCAAGCCCGATTTAAGGGAACTTCCAAAATTCTTACCCATTTTCAAGTGTGCTCCATAATCTATTTTAATATAACATTATTTTTCTAAAATCACTAATTTTATCATGAAAAACTATCTTGGTTCAATTTCAGTTTTATACAAATAATTATTCCTTTTCCATTTTAATGAATCTTGAAAATTTTCACTTAAACTGTACTAAAATGTTTTATTTCTAAAGTTTCTTAAACACTATTTTCAATTCAATTTGACATCCTTTATCATGATATATGAATATTTTAACCTTTTAATGTCCATGTATGTTTTAATTCCTTTCTTTCATGGACACTTTTATGATACACCCATTTATTATGCTTTATGACATGATTATGATACTCATTTATTTCCATGGGTAACCTTTATGTTTATGTTTGATTACTTATGTATGATTATTCATGTGGAAAACATATTCATGAATATATTATGATGGGTGTGCCCATATAGCACTCTAATACATTGGGTAATGTTAGTCTCATGAGACGTTATATACAACGATCTTGGTGGTTATCCTTGACTCATGCTCCTCTATTTGCAACAAGCCTTGACTCATGCTCCTCTATGTGCAATGATCCTTGACTTGTGCTCCTCTATATGCAATGAGCTTTGACTCGGGCTAAAGTCATGTTTTATGTTGCTGCCACATTGCTATGAATCCATGATTATATGATCCCATGTTATGATTCCTTATGTTTAATCATGTTCCATACCATTTTTATATCATTATGTTATACCTTCTAACCCATGGGATACGATTTATTTTAATTTCTATTCCCTTTATGGGATTTTTAGCTCATCCCTTTGTTCATGTTATCCCCAGGTTATCCTATGCATATATAAGGGCTCAAAGGAAGTTAGAATCTCATAATGGATGATAAATAAAGAAATGTTTTATTTAGTCCTATGTTTTCAGTTTTATATATCTAGTCTTCTAAGACACTAGAATTTACGATCCATGGCTTGTAATTTGATGTTTAATTATACTTAAAATCATGTAATGATATGTGTAAAAGGTTGGGGTCACTATATTCTGGATCATGGTATGTTCTCGATCCATTCAACCTTTAGGTTTAGTTTGTTGATTTTGAAATTTTAAATGATTCATGGCTTTGATTACTTAGCCTGAATTCATGTGGTACATATTCTTGGATCTTCACCCTTTTCATATTTTAGATGCATAAGATTAATTCACATTTGCGATAGTTTTAGATCAATTTTTTCATATATTTAAATCATATTTTCAGTTCACTGCTCATCTTCTCTGATCTAGTTGTAGGTACGAGCCTATGGTTGGGCATATCATGGTAAAGAAGCATGACTAAATTCAAACAATGGTGGATTTATTAGATTTTTGTCATCGATTTATATTTCTTCTTTACTTTTATATCATTAATCATTGAACTTTATGAATTTTAATATCCTTTAATTAACTTGATAGTTTTAATTGATAGTGTTAACATGTGTTTTATGAATTAACTGATAGTTTTCATGTGCAAGTTCCTCCAAACCAATGAAGTCTGAAGATAATTTTTAGTCAAGATACAGTTTGGTGCTCTCTTCAATGGACATGTCTGATGTCATTAAAGTAAAGATCTACCTATATACTTTTAATGTGATTATAATTATAATTTCCAATAGCTTGAATTATTTAAATATACCTATTAGTTTTTTGTGTGGTGGTGTTCATTTAATTTTTCATATGTTATATGAATTGTTTTTATAAACTCACTTTACTAGATAATACAATATACCCCTACCCTTCACTATTTTTTCATCTTTCAATTGTTAAATTTCTAAAAAGTAATTTTTTTTGTTTTATCCAACTTCAATTTAAACTAAATAAAAACAAAATTTTCTTTGATATACCATAATTTTTTATATCCAGTATCACTCATGTACAAATTTTTTCTTTTAGATGCTATCTTGGATATGTTTATGTATGAAGAATTGATGGTCTAGGAAATGAATGAAGTGAATTTCATGGTTTTTTAGTGATTCTAAATGTCACAGAGGTATGTTCTTGATAATAAATTTCTTATGTAAATATTTTTTTCTTTTACCCACATTTGATTACTTATTTTCTCCACCGTTGTAATTTTTTAAAACAAGTTCATGATTGATAGATGTTAAAATTGGGTTCATGGTATGATCTCATTATGCCATTAATTTAGTGTTTGATTCAAATGAGCTCTTTTTTGAGTGAAAAATCACACAAAATCATTATTTTAGTGTTGTAACTAGTTTATGAGAAACTTCCAAGAAGTAGGATATCAACAATATCGATGTTTCATTTATTAACAAATATATCAAAAACTTAATTGTTTAAACAATTATATATTTTTAAAATATCATCTTGTAGCGTCTGTAATCATTGCTACAAGCCTGAATGGGACAAAACCAACATTCAATCCTAAAATTCCATCTCTGGAGAAGTTCAAATCTAGGTGATTTGATATGTGAAATCTATACATTATTCGTAACCAATAATCCACTTGATTGTTCATGTTCTTCATATTCAAGTATATTATACAAACTGCATACTTCTAGAAAATATATGTAAAAATTGTTCATATATCTAATTATCCATGATCATCAATTTTCGGTCATCACCTCTATCATCTTCCTAAATTACAGTAGGGTATCACCAATATCAATGTTTCATTTACTAACACATATATCAAAAAACATGACTGTTTAAACAATTAGAACCTTTTCAAATATAGTATTCCAAAGTCTGTAATTATTACTACAAACCAATATGGGACACAAAAAATGTTCAATCCTAACATTCCATCTTTGGAGAAGTTAAAATCTAGGTGATTTATTATATACAATCTATACATTCTTTATAACCAATACTCTACTTGATTGTTCATGTTCTTCATATTTAGGTACATTGTACAAACTGCATACTTCTACACAATATATTTAAAAAGTATTCATATATCTAATTATTCACTATCATAAATTTCATGACATCACCTCTATTTTCTTCCCAACTTATCAGTCTGACATAAACGTTTATTAGGATGGCGTATTCTGTTCCATTTTTATATATCATAATATAAGAAAACCTTACTTGAGATCAGTACATGTTTAGAGGTAACTACTTCCATCATTTAGTTTTTGATTCTTATAGAAATTTAATAGTCTTTAGTTCTTTGTCTTTCTATATTTACAGAGTTCAGTTTTTTATAATATGTTCCATACTATTTATTAGATGTGGTGACCGGTACATATAGTAAGGTCAGTACCCAATATTGACTACACAAACAGTTACTATACTGTAATTTCAAAAATGCTTATTGATATATTGGATTTTGGCCACTTAAAAGTCATAGTATTATTTAATTTTAATTTAAACTATTTTAATATAAATAGAACAAATTCCACCACAATTTTGTTTCATAGATAGCCCATGGTCCTTTGATAGTCTAAAAATAAATACTACTAAAAATTTGACATATACCAACGGTTTGAAACAATTGGGATAGGGACTGAAACCGTTGGTATGTTAGGCGTTGCAATATCCCTATGCTAATGGTTTATTAGAAGCTGTTGGTATAGGCTGTCCGAATGCATAGATTACCAACGGTTTAAGGGAAACTGTTGGTATATATGTGTACCAATGGTTTAAGAACCATTGGTACACATACTGTCCAACATCTAACATGTTCCAATGGTTTCAAAAAAAAAACCGTTGTTATACATGCAACATTTGTTTTTTCCTAACAGTTTAAATGAAACCATTGGGATATATAGTGCAGCATACCATATACCAATGGTTTACAGAACCGTTGGTATATCCTATACTTCCCCAACTGTAAACCTGCACCTCCCACATCATAAGCTGGACAAAACCTGCACCTCCCCATTGTAATTCCAGCGGCCTCCCCTCTGCAGTACTGAAATTCCAGCAAGCATACAATGAACTCACCTCCTATGAAATTCCAGCAGCCTCCCCTCAAGCATACAACAACCTCCCCTCTGTAATTCTAGCCACCTCCCCTTTGCAATTCCATCGGCCTCCCCTATTCAATTCCAGCATCCTCCCCTATAAAATTCCAGCATCCTCCCCTCATATGCAATTCCAACAAGCAGCATACAATGACCTCCCCTCTTATGTATTTTCTTCTCCTTTAGGTGTGAGTGAATCCTCTTATGGCGGAGTTTGGTGCACTAATTAATGGAGGGGAGTGCACTTCATAGTTATGAAGGTTACTACTAAGGAATTTTAGTAATATGGAATGTGCTCAAGGTATTCAGAAAAGTGAATTATGAATACCTTTTCTGGTGGGAATTCTAGGTTACAAAGGATGAGGTCTTATTATTCTTGGTTTTTATGTTTACAGTTGAGATATTTATTTAAAGTTGATGCATGTATTTTCTATTATTATTTATGGTTTTAGTTCTTAACATGTTGGCATGGGGCCTATCCATCTAAATAATTCTTGGAATGTAGGGTTCAGTTGACATTTATGCGCTTTAATGTGACTGATGTCACTGACAATGAGGGCTCAATTTTTTAAATTAAAAAAAACCCTATATGGTGTTTTACTTTATTGGAAGTATTCTACACAGTTGAACCACAATATTACTTCTAATTAAAGGTATTATGGATCATATGGTGAGATTTTCCTTGATGACGACTACACAGTCACTCCATGCAAGGGATGTAGTAGGTCAGTATAGGAACTGATTATGTTGGTAATTAATCCCTTTTTTTTGGATGTGACAGAATCTAATAACTCATTGTGTCACCAATAACCTATATGATGTTTTACCATATCAATTCTTGGTGGAATTATAATTAACCAAATCATTTATATATTTTTTTACATGATACGAATCATTATATAATTATGTCATTATATGTTCCTGGATGTGACCTAATATTTGAGTGGGGTGGTCTAGTATACCGATTCTTAATAAGGATGGGTGCTTGAAAGTGGGTGATCTACCCATTGAATTAGACTAATTATAAGTATGGAAATTTAGATTATCTACTGATGCCTTTTAGTAATTAAACATCATGATCAAGAGATGTGATATCACGTTGGTGGGTGGGACTAAGAATTTATAGGTTAATTTAGCTAGAGGATGACAGACCAACGTTTTTATATAAGACTAGTTGTGGTAAGGTGGGAACTGTATTGCGATAGTCAATGGACCATTGGGGATACATTATCAATAGGTGATTCCTATGATGCGGACCACCATTTGTTGGAATTGATATGTATGATACATGTATTATGGTGGGGAGCATCAAATGTTTGGGGATGAGTGGTTTATGATACAATGTTGTCTTGGGATAGATGGGTGCGGTTTCATGCTGTCTCGATATTAATTATGGTGATGAGTAGAGATTTTGATGTTTGGTGAATACTAGGCATTGGTGTTTGTAGTTACAGAGCCAAAAAACATTAGATATTACAAGATAAGATTCAATGAGTTATCTATAAATTAATGATCTAAGTAGGTCATGATTTATGGCTAGATTATCATTATATAAGATAGGAAATCCTTGAACATATCTCTATGGTTTATTCATGTTGTTCATATGAATATAATATGTGGGAGGGATTTCCATGGGGGGTACAGGGTGTCCAGGGGGTGGGTGGGATGTCCACGGGGGGTGGCGGGGCTGTCCATGTAACACCCGAGACTTTTATGTTATATAAATCATCAAAGGAATCTTTTTCTACACAACACTTGCTTGGCTTGCTTTGCACGCAATCGCGACCTTCCTCGATAGCTTGCGTCGTACGCAATACCGAGTTTCACTAAACAACAATATGCTATTAAAACTAGCCGTTATGAATAGTAATAACCACTTTTTAAAATTTTATAAATTTTATTTTTCAAAATGGACTTCATTTTTGGACTCAGAATATCGAAATTAGCCTAGGGTGAAATTTTGGTATTTTTCTGAAAACTTTCAATTTTTGATGAATAGTGAAACCACTAAGTGGTAGGTTAAAAACTGAATTTTGCATAAAACTTAATTTTACCGCTTCTGTGAATGGAATTTCAAAAATCCGAGAGACACGGTTAATATCAAGGACTAAAATGTGGTTCAATGAGATGAAAATAATTTTTTGGTGAATAGTAACTTTTTACTTTTTTTACCGCGGTTAATAGTAAATAGGGTAACTAAGGGTAAATATGATATTAATATTACCCTAACACATGTCCTAATTCTATTGGACAAGTTTATCTCGACCAAAAACAAACTTAGGAATAAAATATGACCATTTAGGCCCACTTGGATTAGATTAGGACATTTATTATTAATTTATTTAAAGAAGGGTTAAAAGAGTTAAAATCAAAGTATATTTACTAAAACATTTTTAATATGGGGTTATACATAAGATAAATTCGATTGTAAATATTCATTAGAAAGATAAAAAGATTTCCTACATGATGGTATTTTATTTGTAATTTTTAGACATTAAATAATTTAATTTATTTATGACACAATGATGATGCAGTAATTATCTTATTAATGAAATATTGACATAATTGATGTTATAAACACCAAAATAAATGTAATTTGAGACTTTTTATGAATTACACTAATTTTCTAGGTTACTATGATATATTAATGTTGATTTAATCAACTTGTTTCGAACATTTAATTCTGTTATGACTTTCCCAAAAAATCATATATCAAATAGTGTCAAAATTGACACAAAATAGTTTTTAAATCAAATATTATATTATTAATTGTTATTGTATTCCTAAAAATCTAAGGTTCGGCCAAATGATTTAGATAAGGATATATATATTAATAATAAACAATTTTGGGTTCGTTTGGCATGTTATTGTAAGTGTATTAACCATATAGTGAAAGAAAACAAAAAGACATGATAAAAGTTAAATTATTTAACTTAGAGTTAAATCTAAATGATAAGGTTAAAATAATATCCTAAACTTGTCTAAATTCTATTGGTTGATAGGATTTCGACCCCTCCCCACCTTATCTTCGAAATAAGACCCTTTGGAACCATTATAAACCGATTTTGACTTTAATATAAAATAATATTTTGAGATATTCCTAAGGTGCCCCTCTCCTCCCTTATAAAAGGGCACCTCCTCCCCCTCCTCCTCACACCAAATTGAGCACTCAAGCTCGGCCAACCCCTGCCATTTTCCCCTCTCCACTTCCCTAGAATAGTCCTAGAGGTCCTGGTCTTCTCCAAAGACCACTCTTAGTTCCCTAAGTGGAGGATTCAAAGAGGCGTTCCAAAGAAGAGGTAATATCCATTACCGATCTTTTCAATTTCTTTCGTCTTCAACTTCTTCTTATTTAGTTGTTTCATGATAAAGTAATAACATCAGTATTACTTACATACTGATATGTTATTATAAATATGAAACATCCCTAATTCACCTTCTATCCATCCTACGGAAAAATGAAATCACCGCGCGTGCGTACGTACGGAATACCGTCTCCACGCCGTGGTGTAATCTATTTTCCACCATCACCTTACAAGGATGGGTATAATGGTGTAATGAGTAACTATATATGATTATTATTAAGTAATATTGATACTTAAATAATATATATATATACTCCAATACAATTCCACGATCATAGGAACGATATCATCACTCGTGCGTACGTACGGAATACCGTCTCCACGATGTGATGCGACTCGTTCTACATGATCTTCATTTCATAATGATTGTATAAATGAATTGAATGAATGAATATGGTATATAATACACTAATACCATTCTAGAAATGAATTATCTATAACCTAAAGATAAGAATAAGAATTTATTCGACAAAACACGCATAAGAACAAAAAGTTATAAAGACCCGAGTAACAAGTAACAATGAAATATTACTAACAAGAAGCTAATAATATGACCATATATGATCTCATATCAATATGTATGATTCTGGAATAAGTCAATAACATTATTTAAACCATTATACAGGAGCTTCGGACACGAACAAAGCAAATCGGACCTAAGGTAAGGGAAATATCACAATCTCATTTTTATCTGAGATTGTTTATTCGTAAGTATTTACTGGGGTGTATTTTATCATCCACATCCATGTTCCCTCAATATGTAATATTGTTTCCATCCACTTGAAATAGTTTAAATCCAATTTTACCCTTAGGTGAGTTTTTAGTAAAGAATATGAAAGGAATCTTTTGTCGTTTTTCCGTACGAGGTACTTTTTGACTTTTCCGAAAAAAGTACGAAGAATGTTTTTTTTAACTTATACGGCATGAATGGATTTTTAAAACATTACTTCAAAGAAGCTTCCTTTACAAGTTTTCAAGTTTATTTTTAATCAACTTCTTTTATTTTAAAGTTGTATGACATGTTATGAAAGGAAAAATGTTTTTGAAGAAGAAAGGATATTTTCCTCAAGAATGGAGTTCAAGTGATTTTCAAAATTATTTTCCATCTAAGATAATAAAGGGTTCTGTTTTTATCCCTATTATTACATTGATTTGATCATGTTGTGATGGAATTATTTTTATGAATTCCTTTATCTTATATGAATTGATTTATGATGTCATGATGTTTCAAGAATCCCATTTTTGTTTCATGTGTTATGCGATGATGTATGTTTTATGATTATGTGGCACACATAAGAAAGGATTCATTATAAGATGGGTGGGACCTATATCTCCCTCCAATGCATTGGGTAAAGATTTTATATCTCATGAGATAGACATGGCTGGAACGGAAGGTTATTTCGGTTCAGTGATACAGGACTGAAACGAGGAGTGAACTCGGTTCAGAAAGGGACTTTGTCCACTAAGATAGTCTTGGCAATGAGTCATGACTAACAAGAAATGATTTTCCATGATTATGTGTGCATGCCACAAAGTTTCAAGTTTTATGTTATGATTATGGGGATCTCATTTTCACTTCTATGATTTATTCCATGTTAAGATATTATGATCTCTTTTGCAGGTTTTGATTTTCAAAAAGATATGATATGATTTTTATTTCCTTTATTTGCCCTTGCTGAGCATTTGAGCTCACCCTTTTATGTTTTCTTTTCCCCAGGTCAGGAAGATGGATATTAAGTAGAATATGCTAAAAGGGACCCTAGATATGATGAAATAAATGGGAGACACTGTAGAAGATTTATGAACCAGTTGTTTATGTTTCCCAGTTTCTAAAGACACTATACCTATACGGTCCTTTGTGGTTTTGTCATATGTTGTAATAAGAGTGCTTCAATTTTGAAGTATTAACAATGTATGTAAAGTATGGGTCGTTATAGTTGGTATCAGAGGAAAGGTATAGTCAACCTTTGGAAACTAGGATGTGAAAGCCTTAGTAAGAACCCTAAGGATAAGTCTAAGCATAGAACACAATCTTAGTGTTTTAGAAATGGCCTTGAATAACCTAGGATAAGACCTTAAGCATGAAAATTTTACTCTTGAATTATGTGGTTTCCTATTATAATTAGTGTTGCTCACACTATTCTTCTTGGTTTTAGTCAATGGCTGGAACCCGAAGGAACCGTGTTAATGCGGAATGCGATGGGCAATGCAATGATTGTCCCCCTGAGCAACCAAACGATATGGGAGCTGGAATGCAAAATCTTGTAGCCATGCTCACACAACTTTCTCAAGCTATGAATCATGCAGGATTTCCAAACGAACAAAGGAGGGAGCAACATTCTGTTGAATCCTTCATGAGGCAGCGTCCACCATCTTTCAGCAGGTCTACTGATCCATTAGTTGCTGAACAATGGATTAGTACTACTGAAAAGATATTTTCAGTTCTTCAATGTTCTGAGCATGATAAAGTCATCCTAGCAGTGTATCGTTTGGAAGGAGATGCGGATCAATGGTGAAATCTTGTTAAGAATACGAGGCAAAGGGATGAAATTGAGTCTATGGAATGGGACGAGTTCAAGAACTTATTTTTCAATAAGTACTTCCCTCGTATTCTCCGAACAAAGATGGAGAAAGAGTTCCTTGAACTGAAGCAAAGGGATGATGAATCTGTTAGTACCTATGAAGCAAATTTTACAAGACTTGCAAGGTACGCTTCTGGTATTATTATCCAACCTGAGAGTAAGATCGATCGATTCTTTAGTGGCCTAAAACCAAGTCTTCGAAGGGCGTTAGCCATAAGGGACTTCAATAGCTACGAAGAAATCGTTCGATGTGCTCTCAAAGTCGAGATGGAGATTGGAGTAACCCATCAGTCACATGGGTTTGATAAGAAGAGGAAGATGGAATTCAAAGAAAAATCTAAAGAGCACACGGAAAAGAAGATGAACTTTCCCTTATGCTCAAAGTGTGGAAAGAAACATGGAGGGAGTTGTCTTAAAGGGACAAGTAAATGTTTTAAATGTGGAAAGGAAGGTCATCGGGCATTTGAATGCCGTGATAATGGGAAGAAGATGTCTAATGATGCAAACAAAGGAAGGGATACACAGAATGAACCTGCTACACTTCAATGTTTCAAGTGCAAGGAGATGGGGCATTATGCCAATCAATGCCCAAATCCAAGGGTTGATGATGATGGTCGACGTCAACAAACTCTTAAGGCTAAAGACAAAGGAAAGTCACATGCAATTTCTATCAGCGATGTGGAGTACGATAACGATGTGGTGAAAGGTACACTTACCATCCACTCTAAAGTAGCAAATGTTTTATTTGATTCTGGATCCACCCACTCTTTTATTTCTGAAAAATTTTCTAAGGGTATCACCGTATTACCTCAACAATTAGATGTTGAGTTAGCTGTGACAACACCTAATGGCACATCAATCGCATCAGAAGTTTATAATTCTTCTCCGATCGAAGTTTGTGGGAAAGTGCTTCCTGCAAATCTTGTGATCCTTCCTTTAGTGGAATTTGATGTGATTCTTGGCATGGATTGGCTTTCTCTACATGGAGCTCATATCAATTGCCAAAGAAGGGAAGTCACATTTCATATTCCAGATCAACCTACGATCGTCTATCAATGCAAGGATGAATATAACCTTCCAGTGGAAATTTCTTCCATCTTATGGGTATTGATTCCACTAAATGAAGGTTATTTATCTCAAATGGTTGGTGATAAACTCACGATTAAGAATATGCCCATTGTACGGGAGTTTGATGATGTCTTCCCGGAGGAATTGCCGGGTCTTCCACCAAATCGTGAAGTTGAGTTTTCAATAGAACTCGTACCGGGTGCTTTGCCTATTTCAAAGACACCTTATAGAATGGCCCCAATTGAGTTGCAGGAATTGAAGAAGCAACTCCAAGAGAATCTTGATAAGGGATTCATACGCCCTAGTGCGTCACCTTGGGGAGCACCTGTTCTATTTGTTAAGAAGAAAGATGGATCAATGAGACTCTGCATTGATTATCGAGAACTTAACAAGATCACTATCAAGAACAAATATCCTCTCCCACGCATTGATGACTTATCTGACCAACTACGCGGAGCTCAATACTTTTCCAAGATTGATCTTCGTTCAGGGTATCATCAATTAAGGGTCAAAAGGGAGGATATACCAAAGACGGCTTTCCGTACAAGGTATGGACACTATGAATTTATAGTGATGCCATTTGGTCTTACTAATGCCCCTGCTATCTTCATGGATCTAATGAATAGAGTCTTTAGAGACTATCTTGATCAATTTGTGGTAGTCTTTATAGACGATATTCTTGTCTATTCAAAGAGCAAGGAAGAGCATGAAGATCACTTGAGAATTATATTAAAGACCCTGAGAAAAGAGAAGCTTTATGCCAAATTTACCAAGTGTGAATTTTGGCTTCAAAAAGTTGCATTTTTGGGTCATATAATCTCAAAAGAGGGGATATCTGTGGATCCAGCAAAAACAGAGGTTATCGAAAGATGGTCAAGACCAACAACAGTAACTGAGATCCGAAGTTTTCTTGGTTTGGCTGGATATTATCGACGTTTTGTAAAAGATTTTTCACGGTTATCTAATCCAATCACCAAGTTGACTCGGAAAGGAGTTAAGTTTGTCTGGACAGAGGAATGTGAAGAGAATTTCAAGGAGTTGAAAAGAAGGTTATCCAGTGCACCTGTGCTCACACTGCCTTGTAGTGGAGAAAGGTTTGTGATCTATAGTGATGCATCCAAGAAGGGATTGGGGTGTGTTCTTATGCAAAATGATATGGTGATAGCTTATGCCTCACGACAGTTGAAAATCCATGAGCAAAATTACCCAACACATGATTTGGAGTTGGCTGCGGTAATCTTTGCATTAAAGATTTGGAGGCATTACCTTTATGGTGAAAGGTGTGATATTTATACTGATCATAAAAGTTTAAAGTATATTTTCACACAAAAGGAGCTGAATATGCGCCAAAGAAGATGGTTGGAGCTGATTAAGGATTATGACTGCTCAATCCATTACCACCCTGGGAAAGCAAACAAGGTGGCAGATGCATTAAGTCGACAAGACCATGCTAGTTTATCCATGATGAGGATCACAAAAGATCCAATATTTATGGATTTACAAAGGATGGATCTTGGAATTATAATGGAAGGGGAAAAATCTTATCTTTCTCAAATGAATGTTCAACCATCTATACATGTGAAGATTAAAGAGGCACAGAAAGAAGATGTCGAGTTACAAAAGAAGGTGAGAAATGTTCCTGAATTCAACCTTGATTGTGATGGGATAATAAAGTTCAGGAATCGGGTTTGTGTTCCTCCCATCCCCGAATTAAAGAAAGAGCTGCTGGATGAGGCTCATAGTTCTTCATTCTCTATTCATCCTGGAAGCACGAAGATGTATAGGGACCTGAAAGAGTACTTCTGGTGGGATGGCATGAAAAGAGATGTTGCTGAATATGTCTCTCGATGCTTGGTTTGTCAACAAGTTAAAGCTGAGAGACAGAAGTCTAAGGGGATGTTACAACCATTACCCATACCCGAATGGAAATGGGAAAACATCACTATGGACTTTGTCACAGGACTTCCTAAAACATCCAAAGGCAATAATGCTATCTGGGTCATAGTTGATCGTCTTACAAAGTCTGCACACTTCATTGCTATTAGAGAGGATTTCTCTCTAGATCAGCTTGCCAGAATATATGTAAAGGAAGTGGTAAGATTGCATGGAGTACCACTTTCTATTGTATCTGATCGAGATCCGAGATTTACCTCGAAGTTCTGGCGAAGTCTTCAGCATACTCTGGATACAGAGTTGAGTTTCAGCACTGCTTATCATCCCCAGACAGACGGTCAGTCTGAGAGAACAATTCAAACCCTAGAAGATATGTTGAGAGCTTGCTCTATGGATTTCAAAGGAGGTTGGGATCAACACCTACCTTTGGTGGAATTTTCTTATAATAATAGCTTTCACTCCAGTATTCAGATGGCTCCTTATGAAGCTCTCTATGGAAAGAAATGCAGGACTCCAACTTGCTGGGATGAAGTTGGGGAAAGAAAGCTATTAGGACCTGATCTCGTTGATGAAATGGCAGAAAAAGTCAGATCTATTCAACAACACATAAGAGCAGCTCAGAGTCGACAGAAAAGTTATGCCGACAACCGAAGAAAAGACCTAGAGTTTGAAGTGGGCGATAAAGTGTTCTTACGAATATCTCCCTGGAAGAGGGTTATGAGATTTGGAAAGAAGGGGAAGTTGAGCCCTAGATATATCGGTCCTTTTGAAATACTGGATCGTGTTGGGAAGGTAGCTTACCGATTGGCGCTTCCACCGAATCTCTCTCAAGTTCACGATGTGTTCCATGTATCTCTCCTGAGAAAGTACATACCAGATCCTTCACATGTACTCAGCTCAGAAGTTGTACCACTGGAGCAAGATCTTTCTTATGAAGAACAGCCGATAGAGATTCTGGATCGTAGCGAAAAAGTCCTACGAAACAAGACCACTCGCTTGGTGAAAGTTTTATGGAGAAACCACCAACTTGAAGAAGCTACACGGGAGCTTGAGGATATGATGAGGGAGAAGTATCCTCATTTGTTTGTTGCAAAGTGACGAATTTCGAGGGCGAAATTCTTTTTAAGGGGGGTAGAATGTAACACCCGAGACTTTTATGTTATATAAATCATCAAAGGAATCTTTTTCTACACAACACTTGCTTGGCTTGCTTTGCACGCAATCGCGACCTTCCTCGATAGCTTGCGTCGTACGCAATACCGAGTTTCACTAAACAACAATATGCTATTAAAACTAGCCGTTATGAATAGTAATAACCACTTTTTAAAATTTTATAAATTTTATTTTTCAAAATGGACTTCATTTTTGGACTTAGAATATCGAAATTAGCCTAGGGTGAAATTTTGGTATTTTTCTGAAAACTTTCAATTTTTGATGAATAGTGAAACCACTAAGTGGTAGGTTAAAAACTGAATTTTGCATAAAACTTAATTTTACCGCTTCTGTGAATGGAATTTCAAAAATCCGAGAGACACGGTTAATATCAAGGACTAAAATGTGGTTCAATGAGATGAAAATAATTTTTTGGTGAATAGTAACTTTTTACTTTTTTTACCGCGGTTAATAGTAAATAGGGTAACTAAGGGTAAATATGATATTAATATTACCCTAACACATGTCCTAATTCTATTGGACAAGTTTATCTCGACCAAAAACAAACTTAGGAATAAAATATGACCATTTAGGCCCACTTGGATTAGATTAGGACATTTATTATTAATTTATTTAAAGAAGGGTTAAAAGAGTTAAAATCAAAGTATATTTACTAAAACATTTTTAATATGGGGTTATACATAAGATAAATTCGATTGTAAATATTCATTAGAAAGCTAAAAAGATTTCCTACATGATGGTATTTTATTTGTAATTTTTAGACATTAAATAATTTAATTTATTTATGACACAATGATGATGCAGTAATTATCTTATTAATGAAATATTGACATAATTGATGTTATAAACACCAAAATAAATGTAATTTGAGACTTTTTATGAATTACACTAATTTTCTAGGTTACTATGATATATTAATGTTGATTTAATCAACTTGTTTCGAACATTTAATTCTGTTATGACTTTCCCAAAAAATCATATATCAAATAGTGTCAAAATTGACACAAAATAGTTTTTAAATCAAATATTATATTATTAATTGTTATTGTATTCCTAAAAATCTAAGGTTCGGCCAAATGATTTAGATAAGGATATATATATATTAATAATAAACAATTTTGGGTTCGTTTGGCATGTTATTGTAAGTGTATTAACCATATAGTGAAAGAAAACAAAAAGACATGATAAAAGTTAAATTATTTAACTTAGAGTTAAATCTAAATGATAAGGTTAAAATAATATCCTAAACTTGTCTAAATTCTATTGGTTGATAGGATTTAGACCCCTCCCCACCTTATCTTCGAAATAAGACCCTTTGGAACCATTATAAACCGATTTTGACTTTAATATAAAATAATATTTTGAGATATTCCTAAGGTGCCCCTCTCCTCCCTTATAAAAGGGCACCTCCTCCCCCTCCTCCTCACACCAAATTGAGCACTCAAGCTCGGCCAACCCCTGCCATTTTCCCCTCTCCACTTCCCTAGAATAGTCCTAGAGGTCCTGGTCTTCTCCAAAGACCACTCTTAGTTCCCTAAGTGGAGGATTCAAAGAGGCGTTCCAAAGAAGAGGTAATATCCATTACCGATCTTTTCAATTTCTTTCGTCTTCAACTTCTTCTTATTTAGTTGTTTCATGATAAAGTAATAACATCAGTATTACTTAAATACTGATATGTTATTATAAATATGAAACATCCCTAATTCACCTTCTATCCATCCTACGGAAAAATGAAATCACCGCGCGTGCGTACGTACGGAATACCGTCTCCACGCCGTGGTGTAATCTATTTTCCACCATCACCTTACAAGGATGGGTATAATGGTGTAATGAGTAACTATATATGATTATTATTAAGTAATATTGATACTGAAATAATATATATATATACTCCAATACAATTCCATGATCATAGGAACGATATCATCACTCGTGCGTACGTACGGAATACCGTCTCCACGATGTGATGCGACTCGTTCTACATGATCTTCATTTCATAATGATTGTATAAATGAATTGAATGAATGAATATGGTATATAATACACTAATACAATTCTGGAAATGAATTATCTATAACCTAAAGATAAGAATAAGAATTTATTCGACAAAACACGCATAAGAACAAAAAGTTATAAAGACCCGAGTAACAAGTAACAATGAAATATTACTAACAAGAAGCTAATAATATGACCATATATGATCTCATATCAATATGTATGATTCTGGAATAAGTCAATAACATTATTTAAACCATTATACAGGAGCTTCGGACACGAACAAAGCAAATCGGACCTAAGGTAAGGGAAATATCACAATCTCATTTTTATCTGAGATTGTTTATTCGTAAGTATTTACTGGGGTGTATTTTATCATCCACATCCATGTTCCCTCAATATGTAATATTGTTTCCATCCACTTGAAATAGTTTAAATCCAATTTTACCCTTAGGTGAGTTTTTAGTAAAGAATATGAAAGGAATCTTTTGTCGTTTTTCCGTACGAGGTACTTTTTGACTTTTCCGACAAAAGTACGAAGAATGTTTTTTTTTAACTTATACGGCATGAATGGATTTTTAAAACATTACTTCAAAGAAGCTTCCTTTACAAGTTTTCAAGTTTATTTTTAATCAACTTCTTTTATTTTAAAGTTGTATGACATGTTATGAAAGGAAAAATGTTTTTGAAGAAGAAAGGATATTTTCCTCAAGAATGGAGTTCAAGTGATTTTCAAAATTATTTTCCATCTAAGATAATAAAGGGTTCTGTTTTTATCCCTATTATTACATTGATTTGATCATGTTGTGATGGAATTATTTTTATGAATTCCTTTATCTTATATGAATTGATTTATGATGTCATGATGTTTCAAGAATCCCATTTTTGTTTCATGTGTTATGCGATGATGTATGTTTTATGATTATGTGGCACACATAAGAAAGGATTCATTATAAGATGGGTGGGACCTATATCTCCCTCCAATGCATTGGGTAAAGATTTTATATCTCATGAGATAGACATGGCTGGAACGGAAGGTTATTTCGGTTCAGTGATACAGGACTGAAACGAGGAGTGAACTCGGTTCAGAAAGGGACTTTGTCCACTAAGATAGTCTTGGCAATGAGTCATGACTAACAAGAAATGATTTTCCATGATTATGTGTGCATGCCACAAAGTTTCAAGTTTTATGTTATGATTATGGGGATCTCATTTTCACTTTTATGATTTATTCCATGTTAAGATATTATGATCTCTTTTGCAGGTTTTGATTTTCAAAAAGATATGATATGATTTTTATTTCCTTTATTTGCCCTTGCTGAGCATTTGAGCTCACCCTTTTATGTTTTCTTTTCCCCAGGTCAGGAAGATGGATATTAAGTAGAATATGCTAAAAGGGACCCTAGATATGATGAAATAAATGGGAGACACTGTAGAAGATTTATGAACCAGTTGTTTATGTTTCCCAGTTTCTAAAGACACTATACCTATACGGTCCTTTGTGGTTTTGTCATATGTTGTAATAAGAGTGCTTCAATTTTGAAGTATTAACAATGTATGTAAAGTATGGGTCGTTATAGTCCAGGGGGGTACGGGGTGTCCAGGGGGTGGGCGGGCTGTCTACGGGGGTGGCAGGGTTGTCCACGGGGGTGGCGGGGCTGTCAGGGGGGGTGGGCGGGCTATCCACGGGGGTGGGGGCTATCTAGGGGGTAGGGGTGTCTAGGAGGATGGGCGGGTAGTCCACGGGGGTGGTGGGGATGTCCATGGGGTAGGGGGTGTCCAGGGGGTGGTCGGGCTGTCCACAGGGGTGGGGGGCTATCTAGGGGGTAGGGGTGTCTAGGGGGTGGGCGGTATGTCCATAGGGGGTGGTGGGGATGTCTAGGGGGTACAAGGTGTCCAGGGGGTGGACGGGTTGTCCACGGGGGTGGCGAGGTTGTCCATGAGGGTGGCGAGACTGTCCACAGAGGTGGAGGGGGTGTCCAGGGGGTGGGCGGGCTATCCACGGGGGTGACGGGGTTGTCCAGGGGGGTAGGGGTGTTCAGGGGGGTAGGGGTGTTCAGGGGGGGTGGGCGGTCTGTCCACGGGGGTGGAGGGGTGTCCACGGGGGTGGAGGGGCTATCCATGGGGGTAAAGGGGCTGTTCACAGGGGTGGCGAGGCTGTCTAGGGGTAGTGGGGGTCTCTAGGGGGTGGGTGGGTTGTCCACGGGGGTGGCAGGGCTGTCCAGGGGGTGTCCAGGGGGTGGTCGAGTTGTCCATGGGGCTGGGGGGGGGGGGTGTCCATAGGGGTAGGGTGGGGTGGGGGGTCCAGGGGGTGGGGGGGTGATGTCCAGGGGGTTGGGGGCTATCCAAGGGGGGTCGGGGGTGTCTAGGGGGCGGGGGTTTCTGGGGGGATGGGGGGGTGTCCGGGGGGTGGGGGTGTCCGGGGGATGGGGGGGGCGATGTTTGGGGGGGTGGGGGTGTTCAGGGGGGTGGGCAGGCTGTCCATGGGGGGGGGGGGGGTGTCCAGGGGGTACGGGGTGTCCATGGGGGTGGGTGGGCTGTCCATGGGGATGGAAGGGATGTCCAGGGGTTAATGGGTGGGCAGGTTGTCCACAGGGGTGGGTGGGTTGTCCATAGGGGTAGGGGGTGTCCACGAGGGGGGGGGGGATGTTTAGGGGGTTAGGGGGATGTCCAAGTGGGTTAGGGGTGTCCGGGGGGTGGTGGGGGGGGGGGGGTGTCCAGGTTGGGTGGGAAGGCTATCCATGGGGGTGGGGGGGAGGGCTGTCTAGGGGGTATGATGTGTCCAGGGGGTGGGGGTGTCCGGTGCGATGGGGGGGTGTCCGAGGGGTGGGGGGTGGGCGGGCTGTTCATGGGGGGGGGGGTGTCCAGGGGGTACAGGGTGTCCTAGGGGTGGGTGGGCTATCCACAGGGGTGAAAGAGCTATCGAGGGGTGTAAGGGGTGTCTAGGGGGTGGGCGGGCTGTCCACGGGGGGTGGCAGGGTAGTCTAGGGAGGTACGAGGTGTCTAGGGGGTGGTCGGGTTGTCCACGGGGGTGGCAAGGCTATCCAAGTGGGTAGGGGGTGTTTTAGGGGGTGGGAGGGCTGTCCATGGGGTTGGGGGGGGGGGGGTCCATGGGGGTAGGGGGTGTCCAGGGGGTGGGCAGGTTTTCCACGGGGGGTGGTGGGGCTGTCCAGGGGGGTAGGGGTGTCCAGGCGGTGGGCAGGCTATCCACGAGGGTGGGGGGGGGGGGCTGTCCAGGGGGTAGGGGGTGTCTAGCGGGGTGGGCGGGCTATCCACGGGGGTGTTAGGGCTATACAGGGGGTACGGGGTGTCTAGGGGGGGTGGGCGGGTTGTCCACGGGGGTGGCGGGGCTGTCCAGGGGGGTGGAAGGGCTGTCCATGGGGGTGTAGGGGGTGTCCAGGGGGTTGGGCGGGCTATCTACGGGGGTGGCGGGGTTGTCTAGGGGGTAGGGGGTGTCGGGGGGGGGAGGGGTGTGCGGGTTGTCCATAGGGGTGGGGGGGGGGGGCTGTCCAGGGGGTAGGGGTGTCTAGTGGGGCGGGCGAGCTGTCCACAGGGGTGGCGGGGTGTCCAGGGGGGGTGGGCAGGTTATCCATGGGGGTGGTGGGGCTATCCACAAGGGTGGAGGGGCTATCCACGGGTGTGGGGGGGGGGGATGTCCAGGGGGTTGGTGTGTCTAAGGGGGTGGGTGGGCTGTCCATGGGGGTGGTGGGGCTGTCCAGGGGGGTACGGGGTGTCCAGGGGGGCAGGTGGGCTGTCCATGGGGGTGTTGGGAGGGGGAGGGGCTGTCTAGGGGGGTAGGAGGTGTCCAGGGGGTGGACAGACTATCCAAGGGGGTGGGGGGGGGGGGGGGGTGTCCATTGGGGTGGGTGGGTGGGGTTCCAGTGGGTGTGGGGGGGGGGATTTCCATGGGATTGGGGGGCTGTCCAAGGGGGTTGGGGGTGTCAAGGGGGTGGGGTGTGTGGGGGGATGGGGGGGGGGGGGTGTCCGGGGGGTGGGCCAACTGTCCACGGGGGTACGAGGTGTCCAGGGGGTGGGAGGGCTATCCACGGGGGTGGTGAGGCTGTCCAGGGGGTATGGGGTGTCTAGGGGGTGGGTGGGCTGTCCATAGGGGTGGCAGGGCTATCCAGGGGGTAGGGGGTGTCCAAGTGGGTGGGCAGGCTGTCCATGGGGGTGGGGGTTATCCAGGGGGTAAGGGTGTACAGGGGGTGGGCAAGCTGTCCAGGGGTGGTGGGGCTGTCCAGGGAGGTACGGGGTGTCCAGGGGGGTGGGCGGGCTGTCCACGAGGGTGGTGGGGCTGTCCAGGGCGTACGAGGTGTCTAGGGGGTGGGTGGGCTATCTACGGTGGTGGAGGGGCTATCCATAGGGGTGGCGGGGCTGTCCATAGGGGTAGAGGGGCTTTCCAGAGGGTAGGGGGTGTCTAGGGGGTGGGCGGGCTATCCACAGGGGTGGCGGGGCTATCCAGGGGGTAGGGGGTGTCTAGGGGGGTGGGTGGGTTGTCCATGAGTAATTTAACTATCCATTGTTTTAGGCGAGCTTGAATAGATATATAATGAATTCAATAAATCATACAATATGTAATAAGAAAATTTAATTTTTAGTAGGATGGTTATTTACTAAGTGTCATTAGTCTATTAAAATCATGGAACATTGATTCTGAAACTTTATTTCACTCAACAATCAAGAGAGAGAACATCCTGAATTATGCTTCTAAAAAATTCAGCATGGTATATATGGGAATCAAGAGTGAGAGGCCACTCACATTTTAGAGATCCCATGATAGTTAGAGTTACATTTTAAGCACGTGACTATGGTTTTTAATTTTTTATTATGGAAATTGGTGCATGAGATGTATGCGTGATAAGTGAATTAAAAAAGTGTGGTTAATATATGGGCATCAAGAGTGATGCAGGACTTGTATGAGCATTGAGTTTGATGTAGTTTTTTATGGGCATCATCTATGGTGTGATTTTGAAATGAGAATATGATTGGATGTGGGAAATGATGGTGTATGATGATTCTAATATGGGTGTTATGGGATGATGGTTGTTATGGAACCACCAGGATATTGATACCTTGGGTCGGGAAGTGATGAGGTAGGTAATTCCTATGGGGGGAGTTCCCATAGAAGGGATCGATCAATTATATTGAGTAGTTGGGGTATTCTAGGAATGTGGGAATGATACATCTACATTCAATGTCATATCAAATTTTGGGACATTGAAGATCAGGAACTTGATATGGAGAAGATTTTTGGTCTGTGTATAGCCAAAATAGCATAAGAATGAGCTATTATATGTTTGGGATATAGAAAGGCACATATATTTTTCATGGATTTAAAATATTTTAGGGTTGGGAGTGTACAAGTAAGAGGTTTGGGAGATTCATGTTGGTCTATATCCATTCACAGCGTGACACTATGTGCCATGGAATGAAATAGTTATAAAGAGGTGGGGGGGGGGGGCTGATGACCCATGGAATGAATATACAGATCACACTATGAACAGTTCTATGAGAAATAAAAAGGCTGTTTATCTTGATATTAAAATGGGGTTTTATGGTTTCCCATTCGGCTAAGCTAGTAGTGTAGTCCTCTTTCCATGGGTATGTGTTGGGAAAGGATCATGTGACAATGGGTGATGTTAATCACTAGAAGTGAGGTGACATGGTTTTTTTAGGATAAGGTAGATAGTTTTAACCATTTTTTTGTTGGAAACAGTGGTTCACAGGTGGTGATAGAGGATTTCCAAAGGTGTAACTGTAACACCCCAAGCTTCCACAGTATATTTCCCTTTGAATAATGCAATGACGTGCATTGTACGCAACTTCAAGATTCTAACACACCACAACCAAATCAAACTAGCCGTTATGAATAGTAATACCTACTTTTTGAAATTTTAACTCTCAAAATGGACTTCATTTTTGGATTCGGAATATCGAAATTATACTAGGGTGAAATTTTGGTACTTTTCGGATAACTTTCATATTTTGATGAATAGTGAAAATTACTAAATTTTAATTAAAAACAACTTTTTTAATTGAAATAATTAATATTGATAAATTATAAATTTGAGTGGTTTTAAAGTATATTTAGAATATATTTTTACCATTTAATTCAATTTTTGTCATTGTACATAATTTCACAATTAAACCAGACATAAACAAGTGCCAATCTTTTGATAGTTATTATCTCTTAAAAACACGCTTTTTGTTTTAACAACGGGAATTAATTTTAAATTAATTTCTGCCACTTCTGTGTTTTGAATTTGGAAAAATGGATTCCATATTTATAATCAGGATGTTCAAATTGTGCAAATAGGTAACTTTTATTTTTAGACATTTTGAATAATTACTTCGGTAAATATTTTATTTACCATGGTTAAAGGGTAAATCCGGTAAATAAGGGTTAAAAAATAATATTATAATAATAAAAAAATTACCCTAAAACGTGTCCTAACCTTATTGGTTGATACATGGACGACCATGGGCATCTTTGGGTCAATTTTGGGACCCCATGGATCCACTTGTAAGTGATAGGTACACTTTATTTTAATTAAGTTAAAATGAATACAAAAATGACACAAGCATATATCTTTTAACAAAACAATTGTTACATAGGGTTATATATGTTGTATTTTAGACTATAAATATTCATTAGAAAGATAAAAATATTTAACACATAATAATATTTTAATTATAATTTTTAGACATTAAATAATTTAATTTATATATGACACAATGGTGATGCAGTAATTACCATAATAGTGAAAAATTAGAACAATTGATATTATAAATACCCAAATAAATATAATTTGAAACTTTTTATGAATTACACTAATTTTATAGGATAATATGACATGTTAGGATTTATTTAATTAACTTCTTTCGAATTAATCATTCTGTTATGATTTTTACAAAAATCAATTATTGAATAGTGTCAAATCTGACATAAAAGAGTTTTTAAAACAAATATTATATTATTAATTGATATTAAATTACTAAAAATATAAGGTTCGGCCAAGAGACTTATATCATGATATGTGTATCATTAATGGACCACTTTGGGGTCTCTTGGATGTATATAATAAGTTTATTAACCATATAATATAAAAATACAAAGAGACATTGTAAAAGGGAAACTAATTAATTAAGAGTTAATACTTAATGATAAGGTTAATATAATTACCCAAACCTGTCTAAATTCTATTGGTTGAGTGTATTTAGACCTATAACCACCTTATACTTTAAATAATAAACTTTGGAGCCATTAGAAACCGAATATGAATTTATTATAAATTAATATTTCTAGCTTTTCCAAAGGTGCCCCTCACCCCTCTTATAAAAGGGCACTCCTCCTTCTCATTTCTTCACACCTTCAAAGCATTTTGGTTCGGCCAACCCCTTCCCAAATACTCTATCAACTTCCATAAAAAAACCTAGAGGCTTTAGTTTGATCATAAAGCCAACCTAAGGATCCATTTTGATCAAATCAAAAGGAAGAACCCGAAGAAGAGGTAATGTTTTCACCACCCCTTTTCAAGTTCCTTTATTATTCCACTTCTTCTTTCTTTGTTTTTTTCTATTCTAAAATAATTAATCCAGTATCTCCTATATACTGTAATATTATTATAAATATGGTACAACCATATTCAGTATTCTATCCACCCTTTGAATAATATGTCACCATACGTGCGTACGTACGACTTACCGTCTCCACGTCGTGGTGTAATTGTTATTCAATAAATTATTATTTGGATGGGTATAATAATGATGTGTAATTCATGTAAATAATAAATATAACATGATAATTATTCTGTATATATTATATACCATCCAATTATATATTATTTTAATATCAAAATAATGATATTGTCGCTCGTGCGTACGTACGGACTACCGTCTCCACGAACGCAATGAGATTCATTCTCTATCGTATCCATTCAAGTATAATTATCATTTGATGATTTAAAAATAATGTTTAAGGACTTGATATCATTATGGATATGAATAAGATACAACCTATCCATGAAAACCATGGCTTACGTAACAAAACATATAGAAGAAAACGAGTAAGTTAACACCCGAAACGACGATAATTCTAAGATATTATTAACAAAGAAATGTTAAAAGATCATATATGATATCATATTGATGTATATGATTATTTAATAATTTAATAACAATTATTTCACCATTATACATGAGGTTAACCTACCCTCAACCATGAAAAAGTACAAGGTAAGGGTTTTTTATCTCACTTTTAATTCCGTGAGAATTCCATTGTTCACCACTTATTTATTGCATGTGGTGTGTGTACTGCCCATGATTGTATTAATTGTGTAATATACTTTAATTTATGGATATTTAAATCATCATGGTATTATCCTTCTTTCATGGGTGTATGTTTCATAAGTTACCTAATCGATAAGGGAATTTGAAATTTCAATTTCCATTTATTCGGCTTTACGCAAAATTCATTGATTATTTTACTCCGATATTATGTGTGGAATAACTATTCATTTGCTTATGTCATAATTTCCAATCCCCTTTTTTGTGGATATACTTTTTATACACATAATCACTCCATTTATAATTTCTCAAGTCATCGATATGAATTTTATAAGAGTAATTTTAACTCATTCTCAATTTGTTGAGTTAAACATCCAATTCATTGGTGTTGTTTTTACAAGATTATGTGTGAATATCCTTTGATTGTTTTACACTGAATATCCAATCATATTTAGTGTATTTATATTTGTCACACATAACTATGTCTTTGATTTATCCTTAACCTAAGGATATGGCCTTGATGAGAGATTTCATCTCAATTTAAATTCCATTGAGACTTCTTTGTTGTTATACACCAAATCACTTTTATGTGGTGTATATAATGTAATTTGACATAGTATATCATGAATCCATTTATTCTCATGATATTACAAAGTTTTTATTACCTCAATTATTTGTATTCAAGTGTCTCTCTTTTGGTTAGAAACTCTAACTAAAATACATTTTTAAGTGTTTTGAAGACTTATTCATCTAAATCTTGCTCATTAATGTCTATGTTTTAAAAATGGTTTTAAGTATTTATTTATATAGACATTAAATTTTTAAAATTAAAACTCCTTTTAAAATTTTCAATGTGGTATGGGACACTTTGATTCAAAAATCTATTTTTAAATGGCTTCTTGACAAATAGTGTGACTTTTAAATGTTTTCAAGAAAAAGAGGGATATTTCTCTCAATAGTTTGATGATTATTTTAATGTCAATATCCTTCATTATTCTTGATTGAGGTTAACGTGATACAATACAATCTTCCATATTGTATCGAATGAGTTATGTTTGACTGTGGATGTGCTATTTTTATACCATTCATGGTTTGTGGTTAAATTATTGACATTTCGTATGCTAATTTTAATACGAATGTTTATGTTATGTTTAAACCTGTTCATATGAGGAATGCATTGGACTTAATAAGTGATGGGTGGAACCTGCTATAGCTCCTCGATGCATTGGTAGGTCTCATGAGACAAACTAGTGTCTTGGCACAAGACCTTGGAAAAATATTATTTGTAGTCTTGGCACGAGGCCTTGGCTATGTGGTTATGATAGTCTGACATTATGCATTCCATCATTATGAAAGTGGTTATTGATATTGCATGTGATTGTTCGACTAGTAGAATATCCATGTGAATAAGTAAATGGCATTATTTCATTTTATCTTTTCCATATTATGCTGAAGTTCAAGTTTAAAAGGATTTTGTTTTAATTATAAATTTTCTTAAGTGTTTATGCTTATCTATGAAAGCTTATGCTATAATGTTATCCTTACTGAGCATATGAGCTCACCCCTTTCAATGTTTTATTTTTCCCAGGATTATGAAGAAGTAATTTATGAATGACCTTCAGGGATAGTATGAGGGGATATGAAGACAAGATGTTTTTTTATGATGTAATGTAAAACTTTATGTTTGTATCTAGTGTTTACAAGGATAATAAACTAATCGGTCTTTTGAGACTTGATCTTTCTTGTGATCATGCCAATGTTATGTAATAATGCACCGACTCTGGGTAACTGGGATCGGGGCGTTACAGTTGGTATCATAGGAAGTTTAGTACAAACCTTGGAAGCTAGATTTAGATAAACTCTGATTAGAGCACGTAGACCTAAGATGAACTTTGAGGATTAGTATAGAATAACTTCCTAGAATTTTTGTATTGTAGAGATTTTGTGAGTTTTTCGAGCAATACATCCCTGTCTGGATACGAGCAGGTAGAGACGGCTCTGGCACAGATGTACCTAGGGGTAAAACCCGAAAACACCGCTTTGAGCTAGACTTGAATGGGAACTGGTGCACGATAACGGGACTTGCTTCACTCTTGGTTACGACACTACCGGAGGATATGCTTAGGATAATTTACATTTTCTTTACTAACCAATTTGAAGTATTAAATATATAAGATGATAGTAAATGACCTTGGTTAATCCTAATGTGTTTCAAATTGAGAATATGGTGACATGTTAATTTCTAAATGATTATATGACTACTGTTACTCACACAATGCTTTCTGGTTTTAGTCAATGGCTGGATTCCAAGGAAGTCATAGTGACTTTGGGAATGATGTACAAGGTGGGAACGGTGGTGGCAATGAGCAAAAAAAGGGAATGTTGATAGGAGTAAAAGATACCGTCTTTATGCCAAATCAATTTTCCAAAAATATGATCAACAATATATATATTAACCAATTACCGAACTCAAAAAAGAAGAGAAAGGTGATGAATGATAAGAGATCCAGCAGTGGAGACCATAGAGAAAGGAATCCTCAATTTCCATCATGCAGGAAATGTGGAAGGAGACACCCAGGAAAGTGTCTCAATGGGAAAAAGAAATGATTTACATGCGAGAAGGAAGGACATAAAGTGAAGAATTTCCAAAGAAAAATGAAGAGTACTATGGAAGAAGATAAAAATGGTCCCAAGAGTCCATTTACAGTCATTTGCCGTAAATGTAGGGGACCTGACCATTACCCGAGTGAATGCCCTATTCTATAGGATATTTTCTTGGTCAAAGAAGAAGCTATGTGGAAATAAATGGTTGGAGAAACGTTTAAAAAGTATTAGCGCTCCTTGTTGATGGGTTTACTTTGGAATAATTTTCCCTTGTATTTGTAACCCCGCAGTTTCCCATGTGAGAATGATATTTGAGGAAGAATTATCTCTTCTCTTGTGGATATAGGTATAAATAACCATTTGGTTTTATATGATCATTGGGGTTTGAGAGAATTATAAGTTATTATAATTTGGGATGAAAATGCAAGGTATGATATAACATTTGTGGTTAAATTATGTTATGGTATTTTAAGGAATTTATCTCATTTTGGTAATATTATAAAATATAGTTTTTGAAAAAGGACAACACGTAGACCGTGTGACAACCCGTCGCGTCAGAAAAAGTTGTGGGAATCGAACCCACAACCAAAGTACGATTGAGATTTATCACCTACCAATGGACTATGTTAAGTCTCTGGATAGTGTGACTAATTATTTTTAGTTAAATGATTTTATTGATCAATAATAAGTTGATTTGGGTTCTTATGTCTTATTAAATGAATACCCTTGGTATAGGAAAATGATTTGGTGATTAAGTGATAGATGTTATTTTGGAAGTTGTTTGCTTTGTTGTGAACACTATATGCCCAAGGAAAATAGAAAATTATGGGATTTCATTTTAGGAGTAATGGTGGATTTTTATCTATGTTTTTATTGTGGATTTATAGTGATTTGGGTTATTTATGGAAATGATTAGGTTAATTACTTTTAAGTATGTGACTTTAAGAGTAATTAATGTCATTTGGAGATACAATTTAATGTGGAAGACTAAATTCTTATAAGTTTTGGGTTTCAATATTAGTTTGGATTATATTAAAGGATTTTAAGGATAATTGATTATTGAATGGTATTTATTTAACTTTGGGGTATTGATGGTTTAATTTTAGAAATTAAGATTAGTGTTTTTTTTTCTCTAATGGAATATCCATTTGGGGGGTCATCAGATATTATACTAACCATTTTGGTTTTGATTAATCTCTAAAGACAAGGTAAATATATAGTTTATCCTACATGGATCATGTATTTATATAGAAGTTTATTCTAGCTCTTTCATTGTGACCAAGTCTTCTTGAATACTCATTGTTCAAAAAAACGAGTTAGTGGTAAAAAGTTATTAAATAATGAAACTCTACTTAAAAAGTAAGTATATATATTTATGTTCTTAGTCAATATCATAAATAAATTCCTCATACTTATGTAATGTAACTTAAAACAAAAAAAAAATGTTGTCCGTTTACTTTTCCTACTGGGAGACTAAGGACCATTTTTCCCAACACAAGTTTGTGATTTTCTTATTGTTAACTTTCTCTTGATCAAGATTTCTATCCCTCTTCATCAGAACTGAACAATTATTTTATCATCCATATCCATGTTTTCCTATATGGAATCCTAGTATGGGTTATCTTGGGTGACCTTTATACCTCTCTTCCTTTCTTTTAAAGTGATAGTTTTATTGACTCTTTTTCCGATCTGGGACTTTCCATTATATTCTCAAGCCCAATTTTTAAAAAAATTGTGAGGACGCAATTTATTGAAGGAGGGGAGAATGTAACACCCCAAGCTTCCACGGTATATTTCCCTTTGAATAATGCAATGACGTGCATTGTACGCAACTTCGAGATTCTAACACACCACAACCAAATCAAACTAGCCGTTATGAATAGTAATACCTACTTTTTGAAATTTTATCTCTCAAAATGGACTTCATTTTTGGATTCGGAATATCGAAATTAGCCTAGGGTGAAATTTTGGTACTTTTCAGATAACTTTCATATTTTGATGAATAGTGAAAATTACTAAATTTTAATTAAAAACAACTTTTTTAATTGAAATAATTAATATTGATAAATTATAAATTTGAGTGGTTTTAAAGTATATTTAGAATATATTTTTACCATTTAATTCAATTTTTGTCATTGTACATAATTTTACAATTAAACCAGACATAAACAAGTGCCAATCTTTTGATAGTTATTATCTCTTAAAAACATGCTTTTTGTTTTAACAACGAGAATTAATTTTAAATTAATTTCTTCCACTTATGTGTTTTGAATTTGGAAAAATGGATTCCATATTTTGAATCAGGATGTTCAAATTGTGTAAATATGTAACTTTTATTTTTAGACATTTTGAATAATTACTTCGGTAAATATTTTATTTACCATGGAGAGGTCGCGGCGATGGCGAAGCGATGGAGATGCCCTAGAAGATGACGGAGAATGGACTCCCCCCCTCCCTAGCGGTGGGAGGGGGGAGGACGGGTTGGCTTCACCGCGTCGGGGAGCACGGAGGCCATTTGTTCCATTTTCAAACCCTAATTTCCTCCCTGATTTTCCGTCGATTTCTATAAGCCCGAAAGTCCCAGATCTTCACCTTGGGGAACCGCAACTCTCGATCACTTTATCAGAATTCTCTGAGGCTTCAAGATTCTTGGATCTGACCCTGGTTGCGCGGTTTGCGCATCGACGGCCTTCGGTTGATGATTTTGATCGTTTTGTTTTCAGCGATTGGGATCTACATGATCGCGCAGTAATAGGGTTAATTGATAATCGTCACATGATGATACGATTCTCTTCAGAGGAAGATTTAATCCATACTTGGTCCAGTGCTCCTCGCAGATGCAGAGGATGCAACTTCTTCCTTCTTCGATGGTCTTTCGACCTTTGCATGAACCAAGACCCCCCTGCGGTTGCAACATGGGTAAGTTTGCCGAATCTCCCTCTTCCCTTTCAAAATCCCTCTATAATTCGTGTTGGGCAAAAATCCCTCAAGATAACATTGCAGTATTTTTGGGTTGATTGTGTTTGTTGACAAAGCAGGTTTCCATGGAGAATTGTCGAGTTCCCGAGAAGTTGTGGACATTCCATGTTGACAAAGAACTATGACAAAGGAAAGGACGATCTGGAGGTGGTACAAAAGAGCAGTAAAAGGTGGCACCGTTTCCCAGTGTTTTCCAAATTTATGGGCCTGAAAATCGCAAATGGAAAATGGAGTGATATGTCTTTGGCAAAGGTTGAGGAGAGATAAATGAAAGAGGTGCGCGGAAAAATTAAGCGTGGCACGCAAAATTAGCGGGTTGCGCGAAATCTTGAAGTGTGGCGCGCAAAACAGCGGGTTGCGCGAAATTGTATTTCGCGCAAAAGATGTTTCGAGGTCCGAAGCTCGGAAAATGGCAAAGGCATGAGGTGCGCGAAATTATGGAGCAGTGCGCGGAAAATGGTTGTGCGCGGAAGATTTGTATTTCGCGATCAAAGCGAATTACGCGCTCAAGAAGGGTTTTTCGCGCGGGGTCGATTTTGCCTATAAATATGAAGTGACCCTCCTCCATTCAGTAGAGTTCAAGACATAGAAAATACCCGAGCTCTGGTGCGCGAAATTGAAGTTAGAAAGGGTGTTGCGCGTAAACTTAAAGTTTGCGCGTAAAGTCAGCTGTTGCGCGAAAAGCTAAGGCTGCGCAGAAAGTTGGTGTTGGCGCGTAAAAGGAAGGTTGCGCGAAAAGTGGATCTCGCGCAAGAGCAGTGAATTGCGCGCAAGGCAGTTTCCTGGCTGCGCGTAATATTTGGAGGTTGCGCGAAAAAGGAATTTCGCGCAAATAATAGAAATTGCGCGCAAACACACCATAAGGGTTGTGCGTAAAAATTGAGGTTACCCGGTACATCCGGTGCAGAGTGAGATTCATCTGCGAGTGAAAGTTGGACTTTAACAGAGTATCTACATACAGAGGAAGATGCATTCCTTCATGAAAATGAAGAGACCTACAGGTCTATAGACTGTGAGTGGATTCCTTCCAAGAGCAGTGAGCTTAGGAAGAGGAAGAAGGTGATCCTCTCCACCGGTAGTGAGCCAGAGAGAGAGAAACAGGGAGTGACCCTTGGGAAAGCAGTGAGCTGACCCTAAACCTTGTATAGGCAGTGAGCCTGGGCATAGAAGTGATCTAGCCCGAACATTGTAATCCACAGCTAGTGAAGTCTAGTAGAATTTGGTACGAACCAACAACTTGTCGGCGTATGCTCCTTGGACGTAGCCCTTAGCGGTGAACCAAGTAAAAATCTCTGTGTCTGCCTGCTTACTTTCCTGCATTGCATTCAAAGCATCATCATCAGGTAAAGGAGACAAGTGATCACAGTAACCACACAAGTGCAAACAAAGTGACCCTTGTAACAAAGAGGTCAAGATCCAGTGGGGTAGGAAGAACTTTGAAAAAGAATATCCATACCCTGATTCACCCCCCCTCTCAGGGTATATAGGCCCCTATTGGCCCTAGCAATTGGTATCAGAGGGAAGATTGCTGTTATCAGATTTGTTTGCTCCAAATTGGTGTAGTTGATCTGTGTGAATAAAGAATCAGTCTGCTCTTATCTCAATCTGCCATGGCAAAGGGAAAAACATCCAAGAATAAGCAGAAGTCAGGTGGTACTCCTCAGTGCGGAAGTGTATATGGAAAATGTGTGATTCAACTAAAGGAATCAAACAGCTTGCTGAAGGAAGGCTTTGATGAATCAGAAAGGGAAAAGATTGATTCACTCAATCATGATGTTGGAATGAGTAAAGTACATGAGCATCAGAGTGATACTGAAACAGAAGAAGAAATTGAAGGAAGAATAGATATGCGAGTTGAGTTAGAGGCTGCTCTTGAGGAGATAGATGTTTGGAGAGCAAAAACAAAGAAATCCAACAAAGTTGTTCATGATGCCAAACTCTATATGCAGCAGCAGGAAGAAGAGAAGTCTGAGTTGATGGAAGAAATTTAGAAACTCAGGTTATCAACACGAGAGAACTCAGAATCAGTTAGTGAGTATAAAATTAAGATTGAAGAACAGAAAAGGGAGATCGATGGATTGAATAGATTAGTGAAAGATCAATTCAAAAGCATCGAAGAACCTAATATTCCAAGTGACGTAGGAAACACTGAAGAAGCCAAATCTAAAGATATCCGGATCAAGGGATTGGAGATTGAGGTCAACAAGATAAAAGGCTTAAATCAAAGGCTTATTGATATAGTTACTGACCTAACAGAGAAGAATGATTCACATGCTGAAGATCTGCAGAAGATGGCTAAAATGAAAGGAAAACAAAAGGCTGGTGATTATGAAGAGAGTCAAAAGTCAGATGAAGCACAGAATCTTAAAGCCAGAAATAATGATCTAGCAGCACAGTTGTCTGCAGAAGTTCAGAAAAATCAAAGGCTACAACAAGAGAATGCATGTTTCTCTGACTCTGTCGCTCAAGAAAAATTGAAGGTAAAGGAGAAAAATGACATGGTTGATAAGCTGAAGCATGAACTGGAAGATGAGGTAAGTAAAGGGAAGCTTCTCAAGAAAAAACTTGATGTCCAACTTGAATCAAGGGATATGAAGATTCTAAAGTTGGTAGAAGAGCTTGAATCAGTCAAGAAGGAAATAGAGAAGTTTAAATTCAAAGATAAGCCCAAGTTGAAGGATGCAATGCACTTGCTATTTGATCATCCTTCGACAAGTGATGATAAAATGAAGAAAAGATATGCTGTTTCTGAAGAGAAACAACAGAATATTTTCTCAGCTCAAAGACCAGCAAGTTTCGGAAAAGATGGTATTGGATTTGATGAATCACCTCCCATGCATGATAAGAAAAGATTCGTGAACAGTTCCAGGAGTGGAGAAAACCCTGTAGGTACTGGAGATAGGCCAAAGAGGTCAGTTACAAAAAGAAGTGATGACATGTGCTATTTCTGCGGGATTCATGGTCACACGTCAAGCTTCTGTTCAGAGGCTCTGGAATACATTTCAGGCTATGAAAACAGAAACCTTACTAAATCTGAGAATAAGAAGAATCATCATGATAAATCAGACAGAAGAGTTTCTCAGAGGAAAACATTCATCAGATGCTATTTCTGTGGAAGAAAGGGACACACAATG
This sequence comes from Viscum album, assembly GCA_963277665.1. Taxonomy (NCBI): domain Eukaryota; kingdom Viridiplantae; phylum Streptophyta; class Magnoliopsida; order Santalales; family Viscaceae; genus Viscum; species Viscum album. The sequence continues at coordinate 644,846,198 of OY728125.1, read as the reverse complement.
GGTATGTGTCAGGAAGCTCAGGAGCCCAATATCAGAAGAGGATCTCAAGTTGCACCACCATCTCAGCAGAGAAGTGACGAAATGAGGTATGTCTTTGATGGAAGTTGTTTTATATGCTCTAATTATGGGCATTTGGCAAGACATTACAGCAAGAAGAAAGCAGGGAAGGAAAAGGAACGTCAAAGGAGATTCCTCACTCCAGTGGTGTCTAATGAGAAATCATACACTGGAAGACAAAATGGTAAATTTGAAAATAGGCTTAGAGCCTCAGGGGAATCACAAGGAGATGAGCAAAAGGTGCATCAGTCACCTCCTCTGTCACACTTGCAACATATCTCTCAGAGGAAACATGAACAAATCTGGAAGAAAAAGGGTGGATATGCTACAGTTGTGAGAAAGAAGAATGAACATTCAATGGAAGACTCACCACCAGTGAAAAGGAGTGTGGTGAATCAGACATCTGATAAAAGAAAGATGAACAAAGAATGTGACGAAAAATTCGCAGGACGTATTCCACAGCGAAAACTGAAAGAAGATGCAAGATCCTTGCAATGGTGGAAGAAGCAAGGGAAGATGGAAAGGAAAGATGTTCCTGCTCCGAGAAATAATCAAGGAAAATGGAATTTTGGTAGAACCTCAAAGAAGGAAATGTGTACTAGTGGGTTTATACCCCAAGAGGTGAGAAAGGCCGAGCCTACCAAATCTACATATCAGAAAAATGCTCAAAATGTGGGCAAAGAATGCCTAGTCATATGGCTAGAACAGTTGATGTTGTCTAGGCAGTTGGAGGAAGCAAGAAAGGAGTGTGATTCCCTCCAAGAAAGAATCAAAGGGTTTACCCATCAGGATCAACGACAATCCTCATCTTGAGGAGTCCAGAAGAAGAACCCTCTCTCCCTATGTATATAAATGCTATTAACTGATGATTGATGTGTTTCAGGTTTTAGGGAGATACGATCCAAGGGGAAGTGGCATCTAAGGATGCAAAATGGAGATGTGATATGCTCTACAGTTTCAATTGATTCAAATAAGGTACCAGAGTTGAAGAAGAAAGGGAGCAACAGAGCACAATAGAATGTGATTGTGTTATTGACTTTGTCTCTTGTTTCCTACACCGAGTTCCAACTCAGTTGGCTTAGAGATTTTGTTAATGGCTCAATGAGGAGTGCCAGATTAGTATAAATGTTGCACGTGGAGAAGAATGGTTATGGGTCTCTACCATTGGGCCTAACAGATAGAAGTGTTGTGTAACATAGGGGGAGCATTCAACAACAAAATCAGATGCCAGATCCATCAAGGAAATAATTGGATGACCCAGCTCAAGTGTTGTCTATTGAGAGAAGACATACTATGGGAAAAGCAGCAATGATCAATCATTTCATTCTTATTTATTTTGATCTAACATTGTGGTATCAGCTGAATGTTTTCAGGATACCAAGAAGCTGCAAGAGAAGATCAAAGGCGTCTCAACAAAAATCTGAGAAACATAGCTGAAAGAAATGAAGCCACTGAAAAATGAGTCAGTAAACAATTTCCTGATGAAAGTGTTGAGGAAGAAAGCAACACGGGGGGAGAAGAAGTGGATGATGCTAATTTAGAAGAAGACACTGATGATTAACATGAAAGTTTCAAGTGTGTGTCTACAAGGAATCAAAGAGCTGAGCTGAAATTGATAGACAGAATATCATTGGTGATCAGGAATCTCCTGTTCAAACAAGAATAATGAAGTCACTATAGCAGACATCTTTCCTACCTCAAGTATAGCTGAAATGATTTGCTGATGCAGCTGACATTGAAAAATGGGTTCATGCTATGAATAAAATGCATGATCAGATTGCGAAGAACCAGATGTGGGAGATTGTTTCGAGGCCAGCAGATAAAACGTCATCAGGTCTAAATGGGTTTCTAGAAGAAGATGTGTACATTGAGCAGCCAGATGGTTTTCTTATTCATGAGGATGAGAACAAAGTTTGCAGGCCGAAGAAGTCATTATATGGGCTGAAAAAAGCACCAAGAGAATGGTACTGAAGGCTATATCAGTATTTGAAGAAGCTTAGTTTACAGTATTACACAAGGTAGGAATGACATATTCATTTCTCAATCCAAATATGCCAAGGAGGTTTCGAAATGAGATTTGGAATTGAAGATTCCAAGGAGAAGAAGACTCCGGTTGCTACCCGGATGAAATTATCAAAAGATGAGGATGGAAAGGCAGTTAATATCACAGAATACAGGCAAATCATTGGAAGTCTGTTGTACTTAACCGCAACAAGGCCTGATATTGTTTTCGCCACATGCCAAGCAGCGAGATATCAGAGTAATTCCAAGGAAAGTCACATGCTTGCAGTGAAAATAATACTTCGGTATATCAAGGGCACGGTGGACTTCGTCTTGACATACAACGACAAATCTCAGACAGAGTTATTGGGATATACTGATGCAGACTGGGCCGGTTCAGCAGATGATAGAAAATCAACTTCAGTTATTGTGGATGAAGCAGCAGCTTGAAGATATGGGAGTTGAAGTGAAGTCTCCGATCGGAATCCAGTGTGACAACTCAAGTACTATAAATCTTAGCAAAAATACTGTCCATCATTCCAGGACAAAGCACATTGAGATCAAGTATCATTTCATCAAGGAGAAGGTTGAGCAGAGCATCGTGAAGTTGGAGTATGTGCCTACAGAGCTACCGGTTGCATACATTCTGACAAAGACCTTACCCAAGGAAGCTTTTGAGAGGCATCGACTAGCTCTGGGAGTTCAGTCGACTCCCCGCACTTGAAATAGTGTGGATGCGGGACACACCCCCTCTCCCTGAGGTATGACGTGTTTTCCCTAATGTGCTGATATGTGTTCTCTACTATGTTACAGACTACAAAGGAGTGACCTTTGGGTTCGTTGACAAAGGGGGAGAAAAGTGTTTGATAATGGGGAAGAAAGTTGTGATTGTTCACGGGGGAGACAGTGCAGAGATTTGATAAATCATAATTGATACGGGGAGAAGCTGATAGGTGGAGCAGCCAGAAAGGGGGAGCAATGAGAAAGGGGGAGAGAATTCTAAATCTGACGATGCTAGAAGTGATCGATCAATTCATAGAAATCACGACAGCTGAGGATCGTGATAAAAGCAGAACAATGGTGTTGGAATGGTGTGAGACGGTGTCCATCTATCATCAATTGGGTGGAATCGACAATTGGGGTCTGACATGAAGTGATTAATTGATGAAATTTTCATACTACTCTTGTTTCTCACGCCGAGCATTGCTCATGTGGGCTTAGAGTACGTGTTAAGTGAATCCTTGAACTCTATCATAATTGCAAGAGGCGAATGGTGGTAGCAGCTGGAAGAAGACTCAGAGAGGTATCAACGTGCAGAAAATAATTCTGAGCAAATTTGTGAAGAGTTTTCAACAAACCCAAAGGGGGAGATTTTTGGGAAAAAATCCCTCAAGATAACATTGCAGTATTTTTGGGTTGATTGTGTTTGTTGACAAAGCAGGTTTCCATGGAGAATTGTCGAGTTCCCGAGAAGTTGTGGACATTCCATGTTGACAAAGAACTATGACAAAGGAAAGGACGATCTGGAGGCGGTACAAAAGAGCAGTACAAGGTGGCGCCGTTTCCCAGTGTTTGCCAAATTTATGGGCCTGAAAATCGCAAATGGAAAATGGAGTGATATGTCTTTGGCAAAGGTTGAGGAGAGATAAATGAAAGAGGTGCGCGGAAAAATTAAGCGTGGCGCGCAAAATTAGCGGGTTGCGCGAAATCTTGAAGTGTGGCGCGCAAAACAGTGGGTTGCGCGAAATTGTATTTCGCGCAAAAGATGTTTCGAGGTCCGAAGCTCGGAAAATGGCAAAGGCATGAGGTGCGCGAAATTATGGAGCAGTGCGCGGAAAATGGTTATGCGCGGAAGATTTGTATTTCGCGATCAAAGCGAATTACGCGCTCAAGAAGGGTTTTTCGCGCGGGGTCGATTTTGCCTATAAATATGAAGTGACCCTCCTCCATTTAGTAGAGTTCAAGACATAGAAAATACCCGAGCTCTGGTGCGCGAAATTGAAGTTAGAAAGGGTGTTGCGCGTAAACTTAAAGTTTGCGCGTAAAGTCAGCTGTTGCGCGAAAAGCTAAGGCTGCGCAGAAAGTTGGTGTTGGCGCGTAAAAGGAAGGTTGCGCGAAAAGTGGATCTCACGCAAGAGCAGTGAATTGCGCGCAAGGCAGTTTCCTGGCTGCGCGTAATATTTGGAGGTTGCGCGAAAAAGGAATTTCGCGCAAATCATAGAAATTGCGCGCAAACACACCGTAAGGGTTGTGCGTAAAAATTGAGGTTGCCCGGTACATCTGGTGCAGAGTGAGATTCATCTGCGAGTGAAAGTTGGACTTCAACAGAGCATCTACATACAGAGGAAGATGCATTCCTTCATGAAAATGAAGAGACCTACAGGTCTATAAACTGTGAGTGGATTCCTTCCAAGAGCAGTGAGCTTAGGAAGATGAAGAAGGTGATCCTCTCCACCGGTAGTGAGCCAGAGAGAGAGAAACAGGGAGTGACCCTTGGGAAAGCAGTGAGCTGACCCTAAACCTTGTATAGGCAGTGAGCCTGGGCATAGAAGTGATCTAGCCCGAACATTTTAATCCACAGCTAGTGAAGTCTAGTGGAATTTGGTACGAACCGGCAACTTGTCGGCGTATGCTCCTTGGACGTAGCCCTTAGCGGTGAACCAAGTAAAAATCTATGTGTCTGCCTGCTTACTTTTCTGCATTGCATTCAAAGCATCATCATCAGGTAAAGGAGACAAGTGATCACAGTAACCACACAAGTGAAAACAAAGTGACACTTGTAACAAAGAGGTCAAGATCCAGTGGGGTAGGAAGAACTTTGAAAAAGAATATCCATACCCTGATTCACCCCCCCTCTCAGGGTATATAGGCCCCTATTGGCCCTAACAATTCGTATGATAGGGAACTTAGTTGGTCGTTTTTTATGCTCTGACGCCCGCACATCCTCTGTGAGTCACCCGGTAAATCCACGCATTTGTGTTGAAGTGGATGCATCGAGGCCACCGGTTTATTGGGTATGGATTACTATAGGGGAGGAGTTCCGTTGGAGGCAGGCTGTTGTCTTTGAGGATTGGGTTGATTTCTGCTCGAGTTGTAGTCGCCTGGGTCACTCGGCCAGTAATTGTATGGGTGGAGCTAGGAGCCGAAGGTCAGTTGCTGTGTTGAAGAGACCTGGTAGGTTGCCTGATCAGGGGATGAGAGGTAAAAATGCTGGCAAGTCTAATAGTGCGCCTGGCCTGGGTGGATCAGAGTTGGGAAAGCAAGTGGGGGAGTGCTTTAATCCATCTGTAGCTGTGGTTTTTGACAGATTGAAGCAAGATCTTCAACTGGAAAATGGTGTGAATGGTCCTGGTATTGGTGCTGGAGGCAACGCGGGAGTTATTGACTCTACTGGGAAGGATCTGTATCACGTGCATTGGCCGGGTCAGGATGCTATTGGTGAGGGCAGTGGGCTTGTTGGTTCTGGAGATGATCAGCAGAAGGAGGGAGAGTTGCTGCCAGGCCCAGACTGTGATGGGCCAGCGCAAGAAGATAGAATCCTCTGTCTGGCTATTCAGAAGGAAGTGCAGCCGACATATGATGGTGTGTTGCAGGTCTCAGTTGACACTTTCAATCAATTCCAGGGGCTGTCCCATGTGGAAGAGGAAGGGAGCTCCTCAATGAGGAATAAATGTATGCAGGTTGCCTTGGAGGGTGGATTAGAGAAGGAAGTCGATGCTGGTGATGAATTTGTGGATCCTCCACAATGTGTGGCTTTGATTGACCGTAATGGACGATATGAGCAGGGGAAGGATAGTTTCCAAATTGATCCTGTCATCGGAAAATGGGGGGATGTGTCAGAGAGTGACAAAGAAAATCCGAATGGCTCTATGAGGCCCTCTTATTGTGCTGCTGTCAAGGATGGAAAGAGGAATTCTGGAGTGGAGAAACCTCCTCCAATTAAGAGAAGGCCGAGGAAGGATTACTCTACCTTGCCAAAGCCGGTGGCGACAAGGTCCTCCATCAAGCAGTCCCATAAGGAATTGATATCTCTAGAGAAACTGAACCTCAGAAGGAAGTACGCGAAGATCCTTAAGCATTATGAGAGCTCGGAATGGGAATCAGTCATCGCAGAGGATCTCCATGGGTGCGGAGACAGGTATGACTTTTATGAAATGTAACTGGTTTCCCTTGTCTATTTACCTGTTCACTGTACTTTTCTTTTCTTAATAAATGGTCTGAGGCTTTTCCTCGGACTGCGCTTACCATGGTTAAAGGGTAAATCCGGTAAATAAGGGTTAAAAAATAATATTATAATAATAAAAAAATTACCCTAAAACATGTCCTAACCTTATTGGTTGATACATGACATACCATGGGCATATTTGGGTCGATTTTGGGACCCCATGGATCCACTTGTAAGTGATAGGGACACTTTATTTTAATTAAGTTAAAATGAATACAAAAATGACACAAGCATATATCTTTTAACAAAACAATTGTTACATAGGGTTATATACGTTGGATTTTAGACTATAAATATTAATTAGAAAGATAAAAATATTTAACACATAATTATATTTTAATTATAATTTTTAGACATTAAATAATTTAATTTATATATGACACAATGGTGATGCAGTAATTACCATAATAGTGAGAAATTAGAATAATTGATATTATAAATACCCAAATAAATATAATTTGAGACTTTTTATGAATTAAACTAATTTTATAGGATAATATGACATGTTAGTATTTATTTAATTAACTTCTTTTGAATTAATCATTCTCTTATGATTTTTACAAAAATAAATTATTGAATAGTGTCAAAATTGACATAAAAGAGTTTTTAAAACAAATATTATATTATTAATTGATATTAAATTACTAAAAATCTAAGGTTCGGCCAAGAGACTTATATCATGATATTTGTATCATTAATGGACCACTTTGGGGTCTCTTGGATGTATATAGTAAGTTTATTAACCATATAGTATAAAAATACAAAGAGACATTGTAAAAGTGAAACTAATTAACTAAGAGTTAATACTTAATGATAAGGTTAATATAATGACCCAAACCTGTATAAATTCTATTGGTTGAGTGGATTTCGACCTATCCCCACCTTAAAATTTAAATAATCAACTTTGTAGCCATTAGAAACCGAATATGAATTTATTATAAATTAATATTTCTAGCTTTTCCAAAGGTGCCCCTCACCCCTCTTATAAAAGGGCACTCCTCATTCTCATTTCTTCACACCTTCAAAGCCTTTTGGTTCAGCCAAAACATGCCCAAATACTCTCTCAACTTCCCTCACAACAACCTAGAGGCTTTAGTTTTATCAGAAAGCCAACATAAGGAGCCTTTTTGATCAAATCAAAAGGAAGAACCTGAAGAAGAGGTAATGTTTTCACCACCCCTTTTCAAGTTCCTTTCTTCTTCCACTTCTTCTTTATTTGTTTTTTCTATTCTAAAATAATGAATCCAGTATCTCCTATATACTGTAATATTATTATAAATATGGTACAACCATATTCAGTATTCTATCCACCCTTTGAATAATATGTCACCATACGTGCGTACGTATGGCTTACCGTCTCCACGTCGTGGTGTAATTGTTATTCAATAAATTATTATTTGTATGGGTATAATAATGATGTTTAATTAATGTAAATAATAAATATAACATGATAATTATTCTGTATATATGATATACCATCCAATTATATATTATTTTAATATCAAAAGAATGATATTGTCGCTCGTGCATACGTACGGACTACCGTCTCCACGAACGCAATGAGATTCATTCTCTATCGTATCCATTCAAGTATAATTATCATTTGATGATTTAAAAATAATGTTTAAGGAATTGATATAATTATGGATATGAATAAGATACAACCTATCCATGAAAACCATGGCTTACATAACAAAACATATAAAAGAAAACGAGTAAGTTAACACCCGAAACGACGATAATTCTAAGATATTATTAAGAAAGAAATGTTAAAAGATCATATATGATATCATATTGATGTATATGATTATTTAATAATTTAATAAAAATTATTTCACCACTATACAGGAGGTTAACCTACCCTCAACCAAGGAAAAGTACAAGGTAAGGGGTTTCTTATCTCACTTTTAATTCCGTGAGAATTCCATTGTTCACCACTTATTTATTGCATGTGGTGTGTGTACTGCCCATGATTGTATTAATTATGTAATATACTTTAATTTATGGATATTTACATAATCATGGTATTATCCTTCTTTCATGGGTGTATGTTTCATAAGTTACCTAACCAATAAGGGAATTTTAAATTTCAATTTCCATTTATTCGGATTTACGCAAACTTCATTGATTATTTTACTCCGAGATTATGTGTGGAATAACTATTAATTTGATTATGTCATAATTTCCACACCCCTTTTTTGTGGATATAATTTTGATACACATAATCACTCCATTGATAATTTCTCAAGTCATCGATATGAATTTGATAAGAGTAATTTTAACTCATTCTCAATTTGTTGAGTTAAACAACCAATTCATTGGTGATGTTTTTACAAGATTATGTGTGAATATCCTTTGATTGTTTTACACTGAATATCCAATCATATTTAGTGTATTTATATTTGTCACACATAACTATGTCGTTGATTTATCCTTAACCTAAGGATATGGCCTTGATGAGAGATTTCATCTCAATTTAAATTCCATTGAGACTTCTTTGTTGTTATACACCAAATCACTTTTATGTGGTGTATATAATGTAATTTGACATAGTATATCATGAATCCCTTTATTCTCATGATATTACAAAGTTTTTATTACCTCAATTATTTGTATTCAAGTGTCTCTCTTTTGGTTAGAAACTCTAACTAAAATACATTTTTAAGTGTTTTGAAGACTTATTCATCTAAATCTTGCTCATTAATGTCCATGTTTTAAAAATGGTTTTACGGATTTATTTATATAGACATTAAATTTTTAAAATTAAAACTCCTTTTAAAAGTTTCAATGTGGTATGAGACACTTTGATTCAAAAATCTATTTTTAAATGGCTTCTTGACAAATAGTGTGACTTTTAAATTTTTTCAAGAAAAAGAGGGATATTTCTCTCAATAGTTTGATGATTATTTTAATGTCAATATCCTTAATTATTATTTATTTAGGTTAATGTGATACAATAAAATCTTCCATATTGTATAGAATGTGTTATGTTTGAATGTGGATGTGCTATTTTTATATCATTCATGGTTTGTGGTTAAATTATTGACATTTCGTATGCTAGTTTTAATACGAATGTTTATGTTATGTTTAAACCTATTCATATGAGGAATGAATTGGACTTAATAAGTGACGGGTGGAGCCCGCTATAGCTCCTCAATGCATCGGTAGGTCTCATGAGACAAACTAGTGTCTTGGCACAAGGCCTTGGCAAAATATTATTTGTAGTCTTGGAACGAGGCCTTGGCTATGTGGTTATGATAGTCTGGCATTATGCATTCCATCAATATGAAAGTGGTTATTGATATTGCATGTGATTGTTCGACTAGTAGAATATCCATGTGAATAAGTAAATGGCATCATTTCATTTTATCTTTGCCATATTATGCTGAAGTTAAAGTTTAAAAGGCTTTTGTTTTAATTATAAATTTCTTTAAGTGTTTATGATTATCTATGAAAGATTCTGCTATAATGTTATCCTTACTGAGCATATGAGCTCACCCCTTTCAATGTTTTATTTTTCCCAGGATTATGAAGAAGTAATTTATGAATGACCTACAGGGATAGTATGAGGGGATATGAAGACAAGATGTTTTTTTATGATGTAATGTAAGACTTTATGTTTGTATCTAGTGTTTCCAAGGCTACTAAACTAATCGGTCTTTAGAGACTTGATCTTTCTTGTGATCATGCCAATGTTATGTAATAATGCACCGACTTTGGGTAACTGGGGTCGGGGAATTACAGTAGCTGTAGAGACCCAATCTTGACGTACATGGACATTACATTACTTTTTTGGAATAATTAATACATAACAAGAACTAACACTCAAGGACCGTAATAGTTTAGTGTCTTTGGAAACTTGGAACATAATCTTCTAATCATGGTGAAAGATCTTCAACATCTCTCATAAAGATCTCCCCCTTTTGTTTTCTTACCCAAAACCTTTATTTATATCATGGGGAAAAGAAAACATATAAAGGGTGAGCTTAAATGATCAGTAAGGGTAATCATGGAGAAAATAAAACAAATCATATACATTTGAACATAAAAACATGAACATAATGTTTAAACATCAAAATCTTGAGCAATGACATAAAACATGGCAGTACGTAAGGAATAGATCATAAAGAAACATTAATAATGATAAAATAGCATGGGAAGAAAACATGTAATTGTGACAACCATTAAGCACATGTTATGATTTCCATAGTAGCCAAGGCATTGCTGCCAAGACCATCTTAGTGGACAAAGTCCCTTTCTGAATTGAGTTCACTCCTCATTCCAGTCCTGTATCACTGAACCAAATTAACTTTCCGTTCCAGACATGTCTATCTCATGAGATATAAATCTTTACCCAATTCATTGGTGGTAGATATAGGTCCCACCCATCTCATAATAAAATCATTCTTACATGTTCCACAACATAAACATAAATCATTCATCATAACCCAAAGAATAAAACGGGTTTCATAAACATCATCCGATCATAACATAATCCATATAAAACAAATGGATATCATTTCATCATAAGAAAATTGAAACCATGTAAATCATAGATACATTATATTTGAAACATACAAATATGAAATAATGTTATTTTATATGGAAAATGGTTTTGATAAAACACTTGAAATGGATTCTTGAGGAAAATATCATTTCTTCTTCAAAATCATTTTCTTTTCACAAAATGCCATGAAATTTTAAAATAAAAGGATTTTGTTGAAAATATTCATGAAATCTTGTAAAGTAAGCTTCATGAAAATAAGGCATTATAAAACCTTAAAAATCCGTTCATGTCGTATAAGTTAAAAAAAACATTCTTCTCGTACTTTTGCTAGAAAAGTCAAAAAGTGTCTCGTATGGTAAACAAAAGAAAGATTCCTTACATACCATGTAGTAAAAGTCAAAAATGGGTAAAACGGACTTTAAACATACATGAAACCATTTTTAGAAAATAGGGACATGGATGATAAATATAACCCCAGTAAATACTTACGAATAAACAATCTCGAATAAGAACGAGATTGGAATAGTTATCCCTTACCTTAGGTCTGATATGCTTCATACGTATCCGAACCTCCTGTATAATGATTTAAATAATGTCATTGACTTATTACAGAATCATATTCATTGCTATGATATCATATATGGTTCACTTATGACTTTATATTACCCGTTCTTTTGTAAATTCCATGTTAAAGCAGCGTTTTGGGTAAAATCATTTTATTTATCGTACGTGTTTGGACTTGTTGTTCTTGATATTATTATTACTTATATCATGATTTAATTACTTCTATAATGTAAATCATTATTTATATATCATATATATTCAGTATATATATATATATATATATAATAGATAGATAAATGAAATGAAATACACCGTTCATGGAGACGGTAGGCCGTACGTACGCATAAACGCTGTTTTTTTTCCTTATTGAATTGAATGGAAGTAAGTAGATGACATATATATATATATATATAAATCCAGTAGATTTATAATGTCATATATTTCATTATTATTCATTATATATACTTTATAATCATTCTTGAGTGGTTAACATGGAGAATGAATCTCATCGCGTCGTGGAGACGGTAATCCGTACGTACGCACGAGCGATGATATCATTCCCATAATTATTGAAGTGAATTGGAGTGGATGATATAATATCTCAGAATCAGTATGATGTTATAATAACTATATATAGTAATTATTTACACCATTATACCCATCCAAGTAAGGTGGTGGTGGAAAAACATATTACACCACGGCGTGGAGACGATATTCCGTACGTACGCACGCGCGGTGATTTCGTTTTTCATAGGATGGATATAAGGTGAAATAGGTTTGTTTCATATTTATAATAACATATCATTATATGAGTGATACTGATGTTATTAATTTATAATTATACAAATAAATAAGAAGAAGTTGAAGAAGAAAGAAACTTGAAAGAATCGGTAGAAGAGATTACCTCTTCTTCGACGCACCCATTTTAATCTTCCTATTAAGGCACTAGATTTGGTCTTTTGATGAGAAAAGAACATCTATAATGTTTATAGGGAAGTTGAGAAGGGAAATGGGCAGGGGTTGGCTGAGCTTGAAGGCTCAAAATTGTGTAAAGAGAAGAGGGAGGAGGTTCCCTTTTATAAGGGAGGAGAGGGGCACCTTAGGAAAACTTAAAATATTATTTTATAATAAAGTCATATTTGGTTTATAATAGCTCCAAATTGATTTATTTCTAAGCTAAAGTGGGTATTTGTAGAAATAATCTCAACCAATAGGTTTTAGACAAGTTTAAGTTACTATTTTAACCTTATAATTTAGATTTAACTCTAAGTTAAATAATTTAACTTTAACCACATATTCTTATTTTCTTACACTATATGGTTAATAAACATACTATAACAAGACAAAAGAACCCCAAGTGGTTAATTATTAATATATATAACCTTATCTAAGTCATTTGGCCGAAACTTAGATTTTTAGGAATAGAATAACAATTAATAATATAATATTTTTTTTAAAAACTATTTTATGTCAATTTTGACACTATTTGGTAATTGATTTTTGTGAAAATCATAAAAGAATTATTAGTTCTAAAAAGGTTAATTGAATAAATAATAACATGTCATATTAACCTAAAAAACTATTTTAATTTATAAAAATTATCAAATTACATTTATTTGGGGACTATAACATCAATTATGTTAATATTTCAATAATAAGGTAATTATTGCATCATCATTGTGTCATAAATAAATTAACTTATTTAATGTCTAAAAATTATAAATAAATTACCATTATGTAGGAAATATTTTTATCTTTATAATTAATATTTATAGTCGAATTTATCTTATGTATAACCCTATATTAAAAATGTTTTAGTTATTAAACTTTGATTTTGACTATTTTAACTCTTCTTTAAATAAAATAATAATAAATGTCCCAATCTAATCCAAGTGGACCTAAATGATAATATTTTATTTCTAAGGTTGTTTTTGGTCGAATTACACTTATCTAATAGAATTATGACATGTGTTAGGGTAATAATAATATCATTTTTACCCTTAATTACCCTATTTACTTTTAACCGTGGTAAATAAAAGTAAAAAGTTACTATTCACCAAAAATTATTTTTATCTTATTGAACCACATTTTACTCCTTGATATTAACCGCGCGTCTCTAATTTTTGAAATTCCACTCACAGAAGTGGTAAAATTAAGTTTTATGTAAATTTTCAAATTCTCCTAGTAGGTGGGTAAAAGACGGTGAAAAGTTCAATAAAATTTTTATATATCTAAAATTATTATAAAATGATTCCAATGAATTACATTGAACTTATATAAGTATTATGTATCAATTTTTACCTAAAATAAATTTAAATAAAATAAATAATTATTTAAATAAAGAGTCGGTTTTTAAATAGTAACCTAGTGTTTTCACTATTCATTAAAAATTGAAAGTTTTCAGAAAAATACCAAAAATTCACTCTAGGCTAATTTTGATATTCCGAATCAAAAAATGAAGTCCATTTTGAAAGATAAAATTTATAAAATTTCAAAAAGTGGGTATTACTATTCATAACGACTATTTTATATAATATTTTAATAACATATCGTAGTTTAGTGAAACTCGATATTGCGTACAACACACGCTATCGTAGAAGGTCGTGATTGCGTGTAAAGCAAGCCAAATCAGGGTTGCGTGTAGTGAAAGATTCCGTTGTTGTTGTGTATAATAGAATCCAACCATATTTATTTTATACATTGAATATATATATATATGCACTCAATGGTGCGTAGAATAACTTCTATCAAACGAACTTGAAATTTTGTGTAACACGATCCAAGAATAGTGTTGCATATACTGCAAGATAATACGGTGTTGTGTATAGCGTAAGATAATCTTGGTGTATAATTAAACACAAGACATCAAATAAATTAAAAAGAATACTTCTCATAAAATCTCAGGCTGTTACATTCTACCCCCCTTAAAATGAATTTCGCCCTCAAAATTCGTTGGGGTTATAAATGGTTTACCACTTGAAAATTTCTTTCATAGAAACCCACATCATATAAAGGAATACTAAAACTTAATTTTAAAAATGAATGTTAGAAACAAAATGGATACCCAAAGTAACTCATCACTTGGGTTCCCACATAGGAGAACATAGGTGAAAATATGGATATGGAAGAGAAATCTAACCATCAAGTTCTGATGGAGAGTGGTAGAGAACATGGATATGAAAAAGCCAACATTCACAAAGCCATAAATTTGTAATGATCTAAGGTACTATCTGATTCATCACATATAAGGGCACTAGGACAACATTTTTTGGTTTTCAAGATCATTTCCCTAAAGTTTATGAATTAAAAGAAATACTTACATGATTTTGGTACAATCTCACTGTTGTTCATGCCTTGAACAATTTATACTTCATCTATTAAAGAAATGAAGTTGAATTTGTTATTCGTGAAGTGTTAGCAGATCATGTGATAGAACGATGGGTCATTCCATCTGTTTCAAACAAAAGGTTAGAAAAAGTTATCAAATATACATAAGTCCATCTATGGTGAGGTTAATCGTATATGATTCCTAAAATGGACTTATACTTCATATATCATAGCACTTAATATAATAAAACTAGTTTATACTAAACAGGGACTTCCTGTAGACCAGTGGTAGGCAATAAAGTCCTGTCACACTTCGGTTGTGGGTTTGATTCCCACATCCTTGTCCGACGCGATGAGTTTTCACCCATCCTAAAGGTTATCCTTTTTCTAAAACTAAATTATTATAACATTCCATCAATAATATCGGAAAAAGTTCTATCCTTAAACAATACTAACTTATGTACAACATAATCCATTCCAATATTTAGGCTTATCCAAAATACTTCTGTCCAAGCTCATAGTATAAAGAAAACAATTACTAGAAATGTCATCTGTCGAGCATGTGAATACCATCATTTATCCCACATATATCATACGATATATCTTGTTGGTCAAATTACAAACATGTGAATACCTTAATCAAGTATTCTCTTAAAAAATGAATACCCATTGAACCTTATTGAAAACATGAATGCGATCAAAATTTAACACTTTCTACATACCAAAATCCCAAAATTTCTATATACTCAAACAATGATATAACTTTGTCCTTATATCAGTCATGAGCTCATTTTATTTTTTCTTTATCCCTTCATTATGTGCATATCATCTTATTTCCAAAAAAATTTCAATCACTTTTCATGGTTACCGGTACCATATAATTATTGAAAACCAATACATAGATATTACAAAATCCACAATACCATAAATGAGATTCCATGATACTAATTTGAAATCCCCTTAAATAAACACTTAATCATTCCACAAAATCATTGTCATACTCAACATCACAAATAGTGATCACATGTGACTTCCCTTTACCCTTTTTCTTAAGAGGTTTCTCATGTCGATCATTATTAACCCTTGGATTAGGGAATTTATTAGCATAATGCCCCATTTCCTTGCACTTAAAGCATTGAAGTGTTGGTGGTGCGTTCTCTACAGTCTTCACATCATTAGCAACCCTTTTTCCATTACTTCGACACTCAGCTGCTCGATGACCTTCTTTTGCACACTTAAAACATTTTCTAGTCCCTTTAAGACAATCTCCACCATGTTTCTTTCTACACTTTGAGCATAAATAAACATTCATCTTCTTTTCACCATTATTCTGAGATTTCTCCTTGAACTCCATCTTTCATTTCTTGTCAAAACCATGAGATGGATATGTAACACCAACTTCCATTTCTACCTTGATAGCACAACGCAAAATTTCTTCATAGCTACTGAAGTCTCTTATAGCTAATGCCCTTAGAAGACTTGGTTTTAAGCCACTGAATAATCGATCAACTTTACCTTTAGGTTGGATGATAAAGCCAGATGCATACCTTGCAAGCCTTGTAAAATTCGCTTCGTATATACCAACAGATTCATCATCCTTTTGCTTAAGCTCAAGGAACTCCTTTTCCATCTTTGTTCGAAGAATACGAGGGAAGTGCTTATTGAAATAAAGTTCTTGAACTCATCCCATTCCATTGATTCAATTTCATCTTGGGGCCTCGTATTCTTAATTAGAGTCCACCATTGATCTTCTTCACCTTCTAAACGGTAAACAGCCAAAATGACTTTTTCATGTTCTGAAAAACTAAGTATGGAAAATATATTTTCAATGGTACTGATCCATTGTTCAGTAACAAGTGGATCAGAAGACCCACTGAAATAAGGTGGACGTTGCCTCATGAAGGACTCAATAGAATATTGTTCCCTTCTTTGCTCATTTGGAAGTCCAGAATGATTCATAGCTTGTGTAAGTATAACAATAATATTCTGCACTCTATCTCCCATAACATTTGGTTGTTCAGGAGGGCAACCATTTCATTTTCCATTACATTGATCAACATGGTTCCTTCGGGTTCCAACCATCATCTAAAACCCAAAAAGAAAAGCGTAAGAGGAAGAAATCATTCTAGGAAAACAACTTAATAAAGGGGAAGTACTTTCAATATCTAACATCTTAGGTTTAATTATATTATCATTACTGTAATCCTAGTACTATAACCTATAATTATACTTAACCTTAGGGACATCCCCAGACATACCTTAGAAATATCTCTAGGGATCTCACTAAAGTTTTTGCATCCTAGTTTCCAAATGTTGACTAAACCTTTCCTCTGATACCAACTGTAGAGACCCAATCTTGACGTACATGAACATTACATTACTTTTGCGGAATAATTAATACATAACAAGAACCAACACTCAAGGACCGTAATAGTTTAGTGTCTTTGGAAACTCAGAACATAATCTTCTAATCATGGTGAAAGATCTTCAACATCTCCCATAAAGATCTTCCCCTTTTGTTTTCTTACCTAAAACCTTTATTTATATCCTGGGGAAAAGAAAACATATAAAGGGTGAGCTCAAATGCTCAATAAGGGTAATCATGGAGAAAATAAAACAAATCATATACATTTGAACATAAAAACATGAACATAATGTTTAAACATCAAAACCTTGAGCAATGACATAAAACATGGTAGTACGTAAGGTATAGATCATAAAGAAACATTAATCATGATAAAATAGAATGGGAATAAAACATGTAATTGTGACAACCATTAAGCACATGTTATGATTTCCATAGTATCCAATGCATTGCTTCCAAGACCATCTTAGTGGAAAAAGTCCCTTTCTGAATCGAGTTCACTCCTCATTCCAGTCCTGTATCACTGAACCGGATTAACTTGCCGTTCCAGCCATGTATATCTCATGAGATATAAATATTTACCCAATTAATTGGAGGGAGATATAGGTCCCACCCATATCATAATGAAACCATTCTTACGTGTGCCACAACATAAACATAAATCATTCATCATAACCCAAAGAATAAAATGGGTTTCATAAACATCATCCCATCATAACATAATCCATATAAAACAAATGGATATAATTTCATCATAAGAAAAGTGAAACCATGTAAATCATAGAGACATTATATTTGAAACATACACATATGAAATAATGTCATCTTAGATGGGAAATGGTTTTGATAAAACAATTGAAATGAATGCTTGAGAAAAATATCATTTCTTATTCAAAATGATTTTCTTTTCAAAAAATGCCATGAAATTTTAAAATAAAAGGATTTTTTTGAAAATATTCATGAAATATTTTAGATTAAGATTCATGAAAATAATGTGTTATAAAACCTTAAAAATCTGTTCATGCCATATAAGTTAAAAAAACCATTCTTCTTGTACTTTTGCTGAAAAAGTCAAAAAGTACCTCGTATGGTAAAAAAAAGAAAGATTACTTACATACCATGTAGTAAAAGTCAAAAATGGGTAAAAAGGAATTTAAATATACATGAAACCATTTTTAGAAAATAGGGATATGGATGATAAATATAACCCCAGTAAATACTTACGAATAAACAATCTCAGATAAGAATGAGATTGGAATAATTATCCCTTACCTTAGGTCCGATATGCTTTGTATGTATCCAAAAATACTTTATAATGATTTAAATAATTTCATTTACTTATTAAAGAATCATATTAATTGTTATGATATCATATATGGTTCACTTATGACTTTATATTTCTCGTTCTTTTGTAAATTCCATGTTAAAGCAGCGTTTTGAGTAAAATCGTTTTATTTATCGTACGTGTTTGGACTTGTTGTTCTTGATATTATTATTAATTATATCATGATTTAATTACTTATAGAATGTAAATCATGATTTATATATCATATATATTCAGTATATATATATATAATAGATAGATAAATGAAATGAAATACACCGTTCATGGAGACGGTAGGCTGTACGTACGCATGAACGTTGTTTTCTTTTCCTTATTGACTTGAATGGAAGTAAGTAGATGAAATATATATATATACATACATAAATAAAATAGATTTATAATGTCATATATTTAATTATTATTCATTATATATACTTTATAATCATTCTTGAGTGGTTAACATGGAGAATGAATCTCATCGCGTCGTGGAGACGGTAATCCGTACGTACGCACGAGCGATGATATCATTACCATAATTATTGAATTGAATTGGAGTGGATAATATAATATCTCAGAATCAGTATGATGTTATAATAACTATATATATTAATTCTTTACACCATTATACCCATCCAAGTAAGGTGGTGGTGGAAAAACATATTACACTATGGCGTGGAGACGGTATTCCGTACGTACGCACGTGCGGTGATTTAATTTTTCGTAGGATGGATAGAAGGTGAAATGGGGTTGTTTAATATTTATAATAAAATATAAGTATATGAGTGATACTTATGTTATTAATTTATATTGAAACAAATAAATAAGAAGTAGTTGAAGAAGAAAGAAACTTGAAAGAATCGGTAGAAGATATTACCTCTTCTTCGACGCACCCCTTTTAAGCTTCCTCTTAAGGCACTAGAGTTGGTCTTTTGAGGAGACCAGAACCTCTATAATGTTTATATGGAAGTTGATAAGGGAAATGGTCAGGGTTTGGCCGATCTTGAAGGCTCAAAATTGTGTAAAGATAAGAGGGAGGAGGTGCCCTTTTATAAGGGAGGAGAGGGGCACCTTAGGAAAAATTAAAATATTATTTTATAATAAAGTCATATTCGGTTTATAATAGCTCCAAATTGATTTATTTTGATGATTAAGTGGGGATGGGTCGAAATACTCTCAACCAATAGGTTTTAGACATGTTTAGGTTACTATTTTAACCTTATCATTTAGATTTAACTCTAAGTTAAATAAATTAACTTTTACCGCGTCTTCTTGTTTTCCTACACTATATGGTTAATAAACATACTATAACAAGTCAAAAGAACCCCAAGTGGTTCATTATTAATATATATAAAATTATATAAGTTATTTGGATGAACATTAGATTTTTAGGAATAGAATAACAATTAATAATATAATATTTGTTTTAAAAACTATTTTATGTCAATTTTGACACTATTTGGTAATTGATTTTTGTGAAAATCATAAAAGCATGATTATTTCAAAAAAAGTTAATTTAATCAATACTAACATGTCATATTAACCTAAAAAATTAGTTTAATATATAAAAAGTCTCAAATTACATTTATTTGGGTATTTATAACATCAATTATGTTAATATTTCATTAATAAGGTAATTACTACATCATCATTGTGTCATAAATAAATTAAATTATTTAATGTCTAAAAATTATAAATAAAATACCATTATGTATGAAATATTTTTATCTTTCTAATTAATATTTATAGTTGAATTTATCTTATGTATAACCCTATATTAAAAATGTTTTAGTTATTAAACTTTGATTTTAACTATTTTAACTCTTCTTTAAATAAAATAATAATAAACGTCCCAATCTAATCCAAGTGGACCTAAATGATAATATTTTATTTACAAGGTTGTTTTTCATCAAATTAAACTTATCCAATAGAATTAGTACATGTGTTAGGGTAATAATAATATCATTTTTACCCTTAATTACCCTATTTACTTTTAACCGTGGTAAATAAAAGTAAAAAGTTACTATTCACCAAAAATTATTTTTATCTTATTGAACCACATTTTACTCCTTGATATTAACCATGTCTCTCAGATTTTCAAAATTCCACTCACAGAAGCGGTAAAATTAAGTTTTATGTAAATTTTCAAATTCTCCTAGGAGGTGGGTAAAAGACGGTGAAAAGTTCAATAAAATTTTATATATCTAAAATTATTATAAAATGACTCCAATGAATTAAATTGAACTTATATAGGTATTATGTATCAATTTTGACCTAAAATAAATTTAAATAAAATAAATAATTATTTAAATAAAAAGTCTGTTTTTAAATAGTAACATAGTGTTTTCACTATTCATCAAAAATTGAAAGTTTTTAGAAAAATACAAAAAATTCACCCTAGGCTAATTTTGATATTCCGAATCCAAAAATGAAGTCCATTTTGAAAGATAAAATTTATAAAATTTTAAAAAGTGGGTATTACTATTCATAACGGATAGTTTATATAATATTTTAATAACATATCGTAGTTTAGTGAAACTCGGTATTGCGTACAACACATGCTATCGTGGAAGGTCGCGATTGCGTGTAAAGCAAGCCAAGTCAGGGTTTCATGTAGTGTAAGATTCTTTTGTTGTTGTGTATAATAGAATCCAACCATATTTCATTTATACATTGAATATATATATATATGCACTCAATGTTGCGTAGAATAAATTCTATCAAATGAACTTGAAATTTTGTGTAACACGATCCAAGAATAGTGTTGCGTATACTGCAAGATAATATGGTATTGCGTATAGCGCAAGATAATCTTGGTGTAGCATTCAACACAAGACATCAAATAAATTAAAAAGAATACTTCTCATAAAATATCGGGTTGTTACAATAGCCTACTATTTTTTTTGATGCCGCTCACTGTGGTTAGCTAATATAGTCATTCCATTCATGTGCACATAGGATAAAAGCCATTGATTTGGTGTTGACCACTCTTTGTGGGTGGAGACTGCTGTAGATTATGCGACATAGGAAATGGGGTTGATGATGGGTACAAAGAAGGTGTTTTTCATAGAAGGCCATGAATAGTGGTGTGTGATCCCCCCTCCCATTGCACAACCCCCCTTGAGCCCCCCTCCCCCAACTCCCGCCTGCAGCCCCCACCCCACACACTACACAACCCCCCTCACCCCCTATAGCCCCCACCTTGCACAGCCACCCCCTACAGCCCCCCCCCAAATCCAACTCCCCTCCCACTATACATCCCCCCAATCCCACTACACCCCCTACAGCCCCCACCTCCCACCCCACCCCCCACCCCAATAGACACCCCTCCCACTGCACCCCCACAACCCCCTCCTACTGCACAACCCCCTATAGGAAACACCCCTCCCCACTACCTCCCCCCTGCATTCCCCATCCCCAACCCCCATAGCCCCCCTCACCCCTGCAACCCCCACCCTGCATAGCCCCCTCTACAACCCCCACTGCACACCCCCCCACAACCAACCCCTCCCACTACATAACCCCCCACTCCCACTACACACCCCCTACATCCCCCATAGCCAAACCCCTCCCACTACACAGCCCCCCTACAGCCCCCCTTCAGTCCCCCTCCCCCACCTCCCCCTATAACCCCCACCCCACACATTGCACACCCCCTCACCCCTTGTAGCCCCCACCCTGCACAGCCACCCCCTACAACCCCCCACTGCACAACCCATCTACAACCAACCCCCTCCCACTGCACAACCCCCCACTACCAACACACACCCCCTACATCCCCCTCCAACTGCACAACCCCCCTACAACCCCTCCCACTGCACATACCCACCCTCCCACTACACAGTCCCCCTGTCGCCCAGCCAACCCCCTCCCACCCTACAACCCCATACAACCCCCTCCCACCCTACAACCCCCCAACCTCCCCCTGCCACCCCCACCCCCATACTGCACAACCCCCCTCACCCCTTGCAGTCCCCACCCTACACAGCCACCCCCTAAAACCCCCTACATCCCCCACTGCACATCCCCCTACAACCAACCCCCTCCCACTGCACAACCCCCCCATTCCCACTACACCCCCCACAGCCCCTCCCACTACACAACCCCCCCTACAGCCAACCCCCTTCCCACTGTACAACCCCTCCATAGCCAACCCCCTCCCACTGCACAACCCCCACCCTCAACTGCACATCCCCCACCCTCCCACTGCAAAACCCCCTCCCATTGCCTCGAAAAATAAATTATGAAATGGAGAACCATAGTAGGTCTCCCTACCATTTAAGAACTCACTACCATATTGGATCAATATAATAGGAAATCACAAAAATATCGCTATAAGACATGAACTATGCTTCTAATCAAAAGGGTCGCAATAGAACACCTAAATTAACTCTATGTAGTGGAATAATTCTCAAAGGAACTCTATAAAAGGGCATAACATTCCATAGATACAAATTTCTGAATTGGAGGAATCATCATTTGAATAGATATTCTACTAGAGGAATCATGTGTTATGTTAGGGGAAATACGTTACACCGTGTTATCATTTATTTGAGGTGGAAGAACAAAAACTTACTTGAATTAGGGATGGATCTCAGGTTGGGAAGAAGGGTTCACAAAGAATAGGGGAGCTGTCATTTAGGGATAATCAAAACAAAAAACAAAAAACAACCTTGTCTTCAAATAAATCCGAATGAAAAATGGAATAAATGGAGGTAGAACATAAAAATCAGTTATAAATTATAGATTTTATGTGGAAGAACAAACAATCTATTGTTGGGAAGAAGGGTTTTTACATTGGAACAATGGGAGCTATCATTTAGGGTGCAATGTGGGTGGATCAGGATCAGAATTGGGAGCTGCATTTGTGGCATTTTATCCCAACAGTTTTTAAAAATCGTTGGTAAATATTATCAAACCTATTTCAACGGTTTCAATGAACTGTTGGCATATGGGGGGGGGGGTTACACATTCCACTATCCCAACGGTTTCAAAGAAACTGTTGGGAAAACTATCACCTATACCAACGATTATCTATAACTGTTGGTAAAAGTGTCTCTACCCGGGCCTATCCCAACGGTTTGAAAAACCGTTGGGAAAATAAACTCTAAAAATTCCTATACCAACGGTTTTCAACAAACTGTTGGTATAATAATCCTATCCCAACAGTTTTTCTAAACTGT
Organism: Viscum album; assembly: GCA_963277665.1. Classification (NCBI taxonomy): domain Eukaryota; kingdom Viridiplantae; phylum Streptophyta; class Magnoliopsida; order Santalales; family Viscaceae; genus Viscum; species Viscum album. The sequence continues at coordinate 644,822,648 of OY728125.1, read as the reverse complement.
TAGGATAGAGGCATTGGTATAGGAGGAATTTCCAATAATGAAATGTCTCAGATGTCTAGGGTGTGAATGATTTGAACCTAATCCTTATTGGTAAAGACTATTTTCATATCATTTTACCCCATCTACTATTATCTATTAGTGTGAAGATTTTAATATTAATCTAAAACCATGAATCTTTCATATTTCATAATGGTATATGAATTTCATTCCCTTTACACTAAATCATTCAAATATGCAAATATTAATACAACTTTACTATTTGAACCAAATAATTTTTAATCCTTAAAATATGTGTAATATCATGTCTTGCATTGGAGTCCCTCTTTATTTAGATGATAACATGTTGTCTTGTATGTTTGGTTTCTATGCAAAAATTGGAATCTAATAAAAAATATCGCATTCTGTTATTTTCTATAATGCAATATCGAATTTTCATTTGATACTCAATTATTCACAGCTTATTTAGGTCAATTTTACCCATGTATAATATCATGCACTAATCAATTTTTCCGTTACTAAGTATTTGTGTGTGCATGTAGAATAGTCTTCAGTTATTTTTCTTTCTATTTTTTATAGAGTTCAGTTCCTATAATATGTTTCATACTATTTATCAGACGAGGTGACTGGTAAATTCAGTAAGGTCAATACCCATTATTGACTACATAACCAGTTACTATACTGTAATTTACAAATTTTTATTGGTATATTGGATTTCATACACTTAAAATTCATAGTTTTATTTAACCTTTGATTTAAAATGTTTTAATATAAATAGAACAAATGCCATTAGTTTTTTGTTTCTTAGATAGTCCATGGTCCTTTGATAGTCTAGAAATAAATGTCTCAAATGTCTAGGGTATGAATGATTTGAAGCTTATCCTTACTGGTAAATATTATTTTCATATCATTTTTACCTCATCTACTATTGTCTCTTAGTGTAGAGAATAGGTAATATTAATCTAAAACCAGTCATCTTTCATATTTTATAATGGAATATAAATTTCATTTCCTTTACACAAAATCATAAAAATATGCAAATATTGATACAACCTCACTATTTGAATTGGATAATTTGAAATCCCTATGATCTGTGTAATATCATGTCTTGAATTTGATCCCCTCTTTATTTAGATCATAACATGTTGACTTGTATGTTTGGTTTTTATGCACAAATCTGAATCCAATAATTTTTTTTTGTATTCAGTTATTTTTTATAATTAAATATCAAATTTTTATTTGATACTCAATTTTCCATGGATTATTTATGTTAATTTTACCTATGTATATAATCAATCATTAATCAATTTTTATATTACTATGATTTTGTGTGTGCATACAAAACTGTCCATATGTATTAATGATTTCAATTACTCATACACAAACAATGTGAATTTTATTTTGAATAATGCCCATTACTCTTAATATTTTATTTAAATGAAATTATGAGATTTTATGGTGGGGTAATTCACTTAAAATTTACATGCACACCTATCCTATAAGTAATGTTATCAAATAGAATTATGTATTATTTTAATAATACAATTTATGGAATGTTTAATAGATTTTTTAACTAGATCTAACTTGAATTAGTATTTTCCCAGATACCGAGTCAAATTAGTAGTCAATAATAAAAATTGATCCATCACAATTATCCTCTTTAAAAACAGGTCATACAATTTATACCAATAATAAATTCATACCTATAAGAGATATACTCATTCAGGTAATGACTCAAACTCTTTTATTTTTTTCATGTGGGAGTACAATTTGTAATAAACAAATATCTATAAATTATGGGACGATGAAGAGTTTTTATTTCCTTCTAACTTGAATGTATTCAAATATAAAACAGTTCTTCTCAGTGTTGAAATCTTAGAATTAAATACATGAAAAAGTCACCGACCATTAGAATAAAATACATTCAAAGTTGTCTTTATTAATGAAAATGTAGAATACATCAAATATTTCCACAATCCTGCAAACCAACACAGGGTGTAAACTTCATACCTATTTTCTATACCAAAGACAATAAATTTTAGGACAGATACATAGATAACATTTTTCTAAGATATCCACTTTCTGACTTTTTTTATTATTTATTTCCTTACATGGTGTTTCTTCATATGCAAGATCCAAGAAAAATGACTGGATTACTACATCAATGTCATACTTTTACCCAATGTTATGTTAAAAATTATTTCCTCTATCATTTACTTATACATTATAAACTCATTTAAAAAGATTCTTTTCACTTTTTATTTCAATATTTACATCCGTTTTCAATTATTTACATGTAATGTTAAATATTTTACAATAATTTATTTAAAATGTCTTTGTAAATTCTTTTAATTACAACTTTATTTGTATTCAAATTGTCTAAAGTAGAATATAAGTACCACCTTTCAAATATTATCACAATACATTAACATAAATATAGAATGAAAAGTATACAGTTTGTATTCATACATGATAGTTTTTCAAACTATATTTTAATACCATAACAATGTAGCTTACATTTAAACTGTATTTAGAATTTATTTATACATGACAATTTTTGAATAACATCAATCAAGAATCTAAAGTATACAATAGTATGTTTCAATAATTGAAACTGTACAAAGATGAAATATAAGGACCCAAACTTAAACCTTACTTAATATTGAATTAAATGAATAATTCACATTGAGGATCTTTTCAGGTTTAGAGTTTTAGAGAATTAGGACATAACTATTACATCTCAAAAGATTACAAAGTAGACACTTCTACTAAGTTTCCATAAAATAAAAACTCTTAAAAAGAAACATGTCTAGTTCCATGTTTTAGATAGCATGAATTTCCCTTGATCCCATCCTTGACCCTATTCCACATTAATTCCTGTGAAAAACATTTCAAAAAAAAAAACTTGGGGTGAGCATAAAAAGCTCAGTAAGGGATATACAAAGAAGGAAAACTGTTAGTTTTTCAAAACAACCAGTAAACCATGAATAATTTATCAAAGTAATACTTTTCACCTTTATGAAGCAGAAAATACTCTTCATTGAATAAAAGATCATTACTTACCCTTTTGTAATCAAAATATTACCATAAAACCCATATAAAGAACACATAACATATAAAGGTAACTTGGGACATAAACATACTTAATTGGAATAACCATACGGTCGACTTCCACACATATCACTTAATGGAATAGCCATACGGCCGACTTCCATACCCAATGCATTGGAGGTTATAACATAACCACCCATCCTGGTATTCACGGAACCACCCGTCATATGGTTTATCATGTAACCACCCGTCAAATGTCCAAGTACCATTATAAAATCATAAGACATAGAACAAATATAATGGAAAGAAAACATTTCCAGACTTTGATCACAATATATCACTTAAATATATTGACATAACAAATCCATTATAAAAACCATTTTAAATACCAAAATACATAAAAGAGTATATGGTATTTATTTCATTTTAAAAAACATTACAGCTTGTTGAGGAAGCCAAAGACCAAATAATACTCGCAGTGGCAGAAAAGGTCATTGTCACCGCGTACGTTAAAAGAAACATTCCTTTTTGTCGTTTAGTAAAGCGCTTCGTATAAAAATATTCCTTTTGAATAAAATTAAAAGTCAAATGGGTTTATACACCGTATAAAAGAAAGTTGTCTATAAAACAAAATATGCCTCAATGAAAGGAGATTGAGACGAAGTCCCATACCTCGGGTCCGACTTGATTCGATCATTATTTAACGTCCTAAATAATAAAATTGAGTTAATTTATTCTTTCTTGAGAACCTTTTTCAATCTTACTATTCATTTTATATCAATTACTTCCATGTTATAAGCATTATGTAATCATTTAAGTTAATAATGTTTGTTTTGTCGATATTTGGTTCTTAAGTCAAAGGTGGACTTCTTACAATTACATGTTGTTCGTGTGGTCAAATATTCATTATATCAAGAATGACATTCATGATTTGGATATCATATATATCATATATATCTAGAATATACATGTATTTATAATATTACATAATCATTTAGAGGTAAGAAATGAAATGCACCGTTCATGGAGACGGTAAGTCGTACGTACGCATGAACGCTACTTTCATTTCTATCTCATACTTTAATGGAGTGAAATCAAAATGATATAAAGGTATATTATAATTCTAGTATAATATCATATAAAATATCATTAAATCCATCCTTTATACGTCCCACGTATGACATTAACGAATCAAATCACTTTGAGGGGGCGGTAGTCCGCACTTCCTAAAATGAAGATATCGCGTATACCCATAATGGAAGCCATAAAGGTATGCCATAAATGAAAAATATAGAAGCTTAAGGAAAACATAAACATATTATATATCATATATAAATATATTGACATCTTAATGGCCACCTTTGAAGGTGTTAAAAGAATATTGAACAATCATCGTTTCGTGAGACATAAATTCACCATCCACAGAAACAGTATGTTCTTTAACCATTAGATGTAGGTGTGTGTAAGTGTAGATAGAATAATTCTTATAAAAACATCATATTATATTGAAGATACTGGTGTTGTTACAAAATAAATGAATAAAAAGAGTTTAGGGGGTTGGAGAAGCAAAATAAAACAAAAGAACACAAGTGAAGACATTACCTTAAAATCGGGTAACTCTCTTAGATTTGAGCTCAAAGGCTTCCTTGGGAAGACTTCTGCCCAAAGTGAGGCTTCTAGGAGTTAGAGAGGGATGTGGAGAAAAAACATGGGCAGGTTTTGGCTGAGACAAAGGCTTTGGAAGTGTGCGTAAGGTGGTAGAGGTGGGGGCCTTTTATAAGAGGAGAGGAGGGGCACTCTTGGAATGTAAAGAAATGTTACTTTATTTTAAAATGCGTTTTGAATTTAAAAGGTCCAAAATTGATATAATTATAGGATAAGGTGATAAGGGTTCGAAATATACCCATAAAATAGGTTTTTGACAAGTTTAGGTCTTAGATTTTACATTATCTTTTCATTTTATTTAAATCGTTAAATAATGAGGTAATCACTGCATCATCATGGTGTCATAAATAATTTAATTTATTTAATGTCTAAAAATTATAAAAAAAATATAATGATATAGGAAATCGTTTTATATTTCTAATGAATATTTATAGTAAAAAATATGACTTGTATAACCCCATTTACAAATTGTTTTAGTAAAACAACACATGTTTGTGACATTTTAATTTTAACTTGAAATAAAAAGGTATTAATGTCATTTTCCTACCAAAGTGGCTCCATGGGCTCCCCAAGTTGACCCATGGATTTTCTTGGTCGTCCATGACACATATAATGAGGGTAGGACATGTGCCTAGGTCATTTCATAATATTAAAACATTATTTTTACCTTAAACTACACTAATTACCTCTAATCGTGATTAAAAACTTAAAAGTTACTATTCACCAAAAAAATATTTTAATCCCATTGAATCACATTTTTCTTCTTAATGAAAACCATGTATGTCAGATTTTTGAAATTCAAAACACAGAGGTGGTAAAATTTCATTTAAACGAAAAATCAGTTTTTTTAAGTACCACATAGTGGTTTCACTATTCATCAAAAATTGAAGTTTTTCAGAAAAATACCAAAACTTCACCCTAAGATATATTTTATATTCCGAATTCAAAAATGAATTCTATTTTACAAAACTCAAAACATATAAGTTGTATTAATTAATTTAATAATTAATTCCCGCTGTCAGAGCAAATAGCGTGTTTTTATGAAACAATAAGTATCAAAAGATTGACACTAGTTTAAGTCTGATTTCAAAGTGAAATTAATTCCAACGTCCACTATTGGATTTAATGGTAAAAATATATTATAATTTCACTTTAAAACCAATTCAAATTATAATCTAATCATATAAATAAATTAGATTAAAAAGAGGTTTTGAATTAAAATACAACATTTTCACTATTCATTAAAAAATGAACTTTATCGGAAAAATACCAAAAATTTACACAAAGTAAATTTTGATGTCCCGATTCTAAAGAAGAGTTTTATTTAGTCCAATAGAATGTATAAGAGTGACCAAAACTATATTTAATGACGGTTCTCTATCAAAAGGAGATAAGTGAACCTTTAGTGAAAATTAGAGTATATATGCCTAAAATTGAATTCTTTTCGTATTTTAAGCCTTTATCTTTTATTGGGTAAATATAAAAACATTTAAAAAAACATATATAATAATATTTTAGTTATTTATATTCATTCCCGCCAATACAACGGGTACGTGTTAACTACCATTTAAAATAATATTATTTTATTACTAGTGTGCAACGTAAGATTTCAAAGAAACTCTTTGTTGCGTATCAGGTACACTATCGAACATAGAAACCCCTTTAAAGTAAAATTAATATTTAATTAGCAAATATATGAAAATGATTTATTCTTTATTTACCTAGGATGTTACATCCTTCCCCCCTTTTGGGAATTGCGTCCTCGCAATTTTATTCACTTATCAAAATAAGTGGGGGTATTTATCCCTCATAGCATTTTCAAATTCCCATGTTGCCTCTTCAACCATATGGTTTTTCCAAAAAACCTTTACCTAGTGAATTACCTTATTTCGCAACACTTTCTCTCTTCGGTCAAGAATCTGGACTGTCTGTTCTTCATAAGAGAGATTCTCTTCCAACTAAACTACCTCTGGGCTCAAAACATGAGATGGATCTAGCATATAATTTCTCAAAATTGAAACATGAAAAACATTGTGTACCTGAGATAAACTAGGAGGTAAATCCACTCGGTAAGCAACTGATCCAAGTTTCTCCAGAATTTCATATGGTCCAATGAACCTTGGACTTAAGTTTCCTTTCTTACCAAATCGCATCACACTTTTCCATGGTGAAACTTTGAGAAAAACATGATCACAGACCTCGAAAGATAGATCCTTCCTCCGGTTATCTGCATAACTTTTCTGTCTTCTCTGGGCTATTTTCATGTGTTTCTGAATCAACTGAACTTTTTCTGCCATCTCTTCTACCAACTCTGGACCCATCAGCTTCCTTTCACCCACTTCATCCCAAAAAGCTGGAGTTCGACACCGTTTACCATATAATGCTTCAAACAGAGCCATCTGTATACTGGAATGAAAACTGTTATTATATGAAAACTCAACCAAAGAAAGATGTTGGTCCCAACTTCCCTGATAATCCATAGAGCAGGCACATAGCATATCCTCCAAGGCCTGAATTGTTCGTTCTGACTGCCCATCTGACTGAGGATGAAAAGCTGTACTAAAATTTAATTCAGTACCCAACGACTTTTGAAGACCTTTCCAAAAGTTAGAAGTAAACCTGGGATCATGATCTGATACAATGGAGAGGGGAACTCCATTCAACTTGACTATCTCTTTAAGATACAATCGAGACAGTTGATCTAGAGATAAGGTATCTCGAATAGGTAGTAAGTGAGCAGATTTAGTCAATCGATCAACAATAACCCAGATTTCATTATTACCTCTAGATGTCTTCGGTAATCCCACAACAAAGTCCATAGATATATTTTCCCATTTCCACTCTGGCACTGGTAAAGGCTGAAGAATCCCATTTGGTAACTGCTACTCTACTTTAACCTACTGACAAGTCAAACACTTTACAGTAAAATCAGCGGTATCTCTTTTCATTCCATCCCACTAGTAATACTCCCGTAGATCTCTGTACATCTTAGTACTGCCAGGATGAACTAAAAACAGAGAACTATGAGCTTCACATAACAACTCTCTCTTCAACTATGAATCAAAAGGCACACACAATCTCTTCCCAAATCTCAAAACACAATCATTATCAATGTTGAATTCAGGCAACTTACCCTTCTGAACCAGCTCTACCTTTTTCTGCAACTCACTGTCTTGCTTCTGTGCTTGCTTGATTATGTCTGATAGAGAATATGTCACTGATACCTGAAAAAAAACAGAAGGACTTCCTACAGAAACAACTTCCATGCCAAATTTCATCAAATTAAAAACCAAAGGATCTCATTCCAATCGTAGTATGGTTAATGCAGCATTACTTTTTCGACTCAAAGCATCAGCCACTTTATTTGCTTTTCCTGGATGGTAATGAATTGTACAATCATAATCCTTGATTAATTCCATCCATCTCCTCTGTCTCATGTTCAATTCTTTCTGAGTGAATATATACTTTAAACTTTTGTGATCAGTATATATTTCACACTTTACTCCATACAAATGATGCCTCCAAATTTTTAGAGCAAAAACAACAACAACTAATTCCAAATCATGTGTAGGGTAATTTAAATCATGAGTTTTTAACTGATGTGAAGCATATGCAATTACCTGATCATTCTGCATAAGGACACAACCAAGTCCTTTCAATGAAGCATCACTATAGATAACAAACTCACCATTTCTGGAAGGAAGTTCCAAAACTGGAGCATTCACCAATCTTTTTTTCAACTCCTGAAAACAATCATCACATTCTTTTGTCGAGATAAACTTAACACCCTTCCGAGTTAGCTTATTCATTGGACTAGATAACCATGAAAAATTTTCAACAAACCTTCGGTAGTAACCTTCCAAACCAAGAAAACTACGGATCTCGGTTACATTTGTGGGTCTTGGCCATTCCTCAACAACTTTTGTTTTAGCAAGATCAACAGTTATGCCATCTTTTGAAGCAATGTGACCAAGGAAAGAAATTTGTTGTAACCAAAACTTACACTTGCTAATTTTTCCCTACGGTTTATTTTCTTTTAAGGTTTTCAAGACAACCCTTAAATGACTTTCATGCTCCTCTTTACTTTTAGAAAAAACCAAAATATCATCAATGAAAACAACCACAAACTTATCCAAGAACTCATGGAAAATTATATTCATAAGGTCCATGAATACAGCAGGTGCATTGGTTAACCCAAAAGGCATAACTACAAATTCATAATGGCCATATCTAGTACAGAACACAGTCTTCTGAACGTCTGCTTCTTTTACTTTCAAATGATGGTACCCCGACCTCAAGTCAATCTTCGAAAAATACTGAGCTCCCTGGAGCTGATCAAACAAATCATCTATATGAGGCAAAGGATACTTGTTCTTAACAGTAATGTTATTCAAGGCTCTATAATCAATGAAAAGTCTCATTGAACCATATTTCTTTTTAACAAACAAGACAGGGGAACCCCATGGTGATGTGCTAGGTCGAATTAAACCTTTATCTAATAACTCCTGCAATTTTTTCATTAACTCTAAAAGTTCAACTTGAGCCATTCGATAAGGGGGTTTTGAAATTGGCTTAGAATCAGGAGCTAAGTCAATAGTAAATTCAACTTCCCGATCATGAATAATACCAGGCAACTCATCAGGAAAAACATCAAGATACTCATTTACCATTGGCACATCATTAATCTGAACAGTTCCTTTATTTTCAACAATATGTGCAAGGTAACATTCATTTCCATATTTTACTAGTTTCTCAACTTCCTGATATGTTATCAAAATCAAGGGTTCATTCTTGTACACAAACTGAAAATATTTCTGAAAAGAAATCATTTTAGCTCTGCAGTCAATCTTAGCATGATAAACACAAAGCCAATCCATGCCCAAAATAACATCAAACTCTACTAGAGGAAAAACAATAAGGTTTGCTGGTAGATTCTTTCCGCACACAAGGATAAGAAGATTCTTATAATTCCTTTTTGTTTCAACGTTCCCTCCGGGTGTTTTTACCATAAGTTCAGGATTCATATCTTGAGATGGAATTTCCAATTTACTATAAAACTTCTCAGAAATGAAAGAATGTGTAGACCCTGAATCAAACAACACATTGGCATAATCTGAACAAACAAACAGTGTACCTGATACTACTTCATTCGATGACCCAACATCTGCTGAAGTAGTTGAAAAGGATTTAACCACCCCTTTCTGCTTGTAGTCTGGCTGCTTTCCCCCAGTTGAGTTCTTTATTAGACACTCATTTTCATAATGACCCATTTCATTACACTCAAAACATCTTACCACTGGTTTTTCATTTCCCGCTTGATCATCTTCCTTACAGTTACGAGCAATATGACCAGAATTACCACACTGAAAGCACTTTCCAGACTTGGATAAACATTCTCTAGGATGCATTTTACCACACTTCTCATAGGATTGATATTTGGTTTTCTTACCTCCTTGCTTCTTTGATGAATTATTCCCTTTTTCCTGCCAACTGGACCTCTTATTCTGTTGTTTGTCGAAGATCACCTGATCATCAAAAAACTCCATTTCCACATTCTCCGCACATCGAACAAGTTTTTCATAACTTTTGAACTCACGCGAAGCTAAAGTCCTTCGATAACTTGCCTTTAACCCTGAGTAAAAATGGTTTATTTTACTATCAAGATCTCATATGAAGTTTGGAGCATACCTTGCTAGTCGAGTGAACTTTTCTTCATAAGCAGCCACTAATTCATCCTCCTACCTCAATTCTAGAAATTGTTTTTCCATCCTAAGACGAACCACCTTAGGAAAATATTTCTCAAGAAACATACCTTTGAATTCATCCCAGTGAATATTATCAATCTCATCACTATCCCTGATATTTTTCATCATCGAACACCACTGATCAGCTTCACCTTCAAAACGGTAAATAACAAGACTAACCTTTTGATGTTCTGAACACCCCATGACATCAAAAATCTTCTCCAGTGCTTTAATCCACCCTTCAGCTAGCACTGGTTCATATGATCCTCTGAATGATGGGGGATGTTGCCTCATGAAATGCTCCACCACTGACATGTTCCTCTGTGGTTGATCCGACTGATCTCGTGCATGGATACCACCACCATTTATAGCCTTAGTCAACTGTGCCATCACTGCAACAAACTGTTCAGTTCCGATTCTGACCATCTCAGGTTGCTGATTTGGAAGGTTGTCTTCCTCCTGATATCGTCCCAACATAGCTACTTTGTTTCCTCTGTGGAAAACCATTCTGAACATAGAAATATCTTAGGCAAAGCAACATGGTAATCTTTAAATGCTATATCATTTCAATCATACCATAAATTAATTCATAATTTAACAATTTTCTAACTCCTAAAGTTTTCTAAACCGACCTTTGATACCAACTATAAGGCCCCGACCTTAAACCTTACTTAATATTAAATTAAATGAATAATTCACATTGAGGTTATTTTCAGGTTTAGAGTTTTATAGAATTAGTACATAACTATTACATCTCAAAAGATTACAAAGTAGACACTTCTACTAAGTTTCCATAAAATAAAAACTCTTAAAAAGAAACATGTCTAGTTCCATGTTTTAGATAGCATGAATTTCCCTTGATCCCATCCTTGACCCTATTCCACATTAATTCCTGTGAAAAACATTTCAGAAAAAACTTGGGGTGAGCATAAAAAGCTCAGTAAGGGATACACAAAGAAGGAAAACTGTTAGTTTTTCAAAACAACCAGTAAACCATGAATACTTTATCAAAGTAATACTTTTCACCTTAATGAAGCAGAAAATACTCTTCATTGAATAAAAGATCATTACTTACCCTTTTGTAATCAAAATATTACCATAAAACCCATATAAAGAACACATAACATATAAAGGTAACTTGGGACATAAACATACTTAAGTGGAATAACCATACGGTCGACTTCCACACATATCACTTAATGGAATAGCCATACAGACGACTTCCATACCCAATGCATTGGAGGTTATAATGTAACCACCCATCCTGGTATTCACGGCACCACCCGTCATATGGTTTATCACGTAACCACTCGTCAAATGTCCAAGTACCATTATAAAATCATAAGACATAGAACAAATATAATGGAAAGAAAACATTTCCACACTTTAATCACAATATATCACTTAAATATATTGAAATAACAAATCCATTATAAAAACCATTTTAAATACCAAAATACATAAAATATTATATGGTATTTATTTCATTTTAAAAAACATTACCGCTTGTTGAGGAAGCCAAAGACCAAATAATACTCGCGGCGGCGGAATAGGTCGTTGTCACCGCGTACGTTAAAAGAAACATTCCTTTTTGTAATTTAGTAAAATGATTCGTATAAAAAGATTCCTTTTGAATAAAATTAAAAGTCAAATGGGTTTATACACCGTATAAAAGAAAGTTGTGTATAAAATAAAATATGCCTCAATGAAAGGAGATTGAGATGAAGTCCCTTACCTCGGGTCCGACTTGAATCGATCATTCATTAACGTACTGAATAATAAACTTGAGTTAATTTCTGCTTGCCTGAGAAACTTTTTCAAGATTACTATTACTTTTATATCAATTACTTCCATGTTATAAGCATTATGTAATCATTTAAGTTAATAATGTTTATTTTGTCGATATTTGGTTCTTAAGTCGAAAGTGGACTTCTTAGAATTACATGTTGTTCGTGTGGTCAAATATTCATTATATCCAGAATGATATTCATGATTTGGATGTCATATATATCATATATATCTAGAATATACATGTATTTATAATATTACCTAATCATTTAGAGGTAATAAATGAAATGCACAGTTCATGGAGACGGTAAGCCGTACATACGCATGAACACTACTTTCATTTCTATCTCATACTTTAATGGAGTGAAATAATAATGATATAAAGGTATATTATAATTCCAGTATAATATCATATATAATATCATTAAATCCATCCTTTATATGTCCCACGTATGGCATTAACGAATCAAATCACTTTGAGGGGGCGGTAGTCCGCACTTCCTAAAATGAAGATATCGCGTATACCCATAATGGAATCCATAAAGGTGTGCCATAAATGAAAAATACAGAAGATTAAGGAAAACATAAACATATTATATATCATATATAAATATAGTGACATCTTAATGGCCACCTTTGAAGGTGTTAAAAGAATATTGAACAATCATCGTTTCGTGAGGCAGAAATTCACCATCCACAGAAACAGTATGTTCTTTAACCATTAGATGTAGGTGTGTGTAAGTGTAGCTCGAATCCTTAATATAACAAAATACTAGTATATTTAATATACTGGTGTTATTACAAAAGAAATTAATAAAAATAGTTTAGGGGGTTGGAGAAGAAAAATAAAACAAAAGAACACAAGTGAAGACATTACCTTAAAATCGGGTAACTCTCTTAGATTTGAGTTCAAAGGCTTCCTTGGGAAGACTTATGCCCAAAGTGAGGATTCTAGGAGTTATATAGGGATGTGGAGAGACAAAATGGGAAGGGTTTGGCCGAGCCAAAGGCTTTGGAAGTGTGGGTAAGGTGGTAGAGGTGGGGGCCTTTTATAAGTGGAGAGGAGGGGCACTCTTGGAATGCAAAGAAATGTTACTTTATTTTAAAATGCTTTTAGGATTTAAAAGGTCCCACATTTATATAATTCTAGGATAATGTTATAAGGGTTAGAAATATTCCCATCCAATAGGTTTTTGACAAGTTTAGGACTTATATTTTACATTATCTTTTCATTTTATTTAAATCGTTAAATAATGAGGTAATCGCTGCATCATCATGGTGTCATAAATAATTTAATTTATTTAATGTCTAAAAATTATAATTTTTTTTTCATGATATAGGAAATTTTTTTATATTTCTAATGAATATTTATATTAAAAAATATGACTTGTATAACCCCATTTACAAATTGTTTTAGTAAAACAACACATGTTTGTGACATTTTAATTTTAACTTGAAATAAAATGGTATTAATGTCATTTTCCTACCAAAGTGGCTCCATGGGGTCCCCAAGTTGACCCATGGATTTTATTGTTCAGCCATGACACATCCAATGAGGGTAGGATATGTGTCTATGTCATTTCATAATATTAAAACATTATTTTTACTTTAAACTACACTAATTACCTCTAATTGCGTTTAAAAACTTAAAAGTTACTATTCACCAAAAAATTATTTTAATCCCATTGAACCAAATTTTTCTTCTTAATGAAAACCATGTATGTAGGATTTTTGAAATTCAAAACACAGAGGTGGTAAAATTTCATTTAAACAAAAAATCAATTTTTTTATGTACCACATAGTGGTTTCACTATTCATCAAAAATTGAAGTTTTTTCAGAAAAATACCAAAACTTCACCCTAAGATATATTTGATATTCCGAATTCAAAAATTAATTCTATTTTAAAAAATTAAAAACATATAAGTTTCATTAATTAATTTAATAATTAATTCCTGCTGTCAGAGCAAATAGCGTGTTTTTATGAAACAATAAGTATCAAAAGATTAACACTAGTTTAAGTCCGATTTCAAAGTGAAATTAATTCCAACATCCACTATTGGATTTAATGGTAAAAATATATTCTAATTTCACTTTAAAACCAATTCAAATGATAATCTAATCATATAAATAAATTAGATTAAAAAGAGGTTTTGAAATAAAATACAACATTTTTCACTATTCATTAAAAATTGAACTTTATCGGAAAAATACCAAAAATTTACAGAAAGTAAATTTTGATGTCCCTATTCTAAAGAAGAGTTTTATTTGGTCCAATAGAATGTATAAGAGTGACCAAAACTATATTTAATGACGGTTCGCTATCAAAAGGCGATAAGTGAACCTTTAGTGAAAATTAGAGTATATATGCCTAAAATTGAATTCTTTTCGTATTTTAAGCCTTTATCTTTTATTGGGTAAATATAAAAACATTTAAAAAAACATATATAATCATATTTTAGATATTTCTATTCATTCCCTCCAATACAACGGCTACGTGTTAACTACCATTTAAAATAATATTATTTTATTACTAGTGTGCAACGTAATATTTCAAAGAAACTCTTTGTTACGTATCAGGTACGCTGTCGAACATAGAAACCCCTTTAAAGTAAAATTAATATTTAATTCTCAAATATATGAAAATGCTTTATTCTTTATTTACCTGGTATGTTACATGAAATATGTAAATGAAACTTTTTGAAAATGAAACTATATGTATAATGATTTATTCATTTGGACAAACCTATATGTAAATGATATATGCATACAGTTTTAAAATGAATTATTGAGCCTAATTTTTCATACAATTTGGAAATTAATTCACGAAAACATTTCAGTTTAAGGATGAATATGATATATGAATATAGTTAACTCGTATATACAGTTAACTCATATATGTATACCAATTTGAAACGATCCACACCATTTATGTATAGTATATGTAGTTTACTTGTATATATAGTTTCTTTTCCTAAAGGTTTACCCAATTCCTTACATATATAGAATTTGTTATAACTTTTCATATCATATATGTGATTTTTTTGTGGGATTACCCTTTATAGTATCATGAGATCCACATAATTTCTATATAGTATCATGGAATTGCTTTGTGAATACAGTTTTTGAAAATAGTATCATGAGATTTCTTTGTGAATACATATTTCATTGGGAATATAATATCATGACATATGCTCACATATGTAGTTTCATTTAATAAAGGTTGAATTATGAATATAGTATCATGATATTTCTTTTTGAATATAGTATCATGATATCCACATCATTCCTATAGAGTATCTGTTAGAGTTGGTGTCCTAAAAAACAATTGTTTATACTTTGATTACATGAATATTTGATGTATTAAATATTAAATTAAATATCTTATTACATATTTTTCATTGTTCTGCATGACTTTAATGTAATAATGTCATAGAGTATTTTTCGTATTGATAAGGTCACAGTAGTTCCCCTCTATGATGATAATATTGAAGTGTTATGATAATATTCTTAATATAATTCTGTGGTTGGATAACATACTATGATGGGACACATAGTATATAGACCATTAGGTCTAAGTAAATCATAAGAATATTATACTTCTTCTTATGAAGTTCACACTTGATAATCTCTAAGATGGGAGATTATGGGAACAGATCCGCCAATAGGAATTCCACATGTTTTGGTGTCATTGGATATTCTTATCTGCAAGCATGTGTAATGGTCCTTAGACTTTATGATTATCATTGATTCATGTCATGACTCACATACTTTGGTTTACTGAAAAAAACCATCACACCATATGTTGGCGGGAAGTAGGGTATGTTGGGTACATCAAGAATAACATGTTATTAATGAATAAGTCAAGGAAGGATTTTCCCTTCCATATTTATGAAAGTTGATATCTAGACCCTTTGATTCAAATAGAACTATCACCCTAAATTTCATATCCATGGTATAATGATGAGTTTATTTCATATAGTCAAAGAATGATTTATCGAGCATATAGGTTGATAAAACCGTCATGAAACCTTCTTGACAAGATATTGTGACAAAGTGATTATATTACACAGTGAGAGTTCGTATGTGGTTGTCATCGTTGTGACTTTAAGTTCTTTCTCTTGGGTGCCTTGACCCGTTTCTAGGCAATAATCCTGGACTTTAGGAAAGTCTACCTAATACTAATGAGAAAAAATCTTAGAGGGTCACACACTAAGTGTGTCTGTTGGTATCAATTAAATTCTATTTGAGTTTAATTAATGGAATAAATATTATTCTCAAGACTAAGGAATGATTTTATTCAAGTTATATTGATAACATAAATTAAATAAATATTTATTCACTAGGTTTTGAATAAAATATATCTATTTATTTTATTAAATATTTATTTACTAGTTTGTGAATAAAATATTTATTTAAGAGAATAAAATATTTATTTGGGTGTTCAATAAATGAAAGAGAAGTTCGAATGGGCCAAGACCGTGTTCAATGATAAAATAATTATTTATGAGCTAGTAAATATTATTTATCTATTTTGCGCAAGTTGGTGTGACAAATAATAATAATAATAATATTATTATTATGTGGAATGAGATTTTATTAATGGTTATAATTATATTTAATGGTTTTTATGTAATTAAATTTTGTAATCAAAATCCTAGATTTATAAATAGACAACTATGTCAATTGTGTAAAGCATTTAAAACCAATTCCATGTTTGGGAATAAAGAATTGTTTCACACAATGAATTATATCTTGAATCCTCCTCTCTCCCTCTTAATAATGAGAAACCCAAGAGATAATTTCTTCAAGACCTAATAATGAGTGAGCAAGAACGAACAAAGTAAGACATTCGATTCGCCACACTAGCACCCAAAGAACGAGTGGTGTTGTTCAGATACCATTAAAGCATGTACGGATCACTGCCAGAGGGATTCTACCCTTGGATCCTCATAAGTGCAATGAAGGTAATTCAGAAGATCCTTTTCGGATGATCAATAATCATCAATGAAGAAAGTTACTAAGACCAAGTATTTATTTCTTCAAATATTAAATAAATTAATTATAAATTTGACATGCAAGATCCCCACTCTTGGTTTTGGGAAACAATTATTAAAATAAATTTTAATATATCTCCCTCCACCGTAATGCTTCCACTATTCTCAGAACCAATAAGTGGTATTAGAGCGGTCATGTTTAAATTTATAATTATTTATTTGATTATTGATCTATGTGAAATCGTGGTTAGATTTTCATTTCATGTTATTCATTATTTAATCCAATTTGAATTAAAATGTTTTTGAAATATTAATCATGTCCGTTCAGTGTTTCATTTTCTTAGAGATTTAAAAAAAATTAAGAATATCCAGATATGCCATCGAAAAGTGCCAAATCTTTGGATAGTAAAGCTGGGTTTCACGGTGTGCAGCTGAAGCACACATCATATACCTATTCACATTGTATCTAGATGCATCGAATAATTAAACACACACGGTGCTTTTATTACACACCGCATGTTGACTGGGCCAACTTGGAACGTGACAAGTAGATACAGGGAGTGCAACTAGCATGTACACACCATGTAGTATCGCTGAGTTAACACGCTGAAACCCCAGGTGTGTGACTTGGATACATGACAACTGATGTACATAGCATGTAGGTAAATGTACATGCTATGTAGTTTTCCATTAATGGAAAAAATAAAATTACATTAAATTTGAAAAATTACATCATTAAAACCTTATTTTATTGATTGACACACCATTTTGTGTTTGACAATTTAATAATGGTTTTAAAGAATTTTAAATACTCAATTAAATTACTATAATAAATATGTCATTAATGGTTCTTATGTTTATTTCCTATGAATTAAAAATTTATGGGTATCTCCAATTAAGTTTGGATGATCATTAAGATGAAAGGAAATTAATTAATTTATCAATTAATTAATACAAGTGCGTTCATCTTAATAAATAAATGAATGCTAGACAGTTAATTTTTGCATATTTTTTGCATGTACGACTAATCATGAGATTTACCAAGACCTATGTATGTGTTATAATTTATTTAATTAAATTTATTTCATGGTTTTGAAATTATTTAATATTAAATTAAAATATGGCCTATGAGTCATCCCTCAATCCATTATTATGCAGGACCTACATGTCCAAGGATATTTATGTAATTCCCTTTAACTAATCCTTTAGTTACCCTCACCTGTGTGTGAGTAATAAATATTTGTAATTATTGGCTCATCCTAAGGTTCATAGAGACGGTTCAAGATGGAACCATAATGATGCCAACTCAGTGATACATATGTGGACATGTGGAATGTTGTAGCTCATGCCAAGTCCACCATAAGAAGTTATTTACCCATAGGTTATATGTTGATTTAATGTATTCTCATTAATTCAACCATTAGATAATCTCATGAT
Organism: Viscum album; assembly: GCA_963277665.1. Classification (NCBI taxonomy): domain Eukaryota; kingdom Viridiplantae; phylum Streptophyta; class Magnoliopsida; order Santalales; family Viscaceae; genus Viscum; species Viscum album. The sequence goes on along the minus strand of OY728125.1, from coordinate 644,803,971 downwards.
AGGGTCATTTAATTAATTAATTTTTTTCTAATGCATTAAAATTATATTTATTGATGCAAGACTGAGATCACATAAATGAATTAATATGCAAAGATGGAATTTAAATAGAATTGATTATGCATAAATGTTTTATCCAAACATGGTTAATTAATTAAGTAAACATCCACTTAAATATTAAAAATACATGTAAAGGATAAAACAAGATAAAAATTTATGCATAATAAAATAAAATTCCTCAATCTAATATTAAGTTAGACTAAGGCTTTTGTTACTTGATTAGGAACAAAAATTAATAGAACTATGTGTTTGACCAACCCTTATTGGGACACTTAATTTTATAAGGGGAGTTATTATGAAGGTTTTGGGTTGACTTAATCATTTTACATTAAGAGGAGTAGCCCTTTCTAGACTTGGTGTAATTTAGAGGCAAGTGTTGAGAAATTCCAAGTCAGGATTTCTGGATTGGGGAGTCCACTCAACGGATCAAGGAGCTGCAAGCCCACAGTTGGCAAAGACTTACCTACCTAAATACCTTCAAAATAGCTTGACCAACCCTTGTTGGGGTTATGAGAAATGGAATATGGATCATTCCCACTAAAATATCCTAGAAACTAGAGATTCCAAGTTCAATAGTGAAGGTTATTGGGACTTGATAAAATAGTGTGAGATTTAATAAAATCAATCAATTTATCATTTATCGCATAATTTGTAATCAAGAAAAGTACTAATAATCTGATCTTTTAATTGTAGAAAAAGATGACAATATCATCATCGACACTATCTCTATGATCAATATTGGATAAAGACAATCTCCTCATAGGTAGTAACTTCTAGGAGTGGTTTGGACACCTTTGGGTTGTTCTACACCATGAATGGAAATCTTACGTGCTAGAATCCTCAATGTCTGATCCACCTGCTTAAGAGGTGAGTGATGAAGAGTTCCAAGTCTATGAAAAACATATGAACAATGCAATCGATGTTCAATGTTTGATGCTTTCATATATATCTAGGGAACTCATGAAATCTCTCAAAAACATGGATGCATATAACATGCTTGAGCACATACATGGTATTTACCAGGAGAGAGCTAGATGGGAACAATTTGAGATTTCCACGGTGCTATTTCAGAGTAATCATGGATAGGGTGCCCCATCTAGGCCTCACGTAGTCAAGTTCATTGGCTACACTGAGAATGTAGAGATTTTAGGGTTTAAACTCCCTGAAGAACTGAGTATCGATCTTATTTTTACATCACTCCCTCAGAGCTTCTCTAGTTTTTTTTTGTGAATTTTAATATGAATAACATTGAGAAGTCTCTTCTAGATCTTCTTATCCTCCTTCACCAAGTAGATAAAGATATTAATCTTGAAAAAACTTATGTCCTTATGGTGAACAAATGGAAAGGGAAATCTAATATATTTAATACCAAAGCTTCTTCACGCCCTTACAAGAAGAATATGATCAAAGGGGAAGCAAGGAAACAAGATGTTTACTATTTTGCATATGGAAAGAAGGGTCAGTAGAAGAAAAACTGCACCCATCTAAAGAAGTAAGGTAAAGATTTAGGTGATTTTTTATCAAGTAAAATTTATCTATTTCTACAAATTGGGTATTAGACACAGCTTGTGGTACTTATATATGTATTGAAATATAGTAACCAAGTAGATTTAGAAAAATTGATCAAGGGGATGTAGATCTATGAGCAAACAACAGAGAAAAACTTGCTACTGTAGCTATCAAGGACTACCACCTCACATTACTGACCAGAATGATATTAGTTTTAAAGGGTTGTTATTATGTGCCTTCAGTTTCCAAAAACATTATTTCTGTATATAGACTAGATACAAATGGATTCATTTTCAAATTTGGAAATAAATGTTGCTTATTTTATAAATATAGAATTTTTTATGGTAAGGTGTATTTATATAACAACATTTATGTGTTGAATTACATAAACCAAGTAATGGAAATCGATAATGAAGTTACTTCACATGACTCATACCACACCCAAATTTGGCATCACTGGCTGGGTCATGTAAATAAAAAATGCTTGAAAAAATTACATCAAGATGTATATTTAGATTTTTTCAAACTAAAACCACTTGGTGTATGTCATTCATGTTTACAAGGAAAAATGACCAAATCCCCATTTAGTGGGAAAATTGAAAGGGCTAAAGAGATTATTGAATAAGTTTATACTAATGTGTGTGGACTATTTCCTATTGAAGCAAGGGGTGGGTAATCATTCTTCATAAATTTTACTAATTATTTTAGCAGATATGGATATATTTAATTAATGAGGTATAAGTCAGATTATTTTGATAAATTCAAGGAATATAAGAATGAAGTTGAGAACTAGCTTGGTAGGAAGATTAAGAAACTTCACTCATATTGTGGTGGAGAATATATTAATCAAGACTTCATTAATTACTTATAGGAGTTTGGGATCCTATCCCAAATCACTTCTACTTACACATATCAGTGGAATGATGTAAGTGAAAGGAGGAACCACACCTTGTTAGACATGGTGAAATCAATGATGAGTCATTAAAGTCTTCCATTATCCTTTTGGGGATATGAATTACAAACAAAAACCCACATTCTAAACCAAGTACCAACTAAATTGATGAATAGAATTCCATAAAAATTTCAAATTGGAAGAAAAACCATGCTATCAAATTTACATGTGTCGGAAAGTAAAGAATTTGTTAAGGCCTCTTCAGGTGACAAACTTGCACCCCAAGGCACAAAGTTTACCTTTATAGGTTACCCCAAGGAAATAAGGGGATATTAATTATATGGCTCCTTGAACAAAAAGGTTATAATGATAAGAAACAACATATTACTTGAGAGGGAGAACATCTCCAAAAGAGATAGTATGAGTGAGATAAACATTGATGAATTTGAGGCTCAAGGCACACAAGAGTTGGTACAGGATCAGATTCCTCAAAGCCCTGTGGAAGAAAAAACTGTTCCAGAGACATAAGTACTGCGTAGGAGTACATGAGAGTTTAAAGAAATAAAACGGTATAGTTTTATAGTTACCAAGGATGGTGACTCATTATTAGTTGATAATAATGATTCTCTAACCTAAAAGAAATTAGTAAGTGTCACCTAAGATTCTAAGTGGAAATAATCCATGAATTTTGAAATGGATTCCATGTACCAAAACCAAGTCTAGATTTTGGTAGATCTTATAGTGGATATAAAGTCCATTGGTTGAAAATGTGTATTAAAGAAGAAATCTAATATGGAAGGAAAATTCAGTATCTATAAGGTGTTACTAGTTGTAAAAGGGTGTAAACAACGTTAAGGAATAGACTACGACGAAACCTTTTCACCAGTTGCAATGTTAAAATCCATCAGAATTATACTTTCCATTACAGCTTACCATGACTATGAGATTTGAAAAATGTATTTCAAAACAAACTTACTTAATGGGAACCTTTAAGGAGATATCTAGACGACACAACCTAAAGGGTTTTTGACTCTAAAGGATGCCAATAAGGTATGTAAGTTGCAAAAATACATTTATAGATTAAAGTAATAATCCAGGTCATGTAGCATTTGTTTTGACAAATCCATAATAGAATTTGGGTTTATAAAGAATGAATGTGAGCCTTGTGTCTACAAATGGTTTAGTGAGAGTGTAGTCATTTTCTTAATAGTATATGTTTATGACATATTACTTATTGGAAATGAAATACTAGTCTTACAGTCTGTTAAGGCATGATTGAATAAATTATTTTTCAAGAAAGACTTGGGTGAGGCAACATATATTCTTGAGATCAAGATCCATTATGATAGATCCAAGAGGTTTCTTGGCCTAAGACAAAGTATATACATTGACAATATATTGAAGATATTCAATATGGAACAATCCAAGAGGGGATTGTCGCCAGCGTCACATGGCATTCATCTTTCCAAGAAAATGTGTTCTCAGACCCATGAGGAAAGAAATAGAATGGAAAGGATTTCATATGAATCAGAGATTGGTTTAGTAATATATGATATTATATTTACTAGGATATATGTTTCCTACGCATTAAGTGTTTTAGGCATATTTCAATCTGATCCAAGTGTCTGCCATTGGATGATAGTCAAGAGCATCCTTAAGTATCTGAGGAATACTAAGGATATGTTTTTGGTTTATGGATGAGATGAGGAACTAGTCATCATAGGATATATATATGATATTTTCAAAACTAATCAATATTATATTAAGTCACAAACAAGATACATCTTTACTTTGAATATAGGTGATGTGGGCTGGAAGAGCTCAAAGCTGGCTGTGGTCGTAGATTCTACAATAGAGTCTGAGTATATTACATCTTTTCAGGTAGCTAAATAGGCAGTTTGGATGTGAAATTTCATCCAAGAGAATGATGTGGTACCTAGTAGTAAATATACCATCACACTCTATTATGATAATACTACATCAGTGGCTCTCTCAAAAGAGCTAAGGTCACATCAGCGGATGAAGCACATACTTCATAAGTATCATCTCTTGAGGGATTTTTCTTAGAGAGGTGAGGTTGTAGTGAAAAGTATTTCCATGAAAGACAAAGTGGTGGACCCCTTGACTAAATCATTGACTCAATAGAAACATAATTATCATGTGAGGTCTAGCAGACTTAAATTCGTAATCAATTGACTCTAGTCCAAGTGGGATTTTGTTAGAGTTGGTGTCTTAAGAACCAACTATTTGTACTTTGGTTACATGAATATTTTATGCATTAAATATTAAATTAAACATATTATTATATATTGATCATTATTATACATGAATTTAATGTCATAATATCCTAGAGTATTTTTAGCATTGATAAGGTCATAGTAGTTCCCCACTATGATGAGAACCTTGAAGTGTTATGGAAATATTCTGAATGTAGTTATGTGGTTGGATAAAATACTATGATGGGACACATAGTATATAGACCGTTAGGTGTGAGTAACTCATAATCAGATGATATTTATTCTCATGAAGTTAACACTTGGTAATATCTAAGATGAGAGATTAGGAGAACAGACCCTCCAGTAGGAATTCTGCATGTTTTAGTGTCATCAGATATTCCTATATACAAGTATGTGTAATGGTCCATAGAATTTTAGATTATCATTAATTCATGTCACGACTCACGTACATATATTTTCTGAAAAAAACCATAACGCCATATGTTGGTGGTAATTAGGGTATATTGAGTGTGTCACGAATGACATGTTATTAATGGATAAGTCAAGGAAGGATTTGTCTCTTCCATCTTTATGGAAGTTAATATCTCATCCCTTTGATTGAAATAGAACCGTCATCCTAAATTCCATGGCCATGGTGTAATGATGAGTTTATTTCAGATAGTAAAAGAATGATGTATTGAGCATATAGGTTGGTGAAACCATCATGCAACCTATTTGATGAGATATTATGACAAAGGAATTATATTGCACAGTGAGTGTTTGTATGTGGTTGTCATTTTTGCAACTTGATGTTCTTTCTCTTGGGTGCCTTGACCCATTGCTAGATAATAATCTTGGACTTTAGGAAAGCCCGCCTAATGCCAACAAGAAAGAAACCTATAGGTTCACAAAGTAAGTGTTTTAGTTGATCTTGATTATATTCTATTTGAATTTAATTAATAGAATAAATATTATTCTCAAGATCGAGGAATGATTTTATTCAAGTTATATTGATTGCATAAATTAAATAAATATTTATTCACTGGATTGTGAATAAAATATATTTATTTATTTTATTGAATATTTAATAAATATTTATTTATTAGTTTTTGAATAAAATATTTATTTAAGAGAATAAAATATTTATTCGGGTGTTCAATAAATAAAAAAGGAGTTTGAATGGACCAAGACCATGTTCGATGATAAAATAATTTTTTACAAAGCTGGTAAATATTATTTATCCATTTTGCGCAAGTTAGCGCACCACAAAATAATAATAATAATAATAATATTATGTGGAATGGGATTTCATTAATGGTTATAATTATATTTAATGGCTATTATGCAATTAAATTTTGTAACCAAAATACCAACTCTATAATTAGACGACTATGTCTATTATGTAAAGCATTAGAAACCAATTCCAAGTTTGGGAATAGAGAATTGTTGTGCACAAAGAATTATCTCTCAACTCCTCCCCATATCTCCTTCTCAGGAACAAGAAACCCAAGAGATAAGTTCTTCAAGATCAAAGAATGAATGATCAAGAACGAACACTGAAAGACATTCGATTCACTACGCTAGCACCCAAAGAATGAGTGATGTTGTTCAGAGACCATTGGAGCACGTATGGATCATCGTTAGAGGGATTCTACCCTTGGATTCTCACAAGCGCACAAAGGAAATACAGAAGGGACTTTTCGAACGATCAACAATCATTAAAAAAGAAAGTTATTAAGCCCAAATATTTATTTCTTTAGATATTAAATAAATTAATTATAAATTTTATGTGCAAGATCCACTCTCTTGGTTTCAGGAAACGATTATTAAAATAAATTTTAATATATCACCCTCCACCACATCACTTATTTTGTGCCTAAAATTAACAACATCCACATCATTACTACGACCAGACTAACTCAATATTCTCTCTATGACCCCAAGATATCCACCTCCCCAGTTTATATAACACCCCCCTAAAAAAACTAACAACATACCCCTCCCCTTTGCCTACATATTGAACCGACTCCCCCCTCAAACAGACTCAATCCACAATAGGCTCCCCCTTTTATAAAGACATGTCTACCCTTGATCCCCTTATTAGAATAAACCTCCAGTTGGACATCTAGTCTTTAGTAACACTTCCCAGAGTTCTCATTGAAAAACATATGCTATTTTACTTCTCATTTTACTCTCTGTATTTTGAATGATATGTTACAAAAAATATTCTTTGTTGAGACTGTTAGAACATGATTTTGATCAAGTGAGGTTTGGTGAAAGAGAACAAGTCCAAAATGATTTCACCAAAGACACTTAAACATCAAAGGACATGAAAAATAAATTCAATATAGATCAATTCAAAATGAAAAGAAAAATTAAATAGACAATGGTTTTATTGAAATATACTGGTTCCCTAATTAGAGATACCTTTTCATGGTTAACTGAAACTCAATGTTTTTTATTTAATTTTCTATATTAACTAATAATTAATCTTCTAGTGATTTTTATTTCTATATTTTATTTGTTTATTAGTTTTTGGTTTAAGGTGGATCTCTCAGGTAAATTGTATGGATCAAGATTTTAGGTGCATTTGAGAAAAGATTTTAATTGTAGTACAATTATTTTAAACTTTTTTATTCCTTAGTTTATTAATGTTGAAGTATTCCTATTTTAACGAACTTGATATCTTTACTTTCTATTATTTTACTATAGTTAGTTTATTAAAAGCTTTGTATTACATTTAATTCTCTTTATTTAAGTCGGTTTACAGTTTTTTAAACCAGTTATACATTTTAGTTCCCTTTAATAACTCCTAATTACAAGAATGTTAAATGATTATGATTTAAAAATGAATGGGTAGGGTACTAGTTACATTATAAAAAACTTAATTACATTGTTTTTCTTCTACTGTAAAAAAACTCATTATAATATAGACCACTACTAAAGATCCATCCTTAAACAGTGCGTAAAAAGGATTTTAATAGTTCTAAAAAATGTTGATGTTGTAAGAATCATTAAATGAATGTCACTTTTATCAGTGGTAGAAAAAGCATTGATAAAGAAATCATTTATCAGTGGTAAAAAACAATGATAAATATATCCTTTATCAATGCTTTTTTAGCACTTATAAATGGTGTATTTATCAATGCTAATTTTATAAAAGTTCACATTATCAACACCAAAAAATGATAATAAAATTAGGATTTATCAGTGTTTATTTTTTTCAACACTCTCTACCCACTTCACCCACTTTAACAATGCTAGAAAAAGCATTCATAATGCACTATTTATCATCATAAAAAAAGTGTTAATAAAACCAGGATTTATCAACGCTAACAAATTTATTTTTTCAACACTCTCCACCCACACCACCCCCTTTTACAACCCCCCATCACCACCCGTACACCACTTTTATTAGTTCTCATCCACCCCACCCTCACCCCATTTAACAACACTAAAAAAACATTGATAAAACTAGGATTTATCTGTGTTAATAATTTTTTCTTCAACATTTTCTGCCCACCTCACCCCCTTTAACAACACCCCTAGCCTTTATCAATGACCACCCACTCTGACACTAGTGATCACTTTCTTGGATTTGAACATGTGACATTCACCTCTGCACCCTTGTTCCCTTACTGTTGCACTATATTGTTTTATTCCATATTTTATGATATATCTATATATCTATATATATATTTAGATATATCTTTTATATCCATATAGTTATTCATATATTTATATAATTATTTTTAATTACATTTATAAAATATGTTTTTGTGTGTGTATACACACACACACATGTGTGTATATATATAGAAATAGAAATATATTTATATTTATTTACATATATTATATATTAATTTTTATTTATATATATTAGAATATACACATAAATATATATTTGTTTTTTAATATAGACACTCACACACATATTTATATATAAACTTTATATATACCATTTTATAGGCATATAAACATTCATACATTTTTAATTTTAATAAAATGGATCACTACTGGAGTTTTACATTGTCACAACAACTCATTTATGATGGAGACCCATCTAAAATATCCATTTGTGATGAGACTCCATCACAAATGAGCCATAATAGAAAACAACATCATGATAATATTTTTCTTGCGATAGGCCTTCAAAAATAATAATTATTTGCAACAGTCAGTTCATCCGTCGTAAATAATACCCGTGAATTTTTTAAATGAACAATTGCAAAAAACCCATCACAAATAATTTTATTTGCGATGGTGACTTCATATGTCACAATTAATATGACCAATTTTTTTTACAAACCCAATTGCGATGGATATAAATATCCATCACCATTGTTAATATTTTTTAAAAAATACAAAAATACAAAAACAAAATCTAAAAAAAAAAAAACATAACATGAATACATCATTTCACACATAATATATTTATCACCCCAAAACACAAAATAGTTATAAAAGACTACTGATCATAAACAAGCATTTAGTGGATGAGGATCACTCAAAGGATCAGGGGGAGGAAACTCCATACGAACACCACGCGCAAGGTGTTGCATATGATCCAACATCTGCTCATCTCTCTGACATTGCTGCTCGCACTCCTTATCCCTCTCTCCCTACATCTGCTGTATGATCTCATCCCGATCTCTCATCTTCTCCTTATATTGTACAACATAAGATGACAGTGACACTCCATGATCTCCCTTCAAGCTAACCGGTGACATCATAGAAGTACCATAATAACTGGTAGGTGTCAGTCATGAACCAATACCAATCACCCATCCTTTCTCAAAACCATGCATAGTCACCTATATCTAAATTTCCTCATGGAAACTAGACTCAAAAGTTTCTCTTAGCTTGAATCTATCATTAATGATAATCCATAGTAACATATGTTTTCTTCAAATATAATTATAAATTAGAATAAAAATAAAATTAATATCAATAAAATTTTAAAAAAATTCTAACCATAATTCAGCACCATCTTTCACCGACAAGATTTCCTGTAAAGGGATTAGTGTACATCTTCTTATAAAAATTTAAATCCATAATAGAGGGGTCAGTATAAGCCTTTATAATATAACAAAAATTTTACATTTAAATATATATACATTAATAAATAATATTACATACCATATGTCATCAATGTATACCAAATGTATGTATCTCGACCCTATGTGTGACCTCCTGTGTCCTCCAGTTCTAATGTCTAGATGATGAGATCCTTATAAAAGTATCTCCTATATAGTAGGAGCATAATCCATCCTATATGTGAGCTGAGATATAGTCAGGTCGACAAGAGATGCAAGACTAGTCAAAAATAGTTGTAGAAGCTCTATCCATAGCTTGATTTCTGAGGTTGTGTAAAAACAGATGAAAACGTTCATGTATAAAAATCTATCATGCCTCCGAGATAAGATCTCTAAGGCTATCAGCAATCAATACCATAAATTTTGAAATACAATTAAAAAAACATATCAATAATTAAGTAAAATTTTTAAAAAATATATTATTTAATAATGTACAATACAGTGGTCAAACATCTATTGATGAACAACAATGGGAACCTGATCCTATGAAACCCATAAACCAGAAAACCAATTTATTAGAATTTCAACATATTTCCAAATAGATAAATGGAAAAAAATTATGAAAATAAAAACAAATAATTAGAATATTATTACCAAATTTAATAAAAAAACTTAATATAAAATAAACACTTTAAACAATTATCCATACCTCCATAAATGAGGATCAAAATCAGGAGATGAGCATCTCTTTAGAACAAGGTTCGAAATCATCAATTGAGAAAGACCGCACACCCTCCCAATAGGCACAAAATCCTATGTATTAGATGAATTAGGTTCATAATAAGAAAGTGTGACATTAAAAATATAATGAAATAGATTTTTTGGAGCATCTACAACCATATAAAACAAATAATATCACCTGTAAGAAATTTTTAATATAAATATCAAATATAAAAAAACTAATAAATACCATAATATTATAATTTTACATGTAAATAATTTTTAATACATATATTAAATATAAAAAACTAATTCTTACTAGAATATAATATTTACCTATAAATAAATAACATAACATAATAATTTAGCCTATAAATATTTGTTAATATAGATATCAAATGAAAAAACTATTAAATACCATGTAGAATATAATAATCTTACTATTAAATAATTTTTAATAAAAATGTCAAATAATAATAAAAAAATTACTGGAATCAGTGAAGGAACAAAATACATCATCAGGTCCAACCATCTGAAACTAACAATCTTACCTGTAAATAATTGTTAATATAAATATAAAATATAAAAAACTATTTAATACCTAAATATAATACACCAATCATCATATTCTTACTCATATTCATCGAGGAAAATGTTTTCATCCTCATATTCAACATCATCAACTTCCATACGACTTTCAGTTTTATCATCCCATATTACTTCACCAACACTATCAATATCATTAACCCTTAACTGGGGGGTTTCATCATGGATATTTATATATCATCAAGTAAGAGATATATTTGGGGATGTTCAATACTAGAAATCTCACCTTTCCCAATGATTCTATACCAATGGTTTTTAAAAACCTTTGGTATAGGTCCCCTTTCCCAATAGTTTGGCCAAACTGTTGGGAAATCCCACTTTGAGGTCACTTTTCCCAACGGTTTTCCAAAACTGTTGGGAAAGGGTATGGATTTCCCAAAGGTTTAGCCAAACCATTGGGAAAATTCCACTTTGTGGCCACTTTTCCCAATGGTTTGTACAAACCATTGGGAAAGGGTATGGATTTCCCAACGGTTTGGCCAAACCGTTGGGAAAAGTCACTTTATGGCCACTTTTCCCAACGGTTTGGACAAACTGTTGGGAAAGGGTATGGATTTCCCAACGGTTTTGCCAAACTGTTGGGAAAGGCCCCCCAAAAACCAACGTCACTCTCAGAATCAAAGGACCTATACCAACTTTTGTCAAAACCGTTGGTATAGACCTATACCAACAGTTTTGACAACCGCTGGTATAGGTCCTTTGATTTTTTTATCGAATCTTCTTACCGAGAACATTATATAAATAAAAATTTAAAATAATTATTATAATATATATATATATATATATTTATGAAATTATGTTCACAAAAGTCATGTTAGATTAGTGGTTAGGTCGTTGAAAGATAAACTAGAGGTCCTGGGATCAAATCCCACCGAATGTTTTTTTTGAAATACATATACCAATGGTTTTATGGAACCATTGGTATAGATTTTCATATTACTATCCCAATGGCTTACTTTCCCATGGTTCTCCAAACCATTGGTATAGGCTATACCAACGGTTTGGAGGCCTATACCAACAGTTCCAAACCGTTGGTATAGGGTATTTTTCCAGTAGTGGTTTCTTAAATTTTTTAATATGTTTCACTTTTTCATAACCATTTTTATTTTTAATAAACTAATTATCCTGAGATTTAATTTTTATTACACTCCACCATTTATTCAAATATCTTGAAATTTCATACTAATTTACATAATAAACATTATGTTCTTGATGTTACAACATAAATAGTTCATTTGATACAATAATACTATTATATTTAATGTCAACGACTCCATGTTGTGGATGAAATCACAACCCTCAATCAGTATCAAACCAATGTCATTTAAAAATTGTTACATAATTTTTCCCATATAAAATAACTCAATAATTTCATCTAGCATACCATAAAAACCAACTTCACTTTCTTTATGATGGAATCCTTTCAAATAAACACCATTGTTCATTGATTTCTTTAATTATCTATATATGCATGTATGGAATCAAAATCCATTAACCACATACCCATTATAATATTTTACCAATTTCTATAGAGGGTTTTTAAGCACACATAAATGACTATCAATTTTACTTTCATGTTGTGTTGCCTAAAAATAATAAAAATTATTAATAATAGATACCATTACAAAATTGATTTAATGTTCCATCAAAAGCAACGCAACTTACCAGTCTTTGAAACCAGTATGAAAAATTTTGTTGACGACGTTCTTCAAGAGAAGTAATGGTAATTTGTATAATTTTTTTGATATGTTCATCATATAATCTAAAAAAATAATAATGTAAATAGATGTACCTATTATAATTTTTATAAAAAAATAATAAAAAGTGGTACTTAGTTAAAAAATCCTATCATTTATTCATAATTTAGCAGAAAATAAGTATAATCTCTATACAGTTCTTTACTAGAAATTCATCGTTCATGATAACAACCAAAACCAAGTTCAAGATGATTAAAAAGTGAAAACTGATGGTATGATTCATCATCAACATTTGTCTCATTGAGACCTATCTGGTTATGTTTTGAAGGATATTTCGATTGAAAATAATAAGAGAATTTTTTTAAATTTCATTATACTAGTACACTTCTGCAATTGATAATTCAAATAATGCTTTGTTATGTGCTTTATTCTTTAATTTTTACATACATCTCTCAAATGGGTAGATCCATCAAAATTGTACCAACCCTCCACATTTAATTTCATACAACAAATTCAATATTTAATGTTCCACCAAGTCAAAGAATCCTTATGAGAATATTTTATCTAATTTACATAAAATTAAAATAATATCATTTTATAGCATACTCAATTAATCATAATCTGATGTTTCCACATAAATATCTTGGGAGAAATATGATATTTCGGTCAACATGCCCCATATTGAAGAATTTAATATCCCTCTAAGACCAACATACAATAATCTTTCCATTAGGGCATGAAAATTTTGAATTTTTATCCCAATAATATGCCCATTTCTGATGAAATGAGAAAAAATAGAAGCATAACCATCTAATAACCTCAAATATTAAATCCATTGAAAAATAATAAATTACTTTCTTTAGAAAGTGTGTAATCTTATTTTGAATTCATTAAATTTTATGGTCTTTCATCTTCAAATAATTCAAGTTCATGACATCTGTAAATTTGGGCAAGATCAAATCATGACTTTACATTATCTTTGGTCTTACCGAGCATGTCCAACATGGTATAAAATATGTCATTAAAAAAATTATTCTCAATATGAATTACATCAAACATGTGATGAACCAAAAAAACAGGACAATATGAAAGGTCCCAAAAAATACTCTGCTTTTTTCAATTATGACCTCTTTCAAAACCATTTATTTTTTATTTTCTTATTGTTAGTTCAAAAGAAACACGAGGTAATGAAGAGATGATAGATTTTACCTGAAAACTTGAGAGCACTACCAGAGGTTCTTATCTTTCAATTATAAATTTTGTAAAATTATTTTTGTTCCTTCGAAAAGGGTGATTCGTAGGAGGAAATCTCTGATGATAGTTAGAATAAATATTCTTTTTATCATTACAAAGAATAAATGCTTTGTTCTCATCCATGCAGTATGAATATGATTTTAGACTATGTGTACTCTATCCAAATAACATATAATATGCTGGAAAGTCATTTTAATGAATCCCAAAAAAGAGTATACATTAACAAAAAAATGCTCCTAACATTTATGAACATACATAAATTCTTTTCATGGAAAAAGAGGTCCTTTATTAATCATAATGACTAATTAATTATTATTATTATATTTTAACACCTTGGAATATTCCCCTGGGATTTTTTAGAGTGAAGTTTGGAGTTAAAATGAGATTCTATAGCTCGTTTAGGTTTGGATAAGATATAATAAAAATATTAAATATATCATATCACATGAGTATTATTTTCAATAAATATTGGGATATCCCCTGAATGGTGTCCCATATGATAAATATGATACCACCATTAGGTTTGGAATGTGGGGTTTACCATAGGCATGAAATAAAATTTGTGCGCATCGAGTGTTTGGAAACAACACAAGTGAGGGTAATTCATTTAATATTTTTAATATATTTTTTTACAAAAAATTGAAATATCTCTCTGAAAGTGTATTGTATGAGAAATATGAGACCACCGTTAGGTCTGGGATGCTAGGTTTATCCTACGAACAAAATAAGTTTTTTTTGTATTAGGTGTTTGGTAACAACTCATGCGAGGGTAGTTATTTTAATAGTTTTATTATAATTTTATATAAAAAATTGAAATTTATCCACAACAGTGTATCATATGAGAAATTCAAGACCACCGTTCACTATCAAAAGAACGGGTTTATGCAGCACCACCATTTAATAGCGCTAAAAAAGCACTGATAAATAGGGTACCTTTATCAGTGATAAAAAAGTGCAAACACTTTTAACAATGCTAAAAAAATGTTGTTAAAAGTACACCTTTATCAATTCTTTTTTAGTGTTGATAAAGGTACCCCATTTAAAAATATTTTTTTAGTGTTGTTAAAAGTACCCCCCATATCAGTGCTTTTTTAGAAGTGCTGACAAAGGTCCCCCTTTATCATCACTTTTTTACTAGAGCTGATAAATGATATATTTTTTTTTAAAAAATATTTCTTTAAAAATAATATATTAATATATAAATTTATTTATATTGATATAAATAAAATATATATTTTTAAAATATGTTTTAGATAAGGATAAAAAGAAATTTACACTTAATATATAAGATATTTAGTGAAAATGGATTATAAAATAATTTTTTTAATTAATAATTTTCTAATTATTATCGAGTAATAGTCATTTAATAACAATTTAAAGATAAAAAAATCAAAAAATTGATAAAAGATCTAAAATAAGTTGAAAATGTAACTTTAACTTTAAATGGTCATAGCTTTGGATCTGGGTGTCCATTTAGACTCTAACATGTATAAAATTGAATATTGCGATGATCTCTATGCCCTAACAGTTATAGGAGACCCTGATCATGTTTTTCAAATACAAAAATTTCCCATAAGGCCTCCAAAACTGAGTTTTTAGTCGGGGTATCCCAATTTTTCAACATTTGATGGATTTTCAGCTTTGTTTAAGGGGGTCTTATTTCGTTTTTTCAGTATATACTCAATTTATTTTCAAGGATTATACTCATAAAAATATTATAATTTTCAAATTTTGTCATTTTTCATAATGTACTATTATTTATATTTAAGTATATACACATAAATACATATTTGTATATATTTACACATAAAAAATTAAATTTTATAAATAAATATGTAAACATATTTACATATAAAATATATTTATAAATATATAAACCATATCTAAATAAAAGACAATATCCATTTTATTTAAAATAAAAATATTTGAATATTTATATACCTATATAGTGTGTGTGTATATTTGTGTGACTCTATCAACAAACCAATATATATTATCTATATATTATAATATATGTATATAAATATTAATATATAATATATGTAAATAAATAAAAATATGTATAATTATATTTATAAATACACACATATAATATATATATATGTATGTATGTTGTATATGTGTATGTTGTATATATACATATATATGTAGGTATGTATTTATTTACTTATAAACACACACAAAAAATGTAACACCCTGACCCCTCTATACCAGAGCCGGTTCATTAATAAGTACATTGGAATGGTTAGAAGAAATGAAAGCCCGAAGGAATGATCGGTTTAGTAGTCTTAAAGAAACTAGATACATAGATGTAACTCAAATTACATTGGAAAAGGTTACAAAATACAATACATAACAGAAACTAAAAACTGCTTCCATAGAAACTCAATAAGTGATCTCATCTTCATAATATGTTGAAGGTCAAAAAAATTAAAGGGGTGAGCTCAAATGATCAGTAATGGTTATAAATAGAAGAATCATAAATCAATAATAACTGAATTATAAACAACTTATCATAGTCAATATGGCATGGTGAATAAATGAAAAACTCACTCCATTAATAAACTGATAATGAAACTGCATCCATAGATTTTGTCATAGTGAAAACCTCATGGATAATAAGATAATGAAAAAGAGAATGATTATTAGTTGGACGTCATGTATATGGAACATGATACCATAATACTATTAAAACAGTTTAAGTTTATGGGTAGAAACCCGTCTGATTTTTGGAAACAAACTCGAAGGGTTTATCGCCTACTGATTTGTCTCATGAGACCTGCTGATACATCAAGGGGATATAGCGGGACCCACACACTGCTACATGTCCAAATTATTATTTATACATAGATTCAACACAAGAGAAATAAACCTTTACATTATCCATATAGAATATAGGATACATATTCATCAACATTTTCTCAGTCAAAACAACATTCAAAATAAATACCGTATGTAAAATGGTATACAACTTAGAAAATAATCATATCCATGATATGAGAATATGGAAATTTAAATGGAATATAATTTCAATTTAAAATTGATCTCAAATGGGCATTAGGTACACCACATAATAAATAGTAGGTGCACAATACTAAGAAAGTCACAACAAAGTGAAAATTGAGACAAAGCTCGTTACCACATTGTAATAAATTGAGTCATATTACAAAAAGTTAATAACCAACAAAATAATCAAAAAATACCATGGATATAAAGATAATAATTATAACATATATCAAATTGAAGTACACCTATACTACATATAAGAAATAAGAGGTGAAAAATGGAAATCCCACAAAAATTGAAAGTGAGATGAGAAAACCCCTTACAAACATTTCGGCATGGTAACAAGTGTTCTTGTGAGGGATTAATCAGAGGTAAAGGGGTATAAAATTATTTATATATCATAAGGGAAGTATGGGGGAGGTTTTAAAACATATCCCATCATTAGGTATTAAAAATAAAAGGGCACAATATAAGGGATATTCTTGAACAAAAGTGAGAGAGAGGATCCCTTACCTTATGCTCGAAGGTGTTCTTGATTGTTCTTAACAACCATAATAATAAAATTTAGCTTCATTAATTAATAATTACATAACCTCATAAACATGTAATTGATATGGTATAACCTTATTATGTTCATTAATGTTCTTTTTTATGGGTTTATGAGATTCAATTTTATTGTTTTGGAGGCATTTTCTTACTTGGTTTTCATGATCCATTTACTCGTATTCATGAATGGAAGTTCGTTTGAAATATGGTTAAACACTAAGAATTGTTAATATATAATATTAGTGACATTAAATATATATAAATGATATTATAATTATTCTGGTTATATACCATGAGGATGACTCATTCGATGAGTTAATGATAAACGCTTGGATTTGGCTTGGTGGTTTTGTGCACAATGAACTTGTTTTGTATTATTATTCGATATTATGAGTGTGTAAGGATTCCAAAACATTAAAAAATATAAAATAAATATATTATGATCTAGTTAAACCATTTAAAAGTTTTAATGACCAGTATTGAAGATAATAATGAAAATTGAAAACCCGTCTTCCTTGAGTGTGATAAATTAACACATCTCAGATGGTGTTTTTATTTATAGTATAAAAGGAAGGGAAAAAGAGAGATTATAATAAAATATTACATTTGTATAATGAAAATATATTACATGTATGGTACTGGAATTATCATGGAATTTTGATGAGGTGAGGTGAGAAGAGAGAACAAAATAATGGAACTTGTAAAAGGAATTGAAAGAAAAAGGAAGAGAGGTTCACCTCTTGAGTACTCCTCTTTGAGAAACTCCTTAAGGCCTTTGTTTTTGGCCTTTTTGTGAGACCAGTAGGTATAGGACATGGGGTATGATGTTAGGGAGCTATTTGAGAAGAATTTAGGCAAGTCTTGAAGCTTGAGTGGTGTGGGAGGAAGAGGGGGTGAGGGGTGGTTTATATAGTGGAGGGGAGAGGGGATTTATCTATATTATATTCATTAATTTATTATTTCTTCACAAGACAAGGAATAGTGAGTCTTCAATGACCAAGAATAGTAATGTTATCATGTTAATCCGAATTAATTGGTATTACATCAGCATAACATCATTCATGACTCTATAATCAGTGTATTTAGCTTATTTTGTAAATTATGGTATTTCACTATTCATAAAAAATTCAAGTATTTCAGAAAAATACCAAAAATTCACCCTAACCATTTTTCGACATTTAGAATCCAAAAATGAATTCCATTTTTCAAAAATAATTTTCTAAATATTATTAATTAAATATTTAATTAAAATCATTATTTAATTGAAAAAATATGAACACTTAAAATATTCATTTTCATTTTTAAGGTGCCTAAATTTATTTATAAATTCTTGGGTATGGATACCATTCATAAGAGTCATATTAATATTCATAAGGGTAAGTTAATATTTATAAGGTTATGTTACTATTCATAAGGTTATGTTACTATTCACCAAAAATTAAGTTAATTCTATCAGACTTTAAATATCATCCTGAACACAACCATGTATGTCATATTTTCAAAATTCAAAACACACAAGTGGAAAATTTAAGTTCAATGGCTAGGCTATGAATATCTCCTAAATAACCAAGTGTTGTTTCAAAGAAACTCAGTTCTTTATGAAATATAGGCTATGACTTGAATGTATTTAAGATAATCATACCATAAAATGTTTGGGGTGCTACAAAAAGCATATTTTATAAATGTATTTAAAAATAATCATATAAATATATATTAATACATGAATAAATATATGGATAAAAAAAATATAACTAGATATATATATATATATAAATAGATATATCTTAAAATGGAGAACAAAACAACATGGGGGAGTGGTAAGGGTCCATGCGTGTAAGGGAGAGGTCTTGAGTTTGAATCCATGGGGAGGTAGGGGTGCGTAGGTTGGTTCCCAACGCTGTTAAATGGGGCTCACCTAACACTGTTGGGGGGGAGGGGCTGTGTGGGGTGTGTAACACTGTTAAAGGTGGCTTCAAGTGTTGATAAAAGGGGTGGTCCCCCCACCTCTGTTTTTTTTTAATTTGAAGATTTAAATATATATATATATATATATTTAATTTTTATCAATGATTTTTATTTTAGAGCTGATAAAATACCTTTTATCAACACTCTTTTTTAGTGTTGATAAAAGAGGACTTTATCAAATTTTTCTTTAGAATTGATTAAAGGGACCCTATTTTAATAACATTTATATTAACAATGCTTTTTTAGTATTGTTAATGAATTTTTATAGTGCTGTTAAAATCCTCTTTCTATAGTCGTGGTTAGTTATGGGATGTCGGGTTTACCCTAATTACGACATAAATTTTGTGCACATCAGGTGTTTGGTAACATTGCATTCTAGGGAATTTTTTTTAATATTTTTATTATAATTTTTTACAAAAAATTTAATTATCTCTTGAATGATGTATTGTAAGAGAAATATGAGGTCACCGTTAGGTCTGAGATATAGAGTATACCCTAGGTGTGAAAAAATATTTGAATACATCGGGTGTTTGGTGACAATGCATGTGAGTGTAATTCATTTAATAAGTCATTTTATGTAGTAGTGGTTAGTTTTGGGACGCAGGGTTTACCCTAAGCGTGACATAACTTTTGTGCGTGTCAGTTGTTTGGTAACATTGCACGTTGGGAAAATTTATTTAATATGTTTTATAATATTTTTTACAAAAAATCGAATTATCTTCTAAATGATGTATCATATGATAAATATGATGTCATTATTAGGTCTGGGATGTAGAGTTTACCCTAGGCACGACAAAATATTTGAATGTGTCGAATGTTTGGTAACAACGCATACGAGTGTAAATCATTTAATAATTTTATTATATTTTTTTAAAAAATTTAAATATCTCATGAATGGTGTATCCTATGAGAAATTTGAGGCCACTGTTTGGTTTGGGTTGCGGGGTTTACCATAAGCATGACATAACTTTTGTGTATGTTGGGTGTTTGGTAACATCACACGCGAGGGTAACCTTTTTAATATTTTATTAGTAATATATATATTAAAAATTATTTTAATTCACTAATATTTACCAATTATTACTAATATCGACTAATTATTTATTAATTATTAAGAAAATTAATTATTAATGCTATTTTTTAATTATTACTACATTTTTACTAATTAATGTGAATTTTTAAAATTCATTGGTATTTTTATGCTTTTTACAAGTAATTACAATTTTTTTATTGATTATTACATATATTTACTCTCTAATACTAATTATTTAGTAATTATAAATAAAATTAATCAAAAATTATTTATTATTACTATTTTTTTTCATTTTAATGAATCTCAAGATAGTATACATTAACAAAAAAAATCTTCAAAACATTTATGAAATTCAATAAATTATTTTCATGGAAAAAGATTTCCTTTATTAACCCAAAATAATTATAGTCATATTTTTTATTATATATTGATTTTTCATTAAAATAATTTTATATTTTTTTATATTTTTTTATAAAAAACTTTTTGTTCAAACATTTTCTTTAAATTTATTTTCTCATCATTTTAATAAAACACTCATTTCCTATTTATTTCATATGTTATATATATATAAGATGATTTTTGAATCACATATATATACATCAAATATATTTTTATACATTTTTTAAATAAATATACATATAAAATCTATACATACATACATACATACATACATACATACAACCATACATAGAAACATACATAGAACCATACATACAACCATACATAGAACCATACATACATACATACATACATATATATCAAAAATATTACACATTTTTTTTAAATGTTTATATATGTATATTCACATTTTAATATATATATATATATATATATATATATATCCAAATTCTTACAAAACTGTATTCAAATGTTTTAAATAAATGAAAACCAGTTATAATATAACAATCAAATATAGTTTAACATCACACTACAATATGGGCTGATTTATCTTTGGCTATTGAGAAGGGGTGGAAATCTATCATCATTGAGTCTGATTATCTTAAAATCATCAAGTACATCCAGGAAGAGGAGAGATGATCCCAATCATTTGGTTTTTTAATTCTCAAGATTCAGTCTCTACTTCATCACTTCATGGATTTCTCTTTCTCGTTTATCAAAGGGGAGGGGAAGAGAGCAGCTCATTTTTTGGCTTCTTGTGATCTTTCTGGTGTTAAACATGTTTGGAAAGATGACTTTCCTCCTTGGATGAAGTCCCTTGTTTTCCTTGATCTTTTATATTGTTAATATATCTTCCTTTGTTTCAAAAAAAATCCAAGCCTTATTAGAATTTATCAAAAATCATATCACTATAAGCATGCAATACAGTTAACCGGTTAAATAGATTTATATAAAATTTGTCGATATTAGATATTACTAAATAATTTCCATAATGATCATATTTCTAACAATAATATAAAATAATAAACTTGCATCAACCCAAAATACCAAAAAAAATAATCTATTAAATTAAAATATTAAACAATGAAAAAAATACCTCACATCAATTGAAATCAAATCACGTAGAGCCGATAGACACCTAAATAGGGAATGCTAAAATTGTAGTTACCCAAAATACTAAATAAATCATAAAAATTAAGAAAATTTTTGGGTTTTAACAAAGAAATTTTATCAAGATTTAATGGTAAATCGCAATAAGAACAAAAGAAGAGAGAAGAGGAGTTCATACCTGGGGGGATTGGAACCCAAATATTCAAGAAATCAATTTGTGGTGAAAGATTTTGGGAGAGGTGAGTGGCGGTTTCACTACCACATATCATGGAAAGGGAAGCACCAACTTTTATCAGTGCTAAACATAAAGTGCTGATAAAAGTCTAGCCTTTATCAGTGCTAGCTAAAAGCACTAATAAAGGTTACTTTTATCAGTGCTAAAAAAGGCACTGATAAAGGTGTACCCGTTATCATTGATTTTTTAGCATTGATTAATATTGATCTTTATCAGTGCTATTCTTAGCACTGATAAAAGTTTTTAATAAAAAATATTATTAATATATATAAAAATATTATATTTATATTCAAAAAATATTATTTATTTATATACATTAATTAAAAAATGCATGTTTATAATTAATATAAATATGGTAAATTAGTATATATTTTTTCATAATTCAAAAATATATATATATATATATAATGTTTAAAAAAATTATTTATTATATTATAAATAAATAAATTAATAAATAAAGAAAGAAAACAATATTTAAATAATTATAAATTTATCAAAAATAAATAAAAAATAAATAAGTTTATTATATTCATAATTGTATTATATTTATATATTTATAATTATATATTTATAATTAAATATTTATAATTATATATAATTACTTTTAAAATATATATTTATTTATAATTAAAATTATAAATATATATTTAAATAAATACATGTCTCTAATGAATTTGGTTAATATATATATATATATATATATATATATATATATATCATGAGTTTATTTGTGGGCATGATTGTGGGGTGCTATATTCAAAATGTTAAGATTACCTCAATTATGACGATGCATATGTTATGTATTCATCATAACTGTTCATTTATATACTAACACATTTATCATGCTTTCCGTATATATGTGATGACTTGTTTTTTAGGATCTATACTTTACTAAGTACACGATTCATTCTTATTATACCCATGAACTGTAGTTGGGGGCTTGCCTGAGTAGTAAAGGATCCCCATAATCCTGTATCAGACCCGAGTTCAAATCCTGGTGGAAGTGAATTTTCGCTAGCAGGCAGTGATGCATGCATGACATGGACAGGTGGTGATGCATGCATGACGCAGGCAGACGATGACGTAAGCATGATGCGGGCATAATGTTGTACTGGGGCTTCGGGCCAGTTTGTGGGCCTTTGGTCCATATAATGGGCTTCATGCCCACTAGGCTTTCGGGCCATGTACTGAATAAATAAGTCTTGATGAGTGGGCTATCCCTTGGAGGGGCTATGGTATGCCTTTTCGGCCTATGCATATGGTGTGGGTGTATTTAATATAATTGTACCCCCAAACACCTAATATATATACCCACAAAACTTATTATGTTCTCATAAATAATTATAAAATTATAATAAATATATATAAATAATAAATATATTTATTATATTTATAATTATAAAATTTTAATTATCAATAAATACTTTTTAAATATATTTATTTATAATTATAATTATAATTATATATATATATATATTTAAATAATTATAATATTACAATAAATACATTTATTATAACTTTATATATATATATATATATTTATAATTATATACAAATATATATAAATATTTTTATTTATAATTATAATTATAAATAAATTAATTATACATAATTATAAAATTATAAATATAAGAAATATATTTTTTATAATTTTATAATTATTATATATTTTTATAAAATTATAAATATAATAAATATATTTATTATAAATTTTATAATTATTTAAATAGATATATATTTATAATTATAAATAAATAAATATATTTATAATTATAAAATTATAATAAATATATTTATTATATTTATAATTTTATAAATATATATAATAAATATATTAATTATAATTATAATTATATATATAATTAATATATTTATTATAATTTTATAACTATTTAAATGTTTCTATATTTATTTATAATTTTATAATTATTTAAATATATCTATATCTATTTATTAATCTTATAATTGTTTAAATATATATATATATAATTATAAACATAATAAGTATATATTATAAATATATTAATTATAATTTTATAAATATATATATAATTAATATATTTATTATAACATTATAACAATTTAAATATATCTATATTTATTTATAATTTTATAATTATTTAAATATATCTATTTATTTATAATTATATATATATATAATTATAATTATAAATAAAAAAACTATATCTATTAAAATTTTATGATTATAAATAAATAAATAAATATTTATAATATTTATAAATTTATAAATATATATAATTATATAAATATATAAAAATATTTATAAAAATATTTATTATATATATAATTATAAATAATTAAATATCTATTTATTATATATATAATTTTATAAATATATATAATAATATAAATAAATTATTAACATCAGTTCTGTATCAACATTTTTTTAGTGCCGCTAAAGATAACCCTTTAGTAGTGCTACCAAAATGCTGACAATACCGTTCTTTATCAACGTTATAATTTTAGCACTGAAAAATAGAAGTTTTATCAGCGGTTTCTAATTTAGCACTAATAAAAGTCTTCCTCACTTTTATAAAAATAACCCTAACAGAGTCTTCTTTACTAACGTCTTCAAGCTTTCACAGAACTCAACTGCCACCGCTGTTGTTGTTGCTGCCGACCACTACCACCAAACCCTCTCCAAATCTAAGGTATGTTTCTCCCCCTTCCCTTTCTTTATCTCTCACTCACACCCTCAGCCTCAACACTCCCTCACATGCTCGCACCCTCATCCTCGCACGCATATACCATCCACGACTTCAAAATTCATTCAGTTGACATTTCCACTTATCAACATTTCTCATTCTCCTGATTCTACATCAGTAGATCTAGTCATAGTGTTCAATAAATCAACTTCTAATTTTTAGAATTAGATCAACTATTGAACAACCTCTGTGAAAACCTATACTTCAGCTCTACCGATTTCAATTCACCAATGACTTCCTGTTGTTTTTTGTATGTTTAATATTTAATTGGCTTTAATAGTTCATCTGACAACTTCAATTGACATTAAGAAACTTTGGTGTATCTTTAATAGTTAATTAGACATATAAATCTGTTTCCACTACCCTCCGTTGCTACTAGTTTTAATATTCCACAACTTTGATTTTACAGGAGTCTATTTTATTCTTATATGAAACTCTATTAGTTTATTCTTCATGAGCAATTTTGGTTCAATCTTATGTGAATCAACTCAGTGAAGGTCCTTTTAATTTTTTCCCGATTTAATGTTACGCAACTCAACCATTAAATGTTACATGGGTATTTTTTTTCTAATTTAATCTTACACCACTCAGATTTAACCTTATGCAATTGAGTTTTTTCATATTTATCCATACACTGATCCAATGATTGCTGACACGCCCTACAACATTTCCCCATGCTTACAACTCTTAGCTACATAAAACGACATGCCCTACATGCACCACACTTACATCATTTCCCCCCTCTTATAGCTCTTAACCCCTACAGTGGTCCTCTCCTTATGTTGCACACCATAAACCAGGACAACCCGACAACATCATCTCTTCCTTAGCCTCCCTTGCATGTATGTTGTGAACATCACATCCCATACACCTGAACTCCAAGCCCGCAACAAGTTGAACTCCTACATAGGAGACTCTTGTCTTTGATATTGAATTTTATACCATCATTTGAAAGAACAACCAGTTTTCTATTTAATTATTTTATATTCATTTAATAAGGAAAAACATTAATAATTAATCTATGGACCCTCTATCAGATATTTTTTTAAAAAATTATAGGAAGCACTAAAAATTCATGGTATGAAAATGTCTTTTGATATATTCAAATCGTTTCAAGTTTATAATTTTATAATTTTATACTTTTTTAAATTTATATACTCTTATAAATTTTATAGTAAATTTTATCATACTAATTCAATTTAATAATATTTTTTACTAAATATTTATAGTTTTATAGTTTTATTCATTTATAAATTTATATACTTTTATAAATTTTATAGTATATTATATTATACATATATAGTTTAAATATAAAAATGTATTAATTATCTATAATTTTATAGTTTTCTAGATTTATAAATTAATATAAAATTATACTTTTATTCGTTATAAATTATTATACTTTTATACTTTTATAAATTTTTCTTTTATATATTATAATTTTATGCTTTTATAAATTTGTAAAATTGTATACTTCTATAAATTATGTATACTTTTATAACATATATGTACTTTTATATATTATTATAAATTTATATAAATTTATAAATTATTTACATTACTTTAAAATATATATAAATTTATAAATTATGTATATTTCTACTCATCATGATCTAAAAAATGATTTTTGAAAGTTACTCGTAACATTTTCTTTTTATGATAATGTTCAAAATATTTTATGAAAACTTTTTTATGATTTAAATTTAGTTTTCCCCTCTATATCTAAAGGATATATCTCCTAAGGATTTTTTATTCATGAGTTATCCATATAAATTATAATAATATGAACCATTTCAAACTCCCAAACATGCTAAGGATGAAATAGCTCACCATGGTTTCATTCATGTGGCAATTACCTTTAATTGTTTGGGTTCCTCTGATCAACTAGTTTTGAATAAATGGTTATCTATTTATAATTTTGAAGTTGAAGTAGATAGATGTTGTGTCCTTTATTATATTTATAAATTTCCTTTAATAAGTCTTTGTTTTTGATCATGTGGGATGATAAACTATTTTTTAATATTTCCATTTTCTTTCAATCAATTTATGAAATCCATCT
The DNA here is from genome assembly GCA_963277665.1 of Viscum album. Classification (NCBI taxonomy): domain Eukaryota; kingdom Viridiplantae; phylum Streptophyta; class Magnoliopsida; order Santalales; family Viscaceae; genus Viscum; species Viscum album. The sequence continues at coordinate 644,776,905 of OY728125.1, read as the reverse complement.
TTAATTGAACATATTTTGTGTATTTATTTTGTTAAATATTAATATTACTGAATCAAATAGGATGGATATGAATAAAAAATGGACGTATTCCAATTGTATGACAAAAGAGTATGAAGATGGAGTGAAAGAGTTCATCAAGTTTTCAAAATATCATGCATATAAACCTTCTCAAATCCTTTTCCATGTTTACATTGTTGTTATTCAAGGATAATTAGTCTAGAGGAGTTGGAAGAACGGTTGATCTATTACAAAATTGATCAAAGTTATAAATGTTGGAATAAACACGGGGAAAAAGGGAATGTATCTAGTGACTATGATAACACGACCTTTTATGGATCATCTGATATGATTACAAGTGTGGACAATGAATAAAACTATATCGAGGATGTGATTATAGATGTGAATGATGATAGAGATCATATTGAGGAAATGATAAGTATAGTTGAAGATGAACTTCTTGATTACCCAAAATTGTTTAAAAAGATAAGATTTGTGTAAAGACATCATTTTATACTGGTTTCACTAAATATATAACATTATTAGCCATACTAGAACTGTATAATTTGAAATTAGGAAACATATGGAGTGACACCAGTTTTATCGAACTACTTTCCCTCTTGAATGATATGCTCCCAGAAGACAATGAGCTCCCTAGCTGAATATAAAACACCAAATGAATGCTATGTTTGGTGGGTATGATCTCTGAAAGAATACATGTGTGTCCAAATGAATATATACTGTTTTATAAGGACCAAAAATCACTTAATGAATTCCCAAAGTGTGGTGTTTCTCGATACAAGAATGATAAATCAGGTCCTATAAAAGTTGTATAGTACTTTACAATCATTTCAAGGTTTAGGAACCAATATGTAATTGAGGATACTATAAGGTAATTGATGTGGCATGAAAATACAAGAAATAAATATGGGAAACTTTTTCACTCGACAAACTCTCCTCAGTGGAAGAGAATTGATCATGTGTATCCTAAATTTGGAAACAATCCATGAAACCTTCATTTTACATTATCTAGAGATGAAGTGAATCCTTTTGGTTTTAAAAGTAGAACTCATAGTACATGGCTAGTTATGTTGATAAATTATAACTTTCCACCATGGTTATTCATGAAATGAAAATACATCATGTTATCTATGACTATATCTTGAAAACATTAACTGGTTAATGATATTGATCTTTATTTGGATCCATTGATTGAGGATTTGAAATTATTATGAGATTTAGGTGTTATGTTGTATGATTCTTACAAAAATAAATATTTCACATTGGGAACCATATTGTATGGGATGATAAATGACTTTTCTATTTATGGAAAATTTTCAGGATATAGCATTAAAGGAACTAAAGGGTGTCCCATTTTGAAACAAGGTATACATTCAATTAGGTTGAAACATTCATCGAAGACTATGTTTCAAAAAAATCACATATTTCTACCCTGATGACATAAGTACCGATCTTGAGCGACGTCATTCGATAGAAGTTCAGAAGAATGTAAAACACCATCTCTACTAACAGGAGATCAACTATTTGAGAAATTAAAATATATGGATATTGATTTTGGTAAACCATTTTTGAAAAACCTTATGAAAACTAGTTGGAAAAATAGATCATTTTTTTTGAATTACCATACTATAATTGGTTGCATGTTAGACATTTTATTGATGTTATGCATGTTGGAAAAATGTATGTGATAGTATAATTGAAACATTACTAAATGAACCTAGAAAAACAAAGGATGAAATTTAGGCTAGGTTGGATATGGTTGACATGGGAATACGGGAAGAGTTGGTCCTAGTGAAGGGTGAAAACGAACCTTTATTCCTCTAGCTACTTACACTCTTTTTAGATAGGAGAGATATTAGTTTTCAATTTCTTAAATGACGTAAAGGTTCTAGCAGGGTATTCATCAAATATCAAGAATATTATGTAAATGGCTAATTTAAAGTTAAATGGTTTGAAATAACATGACTACCATGTTTTGATGCAAAATCTAATTCCTGTAGCTTTACGTTTCATTTTTCCCAAGAATATCCATTATAAATTAACCAAGCTCTATTTCTTTTTCAAATCTATATGCATTAAAGTTATAGACCCAAACAAATTGATGACTATGGAATGGGAAATTTTTGTTACATTATGTGAATCAGAAATGTTCTTCCCACCAACATTATTTGATATGATGGTTCACTTTATGGTTCACTTGGTGAGAGAGATCCGACTATGTGGTCCTGTACGCTATAGATGGATGTACCCCAAGGGTATGCCAAAAATCTAAGTTGACTAGAGGGTTGTATTACAGAGTGATATATTTTTCAGGAAGACATTTAATTATATACCAACTACCTATCCAGTGTGGAAAGCATTGGCCTACCAAAATCTCATCACAATGGGTGACTTGTGGGTGAAGGAATTTTTGGAAGAGATATTGTCACAATAAATATTACAGATCAGGAGTAATCCCACCTTTACATTTTTCATAACATTTTGGAGGTTTCTCCATATGTTGAAACCCATAATGAAATTCTTATGTATTTGAATCCATTAATGGATGAAATATGGATATCAAATACACATAATAAATATTTTATAAGATGGTTTCAAGACCATATTTTAAGGAGTCAGATGAAAATACGAATTAAATTTCTGAACAACTTTGAAGGCTAGCCATAAGACTAAGTGTGTATGTATTATCTTACAATGGTTATGTAATTAATGGTTATACATTCTATACAAATGAACATGATGAAGATAGTTCCATAAAAAATAGCGGAGTTACACTTGTGTTATAAGTGATGCATGTTTCTAGAACTAAAGAAAGAAATCTAATTTATGAGAATATGTCATAATTTGGCATCATCAAACAAATATAGGATTTGGATTATACAACATTCCAAGTGATGATTTTTTAATGCAAGTGGATTAATAATATGAGTGCTATTAAAGTAGATTAATTGGGATTCATGAAAGTGGATTTCAATAAGAAAGGGTACAAAGATGAACTGTTTATAATGAAATCATAGATAATACAAGTATTTTATGTTCCAAATCTTATAAACTAAAGTGGTAAATTGTTCAATTATCAAGAAAAACCATTGAAGGGTAAGATGAAAATTCAACTGAGGATGACCCTTTCATTGAGACGTCAAAATCATTTTTCAGTGGTCCCAGTGTAGATGGGGTTTTGTATTTCATAGGAGACAATAATGAAGGGATTTGGATACTAGATAGAGGGTCAAATCTCTTCAGCCTTAAAAAAAAGAGAGTTCAATAATCATGTTATATTTTTTTAATATACATTGAATTACTAGCATACTTGATGGTAGAATGTATACAAATAGAATGAAGATGCAACTTCCATATAAATAATGGATTATTTCATATTTATGTTTAATTTTTTTTAGTATTACTCATATAATAATTATTTTCTTATATAGGTGGATTCTTTTATTCAAGTTGAGGTGGTTTGTTTGAATCTGCTCATGCCTGTGAGATATTGGACTTCAAGCTTACAATTGAGATAATTCCAATAATGAAATGCATTAAGAATGCATAAAACCATCATGAAAAGATTAATTCCTACTACCTATTTAATTAATTTTATTATCATTTTATCTAATATTTTTAAGTTAATTTCCTTATTATTTTTATTTAATACTTATTTAGTTTTTTTCAAAGATATTTTGGGAAGTCATATCTTTCTTTCATCTATTTTCAACAAGCCGCAAAAGAGATAAAATATTTCTTTCTAGAAACGTTACAACAGTTTACATTTTTATTTCCCAAATTTTGTCAAACTACCAAAACTGAATATTTAGTCATTTTTCTTAGATGAAAAACATTTATCATTGTTGAAAGCCTTAAAAGTAGAGGGCACATGATATTTCTCTACTCTTATGGATTTCAACAATGAGAAAGTTTTTTCGGCTATGAACATCAAGTCAATATGTAGTATTAGTAGTTTGAAAAAGAAAGACAATGGAAATCCTATTAACATTGGTAGTTATGATTCTTTTGAGACTTTGGGATGTGTAGGAACCAGCCACACCTCAATCCAACACATGGTGTGACTGGTATGATTCAAAGTGTTCTTTTTATTTAAAATTGACATTAATTTTGGAAAAAAAGACATTTGGCATAATAATAACTAAGCAAACATATTAATATTGTTTCAATACTTTAATAAAATGATACATAAGTAAATTGTGACATGTATGAATCATCCTCACCTCAATCCCATACACGATGTGCCCAGTATGACTCAAAGTGTCCATTATCAGTTTAAAATGGACATTTTAGTTTAAAAAGTATCACTCATTAAAAATCAAGAAAACATGCTTGGATTTTATTGATAATTTAGGAAATTGATTCCTAAATAAATTTTGATGTGTAAGAATCAGTCTCACATCAAACTGATACACGATCTGATCGGTATGAGTCAAAGTGTGTGTTTCCAATTAAAAATGACATTTTAATAAGAAAGACAAGTGACATGCTCAAAACTGAGAAAAAACATTTGGATTGTTTTGATACTTTAGGGAAATTATCTATAAATAATTTGTGACATGTAAAAATTAGTTTAACCTCAATACGATTCATAGTGTGACCGGTATAATTCCAAGTGTGTCTCTTTATTTAAAAGTGACATTAATTTTAATAAAAAACATAAGTGACATGATGAAAATAAAGAAAACACATTCAGATTGTTTTGATACTTTAGAAAAATGATCCATAATTCATTTTTATGTGTAGGAATTAGCCTCACCTCAATCCAACTCACGGTGTGACTGATATAATTACAAGTGTGTCTATTTATTTAAAATTGACATTAATTTTAGTAAAAATAACAATTGACATATTGAAAACTAAGAAAACACATTTGGATTATTTTGATACTTTATTAAAATGATTCATCAGTCATTTATAATGTATAGGAATAAACCACACCTCAATTCAATGCATGATGTGACAATTATAACTCCAAATGTATCTTTTTTATTTAAATTTGACATTAATTTTAATGAAAAACACAAGTGACATACTCAAAACTGAGAAAAAGCATTAAGATTGTTTTGATACTTTAGAAAAGCAATCCATAATTCATTTTTGATGTGTAGGAATTAGTTGTACCTCAATATGACACACTGTGGGACCGGTATAATTCCAAGAATGTCTATTTATTTAAAATTGACATTAATTTTAATAAAAAACACAAGTGACATACTCAAAACTAAGAAAATGAATTCAGATTGTTTTTATACTTTAGGAAAACGATACATAAGTCATTTTTAACATGTAGGAATCATACACACCTCAATAAGATGAATGGTGTGACCGGTATAATTCCAAGTGTGTCTATTTATTTAAAATTGACATTAATTTTAGTAAAAAGAAAAATTGACATACAAAAAACTGAGAAAAAACATTCATATTATTTTGATACTTAAGGACAACGATTCATCAATCATTTCTAACACGTAGTAATCAACCCCACCAAATCCGATGCACAGTGTGACTATTATAACTCTAAGTGTGTCTTTTTATTTAAAATTGACATTAATCACTACTAAGAACTGGGTAGGAGATGCACTGACTTTTATCAGCGCTAAGAAGAAAGCGTGGATAAAATCCCCACCTTTATCAGTGCTAGCTGAAAGCACTGATAAAAGTCACTTTTATCAACACTAAAACAATCACCGATAAAGGATAGATTTATCAGTACTTTCCTTAGCACTGATAAATGTTTTTAATGAAAAATATTGTTAATATATATAAAATTATTATATTTATATTCAAAAAAATGCTTATTTATTTACATTAATTAAAAAATGCATGTCTTTAATTAATATAAATATGATATATTATAATATATATTTTTTAATAATTCATATATATATATATATAATGTTTTAAAAATGTATTTATAATATTATAAATAAATAGATATATATTTAAATAATTATAAAATTATAATATTTTTTTAATAAATATATTTATTACATTGATGCATGAGTATAATTGATGTTATATGATCATAAATTTTATTTGTTTGCATGAGTTATGTTCCAAATGTTAAGATTACCTATATTATGATGATGCACATGCATATGTTATGTATTCATCATTATGAATATTCATTTATAAATTTCCACATGTATGATTCATTAATGTTCTACCTATGAAAACTTATTATGTTCTCCTAAATATTTATAAAACTACAATTAATATATTTAAATAATACACATATTTATTACTTTTATAATTATAAATTTTTAATTATATTTAAATACCTTTTAAATATATTTACTTATAATAATTATAATAATTATATATATATATATTTAAATAATTATACAATCACAATAAATACATTTATTATAATTATATATATATATATTTATATATTAACAAATCTATATAAATAAATATATTTATAATTATATGCAAATATTTATAAATAAATAAATTTATAATTATAATTATAAATATATATATTTAAATAATTATAAAATTATAATAAATATATTTATAATATTTATAATTTTATAATTATATAAATATATTTATAAATATATACAAATATTTATAAATATATATAAATATTTATATTTATAGTTATAAATACACACACACACATATATATGTAAATAATTATAAAATTATAATAAAAATATTTATTATATATAATTATAAAATAATAAATATAGTAAATATATTTATTATGATTTTATAATTATAAATAAATATTTATTCATTTATAGTTATAATTATAAATAAATATATATTTATTTAAATAATTATAATATTATAATAAATATATTTATTATATTTATAATTATACATTTTTAATTATATAGAAATACCTTTTAAATATATTTACTTATAATTATCATTATAAATATATATATTTATATATATAAATAATTATAAAATCATAATCATTAGCAGTTTCCCACTCTGATTGTGAGTTTCCTTAATTGAAGAGCATATATTACTTTTCCTTGAGCTTTTCCTGCTCTAGGGTGAGCTGAATCTTAGATTCCTTGGAAGAAGACCTGGTAGACATACTTCAGCCACACCCTCGTGCAACAACCTAATCATCTCAGCCACACCCTCATCCTTTTGGATGTCAACCTCATCTCTAAGATTTTTCTTGATGTCAAGTCCCTTCAGGCTCTTCATCGAGCTTGTATTTATCCATGGAAGTCTTCTCTTTACCATTTAGATTGAAAATGTCAAAAGGCTGTTTATCCACCTATTCAATAGTGGCAATGTAGCATGAGGACCACTTATAACTTTCCTTGAATCCTTAGATCCACCATCATTCCTGCATAGCAAAACAAGATCACCTCCCTCACTCTTATCAAGGGGTTCATACCATGTGGATAGCCTGTAATTGAAAAATCCATCTAGGAATTATTGGCTTGACCTTGATCAAGCATAGCAGTTGGAATAGAAAATGTAATAGACATAGACTTTTGTGGAAAGACCAATCTTTCACCGTCCACCTATCTTTATTTCCCCTTTCTATGGGTAGAAACAATTAAATCACGTCTCATCTCAAAACTAAGGCATTCTTGAACAGTAACCTCAACATCTGATATATTCTCCTCCACATCAGTCCATGATGTTCCTAGACCATTATCACACTCAATTGATCCCACAATAGCCCTATTGGGAGCCATGATACCACCACCAATGTCAAAATCCTCGCTATTATGGACATCAATAAATTAATTACCATGAATATGTTGAGATGTATCCATTTGAGTCTTTATAGGAATCCCAACTTGAGTAGTGCTATTATCTCCTGGAGTAGTGGTCACCACTCCTTTCTTAATAACATCAGTGAAAGAGGATCTCCCAATAGAAAAATTGTTAACAGTAGGGGAACCACCAGCCTTCGGCCTAAACATTGACCTATGAGTTGGCTGCTTCACTTTGAATTGATCTGAGGAATGGCATTATTTTTTACTATGTAAACATTGTAGCTTCCTACGAAATTGCTCAAGATAGTGACCAATGCATAGATAAGTGCTAAAAATGGAGGGAAGTCACTCGAATTGTATAGATAGATCCAGTTTGAAGTCACCCAAAACCAAGAAGAGTCTTTTAATTAGCTCATAGGCTAGATCAATCTTAATTAAAACACAGGTGTAATGGATATACCAAGATCTCTCAGTCTCTTTGTCCATTTTGATTAGATCCCCCACTACAAAGGCAGCCTCCCACAAGATCGATGAATGCCAGAAATACTAGTTCAAACCCTTGATCCTTATCTAGATTTGCATTGATGACCTCCTAGTTGTGAATGGGTTCGAGAGAAGATCCCATTGTTGCAATGAAAGAAAACTAGGTTTCAAAGGGATTGGTCCGAAGCTCCAAGAATATTCTTAAAAGTACTTCGAGGGGAAAACAATGTGACATAAACCCTCACCGATTGAGATTATACACAAATCACTAAATCCCCAACACTAATTAATATGGATTTTCATATCATCCAGCTTCCATGGGTCATCCTTCCATGACACTGAGATCCAGGAAATAAAATAAAATTTGCATTCTTCAAGGCAGTCAACAAGAGTCTGATGGTTCAAGAGTAGATCCCATTTTTTTGAAAGTGCTGATAAAAACCTTAAGTTTTATTATAAAAAAACCCCAATAGATCACCATCTTCCTAAATCCTTCAATATTTCATATAACCATAGTGTTTTCACTACCACTCAACTTCTCCTTTGCATTTACCTTCACCTTCGCCCCTACCTTCACTGTTGATCACCTTCTCCACCATGCACCTTAGTCACCTGCTCACCTCAAGATTTCATGGAACCAGAGCTCCACCACCACCTCCTCCACCCCCACCACCTTCGCTTCCCTCACCACCTCCACTACCCTTGTTGTAACCCCTACTTCCCCCACCTCTACCTTTACTACCCTCTCCACCACCTCCGCTACCCCCATCATTACCTTTGATGCCCTCACCTTCACTACTGCTCGCTCCCCCAAAGGCATTTCTTGGAATGGTATGTTCCCATTATTAATTTATTGGTAGGTTATTTATTCCTCATTATTACATTGAAGAATTACTCTTTGGGTTCATTTAAAAAGGGGTATAAATACTCAAAACCATCTGGGGAGAGATGCTTAAGTGGTTCTTTAACAATTTTATGGAGAATGATTTTTCCAAGTGATGCTTCAAGGGGAAATACTCTTTTATGAGGAAGATGTATTTGGGTATAGTGTATATAAGTTTAATTCATAGAGATTAATTTATATGTGAAGTTTAATATTTCAAAGTGTTGATACAATGAAATGATTTAGATAATGAAGATATTGAATTGTTTTAGTTGATGAACTTTTCATTCAACTATTTTTTTCTTATAAAAAAATGAATCATTTGAGATTAGGGTGAATGATTTTTGGCTCATCATATTAATTATGAAGATAATTATTGATATTTAATAATGTAGTTTTCAAGGGGTTATGTTGATTTTTTTAGAGTAGAGCATTGTTAAAAAACAAAAAGGGGGATATTTTTATCAAAAATCAAAGTATTTATTTTTTGATTTTGTTTATAGATATATTTTAATAAAATTCCTTTAAAAATAATCATAAAATAATTATGAATCCATACTTTTAAGTTTCATAAATTTTAAATTAAACTAAATAAATATTTCCTAAGAAATAAAAATCATGCCGCAATGCCCCATTGGTTACATCATAGTATATTAATTATAGGTATAGATATTAAGGGGTAGTTGGTTGTGATGTGCTAATTAAGTACAAAATAAGATTATTATATGATATAATCTTAGTAAAAATGGAAAATAAATATCATTTCACAACAACAATAACTATGATATAATTAATTAAAGAATTAAATAAATTATTAATCACTATAAATTTTGGGAAGAATTTTACATCACAACATAACCATGTGTTTTGTTAAAGAATAATTTTCTTAAAAAAAGTGTTTAGGACTATGCATTGTGGATTATATATTACACTATAAATGAAGGTCATGAACTATTGACTATATTTTGATATTATTCATTAGGTTTTTTGACACCATGAAATGTGTTCCATGCACGTATCCACAAAATTGAAGATGTGTACCTCACTTAGATACAAAATACCGAGTTTAAGTAAAAATATGTATTATACTGGAAGAAGGATTAGATTGGATTTCCATATTCCGTGACCCAGAACGTCATAAATCAGTCTTAAAATGTTCGTAGTGTGATTATTAATTTTTCTTGGGGGTCAGAGATGGTATTTAAGGGACTATATCGATGGGACGAGACTGCAACCCCTGTGGTATAGAGAAGTTGCTTCACCTAAGTCCCCCAAAACATCGTCGACATGCAAAGTACCTGCGCACCACTCACTTGCACACCACCCAGATGAACAACCAAACAACTTCTCCCAAGGTCTCATATTTTACTATAAATAGACCCTTAGGGACTTTATTTGTAAAGATGAATTTCCTTGAAGGCCGATTTCTACTCTGATCTCCATAGTACTTCGCTCAAGTCCTCTGAAACCTCCAAGGTAGTTTCATAACACTAAAAGAGATGGAATCAAAGGGGGATAGTGAGACTTAATTCCATTTAGTGTTAAAAACAAATAACACTTGCACAACTTATTCTCTCAATCCCCTGAGATAATAAGACTAGTGTGACCACCCTTCCTCAAATAGGAACTTGCGCTACTTACTCTAGGAATACCTGTGAAGATCCTTGGAGAATTGAGCCAAGTCTCACCCAAGTGTAATAATCCAAATTATTCTTAACCCAAGGTGCAACCAATTATCCCAAGCCTACTTTCACGGATACCCATTGTGTGGAGACCCCTTGCGTGGATCACCCCTTATGCGGTCCTTCTCAATTCACATCATCTTTCATCCTACATGAGCATTTCATGAATCCTTCTTCAAATACACTCATGGAAAGGATTCTCCTTCACTGTCTCCCTTTCTTGAAAGGGAACATGTTGAAACCTCAACCAATACCTCCTGATATACAAAACCTTAGGGAAAAGAACATTATCATGTCTCCCATTTGGTTTTTTATTTCTACGGTAAGAGGTTTCCCACACTTGTTCTACCATAGGGTAAGGATTCTTAAGGTATCTGCAGATTTGGATATCTACATTCATGTGGACCCTTACCCTAGGGATAGTGTTGTGAATTTCCAAGTATTGGATTCCAGGGACAGGTCTCTGTCCACCCATTCTCATTTCTAAGACCCAGAGCCTCTGGTTCCCATAAAGGAGGGTAAGGATCACAATTTCTTTTCAATTCCATATAGAACGAGATCCTCCTTCTGTTGCAGAACTAATTTTAGGGAAAACATCCTGGTGTAATCCCCTATAGCTTTATGTAGGAGGTTGTAGTTTTGATCTTCTATAAATCCTCCACCTTCATTCATTCCTTACATTGGATTCAAATCCATTATAAATTGAAGACAAGGAAGTGTCATAGCCCCAAACTCTTCCTCTATAGACCCGAACTCTTCCGTCGTAGCCCTAGCCTCTTCTGCCGTAGCCCTATAATCCTCCATCATCGAAGGATAGAAAGTGTGTGATTTGTTAAATCTTTCACATCCTATTTTTTCTCACATCGATCATGAATCACATGGAATTAGAGTTTTTTAATGATCACAACATCTATACAATCCACCTGAAGGAATAAACTACAAGAATTATGATTCCCACCATAACTGGGATATATAGGAAGCCTTCTCAAGGACAGAGCTCTATATCATCTCATCCATGAAATGAGAAATCATGCCCCTATAAATGGGCCTCCTCCTAGGTGTAAGCTCCAAACCAGTTTGAACAATGATAACTCTAATTACTAACATAAATAGGATATATAGGAATCCCACTTAGGGCCCGAGCTCAATGGGAATCCTCCCTAAGAATAATCCCCAATCATAATTCCCTTAATCTGGGTACCCTCCTTAGGAGTAAACCTCGAGTTAATCCCCAATATCACCATGATTTAAAAAATCCCTAATGTCCCCTTCATAGGGGATATAATTCTTAGGAATAACCCCAACCTATCATCTCTAAGAGATATACTACCCTACGAGACATACCCTCGAGGGCCTCCATAGGTGTGGGGCTAATAAACTACGAGGGATTTGATTCCCATAAAAATGGGATACGTAGGAAGCCTCCTTGAGGTTCAAACCCAACATCCTAAAACATCCCTATTCTTCTGGGCCATATCCCCAGTAGGGTCTAATTTAACTTGGAAACCCATATACCTTCCAAGTTCCTTAGGCTGTTTTGGTATAAATCCCACACAAAACTTTGACTAGGTATCTTCCACCTTGACATTCTTACCACATGAAATTAAAATGTATGGTTGGGTTCTTATCAAATGCCTTTAAAAAGTATTATGTGTCCCGTTAAGTGACACCAGACTATGTGGGTTCTGATTCCTTTCACAAGGATACGTAGGAATCCTACCTATGGGTTTGATCCCAACATTATAACAACTTCCGTCTCTCTGGATGATGATAAATTCCAGAGTGATATTCATCTACCTGGATGACCATAAACTTTAGAGTGCACTAATGCGTGGCTAAAAAACTAGTATCATCATAATAACAAACAAATAATCTCTAATTAGTATATAAGAGGATACCATCAATGGATAACCTTAGATACATATAGATATCTCCATTGATGAAGAACCTTGAATACATACTGATGATTCTAAATTCCACATATTCTAATAATTGATTGCTAATATTGGGACAACTCACATTATACTTGGGAATTAATGATGGATTCATGAGCATATCTTAAATCTATAAGAGAGTCCTAGAGGAGGAAATAATTCCCCCCAAAAGGGTATGATGACCCCGATCTCCCATCCTCTCGACCAATGTGAGTTCTTAAGAATCATGGGTCAAAATACCTAACTGGTGTTTGCCTTTAAGAATAAGGTCCCTATGGATACAAAAACATTGGGTGTTTCTTGTTCTATGAATAAACCCATTGTAAATCATTCATAAATAATGATTTCCCCAATGAAGTTGAATTTCCATCGGAAACAAAAAATGGTGAACCCAACGTGAATGAATAAATTATATAATTTCCTTTAATTAAAGGGATGTATTGATCAGTCTCAATCATACCATTCTATTTCTCAAGGAAAACATATTTCCATCGGGGAAAAAAATGGTGAAACCGATGTGAATAACTAAATTATGGAATTTATTTCAATAAAAGGGATGTATTGATCAGTCTCCATCAGACCATTCCATTTCTCGAGGAAAAAATATTTCCATCAGAAACAAAAAATGGTGAAATCGACATGAATCCTTAACCAAGATGATAGTGTCACCTACCTATTAGGCCCATTACATTATCAAAGGAAACAAGGGATGGATAGGGCAATCAATCCTGCATGTATTCATCTAAAAAGATGATTCTTTACTCGGGTTAATTGTTTGTATTTTTCATATATACAAGAACTTACTTTCAAGAAATCCCTTCAATCCAATGGATTCCTTCAAGTTTACACCTGTGGACACCCTGAATACTGCTCAAGATGAATCCTCATCCACATGAAGGATGACATCACTAACTCAGCATCTTCAATGCTGGGTCTCCAATGCACTGGTTTGAGAGTACTGTTAGCACAATACCATCTCGACCTGGGAGGCTAGCTGATAGGACCTCCAGATCAATAATCACCCTTAGTTTTTCATTCAAAGACGACCGATGGTCCTGAAGTAGACAACATCAGTTTCTGTCTTCAACCATTTCAGAAGCTTATCCCCATAATGAAATAACTAGTCCCTCCTATATTTCAGGGAGGTGGATCCGGAGGCCACTTCTGGACTCATCTCGAAGATATAATGATCCTTCTAAAGGACTCCTTCCAATAATCACCATCATTAATGCCACACAACAGTGAACCCTCAATATGATGAGGGTTTCACCTTCGATTGTCCGACTTAGGTCCCTAAAACCTGAGCACACAAGATGGCCCACTGGGGATAAAAATAGGCCAATAGGGAGTAGGTTCACACCTTTACCCCCTCTGGAGAATCCCACCAACCCAATTTTGTGGAAAATAATGAGCATACACATACACCCATATTCTTTAATTTGGATATCCAGTAGACTCACCTGGTGGAATTCAAAGAAGCCTACCAACCAAATATGGTGACAACCTGCAAGTAGGACCTTACACCTATATACACCTACCAAGCCTACCAGCAAACTCATATGGAAGCACTCAAAGAAGTATATTGACCATGTTTGGTGGAAAACAACAAGAAGGAACATACACCTACCAATATTTATTAGGATTTTCAGTAGCCTCATCTGGAATCACACAGAGAATCTAGTTAGAAAGTCCTAATAATAGGAAGAGGGCAAACTCAACTCTCTACCCAAAAGTACTGGCAGTATCCACTGATAGGAAAGGGAGGATATGAGTAGGAACATACACCTACTATAGATACGGAATGGATGTATATTCCTATTCTATCCACTAAAGTCACCAAGAACATCTTGGAAATAGTGAAAGGGAAAACAGAAATCCCTGCCCATATCCTATAGACTTTCCAGGATATCATAATGGTTGTGACAATAGTACTTGAGGGACGAAAACATAACTTAATCCCCATACTTAGGGTGGATCATCATCATGTCACCGTAGAATAGATACATACCACTGATCCCATCCATGAGGCTCATGGGGAAAACTCCCCCATATCACATGGACAACCGGATTGGGAACATACATCCACTCCAACTAGAGATAATTGACCTATTCTAATGGAAAATCCAAGGCAGGAACAAACAACTTCTCATGATAACCAATTTTACCAACAGGTGTCCCCAATTACTTGTAAGAAGATTCCTAAAAAGAAGTCTCATCAAGCACGGTTAGAGAATAAATAGATAATTTGTGATCTGGATCCACTTAATGCTAGAGTTATTGAAACCCTAAGAAATTTATCTTTTTAAGCTCAATATCCTAACCTCCCGTTACCAAATTATGGGATCATTAGCAATAACTATGAATTTCCTTATCAGATTCTTCCTCATGAAGGATTGATTCATGATAATCCGGTCAATCT
Source organism: Viscum album (assembly GCA_963277665.1). Lineage (NCBI taxonomy): Eukaryota > Viridiplantae > Streptophyta > Magnoliopsida > Santalales > Viscaceae > Viscum > Viscum album. The sequence goes on along the minus strand of OY728125.1, from coordinate 644,761,783 downwards.
CAAGATCCTATCTCTTGATGAGAGCCACAGAAACCCTCCATGTGGCTAGAAGACCATGGAGCAAGAGGGTCTTCCCCTTACTATAATCCACCATGGTGGTCCTCCCCATGATTTAATTAATGGTGAAAGTTCTCTCTGCAGTAGTGATTCACACTGTCAAGAGAATTTTTTAACTGAAAATGTAGTAATGAGAAATCCATCTTATCTTGAGGCACTTACAAACACGAGGATAGTCATGTCTGATGCCTTTTCACTGGTGGATGAAATCCTTTCTCAGCTAGAAAATAGCCCAAGGTGAAGGTCATTCTCCAAACCTCCCATGCGTCATTTTACTTCCAATATAGTAGAGGAAACCCTAGATGATCCCATTGCTTGTAGTAATATAATTGGTAAGAATCTAATCTGGTCAGACCAGGTTAAGGAACCTCTTGTGAAAGATGAAGAAGATCTACTAAACATGAGGAAACAATTATCTAAATAAGACATACTGGTCATGTTATGGCCTTTATCCACCTCTCAATATAGAATTCTAGAGGTGTTGGTGGAGGATAGTATGCATGAAGTTCGCCTCAACATATGGAAAAATATTAATCACCTAAAATAAAAGGTATTAGCTTATGAAGAGTATCAAACTCATGTAAATGTATTAGAAGGGTTACAAAACAAAATTGACTTGGCATATCTCCCGACTTATTGACATCCAAATATTGAGAAACAATAGGGATCCCTTCAACGTGAATGCCTCAATGCACTAATGAGGTTGTGAAAACTGATCACAGATACCCCATCTAGTGTTTGTATTAGAGGATGGGGTATACATGGGGAATTACATTTCACTGCACTCTATAGCCAAGAAAGATCGAAAAAAGTGGTCCCATTCAATGTTATTTTTCTAGTATGGCTACAACAAACAGAATATGTTCATGACTAGAGATATGCTCAATAAGAATAGTCCCCGACTGACTTTCATCGACATCAGGTCAAGAGATAGAAAGTTGTTGATATACTTTTGTGTCAAGCATCTGAGAACATTGAGCAGGCATCCCTCTTAGAGGATGTCAGCTGTCAGATTGAAAAAATGTTAGAAATATCTCAATGGTATTCCAAAATGGGTGATTTAAGTGATTGTTGAATAATGCAACCAACCAATGTATGGACTAGAATCTATAAAATCAGAAGAAAAAATGCGATAATATCAACCACAACATTTCGAGGAAAACCCCATCCCATAGGGATGAGATTTTTTAACCTAACCCCCAGGATCATCTTAACAATCCTGAAGGGTTGAAAAGGAAGAACAAGAACAACCCCAAACCTCAAGGCTTGATGATTTTTTACCCCAATAATCCCCTACTTAGTAGAAATCAATTTTCTCCCAATTAGGGAAGAAGATGCGAAATGAATCCTCTCACTTTATGCCATCTTGTGATTTATTAACTTCATTTGGAACGTGCACAACTAAACTATCATAGGATTCCCTTAGGATCACTGTCCATCAAAAAACCCCCGGGGAACCAATTAAAAAGAGGACAAGGTCTTGAGGAGGACAAAGAAGAAGGAAATCTCATAGAGATTCCAATAGAATACCTACAATGCACTACACATCTGTGAATTTCATTAATTCCATTATAAAAGACCCTCCAGGACATAAGACCAATTCATAGGATTTTGAAGGGTAAGTTCCTATTCCTAAGATGGTCCACACCAAAATGAATACAAAAGGCGTGTGTACCCAAAACAATAGTCTCACCCAAAATTTGGGTATCTATTCAAATAATCCAACTCTACCTCCTCAAAAGGAACCTAATAAGAGAAAAGGTAAGGGTCACACCACATCTCACCTTCCCCCAGAGAAGACCAATCTCTTTCAGTAGTGGAAATATTTTCTCAGCAAGAGGAGGAAATGATAGAGTTGAGAAGAATAAATTTAGAGTTACTTTGAGGCAATATTCCTGCTAGATATGCTCCAAAAGTTGACCCTCAACTCAAACTCCTATTTGGAACACCTTAGAAAAGAGGTTTTTCCGCAAAAACTAAAGTATAAAGAGAAAATTCGCTCAATGTGTGAAAAAACCACCAATATATTTGAATACCATGACAATAGATCAAGAATTACCTCAATTGGATACATAACCAGAACATGGTCAGACACGTCTTTATAGGCTTTCCCCTATTGGTTACCCAGGAAAAATACTAGCGGTGCCGTCACTAGTGGTCCTACCAATCACCACACATATACAGGCTCCAACTGTCGCACCTATTTGGGTCCGGACTTAGTGAGAAATTCCTTGAATTCTTATGAACACCATTGAGTCATTAATGATTCTATTAGAAGATATGGAAGGATGGCGTACACTAGTACATCCAGAAAATAAGTTTTATCCTGAATGGGTGAATCCAACTCCTCCTCCACTGAACTTTGAGAATCCAACATTTTTGATTTTCAATGGATTAGGAGATCTGGAGCAGCACCTAATGCACTACATCTCTCACTGCAATCCCATGATAGAAACCCCTAAGAAGCAAGAAGTAGTGAAACTCAGATAATTCATTCAATGATTATTGGGTCCAACCTTTGTATGGTACATAAGTTTACAGTCCTGATCAATCACTGGATAGGAATATCTTGATTAGAAGTTTCTTTCCCAGTTCAGATCGATGCTGAAGAAGACAATATTCTTCGATCTCACAAACTGCAAGAAAAGAGAGAATGAAAGAGTATTAGATTTCAGTTATCATTGGAAAGGATTGACTTACTCCTTGAACATACCACTAACTCAAAAAGATCCGTTACCTATCTTTGTAGAAAATATCTATGATGAGTTTCACACACCATTTATCCCTGTGAAATACACAAGAGGGTTTCAGGATCAGGTCACAATTTCTCAACAGTTGTAAAAATCCATCACAAACACCAAATTCAAATCCTGAGTAATCCCATCAGCTTAGGGAGTGAGAACATGAAAGGTAAAGGCTGCTACAGTTACACTTAAGCTATCCCCTGTATCCACTCATATCTCAAATCCTATATCATACTATAGGACCCCACCTCATGAGCATCGGTAACAACAACCGCATCATCAAGATGATCAAAGAGATCATAGGTGGAGATAGTTTTAGGAGTTAAAAAATAAGGTCTATTTTTTTTTCCGAATGACCAAGTCCTTGACCAATTCATATTAGATTTTGAAAAAAACACAGTCCATTTTCCAAAGATTAATAATCCTAACAAATAGGGTGATTAGGATCTCCCTATTTTACTTTCCATTAAATGTTGGGGCATTCCATCCAGGAGTGTTTTGTTTCGAAGGACCTCCTATAAAAGATGGTGGATTATGGGTAAGTGAAAATGAAGAATTCACCAGCCCAGGTGGAATATATTTTTGTTACCAATCCAGAGGAGGAAAGTGAGTGGCAAGAAGTCAAAAGAAAGAATGCACAAAATTTCAGTGATTGTATGGTCAGCAAAAAAATCAACTGAACTCATTCCATTCTATAGACAAAGTTGAAGCAACCAAATGTTCCACCTTCCACTTACACTATAGTAAATCTAGATTCATTAAAATACCCATCCTATGAAGGTCAATCCTCAAATAAGAGACATGTATATAAGGATAAATAATGAACAAAATAATATGAGTTTATGTTAAGGCCTAAGTTTTCCATGACCTTAGTGGATTTTATGCCAACCATCTCAAAAGAAAAGGCACCACACCTCCAAATGACACATTAAGAGTCGACCCCCAGGCAAAATATTCATCATATGAAGAGTTTATCTTTGGTTCCATTAATGTAATTCATTTAATGAATCTCTACTCAAATTATGTTTCTAATTATGAACCTAATTTACCTACACTTTATTGGGGAACTGGAGGAATAGGTCATCAGGGTTGAGGATACAGGGGAAGATGTGGTCGTGATAGGAGTAACTACTTCAACCACACCCCTACTCAAACCATCTATGTGGCCAAAACCTGTGAGAAATCTCTCCAATGATCTCAAAAATAAAAAGGGATTTATTCCTCCACACATTATACGGTCTTCCCTGACACGATTATCTTGAAGAAATACTTAGTGGTTATGCCACCACCTCCTTGACAGGTAGGCAGACCTAGCCAGCCTAATCCACCAAGGACAGGAACACTTCTATCTCCTATACCAAGGAATGAACCATCCACATTAGGAACATCATATCCTAAGGTTCCTATAATATAGAATCTTCATTCCAGAAAACACAGACCTCTGGATCAAAAATATGATGTCTTGAAGCAATTATCCCAAGTTACGATTAATTTATCAATCATGGATTTTCCAATTCTATCAAAATACCTTTGGGAAACACTTATTGAGGCTTTGTCAAGCCCTCAAGAATTTGAATTTGAGGTCACTCCTACTGAAGTATATCATGCATAGAATGATTCTGCAGAATGCGATGCAGTCATTTCCTTCATCGACCAAGATGAGTATGCTGTCATACAAGGATATTTTATACCATTTTATATTTCTAGAAATCTAAATGACATTGATATCCAATGAACCTTCATTGATAATGGCTCAAGAGTCAACCTTATCTCAGTTCAGACACTTCGTTAATTGGGTCTCAATGAATATCACTTGTCTCCCTCCACTTTGATGTTATAGGGTTATGAAAAGAATAAGAAAGATCCTCTCAGTGAGATCACACTCACAACTCAATTTAGAGATATTGTGTCTAATTCAGGGTTCATGTTAGCCTGGAAGGACATAGATTTCAATGATCTACTAGGAAGACCTTAGCTGCATCAACATGAAGCCATTTCTTCATCATACCACAAATGTATCAAATATTCTATCAATGATCAAATTGGGACATTATATGGTGACAAGGATCTGTTCAAATCTTGTGAAACACAATATATTGATGTATGGTTCTATCATAATGGAGGAAAACATACCATGGATGATGATGTCACTCATATCAATGCCCCAAATGGATTGAAGACAATCCCAGCTAACCCTTTTAAGCATCTCATCACAAATTACGTGCTACCTATTAATCAAATTGAAAGGGTGGTCTAGAATTCAAATTTTATTTAGAGTCTTATATAATGTCAGTTATGACAGTTAGGACCAATGGTGCTGAAGAAGTTATCAAATCTTTGAGTGATAATGAAAGATTGAATGAAAATGTATTCATTCTTTCCCCTGAGCTTCAACAAAGCCCAATTCTATTATTTGAATTGGAAGAGGCCATCATGATTATAGGAGAAAGCGGTGAGAATCATTCTCAGTCCCTTGTTTCACCTTTAGGATTCAATAAGGCTTCATTCTAACAAGTGAGACTGAAATGATTGCCTCATCCTCCGGATGTCTGAATGGAGATTTACCTCTTCCTTACGAGGAACTTGTTTTATCATCTCCTCCCCAAGAAGAAGTATAAGTAGTGAAACATGAGGAATAGGAAGAGTAAGAGGAAGAATATATCAAGGATTCCCCTTCAGCATTTGAGGAAGGAATCTACACCACCATGGATGAACTTAGAGGAATAAATATAGGTACAAAAAAGATCCATTCCCCACTCTAATTAGTGTGACCTTGAATCCCGAAGAACATGAGGAATACAATTCCCTCCTAAAGCAACATTGGGATATGTTTGCCTAGAATTACATAGAGATTCCATGACTTGACCTTGAGGTGGCCACACATCATTTGGGTTTTCTAGAAGATCATCGGGGGTACAAGCAAGAAGCTTGGAGGACACAACCGACTCATGCCTACAAAATTGAGGCTAAAGTGAAAAAACTCATCAAAGATAATTTTATCTGAGGTGTGAAATACCTAAAATGGCTATCCAATATTTTCCTTGTAAAAAATAAGAATGGTAAAATTAAAGTTTACATTGATTTCATAGATCTCAATCGACATTATCCCAAAGATGACTTCCCAGTTCCAATTACAGAACTTCTGATTGATGCAATGACCAGTTATCAGGAACTCTCCTTCATGGATAGCTAATCTAGTTACAATCAAATCTAGATGGATCCAAAAGATAAATAAGCCATAACCTTCATAGTGCCTCAAGGAATATTCTGTTATCATGTAATTCCCTTTGTCTTAAAGAATGTTGGGGCCGCATATGAACATGCTATGCATCATATCTTCAAACCCTTCTTGGGAAATTATTTCAAATGATAAATTGATGACCTAGTGGTTAAATCCCAACAATGCTCCAATCACCTGGATGAACTAGAAAACATCTTCATAAATCTTCGACAACATAATCTGAAGATGAACCCCTTGAAATGTGCTTTTGGGGTAACCTTGGGAAAATTTCTCGGCTTTGTTGTACGCCATCATGGCATCAAAGTTGATCCTAATAAGATTAAATCTATCCTTGGCATGTCACCTCATATAAATTTGAAATTGTTGAGAGTACTTCAAGGACACTTAGACTACATTCAATGATTAATATCTAACCTCATAGGAAAGTGTTTACCCTTCACCAAATTGATGAAGAAGGGGGTCACTTATCAGTGTACCAAGGAATGTAAATAATCATTTGATGCCCTTAGGAAATACCTCTTGAGTCCACTGGTATTAATGCCACCTGTTTAAGGAAATCCTCTCATTCTATACACAATAGATTTGCAATGATCATTGGGTACTTTACTTGTATAAAAGAATGATGTTGGGAATGAAAACACCCTTTATTATCTCAGTTGATCCATGATAGACGTAGAGACTTGATATTCAGATATTGAGAAAAGCTGTCTGGAGTTAATATTTGTAGTTAATAAGATGATTCACTACCTGTAGCACCATGAGATCCATTTGGTCTCTCAAAATAACCTGCTCAAATTTATCCTCAGTCATCCTATTTTGAAAATACATCTGGCATGGTGGGTAGTTATCCTGTAGTAGTTTGATATACAGTTTGTGCCTCAGAAATCAGTGAAAGTCCAAGCCATAACAGACTTCCTCACTAAGCACCCATCTGTAGAAGAGATATCATTGAATACTAAACTTCCCAATGAATAAATCTTCCCTATTCAGGATATCCCCCAAACATGGGAGATGTATTTTGACATTGCTTCTAGAAGTCCAATAGGAAGAGAAAGGAATACCCTAATATTAACAAAGTTGGTTTAGGAATTGTTCTTATCTCCCCAGAGAAGGTAGTGTTTCCATATTAATTACTTTTATCAGAAGGTGGTACCAACAATGAGGCAGAATATTAGGCTCTCATTATAGTCTTGGAATTAACACTCCAATTACTAGTGAATCACCTGGAGGTGAATGGTGATTCAGAATTGATAATCAAGAAGATAAATGGGGATTATTCCATTATAAAGGAAGATATAATACCCCTATGTGATTATGTTTGAGGGTTAATGGAAGAATTTACCTTAGATCCAACATTGACTCACGTCCTGCGATCACAAAATGCTCAGGCATATGCGTTGGAAAATGCAGCTACAGCTGTGGCAGATTCAAATCGGGATGAAATAGTCATCAACATTGACCATCATTGAATGGTTTCACCTTTTTCTCAGATAAAAGTAGAATAGATCAATGAAATTATTCCCATAACTAAACCATATATCCCTACCATGGGATGGATGACACAAATTATAAAGTATCTCTAAGATGGAGTACTTCCACCAGATAGGGTTGAAAGAGAAAAGATTTAGTAGTGAGTGGTTAATTTCACTCTTTATAATGGAACAAATCACTAGAACATTCTCTAAAAGAGAGGTTTTAATGGATTACTTCTTAGATGTGTTAATGGAGAAGATATTATAGATTTTATGGAAGAAGTACATGAAAGAGCCTATGGTTCCCACCAATCAAGGTATAGGTTTTCTGATCAAATATGAAGGCTTGGATACTTATGGCCTTCAATGATGCATGATTGCACAAAATTCACTAAGAAGTGTCATCCCTACCAAGTACATGCTAATTTCAGCCATCAAACACCAGATTTTCTACATACAACTAAATATTCCTGGCCATTTCCACTGGGGAATGGATATTGTATACCATATCCTTTAGATATGACTAAATAGTTCAAGTACATCCTTACTGATACTGATTTCTTCTCCAAATGGGATGAGGCAATACCCCTCAAATAATTTAGAGCCAAAATAATTCTTAGTTTTTTAAAATCTAACATCATTACTAGATTTGGTGTCCCTTACACCATTTTTAGGGAAAATGGCACCAATTTCCATTCTACTAAGGTGGAGAAGCTATATCAGGAATACAATATCAAATCCAACCATTCATCCCGCTATCATGTAGCAGCCAATGGAAATATATTGGATTTTAAAAAGACACCATAGAACATACTCTAGAATATGGTGGATAAAGATAATAAATATTGGCATGATAATATTTTTCATACCTTATTGGCTTACCAGACTACTACCCATACTACTACGCGAGTATCCCCATACTCATTGGTGTACCGAATAGAAGCAGTATTTCCCACTGAGGTTCAATTTCTATCACTCCTTATTTCTATTTTTGACCATCTATCCATGGATGAGAAATCCCAAAAATAGCTGGATGAGCTGGAGAGATTGGATAAAAAGATATTTCACACCTTGCACCACCTGGAGGTCTATCAGAACTAGATAACACAAGCCTTTAACAAGAAGATCCATCTTAGTTTATTTCTCCAAGGAGAATTGGTATGGGTCCTTAGGACTCTGATGATACTAGGAAAGAAGTCTCTGAAGCTTTATCCAAAGTGTGAGGGACCTTACTCCATACATAAGTTCCACTATAATGGAGCTTATTCCTTAATCTCAATGGATGGAGAACTCACTACAACTCCAACCAATGCAAGGTTCTTGAAGAAATACTTTTTGTAATCACACAGAGTTCGTCTTAGATGTAGGAAGTTAAACTATATATCACTACTTGTGTCCATTTTTCATGAAGTTAAAATTCATAGAATCATTGTACTTGTCTCATGATGATAAACTACTTGACATATAATCCAAGATGCAAGATGTTAAACTATATAGAACCAGTTTTCCTCACCACATGACATTAAAATATATGGTTAAAGTCTTCTTAATTTGACGTTAATAAATCCACAAGATACCACAAGTAGACACTCCTTGTGTTCCCTAAAAAGATGAGTAGCTTCCATATGAAAACCCCACTCACCTCATTTCCACTCCATAGTGGCACTTGAACCCCATTTATCCCTATGTTTGGATCAGACCTACATGGATAATACTTGTCAAGAACTACGCGTGACTAGATTCCTACCCCAACAAGATAAGTAGTGACACCTAGATTTTCTATCTGGGGTCCAACCACAATGTTTCTTTCACATCAGGTGACATCATGTCCTCGCTGCATGATGATAAACTACATAGTTCACCAAAAACTACATGCGGCTTGATTCTAATTTCTATGAGATACATAGTGATGCATGGGTCTCCAATCCTGGGTCCAACAACAACCATAAAGAAAAATTTTACCCTTTCCTTATGTAAGAAGCAAATATATACTTGGAATTCATCTAAAACATATGGATAAATTCTCATACCATTTTGTGTCTTGAGACCAACCATTATTCTAGAAAATATCTAAAAAATATTAAATCCCCATTCCTTATACCGAACCTCATTTGGTGTGGGGAACCATTATTAATAACTATATATGGATTGATTCTATCCCCATCAAGATATGTAGTGACACCCAAATATTCTATCTTAGGTCCAACTGTAATGTTTTAGAAGCCCCTTTACTTCCCATGTATGGATCAAACCTACACAGGGAGCATTTCCAAGAACTATATATAGCTTGATTCTCATACCATTGAGATACATAGTGATTCCTGGATCTCTAATCCTAGGACCAACTGTGATTTTGGAAAAGAAAATTCCCCTTCCTGTTCCCCATGCATGAACCATATCTTCATAGAGAACCTTTCCAAGACTTATGCCTTAATTGTCATTACAATTGAGATTCATGGTCATTCATAGAATTCATTTTTTATGCCCAACCATCAGTCTATAGGTTATCAAAAGTACCCTTTCCCACATAAAAGTATGATTAGTGTGGGAAAAAACTTTCAAGAACTACGTATGTCTTGATTATCATCCTATTAAGATACACAATGATGCCCAAATTTCCAATATTAAGTCCAGACGAAATTAAATCATAAAGACCCTTTACTTCCTATACATGAATCAGATATACACAAGGAGCCTATCAAGAACTATGTGAGGATTGATTCTCACCCCTATGAGATATGTTGTGACACCCATAATTTCATTCTTGGGCCTGACCATAATGTTTCCATCACTTTATGTCAGTTGAAATTCATCCTTACTACATGACATTAAACTACATGGAATTTCATGAACTAACTGTGGCTTAATTCTCATTCTATTAAGATATGCAGTGACACTTGGGTCATATCCCATGGTTCAACCATAATTTAAAATCTCCCACTCCCTATGTACAGATCATAATTTCATAGATAAATTATTTAAGAACTGCATGTGGCTTGATTCTCTCCCCATCGAGATATGTAGTGATGTTCATATCTTCAATCCTGGGCCCATCCACATTGCAACATAAAAAAATCCCCTACTTTCCCATGTACAAGTTAGATATACATGGGGAGATCTGATATGAGTTCCCATTTTACACATGAACTCATATCTATTATAAATACGTACAGATTGATTCTTTCTCTGAAAAGATACATATTAACACTTGGGATCTACATCCTGGACTAGCCACAATATTCCTTTTCACATCGAAATCACCCACAACCTTTTCATAAGACGTTAAAATGCAAGGACAACGTCTTTGACGCATGACTTTAAACTAAACGATACCTTTAGAACTAAATGTGGATTGATTCTCATCCCATTGAGATACATAGTGAATCCTAGGCCTTAAACCCTAGATCCAGCCAAGGGGTAAAATAAAATCCCCCCTCTCCTATATACAATTAAAAATCTACTCAGGAGCTTTTATTTTGGGTCCTCTCTTTAGAGAGCCCCACCAAGGAAACAAGAGATGTCCTGATTATACATAGAAGTCAGATCTATGTAATGGACTCCAAATTCATGGATAGTATTGATCCAATTATTATTTTATACATTGAACAATACCCCTTCTGCATTTCATACTCCTAATCTTGGATAGATCTTAATGATCATTCCTTAGCTTCTAATGGTAGTATGTTTGATACTTGATAGCTCCTTTACCTGACTATGAAATATGTTCCCTAGTTCGCCTTGAATAATTCACCCACATAACGGGCTTGTCAGCCTAAGGATTCCACTGTTTGATTATGCATTATGTGCCCTATTTGGACATGCATAAAATAACCCCCATAACAAGTTTTTCAACCAGAGGTAACTTTTTTCTTGGGAGAAGCCTCTTTTATCCCTTTAATCCTTGAAAAAGTATACTAGAACCCTCATATTAGTGTTCATACCTTGTATATTTGTCCCATATCCTTTCTCCTGACCTGAAAGCCTCCAAGACTATGGTTTAAACTTTTTGACTTTCACCTTTTCAAAGCATAATGGAATACTTTTGGGCTATTTGACCACATACTATCCATCATTTCCATAATCTAGTGGTCCTAGCCATATGACCTAAAACTATAGGTATCATACTTCCTATGTTTGGGTTAGACCTATACAGAACATCCATTTCCCTAATTATTTGGAAATTCCAACTTGAAATACCCCTTCCATATTTAGGTACTCTCTCCAGAAACCAAACTCTGTGCTTAGGAAAATATGAATCTCTATAAACTTTCATTAGCTTTTAGCGATAAAATTTCATAATTATTGAGAGATATTTTTCCTAACCATGCAGTATGTTCCCTAGTTGGCCTTGCATATGTCACCCATATAATGGGTTTTTATGCCAAATGATTCCACTATTTATATATGAAGTATGTTCCCCAGTTGTCCTTGCATAAAATAGCCATCACAACAAGTTTATCAACTAGCGGTAAATTTGTTATCATGGAAGACTTACTCTAATTTCATAATCCCTTTTTCCCATACCACCATTAAGATCCATAAATCCACAAATCACATCTTAAAACTTTCTCTTTCCACACATTAATATAGTAGTACATTTCTAGACAGATTACCAAGAATCATAAAATCATCAAACCTTTGGTCAAAGATACAGACCTTAAATTATAGCCCCCATAATGTCCTTACTTCATGAATTTAAACTGTACATCATAATTTCCTTACTGCATGAATTTAAATTTCACAACATAATGTCCTTACTTCATGAATTTAAACTTCACAACCGTTAATGTACTTAGTGCATGATTTTAAACTGCACAACATAATGTCCTTGATGCATGACTTTAAACTGAACAAACCATAATGTTCTTGCTGCATGAATTTAAAATTCACAACATAATATCCTTACTGCATGACTTTAAACTGCACATACCCTAATTTCCTTACTGCATGACTTTAAACTGCACAACATAATGTCCTTACAACACAAATTTAAACTATACAGTCCCTAATGTCTTTACTGCATGAATTTAAACTACATAAGATAATGTCCTTTATGCATGACTTTAAAATTCATAGCCCATAATGTCCTTACTGCATGACTTTAAACTAAACAACATAATTTCCTTGCTGCATGAATTTAAACTGAGCGACCCCTAATGTCCTTGCTGCATGTCTTTAAAATGCATAACATAATTTCCTTGATGCATGAATTTAAATAGCACATCCCCTTAATGTCCTTGGTACATAAATTTAAACTGCACAACACAATATTAGTGTTAGGTCCACTAGGTCGAATACCCTGAGAGGGGGGGGGGGTGAATCAGGGTATGATAGATTAAAACTTTTCCCCTACAGATCTTGTTTCATTGTTAAACAAAACTCAATTATCTCTTCCTCCTATAGCAATATATAAACAAATATGAAATCATGCATAGAACACAATGGTTTTTACTTAGTTCACCCTCATTGGGATATATCCAAAGAACATACAACTACGATATGTCGATGTACCAAATCCACTAAGGCTCACTACCAATAATGAGTATAATGTTTGGGCTAGATCTTATATGCCCAAGCTCACTGCCTTTACAAGGTTTAGGGTCTTCTCACTACAATCCCAAGGGTCACTCCCTATGCTTCTTTATCTAGCTCACTTATGGTGGAAAGGGTCACCGTATTCCTCTTCCCACACTCACTGCTCTTGGAAAGTAATCCACACACAATATATAGACTTGTAGGTCAATCAAAGTTTATGGAAATGTAGTTCTTTTCTTTTTCACGAATTCATGCATTCTCAACTATAGGTAGATGCTCTGTTAAAGTTCCCTTTTCACCCATAGATGAAGTCCACCTTCCCGAGTACTACTAGATACTGGAAAATACTTTCGTAAACTGATTTTAAGCTTTCATAAGATTCCTTATGAAAAATTAAAACCACATTGTTCCTCTAGTGTACTGTGTACCGAGTATAGTACATGTATCACCTCCTCCATGTACCACTTCCACCTCTACAAACCTCACTTCATGCACTGACTGCCTCTACCTTCGCTATCACGTATCGCCTCTTCATACCAACTCTGCAAACCTTTTCTACGAATCACCCTTTGTCTGTGAAGTTATCTATTCACAGACTTCCTTTTCAATATGACTGCATACTGTGCCTTCTTCCTCCATGTACCATGTCCTTTTTGGGTTATAGTTCTTTGAAAAAACTTTCGGCAAAATTTATTTCACATGAACCACTTAAACATTCGTGAAATTCTCCCTTGCGAACTTATTTAGGACTTCACCGAAATCCTAGAGAAAAAGATGTTCTCTAATGATATTCATCATCTCTTCTAATTGGTGGGATTATAAATTCTTATATAGGAAAAGATATACTCAATATATGCTAATCCAAGATTTACCAAATCTTTGATTTGGTACACCCTCCACCGCATACCGATCCTCCTACCACCATGAACCGCAAGCCTTCATACAAACCATTTTTCATACGCAGTCTGCATAATGCCTTTGATTATATTCGATTGATCTCTATCCTTTCGTGTAACATACCCCCTTTACTGAAAACCATTGCTGTGAACTATTTCCAATTTTGCAAAATGCTCCAGCGTACCATTCCTACTGCTCCACGTACTGTTCCCAGAACATGGTATGCGATCCATGAACACTGACCATTATCATTCACAATCATCTGTCTTTGTCAAAAAACACAATCAAACCCAAAACATACTGAGGGGACACCTTGAGGGATTTTTTCCCAATAATTAGAAATCCCATTTCTGAAAAAATATGCCCTCATTCATATATCAAATTCATATAGAAGTGGTTTCCCATTCATGGCCTATGTTGGTACAAATGATTCCTTTATTTTCAGGCATCTTTCCTTGGAAAATCCACCCACTATGGTCTCGAGACATCCAAATATCAAACCTTTTTTGTTCATTAGTAAAATAATGTCAAAATTATTGAGATCTCTTTTGCCTGACCATGTAGTATGTTCCCTAGTTGGTCTTGCATATGTCACCCCCATAACAGGTTTTTCAGCCAAAGGATGCCACTATTTGACTATGTAGTATATGCCCCAGTTTTCCTTGCATAAAACATATCTCATAATAGGTTTTTCAATTAGTAGTAACTCCATTCTCAGGAGAGACATTCTCTATTCTTGAATACCATGTTTAAATTCGGAAATCCCAAAATTTTCTCAAGATTCACCTTGGAAGTATCTAAAGAATATCATAACATTTTTATCCATCAAGATTTGTTTGGGTTATAATTTCAAAATTCATGGTCTAATCTGTTCGACCTAAAACACTTTCCCCTTTTTGTCTAACATGCATGACTTTAAACTGCCCATAAAAAGATACATAGTACTCACCAGGTTGAAAAATCACAAAAGGGAACTCTAGACAAAAGTTGAGTCTCAACTTGCTAGACCTACACTATGTATTGTTTAGAAAAAATAGAGCAATGAAAAGTTAAAATAAACAAATTCTGTAGGGGTTTCCACATAACCCTAGAAAAATTCAAACTATGCTCACTAGGCCCCTTGGCTTAGGTAAAATTTTAGATTGCCTCCCATCCCTATCTTTGTAATTATAAGTAGTTGATATGAAAATGTAATTCTATGAAAATTAGTTTTGAGATTATGATTATAGGAATAAGATTGAGATGAAGACATAGATTATAAGAAACAAAATTCTTTTCATTTATGAGAAAAAAATCACCTAGAGGAACATCCAAAAAATGGAGTCTCTTTGTCATAAATTACAAAAGGCTTTAAACATAATTATTCATCTATTGAATAGCCTCCTGATAATAATAAGCTACTTGTTAAATCTTAGTTAGTCAAACTATGATTGCTAGGACCCATGGATTAGGAAAAAATTAGAGCATATTTCCAAACCTAATTTAGCTCCAAAACCCACAAAATGATGTTGGAATGTGTCAAAGTGCCCTACATTTACTTTAGAACTGGATTATTCTTGTTCCAAACGAATATAATTATAAGTGGGGGGGGGGGGGGTTATTGACACTATGAAATGTGTTCCAGGAAATTCTCTAGAAAATTGAAGATGTGAACCTCACTTATACACCAAATACTGAGTTTAGGTAAAAATATGTCTTTATGCTGGAAGAATAAGAAAACTAGATTTCCATGTTCCATGAACTAGAATATCCTAAATTGATCTTGAAAATTTCATGGTATGACTCTACATTTCTCATGGGGGTCAATGATGGTAGAGAAGGGATTTCCCCAAAGGGATGGGACCACAACCCCTGTGGTATAGAGAAGTTGCTTCACCTAAGTCCCCCAAAACACCATCAACGCACAAGGTACCTGCACACCACCCACATTCATGACACCCACCTACGTGACCAGAAACCTTCACCCAGATTCTTATATTTTTCTTATAAATAGACCCTTAGGGCCTTCATTTTTACGAACGAATTTCCCTGAATTCCAATTTTTACTCTGATCACCCTATTACTTCTCTCAAGTCCTCTAAAAACTCCAAGTTAGTTTCATAACACATATAGAGAGGGAATCAAACAGTGATTGTGATAATTAAGTCCATTTAGTATTAAAAATAAATAACACTTGCATGGATTATTCTACCAACACCATGAAATAAGAAGACTAGCGCGACCACCCTTCCTTAGAAAGAAACCTACACTACTTACTTTTGAGAATACCTGTGAAGATCCTTGAAGTCACGAGTCAAGTATTGACCAAGTGTAATCATCTAGGATATTAATCACCCAAGGTGAAAAAATTCACCCAAGACTACTTACACGGAGACCCCTTACACGGATCACCCCTTGCACGGTTCTTCTTGGTTTACCTCATCTTTCAGCCTATGCGAGCCTTTCATGAAGCCTCCTTTAAAGCCACTCATTGAAAGAATTCTCCTTCACCGGCTCCCTTTAATAAAAGGGACCGCATTAAAACCTCAACCAAGACCTCCTAATTTACAAAACCTTATGGAAAGTCACCTCCCATTTGTATTTGAATTTCTACAGTCATAGGTTTCCCGAACTTTTTCTACCAGAGGGTAAGGATCCTCGAGGCTTCTATAGATTTGGATATCTATAGTCACATGGACCCTTACCCCAGGGAAAATGATACATATTTCACGATCTTGGATTCTAGGGATAAGACTCTATCCACACCTTATCATCTCTAAGACCTGGAGCCTCCAGTTCCCATTAGGGAGGGTAAGGATCACACTTGCTTTTCCCTTCCACATGGAATGAGATCCTCCTTCCATGAAGGAAACAATTTTAGGGAAACCATCATGGTGTAATCCCCTATCCCTTAATGTATGAGGTTTTAGTTTTTATTCTCTCTACATAATTCACCTTCATTCCTTACATTGGATTCACATCCAATGTAAAGTGAAGAGAGGGAAGTTCCGTAGCCCTGACCTCTTCCTCCATAGCCTCGACCTCTTCTGCCGTAGCCCCAACCTCTTCCATCATTGAAGGAAGGAAAGTGTGTAATTTATTAAATAATTCAAATACTCTTGTTTCTCACACCAATCATGAATCACATGGGATTATAGGGTTGTAATGATCAAGAAATCCACACAATCTATCTGAAGGAATGAACTACGAGAACTTTGATTTCCATCATAAATGGGATACATAGGAAGCCTTATCAAGGCCCAATATCTATATCATATCATCCATGAAATGAGAAATCATTCCCCCTTAATGGGACTCCTCCTAGGTGTAAGCTCAAAACTATATTGAACTATGAGAACTCTGATTTTTGACTTAAATAGGGTACATAGGAATCCCACTCGGGGCCAAAGCTCAATGGGCATCCTCCTTAGGAATAAACCACAATCATAATTCCCTTAATATGGGTACCGTCCTTAGGATTAAACCTCGAGTTAATCCTCCATATCACCATGAGTTAAAACATCCCTCATGTTCCCTTTATAGGGGATATACTTCTCAAGAATAACTCCAACCTATCATTTTAAAGGTCTATACTCCCCTACGAGACATACCCTTGAGGGACTCCATAGGTATGGGTCCTCACTAACGAACTATGTGGGATTTGATTCCCATCAAAATGGTATATCTAGGAAGCCTCTATGAGGTTCAAACCCAACATCTTAAACCAACCCTGTTCTTCTAGGCCATATCCCTAGTAGTGTCTAATTTAACTTGAAAAAACATATCCCTTCCAAGTTCTTTGGGATATTTAGGTATAAATACCATACCAAAATTTGACAAGATATCTTCCACCTATACATCCTTACCACATGACATTAAACTATGTGGTTGGGTCCTTATCACACAACCTTAAAAGGTATGATGTATCCCATTAAGAATCACCAAACTATATGGGTTTTGATTCCTTTTACAAGGATACATAGGAATCCCAGCTATTGGTTAGATCCCAACATCATAACAACTTCCATCTCCCTAGATGATGAAAAATTTCAGAGTGACATTTGTCAACCTAGATGACCATAAACTCTAGAGTGCCCCACTACATGGCTAGAAATCCTTCATCATCATAATAACGACCAAAGAATCTCTAATTAGTATATAAGAGGATACCATTAATGGAGAACCTCAAATACATACATATATATATATATATCCATTGATGAAGAACCCCAAATATATACGAATGACTCTGAATTCAACATATGATAATAATTGATTGATAATATTGGGATAACTCTAATCATACTTGGGAATTAATTAAGGATTCATGAACATATCTTAAATTTATAAGAGAGTCTTGAAGTAGGCAATAATTCCCCCCAAAAGGGTTGATGAGCCTGATCTCCCAGCCCCTTGACCAATACGAGTTCTTAAACATAATGGGTTAAAATCCCTAATGAGTGCCTGCCTTTGGAAAGCAAGTCCCTATGGATACAAAACCATTAGGTGTTTCTGGTTCCACGAACAAACCTATTGGAAACCATTTGGAAATAATGATTTCCCCAAAAAAGTCACATTTCTTTCAAAAAAAATGGTGAACCTGATGTGAATGACTAAATTATATAATTTACTTCAATAAAAGGGATGTACTTATCAGTATCTATCGGACCATTCTATTTCTAAAGGAAAACATACTTCCATCGGAAAAAAATGGCGAACCTAACACGAATGACTAAATTATGGAATTTTCTTCAATAAAAATGATGTACTGATCAATCTCTATCCTACCATTCTGTTTCTTGAGGAAAACATATTTTTATCATAAATAAGGTTATAATAAGTTTTATATATATACATTTAGATTTGGTCATGCGTCACTATTTGTAGTTAAAGAGATTGACTGTGCTGTGTTTTTTAGAGAAGTATAAATTATGAATGGATTTTATTGTATTTCTCTATGTTACACCATAATAAAGGTTATATCTATTTAATTTAAAGAATTCATAAGCCTTATAAATTAGAGGCTTTAAAGTGATAATATGAGATATAGTTTCACCCTATTGGTTGAATTTGAAAATATAATATGGTAGATGGAAAAGTATCATGATCATGATGGGTATGAAAAACTTGGATAGATCCTGACCATTGATAAATTATTATGAAGTAAGGTTATATATTTTGGAGATTATTTGATGAAGAGTGTGGAATTATAGAGAATTCATAGAGTAATATAAATAGAAGCATTCGATAAATTCAGTGAGGATTTGATTATTATTGATCAATAAAGATAAAGAAGAGGAGGAATACGAAGGAGTTCATCAAATTTCATGAAGATGTCATAAAAATATCTACCAATAGAGTATTTTTTTGATTAGTAAGGATCAAGCTCATACACTTGAGGGATAATTAATCTCTATTCTATAATAAATAAGTGATCATTTATCATTAAGTATATTTTTAAACAAAAAGGGATAATGATTCTATTGTAAATTATATACAATCGGTGAACTTGGTTGATTTTGGTACATCAATAAATCACTTATATATACTCCTTGTATGTATCTTAATTTTTCATCATGAGGAGAGTCTTTAAGGATTCTAGAGAATTAGGGAGTGAAATGATATTCCTCCTATTAAATTCATATTTTTAAAATTAATTTTTTTTATATTTTTCAATGCTTTATGGGATCTATACATTTCCAAGATTCATATTCATAGAGTTCATAAAACTCTCTTCCTCAAATGTGAGAACGCCCTCTTTTCACTATCCATTTTCATAGCCTCTTTCATGGTTATTCACCATACTCATACATGTTGGAAAATTCCTAAAAAAATTAATTCTTTTACCCAAACCTAAACCTAAATGATAAAATATATGAATAAAAAATTAAGTACCTTAAAATGCCATTATGGGTATTAAAATTATCCATATAATATCAATTTCAGCCTCTACAAAGTCTTTATTAAGTTTATCAATCTAAGAAGTGGTGAGGATAATGATCCCTAACATACGACTCCCTCTCTAATGTATCACGAGAATAATTCATGTGTTTCCACTTGATATGAACTCAAGAAATATATTTTCACTATAGTATTTTATTCTAAGAATTAACAATTCATATTGGTTTCTCAACTATCGAAGCATATGATTCCAATTATAACTCTTCACATCTCAAAATGTGGGAGGCATCAAGGTGGTACTTCATTAATTAAGAGAAATTGGCGACATTGTGAATCAATATCATCTGAAGAAGTAGTGTCAATTGATAAATTAACTTTCCCTACCTTTCAATAATTTCAAAAGTTATTACATACCTTAGAATTAGATTCCCCTATTTCTCCACTTGTTGGTGACCTAATCAAGGAAAGATTTTCAAGAATACTTGATCACCTAAGAATTCCAATGACCTCTGAAGATTATTGTCATATGAATTATATAATATTTGATACATCACTATGGATTTTCAAATAAGTTAAATATTTATTTTCATCTCTTGTGAAATGATTGGTCCCACCAGATAACTTACACTAATCTCAGAGCCTCTAGAATGAATTTCAAAAATATAGAGGTGATATAGTGATCTTTATCAAAAAAAATTACAGAGGGCACCCCTTGAAAATTCACTATCTCATGCACATACATTTTCTCAAGTTCCCCGACCTTTGTGTTGTACTTAATAGGAAGAAAATGGGATAATTTAGTTATTTGGGAAATAATTTTTGAGATATAATTCTTTTGAGTATTTATTTTGTTAAATATTAATATTATCGAATCAAATAGGATAAATATGAATAAATAATGGATGGATTCCAATCGTATGAAAAAAGTGTATGAATATGGAGTGAAAGAGTTCATCAAGTTTTCAAAAGATCATGCATATGAACCTTCTCAAATCATTTTTATATGTTTACCCTGTTTTTATTCAATACTAATCAATCTAGTGGAGTTGTAAGAACACTTGACATGTCATAGAATAGATCAAAGTTATAAATGTTGGAATAAACATGGGGAAAAAGAAAATGTAGCTAGTGGATAGGATAAAACTACATTTTACAGATCATATGATATGATTACAAGTGTGGAAAATGAAGAAGACCGTATCGAGGATGTGATTATAGATATGAATGATGATGATGATCATATTGAGGAAATGACAAGGATAGTTTAATATGAACTTCATGATTGTCCAAAATTGTTTGAAAAGTTAAAGAGTTGTTCAAAGATGCCATTGTATGTTGGTTGCACTAAATATACCGCATTGTTAGCCATACTAAAGCTGTATATTTTGAAAGTAGGAAAAATATAGAGTGATTATAGTTTTACAGAATTACTTTCTCTCTTTAATGACATGATCCCATAAGATAATGATCTCCCTAGATGACCATACAACACCAAATGAATGTTATGCTCAATGGGTATGATCTTTGAAATAATACATGCTTTCTTGAATGACTGTATACTATTTCTCAAGGACCAAAAATCACTTACAAAATTCCCAAAGTGTGGTGCTTCTCAATACAAGAAATATGAATCTAGTATTATGAAAGCTATATGTTACTTTCCAATCATTACAAGGTTTAGGAGCCTATATAAAAGTGAGGATACTGTGGGGAAATTAATGTGACACTCAGATATAAGAAATAAATATGGGAAACTACATCACTAGTCAGAATCTACTCAGTGGAAGAGAATTGATCATGAGTATCCTAAATTTTGAAATGATCCAAGAAACTTTCATCTTTAATTATCTACATATGGAGTGTATCCTTTTGGTTTTCAGTGTATCAATCACAGTACATGGTCGATTATGTTGTTAAATTATAAATTTCCCCCACGGTTATGCATGAAATGATAATACATCATGTTATATATTCTTATATCATGACCAAAATATCCAGGTAATGATATTGATGTTTATTTGGATCCATTTATTGAGGACTTGAAATTATTATGGGATTTAGGTGTTACGTTGTAGGATGCTAATAGAAATGAAGATTTCATATTGAGATCCATGTTATACGGGATGATAAATGAATTTCCGGCTTATGGAAATTTGTTAGGATATAGCATTAAAGGAACTCAAGGGTGTCCCATTTATGAACAAGGTACATACTCAATTAGGTTGAAACACTCATTGAAGACTGCTTTTTTAGGACATCAATTTTTTTTACCCCGATGTCATAAGTACTGATCTTGGATGACATCATTTGATGGGATTTTAGAAAAATGTTCAACACCATATCCACTAATAGGTGATAAAAAATTTGAGAAAGTAAAATATATGGACACTACTTTTGGTAAACTATTTTTGAAAAAAATTACAAAAACCAATTAGAAAAAGAGATTTTTTTGAATTACCATACTGGAATTGTTTGTACGACATAAATTTTCTTGATGTTATGCATGTTGAAAAAAAATATGTGATAGTTTCATTGGAACATTTCTAAATGCACCCGAAAAAAAACGGATAGAATTAATCCTAGGTTGGACATAATTTACATGGGAATATGAGAAGAGTTGGTGTCAGTAAAGGGTGAAAAATGAACTTTTCTTCCTCCAGCTTTTTATACTCTTTCTATGTAGGAGAGATATCAATTTTTCAATTTATTGAATGACATAAAGGTTCCAGAGGGGTATTCATTGAATATCAAGAATATTGTGTCAATAAATGATTTAAATTTAAAGGGTCTGAAATCACATGACTACCATGTTTTGATGCAAGATCTAATTATCATAGCTTTACATTGATTTTTTTTCAAGAATGTCAATAATAAATTAACCAAGATCTGTTTCTTATTCAAATATATATACAAAAAAGTTATAGACACAGTAGAATTTATGAATATAGAAAGATAAATTGCCATCATATTATGTGAATTGGAAATGTTCTTTCTGCCAACATTCTTTGATATGATGGTTCACTTGATGGTTCACTTGGTGAGAGAGATTTGACTATGTGGTCCCAAACACTAGAGATGGATGCACCCTATTGAATGGTATATGAATATTTTAAAAGGGTATATCAAAAATTGAAGTTGGTCAGAGGTTTGTATTGTAAAGTGATATATTGTTGAGGAATCTGTTGAATTCTATAATCAATATTTTTCCGGTGTGGAAAGCATTGGTCTACTAAAATATCATCACATAGGGAAACTTATGGGTGAAGAAATTTTTGGAATATATGTTTTCATAATCAAATTTACTAATTGAGAGTAGGCCCACCTTTACATTTTTCATAACAGTTTAGAGGTTTCTCCATATGTTGAAACACATAAATAAATTATTAGTCATTTGAATCCATTAAGGGATGAAATATGGATATCAAATACACATAATCAATAGTTTATAGGATGGTTTTGGGACCATATTTTTAAGGAGTCAGATGAAAATCCAGATTCAATTTTAGAATGACTTTGATGGATAGCCAGAGGACCAAGTATGTATGTACTATCTTACAATGGTTATATAATTAATGGTTATATATTATATATAAATTAACATCATGAAGAAAATACCATGAAAAATAATGGAGTTACACTTGTGGATGAAGCGATGAATTTTTATAGTACTAAGGACAAAACTACAATTTAAGAGAATATGTCATACTTGGGCATCATAAAAAAAATATGGGATTTGGATTATACCACATTCCAAGTGCTGATTTTTCAATTCAAGTGGGTTGATAATAGGAGTGTTGTTAAAATTGATGAATTGGGTTTCATAAAATTGAATTTCAATAAGGAAGGGTATAAATATGAATCATTTATAATGGAATCACATGAATTACATGTATTTTATGTTCCATATCCCATAGACCAAAAGTGGTCAATTTTTTTGTTATCGACTAAAACCACTAAAGGGTTAGATGAAAAATAAACTGAGGATGACCCATTCATTGGGATATCAAAATCAATTTTCAGTGGTCCCAATGTAGACCGGGTATTGTATGTTAGAGGAGACCACAATGAAAGTATTTTGATACTTGATAGAGGGTTTAAATTAATTTGGACTTAAAAAAAGAGATTTCAATAATCAAGTTATATATTTTTTGTAATATACATTGCATTAGCTCATGTTATTATCTGTTTTCTACTGTATTTATGTAATATAAATTAAATTTTAAACCTCTTATACAAATAATGACTTATTCACATTATAGTGCTTCTAATTTTTAGGAATAATTGGCCTCTAAAGTTGCTGATACTTCTAGTGTAGAGGAACAATGACCTTCTGCACATGTCGATGCTACCACTCCAGATAAACAACAGGTTTATGAACATGTTGATGCTCCCATTTTAGATGTACAATGAACTTATGTATATTCCAATGCTACCACTCTATAGGGAAAACATATTGATGATGTTGAATTTTAGAAAATGGTAGGAGAAAAATGACTGATGATGCAAAAAAAAAAAACAGGGGTGCCATAGTTTGATAATATTAGAACAAATCATTAAGGTGAAAAGAAAATACAACAAATTTGAGGTCAGATTGATTGCATGAGGCCAACATGTTATCCCCAACAAGGTCATGTTAAGTAGTTTCATTGGAATCATCACTTGGAAATTCATGACGATTGATATAGATTCTTGGAACCTTGTTGTTCCCACGTTTAAGACATTGATTTGGGAAGTGATTACAAAAAAATTATGATATCATTTCTTTATTTTACTAAAAAATAAAATAATAAAACATTTATTTACTCTTAATCATCCCTTGTAGAGTTCATTTATTGTAGATAAAAGCACCAAGAAATACGTATTAATGCTTGCTAGAAGGATTGACAGAGGCTTTCATAAAATTCTAATAATATATCATCTTAAAGATGCTTAATGTAAAATAAACCCACACCCACCACTTATGTATTCACACATAATAACCTAAGAAGCATGGGATGCATTTATTATCCATTGTGGGGAGATTTCTTTTCAGGTACATTGTGGTTGTGTTGACACTATATAATTTGTTTCATACAATTCTCCACAAAATTGAAGATATGATTCTCACATAGACATCAAATGTCAAGTACGAGTAAAAATATTTTTACTATGAAGGAATAATATGAAATCTTGGTTTATATGTTCCAAAATACTAATCCATACTAATGGATAAGTGGAATGATTCCCCTATCCATGAGTAGGTAGTAGATTTCCAAGATTGATGATGAAAAGGTGTCGAAAAATTAGATTCAATTTCTGAGTTTCATCTGAGAAGACTTGTTGAATTTAATAACTAAATAAGTGTAGATCTATTCAATAGATTCAATTTGACTGGTCATAGAGCCCAAACGTACTTACAGATCAAAAGTTATGGAACTTGGAAGACGGATAAATTTCACAAAGGGACCTACGCGGAGGACCTATGCGGGGTACCTACGTGGAGGACCTACACGGTGATATAATTTCTACAGCCCTACGTGGAAGAGCTACACAGAGGACCTACATGAAGGACCAACGTGGATGAATTCCCTTCACCAAGGGTCCCCTTCTTTCCTATAAATAGGATGATTGGGCTCCCCAGTTTAAAAGTAGAAAAAGTTGGAAGAAGTTCCAAAGCTCCCATTTCATAGATCTTTCTCCCAAATCCCCCAAATTATCTCAGGTAGCTCTCTAAAATATGAGAGAAGAGAGAATTAAAATGATAAAAGTGATTCAAAGTCCCAATAGGGTCTAGAACATATGAAGCTACGCCAAGGACCTATACGGCGCACCTGTGTGGAGCACCTGTGTGCCTCACCTGTGTGCCGCACCTACGCAGGGGAGCTACATAGATCACCTACGCGAGGCATCTGGGAGGAGCACCTGCATGACCCCACTAATCCATACCATGGAGGATGAAACCCCACACCCCTACTCGAGATCAGTGTTGGGCTGTGGTCCCAGCCCTTCGGGCCAATCCCTCGCTTCCATCACTGACCCCCATGAAAAATGGAGAGTCGCACTGAAAACCTTTCAGGTCTAGTTGACGAAATTCTCTATTTCCCCATTTATGCAGCCCAACTTCCAAACTTGGAATACCATGATTTGATACACTCTATATCACTCAATGAAGTGCCTTGATTCTACTTACTCCTCTTGGTTCCTTTCACATTTTACTAGTTTGGAATCTCCTTATGGATTCCTCGAGTACCTTGAGGCAATACTCTCCTTAAGAAACTCCTTAAACCTAATCACCTGACTCCTATTCCAGGTTAAATTCCAAATGGGCATCCTCCTTAGGAGTAATCCCCAACCAATTCCAAATGGGCATCCTCCTTAGGAGTGAGCCCCAACCAAACCTCAAACGGGCATCCTCATTAGGAGCAAGTCCCAACCAATCCTCAAATGGGCATCCTCCTTAGGAGAAATCACCAACCAATCTCAAAGGGCATCCATCCTGGTGTAAGCATCTAGCCTTCATCCCATCTTCCTTTCATTGGACCCTTGTCCAATGTAAATAGAATAGAGGGAAAGATCATCGCCTCGCCCCATTCCACGGTCGCCTCACCCTCCTCCACCAACAGAGGAGGAAAAGTGTATATTTCATTATTGAATATTTCACATACACTTTTTTATAATAACAGGCATGACTCATGTGGGTTTAGATATTTTTTATGGTTACAACATTTTTACAAACACCCACAGTGAAGGAACTACGAGAACTATGATTCCTATTCAAACCAGGATACGCAGGAATCCCTTTCAGGGCCCGAGCTTACCGGATATCCTCTTCAGGAATCCAACCCTAATTTTCTTAATTTGGGAATCCTATTTAGTAATAATCCCCAAATTAATCCCCCAAATCATCAAGTCATCCTTTTTAGGAATT
The DNA here is from genome assembly GCA_963277665.1 of Viscum album. Taxonomy (NCBI): domain Eukaryota; kingdom Viridiplantae; phylum Streptophyta; class Magnoliopsida; order Santalales; family Viscaceae; genus Viscum; species Viscum album. The sequence continues at coordinate 644,735,050 of OY728125.1, read as the reverse complement.
AATCCCAAACTCATTTCTCTCAAAGGACTATACTCTCCTATGAGACTTATCGAACCATGTTGGATTTGATTCCCATCCACATGGGATACGTAGGAAGCCTCCTTGAGGTTCAAACCCAACATTTCAAATCAAACCCGTTTTCCTTGGTCTATATTCCCAATAGGGTTTAATATTACTTGGGAAACCCATATTATTTCCAAGTTCCTTGGGCCGCCTTGACATAAGTCCCACACTAATTTTTGACTAAGAACCTTTTTCTTAGAGGTCCTTATCACATGAGCTTAAAAGGTATGATGTGTCCCATTAAGTGTCACCAAACTACGAGGGTTCTGATTACTTTCACAAGGATACGTAGGTAGCCCATTTTATGGGAACAGTCCCAAGATAAAAACAAACCTTCATCTCCCTAGATGAAAATAAATTCCAGAGTGCCCCACTGAGTGGATTAAAAACCAGTATCATCATAAATATGATTAAAAGAATCTTTAAATAGTATATTAGAGGATAACATTGATGTAGAATCTCAAATACATATAGATATCTCCATTAATGAATAACCTTGAATACATACTGATGATTCTAAATGTTACACATGTAAATAAGTGATTGAAAATTCCAAGGGAAACTTATGTTATTCCTGGTGAATTAATAATGATTCATGAAAATATCTTAAATTTATAAAGAGAGTCCTGGAGTAGACAATAATTTTCCCCCAAAAGGGTGTGATGAGTCCGACCTCCCATCCTATCAACCAATGCACATTCTTAAGTATTGTAAAGTTCAAACTTAATGAACGCATACCTTTGGAAAGAAGTTCCCTTTGGGATAAAGAACTATTGGAAGTTTCCAGTTCCATGAATAAATCCAATGGAAAATTCCTAGAAGCAGCAATTCTTAAATTGGAACACATGTTTCAAGGACCTATGAAACTGGTTGGTAATAAATTGTTTGAAAATATGTGTATTCATCAATTTGGTTGAGAATTTTTTATTTATGAAACAACAATTAATTTATGAAAATAAGGAATAGGAAACAAAACCAATCTACCCCTACCATAAATAAAGGATGGGGTACACTTCACTTGAAAAAAAAATTGGTATGTATTTTAAATCAACCGTAATAATTTTATGTGATATGAAACAAAACATAAGTATATTCCTCTATTTATATGTTGATTGATGAATCCAAATATAAAGCCACTTCCATCCCATTCCATGTTCTATGAAAGGAGAAATGTGTAAATAAAGATGGTATACTAGTAGATTAATACACAAAAAGTGTGGGAAAAATGTTTAAGTATGACATAATAAAAAATTGTTTTTATTTAAATCGCTATTACATAACAATGATTACTTATTTTATTATATTTTATATATGAAATAGTCATAGTTATCATCAACACCTATATTTGATGAACACCTACTATCGGTGGCCTTAAAGCAGCTCGAATAGTATGACCATGTTAGAGGTGTGGGTTTTGGGGTGACACCCTGGACATATTTTGAGAAAAAAACAACAATAAAAGGATAAAGATACAGAAGTGGTAGAGTTGAAAGCAAGATTAGCTGCCCTTGAAAAACAATTTCATTGGCAGTCTAAGTTTCTAGAAAATTTTTTGGGGGGGGGGAATAAAATAGAAGAAAAAACTAAATACAAACCATTTTGTGAAGACCCCCACCCCTTCAGCTTTGAGGAAAGCCATTCTCCTCAAAGAGCTGTTTTAGTTGAGGTAATCAATATTCTAATAATCATTTCTATGAAATGTGAATCATACATACACTGATACCTTTCCTGTATTGATATTCTATAGGGTGAAAATGACAGTGATTTATATCTATAAACACCCACCTATCACCTTGTAGCGAGGGCTATGGTGTTCAATATCCAAGACGTCATTTTAGACAACAAACCACTTCTAATAGGTCATCCGAGAGTGTTGATTAGCATAGATCATGAGCCAAGTGCCAAGATACCTATTCTACTTAATGATGAATACATTCATAAGGGTGAACCAGCTATTGGAACATTCATCACATGGAAATTAGATCTTTCAAAAACACATGTCAATAAGGAGGTATTCATTTGTAATTAAATTTTCATTCTAAACCTTTAATAATTAATAAAAAAGGTTTGAACTGATGAATGTTATTACAGACGAACAAAGGAAATGGGATGAAATGAAAGGTCAACTCAAAACCATCTAAAGGATCAACCAACTGATTAAAAATATATTCCAAAAGAACCTTTACTCCTCCCACTGAATATATGCATTTAATATCATTAAAGGTTCATGCAGATGAAAAGTTACAAAGTGGTAGTAGTCACATAGATGATTTTGAAGAAAACATACATAGAGAAGAAGGTACTGAATGCACTTATTTTGATAATGTAAATGAAATCCTCAACTATGAATGGCTAGGAGCCTCAGTTCTAAATGTATACATGCGGTTTTTTTCATGATTTAATTTTCCAAAAGTTGATATACTATGTTAATTACGACTACATACATTTCATATTTTTTATAGTAATATATATGAATACTAATTGAATGGATTTACCACGATTTTTTTGGACCCATTAGTCCTTATGAAACCTCTTCAGAACAAACAAAAATAGAATCCAAAAAAATGGATGAAATAGTGGAAAACCTATCCAAATCATTTGAAAGAAAACTCGAGGATGAAACAATTATTAATACCAATGATACATGGGTAAAACTCTAAAAATTTAATCATATCATATATAGTATCATTTATTTTATTATTTATTCCTTTTTTTTTATTTTTAGGAAACATTGGATGCTCATTGCAATCAATTTGGATACTCCAAAGATTTATTTCCTAGATTCACTGCATGTATTCTCAACAAACTGACCACACATGATGTAATTTTTCAATTTTTAATACACTACATCCAAAATTTTAGAACCAAACTTCAAGTTATATAATTTAAATTATATTTTAATGATTATTCTATTATTATAGGGTGGTGTATAAATATTGTAAAAATCATGGCATGAGGACAAGCATTGCACACAAGGACCCTGAAAAGTTCTAAAACTAGATAAGTATTGGGGTATATATAATAATATTTCATTATCCAAACACATATCAAAACAAATTACTTATTTTCCTCAATTTTTCTGTAGTGTCCAAAACAAAAAAATAGAAAATATTGTGGGTATTATGTTTGTAAATTTACGAGAGAGATCATATTCCATTTAAAATATTTATTAATCCTTTTTGTATTTATATTTTTCTAGTACTACTATGAATGTAAAAGAATAATATTCCCAAGATGATATATATTTTCTTAGAAATGAATGGGCAACATACCTGATCATATAATGTACACAAATAACATGAAGATGTGACTTCCATAAAAGTAATGAATCATTTCACATTTATTTTTAATATATTTATTATTAGCATTAATCGCATTAGAATTTTTTTCTTATATAGGTGGATTCATTTAATATTTATGGGTCAAGAATGTATACAACCATCATGAAAAGGTGAATTCCTACTACTTATTTAATTAATTTTGTCATAATTTTATCTAATATTTTTAAGTTATTTTCCCTATCATCTTTATCTAATACTTATTTAGTTATTTTTACAGATCTTTTAGGAATTAATATTTTTATTTCAACTATCTACAACAGGACATATAAGATATATCATGTTCCTTTCTTCCAATGTTATCATGCTTTCCATTTCTTTTCTTTTTCGAACTTCCAACACTGCATATTGATTCGATGTTCTTAGCCGAAAAACCTTTCTCAAATAAATATGTAGTGTTGGAAGTTTGAAAAAGAAATATAATGGTATTTATGGTAACTTTGGAAGTTAGGATTTTTTTGAGATATTGGGACATGTAGGAATTAGTGTCACCTCAACCCGACACACAATGTGACATGTATGACTCTATGTGCATCTTTTTATTTAAAATTGACATTAATTTTAGTAAAATAGACAAACAAAATATTCAAAACCTAAAAAACACATTAAAATTGTTTGTATAATTTAGGAAAATGATCTATAAGACATTTAGGATGTGTAGGAATTAGCTGTACCTCAATCTGATTCCCAGTGCGACTAGTACCACTCAAAGTGTTTGTTATTAGTTTAAAATCATTATTTTTGTTCAAAACGTGTCACTCATTAAAAACTGAGAAAATGAACTCATATTTTATTGATAATTTAGGAAATAAATTCATAAATAATTTGTGACTTGTAAGAATCGGTCTCATGTCAAACCAATATATGGTGTGATTGGTATGAGTCAAAGTGCGTATTTCTAGTTTAAAATGAAATTTTAGTAAAAAAGACAAGTGGCATACTAAAAACTGATAAAGCATATCAATATTTTCTTGATACTTTTGGAAAAAGATACATGATTAATTTGGGATATGTATGAATCAGTCACACCTCAATCCAACACATGGTGTGACCGGTATGACTCTAAGTACGTATTTTTATTTAAAGTTGATATCAATTTTAGTAAAAAGAAACAAGTGACATACTTAAAACTAATAAAAAACTTTTAGGTTGTTTTTATAATTTAGGTTAATGATACAAGAGTCATTTAGTATCTGTAGAAATCATTCACACCTCAATATGAGGCACGGTGTGACCGATATGTCTCCAAGTGCATCTTTTTCATTTAAAAATTACATCAATTTTATTAAAAAAGAAAAATGACCTACACAAAACCGAGAAAGTGCATTTTTATTATTTTGATACATTAGTAAAATGATACACGAGTCATTTGAAAAATTTATAAATCATCTTATCCTCAATATGATGTACAGTGTGACCGGTATAACCCTAAGTGTGTATTTTTATTTAAAATTGACATCAATTTTAGTAAAAAGGAACAAGTGACATACTAAAGAATGAGAAAACACATTCAGATTATTTTGATATTTTAGGTAAATGATTCACAAGTAATTTGTGATGGTTAGGAACTAGGAACACCTCAATTTTAGTCATGGTGTGACTGGTATTACTCCAAGTGCGTTGTTTTTATTTAAAATTTACACCAATTTTAGTAAAAAGGACAACTGACCTACTCAAAACCAAGAAAAAATTCATATTATTTTAATAATTTATGATAACTATCCATGATTAATTTTATATGTTTATGAATCATCCACATGTAAATAAGATTCATAATGGGACTGATATGATTCAAAGTGTGTCTTTTTATTTAAAATCAACTTCAATTTTAGTAAAAAGAAACAAGTGAAATACTAAAAACTATGAAAATGAATTTGGATTGTTTTTATACTTTAGGGAAACAATACATGAGTTATTTGGTATGTGTATGAATTATCCACACCTCAATATGTAGCACATTGTGACCATTATGACTCCAAGTGCATATTTTTTATTTAAAATTTACATCAATTTTAGTAAAAAGGACAATTGGCTTACTTAAAACCAATAAAGAACATTATGATTATTTCAATACTTTAGGAAAAATATCCACGAGTCATTTGGGACTTGTAGGAATTAGCATCACCTCAATACGATGCATAACATGACCCAATAGGACTTCAAGTGCATTTCTTTATTTAAAATTAGCTTCAATTTTAGTAAAAATAAAAAAGTGATGTACTGAAAACCAAGAAAATGAATTCAGATTGATTTGATACTTTAGGTAAATGATCCATGAGTCATTTGGGATGTGTAAGAATCAGCCAGACCTCAATCCAAGGAACATTGTGACTGATATGACTTCAAGTGTATTTTTTAATTTAAAATTTACATGAATTTTAGTAAAAAGAAAAAATGACCTACTCAAAATCAATAAAACACATTTATATTGTTTTGATACTTTAGGAAAATGATACATGAGTCATTTTAGATGTGTAATAATCATCCACACCTCAATATGACACATAGTGTGACTAATATGATTCAAAGTGTGCGTTTTTATTTAAAATTAACATCAATTTTAGTAAAAGGATAAAGTGACCTATTGAAAATAAATAAAACACATTAGGATTGTTTTAATACTTTATTTAAATGATCCATGATTCATTTGGGGTGTGTAGGAATTAGCCGCACCTCATTCCGAGTCATGGTATGACCGATATGACTCTAAGTATGTCTTTTTTATTTAAAATTGACATCAATTTTAGTAAAAAGGGGAACTGACCTACTCAAAACTGAGAAAATGCATTAGGATTATTTTTATACATTAGTAAAATGATCCATAAGTCATTTTCGATGTGTAGGAATCAGCCACACCTCAACATGACACACAATGCAACTAACATGACTCTAAGTGTGTCTTTTTATTTAAAATTGACATTAATTTTACCAAAAGGAACAAGTGCCATACTGAAAAATGAGAAAACACATTCATATTTTTTTGATACTCTATAAAAATTATCCATTATTCATTTGGTATGTATAGAAATTATTCAAAACTCAATCTAACGCACTGTTTGATCAGTATGAATCCAAACACATCTTTTTATTTAAAATTGGCATCAATTTTAGCAAGAAGGACAATTGACCTATTAAAACTGAGAAAAAACATTTTTATTATTTTTTTAATTCATGAAAATGATCCATAAGTCATTTAAGATGTGAAATAATCATCCACACCTCAAACTGATGCATGGTGTGACCTATATAACTCAAAGTACTTCTTTTTTATTTAAAATTAACATCAATTTTAGTAAAAAGGACAACTGGCCGACTCAAAATTGAGAAAATTAATTCACATGGTTTTCATACTTCAGAAAAATGATCCATAAGTCATTTATGATGTGTAGGAATCAAACTCACCTCAATCCAATGCATGGTGTGATCGGCATAACCCCAAGTGTGTTTTTTTATTTTAAATTGACATTAATTTTAGAAAAAGGAACAAGTTATGTATTGAAAACTGAGAAAACGCTTTCAGATTTTTTTGATAATTTATGGAAAAATTCCATGAGTCATTTTTAACAAGTATGAATCACACACACCTTAATCCTATGTACAGTGTGACCGGTATAACTCAAAGTCCCTGTTATCAGGTTAAAATTGATATTTTAGTTCAAAAAGTTTATCACTCACTAAAAACCAATCAAATGTGCTTTGATCATCTTGATAATTTAGGAAAACAATTCATAAGTAATTTGTGACATATAAGAAATAGTCTCATGTAAAAACGACACATTATGTGAACTGTATGAGTTATTGTGCATGTTTCTAGTTTGAAATGACATTTTAGTAGAAAACACAAGCAACATACTAAAAATGGAGAAAATGCATTTGGATTGTTTTGATACTTTAGGAAAATGATACTTAAGAAATTTCTGATGTATATGAATTAGATGAACCTAAATCCCATGAATTGTGTGACTGATATAACTCCAAATATTCTTTATTTAAAATTGTCATTAATTTCATTAAAAATAACTAGCGACATACTCAAAACTGAGCAAATTGAATTATTTTGAAACTTTAGCAAAAATGATCCATACCTCATTTGTGAAGTGTTGGAATTAACCACACCTCAATAAAATGCATGGTGTGACTGGTATAACTCCATTGGTGTCTTTTTATTTAAAGTTGAAAATTTTAATGTATTCATTCATATTAATGTTTAATTTATTTATTTATAATATTACTAACATAAGATTATTTTTCTTATATAGGTGTATTATTTTTCATGATTTTAGGTTATTTTTTCAGAAATGGATACCATGGGTGGACCTTTTTGAGAGGGGATCACAGGTGATGAAGACAAACCTCAATGTTTTAAATTGTTTGTGGATAGAAATTGTAAATGTAATTATACAAAACATTGTTTGAAATGTATATAGTAGTGTTTTTTTATTTGTGATGTATAGTTTATTTCAATTAAATTATATATTTTGTGTATAGGTTACAGGAGGTTGATGTAGTGTGCTATTATACAAACAACACACTAAAATAGATGGGTCATTTATCAGTGTTATTTCTAGCACTGATAAATCCCACCATTTATCAGCACTATTGAAAGAACTGATAAAGTGGGACCTTTATCGGTGATTTTTAGCATTGATAAATGTGACCCCCCATTAACAACACTGAGATTAACATTTCTTTTTTAGCATTGTTAAAATATTTTTTGTGCACTATTAAAGGGAATATCTATAGTAGTAAATTTTAATAAAAAAACAAGTGACATACTCAAAACCGACCAAATGCATTCATATTTTTTTTATACTTTATAAAAATGATCCATAAATAATTTTTTATGTGTAGAAATCAGTCGTACCTGAATATGATGCACAGTGTGATCGGTATAATTCTAAGTGTGCCTATTTATTTAAAATAGACATTAATTTTAGTAAAAAGAACAAGTGACAAAGTAAAAACCAAGTAAATGTATTTAGATTATTTTGATACTTTAGGAAAAAAATCCATGAGTCATTTTTGACATGTAGGAATCAACCACACCTCAATCCAATGCACGTTATGACCGGTATGACTCAAAGTGTACATTATCAATTTAAAGTCAACATTTTAGTTCAAAACATGTGTCACTCCCTAAAAACCAAGAAAACATGCTTTGAGTGTCTTGATAATTTAGGAAAATTATTCATAAGTCATTTTTGACATGTAGGAAGCAGTATCACATCAAACCGACACACGATGAAACCAATATGACTCAAAGTGCGTGTTTCCAGTTTGAAATAAAATTTTAGTGAAAAGCACAAGTGGCATATTGAAAACCAATAAAACACATTCAGATTGTTTTGATAATTAGTAAAACAATCCATATTTATTTTTTGATAGGTAGGAATCATCCATACCTCAATATGATGCACGGTGTGACTGGTATAACTCCAAGTGTGTCATTATTTAAACTTGTCATTAATTTTAGTAAAAAGAATAAGAAACATAGTTAAAAATGATAGAAACATTCAAATTGTTTTTATATCTTTGGACAATGATCCATAAGTCATTTTTAATGTGTAGGAATCAACCCCACCTCAATACAATGCATAGTGTGACCGGTATAACTCAAAGTGTGTCTTTTTATTTAAAATTGACCTTTTATTAATGTATTCTTTCATATTAATGTTTAATTTATTTCTATATAGTATTTCTTATAGAAGATTTGTTTTCTTATATAGGTGGATTCTTTTTCTCAGGTTGAGGTGATTTTTTCAGTAATTGATACAATGGGTAGACTTTTTTTTATAGAGGATCACGAGCACTATATATTAATGTTTTTAAATATTTGGGGATAATTTTAAATGTAATTATACAAAACATTGTTTGAAATGTATATAGTAGTGTTTTTTTTGTATTAATTATGTCAAATTTATTTCAATTAAATTATATATTTTGTATACACAGGTTACAGGTTTTTGCTGGGTGTGGTGTTATATAAATAGTACCTTGCAGTAGGTTGGGCCTTTATCAATGCTATTTATAGCACTGATAAAGTCCACCCTTTATCAGCATTATTTAAAGTGCTGATAAAAGGGGCCCTTTATCAGTTCTATAAATAATGTTGATAAAGAGGGGCCTTTATCAGTGCTAAATTAGCACTGATAAATCCCCCCTTTATCAGTTATTTTGTAGCACTGATAAAAGGGACCCCCATTTAATAGCACATAGATTAATAATGCTTTTTTTAGCATTGTTAAAAGCCTTTTTTTGCACCGTTAAAGGTCATATCTATAATAGTGTTTGTGTAATAACAACGGGGATAAAGGGAGGAGAAAAAAGAGAGGATAAGAAGGAGGGTGCATGAGTTTATAATAATTTTTTAATAGTGATGAGTTAATAGAGACAAATTTTATTCCATCACTGAAGGTAATTATTTGTTTTTTTTAGATGGATTTATTTATCTATCAGTCAAGGTTATTTTTCTATCACTTTTTTGTGAAAAAATTAATTATCCATCACAAAAGTTCTTGGAGGGATGACATGGAATTCATGCGTTCCAAATATATTTGTGACGGGGATGGATTTTCCATCATAAATAATCATTATTTATGATGAAATAATGCATCCGTCACAAATAATTTATTCTATGTGACTATTTACGATGAGTTCCTTTTCCATTGCAAATAACCCGTCTCAATTATCCATTTTTCATGTAGTGGATAATCATTTTTTATTTACATACGGTTTATATATTTAAAAATATATTTTAAATGTAAATTTGTTTAAATATTTATTATATAATTATTTTTTATATGTAAATATATACAAATATATATATATATATGTATGTATTTAATTATAAATAACAATATAATTCAAAAAATGATAATTTTTTCAAGGGTGAAAAATAATAAAATCTGAACACCATAATATCTATATGAATGTAAGACTTGAGGTTAAATTTGAACACCATAATTATATATATTTATATAATTATTTTTAAATTTATTTATAAAATATTTTTGTGTGTGTTTTTCCACACACACATGTGTGTGACCATATATATCAATATATATTTATTTACATATATTATAATATACACATAAATATATATTTCTTCGTTAATACAGACACATACCCATATATATATAAAATTTATATATACATTTGTATAGGTATATATACACTAATACATTTTTAGTTTAAATAAAATGGATAATTATTTATTATTTACATATGGTTTATATATTTAAAAATATATTTTACATGTAAATATGTTTAATATTTATTTATAAAATAATTTTTTTATATGTAAATATATGAAAATATGTATATATTTAATTATAAATAACATCATAATATGAAAAATGATAAAATTTGAATACCATAATAACTATATAAAAGTAATTCTTGAGAATAAATTCAATCTCCACTGAAAAAACACAAGAAAAATTTCTTATATGAAGATGAAATTTCATCAAATGTTTAAAAAATAGGGCATCCCTACTAAAAACTCACATTTGGTGGAATTTCGAGCCTTTTTGACCTCAAAAAAACAGGTTTCAAGGATTTCACCAATATAAAAGGTGTAGGTATTTTTACATACTTCTATTTGATATCTCATAGATTCCAAACAAAAAACTAGATCAGAATTTATGGTCGTTTGAAATTTAAGTTTTGTTTTTTGACTTATCTTAAGATATTAATTATTTTTAAAATTTTCCTATCATTAAATTGTTATTAAATGTATATTACTCAATATTAATTATAAAATTATTAGTTAAAATTATTTTTTAATTATTTTTAAACCATTTTTTACTAAATATATTACATATTAACCGTAAATACATATTTAGTGTCATATAAATCATATTTATGAAAATATTATACACATATATATTTATATATTAAAATATTATTTTTAATAATATATATTTTTTTAAACAAAAGACTTCCATCGTGCCATGCATATTGATGAGGAGGGATAAAATGGACTGAGGTGTTCAGGTAGTTAATTCAGATCTAATATCTATTGGACCATGTGTATTTTAATGGTTTTGAGCTGTTGGAGGGGTTAGTGGAGTTGGGTGGTTTATGGTTCAAGAGTTGGCCTGAGATTTGGGATGAAATTCTAGCACAAGAATAAGATCACACTACAAGGAAGGTTATTACAATGTGGAAAGGGGATGTGGGATATTAAGTTTTTTTGGTATATTTCCTGTATATTTGTTTTTATAATTTTAATTAAATTATTTAAATAATAGAAAATTGAGGGTTTTCCCCATTTTAACCAGGAGGATACCACTTACACTCTTCCCTATCCCTCTTTCTCTCTCTTCCCATTCTGGCTGGATCTCTCTTGTTTATAGACTGATCTTAGAGTCATCTATCCTTGGAGATCATCCCTGGTAAGGTCTAGGGTCCTCTTGAGTTTTTTTGTTTCTCTTTTTGTTTTATTATCTCTCACCAATTATGACTTAAATTGGGTGTTTTACAAGGTTTTATATTTTCTTTTAACTTGAGCCTAGTAAGATGGTGATACTCAACAGGAATGTTGTTGCGAGTTTCATGTATGTGTACCATAAATCACCCTCACATGTGTGATTTCATGACATGTTATGGTGGGGGTAGGACAATGGGAGGGATAAGATCAATATATAACCAATGTTGGTTTCCATGGTTTCTAAGGAGTCTTGGGGTGCAATTTAAGGCTTGTAGGGATTGAGGTAGTCTAGTGTAGGGTCTCTGGGCCACCTTTACTGCACATCTCTGGTTAATGGTGTGTGGGGGGGGGGTGAGACATGGGATTTGTATAGTAAATGAGTTGTCCACATTCACTATTACAAAATATGAGTGCTAGAAAAGAGATGATAAATGGGTCCTTTATCAGCACTAAAAAAGTGTTGATAAAGGCTTCCTTTATTAGTGCTTTTACAAGGGATAATAAAAGACCCCATTTATCAGCATTGATAAAGGGATACTTTATCATTGAATTTAGTAGCACCGATAAAGGGGCATACTGTAGTGTACTGTCCTGACACACTACAACATTGAAAAGTAGCACTACAAAGTAGTAAAATTTGGTATAAATGTAGAATTTAGATGAATTAACATTTATAACAAAAATACAAGGTAAAAACACTATATTATATACATTTTAAACATTAGTTTATAAAATTACATGAGTGAGTACAAATTATCACATACATTCAAAAACATCAACATTCCTTTGTCTTTTTCCCCAGAACAAAACTCATTCTATTTCCAAAAAAACCACCCCTGTTCGATCAAAATAATTCAACTGTATAAGAAAAAAATTCACATCTTAGTAATAATATAAAGAAATAAATTAAATATAAAAGGTTAATTTTAAACAAAACTTTAAGTCATACTAAGAACACTGTGTATCAGATTGAGTTGTGGTTGATTCATGCATATCACACCATATCTTGTTTTTCTTCAAACACTATCTCTTTGAAAATTAACCAGATAAGTATAAGATAAAAATGATAAGAAAATTAATTAACATCAGATAGAATGATGAGAAAACAATATAGACTCGTTTACTCCATTTTGGCAATACGATGAACATTTTAAACTAAAACGACACTTATATATTGAAAAGATACACTTGGAATCATATCGATCTCACCGTGAATTGGATTGAGGAGACACTGATTCCTACATGTCCAAAATAAATTATTGATCATTATCCTAAAGTATCAAAATAATTGAAATGTGTTTTCTTAGTTTTGAGTACATCACTTGTTTTTTTTACTAAAATGTCATTTTAAACCAGAAACACACATTTTGAGTCATACTGATCACACCGTGTGTTAGTTTTACATGAGAAAAATTCCTACACATAAAAAATGACTTATAGATCATTTTATTAAATTATAAAGACAATATGAGTGTGTTTTCTCAGTTTTTAATGAGTGACACTTTTGGAACTAAAATTTCAATTTTAAAATTATAACGAACACTTTGATTCATATTGGTCACATCATGTAACATCCCTGTTCTGGGTGCCACTCAACGGGTGCCCCGAACCCAGTTCGGAAAATGAACTCAAGCACATTTCCCCAAACGTCAGAGGCCGTCGACTAGCAGCGAGGGACCGGGTCTGATAGTGGAGAAACTATGCCCTAATTTGTCAAAGTGTAGTGCAACGGAATATAATAAAAACATACAACAACAGCAGAAACAGTAACAATATATATAACTGAAATGGATAACTAATAACAAAAAGGGAAACCAACAGTCATATATATATGAAGATGCAGCATGTCACTATTCTATAAAATAGCGAGAACACATTACACTGCAATACAATACATTACAACTGAAGTACAAGTACAGAAAAAAATAGAACAGACAACGACATCGTGGTCCTAGGCTTGGTCCCATGCCCTCATACTCCTCAGCAGCCTTCAAGTACCTATATAGGGACCCTTTCCCTTATCTACACCTACAGAAACATAATCTGTTTGGGCCGAAAAGCATGACCCAAACAGGTTGTGAGAAATAAATCCCTGTAGGCACCCACCAAAGGCCTGTGCCTAACTGTGTGAAAGCATACAAAAATAGTGTCTAGTAGTAAAATGCAATAAAGTAAGTATTACTAAAAGTAACCAAATTAACTAGTTATATTGCCACTTTAATATCCATTTAATCATTTAATTTAAAATATCACCACAGTGAACATTCTTAGTAAACAGCCAATATCCTCAGACACCTAAAACCCTACCCTCAGGTAAAGAGAATCCAAACACAAGAATCTACCCACAGGCATACAGATATTTCCCACGGGCGTAAGAAGTGTCGCCCACAGGCACAGAATCAACTGCCCAGAGGCATGAAAGAAGTTTCCCACAGGCTAAATAGTACAGTGCCCACAGGCTAATCACAACACTTCCCTTAGGCTAAACAGGTAATCGGGCCATGCCCAACATGTAAACAAGTAGTACACAAGAAATTCCTCTCAAGTAAATTCTACAATCATTACTTTAAAGGAATACCCTCGGGTATCCTAGCCAAACGACTAAACAGAGGAACGCACCCCCGGGGTGGTCCTGGATCCAAGAAACGATCCCAAAGAGTAGTTTATTATCACAATTAATTACCTATTAAATTTTAGGTAGTTAAATAGCCACGACCTCAGCCACACAACACCCCAACATGGCTTCATGGCACAACGGTATATAAAAACGCACAACAGTTGGAATATAAACACCAAGCCACCTACCTTAAACACTGAATAATGGTATACCCGAACAACACCTTCTGAAACGTCCATGAATGATGTGGATATGACGTAGAAGAAAACCCGTTCAAACTCAAATAACATCCCTTATAGGAATAATTGGCAAGAACTACGCAAGGAGAAGGAAGCTCTTACCCGTGTGGTTCCAATGTGATCGACGGAAGTGGAAACAGATTCCTGAAGCTCGATCGGTTGATCCACGAAGGTTCGGCCGTCCTCTCCTGAGCTCCTATCCGGTTCTAAGCCAATACTATGAACAGGGTTGGATACTGCCCATTTTAAGTGAAAAAACAAAGTACATGGTGTGTAATTTTGACTACACGGCGTGTACTCCCCTCATTTAACTGTTCCTCTGGTGGCACCGCCAAACTGTTCATCCGTCGACATGAGTACACGATGTGTATGCCCGACTAAATGGCGTGTACTGTCACCCAGCTGGCGGCTGCTTCCATTGCCTTACTGTTTCTCCTGCCTACTGAATACATGGCATGTAAAGGACCACTACACAGCGTGTAGTCAGTTTTTACACCCTTCGTCACCATCATGGCTACACACCCTGTGTAGTTATCCCACACGGCCAAAAGTACATGGCATGTAGTCCCAAAATTTGGGATTTTCCCTCATTTTCCTTATTTTCTCAAAAACACTTAAGGAAAAGAGAAAAGAAGAAACCCACACCTCAAAAATAAGAACCGGGTTCTTAAAAACTTCCCCCCTTAAAGAAATTAGTCCCCAAATTACCCTTCTAAGGGTGGCGAAGATAAAGCTCAGAACAGCTCTGGCCACTAAGCACGTACGTCGGTCTCCCGCTCCTAGGTTTCATTCTGCACTCGGCCATGCTTCCATAGCACCCATACGAGAGGAACTGACCAGCCTCAGAGAACCTTTGTGCTCCCATCAACAATACGAATCAGATGCTCCTCAAAGGACGCATCCATCTGAAGCTCAACCTACTCTGTCTGAAAGACGTGAGACAGGTCTGAATGATAGTGGCGCAACTGAGATACATGGAAGATTTCATGCATAGCCCGATACCTCTAAAGTAACTACAACCGATAGGCAACCGAACCGACTCTCTATAGAATCTCAAATGGCCCCACATACCTCAGTGAAAGTTTATCCTATCTCCTGATCCGCCTGTGTCCCAACCTCAGTGAAAAACGCAAGAAAACCTGATCCCCGATCACGAACTCCAAAGGTCATCTATGGCGATCAACATAAGACTTCTGAAGAGACTTCGCGGTAGCCATCCACTTCTAAATCAACTGGACCTGCTCAGAAGTCTCCTGCACGAGACATGGTCCCAGTAAAGCTGCCTCACCGGCCTCTAACCAGCACAAAGGTGATCGACATGGCCTACCATATAAAGCCTCGTAAGGTGCCATCTCAATAGTTTCCTGGAAACTATTATTATAGGCAAACACAACTAGGGGTATATGCTTCTCCCAAGAGCCCCCAAAGTCTAGGACACATGAACACAACATGTCCTCAAGCACCTGTATTGTGCGCTCTGACTGGCCATCAGTCTGAGGGTGATAAGATATGCTCAGAAGCACCTGTGTACCCCATACCCTCTAAAAACTCTTCCAAAAATGAGACGTAAAACGGGCGTCCCTATCTGAAATGATAGAACGATGGAACCCATGAAGACGCACGATCTCTCAGATATACAACTTTCCGAGCTCATCAACACCGAAGGTCTCCTTGATCGGTAAAAAGTGAGCTACCTTCGTGAGTTTGTCCACAACAACCCACACAACATCATTGCCTCGAGGTGACCTCGACAACCCAGTCATGAAGTCCATCGTGACATCATCCCATTTCCACTCCGGGATGGGTAAATGCTGTAACTGTTTGGATGGCCTCTGATGCTCTGTCTTCACCTACTGATAGGTGGAACACCTTGTAACAAAACCATCCACATTTCTCTTCATACCCGACCACCAGTACTGATGTATCAAGTCTCGGTACATCTTGGTAAACCCGGGATGAACTACCCAGGCTGAAGCATTAAACTCCTGCATCATCTCCTCGCGTATATCCCCTAGAAACCACACTCATCCATGGAAATACAGAATTTCATCATTGTCTATCATCTAACTAGGAGGAGGGTCCTCACTTTCCACCGACTCCCATAGAACTAGGCCTTATGAATCAGATAGCCTCCTCATCCTCAATCTATCCAGGAGAGTAGAAGTCACAACTAAAGATGAAAGATAAGTTTTCCCCTGAATGTCGTGCACCTCCAAATTCATCTCAGAGAACAAATCCATAAGCTTCTACTCATCACTTGCCTCCTACACAGCCTGTATCTTAGTCTTCCTGCTCAGTGCATCAGCTACTGCATTCCCTTTACTAGGTGTGTAGGCAAGCTCAAAATCAAAGTATTGAAGGTATTCATCCCACCTTCTATGCCTCAGATTCAAGTCACTCTAAGTAAAAATATATTTGAGACTTTTGTGGTCGGTGAAAACTAAAAAATGTTCTCTCAATAGATAATGTCTCCAACAGTGCAATGCATGCACAACTATGGCTAACTCAAGATCATTTGTTGGGTAATTCCTCTCATGTGTCCTCAAATGCCGAGAACCGTATGCAAAAACTCGATTTCCCTGCATCAACACTGCTCCCAGCCCAATACCTGATGCATCACAGTAAACTACGTATCTCTTCCCTTACTCTGGAAGTATCAGAACTGGTGCTGATGTCAACCTTCCTTTCAGGTCCTGAAATGCTGTCTTGCAAGATTCCGACCAAACGAACTTCACAACCTTCTTAGTCAGACCCATCAATGGCACTGCTAAGCAAGAGAAGTCCTATATGAAGTGTCTAGAGTAACCATCCAGCCCTAAGAAACTCAGTATCTCAAACATGTTCTTAGGCTGCTCCCAGGAAACTACTGCTCTCACCTTCTCTAGGTCTACTACAACACCTGCCTCTGAGATGATATGACCCAAGAAGTAAATCTGGTCCATCCAAAAGTGGCACTTTGAGAGCTTAGCATATAGTCGATGCTCTCTCAGTGTACTCAATACGATCTCAAGATGGGTGGCATGGTCGTGTCGAGTGTGAGAGTACACCAAGATGTCGTCCACAAATACTACCACAAAAGAATACAGATAAGGATGGAACACACGATTCATTAGAGCCATGAAAACTTCTAGCGCGTTCGTGATTCTGAACAGCATAACCAAGTACTCGTACAGACCATATCTGCTCCAAAAAGCTGCAAGTGGTACGTCTGATGGTCTCACGTGCAGCTGATGATATCCTGATCTGAAGTCAATCTTCGAGAACACTCGTGATCCATGAGGTTGATCAAAAAGGTCATCAATAATCGGCAAGGGATATCAGTTATTGACCGTCAGCTGGTTCAACTTCCGATAATCCACATAGAGTCTGAGGTTACCGTCTTCCTTCTTCGCAAAATGGACTAGAGAACCCCAAGGAGAAGTACTGGGTTGGATGAAACCATTTGTCCGAAACTCCTCTAACTGCCTCTTAAGCTCCTGCAACTCAGGCATGGCCATCCTGTAAGGAGGAATGGACACTGGTGCTGCTCCTAGCACAAGATCAATAGAAAAATCCACCTCTTGATCTGGTGGTAGAACCAAAAAGTCATCCAGGAATACATCCCTAAAATGATCAAACACTGGAGGGAAATCCTTCTGACATGTCCCCAGGTCCTCTAGATATAAACTCGCAATCTGGGCAGTGACTCCACCTCTCCCACGATGCTCTGGTCCAACTCGACTCACCTAAACATCCCATTCACCCTTGTATAGAAACTCTCTGCCCTCTGGTGATGTGAAACGCACCCTACGACGATATCAGTCTACGAAGGCTTTAAAGGGAACCAACCAGTCCATCCTGAGAATGACATCATAAGCTGTCATCTCTAAGACATAGAGGTCCCATAGAAAGTGACACCCACCAACCTCAAGGGGGAACTCCTTGCACTGACGCACACATGTCGTTCTAGTTCCCAACGGAGTGTCTAGCGTCATAATATCAGAAGAAGTAGCAACATAGATCCCAAGGATCTTCACAAAAGGAACATATATGAAACTATGTGTAGCACCCGTATCAAAAAGTACTAAAGATAAAACAGAAGCTACTAAAATAGTACCTCTGACAGTAGAAGTTCCGGGATCCTGCTCCTGCTGGGTCTGTTATACTACATATGTCTGCCCAGTGCCGCAGTCCTACGACACAGCCTGGTTACTCTGAGCTGTCCCGCCCTGCTTCCTATGAGATCCTGGTGTCTGGCTACTATGGCTACGACCACCATCTACGCCTGCACACCCTGAAGTATTCCAATTCCTCGACTGTTAAGAAGCTGTTGGTCCTACTCTCGCACGTGGAGTCTGCACAGAACCCCTCTCACTAGCCACTGATGGAAACGCCCTGCAAAGGCGCTATCGATTACCCATCCTGCCGCAAGCCCGACATTCCACTGGGTCTCGTGGACACTGAGGTCATCTGTTCCCCTCCTTACCACACTGGTAGCACATAACCTGGCCACCTGAAACATTCTTCTGGATGGTAATACCACCCTGAGAGAATTCCATCTGTCTCTTACTCTTATCCGTAGAAATAGTACCAGAAACTGGTGCTGAACCGCCCTGGCCCACACCACTAGCTTCCCACAGGTTCTTCTCTATAATCAGTGCCTGGTTCACAATAGCATGTACTATGGGAATCCTGAAAACATTCACCAGTGCTCTGATGTCATAATGAAGACCATACTCAAAGCGTCTGGCTCTCAATGTCTCATCACCCACCAGAATGGGTAAAAAATGCTGAAGCTCGGTGAAATGAGCAGAATAATCCATCACCGACATAAAACCCTGCTGCAGATTCATGAACTCTTGAGCTCTATCTGCCCTCAAAATCTCTGTAAAGAAGAAGTCATAGAAGACTGCCTGGAAATCTTCCCACACCATGTCTCTATGATGCTCGGACTGGGTGGTAACATCCCACCACCTCTTGGTGGAATCACGCAACATATACGTCGCGAGCTTGACCCTCCGCCCTGGAGGTGTCTCAAGATGCTCAAAAATAGTCTGCATCAACCCCAACAAAGACTCCATATCCTGTGGTCCACCATCCTTTGAAAAGGTAGGCGGATGCTACTGCTGGAAGATACGAGTCAGCTTAGCCATAGATGTGGCAACTGGCGGTGCTCCCTGAAAGGTCTTCATGAACCGCATAAAGCCTTCACAGAACTGCGCCTCCGCACCTGTGTCTGGTATAACAACTGACGCCGCATCTGGCTCTGCTGGAGGATCCACTGGTAGCCCATGGACCACCATCTCTGGAGTGCAGTCGTTTCCACTCTCCTGGCGAACAACGCATGGTCGTCTCGGTGGCATGACTCTACAAGGTCAAAACGCACACCTTAGATCAAGATTAACAATGACCGAAAACGAAGAAACCCAAAAAGGGAACAGGAGGAAGAAGGCATAAAAAATTTACACAATAAGACTACACGGCGTGTATACTGACTACACGGCGTGTACTTGACTTCTCCTCCCCTACCCGGGTCCTTCTACACGGCTAAGCCACATGGCTCCCATTAAACAAAACTACACGACATGTATACTGACTACATGGCGTGTATGGTGTAATTTTCCAACTGCCCGCATCGTTCATGACACGGCCGACTACTCGTCTTGATACTACACAGCGTGTTACACCCACACACGGCGTGTACACTACCCCGTTTCTCCGCCACAAGACTAACTCTACACGATCTGTCCTTGGACAAGACTACACGGTGTGTATTAGATGAGCTTCACCGACCCATGTTGTTAGTTACATGGACGGATACACGACTCCACTACATGACGTGTTCCACATACACACGATATTTATACAAAAGAATTACACCGACCCGTGTTGTTAGTTACACGGCCGGATTCCAGGACAAACTACACAGTGTGTTCTACAGTGGACACGGTGTGTATGTATTAAGATATTTTCCGTCTATGTTTTTTGTTACATGGGCGGACTACGGGTCAACACTACACGGCATGTATAGAAGCTACATGGAGTGTTCACCCCAAGATCTTCCCTTCCCCGTGTCGCCGCCCACACAGTTTGTGACTCGGGAAGAGACTACACGGCGTGTTCACCCCAAGCTCTTCCCTTCCCCGTGTCGCCGCCCACACAGTTTGTGACTCGGGAAGAGACTACACGGCGTGTACTCTGGGTACACGGCATGTACTATAAAATTTTTCTTTTTCTTCCCGAACATAAGGACATACACGGCGTGTTTAAGGTACTACACGGCGTGTATACTGGGTTTTCCAGACATTATGCCTCAAAAACTTCCCCGGAACGCAGAACAATTTCAAATCAACACCTAAGTGTCAAATTCCAATCCGTGAGGGCCCATACTCCCCAAGAATCAAAGTTTGAAATCTTATCTATTTAAAACAAAATAAAAAGTCAATGATCCACCAAATTCCGGTCAATGGGGGCCCATACTCCCCAAAAACCAAATTTTGGAGTCCATTCTATAAACCGAATCACACAAAAATACCCTATCACATAGCAGGTATTTATCAAAGCAGCTCTCACAACAACATGCTTTTCTAGCACAACAACTATCACAAAAACATGAAATTTATAATGCACCTACATGGCATGGAACTATGCATGACATGTGATTTCTAGCATGTGAATAAATGATGCATGAGATGGCATACCCTCATCTCATCGGCTTGCAACTAAATAAAACCCATGGATAAAATGCAAACAACACAATCACGAGTGCGTCACACAATGGTTAAATCAAATCAACTGTAAAATTTGCAAAATCAGAAGAATTGCAAAAAAATATGAGGTAGACTGGATTTTCCCTGTACACGGGTTAACTATGCCCAGGCACAACTTATTACCAACCACCGCTTTCGTCCTATCCCTGATTGAGGCTCCACATTGTAAGTCAATGAAAAGAACCCCTTTGATACCACTTTGTAACGTCCCAGTTCTGGGTGCCAGTCAACGAGTGCCCCGAACCTAGTTCACCACATGACCTCAAGCGCATTTCCCCAAACGCCAGAGGCTGTCGACTAGCAGCGAGGCCCCATGTCCGATAGTGGGGAAACTATGCCCTTATTTTTTAAAGTGTAGCACAACGGAATATAATAAAAACATACAACAACAGCAGAAACAATAACAATATATATAACTGAAATGGATAACTGATAACAAAAAGGGAAACCAACAGTCATATATATATGAAGATGCAGCATGTCACTATTCTATAAAATAGCCAGAACATGTTATACTGCAATACAATACATTACAACTGAAGTAAAAGTACATAAAAACAAAACAGAACAGCCAGCGGCATCGCGAGCCAAGGCTCAGTCCCATGCCCTCTTACTCCTAAGTAGAAATCAAGTACCTGTATAGGGACCCTTGCCCTTATCTACACCTGCAGAAATGTAATCTGTTTGGGCCAAAAAGCATGACCCAAATAGGGTGTGAGAAATAAATCCCAGTAGGCACCCACCAAAGGCCCGTGCCCAACTATGTGAAAGCATGTAACAATAGTGTGCATTAATAAAATGCAATAAAGTAAGAAGTACTAGAAGTAACCAACTTAACCAGTTATATTGCCATTTTAATATCCATTTAATCATTTAATTTAAAATATCACCATAGTGAACATTCTAAGTAAACAGCCAATGTCCTTAGACACGTAAACCCCTACCCTGAGGTAAAGATAATCCAAACACAGGAATCTGCCCATAGGCATACGGATATTTCCCACGGGTGTAAGAAGTGTCACCCACAGGCACAGAATCAACTACCCACAGGCATGGAAGAAGTTTCCCACAGGCTAAATAGTACAGTGCCTATAGGCTAATCACAACATTTCCCTCAGGCTAAACAGGTAACCGGGCTATACCCAACATTTAAACAAGCTGTACACAAGAAATTACTCTCAAAGAAATTCTACAATAATTACTTTAAAGGCATACCCTCGGGTATCCTGGCCAAATGGCTAAACAGAGGAACGCACCCTCGGGGTGGTCCTGGATCCAAGCAATGATCCCAAACAACAGTTTATTATCCCAATTAATTACCTATTCAATTTTAGGTAGTTAAATAGACATGGAATCATCCACACAACATCCCAACATGGGTTCGTGGCACAACGGTATACAAAAACGCACAACAGTTGGAATATAAAAACCAAGCCACCTACCTTAAACACCGACAAATGGTATACTTGAACAACGCCTTCTGAAATTTCCATGAACGACGTGGATCTGACATAGAAGAAAACCCGTTCAAACTCAAATATCTTCCCTTAGAGGAAGAATTGGCAAGAAATACGCAAGGAGAAGGAAGCTCTTACCCATGCGTTTCCAACGTGATCGAAGGAAGCGGAAACAAATTCCTGATGCTCGATTGGTTGATCTACAAAGTTTCGGCCGTCCTCTCCTGAGCTCCCGTCTGGTTCTAAGACAATCCTGTGAATAGGGTTGGATACTTCCCATTTTAAGAGAAAAAACAAAGTACACGACATGTACTTTTGACTACATGACATGTACTCCCATCATTTAACTGTTCCTCTGGCAGCATTGACAAACTGTTCATCTATCGACATGAGTACACGGCGTGTATGCCCGACTACATGGCGTGTACTTTCGCCTAGCTGGCAGCTACTTCCACCGCCTTACTGTTTCACCTGCCGACTGACTACACGGCGTGTAAAGGACCACTACACGGTGTGTAGTCAGTTTTTTACACCCTTCATCGCCGTCATGGCTACACACCCTATGTAGTTATCCTACACGGCCAAAAGTACACGACGTGTGGAATAGTACACAATGTGTAGTCCCAAAATTTGGGATTTTCCCTCATTTTCCTTATTTTCTCAAAAACACTTAAGGAAAAGAGAAAAGAAGAAACCTGTACCTCAAAAATATGAACCGGGTTATTACACATCCTGTATTGTATTGTGGTGAGGGATATTTATACACATCATAAAGGACTTATGGACTATTTTAATAAAGTATCAAAACAATCTAAATGCATTTTATTGGTTTTTAGTATGACAGTTTTCTTTTTTATTAAAATTAATGTTAATTTTAAATAAGAAGATTCACTTGGAGTCATATTAGTCATACTGTGTGTCAGATTGAGGTGTGACTGATTCCGACACACCCTAAATGGATTATGGATTTTTTATAAAGTATCAAGATAATTTTAATGCCTTTTCTCAGTTTTGAGTATGCCACTTGTGTTTTTTTTACTAAAATGTCATTTTAAATTTGAAGCACATACTTTGAGTCATACTGGTAACATTGTGTGTTGGTTTAACATGAGTCTGATT
The DNA here is from genome assembly GCA_963277665.1 of Viscum album. NCBI lineage: Eukaryota > Viridiplantae > Streptophyta > Magnoliopsida > Santalales > Viscaceae > Viscum > Viscum album. Next base: position 644,711,037 of record OY728125.1, on the reverse strand, counting down.
CCTATACATAAAAAATTACTTTTTATTTATTTTCCTAAATTATCAAGACAATCTGAGTTCATTTTCTTAATTTTCATTGAGAAACACTTTTTGAATTAAAATGTCAATTTTAAAATGATAACAAACACTTTGAGTCATAATGGACACATCGTATATCACATTGAGGTTCATATTATTCCTAAAAATCAAAAATAACTTATGAATAATTTTACTAAAGTATAAAAACAATATGAATGAATTTTATTGTTTTGAGTATGTCAATTTCCTTTTTTACTAAAATTAATATCAATTTTAAATATGAAGATACACTTGGATTCATAATAATCACACCATGCATTATAATAGAGGTTTGGATAATTACCACACATCCCAAATGACTTATAAATCATTTTCCTAAAGTATCAAAAAAATAAAAAATAATTTTATCTGTTTTGAGTACATAACTTGTGTTTTTTACTAAAATGTCATTTTAAACTGGAAACATTCACTTTGACTCATACCGTTCATATCGTCTGGCAGTTTGATATGAGACTGATTCCCACATGTCAAAAATGATTCATGAAACATTTTCATAAATTATCAAGACAATATGAGTTTTTTTTCTTAGTTTTTAGTGGGTGACACTTTTTGAACTAAAATGAAAATTTTAAACTGATACTGAACACTTCGATTCATATCGGCCACATCATGTATCAAATTGAGGTGCAACTGATTCCTATACATAAAAAATGACATAAAAATTGTTTTATTAATGTATCAAAACAATCCAAAAGCATTTTCTTATTTTTGAGTATGTCAGCTATCCTTTTTACTAAAATTAATGTCAATTTTAAATAAGAAGATGCACTTGGAGTCATATCAGTCACATCATGCGTCATATTGAGTTTTGGATGATTACTACATGTCCCAAATGACTTATAGATCATTATAATAATGTATGAAAACATTCCAAATGTGTTTGATTGGTTTTTAGTACATCATTTTTGTTTTTTACTGAAATGTCATTTTAAACTGGAAACATGCACTTTGAGGAATACCGACCACATCATGTGTCGGTTTGACATGAGACTGATTCCTACATGTAAAAAACGACTAATAAATCGTTTTTATAAATTATCAAGATAATCCAAGTGCATTTTCTTGGTTTTTATTAAGTGACACTTTTTAACTAAAATATTAATTTTAAATTGATAATGGTCACTTTGAGTCATACCATACAAATCATGTATCATATTGAGGTGAGGATATTTCCTACATGTTAAAAATGACTTATGGATTGTTTTTTAAAGTATTAACACAATTTGAACAATTTTTTCTCTGTTTTGAGTATGTCAGTTGTCGTTTTTAGTAAAATTAATGTCAATTTTGAATAAGAAGATGCAATTAGAGTCATATCAGTCACATCGTGAATTGGATTGAGGTTATGGATCATTTTACTAAAGTATAAAAATAATTCGAATGCGTTTTATCTGTTTTGAGTATGTCACCTGTGTTTTAAAAAAAAATATCATTTTAAACTGGAAACATGAACTTTGAGTCATATATGTCACATAATGTGTTAGTTTGATGTGAGACTATTTATTACACATCAAAAATATATTTTTTAAATTATCTATACAATTCAATCACATTTTCTCTATTTTTAGTGAGTATCACCTTTTGAACTAAAATGTCAAATTTAAACTGATCATGAACACTTTGAGTCATACCGGGAAAATCATGTATTGAATTGAGGTGAGTATGATTCATACACATAAAAAATTAAATATGGATCATTTTCATAAAATATTACAACAATCCAAATGCGTTTTCTTAGTTTTGAACATGTTAGTTGTATTTTTTACTAAAATTAATGTCAATTTTAAATAAAAAGACACACTTAGAGTCATAATGGTCACACTATGCTTCAGATTATGATGCGCCTAATTTATACATATCCTAAATGATATATGGATAGTTTTCCTAAAGTATCAAAACAATATGGATGTGTTTTTTGAGTTTTGAGTACGTCACTTGGGTTTTTTACTAAAATGTCATTTTAAACTAGAAACATGCACTTTGATTCATACTGGTCACATCATGTGACGGTTTGATGTGATACTAATTATTACACATAAAAAATGAGTTATTAATCATTTTATTAAATTATCAAGACAATCCAACTATGTTTTCTTAGTTTTCAATACATCACTTATCTTTTTTACTAAAATTAATGTCAATTTTAAACAAAAAATCACAATTGGAGTTATACTGATCACATCATGCATTAGATTGGAGTGTGACTGATTCATACATGTCAAAAATGACTTATAGATTATTGTAATAAAGTATCAAAATAATATTAATGAATTTTATCAATTTTGAGTATGTGATGTGTGTTTTGAACTAAAATATAAATTATAAAATAAAAAAATGCAATCTGATTCATATCGAGCACACTATAAATAAAATTGAGGTGTGGTTGATTGTGTATGCAATATTTATTTTGATTTAAACTATATGAAAAAATAAATAAAATAGAGAATAATTTCCATTCTTATTGAAGAGAAATTCCATTCTCTCTAAAACACTTCACATTTCAGGCATCATGGAGTTTCCTCTTCCATCAAAAAAGAACATGTTCTCACTTTTCCGGCTTTTGCAGATAGTTGAAAGTAAAATATTATTTCCCAAAAGGTCTATTAAAAAAAACTAAATAAGTATTAGATTAAAATTATAATGAAATTAACTTAAAAATAGTAGATAAATGGTGAAAAAATTAATTAGATAAGTAGTAGTAATTTTAATTTTCATGATGGTTTTATACATTCTTTACATATTTCATTATTTTTATTATCTCAGTTGCAGCCTTGAAGTCAAATCTCTCATGAGTGTGAGTAGCTTCAAAAAAACCACCCCAACTTGAACAAAAGAGTCCACCTATATAAGAAAACAATTCTTATGTGAGTAATAATAAAAAATAAATAAATTAAATATTAATATGAAAAAATAAATTACTTCTATGAATAATGATTTTACAATGAAAACATCAAGATTGGAAAGATTGCGCAAGAGAAGAAGTTTTTGAAATATTCAAAAATAACCAACCAAGAAAGTTGTATTTTAACTCACTAAATTTCTTTGATAAAATATAGATATAGGTGAATTTAGTTTGGATATTAGGGAACATGTTTTATTATCTTTGATTATGTGATGTTCATTCTGAACTAAAATGTAAATTATAATCTAAAAACATACAATTAGAGTCATACCGAGCACACTGGGTATCATATTGAGGTGTGGATGATTGAGTATGTGATGTATGATTTTATTTAAATTATCTACACTAATATAGAAAATAAATAAATGTTCTATTTTGATGGTAGAGGAAACCCCATGCTTCTTAAAATTCCTCATCCAAAAGAAAAATGTTCTCTCTTTTCTGGCTTGCTGTAGACTATTGAAGGAAAAATATGACTTCCCAAAAGTTTTTGTGAACATAAATAAAAAATTATTAGATAAAAATAGAAGGAAATTAACTTAAAAATAGTAGATAAAATTATAAAAAAATTAACTAAATAATTAGTAGGAATTCACCTTTTCATGATCATATTAAAGGAGTGACTCATCCTTGCTGACAAAGTCATTTCTTCATGATCTCTGTGAAAATTAACAAAATAATTATTAGATAAAAATGATGAGAAAATTAACTAACAAAATTAGATAAAATGAGGATAAAATTAACTAAAAGGAAATTTTTTCTAGTTATATATCATTAAACTATAATATAATTATTATTGATCATATGAAACTAAAATACAGGGAATTTAGTCAATTTTACATGACCTTATGAGAAAATATTTTAGAATATCAATCCAAACAACATGATATATTTAAACATTTTTCAATAACATAAAATTAACGTGTTATATAAAATTCCCATTAAAACTATTATCCTTCTGGGTTGGTTTAAAATTCATATATAAACATTTTATTTCTTATTTTCTACAAAAAACTAGGAGAACATATTATATATTCTTGGATTATACTAAACATTAGTGTATCCCTTTATTTATTCCTAGAAAACATTAACCATTAGTGTAAAACTATTAGAGTTCATTGATTTAACTAAAATATATATTTAAATTTGAGTTTTTATAGAACATAATAAAATCTATCTTTCCCTTTCACTATTATAGATAGTAAAAACTCCATGATAAACCATTTACCTTCTTTGATGGAAAAAACTTCAATGTGACCCATTATGTACTTTTAGAAGACACTAAACTACATTATAATTTTTTACCACATTTTGAAAGTATTAAACATCATTATAGTCCTTTATAGCATCCAAATGAGATTAAAATCTAGCACATACATTAATTTTTATTGGATTATGCTATAGATTAGTATATCATTTTCAATATTCTAGTTGATGATAAACACTAACATGACATCATAATTATTTTTTCATCAAGACAGGAATATCCCTATTCTCATGTATCTTTTATTTAAAATGATAATGAGTTTTTTATTAATGATCTTGTGAACATCGATCATTTTACATAATAAATGTGTACATGCATATTAGTGACAAACTAGTGGACAAATTTTTTGATGGTGAGCTTATGAACATGTATCTGTATACATAATAAGGATAGGTTAAACACCTATACTAATGTAATTATTGTGAGATTTTATGTTATATAATGGTGGGATAATTTAATTTCACATCATTTTCATTCAAAAAACAAGTTTTAGTCAATCCATTTCACTAATATAAACTTGATGTGTTACTTATATAGATTTCACAAGCATTTGTGATATTATATCATATATCTAATTGATGATATATTAGACCAAATAACAATACCACCCAAAAAAGTGAAACCAATGTATTGTTCTTTTATGAAAATCCATGATTCAGTCGATGAAATATTGTATTTATTTTTTAGAGGTTTTGGATCAAGTTACTAGTTTCTTTTTCAAGGGGGTCTTTATTTGGATTTTCAATGCTTCATAATTTCGTTTGAATTGGATTTTTCATTTTCATGGATTTATTAATAAATAAAGTTATTTACATTTGATTCCGCATTTCCTTTGACACCATCCCTCCTCTATTACCATGATCTCTCAATGATGGTTATTCTCCAATAGTTCTCTCATATACCTGATGGCTTTGGTGGTTGATTGAACTCACATTTATTCAAAAATTTGAGATTGATTATATAACTATTTGATGATTGGATTAGTTCTGTATGAATCTCAAGTGACTATTTTCTCCACTACTAATACCCTTTCATTGTAGGGTAGTAAATTCATGGGAAATCAAACACATTTGTTTTGTTGCTATTGTTGTTTAGTTTGTTCTTAGTGAGGGGTTTATTTCACACTTCAGTAATATTTGATAATACTTGGACTGTGTGGTATATTTAATATTTTGATTATTTTTCATGTGTGTTTAAATTATTTAATCCCTTCCAATTAATAAATGTGAGCTTATTTTCATCATTTTTGTATTTTTGGTGAATTTATGGCTTTACTGTGAAACTTTTTTAATTATGGAAATTTAACAGTTTTATGGATATTCTATATTTTAGGAATATCTTTTAAAATTTTGATCCAAATTGAGTGATTATTTTTTATAATTTCATTTCTCTTGGTAATAACTTTTTTTCTGTGCATAGATCCAATTCGAATCACATAGTCCCACAAAAATAAATCTAGTGGAGAATGTTTTCTGGATGACAGAATGGACACAACCAAAATAATAGAGTAATATCTCAGCCTAGAGAAATAAAAATGAATTTATTATAGATAGAGTTAAAATATAACTGCACGCCACATGTACAAATTAAATTTAATAAATAAATCATCTCATTAAGGCATCAATTTAATGTGTAAAATTGGAAGGAGTTGAGAAGTTTGCTCGACCATAAAAAGAAGTCTTTAGTAATTTGATCATAACTTTTGTTCCACTTGTATAATTAATCTAATTTTTTTTGGGTTCATGAAAAAGATATAGGGGAACAACTTTTATGAATATAAATTCATGAGATTTGTAATTTCCCGGTTCCGAGAGCCACCCAGAGGTGCCCGTACCTGGTTGGTCACATGGCCTCAAGCAAATTTCCTCAAACGCCAGAGGCTGCTGACTAGCAGCAAGGGCCTTGGGTGTGATAGTGTAGAAGCTATGCCCTCATTGGAAGAGTACACAACAGAAGTAAACAAATATACAATAGAGGAAGCAGTAATAATACCAAACAACAGTAAGGGTGGAATAATGATAAAGGAACAACTGGAGCATATATATATATAAATGATGCATGATACATATATGGATAGGAAAGCAGCCAAACAATTCACAATGCTGAATACAATACTAAACCAAAGTACAAAAGGAAAGAAGATAAGAAACTCCTTAGCATCTCAAGCCTCAGCTTAGTCCCATGCTCTCTAGCTCTAATGCAATCAAGTACCTAAAGTAGAAGGGCACTTGCCCTTGTCTATACCTGCAAAAATATAATCTGTTTGGGCCCAAAAGCATGGCCCAAATAGGGTGTGAGATGAATCCTAGTAGGAAACCACCAAAATATCTGTGCCTAATAGTCAGTGAATATATGGTAGGTAAAAGTTCAGAAAGCAGTAAACAAGGAAGTACTCACTAGTAACAATCCACAGTTTTAGATATCAAGCAACAACTAAACAAAAAAGATAATCACAAAAGGTAACCCTCTGGTAAGTACTCACAACCTATCCCCTTTGGTCCTACCTAACAGATACAAGAAACCCTCTAGGTAGCTCACACAGTCTCACCCCTCTGGTTCAGCTAAAGTATAGACTCTCTGAGGAAGCACTCACCATCAATTCCCCCTATAGTCTCGTATCGGTACTAAATGCGCTCTAGGGAAGCACTTACATTACATTCCCTTTGTGGCCCACGTCAATGAACTACAGACTCTCTGAGGAAGCACTCAAAGTCAATTCCCCCTATGGTCTCGCATCGTAATATTATAAAATACACTCTGGAGAAGCCCTTAGGTCCATTTTTCCTATGTTCTACTACACTAGGTTCTCACGGCCCTGTGTAAATCAACAAGTATAGCATCGCGTATCGGCCAAAGTAAAAATCAAGAACTACTTGGCTATAATTCTACAATATATCAATATTTCAGAACAATAGTCACACCATCCTACAATACTAGGCATGAGAAAGTAAATAGTAACCTAACAGGAAACTAGACCCAAAGGTCAAAACTGGAAAAACATGCATGGATAACACATCCAAAGAATAAAAATTCACCCTATTCCCAATAAAATATCATCTACTCAAGCATAAAAGCATAGCAGACAAACAATAGAGCTAAAACGGTAAACGCGCAATACCTCGTTCATGGGTATTGCAAAAATATTCACATAAAACTCATATAATTTCAACAGAAAGGCACAAAACACCTACCTCGACATTGGGAGATAAAAATAATAGAACCAGAAGTCTTGAATCTCCTTATAATTCTGTAGATCTACAAAAAAGTTTAAAACTTTCAACAGAGGATAACTTGATAAAGAAGAGGAATCATGAAACGAAGGTCAAGAAGAAGAGAGAGATTACTAATGCGATCCCAATGCAATCAAAGGTAGTTGAATTAGATATCGGATGGAGGCTTGGGGGCTCGGAGAAGTATCACAGCCGTACGGGTTCTCTCGAATGAAGAAAACCTTGAAGGAGATGTTTCTGGCAATTAGAAATGACCCCGGTGAGTTTAATGAAAAAAAACAAAATACATGGCGTGTACTTTTGAAGTACACGGTGTGTACTTTCCTTTTTCGTAACTCGCTTTAGGCAGCCTCCACATCACCCCACACGACCGTGTGTGTGGTCATGACACAGCCAGCACACAACCTCCTGCAGCAACGCAGTACACAGTGCGTACTTCAAAAATTTCCAGAAACTCCTCTTTTCTCAAAAACTCCAGAAAAGGAAAAACATACCTGAAAAGAAGACCCGGGTTCTTAAAAACTTCCCCCATTAAAGAAATTTGTCCCCAAATTTCCCTAGCAAGGCAGTGTAGAAGAAGAAACCCCGAACAACTCCGGCCACTACGATCATACATCAGCCTCCCTCTCCCAAGTCTCGTCTTGTACTCGCCCGTGTTGCCCTAGCACCCATACCAGAGGAACAGACCGCCCATGGAGAACCTTTATACTTAGATCAATGATCCAGATAGGATGCTCCTCAAAAGATGCATCCACCACCAACTTGACTTCCTCGAGTTGGAAAGCATGAGACGGGTCTAAAAAGTAACGTCGAAGCTAAGAAAAGTGGAAAATGTCGTGCATAGCCCAATACCTCTGAGGTAACTGCAACCAATAGGAAATCAGCCCAAATCTCTCCAACACCTCAAACGGACCGACGTACCTCGATGAAAGCTTACCCCGTCTCCTGATTCTCTTATTTCCCAACCTCGGTGTGACACATAGAAAAACCTGATCCCCGACCTTGAACTGGAGAGGTCGTCTCTGTTGGTCATCATAAGACTTCTGACAAGATTGTGCAGTAGCCGTTCTATTCTGAATCAACTCTATCTGCTCTGTGGTATCCTGAATAGGAAGAGGTCCCAACAAATCTACCTCTCCTACCTCTAGCCAACATAAGGGTGATCGACATGGTCTACCCTACAAAGCCTTATAAAGTGCCATCTGAATAGTCACTTTAAAACTATTATTTTAGGAAAACTCCACAAGAGGTATATGCTTCTCCCAAGAACCTCCAAAATCCAGGATGCATGCTCGGAGCATGTCCTCCGCACCTGAATCGTACACTCGCACTGGCCATCTATCTGGGGGTGGTAAACTGTACTCAAAAGTACCTGTATACCCAAAGCCTTCTGAAGCCCCTGCCAAACCCGAGAAGTAAAATGAGAATCTATTTTTAAAACAATGGAGTGTGGAACTCCATGTAAGCTCACAATCTCTCAGATGTACAACCGTCCCAGCTCATCAACACTGAAGGTATCCTTGATCGACAAGAAGTGAGTGACCTTTGTAATTCTGTCAATGAAAACCCATACTGCATCATTCCCATGAGGTGACCTCGGCAATCCTATCACAAAATCCATCGAGACATCATTCCACTTCCACTCGGGAATGGGTAACTACTGTAAAAGCCCTACTGGCCGCTGATGCTCCGCCTTCACCTGATGACAGGATGAACACCTAATGATGAAACCCAGAACATCCCTCTTCATACCTGGAAACCAATACTAATGGTTTAGATCACGATACATCTTGATGAAACTAGGATGAACTACGCAAACTGAGGAATGAAAACCCCGCATCAACTCCTCGCGTATATCTTATGGCACCCATACGCATCCCTAGAAACGCAAAATCTCATCCTTGCCTATGATCCATCTAGGAATAGGGGCCTCTCCTGACATACTTTCCCATAGGACTAGGCCTTCAGAATATGATAGCTGCCTCATTTGTACTCGATCAAGATGGGTAGAGGTAACAACTACAGAAGAAAGGAAAGTCTGCCCCTGTCTGTCGTGCACCTCCAAATGCATCTCTGAGAACAGAGCCATAAGCTGCCACTCACTACTGGCCTCCTGAACTACCTGTATCTGAGTCCTCCTGCTCAACGCATCAGCCACTACGTTACCTTTCCCAGGCATGTAGGCAAGCTGAAAGTAGAAAAAATGAAGGTACTCAACCCACCTTCACTGTCTAAAATTCAGATCACGCTGAGTAAATATGTACTTGAGACTCTTGTGGTCAGTGAAAACCACAAAATGATCTCCCAGAAGGTAATATCTCCAACAACGTAATGCATGAACAACTACAGCCAACCCAAGATTGTGCGTCGGGTAATTCCTCTCGTGTGGCCTCAACTGCCGAGTCCCGTACGCAATGACTCCATCTCCCTGTATAAGCAAAACTCCCATACCGATACCTGAAGCATCACAGTACACAATATAGCTCTTTCCTGGCTCTGGAAACACTAGTATCGATGCTGAATTCAACCTCCGTTTTAGCTTCTGAAAGGCTGACTCACAAGAATCTGACCATAAGAACTTCACACCCTTCTTAGTCAAACCCATCAGCGGTGCTGCTAAGAATGAAAATTCCTGAATTAAGCATCTGTAGTATCCAGCTAGCCCTATAAAACTTTGCACCTCAAATACATTCTTTGGCTGATCCCAGGAAACTACTGATCTCACTTTCTCTAGGTCTACTGACACTTATGTCTCTGAGATAACATGACCCAAGAATCGAATATGGTCCATCCAAAAGTGGCGTTTTGAGAGCTTAGCATATAACAGATTCTATCTCAGTGTAATCAAAACGATCTCAATATGGGTGGCATGGTCATGTCGAGTATGAGAGTACACCAAGATATCATCCACAAAGACAACCATAAAAGAATATAAGTATGGATGGAACACTCGGTTCATCAGTGCCATGAAAATTACAGGTGCATTCGTGAGACTGAACGACATAACCATATACTCATATAGACCATAACTACTCCGGAAGGCTGTAAGAGGTATATCAGATGGTTTAACATGCAACTAATGGTAACTGGAGCTCAAGTCAATCTTTGAGAACACTCGGGCTCCTCAAAACTGATCAAAGAGATTATCAATACTCAGTAAGGGATATCAGTTCTTGACCATTAACTGGTTTAACTTCTGATAGTCCACAAAAAGCTTGAGGGTACCATCTACCTTCTTCTCAAGTAGGATAGGCGAACCCCAAGGATAAGTAATGGTTTAGATGAAACTGTTTGTTTGCAAATCCTCCAACTGCTTCTTGAGCTCCTACAACTCTGGCGTATCCATCTTATAAAGAGGAATGGACACCGGTACCACTCCGGCACAAGCTCAATGAAAAATTCCACCTCACGCTTTGGAAAAAACCTAAAAATTCCTTTGGAAAGAAATCTCTGAAATGATCCACCACTGGAAGAAAGTCTAATAGTAAAGTCCCCTGATCATCCAGATATATACTAGAAATCTGGGCTATAACTCCTCCTAACCCATGATTCTCTGGTCCCTCTCTACTCTCCTGGACATCCCATTCGCCCTTATGAAGAAAAGATCCACCCTCTGGTGATATGAAACTCACCCTGTGGTGATAACAGTCGACAAATTCCTAGAAGGTAACTAGCCAATCCATTCTGAGAATGACATCATATCCTATCATCTCTAGGACATAGAGATCCCATAAGAAGTGACACCCACCAACCTCTAGAGGTCACTCCTTGCACTAACGTACACTAGCCGTTCTAGTACCCAATGGAGTGTCTAGCATCAAGATATCGGTAGAGGAAAAGATACAGAGCCCAAGGCTCTCCACGACAGCAAAAAATTTAAAGATATGAGAATAACCTATATCTAAAAGAGCTGAAGATAAAACTAAGGTGACTAGGATCATACCTCAAACTGCAGAAGATCCAGGATCCTGCTCCTGCTGGGTCTTCTACACTAAAAAGGTCTGGCCTGCTCCACATCACTATGACCTTGCCTAACCACTATGAGCTGATCCACTATGCTGTCGCTAAAATACTGGTGAATGACCACCATGGACATGACCTCCACCTTGGCCTAAACGGCTGGAAGAACTCCAGTTCTCAGACTGGTGAGAAACTGGTGGTGTTGCTCCCGAACCTGGAGTCATAAAAGAACCCCTGTCACCAGCTGCTGGTGAAAAGACCTGACAGAAACGCTGAAGGTGACCCATCTTGCCGCAAGATCGGCACTCCACTGGGTCTCTTTGGCACTACAGCCTCATATGCCCACTCTTCCTGCATTGGTAGCATACCACATGTCTACTAGAATATGTCTTTTGCCTCCTCGGATCTCCGTGTGAAGACTCCATGTGGTGATTCCTACTGTCAGTAGGAGGGAAGCTAACTTTAGATGTCGAGCCACCCTAGCTCACAACTCCGGAATCCCTCAGATTGAGCTTCGTGATCAGTGTCTGGTTGACAATATAAGTGATGGAAGTCAACTGGAAGATGTTCACCTGGGAACAGATGTCGTGCCTGAGACCATCCTCAAACTTCCTCACTAGGGACAACCCATATCCCCCTAGGAATGGTGTAAAGTGATGAAGCTTAGTGAAGCATGAGGAATACTCCATGATAGAAAGAGTTCCCTGCTCTAGACTCATAAACTCTCAGGCTCGGTCGGCCCTCAGGGTCTCCGAATAGAATTAGTCATAGAAGATGCACAGGAACTCCTCCCATGCCATAACGTGCTGATTCCCCACCTGTGAGATCACATCCTACCATTTTGGTAGAATCCTGTAACATGTAAGTAGCGAGCATGACCCTCATATTTTGAGGAATCTCCAGATGCTCAAAGATTGTCAGCATGGATTCTAGCCATGACTCTATAGCCTGAGGTCCTCCTTCCCCTGAGAAGGTGGGAGGATGCTGCTGCTAGAAAACCTGTGTCAATTTTGACATCGACGGGGTAGGAGGCAGTGCCCCCTAAAACGTCTACATCATCCTAATAAAGCCTTCCCTGAACTGTGCATCAGTACTGGTATCATGTATAACTACTGGTTCCAAGACCGACACAACTGGAGGATCTACGGGAAGTCCCTGATCAGCCATATCCGGCGTCTGATCACTGCCCTGTAACTGGAGGACAACCAGAGGATGTATCAGTGGCATGAATCTTCAAGGTCAAGAACACACCTTAGATCAAGGTTATCAAGGACTGAAAAAAAGAGTGTAAGAAGGGAACATGAGAAAGAAATAATTCAAGTTTAACAAAACCTGACTACACGGCATGTACATTTCTTACACAGTATGTTCCCTTAAGTCATTCACATGGGCGTGTACTCCTACCTAAACTAGTCGTGTAACACCCCAAACACATGGAGTGTTATCTTAACACATGGCGTGCACTTGAATCCTCTTCCCCTTCCTAAGTCCTTCTATACGGTTAAGCCACATAGCTTTCCTAAGACAAAACTACACGACATGTTCAGAATAGACATGACGTGTACTCGACAAGATTCACCTGGCCCGTGTTGTTAGTGACACGGCCTGTGTACCCAGGTCAAACTACATGACATGTTCCAGACAGACACGACATGTACTAAGAAGTCCCAACCAGCCGTGTGGTTAGTTACATGACTGATTACACGGCTGGCACTACACAATGTGTTCTAGATGGACACGACGTGTACGAGAAAGGATAACACCAACCTATGTTGTTCGTTACACGGGCAGAAACAGGTTCAACACTACACAACATGTTTTATTGGTACACGACATGTTCCCACCAGACTTTTCCTCATCCCATGTATCTACCCACACAGCCTACAACACAGTTAGATACTACATGGAGTGTACATAAAGTACATAGTGTGTACTTAAGAAAAACAGTTTCTTCCTAAACAGAAGAACACATGGTGTGTACTTAACACTACATGGTGTGTATTCTAGGTTTTTCTGGACAATAAGCCTCATAAACTACTCCGGAACCCAAAAAACACTTAAATGAACAAAGAAAGTACCAAATTCCGATCCGTGAGGGCCCATACTCCCTGTGAATCAAAGCTTGGAATCTTTTTCATGTTATAAAAGGAAAACAAGGAAATGATCCACCAAATTCTGGTCCATGAGGGCCCATAACACCTAAAGAACCAAATTTTGGAATTCATTTAGACAAAACCTTACACAAACAATACCCTATCAAACACAAATTATATTTATCAAGGCAACTATCACAACATCATGCATATTCTACACAACATCTATCATAACAACATGAAATCTCCAGTGCATCCTAGATGGCATGGAAAGAATGCATGAAATGTGATTTCTAGCAAGTGACTATATGATGCATGAGATGGAATACCCTCATCTAATCAGGTTGTGATAGAATTATAACCTCAATAACATTAATGATAACATCACAATACATGTGAGTCACCTAATGGTGAAAATAAAATCAACTGTAAAATTGCAAACCAAAAAAATTGCAATAACGAGGTAGATTGTCTTTTCCCTGTACACAGGTTAGCTACTCCCGGGAATAGCTTATTACCAAGTACAAATTCCTTCCAATCCATAGCTAAAGGATCCAAACAGTAATTTAAGAGAAAATAATTCCTTTGACACCACTTTGAAACGTCCCGGTTCCGGAAGCCACCTAGAGGTTCCCATACCCGGTTGGTCACATGGCCTCAAGCACATTTCCCCGAATGCTAGAGGCTACCGACTAGCAGCGAGGGCCTTGGGTGTGATATTGGGGAAACTATTCCCTCATTGGTTGAGTATATAGCGGAAGTAAATAGATATACAATAGCAGAAGCAGTAATAATACCAAAAAACAGTAACAACGGAAGACTGATAAAGGAACAACTGGAGCATATATATATAAATGATGCACGATACATATATGTCAATGAAAGCAGCCAAACAAGTCACAATGCTAAATAAAATACTAAACCAAAGTACAAAAGGAAAAAAATAAGCAACTCCTCAGCAGCTCAAGCCTCAGCTTGGTCCCATGCTCTCCAGCTCCAATACAATCAAGTACCTGAAGTGGAAGGGTGTTTGGCATTGTCTATACTTGAAACAATATAATCTGTTTGGGCCCAAAATAATGGCCTAAATAGGGTGTGAGATGAATCCCAGTAGGCAACCACCACAAGATCTGTGCCTAACAGTCAGTGAATATATGACAGGTAAAAGTGCAGAAAGCAGTAAACAAGGAAGTTCTCAATAGTAACAATCCATAGTTTCAAATATCAAGCAACAACTAAAAAAAGAAGATAATCACAACAGGTAACCCTCTGGGATGTACTCATATCCTATCCTCTCTGGTCCTACCTAAAATATACAAGCAACCCTCTAGGTAGCACACACATTATCACCCCTCTGGTTCAACTAAAGTATATACTCTCTGAGGAAACACTCACCATCAATTCCCCCTATAGTCTCGTATCAGTACTAAAGGCGCTCTAGGGAAGCACTTACATCACATTACCTCTGTGGAACACATCGAGGAACTACATACTCTCTAAGGAAGCACTCAACATCAATTCACCTTATGTTCTCACATCATAATATTATAAAAGACACTCTGGAGAAGCCCTTACATCCATTCTCCCTATGGTTTACTACACTAGGTTCTCACGGACCTATGTAAATCAACAAGTATAACATAGTTTATCGGCCCAAGTAAACCTCAAGAACTACTTGGATATCATTATATAGTATATCATCATGTCAGAATGATAGTCACACCATCCTACAATACTAGGCATGGGAAAGTAAACAGCAGCCTAACAGGCAACTCGATCCAAAGGTCAAAACAGGAAAAACATGCATGAGAAACACATCCAAAGAACAAAAATTCACCCAATTCACAATCAAATATCATCTACTCAAGTATAAAAGCATAGAATACAAGAAATAGGGCTAAAATGGTAAATGAAAAATACCTCGTTCATGGGTATTGGGAAAATTTGCACATAAAACTCAAATACTTTCAACAGAAAGGAACAAACCACCTACCACGGTGTTGGGAGATCAAAATATTTGAACTATGAGGCTTGAATTGCCTTAGAATGCTGTAGATCTACAAAAATGTTTAAAATGTTCAAAGAAGGAAAAATTGAGAAAGAATATGAATCATGAAATGAAACTCAAGCAGAAGAGAGAGCTTACCAAGGCGATCCCAACGCAATCGATGACAATTGAATCAGAGATCAGATAGAGGCTTGGGGACTCAGAGAAGGATCTTGGCTGTACAGGTTCTCTCGGATGAATAAAAAATTGAAGGAGACGTTTCTGGCGATTAGACGTGACCCCAGTGTGTTTAATGAAAAAAATACATGGATTGTACTTTTGAAGTACATGGCGTGTACTTGACTTTTTCGTACCCCTCTTTAGGCAGCCTCCACATCCCCCCCACACGACCGCGTGTGTGGCCATGACACAACCAGCACACGGCCTCCTGAGGCAATGCAGTACATGGCGTGTAATCATAAAGTACATGACGTGAACTTCAAAAATTTCCATAAACTCCTATTTTCTCAAAAACTACAGAAAAATAAAAACATACCTGAAATGAAGACCCACATTCTTACAAGATTCATCCATTTACTATGCTAATTGAACACAAACTTTTTATGGAATGAATATGGAAGGATTTTTTCCACCTCTCAACCCTATATATATGAGTGTCCACTTCTATTCAAGGGTGTTTATGAAGGTGAAGGTGGGGATGTGATGGAATATTGTGGACTTTAAGAGTTTTGTATTTTCTCTTGTATATTTTTTTAGTTTCATAATGCTATATTATTCCCCTTTCAACTCTCTTTCCTTTCACATGGAGGGGAAAAACCTTTGAGTGATCGGGGAATGGGGAGTTTTATTTTTGTAATGTTAGAGTCTTGAACATTAATTTGAAACTCTCTTTTTATATTGAATGATTTATATTTTAAGTGGTGTCCAATTCTGTTAATACTATTATATTTTGGGTTTTGGTTTCATTAATTGTTTATATCTTTGGTTGAAGATCTTTAAACTCCCTCCACTTAGTGTAGTTTGTTTCGATTTAGAAGATCATGTTAGGTAGTGAGTGTTTAGAAATCGTTTGAACATGTGTGGAATTAGTGAAATTTTTATAGATTTATAAGGATAAAAAATCCCAATCGGGACTTTCCTTATTTATTTGGGAATGGTTTATGATTTTTCATTCACATAGGAGTGGTTTCCATTACTTTCTTCAACCAAGGGTGATTTATAACTCAATCGAGGAGACTCTCACTTATCATTCAATAGGAAGAGAGGGGGAATGATCTTTACGAATATGATGACATTAAAAAAGGTGATCCTACCCCGAACCCATCACTCTATTCATCCACTTGTGTTCAAACTTTATTTTTAATTTCCTTCTTTCTTTTTAAACTCAAACAGTTTCAAAAACGACCTCTACTTATTTCTCAAATTTAAGTGATAAACTTTATTGTTGTGAACTCTTATCTAGAGAAATCCTAGGTAAACCAATTTACTACATTTAAACTTTGGAAATATTTTTTTTCACACCCCATGGTAGGTACATGTCAAAACTTGGTGTCATTTCCGGAGAGGTGGTGCCAACAATCTTTGTTTATTTTATTCTTTCTCCTTCTTTTCTTCTTCTCTCTTAAAAGATAAATTAATAGAACCTCAAACACTGAACCTTACCCCCTAGATCATAAAATTTAAATAACCTTATTTAATAGACTTATAAACCTTAATTTTCAATATGAATTTGAGGAAATTTATCTTGTATACTCGAGTGAATCTTTAAGTGTTCACTCTGATCCTTTTATTATGGTGGGAAACTAGAACCAAACCCTTAGAGACATATGTGCTTAAAAATTTCTTAATCAAAAAAACAAAATTTCCATACTACAGTTACAAAATGATTTTGATATGAAAACTAACATGATCCCATTTATTCCAAAGTTTCATGCTTTATTAGGTGAAAATACAAACAAACATATTAAAGAGTTCACACATGACTGCACTACTTTCAGACCGTATAGAGTAGCTGAGGAGAAGACAAAGTGGAAAGAATTCTCATTTTCATTGGAAAGAGATATGAAAGAATGGCCGTATGGTCTAAAACCAGGATATGTGGATGATTGGAATGAATTGGTGAGATACTTCATTCTAATATTCTTCCCCACCTCCAGAAGAAAAACCATCAGAAAGGAAATCTATGCTATTAAACAGTCATGTAGAGAAATACATTACGACTACTGGGAATGATTTAAAAAGATTTGTTATTTCTAGGAACATAAAGGAATTAAGTTTCATCACTTTATTATATTATTTTATAAAGGATTACTAGAAAATTATATAAACCTTCTAGATGCATCATGTGGAGGCACATTTATTGAAAAGTAACTAGAAGAAGATAAAGGATTTATTGATAAGATCTCTGAGAACTCACAACAACTTGGTACAAGAGGTACTGGTACAAGTGGGATTAATGAGGTAAGAACTTATTATCGATCACCTTTATGAGAAATTAATATTGATGAGCTAACTAGTATGGTGAGATATATGGACCTGAAGCAAGTTAGTGACCAACAAGAACTTGATAAGGTATGTGGTTTATGCTCATCACCTAACCATTTCACTGATCAATGTGCTGAAATACAGGGAACATAAACTTGTGCAGAAAAATTTTATTTGAGGAAGTTCCAAAAAAAAATCAAGGATGGAAAAAGTCTAACCAAGTTCAATATGGTTTTAGAAATAAGTATAATAAATCTAGACCCCCATACCAAAACCAGTTACAAAACCAACCCCCACTCTAGCAAAAATTCGAAAAACCACCACCATTTTAACAAGATAAATCTTATAACCATAATTTACACCACCTCCACCCACTTTCCCAAGACCTTATGATAAACCATACACAAACACACAACCTTTTGTGGAATAGCTATAATTTAAGTATGTGGTCCTATAGGATAAGGTCGATAAGCTGGCAGAATAGTGGGAATTCATGTTGAAATCATATTAAAACCCAGGAAAAATTATTTCCTAGAAAATCCCAAAACCAAAAGAGAATGTCTCCATGATAATAATAATAAGTTGAAAATAACTCTCACCACCAGTATCCCATGAACCTGACATAAGAACACTTGAGTTGAGGGAGAATGAAGTTTTCAATTCTGAAAATTTTGTGAAAAAGTACCCTAAATAATAGAATAAAGAGAAGGAGTATAAGGATAAGATGAGGAGGAAGAGACAAGAAACACTATTACAAAGGCAACAAAGTGAGAAGAAAAACTTACCCCCACCATTTCCATCAAGTATTATTGAATCAAATATATTTTTGAAATAATCACTTCAAAAATAAATTATTCACACCTTAGAGAAAGTGGAAATTAATATCCCCCTTCTAGAATCACTCAAAAAAGTTACAAAGTAAGATAAATTTTTAAAGGATATTTTCAAAAAGAAGAGAAGTCTTCAAAGGAATGAGAGGATCAACTTTGGAAGAAATGTCTCATCCCTTATCACACCATAGCTTCCAACCAAATGTCAATATCTAGGGAAGTTTTCCATTCCATGCACCATTATCCATTTAAATTTATCTAACGATTTGTGTGATATATGTTCTTCAATTAATTTATTTCCTCACTCAGTATAAAATTATTTGTAGATGTGAGATTTGAAACCCACAAGAGTGGTGGTCTAGCTTGCAAACAGATCCATAGTTTTCCCAACATGAGTTCTGAAGGATGTACTTGTGAAATTCAAAGATCTATTATTCCCAAATAACTTCTTATCACTGAATATAGAGGAATATAGGATCCCATCACACTCACCCATAATTTTGGGGAGGCATTTCTTGAAGATGGCCAAAATCATGATCAATGTCCATGGAGGGACAATGCCCATAGAATTTGGAGATAGCATTATCAACTTCAATATTTTTAATGCACAGGGCACCCATTGGATGATCACTCCCTCTTTTCACACTCCCATGAATTTGGTACTATTACAATTGAATAATCAGGTATGATCCATGAATTCATATCCTTAGGGGAGAATTTTTCCATTAAAAATATCACTAAACACGTGGATGTCCAAAACACCAGAGATTCTTATTTCATGTGGGAAGAAGAGGTAAAATATGATTTATTTGATGATTTGTTAAATGATGAAGAAGATGATATGGTTTATTGTGTGCATGAGGTACAAACTTTGGAAGTGATAAATGTTAGTTTAATTTCATCCCTAGAGCAGTTCCCTAATATGGAATTAAAACTACTCCACACTGATTTGAAATATGTATACCTTAGGGAGGGAGATAAATTACTAGTGATAATTGATAATAATATATTTGAAACCCAAGAAAAATATTTGATTTATATTTTGAGAGAGAATGTACAAGAAATAGGGTGGATCTTAGGTAATATCCCAGGAAGAAACCCTAAAATATGCTCACATAAAAATTTTCTTGAGGGATATTTCAAACTTATCAGACATCACCAAAAGAGGCTAAATACCTCATTTATGTAGGTTGTGAATAATTAAATTGAAAATATCTTAGAATCTAGTATCATCTATCCCATCTCATATTCACAATGGGTTATATCCATTCATGTAGTTCCAAAAAAACTAGCCTAACCACTATAAGAAATGAAAATAACAAATTAATCCCTATGAGAATTAAAAATAGCTAGAGAGTGTGCATTGATTTTAGGAAGTTAAATCAGGTCACTCATAAGGATCATTTACCCATCCTTTTAATTGACCATAAGTTAGAGATATTGGAAAGGAGAAAATTTTATTTCTTTTTGGATGTATTTTCAAGTTATTTTTAGGTACCCCTTGCTCCCGAGGATCAAGATAAGACAAAATTTACTTGTACCTTTTACACTTTTACATATAAATAATTCAATTTGGATTATATAATACTCCAGTTAAATTTCAAAGGTTCATTTTAAGTATTTTTTTCGGATCACATTGAATATTTATTGGGGGTTTTCTTAGATGATTTCACAGTTTTTGGAAATTACATTGACCATTGTTTGAAAAATATGGATTTTCTTTTTGAAAACATGCATCAAAATGAATCTTGTTTTAAATTTTTAAAAGTTTCATTTCATGGTTGAGATAGGCATTTTCCTTGAAAATTTCATTTTAAAAAATTCATTGAAGTGGATAAATCAAAAATTGAAGTTATAAATTCATTACCTTACCTAACTTGTGTGAAACATGTTAGATTATTTTTAGGAAACTCAAGATTCTATAGGAGGTTTATCAAATATTTTAGTAATATTTATCCCCCTATCTCTATATTTATTTTAAAATATACTGATTTTTATTTTAATTGTGTTTATAGGGAAGCCTTTGACGAGTTAAAGAGGATATTGATTACACCACCAGTGATACATCACCAAATTGGGAAGAACCATTCGAGCTACTTTATGATGCTTCCAACCAAGTAGTTTGTGAAGTCCTTTATTAATGAATTTAGGGTATCCCAAAAGTCATTTACTATGGATCTAGAACCTTATATGTGGCCCAATTCAATTACACATCCATACAATTTTTTTAGTAGTTTTCTTTTGGTGTAGGAAGGTTTAGATCATATCTTATTGGAACTAAATCCACTATTTTTTCTAATCATGTAGATCTTAGGTACTTGATGAGGAAGGATAAAGCTAAATCGAGTCTAGTGAGATAGATTTTATTACTATAGGATTTTAATAAAGAAATCAAAGACAATAATGTATATGAGAACTAAGTGTCTGATCACTTAAGTAGACTACCCAACACTTCTAAAGTTGAAATTCCAGAAAAATAACCACTGAATGATCACCTTCGAGGAGAGAAGTTATAATTGATTGATGGAAAAGTGACTTGGTATGTTGAAATTGTAAATTATTTGGTAACATCTTAGGTCCCATATCATTTCAATTTCCACCAAATTTAAAAACTAGAATTTGATTATAGATATTTTATTTGGGATGATCCATTTCTTTTGAAGATTTACAATGACTAAGTGACAAAGAGATGTTTTCCTGAGAGTGAAATTGGTTTTGTCTTTGAGTTTTGTCACACTTTAGCTTGTGGAGGCCACTTTGGACCTCAAAGAACAACAATTAAGGTTTTAGAATCTATACTTTATTTTCCCACCCTTTTTAATGATGTTCATGAATTTTGAAAAAGGTGTAAAAAATGTCAATTTTATGGAAACATTTCAAAGATACAAGAAATTCCCCAACATACACTTAACTTGTGAGATTTTTGAAGTTTTGAGGATATATTTTATGGGACCTTTCCCAATTTCATTTGTAAATTAGAATATCTTTCTTGCACTTTATTATATTTCCAAATGTGTAGAAGAAAAATCCATTAGGACTGACGATGTTAAATTTGTTTGTGATTTTTTTAGGGATAACATATTTCATAGGTTTGGAGTGACTAGATACATCATCAACAATCAAGGGAATTAATTTTTCAATAATATAATATAGGACTTACTAAATAAGTATGGGGTGCATCATAATAAATCAACTCCCTATCATCCACAAACTAATGGTCAAGATGAAGTGTCTAATAGGGAAATCAAAGGAATTTTGGAAAAGACAGTCAAACTGAATAGGAAGGATTAGATCCAAAGGTTGGAAGACACATTATGGGATTATATGATAGCCTATAAAATCCCAATTATAATGAATTCATATAGGCTTATTTATCAAAAAATCTATCAACGTCTATTGGAATTGGAGCATATGGCATATTAGGCTTTTAGGAAGATGAATTTGGATCTTGAAAGCAATGGGAAAGAGAGAAGATTGTAGTTAAAAGAGTTGGAGGAAATTAGAAGGGAAGATTTTGAAAATTCTAGTATTTACAAAGAGATAATAAGAGTGGATCAGGACAAGATGATCCATCCAAAAGACTTCCATCTTGGATAGAATGTGTTATTCAACTAAAGACTCAAGCTGATGCTAGGTAAACTTTATTCCAAATTGGAAGGTCCATTTATAGTTACTCATGTATATCCTTTAGGTGCTGTACAGATTATAAAGGATAGAGAGAAGGATCCATTCACTGTTAATGGACATGAGATGAAGAAATTACATGAGACTATTCCAGTCGATCCATTATATGAGATCACCCTCCTATAACCTGTTTATCAATAAAATCTATCAGGTCGTATCTCTATTTACACTTTATTTCTTGTTGTGATTCAATTTAAAATATTCTTACATGTAAAATCCAATTGAATGCATTGAGGAAACTGAATCATTTAAGTGTGGGGAATGGAACCTTTATAGTTTAGGATTTTCATTTTTTTCTGTTTTAAAAAATAATTTCTTATTTTTCAATTTGTTTATGTTTCTTTTTCAGTTTTTGTGTTTTTTAAAAACTTATGAGCTAAAATAATTATCATTTCCATTTTTGAAACCCATAGAAATGAGTGAACCAATTTATTCCATGAAACTAAGCTTAAATGAATGCTAAAAATGAATTTATTTTAAGTTCAAATCTTTGATAATTTCATGAAAAATACTCTGAATTTTGAATCTCATGCTACATTTCACTATCTTTATCTTTGAAATCACTTTACCATGAGGCTTATGAACCATTTTTTTCATATTATTTTTATTAACCTCATTTATTTATATAACCAATCCATGATTTATTAAGCTATAATTTAATTTATTCTTTTCAAAACTTGAATTTTTAAGGTACTTGTGTTTTAAATGATTGAGGAATTTCTTTGGTTTAAGCACTCTTTTCAAGTGAATAATTTTCATTATCTCCTTCCTTGTACATTTAATCCTTTTATCCCTTATAATCCATGAACAACCTCTTAGTTTATCAATATTAGAAGCCAATTTTCCCTATCCAACCTACTCTTTAAGTGAAATTTCATGAACTAGTTAAACATAAGTGTGGGGGAAGATGTATTGTATTATGCTACCTCATTTGGTGAAATTTTGGGTGGTAAATAAAATGAGGAAGAGAAGTGTTTTATAATAAAAAAATTCATTCTATTTAAATCTGTTCCCTTCAAAAGATTTCATGATAAGAGAAGTTATGCCTTTCTTGAGCTTCCAAATATAAAGAAAGATGTGCTTATCTGGAGCTTTCAATAAATATCATGTTTGATAAGATTAAAATTTTTTCTGATGAAATTATCAATGGTGTGTAAATTACTTGAGTTTTCATGATGATTTATCATATTTTATATTAAGTTAAGTGAGGAGGATACCACAATTGATTGAAAATTATAATCTTCCAATTTTACTTCAAAAAGAGCTAAGCCCTCCCATTCAGCCTTGAAAATTTTAACATATGAATCCTACCAACTAAAATCCATAGAACAACCTTAAAATTAATCATTATAAAAATTTGTCCTTGAATCTCATAAAGTGGATAATTATGAATTTATCAAGCCTATGGTGACTCTTGCATGAGTTTGGATGAGAAAATCCTTGTTGAAAATTGATATTTGTGAGATGAGAGAAAATTCATGCGTGGTAGGTGTTTTGTGTACATGGGAGGAGAAATGAAGAGGAAATATATTTA
Organism: Viscum album; assembly: GCA_963277665.1. NCBI lineage: Eukaryota > Viridiplantae > Streptophyta > Magnoliopsida > Santalales > Viscaceae > Viscum > Viscum album. The sequence goes on along the minus strand of OY728125.1, from coordinate 644,686,967 downwards.
ATTGTATGATTTGAGAAATTAAAATAATGTTTTTTATGTGGCATGATATATTTTGTTTCTTGGTATAAAATTGGTGGATCTCATGATCACGTGTTTTGAATTTTCATTGATTCGATTTTAATGCTTACTTGTCCAAAAGTCCAAGTGCTAATATGGAAGAATTTATAGAGTTAATATTTTAATTATTTTTTATGTGTGTTTCAATGATTTAATCCCTTAAAAGTAATCAATGTGAGCTTATTTTCATCAATTTTTTATTTTTGGTGAATTTATGGCTTAATTTTGAAAATTGTTTAATTCTAGAAATTTAACAGTTTTCTGGATCTTCTATATTTCAGGAATATCTTTTATAATTTTGATCCAAATTGAGTGATTAATTTTTTATAGGCTTTTATTTATCATGGTATTAAACTTTATCTAATGTACCTAGATCCAATTTTAATCACATATGCCCTGAAAAATCAATCAGTGGAGAAAGTTTTTTGGATGACAGAATAGACCCCACCTTAGTAATGGAGGCATATCTTGGCCTAGAGAAATACAAATGAAGTGAATATAGTTTTTGTAGAAATAATACTCCACATATCATTTCCAAATTAAATTTCATGAATAAATTCTCTCATCAAATATTCATTTAATTCATAAAATTGGAGGGAGTTTAGAAGACTTCTCAGACAAAAAACGTAGTCTTTAGTAATTTGAACATATTTTTTTCCACTTGTCCAAATAAGATTAGATTTTGTGGGAGAATGAAAACTATATAGGGTAACAAATTTTATGAAGAAAAATACATGATATTATTCCATTTACTATTCTAATTGAACTCAATCTTTTGGTGGAATGAATCTTGAGAGAAAATTTTCTATATCTCAACCATATATATATGAGTGTCTAATTACATTAATGGGCGTTGAAGAAGATAAAATTGGGTATGTTATGGATAATTGTATACTTGAGTAGTTTTGTATTTTATCTTTTATATTTTCGTAGTTTCATAATGCTCTCTTCTTCCCCTTTCAACTCTCTTACCCTTCACATAGAGGGGTAAAACCTTTGAGTGATCGGGGAAGGGGGAGTTTCACTTTTATAATGTCAGAGTCTTAAAATTTAACATGAAAATATATTTTTATATTAAATTATTTCTATTTTTAGTGGTTTATAATTATCTTAATGTGATTTATTTTGGTTTTTGGTTTCATTCATTTTTTATAGCTTTGGTTGAAGAACTTTAAACTCCCTCCACCTAGTGCAGTTTGTCTTGATCAAGAAGACTGTGTTAGGTGGTGAGTGTCTAGAGATTGTTGGAACATGTGTGGAATAAGTGAAATTTTTCTAGATTTATAAGGGTCAATAATTCTCTATCTAGACTTTAATTATTTATTTGGGAATGGTTTATGATTTTTCATGCACATAGGAGTGGTTTCCATTGCTTCCTTAAACCAAGGGTGATTGATAACTTGATTTAGGAGTCTTTCACTTTTCATTCAATAGGAAGAGAGGGGTAATGATCATTATGAATATTATGACATTGAAAAAGGGTATCCTACCCTTACCCCATCACTATTTTCATCCACTTGTGTTCAAAATTTATTTTTAGTTGCCTTCTTTCTTTTTAAACTCAAATAATTTCAAAAACAACAACTACTTATTTATCAAATTTAAGTGATAAATGTGATTGTTGTGCACTATTATCTGGAGACATCATAGGTCAACAAATTTACTACATTTTAACTTAATAAATATTTTTTTATGTTTCACCCCATGATAGTTACATGTTAATGTTCTAATAAAAATTATAGCATATGTTAATTAGTTTATAAAAATAATTGGTTTTTATTTTGTTTCTGTAAAAAATTCCTCTACTTAAAGTTCTATAAAAATCACTTAAACATGTGGTGAATTTTTTTTTTCAATAATAAATCTAAAACACTTATACAATGTATATTATCTTAAGTAAAAAGTGTTGTGTGCAGTTTTCAACAATTTTTCTTAAACACAACCTTGGTATGATACCTATTCTACTCCATTGCCCAAATTTTTTATTGTTTACAACCCAATGCTTTGTCTCCTCCTCTGCCTTGGTATCTTCCTCTGCCTCCTCCTCTGTCTTGGTCTCTGACTCTGAATCCTCCTTCTACTTGATAAATAAATAAAAAATAATATTTAATCATCCTGATGCTAATGCTTCACACACTAAATATATTTATATGGTCATAGCCTATACTAGATCACAAACATAGAAGTTAATCACCTAATTTTTTTTCTCGAAAAGAATTATGACACCATGTATGCTACCCACTCATCTCTAAAGAAATTTACTTCTTATTTTTATCATGAAGGTTATCATAAATCTTGGTAGCACTGGGAAAATATAGAAAAAAATTATTAAGAAATATTTTTAATGAAATTTTAATTACCTTTGAAACTTTCCTCTTTAAGGATGCTGGTCTTCATATGGTTTATAGTCTCTTTGGTAAATTTTCAAACATAATATCCATAATTTTTGTCATTATATTACTTCATACAATGAATAAACATCGGCCAAACCAGTATTTTTTTTGAAATATGTTTTGATAGTTAAATATTTCTATATAAACCACAATATGTTTCCATTTGAAGTAATCCATAAGCTTTTTATGTCCAGCCACCGACTTCATGCCATGATTTTGCCTATATTTAGAGACCACCCTAGCATAACGAAATTCTTGTTAAAACACAAAGTAAAACATATAATTCAACATTTTTCTATAAAATGTTGATTAGAGTGTATTAAAAATTCACAATATAGATAATGTGTGGTCGGTTTGTTGGATATCCATGCATTGGATCAAAAAATAAATATCTGGGGTTTCCAAAATGACAATGATTAACATCCAGTACTGCCTAAAAAAATAAAAACAAATAATTAATGAAAAAAATAAATATATATTTCTTGTGATCATATTGTAGAGTTTTACCTTTGAATTGTAGGCATCAAAAAGAGTCCATAATCTGTTATTTGTTTCTCAAACGCATCACATAACTCATATTTCTTCTTCTCAATTTATTCCTTTGGAAACGTAATGTTTTCCATAGAAATGATACAAAGATTAATGAATCCAAATCATGATTCACAAGGTTTTACCTTTGTATGTTAGTAGTATAAATATATATAGAAAATATGAATAGTTATTAACTTTAATGAATATATTAGATCACTATTTAGAAAGACATATTATAAAAATTTAGGTTATATATGTATTCACAACTGAGGCTCCCGACCATTCATGCTTGTGAATCTCATTTATACACTCAAGACCAACTACGTATGTCATGAAAGTTACATATATTTCTTATTAATATGGAATGTAAGACATATTTTCATCTTTAAATTTGTTATCTACATAAAGTTTTAAGGATAATAAATGTATATCTAGAAATGGTGGGGAGAAGGTACTCCCGGAAGGTCCTTTTGATTTCTTGGTCGATTCACTAGATTGTCTTGATCCAACCTTTCATTTCCCCATCACTTTATCTATATGTAATATCATACCTCATTTCAGACCTTTTTTTATCAACTATTATAGGTTTTTTCATATGAATTTTTTTATTAAAGACATACCTCATGAATCTTTATAAGATTATACATCCATGCTATGAAAGTTCCAATAACATCATTGACCACTATAATATCTAGACCATCATGTGGAATATACAAACCAATAATCGACTCATGAGATAGATCAGTACCCACTATCTTGTGATTTTTTGGGAGTTCTTTATGGTGTAGCTTGTCTCCTGGGATATTATACACCAAACCCCTTGAAATAGGGTGGTGTGTGGGTGTTGACAGATAGAAATCACATACAACTATACCATATAGAATTTTAGTAATATAAATTTATTGAAGGATTTTTGACTCACATTTAGGAGAAAGAGTAATGAAAAAATGGATTACCTTGGGTAAGGTAGGTGGTTGAGAGGAATGACTATCCTCAAAGCTAGTGAGGTCATTTGGTTCTTCATGTGTGGATATTTGTTCCACCTCTAGTTCACTTTGATCCTTTCTCATACATTGGTCTTCCAAACTATACCGAACAATAATATCTTTCAACATATTTTTTTTATCCAAAATAATTTTATCATATTATATATATATTCATGTGATTTTATATTCTCAAAATATGTTCATGAAGACACTCAAAAATCCACTCCTCTAACATGGCCATATTGTTCCAGGTACTTCAAAACTACTGAAAGTAGTTTTTATTCTGGTATGATCACTACTCATTCTTGTGTCTAAACCATATAAAAAGAATATGAACATTGTAGAAATGGACGAGTGATGAAATAAATACCAAATATGCCTCTCTAAGGGAGGCCTTGAGGTTATTTTATAATGAATAATAGAGATTACATGATATTTCAAGTTTGATGTGGGACTTTACACAACCTAATATCTAACACTCCCCATCAAGATAGGTGTTCCTATCTTGGATACATAAAATAAAAAACAAATTGACACAACCCACTCAATCTAGGACATATATATTTATCATTCCCAACTTGTTACAAAAAAATTGGACTCATGGTCTAGAAACTTCTTTTGCAAGAACATCAAAAAGTTGATCAAAGGTGTGAACATGGATGAAGGTGATCTTCTTCATTTCAAAGTTTTCTCAAATGAAATGACAATCATATTCAATATGCTTTGTCCACTCATGAAATATTGGATTTTTGGAAATATTGATAGTATCTTGATTATCACACCAGATATGTGCTGGTTTCTTGGTCGTATACCCAATCTCGTGAATAATTTTTTATTCCCAAATAATCTCTACAGTCACATATTCCATGGAATGATACTCTGACTCTACACTTAAGTAGGAGATAATAGTTTTCTTTTTTCTTCACCATGAGATAAAATATCCCCCAACAAAAACTGCAAAACCAAATGTTGAAATCCTATAAGAGAGAAATTCAATATAATCTACAACAAAAAATTCCTTAATGTATATATACACATGATCAGAATATAGAAGAACTAAACCTAGTTCCCTTTTCACGTATCTAACAATGCGAAGAAAAACCACCCACTATATTTTTTTGGAGATTCCATAAATTGGATCACTTTTCTAACTACACAAGAAATATCAGTTCAAGTCATTGTCAAGTAGTTAAGCTTCCCAATAAGTTGTCTTTATCTTTCAGGTGATAAAAACATATCACTATCAGAATGTAGTGAACTTTCTCTAAGTTTGAGGGGTGAGTTAACCGAGTTAGCATGAGTCATTCGAGTCTCTTTTAGAATATCAAGAACATATTTTATTTGAGATAGAAAAATTCCTATGACACATTTGGAGATCTCAATCCCCAAGAAATATCATAATGGACCCAAATACTTCATACAAAAATGTTGATGAAGGAAGGATTTGAGTCGATCAATGCCATCAATATCACTTCTAGTAATGAAAATTTCATCCACATAGACAATCCAGAGAATACTGTCTACTATAGACTGGTGATAGAAGATAGAGGAATCTTTTATGCTTTAAAACATGCCAAAGATAATAAAAATGGTGCAAAAGTGCCTGAACCAGGCATGAGGTGACTTTTTGAGGCCATACAATGACCAATGAAGGAAAGAAACCTTGGAATAATCCGCCTGAAAAAAAACCCCGATGGTTGCTCTGTATAAAATTCTTCATCAAGAAAACCATGAAGAAAAGAATTTTTCACATCCAAATAATGGAGATGCTACTAATAAGAAGCAGTAAGAGAGATAAATAAGTAGACTAATGTCATTTTGGCCACTGGAGATAAGGTTTCAAAGTAGTAAATTCCATATGTCTACACTTAACCCTTGGAAAAAGGTTGTGCTTTGAGACTATTTAGAGAATCACCAAAGTTGACACGCATGATATAGATACAATTTCACTTGACAACCTATTTATTCATAGGAAGAGGGATAGGATCCCAAGTGTGGTTGGTTTCCATGTCCTGAAGTTCATCCTACATATCATGTAACCAACTGGGATGAGATATGGCCTCAACAAAAGTTCATTATGTTGAGTAATCATCTAGTGTCTGAATAACTCGATAGGTAGGCATAGATAATACCTGATAAGATTGAAAGGAGTGTGAGCCTTTTTGGAGTGCATTAGGTAACTCTGGTTATGGAGCATCAAGAGAAGGTGAGTTTTCAGGTGTGGTAATGACAATAGATAGTAGGGTGGAAGATGTGTGAGGTTAGTGAGTATATCTCTAGACAAATCATGATCTAACAAAATCACTAGGAAGAGATAGGGGTGGTGTTGTATCGAGAGAATATTGTAAAATAATTTTAGAATTAGGAAGAGTAGATGGTGGTGGGAATAGGAGAATAGAAAGAACTAATGATTCTATATAGGAAAAATCATCCGTGACAACACAGTGACATAAATATATAGATAAGCATCAATATCCACGCTAGGTGTGGGAATATCCAAGAAAGATGAATTTTAAAGCATGTGCATCAAACTTAGTAATTTAGGGGATAATATATCAAACATAACACACACACTAAAAAATGTGCAGGGGTAGGGAATGAGGTGGTGTTTTTTGAATTAAGGAATGAATGGGTGTATCCCCTAAAGAAAAGACGAGGGGAGTCTGTTGATAAGATAGGTAGATACTAGAATGGTACCGCCCCAAAATGTTGCTGAAACTTTATTTCTGAAATCAAAGTACCTGATAAACTTCTAACAGATGGAGGTTTTTTCATTTAGTAACGCCATTTTGTTGAGGTGTGTTAGGACAAGAGGTATGATGGATAATACCATGGTCATTGAGAAAATACTAAGAGTCTAGATAAATATTCATGACCATTGTCAAAATGAAATCAGTGAAGTTTAGCGGAAAGCTGGGTGGTGATTTCTTGATAATAAGATCGGAATATGATAAATATTTCTGAATGATTTTTTAATAGATATACCCAGTTCATCTATGAAAAATCTTCTATGAAAGTAACAAAATACTGATAATCTAGTTTAGATGGACTAGGATTGGGCCCCTAGTACCAAATTAAAAAGAGTGGATGCACGAGGAACTACTCAGGAAATATAGGTGACCCAATGATGTTTTTCATAGTGACATGAATCACATTGAAAAAGAAGAAGAGGTCCCAATCCTAGAAATTTTTTTTGAAGAATGAGGGCAGGTGGATGACCAAAGTGATAATAAAGCTGGAGGGAATGATTAGAGGTGGCAAGACAGGAGATAGTGGGGGCTAAGTCAAGAACAAACACACCACCATGAAGTCATCTAGTACCAAGAACCCAAGTTTTTGAATGCTCCTGAAATATAACTAAAGTTAGTGAGAATATTTCATAACACTTTAAGTCATCTTTAATTTTACTAATTTATAGTAAATTAAAGGGACAATGGGGAAAAAGGCAACAACGGATAGTGTCAGGCATGTATAATTGTAAAACTTCCATAACTTTTAATTTTAACTATATGACCATCGACTATAGTAATATTACCTCCAAACGAGTTTTCTCTATAGGACCAAAGAATACTGTCATCTCCAGTGATGTGCTTGAAGGCACCAAAGTCAACAACCTAGGAGTTGAAATGTTGGGAGAGACATGTTGTTGGAGTATTGATACTGGAAATAATGGTGCTTGATGATGCCATAGTGTGTGCTAAAAATTCATGGGGAAAAGGTGTTGAAGGAGTACAATTGATTGATTATAGGTTCTGAAATTACATGGCTATACCATCCAAGTATTAGTTAGGTAATTGAGGAAAGATTAACATGGATGGCATCAGGGTGTGGTTGCACAATTTTTGGGGGGATATCACTTGTAAGGGGTCCATTAGAGTGGAAAAAGGGCATAGGGATTCAGGGGAGAAAATGTGGGTGTTGTGTAGGGGTGTAGAGAGCACTAGGAAAGGGGTCCGTAATGCGCACAAGGGGTGAGGGGGGAAGGTGGTCGTTTCATGCATAGGGGGGAGGGGGGCTTAGGGGGGTCATCGTAATGTATAGGGGGTGCATAGGGGGACATCATGCAGAAAATGGTAGGCCTCTAGGGGGATTCACATAGGAGGGGCATAGTAGGGGGTGCGTAGGGGGATGTTGCACTAGAATGGGTGGGTTTCTAAGGAGGAATTGCACAATAGGGGTCTAATAGGGGGTCTACCCGAGAGGGAGAGAGGGTGGGTTAGGGTTGGAGAACCCGCTCTGATACCATGTAGAAATGGAAGAGAGATGAACCCAGTACCCAAGATGCCTCTTTAAGGGAGGACTTGGGGTTATTTTATAATGAATAATAGAGATTACATGATATGTAAAGTATGATATGAGAATTTACACAACCCCATCTATAACATAAATAGATATTTTTGTAAAATACTATTATAAATCATAACAAATTACTATTATGTCATACTTATACATGTTTCCCATACTATTTTCTTTTGTTTTCATCAACTAATTTACCCTCCTTATTTATGAAATCCTGCTTCCATAGCACATGATGTGGGATGGAAGTGGATTTAGATTTTAATTAATCAATATTTATATAAACAAATGAATATATATTGTCTTATATCACATAAAAATTTTATTTCTAATTTAAAATATATAGTAATTTCTTCTCTAGTGAATCATACGCCATCCTTGATTCATGATATGTTTACATTGGATTTGATGTACATTCTATATTTTTAGATTTAATTTGTAGTTTCATAAATTAAATTTTTTGAATCAAATTAGATAAAATAAATAATGTAAAATACTATATTATTGAATGTAATGCACATGAAATGATTTATCATCATGATGAATGATGAAATAATTCCATATTTCTATCTTTATAACATGATCATAACTAACTGGTGGGTGAGGATTTAATTTTCCCTCAACATCTCTAATATGTAACATGGTAAGAAGAGTCCAGAAGCCTTTATGGATTTTCAGGTATCTATTAAGACAAATTTCTTATGAAAATATTCTAAAATAAATAAAATTTGTAAGGAATAATAAAAATTAAATAAATATTTCCTTATATAATTTTTTTGTAAAATAGTGAAAGTATATCATAAAATTACATTTACATCTTCCCAAAGGGTTTTCCTTAATTATAGGTTGGATGTGGCACCATGAATCAATATCAATCAGCACATTCATCCTTGTTGTAATTCCAACATTACTAATGAACATTGACTTGTTGGGTTCAATAGGTTGTCCATGTTGATTACAACCAACCTAAAATTTTATACCCTTATTTCTTGATTTGATAATTTTATCCAATAATGCGATGGTGCTTCTTTCTTGTTTTTTTCATTAACATGATAATGATCCCCTAATAATTCTATAGGTTAAGCATTAATAATCTTCTCTTCCCTAGGATTGGTAACATCATCATGTGCAGAATAAATTTCCTGCATGAGTAGTCAAAAATTTAATTTAGATTATGTTAATTTACTGAAGAAGAAATAATATTATGCGGAAAAACATAGTATATTAAAAACACTTTAAAATTATCATTGAAATATATTTATTTATTTAATGTTTTTAGGGATTTGGATCCTCTTTTTAGAATCCAAATTTCCACATTGTGGTTCCCTCTAATGTACAAGACATTGTCTACATTGGGACTGACATTAACTGATTATGATCTCTCAATGAAAGGGTCATCCTTTATTGAATTTTCATCTGACCCTAAATTTTTTTAGTTTCTAGAAGAATAATCAACCAATTCTTATTTTCTAGATCTGATACATAAAATACTTTCATTTATTGTGATTCCATTATGAACAGATCATCTTTTCCCCCTTCTATACTGAAATTCACCTTCACAAACCCCATTTCATCAATTTTCACTACAAACCTATTGCAAACCCATTTTCAATAGAAGATAAACACTTTAAATGTTGCACAATCCAACTTTTATATCCATTCAACAATTACAAAATATGAAATATTTAAATAAATTGGATTTATATCCTTAGAACCAGATATGTGCATCACTTCCATCGTAAGCGTGACTCCACTTTTTTGCATCGTACTGTAGTTATTGTGTTCTTTTGTGTAGAACATATAACCATTGATTTAAAACTAGTGTATGATATAACATTTTCATTCAGTCCCCTGACTATCCATTAAATTCATTCGACAATTGAATTTGGATTTTCAAATAACTACTTATAAATTTGATTTCGGAACCATCCTATAAAGAATTGATTATGTGTATTTGATATCCATTATTCAACCCATGATGGATTCAAATATCTAACAATTTATTTGTGGGATTTAACATATGGATCAACTCATTCACTATTATGTAAAATTTAATGTTATGAGTACTCTTTCTATGTGTTAGTAATTTTAACAAGATCACTTATGAAAATACCTTCTCCCATAAAGTATCTACTATGATGAGACTTTGGGAGACTGATAATGTCAACATTTGGGAGACTGATACCTTGATGAAAATGCTATGTATTTAGTAAAATCGGTATACAACGGTCTCTTAGAACAAATATTTAACTTCTTGAACAACTTTGGACAATCATGAAGGTCACCTTCAATTTACATTGTATTTTTTTTAATGCGATATCCATCATAATTTATACCAATATTCATATCAAACGATCTATAAACTGTAGTATCATCCCAATCAGTGTGTAAAATATGTTTTCCCCAATGTTTATTCCAAAATTTATAGATCTAATCTATTCCATGACAAATTAAATGATCTTAAAACTCTTTTAAACTAATTTATCTTGAATAAAAACAATGTAAACACATACAAATGATTTGATAAGGTTCATACGAATGATCTATTGCAAAATTGATGAACTAATTAACTCCATCTTCATAATATTTGATCAAATTATTAGTGTGAATCCATTTTTGATTCATATCCATCCTATTAGTTTCATAAAATATTCATTTTGTACAATAAATAAATAAATACACATAATATACTCATTATCAAAGGTGAAGGTTATAGATAATTATAATAATAGGAAACCAACTTTTAATTGTTACAAATAATTTTAGAATGTTTTGAATGAAATGGATAATTAAATTTAAGAAAAACATTACTCCATGATGGTAAGTGTTATCCTCTAAATTAATCTAAAGGTGAAAGTTATAGAAAACTATCATCCTCATCATCTTCATCTCCCAAACATTTATTAATATTTTTTTGATTGAGACTCATACCCCATCCCTTTCGGACATGCACCTATGTTTCTTGAACTACTTTAAGAAATAGTCATCCCATATCGGGTGCTAGTGATCATTTTGGATGACTAATTCTCAGAGTAGTTCAAGAAATATAGAAGAGATGGTGGATGAGTCTCAAGAAACAAAATGAAATCATAACTATTTGGGTGATGAAGGTGATGAGGATGAAAATTGTCTCCTTAAAACTTTTTAAATCACCACATCTTAATTTAAAATTTAAAATATCATCTCAAAACTAATTTCGAAATTCAAAAGGCTTCTTTTTGAATTCTTAAAACCCCACTTGAAATCCATTTTTTAAAATTTCACATGAAAATCAACCAATTTTTTTGAAAACATTTAATGGGATATGAACTCCCTTTTTTACAAAAATTGTTAACATCAAGTGAAATTTTTTAAAATCATATTAAAAAATCATTAACAATAAATTAAAAGTTTAAAAACTTTTCAATAGAATGATTGATAATTTGAAATGTTTAAAAATTTATGGGTTTACTGTGAAATCAATTCACGAGTTTCAAAAAAATGAATCCATTTTAGTTCATTTTAAGGGAATTTTTTTTCCATTTCAAAACAAACTTTAACATTTTAAAACAAGTTTCTTTTTTCGAAAATTATATTTAAAATAGGTATGAACCTAAAAATTCTAAGTTAGCCACCATCCAGTCTAAATAAAAGCATGATTATTAAAAATTTCATAATCATTTTATAAAGATTACACAAATAAAACATTTTTTAGACGATTGTAGTAAATTAACAATTTAAATCCTAACATGATTTTCCTAGACTACCCGACTAAATACTGATGTTCCCATGATATTATTTAAAAATCAAATCAAGGGACTATTCATTTATAAAAAACTGGATTCCTCAAATATCACACAAGAATCTAAAAATACAAGCCTTCACATGCTATAAAATTTATTCAAGAATCAAAATCCTGAAGGTTTTAAAAATATCTATGACATTGAAAAATATTTTTTTAAAATATCACGAGGTGTTAGACGGAGTCCATGTGTGATATCAAGCTTAGGTTTGACTTGAATTTATCTGAGTGTGAGTTGAATTGGAGGTGATCTAGTACCCAAGGTGAGAGAATAATAACATATTTGGTTTTTTTGTCAAGGAACAAACCATGAATTTACAAAACTTTTTGAGTTTATACATTGTTTGGGTGTTTAGAATACCATGGGATGATTTTTGTTGTTTAGGAATCATGACAGAGTGATGAGATAGCACATCAATGGGTAAAACTGATAATATTTAGTGAAAATCTAGCTAGAGGAGGACCAAAAAATGTTTTTCATGAGTTTGTGTGTGGTGATATGGAAACCACATCAGGAGTGTTATTAACATTATATATTTATGATTGGTTTATTGTGTAAAGTTTGTTAAACATGTTCAATTGTTTTAGAATTTTTTATTCTATGAAATTAGTGTTTGGAATTGTATTAGTTAATTATTTAAATTCTTCCATTTAAGTAAGTTCATTATTAGAAACTTTATAAGCTCTAAATAATTTTAAGATCCATAAAGGAATGTATCTATCATATTTTTGGGTTATGTTATATCACTTGAAAATCATTTTCTTTGGCCCAATCCTTATTTATTAAAAACACTCATTTAAAAATCCCTTTTGGATTTGTTTTTAAATAAATAACACTAAGAAGGAAAACCCGGTATACCAGAATGTAACTAAAATGAAATAAATAAACAACCTTAATTTATTTAAATAAAAAATCATCATAATTTGATCATGATAGGGGTGTCGAGAAGGTGGAAGGGTTGTTGGTTGTGATCTATTGTGTCACTCGATCGACGTGTGACACGAAATAGGGGGAGGTGGGGTGTTGATTTCCTTATTTTTTTTAAATAATGTATTTTAATAAGGTTTGGCTTATATGGTTAAAATAGGTGAAAAAAACACAAAAACAAAAAAAATAAGATGGAGTAATTTCGCATGAAACGCCACACTACGCCTTGGAGAAGCATAGTTCACACCATGACATGCCATCCTGAGTTAGCTATTGTGTCGGATCTATCTGGCACAATGGTCACTAGAGCTAGAGAAAGTGTGATCATACACTAGTGAAATACTCATCCCTAATATCTCACTAAGCTACCAAAGGTTTATCATTACATGTATTTGTAGGAGAAAAATACAATATAAAACATATAGGTATAATAAAAATAATTATTAAAATAGTTCAACAAACATAAAATCACTCACACCTTTGAACACCCTTTAATGAAAAACCCCATTCATAATAACATAAAAAATATAATGATATCAATGACCCATGATCAATCCATATTACAATAATAAACAACTTTTCACTTATGAATCAACATGGGGCCTAAATTCAAGGGTGTATATAAGACAAATTATTAATTTAATTGGGAAAAAATATCAAATATTGCTTACTTTGAAAATATAAAAAAAGACATCAAAATTTCCATTTTAAACCCATCTAAAACATTTAAAACAATGAAAGGAAACAATACTTCCATGTTATTTTCTAATGTAAAAAGAATCTTGAAAAATATCCAAAAATAATATAATTCATAGAAAGCCTTGATCAAAATATAATGGTAATTCATTATAATTCATAAGAAATATATGAAATCCATTTCGATTTATTCAATAAAAACAATGGGTGGAATTTTAATAAACAATTTTGTGTGTTTCTTCCAAGGAAATAAGTTCAAAACATTTAAAATTAATAAAAAAATCCTTTGATGTTAATGAAAACTTAAGAAAAACACTTATAAATCCATAACCACATCATGGATAATTAAAAAAGATTTTACTTTAGATAAGAATGTGGATTTAAAAGATAAAAACATTCATGGTTCCACATTTAAAGGAATGTGAATCGAGCTACCTACCGTAATGGATGAAATCAGTGCGTGGAAGTCTTAATCCACTACAATGAAGAAAGGAAATACTTTAAAGGGTCAGTACAAACCCAAAATCATAGAAACACCTAATTATAAATTCATTATAAAAGGGAAAGCAATGATGGATAATGATATTAAGAGATAATGAAAAAAATGCAAAAATATATCGTCAAACAAGCAATCATTATGTGATGAGGAGGAGAAAATAAGATACATTGGATTGAAGCTCTGATTCATCTGAGAGAAAGTAGAGATATCACCAAAGCATAGATTTGTTTGAGCCTTGGACCCGTACAAGCCTTGATTCATTCAATCCTCGGGTTTGATACTTGGATTTGTTTGAGCCTTGATTCGAGCCTCAATTCGAGATTAGATTCAATGAAGAGTAGCACCGAAAGAAGTAGGCTTCTACAGAAAGCTTGAGGTATCACGATGATATAATCATGGTTAGGGTTATTTAAATAGATTAGGGCCACTTTTATCAGTGCTTCTAAAAAAGCGCAGATATAGATACGTTTTATTAGTGCCAAATTAATAAGCGCTGATAAAATGAATCTTTATCAGTGCTAAAACTTTAACACTGATAAATAATTTATAATTTTAATTATAAATAAAATTTTTTGTAATTATGTTTATATAATAATATATTTATTTATTATAATTTTATAATTATTTAAATATATGATTAATTATTTAAAATTATATACATACTTTTTTAAAGAAATTATATTGTTTATTTATAATTATAAATATATAATTTTATAAATATAGTAAATATACATTTATAAATATATTTGTAAATATATTTATAATTATAAATATATTTATATCATTATATATTTTTATAAAATTATATATATTTAATAAAAAAATATAAATATAAATATAGTAAATATATTCATTATTTAAATATTTTTTTTTAATTTTTTCATTATAAATATATTTATTATAATTTTTTCATTATAAATATATTTATATGGTTATATATATATTTAATAAATAAATATAAATATAAATATAAATATAGTAAATATATTCTTTAATTATATGTATTTATTATTATTTTATAATTATTTAAATATATAATAATTTATTTATAATTATTGAAGAAATTTAAAAAAAAATATTTATATATTTATATCATTATATATATGTATATAATTATAGTAGTTGGGGCTTGGTTAGTGGTAAGCACCCCATAATACTACATTAAAAATGGGGTTGAAAACCCATTGCATGCAGGTACTGTAGTAGCACTGTAGTGCACTGTAGAAATGATGAAACTATAGAACGATGACACAGTAGTAATGGTGGAACTATAGACTAATGAAACCGTAGCAGCGACAGGTACTGTAGTAGACACTGTAATGGCAACAACACTATAATTGACACTGTATCAGCCTGGGTAGTATAACAAAACTATCCACCGGAGGGCTTTTGGGATAAAAACTTGGGTCTTCAAGGCCATGTAATGGGATTTCATGCCCACTAGGCCTACAGGCCATGTAATGGGATTCATGCCCACTGGGACTACATGTAAGAACTTGAATCTTCTTTTCAGGTATGTTTTTACTTTTCTATCCATTTTTGCGAAAAAGAGGACTTTCTGGAAATTTTTGAAATACATGTCGTGTACTTTATGAGTACACGCTATGTACTTCATTACCACAACAGGTCATGTGATGGACAAGTAGTATCCACAAACACGGTCATGTGAGAGTGTTTGGAGGCTTCTTAAAGCGGAGCATGAAAAAGGAGAGTACACACCGTTTATTTTGTTTTTTTTCATTAAACGCACCGGGGTTGCGTCTGACAGACAGAACACTCTTATTTTAGGCCCCGTTCGACCGAGAGAACCCATATGACTGTGGATCTTCGATGAACCCCCAATCCTCCATACTTCCTCTGAATCAAACACCATTGGTTGCGTTGGAATCACATTGGTGAGTTCTCTCTTCTTCTTGAGCCTTGTTTCGTGCTTTCTCCTCTTTCATGAGTTATTATGGGTTGAAAATTTTATACATTTTCGTAGATATACGACGTTCTAAGGCGATTCAAGCATCATGGTTCAAGTATATCATTCCTACAATTCCAAGGTAGGTGGTTTGTAACTTTCCGTTCAAAGTCCCTGAGTATTATGTGCAATTTCCACCAATACCCTTGAACGAGGTATTTCTTGTTTACCATTTTACCCCTGTTGTCTTTCCTACCATGATTGTATGATTTGTAGAGGTTAAATGGATAAGAATAGGATTTTTTCTATGCTTTGGATGTTTTTCCCTTGTATGTTCTATTTATAACCGTGTGGTCATGTTTATCCAGTTTGGATACTTTGCCTGTTTCCATACATGTTCTTGTAGGATGGAGAGTTGTATCCTGATATGCTTGATATGTTGTAGACTAATTAGCCAAGTAGTTTTGTTGGTTTACTTTGGCCATACTGCATTGCTATGTCGTTATCCTACACAGGGCCGTGAGAACCAGGTGTAGTAGACTATAAGGGGAATTGACCGAGTGAGCTTCCTCAGAAAGTCTTTGAGCATTAGGCTATAAGGGGATAGACTGTGTGAGATTCCTCAAAGAGCCTAGGATTACTTTGGGCTATAAGGGGATTGACTGTGTGATATTTCTCAGAGAGTCCCTAACTACTTTAGACTATAAGGGGATAGACTGTGTGAGCTTCCTCAGAGAGTCTTTGTTTTACTTTGAATTACCTTGATTACCTTAGACTATAAGAGGAATTGACAGTGAGTGCTTCCTCATAGAGTCTTTTAATGATTTGGGATATAAGGGGAATTGACCGAGTGAGCTTCCTCAGAGAGTCCTTCACCTTGGGGCTATAAGGGAAATTCACTGTGTGATCTTCCTCAGAGAGTCCCTGACTACCTTAGACTATAAGGGGAATTGACTGTGAGTGCTTCCTCAGAGAGTCTTTATGAATTTCTTATGACCAAACCAGAGGGGTTAGGCTGAGTGTACTGCCCAGTAGGTTGTTGGTACTTGTTAGGTAGGACCCAAGGGGATGGCTATGAGTACTTCCTAGAGGGTTACCTATTTGTGCTTAGCTACTAGTTAGCTGTTGCTTGATATTGGAACTGTGGATTGTTTACTGTTCAACATGTTCCTGTTTACTGCTTTTTGTACTTTTACCTTCCATATATTCACTAACTGTTAGACACAGATATTTGGGTGGTTGCATTCTAGGATTTTGTCTCACACCCTTTTTGGGCCATGCTTTTGGGTCCAAATAGATTATATTGTCACAGGTATAGATAAGGGAAAGTACCCTTCTACTTCAGGTACTTGACTTATTGTAGAGCTGGAGAGCATGAGACCAAGCATATGCTTACGATGCTGAGGAGATATGTATCTTTTTATTTTGTACTTGGGTTTACTACTGTTTGTATTCCAGCATTGTGACTGGTTTGGATGTTTTCCTAGACAGATGTATCATGCATCATTATATATATATATATGTGCTCTAGTTATTTAATTTTCTAGTCTTCTATTGTTTACTGTTGTTGGATATTTACTGCTTCCACTATTGTATATATTTGTTTACTTTCGCTGTGTACTCTACCAATGAGGTCATAGTTTCCCCACTATCACACCCAAGTCCCTCGCTGCTAGTTGGCAGCCTCTAGCATTCGGGGAAATGCGCTTGAGGCCTTGTGACCAACCGGGTACGGGGAACCTCTGGGTGGCTTCTGGAACCAGGACATTAAAAAGTGGTATCAGATGGTTTCTTTTCTCTCGATTTAATGTTTGGAGACTTTATCAAGGGATAGGAATGGATATGTACTTGGTAATAAGCTGTGCTCGAGAGTAGATAACCTGGGTATAGGGAAAATGCAATCTACCTCGTTTATTGCAATTTTTCTGGTTTGCAATTTTACAGTTAATTTGATTTCACCATTGGGTGATTCACAAGTTTTGTGCTATTATCATTGATGTTATTGAGGTTCTGTTTCTATCACAACCCAATGAGGTGAGGGTATGCCATCTCATGCATCATATAGGAACTTGTTAGAAATCACATGTCATGCATTATTTCCATGTCATCTAGGATGCATTAGCAATTGCATGTTGTTGTGATATATGTTGTGTAGAATATGCATGCTTCTATGATATATGTCTTGATAAAAATATCTGATTTTTTTAGATCATTTATTGTGCGAGTTTTGTTTGAATAAACGCCAAACTTTGGTTATTGAGGTGTTATGTGCCCTCATGGACTAGAATTTGGTGGATCATTGGCTTGTTTAACTTGTTTATAACTTGTTTGAGATGCCAAAATTTGATTCACGGGAAGTACGGGCTCTCACAGATCAGAATTTGGCACTTTCAGTGTTTGTTTCAATGTTTTCTGTGCTCTGAAGTAGTTTCTGAGGCTTACTATCTGGAAAAACCCAGAATACACACCGTGTAGTTTTGACTACACGCTGTGTGTTATTCTATTCGAGAAGAAATAGTTTTTCTTAAGTACACACCATGTATCGTATGTACACACCGTGTAGTCTCTAACTATGTCACATGCCGTGTGGGAAGAGACATGGGATATGGAAAATCTTATGCGAACACGCCGTGTACCGATTGTGCACACCATGTAGTGTAATCCTAGGATTTCGACTGTGTATCTAACAACACGGGTTGATGAAGTATCTTATTATACACACCATTTCAGGTTTAAAAACGCCGTGTAGTATAACCTAGGTACCCAGCCATGTCACTAACAACACAGGTCGATGTTATCCTTCTTGAACACACCGTGTCTGTCTAGAACACGCTGTGTGGTGTCAGCCATATGTCAGGCCGTGTCCCTAACAACATGGGCCAGGTGAAGCTTGTCTATTACATGCCGTGTCTGCCTTGAACACGCTGTGTAGTCTTGTCTTTGGAGATCCACGTGGCTTAACCATGTATAAGGACCCGGGTAGGGAAAGGGGATTCAGGTACATGCCGTGTTCCAAGAGAACACGCCATGTGTTTTGGGGTGTTACATGACCAGTTGTGGTGGGAGTACATGCCCAGGTGAATGAATTAAGGTAACATACCATGTAGCGGAAATACACGCCATGTAGTCATGTTTTTCTTAACTTGAGTGCTTTCTTTCTCCAGTTTTCTTCTTGTGCCTTCAGTCTTCAGTCCATGATAATATTGAATCTAAGTGTGCATTTGACCTTGCAGAGTCATGTCACCTAGATGTCCTTCGGTTGACTTCCAGTGGTAGGGAAGTGATCAGATGCCTGATATGTCTAATCAAGGACTTCTTGTATATCCTTCTGTTCTACCAGCCTTGGCACCAACAGTTATACCAGTTGCAGGCACAAATGCACATTTTAGGGAAGGTTTTCTGGGGATGATGAAGACCTTCCAGGAAGCGCCGCATCCTTCCCTATCAATAGTAGATTTGACGTGGGGTTTCCAGCAGCATCATCCTCTCACCTTCTTAGGGTAAGGAGGACCATAGGCTACAGAGTCGTGGATCAAAGCCATGCTAAAGATCTTCAAGCATCTCGAGGTACTGCCAGAGAGGAGGGTGAAGCTCACGACCTACATGCTTCGAGACTCCACCAAGAGTTAGTGGGATGTCATATCTCAGGCGGGATTCCACCAGAATATGGCATGGGAGGAGTTCCATCGTATCTTTTATGATTACTTCTACTCAGAGAACTTGAGGGATGATCAAGCCCAGGAGTTCATGATCCTGGAGAAGGATACTATTTCTGTGATTGATTTTTCCTCTCGCTTCATAGAGATGCAGCGTTTCACGCCTATTCCAGCAGGTGATGAGTTTTTCTTGGCTAGGAAGTTTGAGGATGGTATTAGGCAAGAGATCTGTTCCTAGGTGAACATCTTTAGGTTGACTTCGATATCCTCTATCATCAACCATGCGATAATTACTGAGAAAAATTTGAGGGATTCTGGAGCTATGAGCCAGAGAGGTTTGACATACAGATTTAGTTTTCCTCTGGCTGATAGAAGGAAGCACCGTAGGGAGATTGAACAGGGAGATCAGAGTAGGCGGGATGCACCTTCTGGTATCCAGGTGGTGTGCTACTAGTGTGGGAGGAGTGGGAATATGAGGCCACGTTACTTGAGAGACCCGATGGAGTGCCGATCTTGCAGAAAGATGGGCCATATCCAACATTTCTATTAGTGTTTATCTCTAGAAGCTGGAGACAGGGGTTATTGTATGACCTCGCGTTTGGGGGCATCACCACCAGTTTCTCACCAGTCTTAGAACTAGAGTTCTTCTGGCCGTTTAGGCTAAGGTGGAGGTCATGGCCGTGGTAGTCAATTGCTAGTCCTTCAGTGAAAGTAGGGTAGATCAGCTCCGAGTGGTCAGGTAGGGTTACAGAGCCGTGGAGTAGGCCAAAATTGTGCAGTGGAGCAGACCCAACATGAGTAGGGTCACGGTCCCTCTATAGTTCGAGGTACGATCTTAGTATCCTCAATTTTATCTACTACTCTTTTAGACACAGGGGCTTCCCATAGCTTTATCTCTGTTTCTGTTGTGGAGAGCCTTGGGCTCTTCATCTTTTCTTATGATGAGATGTTGATTCTTGACACACCATTGGGGGTGAGAACATCTAACGTACGTCAGCGCAAGGAGTGGCCTCTAGAGGTTGGTGGATGTCACTTCTTATGGGACCTCTATGTCCTAGAGATGATGAGCTATGATTTCATTCTTGGGATGGAATGGTTAGTTCCATTCCAGGAATTCATTGACTGTTATCGCCATAGGGTGAGTTTCACATCACCAGAAGGTGAATCTTTTCTTCATAAGGGGGAATGGGATGTCTGGGCGAGAAGAGAGGGTACATAGCATCATGGGTTGGGAGAAGTTATAGACCAGATTTCTAGTCTATATCTAGATTACCAGGGGACTTCATAGTTATACTTTCCTCTAGTGGTGGATCATTTCAGAGATGTCTTTCAAGAGGAATTTTCAGGTTTTCCTCCGGAGCGTGAGGTATACTTTTCTTTGATCTTGTGCCAGGAGCGACACCCGTGTCCATTCCTCCTTATAGGATGGATATGCCAGAGTTGCAGGAGCTCAAGAAACAGTTGGAGGGGTTACATGCCAAGGGTTTCATCCGACCCAGTACTTCTCCTTGGGGTTTGCCTGTCCTGTTTGCGAAGAAGGAAAATGATACCCTTATTCTTTGTGTGGACTATCGGAAGTTGAACCAGTTGACGGTCAGGAACGAATATCCATTTACTCGGATTGATGATCTCTTTGATCAGCTTCGTGGAGCCCAGGTGTTCTCGAATATTGACTTGAGATCTAATTATCATCAGTTGCGTGTTAGACCATATGATATACCTATTACAGCCTTCTGGAGCAGGTATGGTCTATACTAGTATATGGTTATGCCGTTCGGTCTCACGAAAGCACCTGTAATTTTCATGGCACTGATGAAAAGAGTGTTACATCCATACTTGGATTCCTTTGTGGTTGTCTTTGTGGATGATATCTTGGTGTACTCTCACACTCAACATGACCATGCCACACATCTTGAGATTGTTTTGAGTACACTGATAGAGCATCAGTTATATACTAAGCTCTCAAGATGAAACTTTTGGATGGATCAGATTCACTTCATAGGTCATGTAATCTCAAAGACAGGGGTATCAGTGAAATTAGAGAAAGTGAGAGCAGTAATTTCCTGGGAGAAGCTGAAGAATGTCTTTGAGGTGTAGAGTTTTCTAGGGCTGGCTGGATACTACAGATGTTTTATATAGGACTTTTCACGCTTAGAAGCACCGCTGATGGGTTTGACTAAGAAGGGTGCAGAGTTCTTGTGGTCAGATTCATGTGAGTCAGCCTTTCAGGAGCTTAAAAAGAGTTTGAATTCAGCACTGATACTGGTCTTTCTAGATCTGGGAAAGAGCTATAATGTTTACTGTGATTCTTCTGGTATTAGGCTGGGAGCTATGCTTATGCAAGGAGATGGATTCATTGCGTACGGGTCTCGGCAGTTGAGGCCACACGAGAGGAATTACCCGACACATGATCAGGAGTTGGAAGCTGTTTTTCACACCTTACGCTGTTGGAGACATTACCCTCTGGGAAAGAATTTTTTGGTTTTCACTGACCAGAAAAGTATCAAGTGCATTTTCACTCAGAGTGATCTGAATTTGAGACAGCGATGGTAGGTCAAGTATCTACAATCTTTTGATTTCGAGCTTGCCTATACGCCTAGAAAAGGAAATGCAATTGAAAAAGTGATGAGCAAGAGGACTTAGATATAGGAAATTCAGAAGTCCAGTGCTGTGTGGAAGATTATGGCTCTATTCTATGAGATGCACTTGGAGGTGCATGACAGGTAGGGGCAGACTTTTTTTTTTGTAACTGTTACCTCTACCCTTCTTGACCAAGTACGAATGAGGCAGCTATCAGATTCTGAAGGCCTAGTCCTATGGTAAAGTGTGTCAGGAGAGGACCCTATTCCTAGATGGACCATAAACTAGAATGATATTTTTCATTTCCAGGGGCGGTATGGGTTCCAGCAGACATATGCAAGGAGCTGATGTGGGATTTTCATTCCTTAGTTTGGGTAGTTCATCCTGGCATCACCAAGATGTATCATGATCTACACTGTCAATATTAGTGGCCAGGTATGAAGAGGGATGTTGTTGGTTTCATCATGAGGTGTTCCACTTTTCAGTAGTTGAAAGCAGAGAATCAGCGGCCAGTAGGGCTTTTACAGTAGTTACCCATTCACGAGTGGAAGTGGAATGACGTCGCGATGGACTTCGTGATCGGGCTGCCGAGGTCGCCTCAAGGGAATGATGCAGTTTGGGTTGTAATTGACAGGATCACGAAGGTTTCTCACTTCTTTCCAATCAAGGAAACCTTTAGTGTTGAAGAGTTGGGGAGGTTGTACATCCGAGAGATTGTACGTCTGCATGGGGTTCCACACTCCATTTTTTCAGACAGGGATGCACGTTTTACTTCTCAAGTCTGGTAGGGGCTTTAGAAGGCGTTGGGTACACATGTACTTTTGAGTACACCTTACCACCCTTAGACTGATGGCCAGTCCAAGCGTACAATCCAGGTGCTTGAGGACATGCTTTGATCATGCATTCTGGACTTTAGAGGTTTTTGGAGAAGCATATACCTCTTGTGGAGTTTTCCTACAACAATAGTTTTCCAGAAACTATTCAGATGGCACCTTATGAGGATTTGTACGATAGGCCATGACGATCACCCTTATGTTGGCTGGAGGCAGGAGAGGCAGTTTTGCTTGGACATCATCTTGTTCAGGAGACCACAGAGCAGATAGAGTTGATTTGGAAGAGGATGGCTACTGCACAGCCTCGACAGAAGTCTTATGCTGATCAGTGGAGAGGGCCTCTAGAGTTCGAGGTTGGGGATCGGGTTTTCCTACATGTCACACTGAGGTTGGGACATAAGAGGATCAGGAGATAGGGTAAGATTTCGTAGGGATACGTCGGGCCATTTGAGGTGTTGGAGAGAGTTGTTCCGGTTGCCTATCGGTTGTAGTTACATTATAGGTACCGAGATATGCATGACGTCTTCTACGTTTCTCAACTTCGACGTTACTTTTCAGACCCATCTCATGTCTTTCAACCTGAGGAGTTTGAGATTGAATTAGATGTGTCTTTTGAAGAGCATCTTATCTAGATTTTAGATCATAGTACAAATGTTCTACATGGCCAGTCTGTTCCTCTGTTACGAGTGCTATGGAAGCACGAGAAAGTATAGGAAGAGACTTGGGAGAGGGAGGTCGATGTACGAGATCAGTGGCCGGAGTTGATCATGGTTTCTTCTTCTACGCCACGCTAGGGAAATTCAGGGACAAATTTCTTTAATGGGGGAAGTTTTTAAGAACCCATATCTTCTTTTCAGGTATATTTTTCCTTTTCTGGCTGTTTTTTGGAAAAAGAGGACTTTCTAGAAATTTTTGAAGTACACACCGTGTACTTTATGAGTACACACATTGTACTTCCTTGCCGCAATAGGCCGTGTTCTGGCCATGTAGTAGCCACACACATGGTTGTGTGGGAGTTTTTGGAGGCTGCTTAAAGAGGAGTATGAAAAAGGAGAGTACATGTCATGTATTTCAAAAGTACACGCTGTGTATTTTTTTTTCATTAAACGCATTGGGGTCGCATCTGATGGACATAACACTCTTCTTTTAGGTCCCATTCAACCGAGAGAACCCATACGACCACATATCTTTGACGAACCCCCAAGCCTCCATCCATCCTCTGAATCGAACATCATTGGTTGCATTGGAATCACATCAGTGAGTTCTCTCTTCTTCTTGAGCCTCGTTTTATGTTTTCTCCTCTTTCATGAGTTATCATGGGTGTAAAGTTTAATACATTTTTGTAGATCTACAGAATTCTAAAGCAATTCAAGTCTCATGGTTCAAGTATATCATTTCGACAACTCCAAGGTAGATGGTTTGTGCCTTTCCGTTCAAAGTCCTTAAGTATTATGTGCAATTTCCACCAATACCCTTAAATGGGGTGTTGTGTGTTTACCATTTTACCCCTATTGTCTTTGCTACCATTCTTGTATGTTGTGTAGAGGTTAAATGGATAAGAATAGGGTTTTTTTTCTATGATTTAGATGTTTTTACCATGCATGTTCTGTTTATGGCCGTTTGGTCATGTTTAGCCAGTTTGGCTACTTTGCCTGTTTCCATGCCTATTGCTATAGGATGGAGAGTTGTATCCTGATATGCTTGATATGTTGTAGACTGATTAGTGAAGTAGTTCTGTAGGTTTAATTTTTCCATATTGCTTTGCTATACCGTTATCCTACACAAGGCTGTGAGAACCGGGTGTAGTAGACTATAAGGGGAATTGACCGAGTGAGCTTCCTCAGAGAGTCTTTGAGCATTAGGCTACAGGGGGATAGACTGTGTGAGCTTCCTCAGAGAGCCTAGGATTACTTTGGGCTATAAGGGGATTAAATGTGTGAGATTCCTCAGAGAGTCCCTAACTAATTTAGACTATAAGGGGATAGACCGTGTGAGCTTCCTTAGAGAGTCTTTGTTTTACTTTGAATTACCTTGATTACCTTAGACTATAATAGGAATTGACGGTGAGTGATTCCTTAGAGTGTCTTTGAATGACAAGGGCTATAAGAATAATTGAATGAGTGAGCTTCCTCAGAGAGTCCTTTACCTTGTGGATATTAGAGGAATTGACTGTGTGAGCTTCCTCGGAGAGTCCCTCACTACCTTAGACTATAAGGGGAATTGACTGTGAGTGCTTCCTTAGAGAGTCTTTATGAATTTCTTATGACCAAACCATAGGGGTTAGGATGATTGTACTGTCTAGAGGGTTGTTGGTACTTATTAGGTTGGACCATAGGGGATGGCTGTGAGTACTTCCTAGAGGGTTACCTGTTTGTGCTTAGCTACTAGTTAGATGTTGCTTGATATTGGAACTGTGGATTGTTTACTGTTCAGCATGTTCCTGTTTACTGCTTTCTGTACTTTTACCTTCCATATATTCACTGAATGTTAAGAAGAGATCTTTGGGTGGTTGCCTACTGGGATTTAGTCTCACACCCTGTTTGATCCATGCTTTTGGGCCCAAACAGATTATATTGTTGCACGTATAGATAAGGGCAAGCGCCCTTCTACTTCAGGTACTTAACTTGTTGTGGAGCTGGAGAGCATGGGACCAAGCATATGCTTGCGATGCTGAGGAGCTGTTTATCTTTTATTTTGTACTTGGGTTTTGTACTATTTGTATTCCATCATTGTGACTTGTTTGGCTATTTTCCTAGACATATGTATCATGCATCATTTTACAAATATATATGTGATCTAGTTGTTCAGTTTTCTAGTCTTCTGCTGTTTACTGTTGTTGGATATTTACTGCTTCCGCTATTGTATGTATTTGTTTACTTCCACTGTGTACTCTACCAATGAGGTCATAGTTTCCCCACTATCACACCCAAGACCCTCACTGCTAGTCGGTAGCCTCTAGCATTCTGGGAAATTCCCTCGAGGCCAAGTGACCAACCGGGTACAGGGCACCACTGGGTGGCTTCCAGAACTGGGACGTTACACGACAGGTCATGTACTGAATAAATAAGGCTTGGTGGGTGGGATATCCCTTGGGGGGGGGGGGGGCTATGACCTACCTTTCCGGTTTGTGTGTGAGTTGTGTGTGTGTGTTTAAATGTAATTATCTCTCCAAATAGATAGTATATATTTATATAATTATATATATATATTTAATAAATATATATAAATATAAATATAAATATAAATATAAACATAAACATAAACATAAATATAAATATAAATATAAATATAAATATAAATATAAATATAAATATAAATATAAATATAAATATAAATATAAATATAAATATAAATATAAATATAAATATAAATATAAATATAAATATAAATATAAATATAACTATAAATATAAATATAAATATAAATAAATATAAATATAAATATAAATATAAATATAAATATAAATATAAATATAAATATAAATATAAATATAAATATAAATATAAATATAAATATAAATATAAATATAAATATAAAGATAAATATAAATATAAATATAAATATAAATATAAATATAAATATAAATATAAATATAAATATAAATATAAATATAAATATAAATATAAATATAAATATAAATATAAATATAAATATAAATATAAATATAAATATAAATATAAATATAAATATAAATATAAATATAAATATAAATATAAATATAAATATAAATATAAATATAAATATAAATATAAATATAAATATATATATAAATATATATATAAATATAAATATAAATATAAATATAAATATAAATATAAATATAAATATAAATATAAATATAAACATAAATATAAACATAAATATAAACATAAATATAAACATAAATATAAACATAAATATAAACATAAATATAAACATAAATATAAACATAAATATACACATAAATATACACATAAATATAAATATAAATATAAATATAAATATAAATATAAATATAAATATAAATATAAATATAAATATAAATATAAATATAAATATAAATATAAATATAAATATAAATATAAATATAAATATAAATATAAATATAAATATAAATATAAATATAAATATAAATATAAATATAAATATAAATATAAATATAAATATAAATATAAATATAAATACAAATATAAATATAAATATAAATATAAATATATCAAATATATTCATTATTTAAATAAATTTATTATAAATTTATTATTATTTAAATATATATAATTATTTATTTTTAATTATATAAATAATTTTTCAAAAAATAATATTTATTTATTTATAATTATAAATATAGTAAATATAAATTTATAAATATATTTATTTATAAATATTTAAAAATATATTTTTAACCTTATTAATGAATATATAATATTAAATGTATGATGTTAAAAATAAGTGAAATTGAATAATTAAAAATGAGTACACTTTAAAAATATTGAAAAATGGCTAGGTTTTATTAATTAAATATAAATTATTAAAAAAATATGGATATATATTGAAATAAATATGAATAAATATTGAAAATATTAAAACCTAGAAAATAAATAAATATAAATAAATAATAGAAAATGATTAAATTCCTAAAAAAATAAAAAATAAAAAAAATAAAAAAATAAAAAAATATAAAACACAAATTTATACCTAACTATAATAATATTTAAAATAAGTAAATAAAATTTACCAATAAAAGACATAATATATTAAATGTAACATTTATAATGAAATTCTTAAATGAATACTAAAATTTGAATAAATTACATAAATATTAGATGTATGCATTTCTATATAAGATTTCATTAATTATGTAAATATTTGTGTGTGTGTGTGTTGTATATAAAAAACATTAATTACATATATGTGTGAAATAAATGTAACAAACGTTTGACAATGTTAAAATGAAAAAAAATAAAAAACATTCAATTATATCCATTACTCGATGTAAATAGTTAATATTTTTAATTAATATTAATTTTTAATTATAAAAAATTATTCACTAAATATGTGACTTATTTAATGTAAAAAATAAATAATTTTTATTATATAAATTATATTTTAAGAAATATTATATATATATATATATATATATGAATATACTTCTATATTTGATGTATTACTGAATAATTAGGTATAAAACAATTCAAAATGAATAAGACATTAACGTGTTTTTAATTATTACATTTCATTCACTTTCTATATTTATATTTAATATATATTATTTATTATTATTTATAATTAACACACACATACATATATATTTATGTTAAACTTATTCATTTTTATTAATAATCGTTTCATTAATATATTTTTTAATTTTTTTTGTAAGTAATTCATTTTTAATTTTTTAATTATTAAAATTTAATCATTTTTAATTTTTTTAGTTATTAAAATTTAATCATTTTTATTTTTTAAATTATTACAATTTATTCATTTTATATATCTATATTTAAATGCTCAGTTTGCTCAAAGTCAGAACACCACTACGACTTTCGAGAATGGACAAGTGGACTTGCCAACAATGGTGAGTTCTCCACAGCTGTGACTCCTCTTCTATGTAGGGATGCCACGTATGTTGTGAAAGGAGGAGTTTCTATTGCTACTGAGAATCCAGGTAATAAGTCTATTAATATTGTCAAATTATTGGAGAAGGACAAGGACACTGAAGGGAATCAACCCAAAACCTAGAGACGAGGTCGACATCTAAAAAATCAAGGATGAGGGCGTGGTCGAGGATGGAGTGATTCACGAGGGTGTGCCTCTACAAGGTCACTCACTATAGAACAAAAGAAGCTTAGGGAGAAATGTTTAGTACTCCTCAGTCAACAATCAGAATGAGAAACTGGGGATGATGCTGATAATGTTGATAACTCTAATCATGACTATGGTATTGAGCCTTAGTTTCTTGATATGTAGTTTCATTTATGGACGAGGGCATTCCCCTTTGTTTGACCCATTCATCCTTCCTATTGTTTCTCCCTTTTATTAATAAAATTTGTTGGTATGGGTTGACTTGTCAACCTGTACTCGAACTCTCTTCATATATATCTATATTTAGTATATACTATTTATTAATATTTATAATATATATATATATATATATTTATGTTAAATTTATTCGTTTTTATCAATAATTATTTAATCAATAAAATGTTTAATATTTTTCTTAATTTACTTATTTTTATTTTTTATTTGTTTAATTATTTCATTTTATTCATTTTATATATCTATATATTTATTATATACTATTTATTAGTATTTATAATTTAAATATATGTATATTAAAATTATTCATTTTTATCAATAATTATTTAATTAATAATTTTTTAATATTTTTTAATTTAATATTTTTTAATTTTTATTTGTTTAATTATTTCATTTTATTCAGAAAATTTATCAATACTAAAAAAACAAATTAAGGAAACCCTTTATTAGCGCTAAAAATAAAGCGCTGATAAAGGGAACCATTTATATAGGTTAAATAAAAGTACAGATAAAGGTTACCCTTTTATAGTACTAAAAAAAGCGCTGATAAAGAGACCTTTATCAATATTTTTTTCTAGCGTTGATAAAGACCAACACTGTTAAAGGCCTATTTTATAGTAGTGGTCGAGCTCGAGGTAGCGATCTCGGTTTCAGTTTCATGTTCTTTAATCTGTTTACAATCATCGTTCATATGTGTTGGTCTCTAAATAGGAGTGAGGTAGTATGGAAATTGGGCAAAGAGAGGTGTTTGGATAGTTTTATGGTTGAGAAAGATAGAAGAGGATCTTAGGGGTACCCAGGGTGGCACACATGCATCACTTTGATGCATAGACTTGTGTTGTGAGTTGTTGAGTCATGTCTTTAGTGTTGTGGATATGATTAGCAGTAATCAGGGAGCTTGGGGATTAGTGGTTAGGCCATATTAGTTAAAGAAATTTGGGGGCCCTTTGTTGTGTGGCATGTGATTCCATAGTTGTGTGATGACTCATTCACTGGTTATGGGGTGATGACAAATCTCCATGGATATGTGGGATGAAAATGGTCACTGAATGTGTAGAAATGATGTTCCATCATTTCTATGGTCATAGGATGGTGGTGATGTTGCTCACCATTAGGGACGAGACCATTTGGTTTGTGTGCACACAAGCCTGACTAGGTGACTCAATCCCCAATAGGTGTTGGGAACCTCCATAGATGCAATGGCATAAGATTGTGATTCCGATCACGAGGCATGTGGAGGGATACACTATAGACATTGCCAAAAGTGTTGAGGGGTTGTTCTGATCACCATTTTATTGTGAGGTGTTCACCATGTGAGGGAGTGTATCTAGGAAACTACGTCAAATATTATGACTTGTAAAAGATGAAATAGGTGAACACTAATGAGATGGTATGCTTTGTCGAGTGACATAGAAGTTGTTGGAGGACAATGTGATCCTATAAGAATATTTAAAATATTGGTACATAATCCCATACCATCATTGGATGAAGTAAGTAGGCTGATTCATAAGGGTGATGGTATAGTACCCCACGTATTGTGAAGCCTTACAAATGATGGTTTGGTTAATATTTCATGCTTTTTATGCACCTGTATTCTATTGAATCTACTGAGGGGTACATTGATGGTGGTCTACTGAGTGTCATACTCACACCCTTAATAGGAATCTCAATGAACATGTATTTCTCATGTTTTGTATTTCAAGATAGGACATGACCCTAATACATGCATTGGAGTAAGTTAGTGATTGATTTTGGCACCATGATTTATATGACTATTGTTGGAGACAAAACTGGGTGGATCCTCAATGTCCAATGATGCAATCTCTAGTGATTTCATTTTTTAGTTTAATGTATGAGAATAACCCATTTTGGGTAATCTTTTATGGTATGCCTATTATATGCCTTCACTATATTTTATTTAATTTGGAATGAATTTTCTGGTCATATATCCTTGGTCTTATGTATTTTTTTATTTGGTGTTTTATTATTATTTTTTATTTTAAAATAAGGGTATAGTCTCCCCAAAATCACATCTAGACCCTCACTACCAGTCTATAGCCTTTGACATATGATGAGGTGTGCCTTAGGTAATGTGGTTCCATCTAAATCAGGTTCGTTCAAGTGATTTAGGATGGGTATCATTCAAAAGTGGTTTTTATTTAGTTATTTGAGGCATTGTAGAATGAGATATAGGGACGTGTCAGGACTTGGAATGGACATCATATTGTGTGCATGGCCAATACAAATACATGTTGAAGTCTAAGTTTCCAGAGGAACTGGGATTATTGTTCTTGGTTATTATTATTATAGTTGGGATATTTAAACAAAATAAACATGGTATTTTATGTTATTGATTTAAAGTTTCTCTCTTGTACTTGAGAGGTAAGAGGTTCTATTTAAGAATCATTTTAGGAATGTAGGATTTACATGACATGTGTGTGCTTGGTTGTGGATGATATTCTGGTACTAAAATATGGTTCAATGGTTTCAAGTTTTAATAATAACTTATATGATGTTTTCTTATATAATTTTTTTGTGACATTATAATTATCTTTAATTTTTTCTCTCATTGTATTTGGTGTCACAAAATGACGGTTAGAAAGATTTTATGTTTATATGGGTTCTGAACTTGGAGACTAGATTTCATGATATTGGAATGCTTGAGGATGATGAAGCTGTATTGTGGGTGTAAATGTGGCATGTGTTAGGCCCCATAGTAGATAGTGGTAATACATGGGGTAAATTTTGAATCTTAAGATAAACTGAGTAACTTAAAAAATAATATTGAATATAGTTCATAAGATAAAATAAATAAACAAAAACAATATTACAGTGAGTATAAAGAGTGTGATAATTAGATATAAACAAGATAGAACATAAGAATTTATATTAGTTTAGAACCAAACAATCATACATATACTCTTCAAACTCTCAAGCCAATGGTATAAATATCCACTATAATATATATTTTTATGGGTGTAGATCGATCCTAGTATTTTATAAGGGTGAAAACATAAACCTACCTTTTCATGGGTATATATAGAACCCAAAATTTAAAAAGGATCATACCCAACCCATTCTATTCACATGTACAAATATAACCCAGTATTTTTAAGAGAGTACACCTAACCCAAACCTTCTAAGTATTATTCCTAACTCATTATTTTTATTAGGTTTAAGAACAACCTTTGAATTTCCTTTTGGTTAGGTGGGAAAAACCAAGTACATTTTGATTGGTAGTGTGATCGTATGAGAAATTCACAACACAGAATAATCAAATACAATGAAATAGACTAAAATAATGAAACCCATGAAAAAGTTAGAGATGAGGATATTGGTGTATAAAACATGGTCTTTTAAACTTTACAAAAGTAGTGGAATATTATGATTCAGGTGGACCAATAATGCCTAAATAATTCAATAATAGTGTGTAGAACCATATAGCTCCCAAATTTTAAAACATTTCAGTATTTAGTAATGGAATAATATCACTCTATCTATTTGTTTTGACCTTTATTTATAGAAAAATTATCAATGGATAACCCTTCATAAACAATCTCCTTAATCTTCATTCACGTGGGTGTTTCATAAATTATTATCACAGCCTTAGTGTCACATTGCTTCTCTACATTGTGTTATTTACACAATGTATCCTTAAAAATATTCTCGATATTATGTTTTCTATTAATGAAATATCATACTGCATATCTCAGAAATATGATATTTATATTATAAAATGATGATTAAATAATCTAATCTAGGAAGAAAGTTAAACCAAAACACCTTGAGGGGGGAGGGGATAAATAAGAATACTGATTTAAAAAGTTTTCAAGATTTTTCATTGGTCCATTTTTTACATTGATCATGTTTCTGTGTTAATAGGAACATATTCAATATGTTATTCTTACTCTCACTTTCCCCAAATGAAAAAACCTACATTGAAAGTAATGTATGCACAACACACAAGATTTTACTTGATTCACCACTAAGGGATAATCTAAGGAGCATAAATCTATAATGAGTTAATGTACTATAAGATAACACTATGCATTTTATGTGTTAGAAAGTTTTTAAAAAGGCACATTACCAATCCAGGGGCACTATGAATTCTTGTATACTGACACAATGCTTTAATATAAGTATTGGATGGTTTATAGACCTATAGGTATTATTAAATAGTTTATAGACATAAGGTTATGTATCTATTCAACATGGATCACTGTGAAACCTTTCATTATCATATTTAAGGCAGATACTCCTTTAATCTCAATTTTGTTGTGATCTCCTTCTTCTATTAATTAGATCAACATCTCGATGTGAGGGTTGAATTTATGTCTTCTATAAATCCAAGAAACAACTTCTTATTATTTCAAATAAAGATATTTCCAAAACTAGAATTATCTTATTGCCTTCCTCTTATTTAAACCATATGTAGCAGTAAAATCCTTTCTTATTCTCTCAATCCCTGATATATAAATACACCCGGGCTCTATCCTTCTCTACTAACAAAATCAGATATGAAATATGGTTTATAATTTTATATATTTCATCAAAAAATACTAAGGGTAGTTTGATATATCCTAGAAATCAACTCCTTTAATTTTATGGTTGGGATTAACTACACTTCATTAACATATCCATAATTATGCTAGGTATAACACACAAATTTGAAAGGACCAATCAGGATACATATGATCACTGAGAGAGGGAGGGGGTTAATCAATGATATTTTATTTTTATATTTTCTTACTTATGAAACACACTCCATCTCCCATTAAATATTTACAACTTTTCCTAAAACAACCACATAAGAACAATCCACAAGAACACAATTATTTACAATATTCACTGCTAAAAAAGAGTATCTAGTCCTTGGCATGGTTTGGAAATAATCCAATACCACACAATCCTCTAGAAAAAATACTTTTTATGTGGTTACATTAAGTAGGGAATATGCTTAAACTTTCATTGCAATATGATCAAACACCAATGCATGTGCTCTATGCATAAATATAATATTTAGAAAATATTTTCATAACAACTATTAAAAACATTCACCAACATGATTCAGTATGTTATCACTGTGGTACTTATACTTCTTAATTTTTTTATTATTTTAATTACTTCTTCAATTTCTTACTCAATAGTAGGAAAAAACTTTCTACTTGGAATTCTATATAAAATTTCAATATGACCACCTATTTATCTGATATCTTGATCATTCATCTGGTAAAATCCATCAGATTCCTTCTAAAAAATGATACCACTTTATTACACTCTATCTATCCATTAAATTATTCATATAGTATATCTGATCACACTTGAAATGAAACTCCATCTGGTTTCTGACTGATGAATCTTCAAACTATTTGACTACTGACTTTATAATCCTATTCAGATGATTGTTTCTGAACAACATATTTCTAATTCCAACAGATGCAAAAAACTATCCATAAATCTACTAACCTAAATTTATTCACAATTATTGTGTGATTGACTTTCTTCTTCTACAATGATTCACCTCACTTAGTTTCATGTGAACAGTGTTCTCATAGGTGTGTACATGCACCCCCTTTATATAGTATCACTTAAAGATAAAGGGTGATAACTCCAATTAATTTTCCTTCTCAATGAAAACTCAAAATTTGAATCTCCCTCTCATAAAAATTCACTAGGATATTCTCAATAGTTCTAGAGTATTCTAGAATATTCTTACAAACACATCAACAAAAACTTTCCTCAAACTTCCTTAACCTCTACATTAAGGAAATTCATCAAACTTTAATAAATCTTAGAAAGAACCATGATATTACTATATGATTTTATGAATGTTGAATGATTAGAACTACATCATTATATTGGATATATTTTTGAATGTTTTATAAATACCTTCGAACTGGTAAACTTTATACCAAATATCAATCCAGTAGAGATTTGTAGAAAAAATTTCATTCAAATATACCCCATTCAATTTTCCAGAAAAAATTATGATATCTGATGACTTGTATAAGAAAACTTCACCCTTTTAATTTTGAAGTTGACCTCTATCCAATGGGCTTCATATAAAAATTTCCACTCAATGTTTTCAAAAAAAACTTCTATCCAATAACCCAACATCTTTTTTTTGATCATCCTTTGACAACTTATCTTATTAACTTCATACATGTCCATGTGATAGACATTATAAAAAATGTTTATCCAATAGACTTTGACCAATGAAATTAAAAGGTATCGTATGATAGTCTTTGTATGATTGTACTATGTCTAGTTTGACTTTGTTCGATGACATTCCTTAGAATATTCAACAACATTACTCTATCTGGAATAATCCACATTCATTGAACACAAACTTTATATAATAAAATGTACCTTTACAAAGCATTTTTAAATTGGGTGTTACCCTTATATAGTATACTTAACAACCCTTATCAAACACTAAAAAAACTTTTCATAGACAAACCTCGATCCAATAGTATCTATCTGATAATCTCCATAGAACTTCATAGTTTGAAATTTGTATATACCAAATAATTGATCCCCCTTTCGAACAATATTTAGATTATAAGATATTTTATAACTCGTGATGTTAGAAACATTAATAACTAAAAAGAATCATGGGATTGATTTACCGAACACCTTGTCTGATGAAACTTATAATAATGGTAATATAAATTTTCATCACATTAATCATGTCGATCACCTCTGTCTAGAATCATCAATTTGATGGACTTAGTCTAGAAAACTTAGTACTTTCTTCTCCATCTGTTCTCCATTTGGCAGAAAGATTAAAAAATTTGGGTGTTTTATGTAAATACAAAAAAATATAAAACATGGGATACACCTTCATAAATACAAACCAATTTCCTATAAACACCTTAAAACCTCTTAAAAACACTTCCAAACATCCTAGTCCCAATAATTCCCACTTTTTTTTTCAACCAAGGAACATAAATCACTGAAACTTTGTAACTCATTCAATATATTATTTATCCAATAATTCTAAGCCTAGGTGAGCAAACTAAATATAGGAAATAAGAACAATTAAATAATAATAACATAATGTCCATAAATAGTGACTTAAGAAACCTTTTCATACACCTTATAAGAAACTTATTCTTCCACTTGAAACTTTTAATTTTTAAGAAATTTTTTTCTTACATCCACTTCAATAAACTATTAAAATTGTTTACACATATTTAAATCACACCTTACCCCATTTAAAAACTCCCAATAAATACATCATTTCCTTAAAAGTTTAAGCACATACCATTAGATTTATTCATGTTATATAATATTTATCTCCATTTAAAACACTATCCAAATATAGGATGAGAGAGGGGATATATTTACATACCTCAGACTTTAATAGAGGGAGGTTATATGCCATGTTAAACCTCATCTTATGAAATATTTCCTTCGATAATGGTTAAGTGAATATATCACCAACTTGATCCATTGTAAGAATAAACTCTAGATTGAATTCATTCTTTTTAGCATGCTCTTTGACGAAGTGATATTTTTTATCAATGTTCTTAGAACAATAATTTTTCATTATATTATTAGTAAGATTTATAGAACTTTTATTATCACAAGCCAAGAGAAGGGGAAAATTTATATTTAATAATGTTTTTTCCAATTTTGTCTTCATACACATAAGTTGTGATTAATCTTGAGTGGTATCTATATACTCAAATTCATTTGTGTTGAGTGTTATTGAATTTTTGTTCTTTTTATGCCAACTCACAAAAATCTACACCAGAAAGAAAACTCCAATTGATGTGGATCTTCTACCATCAACACAACCCTCCCAATATGAATCTTCATAACTAAACAGATAAATATTTTCTTATCTATCATATTTTATCCTAGAATTAGATATGCCTTTGATATATCTGAGTATTATTTTTCCTATCATGAGATGATATTATTTTGGAGCACTTTGATACCTATAATACACTCTAACAACATATATAATATATATTACTGAAGTTTTTAGACAAGAAAACGTTCAAATAACTTCCTAAACTCTTTAGGATCATCATCCCTCCCTTATCCATATTTAGAAAACTTCTATCCCACTAAAATAGGTGTGGAAACTAGATTTGAATCTTCTATGAAAAATTCCCTTATAAGTTCCTTAACATACTTCTATTAAGATAGGAAAATATATTTATTATTTTTCAAGATTTGTAAGACAAGAAATTATTTAATTTCTACCAGTATGGAAATTTCAAAAAAATTATTTATCTCCTTAGAAAACGTTTCAAAAGTTTTTTATCATTACTTGTAATATGATATAATCAACATAAATGATCATAATAAGGGAAACCTCTTGATTTTATTTTATATAAAGTTTATTATCAACTTTTCCTTTCTTGGAGTTTAACTTACTTAATCAAGTATCCAATTTATAATACCAAGATTTTGTAGCTTACTTTAGTCCTTATAAATACCTTTTAAACTTTCAAAAATAAATTTTATCTTTCCTAACAATGAAACCACATGGTTTTATAATATAAAATTCTTTATAGAGATATCCATTAAGAAAATATGACTTGGAATCCATTTGAAATATTTTATACCTTTGTTGTAAAATTATAATAAGAAATATTTTGATATTTTATAATATTTACACTTAAGAAAAGGTCTCATAAAATTCAATACCTTCCATTTGTGGGTAACTTTTAAATACAATATGTTTCTTGTTTCTTATCACTTCACCTTTCTCATTCAACTTATTTCAGAACACCCACTTTGTATCGATCACATTTTTATTGTTTGGTTTGGGTATAAGTTACCATGTACTATTATTTTAAATTTGATACCTTTATTAATTCATGTCATTGATCCACTCTTGATGGGACATGATTAATCAACATCTTTTGGCTCAACCTGTGAATATAAGGAAGTATGTGAAACTAAATTTGTTGTTCTTATGGTTTGAGCATGTTTCCATTGATCTCCAATGATGTAATGAACTTCCACTTGATTCCTCATCCTAGGATTAGATAAACATAATTATTCCTAATCACTTGAGATAGTTGGGTCCGAATCTTCATTTTGAGTAGTTTTAACACTGTTACCATTACATGTAACTTTATTAAATTTTTCAACTAAAACCACAAGATCTTAACTCTATTCCACATGTGAAACTATTTTTGAATCTTTATTATCATACTATTCAAGTGATTTCACATCTGTAGAGTCAAAAATATTTCCTATCACTTTGTTATAACAACCATATCCTTTATAATTAGAAGGTTATCCAAGAAGGATTCCATAAAAACCTCTACGATCAAAGTTCCTATGATTCT
Source organism: Viscum album (assembly GCA_963277665.1). Lineage (NCBI taxonomy): Eukaryota > Viridiplantae > Streptophyta > Magnoliopsida > Santalales > Viscaceae > Viscum > Viscum album. The sequence goes on along the minus strand of OY728125.1, from coordinate 644,648,499 downwards.
CACACTTGATTTTTATAATGCAAGGACCAAAAAACACCCTTAGGTTCTTAAAATTTGAGTTTTATTTGTAATACAAATCTTAAGGAGTTATATAATAGTTTTTTATATAAAAACATGAATCTGAACATAAACTGCTTCTCTGATAGCTTGAATAAAAAAATATCAAGAAGTATAATGTTCAATCAACATTATTCATGACATTTCCACCAAAATTATATTTATTCTTTCAAAAATACTATTTTACTGTGGTTTTTATAGTTCACTAAACTTTGGATGAATAAAATGATTTTCAAGATAATATATGAACTTCCAAATTGTATATTATTCAATATTATTAACTTCAATATTCTTCATAGAATATCCACATTCTTTTTCTTCACTCCTCTTAAATCTCTTAAACATATAAAGATCCATTTATTTAGGTTTGAAAAAATTAATACATGCATAATGTGTAAAATAATAATAATAATAAAAATAATTATCTATGTTTTTTTATAGTTTACTCATGGGCACAAAAATATCAAAATGCATTAGCTATAAGGTATGAGTTGAATGCACCTCAACCTTTTTAGGTAATGAGTTTGTAATATTAATTTTTTGAAAAATGGAACAACACCAATATATTCTTCTTATCATGTCAGGAATTTCATGAATACTTTATCTTCATTATCTTTTTCATATTCCTACAACATAGATTTCTTATCCTTTTATAACATAGAAGATTTTATTTCATCATGTTTAGATATCATGAGATTTGTAAATTTCCAACTTGATACAAGTTTTTGTTTATTCACTGGCATATTATTAAAAATTTCCCATACTATTTAATTTTTTTAAAAAAATCCATATTTTCTAAAAACAAATTTGTTAACTTCATAAAAATTTTGTGAAATTTTAAAAATTTTGTGAAATTTTTAAAAAATTGTGTTCTATGCCTTTAACAAATAATCCCTTTTGAATGTTAACTTTTCCTTTCCAATGATAGAAAATACAAATACTTTGATTCCAAGTAACCCATTATTACCAAAAGTCACTGTACCTGCTTTAAAATCTTTCAAAATTTTCAATAACATAAAATATCCTTTCATATCTGAATAACACCCATTGTTAAACAATCAAGGTCATTCTTAGTTTATAGCTTTGAGATCAATTTCAACAACCAAGACCTTTTATTTACATTTTTATTTCTTCTCATATAGATTTTTAGATTTTTTATATAAACATTATTACGCTGGTAACATGAAAATAAATCATTTTTCAAGATGTATTGGATGATAAAATATTTTACAAATAGTTTTAAAGGGTTGGAATCTATTTTCAATCTTCAAAATGACATTATGAGGTTGTCTCCTTTGAGTTGGTTGACTCTTCCTCAAACTTTACCTATAGATTCTCCTGGATTATCTATAATGTTGATGATTAAACCCACAAATATATTCTAAATATCAAAATCATCGAAAATTCTAGTAGTAACCATAAAAGGAATATTTGAATTTGTAACTTACATAATATTCAAACTTGTGTACTTGATTTTCATAAACATTCTTACATTATACATTGGTATTTTTTATCACAAAAAAGTTTTGGTTACCCCTAATACTTTCTTATTTAGTTTATATTTATTCATAGTCTTATAAGAATCATTATTATTAGTATATTTTGGTTTAGAATTTTAACCTTATAAGCTTTAAGATTTTCAACTCTTCTTATTTTAGCTACATACATGTTATTATTAGATTTATTTTTCTTTTGAGTAAATTCATTATTCTTATCAACCTTTCAGGATTAATTTTGTTTATACTTATTAGGTTTACAATTATCATAACTTTCACCAACTTTTATAAATATGTTTTGTAAAATTTCAATTCCTTTCTCAGCTTTTATAAGTTTTTGTTGAGAATGTTCTAACTCTTCCCTTTTCACTTCCAAATTTTCTTCAATCTTGGTGTTGATATTTTTATTTTCATCAATATACTTATTTAGACCATCAATTTATTTTTGAAACTTGTATTTATCTTTAAGATAATATTATTGATTGTTTTTTAAAATATTTTCTTTCTTAAACTTCTTAGTATCACTATTAATTCTTACATTCTTTGTAAGAAATAATTTAAACTCTCTATTTAGAATAAAATCCATATGAATTTATTCTTTTTATGAACTATTACTTTCATCACTGGTGAATTTTTCATCATTAAATTTTTAAATAAGACTTTTTTAGCAGAATCATCATAAAAGTTATTAGCCTCTTCTTTACTCTCATCATCTTCCTTACACTTAGACAAATAGTTTATATTTTTTTATTGATATAACTTATTATCCTTTCCCTTAGAATTTGATTTGTATTTTTCTTCATTTGTTGGAAAAAATACCTCAATTTAACTTTACAATATTCTTGGGTTGAATGTTTTTGTTTACAAAGTAGGTTGACAAGGTCAATTGTGGAGTTCTATCACGATTGTTGAAAAAGAATGTTAACAAAGAATCAATATGGAGGTATGGAAGCTCTGGGAGTGGTAAAAGAATGCGCACATAAGGTGGTGTCACTTTCCAGTGTTTTCTAATTTTTTTGGTTCCAAAATTTAGAGGAATGGCTAAGTTTCATGAATTTTGTATTTACATGGTTACCTCATAAAAATATGAAAAATGCATGGATGTTGTGAAAGTCTGGGTTTTCGTGAAATTTAGTGTTTCAAAAAAGGTTGGTGATTCATGAAGGTTTTAATGTTTTGTGAAATATAGCTAAGGAATAATGGAAATATGGTAAGTTACCTTATTATGAAAAGTTTCACGAATAGAAACCTTTCCTGAATTTTCATGAAGGTATGGAATTTTGGGAACAAGAGTGAAGAGTTTCTCAAAAAGGTAGTGTCAATATTGAATGTTTTTTGAATGGAAGGAAAAATATATAAATAGGTAGATACCCACCTCCTTTGAAGAGATCCTTAAAAAAAATCCAAAGGCTTTGAATTTTTGAAAGTTTTTTGTAAAGGATTTTACTTGCATGAAGGTTTTCATAAGATCATTAGTTTCGAGAAGAAAGAAAGTTTCATGAAATCTATGAAAGATTTGTGAATTTATGAGTTTTGTGAAAGCAGTGAGTTTCAAAAAAGTCATGGATTTTTATAAAGAAGATTTTTTTTGTGAATAATTGTGAAGTTTCATGAAATTTTGAAAATAGGGTTCATGAACGTAAATCTTACGTGAACTATAAGGGATCACCTAGTAAATCTATGGTAAAGTGGCATTTATCAAGTGGATGAAAGAGAAACTTAATTATTTAATAATTTATGTGTAAAAAAATGTTGATTCATGTGATTAAAAGATTAATCATGTAAAGGAGAAGTGATAACACTTCTGTTGAGAGAGTAACGAGCTATCAAGTTATGATTGGTTGTAAACTAGGAGGGATAGTGAGTATGTTAAAAAATTTATAAAAAACAGCGTGCTTTAGTATATTTGGTACATAGGAACATGGTATTTTAATGATCCTTATATGCAACCCATTTTAGGTGAACCAAATAAAATTAGAGTATCTTGTGTGTGCTTTCATTTATGTTCATACATTGCTATTGGAAAGGGAGAGAAGAGTGTTTTTTTAATAATGAAACAAGATCTAAAGGGGTAGTTGTTTGAATTTGTCATACAACAATTCACCCCCTATTAGGATATTTCACCTAATTGGGATAACATACTTATTCTCAAGGGATTGAATTTATGTTATCTTCATCAATTTCTTTAGATTCCTTTCATCATGGACAATTTACATAAAAATATCCAATAGCTCCAAAACCAAAGCATTTTAGAGGTAAATTTCCTCTGTAATTTAGTATGCCTATTTTAAACCATTTATAAAATAAATACATAACTTCATATTTTTTTTACTAAACTCATATTTAGTGTCTGATTCACTAGATTCTTCTTCGATAAATTTCATAAACTTTCCTTTGATGCCTTGAAAGAAAATTACCAATCAAACTTCAGTTTGTTCTTACTAACTTTTTCTCTTCACATTTCATAAGTGATGAGAGTTCTATATAGATCATATAGATTTAGAGTTTTAGGATCTCTATCTTTCAATGATGAAACTTTTTCATCAAATTTATTAGGAATGATTTGTAATACATTTTAAAAAATGGTTGAATCTTATAATTTCTCATGAAGACATATTATGGTAATAACAATGTCATTTAACCTTGTAAAGAAGTCACCAATAGATCCATAATCATCCATATTAAGATCTTCATACTCTAGTATCTATATTTAAAAATTTTATTTCTTTACTTTTTTATTTCCTTCAAATACTTTCTTCAACTTTTCCTCGATGGGTTTTTTCCATTTGAAATCCTTTAACTCTAAGAAACCCACTTTTAGGGAGTGAGGAAAATGTATAATTTCTAGTTCTCTCCTCATTCTCCAAATTTCTCTTGTCAATAAATGTTAGGGGAACTAACTCAACACTATGTGGGAAACCATCTATATTAGCCTCAAGAACTTCATATCCAATGATCATAAGATAAGGTAACATTCTATAATTCTTAATATGATATTTCTTTTAATTGAAAACCATAATCTACTTAATTTTCACAAAATTATGAATAACTATTGAAACTTATTTTTTCTTAAAAATTCAAAAAGGAGTTAGTGAAGGGAACCTTTACTCTGATACCACTTCAAAGTACCAATCATGATATGTGTGATCACTGAGAGGAGGAGGGGGTGAATCAATGATATTTTATTTTTATATTTTCTTTCTTATGAAACAACCTTCCCCTCCTATTAAAGAGTTATGATTTCTTTTGGAAATAAAAACAAAAGAACAATGCACATGAACAAAATTATTTACAAGGTTTACTACTCGAAAAGAGCATATAGTCCTTGACACTATTTGGAAATAATCTAATACCAAAATTCTACTAGATATAATCCTTTCTATGTGGTTATTGCAAGAAATGAATACAAATTAACTTATGTTGCACTATAATCAAACAATAATGCATGATATCTTTGCACATATATAATATGTAAAAAATATTTTTGTACCAACTATTAGAAACCTTCACCAATAGGATTCAACATTTTTTCACTATGTTACTTGTACTTATCCAACTTTCTCTTCTTGTAAGTACTTATTCTTCACTTTTTGTCCCAGTAGAAAACAAGAAATTAATTATTAGTATTCTGTATAAAACATCCTTTTGATCACATTTTCATCTGATATATTTGTTTTATCATCCATTTGGTATACCCCATATTGTTACTTCTGAAAACTGACACCACTTTCTTATGTTCTATCCATCCATTCAAATCCATAACCAATATGTTTAATCACACCTAATATGAAACTCATTCTGGTGTCCAAAAAATGCCTCTTAAAACTATCCACATATTACCTTTCTAAAACTGTTCATTTAATCTCTTCACCACACCATTTTTCTAATCCCAAATGAGGGAAAACTCATTCTATAAATTGACTATTCTATGTTTCTTCACGAAGACTATACGATTGAATTTATTATTCTACAACACATAACCTTATTTATTCATGTGTGAATAGTGTTTTAATGGGTGTGTATAAATACCCATTATATAGTACTTCTTTAAAGAGAAATGTTGGGAACTATAATTAATTTTCCCACACAACAAAAACTCAAAAATCAAAACTCCCACTCATAACAATTTGTAATGACCCAAACTTTTGAATAATATTTTGTTTCTTGAAAATGTATGTTTTAATGTGTCATAATCAATAAAACTATATAATTATAATTGAAATGTAACCATAAAGTTTTGATCATTATATGACAATTAGAAACAACAATAATTTTTAATGTTATAATTTTTGTTTAAAATAGAAATAATAATGGATAACTAATGTAGAAAGAAGAGTCGATAGCCTCATATAGTAGACTCAGGCCATATGAATCCCATCTGTTAGAGCTTGGGAATGAGGTAGAATCACTTGGATTTTCCCTGAACCAAGCCCAATTTGAGCTTCAACATGTTAAGCTTGAATAGAATCACATACGAGAGAAGTTCAAGCTAATAGAAATCACCACTCGGGCAATTTTGTCTGATCCACCCAAAGATTCTATCACCATTACACACCTAACTCGTAGGTCCAATGTAGGTGTTATAAGGGTTTATGTAATGAAGCCTTAGTTACTTTGTGTAATCTAATTGTATAAATAAATTTTTTATTTCTTATTATGGTAAAATAACTACCAATTTTGAATTTCAAATGTCAAAATTAATATAGGATTAATTTTTAGTTTTTTCTAAGAAGTTTCATATTATTGATGAATATTAAAAAAAGAGTATTTTAAAATATTTTTTATACTTTAAATAATTGATAATGTGAAATGATTTTCAAGAAAAAGACATATATAGTTGTGATCAATAAGAAATTTAGAGGTTGATAAGATCAACTTATTTTTTGGTGAATAGTAAATTATAAATAGTAATATCACCCTTATGAATAGTAATATGACCAATGGAATAGTAACCTAACTTAAGTATGTAAAAATATAATTTTTCCATATTAAAAGGTAATATGATAAAATAGCATAAGTAAATAACTGTTTCAAAAATTATTACTTAAGTATTAATATTTTTTTCGGGTAAATAGTGATTTTAATTAAAAATTAAATATATTATATTTATAAAATTATTTTCATAAAATGAAGTTCATTTTTGAATTCAAAACTTCGATATTATGTTAGGGTGAATTTATGATATTTTTATAAAATGTTTTGTTTTTCAGTGAATAGTAAAAATACAGTTTTTGAGTTTTTGGTATGTTTTATTACATCATAATGATGTAATGTGTAATTTAAAATTAAGGACGAATCATTTTGGTTAAAATATTTTATGAGGTGTACCAAGTGGCCAATACCATTGGAAAATACCATGGGAAAGCCCATGGTTTTGCAAATACCACTAATGAGGTGTCCCTTGAAAATTAATAAAATATTCCCTCACTTTTTCTATAAATACCAACCCATTCCTTAATCCATTTCATTCCAAATTACTCATGAACTAAGTTCTGGTATTTTTACCTCCCAAATAGTCCTTCCCAGGTGCCCTCCATCCACCAAGGTCTCAACCTTCAAGTTTTTGAAGTTACTCTTCAAGGTAAGAGAGACTTTCACCCTCATCTTTTAGTCAAGAATTCTTTTATGTTAGTTATTTTAATTTCTATTTTATTATGTTGGGTATTTTTATTATATATCGTTATTACTATACATTTTATGTAAAAATTATGATATATCCTTTTCGCTCTTATCAACTCATTTTCTGAAGTTTTAAGTGATGCCGTTAGGCTGCCGAGTTTTTGTAAGGGAATTCTCAAAATTCTCTTTTCCTTTCAAGTTCTCTTTTATGTTGTATGTATTTCAAATTTCCATACCATGTTATTATTTTCATTTTATTATGTACCTATATTTTATTATAAGTTATTTATTAATGGTATACCCTTGTACCCTCTCTTTTTAATGTTTTCTAAAATCATGTTGCATAGCCATTATACTGCAGATTTTTTGTCTCAAAATCTCTCTTTTTCTCAAGAAATTATCTTATTTTAATTATGTGAATACCCAAAAATAATATATAAAAATTATATATTTTATTCTGTAATTTACATACATAAAACCCTCAATCCCTTTATATAGGTTACAAATGACATAATGATCATGTTTTTAAGCACTTTTTAAAATGTTAAGATTTTGATTTGAAACCCATTTCGTTATTCTATTTGGGTTATTTATGAAATTTTTCATTATTATCCATGTGGATAACATGAAAATAAATACATATTAATGGTGCACCCTGATATATCTCTAATGCATTGGGTAAAGAAATTAATCTCTAGAGATGACAAGTTTTATGATACCTTAGTGAATAACCTTTGTACTTTTTATGACACCTTGTGGATGGACCTTGGTGATATGATTATGAATGTCTAAATTAAATGTTGTAGCCACATTTTAAAGTTATGATTTATGTTATTTTTATGATATGCCTCTCTTTCCATTGCTCATGTATTTATGTATTTCATCAAGTTCTTATTGATATCCCAAGTAAAATTATTCCCTTGTTTACCCTTACTGGGCCTTCTACTCACCCTTTCCTTTGATATATGTCCCAAGGTTATGAGATGCAGTAATTTTACTTAGGATGAAAATTAAAAGAATACTTTCAAGGGGATTAAAATATTGTTTTATGTATTCATGTATTATGTACCTTTTTTCCAAGACCCTAGACTTTAAAGGTCCTCTATTTGTAAAATGTCTTGTAAAGTTATGTAATAAAAAGGAAGGATGCCATAGTTGGTATTAAAGGATAGTTTAGTTATTTGTGGAAATTAGGATATGAAAAATTTAAGAAGAAACCTGTAGAAAAAATTTTTAATATAGGAAAACTTCTTAGTATTTTTTTTAAATATTAATTAAGTGGTTTTCGAACAAATAGTTCCCTGTCTGGATACGAAAAAGTGGATGTGGCTCTAGCACAGATTTATCTAGGTGTAAAACCCAAAAACATCGCTTTGAACTATACTTGAACGGGAACTAATGCATAACAATGGGACTTTATACACTCCTATATTGAAACTCTGGAGGGATATGTTTGGTTAATCACAAGTTTTTTATGAATCATTATGAAGGGTTTATAGAGAAATGTAATTGTTGTTAAGGAATAATATGTTTAAGCATAAAGTTTTAAAAAATAAAAAAACTTTATAGATAAAAGATTCGTAAATGAAATAAGTTTCTTACTAAGGTTTTATTGTTTTAAATAATAGTGGGAAATAGGAGGAACCATGAAAATGGTTACCACAATGAACCATGCACTGATGGACCTTCGATGGAAGCCCGAATGGAATCTTTCATGAGAATGATAAACCAACTGAATCAAGTTATGTGAAATAAATTGAATCAAGATGAGAGAATAATTTCACCATGAAGGGAACAAATTTTTGTTGAGTACTTTATGCATCAATGACCAATAACATTCAGTGGCTCTACCGATCCATTGATTTCTGAATATTAGATCAACTCTATCGAAAAGATATTTTTGGTGCTCCACTATTCAAAATAAGAGAAGGTCACCCTAGTTATTTAATTCTTAGAGGGAAAAGATGAACAATGGTGGGAACTGATTAAAAATATGAGGCCAAGAGTGGATGTTTAAGATTTGTAGTGGGAAGATTTCAAAGGGATATTCTTCAATAAGTATTTTCCTTGTTTGATTAGAAAAAAATAGAGAAGGAGTTTCTAAAGAAGAAGCATAATGAGAATTAATCTGTTAGAATCTACGAGATGAACTTCACAAGACTTTCCCATTACACCTCAAGATTTTTCATGGATAATAATTCGAAGGTTGATAGATTATTTGGTATACTAAGACCTCATATGTGGAAGAATCTAGCCAACTGAGACTATGATAGCTATGAAGAGATAGTGAAGAGTGATATGAAAGTTGAACTAGAGTTCAGTGATACAGAATGGTCTCATAAATACAATGACAAGAAGAGATCAATACAGACAAGATTAGGGAGCATATTTGATCAGTGAAGAGGAGGTAAGCAAGTGAAACATCCTATGTGTAATAATTGTGGGAAAAATCATTCAAGTAACTGCTTGCTCGGGAGCAAGAAGTGATAAAAGTGTGGAAGAGATGAAAATATCATGAAGAATTACCATAGTGAGGTGAAGCCTCAACTTACCAACACTAAAAAGAAAGGAAAGATGGTACAGGACCTACCTGAATTCCTGTGCTATAAGTTTATATAGCTTGGGAACTTTTCCAATCACTGTCCAAATCTGAGGGTAGTAGAGGGGAATCATCATCAGCCTCAACAAAGGCCAAGGGAGAAAGGTTATGCTTTTGATATCACAATAGAATATGTTGAATCTACAAATGATGTGGTGGCCGGTACTATTGTTATTATCTCAAATCTATCAAGTAATTTATTTGATTCTGGCTCTATAAATTATTTTATTTCTTCTAAGTTTGAAAGGAATTTATAATCAACCCCTAAATTTCTAAAAGTATATTTATCAGTCAATAATCATGGTTGGATTATCCAAGAATCATAAGTGTTTAGAAACTCTAGTATTTACTTTAGTGAGAACAATCTTATCGCAAATATAGTAGTCATTCCCATGTTTAAATTCAACATTATTCTAGGGATTGATTGACTCCCAAACTATAATGATAAGATAAAATTAATAATAAAGGAAATATCAGTAGTCTTGAATGGGAAACCTAAAGTTATCTTTCATGGAGAGATTTATCGACCATATTTTTTTCTAGAAGAACCTCCTATAGAATTCTTTATAAAGTTGATCGGTGAAGAAGAATAAGGAAATGATATTATAAAGATATAAAATGTCCCCATTTTACAGGTATACATTGATGTATTTCATGAGGAGTTACCCAGACCTCCCCTAGAAAGAGAGGTATAGTTCTCCATTGAACTTATACTTGGATCTCATTCAATATCAAATACCCTGTATAGGTTGGAAAATGTGGAGTTGGAGGAATTAAAGAAACAACTCCAAGATCTTTTGAAGAAGGGGTTTATCTACTCAAGTGTTTCTCCTTGGGGAGAACCTATTCTATTTGTGAAGAATAAGGATGGATCAATGTGGTTATAAATTTATTATAGAGAACTAAACAAGATCACAATGAAGAAAAAATACCCTCTTCCAAGAATTGATTACTTATTTGACAAACTTTGTGGGGATCAATTATTCTCTAAGATTGATCTTGGATCTGGTTATCATCAATTGAGGGTGAAGAAATAAAATATTCCAAAAACTACCTTCTACTCAAGATATGGTAATTATGAGTTTGTTGTTATGACATTTAGTTTGAATAATTATCCTGCTATTTTTATGGATTTGATGAATAAAGTCTTTAAGGACTACCTTGACAACTTTTTGGTAGTTTTTATTGATGATATTATGATATATTCCATAATTCTCAAGGATCATGTGGATCATATAAAGGATATTTTGAATACTCTATAGAAGGAGAGGCTTTTTGGAAAGTTTAGAAAATGTGAATTTTGGTTACAACAAGTTGCTTTCTTAGGGCACATTGTAACCAATGAAGGAATCATAGTTGACCCTACACAGTCAAATGTTGTAGAGAGTGGACTCAGTCGACAACAATAACAAAGATTCATAGTTTCCTTGTATTATCGGGATATTATATGAGGTTTGTGAATTTCTTTCATGAAATTATAATCCATTAACCAAGTTAAATAAAAAAAGGGTCAATTTCATCTAGACAAAAGATCATGAGGAAAGTTTCCAAGAGATGAAGAAGATATTGGTTACAGTACCTGTGTTAACTTTTCCCTCAATTAGAGAATAATTAGTTATTTTTGGTGATGCATATCTGAAAGGGATTGGGCGAGTTCTCATGAAAAATTAAAAATTCATTACTTAGACATCTCGACATTTGAAGAATAATGAGAAGAATTATCCTACACATGATCTTGAGCTGGATATAGTTGTTTTTGATCTGAAGATATGGAGGCACTATCTTTATGGGGAGAAATGTGATATATACATAGAACATCAATGTTTGAACTATATTTTAACACAAAAATAATTGAACATGAGAAAAAATATATGGTTGGAACTTCTTAAAGACTATGTTTGTTAATTTCATTATCATCCTAGAAGAGAAAAAAAGTTTCAAATGCATTAAGTAGGAAAGAACCTATTGTTATTTCCATGATGAGGATTAAAAGAGATCCCTTGATCTAAGACCTAGTGAAAATGGACATGGTAATTATAATGGAAGGGACATAATGAACCCTATCCCAAATGATTTCTATGCCTTCATTATGAGATAATATCAAGAAGTATCATAAAGAAGATCCTTTGTTACAGAATACATTTGAGGTTGTGAAGGACGAGAAGTTTTTTGAGTTCAATATTGATCAAGAAGGTGTACAAAAATTTTGTACAAGACTAAATTTTCACGACTTTATAATCCACTAACCAAGTTAAATATAAAAGGGGTTAAGTTCATCTAGAAAAAGGAGTGTGAGGAAAGTTTTCAAGAGCAGAAGAAGAGATTGGTTACTGCACCTGTGCTAACTTTTCCCTCAAGCAGAGAAGGATTCATTATTTTTAGCGATGCATCTCTGAAAGGGAGTGCATGCATCCTCATGAAAATTGAAAAGTTGATTTCTTATGCATCATGATAATTGAAGACTCATGAGAAGAACTATCCTATGCATTATCTATATCTGGAGGTGGTTGTTTTTTCTCTAAAGATATGGAGACACTATCATTATGGGGAGAAGTGTGATATATACACAGACCATAAATGTTTGAAGCATATTTTCATACAAAAGGAATTGAACATGAGATATAGGAGATGGTTGGAACTTCTTAATGAATATGATTGTTCAATTAATTATCATCCTAGAAGAGAAAACAAAGTTGCTAATGCATTAAGTAGGAAAGACACAATTGTTCTGTCTATGATGAGGATTCAAAGAGATCCTTTGATCAATGGACTTGTAAAGATGGACATGGAAATTGTAAAGGAATAGACATCATAAACACTAACCCAAATGATTTCTTAACCGTCATTACTAGATAAAATCAAGAAATATTAGAAATAAGATCCTTTGTTACAGAAGAAGTTTGAGACTGTGAAGGATGGAAAGTTTTCCGAGTTCAATATTGATCAAGAAGGTGTACTGAAATTTTGTACAAGACTGAATTTGTGTTCAATATGTTCTGAAAATAGAGAGGGAGATGATGGATGAAGCTCATAGATCTACATTCTATATACATCCTAGAAGCATGAAAATGTATAGGGACCTTCCTAATCATTGGTGGGATAATATGAAAAGGGATATTGCTGACTACACTACAAGGTGCTTGGTATGTCAGCAAGTGAAGGTAGAGTAATAACTTATTAAATGGGTATTACAAACACTACCCATACTGGCTTGGAAGTGGGACAATATCACTATAGACTTTATCACTGGTATCTCAAGAACTTCCAAATAAAACAATGCGATATGGGTTATAGTAGAACGTCTTACCAAGACTGCCCATTTAATATCTTTTCGGGAAGATGTAACGCCCCGACCCCAGTTACCCAGAGTCGGTGCATTATTACATAACATTGGCATGATCACAAGAAAGATCAAATCTCGAAAGACCGATTGGTTTAGTAGCCTTGGAAACACTAGATATATTCATAAGTTTTACATTACATCATAAAATGAAAAACTAATACAACAACATAATGTATCCATAATCCACACTCATATCCCCACATAATATCCCTGTAGGTCATTCATAACTTACTTCTTCACTTCCTGGGAAAAATAAAACATAGAAAAGGGGTGAGCTCAAATGCCCAGTAAGGATAACAATATAGCGGAAACTTTCATAAATAAGAATAAACATTTAAGGCAATGTATAACTAAAACAAAAGCCTTTTAAACTTGAACATTTAACATAGAATGGCATAGATAAAATGAAATAATTCCATTTACTTATTCACATGGTTATTCTACTAAACGAATAATCACATGCAAAATCAATAACCACTTTCATAATGATGGAATGCATAATGCCAGACTATCATAACCACATAGCCAAGGCCTCGTGCCAAGACTACAAATAATATTTTGTCAAGGCCTTGTGCCAAGACACTAGTTTGTCTCATGAGACCTACCGATGCATCGAGGAGCTATAGCGGGCTCCACCCGTCACTTACTAAGTCCAATGCATTCCCATATGAAAAGGTTTAAACATAACATAAACATTCGTATTAAAACTAGCATACGAAATGTCAATAATTTCACCCTAAACTATGAATGGTATAAAAATAGCACATCCACAGTCAAACATATCACAAAACCTTCAATACAATATAGAAGTTTTTTATCATAATAAATAAACTTCAAATAATCTTAAAATCCATCAAAGGATGTTGACATAGATGAAATCAAAATTCTTTTTAAAGAAATATCTCCTTTTATTTTGAAATCATTTAAGATCCATATAAAATAAAACATTTTCTTTGAAAATATTCTTATAAGCTTGTAAGGGAAGCTTTGAAGATTTTATAACGGCGGAAAATAGCCGCACCCGCCGTATAAGTTTAAAAAAACATTCTTACCTTAATTCTGTCGAAAAGGTTAAAAAGGACCTTGTTTTGAAAACGATGGAAAGATTCCTTTATAAACCACTTATAAAAGTCAAAAAGGGTATAAATGACTTTAACTCATATTCTAGTAAATAGTAAAAATGTTTTGAAATACATTTTTAAGAAACATGGATGTGGATGATAAAGAGATCCCAGTAAATTATTACATATAAACAACCTCGGATAATGAAGAGATTGTGAAATAACCCTTACCTTGTACTTTTCCTTGGTTGGGGTAGGTTAACCTCCTGTATAATGGTGAAATAATTGTTATTAAATTATACAATAATCATATACATTAATATGATATCATATATGATCTTTTAATATTGATTTGATAATAATATCTTAGTATTATCATTGTTTTGGGTGTTAACTTACTTGTTTTCTTTTATATGTTTTGTTACGTAAGACATGTTTGTAAAGGATAGGTTGTATATTATTCATATCAAGAATGATATCAAGTCCTTAAACATCATTTTTAAATCATCAAATGATAATTATACTTGAATGGATACGATGGAGAATGAATCTCATCGCGTTCGTGGAGACGGTAGTCCGTACGTACGCACGAGCGACAATATCATTCTTTTGATATTAAAATAATATATAAATGGATGGTATATAATATATAAAAGATCATTAACATGTTATATTTATTATTTACATGAGTTACACATCATTATTATACCCATCCAAATAATAATATATTGAATAACAATTACACCACGACGTGGAGACGGTAAGCCGTACGTACGCACGTATGGTGACATGTTATTCAAAGGGTGGATAGAATACTGAATATGGTTGTACCATATTTATAATAACATCACAGTATATGTGAGATACTGGAGTTATTATTTTAGAATGGTAAGAACAAATAAATAAGAAGTGGAAGAAGAAATGAACTTAGAAAAGGGTGGTGAAATCATTACCTCTTCTTCGGGTTCTTCCTTTTGATTTGATCTAAAGGGCTCCTTAGGTTGGCTTTCTGATCAAGATAAGGCCTCTAGGTTGTAGTGAGGGATGTTGGGAGAGTATTTGGTCAGAGTTTGGCCGAACCAAAAGGCTTTGAAGGTGTGAAGAAATGGGAAGGAGGAGTGCCCTTTTTATAAGAGGGGTGAGGGGCACCTTTGGAAAAGCTAGAGATATTAGTTTATAATAAATTCATAATCGGTTTCCAATGGCTCCAAAGTTGACTAATCAAAGGTTAAGGTGGGGATAGGTAGAAAAACACTCAACCAATAGAATTTAGACAGGTTTGGGTACTTATAGTAACCTTATCTCTAATTATTAACTCTAAGTTAATTAGTTTCACTTTTACAATGTCTCTTTGTATTTTTATATAATATGGTTAATAAACTTACTATATACATCCAATCGAACTCCAAGTGGTCCATTAATGATGAAACTATCATGATATAAGTCTCTTGGCCGAACCTTAGATTTTTAGGAATTTAATATCAATTAATAATATAATATTTGTTTTAAGAACTCTTTTATGTCAATTTTGACACTATTCAATAGTTGATTTTTGTGAAACTCATAACAGATTGATTACTTAGAAAAACGTCAATTAAATAAATACTAATATATCATATTATCCTAGAAAATTAGTTTAATTCATTAAAAGTTTCATATTATATTTATTTGGGTATTTATAATATCAATTTTTTTAATTTTTCACTATTTTAGTAATTACTGCATCATCATTGTGTCATAAATAAAATAAATTATTTAATGTCTAAAAATTATAAATAAAATATCATTATGTAGGAAATCTTTTTATGTTTCTAATGAATACTTATAATCTAAAATCCAACATATATAAACCTATGTAACAATTGTTTTGCTAAAAGATATATGCTTGTGTCATTTTTGTATTCATTTTAACTTAATTAAAATAAAGTGTCATTATCACTTACAAGTGGATCCATGGGGTCCCCAAATCGACCCAAAGATGCCTATGGTCGAACAGGTATCAACCAATAAGGCTAGGACATGTTTTAGGGTAATTTATTATTATTATAATATTATTTTTTAACCCTTATTTACCGGATTTACCCTTAACCATGGTAAATAAAATATTTACCGCAGTAATTATTCAAAATGTCTAAAAATAAAAGTTACCTATTTACACAATTTGAACATCCTGATTCCAAATATGGAATCCATTTTTCTAAATTCAAAACACAGAAGTGGCAGAAATTAATTTAAAATTAATTCCCGCTGTCAAAACAAAAAGCGTGTTTTTAAGAGATAATAATTATCAAAAGATTGACACTTGTTTATGTTCGGTTTAATTGTAAAATTATGTCCAATGACCAAAATTATATTAAATGGTAAAAATATATTCTAAATATACTTTAAAACCACTCAAATTCATAATTTATCACTATTAATTATTCTGATTAAAAAAGTTGTTTTTAATTAAAATTTAGTAATTTTCACTATTCATCAAAATATGAAAGTTATCCGAAATGTACCAAAATTTCACCTTAGGCTAAATTCGATATTCCGAATCCAAAAATGAAGTCCATTTTAAAATATAAAATATATATAATTTCAAAAAGTAGGTATTACTATTCATAACGGCTAGTTTGATTGGTTGTGGTGTGTGTTAAAACTCAAGGTTGCGTACAACACACGCTACTGTATTATTCAAAGAAAGTGTACCGTGGAAGCTTGGGATGTTTCATTTTAAATTTTTGATGTCCCCATTTAGTAAAAAAGTTTAAAATATTGTATTTAAAAAGGGTTCACTATTAAAAGTTGATAAAAGTGCAATACTGAAAATGAATTTGTTCTTGCATTATATCTAAGAAACTCATAATATGGATTCTAAAATTATAAGGATTATATAAAGTTTAAAATGTAGTTAATACTATTAATGACCTCTTTTAATGGCTTTTTTTTGTAAGTCATGGTGTGATTGAACTCGGTGTTGCGTGTAGTGCAAGTTATTGAATTATTTTGAAGAAATAACACACTATGAAATCCTGGGGTGTTATAGAAGATTTCTCTCTTGATCAATTTTCCATGATTTACATGAAGGATGTGGTAAGGATGCATGGAGTTCCACTTTATATCATATCTGATCATGATTCAAGGTTCACATAAAAATTCAGGAGAAGTCTTCAACATGCTCTGAGTACCGAATTGAATTTCAGTATGGTCTATCACCCCCAAACTGATGGTCAATCCGAAAGGACTATTCAAACACTCAAGGACATGATGAGAACATACTCAATGGAATTTAAGGATGGACGAGATAAACATATCTCATTAGTTGAGTTCTCTTATAACAACAACATCTAATCGGGCATTCCAATGACACCTTATGACGCTCTATATGGGAAGCGATATAGAACTCCTACTTTTTGGGATGAAGCTGTTGAGAGAAAGCTTCTTGGGACTAATATTATGCAAGAGATAATAGAAAGGGTTCATTCCATCCAACAACACATTACAGATGCTCAGAGTTGGTAAAATATCTATACCGACAACCATAGAAGGGACTTGGAGTTTAATGTTGGTGACAAATTATTTCTTTGAATTTCACCTTGGAAGAGAGTCATGAGGTTTGGGAAGAAAGGGAAGCTCATCCCTAGGTACATTGGCCCCTAAAAAATCCTTGATCATGTTGGAGAAGTGGCCTATCAGCTTGCTCTTCCTCAAAATCTAGCACATGTTCAGGATGTCTTACATGTATCACTCTTGAGTAAGTACATACTTGACCCTTCACATGTACTAAATCTAGAGGTGGTTCAACTGGAACATGAAATATCATATGAAGAGTAGCCGGTTGAGATCTTGGATCATAGAGACAAGGTTCTATGTAACAAGACTACTCACCTTGATAAAGTGTTGTGGATGGACCACAAATATGAAGAAGCCACGTGATAACTAGAGGAGTCTATGAGGCAGAAGTGCCCACACCTTTTCTCTTCTAAGGGTACGAATTGAAATTTCGGGGATGAAATTTCTTAAAGGGGGAAGAATGTAACGACTCAAACTTTTGAATAATATTTTGTTTCCTGAAAATATATGTTTTAATATGACATAATCAATAAAAATATATAAGTATAATTGAAATGTAACCATCTTGTTTTGACCGTTATATGATCATTGAAAATAATAATAATTTTTAATGTTATAATTGTTGTTTAAAATAGAAATAATAATGGATAAATAATGTAGAAACAAGAGTTAATGACCTCATCCAGTAGACTTGGGCCATACGAAGCCCATCTATCAGAGCTTGGGAAGGAGGTAACGTCACTAAGTTTTGCCTTAAACCAAGCCCAATCTAATATTAAAATGTTAAGATTGAATAAAATCGCCTACATGAGAAGTTTAAGATGATAGAAATCACCACTTAGGAAATGTTGTCCGAGCCGCCCCATGATTCTATCACCATTTCACACCTTACTCTTAGGTCCAATGCAGGTGTTATTAGGGGATATTTAACAAGGCCTTAGTTACTTTGTGTAATCCATTTGTATAAATAAAATTGTTATATATTATTATGGAAAAATAACTATCAATTTTGAATTTCAAATGTCAAAATTAATATAGGATGATTTTTTAGGTTTTTCTATGAAGTTTCATATTATTGATGAATATTAAAAAAAGAGTATTTTAAAATATTTTTTATACTTTAAATAATTGATAATGCGAAATGATTTTCCAGAAATAGACATATACAATTATGATCAGTAATAAATTTATAGCATGATAAGATCAACTTAATTTTTGGTGAATAGTAAATTATGAATAGTAATATTACCCTTATGAATAGTGCTATGACCAATGGAATAGTAACCTCAGTTAACTAAGTATAAATATAATTTAGTCATCTTGAATGGTAATATGATATAATGACATAAGTAAATGAATATTTCAAAAATTATTAGTTAAGTATTAGTATTTATTTTAGGTAAATAGTGATTTTACTTAAAAATTAAATATCTTATATTTATAAAATTATTTTCATAAAATGGAGTTTATTTTTTAATTCAGAGCATCAATATTAGGTTATGATAAATTTATGATATTTTCCTAAAATATTTTTGTTGGTGAATAGTAAAAATACAGTTTTTGAGTTTTCAGTGTGTTTTATGACATCATAATTATGTAATATGTAATTTAAAATTCTGGTTGACTCATTTGGGTTAAAATATGTTATGATGTGTCTTAAGTGTCCAATACCACAGGAAATCCCATGATTTTTTAGATACCACTAATGAGGTGTCCCTTGGAAATTAATAAAATATTCCCTCACTTTTTTTATAAATACCAAGCCATTCCTTCATTACTTTCATTCAAAATTCCTATTCAATAAATATATTTACCTCCTAATAAATCCTCCCAAGGTTCCCTTAATCCCCATGTTCCCATCCTTAGAGTTTTTGAAGTTACTCTTCAAGGTAAGGGGGCCTTTCACCCTCCTCTTTTAGTTGAGACTTCTTTTATGTTATATATTTTAATTTCCATTTTATTATATTGGGTTATATTATTCTATATAATTATTTCTTTCCATTTTATATCCAAATGATGATATAACCTTTTCTCTCTTATCAAATTTCTTTCTGAAGTTTTAATTGATGCCATTAGGCTGCTAAATTTTCGTAA
Source organism: Viscum album (assembly GCA_963277665.1). Lineage (NCBI taxonomy): Eukaryota > Viridiplantae > Streptophyta > Magnoliopsida > Santalales > Viscaceae > Viscum > Viscum album. The sequence goes on along the minus strand of OY728125.1, from coordinate 644,628,672 downwards.
GGGAATTATCAAAATTCTCTTTTCCTTTCAAGTTCTGTTTTATGTGGTATATATTTAAAATTTTCATACCGTGTTCTTATTTTAATTTTATTCTTTACCTCTATTTAATTATGGTTAATTTATGAATGGGAGACCTAAGTCACCTATCTTTTTTATGTTGTCTAAAACCATGTTGTACAGCCGTTATGCTGCAGAATTTTCGTCTCAAAATCTATCTCTTTTTCTCAAGAAATTCTCTTATTTTCTTTATGTTAATAACCAAAAATATTTTATTTTTAAGGGTATTTATAAATATATAGAAATGATATATTTTACTATGTAATTTACATACATAAAATCCTAATTACCTTTCTATGGGTTACAGATGACATAATGATCATGTTTTTAAGCACGCTTTAAAACGTTACGATTTTGATATGAAACCCATTTCTTTTATTCTATTTGGGTTAATTTTGAAATAATTGATTATGATCTATGTGGATCACATGAAAATAAATACCTATTAAGGTTTTTACCTGATATAACTCCAATGCATTGGGTAAAGAAATTAATCTCCAGAGATGACAAGTTTTACGATACCTTGGTGAATAACCTTGGTACTTTTTTTGACACCTTTGGGATGGAACTTAGTGATGTGCTTATGAATGTCTAAATTAAATGTAGTAGACACATTTTAAATTTATGATTCATGTTATTTCTATGATATTCCTCTCTTTCCATTACTCATGTCTTTATGTATTTCATCAAGTTCTTATTGATATCACAAGTAAACTGATTCCCTTATTTACCCTTACTGGGCCTTCTACTCACCCTTTACATTGATGTATGTCCCCAGGTTTTGAGATTTAGTAATTTTACTTAGAGAGAACATTTTAAGAATCTTTTAAATTGGATTAAAATGTTGTTTTGTGTTTTCATGTATTATATACTTTTTTTCCAAGACACTAGACTTTAAAGATCATTGGTTTGTAAAATGTCTTTTAAAGTTATATAATAAAAAGGCTGGATTCTATACAATTGACCATACTCTTCTAAATACTCTAGAGTGTTCTATAATATTCTTATAAACATGTCACGAATAAATTTCCTCAAAATTTCTTAACCTCTACATTAAGAAACTTTATCAAACTTTATTAACTCTTTAAAAGAACCACGATATACCTCTATGATTTTATGAACATTGAATGATCAACTCAACATCATCACATTGGATATCTTTATTAATGTTTCATAAAGAACTTAAAAGTTATAAACTTTATATGAAACATCTTTCTATTAGTGATTTGTAACATAAATTTTATATTAAGAGATTTCATTCGATGTTCTAGTAAAACATCCGTTGTCTGATGAATTGCATTAGAACACTTCACCCTTTCCTTTGCAAACCGACCTCTATTCGATGTACTTCATAAAAAACATCCATTTTATGTTTTCAAAGAAAAAATTATATGTGATAAATCAATATTATTTCCAGTTATCCTATGTCAACTTCTCTTCTTAAATTTATACATTTCCATGTGATAGAAATTTTACAATTGGATTGTTTGATAGGCTTTAACTACTGATTTTGAGCGATTAAATCAAATGGTATTCATATGATTTTAATATGTCCAATGACATTCCTCGACATCTTCCCTTTAAAATCTAAAAAAATTACTCTATCTGTAAGACTTCACAAACATAAAAAAAATCATAGGATTGTATATACCCTTACAAAGTGTTTGTAAATTTGGTGTTACCCTTACATAGTATTCTTAGAAACCATTAGACAGTAATTTAAAAACTTATTCACAACCAAACCACCATCTAATAATATATTTTCTAGTGATATACATATAAATTCATAGCATACACTTTTTACATACAAATAAATTTCCCCCCTTTAAAATAATGCTTAAATTATGATGTCTTCTTTGACTCATTATGTTAGAATCATTAAGAACAACAAAGCATCATCAAATTGATTTATTGAACACCATGTCTAATGGAACTTGAAAGTATGATAAGATAAATTTTCAACACATTGCACATGTTGATCACCTCAGTCCAAAATCATCATTTTGATGAAATTAGTCCAGAAAACATTGTCTGATCTTTTTACTTCTAAAGGTTATCGGGATGATTGGCTTGTGGTGTTCTTGAGTCTTGGATCTATTTTAACTAATTATGATAATATTATACAAAGGTATTACCTTGTACTTAAATATTTTAATCCCTCATGACGCTTATCCTCTTTCCTTATAGATATTTTAACTTTTTTATCTTATGGTTTAATAAAAATCTTAATTTGTTAGTTAGAAAAAAAGAGAAAACATGGAGCACACCTTCCTCAAGACAAATAAACTTCCTCTTAACACACTCAAGGTCCGTAAAGACACCTCAAAACTTCCTAGTCTCAAAAAAATTTATTGTGATCACTAAGTTCCATTTAATTTGAATAATAACATAAAATTTCGAAGAACTAACCCTCTTTAAATTCTATTTGAAACTGTAAGTTCATCTAAAAACCACATCTTCATGGTGAAACCTCACTTATTGAACACATGGTATTATTAAATTCACACATCTTGCAGTATGGTCTTCTTCACTGTATTGTGATATGAGTATAATGAACATATCCACAGTATTTAATTAAATATATTCCTCCCAATTCAATCACACATCATTAAGTGATTCTTGAGTTCATTTCAACCTTCAACATATTCAGACACAATCTATTGATTCATGGTGTAATGGACCATAGGTTTGAAAAAATTAATTCTTTCAATATGGTAATTTTAATTCCTCCATATTGAAAAAAATACACTATAGTTTGGTCCTTATTTTTATTTAATTAGATTACAGTGTAGAACATACACTATAACATAGCCTTCTCCAAGTTCCCAAACTCCATATATGATGCAGCACCTGAACCCCTCTATAATGTGTGAGTATTCAAAATATTAGTGCCACCAAAAATCACCCAAACCTTCACTATGGAATAATATCCATATGCAATGTAGTATTTATTAATCATATTTTATGATTGATTCCATTTCGGTGTAACACATCTTCAATGATGCATGTTCCTACAAAAATAAAAAACATCAAAATTATCCTAGCCACCTATGCATCATGCTCTCTTGTGATATGATGTGTAATCAAAAAACTCTAAATTTTATAATGTAAAATACCTCAAATTGCTTCCTGAAATATCTTACGCAACTTTTTACAGCATGTAAACTTATGCCATGGAATGTTCCAAAAACTCTAATTTTGAAAAATTTAAATATCTTACATTTCTCCCCGAAACATCTTATGCACCATGTTGTAGCGTGGTCAAGACTTCTATGATGCAACCATCATTTTTTATCAAATTTTAACAAAGTATGGAACCTTATAATAATTTCATTTAACCTTAAGAAACTCAAGGAACTATTCGATTTTTTAAACTCCAACTTTATCCATGACATGTCCCATATCCTTGCACCATGGTTTCAACATGCAATATCCAGAATATAGCTTAGTATTCTCATTTAAATCTCATTCAAACTTCAAACTTATTCATATCAAATAACACTATTTCCATGAAATTGATAGAGATACCAATGAATATTTCTCATGGAATTCCTCCATAAGTGTAATTATTCTTTATGCACTTATCTTAATCATCAATGAAAATTTTCACATCACCCAAGTCTTTAATGACTAATAATTATTGAAATATAATGATTGATAACTTTAGATTCAAACAAGATTCAGTGATTGAATAAAATTTAATCTTGAACATACATTCAGTTCTAAAATTATTTTCCCCACCACCCCTCACCGCATGATATTATCTACATTAGGATAATCCCCATATGGTATTTATATGAAAACATGGAAATACCCTTCACCCCTTATGGGAATCAATTTTTATCACCGCAATGGGGATTGTTAGAACCATGACATGGCACCTGGAAGCTAAGTAAGAGGGTAGTAAAGATAAGGTCATAGACCTTAAAGAATGATAGAAAACCTTGGATAAAACATCTTATCCCATATCTATTTTGTTCCTGCATTAAACATTATCAAATCAATTTTAATATAATAATTAAAACATAAATATTAATATGGAATATATAAACCAATGTGAATACACTATAATAAATACCATTAGATTGAAAAACCAAAATTATCATGAAATAGAGTATCACAATGATAGTTACATTGGTGTGAGATCATATATCCACATCTATACTAAATACTGCATTGTTTCTTTATAACCTCAATTTTAATCTTGACATGGCATTTTCTGGTCAACTGTATGTAAAGGAGTAATGTTGTAATAAATATAATATTATCATTACATGACATTTAATGTCATGGATATGTTGTATATATTAATCTTAAGTATGGATCATAAATTTCGGTGTATGGATAATGAAACTTCCATTATACTGATATTATAATCTTAAGTACACACATAAGTTTAAATTAATCTAAAACATAAAATTAAATTCCAAATACCCTATAAAAAATTAGTCAAATACCAAAATCTATTTAATATTTAAGAGTAAATATTCAAAATGTAAGAGTTATTTCCAGAAAAGACTATAATTCATAAGAGATAATATATAAAAGCATAAGGGTCATTAATTAACAAAAAAAAAACATAATACTAAACTTTAGGAATTTAGTAGTCATTTAAACAAAACATAAATATAATAAGTGTATCATGTAAGGTTAAATATTCAGATAATAAGAGTTCACTACTTAATAAAATACATCAACATAATATTTAGAAATGTAATAAATTCAGAATAAAGAATAAAAATAAAAATAATAAATGATAAATAATAATCAAATTCAACATAATTTCTTTTCTACAAGTAATGAAATATTGAATAATAAAATATAATAATAAACAATAAACAATATTAAACATAATATTGTTTTAAAATTATGCTTATTTTTGTAATTATCAAGGGGGTGTGATATTGAGTGGATTTTTGAACCACTTTATGTTTTGATAATTAAAAATATTTATTTGTTTTATTCCTTCTAATATAAGTATTAAAAGTCTTAATACTTCAAATTATTTAACTATAATTATTTTAATATGCATTGATTAAAGTATTATTAGATTTGATTATATATTATATTTACTTACTTAACTTATCTTTAGATTTCATTATTTCATTGTTTATAACATATTTTACAAGTTTCTTGTTGAGTCATTGAGATAATTATGTCATTTAAACCTTTAAAAAGCATTTATAAATAAAGGAAAATTCATGTTTCAATGGGTTACATAAGGATAAAGTAATTTTTGTGGCGTTAGGTAAGGGTAAGTATTGATTTATGGGTTTATGTAAAGGTAACTCATGAATTATAAAAGTTTCATAAAGGTAATGAGTAAATTCTATTAGTTGTGTAAAGGTAACCAATGAATTTTATTAGTTTTTTAAAGGAAACTAGTGAAATTTAATAGTTACTTGAAGGTAACCCACTGATTCCAAGAAATGTGTAAATATAATTTGAACTTCACTCAAGGGTTCTTCTATTCTCATTTAAAGGTTATCCTAACCCGTGTAAGGGTACTAGCTCATTTTAATAATTGTGTAGGGGTACTTCAATACTTGTGTATGGGTACTTTAATACTTGTGTAATGGTACTTAAGTACTTGCGTAAGGGTAATTCAATACCTGCGTAAGGGTACTTCATTACTTACATAAGGGTACTAGAACATTTTCTATTTCTCACGTAAGGGTAACCTAGGTCTCACATTATGGTATGTAGGATTCTATAATAGCTCTGTAAAGGTAGTAAGTTGTGTAAGGGTAAAAATATCTTACCCCTAATCAGAGGTTATATTTCATGTAACGGTTGTGAAAATTCGGTTATGTGAATAATTTTCTTACATAAAATTCATCTACATGGTGAAAATTGGCTATGTGGAGAGAAACTGCTATGTGAAATTTACCTATGTGAGAATTGACTACGTGGAGAGAAACAAATATATAAAATTGGGTATGTGGTAAAAATTGTATATGTGAAAAACACTTATAAATTCACCTATGTGGTTTTTCATATCTCTATAGGTTGTTTATAAATATGGATTTATCATTTTTTCATTTTCTGCAAGTTTATTATAAATATTATTAATGTCTTTATTATGTATAATCTATGTGAATATGTTTTAATTTTTTTATGATAAAATAAATGGGATCCATGTAGGATTAGTCATATATATATATTTTTGTTGAAATTTTGGAACATGAGATATTCAAATTCAAACTGTTTGAAATATGAAGATTCAGTCTCCAATATTTTCAAAAAGTTTTCTAGGGATATTAATAATTATAATTTACTAGTATATTAAATATTTTAATGAGTTCTATTGTATATTTTTTATTTGTTTTAAAAAATGCATATAATTTTTCATTTATACATGGAACATTTTCTGAAAAAATAAGCATGTAAAAATCTAAAGTATTTTCTTGATATTACATGTGAAACTATTTCTTTGTTAAAAATAAAGATAAAATAGTCTTAAAATTTAAAATATATCATGAATAATATATATATATATATATATATTTGATAGAAATAATGAAAAATATAACGAGGTTCAGAATTTTCTTAAACTGTACAAGTGAGACATACTTTAATGGATAACTACTACTCTCAACTGATCTACAATCATTTGGTCCTTTTAGTTCTAGAGAATCATTTGTTTCCTTGGAAATTAGACCTTGTAATGTTCATCTATTTCTATTGTGTCAATTATTTCTATTATTTTTTTTGTGAAAAATTGATACAGGTTATACTACCCATTAAAAGGTAGGATAATAGGTTGTCACTCCCATAAAAAATTTAGGCACTGGATTTTACCTCAAGGTGGAAAAAATGAAGGAATATTCAGATTGTGCCTCTAGTTAAAAAAAGGCAGGTTATTTTTGGGTTTAATATTCTAGGGGAAAAATGATTTTAATTGGGTTGTGAATTTAGGTGTGAAAAAGTTAGCGCGAGTGTCTATTATAGTGGGTTTCATCTCTCTTAGTTCATGATATGGGTGAATGGTAGAGTATAATCTTTTAAATCCAAACTACTATAAAAAATATCTTGGGTTTATTTATTTTATTTCTGCTACATTAACGTTAAAACACTAATATAACACTTAAATTTATTTAAAAAGGCCATTTACCCCCATCTTGGATATTCTTCCATCTTCCCTTTGGGACCAAAAAATATGAGAGAGTTTTGAAATTATCAAAATGTAATAAAAAATGTAGAAAAGATCCACTCAATATTCTCCCCCATTTTGATAATTACAAAATGAACGTCTAAAACTAGAAAAATATCCCCTTTTTATAAGAATAAAAAAGATAATAACAAAGAAAGAGTATTTTATAAATATATATTGATAATTCTACCTAAATGCGAACATTAAAAAAAATTATCCCCATAAGTGAAATAATAATAAATCAAGATAACAACAACATACTTAAACAAAAATATAAATTTTTGAATAAATAACATGCTTTACTAGAAATAGATATTAATATTTTAAGGAAACAAATCCCCTTAAAAATTTAACAGACTCTCCCCTTTGAAAAGATAAAAATTCTCATGTAATAGGTAATAAACATTTATAATTTCTCATCCAATAATAAAATAATCAAGACAAAACATGGTCATGGTGTAATAAAAATAAATATAAGAAAACTCCCCCTAAACTCAACATGAATATAAAGAAAAGAAAAAATCCCCCTAGAATCATGCATATAAATGATAAACCAACTAAAGGAATAAATAAATTTATAAATCCCCCTTTAGTCTAAGTATTCTCTCCCCTAAATAGATAAGGTAGTGAATAATCATGATTTTAACTCCTTTTATATAACAAAATAGTGTAAACTACTCCTATATGAAATCCCAAACAAATAACTAAAAGGATCCATGAAAACATGTTAATGATATTCAAATAATTATTAAAATATCTTCAATAGACTAAAAATTAAAAAACATTTAGTGCATATTCCATTAAACCAATAAATAAAAATGATAAAAACATTTTTATTTTCTAAAAATAATAATAAATCATAGAATAAAGTTCATACCAAAATAATTGATAATAAAAACAATAATGGTAAGCATACTAGACAAAAATAAATAATCTACATGGGCATATTGACCGATTTAGATCCAATAGGATTTGAAAAAGAACCTTTTAGTATCCATACTACTGAAAGGTCAGATAATTCAGTGTTAAAAGTAGACTTATATAAAAAATAATTCTTATGAACAAGATACTAAACAAATATTAACGAACCATATGATGCATAAGGACTAAAAGATCCACATTTTTAATATTTAACTGAAGAAATACCTTCTTTTTTACCTTGGAAAATTTATTCCTGTACCTTTAAGGTAGAAACCTATCATAATAGACTACATTATTATTTTTGTTAATATTATTTATAGACATTATCTTCTCACACATATCTCTTCCTTAAATAAAAGTTGATAGATTCTATTTCAAACTTTTGATCTAATATTTTATATTGAAGTTTTCTTTTTAAACAATCTCTAAATCATCAGAAACTTTTCCATTAAAATTGGAATCCATATTCTTCAGTTACCCATTTTACCTTTTCAACCTTTCTCCTTCCTCTTTCAACTTTAAGATATAGTAATCGACATTATTCTTTTCCTTAATCACATTATTGTGTTCCTTATTTAATTTTCATGTTGCATCTATAGTAATAAAAACACTATCATATAATTCATCTACCTTATTTTCCAACTCTTTAACAATAGTCTTAGTATATTATGATTTAACATTAGAATCAAAATCAAAATAAAAATCAGAGATATTTAATTTATCCATGACAACCATCAAACATATATTTACTGATTTCCTTAATGATTCCCCAAAGTCACTTGAATAACATGAATATAAAGGTTGAAATGATATCTCATTATATTTATCCATAAAGAAATGATATCAGTTTCATTCTCACTTCTAGATTAATCACTTGAATATGAAATTTTTGAACAACTCCATGCACCCACATATTTCCTTTCTTTATTCTTAAACTTCTTGTATTTTATTTCATTCTTCATCATTAGATAGTTAGGTTTTATGTGTATTTTTTTCTTTTACACATAAAAAATATGATTTAAATGAATTAAATTTATATTTTAACTACCTTCTGAATAATACTATATTGTTTCAAGAGTCATCTTTCCATTCATTTTATGCTCGATTTCCTTTTTCTTAACGGGAAAGTCCTTTTACATGTGTCTAGGATTCCAAAACCATTACATAAAAGTTTCTTATTTTTATCAAGCATAATATTTTATCATGTTTTTATATTATTCCCTTTTATCGAGTACTTTAATTACTTAAAATTAACTTCCATAAGATGATTCCAAATTTTATGAGTAGTATAGAATCTACATATCTGATCAAATCCATTTTTAGTCTTGGGTGGACTGCTGTTCTACCTACAATCGGCTAGGTCATTCTATGGTTAACTGTCAACGAGGCGATATTGCTCCTTTTATGAAGGTGGGTATAGGAAATGGTATTGATTCAGAGTCCCATGATGTAGATGGATCTCCAAAATAGTTGTTTAGGGGATCGGTAGGTAGTGGGTGAGGTGTCAACACCAAAAACTTGAACAGGGTGGATGTGCCTCAGTCATCGCTGCCTGTGGTGGTGAAGGGGTCTGACTGTCACCCGGTGATACCCAATGTTTCTTTAGGGGATATTCATGGTGAAACTTTGGGGGAGAAGACATTGGAATCAGTGGTTAATATTAAGGTCTCATAAGTATTTAACAGATTGAATCAAGATCTTGCAGGTCCTTGTGGTATGGAGCTGAGTCCTTTTGAGGGTGTAAGAGTGGGGAATGGTTTGGATCAGTTTGAGTCTATTCGTGAGGCAAGGCTTTTGGGTGGGGGTTAAACTTCTATGGAATATAGGGAAAGTGGAGAGCTGGATGAGGTGGTTGATCCTTATGTGAAGGTTCAGAGGTCGGGTAAGGATGTTTCGGGTAAAGGGAAGTAGGAACTGGACAGTCATGTTAGTGCTGGGCAGGCAGGGGGTGCTAATTCAAGGACCCTAAACCCAATTAAGCTGAGAAATAGATTTCAAGGTCTTGTAGAGGCTGGTTCAAGTTCTGAGTTTAGTATCCCAGTCGATGCATATGAGAAACACGTGGTAGAAACAAATGTAACTGATCCTACTTTCTTATTTGGTGAAGATTCAAGTCCGAGGAGTAACAAAAGTAATAGGAGGAGGAATATTAGGAAAGATTACTACTTGTTACCTTCTCCTTTGGAGACTCGATCTGCAAAAAAGCTGAATTCTGTGAAAATAGAATTAAAGGTTGTGGATAATCAGACTTTGGAATGACTTCTAAGATTTGAAGAGAGGTGGTTGACCAGGTGTTGTTGTTAAATGCATCAGAAGAGGAGTCATCTAAGATGATGGGGAGGTCTTTAAATGTGTCAATAAATAAGTAACAATACTTATGGGTTGATAAAAAGGAACTAATTCTTGTGGGGGGATTTAATAAAGGGAAGATCATCATTGAGGAGTATATATAGAACTAGGATCAACTAGATTCTGAGATAGAAAATTTGATGTAAACTTTCCCAAGCATCTAGGTATCCTCTATATATTGGAAGTTGTTTAGGGAATTGGTTTCTGGTAATCTCAAATTATCTTTCAATGATTCTAATGAAATGGGTGGAATATATTGAGTGATTTGGAAGCATGTTGGTTCGGGTTGTGTAGACTTTTGGAGAATATTTTGTTTGTTTTTGAAGGTTTCTTGGTGTTGTTCTACCAGTATTATAGAGGGGCCTGCTCCAGATGGGGACCGAAGCTTAAACCATCACTAGTGCATGTCATTTGGAATTGTTTGATTGAGAGGGTATGGCTATGCCATCGATTCTGGGCTCGTGCATTCGTGCACGAGATAGCTTGTTGAGTGTTCAGGTGTTGGTGAGGGTTTTCATCTATTTGTATTGGCTAGGGATTGGTGTTTCCTTTAGTTTGGTTCTAGGTTTTATGGTTCCAAGAACTTGTAATTCAGATCGAGGGTTTCTCACTTTTCCGTAAAAGTGTTTTGATTCTATTAAAAAAATAATTTTTCATTCAGTAGAATTAACCCTAATTTTTTCATGATAATAGATATAACCCCACATTTTCAAAGGATTAAACCTAAAATATTCTTTTTATGAGTACATATAGAATCTAGTATTTCTATAGGAGTATACCTTGCCTAAACTTTGTAAGGATCATCCTTAACCTTTTCCTTTTATTAGGTTCAAAAATGAATTGTGAATTATCTTTTGATCAGTTAAGGAAAACTAGGCTCCTTTTGATTGGTGTTATAAAATTATATAAAATTTTTAGTATATAATTCACAAATACAATGAAATATACTAAGGAAATAAAACTAGTGAAAAAAATTCATATGAGATTACTGGTGAAAAAACAATGATCTTCAACACTTCACAGAAGTAGTGAAATAATTTACTTTTGGTAGAACAACAATGCATAAATAATTCAATAGTAGTGTATAGAACAATTTATCTCTCAAAATTTAATTTTTTAAGTATTTAGTAAAGGAATCATGTCACTATGTCAGTTTAATTTGGGATTTATTTACAGATAAATCAACAATAACTAATTCCTTCCCAAACAATCTCCACAATATTCATTCATGTAGGTGTTTCTAAAATTATCTTTATAACTGTAGTGTTTCATTAATTTTTCATTCTATGTTCTTTCCAAAATAAATCCACAAACATCCTTTAGATATTACATTGTCTATTAATGTAAATTTTCATTTCATATATCATAAATATCACATTGAAATCATAATATGATGATAAAATAATTAGATCACATATTTATTTTATTCTTGAAATAAAAACTATCAAACCACTTTTAATATCTTTGTTTGAACATAAATACATACAAGTAATATATAAACTAATGTGAATAAACTAGAATAAATAAAAAAAATTTAAAAATCAAAAGTATCATGGAACAAAGTATCGCAAAACCAATTATATTGGTGTGAGATTGTATATTCACATTCATACTCCAGATGATGTTGGCACTTAGTAACCTTGAGTTTAATCTTGACATGGTGTTCTCTAGTTAACAACATATAAATGTATTTTTTAAATGATATACTATTTTCATAATGTGAATATGCATGTTATGGATACATTTCATATCATGATCTAAAGCACAGATCATAACTTTTGATGTCTAGATAACATAGATTTCTTTACATTGATATCATAATCTCAAGTACCATAAAAATATTTAATTATATTAAAAATTAAAATTAAATTCCAACTTCCTTTTAAATAGTTATTCAAATTCTAAAATACATACAATATTTAAGAGTAAATATTGAAAATGTAAGATTCATTTCCAAAAAACACTATAATGTGTAAAAGTTAAAATCTAAAAACATAAGGGTTATTACTTAAATAAAAAATAGAATGTAATAGTAAACTCTGGGAATGTAAGAGTCATTTAAACATAACTTAAAGGTAATAGCTTCATCATTCAAGGGTAAATATTAAGAGTGTAAGAGTCAATTACTCAGAAAAATACTTCAACACTGAAAATAGAAACATAATAAATCAATAATAAAGAATAATAATAATATAATATAAATAATAATGAATTATAAATAATAATCAAACTCAACTCCATTATGTTATTATAAAATTAGTGCAATATTCAAAAATAAAAGATAACAAGAAAGAATAAAAAATAATAATCATAAGATTAGAGTGTTATGTAATTATCATAAAATAATAAATAATGTGGAAAGTAGACACTCACTAGTATGTTTGGTGAAACACATACTAGAATATGGCTTGGTTATAGGTGATGTGATATATTTTTGGTTCATGGATGATGATCTTTGAGGTTAAGTTAGAGTGCTTGGTCTTGTGAGTTCGAGGTGTCTTAGTTGCATGAGATAAGGAAATGAGAGATGTTGAGTTATTTTTGGCGGGTGTGCATGAGTTGCGTAGTTGTGAGAACATGTTATATCAATTTGTATTTAGTTTATAGTGGCCAATGGGAAATTGGTGATTGGTTATAAGGGAACAACTATGGTGGGGAGTGTGTCGTAGATGGTTTTGTGTGAGATGTAAATTCTGATGGGAGAATTCAATGTCACCATAGGTGATAGGTGTGGTAAACTCGACCCAGAGAGGGTTGAGGTATCGTGTTAGGGTTAGGTTATAAGTGGACTTAAGGAGGCAGTTGAGTAGGAAATACCCATAAGGGTGTTGAATGGTGATATTCAAGAAGGGTTGGTATGTTTAGTATCCAATTACTGTGGGTTTTGGGGTGATGGTATGGTAAGGGACAATATAGATTATGGGTATCACATGCATGTATCAAGGCAATTTTGATTCATTCAATACTTGATGGTTCATAGTTTTAGTTAATTCTTATAGTAGGTAGCACTTATAGTCAAAATAAGTTATTGATATGGTTTCTTATGGTGTTTATAAAACAATAGTTGTGTTTGACATCACTCAAGTCTTTATTAGTTGGTCAAATTGGGGATATATCAGGGATGATATGTATTATAGTGGGGTGGTTAAAATGGATTGGGGTGTTTAAGTAGGTAATTATAATCTTATATCAATTGGACCATGTGTATTTTAATGGTTCTGGACTATTGGAGGTGTTATTATTGTAAGGGGGTCTGTAATTTAGGGCTAGGACTAGGAATCAAAAAAAAAATTCTACTATAGGGAAAATACCACGTCACAATTCAGGGAATTGACTAGAATTTGATTACTTTTAAACTCATGCATTTCACTATGAATGGTGGCTAATGGATACAATAGTTGGAGGTTGTGTTGTGAAGACTTGGTCATGCAGGGAATTACACTGTGATATCAGGGTCATATTACAATGTTACCCTAGGCTATAGTTATTGAGTTTTTTTGTTCAAACCTGGGAAATTTCATTACACTATGAACCATGTGGTCATGCTATAATGCACCTCTTGTATAGTTATTTTGTAATTCTAATTTAATGGATTAAATTATACCAAAATGAGGGTTTTACTCATTTTTTTGGGAGGTTTCCACTCACCCCATCCCTCTTCCTATAGTTCTATCATCCCTCTATGAATGACTATGTATCATTTATGGATAGATATTCAATCCATTTATCCTTTGGAGTCATCATGTGTATGTATTATGTTATACTTTATTATGTTGTTTTTGCAATGAACCATTTCATTATGGGATGGTGAAAGTGTAGGGAAATTTGTATTATTGAATTTAGATATAGAATTAGGATCTATTTTCATGTTTTAAAATATTTTTGGGATGTTTCAAGTATGTTATTTTGGTGTAATAACAATTGGAGGGGGTTCTCGGGTGCTGGTGGATGAAACTATGTAGTCTGGTAGAGTAGCATGATGCAGGGGAGGGTGTTTCAGCATGGTGATGGGTGAAGGTGGGAGACCACAACACATTGGAGGAAGGATACACTATGGGGATCCTATAAGGGTAGTCTATAGAGATAGTCACCTATACCTTTTGGGGGATGGTTTGATCGAAACTCAAGGTCCATACCACCATGTGACCCTAGATAGGGAAGATTGCACAGTAACCTATAAGGGTTGCATTGTAGAGGAGTTTTTTAGATGCTAGGGTATCTACCTTTTTAGATATGCTTGAGCTATGATCTATAGACCACACCACAATGTGGGTTTTATAGGGTCAAGCTCTTTTCCTTATTGGGGGAACTCACACTATGTTCTAAGGACCATGCTATAGTTCTTCCTAGGTATCGAGGCTTCACTATGTAGTCATTTTGGTCATTCCATGGCATAAGTGTTAGGTCCTTTTGGTAAATTTAAATGGGTTCCTATTTAGAATCCCCATTGTGTTGGAACCACGACCATTTTATGCTGGAAATGGAGAATGGTTTGTGTTTGTTTTCAATCCTCATTATAAGTTTAGTAAGTTTTCCAGGAAAGGGATCATGTAGTTTAAGTAAGAAACAATATTGAAGGTGGCGTCGTTTCCCAGTGTTTGCCAAATTTTTGGGTCCAAAAATTAGAATATGGATAAAAGTGTTTTTGGAAAAGGGAGTTTCATGCAATATTGAAGTGTGTTTAGAAACTTTCATGCAAGGATTAATTTGGGATCAGTGCATCAAAATATGGAAAAAGAGAAAAGTGTGTGCAAGAATTAAATGTGAGTGAAAGATGAAGTTGTGCAGAAGAATCTTACACACCCAATGCGACATCAAAAGGGGTTTTGCGCACTCATGAAGAATCTTATGCACACTGATAAAGACACATTGAAAACTTGCACTCAGGGTCATCAATGCCTATAAATAAGAGGCTACCTCCCTGAAAAACTTAAGAATTTTTCCAACAAAAGTCCGTTTTCTCTACTACGTGAAAGATTTGTTCTTGAAAGAATTATAGAAAGTTAATCTTGTATGCAAGGTGTTACTTTAGTCTAAAAAGGGCAAGTGAACCCTTCAGTGTAGTTGCGCGAAAGATAAGGGTTTCACAAGAACTAGGGGTTGCGTGAAAGTCATCTTTCGCAACAATTCCCAAATCTTGTGTGCAAGTTGAGGTATTGTACACAAGTGCGGTGTTATGATTCCAAAAGGATTTTGAATATCCGGTTTGTTTTACTAGAACCTTCAATAGAATAATTTCAGGACCTCGATGTATTCGGTGTCTCGTGTTAGAGTAAGACAAAGACTTCAATGCAAATCTATTGAAGAGACCCTCAAGTTAATAAACTGAGTAAGACTTCTCCCAAGGTAGTGAGAAATGGGGAGTCGATGAAAGTGTTCCGAGGGATGTAGTGAGCTATCCCTGAATTATTGTAAAGGCAGTGTTCCTGGAACATAGTGAATGTGTCTGAACCCTTGTACTCCACAACTAGTGAATATTAGTGGATTTAGGTATGACCAACACACTATCAGCATATACTCCTTGGATGTAGCTCTTTACGATGAAACAAGTAAAAGTGTTGTGTCATCTCCTTAATTTCATTTTACTAACAGATTTAACAAGTTTCTACGAACGTGGGAACAAGATCCACAACATTAAAAAGAAATATTTTACACCTTGATTCATACCTCCCCTCTCAGGGTGTTTCAGGGTCCTTCATGTGGTATCAAAGGGAGGTTACTGGTGTTTGATATGTCATATACCATCATGGATAATTAAAACAATGTCAGGGGATTTCCCCTATTCAATGGAATTAATTTTCAGATTTGGAAGAACAAAATGATATATCATTTATGTATCTCTTGGAATGGAAGTTCTATTTTCTACTATGCAAGGAATACAAGTTACTGATTTAACAGGGCTGGCTATGACTGATGCAGACAGGAAAATTATCGATGCAGATGCTAAAGAGAAAACTGCTCTCACCATATCCCTTTCTAATCAGATCAATCTAAAGGCGATGAGTTTCACCTCAACAATTTCCATGTGGGATAAACTTGAAAATATTTATGAAGGAGATATAAGAGTAAAGGAGACGAATCTACAATTCCTACATAATAATTTTGATGATCTGAAGATGCATCCTGATGAGAATGAAGACTCCTTCAATTGAATTACTGAAGCGGTTGGAGAAATTCGAGGTCTAGGTGAAGAAATAAAAGACATTGATTTTTAAAAGAAAATATTGAGAAGAATTCCACCCCTATACAATGCAAAGGTGTCAGCCCTTGAGGAAATATATCTTTCCAAACTTTCTCTAGATGATCTGCTAAGCAGACTGGTGGAATATTAAATGAGATTCAAGAAAGAAGATGCTATGAATCAAGTGATCAAGGAAATGTAATTCAAACCCATAGAAAAATTGATAGTTTCAAAATATATTAGTGGTGAAGATGACGAGGAAAAATAATTTCTTTCTCTCATTTCCAAGAAATTACAAAAGGTAAAAGTTAAAATTTAAAGGGAATTTACCTCTGGTTTGCTTCTTTTGTGTCAAGGTTAGGCACATTGCCTCTTAGTGATCAAGAATGTTTGAATATGAAGAAAGTGAAGATGAGAACATTGAGAAGCATCATTAAAGGTTTTTCACAAAGGTAGACTTCAAATCTAAAAATAATGTATAGAAGGAGTGTTTTTTTGTGAAGGGGAAGATGATGATAATGAATTCTATGAAGAAAAAGAACCAAAATTCAAAACTAGAAACCATTCTTCCATGATGGCTACCATTGAAAAGTTAGAACCATCAACAAATAAAGCTATAGATAACCAGTTGATGACTAATGGTGATCCCAAGTTACAAATTAAGGAATCATTTTTTAATCTTGAGAATAATTTTAAGTGATTACATAAGTGAAAAGAAATGGTGGAAGAATCATCAAAATATGTTGATCAACTTGAAGATAAAATTGAATGACTTGAAGAACTGGTGAAAGTACAGTCATCAATCCTTGAAAGGGATGATGATGTAGTAGAACTAAACTTTAGAATAGCAGAACAATCAAATTTTATCAATGACCTTACCTTGAGACTAGAGGAGAAGTCCAAAATTGTTGGGGAACTCTAAGAAGAAGTTGTTACTCTTAGAATTATGCTCAAAAGTGATTCAAGTTCAAAATAAGTGAATAAGAAAATAAAATTTGGTAGGTTCTCAGATTCTGAGCTACTAGAGAGACAAAAATGAGGGTCTAATGGAGTTGAAAATATTTTGAGTGATCAATGACCCACACACATTGGAAATAGTGGAATCAGTTGTGATGCTGAAACATAAAATGATGCAAATAAAGTGTACTATAATAAAGGAAAGATAAAAGTTGATCATGTTGTTAAATCACTAGAAGTGCTGAAAAAGAGACCCTTAAACCAAACTAAATGGAGAACAGAATTCTATCCTTGATATTACAGGAATAACAGGTAGTCAAACATTTTCCCAAGGAAGTGTGAGGATAAATATAAGTGAGAATACATTTCCTCTCATGAAGTGTCAGTTCTGTGGATATCTGTCTCATACTATGTCATATTGCAAAGAGGCGAGGAGATATCTAAATGGGAAAGAGCTAGGAGTTCAATAGAAGAGAAAAAATTCATATCCCACTACTTACAAAAGAAGAAATTTCTATGGATATTTTTTTTTCTAACTTTGGCCATAAATACATTTATAATTGGTAGAAGAGTGACATGGACACCTCATACCGAAGTTCGAGATAAGTCAAAGCTCATCAAAAAGATAGTTTTGATCTTTCAAATAACTTTTCTCCTATGGAAGAATATTTTGACTATAAATAACCCATGTACATGGTAAAGGTTTCAGGAACAATGGAAGCATGGTTAGGACGACAACCAACTTTGATTTTTACCATGATCAATGATTATTCCCGGATCAATAAGACGATGAATGCCAATGTCCATGGAATATAATCAAAGATTTAGATAGATAAGAAAGAGGCCCAGAACCTTTAAAGAGGATCTTGCACATCATGTTTATAATTAATTTAATTAATTTCATAAAGAAAAATAATACCTGGATCTTTGGTATTTTTCTTCATTGATGATGTTGATCATCCGTAATGACCCTTCCGAATTATCTCGTTGTGATTGTAAGGATCCAAACTAGAATCCCTCTAGTGGTGATCCACACGTGCTCTAATGGCCTCTGATCAACACCGCTCATTCTCCGAGTGCTAGCATGGAGAAGCGAGTGTCTTGTGTCGGTCGTTCTTGATTTCTTGTTCTTTGGCCTTGAAGAATGTCTCTCGTTCTTGAGAGGGGAGAGAAGAGGATTTGAGAGAGAAATTGTTTGGCTCAACAATTCTCAATTCACCAGGCATGTGGTGTGGTGTCTGGCACAATAGGGGTTCTTGCCTTTTTATATACATGGAATTTCAGTTACAATATTTAATTTCATAAAAAAAATTAAATACATTTATGAACTTAGAAAAAAATCATGCATTTAATAATAATACCACATTATTATTTATAGTGTGCCAACAAGAGAAAAAATGGAATTATAAATAAAATTCAGCATCACAAAATAATAGCATCATTATTTTAATTTGTTCCAAATAGTTAAATAATTATTTTACTACTGGACCAACCTTGGTGCGCTTGAACTCCACTTCCATTTATTAAACACCTGATTAAATAAATAAATAATTTATTCTCGTAAATAAATATTTTATTTAAAAACAAGTAAATAAATATTTATTAAATGTTCAATAAAATAAATAAATATATTTTATTTAATTTATGCAATCATTTTAACTTGATTAAAATTATTCCATGGTCTTGAGAATAATATTTATTTCATTAATTAAATTCAAATAGAATTTAACCAAGACCAGCAAAAACACTTATTGTGTGACCCTCTTGGATTCTTTCTTTTTTCCATTAGGCGGGCTTGCCTAAAGTCCAAGAGTACTATCTAGAAACTGGTCAATGAACCCAAGAGAAAGAATGTAAAGTTGCAACAACGACATCCATATACGAACACTAACTGTGTAATATAATCCCTTTGTCACAATATCTCATCAAGCAGGTTTCATGATTGTGTCATCAACTTTTATACTTGATATGTCGTTCTTTGACTACCTGAAATAAACTCGTCGTTACTCCATGGCCATGGAATTTCAAGAAACATTTCTATTTCAATAAAAGGTCCGAGATATCAACTTCCATAAATGGAAGAGACAAATCCTTCCTCGACTTATCCATTAATAACATGCCACTCCTGACGCACCCAATGCACCCTACTTCCCACCAACTGTCTGTGTGATAATTTTCGTTAGTAAATCAAAGTGTATAGGTTGTGACATGTATTAATGATAATATTAAAGTCTAATGATAATTACACATGATCCCAAATAGAAATATCCAATGACACCAAAACATGCAGAATTCCTACTAGCGGGTCTGTTCTCATAATCTCCTATCTTGGAGATTACCAAGTGAAAACTTCATGAGAGGAAGTCTGATATGCTTATGAGTACTCACAACTGATGGTCTACATGCTATGTTTCCCATCATAACATGTAATCCAACTGTATAACTATATTTAAGAATATTGTTATATAATTTCAATGTTCTCATCATATCGGGGAACTACCATGACCTTATCAATGCAACAAATACTCTAGGAGATTATTACATCATAGTCATGCAGAACAATGAACAATATATAATAATACATTAAATATTCATGTAATAAAAGTAAACCAAGTTGGTTCTAGGACACCAACTCTTACACATGGAAGAGAGAATTGAAAGGCCATCAGTGCCCTATACTCAATAGAATATCTCATGGAAAGAAAAGAATAAAATTGTAAATTCCAACCTTACAAAGGTAGCCCTCAAAGTTAAAAAAAGAAAAAAAACCTGGATTCTTGATAGCGGTTGTTCATATCATATGGTAGGTAATATATAATTGTTAACAAATGCCAAGAGGAGGGTCGATGGAACAATACAATTTGGTAATGATGGATCTCTAAAAATCAAAGGAAGTAGAAGTACTGAACTAACTAACAGAGAGATAAAGAAAACTAAAGTCCTTTATGTGGATGGCCTACATCATAATCTCCTCAGTGTGAGTCAACTCTGTGACTCAGGACTTATAGTTACATTAAATCAGAAAGGCTACACTATCAAGGTAAAGAAAACAAATTCACTTATGAAAGAATTCAGAATAAAAGGCAAACTGTATCAGGTTAATAGTAAAGAAAACATTTGCTACATGAATTTTAAAGAAGAAAATCACCTGTTCCATCGGAGACTGGGGAACATCAATCAACATGACATGGAGAAGATATCAAAAATGAAAATTTTCATAGATATTACCAGCTTGAATCATGAACGTAAAAAGTATTGTGATGCATGCATTTGGGGGAAGCTAGTCTGCAGTTCATACCATCCAAAGAAGAAAAGGGCATCTCATCTTCTTGATCTCATTCATACAGATGTATGTGGCCCGATAAATGTTGCCAAAACTCATGGAGAAAGTTATTTAATCCTTTTCATAGATGATTATAGTATAATGGAATGTGTAATGGTTATACACAGGAAACAATAAGTGTTTGATTGCCTAAAAACATATCATCTAATCACCGAGAATGATACTAGATGAACAATCAAAGTTCTGAAATATGGAAATAGAGGGGAATAAACATACATTAAATTTGAAAATTACTTATAGAATCATGGGATACAACATGAGGTAGATACTATGATAACTCCATAGAAAAATGGAGTTGTTGAGAGCATAAATCAGCAGGTGAACAACATGGAAAGAACTATACCGATTGAGATTCATATTTATCTAAATTACTATAAAAAGTCTGTTCAATCCGTAGTGTATATTCAAAATCGAACATGGAATTATATGGGTAAGATGAAGAAACCATATGAATTATGGCATGAAAGGAATCCCTCTTTGAAATACTTTTGTGTTTTTTGGAAGTAAAATTTTCATCAGAAAAAAAGAAGGAAATCAAGGGAAGTATGGTGACAATGCAGATGAAGGAATTTTACTTGGATACTCAATGAACAAAAAAGCCTACAAGTGTTTCAAAAAGTTCCTAGGAAGGATTTTGGAAATCATTTATGTTTATATCATTGAAGAGAAAACTGCAAATGCTTCAGGGAATTTATAAGTTGATGTGATAGAAGATGAGGAAGAAAGTGAACATGGAGAAAATGAAAATACAGAAATATATGAAGGTGTACAAGATTCTTAGGATCTAAATCATGAAATTGACCCAGAATAACATTCTAAGGAGGAAACCATGGTTGGAGAGAATTCATTTTAATCTCAAAGGAGAAATCTATGGGCATAGATTGATTAGTCAACATTATCAGGGATCATAATGCACCTACACAGACTAAGACAATGAGGAATAATGCACAATCTGCATTTCTATCAGTTGTGAAATGATTATCATTTGAGTAATCTATAAAGGATGAGTCTTAGCAGAAATCAATGAATGAAGTGTTATATTAGATTGAAAAAATCAGAATTGGGATCTTGTCAAGAGACCCAAAGGTCACAATGTGATTGGAACAAAGTGGATTTTCAAGAAAAAAATTGACGAGCATGGAAATGTGATTATAAATAAGGCATGTTTGTTCTGTAAAGGATATTCTCAAATTGAAGGCATTGATTTTGAGGAGAAATTTTATCCTATAGTGAGACTGGAGTCAATCAGGCTGTTTCTTACCATGGCAATCCAAAGAGGATATAAAGTGTATCAAATAAACGTCAAGACAACATTTTTAAATGGAGTATTCGAAGAAGAATTATACATTAAACAACCCATGGGGTTATTTCTTGGTAATGATGGAATGAAGGTTTTAAAACTAAATAAGGACCTCTATGGTTTAACGTAGGCAATGAAAGCATGGTATTCCCAACTATATTCTTATCTCAAGAAGCTGGAATTCGAAAGAGGAGTAGATCACAATATCTATGTGAATAATTCTTAGAAAGATCAGTTCATGGATCTATTTTATGTGGATGATATTATCTTTTGTGATAGAAGGTAGGGATTGGTGGAAGAATTTTCTAATCACATGAAGTTAGAATTTTAAATGTATATTATTGGTGAGCTCACACACTTCTTAGGGCTATAGGTGATTCATAACAAGGATTACACTTTCGTTTCTGAATAAAATTATTCAAAAGTGCTATTGAAGAAATTTAATATGAAAGATTCCAAACCAATGGGGACTCTGATTACAGTTAGAAAAAAACTCATAAAGCATGAGAATTGGATGTATGTAGATCCCACATAGAAGAATCATTGGAAGCTTACTATACCTGATAGAAACACGACTAGATACTGTCTTTTAAATGTGTTTAGTAGTCCTCTTTCAAAGTAATAAAAAGGAAGAACATATGAAGGGAGTTAAACAAATCATGAGGTGTATTCAAGGTTCCCAAAATTATGGCTTATTCTTTGCTGAAAAAAAAGATAATGAATTAACATCATTTTCGTATGCTGAATGGGATGGGGATGTAGTAGAAATAAAATACACCAGTGGTGGAACATTCTATATTGGGAAGAAATGTGTGGGCTGTTTGAGAAAGAAATAGGAGATTACTTCTCTTAGCATTGATGAAGCTGAATATATATCCTCTACAAAGTCATGTGCTTAGTTACTCTGGATGAAGCATCAAATAACTGACATAGGTGCTGAGGTAAAATAACCAATGGTGATTTACTATGATAACAAGAGTGCAATTGATATTTCAAATAATCCTTTTTATCATTCTCGTATGAAACCTATTGAAATAATATATCACTTCATCAAGGAAAAAGTTGAACAAGGCATGATAAACAGGGAACATGTGGGAATATATAAGAAAGTGGCTAACATTATGATCAAGCTGCTATCAATGGCTATGTTTGAGAAACATCGGTTGAAACTCAGTGTTTAGCCACATCCTAGGGCATGAAGAGGCTACACTTTTTCCCCTCTCCCTAATTATGTTAACTTTTTTTAATCTGTTTTTGGATGTGATACAAGTTTATGGGGGAGATACTATCTAGGGGGAGTGTGTTTTGAGATTTACAATGAGAAAATAATGATCTTTGGGTTTATTGTCAATGGGGGAGAAAGAATAAATTCAGGACATTTAATGATTCTGTGACACGATGAGAATTCAGTGTTAGGAGGAGAAGGAATAAATTCAAGACATGTAATGCTTCTGTGACACAGTAAGAGATTAGATTGGATGTATTTAAGAATTACAAAACACAGGAACCCAATTCCATCTTCCCCTCCTATTTTCTACACTGAGCATTTCTCACATAGACTTAGAGTGTTGGCTGAGTTGATTCGTGTGTTTAAAGTTTTGAGAGTGTCTAGTTATCTATTGAATTTATCTGGAGATTACCAACGAACCCAAAGGGGGAGATTGTTGGAACCATGGCCATTCTATGATGGAAATGGAGTATGTTTTGTCTTTATTTTAAATCCCCATTATAAGTTTTGGAAGTTTTCCAAGAAAGGGATCATACAGTTCATGTGAGAAACAATATTGAAGGTGGCATCATTTCTTAGTGTTTGCCAAATTTTTGGGTCTAAAAATTTGAATAGAGAGAAAAGTGTTTTTGGGAAAGAGAGTTGCATGAAATATTGAAGGGTGTTTAGAAAATTGAGTGCAAGGACTAATTTAGGATCAGTGTATCAAGGGTGTTTAGAATCTTTCAGCCACCAAGAAAGACGCATCAGAAACTTGCGTGCAGGGTCATCAAGGCCTCTAAATAAGCAGGTACCTCTATGAATGTCTTAATAACTTTTCCAAAAAAAATCTGGTTTATCTGCTTTAAGAAATATTTTCTTGTTAAAGAATTACAGAAAGTTAATCTTACATGTGAGGTGTTCCTTTAGTCTGAAAAGATCAAGTGAACCCTTTAGAGTAGTTGCATGAAGGACAAGGGTTGCGCAAAAATTAGGGGTTTTGTGAAAGTCAGCTTTAATGACAATTAGCAAATCTTTCACAAAAGTTGAGGTATTGCACGCAAGTGTGGTGTTATGATTCCGATATTATTTTGAATATCTGGTTTGTGTGAACAATGACTTCAAGAGGATCATTTCTGAAATTCGATGCATATAGTGTCTTGTGCTAGACTGAGACAAAGAATTCAATTCAAATCTGTTGAAGAGGCCCTCAAATAAATAAACAGAGTAAGACTTCTCCCATGGAAGTGAGAAAGGGGGAGTCAACAGAAGTGTTCTGGAAGACATAGTGAGATATCCTTGAATTATTTTAAAGGTAGTTTTCCTAGCATAGAGTTACTATGTCTTAACTCTTGTACTCTAAAACTAGTGAAGATTAGAGGATTTAGGTATTACCGACACACTATCGGTGTATTCTCCTTAGAAATACCCTTTGAGGTAAACCAATTAAAAGTGTTGTGTCATCTCCTTATTTTCATTTGACTGACATATTTAACAAGTTTCTACCAATGTGGGAACAAGATCCACAACTTTAAAAAGAAAAAGTTGACACCCTGATTCACCCCTCCCCTCTCTGGGTGTTCCGGGGTCCTTCACCTTGATCTCCACTCATTTGATTTGAATGGAAGGGGAGGGATATCCCTATTTAGGTCTCCCATTTCTCTCCTTAGTCTCTCTTTGATCTAAATGATCTAGAAGGGGTTTTCCCTAGATATTTTTGGTGTGTCTTACCCCTTTCCTCCTTTTGTTATCTCCTATTATTACTTTCTAATTTTTTCTCATCCAATTAGGGTTTTGGGAGTCAATTCCACTATGGCATAGTGGAATCACCTCACTTTTTACGTGTTGGTGTTTTTCTTGTAGAGGAGGTCTCGAGAGGGTATGTTCATGATTCCATTCAACATTCACATTAATGTATGTTTCCCATAAAATTCATTTATGTTTTTTAGTGATTTTAAGTTTAATTAGTTATTGGTTCATGTTATTTATTTGGTTTTCTCATGTGTCTTATACTTGGGTTCATTTCAGGAGTGGATTTCACCTCGTTACTCATGGTTTGACACAATTATGTCACCTAGTTCTCATGAACCTGGAAGAGGTTTCTTTGAGTTTGAGATCAAAACCTATTTTTATATAATCTATGATTATTAATCATTTATTAAAATACCTTAAAGAATATTCTAAAGGAACTTAATATTAAAGGGGGCGTTTTGATTCCTAAGGATTTTAAAGGAATGAAACTTATGTTTTTAGAAAATGATTTACAAACTAAGGATGCGATTGATTTTTTATAAAGTTTTATTGTACATTAGTAATTTATTGAGGTGTTTTGTTGATATATTCTTGATATTTGGACTTGATTGTTGTTGGGTGATGCATAAAAATTGATGTAAGGTTTTTAAAAGAGTTTTCAAAGTATTTTTTCATGGTTTTATTTTAAATAAATGAATTTATTACTTGGATTTCCAAAAGATGATTTTATAGTCCTAATTATCACTTAATAGAAAGGGTTTTCATGATATAAATTTTTCCATGAATAAAACACCTATAATTTGTTTAATTAGGAGTTAATGAAATGTGTTTATATTATGTGAATTGATAGTATTATCCTAGATAGAGGATTCGTTTCTTGTATTTTATTCTGGACAGAAGGAGTTATTCTGAATTCATGATTGATTTTACTCACCTCCATAGGTTAGTAATGGGAACCTTGTGTATATAGGTAGGTAAGACTATAGCATGTACTATAAGAAATTAATTACACTCTTCCTTGATTTGGAATACACTAAAACACTAAATAAACATTACTATGATATATATAGGGTTCCAGTTTCTAGAGTTCCCCTTTATGTTAGGCATCGATGATTCTCTCCCTATCTACTAAAACATGGTTGGTTATAATTGGTTTCTCTCCCATGATGCTGTTCATTTATTTTACCTTTATTTGAGTGATTCTATTTCTTCTTATATTCAATCATTTATTTTTTATTTATTTGATTTGATACCATTTTCTAGTTACTTTTGACTTCATGTAGTGATTTTTCCTCACCAGTATATTTCTTTGACACTAATTGTATGTGGTTGTTATGTTAGTGTATATTATCTTTAGGTATTTCCTTTTTTTAAAATGAATAGTCCAACACTTGGGTTCTTTCTTGATAGATTAGTAAAAAGGGACATCAAAGTTGGTGATTTTATTTTTCCTCTAAAATGTGATTATTTTAAAAGTCATAGTTTTGATAAAATTTCAATTTTTTAAATCCCCATACCTTTTATAAATGTTTCAAATATTAATTATGTTTAAATGAGTAATTTTTTGGATTTAGATAAAATTAATTAAAGTGATGGTTTCATGTGATTTGGTTTAAATAAAATTAAAATATTACCTTTATAGTTTTATTTTCAAACTATAATGAAAAGGATTTACTTTTAAAGACTATACATGAGGTGGAAGGAGGTTATTTACTAGTATTTTTCTGATTCTTATATATTTTATGTCTATTTTGTGTCACATTAGGTATAGTAGTTTGCCTTAGAGTTTCAATTTGTGTATAGTGATGGTGGTTCCAAGAACTAGAGTATATTTCTTGACATATGCAAGTGGGTGATCATGATATTTATTATATTTTTAGTATCTTATTCATCTCATGTATTAATCCATGCTTTCAAGGGTTTCTATTTTAAATTTTAATTATCTTATGCTGAGATGCTTTGGTTATTTTCGTTGATTTTTATTATGGATCATGATTTATATTGACGTTATGCCTTATCGGGTTCCATTGAGATTAAAACTTCATTTTTTTGTTTATAGGATCATCTGATGTAAAATTTTTTTACCCAATAATTCCAAATGGAAGCTTTCTTTTAATCTTGTTTTATTGGGTGAAAATTTTCCTAGTTGCATTTGTTTGATTCCCATGTACTATTTTTCAACCCTTAGGGACCAGAAATGCCCTCCAGTACATGTCACAGGTTGAATTTAGTGACTGGATCAGGGGTAGCCAGGGTTGGTTCTTGAAAAAATGGTATTAGAGCCTAGTTTTTTATGTTATTTTTGGATTCATGGTTGATAGAATATTAGAATATTTGAACTTAGGAGGTTGGTATGAAGAAATTTATGATCACCAATTTCAGTACCAAACCTTGAGTTGTTGAGGGGAATTTGGGAATGTGTAATTCTATCCATGGGTTTGATTTATCTTTATTATTGGTATTATTCAAAATTTTAAGGAATTTGGAAGAAGAACCAATGAGATATATAGACAGGGTTCTAAGGATATAGACTATGCACATGGGAAATGTAACTTGAATGGGTGTGGTTTGCATTGCACTTTTTCTTTTTTCAATGTTCATTGGATGTTTTATATTGATCTTATGGATTGATCTTGATTGATATTGATGATGTTTACATGATCTTGAGTTCTTTTTTTTTGTTTTACTTTAAATTTGATATGATTTTATTGAGGTATTTTTTTAATCAATTATTTTTGGTTTTACCTCTTATGTTGTGAATTTTGGTGTTCGATTTAAAAAGTTAAATTTGTTAACCAAAATGGTTTTATAAAGTGTCCTGGGATATTAGTAGTAATTTTATTTTTACTTGGATTAATTTTAGAAATTTTGAGTAATTTTTTTAAATGAAATAATATTCTCTTATATCAAGTATGAGTTGTTTATTGATATTTTCCTTGTTTTATATTTTTTAAAATGAAATAAAGTTTAATATTTGGGGTTTTTTAATTTGAATATTAATGTAAAATAATTTAAATTTTAATTGGTATGATGTAAGTGTTTTTAAACTTGAATAATTTTTAAAAGCGGTGAAGAAACATTTTTTTAAATCCATAAAAGGAGTTTTATTTTCTAAATGGTTTTGAATTGAAACCATTATTATATAAAATGAATTTCCTTTGGTGTTGGTTTTACAAAATCAAAATTTTGGTTTCTGTTTGGAATCCATAAAGTAGTGAGAGACTTACATCAATTTAATCACCACAAAATATGTTTCATTACTCAGGCTAAATGGAATACTCTATTGGATACCAAATTTTCAAGTGGTTATTAGTTTATTTTATGGATTTGTGTTTTTTTAAATCATGGATATTTTATATCATTAGATTTTGTGTTTATTGATATGATTGATTTTATTTTTATCTCTTATTCATGTTTTCTTTAAATAAGTAAGAATACACATGTGTTTAATTAGGGGTTCAAAAATTCCACAAGATACAATTTTCTAAAAATGGTTTTAACTAGATTAGTAGTAAATAACATTCTAGGTGAAAATTATTAATTTTAATTTATCTTATTTTGTGTGATATTACATGTTTGGATTTAAAATAATTAAATTCTTTCATTTAAAATGATATGATTTCTATTTTATATGATTTTTTTTTTCATTTGTTTTGAAAAACCATTTATGTGCTACTGATGGTTTAGTTTTCAAGGGTATACTAATTTTATGATTTATCTAGTTTAAGAGAGTTTGGTTTTTTGAATTGATTCATTTTTAATTTAATTATTCTTTATTGATTATTTTTTATTTTTTTGGTTATCATTTTCATGATATTGGGTTTTTTAGGAAGGTAAAGTCTTTTTTATGGTGGGGAGGACAATTCCTCTGTATAAAGTCTTGATCATCAGTTTTATGATGTTTTGGTGTAATTTTTTTTAGTATGTTGAATTATCCCATTTCATGCAAGTGGTTTCTTCTATAGGGAGTCCTAGAGACTTTTCATGATCAAAATGTTTTTATGGTGGGTATTTTGTAACAAACCACGTTGTTATGAGTTAGTGAAAGTTTGGGGAAAATTAAAATTTCAGATCTAAATTTAGAAACATGAGTCAAGGTTATATATTGAATTATTTTTGGGCTATTTTAGGTATGGTATTCTGGTAAAAGAAAACCCATAGTGGGTTATTTGGTGATGGTGGATGAAACTCGATAGTATAACAGAATAAAATAACACATTAGAGTGTGCTTGGACTAGTTTTGGGTGAAGGAATGAGACAAAAACATAATATAGAAAGGGTATTCTAGGGGCATCCCATGGGTGTGGCTTATGGGGATTGACTCATACTAATTTTGGGGTCCATTTATGCTATAACATTGGGGCCACACTACCATATAGCCGAGGTTGGGGAGGATTTAACTACAACATAGAGGGGCTACACCATGGAAAACATTGGTGGAGGTTGGTTTCTCTTCTCTTTTAGAGACACTTTCACACTAGTCCATATACCACACTATAACATGGATTATTTAGGGTCTTAATATTTAAACTTTTGGGGTCATCAATACCATGGTCTAAGGCCTATTATACAGTGCTTCCTAAGAACCAAGGCACCATGGTGTGGCTATCCTAGTAACACCTTGGCCTAGGTACTAGGGTGTTTTTAGGAGGTACTTTTGGTAATTTCAAATGGGGGGGGGGGTCATATTTATAACTCAACCTAGTGATCCTCTCATTTGATTATAATGGAAGGATAGGGAGGACACTTTTCTTGGATCTCCAATTTCTTCCCCTGGATTCCCTTCAATCCAGATGATTTAAAAGGTTTTTTTCAAATATATTTGAGGTAGGCCTTCCCACTTTCCCCACTTTGTCCTCTCCTCTTATTCCTTTCTTATTTTTTCTCACTCAACTAGGGTTTTGGAGAGTAAATACCACAAAGTCATGGTTGAATCACCTTCTTTATTTAGGTGTTGGTGTGGAGCCTGTAGAGGAGGTCTTGAGAGGGGTTTTTTATACCTCCATTCATCCTTCCCCTCAAATTATGTTTCCAAGTGAATTCATTTAAGGGTTTTGGTGAATTTTAGTTTAATTAGTAATTGTTTTAGGTAATGTATTTTGGTATTTCATATGTATTAGTCTTGGGAGCATATCTGGTGTAGAATACACTATATTTTTCATGGATCAATTTTATTATAATATCTGGTGGTCATGGACTTAGAGGAGGTCTCTATGAGATTGGAATTGATTTGTGGGTTGTTGGTTGAGGAATCTTTCTTAATTAATAACTCTTTAAATTTTAATAATTTATTTCTTGAATAATTTTAAATGATGCTTTGAATTTCCTAAATTTTTTCAATGTATGCCTATTTATCTTTTCCTAAATGTCTTGGTTTCTCTCATATTTTTCATTTTATGTAAATAGGTATTTCCCATATTTCTATGATCAAAATATATTTTTATATAATCTATCCATATGAACAATTTATCTAACCACCTAAAAGGACATTCTAAAGGAACTTGATAATAAATGGGATATTTTTGGTTCCTAATTAATCTAAAAGAATAGAGCTTATATTTTTTAAAAATATTTTATAGGATGATATTTTTTTATAGAATTGTATTTTTATTTATTTATTTTTTGATATATTTTGTTTATATATTATAAATATTTAGACTTGAACGTGGTTGGGTTATTATTGTGAATGAATGTAATGTTTTTGATAGAGTTTTCAAAGTATTTTTTTGTGGTTTTATTTTCAAGAAAAGAATTTATATCTTGGGTTTACAAAATAAGTTTCAAAAGGCTTGGTTGGAGCTTGATAATAAGGAACTTATTGATGAAAATATTTCCTTGAAGTGATACTCTTTGAGTTTTTTAATTAAGAGTTAATGTGATGTGTTGATATTATGTGATTTGATGGTATTATCTTTAATAGAAGATTTGTAGCCTATATTTTATTCTTGACATAAGGGGTTTCTTCTTTGAAGGGTGTTTGTTGGTGATAATGAGTTAAGGAATCGATTGATATGAATTTTATATGTTGTTGAGATTTGATAATCCTGAATAATTGATTGATATTATTCACCTTCATTGGTTGGTCATGGGAACCTTGGGTACTTTGGTATGAAATAGAAGGACAAGTAAATTTAATAATTTATTACACTCTAAATAGATTAAAACTACACTAAAACATTAACTAAATATAACTATAATATGGATAGGGTACCAATTTCTATGGTGTCCCCTTTCTATTAGTAAATGACAATGATTTCCCTAGTAGCTCACATGTAGTTGGATATTATTGGTTAAATTACTGAGATAGTTTAAGGATCCTAGGTTTCCTTGACCTTATCTTTCCTTAGGCCACTCCCATTATATCATTTATTTTCTTTAAATTTTATCTAAGTGATTATATTTATACTTATATTGAACTATTTATTTTCATATATTTGAATGGATATTGTTTTCTGTTAGTTTTCTCCTTCATGATGTGATTTTCCCACCAATATATTTATTTGATGTAAGTTTTTTGTGTTTGTTATTTTAGTGTTTATTATCATTGGGGGTTCCCTTTATTTTAAAGGCATATTTTAACTCTTTGTTGCTTTCTTGGTGGAGTGGTAAGAAGGGATATCAAAGTAGGTCATTTTATTTTGCCTCTAAAATATGAGTTTTTTCAAAGTCTTAATTTTGAAATTCTTTCTCTTTCTTTAAAATCCCATAATTTTTTCAAATATTTCAAAGATAGATTATGTTTAAATGGGTAAATTTTTAGCTTTTGATAAAATGAATTAAAGAGATGGTTTTATGTGGTTTGTTTTTAATAAAATGTAAAGATTAATTTTATAGTTTTATTTTCAAAATAGATGAAAATAATTTACCATTAAAGGTTATACATGGTGTGTGGGTAGGTTACCTACTGGGAATTTGTCTTATGATTATATATTTTTCATTTATTCTAGGTATCATTGGGTGTAGTAGTTATTCCTTGAATTCTAGTTTGAGTATGGTGATGGTGGTTCCAAACAATGGGGTATATTTCTAGACATGTAGAGGTGGGTTATTGTGATATTTATTTTATTTTGTGTATTTTATTCATCTCATGTATTGTACCATGCTGTTGATTTTATTATCTTTTCTCTTGGTTATATTGGTTAATATTTTAAATTGTATTTTTCTTATACTGTGATGATTTTTCATGCTGGTTGAGTTTTATTGTAGATAATTATTTATATTTATATTGTTCCTTATTTGGTTCTATTGGGATTGAAGATTATTATTTTTGTATAAGTGATCATCTAATGCATGGAGCTATTATGACAAACTTGAAGGTGGAATCTATATGTTATTATTGTTTTATTTTTTTAAAATAATTCCAAATTGTATCCATTTGATTCCCAATCACTTTTTTGTAGACCTTATGGATCAAGAATTACATTTAGGATATATCATAAGCCAAATTGAGTGTTTGAATTAGGGTAAAACTAGGTTGGTTTTTGATAGTTTCTCTTGAAGTTATGTAATATCTCTCTGATCATTCCCTAAATTGTGATTTTTTTGTAGGTTTTGTGGGCTCCTTCAATTAGATCTGAGTTTATAGGTGATAGTCAATATGTAGGCTATTTTAAGTGTCAAGAAAGTGAAACCTAAATGTTTTCCACCATTATGTGTGTGTTTCTGTGACGTGTTATAGAGGGGGTTGAATGATGGGTTGGATTAGATCAATATGGAAGAAATGTATATTTCCATGGATTTTGAGGAGTCCTATGGTGTAGAATGGGTTGTACAAGGATAAAGGGAGGCTTGTTTTGATACACCCAATACCCACATTCCTAGTTCCAATGCTAAAAATATATACTTTAAAGATAAAAATTAAAACAAAGTAATATGATCCAAGATAAACATATATTTACTCTACAAAATTTTCATAAGATAAACATTACATCTCACAATAAATATATAATCCCAAGAAGAAAAGTTTAGTGTCTTTGAGGATTAGCTATATAAGAAACTTATCTTATGATGCTTGTGAAAATCTATTCATAATTGAGACAAACTATACCCCCTTATATAATTTTCATAATTTATACTCATCTTCATAACATGGGAAATGAAAACATAATAACGGGGTGTGCTCAAATGCCTAATAATGGAAAACATGTCAACTTTCAATTAAGGATTATACCATAAGTTGATAAAAAAATATGAGTATGGGAGAAATATCTTATTAAAAAAATCCTATGGAATAATAAGAGTTTTCCATAATCCACGATAGAAAAACATATAATATCAATGAAAAAAATGTACCCTGAAATAAGAGTGTGAGATAATCATGTAAAAATATAATAAAGGAATGATATCATAAGTTCATGGAATCAAAAATGTGTGGCAATAACATAAAACATGACATTATAAGCTTAGGTCAAGGATCACTACCAAGAAAACACAACCCAATGTGTTAGTCCAACTGACCATGCGCCATACATGGTATCTCACGTGATTAAAATATTACCCAATGCATTAGAGGGAAATATATTTCTAGGACCACTATCAAATCCAAATATGTACATGAATATATGTTTCACACATGGAAAAGAAACCATACATAAAGCACATGCATGATTAAACCCATGAGATGAAAGTGGGTTTGATAATCTCATCTCAATGCATAACTGAAGGCTATATCATAAATATTATGAATATAAGAATAAATTAAATCATTTTAGATGTTTATATCTAAATATATAAAAAAAATGTCTTGGAAATGTAGTTCTAATGTATAAAAATTCATGATAAGGATTGGAAAATGAAGAGTAAAAATGAACCACTTAGGTGATGTGATTATCCGCTAAAAGAGGATGATATCCATTGATTATATTTTAATATTAATCTGTTTAAGAGTCCATAAAAACCAATTTTAGTTCATTTTATAAATTGAACTTCATTTCTTATCACATGTTCAATTCAAGTTTAAAGTAAAAATTTGGGCCCAATCAATCATATTCTTGTGTATTAAATTATTTTCATTATTTTAATTTGATATTTTGGGATATTACTTATCACTTTGTGTAGTAAATTTTCTATTTTAAGATCAAAGGAAAACTTATATAGGAAGATGGATATTTATGGTCAGGAATGTAGAAATTATTTGACAAAGAATAATGGGTATTTGGTTAATAACATAAAATTAGATCCCAAATTTCAAGCACAATGAAGATTAAATTTTAACTTTAGATATAGAAAATTATGGGGATAATTTTTTTAAACTTTTTACATAGATAATTTTGAAGTTTTCAAGGAGATACAGGGAGCCAAAGTTTACATTTAATTTGTGGACCAGATTTGAAGGCCCATAAAAGCATCCACATTTTCGAGTAGAACATATGAATGACTGATGTAATTTGAAAGCAATGTTTATAGATATTAGAGGAAAACTAGAAGAAGATATTTCTATTCTATTACACCTTTATATTTGTAGTTACCCAATCCTAGAAGGCATATAGATGGTATTTTCTATCAATTTAATTTGTATGATTACAAGGAATAAAATCCCAAAGGAATGAGATTTTATTAGTATCATAAACTAGAAATATACATGATTCTTGCATTAAAAATTAATACACTAATTATAACATAATTTTTTTCTAAATAACTTTGAGGATAAATTTATTCCATCTAGTATATCTCTACATATCTTTCATAGTACACTTCTTGGATTCCTAGGGAATGGAAATATAATAAGGGTGAGATAAAATTCTTAGTAAATAAATAATATAGCCGAAAAAATAATGAATCAATAGGAATAAATCAACATGGAAAGGTAAATAAATGAACACACATACCAAGTAATCAATTGGATAAAAAGGAAGTGAATAAGACATAAGGAAAGGTAAATGAAATCACATGTCATTCAAATAACTAGATAAGGAAAAATAAATATGGAAAGGTAAGAAACTAAAACCCATACCATTTAATCAATAAACTGAGAATGAAATTCATCCCTAGATTTTATCATAGGAAAACTTAATGGATTATAAAAATTATAAATTAAATTTCTATGAAGGAAATTCTTAATTATTAGACATCATGTATAAGGCACATGAGGACCTTTACTTTCAAGATCTATCCTTCAGAGAGTTTAAAACTACAGATAATAAAACATTTAATTTTTAGATCTTATTTGTCTCATGAGAACCTATTGATACATTATGGAGCAATATAAAGTCCATGATCCACCTATAATTTCATGTTCAAATAATTCTTCATATCGAGTAATAAATTTAATTATTAAACAATATGCCTTATCAAAATCCATATGGAATAAAGAATACAAAATTATGAATATTTATCCAAATAATCAAATAATTATAAAAGTAGACAAAATATGTAAAATTGGATATTGGTTAGACAATAGAAATATCCATGATAAATTAAATGTATAATTTAGGGTAAATTCAATGTTCAATGATCATAAGAGATTGAATATTCTAAGGGGACTAACAAATAAATCAAGGAAGTGAATGAGAATACTATCTTTGACCAAAAAAATCATAAACCATCTAGAGGAATAATAAGGATGGTTTCAATAAAATATATCCCAATTTAATTAAAATAAATGGTTTTTTCATTAATGAATTTAAATAAAAGTATATTTTAAAATCATTCTTGGGAAAATATCATTTTTTTGAAAAACCTTTGAAAAAAAATTTTCTTTGAAAATTAATTTTGAAAAAATTTTCCTTAAAAATTAACCTTTTAAATATGAAAATGAAGATTTAAAGAAATGATGTTGAGTAGTTCCATATTTACCATACGAGTAATAAAGAAAATTCCTTTTACACGGGAAAAAGGTTAGAAAAATGCCTTGTTCAGAATGTGAAAAGAATATTCCTTTGAAAACATTAGAAAAAGATAAAAAGGGGTAAAAATGTCTTTAAAAAATAATTCTAAAAACATTTTTGAAAACCTTTTTAGAAAATAGTGGTTTTTGGAGAAAATATATTCTCCAACTAATGAGATAAATAAAGTCAGGTTTTCTTAAAAACATTTTCTAAAAAATTTGGAGTACCAAAGAGTAGGAAAATGGTTCTATTACTTAATAAAGGTCATTAATAACCATATGATAATAAAATTAAAGGGTTTATTAGAAAGTGATCAAATAATTTTTTTTGAAATTTAAGTGAAAACAATCCCAGACAAAATGATATTATAAAGTAAACCCTTGAAAAGATTTTAATGTTTGAGTGGGAATAAATCAATGAGTAGATTATGTGTATCAACTAAAAATCCACATATTGAAGAGGAAATACATAAATATATAGTAAAAGTCATTATACACATGATCATATAATATTTAGAACAATGAGAAAGTAATATAACCCAATGAAATGAAATTGGATCATGGTAATTTTTAACTCAAATCCCCTTAGATTTAATAATTCAAATTGAAACAAAAAATATCTTGAAGAATGATTGAATCATGATATTATATGACAAATTGGTATTATGTGCACTATATATAAAAACTTATGTTCCCAACAATAAATTTATTGTTTCAATATAAAGTTAACAATCACAAAAGGAAGCGAGATTTCAAAGATAATCATTAAAAACATTCTTGAGGAGAATAATCTTTAAACATTCCAAATTATCCCATAACAGTTTAAATCATTTGAATCATAATCTCCACGAAGGAATAAAATTAAATAAAAATTATAATATTCTATGTATAAATATTTTCATGATATAACATTTTAAAAGGTAGTATATACACCATATAAAAGAAACTAGGTGCATAACAATAAATAAGTCTCAATGGAATGTAAATTGAGACGAAATACCTTAACTTGAATTTAATTTTGTGTTAATAACCTTTAAATTCCTATATAAAAAACTCATGTTAATTATTTAATTTATTGACAAACCTTTTAATATTTATAATAAATTTTATTTCAGTTATTACTATGTTTTATACAACTACTTAAATAATTTTGTTTACGTCGGTTGTTTTGACCAAATTCAGTTTATGTGTTAAAAACAACTTTGGAAGGTCAAATATATTCATAGGTTCCATTATATAAAATATAAAAAATAATAATCAAGAAATAATAATCATATTTATACATCAATTATAATTTTAAAAAAATTAATTAAATATGGTTATGAAAAATGAACCAACGTTACAATCCTAGAGATGGTAGGCCATACGTATATATGAGTAACTTTCTCATTTTTAAATTATCATTATGGAAATAAGGTAAGTAAGAAAATATCTTTATAAAATGATAAATATATTCTAAATACTATGTTATTTAATCATATATACTTATATATATAATTATTGTGATTTAAGAGGAATCACATCATATCGGGGAGGCTGTAGTCCATACATCCATGAATGACATTATCACTTTTAAGTGTGTGAAAGGATAACAAGAAATTGATATATATATATATATATATTATATTTATATAAATGTAATAATTTAATTATTATTATATATATGTTTTCTACGTCACATATGTTTAATTGAAAACATCCTTTATACATTCCATGTATCGTGTGATCGAATCACATCACTTTTAGGAGGTGGTAGTCCACACTTCCACAAATGGTGTTATGAAATTTACACAAAAAGGAAATTATAAGGGAATGTTTGATAAAATAATTATAGAAGTATAAATACAAAATAAATATCACATATAACATATATAAATATATTTTTCATCATATTTCCCAACCATGGAAGGTGGTAAAGGAAAATGAACAATCATTGTTTTGTGAGGTAATAGTTTTCTATTCACATAAATAGTATATTCATTACCCATTAGATTAGAGTGTGTGTAATTTTATGATGAAAACTTAACATAAAAAAATCCTAGTATATTAAGGATATTGGTGTCTCTACATAAGCATGTAATAATAAAATTTTATGGAGTGGAGAATGGAAATAAAACTAAATATCTTGCGGAAGTTTATTTATAGCGACCCTATTTTTCTTAAATTATTTTCACATAATTATCATGATAAAAAACATAAAAAAATTACATAATAGTATCCAAAGGTTTAGTGTCTTGTGTAAACTAGGACCATTCCTAACATTTACAACATAAATCATAAACATTTATTTAATTCATTATTCTCAAGCTTCTTATTGGATCTTGACTTCTCCCTCATACAAGTATTCACATGATGATATATATCAAAAAAGAGGTGAGATAAAATACTAGTAAGAGGATATATAAGAACATGAAATAATATAACATGGGTTGATCATAACATCATCATCATAAAAATCATGATGGACATCATTAGGTAAAAGCATGGATTGTGGAAATGCATAAAAATAAAACATCATGTCTCAGTAATCAACTACCACACATATTTGTGAAAAAATATAGCATCATGTTCATGAATAATTTAAATTTATCTCATGATATTTATCAATTTAACCAATTCATTGGAGCACTGTATAATTCTGAGCACACCCATCACATTCACACATTCATATTGCGCTATATAATTCTAGGCGCACCCGTCACATCCTAACATTTTCATTATCATACATGCCACATAGAACATATATCAACCATAGAGATAAATTACCCATGTAAATGAATGGGTTTAATCCCATAAGAACACATTCATAAACTTTGGGTTCCCAAAAGAAAGAGGTCATAACATACTTGATACAAGAACCATCAATCTTTAGTGAGAAGTAAAAGGTGTGTTTTTGAAAGAAGAGTTATTTTGAAAACCATTTTGTTTGACATAAACTGAAGAGAAAAACATTTATATCCTAGAAATGGTATTATAATGATTAAAAAAATTATTTTTAAGGAGTAATAATAAAAAAATGGAGTGAAAGAGGTAGAACCTGAAGAAAAAAAGTTGGGCTCGAGAATTTCCCCTTACCTTGCATACGAATGGTTTATTCACTTTAATGTCCTATATAATGACATTATATATAATAATTATAAATTATATAACCTTTTATACATGAATATTGTTAATTATGGTTTCATTAAGTTCTTTTATGGTCCTTTGTATGAGTTATAGAGTTTAAATCCATTGTTTGGGAGTGTTCTTTTTCTTAGTTTTCATGAACGGTCATATGGAAGTTCATGTAGAACATGGATAAACATAAAAAACTGATATTACATGTTATTAATGATATTAAAAAAGTTTAAATTATATTTTAATTAATTATTTTATATACCATGTGGATGAATCATTAGTTAAAATTTTATGATGATCGTTTTAGGTTAATTTGGGCGGTTTTTGGATCACAATGAACATGTTTTGTTTTATCAATTAGTATTATGAATAAAATTTGTTTCCAGAACATAAAAGGGGTAAAAAAATAAATATTATAACCTGTTTTCAAACATTTAATGGTTTAATTTATATCCTTGGATTAGTTCAAGGAAAATGGAAGTGCATCACCCATGATGTAGGTAAATTAACACATCACAAGCGACAATTTCATTTTTACAAACAAAGAGAGGGAGGGAGGATTATAATTAATAATATTACATTAACATGATATCATACCATTATATCAATCATAATGGAGTTATAATGACATTTGGATAATATATTTTGAGGATAAGAGAAGAAAATAAATGAAATTTGAAAAGAAATTGAAAGAAAAGAGTGAAAAACTACCTCTTGAATATAATTTCTTTGAAAGCCACATTAGGGAAGAGGTTTTGGTCTTTTTATAAGACCAAGGGATTTTGGAAATGGGGGGGGGGGGGCTAGGTAAGATATTTGGGTATAATTTAGACAAGTCTTGTAGCTTGATAGGTGTGAAGAAATGAGGGTGTGAGAGGTGGTATTTATAGTGGAGGGAGAGGGGTTTTCACAATACTATATTCATTAATTTATTATTTATCCACAATAAAAGAAATATAGATGATTCCATGACTAAATACACTAACTTGATCATGTGAGTTTGATCCAATTGGGCTTACATCAACATAACATCATCCATGACTATATAATTAATGTATTTATCTTATTTTGTAAATTATAGTATTTTACTATTCATAAAGAATTCATGTACTTCAGAAAAATAAAAAAATTCAACGTAACCATTTTTCGATGCGTACAATCCAAAATTAAAATCCAGTTTTCAAAAATAATTTTCTAAATATGATTTTTTAAAATCATAATTTACCTGAAAAATAAGAATTTTATAATTAAAACTGCTTTTTTAACACTTTGAAAAATTAATAAAGATCTCATAAAATTATATTGTAATCATAAGACATAAAAATACTAATTTATGAATACATTTTGTGAAAATAAATTTTCTTTCAATTTATTTAATTAATGATAAAGTTATAATTAAATATTTATGACATATTAAAATACCAACACTTTTACGATGGTCATATTGTCACTTATAAGATGCCTAAATTTTATTTATAAATTCATGGGCGAGGTTACTATTATTTTGGATGATTTACCTTTCATAAGGGTCGTATTACTATTCATAAGGATAGGTTACTGTTCATAAGGGTATGTAACTATTCACCAAACAGTAAGTTTTTCCAATCGGACTCCAAACATCTTATTGGTCGCAACTGTGTATGTCAGATTTTTGAAATTCAAAACACAGAAGTAGAAAATTTATGTTTAACGATCACATAGTAGTTCATTTAAGCATGATGTGGAATTGTGTTTCCAGATATGATTTTATATGATTATGATATCACTACAAGAAGAGAAAAATTGTATTGATAAAAGTTTGGATTGTTACATTCTTCCCCCCTCTTGAAATTTCACACTCAAAATTTCATTTTACATAAATAGGTGAGGGTACTTCTCCTTTATCACATCATCTTGTTCCCAAGTTGCTTCTTAATACTTATGGTTCTTTCATAACACTTTGACAAGATGGGTTGTCTTATTGCTGCAACACCCCGAGATTTTATGAAAAATATTCTTTTTAATTTCATTAATGTCTTGTGTTTTACGCTACACCAAAAGGAGTTTGCACAACACGCATCCCTGACTTGGCTTGCATTACACGCAATCACGACCTTCCACGATAGCGTGTGTTGTACGCAATACCGAGTTTCGCTAAACAACGATATGTTATATAAACTAGCCGTTATGAATAGTAATATCCACTTTTTGAAATTTCATAAATTTTATCTTTCAAAATGGACTTCATTTTTTGATTCAGAATATCAAAATTATCCTATGGTGAATTTTTGGTATTTTTCTGAAAACATTCAATTTTTGATGAATAGTGAAAACACTGGGTTACTATTCAAAAAACGACTTTTTATTTAAATAATTATTTATTTTATTTAGATTTATTTTAGGTCAAAATTGATACATAATACCTATATAAGTTAAATTTAATTCATTGGAGTCATTTTATAATAATTTTATATATATAAAAATTTTATTGAACTTTTCACCGTCTTTTACCCACCTCCTAGGAGAATTTGAAAATTCACATAAAACATAATTTTACCGCTTCTGTGAGTGGAATTTTGAAAATCCGAGAGACACGGTTACTATCAAGGACTAAAATGTGGTTCAATGAGATGAAAATATTTTTTGGTGAATAGTAACTTTTTACTTTTTTTTACCACGGTTAAAAGTAAATAGGGTAATTAAGGGTAAAAATGATATTATTATTACCCTAACACATCTCCTAATTCTATTGGATAAGTGTAATTCTACCAAAAAAACCTTAGTAATAAAATATGACCATTTAGGCCCACTTGGATTAGATTAGGACATTTATTATTAATTTATTTAAAGAAGGGTTAAAATAGTTAAGAACAAAGTTTAATAACTAAATCATTTTTAATATAGGTTTATAAATAAGATAAATTCGACTATAAATATTCATTATAAAGCTAAAAATATTTCCTACATAATGGTGTTTTATTTATAATTTTTAGACATTAAATAATTTAATTTATTTATGACACAATGATGATGTAGTAATTATCTTATTAATGAAATATTGACATAATTGATGATATAAATACCCAAATAAATGTAATTTCAGACTTTTTATGAATTAAATTAATTTTATAGGTTAATATGACATGTTATTATTGATTTAGTCAAATTTTTTCAAACTAATAATTCTGTTATGATTTTCAAAAAAATCAATTACCAAATAGTGTCAAAATTGACATAAAATAGTTTTTAAAGAAAATATTATATTATTAATTGTTATTTTATTCCTAAAAATATAAGGTTCAGCCAAATGACTTAGATAAGGTTATATATATTAATAATAAAAATCTTGGGGTTCGTTTGTCTTGTTATAGTAAGTTTATTAACCTTATAGTGTAAGAAAACAAGAAGACACGGTAAAAGAAAAATTATTTAACTTAAAGTGAAATCTAAATGATAAAGTTAAAATAGAAACCTAAACTTGTATAAATTCTATTTGATGAGAGTATTGCGACCCATACCCACCTTAGATTAGAAATAACTCAATTTGGAGCTATTAAAAACCAAATATGACTTTATAATAAAATAATATATTTTGTTATTCCAAAGGTGCCCCTCTCCTCCCTTATAAAAGGGCACCTCCTACCTCTTTTCCTCACACCACTTTGAGCCTTCAAGATCGGACAAACCCTACCAATTTCTCTTCTCTACTTCCCTAGAAACATCCTAGAGGTTCTGGTCTTCTTCAAAGACAAATCTTAGTTCCTTAAGAGGAGGTTTCAAAAAGGCGTGTCGAAAGAAGAGGTAATATCCGTTACCGATTCTTTCAACTTTATTTCTTCTTCTACTTATTATTCTTTAGTTGTTTCATTATGAAGTAATAACATCAATATCACTCATATACTGATATGTTATTATAAGTATGAGACAACCCTATTTCACCGTCTATCCATCCTACGGAAAATGAAATCACCGTGCGTACGTACGTACGGAATACCGTCTCCACGCTGTGGTGTAATCTGTTTTTGACCACCACCTTACTTGGATGGGTATAATGGTGTAAATAAATAACTATATATGATTATTTCAAAGTGATATTGATTCTGAAATATTATACATACACTTAAATTCAATTCAACAATAATGGGAATGATATCATCGCTCGTGCGTACATACGGACTACCGTCTCCACGACGCGATGAGATTCATTCTCCATGTTAACCATTCATGAATGATTATAAAGTATATATAATAAGTAATCATTAAATATATGACATAATAATGATACTGGATTTATGTTTATATATATATATGTCATCTACTTACTTCCATTTAAGTCAATAAGGAAAAGAAAACATCGGTCATGCGTACGTACGACCTACCGTCTCCATGAACGGTGTATTTCATTCCATTTAATCGATATATCATATATATATGTATATACTGAATATATTATATATATATATATATATATATATATATATCATGTTTTACATTTTGGAATTAATTAAATCAGGATAAAATTAATAATATCAAGAAAAACAAGTCTAAACACGTATGATAAATAAAACGATTTAACCCAAAACGTTGCTTTAACATGAAACTTACAAAACAATGGGTAATATAAAGTCATAAGTGAACCATATATGATATCATAACAATTAATATTATTCTATAATAAGTCAATGATATTATTTAAATCATTATATAGGAGGTTCAGAAACGTATGAAGCATATTGGACCTAAGGTAAGGGATAATTTATCAATCTCGTTTTTATCAAATATTGTTTATTCGTAAGTATTTACTGGGGTTATATTTATCATCCAAGCCCATGTTTTCTAAAAATGTTTTCATGTATGTTTAAAGTCCTTTTACCCATTTTTTACTTTTACTACATGGTATGTAAGGAATTTCTTTGTTTACCATACGAGGTACTTTTTGACTTTTCTGACAAAAGTACGAGAAGAATGTTATTTTTAACTTATACAGCATGAAAGGATTTTTATGGTTTCATAACACCTCATTTTCATGAAGCTTACTCTACAAGGTTTTATAAATATTTTCAACAAAATACTTTTCTTTTAAAATTTCATGGCATTTTGTGAAAAGAAAATGATTTTGAAGAAGAAAGGATATTTTCCTCAAGAATTCATTTCAAGTGTTTTATCAAAACCATTTTTCCATCTAAGATGACATTATTTCATATGTGTATGTTTCAAGTATAATGTCTCTATGATTTACATGGTTTCACTTTTCTTATTATGAAATTATATCCATTTATTTTATATGGATTATGTGTTGATGGAATGATGTTTATGAAACCCGTTTTATTCTTTGGGTTATGATGAATGATTTATGTTTATGTTGTGGCACAAGTAATAATGATTTAATTATGAGATGGGTGGGACCTATATCTACCTCCAATGAATTGGGTAAAGATTTATACCTCATGAGATAGACATGGCTGGAACGGTAAGTTAATCCAGTTTAGTGTTACAGGACTTAAACGAGGAGTGAACTCAATTCAGAAAGGGACTTTGTCCACTAAGATGGTCTTGGCAGCAATGCCTTGAATACTATGGAAATCATAACATGTGCTTAATGGTTTCCACCATTACATGTTTTATTACCATGATATTTTATTATGATTGATGTTCCCTT
This sequence comes from Viscum album, assembly GCA_963277665.1. Classification (NCBI taxonomy): domain Eukaryota; kingdom Viridiplantae; phylum Streptophyta; class Magnoliopsida; order Santalales; family Viscaceae; genus Viscum; species Viscum album. Next base: position 644,583,872 of record OY728125.1, on the reverse strand, counting down.
ATGATATATGCCTTACGTACTTCAAAGATTCATGTCTTTGCTGAAGATTTTGATGTTTAGATTTTATGTTCAAGTTTTTGCATTCAAATGTTTATGGATTGTTTTATGTTCTCTATGTTTACCCTTACTAGGCATTTGAGCTCACCCCTTTTATGTTTTATTTTCCCAAGGATATAAAGAAAGGTTTTAGGTATGAAAAAAAGGGGAAGATATTTATGGGATATGTTGAAGATCTTTCACCCCAATTAGAAGATTATATTCCGAGTTTCCAAAGACACTAAACTATTACGGTCCTTGTGTGTCTATTTTTGTTATGTACTAAGTATTCCGCAAAAGTAATGTAATGTCCATGTACGTCAAGCTTTGGGTCTCTACAATTGCGTAGAACCTTATCTCTCCGATCCAAAAATCTTTACTGGCTACTCCTCATAAGAGAGATCATCTTCCAACTGTACCACCAATGAGTTCAGTAAATGTGAGGGATCTAGTATGTACTTCCTCATGAGTGATATGTGAAACACATCATGAATTTGAGGCATATTTAGTGGAAGTGAAATTCGATAGGCCACATATCTTATGTAGTCAAGGATCTCAAAGGGGCCAATATACCTTGGGATTTTCTTCCCTTTCTTTACAAACAACATGAATATCTTCCATGGTGATATTAGAAGGAAGACTTTATCTCCAACATCAAAATCCATTCCCCATATATAGTTGTCAGCATAGCTATTTAGTCAACTCTGACTATCTTAGATATGTTTCTGGATGACTTGAACCTTCTCAATAATCTCTTACACAAGATTAGGTCCAAGTAGCTTTATTTCTCCAACTTTATCCCAACAAGTTTGATTTCTACATCACTTTCCATACAGAGCTTCACATGGAGACATATAAATACTCGATTGGAAGATATTGTTGTATGAGAACTCAAACAATGAGAGATGATGATCTCATCCACCTTTGAATTTAAAGAGTAGACTCTTAGCATATCTTCAAGCATCTGAATTTTCCTTTCATATTAGACATCAGTTTGGGGGTGATAGGTCATGCTGAAATTTAATTCAGTACTTAAATAATGTTAGAGACTCCTCCTGAATTTATATGTGAACCTTGGGTCACTATCAGAGACAATTGAGAGTGGAACACGATGCAGTCTCACCACTTTCTTCACATATATCTTTGAAAGTTGTTTAAGTGAGATATCTTCCAGAATATCAATAAAGTGGGAAGTCTTGGTGATTCGATCAACCACAACCCATATCATATTATTTCCCTTGGATGTCTTCAGGAGACCCCAGACATTCTACCATTTCCACATGGGTATAGGAAATGGTTTCATCATCCCTTTGGAAATTTTTCACTCTAAATTAACTTTCTGACATACCAAGTACCTTGAGATATATTCTGTAGTCTCCTTCTTCATGTTATCCCACTGGAAGTGTTCTCAGAGATCTCAGTACATCTTGGTGCTACCCGGATGGATAGAGAATGTTGAGATATGTGCATTTTATAATATCTTCTTCTTTATCTCAGGTGATGAAGGCACACAAAACTTCATTTCAAACTAAATCACACCATCATCATCGATATGGAACTCATGTATCTTCTCTTCCTTTACTACATTCACCTTTTTTTGTAACTACATATCATCCCTTTGTGCCTCCTTAATCTTCTCTTACATAGATGGTTAGGAACTAATTTGGGAAAGGTAATATGTATTCTATACCATTATGATTTATAAATCCATCCTTTTCATATCCATGAAGATAAGTTCTTTCTCAATCCGCATCATGGATAGAGTAGAAGGTTATTTTCTGCTTAGATCATCAGCTACCTTGTTCGCCTTACCGGGATGATAGTGAATAGAGAAATCACAGTCCTTGATTATCTGTAACCATCTCCTTTGATTCATGTTGAGATCCTTTTGTGTGAATATATAATTTTGACTCTTATGATCAGTATATATGTCACAATTCTCCCCATAGAGGTAGTGTCACTATATTTTCAAGGCACAAATCACAACTGATAGCTCTGAATCATGTGTTGGGTAGTTATTCTCATGGATATTAAACTATCATGAGGTGTAGGCTATCACACTATCATTTTTCATGATTACACTATCCAAGACTTTCTTATAAGAATCACTGTATATCAAAAAAAGTTCTCCAATTTTCAGTAATGTGAGTATAGGTGTAGTGATCAGCCTTCTATTTAGCTCCTAGAATCTTTCCTCGCATTCTTCCATCCAGAAATACTTTACTCCTTTCCTTTTTAACTTAGTTTGTGGGCTTTAAAATTGTGAGAAATTGATCACAAAACGATGTTATTACCCTGCTAATCCAAGAAAATTATGGATTTATATGACACTAGAGGGTATGGGACATTCCTCAATCTCCTTTTATTTAGAAGGATCCACAAAAATTCCCTCACTTATGATCACATGTCCCAATAACTTGACTCACTTCATCCAAAAGTCACACTTGCTGAACTTGGAATACAACTTCTCCTTCCTGAATGTCACCAACAAAAGTCTTATATGTTCTTCATGTTCCTCCTTTATCTTGGATTAGATGAAAATATCATCAATAAACACTACCAATTTTTTTTCAAGGTAATGTCTAAAGACTCTATTCATCAAATCCATGAATATTTTAGGGGAATTAGTAATTCCGAAGGGAATCACCAGAAACTCATAGTGCCCATACCTTGTACAAAGGCAGTCTTATGAATATCTTTCTTCTTCACTTTAGCTGATGATATCCAGAATGAATATCCACCTTTGAGAAGTATTGAGCTCTTCATAGCTGACCGAACTAGTTATTTATCCTTGGAAGAGGATAATTTTTCTTTATGGTGATCTTTTTGAGTTCCCGATAATCGATACACAACCGCATTGATCCATCCTTCTTCTTCACAAAGAGCACTGGAGCACCCCAAGGTGATACACTAGGGTGTATGAACCCCTTTTCCAAATTATCTTGTAGATACTTATTTAACTCCTCTAGTTCAATAGGATCCATCCCATAGGGACACTTTGAGATAGGAGTAACTCTGGGTATGATTTCTATTGAGAACTCTAACTCACAATCTGAGGGAAGTCTGAGTAACTCTTCAGGAAATACATCACTGTATTCCCCTATGATGGGCATTTCTGCTAGAATGACACTTCCCTTTGACTCAACCATTTGAGTGAGGTATACCTCTTCCTAGGGAATCAACACCCACACCATTGAAGGATTTTTCAAATGAGATTCATGATCTTCCTTGCATTTTTAGAGGAACATGGGATGGTTCATAATATGAAAAGAAATTTCCTTTTCCCAAAAATTGATATGTGATCTATATAACGGGAGCCAATCCATTCCCATTATAGCATCGAATTCCACCAAGGGAAGTATTACAAGACTCATTGGAAGAATATTTCCACATACTTCAAAAGGATAAGAGTCCAAAACTTGGGTTATATTGATTTCACCACTTAGTGTTTTTTCATATATCTCAACTTCAAGGTTTTGGGGCTTTGATTCTATAGTTCTATAAAACTCTCAAGATATAAAGGAATGCACATAACCAGAATCAAATAATACTTTATCCATTCTTGATTGAATAGGAAGTGCACCTTGTACAACTTCATTTTATTTCTCAACTTCTGTAGTAGTGATGACATAATCCTTACCTTTTTCCTTTGGATTTGGTGGCTACTGACATTGATTACCCTCGAGGGATCAAGGTTTAGTGCACTGGCTTGCATAACGACCTTGATCCCTACATCTGTAGCATTGGACCATGGGCGATGTTTTCTTTTCTTCCACCACATTCTCCTTCCTTATCATGTCTTTTCAATATTCAGGAGTTTGGTGGATTTCTCCACTACACTTCATAAATTTACTCATCCCTTTGAGGCAATTACCATGATGATTCTTCCCCCATTTTTGGCATGTGGGAGGTTGAGTTTTCTTCCCTCCTTAATCATCAGATCCTCCAGCTTGAAACTCCACCTTTTATTTCTTATCACCATAACCATGTGACCATTTGAAAAACTCCATCTATACTTTAAGATCACATCGAACAACTTCTTCATAACTATTAAATTCTATAATTTCGTGAACCTTTCAAAGGTGTGGTTTTAACCCACTAAAGAATCTATCAATTTTCCTCTCATTATTGATAAAAAAACCTGAAGTGTACCTTTCAACCCTTGTGAAATTATCTTTGTAGGCTGTGAAAGATTCTACTTCCTTTTTCTTGAGCTATATAAATTATATCTCTATATTTTTGTGAAGAGTTATTGGGAAATACTTATTAAGAAAAATGACCTTAATGTTTTCCCATTCCATCTCTTCAATTTTTTTCAGTCGGCTTGGTGTTCTTAATCAAAGCCCAAAATTGATTGGCCTCTGTATCTAGACGATAAACAGCCAGAATCACATTCTCTATCTTAGAATAGTGTATCATATAAAATATCTTCTCCATGGAGTTGACCAACTATTCTGCAACTAGTGGATTAGAATATCCATTAAATGTCAGTGGTTATTACCACATAAAACACTCAATATCCAGTTGCTTCCTCTTAGGTGAAAGATGAAATTCCACATTATTCAGGTTATTGTTCATAACCTGATATAACTAGGTAATTATCTCCAAGAAGTATTTAACTCTACATCCCAAATCATTGGGGATGTCATTCGGGAAATCATTGGATTGGCCCTCACATGAGTTGCTGGCATGATTTCTCCTAGTTCCCACCATTTTTTAAAATAGAGAATGTTATAACAAAATATAAGTCAATGCGTCATGAATAAATAACTTATTCATTTGTGAAATTTACACTAAAATCATATCTTATGGGATCCCTATATTTATCAATGATTCTTGTGTGCACATTTTTACTTAGTCTCATACCAAAGGTTTTATCTATGGTTCACTAATTCTAATTCCCAAATTAACTAAACCTTGCCTATGATACTAACTATAGTGACCATGATTTTATAACATTATATTTACATCATTTTAATGATAAAAACCATAAAAACCTTACACAATAGGATCCAAAGGTTTAGTGTCTTGGGAAAACTAGGACCATACATAACATTTACAACATAAAGCATAAATATTTATTTAATTCCTTCTCTAGATTATTATTGTCTCTTGAATTCTCATTAGTACAAGTAGTCACCTGCGGATATAAATTAAAAAATGGGTGAGCTAAAATCCAAATAATAGGATATATAAGAACATGAAACAATATAACATGGGATAAGCATAACATCATCATCATCAAAATCATGTGAGGGATCATTAGGTAAATGCATGGATTGTGGCAATGCATAAAAATGAAGCATCATGTATTAGTGGTAAATTATGACACAAAGTTGAGAACAAATATAGAATCATTTTCAGACTTAATTTCACTTTAAATCATGAGATTTATCATTTTAAAAAATTCATTTGAGTGTTGTATAATTCCAGGCGCACCCGTCACTTTCAAATATTCATATTTCACTATATAATTTTGTGTTCACCTGTCACATTATAACATTTTAATTATCATGAATGACAAATAGAAAATATATAAATCATGAAAATAAATAACCCATGGAAAGGAATGAGTTTCATCTCATAAGAACACATTCATAAATTTGGGTTCCTAAAAGAAATAGGGAATAACATACTTGATACAAAAACCATCAATATTGAGTGAGAATTAAAAGATGTGTTTTTGAAAGAAGAGTTATTTTTCAAAAACCTTTTTTTTGACATAAAATATATTGGAAATCATTTATATCCTATAATAGGTAACATAATGGTTAAAAACATTATTTTTAAGGAGTAACCATATCGAAAATGTAGTGAAAGAGGGAGAACCCGAAGAAAGAAAGTTGGGTTCAAGAATTTCCCTTTACCTTGTATCCAAACACTTTCTTCACTTTAATGTTATCTATAATGACATTATATTCATTAATTAAATATTAAAGAACCTTTTATACATGAATATGATTAATTATGGTTTCATTAAGTTCTTTTATAGGCCTTTGTATGATTTATAGAGTTCAAATCTATTGTTCAAGAGTGTTCTTTTTTTTAGTTTTCATGAACAGTTCACATGGAAGTTCGTGTAGAACATGGATAAACATACAGAAATAATATTGCATGTTATTAATGATATTATATGATTTTAAATGGTCTTTTAATTAATTATTTTATATAACATGTGGATGAATCATTAGTTAAAATTTAATGATGATCATTTTAGGTTTATTTGGGTGGTTTTTGTATCACAACGAACATGTTTTGTTTTATTAATTAGTATTATGAATAAAAGTTGTTTATCAAACATAAAAGGGGTTAAAAAATAAATATTAAAACCTTTTTTTAACAATTTAATGGTTTAATTGACATCCTTTAAGGAGTTTAAGGAAAATGGAAGTTCATCACCCATGATGTAGGTAACTTAACACATCATGGGAAAAAATTTCATTTTCATAAAGAGAGGGGGGGGGGGGTATAATGAATAATATTTCATTAACATGATATCATGACAGTATATCAATCATAATGTAGTTATCATGACATTTGGATAAGATATTCTGAAGATAAGAGAATAAATGAAATGAAATTTTAAAGGAAATTGAAGGAAAAGAGAGAAAAATTACCTTTTGAATATATCTTCTTTGAGAGTCTCTTTAGGGAAGAGGTTTTGGTATTTTCCTCAGAAAAATGGATGATGGATATAGGGGAGGGTATAAGAAAGAGATTTGGGTATAATTTTGACAAGTCTTATAGCTTTAGAGGTGTGAAGAATTGAGTGTGTGAGGGGTTGTATTTATAGTGGAGGGGAGAGGGGTTTTCACAACACTATATTCATTAATTTATTATTTCTCCACAAGATAAGAAATAGTATTGATTCCATGAATAAATATAGTAAATTGAGAATGTGAGTTTGAACCAATTGGTCATACATCAGTAGAACATCATCCATGAATCTATAATTAATGTATTATCTTATTTTGTAAATTATAGTATTTCACTATTCATAAAAATTCAAGTATTTCGGAAAAATCCAAAAAGTTAACCCTAACCATTTTATAATGTGTAGAATACGAAAATGAACTCTTTTTTTCAAAAATAATTTTTTAAATATGATTAATTTTATTTTTAATTAAAATCATAATTTACTTGAAAAATACAAATTTTAAAATTAAAACTTCTTTTCTAACACTTTGAAAAATTAATAAAGATCTCATAAAATTATATTATATTCTTAAGACATAAAAATATCAATTTATGAAAACATTTTATGAAAAAAATTTCTTTTAAATTATTAAATTAATGATAAAATTGAAATTAAATATTTATGACTTATACAAATACCAACACTTTTACTATGGTCATATTGTCACTTATAAGATGCCTAAATTTTATTTATACATTCATGGGTGAGGTTACTATTCTTTTGAATGATTTTACATTAAAAAGGGCCATATTAGTATTCTTATGGGTAGGTTACTATTCATAAAGGTAGGTTACTATTCACCAAAAATTAAGTTTTTCCTATCAGACTCCAAACATCTTACTGATCGCAACCGTGTATGTCGGATTTTCAAAATTCAAAACACAAAAGTGGAAAATTTATGTTTAAAGGTCACCTGGTAGTTAATTTATGAATAATGCGGAATTGTGTTTCCTGATGTGATTTTATGTTATTATAACATTACTACAAGAAGGGAGAAATCGCATTGATAAATGTTTGGGTCGTTACATTGTTACCTCTTATTCGGGTAACTCCTTTTGGTTTGTACCAAAAGGATTCCTTGGATTACTTCATGGAAAAGGGAAGGATTATAAGATCATGGTATGTATGTTTAGGATGCATTTATGTATATATTGTCTGAAATTAAGTGTTTTGAGAGGTGTGAATAAGGGGGAGAGGTAGTGGCCTTTTATGGGGGAGGAAAAGGGCTCACATGGTATTTTTAAAAAAAAGTTATGTGTACCCACGTTTTTACCTAAGAAAATTCATAAAAACCAACTAAACTTAATAATTAAAGGTTAATGGCCTAATTACGGCCAAAAATTGGGTTTTGAAATTGTGGATAGGTCATTTGGGCCCTTAAGTTAAAGGTTTAGTCCTTTATTAATCTTAATTTTGTCTTAATAATTGTAATCAGTTTTGATTATTTTCACTAATATTTATGGTAATAAACTAATTTAACCTTTTTAGACATTATAAATTATTATAATTCCAAAAATTTAATCATTTTTTTCAAATTATAATCATAGAAGTGGAAGAAATTAATTTAAATTCAATCCCCCAGATGAGGTGACAATATAGGGTTTTAAAGTAAAAACATTCAAAACTTTGGTATGGTTTTATAGTCAATTTCAAAGTGAAATTTATTATAATGAAATAAATTGAATTAATTTCTAAAAATATGGTCTCAGTAAACTTTAAAACCAATTTAATATATAATTTAACCTTATAAATAAATCAGATGAAAAAACAGCATTGAACTAAAATTCAATATTTTCACTATTCATTAAAAAAATGAAACTTCACATAAAAATACCAAAAATTAACCCTAACCTAATTTTTATGTTTTTAATTAAAATATTATGTTTATTTTGAAATATAAAATTTATAAAAGTTCCAAAAATTAGATTTAAAATAGGTTCTCTATTAAAAGACTTTAAAAGTGGGTTAATAAAATTATAGCATTTTATGTGTAAAATTGACTTTGTTCTTATCTTATATATATATAATCTATTGTATGAATATAAAAAATATTTTATTTAATATATAATATATATTTTAAATTAATATCACTCACCAATTTTAATTAATTTAGTTTATTAGGATAAGATAGCTATGTGAGAATAAAAATAGTTTTATATAAAATATTCCCTTTATTTTAAATTAGATCTTATATTCATTTCTAATTAATTTGTAACTAATGAATTTATCTTATATTTTTGTAAGACATATATTTCAAAAATTTATTTAATTCTTTTCATAATGGATAGTTTATATCTTATTATATTAAATAATAATATTTTAATAATATATTATTATTCAGTTATACTTGGTCCTATGTGTAATACAAGATATTAAAGAAACTCATTGTGGCCTATGGCACATGATAAATAAGTATCACTTGAATTTAAAACTATAGAATATGTTTAATTTATTTAAAATAGTAAATATATTATAAATTATTAGGATATTATATTCCTTTATGTGCTTGGTGTTGCGTGTTATACCCGCTATCGAATATAATGCTCTTACTTTAGATTTTAGGGCTATTACATTCTCCCCTCCTTAATTAAATTGATTATTCACAATTTAAACTCGATCTTGGTAGTATATTGTTTTATATTTCCTTTGTTTGAAATCCTACATTAGGAGAATCATTTTTAAAACATCCTTTATAAAAGAGATAATGGGAAGTGCAAAGTTCACATGGAATAACATATAACTAGGTATCTAAGTAGGAGAAAATTAGTTTCAAGTAGAGATGCATACTTGGAGGAAAATCATAAATATTTATAGGGAGTGATTGAGGTCACCAATCACAAAAAAGTGATTGATCAATGGAAAGTTGCGGGTCTCAAATTCATAAATATGTGATGATTTAGAAGACCATCGGTTCAACCAAAATTAAGGTATTAGGATAACCTTTTTGTAAGATTCTTTTCCTCATGTTGAGAAATTCCTTTACAACCTAAGAATATAAAGAAATTTAATTACTTGATAAGTTTTAATTTCATATGAACAATTCCATCTTTTGGGTGTGCTTCGATTAAATTCCAATTCATCCATTACTTCAAGGAATGGATATCCAAAAATTAACTTTGATTCCAGAATCAGTAAAATAGACATTTAATAGACCATAAGGCCCATAAAAGAGTGACAAGTCTAATTATTTTTCTATAAATATTCTACAAATTAAATTTGGTTAATACATTAATCTCCAAAACATAAAGGTTACAATACTGGTTAATCATTAATATTTATTCGTTAAATTGTTTAACTAAAATAAATGACATACTAACCAGGACATTGCATAGGTCATTGGTTGTTGTGAAACCCTTATCATCCTCTGGTTATGGGTTCAAGTCCTATGACTTTGCTAGACTTGATTGGTTGTCACCTAATATATAGATTTTCCATTTCTAAAACCATATTAATATAATTTCAAAAATGAATATGATGTACATATGTGAAATAAGGTTAATAACTAAATAGAATTTTAACTAATGTTTTCAATATAACCCTAACACATAAAGAATTCATCCATTTATTTCCACATAGGTCCTTCCATGGTCTAGGGTTTATCCATAATATCATTTATAGGATTTATAAATCATGAAACCTTATATTAAATCTAAAACAACATAGGTTTAACCTAGGCCATTCATTTTCATTATCCTTCATAGTTGTTTGTAAAGAAAATGTGAATATTCCTAAGCATATCTCCCAAGAGTGTTAAACTAGGAGCACAGTAAGAACTATTTTTGTGTACTAGGTTACACCGAGATAGGCCCAACAACCTGTAAATGTTTTTACTTCTATGTATATCTACGCCATAACCACACCCAATTGTAGTATCTATAAAAAGATTTATTGCTAGGAAGACCCACATAATCTCTAATTTATCAAAATTCTAGGGTGTTATTCTATACTTATCATCAAATTCTACCTTATGGTTATGTTCTATAATCTATGTTTTCCTAAATCTAGTTCCCAAGGTTACTACTAAACATCATTTGATACCAACTATAGAGAACCGACCCCAGAAGGACAAAATATAGTGTCTAATATCAATTAAATTCACTTGATTATAAGAAATCAAATCCCAAAGGACCAAGAGTTAAGTAATCTTGGTAAATTAGATACACACATGAGTCTTACATTAAAAATTAACACACTAATTACAAAATAATTGTTTTTCTAAATAACTTCAAGGATAACTTTATTCTATCTAGTATATCTCTGCATATCTTTCATAGTACGCTTTTGATATTCTTGGGGAAAGGAAACATAATAAAGGTGAGATAAAATGATCATTAAGGGAAAAATATAGTGGAATCAATAATGAAGCAATAAGAATAAAGAAGCATGGAAAGGTAAATAACTAAACACACATGGAAAGTAATCAATAAGATAAAAATAAAGTGAATAAGAAATAAGGTAAATTCATCAAAAACAAATTCCATTCAAATAAATAGATAAGGAAAAATAAAAATGGAAAGTTTGTAAAAACCGATGTTTTGGACCAAGTGGTTTTTGAAAGGGTTTTTGAATTTTTGGAAATTATTGGATAATCCAAATTTAAAATCAATCATTGTAGTGAATTTATGAAGATTTGGAATCTTTAAAGTGATGTTATCAAGCTTGGGTAAAGGCTTGATGGGTTTCCCAAGTGGTTCAATGGGTTTTGGGAGCATTGGATCGGGAAAGGTAGGTTTTTAGGAACTTGTAGAGGGAACACAGATGGTGCATGGTCTGAAAAAATGTGCGGCCGATAGCTGGTAACAAGGATAATTACTTCTAGGAGAACATAGGATTTTACATAGCTTATGCACAGTTAAGATAACTATGTGGGACAGACCATGCGAGGTGAGTTTATTAGAAAATGGGTACTGCACGGTTGGCACACAATTTTCCAATCCGTGGGGGTCAAATCGTGTGGACAGGTCTATTTTAAGAATTAAATTAAAAAAATTAAAATAAAAAATCACTCCCTCACCCTATCTTTCACCTAACCCATGACACACAACAATAGGGGGGTTCCCCCTTGTAAGAACGATGGAACCCCTCGACATCCTCTCATCTGATATTCAATTCCTGTCAGCTTTCTCCCATTTCTTCACACAATACTTCATGATAAGCCCATTCATCCCTTATCCTCTTTGTTTTCGATGTTTTTTGGCCTCTTCTTCACACTAATGTTTTTCCAAATCGCTAGGGTTGGGGATTAATCTATTTTTTTGGTATTCTTTCGGGTCTATGTTGTTCAAAGGGTGTCTTGGGCCCTATTGGTCCATGTTTCAGCAACTACCCCTAAAGGAGAGGAAGTTTAGGCCGATTCAGTCTGCTGCTGCCAATTTAAGGTAAGGGTTTATACCACTAATTTGTTTTTTACCCTCTATTTAGGGTTTAGTGGTGTTTATGAAACCCGAGGGAATTGTTGTATGTTGTTGTAATATTTTTCCAAGTGTGTTCACACATTTTTCTCAAGTATGAATATATATAGATAAATATATCTTATGTGTTCATGTTCCCTTATGGTGCGGGGAACATGTGCATCAGTTTAAGGACACACACACACACACACACACATGGAAGTGCGGGCATGCAAGAAGGCTACTTCTTGAGTTAGAAATATTTGTTGGGCCATCCTTTGTGGTAGGGTCCCTAAACAAACTCTTTTAAATTAATAATTAATTAGTTGATTATAATATGCTTCTTGATTAGTTGAATTGAAAATGGTGAATTGAACTACTTTTGAGTAATAAAATGATTTGTTTGTGAACAAAGTGATATTTTTATAATAAAACCCCTCCAAAAGAGGTTCTCTACGTTCAAGCTAAAAACATAGTGAATATCCCATAATGTTTACTTGTATTGATGATTTTTGGTTTTTCCTATTCTTTCTTAGTTAGAGGAATATTGTTTAAACTAGAAGGATATGGTTTTCTTAGCTAGAAGATGTATTGCCTCCTTTTCTTGTTGTCACACTTGATTTAAATGGTTCTATTGAACTAGAAAGAGATATATGGGTGGGTGAACCATGTGGTATTCTTGAGAGTAATTGATTAAGTGAGTGGGAGTACTCAATAGATTGGATTGTATTGTTAATGGGATAATTAAAAAACAATGGATAAATGAGTAGGTAACTTGTAGTATGTTTTTAAATATGTAATGTCAACCTAAGTGGGTATAATCATATAGATTTGATTGTGTTAAATAGGAGATATGAGTGGGTATAATCATATGGAATGAAATGGTTTATATGAGTGGGTATACTCATATGGTTTTATTTTAATAATGGATTGAATGAATGAGTGGTTTGATATATACCATGTACTGCTCTCCATGGATTTAGAACGCGGTAGTTGATGCCTTGGCTTGATCATGCCCCTTAGGTCTTTATTCTGTGGGATTTATTAGGCCTTACTACCCCATGGATCCAACTTGCATTGAATCATATAGAACATGTCAGTACACATGCTACTAGGACTCCAACTAGTTCCCAGACCGAGTTTCCATTGGGATGCCCATGTGACTTAATGTGGATTCCTTGGACGAGTTCCTTGGATCCGGCCCTTTTTAATTACCTAAAAAGTAATTTTTATTCAAAATCAAAAATAGAGATTATAAAACCAAAGTCATAATGGAGGGCGAAAATAATTGAGACCAAGAGCATCGTTTCTAACAGTGAATTTGCAATCATTGGGTAGAGATCCCAATCTAGTGTAGGTAATCAGTCTCTCTCCTAATGTTTCCTTACAAGCTAAAAAGTCATCCGTATAATAACCCTAATGCTAAGTGTGCATGAAAGAAATATTATGGTTGGAAAGGGTTTTACAGTACCAGGCCATATAAACTAGCTCCCAGGGGACGACCTCACTGCCTTGAAGAAATTTGACCATCATAGCATATTCTGTCTCAACTTAAGTGATGTGGATATTGAACTGCCTATATAAGGAAATACCTGTGACCATGTCTTTAGCTTCCACACCCAAAGAATTACCAACACAAAAGTAAGAACTAAAGCTCATAAGCATAGAACCCCTGTTGTCACGAACCAGCCCGCCCCCTCTATTTTATCCATTCAAGAAAGATCCATCCATAATCAATTTTATCCCCGTACAAGGAGGGACCCATCACACCCATCGACCCTGGTTGAGTTGGCTGGAAACCAAACCCAATCAAAGATCAGGGATAAATATTCTCAAAGTCACAGAATTCCCTGAATTTTTAATAAGAGCCCCAAAATCCATCACAAGTAGTCTCACTCGCACCTGTAAATAGTAGCTTGAAACCTTGGATTAGTACCTGACTTTGTTCCTGGCTTCCTAGAGAACCCAACACGTAGACAAAAAAACCATCCTGCAAATCTGAACCTCTGTCCCCAATTGCCCTGAACCCTGGAACCAGCTCGAAATCACCTCCTGCATGGGACCAAAGGAGACGTGGATATTGAACCCCTATTGTAGGAAAGACCAAATGCCTTTGGCCCAATCACCGTGGAAGAAAAGGTGCTCCAACATTTCTTGTTGCATCCTGCTGCAACATTGTCACTGAGAATCCATACTTGCACCTCTCTTTTTCACATTATCATATATTGTTATAACATGATTCCTCAGGCATCAAACTAGGAAGTTCATCTTCCATGGGATCTCCTTGCACTAGAGCTTCGAAGCCCACAAGTCCATACCCCTAATGGAATGGATTAGGTTCCTGAAATCATGACTGGAGAATCTATCAGAAGAGGATCCCAAAAAATTACACCAGTCTGGCTCATCCACCAAGATGATGCTGTCAAAAATCTCTCTTTGGATCCAGCCCTTCATGGTCTGGACTTCTTTATTTGGCACAACCATGAGGTATGTGATGTACTTTAATATATGACTTGTTTATGGTAAATTGTGATATGCTGTTATATAGAAAGGCCATGATGATATGACTTATTTTGATGAATGGTAAGGCCATGTTATTTTATTTGTGGATTAATTGTTTCTTCCTTGTTATAGGAGCTTTAATATCTTGTGTAGGGAGCCTTAAGGGGCTATTTTGGTATTATTGTTAGTAGTTTACATGAAATGGGAATTTCTTATTTGTATTTATAGCTTACGTATTTACCTTCACACTGCCTATTTAATTTTGACCATAATTGGTTTGTACTAGAAATTAGTGGGTGCCGACCTACTGAGATGTTATCAAACACCTTTCTCAGGTACCATTGGTGTCCAAGTGGACTCTTCTTGTTTGTAGTTATATGGAACTATGATTTTTTTGTTTTCTCTTGTACCTGGGAGTTAGGAGAAAAGGACCGAGCAGGAGCTCAGGATTCTTGTGAAGATTACCTTGGGGATTTGGGTCTTTTCTTTATTTCTGTAATAATATGTAAAGCACGTTGTATTGTATACTATTTTCAAAATGTGTATCACCATGAAATTAATGCATTGTATAAACTATCATTGACTATTTTCTATATTTAGTTGATATTGAAATTGTATTATACTGTTTAATTATTTCTTTATACTAGTTCTGATAATATCTGTTGCTTCATATTTCTGTCTATTTACCATTGTGAACTCTTAATATGGGGGTATAATCTCCCTACTAACAATCCTTACACTCTCGTTTCTAGTCAGTAGCATCTTGCATACGGGGGGACACACTTGAGGTGATAGATCCAACTAACGGTTTAGTGGTCATTCAGGCCGGGATGTTACAAAGTGGTATCAAAGGTTGTTTTTAATTTGTCCTACTGTTTTGGGATTGTAGATAGGAGACTAGTAATGTGTCGACACTTGGTAGATAACCATGCTTGGGAATAATCACCCCAAGTATGGGAAAGGACCAACTGGATAGGGTTGGGAATTACTGCTTATATTATTTGATGTTATGGTTGATATGATTTGATCTTGGGTGATTGGTGTATTTTCTACTACTTATTGTTTTTTAAAATTTTGGAAATTTTCTCTTAGCCTTATATGACAAGGATTGATCATGACATGAAATATATTAGGCAATTATAAATTCACATTCCATGAATATGAAATTCCATGTAGTTGCATTAGTAGGATGCCTATTAATTTTTGGTTGTGTGCCCTAGGTGTAATTCCATATTTTTTATTTTCTTTAGAATGTCTTCTTGTGTAACATGTGTAGCTTATTATGTGACATAATGCATCTATTTTTAGAACATTTTTTTATTCCACGATTCTATGTTATAACATGTATTTGTGTTAATGCTTATGTTAACATTCTAAATATGTTTTGATATGTAAAATAATTCCATGGGCTGAATTTGTTGGTTGCATTTACGATGAGAGCTAGTTTTTATCATAAGGTGTATGAGCACCGTATGACTAGAAAAATGGTGAATTGTGTATTTGAACCATAGGAAAAGGCTTGCTAAAGCTAAAGTGTTAAATGTAAATGGGTGCGATTAATGGGATCCAATTTTTAGTTTATGATGTGTATGGCCACTTTATAAATTGGGAAATAGAAACCCATATTAAATGTAAAGAAATGATGGGTTTGAAATGGTGAAATGTGAAGGATATTAAGTTTTGAACATAAATGAATTGATTTGATTAAATGGGAGAAAAATGATAGTGTTAAGGTGTATGGGTTCCTTATTGATTGGAAGATGGACACCAATATGAATGAGCCATTGTATAACCATGGGGTGTTTGGGAATGGTTATAAATGTAAAACTATTGAGTTTTATTATGAAATGGTTTGTCAATTTTCAAAAAAAAAACATGACTGGACCCAAGTAGGTTAGTTGGGGAATGTTTTTATGAGATAAACTATTATGGGGTTGATTTTTGAAGAACCTGGGTTGAATAAATGATACCTTATGAGGTTTCATTTTAGTTAAAAGGAATTTAGATGCTAAATTTTCTGTTTGTGATGGAATTAATTTCAATGTTAAATGTTTAAAAAGGGAGTTTGTTAGAACTTACTTGTTTTTCCCATGGGTAATTGTTCAAAACCAAGGTCCTTGTTGGTGAAATGGTACTTGTGGGTTTGTTACAATTATTTCAAATGTTTAAGGTTGAAATGAATTAATGAATGGCTTTAAATTGGAACCTGAAGTAGTGTCATTTTTTTGAACCCTCGTGGGGGGTTAGTATTAAATGTTTCTTGAGGTATTCCTTGGAATGGAAATGTGATAGATATCCATAGGCTGTTTATTTTATAATTGTATTAAATGAAAAAGGGGATTTTGAGACTAGTGAAATCTATTTTTCATGACTGAGAGATAAAGACTATGCATATGATTTATAAGGGACTAGCTTGTGGTAGGTAGCACTCTTAGATCTTGAGATGCCTTTCTTCCACTGTGATCTTTTTGATGCTGGTTTCATTTTCCCCAATAGGAATTTTGGGCTTTGAAATAAATCCTTGTATAGAGGAGTTATCATTATACCTTAAATATTGATGTGGGAATAAGTATCAAGGAATTATTTGTTCATCAGGTTAGACATGCCACAGGCATGGTCAACTGTTTATGAGGTCGTGTGAACCGCTCTTCACTTTAGTGATAGATGACTCGACACATAGTTGTTTGAGTTATAGTTTTATGGGATGATGTGCCATTAGATTTTGTAAACTCAAGGTTGTATGTGTTGACATATGCATTAAACATCGAGTGTTTAACGATGTAATGAATAGGTTGAGTTTGGTTTAATCATGAGATTTTTTTTCTTTTAGTTTGTTCTTGGGTTAACTCTAGAGTAGAATGACTAGGGTGTTAAGGTGAGATTATCCCAATGCTTGGTTTGATTTTTGGGACTTAGGTGTTTTGACACGTCGGTCGGTTTAATTTTGTCTTTAATGCCAAATGTCTGACATGGTGATCATGGTTAATGGAATGTCACATGTTTGTTTATGGTGTTTCTGAGCTATAACACTTGTGAGTGGATGGTCTTTCCTTTAAATGACATGGAAAATCTTAAGGTGTGTAGTGTCACATTGGTTCTTGTGTACGTGTCAGTGCATTACTGGTAGAAATAATTGGATGAGGTTGGTGGTTTGAACAACCCTTTAGAAACTTCATTAGTTTTAGAAGATTTTAAATGGTAAATCTTGAAAGGACGTAAATACTTCAAGTGGTATAGGCATCGGGTTAAGTTGTTGATGCGTTGGTAGGTGAAACTGGACTATTATGAAGAGTTGACCAGTATTGGTTTGAATGATCTTATTGATTTACTCTTAGTGTACTCTTCTAAATGAGACAAGAATTTCCCATATCTTGACATTGTCCTAGATGCACTAGGAGAGTATCTATTGTAAACTACATTGAAGTTTAAAAGATGTGGGGTTGTTTCTTGATCTCTTTCTAGATTTTATATGGGATTCATGGTTCTTTGGGTTGCATTTTTATTCATGTTGAGTCATGATGGTTTAAAAATAGCCTAGTGATATCTTGATTTGGGAATGTCACTGGAAGTCAGGTAGGGACGTCAGTGTAAATGATTGTGTTTGATGATGAATTCCTTAGGTATGAAGGATTTTTGGTTCTATTCAGGATTCATAGACTATCTAAGATATTAATATTTGATAATGGTTTGCACGACGTGGATTGAATTATTTCCATTCATGCTTGTTGTGTACGATTGGTGATGAAATCAGATCAAAGACACATATCCAGTTTAAGAGTGAGTGTGTGTTTGTGGGTCAATGATGTTTTTGGGGAAAACATGCATGACCTGTTTCAGTTGGTTTCTTGCTTTTTGACCATCTCCCTCAATGAGGTCACTATTATGGCCTTAGATTTAATCGGGCTCACCACTTGAGGAAATCATATGCGAAGCATCAATATAATGATACGAATGTATCCTTTTATGAAATTCCAAAGGTGGAAGAGTCACCATTAAATACCAATATCCTTAGTGGGAAGCACCAACTAGACAGTAGTTAAAGAGACAATGATGACATCATGTCTTTGGTTGTTTGGGATCAGTTAAACTCCATTTTGATTCTTTGTTAGGAGTTTGAGATTTGGATCAGGTTTTAAAGGCTTAAGTACCTTGGGCTTGGGAAAAGGTTAATGGTGCATTTGGCTTTTGGAAACGCAACACGACCATTGAAAGAAACCTCACGACCTATATGGGTTGGGTGATGTTTTAGTATTTTCTGAAGGATTTTTGAGGATGATAAGTTTTAAGGTGGCTAGATTATAAGAACTCGTGTTCTGGACTGGATGGTTTTTGCAAAGTTTTTTGATTTTTTTCAATTACTGGATAAACCGAATTTAAATCTGTGATTTAGAATGAAGTTACGAATACTTGAACCTTTAAAGTGATGTTATAAGTATTTGGTAAAGTTTTAATGGGTTTACTAGGTGGTTCGATGGGTTTTGAGAGTGCAAGACTAGGAAAGATAAGTTTTTAGGAACTTGTAGGGGGTGCACAGTTAGAGCATAGTCTGCCAGATCATGTAGACCAAAGCAGGTAACCGTGCGACTTACTTATGGTGGGATAGAGGCTTTCACATAGCCTGTGCACGGTTATGTTAACCATGTGGGACAGATGGTACGAGGTGAGTTTCTTAGATAGTGGGTGCCTGGTTCTCGCTCAAATTTACCCAAGAGATGAAGGTAGAACGGTCCTTGTAGTCTAGATTGGGTTGTCGAATCCACTGAGACCTAAGAAGATACCTAAGACACACAACCTATGAGGTGTATTTTTGGCTATGAAGTGGACAACTTGGTTTTGATTTTGGATGGTTTTAAAGAACACTAATAAACCCATGTGAATTCAATTAAATAAAAATGGGTTTATCTTAAGATTATTCCAGGGGTGGATTGAATGAATTTTACTTCTTTAGACAATTTTGGTTTAATTAATTTTTGATGAATCCATTCTTCAAAATAATACTACCTTCATCATTTTATGGTTTGATGCAACTAAAATCAATTATTAATCCCCTACACACTTATAGAACCAAATTCATGATTTTTCCAAGGTATATGGTCATTTTATTAATTTGATTTAGCTTCCTCAAACATAGTGAAGATGAAGAGTGGAAATATCTGAAGAATGGAAGTCTTAAATTAGTTGACCAATTAACAAAAATTCGTTCATAAAATAACATTAAATCCAGCCTTTTAATCTTCCTAATATCAACCCATTAAAGGGTTATCCCTCCATTGATGGTATACTCTCAATGGTGGTTGGAAGATGGCTTACAAGTATTAGATTGAAGAAATTAAAACCATGGAAATAACGAGCACTCCTCCGTGTGTGTGAATGAAATTCACACCTATGTGTGAAATAATTCAGCACAGAAAAAATATATCAGTGTGCTTTGTGATTATAATGTTTTAATGAAATAAATGGTAATAATAGAAGATAAATATTTTGATGAAGAACAAAGAAGTATAAAAAGGAAACTTACATGGAAATTGAAATGCGATTACAAACACAAAGTGGCAGCATAACATTACAATTAAAACAAACACAAAATATCCTCAAATAATCCAACACCACTACCTTAAATAGCAATTTTTGAGCCCTTGGTTCGAGCCTCCAACAGTAAAAGTCATCTCACTTGAGTATGGTAGGTCTAGGGTGGTGGAAAGTTTGTGGAAAGAATACTTTCCACCCTTGACCCGAAAAGGCATCCATCTTGCATCCACCAAACATAGGCACATGAAAATCCTTCTAGATGGCCGAATTTGGGTGGGCCATAAAAGTCTTAAATTAAGATCCGGATGTCCCCTAACATCCTATAAAATATCAGCCCAAAAGGAGTTATGGTTTAAGAGATATGATTTAATTGGTGGTCTGTTTTTCTGGGCCGCAGATTCTGGACCAGATTTTGATATACTATTTGGGACTCATAAATAGCAATCATGGAAGCCGAATTAGCATTGTATACTGAATAATGATTTGTTAATATATATGTATTATATCATCTCACAGAATTTGGGATTCATTGGGCCTGTATTGTGGGACCCACATTCTCATTAGTGGGCTAGTGTCCAATCTGCCTTCTCCAGAATTGTTTCTATTCATCACCAAATATCTCCATCAAAATTTATGAATCATACATTGATCCCTGAATGAATTTTTTTTAAATTGAAGTGAAGATACATTTCAAAAAATATCAAATTAAAATATGTATAATTACATTGCTTATAATCGGATGACCCATTGGGCCGAAATTGGCGTACATTAGGCATGAAGTGCACAAATGATGAGAATGAATGTTCAAAATCAAAATCCACTAAATCAATCCCATAAGAAAAAAATGAACATTTAATAACATTAAAATTTAATTATTATATGTGTTTTTATTGGATAATCACACCCCCCAACTTGATATTTTCTAGTCCTGAGAAAATAATTCAATGATTTTATTTGAATTCCTTTCTTCAAACACATTATAAAAAACAATTCTCACAATGTAAACTGCACACAAATATATCTTTGTAACCTATCAAAATAATTTAAAACTAGATAATTTTAAAAGTATATCTCAATCCAAAGCCCATTTCTTTGATTAAATCCATCATCATAATTCATCCAACTCAATTAGGTGTAATGATGTGTTGTGAATCACAATAGATATGAGGGTTCATTTTCATTCAAGGGGAAATCATGGAAGCGCTAGGTGGAATCACTTTTAATCCTAATATGAGTATTCATTATTTTTTCTTTTTTCTTTTTTACTTTTTTTTATTCTGTAATGTTTCCATAGTAATTGATATTGCAGTTAATCAAATTAACCCATGTAGTGAGACTTTGCCGATGACTCCCAAGCTCAAAGGCCTTAGGGCACCAAGTGAAGCCCACATACTCGGGCATCATATCGAGTTAACTTGATCAAAAACAGAATCATATTACCATAAATAGAGATAGAGTTAAGAACTCAGGGCTAGGAAACTCTGGAGTCACGATCCCTAAGTGCCAAAAGCCTCGCATTTTATCAATCCATTGCTCTACATGAAAATTATTATTATTTTTTATTTTTTTATTTTTTTGAATACTCATATTATTCATAAAAATAAAACCATCCTATTATATTTATTATGGGACCCTGAGAATTCAAATTATTACCCCACGATCTAGAGGAAGTGGATTTTGGCATTTTAATTTAATAGATGAAAATAAAAATGATGAAAATTCTCATCAGACAACCAAACTTCCAAAATCAATTCTTTTAAACTTAATCATGAATTAAATTAAGAGTCAAGGAAATAAAAAATATTTTCTATGTATTTTTAATGTGAGAAAATATGTTATTATATGAATGATAAAGGAATTTTACTTCTTTTTTATCGTTGTTTTTTTAACAAACATTTTGTTTCCACACCCCCCCAACTTAGAATTAAACTGTCCCTAGTTTCGTAAAAAGAAAATTTAGAATGGGGTAGAGGAATAAAAGGGAAGTTCAGTAAGGAAATTGAAATATTAGGATCATGGAATGAAGTCACATGGTGGTTTAAGTTTGAAGTTTTTTCCACTCCAATTTAGTCCTTTTATATCCATGTCGCTTGCAGAGTTCCCTAGTGGAAAAAGGAAAAAACACTATATATATATAAAATTAAAATATAATTATATATATAAAATATAAATAAACTGATGATACACTTTCTTCTTTTTAAATTTCTGGGTAAGGTATTACTCAAGGATCACACCACGTGACATGGATGAATATGGTGCTCCTCTTTCGTACCCATCCATACTCATAATAGAAGAACATTTAAAAAGTCTATTTATTATTATTATTATTATTTTTTATTTTTTTTAAATATAAAAATGATTAATTAATCTTATTTGAAAAATAAATATGATTCAGAAAGATTAAAAACATGAAAACCACAGGTTGCCTCCTGTGTAGATCTTTTGTTTAACGTCGTTAGCTCGACATGAACCCCACAACTTACCCAGTACCAATTTTCAACATTTTAAAGACCCCATATTTCTCCATTTCTAATATATTGAGATTTATTCTTTTCTTATAATTTTTTGTGTGTGCAAACCTATGTTCTATAATGAGTGGTAAAGTCCAAGGAATATCATAAATGGTTGATCCAGTTTATTTTTTAGTATTTTGAAAGACATTAAGAATCATTAAATCTTTATTGGTTTCAAGATAAGAAATTGTGAAAATTGGAAGTTTTTGGTTATCCCCAATAAATGGACTCAATATTTGTGATTTCTCTCAATGTTTCAATGGTTGGTGTTTTTGAAAATTCATCAATGGAGTTATACTTAGGAGACTCAATCCATGATGTCAAATTCTCATCTTTTGAATCCAAAAAGTCAATTTCCTCCTGATTTAAAGACCCTTCAGCAATTCCTTAATCCTCTTCATCTATCCCAAATCCAAAGGTCGGTTCTAAAATAAATTTATGAGAGGTTTTTGGGACAAAATAGTCTTCTATAAATGTTGAGGAAGGGATATCATGAGTGGGAATGGGTTCTATAACTGTCTCGAAGTTTTTTAATTCTAATCTCAAAGATGAAACCTCAAAATTCATTTTATCCATTTTTTGACACAATTTTTCAAGTAATGGTTGTGGATCATGATGGGAAAGGGGTTGACAAAGATGGTATATTCCAGGTGGATAATTAAGTTGTTGGAATTTCACAGGAGGGTGTTCAGATTGGATTTGTGGGGATTGAAACTCATTATATGTTGGGATGTTTTTTGGATCATAGGAGTAAATAAATTGAGGTTCATTAGGTTTTTGATGATCCCACATGTATAAATTAGGATGTTCATTGTAAATCACACATGGGTTTGGTGATCAAATTAGGGATAGGTTTCCCATGTTTGTACTTGTTCAAAATTGAATTCCATAGGAGTGAGGGGGTGAGAACATAGAAGAGGGATGAAAAAAAGGATGATAATGTCTAAGATAACTTACTTAGGTCCCCAGAAACGATGCCAAAATTTGGTTCTCACTCAAATTTACCCAATAGATAATGGTAGAACGATCCTTGTAGTCTAGATTGGGTTTTTGAATCCACTGAGACCTAAGAGGATACCTAAGACACACAAACTATGAGGCGGATTTTTGGGTATGAAGTGGCCAACTGGGTTTTTATTTTGGATGGTTTTAAAGAACACTAATAAACCTAAGTGAATTCAATTAAATGAAATTGGGTTGATCTTAAGATTATTTTAAGGGTGAATTGAATTAATTTTACTTCTTTAGAAAATTTTGGTTTAATTAATTTTTGATGAATCCATTCTTCAAAATAATACTACATTCATCATTTTCTGGTTTGATGCAACTAAACTAAATTATTAATCCCCTACACACTTAGTGAACCAAATTCATGATGTCTCCAAGGTATATAGTCATTTTAGTAATTGAATTTAGCTTCCTCAAACACAGTGAAGATGAAGAGTTGAAATAACTGAAGAATGGAAGTCTTAAATTAGTTAACCAATTAACAACAATTCATTCATAAAATAACATTCAATCCAGCCTTTTAATCTTCCTAAGATCAACCCATTAAAGGGTTAGCCCTCCATTGATGGTATACACTCAATGGTGGGTGGAAGATGACTTACAATTATTAGATTGAAGAAATTAAAACCACAGAAATAACGAGCACTCCTCCGTGTGTGTGAATGAAATTCACACCTATGTGTGAAATAATGCAGCACAACAAAGATATATCACTGTGCTATGTGATTATAAATTTTTAATAAAATAAATGGGAAGAATAGAAGAGAAATATGTTGATTAAGAATAAATAAGTACAAAAAGGAAACTTACATGGAAATTCAAATGCGATTACAAACACAAAGTGGCAGCATAACATTACAGTTAAACCAAGAACACAAGATCCTTAAATCCTCCAACACCACTTCCTCAAATAGTCATTTTTGAGCCCTTGGGTAGAGCCTCCAATAGTACAAGTCATCTCACTTTAGTATGGTAGGTCTAGGGTGGTGGAAAGTTTGTATAAAGAAGACTTTCCACCCTTGACCCGAAAAGGCATCCAACTGGCATACACCAAACATAGGCGCATGAAACAACTTCTAGATGGAAGAATTTGGGTGAGCCATATAAGACTTAAATTACTCTCCGGATGTCCCCTAACATAATGTAAAATATCCACCCAAAAGGAGTTATGGTTTTCGGGATATGGTTTAATTGGTGGTCTGTTGTTCTGGGCCACAGATTCTGGCCCAGATTCTAATATACTATTTGGGCCGTATAAATAGAAATCATGGAAGCCTAATTAGCATTGGATACTGTAGAATGATTTGTTACTATCTATATCTTCTATTATATCATGAAGTTTAGGCTTCATTGGTCCCATATTGTGGGTCCCACATTCTCATTAGTGGGCTGATGTCCAATCTTCCTTCTCCAGAATTGTTTCTTTTCATCGCCAAATATCTCCATCAACCTTTATGAATCATACATTGATCCCTGAATGAAAAATGTTTAAATTGAAGTGAGTATCAATTTCACAAAATATAAAATTAAAATATGGATAATTACATTCCTTATAATCAGATGAATCATTGGGCCTAAATTGGTGTACATTAGGCCTGAAGTGCACAAATGATGAGAATGAATGTTCAAAATAAAAATCCACTAAATCAGGCCCATAAGATCAAAAAATGAACATTTAATAACATTAAAATGTCATTATCAAATGTGTTTTTATTGGATAATCAGTTCCAAATGATTAGCTCATGGTTTTCCAAACCGTGCAGGTTAAACCATGCAGACGTGTCTGTTTTATGAATTAAATTAAAAAAAATTAAAAAAAACTCACTCCCTCACCCTCTATCTCACCTAACAAATGATTCACCCCACCAAGGGGTCCCCCATTCTATTCATGATGTCACCCCTCATCTTCCTCTCCTCTAATATTCGATTCCGGATGGTTTTCTCCTCTTTCTTCGCACGATACTTCATGGTAATCCCTATCCTACCTTCTCCTCTTGGTTTCTGGCATTTTTTCGGACTCTCCTTCACTCTATAAAATTCATAAGAAACCCTAAGGTTGTAATTTAGTCCATTTTTATTGGTATTCTTAAGGTTCTAGGTTGTAAAAATGGTGTCTCAGGACCTGTTGGTTCATGTTCTGACATCCACTGCCAAAGGTGAGGTGGTTTATGACTATTCATTATGCCACAATCAATTTGAGGCAAGTGTTTATAACAATAATTTACTTCAACCCCTCTATTTAGGGTTTAGTGGTGTTTATGAGACCAGAGGGAATTTTTGTAGGGTGTTACAGTCTTTTTCCAGGTGCGTGCACACATTTTTTACAAGTATTAATATATATAGATAAATATATCTTCCGTGTGCATGTTCCCTCATGGTGTGGGGCAAAAATACATAAGATTAAGGATATATATATATATATATATATATATATATATATGGAACTGTGGGTGTGCGGGTAGGATGTTTCTTGAGTTATTAATCTTGGATGGACCATCCTTTGAGGTAGGTTCCCTAACCTAACTCTTTAAAAATTATGAAGGCATTAGTTTATTATAAAATGCTTCTTGATTAGTCGAATTGAAAATTCTAAATTGAACTTCTTATGATGAATAAAATGATTTTTTTGAGAATAAAATCATGTTTTTATAATAGAAACCCTAGTATAAAGGTGTGCTACCTCCAAGATAAAAACATAGTTATTATCGAGTCATGTTTTCTTGTCTTGATGTTTTGTGGTTTTTTCCTATGATTTAATAGTTAGAGGAAGCTTGTTTAAACTAATGGGATATAGTTTTCTTACCTAGAAGATATATTGGATACTTTTTTTGTTGACACACTTGAGTTAAATAGTTCTTTTGAACTAGAAAGGGATATATGGATGGGTGAACCATGTGGTATGTTTTAGGATAATTGGTTAAGTGAGAGAGATTACTCAATAGTTTGGCTTTCATTGTTAATGGGATAATTAAAAAGAAATGGATAAACGAGTAGGTAAATCATAGGATTTTTTAAATATGAAATGTCAATGTGAGTGGGTATACTCATATAGATTTAATTGTATTAAATGGGAGATATGAGTAGGTATACTCATATGGAATAAAATGGTTTACATGAGTGGGTAAACTCATATGGTTTGATTTGAATAACGGTTTAAATGAAAGAATGGGTTGATAGATGCCATGGACTTCTCTCCATGGATTTGTAACACAATAGTGAACTCCTTTAGTTGATCATGCCCCTTGGGTATTGATTCCATAGGATGACTTGGGCCTTGCTTCCCCGTAGATCTGGCTTACTTGGACTCATGTAGGACATGTTGGTATGTGATCCTAGGACTTCGACCATCTACTAGACTAAGTTTCGACTAGGATTCCCATTGGACTCGATGTGGATTCCTTGGAGGAGTTCCTTGGGTCCAACCCTTCATGGTCCAAATTTCTTATATGGATTCCTTGGGTGAGTTCCTTAGATCCATCCCTTCGTGGTCTATATTTCTTTATTTAGTATGGCCATGAGGTATTTGATACACTTGAATATACATATTGGTCGTGGTAAATTGTGATATGTGGTTATACAGCAAGGCCATGATTGTATGACATGTTTTGATGAACGGTAAGGACGTGTTATTTTATTTGTGAATTACTTCTTGGGGCCTTGTTATAGGAGCTTGAATATCTTGTGTAGGGATCCTTGAGGGGATATTTTGGTATCACTGTTATTAGTTTACATGCCATGGTCATTTCTTGTTTGTATTTATAGATTATGTATTTTCCCACATACTTCATGTTTACTTTTGAACATAATTAGTTTGGACTAGAAATTTGTGGGTTCCGACCTACTGAGATATTATA
Source organism: Viscum album (assembly GCA_963277665.1). Classification (NCBI taxonomy): domain Eukaryota; kingdom Viridiplantae; phylum Streptophyta; class Magnoliopsida; order Santalales; family Viscaceae; genus Viscum; species Viscum album. Next base: position 644,556,343 of record OY728125.1, on the reverse strand, counting down.
TCACACCTTGCCTGGGTACCATTGGTTCCTGAGTATACACTTATTTTTTTTAGGGATATGGACCTATGATTGTGCTATTTTCTGTTTTACCTTGGAGTTAGGAGAAAATGACTGAGCATGAGGTTGGGATGCTCATGGAGATTTCCTTGGGGATTTAGGTTTTTTCTTTATTTCTGTACTGAGATGTAAATCATGTTGTTTTGTTTAATGTTTTCGAAATGTGTATCACCATGACATGAATACATTGTATAAAATAGTGTTGACAATTTTATATATTCAGTTTATATTCCAACTATGTTCCATTATTTAATTACTTCTTTATATTTCTTCCACTGATATCTGTTGCTTTCTATTACTATCTATTTACCACTGTGCACTCGAAATATGAGGGTATAGTCTCCCCACTGACTATCCTTACACCCTCTATTCTAGTCAGTGACCTATGGAATACAAGGAGATGTGCTTGAGGTCATGTGATGACCGTTCCAGCTACCGGTTTAGTGGTCAGTCGGGCCGGGATGTTACATAGTTAATAAACTAAAACACATGACATTTAATCAATAAAATGAGAATAAAATTCATCTATAGATTTTATCATATGAAAAACTCACGGATAATAAAAATGATAACAGAAATTTATTTAAATGAAATTATTAATTATTGGATGTCATGTGTAATGTATATGTAGACTTGTACTGTCAAGATCCATCCCCCAGATAGTTTAAAACAATGGATAGAAACCCATTTAATTTAGGCAACATATCTATATCATGAGAAAATATCGATGCATTGAGGAGCTATATAAAGTTTGGGCTCAACCCATCATTTCATGTCCAACACATTCTTCATATAGAGTAATCAATTTAATTATTAAAGAATATGCCTTATCAAATATCTGTATAGAATAAATAATATGTAATTATCCATATTTACCCAAATAATAAATAACTATAACATTATACACCATATGTAAAATGGTACATTATTTAGGAAATAGTAATATCCATGGTAAATGAAATTGATAATTTGGGGAAAATTAAATGTTCAATGATCATAAGAGATTGAATATTTCAAGGGGAATAAAAAATAAATCAAGGAATTGAATGTGAATACTATCCTTGGAAAAATCAATCATAAACCATATAGAGGAAGAATAATATTTATATCAATAAAATATATCACAAGTGGAGTAAAATAAAGGGTTTTTTTCATTGATGGATATAAATAAAAGGATATTTTTAAAAACATTTTTGAAGAAAATATACTTTGTTTTGAAAAAACTTTTCTTTGAAAATAACTTTTGAAAATATCTTCTTTAAAAAGCAACCTTTTAAACATGAAAATAATGATTCCAATAAATGATGTCGAGTAAATCCATACTTTTTGTATAAGGTAAAAATAAAATCCTTTTTCACGGTAAAAAAGATAGAAAAATTCCTTATTTAGAAAATAACAAGAATGTTCCTTTTAAAAAATTGGTAAAAGACAAAAAGGGGTAAAAATTATTTTAATAAATCATGTTAATTTTTTTTGATTTTTTTTTAGAAAATTGGATTTTTAGAAGGCAAGAGGTTATATGATTAAAGAGAGAAATAAAGTCAGGTTTTAATAGAACCATTTAATAAAACATTTTGAGTACTAAAGAGTAGGAAAATGGTACTATTACTTAATAAAGGTCATGGATAACTAGAAGATAAGAAAATTAAAAAGGTTTATTAGACAGTGATAAAATAATTTCCTATGATGGAAATTTAATTGTAAATAATCCCAAATAAAATGATACTGTAAAGTAAACCCTTGAAATAATTATAATGTTGGAGAGAGAATAAATCAATAAATAGATCATGTTTATCAATTATAAATACAAACATAGAAGAATAAAAAAATAAATATATCGTAAAATTCATTATAAAAATGATCATATAATATTAACGATAATGAGGAAGTAATATAACCTAATGAAAATAAATTGGGTTATAAAATTCTTTTCTTCTTAGTAACTTTTAACACAAATCTCCTTAAATGAAATAATTCAAATTGAAACTAAAAATATCATGAAGAATGATTGAATCGTGATATTATAAAAATAAGTGGTAGTATGTGCACTATATATAAGAAATTAGGTGTATAAAAATAAATTTATTGTTTTAATATAAAGTTAACAATCACAAAATGAAGTGATATTGAAAAGATAATCATTAAAAAAGTTCTTGATGAGAACAATCTTTAAACATTTCAAAGTGTCCCATACCACTTTGAAACATTTGAATCATAATATCCATAAAGGAATAACATTAAATGAAACATAGAATATCCTTATAATAAATAATATCATGATATAACATTTCAAATAGTAGTATATACAACACATAAAATAAACTATATTCATAACCACAAATAAGTCTCAATGGAATGTAAATTGAGATGAAATCCCTTAACTTGCGTTTCCTTTCGGGTGAACATCCTTTAACTTCATGTATAAGAAAATGATGTTAATTTTTTTTCTTTATTGAAAACCTTTTTCATTTTTATAATATATTTTATTTCACTTATTACTATGTTGTATACAACTATATAAACAATTATGTTTATGTCAGTTGTTTTGACCAAATTCAATTTATGTGTCAAAAAAAAACTTTGGTAGGTCAACTATGGTCAAAGGTGTAATTATATAACATATAAAAAATAATAGTAATGACATAATAATCATATTTATTTATCAATTATAATTTTAAAAACAATAATTAAGTATGGATAGGAGAAAGGAACCAATGTTACAATCATGGAGACTGTAGACCGTACGTACGCATGAGTAACGTTACCATTTTTTAATGATCGTTATGGAAAGAAGGTAAGTAACACCATATATTTAAATAATTATAATTATATTTTAAATACCATGTTATTTAATAATATATAATTATATATATAATTATTTTTATGTAAAACTAATCACATCATGTTGAGGAGGCGGTAGTCCACACGTCCATGAATGATGTTATCAATTTTTAAGTGTGTGAAAGGGTAACAAAAATTGATATATATTACATTTACATCATGGTAATTATTTAATAAATATCATATATATGTTTTATATGTCACATATTTTTAATTAAAATAATATTTTATACATTCTATGTATCGTGTGATCGAATCACATCACTTTTAGGAGGCGGTAGTCCACACTTCCACAAACGATGTTATTGTATTTATAAAAAATGGAAAGTATAAGGGTATGTATTATAAAAAAAATTAAAGATGTATAAATACAATATAAATATCATATATAACATATATAAAGATATTTTATATCATAATTTTCAACCATGTAATGTGGTAAAGGTAAACGAACAATCATCATTTTGTGAGGCAGTGGTTCGCCATTCACACAAAGAGTATGTTTATTACCCATTAGATGTGAGTGTGTGCAAGTGTATATTGAAATATTAACAAAAAAATCCAAGTATATTTATGATACTTGTGTTTTTACATAATCATGGAATCAAAATAGTTTACGTAGTTGAGAATAGAAATAAAACTAAAAATCTAGAGGAAGTTTGTTACCTCTTATTTGGGTAACTCCTTTTGGTTTGTACCAAAAAGATTTATTGGATTGCTTCCTTCCAAAGAGGAGGATTATAGGATGATGGGAGGTATTTTTAGGATCAATTTATGTATTTTTTTTATAACTTAAGTAGTTTTATAGGTGTGAATAAGGGGGAGAGGTGGTGACCTTTTATAAGGGAGGAAAATGACTCACATGGTATTTTTGATAAGAAGTTTGGTGCACCCACATTTTTACCTAATAGAAGTCATAAAAAACCAAAACAAACTCAAAACTTTAAGGTTTATGGAAGAATTATGGCCATAAAATGTATTTTTACATGTTTCTAGGTCATTTTGGCCCTTATGTTAAAGGTTTAGTCCTTCATTAAGCTTAATTTTGCCTTAATAATTGTAATTAATTTTAATTACTTTCACAAATATTTTTGGTAAAAAACCAAGTTGAAATTATAAGATATTATAAATTATTATGATTCCGAATATGGAATATTTTTTTCCAAATTCCAACTACATAAGTGTTAGAAATTAATTTAAATTCAATCCCGTAGATGGGGTGATAATGTAGGTTTTTAAAGTAAAAACATCCGAAAATTTGGTATGCTTTTATAGTCAATTTCAAAGTGAAATTGATTCAAATGACCAAAATTGGATTAATTTATAGAAAAATTATCTAATTAAACTTTAAAACCAATTTAAAATATAATTTAACCTTATAAATAAATCTTATGAAAAAGATGTTTTGAACTAAAATTTAGTTTTTTTCACTATTTATTAAAAAAATGAAATTTCACATAAAAATACCAAAAATTCACCCAAACATAATTTTTTATTTCTTTATTTAAAATATAAATTTTATTTTGATATATAATATTTTAAAAGTTTCGAAAATTTGGTTTAAAATAGGTACTTTATTAAAAGGTGGTAAAAACACATTAATAAAAATATAGTATTTTAGGTGTAAAATTGGGTTTGTTCTTATGTTATGTCTATAAAATGTATTAGATGAATATAAAAAATATTTGATTTAATATATAATATATATTATATTAATATCACTCACTAATTTTAATTAATTTAATTTATTAGGATAAAATATCTTTGTGAGCATAAAAATAGATTTCTATAAAATACTCCCTTTATTTTCAATTGGTTCTTATATTCATTTATAATTAATTTGTAACTAATGAATTCATATTATATTTTTTTTCCGAAATATATTTTCACAGGTTAGTTAATACTATTCATAATGTCTAGTTTATTTATTATTATATTAAATAATAATATATTAATAATATATTATTGTTTGGTAAAACTTGGTCCTATGTGTAATGAAAGATATTGAAGAAACTCATTGTGGAATATATCACACACGAAATTAGTATCATATTCAATATAAGATATAGAATATATTGAATTTATTTAAAACAGTAAAAATATTATAAACTATCAAGATATTATATACATTTACACTCTTGGTGTTGCGTGTCATACATGCTATCAAATACAATGTTGCTACATTAGATTTTTGGGGTGTTACAAGATTCTTCCATATTTAATATCAAATTTTAACATCCAAAAGGTGGATGAATCTGGTCCTATTTTTATCGTTAACAATGTGAAGTCATATTTCTATTGATTTCTCACCCACCTTTTACTCTCTTAATTATTGGGTAAGGAATTGATTGATATGGGCTAGACCGTAAAAATTAAAAATTCCCTATTTAAGGATCTGGTGGTGATGGAATTAGGAGATCCATGTTTTTTTTCAATTGTATTTTTATGATTTCATTTTTTAATCACACATTCATTTTTCTAATGTAAGTTTTTTATTCACCTTTTTTATTAATAAAATATATTCTTATTCAATTATTCTATTCTTATTCATATCATGTTGATACCATTTCTTTAGGGAGTGAATCCATTTACATCATATTTTGTGAAATTCTTCACAAAATGCTGGAGTGATCAATGTTTAAATAGTTTTATTCTTTAATTTCTCCCTCATGAGTATACTTCCAAATTCCCTCGATAAAATAACATCAATGGAGGGATAACCCTCTTATGGGTTGATCCAAGGGAGTAACAAGGAGATAGATTGAATGTTATTTCATGTAATTTAATATTTTTTATATTAATATTTCCATTCGAGGAGTTACATTCTTCTTCATCTTCACCAAATTTAATGAAAACACATTTTGAGTGCTAGTGTGATCCATTTCCTTTGAGTGATCATTAAAGTTATCCCCTAATTGAATTGGTGATTAGACTTGGAATTGTGTAGGTATTATATTGGTGTTTTTTTGGAGAATTATCTTATTATTTGGATACATCTTGAATTAATGATATTAAATTTTCTAAGAAAACATATTCATCAAATACACCACGAGAAAAAACCTAGTATCAAACCACCATCATTTATTATTTAGTTCACATAATTGTTTTTTTATTTAAATTTAATCATTAGTTATACAATTAAAATCAACCCCAAATATGGCCACTTCATATAAAATCCTCCCATAGAATGTATATTTATGTAGGTTTCTTCTTAGGTCCATGTAGATTTGATCCCTACCTATACTAAAACAATCTCTTCTACCTATAGGGTAAATTTAGGCATCACCAAATTTTGGAACCATTTTTGGGGACCTAAGTAAGTTATCTTAGACACTCACATCCTTTTACCACCCCAAATTCTATATTCTCACCCCATTTCTCTTATATTTTTCCCTTTCTATTTGTGTGTGTCTGAAAAATATCAAATCCAAATTTATATCTACTCCAATGGAGTATCTTTACCATTACCACAACATAAAATTAGGATTTAATCAAATTATAAATCAATATTTGGAAGCCCCTGATATAGGAAATTTCTTTTATAAAACCTTTATTGATTACCACACACCCAATGACATATAAAATCTTTGGGAATATAATCATTTAAATGATAAATTTCCAACCCTCTCAAGGGTGGTTCACGAGATCAAACATAGGGAAGTCCGTAATTAATGTACAAAATCCTATCCAGCATGATCCAAAACAAATTCTTTAACAAATTTTTCAACAAATAGATAAAATTAATTTGGAATTTTCATTATTGATATAAAAACTACAGATAATTGAAACAGTTATGGAACCCATTCCCACTTAGGATGTCCCTTCCTCATCAATGATTGAAGAATATTGTCTCCCACAGTTCTCCCATGAATTTACTGAATAAATGACCTTTGGAGTTAGGATAGTTGAAGAAGATCAAGGAATTATTGAAGGGTACATAAATCAAGAAGAAATTTATTTTATGTATCTACAATGGAGTAATTAGACATTATTAATTGACTGTATCGTGTGTTTATTCATTTTAGATTTTTCAAAACCAAACTTCATTGAACCATTTAATATCATCTTGAAATATGAGTCTATACCACCCCTAAAAATGAAATGGAAAATTTGAGGGATGAATCATATTTTCTTAAGGAACTGATTCTTTCTAAATTTTTGGGAGAAGAAACATATTTTGATTCATATTTCCAATCTTCTTTTGGAGGTTTCAATCAAGAAAAATGCAAAATTATTGTACCTCCTTCCCCAATAAATTATCCCTTTATAGGTGATAACTAATACTTTGTAGTATTCATTCCTTCTTCTCTTTAAATCAATAATGTGAGAATGATCCTTAATTTCTTTGGAAGGACAACAAAACCAACTAGATCAACAATTTTTGATACTACATGAATTTCACCACTCATTGTAGAACAAATTATTTTGCATGAAATAAATTCTAAATAAGTAATCAATCTCAATATAATATAAGTGGAGAAAAATGGTTTCCTTAAAATGTTGAAAGTTGGTATTGGATAAGTTGGGGGGGTGGGGTCTAAGTAGAGCTAACAACTTTAAAATAATTGCTTTCCGGGAGGCAACCCGGCTTTTTAATTATTTTTATTTTATTTTATTTTGTACATTTTTGTTTTTTTTCTTATCAAGGGAACCCCCTTGGGGTTTCCAATGTGTTCTAATGTCTCTTGTGTGTGAGATTTAGCAGCTGAATCATTTTAGTATTTCAAAATAAAACCCATGATTTCTAAATTTAAAACCCAGCATTCAATCAGCCCCAAGGAGTATACATGTGATGTAAATCCAAAGTGATCAATTTCATATTGATGAGTCATCGACTTCAAACCAGGTGGTTTTGTTCCATGAATTAATTTCAAATCAAATTCCCCCATATTTCTTCCAAATTACAAATTCTGTCTTCTCTTCTATTTGAAAACTGAGAGAAGTTTCATTCTAAGTTGGGGGGAGTGAAAATACATGATTTTATGATTTGTTTTGGATTTTATGGAAAATTTCTTTAACCTTTAACATGATAATAAATATTGCAAAATTTTAAGAATAATTTCAATTTTTTTTGAATTACTTGATTATGGTTTTAAAGAATGTTTATTTTCTTGAGCATAGTTTTTGTAAAGTTTGGTTTTCCGATGTGATTCTTTAGTGTTTAAATTTTCATCATCTTAATGAAAATTCCACATGAACATCTATTGGATTTTGGGTGTAAGTGTGAGTTCATGGGTCCCTTTCATCATAGCATGGGGTTTGGGGTCACATTTATTTTAATTTGAGTATCCAATAAAAAAATTGAAAAAAATGACTACATTGATCCATTTTTTTTGAAAATGCATGGTGTTTAGAACTTGGTCATAAAGACTCCATAGGTTTCCCCAGATTTAGGATTTATATCTCTATTGTGGAGCATTGAATTGAAAATTTGTGTGGAGTTTGACACTTAGAGATCGTGACTCTATAGTTTTCTTACATAGAGTTAGTTTTTTCACCTCTATTTTGGTTGAAAAGAAAACAAATAAAAAAAGAAAAATAATAAAAAAGGTAAAATTGGATAATCATATTAAGGTTTAATCTTATCCCCACCCATCTCTTCCAGTTTTTTCCCCTTGAACAAGAAAATTCCCCCATTTATTTTGAGATACATAAAACATCATCATGATTAATTTAAATCGGAAGAAATGTGGTGATGAATTTGAAAAAATACTGGGATTGGGATTGGGATTGAGATATGGTTGTTAACATAGCTTGTGAGAAATTATTTTTATGGTATTCATTATTGTTTAACATGATGTATTTTTATATTTTTCTAACATATTTAAATTTTTGATGAATAGTGAAATATGAAAATTTATGATATATAAATTTATAAGTTAAATACACTATTTGTTGAGTCATTTCTGATATAAGAAATATAATCTCAAGTAATCCTTACCTCTTTAATTTTTTTATTCATGGGGATCAAAAATATTCATAGTCTTGAGCCAAAATATTAAATACTACTAGAAATACACTTATTAGTGACCGCCAAAAGTGGTCACTAATGGTCTTTGTAGACCACTTACCAACCACCATTGGTGGTCACAGTTAGCCTAGTAATGAAGGCCTTTAGCGACCTCCAATGATAGTCTCTATAGCATCTCTACTATGTGACCATTTTGTGGCCACTATTGGTTCGAAATACTTATACTTATAGCGACTCCCTTTAGCGGTTTCTATAGTTAAGGAAAATTCGAACATAAAGTGACCACTTCTAGTGGTCACTATTGATATAAAAAACAATAACTATTAGTGACCGCTATAAGTGGTAGCTATCCTGGAGTTTGTCTTTTAAAATTTCTAATTTTGCTTCCCAAACAACATAAATAGTGCATAAATACTGCAAACATAAAAAAATAGGTCCAAACAGTAGAGACACAAAAAACAACAATTATCCTATAAAAAAATAAATGAGAAACATACTTCATTACATATCTAGTGATCCAAACAACTCAAGTCCATTCCAATCTTCTGTCTCAATAAACCTATAATAAGATACAAAAGAAACAACTAAAGAAAGAAAATACAAATTGACCATATTTATTTAGTTAGTTTATATATATATATAGAATAATAAAAATAGTTTATATTTTATTACTTATAGAAATGAGTCAAAATGTAACATCAAATATTTTTTTACAACACTTTTAGTTAAACAATGACTTTTAGAAGTAAATCAAGTTACCATATAATGACCAATATAAGAAATTCAAGTATTTGATCCATGTACCAATGCTTCATAAAAATTATAAATGATTTAAATATCATTGTACTAAGATTTCATGTCAATCAGTGCTCATTTGGTTGGTTTTGACCCCTACACACATGATTTTATCATTATTGCAACAATGGTAATAGTTTTGAAAATGAACTTTTAATTGTACTGATTAATATGAACATCAGATTGATGTGAGGTTTATTTCAATAGACCACACATTATTTGAGTAATGTTCTACTACCTTTTCACATCAATTAAAAGTCTTTTTTTTGTGTTTGACCCCTTCACGGAAGATGTGTCATTTTAATAACCGTAAGCAACATTACTTATTGTTTTTAATCATACCGAGTGACATGATTATCTGATTGATACAACATTGATTCCTACATATCCAAATTGTAATTATAATTTTTATCCAATGATTTCATGAAAAACCAAGTGTATTATATTAGTATTGACATCTTTTACGTGATTTATTAGTTAACTCCTAATCTGAGGGTAAAATGAAACTTTTGATCATACTGAGAGATTTAGGCATCCGATCCATGTATCAATTCTTCCTGTAGAATATAAATGTCTTAAATATCATTTTCCTAAGATTTCATGTTAATCAGTGCTTGTTTGGTTGGTTTTTACCCCTACACACATTATTTTCTCATTATTATAATAATGATAATAGATGTTAAAATGAACTTTTAATTGTACTGATCAATCTGCACATCAGATTGATGCATAATTGATTTCAATAGACGAAAAATGCTTTGAGGAATTTTCTCCTACCTTTTCATGTTAATTAGAATTCATTTTCTCATTTTTACCCCTTCACAAGAGACAAGTCATTTTAATAACACTAAGAAATGTTACTTATTGTTTTTAATCATACCGGGCGACACAAGAATCTTATTGATATAGAATTGATTTTTACATCCAAAATGTCCTAATGATTTTTCTACCATGATTTCATGACAAACAAAGCACATTAGGTTGGTATTGACATCTTTTACGTGATTTATCAGTTAACTCCAAAATCTGATGGGAAATACCACTTTTGATCATACTGAGAAATTCAGGTATCCAATCCACGTACCGATTCTTCTTACATAATATAAATATATGAAATATTGTCATCCTAATATTTCATATCAATCAGTGCTCACTTGGTGGGTTTTGACCCCTACACACATGATTTTTCATTTTTACAATAATTGTAATATATGTGAAAATGAACTTTTAATTATACCAATCAATCTGTGCATTAGATTGATGTGAAATTGATTTTAATAGACAAAAAATGATTTGAGGAATGTTCTCCTACCTATTAATGTCAATTATAAGTCATTTGCATGTTTTTATTGAATTCAACCATTGGTGGTTGCTCTATGGCCTTTGGAAGTAGGTTAAGGAGTTAATAATTCATGAATGAAGGGATACAAGAATAAGAATTCACCTAGATAGACCAATATCAGTATCTATTGGAGGGAATTTTACCATATTTTAATTAAACTTAATAGTAGACACTATCTAATATCGGATAATGTACATGGTTAGATATATGGCTGAAAAGGAAACCAATGGAACAAATTATTTCATTTCAATAATAACCTTCCATACTAAACTATTAATTGATCCTTCCACATCCATTTCCTAGTAATTCACATCTGTTCATTGATATTATCTTTCTAGTAATCCCCCCACTCCCCCTGTAGTTTTCCCTCCCCCATGGATAGTGCCCCCTCCCCCTAGACAGTGCCCCCTCCCCCCTGGACAGACCCCCTCACCTCTGCAGTTTCCCCCTGCACAACCCTCCCCCTTTCCAACTATTAAATGATCCTTAAACATCCATTTACTAGTAATCCACATCTATTCATTAATATTACCTTGATGGGAATGCCCCCACTCCCGCTACAATTTCCCCTCCCCCTAGACTATTCCCCTCCCCCCTGGACATGACCCCTCCCCCTACAGTCCCCCCCTGCATAGCCCTCCCCCTCACCATATGAATCCCTGCAAACCACCCCCTAGGATAGCACCCCTACCCACCTGAATCTCCCACACCCTCCACCTATAGCCCCATCTCCACCCTATACATCCCCCCCACTTCCCCCTGGACAACCCCCACCTCACAATTTCTTGACTGTATCACATTTGAATATGTTATGTGAATTTAGAACAACAATAATTCATGGTCACTTATGAGTCTCATGATCACTTGATATATCTATAATCACTGAAATCACATAACCATTAGAAGGTCAAATAAATCTCATAAAACTAAATTATTCAGGTAATAACCCCTGAGACCTGAGAAGTATATGATGAATAACCAATTATTATCCCATGTTTTCTCATCGTTCTAATTCTATTTATAGTTAGTTTTGAAAACAAAATGAAATAGTAAATTTGAACAAGAAATAATAAAAATAAAAGATACACACCTCTTGAATATGATGCGTCATGCGGGGCTATGGCTTCTATCTCCATCTGGTGTGGCATGGGCCTACAACAAATAAAAATTATGAATATTTTAATAACAAAAATAATAGAAAATAAATAAATAAATCCAGTATAAACCTATATCATATGATCCCTTACACCATTACTCGGGAACACATATTCCCATAGTGTTCTAAGAACAGTGATCAGATGCACATTTACCTCCTCGAATGCATGAAAACATGGCTCAAAAATGTTTAGCTGTTGTATCATCCCAAACACAAATGGACCCACAACCTCAACATGTGAAAATATAGAACAAGGAATCCCTGTTCCATAGTTCAAATTATATCCATGTCTGTCACGACCAATAATGCGATGGAATATCTCATTCCTTCGCATAGAAAGCTATCACCAGTCTTATGGCAGCTATGCTAACTCAGATTTAAATTGATCCAGTGTAATATTTCAATATATATATATATATAGATGCATATAATTATTGGTAATGATTACAAGAAAGTAATATAAGAGATTCAGCCTCTGGATCATTTCGATCACGATTCCTCATCCACACTAACATTTTATTAGTCGGTGCACCTTTCACCCATAACTATATACCAATAAAATAAAAAAATATTACCCAAAACCATATTAAATAATAAATTAAAAAATTAATAACAAATACATCATGTCGAATTTGAGACATGTGCCGAGTCCTGAGCCTGTGAGGTGGTCCCTAGAACGCTTGATACTCAGAATGACATGCTAATGCCTCATACATTCAATTAATTAAAATTTCAAACAAATAAAATGTCACACATTCTTTAAAATATATATACTCAAATAAATAATCTAACCGCAATAGCCTCAGTATACCAATATACAACTAAATCATGCCATTGAGATGGGAGAACACCTCTCTGGACTTTTTCCAAAATGTATGGGGCACCCACATTTGGTACCCAGTTCTCCCTCTTGAATATGCCTTTATGGTCTTTCTAAATCTTATGACATATGTCCATACAAATTTCTCAAAACTCATCAGGGCATACTTTCATATTATTCTATTTAAGAAAACAAAATCACACATGTTAGTATTTTTTAGACATAGGGAAGAAACTAAAATTGTCCTCGTACATGATCTTCCCTCCATAAATGATCTAATGTATCATGAAGGAAAGAATCCTAGTCAAGCGTGGTAAATGAAAATCAATGTGGGTTTCATATGATATAACCCTTATGATGAATAAATGTCGGGGTAGTCACTCCCACGGGATGAAATCTCTCATCAAATGTTACATCTAAGATCGTGTCAGAATTACAAGATGAAATGACACGACCAACACCTCTCCTATGAGAGGAAGAAGTGGATGAGTTTGATTCTATTGAAATTATAAATATGTGCATATATATATATATGTTTATAAATTAATTAAAAAATAAACACATTTACATTCATACATACCTCTACCCTATGACATAGATGGCTCTGCTGAATGATGTGGATCTGGTGACTGTTCCCCTAACATGCCTGTAGTCATATAAAACATTAGTAATGAAAGGATTCATTTCCTATTATAGTTCCTATATCCATAGACCAATATAAATTACACAAATAAAATATTTCCAAAAGAATATATCCCACGAATATAAAATCACACCATTTTATATTCAAATATGGGTAATCCCATGCTTGATGAAACAATAAAAAGAATATTAGAGTGACATAATCAATTTTTTGTGTTTTTTATTTAATAAATTATTTATTAAATATTCTATTGAAAATTATCCAACCATATTGATTTATTTTTTAATATTTATTAAAGACATCAAAGTTAAAAAAAATTAAAAAAGGTTAAACAATTCATAAAAGGTTAAACAATTAAAAAAGGATTTAAACTGAAGAGTGGGATAACAATTATACCTTTCATTAAACATGAAAATAAACCATTTCTCCTTAAATTACCCCTCTAACCCAATAAATATATTCTTTACGTTGAACTATGGTATGTTGATCAAGCTGTTGTGCAACAAAGGAAATAATCCCGGGTTCATCTCATTCAAATTGAAACACTCCTCGCTGGGGAATTTTCAAAGAAAATAGCCAACTTGGATTCGATGGAAAGGCAATAAAGAAAACTTGTTCCACTTGTGATGTCAAAATAAAAGGTTCATTACCACTTATTCATTTCTATATAACATATTGTTAAAATTCACCAATGTAAACTGATATTGATCAACTTTACTTCCATTCACTGTATAAACCCAATTAGACTTTAACAATATGTATTTCAACCAGTGTGCATATACAACTTCAATGATGTCAGTAAATTGACCATAGTAATAACTAGAATAGACTGTTGGACAAATGATTCCACTATTTTGTGTTGATCATTTGTCATCATCATCTTTAATGAGAAATAGAAATCCATTAGCATCTATAACTTTATAACAATGAGCCATTATAGATAAAAACTCAGCTAGTTTGTTAAATTATTTAGTTAGCATGGGTTCACCTAACTCCCTCTGGTTATGAACCTATATGATTCATAAAATTCAATAATAATTTCTATATAAAGAAATTTTTATTATACCTCACTCATAATGAAAATCAATTTATTCATACAAAATCCTTGAACCAATCACGAAATGATGCATAATGTGATTGTTGAATTTGATATTAATTCTCACGAGACATCTCATATTTTAGCTCATTAATGTGTTTCCTATAAATGATAACGTGATGTTTAAATGATCAAATTTATATATGAAAACAAAACATGTAAATGTTTATCCTTAAAAGTGATACACTTACTGCATTAATTGTGAAATAGATGGAGTATTGAACAAGATATATCGATGAGATTGTATCCACTAGATGTTGTCCATATAAAACATGTTTGCTTCTCCAAATGTACCATTATCAATATGAGTGGTCTTATCTAATTTGGTTTCAACATCATTAATATATTCTTCACAAAAAAGTAGTACACTCATCCATTAAATAACCATTGAATATTGATTCCTCTGGACAAGCTCTGTTTCATACAAATCATTTCAATGTATTCAAGTACCACTCAACAGGATACATCCACCTAAATTGCAATGGACCAGCATCCATTACTTCATTAGTTAGGCTCACTATCAAGTGAACCATAACATTGATAAATGAGGGAGGAAATAGTTTCTCAAAGTGACAAAGCATAAGTACAATTCTATATTTCAAATTTTTTAAATCACTCATTCATTGATTTGTTGAAAAAATATTTCTTAAAAAATTACTCATCTCAATCAAAAATTGAACAAAATTAGGGGATAAACAATCACAAATTTCTATTGAAATCAACTACTGAAGTAGTATGTGATTTTCATGACTTTTCAACCCTTGCAATGTCCTTTTTGTTAGATTCACACACTTTGAAATATTATAAGAGTAACCATTAACCACCATGAGCATCTTTAAACTGGAAAGAAACATCTATTTCTACTTTTTAGTCATCATATATTTTTTAGCATGCATATATTACTTGTTTCTCTCAGACAACTATAAATTCAACTATTTACTTAAACCCATTTCTTTTAAATCACAACATGCATTAACCCAATCCTTTTATTTTCCACTGACCCCAAAAATGGTCCACAGTGTATTATCACAAACATTTTTTTCAATGTACATGAAATCCAAATTATACCTTAGCATGTTAGTTTTCTAATAAGGGAGATTGTAAAAAATACGTTTTTTTTCAAATTATGATTGCGGTGTATACCCGCACCACATATATTAAGTAGTGGATGAGCCACCAAATCCTAAAATTCAAATACTATGTGGATGTTTTATTCCTCAATCAATGATAATATTTATACTCTTATCATGATCTTTGGTGTCGGGTTGAACTCTCTATAACCATAAAATGTCACTTTATCCTTTATAAACCTGTGATGAGGGGGGAAAAAACATCTATGACCTATGTATGTCTATTTTTTAGAATATTTAAGCCATACATAATTTTTAACTTTATTGAAAAAGTGAAATAAAATTCCTATTTCATACACCAAACTGATAAATTTTCATAAGATGGGAAGTCATTGATTGTCCACAATAAAGCAGTCTACAGTTTAAACATTTCATTAATTTCACAATCCTATGTCCTCACACCATCACCCAAAAATTCATTCAACTCATTAATCAATGGCTAAAGGTAAACATAAATCTTAACCCTAGACTTCTAGGTCTATAAAAAAGAGTGGAATGTAATATAAATTGACGTTTCATATGAAACTAAGAAGGAAGATTATATGGAAACAACACCATGGGACATGTGCTATGAGTTGCACCAACCATATACTTGAATGGATTGAAACCATCTACTGCCAACCTTAATCGGACATTACGACCATCTTTAGAAAATTTGGGGTGTCTCGGATCGAAATCCTTCCATGCACGAGAGTCTGCCGGGTGGGTTAGCATATCACTTTCCTAATTTATTTCAACGTTCAATCTCATTAAATTAGAAACTTTAGATCAAATAAAAAATATTTTCAACCTCAACTTTAGGGTAAAGTAATGAATTTACTTTAAAGAAATTGGTTTTCCCTATTTCACAGTCTGACTTTGATGAGTATGATTTCCCTTGTTATCTTTCCACCTAGAAGCACCATAGACCATACCAATATCCAAATGGACAATTTCCTTTTTAAACAACATACAATTGTTTTCACATGAATCTATGGTCTCATATGTAAAACCTATGTTCTCTGTCAAATTACGAGTATGGTAATACGACTCATGAATATTAACGTTGAAAGGAAGTAACTTTTTCAATAACACCAACAACATGTCGAATGATGTTTCTGACTATTAATTCAAATTATTCAAATGCAACAAAAGCACAATAAATAAAAATTTATTGTTAGAAGTATATCTAGAATATAATTCAGTTTTTTCCTCATCAAGTATTTTATAAAACCTCATTGGATCACGATCTGCACCAAATCATAGATTTATTTCACCGGTCTCAACATTATGGATGCTAATGCCTTTAGGAGCCAACCCGTGTACCATTTCAGTAACAATTTCATGCATTGGATCATTCATCCTCGTATAAACGTCCATTTGAACTACATCTATATTTTGACAATGAATATATTCTTCCCCATGACGAGTCCAACTCTTATAATTTTTCAGAAATCCATTTAAGAATAGGTGATCCCCCACAATATCTCGTGTGAATTGATATCTGTTTGAACATTTTCTACATGAAAAACTAATATAGTCTCTTTGAAATACTCTAATGAACTTAATAAACTGCATAATGCCCTCAAAATATTCTATAGATGTTCTATTTGGATTATCAATCCAACTCTTATAAATATTAATATCTGTATAACAAGTAGAAACATTTAAACAAGACGTCATATTATAGGAATTTTTCATATGAAAAAACATATTTAAAATAAAGACTGACCAATTTAATGTAGACCATTGATAAAAAAACAATTTATATCTATGAATAATAAATAGGAGAATAAATATAAACGATTTAACAATTTATATATTTAAGCATGAGATATACATTTATGAATACATCTTTTAAACCAACCAATGAAAATGAAAAATTTATATATTTCAGCTTGAGATAGACATTTATGAACATAGGGTTCATATTGAAAATATACTTGAAAATACATCTTTGAAACCAACCAATGAAAATGAATTCCTTATCATAAAAACAAATGTTTTTTTTGATGAGATATAGAGAATGATATTTCTTTTATAAGAAATACTTTAAAATACAAAATGATAAATTTGAAGTATAATAATACAAATACATAAAATGATATATACTAAAAATATCTTAGGTTTTTTAGAAAAAATAATATAGTTTTATAGAGAATAACTTGTGAGATATTCTCTGGGTGATTATTTAATTTGGATATACAAATTGATTTTTAAATATTCTCTATGTGTATTTTGTATATAGATGGACATGTGTAGTTTTAATAAGATTAATGATTGTGGTGTTTTGTATGATTGGGAGAGACAATGAAAAAGATGATAAATAATGGTGGGATTATAGGAAACAATTGTAGGTAGTGGATTCAAATATTATTTATTCCTATGTATTTTTTTCTTCATGTGGGTTTATCTTATGTGGTAATAACTCATGGAGGTACCCTTGGTAGTGCTCTCCCATGGTTAAAATCATTATATATTGATTAGTTATAGAAATAAATTCTTCTACATCAAGTTTCCTTGAATAGGTTAATATTATGTGAAAAATATATGTGGGATCTTGAACAGTTAATCATACATAAGAGAATTTGGTATCCTGGTTATTTATAAGTGGTATCTGGGAGCCATAGGGTTTATCATACATAGGGAAGCATGGATATAGAAATAAATCTGAAGAAAGTGCTAGTGAATCTGAGTTACTCCTATATAAGTCCCTATGGTATTCAATTATTATGATACATTTCCTTCCCATTCTATTTAAACCCACAATGTGGTTGGAAGTGGTCAAACTAATCCTATATGAGGCATATCATGAATAGTTAGTCTGACATGAGGTAGAATGACCCGGTTAATCTGACATGGTGTTGGAAATAATATGACGTGGCTTTTAAAATTACCTAGTTAATTTGGTTCCACTCTTGAAACATGGTATTTAATCCTACATACCCTATGTCACACATAAGTAATCTGATGTAGTGATAATATTTTCATTTTTATCTCACATATCCATACAAAATTGAGATTTAATCACACATGAACCATTAAAAAACACTTTTAATCATCCACAACAGGCCTTTTCACCAATAAATCAGTAGGGGATAAAAATTTCAAGTTCATATTATTCATTAAAATACCAAATTTAATTAAATTATTAAAAAAAATTTAATCCAAATTCAAATTATATCCAAATTAACCAAAATATTTAAAAATGTGATAATTACCTTAAAATATTTAATATATGGGGGAATATTTGAAATGAAAATAAACTAAAAAATTATACTTTTTACATTTTATCACTCCCCCACATTTAATTCACTATATTCCCTATCAATATCTACACTTAATTCAATCTCAAACCATGTAAATCAAAAGTGGAAGTTAACTCCCTTTGTCCACCTTATTCTCATATTGCTTCCTTTATAAATTTAATTCATTTTTCATTATTCCCAATAAATTTCATTAAATTCCACTTATACATCGATCCAAATGTATACTTACCTCAATTTTAAATGTATCTATCATTTTCAAGAAATGTATTATTATAAGGTTTTATTCTTCTTGAGATAATTAACACATTTTTTATTCTTTCAATGTGATTAAATATCCACTTAAAAATGAAATATTTATCTTAATAAAAAATTATTTTTCATGGGTTGTGTTGGGATTAAATCTTGGTCTTTTGATTTTAAGAAATAATGGATTTAAAGAGTATTATAAATCAATTAAGGTTTAATGTATGAAATTATAAGAAAATACAAAAAAACCCAATCCTCATTTTCCTCCCACAAAGTAATCATGGAATTCCCTATAAATCTAAACACTGAGCTTCTAAAAAATGTCAATATCATAGATAATTGTAAAGATATGTTTACAAAATCCAAACCCTATAACAAAAAATAGGGATCACCTGATGCCACAACAAATCTGGAACCAAGTGAGTGAAAAGGTGGAGTCAAAGGACCCTCAAGACACAAGGGAGAGGTGGAGGGAATAAAGGATGGGAAGCGCACCACTTTGGGTTGGTTGTAATGAAAAGTGATGCGTGAGAAGAGAGAGCTGGGGTGAGGGAGGCAATGGTAGAGGTGGGAACCGAAGGTAGAGATGGTGTCGGAGGCGGGAGTGGTGCGGGTGTGGTGCAGTCGCGACAAGGGAGAGGATGGGCGGCGGATGTGTGATCCAAGGGAGAGAAAGGTCCATGTAGGGTTTGATGAGGGAGGAAGTTATTGAGGGAGGGGGGATACAGAGATGGAGCTAGAGTCGGGAGCATGCAGGTGCAATGAGGGAGATGATGGGTGGTGGAGGTGAGCTGGAGGCGGAGGCAGGTGCAATGAGGGATAGGAGCTATGGTAGGGTTTGATAAGGGGGAAATCGGGTGTGTGGGGGATCAGGGGTGTGGGGGGAGGTTTTTTTGGGTTTGTGCCTACCAAGGGAGGTCTCCTATTCTAGGGGGATCCAAAGCTCAAATTTGTAGTAGTGAAACTAATGAATAAAATAACAAAAAACACCCCTCCCCTCCATTATAAATACCACCCTCACCACCCCTTCTCCTCACACATTATAAGGATTGAATCTTGTCTAATTTCTAATCAATACTATTCCCACATCTCTCTACCACATTTAGTAGCCTTTCTTCTAACCAAAATACCAATCTCAATCCCCTTAAGGAGGGTCTCAAGGATAATAATTCAAGAGGTAAAATCCTCTTTCATTTTACTTTTTTTATTTTAATTTCATTTATTTTCTTATCCTATCTTTATATACTCTATAAAAATATGAATTATAACTCTATTATATTATATATACTGGATTTTAATTATGTTAATGGATGATACATCATCAAAAACCTTTCCCCTCTCCCTTTTATTCTAAAAATGAAAACAGCGTCCGAGAGGTGTTGATTATCACCTTTGTGGATGGTGATTTTTCTTTTTATAATACCGCATTCAAGGATGGTATTAAAATAATTATAATGGTTAATTTTTTTGAAAATTTATATTACAACTTATTTAGTGTTTTTAACAACTTTATATAATTAATATTAATTATTAAAACAAAACTAGTTTGCGATGATCGAACAAACACGCAAATAATCTAAATGATTATCATTAACATTTTATCAAATGAATCATCCTCATATATTGAAACAAAAAGATATATAAGACCATTTAATATTTTTTAAGTTCATTGATAATAGATAATTTCAATTCTATATAACTACTCCCATTTTATATGTTCTTTCATACATGTATACAAGTGAACCAATCATGAAAACCAAGGAAACAGACACTCCTGAACGACAAAAGTGAACCTTATAACTCATCAAAAGGACCATAAATGAACTTAATAAAATTATAGAAAATAAAATAAATGTTTAATAGGTTATTAATTAAATTATTAACAAATCTAATTTCATTATACTGGATATTAAGTGTAGGTGAATAACACTTTCAAACATAAGGTAAAGGATTATCTCCAAACCCCCATTTTTCCTTCACGTTATGATTTATCTTTATTTAACCCAATTTAATTTTTATTTTTTTATATATAATACTCATAAATTATTTTTTATATTCCAAAAATATTAACCTATCTCAATTATTCATTCATTGATGGGAAAATCATGTTTTATAAAGGTTATCTTTTTAATTCCTCCCGATAAACAAGCCCGATTAAAGGGAACTTCCCAATTTCTTACCCCTTTTCAAGTACACTCTATATTATGTTTTAAACCACCATTATTTATATTAAATACTCCATTTTATCATAAAAACTATCTTTGTTCATTTCTGGTTTTATACAAACAATTTTTCCTTTTCCCTTCTAAAATACTCTTAAATAGTTTTCCTTAAACCACACTAAGTGGATCATTTACTGAGTTTCATAAACACTTAATTATATGTTTTAATTTAAATTGGACATAATTTATCATGATATATTCCTAATTTCCATTATGAATGTCCAAGTATTATTTAAATCCATTCTTTCATGGACACCATTATGATATTCCCTTTGGTTATGACTTATTCACCACTTATTCCTTGTATGTGGGGGTATGTATACTTTTTTATTTATGGACAAAATTCATTAAATATTTCATTAAATATCAATATTTGTTGTATCATATATATTATTTTTGTCTTATCCATACACCATTTCATATACAGTATTTATTTTGAATGTTTTTGATAAATCTATATCCTTTACTCAATGAAAATATTTTGATAAGGTATACTATTCTTGAACTAAATATATTTTTGAAGAATGATTTAGAATTACTATATTAGGTGGGGGATGATATTATATTTTCCCTCGATGAAAAAAAGTCACATGAGAAAAAATAGTTGCTGACAAAACTGTTGTGTTTTTTATAAGGAGGATCAGATGGGTTTCTACCCACAAACTTAAACCTTCTCGATGGTATAATGGTTTATATGCCAGATATATGACATCTAATGAATAATAATTTTCTTAATTAAGTATTTAGTTATTACTTTACATGATATTTTCACTATGAAAAAAATATGGATGTATTTTATTTCTCAGTTATTCAGGGATTTTTTTTCCAGTTATCTAAATTTCCTTAATTCTTATGACTTATTGAATTTTATTCACTTAATATTGATTCATACAAACCTTACTGGGTGTTTGAGCTCACAATTTTATTTTTTTCCTTTCCTAGGTTATATAGACAAAATCTTTGAATAAGTTTCATAGAGGCAGTTTATTTTCCTATGTTATGTTCTATGTTTAAATTCTAATGTAATAAAAGAACCACATATATATATATAGTGATTCAAGACTACTAAAATGATCGATAATTGGTGATCTGATCTATTTTACCTATTCCATTTTAATAAATTAACAACTGAATCTAGGATACTTGGCTCGGGGTTGTTATAATTGGCATTAAATAAAGTTTAGTCGAAACCTTGGGAACTAGATGTTAAGAAAACATGAGAATTATAATAATTCCTCATAGCAATTTTTTGGATCAACACTCATGATTATTATGATATAACTTAGTGTTTTCCATTATTTAGTGACAGAATCCAATTAATGAAAGGGAATCAATACCCACAGACAATGTTGGGATTTCCCCATTGATAAAGTCAACATAGTTAGTGTTGGAGATGATAAGATCATGACCATATTAGGAGAACTTAGTCAGGTTATGATGAATAAATATACTACACTTATGTTGGATCATTTCGTGCATAATAATCCCCCATATTTGAATTGGACATCTAACTAACCTATGACCATCACAGCCTATGCCATACCTACCTCTCCTAGAAGAGAGAGCAGGAAAGAGGAGGTACATGACCATCCATACTCCCCACAAGATGTTGGAAAAAACACCTCCCTATGTGACTATACAGGTGTTATACACATATATCTCAACATGGGTGGGGTGAATATAGAAATAACAAAATATAAAATTATATATATAGTATCAACCACTCAGGACCAGCCTATGGATTCACAACCACACAAACTAACTCACAACACTGTCACTTTAACTACCACCACTAAATGAATTTATTAATATCTTCAATATTAATTTAAGAAGGTGAAGATCCTTTATAAAATAAAGAGGATTCACATTTCCTCTATGTTTAACACCCATTTATTTCATTATTTATCATCAACAACATTTAACCACACAACGCACCATTTAATTATCCACTAACCATATCGACCCCCTTAACAAAACCAACCCAAGCCATTCCAATTTTTTTAAACAATTATTCAAATTATTCATCAATAATTGGGAATATAGCATATATAAACCACCACTTAGATTCCCCAAAATCATGGCCAAACAAACCACCTCCTTACCACCCTAAAAGCATGGTCAAACAAACCACTTCCTCATCTACCCAAAAGCACGACCAAAAAACAAATTCCTCACCAACCAAAAAAAATATCCAAAAAAACCACATATCTCCCCACACCTCATTGAAAACACACATCTTTATCCCACAAGAACGACCACACATCACAAAACATATAGATCATTTTTTTACAAATTTACATGGGGGATTTTATCCCATTACACTTTATTTTAGGGGCATTATCACACAAGATAAAATCCTAGGGAAACCATTTCATTATAAAAGTATAAGTACTTATAAAATTTCTATTTAGGGTGATATCACAACAATCACTATAGTAAAATTACAAATATCCAGTGAAAAAATCCCCAAACGACAACAATTTTCAGCGGGGCATCAAGCCTGTTCAATCTAAAATATCACAATCATATCAAGGCTATAAAAACATTTGAAGAATACCCCTTTAACATAAAATTTTAATTTAACCAATTATTTATCTTAAATTAATCCATTACAACCACAACTCATTGGTAAAAAAAATAAATCCCATCCCTCCTCATACACAATAAATAGAGATGAGGGATTCCCTACCTTAAGGAAGATTTTCAATTTGATGCACATCGAATGGTGAGGAAGAATGCCGATGAACCAAAAACATTCCATGAGGAACAACATATCAACCTACACCACATCCCATGTAACACCCCGAGAAAATTTAAATGTTATTTTATTTATAATTAAAAAAATGGAATGATTTAATAAAAAGGTTTTATAAATATTTTTTTAATCAGAATATGTTTTGAATAAAAGTATTACATATTACTTTATATTTTTTCATATCTTAATAAATTAATATTTTAATATATGTATATAATTTATAATTAATATAAATTATTTGAAAAGATATATGTATATGAAGCATTATTTTTAATTAAAATTGTTTATTTTTGTATAGAAAATCAATATTGCATAAAATTATTATTTCATAAAATTTTACATATAATATATTATGATATAAGTAGTATGAGATTATTTTAAATGATTAAGGAAAAATTAGTTTACACTTAAAAAATATACAAATATTATAATTTTAAATATAAAATTATAAATTAATAAAATTATAATTATGAAAATATAATATTAAGAATAAGATTTGAATTAAAATTAAAAATGATGAGAAAAATAACATATATGGTATTAAGACTAGTTTTATAAATATATTTATTTTATTATGTGATAGTTACTATTATTTTATGAAAATTAATTAAGATTTTTTTTGTAAAAATATATATCTATAAGAAAAAATGTTAATAATTTAAGATATTAATGTTAGTATTATAATTAAACATCTAATTTTACATTATTTTAATATATAGTTATATATATTAATAAATTTATGTAATATAAGTTTTAGTTTAAATAAATCCAAAATAATGAAATGAAATACAAACAAAAAAATAGAGAGAAAATTAGAATTAGGGGGGGGGGGGTCACTTCGAGTCTAATGTGGTGGGGTAGGGTTTCATGTGAAGGGGTCGCAAGGTCAGAGGGAGAGAATGACTAGGAGACAAGCCGATGGTGAGGGCCTGTCCTTGTCTTCAGGAGTTGATGTCGAATGATGAGTCGCGACTGATGTAGGATGGTGGTTCACCTTCAGATGCGAGGTCAAGAGGAGAGCGTGAGATTGATTGGAGCCAAGGGCTTCAAATCTTTCAAGGCACAAGGAATCGAGTTTGAAATCCAAGCAGTATGATTCAGATCAAAATGCACGTTGAATCCAAGTGAGGTATGTGGATCTAGATCTGAGTTTCATGGATGTGATTTGGGGAAAATGACATTTGGTTTGGAAATATCCTCTTGATTGTAGATATATACAAGAAGGTATTGTTTTTAATTTTTTTCAGTGTCTAAATCTTCCACAAAATATAGTTATTAATAGTCTACTTCTTCTTATTGACTTACTTTGATCGCTATCTTGATTTGTTTTTCAATCATAATTTAATTTTAATGGTTTGTGTATAAGTTTTCAACAATTTAGGTCCATTTGTTACTTGTCGATTAATATCTGTTTCCTATACTGTGTGGAATCAGTTAAGTAGAAGAAAAATTTCATTTATGATATCATTTTAATTCACTAAATTCATTCTACTTTTCAATTTTCCAACAATTTCTTCCAGTGGATCAAAACAAATTTCCTTACTACTGTTGTTTTCAACATTATAAAGTTGTTGTTTTACCTTCCCATTCCAAATAATTTATGACCATCTTTTGTCCTATTTCAACGCATCTCTTAAGTTATATAGGAATGATATTGGGGTTTTATAAAAAAAATATCTATGAAAGTTGAAATAAAATATTTATAATTATACATTGAATTTGAGTACTATAAGTTAGTGTATCCGTTGGCCTCCACACTGCACTGTCTATCGAGGCATAAGGAAGTGATGCTGTTTGGTTTATTCTGAATTTTTTTCTTTTAGTGAGAAAAGTATAGAAAAGGTAGTAGTAGCCTTTGATGCAGTGAAATAGGAAGAAAAATAAGTCTTCATTTGAAAATAACAAGTGAGGTATTTATTTATACTTTCATTAAAATTCAATTATTATTTTAGTAAATGATAGTTTTATTTGATTTACAAATTTATCTATTTAAATCTTTTTAATAAGAGACAATTTATTTATGTCAATATTATAATTTTCATTTTTTTGTTTCGCATAATTAATATATTTATATTACTTGTTTCCAAATTATGTTGTTGAATTAGTGAGATTATTTATTTATATATGTGCATGACAAATTTGATATAAGGGATAATTATTTCTGCAAAAGTTTTTATTATTATTTAGTTTTGTGTTCAAAAATTATTATTTTGAGAATCATTTTAATTACACGAGAGGGATATATCTCTATATACATCAAAGTTTATGTTTTAATTTGATTTTATGTTAGTATTTCTAAGGGATGGTTCTATTTGTTGAAGCTTCATTTGAACATGAATTTATTCTATTATTATGAAACACATATTTATTTACTTGTATATTTTTATGTTAATAACTATTTTAAATAAATTATACTATAATTTAAGAATATCATAATTTATTTAAAGTCTTATACATGTGATATAAAAATCATGATTATGTAAATAAATCGATGATTTTGTTGTCATTTATATGTTAACATATACATATATGCATGGGCAATTAAATAAACTTTACAAAAATGGATTTTTATGGCAATAAGGATGTAATTTTATGTGCATGGATGTTGATTAATCTTCCATGTGATTATATAACATCATGTATCATGATATTTTATCCTACCAAGTAAAATATGTAATTTTCAATGAAGACTAGTTTTTATATATTTATATATAAATAAAATTAAACATGTTTGTTCTAAACATGATTATAAATATATTTTCAAAGGTAAAAATCCACTGAAAATTATATATATATAAGAAAATCTAAGACAATTTTTTTTATAAAAATCAGTACTTGAACTTTGTAAATATGATAGATAATTGGAGAGTGAATTCATCCCTCAAGTGGGTAGGTCCAGGATATCCTTAAAACTTTTGGGTGGCCTCATTTGCTTTGTTTTTAAGGGCTTGCTTAATATTTTCAGCCGATTCACTGGATTAGTTTTAAAAGCATTTTCGAAGTATAACTATTTTTAAAATCATTATAGTATTTTGTAAAGGTTGTTTTAGAAATTTATTTCTATTTGAATTTTTTGAATTATTATCAAAGGGATATTTTTAATGGTATTTATTAAAGGTTTTCGAAACTCATTACTGGGAAAATGAATGCCCACTCCTTTGTTTTTAAATGTTTTCATAGGAATTATAGAAGTTATAAATCATAATTCGATGCTTTTAATGATAGCGTATGTGGAAGCCTAGTGTAAAGTTGTTTTATCATTGTTTCAACTCTGATAAATGTAAGGTGTTGTCTAATTTTCCAAAAACTAGACCGGTAAAAGGTCCTTGTTTGTTTAAAGTATTTTGTAATTTTTTAGTTTCTTTTTAAAATAAAATTACATAGCATTTTCAAGAACTGAGTTCAGAAGTGTGGGCTCAGGGTGTTATAATTGGTATCAAAGGAATGGTCTAGACAACTTTAGATATTAGATGTTGTCAGGTTTTGAGGGTTAGCGGCCCTACTGATTCTGAAGATGGAAATTCGGAATTTATTTCAGTCTGAAAAAAATTGTGAGGGTGAAATTCATTTAAAAGGGGAGAATGTAACACCATGAGAAAATTTAAATAGTATTCTGTTTATAATTAAAAATAAGGAATGATTTTAATAAAAGGTTTTATAAATATTTGTTTAATTAGAATATGTTTTGAATGAAAGTATAACATATTACTTTATATTTTTTTTATCTCAATAAATTAATATTTTAATATATGTATATAATTTATAATTCATATAAACTGACTTGAAAATATATAGGTATATGAAGTGTTATTTTTAATTATAATTGGTTATTTTTGTATAAAAAATCAATATTGTATAAAATTATTATTTCATAACATTTAATGTATAATATATTATGATATGTGTAGTATGAGATTATTTTAAATTATTATGGAAAAATTAGTTTACATTAAAAAAATATAAATATATTATAATTTTAAATACAAAATTATAAATTAACAAAATTATAAATATGAAAATATAATATTAAGAATAATATTTGAATTGATATTGAAAATTATGAGAAAATACTATATACGGTATTAAGACTAGTTTTATAAATCTATTTATTTTATTATGTGAAATTTAATAATATTTTATTAAAATTAATTAAGAGTTTTTTTGTAAATATATATATATATATCTATAAGGAAAAATGTAAATAATTTAAGATATTAATATTAGTGTTGTAATTCCACATATAATATTAAATTGTTTTAATATATAGTTATATATATAAATAACATTATATAATATAAGTTTTAGTTTAAATAAAACCAAAATAATGAAATGAAATACAAACAAAAAAAATAGAGAGAAAATCAGAATTAAGGGAGGGTCAGTTTGAGGCTAGCGTGAAAGGGTAGGGTTTCATTTGAAGGGGTCTCAAGGTTGGGGGGCGAGCATGACTGGGAGCCGAGGTGATGGAGAGGGATCATTCTTTTCTCTGGGAGTTGATGTCAAATGATGAGTCACAACCGACGTAGGATGGTGGTTTACCTTCAGATTCGAGGTCGAGAGGTGAATGTAAGATCGATTGAAGCTGAGGGATTCGAATCTTTCAAGGCGTGAGGTATCGAGGTCAAAATCTGAGCATTATGATTTGGATCGAAACACAAGGCGAATCCAAGTGAGGTATGTGGATCTATATCTAAGTCGCATAGATGAGATTTGGGGAAAATGACATTCGGTTTGGAAATCTCCTCATGATTGTAGCGATATGCAATAAGATATTGTTTTTAATTGTTTTTTGTATCTGAATATTCTGCAAAATCTAGTTATTAATTGTATTCTTTTTCCTATCGACATCTGTTGATCATTATCTTGAATTTTTATTTCATACAGAATTTAATTTTAATGGTTTTTGTATAAGTTTTCAACAATTTTGGTCCATTTTTTACTTTTCGATTCATATCTATTTCCTATACCGCGTGGAATCAGTTAAGTAAAAGAAAAATTTCATTTATGATCTCCTTTGCATTCACTGAATTCAGTCTACTTGCCAATTTTCAGATAGTTTCTTCCAGTGGCTCAAAAAAAAATTCTTCATACTGTTGTTTTCAACATTATCAAGTTTTTGTCTCACCCACCCATTCCAAATAATTTATGATCATCTTTTTCCCTCTTTCAACACGTCTCTCAACTTTCACATGAAAGTTATTTTGGGTTTTATAAAAAACATATCTATGCAAGTTGAAAAAAATATGTGTAATTATAAAGTGATTTTGGGTAATTTAAAATAGTGTATCAGTTGGCTTCCATAATACACTATTTATCAAGGCATAAGGTAGTGATGCTATTTGGTTTATTCTGATTTTTTTCTTTTAGTGAGAAAAGTGCAGAAAAGGCTGCAGTAGCCTTTGATGAAGTGAAATAGGAAGAAAAATAAGTCATCATCTACAAATAACGAGTAAGGGATTTTTTTATACTTTCATTAAAATTCTATTATTATTTTAGTAAAGGGTATTTTTATTTGATTTTTTAATTTATCTATTTCAAAAAAAAATTTATATCAAAATTATGATTTTAATTTTATATTTTTTCATAATGAATATATTTCTATTCCGTGTTTTTGAATTATGTTTTTGAATTAGTGAGATTATTTAATTACCAATGTGTAAGAAAAATTTTATGAAAGGGAAAAATATTTATTAAAAAGTTTTTATTATTACTTAGTTTTGTGTTAAAAAATTATTATTTTTTGAATCATTTTAATTACGTGAGAGGGATATATCTATATATGCATCAAAGTTTATTTTTTAATTTGATTTCATGTTAGTCTTGCTAAGGGATGATTGTTTTTATAGAAGATTTATTAAAACATGATTTTTTTATATTATTATGACACACATTTATTTACTTGTATAATTTTCTTGTTAATAACTATTTTAAATAAATTATGATATAAGTTAGGAATATCATAATTTATTTCAGGTCATATACATGTCCTTTAAAAATAAAGATTATGGCCATACCTCGATGATTTTGATGTCATTTATATGTTAACATATACATATATGCATGATCAATTAAATAAACTTTACAAAAATGGATTTTTATGGCAATAAGGATGATATTTTAAGTGTGTAGATGTTGGTTAATCTTCCATGTGATTATGCAATATCATGTATCATGAGATTTGATCGTACCAAGTTGAATACGTAATTTTCAATGAAGACTAGAATTTATATATTTATATATAAATAAAATTTACCATGTTTGTTACAAGCATGATTATAAATATATTTTCAAAGCTATAACTCCAGTGAAAATTATATGTATATAAGGAAAGCTAAGACAAAAATGTTTTATAAAAACTAGTACTTAAAATTTGTAAATATGATAGGGAATTGGAGAGTGAATCCATCCCTCAAGTGGGTAGGCCCAAGATAGCCTTCAATATTTCTAGTGGCCTCAATTATTTTGTTTTGAAGGGATTTTTTAATATTCTCAACTGAATCACTAGATTAGTTTTAAAAGTGTTGTCGAAGTATTACTTTTTTTCAAAGAATTATAGTATTTTAAAAAGTTTTATTTACAAATTTATTTCTAATTTACTTTTTTGAATGTATTATCAATGGAATATTTTTAATGGGATTTATCAAAGTTTTTCAAAACTTGTCACTGGACGATCGAATGCTCACCCATTTTTTAAAATGTTTTTCAAAAAAATCATAGAAGTTCTAAATCAGACTTTGATTCTTTTGGTTCTATAGTAAGAATATGCATAATGGACAGTTGTTTTATAATTGTTTCAACTCTGATATTTGTAAGGTGTTGTATAATCCTCCAGAACCTAGACTGGTAAAAGGTCATCATTTGTTTAAAGTGTTGTGTAATTGTTCAGTTTATTTTTATAAAACCAATTACACAAAATTTTAAAGAACTGAGTCTCGAAGAGCGGTCTTATGATGTTATATCCCAAGACCATCTAACGTAACACAAGGCACACCCCAGACCAAAGAAACACCACTGTAGTGGATCCCCAAGAGAAGAAAAGAAGGAAAATGGGGAATAATGAGAGGAGAACTCCCCACAGATCGACCACAATTAACCAATGAATGACCATCGAGATCAAGGAATCAAGGAGGGAGGAAAGGGGATTGAAGAACACATTGGGACACCTAGGGTTTTCCCAAAATGAGAAGAAGGAGAAACCTCAACTGATTTAATATGGGTTTAGCTGAAAAAAAACTTTTAAAACTTCCCTGGATCATGGGATAACATTATGTGTAATCCCTTTTCCTATTGTGAAATACCTGGGGTTTAGTTTCTATCAAAAAATGAATCGCCACTTTATTTTATTTTATTTTTTCTAACAATGATTCGTTAAACATCAGGAAACCCTTCTTCATGTCGTGTAAAATATTTATACATCATGAAAATTCCTAGAGAAGCCATGAAATAGAATTTCCCATCATGTAATCTAGTCACATGATGTGTAATATCCCTTCTTCCAGCCTCTAGAATCTAAAATTCTCCAGACTCCCTCCAAGCCTCCTTCGAACACCTCCAACTACTAAAACTGGAAAAGTCATAGACTAAGAATTCATGGACCGTTACATCAGATACATCTAAAATGATTCTCTACCTTAAGAATCCAAAACCAAGCCAAGAAGGAAAGGGGTCCAAACAAATATCCTGTGAGATACGCCTCAAGGATTTCATCATACCTCAAATGCTACCACCATCCAAACATGACAACCCAAACTGCTGCAAAATACAATGCATGTCCACAATCCACCTCCCCTCACACAACCAAAATACCATAAAACAACTGCAAAACTAGAAAAACGAGCTATCCTGAACACATGAATGAGAGAATTCCATCCTACATTTCAAGATACTACCTACTTAGGGAGACACTGACTCACCCGCACGGGTTTAATCACATCATAGTTAATTCATATCAATTAGGAATCAGGTCCTCCCCTTTCCACATTCCTATAATTTATCACACATCACTTCAAACATAATACAAACCAAATAAAACAACTCATCTCATAAAATGAAGGGATCCAAACATCACATCTCAAAAGAAAAAAGAGTAATTCAAAAATCCAAAAAACATTGGGTACTGGGTACGCATATGTGTTTTTCACTCCTGAGTACTCCCTTCCTGGCCATCATGCCTCCACAACACACGAACCAAGGGAATGTTATATCCACTCAACACCTTCTCTTGGGGGTCATGGATCTCTATTGGCCATTCCAAAAACATCACATAATCCTTGATATCCAACTCTCCCTAGTCAACGACATGGGGGTCATTGTGAATATACTGATGAAGTTGAGAGATGTGGAAGAAATTATGGATCCTCTCCAACTATGGTGGCAATGCCAACTAGTACATCACCTCACCAACTCACCCCAACACCTAAAAGGGTCCATCAAACCTGGGAGAAATCTTACTCCCTCTTCCAAACCTCCACTACCCACGTCGAGGGGAAACCTTCAAGAACACATGGTCTCTAACCTTGATCTCCAAGAGCCTCCTTCTACAATCGGCATAAGACTTCTGCTGATCATTCACTTCTTTTATCCTCTCATGAACAAACTAAACTTTCTCTATCATGCTCTTCACCACATCAGGTAGAAGAATAACTATCTCACCAACCTCTATCCAGCATAATGGAGATTAAACAATCTTTCATACAAATCCTCAAATGGATATATGACAATGGAAGTGTTCTAGATATTATTACGAGAATACTCTACCAAAGTTAGTTTTTATACCCAAGATCCACCAAAGTAAAAGACACATGCTCACAACATATCCTCTAGTGTCTGGATAGTCCATTCCATCTTCCCATCTATCTGAGGGTGGAATGAAGTGATGAGGCATAAGTGAGTGCCAAAATCTTACTGTAATCCCCTCTAGACTCATGAGATAAAACATAAATCCCGATAAAATACAATAGGGATTTGAAATCCATGAATATCCACCACCTCATCCATGTACCTCTTAGCCAAAGCATCCATTATTCCCAACTCCTTGATCACTAATAATTGGTCTAATTTCTTCAAACGATCTACTATTTCCTAGATAGTATCACATCCTCCTTGAGTTATGGGTAAACCAATGAATAAATCCATCTAGATATCATCCCATTTATACTTGGGAAGATCCAAGGGATGAAAGGAACCATAATGAACATGATGCTTTACCTTTAATTGCTGGGAAACCAAGAACATTTCCACAAACTCTACCATATCTCGTTTCATCCCGGGCCACCAAAACTACATCCTCAAGCCACAATACATCTTGTAAACTTCTGGGTGAAACTCTAAAGGAGAGATATGAAACTCATGAAGGACTAACTAATGCATTGATAATGGAACAAAAGGCCTTCCTTGAAATAATATTTGGTTCTAACTATCCTCCAACCATCCTTATGAAGCATCACTATAGACAAAATGATCAAATATCACCTCTTACTATGAGTGGAATAGTTATGATCATGGGAACATAAATTCCTAGACCCATAAGATATCACATCCTTCTTATTCATCATAATATATCCCAATCCCATATGGGAAGCATCACAAAACACCTCAAACATCACCCCTTCCTCAGGAAACCAGAGCAATAGAGCACTAACCAACTTACCCTTTAGGTAATAGAACGCTATTTAAAACTGATCAATCTACACAAAATATTGGTCTTCACTGGTGAGAGCTATCAACAGGTCTTCATCTCAAGAGAAATCAATACAAACCTCTTATAATATCCTTTGAGACCAAGAAAACTATGAAATAATGCAACATTCTTGGGTGATTTCCAAGAAACAACTTCTTTAACCTTTGATGGGTCTATTGACACACCCTACTGAGACACCACATGCCCAAAAAGTCACCTTTAATGTCCAACAATTACACTTGAAAAAAATTCCATAGAGTCGGTGGTGTAGAAGAACATGCAAGACAGTTTTGAGATGATCTACATGATCCACCTCTAACTTCAAGTATATTAATATATCATCAATGAATATGATGAAGAACTGATCCAGGAACTCACTGAACATAGATTTCATAATCCCCATTGACCCTAATGGTGCGTTTCTAGCACCGAAAGGCATGAATACAAACTTGAATTTCCCATACCTACATTTAGAGGCAGTCTTTGAGATATCTCCCTCATTCACCCTCAATGGGTGATATCCAGACCATATAATGATCTTAGAAAACCAACTCTTCCCTCTTAGCTGGTCGAAAAAGAGTCTACCCTCAGAAGAGGGTAATTATTTTTGGCCGTCACCTAAATCAACCATTAGTATTCTATACACAAAATTAGAATAGAATACTTCTTCTTGTTGAAAAACAATGGAGCACCCCACGATGATACACTGGGCTGAATAAAACAATTTCGCATCATATCATCTACCTGAATCCTCAAATCCCACAACTCAGAAGGATCCATTCGATAAGGAGCCATCGAAATTGGAGAAGCACCAGGATGCAAGTATTTCTTGAACTCACCATCAGGTCGATGGGGTAGAATCACAACCTCATCCGGGAAAATATTTAGGAATTCCCTAACAACCCGGGGAACCTCCAATATCCCATCATCTACTGTATCCACCAATAACTCATCTAACAAGGAAATAAGGGGCTCCACACAATGACTGTCATCCTGACAACTCTGGTCACTGATGAAAAACACATGATGACTATCCACATCTGAAAACACGAATCTCCTCCAAAATCATTTGATAATAGAATATATGGAATACAACTAGTAGATTCTGCAGATGACATCGTATGGTTACATCTATAGAAATAAAATATTCCCCCAAGACTGATGTGACTCCATCATCATTCTATACCCCAAACATACATCAAACAAGTTGGTCTAGCCTCCAAATAGAGTAGTCAACACTAGGGTCACAAGAAGACTCTATGTGTCTATTCATAGGGCATGGGATAGAGTGGGTGCAAAAAAGGAGTGTGAAGGTCATGAATTATACAAGGCAAAAACAAGAGTTCTAAACAAACCGATCGTACCTCTGACGATCTCTATCCCCTATGGAACTGTTACCTCTACTATGCACAAATGACCACACCCAGCTCCTCTGACTCTCTACCAAAAAACACCTCCAAAACCATGCTCAAATCATGGACCCTAAACATGAGTAAAATCCTGAGGTTGGCCTCTACCTATTCCATATTCTCTTGGTGGAGCATAAACCTTCTTCCCCTGCTACTGAAACAACCCCACTAGAAACTGCTCTTGAGGTTGGCACTAAAACTACAAACCACCACCAAACTGAGCTAAGGGAACCACTATGAAATAGTTATAGTGATTTCCATGAACTAAAAAACCAAAACAAACTGGAAAAAAGCTCCCCGGAAAAGCACAGTTACCACTGGCACCAGACATCAAAAAAGGAAGCTGCTGAGGTCAAATCCCTACTGGTTGGAACCTTAAAGTCCATGGCTCCTAAGACCTACCATTGAAAACTCTACCCCTTGAAGAAACCTTCTAGCTCCTCTTTCATGGTAAGCCTCATCGTGAGGGAATCTTCTTGATCATCTATTCCTTCTTCTAAACCTCAAAATACGCCTGCAACTAAAAAGGAGTAACTACATACTAGATAGAAGGAAAACGTGCCTCCTCAAAATGTCTCACTTAAGACTTATCATCTAGAAAAAGATCTAGGGTAAAATGAAAAAGGTACTTGAACTTGACTCCCTGCTCCCACACTAACTATATCCCCTACTTAAGAGAAATAAACTCCGACCTCTTCACTGCCTTCATGGTCGGTGAAAGGAAATCCGCTCCGAAATCCTTATGGAAGTCATCCTATAAAACTGTTGTCTGCTTCCACTCTCCTAGATACAGTTCCCACCACTATCAGATAGCTCCCTAAATCTGACTGACTACTAAAGGGACCCATTACTCCATTAGGACCTATATCAAACTAAAATTGAACTCGAGAGCCACCAACTAGCATTCTGTCTCCAAATATGAAACACTTCCCTCGTACTTCCCTAAAGTCTACAACTGGAAGGCACACAACATCCTCTTCCACTGATCATCCTCTTCAAAAGGATCAACCCTATGAAGATTAACCAGATCATCCTACTGAACCTCAACTACCTAATCCACATGTACACGACGAACATGATCCATAACTAAAAATAAAACAAGGATTTCCTAAGATTGAGTAGTCTGAAATTTCCTTAAGATTCATTTTAACTTATTTAATTTATTTTGTTATTAATTTCAATTATCCCAAAACAACACAATTCGAACAATAACACAAGTCATTAAAATTCATGTATCTTTCCTAGGTCTCTACCCTAAAAGCAGGTCCATCTCACTTGTCTATTAAATATGCTCAGATTCTGTGTACTGGATCACAGGGGGGCCTAAAATCCCATGTCCTTACTGGTATCCCTAGACTATGTCATGCACCAAGGTCAACTGGAACTATTTCCATACCACCCCATGAAATCCTCACTATTCCTAACTACAAACTCCATCTTATCTCTCAACCATCACCTTTGATACCACTTTGTCATGAACCATACCTCTAAAGATACCACAATGACGAGAGAGAGATAATAACCCTCGAGTCCCGCCTCCAATAGAACCTAGGTTGGCAACTAGCACTGATGGGGTAGAAATCTCATGTATGGGAGGCATTACCCTTTATAATAATATTAGATTCGAAGATAATATGAATAACCCACAAAAAACTCCAAGACACACACACACACACACATATATATAAGAAAACAAAAAAATCATCCAATAATGAATATATAAATAGAAATAATGAAAATACAATAAAGTATCCATATTAAATACCCAAAAGAAAAACTAAGGTAGCGACACAACATCTATCCAGTGATCTGAGCTACTAATTTCCATCACGGTCCAAAAAATTCTCTAAGAAGCTTGAAAATAGTTTTATATATGTAGGGTGAGTATAAAAGTATACTAAGTAGGAAAACCAAAGTCTCTCGTACACATGTGAAAGAATCATACTAATGCACATGTGAGAAAACAACATAACCAAACAACACCAAAACATGTTTACTAACCAAACCCAACTCCACCAAGGCATGATCACTAAATAATGCAAGTCAAGTAATATAATGTAACATTATAAAATCAATAAGGGCACCCCATACCTCTTTCCCACTGGTATTCCAATCTCACACCCAACGTCGTACGTCATGGAGCTCCCATCTCTTCA
Organism: Viscum album; assembly: GCA_963277665.1. Classification (NCBI taxonomy): domain Eukaryota; kingdom Viridiplantae; phylum Streptophyta; class Magnoliopsida; order Santalales; family Viscaceae; genus Viscum; species Viscum album. Next base: position 644,518,777 of record OY728125.1, on the reverse strand, counting down.
GTATACCACACCACCCCACAAGCACGGTCATAACACTCCTCACCCATAGACACCTGAGCTCACCGCCCCACAAGCACGACCACACACATCTCTCCCATAGACACTTATGCTACTTACCAATAAGCACAATCATATCTCTCCCCAAAATACCTAAACCATCACACCACATCCTGAAGACACTTGCGAAACATATCACCTCACCCGAAAACACCTTGGCTATCCCATATCACCTGAAGAAACCTGGTCCATCACAACCACCATCTAAAGCACTAACAAACCTATGAAAATCACAATCGATTCTGTACCTACCTCACTTGGAATAGAAAGTAGGAAAGTATAGGTAACCAGCCATCCATACTGCCTACTAGATGTTGGAAAAAACACCCAATGTGTGACTATACGGTTGTTCGACACATAGTCTTCAACATGGATGGGGTGAATATTGAAATCAAAAAAATATAAAAGTATATATATATATATATATATATATTATCAACCAATCTAGCCCAACCTATTTATTCATAACCTCACAAACCAACTCACAACACTTTCACTTTTTATGCCACCTATAAAAGCATTTATTAATATATGAAATAGTCATTTTAAAAGGTGAAGAGACCCAATAAACTAAATAGGATTCAATTTCATATAAGTTTAACACCCATTCATTTCATTATTTAACCTAAACCGCATTTAACCACACAACCCACCATTTAATTATACATTAACCACCTCATTCCCTTTAACCAAATGAACCCAATCCATTCCAAACTTTTTTAAATAATTATTCAAATTATTCCATCACCACTTGGGAATTTAGAACAAAGAAACTACCACTTTTCCACCCAAAATCATGTCTAAACAAACCAACTCCTTGCCACCAAAAATCATATCTAATCAAACCACCTCCTCAATACACCAAAAGCAAAACCCACCAACCACCTCCTCACTACCCCCAAAGCATGGCCAAAAAAACCACATATCACCTCACACCCCATTGCAGCCACACATCACCATCCTACAGGAATGTCCACACATCACAACATATCAAGAGCATTTTTTTATAGATTTACAAAGGGGATTTTATCATATTCCACTTTATTTTAGGGGATTTATCACGCAAGGAAAAATCCTAGGGAAACTATTTGATTTTCAAGTATATGTAATTATAAAATTTCCATTTAGAGTGATATCACAAAAATAAAAATATTCAAAATACATATATCCAATGCAAACAAATCCACCAAATACCACAATTTTCAGTGGGGCATCAAGCTCGTACAATCTATAATATCACAATCATATTAAGGCTGTAAAAAAATGTGAAGCATACCTATTTACCCTTAAATTATAATTTAACAAATTATTTATCTTTATTTAAGACAGAACAACCCTAAGTCATAGGTAAAAAAAGTAAAACCCTCCTACATGATACAAAATAAAGCGAAATGAGGGATTCCCTACCTCAAGGAAGATTTTCAACTTTCAATGCATTGAAAGGTGAGGAAAAACCCCCATGACCCATAACCACACCACAAGGAATCTAAAATCAACCTAAAACACATAACAATACCATAAAATGAAACCCAAGGAACACCCAAAACCAAAGAAACACTACTAAAATGGATCCCCAGAATAAGACTAGAAGGAAAACACAGAATAATGAGACGAGAACTCACCAAAAATCAACCAAGGATTGCCAATGAGTGACCATCATGATTAACAGATCGAGTAGGAAGGAAAAGGGATTGACGAACACTTTAATGCACCTAGTGTTTTCCCAAAATGAGAGGAAGGATAAAACTTTGCTGAATGAAAAAGGGTTTATCTGAAAAAACTATTAAAATGAATCAGATTAGGGGATTACACAATGTGTAATCCTTTTTCATGTAATGAAATCCATGACTTTTAGTTTCCACCAAAAAAATGCATCGCCTATTAATTTTATATCATTTTTTATAACCATGATTCATTACACATCATGAAATTCTTCTTCACATTGTATAAAATATTTTCACATAATGAAACTTCCTAGACAAGCCATAAAAATGAATTTCACATCGTGTAATCTATTTACACGATTTTTAATCTCCCTTCTTCTAGACTTTAGAAACTGAACTACTCCAGGCTCCCTCTGAGCCTCATTTGAAAACCTACAACTACCAAAACTAGAAAAGTAATGGACCAGGAAGGCATGAACCATTGCATATAGAATATATAGATTTTAAAGAAACATACTTTAAAAAATATTTACTTTATGAGAAACAGACTGAAATGAGGTGAAAATTACTTGGATTAAAGAAAATGGAATAAGAGAGTGTTATAAAGTATGAGGCTACCTTTAGAAGACTAGCCAAATATTCTATATATTATATACATGATTTAGAAGACATGATTGATAATTTATTTGAACATCATAAGCCAAGTATTTTAAGGGAAATTTAAACTAATTTTTTTTTATTATGATTAAATAGTATTAAGTTACATCAAAACAAAGAAGAAATTTTCTAGAACATACATGTTCAAGGGAAATCAAGATTAGAAGAGGACTTCTAATAACCATGGAAGAAGTGAATCATCAAAGAAAAAATGGTAATGATGCAATTCCCATTATGAGGAAATTGTGGAAGGAATTGTTGAGTCAATAAGGTTTTCCTTATGAATTTTCCATTATTTCATTCAAGGGGGAGATTGTTGAGTATTAAGGTATCCTTATGACTTTACCATTTCTTCTTGTTTTGAAAATCACAAACACCTTATCTTAAGGAAAATCTTATTTTACCCCTTGTTTTAATTCTATAAGGGAAATTACCTTACCCAAGGAAATTTACCCTTAACTAGATTTCATTGTTTATATCATAAATTTTCTAAGTGTAAAACTCAGATTGAAACCAAAACCTCAGAATCATATAATTACCTAGATATGAACCATTCTGTTTTAGGATCTGAATTCTCAGAATTCTGGTTACGAACTCTTATGAGTTCTGACTCCGAATTCTGAATTAGAATTCTGGTTACAAACTTCTCTGAGTTCTGACTTTGAATTCTGAATACTAATTCTCGATACGAACTTCTCTGGGTACTGAATCTGAATTCTGATTACGAATTCTGGATATGAACTTCTATGAGTTCTGACTCTGAGTTCTCTAAATAAAAGACTCTGAACTCTTATAAGTTCTGATTACGAATTCTCATGAACTCTGACTCTAAACTTTTTAAGTTCTGGTTCTGAATTCTAGTGAATCCAGATTCTGAATTTTCTTGAAATTCAGACTCCAAAATTCTGTAGAACTCAGGTTACAAATTCGTACAAAATAGAATCCAAATATCCTTGTATTATAGACTCCGAATTCTTTTTTGGTTGACTCTGAACTTTCATTTACTTACATTCCAAATATCAGATTTTGGTTATGCTTTCACTTGTTCTATTATAAAACGATGTCGTTCTTTCAGTTATCAACTAACCATTTTTTGAGTGACATGTGTATAGGTCCCTCCGAAACTCAAGGAAGAATATGACCGTTGGAGGAGGGAGCTGACCGCTGAAGCTGTTCCTATAAATAGGAGCTCATTTGAAAAGAGCTCGACACACTTAAACCTGAATTTTGACATCTGTGCTTACATACAGTTGAAGTTATTTCTAGAAAGAGTGGCTCTTATAAACTCTCAAGCTTCATGTATAAAGTTTGAACGGCTTGTTCAAACTTTGCTTCGTGCAGAATTTCTTTATGCCACTATGATTTTTTCTGTGTAAAATCGAGGGCTTCTGGGGATAGGATGAAAGAGGTGCCGACTACCTAATAGTTGAGGGCTTGCAGGGATAGCAAGACAGACTCTGATCTTCGTATCGAGGGATTAACCTGGTGTGGGTAAGATAGAATTTCATGAAAGTATAAATCTAGGGACCTTTATACAAGTTTTTTGGATACACTTCTCTTTGGGTTAAAAGATTTATTACTCATTACTTTCTTTTTGACAAGTTTTCCGCTACATTTTGTATTGTTGGGGAAAGTATAACTTTCTTATACTTCATCAAAGGTGTACTCTGATCTTATAGGATTCTATACGCTTTAAGGTAGAATCTTAGTTGTTGTAAACTTTTTTTTAAGTTTCATTCCCAGAATCACTTTTCTGGAATCAAACAAGTTATTAGAACTTAGAGGTCTTGTGAATTATCTTGTTTAACCTTGTTAAACATAACCATATTTAAAAGTTCCAAAAGAATTTTTAAAAGTACAATTCACCCCCACTCCTGTATTTGAGAATTTCATGTTTTCATATTCGATCCTACATTTGGTATTATAGAGTATATCATTCTCACATACCATCTCACAATTGGTATCAGAGAAAGGTCTCCGAAATACTTATATTCACATATAAGTTTTTCCCTGCTCAAAGTTTTTAGAATAGAATTTTCAGATTCATACTTCCAGATTCATATTTTTTTTGAAATCTGTTTTTTCGGAATTACATAGTTCAGATTCATTTTTACTTAAAATACTTTTTCCTTGCTTAAGATATTTTATCTTTTTTACAGATTTATACTACTAATAAGTTTTTGTGCCAAATATTATCTTAAGGATAGCAGGTTTAAATGTTAGTTCTATTGATAACCTAAATCCTACCAGACCTCCTGTTTTAGATAGAAATGATTATGAGTAATAGAGAGATAGGATGAAGACTTTTTTTATCAATACCGAAGTTGATAAATATCTAATGCTGACATGAGATTATAAGATTCCAGATAAGGAATTGAGAACCTTTACGAATCAGGAGAAATCAGAATATCAATCAAACTTCAGAGTCCGAAATACTTTGTTATGTTCCATGACTAGGAACATCTATAGTCAAATATCTTCTTGTGAATTTGCATAAAATATCTGGAAGAAACTTGAAGTTACACATTTTGGTACATCTAAAGTCATAGAGACAAGAAGAGCTATGTTGAGAGCTGAATACCATAACTTTAACTTTCTTTATGGAGAACCTATAAGCAAAGTACAACAAAGGTTTATGACTATCGTGAATAGATTAAAATATATGGGAGAAAAAGGTTTGGATGATGAGGCTCTTGTAGATAAGATCATAGATATCATGCCAAATTAATGTGAGTCCAAGAGGACAGTTATTGATGAGAATAGGAAAGTCACTCATATTTCCTTAGATGAGTTGTTTGGAACTCTTCTTCAGCATGAAACCAGAATGAAGAGAGATATTGAAAATGTCAAGAAGAAGAATGGGAATGGAGGAGTTTCTTTTACAACCACTTTTAAACATATGAAATCCAAGACCCCATAAAGAGTAAGCAGATCAAAGACAAAGAAAGTCATTATTCAGTCAGAATCTAGTGACATAGAAAAGTCTGAGAATGAATTAGCTAATCTTACTCAAAGAATGAACAATGTTGTAGCTCAAAGGAAATATCAGAATACATACAAGAATAAAGACTACAGAGATAAGAAAGATGGAGAAGCTATGTGTTATGAATGTAAAAGAACAGGTCATATCAGACCTGATTGTCCCTTGTTAAAAAAGAAGGAAAAAAAGGAAAGGAATTTATAAAAGAATAAGAAGAAATTCTATCAATCAAAGAACAAGAAAAGCCTTAAACCTAATGATACTTGGAGTTCTAGTTATGGAGAATCATTATAAAGTGAATATTTTGAATATGATTCATCAGCATAGAAGAATATGGGTTTCATTGATACTACTTCTTTCCCCAATACATGTCTTATGGCCAAGGTACTCTCTCCCTTTATCTCTTGATAAGAATTACTAATCTAAAAATAGTACTTCTAAGGAAGATACTTCATCCTCATAAAATGAAGAAATACCTTCATATGAAGAAGTTTCTATATTTTCCAAGATACTTGAAGAATGAAATTGTAAAATTTCTATGAAATTAGACAAGACAAATACCAGGGAAGAAATTCTTGTAAAATAGATTTCAGATATTTCTAGAGATCTTAGAGATAAAGAATAGTTTTTAAAAAAACTTTCTAAAGACCTTAAGAAAGAAAATTATAATAAAGAAGAACTTTCTAAAGATCCGAAGAATTCTATTTTAGAGATAAATGTTTTTTAGGAAAAATCTAACTCTAAGGAAATGATTCATGAGGATTGGAATTTAGTCATCAAACTGAAATCTGAAATATTTTCTCTTAAGAAGCTTCTTGAAAAATTCACCTCTGGGAAGGAAAATTTTGACAAAATATATTCTAAAATTAAACCTCAAGGAAACAGTAATTGATTAGGTTATACTCACCAAAAACTGGTTTTCAGAAATAATTATTTTGTTCCTTCTAGAGCCCCTTTTTGCACTAAATGTCAAAGTGGTGGGAATTGGAAGAAATTTTTTTCATTGAATAAAGTTAAATCTCTTGGGTTTTATACAGCTCATTTTTCTAAAAAAATGTGGATACCCAAAATTTTGTTTTCTAAAAATTTTGGATCCAAGAAAATTTGGATTCCAAAATTCTAACATTTTCTTATTTGAAAGAAAATAGGGAAAGTACCGACATCAATACGTGGTACATGGATAGTGGATGTTCTTGGCATATGACTAGTAACAAAAACTATTTTTAAAAGATTATCAAAATGAAATGAGGAAAAGTAACTTTCAGAGATAATGATCAGGGAGAAATTGTTGGTACATGTAACATTTTTCTTCTAGGAAAAACTTTGATTTCAAATGTTTTATTTGTTAACGGTCTTAAGCACAACCTCATTAGAATAATCCAATTATGTGATGAAGGATACCTTGTGAATTTTAGAAATAACAAGTTATTAGTACACAATTCCAAGAAAGAGTTCATTCTTTCTGACCATAGGCAAGAGAATGTTTACACACTATACTTAGAAGACCTTAGGATCTAAGACTTTACTTGCCTTAGTGCAATGGAAGATCATTCTTGGTTATGGAATAGAAGGTTAGGACACTGTAACCTTAGGAACTAATGAAAACTTTCTAAGAAAAGATTAGTTAAGGATCTACCGGAGCTTAGATTTGATTCTTCAAAGGTTTTTGACCCTTGTAAATATGGAAAGTAACATAAATCAAGTTTTAAATCAGTCGGTTAAGTCTCAACTACTGATGCATTACAGCTAGTGCATATGGATATTTTTGGTCCAACACAAACTGGAATCATTGGGGGAAAGTATTATGTATTTGTTTTGGTTGATGAATACACTAGATTTACATGGGTCTATTTTATAGAAAAGAAATATGAAGCCTTCTCTTATTTAAAAAGTTTTGGAGCCCAAGTTAAAAATGAGAAAAGACTTCCATTGAAAACTATTCATAGTGATCATGGAGGAGAATTTCAAAATTAGGATTTTGAAACTTTTTATAGAAGAAAAGGTATTACTCATAATTTCTCAGTACCCAGAACACCTCAACATAATGGTGTTGTTAAAAAAAGAAATAGAATTATTCAAGAGATAACTAGAACCATGTTGAGGGAGTATTCTGCAGCCAAACATTTTTGGGTTGAAGCTGTAAGTACTGCTTGTTATACTATAAATCGTGTTTTTATTAGACCTTTTCTTAATAAAACTCTGTATGAGTTATGGAATGGTAGAAAACCTAGACTTTACTACTTTAAGGTTTTTGGTTGCAAAGTATTCATTCTGAATACTAAAGATAATCTACATAAATTCACACCAAAATCTGATGAAGGAATTTTCTTAGGCTACTCCAAAACTTCTAATTCATATAGAGTTTTCAATAGAAATACTTGTAATATTGAAGAGACAGTACATGTCAAATTTGATGAAACTGATCCTTTTGTTTTTAAACAACCCCAACCTATATCCTCGGATGTGTTTTCAAAAACTGATTATCAATCTTTGATAGAAAATCCTTCTGATAAGGAAAATGTTCATGAAGATACTACTGAAACATTTACCCCAGAAGATTTCCTACCCTATGTTGATGAACAAGTTTTACAAAACCCAAACCAGTTGTTTATAAAGAATCATCCCAGTGATAGTATCATTGCTGATGTCAATCAACATGTAAGGACTAGAAGTTCCTTAAGAAATGAAGTAGAACATCTAGAATTCTTTTCCCAATTAGAACAAAAAATCACTGATGAAGCTTTAGGTGATAATGATTGGATTAAATCCATGTAAGATGAACTAAATGAATTCGAAAGGAATAAAGTTTGGACCTTGGTTGAAAGACTTAAGGAAACATATATTATTGGAGTAAAATGGGTCTTCAGAAATAAGTGTGATGAAAATGGAATCATTGTTAGAAATAAATCTAGATTAGTTGCTAAAGGCTATAATCAACAAGAAGGAATATACTATTAAGAAACATATGATCCGATAGCTAGACTTGAATCTATTCATTTTTTACTTGCCTTTGAAGCATTCTTCAATTTCAAACTTTTTCAAATGGATGTGAAATGCACTTTTCTTAATGGTTATGTTCAAGAGGAAGTTTTTGTTGAACAACCTCCTGGATTTGAAGACACAAAACATCATGATCATGTTTTTAGACTTGCCAAATCTATGTATGGACTTAAACAAGCCCCTCAAGCTCAGTATGATATACTTACATGATTTTTTCTTCAAAATAACCATGTTAATTGAAATGCAGATCCAACCCTTTTTATAAAGAAAGATAAGAAATATGTTTTGATTGTTCAAATTTATGTTTATGCCTTTATATTTAGTTCAACTCATAAATCATTAACAGATTCCTTTGTGGATATAATTAAATATGAGTTTGAAATTAGTATGATGGGTGAGTTAACATTTTTCCTTGGTTTTCAAATCTCTCAAAAACTAGAAGGAATCAATATATCCCAACATAAGTATATTAAAGATCTTATTAAAAAGTATGGATATGACAACACTAAGAGTATAAGTACTCCCATTGGTACCTCAAACACTCTTGATCTTGATGAAGCTGAGAAACCACTAGATCAAACATCTTTTAGAGGTATGATAGGAAGTCTACTTTACCAGACAAATAGTCATCTAGACTTAATATTTTCAGTATTCTTATGTGAAAGATATCAATCCAATCCTAAGGAATCTCATTTAAAGGCAGTGAAGATAACTTTTTTCTAATTAAAGGTAACTATGGATTTAGGAGTGTTTTATAATTCTGGAAATGATTTTGTTTTAAATTTTTTTTCGGATGCTGACTTTGGTGGATGTAGAATGGATATAAAGAGTACATCCTGAACTTTTCATTTCTTATGAGATCCATTAGTTTCTTGGTCTTGAAATAAGCAAGAATCTGTATCACTTTCCACTACTGAATATGAATATGTAACAGCTGGAAGTTGTTGTGCTCAAGTGTTGTGGATGAAACACACACTCACAGACTATGGATTTATTTTTACTAAGACTCAAATTTTGTGTGATAATATAAGTGCCATTTCCCTTATTAAAATCCATGCACATCACTCTTGTGAAAAACACATAGATATTAGGAATCACTTTCTTAGGGAATACACACAAAAAGGAGATATCATTCTTCAATTTATTGGAATGAAAGATCAACTTGCTGATATTTTAACAAAATATTTACCCTCCGATAGATTTTAATACATTAAACAAAATATAGAAATGATAACTGTAAGGTAATATTCCTTAATTAGCTTTCTGTTTAACCAATCTCCTTATAGTAATAAACTATTTTTCATAGGGGGAGTACATTCGTAGTTGGTTTTTCAAAATTCTTCGAAGTTGGTTTTTCAATTTTTTTGTAATAAAAATTTTCATAGTTGGTTTTTCAAAATTTTTCATTATGAAAATCTTTTGTAGTTGTTTTTTCAATTTTTTCGTAATAAAATATTTCGTAGTAAGTTATTTTTCGTAATGAAGTTTTTCGTATTTTTCATAATGAAGTTTTTTGTACCTGAAATTTTTGTAATGAAAATATTCAGACTTGAATTTTCATAATGAAAATCTTCGGACCTAATTTTTTTGTAATGGAACTTTTCAGATTTGAAATTTTCATAGTGAAGTTTTTTTTTTCTGTATTCAAGTTTTTTTTGGAATCCAAAGTTCTTCAAGAAGAATATCACCTATTACGACTAATCTTCCTAGAAATCCTAAAGGTATGATTCTTTCTTTAGTTTTTCGTAATTAACTTTACTTGCTGTTAGTTTATTTTGTTTTTAAAATTTCTCAGATTCTAGTTTCCTTAAATTCGAATGTTTTATTTTTAAAACCTCAAAAGATCGGATTCAACCAAAATTTTTCTTGCAGTTATTATTTCAACTGTCAGATCAGATCTGAAGAATTCTCAACCATTTGATTTAAATGGGAAGTTCAACCATCACTTCAACTCCTATATAAAGGGGACCCCCAGTAGTTGTCCCACATCAGTTCTTAAGCTCTTGTGTGTTAAAGCTCTTCCTCTCTATAAAAGCCCGTTCTGAATTCTTCAGACGTGCTCCAGTATGAATGTCTGCAGAAGATCCCTCTCAAGATATGTCTACTATCAAGATGATTTCAGAATGGAAGATATACAAGGAGAGGTTGGTACACCCAAACTTCTTCAACAAGTAAAACTCTATTATTTCCAAGAACATCAAGCTCAATGGATGGGAAAGTGTAGATATTTCTAAGATAGGAGCTCAAGATGTTGTCTATCTGGATTTGCTGATAGAATTTTATGAATCAGTTTGCTTCTTTAATGAAGAAGGCAGAGGAAGATTCTCCTTCAAGAGTTATGGAAAGACATATAGACTCTCTTAAACCAAGGATGCGAGCTTGGTAGGGATCTCATATGAAGGAGAAGATGAATTTTTCTCCCACAAATTCCCAGAGATTCAGGGAAGATTTGTAAAGGAAAAGTATATGGAATGCCTTGGGCTTAATGATGTAAAGAAAACAAATATTTCCCATCTATCTACTAATAATTGGATTCTACAGCTATGGGTTCCGGGACTTATCGTATCGAGGAATGGTGATAAGAACACCCTTAAGAAAAGTGACATGTACATTTTGGATTTTCTGCTAAACCTAAGGAAGATGAACCTCATGAAGCACATCCTCATTATGATTCAGAACATCAAGAATGGAAATATGAGAGCTCAGATAATTATGTACCCTGCCCTTCTTTCCAAACTGATAGTTCAGTGCCTCAAATCTTTCAAGATCCCCTACAGTTCCATGCTGAGGAATTGCAAGGTAATGCTGATTAGTGATGACCCCCTCAAAATAATGAAGGTTGGTTTCTCCAAGGAGAGAGGAGAATTTTATGATCTACCTGAGGATGTGGTAGAAGCCATTCCGGAAATATTGAAAAATCCGAACCCTCAAAGAAATCCAAGAAGAAAAGAAAGTTGAAGAAAGTGGAAGTAGAAGACAAAACCCCCAAAGCTAAAGAACCTCAATCCGCACCTCTTAAAACAAAGAAGCAGAAGGCCTACCCAGATGCAGTCATAGAAAAATGGAGGGAGGATAATAAAAATAGAAAAGAAGGGGAGCCAAAATTCGATTTGGATCCTACTGAGGCTAAGGCCTCAAAAAAAAAGGCCATTGAGGAGCGTGAGAAGCAAGATAAAGAGAAGAAGCTCAAGAAGAAGATGTCAGAGGCATAGATTATGCAATCTCTTTTGAAGGCCACTGAGGTTGCATCTGAGAATATCCCTGTTCCGAAGTCCTTCCTGGTGGAATCATTGCCTGAGACCTTGGGAAATAAATTCATGTCTCTTGGAAAAATCAAAGAGAAGGAAGTTGAGAAGGAAGCTGTGGAAGATGTTCAGGAAGCTCAAAGCTCAGAAAAGATAGCCGATTTGTTAAAGAAATTTGAATAGTATCAAAAAAAGGAAAGTGCTTTTGAGAAATTTTCACTCCGGACTTCTCAAGCCGAATATTATAAACTTGCTACTCCTAGAGATGATGAGAAGGGTGAAGAGAAAGTAAACAAGTTTTCTAAAGAAGAGAGTTTCAATCATCACTTCATACATCTAGAAGATATTGAGGCTGGAGATGAGAAAGAAAATGTTGATGAAGATAAAATTTTATAGTTGTTTGGGAGTGAGCATGAGTCTCTTGATGAAGAGGATAATCTGAAAATTGACAAAGGGAAAAAATTGTTTGTTGACACCCCATCCAAAGATATATTGAGAAATAAAGAAGATGGAGGATCCTCTAAGATAAAGCTGATAGAGTTATAGGAAGAACCATCTCAAAGAAAATTTTCTGATTCAGAGTCATCAGCTTTAGGGAATGATTTTGTTGTTCAATCTTTGAAGAAGCTGGTGGATACCATTCCGATCTTTCAAGCAGTTGATTCTAGATGCCAGATGCTTTAGCATAATATTAACCAAAAATCAGACTCCGTATCTATGGTGATGGATAGATGTGTTAAGATTGAGGTAGAAAAAAAAATTTCCTTATCAATTATGAGGCCCACAGAAAATCTTGCAGGAAAATGACTCTCTGGTCAAAGAAAATCAAGGAAGATTTGAGTGAGCTTGATCAGTTTCAAGAATTTTTCAAAGAATATTTTGATACCAAAGATTCCAAGATCATGTATCTTACAAACAGATTTCAGGAAAAGATAACTCTTGAACAAAATTCTCGGATTCAAGATGTCAAAGATCTGAATGGAAAGTTGAGTTATTTTTTCAAAAGTTGGAAAACAGAGAAGGATCTCTAGGCCAAGATGGAAGAGAGTCTTGTGAATCAAGAGGAATTGGTGAAGGCTCAGGCAGAGTCCTTGAAGGATCAAGAGGAGAGAATCATAGCCCTAGAAAAGCAAGCAGAGGAGGATCAAAAAGAGCTGAAAAAGTTGAAGAAAATCATGAAGAAGCTGATTCCTAAGGAAAAAGAAACAAAATAGACTCAAATACGATATTTTGTTTTAATTTTTTCCTTGTACTAATTCTTCCAATCATAATGAAATTTTGGTTGATTTTCTTGTTTGGATGTCTATACTAATATTTCAAGTACCATATTTTTTTTCCATTCCCTCAAACTCTTTTTGAAAATCATAAAGGGGGAGAAGGAAAAATAATTCTAAAGAGGATAAAGAAAAATATTTCTATGTATAAGAATATATATCCCTAAGTAAGGGAGATTTTATCTAAGTTGAGTTTTCCCATTACAATGATTTCCATACCCAAGATAATGAAAATCCCATTCCAGAAATTTAAAATACTATCCTTAGAGTTCCAAAGCCTAAGTGGGAGTTAGTCATATTCATATTTTCCAATGTGAAAAGGAGATAAGTTTTATTTTCTAACTTAAGAAATTTTTTTCTAAGTCCTTATATTCTTTTTCATAAGGATGTTTGTGCTTTAAAAAAAGTGGGATATTTTTGAGTCAATACGGTTTTCCTTATGACTTTTCCATTCCTTCTTTTAAGGGGGAGATTGTTGAGTCATTAAGGTATCCTTATGACTTTACCATTTCTTCTTGTTTTGAAAATCACAAACACCTTATCTTAAGGAAAATATTATTTTACCCCTTGTTTTAATTCTATAAAGAAAATTACCTTACATAAGGAAATTTACCCTTACCTAGATTTCATTGTTCATATCATCAATTTTCTAAGTGTAAAACTCAGATTGAAACCAAAACCTCAGAATCATATAATTACCTAGATATGAATCATTCTATTTTAGGATCCGAATTCTCAGAATTATGGTTACTAACTCTTCTGAGTTTTGACTCCAAATTCTGAATCAGAATTCTAGTTATGAACTCTTCTAAGTTCTGACTCTAAATTCTGAATCAGAATTCTGGTTACCAACTTCTCTGATTTCTAACTCTGAATTCTGAATACAAATTCTGGATACGAACATCTTTGGGTTCTGACTCTGAATTCTGATTATGATTTATGGATACGAACTTCTGTGAGTTTTGACTCTAAGTTCTCTAAATAACAGACTCCAAAATCTTATAAGTTATGACTCCAAATTCTCTTGAACTGTAACTTAGAACTTTGTAAGTTATGGTTCCGAATTCTAGTGAATCCAGATTCCGAATTTCCTTGAAATTCAGACTCCGGAATTCTATAGAACTCAGGTTCCGAATTCCTAGAAAACAGAATATGAATATCCTTGTATTATAGACTCCGAATTATTTTTTGGTTGAATCTTAATTTTTATTTACTTACATTCCAAATATTATATTTTGGATATGATTTCACTTTTTCTATTATAAAACAATGTCGTGATTTTAGTTATCAACTAACCGTTGTTTGAGTGACATGTGTACAGGTCCCTCCGAAATTCAAGGAAGAATATGACCGTTGGAGGAGGGAGCCAACCGTTGGAGATGTTCCTATAAATATGAGCTCATTTGAAAAGAGATCGACACACTTAAACCTAACTTTTGACATATGTTCTTACATGCTTTGAATTTATTTCTAGATAGAGAGAGATGCTCTTATAAACTCTCAAGCTTCATGCAAAAAGTTTGAATGGCTTGTTAAAACATTTCTTCATGCAGACTTGCTTCGTGCGACTCTGATTGTTGCTGTGTACAGTCGAGGACTTCTGGGGATAGGAAGACAGAGGTGCTGACTACCTAATAGTTGAGGGCTTGTGGGGATATCAAGATAAACTCCGATCTTCGTATCGAGGGCTTACCCTGGTGTGGGTAAGACAGACTTTCTTGAAAGTATAAATCAAAAGACCTTTATCCAAGGTTTTTGGAAATCCTTCTCTTTGGTTTAAAATATTTATTACTTGTTACTTGTTTTCTGACAAGTTTTCCGCTGAATTTTGTATTGTTGAGGAAACTATAACTTTCTTATACTTCCTCATACTTTTACTCTGATGTTATAGGATTCTATACGCTTTAAGGTAGAATATTAGTTGTTGTAAACTTTTGTTAAGTTTCATTCCTGGAATCACTTTTCCAGAATCAAGCAAGTTATTAGAACTTATAGGTCTTGTGAATTATCTTGTTTAACCTTGTTAAACATGTTAGGCGGAGAAAAAGGGAGTGATGGAAAGAGGGGGGGGGGGGGGTGAATTGCCTTTTAAAAAAATGATTAACAAATTAAAATCAAAGTTAAAGGTGCAGCGGAAATAAAGAGTCAAGACACAAGAATTGATAACGGAGTTCGGCCAAAAACCCGGCCTACGTCTCCGCTCCCAACTCAACCGTTGAGAGATTCTACCGCTTGCTTTTCAATGGTTGTAGCAAGAAACCCACTAGCCTTTTTACAGGTGAAGGCTAGCTCACCTATTACAGCTTGCTTTTAATGGTTATGCAAGAACCCACTTGCTTTCAATGGTTGAGCAAGAACCCACTAGCCTTTTTAACGGGTGAAGGCTAGCTCACCGGTGACTCAAGCCTTTTAAAAGTAAAGGATTGACTAACCTCTTCACACCTTAAAGGTGGTGTGAAAACCCAAAGAGAGGGATGAGAGAAAAAGATGGGGTTTGTAGGCACAAACCCAAATTGATGCTCAAAATGATAAAACAATAAAAACCGTATTTGGAGAAGCCTTGGGCGCCAATGGTTGATTGGAGTTCAAGACGTGCACTCCCAAGCTTCTATGGTGGTGCTCCTTGGATGTGGAATTGGATTGGAGCAGTTGTGGTTCCCTTGGAGCAATCCGCCGGAGGTTTGCCAAATGATGAGAATTGTGTTCGTTGGATTCACAATAGTTCCGGCTATGTTCCTTAGGCTTCTGGGGGTTCAAGGTCCTTTATTTATAGAGGGGGAACCCTCATATGGCCGTTGGAGGCCTTCGGAGCCGTTGGAGAGGCTTTCGGAGCCGTTGGAGGCCAAGTGGACAGGCTGGTCAAAAGCCCAACGGCTAGTTTGACTGCCTCCACCGGCTGACCGGTACAGGGCCACCGGTTGGCCGGTGCTTGCAAAAAGGAAGAGGGCTCGGGCTCAGGCTCCACCGGATGACCAGTGAGGAGGCCACCGGTTGGCCGGTGCTGAGGCAGTAGCTGATACTGTTCTGGCTGGGTGCCAGCGGCTGGCCGGTGCTGAGGCCACCGGTTGGCTGGTGCTGAGGCAGTGGCTCAGCCTCCTGTCTGGGTTCCACCGGCTGGCCGCTGGTGTGACATCGGTTGGCCGGTGGTCTGGACAAAGGGATGCCTTCTGTCCAGGCCTCCATCGGCTGGCCGGTGCTTATCCACCGGTTGGCCGGTGGACTGATTTTCAGTCCACTTTCAATCTTTTGCCACTTCTTTCTCCTGAAATCATGCCTATTAACAAAAACACTTGAAAACAAGATTAGAACAACAAGAGGGTGATTGTGATCATGAAAATAAAACCACGAGGGGTTCGAGAGGTACAACAATCTCCCCCTATTTTGATGATCACAATCACCAAAACAAACAATGTAGAAAATGAAATGAAAAGCATGCTTTAAAATATTTTTCCCCCAATCAACCAATAATTTCTCCCCCTTTGTGATTATCAAAATAGCATGGGGCATAAAACTTGATTGAGGTAATCAGTTGAAAAACAAGATTGAGTTTTTAAACCAATTGAAATTTTCGAAATTTGAATTGAATGTTTTGAATCGAAAATTGAATTGAGAATTTTGAATTGAAAGTTTTGAATCAAAAGAATTTTGACTTGAAAGTTTTGAATCAAAAGAATTTTGAATTGAAAGTTTTGAATCAAAAATTGAATAACAATTTGGAATTAAAAAATTTGATACCAAGTGTTGAAATTGAAAGTTTGAATTGAAATAATTGAATAAGAATTTGAATACACAAAAAGGCTTAAACGATCCTAACTCCCCCTAAATAAAAACAACAAATCACCGGGGAGAGGTTTTAGAAACCGAGACAAATTTTGGCCCGGAGAGACTCGCTAAGAGGGATTTTTCAATCCATACTTGTCTAGTGGCGGGTCTTCTCCTAAAAAATTCATCATTAAAGAGAATACTTTTGGGGCGGCCATACCGGGCATTTTTGCAATTTCACTCATAGATTAAGTGCCCGTGTTTTTTACAATAATTGCAAAATTTGTTTTGAGAGATCCCCCTAACAAAAATAGTTGGAGCATGGGAAGAGGAAGCTTGCTTGGAATATCCAAGCCCTTCAGTGGTTCTAGATATGCGTTGGGAACCTAGGAGTTTGGTCAGATTTTGTTCCCCTTGGGTGAACTTAGCTAGTGATTCCCTTAAATCTTTGATCGTTGATTCCATGGAATCAACATCGGGAAGGTTTTGGATTTTGAGGGTCAACTCTTCCTTCTCTTTGAGAAGTTGATCTTTTTCGGAAGAGAGTTTTTTGAAATTCTTTTTTAATGCAACAAATTTGGAAGAAAGTTTGTGAAAACCTTCCTCCAATTGATCTCGCGCATGTTGGAGATCCTCATAAGACATGTGATTGAAAGAATTTGAAGAACTTGAGGATGAGGAGTCGGAAGAAGTTACCTCATTACATGCCATTAGGAATTTGTTACCGTTGTCGCTTGAGGAGGAGGATGAGGAGGATGTGGAGCTATCACTCCAAGTAGACGCTTTGAAAGCCTTCTTCTTTTTCTTTTTCTTGGCCTTTTTCTTGCGGGATGGGCAATCGAGCTTGTTATCGCCTTTAGTACCTTCATGGGTTACTTCTAAAAGATTCCAGATATCATGAGAAGATGAGCAAGTAGAAATACGATTAAATTCATTATGGTCTAGCCCACAATGAAGAGCATTCATGGCTTTGCCATCAAGCTCAAAATTTGCAATGTCTTCGGGGGTCCATTTGGATTCATCGGAAGAAGAAAGTGAATAACCATGCATGACAATTTTAAAAATAGGATAACCAATGCTTTTAAGAAAAGTAGTCATGCGGTTTTTCCAATAATTATAGTCGGTTCCATCAAAAAATGGAGCACGACCCAATGAAAAGCCTTCGGGGGCGAAAGAGGTTGAGGCCATCACTATGGATCTTAAATTTGAAACCGGTTAAGGTATTACTCAAATTTTGCCTCTGATACCAATTGTTAGGTGGAGAAAAAGGGAGTGATGGAAAGAGGGGGGGGGGGGTGAATTGCCTTTTAAAAAAATGATTAACAAATTAAAATCAAAGTTAAAGGTGCAGCGGAAATAAAGAGGCAAGACACAAGAATTGATAACGGAGTTCGGCCAAAAACCCGGCCTACGTCTCCGCTCCCAACTCAACCGTTGAGAGATTCTACCGCTTGCTTTTCAATGGTTGTAGCAAGAAACCAACTAGCCTTTTTACAAGTGAAGGCTAGCTCACCTATTACAGCTTGCTTTTAATGGTTATGCAAGAACCCACTTGCTTTCAATGGTTGAGCAAGAACCCACTAGCCTTTTTAACGGGTGAAGGCTAGCTCACCGGTGACTCAAGCCTTTTAAAACGAAAGGCTTGACTAACCTCTTCACACCTTAAAGGTGGTGTGAAAACCCAAAGAGAGGGATGAGAGAAAAAGATGGGGTTTGTAGGCACAAACCCAAATTGATGATCAAAATGATAAAACAATAAAAACCGTATTTGGAGAAGCCTTGGGCGCCAATGGTTGATTGGAGTTGAAGACGTGCACTCCCAAGCTTCTATGGTTGTGCTCCTTGGATGTGGAATTGGATTGGAGCAGTTGTGGTTCCCTTGGAGCAATCCGCCGGAGGTTTTCCAAATGATGAGAATTGTGTTCGTTGGCTTCACAATAGTTCCGGCTATGTTCCTTAGGCTTCCGGGGGTTCAAGGTCCTTTATTTATAGAGCGGGAACCCTCATATGGCCGTTGGAGGCCTTCGGAGCCGTTGGAGAGGCTTTCGGAGCCGTTGGAGGCCAAGTGGATAGGCTGGTCAAAAGCCCAACGGCTAGTTTGACTGCCTCCACCGGCTGACCGGTACAGGGCCACCGGTTGGCCGGTGCTTGCAAAAAGGAAGAGGGCTCGGGCTCAGGCTCCACCGGCTGACCGGTGAGGAGGCCACCGGTTGGCCGGTGCTGAGGCAGTAGCTGATACTGTTCTGGCTGGGTGCCACCGGCTGGCCGGTGCTGAGGCCACCGGTTGGCCGGTGCTGAGGCAGTGGCTCAGCCTCCTGTCTGGGTTCCACCGGCTGGCCGCTGGTGTGACATCGGTTGGCCGGTGGTCTGGACAGAGGGATGCCTTCTGTCTAGGCCTCCATCGGCTGGCCGGTGCTTATCCACCGGTTGGCCGGTGGACTGATTTTCAGTCCACTTTCAATCTTTTGCCACTTCTTTCTCCTGAAATCATGCCTATTAACAAAAACACTTGAAAACAAGATTAGAACAACAAGAGGGTGATTGTGATCATGAAAATAAAACCACGAGGGGTTCGAGAGGTACAACAAAACATAACCCTCTTTAAAAGTTCCAAAGGAATTTTTAAAAGTACAATTCACCCCCTCTTGTATTTGAGCATCTCATGTTTACATATTCGATCCTATATTTGGTATTATAGAATATATCATACTCACATACCATCTCACATGAATTATCCTGTAAAATTAATGAAAGGAATTTTAGTTTGTTATAAGTTTAGAGAAAAGGTTAATCGAGCAAATTATTAAAAGGGGAAGAAAAAAAATATGATGTTCAATTCTTAAACCATAATAAAATGGAGAATTATTCAAATAAATGTCCCAAGATTATAAGGAATATACCACAGAAGTGGACAAAGGGAGATGGCCAAGATTATGCAACCACCATAGCTAAAGTAAAAGTACCCAATGATGTGGTGGTAGGTAAAATAATTATAACTTAAAATTTGTCCAATGATTTATTTGATTTTGGGTCACCACACTCTTTTATATCTACCTAATTTCTCAAGAAAATTAGATATTTTCTTTTGATTTAATAAGGTATTTTTCAATTAAAACCCATATGGGAACTCTCATTATTAGAAAAAAGGTTAGGAAGTTCCCATTATGGAATATAAATATGATTTATTGACATAACATACCATTATACCCATGGCTGAATTTGATATAATACTCGGTGTGGAATGGATTTCAAAATATGATGCAAAAATTTATTACAGGAAGGAAATTATGATTTGTGAGTTAGATATAGAATCCCTTATCTTTAGAGATGAAACCTAATCATATGATTCTTTTCTAGATCCACCCTTACTAGATTTATTGAATGAAATTGTTGGGGAGGAAGAGAAAACAACATCTAGGGATAAAGAAAGTAATATTCAAATTGAGGATGTACTGATTGTATAAGAATACATTGGCGTATTTCCTGAGGAATTTCCTGGACACCCTATAAGCATTAATTTTAGATTAGAATTAATTTAATCCCTAATTAAAGACCAATATCAAAGACTACTTATAGAATGATCACTATGGAATTAGTGGATCAGAATAAAAAACTAGAGGAGTTGAGTAATAAGGGGTTTATTCTCCCTAGGGTTTCCCAATAGGGATCCCCTGTTATATTTGTTAAGAAGAAAGATGTATCCTTGAGGTTATGAATTGAATATATAGAAATCAATGCTATTATAATAAATAACATGTATCCTCTACCTCACATTGATTATTTATTTGATTAACTTCATGGAGATAATTATTTTTCGACGATTGAAATTTATTTTGGGCATCATCAATTGTGAGTAAATAAGGAAGACATTCTGAAAACATCTTTTCAAATGAGGAATGAAAATTATGAGTTTAATTTAATTACATATTGATTGAAAAATTCACCATGTTTTTTCAGGGATCTAATGAATAAAGTATTCATGGAATATCTTAAAAATTCTGTTGTAGTATTATTTGATAATATTCTAGCACATTCTAAAATCTATGAACACTATGAGAATCAATTGTATATTATTCTTGAGACTCTCATAAAGAAAGAGTTATATAATAAATTTATCAAGTATGAATTATGGTTTTAAGAAAATTTTTGGGGTCATATTGCCTCTAAGGATGGAATCTTAGTTGATCTTGTGGAGAAAAAGGAAATCTAGAAATGGCCTATGTTAATGAATATAATACATGTATGTAGTTTCACTAGTTTAATAGGTTACTATAGGTATTTATTTTAAAATTTTTCCCAATTGGATAACCTATTAACCAAACTCGCACATAATGGGGTTATGTTCATATGAATAAAAGAATGTGTAGAATGTTTTAGAAAATTGAAGAGAAGATTAGTGAGTGCTCCAATTTTGACTCTACCATCATGAAATTATGGTTTTGTGATATATAATGATACATAAAAGAAAGGATTGGGTTATGTCCTTATGAAAAATGATAAAGTTTTTGAATATTCATCAAAGAAGTTGAAGAATCATAAAAAAATATCCAAATAATGATATTGAGCTAACATCTGTAATATTTTCTCTTATGATATGGAGAAACTATATCTATAGTGAAATATGTGAGATATATGCAGATCATAAGAGTTTGAAAAACATATTTACATAGAAATGACTTAATATGGGGAAAATATGATGACTTTAGTTACTCAAAGATTATGATTACTCAATACAATACCAATTAGGAAAAGAAAATAAGGTAACAGATGAATTAAGTAGGAAAGATCATGGACTTATAACCTAAATGAGGATTGAGGAATATCCTATGTTAATTGATTTAGTAAATATAGATGTAGAAATTTTTAATAAAGGATCACTATCTCTCGTTTTTCAAATGATTTCTAAAGCATCCTTACAAGAGAAGATAAAAAATTCTCAATTTGACAATGAGAATTTACAAAAAAAATTAAATCCATTAAGGATGAAAGATTGGTAGAACTCATGTATGAATATGGAATTATGAAATTTGGAAAGTGGTTATGTGTTCATTGAATACCTAATCTAAAAATAGAACTATTAGATGATGCTCTTAGATTAAATTTCTCAATACAACCTTGTAGTACCAAGATGTATAGAGTTATAAAGTAATGTTTTTGGTTGGATAATATGAAGTGAGATTTTTTTTACTATGTTCCAAGATGCCTAGTTTGTCAACAAGTGAAGGATAAGATAAAATATCCTAGAGGATTCATTCAAACTTTAGCTATTACTTTGTGGAAATGAGATGACAATACTATATAATTTTTCACTAGATTAGTAAATAAAACTAGAAAGAATGACACCACATGGGTTATTATTGATCACCTTACAAAATCTGCACATTTTATTAGTATAAGATAATATTTACCTCTTGAGATCTAAGAAAGACTCTATATTAATGAGGCTATAAAGATTAATGGATCACCTCTATCGATTATGTCAGATTGAGATACCCATTTTACATCAAAATTCTGGAATAGTCTTTAAAAGGCTTTGGATAATGATCTTCATTTGAGTACTTCTTATAACCCTAAAACAGATGGATAGTCTAAAAGGACTATTGAAATAATGGAACACATGTTGAGATCATGCTCACTTGAATATCAAGGTATGCAAGATTAGTATTTACCTATGTTGGAATTTTCTTACAATAATATTTTCCATTATAGTATTCAAATGTCGCCATTTGAAACATTATTTGGAATGTGATTTTGTACTCCAACTTGTTAGGATGAAGTTGGTTAAAGGAATCTTATAAGCCCATAACTTATTGATGAGACAACGAAAAAGGTAAATACTATTAAGGCTCATATTAAAGCTTCTCAAAGTAGGAAAAAGATTTATGCTGACAATTAGAGAAATGATTTGGAATTTTAAGTGGGAGATCATGTTTTTCTAAATATATCTCCTTGGAAGGGTGTCATAGGGTTCGACAAGAATGGGAAACTAAACCCCATATACATAGTACCATTAATTTTTTTAAAAATAATTGGAGCAGTATCTTATCTATTAGTAATGAATACAAGTATTTCCAACGTTCATGATGTATTACACATATCATTGTTCAAGAATTAAATTCCAGACCCAACACATGTACTCACCTATGAAAAATAGAACTGGAACTTGATTTTTCTTACTATTAAGAGCCTATAGAGATTATGGACACTAGATAGAAAGTATTAAAAAATTAAATGACTTGACTGGTAAAGGTTCTTTAGAGAAACCATAAAATGGAAGAAGAAACATGAGAACCATAGGATGTTATGAAGAAGAACAACCAACATCTATTTAGAAGGAAATATTCATGAAAAATTTTAAGGGAAAAAGATATAAAGGAGGGAATAATATAACACCCAATATTTTACGGTATGTATATTCTTAAATAAATTCAATTCATTTGATAGTTTACATTTCACACATGAACTGTGATATTCTATTAATTAGTAAATTAATTATTGGAATAGTAATGTGACCATTAGGAATAGTAATCCAACCAATAGAATATTAACCTCATCTATAAAAGTATAAATAAAATTTTGGTATCTTATAAATGAAAATATGATATATTTATATCATTGAATAAGTAAATAAATGTTTTTAAAATGATAAATTAATTATTAGTTTTTTTTGGGAAACATTAATGTCTATTTAAAATTTTATAATTAATATAGTAATTTTAAAGAATGTTTATTTTCATAAAATAGATTTATAAATTAATATTTTGTTATCTTATTATTAAAAGATAACTTTATGATACCTGAATTAATTTTTCAATGTGTCATAAAATCAGTTATAATTTTGAAATTGGTATTTTTAAATAAATGATGATTTTAATTAAAAATTAAATTTATCATATTTAGAAAATTATTTTCAAAAAATGGATTCCATTTTTGAATTATCCAAGTTGAAAAATTGTTAGAGTAAATTTTGGGATTTTTCTAAAATAGTTGACTTTTTTGGTGAATAATGTAATTCGATAATTTACGGTATATAACATTATAAGTTAAATACACTATTTATCGAATCATTTATAATGTAAGAACCGTAATATAAAAATCTTACATCTTTAATATATTTATTCACATGAATAAAAACTACTCATAGTCTTGAGACAAAAATAATAATAAAATGAATAAAATAATCAAAAAACACCCCTCTCATCTACTATAAATACCACCCCTTATCCTCACACATCATAATCCTTTAATATTATAAAATTTCTACCCAATAATATTTTTAATTATCACCCCCATGACTAGGATCATTTGGTCCCAACAAAAGACTAGTTCTAATCCCCTTAAGGAGGTTCTCAAGGAGAAGAATTCAAGAGGTAAAATCCTCTTTCGTTTTTCTTTTGTTTTTTTATTTTAATTTATTTTATTATAATCTCCTTATCTAATCTATCCAAACATTAATGATAACTATAATATCTTATATATAATATAAGGTTATTATGTTAATGTAAAATCCATTATCAAACCTTTTCTCTCCATTTTATTCTAAAAATGAATATATCATTTAAGAGGTGTTGATTCACCACCTTCGTGGATGATGATTTTTCATTTTCTAATACCAACTTAAAAGATTGTTATAAAAACCTTAAAATTTTTAAAAAATATTTTAAAATTTATATTATAACTTATTTATTATTCTATAACTATTATATATACATAATATTAATTAATAAAATAAAACAAGTTCACGATGATAAAAAAATGCCAAAATAATCTAAACGATTATCATTAATGTTTTATCTAATGAATAATCCTAATATATGAAAAAAAGATATATTATAACATTTAATATTATATAATTTCATTAATAACATATAATTTCAATTCTGGATAACTATTCCCATTTTATATGATATTTCATATATCTATACAAGTGAGCCAATCATGAAAACTAGGGAAACAAACACTCCAAAACGACAGAATTGAACTTTTTAACTCATAAAAAAGGCCATAAATGAACATAATAAAATTATAATGAATAAAATAAATTTTTAATTGGTTATTAATGAAATTATTAATTAGTCTAATTTATTTATCTAGGATATTAATTTTAAGTGTGGAAAACTTTCAGACATAAGGTAAGGGATTCTCTCAGAACCCCCATTTTTTTCTTCAGGTTACGATTTATCTCTATTAAACCCTATTTAATTCTTAATTATTTTTATGTAATCATCATAAATTATGTGTATATATTTAAAACATATTTACCTATCACAATTCTCCATTCATTATGGGGAAATATATGTTTTATAAAGGCTCTCTTTTTTAATTCCTCCCGAAAACAAGACCGATTAAAGGGAACTTCCCAATTTCATACCCATTTTCAAATAAACTACATATTCTATTTTAAACCTCCATTATTTTTATAAAATCTCTCATTTTATCATTAAAAACTATAATTTTTAATTTCTATTTTTATACAAACAGTTATTCCTTTTCCCTTTTAAAAGACTCTTAAATTGTTTTCCTTAAACCACACTAAGTGGCTCATTTATAAAGTTTCCAAAACACTTTTTATATGTTTTAACTTTAGTGGGACATAATTTATCATTACCTAGGCCTATTTTCTATTATTAATTTACAAGTATTATTTAAATCCATTCTTTCATGGACACCATTATGATATTCCCATTGGTTATGCCTTATTCACCACTTATTCCGTGTGTGTGATTTATGTATACTTCCCTTTTATTTATAATCACCATTCATTAAATATTTCATTAAATATACATATTTCTTGTATCATTTATATTATTATTATCTTATCTGTATACCATTTTACATATGGTGTTTAATTTTAATTTTGTTGATGAATCTGTATCCTTTACTCAATATAGATATTTTTATAAGGCATATTATTCTTGAATTAAATCTATGTATGAAGAATTGTTTGGAATTATAGTGAATAATGGGGCATGGTATTATATATCCCCTCGATGCATCAAAATGTCTCATGAGACAAAATTATCAGTGAAAAACCCTTTGTTTTTATTTTCAAGTATAATTAAATGAATTTCTACCCAGAGACTTAACTCGTCTCGACAGTATAATGGTTCATGTTCTAAATAGATGACACCAAATAAAGAATAATTTTCATAATTCTGTATTCAATTATTAATTTTCATGATACTTTCACTATGATAAAATCTATTGATGCATTTTCATTCTCCGTTTTTTAATGACATGAATTTTTCAATTATTAAGCTTACCTTAATTCTTATGGCTTATTGAATTTGATTCACTTATTATTGATTCATGTAACCCTTACTGAGCATTTGAGCTCAATATTTTATTTTTCCCTTCCCTAGGTTAGAAAGATGAAATATTTGAATAATTTTCTGGGAAGGAGTTTATTTTCCTTTGTTAGGTTCTATGTTTAATTACCAATATAATTAGAGAACCATGTAAGTATCTAGTTCTTCAAGACTGCTAAACTGATTGATCCTAGGAGATGTGATCTCTTATATCTATGCTATTATAATAAAATAAACACCGAATTTGGGCTATTGAGGTTAGGGTTGTTACATTTTAAACATGTATTTAAGCCTTTTACTGTTATATTTTTCTCTTTTACCAATTTTGGTTTTTACTATGGTAATTAATTTTTACATAAGTAATAAAATTTTAATGCCTTAAAAAATGAGTCTTATTAAAAAAATTTAAATAATAATTTCAAATATTAAATCCATTTTTCAAATAAAATTTATTTTTTTATGAAAACTGTATTTTAATATTTGCGCGTAAAAACCAATTTTTAGAAAAAGTGAATTTTTAAGCACAAATGTTATGTTTAGAAAACAAATTATCAATTTTGTTGATTTTAATGAAGTAAATTTTTTATTATTAACTTAATGAGTGTTATGTAACTCTGAAATAAATCCCAATACTGATTCTCACCCATATAAAACCTAATTAGATGAGAAAGACTACAAAATATTTTTATTAGAAAAATAATGGTTATTTTCAAGATGTTAAAAATAGGTTTTTTAAATTGAATATAGAATTTTTAAATACATAGTTTCACCCCATAAATAAATTTTTTATCATTAAATTTTTTTATAAGTTTTTATGTTATAACTACTTCTTGATATAGTCATTAATGGTACCATTTTAATAAAATCTTTATTTTTAACTATTCACCTAGAAATCAATTATTTCAAAAAAATCCTAAAAATTAATCATAGGATTATATTTTTAAGATAAATCCAAAATTAAATTTAATTTGGTCAAATTAATATTGAAAAATTATCTTTTAAATAATAGCATAAAAATATAATGAAAATAGTTTTTATAGGAAAATAACTTTTTTTTAAAATATAAACTTTTTTTTGCTATTATTCACTATCAATTAAAAATAATATTGGTGTTATATAATCCACATCAAAAATATTTTTAATATATTTAGTTTCATTAAATAAATATCATGAAAATCTAATTTTTGGAAAAAGTACTTTTTTAAAATTAAAATGATCTTATTAATTTTATCCTTGCATCGGTAAATAAACTTGATTTTTCTCTAAAAGTAAAAATGTGAAATTTGTAAAATGAATGTGATAAATAAATAATTAAATTATTAGTTACATGATAATATTATTCTAATTTATAATTACATATCACCTTAAGAACTCTCCTTAATATCTAGGCATATGGTACGATATGGTGGAAGTCACAGGTGGTGATTCCACTAGCAAGTATCTTGTAGCAATTTTCATGAGCCTGAAATTCTCTCTCATATTATTTCACTCATACCACAATTTTGGGGGTTTTTATTAGGTTTATTATTGGGAAATATCAAGTGAATCTATGTCCTTTCCATTTTTGGATAAATGATCTTTATATGGGATAATTCCACTACCTCATGCTATTTCATTCCATTTTTTTTGTAAATTTCATAATAGGGTTAATTACGTTTATACCTATTAATTTAATGAATATATTAAAATTTTAAAATTTTAAAATTTTATTTTAAAGAATAAAAATTTCATTTTAGTCTGTTTTTGAATATGAATCAATCCATTAATGTATTATTTTTTTAAAAAAACTGACATCTTGCAGAATTAAAGGTTTAGAGTATTGGGGTCATCAATAATGACTATAATTGGTTAATATTGGGGTGTGGTGTAGGACTTTGATACCAAATTATTTTTCTAGTTTGATAAAGGGGTGACTAGATTGGTTTGGGTTTCATGTAGACCCTGTAAGTTATTGGCTACCATCGTTCAGATACATCATCCTTAGAAGGTGAGTGATATAGTATTGAAATTGGGAAACATGAGGTGTTTGGGTTATTTAATCATTTATAGATATAAATAATGATTATATGGGGACCCAAGGTGGTATTTATGCATCTCTTTGAATCATAACTGTGTATTGTGAGTTATTATGAAGTTTCTTGAGTGTTTTGGATGAGATGAATTTTATCTGGGGATAATTGTGCATATTGTTTTGGTTGTATTAGGGAAGAAATTAAAAGGTTAATTGGTTGTGTAACATGTGTTTCCATGGTTGCGTGATGACTCATTAACAAGTTATAGGGTGATGTTTAATCACTATGGATATGTGGGGGTAGTGATGGTCCCTAGATGTGTGATAATGTTTGTCTTCCATTATTGTGGATATAGGATGGTGGTGATGCCGCTCACCCTTAGGGATGGGGTCATTAGGTTTGTGTGAACAAAAATATATCTTGGTGTCTCAGTCACTGGGAGGTATCAGTATCCTCCCAAGTTTTAGTGACATATGGTTGTGATATTAATGATAGGGAATGTGGATGGACATACAGTATATATGACCAAGGGTGTTAATGGGTGACTGTGATAACCATTATGGGGTGAGGTAATCTTCATTTGAGTGAGTTTATTTAAGCTATTGAGATAGATATTTTTTTTGTGAAGGATGAAATGGGTGAATAGGAATGAGATATAATGTTATTGAGTTATTTTTAAGTTTTTGAAGAACCACGTGAGCCTATATGTATGTTTAGACTATAGACACATCGTCCCATTATGAAACTATCCGAAAAATGTAGGGTAAAATATAAGGGTGCTAATATACTATGCAATTTATTATGAGGCTAGAAATATGAGGGTTTGGTTTTAATTTCGTATTTTCATGCACTTTTATTATGTTGGAGATATTTGAGGGAACATTAGTGGTAGTTTAGTGAGTTGTATACTCACACCCTTCACATGCATCTTGATTCATGTATAGTTATAATATTTTTTATTTAAGGATTGTGTGTGGCCCTAATACATGAGTTGGAGCAGGTTAGTGATGGAATGTGGTAAAGTGAGTCACATGGATATTGTCAAAGAAGGAACTAAGAAGATACTCAATGTCTAGTGACACGGTATCTGGTTCATTGATCTTGTGGTTGATTTATGGGATTAACCGACATTGGGTAATATTTTATGGTTTCATTTTACATGCATATAATATATTTTATTTAGTTTACCATGAATTTTTTTCGTTATATATTCATAATGATGTGTATTATGTTATCTAATTATTTCCGTTATTATTATTTTTGTTGAAATGAGGGTATAGTCTCCCCATGATCATACTTAGACCATAAAAAATAGATGAAAACCTTTGGAATATGGGGAGGTGTGAATGTGGTCATATGGTGCCACCTGGCTTGGATCGATTCGAGTGATTCGAGTTGGGGAGCAATACAAGACTCTCTAAAATTTCATCTTTCCCCTAATTTGGAATATTTTTATGATTGTTTTAATTATTTGATTATAATGGCTATAGTTTTAGAGTTTTCTCCCTAAAGTCAGTCACGTTTTATTGTTATAAATAGATTTTGTATAATTTAATGTATATTAATGATGATACTTTATCATTCGTTTATGTTTTTTGTACATAAAACGAGATATCCTATAATAAAAACACGTTGGAATATATATATTACTAAGTAATCCTTGATTTATGATCATCATATTGGGTTGTAATATTGGGTTTGGATGAGTATGAGTAGGATCAATTATATAAAGATACAACTAATCCCTCAAAGGCTATAAGCTGGTGAACCTTTATTTGGATTGACCCACTTAACATACACCACATGGATTATCATATATATATATATATATATATATCATTGGTATACTTAATTGAACTTTGGCCACAGATCCTTCGACTTGAGACTCATTAAAAAATAAAGTCATCGATTTCTATAAAATTCTATATGTAACCATATATCCTAGTTTGATAGGTACAATTGTGGAATAATTAGTTAGTTACACCAATGTTTTATCTCAACTATAATAGACATTGCAAAATAACCCTAGAAATTATATAATAATCATATGAATCTCCTAAAACCTTAAATATATTTTATCATGACACACCTACTCATGAAACCAATATTTCTCCTCAAAATTACTTTGAATTTGTTATTACATCCTGATTTGGAACCAAAAGGGAATAAACCTCATAATCATAATACAATCCTTTTAACATAAATTATCCAGATCCAAATAATATTTCATAACTTACTTCTCAATAAATAAACCATATACTTTCAATGTAACCAATTTTATTGAATAATTATGCATCCTTATTTATCTCTAGGTATCACCGAGCTATGAAATGGAATATCCAATGTAGTGTGATCTTCTCACTTTTTACAATGTTGGATACAAAAACACCCAAGAATATTTCATTCATACATAAATACCTTTATGGATTTACTATAACTATTATGGAATTATATTAAAAAATTTATTCTTACACAAGTCCTATCATGGTGTGGTATTATCCTTCATGTTTTAACCATCCACTAATCACTCATATTTACATTTATATATGACCCATTTTGGATGAAAGTACATCATTATTGTGTGATGATCCCTTCCTTCAATAGAGAAACATCCATATTTACACTTCCACATTCCCCAAATCTAGTTGATAAAAGTCCAACATCAAAACCTCTAGTTTTAACACCTAGACAAGCTCAAGTATTATAAATGAGATGGCACACTTATGATCTTTTCACAACTTGATATCCTAATAGAAGGAAACCTAAAATTTTCCAATTTCATTAAATGTTTTTCAATACGATGGTCAAATAAAGGCATCATAAACACCACTTTATTTTATGAAATACATTTTATAGTTTCATACCATGATTTCCAACATATGCATCTAATTTTCTATTAAAAAAACATGCACATTCCCATCAATTAAATCTCACTATTAAAGAAAAAACTATTAATTATAGATGTTAAATTTTGCAATCAGGTCATAATTTTGTGTCTTTTAAACAATATTTTTAATCAATTAATAATTAATTATTCATTTACCCATTTTATACCACTCTTCATCATCTCATATGTAATTTATATCAAAGACACATCCCTTTATTTCTAAATATTTATATAAAAAAATTATCAAAACACACAATTGACTCACTAAATTGATTGAGTGTATTTAGTGCATCTAACCACATGTTTTAAGGAAAAAAAATTTCATTTACGGCATATATCCATAATAAAAATATTCAAATCATCAATAAAACACTTTATAAGAAATTATCAAAATTTACATATTCATAAAATTAATTAATTTAGCAATAAATCTCACCCGACTTATCAAAATCATTATATAAATATTAATTTTATTTCTTGTTTCCTAATCATTAGCTATTCCATTAACGATAATATCAATTCCATAATTCAATCAGGCACCCACCTATCAAATTCATTGATTTAAAGATGTATTTTAGTAATTCTAATACAGAATTAAAAATTTAAAACCTAAACATCACTCAAAACATTATGAAGAATTATTCTCATTATATAGAACTAATTATCCCTGAAAAATAAATCTCTTAAATCATTAAATTATAAAGGAATTTCATCTTTCAAATATAATCACACGATTAAACAAAAAAATAATTAATTGGTCAGCAAAATCATAAATGGTTAATGATCTATAAAAATAATGGAAGTTGAAATCAACATAGAATAGATGAAATAAATAAAATTATTATACTAAAAGTAAATAGTTACAACTCTTAAGTGATAATAGCTACAACATGGTAGTTTTATTTAAGAGGATTGGGTTACTGATTTTATTACCAAAATGAACCCAACCCCACAAATGTTATGTGATTCTAATAAGAAGTAATATTTTAGAGGAATAAACCGAGAGTTTATGTTGAGAAAAGTTCTACAAAATAGACCCTATAATTAAGAAATACTATATTAAAACCCATATATTTTGACTATAAAAAAGTTGTAATTTCCCCTCTTTATAGAAACCACCTAAAACATCACTAGGTACTCAGTCTATATCCACTGGGTACTCAACTTTTAGACTAGGTAAAACCCTATAGTATTATCTATATCGAATACCTATTAACCTACACCATGTACATGATGGTTCCTCCTGATAAAAATCCATTATCTTACACTATAAAATTATTATCAAATCCCCTACCTTCACCCAAAAATACCAAAAATAAAACCAAAATAATATCAAAATAAATTCCTAAACTGAAAAAATAAAAAATAGACCTTAAAAACTTGATATGTAACCTATATTAGTGGATATATTACTCCCCTGATAACCTAGTTATATATTATCCATCAATAGAGTAATCACTCCCCTAAATAATAGTGTATGGGTTCTGTGTTAGCTATATAGGTATTCTATCCATGATTATGGTGCATGTCCTCAATTTTTGGAGTATAAAATCTCCCAATTAAAATAATGCATGACCTTTACCACTATTATTTCAAACTACCTTGACCAATTCCTATTTTTTCTAGGAGGCTTGGGTCCTCCAACATTACTGTGTTCTTAGTGTTTACTTTTCTATCATGTGATAATTTTTAGTCACCTCAGGGATAAATATGAAATCCCAAAAATTTAACTTTAAAGAATAGTGTGGAATTTTGTCTTCTGTCAACCAGGGAGTGATGATTTATGTGCTTCTCTATGGTTTCTTTCTATTTTAAGAGTTCTCGAATGTTTTATCCTTGAGTCTGGATAAGATAGATCCGGGTAAAGGTGTGTAATAGGTTGGACTAGGGTCGATCATACCGATCCCACATGGTCTAAGACAAAAATTTCATTATATTTTTATTCCCATTTTTAATTTTTCCTCAGAAAATTTAGTCTCATTGAGTCCACAATTTAAGCGTATCGATCTATACGATAGATTTCATTTGTAGTTATGGTTAAAATTAATTTTTCCAATAAATAAATAAATTTATTATTTATAAATATTATATATTAATACTCATCACATACAAAAAAAACATATGTTTTTCCTAAATAACTATTTAGTAAATTTAAATAACATTAAAATAAAAATGTTCAGGGCCTACAATCCAACATGCATTTATTCAGGGTGTTATAATTAAGCTTTCATACCTTTTCATATGTTTCAGTGAACCATATTTGAAACATGACAGATATTTTTCTATTTTAGATGACCTTACAAATATGGTCTAGTGGTCCAAGGCCATGAGCCTAAACCATATTAAGGACCCCGAGATAAGGGTTATGTAAAACTGTCAGGAATGTCTATGTTGGGTTTTTTTGAAATGTATTACTAATGAACTAATATACATTTCATGGAGATTATATAAGGATAAATCAACCAACTAATGTTATCTTAATATTTTTTTCAAGAGATAAATGAACCCCATAGCTAGGATACCTATGGTCGTATATGAGAATTGAATCAGGGTCTGATGTATAACATGGGTTACACATGCTATTTTTTAAGAAACAGTTATATGGTAAGGGTCTCATGGGATAAAATCATGACGAGATTTGAAAAATGTGAGTCAATATATGTGTCAAGGAATTGTATTCCGAGTGATTTTAAAATAATGATAGTTTATATAAAACTAGGATTCCCTATATATGAATGCTTGAGTAGAAGTTATGGAAAAGGAAGTTTTATTTGAGTTTTTATTATTTAAGTATATTAAAGGTTTTTACCTCTATAAATGGGTGAATTACATGAAAGAGTCTATCATCTCTTCCCATGAGGTTGATTATGTTCTTCCTGGATTATAAATATGGGGTTTTTTATTTTTGAGTATGTAACATTTAAAGGTTTTGATAATGTAGTGACTCAGGTTTTCGTTTAAAATAACACTATCTAATTCTTGAGTTTGGAGGTCAAAAAAATGATAAAATAGCAATTTTATAATTCTTAGAGTGAAATTTTAAACACACTATTAGATTCAAGATGTATTTTTTACCTTTTTAAGTAATTTTGGTAATTTAATGAAGTGTTCAAAAATTTCTATTGGTATCTAGTATAGGTAAACCAATTTTATTAAATTAGTTATAAAATTATTTTATTATGGAGTATTTAATAAAATTCGTTGATGTGTAATGTAAAATATTTGAGGATGTGGAAGAAATGTTGAATACTAGAATAAGTTGAAGCTTTGTACTTGCGTGGATGATAGGAAATGTTAGAGGCAACATGAAAAAATTTATTTAATGTGGAGTTATAATGGGGAATTAATGAGTGTTAATGAATAATACTTTAATGAGATTAATATATGAGGTTTTTAATGTGTAAAAAGTTAGGGTTTGACCCCATATATTCATTTTTACCTCTAAGGTATTTTATGTTTCAATTATTCTTTAACCTATATTCTCTTAATGATGATACATTTTAATATTGTAATATATTTGACTATTATTCAGTGGTAGGGAATGAAATTAAATAGACGAAAAGTAGTAATCATTTAAGGAAGTGAGGCATTTTTCATCATAAAATCAAGGAAACTTACTCTATACTTACATCCACTATGGATTATATATGTAATTATAAATATTTTTTATCTATAAATGGTGGAATAAATATAATAACATTGATAAATCATAACTAGAAATAATACATATTCCTTAGGATTCAATTATTATTAATTTATTCTTTCATAATAATTAATAATGAATGTGGTAGAATATTGATTAAAAATTAAATAATAATAAATTAAATGTTTATATTATTATTTAATTTTATTATAAACCCTATATATGTGATTCTATTATTCAATAATTCTTTTTGATTCAAATACTATTTATTGATATGTTGTTTATAATAAATATTATTATTTGTATTTTATATTGAAAAGATGTGTAATATCTTCTGATGTTTCTAATGTAAAATTAGATTCTATAGAACAAAGTTGTAGAAAAATGTTTTTTGTAAAGAGGATAAAATTTATTAATTTTGACCAGGTTCATGCTAATTATATATGGGGTTCATGAAAACTACTTGGGAAAGGTGTTGAAGTTATAATGGGGGATTTTTGAAAACAAGTCAGTGAATTACATAGACATTTGAAATATATTCATTGGGATAATTCATATTATAGAGTTACTAGATCCTTCTAGAAGTGAGTTGTATGGAGTGGTGTGATTCCTATCAGGTGATGACATAATTCTATTAGACCATTCCATTTGTATAAAGGATATGTAAGCCTTATTGTCTTGAGATATTATTATTATTATAATTTGATATAATAATGATATAAGTTCCCATATTTTTCATAAACCCAAAGATCACCCATCTAGTGCGAATAGATAAAGATTCTAATAAATAATAGTGTAGTAGATAATATAGATTATTAAAATGGGAACATCTGATATATGTTGATTATATAATAATGCCATTGAACTTGTTCATACATAATATATGAAAAATGTTAGCTATTAGGTAGTATTCCACTACCTATAATCTATCTATCATAAATAGAGTTGTGAGTATAGTATTTTTATGTGACTTGTATATGGTGGTGCATGACTAACTAATCCCTCAAGACACACACATTATTTTATGTATGGTACAAACTATGTTTTTATCTATTCAGGGAAAATTTTACATATTTTCACATAGATTTTAGAATAAAATATGTGAATAGTCCATTCTAATAATTTTTTATATAAAACAAGATATTGGAGTCCTCATCACCAAACTTTGATGATTACGACCTATTAATGAAATATTATTCCATTAGCTCTATTTTTAGAGATAACCAAGATATGAGTGAGATATTTAGAGTATTAATGGGGTTTTGTAAACCATATAAACACATGTATGATATGGTATGATTATCCAACATTAGTTATGGTGTATGTTATTACTTAGGAATTTTCTGGCAACTGTGTATATTTTAATGGTTGGAGAAATATCTAGTAACACTAAAACATTTGACTAATACTTATATTATTCCCTTATAGTAGAATAGAAGTTAGATTAGGGTTGTAATTCATCTCTGAGATGAATATGATTAGGTTCTTTATTTAAAAAAATGTTTATGATTTTTCGTTGACTCTTGGTACATGTTATTCTTGGATACATGCATCATAGAAGCATATAAGGCCATAAAATTAATTCTTTTATAACATACTGGCCTCTAGAAAGTTAGAGTTGGTCATTATAATAAATTATTAGTATATAATACAAGAGTTTACATAGGAAAAAATATCTTATTATCCATGTAATACTAGATATATACATACATTACACTTGAAAACATAAGATATAATATGAAAACATTTTAAGAATATAATTATCCCACCAATCACATCCTTGAAAATTACACATAGTTCTCCAATTGGTTTTTTAGGGAAAGTAAATAATATGGGTAAAATCATATGCTCATTAAGTATTATCATTTAATGGATGGTATCAAAACAAAAACATGACATAAGTGATATGTAATGAATAAATAAAAAATATAAAGCCATAATAAACTAATACCAATGGGATTTATATCAATAAAAATAACTAAAAATATGGATAATGATAGTTATTGATCTCATACAAATGGAATGAATAATGTTGGAGACTTAAATGTGCTATCAAGGCCTTATTCCATGATATTATACTTGATATAAGGAGATGAATACATCAAAAAAAATATGTTTTGTCTCATGAGATCTGTTGATGCATAGAGGGGCTATGTAATTCTAGGCCCAACCCACCACCTGATTAAGTCCAATTAATTCACCAAAAGAGTAAACTATACATTTAATAAAATACCCCTAAGGAACCTATGGATGAATAAAAACATGGTTATACATATAATGAGAACTATAAAAAACAAATACTTCTCCATTCAATAGAAAAATGTGGATGTCTATGAGTTTATCACTTAATTAATTTAGAAGTTATGGTGTATCATCAAAGTAATATGATATACCATTATAAATGAATTATAGTGGTTAGGGTACTTTTAATGTGCTATGTTACTATAGAAGATAATAACTGGGTTCAATTGTTTTCATTAGTAGGAGGTGAAGGAAATGGTAAGAAAAATTCTTCATCATGGTTCATTAAGAGCATGTTAATATTTCAAATCAAATCCCCCAGGAGTGTCTAGCCTTATCTAGAGTCTTTGGCCCACCCATCATGAATCAGGGTGATGATTGAGTCAATTCTTGACCAACACCTTTTATGGTTATTAGCCCTCGATGCATCTATTCCATATCCAAATTGAATTTCTATTTTCTAGAAAGGGATGTATTTTATAATAGAATATACACACCTTTAATTTACCACAAAATATGATTGAATTTCACCCATGGAAACGAATAAGTTTTAAAACGGTTTTAGTAACTCTTGAATCCAAAGAATATGGAATAGTAGAAAAATTATAAACATGTAGATAACCTAAATATTATGAGTATTACATAATAAATTCTTCAACGTTAATTAATGAACCACACAAAATAAAATAGGTGGTGAATAAAACACGAGTCCCAAATAATGACAATTGAGATGGAAAAACAACAGTTATAGATTGGGTTGAAATTTAATTATAACCTCATGAGAGAGAGGGAATAAAATTGAACTTAAAATACTATGAATAAATTAATTTCATGATATAAAATTTCAGATAGGTATTATATACACTACATAAAGGTAATTAGGAGAAGAATACTAATCATTTCACAAATAAAGGATTTTGAGAAAGAAAAATCTCACCTCATGTCCTCAAATCCACAAACATAATTTAACCTCCTTCATCAAAAAAATTTATATCTTAATTAGTTAATTTAAAAACTTACTCATATCCATTTTTATTTCCATTCTGATTAAATATTAATTATCTATATGAATTCTACCAATTTACACATTGAGTATTTATAGTTTTTATAGTTTGTACTGGTTTCATAATACAGGTGCTTGTATTCATTCTTCTTCAAATGTTCATAATTACTATTTCCTTAAAGATAAATTTATGGACGTTTTATAATTATTTATTATGTTTAAAGTTCATTTCATTTCTTTTTTTATTATTCATCATTGAAGATAAAATTGAAAATAAGCATATTTCAGTGATTCTTGATGATTGAAGGGTGTTTTATTAATTAATTAATTAAATTTTGATATAACATATCAAAAATAAAAAAATAATTATTTACACATTTATATTATATTATTCCAGTAACAATGTCCCCAAATTAATTCATGATATAAATTCATAGCATTGTTCAATTATGTTGTTAGACTGACTTAAAGATCAACATAACCTAATCTAATGAAGGATTATGAGTTGGATTTGTTGTAGTATCATTATAATAAAATCACAATGATCCTAATTAGTGAGTATTTGTGTGATATATATTAATTATAATGTATTTATAGGAAAAAATAATTAATATGAAAATAGTACATAATTTTGATAAATGGTTTTCCCCTTAGCAAACTTATTTTAAAGGATTGAATTAATGATGATCATTTACTAATCATGTCATTAATATGTTCTCTAATTTATCAAAATAGAACCTTAATGATATCATTAACATAATATTTACTCATTAAACTATTATAGAAACCATAAATTATAAATATTGATGAAAAATGAATTGTATTTCTTGTGGTAGAGGTAGTCCGCACATACGCACAAACACCGATTTAATTTTTCTTAATAGATGAAAAAAACTACAATTATTATACCTTTAATATAATTAAATTAATGTATATAAATGATAAAAAAATCCTTATATAAGTATTTATATAATAAATTTGAATAAATATAATTAAGAAAAAATCTAAGTAGTTGTTAATTCTCATGTTGGGTACTTGAATTTTCAAAGGAATTCTCCTTAGAAATAATGGACTTAATATTGTTAATAATGAAAAAAGATTTTGAAAGAGGGATATAGTTCTATGATAATAAAAGTTTAAGAGTTTTATGGAGATATTAAAGTTGAAGGTGAGTTATGAAGTTGTGCAAGTGTTCCCATTTTTTAAGTGAAGGGAAGGGTAATTTTGAGGGTAACCATTACATTTTCAATAATGTAAGTTTACTATTCCAATGTTAATGAAACAAATGGAGAAACTTGGAAGGGATAGGAGTTTTGGGTCAAAAATTTCGTTAAAAACTCCATTTTGATAAATCATTGAGTGTTTTAAGGTTTTTTATTTTAACTTTTTTCTATTTTACACAAATTTTCCTTTTCCATGGAAAATAAGTTTTATCCATAGTATTCAATTTTAAAGGAAAAAAATAAATATCTCCCCTTTTAACTAATTTAATCCTACCAATTTAAAATTTGAAAATGATTTTATTGAATAAAATTTCTATAGTTTTGAAATTTTTGTTTTACAATATACACACTTAATTTCATTAAAACAATATATAAAAAAAATTAAGGTTTTGAGATTCAACTTTATATATAAGATAGAATTATATTGAATAGTAATTTTAAGAATAAAAATTTATTTATTATAAAAAATAAAATGTGTAAGGATTTAAAGGTAATTAAAAACCAAACCTCAACTTGAAAATATTTGATTCTTTGAAAATATCAAAAATAGTTTTTGTTAAATTAATATTTTAATAAGATCTAAAAATGTTGGACATAGATTTATATGTTCAAATAATATTTTAATATGAGAAATATTGTTACTTAGAAACATATATTATTACATAACTATTTTTTTAGTTTATGATTACATACCAATGATTTCATAATTTTCGTAGTTAAAAAGATGACATTTTCCCTATTCATGAAAAGATTAATATTTTTAAAAACAACCCAAAATTTCATATTAATATAATATCATTCTGAAAAATTTAAAAATGTTGTTTATTTTTGAAAATGAAATTATAGATTTTATAAATTAAACTTTCAAATATACTCCTGAATGAAGTTCCTTTAACGGGAGCATTATGTGTTAGTTGAGAATACTATGTTTACTTACTACATTTGGGTCTTTGGTATTACACCCATTCAATGTCATTATGGTAGTGATATAGGTGATAAAAAGTGATTCTATTCCTTAATGTTTTCTTTGTGTTTCTTACTTTACCGAATTCTAGTTTTTGTTAGTTATGAGTAGTTGAATATTATGGGATTATGTTTAGGTACACCATAGATTGAGGTATCTTCAAAAAGGTTCTAATTACACTTATGTTGATGGATTAATTTCTTTATTGAATACTGGGGTTTGAATTCAACATTATAGTCTTGGGTCCTCAAGGAAACATTTTTTCCATTATATAATCAATGAGTAATTATTGACCATTTTTGTAGAGGGGGTAGAGCAATCCCCAAAGGTTTAGAGCACAAGTAACTTATTTATGGGAAATATACTCACTCAATCGATATAAAATCCTCTTATGTTGTGAATATCCTATACTATTACAAAATTTTTTATTATACATTCAATTTTAAATTTGTTTTTGTAGGATTTTTCCTAAGATTTTGTTCCAAAAAAATTGAGGCTATGTTCTATCAAGATAGTTTCCTTTTTGATTGGTGAGTAGTAAAATAAGTGATAATGAAATAAATTATATATTTAAGATAATATATATATATATATATATATATATATATTATTTTTAATATTCGATTACCCCAAGAAAAATGTTTTGTTTCGCATCATGACCCAATTATTTTATCTAATTTATCCACACCCTTGAGTTTTCATGGAATAATAAGGAGTTATAGTTATAATTTGTGAAATGGGGTCATGTTGTTAGTGATAATTTATAATTAATTTATTTTATGATCTAGTTTCCCATGATCTATTTAGTGTGAAATAATTATGGTGATTTAATGGGGTAGATTTTTTACATCCCCTTTTCTCTTTCTTCCCTTTCATTTCACCTATCCTTTCAAAGAATGGTGGTTGTATAGTTCTATTTTTAGCCACGGTTTTACTTTATATATCATTTTTTTAGGTTTTCCCATTGGTTATTTGTATAATAACCCATGTATAAGTATCTTTACCCACATGTTTTGATTATATGAAAACAACATCAAATTTAGTGGTGATTTGCGAGGTCATGATGTCAATGATGCTTTTCTTCAGTTATGTTTGATGATAAATGATATAGGTGGGGTTAATGTCTAGATATCTGGTGATAAGTATAAATATTATCTATTTTTTGGATTACTGTTACATACTTAATACCTTTATATTCTACCTTATTTTTCGGTTTGGGAATTGACTCTATGTTAGTTCCTGATGATCGATGATAATTAAATATATGCTTCATTCCATTCTTAGTTATGGAATCTTTTATCATGTTGGATGTGTTTGAAATGTATAAATAATTTTTAAAGGTATATGTATGGTATATTATATCATTAGGTTAAGGACCCCATGTATTTTATTCCTTCTTAGCATTAGTCTCCAGCCCAGGCCTGTCAGTGGCTTGTTTAGTGTTCCACACTCGGACAAAAAAATGGATGATGGGAGGTTTGGAATGGTTAGGTTATATAAGTTTTTGTATCAAAAAATTAATTAATTCTAACCTAGATAATCAAGGAGTATCATAATAGATATACCTCTAATATATGATTTATAGTTGGTCCTCAACATAAGATGGTGGGAACTAGAGACAGTCACTATTTATGTGGGTAGGTGTAGGTTTGAGCCAAAAATATGAAACCTTATGTTACTCTCCATACAACAATACCTCTAGGAGAATAGTGATATGAATTGTATAATACTATATATTCATAAGGAATTGGGAAAATTTAATGGTTTGGATACTAAAAAGTTTTTGAACATTTACATATTTAAAATTTATCAAAATCTAAATAACTAATACAAGATGAGGTTATCAATGGTACAATTACAATATTATATATTAATTATTAAAAATTTATTTATGTATGGTTTTCAATTTTTGTTATTATAAATATTCTTATGATAGAACACTGACTTTCTTTGATGAGGCTTGGGATGCCACTGACTCTATTAACTTCAACTAGTGTGAGCTAGATATTAACATGAGTTCTACAATAAGATATTCTTATTTTTAAAAATAACAGGATGATATAGGAAATAATTCTATTACAAATGTTTCAATTTTATTTATTTAATATCATTTATTGATTGGAATCCATTTTATATTTTGTGGGATAATTTTTATAATGGAATAATTACATGAGTTCCTGTAAAGAGAGAGATAATGAAATTTTCAATAATTAATCTCACTAAAGGAGAAATAATATAACTATATAGATATACATGAAAGTATTAAATAATGTATAATTAAATTCTCAGGGAAATCCAATATAGGTAAGAGTTTTTTCAAAATTATTTTCTCTGGAGGTGATTATTTTAGTTAAATAAAGAGAAGCATTCTTCATTATCTATCTTTTTCATAGGACTGTTCTTATTTCAATATATCCATACTATATGCTAGTAGATGATTTCTATTATATGACTGTGTAGAAGGATTATTGACTTCAGAGAGAATTTATACAACCTAGTGTCTTACCATGGGATATTCCAATCTCATTTGTGAGGATTGTTTTCAGGAATTTATAGCTTTTTATTGTATATTGTTGGTCAGACCAAGTGACTAAAAATAAAAACAAACCATTAAACTATATTTAATTTTTTCATCACCATAAATAGGATTTTTTCTATTATTTATCAAATTATTTATAATTAATAATCTATATTTTGTGAGATTATTTTATATAATATATCCTTCCTGTATAAATTCAAGCACTATGAGTATGCAGTTCTTTCATTTAGGGTGATGAATTTATTAGAAAATTTCATAATTTTCATAAAAAATTAATTGTATAATTAATATTATAGATTAAAATTAGTATTCATTTATAAATTTTTTGTTTATGTAATATATGAAGAGGATCACGGGGATCACTTTTGAGTGTTTTTTATGTTCTTAATAGAGCATCAAATCTATCTAAAGTTATCGAAATGTTATCTTTATATTTAATAGGTTCACATATTAGGTCATGTAATATGATAGGAATGAGTATTTGTTGGCCTAATGAATGTAGATATGGTGATGGTTTAGAATTCACCTCATACTATATTTAAGTTCAGGATTATCTTGGAATTAACCATCCATTATAATCAAATTGTTATATTTTTTTTAGGGTAGATTCTCCTTTATCATTGTTGAAAAAGAATGTGCAGACTTATATTTGGAAAAATCATTTTCATATAATATTTTACCTTATAAATTTCATGTTAAATAGTTCACATTTTCTTATATTTCTAGGACATTAGATACATTATATCTTATATCGAGAAATGTTTGATTAAGTCCTCGGTTATATAAAAATGTAGGGCTATGATATTATTTTATATGGATCAAGGTAGTTATAGAACCATTAATAAAAAAATGGAATAAATTATTTGTATTTAACGGTGGATGGTTTCTATTTAAATACCTATATTCATTACCATCATAGAGAATGTTTTATGGAAGTCATAAATAATAAGGGTTTCTGATATATAATTTCTTATAGTGACCAGATTTTATGGGAACATCATTAGATAAAATTTATTTTATGTTACAATTTTGAGATATTATATTTACCTAGAAAGGGTAATTTTACGGTTTATGTATTGAGTAGTAAATAAAATTAAGAGATGAAAAAGAGTGGTCAGGACGAGTATAAGGCAATGTAGTTGTTATCTTCTTTGTATAATGATTAAGAAAAGGCCAATTGTTGAGAATTTATATTTTCAATTGATTATGAATTCTACTCATATAAAGTGGGTCACTGATGCCAATATGGATCACCTAGAGTATGAATTGTGTTTTAATATAAACATTCATATAGAGGAACCATTGTGATTATCTAAAGGTGGGAGTATAATATATTTTTAGGAGTTATTTATTCCCTTTTTATTGAATAAATTGTTATTTAATGAGTGTTATTATTCAGTATTAATTTTTCATCATGAAGAAGGAAAGATTTATTAGTAACTTAGGGGGAAATTTGGGTGGAATATGATATGTGATGT
The DNA here is from genome assembly GCA_963277665.1 of Viscum album. Classification (NCBI taxonomy): domain Eukaryota; kingdom Viridiplantae; phylum Streptophyta; class Magnoliopsida; order Santalales; family Viscaceae; genus Viscum; species Viscum album. The sequence continues at coordinate 644,474,840 of OY728125.1, read as the reverse complement.
AGTCGATTTTATTGTGAGATTCCATACTTATCTATGAACGAATGTGGGGCATCATGTTTTGTATAATATGATACAATAACATAGAATTCAATAGTGAATATTGAAAGGTTTTTTAGAATATTTTGTGACTTTTATACCTATTAAAACTAGGGTATTCAAAACTATGTGGGATATTGTAGTTAAAATTAGTAATTAATCAAATTTAATACTTATTCAAGATTATAATCAATTAGTTCTTTCATAAATATTATATAGAGATGAGATAATGATGTTCCATTATATACCATTGATAAAAGAAACCTATCATAATCCATGATTTAAATTGAAATTATAGAATGGATTATAGATATAATTTTTATACTATTAAGTTTAAATAGAACTTTTCATCCCAAGATAGAAAAATATTCAAATATAAGTGGACCAGTTAAGGATGAACTCAATACTGAGACGAGGTTCGGGGTAAATTAGTGTTTGCAAATTTGGATGTAAGTTATACCTTATATCCATTTAATAATTACTTTAATCACTAATTAAGTGAACGGGTCATTTGTTCTATATTCTTACATTATCTCATATATGAAACACATCTGAACAAACAAATACATATAAAGGGAACATTGATAAATAAGGTTCACCTATTAAATTTAGAAGGCTAGTCCATGGTGGGATATGGATTCCCCCATATTCAAAAGAACCACTAGTATCAACCTATGTACTTTACACTATAGTCTAATGGAAATGTATCAATTTAAATCCTAAATTACTTTATTTTATGTATCCTACAATCAAGTACATCCCACATCATTATAATGAAGCTCTTTAGGTAACAATAGGAGAGTCTGACACAAATTAAGAACTCTAAAAAATTATTTCTGTGTTTCCTTATCCTCCTTTTATTCTACCTCTATTACTTTCACAATGACATGTAAGAAACACCTTATTATTTTATTTGAAAATAGTGATTCACAAAACCTTTTATTTTTCTTTACAGTATAAATTGGTGTTCTGATCATTCCTATATTAATTCTCTTGCATTGTTAGAAGTATTATTCTTATATTTTTGAAATAAAGGAACACAAAACCTCTCCATTTCTTCCATATTATTATTTATTTCTCTAATTATATTCATGTAATTACTACAATTAAAATCCCAGTTCTCTTCATTTATATAGATGTATATGATGAACATAGTTTTAGGACTTATCCACAATCTTAAATATTTTAACAATATAAAATTTCTATGTTGTATGATGCCACTCTCAATATATAATTTATCTTTGATATCCTATAATATATATATATATATATATATATATATAATTGAATAACATTTTGAGATTCTCAAAAAAATTATCCCTCTTCTTATATTGGATTTACAACACCATTTAAATATATGAATTCAAATTTCTGTAGAATTTGGAATTTCAAACACCCTTGAATTATCAGTCATGAATCTTTTAATCTCATAAAATATAATCTTGAGGACTTAGATATGGATTTCTCATCTCACCTCTTTCATAACTTCCTAAAGCATGTTAAGTTACGAATACACCACAAGAATACAAACCAAAAACTTCATATCTTTCTTTCTTTTAAAAATCTCCAAATTCTTCCTCTATCTACACATGATATACACATGAATTAAAAATTCTAATAATTATTTTTTTCATGTATGACTAAATAGTTGTTACAACTTTATATATATCCATATTAATTAAAAATTATAATAATTTATCCATATGTATGAATAGTTGTGACACCTTTATATATATATATATCCATATATATACCTTCATATTTTGCGATGTACATCTTCCAAAAAAATATGTTATCCATTATTTAGAATTTATTTCCAAATACTGATAAAATCAATAATGATATTTTTTTCCATTTAACATATACTTATTTGGTAACAACTTAATTAATCTTCAGGTAACTACTAATTCAAGGAATAGTATTTAGTGAGACTAAACTGTTACAATAATAGCTTCTTCTCTTACTTTACAAAAATTCATTCATTTTTGTAAAAACATTTATATTTTTTCATGAATATTAGATAAAACTTTATGATTTTTAAATCATGATATAACCAATTGGGTATCATCTAAATATTTTTTATCTCCACTGAATAGTAGTAATAAGATTTAATATTTTTCATACTTCCTAAAAATGAACCAAAAGTTTAACACATACAAAAGTCAGTTGCACACATACACATAATTAGATTCACACATACATTAGTCAAGATCACAAATATATAGATCTATAATATAACATTCATGGTGAATTTAAAAATACATAGGTATATAATTATACATACACTAGTCAAAAGTTTCATATATATAAGTTAGAATAGACACATATGTGAGTCTCCAATGAAACGTATATAGGTCAGAATTAATACATATTCAATTCATAATTATAAAATTTTATGGTAAGAATTTACACAATAATAAGTCTCTAATGAAAAATATTATTCCATATAACTACACTTATATACCTATACACTTTGAAAAGTTTTCCTCTAAATTCCAAATTCCATCTTACTTCCAAAATACATCATCAGAAATGAATTAATAAAATACTTGAGTTTGAAATTTGTTTTTTATTGAAAAAAAGATAATACAACAATCATACCCACTTAAACCTTCCCTAATCAATATCTAATAAAATATTTTAAACTTTAATTATTCTTCCATATATATTGAAATTATACATTATTGACACTCAAAGATGATATCCTTTAAAAAAACACAACCCACACAAAGAGGGATCAACAATTACACCCTTTGTATCTATTTTAAATACCGAAATAAAAATAATATATAAAAATTTATTATCACTTGAATCATAAAAAAAATTATTTCATCATATTCCCCTTTACCAAAAAACATTTAATTTTATTTTCTCTTCCCCTTTTTGGAAAGAAAAACAAATTACTAAGGAGAGATTATATCCTTTCATACTTAAGAAATGTTCTATCTACCATCCAAATCCATGACTATGTGAGATATTATCAATGTAAAAATAAATACGGTCTGATTGAGACATCATAGTTTTACCTTATAAAATAAAATGATGCCAAATTAAATTAGAAAAAATTACCATTCTTAGAAGACGTCGAATAATTTTCGGTTGAGATAATTGATATTACCACTTGAGATATCAAATATGATTCAAATCTATTAGGAATAATATCAACCTCAATTTCTATAATCAATTTAACCCATAGATTAAAAACTCTCATATTCAATGTATCATGATTTATTCTTTAGAAAAAATTTATGAATTTTCTTGAAATATTATCATTATAACATTTTTTTATCAATTTATCCACTTTTATGTTCGAGTATTAGTGGAATTATGATTAATGAGATAATAATAAATCATAAAAATTCAATTAAAATACTTCAAGAACATTATATAATATTTATATTTTCATAAAAAAATAATTATGGTAGCTTATCCATTCATTAATTTTCTCCCCCTAAATAAGACACTACAAACAACCTTCATCTTGCTAGATCTCATCCATAGAAAGAATAAATGGAATTTTAAATAGACAATGCTTCAAAATGGATACTTCATGTGTTTTTAATTTTTTAGCAAATATGATCTTTTTAAATACATACTCCTTATATGCAACACTTAATATTTAATTGTATTAATTAAGATTTTAATTCTAAAAGAAAAAATGTAATAAAAAAACTTTTTTCAAGAATGTGGTTAAAACATAAATTATAAAAATCAATAATTTAAATTTTTTGAAATTCATTGCATTTTCTAATTCATAATGATATAATTTCCTTAGGTTGATTTTTTGATAATTTTCAGAAATAGTTAATTTTCGGGTGAATATTGAGAAATAATAATTTTTCAATTACTATATATTTTATGCAAATATAATGATATAATAATGATTCAAATGTTTATGAATAATTTTTTCTCTTAAAAATTATATATATAAGTGTAATATAATGGATTAAAAAAAATTATGGACTTGAAAATTTATGTTTAACATATCTGAAATCTATGTATCTTTTTTATTCAAATAGAAACTATTTTTGGTTCTTCTATCATAAAAATGTATTATTAATGTTTTTTTGGTTTTAGTTATGTTTTAAAGTCAAATAATTATCCATTGAATTTAAATAATCCAATTAATACCATGAAAATTAATATTTTACATGGGTTTTCTAAACAATTATTTTTTCATTAAAACAAACATTTTTCTAAAGATGAATTTCATTGCATTTTATGAACATATATTAAAAGAAATATTTTTTTTATTTTTTTGATTAAGTTAATTAAATTTTATTGAATATTCAAAATTAGAATAATTAATAGAAGGGACTAATTTTAACTTAATTTTTCATCATAATGAATATTAACCATGGAATATATTTATCATCCTGGTTAAGGGTAAAATAAGTAAAAAGAGTTAAAATAAAGAGATAAGGTTTTATGATTAAAAAAACTTGATTAAATATCATTTGTTGGATGTATTTCAAACATACCCTTCTCATATTAGATTCTATGAAAACATTTATCTACACCACTTGAGTATGGAATGTATTATATAATAAGTCCCCTTGCATTTATAGGTTTTCCACCTAACTCACTTATAATAGGGAACCGCCTCTCCTCCACTTTATACACTTATTGAGATACTTATATAAACCAAGGCCTCCCAAAATACCTTCTAAACATTATTTTGATCAACCAAGAGGTCCCGAACAGACCAAAAGACCACTTCAAGAAGGATTAAGTTGTTAGTCAATAGAGATTACAAAAATAATTGGTAGATGTCCATAATTATACTTTCAATGTTCTATTATTATTAAATGTCATTAAAATCTTAAATAAAAAACATAAAATAATTAAATCTATATATTCATAGTAAAAATATTATTTATGTTACTGAAACATCTATTTTCTATATCATTTCCATCCTATATAAATTGAAAACATCACTCATGCATAGTTTTGGAGTACTACCTCCATAAAGAGACGTATATCATTTTTCATCACTAGATCACATGGATTGATATAAAAATATAATTAATTTTTATATATGATATTTATGACTAAAAATTATTCTATAAATATAAAATATCATCATACTTCTTAACATATAATTTTTTTGAAAATGATAATGTCGCGCGTGCGTACATGAGCACTACCACTTCTATGGAGAATTGTGAATTTTTTTCTATTAACACCATGAATAGACTATTAAGGATTATCAACAATGAATAAAAACTATATTCATGACATTTTTAATATTCTGGGGATGAAGAAAACATTTTAGAACACTTTTTTCCATGGTGAACTTACTGAAGTAGTTTTGACAAAAATGAATGAACAATATTATGCAGTAAACGTAAATTACAACTATAGAATGAATGGAATTCAAATTATTATAAAAAACAAAAAAACGGGATATGGATTGAATTTTTTTTATTAATAACGTATTTAATAAACATAAATTTATTACTCAGATGGTAATAATACATCTAACCAAGTGGGAAACCATGGTAAGGGGTTTTCATCTCAATTCTACTATATTGAGACATATTTTATATTATGCACATAATTAATTTTATATGATTTATATATGGACCCTTTAGTATTTTATCAATTTAATTAATATTTATTTATTTTATTTAATGTTTCAATACATGATTTCTATTTTAATGGGATTTAAGTCAAATGTTATTAATGTTGTAATAGTTTACTCTACAATCTCACTTTTATTAAGGATTATTTATATTTACGTTCACATTATAAAAATTGTATAAAAATTATATTTTTAAACACAATATCATATAATATCTTTTAGTCATTTCTGGGTTCCCATTTTTTCCATCTTCTCCTATCTTTGGTACTCATATACCAAAATATTGTTGTTAAGAAAAATTGGTATTATTTATTCTTTTAGGGTGAGAATATTGTTCACACACACGTACTCATATATATATTTTAAAATTGATTGATAGATGTTTTCAACTACTTTTAAATAATTGGTGTAGGTATTTTCTTTTTAATTTTACTTTCTTTATAAATGGTTAAAATGAATCTTTTTATTTTTTCCTAAATAATTTATTTTTACTTTTTTCAAAATCATGAAAGAAATGTTATTTTTAATGTATAAAACTTGAATGTATTTCCACAACTCTCAGAGTGATATTCACTATTTAAATTCCTCCACCAGTTTCTATGGTTTTTGAAAGAATAAATTTTTCCATTATTCTATGGAATTTATGTTTTTTATGTCAAATTAAAAAATCATTATTTTCTTAAAGGTTGATAAACCTTTTAGAAATTATTTATAACTTTTTATAAGAAAGTTACAAAAGCTTTATGGAATGTTATTTTAAAGTATCAATTCCATTTTCCAATCTAAAAATGAAAATAATTTTATTTATATCTAACCATAATTTATGATTAATTGATTGTCTTATATCATCCATTAATGATTTTTTAGATTGCATCCTTTTATGATCATTAACTCTACTATGATAAAATTATTTATCACTATATATTATTCATTGGATATTTTTTTTTCTATATGTTTATATTTTAAATAACATTGACTTATAGGGCATCATTTCCATTAAATTATCATTATATCAACCTTATTCCATATCTATTTGTAGTATCATTTGAATTACGATAATTATGAAAGTTAGTTCATTAAATGGGGAAGTATTTTTTATTCCTGATTAAGCATAGATAATTATTGAATTATATGGAATTTTGAGAATGAATTGTATTGATAATTAAATATATGAGTAATTCATTAAATGTTTACATAATGGGTGGGTCCTGATTATAAATGGCCCCTTGATGAATTGATAGGTCTCAAGAGACAAACTAGTTGGAATTTCTTATTAGTTGGATATTTGTTGTATGCCTACCCAATCATTGAAAGTGTGTTGGAACATGGTTTGGACAGTAATATTCATGATTTATTATCAAAATGCATTAGTGATAATATCTTTATTGTATGACATTATTTATTTCCTTTAGTGATAATTCAATTAACATTTTCAATGTGTTTACTTTCATTTATGAATGTATTTCTTAGAAAATTTATTTACTAAATGGGATATATATTGATTATTCAATTGTTCATATTGTTATTCTATATCTACTCATGAATTATATTCTTCTATTCATTTCCATACTAAGTACCCAAGGTCATTCATTATTTTGTTTTCAATTCCCTTGGATATAAACAAGGACTCATTTAATGTTCATTAAGGATGAAATATGGTTTTCATGATTTTTTTTACTTTTAAAATGTAATATAGGGATCATGCATGTATCTAGTCTCCCTAATGTACTAAAGTGATTGAAAATTTGTGTTGCGATCCCTTTTATCTTATAGAAACCTAAAAAAGTAAACATCAACTCTAGGATATTGGATTTTAGTTATTACAATTGGTATCAAATGAAGTTTAGTATGACACTTGGGAAATTTAATTGTGGAGAACATATCTAGAACAATCATTAAGATGAAACCCTTAAATATTTAATAAATTTTAGGTACTTTTATGTTGTAGATCAATATTCCTGATTTTATGAGATAATTATACGAGTTTAATTGTCTAAATATATCTTGTAGTGGAAGAAATGGTATTCATTTCAATGACCATAATCAATGTAGACATTTCACTTATAATAATGTCAATTCAATAGGGGTTGGTTCTGATTATATCATGTATATATTTAGGAAACTTAAAATTTTTATGAAAAATTACATTTACCATACGGAGTAACATGTTTTTTCCCAATGTAATGCACCTATGTTGGATTGTATTATATAAAAAATTCCTCCATTATTTAATGAAAATAATAATCCATTGGTATTTTAGCAATGAATGTAGTTCCTTGAAAAGATAATCATGAGTTTTAGAAGTAATGATTGTGATATTGTGATTATGATGGTATATATTTTAAAGGAAATTTTGAACAATGGTGGTCATTGATCTAAAATAATAAATATGTTGATGAAATTGAAAGTATATAATGGAGAAATTTTAAAGTGATATTCTTTATAAAATATTTTCCTCAAGGAGTAATGAAAAGAAATAGAGGGGAAATTTCTCAACCTTAATTAGAAACAAGATACGAGTGTTTAAATATGAGGCCAGTATCACAATTTTTATAAGGGAATAAATGGATCATATATATTATCCAGAAACAAAGAATTACTATTTTGTTAATGATATTAAGAAAAATCATCAAAGGGTAGTAGTTTCCAAAATGTTTTCATCATGTGATGGTATAATAACATGTAACATCAAGATAGTGAATAAAAATATATGGTCTTATATATTTAAGGGAATTCAAGAAAAGGATAAATTGATAGAGAAACAAGGAAAAATAAATAAATCAAATAATAAGAAAGGAAATATTGGATTTCCATAGTGGGAATTTTTTTGAAAGAAATAATGTAGTAAATTCATAAAGCGAATGGGTGATTGTTAAATATATGGAGATAAGTCCATCTATCTTATAATTGAAATTGAAATAAAGAAATATGTTATATCTAAATATTAAAAAAATTCAAAGATAGATAATTTTTCAAACCAATTCCCCATTCATCTAGGTTAGTTATTTAAGAAGAGGCTATGTGGGAAGTTCAAGAATAGGTGATTACTATAGTTAAAGTTGAATTTGAAGTGTCTAAGGATGTTATTTCAGGAAATTTCATCTTAAATTCATATTTATCTAATTATCTACATTATTCTATATCTTTCCACTCTTTTATATATTTTATTTTTTCACAGAATATTAAGTCATTCCATAGAACCCCACATAAGAAGTTATCAATCAAGACTCCAAGTGGTAATTTTATTGAAAAAGGATATGTTAGTAAATACCTATTGTGATTATTTGATATAACCTATTTTCAAACATGATTGTTACATCTATCAATAAACTTGATATAATCCTTAGTATGGATTGGATTTAAAAGTATAATATTAAAATTTATTACCAAGAGAAGGAGACTATGATTTTTGATAGATGTTTAATCTAGTCTCTTTAGAGGGGAGACTATATATTTTTAATCATGATTGGATCAAACATCAGTAGTGATCTTTAGAGAAATTATGGGAGAAAAAGAACGGAGGAAACCATTATATGGGAAAGGTATCCTTAGCATATATGATGTACATATTGTGCTAAAATATTTTGATGAGTTTCTGGAAGAGTTACATAATGATACAATCAATCATGAAGTGGAGTATTTCATTGCACTCATACCTCATTCAAAACCAATATTTATGAATCCCAAGTGAGTGGACATTGTGGAATTAGTGGAATAGAAACAAAAACTATTAGAGTTTTTTAATAAGGAATTCATTCCGATTGTGTTACACATTATGGATCCCCTATTCATTTCATTAATATGAATGATGGGTCTATATTGTTGTTAATATACTATATAGAAATCAATTTTGTTACTATTAAGAATAAATATCCCCATCCATATATTTATGACCTGTTTTATCTACATGAAGGAGCTCAATATTTTTCAAATATTGATCTTTATTCTGATTATCAAAAATTTCAAGTATGGGTGATATTATAAAGATATTATTTTCTACAAGGTATGAACATTATATGTTTACAGTAGTTACAATTAAACTGAATAATATACCCTATATTTTTAAATATTTGATTAATAATGTATGAATATTTTATCTTAATAATTTCAATACGGTGTTTTTTTTATGATGTATTGGTATAATAAAAAATCTATGAAGAGAATAAGATCTATTTAAGAATAATTATTGAAGATCTAAATAGTAAAGAGTTATATGGAAAATTTAGTATATGTTTATTTTGAATTTAATAATTTTATTTTCATGCCATATTATATCGAAGGATATAATATTAGTTTTCCTAAAAAAGGAGTATAAATATTGTCCTACATCGGCGAACATAACCAAGATACATAATCCCCTTGGATTAACATGTAACTATGGAAACTTTGTTTAAAAACATTTCTTGAATAGGTAACCCATTTATTATGTTTACATGTAAATGGGTTAAGTTCATATGGTTGGAATAACATCAAGAAATTTTTGATGAAACAAATAAGTGATTGGTCAATGCACCAATATTAAAATTACCACTAGAAATTGATGGCTTTGTGATATATAGTGATTCATTGAAGGAAGGACTCAGATGAATCCTTATATATAGTTATAGAGTTTTTTTATTATTCATAAATATTGTTAAGGATACATAAATATATTTATATATAATATTATCTTGAGTTAGAATTTGTAATATTTACCATAAAAATATGAATGCATTATCTCTAAAGTGAAATATGTGAGATATATCTGGATCAAATACTTTTGAAATAAATATCCTCATAGAAAGATCCCAACATAAGACAATAGATATGGATTTATAGACTCATGTTTTTATTATTTCTCAATCCAAAAAACCCCTAGGAAGTAAAATAATGCATTTGAATCATTGAGTATAAATGATCATGGATTTATAAACAAAATGTGGATAAAAAACATCTAATATTTATGGATTATATAAATTATTATATGAGAATCATTAGGGAAGTAAAAAAACCACTCCTTATCTAGATTATTTCTAATCCATCTTTACCATAGTAGATAAAAAGGTCACTATTTGATGAGAATAGTTTACAAAATAAAATTAATGTTGTGATTTATGGGAATTTGGTAGACTTTGGTTATTAAGATAGTGTGATAAAATTAAAAAATAGGCTTTGTATTCCATTAATACTTGAGATGAAGATGTAATTACATGGTGAATTACATAACTCAAATTTATCTAGAAAAATTTATAGTACTAAGATATAAAGGGAATTAAGAGAATAATTTTTGTGGGACTATATGATGTTTGAAATTACTGCCTGTGTATCATGATTCTTGGTGTATAAATAGGTAAAGTTTGAGATAAAATGTACTATATAAGTCATTAAACCTACCTATATTAATAAATTTAATATAGATAATATTACTATATAATTTGTAACTAGATTTCCCATGACTCCTAAAATAAATGTTTCTACGTAGATTATTTATGATTAGATTACCATATCTGCACATTTCCTCAAGATAAGGGAGTATCTACCTCTTAAGAACCTCACAAAAATCTATATAAATAATTTTATGAGACTTAATGGTGAAAATCATTCAATTATATTCTATTGTGACCCACAATTTAAATTAAAATTATTGAAAAGAATTCATATGGATCTTGAAACTGATATATATTTTAGCATTTCTTATCATTCTCTGACAGATTGATAATTTGAATGGACAATTCAAACATTAAAAGACATGTTTTGGTTTCGTTCACTGATTTTGGATGTATGTGGAATATGTATTTACCTTTATTGAATATTATCATAATAATAGTATCTAAAAAACTAATAAAATGGCACCGTAAGAAGAATTATATGAAGAAATATTTTACCCACCAACTTTTTGGGTTAAAGTTGGTGAAAGGAATATTTTAGGCCCAGAACTTGTTGAGGAGAAAATGATAAAAGAGAGAATTATTTAGAGTCATATAATGGATGATCAATGTAGGAAAATGAATTATTCCAATAACTTAAGGAATTATTTATAATTTTAAGTAGGGAATCATGTTTTATTATAGGAATCTCTAAGTAAGGTAATTATTTGGTTTGGTAAGAAATGTGAACTATGTCTTAGGTTTATTAAGAATTTTGAGATTTTATAATGAATTGAAGTATTTGATTACCAGTTGATAGTGCCTAAAAAACACTCTAAATTGAATGATTTTTACCACATATTATTATTAATGAAGTATATTTTAGAAAACATTCATGTTCACACCTTTTATGAAATTGAATTTGATCCTAATATATCGTATTGTTTGTAACTTATACTGATTCTTGACACTAGATAACAAGTTTTGTGGAATTAGATAACTCAGCTGGTAAAGGTAGTTTGGAGAAATCATATAGCAGAAGATGAAACATGGGAAATTGATGAAGTTATGATGAATAAATACCCACATATGTTCATGGGGTAACATTCTATAAACATTGAGGATTTTTTAAAGCTGGTATGAATGTAACAACCCAACATTAATGATATTAATAAATATTTTCTTTTTAAAGAAACTATAAAATAATGAACATAGAATTATTCAATAATGTAATTAAAAAATTAATTCCCAAATTTTATAATTATAATTTGATTAATTTAATGCAATTTATTCATTCATAATGTCAAAATTATTTTAGGGGGAGTTTTTGAGATTTTTTAGAAATTTTTGATTTGTGGGTGAATATTTAAAAATAAGGATTTTTAAAATAACCTCCCTTTTATGAATATATAATGATATAATAATGATTTAAAAGTTAATAAAGATTTTTTATAGACTAATTTTTTTATTTTAAAAGTAATATATTGTGTTTAAAAATTTAATGAGGAACTTGTAAATTAATTTTTAACATATTTGAAATCTATGTATTTATTTCATTGAAATAAACAGTATTTATGATTCTTATCTCTTAATAAAGTATTAACCTGTATAAATTTGGGTTTTCTTTGGTTTTAAATTTAAATAAGTATCCCCTTCTTCCCTTAAAAGGGGGGGGGGGTCTTGATTTAAATAATAATAAAAAAAATTGAAGGCCTTCAGACCGTTGGATGGATGGATTTAAATAAGTATAATTTTATTTATAATATTCTAATTAATTCCATGGAAATCAACATTATACTTTGTTTTCTATAAAAATATTTTTATGCTAAAAATAATTATTTTTCTAAAAACTGTTCTCATTATGTTTTTTGGATGTATATTAAAATAATTTCATAAATATTTATGAATTTAATCATGTACAATTGATTTTTAATTTTTTAATAGTATAATTAATATTATGTAATAATTTAAACTTAAATTTGAGTATAAATTTTTAGTAACTATAGTAAAATTTATCACCTCGGTTAAGGGTAGATGCACTAAAAGGGTTAAAATAAAGGTATAAGTCTTCGATATAACATAGAACACTTTTTGAAATATCATTGGTAAGTTTTATTTCGAACATAAACTTATAATATTATAAGAATTAAAACTTTTGTGACACTTTACTCCCCCGAATGGCCTAAAGGCCTTCATTTTTTATTGATTTTGATAAAACCCCTTTTAAGGGATGAGAGGGAACCCTTACAAGGGCGGTAGGCTTAGAGATTACATGGTTCATAGTCTTCGGATATTACATGACCCGAATGTCTTTGGGAATTCAACCAAACTATCTACAAGGAACTGCCCCTCCCTAGAATTAGCATCATGATAATAGCTCTCCACCTTCGCATGGCCATCTGGATAGGCTTCCCGTGCAAGCACATGCTAGTCCCGATGGCATAACCATACACTCTCATTCTGAAAAATCCATTTGGCTTTTCTCTGGTGAGTACACCTTCTCTGAATCCTCTTCTGGGGCTACTCCTTTTGGGTAGTGTGTTTGGGGAAACTGCATGTGGCCCGAAGGCCATGAGGTGGCTGGAAGGCCTTAAAGGTGTCCCAAAATCCCTACTAACCCAAAGGATTGGGTGGCCCAAAATCCTTAAGGACTCCAAACCCAAACTGGTGGCCCAAGGTGAATAGTTCCAGCTACTACAGTACCGAACAGTACCTTCTACAGTGCCTGATACAGTACTCACACAATGTACAGTTTTGCTTCATTACCTGTACAATGTATAGTTCTGCAAGAGTAACCTACAATGTGCAGTTCTATCACAGTACTACTATAGTGCCTGCTACAGTACGTCTACAGTACCCCCCAAAAAGTATACCTCTGCCTGGTTTTGAACCTGGGTCTTATGGATGGACTTAAGGATACCTCACCAACTGGGCTGATTCTCATGTTCTTGTGACACTTTACTTGAGTACGATATATATTATATAATAAAGAGTCAAGCAAATAAAAGTTTTTGACCCACCTCACTTATAAAAGGGAACATATTATCCAATCTTATCCAAACTTCTTGAGCCACTTTTCTCAAAAAATACCTACCCTAATACCTTCCCAAAATTCATTTTATCAACATAGAGTTCATGGTCTCACCAAAATTCTACTTCAATTAGGATTATGGTGTATGGAAATGATGATTACCAAAGGGAGAGGTATAAGTTTTTTACCAATATTTTTCATGTTATTTTATTCAAAAAACACCTTAAAATATTCAGTAAATTTTTTTACAAAATTAAATATTTATTCTCACATCAATAAAATGTTGTTATGATAATTTTACATCAATTTTCTATCTCTTTTTCCATGCTATGGAAAATGTAAACTTCACTCATGCGTTCGTATGGACTACCACCCTCACGTAGCGATGTGTATCATTTTACCTAACTGGATCACACAGATAGTTATAAAGATTTTATTAATGACTATATATGATATTTACAAAATAAATATTATTATTAAAACATAATATATCATCTACCTATATACCCTATCAAATGTTGAAAAATGATAACATCGCTTGTGCGTATGTGCGAACTACCACCGACATGAAGTGATGTGATTCATTTTTCTATTACCATATTATATAAATGATTATAAATTTTATATAAAAAATAAAAATTATATTAGTTAAATTTATAAAATTTAGGATATGAATAACCAATTCACAACACCATTGTTTAAGGTCATCATATATATGTAGTTTTGGATAAATTGACCAAACAATATTAAGTGGTCGACATAAGCAAGAACTATACAATGAATGTATTTCAAATGATTATAAAATAAACATAAAAAATATAATATATATGAAAAATTATCTTACAAAAGTATATTATTGTTAATTTATTATTTTGAAGGATATAACAGGTCTAACCAAGCGTGATACTATAGTAAGGGTATTTCATATCAATTGCACTCTATTGTGACATATTTTATATTATGCATCTAATTTAATTTATATAGTGTATATACGAACGATTTGAAATATTATATAAATAATTACTATCTATTCATAAATTTGACATTTAAATTTAATTTTTACCTCTTAAAAGACTTTGATTAAAAAGTAATTAAAACCATAAAGGTTTATTTTACAATCTCATTATTATAAGGAATAGTTCATGTTTAAATTTTTAAAAAATTATCTACACTTTATCTTTAGAAAACCCATATATTTTCTTCTCATCTATTTATTTCTAGGGTTCCCAATTTTTTATTCTTTCTTTACCTCTCTTTGGTACTGAAATACGGAAATAAATTTTTAATAAAAATAAGTATTATTTATTGTTTTTAGGTAGAAATATTTTTCTTCTATATAAATATTAATTTAAATTATTTAATGGATGTTTTATTACTTTTAGATGATTGTAAGTGGTATTATTATAATATATTTTAGTTTTTTTAATAAATTATTATAAGGAATATTTATAATCTTTTTCTAAAAAAGTTTTTTTCACTTTTTAAAAATGTGTGAAAGGAATGATATATTTATCATATATGTAATGAAAAAAATTTTATCTATCAATGATCATTATTAATTATTTATATTCCTACACAAGATTAAATGGGTTTTAAATGAAATTTTGTCCTATTATTATATGTATTATTAATTTTTATATTAAAATAATAAGGAATTAATTTTTAAAGGCTGAATATAATTTTTTAAATTATTTATGACATCATTTTTAGAAAAATGTTATAGAATATTTATGAAATTTTATTTTTAATGTATTACTTCCATTTTACATTATAATTATCAAAATAAATTTCCTTTATTTAAAAAATTTATCTCAGATTAATTTTGGGTCTTTATTTACCTTTAATGATTTGTGGATTATAGCTTTTTATTATCTTTAACTTTCTTATGAGCATGTTCTATATAACTCTATTTTATTCATTAAAATTTATTTTTCTCCTTTTATATGGTATCAAACCAACTAAATTTATGTTGTCTTATCTATATACCATTTAATTATAAAGTATTCGTTGAAGAAATCTTATAAAAAATTTTATTTCATTAACTAGGGAAATATTTCAAATTCTTGAATCAATATGGATAATTTTTGATTTATTAGGGATTTTTAGAATGATTGTATTGATAATTTAATATACGAGGGATGAATTTTCCATGAATGTTTCATGTGATCCCCAATTATAGATACCCCCTAGATTCATCAATATGCCTCCTGAGAAAAAACAGTTTGAATACTTTTTTAGTTAGGAATTTTGTGTATGCCTACCCAATTATTGATTTTTTGGTACAATGCATTAACATTAAGATTAATGATGTATTAACAAAAAGAATTAGCAATAAGATCATGATTATTTTAAATTATGTATTTCCATCAGTGAGAATTTTGTTATCATATCAATGTGTTTTCTATCATTCATGGATGTATTTTATGCACTTGTTTTTTATTGAATGGAATATGTATTGATTATTTTTTATGCTATATTGTTATTCCTTATCTGACCAGAAAAACTTCAATTTATGATTTTCTTTACTGATCATCTAAGCTCACAATTTATTATGGTTTCATTTCCCTTGGAAATAAAGAAGGAATCATTGAATAAACTTTAAGGATGAAACAATTTTTTTCACGTTATGTTTTATTTTTCCAAAGTGATATTGAAATCTTGTTTGTATATAGCCTCAAAAGATATCTAAACTATTCAAACCTTTGTGTTGTGATCCCTTGTATCTTGAAACAATGAAATAAAGTAAATAGTATCTCTATGTTACTAGAGTCATGTTTTTACATTACAATACCATATGCGAGATCAATCTAGGATGGGATCGTCATAAAATGGCTATGTATTATGTTGTTATAACTATAACATTATTCATCAAAGCATATCCTCCATCACATTTCTTTAAAATACCACTTAAAGATCAATATTTTAGGGTGTCTTCTTTAACATATTGTTTAGTCTTTAAAAATCGTCCACTTTCTCAGGTTCTCCACTTGGGAACTTGCTTTATTATCAAATATATGAATTATAAGCACATAAATACAACAAAAAAACATGATGGAATAAGGTTTATATTCTTTATTATCAATGTAAACAATAAGGATGCGATATTTTTATAAACTATGTTACTCTACTCTTTATAATCTCACATATTCTTTTCTGATATGTTTTTTTGGAAAACATGGATATATTCTCGACTTTATGTTCTTTATATAAGAAACATATTTATTATTTAGTATTTTGAGTAATGAAATCCACTAGTGCAATATTAATCTTATTTAAGAATTATTATTTATTTGTAAACATAGTTAAAAAGTCTTCAGCATTTTTTCCATCCTTTCTTAACCTTCCACACATATCATAGAAACCTCTTGGGTTTTCACTTTTTAACAACCTATCTGGAAATTACAATTCATAATGAGGAACAATTTTTTCCCAATTATAGTATCCTATTATTAGGATTCTTTTATTTTTCTTGATTTATCTAAATCTATCATCCAAACAGTCAATCCTATTTTAAATACCTTATTAGAATTTTTAGAGTTTCCACATAGATCCTCATGATTAATTTTCTTTATATCATCCTTATTAAATTATGTATTCATCCTTAAATTATAGGGTCAATTATCCAAAGGTCTATTACCTGTATTCTTAAATAAATTCATGGGATAAATATAGTTTACAATTATATTAATATTTTTCCCAAGGTTTCTTAGTTCAATCTATAATATTTTTATTATTTTTACATTTTCATTTGAAAAATTCCTTAATTTTCATGTAATAATTCAATTACTATACCCATTTCCAACATAATTGATATATCCATGTTTTTTAAATCTATTTGAGTTATATTTATTTTTAATTATTTATAGATATTATACTTTCCAGGCCTACTACCTCCTGAAATGGGAATCCTTTAAAATTCAATAACTGATAAATTATTAAATCAAATTAGTGAATTATTCCCAAACCTATTGAAACACCAATATTTACCCACAAATATTGATATTATTTTGTAAATTACATATTTTCTAGAAATTTTATATCTAAAAGAAAGCTATTTTTTGGACTCATTCACCACTTATTGAGATCTATTTTGTGAAAGAACTTATATACTCATACTTTTATCCACTATATATATGTTAATAGGCCCCTTATCACTTATAAACAATAATATTTAGGCATATTTTTTATTTAATCATGCACTATTTATAATTGTTTTTGAAAAAACATTAGATTTCGTATAAGGCCCCGTGCCTTAAATGCTACAAAATCTCAAGTTAAGTCAAGAATTCACAATGAGAATCTTTTTAGTTTTAGATATTTAGATAATTTGGCCATAAATATTACATAAAAACATAGAAATACAAAGTGGAAACTTCCAACAACATTCCTTTCTTCCATAAAAAAAACTTTTAAAAAGAAACATGGTTTATTTTCCTATATAACCATCATAACTTTTCCTTGATTCCATCCTCGACTCTATTCTCCATTAAATCTTATGAAAACATTTAAAAACTTGGGATGAGAAAAAATATCTTAGTGAGGGACATAAAAATAATGAAAAACCATTAGTCTAGTTAAATACTGAAAACCAATTCAATTTTCTTTGAGTGGATGACACAAAACATTTTCACATTAATAACACTCAAACATTTTGATCAATAAAAAACACTAAAACCAATACCAAGAAATTAGAACCCCTTTTGGTGACTTAGAGAATCATATAAATAAAACCCCTTCAAACATCTTCCAATTAGAATATCTATATGGTTGACTTCCAATTTGGAGATCTATAATGGGAATCACCCTTTGTATAAGCTATATTGGGCTCACACGTGAGCTATAATGTGGATCAACCCTTCATATAAGCTATGTTGGGCTCAATAGTGAGCTATAATGGGGATAAATCCATCATATAATCTATATCGGGTTCACTCGTGAGCTATAATGGGGTTGAACCCTTTATATAAGCTGTATCGGGCACACCCATTTCATATAATGCTACTGTACCATTTTATGAATAAAACACCTTCATCACAAAACCCTTTTTTTTAATGTTTCTTTTAATCCCATAGGAAAAACATTTATGTATGAAAATACCATTTTCATTTAAGAAACAATTTTCAATACAAATATACCCAAGTAAATGAGTAAGGGATTTATTTTCATTTTAAGAGACATCAAGGCTTATAGAGGAAGCCAAATATCAAATAGCAGTTATGACGATAGAGAAGTTATTGTCACCATATACGTTAAAAACATTCCTTTTTCTCATTTAGTAAAAAACCTAGTAAAACAAAATATTCCTTTTGAAAACCATGGAATATAATTAAAAGTAAAACGAGTTGATTATACACCATATATAATATTGTCATATATAATTCAAAATATGCTTTAATGAAAGGAGATTGAGACAAAGTCCGTTACCTTGAGTATAACCTGTCTTGTTCGTTCTTTATATTCCTGCATAAAAAACATAGGTTAATTTCTACTTGATTCAGAACATTTTTCAAGTTTATTATTCATTTTATATTAAAATTATCATGCTAACAAAATACACAATTATTTAAGTTCATATCGGTCATTTTGTTGATGTTCGGTACTCGAGTCGAAAATGAACATGGTTTGATGTAAATTGTCCATGTAGTCAAAATTAAATCAACTCCAGAATGATATCCATGATTATATATCATATATATCCTATATTTATGTATTTATAATAGTCCATAACATTTGGAGATAAGAAATTTAATGAACTATTCATGGAGACGGTAGACCGTACATTCACATGAACACCACTTTCATTTTTTTCATATTAAAGAAATGAAAAATGAAGTATATAAATGAAAATTATAATACCATTATTATATTTATGTCATTTATGTATCATAGGTTTAATAAAACCATCCGTTATATGTTCTACGTTTAACATGAACGATTCATATCACTTTGATGGGGTAGTAGTCCACACTTCCTCAAATGATATTATCCTATTTACACACCATGGAAAGAATAAAAGTATGTTGTAAATAAAACTTACAAAAGAATAGAGACAATATAAATATAATATATATCATATATAATTATAGTTCCATCATAATGGCCACCATGAGAGGTATTAAGGAAAAAATTAAACAATCATCATTTCGCGAGCTAGTAGTTCACCGTACACAAAAATAATATGTTCGTATCTATTAGATGGATGTTTGTACAAGTGTAGTTCAAATAATTCTTAAAAAAACATCCTAGTATATTGATGGTACCTTTTTTGTTATGTAATCAATGAATAATAAGATCATATATAATGAATAAAGAATATAATGGATAAGAACTTTACAGAAGACACTACCTCAAAAATGGGAAACTCCTTTTGATTTGAGGAAAAAGGCATTCTTGAATATTCCTCTACCTAAGTTAATGATTCTAAGAGGAAGGGGGGATGTTGGGAGATTATTTTATTAGAATTTGGACACACCAAGGGGCTTGAGAGGTTTGTGTAAGTGGGTAGAGGTGGCGACCTTTTATTAGAGGGTAGGGGCACTTTAGGAAAGTATTGAAATATTAATTTTTTATAAATTAAATTTTGATTAAAAATGGTCCAAAAAGAATTTAATTAGAATATAATATGATTTTGGTTCTAATAAAAATCATAAAATAATTTTTAGACAATTTTTTAATATTTTTTTATCCTTATCATTTTGGTTTAACCCTTATTTTATCTTTTTTAATCTTAGAGTGATATCATGTTATTTACACATTGGGGGTTAATGTAATTACAATATCATGTAAAATGACCAAAAAAAGTTATTTATGACACAATTTTACTTATATTAACCATTTGGATGAATATTATATTTTTAGGAATTTAATATCATTTCATAAACTATTTTATATTTTAAGTTATGAATTATGTCAATTTTGGACACTATTCATACTTGACTTTTTTTACAAATTCATAAAAAAATGATTCCTTCAAAAAAATATTGAATCCATAATAACATGTAATATTCACCTATATAATTCTTGGATGACATTAATTATGTTAAATAATATTTATTTTAATATTTATAATATCATTTATTTGAATCCTTTATTAATGAAGTAATCACTACATCATCATTGTGTCATAATTAAATTTATTTATTTAATGTATAAAATTATAAAATAAAATATCATGATGTAGTAAATATTTCAATATTTCTAATGAATATTTATAGTCGAACATATCTATTATATAACCCCATGTAACGTCCCGGTTCCGGAATCCACCCAGAGGCGCCCCATACCCGGTTGGTCACATGGTCTCAAGAGCATTTCACCAAATGCCAAAGGCTGCCGAATAGCAGCGAGGGCCTTGGGTGTGATAGTGGGGAAACAATTCCCCCACTGGAAGAGTACACTGTGGAAGAAAAAAAAATACAACAACAGAAACTGTAACCGTCCATAGAAGAGCAAACGATAAATAGCGGAAGACTAACAGTAAACAAATGGAGCACACACACATGTATATAAAATGATGCATGATATATATGTGTACGAAAGCAACCAAACAAGTCATAATTCTGAATAAAATAGTAAACCAAAGTGCAAAAGAAAATAGTTAAACTCCTCAGCATTGCAAGACATAGCTTAGTACCATGCTCTCCATCTGCATAGAAAGTCAAGTACCTGAAGTAGAAGGGAGCTTGCCCTTATCTATACCTACAACAATATAGTATGTTTGGGCCCACAAGAATGGACCAAATAGGGTGGGAGACAAGGTCTCAGTAGGGAACCACCCAAAGATCTATGCCTAAAAGTCAGTGAATACAAGGCAAGTAAAAGTACAGGAAGCAGTAACTAGGAAAGCAGACAGTAGCTACAGTCCACAGTGTCTAGCATATAAAGTACACAAGTAACACCCAATCAACAAGTAGAACAACAGGTAACCCCTGGGTAGTTCTCACAGCCTAACCCTTATCGTTCAACCTACAAGTACTAGCAACCCTCTGGGAGGAACATACAGTCTCATCCCTCTGGATCAGCTAAATAATAGACTATCTGAGGAAGCACTCACCGTCAATTCCCCCTATAGTCTCGTATCGTACTAAAGGATCTCTGGGGAAGCACTCAACATCTTATTCCCCCTGTGGCCCATGTCGAGGAACTATAGACTCTCTAAGGAAGTACTCATCATCAATTCCACCTTTGATCTCACATCAAATTAATAAAACACTACGGAGAAGCCCTTACGTCCATTCTCCCTGTGGTCCACTACACTAGGTTCTCACAGAACTGTGTAAAAAAACATGCTTAGCATGTGTATCACCCCAAGTAAACCTCAAGAACTATTTGGCTATCATTCTAAGGAACAATAGCATAATATTACAACAGTTCCACTATCCTACAACTAGGCATGGCAACTAGAAAAATTCCTAACAGGAAAAATATTCATTGAAAAACATCCAGAGCATAGTAAAAATTACCCTATTCACAAGCATTGACCTCTACTCAAGAAATCAGGCAAAACAGACAAACAAACAAGGGAAAAATAGGAAACACACAATACCCCATTCAAGGGAATTGTTGTATTTGCAAAAAATATTCAAAGACTTCCTACAGAATTGCACAAACCACCTACCTCGATCCTAAGAGATCAATATACATGAACCACGAGGATTGATTCTCCTTAGAACGATGTAGATCTACGAAAATGCACAAAACTCTCAACCCACGATATCTTGAGAAAGAGGAGGAATTGGAAAATAGGGCTCTAGGAGAAGGAAGGGCTTACCACTACGGTTCCAATGCAATTGATGACAGTCGATTCAGATAACGGACAGAGGCTCAGGGGGTCAGGGAAGTTCCGCGGCCGTACGGGTTCTCTCGGATGTAGAACCTGAAGAAGAATAAAGTTCTGTCCGTTAGGTGCAACCCCGGTCTGTTTAATGAAAAAAAGAAAGTACACGACGTGTATTTCTGGGGTACATGGCATGTAATTTGCCTTTCTGTACTCCGCTTTAAGATGCCTCCACATCGCCCCTACACACCATGTGTGTGGACCGGACACCGCCAGCACAAGGCTGGGCGCTACATCAATGTACACAGTGTGTACTTATAAAGTACACAACGTGTACTTAAGAAATTTCCATATTTTCCTCTTTTTCTCAAAAATGACCAGGAAAAGAAATTCATCTCTGAATTTCCCTAGAGAGGTGTAGAAGAAGAAACCTCGAATAGATCTGGCCACTGTGATCGTACATCAGCCTCCCTCTCCCATGTCTCGTCCTATACTCGCCCGTGTTGCCATAACACCCATACTAGAGGAACAGACCACCCACGGAGAACCTTATTATTGCGATCGACTATCCAAATATGATTCTACTCAAATGATGCATCCTCTTCAATCTCAACCTCCTTAGGTTGAAAGACATGAGACGAGTCTGAAAAGTAATGTCGGAGTTGAGAAACGTGGAAGACATAGTACATAGCCCGGTACCTCTGAGGTAACTACAATCGATAGGTAACTGGACCAAATCTCTCTAGCACCTCAAATGGCCCGACGCACCATGGTGAAAGCTTACCCTGTCTCCAAATCCTCTTGAGTCCCGACCTCGGTGCAACACACAAGAAAACCTGATCTCCAACCTCAAACTCCAGAGGTCATCTACGCTGATCAACATAAGAATTATGTTGAAACTGTGCTATAACTATCCTCTTTCAAATCAATTCTATCTACTGTGAGGTCTCCAGAACAAGTCGAGATCCCATCAAAGCTACCTCTCCTTCCTCCAGCCAGCATAAAGGTGATCAGCATGGCCTACCGTACAAAGCCTCGTAAGGTGCCATCTGAATATTCGCCTGAAAAATGTTGTTGTAGGCGAACTCCACAAGAGGGATATGATTCTCCAAAGAACCACCAAAGTCTAGAATGAAAGATCAGAGCATATTCTCAAGGACCTGGATCGTATGATGGGATTGGCCATCTGTCTAGGGATGGTATGCTGTACTCAAAAGTACCTGTGTACCTAATGCCCTTTGAAGCCCCTGCCAGAACCGAGAAGTAAAGGGCACATCCCTGTCTGAAACAATAAAGTGTGGAACTCCATACAGACTTATAATCTCCCAGATGTATATTTTTCCCATATCATCAACACTGAAGGTCTCCTTGATTGGTAAGATGTGATAAACCTTTGTAATCCTATTGTTGACAACCCAAACAACATCGTTCCCTCGAGGTGACCTCAGAAATCTGGTCATGAAGTCCATCGCGACATCGTTCCACTTCCACTCCGGAATGGGTAACTAATGTAAAAGGCCTACTGGTCTCTGATGCTCTACCTTCACATGCTGACAAGTAGAATACCTCAAGACAAAACCATCAACATCTATCTTCATACTTGGCCACCAGTACTGGCGATGAATATCCTGATACATCTTGGTGATTCCAAGATGAACTTCCCAAACTGAGGAATGGAAATCTTGCATCAGCTCCTCGCGTATGTCTGCTGGCACCCATATGCGTCTCTGGAAATGAAAGATCTCATCCTCAACCACTATCCATCCAGGAAGAGGGTCCTCTACTGACAAACTCTCCCACATGACTAATCCTTCTGTGTATGATAGCTGCCTCATCCGCACCTGATCAAGAAGTGTAGAGGTAATAGCTACAAAAGATAGGTAAGTCTGTCCTTGTCTATCATGCACCTCCAGATGCATCTTAGAGAACAGAGCCATAAGCTTCTACTCACTACTGGCCTCCTGAACTGCCTGAATCTGAGTTCTTCTACTCAACTAATATGTCACTGTGTTTCCCTTTCACAACATATAAGAAAGATCGAAATCAAAAGAATGAAGATACTCGACCCACCCGCGCTGTCTCAAATTCATATCATGCTGAGTGAAGATGTACTTGAGACTCCTGTGATTAGTGAAAACCACAAAGTGATCTCCCAAAAGGTAATGTATCCAACAACGCAAGGCATGAAAAACAACTGCCAACTCCAGATCGTGCGTCGGGTAGTTCCTCTCATGTGGCCTCAACTACCGAGACCCATACGCAACGACTCCATCTCCCTGCATAAGCACAGCGCCCGACCTGATACCTGAAGCATCACAATAAATAATATAGGTCTTTCCTGGATCTATCAAGACTAGTATTGGTGCTGACGTCAAACTTCACTTCAGTTCCTGAAAGGTTGACTCACAAGAATCTGACCATAAGAACATCACCCCCTTCTTGGTCAGACCTATCAAAGGTGTTTCTAGGTGTGAAGAGTCCTAAATGAAGTGCATGTAGTATCCATCCAGCCCTAAGAAACTCCATAACTCAAAAATGTTCTTCGGCTGCTCCCAGGAAACTACAGCTCTCAGTTTCTCTAGGTCCACAGAGACTCCTGCCTCTGAGATGACGTGACCCAAGAAGTGAATCTGATCCATCAAAAAGTGGAACTTCAAGATTTTAGTATAAATCCGATCCTCTCTCAGTGTACTCAGAAAGATCTCAAGATGGGTAGCATGGTCGTGTCGAGTGCGAGAGTACACCAAGATATCATCCACGAAGACCACGAAGAAGGAATCCAAGTAAGGATGGAACACTCGGTTCATCAGTGCCATGAAAACTGCTGGTGCATTCGTGAGACTGAACGACATAACCGTATACTCGTAGAGACCATACCTGCTTCTGAATGCTGTCATAGGTATATCTGATTGCTTAATGTACAACTGATGACAATCGGACCTCAAATAAATCTTTGAGAACACACGGGCTCCTCTAAGCTGATCGAAATGATCATCAATCCTCGGTAAGGGATATCGGTTCTTGACCGTCAACTGGTTCAGCTTCCGATAATCCACACAGAACCTAAGGGTGTCTTTTTCCTTCTTTGTAAACAGGATAGGTGAACCCCAAGGGAAAGTACTGGGTTGGATGAAACGATTTTCTTGCAACTCCTCCAACTGCATCTTGATCTCCTGAAACTCAGGTGTAGCCATCCTATAGAGAGGAATGGACACCAGTGCCACTCCCGGCACGAGCTCAATAGAGAAGTCTACCTCACGCTCTGGAGGAAAACCTAAGAAATCCTATGGAATGACATCTCTAAAACGATTTACCACTGGAGGAAAGTCCTACTGTGAAGTCCCCTGATCATCCAGATAAAGACAATAAATCTGGGCTATAACCCTTCCTAGCCCATGATGCTCAAGTCCGGATTGACTCTCATGAACATCCCATTCGCCTCTATGAAGAAACGATTCACCCTCTAGTGAAATAAAACTCACCCTACGACGTTAACAGTCAACGACTTCCTAGAATGGTATGAACTAGTCCATCCCGAAAATGACATCATAGCCTGTCATCTCTAGGACATAGAGATCCCATAAGAAATGGTACCCTGCAACCTCGAGAGGTAACTCTCTGCACTGATGTATACTAGATGTCCACATCCCCAAAGGTGTGTCTAGTGTCAACAAGTTGGCAGAAGAAAAGATATAGAGCCCAAGGATCTCCACAACAGCAACAGAGATAAGGCTATGTCTAGAACCAGTATCGAAAAGAGCTGAAGATAAAACTGAGGCTATTAAGATCGTACCTCGAAATGTATAAGGTCCAGGATCCTGCTCCGGATAGGTCTGCTCCACCGCAAAAGTCTGGTCTGACCCATGGCCTATGACCCTGCCTGACCACATTGAGATGACTCTCCCTGCTGACGCTGAAAGAATGGTGGATGACCACCATGGCCTTGACCTCCACCTTGGCACAAATGGCCAAAAGAACTCCAGTTCCCCAACTGGTGAGAAATTGGTGGTGCTTCACCTGAACGAGGAGTCATGGAAGAACCCCCATCACCAGCTACTGGTGATAAAACCTTTCAGAAACGCTGAAGGTGACCCATCTTTCCGCAAGATCGACACTCCACTGGGTATCTCTAGTACTGCGGTCTCGTGTTCCCTACCCTTCCACACTGGTAGCATACTACCTGGATACCTGAAGATGTATCTCGCCTCCTCGGATCACTGCGTGTAGACTCCCTGCGGTGCTTCCTGCTGTCAACTGGAGGAATACTAGATCTGGAAGCAGAACCGCCCTGGATCATAGCTCCAGAGTCTCTCAGATTTCGCTCCACAATCAGTTCCTGGTTGAAAATAGAAGTGATGGAAGTCAATTGAAAGATATTCACCTCCGATCAAATCTCCCGCCTGAGACCTTCCTCAAACTTCCTTTCCATGAACATCCCATATTCACACCGAAGGGGTGTGAAACGCTACAGCTCGGTGAAACCAGAGGAATAATCCATAACAGAAAGAGTACCCTGATCTAGACTCATGAACTCCTGGGCTCGATCAGCCATCAGGGTCTTCGGGTATAAGTAGTCATAAAACACACGCTGAAACTCCTCTCAAGCCATACCCTGCTGATGACCCGCCTGTGAGATCACGTCCCACCACCTCCTGGAAGAGTCTCATAGCATATAGGTAGCGAGCTTGACCCGCCTCTCTGGATGCGTTTCCAAATGCTCAAAGATAGTCAGCATGGCTTCCAGCCATGAATCTGCAGCCTGTGGTCCTCCCTCCCTCAAGAATGTAGGAGGATGATATCGCCATAAAACCCGCATCAAGTCTTCCATAGTCGTGGAAGGAGGCAGTGGTCCCTAAAAGGTATGAATCATACTCATAAATCCTTCCATGAACTGCGCATCAGCGCCTGTAACTAGTATGACAGCCGGTGACCAGGCTGGCACGACTAGAGGATCAATAGGAAGTCCTTGATCAGCCATATCTGGCGTCTGATCACTATCCTGCAACTAACGTACAACCGGAGGACATCTCGGAGGCATAGCTCTGAAATATCAAAAGAATACCTTAGATCAGGAATATCAAGGACAGAGAAAAAAGGAGTACAAAACGCAACAGGAGAAGGAAACACTCATTTTTTACAAAACATGACTACACGATGTGTATAAACTCTACACAACGTGTAATTAACTCTATTCCCCTACCCGAGTCTCCTTTCATGGCTATCCCAAATGGTCTTCTTGAACTGAGACTACAAGGCATGTTCCCTATGGACACGGCATGTAGTAGACAATGTTTCAAAGACCTATGTTGTTAATTACACAGTTGGTTACACGACTGAGGCTTCACGGCATGTTTCGAACAAACATGGCGTGTACTTGAAGATTTTTCCCGACCCGTGTTGTTGGTGACATGGCCGGGTACACGAATGACCCTTACACGTTGTGTGTCGAACAAACATGGCATGTATAGGAGGAGATAACACCGTCCCGTGCTTTTCGTGACACGGCCGGGTAGCTAGAACAAGGCTACACGGGGTGTTCGTACAAAACATGGCGTGCATTACACGAGCTTCCCTGACCCGTGTTATTAGTCACATCGCCGGGTACATGACTCACTACTACACAGCATGTACCTACTGTACATGGCTTGTTCCTGGTGATTTTTCACAACCCATGTTTCTGCTCACACAGTCAGTGACATGGTTTAAAAACTACACAGCGTGTATATATAAAGTACATGCCATGTATTCTGGGTTTTTCCGGGAAGTAGCTCTAAAACTACACCAAAGCCTAGAAAACACTGAAAAAAAAAGAATAGAGGTGCCAAATTCCAATCCGTGAGGGCCCATACTCTCCGTGATTCAGAGCTTGGCATCTCTTACATATCATTTATGAGGGAAAAAAGTCAATGGTCCACCATGTTCCGATTCATGAGGGCCCATAACACCTCAAGAAGAAAAATTTAGAATTTATTTATGCAAGGTACAATACAAAAAACATCTCTATCAAACTGCATGGATTCTATCAAAGCATATATCACAACAACATGCATAATCTACACAACGTCTACCACAACAACATGCAATTGCTAATGAAACCTAGATGGCATGACAAAAATGCATGGAATGTGATTTCTAACAAGTGACTATATGATGCATGAGATGGAATACCCTCATCTCCTTGGGTTGCGACAGAAATAGAACCACAATATCAACAAAAATAACAACACAAAGTATGTGAATCACTATAGTTGAAATCAGATCAACTGTAACATAGAAAAACCAGAAAACTGTAATAAGCAAGGTAGATTGGCTTTTCTCTATACATAGGTTAGCTACTCCCGAGTACAGATTAATACCAAGTCCTGAATCCATCCTATCCCTAGCTAGAGGCTCCAAACAATAAATCAAGAGAAAATAAACCCTAGGATACCACTTTGTAATGTCCTAGTTCCGGAAGCCTCCGAGAGGCACCCTGTACCCGGTTGGTCACATGGCCTCAAGAACATTTCCCCTAATGCTAGAGGCTGCCGATTAGTAGTGAGGGACTTGGGTGTGATAGTGGGGAAACTAGGCCCTCATTGGCAGAGTACACAGTGGAAGAAAAACAAATAGACAACAACAGAAACCGTAACCATCCATACAAGAGTAAACAATAAACAGCGGAAGCCTAACAGTAAACAACTGGATCACACAAACATGTATATAAAATGATACATGATACATATGTCTAGGAAAGAAGCCAAATGAGTCAAAATGGTGAATACAATATTAAACCAAAGTGCAAAATAAAACAGGTAAAATCCTCAGCATCACAAGCTATAGCCTGGTCCCATGCACTCTAGCTCCACAACAAGTCAAGTACCTCAAGTAGAAGGGCGCTTGCCCTTATATATACCTGCAACAATATAGACTGTTTGGGCCCAAAAGCATGGCCCAAATAGGGTGTGAGACAAGGTCCCAGTAGGAAACCACCCAAAGATCTGTGCCTAATAGTCAGTGAATACATGGAAAGTAAAACTGCAGGAAGCAGTAAATAGGAAAGGACACAACAGCTACAATCCACAATGTCTAGCATAAAAAGTATACAAGTAACATCCAATCAAAAAGTAGAACAAAAGGTAACCCCCTGGGTAGTTCTCACAGCCTAACCCTTATGGTTCAACCTACAAGTACTAGAAACCCTCTGGGATGAACACACAGTCTCACCCCTCTGGCTCAACTAAAGAATAGACTCTCTGAGAAATCACTCATCTTCAAATCCCCCTATAGTCTCATATCATACTAAAGGCTCTCTGGGGAAGCACTCAACATCTCATTCCCCCTATGGCCAGCATTGAGGAACTACAGACACTCTGAGGAAGCACTCATCATCAATTCCCCCTTTGGTCTCACATCAAATTAATAAGACACTCTAGAGAAGCCCTTACATTTATTCTCCCTATGGTCCACTACACTAGGTTCTCACATCCCTATGTAAAACAAACATGCATAACATGAATATCACCCCAAGTAAACCTGAAGAACTACTTGGATATCATTCTAATGCACAACAGCATAACATTACAATAATTCCACTATCCTACAACTAGGCATGGCAACTTGCAAAATGCCTAACAGGAAAAACATGCATGAAAAAACATCCAGAGCATAGTAAAAATTACCCTATTCACAAGAATTGACCTCTACTCAAGCAATCAAGAAAAGAAGGAAAAGAATAAGGGAAAAAACAGGTAACACACAATACCCTGTTCAAGGGAATTGGTGTATTTTCTCAAAATATTCAAAGACTTCCTACAAAATGGTTCAAACCACCTACCTCGATCCTAGGAGATCGATATACTTGAACCACGAGGATTGATTCTCCTTATAATGGTGTAGATATAAAAAAATTCACAAATTTCTCAGCCCACGATATCTTGAGAAAGATGAAGAATTGAAAAACAAGGCTCTAGGAGAAGGAAGGGATTACTGCTGCGGTTCCAACGCAATAGACGATAGTCTATTCGGATAACGGACATAGGATCATAGGCTTGGAGAAGTTCCACAGCCGTACAGGTTCTCTCGGACAAAGAACCTGAAGAAGAAGCAAGTTCTGTCCATCAGGCATGACCCCAGTCCATTTAATGAAAAAAGAAAGTACACAGCGTGTACTTCTGGGGTACACGGCGTGTAATTGGACTTTCTGTACTCTGCTTTAAGTGGCCTCCACATCGCCCCTACACACCATGTGTGTGGACCAGACACGGCCTGCACACAGCCTAGCGCTGCATCAAAGTACACAGCGTGTACTTATAAAGTACACAGCATGTACTTAAGAAATTTCTATATTTTCCTATTTTTCTCAAAAATGACCAGGAAAAGAAAAAAATACATCAAACGAAGATCCGGGTTCTTACACCCCATATAAAAATTTGTTTAGTAAGAAGATACATGTTCTTTTTATTTTCTATTTAATTTAAATTAATTATTATAACATGTCATTATCACTCCCAAGTGGCTACCAAATTCCAAACATCCGGCCTAGGGATGATCATGGTTGGAGAAAACTCATCCAATACAATTAGGAAACTTTTTATGTAACGCCCTGGCCCTAGTTACCTAGAGTCGGTGAGTTATTACATAACATTGGCCTGATACAAGGAAATCATGTCTCGAAAGACCAATCATTTTAGTATCCCTAGAAATACTGGATACATTTATAAGGTCAACACTACAACTTGAAAAGAAAAACAATACTAAATTATTCCATTAGAAACATCCAAGCTTCCTAGATTATTCCTACAAGTGACTCATAACTAACTTCTTCACATCCTGGGAAAAATAAAAAATAGAAAGGGGTGAGCTCAGATGCTCAGTAAAGATAACAATATAGCAGAAACTTTCATAAATAAGCATAAACATTTATGGTAATGTATAACTAAAACAAAATCCTTTTAAACTTGAACTTTATCATAATATGTCCAAAATAAATAAAATGAAATAATGCCATTTACTTATTCACATGGATATTCTACTAGTCGAATAATCACATGAAATATCAATAACCACTTTCATAATGATGTAATGCATAATGCCAGACTATCATAACCACATAGTCAAGGCCTTGTGCCAAGAATACAAATAAGATTTTGTCAAGGCCTTGTACCAAGACACTAGTTTGTCTCATGAGATCTACCGATGCATAGAGAAGCAATAACGGGCTCCACTAGTCACTTACTAAGTCCAATGCATTCCTCATATGAAAAGTTTTAAACTTAACATAAACATTCGTATTAAAACTAGCATACAAAATTTCAATACTTTATCCACAAACCATGAATGGTATAAAAATAGCACATCCACAGTCAAAAATAACTCATTCGATCCAATATGGAAGATTTTATTGTATCAGATTAACCTCAATCGAGAATAATGAAGTATATTGACATAGATAAAAATAATCATCAAAACTATTAGAGATAAATATCCCCCTTTTTCTTGAAATCATTTAAAAGCCACACTATTTATCAAGAATCCATTTAAAAATATATTTTTGAATCAAAGTGTCCCATATCACTTTGATAGTTTTAAAAGGAATTTTAATTTTAAAACTTTAATGTCCATATAAATAAATCCTTAAAACCATTTTTAAAACATGGACATTAATGAGATAGATATAGAATAATAAATCTTTAAAACATTTAAAATGATATTTTAGTTAGAGTTTCTAACCAGAAAAGAAAAACTTGAATAAAAATAATTGTGGTAATAAAGACTTTGTAATATCAAGAGAATAAATGGATTCATGATATACTATGTCAAAGTACATTATATACACCATATAAAAGTGATTTGGTGTATAACAACAAAGAAGTCTCAATGGAATGTAAATTGAGATGAAATATCTTATAAAGACCGTATCCTTAGGTTAAGGATAAATCAATGACATAATTATGTGTAAAAAACATAAATACACTCAATATGATTGGATATTCAGTGTAAATAAATCATAGGACATTCACACATACTCTTGTAAAAACAACACCAATGAATTGGATATTTAACTCAACATATGGAGATTGAGTTAAAATTACTCTTATCAAGTTCATATCGATGACTTGAGAATTTATGAATGGAGTGATTATGTGTATCAAAATTATATCCACAGAAAGGGGAGTGGAAATTATGACATAAGATAATGAGTAGTGATTCCACACATAATCTTGGAGTAAAATAATCAATGAAATATGCGTAAAGCCGAATGAGTGGAAATTGAAATTTTAAATTCCCTTATCAATTTGTTAACTTACGAAACATACACAGATGAAAGAAGGATCATAAAATGATGATTTAAATATAGATAAATTAAAGTTTATTACATAATTAATGAAATCATGGGCAGTACACACACCACATGAAATAAATAAGTGCTAAACAATGGAAATCTCTTGGAATTAAAAGTTAGATAAGAAACCCCTTTGTATTTTTTCCTTGGTCGAGGGTAGGTTAAACTCCTGTATAATGGTGAAATAATTGTTATTGAATTATACAATAAAAATATATATTAATATTATATTACATATGATCTTTTAACATTTATTTTTTAATAATATCTTAGTATTATCGTCATTTCGGGTGTTAAAGGATTCGTTTTCCTTTATATTATTTGTTATGTGAGACATATTTGTTATGGATGTGATATATATTATTCATAGAAAGAATGATATCATGTCTCTAAACATTATTTTTAATCATAAAATTAAATTTATTCTTGAATGGATACGATGGGGAATGAATATCGTCGCGTTCGTAGAGACGGTAATCCGTACGCACGAACGAGCGACAATATGATTCTTTTGATATTAAAATAATATATAATTGGATGGAATATCATATATACATAATCATTATCATGTTATATTTTATTATTTACATGAATTAAACATCATTATTAAATCCATACAAATAATAATGTATTGAATAACAATTACTCCACGACTTGGAGACGGTAATCCATACGTACGCACGTATGGTGACATGCCATTCAAATGATTGATAGAATAATGAATATGGATGTACCATATTTATAATAACATCACAGTATATAGAAGATACTAGATTTGTTAAATTTTAATGGAAATAACATAGAAATAAGAAGTGGAAGAAGAAAATAACTTGAAAGAGGGTGGTGAAATTATTATCTCTTCTTCAGGTTCTTCCTTTTGATTTGATCTGAAGGGATCCTTAAGTTGAATTTATGACCAAAGGACGGAATCTAGGATTAAGTTAGGTAAGTTGAGAGGATATTTGGGCAGGTTTTGTCTGAGCCAAAAGGCTTTGAAGGTGTGAATCTAAGAGAAGGAGAAGTGCCCTTTTATAAGAGGGGAGAGGGGCACCTTAGGTAAAACTTTAAATATTATTTTATAATAAATTAATTTTCAGTTTATAACGGCTCCAAAGTAGATTATTTAAAGGATAAGGTGGGTATGGGTTGAAAAACACTCAAAAAATAGGTTTTAGACAGGTTTGGGTCACTATATTAACCTTAACATTTAGATTTAACTCTTAGTTAAATAGTTTGACATTTACCATGTCTCTTTGAATTTTTATATTATGTGTTTAATAAAATTACTATATACTTCCAAGAGAACCAAAAGTGGTTAATTAATGATAAAAATATCATTATATAAGTCCTTTGGCTAAAACATATATTTTTAGGAATAGAATATCAATTAATAATATAATAATTGATTTAAAAACTCTTTTATGTCAATTTTGACACTATTTGGTATTTTGTTTTTGCTAAAATCATAACACCATTATTACTTCGAAACAAATTCATATAACCAACCCTAATATGTCATAGTAACCTAGATCATTAGTGGGATTCATAAAAAGTCTCAAATTACATTTATTTGGATATTTATAATATCTATTATTTTAATATTTCATTAATTAGGTAATTATTGCATCACCATTGTGTCATAAATAAATTAAATTATTTAATGTCTAAAAATTATAAATAAAATACCATTATGTAGGAAATATTTTTATATTTATAATTAATATTTATAACCGAATTTATCTTATGCATAACCCTATATTAAAAATATTTTAGTTTTTAAACTTTGATTTTAACTCTTTTAACTCTTCTTTGACATAAATAATAATTAATGTCCTAATCTAATCCAAGTGGACCAAAGAGGTTCACATTTTATTACTAAGGTTGTTTTTGTTCAAATTATACTTAGCCAATAGAATTAGGACATGTGTTAGGGTAATAATAATATCATTTTTACCTTTAATTACCCTATTTACTTTTAACCATGGTAAATAAAAGTAAAAAGTCACTATTCACCAAAAAAAATTTATCTTATTGAACCCAATTTTACTCTTTGATATTAACCGTGTCTCTTGGATTTTTGAAATTCAACTCACATAAGTGGTAAAATTAAGTTTTATGTGAATTTACAAATTCTCCTAGGAGGTTGGTAAAAGACGGTGAAAAGTTCAATAAAATTTTATATATCTAATCTACTATATATACTAAACTTGGGTGTTTCCCTGCTTATGTGTCCCCTCCACATTACACCACATCACCCAATTTTTTTATCCTTTTACCATTCTTCTCTCCACTATCCGCTCGCACACCCACAATACCCCTCACTTGTCATCTACGAAAGACCCATAAACGCGACATAACTTCACGATTAGGGTTGCCTTATTCCCTATGGTGTTCCACACATCCCACTCGTGATTTCCCTTCGGTGTTCCTAGGGTTCTCTGTAACACCCGAGATTTTTATGAGTAATATTTTGTTTTTATATATAATCAAAGTAATCTTTCACTACATACTAGCTTGGCTTACTTTACACGCAATCGCGACCTTCCTCAATAGCTTGCATCATACGCAATACCGAGTTTCACTAAACAACGATATGCTATTAAAATATTATTAAAACTAGTCGTTATGAATAGTAATAACCACTTTTTCAAATTTTATAAATTTTATTTTTCAAAATGGACTTCATTTTTGGATTTGGAATATCGAAATTAGCCTAGGGTGAAATTTTGGTATTTTTCTGAGAACTTTCAATTTTTGATGAATAGTGAAACCACTAAGTGGTAGGTTAAAAACTGAATTTTGCATAAAACATAATTTTACCGCTTCTGTGAATGGAATTTCGAAAATCCGACAGACACGGTTGATATCAGTAAGTAAAATGTGGTTCAATGAGATAAAAATAATTTTTTGGTGAATAGTAGCTTTTTACTTTTTTTACCGCGGTTAATAGTAAATAGGGGTAAATATGATATTACTATTACCCTAAAACATGTCATAATTCTATTGGATAAGTGTAATTCGACCAAAAAAAACCTTATGAATAAAATATGACCATTTAGGCCCACTTGGGTTAGATTAGGACATTTATTATTAATTTATTTAAAGAAGGGTTAAAATAGTTAAAATAAAAGTTTAATAAGTAAATCATTTTTAATATGGGGTTATACATAAGATAAATTCGACTATAAATTTTCATTAGAAATCTAAAAAGATTTCCTACATAATGGTATTTTATTTATAATTTTTAGACATTAAAGAATTTAATTTATTTATGACACAATTATGATGGAGTAATTATATTATTTATGAAATATTGACATAATTGATCTTATAACCAAAAAAATAAATGTAATTGGAGACTTTTTATGAATTAAACTAATTTTCTAGGTTACTATGATATATTACTGTTGCTTTAATCAACTTATTTCGAACATATAATTCTGTTATGACTTTCAAAAAAATCATATATCAAATAGTGTCAAAATTGACACAAAATAGTTTTTAAATAAAATATTATATTATTAATTGTTATTGTGTTCATAAAAATCTAAGGTTCGGCCAAATGACTTAGATAAGGATATATATATTAATAATAAATAATTTGGGGTTCGTTTGGCATATTATAGTAAGTGTATTAACCATATAGTGAAAGAAAACAAAAAGACACGGTAAAAGTTAAATTATTTAACTTAGAGTTAAATCTAATTGATAAGGTTAACTTAATACCCTAAACTTGTCTAAATCATATTGGTTGATAGGATTTCAACCCATACCCACTTTAACTTCGAAATAAGACCCTTTGGAACCATTATAAACCGATTTTGACTTTAATATAAAATAATATTTTGAGATATTCCTAAGGTGCCCCTCTCCTCCCTTATAAAAGGTCACCTCCTCCCCCTCCTCCTCACACCAATTTGAGCACTCAAGCTCGGAAAACCCCTGAAATTTTATCCTCTACACTTCCCTAGAATAATACTAGAGGTCCTGGTCTTCTTCAAAGACCAATCTTAGTTCCCTAAGTGGAGGATTCAAAGAAGCGTTCCAAAGAAGAGGTAATATCCATTACCGATCTTTTCAATTTCTTTCTTCTTCAACTTCTTCTTATTTAGTTTTTTCAAGATAAAGTAATAACATAAGTATTACTTACATAATGATATGTTATTATAAATATGAAACAACCCTAATTGACCTTCTATCCCTCCTACGGAAAAATGAAATCACCGCGCGTGCGTACGTACGGAATACCGTCTCCACGCCGTGGTGTAATCTATTTTCCACCATCACCTTACAAGGATGGGTATAATGGTGTAATGAGTAACTATTTATGATTATTATAAAGTAATATTGATACTGAAATAATATATATATATACTCTAATACAATTCCACGATCATAGGAACGATATCATCACTCGTGCGTACGTACGGAATACCGTCTCCACGATGTGAAGCGACTCGTTCTACATGATCATTATTACATAGTAATTATATAAATGAATTGAATGAATAAATATGATATATGTTACACTAATACCATTCGGGATATAAGGTATCTATAACCTTAAAAGAATAATAAGAATTTATTCGGAAAAACACGCATAAGAACAAAAGGCAATAAAGACCCGAGAAACAAGTAACAATGAAATATTACTAACAAGAAGCTAAGAATATGACCATATATGATATCATATCAATATGTATGATTCTGGAATAAGTCAATAACATTATTTAAACCATTATACAGGATCTTCGGACACGTACAAAGCAAATCGGACCTAAAGTAAGGGAAAATATCACAATCTCATTTTTATCCGAGATTGTTTTTTTACTTTGGCATTTACTGGGGTATATTTTATCATCCACATACATGTTCCATCAATATTTAATATTGTTTCCATCCACTTACAATAGTTTAAATCCAATTTTACCCTTCGGTGAGTTTTTAGTAAAGAATATGAATGGAATCTTTTGTCGTTTTTCGTACGAGGTGCTTTTTGACTTTTCCGACAAAAGTACGAAGAATGTTTTTTTAACTTATACGACATGAATGGATTTTTAAAACTTTATTTCCAAGAAGATTCCTTTAAAAGTTTTCAAGTTTATTTTTAATCAACTTCTTTTAGTTTATAATTGTATGACATGTTAAGAAAAGAAAAGTGTTTTTTTTGAAGTAGAAAGGATATTTTCCTCAAGAATGGAGTTCAAATGTTTTATCAAAATTATTTTCCATATAAGATAATATAGGGTTTTGTTTTTATCCCTATTATTACATTGATTTGATTATGTTTTGAGGGAATTATTTTTAGGAAGTCATTTACCTTATATGATTTGTTTTATGATGTCATGATGTTTCAAGAATCCCATTTTTGTTATATGTGTTATGCGATGATGTATGATTTATGATTATGTGGCACACATAAGAAAGGATTCATTATAAGATGGGTGGGACCTATATCTCCCTCCAATGCATTGGGTAAAGATTTTATATCTCATGAGATAGACATGGCTGGAATGGTAGGTTATACCGGTTCAGTGAAACAGGACTGGAACGAGGGTGACTCGGTTCAGAAAGGGACTTTGTCCACTAAGATAG
The DNA here is from genome assembly GCA_963277665.1 of Viscum album. NCBI lineage: Eukaryota > Viridiplantae > Streptophyta > Magnoliopsida > Santalales > Viscaceae > Viscum > Viscum album. The sequence goes on along the minus strand of OY728125.1, from coordinate 644,436,149 downwards.
TCTTGGAAATGAGTCATGACTAACAAGAAATGATTTTTCCATGATTATGTGTGCATACCACAAAGTTTCATGTTTCATGTTATGATTATGGGGATCTCATTTTCACTTCTATGATTTATTCCATGTTAAGATATTATGATCTCTTTTGCAGGATATGATTTTCAAAAAGATATGATATGATTTTTATTTCCTTTTTTTTCCCTTGCTGAGAATTTGAGCTCACCCTTTTATGTTTTCTTGTCCCCAGGTCAGGAAGATGGATATTAAGTAGAATATGCTAAAAGGGACCCTAGATATGATGAAATAAATGGGATACACTGTAGAAGATTTATGAACCAGTTGTTTATGTTTCCCAGTTTATAAAGACATTATACCTATACGGTCCTTTTTAGTTTTGTCCTATGTTGTCATAAGTGTGGTTCAATTTTGATGTATTAACAATGTGTGTAAAGTATGGGTCGTTATAGTTGGTATCAGAGGAAAGGTATAGTCAACCTTTGGAAACTAGGATGTGAAAGTCTTAGTAAGAACCCTAAGGATAAGTCTAAGCATAGAACACAATCTTAGTGTTTTAGAAATGGCCATGAATACCCTAGGATAAGACCTTAAGTGTGAAATTTTATCCTTGATTATGTGGTTTTCCTATTATAATTAGTGTTGCTCACACTATTATTCTTGGTTTTAGTCAATGGCTGGAACCCGAAGGAACCGTGTTAATGCGGAATGCGATGGGCAATGCAATGATTGTCCCCCTGAGCAACCAAACGATATGGGAGCTGGAATGCAAAATCTTTTATCCATGATCACAAAACTTTCTCAAGCTATGAATCATGCAGGACTTCCAAATGAGCAAAGGAAGGAGCAAAATTCTGTTGAATCCTTCATGAGGCAGCGTCCACCTTCTTTCAGCGGGTCTACTGATCCATTAGTTGCTGAACAATGGATTAGTACTACTGAAAAGATATTTTCAGTTCTTCAATGTTCTGAACATGATAAAGTCATCCTAGAAGTGTATTGTTTGGAAGGAGATGCTGATCAATGGTGGAATCTTATTAAGAATACGAGGCAAAGGGATGAAATTGAGTCTATGGAATGGGACGAGTTCAATAACTTATTTTTCAATAAGTAATTCCCTCGTATTCTCTGAACAAATATGGAGAAAGAGTTTCTTGAACTGAAGCAAAGGGATGATGAATCTGTTGGTACCTATGGAGAAAATTTTACAAGACTTGCAAGGTACGCTTCTGGTATTATTATCCAACCTGAGAGTAAGATCGATTGATTCTTTAGTGGATTAAAACCAAGTCTTCGAAGGGCGTTAGCCATAAGGGACTTCAATAGCTATGAGGAAATCGTTCGATGTACTCTCAAAGTCGAGATGGAGATTGGAGTAACCCATCAGTCACATGGGTTTGATAAGAAGAGGAAGATGGAATTCAAAGGAAAATCTAAAGAGCACACTGAAAAGAAGATGAGATTTCCCTTATTCTCAAAGTGTGGAAAGAAACATGGAGGGAGTTGTCTTAAAGGGACAAGTAAATGTTTCAAATGTGGAAAGGAAGGTCATCGGGAATTTGAATGCCGCGATAATGGGAAGAAGATGTCTAATGATGCAAACAAAGGAAGGGATACACAAAATTAACCTACTACACTTCAATGTTTCAAGTGCAAGGAGATGGGGCATTATGCCAATCAATGCCCAAATCCAAGGGTTGATGATGATGGTCGACGTCAACAAAATCTTAAGGCTAAAGACAAAGGAAAGTCACATGCAATTTCTATCAGCGATGTGGAGTACGATAACGAAGTGGTGAAAGGTACACTTACCATCCACTCTAAAGTAGAAAATGTTTTATTTGATTCTGGATCCACCCACTCTTTTATTTCTAAATAATTTTCTAAGGGTATCACTGTATTACCTTAACAATTAGATGTTGAGTTAGCTGTGACAACACCTAATGGCACAACAGTCGCATCAAAAGTTTATAATTCTTCTCCGATCGAAGTTTGTGGGAAAGTGCTTCCTTCAAATCTTGTGATCCTTCCTTTAGTGGAATTTGATGTGATTCTTGGCATGGATTTGCTTTCTCTACATGGAGCTCATATCAATTGCCAAAGAAGGGAAGTCACATTTCATATTCCAGATCAATCTACGATCGTCTATCGATGCAAGGATGAATATAACCTTCCAGTGGAAATTCCTTCCATCTTATGGGTCTTGATTCCACTAAATGAAGGTTATTTATCTCAAATGGTTGGTGAGAAACTTAAGATTAAGAATATGCCCATCGTACGGGAGTTTGATGATGTCTTTCCGAAGGAATTACCGGGTCTTCCACCAAATCGTGAAGTTGAGTTTTCAATAGAACTCGTACCGAGTGCTTTGCCTATTTCAAAGAAACCTTATAGAATGGCCCCAATTGAGTTGAAGGAATTGAAGAAGAAACTCCAAGAGAATCTTGATAAGGGATTCATACGCCCTAGTGCGTCACCTTGGGGAGCACCTGTTCTATTTGTTAAGAAGAAAGATGGATCAATGAGACTCTGCCTTGATTATCGAGAACTTAACAAGATCACTATCAAGAACAAATATCCTCTCCCACGCATTGATGACTTATTTGACCAACTAAGCGGAGCTCAATAATTTTCCAAGATTGATCTTCATTCAGGGTATCATCAATTAGGGGTCAAAAGGGAGGATATACCAAAGATGGCTTTCCATACAAGGTATGAACACTATGAATTTATAGTGATGCCATTTGGTCTTACTAATGCCCCTGTTATCTTCATTGATCTAATGAATAGAGTCTTTAGAGACTATCTTGATCAATTTGTGGTAGTCTTTATAGACGATATTCTTGTCTATTCAAAGATCAAGGAAGAGCATGAAGATCACTTGAGAATTATATTGAAGACCCTATGAAAGGAGAAGCTTTATGCCAAATTTACCAAGGGTGAATTTTGGCTTAAAAAAGTTGCATTTTTGGGTCACATAATCTCAAAAGAGGGGATATCTGTGGATCCAGCAAAAACAGAGGTTATCGAAAGATGGTCAAGACCAACAACAGTAACTAAGATTCGGAGTTTTCTTGGTTTGGCTGGATATTATCGACGTTTTGTAAAAGATTTTTCACGATTATCTAATCCACTCACCAAGTTGACTCGGAAAGGAGTTAAGTTTGTTTGGACAGAGGAATGTGAAGAGAATTTCAAGGAGTTGAAAAGAAGGTTATCCAGTGCACCTGTGCTCACACTGCCTTGTAGTGGAGAAAGGTTTGTGATCTATAGTGATACATCCAAGAAGGTATTGGGGTGTGTTCTTATGAAAAATGATATGGTGATAGCTTATGCCTCAAGACAGTTGAAAATCCACGAGAAAAATTACCCAACACATGATTTGGAGTTGGCTGCGGTAATCTTTGCATTAAAGATTTGGAGGCATTACCTTTATGGTGAAAGGTGTGATATTTATACTGATCATAAAAGTTTAAAGTATATTTTCACACAAAAGGAGTTGAATATGCGTCAAGGAAGATGGTTGGAGCTGATTAAGGATTATGACTACTCAATCCATTACCACCCTGGGAAAGCAAACAAGGTGGCAGATGCATTAAGTCGACAAGAACATGCTAGTTTATCCATGATGAGGATCACAAAAGATACAATATTTATGGATTTACAAAGGATGGATCTTGGAATTATAATGGAAGGGGAAAAATCTTATCTTTCTCAAATGAATGTTCAACCATCTATACATGTGAAGATTAAAGAGGCACAGAAAGTAGATGTAGAGTTACAAAAGAAGGTGAGAAATGTTCCTGAATTCAACCTTGATTGTGATGAGATAATAAAGTTCAGGAATCGGGTTTGTGTTCCTCCCACCCCCGAATTAAAGAAGGAGCTGCTGGATGAGGCTCATAGTTCTTTATTCTCTATTCATCCTGGAAGCACAAAGATGTATAGGGACTTGAAAGAGTACTTCTGGTGGGATGGCATGAAAAGAGATATTGCTGAATATGTCTCTCGATGCTCGGTTTGTCAACAAGTTAAAGCTGAGAGACAGACGTCTAAGGGGATGTTACAACTATTAACCATACCCGAATGGAAATGGGAAAACATCACTATGGACTTTGTCACAGGACTTCCTAAAACATCCAAAGGCAATAATGCTATCTGGGTCATAGTTTATCGTTTTACAAAGTCTGCACACTTCATTGCTATTAGAGAGGATTTCTCTCTAGATCAGCTTGCCAGGATATATGTAAAGGAAGTGGTAAGATTGCATGGAGTACCACTTTCTATTATATCTGATCGGGATCCGAGATTTACCTCGAAGTTCTGGCGAAGTCTTCAGCATACTCTGGATACGGAGTTGAGTTTCAGCACTGCTTATCATCCCCAGACAGACGGTCAGTCTGAGAGAACAATTCAAACCCTAGAAGATATGTTGAGAGCTTGATCTATGGATTCCAAAGGAGGTTGGGATCAAAACCTACCTTTGGTGGAATTTTCTTATAATAATATCTTTAACTCCAGTATTCAGATGGCTCCTTATGAAGCTCTCTATGGAAAAAAATGCAGGACTCCAACTTGCTGGGATGAAGTTGGGGAAAGAAAGCTATTAGGACCTGATCTCGTTGATGAAATGGCAGAAAAGGTCAGATCTATTCAACAACACATAAGAGCAGCTCAGAGTCGACAGAAAAGTTATGCCGACAACCGAAGAAAAGACCTAGAGTTTGAAGTGGGTGATAAAGTGTTCTTACGAATATCTCCCTGGAAGAGGGTTATGAGATTTGGAAAGAAGGGGAAGTTGATCCTTAGATATATCGGTCCTTTTGAAATACTGGATCGTGTTGGAAAGGTAGCTTACCAATTGGCGCTTCCACCGAATCTCTCTCAAGTTCACGATGTGTTCCATGTATCTCTCCTGAGAAAGTACATACCTAATCCTTCACATGTACTCAGCTCAGAAGTTGTACCGCTGGAGCAAGATCTTTCTTATGAAGAACAACCGATAGAGATTCTGGATCGTAGCGAAAAAGTCCTACGAAACAAGACCACTCGATTGGTGAATGTTTTATGGAGGAACCACCTACTTGAAGAAGCAACATGGGAGTTTGAGGATATGATGAGGGAGAAGTATCCTCATCTGTTTGTTACAAAGTGGCGAATTTCGAGGGTGAAATTCTTTTTAAGGGGGGTAGAATGTAACACCCGAGATTTTTATGAGTAATATTTTGTTTTTATATATCATCAAAGGAATCTTTCACTACATACTAGCTTGGCTTACTTTACACGCAATCGCGACCATCCTCGATAGCTTGCGTCGTACCCAATACCGAGTTTCACTAAACAACGATATGCTATTAAAATATTATTAAAACTAGCCGTTATGAATAGTAATAACCACATTTTCAAATTTTATAAATTTTATTTGTCAAAATGGACTTCATTTTTGGATTTGGAATACCGAAATTAGCCTAGGGTGAAATTTTGGTATTTTTCTGAGAACTTTCAATTTTTGATGAATAGTGAAAACACTAAGTGGTAGGTTAAAAACTAAATTTTGCATAAAAAATAATTTTACCGCTTCTGTGAATGGAATTTCGAAAATCCGACAGACACGGTTGATATCAGTAAGTAAAATGTGGTTCAATGAGATAAAAATAATTTTTTGGTGAATAATAACTTTTTACTTTTTTTACCGCGGTTAGTAGTAAATAGGTGTAAATATGATATTACTATTACCCTAAAACATGTCCTAATTCTATTGGATAAGTGTAATTCGACCAAAAACAACCTTATGAATAAAATATGACCATTTAGGCCCACTTGGGTTTGATTAGGACATTTATTATTAATTTATTTAAAGAAGGGTTAAAATAGTTAAAATCAAAGTTTAATAAGTAAATCATTTTTAATATGGGGTTATACATAAGATAAATTCGACTATAAATATTCATTAGAAATCTAAAAAGATTTCCTACATAATGGTATTTTATTTATAATTTTTAGACATTAAATAATTTAATTTATTTATGACACAATTATGATGGAGTAATTATCTTATTTATGAAATATTGACATAATTGATGTTATAAACACCAAAATAAATGTAATTTGAGACTTTTTATGAATTAAACTAATTTTCTAGGTTACTATGATATATTACTGTTTCTTTAATCAACTTATTTCGAACATATAATTCTGTTATGACTTTCACAAAAATCATATATCAAATAGTGTCAAAATTGACACAAAATAGTTTTTAAATCAAATATTATATTATTAATAGTTATTTTGTTCCTAAAAATCTAAGGTTCGTCCAAATGACTTAGATAAGAATATATATATTAATAATAAATAATTTGGGGTTCGTTTGGCATATTATAGTAAGTGTATTAACCATATAGTGAAAGAAAACATAAAGACACGGTAAAAGTTAAATTATTTAACTTAGAGTTAAATCTAATTGATAAGGTTAAAATTATACCATAAACTTGTCTAAATCCTATTGGTTGATAGGATTTTGACCCATCCCCACTTTATCTTCGAAATAAGACCCTTTGGAACCATTATAAACCGATTTTGACTTTAATATAAAATAATATTTTGAGATATTCCTAAGGTGCCCCTCTCCTCCCTTATAAAAGGGCACCTCCTCCCCCTCCTCCTCACACCAATTTGAGCACTCAAGCTTGGCCAAACCCTGCCATCTTCTCCTCTCCACTTCCCTAGAATAATCCCATAGGTCCTGGTCTTCTTCAAAGACCAATCTTAGTTCCCTAAGTGGAGGATTCAAAGAAGCGTTCCAAAGAAGAGGTAATATCCATTACCGATCTTTTCAATTTCTTTCTCCTTCAACTTATTCTTCTTTAGTTGTTTCATGATATAGTAAAAACATAAGTATTACTTACATACTGATATGTTATTATAAATATGAAACAACCCTAATTGACCTTCTATCCATCCTACGGAAAAATGAAATCACCGCGTGTGCGTACGTACGGAATACCGTCTCCACGCCGTGGTGTAATCTATTTTCCACCATCACCTTACAAGGATGGGTATAATGGTGTAATGAGGTACTATTTATGATTATTATAAAGTAATATTGATACTGAAATAATATATATATACTCCAATACAATTCCACGATCATAGGAACGGTATCATCACTCGTGCGTACGTACGGAATACCGTCTCCACGATGTGAAGCGACTCGTTCTACATGATCATCATTACATAGTAAATATATAAATGAATTGAATGAATAAATATGATATATGTTACACTAATACCATTCTGGATATAAGGTATCTATAACTTTAAAAGAATAATAAGAATTTATTCGGAAAAACACGCATAAGAACAAAAGGTAATAAAGACCCGAGTAACAAGTAACAATGAAATATTACTAACAAGAAGCTAAGAATATGACCATATATGATATCATATCAATATGTATGATTCTGGAATAAGTCAATAACATTATTTAAACCATTATATAGGAGCTTCGGACACGTACAAAGCAAGTCAGACCTAAGGTAAGGGAAAATATCACAATCTCATTTTTATCCGAGATTGTTTTTTACTTTGGTATTTACTGGGGTGTATTTTATCATCCACATCCATGTTCCATAAATATGAAATATTGTTTCCATCCACTTACAATAGTTTAAATCCAATTTTACCCTTCGGTGAGTTTTTAGTAAAGAATATGAAAGGAATCTTTTGTCGTTTTTCGTACGAGGTACTTTTTGACTTTTCTGACAAAAGTACGAAGAATGTTTTTTTTAACTTATACGGCATGAATGGATTTTTAAAACTTTATTTACAAGAAGATTCCTTTACAAGTTTTCAAGTTTATTTTTAATCAACTTCTTTTAGTTTATAATTGTATGACATTTTAAGAAAAGAAAAGTGTTTTTTTTTGAAGTAGAAAGGATATTTTCCTCAAGAATGGAGTTCAAATGTTTTATCAAAATTATTTTCCATCTAAGATAATATAAGGTTCTGTTTTTATCCCTATTATTACATTGATTTGATTATTTTTTGAGGGAATTATTTTTATGAAGTCATTTACCTTATATGATTTGTTTTATGATGTCATGATGTTTTAAGAATCCCATTTTTGTTATATGTGTTATGCGATGATGTATGATTTATGATTATGTGGCACACATAAGAAAGGATTCATTATAAGATGGGTGGAACCTATATCTCCCTCCAATGCATTAGGTAAAGATTTTATATCTCATGAGATAGACATGGCTGGAACGGTAGGTTATACCGGTTCAGTGAAACATGACTGGAACGAGGGTGACTCAGTTCAGAAAGGGACTTTGTCCACTAAGATTGTCTTGGCAATGAGTCATGACTAACAAGAAATGATTTTTCCATGATTATGTGTGCATGCCACAAAGTTTCAAGTTTCATGTTATTATTATGGGGATCTCATTTTCACTTCTATGATTTATTCCATGTTAAGATATTATGATCTCTTTTGCAGGATATGATTTTTAAAAAGATATGATATGATTTTTATTTCCTTTTTTTTCCCTTGCTGAGCATTTGAGCTCACCCTTTTATGTTTTCTTTTCCCCAGGCCAGGAAGATGGATATTAAGTACAATATGATAAAAGGGACCCTAGATATGATGAAATAAATGGGATACACTGTAGAAGATTTATGAACCAGTTGTTTATGTTTCCCTGTTTCTAAAGACACTATACCTATACGGTCCTTTGTGGTTTTGTCATATGTTGTAATAAGTGTGCTTCAATTTTGAAGTATTAACAATGTGTGTAAAGTATGGATCATTATATTCTCGGTGAATACCGACATCTCCCTTCACAGATATCCTCTTGAGACACACTGCATGACATCGCGCCTCCACCTATGCTTTCGGTCTCCTCTCCAACATCTCCTTTAACCATGGTATCCACATTATCCAAGATTCCACTCCACCAACATTTCTTGAATATCTACAACTTCTTATAGCTCGGTTTACCCTCAATGCATACTCCAATTATCATCCAGTTTGATTTATTTATTTATGTTTATTTTCTTCAATGTGATTCATTTATACAGACTAGGGTTTTGCTGAAATACTATTTGTAATCATGAAAATGCTACATTTCATTCAGATCCAATCTTGAGTGGTACTTCGGACATTGGCAGATCATCTTCATTGAGTTGGTTTGTTGTTGCTTGAATTAGATCTGGATAAATGAAAAACATTTTTTTTTGGATCTAGGTTATTAGTTTTCAATTTCAATTTCGATTTCAACTTCAATATGGGAAGATCGTTTTCAAACTGTATGCTCACATCCAGTTTCCATTTGAGTGTGAAGTCTATTAATTTTTTCATAATGTGAAATCTTATTAATTTTTTAGATGTTATGTCTATATTGATTATTCTTTTTATATTTTAATTATTTTTCTCATTTGTTGCATGTTCTTCCAAATGCAATTTTATTAATGACTTATACATTGACTCTACATTCCAATATCAATATACGATTGCCCAATGATCTTATATTTCTTCTTATATTCAGGTTTCTTTATCAGAAACTACGGTTATTCAATGCAGTATTCACAATGATTCATGGTAATATTTCATCCGGTACTGATTCTACATTGAATTATCATTATTACTATCCCCTGTGAATAATGCGGTTACATTGCACACATTGACTATTAAATATAATGAAAACCATTACAAACATGCATTGCCGATCAACCTCTAAAGATGCAAGGTTTCAGATGAGATTACTAATGAAGGAACACCAAAAAAATTGTAAGTTATCTATTATGTTCACTTTAAAATTCTGTATTTATGATATTTATTTAGTATATATATACATTACAACTAACACAATAACAATTTCGAAATATATTGGGAATTATTCAATTACATATATTCATCTCTCTTGTACTACAATTAGTGGACCACTGCCAACAAATGGCATCACACATGGAGACACACACATGACATTAACACCATTACCTATCAATGGTTAGTTCTGTCTAATTTTCCTGTCTAAAGCTATACACTTATAACTACATTATAGACAAACACATATTAGTCATATCAAACATCTTCTATGTTGACAATGCCTCTATAATTGGTAGTCGAGACAACAATCTCTACAGGATCAAACAATAACAAGCAAAGACAACATGACTATAGAGAATCTCCACTTCCATTATGTAAATATGATGTTAATGTTATTCTAAACAACTTGTATTTTTAGTTGAATTTTCATTTTCTGAATAACTTGGAGATTTGAAGCTCATATCTATGTTTTCATTTTCACTCTCAGATCAATTGCATATTTCAATTGTTCTTAACTATTTTTTATGCATTTTCAGTTTAAAAGGTATAGGAAATTGAAGATTCTAAATGACAAGGATTCCTCATGTTTAATGAGTTTGTTATAGAGATGTAGTTTTCACCGTGGTTCCTTCAATGAATTCTTCTTCTTTCATTTTATTTAATGGTTTAATGCATACCTAGGGTGTATAATATATGTTTCAACTAGCTGATTTCTTTGGAACAAGGAGGATATCAATTGAAGTCAAATCTCTTCAGGTTTGTAGGCAAGAAAATTAATTTTTCTCAAATTTTTCCTTCATTCAGAATTATTTTCTTATCATTGATGAATTTAGGGTTATAACCTTTTTCTACAAAAATTTAAGTTAGAAACATAATGAATTTTCTTAATTTTATATATCATTCAATTCACTGCTTCACTTTGCATAAGAATCAGATTCTCTTATTTAATAACCAAACCACATCATCAAATGAAGATTAATTATTGATTTGATAGCTGATTTGTTCCCATACTCTGGCATGTGGCATCGAGACTTCGAGGCCTCCACTAATGGAAGGTGTTGATGCCCTCACCACGGTGAAGGTAAACACTTTGATGAGCTATACGGAATCTCAATTCAATGGTCAGTTTATCATCACTCAATAAATAATTGGTCACTATAGTTTCTTGACTGTAAAAAAATTACTTTTCGGGACTGTACAGTTGAATCCTTTATACCTTCCAAAAAATGTTTTACTTAAAAATATCCATAGAGGGTAAAGCATGAACTTGTAATTACAACTGGATAGAAAAGATCATAGATTCATATTTTTTATGTTTATATTAGATACCATTAGACTCAGTTACTTCAATAATTGATGGGTTTAAAATACTGAAAATTGGAAAGATTAAGCCACTAGAAGTTTCCTATATTTTTAATAATTTATGATCTCCCTTATTGGTATGTAGATTGAACACATAATGAATATATTTTACTCCACTAATAAATTCAGTCATTTTCATGTGGGCTATATTTTTCCAAGGTTTTAAATTTTATGTGGTTTCTGTTTCTACTTTTAGAAAAACTGTGATTTCGATTCAAAGCCTATGATTATGCTTCTCCGTTAGTATTAAACCGGAAAAACTACCTATATAAATCAATTGCTTAGGAGTGAGTACATGGGTAAGAAAGCTCATTTTCCAAAATTTTTTGGGTTTCTTTATTTTTAAAGAATGATTAATTATATGTGAAAAACTTATTGTTTCATTATTTATTTTAATATGAGCAAAATTGGACTGGCGCCTACCATTGATCAATTTTTTGTTCTTATGGTATCATGATTGTAATTAATAATAATACTCATATTTTTTTATATAGATGCTTTCATTTTTGTTTGTTTTACTGACTGAATATACCAGAGTTTGGTTTGAAGGATCAATTCATTTATTTTTTGTTTGGGGAAAGCATGTGGTTTTAATCACTCAGCACAATAATTTTCTCTTTTGACCATAATCCAATGTAATGTAACTTATGATCGTTATTTCATACTGTGTGATTAATGGATCATTGTGTTCTTTTAGCCAGTCTGAACCTGATGAAAGGAGTATTCCTGGAAGCATGATTGAATTTCATGAATACATGCCGTTTACTGGACTGAAAATGTTTGAGGGATCTTTCTTATCCAAGTTTGAGGGTTCTTAAATGCCACATTCTGTGAGATAAATACTAATAGGGGTTGAATCTATAACAATCATTGAATATAAATATCATTGAATCTTTATTTAATATTACAGATATTGTATTACATCACATTAGTGGAAAACTCTGGGGTTTTATTAGTAGAGAAGAAATGATAACACTAATGCTATGAAAATACAACTGTCATTAATTCCTTGGCTTTAACCAAGGAGGGGCTGCATTAATTTTTTGTGACAATACATCTATCAGAAAGTTTAAAAATCCTGTTTCCATTACAAATGTTGGTTGTAGGATGTTGTTTCTTTTACAAAGGTTTGAGGCCAAAATCATTAAATAGGATAATAATGATATTGATATTGAGAGATTGTGAAATTAATGCTCATCCAGTTCTACATACTCCGACAGATTCCTCCCAATATTGGAATATTAGTTCACCTACATATTTCTTCCAAAAAATCTTCCCGTAAAGGTATGACTCTAGTTACTTTCAACCAGAAGTTGCAACATACATCATTCAACTATCTTTGTTGATATTGTGAAGGAATCAACACTTGAATCATTGGCACCATAAGTACAATCCATTCTAGCACATAATGTATTCAGTTTTTGTTCAATATTATTGTTTCTCCATTAATCTGTAGTTATTTATATTTCTATTTTTTTTCAAGAAATCATATCTGATTTTCTTTATTAAAGTGTTTTGAAATCACTTTAAACATTTTTAGTTTTTTATATTTTTTTACTCATCATTCATTTTATCCCATTGTTTCATGTTGCTGGATATTTTCATTCTCAAATATTTCATTAAAGGTTCATGAGATCATAAATTAATGTCACAAAGACATTCAAATAATGAATTGTTTGGAGATAATGTCACTGAATGCTTACTAACCCTAGTAATGTTTTTTATTCTTTCCATTTTTTTATAATTATCATTTTATAACACACAGTTTACAGTATTTTCATGTACTTTTGAATCCTTGGTGAACGCCTCATAATCAGTATGCTTGATTAGTATCCATGTGAATGGTAAGATTACCAGTTAATCTGCTAAAAAACACCACAGTTCTTTCACTTTTGTGACAAGAGCCTCCCGTTGTGCTTCAGGAGTATACTTGTACAAAGTCCAAGTATGTTAACATGAGACATGACCATAAGTTATTTAAATTTTTAGGTTTTAATTCCTGTGAAATCTTAAAATGGTCTAACATTAACAATGCTTTGATGGATGTTGTTTTCCATTAAGAGATTAGTTAACCAAGCTTTACACTTTATTGCATGTTTTTGTTCTGTATAGTTGTATTTTCATTGATTCAATGAACATATTTTTCAAATAACACTTTGGATATCTCTATGACAGTGATGAAGTTGAAGGGGAAGATCATGGCAGATCTTAGACCCCCAGTTTTGCAAGTTACCTTTTGTTTTGATCAATTCACATTTTTTATTTACATTTTCATCCAAATTATGTCATTCTCGAGACACCATTTTTTTTTCTCAATTTTACACTTTATATTTACCTCTTATATGTATATGGATTGTTTCTCATGGTCTCACAAGAAGGATGTGTCAATCATATACATTCATGAGTCAATATCCCCCATATATGCACCTCTTGGGCTGACACTGGACATGTTCAGGTTAGTCTTGGTAAATTATATAGTTTGAGCAACCATTCAATTAACATATGCATCTGAAAATCCTTCCAGGGTAAGCTCTTTCTCAGTGTAGACATATCTTTTTCTATGCAACTTTTTCTTGATAAGGCTTCTCTTTATGCATGATCCTGTACAGTATTCTAGATCCATGGATTACTCCTTATGATGAAAATCAAATCTAAATACATGATGCAACATCAACTTATTAAGATAAATGGATTGAAGCGACCTCTAGTTTAACTCATTTTCAATAATATTGACTATTGTCTTCTCCCAAGATTTTAGTGTACAGTAGGAATAAAATGAAAATATGTAGTTGTTTTCATCATGATACCTAAATGAAAATGCAAGTTTATAGATGCTGAAGTGTGGTCCAGATTGAGTGCATGTTTTCCTGCATCCATCTTCCACGTTGATTACTTTTTATACTATTCATTGCTATTTGTTATCTCCACGCGAGGGGGTCATTCAGTTTGAATTTGATAAAGATGAAGCATTTCCAAAATCAATGGCCAACTCACTGTTATCACATCACCCAATATTATTGTTCATCTTCCTATGATGATAAATCCATGAAATGTATTATTTATGACATGTGATATACTATTACATTGTAATATATTTTTTATGAGATGATAAAATAGTACATATATTATAATCTGTATGAATATTGGAATTAAATATTGATGTGGTGACTTCTAGAAATACTTATCACTTCCATAAATATTAAATTTAAAATTAAAGCTTAATAATCATAATTAATAAATCTACAGTGAGAGATAATCTGCATGAGAAATTAAAAGAATCTCAATAATTTAATTTTAAATTAGCTTGAAATATTAGTGTAGAGGTTTCATCATCATAAGTCCTTAAAGTTCATATAACACAGAGTACAATGGTTTTTTATGTGAGGTTTGGAATGTGTGGTTTTCAATGTGTAGTTCATTAAGAAAGAAGATGAAGTTGCGGTTACAACAATCCCCAGTGGAACTTCCCAGGTTCTAAATTCTTGGTTTCCAATGTGTAGTTCATTAAGAAGATGAAGTTGCTATTGTAGCGAGCCCCAGAGGAATGACCCATGCTTTGGTAAATGATGACCCAATCCAGACCACATACTTTTTATAATTTTAAATCTTTGGAAGATAATATCATATCTCTCTATTTTTCTCTTTACACATAGAAGAAATTCCTTGAGTATATGGTTATTTTTAAAATGAATTGATGAATTGAATGCTTCTATTATGGTAAATATCAAATATTGAATACTCACATTCATTGATTATTGGATCATGAAGGTATGAATTTTCATTATTTCATTTAATATTTCATATAGCTTCATTTCAAGTCTCAAATCTCACTTGCGGATTTTGATTTTATAGATAGTGGATATACCACTTGAATTCCAATGAATCGCTATAAGACCACCATATTTTCATGGTACTATCTATACATTTTTATTAAATCATATGACATACCTATTATAATTTTAACTCTGACCATTGGGCGAAGTATTGATATTTCACAACCCACTATATGTCATTTACTATACTATTACTATTTGTGTCATATCTCCTTCATGAATATTTCATTTTGTTATCTTTTGATGTACCATTCATTACGAAGAAAAACATTATTCTTTCCCAAATCCTCTATTTATCATGATATTTACCTTGGTACCATGATAGGATATTGGCCCCAGAAACTTATATTTTCTTTCCATTAATTCTTAATGTGATTTTGTTTGGGGAATTGCTAAAGAGGGAATCATGTGCTGAAACATCTTTATATCTATATATATACTAAAGTTGTCCCAAAGATGTTGTACATTTGATGATACAGAATTATATTATATTTCATTTATTGTTTTAATAGTTTTTATTGAGTTAATTTCAGGTTTTATGGATGGATATATAAGGAAGAAGTTGATAAGTCAGTTGGAGGGTTTTTGTGGTCTAAACCACCAGGTTCCCCTTAGGATCGTACCGGTGCCAACTAGGATGTGCTAGAAATCACGCGCTTTTGTTCTCGACATCAGCAACCTGGTAACTTCTCATTGTAGCATAATATGTTTTTACTTATACTCACATTAATTTAAGATAAATAGTTTGATTTTTTCCTTGATACAAATACAATGTTAAGGGGGAATTCTGCATGTCTATCAGTGGAAGACTATTAGTGGGCAGCTACATACCCCACTAGATTTGGTTGTTACAAATTCATGATACTATTATATTAACATCTTTTATGATAATATTTTATTTCCCTTAAATGTTTTCGATAGACAGAAACATCCAAGGTGATTTGAAGCTTCTCTGTACTGGAGATCTCCCACAAGTTCACAAGTTTGATTTATCTATTTTTCAGGATTTTAGTTTTGATTTACCTCTTCCCTCTTTCTCCTTTTTCAGTAATTTGAATTTCTAAACATTAGAAATTCTTTGCTGTTTGTTGACTGACATTAACTGGCCCAACTGCCATGTAGTGACTTTAGTTCTTCTTATACAAATTGCATAATTTAGATTATGTTACCTACTATGTTTTGATGATTACTTGAGTAGTATATGTAATATTGGGGTGATATTTACTGATTTGGAAAGCTTATAATATTATTGACAACAGTCATAACTACATAAAAGTCTATCTAGATCATTTTGGTACTCAAATGTCGGCCCAAAGCTATTTTACATTTGCTGCTATAGAATTATCTTTTATTTATTTTATTGTTTTAACAGTTTTAACTATTTTTATTTTGGTGCTTCAATCTTTAGGTTGGGATCAAGCCTTTGAATGCATGTTGTTATAATGACGGTCAATGTGATGTTAGGCCCTTCACCTCTATTTACTTCACCCTCACCCAACATACTTATCCAACCATTTGATTTATTTATTTTTAGTTACATGTCAATCATTACAACTTTAACATATTATAATAATCATAATTTAGTTACTCCATTTGAATCATTTGTTCATTTATGTAATTGATTTCACCATCATGAATTTCTAATATAAATTTCTATTCCTTATTAATTGAACTAAATATTTACTATTATTTTTATGATTTTTCAACAATTTATCTACCTTTTATTCAACAATTATGTACCACTCATTTATGTTTTAAATATATTTAATAATAATATGAATTATTAAGTTAAAAAAATGGTATTCTATTAATGAAAATAAGAATTGTTTTATAGCGTCGTGCGAATGCACGAGCGAGGTACTAGTATTATTACAAAATTTCTCCAATGAATTAAATTGAACTTATATGGGTATTATGTATCTATTTTTACCTAAAATAAATTTAAATAAAATAAATAATTATTTAAATAAAAATTCGATTTTAATCTATAAATCATTGTTTTTCACTCTTCATCAAAAATTAAAAGTTTTCAGAAACCCAACAAAATTCACCCCAAGATCATTTTGATATTATAAATTCAAAAATTAAGTCTATTTTACAAAATTAAAAACATATAAATTGAATTTACTAGTTCAAAATTAATTCCTTTTGTCAAAACCAAAAAGAGTATTATTATGAAATAATAACTTCCAAAAGATTTACATTTGTTTATGTCCAATTTCAATGTGAAATTACTTCCAATGACCAAAATTGGATTAAATTGAAAAAATATAATCTAATTATACATCCAAAGAATTCATATTTGTAGTTGAACACTATAAATTATTTTGATTAAAAAAGTTGTTTTCAGTTAAAATATATTATTTTTCACTATTCACCCAAATATGAAAGTTATCGTAAAAACACCAAAAATTTATTGAAACTGAATTCTTATGTCCTGATCCCAAAGAAGAAGATTATTTTGTCAAATTTAATATAGAAAAGTTTTAAATATTGTATTTAAAAAGGGTTCTCCATTAAAAGGCGGTAAAATTTCATTTTTTAAAAAATACTTCTTTTATCTAAAAAAAATTAATTTGTCCTTACATTATGTCTAAGAAACTAATAATATGGATTCTAAAATAATAAGGGTTATATGAAGTTCAAAATTCTGTTAATAATATTCATAACCGCTTTTGAACGGCTAGTTTGGTAAGTTGTGGTACGCTTGAACTCGATGTTGCGTGGAGTGTAAGTTATTGAATTACTTTGAAGAACTTGTGTACTATGAAATCTTGGGGTGTTACATTCTTCCCTCCTTCAATAAATTGTGTTTGTGCAATTTTTAAAATTGGGCTTGGGAATATAATGTAAAGTCCCACATCAGAAAAAGAGTCAATAAAACTATCACTTTAAAAGAAAAAAAGAGAAGTACAAAGGTTACCCAAGATAACTTGTACTAGGATTCAATGTAGGAAAACATGTATATGGAAGATAAACTAAGTTTCAAGTTCTGATGGAGAGGGATAAAAAACAGTATCAGGAGAAATTTAACAACAAGAAAACCACAAAGTTGTGATGGGACAAACGGTCATTACTTTCCCAGTAGGAAAAGTGAACAGACAAATTTTTTTTGTTTTAAGTTACATTTCATAAAGATAAGGAATTCATTTATGAGATTGACTAAGAAAAAAAGAGATATACTTAATTTTTAAGTAGAGTTTCATTCTTTAATAAATTTCTACCACTAACTCATCATTTTTTAAATGATGAGTATTCAAGAAGACTTGGTCACACCGGAAGAGCTAGAATAAACTTCTATAGAATCAGATGATCCACAAAGGATAAAATATATATTTACATTGTCTTTAGAGATTAATCAAAACCAAAATTGTTAGTACAAGTTCAGATGATCCCCCAAAAGGATATTCTTTTAGAGAAAGAAATACCAATCTTAATTTGTAAAATTAAACCAACAATACCCCAAAGTTAAATAAATACCATTCAATAAACAATTGTCCTTAAAATGATTCAATATAATCCAAACTAATATTGAAACCCAAAACATAGAAGAATTTGGTTATGTAGCCTTCCATATTAAACTGTATCTCTAAATGACCTCAACTACTCTTAAAGTCATATACTCAAAAGTAATTGACCTAATCACATATTCTTTATTACAGGTTATTCATTTACATAAATAACCTAAATCACTATAAATCCACAATAAAAAAATAGATAAAAATACACCATTACTCCTCAAATTAAATCCCATAGTATTCTATTTTATTTGGGTATATAGTGTTCCCAAAAAAGTGAACAACTTCCAAGATAACATTTATCACTTAATCACCAAATCATTTTACTATACTAAGGGTATTCATTTGATAAGACATAATATCCCAAATAAAATTATTATTGATCAATAAAATCATTTAACTAAAAATAATTAGTCACACTAACCAGTGACTTCACGTAGTCCAGTGGTAGGTGATAAATCCCAGTCGCACTCTAGTTGTGGGTTCGATTCCCATAGTTTTGTCTGATGCGATGGGTTTTCACATGGTCTATGTGTTGTCCTTTTTCAAAAACTATATTTTTTAACATTACCAAAATGAGATAAATTTCTCAAAATAACCATAATATAATTTAACCACAAATGTTATCTCATACCTTGCATTTTCATCCCAAAATATAATAACTTGTAATTTCCTCAAACCCAATGATCATATAAAACCAAATGGTTATTTATAACTATATCCACAAGAGAAAATATAAGTCTTCCTGAAATATCATTTTCACATGACAAATTGCAGGGTTACAAATACATGATAAAATTAGTCCAAAGTAATCCCATCAACAAGGAGCACTAGTACTTTTAAAAATTTCTCCAACCAATTATTTCCATATAGCTTCTTCTTTGACCTAGAAAATATCCTATAGAATAGGGAATTCACTCGGGTAATGGCCAGGTCCCCTAAAGTTATGGAAAATGACTATAAATGGATTCTTGGGACCATTTTTATTTTCTTCCATAGTACTCTTCATTTTTCCTCGGCAATTATTCACTTTATGTTCTTCTTTCCCACACGTAAATAATTTCTTTATTCCATTGAGTCACTTTCCTGGGTGTCTCCTTCCACATTTCCTACATGATGGATATTGAGGATTCTTTTCTCTATGGTCTCCACTGCTGGATCTCTTATCATTCATCACCTTTCTCTTATTCGTTGAGTCCGGGAGTTGGTTAATATATATGTTGTTGATCATATTTTTGGAAACCTGATTTTGCATGAACATGATATATTTTACGCCTGTCAAAATTCCATTTTTTTGCTCATTTCCACCACCATTCCCACCTTGTACATCATTCTAAAAGTTACTATGACTTCCTTGGAATCCAGCCATTGACTAAAACCAGAAAGCATTGTGTGAGTAATAGTATTCATAAAATCATTTAGAGAATATCATGACACCATATTTTCAATTTGAAACACATTAGGATGAACCAATGTCATTTATTATCATATTATATTAAAATACTTCAAATCAGTTTGTAAATAAAATTTAAATTATCCTAAGAATATCCCCCGGGAGTGTCGTAACCAACATTACAGCAAGGTTTATTGCCGTGCACCAGTTCCTGTTCGAGTCTAGCTCAAAGCGGTGTTTTTGGGGTTTACCCCTTGGTACATCTGTGCCAGAGCCACCTCTACCTACTCGTATCCAAACAGTGATGTATTTATTGGAAAACTCACAAAATCTCTATAATACGAAATTCCAGGAAGTTCTATACTAATCCTCAAAGTATATCTTATGGATATGTGCTCTAATCCGAGTTTATCTAAATCTAGCTTCTAAGGTTTGTACTAAACTTCCTCTGATACCAACTGTAATGCCCTGACACCAGTTACCCAGAGTCGGTGCATTATTACATAACATTGGCACGATACATGGAAATCATGTCCTGAAAGACCGACTAGTTTAGTAGCCTTGGAAATACTAAATACATTCATAAGGTCAACATTACAACTTGAAAAGAAAAACAACACTAAATTATTACATTAGAAACATCCAAGCTTCCTAGATTATGCATGCAAGTCACTCTTAACTAATTTCTTAAAATCCTAGGAAAAATAAACATAGAAAAGGGTGATCTCAGATGCTTAGTAAGGATAACAATATAGCAGAAACTTTCATAAATAAGAATAAACATTTAAGGCAATGTATAACTCAAAAAAAATACTTTTAAACTTGAACTTTAGCATAATATAAAAAAAATAAAATGAAATAATGCCATTTACTTATTCACATGGATATTCTACTAGTAAAATAATCACATGCAATATCAATAACCAATTTTATAATGATGGAATGCATAATGCCATACTATCAAAACCACATAGTCAAGGCCTTGTGCTAAGACTAAAAATAAGATTTTGTCAAGGCCTTGTGGCAAGACACTAGTTTGTCTCATGAGACCTACTGATGCATCGAGGAGCTATAGCGAGCTCCACCCATCACTTACTAATTCCAATTAATTCCACATATTAAAATTTTAAAACTTAACATAAACATTCATATTAAAACAAGAATACGAAATGTCAATACTTTATCCACAAACCATGAATGGTAAAAATAGCACATCCGCAGTCAAACATAACTCATTCGATACAATATGGAAGATTGTATTGTATCAGATTAGACTCAATTGAGAATAATGAAGTATATTGACATAGATAAAAATAATCATCAAAACTATTATAGAGAAATATCCCATTTTTTCTTGAAATCATTTAAAAAACACACTATTTGTCAAGAAGCTATTTAAAAATAGATTTTTGAATCGAAGTGTCCCATACCACTTTGAAACTTTTAAAAGGAATTTTAATTTTAAAACTTTAATGTCCATATAAATAAATCCTTAAAACCATTTTTAAAACAAGGACATTAATGAGAAAGATTTAGAATAATAAATATTTAAAACATTTAAAATGATATTTTAGTTAGAGTTCCTAACCAAAAAAGAGACACTTGAATACAAATAATTGAGATAATAAAAACTTTGTAATATCATGAGAATAAATTTATTCATTATATACTATGTCAAAGTACATTATATACACCATATAAAAGTGATTTGGTGTACAACAACAAATAAGTCTCAATGGAATGTAAATTGAGATGAAATATCTTATAAAGACTCTATCCTTAGGTTAAGGATAAATCAACAAAATAATTTTGTGTGGAAAATATAAATACACTAAATATGATTGGATATTCAGTGTAAATAAATCAGAGGACATTCACACATATTCTTGTAAAAACAACACCAATGAATTGGATATTTAACTCAACATATGGAGATTGAGTTAAAATTACTCTTATCAAGTTCATATTGGTGACTTGAGAATTTATCAATGGAGTGATTATGTGTATCAAAAGTATATCCATAAAAAGGGGAGTGGAAATTATGACATAACCAAATGAATAGTGATTCCACACATAATCTTGGAGTAAAATAATCAATGAATTATGCGTAAAGCCGATTGAGTGGAAATTGAAATTTCAAATTCCCTTATCGATTTGGTAACATAAGAAAGATACACCCATGAAAGAAGGATCATAAAATGATGATTTAAATATCCATAAATTAAATTATATTACACAGTGAATACAATTATGGGCAGTACACACACAACATGCAATAAATAAGTAGTGAACACTGGAAATCTCACGGAATTAAAAGTGAGATAAGAAACCCCTAACTTTGTATTTTTTCCTTAGTAGAGGGTAGGTTAACCTCCTGTGTAATGGTGAAATAATTTTTATTTAATTATAAAATAATCATATATATTAATATTATATTATATATGATCTTTTAACATTGATTTGTTAATAATATATTAGTATTATCGTCGTTTCGGGTGTTAACAGATTTGTTTTCCTTTATATTATTTGTTAGGTGAGCCATATTTTTTTTGAATGGGATGTTTATTATTCATATCCATAATTATATCATGTCCCTAACCATTATTTTTAATCATAAAATAAAATTTATTCTTGAATGGATACGATGGGGAATGAATCTCATCGCATTTGTGGAGACGGTAATCCGTACGTACGCACGAGCAACAATATCATTCTTTTGATGTTAAAATAATATATAATTAGATGGTATATAATTTATAAAGAATAATTATAATGTTATATTTTATTATTTACATGAATTACACATCATTATTATACCCATACAAATTATAATGTATTGAATAACTTTTACAGCATGACGTGGAGACGGTAATCCGTACGTACGCACGTATTATGACATGTCATTCAAAGGATGAATAGAATAATTAATATGGATGTACCATATTTATAATAACATCATAGTATATAGAAGATACTGGGGTTATTATTTTAGAATGGAAATAACAAATAAAGAACAAGTGGAAGAAGAAAAGAACTTGAAAGAGGGTGGTGAAATTATTACCTCTTCTTCTGGTTCTTTCTTTTGATTTGATCAAAAGGGCTCCTTAAGTTGGCTTTCTGACCAAAGTAGGTCCTATAGGATGAATTTAGGGAAGTTGAGAGGATATTTGGGTAGGGTTTGGCCGAGTCCAAAGGCTTTGAAGGTGTGAATTTGAGAGAAGGGGGAGTGCCCTTTTATAAGAGGGGTGAGGGGCACCTTAAGAAAAAACTTAAAATATTATTTAATAATAAAATAATTTTCGGTTTCTAATGGCTCAAAAGTGTATTATTTAAAGGATAAATTGGGGATGGGTCGAAAAAAAAAATCAACAAATAGGTTTTAGATAGGTTTGGGTCACTATATTAACCATAACATTTAGATTTAACTCTTAGTTAAATAGTTTGACATTTACCATGTCTCTTTGTATTTTTATATTATATGGTTAATAAACTTACTATATACTTCCAAGAGAACCACAAGTGGTTAATAAAGGATACACCTATCATTATAAATGTCCTTTGGCTGAACATTATATTTTTAGGAATATAATATCAATTAATAATATAATATTTGATTTAAAAACTCTTTCATGTCAATTTTGACACTATTTGGAATTTTGTTTTTGCTAAAATCATAACACCATTATTACTTTGAACAAAATAAATATAACCAACCCTAATATGTCATATTAACCTATAAAATTAGTGGGATTCATAAAAAGTCTCAAATTAAATTTATTTGGATATTTATAATATCAATTATTTTAATATTTCATTAATTATTTAATTACGACATCACCATGGTGTCATAAATAAATTAAATTATTTAATGTCTAAAAATTATAAATAAAATACCATTATTTAGTAAATATTTTTATATTTCTAATTAATAATTATAATCGAATTTATCTTATATATAACCCTATATTAAAATTTTTTAGTTATTAAACTTTGATTTTAACTCTTTTAACTCTTCTTTGAATTAAATAATAATAAATGTTCTAATCTAATCCAAGTGGACAAAATAGGTTCATATTTTATTCCTAATGTCGTTTTTGGTCAAATTATATGTATCCAATAGAATTAGGACAGGTTTTAGGGTAATAATAATATCATTTTTACCCTTAATTACCCTATTTACTTTTAACCGTGGTAAATAAAAGTAAAAAGTTACTATTCACAAAAAATTATTTTTATCTTATTGAACCAAATTTTACTCGTGGATATTAACCGTGTCTCTTGGAGTTTTTAAATTCAACTCACAAAAGCCGTAAAATTACGTTTTATTTGAATTTACAAATTTTCCTAGGAAGTGGGTAAAAGACAGTGAAAAGTTCAATAAAATTATATATATATAATATTATTAAAAAATGACTCTGATGAATTACATTTAACTTATATGGGTATTATGTATCTATTTTGACAAAAATTCGGTTTTAAACTATAACTTTGTGTTTTTCACTATTTATCAAAAATTAAAAGTTTTCAGAAACATACCAAAAATTCACCCTAAGATAATTTTGATATTCTGAATTCAAAAATGAAGTTTATTTTACCAAATTCAAAACATAGAAATTGCATTTATTAGTTTAAAATTAATTCCCGTTGTCAAAACCAAAAAGTGTATTTTTATAAAATAATAACTACCAAAAGATTGACTTTTGTTTATATCCAATTTCGAAGTGAAATTACTTCCAATGACTAAAATTCGATTAAATGGTAAAAATATAATCTAATTATACATCCAAACCATTCATATGTATAGTTTACCACTATAAAAAATTTTGATTAAAAAATTTGTTTTCAGTTAAAATATATTAATTGTCACTATTCACCCAAATATGAAAGTTATCAGAAAAACACAAAAAATTTATTAAAACTAAATTATTATGTCCCGATAACAAATAAGAAGTTTATTTTGTCAAATTTAATATATAAATGTTTCAAATATTTGAAATAAAAAGGGTTCACCATTAAAAGGCGGTAAAATTGCATTTTTTGAAAAATACTTCTTTTATCTGAGAAAAATTAATTTGTCCTTACATTATGTCTAATAAAATCAGAATATGGATTCTAAAATTATAAGGGTTATATAAAGTTCAAAATTCTGTTAATACTATTCATAACTGCTTTTGAACGGTTACTTTGGTAAGTCGTGGTGCGCTTGAACTAAATGTTATGTGTAGTGTAAGTTATCGAATTACTTTGAAGAACTAGTGTACTATGAAATCTTGGGGTGTTAAATTTTAGGGTAGTTTTATATTATTAAAATATTATTTTTACCTTTATTTAACAGATTTACCTTTTAACAATAGTAAATAAAATTAATTATTGAAGTTACTTTCTATAATGTCTAAAAATAAAAGGTACCTATTCACAAAATTTAGACCTTATTATTCCAAATACAGAGTCCATTTTTCAATATTCATAACATATAATTGGTATAAATTAATATAAAATTAATTCCCGTTATCAAAACTAGAATGTAAATTTTTAAGAAGTACAAACTATCAAAAGATTGACATGTATTTATATCCAATTTCAATGTGAAATCACTTCTAATGAGAAAAATTGGATTAAATTATAAAAACATAATATAATTAAAATATAAAACCATTTAAAGGGAAATATAACTATATAAATAAATTATATGAAAATACAGTTTTAAATTAAAATGTTTTATTTTTCATTATTCATTAAAATACGAATTTCATCAAAAAAATACCAAAAATTTAACGAAAGTAAATTTTGATGTATTTATTCTATAGAAGAATTTTATTTTGTAAAATAGAACATATAAAAGTGGAAAAAACTAAATTTAAAAAGGGTTCCTCATTAAAATGAGTAAAATAGAATTTTAAAAATATTTGAGTATTTAATGCTTAAATTTGGATTCATTCTCATTCTGAGTCCCTAAAATTCATTGAATAAATGTAAAAATATTAAAAAATATATACGATCATAATATACTTAATTATTTTCATTCCCTCCAAAACAAGAGTTAGGCGTTAACTACCATTTAAAATAATAATAATAATATTATTGTACTATTTTTCAGTATAACTTAGTGTTGTGTGCGTTGTAAGATTTCGAAGAAACCTATTGTTGTGTTTCAAGTATACTATCATATGTAGTATCCCATTTAAACTAAATTTGATATTAAATTAAAATATATTAATAGATATTAAAATTTATTATTCTATAAATACTAGGGATGTTACATCATTCCACATTTTGGAAATTGTGTCCTCATAATTTTAAATTTTGTTATGAAACTTCATTGAAAATCCTGCATCATAAAAATAGTCAATAAAACTATCACTTTATGAGAATTAAAGATAATTACAAAGGTAACCCGTGATATCATATTCTAGGGTTCCCTATGGGAAAACATGGACATAAATGATAAAACTAACTCTCAATGAGTAATAGAGAATGATAGAGAACATAGTTATTGGAAGGTTATCCATCAAAAAACCATAATTATGTGATTGGTCAAAAGACCATTGAGAAATGTAAACGAAGAATGTTTTTGTTTTAAGATCCTTTTGATAGATTAGAGGAATTAATTTAATTCTTAGAATAAGAACATAAAGAAACATAATTACTTGATGTATTTCTATTTTATAACCAAAATTTCATCCTCATAATATTCCTAGAATATTATGTACATCCCTAAGAATAAAAATAAGTATAAAATATCACACAAACGATAAAGGAATATCTTAAAACTGAGGTCTAAAAGTCAATTCATACTTCCAAATTAAAAAAAGCCATACATAAACATAACCCCCCAAAAAAATCCCAAAAGGTTCCTTAACAACTTATTATCACATCACATAAAACCTTATAAGGTTTCTATAAAACCTTGAACTTATAGTTATCCTTTTAAAAATACCGGTATATCAGGAGAATCCAAAAATTCATTAGATGTATCAACATCAACAATAGTAGTAGCAAAATATTTTCCCAAATTTTTTTATTTTCGATCATACTGATATCCTCTTTGGGTAATTAACTTCAGACACTTATTTTCATAATATCCCAACTCATTCCAACTAAATCATCTTACAATAGAATGGCTATTTGTTATCTCATTAGAAGACTATTCTGGACACTTTTATTTGCAGTAACGAACCTTGTAACCAAACATACCACACCAGTAACACTTTCCTGATCCTGAAACACATTCCTCAAAATGTATTTTTCCACAATTGGAACAAGTTTTGGGCTTACCTACAGAATTCTTAGTTGGTTGTTTCTCCATTTCCTGGTACCTTGACCATTTATTACTCAAATAATCTTGTGGAACATAAGTGTCGGCAAGCTCCATTTCAACTTCCTTAGTAAAACAAGCCAATTTTTCATAACTTTTAAAATCATGAGAGGCCAAATATCTTCATATCCCTGGTTTAAATCCTAAGTAAAATCTATTAATTTAACAATCAATGTCTCAAATAAAATCCAGTACATACATGGCCAGTCTTGTGAAGTTCACTTCATATGCAGCAAAAAAATCATTATCATTTTTCTTTAATTCTAATAATTTTTTCTCCATCCAAAACTAAACAACCTTAGGGAAATACCTCTCAATGAAAATATCCTTAAATTCTTCCCATTCAATGGAATCAAGATCATTTTTATCTCTATTATTCTTAATTAATGACCACCATCGATCAGTTTCACCTTAAAAAATATAGATGGAAAGTGTAAGATTTTTATGTTATGAACAACCCATAAAATCAAATATATTATCCAGGGTATTGATCCATCCTACAGCTACCACTGGGTCTGATTATACATTGAATGATGGGAGATGTTGACTCATAAAATGTTCCACTGCTGACATATTCTTATGTACTTGATCGGGATGATATCGTGCGTGGATACCACTACCTTTTATAGCCCGAGTCAACTGCTCCATCACCACAACAAACTATTCAGTTCCAATTCTCACCACCTCATGTTGTTGATTTGAAAGGTTGTTTTCATCTCGATTCCTTCCCATTACAACTTTCCCATTTCTTCTATAAAAAACGTTATGAACAAACATAGTTTAGATGAAGAAATAAGGTAATAATAAAATTATAAATCATTTAAACTTAACCATAAAGTAAAATCCTCTAAAGAAAAGAAATTAACACCATCCTAACCTCTAAATTTATCTAAACTGACCTCTGATACCGACTATAAGGCTTGATTCCTTAAATGTTAATTTTTTTTGAGTTAAGTAAAAAATTAACATTGATGATCTTTTTAGGTTTAGAGATTTAGAGAATTTGGACATCACTATTACATAAAAAATATAGAAATACAAAATGGATTCTTCCAATAGTATCTGTTTCTTCTATAATATAAAAACTTTTAAAAAGAAACATGGTTTCCGTTCATGTTTAATCATAATAAATTTTAATTGATCCCATCCTTGACTCTACTATCACTTAAATCTTGTGAAAATACTTAAAAACTTGGAATGAGAACAAAAATCTCAGAAAGGTACATAAAAATAAATAAAAACCATTAGTCTAGTTAAATATTTATAACCTATTCAATGTTCTTTAAGCATATGAGACAAAACATTTTTACAAGAATAACACTCATACTTTTTGATCAATGAAAAACACTAAAACTAAGAGAAAGTAATTAAAAATCCTTTAGGTGACTTGGAGACCATATAAATAAAACCCTTATCTTGAAATTAGGATAACCATATGGTTGAATTCTAAATTGGATATCTATAATGGGGATCACCCTTCGTATAGGTTATATTAAGCTCACCCGTGAGCTATAATGGTGCTCAACCCTTCGTATAAGCTATGTCGAGGTCACCCGTGAGCTATAATTGGGCTCAAAACTTAATATAAGCTATATTGGGATCACTCGCGAGCTATAATGGGGGCCTAAACCTTTGTATAATCTATATCAGGCTCACCCATTTCATATAATTCTCATGTACCATTTTTTGAATAAAACACATTCAACACAAACCCCCTTTTTGAAAGCTTCTTCTAATCCCATATGAAAAAAATTTATGTGTAAAAATACAATTTTCATTTAAGAAACCATTTTCAATACCAATATGACCAAATAAAGGAGTAAGGGATTTATTTTCATTTTAAAAGACATTAAGGCTTATAGAGGAATCCAAATATCAGATAATAGTTACAACGGTGGAGAAGTCGTTGTCTCCGTATACATTAAAAACATTCATTTTTTGTCATTTAGTATAATTCTTTGAAAAAAAAAGATTCCATTTGAAAACCATTGAATGAAATTAAAATTCAAACAGGTTGATTATACACTGTATAAAATAAGGTCGTATATAAATCAAAATATGCCTCAATGAAAGGAGATTGAGACGAAGTCCCTTACCTTGAGTCTGAATTATTTCGTTCTTTATTTATATTCCTGAATAATAAAATTAGGTTAATTTATACTTTCTTCATAATATTTTTCATATTTTTTATTCATTTTATATTACTTATTATCATGATAAAAAAATACATAATTATTTAAGTTCATATCTGTTATTTTGTCGATATTTTATACTTGTTTTGAAAATGAACATGGTTTGATGTAAATTTTCCATGTAGTCAAAAGTACATCAACTCCATAATGATATCTATGATTTAAATTTAACATATATTCTGTATTTAGGTATTTATAATAGTCTATAACATTTTTAGAAAATAAATGAAATGCACCATTCATGGAGACAGTAGGCCATACGTACGCATGAAAACTACTTTCATTTCTTTTTCATATTAATGTAATGAAAAATAAATGATATAAATAAAAATTATAATAATATTGTTATACTTTATGTCATGTATGTCTCATAGGTTTAATAAAATCATCCCTTTTTATGTTCCATTTATATCATGAACGAGTCACATCCCCTTGAGGGGGTGGTAGTCCACACATCCTCAAATGAAATTATCGTATTTACACATCATGGAAATCATAATTGTATGTTGTAAATAAAAATTAGAGAAGAATAGAGATAATATAAATATAATATATATCATATATAAATATAGTGCCATCATAATGGCACCATGAGAGGTGGTAGGGAAAAAATTGAACAAACATCGTTTCTTGAGGTAGTAGTTCTCCGTACACAGAAACACTATGTTCGTATCCATTAGATAGAGGTGTGTGTAAGTGTAGTTCAAATACTTCTGAAAAAAACATAATAGTATATTTATGATACTATTTTTTATGAAATCAAAGAATAAAAAGGGCATAGTAAGTGAAGAAGGAATATAAAAAAAGGAACTTTAGAGAAGACGCTACCTCAAAAACAGGCTACTCCTTTTTATTTGAGCCAAATGGATTTATTGAATTACATTATTCACAAGTTAAGGCTTCTAGGAGGAAGGGAGAGATTTTGGGAGATTATTTGAGTATATTTTGGATGATCCAAGGGTCTTGAGTGGTGTGTGAAAGTGGGTAGAGTTGGTGGACTTTTATAAGAGGGAGGAGGGGAACTTTAGGAAAGTCTTGAAATATTAATTTATTATAAATTCAATTTCGATTAAAAATGATTCAAAACCCATTTAAATCAAATATAATATGATTTTGGTTCGAAAAACGATCATGCAGTAACTGTAATAGAATTTTTGATTATTATTTTATCCTTATCATTTTGGTTTAACCCTTATTTTACCCTTTTTAGTCTAAAAGTGATATCATTTTATTTACATATTAGGGGTTAATGTAATTACCATATCATGTCAAACGAATCACAAAAAAGTAATTTATAACATATTTGAACTTATATTAACCATTTTGACAAATATTATATTTTTTAGAATTTAATATCATTTAATAGACTATTTTATATTTTAATTTATGAATTATGTCAATTTTGGAGTAGTTGGGGTTTGGCTTAGTGGTAAGCACCCCGTAATCCTGAAAAATGGGGGTTTAAAATGCAAGGGGAAAAAGAATTGTAGCAGTAATGCAACATACTGTAGCAGTGACACTGTAGTAATGACATGCGCTGTAGCGGTGACAGGTCACTGTAGCGGCTGCATGGTACTGTAGAAGTGGCGGGTACTTTGTGGTACTGTAGTAGGCAAGTACTGTAGTAGTACCATTCACAAAATGGGCCTTGGGCCAAAATTTTGGGCCTATAGGCCATGTAATGGGATAAATTCCCACTAGCCTATCGGGATATGTAATGGATCTCCCACTACCTAGTTAAAAGTGGTCTTTGATTTGCTTTAATAATAAATGAGGCTTCGACCCCAAAATTTTCAAATAAACAATTATGTCAATTTTGGACACTATTCATATTTGATTTTTTTTTTTAAAATAACATAAAAACTTGATTCCTTCAAACAAAAAACAATGAATCAATCCTAAAATGTCATATTCACCGATAAAATTCATGGATGACCTTAATTATGTAAAATAATATTTATTTTGATACTTATAATATCTTTTATTTGAATCCTTTATTAAAGAAATAGTCCCTCCATTATCATTGTGTTATAATTAAATTTATTTATTTGAGGTCTAAGAATTATAAATAAAATATAATTATGTTTGAAATATTTTTATCTTTCTAATGACTCTTTATTATTAAAGATATAACTTATATAACCCCATATACAAATTGTTTTAGTTAGAAGATACATGTTTATGTTATTTTTCTCTTTACTTTAAATTAATTATTATTACATGTCATTATCACTCCCAAGTGACTCCCAAGTGCCAAATGTTCGGCCTAAGGATGTTCATGATCAGAAATAACTCATAAAATAGGATTATGACATATGTTTTGATAGTTTTATATTATTAAAATATTATTTTTACCCTTATTTACCTGATTTACCCTTTAACCATAGTAAATACAAATAATTACGGAAGTTAGTATTTATAATGTTCAAAAATAAAATGGAACTATTCAAACAATTTAGAAATTATGATTCTAAATATGGAATCCATTTTTCCAAATTCATAACATAGAATTGGTAGAAATTAATTTAAAATTAATTACCATTGTCAAAACCAAGAAAACATGTTTTTAAGAAGTAGAAACCATCAAAAGATTCACATGTGTTTATGTCCAATTTCAATGTAAAATCACTTCTAATGACCAAAATTTGATTAAATTATAAAATAATAATCTAATTACACTTTAAAACCAATTAAAAGTAGAATATAACTATATAAATAAATTAGATGAGAAGATATTTTTGAATTAAAATGTAGTATTTTTCACTATTCATTAAAATATGAATTTAATCAGAAAAATACCAAAAATTTAACCAAGTAAATTTTTATATCCTTATTATATATAAGAAGTTTATTTTTTAAAATAGAATATATAAAATAGAAAAAAACTATATTTCCAAAGGTTTATCCATCAAAGGGGTAAAATGGCCTTTTAAAAATATTTGACTATTTAATGCTTAAAATTGGATTTATTCTCATTTTAAGTCCCTAAAATTCATTGGATAAGTTTAAAAACATTTAAAAAATATGTAAAGTCATAATATAGTTAATTTTGTTCATTCCCACTAATACAACGTCTAGGCGTTAACTACCATTTAAAATAATAATAATAATATTATATTATTTTTCGGTATAACTCAGTATTGTGTGAAATGTAAAATTTCAGAGAAACCTATTGTTTCATGTTGGGTACACTATCATAACTGGTGTCCCATTTGAACTAAAATTAATATTAAATTCAAAAATACTAATATATCTGAAAATGTATTATTATATAAATACCTAGGATGTTACATTTAGAATGGATGGTAATTTTGTACTCAAGACTTATTGAGAAAGATCCTCATGTGACTTTATGAAATATTCCCCCATAAAAGAGGTATTTTATCATAATGATACTCTCTATAATAGTCTATGATAATATCTTCATTGTTTATAAATTATGGAGACTCTATATGTTTCATGCTAATTTTGGCAAGTTTTACTTCCAACTCTAGAAACATCATATTCAGAGGATTTTTCTAGTATTCATCAAATTCCACTGTATATTAACAATCATTCTTAATTAAGTCATCATCATCCCAAAAATATAATTAATTTCATAATTCAAATGATCATGTACCTTGATTTTATTTGTCTTGACATACAACTGATTATTATTTACATCATTATTTTTTTTCTAATTGGAATAAAATTGTTGGATGTTCAATTTAAGAGAATTATTGGCCTCATAATTCACTTGAAAATATTTGAGACATTTATTTTATTATAAAAAAACCACCCTTAAAGCTCCAATTTCACTTATTAAATGAATGAAACCTATTTAGAGATATTTAAAAAAGCAAGACACTTATCATTCAAGTCTGACACTACATTTTTAGAATCTTATTGAAGATGAGTGATTAAATCTAAATGTTTTAAAAAATCACAAAAATAAAAAAACAAACTACTTGGGGTAACAATACAACATGTACATTAATAAATCAAAATATATTTATATTGAAATTTCATCACTCTCACTAGTGACTGTCTCTTCTAGAGGATAATTTTCCAAAATATCTTTACATACCTCATGATTACTTGAATTATATTAACATTCTAAGATTAGTGGAAATTCCAATACAGCAGAAGTTGATTAAACTAATGATTACACATTTTCTAAATCTTATCTTTACACTGTAACATAATTTCATATAGAATCTAGATAAATCTCTTTTTTTCTCAATAGTAATATATTCTTCAATTTCTATCTCTCCATTAGTGTAAAGACCTGGAATTTCCCTGTAATTTTTTCTAAAATAAATTGGAATTTTACGAGTCTGCTAAAATTGATGGAAAGTGATTCTGAGGTCTGGATTGCCCAAAATGAATTTCTGAAATTTTTTTTGGGTAATTTTAGTAAACATGTGAGTGGGTTTTTCTAACTTTTGAACCAGTGCTCAGAATTGAAATCTGAGGGCACCGTTGAACTTGTCGTGCCTTAATTCACTCAAGGAGACTTTCACCTCGATGACAGTTGGTCGAGGGTGAAAGTTAAAATTTGGGGTTTTCATGGAAATAATAAATAAAATAAACATTATTTTATTTTATTTTGAGCTTCCATGTGGATCTTTCAGGTGGGGAGCACCCGAACTAAACCTCCCACGGTTATTATGGTGGAGACCACCTGAACTAACATCCCATGAGAGGATGTGGTCGTGGGGAGCACCCGAGGTTAAAACCTATTGAACTCCCTATTAAGTGCAGAGAAACCTCTTGAGCTCCCCACTTAATGGTTCCACCACCCCCTTTAAGTAATTTTATGACAACACCTCACTTGATTTATTATGCTACCCACCATAATTAATTAAGATTTTTGAATTCCTTCCAACAAAATAATAGATGGATTAATCTATTATTTTTGTGGAATTTGTGGAGAGAAGGAATTATGGAGAAAGCTCTCCAACAAAGAACTTCCTCCACGAAGAATGATCCTCCAAACGAAGAACGCCGTCGAGGAACGTATTCAACTTCTTCCTCAGAAGCACCTTGCAGAGGAAACTGACGTGGGATGTCTTCGACGAATGACCTTCCCTCCTCATCATTGTCAATGAGCAATACAAGGTAGGTATGGTTATTAAATCTGTGAATCTTCTCGATTAATATCCTCATTCATGATTCATGATTAACGTTTAACCACTTTATACCACTCTAACGTAGAGAATGCAGGGCAAACTAACATGAAGCATCCTCTCCGTAATTCTTATCTAAAATTGTGGTGTTATTCACGATGGTGGAGGATGGAGACCAACCATGAAGGGGCACAAGAAAGGTGGTAGACAGCACCGCCAGCCGCGAAGAAGGCAACCGTGCCGCTCTACAGCCTCCGGGCCCTTCGCGGCCAGACCGAAGCCCCACGGTTGGACCACTGCCCTCCCGGCCAAGCCGCCCCAGCTGCGCCACCCTGGGTACTCTGCCCTCCCGGCCGAACTGGCCCCGAGCCCCAGTCGAGCCACCCTGCGGCGCTCCGCCCTCCTGGTCGAACCGGCCCTGAGTCCCGACCGAGCCACCCTGCGGCACTCCGCCCTCCTAGAAGAACCGGCCCTACACCCCAGCCGAGCCACACTACAGTGCTCTACCCTCTCGGCCGAACCGGCTTCGCGCCTCGACCGAGCCTCCGTTGTAGTGACCTCCTGACCGAACTGCCCTCGTGGAGCCCTCACGCCCTCATGGAACTCTTGCGGCCCTCGTGTCCTGCTAGGTTGAACCCAACGGGCCGGGATGACCCATAAGGTCAGGCCAGGTGGACATGAACTGGGTCGGCCCAGGTCGGGTTGGGCTTGGTCGGTCTGACAGGGTCACACTGGACCCAGGCCCACTTCGACCCATTTACTTTCTTTTGGCCATATCTTTGGCACCGTATGTCTGTTTGACAAACTGTCAGTGGAACTGGAAATTTCGGAGCGAGAAGGTCCCTTTGAGTATACCCCACTAGAATTATGGATTAAGATGGGAAACGATCAAGTTGGATCAAGTACGAATCTAAAAGGGCCCTCAGGACTAAAAGGCTAATAACTCACAGACCAGGCGTCCAATTAACACACCGTCTATTACATTGAGACCCCTATGACATGGAAGATCTTTGAGATACTTCTTCGTTAAATTTCATGGAAATTAGAGTATCTACCAGTAGCTTGTGGAGGAGATCCTCCCGGAGATTAGCGAGCATAGTGTGAGAACCCAGTGGCTGGCTAAGACTTGACGACTGCTGACCGTTTCAACTCGGAGTGACTCGATAGGCCTAGTGGGGAGAACCCTGGTGATGCGGTAGACCCCTAGTGGGGAGCGCCTTAGTGACGCGTCAAACCCACAGTAATCAACAGGAGTAGTACCACATCAGGCCCTATGGGGAGCGCCTTGGTGATGCGGCAGACCCATAGTGGGGAGCGCCTTGGAGATGAGACAGACCCACGATAATCGATAGGAAGAGTACCTCAGCAGTCCAAGGATAGTGGGAAGTGCCTTTGTGTGATGCAGCAGATGAACTGTACTTGATAGAGGAGGAGTTCTCCTGCAGCCAAGCTGTTCGACGTTGTGACTGGGAATTTTACTTGATACTACCCTAGAATAAATCATTGTGTGAGTTGAGTCAATACCTCTGTGTTTTCCTCATGACTGAGATGGATTAATTTATAACTTAGGTATATGTATGAGCATATACCTAATTAAGGTTATCTGTTTATTTTATATTTTTTGATTTATCCTTGGTGGATTTTGAGAGATCCTAAGTGTCTCAGGGTCCCTACCGAGTGTTGTTATACTCACCCCTACACGGGCTATGCCTGTACCTTGTTGTGTTGGATATAGACAACGGGAAATGCTAACGGAGGCTGAGAGTACCAAGACTGGATGGTTACTAGATGTGGACCATACGACGTGTCGGTATGCAGAGGAGACAAAAAAACATGAAGTGCTGAGGAGGTGATATGTACCTACCCTTCAGGCAGGAACCTGGAGGACAACCTAGTAACTGTCTTTCTATTTCTTTAGTTGTATTTCATTTTATTTGTACTTTTACTCTCTAGTTGGGCTTGTATTCTATCCCCTTTTTACTTACTGTACTCACTTGTTTACTATAGAGTCTGCTGGTGTTCGTATCTTTCTGTGTGCTTGGTTACGTGAGTTTGCAGGTTATAAAGGGAATGCCTTCCATGTTTTAGGGAATAAGACTTTGGTTCTAGTCGCCAGACCTTATCCTGTGGAAGGTGGTCTTGGTGTTGTCATGGAACAGGACCTGGGGGATGGGTCATGACAAATTGGTATCAGAGGTGTCGGTTCTACCACATAACTTAGGACTCTAATATTTCATTTCAATGTTAATAATGTTAAGTGTAATGAGGGAAGTTTTTAGTTCAGGAAGTCCAGTGTTGGTGAGGCAGTTGACGTATCCATGCACCAGGACCCTGACTTCTGATATCTGACTTAGTGCACAAAAACACTGATTACGTGTGTGTTTCCAAGAGTCTTCTTTGTGATCTCTTTGAGTCATCTCACCAGGTCAGCTCGCCAGGTATAACTTTTTGACCATGGTGCACCTATTTATTTTCAGGATTCCTCCTTGCAGATAGCCACCCAGGGTTCCAAGAGTTGTATGTACTGATAGCCCACCAAGTGACGAGGCCTCGGTGTAGGTCCCTTTTCCAGTAGAGGCACCGGCGGAGGCACCAACAGTACCATTCCTCGTTGGGCCACTGATGCCACCAACCCCAACAGCAGACGGTGTACGCCACTTGAGCGTGTTGCACGAGTTATAGCGCCAAAGGCCACACAGGATCAGGGGAGAGACGGACCCACAGGCGGATGAGGATTGGCTGGAGGCTGTGGTGAGAGTACTCTGACTCCTAGGGACACCAGCCGATCTCATGGTTTTCCTTGCCGCCAACATTCTACAGGAAACAATAGGCAGATGGTGGAGCTTGATGCTCCATGTTCACGATGAGGTGATGCTTCTCTAGGTAGACTTCGAGAGCCTTTTTCAGGAATATTTTGTTCCAGCGACATTTCATGCAATGTGTATAACATCCCACCTTTTTATCACATAAACATTCATTACATTATACAAAACCGATGATCTTTAAGGTTTAGTGTCTTGGAAACTAGGTACTTAATACATGAAAATAAAATAAAACATTCTTCTTAAACACTTGAAAGGCTTCTTAATTTGTTCATCCAAATTTCATTACAACATCTCATAACCTGGGAGCATAAATCAAAGGAAAGGGTGAGCAGATGGCCCAGTAAGGGAAACAAGAGAAACATTTTACATGTGAACTTGAGATACATCAATAAAGTCATGAAAAAGAACTTTAAGGCATGAGAAAGAAATCATGAGGCATATCATAATAAAAATAACATATTTAATCACTTGAAGATGTGGCTAAAACATTTAACATAGACAATCATTTCCGTTTCACCAAGGTCCATCCCCAAGGCGTCATTAAAAATTACCAAGGTTATTCACAAAGATAACCTTAAAAATGGTCATCTCTAGAGATTAAGTCTTTACCCAATTCATTGGAGTGCTATCAGGGTGAACCCTTAAATTTTAATTTTTTATCATGTGATCCACATATATAATCATCAAACATTTCATAAATAACCCATATAGCATAAAATAAATGGGTTTCATTTCATAATCATAACGTTTTAAAAACTACTTTAAAGACATGATCTTTATGTCACTTTAAACCCATGGAAAAGGAAAGCGGGTCTCATGTATGTAAATAATAGAATTTAATATTGAACATTTTGGTATATATGTGAATACCCCTTTAGAAGAAATATCTTTGAGTATTCACTTAAAAAAATAAAATAATTTGAGAAAAAGATAGTGACATTTTGAGACCGAAATTCTGCAGCATAACGGCTATGTTGTAGGGTTTTAGAAAACATTGAAAAGAGAGGGGACATGGGTCACCCACTCATAAATGATCCGTAAAAGAGTAGGGGGACAGAATATAAAGGATTTAAGAACATGGTAATGAAATTTGAAAGATATACCATATGAAATGAAGAACATTAAAGGAAGCCAAAAATAAGATTTCTCTTATGAAAATTCGACAGCCTAATGACGTCACTTAAACATCAAAAAATTAATTGATGAGATCAAATAGGGTATCTCATCATATGAACATAAAATATAAGTATTATATATGTAGAGATGATACCACAACATAATAAAAAGGAACTTTAAAGACTTGACAAGAAAATAGAACTTGAAAATGAGAAGGGTGAAAGAATCCCTTAAACATTCGGCAGCCTAACGACGTCACTTAAACTTAAAAAAAATGAATTGACGAGATAAAATAGGGTCTATCATCATATGAACATAAAATATCAGTATTATAGATATATATATCATACCCCAACATAATAAAAAGTAACTTGAAAGACTTGATAAGAAAATAGAACTTGAAAATGAGAAGGGTGGAAGAATCCGTTACAAAAATTTTGGCAGCCTAACGACGTCACTTAAACATTCATAAAACGAAATGATGAGAGTAAGAGGGGATCTCTAATCATATGAAAATAAAAAGGGCATTAATAGGATTATAAAATAACATCCTCCAACATAATAACATGGAGAATAAAAGAAATGACTTAAAAGAGTGTATTTGAAAAGAATGAGAGAGGTTGGATCCATTACCTTAAAACGTAACTCTTAAAACTCGAAGATTGGGACCTTGAGGGCTTGAGGGAACCTTGGGAGGACTCATTGGGAGGTAATGAGACCAGAGATTCGTTGGGGGAGAGTTGGGAGTAAAAACTAAAGGAGGAAAGGGTGGGTATTTATAGGGAAATTGAGGGGACAAGGCATTAATGGCCAAGGGACACCTCATTGGTGGTATTGGAAAAACCATGGGCTTGACCATGGTATTTTCCCATGGTACTGGCCACTTGGGACACCTCATACCTTATCTTACTATTAATAAGTCGACCATATTTATTACATAATTAATACATCATTTAATGATGTCATTAAACACCCGTAACTTAAAACAGTATTTTCACTATTCATCAAAAATTCAACTTTCTTAGAAAAATCCCAAAATTTCACCTTAACCAAATATCAATGCTCTGATTTCAAAAATGGACTATATTTTATAAAAATAATTTTCTAAATATTTTTAATTTAATTTTTAAATAAATACACTATTCACTGAAAATACATTTTTTTCAGAAAAATCCCCAAAAATTACCTTAACGTAATATCGATGATCTGAGTTCAAAAATGAAATCCATTTTATAAAAATAATTTTCTAAATATTTTTAATTTAATTTTTTAACTAAAAAACACTATTCACCCGAAAAAACTAATACTTGACTAATAATCTCTGAAACCGTTATTTACCTATTTTATTGAATCACATTACTTAATCAAGGTGCATAGATTATATTAATACTTTCATTAAGTGAGATTACTAATCCATTTGGTCACATTACTTATCCTAAGAATAAAACCACTATTCATAATTTACTATTCATCAAAAATTAAGTTGATCTTATTAGACTCTAAATTTCGTACTGAACATAATTGTAGAAGACCATTTTATAAAAATCATTACACATTTTTAATTATTTAAGGTTTACATAAACATTTTTAAATATCCTTTTTCTAGAATTTATCAAAAATATGCATACTATATT
This sequence comes from Viscum album, assembly GCA_963277665.1. Lineage (NCBI taxonomy): Eukaryota > Viridiplantae > Streptophyta > Magnoliopsida > Santalales > Viscaceae > Viscum > Viscum album. Next base: position 644,396,009 of record OY728125.1, on the reverse strand, counting down.
TATCCGGACAATTTAAAATTCACAAAATTCATCACAAGAAGAAAACACAATTTTATTTATCTCAAAGGATTATACAAAGTAGTTATGGTCTCCTTACATAGCCCCTTATAACCCCAACATAGGACCTAAGTGTAAGGTGTTCTAAGGTGAGAGAATATGACAGCGGCTTGACCAACATCGCATGAGTAGTAATTCATATCAGTTTGAACTTCTCACGAAGGCGATTCCATTCTAGCTTCACACGATGAATTTAGGCTTGGTTTTGGTCCAGATCAAAGCCCTGTGGTGCTACCTCCTTCCCAAGTTTTGTTAGATGGGCTTCGATCGGTCCAAGACTACTGGATGTGGCCATCGAATATTATTTCTATATTAATTAACCAAGATCACTTGTATTTAGAGACAAAAAACATGACATTTAGTTTCCAATGGTCATACTGACTAACAGTCATATAATAGTCAAAACCCAACAGTCTCATTTAAATTATACTCATTTTATTAAATGGAAATGTTTTGTTGAGTATGAAATAAAATAACACACAAAATTAGGAAACCCAGTTTATTCAAAATTTTGGGTCGTTACAGTGTGCATACATGAGCTTCTTTATCTGTAGCAGGGCAACATGACTGTGGCTCAGTACTCAGAGAGGTTCAATGACCTCTCACGTTACTCCACCGATATGGTGCATGACCCTTTCTTCAGGGCCCAGACCTTTGATCAGGGGCTCAGGTGGGAGATTAGGGCTTTGATGATATCACTCAACATCTTGAAACAGGTAGGAGTATTTGAGAGAGCCCTCTTGATGGATAGTTTCCTTGTTGTGTAGTCACCAGCAGCGAGAACCCCTACCAGTCATCACATAGCAGAGTCTTCAATAGCTGACAACATACAGTCATCACAGAGGACCAAGAGGACCAGACATATAAGTGGACGATCTCATGACTCAGGATCGGTTGGGCGGGGCACCTGAGGCGGAGCCAGTTATGCCAGGAGTGGGAAATGTTTCTCATGCGGCGGGCAGGGTCACTGCTCGTGACTGTCTGACCTGTCGTATGGATGATCTGAAGATGGTCGAGGGACTGTCCAAGAAGAGACCAATGTTTAATTGAGGTGGTCCACAGGGAGTAGGTGGACGTGGTAGAGGAGCTGGTTATGCAGATGGCGGTGGGCGACGATTTGAGATATTACAGCCACCACAACCAGGAAGTCCTCCCTGACCTCATGGAGTAGGTGAACAGGGGAGAGCTTATCTCCAAGCAGTTGCGGCTTATGATCAGGGCGCTCCAGATATGATTCGAGGTACGATTTGTGTCTACTCCACCATATCTGCAGTACATATAGACATAGGTGGTAGTCATTATCTTATTTACACTACCCTCGTTCTGAGCTTAGAGATTCTGACGGAGCCGTTGGCTCAATCGTTATGGCTAGAGACTCTTACGGGAGTAGATTTGATGATTATGCACTGGTTCCAGTAGTGTGATATTACTATAGGATGCGAGATCTTCGACTGTGATCTCCTAGTAGCGACATCAAGGCATTTAGATGTCATTTTGGGTATGGACTAGTTATCTATAGTCAATGGTCAGATAGACTGTATTAGGTGCAAGGTGCAGTGTTTCCGCATGGATGGGACCAGGATTGCCTTCACTGGCGAGAAGGGAGACTTTGCAGTGTAGGATGGACTTACCCGGAGGAGAGTATAGTCGATCACTCATCAGTTGGCTAACCTTACTCTTGGAGCTGTTGATGTGGAGAGTCTGAGCTATCCTGTTGTGGTGGACCAGTATGCAGATGTTTTCTTTAATGATGTCACAGGTCTACCTACTTGCAGAGAGGTGGACTTTTACATTGATTTGTACCCCGTGACATCACCAATATCTACACCAGCATATCGGATGGCTCTCACGGAGCTTCATGAGCTGTGGGTACAGCTAGAGGACTTACAGGGAAAAGGATTCATTCAGCCCAGTGTCTCACCTTGGGCAACCCTGATTCTGTTCTCCAAGAAGACGGATGGGAGCTTGAGGCTTTGTGTAGACTATCGGCACCTGAACTAGGTGACCGTGAAGAACAAGTACCCACTCTTGAGGATTGAGGACCTCTTTGATCAACTGAAGGGAGCAAGGTGGTTCTCAAAGATAGACCTTAGATCAGGCTATCACCAGCTCAATGTGCAAGACAAGGATGTGTAGAAGATGACCTGTAGATGTTGGTATGGCCATTACGAGTTATGGGTTATGACATTCTTCATGACCAATGCTCCAACAGTGTTCATGGGACTCATGAACATGATATTTTAACCATACTGTGATCTCTTTGTAGTGGTCTTCATTGATGACATTCTGATCTACTCGACTACTGAGGAAGAGCATGCCTATCATTTTCAGGTTTTACTGTACACACTCTGAGATAACCATCTTTATGGTAAGCTCTTTAAGTTCTAGTTTTGGATTTGAGAGGTTCACTTTCTAGGAAATATCATATCAGAAGCTAGAGTTGCAGCAGATCCAGCGAAGATTGAGGCGGTACTTTCTTGGGAGCCACCCAAAAGTGTGATGAAGGTATGATTTTTCCTGGGTTTGGTTGGATATTACCAGAGGTTTGTGACAGACTTCTCCAAAGTTGCAGCACCACTATCAGCCTTGACAAAGAAGGGTAAACCCTTAGTTTTGTTGGAGAAATGCCAGAGGAGTTTTCAGGAGATGAGGCAGAGGCTGACTAGTGCCCCCATCTTAAGGCTTCTAGAGAGGGTCATATGGTATATAGTTTACTATGACACATCAGGGACCGGGCTCAGTTGTGTCCTGATGCAGGAGCGAGTAGTGATAACATATTTTTCTCAGTAGTTGAGACAACATGAGAAGAACTATGCTACCCATGACCTGGAGTTAGCAGTAGTGGTCTTTGCCTTGAAGATGTGGTGGCACAATCTGATAGGCGAGAATTTTATAGTGTACAAAGATCACAAGAGTCTCAGGTATATCTTCTCTCAGAAGTTCCTGAACCTGAGACAGAGATGTTGGATTTAGTTCTTCAAGTAATATGACTTTGAGATAGTCTATACTCTTGGGACGGGGAATGTTGTTTTAGATGCACTCAGCTGGAGGTCAAGTATACATCTGCTAGGTGAGGCGACGGAGCAGCTGGCTGCTTTACAGATATCCTTTATCGATAGATATGGAGTAGTTTTCCTTCAGTCTCTCATAGTCACTCCCCCACTTCTTTAGCGAGTCAGGGAGGTGAAACATGGGGACGTTGACTGCGAGGCACAACGTGCTCATATATCCACAAGCTAGATACCTGATGGATTTTCTAAAGGTGTGGATCACGTCATCCTCTTTAGAGGATGTACCATGGTACCAACATCACTTTAGGAGGAAGCGTAAAATGAGTTCCACACATCCCCTCTAGTGGTACATCTAGGAGTGGTGAAGATATACCAGGATCTCCAACGACAGCACTGGTGGCCGAGAATGAAGAAAGTGGTTTCATGGTTTTTTTCTTGGTGCCTCACCTGTCAGCAAGTGAAGACATAACATCAGGTACCAGCAAGCTTGGTTTAGCCTTTGGAGGTCCCAGAGTGGAAGTGGGATGGAATATCCATGAACTTCATTAAAAGACTTCCATGTACATCCATGGGTCATGACTCGATTTGGGTGATCGTTGACCGACTCACCATGTTGGCCCACATCCTACCGATTATAGAGCAGGGTTCAGTAGAGAGATTGAGACACCTCTATGTGCAGGAGATTGTGAGACTACATGGAGTACCCTCGACGATTGTCTCTAATCGTGATGCACGTTTTACTTCCTGGATATGGAAGGGGTTGTAGGAGGATTTTGAGATGCATCTTCGTTTGAGCACCACCTTCCATCCTCAGATGGATGGTCAGAAAAAGCGAACCACTAAGACCCTCGATGACATGTTGCGTGCTTATTTTCTCGACTTTGTTCACAGCTGGGAGGATCACTTTCCTTTGGTGGAGTTTGTATACAACAACATATATCACTCCACCATAGGGATGACAACTTTTGAGGTGTTGTATGGGCGATCTTTCAGATCACCTTTGTGCTGGACTGGCCCAGAGGAGTCAGTACTAGTGGGACTAGAGATGATACGGGGGACCACAGAGTATTTGAAGATCATACAGGAGTGGATGAAGACTATATAGAGTAGGCAGAATTCATATGTCGACCGGAGACAGAGAACTCTAGAGTGTGAGGATCTTGACCACATCTATCTACGGGTCTCACCTTGACAATGTTTACAGAGATTTTTTCTGAGGCGACAAGTTATATCTGAGCTTCATTGGACCCTTTCAAGTCCTCAACAGAGTTGGCGAGGTATATTTCCGCTTATCTCTTCCACCTTAGTTGCACTGGGTGCACGACGTCTTACACGTATGCAAGCCGAGGAGATACGTGCACAACCCTTATCACATCATCGACCATGGGGAGCTGTATGTCGATGATGGGATGACTTTTATGGAGGTTCTAGTAGAGATTGAGGATCAACAGGAGCAGATCCTTCGTGGATGGTCGATACCTCTGGTGTGCATATGCTGGCAGCACAAGAACCTCCAGGAGAGCACATGGGAGCAGGAGGCTCAGATGCATGCTCAGTACCCCCAATAGTTAACCTAGTTTGAGTTGTGGCTTATGGGTACATAGAGCCCTGAGGTGGGGAAAATGAAAAGACCCAGAATTTCCATGTAATTTTTTCAAATAAATGGGAATTTTACGAGTTAGCAAAAATTGATGGCATGTGATTCTGAGGTCCGGAGTGCCCTGAATGAATTTATGAACTTTTGTTCGAGTATGTTCAGTAAACGTGCGAGCAATTTTTTCTAACTTTTGAACCGGCGCTTGAAATTTAAATCCAAAGGCACCATTGAACTCGCAGTGTTGATATTTTCTTAAGGATACTTTCACCTTGATGGCAGTTGTTCAAGGGTGAATGTTAATTTTTGGGTTTTTTGTGAAAATAATAAAATAAAATAAACATCATTATATTTTATTTTGAGGTTCCATGTGGATATTTCAGGTGGGGACCATCCGAACTAAACCTCCCATGAGAGGTTATGGTGGTGGGGACCACTTGATATAACCTCCCCTGAGAGGATGTGGTGGTGTGGACCACCTGAGGTTAAAACCTCTTGAACTCCCAATTAAGTGGGGAGAAACCTCTTGAGCTCTCCACTTAATAGTGCCACCACCCCCTTTAATTAATTTTATGCCATCCCCTCCCTTAATTTATTATGCCACCCACCTTAATTAATTAATCTTTTTGAATTCTTGCAAAAAAAATAATATATGGATTAATCTATTATTTTGGTGGAATTTGGGGAGATGAGGACTTAGGGAGAAATCTCTACACTAAAGAAATTCCTCCATGAAGAACACCTCTCCAAACAAAGAATGCCGATGTGGAATGTATTTGACTTCTTCCTCGAAAGCACCTTGTAGAGGCAACCTATGTGGGACATCTTCGACAAACGACCTTCCCTCATCATCATTGTCAACGAACAATACAAGGTAGGGATGATTATTAAATATGTGAATATTCTCGATTAATATCCTCGTTCTTGATAAATGATTAAAGTTTAGCCACTTTCTACCACTCTAATGCGGGGTGTGTGGGACAAACTAACATGGCCCATCCTCTCCGTAATTCTTGTGTTAAACTCTGGTGTTCTTTTCGATGGTGGAGGATGGTGACCAACCACGAAGGGGCACAAGAACGGTGGTTGACACCACCACTGGTTTTGAGGAAGGCGATGATGCAACGACACCGCCCCGCGACCACCGTCGCCCCACGGCCAGACTGCTACCCCCCTGGCCAAGCAGCCCTAGCCGAGCCACCAGCGGCACTCTACCCTCCTGGCTGAACCGCTCCCGAGCCCCGGCTGAGCTGCCCTGCGACGCTCAGTCCTCCCAGTCGAACTGACCCCAAGCCCCAACCGAGCCACCCTGTGGCGCTCCGCTGTCCCGGCTGAACTGGCCTCGTGCCCCAGCTGAGCCGCCCCACGACGCTCCTCCCTCCATGCCGAACCCGCCCCACGCCCGGGCCGAGATGCCCTTGCGGTGCCCTCTTGGCTGAACCGTTCTCGCGACGCCCTCCCGAGCGAGATGCCCTCGATGCACCCTCGTGACCCTTGTGGCTTTCCGGGCCGGAACCAGTGGGCTGGACCTAGCAGGTCAGGCCAGGTCTGGCCGGTTCGGTCCAACTGGGTCGGACCAGACCCGGGCCCACTACGACCCATTTACTTTCTTTTGGGCATATCTTTGGCACCAGACGTCCATTTGAAAAACCCTAAGCGGTGTTGGAAATATTTGAGAAATATGGACCCTTTGAGTATACCCCACTAGAATTATGGATTAATATGAGGAACAATCAGGTTAGATCAAGTATGAATCCAATCGGGCCCCCGGGACTAAAAGGCTAATAAGTCACAGACCGGGCGTCTGATTGATGCACCGTATGTTACGTTGAGACTCCTATGACGTGGCGGACAATTGAGATACTTCTTTGTGGGACTTATTGGATATTGGAGAATCAACCGGTAGCTTGTGGAGTGGATCCTCATTGAGATGAGTGAGCATAGTGCGAGAATCTAGTGGCTAGCTGAGACTTGACAACTGCTGACCGTTTCGACTCAGAGTGACTTGAAAGACCCAATGGGGAGCACATTGGTGAAGCGGCTGATGCACGGTGGGGAGCGCCTTGGTGATGTGGCAGACCCACGGTACGTGATAGGAGGAGTACCTCAACAAGCCAGTTGGGGAGCACCTTGGTGATGCGGCAGACCCACGGTGGGGAGCGCCTTAGTGACGCGGCAGACCTATGGTACTCGAACGGAGGAGTACCTCAGTAGTCCAAGGTTATTGGGAAGCACCTCTGTGTGACAAAACATACCCACTATACTTGATAGAGGAGGAGTTCTCTAGTATTCAAGGTGTTTGATGTTGTGACTGGGAATGTTACTTGATACTACCCTAGAATAAATCCCGGTGTGAGCAGAGTCAGTACCTCTTTGTTTTCCTCATAACTGAGATGGATTACTTAATAACTTATGTATATGTATGGGAATATACCTATGTAAGGTTATCTGTTGATTTCATACTTTTTGACTTATCCTTGGTGGATTTTGTGAGACCATTAGGGTCTCAGGGTCCCTACTGAGTATCATTATACTCACCCCTACACGGGCGATGCCCGCACCTAGTTGTGTTGGATGAAGATGGTGGAAAGAACTGACTGTGGATGAGAGTACTAGGACTGGATTGTTCTTGGAGGTGGACCATATGGCGTGTCGGTACGTAGAGGAGACAGATAGACATGAAGTGTTGAGGAGGCAATCTGTACCTACCCTTCAAGTAGGAACCCGGAGGATGACCCAGTAGCTGTCTTTCTCTTTCTTCAGTTGTATTGCATTTCAATTATAATTGTACTTTCCAGTTTGTCTTGTATTATGGACCCTTTTTACTTACTTTACTCACTTGTTTACTATATAGTCTACTTGTGTTCATATCTTGCTGTGTTATTGGTTACATGAGATTATGGGTTATAAAGGCAATTCCTTCCCAGTTTTAGGGAATACACCTTTGGTGCCAGTCACCAGCTCCTTGCCTATGGAAGGCGGGTTTGGGGTAGTCACGACACGGGCCCCGGGGGATGGGTCGTGACAATTAGTTTTATATATAACATAGTCTCGGTAGAAAATGAATTTTAATATGGAATAGGCCCATCTTTAATAAAACTACACTTAATTATAAATTAATAAATATAAACTAAAATCATTAAAAATATTAACATAAAAAACTACGAATCTTATCAGAGGTTTTCTTGAATTTGATACAAATTTAAGGGACCTATTGGGGATGAAATAAATTTTGAGGGGGGGGGTATGGTAGGGATGAATCATTATTGATGAATTTTAATCAAAATTTAACTTTTTTCACTTTTTTATCTTTGTCATTCGTTTAGGTGAATGCTTCTTCAGTTCACTCCTCTTAGTTAAATTTTTATATAAAACATAACCAAAATCACACACATACAAAGGGCTCAATGATTTACGAGGTTCCCCTCTCATTGTGAGAAAACTAGTGCTTAGTGAGATATGGATTTATCTACAATAAAACAACCCACTAATATCTACCTATATATATATATATTAATATATAGTATCTTAACCGTGTTTGACTATGTATCCCACACAACTCAATTTGGTTTATCCCACACTTAGGTACATCCGACAATGTTACAATTATAACATTTTTAGTAACAAAAATAGAGCTAAACACTAATTTAGAGAATAAAAAATTGTTGAAATGCTACTTTGATATCCGCATCTTCTTCCTAAATTACATTTATAATAGAATTAAAGAAAAAACTTTTCTTTTTTATTAAAATTATTATTCATACAAACTTAAATCCTTCACAATATAAAAAAATATGCTTATACATCATCTTCCACTTCTCTTACACTAGCTTAAAGAATCATTTTCATCTTGTAAAAAACAAGAATTTATAGCCTCTCTTTGTTATTACCTCCTATTATTATCATCTTTTTATTTAGTGCACATCATGATTTCACTAGATATCCAAATTCTATTTTGACTTTGAAGAAGTAATGATAAATAGAGTGTCATAGATTCTATGAATTCTTTGATACTTCAAGAATATAAACTCTCTAAACTGTATCAGGTCTGTCTCTCTATATCTTATTTACCATCTACAAAATAATATATATATATATTCATATAAAATTTATTAAAAGTTTTAGTTTACCCATAATATTCCACCAATTATTATTTATTATTTTCAACAATATATAAATATAGGAACATAAATCTCTACATAAGTCAAGATTTTGAATACACATTAATTATCAACCTTAAATATTTGAAATTCTGGAAATAACCACCTAAATATTATTATATGGATTTACCACTAAACCACCTTTATAGATTCCCATATCTGAATACATTTTTAAATAAACCACATTAATATAGAGAATACATATCACACCATTCATCATTCACAAATCCTAGAATTATTAATTTTAATAAATGTGATATCCACATGTGGTAAAAACAATAGAAATTATTTATTCATGCATGATATAATATTCTTGCGACATTCATATTTTGTTGGGTAAATATACATGTAAAAATATCTTATTATTAATTGATAATTTCTTCCGGAATAATAATATAAAACACCCATGATAATTGTTTTTATTTAATAAATACTTACTTTGAGGTGAGTAAATTAAAATCTAGGACTCTTCTATATCACGACTCTATTTTTATTTTGGACAAGAAGATAAAGAAGTAACTACTTTACTTCCTTTAGAAAAAATCATTTTTCATAGTGAAAAACTTCTTATTTATTTTCATGAATTGTAAATATGTTTTTTATATTTAAACCATGATAGAACCAATTGATAATATTCTCAAAATTTATATTCATAGATAAATAGGTAAATCTTAAATAATAGATATACTATTATAGTAAATTATTAAAAATTAAACAAGTGTTTGGTACTTAAAAAAGTAAGTATCACACATACATATAAATAGAATCACACATACACGAGTCTTGATCACACATACACATGACTAGAATCACACATATATATAGAATTTATACATACATATTTCACCAATGACCCATACACATGTAAAAATATAAATATACCCATGTAAATATTTAAACATACTCACTTCCCCAATTACACATTTAGAGATAAGAATCATCACATACAAAATTCAGAACTAAGACATATGCAGGTTAGAATTGACACATACCCTGTTATCTAATGACTCATATGTTGCTCCAAAATAACACTCACACAAACCCTATAGATTGGAGAATTTTATATCTAAACTCCAAAAATCATATATACTTAAAAATTACTTCACCTAAAATTATTTTCCAAACATTACATAAGTTTGAACAAGATTTATGTTCCAAAAAGAAAAGAAAAAACAAGAATAACATCCACTTCGACTCTCTGCAATCAACATCCAATAAAATATTCTCAACTTTAATATTTATTTCTTCCATATCAATATCAATAATAATTTATAGTTTAAACATAGAACCATTTACAAAAACTACAGCACGCACAAAGTGGATTAATAATAGAGTACTATTAGGACACTAGTGGACATGCTGGGGAAAAGTTTCATAAATATTGTAGTTTCATAGTCAAATAATATGACCATAATAGTTTTTTGATATAATAATATATACCAATATACAATTATCATGAATTATATTTGAGTAATAATACTAATGGACAACATTATATTCAATAATATAGGTTGAGGATGGGGTTTTAGTTAATTTGGATCCCAGATTTTTTCATATTATGATAGAGATGACATAATAGATTTTGATTTGTATGTAGAAAAATCAGAGTTAGATGAAATTATATGTTCATCATAGAAGTATACCAATTTATTTTCAAGAGGTAGATAGTATATTTATGATACATTTTGTATATTGAGGGGAAAATAGGTTTTCAAAGAGAAGAAAGATATCCCTGAGTGTTATAGACTGTTTTTATATTATATAGACAGTTATAGATGTATCCCATTATATATACTTACTTCCGAATTTTAGAGAGTACACAATCCATTCCACATATCAAAAATATGGGGATGTATTCCTGATATTTCCCAAATTATAACCTTGAGAGAGATAGATTTGGAGAAAAATTACACTATTATAGAGAATCCTTTAAGGATGAAAGATCTTAAAAAATACGTTATATGGGTTTGGAAGAGTTTTATGGTCATATTTATTTAGAGATATGGTGGAATCATGGAGATCATTTTGTAAATTGAGGATTTGAAGCCTGACTAGTAACCACATATTATCATATAGGATACATATCTTCATTTTTTCATTCACATATACTTATTTTTTCAAGAAATAAAATTACTAAAGGTAGACATTATGAAATTGCATGGTAGTATCTTAAATGAGTACTTAATCTATATTTTTTTCAATTGAATTATATTTTATTTTCTATTAGCCATCAGTAAATGAGTTTGGGTAGTAATTTAGTGGTTGATCCCTTATATGGTGGTGAAGCACATACAGACTTATTCTATTGATGGTAAGGTCGATGTTCTTGAAGTTTATAAGGGTCTTTCATCGAATGTTCCGATAGTTGTTGATCTAAAACAACTTAGTGATGCTTAGATTATATAAATTCTAAAGGATCACTATCTCCCAAGGATAAAACTATAGTTAATGTTGTTCCTAAGATTATTTCCCGACTGCTCTTCCTGACAGGCTAGGTGAATTAGTTATGGATATACATCTAGCACATGACTCGTCCCCCCAATTTTAAGGGGTACCTTTATTTCCCTTAATGTATTTTTTGTACTTACTCCAATTAGAATACACCATTTATTACAACCCCCCAAAGCATCGTAACATGATCAAAGTATAAAGTAAGGAATTTCACTTTTGTTCCCTCAAATCATGTGTAATCTTGTTTTTCAGTACCTCTTCATCATTCAACATGATCTCCACTATCCTTTAGAATGTTAGTGGAATGGGGTCTGTAGTCAGGAGATACCATCCTCAAAAAATTATACACATCAAGCATTTATCTTGGGCAGAAATCTTGGATAAAAAATTTAAGGATTATTCCATCCAAGACATATCCATAAGACCATGCATGTATAATTACATGAATTCCATTCCAATAAATACCCATATCTTGGTTTATTGGGATAATTAGATTAATTTTTATTTCATTGATGACTCATATCATGACATTGAAATCAAAGTCATCTATTCTACTATATCCATTTTCATATTTATTATTTATGGAAAATTAGAGGTGGGTGATAGTAAAGAGATTTTAGAGACTTATTAATCAATCAGTATAGAATCCAGTGGATGTTTTATCAAATGTTATTTTCATTATTATAATAGAGAAATATAGGAATATTAATAAGGGTATAAACTTAAGTGGTGTTATGTAAGATTTTAATTCATTCATAGCCTAAAAAACATATTGGATCTGGGTTACATGGGGGGTGATTTCACCTAGTGTTACAATAAAATTGGAAGTAAAATAATATGGAGTGGACTTGATAGACTCCTTGGGAAATTTCATGCCATCTATAATCTCCTTTATCAGTTATCCATCCTGATCATTGTCTACCATTCACCATTATTTTTTTCAAATCTAAATCTTATGAGTATCAGATAGTAAATAATTTTAATAAAATACTTATATTTATATGGATGAATTTATGGAGATATTTTAGGGATCATATAGGTATTTTATTCAATGAAAATATTGGGCTATGTTACAGAACAAACTCATGAGGATGAAATGTGATATTGTTTCTTAGAAAAGCATTGTTTTGTATCCCAACATTTTCATTGATGATCTAAAATTAAAGATAAGTCATATGAACTATAACATTCACGTTCAATGGGATAATGAATCATTCCATAATTTTCCTCTCAAATGATTTTAACTTGAATATTATTTTTAGATGAATAAAAATGGATAGAGATTGAACCAATTTCAAATAGTTTAGGGAAGGAAATTAAAATACATGTTTTTTCATGCATGCATCGATGAAATGATTTTTTCTAAGAGGTTCAACATATAATTTGTGGATGGTTCATCACCAGTGATATCAAGAATATAGTTTCTCATACTATATCTTATTTATTTGACCCATAGTCAGGGATGATACAAATCCCAGGTGAGGTAATTTTTAGTGAATTCCCAAAATCTCTTTTCTATTTACTGTATTCTAAGGCTTTATTCCGATCATGATAACTTCATGATGGGATCCATCCCCAATAAAGAGGAAATTAAAGAATCCATTATGAGTATTAATCTGTATAATTATCTGGGTCCTGATGGATTCCCATGAACCTTCTATATTTTTCTTGGGACATTTACAAATATGTGGTCATGGAAGCAATGAAAAGACATTTTAAATGAGGATACCTCCAACAATTTGTCTTAGCCACCACCCTGGTCTTCATACTGAAGATGATCCTTCCCATTAGTTTTGTACAATTATGGAATATAAGAATATTTAATTTCTCATACAAAACGCTTGATATTTTTTTAAATAAAATTCTTGATCACCACTTTTAACATTACATTTCTAATGAAAAACATGGTTTTATTAATGGTTGGATAATTCAGGGAGTTAGATATCTATCCTTGGAAATGATCCATGAATTAAATAGGGAAGCGGTTGGATACAAGATGATGGTCAAAATTGAAATGGAAATTTCATACAATAAAATGTAATGGAACTTCATTATCAATGTTTTGAGATAGAATGGATTCTCTAAGTTGGTCTATAACATTTTCAACTAGTATTTTGCTTTTATGAGGTTAACTATCATGGGATTATGATATAGATTTTTTATGTTATCTAGTAGTCTACACTAAGGGAACCCTCTTTCCTTGGGTCTTTTTATCACCACTCAATATATTATTATAATTATTATTAATAATGGTATTTAGAAGGGACTCGTTGACCCTTTTAGAGGAAAATATAGCTCCCCAGGTATCTCTCATATTTTCTACTGCAATAATATTCTATTTTTTACAAAAATGACTAGTAGAACTATTAAAAACAACAAGTTAATTATAGAGGAATATAGGTAAATAATGGGACAATGTATTAATAAAATTAAATTTTGTGTCTATAAATCTAACAAATGTTTAGGTAGAAGATCAAAGCTCATTGAGGAAAGTATTATAATTTTTAAAGGAGCTTTTAGATGAGATATATGGGTGTTTCATTATGTAATGTAAGAATTCATATTCAATATTTCTATGGTTACATCAAAAAGATCATAGATAGGATCATCAATTAGTAGAGACATTTCATTTCATTTAGGGAAATGATAACCTTGGTAATTTCATTCATCTCCTCTATTCCTATATATATCCTATAATTTTACAAATATCCCAAGACTATCTTAAGTAATATTGAAATAAAATTTAATATCTTCATTTGGGACTCACACTATGAGAGTCTTCATCATTAGGATAGTTAGACAGGACTAGATTAACCATTTTCCGAAGAGGGTTTTTACGAAAAGAGACATTGTGATGAAAATACATTATATGAAATACAACCTATTTTAGGAATAAAATTCTAGGAATTATCTCCAAGAGAATATTATTATAAAGAATCATCATATTTATCATTTCAATTATCTTGCCTACTCATCTTGTTCTCATTTTTGTAATAACATACAACATTACATTAAACCTATCTTGGTTAACTCTTTATAGATCATTTTATATGGTGATATTTTTTATTGAAGGATATTTGGGTGGGATCTCCCTTATTCTAACCTATCTTCCATTTTGAGGACATTAGTTTTTTGAGAGCTATTGATCAAAACTCATTCATTACCATTGTACTTAGTGATTATTATAATTATATATTCAACATTATTAAATTTTTGGATTCCCAAGACTAATGCGTCTTCAGAATTTATTTTTTAAGAAAATTTAGAATCTCCAATTATCATGGGATTATTCATAGTTAAAAGAACTGAAACTTCATGGGAAACAATATTTGGATAAAAAATCTCCCCCTAAATATATCTTCCTCATTTTAAAGTCAAGAAACGTGCTATTCTCATTGATATGAACACCCAAAGTATTGATATCCATCATTAGTCTAAGTGAATATATTTTGTGAATTCAAAATCTGAATCAAGTTTTAACTTGTTCCATGAAATTGATTAGGCTATCTATATTTAGAATAGCCACATAGGAATATCATATCTCCTTGCTTGTTATTATTCAGTAGATCCGTTTTTGTATTGCTGATTTAATGTGCATTTTAGAGTATAAAACAATTCCCAAAGTAAATGTATTCTCTTTTTCATAGGTTTTTGGGACATCAAGGAATCATGCTATATATATTTCCATCAAAATACCATTTTCAATAATTTTTTTGTCAAGGATTTATTCCTTTATCTCTCCTCAGAACTCGGTTCACTATAAAAATTGATAAGATTCACCAATTTTACACATAAAGATAACTCTCATCCTACATAGTTTATAGATCCATAAAGGGAGTTATGATTGTTGGTGTACTAGAAGGACTTAATGGGAGGATAGAAGTTAAATACCGATGCTCATGTGTGAATGGAATCATTCATGTATATGGATTTTTCTAGGAGCATCATGGTTTTTTCATCATTGAATTTATAGATTTTTATGGGTAGTGATCCAAGATATAAGAGCAGTCCTAGACTATGTAAACTTGTATTTTCCTTTTTATCTCCAAAAAAATTTATATTTTAGTGGATGAAACTAAATTTTCGATAGTGTTAATCATTTTTTGGGATCCTATGATAGTTACCAGAGGATTACATAAGATATCAGAGATTATCAAAGCATGATTCATCAATATATGGATATTATACACATCAAGAGGGAAGAAATATGGTGTAAGATCATTTATCTTATAAAGGTGACTAGTCCAAGGGTTTCCTTATTTTTTCAAGTGTTTCTTCTTTTTTCATTTGTTATGAATTAATATTTTCTTAAGGGATTCCCTCAACCTCCCCTATGTTCAACCACTGAATTCTTAATTTTTTTTCACTCTCTTTGAATAAAAAATACAGATGTTAGTTATTTATAGTTAAAATTATTATACATTTTCTTTTTTTATATATAAAAATGATTGAAATATCTAAACTAAGAGTTATATGAAGTTTTTAATGAATATTTCTCTATTTTAAATTCATATTACAAAAGGTTAAAATTGAGATCTATCACTTTATAATGATGAATTCAAAAATGAATTCCAACATGAAATTTATATTTTCGTTTTTTTGGATGGGTGAATTTTTTTAAAATTTTGAGATTTTTGGGGAATATTTGAAAAATTATGGAACAGTGTGAATTCAAAGATTATTAATTTTATTAGAAACACATTTATGACATAAAAATTTATATTCATTCTTTATAAGGGGATGCCACAAACATAAAAATTACCCTCAATTAGTTTTAGAGTATAAGGAACCCCTAAAAGATAATTTCTACTAGAGTTTAAATAATATATAGAGAACAAGGTGTAAATCCTTTGATTGATACCATTAATTTAATTATCTTAATCCTTAAAATATAATCAATTTTTGTAACTGTAAATATTTAATTACTTTCAATGAAAATATAAATTGAAATAAGCATAATGGAATTAGATTAACGTTAATCCATGTTTTAGATTAAAGATCATTTTAGAGATATGTTAGACTCTCCTTGTCTTCTCTCTATGTTTCGATGGTTTAAGTAGATCACAGTAGCTCCAAATTGAGTGTGAAAAATTCTATTAGTGTTTAAACATTTTAAACTTAATTGAATAATCACCAATTTTTTTTGATAAGTTTTGTAAACCCAATTTTAAATTAGTTTATTTAAAAAATGGTATATAAGTCAGTAATGGATATTTTTTCATGATTAACATTGATAATATTCCTCTACCAATGATTTTAAAAATTATGGTGATGACATTGACTTCATACACTAATGATAAAAAATTCACCATTACGTTTTTAAATTTTTTATTTATATTTATTAATATACAAAAATATAATTAAACCTTGAATGAACATTATTATATGGATTCAAATGTTATGTTCCCGTATGTTCCTCTATTTGAAAATATTTGTGATGTAATTAATTGGTTTAGTTTTTAGTAAAAGGATGATAAATGATGGATTCATTGATTTTTTATTGTAAAAAATTTCATCTTACATAAAATGATTAAAAACATTGATTTATTATATAACTCTCATGACTAATATGTGAATAATATATAACCATGATGTGGATTTTTTATGCTGATATGGAAAACCTCAATTGAAAAAATATTATATGTTAGTCCTAACTTACTAGGGAAATCTGTGAAGTGGGCATGCTTAAATGTATTATATGAAAACGAGATAAATTTTGGAATAATTTGGGCATGAGGATTAATATACATTAATGTGAGAAATATCATAATCATAGTTGGAGATATGCCAAAATTTCATTGTGATATAGAATTAAATTTAGAAAGTTTTTGATGTTTTATTATGTTCTTATTTCACCTTTTTTGTGTTGTATAATAGTAATGGTAAGAATATGATGAAAATGATACACAAGAATATCTACCTCTATAATATCCCATTAAATTTGATAAATATTATTCATGATGTTGGAGAATTATTCACTTCTCACCATTACCTCAATGTTAGATATTTTTTTCATACTCTAGAAATTTATTATAAAGTTTCCCACTATCCTAGGAATATGATAATACCATGATATGCTTAATGATTACACACTTGATCTCCAATATCTTAAGGATTGAGATAAAGGATTATGCACCAATTATATACTAAACCATCAATGATAACTCTATATTTAAAGTAGATTATATTGAGAGGTACTACTATAAAATTATTTAGTTGTGCAACCTATGTGATTCAATGGACATGAAACTTATGATAAGTTGTATTATTATAATTTTATTTTATATTATATTATTTTATTACATTACTACCATTTAACTATGGGGTGACTAATTTCCAATCTCTTATGAGGAAGGTGTTACATGATTATTTGGATGACTAGTGTGTTAGGAATTTTACCACTCTCTTAATAACTAAGGAATGATTTATATCCCATTTGGCCTGAGATATTAGGCATATATATTTCCCTAAACATGGTAACAAATGGAAAAATTCTTGTACAATTGGTATTAATATATTTGTTAAAAATGGTGAGCACCTCATTATATTTCAATATTTCATATAATGACTTGAACATTTATAAATAAGTTTTCCTTTGTTATTGAACTAAATTCCCTATTATGGTTTTAGAAAAAACATTCACTTACATGGTTTTATTATATCAAATCAAATTTAAAATAACATTAAGCATCATAACCATTGATAATATATCCATATAATAGTGATTATATAATTAGTATAAATATATGGTTTTGATAAATCTAATTGACACAAATAAAGGAAGTTATGGTCTTGACTATTAGGATCATACCCTATGTAGCCCATTTATCAAAAATTCCAAGGGTAATAGCACCACTGGGATTCTCCCTTAACTAATCCCAAACATAGTTCTGATAACTAAATCATGAGTAAAACCATTTATGGGAGAATTTCAAGCTTATTAGGATCATGAACAAAAATCTTGTATGCCGAACCACCCCAGGAAAATATTACCATAAATCACCTTACATTACGGGTGATTACTATTGTAATAAAGGGGTATGCATCATGAATATAATAATATTAATATCAATGTTTTATTTTCAAGAGAAAAAAGGTTTTATTTTCTATTTATTGTTTTTAATATACAAATTATTTTGATTTTGATACGATAAAACACAAATTGAATTTTTGGGAAATATGTAATTTCAATTAAGAAATTAATTTTGATAAACTAATGGATTATTTAATTAAATAATATTTTAATAACTTTTTATTTTTAATTATTTTTTATCAAATATAAATGACAATATAATTTTTATATAGTGAAATCTAATTTTTATAAGGGTTTAAAAACTATTATTGTCAGAAAACCCAGCATTTCTCAATAAATGTCGATTGCTGTTTTAAAATTGAAACTCACATATTATTAAAATTATTATGATAAAATAAATATTAATTTTTGAACCATCATTTTTAAATTATCCAATGGTTAATTTTTCATAATTTTCTAAGAAAATTAGTTTTTTTTGTGTAAAAACTTAAATACCGTATAAAATATTGTATGTATTATGACATCACAAAATACCTAAAGTGATGTAATAAATTATATAAAGGGTATAAATTACCAAATAAATGTTTTCCTTTTAAAGTAATGTGATTTTTAGGTTATTGATTTTAATTTTATAAATCCTTTATGAATCCTTCAAAATCTATACTATATTTTAAGGATTTATATCATTTATTTAGAAACATGACTCACTTTCAAATCACCAAGGGTAATATTTTATTGAGTTCATCCCCTGTAATTATAAAATAAATGAAAAAATCTTATTTTTCAGAATCCATGGGAAAAACTCATGGTAAGGTTTTTTGTTTTGATTATTTTATTGTATAATTCCAAAACCTAAGCTTGGGAACTAATAAAGAAATCCCTTATTTCTCCAATATAAACCTACCCAAATATCCAATAAATCTTCACTAAAAACCCTTATAGAAAGTCCTTACATTTACCTAACCTATCTATATTTCTTCCAAGGTTCCCCCAATCTCTCAATAATCTCCACCATTGATTTTAGAATCACACTCTCAAGGTAAGATACCTCTCTCTATTCTTTTTCAATTCAAGAACATTATTTGTATTTAGTATTTTTAATTTAAACTTTTTATTTAGAAATGAAATTATAAATATCAATATACTGTCCAATTTACTTCCTAATAATGTTATCTCATTTATCCCCTCTCATTATAGTATTCAACTAAGCCATTACGATACTGAAATTTAGTAAGGGACCTCTCTCTTTTTTTTTTCAATTCAAGCACCATCCTTGTATTTAGCCTTTAAAATCTATTTTGGTTATATATTCATGAAATTATAAAATATATCTACTATCTAATTTATTTCCTAATAATGAGTGATCATTTATCTCTTATCATTATATCATTTACCTAAGCCATTACTATGATGAATGTTTTGTAAGGGATCCTCTCATCCCCCTATTTATTCAAGAATCTTCTTCATTTTATTCATTTTATTTTCAATTAAAAATGTTGTGATATGTTTTACCACATCCATCATACTTTCCATTTTATTCCCAAATTATGATATACCCCTCTTTCTCTAATTAAACCTTTTTATGAATCTTGATGTACTACCCTTATGCTATTGAAATTTCACTATAATGTTTCCATGAAAAACCTTTGTATTGTGAATAAAATTTCTATTTCTACTCAAGTATATTCACCTACAAATACATATAATTCATTTATTGGGGACATACATGTATGTATTCCACACACCTTTATCTTGGAATTAAATTTGATAAAACATGATCCTATGTTGAATGATATATGTGGAACACTTTTGAATGTAGATGATATGAAAGCGATGGGTTCTCTAACACATTAGGTAATGTTTTATTCTCACAGGACATCATGTATGAGATTTTGGAGAGAACAAAATCCATTATAGGAATTTTTACACCATGTTATGATATCTTGATTATTATACTTGAGACATGTTTATGATGTAATGTTTAATGTTGTTTCCATTTTCACATGTTTCTTTTATGTTACCATTCTATATCATAACTTACGGTTCGTGTTTATGATTCTCACCTATTTTATGTACCATTGAAATAACTATTTTCTAACATGTAATAATTTATTCATGTTATGAATATTTATCCCCTTAATGTGATTTATAGCTCACTGATATCTTATGTATGTCCCCATGTTGTCCTATATAGTTTCAAAAATAATGTAACATTATGATAATATTAATGAAGTTTTAAATAATTATGATGTACCCCTATTCTAAGTTGCTATATATTTTACACATGTCCCAAAATACAATATAATTTTTGATCTTATTGGTTGTATTATGTGTAAACTTGTGTAATTAATAATTAATTAATGTGTAATAAAGACAAAGGTTACCATAGTTGGTATCAATGGAAAGAAAGTTATTTTTGGGATTAGGATTATAAAATTATAGAAATGTCCTTAATAAGAATTATTGAAATTATAAAATATGCCTAATTTTTGGTAAACTGTAGAGTATGTTGATTCCAAGAAAATATGTCCCTATCTAGATACTACAAGTGGATGTGGATTTAGTATAGATGTACCTAGGGGAAACCCCCTAAAACACGGTATTAAGCTAGAATTTATAAAAAACTAGTGAAATAAAATGGGCCTTACTGTATACCTAGTTTGAAACTCCTAGGGGAAATGTTTTGTTAAATTCACAAGCTCATTATATACAATTATAAAGAGAAGAAAAAAAGACCATAATAGTCCATGTTAGAAAATAGATTATGGATAACATAAATTGAAGCCTAGAAGTTCAAAATTTAAAGAAATATTGGAAAATTATAAATTATCCTTTTAATGTTATTGGATTCCCTTTTATGTGTTTAATATTTTAAAAGTACTAATCCCCAATTTCCCATTATTCTAGCCAATGGCCAGAAATAAGAGGAACCGAGTAAATGACCATTGTGAAGGGAAATGTGGTGACTTCCCATATGAGTTTCCAAACATGATGGGGGTATTAATTGTGATATTTATGATGATACTATATTAGTTTACTCAAGTTATGAATATAAAATTGAATTAGGAGGAACACCCAAATCCTATTAGGAAAGAACAAGTTGTAATTAGGACCTTTAGGAAAAAAAGGATTCAGAATTTCAAGGGATCATCTGATCCCTTAATAATGGAAAAATGAATATAATTCATTGAGAATATATTCTATATCCTTTAATGTTTTGATAAAGATAAGGTCATACAATATGTTTATCTTATGGAGGGATAAAATGATCAATGGTGGACATTGATCAAGAATATGAATCTTAAGGAAGAGGTTGAAGAAATGGGATGAACAGAAATACAAAAGATATTTTTTGACAAATATTTTCCTCCCACTCTACGAATTAAAAGTTAATGGGATTTACTTTACCTCGTGTAAAAAGAAGATTAACCCATCATGCCATATGATAAAAACTTCACAACACTTCCATGATACACCTCCAACTTTTTCATTACCCCAAAATATAAAGATGACAGCTTCTTTGGTGGGCCACAATCGAGTCTATGATAATACCTGGTGATCTAAGGCTTTGATATCTAGGAGAAAATATTTTGGTGTTCCCTAAAATTTAAAATAGAGGCATGTGAATATTAAGGGTCTTACTGGGATAAGAATTGGAAGGTGGAGTTTAATTTTGGTAGTTCTATTCAGAATTCTAAAGATGGTAAGAAAATTCAACATCCCTCTTATCAATGTTTTTGAACGAAGCACCACACAAATTTACTAAAGGGGTTGAGGAAATGATTTAGGTTTTGGAAGGAAGGAGACCTAGCTAGTGATTGACCATGGGAGAAACCCACTAATGTGATAGAGGAATGTAATGATCTAGTCAATCCTCAACATATCGTTCATTGTTTCAACTGCAAGGAGAAAGGTAACTTTGTAAACAAATCTTCTAAGATAATTGTTGTCTAAGACAATAGGTCCCAACAACCTCCAAGGTAGAAAGGAAGATATTATTCTATAACAACCACTGAGGTGGATCCTAACAATGAAGTGGTGACATGTATACTAGTAATTCATTCAATTATAGTGAATGTACTTTTGAATTCTAGTTCATTGCATTCCTTCATATCATGAAAGTTTAGTAGAACTATTCACATAGTACCATAGAACATGGAAGACGAGTTGTTGGTAGTAACTGTAAATGGGATGATTATTGCATCTCAAGTATATAATTCATCCCCTATCAAAATTTGTGCATTGAACATACCAATGAAACTTGTGATATTCCCTTTAGTAGAGTTTGATTCAATTTGGGGTATGTATTGGATTTCATTACATATAGTCAACATTAATTTCTGTGAAAGGCAAATCAATATCCATATTGGGAATGTCCCTCCAATTTTGTAAAAGTTCAAGGAGGAGGATGAATATTCTTTAGCACCAACATATTAAGAACTACAAAAAAATAGTATATTAACATATATTTTTAAAGGGAGTTATGCACAACCCCCTCTAAATTCATTTACATTATAAATTATATGGGGTTATGCATAACCCATGCTAATCATAAAATTTATAGGGGGTTTTGAACCCCCTAAAAAATTTTCAACCTTATTTTTTTAAATATTCAGTTGGATTTTAGAGGCGGTTATTCCAAAAACGCTTCTAATATAATAATTAGTTGCACTATATATACATTTAGTTGGATTTTAGAGGCATTATATGTATATATAAATATATATTATGTAATTTTTTTAAGAATATAGTGGCGGTTCAAAACCCCTACTAATCTATTAAATTAGAGGGGTTTTGAACCCCCTCTAATTTAAGTGATTAGAGGTGAGGTTTTAAACCCCCTCTAATTTAAGAGATTAAAGGAGGTTCATAATCACCACTAATCATTGATATTGGTGGTGGTTCAGAGACCCCTCTAATATTTTAAATTAGAAGGGGTTTAAAACCCCCTCTAATTTAAGATATTAGAGGGGGTTGTGAATCCCCACTACTTTATAAGAAAAGAATCCCTTAATATATATATATATAATTAAAATACAATATATAAATATATATAAATACATTATATCACACATTATATAAATATATTTATATAAATAATTTATATGATTATATTTAATATTATAAGTATTATACATAAATATAATTGTATAATGTGTACATTAAAATATACTTATTTGTATAAAATTTCATTTCATATAATATTAATTATAATATAAAAGTATAAATATATTTTATAAATTTATACATAAATATTATTTATTTAAAAAATGTATCATATAAAAACCTTATAGTTTTTTAAAATTTATATAATAATAATAATAATGGATTATACAGATACACACACATGCATATAAATAAACATGTATGCATTATATAAATAATGTATTTGATTATATGTATATTTTATATATTTGTATAAAAATATATAATATAAATTAACTTAATTATATAAATAAATATGTAATATATTGTATACATGCATATATATAAAAATACATATAAAAATACATTATATATATATATATAAAATAAATATACAGATTAATATTTACAAATAATAAATAAAATTATATTATTATAAAAATAATTATTTAAATTAATATATTGAATATCGATTTGTATACATAATATAAATATATATATAATATATTTGTATATAAATATACATAAAATTTCATCTGTATAGAAATATTATATTATATGTATATATATAATTTAATATTATGACTATATAATAATTAAATTAAACATATATTATATTAAATTGTGTACATATATATGTATATAAATATAATATATATTTAATACATATAAATGTATTTATAAAACATATAATATATATTTCTACTTATAAAAATATGTAATATATATATATATATATATATAATTTTATCTGTGTACTTAAAAATATAATATATATTTTTATATCTGTATAATTTATTTGTGTATTATAAAAATATATAATATATAATATATATAAATACATTATATGTATATATATAATATAATATGAAATATATATAATAATTAAATTAAACATATATTATATAAGATGTATGTATGTTAAAATAACATAATATAAATATAATAAATTGTATACAAATATAAATATATAATGTATAAATTTTAATACATATAAATGTATTTATAAAATATATAATGTATATATTTTTATACATGTAAATTTTGGCTATTTCAAAACCAGCTCAAAATGCACTTCTCAAAGATCAATTAGAGGTGGTTAAACGGCTTCTAAATCAATATACTAATCAGAAGTGGTTTAAACCCCCTCTAAATGATCACATTCGGTAAAATTAGTGAAAACTTAGAAGGGGTTTAAATCCCCTCTAAAATAACCCCAGCAAAATCTCCCTCTATTATACCAGTGGTTCCCAATAACCCCTGTAGCATTAAAGGTTAGAAACTTTATTGTTGCTTTTTCATAACCACCTCTAAATCATTTAGAGGAGGTTATAACCCCCTTTAATTATAAAAATAACCCCTTCCCATTCCTGTATTTTTCTGTAGTGAATCATGGATATTATTTTCCTAGGAGAAATAATATCTTTTTAAAATGATTGAGTCTAAAAAAAGATCATCCTTGAAGACATGCCGATTGTGAGGGAATATGATGGTGTGTTTCCTAAATAATTTCCCAGACTTCCTCTGAGTTGAGAGATTAAATTTTCAATTGACCTTATACTTGGGTAATTTCCATTATCTAAAACCCTATATATAATGGATGTTTTGGAACTTGAGGAGTTAAAGAAACAACTACAGGAGAATTTTAATAGTGGTTTAATACGCCCAAACACTTCACTTTGGGGTGAACCAATCATCTTCATCAAGAAAAAGGATACGTCAATACACCTTGGCGTTGATTATCATGATCTCATCAAGATCACGATAAATAACAAGTATTATATTCCTCATATTGATGAATTTTTTGACCATATATGTGGTGACCTATACTTATATAAGGTGGATCTTTGGTCAGGTTATTATCAAGTAAGGGATAAATAGAAGGATATCTTGAATACTACTTTCTGTACAAGGTATGGGTACTATGTGTTTATACTATTTCCATTCATAATCACTAATTATTTATCAATATTTATGGACATGATGAATATAGTCTTTATATATTACCTTAAAAAATATGTGCTAGTCTTTATAAATGATATTCTAATGTACTCTAAAAGTAATAAGGATCATAATGATCATCTGATCACTATGATAAAGACCTTAAAAAGGAAAATATTTATGAAAATTACAAAAAATTTGATTTTTGGTTAAATGAAGTCTCATTCTTGGGGAATATAATCCCATGTAATGGGATATATATGGACCCTTCAAAGATAAGAGTAATCGAAGGAAGTCACTGGACAACATATATGATAGATATATTTATTTTTCTTGGATTGGATTAGTATTATTGATGATTTTTGAGAAATTATTCATGATTTTTAAACCCTTTAACCAAACTAACTCGAAAGGAATTCATGTTTGTTTGGAATAATTAATGTGAATAGAGCTTCAACGAGTTGAAAAAGAGGCTTATCACAACACATATACTTACACTATCGATAAGTGGGGAACTTTATTATGGTATACAATAATGATTTGAAGAAGGGATTTAGATGTATACTACTACAAAATGAGAAAATGATAGCCTATGCCTCAATGAAATTGATAGTTCATGAATATAACTACCAAATGAATGATCTTGAGTTAACTGTAGTAATTTTCACATTAAAAATCTTTCAACATTATCTCTTTTTGGAGAAGTGTAAAATATAAAAAAATCATAAGAGCCTCAAATATATATTCTCATAGTTTGAACTAGATATACACCAATGAAGATGGTGAAATATGATTAAGGACAATTTCTACTCAATCCATTTCTATAATAGGAAAGAAAATAAAGCAGAAGAGGCTCTAAGTAGAAAGAATCTAAAAAATTTACCATTGATGAGAATTGATAAGGTTCTAATATTTTTAAAAATTAAAATATGGAAATGGGAATAATAAATAAAGAAACATCATCAACCGATTCACAAATTATTTGTCAAACATACCTTTTGTAGAAGATAAAGGATACTCAAAGAGATAATATGTAAATTTAGAAGAATGTTTTAGCTATAAGAAAATTTAAATCCTTATAGTTCAAAATTAATGAAGAAGGATTTGTAGGCTTTGAGTCATGACTATGTGTACTATCAAATACTTAGTTATTGAAGGAGTTGTTTGATGATGCACATATCTCAACCTTCTCTATCCATCCAGATAGCACAAAGATGTATTGAGATCTTTGAGAGCACTATTGGTGGGACAATATGAATTAGAAGATCATGGGGAATACACCAATGTTTCTTGTATGTTAGTAAGTTAAGTATGAAAGGGAAAAATCCAAAGGGGATGAAGAAACCATTACCCACACCTATATATAAATGGGTGAACATAACCATATAATTTTCACTAGTATTCTAAATACATAAAGAGGAAATAATGATATATGTGTTGTGTTGGATCCTATTACAAATAATTTTCACTTAATTGAAATTAAAAAAGGACTTATAACACGATCAAATTGAAAGGATATACTTTCTAAAAGCGGTGAGGCTTTATTTAACACCACTATTGATTTTATATAATCGATACTCAAGACTTAACTCCATGTTCTAGAAGTGTCTCCAACATGCTCTAAATACTTAGTTGAACTTCATCATGGATTATCACCTTCAAACTGATGTCCAATCTGAGAGGAATATTTAGAAACTGAAGGACATGTTATGATCATGCTCAACAGACTTCAAAGGAGGATCAGATAAACATCTTACACCACTCAAGTTCTTATATAATAATATTTTCCATTCAAGAATCAAAATGGATCTCTACGAATCAATTTATGGAAAGATATACAAAACACTTGTATGATAGAATTTTGTTGATGAATTAAAACAATTGGGTCCTAAAATGGTTGAGGAAGTGGTGGAAAATTTCAATACCATTTATATTCACATCAAAGATTCTCAAAGTCTATAGAATCGCTAAGCTGACAATCATCTAGGAGACTTAGAGTTTGATGTTGGAGATAAGGTATTCCTCCAAATATATCCATATAATAAACTCATGAGATTTGGAAATAATGGAAATCCTAGTCCAAGATACATTGTTCCCTTTAAAATCCTTGATCATGTCAGAGTGGTGTACTATAGACAAGCACTACCACCAAAACTATCTCAAGTACATGGTGTGTTCCATGTATCTCTCTATAAGATGTACATACCATACACCTCACATGTTATGAATCCATAGGTGGTACCATTTAAGAATGGCATTTCATTTGTGGAGTAGCCAATGGAGATCATAGATCATAGATACAAAGTTCTATGAAATAAGACAATTCACCTGGTTAAAGTACTATGGAGAAACAAAAAGTTTGGAGAAGCAACAAGGGAACCAAAGAATGTGATGAAATAGAATTACCCTCATCTGTTTTATTGTAAGAAATGAAAATTTATAGGGCGAAATTTATGATGTTGAAAGATTACAATAACCTGAAAATCTTTAAAAAAGTTTCTATTTGTGATTGAATTAAATTTCATATTATGGTTATAGAAAACCGATGAATTTATTTAGTTTTATTATATCCTATCGAATTTAAAATACCATTATATATAATAACCATTGACAATATAATTTTTGAATAATGATCATATGATTAGTATAAATATAGGCCTTTTATTAATCCAATTTACACGAAAAAAGAATTGATTACCTCGACCAATTGGATTATACCATATAAAGCCCATTTATTAGAGCTTCTAAGGGAGATAACATCACTATGATTTTACGTTAAACAAGCCTAATCAAAGATAAACAAATAAAGTATGATCGATTCCATTTATGGGATAATTTCATGCTCATTGATATCATGAACAAAACCATATATACAGAACCACCCCTTGAATATCTTACCATCACACACATTACCCATGTGGGTTTTTATGGTGTAATAAAGGTCTATGTATCAATACCATAATAATATGAATATTTATATTTCAATAGAATAATTTTTATATATACTTCTTATATTCATAACCTTATAAAAGATTTTAAATTGGATATGATAAAACACAAATTGTATTTTTGGGTAACATGTAATTTCAATTAAGAAATTTTTTTTGATTAATTAATGGAATTTTTAAATAAATTATATTTTAATAAAATATTATTATTAAATAATTTTTATTAAACACAATTTATAATATAATTTTTACGAAGAGAAATGTAATTTTTATAAGTTTTATAAACTATTATTGTCAAGAAACCTATCATTTCACAATAAATATTGATTTTTTAAAAGTAAAACTTAATCTATTTGAAAAATTATTTTAATAAAATTAATATTATTTTTGGAATCAGTATGCCAAAATTATCCAATGTTGAATTATTTATAATTTTTGTAGACAATAAAAAATTTAGGTAAAAAATTAAATACTGAATAAACTATGGTGTGTATTATGACAAAAAAATATCCCAAAAGTGACATAATAAATGAAATAAATGGAATCCATGACCAAATATATATTTCCCATTTAAAATAATGTGATTTTATTTTATTTTATTAATTTTATAAATCCATTATCAACCCTCTAAATTCTATATTATATTTTATGATTTTAAAATCATTTCTTTATAAACACAACTCACTTCTACATCACCAAGGGGAATATTTTATTGATTACATACCTTATAATTATAAAATAAATAAAACCACTCCTATTTTTTAGAGACCATGGGAAAAACCAAGGGAAGGTTTGTAGTTTTGAGTATTTTATTTTATAGAGTCAAAAATCTATATTTGGGTAATAGTAAAGAACCCCCATCACTATTCCTATATAAAACCAGCCAAAGATCCCATTCATATTCACTAAAAAATATAGGTGAAATTAATTACCCTTTAATACCCTTTATAGATTCTACCTGAGGTTCCCAAAATATCTCTATAAACTCTTCCCAATCTTTTGGAATCACCCTCTCAAGGTATGATACCTTTCTCTCTGTTCTTTTTAATTCAAGCACCTTAGTTGTATTTGACACTTATAATTTCAATTAGTTATGTTTTCAAGACATTATAAAGATACCTATACTACACAATTTACATCTTAATAGTTTTTTGATAATTTATCCCCTATCATTATATCATTTTCCTAATACATTACTATACCAAAATTTTAGTAAGAGACCCCTCTATCTTCTTTTCAATTCTGGCACCATCTTTGAATTTATCCGTTTAAATCTTATTTGGTTATATTTTAATGAACTTATAAAGATAAATATAATGTATAATTTAGGTTCCAATAATTAGAGATCGTTTATCCCCTCTCATTTATCATTTACCAATTCCATTATCAAAATTTTGAAAGGGATCCTCCCCCCTTTTATTCAAGCATCTTCTTTATTTTATGCATTTTATGTCCAATTTATAATGTTTTAATATTTCTGTAAGCATACATATTACGATCATTTTTATTTCAAAATTATTATATACACATTTATCTCCTATTAAATTATTTTATTAATCTTGATGTACTGCCATTATGCTATCGAAATTCCACTATGATTTTTCCATATCGAACCTTTGTATTGTGAACACCATCACTATTTCCAATCATGGTTATTCATCTATACATACCTCTAATTATTTTATTTGAAAATTATATTTATTTATTTCACACTCCTTGATCTTGTAATTAAAGTTTATGAAACATTATACTATGTTTAATGATTTATGTGGCACACTTATGCATGTACATGAGATGAAAGTGATGAGTGTGCAATGCATTGGGTAATGTTTTAGTCATCTGAGACATCACGTGTCAATTTATGGGGTGAATCTCATACATTATGGGGATTTTTACACCATGTTATGATGTATTGTTGGTTATTATTGACCTATGTTAATGATTTCATGTTTAATGTTGTCTCCACATTCCCATGCCACCTTTATATTAAGATACTATATGATGCCTCATTGTCAATGTTTATGATTTTCACGCCTTTTATTTCCCATTGAAATTTATATTGTCTAACACATAATAATTTCTTTTTTATTTCCATACTGGGATTTATATCTGACCCCTTTGTTATGTATATCCCCAGGTTATCCCATGTAGTCTTAAAAATTATGGAATATTATGATCATGTTAAGGATGTTTTTAATAATGATGATGTACCTAATATTTTAAGTTTTTATGATCTCAATCTTCTGGGTTATGTTATATGTAATATTATAGAATAAATCATTAGTTAATATTTAATAAATACAAGGGTTTTCATATTTCATGTTTTTTTGATATTATCAAAATGTGAGTATTTGAATATATTTATATAAATAACTATTATTTGGTGAATAAAAATAGAGATAATAATGATGAGTTTAATGTAATACAAGACATATTTTAATAGTTTTTTAGAAAATATTTATGGTTTAATAGGATGTTTAATTTAATTCACTATTAATTACATTCACGAGACATTTTATTATTTTAAAAAACCATTCATTGTATTATTTCTCACATGTTTCAGATCACTTTTTTAGTTATGTTATTATTTCATATCGATTAGTGTAATCAGATCCGATGATATATTAGATATCAGTAGAATTGTGAAGATGTGATATCGAGTCACCTACATAGATAAATCACAATTTTTTTATTTATTTGATTAATTAATATATTAGTATGGGATTTTTTTATTATATATCTTTCACATGTTATATGTCATACATTATTATTTACATGGATATCATATAGATTTATGTTTTCTTAAATATAAATTATTTTTCATTTATATGTTTAGTAAGAAAAATATTATTTTTATGTAACTCCATACATTTATGTGTAAATACCTCAAAAAAAGTCCCTAGTATAAATACTAGTATAGAAGATTCTGTGGATTCCACTTACCAATAAGTTATAATTTGATAACACCAATTTTCTACTTGAAAAGAAGGAGATGTTGTTGAAGATAAATACCTATTTTTTTGGTATATTATCATACATTGATCATTTAATTATAATATATTGTATGTTATTTTATTATGTACATACCTGAATACATTGTATTGGGTGATAAAAAGAGGTTATAATCCTTAGAAATATAAATGAACCATTATTATTTATATTATATTCTCATAAACACTTTTTAGTGGGTTTTGGGAAATGGGAAGACTTCTGGATTTATACTATTTTGATGTATTCCATTTGTGTTAACCATGTAAAACCGACATCTCATCACATATTTTTTATTACCAAGATGGAAAGATTAATTCTTCAATATCTTGTGATCTATATAACATAATAAAAAGATCTATTTGACATGATAATAAGTTTACCCACATAGCCACCATATTTAGGGTGATTAAGATCTAAATGGTTGAAAAATATTAAATATTAAATCCCCCACATGTTAAAGACTATGACCATCATGACATGGTTTTTTTGAATATTATGTTAATTTCCATTCATCCCAATCACATAAAAACAATATCATCCGGTAATAACATCACTAGTATCATTTCTACTGGTAGGCCCACATAAAAAACTTTGTAGAATATTCAATACCATTATATTTACCTTTTTAATCCCTCTAGTATATGATAAGTGAAATATATTTAAATAATTAAAATCCAATTTATTCTATATAAAGCTCTTGATAATACTATAATAATAATTTTTAAGTAACAAAGGAGAATATCATATTTTATTCCCTAAATCTAAGAGGATATTATTATTCAATTGTTATTATAGAGTAAATATAGTTTTTGAAAATTAAAATGATTTCCAAATTTGAAAATAATGGTACTCTTAATTTTGAGGTATAAATAAACTATTTATCATATAACATTTCTTGAATTATTATGTCCCCATATCGTTTAATGTGTGGTTGATCCATTCAGGGGAGTTTTTTTACTACTAAAAAATAAAATATTTGTTACACTAAACCTATTGGACAACATCATTTATAATAAGGAAATTTTTAACCATTAATGTCATTTTATAAACATTATTATCTAAATATTTCAATTTCTAGTGATCATTTTACCAAAAACATTTAAATGATTCATATCAGAGAGAATTTAGTCAATTGAAACAATCACTGTTATAATTGTCTCCTTTTTTATTTCAGTTTAATTGAGTATCATTTTTATTGCATTTGATTAATAGATAATTTTCAAAAAGTATTAATACAATTGTGCCCATTTCACTCATATTTTTAACCACATTTATCTACTAAGAGTTTAAATTTTTATAGTTGATAAAACAAGATCATTATTATGTATTCCACGAAAATGTTCATTTTTATAATAAAATTACTTACCCATGTGTTATCAAAACTGAATAGAATATCATTGAAAAACATATAAGTTAGCAGAAAATTATAAAATGGGATACTTTTCATAAAAAAATTGTATAAAATATATATTTACAATCAATATATAAATTATTTATATGGTCATAGAAATAGGTAGATAAATCATGTTAATCTATATTTTTTGGATATATATTTATTCAGTTTGGGATTTTATGACATTTAACTCAACCTTTTGTCAATTAAAAGTTATTTTTTTTAAAAATTTAGTGGCATATTAATATTCATTGACCACATAATTTTTAAAACAATTCTTAAGTCATATGTAATAAAAATTAAAAATTAAAAATTAAACCATCTATAAAAACTTCTCTGTGTGATTATTACATAATATGGATTATTAATAATAAAAATTTTGGATTGTGGTTGATGATTTGAAAAAGGAAAATAAAAAATGTCTTAAAAATATTGTAGAATTTGAGAGAAACGTGAATTTTATTTTATCTCAAATGACCATATTAGAAATATAAAATTCATTTCTATTATGTAACATCCTGACCTAGATTCTACTAATCAGTGGTCTGAGATGGTTCTCCCTAAGGACTCAAGCCCACCTCCCCACATGCTAGTTGATTTTTATTAGCAGTGAGGGCATAGGTTTTGGAGATAATATTCCCTCATATTAGAGTAAAAATATTATAAAGTAACTAGATATCATCCATAGTAGAAAATATGCAGAGTGAGGAGGTAGTAAATAATTGAAATGGAAAATTCTAAAATAATAAATGAAATTCTTTAAAATCCCTAATAGCCATGTCATACATACAAAACTGGTCACCCAATGGACTGACCATATGCATGGAGGAGTACATAAAGGAAATGGAAATAAAAGTATAGATCTCTATAACTAACTTTGATCCAGAACACATCTAAAAACACAAACTTTTATCAATAGAATTTTCCTCTTTTTATAATTATTTTATATAGTATAAAATACATTTATAACATAATGATCCCAACAAAAAATTTGTTCTCAAAAATGAAGAATGAAATAAGTGATATTCATAGAAATTAAGAAACCAATACAAATGTAATAGTAACATGACATTTGGAATAGTAATGTAAGAAAAATTAGGGTCTCTATACCACATACCAGATCTCTATGACACTTATGAGTTTCTCTAGCCCCCAAAAAAAATCCACATGAGTGGCTCTGTTTGAAAATGAAACTCTAGGCCTCATCCCTATCCATCATGAAATATATGGTCAACTTGAAAAGTATACATAAGGTCCACACGTACACCATGGTTCATGTACATGGGTGAGAAATAATCTTAATATTCCACTCCAATGATGAACCTATAAATATTCTATCATAAGTGCATGCTAAATTATTCTTACCCTAAAAGAGTCCAACTTAAAGAGGAAAATAAAATAAATAATGTGAATCCACTTTCAATCCTTGGTACCATGATCCTTATCAACTGGGAGATTTGACATCATCTATATTCATATTTATATGTATATATATATATACTTATTTATATATATTTACATAAATATGTATATACATGAGTAAGGTGAAGAAATTAAACAAATCAATAGCATTTAGTCATTGGGTCTGTAATACTGACCATCAGGACATCCTATGAATAGGGAATTCAGTTGGATGTCATACAACACAAGCCATATATAAGTAGGTTAATCTCTGGGACCATAATCCCAATCTATAATTCTTGCTTCATCCAGTATAAAAAATGTCTCTCAGTAAGCTATTTCACCATGGGAGGATAAATGTCTGAGCCCTAGGTTCACCTGTACTCACCTCCAATCACTATAATGAAGGATTTCATATACCATAGTAAAATCCTTTAAATTTTCACTCAGCTGGACATCATTCCACTCATGTAATGTAAATCCATTTTTATGTCTCATCACTAAGTACTAGTCTATAGGAAGTCATGGAATTGTGACTCAAATAATCCATAAGGGCATCACCCTTGGGTGATGTTTATCGAGAGATAACTAGTGAGACATCATGACCACCCTTCGAGGTCTCTGATGTGAAATGTCATAACCCATATTTTTCATGGGCATGAGACATCATGCCCAAACCCCCTGATAATGTAAGGCTCATAAGCCTAATCTTAAGAAGTATGTCTAAGTATGCTCATCATATAATCAAATCATTGCAAGTGTAATCATCCTCATCAGAAGTTAATTATAGGAGAGCATGATCATCCTCAACATATAATAATTCAAGGATACAAGAATCATCCTCATTATACAATAGATAAAGGAGAGTGGAATCATCCTCATTATATAATATACCGAGGAGAGGGAAACTATATTCATCAACATCGAAAATGGATGAGAATATCCACTGAACATATTTGGTTCAATGGTTAGATCCTAGGAAATACATTTGGAAATCCCAATAAATAAAAGAAGGTGGATCAGAAGCCGGATCCTAAGAAACATGTTTGGAAATCCACAATTGTAAGGGATCAATAGTAGGATCCCAGGAAGTACATTTGGTGCTCCCAAAAGAATAAAGTCACACATGATAGGTTCATCAGCCACAAACCAGGAAGCATGTAACACCCCATGATTTCATAGAAAAGTTATATCTTTAAATTAATTTAATTTCTTATATAGAACGCAACACCGACTTGGCATGTGTTATATGCAAGATTGAGTTTCGGTGAAATAAGACATTAGTATTATAATTATTTAAATGATATTTTTTTATCAATTAAATATTGTAATATGAATACTAAAATATAAATTTTAAATGTTATTTATAATATTTTCACATAAAAAAATATATTTATAATGAAATGAATAAGTTTTGTTAAAATATTTATAAATTTAGAAAAGCTATTTTCTTAAAAGAACTATTTTTATGTCCTTTTTTGAATAATAATAAAAATAATTTTATACACTAATAAAAATTGAATTTGGTAAAATGTACTTCATTTTTGAATTCAGAATATCAAAATTAGTTTAGGGTGAATTTTTTGTATTTTTATGAAAACATTCAATTTTTGATGAATAGTGAAAAATACTACACAGTACATCAAAAAAGACTTTTTCATTTAAATAATCAAATTTGAATAAAAATTTATCTTTAAGTATTAATAGATATATAATACATATATTAGTTCAATTTAATTAATAAATTGCCATAAAATGTAATTTTACAGTTTCTGTGAATTAAACATAAAAAATTCGAGAGAAAAAGTTTACATCAGTAAGTAAAATTTGGTTCAATAGAATGAAAATAAATTTTGATGAATAGTAAATTTTGAATTTTATTTACCACGTTTAAAAGTAAATTATGTAATTAAAGGTAAAAATAATATTAAAATTACCCCAGCACATGTCATAAATCTATTTGATAAGATTATTTCAACCAAAATCAACCTTAGGAAAAAATAAGATCCTTCTGATTTATTTGGGTTACATTAGTACATTTATTATATTTTATTTAAAGAAGAGTTAAAAGTGTTAAATTCAAAGTTTCAAAGCTAAACCATTTTTAATATAGGGTTATACATAAGATATATTCGACTATAGATATTTATTAAAAAGATAAAATTATTTCCTACATCATGGTATTTTATTTAAATTTTATGACATTAAATAATTAAATTTATTTATGACACAATGATGATGCATCAATTACCTTTTTAATGTAAGATTAAAATAATTAATTTTATAAATGTTAAACTAAATGTAAATTGAAACTTTTTATGCCTTAATAGAATTTTATAGGTGAATATGACATTTTAGTGTTGATTCAATGTATTGTTTTCTAAGTAATCAAGTTGTTACGACATTCACAAAAATCAAATACTAAATAGTGTTAAAACTGACATTAATGAGTTTTTAAAACAAATACTATATTTTTAAATGATATACTACTCCTAAAAATCTAAGATTCAAACAAAAGACTTATATAATGTTAGATATGTCATTAATGAACAAGTTTAGGTTCTCTTGGAATTTTATATTAACAATATTGACCATGCAATATAAAAATACAATAAGACATTGTAAAAGTTAAACTATTTAACTAAGAGTTAAATCTAAAGGATAAGGTTAATATGGCAACATAAACTTCTATAAAACCTATTGGTTGTGAGTATTTCAACCCATCCCCACCTTAACCTCGAAATAAATCCATTTTTACATATTATAAACAAAAAATGATTTTATAATAAATTAATATTTTAGATTTTCCGAATGTGCCCTCACCTCTCTTATAAAAGGGTACTTTACCTTCTCTTAAATTCACGACTTCAAATCCATTTTTCTTGACAAAACCCTACTCAAATATCCTCAAAACAACCCTAAATTAAACTTGAAGGCCTTATATTTTTCATAAACCCAACTTAAGGATCCCTTGTGTTCAAATCAAAAGGAAGAACCCAAAGAAGAGGTAATTATTTCATAACCTCTTTCAAAGTTATTTTTTTCTTACACTTACTATATATTTTTTGTTTCCATTAAAAAAAATAACTCTAGAACCGTACACATAATAAGATTTTATTCTAAATATGGTATAACCATATTAATTATTCTATCCATCTTATGAATGACAAAGTCACCATACATGCATACGGACGACTTACCGTCTCCACGTCGTAGTGTAGTTTGTTATTCAACACTTCATTATTTATATGGGTATAATAATGAGTATAATTTATGTAAATAATAAATATTACATGTTAATTATTCTGTATATTTAATATACTATCCAATTATATAATATTTTATAATCAGTAGAATGATATCGTCACTCATGCGTACGTACAGCTTACTGTCTCCAAGATGCACGTTCACCATTAAAATGATGATTATAAAAATATGTATCATTAATAAGTATTAAATATAATACATAATAATGGTACCAGATATATATATATATACATATACCTCATTCACTTACTTCTGTTCAATACGATATGAAAATGAAAACGACGTTTAAGTGTATGTACGACCTACCGTCTCCATAAACGGTGTTTTCCATTTCATATATCTATATATTATACATATTTATATTCTAAATATATATGATACGTAAATAATTTTTTATATTACTGAAACAATTAAATCATGATATAAGTGATACGATCAAGAATAACAAGTAAAAACACGTACAATAAAGAAAGCGATTGTTACCTGACATATTATTTTAATTTATAAATTATTATTAAATGGGTAGTATAAATCCATAAATTAATCAGGTATGATATCATATATATTAATATGGCTCCGGTATAATTTAATAACACACTATGGTCATTATACAAAAGGTTAATGGTACCCTCAACCAAAGGAAAGTACAAGGTAAGGGTTAATTCCTCAATCTCAATATTATCTGAGATTGTTTATGTGTAAGTATTTACTGGGACATATTTATCATCCATGTCCATTTTTTATAAAACAAATTTCAAATGGAATCCATTAAGTATTTATGGAAGGGTATCTTAAACTATATCATCATATTAAATGTTTTAAATATTTATTTTTTCTAAATTTATTTAATTAATGTCGATGTTTTCAAAATGAGTTTAAGGATTTATTATTTTGGACATAATTGTTTTAAAATGTTAATCCCATTCAAAATTTTCAAAGTGGTATGGTACAATTTAATTCAAAAATTTATTTTAAATAACTTTATAAATTGTATGACTTTTAAATGATTTCATGAAAAATGGATATTTCTCTCAATGAGTTTTACTGATCATTTCAAACTATGTTAACATCCTTTACTGGATATTATTCTTGATTGAGGATGATTAATTATAAGAAAATATTCTATATAGTATTTAATGAGTTATGATATTTTTAAATTTGGATGTGCTATTTTTATACCATTCATGGCTTATGGTTAAAGAATTGATATTTTGTATGCTAGTTTTAATACGAATGTTTATGTTATGCTTCACCCTTTTTCATATGAGGAATTCATTGGACTTAGTAAGTGATGGGCATGGACCACTATTACCCCTCTATGCATAAGTAGGTATCATGAGACAAACTAGTGTCCTGTAATAAGGCCTTGAACAAATTTATATTTAGGGTCTTGGAACGAGGCCTTGACTTTGTGGATAAGATGTCCAACATTATGCATTCTATCATTATGAGAATAGTTATTAATGTTACAAATGATTATTCAACTAATATAATATCTATGAGAATAATTAAGTGGCTATTTATTTATCTTTTCCATATTATGCTGAAGTTTATGTTAAAAGGGATTTTTTTTCAATTTTATACCTTGCCATAAAAGTTTATGATTATTTATTATAGATTCCGCTATATTTTTTATCCTTACTAAGCATTTGATCTCACCTCTTTGTTACGTATTATTTTCCCAGGATGAAAAGTAGTATATTATGATTTATATTCATGTTTAATCTAATGGAAAAGTGGCATTCTCAAAGAATTATTTATGCTATGTTTTATGTTAGAAATTGTACTGTAAATTCTATGTATGTAATCTATTTTTCAAGACTTCTAAACTGATCAGTCCTTCGGGACTTGATTTCATGTAATCATGCCAATGTATTAAAATAAGGCACTGGATCTAGAATTTTGGGGTTGGTGCATTATAGTTGTTATTAGAGGAAGTTTAGCAGCAACCTTGGAAATAGATTTAGATAAACTCTAATTATGAAACTTTACCGTAAGATTGAATTTGAGGATTATTATATAGGAACATCCAATTTTTTTTGTAATGTAGATATTATGTGGGTTTTCTAAGAAAGAAATAATTGTTTGTATAGTACAAGTGGACGTGGTTCTGGCATAAATTGTTATTGGAATTAAAACTCTGATAAGGAGTTTTGGGCATGACCCAAGATATCTGGGTACACGACAACTGTCCTTACTATGCACCTAGTTTGACACTCTTAGGGGATATTCTTAGGAAAAATCACATTTTATTTAAAAACCATTATGAAGGATTTATGAGTAAATATTTCTATAAAGAAATGAATGTTATGATTATTAGATGAGATTTGTTTAAATATTCAATTAATGATGATAATGTTTATTGTTTTTTTATTATACATTATGATATAATCTAACCTAGTTTATGTCAAAATTGCATCTAGTATAAGGAATGTGAACTCCAGCAATACACAAAGTCCAAAGAGTTAAAAGGATCATATCTTTCATGGTCTTAAGCCAATATTTAGAAGTGAAATAATCTCCCACGTACCCAAATCATATGAATAAATCATATCATATATTAATAAGATAAGTAAAGAATTCTATGAGTCCTGTGGATTTAAAGGGAAGCAAGAAAATAAGAGGATGGAAAAAAATATGGTTAAAGGGAAGGAGATAAATAAGGATTTTCCCACATTTGATAACTATGTAAAGAATCACCATGGTAAATTCTTGAAGGGAATGGGAGTATGTTATAAGTGTGGACAAAAATGACACCACCTTCGTCATTTCAAGGGTAAGAAAAAGGTTTCAAATGTACAATTCTTCATCTAAAAGGCGTTGGGACACTACGCGAATCAATGCCCAAATCATCAGAGTATACCCAAAATGATGCTATTAGATAATAATCATGTTATGGTACTACCGCAGATGAAGAGGAATGACTAGTGTTCTTATGTTGTTATTAAGGAATTATGTCATTTAAGTGTGGTATCAATGATGTACTGGTTATATAAATCATTGAAATAAATAAGGATTGTAATGTAGTACTATTTCATTGAGGATTTGATATTATATGGTTCAAATAAAAGTTATTCAATACCACATTAATGTTTTTGGAAAATAGATGGTTGAAGGAAAGATAAACCTTAAAATGGTTCTTATACTGAGGTAGTGATTTTGGAACAAGATATGATTGATTTGGATAAATTATATTGAATATTCTTGACTACCTCGAAACTGATTAATGATTTTTAAATTCCATCATTTTTAGAGTTTAAAACATTTATGGATTTAAGGAGTATATCCAATATTCTGTGTTTTTTCCAAAGTAATAAGGAAGTACATATATATTCAATTAAGGTTTTATGGTAATTTCAGAAGTTACCATGTTTTAATAAAATACATGATGAAGGTATTCACATTTTGATCTTCACTATTTTATGTTTACCATACTTATAAATTTTTGGACTGTTAGTTTGGACAGAAGTATTTTGGATAAGTCTAAAGGTTGGAATTTAGTAAGTTGAACAATTTATT
The DNA here is from genome assembly GCA_963277665.1 of Viscum album. NCBI lineage: Eukaryota > Viridiplantae > Streptophyta > Magnoliopsida > Santalales > Viscaceae > Viscum > Viscum album. Next base: position 644,355,098 of record OY728125.1, on the reverse strand, counting down.
TTTTTGTATGAGGTTAAAGTATGTTTTGTTGGATACTTTGACCTAACCCATTTGGTTTTCATTAAAAATTTAGAGAATTAATAGATTACTTGTGGACCTTATGATTTATCAAATTCGTTTCAGGTGTAAAAAAATGATTTTTTTAACATTCATTTCCTAGTGTAAGGGATGAAGTCAAAATAGATCGAAGCACAAACAAATGATGAGATTATGATTATGACAGGTAATGAATTCAAGTATGTTTTCATGAGTTCTTATCCTGATAGTAAATTAATCCCTCATATTAAAAAAAGTATCTAAAAAATGTGTTATCCTAATAAATTATGTTTTGTTGAACTGGTGATACTTTAAATCATTATATATTCATAGCTTTTAGGCCCTCAATTTTACATTTATTGTTCACTTGTTTGTGATTGATGACCTCAAACACTCCCTATAAATATTTATGTTTTTCATCCAATTACGTGTCTCTAATTTCCACCAATGTTCTTATATTTGAAATCCTATTTTGGTGGTGACTTTTTCATTTCCCTTTCCCTTTTATGTAAACTAAATTTATTAACCCTATTTCCGATGGAAGTTTTCAACAAATGTATTTTCTATTTTCAACATTTTATTTTCTAAGAAAAATTTCAAATTGGGAGGATGAAATTAATAGGAGGGGAGAATGTAACACCCCAATATTTATAAGAAGTTATCTCTTTAAATATATTTAATAGCTTATATTTCACAAAACATCATCTTAGATTGTATTATACGCAAGATTGAGTCTCTACAAAATAAAAAATTAGTATTATAAATATTTAAATGATATATTTATCTATCAATTAAATATTGTAATATGAATAGTGAAATATAAATTTTAAATTTTATTTATAATTTTTTCACATAAATAAAATATATTTATAATGAAATGTATAAGTTTTGTGAAAATATTTATATATTTAGAAATGTAATTTTCTTAAAAGAACTACTTTTTATGTTCTTTTTTGAACTATAATAAACTTAATTTTATACACTCATAAAAGTTGAATTTGGTAAAATGGACTTCATTTTTGAATTTGTAATATCAAAATCATCTTAGGGTAAATTTTTGTTATTTTTCTAAAAACATTCATCTTTTTATGAAGAGTGAAAAATTCTGCATAGTACTTAAAAATTGACTTTTTCATTTAAATAATTATTTTTAAATAAAAATTTATCTTAAAATTAAAAATTGAAACATAATACATATATTATTACAATGTAAGTCATTGGAGTCATTTTATAATAATATTAGATATTTAAAATTTTATTGAACCTTTATAACGTCTTTTTACTCACCTTCTAGGCACATTTACGCACCTTCTAGGAATATTAACAAATTTACATAAAATATAATTTTACCACTTCTATGAATTGAATTTAAAAAATTTGAGAGACACAATTGACATAAGTAAGTAAAATGTGGTTCAATAGGATGAAAATATTTTTTCTCGGTGAATAGTAACTTTTGAATTTTATTTACCATGATTAAATGTAAATAAAGTAATTAAATGTAAAAATAATATTAAAATTACCGAAAACATGTCCTAATTCTATTGTATAAGTGTATTTTGACCAAAATTAACCTTAGGACAAAAATAAGATCCTTTTGATCCATTTGGGTTAGATTAGGACATTTATTATATTTCAGTTAAAGAAGAGTTAAAAGTGTTAAATTCAAAGTTGAATAACTAAAAAATTTTTAATATAGGGTTACACATAAGATAAGTTTGACTATATATATTAATTAGAAATATAAAAATATTTCATACATCATGGTATTTTGTCTATAATTTTAGACATTAAATAATTAAATTTATTTATGACACAATGATGATGCAGTAATTACCTTAATAAAGAAATATTAAACTAATTGATGTAAAAAATATTAAAATAAATTTAAATTGAAACTTTTGATACCATAAATGAATTTTATATGTGAATATGACATTTTATGGTTGATTAAATGTATTTTTTTCTAAGTAATAAAGTTTTTATGACTTAAAAAAAACAAAATACTAAATAGTGTTAAAATTTACATAAATGAGTTTTTAAAACAAATACTATATTATTAAATGATATAATATAACTAAAGATCAAATATTCATTAAAAGGACTTATATAATGTTATATATTTCATTAATGAACCACTAGAGATTTTATTGTCATTTTATAGTAACTATATTGACAATGTTATATAAAAATACAAGAAGGCATGGTAAAAGTTAAACTATTTTACTAAGAGTAAAATATAAAAGAAAAGGTTAATATATTGACCTAAACTTATCTAAAACCTATTGGTTTAGAGTATTGCGACCCGTCCCCACCATATCCTAGAAATAAATCCATTTGGAGGTATTAGAAACTGAAAATTATTTTATAATAAATTAATATATCAAGATTTTCCAAAAGTGCCCCTCACCTCTCTTATAAATGGGTACATCCCCTTCTCTTAAATTAACACCTCCAAATCCATTTGGATAGGCCAACCCTAATCAAATATCCTTCCAACTACCCTCACATAAACCTATATGCCTTAATTTTTTTTAAAAAGCCAATTTATGGAGCCATTTTGTTCTAATCAAAAGGAAGAACCCAAGGAAGAGGTAATTATTTCATCACCTATTTAAAAGTTATTTACTTATTCCTCTTCCCCTTTCTTTGTTGTTTCCATAAAAAAATAATACCTCTATTAAAATATACACAATTAGATGTTATTATAAATATGGTACATGCATATTCATTATTCTATCCATCCTATGAATGACAAAGTCATCATACGTGCGTACGTACGGCTTACAGTCTCTATGTCATGGTGTAGTTTTTTATTCAACACTTCATTATTTGGATGGGTATAATAACGAGTATAATTGATTTAGATAATAAATTTAACATTTTAATGATTATGTATATATAATATATCATCCAATTACATATTATTTCACCATCGATATAATGACATCTTCACTCGTGCGTACGTACTACTTACCATCTCCACAACACGATGAGATTCATTTCGATGTTCACCATTCAACAATGATTATAAAAATATATATTATTAATAAGTATGTAATATATTAAATAATAATGATACTTTATATATATATATATATACATATATCTTATTCACTTACTTTAGTTCAATACGATATGAAAACCGAAACAGCGTTTATGCATACATTCGACCTACCATCTCCATAAACAGTGTTTTCCATTTCATATATTTAACTATTATACATATTTATATTTTAAATATATATGATACATAAATAATATTTTATAATCTGTAAGAAATTAAATCATGATATAAGTGATAAGATCAAGAATAACAAGTTAAAACACTTATTTTAAAGAAAGCGATTATTACCTGAAAAGTTATTTTAACATAGAAATTATTATTAAATGGGTCGTATAAAGCCATAAATGAATCAGGTATGATATAATAAATATGAATATAGTTTTGGTATAATTTAATAACATACTATGGTCATTATACAGGAGGTTAAATGTACCCTCGACCAAATGAATGTACAAGGTAAGGGTTAATTCCTCAATCTCATTATTATCTGAGATTGTTTATGTGTAAGTATTTAATGGAATATATTTATCATATATGTCCAAGTTTCCTAATTTTTTTTTCAAAATAAATATTTTAAGGTTTTATGGAAGGGTACATTTAACTAGATCATCATTTTAAAATTTTAAAATTTTTATTTTTTCTAAATTTATTTAATTAATTTATATGTTTTCAAAATGATTTTAAGGATTTATTTATATCGACATGATTATTTTAAAATGTTAATTCCATTAAAAAGTTTCAAAGTGTAATGAGACAGTTTGATACAAAAATTTATTTTAAATAACTTCCTATATAAATTGTGTGGCTTTAAAATGATTTCATTAAAAGTGATATTTCTCTCAAAGAGTTTTACTAATCCTTTCCAACTATGTTAACATCATTTACTAGATATTTTTATAGATCAAGGTTTATTAATTATAATACAATATTCTATATTGTATTGAATGAGTTCTAATGTGTTTAACTATGGATATGATATTTTTATATCATTCATGGTTTACAGTTAAAGTATTTACATTTTGTATTCTAGTTTTAATATGAATGTTTATGTTATGTTTTCCCATTTTCATATGAGTAATTCATTGGACTTAATAAGTTATCGGTCGAGCCCGATATAGCCCCTCTATGCATCAGTAGGTCTCATGAAAAAAACTAGTGTCTTGGAACAAGGACTTGGAAAAATTTATATTTAGGTTCTTGGAATAGGGCCTTGACTTTGTGGTTAAGATGCATGACATTATTAATTCCATCATTATGAGATTAGTTATTAATGTTACATGTGATTATTTGAATATTAGAATATCCATGTGAATATGTAAATGGAATTATTTTATTTTTCTTTCCCATATTAGGCTGAAGTTTATGTTTAAAGGGCTTTTGTTTCAATTTTATACCTTGCAATAAACGTTTATGATTACTTATGATATCTTCTGCTATATTTTGTTATACTCACTCAGCATATGTGCTCACCACTTTCTTATGTTTTATTTTACAAGTATTCCAAGAAGTATATTATGATTTATATGTAGGTTTAAGTTAAAGGAATAATGTTGTTATCAAATGATTATTTATACTGTGTTTTATGTTAGAAATTATAATGTAATGTTTATGTATGGAATCTATATTTAAAGACTGCTAAACTGATCGGTCCTTCGGGACTTGATTACTTGTAATCATGATAATGTATTAAAATAATTCTCTGGCTCTAGGCTTCTTGGGTCGAGGCATTACAAAGATCCTATGGTAACCAACAATGAATCGGTAGTAAACACATGAATTCATAAATAAAGATAGAGGGTGGTCAAATGCCTAAACCCACCACTACGTCTATATCCGCTTTGGCCTAGAAGTTAGGCATGGGTTCTGAGGTGACACCGACTACCATCACAATCAAAACCATATGTACTAGATTAGGTTCAGTCAAACATCGAGTCACCCAATGGTCCTGCCATGTTAAGATACTAGAGATTCATGTTACTCAGGATCCTCTATGTTTACACATAAGAGAAGGTATCCCACTCGAGATCCTTAATATAAAAGGTAAATGATGAATCCTATATGGGATCCTTAGTTGTAAAAAAATAGAGGCCCCTTACATGGGATCCTCAGAATGGTCTATATGGTGAGGTGTCTTTTGAGCATGTATTGTTTCAACAATCCTCTATATTTTTATGATGATTTGGATGCTCACAAATAACCTTATTTTTCATTCTAATGATTTTAAATTAAGTATATTTTAGGAAATTAATATTATCTATATTCCCAATTTTGGAATATTTTTAAAGTATATGATTCACATGAAATATTTTTCAAAGTGTTTTTAAAGCTACTTAGCATGTTCTGGAAACACTGTTCATACCATACATTGGAGAGCATAGCATAAAGATTAAACACTATTTTTATTTTATGAGAGTTCACATAAGTATGGTAAAATAACCTTATGTTTTGAAGGAACCTTACTTTTGTTATATGAGAAAATTATTTATAAAGAACCTTATATAAGTATGTAACCTTTTGTTTGGTTCATAAAATTATGGATCAGCTACTCTACTTTTGTAACGAACCTTACATTTTATCAAGATGTATGGATCTTGTACCTTACATTCTGAAGAAAATAAAAGTATGAATTATATGCCATATATTTTTAAAGAGAATAAAAAAGTATGGATCATCAACCTTATGTTTGTAATAAACCTTACATTTGGAACCCAATGTTTGACTTCTTCAAGTTCCATAGATTTGAATTTATGAATTTATTGTGCAAAAGTCTTTTGTGGAATATCAGGCTGATTTCAAGCCAGATTCAAGGCCTAATTTTAAAGTGTATCTTTAACCGATTTAAATCCATTTATGCGTAATTAAAAGATCAATTTAAGAGGAGGTTTTTGTGCAGATTATTAAGGGAAGTAATGACTACTCTACTTTTTCAATCATTTGAATATATTGATATGTTAGGTGACTTTTGTGGATCTGAATTTATGAATAAATTTATCATCTTTATTCTATATATTCTATGTATTTGAATTTTTATAAGATACATGGGTGATAAGATATCTCTTGAATTCATGGAAATTACAAGATTTATCTGGAGATATTAAAGTTTCACAAAAACAAAGATATACTGATTCTTTAATGAGATATTTTATAGATCTACATATATAAAGAATGATCAGATTATGTTTTATGTTAGAGAAAAAATGTTGAAGATTTACTTATTCTAAATTGGAAATCTATCGTGAAACTGCTACTGATTTGTTACTGAATATATTTCAAGATCAATTGTAATCGGTTCATTTCAGAACTACTCTTATCTAGAGAACAACCTTTATGAAAATGAAAATCCATTCACTATCAGTTGTGTATTGCTGCAAACTGTAAAGATAAATAAGAAAGTATTTTAAATAAAATACTCTGTTTTTTTGAGTACCAGATTCTTGTACTAATCTATTTGATCAGATCTGTGTCTAGAACTAGAAGGCTCCGTTTCAGCCTTAAACTATAAAGGTGTCAACTTCTTGCACTCAATTGTGGATGGTATTGTGAAAAGACGACTGAATAATGAATATCACCAAGCTCGTATAGAAGAGCATTGGTGGAGAGAACTAGGGGTTCTTTGTGCCTTGAACCACTATAAATATTTTCATCCTGATATATGTTTATTTCCACTGTATAAACAATCTAATAAAGATAAAAGTACATAATTGATTGTAATCAAGATTTATTGAGATGTTTTCAAAGACATAACTCACCCCCTCTTGTATAAATTTTGAATAACACGATAAAACAATTGGAATCAAAGGATAGTTCTTTTATTAAAGCTATAGCAAGCTGAATGTAAAGGATTATATAGATATCTCAATGGCTGATACATGAGAGGGAATGTCAATTATTTGAGTTATGTACTTAAATGGTGAAAACTATGGATATTAAAAATTGAGGATGATCATCTATTTGAAGAATCTTGGATATAGAGTCTACTCAAAAAATATTACTCCTTACGAAATTCTTGAGAAACCTGAAACATGGAGTGTAGCTACTGAAGAAAATTATGACATAAATTCAAAAAATATGAATGCTATCATATGTGGTCTAGGACCAGATGAATTTTATCAAGTATATCAATGCCCTACTACATATGAGATGTGGTTGAGAATTACAGTTGCCTATGAAGGAACTGACAATGTTAAAAAATGAGGCATGCTACAACAAATCTAAAATTTAATACATTTATAATGATTGATGGTGAAAGCATCACTCAAGTGAAAGGAAGGATTACAGAGATATTCAATAACATTACTGCCCTGGGAAATCCTATTAACCATGAAGATCAAGCCTTCAAAGTACCGAGAGTGCTTCTAACCCAATGGAATGGGATATCAGTATCCATTAGGCAATCATCACCTGTTAAAAATATAGCAATGATTGAATTGATTGGAACCCTGATGATGTATAAAGTAGAGACGGTAGATGAAGCTAATGAGTATAAAGTCATGGTAAAAAGAGAAAATACTGCCATGAAAGTTACATCCCACAAGAAGAAGAGTAGAAAGATGAAACAAGAGACCAAAAAGGAAGAAAGTCATGACTCATCTGATTCAGAATTGGAACTAGCACAGATGGATAGGAAATTCTACTAATTTTATAAGAAGAAGAAAGGATTCATAAAATCCTTCAAGAAAGATTATAAAGATCCAAAAGAAGTTAGATGCTATGAATGCAAGAAAATAGGTCACATAAGACCTTCCTGTCCTCTACTGAATAGTGAAAAGAAAAATAATTTTTTCAAAAATATTTATTATGAAAAGAAAGATACAAGAGTAATGAAATCTACATGGAGTGTTTATTAAGACTCCAGTATCTCATTAAATTTTGGCTTAGAAAAATAAGAATCAAATCTAAAAGCAAACATGTGCTTCATGGATGAAGATAATGAGGTACAATCTTATTACTCTTATAATTCTGATTCTGACCCTAGATTTTCAAATGAAAACATACTTCCTACTGCAAAATTCTAGAAAAAATATACGATTCCTTATTAAAAAAATAATAAATCACTAAAGAATATTCACAATGAAATTTTAGGATAAAGAGATACTTTGGTACAAAAATCAAGATTTAATTGAAAAATATAACTCATCTAACACAAAAAATGTAGATTATGAAACCAAGATCAATACACTAAAAGATGAAGTAGAAACCTACAAAAGTAAAGCTCTCATTTTTAAAAAAGAAGAAAATAATTTAAATGAAATTCTTTGTAAAGAATGTGATTAAGAAAGGAAGATATGGAATAGGCAGTAAAGGTGAGAAACCTAAACTGTACAAAAACTACTTTGTTCCAAATTCAAAAAGTGTAATTTGTAATTATTGTGGAACAAAAGGTCATATAACTAAAAAATGTTATTTAAGAAATCCCCAAATAAGTAAAATTAAAAAGGTCTTTATTCCAGACTATTTATTTGACTCATGTTATTATAGAAAAACCAAGAAAATTGGGATACCCAGATCACTACTAGCTAACATTGGTGGACCCAAGAAAATATGGGTACCAAAATAATCATTTGTTTAAATACATTTCTAGGAAGCATGTCACATAAGGAGAAAAGAAATATGGTACATGGGTAGTGGTTTCTCTAGGTATATGAGTTTAAAATCATCGAACTTTAAAACCTTAACACAAAAGGATGGTGGATTAGTCACCTTTGGTGACAATTCCAAAGGAAAAATTATTAGTATTAGAAATGTTAGAGATCCAGAAGATATCTCAATCAATAAAGAACTTTATGTACAAGGATTGAAACATAACATGATAAGTATATCTAAAATTTGTGATGATGGTTATTGTGTTGATTTTTCTAAAAACTTCTTTTCTATTTTTAAAGATAAATTGCTTAAATTTGGAGCAAGCATAACTGACAATATTTATACCCTAGACATAAATTCCTTGTGTAAAAAAATTAAATTGTTTAACTGCTAAAATAAATGAATCCTGGATCTGGCATAGAAGACTTGAACATTGAAATATTTATTCTTTACATATTTTATCTCAAAAACAATTAGTTTTTGATTTAACTAGTTTTAAATTTGATAGTGAAAGATTTTGTGATGCATGTCAAATTGGAAAGCCACATAAATCATCTTTCAAATCAATTAACAAAATTGCTAATTATAAACCTTTATAACTTATCCATACAGATCTGTTTAGGCTTTCAAGAGTAGCATGTTTTGATGATGAAATATATATATATGTTTTAATTGATGACTATACTATATTTACATGGATATAATTTCTAAAATATAAAAATGAAGCTTTTACCATTTTTGAATGTTTTTGAAAAGATGTTCAAAATGAAAAGAATTTAAAAACAATTTCACTTTGACGAGATCATGGTGGAGAATTTGAGAATCATGAATTCAATTAGTTTTTCTCAAATCAAGGAATTAAACACACCTTCTATACACCAATAACACCTCACAAAATGGAATTGTTGAAAGAATAGAAAGAACTATTCAGGAAATGGAAAGGAATATCCTAAATGAATATAGTCTTCCTACATATTTCTAGGCAGAAGCTATAAGAACAACCTGCTATATAATGAATAGAGTTTTAATCTGACCAATTTTTAAAAATACACCCCATAATATTTTGAATAACAAAAAATTTAAAGTAAAATAATTTAATGTTTTTGGATGCAAGGTTTATATATTAAACACCAAGGATATTCTTGGTATGTTTTATCTAAAATCATATAAAGTGAATTTATTAGGATATTTTTCTACCTTCATATCTTATATAGTTTTTAATAAATAGTCAAGGATTATTGAAGAATCAATTCATGTTAAGTTTTATGAATTTAACACTTTTTACAAAATGAATGTTCAAATTGATGAATCTAACCCAAATGATAACATGAGACTTCAAAACCTAAAATGCGACTTTGAAAATAATATAAAAAAAACTCAGTCCAGTTCAGAAGAACATGAAACTGATAAAACAAATAGTGTTTACCTAGATAGTCAATAAATCTAAAGAATCATCCTTTGGAAATTTTTATTGGAGACATAGACACAGGATTAAAAACTAGATGAAATATAGGAAATCTAGTTGTTTTTTCTGCCTTTCCATCCCAAATAGAACCAAAGTCAATAGAAGAAGCCATAGTTGATGAAAGTTGGATGATATCAATATGAGAATTAAACCAAATCAAAATAAATGAATTCTGTAGATTAGTTGAAAGACCAAATATCTATCCTTTTATTGGAACTAAATGGTTCTTTAGAAATAATAAATATGATCAATGAATTATAACTAGAAATAAATCAAGTCTTGTAGCTAAAGGACATAATCAGGAAGAAGGTATATATTATGATGAGACCTTTCCCCCTTTAGCTAGATTAGAAGTCATTAGGATCCTTTTTTCCTATGAATCTCATATGAACTTTAAATTATTTCAAATGGATGTTAAGTATTCCTTTTTAAATAGTTATTTAATAGAGGAAGTCTACGTAGAACAACCTCCTGGTTTTGAAAATTCTAAAAAATCATATTTTGTTTTCAAACTTACTAAAGCTCTTTATGACCTTAAATGAGAACCTAGAGCTTGTTATGAAAGATTAATTTCTTTCCTTTTGAAAAATTATTTTACTATTGGAATGGAAGATCCAACATGTTTTAATAAAACAACAAATTCTAAAATTCTATTGGTTCAAATTTAGATTGATGATGTGATTTTTAGATCAACAAATAAAACAATTTGTCATGAGTTTTAAAACATAATGTAAAAAGAATTTGTAATGATTATGATGGGAGAATTGAATTTCTTTTTTGGAATTCAAATCTATCAAAAATATTTTGGAAAAGTTTTGAATCAAATCAAATACATTAATGATTTATTAAATAAATTTTGACTTGAAAACAGAAAGGCATATACAACTCCTATGTGTAATAACATAAAATTGATTTGAATGAAATTGGAAAACCAGTAGAAAACAAGTTATATAGAGGTATGATTTCTAGTTTATTATATCTTACTGCTTGCATTCCAAATATTATGTATTTCGTATATATTTTTGAAATATTTCAATCAAATCCTAAGGAATCTCATCTTAATTCTCTTAAAAGAAATTTTGATATTTAAAAAGAACTATTTTCAATCGCTTTGTTATCCAAAACTCTTGATTTTAATTTAATTTCATATTCAGATGCTAACTTTGGAATTTATAGATTAGATAGAAAAATCACATTATGAACCTGTCACTTTTTAGGAATATCTTTAGTGTCATGGTCTAGTAATAAGAAACACTCAATTGTATTATCAATAATCGAGGCAGAATATGTATCTGCAGACAGTTGTTTTAAATAGGTTTTGTGGATGAAAAACACTCTTATGGAATTTAGACTAAATTTTATTAATTCACCTATTTTATGTGATAATACTAGTGCTATAAATATTTCAAAAAACCCTATAAGTCATTCTATAACAAATCATATTGATATTAGACATCATTTTCGAAGATATCATTTTCTTTAAAAGGATATATTCTAAGAATTTTTATGTACTGAATTTCGATTAGATGATATTTTTACTACACCACCTACCACTACAAGTTTTTATTTTATTAAGGCGGAGTTATGTTTATTTAATTTTAAATATATATTTTAATTTTTTTAATTCTTTTAACTAAATTTTATTTCATTTTAATCTTAATTTTATTTGATCGTATTATTTTAAATTTTCACTATTTAAAATAATTTAGTTACTCATATTTTAAAAACATAAACTTTTATTTTTATCTTTTAATAAATTTTAAATACGCCGCATACAATTTTTTTAAATTCTTTAATGATTATTAAGTAGGTAATGAAATGGGAATCAATGCTCTATCAGAAACCGTATTGAATTCCAAAACCGATCATTTTCTCAATACCTTTTGAACTAATAACACCCTTCACCTCTTCCGTCTTCCATTGCTCAAACATTCTAAACCCTATCATCTAAAACCTTTAGATATTTTTAAATAAAATAGAAAAAAACAAATAGAATTGAAGAAGGTGAATGCAGTGATGCAAAGCTTTAGCATTCAACGGAATGTAAAATCCTTCAGGGAAAATTCTTTGATCTGGAATGGATGTATTAGACGAATCTGAAACTGAAGCAAGAGTTATCCTTCCAAGGTATTGAAACGATATTCAATGAGGACTACACTGAATTTCTGTATGAAGGTTAGTCAAGAAGTTTCTTTAAATCTGTTCAATTTATTTTGGGAGATACATAAGATTCAATAGTTCTGAGTATCAAAGAGAGAGAGTTATCGATCTCTTCTGTTGAAATTGCAAGAATCTTGAACTGCCCTCGAAAGGGAATTTTTCTTTTTTGATCTGAAGTCTATCATGGATAACAATCATAAATTTGAAGATATAACGTCTTTTCTATTTGGTTCAACTAACATGATGAAAATTTTAGTCAATTATTTAGAACTAGATCAAAAAATTTGGTTAAGTTTATTCAGACATGGATAGCCCCAAGTATATCTGAAATGGAGAAAGTTTTTTTCCAGATATGTATATTATTATTCTTTTTTAAGTGATATAAAGCTGAATTTTCCATGATACATGATTAGATATTTGAGTTACTACTATCAACATGAGGATACAATGAGTTTTTATCCTTATGGAAGGATGATATCAAAGCTATTTTTTAAGAAATACATGGTGAGGCTGATCGATACAAGAGTCAGATGCCATCATAATAATGTGTTGAATGCTGGAACTTTGAGAAATCTTGGATTTTTCTAGAGCACTGTAAAAGGTAAAATCATGCATATTAGAGCAGATGAGGATAAGGAATCTGCTCAGGGGGGCAACATGAAAAATTTAAAGATGGTATGGCTGAATCCTGAATAGGGGAAGTTCAAATGATTACAAAAAAAACTCAGATTTAAAATAGAATATGAGCCTACTGATGGAGAAAGTCAGGAATGACTCTCAAGCTCAAGGAAGATAATAGTTGGTCAGGAACCCACTACAGGGACATTTCTTGAAACTAGAGACATTTTAAGTTATAATTTAATGAGAGAATCAATTCAAGTAGAAATTCCAGAGGAAGCTGCTTCTCGAGCAGAAGTTGAAATTTTGATTCATGTTGAGGCAGAGACAAGAACCGAGGAAGTACCTCAGGTTAAAAAATATCAAGAAATGGAAAATATTGATCAATCTATAGATCAAATTAAATATGTACACAAAATTCATAAAGAAATCCAAGAAACAATTGCTTGGGATGAGCACCTTCCTTTAGAAGTAGAGAATGAAGAATCATCAGTTCACGAACATTTCTCTGAAATCCATACATAAATTCTGAATGAATCTTTCTCAGTTGAGAATTATGGAGAAAAATTAGTTGAGAAACCAATGGAGTAGAATGAAGAAGAAAAATCAGATGCTCAATCTTTATGACTAATTTTAGTAGATCCAGTTGTGATTCAAGAAGAGGGTGCCTCTAATTCTAGGTCTGGTCATGTTGAAAAAAATTTCAAAAAATATAACAGAGCTAAAGCAAAGAATGCTGATTTAAGAAGAGAGTTAGAAAAATAGAAATAGGGATTTCTAAATCTGAAAGAAAGTTCTTTTTCAAAGCAATATGTTAATGTTTTTAAGAAAGTATTTCTACCAGAGGTTGAAAAGTTGAAATTATAATTCGTGTTAAAATATTATTTTATAGATTTGAAAACTTTTATAGGGAAACAGTTTGCAACATTCATAGTAATTAAAGAAAGTAAATCAAGTAATTCTTCTGATTTGATCAAGATATTCCATGCCATTATATATTTAATGAGAAATATGAATGATAAGTTCCAGGATTTACAGTGTAATAGTGCTCCTTTGTCTCTCTTATTAGACAATCATAAATTCCTTGTTGACCAGCTTACCTCAGGTGAACCGAGTATTAGAAAATTATTTAATAGATTCACTGAGAAGCTAAATCAGTTTATGGAGAAAAAGAAAATATTTCATGAATTTTTCAGAGTAAACCTCATTAAAGATATTCATTTGACCCAGTAAAGAAGGTATCTAATCATTGAGCTTGGAGATGGTGTAATGAAGAAATTAAGGTAAAATTTGGATGAGTTGAAAGATGTTACTCTGAATCGATGAAATACCCTTTTTCAAACCCTTAACCAAACAACCTTTAATCATGTTCATTAATGTACTTTTATACTATTTTATCAATAACATTTCAAATTTATCATATTTGATTGGTTTTTACTTTTGTTTATGTCCATGTTAGATTGCCTCAAAAAATCCATATTTCTTTATTGATAAATAGCTTCTCATGGAATTTTATTACAAGTTATATACTAAATTAAATATGTTATATTCCTTTTCCTATCATTATTTTTGATATCACAAAAAGGGGGAGAAATTTGGATAAACACAACAATTTATAAAGGAATATAAATTTGTTTTTGTTTTTTAAATATACCTTTGGAGGAGGAGAATTTGTTTTTTCAAGAGAGACATTTGGTTGTCTTTGTAAAATTACAAATTTCATGTAAATAATTTTTATGGTTTCTATGATCATAAAAAAGGGTGATATTGTTGGGAATCTATTGTTTCAACAATACTCTATATTTTTATGATTATTTTGATGCTCACAAATACCCTTATTTGTTATTCTAATGATTTTACTTTAAGTATATTTTAGGAAATTAATATTCTTTATATTACCAATTTTGGAATAATATTAAAGCATATGATTCACGTGAAATATTTGTCAATGTGTTCGGAAATCTATTCAGTGTGTTCTGGAAACACTGTTCATACCATACATTGGAGAGCATAGCATAAGTATTATATCCTATGTTTATTTTATGAGAGTTTAGAAAAGTATGGTTAATCAACATTATGTTAATAGAAAATTATGGTAAAAGAACTTTACATTTGGAAGGAACCTTACGTTTGTTATATGAGAAAAGTATGGATGAAGTACCATAATTAAGTATGGAACCTTACGTTTGCTTCACAAAAGTATGGATCATCAACCCTACTTTTTTAATGAACCTTATGTTTTATTTAGAAGTTTGTATCATGTACCTTACATTCTAAAGAAAAGAAAAGTATGAATTATATACTATACATTTTTAAGGTGAAGAAAAAAGTATGGATCATCAACCATATGTTTGTAATCAACCTTACGTTTGACTTCTTCAGGTGTTAAAGATTTGAATTTATAACTTTTTTGTGAAACCGTATTTTGAGGAATATCAGGCTGATTTCAATCCAGATTCAAGGACCAGTTTTGAAGAGAATATTTTACTAATTATAGTCATTTATATGTAATTTAAAGGATCAATTTAAGAGGAGAATTTTGTGCAGATTATTAAGGTATGTAACATCTGCTCTTTTATTCAAATATTTCAATATTGCGATCCGTTATATGAATTTTGTGGATATGAATTTATGAATAAACCACTCATCTTAATTCTATATTTTATGTGAATATGATTTTTTGTATGATACATGGGTTAAAAGATATTTGTTGGATTCACGGTGATTAGAATATTTATCTGGATATATTTGAGTTTCACAACAACAGAGATATGCTAATTCTTTAAAGAGATCTTTTACAGATCTACTGCTATAAAGAATGATTAGATTATTTTTTATGTCTGAGAAAAAACGTTGAAGATTAACTTATTCTAAATTGGAAATATAACATGAATGCACAATTGATTTGTTTCTAAATATATTTCAAGATCAATTGCAACTGGGTCAATTCAGAACTGCACTAATCTGAACAACAACCTTTCTGAAAATGATGATCCATTCAGTATCAGTTGTATACTGCTGAAAACTGTGAAGATCAACTGGAAGTATTTTAAAACATATACTCTTTTACTATGAGTACCGGCTTCTCGTACTAAGATGTTTGATTGGATATGTGTTTAGAACCCGAGGGCTCTGTTTCAACCTTAAACTGTAAATGTGTAAACTGCCTGCACTCAGTTGTGGATGGTCTTGTGAAAAGAGGACCGACTTGTAAAAATCCCTAAGCTCATAAAGAAGAATGTTGGCGGAGTGGAATAGGGGATCTTTGTTCCCCGAACCACTATAAATTTTTGTGTCCAGATATCTATTTATCTCTACTGCATAAACAATCTGATAAAGATTAAAGGATAGAATTGATTATCATCAAGATTTATTGAGAAGTTCTGAAAGACACAATTCACCCAACTCTTGTGCATATTTTTTATAACAAGATCTAATAGTGTCCTACATGGAACCCTTGATAATAGAGTACATAGGTAGAGGGATCCTACATGGGATCCTCAAAAAGAGTAAATAGGTAAGGGTATTCTAAAAGGGATTACCATGGTGATCATGTAAGTGAAAGAATCCCATAGGGTACCCTCGACAACTATTCTAAGATAAAGTCATCCTACATGGTATCCTCAAAAACAACTAATCTTATGAACTCTTAGGCCAGAGCGATACATCTCACATGATAGGTGTCAAAAAAGTAAGATCTACAACAACATTGGTTATGGGAGAAGGATCATGGATTATCTCAGATCACGAGGTATCACTCTCAAGATATGGTTGGATTCAATTACTAGAGGAAGAACCTCTTTATTTAGATAAAAGGCCCAAAACACCCCTTAAGATTCCTCAAATCACCCCAAAACTTCCACCATCATGATATAAATGGAAAACTACTTATAATGGAATCATCTTATTTCCAATTTTGACTCTAGGGAATAAAAAATTAAAAAACCTCAAAAGGGAAGAAAACGGGGAGTACATGGTGTGTGTACCCTAGTAAAAAATGTGTTCCCTCAATAACCCACATGGTTTTGTACTCCAGGTGGATTTGGCTTGTAAAATACCAATTACAAGGAGATTTGATCATATGGACGATGTTTACCCTACATAGGGTACTTACCCACACTACTAGAAATTCCTTCTATACCAACGCCTATATCCCAATTGTTTAGAAAAACCATTGGGATAGGTTTCCTATACCAACAGTTTGTTGAAAACTGTTGGTATAGTAATTATTAGAGTTTTTTTCCCACCAGTTTGCAAAACTGTTGTGATAGGTCCGGGTAGAGAGACCTTTACCAACAGTTATATATAAACATTGGGATATGTGTTAGTTTTCCCAATGGTTTTTTTGAAACCATTGGGATAGGTGATAGGTTCCCCCTTATGCCAACAGTTCATGGGAACCATTGGTATAGGTATGATATTTACCAATGGTTTTAAAAAACCGTTAGGATAGAATTCCACAAATGCAGCCACAATTCAAATCGGGATCCTGCCACATTGCGCCCTAAATGAGAGCTCCCTTCTAGTGTGAAAACCCTTCTACCAAGAAACCGATTGTTTGTTCTTCCACATAAAATCTGTAAGTTATGTGTTTTATGTTATAACTCAATTTATTCCATTTTTAACTCTTATTTATTTGAAGACAAAGTTGTTTTTTTGTTTTGATTATCCGTAAAGAACAGCTCCCCTATTCTTTGCGAACCCTTCTTCCCAACCTGCGATCCATCATTGATTCAAATGTCATGATTTATTTTTCGGGGCAATGGGAGGGGTGGTGTGCAATGGGAGGGGGTTTTCTATGTGGGGGGGGGGGGGGGGTTGTGTAGTGGGAGGGGGTTGTAGGGGGTGTTGTGCAGTGGGAGGGGGGATGTGGGGGGGTGTAGTGGTAATGGGGGGGGGGTTGTGTAGTGGGAGGGGGGTTGGCTGGGCTACAGGGGGGCTGTGTAGTGGGAGGGGGTTGGCTGTAGATGGGCTGTGCAGTGGGGGGGAGGGGCTATAGTGGGTGGGTGTGCAGGGTGGGGGATGCAAGGGATGAGGGGGGATGCACAATGTGGGGGGTGGGGGCTTCAGGGGGAGGTGAGGGAGAGGACTGGAGGGGCTGTAGGGGGGGTTGGATGTAGTGGAGGATGTGTAGTGGGAGGTGTTGGCTATGGGGGGGTGGGGGTGTAGGGGGGTATGTAGTGAGAGTGGAGGGGGGGGGGGGCTATGTAGTGGGAGGGGGTTGGTTGTGAGAGGGTTGGTTGTGGGGGGGGGGGTGTAGTAGGTCCGATTGCAGACCTAATCCAAACATCCTCCCGACGTATTCTCAGCCGTGAAATACCTTCCAGTAGAATATCCTTCTTCAATCAAACAAATTTTTATTTCTACACTTCAAAATAGTAAGTGTTATCTTAGTTTTAGTGTTCTTCCCCTTTTTATTTTATGTTTGATGTTTTGATTTCGGTTAAATTAGAGTTAATGATGTTGGAGTATCGAAACCTTTTTTTGTTTTTTTTCTTGTTCTACACTTCATACATTGTAAATTGTATGTTTCGTGGGGTTTGTTTAGTTCAAGGGGTAAAGGGTTTTTTTCTGTTTTTTTAGTGGGGGTGGGCTATCCATGTGAGGGGTGTGGCCTGTCCATGGGGGTTGGGGTGGGCTGTCTTGGACACATTATAGACCCTAAACAGCCCCACACTCCTAGAAATCCCCCCTCCCCCACCCCCTTGACCACCCGACCCCCTAGACAGCCCTTCCACCCCCGTGGATAGCCCACCCACCATCCGGGACAGCCCCGCCACCCCCATGGACAGCCCGACCACCCTCCTAGACACCCCATACCCACCTGGACAACCCCCACCCCTGTGGACAGACTACCCACCCCCTGGACACCACATACCCCCTGGACAGCCCCACCAACCTCGTGGACAGCCCACCAACCCTCCCTGTACCCCCGTGGACAGCCCCGTCCACCCCCTGGACACCCCTCCCCCCGCAGAAAGCCCCCACCCCCGTGGACAGCCCGCCCACCCCCTCGACACCCTGTACCCCCAAGACATCCCCACCACCCCCACCCCTTGGACATCCCACCCAACCCCTGGACACCTTGTACCCCCAGGACAACCCCCCACCCCCTGGAAAGCCCCCCCACCCCCTGGACACCCCTGACCTCCCTGGATAGTCCCGCCACCCCCGTGGATAGCCCGCCCACCCCTTGGACAGCCCCACCCTTGTGGATAGCCCCCCCTGAACACCCGCCCACCACCCCATACTCCCCCACCCCCCGGACGCCCCACCCTCGGGAAACCCCCCCCCCCCCCCCCACCCCCTTGACTGCCCCGACCCCACTGGACAACCCCGCTTCCCCCATGGACAGCCCGACCACCCCCGTGGGCAGCCCGCCCACCACTTGGAGAACCCGCCCACCCCCTGGACACCCCGTACCCCCCCTGGACGGCCCCGCCACCCCCATGGACAGCCCGCCCACCCCCTGGACACCATGTACCCCCTGGACAGCCCCGCCCACCCCCTGGACACCCCACTCACCAACTTGGACAGCCCGCCCACCCCCTAGACTCACCCTACTCCCTGGATAGCCCGACCACCCCCGTGGAAAACCCTCCCACTTGGACACCCCCACCCCCTACATATGCCCCACCCCTGGACACCCCGACCCCCTGGACGGCCCCGCCACCCCCTTGGACAGTCGCACCCCCTGTACACTCCCTCCCCCTTGGGCAATGTATGTGATCACTAAAATTATCTACTAAAATATTAAATTCCTTCCATCTAAAATATAGTCAACTCCGGAATAATGCTCCACCACAAGTGTACATGATCATGTACACTCATGTATAGTTCTTCAAAGATATTTTGTTATAAATATAGTATTTTGTTTTCTTTTATATTATGATTCACATTTAGAGTAGTGTGTCAGTTATGGTTTCATATAAAGTGAACAATTATCATTTACATAATTATATTTTTGATGAAACATCAATCTTATTGAATTGATTTTGACGAAATGACTGGTAAAAATATTTTTTTTACAGAATTGATAGATTTTGGATGTATGAAACTGATCGAATCTCAAGCGATTTTCAAAAAAAATTGGAGATATTTTTAAATTTTTCATTTCAAAATGCTTCAGATAGTGGTCGCACACACTTCCAATGTTCCATTTTTGTTGGCAGAACATGATTGAGCCATGAAAAAGCAAACTACCACATAATAAAATATGGTTTTCAAGAAAACTACTATGTGTGGTATCACAATGGGGAGAAAATGAAATATCAAATTGCTGCTGATCCAAATGAGAGGGCTGGAGTGGAGAATTTGTTATATAACCAGTTTCCATTTATTCATCATCATAAAAAAGAAATGATTCCGACCCAAGACGACTTAGATATGAGCACACATGATGCTTCTAATAAAAATGATGATGTTGTCAGGGTGAAAAAATTGAATGATGCTGCCACGAATCCAGTATATCGACAAATGTGATAAAATGAAAAATCTGTAATTTTTAATATGATTGTTTAATGGGAAAACTATGTATGAGATTTCTAATAAAACAATCAATTACATTCTTACCTTCTTGAAGGATTTACTTCCAGATGATGTAGATATTCCATCAAACCACTATATGACATGGAAGTTAGTTGATGAACTTGGATTTTCATGAAAAAAAATTCATGCATTCCCGAAATATTGCGGTTTATTCTGGGAGGAAACCACTGAATGAAATGATTGTATAAAATGTGGAACATCCTGTTGGGAGTCAAAAACTGATGGAACACCATCCCATGTGCCACAAAAAGTAATGTGGCACTTTCCATTGATCCCAAAACTCTAGAATCTTTTTATGTCTGATAAATATCAATAAAAATGAGATGGAATGATACTAAGAGAAAAAAGACTAATGATGAGTTTGTTCACTCTGCAGATGGATTTTCATGGAAGATATTTGATGCTCGATATCCTGGTTTTGCAGCTGACATGCGTAATGTGAGGCTAGGTCTTTCATGCGATAGTTTTAATCCATTTGGGAAGATGCTTACTTCACACAGCACATAGCCAGTTTTTATACACATTTATAATATTCCCCCATGGTTGTGTCTGAAAAAACATTTCACTTTCATCAGTATACTCATATCAGGCCCTTTTATCCTAGTATTGATATTGACGTATACAAGAAACATTTAATAAAAGAGTTGAAACTTATTTGGGAAGTGGGTGTGTGCACATATGAGGCATATTCGAAAGACATATTTCTGATGCGTTCTACACTTATGTGGATGATCAATAATTTTCCATCTTATGCAATGATTTATGGATGGTGCAAGAAGGTAAAATAGTCATGTCCTATTTTAATGAAGAATACACGATCTAGGAGACCGAAATATCACTGTAGTTTCAGTTTTATGGGATAACTTTGATTCTTTCCAATGGACCATCCACATAAAAATAATCATCGAAGATTTGATAATACCATAGAGACAGATGATCCACCTCAGCGTATGTCTGGAACTGATGTGCTTAATGAATTGAAAGATTTCATTTTTTCATTCAGGAAGTGTCAAATAAAATATGGAAAGAGAAAGAATGTTTCCACTGAAACCTATTACAATTGGAAGAAGAGGAATATCTATTTTTATTTGAATTATTGGTCAACCAATTTGTTACATCATTGATTAGATGTAATGAAAATTTAAAAGAATATATGTTAAATGTTGCATTCTATACTTCTAAATGTTAAGGGAAAGACAAAAGATGATTTATGGTCTCAGTGTGACTTGGTGGATTGGGGCATTAGACAAAAATTACATCCTGTGCGTATCAGTGAAAATAAATGGAAAGTTCCATGTTCTTCTAATGTGATGACACCTATGAAAAAAAAACAATTTATAGAAGTATTATAGACTATAAGAGTTCTTGATGGATATTCAAGAAACATATCTAAATGGGTCAACAGAAGATATTTGAAGCTAAAATCATTGAAGACTCATGATTATCACATTCTTCTGCATGAGTTGATTCCAATAGAAATCCGTCATATTTTGTCCAATAATGTAAGGGTGACTATTATTCAGTTGTTCCATTTGTTTAGAGATCTTTGTGCTAAGAAGTTGTCCAAGTCTTTCTTGAAAACAATGTTGAGATATGCCCCATTAATTTTGTGTGAGTTGGAGAAAATATTTCATCCATCATTTTTCACATGCATGCTGCATCTAACTGTCCATATTTCCACTAAAATACTTCTTGGAGGACCTATTTATTTTCATTGGTTGTATCAAACTGAAAGAAATATGTACACACTAAAGTCTTATGTCTGAAATAGGAATCACTCTGAAGGTTCTATCATGAACTGTTTCTTGTCTCAAGAATGTATGGATTTCTGCTCAATGTATTTTTCTGATCTTACTACAAGAATGAACAGACCAATGAGAAATGAAGAATAATAGTAAGAGCAAATTGAAACCATTTTTCCATCACTTCCTCAAACCGGAGGAATTCCTGGTTCATATACATTGAATACATTAAGCCTTGAAGTGCGAGAGATGGCACATCACATTGTTTTGTTCAAATGTGATTTGTTCAATGACTACATCAGGTAACTAAATTGAATATGAATATCTTATATATATATGTTAATATATTCATATTTTTTATCTGCAGGGAACATAAAACAATGATAAATATAAAGCATCATTTTTTATATTTGAGGAGGGAGTCTTTACATAGAAAAGAGTATTCTGCTTGGTTAAAATTGAAGGTAAACATATTACTGTTTAAAATAATTAAAGAAATATTTAATTAAGTTTAATATTCATTTATATTGCAGGTATTGAGTTTGCCTGCTGACTCTGTCTCTGAGGAAATAAGAGCTTTGTCTTTTGGTCCTAATACCGTGGTTTGTGACTGTAAATCAATTGTTATCAATGGGTACAAATTTATTTTCACTGAACAATCAAAGAACATGAGAACACAACATGATGGTGTTATGGTTACTACCACAATAGATTGTTATTCTAGTGCATCAGATAATAGACCGCAATTTGAAATTGTGGGTTATGATGGAGTCGTTGAAAAAATAGTAATATTGGATTATTACTCTCATGGACAAGTCACGATGATGAAATGCCATTGGTTTGATTTTATGACAATACATGGCACATTTTTTGATGATTGTGGATTTCGAGTAATTAATATGACTCACACTCTTGCTACCGAAGAACTATATGTATTGGAATAAATGGATAAACATGTTTTCTATGTCAAAGACCAACTTCGACCCAAATTTGGTGTCATAGTTGAAGTAATTCCAAAAAATATTTTTTATGATGGTGATGATGGAATAGACACTGTCACTACCGTTGGAACCAATCCATTTACTTTTTTTGATGACTCTCATAGCTCAATTTTCAGAGTTGATTTTGAACATGAAGTTGTGGTGGAAAATATATAGAATCATCCATCCATGTTCTCAATTCTTTTGGTTTACCTTGAGTTGGGGTTTTAAGGTTGGTACTATTCAAATTGATTTAATATTGATTACAAATATGTTGTATCCTATTTTACCGTTATGTGCATTTTTTGTGTTTTTTGGTTGGATTTTTTATTTGAATTTCATTTTCAAATTTGGAATTGATCTATATTTAAACATACGAAACAAACATTTCTAACTTGGTGAACATTTCAATGCTTCAATTGTGATTTGTATAAAAATTGTATGACTCTATATCCTCTCTTTTATATTTTACCAGGTAATGAACATGATGGTTTGTATTATTTTGAAAAACATGTATTGAAACCTATATCATCTACCTAAGCTAAAGAAATTAAAATTTTCATTAATTTTGACAACTATTTCACCACTTATGAATATAGTAGAATCAATGTTCCATGATTTTAATAGACTGATGACACTTTGTAAATAATCATCCTACTAAAAATTAAAATTTTCCCTCTCATTTATTTTGTTTTTGGGTTACACATTAGTTATACTTTTCTATTAACTTCCATATTTGTTTTTAAATGCATGAATATGAAACCAATTGAAGAGAGGTGACAAAAACAGATTATGGACAACAGTCATCGCATGGATGAGCTAGGCATTCCACCACTAGTGCCTACAGTGAGTACTTTATTTCAAATATATTTATTTAAATAATATATAATGTCATGTGATTGATTTTTTTAAACATTCTTTCAGGATCCATCTATTAGGCGACAGTTATTTGAGGAGAATCCAAGTTGTGGTCCCAGTAATTAGGGTGTTCGTACGGGGGGGGGGGGGGGGGTGGTACGGGAGCTAGACGATCTGGTCGGCGTGCCTGATTAGACGTTGCCCCTCCCACTGACATACCATCCATCCCAAATTCTAATCCCGGTGTGCCATTAGGGACACAAAGGATATTTAGGCCTCCCATGTTTTCACCACCCTTTACATCTGACCCTCCTCACCTGTCTGTATCATATCCAATGATGATTCCCACTCCCCATCCAGCATTTGTCCAGCCATCCATGTCATCTTCTTTTACTACTACTTGGATCTATCTGGACTTTTATATTCCATCTTCTTTGACTACTGCTCCACAAGATTCTATCCCTATGGAGCATATATTGGGACCCACTCCATTTGTACAGAATGTTCCTTCAGTTTCTGCAGATCCAGCAACACCCATTGATCAGAATACCACAGGTATACTTATACAACCCTAACAAATTGTTACACCATTATTTATTTTCATTATAATATGTATTGATAAAATATTTTATTTTATTTCATAATAGATACATCTATTGATAGAAGGAGGGGGTGGGGGCGTACATGCATGCGTTTGGTGTGGAACTGCCCCACGCAGTTGATGGTGGAATACAATGAAGATAGTTAGATTATTGAAAAATCAGGGTAGCAATGTCATAGTTTTTCGCCGACGCTTTCCAAATACTCCAACATCATTCCTGTCAGCCCACTCTCATGGAGACAGCTGCTAAATGAATTCAAGGATAAATCATGGGTAGATATATATATAAAAAAATATGTTGTATTTAATGAAATATATTAATTTTTGTATTTATATTAATTAATATTTTGGTTTCAGCTGTAGTTTAATTTCCCCAATGGCGAGGGTGCATGAACAACAAGTTTAAAGGATTTAGGTGAGCATTGGAGAGATTATAAGCATTATTTGTACATTGGCTGGCATGATAGAGTGGGAACAGAGTCAGTGGTAGTCCTAGTTGTGGATGACTGTCCATTATAACAGTACCGACAGATGATTACTCATTGGGTGACTAGACAATTTATGGTATTAATCAAATTAGAAGTATATAAATGAAAATTTTCATGTTTTTCGTTAATAATAATTATTGAATTTTATTTAGGATGCATCTGGAAGAAAAAAAACATTGATTCTAAGAAATACGTCTAGACATCAGGACGTACTATGATGCCAGATCATGAGAGACAACTGGTATGACAGTTTATAATATTTCTTTACGACTTGCACTTTCTATTGCTTCCTCTGTAATTTATTCGATTGCTAAAGTTTTTATATAATTTTAGTTATGAAATTACTGTTTTTTTCTATCCTATTTTTAATTATGGTTTCCTACAATCAATTTCATTTTAGAGTCATAAATTGAATATAGAAGGATGTGTGCCTCGAGAAAAACTATTTTGCTCGAGTAAAAAGAAGAAAGATGGAACTATAGTTAATGAACTGACTCAGCATCAAATTATAAGTTTTACTTAATAGATTTAAAATTTTCATCTCTATTTTGTAACTTAATAGTCTATTTATATTTGTAACATGCTACTTTAGAGGCCCTTGATGCCCAAGAACCTGACAATTTTGAGCCAAAAGATCACTTACATCAGGTGTTGGGAGATGAGAACCCTAGTAGAGTACGCTACCAGCCTAGGAAGAGTATAGTTTCGATGAGTTATTGGCCCTCCTTAGGTACAAGTTTTAGTGCCACCATGTTTTAGTAGGTTAAGGCATAATCAAAACAGGCTGAAAAAGGGCCAGAGAGACGACATCATAGCCTGCTATGGAAAACACTGCATTTATGAAACTGATGGAATCTTTACATCCAAAACTTCCATAAAATGCTAGCACTGCTTGTGAGGAATATATGTCATAGATGTTTTCTATATATGGTGCACCAAGTGGAAGTTCTAGTGGTGGTCAAGAAATTGGTGAGGAGGAGGCTAAGGCGGAGGAGGAGGAGGCGAAGGAGGATGCCGAGGCAGAGGAGGAGGGCAAGGTGGAGACTGAGGTAGAGGAGGAGGGCGATGAGGAGGCCGAGGCTGAGTACGAGAGTGAGGGGGAGGGTTGGGATGATGATGGGGACGACGATGAGGACGAGGGAGAGGGTGAAGATGATGGTGATGATAGTGATGGTGAAGAGGGACATATTTATCCATTACATTTTTGACTGATATTACTGACCTTTGATGTTTATTGATTTGTTGTGACTAAATATATGTGTGATTAGGTAGGTCACATTATCTTTATTTTTTATTTATAAATAATAAAACTTGATTTGATGATTTTCTGTGAAATCCCCCAATTTTAATGAAATTATAATTTTTTAGTGGAATTTAGAAAATTGGTGGTCTGATTAGAAGTTGATATAATGATATTATTTTTTAAAACTTGAATGAATTTGCTTAGAAAATACGTAAATACCACCCCATGAACCCAATAAAGCCCCCCAGACATCTCCCCACCCTCCTCCCTGGACCCCGGACAACCCCCCAGAAAACCCCTCGAACAGCCCCCCAAACAGCCCCCAGACAGCCCCCACCCTCCTTCCTGGACCCCGGATAGCCCCCCACCCTCCTCCTTGGACCCCAGACATCCCCCAGATAGCCTCCACCCTCCTTCCTAGACCCCGGAAAACCCCCACCCTTCTCTTGGACCCCAGACAACCCCTCAAACAGCCCAGCGGATAGCCCCCAGACAGCCCCCCAGATAGCCCCCCGGACAGCCCCACCACCCTCCTCCTTGGACATTGGACAACCCCCCCACTCATCCCCCTGGATAGCCCCTGGATATCCCCCACCCTAATTCCTGGACCCCAGACCACCCCCCTCCTTCCTGGACCCTGGAAAACCCCCCACCCTTCTTTTAGTATGCATAACCCACACCACATATATCCCCATCCTCCACTGAGTACCCCACACAACTATGTATCACCTACATCATCACAAAAACCACTAAATCATAAGGCCACTATGCCCAATATATGCTCTCTTCAAGATTCACCATATATCCCAATCTAATTAACATTCCATTACTATTACTTCAGTACCAAGCACCAACCACCTACCTTGATTCCGGAGACAATCGAACTCTTAAATCGATGTCTTGGATTCCAATCTAAGATATCTTCAATATTCACCCTAAATCTCAACGGAAAAGAGGGTTTTAGAGATTCGGAAGAAGATGAGAGAATAGTGAAAACCCTAATCGAAAAGAGGAAGCAAGGAGAGGATTTTATGTAAAAACAAGAGACATTTAGAAAACTGACCAAATTCTTTCTGATTGTGTTGATACTTTAGCACAAGGGTCTATCGGTCATTTGTGATGTGTAAGAGTCAACCCCATCTCAATCTGAGGCACAATGTGGCTGGTACCACTCAAAGTGTCTCACTTTTATTTTAAATGAACAACATTTTAAGTAAAAACAACAACTGGAATACGGGAAACTGACCAAACGCATTTATATTCTTTTATACTTTGGGAAAACGATCCATGAGTAATTTGTGATGTGTACGAGTCAACCCCACCTCAATCCGAGGCATAGTGTGTCCGGTACCACTCAAACTGTCTCACATTTATTTGAAATGGACAAGATTTTAAGTTAAAACAAAAACTTACATACTGAAAACTGACCAAACACATTTGGATTCTGTTGATACTTTAGAAAAAAGATACATGGGTCATTTGTGATGTGTACGAGTCAACCTCACCTCAATCCAAGGCGCGGTGTGGCCGATACCACTCAAATTGTCTCACTTTTATTTGAAATGGACAAGATTTTAAGTGAAAACAACAACTTTCATATGGAAAACTGACCAAAATATTTCTGATTCTATTGATACTTTAAGAAAATGATCCATGAGTCATCTATAACGTGTTAGATTCAACCCCGCCTCAATATGTGGCATGGTGTGGCTGGTATCACTCAAAGTTTATCTTTTTTTTAAAATGGGAACAGTTTTAAGTAAAAACAACAAACATTCAGAAAACCGACCAAACATATTATGATTGTGTTGATACTTTATAAAAACGATCAATGAGTCATTTGTGATGTGTAAGAGTCAACCCTATATGAATCTGAGGGATGGTGTGGTTGTTACCACTCAAAGTGTCTCACTTTTATTTGAAATGGAGAACATTTTAAGTGAAATCAAAAACTTGAATATGGAAAACAAACCAAACACATTCTGATTATATTGATACTTTATAAAAAATATCAATGGGTCATTTGTGATGTGTAAAAGTCAACACCGTCTCAATTTGAGGCATGTTGTGGGTGGTATCACTAAAATTGTCTCACTTTTATTTGACATGGACTGGATTTTAATTTAAACCAAAAAATTTCATATGGAAAACCAACCAAACACTTTCTAATTGTTTTGATACTTCATGAAAATGATCCACGGGTCATATTTAATGTGTATGAGTCAACCCCACCTCAATCCAAGGCATAGTGTTTCTGGTATCACTCAATGTGTCTCACCTTTATTTGAATTGGACAACATTTTAAGTGAAAACAACAACTAGCATACGGAAAACCGACGAAACATATTATAATTATGTTGATACTTTAGGAAAACGATCCATGGGTAATTCATGATGTGAAAGAGTCAACCTTGCCTCAATCCCAGGCACGATGTGGCCTATACCACTCAAACTATCTCACATTTATTTGAAATGGACAAGATTTTAAGTGAAAACAACAACTTGCATACGGGAAACTGACCAAACACATTCTGATTCTATTGATACTTTATGAAAATGATCCATGGATCATTTGTGACGTGTATGAGTCAACGCCGTCTCAAAAAGAGGCACAGTGTGTCCGGTACCACTAAAACTGTCTCACTTTTATTTGAAATGTACAGGATTTTAATTAAAAACATCAACTTGCTTATGGAAAACTGAACAAACGCTTTCTGATTGTGTTGATACTTCAGGAAAACATTCCATGGGTAATTTTTGATGTTTAAGAGTCAACCCCACCTTAATATGAGGCACTATGTGGCTGGTATAACTCAAAGTATCTCTCTTTTGTTTAAAATGGACACTATTTTAAATAAAAACAATAGAAATTTTGAAAATCGACAAAATTTATTCTGACTATGTTGATACATTATCAAAAGGATCCATGGGTCATTTTTGATGTGTAAAAGTAAACCCCTTTTCAATACAAGGGATGGTGTGGCCAGTACCACTCAAAGTGTCTCACTTTTATTTGTAATGGACAACATTTTAAGTGAAAATAACAACTGACATATAGAAATCCGAACAAACGCATTCAGATTCTGTTGATACTTTAGGACAATGATCCATGGGTCATTTTTGACATTTACGATTCAACCCAGACTTAATCCGAGGCATGGTGTGGCCGGTACCACTCAAACTGTCACACTTTTATTTGAAATGGACAAGATTTTAAGTGAAAATAACAACTTGTGTTTTAAAAACTGACCAAACGTATTCAGATTGTGTTAATACTTTAGCACAAGGATCCATGGTCCAACCTCACACAATCCACTTCGCATGTGAGGAACTCCTACCACTATTCTAAAACACATGACATTTAATACGCAAATACCATCCTCAAATAGTGGGTTCTAGGACCAAACCAAAGTCCCTTTGGGAACCCAATACCAAAGACAAAATTGAATATTCATACCCACTACACAAAATGGGGATTTATCTCACATCACACCCAGGAGACCAAATTATGATCAGCCATATACCCCCATGTTCCAATTGAAAAGTATATGAAAAAATGTAGGCTATTCTGGCAACCCATCACATATCTCGAGATTGGCCAATGTTTCCCACTAACACATCAAGAAACATTTATACATGGATACATAGTCATTTGAGGAATATAAACATGCCACGTGATTTCTATAACTCATCTTAGGTTTAAGAACATGACCATTACAATTGTCTATCTTAGGGGTATCATGATCCTTGTTCACTCTACCCAAGTTTTTTGTTGGTTTTAAGATAGTCAACCCAAGACCATGAGTAAACATCCCATGTGCTTCCAATAATATGTAGGATTTTTCTCTTGTGTGTATTGGTGTTATGGTTTGAGTGATGAGTGAATTCAAAAGTTTGAATACTATTATGGGTGTTATTTCTTTTCAATTCTAAATTTCTGAATTCTGGATCTATTAGATTTTGGCTGTATTGGTAATGAATTCTAAATTTTGAATACTATTATGTGTATTATATTCTGGATGTATTGAATTTTATTTTTTGTATTAGTGTTATGGGTGTTATTTTATTTCAATTCTAGATGTATTGGATTGTGGATGTATTTGATTCTGGATTTTTCTATTGTGTTGTGGTTTGAGTGAAGAATGAATTTTAAATTTCTAAATTTCAAAATTATGGATGAATTTTAAACATCCCATGTATGATTTTGAATTCTGGGTGTGTATGTGTTCATGCAGGTCATGGAGAGTTGCAGGTTAGAGCGGGATGCTAGCTGTTGTGGAGCTGCAGGGCTGCTGGCTACTATGGAGCTGCAACAAATGTATACCAACAGTTTTCAAAACCATTGTTAGAGAATTTTGATGTATATTATACCAATAGTTTTCTTATAACCATTGGTATAAACTTGTACCAACAATTTTAAAAACAGTTGGTATATGTTTTGGATGAATATTGTACACTATATACCAACGGTTGAGAACCGTCAGTATAAGGGTAACATATACCAACAGTCTGTGAAACCATTGGTATATCTCTTTCATTAACACCTATACCAATGATTTACACATAATGATTCGTATAATCCTTTACCCATGGCTTACTTGGCCATGGTTTGGGAAACCATTGGTATATAATATACCAACGATTTCCAGGCCTTTACAAATGGTTTTGAACCATTGGTAAAGGGAAGAATTCTAGTAGTTCTATGCTACTCACACTGCCCTAAACATGTACTTAACCTAACAGTGTCCCTCTATACAACATGCAACACACACAAGGTCAGACTGTGTACTCTACATGACCATGTTCCCTTACATGAGTAGTCTAGATGAGTACTCAACTAAACAACTGAGTCCTATTACATAGTGTGTATATCTTATACACAATATTTACTTATAAAAATATCATTTTCAGCAAATAATAAGAACACATCGTGTGTGTTCTTGAACTAGAGGCTGTTTGATGATGATTTCTTAATAAAAAAACCCTCTAATCAAACCAAAACCCTATCTTTCGCCCTGATATCTATAGATCAACCCTCATGGGGTCCTAAATAGTAGTAATAGGGGTTTAAAACATAAAAATAGGAACAATTTGGATATTTATAGAAATAATTTAAAATTTATACCTTTTTGAGGAGCTCACTGAAGCATCACCCATTTTTGTGATCCATGGCCACCACACAATGATCCGACTCCTTTAGTGCTTCACAGAGGGACCTCTCTTCTCCCACACTCTCTATATCTATTGTTATCTATCTTCTCTCTCAGTATCAAAAAGGAGGACCCCAACTGAGGTCATAATCACGAATATAAGGAAGGGAAATAAAAAATAAATGAAACTAAATGAAAAAGAAGAAAATAAAAAAAAAAGAAAAGGGGTCCATGCCGAACCTCGATGCCTGACATGAATTTATGCCCTACCTTGGAAAAAATCCCAATTTTAAACTCAAAAAAAATAAAGAAGAAGAATCCATTGCTCTTTTAAAATGATATATCCGAAAAAATTCGTGAGAAAAAATTATTATTTATTTAACTAAATATTAAATATTAATTATTCCATAAAAATTTTCATGGTTCAGAATTCCACGAAACTCCTATTCTAGGGGAATACCCTATTTCGAGACCAATATAATGGTCCAAAAAATTATACAAGACCATATAATAGTTGAAAATGACTATTTTATCCCATAAAATCATTTGTTACAAAAAATTAAAGTTTCTAATCTAATTTATACTCTTATACACAGGTCATTAAAACCTCCCTACCATAAACCTCATCATCCCCAAGAAGATTTGATGGTAAAAAGCAACAATGATATCATCCTAATGATCTATAAAACAAAACTATCTTGACCATCCAATGAATATTGTCACACCATTATCAAGTCTTATACATAGAAGACACTTAACTGAAACTAATCTGTCACTCCCCACCATAGAAATACCCTTATCATCATCTCACATTCGATCATTAGTCACAAACAAAATTTTGAATTTGAACTAAAAATGAGGGTCAACACCCTCAAATGGAAAATGGTGTGTTCCCAAACATATATCTTACCTTACAACACTCCTTGAGAACAAACTGAATAGGTTCCATAAAAAAGTAAATATATTTAAAAGAAAAGAAGATCAGTGTAGAGCTGACACTCTCTCAGTGTACTCAAGATGAAGTCAAGATAGAGCATGATCATCTCTAACTATGAGTACTCTAATATTACATAAAAAGGCATGTAGATATATCTATAATAAACACTCACATCAACATAGGATATAATTTACTTTAATCAACAACGAAAACCACATATCTCAATAATTATTGTCCCAATCCAACCATGGGTCAACCGTATCGTGGAATCTGATTCATTAATGATGTCCACTCTAACTTAGAGGGCATTTTTCAGTTCAATAAAAATAATAGGAAACCATAACCATGGAAATTATGAAAAATACTATTCATTGTATGGCATATAGTCTTGAAATGATTTACAATTTAAAAATTACTGTGCATAACAGACGCATACCTTTATTACCTGACTCATGTTCCAGAAAGTCATTTATCACAAGTATAATATGACCGTGTTACATAGCACATCAGACTCACTAAATATGGAAGCTCCCCTAAAACTCATATTAAAAATAGGGAACATTACTTGTGTTACAATTATTCCATGACTTACCATCACTCGATGTTGTACAAGTAATTAGAATTTACCTGTGCTTTGACTACATAAGCAAAAGTGGAAACACTTGTTAAGAGGCCTAGGTACACGAATAGTCTTTCCTACCAAATCCAATCATGATACCAAATCACCCTAGGTGATTTGTCAAAATACCAAGGTTTAAACATGCCAATAATTCTAATAAACCAATCACTAACCGTGAATTAGTCACAGAACAAACATACAACTTGACTCGTTGCCTAAAAAGTAATCCCTAAAATTGTTCCAACCTCTCTCTCATTTTTTTCCATTGATCAAAGTGAATGTCGACCTACAAGGGTTTAATTTAGAAATAATTTCCTATTAGTATCTCACCTAGCCCTACCAATAAATTCTCTTAACTATGTTTCTAGGACTAACTATATATCCCAAATATCAAACCTCTATATGGGAGGTAAGGAAACCACAGACCTATGAGGGGAAAAACTGTTAACATAGACTATAAGGGCCCCATCCTCTCTGAGAATCCTTATAAGAAACATTTCCCTAGAGGTTATGATATAAATGAATAAAATATAATAAGCATACACTCATTGGGAATCCACATATGATAATACACCTTCAAGGTCTAGTTCACGAGAAATTTTTGGTGTTTATTGACATTGTTCACCAAAACCTAACTATATAAGTGAAAATGAAAGGATACACCCATAAGGGGTCTACTAAAAATATTTACACTACTGATAATAAACTAAAAGGTTCAGTACCATAAACATATAGTTTGGTTAAGTATAATTTCATAATAATTCAACCTCAAATAATCATAACATCCAATAAAGGATGTTTACATAGATGAAAATAATTTAATAAATTCATTAACACTCCTTGAGGGAAATATCCCTTTTTTTACTTTGAAATCATTTATAAGCCACACAATTATAAAAGAAAACATTTCTTTTGAAAATAATCTTATAATATTGTATGTAAATCTTGAAAATTTTAAGGCTTCATAACAGTGTAAAATAGATGCTCGCACCGTATAAGTTAAAAAAACATTCTTTCCTTAATTTTTTGAAAATGTTATAATGTACCTCGTTCGAAGAATGACGAAAAGATTCATTTCAAAAAGTTTTATAAAAAGTATAACATGGGTAAAAATGACTTTAAACAATTTTTGATAGTATTTTTAATTACATTTTAATAAAAATGGACATGGATGAATAGGATGTCCCGGTAGATACTTATGTATAAGAAATCTTAGATAATAAATAGACTGTGATATTAACCCTTAACTTTAACTTTCTGTTAGTCAAGGGTGTGTTATCCAAATTTATAATGGATAAATCATGTTATTAAATTATACTTGGACAACATACAAATTTATTATATCATATATGATCCTATTATATCATTTTGTTAGTATTATTTTAATATTATAATTATTTTAGATGTTAACTGCTCCATTTTCCCATTCAAGTTTTGATGTGTTAGTCATGTTTGTTATGCATAGGGTGTAGTTTATTCATGTATATAATGAAATTAAGTTCATAATTTATATTTTTACTAATAATATAAATTTTATAGTCATTCATGAATTGTTAGTGTGGATAATGAATCTCACCGCGTCGTGGAGACGATAGGTCGTACGTACGCACAAGCGAAAATATCATTCTCTTGATGGTTAAATAGTATTGAATTGGATGGTATATTAATTATAAAGAATGATTATCATGTTATATTAATTATTTAAATACATTATACTCATCATTCTAGCCATTCAAATAATTTATTGTTGAATAAATAATTTCACCACTGTGTGGAGATGGTAATCCGTATGCACACACACATAGTGATACTATTATTTGTAGGATGGATAAAAAGAGGTATAATGTTTTCCCATAATTATAATAACATCTCAATATATGGATGATATTTATGTTATTACTTTTATATAGAAACAACATAGAAAGAAAAAGTATAGGAATAAAAGAACTTTGAAAGAGGTGATAAAGAAATCATCTCTTTTTAGGTATCTCCCTTTGGTTTGCATAAAAGGACTCCTTAGGATGGCTTTATGAAAAACGTTCAGCCTCAAGGATGAAGTGGGGGATGTTTATATATGAAATTATTAGGTTTTTTCCAAACATAAATTCTTTATAGGTGTGAATTAAATATAATAAGAAGTTCCCTTTTCTAAGAGGGGGGCACCTTTGGAAACACTAAAACTATTAATTAATTATAAATTTATTTTCAGTTTCAAATAGCTACAAAGTGAGTTATTTAAAATATAATATGAGGATGTTTAGAAATAACCAAAACCAAGAAAATTTAGACATGTTTTTATTTTATTTTAAACCTTATCATTTTGATTTATCCTTATTTAGTCAATTTAATTTTAATTATGGTAATAATATTCTAAATATTAAATAGTTATTAATATTTCCTCATGTGATGTAAATTGTCCATAATTAGACACTTTATGAAATTTTAAGCATTTTAATTTTAAATTTGAAATTTTTAAATATTTTTATGACTTTAAAATAATTTAATAAAATTTGATTTTTATAAAATATCAATAGTTTCAATTTTGAGACTATTCATTTATTTGACTTTAAATAAAATCCAAACCAAAGATAAATTCCAAAAAAAAATATCTAATAAACTCTTAAAATGTCACATTTACTTAGAAATGTTTTGGAGAATATTAATTAGTTCATATTATATTTCTTTTAATATTTTTTAAACCATTTATTTGATATTTATATTAATAAAATAATTTATGCATCACTGTTGTGTCATCATTTATGGTAATTATTTATTTTCTAAAAATTATAAAAAACTTTCTATAATTTAGTTAACTCTTGTATATTTCCAGATACTACCTATAGTCATTGTTATCTTCTTGTTATCAACACATTAAAATTAATATACTTATATAAAATGAGATTGTGACATTTTGTCACATTCATTAATTTTTATTATATTCATGTCATATTCATGGGAAAGTGGACATTAAGTGATTCCATTTACAAAAATAGATTATATGAATCCAATTAATTCATCAAATATTATATTTATAGGTGTTAAGGTAATTTTATAATATTAAATTTTCATTTAATTACTTGATTTATGTTTGACCATGGTAATAAAAATAATTACTAAAGTAACTATTCAAAATGCCCCAAAATAAAATTATCATATTAACATAAATTGAACCAAATGATTCAAAATATGGAATCCATTTTTCAATATTTAAAAAACATAATTTTTCATAATTAATTTAAAATTAATTCTCATTGTCAAAATGAGAAAAAATGTTTTTCAACAGCAAAAACCATCAAAAGATTGAAATGTGTTTATATCTAATTTTAAGGTGAAAATAATTTGAATGATCCAAATTATATTAAATGATAAAAATATAATCTAATATACTTTAAAACAATTAAAATTTATAATTTATCACAATAAATTATTTCGATTAAAAAAATAAGTTTTCAATTAAAATTTAGTATTTTTCACTATTCATCAAAATATGAACGTTATCAGAAAAACACCAAACAATTTATCCAAACTAAATATTGATGTCCCAATTTAAAATAATTTGTTTATTTTGTTAAATAAAATATATAAGAGTGTCAAATATTAGATTTAAAATGGGTTCTCCATTAAAAGGCGAAAAAATTACATTTTTTAATAATAGAATTTTTTCTATTCAAAAAATTGAATTTGTTCTTATATAATGCCTAATAAACAAACAAGATGAATATTAAAATTTTATGGAATATATAAAATTAAAATTGTGGTTAACACTATTCATAACTGCTTCTTAAATGACTAGTCATGGTGTTCTCGAACTCAGTTTTGTGCCCAACACAAGCTATTAAATTATTAAAAAGAAGCGTACTTTGGAAGATGGGGGTGTTACATTCTCCCATCCTATAATATATTTCAGAATCATAATTTAAATATAGGATTAAAAACTATGGGTTTTAAATTTCAAAATATCTTCATTGAAACCCCACATCAAAAAATGGATTAATGAGACCTCTATTTTAAAATAAAGAAATGGAAGTACGAAGGTTACCAGAAATAACACATACTAGGGTTACATGTAGAAAAACATGGACATGAAAGAAAAATGTAACCATCAAGTTATAATGGAGATTGATAGAGAAAATTATTAGGATAATGTTAACAACTAGAAACCTATAAATCTGTGATGATCCAAGGGACCGTTAGATTCATCGCAAAAGAAATTACTATGATTTTTCGTGGTTTTATGAATATTTACCTATTTTTGTAGAATTAATTTACTTCATAGAAGAAAAACTCAAGGAATAATAATTACTTGAAAATTAGAGTTACATCCTTTAAGTTATTTCTACCACAAACTCATCTTTTTCTCAAAAGATAATAAAGTTAAAAAATATTCTATTTATATTAATCATATAAGGTTAAAAAAATGAACATATAATTAATTTTTCATAAAATTTAAATTAAGAAAACTATGTTATAAATAACAGGACATCAAATAGGCTTGTATTAGGTGTTTCACCCTTTCCACCCTTCAATTGTAGGTTTATGTCTTGTGGCCTTACCGGACGTGACGAGTTGTCGCATGATCTACATGTTTTCATTTTCTTAAAACTATATTATTATAACATTACAAAAATAATATTATGAAATGTTTTAACCATAAACAATACTATACAATGTTCAAAATTATCCATACCAATCTTTATACTTATACAAAATACTTCTGTCCAAACTCACAGTCCAAAAATTTATAATGAAAGTCGCATATTATAATGATGATCGCTTTTTTCACTTACCTAACATATGAATACCTTCATCATGTATTCTATTAATATTTGTTAATACCTTGAATTACCATAAAAACTAACATAGAATATTGGATATACTCCTTAAGTGAAAAAATGTTGTGAACTCCAATAATGATGGAATAAAAAAACCATCAATCAGTTCCAAGGTATGCATTAATATCCAATATACTTTATCCAAGTAAACCATATATATATTAAAAAAATATTATCTTAGTGTCAAAAACATATTAAAGGTTATCTTTCCATCAACCATATATTTTCCAAAATGTTGAACTTGCAACTGTATCACTTTACTTGGCACCATATAATCTCAAATCCCTAACGACATAGTACTACATCACAATCCTTACATACTCTATAATTATTATAACTAGTACATTTCTAAAATTAAATAATTATTGAATAGGATTATTAATCATTCCTCTTTATTTGCGGTAGTATGATAACTTTATCATTACCTAATAGCATCATCTGGGGTATATTTCTTTGACAACTGGGAAATTAATTTGCATAGTGTCCAATATCCTTGCACTTGAAGCATTATACATTGAAAACCTTTTTTTAACCTTTCAATCCCAAAATCGGTGTCCTTTTTCTCCACACTTATAAAAAAAACCCCATTCCCTTTAAGTATTTACCAGGGTGGTTATTTCCACAATTATCACATGTGGTAAAATCCTTCTTTCCCTTCGTCCATTTATCCATCTTTTTCTTTACCGTCCTATTATTCTCTTGATTCCATTCAAAGACAAAGGAATATGAGAATTATGTAATTATCTTATTAAGACATTATACTACATATTTATATAATGATAATACATGGGAGAATATTTCTCTACAAAATGTTTTCTTAAGACCATTAAAAGATATGATTCTTTTTACTTATTGGATCATGTGCATTAGTGAGGTTCACATTCTGTATACTGGGAACTATTTCTAAATGACGACATAGACTCGGTTAAATCATATCATAATGTTTAATCCAAAAACTGGAAAAATTATTAAAAAAATTGAATATTTACACGTATCTAGTCACATAACAATAAAAATGGTTTCTTTGTGGACATATTTACTCATAAATCCTTCATAACAATTTTAAAGAAAATATGAATTATCCTAAGCATATCCACTTGGAGTGTCAAACCAGGTGTGTAGTAAGGCCCGTTATTGTGTACTAGGATATCCTGATTCAAGCTCAGAACACCTTTTTAGAGTTATTACTTCTAGGCACATCTATGCCAGAGCCACGATAACTTGTAGTTTCCAGAAAAGGATGTATTTTCTTGAAATAACCACATAATCTCTACATTACCAACATTTTAGGATGTTATTCTATACTTATCCTCAAAGTCTATCTTTGGTAAATGTTCCCTAATTAAGGTTTTTCTAAATATGGTTTCTAGGGTTTGTACTAAACTTCTTCTGATATCAACTGTAATGCCACGACCCCAGTTTCCTAGAGTCAGTGCATTAGTTCTTTACATTGGAACGAATAAAATAAAATCAAATCCCAAAGTACCGATTAGTTTAGTATCCTTGGAAATACTAGATACAAACAAAAGTTTTAAATTACATATTGAAATGAAAAACAACATATTATCCCCTTTAAAAACACGCATATCCCTTAGAATTTTTCTATATGTAAATTAAAAAAAACTTCTTCAAATCCAGGGGAAAAATGAAACATAAGAAAGGGGTCATCTCAAATGCTCAATAAGGATAAACAATATAGTGAAAACAATCAAAGATAATCATAAACTTTTAAGGAAAAGTATAAAACTAAAACAAAATCCTATTAAAACATATTATTAGGAATAATATGGAAAGAATAAATCAAATAATTCCATTTAAACACTCACATGGATATTATAATTGTTTAATAATCACATGTAAAATCAATAACTAATCTCATAACAAAGAAATTCATAATTCTAGACATCATAACCATACCGTGAAGGCCTCATGCCAAGACATTTACTATATCATCAAGGCCTCATGCCAAGACACTAGTTTGTCTCATGAGATATACTGAAACATCGAGGGTCTATAGCAGGACCCACCCACCACTTACTAAGTCTATTGAATTCCTCTTATGAAAAAGATAAAACATAATAAAATATTCATATCAAAACTAGCATATGAAATGTTAATACTTTAACCATAAACCATGAATAGTATGAACATAGAAAATCCATAGCCAAATATATAATAAAACCTTCAATACAACATGAAATATTGTATCATTATAAGTCAACATCAAATAATCATAAAATCCAATAAAGGGTGTTGACATAGATGATAAAATTTAATAATTTCATTAAAAATCTTTGAGGGAAATATTCATAATTTACTTTGAAATCATTTACTGGCTACCAAATTATAAAAAAACATTTCTTTTGAAAATAAAATTATAATCTTATAAGGGAAGCTTTAAAAGGTTAAAGCATCATAATATTGTAAAATAGCTACTTTCACTCTATAAGTTAATAAAAAACATTCTTTCTTTAATTTATCGATGAGGTTATAAAGTACCTCATTTGGAAAACAATAGAAAGATTCATTTCAAAACATTTTGTAAAAAGTAAAACATGGGTAAAAACGAATTTAAACAATTGTCGATAATATCTTGAATTAAATTTTAATAAACACGGACTTTGATGATAAGGATGTCCCAGTAGATACTTACGTATAAGAAACCTCAGATAATAAAAAGATTGAAAAATTAACCCTTACCTTGTAC
This sequence comes from Viscum album, assembly GCA_963277665.1. Lineage (NCBI taxonomy): Eukaryota > Viridiplantae > Streptophyta > Magnoliopsida > Santalales > Viscaceae > Viscum > Viscum album. The sequence continues at coordinate 644,314,464 of OY728125.1, read as the reverse complement.
TTTCCCTTAGTCAAGGTTGTGTTCACCTCATGTATAATGGTAAAATCATGTTATTAAATTATACCAGGACCATATCTATATTTATGATATCATATATGATTCTATTATATCACTTTGTTAATAATATTTCAATATTACCATTATTTCAGGTTTTAACTGCTTCGTTTTCCAATTCCTATTTTGCAGTGTAAGTCATATTTTTATTAATAGCATAAATTTTATTTGGTTAAATAATTAAATTAAGTTCATAATTATTATTTTTACTTATTATATTAATTTTTATAATCATTCTTGAATTTCTAATGTAGAGAATGAATCTCACCGCATCATGGAGACAGTAGGTCGCACGTACGTATAAGTGACGTTATCATTCACTGGATGGTTAAATGGTATATAAGTGGATGGTATATTAATTATAAATTATAATTATCATGTTATATTAATTATTAACATCCATTATAATCATCATTATACCCATATAAATAAATTATTGTTGAATAACAAATTTCACCAAGACATGGAAACAGTAAGCCATACATACACACACATGGTCATATAGTAATTCGTAGGATGGAAAAAAAGAGTTATAAGGTTATTACATAATTATAATAACATCCATGTATTTGGATGGTACTTTATTTATTACTTTGATATGTAAACAATATAGAATGAGTAAGTAGAGTAATAAAAGAACTTTGAAAGAGGTGATAAAATAATTACATCCTTTTCAGGTATCTCCTTTTTGTTTGAACAAAAGGACTGCTTAGGATGTATTTCTATCAAAAGTGTGGATTTTAGGACGAATTTATGGATTTTGGGAGAGTAAATGGTCAGTTGTTTTCCGAAAAAAGGCTTTATAGGTGTAAATTAAGGATAATAAGAAGTGCAATTTTATAAGAGAGGGGAGATACACCATTGGAAACACAAAAACTATTTATTTATTATAAATTGGTTTTCAGTTAAAAATATATCCAAAGTGAGTTATTTAAAATATAATATAAGTATGGGTCTAAATATTATAAAAAAATAAAATTTATACATGTTTTTATTTTATTTTAAACCTTGTCATTTTGATTTATTCTTATTTAATCTATTTAATTTTAATTGTGTTAATAATATTCTAAATATTAAATGGTTATAAATATTTTCTTATGTGGTGGAAATTTTCCATAATTAGTTAATATATGAAATTTTAGACCTTAAAATTTTCACTTTTTAATTTTTAAATATATTTATGACTTTTACATAATTTAATAGAATGTGATTTTTATAAAAATATCAATAGTGTCAAGTTTGAATCTTTTTAGTTATTTGACTTTAAATAAAATCCAAACAGAAGATAAACTAAAAAAATATTTAATAAACTCCTAACATGTCATAGTAAGCCATAAAATTCGTGGATAATGTTAATTAGTTCATATTATATTTTTTAAATATTTTTAAAAACATTTATTTTATATTTCTATTAATAAACTAATTTTTGCATCACTATTTTGTCATAATTAATGATAATTATTTAATATATAAAAATTATAAATAAATTTATATGATGTAGGTAATTATTTTATATTTAAAAATACTACCTATATTCGATGTTATCTCATAGGTACCCACATATTAAAATTAATATACTTATATAAAATGAGATTGTGACATTTTGTCACATTCATTAATTTTTATTATATTTATGTCATATTTGTCGAAAAGTGTCCATTAACTGATTCCATTTAGAAAAATAGAAGAAAATGGTATAATTAATTATTCCATTAGAATTTTAAAAGCTGTTAAGGTAATTTTATAATATTATCGTTACCTTTAATTAACTGATTTATCTTAAACCATGTTAATAAATATAATTACTAAAGTTACTATTTATAATGCCAAAAAATAAAATTATACCATTAAAATAATTTGGAAGAATTATTCAAAATATAGAATAATTTTTTAAATAGTTGAAACACATAAGTTTTAGTAATTAATATAAAATAAATTCCCATTTTCAAAACGAGAAAACAGTTTTTTCAAAAGTAAAAACCATCAAAAGATTGGCATTTGTTTATATCTAATTTTATTGTGAAAATAATTATAATGAAATAAATTATATTAAATAATAAAAATATAATCTAATTATACTTTAAAACCATCAAAATTTATAATTTAACACTATAAATTATTTCGATTAAAAAAGTTATTTTCAATGAAAATTTAGTATTTTCACTTTTCATCAAAATATGAAAGTTATCATAAAAACACCAAAATTTTATCCAAACTAAATATTGATGTGAGAATTCCAAAAATAAGTTTAATTTGTCAAATTAAACATATAAAAGTGTAAAATACTTGATTTAAAATGGGTTCTCCATTAAAAGGTAGTAAAATTTCATTTTTGAATAATACTTTTGTTTCTAATAAAACAATTTAATTTGTTATTATATAATGTCTAAGAATCAAATGAAATGAATTTTAAAATTATATGGAGCATATAAAATTCATAATTTGGTTAATAATATTCATAACCTCTTCTTAAATGGAAAGACATGGTGTGCTCGATCTTAGTGTTGTATGAAGCGCAAGATATTAAATTATTAAAAACAAGCATACCAAGGACGGTTGGGGTGTTTCCATATTATTCAAAAAATGAAAAAATAATTTCAATATTACCATTATTGTCAAATATTTTCATTGGACTAGATACTTGAATAAATACATAGGGTTAAAATTTTTCCTTTGTCACATTTCATTAATATAATTTTTCCGAATTCAAATGTAATAAAAACAAGATAAATAATAAATCTCTATTAATATCAATTTTATGTTGATCATTACATTATAAAATCATAAATAATTATTATCTATGTAAAAAATACCATTTTTTTTAATTTATTTGTTAGTGAAATGTTTCTTATATAAACATTTTTATGAATTAATTTGAAAATGACTTTATTAAATTGAAATTAGTTGTAATGTTAGGGTAAAATTTCATTTATCATCTTTAATTTGGAATCTATTTTTACCTGTGTCGTTTTTTATGTTAGAAAATTCATAATGTGTAAAGTGACATATTGTTTGGTGTTTATGTAGAAGGATATTCTTCATCTTTTTTAGTGTTACCTTTAGTATTAGTATTAATATATTATTTAAGAGTTATAAAACTATACTTATATTTTTTAGAAATAGAATAATTGATTTTATTCCATACTATAATGAAATTTACCAACACTCAATAAATAAATAAAAAACCATCCAAGGTCCCAACCAAATAAAGTAGAGAAATTTCAAAAACTTCCCCTGTATTTTTTTTCTCCAAATACATAAATTTAATAGATAACCTATTTTCCACTAAAAAAATTAAAAATATTTTTTATTATACATAATAAATTATAATATTTTTTTTATATTTTTGCTTCTTTGGTGGTATGACATTTTAGAACATTTCGTTGAAATATGGTTTCCACTAAAGAAGTGATTATTGTTCATAATTATTCCTTTAATAATGAGTATATTTATTTGGTATTCTATACTCATGTCGGTTTTGTTTTTAATTACCTAATAGGTCACATTTTAATGATTTTATAGTTTCAGTAATACCTTCCTTATTTTCTTAATAAATCCTTGAGGTATTATGATTCTCTATAATTGTATTAGTTTTTATAGTGGTTGATTATTCTATTAAATTAAATAATTTTGAATATATATATATAAACCTATATAGGTTTCCATTAGTAATCTGCTATAGTCTAGGAGCCTCTTTAATATCCTCTTGAGGAAATCAGTTAATTAGATTATGATACTTGTAGTGGTGAACTAATCAAGGTCAATAGTCATAAACATATATCCTTATTTCAACAACCGATATCATAAGAATGGGTTTAATGTAAAATTTATATATGGAACATTTATTGATGTAAATGTTGAATTTATAATAAGTATTGTTTCATTATATGTCTTCCACAATACCTATAATAATTTTTACATTTTTTTAGTCATCCATTGACATAAATTTGTAAAATGATTTAACTATTTTGTTTAATCATGTATAAATGATAAAATTATCTAATTTATGCTAATTACAATGTAACAATATATATTAAATATTTTTTATTCATAAGAATATTCCTCTCTTATTTTCTAAAAATTTAAATTTTATTTTGAGTTTTTATTATTTCATATAGTGGTATGTATTTTCTAAAAACATTATTTATAATTTTATGAAATATTTAAAGAATATTTAGGGTTTATAATTATGTAAGATTTTTATAAATTAATAAATTAAATTTAAAATGTGTGAGACCATATTAAAAATTTTATTAAACCATCTATTTTAAAACATTTCAATACTTTTTCACAATTAGTGATATATTTATTTCTCCCATTACTAAATTTTCCACCAAAGTTCATATCATTTTGATCCTTTATTAACTATAAAATATAAATTTCACAGTGAATTTATTGAATTGGTAATTAGAGTAAGATTCCTTTATTTATATCATTGAATGTTTGAATGTATCCTTCCATGGCTCATCATGGAATTATGATTCCTTATAAAATATTTTTTTTCAATGTTTTCTCTTTTCTACAAGTCCAACATTTCATTATTCTCCACTAGAAATAATTATTCATTACCCTAAATAAATCACTCATGTCTAGGGATTCACTATTAAAGTGATTATTGTAATTCATGTTTAATTTTAAAATTAGAGGGACATAATTCCATTTAATGTATTTTAAAATTAGTAATAAGCACGATAAAATTATATAAGAAATAATTTTTAAAAAATAAGAATATCATGTATGAAGGGTATTATAATAAAATTAAAAAATATATATAAAAAATAATTTCATAAAATAATATCTCACAAGGGTTCCCAAAATTTTATGTTAATGGATATATCATAAAATTACCTCAGAATAATTTTATAATTTAAAATTTAATACTTCGTCTTCATTATATAATATCAACAGTGTAGTGGTGAGTAGATGGATTTAATCCATAACTTACTAAATATCAAATCATTAACATCTCAAGGTTTTATGCTTTAAAGAAGTTCATTTGAGAAATTGTATCATTATGGGTTCATTTGATTCTTTTTAAAAATAAAAAATACATGTTATTTTATATTCAATTTGGGTTTACTATTTAAAATTAATAAAACGAATTAATTTTAATTACATTAGAATAATACTTCTATAATTTAATAAATAATACTATATATTGTTTTCATTTAGTTATACTATTTTATAAATAAATATATAAATGGTTGAGGTGATTCCTGATAAATAATATATTTAAAAATAATTCCTTATTTAGATATAATATTTGAAATAATATAGATGAATTATAACCTAATTTGAAATATTTTTACCCCAACATTACACATAATTATAAAATGTAATTTAAAATAATAAATAATAAATTAATGAGTCTCTAGAATTATTAAATCAAATAATATTCAAATTTAGATAATTTCATCCTTCACTAGAATAAATTTACAATACTTCAATTTTTAACCTTTTTATGACCATTGGTATAATGAATGATTTAATATGAATATCTATTATTCCATTTTATAAATTATGGTTAAAATAAATTTGTGGAAATAAATTAAAAAATAATAAATAATAATAATAAAATAATTATGATATTAGTGGCCATAGAAATATTTTGTTTTTATGTTATATAAATCATAAAAGGAATCTTTCACTACACACATTACTTTCTTGGATTGCTTTACACGCAATCATGACCTTCCTGGATAGCTTGCATCATACGCAATACTAAGTTTCACTAAACAACAATATGCTAATAAAATATTATTAAAACTAGCCGTTATGAATAGTAATAACCACTTTTTTAAATTTTATAAATTTTATTTTTAAAAATTGGATTCTTTTTGGATTCGGAATATTGAAATTATCCTAGGGTGAAATATTGGTATTTTTTTGAAAACATTCAATTTTTGATGAATAATGAAACCACTAAGTGGTAGTTAAAAAACTGAATTTTTCATAAAACTTAATTTTACCGCTTCTGTGAGTGGAATCTCAAAAATCTGAGAGACACGGTTGAAGTTAGTAAGTAAAATGTGGTCCACTGAGATGAAACTAATTTTTGATGAATAGTAACTTTTTACTTTTATTTACCACGATTAAAAGTAAATAGGGTAATTAAGGGTAAAAATGATATTATTATTACCCGAACACATGTATTAATTCTATTTAATAAGTTTAATTCGTCCAAAAACAACCTTAGGAATAAAATATGACCATTTAGGCCCACTAGGATTAGATTAGGACATTTATTATTAATTTATTTAAAGAAGGGTTAAAATAGTTAAAATCAACGTTTAATAAGTATATCATTTTTAATATAGGGTTATAAATAATATAATTTCGTCTATAAATATTCATTAGAAATATAAAACGATTTCCTACATAATGATATTTTATTTGTAATTTGTAGACTTTATATAATTAAATTTATTTTGACACAATGATGATGCAGTAATTATCTTATTAATGAAATATTGACATAATTGATGTTATAAATACCCAAATAAATATAATTTGAGACTTTTTATGAATTCCGATAATTTTCTAGGTAAATAGGACATGTTAGTATTGATTTAATTAATTTTTTAGAGCTAATAATTCTGTTATGAATTTCACAAAAATCAATTACAAAATAGTGTCAAAATTGTCATAAAATAGTTTTTAAAAAAAATATTAGATTAGTAATTGTTATTTTATTCCAAAAAATATAATGTTAGGACAAATGACTTATATAAGGTTATATATATTAATAACAAACAACTTGGGGTTCGTTTGGCTGCTTATAGTAAGTTTATTAACCTTATAGTATAAGAACACAAGAAGACACGGTAAAAGTAAAATTATTTTACTTAATGTTAAATCTAAATGATAAGGTTAAACTAGGAACCTAAACTTGTATAAATTCTATTGGATGAGATTATTTCGACCCATACCAACCTTAGCTTCGAAATAAATCAATTTGGAGCTATTTAAAACCTAATTTGACTTTATAATAAAATAATAGTTTTTGTTATTCCAAAGGTGCCCCTCTCCTCCCTTATAAAAGGGCACCTCCTCCCCCTATTCATAACACCACATTGAGCCTTCAAGCCCAGCCAAACCATGACAATTTATCCTCTCCACTTCTCTAGTGACATCCTCGAGGTCCTGATCTTCCTCAAAGACCAATTTTAGTGCCCTAAAAGGAGATCTCAAAGAGGCGCTTCAAAGAAGAGGTAATGTCCGATTACCAATTCTTTCAACTTTATTTCTTCTTAAACTTATTCTTCTTTAGTGGTTTCATTATGAAGTAATAACATAAGTATCACTCATATACTGATATGTTATTATAAGTATGAAACAACCCTATTTCACCATCTATCCATCCAACAAAAAACGAAATCACCGCACGTGCGTACGTACGGAATACCGTCTCCACGTCATTGTGTAATCTATTTTCCACCACCACCTTACTTGGATGGGTATAATGGTGTAAATAATTACTATATATTACTATTATAAAGTGATATTGATTCTTAAATAGTATACATACACTTCAATTCAATTCCATGATCATGGGAACGATATCATCACTCGTGTGTACGTACGGAATACCGTCTCCACGATGTGATGCGACTCTTTCTACATGATCTTCATTGCATAATGATTATATAAATGAATTGAGTGAATAAATATGATATATATTACACTAATACCATTATGGAAATTAGGTATCTATAACCTAAAAATAAGTATAATAATTTATTCAACAAAATACGCATAAGAACAAAAAGTAATAAACACCCAAATAAACAAGTAGTAATGAAATATTATTAATAAGAAGCTTAGAATATGACCATATATGATATAATAAAAATAATTATGATTCTGGAATAAGTCAATAACCTTATTTAAATAATTATATAGGAGGTTCGGACACTTACGAATCAAATCGGACCTAAGGTAAGGGAAAATATCACAATCTCATTTTTATCCGAGATTGTTTATACTTTGGTATTTACTGGGGTGTGTTTTATCATCCACATCCATGTTTTCTCAATATGTAATTTTATTTCCTTACACCTATAATTGTTTAAATCCAATTTTACCCTTCAGTGAGTTTTTATTAAAATATATGAAAGGAATCTTTTGTCGTTTTTTTGTACGAGGTACTTTTTGAATTTTCTGACAAAAGTACAAGGAGAATGTTTTTTTAACTTATACGGTGTGAACGGATTTTTACAGTTTTATAACTCCTTATTTTCATGAAGCATACTCTACATGATTTCACAGATATTTTCAATAAAATCCTTTTCTTTTAAAATTGTGTGTCATTTTTCTGAAAAGAAAGTGATTTTGAAAAAGAAAGTGTATTTTCCTCAAGAATTCATTTCAAGTGTTTTATCAAAACCATTTTTCATCTAAGATAACATTATTTCATTTGTGTATATTTAATGTATAATGTCTCTATGATTTAAATTTTTTCATTTTTCTTATGATGAAATGATATCCATTTGTTTTATATGGATTTTGTTATGATGGGATGATGTTTAGGAAACCTATTTTATTCTTTGGGTTATGATGAATGATTTATGTTTATTTTGTGGCACAATTAATAATGATTTCAATATGAGATGGGTGGGACCTATATATCCCTCCAATGCATTGGGTAAAGATTTTATATCTCATGAGATAGACATGGCTGGAACGGTAGGTTAAACCGGTTCAGTGAAACAGGACTGAAACGAGGAGTGAACTCGGTTCAAAAATGGTCTTTTTCCACAAAGATAGTCTTGTCAATGAGCCTTGACTAATAAGAAATGATTCTCTATGATTATGTGTGTATGAAACAAAGTTTCTTGTTTTAAGTTATGATTATTGGGATTACATTTCACTACTATGACTTATCCCATGTTATGAGATTATGATTTCTTTTGCAGGTTAAGATTTCCAAAAGTTATGTTCTTATGTATATGATGTGATTGATATTTCTTTTGTTTACCCTTACTGAGCATTTGAGCACACCATTTTGTATATTTTCTTTCCCCAGGACAGGAAGAAGGTTATTAAGTAAGATATTCCAGAAGAGACTATAGATATGATGAAATAAATGGGAGACAATGTAGACGCTTTATGAACCAGTTGTTTATGTTTCCCAGTTTCTAAAGACACTATACCTATACAGTCCTTTCCTAGTTTTGTATATGTTGTAATAAGTGTTCTTCAATTCTAAAGTAATAACAATGTATATAAATTATGGGTCGTTATAGTTGGTATCAGAGTCAAAGGAGGTAGGAATGTATCCGATCCTTGGGAACTCTCACATGTGAGCGTTGGACGAAGCATGGCTCTCCGCCCAAGGGCTTCATGAGGAAATGGATGCCACTGGGGATGGTGGTGTGTCCCGCCCAGGGGGTGTAGCTGCCCAAGGAGTGCCCTGATAGGTATCAATTATAGTCCACTGGATGTAATTCTAGATCGTTATAGTTGGTATTAGAGGAAAGGTATAGTCAGCCTTTGGAAACTAGGATATGAAAGCCTTAGTAAGAACACTAAGGATAAGTCTAAGCATAGAACACAATCTTAGTGTTTTAGAAATGGCCATTAATAACCTAGGATAAGACCTTAAGTGTGAAATTTTATTCATGATTATGTGGTTTTCCTATTATAATTAGTGTTGCTCACACTATTCTTCTTGGTTTTAGTCAATGGATGGAACCCGAAGGAACCGTGTTAATGCGGAATGTGATGGGAAATGCAATGATTGTCCCCCTGAGAAACCATATGTTATGGGAGATAGACTGAAAAATCTTGTAGCCATGATCACACAACTTTCTCAAGCTATGAATCATGCAGGACTTCCAAACGAGAAAAGGAAGGAGAAACATTCTGTTGAATCCTTCATGAGGTAGCATCCACCTTCATTCCGCGGGTCTACTGATCCATTAATTGCTGAACAATGGATTAGTACAACTGAAAATATATTTTTAGTTCTTCAATGTTCTGAACATGATAAAGTCATCTTAGCAGTGTATCGTTTGGAAGGTGATGCTGATCAATGGTGGAATCTTATTAAGAATACGAGGAAAAGGGATGAAATTGAGTTCATGGAATGGGAAAAGTTCAAGAACTTATTTTTCAATATGTACTTCCCTCGTATTCTCCGAACAAAGATAGAGAAGGAGTTTCTTGAACTAAAGCAAAAAGATGATGAATCTGTTGGTACCTATGAAGCAAATTTCACAAGACTTGGATGGTATGCTTCTGGTATTATTATCCAACCTGAGAGTAAGATCAATCGATTCTTTAGTGGCTTAAAACCAAGTCTTTGAAGGGCGTTATCCATAAGGGACATCAATAGCTATGAGGAAATCATTCTATGTTCTCTTAAAGTCGAGATGGAGATTGGAGTAACCAATCAGTCATATGGGTTTGATAAGAAGAGGATAATGGAATTCAATGGAAAATCTAAAGAGCACACTGAAAAGAAGATGAGCTTCCCCTTATGCTCAAAGTGTGGAAAGAAACATGGAGGGAGTTGTCTTAATGGGACAAGTAAATGTTTCAAATGTGGAAAGGAAGGTCATAGGGCATTTGAATGCCTCAATGATGGGAAGAAGTTGTCTAATGATGCAAACAAAGGAAGCGATACACAGAATGAACCTACTACACTTCAATGTTTCAAGTGCAAGGAGATGGGGCATTATGCCAATCAATGCCCAAATCCAAGGGTTGATGATGATGGTCGACGTCAACAAACTCTTAAAGCTAAAGATAAAGGAAAGACACATGTAATTTCTATCAGTGATGTGGTGTACGATAACGATGTAATGAAAGGTACAGTTACCATCTACTCTAAAGTAGAAAATGTTTTATTTGATTCTAGATCCACCCACTCTTTTATTTCTGAAGAATTTTCTAAGGATATCACTGTATTACCTCAACAATTAGATGTTGAGTTAGCTGTGACAACCCCTAATGGCACAACAATCACATCAAAAGTTTATAAATCTTCTGCGATCAAAGTTTGTGGGAAAGTGCTTCCTAAAAGTCTTATGATCCTTCCTATAGTGGAATTTGATGTGATTCTTGGCATGGATTGGCTTTCTTTATATGGAGCTCATATCAATTTCCAAAGAAGCGAAGTCACATTTCATATTCCAGATCAATATATGATTGTCTATCAATGTAAGGATGAACATAACCTTCCAGTGGAAATTTCTTCCATCTTATGGGTCTTGATTCCACTAAATGAAGGTTATTTATCTCAAATGGTTGGTGAGAAACTCACGATTAAGAATATGCTCATTATATGGGAGTTTGATGATGTCTTTCCAGAGGAATTACCGGGTCTTCCACCAAATCGTGAAGTTGAGTTTTCAATAGAACTCGTACCGGGTGCTTTGACTATTTCAAAGACACCTTATAGAATGGCCCCAATTGAGTTGCAGGAATTGAAGAAGAAACTTCAAGAGAATATTGATAAGGGGTTCATACACCCTAGTGCATCACCTTGGGGAGCACCTGTTCTATTTGTTAAGAAGAAAGATGGATCATTGAGACTCTGCATTGATTATCGAGAACTTCACAAGATAAATATCAAGAAAAAATATCATCTCCCATGCATTGATGACTTATTTTACCAACTACGCGGAGCTTAATACTTTTCCAAGATTGATCTTCATTCAGGGTATCATCAATTAAGGGTCAAAAGGGGCGATATACCAAAGACGGCTTTCTGTACAAGGTATGGACACTATGAATTTATAGTGATGCCATTTGGTCTTACTAATTCCCCTACTATCTTCATGGATCTTATGAATAGAGTCTTTAGAGACTATCTTGATCAGTTTGTGGTGGTCTTTATAGACGATATTCTTGTATATTCAAAGAGCAAGGAAGAACATGAAGATCACTTGAGAATTATATTGAAGACCCTGAGAAAGGAGAAACATTATGCGAAATTTACCAAGTGTGAATTTTAGCTTCAAAAAGATGCATTTTTGGGTCACATAATCTCAAAAGAGGGGATATCTGTGGATCCAGTAGAAACAGAGGTTATCAAAAGATGGTCGAGACTAACAATAGTAACCGAGATCTGAAGTTTTCTTGGTTTTCCTGGATATTATTGACGTTTTCTGAAAGATTTTTCATGATTATCTAACCCACTCACCAAGTTGACTCAGAAAGGAGTTAAGTTTGTCTGGATGGAGGAATGTGAAGAGAATTTCAAGGAGTTGAAAATAAGGTTATCTAGTGCACCTGTGCTCACACTGCCTTGTAGTGGAGAAAGGTTTGTGATCTACAGTGATGCATCCAAAAAGGGATTGGGGTGTGTTCTTATGCAAAATGATATGGTGATAGCTTATGCCTCATGAAAATTGAAAATACATGAGAAAAATTACCCACCTCATGATTTGGAGTTAGCTACGGTAATATTTGCATTAAAGATTTAGAGGCATTATCTTTATGGAGAAAGGTGTGACATTTATACTGATCATAAAAGTTTAAATTATATTTTCACACAAAAGGAGATGAATCTGCGCCAAAGAATATGGTTGGAGCTGATTAAGGATTACAACTGCTCTATCCATTACCACCCTGGGAAAGCAAACAAGGTGGCAGATGCATTAAGTCGACAAGACCATGCCAGTTTATCCATGATGAGGACCACAAAAGATCCAATATTTATGGATTTACAAAGGATGGATGTTGGAATTATAATGGAAGGGGGGAAATCGTATCTTTCTAAAATGAATGTTCAACTGTATATACATGTGAAGATTAAAGAGGCACAGAAATAAGATGTCGAGAAACAAAACAAGGTGAGAAATGTTCCTGAATTAAACCTTGATTGTGATGGGATAATAAAGTTCCGGAATCGGGTTTGTGTTCCTCCCATCCTCGAATTAAAGGAGCTGCTGGATGAGACTCATAGTTCTTCATTCTCTATTCATCCTGGAAGCACGAAGATGTATAGGGACCTGAAAGAGTACTTCTGGTGGGATGGCATGAAAAGAGATGTTGTTGAATATGTCTCTCGATGCTTGGTTTGTCAGCAAGTTAAAGCTGAGAGACAGAAGTCTAAGGGGATGTTACAACCATTACCCATACCTAAATGGAAATGGGAAAACATCACTATGGACTTTTTCACCGGACTTCCTAAAACATCCAAAGGCAATAATGCTATCTAGGTCATAGTAGATCGTCTGACAAAGTATGCACACTTAATTGCTATTAGAGAGGATTTATCTCTGGATCAGCTTCCCAGGATATATGTAAAGGAAGTGTTAATATTTCATGGAGTACCACTTTCTATTATATTTGATCAGGATCCGAGGTTTAACTCAAAGTTCTGGCGAAGTCTTCAGCATACTCTGGATACAGAGTTGAGTTTTAGTACTTCTTATCATCCTCAGATAGATGGTCAGTCTGAGAGAACAATTCAAACTCTAGAAGATATGTTGAGATCTTGCTCTATGGATTTCAAAGGTGGTTGGGATCAACTCCTACCTTTGGTGAAATTTTCTTATAATAATAACTTCCACTATAGTATTCAGATGGCTCTTTATGAAGCTCTCTATGGAAAGAAATGCAGGACTCCAACTTGCTGGGATGAAGTTGGGGAAAGAAATCTATTAGGACATGATCTTGTTGATGAGATGGCAGAAAAGGTCAGATCTATTAAATAACACATAAGAGCAGCTCAGAGTCGATAGAAAAGTTATGCCAACAACCGAAGAAAAGACTTAGAGTTTGAAGTGGGTGATAAAGTGTTCTTACAAATATCTCCTTGGAAGAGAGTAATGAGATTTGGAAAGAAGGGAATGTTGAGCCCTAGGTATATCGGTCCTTTCGAAATACTGGATCATGTTGGGAAGGTAGGTCACCGATTGGTGCTTCCACCGAATCTCTCTCAAGTTCACGATGTGTTCCATGTATCTCTCCTGAGAAATTACATACCTGATCCATCACATGTACTCAGCTCAGAAGTTGTACCGCTGGAGAAGGATCTTTCTTATGAAGAACAACCGATAGAGATTCTAGATTGTAGTGAAAAATTCCTACGAAATAAGACCACTCACTTGGTGAAAGTTTTATGGAGGAACCACCAATTAGAAGAAGCTACATGGGAGCTTGATGATATGATGAGGGAGAGGGATCCTCATCTGTTTATTACAAAGTGACGAATTTCGAGGGTGAAATTCATTTTAAGGGGGGTAGAATGTAACACGAGAGACTTTTATGAGAAATATTTTGTTTTTATGTTATATAAATCTTCAAAGGAATCTTTCACTACACACATCACTTTCTTGGCTTGCTTTACACACAATCATGACCTTCCTCGATAGCTTGCGTCGTACGTAATACCGAGTTTCACTAAACAACAATATGCTATTAAAATATTATTAAAACTATTAGTTATGAATAGTAATAACCAATTTTTGATATTTTATATATTTTATTTTTCAAAATTGACTTCATTTTTGGATTTGGAATATCGAAATTATCCTAGGGTGAAATTTTGGTATTTTTCTGAAAACTTTCAATTTTTGATGAATAGTGAAACCACTAAGTGGTAGTTAAAAAACTAAATTTTTCATAAAACTTAATTTTACCGCTTCTGTGAGTGGAATCTAAAAAATTTTAGATACACAATTGATGTCAGTATGTAAAACGTTGTTCAATGAGATGAATATAATTTTTGATGAATAGTAACTTTTTACTTTTATTTACCACAGTTAAAAGTAAATAGGGTAATTAGGGGTAAAAATGATATTATTATTACCCTAAAACATGTATTAATTATATTGAATAATTGTAATGCGACCAAAAACAACCTTAGGAATAAAATATTACCATTTAGGCCCACTTGGATTAGATTAGGACATTTATTATTAATTTATTTAAAGATGGGTTAAAATAGATAAAATCAAAGTTTAATAAGTATATAAATTTTAATATATGGTTATACATAAGATAAATTCAACTATAAATATTAATTAAAAATATAAGAATATTTTCTACATAATTATATTTTATTTTTAATTTTTAGACTATAAATAATTTAATTTATTTACGACACAAAGATGATGCAGTAATTATCTTATTAATGAAATATTGACATAATTGATGTTATAAATACACAAATAAATATGATTTGAGACTTTTTATGAATTCCAAGAATTTTAAAGGTTAATATGACATGTTAGTATTGATTTAAGTAACTTTATTTGAACTAATCATTCTGTTATGATTTTCACAAAAATCAATTACTAAATAGTGTCAAAATTGATATAAAATAGTTTTTAAAATGAATATTATATTAGTAATTGTTATTTTATTCCTAAAAATATAAGGTTCGGAAAAATTACTTAAATAAGGTTATATATATTAATAATAAACAACTTGGGGTTCGTTTGTATGCTTATAGTAAGTTTATTAACCTTATAGTATAAGAGCACAAGAAGACACGGTAAAAGTAAAATTATTTTACTTAATGATAAATCTAAATGATAAGGTTAAAATAGGAACCTAAACTTGTCTAAATTATATTGGATGAGAGTATTTCGACCCATACCCACCTTAGCTTCGAAATAAATCAATTTTTAGCTATTTTAAACCGAATTTGACTTTATAATAAAATAACAGATTTAGTTATTCCAAAGGTGCCCCTCTCCTCCCATATAAAAGGGCACCTCCTCCCCCTCTTCCTCACACCACTTTGAGCATTAAATCTCGGCCAACCCATGAATATTTCTCCTCTACATTTCCCTAGAGACATCCTAGAGGTCCTGGTCTTCTTAAAAGACCAATTTTAGTTCCCTAAAAAGAGATCTCAAAGAGGCGCTTCAAAGAAGAGGTAATGTCCAATTACCCATTCTTTCAACTTTATTTCTTCTTCCACTTCTTCTTCTTTAGTTGTTTCATTATTAAGTAATAACATCATTATCACTCATATAATGATATTTTATTATAAGTATGAAACAACCCTATTTCACCATCTATCCATCCTACGGAAAATGAAATCACAGCGCGTGCGTACGTACGGAATACCGTCTCCACGCCGTGGTGTAATCTATTTTCCACCACCACCTTACTTGGATGGGTATAATGGTGTAAATAATGACTATATATGACTATTATAAAGTGATATTGATTCTGAAATAGTATACATACACTCCAATACAATTCCACGATCATGGGAACGATATCATCGCTCGTGCATATGTACGGAATACCGTCTCCACGATGTGATGCAACTTGTTCTACATGATCTTCATTGCATAATGATTATATAAATGAATTGAGTGAATAAATATGATATATATTACACTAAGACCATTATGTAAATGAGGTATCTATAACCTAAAAATAATTATAAGAATCTATTCGACAAAACACGCTTAAGAACAAAAAGAAATAAACACCCGAATAAACAAGTAGTAATGAAATATTACTAATAAGAAGTTAAGAATATGACCATATATGATATCATAAAAATAATTATGATTCTGGAATAAGTCAATAACATTATTTAAATCATTATATTGGAGGTTCGGACACTTACGAAGCAAATTGGACCTAAGGTAAGGGAAAATATCACAATCTCATTTTTATCCGAGATTGTTTATACTTTGGTATTTACTGTGGTGTATTTTATCATCCACATCCATGTTTGATCAATATTTAATTTTATTTCAATACACCTACAATTTCTTAAATCCAATTTTACCCTTAGGTGAGTTTTTAGTGAAATATATGAAAGGAATCTTTTTTCGTTTTTCGTATGAGGTACTTTTTGACTTTTCCGACAAAAGTACGAGGAGAATGTTTTTTTAACTTATACGGAGTGAACGGATTTTTACGGTTTTATAATGCCTTATTTTCATGAATCATACTCTACATGATTTCATGGTTATTTTCAATATAATCATTTTCTTTTAAAATTGTGTGGCATTTTTTTGAAAAGAAAATTATTTTGAAAAAGAAAGGGTATTTTCCTCAAGAATTCATATCAAGTGTTTTATCAAAAATATTTTTCATCTAAGATGACATTATTTCATTTGTTTATGTTTAAAGTATAATGTCTCTATGATTTACATGTTTTCATTTTTCTTATGATTAAATGATATCCATTTGTTTTATATGGATTATGTTATGATGGGTTGATGTTTATGAAACCCATTTTATTCTTTGGGTTATGATGAATGATTTATGTTTATTTTGTGGAACAAGTAATAATGATTTCAATATGAGATGGGTGGGACCTATATATCCCTCCAATTCATTGGGTAAAGATTTTATATCTAATGAGATAGACATGGCTGGAACGACAGGTCAAACCGGTTCAGTGAAACAGGACTGAAACGAGGATTGAACTCGGTTCAGAAATGGACTTCGTCCACTAAGATAGTCTTGGCAATGAGCCTTTACTAATAAGAAATGATTCTCTATGATTATGTGTGTATGACACAAAGATTCATGTTTTATGTTATGATTATTGGGATTACATTTCACTACTATGATTTATCCCATGTTATGAGATTATTGTTCCTTTTGCAGGTTAAGATTTCCAAAAGTTATGTTCTTATGTATATGATGTGATTGATATTTCTTTTGTTTACCCTTACTGAGCATTTCAGGTCACCCTTTTGTATGTTTTCTTTCCCCAGGTCAGGAAGAAGGTTATTAAGTAAGATATTCCAAAAGGGACTATAGATATGATGAAATAAATAGGAGACAATGTAGACACTTTATGAACCAGTTGTTTATGTTTCCCAGTTTCTAAAGACACTATACCTATACGGTCCTTTACTGGTTTTGTTATATGTTGTAATAAGTGTGCTTCAATTATGAAGTAATAAAAATGTATGTAAAGTATGGTTCGTTATAGAAATCATGTCATTTTGAAATTATATCCAAGGAAGGATGTCATAAGGATCAGAATGAAAGGGAAACCGAGCCACAGGTACATCAGACCATTTTAAATTTTGGAAATAATTGAAGGTGTATATTATCGATTAGTAATGCCACCATGCCTCTCCAAATATCATGATGCATTCTAAAAAACATTGTTAAATAAGTACATTCCAAAACCAACACATGTTCTCCCATATGATGAAATAAAAATGGAACCTGATTTGTCTTACTGTAAAGATCATATCCCGATTCTTGACAAAAGAGAGTAAGTATTGAGAAATCAAATAGCTTGAGAGGTAAATATTATTTGTAGAAACCATAAAATGGATGAACAAATGTGGGAACCTGAGGATGTCATGAAGAAGGACCAGACTCATCAGTTTAGAAGGAAATATTCATAAATAATTTTCAGCCTGAAATTTAAAATGGATGGAAGAATATAACACTCCATGATTTATGGTACTTATCTTCTTAAATAAATTCAATTTACTTGATAACTTATATTTCCTGCAACACCATGTTTAAACGAATCATGATATTCTATTAAATATTAACATGACTATTGGAATAGTAATGTAACCATTAGGAATTGTAATGTGACCATTAGAATAATATACTCACCTATGAAATTATAAAAAAAATTAGGTATATGATAAATGAAAATATGATATATTTAAATCATTGAATAAGAAAATAAATTTTTAAAAATGATAAACTATGTTTCGGTATTTCTGTGAAAAGTAAATATTTATTTAAAATTTTATAAATAATATAATTATTTATATGAAAATTTATTTTCATAAAATATATTCATAAATTATTATTTTCTTGTCTTATTATTAGAATATAATTTTATGAGACCTTAATTAATTTTTAAAAGTGTCATAAAATCATTTATAATTTTAAACTCAATATTTTCCGAATAAATGATGAGTTAAATAAAAAATTAAAATTATTATATTTATACAGTTATTTTAAAAAAATTATTCCACTTTTTAATTCTAAACATCAAAAAATGGCTGGGGTGAATGCTTGAGATTTTTCTGAAATATCTGATTTTTGGTGAATAGTGAAATATGGTAATTGACGACATTAAGCATCTAAGCTATACACATGAATTTTTGGATCATTAATGATGTATGAACCAATTATTTAGAACTTAGATGCACTATTTACTGTACTTATTCAGAAGAATCCTCACTATGGATAGTCTTGAGGTAAAATAACAAGGAAATGAATAAAATAATCAAAAACACCATCCTCCTTCACTATAAATACCACCCTAACTACCCCTTCTCCAAATAACTTCTATGCCTTTTATTTTTCTTATATTATAACCAATTCATATCCTAAACCCCTTCCACACATTGTATTCTTCTGTCCCTCCAAATGACAATTTCCATGTCCCTTAAGTTGGATCTCAAGGAGACGACACTCAAGAGGTAAAACTTTCCCTCTTTCTCTTTCAATTTATTTTATTTTATTATCCTTCACTCAAATATCAAATCCAAAGTAACATTATAACTCTTATATAATATATATAAAATAATTTTATTATGTTAATGTTATATTCACCATTAATTATCCTCTATCTATCTTCTATTATAAAAAAATTAAAAACATCATCTAAGAGGTGTTGATTCACCACCTTTGGGGATGATGATTTTTTTTTCTAATACCACATTAAAGTATAGTCATAAAACTATTATAATGGTAATTGTTTTCTGAAATGTTAATTATAAATTATTTAGTGTTTGGTAACCATTATATAATCACAATATTAATTAATAAAACAAAAATAGTTCATTATGATCGAAAAAATGAAAAAATAATCTACAAAGTTATCATTAAGGATTTATCTAATGAATCATCCTCATATCTAAAAAAATGATATATAAGACCATTTAATATTTTGGAGGTTTATAAATAACATATAATTTTAATTCTATATAACTATTCCTATTTTGCATGATCTTTCATACAAACCAAGGAAACAAACACTCTCGAATGATGAAATTGATTCTTATAACTCATAAAAAAAGCAATAAATGAACTTAATAAAATTCTAATAAATAAAATAAATGTATAAAAGTTTCTAAATTATATAATTAATGAATATAATTTTATCATCTAGTACATTAATTACAGGAGAAGAATGCATTCAGACATACGGTAAGGGACTTCGTCCCAGTTCCCATTTCATTGAGACTTACTTGTCCTTGTGATCCTAATAATTTTTATATGATGCATCGACCACCCCTTTGAGATAATTTTCCATATGGAATTATATTTCATTAAATATAAATATTTCTTGTATCATGGATATGATTATTTTCTTAGACATATACCATTTTTACATATGGTGTTTATTTTGAATGATGTTTTAACTAGGGGAATACTGATAAATCTGTATCCTCTAATCAATATAGATATTTTGATAAGGAATATTTCTCATGAGTTTAATATATTTATGAATTGGAATTTGAACATGAAATGATGGGTGGGTATTGACATTATATAGAATCTCGATGCATCGATATGTCTCATGAGACAAAATAGTTAGTTAAAAATTCTTTGTGATTGTTTCCAAGAAGAATCAGACAAGATTCTACCCAAATACTCAAATAATATTGATGGTATAATAGTTCATGTTCCAAATATATTATATAAATAATTAATAATTTTCTTTATTTATTATTTAGATATTACATTCCATGATATTTTCATTACGAAAAAATATACGGATGTATTCTAATTCTTAGGGTATTGATGGAATGTATTTTTTATTTATTTACCTTTATATATCGATTATGATTTATTGAATTTACTTATCTTCTTATCAATTCATGTAACCGTAAAAAATCATTTGATATAACCCTTTTATTTGTTTTTCTTCCCTAGGTTATGAAGATGAAATATTTGAATAAGTTTTATGGAAGCTGTTTATTTTACATTGTTATGTTCTATGTTTAATTAACAATTTAATACGGGAATAATTTATGTATCTTGTTCTTAAAAACTACTAAATTGATTGATACTTGGTGATATTATATCATTTATATATTCCATTTTAATAAAATAACCATATAATCATGGATACTAGGGTCAGGTTTGTTACATGAAATCCAAGTCTAGATACCAAAAGTGGATATGGATCTAGTATAATTATAATTAATATAATAAATTCAAATAGGGTGGATTGGGTATTAAATTTATCATCACCTAGTGCATGATAAAGAGGCCCTATTTCACACATGATATAATAATCTTGGATGCTTTTCTTTTGAAAGTTCATAATCTCATTAGAAAGTATAATGTTGGGAAAAATTTCCCTTGAAATATAAAGTTTGAAATAGATAGTGGATGACCTAGACTAAAAACTATAAATTAACAGGTTGAGGAATATAATTAAATTTTGATTTATTCCATTAATGTTCTTGGTTTCCATTTTACATGTTTAATAGTTTAATAACTATCATCTCTAATATTATCTTTATTTTATTAAATAGTTATAAATAGGAGGAACCGAGTCAACAACCAATGTGATGGGAAAAGTGAAGAGTTACAAAATGAGATTCCTGAACTGATGGGACTAAACATTGAGAACATTAGGAAAATACTTACTCAATTAACTCATATTTTTAATAGATTGGGAATCATGGGAAACACCCACAAACCGCTAAAAAAGTTCATATTCCAGTTAATAAATTTATGTGACAAAGTCCTCTAATTTTTAGTTGATATTCAGATCCCTTAATCATGTAAAAATGGATCAATTCTGTTGAAAAGATATATTTTTTAATTCAATACTATAATAAATTGAATTTAGTGCTAGTTTCTTATCACATGAAGTCAAATTATTGGTGTTAGACATTGATCAAGAATATGAATCTTGGAGGAAAAATAAAAGTGTTAGAGTGGATAGAATTCAAGAAAATGTTTTCCAATGAATACTTGCCTTTTACTATCTGAATTAAAATTGAGAGAATGTTTCTTGTCTTAAAAAAAGGTAAAAAAATCCATCTGGGCATATGAGTTTTACTCCACAAGACTTTCACGATATGCCTCTTTAATTTTAATTGAACCTAAAATTAAACTTAAATACTTCTTAATTGGATACAATTGAATATGTGAAAGGTGTTATGGATTAAATTATTTAAAGATAGAAGAAATGTTTTGATGTTTCCTCAAAGTTGAAATGATATTAGAGATTACAAAGGGTCTCTTGAGTTTGGATATAAGAAGAAAATAATGGACTATAATTCTGGAAGAGCGATTGAGAAATATTACAGTGTTAAGAAATTACAACATTCCACTTGCAATAAGAGCGGGAAGAAGCATCCTAGAAATTTTATAATTTTTTTAATGAAACGATATAGGTGTAGTAAACAGCCACACTAATATAGAAAATACTGATGAGAGAAACCCACTAATTTAATAGAGTTATGCAATTACCCTGTCAACCCTCATCATATTATCTATTGTTTGAACCATAATGAATAATTCACTATGTGAATCAATGAATTAAGCCAAGGGTTTACAAATAAAATCAAGGATTCCAAAATATAAATAATAGTAAGAAAGGGGGACCATATTCCATAGGAATTAATGAGAGGTATCCCGAAAAAAAAAGTGGTGAAAGGTATGATAGTTATTCATTCATGAATAAAATATGTACTACTTTTTTATAGTTATATGAAGTCAAAAATGTCACACTTGTTTAGTACAACTATTCAAACACCACTGAAAAATATATATGTTATGTTATCAATAAAAATGGAAAATGGTTCAACTATTACATACCAATTATATAACCTCTCCCCTATGAATATTTTCAGGTTGAATTTCTTAGAGATCCTTATGAAACACCCTTAAGAAGAATTCAATGATATTCTATGTATGTATTGGATATCTATGTCAAGATGTGAAGAAAATTTATGGTAGTAGGAAACCACTCTCCAAATCATGAATCACCCTTTGATTTTATATAATTTCAAGGAGGAGGATAAATATGTTGGTTTCGATCATAGTGGAAGCATGTGGTGGTGGGTGAAATATTAATTTTTTTTAATAATCATTTCCAAAAATCAAGAAAGAGGATATTGCATGTAAAATATATAATTAATTTATTTAAAATATGAAGAAATAAATAAATGGGATTAGAATATTTCTTCGTTGATTATTATTCATCATTGAAAATAGACCTTCCGGATTTCCATCATTGTGATTGTGAGGATACAAGGAGAGAATCTCTTTAGTGGTGATCCAAACATGCTTCAATGGCCTCCGAGAAACACCACTCATTCTTTGGGTGCTAGTGTAGAAAATAAAATTTCTTAAACTGTTCATTCTTGATTGATCATTATTTAATCTTGATGAAGTTCTCTTCGGGGTTTCTCTTTCTTGAGAGGGAGATAAGAGGATGAGTTGAGAGAGAATTAATTGTGTGCAATATTTCTATATTCCCAAATATGGAATTGGTTTCAAAGAATTTTAAAATATACCTATCCGTCTATTTATAGAGTTAATATTTTGGTTACCAAATTTAATTGAAAAACAACCATAAAATATAATTATAACCATTAATTAAATACCATTTCAAATAATAACAACAACAACAATATTGTTATTTGGTGGTGCGACAACTTCCGCAAAATGGATAAATAATATTTACCGACTTGTAAATAATTATTTTATCACTGGACATGGTCTTGGTCCATTAGAACTCCTATTATATTTATTTAACACCCACATAAGTATTTTATTCTCTTAAATAAATATTTTATCAAAAAACTAGTTAATTAGTATTTATTAAATAATAAATAAAATATTTAGATAAATTTTATTCACAATTGGGTGGATAAATATTTATCTAATTCATGTGGTCAATATAAATTATATAAAATTATTCCTCATTCTTGAGAATAATACTTATTCCATTAATTAAATTCAAAAAGAATTTAATCAAGACTACTAGAAATATGTAGTGTCTAAACCTCTAGGATTATCTCTCAATAGAATTAGGTGGGATTTCTTAATGTCCAAGATTAGTAATTAAAAATGGGTCATGGAAACCAAGAGAAATAACTTAATTCCACAACTAAGATTACCTCATATGAATGCTCATTATGTAATATATTCCCTTTATCACATAATCTCATCAATATGGTTTCATGAATATGTCATATATCTGCACGCTTGATTTATCCTTCTATGAATAGATGAAATACACTCCTCATTACACCATGGCCATGGAATTTAGGTTGATTGTACTATTTTAATCAAAGGGACTATATATAAAATTTCACAAATATAGAAGAGAAAAATCCTTTATTTATCCATTATTAAAATATTATTTGTGACACACCAAACATACTCTACTTCTCACAAACATATGGAATGATGGTTTGTGTTAGAAAATATAAGCATGCAAGTCATGAAATGATTTAATGATAATATTAAAGTATAAGGACCATTACACATGTTCATAGATAAGAATATTTGATGACACAAAAACATGCAGAATTCCTACTAGAAGGTCTATTCTCATAATCTCCCAACTTAGAGATTACCAAGTGCAGACTTCATGAGATGATTTCTCATCTTCTTACTAGTACTCACACATGAAGGTCTATATACTATGTATCAAATTATAGTATATTGTACAACTATAGAACTATATTAAAAATATTTTCATATCACTTTAAGTTTATCATCATAGTAGGGAACTACAATGATATTATCAATGTAAAAAATACTCTTGGACATTATTATATTATAGTAATGAAGAATAATGAAAAATATGTTATAAGATGTTTAATTTAATATTTAATATGTCAAATATTCATATAATCAAACTACAAATAGTTTGTTCTAGGTCACCATCTCTAAAAATCTTCCACTTTGAATAGAGCCAACTACCTACAAATTTCATTCCTCAAGACCTCACATGATAATCACGTTTTTTCTAAGTCAGGGCATTAGTCAAGAGGTTTTCCACGTTGTCTTTCAGGGAAATACTACACACTATAACTTCACCTCTATGAGAAAAATCTCTAAAGAGATAATACTTCCTATGTATGTGCTTCGTCCACTGATGTGACATTTGCTCTTCTACGAGATCCACTGCTGAAGTATTATCACAATAGAGTGTGATAAGATCATTACTATTAGGTACCACATCAAGATCTTGGAAGAAATTTTGCGTCCAAACTGCTTCTTTAGCTTCCTCATAAGCTTAAATATACTCAGAATCTATTGTAGAATCAGTGAACATATCCTACTTTGATCACTTCTAGCTCACAACGCCTCTATTCAAAGTGAATATGTATCCCGTTTGGGACTTCATTCCATCTAGATCAGTCTAGAAACTAGAATTTTCATTTCTTCTAATGACTAGTTCTTATTCTCCTCCATAAACCAGGAACATATTTTTAGTATAACTCAAATACTTAATGATAGTCTTGACTTCCATACAATGGTAGTCCCCTGGATCAGATTTATATCGTACTACTACAATTAATATGTTGGAAACATCTTGCCAAGTAAATAGGATATCATACATGACTAACCCAATCGCTGATGCATATAGAGTATTTTCAATTCTATTTCATTCCTCATGGGTTTGAGGACACATTTTCTTGGAAAGATGAATTCCCTATGTTTCTGGAAATAATCCCCTCTTAGATTGTTCTATATTGAATCTCCTCAGTATCTTGGCAATGTACGTACATTAACTTAGGCTGAAAAATACCTTGGATCTATCACGATGGATCTTGATCCCATGAATTTATCCTGCCTCTCCCAAGTGTTTAATAGAAAAGAATTTATTCATACATTCCTTCATAGACTATAAAAATGGTATTTCATTTCAAATAAGTAATATGTTATCAACATATACTATTCAAAAAAATTACTACAATCCCATTAAAACATTTGTATACATGGGACTCACATTCATTCTTTATAAAACCAAATTTTGTTATAGCTTCATCAAAATGATTTTTCCCAGACCTGGATACTTGCTTTAATCCACAAATGTATTTTTTAGGCTTTCATATCTTATTGGAATCATTTAGAGTCACAAACCTTTCAGGTTGTGTCATGTAGACATGTTCCAAAAGGTTCTCATTAAGGAAGGCTTTTTTCACATCTATTTTTCAAATCTCATAATCATGGTAGGACATAATGGAATGTATAATTCTGATGGATTTCAGCATTGAAACTGGTGAAAATGTTTCATTGTAGGTAATAAGTTGATGCTATTTAAAGCCTTTTGCAACCAGTCACACCATATAGGTACTAACATTTCCTTTAATGTCTAGTTTCTTCTTGAGAAACAATTTTCAACCAACATTCTTTACATCCACTGGTGTATATACCAAAATCTAGAATTAGTTTTGGTACATCGTATCCACTTCATAATTCATGGCTTGTTGCCACATGGAAACATCTCTTCCACTTAATACTTCCTTATAGATTATAGGATCATTATAACCAACTAATAACGATTAACCATCCTCCATAACTAGAAAACAATACCATTTTGGTATTCTAACCTCACTTATACTTCTATGCAGTTCTTATGTCTCTGAAATAGTTTATTCTTCCACGAGGATTTATGGAATTTAATCCTATACCAACTGTTATATTACTTGAGCCTCGACTTCATCAAAGATTATATCTCTCCCACTATCTCTTTGGGATATTTTATCCCTCTAACGGAATATGATGTGTCATGCCACTATAACCCTTTTTTCTGAGGGTTCGTATAGGTAATATCCCCTTGTTTCTTTAGGGTATCCTATAAATGTACAATTTCTTCCTCGGGGTGAAAGTTTGATACCTGAAGAGGCATTAAAAATGCTTCACTCCTCCACATATGTAAATTCGATAACATAGTTTTTCTTCCACTCCCAAATTCATATGGAATACCATTTATCGATTTAGTTGGTACTAGGATTGTTATGTTTTCTGTTGTTTATAACTCATATCCCCAAAAGGATAATGGACGAATTACATGACTCATTATTGATCTTACCATATCCAACAAGGAGTAGTTCCTCATTTTTCTTACATCACTCCACTGAGGCGTGTAAGGAGGTGTGATTTGGGATAGGATCCCAAAATCCCATATGTAATCAATGATGTCTTGATTAAGATATTCTCTTCCTTGTTCAGAGTGATGCTTCTTAATATTATTAACAAGAGGGTTTTCAAATTCATTTTTTATTCCTTGAATTTATCAAAATAATCCAACACATACCTCATTAATTACAAATATCCATATCTACTAAAATTATCAGTAAAAGTTATGAAGTATGAGAAACCACCCCTTATTTCAATAGGAGATTGAACACGTACATCAATATGAACTAATTCAAGAATCTATTTATCCCTTTCATCTTTCCCACTAAATAATACTTTGGTAACTTTTCCTTGTAAACATTCATGACATACACCAAGTCATTTAACTTTAAAAGAATCTAAATATCCATCCTGATATAATTTGGTCAAGCATTTTTAATTTACATGACCTAGCCGGTGATTCCAATGTTGGGTGTGGTATGAGTCATGTGAAGTTACTTTGTTATAGATTTCCATTACTTGGTTTAGGTAATCTAACATATAAATACCATTATTTAAATGTTACTTACCATAACATATTATATATTTATAAAATAAGAAAAATTTATTTCTAAATTTGAAAATTAATCCATCGGTATCTAGTATGGACACAGAAATAAATTTTTTGGTAACTAAAGGCACATAATAACAACACTATAAAACCAAGATAATTCTAGTTATCAATGTGAGGTGGTATTCCCCAATAACACCTCAAGTTTAGCTCTATTGGATTCTCGTAGATCTACCTTCTATTGGTTAATTAATCTGAATCTACTTGGTTCCTGTATTTGAATACAAATGTGAGCACTAAATGCATTATCTAGTACCCAATTTGTAGAAATAGATAAATATCACTGAATAAAAAACACACCTGAAGCCTCCCCTTGCTTCATTATCTAGGTTAATTTTTTCTTCTAGTCGTGCTTTTTGCCACATGTGAAATAGACCACATCCTCTTCCCTTGATTTCCCTTTGATCTTCTTTTTATTAGTAGGGCATGAAGAAGCTTTGGGGTAATATCTTTTTGCATTCCTTATATATTTATTTCCCTATAATTATAGAAGGATTTTTTCTTCATATCTTTATCAGCTTTGTGATGGAGGAAAAGAATATTTGGCAGAGACTTCTCAATGTTATTCATATTAAAATTCATAAAAAACTGGAGAAGCTCTGAGATAATAATTCTATAATGAGATCGATACCTAATTCTTTGGGGGTATTTTAACCCAAGAACCTTTAGGTTCTCAATGTATACAATGATATTGACTACTTGAGGCCCAACTGGGGATCCTTATTCAAGATTAATACAAAAGCACACCTTCAAAATCTTAAACCATTCTTATCAAGATCTCTCTTAGTAAAGACCACAATGGTGGTCAAGAATGATATACACATCCTTGTTTCCATGAGACTTTATGAGTTCACTATACATAGATGAAATAATCAAACATTGAACATCGAACACATCATTCATATTTTTTTCATATATTATGATCTCTTCATCACACACCTCTTGAGTAGGTTGATCAGGCATTGAGGATTCTAGCATGTAAGATTTCAGTTCATGTCATAGAACAAACTAAATACATCTAAAACACTCATGGAAGTTAATTCTAGTGAGGAGATTTACTTTATCCAATATCGATTGTATGGATAGTGATCTTGTCAATTTATTATAAAATTAAAAGAGTAGAGTATTAGTAATTTGTTTGATTACATTTTTTTGGGAGAAATAATTAAGTGATTTTATTAAAACTTCCACTATTTTATCAAGTCCAAATATCCCTCACCATTGAACATGGAATGTATATTCTCTAGGAAATTCTAGTGGCAAGGATCCATACTCACCTTAGTATAACCCCAACAAGGTTTGTTCAAGATATTTTGAAGGTATTTAGGTAGGAAAGTCTTTTCCTTCTATAGGCTTGCAACTCCATGATCCATTGAGTAGACTCTGCAATCTAGAAATTCTGACTTGGATTTTCTGAACCCTTGCCTCCAAATTACACAATGTCTATCAAGGTATACCACACTTGATGTAAAATGGTTAAGTCATCCCGAAAAATCCATAAGAACTCCACTTATAAAAGTATGTGTCTGAACAAAGTTTTGTCAAACACATAGTTCTATTTAGTTTTGTTCTTAATCCAGTAACAGAAGGCTTATCCTAAGTTAACATTAGATTGAAGGATATTATTTTATTATGCATATACTTTTATCTGGTTTTATCCTTTACATGTCTGTTTAATATTTATGTGGATGTCTGATTAATTAATTAACCACATTTGAATAAAACATTTATACAAAATAAATTTTATTTAAATTCTATCTTTTCATATTAATTCATTCATTTATATGATCATGGTCTTGCATCAATAAATATAATTTTATTTAATTTTACTAAAAATAAATAAATAATTAAATTAATCGATCATGAGCTTACCTAATCATTTGATTTAATGAGAAGACACTAAATCAACATGTGACCTAGGGGAAATATCTCATTTTACCAGACTTGGCATGAGCTACAACATTCCATGTGTCCACCTATATATCACTGAGTTGGATTCATTATGGTTTCATCTTGAACCATCCCCACATGCCTTGTGATGATTCATTAATTACACATATTTATTACTCACTCATAGGTGAGAGGAACCAAATTATTGGTTGAAGGGAATTAGATAAATATCCTTAGACATGCATGTCCAACATAATAATGGAGAGAGGAATAACTCATATGATATATTTTAATTTAATATTAAATAATTTCAAAACCATGAAATAAATTTATTTAAATAAATTCCATCACATACATAGGTCTTGGTCAAGCTCAAGAATGGTCGCACATGAAAAAAATACACAAAAGTAAATGAATATCATTCATTTAATTATTTTTTCTTTTTTATTATTTAAGATAAATTAATTTTCATTAATAAATTAAAAAATTGAAAAATTAATCCCCTTTCATATTAATGATAACTCGATCTTATTTGGAGATACCAATCATTAATGGAATTAATAGAAAATAAACGAAAGAACCAATAATGATATATTAATTACAATATATTAATTGAGAATTTAAAACTATTTAAAACCATTACTATAATTTCAAACAAACAATGGTGTGAGGATCAATAAAATAAGGTTTTAATGATGAAATTTTAAATTTAATGTAATTTTAGTTTTGTCATTTAATGTGAGACTACACAACGTGTACTTGTAGCTACTTTCCATGTACCTCAGTTTTTGTATATCTAAGTCACACACTTGGGGATTTAGTGTGTTCACTCTGCTAGACTACATGGTGTCTACATGCTAATTACACACCCTGTATCCACTTTCCATGGGTGAGGATGTCTCGTTCAACACGTGGTATGTAAAAAAAGTACTGCTTGTAATAAATTACATTTCACATCTAGATCCAATGCACATTGGTATACGACATGTGCTCTAGCCACAAACCTTGTAACCTAGTTTTACCAGTAAATTATTTGGAACTTCTCGATAACATATCCAATTATTCCTCATTTGTTCTTAAACCTTTAAGAAAATGAAACACTGAATGAAAATGATTAATATTTTGATAACATGTTAATTCGAATTTTATTAAATAACGAATAAAAAGAAATAAAATCTAACCACAATTGCGTATAGATGAACAATAAAATAAGTAATTATAAATTTAAATGTGACTGCATTGATACCCCATGTTGGTTTCGGGCACAGTGGAATCATGTGGTGGTGGGTGATATATTAAAATTTATTTTAATAATCATTATCCCAAACCAATATCAATGATTCTACTTGTCAAATTTATAATTAAATTTTTTAATATCTGAAGAAATAAATACCTAGGATTAAGAACATTATCCATTGATGATTATTGATCTTATGAAATGGACCTTATATATTTCCTTCATTACACATACATGGATATAAGTGTAGAATCCCTCTAGGAGTGATCCACACATGCTTCAATGGTCTTTGATAAATTCCACTCATTCTCCGGGTGCTAGCACTGTGAATCGAATGTCATGCATTGTTCATTCTTGATCAATAATTATTTGGTCATGAAGAAATTATCCCTTGGGTTTCTTGTTCTTGAGAGGGAGAGATGAGGAGGAGTTAAGAGAGAATTCGTTGCATGCAAAAATTCTCAATTCGCAGACTTGGAATTTGTTTCGAATTAATTACACAATAGATGTAGCTATCTATTTATAGATTTCAGATTTTGGTTATAAAATTTAATTGCATAATAACCATTAAATATAATAATAACCATTAATGAAATATAATGATACAAAATAATAATAATAACAATATTACTATTTTGTGCTACACCAACTTGTGAATAAATGGATAAATAATATTTAGTGACTTGTTAATAATTATTTTTTCACTAGACACGATCTTGGTCTGTTTGAACTCATCTTGTATTTATTAAATAGATGAATAAATATTTTATTCTCTTAAATTAATATTTTTATCAGGAATTAGTAAATAAATATTTATTAAATATTAAATAAAATAAGTAAATGTATTTTATTAAAAATATAGTGAATAAATATTTACATAATTTATGCGATCAATATAAGTTAAATAAAATTATTCCACAGACTTGAGAGTAATACTTATTCTATTAATTAAATTAATAAAATTAATAGAGACCACCAGATACACTTAGCGTGGGACCCTCTAAGATTTTTTATCATTAGAATTAGGCAGGATTACCTAAAGTCCAATATTACTGTCTAGAAACGGGTCAAGGAACCCAAGAGACAGAACTTAAAGTTGCAATTATGACAACCACATAAAAATAATTATTGTGTTATATAATCCATATATCACATAATCTCATCAATCATGTTTCATAGTGGTTTCATTGACCTATATTATTGATATATCATTAATTGATTATCTGAAATAAACCTGTCATTACCCCATTTCCATGGAATTTAAGGAGACAGTTCTATTTATGGTATCCCGCCTTTTTATTACATAACCTTTCATTGTATTTTACAAACATAGGATCTTTATAGTATAGTGTCTCGGAAATCAGAAAAAATATAAATTAAAAAAATTAAACATTTTTCAATACCACTTTTAAGGATTCATCATATGTTCATCCTATTTACAATTAATGCATCCCATAACATGGAGACATACATCAAAGGAAAGGGTGAGCAGAAGGCCTAGTAAAGAATAGAAGTGAATCAATTTTCATGTGATCATGACAGATATTAATAAGAACATGAGGGATATCATAAATGAATGATAAGGAGAAATATCATAGAAATAAATACATGAATCATCAATTGAAAATGTGGCTACAAAATTTAATTTATACATTCATAAACATATCACCAAGGTTCATCCCTGAGGTGTCATAAAAATTACAAGGGTTATTAACCAAGGTATCATGAATCTTTTCATCTCTGAAGATTAAATTATTTACCCAATGAATTGTAGGGATATCAGGGTGAACCCTTAATTTGTATTTAAGTTAATTTCACCCACATATATCATAACCAAACATTTCATAAATAACCCATAGAGAATAATGAAAATGGGTTTCATTTCAAAATCGTGATGTTTTAAAAGATCTTAAAAACTTGATCATTATGTTATTTATAACCCATGAAAAATGAATGAGGGTTTTATGTATGTAAAATACAGAACCAAATATAAAATTTTTAAGTCTTGATGAATACCCCCAGAACTAAAATAGGTTTGGGTAATCATATAAATAAAATAAGAGAATTTCTTGACAAAAAGAGAGAGAGGTTTTGAGATGAAAGTTCTGCAGCATAACAACTATATAACATGGTTTTAGAAAACATTAAAAAATAGAAATGATAGGGGTGACCCAATCATAAATAAATCATAATACAGTATTGGTACAAAACAAAATTTAAGTAATGTGATGGTATGGATTTTTGAATGACGTACCACATGAAAAGGAAACTTGAAAGAAAAGAGAAGATGTGATTTCCTTTACATAAATTCAACAGCCTATCAACATCACTAAAAAGTTCATAAAATTAGTTAACAAGAGTGGAAAGGGTATAACATCATTTATAAATAAAATGAAAAGAAATAAGGATGTATACTAACATACCCTAACATAATTATATGGAAACTATAAGACATAACATAAAGGAAGTCATGACTTAAATGAGGAGGGTGAAAGGTTCCCTTACTTTGAAGAGTAACATTGAAATCTCAAAGTTTGGGACACTGGGGGGATGAGGGATCCTTGGGAGGACTCCTTGTTAGGTAAAAGACCAAATATTAGTTGAGGATGATTTTTAATGAAATTAATGAAGGAATAGATTTCTATTTATAGTAAAAGTGAGGGAATATTTAATTAATTTTTAAAGGGAACCTCATTATTGGTATTTGAAAAACCATGGGCTTGGACATGGTATTTTCCCATGGTATTGGACACATGGGACACCTCATAACATATCTTAGTATTCGAAAGTCGACCAAAATTATTACATCATTAATGATTTCATTAATCACTCAAAAACTCAAAACTGTATTTATACAATTCACTGAAAACAAAACATTTTATAGAAATATCATAAATTCACCCTAAAATAGTATCGATTCTCTGAATTCAAAAATTTACTCCATTTTATGAAAATAATTTTCTAATTATGAGATATTTAATTTTTATGTAAAAATACTATTTACCCAAAAAATACTAGTACTTAACTAATAATTTTTGAAATAATTATTTACATATGCAATTATATCACTTCAACATTAAAGATTCCTAAATTATATTTATACCTTCTTAAGTGAGGTTACTATTGCATTGGTCACATTACTATTCATAAGTGTAATATTACTACTCGTACTTTACTATTCACTAAAAAATAATTTGATCTAAGTAGACTCAAATTTTGTTACTGCTCACAACTATATAAGTTCATTTTCTGAAAATCATTTCACATTATTAATTATTTAAAGTATACCATAATAATTTAAAATACCCTTTTTCCAAAATTCATGAATAATATGGAACTTCTATAAATTCATCCTGCATTTATCAGGATATTTGAAATTCACAAATTTTACCATAATAAGAAATAGAAATTTTATTTATACAAAAGGATTACATAATGTAACCAAGGGCTTATTACATTTCCCATAATAACACCTGTATAGGACCTACGTGGAAGGTGTGTTATGGTGATATAATCTTGGGCGGCTCCGACAACATTGCCCGAGTGGTGATTTCTATCAGATTGAATTGCTCCCTTAGGTAATTTCATTCAAGATTCACATGGTGAAGATCATCTTGGGATTGGTCTAGAGGAAAGATTAGTGGCACAACCTCCTTCCCAAGCTTCAATATATGGGCTTCGTATGGCCCGATTCTATTGGATAAGGCCATCAAATCTTGTTTCCATATTAAGTAACCATGATCATTTGTATTTATAAACAATAATCATAACATTAAGAGTATAGTATCCAACAGTCATATTGACCGACAATCATATAATATTCGAAACCAATCAATATCATTTCAATTATACTCACTTCATTAATTAAAGGATATAGTTTTATTGAGTACAAAATAACACAAAAAATTAGGAAACAAATATTATTCAAAATTTCATGTCGTTACATTATTCCCCCCTTAAATAATTTCATCCACGAAAGTTTAACTTGTACCCTCAGAAGAGAAATTTTTTGTGTAATTCTTCCTCATAGACTCCTCTGGTTCCCACGGGACTTCTTCGCATTTTTGGTTTTTCCACAACACCTTAACAAGGTGGGTAGTCTTGTTGTGTGGAAACTTGTCTCTACGATCCAAGATCTCCATGGGATACTCCTCAAAAGAGAGGTCATGTTCCATTTGTACCACCTCTAGATTTAGTACAAGTGATGGGTCGGATATATACTTCCTCAAGAGGGATACATGGAAGACATCATGAACTTGTTCTTGATTTGGAGGAAGTGCAAGCTGACAGGCCACTATTCCCACATGATCAAGGATTTTATAGTGGCCAATGCACCTAGGGATAAACATCCATTTCTTCCCAAACCTCATGAATCTATTTAGAGGAGATATTTAAAGAAATACCTTGTCACCAACATCAAACTCTATGTCCCTTTGATGGTTGTCAGCATAGGTCTTTTGCTGACCCGGAGTAGCCTGAATATGTTGCTAGATGGCATGGACCTTTTCTCTCATATCGTGAACAAGACCAAGCCCAAGAATCATTATCTCACCATCTTCATCCAAACAAGTAGGATTTCTACATCACTTCCCATATAGAGCTTTATAGGGTGCCATTTTAATGCTCGAGTGGAAGATGTTTTTGTAAGAGAACTCAAATAAAGGGAGATGATGATCCCATACACCATTAAATTCCATTGAGCATGTTATAAGCATGTATTCGAGTGTTTAAATAGTACTTTTATATTTTCCATCAGTTTGGGGGTGATATTCTATACTGAAATTCAATTTATTGCTCCGAAGATATTGAAGAATTCTCAAGAATTTTGATGTAAACCTTGGATCACGATCAAATACGATTGAAAGTGGAACTCCATGAAGCCTTACCACCTCCATCACATAAATCCTGGAGATTTGATCAAGAGATAAATATTCATGAATGGAGATAAAATGGTTAGTCTTTGTAACACCATATGATTTCATAGTACACTAGTTCTTCAAAGTAATTCAATAACTTACACTACACGCAACATCGAGTTCAAGCGCACCATGACTTACCAAATAGCCGTTCAAAAGTGGTTCTGAATAGTATTAATAGAATTTTGAACTTCATATAACCCTTATAATTTTAGAATCCATATTAAGAGTTTCTTAGACATAATGTAAAGACAAATTAATTTTTTTCAGATAAAAGAAGTGTTGTTAAAAAAATGCGATTTTGCCGCCTTTTAATGGAGAACCCTTTTTACAACCAATATTTGAAAATTTTATATATTCAATTTGAAAAAATAAACTTCTTCTTTGGTAATAGGACATAATAATTTTGTTTCAATAAATATTTGGTGTTTTTGAGATAACATTCATATTTGGGTGAATAGTGAAAATAATATATTTTAACTGAAAACAACTTTTTTAATCCAAATAATTTACAGTGTTCAACTATACATATGAATGGTTTGGATGTATAATTATATTATTTTTTACCATTTAATCGAATGTCAGTAATTGTAAGTAATTTCACTTTGAAATTGGACATAAACAAATGTCAATCTTTTGGTTGTTATTATTTAATAAAAATACACTTTTAGGTTTTGACAAAGTGAATTAATTTTAAACTAATAAATGAAATTTATATGTTTTCAATTTGGTAAAAAGACCACATTTTTTAATTCATAATATCAAAATTATCTTAGGTTGAATTTTTGGTATGTTTCTGAAAACCTTTAATTTTGATGAATAGTGAAAACACTGAGTTATAGTTAAAACCAAATTTTTATTTAGATAATTATAATTTTTATTTAAATTTATTTTAGGTCAAAATAGATACATAATACCCATATATTTTCAATGTAATTATTTGGATTAATTTTGTAATAATATTAGATATATAAAATTTTATTGAACTTTTCATCGTCTTTTACCCACCTCCTAGGATAATTTGTAAATTCACATAAAACATAATTATAACACTTTTGTAAGTTTAATTTCTAAAATATGATATATACGATTAATATTAAGGGGTAAAATGTGGTTCAGTAAGATAAAAATAATTTTTGGTGAATTGTAACTTTTTACTTTTATTTACAACGGTTAAAAGTTAATAGGATAATTATGGGTAAAAATGATATTTTTATTACCCTAACACATGTCCTAATTCTATTGGATAAGTATAAATCTACCAAAAAAACCTTAGTAAGAAAATATTAACCACTTTGGTCTACTTGGATTAGATTAGGACATTTATTATTATTTAATTCAAAGAAGAGTTAAAAGAGTTAAAATCAATGTTTAATAACTAATTTTTTTTTAATATAGGGTTATACATAAGATAATTTCAATTATAAATATTCATTAGAAAGATTAATATCATTCCTACATACTGGTATTTTATTTATAATTTTTATACATTAACTAATTTAATTTATCTATGACACAATGGTGATGCAGTTATTACCAAATTAATGAAATATTAAAATAATTGATATTATAAATATCCAAATAAATGTAATTTGAGACTTTTTATTAATACAACTAATTTTATAGGTTAATATTACATATTAGGGTTGGTTATATGAATCGTTTTATAAGTAATATTGGTGTTATGATTTTAGAAAAAACAAAATACCAAATAGTGTAAAAATTGACATAAAAGAGTTTTTAAATCAAAAAAATGTATTATTAATTGATATTCTATTCATAATGATCTAAGGTTAGGAAAAAGGACTTATATATTGATATTTGAATAATTAATGAACCACTTGTGGTTCTCTTGGAAGTATATAGTATGTTTATTAATCATATAATATAAAAATACAAAGAGACATGGTAAATGTCAAACTATTTAACTAAGAGTTAAATCTAAAAGTTAAGGTTAATATATTGACCCAAACCTATCTAAAACCTATTGGTTGAGTGGTTTTATACCCATAACAACCATATAATTTAAATAATATACTTTTGAGCCATTATAAACCGAAAATTATTTTATTATAAAATAATATTTCAAGTTTTTCCTAAGGTTCCCCTCACCCCTTTTATAAAAGGGCACTTCCCCTTCTCTCAAATTCACACCTTAAAAGCATTTTTTCTCGGCCAACCCCTTCCCAAATATCCTATCAAATTCCCTCACTTAATCTTATAGGCCCTCCTTTGGTAATTAATCCATCTTAATGAGCCATTTTTATCAAATCAAAAGGAAGAACCTGAAGAAGATGTAATAATTTCACCACCCTCTTTCAAGTTCTTTTCCTCTTCCTCTTCTTCTTTCATTGTTATTTCCATTATGAAATAATAACTCCAGTATCTTATATATACTTTGATTATATTATAAATATGGTACATCCATATTCATTATTATATCCATCCTTTGAATGACATGTCACCATACGTGCGTACGTACAGATTACCGTCTCCACGTCGTGGTGTAATTGTTATTCAATACATTATTATTTGTATCGGTATAATAATAATTTTTAATTCATGTAAATAATAAAATATAACATGATAATGATTCTCTATATATGATATACCATCCAATTATATATTATTTTAATATCAAAAGAATGATACTGTCACTTGTGCATACGTACATATTACCGTCTCCATGAACGCGATGAGATTCATTCCCCATCATATCCATTAAAGAATAATTTTCATTTGATGATTAAAAATAATTTTTAGAGACATGATATAATTCTGGATATGAATAGGATACATCCCATCCATAAAAAATATGGCTCACATAACAAATAATATAAAGGAAAAAAATCCATTAACACCCGAAACGATGATAATACTAAGATATTATTAACAAATCAGTGTTAAAAGATCATATATAATATCATATTAATATATATGATTCCTTTATAATTAAATAAAAATTATTTCACCATTATACATGAGCTTAACCTACCCTCAACCAAGGAAAGAATACAAAGTACGGGGTTTCTTATCTCACTTTTAATTCTGTGATATTTCCATTGTCCACCACTTATTTATTGCATGCGATGTGTGTGCTACTCATGATTGTATTCCTTGTGTAATATACTTCAATTTAGGTATATTTAAATCATCATTGTATGATACTTCTTTCATGGGTGTATATTTCGTAAGTTACCAAATCGATAAGAGAATTTAAAATTTCAATTTCTACTCATTCGGCATTATGCATACTTCATTGATTATTTTACTCCAAGATTATATGTGGAATAACTATTCATTTTCTTATGTCATAATTTCCACTCCCCTTTATGCAGATATACTTTTGATACATATAATCAATCCATTAATAAATTCTCAAATCATCGATATGAACTTGATAAGTGTAATTTTAACTCAATATCCATGTGTTGAGTTAAATATCCAATTCATTGGTGCTGTTTTTACAAGAATAGGTGTGAATGTCCTCTGATTGATTTACATTGAATATTCAATCATATTGAGTTTATTTATATTTTTCACACATAATTATGTCATTGATTTATCCTTAACCTAAGGATACAATCTTTATAAGAGATTTTATCTCAATTTACATTCCATGGAGACTTATTTGTTGTTATACACCAAATCACTTTTATATGGTGTATATAATGTACTTTGACATAGTATATCATGAATATATTTATTCTCATAATATTACAATGTTTTGATTACCTCAATTATTTGTATTCAAGTGTCTCTCTTTTGGTTAGGAACTCTAACTAAAATATCATATTAAATGTTTTAATGATTTATTATTCTAAATCATTTTCATTAATGTCCATGTTTTAAAAATGATTTTAAGGATTTATTTACATGGACATTAATGTTTTTAAATTAAAATTCCTTTTAAATGTTTCAAAGTGGTATGGGACACTTTGATTCATAAATCAATTTTTAAATGGATTTTTGACAAATAGTGTGAATTTTAAATGATTTCAAGAAAATGGGGGATATTTCTCTCTAATAGTTTTGATGATTATATTTATCTATGTCAATATAATTCATTATTCTCGATTGAGGTTAATCTAATACAACACAATCCTCCATATTTTATCAAATGAGTTATGTTTTACTATGGATGTGATATTTTTATACCATTCATGGTTTGTGGATAAAATATTGAAATTTCGTATGCTAGTTTTAATATGAATGTTTATTTCATGTTTCAAACTTTTCATATGAGGAATGCATTGGACTCTGTAAGTAACAGGTGGAGCCCGCTATAGCTCCTCACTGGATCCGTAGGTCTAATGAGACAAACTAGTGTCTTGGCACATGGCCTTGACAAAATCTTATTTTTAGTATTGGCACAAGGCCTTGTCATAGTGGTTATGATATTCTGGAATTATGCATTCCATCATTATTAAAGTTGTTATTGACATTTAATGTGATCATTAGACTAGTAGAATATCCATGTGAATAAGTAAATGGCTGTATTTCATTTTTTTCCATATTATGGTAATGTTCATGTTTAAAAGGCTTTTGTTTTAGTAATATATTTCCTTAAATGTTTATGCTTATTTATGAAATTTTCTGCTATACCGTTATCCTTACTGAGCATCTCAGCTCACCTATTTATATGTTTTATTTTTCCCAGGATGTGAAGAAGTTAGTTATGAGTGATTTTCAATCATAATCTAGGAATATTGGAAGTTTCTAATAGAATAATTTAGTGCTATTTTTCTTTTCAAGTTGTAATGTTAACCTTATGAATGTATCTAGTATTTATAAGGCTACTAAACTAATCAGTCTTTCGGGTCATGATTTCCTCGTATCATTCCAATGTTATGTAATAATGCACTAACTCTGGATAACTGGGGTTGGGGTGTTACAGTCTTGGTGATATGGTCTACAATAACCCATATAACATTGTTTCCCTTGGAAGTTCTCGAGAGACCAGTGACAAATTCTTTAGTGATATTGTCCCACTTCTATGCTGGTACGAGTAGTGGTTGAAATACCCCTATAAAACGTTGTCTCTCTACCTTCACTTGATGACATACCGAGAACATGAAGTGTAGTAAGAAATCTCCCTTTTCATATTATCCCACCAATAATGATCATGAAGGTCCCTATACATTTTCATACTTCCAGGAGGTATTGAGAAAGTTGATATATGAGATTCATCCATCATCTCCTTCTTTATTTTAGGAATATATGGAACACATAGTCTTGTAAGAAATTTTAGTATACCTTCTTGATCAAAATTGAACTCAGGAAAACATCCATAATTCATATCCTCAAACTTATTCTATAACAACGGATATTCATTCTGAGATTTCTTGATCTTCTCAAGTAATGATTGTTGAGAAATCGGCTGGTTTAGGTATGATGATGTACCTTACCTTATAATTCCCATGTTTAGATTTTCTAGTTCATTTATAAAAGGATATCTTTGAATCCTGATCATGGATATAACAACT
This sequence comes from Viscum album, assembly GCA_963277665.1. NCBI lineage: Eukaryota > Viridiplantae > Streptophyta > Magnoliopsida > Santalales > Viscaceae > Viscum > Viscum album. Next base: position 644,273,286 of record OY728125.1, on the reverse strand, counting down.
GGGTCTTTCCTTCTTAATTCATCAGCGACTATGTTCGCTCTTCTGGGATGATAATGAATTGAACAATCATAGTCTTTAAGATGATCAAACCATCTCCTTTGTCTCATATTAAATTCCTTTTTTGAAAAAATATACTTCAATCATTGATGGTATTTTTATATATCAAATTTTTCCCATAAAGATAGTGCCTCCATATCTTTAGAGGAAAAACGTCTGCAACCAGCTCTAGATCATGCGTTAGATAGATCTGTTCATGATTCCTCAACTCTCAAGATGCATAAGAAATGACTCTTTCATTTTTCAGGAGGATGAACCCAAGAAATTTCATAGATGAATCACTAAAAATAAAAAATCCTTATCCACTTGAGGGTAGAGTTAACATAGGTGCAGTAACCAATCTCTTCTTCAGCTCTTGAAAAATTTTTCACACCCCTTTTTCCAGATGAACTTGACCACTTTTTGAGTTGACTTGGTTAATGGATTAGAAATTCATGAATTTTTCCTCAAAAACCTCCAATAATATCCCACTAGTCCAAGGAAACTGTGAATCTTAGTTATTTTTGTAGGCTGAGGCCACTCCTCTACAACTTTTGTATTTGTAGGGTCAACTGTGATTCCTTCATTGGAGAAGATGTGCCATAAAAAAGAAACTTGTAGTAACTAGAATTCACATTTTCTGAACATTCAAAAAATCCTCTCCTTCCGTAGAGTTTTCAAAGTAATCCTTAGATGATCCTCATGTTCCTCAAGAATTTTGGAATATATCAGAATATCATTAATAAAAACTACTAAAAAGTTATCATGGTAGTACTTAAAGACTCTATTAATCAAATATATAAAAATAGAAGGTGCATTAGTCAGTCTGAAGGGCATAAAAAAACATGTAATGACTATATCTTGATCGGAAGGCAATTTTTGGAATATATTATCTCTTCACCATCAATTAATGATAACCAGAATGAAGATCAATCTTAGATAAGAATTAATCCCTACAAAGTTGGTCAAATAAATCATCAATTCTTGGAAGAGGGTATTTTTTATTCACTTTGATCCCATTAAGTTCTCTATAATCAATACAAAACCACATTTATCCATACTTCTTCTTCACAAAGAGAATAGGTGCTCCCAAAGGAGACACACTCAGTTGGATAATACCCTTCTAAAAAATATCTTGGAGTTGTTTCATTAATTCCTCTAGCTCCATATTTTCCATCCTATACAGGTTCATTGATACCAGATGAGATCCAGGTATGAGTTCAACAAATAACTCTATCTAACTTTCTAGGGGAGGTCTGAGTAACTCTTTAAGAAATATTTCTACGTATTCCTAGATGATATGATCATTTTTCATTCTAACACATCATTTCCTTCTTCTTATTCACCGATAAAATCCATAAATATGGATATAGGAGGTTCTTCTTGATAATGACCAAGTTGAGATATCCCTCCTTGGAAGATAACTATTGGATTCCCATTCACGACTACTGATATACCCTTTCTTCTAAAATTTATCATAGAATTATAATTTGAGTGCCAATCCATCCTTACTATAATTTTGAATTCTACCATGGGAATGACTACTAAATTTGTGGTAATATTGTTCTCACTAAAGTAAATAATATAGTTTCTAAATACTGACGATGCTTGGATAATCCCACCAAGAATCTTGACTGACAAATCTAATTTTAGAAAATCAGGGGTTGATTCTAAATTGTCTGAAAACTTGGAGGAAATAAAAAAATGAGTATAACCAGAATCAAACAAAGTACTCAATAGATTTGAGAGAACAAAAATATTACCTGCCACCACATCATTTGGTTCTTCAAATTCAGCTGTAGTGATTTCAAAAGTACGAACTTGTTCTCTTTTACTTTGCTGTGGCTAATGGTGATTCCCCTCCACTGCCCTCAGATTTGGACAGTGACTGACAAAGTGCCCAAGTTGTCCACACTTATATCATTAGACATCAGGTGTGGCCTACACTATATTCTCTTTGTCATTAGTGTTTGGGATTTGAGGCTTCACCTCACTATGACAATTCCATGCGATATGGACATCTTTTCCACACTTGTAGCACTTCCCTCTCCTGAGAAAGAAGTTGACCAAATGATTATTCCCATATTTATTACACGTGGGACATTGCACTTTCGTGCCTCCTATTCTTTGATCAAATGTCCACCCGAATCTTGGAACTATAAACCATTTCTTGTCATTGAATTTGTGAGACCATTTCATCTCACCAAACTCTAATTCTACTTTCATCGCACTCCGTACGATCTCCTCATAGCTATCATAGTCTCAGTTGGATAGATTCTTCCGTAGTTGAGGTCACAGTCCACCGAAGAATCTATCCACCTTACCATTTAGATCAATGAAAAATCTAGAGCTGTAATGTGAAATCATTATGAAGTTCATCTCATTGATTCCCAAAGATTCATTATCCTTTTTCTTCATGTCGAGAAACTCATTCTTCATTCTTGTTCTCATGGAATGAGGTAAACACTTACTGAAGAAGACCCCATTAAACTCTTCCCACTCCATACCTTCAACCTTGACTCTTGGTATCAAGTTTTTAATTAGTTCCCACCACAGATCAGCTTCTCCCTCTATGTAGTAAACAACCAGGGTGACTATCTCTTGTTCTGAATAGTAGAACACAGAAAAGATCTTCTTGATATAAATGATCCACTATTCATCAATCAATGGGTTAGTAGATCTTTTAAAGGTTTGTGGTCATTGACTCATAAAGTAATAAACTGAATTTTGTTACCTTCATGTTGATATCGGTCTCTCAACTTGATTCAAGATATTTCCAATAACTTGAGTCAGTTGGTTCATTATTCTCATAAAAGATTTCATTCCAGCTACCATCGTAGGGCTATTAGTGTAAGGTCTATTGAATTAACCATTTGCATGGTTCATCCTATTTCCCTCTATTTTCTAATATAATAAAACCTTATGGAGAATATTATTTCATTTATGAATCTTTTAACTATAAAGGATTTTTTGTCTTAAAACTTCAAGCTTAAACAGTTACATTTCTCTTTAAATCCTTTATAATTATTCATAAAAAGATTATAATTAACCAAACATATCCATTTGGAGTGTCAAAAAAGGATTTCAACAAGGCCAATTGTCATGTACCAATATTCCCCAGGTCTAGCCTGAAACTCTTTATCGGAGTTTTCACTCCTAGGTATATCTGTGACAGAGCCACATCAAGTTTTTCGTATCTAGATAATGATTGATTTGTTTAGAAACCAGTTACTTAAAATTTCACCAAAATACCAGGAAGTTTTCCTATATTTAAACTTTTCTATAGTGTTATTCCCAATGTTTTCGTATCCAAATTTCCATAAAAAACTAAACTATCCTTTGATACCAACTACGGCATCCCACCTTTTTATTACATAACTTTTCATTACATTTTACAAAAATAGGATATTTAAAGTCTAATTTTTTGTAAATAAGGAACAATATACATGAAAACAACATAAAGAATTATTATAAACAAATTCTAATGAATTATCATAAGTTAATGCTAAGTAAAATTACTACATGTCATAACTTAGAGGCATACATCAAAGGAAAGGGTTAGCAGAAGGCCTAGTAAAGAAAATAAGGGAAACAATTTACATGTGATCTTGAGAGATATCAATAAGAACATGAGGGATATCATAATTTAATGATAAATATGCATATCATAGAAATAAAAACATGAATAATCACTTGAAAATGTGTATACAAAATTTAATTTGGACATTCATAAACATATCTCCAAGGTTCATCCCTAATCTGTCATAAATATTACTAGGGTTATTCCCCAAGGTATCATGAAACATGTCATCTCTAGAGATTAAATTAATTAACCAATAAATTAGAGAGATATCTATTAACACCCTTAATATGTATTTATTTTTATGTGATCCACATATATCATAATAAAACATTTCATAAATAACCCATAGAGAATAAATGAAATGGGTTTCATTTGAAAATCGTGACATTTTAAAAGTGCTTAAAAACATGATCGTCATGTCATTTATAACCCATGGAAAAGGAATGAGGGTTTTATGTATATAAAATAAATAAAAAATATAAAATTTTATGTCTTTATTAATACCCTCATAACTAAAATAGGTTATATTATTCATATAAATAAAATAATATAATTTATTGAGAAAAAGTGAGGGAGGTTTTGAGACGAAATTTCTACAGCATAACGACTATATAAAATGGTTTTAGAAAACATTAAAAATGATAAGGGACAGAGGTAAACCACTAATAAATAACTCATAATATATTGTAGGGAAATAATAAAATTTAAATAAGATCATGGTATGGATGTTTGAATGAAATACCACATGAAAAGGAAACATGAAAGAAAAGAGAAGATTGAATTCCCTTTACGTAAATTCGGCAGCCTAAAGGCGTCACCTAAAAATTCAGAAAATCAGTTGATGAGAGTGGAAAGGGTCTCTAATCATTTGGACATAAAAGTAACAAAAATTAGGACATATAATAACATATCTCAACTTAATAAGACCGAAACTAGAAGACACAACATCAAAGAAGTCATGACTTAAAAGAGAAGGGTGAAAGGTTCCCATACCATGAAGAGTAACATAAAAATATCTAAGGTTGGGACCTTGGGGGGGATTTAGGGAACCTTGGGAGGACTATTTGGGATGTAAAAAAACCAGATCTTCATTTACGAAGAATTTGGAATGAAATTAATAAAGTAATGGGTTGGTATTTATAAAATAAAGTGATAGAATATTTAATTAATTTACAAAGGACACCTCATCAGTGGTATTTTCAAAACCATGGGCTTGCACATGGTATTTTCCCATGGTATTGGACACTTTGGACAAATCATAAAATATATTACTATTCAAAAGTCGACCATAATCATTAAAACATTATTACATCATTAATGATGTCATTAATCATACCGAAACTCAAAATTGTATTTTCCCTACCCACTGAAAAACAAAACATTTTATAAAAATATCATAAATTCACCCTAACCTAATTAATGATCTTAATTCAAAAATAAAATCCATTTTATGAAAATAATTTTCTAATTATGAGATGTTTAATTTTTATGTAAAAACATTATTTACTCAAAATAATAATAATACTTAACTAATAATTTCTAAAATAGTTATTTACTTATGATATTATATCACTTCACCATTCAAGATTCTTAAATTATATTTACACATTCTTAAGTGATATTACTATTCCATTGGTCACATTACTATTCATAAGGGTTGTATTACTATTCATACTTTACTATTCACTAAAAATTAAGTTGATTTTATTAGACTCTAAATTTCTTATTGATCACAACTGTAGAAGACCATTTTTTGAAAATCATTTCACATTATTATTTATTTAAAGTATACAAAAATATTTTAAAATACACTTTTTCCAAAATCCATCAATAACATGGAAATTCTATAAATTCATCCTATATTTATTCAGACATTTTATATTCAAAAAATTACCATAATAAGAAATTACAATTTTATTTATACAAAAGTATTACAAAAAGTAACTAGGGCCTCGTTAAACAAAGTAAATAAGGACTCATTATATAGCCCCTTATAACACCTGCATAGGACATAAGGGTAAGATGTGATATAGTGACAGAATCTTTGGGTGGCTCAGAAAACATTTCCCTTCTGGTAATTTATATCATCTTGAAAATCTCCCTTAGGCGATTAGGTTCATGCTTCACATATAGAAGCTCGACTTGGGCTTGGTCTAGAGCAATTAATAGTGACACAACCTCTTTCCCTAGCTCTGAAAGATGGGCTTCGTATGGCCCGAGTGTACTGGTTGTGGCCAAAACCTCTTGTTTCTATATTAATTAACTATGATTATTTGTATTTATAATCAATAATTATAACATTTAGAGTATACTTTCCAATGGTCATATTGACCAATGGCCATATAACAGTCGAAACCCCCTGATATCATTTTAATTATACTCACTTCATTAATTAAAGGATATAGTTTTGTTGAGTAAAAAATAACACACAACATCAGGAATCAAATATTATTCAAAAGTTCAGGTAGTGACACTATTTCAATCAATGGGAAAAGATATCATCTTACTTAAACAAGGAAGGGAAAAATCCTTTTCTAAATTATCCATTAATAAAATGTCATTCATGATGTAGCGAACGTACCATACTTCCCACCAACATATGATTTGATAGTTTTTGTCAAAAAATATAAGTGTATGATTCATGACAAGAATTAATGATAATATTAAAGGCTAAGGAAAATTACACATTATTGCAGATATGAATAACTGATGACACCAAAACATGCAGAATTCCTACTGGAGGGGATGTTCTCATAATCTCCAATCTTGGAGATTACTAAGTGCCAACTTTATGAGAAGAAGTTTTATCTACTTACAAGTAGTCATACCTGACAGTCTATATACTATGTGTCCCATCATAGTATGTTATCCAATAATATAACTATATTATAAATATCGTCATAGCACTTCAAGGTTCTCATCATAGTGGGGAACTAATATAAACTTATTAATGTGAAAAATACGCGAATACATTATTAAATTATAGTCATGCAAAACAATGAAAAATATGTTATAAGATGTTTTATTTAATATTTATTACATCAAATATTTATGTAAACAAAGTACAAAGAGATGGTTCTAGGAAAACATTTCTAACAAAATATCATTTGGAATCAAACTCTAAAACATGTATATTATTTCTTTACAGACATATATATCTTCACTAAATGATTGATGCCAATGAACAGAATATCCTTGATGACTAAAAAATTTTAATGGAATTTATTAATATTTTCCTTGAGTAATTTCTTAGCCTTCATCTTAGTGGAGAGGTAGAGTTCTCAATCAGATCATAGAGATTTGAAAATATCCAAGTCTCAAAATAAATGGCCATTGTTAAAGTTGATAGGATAAATAAGAGGCTATAATATAATTTGAATAAAGGGTTTATATACCCAAATTATTTACCATGGGGTTAACCAAATTTTTTATCAAATAGAAGGACGGGTCAATGCACCATTATAATGATTATAGTTATCTTAATAAGATCCCAATAATGAACAAGTTTCATTTTCCAAAAATTGATAACATGTTCAATCAAATATGAGTAGCCTAATAATTCCCTATGTTAGATCCTCAATTGGGATATTATAAAGAAAATGGGAATAAGGAGGATATTCTTAAGAATATTTTTGTACTAGGTATGAGAAAATAGAGTTCACAATGATTTAATTTCGAGACAATAATTTTACAGCTATCTTCAATGACCTAATGAATACAACATATATGGATTACATTGAAAAAGTTATGGTTTTATTTATTAATGATGTTAATTTATTATCCAAAAGAAAGGAGTAAAATGGAGAGCATTTGAATGCTCTGAAAAATTCATTGTGGGAGGAAAGGTTTTATGAAAAGTACAATAAAGGTATGTTTTGGATAGAGAAAGTAGCATTATTGGAGAATGTTATAACTATAAAATGTTTATTTGTGGATAGTTTAATGGAAAAAGAAATTAAAATATGTCCTAGATCATTATAAATGATATAGATCAACATTTATCTTAGAAGTTTGGGTACTATCGTGGATTTGTGAGAATGTTATAATGATTTTGAAGTCCACTAACTATGATAAATTAGAAGGGTGTGAATTTTTTATAGACTAAATAATATGAGGAGATCTTTAAAGAGTTAAAGTAGAGGTTAAACACTACACATATTCTCACATTACCCACCATTGGGGAAGGATTTATGATATTTAGTGATGCATAAAAAAGGAATGAGTTGTTTACACCTGAAAAATCACAATGGTATAATATATTTCTCCCACTAATTAAATATAAATGATTATAACTACCAAATTTATGAACAAAAATTGGCTATATTGACCTTCACATTAAATATTTGGTGACATTATCTCCATGGGGAGATGTTCGTCACATATACGGATCATAAAATCATTATGTATATATTCGCATAAAAGGATCTCAGTATACACCAATAAAGGTGGTTAAAGATGATCAAATATTAGGAGTAGTTGATCTATTAACATCATTATAAGGAAACAATTATCCTTTTCTTTTAGTATAGAGGATAATATAAATTATCTTTGATGAGGATTGAAAGAGATATAATCTTCTTGGACATTGAAAGGATGTCCATTATAATAATAAAAGTAAATTAATATAAATTTATCAAATAATTATAAAACCATCCATTATTTAAGGAATCAAGTAGGAATAAAAAGATGATAAGGAAGTTCAAAAAAGTAAGAAAATAATTGAAAGTTCAACTTTTCTAAATATGGAGTTACAATGTTTGGAGCACTGATATATATCACATCAAAACCAGAACTCAAGATGGATATTCTAGATGATGTGCATTGTCTATCCATATATATTCATCCTAGTTACACTATGGTACATATAGATATGAAGCGAAAATTATGGTGGGATAACATGAAGAGATAGATTAGGGAATTTGTTTCTCAATGCATGGTATACCAAAAACACAAGGATGAACGATAGAAATTTAAGGGTATGATGCAACCATTTCCCATACCAATATATAAATGGGAAAACATAAAAATGAATTTTATCAATGGTATTCTAGGAGAATTTAATAGAAATAAGGACATTTGGGTTGTAGTTGGTCACCTTAAGAAGTACACACATTTTATTTCTATGAGGGAATATTTCTCTCTTGACCAAATCATTATGATATTCATAAGCGAAGTGGTAATTCTACATGGAGTACCACCCTCCATTAAATAATATCGCGATCCAAGGTTTACCTTGAGATTGTAGAGAAACCTTTTCAAGCATTGAATATAAAGTTTTGTTTTAATTCAACTTATCACCCTTATTCATATGATCATCTTAAAAGAACCATTCAAACTATAATTGATATGATGGTATCCTGGTCAATGGATTTATAAGGATGCCAGGATAAAAACCTTCTCCAAGAGGAGTTCCCATCGAAAAACAGATTCCATTTTTTTATTCATATTGAGCCTTATATGGAACTTTAAGGGAAGAGGTTACACACTCCAACATGGTAGGATAAATTTGGGAAGTGAATGAAAATGGGACCTGATCTTATTTAAGATATGATAGAGAAGGTTTAAACCACTAAAAATTATATGAAATATGTGAAATGTTGATAGAAAATATTTATAGATAATCATTGATGAGACTTAGAGTGTGAGGTTAAAAATAAGATATGCCCTCATATATCAATTTATAAGAAAATCACGAGTTTTGTGATAAGAGGAAATTAATAAAAATAGATACATCACCACCTTAGAAATATTTGATCAGAATAGAGTTATAGCCTATGGATTAGCACTCCCACCGAAACAATCACTAGTAAATGATGTGTTCCATGTATACCTCTTAAAGAAGTATATACTAGACCCATCACTTGAAATTAATCAATATATGACACCTTTAGAAAATTATATATCATATGAGGAGCCGTCGTTTAATATATTATATTTTAAATATAATTTAATAAAATATAAGAAAACATAATTGGTCACTGTATTGTGGAAGAATAACGAGTTTTAGGAAACAACCTAGTAACCAAAAGAGGAAATGAAATAAAAGTTCCCTCATATGATTCTGTGTATGAAATAAAATTTCAAGGTTGATGTTTCCATAGGAATTGAGAATGTAATGAAAAAAATTTGTATAAATGAAATTCAATTCTTAATGAATAAATACCTTATTATGTAATATAGTTATATAAAACACGTGCTTAATATTTCATTTTTTATTTTTTACCACTATAAAATATATCATGTTTAATATAAAAGATGATTAAGAATCACAACCATTGATAATATAACTATTCTACAACGACCATTATTATTATTATTATTATTATTATTATATATTACGGTATATAAATATATTGGGATGACACAGAAGGAAGAAATGATGGTATCAAAGAGTATGATCATACTTTATGAATACATTTTATTATTGATTCCAAGGTAGAAATAAACATTGGGATTTACCCTTGACTAAGCCTAAGAATAGATTCCACAATTGAAATTATAACCCAAAAATTTATGAGAGATGTTTAATCTTATTGGGATCATATCTCAAATAATGTTTGTCGAACTGACCAAATAATGCATCCCTTTTTCACTCCATACAGTTAGGGAATACACTTATGTAATAAGGGGTTATGTACCTTGTCTCTAGTAGTATGAATACATATTTTTTCATTTTAATAAACTAATGATTATATTTAACCCTTTTTGTTAATACTTTATAAATGATTATATAATTAGTTTCATCAAAATCAGATTTTTATATGAGTAAATTAAAATTATACTCTATGGAAATAAATAATTTCAATTAAAAAATCCTTTTAAAAATTCATAATTTTTTTAATTTAATATTATTTTCATGAAATATTTTAATTTAATAATATTTATTTTATAATAAATAATAAAATAGCTAAATTAAATCCAATGTAATTGTTATAAGTTCAAGTAAGTGGTTAGTGTCATAAAAGAAGTATTTTATAGTAAATAATGATTATTATTTGAAAAGTTTAAATAATAATATTTAAAAATTTAGTTTAGTAAAATAAATATTATTTTTTAAATCAGCACTTAGAAATAATACGATGGAATGTTTTTCAAAATTTTCTTAGATAATAAAATTTTTAGGTAAAAATTAAATTTAGTATAAATATACATTATGTATTATGGAATATCAATAGACTAAAATTGTTTTAATAAATACCATATAATTTGTCCATAACCAAAAATATGATTCCCCATTGAAATGATTTGTTTTGATATTATTTATTGCTTTTAGAATCCTATAATGAATCCAAAAAAATCTATATTATATTTTATGGTTTTAGAAAAAATTATTTATGAACATGACTTACTTCCACATCATTAATGGAATTATTAAAATATTTTGGTTTATAAACTAATAAGATATTGAAAACTAGTCATCTTTAGTATAAACCATTGGTAAAAATTATGGGATGGTTTTTGGTTTTGATTATTATTTTTTACATACTTTCAAAATCCAAAGTTTAGAAATTAATAAATATTTACAGTCTCTTTCACTATAAACACATACTCAACCACCCATTACTATTCCAAAAAATCACATTGATAATGAGTTTCATCTTTGTATTCTTCTCTAAATCCATACCAATGTGTTCTTAATCACTTATGATTCTTATCCTATGATTTTAGAATCACCCTCTCATGGTAATGGATTCTATTCCTCCTCTATATTCATGTATATTAATTGTATTATGATTTTTTGTTTCTAATTGACCATGCTGAAATATGTTTTGAAAAATAACATTAATTTATTTATGATGTAAAAGTATTGATAAAACTTCTATAACTCTCATTAATCCCATTCATGAATTTCTATGTACACACATTATACTACATAAATTATCATATGATTTCTATTTCCAAGATATTGTGTTGTGAATACCCTTTCCCATTTACACTCAATTTAATTCACTTAGTTATACATATCCTTAATATATTATTTAATTTAATTTATATAACCCAAAATTCTTAAACATGGTATTAAAGGTTATAAAATATGTTCTTATAATGTAGGATCTATGTGGTACAAAAATTCATGTACATAATATAAATATGATAGATGGGATTATTATTACAACCCATAAATTCATTAGTTAATGTTTTTATCTAATGAGATCACATATATGGTGTATACATGGTTAGCCTAAGAAAACTATGTTATGCTATCTTGATGGTTATCCTCTACATTTGTTAATGGGTTCATGTTTTATGTTTTTTACACACTCCTATAATGACATGTTGTTATCATTTTATGTCATCCATTGATTTTAATGATAATGATTATCACCTTTATATGTTATCATGTTATTCCTCATAAATCGCATGAATTGTTTTTAAATTTTTCAATACTTTTATTATTCTTTACTAGGTTTTACTTCTCACCCATTTCTTATCTATGTTCTCATGATATCCCATGAATTATTAAAATATCAATTGAATTAAAGGTAATGTTTTGTAACTTTAAATAATGTTTTCAAATCCCTATTTCGAGTAATTATTATATGTATCGAATTTACAAAACACACTAGGTCTATTGACCTTTTGTGATTTCATTATTTGTATCTTTATGTTATAAATCATGAAATAATGTTTATAAATGATAAGTGTTATCATATACATTTAAGAGAATATAGTGTTAAATGAATTGATGGATAGTGATTGGGAATGAAAGAATTATAAAGTTAGAGACAAAAAACTAGAAATCTTGTAAGGGATAAAATAAGACCATAAATTTATCTAAAATGAAGTTTTTATAGTAAAATAGAGGTTTTTTATGTATAGAAAATGATGTGGAATAAAAATATTAAAAATAAAATCCTTCTATGTTTATATAAAAATTAAGTTATAAACATCATTCAAAATTATTTCTATTCCATAAAGAAAATAGTACCCATTTTAAGTATTTGTAAAAAATAAAAGTTTCCATAATATTGAGGGAAATATATTTCTAAAAATATTTGTGTAACATTTTAATTAAATATTCATAGTAGAAAATTATAATGATAGTGGAGAAATTAATTCATACCATATATGTTAAAAGAGACCATAATTTTCATAATTTTGTAAAATTTCATGAAACTGACTTATTTAGGAAACATTTTTAATTATTACTTTTAAAAAATTATAAATAAATTCATAGTTAATAGAAATGATATTTTAAAAAATTTATTTATATATAAAACAACCACAAAACATTTTGATGAATATATATATATAAGAAAAAGATACTCAAATGAAAAGGTAAAATAAAGTTAGTATCCCTTACTTGTATGTTACTTGATGATTATTGATTCAACAAGTGATGAAATGAAAAATAAAATAACCTGAAAAAACAAAAATATATGGGGTTCATAATATTAGGATCATATATTTTTTCAAAAGTAAGTATTAATAAAAAAAATCCATAAATAAATTGATATTGTAAAAGAAACCCCTTATTGTTGGTAGCCGTAGAGTCATACATGTTTGAGGAAACAATATAATGAATTTATATTTATTAAATACATTCTTAAAAACATTTTTCATTAATATTACATTGTAATTTTCCTTTAATAATAATTAAAAACAACATAAATTAAATAGATCATTCTTATGTTATCTATTTATGTCTATTCCGTTAATTTCAAGAAAACTAATTCTTTATATTTTCTAGAACTAATGGTGTTTTTAAATAGATCTGTTTTCACTAGAATTTTAATAATTTTACAAAATATAATTTTTATTCATTATATAAAATTTTATAATCATCCATTCATAGTGGTAATAAAAATACAAATCTCATCACTTTTTGTATGTGGTTGTCCACACGAATACACAAGAAACATTATCATTTCCCAACTGATAGAACGTAAAGATGGTAGATGATATAGTATATGTCAATAATTGTAATTATTTCACTAATTTCATATATATTCAATAATTTCATGTTTATAACCATCCATGTAAAGTGGTGATGAAAAATTAGTTATACCTCTAAATGAGGAAAATACACCATACATATGTACAAGTAATGTTTTATTTCTCTATAAGATGGAATGAATATAGAAAATGGATTTAACATTAATATAATAACATCTCGGTATGGTGAATATATTTATTTAGTTATCTTAAGAAGGATATTTATGATTTGAAGGAGGTAAATTAATAATGGAACATGAAAAATCTTAGTAAGAACATATATCTCATTTTTAGGTAACATAATTCCGCATACACATTAATCTATCATGATGTGGTATTTTGGAGACACCAGGACCAATAAAAATAAGGAGGATTTTTGGTAAGGTATTTAGTCAAGGATATTTCAAGAAATGTGTCTCCAGTAATGTAGATAAGAGAGGACAATGGGTTCTCTTTAATAAGTTAGGTGGGTGGAAAACATTCAAATACTTGAACTATTATTATATAATATATATCTTACTCACGTCAAATGGATTAAAATTTATATACCATAAAAGTTTATAGGGATAAGTTCAAAATGAATCAAACCTATGAGGTTTATGAATGTAATTTTTTTATCTTATGACTTATACATTTATTTATAATCGTGTTAACTTATTTTACCCTTAATTGAGATGATAAATATTAACATTTGTTATTATCCACTATAACAAAAAATTAAGATGAAATTATTCACAAATATTAATTATTAATATTCTAAATATGAAATAAATTTTAAATTATGCAACCCCTTAAATTGGGAAAAAATCTTTTTTTCTATGATTTCAAAACACAATGAAATCAATTTTTAGAAAAATGTATTAAGAATAAAATTGAATTTATAGAAAAGTTACATATAAATTTTATACTAATTAAATTGATTGGATTATTTAATATAAAAGGATAATTAATTTATTTAAAAGCAAACCAAAATACAGAGGTATCTTGTAAATAATTGATTATAAGGGAATAGAAAAAAATTATTTTTATTTGAACAAAAACACTACATAGATTTCCAAAATGTTAATAATATATTTTTAAAATCATAATTTTTTATATGAATTATATTACTTCTAAAATTTATTTTTATTATATAAATAGTTTTTTATAAAAATTCATGACATTTTAATAACATTATAACATCATAAAAGTGTCAGGTTTTTGTTAAATTTGTATTTTCACTATTCCCCTAGAAATTGAAAAATTTCAAAAAAATCTCAAAAAATGATCCTAATATAATTTTGAAAGGAAGAATAATAAATGAAAATAATTTCATCAAAATAAATCTATAATATTTGGGAACTTATTTTTAAATATCATTCTAGAATTAATTTATGTGCATTAAATTGTTTCTTTAGACAGAGAAACATACACTAATTAAATCAAATGTGTTATAAACAATATAATAAAATTACCAATGTTAAATAAATAGAAGAAATGTTGAATATTTTATAAAATTATTAAATATAGTAATAAAATGAGCGACTTAAGAAAATTTTTTGTATTATAAGATAAGTAGATCACATATAGTAAATATTTTTTGATATACTAGAAGTAATTTTTATGTTGTAGAGTATTGTATAGTGAGATTAAATAAATTAAAAAAATTATATATCCATTATATAATGGGGTAAGTTCATGGCTAGTTTGAAAGCGAGTTTAATGTGAATAAATAAATAAAATAATTATTGAAAATATTATTTTTATAATATGAATTTTAGATAATTATTAATAATACTTTAGGAAAATATATTTTTATAAGAGGGTTCAATGGAAAATTTCAATTTTTTAGATTATATATAATATATATGGAATTTTTATATAGAAATATATTTTCTTAAAACTGAAATAATAGAAATTATTAATGTGATATAAACTCATATAAAAAATAGATATTATGATGATTCAAGGATTATAGAAAGGACTATAACGACGAGGATATCTCAATAGGTCACCTTGTGGTAAGGGAAGTAATTATTGAAGAAAATATTAATTAATTTAAAAGTATACTTATCATATTATTAATATTGTGCAAAGGATCAGAATAAAGAACATACATGTCTTGAATATAAATATAAATACTTATTGTAAATTAAATAGTTTATAATAATATGATATACAGAAATTTGGAAGAATACAGTTTTATAAGGGAAGAAAATTTTGAAATATCATCGATCAATAAGAATATGAGAAATTCATATTATTTATAAAAGGAAATATAAATGTAAATGAAGATATATATTATGTTTTTTTATAAATTCATCAGTCATATATTGGTGAGTTCAAGTAGATGTCCAATAACCCCTATTACCATGGTATAAATGGAATAAAATAGTTTATAAACAACTCTGTTAAAATTTTAAGGGGGTGATTTTTATAACTAATAACAGATATCACAAATAGTTATGAAATGGTCATGTATAGATTCATAATTTTTTAGATAATGGTTGATGCATTGTGTATAGTTTCTAACATTTTTGGTATTGTTAGGGTAGTTAGAAAAATGATCACAGTTTTTTTGGCACTCTTAAGGAATATAATTAAAAATATTTTTTTGGGGATTTATAAAAACACTATAAATGACTACTAAAATTTTAGTTGAACCATAAGTTATCTAATTTATTAAGTATTAGTCCCTTAAAATTAGAGTTATGACTATTAATTTAAATTTTTAAAAATGATATCAAATATTTTTTCATTGTGGGGATTTTTTTAATTTATTAAAAAAGTGAGATAGCTTCATAAATTTCATAATAACCAATTAAAAAGTGTGCGGATTACTATAAATGTATAAAAAACGTGAATATTAGTGTCCTGATATCAAATTAAAAAGTAATGATTATTAGTTTCATATTTAGGTACGAATATTTACTATTGAATAAGTTGTTAGTGAAATTAATAATGTTATAGTTATTTTATACATGTATAATTAATTGAATTAGTTTATAGCCACACCTGTATTAGAATTATTTGTAATCTAGTGTTATTTTATATATTTTTCCAATGTGTTTTGAGAAATATAAATAAATAATATTTTTTTAGAATAATGATATTATATATTGTAATATAATTTTTCAATATAGAGGAAGTTTAATTTTTTATTTATATCACAAATATTGTTTTTCATGTTGCTCATATACAACGGTAGAACTTGTCTCTTATGATTGAAATCCCATATTTTATGAGTGAAATATTTTTTAATTTACGATGTATGATATCAATGGTTTTTAATGTTATAAATTGAAGGTTATAAAGTATCATTGAATAAGGTAATAACTTAGGATATACTAGTTGAATAAAACTGAAAAGAATTGTTTTTTATGCTTCATATAACATAAATTATTACAATACATTCAAGGTTAAAAATGAAATACACATGGTATATTTACATATTTTAGTTTTATATTTTAATTTCAAAATATATTCAAATTCTATGATTGATTTTAATTTTTATTTGTATCTCAAGTATAATAAATGATGGAAAAAATATTTTATTTCATTAACTAAAATTATATCTTCATCCTCCATTTTTCTAAAAGAAGAATCATAAATAATATGAATTTTTAATGAAACTGTTCCACTGATACCCCACCTCAATTTAGATGTTAAACTAAGACTGAATTCCAAAGATGACATCTAATATGATAATGATTATTGACTATCATTAAGATTATAAATGTATAATTAATAAAGACCTTAACCTTAATAATGTAAACTATTTAAATCACAAAAAAATGAATGAAATTATAAAATTATATGTTATATTTAATAAAAATATAATGAGAATATATAAAATTAATACAAAATATCATACAGAATGATATTTATCCTAATCCTGAATTACCATAGCTATTCAAGAAATAATTTCCCTTATTCAACCTGAATTATAGAATATATAATGAGAAAAAATCATTTGTATAATATAACTGAATTCAAATTTATTGATGGTATATAAATGCATAATCATATTTAGGATAATATTTTTAAAACTAAAATATATGATGTAAATAAAACTTACAATGTAATTATGTACATAAAATCAATATAGGAAGTACTAACAAATAAGATGAACAATTCAACTTTTACCTAATATAAAATATTATAACCTCTAATAAAATATCAATTCTCAATAAATTATATGCAAAAAAACTTTGACAAGAATTTAATAATCATGATGATACCCAAAATGCTTCCAAAAACATATCACAATATTGAGAAATTGGATCAATTAATGAAAATATATTCAATAAAATTAAAAAAACCACCCCAAATACACAATAATGGGAACATCAATAACCATAATAACAATTCCAAACAACAAAAGATAAAAGAAACTACTTCATATACTTATGTTTTTAGGGAATCATAAAATGACATGAGATTTTATGATATAGTTCCTTAAAAATAAATTTGATTTATTTGATAGATTTCTTTACATATAACATTGAGTTTATAAAAACACCAATATAATGTTAATATATCATTTAGTGTGACAATTATCACCCAACTATTGGATTTGTGGGAATATATATGAGTAAATAAATTATGAAAATTTTATGGTTTTCACATGTATTAAATGAATTATTTGTAGTAAATTGAGAAAAAAAGAATGTATAAATCATTTAAAATGAAATATATTATTTTCTAGAATTTTTTTTTCATGTGAGAAATGCATATTTATTTTAATAAAATAAAATGATAACTATTGGTTACTGATTTTAATTAAATTTATATATTATATATTCAATAAAATTTATCATCATTCAGTTGATTTTTTTATAGTCATGAGGAAATATTATATATCCACATTTGTGATTAGAAATGTTTAAATAAAATGTTTTTATCTTGTTTTGTGTGCTTAATTAAAATCAAATTTCACCATTTATAAAAATTTAATAATGAAAATTAAAATCAAAATTTTGAATTAGAAAGATATGTTTTTTTAAATAGTCCCACATTATTTATTTCAACATGAATTGTAACCATAGTAATGATTTTTCTCCTAGGTGGGTTAAAATGGCCAAAATAGCATTAAATCTTTGTGAAAATGATTTAAAATTTAACTAACACATGACTTTATCCTATTGGATAACTAGAGTTTAGATATTTCCATCTGTTTCTTGAATATTAGGATACTTTCTGCCATATTTATTTGAATATTAACTTTATATTAATTTCAAAAAATAATAAATATAAATTTTTTTCTATAAATATTAATATATCTTAATTTTTTTAATATGGATAAATGAGGTTATGTTTATTATTAAATGATTATTTTAAATATTAATAAATTTACTTTATCAAGGTAATGTTTTTTAATTTTCTTTAATTGATTAATTATCTTAAATTCTGACATGATAACAACACAATATTTATATAATTAATAGAAAAATATATTAAATGATATTAAAAATATTAAAAGTAATACAATTTGGATGAATTAACGTGTTCCATGATTTTTTGAGATATATATAACGAAAAATTGCAGCTTTAATGGATTATATTATAATTTCATATTTTTAATTGCTTCTTTAATTTCAAATTAATTTAATAGTTTAAAATATGATATTAATGATATTTTATGAAAATAATGTTTTTATTAAATTGTTTTATAATAATAAAAATAATGAAATAGGAAAAGGTAGATAATATATAGTATAAAATTTCTTACCCTATCCATTTATCATAAAATTTTACTTTATAAATAAAATTACAACCCATTAAGAGTGAAAATACATTACTACTGTTAAGTTTTCAAATGGTTATCGAAAGGATAATAAAAATTATATGGTTTTAAATGGAACTAAAACCGGTGAAATTTTATTGGTTTGATCATATTTCAAATTTATCATATTTTCATTCAAAATTTTTCCAATTGGAATCATTTTTCTTTACGGTGACTTAATTATATTCTAATATTGATTGAAGTTCCAAGTGTTTCCTTTCTCCCCCTTACAAAAGGACACTACTTATCTTTCTTCTTTACACCACATTGATCCATATAGAATGACGAAAACCTACCTTTTCCTCTCTTCAAAACCCTTCTACATGTTTTAGTGGTTCCCATATTCCTAAAATACCAACCTTAGGTCCCCAAAGAGGAGATCTAATGGATGTTTACTCAAGAAGAGGTAATCGTTACCAAATCATTCAAATTTCATTCTTTTTATACGTCCTAAAAATATTTTATAAAAATTATAAAATAATTAACCCATTCTCATAAAAATACTCATATTTTATTGTTATTACGGAACAATAATTTCTACCTATTTTACATTGTGCAAAAAATGAAAACATTTCTCACGCGTACATATGACTTATTATCTCTACATAGCAATGTAATTTTTTGTTATCACCATATTCCATGGATGGTTATAATGATGGATATAATATTTATATAAGATATTTATGATATAACTAAAATCCTTTAATTATAATATATAATATATTTTATTATTTATATATCCATTGTAAAATGATAATTTTTCTCATGCATACATGTGGTCTACCACCTACATGAACCGATGTAATTGGTTTTTTATTTTATTTTATTATGGATGGTAATAAGGATATATTAAACATTTATATAGGATATATTTGATATAAAAATTATTTATAAATTTTGAAATACTATTTATATTTATTTCATACCATCCATCAAAAAATTCAGATAACGTTCAGGTATAAGTACGATCTATCGTCTCCATGAATAGTGTAATTAAATTATATATCTCTCTATTTTATAGATAACTCTATTTTTATATAATGAATATATATGTGTTTTTATAATTATAAACATTATGTATATGTTGGATAGAAAATAAATTTAAAATGACTATGACTTATGAACTGAAACATAGATGAATAATGAAGCAGTTATTATTTGGAACAATGATTATTATAATATATTGTTAATAAATGGTTGATAAGATGTCTTAAATAAATCATAAATTTTATGATTTATATTGTTATGTTTCTATAAAAAAATCATAATTAATAAATATTTATTATACATGGTTTCTAAATGTTTTTTAAGAATGACGAGTCTTGAGGTACGAGATTTATGTTTCAACCATATTTTAATAAGGCATGTTTATGATTTAATTTATACTGGCGAAATTATATATTCATTATTTAATAATTCATTTTATTTTATTCTTTTATATTTATTTTACTATAGTACATGTTTTACATAAATTTTACCCACTTTATGTACAAGAGATATTGATGGAATGTTCTTTACAAAACACTAAATCTGTTTTACCATCTGGTCAAAAATCCTTTCTTCTATATGTCCATATATTATATAAAATGTTTTTAATTTTTTTTTCTATTATCCTGTGAATATTTAGAATAAGTTTTACCCATAATTTAATTTTTATAATAATCATTCAATTGTATCTTCTTATCATTTTCTAAACATGGTACTTTTGTAATTATACCAAAAATGGGAAAATAATAATTGTTTTAACACACTATATATGAATATAATTTCCCACTACTATGACTATTAAATTCATTATATAATCCTTTAAAAATAAGATTATTTTGAAATAAAATATATTCCTTAATATTTAATGAGTTTTAAAATTATAAAAATGTGATTCTAAAATAAAAGTGTATTTTTCTTAGGAAATATTCCACATATTATTTTTAATAAATTTTTATCTTTGATAACACACTTTCATGTTAATTATGGTTTACCTGGTATATGATCAATTGATATGATACTTATTATTACTCTATATGAATTATTATTATTATGATCTGAGGGTTATTAAACCCATTTATTTTCCATAAGTTATTCTATGATGACATTATAAATTTATATGAAATATTCATTCTTTTCATGGGTAGTAATATGATGATATGATGAATGTTTTATGATATCAAAGAATAAATATTTATGGTTTTAATTATGTGATTTTTTGGGTCCATTATTATAGATACCTCTAATGAATTAGGTAATGCATTATATCCCATAAGATTATTACTGGAAAAAAGATGATATGATTGATCCACAATGGGAAACAAGATGATTTTTTGATCCATAATGTGAAACAAGTCAATGTGCTTGATCAACTATAAGAAACATGTCTATGTTCATGATAAACTATGAGAAATAAGTGTGGATGAAATTTCCATTATTATATGGGAAACATGTGTTTATTCCTGACCCACTAAGAGTTAATGGCCACAATATTTGACCTTGATATAAAAAATGGTTTCTATACCTATGATTGTAACATCCTAAGTTTTAAGAAAGAAACATTATGGTCAAAATTATGTACATGATACGCTACATTGATCTTAAATGAACAACTAAATATTATTTTTTAAATGATTCCAATATAACCTAGATATTTTGATAGAGGGAATAAATAATATTAACTAAATTATGAAAATATGCTTTACACAATTTTATATAATGATTCATTGGTTACCAAATTTTTTATAAATAGAAATAAAAACCAATTTAATATAAAGGATTTGTTTTTATGAAGACATATTTAAATGAGAATAATTATGTTTATAAAATAATATCACACTTTTTGGATTATATTAAGGAAATATATACTCAATTTGATCTCCAAAATAGATATTATATGTTTGTAGGCAAGATATAAGAACAAAATCAATTTTAAACATAAAAGAAGTATTTTTAAAAAAATGCATTTTTACAGCCTTTTAATGGAGAAACATCATTAAATATAGTATTTGACGCTTTTCTATGTTCTATTTGAAAAAATAAATTTCTTATTTTGAAATTGGTAATCAAAATTTTCTTTGGTTCAAATTTTGGTATTTTTCTGATAAAATTCATATTTTAACGAATAATGAAAAATACAGCATTTTAATTTAGAACTCCCTTTTCATATACTTTTTTATATAGTGATATTTTACTTTTATTTTTTAAAAGTATAATTATATTAATTTTATATAATTTAATCTAGTTTGGTAATTGGAGGTAATTTCACATTAAAATTTGATATAAACACATGTCCATCTTTTGATGGGTTTTACTTTTAAAAAACTCATTTTCTCGTTTTGGAAATGGGAATTAATTTTAAATTAATTATTTCAAATTCAGTGTTTTGAATATGGAAAAATGGATTCCATATTAGAAATCATAAGTTTCATATTATTTAAATAGTTACCTTTTTGGACATTATGAATAGTAACATTAGTAATTATTGTTATTTACTACGGTTAAAGGGTAAATCAGGTAAATAAGGGTAAAAATAATAATATAATAACATAAAACTACACTAACACTTGTCCTAATACAATTGGATGAGATTTAACTGACCAATAAAATCCATAGGATAAAAATTTGGCCTTTGGAAGCCTCATGGGTATGATTGTGACTCTTATAACTTATAATTTAAAGGAAAGGAAAATATGTTATAAATATATATCTTATTACTAAAAATAATATATAACTCAAATAAAATTAATTGATGGGATATAAATTCATAATAATAGTTATGATAATATTTTTAAAACTAATATATGTGATGTAAATAAAACATACATTGTAAATATGTAAATAAAATCAAATAGGAAGTACTAACACATAATATGAACAATTCCACTTATGCTGAATATAAAATATTATAACCTATAATAACATATGAATGATCACTAAATTACATGAATAAAACATTGAAAAACAATAAAAAATCATGATGATACACACAATTCTTCCAAATACTTAGCACTATGTTGGAAAAATTGATCCATTAATAAAATATATTCAATAAAATTTAAAAACCCACCCCAAAACCAAATAATAATAACTTCAATAACCATAATAAAATTTAAAACAACAAAGGATAAAGGGAAATACTTCATATACTTATGTTTATGGGGAATCATGAAATAACATGAGATTTTATGAAATAGTTTCCTATAAATAAATTTGATTTATTTGAAATATTTCTCTACACATAACAATGAGTTCAGAAAAACACCAATGTACTGTTAATATATTATTTAGTGTGAGAGTGATCACCCAACTGTTGGATTAGTGGGAATATATAGGAGTAAATAAATTAAGAAATATTTATGGATTTCACATGTATTATATTATTTCATTGGTAATAAATTTACTAAAAAAGAAAGTATAAATCATTTTAAAATGAAATAGATTATTTTCAATAAACAAATTATGTGAGAAAGGAATATTTATTTTAATAAATTAAATGGATAACTATTGGAGATGGATTTTAATTAAATTTATATATTATATATTCAATAAAATTTTTCATCATTCAATTGATTTGTTTCTAGGCGTGAGGAAATAATATATATACAAATTTGTGATTAGAAATGTTTTTTAAAATAGTTTTTATCATGTTTTTTGCACTTATTTAAAATTAAATTTCACTATTTAAAGAAATTTAATAATGAAAATTGAATTCCAAATTTTGAATTTGAATGATAATTTTTATTAAATAGGGTCATATTATTATTTTTTCAATGTGAATAGTAACCATAGTTACGATTTGTCACCTAGGTGGGGGTAAAATGGACAAAATAACATTAAAACACTGGGAAAATGATTTAAAATTTAACTAACACTTGACTTTATTCTATTGAATAACTAGAGTTTAGATATTTCCATATGTTTCTTGAATATAAGGATAATTTCTACCATATGTATTTTAATATTACATTTATATTAATTTCAAAAAATAATGAAAATAAAATATTATTTTGAAAACATTAATATCTCTTAAATTTTATAATATGGATAAATGAGGTTATGTTTATTTTTAAATTATTATTTTAAATATGAATAAATTATTTTTATGAAGGTAATGTTTTTTAATTTTTTGTGATTTATTAATTATATTAAATTCCTACATGATTCCAACAGAGTATTTATTCAATTAATAGAAAAATACATTAAATGATATTAAAAATATTAAAAGCAATACAATTTGGATGAATTATTGTCTTCCATGATTATTAATGGTATACATAATAAAAAATTTAGGCTTTAATGTATTATATTATAATTTCATATTTTTAATTAGTTCTTTAATTTCAAATTAATTTAATAGTGTAAAAAATTATATTAATGATATGTTTTGAAAATAATGTTTTATTAAATTATTTAGTATTAATAAAAATCATGAAATAGGAAAAGGTGGATAATATATAGTATAAATTTTCATCCCATGTCCATTTATAAACATTTTTTCACTTTATAAGTAAAATTATAACCCATTAAGTGTGAAAATACATTACTACAGTTATGTTTACAAATGGTTATCGAAAGGGTAATAAAAATTATATGGTTTAAAATTGAAATAAAACATGTGTAAATTTATTTGTTTTATCATATTTAGAATTTATCATATTTTCATTCAGTATTTGTCGATTTGGAATAATTGTTCTTGTGGGTGACTTAATTATATTATAATAATGATTGCAATTCCAAGTGTGTCCTTTCCCTCCCTTACAAAATGACACCACTTATCTCTCTTGTTTACACCACATTAATCTATATAGAATGAACAAAACCTACCTTTGTCTCTCGTAAAAATCCATATACATGTTTTAGTGGATCTCATATTCTCAAAATACCAACCTTATATCCCCAAAGATGATATCCAATGGATGTTTACTGAAGAAGAGGTAATCGTTAACAACTCTTTCAAATTTATTTCGTTTTATACATCATAAAAATATATTATATAAATTATAAAATAATGAATCCAGTGTCATAAATATACTATTATATTATTATTATTATAGTACAACCATTCCAACCTATATTACATTCTACAAAAAATGAAAACATTTCTCATGCACACATATGGATTAGTATCTCTACATAGCAGTGTAATTTGATTTTTATCACCATATTTCAGGGATGGTTAAAATGATGGTTATAATATTTATATATTATATTTATGATATAAATAAACTAATTTAATTATAATATCTTATCTACATTATTACATTTATATTTTCTATAAAATAATAACTTTTCTCCTACGTATATATAGCCTTTCACCTCCATGAACCGATGTTATTAGTTTTTCGTTTTATTTTAATGTTGATGGTAATAAAGATATATTTGACATTTATATAGGTTATATATAATATAAAAATTATTTATAAATCGTGAATTACATTTTAACTTTATTTCATACCATCCATCAATAAATGACAACAACATTCAAGCATAAGTACGTCCCACCATCTCCATGAATAGTTTAATTCAATTATACATCTCTATATTTTATGGTTAACTCTATTTTTATACAGTGAATATATAAGTTTTTTTATAATTATAAACATTATGTATAATTTGGATCTACAATAAAAGTAAATTTATTATGACTTATGAACTAAAACATACATGAATAATGAAGCAATTATCATTTGGAAAAATGATTATAATAATATATTGTTAATAAATGGGTGAAAAGAAGTCATAAATAAATCATAAATTTTATGATTTTTATTGTTTTTATATATAAAAAAATTATAATTAATAAATATTTAATATACAGGGTTTCTAAATGTTTATTAATAATGATGAGTCTGAAGGTAAGATATTTATGTTTCAACCATATTTTAATACGAGTGGTTCATGCTTTAATTTATACTGAATAAATTATATAGTCCGTATCTGATAAACTAATTTTATTTTATTCTCATCTATTTATTTTAAGATAATACATGTTTTATATTAATGTTTCCCACTTTATGTACTTGAGAGTTTTAAGGAATTATTTTTTCAAAACACTAACAATGTTGTACCATTTGGTCGAAAATCCATTCTCCCATATTTCCATATTTTATATAAAATGTTTTTAAAAATGTTTTACTATTATCCTATGATTATTTAAAATAAATTTTACCCATTATTTAATTTTTATATTAATCATTCAATTGTATCTTCTTATCGTTTTCTAAACATGGAACTTTTTTAATTTTACCAAAAAATGGGAAATGAATAATTGTTTTAACACACTCAATATGAAAATAATTTACCAATATCATCACCATTAAAATATATATATAATCCTTTAAAAATTACATTTTTTGAAAGAAAATGTTTTATTTAAAATTTAGGGAAGTTTTAAATTCTAAATATGATATATTAAAATAAAACCATATTTTCCATAGGAAATATTCCATCGGTTATTTTATATAAATTTTATTCTTTGATAACATACTTTTGTGTTAATTATGGTTTACTTGGTACATGATCAACTGATATGATCCTTATTATTTCTCTATATGAATTATTATTATGATTATGCAAGGTTTATTAAAACAGTTTATTTTCCATAGGTTATTCTAAGATAACATTATATGTTTTTTTGAAATATTTTTTCTTTTCATGGGTACTAATATGTTGATATGATGAATGTTTTATGATATCATTGAATAAATATGTATGGTTTTAATTATGTGATTTTTCCCATTATTATATATCTATATAATGAATTAGGAACTATTTTAAATCACATAAGATTATTATAGTAAATAAGTTGATATGATTGATCCACAATGGGAAACAATATGATAGTTTTGATCTACAATTCGAAACAAGTCAGTGTGCTTGATCGACTATGAGAAACATGTATATGTTCCTTATCAACCATGGGAAATAGGTATGGATGAAATATCCATTATGATATGTAAAAATGTGTTTATTCATGATCAAATATGATTTAATGGGTACAATATTTTACATTTATATAAAAAATGGTTTTAATACCTTTGATTTTAACATCCTGAGTTTTATGAAAGAAACGATATGTTCAATAGTAAGTACATGATACGCTACATCGATCTTAAATGAACAACTAAATATTATTATTCAAATTTTTCCATTATAACCTAGCTTTTGTTATTGAGGGAATAAATAATATTAACTGAATTATGAAAATATCGTTCACACATGTTTATATAATGATTCATTGGATACTAAAAGTTTTAGAAATGGAAATAAAAACCACTTGAATATTAAGGATATGTTTTTATGAAAACTTATTTAAATGAGAATAATTATGTTTATAAAATAATATCACTCCTTTTGGATAATATTAATGAAATATTAACTCAATGTGATGTTTAAAATTCATATTATATGTTTTCTAGACAATATATAAGAACAAAATTAATTTTAAGTTTAAAAGAAGTATCTTTCAAAAAAGGCATTTTTACCGCCTTTTGATGGAGAACCAACATTAAATCATGTTTTTTAAACTTTAATAAGTTATATTTGAAAAAAATAAATTTCTTATTTTGAAATTGGAAAAAAGAATTTACTTTGGTTTAAATTTTGGTATTTTTTTGATACAATTCATATTTTAATAAATAGTGAAAAATACTGGATTTTAATTCAGAACTCCCATTTCATCTAATTTTTCATACACTGATATTTTCATTTTAATTTGTTTTAAAGTGTAATTAGATTAATTTTATATAATTTAATCCAATTATGGTCATTTGATGTAATTTCACATTGAAATTTGACATAAACACATGTCAATCGTTTGATGAGTTTTACTTTTAAAAAACCAGTTTTCTTATTTTGACAATGGGAATTAATTTGAAATTAATTACTACAAAATCTATGTTTTGAATTTGGAAAAATGGATTCTATATTTGGAATAATAAGTTCCATATTATTTAAATAGTAACTTTTTTTGACATTGTGAATAGTAACATTAGTAATTATTTTTATTTACTACGGTTAAGGGGTAAATCAGGTAAATTAGGGTAAAAATAATAATATAAAAACATTAAACCACCATCACACTTTTCATAATAATATTGTATGAGATATATCTGACTAATAAAATCATTGGGATGAAAATTTGGAATTTGGAAGCCACATGGGTGTGATTGTGACACATTTAACTTTTAATCTAAAGGAAAGGAAAATATGTTATAAACATATATCTTCTTACTAAAACAATTTTAATATGGATTTATATAATTGATATATTTGACTATAAATATTCATTAGAAATATAAATATATTTACCACATCATGTTATTTTATTTTTAATTGTAATTAATTACATAATTAAATTTAATTATGACATAATGAGGATGTAGTGATTGCTTTATTATTGAAGAATCAAATAAATGATATTTTACATATTAAAATAAATATTATTTTACATAATTTATATCATACCCATTTTTTATAGGTGAATATGAAATTTTATAAAAACTATTAAAGGGTTTGGTTCATTTTTATCTATTTGTTTAATTTTTATTTAAATTCAATAATAAGAATAGTGTAAAATTTAAATAATTGGTATTTTATAAAAATAAAAATTTATTTAATTATTTAAAAATACTAAATATATTTTAAAATCACAAAGTGACTATGATAACGTCTAAAATTTCATTAAGTGTCAAATTATGAGAAATTTTCCCCATATAATTCAAAATAATATCCTCTTAATAATTATAATTTTTTTACAATAATTAAAATTAAAAGAGAATAAAAGTGTAAAACTAGAAAATAAGGTTTAAAATAAAATAAATACATGTATAAAAATTATTTAATGGGATTATTTCAAAATATAATCATCGTATCTTCTAAATATTTAAAATTTGAATCATTTTTATTAAAAAAATAATTTATATTAATGTAATATTTTAAGAATTTCCAAGGGTGCCCCTCCCCACTCTTATAAAAGGTACCCTCTCTTCTCTAATACTGAAACTTACAAACCCTCTTGGTTCATCAAGGATCTTCCCTAACCTATTATTATAATCCCTCCAAACATTCTTGATGCCTAATTTTAGGTACAAAACCCATCTTAAATATGTTACAATGTTCTTCAAATGTGATCAACTGAAGGAGTGGTGTCATTTTTAAGAGTTTCTATTTTATTTCTTCTTCCACTTCATTTAAATATTCCTATTTCAAGATAAAATAATAAATACATTATATTTAATAAAATTTTATGTTATTATGTTAATATCATCCCCTAAATCATTCTCTACTTCCATCAAATGAGATAGGAATTAATCATTTTTTCATACGTGTGAATTATCACCTCTATGAACCGATTTAATTCGTTTTACAATACAATATATGAACATTGGTTATAATTATAGAATTAATATTCTTATGTTATATTCATGTCATATTTATAATTTTAATGGGATAATATTTCAGTTATGTTCTTACCTTCCATGCACATGAAAAAAATTACGTTGTTCGTGCATATGTGTGAACTATCACCTCCAAAAAGTGATACAAATCGTTTTGATTAACCACGCCACATGTATGGTACATATAAGTATATTTAAATGATTATTATTAAGTAAATTATATTTTTATAATCCTCTAAATATAAAATAATAATTACATTTTTTCTATAATGATCAATGAAAAATGAAAACATTACTCATGTGTACGTACGACATACCTTCTTTATGAATATAACATTGTCCATTTTTCCTAACCATAATTAATGGTTTTATTTAAAAAGTATTATTAATGTTTAAAAGTGATTATTATGTCATGAATACTATTTCGGATATGATTTAATTATGACCACATGGACTAGTGATATCAAAACCATGTTCATTTTCAACTCAAGTATCGAATATCAACAAAACGTCCGATATGAATTTAATTAATTATATAATTTTTATGATAAGATAATAAGTGATATAAAGGAATAATAAACATAAAAAATTATATCTAGCAAGTATTAATTAAATTAATTTTATTATTCAAGAATATATCAATTCTACGTGACGAGTCAGACTCAAGGTATGGTAAATCTTAACTAAATCTCCTTTCATTGAGTTAAATATCCATTTCATTGGTTTTGTTTTTCCATTAATATGTTTGAATGACCTATTATTGTTTTATAATAAATATCCACTTATAGTGGGTATATTAATATTTATAACACACAATTATTTTATATATTTATTCTTAATATGATGATACAATCTTTGTAAGGGACTTCGTCTCAAAATCCTTTCATTGAGGTATATTTGGATAGTATACACCGCCTTATTTTATATAGTGTATAATCCAAACACGTTTCTTTTAGTTTTTTTTCAATTATTTTCCAAAATTAATATTCTTCCACTAATCATTTTACTAAATACAAAATGGAATGTTTTTTATCACATGTGGTGACAAATATCTTTCCACCATTGTGACCATTATTTGGTATTTAGATTCCACTATAAGATGTAATGTTTTTAAAAGAAAAGTAAATAACATATTCCATTATTATGTATTTTGGTATTGAAAATTGTTTTGAGAATGAATTTATTATATCGTGAAATGATATGTTATGATTTAAATATGGAAATTTTATTTTTTTCCTTTATGTATGGTTTATCTGTTATGATTATGTTATAGTTCATGGGAATTGCTTATATATATGGGTGTTTCCATGATAAACTGAGGGTAAGTGAGATCATGATAGCTCTCCAATGAATTCAATAATGAAATGGAGGTAGACATTATAGTTTATATAGTGATTTTTAAAGAATATAATATGATGGGTATTCCAAACGTAACTATAAATGTTACTCCCTATGTAGCTGTGAAAGCTATAATGTAAGTTTGATATGGATGTGACAAGTTACCTTTAAGATTTATAATTTTTATGAAGTTATTCAAGATT
This sequence comes from Viscum album, assembly GCA_963277665.1. Classification (NCBI taxonomy): domain Eukaryota; kingdom Viridiplantae; phylum Streptophyta; class Magnoliopsida; order Santalales; family Viscaceae; genus Viscum; species Viscum album. Next base: position 644,242,041 of record OY728125.1, on the reverse strand, counting down.
CTTATGATTTCATGGGTTTATAAATATTCATATACTAACATTTCCTTTCCTATTTTATATCCCTTATTGAGATTTTTTGTTCTCATCTAAAGTTTTCAAAAACTTTTCACAGGGTATTAGGATGGGTATGAGAAAGGAAGAATTCAAGAATATTATTATCAAGAAAAGGAAATCATGTTTACTTTTACAAGTTTTTGATTGTAGAGAAAATGGGTACTATTATAATGGTATCCAATTTTTATAAATTTGAGTAATTATGTGTCAGTTATGTCCTAATTTTCAAAAAATCTAAACATGAAAATATCTTCAATGTGACTTCTTGAATTAACTCAATTTTATGTAATGTTTAAGGCAAGGGCCTTATAATTAAGGCTCTATACCTTTATTGAATGTTTGTGTGCTTATTATTTGAACACATATTTTGTTATTTATTAGTGATTATATATAACCATTATGATTCAGGTCTCTTGAAATGATAAATATTATTCCATAAATCATGTTTATGATCAATGATAGATTGAGTATGAACATTTTATGTAATGTTCATGATCTCATGCCATTATTCCTATCTTATTCCTTCATATATTAATAAATAAATATCTCCCATGTCTACCCTTCCAAATCTTCTGATATCAACATTTCATATCTTTCCTTTAACAAGGTTATGAAGAAATATTTATACAGGTTTCGTATATTTATATTTATATATTCTAAGATCTTTCTGGGTGATTTTGAAGATGATTCGTGAAATAATAATATTGTATATTTAGCCTCCAAATACACTAAACCATTACAATACTTGGTCAAGTATGTGTGAAATATATTGAGTATTTATATAAAAATATGTAATATTAATGTATAAAATGCTTTGGTATCTATAATTGGTATTGTAGGATATGTTTAGTTAATATTTATAGATTCATATTAGATTTTTTTTGAAAATCCTAGGGATAAGTCTAAATATATGATAAAATCCTAATGTTTTGGTAATGAATATGAATAACATATGTTAAAACTAGGGTTCCATAGATCGAGAAGAAGGTTTCATGATTTAGATAGCATATGAATGATATATCATGATTATTTTATATCTTAGTTCTATTATTATAGTATGATAACCACACTTCATTTTTTGGTTATAGTCAATGGATATAGTTAGAAGATATCATTCTAAAAATTAATGAAATAAAATTTTAAATGAATATTCTATATTTTTTTTTTCAACATCATGTGTATCTTTTAATGCATATAACACTAAGTTTATTCGAAAACTTCTATTATATGCAAGAACGAGTCTTATCGGAAAACAATATACTATTAATATCTTTTATTTAAAATAATTTTTATCTCCTAGACATTTTAATGAAAGGAATAAATATTAATAACTATTTTATTCATGTATATTTTACACATGTTTATATTATAAATTCTTTGATGACCAATTAATTTGAAATGAAAATAAAAACCAATTGAATATAAAGGATATGTTTCTATGAAAAAATATTTCTACGCCCACAAAGGTGTTTTATCTTAACAAATTAAATTAATCACTATTAGTTAATTATATTAATTACATTTACATGTTATCTATTTAATAATTTTTTAAGTCCGTCAAATTAGTCTTATAAGCTTAAAGTAAGAAAAAATTGAATTTTAATCATTAAAAGGGTGTATTTTTTCTAAAAGGGAGTTTTTCTGTCTTTTAATGGAATACACAATTTTTTTTATAAATTTTATTTGAAATTTTTTTATTATAATATCGAAATAAATTCGTTGAATTTTTTGTAGTTTTATGAGAACTTTCATACTTTGGTGAATAGTAAATGACACCGAATTTTAATTAAAAACAAATTTTTATCGAATAATTTAGTGTTTAAGTTTATTTTTAGTTGGTTTTAAAGTATAATTATATATATCTTTTATAATTTAAATAAATATTTTCATTTTAATAAATTTACTTTTTAAATTGGATATAAAAACATTTCAAACTTTTGTAAATTTCTCTCAAAAAACTCGTTGTCTCGTCTCATTTGAATGATTAATTTTAAATTTTTTTCATAAATTTATGTGATTTTAATTTGAAAAAATGGATTAAATATTTTTAATAATAATAACATATAACGTATATTAAGAAAAAAATTGCAATAAAAATTAGTGAAAGCAATTAAAATTAATTATAGTGTTTAAGGTAAAAAATGTCTTTACTTAGGGTTGAAATTTAATATTAAGTGGGAACATCACCTAGAAAATTATCAAAGACCCATTATATGGGATTTATTATACCATATAAGAAGAATTATATAATTTTTTTAATTATTAGATTCATATTATGTAAGGGATACGTCCCAATAGTGTTTACCTTTTTATATTTATAAGAATACCACTCCTCCACAATAAAAAGGCATTCAACCTCCCCCTCTCCTCACACCTCTAAATCCACATTGGATCTTCAAAAAACTACCCAAATAAGATAAAACATTTCATATTATGATCCTATAAGTGTTAATTTTTGCATAAAGTAATATCATTTTGTGTAAACCAAAAAGAGTTACCTGAAAAAATAGATCATTTTTCTACGATCAATTTTTTTCCTTCTCCACCCATTAAATTAATATTATTACATGATTATATAATAAAAATAGAATCCTAAATATACTATTATGTTATTATTTTATGTTTTCAACAAAATCATACACACACTTCCATAAAATGGGTAATGAAATCACCATTTGTGTGTACGATGAACTACCGCCTCACAAAATGATGTCCTTCATTGTTTCTTTACTACCACTTATGGTTGGGAATTATGATGGGAATACTATTTATATATGATATATATGATATATATATATATATATATATATATTATTAATACTTATTTAATTATTATATGAAACATACCTTCATGATTTTTAATTTTTGGGAACACGATAACAAAGTTTCCGGAGGTTTGGACTACCGCCTCCTTAAAGCGATGTGATACATTCACCCTCTACATGGAATGTATTACAGATTACTTTAATAAAATAATTAATATAAATGAAATATTTATTATATTCATGAAATAATTATAAATTTTTACACATAAAATATCATTATCTTCTTTCTATTTCACATACTAAAAAAGTGATAATGTCTATCATGGACATGTGGACTACCGCATCCTCAAATCGATGTGATTATTCATTTTTCTTCATTTCATAAAAAATGATATATATATATAAGTATATATAATTAAACAAAATGTTATTTATTATTTATGTATCATTTTATAATGATAAATTTTACTTACCATCTATCCATAATGATCATCAAAAAATGGAAACGTTACCCTTGTATACATATGACCTACCATCACCATGATCGAAATGTTGGTTCATTTTTCATATTCGTATTTAATATATGATTTTAAAATTATAATTGATGTAAATATGTGATGATTATTAAATTATTATTATTCTTGAGATATTTAAACAATGACCTCAATGGCCATAGTCGACCTATGAATGTCAGTTTTGAAATATAAACCGAATATGGTCAAAACATCCGATTTAAACATTATTTCTTAGGTAATTGAATAAAACATGTTTATAAGTAAATTAAAGTAATAAAATACCTCTAAAATGTTGTTAAATAAGTGAATAATCGAAAAAGGTTTATTATTCATGAAGATAGTGGACAATTATGACAAATATGACTCAGGGTAAGGTATTTATTTGCTTAATTTCCATTCATTGGGTTAAACTTATATTTCATTGTTTGTGTCATTAAAATAATATGTGTGATATAAAATCATATTTATTTTTACCTTATTTACACTTATATTTTGTATTCTTATTTTTCACACATAATTATTTCATTTATTTTTTCTCACTCCAAGGATATGATCCTTGTAATGGATTTGAATCTCAATTTTTTATATATATGACATAAATGTCATATTAGTCACTTAATTCTTTTCCATGGTTTATATATTACCAATACTGATATATTATATCACTAATTTTATTATCATCATTGTATTTAAATGTTTTATTTTATAATTATTACTTTTGTGATATAATTTAATTGGAATAGATTAATTTTCAATGAGCTATTTTATTGCACTAAGTCAAACATTCCATTTACATGACACCAACTTGGCATGCACTACATGACACTATCTTGGCTTGCGTTACACCCAACACCAACTTGAAGTCCATTACATGAAACACCAAGGGTAAATGGAGTATAATAACTTAATAATTTATAATATATTTAATATATTAAATAAATATATTATATCATATTACTTTTAGTGAAAACCACACGTATTTATCTTATGTTACATGTAAGAGAAACTTTCTTTGATAGCTTATACTACATGAAAGATTGAATATTACATAACAATGATATATTATTAAAAAATTATTATTTAATATATTATGATATAACCTATCCATTAAATGAGTAGTTATGAATATTATTAAATAACTTATGAAAACGTATGGTTTATAAAAATAAAAAACGAGTTCATTGGTTAGAAATTAATTACAAATGAAACTAAGAACCAAGTGAATATAAAAAGAAATATTATTTTTATTTTCATACTTCCAAAGGATTTTTTCATTGAAAAAATAAATTAATCAAAATTAGTGAGTGATTTTAATTAAATATTTATGTAAAATATTCAATAAAATATTTTTGATATTCATCCATTGGGTTTTATAGTCATAAGATAATAACAGACCGAATTCACACATAAAAAAACTTTATAGTGGAAAATTTATTACCTTTGATGGAAAACCCATTTTAAATTCACATTTTGAAACTTTTATAGAATTAATATGTCAAGATAATATTCATATATTTATTTAAATAAAAAAATAATGTTAGGATAAATTTTTGGTTTTTTCTGTAAGGTTTCATGTTTTATGAATAGTTCTAAATATTGGATTTTAATTCAAAATTACATTTTCATTTAATTTCTTTTTAATGTCAAATTATAATTTAAATTGGTTTAATTTTTTAATTAGATAATAATTTTATCAAATAATAAAATTCAGGTCATTATAACCAATTTCACATTAAAATTGGATATAAAAACATACCAAATGTTTTATCATTTTTACTTTAAAAACCCACAGTGTCGTCATGCCGGTGGGATTAATTTTAAATTAATTTCTGCCACTTCTGTGATTGGAATGTGGAAAAAATGGATTCAATATTTTTAATTAGTTTAATTTATAATATATAATAATTTCAACTTTGTTTTTGACCAAAAATATTAATGAATGTAATAAAAATTAATTACAACGATTAAGGTAAAATAAAGATCAACTAAGGATTAACATTAAATTTTGGACTCAAAACGACCTATAAAATGGTCTAAGATCCATTGTTTGGAAATATTTATAAACTATACTACTTTTTATATAATTTAATCATTATTAGATACACTTAAAACATGAAAAACTTGGGTGGAATTCTATCTTCAAATATTTACAAGAGTGCCACTCCTCCTTACCTAGAAAAGGACACCACCTCTCTCTCTTATTCAAATATCTCAAAGAAAATATGTTGGGACTATATATTACGAATAATCTTCCCAACATAAATAAGTTCCTCCATGAATCCTCACATTCGGAATAATGTCTTCCAAGGAAACAGACCAAAAGGAGTTACCTGATTAAGAGGTAACACCATCTATCAAGTTACTTTCTTTTATTTTCCTTCTCCACCACCTATGTAGAGACCCAAAGCTTGACGTACATGAATATTAAATTAATTTTGCAGAATACTTACTATATAATAAAAACAAACACACAAGGACCATAATAGTTTAGTGTCTTTGGAAACTCGGAACGTAATCTTCTAATCATGGTGAAAGGTCTTCAACATATCCCATAAAGATCTTCCTTTTTTTCTTACCTAAAACCTTTCTTTATATCCTGGGGAAAATAAAACATAAAAATGGTGAGCTCAAATTCTCAGTAAGGGTAAACAAAAGAAAAATCAATCACATCATATTCATAAGAACATAACATTTTGGAAATCTTAACCTGCAAAAGAGATCATAATATCATATCATGGTATAAATCATAGTAGTGCAATGAAATCCCAATAATCATAAAATAAAACATGAAACTTTGTGGCATACACACATAATCATAGAGAATCATATCTTATTAGTCAAGACTCATTGCCAAGACTATCTTAGTGGACAAAGTCCATTTCTGAACCGAGTCACCCTCGTTTCAGTCTTGTTTCACTGAACCGGTATAACCTACCATTCCAGCCATGTCTATCTCATGATATATAAAATCTTTACCCAATTCATTGGATGGATATATAGGTCCCACCCATCTCATAATGATACCATTCTTATGTGTGCCACAAAATCAGAAACCATACATCATAACATAACCCATGTAATAAAAATGGGATTCTTAAACATCGTGACATCATAAAACAATTCATATAAGATAAATGAATTCATAAAAATAATTCCACCAAAACATAATCAAATCAATGCAATAATAGGGATAGAATCAGAACCCTATATTATCTTAGATGGAAAATAATTTTGATAAAACACTTGAACTCCATTCTTGAGGAAAATATCCTTTCTACTTCAAAAACATTTTTCCTTTCTTAACATGTCATACAATTTTAAACTAAAATAAGTTGATTAAAAATAAACTTGAAAACTTGTAAAGTAATCTTCTTGGAAATAATGTTTTAAAAATCCATTCATGCCGTATATGTTAAAAAAACACTCTTCGTACTTTTGTCAGAAAAGTCAAAAAGTACCTCATACGAAAAACGACAAAAGATTCCTTTCATATCCTTTACTAAAAACTCACCCAAGGGTAAAATTGGATTTAAACAATTATAGGTGTATGGAAATAATATTACATATTGAGGAAACATGGATGTGGATGATAAACTGCACCCCAGTAAATGCCAAAGTATAAACAATCTCGGATAAAAATGAGATTGTGATATTTCCCTTACCTTATGTCTGATATGCTTTGTACGTATCCTAACCTCTTGTATAATGATTTAAATAATGTAATTAACTTATTACAGAATCATATTAATTTTTATGATATCATATATGGTTCACTTATGACTTTATATTACCCGTTCTTTTATAAATTCCATGTTAAAGAAGCGTTTTGGGTAAAATCGTTTCATTTATCGTAGGTGTTTGGACTTGTTGTTCTTGAAATTATTATTACTTATATCATGATTTACTTACTTCCAGAATATAAAACATGATTTATATATCATATATATTCAGTATATATATATATAATAGATAGATAAATGAAATGAAACACACCGTTCATGGAGACGGTTGTCCGTACATACGCATGAACGCTGTTTTCCTTTCTTTATTGTCTTGAATGGAAGTATGTAGATGACATAAAAATATATATACATAAATACAGTAGATTTAACATGTCATATATTTCATTATTATTCGTTATATATACTTTATAATCATTATGGAATGGTTAACATGGATAATGAATCTCATCGCGTCGTGGAGAGGGTAGTCCGTACGTACGCACGAGCGATGATATCGTTCCCATGGTCATGGAATTGTGTTTAAGTGTATGTATACTATTTCAGTATCAATATCAATTAATTATAATAATATATAGTTATACATTACACCATTATACCCATCCAATTAAGGTGGTGGCGGAAAATAGATTACACCACGGCGTGGAGACGGTATTCCGTACGTACGCACGTGCGGTGATTTCCTTTTTCCGTAGGATGGATAAAAGGTTAATTATAGTTGTTTAATATTTATAATAACATATCAGTATATAAGAAATACTGATTCTATTAATTTACCATGAAAAAACTAAAGAAGAAGAAGTTGAAGAAGAAAGAAATTGAAAAAGATCGGTAATGGATATTACCTCTTTTTGACGCGCCTTCACTTAACCTCCACTTAAAGAACTAAGGATGGTATTTTAAGAAGACCAGAACCTCTAGGATGATACTAGGGAAATGGAGAATAGAGTTTGTCAGGGTTTTTCCGAGCTTGAATTCTCAAATTGGTGTGAGGAGGAGAGGGAGGAGGTTCCCTTTTATAAGGGAGGAGAGGGGCACCTTAGGAAAATCTCAAAATATTATTTTATATTAAGGTCAAATTCGGTTTATAATGGTTCCAAAGGGTATCATTTCGAAGATAAAGTGGGGATGGGTCTATATCCTCTCATACAATAGTATTTAGACAAGTTTAGTTTATTCTTTTAACCTTATCAATTAGATTTAACTCTAAGTTAAATAATTTTACTTTTACCGTGTCTTTTTGTTTTCTTACACTATATGGTTAATAAACTTACCATAACAAGACAAAAGAACCCCAAGTTGTTTATTATTAATATATCTATCATTATATAAGTCATTTGGCCGAACCTTATATTTTTTGGAATTAAATAACAATTAATAATATAATATTTGTTTTAAAAACTAATTTATGTCAATTTTGACACTATTTGGTACATGATTTTTATGAAATTCATAACAGAATGATAAGTTCTAACCAAGTTACTTATATCAACAATAAAATGTCATATTAACCTATAAAATTAATGTAAGCCCTAAAAAAGTCTCAAATTACATTTATTTGGGCATTTATAACATCAATTATGTTAATATTTCATTAATAAGATAATTACTGCATCATCTTTGTGTCATAATAACTGATAATTATTTAATACCTAAAAATTATAAATAAATTCCTATGATGTAGATAATTGTATTATCTTTCTGGAGACTATTCATGTTTTAAGTTTCATGAAGTTTATCACTAAATTAAAATTATTATACTTATAAGATTTAAGAAAGTGACATGTTGTCACATTCTTTGGTTTTAATAATAATTAAATTATTTTCATGGAAAAAAGTCCATAAAATGAATCTAATCTTACCCTTAGGTTATATGGGTCTACTTTTAGCCATCCAATATAATTTTTCCAAGTGTTAGGGTAATTTTATAATCTTATATTTACCCTTAATTACCCGATCAACCTTTAACTATAGTAAATAAAATTTACCGTAGTTACTATTCACAATGCCCAAAAATATAAAGTAGCTTATTAACATTATTTGGACCCACTGATTCCAAATATGGAATCCATTTTTCCGAATTCAATACAAAAAATATGAAGAAATTAAATTAAAATTAATCCCATTGTTGAAAGAGAACAGGTTTTTCTTTAAAACATTGCAAAAGATTGAATTGATTTAACCTACGAATTCAAGGAAAAATCAATGCTAATGTCATACATTATATTAAATGGTAAAAATATATTATATTTATACTTTAAAACCATTCAATATTATAATTTAACCACATAAGATATTACGATGAAAAAAGTTATTTTTAATTAAAATATAGCGTGTTTTTACTATTCATATGAAAGTTATCGGAAAAATATCAAAACATTATCTAATGTAAATTTTTATATCCTAATTCAAAATAAGAATTTTATTTTGTAAAATTGAACATATAAACATGTCAAAAACTAGATTTAAAGTGGGTCTCCATCAAAAGGCGGCAAAACTGCATTTTTTGAAAAATACCTATTTTACCCGAAAAATTTATTTTGTTCTTATACCATGTTCTAAAAAATGTGTAAGATGAATAATAATGTTATAAAATTCAAAATTTAGTTAAAAATATTCATAAAGGCTAGTTCATAACAATATTATAATAATATATCATTGTTTAGTAAATCCCGGTATTGCGTACAACACACGCTATCGAGGAAGGTCGCGATTGCATGTAATGCAAGCCAAGTCAGGGTTGCGTGTAGTGCACGACTCCTTTGTTGTTGCATATAATAGAATCCAACCATATTTTATTTATACATCTAATATATATATATATACACTAAATGTTGCGTAGAATAACTTCTATCAAACGAACTTCAAAATTGTGTGTAACAAGAGCCAAGAAAAGTGTTGCGTATATTGCAAGCTAATACAGTGTTGTGTATAGCACAAGATAATCTTGGTGTGTCGTACAATAGAAGATATGAATGAAATTAAAAAGAATGTATCTTATAAAATCTCGGTTTGTTACATTCTACCCCCCCATAAAATGAATTTCTCCCTCGAAATTCGTTGGGGTTATAAATGAGTTACTATTCGAAAGTTTCTTTAATAGAAACCCACATCATAAAAAGGAATACCACAACCAATCTTTAAAAACAAAAGTATGAAACATAAAGGTTACCCAAATAAACTAATCACTGGGTTTCCACATAGGTGAAAATATGGATATGGTAGAGAAATCTAACCATCATGTTCTGATGGAGAGTGGTAGAGAACATGGCTATGAAAAAGCCAACAATCACAAAGCCATAGATTTGTGATTATCTAAGGTACCATATGATTCGTCGGATATAAGGGCAGTATGAAAACATTTTTGGTTTTTCAAGATCATTTCCCTAAAGTTGATGAAATTGGAATTAGAAGAAATACTTTCGTTATTTTGGTATAGTCTCACCGTTTGTCATTCTCTGGACAATTTCCACTTCATCTCTTAAAGAAATGAAGTTGAATTTTTCATTCGTGATGTGTTAGCAGATCATGTGATAGAATGATGGTTCATTCCATCTATATCAAACAAAAGGTTACAAAATACATAAGACCATCTATAGTGAAGTTAATCGTATACGATTCCAAAAATGAACTTATACTTCATATATCATACCACGTAATAAAACAAAACTAGTTTCTACTAACCAGGGACTTCCTGTAGGCCAGTGGTAGGCGATAAAGGCCAGTCACACTTCGGTTGTGGGTTCGATTCCCACAACCTTGTCCGACGCGATGGGCTGTCACCCGTCCTGCAGGTTTTCCTTTTTCTAAAACTATATTACTATAACATCCCACTAATAATATCGAAAAAACTTCTATCCTTAAAAAATAATAACTTATGTCCAACATAATCCATTCCAATCTTTAGGCTTATCCATAATACTTTAGTCCACTCTCATAATATAGTGAAAACAATTACAAGAGATTTAATACCATTGTTGATCCCCATATATCATAAGATATGTCTTGTTGGTCACATTCTAAACATTCAAAGGCCTTAATCATGTATTCTCTTGAATACCCATTGAACCTTAGTGAAAAAATGAATGCAGTTAAACGTTAACACTTTCCACATACCAAAATAATCAAAATTATATATACTCAAACCATGATATAACCTTCTCCTTATATCAGTCATGAGCTCATGAATACTATCAAACATTTAATTTTCTTCTTATCCCTTCATTATGTGCATATCATCTACATTCCAAAAATATCTGAATAACCTTTCATGGATACTGGTACCATTAATCGTACACTTTCAAACATAAGGAAAGACAATAGTGTAACAATCCTTAGATGTCTCTTTATTCCATAGTACCATGAGATTACTTATACAACATTACACATGATAAACATGTAATCATTCCACTACATTCTTAAACCATTGACCGAGCTTCAACAATTCATTCATCTCACATATCATTTGTAGTATCTTCATCATCATCAACATAAATACTACCCATACGACCATACTGATTCTCTTCATGAGACTTTCCATTAGGGAATTGGTTTTCATAATTCCCGTATATTCCAAATTTAAAACATTTAACCATTGTTGATGTCGTAGCAATACCATTATCCTCATCCCTGGTGTTAACTGAACCTTTTCCATTGCACTTACTGGCTTTGTGTCCTTCTTTTCCACACCCAAAGCATCTTCCAGTTCCTTTGAAACATTCTCCTTAATGCCTCTTCCAACATGATTTACATAGGGGAAATTGAACTTTCTTTCCTCTATGATCATCATGAAACTCCATCTTTCTCTTATTAGCTGAGTCAGGAAACTTACCAAATTTTACTTTATTGATCATATTATGAGATTGCTGATTCGGCATAATAATGATGTTTGTACTCCCAAATCCCATTTCATTTGGTTGCTCATGAAGAATTTCATTCCATTGTCCATCACATCCTCCATTATCATGAATCATCTTGTTTCCAGCCATTTCCTAAAACCCAAAAAGAATAGTGTGAGAGGAAGAAATCATAATAAAGGGGGAGTAAATTCATTATCTAACATCTTTGGTCTAATCTAATATCGTTACCATAGTTCTAGGACTATATACTATACGTATACTTATCCTTAGGGACATCCCTAGACATACCTTAGAAATATCTCTAGGGATCTCACTAACGTTTTCGCATCCTAGTTTCCAAAGGTTGACAAAACTTTTCCTCTGATACCAACTGTAGAGACCCGAAGCTTGACGTACATGAATATTACATTACTTTTGTGGAATACTTAATACATAAGAAAAAAACACACAAGGACCGTAATAGTTTAGTGTCTTTGGAAACTCGGAACGTAATCTTCTAATCATGGTGAAAGATCTTCAACATCTCCCATAAAGATCTTCCTTTTTTTTCTTACCTAAAACCTTTCTTTATATCCTGGGGAAAATAAAACATAAAAAGGGTGATCTCAAATGCTCAGTAAGGGTAAAAAAAAAAGAAAAATCAATCACGTCATATTCATAAGAACATAACATTTTGGAAATCTTAACCTGAAAAAGAGATCATAATATCATAACATGGGATAAATCATAGTAGTGAAATGAAATCCCAATAATCATAACTTAAAACATGATACTTTGTGGCATACGCACATAATCATAGAGAATAATATCTTATTAGTTAAGACTCATTGCCAAGACTATCTTAGTGGACAAAGTCCATTTCTAAACTGAGTCACCCTCATTTCAGTCCTGTTTCACTAAACCGGTATAACCTACCATTCCAGCCATGTCTATCTCAAGAGATATAAAATATTTTCCCAATGCATTGGAGGGAGATATATGTCCCACCCATCTCATAATGATATCATTCTTATGTGTGCCACAAAATCAGAAACCATACATCATAGCATAACCCATGTAATAAAAATAGGATTCTTAAACATCGTGACATCATAAAACAATTCATATAAGATAAATGAATTCATAAAAATAATTCCATCACAACATAATCAAATAAATGCAATAATAGGGATATAATCAGAACCCTATATTATCTTAGATGGAAAATAATTTTGATAAAACACTTGAACTCCATTCTCGAGGAAAATATCCTTTCTACTTCAAAAACATTTTTCCTTTCTTAACATGTCATACAATTTTAAACTAAAAGAAGTTGATTAAAAATAAACTTGACAACTTTTAAAGGAATATTCTTGGAAATAATGTTTTAAAAATCCATTCATGCCGTATAAGTTAAAAAAACATTCTTCGTACTTTTGTCAGAAAAGTCAAAAAGTACCTCATATGAAAAATGACAAAAGATTCCCTTCATATACTTTAATAAAAACTCACCGAAGGTTAAAATTGGATTTAAACAACTGTAGGTGGATGGAAATAACATTACATATTGAGGAAACATGGATGTGGATGATAAAATACACCCTAGTAAATGCCAAAGTATAAACAATCTCGGACAAAAATGAGATTGTGATATTTCCCTTACCTTATGTCCGATATGCTTTGTACGTATCCGAAACTCCTGTATAATGATTTAAATAATGTCATTAACTTATTACAGAATCATATTCATTGTTATGATATCATATATGGTTCACTTATGACTTTATATTACCCATTCTTTTGTAAATTCCATGTTAAAGAAGCGTTTTGGGTAAAATCGTTTCATTTATCGTAGGTGTTTGGACTTGTTGTTCTTGACATTATTATTACTTATATCATGATTTACTTACTTAAATAATATACAAAATGATTTATATATCATATATATTCATTATATATATATATAATAGATAGATAAATTAAATGAAACACACCGTTCATGGAGACGGTAGTCCGTACGTACGCATGAACACTATTTTCCTTTCCTTATTGTCATGAATGGAAGTAAGTAGATGGAATATAAATATATATACATAAATCCAGTATATTTAACATGTCATATATTTCAGTATTATTCATTATATATACTTTATAATCATATGGGAATGGTTAACATGGATAATGAATCTCATCTCGTCGTGCAGATGGTAGTCCGTACGTACGTACGAGCGATGATATCATTCCCATGGTCATGGAATTGTGTTGAAGTGTATGTATACTATTTAAGTATCAATATAAATTTATAATAATCATATATAGTTACTAATTACACCATTATACCCATCCAATTAAGGTGGTGGCGGAAAATAGATTACACCACGGTGTGGAGATGATATTCCGTACGCACGCACGCACGGTGATTTACTTTTTCCGTAGGACGGATAGAAGGTTAATTGGAGTTGTTTCATATTTATAATAACATATCAGTATATAAGAAATACTTATGTTATTACTTTACCATGAAACAACTAAAGAAGAAGAAGTTTAAGAAGAAAGAAATTGAAAAAGATCGGTAATGGATATTACCTCTTTTTGACGCGCCTTCACTTAACCTCCACTTAAAGAACTTAGGATGGTCTTTGAAGAAGACCAGGAACTCTAGGATGATACTAGGGAAATGGAGAAGAGATTTTGTCAGGGGTTGGCCGAGCTTGAATGCTCAAATTGGTGTGATGAGGAGAGGGAGGAGGTGCCCTTTTATAAGGGAGGAGAGGGGAACCTTAGGAAAATCTCAAAATATTATTTTATATTAAGGTCAAATTCGGTTTATAATGGTTCCAAAGGGTGTTATTTCAAAGATAAAGTGGGGATGGGTCTAAATACCCTCATACAATAGGATTTAGAAAAGTTTAGGTTATTATTTTAACCTTATCAATTAGATTTAACTCTAAGTTAAATAATTTAACTTTTACCGTGTCTTTTTGTTTTCTTACACTATATGGTTAATAAACATACCATAATCAGCCAAACGAACCCCAAATTGTTTATTATTAATATATATATCCTTATATAAGTCATTTGGCCGAACCATAGATTTTTAGGAATTAAATAACAATTGATAATATAATATTTGTTTTAAAAACTAATTTATGTCAATTTTGACAGTATTTGGTACATGATTTTTTATGAAATTCATAACAGAATGATACGTTCTAAAAAAGTTACTTATATCAACAATACCATTTCATATTAACCTATAAAATTAATGTAAGTCAAAAAAATTCTCAAATTACATTTATTTGGGCATTTATAACATCAATTATGTCAATATTTCATTCATAAGACAATTACTGCATCATCTTTGTGTCATAATAAATGATAATTATTTAATCCCTAAAAATTCTAAATAAATTCATATGATGTAGATAATTGTATTATCGTTCTGTAAACTATTCATTTTCTAAGTTTCATGAAGTTTATCACTAATGTAAAATTATTATACTTTAATATTTAAGAAAGTGACATGTTGTCACATTCTTTGGTTTTAATAATAATTAAATTATTTTCATGGAAAAAAGACCATAAAATGAATCTAATCCGACCCTTAGGTTATATGGGTCTACCTTTAGCCATAAAATAGTATTTTTTCAAGTGTTAGGGTAATTTTATAATCTTATATTTACCCTTAATTACCCGATTTACCTTTAACTATAGTAAATAAAATTTACCGTAGTTACTATTCACAATGCCCAAAAATAAAAAGTAGCTTATTAACATAATTTGGAACCACTAATTCCAAATATGGAATCAATTTTTCCAAATTAAATACACAAAAGATTCAGAAATTAAATTAAAATTAATCCTGTTGTCGAAAGAAAACAGGTTTTTCTTTAAAACATTGCAGAAGATTGAATTGATTTAACCTATGAATTCAAGGTAAAATCAATGATAATGACATAAATTATATTAAATGGTAAAAATATATTCTATTTATACTTTAAAACCATTAAATATTATAATTTAACCACATAATATATTACTATGAAAAAAGTTGTTTTTAATTAAAATATAGCGTGTTTTTACTATTCATATGAAAGTTATCGGAAAAATATCAAAACATTATCTAATGTAAATTTTTATATCCTGATTTAAAATAAGAATTTTATTTTGTCAAATTGAACTTATAAACATGTCAAAAACTAGATTTAAAGTGGGTGCGCCATCAAAAGGCGGCAAAAATGCATTTTTTGAAAAATACTTATTTTACCCAAAAAATTTATTTTGTTCTTATACCATGTTCTAGAAAATGTGTAAGATGAATAATAATGTTATAAAATTCAAAATTTAGTTAACACTATTCATAACGGCTAGTTCATAACAATATTATAATAATATATCGTTGTTTAGTAAATTCCAGTATTGCGTACAACACACGCTATCGAGGAAGGTCACGATTGCGTGTAATGCAAGCCAAGTTAGGGTTGCGTGTAGTGCATGACTCCTTTGTTGTTGAGTATAATAGAATCCAAACATATTTTATTTATACATTGAATATATATATAAATATATATATATACTCAATGTTGCGTAGAATAACTTCTATCAAACGAACTTGGAAATTGTGTGTAACAAGAGCCAATAGAAGTGTTGCATATACTGCAAGCTAATACAGTGTTGCGTATAGCACAAGATAATCTTGGTGTGTCGTACAATAGATGATATGAATGAAATTAAAAAGAATGTATCTTATAAAATCTCGGGTTGTTACAACCTACACTATTTTTATTCCATGACTGTATAAAAAATAGTATCATAAAAATACTATGATATTTTTATGATAATTTTTCGGCATAAACACACACAAAAATCCATCTAATGGGTAACGATCATACTATTATGTGTACGGTGAACTGTCACCTCACAAAAGGATTATTGCTCATTTGTCCTCTACCACCTCTCACAGTGAAAATTACGATGGAGACTATGTTTATATATGTTATGTATTATTTTATTTATCTATTTAATATTATTTATTCATTTTAAAACACATATCTTTTTAAATTCCATTTTTTGTAAATACGATAATTGTGTTTGAGGAAGTGTGGACTACCCCTCAAAACTATGTGATTCGTTCACACACCACATGCAATGTATTAATAATGGTTTTATTGAAATTATATGGTACATATGACATTATAATTATACTTTAATGATATTATATACATATATAAATATATGTTATTTTCTTTCTTTCTTTTAGTATGATATTGAAAACACAAAAAATGTTCATGCATACGTAAGACTTTCTGTCTCCATGAATGGTGTATTCCATTTCTAACTTCTATATTATATAGGTTATTATAATAAAAATATAATAAATTTAAATAATATTTATATAATTTTTAACTCCTTTAATCATTATATAATTATAATTACTCAATCTACAACAAATTAGACACATGGGAAGAACAAAGAGGATATTACCTGAAGTGGTACCTTAACATAGGATTGTTAACAAGAGTGTAATATAAGGTCATAATCAAACCATATATTGTATTATATATAATATTATTATTATAAAAAATATGTATAATAAATTTATATTTATTATATAGGTGGTTTGAATGAGTACTATGGGAGTCAAGACACAATGTATGGAAAATTTCATTTCACTTGTATTTCAGTGAGATACATGCCTTATTCAACACTCACTTATTTGGTGTGGTGTATTTACTAACCATGAATTTATTATATTTATATTATAATTTAATTTATGTTTATTTAAAAATATATTTTATGAAATATCATTCATGGGGTTTAGATTTAAAAAGTTTTCAAATTGGTAAGATAGTTTTTTCTCAATTTTCCTTCTTTAAGAATCATGTTTTCTTATGAACCTAAATTATTTTTAGAGGTATAAATAATTCGATTTTACATGTTATATCATTAAAATAATTATTTTCAGGTTTTTTTATTCTTCAGGTAATTTTTTTCTTATGTAGAGAGTGTAATCCCAAGTTACAGATTAATAAGAGTTTATTGAAACAATCTCATGATTTTTTGTGATTTTTAATGATTATACTTCATTTAATGAAATCTTGTGATCTATATCTCAATAACACTAATGAGTTTCATTATACTATATTATTTAATTATATATTAATGTATTGGTACCTTTGTTTCACTCTTTGGTACATTATAGAGTTAATAATGTGTTTTTAAGAAATACTGGCTTTACCCTCACTTTGATTAGAAATACATGTTCATTCAAAACCATATTTTATAAAAAGGGTTTCCTTGATTATTATACTATTCTAATATAATCGTCGAAATAAATTTTTACTTTATGACCCATTTTTACAATGGGATATTCTTATCTCTCTATGAAAAATGTATTTCTACTCTTTTTACGATGCAAAAGGAATGTTTTTTTACCTCAGATGACATGTACAAATTTACCCACCATCGTTTCTATGATGCTTCATTTTCTTGTTTAAAAGTTTAACATTTAAGAAATTGTTTTTTATTTATTTTCAAATAAATTTATTCCAAAAAGCATTCAATATTATTTGATATGTTTTCAATGAAAAATGTTTTCAAAATGATTTTAAGTCTTCTTTATAAGTTTTAAATGTATTTTATAAGAAAATGTTTTTAAAATTGGTTTATGTATTAAAAATCCATTTTGAAAGAAGGAAGGATATATCCCTCGATAAATTTTTTTGAAAGATATTTCAAAACTATTTGCAATATATGATGACATTCGTTGATGTTATTCATACTTTTATAGGAAATGATTTAATGGTTCCATTCATATTCTTACTCTAAATAGTTATGTTTAATGTCATGATATTTCTAAAAATTGTTTCTATTTCATGGGTAATATGTTTATGAAATTCATTTCAATTTCATTGGTTATATAATTTTAAAATCCACTTCTTTAAACATGTTATGGTTATAGTGAAATTATTATGAAACCTATATCTTTTCTATAGGTTAAGATATGATTACATGTTTATGAAACCCATTTCATTTTATGGGTTATGAGATGATTTTTTTATGATTTTGTGTCATATGTATTTTTTTTATTTCATTATGCGATATGTGGGAACAATATCTACCTCCAATGAGTTGGGTAATGATTTATATATCATGACATAGACATGGCTAGAATGTGAAATGAACTTGGTTCAGTATTACCAGACTGGAGTGAGAAATGAACATGGTTTAGTAATGTAGGGTTGCAAGGAGGAGTGAATACGATTCTATAATATAGGGCTGGAATGAGGAGTGAACTTGGATCCGCAAAATAGGGATAGAATGAGGTGTGAACCCCGTTCAGTAATGGATTTTTCCACCATGATGGACTTGGAAGCGATGCCTTAAATAATATGGAAATAATATTATATTCTTATGTGTTTTCAACAATTCCATGTTTTTGCAATGTTTTGATTTATTGGATTATGTTCTTTATTTTATTATGATTAATGTTTTATAAACATCTATGATTTATTCCATGATTCATGATTACGATCTTTTATATCTAGGGTATGATCTTATAACATTTTGATCATGTTCTAAAACCCCTATGCTCTTGTTTATTATTACATGTCTCCCTTATTTACCCTTACTATGCATCTAATCTCACCACTTTTTCTCCTTACATAGGTTATTAAGATATTTATTATGTACGATTTATCTAAAAAGGGTTTTAGTCATGAATAACCTAGTGGGAGTGTTGATGCTCATTTCCGTCACAGATTCTAATGAAATGAAAACGGAAATACCTTGAACCCAAAGTGATTCATCCTTTGAAGAAACATAAACAATTGACAAAGGTATGGACAAATATTCAAATGCACTTGGGTCGCGCAAGTTCCACCAAGGGTGTGCAAGTATACTTGCACGGTGCCCAGTGGTCGCGTAGGTGACTTGCATGCCCTCTTTGAATTTTGACCAGGGTTTTCTCCAGCATATAAATACCCCCCGTGGGCCCCCCATTTCAGAGGAAAAATTCCAGAAACTTAGATTTGAGCTCTCAGGGCCCTAGTCTATTCTCAAAGATTCCGAACACTTATAAGGTAATTTATTACCTAGAACGAAAGATCTAAAGAGAGGAAGTAAGGCCTATGTGTTGAAACTCATCAACACTTGCGCGCCTAAGTGGCCATCCCTTAAGGGAAATGGCCATACTTGCGCGCTGCCTTACTGATTCAACAGAACTTGCGCGCCCCTCTTCTGGAATCCTCTAGGGATAATACTAAGGGATTGAGACAAGTCTTTCCCAAGTATTACCCTAAGGGTTAACCATCGCGCAAGTACCCATGTGTATCTCAAGAATACTTGCGCGACCAGGACTTGTGCGCCCACGCAGGACTTGCACGCCACCTTCTTTTTGGGTGACCCTTATGCCTATTTCACCTCTCTTATGCCTATCCACCCATCCTCTTCAAGATTAATCCTTAAAAACTCTCTCCAAATCCATTCATGCCATGATTTCCTTGTTGGATTCCTTATCTAAAAGGAATTATATGGAACATCTTTTAAAACCTATTGATTTACATATCTTTATGTCACTAAGGTCAGAGATTTCATTCATTCATACTCATCCTTTAAGATGAGAGAATCCTTAACCTGGGCCTTCTTTTCAGGAGTAAGCCCCAGTCCATGTTCTCTTAATTTGGGCATCCTCCTTAGGAATAAGCCCCAAGTCCCCTAACCGGGGAATCTTTTTCAAGAATAATCCCTAATAATAATTTCCAAAATATGGGAATCATCCTTAGGAGTAAGTCCCAAGTTCAAAAAATCCGAATTTCCTTAACCTGGGCTTCCTTTTCATGAGTAAGCCCCAGTTATAATTCCCTTTAACCTGGGCCTCTTCTTTAAGAATAAGCCACAGTCATAATTTCTCTTAACAAGTCTTAATTTACTTTTTACTTGGGATTCCTTTTTAGTAGTAAAACCCAATCTTAAGTCCCTTCTTAATTTGGGCACCTTCTTCAAGAGTAAGCCTCAAGTTAGAGTATCCAAATCTCCAAAAAGCACATATACCTTTGTGGACCTTGTTCCGGGGTTTCTTCCCTGAAGTAAAACCCAATATTCATCTATTTTGGGTAGTCATCCATACATAAGCCCCGACATCCTTTCTTATGTGGCACAATTGTCTGGTTTTACCAATACCTCTTGTTTCTCACACCGAGCATGACTCACATGAGCTTAGAGTGTAAAAGTAATTATGGAATCTTTATTTGATCCATCAATCATGAATAAACCTCATTCTTCATTACTCGAACTACGTGGGTTCTGATTGCTTTTCCAAAACAAAGGATACATAGGTAGCCCATCTGTGGGTACGATCCGAACTATGAAATAATTCATGTCCTTTTGAATGAGAATAAACTTCAAGTACCTCGCTGAGTGGCTTTAAAACAATTATGGCCATCATAATTACTAAGAGACTTTTATATAATGAATTTAAGGATATCATTGACTAAGAATATCTAAACAAATACCGATGATTCTTTATCGATGAAGAACCTAGAATACATATAAAAGATTACCTAAATTTCATACATGTTAATCATTGATTGTCAGATCTAAAGGAAATCTCATTTTCATATACTTGGTAATGTAATCAGGATTCATGAACATAACTTAAATCTATAAAGAGAGTCCCGGAGTAGACAATAATTCCCCTCAAAATGGTGTGATGAGTCCGAACTCCCATACTCTCAACCAATGCAAATTCTTAAGTCTCATCAGTTCAAAACTAATGAGAACCTACCTTTGGTAAGTAGGTCTAAATGGATATGGAATAATTGGATGTTTCTAGTTCTATGAACAAACCCATTAGAAACCTCTGGGAATTTTTGAATCATAAATCAATGAGATCATTCCCAATTCCAGAGGAAACAAAAATGGTGAACCTGACGTGAATCCTTAACCAAGTTAAAAATGATGTTTTACTTATTTGTTAGGCCCCTATTTAAACTCAATGAGAGGGACAACCAACAAATCAATAACATATGTTCTCATCCAAAATATGTAGTTGCTGGACTTATCTTTCTTACATCTGTTATATCGAACATGCACTCTCTTCCATTATCCTCTGCGTTACAGAAATGAATTCTCTTAAGTTCACACCCATGAATACTTCTACTGTGAAGGCCTCTGCTGCTACTTCTGGTGGATCATCATCTGCTCTGAGGATGACATCACCTACTCAGCATCTTCAATGCTGGGTATAAAATACACTGGTTAATGTGTACCGTCAAAATGGTACTATCTTGACTCTGGAGGCTGCTCGACAATCCCTCCATGTCAATAATTCACCCTGGTGATCCGGATAGCGACGACCGGTGATCAAGAAGCAGGTGGTAGCAACCAACATCTCAAAACGTTTCAGGTCATTATCCCCAGAAAGCAATCACCATTCACTCCCATATTCTAGGGAGGTGAATGAGAAGGTCCCTCAGGGCATTAATTCAAGGAGACATGAGTCCTTCCTGAGAGCTCCCATCAACAATCGATGCCAGAATCGTATGGCAGTGCGCCCTCAACATGATGAGGGTATCGTCTCTAGGCATTCGGCTTAGGTTCCTCGAACCCGATCAGGCAAGACACACCGCCAAAGGAGAAATATGGTCAACAGTGAGTA
Source organism: Viscum album (assembly GCA_963277665.1). Lineage (NCBI taxonomy): Eukaryota > Viridiplantae > Streptophyta > Magnoliopsida > Santalales > Viscaceae > Viscum > Viscum album. The sequence continues at coordinate 644,219,472 of OY728125.1, read as the reverse complement.
GGTTCTCATCTCTTCCTTCTCTAGAGAAGTCCACCAATGTAACTTGGTGGCAAGCAACGAACAGGCACACACACCCATCTGTTTGAATCCCACTGTCAAGTAGACTCATCTGGAAGCAGCAAGCCAATCCCGCCAGGAAATTCTGGCAGAGTACAATAGACAGGAACATACACCTATTTATAAATCATCGGCTAGTCAGGAGGCTCATCTGACTACATGCGATGGAGCCCGCCAACCCAATGTGTTGACAACTGGTAAACAGGCACATAGACCTGCTTACACTCATCAATTCTGCCAACAGCCTCGTCTGTCAGTATTGAAGTAAGTTCGTAAACCAAATTCGGCGGAGTGTAATCAAAAGACACATACACCTACTAGTGTTGATCAAGCCTACCAACAATCTCATTTGGTAGCACCTGGAGAAGTCAGCCGGAAAGCACCGACAACAAATAGGAGGCAGACTCAACTCTCTGCCCCCACACATGAGTACTATCAGAACTCACTGGTAGGAAAAGGGGGACAGAAGCAGGAACACACACCTACTCCAAGCACGGAAAGGAAATATTTCCCTGTTTCGACAGATGAAGTCACCAATAATATTCTATCAATGGTGAAAGAGCAGAAGAAAATCCCTGCTCATATTCTCGATGCCTTCCTTGATATTATAACTGTTTCAGCAGCATCTCATGGAAAGACACATAAATCTATCCCTACCAGTGGAGTGACACATCAACAGTTCACTACGGAACATAAACACACCTCTGTTCCAGTCCAAGATGGTTGTGGGGCGTACTCCCCCATATCATACAAATAACCAAGTTAGACACATAAACCAAATTTGAGTGGAGATAATCAGGCTAACCTGATCATTTCTCCTGAGCAGGCACATACACCTCCCCACAATGACCTATTTCGTCAACAAGTGGTTCCTAAAGTGAGTAAGAAGGCTTCTAAAAATAAGACCCTCCCATCACAGTCAAGAAATCAAGATCCAATCTGTAATAAGGCCTTGCTCGATGCTGGTGTTCTTGAAGCCCTCAGTCAATTGTCTGTTGAAATTAGAGATTATAATCCCTCAGTCCCAAATATTGGGAACATTAATTCAGAAAGGTCTACATCATATACTTCCTCATGAAGTCTTTCTTCATGAGAATTTAGTTGATCTCGAAGTTTCATCTTCAGATGAGAGCCACAGGAACCCTCTCTGTGGTCAGAAGACCAAGGAGAAAAATGTTTCATCTTTTTCTGTAACCCACCATGGTGGTCCTCCCCATGATGATAAATTTAGATACGAAATTCCTCTCTACAGTAGTAATGCACATTGCCTAGAAAATTATTTAATGGAAAATGTAGTCATGAAAAATCCCTCGTATCTTGAGGCACTTGCAAATGTGAAGCCAGTCATGTCTGATGCTTTACCAATAATAGCTGAAATACTTTCTCAATCAAAAGATAGCCTAGGGTGTAGGTCATTCTTCGAACCACCCCCGGGCCGTTCATTTTCTAGTTTGATCAGTGAATTCTCTAAAAATCTTGTTGAATCCAATGAAGAAACAAGAAAGCACAAGATCTGGTCTAATCAGGTAGAATAATTTTCATTGCATGATAAAGAGGAAATACTGAATATGAGAAAACAACTGGAAAAAGGTGAAGTGCCACTTATGTTTTGTCCTTTGGCTGATTCTTAGTTTGACATTTCATAGATGTTGACGGAAGATGAAATTCATGATATTCATCTCAACATATGGAAAACCCTTTTTCAGTTGAAAAAAATATTATCTTCTGATGAATATGAAAATCATGTCAAGATAATAGAAGGGTTACAATGCCAAATTGACTTGGAATCTCTCTCAGTTTCTCGATATCCGAAGGCCGAAAAACAGAAGAGAGCCCTTCAGTGTTCGTGCCTTGGTGCACTAAGAATATTGCGCCAGTTAATTGCCAATGCCCCATCTGGTATTCATACTAGGGGATAGGGTGTTCATGGAGCACTACATTTCACTGTTCTCTCCAGTCAGAAAAGCCTGTAGAAAATGGTCTCATGCAATGTTATTTCCCATGGCCGACCATAGTCAATGGATTTTGTTTGTAATCAAAAGCTTTTCCAAGAACAGGCTTCAACTAGTTCCTCTCAAAATGAAGCGTAAAGATAACATGTTTCTGAATTACTCTTGCATCAAGAAAACGAGAATATTGAATAGGCCTCTCATTTAGAGCATGCACATCACCAAGTGACAGAAGTTTCAGAAATCATCCAACAGTCTTTTGACATGGGTGATAAAAGTGGATGCAGGTTGATGCATCCAACCAATTTCCGGAATAAAGTCTGCAAGATCAGGAGATATTCAAGAAAGTATCCGATGTAGCATCTCAAGAACCACCCCAGCTTGCCAGACTAGGGACTCTTTTAACCCAAACCTCAAAATCAACAAATTGGATTTGAGGAGTTGAGCAGGAACAACTCCAGTCCACCGGACTGGGTACTTTTTCATATCATCAATCTCTTTCTCAGAGAAAGTCAGTCTTATCTCGATTAGGGAAGAAGCCTCAAGAGGAAAGAAGAGCAAAATTATCAGGAGATTTTTTCCAAATTACGGTTTGTCAAGAAGTTCCTGAGGGATCAAATTGACAAAAGGAAATGTCTCATCAGGGACATGGAAGAAGACAATATCGCATAAATTCTGATAGAATGGATGCAATGTGTTATGCATCAATTAATGTCATTAATTCCGTTGTTTTTGATCCACCAGATGAAAATCACACAGAGGGATAAGATAAAGAGGTTCCTGCTCAAGAAGTTGTACACACAGACACAAATGAAGAAGGTTTGCGTACATGAAATCCAAGTATTACCCAGAATCTTGGTAATCTTTCAAGTAACCCACTTCCCCCTCCCCGAAAGGTGTCTAATAAGGGGAAATGAAATAATCAGGTTACATACCCTTCCTCTAGAGAAGGAAAATCGCTCTCACCAGAGAAAATATTTGCACAACAGGAGGAAGAAATGAAGGAATTGAGGAGGTTGAATGCAGAACTACTTCACGGTAGTTTTCCTCCTAAGCGTGCTGGAGTTAGTCAGCCAAGGGAATTTTTTGCGGCTATTGAGATGGATCAATAATATACCCTTCTACCAGTGCACCCTCATAGGTCTAATCCTACGGGTCAAGTGCAATAACAATCAGCAGTGCTACCATCAGTTGCAGTACCAGCCACCACATCTCTACAAGCTCCAGTCATTGCACCTATTTAGGTCCAAGCTCAACAGGATGTTTCTCAAAAGTTAATAACTTATATTAAATCATTAACATCTCAATTAGAATCTATGGAGGGAATGTGTGATCAAATTCAACCAGAAAAGAGAGCTTACCCTGAATGGGTTGATGCAATTCCACCCCCATAAAATTTTGCAAGTACCACATTCCCAATATTTAATGGTTCGGGAGACCCAGAGCAACACTTAACAAATTTTGATTCTCATTGCGATCTTATTATGGGAACCGCTCAGCAAAAGGAAGCATTTAAGCTCAGCTTTTTTTGTACAGTAATTACAAGGACCTGCTTTTGTCTGGTACACAAGCTTGCAATCCCGGTCAATTACTAGATGGGAGGATCTCCGCCAAAGATTCCTTCTTCAATTAAGCTCAGATTTTCCAAAGACAAAAGTTTTTGATCTTACAAACTGTAAGAAAAGGTATAATGAAAAGGTTTTGGATTTCATTTCTTTCTAGAAGGGATTAACATATTCCCTGAGTTTAGCACTCCCTCATGAGGAATTGTTTCCAATCTATGTGGAAAATTAATGTGATGAGTTGCGCACACCGTTGATCCCTGTGAAATACATAGGAGGGTTTCAAGACCTTACTTCAATCGCTCAATAGATTGAAGATTATCTTATGAAGACTAAGGATAAAGCTCATGTAATTCCATCAGATCCAGGAAGGAGAATTGGTAAAGCAGAGACTACTACAGTTATTCTTAAACAAGAACCTGTACCTGCTTCTACTTCAAAACCTTCATCTTCTCGAAGGTCTCCTCCTCCTGAGTTCCAACAACAGAGGTCGTTTCGTCATGATGATAAAATAGATCAAGGACTAAAACAATTTGAGTATTTGAAGATAAAAGTTTACTATTTCCAGAATGAACCAGTTCCTGGTTATTTTATTTCAGCTCTGGAAAATAATTTGGTTCAATTGCCAAGGCCCAAGAGGCCGAACAAGGAAGGAGACGAAGAATGTCCCAATTATTACCCATTTCATAAAATGTTGGGGCATCCCATTCAGGAGTGTTTTGTCTTCAAGGACCTCCTGTAAAAAATGGTCGACTTGGGACAAGTCAAACTGAAAGGTTTTTCAACTCAGGTAGCATATGTTACTACTACAGATCCAGAGGAGGAATCCGAGTGGCAAGAAGTCAAGAAAAAAAATGCACCAAAATATGATGATTGGATGGCCATAAAGACAATCAACCGAACTCATGATATTTTGCAAACACAATTGAAGAAACAAATTGTGTCTTCTGCCATGAATGCCGCAGCAAAAACCTCTTCATCAGAGGGAAAATCCTCAACGGAATGGCATAATTCAAAGAAATAAGAACAATACGAAGAAGATGAGATCATATAAAAGCCCAAGTTGTCTTTGACTCTAGAAGATTTTATGACATCTACTTCGAAACCACGAGCACGATCCCACCAAACGACACAACCTAAATTGGATAGTCTAGTAGAGTCTTCATCAAATGAAGAGTTAATCTTCAGTTCTTTTAATATGATTCACTTAACAGATCCTTATTCCAATCATAGTTTCGAAATCGATGAACTGGGGTTCCCCGTATCAAACAGAGTAATCAGAGGAAGTTCCAGAGGCTCAGGGTTTCAGGGAAGACATGGATCTTTCAGAGACTAATATTCCAATTCTACCACTGATTGAACTGAGTATGCAGCAAGAAATCGTGGCAGAGCCCTTCAATGAGATCAACAAGAACAAGAAAGTTCTTCCACACAAGGTAGATTCAGTCCTGGCACAGTTGTTCTGGAAGAACGGTTGGAGGTTCCACCTTCTTCCTCTCAGCAAGTAAATAGACCTAATCAGTCTAATCTTCTAAAGCCAGGAGTATTAACAACTTCTATCCCGATACAAGATGCATCAACTTCCAAAGAATCAACTTCTAAGGCACCTTTGAAACCCCATGTTCCTGTTGGGAAACACAGACCTTTGGATCAAAAGTATGATATATTGAAACACTTGGCCCAAATACCGGCCAAGTTATCAATTCTTGATGCTTTGAATTTATCAAAGGATCTTCGGGAGGCAATAATCAAGGCTCTTTCGAGTCCTCGTGAGTTTGAAACTGAAATTGATGCTGCTGAAGTCTACCATGTAGAGAATAATCCTGCAGAATGCCATGCAGTGATATATTTTACTGATGAAGATGAAGAAGATTTCATGCATGGACATATTAGACCTTTGTACATACTTGGAAAGTTCAATGGTATAGATGTCTGAAGAGTTTTCATTGATAATGGTTCAGGATTCAACCTCATCCCCATTCGTACACTTTGTCGATTAGGCCTCACAAAATCTGATTAATCTCTTTCTACATTGATTTTACAAGGATATAATAAAAATGAACAAGAACCACTGGGCGAGATTATACTCAGAACTTAGTTTGGAGATCTTGTATCCAATTTATATTATATGGTTGTTGATCAAGACTCAGCCTTCAACATCTTTCTTTGAAGACCCTGGCTAGATCAGCATGCGGTTATCCCTTCATCATACCATCAATGTTTCAAATATTGTTTTGATTGTCAAATTGAGACATTGTATTGTGATAATTCCCCATTAAAGATATGTGAATATCAATACATTGAGGCGGAATTCTATCACATGAAGGGAAAGAAGGAATCCACAACAAGGGATATTACCAAAGTTAATGCTCCATATGGTTTGGAAAAGATTCCAGTAAACCCATTTGCACATGTGAGTACAGATTATGTATTGCCTATCAGTCAAATTGATAGGATAGACCCAAATCAAAATACTCTTATGGAAACCTCCATAATATCAATTATAGTAATCAAGCCAGACAATATAGGAGAAAGTGGTGATCCACCAAGCAATGATGAAAGCTCAAATGGAGATGTCTTCATTTCATCTGCTGAAATGTAGCAAGTCTATACTTCGCCAATCAGGCCAGAAGAAGTTATAGCAATGTCAGAAGTAAATGATAATATTGATTCTCAATCGATCATATCCTCTATATTTCCCAAGGAAGATCCTTCATCATTAATAGGGTCATAAATGTAAGCTTCTTCTTCAAGATGTTCAAATTTTACCATCTCTTCTGATTACGGAAATTCTACTTCATCATCTTCTATGCAAGTGGAAACAGAAGAAATAACACATGTTGAAGAAGAAGAGGAATATCTCAGGGATGCTTCTACAACATTTGAAGAGGGTGTCTCTACCACTGTGGATGAAATCAGAGAAATAAATCTAGGGCACAACAGAAGATCTACGCCCCACTTTAATTAGTGCGGCCATGACTCTTGAACAGCAAGAGATGTATATTTCTTTTTTAAAGAAAAATCAAGATGTATTTTCTTGGAACTATAAAGAGATTCTAGGGCTTGATCTTGATGTTTCCACTCATCTTTTGGGTTTTCCAAAAGAACATCGAGGTTTCAAAAAAGCTGCTAGAAGATCACACCCAACTTATACTTCCAAAATTGAGGCTGAAGTGGATAAACCTATCAAATCTAACATTTCCAGAGAAGTTAAATATTCCAAATTGTTGGCTAATATTGTCCCAGTGAAATAGAAGAATGGGAAAATTAGTGTTTGCATTGATTTCAGAGATCATAATCGGCATTTTCCTAAGTATGATTTCCCAGAACCGATTACAGAACTCTTAATTGATGAAACAACTGGCTATGAAGCACTTTCCTTCATGGATGGATATTATGGATATAATGAAATACAAATGTCTGTAGAAGATGAAGAATATACAACCTTCAGATCCCCTCAGGGTGTGTTTTTCTATTGGGTAATGCCCTTTGGCCTGAAAATGCAGGCGCAACATATCATCGTGCCATGCATCGTATATTCAAACCCTTTTTAGGGAAGTTTGTTGAATGTTATGTGGACAATTTGGTGGTTAAATCCAAACAATGTTCTAATCATTTGTTTGATTTTGAAATCATATTTCACAAACTTCGGCAACATAATTTGAAGACAAACCACTTAAAATGTGCTTTTAGGGTAACCTTAGGAAAATTTCTCAGCTTTGTTGTACGCCATCGTGGTATCGAAGTCGATCCTGAGAAGACAAAGTCAATCCTCAGTATTTTACCTCCTCGAAATTTAAATGAATTGAGAGGAATTCAAGGACACTTGGCCTATATTCGGCGTTTCATCGCCAATTTGGCAGGAAAAAGTTTACCCTTCACTAAATTGATGAAGAAGGGAGTCACTTACAAGTGGACTCAAGAATGTCAAGAAGCATTCGACATTCTCAAGAAGTATCTCTTGATTCCACCAGTATTAATGCCACCTGTTGAAGGAATACCACTTATCCTCTATGTGATAGCTTTAGAGCGATCATTGGGTGCCTTTATTGCTTAGAAGAATGATGCTGGGAATGAAAACATTGTTTACTATCTCAGTCAGACGATGCGTGAAGCAGAAAACCGATATTAAAATATTTAGAAGTGTTTCCTAGCATTAATCTTCACAGTTCAAAAGTTGAAACACTACCTGCAACATCACGAGGTCCAATTGGTATCTCGTAATAACCCGCTCAAATTAATCCTTAGTCGTCCAATGCTTATAGGACGTCTGGAAAGATGTGAAGTTATTTTGCAGCAATTTGATATTCATTATGTGTCTCAAAAGGCAATAAATGGCCAAGCCCTGACTGATTTCCTTACTGAACATCCTTCAGTAGAAGATAAATCTTTAGATATTGAACTTCTTGATGAGGAAGTCTTTTCTATTCAAGATAGTCTTCAAACATAGGAAATGTACTTTGATGGCGCTTCTAGAAGTCCAACAGGAAGGAAAATGTAAAATCCTAAATTCAACAAAGTTGGGTTAGAAATTGTACTCATTTCCCCGGAAAAAGCAATGCTACCTTATTTGTTCTCATTCTTGGGAGGCGGTACAAATAATGAAGTAGTATTCCAAGCTATTATCTCAGGATAGGAATTGGCACTTCAAGCATAAGTGAGTCAATTAAAGGTGAGAGGTGATTCAGACTTGGTAATCAAACAAGTCAATGGGGATTATACAACCAGAAAAGAAGAAGTAATCCATTTTTATTACTACGTTAGAGAGTTAATGGCAGAATTTACTTTGGAACTGACATTATATTATGTCCCGAGATCAAAAAATGCCCAAGCTGATGCACTGGATAATATAACCACAGCTCTAGAAGATCCAAATCGGGACGAGACAAGCATAATTATTTCCCATCATCATACAATTTCAACTTATGTTCAATCCAGAACAGAGGAAATCAATGAAATTTGTCCCATCTCTAAACCATATGGTCATACTACATAATGGATGATACCTATCTGGGAATACCTTCAAAATGGAACACTTCCACTTGATAGAGCCGGGAAAGAACAAGTTCGGAGAGGTGTGGTAAATTTCACTCTTTATAATATCCCAGATCACTTAGAGAAAGTTCTCTACAAAATAGGTATTGATGGAGTTCTCTTCAAATGCATTGATGGTGAAGAGACAATGGCTGTCATGAAAGGAGTGCATGCAGGAGTTTGTGGTGCCCACCAGTATGGACACAGACTATCTGATCAAATTCTAAGGATTAGATACTTTTGGCCTTCAATGATACAAGATTGTGTTGATTTCACAAAAAGTGTCATTCTTTCCAAGTACATTCCAACTTCATTCATCAACCCCCAGAGTTTCTTCATACACCTAAATACACATGTCCATTTTCCACATGGGGAATGGATGTAGTGGGACCTTATCCTTCGGCTACAACCAAGCAGTTGAAGTATATTGTTACTACTACTGACTTCTTTTCTAATTGGGTAGAGGCAATACCCCTCAAAGAAATCAGATCTAAATTCATTGTTAGCTTCATCAAGTCTAACATCATTACCAGATTTGGTGTCCCTCATACCATATTGATGGACAATGGCACCAAATTATATTCATCTGAGGTGAGGAAGTTGTATTAAGAATACAACATCAAATCCAATAATTCATCTCGGTATCATGCATCAGCTAATGGACAGATAGAATATTTCAACAAGACTCTTTCAAACATTGTGCAAAAGATGGTGGATAAAGATAATAAATCATGGCCTGATAAACTTTTTCATGATTTATGGGATTATTGAACCACTAATCGCACTACAACGCGGTCAAATCCATATTCATAGGTATATGGAGCAGTAGGAGTCTTGATCAATGAGGTTCAATTACCCCCGCTCAGAGTAGCCATTTGTGATCAATCGTCTACAGATGAACAATCTCAAAATCGATTGGATTAACTGGAACAGTTAGATGAGAAAATATTGTGCACCTTGCACCACTTTGAAGTATATGAGAATCGAATAGAATGAGCTTTCAACTAAAAAGTTTATCTTCGTTCATTCATTCAGGTAGAATTAGTATTTGTCTTCAAAACTCCATTGATACTAGGAAAGAAACCTCCCATGCTTGAGCCAAAATGGGAAGGACATTATTCAATACATAAGGTCTACTCCAATAGAGCTTATTTTTTAATCTCAATGAATGGAGAACTCATCAATACTAAAACCAATGCTAGATTTTTGAAGAAGTATTTTGTGTAACAGAAATACTTTATCGTCCAGAAAGACGTTAAACTTCACCATCAATAGTCCAACCATATGACCTTAAACTATTTTCATCCCTTTCGTCCAGTAAGACGTTAAACTGCACCATCCACGGTCTATGCATATGACCTTAAACTATTTGCATACCTTTCGTCCAACATGACATTAAACTATATTTTCCCCATAGTCTTATCTATAGGAAGACAAATTGTACAGCACCCTTATTGTCCAACATGACATTAAACAGTGTCCCTATATTTTTCCTGCATGACGTAAAACTGTACTGCTCATTCGTCCTATGTGATGTAAAATTGGAAAACTCCCTAATACGTTCAACATGATGTTAAACTGTGTAAACTTTTGTATTTACTGCATGACATTAAACTGCACAGTCCCCCTTTGGAATTTTGCGAGTGCGCGGTTTCTGATGGCACCTGATTTTGAGGCCCGGTGTGCCCGAAATCAATTTCTAATGTTTAGCTTGGGTACGTTCAGTGAACGAACGAGCGGGTATTTCTATGTTTTTAAGCGGTGTTTGGAATCGAAATATGAGGGCACTGATGAAACCGCAACGCCAGTAATTTCTTAGGAACACTTTTTCTGGAGTTTCTTTTTCTTAGGTGTGGTTATTAAAAAAAGGTTAACTAATGAATAAAAATAAAATGTGTGCAACAATTTATATTTTCTATTCTATATAGTTTAAACCAAAGCATGGTGGTTGGAGTGGGACCCACTATATCCTAACTCCACTAGGTATGATATTAGTGAGGTGGGTCCCACACGAGCCCTACCCCTTCAAATCCCTTAAAAACCATCCTCGTGCAATTAATTTAGTAACACACCCGCACCCATTTTAAATGCCAAGTCAACTCTCGCAATTAATTGGTCAACACACGTTAATTGTTTGTGATATTTTGAATTCTGAAAGGGTTGGAATAAGTAATAAAATAAGGGAAACCTTATTTTATTACTGTTGTTTTGTTGTGCGAGAAGATTTGGAAGATGAGAACTCTAGTCTTGAAGAACGTTATTACTCATTGAACAACGCGAAGAACGATGAAGAACGCTAATTCTTCAGAGATCGACGACGCGACGCTGTGTACAACGAAGCCGATGATCCTCTTCTCTGTGACACCGTGTACCGCGACGCCGACGATGCTTACGGATCCTCGTTCCGCAATGCCATCTTCGCCGACGACCTTTTCAAGCAACGATCCTCATTCGTCGAGTTCATAGAGGTAGTGTTTTTATTTATGTGTAATTTAATTCCCCTGTTTCTTTCGTTCAAAAGAAAACAAAGAACGCAGATCAACTTATTGTCATGTTGATCCGCGAATGTTTTAATTGCGGATTGGGAATTTTGGTATGCTTCAATTTTATTTGAGGGATCGTGGAATGGTTTGCTTCAATGAAATTGATTATTAATTCTTCGTAAAACCCTGTCTAATCTTGGATATTTGATAACGTCTAATGCAGAGGATGCGGGCCGAACAAACATGGCCCGACAACCCTCCGCAGATTGTTGTTGGTGCGCGGATTGATGGCGATGATGCAATGGGACCGCAATAGTGATTTGAGGCCTTCGCAGTAATGTACGGGACCCAAGATGAACACCGGTGTAGACGGAATTGAAAACGGAACACTGGAGCAACTCTGGTGGCCCGTGGACATCACCAGCGGTGCCCCGACGCGCCGCCAGGAGGAACCGCCGCAGCTGAAGCCGCGGTGGCATGCGGCCGGATCCCGCGGCCGTGCGGGATCCGGGGGAGGAGGACAAGGCACTCGCCGCGTCCGCGGAGCGCAAAGGCCGTGGGGGACCGCGTCCCCCGCTCGACTCACTGGTCGAGCCAGCGTGCCTCCCGACCATGCCCTACAAGGTCGGACCGGGCCCAAACCCCCCATTTTCGGATCACATCTGGTATTTTCCCCATATCATGGGCTACAGAACTACAATCGGTGCAACGTCAGTTGCGTAGCAATCTTAGGATCGAGATGGCCGTTTTAGTATATTACACTCAAGGTTTGGAGAAATTTGGGTATGGCCGGGTCTGTTCGAACACAAAACCAACCGGGCCCTCTGAGCGGAAACACCTATAACTTTAGCTCCAGACATCCAATTGATGTGTCGTCAACTTTGTTGGATTTTTATTAATGTGACGGAACTTTTGGATTACTTTGCTCGAGGTTTGGATGTAGTTTGAGTATGGATGGGTTGGATTGTACCCGAAATCCAACCGGTCCCCTGGAACGGAAAAGCCGATAACTTTCATACCAGACGTCCGTTTGACAAACCATCAACGACGTTGGTGATCAAATAGAGAAGCGGTCCCTATGAGTATACCCCATGTGAGTTCAGGGTACAGTTGAGATACGGTCGGGTTATTTCGTACACGAAACAAATTGGGCCCCTAGAATGAAAAGGCAAATAACTCACAGACCGAGCATCCGATTGACGCGCCGTCTATTGTGTTGAGACCCCTATGACGAGGCGGTACTTTGAGATACTTCTTCGTGAGACTTTTTGATTCTTGGAGTATCGACCTGTAGCTCGTGGAGCGGACCCTCCTAGAGACGAGCGTACGGAGTACGGAGACCGTGTAGCTGGTTGAGACCCGATGACTGCTTGTCCGATTCGATTCAGAGTGACTTGCATAGCCCAGTGGGGAGAACAACTTTGTGAGGTGGTAGAACCATAGCAGAGGAGCACTACTTTGTGAGGTGGCAGACCTGCGGTACTCGACAGGAGGAGTACCTCTGTAGGCTATGAGGGGGGAGCACAACTGTGTGAGGTGGCAGACCCATGGCGGAGGGGCACTACTTTGTGAGGTGGCTGACCCGCAGTACTCGACTGGAGAAGTACCTCATCAGTCTTAGGTTAGTGAGTAGTACCTCAGAGTCGTGATAGGATCACTATACTTGACAGAGACGGATCTCTTCAGCAGTTATAGTTTTGTTAATGAAAATCCTGGTTTCAGCTGACTCATTGACCTTTGTGTTTCCTCATGATTGAGATGGGTTACTAGATAACTTACATATATGTATGGCAATATACCTAAGTAGTGGTTATCCGTTGACTTCATATCTGTGTGAAACCTTGTAGCTGAGATGGGTTACTTGGTAACTTAGGTATAAGTATGGGATTATACTTAAGTAAGGGTTATCCGTTGAGAACTTTCTTGTGTTTATCCTTGTTGGATTTAATGAGACCTTGAGGGTCTCTGGGTCCCTACTGAGTATCGTATACTCACCCCTGCACGGGCTATACCCGCACCTCATTGTGTTGGTTGCAGACGACGGACATCACTGATCGTGGTTGAGGCTTGTAGAGATGGATGGTACCCGGAGGTGGATCTCATGACGAGTCGATACCCGGAGGAGACAGACAGACGAATGATCAGACATGGAGTGTTGATGAGGATATCTGTACTTACCCTTCAAGTAGGATCTATGGTGGATGATCCAGGAGCTGCTTGTCACCCTTTCAGCTGTTATCCTTTGATACCAATTTTTCACGACCCGTCCTCGAGGCCCATGCCGTGACTACCACAAGCCCGCCTTCCATAGGCCAGGGGTTGGCGAATAGCACCAAAGGCGTAAATCCCAATAAAAAGGGAAGGAATCCTGAAGGAAACAGATGTGACACGGTCAAACGATTATACCTAGTGAGCTGACCTGGTTTGAGCTATTTTAAGGGGTAACCTTTGAAAACACACAAGCAATTAGTGTTTTCATGCACTAAGTCGGAAACCAGTAGTCAGGGTCCTGGTGTATGGTTATGTCAGCAGCCCGCACCAACACTGGACACCCTAAACTAAAAACCACACTCAGTACTCTTAACACTATTTCTTCACAGAAAAGAAAAATCATAGTTATAAGTTCTACGGTAGAACCGACTCCTTTAACAAATTGGTATAAAGGAGTCGGTTCTACCGTAGAACTTATAACTCTGATTTTTCTTTTCTGTGAAGCAATAGTGTTAAGAGTATTGAGTGTGGTTTTTAGTTCAGGGAGTCCAGTGTTGGTGCGGTCAGCCGATGTATCCATACACCAAGACCCTGACTACTGGTTTCCGACTCAGTACACGAAAACACAAATTGCATGTGTGTTTTCAAAGGTTTTCCCCTTAACACAGCTCAAACCAAGTCAGCTCACTAGCTATAATCGTTTGACTATGTAACATCTATTTGATTCAGGATGCCTTCCCTTTTATTGGGATTTACACCTTTGGTGATAGTCGCCAACCCCTGGCCTATGGAATGCGGGCTTGGGGTAGTCACGGAAAATTTACAGAAGTCCCTTAATACGTCCTACATGACATTAAACTGTATTTTGTCCCTGCTACATGACACTAAACTGTGCAACACCAATATTCCTCACTGCAAGACTTTAAACTACATAGTCCCTTTATATGTCCTACATGACATTAAACTGTGCATTGTTATGGTTGTTTCTACCTATTTTTTCTCACATCGAGTATGAATCACATGAGCTTAAAGTAAACTTCAACCATAACACTCTATCTGGGCCGCTAATCATGCGTAAGTCCCAACACCATTTGTTTAGGCCGTTTTCCCTAAGAACAACTTGATCACTAATTCATTCTTTAATTGAACTACAAAGACTTTGATCCTTTCCTTCTAGGCTGGGTATGTAGGTAAACTCCTAAGGATCAATCCCAAAATTAATCTCTTCACATTGGTTCACCTTTGTCCTTGATACATGATGTTAAATTGTACAACACTTTTTTCCTATACGACAATAAACTACATCATTCTTTGATACCCTCACCTATGGACTCATTATTTACATTGATCTCCAATCATGTTATATTCTAAAGACGATGTGCATACATGGGAATGCTTGAACCTTTTATCTTGGGTTAAACCATCATTGTACTAAAGTCCCCTTGCACCCTCCACTTGTACAAACCAAATATGTATAGAGGTTATTTCAGGAACTATGTGCGGCTTGATTCCCATCCTTATGAGATACGTATGAACGTTCGAGAATCCCTCGAATCCAGCCCCAAGTCTTTGGGCCTAACCCCAAATTCCATTTTCAGTCCCCTGGATGAAAAATACATATGAAAACACACACTGTGTATTCAATATTATGGTCCGAGCTCTATGACCCTAAACTAAGATCTACCATACTTTTGTCCCACATAACGTTAAACATTATTTCAATAACTATGTATGGCTTGATTACCATCATTATGGGATACATAGTGAAGTCTAGTATCTCAATTCAGGACCCATCCACAACATGATTATGGTTAGCATTGGTCTATGTATCTCTACATACATTGAACAAATGCCCATTTTTATGTGTCATTCTTCTAGTTTTAAATACTTCCAGATCTTCATAGCCCTTTTCTTGACTTCTGGTCTCAAAATGTCCAATTTCAGTGAGTTCTTTTTCCTGACTATGCAGCACATGCCCTTAGGCGACCTTGCATAAATAGTCTACATAACAGAATTTTCAGCCAAAAGATACTATCATTTGACTATGCAGCCAATTCCCTTAGGCGGCCCTGCATAATTCAACCCCCTAATGGGTTTGTCAGATAATGGTAACTTCATTATTGGGAAAAAAACCTCTTTTTTCCTTATTGGTCTTATCAACAATATGTATGGATTCTCAAAAATAGCCATCCTTAACATATTTGTCTCATGGTCTTTTTCATGATCTGATAGTATTCAAGTTTATGGTATATATTTCTCTTCCCTATGTTTGGGTCAAACCTTCATAGGAGTGACATTCATCCAGTTTTTAGACGATCTTGCTTGAAAATATCTTCTCCATATTCAAGTACCTCTCCCCATACAGCATCCTCTATGCTTTGGAAAATTTGAATCTCTATAAACTTCCAATATCTCTTTTAGCAGTAGAAAAGTAAATTTCTTAGAGTTCTTCTTGCCTGACTATGCAACACGTGCCCTTAGGCAGCCTTGCATAAACAGTCTACATAACAGACTTGTGAGCCAAAAGATACAATTATTTGACTATGTAGCCAATGCCCTTAGGCGGCCCTGCATAATTCAACCCCCTAAAAGGTTTGTTAAATAATGGTAACTTCATTATTGGGAACTACTTCTTCTAATGCCTTTTAGCCCTTTTTCGTATCATTCCTCAGATTCAAAATTTATTTAGTCATAGTTTTCATGTTTTCCTTCATACTTGAGTGTGGTAATATGTTTTCTGATAAATTATCAATTAATTGAGTCAATTGTAATCCATTCGGTCAAAGCTATTTCGACCTTAAACATTATCCTTTTTATGTCTAACATGCATGACATTAAAATTCCCACAAAAGACATGGGAACTCTGAATAAATGTCAAGTTCCAGCTCACTAAATATACATTTTGTATGATTTTAGGTAATATTGAGCAATTAAAGATTCAAATTTTGTATGGTTATTTATAATAATCCTACCAAAAATCAAACTATTCTTACTAGGCCCATTGGCTTAGGTAAAAATTTAAAGCAGGTAGAAGGAAAATTCATGCACAAATGATTGAAAATGAAATTGTTTTTCTTTGATGCACAAGAGTGAGAAGGACATCCACAGACTGGAGTCTCTTCTTCTTTTCAGGAATTACAAAATTCTTTCAACAAAACTCTTTATTTGATTTACGACATCCCTAGCTTCATCAGAAGCCTCCTGGAATTCATTCATTCAACTGGATACAATAAGAGATGCAGGGATACTATCTCTTCTTGGATCAATTGTAAAAGAATGTTCATGAGTGCGGTTTCAGAAATTTTTTTTACTGATCAAACAATGACTCTGTTCTTGTCCAAGAGACTTGGAAGATGGATACATGGATTTGAGAATGAAGCAACAGAAGTAAAGAGCCATTTGGAGAGATTAGTCTTTTCAGATATTGTTCTAATGCCATGTTTATCTTCTCTCCACCAACCGACAACAGAAAACATTTCAGCCCATGGGTTTGCCATTTTTATATCTTCCAGGAAATGGCATGGAGGAAAAATTTGAATGTTCGCACCAATGTTGTTTCCCTTAATGTACAACATAACCTAAATTGAGAAGTAACAATGTGGCTACATCTCAGACATATAGTTCTTTGCATCTGTAAGAGTGACTCCTTGTAGATGACCATTACCATATAGAGGCAGGTAGATGCTCTGTGGTAAACTAACATGATATTTCTTCAAGTACATGGCCAAATCTGGGAGAGTGATGTCACAAATATCATAGTAATCATGTACAATGATGTTTATCAGGTCATCAATCGTCTTGCCAGCCAGCTCATCATCCATTCTGATTTTCTTGGGAGCCATTTAATCTGCACAAAAGTTGAATAATTAATTATTAATTTAGTTTATTTTTAATAATTTTTTATAAGAAAAGTGAAAAAATGGCTAAGGCATTAAGGCACACAAGTCCCAAAATTGGTGCGCAAGTATAAGTATGTTGCGCAAGTCTTGGCATGCAGGTATCACCGCGCAAGTCCAAATACCTCTACAGCAGCACGACAACAAAGAAACAGTGAAAAATAGAGAAACTTGCACGGCGAAGTCAACTTGCATAGAGAGAGCTCAAAATTTTGAAATTCGGTGCTTTGCGTGAGGAATGACCACATATATATAGGCCAGGCCGCAACCCTGTGCGCCTAAATTCCTGCGTGGCTCACACTTGCGTGCTGAAATCTACGTGCTCAATAGAACTTGTGTGGCACATGTTCCTTGGTGTTCTTCTTTTCCTTAGAATCACATCCTCCCTTCTTTCAGATCCAACTCTGAGGGGGGACTTTTGTTGACACTTCATTCCATCACAGAGTCTAACGAATTGAAAAGGGAAATACCTTGAACCCAAAGTGATTCATCCTTTTAAGAAACATCAAAAATTGACAAAGTCATGAACAAAGATTCAAATGCACTTGGGTCGCGCAAGTTCCACCAAGGTCGCACAAGTATACATGCGCGCCGCCCAGTGGTCGCACCACTGACTTTTGTGCCCTCTTTGAATTTCGCCCAGGGTTTTCTCCAGCCTATAAATACCCCCTGTGGGTCCCCCATTTCAATGGAAAAATTCCAGAAACTTAGATTTGAGCTCCTGGTGCCCTAGTCTCTTCTCAAAGATTCCAAACACTTCTATGGTAATTTCTTACCTAGAACGGAAGATCTAAAGAGGGGGAGTAAGGCCTAAGTTTTGAAACTCATCAACACTTGCGTGCCTAAGTGGCCAGCCCTTAAGGGAAAGGGCCATACTTGCACGCCGCCTTACTCCTTCAATAAAACTTGTGCTCCTCTCTTCTGGAATCCTCTAGGGATAATACTAAGGGATTGATCCAAGTCTCTCCCAAGTATTACCCTAAGGGTTGACCGTTGCATAAGTACCCATGTGTCGCACAAGTATACTTGCGCGACCAGGACTTGCGCGCCCACGCAGGACTTGCGCTCCACCTTCTTTTTGGGCTACCCTCCTACCTATTTCACCTCTCTTGTTCCTATCCACCTATCCTCTTCGAGATTAAGCCTTCATAACTCTCTCCAAAGCCATTCATGGCATGATTTTATTGTTGGCTTCCTTATCTGAAAGGAATTCTGTGGAACATCTCTTAATACCTAGTGATTTACATATATTTATGTCACTAAGGCCAGATATTTCATTCAATCAATCTCATCCTTTAAGATGATAGGATCCTTAACCTGGGCCTCCTTTTCAAGAGTAAGCCCCAGTCTATGTTCTCTTAATTTGGGCATCCTCCTTAAGAATAATCCGCAAGTCCCCTAACCTGGGAATATTTTTTAGGAATAAGCCCCAATCATAATTTCCCAAATATGGGCATCCTACTTAGGAGTAAGTCCAAATACCCCAAAATCCGAATTTACTTAAGCCGGGCTTCCCTTCCAACGGTAATCCCCAATTATAATTCCCTTTAACATGGGCCTCTTCTTTAAGAATAAGCCCCAGTCATAATTTCTCTTAACCAATCTTAATTTACTTTTGACTTGGGCTTCCTTTTCAGGAGTAAAACCCAATCATAAGTCGCTTCCTAATTTGGGCACCTTCTTCAAGAGTAAGCCCCAACTTAGAGTATCCAAATCTCCATAAAGCACATATACCTTTATGGACCTTTTTCCTGGGTTTCTTCCCTGATGTAAAACCCAATCTTCATCTATTTTGGGCAGTCATCCATACATAATCCCCCACATCATTTTTTATGTAGCACAATTGTCTGGTTTTACCAATACCTCTTGTTTCTCACACCGAGCATGACTCACGTGATCTTAGAGTGTAAAAGTAATTATGAAATCTTTTTTTAATCCATCAATCATGCATAAACCTCATACTTATTTACTCGAACTACATGGGTTCTGATTCTTTTTCTAAAACAAAGGATAGTAGGTAGCCTATCTTTGGGTACAATCCCAACTATGAAATAATTCATTTCCTTCTAAATCACAATAAACTTCAAGTTCCTCGCTTTGTGGCTTTAAAACCAGTATGGTCATCATAATGACTAGGAGAATTTTATATAAAGTATTGAAGGATACCATTGAATAAGAATCTCTAAAGAAATACTGATGATTCTATATCGAATAAGAACCTCAAATACATCTAAAATACTCTCTAAATTTCATACATGATAATCATTGACTGTCAGATCTAAAGGAAAGATCATTTTTATACTTGGAAATTTAATAAGGATTCACGAACATAACTTAAATCTATTAAGAGAGTCCCAGAGTAGACAATAATTCCCCTAAAAAAGGTGTGATGAGTCCGACCTCCCATCCTCTCAACGAATTCAAATTCTTAAGTCTAATCCGTTGACAACTAATGAGCACCTACCTTTGGAATGTAGGTCTAAATGGATATGGAATCATTGGATGTTTCCGGTTCTATGAACAGAACTGCTAGAAACTGCTTGGAATGTTTGAATCTTAAATCAATGAGATCATCTGCAATTATAGAGGAAACAGGGTGATAATATAGCTCACTTATGTACCAGTGTTTATATTTCCATGTTTCCAAAGGCAGTAGACTAATATGGTCTTTGGGAGTTTGTTTGTATAATGTTTTAAGTATTCCAAATCAATTATGTAATGAATAATTATGAAAATAGAGGGTCTCTATAACATGGTAAAATGAGGTTATACCAAAATCTATCACCTTTAACTATAGATCAGGATAAACTAAATTATCAATATGTCAACCCTTCAAGGAATCGTCCACAACACACTCTGGAAGGTAAGGAACTAGATTAAAAAAACAACCAAATAACTCCAACACCAATCCATCACCTTGTTTTAAACAACACAACTCCAACTTCTTAATGACTTTCACTACCTCAAAGAAATACTACAAGATTAATGAAGCCTTGATGAACTCCTAGGTAAGATCTTCTTAAGGCTTGGTTCAAGAGACCGACTTCCACTACTTCCAGGTTCAATGTTTGAATATAAAGGTAGAAACCATCACCTTTAATGACTCTAGAAACCCAAGGAAATTTAATATCCTTTCAACTATCTTCATACACTCTTCTACTTCGATTGGATTTTCTTGACCATAAAAGAGAGGAGGAGTCAAGTTTACAAACTGAAGAAGGAAGTCCTTAGACTAATCAACTCGAGGGTCTAGTAACATTGAACAACCTGTATATGCACATAAAATATCCATCCAATATCTATGGTTTCATACAATACAATACAATAAAATAATGATATAAATAAAAAACCAACTTACTATGAAAATATCAAACTCAAATCCCCACATAAACAACATTTCTCAAATAAATAAAAAACAAACCACACCACCACTGGTTATTAAAACATCACAAAATTTCCCCTTAAGATAACTTAAAAAAGAAATAAACTTGGGAAGTTGGTTCCTCACTAATGGCATTCCATGAATACTAAGAAATATGTTCCGATCCCAATATAGGAACCCATTCACTCATTCCATCAACCAACCACCTTCTCACATAGATCCTCACATGTGAGCGCTCATGAGAATAAAAAATGCCAAAAAAAATTTCCATTCTAAAAAACCATTCAAAATATGTTTTTAATTTTTCAATGTACATCCCTTTTCAACATTAACAATACTTTTCAAAAATCCCCCAAAATATTTTCCCTAGACCCATTTTATTTCAATTCAATTTTCCATTCCAATTTCACAAAACCCTTTTTAAAAGACCAATAACCACTAAAGAAAAAACCATTTTAAAAACCTATACTTAAACCCATTTTATTCCAATTCAAAAAGAAAAATCACATGAATACACATAAAAAACCCATTTCATCATATTAAAAACATTTTTAATAATTAAAAAATATCATTTCATCAAAAACCCTTTCATTAGGAATATATTTTACTAAAATATTCTTATCATTATAGAGGATTTCCAAAAAACCATATTAATAAATGTGAGAACTCATTTTACATTTTATAAAAATCAAACCACTAAAACGTTAAATAATGTTTTTAAAAATTCCAAAATATGGGTTTTCAAAATAATTTCATAATCAAGAGGTATTTTAAACAAATCACAAGGGGAATCTAGTATCGATAGGAGACTTGGCCATATGGTTGGGATCTATAAGACAATCAGATAACCATCCCAGAGAGTCTTTTAGGACCTTGTATCTCGATCAACATGGATTTATATGGCCAATATGCTCACTTATACATTTAGACCAAATAGTTTTTCATTTCCCAAGCACCAAACAAACCACAAAAACCAAAGAAATCATATAAAACATAAATTACCATAGAAACCTAAGGATAGGTTTATAAAGTATTTTCCAGACACTCACTTATAAATACACCAATAGTTTTGATAGCCCCACTCAATCTACCACAACATATCAAATATCAAAGGGATATATGAAAGATAGGTACCCAAAAGAACCCAAACTGTACTGATACCATTTTTTCATAAACCAACCTAGGTTGACCCTGGACCGATCACCTAAGTCAGCACAAGACAAGGCCCAATAAGCATTATTGATCCTGCCAGGCTATAGACTGGTTACAAGGAATCAAAAGAGAGAAAAATGGAATTATTATCCCAATAAAATTAACTAAAATAAAAGAAATAAATAGATAATCCCAAAGTTAATATATTTACCAAATTGAACATCATTTATTAAAAAATGAAAATAATACTAACTAAAAAACCCAAAATAAACCTAATGAACACAACGTCTTCATATGACCTTGAGAGTTACTCTTTGACACCAAAACTAGCCATCTCTAATGGAAATCAAAACCAAGACAGAACCTACACCAAAATCTATAAACAAGAAAGAACCATAGACATGATTATTAAAATTCAGTAGGCATGACTGAAAAATCTATTCTCAAAGCATTAAATTTAAACATATAATCATCAATTTCTTGTTTGAAATACAATATACATAGGAATATTTTTCACACACTTCCACTTTAAAACAAAACACAGTCTATTTACCTTTTTCCAGATGAATCAAAATACATTATTTAGGAAGACACATTATCATTTTAGAGGAGAATGCTGGAGTTTCCATTTAAAAATATGGAAAGTCGGTATAAATGTTTTTCACTACACTTTCGTAAACCATTGAAAACTATCACATCACCTTTTATGAAAGTATTCTATAAAATAGAAGAACAAAAATAATCCCATAATATGGGAAATCGAAAAATTGCACACCCATGTAACCAACCAATAATGTATCTAAATCATCCATCATATATAACTAAGTTCTAATGTATATGGGAGAAACTAGGAGATTAGGGGAATAACTTAGAACATACTTAATTCTGTCTCTTCCTAATGGCATGCCTTACAAGACAACATCAACTCTCCCATATAATTGATTTCACCCTAAATGGTCTTACCAAGGGGCACTATCCCAAAGAGAAGAAATTTCCATATTAAGGGCCATTAACTAGAGCGAAATCCTAATTTACTACAACAATAATTCACCAAAAATTTACTAGCTATTATAGTTTCCCATTTCCAGACTAATGTGGGGGGATCTAACAATGCCACAAAAGAAGCCAATCACTTTCACATACATCGTACACAAGTAACACACACAACACTTCCCCCTTTAAGTCACCCCAAGGAAAAATATATTTTCTTTCAATCATTTAATCATAAGGGAGCCTCTCAGTGTGGGACTCTAACAACATTCAAAATAATCAAGGGAATAGAATCATCCGAGGAGAGGTTTCAGAACAACCAATTTTATTGAAGTTCTAAATAGGACATTAACACCCTTTAAGAAATCACCCATTTCTAAATCAAGACTAACAAATTTTCTTCATATGCCTCATCATTTTCAAGAGCCAAACAAACACCTATTTTAAATCTAAAACCATTTATAAAACTATTTGATAAATCCAAGACACCATTTTAAATTCCAAAAAGACATTCAAAAATCCAAACCATACTTTAAAAACTAAGAATCACATAAAAAATCTAACCGAGCATTTTATAAAACTCTTGGAATTTAATATTTAAAAAAAATTAATATACTTTAAAAAAAGTAAACCACAACGTTTCATATAAAAAAATTATTTAAAATAAATACATCACTATTTAAAATCCAAGGAATATTTTAAATGAAAAAATCAAGGATTCTAAAATTTAAAGGGAATGTTCAAAGAGAAACCTATCTCAAACTCACGAAACTTCAACAAAACCCACTTGAAACAACACCACAAGGATTTCAAGGAGAAATAAAAACTATGTAGAATGTTAAAAAATAAGAACAACTAATTAAAACCTAAGGAAAATTGACCCTAGATCCACAAGGCCATGAAAGAAGAATCAATTACGAGAGAATGGAAGAAAGAGGATGAGGAAGAAGAAAAGAGGAGAATACCTTAATGATATTGCATTAAATGTTTTATAAATAATCTTATAATCAATAAGGAAGGAGGTGGGAGACATGTGGAAGAACGTAGTATCCTCTTAACATTGTACGAAACAAATTAGGGGAAGAATAGGGTGATTTGAGGTTAAATATTTAAGAGGTTAGAAGAGAAAAATAACATTTTTAATGACCTAGGAACAATTTATAGTTTTCACACACAGTTTTCTAAACCATGAGACAACCATTTTCCTCTTACTGGAAAATGTTGGAACTCACATAGTTTGGATGCACAGTTTTGTAAACCATACACCAACAATATGACACGGTTGTATCCAAAATTTCAGAACCATGCACACCATACACATTTTTTTTATAATAGTTATTGGGCTACAATACCCTTACAAGAAACACCAAAGGACTCACACGTTTTTTCCCTTGGAGCCACATTCTTTTTTTCAAACCATGCACATCCCATGAATCTCCAGACATGCATGTTAAAAATGAACTGAAAAGAGATTCAGTATCAAGAGGTCACATATTTTTCCCTAAACCATGAATATAAAATGTTTAATCGGAGAAAAACATCATGAAATTGAAAATTAAAATCTGGAACACTTGAAACCCAATATAGAAACCAAGATCAAGAAGTTAAACCAAGATAAAATAGGAAAATAAAAATTGGGGTGTGAACTACACGGTGTTTATAATGCAAATGAATTTTTTTAATTATTATCATACATAAATTTATGATATTTTAAATATTCATCTGAGGATCTCTATTTATTTGGGTTTAGAGTCTTAATGTTACCAGAGAAGAATTTCACTTTTGTGATAATGTTCCTTCTTTGATTCATTTGTTATTTTATACACCTATCTTATTTTATTAGGTGTATAAACTTATCATTTAACATGGAATATAATGAATATTATTATTCTCATGATATTATATGTCAATTTAAATGTTATTCCTTCATGGGGATTGTGATTCAAATGTTTCAAGGTGGTATTTGAAACTTTGCAATGTTTAAAGATTATTCTTCTCATGAATGTTTTTAATGAAATTTTAAGGGAATTTTCATTCATTAATGTGAACAAAACTTGTTTTTACTTATCCTACAGTAGGGATATTTTTCATTGATACAATACTCATTCATTATTCGGATGGATTATGAATTATTTAAAATTTTTTTATCTAACCCATTTCTTTTCCATGGGTTAAGAAACTTTCAACAAGATTTTCATTTAACCTATTTATTTTATATGGGTATATCATGTTCTAAATATATTGTTGTGAAAAACATTTTGTTTCATGGGGTTAATCAGGTTTCAATGATATTTTTATGGAACACATTTATTTTCAATAGGTCAATAGTTTTTTTAAATATATTTTTATTAAACCCATTTATTTTCTTTGTATTAATAATGTTCTAAGTATATTTTTTTGGAATCCATTTTTTCCATCGGTTATCCATGATTAAAATATATTTTTATTGAACACATTTCTCTTTAATATGTTAATCATGTTATAAAGACATTGTTATGGAGCCCATTTGTTTCCATGGGTTAATCATGTTTCAAAAATATTGTTATTGAACCCATTTATTTTCCATGGGAAAATAATGTTTCAAATAGATTGTTTTGGAACTCGTTTCTTTTCCATAGGTTAATCATGTTTCAAATAGGTTGTTGTAGAACTAGTTTCTTTTCCATGGGTTAATAATGTTATGAAAGGGATAATGGTTGGTATTATATGTTTTGATGAAATGAAAGATTTTATGTGTTATGGTACTGTTTAATTTGAATGATATTTCTACGATAAATCAATGATGGGTGGCTCCATAATTGTACAATGAAGGGTGTTTCCATGATATACCTCCAATACATTAGGTATGGAAGTTAGCCAGATGGATATTCCATCTGTAAGAGTGAAATGTATGGAAGTTAACTGTATGGTTTTTTTATTTATAGTAATGAAATGTATAATGATGTCCCAATATACCTTGATGTGTTTCTTTATACTTGATATAAGTTTAATTTTTTTTTGATAATCAATATTGATATCACATGACTCATGGTTATTTATTCTAATGACTCTCTCCTTTTTTATTTTTCCATATTTGATGGTCCAAGTATTGATGGGTATGAGTTCTTTTTTTATTCTCTCATTCACTTTGATTCTGTCATCATACACTAATATACACTTATTTTCATTGATGAAATTCATTTATTAATGCATATGTTTACCCTTCTTAAATATCTGAGATCACCCTTATTATGTTTCCCTTTCCACTAGATTTAAAGAATGATCTTGAATTATTTATTTATAAAAAGGATTTCACAAGGTTGATGTTGATGAAACAATGCGAAATAAGAAAATCTGGGTATAACGAGAGATGATGATCAACTTTATGAACTAGTTGTTTATGAGTCCATGTTGTTGTGAATTGTTTATGTAGGAGTTTTTCCTAATTATATACAACTCTAAAGATAAAAAGTCCTCCAGTATATAATTGGTAAATTTTTTTCTTTTTGATGTGATAAGTTTTAGATTAAAATCCTAGGTCACAATTATCAACATCAAATCTACGAATGTAAAGATATGGATTTCAACATAGTATTCAGGAGTGTGGGTTTTGGATTTTTATAGTTTGTATAAAAGGTAAGTTCAAATAAATTTAGATATTAGGATATTTTCACATGAGTTTATATTAAGGTTTAGGGATACCTTCATCAATCTATAAGCTTAAGGATGATTATTAGTTCAATGTAATAGACACCCAAATGCGGTTTTAAGCGATGAGTTCTTAAAGTGATTAATGACATTTTTGGGAGAATTTTTTAGGATAAGGTATTTGTTACCCCTAGTATCAAAATGATTTTTTTAGGGAGAATTTATTTTTTAATATTAAATAAAATGGGGGAAAATATGTAATATGGGTGACAACCCATTACATCTAGTAATGACATGAGGCTTGATGTAACAACCCTAACCCCAATAGCCCATATTTCGTGGGAATTTTATTACAATAGAATAGATACAAGAGATACCACCCCAAATAAATGATTATTTTATTATTATTTATGAACTATATAAATACATAGTTTTTTATTATGTTGGTAATTAACCATAAAGCATTCTCGAATAAAATAAACTATTTCCTTGAAATTTATTCAAGGATTATTTCTTCATAACCCAAGGAATTAAAATAAATAAAACGGAGATCTATAATAAAAATTAAGTGTTACATAAATAAATAATAAGTAAATTAATGTAAATATGTAATAATGATTATTGAAAGTTAAATAATATAAAAACACATGCCATCAATACTTTGAGAATGAAAATGAAACAATAGATTTTTTCAAAGTGAAAATATCATGGAAAGTAATAACTGAATACTGAATAATGAAAATGACTATTTATTGGATGTAATATATTTATAACATGAACCATTATGCAATATATATGGTCTATAGTTTTGTGTAAAAACCAATCTGATTCTGTTTGTTAATAAACACGAAGGGGTTTTCACCAACTTTCTTGTCTCATGAGACATGTCGATGCATCAAGGGGATGTCTATAATTGTCCCCAACCCTTACTAAAAGTCCAAATAAATATTCATAAATATATTAAATTAAAACAAATCCTTCAAATAAAACACTATATGTGAATATTTCATACAACAAAGATAATAATCATATCCATGATACAAGAAATATGGATATTTAATGAAATCTTCATTGGTTAATGATCATAAATAAATGGGTAGTATACACAAAGAAAATTAATAATAGGTTAATAAAATATATATATCATTATAAATTATGTCAAACTGAAGTGATATTATTTAAAAATAGTTTTTAAGAAACCTTAGAAAAGGGCCTCTTTACTGTGATATAAGGGATGATTGTAATGATTCGTTAGAAAAAGAAAAGGAATAATTGTTTGTATGAAATAAGAAATTAACAAAGATATTTTTTCATGATAAAATGAGTTATTTTTGAAAAATAATGGTGGATTAAAATATATTGTGGATTTAACTTGAAAATGGGTAAGGAAATGGGAAGTTCCCTTAAATCGGTTTTTCTTATTAGGAGGAATTGGAAAAAGAACATTATAAAAAATATATTTCCCCATTTAAGAAAGATGAACTCTTCCGAATAAATGATTTTGGAAAATATTAAAATAATATTTAAGAATTATATAGAATGAAATTATAATTATATTGTGGTAAATATAGATAATGTGTAACCCTAATGGAAAATGGAGATTCAGTGAGAATCCCTTACCTTACATCCAAAAGTGTTCTGAACCCTACATAATTTATTGTATAATGAAATTAGATCCATTAATAACTTCATTAATATCCTATTAAACATTTATTTTATTTATTATAATTTTTTTAAGCTTAACAATAGCATTTTTATGTGTTATAAGATTCAATTTCATCAGTTGGGAGTGTTCTTTTCCTCAGCTTACATGATTGGTTACGTTGCATATAGTTATGGAAATTTTACTAAAATGGAAGAAAAAACATATAAGTTAAATTATTTAGTATTTATGATATTATATAATATTACATGGTCCCATAAATAATTTTTTTATTTGGAATGTGGATGATTTATTAGATAAAATGTTAATGATAACCATTTATATTATTTTGGCGTTTTCTGATCATCAAGAAGTAGTTTTATTTCATTAATTAATATTATCTATATATACTAGTTCCAAAACAATAAATATTTTGTAATATATATTTTAGCTTCTATTTAAACCATTATAATGTTTTTATTACCAGCCTTTAAGGTGGTAATGAAAAATGAAAATGCATCATCCATGATGGTGGTAAATCGACACACAACAGATGATGTTTTCAATTTTAAAATAAATGAGAGAGGAGAAGGGGTTGGGTGATGGGTATTACATTAGAATAATAAAATTATTGTATATATAAGTTAAATTATCTATAATTCATGTTTTGAGGGAGGATATGAGGGAAGTATAAGAAAATAAATAAAAATGGAAGAAATTGAAAGAGAGGGATTAAGGCTTTTACCTCTTGAATGTTTTTGCTTGAGAACCTCCATAAGAAGCTTGATATTGTTCTTTTGGTAAAACCAAATCATCATGAATGTGGGGAAGATATTTGTGAAGTGGATTTGGTATAAATTTAAAAATTTTCTAGGCTTTGATGGCGTGATGAGAAGAGGTGGTGAGGGGTGATATTTATAATAGAGGAGAGGGCTGTTTTTTATTATTTTATACATTTGTTTGTTATTTGGGATCTAGAATATGATTAGTTTGTACCATACCCATAAATATATTAAAATAATTATTTATATTTCCATATTATGGGATTACATTAGCTATACATCATCTATGACTCAATAATTCTTCTATTTTTCTTATACCTAAATTAATGTATTTCATTATTCATAAAAAAATCCACTATTTTAGAAAAATCCAAAAAATTCACCATAACCATTTTTTGATGTGTAGAGTTAAAAAATTAATTCCATTTTATAAAATAGATTTTATAAATTTGGGAAAATTAATTTGTAATTAAAATAATCATTTACTCAAAAAATACAAATTTTAGAATTTTAACTGATTTTGAAACACTTTAAAAAATAAATTAATGGATCATAAAATTATCTTATAGTAATAAGAAAAAGAATAATTTCTAAATATATTTTATGGAAATATATTTTCATTTAAATCATTATATTAAATATAAAATTCTAAATATATATTAATGTTTTATAAAAATACCAACAATTAATTTATAAAAATATTTATTTACTTATTACATGATATAATTATATCATATTTTCAATTATTATATGCCTAAATTTTATTTATACTTTAATAGGTTTTGTTACTTTTCTATTGGAAAAATTACTACTCCAAAAGATCACATTACTATTCAAAATTTCAAGTTACTATTTAATTGGTATATGTTCCTTAATTTCTAGAAAAATCCTCTTATTTCATTCATTCTTCATTTATAATGTTTTTTGTGTTATCTATGTAATTTTATATGATTTATACTATATGAAATAACATTTTGTGCAATGTAAGATCTAGAGAGAATCAAATTAATTTAAGAGGATAAATACCGTAAAATCTTGGGGTGTCATATTCTTACCTTCTTTAGAAAAGTTTTCCTCTAAATGTTTCATGAATTTTTCCCTCAAAATAGATATGGGTGGTTCTTCTTTATAAAATCCTCACATTCCCATATTTCTTCACCTATTTTATTGTTTCACTAAATAACCATTACCTATCGAGTCAACTGATTTCTCAATATTTTATATTTGTGTCAAGAATTTAGATATGATCTTCACTGTAAGAAAAACTAGGTTCCAGTTCTATTTCTTCACAGTTGAGTGAATGCGTTGGGTCTAGAATTTATATATTTAATAATGATATGTGGAACATATCATGAACTTGGGATATACTTGGAATCATTTATAACTGGTAATCTATAACTCTAATTTGTTCTAGAATTTCAAATTGTCCTATATACCCAGAGCTTAGTTTCCCCTTATTACTAATCCTTAAGACTCACTTTAATATAGATAATTTCATAAAGGCATGATCTCCCACTTAATATTCCAAGTCCTTTCTCTGGTTTTCAGCATAACTCTTTTTCCTACATTAATTTTCTTTAATATGAGCCCGAATACTCTTTAACATTGTCATTGTATCTTCAATAAGTTCTGGGCCTATATGTTTCCTCTCACCAAATTCATTCCATCAAGTTGGAGTTCAACCTCTCTTACCATATAATTCATTATATGGCACTATTTGAATAATATAATGGAAACTATTATTGTATGAAAATTCCACCAAAGGTGAGTACTGATCCCTCATACCTTTAATGTCAAGTGAGCATGATTTCATCATGTATTCCAATGTTTTAATGGTAATTTTAGACTATTCATTGGTTTGAGGGTTATAACGAGTTCCTATATGAAGCTAAGTATCCAACACCTCTTAAAGAATCTTCCATAATTTTGATGTGAAATGGGGATCTCAATAAGACACCATCGATATAGGTGCACCATTAAGTCTTAAAATATTATTAATATCGAGTCTTAAAAGGAGCTCTAGTGGAAAATCTTGCCTTATATCAAGGAAATGTGTAGATTTGGTAAGTTGATCCAAAATTAACCATATTACACCCTTATTTCTTGTATCCTTTGGTAATATAGTGACAAAGTCCATAATAACGAAATCCCACATCCATATAGGAATATCTAGAGGTTGTATGACTCGTCTAGGATATTTTAACTTAGCCTTCACTTTTTGAAAAACAAGAAAACTTGATAGGTAGTCAGAAATTTCCATATTCATATTATTCCAAAAACAAATATTCCTTTAGATCTATATACATCTTGGTACTACTAGGGTATATAGAGATGTTTGAGCTATGAGAATCATGTAATAGTTCCCTTATTTAGATCAGGCATTTATGGAACACATAACCTCTTTCAAAATTTCATAATTTCATCCTCATACAAAAAGTCTTCCAATCTTTCATCTTTAATGACTTTAATTTTCTTTTAAAATTCTCATCATCAGATTGAGAGATTTTTATCAACTCCAGTAAATATGGTTTAGAAATAATTTTAAAAAGGAGTAATGTTTATTTTTCCTTGATAATTACTATATCCATATTTACTATATAGATGAGCATATGATCTTTTTCAATCTCATTTGGGTTAGAAGTCCATGATCTTTAACTCTTAATGCATATGTTACCTTATTTTTTTCTAGGGTGGTAGTGTGCTATGAAATCACAATATTTGAGTAACTCGATCCATCATCTTAGCCTTAGGTTGAGTTATTTTTATATAGAGATGTATTTCAAACTATTTTGATCCATATATGTCTCACATATTTCACTATAGTGATAATTTCTATATATATTTAGAGCAATGATTATGGATAATAACTCAAGATTATAAGTTGGATAATTTTTTTCATGAGTCTTCAACTACCTTGATGCATATGAGATAACTTAATCATTTTTCATAAGGAAACAACCTATTCCATTCTTCGATGCATCATTGCATATCAAAAAACCATAATTTCTTGATTGTAAAGTCAAAATTAGAGTATTGACTAATCCCTTATTCAATTCTTCAAAACATTCTTCACATTCTATAGTTAATAGGAACATAACCTGTTTATGAGTGAGCTTGGTTAATGGGTTAGATAATCGGGATAAATTCTGAACAAAAAGATGATAGTAATATGACAAACTAATAAAACTACATACCTTGGATATATTCATGGGAAAAGTCCATTTTTTTAATTTTTATTCATAGGATCAACTAAGATTCTATCCTTAGAGGAAATATGGCCATGAAAAGAAATTTCATGAAGCTAGAATTCACAATTTATAAAATTACCATATAAATATTTATTTCTAAGACTCTCAAGAATTCTCTTCCAGTGGTTCTAATGGCCATTATATGTTTTATAATATACCATAATATAATAAATTAACCCTAAAAAAATTATCAAGATATTCCCCAGATGTTCGGTTCAATAGATCAATAAAAAAAGAGGGTTCATTAGTCAATCCAAATGGCATCACTGTGAGCTCTTAATTTCTATACCTCATCTAAAATGATGTATTTAGAATATCTTCCTTATTTAATTGTAATTAATGATACCCAGAATGAATGAAAAATCTTCAAAAAATATTGATCTCCATAAATTTGATAAAATAATTCATCTATTCGTGGTAGAGGATGCTTATTCTTTTCTGTAATATCATTGATTTCTCTATATTCAATGCACAACCTAAAGGATCCATTTTTCTTCTTAACAAAAAGAACTGGGGATCTCTATAGAAAAATAATGGGGGAAATAAATCCTTTATTACTAAACTCTTCCAGTTTTTTCTTTATATCCTCTAATTCCATAGTGTCCAATATATAAAGAGTCTTTGATATTATTCTTTTATCAGGGACTAAATCAATGGTAAACTCAACTTTACACTTTGGGTGCTCTCTAGGTAATTTCTTAGGGAATACATCAATATATTTCTATAAAAATGATACATTCTCAATTTGAAGATGACTTTACTCATACCTTGATGATGATTTATCTTCCTCCCTATGAATTTCATTCAGTAGAGCTACTAGGGGTGGATCTAAATAAGAATCAGATGAGAAGGTTTCTTCTTTAAAGATAAGGGATTATATATCTTCCTCACAAATCATGATTTACTTCTTCTTGTAGCAATTTTTCAAACCATATTTTGAAATACAGTTCATAAAAAGGATTATATCAAATTAAGACATAGATATAATGATAAGTTCAGCCCATAATGCAAATTTATATTCCATAATGAGAACTTCCCAACACATTTTTGTTGCAATGATACTTCCTTTAAGAGTTTTTACTAACAACTCCCATGTTAAATCAAAAGTAAAATATATAAATTTCTTTTAAAATTTATTAGATATAAAAGAGTGTGATGATATAGAATAAAATAAACCATTTTATAAATTTGAAGATAAGATTATTGTACCTGCTACCACATCATTGGTCACTTCTACTTCATCTATAGTGATCACATAATCTTAACGATATCCCCTTGGGATTTTATGTTGTATATTTCCTTGATCATTGGGACATTGATTTGAAAAACTACCCATTCCATTACAATTTTGGAATTTAATAACATTTACTTTCGTCTTCCCCTTACATTCATTTTCCCTATGTACCTTTTCTGTACACTTATAAAAAACTCTCATGGCTTTCAAGAATTTCCTAGGATTATTATTTGCACACTTTTTATATAATGGGAATTTATTTGTTTCCCTATTCTTCTTTGATGGTTAAACTTTTCCATGATTTTTATGAGGCCTCTTCTTATCTTGATTTCCCTTAAACATATAGGATCTATGAATGTCATACTCTATTTTGATGGAACTTAATACTATTTCATCATTTGATGAAAATGTTTGAGAAGATAGTTACCTCTAGAGACATGGATTAATACCTTAAAATAAGTTATGAATCATATATTTCAAATAACATATTTAATATATAGCATACCTAGCTATTCTTGTGAAGGTACCCTCATTCTCTGCAATAATCTCTTCTTCCTTTTACATTAAATGAAGGAATTTCATCTTCATTTTAGTTCATTATTCACATTGATAATATTTTTCGAATAATATATCATTAAATGTTCTCCATTCCATGAATACTAATTCATATTCCTACTTATTATTTTTGATCAAATAAAACCATTGATCAGCATCACCATTGAGGCCATATACTTCCCTTACTACCTATAACATCCCAATGTGAGAAATATCTTTTCAATGGATTTTATCCACTACAGAGTTACCACTGGATTAGTGTTCCCACTAAGAGATGAGTGATTTTTCTACATATAATGATCCATCATAGGTATCATATGTTTATTCATTCTAACCTGTGTAAGAAATACTAATATGGATATTATCTTCTCATCTTCAATATTAATTGTGTTAACTTGCTAAGTGGGGAAATACCTACATTGTCTGTGGGTATTGATTCCTATCATTCCATTAGGCTTCATCACTAAATAATGGAACACACTAATTTATCTCTTAACAATTATAAATATTGATCAAAAAATTCACTACAAGGAGTTATTATAATTATCATGTTTATTTAACATCTAGTTCCCAAGGATTATACTAAACTTTCTATGATACCAACTATAACAACCCCAGCCCCAGTATCCCAGAGTCAGTTGTCATTTTTTTTATAATGGAATAGATAAAAGAGACAATATCACCAAGTACTTATTAGTTTAGTAGTATTTATGAACTAGATACATACATAGTTCCCTTATTACATTAGTAATAAAACATAAAACATAACAAAGGAAAAATAAACAGCTTCCTTGAATCTTATTCAATTATTTATTCTTCATAAATAGGGGAAGGAAAACAAATAAATGGGTGGAGAGAAATGATTAGCAAGGGTTAAATTAATCAATAATAAGTGAATAAAATTCAATATGGAATAATCATTATTGATAGATAAATAATTTTAAAAACACATGCCCTCAATATAGTGAGAATGAAAGAGAAAAAATAGATTATTTTTCATACTTAAAATCTCATGGAATGTAATAACTGAGTAATGAATAAAGAAAATACTTAATCATTATGCATCATGTATCTGGAACATGAAACATTATATTGTCAAGACAATTTAATTCTATGGGTAAAAACTGATATGATTCTGTTTGGAAACAATCATGAAGGGTTTATCGTTAACTATTTTGTCTAATGATACCAGTTGATTCATCGAGGGGATATATATAACCAGGCCCCACCCATCAATGGAATCAAAATAATTAATTATAAATATATTCAATTCAATAACATTATTCAAATAAAACACCATATGTGAAAATGTTATATGTCTAAGACAATAATAATATCCATGATACAAGAAATATGAATATTTATTGAAATATTTAATGAATGATGATAAAAAATAAATGTGAAGTATACATAGACCAAACATAAGGAATACGTGGTTAATAGGGAATATATAATTATAATTTTTTCCCACATAAGTGAAATTATATAAAAATAGTTTTTAAGAAACATTATAAAGGAACCAATATAGTGTAGTTTAAAGGGATATTTTAGTGTTTCATTATAAAAAGAAAGGCTACAATTGTTCGCATAAGACCAAAAAAGAAGAAAGATAGAATTTAGTGATAAAATGAGTTATTTTTGTCAAAATAATGGTGGATTAAAATATATTATAGCGTTCAGTAGAAAATGTTTAAGAAAATGGCAAGTTCTCTTAAAACAACTTTGCTTATCAGGAGGAATTAAAAAGAGAACCTTACAAGAAATGTATTTACCTATTAAATAAAGATAAAATAATGTGAATATATGATTTTGGAACACATATATACATATATATATATAATGTTGAATAATTATATAGAAATAAAGAATAATTTTATTGAGGTAAATAGAGAGAAAGCATAACACGAATGAAAAATAGATATTCAGGGAGAATCCCCTAACTTATGTCCAAAAGTGTTCTGCACTTGTACGTAATTTCCTGGATAATGAAATTTGATTCATTAATAGCATAATTCAGAAACTATTAAACATTTATTAGGTTTATTATAATTTTATTATGTTCATTTATGACCTTTTTTATGAGTTATATGATTCAATTTCATCATTTTGGAGTGCTTGTTTCTTTGATTTTCATAGTTAGTCCCCTTGCATATAATTATGGGAATTCATGTAAAATGGAAGAAAAAATATAGAACTGAAATTATTTAGTATTAATTATTTTTGATAATATTAAATGGTCTCATACATCATTTGGTTATATGGAATGAAGATGATTCCATAGATAAAACGTTAACAGTAACCAATTAGATTATTTTGGCATTTATCGACAATCAAAAACTAGTTTTGTTTTATTAATTAATATTTTATATATATACTGGTCACAGATCTAATGTCCCAGAACCAACTTCCACTTAACCCATGCCCTAAGCTTAGTTGGCCACACAACCCCAAGTGTGTCTCCCAATAATCTAGGGGATTCTGAATAGTAGTGGGGGTGTGAAGGTAAAACAACGGGGAGACTATTCCCCCATGTCATAGTAAAAAATGGTTGAAATAATAATAAATTGTACTAGAAGAATAGTCAATCAGAATGATACTATATACAGTGAAAACATAAACAGATACAATGGAAGTCTGAATAACAGAATAATATAGAAAATACATAGAATGTAGTGTCTGATACAACATGCATGCATGGAAGGTTAGTAGAAAATAGAAATAGAAAACTGATAGAAAACATGATAATAAATTTTCCAATGCTTTTTTTGGGGCATGAATCAGTCTATTTTGGAGGACGCACAACTGTTTCCCTGCATTCTTTTTTTCTAATGGTGGGAGGCATATTTCACTTATTTAGGGACGTTTTCTCCTCGATTGAAATGGGATTATGGGATGCTAGTTCTTCATTCCATGGATTCTTCCTCAGAACTCTTCAACTAGTCCGGGTCTCCCCCATAGATTAAGACGTTGTTCGTGAAACTCTTCCCAGTTCCATGTCATCAGAGACTCTGATTAATTACACAGCTTCTGTTAGGACATTCCAAGGGGTCTGGTCAGGGTAACAACATTCGGTTAGGGGAGTAGTCTTGTTTGTGATCACTGTCATGTCTGGATGATGGAACACTGGTGAATCTGGGTTTCATCCACTTATGATAAGTCTTCTTGAGGGCACGAATGCTTGAGGAATCCCACATCAAATGATGGGAATTATATTCCATGGGCATTTCTTCGAGGTTTTCCTCAGCTTCCCAAGTTTAAGACAAGGTATGTTGCGAGTTTAAAATCTAAAGGATACATATCAGAATGATCAAAATATTGAGTGAAGTGGATCAAATGGGTGCAAAACCTAGAGGGAACATTTATGTTGGGACAATGATAAAGTTAATGACATGATTTCCCCAGGATGTGGTGTCCTGAGAATGAATCGAGATAGAGGTGGATTGTTGAGAGTGGATGGAGAGTGAGATGAAGCCGACGTGAGGGTGACGCTGAAGTTGGGATTGATCCTCGAAGAGACTTCCTACGTATCCCCATTCCAAGGAATCAATGTCCATGTAGTTCGGAGGGGCGATGAGACACCTTTGGAGGCAACCCATATGGATAGTACCCGGAGGAAGTGGAACCTCTAGGTGGTGGAATGGCCTTTCCGAAACACATCAACTCGAGGGAATTACTGGGATGAGATATGGGTGATGGGATTAAACATTACGGAGTCTTCCTACATACCTTTCCTTGGAAAGGATCAAAGTCCATGTAGTTTAGAACAAGGAATGGAATTGGGGTGTGCGTAGAGGACATCGACCCGAAGACATCCTGGGGCTTACATGTGGTTAGTAGTCTGAGGTTTTTCAGACGCTTGAGGGATAACCAAATACATGGGTCCCAACAAAGGGGACTACAAAGACTTACCATCGATTGGGGAACACGATAGATTACTGTCGATTGGGGTTAACAAGAGCTAACAACTGATTGGGGTTGACAATGGTTTTCCGTTGATTGGAGTTAACAATATCATACCGCTGATTGGGGTTGATAATAACTTACCACTGATTGGGGGAAAATTTAGTGTCATTTGGAAAAAAGGGGCGTATTGTTTAACGTCATGAAGGATGGGGGTGGACCAACGTGAAGTAGTCGGGACCGATGGGAGTTGGGCTTGAACCTCTGGGAGGCATCCTATGTACCTTGCCTTGGAAAGGATCAATGTTTACGTAGTTCAGAATTTAAATGGTTCGGTGAACTGATGTGAAGTGTTCGGGACCAATGGGTGTTAGGATTGATACTCAGGGAGGCATCCTATGTTCCTTGCTTTGGAAAGGATCAAATTCCACGTAGTTCATAATAGTTTTGGTGAGCCGACGTAAAGAAGTTTAGGACCGATATGTGTTGGTCATGAACCTTCGGGATTCATATTACATAATTTTCCTTGGAAAGGATCAAAGTCCATGTAGTTTGGAATGGTTTGGTGAACCAACATGGAGGGGTCTGGACCAATGGTTGTTGGGCTTGATCCTCAGGGAGGCGACACACATAGATTTCCTTGGCAAGAATCAAAGTCCGCGTAGTTCGGAATTGAAATGGTTTGGAGAACCGCCATGAAGTGGTCGAGACCAATGGGTGTTGGTCTTGAACTTTAGGGAGGAATCCTACATACCTTACCTTGACAAGGATTAAAGTCCACGCAGTTTGGAATAGTATTGGTGAGATGACATGTAGGGGGTTGTGAACGATAGGTGGTTGGCCCGAACCTCAAGGAGGTGTCCTATATAACTTTCCATGGAAAGGATCAAATTCCACATAGTTTGGAATGGTTTGGTGAATAGACATGGAGGGGTCGGGACCTATGGTTTTTGGGCTTGAACCTCAGGGAGATGTCCTATGTACCTTGACTTGGCAAGGATCAATGTAAATGTAGTTCATAACAGTTTTTTTCATTGTTGGTGCTTACTCTAAGCCCAAGTGAGTCATGCTTGGTGTGAGAAACAAGAGGAGGAAAAGACCTGACAATCACGTTGCAGAAGGTATGTTCGTGGGGATTGTAATGGGGCTTACACATGGTTTGCGACCCAAAGAGGAATCATGGGCTTAAGTATAGTTTGCAGCCGAGGGATATGGAGATTGGGACTTACTCCAAGATGGAGGCCAGGGTGGAAACACAGCCGAGAGGGATTTGGCATGGAATAGAAGAGGGTTTCGATGCCCATCCCTCCTCTGGTCTTTGGGACTGAATAAGAGAGGAGGATCAGGGATACTACTTCCCGCCAAAAAGGATAGGGGCTTACACAAAGTTGGTTTCCCATCCCCATGGACAGGCGTCGCTCCTGCAAAGAGGATCTCATTCCATGTGAGGAAGATCTTACTCTTGTAGAGATGAGTGGGCATAAATAATTTCCAAGATGGGGTACCCTTCATAGAGTGTGTGGGGTGAGGTCATAGTTTAACTTTATATTCAGGGATGTTGGTTCTTATCAGTTTAATGTCCTGTAACTCGGACGAGGTAGGTTCACTTTGTGCCCCCTATGACTTCCATATCTGATACCCACCCGCCCTTGTGGAAGGGAAGACATTAGAAATGTCGTGGTGAAGGGGTGTCATGTAGTGATCCATTGAGGGGCCCATGTTAGTGTGGCTATGAGAAGAACCAACAACTATTAGTGTGCCAATATGAAGAAGCGCAACGCTAAGTAAGGAAACATGAAGCATTTCCCAAGGGACCTTGAAATCACTTCGTACATGCCTAGAGGGACGTACAATAGAAGGGTGTGTTACATATGCATTTTGTGCTTAAGAAACGCCTGAAGATGGTGTCTAGGGGAGTGACATCAAACAAATGATAAAAGGCACACATGAGGAAGGGATTGTGCACAAAAGGAGAGGTTTTCCCACAATAGGCACACAAAGAGGTGACTGATGCGCACAAAAGGCTGGGTTGAGCAGAAAACAAGGCTTCTGGGCAAGTAAAAGAGGTTTGAGCGCTAAAAGGGGCAGAGGTTATGTGCACAATTGGAATGGATTTCTTGAAATTGGCCCAACACTTAAGGACTTATGTGAGGGTCAAGCCCTAGTGGTCCCACTCGAAGGTGAACCCCTAGGAGACCTATCATGGAAAATCCTATAATAGAAAGGAATATTTTTCACATGTAAGAGGTTAATTCTATGTAGGGGAGACGATTCATATTCTTTAGCCCAGAAGAAATGGGTGGTGACCTTCTATTTATAAAAGAGCAGCAGTCGTGGAGGGTTCACAGAACTCAGCCAGTGTGGAAAAATCTTTT
This sequence comes from Viscum album, assembly GCA_963277665.1. Classification (NCBI taxonomy): domain Eukaryota; kingdom Viridiplantae; phylum Streptophyta; class Magnoliopsida; order Santalales; family Viscaceae; genus Viscum; species Viscum album. Next base: position 644,179,393 of record OY728125.1, on the reverse strand, counting down.
CTTCAGTCAGCAGCGCACAACATTCCACATGGCGTGAAACATTCTGTGCGGTGCACAAAATACTTATTTGGTGCAACATTTTACAAAATGCTGGTTGATTTTACACGCACTTCATGGATATTTTGTGCGGCCTTTTCGGAAATCTCGGACCAGTGCCTTCAGTCAAAATTCTCTTTCAGTTTTCCTAGAATTTCAGCCCAAGGCCTTAGGTGGATTCCAACGTCTACAAATTCCCCACTCATAATCGAGGCTGCAAGGGGTTCTGAAAGTTAGATTCAGAGGGAAACTCCGATACAAATGTTTTTCCCTATAGAGGTTTACGTAAAAACACTTCAGGTGCATGTAATGCATTTTCACGCACACGAAAAACCCACCCCATGCCTATAAAAGACCTCGTTAGGTCCCATGGTCTATACAAATTTTCCCTCACGATAAGCTCTGGTTCTCTGGTGCATGAAAAATCTCACCAAACTTTATAGGAAATCTGACATTTGTTTCATGGAATCCCCCGACATTGTTCATGATTTTTCGTGAAACATTAGTTTTCCTTGCATTTTCCTTTATTTTTCACACCAAATTATGATATTATTCAGGTCATGATAGCTTTTATTTACAATATGTTTTCTGAATTTATGAAAATAAATTGGATGCTAATAAAAGTGATGCTCAAAGAGAAGCTGTGTATCCTGCTCGGAGGGTCGAGATAGTCACGAACCCAGATGTCTATGGTGGCCATAAAGTTGTATCTAGAAATCAAAATCTCTTCAACATACGGACCCAAACTGAGAAGGATTATGTGCTATCTAACAACCTACCAATATGGGATTTCATTATTTTAGAGGAGGTCCCAATTCCATGATTCAAAGTCAACACACCACGGTCATGGGTAACTCGTGAGGATGATATTCCCTGATACCATAATACAAATAGTGGCCATAATGTCAGAGAAACTAGGCTCATAGCCATCTATGTTTTGAATATAAGGACCAAAACCATATCGGGAGGCGAACCTATCACCGGGGGCACTTCGTCCCATTACGCAAGTAACTTTCGACAGATCATCACTAACGAGACTAAGGGATGGCTATCAGACTGAGACCTGAGGTCTGGAGATAATTTCACAAGTGAGTGGGCCTAGGAAAATTGGGTTCACAAATCATGTGATTAGTTTGGGGTCGAACTGTGGCACATCGGGTTGTTCGAGGCGGTGTGGACATCACAGTTCCATTTCGACCACCAGTAAGAACTTGGACCAGAGTTGTTTACCTAGTGGTCCCCTAATACCAACACCTTCCACGTCCACCATGGGGAGGTTGGTATTAGTCTCTGGGACGTTTATTGCATTGAGGGAATCTCATTGGATAGGAACCTATATGATGAATTTCTTCTGATAAAGAACATATGGGGAGATAGGTTGTAGACTCCCATACTAACATGGAACCTATTAGAGCTAGCCAAGGAGTGGTTGTGGGTCAAGGACTTTCTAAAGAACATTTCCTACTCAAAGTGTTTCAACCTATTTTTCAAGAAAGACCTGAATACAGATATGCCCAGGTGAGGAAGTCGGTGCTCAACCGTAGCACAAAGGAGAAAAAGTGGATCATACTATAGGATTCTAGAGGTAGGGGATTATCAATCTTGGGGAATTAGTGTGGATTAGTGTCGGGACCTAAATGTATAATACACCTGATTTCTTGCATCCTATTTAAGAGGGTGTCTTTTTCTAGTAAGGGACACAAGGATGAGAGTCTGTCCCGTAACATTGGTGATGGTTTGCATTATTTTAGCCAACCAGAGGTTTAATTTTTGGGGTACCTATACTGTCACCACTGTATGACATCTTGGGGAATATTTTGAGAAGGGGCTCATCGAAGATGATTTTTGGCCCTTTCTAAATCCTTCATGGTTGGATTGTAGCTCACTGTGGTGGGTACACCTTCCCAAATGCCATTATTCCCCCAGTTAATGGCCCACGAACTTCCTTGATGAACATTCTTGGGTCATTCCATTGATGATCAACGAAGCGGGGGTAAGGATCAGGATTGGAAATCACTCCAATTATACATTTATTCAATTCCCACCATGGCTAAATAGATGATAGATGACGATAAAGGACCATTGGAGCAAAGAGAATAATTGCAGATTCTCAGAGGTGGGTTGCTTGTGGCCTAGGTCGATGGGAAGATTTTTTGTGAGCCTCATGTGCTGTCAAGGTTTTCCAGGCAGCTTAGATGCCTCTAGAGGGTGATGAAGAGGGTGTATATTGATGTTTGAGATGAGAAAAATCCTTGTGTTCTCGGTAAAATGTGGCTGATGTTCACAACCTACGACTCTTGTGAGGTAATTACCTTTCCCCTACTGGAGTTGACATCAGCCACTCAAGAAAATATGTCGAACATTGGGTGGTGACATATCCATTAGGGATCCTACGGAAGTGGGTGCAACAGCTCAAGGTGGCCAGTGTGGAGCCTAGGATGCGAGAGAGAAGACAAAGCGCCATCAGGGAGGAAAGGCATATGACTTGTCTAATAGCTGGGTTGGTACAGGCTGAGACAACAGCAGCAGGAACATCCCATGGTGTGATAGTACCCTCATTGTCCGATGCGAGTGGGGATCATAAAAAACCTCATTAAGTGGCCAGGGAGATTCATGGGAAGTATATAAGGTATTTTCTTCAACCTTAAGAAGACTCAATCTTCCCTACACTATGGTCAACCTAGTTGACCTTGCGGTAGTCAATGGGCACCGATCCCCTTTGGAAAAAAATATTATGAGATGGAATCCAGCTGACAAATGTAGGACTCATCTGAATTGATGATAGGGTGAACTTCCATCGTCAACACACATATTTTACGTCCATGAACGCATATTCATACCAGTAGGGTCGGCATGAGGAACCATCTCTCCTGGTGAAGGTAATGGTCGGCCATGAGCATGATCCAAAAAGAATGTATTATGAAGATGATGATGATGATGAGGAGTCTGAGGGAAATGAGTCATAAGAAGAGTAGGGAGAATGAGGGGTAGAAGAAATAAGGGATGCTGAAGAGGATCTTGGAGGTGGAGGGTCCCAGGGGACATCCCACGAAGGGAATATTCGGGGGAGAATCAAGATTGTTGGCTCTGATATGGAGATAAATGAAATACATGAGGTATTCCTGGATCCTTATCCAAGCTTTTCCTCTATATATTTCTCGTAAACTTCAATCTAATTCTTTATCCTGCTCAGACGCATACTGGCACCGGTAAAGAAGCTCCTCCCAGAGGGGGGAGGATTTGATTATTGAAGAAGGTGGAGATATGAAACCCATTTTTGAACTGGAAAGTGATGAAGAATATTGTACAGTGACAGCTCCTACAGCTACAGAAACACCAGAGGTTGATGCACTGAGCTCTCGTAAGTTTTATCACTCAGACGCTTGTATCTGTCGTTAGAGAGATTAGCTGATCAGGGTGTTCATTTTTTTAGTAATCACAGAACTGGAGGCTCGACAGGCCGCTGAATCTAGGCCATCCACAGATGATCCAATGGAGAACACACCAACCCACTCAGGACATATATATCAATATGAGCCGACCCTGACAACAGGTGAGAAAGTGTCTATGAACGTTGAAAATATTAATGTCTGGGTGGGGTCTGAAATTGGAGGGGATGATGTTTTTGAGACTAAGGTGAGGGAGGAAGGCCTCTCACATGTTGAATAGCTTAATCCCTTAAGAGGCATATTGGAAGAAGACCCTACCACTAATCTATCGGCTAATTTCCCAAACTATCAGCCTGCAGAACCTAAGGAGATAGAAGAATTTGATGCGGAAGTAGCCGATGAGAGCCACATGATGCGGCACATGGGATAAAAATGTATCAATCCCTTCCTCAGTCATCCAGATACAGAATGAATAAAATTGATAGGATCACTCCTCACCTGGTTACTCTTTCTCTACACTGGAGGGGTAAATTCCCCCCTTCATTATATAATGACCCGTGATTACATGGTGGAGAAGATACGGGATAATAGCCAATGCTCTGATATTTCACAGTGCCAGAAAGAGTCATAGAATACTCATTCATTCTTGAAGGTGGAACATGAGGTCTGATTCCTTGAAGAAAAAGTCAAAGAAAAGGGGGAATTCATTGCAAACCACTATGATCTCATCGAGCAATTGAGGTCCTAGCTGGCGGATGCTAAGGAACATATAGTGCAAGCGAATCTCCAAATGGTTGATCTCCAAAATAAATAATCATGAGCACACGCCAGGGCTAATGAGTTACACTTCTCACCTGCTGATAAAGAGAAGGATCTCAGGGGGTGGTAAGCAATGCTGGAGGCCACAAGTATGATGGTGGAAACAATGGAACAATCCATCCAATATGTTGATCCTTAAGGTCTCTATTTTGCCTGATCTCATAAACATATTCTTCATTGATGCTTCTTGTTCTTAACTACGTGAATGAATGTATTATTCACCTTTTTTCAGTATAATTCATTCAAACCACAATCGTGAAATAATTAGCAATCCTTCCCTAATCTCACGTGGGTCGTGTCAGAGGCAAGAAAAAAGGGATGTATACAAGATCAATTCATTTTAATGTGGGTGTTCTAACCAACCTTCATGTATCCAGGGTATAAACAACCCATCCAGGCTCCCGGTAAGAAAAAAGGGATACCTGACTGAAGAATGTATCTCCCAGAACAGTCGAATTTCTGTCTTCCCTATGTGCTCTAGTGTACGAGCGGGGTAAATCCAGGGACGTTTGAGTCAATCCGAAAACAGGTGAGTGGAAAGTGCGATTCACGATACCCAAAATTCAGATCTCTATGAGGGTGGCATGACAATGAAGGATAACTTTTGTCCGTGTTTGAAACATAGTATCCCTACTGCGTTAGCCTAGAATGGGGAAAACAAATGAGGGACAAACTTTGAACATATTTGAAACATGGGGTTTGACTCAAAGTTGTGTCCATTAGTCTTCCATAATGTTTGCCTAGAAAATTAGGCGAGCCATAGGCTAATCATCCAAACCATTGGAGGGTTATTTTAAAAGTGAAATAGGATGAGGGATCAAATAAAGGGAACACAATGCGTGGAGGGTGGAGTGATTGGTTGTTCCAATGAAGTCCAACACTATTGAAATTACACCAGCATGGTTGAAACACATTAGGTGGGAACATCGGTCTGATCGGGGATCAAACTTACTTCTGAACATGACCTCCTTAGTGAGAATTAGTAACACATCATACAAATGTTGATGATGAATGTAATATTTCAACGTCATATGACCTGGACCGAGGTTGGGGCCTAGGGGCTAGAAGGACTAATGACCCTAGGGCTGGGCCCGAGGAAAAAGGTCCAGACATCGCTACATATTCCATGAGGAAGAGAATAAATCCAACATAGCCCCTAAATGAAAACATGGCCAGAGACCAATGCTGGTAGGGGGAATCCTCTCTAGTAAGAAAACTGGTGCATCCCATTATTATTATGGGGCATACTAATCTTTTCCATGGTAGAGCTGAAGTTACATGGTTCCCCAAAAGAGTTTGGGCCAAGGGGTCGAAAAAGAGGGGGCATGATTTGAGGTTTCTAGGGTTGGACCTGAAGACACGATTTCTGAGCGTTCCTATGTATCCCATGAGGATGGGAATCAAGCCATACATTGTTCTGGAAGATGTTGTGCTATTTAACGTCTTGAGGAAAGGATGTGGAGTGGTCTTAGTTTATAATCATAGAGATTGGACCATAGATGGAAATAAGTGAGGGAGACACGTGGTGTGGTAAGTATAAAATCTGACATGAATGTGGACATAAGCCCATACCACAATGTGCTCTTCGGGAAGAATTTAGGTCAAAGGACCAAATGTGAATGTTAGGTTGGCATTGAGGCAATGTGCATGGGCTTTCCTAAATGCCCCATGAGAATGGGAATCAAGACATATGTAGTTCTAAAGATATAATGGTAAGGTACCAGTTGCAGAGATTATATGGTCAGGCGGGTCTGGCCCTCACACCAAAAGAAGCGGCATTTGATTGATCTTGTCTGTCCTTTAGGGTAGATGCGTGTTTTTCTGTTTTTTTGCAAAGAGATAAAACTAGGATAGAGAATCATGGTATTGCTATAGGAATCAAGCCGCTTGTAGGAATTGAAAAATGATATGGTGGATAACCAATACCCAACATGATGTCCCCCCTGAGTTAGGGTATCATGATGCAGTTCCTTTTTTTGTTATGTGGATAGGACAATAATTTTACCATTTAAGGTCATGTGATAGGACCAAACAATGCATTTTAAAACTGTAAAATAAATAAAAAATAGTTTAAAGTCATGTGGGACCTTGGGGGGGGGGGGGTGCACATGATGTGATGAAGTATACCTGACGTGAATGAGAACGAGGTCCACATCACACCACATGTGATTTTGGGGAAGAAACCTCAGGCTGAGAGGCCAGAAAAGGTTAGAAAACATAGGGCTGGACTTGTGGACGATATTTCCAGGTGTTCCTATGTATCCCATGAGGATGGGAATCAAGCCACACATAGTTCTGAGAGTTCAGTTTAATGTCATATCATACATAACAGTTTAAGGTCATGTAGGACCATATGCAATTTAATGTTATGCGGGACGTAATACAATTTATTTTCATGTAGGATAAAATGTAAGAGAGACTACCTCCTAGAATGGGAGTACATGGTGGATCTATTTCAAATACGACGTGAATGATGACATAATCCCACACACTCCACACCATGCAATATTATAAGAATTAGGGCCTAAATGGATGATCAAAAGAGATAATTAGTGGAACTAGAGCTGGACCCAAAGACGATATGTCTGGGAATTCCTATGTATCCCATGAGGATGGGAATAAAAAAATACATAGTTCTAAGGAGGACACGTATAAGAAGATCCTAGGTATCAGATCTCGGACCATGAAGAAGCGAAACTCTTCCAAGAAAGCGTGGACCTCGATTCGATCCCTAATCCCATATGAGTCGAACTCAATGTGGGAAACAAGGGTGGAAGAGGCCCTTGAAACACACGGGATACATGTAAAGGTGAAGTTAGTGTGTAGCCCTGAATAATGAATTATCATGACTTTGTCCACCTAATGTGCAAATGCGCACTGAGTGATAGTACCAAGAGTGTCAAAATCCCACTTCGACATGATTGGGTGGAAAATGATGTGAATATTGAAACTGAAACTTAAGGCTTGATGGGGTTGGTGTGAAGATGGAGGATATCTTTTGACCATGTTCGAAATAATGTATCCATATCTTGTGACATGGAATGGGAACAACAAATGACCATCAACTATTGACCATATTCACAATACATGACTTTTATCAATTTGTTGTTCGAAACCCTCAAGGAATTTGGCCAATAATGGTCCGAGAGCCCTTGGGCTGAGCATCCATGCAATTTGGAGGTCTCTTCGGATGTGAAAGATAATGGAAGACCAAATGAATGAGAACACAAATCTTGAAAAATGGGTGAATGCATGGCCAGGTGGAACCTCACACTCTAGTTTTTGAACCAGAATATTCCCGGGAACATTGGTGAATCACCGAAGAGGGTTGAAGGGCCCAACATAAGAGCAGCCGAATTGAAAAGATAACTGTAGGGAAAGGGAGCGAAGGAAGCTCATAAGAGATTGGTATGTGGTGTGGTTGTTACAAACCCAACGTGAATGGGGACATACACCCATACCACACTGTGTACCCCTCCCCTAGAAGGACTTAGGCCAAGAGGCCAGAATGATAAGGAGGTTTCTAAGAGATGGGGCTAGATCTGAAGACTAGATGTTCATGTGGACCTACGTATCCCATGAGGATGGGAATCAAGATTTAAGTAGTTCTAAAAAGGCCATGAAAATTAATTCCATGCATTGATGACGAGGTAGGTGACAACCTTCTAAAAGGGGGACACATGGTACTATTATGATAAACCTGGTGTGAAATGAAGACATGATCCCACACTGCTCCATGTATTTGGGGAGGTACCTAGGCCAAAAGGCTGGACCAAAGGGGGTGATCTTGGAGCTTGGGGTTGGGCCTATAGGCAAAAATATCTGGGCATTCCTACGTATCCCATAAGGATGGGAATCAATCCATACATAGTTATAAAAAGGCCATACAGTTTAACATCATGTGGTAAGGATGACAGATAATTGATGAATGATAGGGGAATGTGGGGCGGTCATCATAAGCCTGGCTTCGACAGGCCCAAATGAGTTTACGCTACACCATATGGGATCCTCTGAGGGAACTACACCCCAGGGGGGTTGTCAAAGAGAAGTATTGTGGCTGGTCTCGTGTCCGAGCATTCTTACGTATCCCATGTGGATGGGAATCAAGCCATACATAGTTCTAAAAGTTCAATATAACGTCACATAGGATGTAAAAATTTAAGGTCATGTACGATAGTATATTGTTTAATGTCATACATGATGGCATACAGTTTAATGTCATGCAAGACATGAGGAACTTCTGCCACTTGCAGTTTAACATCATGCATGATAAGTGATGAATAGTTTCACATCCTTTTGTTCGGATGAACTGCACATTTTAATGTCTTGTGGTATGTATAGAGTAGTTTAACGTCATGTGGGACCAATTACTGTTTGACGTCCTGTGGGATGACATACAGTTTAATGTCATGTGAGAGACAACAGTTTAAGGTCATTTAGGACCCCATTTTCTCAAGAAAAGTATCACTTGAGGAACTTGTCATTGGTTGGAGGAGTTATATGCTCACCATCGATGATAGTCAGGGAGTATCCACCATTGGGATAAACCTTGTGAATTATGTAAGGTCCTTCCCATTTGGGCTCCAGTTTGGGTGGTTTCAGCTCAGGTATCATTGGTGTTCTGAAGGCCAACACCAAGTCACCTTTCAAGAAAGAGAGGAGTCGAAATTTCTTGTTGAAATCTCTAGCTATCTTGTTCTGATGCCACTCCAAATTTTTCAAGGCATGATGCATGTTCTCGTCAAGGGCTTCCAATTCATCCAGATGAACTTCAGCTACTTTATCGGGTGCTTCCTAATCGTAGACAGCTGCACGTAATGAAGGAAACTAAATCTCGAAGGGTAGAAACGACCTATGTTCCATACACCAGGGAGTATGGGGTCACATGTGTGGAATTTTGAGTCATCGTCTGATAATCCCCGAGGGCGTTGGGGATATTTTCTGGACAACTCTTCTTGTTTTGGCACACCATTTTTTGTAGAATGTTAGAGAGGGTTTTTTCGAACGCCTCGATCTTCCCATTTTATGTATGTGGTAGTAGGAGGTATGGTTAGAATGAATGTTGTAATTAGCGTACAATTTCTTCCACTTAGATGACCATAAATCTGGGCCATTATTGGTGAGGATGGCATGAGGGACTATAAACTGGTAGATGATGTTAGTACTCACAATGTCAATGATAGAACATACCTTGACCACCTTGAGCAGAAATGCCTCTGCCCACTTGGAGGAGAAATCCATAGTTGTCAGGATGAACCAACATTTGCGAGCTGTCTCAAGTGGATATGGTCCCACAACATTGATTTCTCAGACCGCAAAGGGCCAAGAGTACTTGGTAATGTGGAGAGTCTCTGGCAGCCGATGGAGAAAGTTGTCATGAATTTGGAACACATGACACCATTTAGGAAAATCAATGCAATCACAGATCATGGAGGTCCAAAACTACCCCACCTTTGGATCTGGTGAGATAACATCATCCCGGTCTGATGAGCCCCACAAGAAATAGCATGAACCTCATGAATGACTTGAGAAATATCAACTCCTTGAATGCAACAGAGGAGAACCCCATTTAACCCGTGCTTGTAGAGGATCTGCTCGAGACCACGACCACCTAGAAGGGTAAAATATAATGTCTGGCATCAGATTTTCTCACTCTCAGCCTGATCCACTAGGACATTATTGTTTTGGAGGTACTCGACAAAGGAGGTTCTCCAGTTAGGATTCACCTCAATCACTGCATCCAGTGAACCTGGAGGTTCTGACATGGAGACATTCGTGGTAAGGTGGCTTACCTACGGGCTATCATTGTCGTCTGGAGTGATGGGAGCTATGAATCTTTAGTATGCCACATTGATAATAAAATCATTCTATTCAAGATCTACAAGTTATGTAGTTAGGCTGTCCAATGCATCAACTTGAACATTTTGAGATCAAGGGACATGAGTAACTTCTGGCCGATATGGGAACTGGGCCATCAGCTAGAGGGTGAATTCCAACAGTGGTATGAGCTCTAAATTTCGGACAACATAGTCATCATTGATCTTCATTATGACTAGTAATGAGTCGCATTTCACATGCAAGTGAGGAAAATCAGTCTCGAGGTCCAGCTCGAGGCCAATGATGAGAGCCTAATACTCTTCTATATTGTTTGTGCATCCTTCTAACCACAATAATGAATATGGAAGAATGGATTGGGATGTGGTAACAAATATGATACCCATGCCTACTATATAGAGCCTAGGGTTATTGAGCCTTTTTCCGATAGGGCCCTAGGAAGTTCCATGAAAGTTCATTTTCCAGCACGGGGTGACTTGATCTACTAATTAAATGACCTCATCCGAAAAATCAAGGTCCAGGGACTGGTCAACAGAAGATAGAAGGGAGGCAAGAAAATATTACAGTTATTCCCCTTAATAGCCTTCTGAGTGATAAACCTGATGTCGAACTTCTAAAGGATTATTTCCCACCAAGGTAGAAAACCTTTCAGCATGGGTTGGTTCTTGATGTACTTAAGTGGATCCACTCGGTACACCAGCTGTACCTCATGATGCTTCAAGTAATGTCGATATTTATATATTGAAAATACCAGCATGAGGAAACTCTTCTCGATAGGGGATTATCTGGTCTCCGTATCAAGGAGCATTATGCTAAGATAATAGAGACTATTCTCTGTTCCCAAATTGTTCTTATGGGTGAGAAGGGCGCTGAGGGATCATTCCAGGGCGGTAACATAAACGACCAGTGGCTTTCCATAGATAAGTGGAATTGAGACTAGAGGCAATAGAATATACCACTTGATTTCCTTGATAGAAGTCTAAAATTCTTTGTCCCACTGATAGACAATGCATTTATTTATGAGATGATAAATGGGCTTACACATGCCGACCAAATTTGCAATGAAACGACATATGTAGGAAAAGTGGGCTTAGAAGCCTTGAAGCTCCCTAATGTTTCTTGGGTGATACATCTGGATAATGGTCTTGATCTTCTCCTGGTTAATCTCAATGCCCCTGTATCTAAAAATGAAGCCAAGAATCTTCTCGGAGTTGATCCCAAAGGCACACTTCAATGGGTTCATCTTTAGGTGGTATGAACGAAGGAATCCAAACACTTTCTACAGGTCTTTTAGATGGTCCTGAAGCTGGTGAGATTTGACCACCAGATTGTCCATGTAGCACTCCACTAGTATCCCAAGGATCGGCTTAAATATGTGATCCATAGCACACTAATAGGTGGAACATGCATTCTTTAGGCCGAAGGGCGTAACATGGTAACAGAAAGTAGCTTATGGTGACCTGAAGTCTGTAGACTCCTCATCCTCATGATCCATTTGGATCTGGTTATACCCACAGTACCCATCCATGAAATAGAGGCCTTGGAACCCAACTGTAGCATCGATCAAAAATTCCATCATAGGAAGAGAAAAATCATCCTACAGACAATGACGGTTGAGGTCTCAGAAGTTGATGCAGACTCTGATCTATATGTTCTTCTTCCCAACTAGCAAAATGTTGGATAAACATCTATGGTACTAGAACTCTTTAACAAAATTGGCTTCTATGATCTTATCAACTTCAGCCTTGACCATGGAACTATGGTAAGGGTGCATATTTTTGGGAGGCTGCTTGAACCCGCAATGATTTTCCAGGAGACCGAAGTAGTGGACGACTACCTGGGGATCTAGTCTGGGAATCTTGTCATAACTCCAGATGAATACATCATGGTGTTTCTTGAGGAAGTACACATATTATTGTTTCTCCTCGAGAGGAATATCATCACTAATCAATGTGGGTTTTAGATATTCCTCCCTACCAAGGTTCACTGGTACCAATTCATCGACCATGGTGGAAATGCCCTCTTCAAGGGCGGGAGGAACATCCTTGAAATCCTCTTATTCACTTATGGAGGGGGGATCCTCGGCAGGAGGAGTTTCCTCTAAGTCAATATATCCCAATGGGCGACTGGTACCAGCCAGAGTGGTGGTGCACACTGCATCATGAGACTCCTATGCTGCCGAAACCATAATAATGAAGGTTTTCAGTTCGATCCCATCTGTTCTTCCACTCAAGGAGCCACACATGATGATATCGAAGTAATAGAGGTGTATCAGCTTGAACCAGATTATCCCATCCCTATTAAACAAGAAAGTATGGCGTATTGTTGTTTCCATGGGGAGGACATCCCAATATCTTATGGGTGTAGAGGGCTCTGGGATCACCCGAGTCTGATTCGTATAGGAGTATGAGGTGATCTTCCAGCATCACATAGACTTGGGAATGTGCTACCCCCTCATTCCAGAAACAACGAATCATTGTACCATGTTCAGGATTGTATTATCCAATCGGTGGATTGGAAAGATGTCGGTATCATCTTGATCTATCCACAGGTTGGTCACAGTCGTAGCATGCTCAGCCTCCTTACCCTGAATCTGCATATCCTTTATCTTGTAATAGTCAAAATCCAAGTAGAGGGATTTACCAAAGGAAAAGGAAGACAGATCACCTTGGAGTATGCCAACTCAACCATTAAGGTAGTTCTTGAGGCAATGGTGATATGATGAAGGAACCACCACATGTAGGTGGAGCCATGGCCTGCCAATCAACACTTTGTAGGCGACATCTTGGGAGACAACCATGAACTCAGTACTGGCTACCAGACCACCGAAATGAGTATTTAGCCGAATTTTTCCAAACAATTTCTATTCCATCCTATCATAGCCGTGAATTTTCAGGTCAGAGGGACTCAGATCATCCTTGGACAACCCCAGTTTTTGCAGTGTCTGAGTCATGATTTGGTTGATCTCGAAGCCTTTTTCAACAAGAAAGCAACGAACCTCTATGCCATTAAAAGGGATAGTGATGTACAATGGGTGAATTTTCCCCTATATGGGAGAGCCTTCATCTTCTCTAGACAACAAGATGATGGCCGGACATTCAACATGCTCAACTGCTTCAGCATGGAAGGCTTCTACAGCTGCTATCTGCATCTCAAATTGGAGGGGGCTTATTAAAGCCTCAGTGAGGGATTCATGCATATCCATTGATAGAATAAAGGCCTCAAGGATGGAGATCTTTGTGGGAATTCTAGAAAGATGTTTGAGGATTTCTTACTTCCATTCGAGGTGTGAGAATTTACTTACAAGAGGTCACTGGATGAGGGTCAGATGATTGAGACTGGTCCTTAGCAGAGAAAGGCTGGTCATGGTGTAGTTTAGGTGGTTATTCTTGATCAAACAGCACAAACAATGGTGAAGGTGGGCCTAATGACACCATATGAGAAGGTTGTGCGTGCTGAGATCTGCATTAGGCCTGTTGTCTTGTTTTAGTGGCATGCACAACCTGGATAGAAGTACTGACTGATTCAATATGAAGACCCATATTTCCGTAGCTCCGTTGATAATGGTGATGGCTGGGAAAATTGGGAGGATTTTCCTAGTGCTCCTCACTATCAGAAATAATGTATGGGTTTACCAGATCTACAATGTTAACAAAGTTGTACCCTTGACTTTCACTTGTAGATTAATCCACTAATGGACAGATTCTGGGAGAAATATCCATCTGTAGGGGCATGAAGTCGCTGAGAGTACAAGATGACGACGACATTGGAAGCAGTCTTTTTTTCCTTGTGCCGCCGATGCTTTCTCCTCTGGGAAGAGGACGGCTGAGCCGTTGATGCAAATGTACTGGCTGCAGGTGACGCGGCAGCATCTGAAGGTTTAGGTTTATTCAGATGTGCATGGATAATGCCATGGGCACGGGTGAATACCTTACGAGCCATCCAGTCACCAAAATTCTGGGACTCGCAGTTAGAAATCTGATTCCATTCGCCTTCGAGGTCACTAATGCTATGAGGCTTCAGAAATACACATACCACATGTGGCAAAACTTAGCCCAACCTGACTATGTTGTTATTGACCTAGTCTCGAAGCTAGTACTTAAACTTATAGCACTATTTAAGGGTGTTCCCAAGGATCTAGTAATAGGGGTAGTAATTAAGGTGATCAGTAATATCCGCCTCTTCTGGACACTTGCACTCAGGAAAACATATAAGTCCCTATTCCAAGGCACTGTGGAAATAACTGAGGACCTGAGCCTCATTGAATGAGTAGGTCTAGTTTCTCCTATTTGGGAAGGGGGACCTAGGTGCCTGGAATTGAGGGAGCGGGGGGGGGGGTGGTGGAGGAGCCTTTCGAGGAGGTGGAACTTGGTTATCTCACCCGACTGGTAGCGATGCATTACATAGTGGTGCCTACCGGTTCTGAGGTGGGTGCTATTGAGACAGAGGCTGCACCTGTGGTGGAGGGACTCTATGAGGCTGAGGAGGTGGCTCTACTGGTAATAATTACTGCTGTCTGGGGGACTCTATTTTTGTCACCATGGCAGGATCATTTTTAGGTAGCCTTCTTGCAGGAATTGTAGGAGGCAACGGGCGTACCTGATTGGCTGTCTGTAAGGCTTCCTCTAGGAACTGGACATTATTTGAGAAGTCTCATAATCTCTTATGGTAGTTCTAGGTGATCATATAGGTGACTAGTTCCATCTTGAAATTCCCCAAACTAATCATCACTATTTGTTCCTATGTCAGCGGCATGTCAAGGGAGTATGTGAGCCCTTTCCACCGGGAGAAAAAGTCCCTGAAACGCTTGTCATGCCTCTGTTTGCACTTGATGAGGTCTGCAATACTCATCTTATGAGTGGTGGAATAGAACTTGTAATGAAATTGCCTACGAAGATCTTCCCAGCTAAATATTGACCCGATAGGTAGCTAGCTACACCAGAGAAACATAGGTCCATCCAATGTATGTACGAAACATCATAGTTTGGTGGCCTCCACCTGCGCCGAAGTTCCTAACATGGGTCCTCATATTGAAATGAAGTGGGCCAGATGATTCAGCGGGTCACCCATCCCATTTAAGGGGGAGACGGTGGGATTTCAAAAACCTAGGAGTTCTGGAATATCATCCACCCATGCTGGATACAAATTTCCATCTGGTGGGATGGCTACCTGTCGTGTATTCAATTCCTCGAGGTGACCAATGAGCGCCGCCATGGGATCATCTGGTTGGGGGTTCACGTCTTGGTGAGGATTCCTAACCACCAGTGTGTTGGGGGTTCTTCAACATGATAAATAGGCCCAAAAACTCATGGAGCGACTAGTGGGACGTCCTACGGAGGAGCTAGGGGAATTTATGTTGGGCCCTGGGAATTTTCAGGCCGCTCCAGTGGATTTGGCGACACATACCGCACCCACTTGACATAAGTTCCAGCCTCTAACCTATCTGTAAGGGATTGATGGTCAGGTTAACCGGGATGAAATTCTCTGGGGGAATGTGTGTCTACCCCTTCTGCCTCGACCGAGGATCACCATAGTCTGGCCATCACTCCACGACACATTGAGCAAGGAGGTCATCAACCATCTTCTTTTTCTCCATGAGATGTTTATGCAACAATGATTTCTTGGGATCATCCTCTATATTTTGTACTAAGTCAGATGAGTAAGAGGGTTTGACAGCTCCGAGGTGCTCCATACCCTTGTTGAGATTCCGGCTGAGGAATAATGCCTCGGTGGGTGCAGGGAGACCTAGTCGATTTATCTACTGGTGAGTAACCCTTCTCAATGGGTCTAAAAGTTATGGAACTCCCCTGGGGGGGTATGTTTTCCCAAAGTATTTATGTCTCTATCCCTTCCTATAATATATTAGCCATGTTAATCATGACTCTACCTAGGGGAATATCCTTGATATCGTCTGACATTTCGGGCTAGCACCAGATCGAACTGAAGTGGAGGGTAGCATAATACCCCCAACCATGGATCTGAACATAGGGGAAGCCTCCTTGATAATCCTGTAGAGAAATTTAATGCTCTAGATGCATCATTGTTGGATGGTATTTTGGTGACCTGGTGACTCCGGGCATTAGGCCCCGAGGAGTGCTGCCAAATCAACCAAGTAGAATTATTGACCATTGACTTCAAAGTGTACCTGACTCTCTGGGTAGGCCACTGTTTGATGACAATGATAATATTGAGTCACCCAGAGGGTCTATTGAAAGCATCCAAACTCTTCATGGGTGAGTGATTTCGACACACTGATGTTTGGAACTACGACTAGTCAAAACATCTATGGGAAATGGTCTACCGCAAGAATGTCCCACAAGCTCCCTAGCCCAGATTTGGGGTCTAGCCCTTGGTTTCCCCACTCATCAATCAGAGGCGGTTGGGGAACTAATTGTGGTACGGAAGAATACCGCTGAGATGGTAGGCTGGTTGGTGGAGAATATGGGGATCGGGCTGAAAAACTGCCACATCATGGGAAATCCTCCGAAGAGTGAAGTGTCTTGGCCATCCAAAAGATTAAGACGGGATGGTGACCATAGTTTCTGGCATAGGTACTGTGACTACTGGTGTTGGGCCATATTGTTTCTCATTCACCATCGGTCCTCAGAATAACTCTCTATAATCTCTTGTCGATGTAGAGAATTATCTTAGTGATAATGGTGGTGATTGCATAGTCGTACCCTAGGGATACACCAAATCTTTACCCACCTAGAAGTATATGTGGTGGAAGGATGGGATCCAGTGGACCTCACAATCCAGAAGTATGAGGTTGCTATGCCTCGTTCCTACCCCGACAAATGACATAGAGGGTCGAGGTGAGGGGTATATTGCTGAGTCACATTCGACCTCATAATCTAAGAAACATACAAGTTTAATCTCGGTATGAACCTTACTAAAATTATTATTATGGTGGTGACGACCTACCTTCCATCCCCATCATGGCTCTTCGAGACAAGGTTTATTTCTGTCTCAGGGAAGTCCTTCAGCCGAACTGGTGCTAGGGTGCAGAGGACTTCTACCTGAGTGAGCTGGGGTGCGAGGAGCACCTGGACATATGTCAAAGGGAACACAGGGGGGACCTCCATGTCCACTGGATGATGTGTAGAGTGAATCTCTATGGGAAGTGCTTGAGCGTGTAGGACCTCCGTCGGAGTTGGTAGGAGCATGGGTAAGACCTCTATGCCCACTTCCCCAAGTAGTGTCATCATGGGGAGGGTCCTCGTACTGGTCAAGACAAACACAAGTAGGACCTCCGTAATGGGTGCCAATGAAGCAAGGCTGAACCTCAGTCCTCTGATTTCTGGGGAGAGTAGGACCTTTTCCAGATGTTGTAAGGGCATGTGGAATTCCCCACGATGGAGATTGGATGGATGTGTAACATTTATGAACTGGCGGCCTTTGGCGGGAGGATGGACTCCATACCCGATGTCATGAGCGCGGAAGAGGCTTCCGTATTGAGTGTCACTACAACGGGGAAGACCCACATTCCTATTGAAGGTGGCATGGGGAGGACCTCCATGATGAACTTGGATACAGGGAGGACCTGAGCTCTCATTAGTGATTGTACAGGGAGGACCTCTGTACTGGGTATCATTTCCACAGATCGCCCTGCGGTGGGCGCCACCTATATCAGCGATCGGTTGACTCGACCCAGCCTACCCATAGGGTGGTTGGGGCCTCAATCTGTTCCGGGTATCTATATGGAAATGCCCGATATATAAAAGGAAAAGTTGGTATACGTTGGTGGTGGCACGAGCCACGGTAGTCACTGATATAGACGCCCCTCAGCGGGCATCCCCCCAGCCTGCACTCGACGCTGGTGTCGGGTCAACCAGATTGTGGCTAGCAGTGCTGGTGCACAAATTACCTATTCCTAAGCTCATAGGTCCGGGAGACAGTATCGGCGTGACCCAGTGGGGGCCCTCCTTGGGAGCCCCTGGAATGGGATCCTATCCGGGTTGGCCCACACATCCCCACCTCATCGATGTATGGTAGGGAGTCATCAAAGCATTCCGGTGAGAGGCTCTCGAAATGGTTGTGTGTCAGAGTGGGGAGAAATGGCTCCCTATGTAGCCCTTGGGGGCAGCTATGTTATGAGGCACAAATGGCTCTAAATCTTGGCAGGCCATTATTTAGATTTGGGATAATCTCATCCTCCTTGTATCGGTGGATGAGGTCATTTATCACCCTTCTCCGAATAAACATAGAGAGGGATATGGGGAATGGTCACCTAAAAGTTGTGGATATAGATGCTTTTTTGAGGGAAATGGGGCCACACGGGATTTCCACGATGGAGTCTCCCCTTACCCTACGTCGGTAGCTGGGTGGTGATCAATTTCCTGATATGACAGCTTGGGACCTAAAAGGCAGATAGATTAAATCATTAGTGCTGAAACAAGGAAATCAAAGTCTAGTTACCCAACACCATTTTGACTTCCATGGATGGTAAGAAGGATCCATGATGATAACGTCGCATACCAGGATGTCCAACGATTAACTGAACCAGCTTCTAGTGAGTTTAATACCAGGACCAGTATTTTCTTTGTGGGACCTGTCACTAGATACATGGATCTGGTGACATTCTAGTCCACTGATGTCTCAAAATCAACTAATGTCCACATTGAGTAGAATAATTTCACATCGGGTTCATCATTTCTGTTTCTGACGATTTCACCAGGGCACACATCTGTCTGTTTCGGAGGACGCATAGTTGTTTCCCCGTATTCCCAATTTCCAAAGGAGGGTGACATCTATTAGTTATTAAGGGATGTTTTATCCTTAAATAAAATAGGATGATGGGATTTTAGTTACTCCTTCCATTGATTCCTCCTCAGAACTCATCACGTAGTCTGGGTCTCCCACTTAGATTAAGACGTTGTTTGTGAAATTCTTCCTAGTCCCATGTCTTCATGGATGCCGGTTAATTACACTACTTCTGTCAGGATATTCCAAGGGGTCCGGTCAGGGCAACAACCTTTGTTTGGGGGAGTAGTCACATTTAACATCACTTGCGTGTTTGGATACTGGATCACCGACGAATCTGTAGGAAAGAAATAATGATGTAGATGCTCTATATACAAGAGGGAGGGGGGTGATTTGTATACTTTAAAATTTTCCTTAAACAAGGAAAGATCTGTGTTTAAAAAAGTTAATCTAAGAAAATTCACAACAGCTCTAACACCAATTGGAGAATTGGAACAAGGAAAGAAGTTACAAACATCTAGTTCTATGCACTTTCTTAAATCTGGAAAGTGATTCAGAAAATAGGTTCTAGAAATATGGATCTAGAAATTGAAACATATCCAATGATTACAAAGTGATATTCTACCTTAAAGCGTATAGAATCTAAATGAATCAGAGTACTAGTGTAAGGTAATATAAGAAGATTATACATTCCTTACAATACAATATGCAATGGAAAAACAAGTATTACAACTACAAGTAACAAACAATAACTCTTTTAACCCAAAGAGAAGGGTATCCAACAACCTTGGATAAAGGTCCCTTGATTTATACATTCAAGCATGTCTGTCTTACCCACACTAGGGTAAGGCCTCGATACGAAGATCAGAGTCTCTATCTTGCTATCCCTGCAAGCCCTCAACTTTAAGTTAGTTGGAACCTCTGTCTTCCTTATCAAGGAAGCCCTTGAACTTCAAGGTAGTCAGCACCTCTGTCTTCCTATCCCAAGAAGACCTGGAATGTAATCACCAACATTTGGAGTCGCACGAAGCAATCTCAACGAGCGGTTCAGTACGCACAAGGAATGAAAATATTCTCTCTCTATAAATCACCTTAACAGCGTGTGGTCTCTAGATCGATCAAATTCTTATTGAGCTCTTTCAAATGAGCTCCTATTTATTGGCTTGGTCAGCTCCCTCTCCAACGGTCATATTTTCCCTAAAATTTAGAGGGACCTGTACATGTGTAACTCAACCAACGGTTAGTTTGAAAAAGAATGGATGACATCGTTTAATAAAAAACCATGTATAACTAAATG
Source organism: Viscum album (assembly GCA_963277665.1). Taxonomy (NCBI): domain Eukaryota; kingdom Viridiplantae; phylum Streptophyta; class Magnoliopsida; order Santalales; family Viscaceae; genus Viscum; species Viscum album. Next base: position 644,159,314 of record OY728125.1, on the reverse strand, counting down.
CACGGCATCATTTTGTAATGAAGCATATGTAAGAAAAATCCATAAAAAAGAATTCAGAGTGTAAGAAAATTAAAATTTTGGTGTCTAACCAAAATGAAATTCCGTGTCTATGTTATGAAATGTTCGGATTCTGTTTTATAGGAATTTTGAGTCTGGTCACACCAGAGTTCACAATCTGGACTTACAGAGTTTGAAGTCGAACTAGTAAAAGCTTAATGTCGAGATTCATAAGAGTTTGGAGTCGAACTCATGAAAGTTCGGAGTCAAACTTCATAAGAGTTCAGAGTCAAACTCATTAACGTTTGGAGTCAAACTTCATCAGAGTTCGGAGTCGAACTCAAGAAAATTCAGAGTTGAACTTCATAAGAGTTCAGAGTCGAACTCATGAAAGTTCGAAGTCGAACTTTATAAGTGTTTGGAGTTGAACTCATGAAAGTTTGGAGTCAAACTTCATAAGAGTTCGGAGTCGAACTCATGAATGTTCGGAGTCGAACATCATAAGAGTTTGGAGTCGAACTCATGAATGTTCGGAGTTGAACATCATAAGAGTTTGGAGTCGATATCATGAAGGTTCGCATCCATAATTCGAAGTGGAACTTCATTACAGTTCACATATAGAATTCGGATCCTAAAAACAGAATACTCCAACTCTTTGACATTATATGATTCCGGGATTTTGGGTATGAATTAGGTTTTTGTATTTAAGAAAAATATTGATATGTATAAGAAAATCTAGGTTAGGGTAAATTTCCTTAAAGGAGAAAATTTTCCTTATGGAGGTAAAATATCGATTTTCTTAAGTATAAGGTGTTTGTGATTTTCAAAACAAGAAGGAATGGACAAGTCATAAGGAAAACCTTATTGACTCAACAATCTCCCCCTTTTTGGAAAGCACAAACATCCCTACAGAAAAGGAATATAAAGACAAAAATTTTATTAGACTTTGAAATTAAAACTTATCTCCCTTTGTTCATGGATAAAAGTGAATAAAAATAACTCCCCCTTAGGCATTTAAACTCTAAGGATTGTATTCTGAATTTCCAGAGTGGAGTTTTCATTATCATGGGAATGAAGAATTTCATAGTGAGAAACTCCCCCATACTTTAAGGATATTTTAAAATTTTATTTCTCCACTTTTTAGTGGTTCTTTTTCCTTCTACCCCTTAGGAGTAGTTCTTTTTCCTTCTCCCCTTTGTGATTTTCAATAATAATTGAAGGGAATGGAAAAGAACAAAAATGATACATGAAACATTATTATATAATAAAATACAACAACCCAAATTTTCATTAGAGTTGGGAAAAACTTTTACAAGAAAAGAAAAGTACAACAAAAGATCGGAGTGGGTTTATTTGTCTTTATTTTCCTTTGGGATCAACTTCTTCAACAAATTTTTGAGTTTCTTCAAATGCCTTTGGTCTTCCTCGATTTTCCTCTCTAAGGCTGAGATACTTTCCCCTAGAACTTTCAAAGCTTCTGCCTGAGCCTTCAAGGCATCTTGTTGTATCTTCACCAACTCATCTTGGTTTACCAGTCTTTTCTCAAGCTTGATCCGGAGATTTCTATCACTTATAAAATTTTGAGCCAGAGAATTAGCCTTGTCATTTAGTTCCTTAACTCGTTGACTATGAGAATTCTTCTCATCAATCAACTCCTATTGAAGATTTTTAATCTTTTTATCCTCGGTGTTAAAAGCATATTTCACTTCATTCTGAAAATTATCATACACAACCAAGCCTTCTTCAACTCTCTTAGACCACAATGTTATTTTTCTACAACAATTTCTATGCACATCATCAATGATGAGAAAAATTATATGGTAGGACTCAATATTTATACACTTATCTATGACCATGGATAAGGAATCCGATTTCTGATTCATACTCTGTTGCAACATATGGCATCTTGAGTCTATAGTTGGAAAAATTGGAATGGTGTCCACCAAATTTTTTAGAGATCCAACCACAAAATCATGCCCATGAGTTGATGACTCTGAAACAGATAAAGCTCTTGGAGATTGTTCTTCTTCAATTTGCACCAGTTTCCTCTTAGAAGAACCACCAACCTCCTTCTTCCTAAAGAATTCTTTTGTTGGAGTATCCATGAGATCTTGCTTCCCCTTATCAGATTTCGGAATTGGTTCCACATCAGGAGATACTTCCTCGGATTCAGAAACATGAATAATCTGGTCTTCATCTGGTTTCTGCTTTTCTTGTCCTTCCTCAAGAAAATTCCTCTCATAGGATTCTTCCTCATCATACAAAACATTTTCTTCTTCTTCTTACTGTTGCTTATAATCATTCTTACTACCTTCCTCTTTTCCCTTTCCGGGAGTTACTAAATTTCCGGATTCTTCCTTATATTTATAAACCTATACTTTCTTGATCAAGGCATCCAAATATTCACTTCCCTCTTCTTCTTCTTCTTCTTCTTCATAATCTTCCTCTACTTCTTCAGGAGCTTCTTTTTCAGATTCTTCAACTACTTCTTTACCCTTGGATATTTCCAGAGTGACAAAGTTCTTAGCTGGAGTTTCTGGTAAAGAAGGTTAAGAACTGAAAGTTTCTGGAATGGAAAGCATTTTAGAAGCTAACTCTGTAGCTTTCAGAAAATATTGCACCACTTCAGCTTTAGACAATTTCTTTTTCATCTTCTTTTCTTTTGCCTGCTTCTCTAACTCTTTCGCAGCTCTTTCTTTTAAGGACTTAGCATCTGCAGGGTCCGATCTGAAATGTGGATCACCTTCTTTCCTCATCTCTTTATCTTCCCTCCACTTGGCTTCCACTTCATCTGCATATGTTTTCTGCTTCTTCGGTTTGGGGGGAGCATACTGATTTCCCTTAGCCTTGGGATTTTCTTTATCAGTAATCACTTCCTTAATCTTTCTCTTCTTTCTTCGATTTTTAGATGGTTCCAGAGTCTGTGTACCTTTCTGAAGTTCCTCAACCTCTTCCACAGAAAGAGGGTAGAATTCTCTTAATTCAGAAGAATAACCCATCTTCATCCTCTTCAAAGTATCATCACTTTCCAGCATAAGCTTACAATTCTGTACTTTTGATTTGCAAGCAACCTTGAAGGATTCTAAGCACCGAACTATCAGATTAGATATCAAGGTAGGGTACATAATTATTTTAGCTCTCAAGTTCCCTTCTTTTATGTTCTTGATCGTAATCAAGACATGCCTCTTCAAATTTATCTTTCATAGATTTACCAAGAAATCTAAGACATAGATATCACTTTTCTTCAAATTATCCTTGTCACCTATAATTGGTATGAGAAAACCTTGTACCCAGAGCTGTAGAATCTTATTATTCAGAGTGAGATGAGCAATCTCAGCAGTCATAGCATCCTTAAGTCCAAGACATTTTAAAGCCTTCTCCTTGTTGAAACTTCCTTGCTCATCTGGAATCTTATGTGAGCAAAACCAAGCTTCCCCATCATAGGACAAACCAACCAAGCTCACGACCTTGGTGTAGGATAGATTGTAAGTCTTCCCATAAGACATAAATGAAAACCACTCTCTACCATCTTCCACCTAGAAGGAAACATACTCATAAAACTCGATCAGAAAATTAGTATAAATAGGATCTTATTTCACTGACTTGAACAAGCATATATCTTTCCAACTATTCAATTTTATATTATTTTTCATAATATAATCAAGCTTGTAAAAATCCAGATGCACTAACCTTTCCCTGAAGACTAACAACTCTGTGATTGGCTTTGAAGTTGAAATTTCTTGAGGTGTTTCTTCAACAGACATTTGGAACAGAGAGATGTGAAGGATTCAGAATGGCCTTGCAAAGATCGGAACCGGTCTTAAGAAGAGAAGCAGGGCTTCGAGACACGAAAGCTTTGAAAAACCGATATGGGACGAGTCTTGGGGTCCCCATTATATAGGTGATGGATGTGACCTTTGGTATTCTAAAAGCCATCTAACAGTTGAAAAACTTTTTGATATGATCTGACGGTTGAGAACACTCTCACAAGGAAAACATTACTCCGATATTTTGAGGTTTTAAGAAAAACATTCGGATTTAAGGAAAACATTATATGAATTTTTTTAAAAAAAAACAGGAACATACCAGCAAGAAAAATATGATGATGAAAACTTAAGTAAGGAAATCATACCTTTCGGATTGGCTAAAACGATTGTTCGTAATTGGTAATATTCTTCTTGAAGAAATGAATTTAAAAACGAAAAAAACATTATAAAAAAAATATTCATTATCAAAGTTCATTACAAAAATCTCATTACGAAAGTTCCAGTATGAAAATCTCATTACGAAGATCCAGTATGAAAATCTAACTATGAAAGTTCCTGTACAAAAATCACATTATGAAAGTTCCCATTACCAGAAATTTCCATTCTGAGAATATCCATTCTAGATATTTCTATTCTGAGAATTTACATTCCAAAAATTTCCATTCCGAGAATATCCATTCCGAGAATATCCATTCAGAGAATATCCATTCCGAAAATCTCTCTTCCGAAAAATTTCTATTCTGAGAAATTCCAAAAACTTGTTACGAAAAATTTTAGTTACACAAAAAAACTATCAATAATTTTTTTTGGTTAAATAGCACACAAATATACTCCCCCTATGAAAATGAGTTTATTACTGTAAGTAGAGTTGTTCAAAAGGAAGTTAATGAAGAAGGATTAACTTATGGTTATCATTCGTAACTTCTATTTATTGTATTAAAATCTATTGGAGGGTAAAGATTTTGTGAAAATATCAGCATGTTGATCTTTCATTCTGATAAACTGAAGAATGATATCTCCATTAAGTGTGTGATCCCTAATAAAGTGATGCCTAATATCTATGTGTTTTACACGAGAGTGATGTGCAGGATTCTTATTGAGGGCAATGAAACTTGTGTTATCACACAAAATTTGAGTCTCAGTAAAACTCAAGACATAATCTGTGAGTGTGTGTTCCATCCACAACCCTTGAGCACAACAACTTCCAGCTGCTACATATTCAGATTCAGCAGTGGAAAGTGCTACGAATGTCAATTCTTGCAGGACCAAGAAACTAATGAATCTCCTAAGAAATTACAAGTTATAGATGTACTATTTCTATCCATTCTACATCTACCAAAGTCAGTATCTAAAATTCTTTTTAAAATAAAATAATTTCTAGAAGTATAAAATAACTCTAGCCCCATGGTTCCCTTTAAGTAGTGAAAAATTATTTTTACCGCCTTTAAGTGAGATTCCTAGGATTAGATTGATATCTTGCACATAAACATACTAAAAACATTATGTATGGTCAACTAGCTTTTATGTAAATTAGACTTCCTATCATACCTCTAAAAGATGTGTGTTATACTGGTTTCCTAGCTTCATCAAGATCTAAAGAGTTTGAGGTACCGATGGGAGTACTTATACTCCTTGTGTTGTCATAACCATAAATTTTAAGAAGATATTTAATATACTTATGTTGAGATATATAGGTTCCTTCTGGTCTTTGAGAAATTCGAAAACCGATGAAAAATGTTAACTCACCCATCATACTCATTTCAAATTCAGATTTCATTAGAATTGAAAAAGAATCAGTTAAAGATTGCTGAGTTGAACCAAATATGATGTCATCAACATAAATTTGAACAATAAAAACATTTTTCTTATCTTTATTTATAAAAATATTTGGATCTGAATTTCCCTTAACCTAGTTATTTTGAAACAAAAATCCGGTAAGTCAATCATACCAGGCTCGTGGGGCTTGTTTAATGCCATACAAAGCTCTGGTAAGTCTAAATACATGATCAGAATGTTTTTTATCTTCAAATCCAGGAGGTTGATCAACAAAAACTTTCTCTTGAACATAACCATTAAGAAAATCACATTTCACATCCATTTGAAAAAGTTTAAAATTGAAGAATGCTGTAAAGGCAAGTAGAATACGAATAGATTCAAGTCTTGCTACTAGAGTATATATTTCTTCATAGTCTATTCACTCTTCCTGATTATAGCCTTTAGAAACTAGTCTAGCTTTATTTCTTACAATGACCCTATTTTCATCACACTTTATTCCGAACACCCACTTTAATCCAACAACAGAAGTTTCCTTAGGTCTTTCAACCAAGGTCCAGACTTTATTCCTTTCAAATTCATTTAGTTCATCTTGCATGGATTTGATCTAATCATCATCACCTAAAGCTTTATCAGTGCTTTTTTGGTTCTAATTGGGAAAGAAATGATAGATTTTGTACTTCATATCTCAAGGAACTCCTAGTACTTACAGGTTGATTTACATCACCAATGGTACTATCCCTGGGATGATTCGTAAGGAATACCTGGTTTGGGTTTTGTAAAACCTGTTCATAAACATAGTGTAGAAAGTCTTTTGGGGTAAATGTTTCAGAAGTATCTTCTTGAACATTTACTTTATCAGAAGGATCTTCTATCAGAGGTTGATAATCAGCTTTTGAAAACACAGCTGAGGATGTAGGTTGGGATGGTTTAAAAACAAAAGGATCAAATTCATCAAATTTTACATGCACTGTTTCTTCAACAGTACAAGTATTTTTATTGAAAACTCTATAAGCCTTAGAAGATGTGGAGTAGCCTAAGAAAATTTCTTCATCAGATTTTGGTGTGAATTTTTGAAGATTATCTTTAGTGTTCAAGATGAATACCTTGCATCCAAAAATCTTGAAGAAGGAAAGTCTAGGTTTTCTACCATTCCATAACTCATAAGGAGTTTTATTAAGAAACCGTCTAATCAAAACTCGATTTATAGTATAACAAGTAGTACATATAGCTTCATCCCAGAAATGTCTAGCTATATAATATTCACTCAACATGGTTCTAGTTATCTCTTGAAGGATTTCTTCTTTCAACTACACAATTTTGTTGAGGAGTTCTAGGTGCTAAAAAGTTGTGAGTAATACCTTTTCTACTACAAAGAGTTTCAAAATCAGAATTTTGAAATTCTCCTCCATGATCACTATGAATCGTTTTCAGTGGAAGGTTTTTCTCATTTTTAACTTGTGCTCTAAAACCTTTGAAATAAGAAAAAGCTTCAGACTTCTTTTCTAGAAATTAGACCCATGTAATTCTAGTGTAATCATCAACTAGAACAAATACATAGTATTTTTTTCCAATTCTTCCAGTTTGTGTTGGACCAAAAATATCCATATGCACTAATTGTAATGAATTAGTTGTTGAGACTTCACTGATTGATTTTAAACTAGATTTATGTTGCTTTCCATATTTACAAGGATCACAAACTTTAGAAGAATCAAATCTAAGCTCCGATAGATCCTTAAATAGTTTCTTCTTAGAAAGTTTACATAAGTTCCTAAGGTTACTATGACCTAATATTCTATGACATAACCAAGAATAATCTTCCATTGCACTAAGGCATGGTAGGTGTTGGCTCCTAAGGTCTTCTATGTTCAAAGTGTAAACATTCTCTTGCCTATTGGCTGAGAGAATAAATTCTTCATTGGAATTGTGAACTAAGCATTTATCATTCCTAAAATTCACAAGGTATCCTTCATCAAATAACTGACTTATGCTAATGAGGTTTTTCTTAAGACCCTTGACAAATAAAACATTTGAAATCAAAGTTTTACCAAGAATAACAATATTACCTATACCAACAATTTCTCCCGGAGCATTATCTCCTAATGTTACCTTTCCTCCTTTCGTCTTGATGATCTTTTCAAAATAGCTTTTGTTACCAGTCTTGTGTCGGGAACATCCACTATCCATGTACCATGTATTTTTGTTGGTACTTCCTTTATCTTCCTGAAAACAAGAAAAGAATTAGACTTTCAGAATCCAAACTTGTTTGGATCTGAGATTTCCAGATAACAAAATTTTAGGTAACCACACCTTTTTAGAAAAATAGGCTTTATGAAAACCTAGAGATTGGGTTTTATTTAAGGAAACATTTTTTGCCCAGTGACCACCACATTGACACTTGGTACAAAACGGGGCACTTTGTGGAACAAAGTAGTTGTTATTAAAATTTTGTTTTGCATGGGTATAACAAAATCTAGATTTGTTTCTTAAATGTCGTATTTGAGAATACATTTTATCAAAAATTTTGTTACCATGGATAAAGCTTGATAAACACTTATTTAAGGTAAAAATTTCGGACTTGAGTTTTATAACCAAGTTTTTATCTTCAAAATCATTAGATTTCTAACTAGAGTTATGCTCGAAAACACTTTTCTTAGAAATTACTTTTTCTAATTATTTAGAATGTTTGTTCTTATCAGAGCTTACTTCCTCATGATTTTTTGAAATACTTATAAAATCAGAATTTTCCCTATCAAGATCACTAGAATGATCTGATATTTCTTTCATAAGAATAGTATTCCTAGAGTTTTCATTATCATGTTTTTTATTGAGTTTGGAATTCTCAATCTCAAGAAGTTCAACAAACCTAGAAACATCTTCATAGGTAGGTGAAGTATTTTCTTCATCAGAAGAGGATTCTTCATATGAAGAGTTATAATACTTACTATCATTATAATTTAAAGATAAATTGGTCAATGATTCAACATTGTGTACCTTAGCCATAAAGCAATGATTGTTAATAGGTTATCTGGCTATAAGACCAAGATTTTTCTGCCCTGAAGTTTCATAATCAAAATATTCATCTGAAGAGTCACCACCACTGGCACTCCAGGTGTCATTTTATTTCAGAACATTATTAGCTTTGGAATAATAATACTTCATTCTGTTCCTTTCAGAATGCCTTTCTTTCATTTATTTCTTTTTGAGCAAAGGGAAATCAGGTCTAATATGTCCAGCCCTCTTGCATTCTTAACAAGTAACTTTTATATCTTTCCTATCATTACTTTCCTTTTTCTTATACTTAGATTGAAAATTTCTCTGGCTAGCTATCTTGTTCATCCTTCGAGTAAGATTTGCTAACTCATTCACTGAGACTTCACTCTCACTAGATTTGGATTGGACAATAACTTTCATAGACTTAGATCTAGTTACTCTCTTAGGAGTCTTTTCTTTCATATGATTTGATGTTGTGGTAAAAGCAACAGTACCATTCCCATTCTTCTTTTAATGTTGTCAGCATCTCTCTTCATTCTTGTTTCATGTTGGAGAAGAGTTCCAAAATGTTCAACTAATGAAATTTGAGTAACCTTCCTATTCTCATAAATAACTGTTCTTTTTTATTCCCACTCATTATGCATAATGTCTATAATCTTATAAAAAAGGGATTCATCATCCAGACCTTTCTCTCCCATAGACTGAAGACTATTCACTATAGTCATAAATCTCTGGTGAAATTTACAAATTGGTTCCCTATATGGAAAATTGAATCCATGGTATTCAGCTCTAAGCATAGCTCTCCTAGTTTCAATCACTTTAGAAGTCCCAAAGTGTGTAACCTCTAACTTCTTCCAAACACAATTAGCTTCTTCACAAGAAGAATTTTGTCTATATATATTTCTAGTCATTGAACAAATTATTGTAATACGTACCTTATAATTGAGTTGATACTCTTGCTTTTCTTGGTTAGTGAAAGTTCTTACTTCTTTATCAGGAATTTTATAATCACCAGTAAGCATAATGAAATTATCCACTCCAGTATTGATAACAAAAGTCTTCATACGATCTATCCAATACTCATAATCATTACCATCAAAAATAGGTGGTCTTATAGGGTTTAGATTGTCTATGGATCCTACGTTTAAACCTTCCATTCTAAGAAAAACTTTGTCAACCAAACTTGTTAGTAGGAAAAGTTCGTAACCACAATGTTCGGAATGAACAAATTCGGAATGAAAAATTCAGAATGACAATTCTAAATCACAATTTGGAATGACAATTTGGAATGACAATGTATTTCTATGAAAGGATGAAGATTAATGAAAAAGTGAGCATGGAAAACTTATATATGACTATAAGTATTTCAGAGACCTCCTCTGATTCCAATTGTAGGATCGAAATAATGATGTAGATGCACAATATACAAGAGGTGGGGTGAATTGCATACATTAAAAATTTCCTTAAACAAGGAAATATCTAATTTTAACAAAGCTAAACTAAGAAAATTCATAACACCTCTAACAACAATTGGAGAATTGGAACTAGGTAAGAAGTTACAAACTTCTAGTTCTATGCACTTGCTTAAATCTGGAAAGTGATTCTGAAAATATGTTTTGGAAATACGGATCCGGAAGTTGAAAATTAACCAATGATTACAATATGAGATTCTACCTTATAGTCTATAGAATATAAATTAATCAGAGTACAAGTTTAAGGAAATATAAGAAAATTAAACATTCCTTACAATACAATATGCAGAAAAAAAAACTATTAGTACAACTACAAGTAAAAAACAATAACTCTTCTAACCCAAAGAGAAGGGTATCCAACAACCTTGGATAAAGGTCCCTTGATTTATACTTTCAAGAAAGTCTGTCTTACCAACACCAGGGTAAGCCCTCGATATGAATATCGGAGTCTCTGTCTTGCTATCCCCACAAGACCTCAACTTCAAGGTAGTTAGAACCTATGTCTTCCTCAGTAAGGAAGCCCTCGAACTTCAAGGTAGTTGGCACATCTATCTTCTTATCCCCAGAAGTCCTCGAATGTAATCACCAACATTCGGAGTCTCACGAAGCAATCTGAACGAGCGGTTCAGTACGTACAAGGCATGAAAATATTATCTCTCTAGAAATAACCTTAACATCATGTGGTATCTAGATCGATCAACTTCTTATTGAGCTCTTTCAAATGAGCTCCTATTTATAGGCTTGGTCGGATCTCTCTCCAACAGTCATATTTTCCTTAAAATTCAGAGGGACTTGTACACGTGTAACACAACCAATGGTTAGTTTGAAACAGAATGGACGATATTGTTTAATAACAAAACATGTATAACTGAATGCATGACATCATTTTGTAATGGAGAATATGTAAGAAAAATTCATAAAAATTAATTCAGAGTGTAAGAAAATTAAAATTTCAGAGTCTAACCAAAATGAAATTTGGAGTCTATGTTAAGAAATGTTCAGATTCTATTTTATTGGAATTCAGAGTCTGGTCTCCCTAGTGTTCAGAATCTGAACTTACAGAGTTCAAAGTTGAACTAGTAAAAGTTCGTAGTCGAGATTCATAAGAGTTCGGAGTCGAACTCCTGAAAGTTCGGAGTCAATATTCATAAGAGTTTGGAGTCGAACTCATGAAATTTCAGAGTCGAACTTCATAAGAGTTTAGAGTCGAACTCATGAATGTTTGGAGTCGAACTTCAAAAGATTTCAGAGTCAAACTCATGAAATTTCAGAGTCAAACTTCATAAGTGTTCGGAGTTGAACTCATGAAAGTTTGGCGTCGATGTTCATAAGAGTTCGTAGTTGAACTCATGAAAGTTCGGAGTCGAAATTCATAAGATTTAGGAGTCGATATCATGAAGGTTCACATCCAGAATTCGGAGTGGAACTTTATTATAGTTCACATCCAGAATTCGGATCCTAAAAATAGAATACTCCAACTCATTGACATTATATAATTCCGGGATTTTGGGTATGAATCCTATTTTTTTATTTAAGAAAAATATAGATATGTATAAGAAAATATAGGTTAGGGTAAATTTCCTTAATGGAGAAAATTCTCCTTATGGAGGTAAAATATTGATTTGATTAAGTATAAGGTGTTTGTGATTTTCAAAACAAGAAGGAATGGAACAGTCATAAGGAAAACCTTATTGACTCAACAACATATGGGTTTCTTCCACTTATGATAGGGCTAGTCGAGGGTACATAATCCCGAGGCATCCAATGTCGAATGCAATGAATTATATGCATAGGTATGTATCTGAGGTTTTCCTCAGCTTCCTATGTTTAACACAAGGTATTCTGTGAGTTTAACAATATAGAAGAGATGGATCAGACTGATCAGAAAACTGACTGGAGTGGATCAAATGGGTGACACCCATTGAGGGAACACTGATGCTGGGAGCAGTAAGAATGTGGGTGACATGATTTCACAGGGATGTGGTGGCCTAGGTAAGAATCAGGATGGATGTGGATTACAGAGAGTGGATGGAGAGTGAGATAGATCCGATGTGAGGTCAACAGTGAAGTTGGGATGGATCATCGAAGATACTTCCAACCTATCCCCGTGGTAGGTAATCAATATCTTCATAGTTTAGTGGGGTGATGGGACACATGAGGAGGTGACCCATATAAATGGGACCCGGAGGAAGTGGAACCTCTAGGTGTGGGCATGGTCTTCCCGAAACACAAATGCTTAAGGGATAGTCCAGGACGAGACATGGGTGATGGGCTTGATCCATAGGGAGGCTTCCTACAAACCTTTCCTTTGCAAGGATCAAAGTACATGTAGTTCAGAACGGGGCATGGAATTGGGGTGTGTGTAGAGGAAAACTACTCGATGACATGCTGGGGCTTATGCATGGATAGAAGCCTGAGGTTGGTCTGACACTCGAGGGATGGCCATAGATGTGGGTACCAACAAAGGGGACTATAATTATAACGACCCACACTTTACATACATTGTTAATACTTCAAAATTGAATCACACTTATTACAACATATGACAAAACCACAAAGGACCGTATAGGTATAGTGTCTTTAGAAACTGGGAAACATAAACAACTGGTTCATAAATCTTCTACAGTGTCTCTCATTTATTTCATCATATCTAGGGTCCCTTTTAGCATATTCTACTTAATATCCATCTTCCTGGCCTGGGGAAAAGAAAACATAAAAGGGTGAGCTCAAATGCTCAGCAAGGGAAAATAAAGGAAATAAAAATCATATCATATCTTGTTGAAAATTAAAACCTGCAAAAGAGATCATAATATCTTAACATGGAATAAATCATAGAAGTGAAAATGAGATCCCCATAATCATAACATAAAACTTGAAACTTTGTGGCATGCACACATAATCATGGAAAATCATTTCTTGTTAGTCATGACTCATTGCCAAGACTATCTTAGTGGACAAAGTCCCTTTCTGAACCGAGTTCACTCCTCGTTTCAGTCCTGTATCACTGAACCGAAATAACCTTCCGTTCCAGCCATGTCTATCTCATGAGATATAAAATCTTTACCCAATGCATTGGAGGGAGATATAGGTCCCACCCATCTTATAATGAATCCTTTCTTATGTGTGCCACATAATCATAAAACATACATCATCGCATAACACATGTAACAAAAATGGGATTCTTGAAACATCATGACATCATAAATCAATTCATATAAGATAAAGGAATTCATAAACATAATTCCATCACAACATAGTAAAATCAATGTAAAAATATGGATAGAAACAGAACCCTTTATTATCTTAGATGGAAAATAATTTTGATAAAACACTTGAATTGAATTCTTGAGGAAAATATCCTTTCTTCTTAAAAAACATTTTTCCTTTCATAACATGTCATACAAATTTAAAATAAAAGAAGTTGATTAAAAATAAACTTGAAAACTTGTAAAGGAAGCTTCTTTGAAGTAATGTTTTAAAAATCCATTCATGCCGTATAAGTTAAAAAAAACATTCTTCGTACTTTTGTCGGAAAAGTCAAAAAGTACCTCGTACGGAAAAACGACAAAAGATTCCTTTCATATTCTTTACTAAAAACTCACCTAAGGGTAAAATTGGATTTAAACTATTTCAAGTGGATGGAAACAATATTACATATTGAGGGAACATGTATGTGGATGATAAAATACACCCCAGAAAATACTTACGAATAAACAATCTCGGATAAAAATGAGATTGTGATATTTCCCTTACCTTAGGTCCGATTCGCTTTGTTCGTGTCCGAAGCTCCTGTATAATGGTTTAAATAATGTTATTGACTTATTCCAGAATCATACATATTGATATGATATCATATATGGTCATATTATTAGCTTCTTGTTATTAATATTTCATTGTTACTTGTTACTCGGGTCTTTATAACTTTTTGTTCTTATACGTGTTTTGTCGAATAAGTTCTTATTCTTATCTTTAGGTTATAGATAATTCATTTCCAGAATATTATTAGTGTAGTATATACCATATTCATTCATTCAATTCATTTATATAATCATTATGAAATGAAGATCATGTAGAACGAGTCGCATCACATCGTGGAGACGGTATTCCGTACGTACGCACGAGTGATGATATCGTTCCTATGATCGTGGAATTGTATTGGAGTATATATATATATTATTTCAGTATAAATATTACTTAATAATAATCATATATAGTTACTGATTACACCATTATACCCATCCTTGTAAGGTGATGGTGGAAAATAGATTACACCACGGCGTGGAGACGGTATTCCGTACGTACGCACGCGCGGTGATTTCATTTTTCCGTAGGATGGATAGAAGGTGAATTAGGGTTGTTTCATATTTATAATAACATATCAGTATGTAAGTAATACTGATGTTATTACTTTATCATGAAACAACTAAAGAACAATAAGTTGAAGAAGAAAGAAATTGAAAAGATCGGTAATGGATATTACCTCTTCTTTGGAACGCCTTTTTGAATCCTCCACTTAAGGAACTAAGATTGGTCTTTGGAGAAGACCAGGACCTCTAGGATTATTCTAGGGAAGTGGAGAAGGGAAAATGGCAGGGGTTGGCCGAGCTTGAGTGCTCAATTTGGTGTGAGGAGGAGGGGGAGGAGGTGCCCTTTTATAAGGGAGGAGAGGGGCACCTTAGGAATATCTCAAAATATTATTTTATATTAAAGTCAAAATCGGTTTATAATGGTTCCAAAGGGTCTTATTTCGAAGATAAGGTGGGGGAGGGGTCGAAATCCTATCAACCAATAGAATTTATACAAGTTTAGGATATTATTTTAACCTTATCAATTAGATTTAACTCTAAGTTAAATAATTTAACCTTTACCATGTCTTTTTGTTTTCTTTCACTATATGGTTAATACACTTACAATAACATGCCAAACGAACCCCAAATTGTTTATTATTAATATATATATCCTTATCTAAATCATTTGGCCGAACCTTAGATTTTTTAGGAATAAAATAACAATTAATAATATAATATTTGATTTAAAAACTATTTTGTGTCAATTTTGACACTATTTGATATATGATTTTTGTGAAAGTCATAACAGAATTAAATGTTCGAACCAAGTTGATTAAATCAACATTAATATATCATAGTAACCTAGAAAATTAGTGGAATTCATAAAAAGTCTCAAATTACATTTATTTTGGTGTTTATAACATCGATTATGTCAATATTTCGTTAACAAGATAATTACTGCATCATCTTTGTGTCATAAATAAATTAAATTATTTGATGTCTAAAAATTACAAATAAAATACCATCATGTAGGAAATCTTATTAGCTTTCTAATGAATATTTACAATAGAATTTATCTTATGTATAACCCTATATTAAAAATGATTTACTTATTAAACTTTGATTTTAACTATTTTAACCCTTCTTTAAATAAATTAATAATAAATGTCCTAATCTAATCCAAGTGGGCCTAAATGGTCATATTTTATTCCTAAGTTTGTTTTTGGTCGAATTAAACTTGTCCAATAGAATTAGGACATGTGTTAGGGTAATATTAATATCATATTTACCCTTAGTTACCCTATTTACTATTAACCGCGGTAAAAATAGTAAAAAGTTACTATTCACCAAAAAAATTATTTTCATCTCATTGAACCACATTTTAGTCCTTGATATTAACCGTGTCTCTCGGATTTTTGAAATTCCATTCACAGAAGCGGTAAAATTAAGTTTTATGAAAAATTCAGTTTTTAACCTACCACTTAGTGGTTTCACTATTCATCAAAAATTGAAAGTTTTCAGAAAAATACCAAAATTTCACCCTAGGCTAATTTCGATATTCTGAGTCCAAAAATGAAGTCCATTTTGAAAAATTAAATTTATAAAATTTCAAAAAGTGGTTATTACTATTCATAACGGCTAGTTTTAATAGCATATTGTTGTTTAGTGAAACTCGGTATTGCGTACGACGCAAGCTATCGAGGAAGGTCGCGATTGCGTGTAAAGCAAGCCAAGAAAGTGTTGTGTAGAAAAAGATTCCTTTGATGATTTATATAACATAAAAGTCTCGGGTGTTACATTCTACCCCCCTTAAAAAGAATTTCGCCCTCGAAATTCGTCACTTTGCAACAAACAAAGGAGGATACTTCTCCCTTATCATATCCTCAAGCTCCCATGTAGCTTCTTCAAGTTGGTGGTTTCTCCATAAAACTTTCACCAAGCGAGTGGTCTTGTTTCGTAGGACTTTTTCGCTACGATCCAGAATCTCTATCGGCTGTTCTTCATAAGAAAGATCTTTCTCCAGCGGTACAACTTCTGAGCTGAGTACATGTGAAGGATCTGGTATGTACTTTCTCAGGAGAGATACATGGAACACATCGTGAACTTGAGAGAGATTCGGTGGAAGCGCCAATCGGTAAGCTACCTTCCCAACACGATCCAGTATTTCAAAAGGACCGATATATCTAGGGCTCAACTTCCCCTTCTTTCCAAATCTCATAACCCTCTTACAGGGAGATATTCATAAGAACACTTTATCACCCACTTCAAACTCTAGGTCTTTTCTTCGGTTGTCGGCATAACTTTTATGTCGACTCTGAGCTGCTCTTATGTGTTGTTGAATAGATCTGACCTTTTCTGCCATTTCATCAACGAGATCAGGTCCTAATAGCTTTCTTTCCCCAACTTCATCCCAGCAAGTTGGAGTCCTGCATTTCTTTCCATAGAGAGCTTCATAAGGAGCCATCTGAATACTGGAGTGAAAGCTATTATTATAAGAAAATTCCACCAAAGGTAGGTGTTGATCCCAACCTCCTTTGAAATCCATAGAGCAAGCTCTCAACATATCTTCTAGGGTTTGAATTGTTCTCTCAGACTGACCGTCTGTCTGGGGATGATAAGCAGTGCTGAAACTCAACTCTGTATCCAGAGTATGCTGAAGACTTCGCCAGAACTTCGAGGTAAATCTCGGATCCCGATCAGATATAATAGAAAGTGGTACTCCATGCAATCTTACCACTTCCTTTACATATATCCTGGCAAGCTGATCTAGAGAGAAATCTTCTCTAATAGCAATGAAGTGTGCAGACTTTGTAAGACGATCAACTATGACCCAGATAGCATTATTGCCTTTGGATGTTTTAGGAAGTCCTGTGACAAAGTCCATAGTGATGTTTTCCCATTTCCATTCGGGTATGGGTAATGGTTGTAACATCCCCTTAGACTTCTGTCTCTCAGCTTTAACTTGTTGACAAACCAAGCATCGAGAGACATATTCAACAACATCTCTTTTCATGCCATCCCACCAGAAGTACTCTTTCAGGTACCTATACATCTTCGTGCTTCCAGGATGAATAGAGAATGAAGAACTATGAGCCTCATCCAGCAGCTCTTTCTTTAATTCGGGGATGGGAGGAACACAAACCCGATTCCTGAACTTTATTATCCCATCACAATCAAGGTTGAATTCAGGAACATTTCTCACCTTCTTTTGTAACTCGACATCTTCTTTCTGTGCCTCTTTAATCTTCACATGTATAGATGGTTGAACATTCATTTGAGAAAGATAAGATTTTTCCCCTTCCATTATAATTCCAAGATCCATCCTTTGTAAATCCATAAATATTGGATCTTTTGTGATCCTCATCATGGATAAACTAGCATGGTCTTGTCGACTTAATGCATCTGCCACCTTGTTTGCTTTCCCAGGGTGGTAATGGATTGAGCAGTCATAATCCTTAATCAGCTCCAACCATCTTCTTTGGCGCATATTCAACTCCTTTTGTGTGAAAATATACTTTAAACTTTTATGATCAGTATAAATATCACACCTTTCACCATAAAGGTAATGCCTCCAAATCTTTAATGCAAAGATTACCGCAGCCAACTCCAAATCATGTGTTGGGTAATTTTGCTCATGGATTTTCAACTGTCGTGAGGCATAAGCTATCACCATATCATTTTGCATAAGAACACACCCCAATCCCTTCTTGGATGCATCACTGTAGATCACAAACCTTTCTCCACTACAAGGCAGTGTGAGAACAGGTGCACTGGATAACCTTCTTTTCAACTCCTTGAAATTCTCTTCACATTCCTCTGTCCAGACAAACTTAACTCCTTTCCGAGTCAACTTGGTGATTGGATTAGATAACCGTGAAAAATCTTTTACAAAACGTCGATAATATCCAGCCAAACCAAGAAAACTCCGGATCTCAGTTACTGTTGTTGGTCTTGACCATCTTTCGATAACCTCTGTTTTTGCTGGATCCACAGATATCCCCTCTTTTGAGATTATATGACCCAAAAATGCAACTTTTTGAAGCCAAAATTCACACTTGGTAAATTTGGCATAAAGCTTCTCTTTTCTCAGGGTCTTCAATATAATTCTCAAGTGATCTTCATGCTCTTCCTTGCTCTTTGAATAGACAAGAATATCGTCTATAAAGACTACCACAAATTGATCAAGATAGTCTCTAAAGACTCTATTCATTAGATCCATGAAGATAGCAGGGGCATTAGTAAGACCAAATGGCATCACTATAAATTCATAGTGTCCATACCTTGTACGGAAAGCCATCTTTGGTATATCCTCCCTTTTGACCCTTAATTGATGATACCCTGAATGAAGATCAATCTTGGAAAAGTATTGAGCTCCGCGTAGTTGGTCAAATAAGTCATCAATGCGTGGGAGAGGATATTTGTTCTTGATAGTGATCTTGTTAAGTTCTCGATAATCAATGCAGAGTCTCATTGATCCATCTTTCTTCTTAACAAATAGAACAGGTGCTCCCCAAGGTGACGCACTAGGGCGTATGAATCCCTTATCAAGATTCTCTTGGAGTTGCTTCTTCAATTCTTGCAACTCAATTGGGGCCATTCTATAAGGTGTCTTTGAAATAGGAAAAGCACCTGGTACGAGTTCTATTGAAAACTCAACTTCACGATTTGGTGGAAGACCTGGTAATTCCTCCGGAAAGACATCATCAAACTCCCGTACAATGGGCATATTCTTAATCGTAAGTTTCTCTCCAACCATTTGAGATAAATAACCTTCATTTAGTGGAATCATGACCCATAAGATGGAAGGAATTTCCACTGGAAGGTTATGTTCATCCTTGCATTGATAGACGATCGTAGATTGATCAGGAATATGAAATGTGACTTCCCTTCTTTGGCAATTGATATGAGCTCCATGTAGAGAAAGCCAATCCATGCCAAGAATCACATCAAATTCCACTAAAGGAAGGATCACAAGATTTGCAGGAAGCACTTTCCCACAAACTTCGATCGGAGAAGAATTATAAACTTCTGATGCGATTGATGTGCCATTAGGTGTTTTCACAGCTGACTCAACATCTAATTGTTGAGGTAGTACGGTGATACCCTTAGAAAATTTTTCAGAAATAAAAGAGTGGGTGGATCCAGAATCAAATAAAACATTTTCTACTTCAGAGTGGATGGTAAGTGTACCTTTCACCACATCGTTATCGTACTCCACATCGCTGATAGAAATTGCATGTGACTTTCCTTTTTCTTTAGCCTTAAGAGTTTGTTGACGTCGACCATCATCATCAACCCTTGGATTTGGGCATTGATTGGCATAATGCCCCATCTCCTTGCACTTGAAACATTGAAGTGTAGTAGGATCATTCTGTGTATCCCTTCCTTTGTTTGAATCATTAGACATCTTCTTCCCATTATCACGGCATTCAAATGCCCGATGACCTTCCTTTCCACATTTAAAACATTTACTTGTCCCTTTAAGACAACTCCCTCCATGTTTCTTTCCACACTTTGAGCATAAGGGAAAGTTCATCTTCTTTTCAGTGTGCTCTTTAGAGTTTCCTTTGAATTCCATCTTCCTCTTCTTATCAAACCCATGTGACTGATGGGTTACTCAAATCTCCATCTCGACTTTGAGAGCACATCGAACGATTTCCTCGTAGCTATTGAAGTCCCTTATGGCTAACGCCCTTCGAAGACTTGGTTTTAAGCCACTAAAGAATCGATCGATCTTACTCTCAGGTTGGATAATAATACCAGAAGCGTACCTTGCAAGTCTGGTAAAATTTGCTTCATAGGTACCAACAGATTCATCATCCCTTTGCTTCAGTTCAAGGAACTCTTTCTCCATCTTTGTTCGGAGAATACGAGGGAAGTACTTATTGAAAAATAAGTTCTTGAACTCGTCCCATTCCATAGACTCAATTTCATCCCTTTGCCTCGTATTCTTAACAAGATTCCACCATTGATCCGTATCTCCTTCCAAACGATACACTGCTAGGATGACTTTATCATGCTCAGAACATTGAAGAACTGAAAATATCTTTTCAGTAGTACTAATCCATTGTTCAGCAACTAATGGATCAGTAGACCCGCTGAAAGATGGTGGACGCTGCCTCATGAAGGATTCAACAGAATTTTGCTCCCTTCTTTGTTCGTTTGGAAATCCTGCATGATTCATAGCTTGAGAAAGTTGTGTGAGCATGGCTACAAGATTTTGCATTCCAGCTCCCATATCGTTTGGTTGCCCAGGGGGACAATCATTGCATTGCCCATCGCATTCCGCATTAACACGGTTCCTTCGGGTTCCAGCCATTGACTAAAACCAAGAAGAATAGTGTGAGCAACACTAATTATAATAGGAAACCACATAATTCAAGAATAAAATTTTCATGCTTAAGGTCTTATCCTAGGTTATTCATGGCCATTTCTAAGATTGTGTTCTATGCTTAGACTTATTCTTAGGGTTCTTACTAAGGCTTTCACATCCTAGTTTCCAAAGGTTGACTATACCTTTCCTCTGATACCAACTATAACGACCCACACTTTACATACATTGTTAATACTTCAAAATTGAATCACACTTATTACAACATATGACAAAACCACAAAGGACCGTATAGGTATAGTGTCTTTAGAAACTGGGAAACATAAACAACTGGTTCATAAATCTTCTACAGTGTCTCCCATTTATTTCATCATATCTAGGGTCCCTTTTAGCATATTCTACTTAATATCCATCTTCCTGGCCTGGGGAAAAGAAAACATAAAAGGGTGAGCTCAAATGCTCAGCAAGGGCAAATAAAGGAAATAAAAATCATATCATATCTTGTTGAAAATTAAAACCTGCAAAAGAGATCATAATATCTTAACATGGAATAAATCATAGAAGTGAAAATGAGATCCCCATAATCATAACATAAAACTTGAAACTTTGTGGCATGCACACATAATCATGGAAAATCATTTCTTGTTAGTCATGACTCATTGCCAAGACTATCTTAGTGGACAAAGTCCCTTTCTGAACCGAGTTCACTCCTCGTTTCAGTCCTGTATCACTGAACCGAAATAACCTTCCGTTCCAGCCATGTCTATCTCATGAGATATAAAATCTTTACCCAATGCATTGGAGGGAGATATAGGTCCCACCCATCTTATAATGAATCCTTTCTTATGTGTGCCACATAATCATAAAACATACATCATCACATAACACATGTAACAAAAATGGGATTCTTGAAACATCATGACATCATAAATCAATTCATATAAGATAAAGGAATTCATAAACATAATTCCATCACAACATAGTAAAATCAATGTAAAAATATGGATAGAAACAGAACCCTTTATTATCTTAGATGGAAAATAATTTTGATAAAACACTTGAATTGAATTCTTGAGGAAAATATCCTTTCTTCTTAAAAAACATTTTTCCTTTCATAACATGTCATACAAATTTAAAATAAAAGAAGTTGATTAAAAATAAACTTGAAAACTTGTAAAGGAAGCTTCTTTGAAGTAATGTTTTAAAAATCCATTCATGCCGTATAAGTTAAAAAAAACATTCTTCGTACTTTTGTCGGAAAAGTCAAAAAGTACCTCGTACGGAAAAACGACAAAAGATTCCTTTCATATTCTTTACTAAAAACTCACCTAAGGGTAAAATTGGATTTAAACTATTTCAAGTGGATGGAAACAATATTACATATTGAGGGAACATGTATGTGGATGATAAAATACACCCCAGAAAATACTTACGAATAAACAATCTCGGATAAAAATGAGATTGTGATATTTCCCTTACCTTAGGTCCGATTCGCTTTTTTCGTGTCCGAAGCTCCTGTATAATGGTTTAAATAATGTTATTGACTTATTCCAGAATCATACATATTGATATGATATCATATATGGTCATATTATTAGCTTCTTGTTAGTAATATTTCATTGTTACTTGTTACTCGGGTCTTTATAACTTTTTGTTCTTATACGTGTTTTGTCGAATAAGTTCTTATTCTTATCTTTAGGTTATAGATAATTCATTTCCAGAATATTATTAGTGTAGTATATACCATATTCATTCATTCAATTCATTTATATAATCATTATGAAATGAAGATCATGTAGAACGAGTCGCATCACATCGTGGAGACGGTATTCCGTACGTACGCACGAGTGATGATATCGTTCCTATGATCGTGGAATTGTATTGGAGTATATATATATATTATTTCAGTATCAATATTACTTAATAATAATCATATATAGTTACTGATTACACCATTATACCCATCCTTGTAAGGTGATGGTGGAAAATAGATTACACCACGGCGTGGAGACGGTATTCCGTACGTACGCACGCGCGGTGATTTCATTTTTCCGTAGGATGGATAGAAGGTGAATTAGGGTTGTTTCATATTTATAATAACATATCAGTATGTAAGTAATACTGATGTTATTACTTTATCATGAAACAACTAAAGAATAATAAGTTGAAGAAGAAAGAAATTGAAAAGATCGGTAATGGATATTACCTCTTCTTTGGAACGCCTTTTTGAATCCTCCACTTAAGGAACTAAGATTGGTCTTTGGAGAAGACCAGGACCTCTAGGATTATTCTAGGGAAGTGGAGAAGGGAAAATTTCAGGGGTTGGCCGAGCTTGAGTGCTCAATTTGGTGTGAGGAGGAGGGGGAGGAGGTGCCCTTTTATAAGGGAGGAGAGGGGCACCTTAGGAATATCTCAAAATATTATTTTATATTAAAGTCAAAATCGGTTTATAATGGTTCCAAAGGGTCTTATTTCGAATATAAGGTGGGGGAGGGGTCGAAATCCTATCAACCAATAGAATTTAGACAAGTTTAGGATATTATTTTAACCTTATCAATTAGATTTAACTCTAAGTTAAATAATTTAACTTTTACCATGTCTTTTTGTTTTCTTTCACTATATGGTTAATACACTTACAATAACATGCCAAACGAACCCCAAATTGTTTATTATTAATATATATATCCTTATCTAAATCATTTGGCCGAACCTTAGATTTTTTAGGAATACAATAACAATTAATAATATAATATTTGATTTAAAAACTATTTTGTGTCAATTTTGACACTATTTGATATATGATTTTTGTGAAAGTCATAACAGAATTAAATGTTCGAAACAAGTTGATTAAATCAACATTAATATATCATAGTAACCTAGAAAATTAGTGGAATTCATAAAAAGTCTCAAATTACATTTATTTTGGTGTTTATAACATCGATTATGTCAATATTTCGTTAACAAGATAATTACTGCATCATCTTTGTGTCATAAATAAATTAAATTATTTGATGTCTAAAAATTACAAATAAAATACCATCCTGTAGGAAATCTTTTTAGCTTTCTAATGAATATTTACAATCGAATTTATCTTATGTATAACCCTATATTAAAAATGATTTACTTATTAAACTTTGATTTTAACTATTTTAACCCTTCTTTAAATAAATTAATAATAAATGTCCTAATCTAATCCAAGTGGGCCTAAATGGTCATATTTTATTCCTAAGTTTGTTTTTGGTCGAATTACACTTGTCCAATAGAATTAGGACATGTGTTAGGGTAATATTAATATCATATTTACCCTTAGTTACCCTATTTACTATTAACCGCGGTAAAAATAGTAAAAAGTTACTATTCACCAAAAAAATTATTTTCATCTCATTGAACCACATTTTAGTCCTTGATATTAACCGTGTCTCTCGGATTTTTGAAATTCCATTCACAGAAGCGGTAAAATTAAGTTTTATGAAAAATTCAGTTTTTAACCTACCACTTAGTGGTTTCACTATTCATCAAAAATTGAAAGTTTTCAGAAAAATACCAAAATTTCACCCTAGGCTAATTTCGATATTCTGAGTCCAAAAATGAAGTCCATTTTGAAAAATTAAATTTATAAAATTTCAAAAAGTGGTTATTACTATTTATAACGGCTAGTTTTAATAGCATATTGTTGTTTAGTGAAACTCGGTATTGCGTACGACGCAAGCTATCGAGGAAGGTCGCGATTGCGTGTAAAGCAAGCCAAGAAAGTGTTGTGTAGAAAAAGATTCCTTTGATGATTTATATAACATAAAAGTCTCGGGTGTTACAATAATGGCTTACCGTCAATTGGGGAACATGACCGCATACAATTTATTGGGGTTAAAAATATCTTACCACTGATTGGGGTTGACAACGGCTTACCGCTGATTGGGTTTGACAACAGCTTACCATTGATAGGGGTTGACAACAGCTTACCGCTGATTGGGGGAAAGAGTAGTGTCATGCAAGAAAAATGGGCATATAGTTTAACGTCTTGAAGGACGAGAGTGGAGCGACGTGAAGTAGTCGGGATCGATGAGATTTGGGCTAGAACCTTTAGTAGGAGTCCTATGTACATTTCCTTGGAAAGGGTCAAGGTCTGCATAGTTTGGAATTGAAATGGTTCGGCGATCTGATGTAAACTAGTCAGGACCAATGGGTGTTGGTATTGAACCTCATGGAGGGGCCTACATACCTTTCCTTGGCAAGGATCAAAGTCCACGTAGTTTGGAATAGTTTTGGTGAGCTGATGTGAAGGGGGTCGAGACTGATAGGAGTTGGGATTTAACCTCAGGGAGGCATCCTACATACCTTTCCTGGGCAATGATCAAATTCCATGTAGTTCAGAACAGTTAGGTGAACTGAAATAGAGGGTTTGGGACCAATGGTTGTTGGGCTTGAACCTCAGGGAGGCGTTCTACGTACCTTTCCTTGGCAACGATCAATGTCCACGTAGTTCAGAATTGAAATGGTTTGGTGAACTGATGTGAAGCGGTCGAGACTAATGTGTGTTGGGCTTGAACCACCTGGAGGCATCTTACGTACCTTGCCTTGGCATGGATCGAAGTCTACATAGTTTGGAATGGTATTGGTGATACGACATGAAGGGGGTCAGGACCGATAGGTGTTGGGCTTGAACTTCAAGGATACATCCTACAAACCGTGCCTTGGAAAGGATCAAAGTCCACGTAGTTTTGAATGGTTTGGTGAACCAATGTTGATTGGTCGGGAAAAATAGTTATTGGTCTTGAACCTCAGGGAGGCGTCCTACGTACCTTGCCTTAAAAAGGATCAAAGTGCACATATTATTGAATTATTTTTGTCATGTTCTATGATTACTCAAAGCCCACATGAGTCATGCTCAGTGTGAGAAACAAGAGGCAACAAAGTCCTAGCGATCACGTTGCGAATGATGCGTTTGTGGGAAGTGGAATGGGGCTTACACATGGTTATCAGTCCAAGAGGAAATAGGGGCTTATGCATTGTTAGAGACCCAGGGAGATGGTGATTGGGACTTACTCTAAGATTGATGCTCGGGTGGTGAAAAATACCATAGGGATTTGGAAAGGAATAGGGTAGGGTTTTGGTTTCCATCCCCCCACTAGTCATTGGAACTGAAGAAGAGAGGAGGATTATAGATTCTACCTCTATCAAGAATGGCTAGGGGCTTACAATAAGGTGGTTGTCCTTAACCATGGATAGGTGTCGCTCTAGCAAAGAGGATATCGTTACTTGTGAGGAAGATATCAATCCCGTGGAGACGAGTAGGCGTAGAGAATGTCTGAGATGGGGTACCCCACATACAGTGCGCAGGGTGAGGTCACAATTTAATATCATGTTCAGGGACATTTTCACTTTGTAGTTTAAAGCCCTTCACCTCGTACGAGGTGGGTTCACTCCACGTCCCCTAGGAATTACATAGCTAATACCCACACACCCTTGGGGAAGGGAAGGCATCAACAATGCAATGATTAGGGTGTGTCAGGGAGTGATCCATTAAGGGGCCCACATTAGCATGGCTATGCGAAGAATAAATAGACATTAGTGTACCTATGTGAAGAAGCATAAGGTTATGTAATGTAACATGAAGCCCCACCCCAGGGACCTTGAAATCACTTTGTACAAGCCTAGAGGTCCGTATGGGAGAAGGGTGTGTAACATAGGCGTTTGTTGTGTAAGAATCACCTAACGATGGTGTACGAGCGAGAGACATCGAACACTTGCAAAAATTCACACACAAGAGGAAGGGATTGAATGAAATAGGAGAGGTTTTCACATAATAGGTTCCCAAAGAAGGGACTGTTCTGTTCAAAAGGCTGGGTTGAGAAAAAAACAAGGATTGTGGGAAAATGGAAGAGGTTTGTGTGCAGAGAGGGGAAAAGGTTTTGCATGCAAGTAGAAGGGCCTGCGCCCAAGTGGCCCAGTACTTAAGGACTTGGTTGAGGGTCAAGCCCTAGTGGTCTTGTGTGAAGGAGGACCCCTCAGAGACCTGTCAAAGAAAATCCTATACCTAAAACACATCTTTTGCATGTGGATGATTTGAATTCTACATAGGGGAGACAATTCATATTCTTTATACTAGAAAAAAATTGGGATGAACTTCTATTTATAGGTGACCAAGAGCAGCGGAGGGCACATGGAACTCAGCCAGCATAAAAAACACTTTACTTCAGTCGATGATGTATAACTTTCCGCGTGGCGTGAAACATTCTGTGCGACACACAACGTGCTGCGCAGTGCACAAAATACTTCTTTGGTGTGACAATTTACATGTCGTAGAATGATTTTACGTGCTCTTCATGGCTGTTTTGTGCGGCCTTTCATGCAGTCCCAGACCAGTGCGTTCGGTCAAAAGTTTCCTTCAGTGTTCCTAGAATATCAATCCAAGGCCTTCGTTAGATTCTAGAATCTACAAATACAATAATAAAAAAGTGAACAAAATCCAAAAGTTTCTCTATATCATACTTAGCCTAGGCCCAATACTCTGCTCCTAAGATAAAAAAATAGTTTGAACCAACATAAAAAATAATAGAGCTTTCCTTTATCCATACCTACAAGAAAACAATAATATTTGGTGCCAAAGGCGGCCTGAGTACGGTGTGAGATAAATATCAATTGGCTACCACCAACAACATCTACATGAAATTTGAATTGGAGATCATAAGTAAAAAATTTTTAGGTAATATCTAGAAAGTAAGCAATTGTGAATAAATAAACAATCTCTCGCTCAGGTTCCTAAAATACACATAGCATGTCTACCTACTTAACTTCACGGCTGGTAAGTATAATCAATTCACCATATGCATATATATATATATATATATATATAGGTTATCAGTATCATGAGGTAAGCATTCATCATGTCCATTTATATATATAGGGGTTGTCACTAGAATGGGGTAAGCATGCCTCTCATCTATACATATATATCATAGCTAGTGTGGGGCTAGAATGTGTACCACCATTGTAGAGATTGTTACTTGAATGGGGTAAGCAATCATCCCATTCCAAGGTATTTAGACATTGTCACTAGTATGAGGGAATCATTCCTCCCAACCATATATATCATAAGCTGGAAAGGGGTATGAATGCCTCCCATACATAAATTTCATAATCTCAAGAATAGAAATGGAATAAAAATTCATATCACAAAACATAAGGGAAAACCATCTTACAAAATTTCAATTAAAAACATTAATTATGTAACACCCCAAGCTTCCACGGTACGCTTCTCTTTGAATAATGTGATAGCGTGTGTTGTACACAACACCGAGTTCTAACACACCATAACCAATCAAACTAGCCATTATGAATAGTAATACCAACTTTTTGAAATTATATATATTTTATTTTTTAAAATGGACTTCATTTTTGGATTCGGAATATCGAATTTAGCCTAAGGTGAAATTTTTGTACTTTTCAGATAACTTTAATATTTTGATGAATAGTGAAAATTACTAAATTTTAATTAAAAACAACTTTTTTAATCAAAATAATTAAAAGTGATAAATTATGAATTTTAGTGTTTTTAATGTATATTTATAATATATTTTTACCATTTAATATAATGTTGGTCATTGGACATAATTTTACAATTAAACCGGACATAAACAAGTGTCAATCTTTTGATAGTTATTATCTCTTAAAAACACGCTTTTTGTTTTAACAACAGGAATTAATCTTAAATTAATTTATGAAACTTCTGTATTTTGAATTTGGAAAAATAGATTCCATATTTGGAATCAGGATGTTCAAATTGTGTAAATAGGTAACTTTTATTTTTATACATTTTGAATAATTACTTCAGAAAATATTTTATTTACCATGGTTAAGGTTTAATCCGGTAAATAAGGGTTAAAAATAATATTATAATAATACTAAATTACCCTAGAACGTGTCCTAGAATTTTTTTTTGATACATGTTCCACCATAGGAATATTTTTGTCGATTTGGGGACCCCATAGAGCCACTTGTAGGTGATAGGGACACTTTATTTTAATTGAGTTAAAATGAATACAAAAATGACACAAGCATATATCTTTTAGAAAACTTTTTTTTACCTAGTGTTAGATATGTTGGATTTTCAACTATAAATATTCATTAGAAAGATAAAATGATTTCATAAATAATTATATTTTATTTATAATTTTTATGGATTACATAATTTAATTTATTTATGAAACAATGATGATGCAGTAACGACCAGAATAGTAAAAAATTAAAATAATTTATATTATAAATACCAAATAAATATAATTTGAGACTTTTAATGAATTAAAATAGATTTATAGGATAATATGACATATTAGGATTGATTTAATTAACGTTTTTCTAAGTAATCATTCTGTTATGAGTTTCACAAAAATCAATTATTGAATAGTGTCAAAATTGACATAAAAGAGTTTTTAAAACAAATATTATATTATTAATTGATATTAAATTCCTAAAAATCTATGGTTCGGACAAGAGACTTATATCATGATATTTGTATCATTAATGGACCACTTGGAGGTCTCTTGGATGTATATAATATGTTTATTAACTATATAATATAAAAATACAAAGTGACATGGTAAATGTCAAACTAATTAACTAAGAGTTAACACTTAAAGATAAGGATAATATAGTAACCCAAACCGGTATAAATTCTATTGGTTGAATGTTTTGTGACATATCCCCACCAAAAAATTTAAATAATCCACTTTTGAGCCATTATAATCCGAATATGAATTTATTATAAATTAATATTTCTAGCTTTTCCAAAGGTGCCCCTCACCCCTCTTATAAAAGGGCACTCATCCTTCTCATTTCTTCACACCTTCAAAGCCTTTTGTTTCGGCCAAAATCTGAAAAACGACTCTCCCAACTTACCTCAATACAACCTAGAGGCCTTAGTTTGATCATAAAGCCAACCTAAGGAGCCCTTTTGATCAAATCAAAAGGAAGAACCCGAAGAAGAGGTAATGATTTCACCACCCTTTTCCAAGTTCCTTTCTTCTTCCACTTATTCTTCATTTGTTATTACCATTCTAAAATAATAACTCCAGTATCATATATATATTTGATTCTATTATAAATATGTTACAACCATATTAAGTATTCTATCCACCCTTTGAATAACATGTCACAATACGTGCATACGTACGGCTTACCGTCTCCACGTCGTGGTGTAATTGTTATTCAATATATTATTATCTGGATGGGTATAATAATGATGTGTAACTCATATAAATAATAAATATAACATGTTAATTATTCTTTATATATGATATACCATACATTTATATATTATTTTAATATCAAAAGAATGATATTGTCGCTCGTGCGTACGTATGGACTGCCGTCTCCACGAACGCAATGAGATTCATTCTCCTTCATATCCATTCAAGTATAATTGTCATTTTATGATTTAAAAATAATGTTAAAGGACTTGATATAATTATGTATATTAATAAAATACAACATATCAATGACAAACATGGCTTATGTAACAAAACATATAAAATAAAATGAGTAAGTTAACACCCGAAACGACGATAATACTAAGATATTATTAAAAAAGAAATGTTAAAAGATCATATATGATATCATATGAATGTATATAATTCTTGTATAATTTAATGAAAATTATTTCACTATTATACAGAAGGTCAACCTACCCCAACCAAGGAAAAGTACAAGGTACGGGTTATTTAACAATCTCTTCATTATCCGAGGTTATTTATACGTAATAATCTACTCGGATCTCTTTATCATCAACATCCATGTTTCTTAAAAATGAATTTCAAAACATTTTTACTATTTACTAGAATATGGGTTAAAGTCATTTATACACTTGTTTGAATTTTTATAAGAGGTTTATAAAGGAATGTTTCCGTCGTTTTCCAAACAAGGTGCTTTTTAACCTTTTTGACAAAATTAAGGTAAGAATGTTTTTTTATCTTATACGGCGGGTGCGGCTATTTTCCACCGTTATAATATCGTCGAAGCTTCCCTTACAAGATTATAAGAATATTTTCAATGAAAATGTTTTATTTTATAAATATAAGACTCTTAAATGATTTCAAAATAGAAAGAGATATTTCTCTAAAAAGAGTTTTGATTTCATCTATGTCAACATCCTTTGATGGATTTTACGCGTATTTGAAGTTGATTTATTATCATACAAAACTTCTATATTGTATTGAAGGTTTATTGATATGTTTGTCTATGGATGTGCTATTTTTATACCATTCATATTTTATGGTGAAAGTATTGACATTTCGTATGCTAGTTTTAATACGAATGTTTATGTTATGTTTAAACCTTTTCATATGGGAATGCATTGGACTTAATATGTGACGAGTGGATCTCGCTATAGCTCCTCGATCCATCGGTAGGTCTCATGAGACAAACTAGTGTCTTGGCACAAGGCCTTGGAAAAATCTTATTTGTAGTCTTGGCACGAGGCCTTGGCTATGTGGTTATGATATTCTGGAATTATGCATTCCATCATTATGAAAGTGGTTATTGATATTGCATTAGTAGAATATCCATGTGAATAAGTAAATGGAATTATTTCATTTTACTTTTTCCATACTATGTGGAAGTTCAAGTTTAAAAGGCTTTGGTTTTAGTTATACATTGCCTTAAATGTTTATTCTTATTTATGAAAGTTTCCACTATATTGTTATCCTTGCTGGGCATTTGAGCTCACCCCTTTTCTATGTTTTATTTTTCCCATGAAGTGAAGAAGTAAATTATGAATGACCTGAAGGGATATTTTGTGGGGATATGAGTGTGGAATATGGAGACAATATGTTGTTGTAGTAGTTTTCACTTTATGATGTAATGTAAGACTTATGAATATATCTAGTGTTTTAAAGGCTACTAAACCAATCGGTCTTTTGATATTTGATCTTTCTTGTGATCATGCCAATGTTATGTAATAATTCACTGACTCTAGGTAACTGGGGTTGGGGAGTTACAGTTGGTATCAGAGGAAGTTTAGTACAATCCTTAGAAGCTAGATTTAGATAAACTCTGATTAGATCACGTAGACCTAAGATAAACTTTGTGGATTAGTATAGAAGAACTTCCTAGAATTTTGGTATTGTAGAGATTTTGTGAGTTTTCCGAGAAATACATCCCTGTCTAGATACAAGCAGGTAGAGGCAGCTCTGGAACATATGTACCTAGGGGTAAAACCCAAAAACACCTCTTTGAGCTAGACTCGAACGGGAACTGGTGCACGACAACGGGCCTTGCTGCACTCTTGGTTACGACACTCCCGAGGGATATACTTAGGATAAATCACATTTTCTTTACAAATAATTATGAAGGGTTTATGATTATATACTTCCTCAACAAAAACATTCTTATGATTATGGATTATATCCATAAATAGTTCAATTTATGTTAAGTGTTTTCAAAGTATGGGATTATGTATTTTGATTCATGAACTGATCTAGTTTATGCCATTGTTTAGAAATGGAGCCCAGTGGAAGAAATGGAAACCATATCAATGAACTCCCTCCATGTAGGGATTTGCCTCCTGCTCAAGATAATTATAGTGGAGCTGGTGATGCAACTACTGCGGATTAGCTAATCACCATACTGGGACAACTCACTCAGGTTATGAATAATAACCTTACCCGTATGGAGCACCCTGATCCGCAGTGTGGAGGATCAATGTTAGATTTATTCATGAGGAAAAAACCACCAACGTTCAATGGGAGTACAAATACCTTGGTAGCTGAGCAGTGGATAAATTCCCTAGAGAAAATATTTCAGGCTTTGGGGAGTAGTGAAAGGGAAAAAGTTATCATGGCAGTTTACCGCCTCACTGGAGATTCTGATCAATGGTTTTCATTGATTCAAAACATGAAGGAAGATGATGAAGTATCAAATATGGAATGGAGGGAGTTCAAAGATCTGTTTTTAGAAAAATACTTTCCTCGCGACCATCGAGCAGATATGGAAAGGAAATTTCTGAGTCTGAGATATAAGGAGGATGAGAATGTCGCAAAGTATGAGGCTAACTTTACAAGGTTAGCAAGGTATGATGGAGATTATACACGTAACCCAAGAAGTAATATTGATCATTTCTTTGATGGGTTAAAACCATTTCTCCGTCGAGCATTAGTCTCACAATCTTTTTCATCATACGAAGACATTGTCTCATGTGCTATCAAGACCAAAAAAGAATTCTCTAAGTCTTATGACTTTAAAGCAAAGCAAGAGAAGAAGATACCTGCTGATCAATATGGGAATGGAAATAAGGGGATGAAGGGAAAGTTTGAATATCCATCCTGTGGTAAATGTTGTAAGAAAAACCCCGGTACCTGCTTGAAGGGAATAGGAGTCTGTTACAAGTGTGGTGAAAAAGGCCACCAAGCTCCTGATTGCAAGGGGAAGAAGGAAGCAACCAATGTTTAGTGCTACAATTGCAGGGAGATGGGGAATTATGCAAATGAATATCCTAAGCATCAGGAGAACTTACCTCAGAAAAGGCCAAGGGATCAAGGCCATGCTTATGCTATCACTACTGTTGAGGTAGAAGCTTCGAAAGACGTGGTGGCAGGTAATTTGATGGTTTCCTCAAGTTTAGAAAATGCATTATTTGATTCTGGATCATCGCATTATTTCATATCTTCGCAGTTTGCTAAGAAAATTAGATATTTCCAATTTGATTTAACGAGGGAATTTTCAGTTAAAACTCCTAAGGGAAGTATCATTGCAACATTTTTTTTTGAATCAGTCCCCATTAGAGCACATAAATGTTCTTTATCTGCTGATCTCATCGTCATACCTATGATTGAGTTTGATATAATCCTCGGTATGGACTGGCTTTTGGACTATGATGCAAATATTTATTGTAAGAAGAAAGAGGTTATGATTCTTGATGATGATGATAAGGAACCCCTTATCTTTAGAGCAGAATCGTCACCACCTAATTCTTATCAAGATCCACCCCCAGTAGCTCAACTAAATTCAATTATTGGAGAGGAAGAGAATGAAATAACTGTGGGTGAGGAAAATAATGTTCAAATAGAGGATGTATCTGTTGTGAAAGAATTTTTAGATGTATTTTCGGATGATTTACCTCGACATCCTCCAGAACGAGAAGTTGAGTTTTCCATTGATTTAATTCCTGGATTAAGGCCTATATCGAAGACCCCTTATAGAATGGCCACTGTAGAATTATTAAAACTAAAGAAACAACTATAAAAATTGAGTAATAAAGGATTTATTCTCCCTAGTGTTTCTCCAAGGGGTGCCCCTGATCTTTTTGTTAAAAAGAAAGATTGATCTATGAGGTTATGTATTGACTACAGGGAGATCAATACTATAAAAAAAATAAAAAGTATCCCCTACCTCGCATTGATGATTTATTTGACCAACTTCATGGAGCTCAATACTTTTCAAATATTGACCTTTGATCTAGATACCATCAGTTGTGTGTGAAGAAGGAAGACATTCCGAAGATAGCATTTCAAACCAGGTACGAACATTATGAGTTTACAGTAATGCCTTTTGAATTTACTAATGCACCCTATGTATTCATGGATACGATGAATATATTTTTCAAGGAATATCTCGATGAATTTGTGGTGGTATTTATTGATGATATCTTGGTATACTGAAAAAGCTACGATGATCATGAAAATCACTTGCGCATTATCTTGAAGACTCTGAGAAGACATGAATTATATGGGAAGATTAGCATGTGTGAATTCTGGCTTCAAGAGATTTCTTTTCTTGTCCATATTGTATCTAGAGATGGAATCTCTGTTGATCCTTCTAAGACCAAGGAAATCCAAGAATGGCCAGCATCGACGAGTATAACTGAGGTATGTAGTTTTATTGGTTTAGCAGGTTATTATCGACGTTTCGTCCAGAATTGTGCCCGATTGGCTAACCCATTAACAAATCTCACACGTAAAGGGGTTAAATTTGTTTGGACAAATGAGTGTGAATAATGTTTCGAAGAACTGAAGAGAATATTAGTCAATGCGCCTGTATTGACTCTACCATCAGGGAATGATGGGTTCATTATTTATAGTGATGCATCGAAGAAAGGAATTGGTTGTGTCCTTATGATGAATGATATCGTTATTGCCTATGCATCACGACAGTTGAAAATTCATGAACAAAACTATCCTACTCATGATCTCGAGTTAGCAGCTGTGATCTTTTCTTTGATGATATGGAGGCACTACCTCAATGGTGAAAAATGTGAGATTTATACTGATCACAAGAGTTTGAAGTATATTTTCTCAGGAAAAGAACTCAACATGAGGCAAATGAGATGGCTTGAATTACTCAAGGATTATGATTGCATGATACACTACCACCCGGGGAAGGAAAACAAGGTGGAAGATGCTTTGAGCAGAAAATATCATGGAATTTTGAACAATATGAGAGTTGAAAGGGATCCAATTTTCATGGATCTAGTGAAGATGGACATGGGAATAACCAGGTAAGTAGAAACATCAATGCTTTTTCAAATGGTTGCCAAACCATCTTTAAGAGAAAGGATTAAGAGTTCTCAGACTAATGATAGAGAATTTCAAAAGAAGATTAAAGCTGTGAATGATGGGAGATTGAGAGATTTTGTGTATGAAAATGGAATTTTGAAATTCTGGAAGAGGCTTTGTGTTCCCAATATACCTGATATAAAAAGGTAATTGTTGGATGATGTACATAGTTATAATTTCTCTATACACCCTGGGAGAAACAAAATGTATAAATATTTGAAGGAACATTTTCGGTGGGACAATATAAAGAGGGAGATTGCTGATTTTGTGTCAAGATGTATGGTTTGTCAACAAGTGAAAGCTGGAAGGCAACACCATGGAGGAGTCATGAAACCTCTTCCCATACCGGAGTGCAAATGGGACAATATTACGATGGACATTGTCATGGGGCTACCAAAGACTCCTAGAAGGAATGATGGAATATGGGTTATTGTTGATCGTCTTACCATGTCAACACTTTTTCTTGCTATAAGAGAAGATCTACCACTGAAATGTCTAGAAATACTATATATTAATGAAGTTGTGAGACTTCATGGAGTACCCCTATCGATTGTTTCTGATCGTGATCCCCATTTTACTTCAAGATTCTAGAAGAGTCTTCAGAAATCCCTAGATACTGAACTTCATTTGAGCACTCCCTACCACCCTCAGACAGACGGGCAATCAGAACGGACTATTCAAACCTTAGAAGACATGTTGGGATCCTGCTCACTTGACTTTTAGGGTATGTGGGATGAGTATTTACCTATGGTAGAATTTTTCGATAACAATAGCTTCCATTCGAGTATTCAGATGGCACCATATGAAGCGTTATACAAAAAGAGTTGTCTCACACCAACCTGTTGGGATGACGTTGGTGAAAGAAAACTTGTAGGTCTAGAACTGGTGGAGGAAATGATATAAAAGGTGATGGTAATCCAAAATCACATCAAGCATCTCAAAGTAGGCAGAAGAGATATGCCGATAATCGAAGGAAGGATTTGGAATTTCAAGTCGGTGATGATGTTTTCCTGAAGGTATCTCCATGGAAGGGAGTCATATGTTTTGGTAAGAAAGGTAAATTGAGCCTAGGTACATCAGACCTTTCTAAATTCTAGAATGAATTGGGGATGTAGCTTACTAATTGGAAATGCCGCCAAGTCTCTCCAAAGTTCACGATGTGTTCCACCTATCTCTGTTGAAGGAATACATGCCTGACCCAACGCAGGTACTCACCTATGAGGAGTTAGAACTAGAACCCGATCTGTCTTATTGTGAAGAGCCCATCAGGATTCTTGATATGAGAGAACAAGTACTGAGAAACCGGACGACGCGTCTGATAAAAGTTTTGTGGAGAAACCATAAGATGGAAGAGGCAACGTGGGAACCCGAGGAACTTATGATGAAGAAACACCCGAGTCTTTTCATGCGATAATATTCTAGAAGTTTCGAGGAAGAAATTATTTTAAGGATGGGAGAATGTAACACCCCAAGCTTCCACAGTATGCTTCTCTTTGAATACTGTGTTAGCGTGTGTTGTACGCAACACCGAGTTCTAACACACCATAACCAATCAAACTAGCCGTTATGAATAGTAATACCTATCTTTTGGAATTATATATATTTTATTTTTTAAAATGGACTTCATTTTTGGATTCGGAATATCTAATTTAGCCTAAGGTGGAATTTTGGTACTTTTCGGATAACTTTAATATTTTGATGAATTGTGAAAATTACTAAATTTTAATTAAAAACATCTTTTTTAATCAAAATAATTAATAGTGATAAATTATGAATTTGATTGGTTTTAAAGTATATTTAGAATATATTATTACCATTTAATATAATGTTAGCCATTGGACATAATTTTACAATTAAACCAGACATAAACAAGTGTCAATCTTTTGATAGTTATTATCTCTTAAAAACACGCTTTTTCTGTTAACAACGAGAATTAATTGTAAATTAATTTCTGCCACTTCTGTGTTTTGAATTTGGAAAAATGGATTCCATATTTGGAATAAGGATGTTCAAATTGTGTAAATAGGTAACTTTTATTTCTAGACATTTTGAATAATTACTTCGGTAAATATTTTATTTACCATGGTTAAGGGTAAATCCGGTAAATAAGGGTTAAACAATAATATTATAATAATAATAAATTACCCTAAAACGTGTCCTAGCCTTATTGGTTGATACAGTTTTGACCATAAGCATCTTTGGGTCGATTTTGGGACCCCATGGTGCCCCTTGTAGGTGATAGGGACACTTTATTTTAATTAAGTTAAAATGAATACAAAAATGACACAAGCATATAACTTTTAGAAAACCAATTTTTACGTAGGGTTATGTATGTTGGATTTTTGACTATAAATATTTATTAGAAATCTAAAACTATTTCCTACATAATGATAATTTATTTTTAATTTTTAGAGATTACATAATTTAATTTATTTATGACACAACGATGATGCAGTAGTTACCATAATAGTGAAATTTTAAAATAATTGATATTATAAATACCCAAATAAATATAATTTCAGACTTTTAATGAATTAAAATAATTTTAGAGGATAATATGACATATTCGGATTGATTTAATTAACTTTTTTCGAAATAATCGTTCTGTTATGAGTTTCAAAAAAATCAACTGTTGAATAGTGTCAAAATTGACAAAAAAGAGTTTTTAAAACTAATATTATATTATTAATTGATATTAAATTCCTAAAAATCTAAGGATCGACTAAGAGACTTATATCATGATATTTTTATCATTAATGGACGACTTGGGGGTTTCTTGGATGTATATAGTAAGTTTATTAACTATATAATATAAAAATACAAAGTGACATGGTAAATGTCAAACTAATTAACTAAGAGTTAATACTTAAAGATAAGGTTAATATAATAACCCAAACCTGTCTAAATTCTATTGGTTGAATGGTTTTTGACCTATCCCCACCTTAAAATTTAAATATTATACTTTTGAGCCATTAGAAACCGAATATGAATTTATTATAAATTAATATTTCTAGCTTTTCCAAAGGTGCCCCTCACCCCTCTTATAAAAGGGCACTCCTCCTTCTCATTTATTCACACCTTCAAAGCATTTTGGTTTGGAAAAACTCTGCCCAGATACTCTCCTAACCTCCCTCACTACAACCTAGAGGCCTTAGTTTGATCGGAAAGGCAACTTAAGGAGCCCTTTTGATCAAATCGAAAAAATGAACCTGAAGAAGAGGTAATGATTTCACCACCCTTTTCCAAGTTCCTTTCTTCTTCCACTTCTCCCTCCTTTGTTATTACCATTCTAAAATAATAACTCCAGTATCATATATATACTGTTATTTTATTATAAATATGGTACAACCATATTCAGTATTCTATCCACCCTTTGAATAACATGTCACCATAAGTGCGTACGTACGGCTTACCGTCTCCACATCATGGTGTAGTTGTTATTCAATATATTATTATTTGGATGGGTATAATAATGATGTGTAACGCATATAAATAATAAATATAACATGTTAATGATTCTGTATATATGATATACCATCCATTTATATATTATTCTAATATCAAAAGAATGATATTGTCGCTCGTGCGTACGTACGGACTACCGTCTCCACGAACGTAATGAGATTCATTCTCCATCATATCCATTCAAGTATAGTTATCATTTGATGATTTAAAAATAATGTTTAAGGACTTGATATCATTCTATATATGAATAATATACATCCTATCCATGACAAACATGGATTATGTAACAAAACATATAAAATAAAACGAGTAAGTTAACACCCGAAACGACGATAATACTAAGATATTATTAACAAAGAAATGTTAAAAGATCATATATGATATCATATGTATGTATATGATTCTTGTATAATTAAATAACAATTATTTCACTATTATACAGGAGGTTAACCTACCCCAACCAAGGAAAAGTACAAGGTAAGGGTTATTTCACAATCTCTTCACTATCCGAGGTTGTTTATACGTAATAATCTACTGGGATCTCTTTATCATCCACATCCATGTTTCTTAAAAATGAATTTCGAAACATTTTTACTATTTACTAGAATATGGGTTAAAGTCATTTATACCCTTTTTTGACTTTTTATAAGAGTCTTATAAAGGAATCTTTCTGTCGTTTTCCATCAAGGTGCTTTTTAACCTTTTCGGCAAAATTAAGGTTAGAATGTTTTTTTAACTTATACGGCGAGTGCGGCTATTTTCTGCCATTATAAAATCATTGAAGCTTCCCATACAAGCTTATAATAATATTTTCAATGAAAATGTTTTATTTCATAAATATAAGACTCTTAAATGATTTCAAAATAGAAAGAGATATTTCTCTAAAAAGAGTTTTGATTTCATCTATATCAACATCCTTCGATGGATTTTATGCTTATTTGAAGTTGATTTATTATGATACAAAACTTCTATATTGTATTGAAGGTTTTGAGATATGTTTGACTATGGATGTGCTATTTTTATACCGTTCATAGTTTATGGTGAATGTATTGACATATAATATGCTAGTTTTAATACGAATGTTTATGTTATGTTTAAACCTTTTCTTATGGGAATGCATTGGACTTAATATGTGATGGGTGGAGCCCAATATAGCTCCTCGATGCATCGGTAGGTCTCATGAGACAAAATAGTGTCTTAGCACAAGGCCTTGGAAAAATCTTATTTGTAGTCTTGGTACGAGGCATTGGCTATGTGGTTATGATAGTCTGGTATTATGAATTCCATTCTTATGAAAGTGGTTATTGATATTGCATGTGATTATTCGATTAGTAGAATATCCATGTGAATAAGTAAATGGCATTATTTCATTTTACTTTTTCCATACTATGTTGAAGTTCAAGTTTGAAAGGCTTTTGTTTTAGTTATACATTGCCTAAAATGTTTATTCTTATGTATGAAAGTTTCCGCTATATTTTTATCCTTACTGGGAATTTGAGCTCACCCATTTTCTATGTTTTATTTTTCCTAGGAATTGAAGAAGTAAATTATGATTGACTTGCAGGGATATTATGTTGGAATATGAGTGTGGAATATGGAGACAATATGTTGTTGTAGTAGTTTTTCACTTTATGATGTAATGTAAGACTTATGAATATATCTAGTGTTTCGAAGGCTACTAAACCAATCGGTCTTTCGATATTTGATCTTTCTTGTGATCATGTCAATGTCATGTAATAATGCACCGAATCTAGGTAACTGGGGTCAGGGAATTAAAAATTATGGGCATAAGCTTAATAAACGGTTTGAACCATCCAATACAAGTCAATTCAACTATTCCCTTTCAAGGGAAACCATCCCTTTTATGTGAACAAATTATATAGGACACCCCATTCACTATTCATTACATGTAAAACCCAATTAAAAGATCACATTCCTTCCCAAAGGTAACATGAAATAGTGACATGGTCAATTGAAAAATTCAAAGCCTAAGTGGTCCAAACACCAATGGGGTGTCTTGGGTTCATAAAAGTACATGTTAGAGAAGGGTTTATTCAATTTAAACTCAATCCTAGGGATAAAACAACAAGTTTTCATTTTGGGAATGTTGGTCTAAAATGGAAAATTGGATGGGAAACTCCTTGGGTGTCCATATATTGCATGAGTGATAACAAAACCCCAAAACACGATTCAATTAACATATTTCATCACACTAGGGTCAATTAAACATGAAATAATTGACACAATAAAAGATATCAAAAAATGCTAGCCTATGATAAAAAGATATTAAATAATAAATGGCCAAAAATCATATATAAATCTATGTGACCACTTACATTAGGGCCATAGATGATGTATCTATTGATATCAACCATAGATTCAATATAGTTTGGAAGAGATCTGAGTTTTTCCCAATTCCCTGAAAATAGGGCAAATGAGCCTAAAAACAAAGAGTGCAACATATGACTAGAAGAATAGGGATATGAGTAGAGAGACTAGGGAGATTTACTGTAGTGGATCCAATCCCTCCAGTAGATTTGAGATCAGACATCAGATAGAGACTCTGGCTCAAATTCTATCTTAGATGAGTTCTTGATCTCAAAGAGGAGGAAGATGCGACTCTCTCTACAGAAGGGTGAGAAAAAATAGGTTAGATGGGTTTAAAACATTAAAGGGAGAAAATGCTAAATTTTCCCAAAAAATTGGGCCCTTATGGTTTATGAGCACAATTTTCCAAACC
The DNA here is from genome assembly GCA_963277665.1 of Viscum album. NCBI lineage: Eukaryota > Viridiplantae > Streptophyta > Magnoliopsida > Santalales > Viscaceae > Viscum > Viscum album. Next base: position 644,117,943 of record OY728125.1, on the reverse strand, counting down.
ATGCAAAAATCACATGTGAAGGATCTTCCACCTTCTGAGTCATATCGCATGGTTTATGAAACTATGAAAAACCATGCATAAAGGCTCTTATACCTTATGAATCTTGCTGCATGACTATGCACATGGTCTGCATGGCTGTAGAAAAACCACGTGGACTAGAATTCAACCCTATTTTCAAGACATTCAGGATCCAAACCATCCCCAGATGAGCCTTTGGCCATCCCTATGATGTCATACACCTTTCCCATATTTAAAGGAAAGATTTAAAGAGAGAAACCAAAGATCCATAACTCTGTCAAAACTCGGGTTGTTACATCCTCTCCTCTTTGTGGAAACCCATCCTTGAGTTGTCCTTATAAGGGTAAAACGATACTATCAGCAAAGAGTTCTAACCACCAAGACTATATATCAGCTCCCCCCTTCTAGGTCTCATCATATACCTGACTATGCTGCCATCGCACCCATACAAGAGGAACACACCTAATTTAGAGTTTATTTACACTTCGATCAATAATACGAACTGGGTACTCCTTGAAGGAAACATCCATAACCTTCTCAACCTCATCATTCTAAAATACGTGAGATGGGTGTGAATAATATTGAAAAAGATGAGATACTTTGAATACATCATGAAAACAACAATATATCTAAGGAAGTTTCAATAGGTAAGCCACTCTTCCAATCTACTTTACAACCTCTAAGGGTCCAAAAAACCTTGATGACAACTTACCCCACTTCTGAATATATCTATGCCCCAACCCATGTAAGATATTCAAGAAAACCCAATCTCAAACCTCAGACAAAAGATGTCTCCAATATCTGTTGGCATAAGACAGTTTTCTAGACTGAGCTGCCAATATATGCTTCCCAACCAGTTAGACTTGTTCTAAAGTATCGTACACGAGATAAGACCCAAGCACAACTACTTCCATAAATCATACCAACAAAAATGTGAATGAAAATGCATTCCATATGAGGCTTCATAGGGAGCCATATCAATGGTAGTTTGGAATCTGTTACTATAAGAAAACTCAACATGGGTAATGCATTTCTCCCAGTAACCCCAATGTCGATAACAAATGCACAGAGAATATCTTATATCACCTCAATTGTATTCTATATTTTTCCATCGTTCTGTAGGAAATAGGCCACATTCAAAAGTACCTACGTACCCAAGGCCTTCTATAACCCCTTCTCGAACTGTGATGTAAAATGTGTGTCTCTTTCAGTAATGATAGAATGAAGTTTTCCATGAAGATGTACCACCTCCTTGATATACAGTCTTCTTGGATTGTTTTCAAAAAGGTATCTCACACAAGTAAAAATTATGAGAACTTTGTCATAAAATCTATGAAAAACCACACCATGTCATTGACATGAGGTGATTTGGGTAGAATAGATAAGAAATCTATCAAAACATCGTCCCATTTCTACTCAGGATTGGAAAATGGATAAATAATTCATATAGGATACTGAATTTTTTCCTTCACTTACTAACATATGGAACATCGTGTAATGAAACCATCTATCTCATGATTCATACTGGGACACCAATATTGATGTCACATTTCTTGATACATTTTGGTGACACTTGGGTGAACCTCCCACGATGAGTTGTGGAAATCCCTCATCGTCTTCTCTATGATGTTTGCTGAGACACATATATTTCCATAGACCAGAAGAGTTACATCCCCATCAACTATCCAACCAGAAGATGTATTGTCACCTGAAACACTTTCTCATAGTAAGAGGCCTTCATGATCAAATAATTATATCAACATTACTCGATCTAGAAGAGTAGATATCACCGCTAAGGATGAAATAATGGTATGAACATGATCCTCTTGAACCTCAATGTGAATCTCTGAGATTATGTCTATAAGATTCCAATCATCAATTAACTCCAGAACCACTTGGGTCCAAGTCTTCCAACTCATAGTATTAGCTACGAATTTATCTTTCACAGGAGTGTAGGTATGTTCTAAATCAAAATATTATCGGCACTCAACCCACCTACACTTCCTGAGATTCAAACCTCTCTGGGTGAAGATGTATTTGAAGATTTTGTGGTATGTGAACACCACAAAATGCCCTCCCAAAAGTTAGTTTCTCCAATAGTGTAATGCATGTTCAACCACATTGAGCTTGATGTCATGTATTGGGTAATTAATCTCATGATTAATCTACTGATAATAAACATACACAATTACTTAGTAATCTAGCATCAAAACTGCAACAAGCACAACAACTGACACATCATAGTAGACTATACAAGCCACTACTATCTTCAGAAAAATTTTATTGGAGGTATATTAAGCCTTTCCTTGAATTTATGAAAGTATTTATTGAAATATTCAGACCATTCACATTTCACACCCTTCTTTTCCAAGCCCATTTGCAGTGTTACAAGGCATGAAAAATCCTGAATAAATCATTTATAGTATCCAGAAGGTCCCATGAAACTTATAATTTCAAATATGTTCTTAGGATGCTCTGAAGAAACCATAGATCTCACTTTATCTATTTCAAAAGAAACATCTGACTCTAAGATTATATGACCTAAGAAGTGAACTTTATCAATCCAGAAGTTTCATTTAATGATCATAGCATAGATCTAATACTTTCTTAGCGTATTCAACATGATCTCAATATGGGACTCATGGTAATGTCTAGAGTGATAACACACTAAGATATTATCAATGAAGATAACCAAAAAATAATCTATACATGGCTGGAAAACCCAATTCTAAATATCCACGAAGACAGTAGGTGCACTAGTGAGCCTGAAAGGCATTACTAGGTACTCGTATAGACTATACCTACTCCAGAAAGATATGTGAGGTATTTCCAAATTCATGAATTACTAATGATGATAGCTTGACCATAGATCTATTTTTACAAACACCTTCTCACCTCAAACATGATCAAATAGGTAATCTATTCTTGGAAATGGATATCGATTCTTAACAGTAATCTTATTTAACAAATGGTAATCCACACAAATCCAAAGGGTACCATCGTAATTTTTGGAAAATAAGATAGTTGAACCACAAAGAGAAGTTTTGGGGTGTATAAATCCTTTCACCTCCATATCCTACAACCAATTTTTGGCTTCAAAAATCTCATCAGGTTCCATCTTATAAGGATGAATGCTCACAAGAGCTTCTACTAGCATGACCTCAATAGTAAAATATGCCTATCACACCAGAGGTTGACCAAATATGTTTTTAGGAGAAATGTCTTTGAATCACTACACTATATATGAGAAAATAGTAGGTTGTAACCCCTGATCATCTAGAAAAAGACTGTCATCCTGTGTTTTACCACTACCCAACTTCTACTACTCGTGTCCTTCTCGTGTCACACTAAGGTCCCATTCCCCCTTAAGAATTTTTATAATTCCCTTGGGTGATATAAATGTCACCCCTCGATGATAGAATTAAATATAGAATCATTATGGAACTAGACAATCCATCCTAATGATTACATCGAAACCTATTATTTTGATAACATAATTGTTTCATTCGAATAGGTAAACACTTATATCAAGGGGAAAATTTTGATAGTAGTAAACACCCTCTGAATGGATACCGAAGGGTGTATCTAGAATCATGATTCCATGATTGAACTGAAATTAAACCCCCAAACATTTGATGATTTCCACAGATATGAATGAGTGAGACACACATGTATTAGAAAAATAAAACACTAAAGTAGAGGATACTGAAATAGTACCTCATACAATAGATGTTCTGGAACTCTACTCTTATGGTGTAGGTTGTAATAAAAGTAAATAGCATGTACCATGACCAAGATTCACTTTCTAACTTCATTAAACAAACCCACTCTACTAGTGCTAAGAATCATACACCTGGTTACCTCTATGTCGACCACCACCTCAGCCTGAATGACCAACAATATTCTAGCTACCAGACTGTCTTGATCATGATGACCCCACTCCAAATAAATTATTTGGTATAGATCCATGCTCTCTAGGAACTTGAGATAATTTCCTACAGTAACTGTGGAAATGGCCAATCCTAACACATCATCTCCACTCCACCAGATTCCGCATACACTACCTCCTAAAAAGTCCTATCACTCCACACAGGTGACTGATAGGGGGAACTACCTGCAAGAGGTTCTTGGCCACTACTATCTCTGCAAGATTATTCAAAACATCATTTTATCCCAATGAATATCTAATAAAAGCATTAGGTGTCAAACTTACATGGATCTCATCCTCATCATCTTTCAAATTTTTCAATGTAAATAGGTTCTGGTTTATGATCTCAGAAAATATTCTCATTCTGAACACATTGAAGTGCGACCATATGGCATAACACAACCCATCATCAAAACACCTAATAGCCATTAAATTATCAAAAGCTAAAAAATGAGTGAAATACTGCATCTTAGTGAAACATGATGAGTAATCCATAAATGACAAGGTCCAATACTATAGATTCATAAACTCTCTAGCTCTGTCAGACCTAAAAGCATGGGGAAATAAGTTTTCATAAATGGAAGTCTGAAAACAAGTACATACCATCTCTCTGTACTGGCCTTCCTAGGTGATGACATCCCACCACTTCTTGGATGGATCATGTAACATGTAAGAAGCTATCTAAACCCTCCACTCTAGAGGCATCTCTAGGTTCTCAAAAATAGATAGGATTTTCTCGATCCCAGACTCTGTAGAAAGTGGTCCTCCACCCCCTATGAAATTAATAAGATGCTACTGCTGAAACTCATGAGTCAATTATGTCATGCTCTAGGCATGTCACATTCAACCTTGTATATTCTGCATCATACATAATAAACCCTCTCCAAACTGGCCATCAGCACCCAAATCAAATATAGGAGGAGGATCCATAGGTGGCTTGACATGAAGAGAAACTGGAGGCTCAAGGCCCACCACCTCTAGAAAATGATATTCACTACCTTTAGGGAATGAAAATTGAGGACGTCATGGTGATATAACACCATAATTCCAAACAATCATCTCATAATGAAAATAAGAAATTTAGAATATTTCACTCAAGAAACTAAGATATGTATAAAATCCTTCCTATAATAACAAACACACCTCTTTTCCTACTTCAAAATCTAGCACTAGATGATAGAACAATCCATAACAGGACATAATGATTGAGAAACACCTACTACCCACTACCAGGGCCTAGTTATGGTGAAGTTTCTATGTTAATCATGTGCATGATGTCTGTTCTCATATTAAAAGTAATTTCCCATTTAAAAACATCCTTATTCTAACATTTAAATCATTTATGTTGTCCAAATCTAATTATATGCCATTTCACGACCCATAATGGCCCATACACCTTATGATCTAAAATATGGACCTCAGTTGGATTTCATTTTCATTTAAACTATTCGTATCCATGTGATTATATCATTTCTCAAATGTTTGAGCCAGCTAGAATTTCATTTTCCAATCCCTAAGGACCCATACACCTTATGAGTTAGAAAGTGAATCCCACTAAACTCGCACTATAGAAAAATCTAGATCATGGAAGAAGTGTTACCAGAATTGTATATACAAGGCATGGAACAAGTAATATGTAACAAAAAATTCATGATAAAAATGTAAACATTACATGAAAAAAATACATGTCCTATTCATATTGTACAAATCGTGATGCATGTTTTAATATATATATATATATATACTTCATTTCATTGGGCCAAGAAATATAACCATTATCCAAATATTATCAATAAAAAAACATCACAAAACTTGTGAAACACCTAATAGTGAAGTTGTAACTACTGTAATAATCATAAACATAGCAACAATATTTCATGAAACTTGGCCCTCAACCTATAGATTGGTTTGCGACACCCTAGTAAGGCTTGTGACCAAGTCCGAAGAATTCATATTCTCCATTATATTATTTCCAAATAGGTAGGAAAGAAAGGAATGCCTCTGATACCACTTTGTGACATCCCAAACCCAGTGTCCACTTAACCCATGCCCCAATCCTAGTTGGTCAAATAACCCCGGGCACATCACCCCATAATGCAGGTGCTTCCAACTAGTAGTAGGGGTGTGATGGTGGGACAACAGGGAGACTGTACCCCCATGTTAAAGTGCACAATGGATGAAATATTAATAAACAATAGAAAAAGATTAATCAATCAGACAGAAATAGTATACAGTGAAAACATAAACAGATACAACAGAAGACTGAATAACTGAATAACATATCAAAGGCCACAAAGGTAGTTTCAGATACAACATGAATTCATGGCATGCTAGTAAATAAATGAAACATAAAAAATGAAATAGGAATGCTAATAAAAAATAACAAAATTGAAAAAAATCCAAAAGCTTCCCTATAGCATCTCAATTCTAGGAATAATCCTATACTACTATGCTCAAACTAAATGGTAAGAATCAATATACAAAAGAGTGGTTCTTGACTCTATCCATCCATGTAGGAAAATTGTCTTCTCAGGTTCTAAAGGTGGCCTAAGTAGGGTTGGAGATAAATAACAACAGGCCACCACTAGTGGTTTCTAAATGTAATCTGATCCAGTTCTTGTAAGTAAACAATGTACAAGTAATAGTTGGGAAGTAATCAATGCTAAACAAATAAACAATATTTCCCTCCGATTCCTAAAGTAAACCTGGTAGGTCTACCTAATTCATATCAAAACTGGTAAGTCTGAAAAATTCACCGAATGAATATATGTATATATATATATATATATATTATCACTAGAACAAGGTAAGAATGTATCTCATCCACACACACAAACAAAATAATATATTTATAGGGGTTGTCACTGGAATCATTTTAGCATTCCTCTCATCCATAGATGTATATCATAACTGGCATGGGGTAAGAATGCCTCCCAACCATGTAACGATTTTTGTAGGCATAGGTTAAGCATGCCTCCCATCCATACGTATATAGAGGTTGTCACTGGCATGGGGTAAGCATGCCTAAAACCAATACATATCATAAGATGACATGGGGTATAAATGCCTCCCATTCAAACATTTCATAAGCTCAAGAATAGAAATGGCATAAAAATTTATATCATAAAACATAAGAGAGAACCGTTTTACATCATTTAAATTCAAACCATTAATTAAGGGCATAGGCTTAAGGCATTGGTTCAAACATCCAATACATGTCAATTAATTTGTTTAATTTGAAGGAAAACCATCCATTTCATGTAAACCAATTAATCAAGACAACCCATTCACTTCTACAGACTTGGAAAACCCAATTACAAGTGCACAAGCTTTCACAAAGGTCCTATCATGTAGTATCATGGACAATTTGGCAATTCCAAGCCTAAGAGATCCAAAAACCCATGGGGTGTCTTGGGTTCATCCAATACACATGAGACAAGGGTCAATTCGATTTAAACTCAATCTAGGAGATATAAACCAAAATTTGTTATTGTAGTAAAATTGGGCATAAATTTCCAATTGGATGGCACACCCCTTGGGTGTTCGTATAACTCATGAGTGATAATGAAACACCTAAAATTGATTCAATTAACCTATGTAATCAAACTAGGGACAATTAGACATGATGGAATCAGAACAAAAAAGGAGATCAGCAAAGGCTGACCCATGGAACAATGATATTAAATATGAAACAGCCAAAACTCAAATGGAAAACTATGTGACCACCTACATTCTGGCTATAGAAAATGCCACTAATGATATCAACCAAAGATTTGTATTAGGCTGAAAGTGATATGATTTTCAGACCAATTCTTAAAAAATATGGCATATGATCCTAAAACCAAATATCGTAATAGATGGAAAGATGTACAGAGACAAGATAAGAGAGACTAGGTAGCATTACCACACTTGATCCAATGCTTTCAATGGATTAGAGATCCGACACTAGATAATGGATCTATCTCAAAGCCTATCCTAGTGGAGTTATTGAGCTCAAGGAGGAGGAAGGGAGGCTCTGTCTGCAGGAGGGTGAGGAAAATTTCTTCAGATGGTTTTAAAACAGTAAAGGGGAAAATGGAAAATTTTCCCCAAAAAATAGGGTTCACATGGTTTATGCTCATGGTTTACAAAACCATGAACAAACTATGTGTGAAGTCTCTACCACCATCTATAGAATTCTGCATGGTTTAAGTGTATCGTTTACCAAACCGTGTGCAAACCATGTGTGAAGGTTCTGTTACATTCTGCAGCATGTCGCACGGTTGTGCTCTATGTCCACATGATTATAGACAAAGCATGTGGACAATCCTGTGACCCTCTTTTCTGGACTTCTAGGATTCAAAATAGATCTTAATTCTCCTCGAGCCTTCCCTAGTCCATCACACACCTTTAAAATTTTCAAAAGAATGATTCAAATAGAAAAACCAAAGATCCTTAAGTTGGTCAAAATCCATGTTGTTAAAACAGAACACTAATGAAGTTTTAATATACATATTAAAATATGTTTTAACCCTTATGATGATTTAATGATCATATTTTATTATGACAATTCAAAATGAAAATTTATCATCCATGACAGCAGCAAATAGACACACCACAAATGATTGATTCAATTTTAGAATTAAATGGAGAGGGGAAGGGGTTTGATGATGGATATTCTATTAGCATAATGAAATTATAGTATATATAATATAATATAGTTATCATTTACATTTTTAGAAAGGATATGATGGATGGATATAAAAATAAATCAAATTTTATGAAATTGGAAGAGAAGGATTAAGGGTTTAACTTCTTAAATTCTTCTCCCTAAGATCCTCCATAAGGGGAATGAGATAGGTTTATGGTGAGACAAAAGGCTCATGAACATGGGAGAGAGACTTGGGAAGAGTATTATGCATAAATCGGAAAATATTAAATGTATTTTTTGGTGTGAAGAGAAGAGGTGGTTAGGGGTGATATTTATAGTGGAGGATAGGGGTGTTTTTTGATTATTTTATTCATTTGATTATTATGTTTTCTGAAGACTTTGAATATATTGAAACATATCATGAAATATATTAAAATAATTAAGGAGAGTTTGATATAATGAGATTACATCATCCATACATCATCTATGACTCAATAATCAGTGTACTTAGATTATACTTTAAATTATTGTATTTTAGTATTAACTAAAAATTCAACTATTTTAGAAAAATCCAAAAAATCCACCCTAACCATTTTTTTCATATAGATAAAAAAATTAACTACCTTTTATGAAAATAATTTTATAAATATTAGAAATATAATTTTTTATTAGATATTCATTTACTAAAAAACCTAATTTTGAATCATAACTTATTTTTCAATACTTTGAATAATTAATAATTGACTCATAAAATTACATTATAATCACAAGACAAAAATAATATTAATTTAAGAATCTATTTTATTACAATAAATTTTCTTTTTAAATCATTATATTAATTATTAAATTGTAATTAAACATTTATGTTTTACAAAAATACTAACACTTAATTTATCAAAATATAAATTTTCTTATACTATGATATAATTATATCATATTTTCATTTATAAGATGTCTAAATTTTATTTATAATTTCATAGATGAGTTTACTATTTTAATGGGTGAATTAATATTTATAAGGGTCACATTACTATTCCAGAGTTTAGGTTACTATTTTATTTGTATAAATTCCTTAATTTATAGAATAGTATTTTTATTTCATTCATTCATCATTTATAATGTTTGTTTTGCATTCTCAATGAGATTTTATATGATTTATACTACATTAAATATTTTTGTGCTCAATGTAAGATATCGAATGAACTTAATTTACTTAAGAGGATATATACTATAAAACCATGGTCTGTTATAATTGAAGCCACAACTAAAGGACGAAAAGTGTGTAGAACCAAGAACTCTCTTTTAGTACATGGGAATTAATTTTTCCATTCAAATTAATATTTTAATTTCCCACTGATGTTCACCCTATGTGGAATTCTAGTTATGTGTATCTTTAGGTGACCTTTATGTTTTCCACTTTGCCTTTTTAATAGGATATTTTATTAACCCTTTTTATGATGTCGGTTTTAATAAAAGGAATTATTAAATTGTTATTCCATTGATAAGTGAGATAAACTTTGAGGTAGAAATTCATTTTAAAGGGTTTAGGATGTAACATCCTGAGATTTTAAGTAACATCATCTTAAAAATTAATTTAATTTATTTTGATATCTTGTATTACATTCCCTTCACAATTAATATTTTTTTAAATGAAACATCAAGTTTATCTTTCATTTCATCTAACACTTAGTGTTTTTTGATAACTTGTGTTACACATAAAGTCATGTCTTACCAAAAAAACAGTATACTATTAATATTATTTATTTAACATAATAGTTATCACATATCAATTGTAATGAAATGAATTAATATTATTAACTAGATTATGAATATATAGTTTAAAAATGTTTATATAATAATTCTTTTGGTGACTAATTAATTATAAATTAAAATAAAAACCTATTGAATATTAAGGATGTGTTTATATGGAAAACTATTTCTATTAACATAAAGGATTTTATTATAATAAATTAAAAAATAACTATTAGTGAATGATATTAATGAAATTTAAATTTTATTTACTTAGTAAAATGTTTTTCAATTCATCTGATATGTTTTATATGTTAAAAGTATGAAAAAAATAGATTTAAAGAATTAAAAGTTGTATTTTTGTAAATGAAAATTTATCCCCTTTTAACTACAGAATTGATTTAAAACTAAATTTTTAAACTTTTAAATTTTATTTGAAAAAAATAATCTTTTTTTGAAATCAGATTATCAAAATTTAATTTGAGTGATTTTTTGGTATTTTTTTTGAGAACTTTCATATTTTGATAGATGGTAAATGATACCGAATTCTAAATGAAAAATATTTTTTCATCTAAATAATTTATAGTAGTAAATTTTATTTTTATTGTTTTTAAAAGTAAAATTAGATCTATTTTATATAAATTAAACCAATTTATGTCATTTGAATCGATTTCACATTTTAATTGGATATAAAACATTTCAATCTTTGGAACTTTTCACTTCAAAAATCAACTATCTCATCTCGTATGTGGGACTAATTTTAAATTAATATTTAAAAATTCTATGATTTTAATTTGTTAAAAGGGATTAAATATTTTTAATAATAATTATGTATAAATTCTTGTATAGTAAAATATGTTTTTTACTAAAAATATTAGTGAATGAAATTAATATTAATTATAGTGATTAAGGTAAAAAATGTGTGTACATAGTGTTTAGACTTTATTCTTAAGGGGAAAAATGAACTATAAAATTGTCCAAAACCCATATTATAGATAATATTAGACCGTATACCTGATTTTATTTAATTGGTTTCATTATTGTTTCTACATTATGTAAGGGAGACCCTGCAATAGTGTTTACCTTTTTATATTTACAAGAATGCCACTCATCCACTATAAAATGACACTCACCCTCCCCCCCACTTGACACCTATCAAGATATTTTTTATCTTCCATAACCTTAAAAAATAATATTAAAAAATACCTAATATCATTCTATTTGCTTACATTTTGGAATAAATCAATTCAAGGAAGTCCTTTTGGGTAAACCTTAAAGCGTTACCCAAAAAACAGGTAACTATTATCAACAATCAGTTTGTTTTTTTCATTCAACACTCATTAAATTATTCTTATTATAAGAATATATAATAACCGTAGTATAATAAATATTATAATATGTTTTTATTTTATGTGTTTGACCTAAAACTAAACACACATCCCTCAAATGGGCAACAAAATCACTGTTCGTGTGTATGAAGAACTACCGCCTCACGAAATGATGTCATTCATTTTTCTTTTACAACATCTTAATGATAATAATTATGATGTACATAATATTTTTATATGATATATATGATATTTATAATGCCTTAACACTTATTTAATTAATATATGTCACAAACTATCATGATTTCCATTTTGTGGGAATACAATAACATCGTTTGTGCATATGTAGACTACCGCCTCTACAAAGTGATGTGATACAGTCACCATTTACATGAAATACATGAAGGATGGTTTTAATAAACATATATGCTATAAATTAAATATTTATTATATTATTGACATAATTATATATCATTAAAAATATCATTTTATTCCTTCTATTTCACACACTGAAAAAGTGATAATGTCGTTGATGGACATGTGAACTACCACCACCCCAAACAGATGTGATTCTTTATTTCTCATAACCACATTACAAGAATTATAGATATAAGTATATATAAATAAATAATATGTTATTTATGATATATTTATCATTATAAAAAGATAAATTTTAGTTACCTTACATCCATAATGGTCATTGAAAAATTGGAATGTTACTCATGTGTATGTATGACCTTCTGTCCCTGTGATCATAACATTTGTTCATTTTTCATAACCATATTTCATGTATTATTTTAAAATAATAATTGATGTATATATTTAAAAATTATTTTTGGTACTTATTCTTTAGACATTTAAATAATGACCTCATTGGCCATAATCGACATATCAAAGTCAGTTTTGATACATAAACCTAATATGTTCAAATCATTCGACTTAACATTATTGATTATGTAATTGTATGTAACTTGTTTATAAGTGAAATGAAAATAATAATAATATTTTAAAAGGTAATATAAAAAGTTAATAATTGATATTTGTTTACTATTCACGATGATATAGGATAATCATGACAAATCAAACTAAAGGTAATGGATTTCTTAACATAGTTTCTCTTAATTGGGTTAAACATCCATGCCATTGGTTATACTATATCAATAATATGGGTGAAATGAACTCAGATTATTTCAAAATGTACTTATTATTTAGTATTGTCTGTTTAAAATTATTAAATATAATTATTTAATTGATTAATTCTAACTGCAATGATACGATTCTTGTAAGGCATTTTCATCTCCCTTTTTACATATGTGAGATTAATGTTATATTCCCCACTTACATGTTTTGTTTGGTGTCTCTACCAACCATTGTGATATATTATATCATGAATTATTTTATCTTCATTGTATTTAACTATTTTATTTGATAATAATTACTTTTGGGGTTTATGATTCAAATGTTACCGTAGTTGTAATGGGATTTATAGTCTCACTTTTATTTTTGTGAGACTTATTCTTTATTCACCACTCATTTATTTTTCCTGGTGTATATAATTCCCATGAATGTATTTTTTTATTCTTATCCTTAAATTTAAGGGTTTTTAAATATCCATTTTAGGATATCTCTTTCATTCGGTATACAGTTTCAATGTTACAAAACCAGTAATAGAATTTTGACACAATCATCCTTCTTTGATAATTTTGTTATACTATACACCTATGTTATTTGAGGAGGTGTATATACTGCTACTTTGAAATGAAATATAATTAATTTACTTATTCTCATTATATTATATGTATTATTTAATATTATTCCTTAATGTGGATTTTGAATTAAATGTTTCAAGGTGACATATGACACTTTGGAATGCCTAAAGATTATATTTCTCATGAATAATTTTAATGATATTTTAAGTGAATTTCAATTTATTAATGTCAAAACCCCTTGTTTTTACATATCCTCTATTGGGGATTATTTTTATTGATACTATTTTAAATCATTATTTTTATGGATTTTGATTATTTCAAAGATATTTTATTTAACCCATTTATTTTCCATGGGTTAATTATATTCTGAAGAGATTGTTTTGGAACCCATTTTTTCCATGGGTTAATCATGTTTAAATGAGATTTTTATTTATCCCATTTATTTTCCATGGGTTAATCATGTTTTAAGGGGAATCTTATTTAACCCATTTTCTTTCCAATGTAAAATCATGTTCTAAAGAGATAGTTATGGAACCAATTTATTTTATATGGGTTAATCAGGTTTCAAATAGATTCTCATGGAACCCATTTATTTTCCATGGTTTAATAATTTTAGGTTTTTTATTAATCCCATTTATTTTCTGTTGGTTAATAATGTTATAAATAGATTTTTAGGTAAACCATTTCTTTTCCATGGGTTAATTATGTTTAAATAAAATTTTTATTGAGGATATTTCTTCCTTAGGTTAATCATGTTCTAATGATATTCTTATGGAACACATTTATTTCCCATGGGTTAATTATGATCCAAACAGATTTTTATTGAACCCACTTATTTTACATGGGTTAATCATTTTTCAATAAAAATTTTATTGAACCCATTTCTTTTTATAGGTAAATAATGTTTCAAAGAGATTATTTTAGAACCCATTTATTTTCACTGGGCTAATCAAGTTATAAAAGGGAAAATTGTTGTTCCTATGAGTTTTGATGACATGGAAGATTTTATGTGTTATAGTACTTAAAAATTTGAGGGTTGGTTGTACCATAAACAAATTATGGCTGGCTTCGTGATAGACCAATGATAAGTTGGTCCATGATATCCCTCCAATGCATTGGTTATGGAAGTCGGTCATATGGATATTATATTTGTAAGAGAGACATGTACGGGAGTTAACCAAATGGTTTTTACATTTATCAGAATAAAATGTATAATGATGCCTAAAGAAAACCTTATGTGTTTATTTATGTTTTCTATAGGTTTATAATGTTTCTAATGACTTATATTGATATCACATAGCTCATAATTAATGATTCTGATGAATCTTGACTTTTATTAGTTTTAATATTTGATGGTCATGGTTTTGAGTAATTTTATGATTCACTCATGCACTTTGATAATGTCATCATACAAATATTCACTATTATTACCATTGATGAAAGCCAATTGTTAATGATTATATTTACCCTTATTGAGCATCTAAGGTCACCCTTCTTTTATTTCCCTTTCCTTAGGTTTTAGAGAATGATGTTGAATGATTTAGGTGTATTATGGATTTGAAAATGATTTTTTTAATGACCGAATGTGAAATAATAAAATCTTGGTATTACGGGAGTTGATGTTCAACTTTATGGAAAATTTGTTTACGATTCCATGTGGATGTGAATTATTTATGTAGGAGTTTTCCCTAATTATCTAAAACACTCAACATCAAATTTACAATAGTATATAATTGATCCATGATTTATGTATGATGTAGTATGGTTCAGATGAATAATTTGTGTCACAATTATTTGTAACGCCCCGACCCAAATTACCCAGAGTCGGTGCATTATTACATAACATTGGAATGATCACAAGAAAGATCAAGTCTCGAATTCCGATTAGTTTAGTAGCCTTGGAAACACTAGATACAAACATAATGTTTTACATTAAATCATAAAAAAACATCTTGTCTTCATATCCCCTCATACTATCCCTACAGGTCATTCATAAATTTCTTATTCATAATCCTGGGAAAAATAAAACATTGAAAGGGGTGAGCTCAGATGCTTAGTAAGGATAACATTATAGCAGAAGCTTTCATAGATAAGCATAAACACTTAAGGAAATTTATAATTAAAACAAAAGCCTTTTAAACTTGAAATTCAGCATAATATGGGAAAGATAATATGAAATAATGCCATTTAATTATTCACATGGATATTATACTAGTCGAACAATATAATGCAATATCAATAACCACTTTCATAACGATGGAATGCATAATTCCAGACTATCATAACCACATAGCCAAGGCCTCGTGCCAAGACTACAAATAAGATTTTGCCAAGGCCTTGTGCCAAGACACTATTTTGTCTCATGAGACCTACCAATGTA
Source organism: Viscum album (assembly GCA_963277665.1). Classification (NCBI taxonomy): domain Eukaryota; kingdom Viridiplantae; phylum Streptophyta; class Magnoliopsida; order Santalales; family Viscaceae; genus Viscum; species Viscum album. The sequence continues at coordinate 644,102,201 of OY728125.1, read as the reverse complement.
TCGAGGAGCTATAGCGGGCTCCACCCGTCACTTATTAAGTCTAATGTATTCCTCATATGAATAGGTTTAAACTAGCATACGAAATGTCAATTCTTTTACCACAAACCATGAATGGTATAAAAATAACACATCCACAGTCAAACAAAACTCATTCGATACACTATGGAATATTGTATTGTATCACATTAACCTCAATCAAGAAAAATGAATGATGTTGACATAGATGAAAATAATCATCAAAACTATTTGAGAGAAATATCCCCCTTTTTCTTGAAATCATTTAAAAGTCGCACTATTTGTCAAGAAGACATTTAAAAATAGATTTTTGAATAAAAGTGTCCCATACCACTTTGAAAATTTTTAAAAGGAGTTTTAATTTTAAAACTTTAATGTCCATATAAATAAATCCTTAAATCCATTTTTAAAACGTGGACATTAATGAGCAAGATTTAGATGAATAAGTCTTTAAAACATTTAATAATGGTATTTTAGTTAGAGATTCTAACCAAAAGAGAGACACTTGAATAAAAATAATTGAGGTAATCAAAACTTTGTAATAACATGAGAATAAAGGAATTCATGATATACTATGTCAAAGTACATTATATACACCACATAAAAGTGATTTGGTGTATAACAACAAAGAAGTCTCAATGGAATGTAAATTGAGATGAAATCTATCATAAAGGCCATATCCTTAGATGAAGGATAAATCAACGACATAGTTATGTGTGAAAAATATAAATACAATAAATATGAGTGGATATTCATTGTAAAACAATCAAAGGACATTCACACATATTCTTGCAAAAACAATACCAATGAATTGGATGTTTATCTCAACAAAACGAGATTGAGTAAAAATTACTCTTATCAAGTTCATAACGATGACTTGAGAATTTATCAATGGAGTGATTATGTGTATAAAAATTATATCCAAAGAAAGGGGAGTGGAAATTATGACATAATGAAATTAATAATGATTCTACACATTATCTTGGAGTAAAATAATCAATGAAGTATGCGTAAAGCCGAATGAGTGGAAATTGAAATTTCAAATTCCCTTATCAATTAGGTAACTTAAGAAACATACACCCATGAAATAAGGATCATACCATGATGATGTAAATATCCATAAATTAATGTATATTACACAATGAATACAATCAGTACACACACCACATGCAATAAATAAGTGGTGAATAATGGAATTCTCACGAAATTAAAAGTGAGATAAGAAACCACTTACCTTCTACTTTTCCTTGGTTGAGGGTAGGTTAACCTCCTGTATAATGGTGAAATAATTTTTATTAAATTATTAAATAATCATATACATCAATATGATATCATATAAGATCTTTTAACATTCCTTTGTTAATAATATCTTAGAATTATCGTCATTTCGGGTGTCAACTTACAAGTTTTCTTTTATATGTTTTGTTAAGTAATCCATGGTTTTCATGGATAGGTTGTATCTTATTCATATCCAAAAAGATATAAAGTCCTTAAACATTATTTTTAAATATTCAAATGATAATTATACTTTAATTGATACTATAGAGAATGAATCTCATTGCGTTCGTGGTGACGGTAGTCCGTACGTACGCACGAGTGACAATATCATTATTTTGATATTAAAATAATATATAATTGGATGTTATATCAAATATACAGAATAATTATAATGTTATATTTATTATTTACATTAATTACACATCATTATTATTCCCATCCAAATAATAATTTATTGAAAAACAATTACACCACGACGTGGAGACGGTAAGTCGTACGTACGCATGTATGGTGACGTATTATTAAAAGGGTGGATAGAATACTGAATATAGTTGTTACATATTTAGAATAATATTACAATATATATGAGATACTGGATTCATTATTTTATAACAGAAAAAACAAAGAAAGAAGAAGTGGAAGAAGAAAGGAACTTGAAAAGGGGTGGTGAAAACATTACCTCTTCTTCGAGTTCTTCCTTTTGATTTGATCAAAAGGGATCCTTAAGTTGGCTTTATGATCAAACTAAAGCCTCTAAATTGTTTTGAGGGATGTTTAGAGAGTATTTGGGCAGGTTTTATCCGAACCAAAAGGCTATGATGGTGTGAAGAAATGAGAAGGAGGAGTGCCCTTTTATAAGAGGGGTGAGGGGCACCTTTGGAAAAGCTAGAAATATTAATTTATAATAAATTCATATTCGGTTTCTAATGGCTCCAAAGTTTATTATTTAAAGATTAATGTGGTGATATGTCGAAACCACTCAACCAATATAATTTAGACAGGTTTGGGTCATTATATTAACCTTATCATTACGTATTAACTCTTAGTTAATTAGTTTCACTTTTACATTGTCTCTTTGTATTTTTATATTATATGGTTAATAAACTTACTATATACATGCAAGAGACCCCAAAGTGGTCAATTAATGATAAAAATATCATGATATAAGTCTATTGGCCGAACCTTAGATTTTTAGGAATTTAATATCAATTAATAATATAAAATTTGTTTTAAAAACTCTTTTATGTCAATTTTGACACTATTCAATAATTGATTTTTGTAAAAATCATAACAGAATTATTAATTCGAAATAAGTTAATTAAATCAATAATAACATTTCATATTATCCTAGAAAATTAGTTAAATTCATAAAAAGTCTCAAATTAGATTTATTTGGGTATTTATAATATCAATTATTCTAATGTTTCACTATTATGGTAATTACTGCATCACCATTGTGTCATATATAAATTAAATTATTTAATGTCTAAATATTATAATTAAAATATAATTATGTGGTAAATCTTTTTATATTTCTAATTAATATTTATAGTCTAAAATCCAACATATATAACCCTATGTAACAATTTGTTTGTTAAAAGATATATGCTTGTGTCATTTTTGTATTTATTTTAACTTAATTAAAATAAAGTGTCCCTATCACTTACAAGTGGATCCATGGGGTCCCAAAATTGACCCAAAGATGACCATGGTCTGACATGTATCAACCAATATGGTTAGGACACGTTTTAGGGTAATTTGTTATTATTATAATATTATTTTTTTAACCCTTATTTACTGGATTTACCCTTTAACCATGGTAAATAAAATATTTACCGAAGTAATTATTCAAAATGTCTAAAAATAAATTTAACCTATTTACACAATTTAAACATCCTGATTCCAAATATGGAATCCATTTTTCCAAATTCAAAACACAGAAGTGGCAGAAATTAATTTAAAATTAATTCCCGTTGTTAAAACAAAAAGCGTTTTTTAAGAGATAATAACTATCAAAAGATTGGCACTTGTTTATGTCTGGTTTAATTGTGAAATTAAGTACAATGACAAAAATTGAATTAAATGGTAAAAAATATATTCTTAATATACTTTAAAACCACTCAAATTCATAATTTATCAATATTAATTATTTCAATTAAAAAGTTGTTTTTAATTAAAATTTAGTAATTTTCACTATTCATCAAAATATGAAAGTTATCCAAAATGTACAAAAATTTCACCCTAGGCTAATTTCGATATTACAAATCCAAAAATGAAGTCCATTTTGAGATTCAAAATTTCAAAAAGTAGGTATTACTATTCATAACGGCTAGTTTGATTTGGTTGTGGTGTGTTAGAATCACGAAGTTGCATACAATGCACTCCATTGCATTATTCAAAGAGAAACATACTGTGGAAGCTTGGGGTGTTACATTCTCCCCTCCTTCAATAAATTGAGTCCTTACAATTTTTTTTAAAAAAATTGGGCTTGAGAATATAATGGAAAGTCCCACATCGGAAAAAGAGTCAATAAAACTGTCACTTTAAAAGAAAGGAAGAGAGGTATAAAGGTCACCCAAGATAACCCATACTAGGATTCCATGTAGGAAAACATGGATATAGACGATAAACTAAGTGTTCAGTTCTGATGAAGAGGGATAGAAATCGTGATCAAGAGAATGTTAACAATAAGAAAATCACAAACCTTTGTTGGGACAAACGGTCCTTAGTCTCCCAGTAGGAAAAGTAAACGGACAACATTTTTTTTTGTTTTATGTTACATTACATAAGGATAAGGAATTCATTTATGATATTGACTAAGAACATAAAGAGATATACTTACTTTTTAAGTAGAGTTTCATTATTTAATAACTTTTTACCACTAACACATTTTTTTGAACAATGAGTATTCAAGAAGACTTGGTCACAATGAAAGTGCTAGAATAAACTTATATAAAAATACACAATCCATGTAGGATAAACTATGTATTTACCTTGTATTTAGAGATTAATCAAAATAAAAATGGTTAGTATAATATCTGATGACCCTTGAAATGGATATTCTATTAGAGAAAAAAACACTAATCTTAATTTCTAAAATTAAACCATCAATACCCCAAAGTTAAATAAATACCATTCAATAATCAATTGTCCTTAAAATACTTTAATATAATCCAAACTAATATTGAAACCCAAAACTTATAATAATGTAGTCTTCCACATTAAATTGTATCTCCAAATGACATTAATTACTCTTAAAGTCACATACTTAAATGTAATTAACCTAATCATTTCCATAAATAACCCAAATCACTATAAATCCAAATAAAAACATAGATAAAAATCCACCATTACTTCTCAAATGAAATCCCATAATATTATATTTTCCTTGGGCATATAGTGTTCACAACAAAGCGAACAACTTCCAAAATAACATTTATCACTTAATCACCAAATCATTTTCCTATACCAAGGGTATTCATTTAATAAGACATAAGACCCCAAATCAACTTATTATTGATCAATAAAATCATTTAACTAAAAATAACTAGTCACACTATCCAGGGACTTCACATAGTCCAGTGGTAGGCGATAAATCCCAATCGCACTTTGGTTGTGGGTTCGATTCCCACAACTTTGTCCAACGCGACGGGTTGTCACACGGTCTACGTGTTGTCCTTTTTCAAAAACTATATTTTATAATATTACCAAAATGAGATAAATTCTTCAAAATACCATAACATAATTTAACCACAAATGTTATATCATACCTTGCATTTTCATCCCAAATTATAATAACTTATAATTCTCTCAAACCCCAATGATCATATAAAACCAAATGGTTATTTATACCTAAATCCACAAGAGAAGAGATAATTCATCCTCAAATATTATTCTCACATGAGAAACTGCGGGGTTATAAATACAAGGGAAAATTATTCCAAAGTAAACCCATCAACAAGGAGCAGTAATACTTTTTAAACATTTCTCCAACCATTTATTTCCACATAGCTTTTCTTTGACCAAGAAAATATCCTATAGAATAGGTTATTCACTCGGGTAATGGCTAGGTCCCCTACATTTACGGCAAATGACTGTAAATGGACTCTTGGGACCATTTATATCTTTTTCCATAGTACTCTTCATTTTTCTTCGGCAATTATTCACTTTATGTCCTTCCTTCTCGCATGTAAATCATTTCTTTGTCCCATTGAGACACTTTCCTCGGCGTCTCCTTCCACATTTCTTTCATGATGGAAATTGAGGATTCCTTTCTCCATGGTCTCCACTGTTGGAGCTATTATTATTCATCACCTTTCTTTATTTTTTGAGTCTGGGAATTGGTTAATATATATATTGTTGATCATATTTTTGGAAACTTTATTTGGCATAAAGATGATATCTTTTACGCCTATCAACATTCCATTTTGTTGCTCATTGCCACCATCGTTCCCACCTTGTACATCATTCCCAATGTCACTATGACTTCCTTGGAATCCAGCCATTGACTAAAAACAGAAAGCATTGTGTGAGTAACAGTAGTCATAAAATCATTTAGAAATTAACATGTCACCATATTCTCAATTTGAAATAGATTAGGATTAACCAAGGTCATTTACTATCATCTTATATATTTAATACTTCAAATTGGTTAGTAATGAAAATGTAAATTATCCTAAGCATATCCCCCGGTAGTGTCGTAACCAAGAGTGAAGCAAGTCCCGTTCTCGTGCACCAGTTCCCGTTTGAGTCTAGCTCAAAGCGGTGTTTTCGGGTTTTACCCCTAGGTACATCTGTTCCAGAACCGCCTCTACCTGTTCGTATCCAGACAGGGATGTATTTCTCGTAAAACTCATAAAATCTCTACAATACCAAAATTCTAGGAAGTTATTATATACTAATCCTCAAAGTTCATCTTTGGTCTACGTGCTCTAATCAGAGTTTATCTAAATCTAGATTCCAAGGATTGTACAAAACTTCCTCTGATACCAATTGTAACGCCCCGTCCCCAATTACCCAGAGTCGGTGAATTATTACATAACATTGGCATGATCACAAGAAAGATCAAGTCTCGAAAGATGGATTAGTTTAGTATCCTTGGAAACACTAGATACAAACATAATGTTTTACATTACATCATAAAAAACATCTTGTCTTCATATCCCCTCATACTATCCCTGCGGGTCATTCATAAATTACTTCTTCATAATCCTGGGAAAAATAAAACATTGAAAGGGGTGAGATCAGATGATCAGTAAGGATAACATTATAGCAGAAGATTTCATAGATAAGCATAAACACTTAAGGCGATTTATAATTAAAACAAAATACTTTTAAACTTGAACTTCAGCATAATATGGAAAAGATAAAATGAAATAATGACATTTACTTATTCAAATGGATATTCTACTAGTCAACCAATCACATTCAATATCAATAACCACTTTCATAATGATGGAATGCATAATGCCAGACTATCATAACCACATAGACAAGGCCTCTTGCCAAGACTACAAATAAGATTTTTCCATGTCCTTATGCCAAGACAGTAGTTTGTCTCATGATACCTACCAATGCATCGAGGAGCTATAGAGGGCTCCACCCGTCACTTATTAAGTCAAATTCATTCCTCATATGAATAGGTTTAAACATAACATAAACATTCGTATTAAAACTGGCATACGAAATGTCAATACTTTAACCACAAACCATGAATGGTATAAAAATAGCACATCCAAAGTCAAACATAACTCATTCGATACAATATGGAAGATTATATTGTTTCACATTAACCTTAATAAAGAAAAATGAACTATGTTGACATAGATGAAAATAATCATCAAAACTATTTGAGAGAAATATCCCCCTTTTTCTTGAAATCATTTAAAAGTCACTCTATTTGTCAAGTAGCCATTTAAAAATAGATTTTTGAATCAAAGTGTCCCATACCACTTTGAAAATTTTTAAAAGGAGTTTTAATTTTAAAACATTAATGTCCATATAAATAAATCCTTAAATCCTTTTTTTGAAACATGGACATTAATGAGAAAGATTTAGATGAATAAGTCTTCAAAACATTTAAAAATGGTATTTTAGTTAGAGATTCTAACCAAAAAAGAGACACTTAAATACAAATAATTTAGGTAATCAAAACCTTGTAATATCATGAGAATAAATGAATTAATGATATACTATGTTAAAGTACATTATATACACCACATAAAAGTGATTTGGTGTATAACAACAAAGAAGTCTCAATGGAATGTAAATTGAGATGAAATCTCTCATAAAGGCCATATCCTTAGATGAAGGACAAATAAATGAAATAGTTATGTGTGAAAAATATAAATACACTAAATATGAGTGGATATTCAGTGTAAAACAATCAAAGGACATTCACACATATTCTTGTAAAAACAACACCAATGAATTGGATGTTTATCTCAACAAAACGAGATTGAGTAAAAATTACTCTTATCAAGTTCATAACGATGACTTGAGAATTTATCAATGGAGTGATTATGTGTATAAAAATTATATCCATAGAAAGGGTAGTGGAAATTATGAAATAATCGAATGAAAAATGATTCCACACATAATCTTGGAGTAAAATAATCAATGAAGTATGCGTAAAGCCGAATGAGTGGAAATTGAAATTTCAAATTCCCTTATCAATTAGGTAACATACGAAACATACACCCATGAAAGAAGTATCATACCATGATGATTTAAATATCCATAAATTAAATTATATTACACAATGAATACAATCAGTTCACACACCACATGCAATAAATAAGTGGTGAACAATGGAATTCTCACGGAATTAAAAGTGAGATAAGAAACCCCTTACCTTGTACTTTTCCTTGGTTGAGGGTTGGTTAACCTTCAGTATAATGGTGAAATAATAGTTATTAAATTATTAAATAATCATATACATCAATATGATATCATATATGATCTTTTAACATTTCTTTGTTAATAATATCTTAGAATTATCATCATTTTGGGTGTTAACTTACTCGTTTTATTTGATATGTTTTGTTACGTAAGACATGGTTTTCATGGATAGGTTGTGTCTTATTCATATCCAGAATTATATAAAGTTTTTAAACATTATTTTTAAATCATCAAATGATAATTATACTTTAATGGATAAGATAGAGAATGACTCTCATTGCATTCGTGGAGACGGTAGTTCGTACGTACGCACGAGCGACAATATCTTTCTTTTGATATTAAAATAATATATAATTGGATGGTATATCATATATAATGAATAATGATAATCTTATATTTATTATTTACATTAATTACACATCATTATTATACCCATCCAAATAATAATTTATTGAATAACAATTACACCACGACGTGGAGACGGTAAGCCGTACGTACGCACGTATGGTGACATATTATTCAAAGGGTAGATAGAATACTGAATATGGTTTTACCATATTTATAATAATATTACAGTATATAGGAGATACTTGATTCATTATTTTATAATAGATAAAACAAATAAAGATGAAGTGGAAGAAGAAAGGAACTTGAAAAGGGGTGGTGAAAACATTACCTCTTCTTCAGGTTCTTCGTTTTGATTTGATCAAAAGGGCTCCATAGGTTGGCTTTATAATCAAAATAAAGCCTCTAGGTTGTTGTGAGGGAATTTTAGAGAGTATTTGGGCAGGGTTTGGCCGAACCAAAAGGCTTTTAAGTTGTGAAGAAATGAGAAGGAGGAGTGCGGTTTTATAAGAGGTGTGAGGGGAACCTTTGGAAAAGCTAGAAATATTAATTTATAATAAATTCAAATTCGGTTTCTAATGGCTCCAAAGTTGATTATTTAAAGGTTAAGGTGGGTCTAGGTCTAAATACACTCAAAAAATAGACTTTAGATTGGTTTGGGTCATTATATTAACCTTATCATTTAGTATTAAATCTTAGTTAATTAGTTTCACTTTTACAACGTCTCTTTGTATTTTTATATTATATGGTTAATAAACTTACTATATACATACAAGAGACCTCAAAGTGGTCCATTAATGATACAAATATCATTATATATGTCTCTTGGACGAACCGTATATTTTTAGGAATTTAATATCAATTAATAATATAATATGTTTTTTAAAAACTCTTTTATGTCAATTTTGACACTATTCAATAATTGATTTTTGTAAAAATCATAACAGAATGATTACTTCGAAAGAAGTTACTTAAATATATCCAAACATGTCATATTATCCTAGAAATTTAGTGTAATTCATAAAAAGTATTAAATTATATTTATTTGGGTATTTATAATATCAATTATTCTAATGTTTCACTATTATGGTAATTACCGCATCACCATTGTGTCATATATAAATTAAATTATTTAATGTCTAAAAATTATAATTAAAGTATCATTATGTGGTAAATAGTTTTATCGTTCTAATTAATATTTATAGCCTAAAATCCAACATATATAACCCTATGTAACAATTGTTTTGTTAAAAGATATATGCTTCTGTCATTTTTGTATTCATTTTAACTTAATTAAAATAAAGTGTCCCTATCACTTATAAGTGGATCCATGGGGTACCAAAATCGACCCAATGATGCCCATTGTCGTCCATGTATCAACCAAGAAGGATAAGACACGTTTTAGGGTAAATGTTTATTATTATAATATTATTTTTTTAACCCTTATTTACCCTTTAACCATGGTAAATAAAATATTTACCGAAGTAATTATTCAAAATGTATAAAAATAAAAGTTACCTATTTACACAATTTGAACATCCTGATTCCAAATATGGAATCCATTTTTCCAAATTCAAAACACATAAGTGGCAGAAATTAATTTAAAATTAATTCCCGTTGTTAAAACAAAAAACGTGTTTTTAAGAGATAATAACTGTCAAAAGATTGGCACTGGTTTATGGCTAGTTTAATTGTGAAATTATGTAAAATGACAAAAAATGAACTAAATAGTAAAAATATATTCTAAATACACTTTAAAACCACTGAAATTCACAATTTAGCAATATTAATTATTTCAATTAAAAAAGTTGTTTTTAATTAAAATTTAGTAATTTTCACTATTCATCAAAATATGAAAGTTATCCAAAAAGTACCAAAATTTCACCCTAAGATAATTTCGATATTTCGAATCCAAAAATGAAGTCCATTTTGAGAGATAAAATTTCAAAAAGTAGGTATTATTATTCATAACGGCTAGTTTGATTTGGTTATGGTGTGTTAGAATGTCGAAGTTGCATACAATGCACGCCATTGCATTATTCAAAGGGAAATGTACCGTGGAAGCTTGGGGTGTTACATTACTGGAATTAAATCGTGAAATGTAAAAATATAGATTTCAACATAGGATTTGAGAGTGTGGGTTCTAGTCAGTTATAAGGGGCTAGGTGATGGATAATCACAATAGAGAAAATATTTCATGTTCCTTAGTTCTTGGAAAATAATTTTTTCTAAACCATTTATCATTTAAAAGGTGATACATATATATAGTGTAAAATTATTTAGAATACAATATAATATTAAGGAATTAACTCCATGGAATGGGATAAGTTTAAGAAGATATTTTTTATTAAGTACTTCCCTCATATTCTATGTAAAAATATATAGAAAGAATTTATTGATCTTAAGAAAAATGGAAATTAATTCCTTGGTATTTGTGAGAAAAAATTTAAAATTATTTCATGGAATAATTCTAGTTTAATCCTTATACTTGAAATAAATATCCACCAATTTTTAAGGGGCTTAAAACCTAGTCATTGAAAGGCATTGGATATTTGAGAATTCAGAAACTATGACGAAATAAATTGATATGATAATAATTTAAAAATGTAATTTAGATATTCCCACCATTCACATGGTTTTTATTAGAGATGGAAGATCAAGTCACATGAAAATTCTAATAAATTAGTTGGTGAAAATAAATTATATTCATCTAGAAGCATTAAATTAATTAAAAAAGAAGAAGTGAATTGCCTGAATGGAACTTGGAGGTAGATTAAATGTGAAAATGTGGGTGGTAAATCATGTAAATATCAAATTTTTATGAATTAGATAGCTAATGAAATGGATTAAATAAAGACACCAACTAATGAACCAACTATAATCTAATTATTCATATGCAAGGAGTATGGGTATAATAGAAATGAGTTCATGAATTTGAAGTTTCATGATGATGATTTGTTTTTACAATATATTATTCTCATAGATAATGGTAAATATCATGAAATAATGACTATAGAATTTGATTATGAGAATTAAATGGAAAAGTGAACCTTATCATCCACTATAGAAAAAATAATATAATTTTTGATTTTGGATCCACAAACTCTTTTTATCCAAGGAATTTTCAACCGGTATAGAATTACCAACACAATGATTAGATTTTGAGATTGTAGTGAACACTTTCATGGGTAGAATGGTTTCATCTCATATTCATATTTAATATGTCCTTGATGTTTATGGGAAATTTATTCCTAAAAACATTGTGGCACTCACTTTAGTTAAATTTTATGTGATCTATAAATTGATTATGGTTGTTTATATAGATCTAATATAAATTAATGAGGAAGGTAATTCTCATTTCATATTCTAAATGAAATTATGATTATCTATCAGTGTGAAGATTCATATGAACACCCAATGGAAATTAATTCTAACAAATGTGTCTTAATTCATATCTAAAATGGATATATGTATATCATATGGTTGTAGAGAGACTCAACATTGAATATACACATATTTTACAGGATTCTGTTTATGTCATTCCAGAAGTGTTTCCTTTTCCCCATCTAAATTATGAAGTTTTGTTTTTAATAGAACTCATACCCAGTGCTACACCTTTTTTAAAGTCCCCTTATAGAATGGACCTGATTTAGTTATATGCATTGAGGTAATAAATCTAGGATAATCATGATAATGGATTTATTTGATCGAGTGTATCCCCATGTGGTGTAAATATTCTTTTTATTATGAAGAAGTATTCGTAAATGAATCATTTCATTCATTATTAAGTATTTTAAAACCACTATAAAGAAAAAGTATCTTCTTCCACATATCGATGATTTTTTTGATCAATTAAGAAGATCACAACACTCATCCAAAATTAAACTTCATTCTGGATATCACCAATTGTGTATTAAAGAGTATTTAACAATGATAACAATTTATACTAGGTAAGTACATTATGAATTTATAGTGATGCTATTTATACTTAATAATTTCCCTACTATCTTTATGAATTTAATGAATATAGTGTTTAGAGTTTACCTCAACCAATTCATGGTAGTCATTATAGATGTTATTCTCATATATCAATACAAAATGGAACAACATGAATATCATTTGATAATTAAGGGAAAAAACATGGGAGAGAAGAATTTATATCTAGAATTTTCTATGTGTGATTTTTTTATTCAGACTGTTTTCTTCACAGTTCATATAATCTCAGGTGAGTATAGATGGATTGATCCTTAAAACACAAAAGTTATTAGAAAATTCCCCAAATAAACTATGATAACCAAAATCCATAGTTTCCATAGGTTGGATAGATATTAACAAGTATTTATGAGATATTTCTCATGCATATATAATCCACCCACCAAGTTGAACCCAAAGGGGTCTATTTTCTTTTAAAAAAAATAAGGTGAAGATAATTTCATGGAGTTGAATATTAGGTTAGTCATTCTGAATATGATTACAATATCTTATACTGGAGAAGGTTTTTCATTCTATAGTGATGAATCAAAAAAGGTACTAGGATGTTTTCCCCTATATACTTATTTGGTGATAACATGTGACTTGTGGTAATTGAAAATAAATTAGAAAAACTACATGGCTTATGATTTGAATCTAGCATCGTTAAAATTTTAATTAAACATATGGATGTATTATTTTTATGGGGAATGGTTTGAAATATATATAGATTATAATATTTTTAAGCATATATTCCAACATAAATAGTTGAATAGGATTTGTAAAAGATTATTGGAATTTATTAAATATTATGACTGCTCAACATGGCCCTTAGAAGGAAAACAAGGTGGTAGATTATTTTAATGGGAAATACTAATCTAGTTTAGACATGAGGAAGATTGAAAGAGATCTTGTAATTATGGATTTTCAGAAGTTTGATTTTGAAATCCCATGAAAGGAGGAAAAATTGTATATTTCTCAGATGATAGCTAAACTATATGTCAATGCGTGGATTAAAAAGGAATATAAGGGAAGTTTTGAACTGAAAAAAATGTGAAAATGTTCCATTGTTAAACCATGATAGTGATGTATTGATAATGTTATAGAATAGAGTTTGTTTCCCATAAATACTAGAATTGATGAATGAACCATTAGATGAAGCTCATAGTTTTTCATTCTCAATAAATCATGGTATAATAAAGATGTATAATGATATGAACAATATTTCATGGGAGAAATTGTAAAAATTTATATTTTATCATATATATCTCGATGCTTGGTATATCAGAGAGTTAATGATATAATAAATAAGATTATGGTGATGTGACAACCATTACCCATACCTAAATTGAAATGGCATGACATTACCATGGATTTATTTTTTTTGGAATACTCAACATATCTTATGGAAAAAATTCTATTCAAGTTATTGTTGAAAAAATTATGAAGTGAAAAAAAATTATTTATATTTTATATATATTTCTATTTTGATTAGATACTGTAGTTATAAATTATAGATGTCAAGATATTTGATCGAATTAAATATTCTATTTTTCCGGATTGGGATCTGAGATTTACCTGGTAATTCTTGATAATATTTACATAGATTCTTGACATAGATATTTTTAGTAATTCTTATAATCATCAAATAGATACTCAATTTTATAGAACAAATAAAATCCTAAAGTATATGTTGATAACATGTTCTATGGATTTAAATGGTGGTTGAGATCAACATTTTCTTCTAGTCAAATTTTTGTACAAAAATAAATTTCACTTAAGCATTAAGATATATTATAATAAATACGTTTATGTTAGTAAGTATAAAACCCATTATATTGGGATGGTGATGAAAAAATATATCCATTGTGTCTTGAGTAAATTGAGGAAACAATAGAGAAATATAAATCTATTTTGCAGAACGTAAGATTATCTTAAAGTTGATAGAAAATTTATATTGATAATATTTAGTGATATCTGGAGATCAATGTTGATGAAAATGTAATACTATGAATAACTATTTAGAATAATTATATGATATTTTCAATGAAGATTATTTTTATCCCTAGATATATCAGTCCTTTTGAAACAATTGATCTTATTGGTATGGTAGCTTCTCTTTTGGAACTTCCATTCAATATCTCAAAAGATATTTATGTGTTCCATGTATCTCTCCTAAGAAAGTATACACCTGATCCTTCACATGAAATGAACTAAGAGGTTTTACAACTAGATAATGATCTCCCTTATTAGGAACAAATAGTGGTTATTCTGGTACATATGGAGAATGTGTTATGAAATAATACAACTCTCTGGGATAATGTTTTGTGTAGAAACCAAAAATTTGAAAAAATTACATATGAAGTTAATATTGAGATCAAAAAGATGTATAATATATTTTTTGTATCAAAGTGATCAAATTTGGAGGATAAAATTCATTTTAAGGGGGTTAAAATGTAACACAATGTGATTTTATGATATAGTTATCTACAAATCATTTTTATTTCATTGATATCCAGATTTACATGAAACAACAAGTTTAGATGAACCATGATATACTATTAAAATATTATTTTAAGTGATAGTTATCTCCTATATGTTGTATTTGTCGTTATGAATATAAGATCCTGACCTTAAACATTACATAAGCTTGTAATTTCATTTAGAATTAACTTATTTACATTCGCAAAGATTTTTATAATTTAGTGTTTTTGAAAAGAAATACATAATTCATACATATCAATCCACAAGCATTCAAAGTGGGTACTACGAAAATAATATCCAATTTTCCATAATAAAAAATATTTTAATAAAAACATTAATTTTTTTCATGAAATTATTCACAACATTAATCTTGGATTCCACTTTTATCTTACCCATACTTAAACCTTATGAAGAAATTTTTAAAACAAAGGATGAGCATAAAAAGATGAGTAGGGGACATGAAAAGAAGGAGATAAACCATTAGTACATGAATACTTATAAAAATATGAAATCATTTTCACAAAGAAAAACTTATCTCCCAATAAGTATTGTATAGTTACTTTGTGAAAACATGATATTTCCATGAAACATAGAAAACATAAATAATACTATAAAGGTAACATGGGAGTTAAATAATTATGATTTTAAACCTTGAGACTACCATATGATTTATAACCCTCATTGATACCGTAAATTATATCCCTCAAAGCTACCTTATAATGTAACCCTCACAACTACCATATGGTGTAACCATCATAGTTACACTTGGAGGAACCATACAGCCGACCTCTAACATAAATATACCTAATGCATTAGAGGGAGATATAGGTCCCAACCATCATAACAATGAACTGATTAGAGCCAAAACATAAATATAAAACATTATTACTTACATCATATAAATCATTCCCTTTAAAGAAACAAAATAAATTAAAAAAAGGATTTATAAAGGAAATTCCCTTATAAATAATTTATATTTGAAGTGATAATTGATAAAAAATGGAATATGTGTATAAATTGTATATCTACATAATAAAACATATTATAAACAAAATTCATTTCAAAAATAATATTATTACCACATAATCAATTAATAATAGGGTTAACCCCAAGAATCAAAATTTGGTTAATAATTTCCTTACCTCATGTTTTTTTACATTAAACGTGTTCAAACCTCATCTTGAATTCTCTTCCTTGAGAACCTTCTTACAACCCTTGGTTTTGGTATTTTGGTGAGACCAGCAGATCTTGGATGTGGGGAAGAGTTTTAGGATGTAAATTAGGCAGAAATTTAATAATATTTAATGCTTTGAAATGTTAGGAGAATATGTGGTGATGAGTGGTATTTTTAGTGTAGGAGAGGTGTGTTTTCCCATTTTTATATTCATTAGTTTATTAATTTGGCATAAGACTATGAATAATTTGAGAATTATAACTAAATAAATTAAAATAATGATGTTGAGTTTGATATTTTGGGATTATATCAGACTTACATCATCCATGAACCAATAAATCAAGTATTTATCTTATATCATAAATTTTCATATTTCACTCTATTCCCAAAAATCACGTATTTTTGAAAAATCCCAAAAATTTACCTTAACCATTTATCGACCTGTATAATTAAAAAAATATTTTAATTTTTTAAAATAATTTTCTAAATATGAGAAATTTAATTTTTAATAAAAATAATACATTATTCGAAAAATATTAGTTTTTAAACTATAATTGATTTTATAACACATTGAAAAATTCATTAAAGTCTCATAAAATTTTCCTATAATAATAATACAACCAAATAATAATTCAGGAATATTTTTTTAAAATATATTTTCTTTTAATTCATAATATAAATTATAAAATTGTAATTAAATATTTATGACTCACAAAAATACCAACAGTTAATTTAAAATTTTCAAAAAAAATTATTTACTTCTTAAATGATACAACTATACCGTATTTTCACTTATAATATTGTTAAATTTTATATCTACTTTCTTAGGGGAGGTTACTAATCTACCAGTATAAATTTCATAATTTCTATAAATACCAATTATTTTATTATATGTTTATAATGAATTTAACTATTAAATTTCTGAATGAAAAGAAATTATTCTATAAGTACATGGGTTGTTACATTATCCCCACCTTCTAGAAATTTTAGCCTTGAAATTTTTATTTACTTTTTAAACAAGTGAGTATACCTTTATCTCATTTCATTTTCAAATTCCCATTTAGCTTCTTCAACAATGTGGTTTCTCCACAAAACCATAACCTAGAGAATTACCTTATTACAAAATACTTCCTCTCTATAGTTGAGAATCAGAATAGGATTCTATTTATAAAAAATGTTTTCTTCCAGCTGAACTACTTCTTGGAACAAAGATGAAATGGATCTGAAACATACATTCTCAACATCGAACATGAAAAACATTGTGCACCTGCGATAAACTCAGAGGGAAATCTACATGGTAGGCGACTAGTCTAACTTTATCTAGGATTTAAAAAGGTCTAATGAACAATGGACATAACTTTAATTTCTTACCAAAATAGATAAGACTTTTCCAAGGAGTGATTTTAGGGAAAATATAATCACCTACCTAGACAGATAAGTCTTTCCTCATGTTATCTGTATTAAATTTATTCCTAATCTAACCTTTCCTTATGTGTTGCTGGATCTAACTCACTTTATCAGCCACTAACTATAAAAATTATTGTCCAATAAACAACATTTCTTCAAATTCATCCCAAAATGATGTGTTTCAACAAATATTTCCATAAAATGAATAAAAAAGTTCCTTCTATATACTAAAATGAAAGATGTCATTATAAGAAATATGAAATAAAAAAATATGATGATCTCAACTTCTTTTGCAATCTATTGAACAAGCTCGAAACATATCTTCTAATGTCCAAGTTATTCGTTTGATCTATCCATCATATTAAAGATGAAAAGGATTTTCTGAAATTTAATCTAGTTCCCAATGACATCTTAAGGTCTTCCAAAAGTTAGGAGTGAACTTGGGATCTTGGTCATATAAGATGGAAAAAAGGAACTCAATGTAACTAAATAATCTCTTTGGGGTACAGTTGATAATGTTGATCTAAA
Source organism: Viscum album (assembly GCA_963277665.1). NCBI lineage: Eukaryota > Viridiplantae > Streptophyta > Magnoliopsida > Santalales > Viscaceae > Viscum > Viscum album. The sequence continues at coordinate 644,084,101 of OY728125.1, read as the reverse complement.
TACATATTATCTTTAATAGGAAGTAGATGTTCATATTTAGTCATCCGATCACTAATAAACCAAATCAAATTGTTATCTTGAAAAGTATTTGGTAGTCTTACCATAAAGTCCATGGATATATTTTCCCATTTTCACTCTGCCACATGAAAAGCTAAATCATCCCCTTTGGTAGTTGTATGTCTGCTTTATCCTATTGACATGTCAAACATTTCAAGGTAAAATATGAAATATATCTTTTCATTTATACCAAATAGTAATACTCTGAAAGGTCTCTATACATCTTTGTGCTGAAAAGATGAACTAAAAACAGATAAATGTGATGCTTCATTTATCAACTCTTTCATCAACTACGAATAGAAAGGCATTCATAATCTCATCCCAAACCTTAAAATACAATCTATACCAATGTTAAATTCTAGAGACTTACCCCTTTTAACCAATTCGAAATTTTTCTATAACTCAAGGTCTTCCATATGAAATTTTTTAATTCTATCTAATAGAGATGACTACACTAACACCTGAAACAAAATAAAGGAATTTTTTGAACCAACAACTTCCGGTCCTAAATTATTCAGATCATTTATCAAGGGGTCATGTTCCAAAAATAACATTGTTGACAATGTAATATATTTTCAACTCAAGGAATTCTCTACATTGTTTTATTCTCTAGAATGGTAATTTATCATGAAATTATAATCCTTTATCAGATCAAGATATCTTCTATGCCTCATTTCAATTACTTCTAAGTAAATATATGCTTAAACTTTTATATTCAGTATATATTTCACAATTTGATCTGTACAAATGATGCATCTAGATTTTTAAAACAAAAACCACAACAGCTAATCTAAATCACATGTGGGATAATTTTATTCATGAGATTTCAATTATCTTAAAGTATACGAAATTACCTAATCATTATTCATCATAACACAATAATGTACCTTAAATGAAGGATAATTTTATTGAAAAATTCATCATTTATAGAAAGTAGAGAATAAATTTTATAATTCACCAATCTCTTCATAAATTCATGAAAAAAACATCACACTGTCTTGTCCAAATAAATTTAACACATTATCATGTTATGATATTTAGTGGGATAGATAACAATGAAATTTTTTTAAGAACTATCGGTAATAACTTGATAATCCAAGAAAACTATGAATCTAAATATCATTTATAGGTCATTACTATTCATAAACCACTTTTTTACTGGATCAATTTTTATTCCATCCTTATTTATAATGTTTCTAATAAAATAAAGTTGTTTCTACCAAAAATCACATTTTATAAATTTTCTGTTTAACATCTTTTCTTTGAGAGTTTTCAATACAATCCTTAATTCTTTTAATAATCCTCATAAATAATTTAAAATACTAAAATATCATTAATAAAAATAGAAACAAACATATCAAAATATTCATGAAATATTCTATTCATAAGATCAATAAATATAACTAGGGAATTTTTCAAACCAATGGGCATAACAACAAACTCATAGTACCCATATATTATATGAAAAGATGTTTTCATGAAGTCATATTTCTTATGCTTCAGCTGGTGGTACTAAGATCTCAATTAAATATTGGAAAAATACATATCTCCCTAGAGCTGATCAAACAAGTCATCAATAGAAGGTACATAATACTTATTATTTAAGATAATGTCATTCAAACCTCTATAAAAAATGCAAAATCTCATGGAACCATATTTATTTTTAATGAATAAAATAGAATAACCCCATGGTGATGTGATTGGTTGAATGAAGCCTTTATCAAGATACTCTAGAAACGAATTTTCAATTCATTAATTCCCACTTGAGCAATACAATTAGTGGGTTTTGAAATTGGAATAACATCAGGAACTGAGTCAATAGTAAATTCAAGTTACTGTTCAAGTATAACACTAGAAAAATTTTCATGAAAAAAATCTAGGTATTCATTTAACCTTAGTAGATCAATAATCTAAGTAGTTCCCTTTTTCAATAATAATGTAAAAAGAAATTTCATTTGCATATTTTAACAGTTTCTAAGCTTCCTTATTCACTATCAATTTTATGGGTTCATTCATGTATAAAAACTGAATCTATTTCTGAAAAATGACTTCTTTAGCTATACAATCAATGTTATCATGAAAAAATATAGTCAATACATATCTAAAATAATGTAAAACTTGAATAAGGGAATAGAAACAAGGATTTTAGGTAATGTATTTTCATAGACAACAAAAAAACAATAATATTATAATTCCTTTTAATTATAATATCCCGTTGGTGTTTTAACCACATGTTCTTGTCTTATTTATTGAGCTGAAATTTCCAATTTACCAGAAAATTTCTCAGAAACAAAGGAATGTGTAGACACCATATCAAACAAGACTTTACAAAAATTTGAGTAAACAAATAAAGTACCTGATACAACTTCATTGGATAGACTGACATATGCTGATGTAGTTGAAAAGGATATCACTGCACCTTTCTGCTTGAAATCTAGTTGCTTCCCTTAATTCAGTTCTTTATTTGGGAAGGTACTTTCATAATGCCCCATCTCACCAAATTTATTGAACTTTATATTTTTTCTATAAGAATTAAATGTACCATCACTAAGTTATTTTTCATTATAATATCGAACTATATGTCCAAACACACCACACTGAAAACACATCGATATTTTTTTAAGTAAATCCCCATGGTGCATTTTACTACACTTTTCACTAACTGGAAATTTGAATTTCTGACCTTCACATTTCTTTTATTGACTGTTACCGATTACTTTCCATCTGGACCTCTTAATCTGTATATTTTCAAAGTAAATGTGATCCTCAACAATCTAAATTTCTACCCTCTCATTACATCATAAAACTATCTCATTAAATTTATATTCACAAGAGGATAAAACCATTTGGTATCTTGGGCTCGATCCTGAGTAAAAAATAAACACTTTTACTATCAAGATCTTGAATAAGATTTAGAGTATACCATTCTATTTGAGCAAATTTTTCATTATAAATGGACACTAAATCTTCTTCCTTTTTCTTCAATTCAAGTAATTTATTTTCCATTGTAAGTCGAAAAACCTATGGGGAAAAATTTTCAATGAAAAAATTTCAAAATTCATCCCATTATAAGGCATAAATCATAGCACTATCCTAATATTATTTACCATTGACCATCACTAGATTAAATCACCTTAAAAATGATAAACAAAAAGACTAAACTTTTTATTATTTAAAAACCCCATAATATCAAAAATATTTCATATGTATTTAATCCATCCTGAATCCACCACTAGGTCAGAAGATCCATAGAAATCATGAGAGTGTTTCCAAAAAAAATGCTTCAATATTGTCATTATTCTATGTTTTAGTTTTGGTTATTCTCTTCCATGGATTTCACCACTATTTGTAAACTACATCAACTGATCAATCACCATTAGAAACTACTTGGTTCCAATTCCCACCATTCTAGGTTGTGAATTCCGAATGATATCATCCTCTCGGTTCCTTCTTACTTCATCTTCCCTTTTTATTATGTGGAAAACCATTATGAATAGATATATCTTATATGAATAAACATTTTAATCTTCAAGTACTATGTAATTTAAAATTAACCATAAGACAAATACCACTTATGGTATTCTATTAACGTCATCTTAACCCCTAAATATATCTAAACCATGGTCTAATACCAACTATAAGGACATGAACCTAAACATTGTATATTCTAGTAAATTCATATAGAATTAATTTCTTTACATTATCAAAGATCTTTTAGATTTATCATTTTAGAAAATTTGGACATAATTCATACATATCAACCCACAAGCACACAAAGGGGGTGTTACAAAAATAGTATCCATTTATTCTATAATACCGAATTTTTTTTATAAAAACATGATATATTTTGATGAAATTCTTCCCAAAAATCATCTTGTCTTCTATTTTTCTTTTACTCGTCCTTAAAACCCATGGAGAGCATTCTAAAAATAGGGATGAGCACAAAACTATGAGTAAGGGACATAAAAATATGGAGGGAAACCATTAGTAAATGAATACTTCTAAAAATTTGAAATCATTTTTCATAAAGACATACTACTCAACCAATAAGAATTATATAGTTACTTTGTGAAAAGATGATATTTTCATAAAACGAAGAAAACATAAAAAATAAAATAAAGATAAATTGGGGAATTAATTAATTAATATTTTAACCTTCTTGAATACCATATAGTTTATATCCCTCACAACTACCTTACAATGTAACCCTCATGGTTAACTTATGGTGTAACCATCATAGTTACACATGGAGTAACCATATGGCCGACCTCCTATATAAACATACCCAATGAATTGTAGAGGGATATAAGTCCCACCCTTAATCATAAAAAAAATCCAAAGAACCCGAAAGTAATCATAAAACAAGAATAATTACATCATATAAATCATTCCCTTTTAAAAAAATAAAATAAATTAAAAAACGTTTTTAAAAAAAACTTCCCTTATAAAAATAATATATTTTATGTGAGAATTGATTAAACGAGTGGAATATGTGTATCCACTATAAATACAAATAATATAAACAATAAAAAAAATTAATTTCACAAATAATATTAGTTCCAAATAATTAATGAAAATAAGGTTAAACTAAAGAATGGAAATTTGGATAAGAGTTCCCTTACCTTGGTTCTTCTTACTTCAAACATGTTCAAACCACTTCTTTAATTTTTCTTCTTGAGAACCTCCTAAAGGTCCTTGATTTTGGACTTTTGGTGAGTACAGAAGGTCTTAGACGTGGGGTATAGGCTTGGGAAGGCAATGTTTCTGAAATTAATCAAGGTTCGATGATTTGAGGTGTGAGGAGAAGAGGTGGTGAGGGGTGATATTTATAGTTGAGGAGAGGGCTGTTTTTTTCATTATTATATTCATTTGTTTGTTAATATTACTCAAGACTGTGAATAGTTTCAGAATTTTTACTAAATATCTTAAAGTAATGAAGGATATTTTTATATTTTTCCTTAAATCAACCTTACATCATCCATGACTCAAGAAATAATGTATTTAGCTTATATCGTAAAATAATATATTTCACGATTCACAAAAATCTATTATTTAAGAAAAAACCCAAAAATTATCCCTAACAATTTTTATCCATGTAGAATTCAAAAATGAACACCATTTTTTGAAAATAATTTTCTAAATATTATAAATTTAATATTTAATTAAAATCAAAATTTATTTGAAAAATATCAATGTTAAAACTATAATTGATTTTATAACACGTTGAACAAAATAATCAAATCATCATAAAATTTTATTATAATCATAATAAAAAAATAATAATTTATGAATATATTTTATGAAAATATATCTTCTTTTAAATAATTATATTAATTAAAATATTTTAATTATTTATTTATGACTCGAAAAAATATGAACACTTAATTTATAATTTTCAAAAAAACATTTACTTGTTCAATGACATAAATATATCATATTTTCGATTATAAGATTCCTAAATTTTATTTATAATTTATTTTGTGAGTTTAATATAATATCATTATAAATTTTTTAATTTCTATAAGTACCACTTATTTCATTATACATTTATATTTAATTTAACTTCTAAATTTCAGAATGAAAATAAATTATTTTATATGTACCCAGGTTGTTTGAATGAATAGTAACAATTAAAATATGAACAATTTATCAATTAAAAATTTATAAAATGAATTCATTTGTGAACAATTGATTGGAAATGAAAATAAAAATAATTTGAAAGTAAAAGAGTCATTTTCTGAAAACCAATTTTTATGCACATAGTGTATTTTTAATTTAATAAAACAAATTGATCACTATTGGTGAATTATTGTAATGAAATTATTATATTATATATTCAATCAGTTATCTTTATATTAATTTGAAATTTTTCAAAGGCAAGAGGTAAATATATATTTCTAGTTTTACTATTATAAATGTATTTTTCTAAAAAAACTTTTTTTTCTAGTTTTTCATACTTATATTAAATTTAATTTTTTCAAATTAAAGAATTTTTATTTTGAAAAAAACCCCATATTTTTAATCATGGAGGAAAATTTTTTTAAATAGGGGTCTTTTATTTTTTGTCAATATGAATAGTAAATATAGTTGATTTTGTCACTAAATAAGGGTAAAATAGGTAAAATGAAATTAAAACTATTAGATAAGGCTTTAAAATTTATCTAACATTTTATATTATCCAATTTTATTAGTAGAGTTTATCATTTTCTTCCCAATACGCGAATATATGTCCACTTGGTGCCAAGTTAATATGACCTTCATATTAACTTAAGAAAATAATAAATACAAAATGTCACCCTCTGGAATTTAGTACCTCAAAATTTTATTCATACGTATAAAAAGAAATTATGTCTAGATTTAATTTTTTGTTTGAAATATGTAAATGAAAATTTATCAATATCATTTTTTTTAATTTTTGGTGATTTCATAAGTAGTTTAAATGCCTATGCGGCGTGAACACAATATTTATTCAATGAAAAGAAATATATAATAAATGATTCCAAAAATACGAAGACTAATAAAATAAGGATATATTGTTATTCTTGATCTTTTAGATAAATATATGATAATAATGATATGTTAAAGTATTATATTTGAGTTCCATCGTTTTCATGATGACATTAAAGTAAAATACAAATGAATAGTATGAAAAATGACAGTAGTGATATTTTATGAAAATAATATGTTATTAAATTATTTAAAAATAATTATTACCCTGAAAGAGGAAAATGTGGATAATTTAAAGTCTTAATTCCCATGCCATGTCCATTTATGGTCTAATTTTTCCATTATATTTAGAATTATAATTCTTTAAGAGTGAATTATTTTACCACAGTTGTGGTAAAAAATGGTTAAAAAAGAGGTTAACAAAACATATTAGGATTAAAATGGAAATAAAACCAATATAATTTCATTAGATGATTATATTTATACCTTATAATATTTATATTTTAATATATGTCCATTAGGAAGAATTTTTCTTTAGAATGACTCAATAATATTTTATGATTTTTTTTAATTCCAAGTGTCTCCTTTCACTCCCTTATAAAAGGGCACTCCTTAACTATTTACATTACACCCCTTTGTGGAATTTATATAAATAAACCATGAAAATTTTTCTTTTAAAAATCTTTATCCATGTCATATATGTGATGGTATTCCCAAATGTCTAACACTAATTTCCTTAATAGGAGATCTAAATGTAGTCTACTGAAGAAGAGGTAATCGTCTTTCCTCACACTTGGAAATTTTGTTCTTATTGTAATTAATATAATTTTGGTGTACCCATTCTATAATAATTATTCTTAATCATAGATATAATGAGATTTTATTATGATTATAAGACAACAATTTTTAACCTCCTTTTCATCCTATTGAAATCCAAAACATTGCTCATGCACATGTTCAACTAACAATCTGCACGTAATGGTGTAATTAATTTTATTCACCATTATTAATGTATGGATATAATTATTTATTTAAAATTTATATATTATATATATTAAATATTATTATTTATATAATTATAATATCTTATATACCTCTTTACCCTTTAATCTGTTGGAAAATGCTAACATCGCTTGTACATACATGTGGACTACCACCTCCACGAAGTGAAGGGATCTGTTTTTCATTTTATCTTGAATTTTAATGTAATAATAATAGATTTGGTGAATATATATTATTAATTGTGCAATAATTATTTTTAATGGTGAATTATTATATACCTTTCTTTCGTTGCTATAAAAAAATGTAAATAGCATTATTATGTAGGTATGGCCTACCATCTCTATGATTGGTGTTATTAATTTTTATCTATCTACCTTTTATGGATGATTATATAAATATATGTCTGTGTATATAATTAAAATATATGATTTTTATATTATTAATAATATTCTGAAGATGGTGCAACTAAGATCATGGTAAAAGGATCAGGAATTCCGAACCGAAACACTCATGAAAAAAATAATTTTCACCTAGAATAGTGTTTTTTTATAAAAAATTATTAATAAACTAGTAATAAGATTTGATTAGTAAAAAATAAAATGTATAATTGATATAATTATGTTTCTAGTATAAATTTATAATAAATAAATATTTATTTTATTGTAGTATCAAATGTGTAATAAGAAATAAAACACTTTTGGAAAGATAATTGTGTTTCAATCATATTTTAAATGGGATTGATTATGCTTGAAATTACATTGAGGAAATTATACGATCAGTACCTAATAAAACCATTCAATTTAATTTTTTTCCATTTATTCTAAGATAATTCATGTTTTCCTTTCATTTTCCTCATTTAATGTAATCAAGATATTGATTGAAATGTTTTAAGGAAAACAAAATATGATTTATAATCTTGTCAAAAATCCATTTTCTTTCATGTCCTTGTTTTCTCTAAAATGTTTTCAAAAATAATTTACTATTATTTTATAATTATTTAAATTATTTTTTACCCATTTATTAAATTTAATATAATTTTTTTCAAATGAGTATTGTTGTTGTTTTTATAATGAGTCACTTTTGTATTTTGACTAAAAATATGAGAGGAATATTTGTTTTAACATACTAGGTTTGAAGAGAATTTCCCATCATGCTGACCAATAAATTCATTGAAGATTAATTTACACTTTTACACGGTCAATTTCAATAAAATAATTTTCATTATCATTTTGGATATTTTTATATTTTAAATAAGTTATTTGAAAATTAAAATGTGTTTTCTTCAAGAAATATTCCGGTGATTATTTTCATGGAATTTTGATCTATGGTAACATACATTGGTGTTTATTTAATTTTACTAGTTATATAATCCAATAATATCATATTTATTCATTATATATAACATATTACTACTATAATGAGAATTTATGAAACTGATTTACTTTACCTAGGTTATGCTGTGATAAAATATTTAAATATTTATGTCACCCATTTTATTTCCATAGGTTAGGATATGATGACATGGTGAATATTTTATGTTCATCTGGAACACTTATGTATGTTTTTCATTATGTGATTGGTAGGCCTAGAAATATATTGACCTGAAATGAATGGTTTAATGTTTTATATATCATGAGGTAATTTTGGAAAACAAATTGATTTTCTTAACCCACTATGGGAAATAAGAAAATGCGCTAAATCAAATATGAGAAATACGTTGATGTTATAGATTCATTATGGGAATCAAGTCAATGTTCTTGATTATATATGGGAAACTGGTAGAGATCCCTAATATTTTATGATAAAAAAATAGGTATTGATGATTAATACATTATTATTTCATGGTATGAGTAGTTAACCATGACATATAAAATTTTCACTATATCTATGATGAACCCACACTTTTAGGACATATTGTTATGCATATTATTAGAACTCATGGTTCATTATTTAGCAGTGATGATCTATCATCCATATGGTACATGTATTTTCAAATTATTATTTTCATATTTAATAAATCATGTTTATTATCTATGATAGATTTGGTATACAATTGTTTATGTTCTGTTTATGATCTTATACCCTTATTCTCATCTTATACTTTCATATGATCATTGATTGATATCTCCCATTTTTAACCTTATTTAGAATATGATCTCACCATTTCTTATGTTTCCTTTCTCAAGTTTATGAATAAATTTTTATGTAGGATATGTATATGAAGTGTTTTATATGGGAAGATCTTTATTGTTGATGTTAAATATCACCCAAGAAAAAAGAATATTGTTTATATTTTACCCAAAGGTGGTGAAAATTTTATTTTCTCCAAAAAATATTGGTGAAATGTCACATACATGACTAATTTAAAATTTATATTTCATTTAATTTCCATTCATGTTTTGTTTTGGGGGTTTCCCAAATATTTATGGAGGAATGGGTAAGTTTTCATTAATTGAGCTGAACTCTGAGCGCAATTCTAGATTTAAAAATAATATTTGATTTCTTTATAACTCCTTCATTATTCAAAATTTGTAATCCATTCTAATTATTTATTGTTATCCCCTGACCTATTAACACCACCATATTAATTTGGACTATTTAGGAATGCATAATCATGGTGGATATGAGTTCTTGATTATGCGATTGGGCCTACCTGAAAGCCCATTTCTGGGATAAAAAATAAGTGTTATTACTTTAATATATCCTTCAATATTTACTTTGTTTTGGTGATTCCAACTCTCCCCTGAGCCCACATAACCAAGGCACACCCCCATGCTCTCCTACCCCGATTTGGAGCTTGGTTTCATCACGAATGTGGATGAAACTTCTCTAAATTTCTCAAATCACCCAAATTTGAAGAGGTAAATTTATTATTTCCTAACATATTCATTTCTCACTCTTTTCCACCATTAATGTTTCTAAATTATCTCTTAAACCTTTTTCTAATATCCCTTTAATGGTTGGCTTCTTGAAAATTCAAATACTAGTGTATTTGGGGTGATTTATTCAATATTTTTCAAGGTAAGTGATTCTTTCTTGGTTTCTTCCTTTTCCCTTAGGGTTTCCTCCCACTTTCCTTATGTTATAAAATTTGTAGAAGTTAGGGTTTGATCCTAGGGTTTTATTTGGTGTATTTTTGGTCATATACTGTGGTCTAGGGCTGGATTTATTTTCTTTGTGGTGCGGTGGTGGTGCAGTTGAATTTTTGCACCAAGTTTTGTGGCATTCAACAATTTCTGTTAGTGATTCCATGGTTAAACATTCCATGATAAGTTAGTTTTCTTTTTTTGACTTATTTTTTATCTTCCCCATATGTTGTGTGTGGTGAAGAAAACATTTTTGAGGTATTTTGTTAGGCATTTAATTATTTAATTTAATTTTTTTGAAGTTGTGAACTTTTCAAATGTAACACATATGGTATCTTTTATGGTAGTTTTATATATTTTGAAATTTATTAATTAGTTGTTGAAAGGGGACAAAACTTCTATTTTTTTTAATTACTTAGTGTCATGTGGTACTTAGAAAAGGGTTTTTGTAATAGGTTTGTCATGTAAAACTATGATATTCTTCTTGAGAGCATTTTATGAAAATTGGTGTATTCATTTTATCTTCCGTGGTATTATCAAAGGTGATTTTATAACACTTCAATGTGGTTTTATAAAAATCTCTAGTTCTGAAAATTCTACTTTGGTAGTGTTTTGGTGTGGGTTTGTCCTTGAAATATGGTTTTGAAATAGTTTTTATGAGCAAAGATTGGGTACACTCTTTGGAATTGTTTTATGAAAGATTTGAAAGATTTAATGATTTATATAAGCGGTGAAAACATATTGGAAAAATGATTGGGAGTGTGTATATTCAGAAATGGTACATTTGAAATGTGAGAGGGGCTGTTTAGGTATGTGTTCCTGCTTGTAAATGTTTTACAAATTTTTTGAAAGATTTAATAAAGTGTGTAAGAGATGTGAAAGTGATGTGTGATGTTTTGTGTGAGTGTGATGTGAAAAATGGATTTTTTTTATGAAAAAGGGTATTATGTAGCATTGGAGTGGGATGTTATGTGAGTTTTAATATATTGGAATGGTTTTATAAATTTTTTTAATGGATTTGTGAAGTGTTAATGAAATGTGAAAAGTGTTGTGGTCTATTTTAGTGTGAGTCAGATTTCAAATCAATTTGAATGAAAAGTGGTCTTTTGTGAATTTTATGGTATAAATGTGAGATATTTGGTGACTTTTTTATGAGTAATTGATATTTTCATGTGAAAATTATATTTTTTTAACTTTTTTAACTTTCTTGACCACAAATGGAAAAATCAGGTATCTAGGTGGGTGGACGTGTACTTGTATGATATTGAATCTATGGGGTTTGTCCTTAGTTTCACTTAGCATGATTGATTCTTACAACTCTAACTAAACTATGATGATTATTATTAGGGTCTAATAGGTTATGGGTAAGTTCCCTACTAGTATATTGTGCCCGAGAACAAATATTTTGGATGGTTATTCTCACCGAGATACGAGGTACTTGGGACTCACAACGAGCTAGTGCCTATGGGTTATTTCATATTACTTATGCTCATTAAATCCTTTATACTTACCATCGTCATATGGAATATTTTCCTAGAAAATTCTGTAGATTTGGAATTTATTTTAAAATTGTTGATTCTTTAAATTAACCCACTTAAAAACTAATTTTTGTAAGTTTCATCATTTAGAGATTGTAACTAGAAATTAAATGTTTTTGAAAACTTGCATGCTTTTCATATTAGAATGTTCATCGTATGTAATATATTAGTTTTCGTATCCTACTGGGAATTGTCTCACACTCTACTTACACTCTTGGGTGTAAAAAGACTTAGATATTTTTTATTGTTGTAGGTTGGGTAAAGTTTTTAGTTCCAGTGGTTCAGGTTTCTAGCAGGTCCTTAGGGGTGAAGTCTTGCGGAGATAGCTTGACGGCAATTCCCCATTCCATAATGGATCTTGGGATGTTTAATTTTGGGTTTTTACCTTTGTTATACTCTTTTTTAGTTGTTTTAAAATATGTAATTTAGTCCTCAATTTTTATAAAAGATTGTTTGGTTTGAAAGATCCAAATTCGTTTTATTGGATTCTTTTGTTGTTTTATGTTTATAAACTCTGGTAAATTGTTCCCAATTCCCATTTTATGATACCCGGGAACTTGTTCCATACTGTGGGGATTAGGAATGCCCTTCCGTCCATGTCGCGGGCTGGGTGTTGTGTCAGTATAGGTTGAAACCAGATTCGGTTCGTGAAAAAATGGCATTAGAGGAGGTTCTGGTTAACTCTTTGGGTCATGTTATTTGGGGAACAGTCCAGATAGTCTGGAGTTAGGATTGTTTGGACTTTGTATTTCAATTATGGGTGGTGTGCCTGATCACCACAGCTTTTGACGAGATGCTTTTTTCCAGGGGATGTCAATATTTATATGAGTCCTTTGGATTTCATGGATTTCTGATGATTAGGGGAAATGAAAAGAGAGTTGGGTTAATGGTCTCGGTGAGCTCGTAGGGATTGGAAAGCCATTTGGAGCCAGGGATATTCACTAGAACACTCTCTATGATGGTGAATTGATTGGAATATGGCCACCAACTATATGTCCAAGTCACCCACTGAAACTAGTTTCCACTCGCATTGCCTTATGTTCTTTAGTTTTGAAATCTTGGAACTTTGGTTTTAAAGTGACTTGGTTTTAAGAAGCATAAAGTATTTGTGAAATTATTATCTAATAAAGAGGGAATGGTTAGATTTTTGAAAATGGAGAACTGAATTTTCAAAATTGTATTGGAATGGAAAATGGTTTCTTTGCACTTTTTTTGAAATAATGAACTATGTTAGGGTTGGTCTTGAAAAGGTGTTTCCTATATTGTTTTATAAACTATTGAATGTTGTTTTAATTGGATGAGATATTTTGAAATTGATGTGAATAACTTGAGAGTGAGTTTTCATTAGAATGACTGTTCCTTTCTGAAATGTTTTTTTAATGTGGTAATTTCGGGTTCGATTTCGTTGTTAGTGGTCTTGATAAAAAAGAAGTATTGGTAGATTTTTTTGGTTTTGAAAAGTTGAATGAGTTTTTATATTTACCTTTGGTCCTTTCATGAGCGAACACATGCATGGGGTCATGTGAGATGATGGATGGTTAATGGAATGACTAGATGAGTGCTGGGATGGATATGAGGAGGGTGCCCGATGTGGCATGGAAACATGCATGTGTAGGGCCCATGGGGTACCATTGGGGGATATGCTAACCACTGAACAGTTTGTTTTCAACGAAATGTTTTTAAAAGGAAAACATGATGTATTGATGAGTGGTTTAGGATGATGTATATTCTGTGTTTTTGGAAATGTTGAATTTTTGGAAGGTTTTGAGTCCAAGAACCCCTCTTGTTTGAACAGTGTTTTGGTTTTGGGTTTGGATGGTAAGATGGGTTGAAGGGCTAGTTAGTGGCCTCCTCTGAGAATATTTTGGGAAGGTTTTATGGTGTTTCCCTTCATCTGTTTGGATCTGGTATAGGTATGTCATGACCAATGGACCAGGTTGTTTGGGTCCTTGGTTTCTCTCGATGGATTAGGTATGCCCCAATTAAGGGTTAGTGCCCAACTGAAGTGCATCCCAAGTTGTTTTTCCATCGAAAGATCCTCCAGTTGATCAATATAAGGAATAATTTTCTTGATATTTTTAGATTGAGTCTACACTCTTTCCTTTCTTGGTTTTTTTTGTATCCTCTTGTAGCGGGAGAGTGATCATGGAAGGTTGAAAGAGACCTTAGCTTCTTAAGTTTACTAATTTGCTGAAGGTGTAAGTGGTATGGGGTTATTAGTATGGATGAGTATCTAGATGGTGTCTAAGAGGTCCTCTCAGTCCTTCATAATCTCTTAGAAGAAGTATTTCATGTTAAACTACTAGTGTTGGAAATCGGGTCACAAGAGGATATTGTGGCCACTTTATAGAATTGTGTATTGTTTTGGGATGTTGTACAGGGTCCCTCTCCACGCATTGTTTATATCAGTCACCTTGGTCCTGTTCAGTGACACCTCATGGTGTTATATGCTCGATTGATCATAAAGTTGAATGTCATGAAATCTATTGAGAGTTCCTGTTATATTGGGTAAATGTATCCCTTGAAAAAACATAAAAATCATCCATTTTAGAGTAAGGTGAGTATAGGTGTTCTTTACTTCTATTGTTTATCACCCAAAGAAATATGGTGTGATGTGTGTGCATCTTCTATTACCTTCATTCAGTGAGATATCATGTTAGGGTAAAGTGAGTTTGGAATGTGTTATGTCATGGAAATCTTATAGGGGATTGTAGTGTAGTTTTTTGTGGAACAGAAAGAAAAATTCTCGTTTAGGGGGTTTCCAAAGCCTAATTGTGTGGCCGAAGATGATTAAATCATTTGAGCTCTTTCTATAGGTCTCTAAGAGAAGATGGATCATATTCAGGGGAAATCCTAGGGTTGTTTGAACCCTTATATAATTTTATATCCTTATTATGAAAGATATAATGTTTTTAAACCTCTTGTATCAACATCTTTCTTCTGTTGTCCTCGTTCGGTGTAAATTGGTGGAAGGCCTTGTACCCATGTCATCACCTAATGTCAATCCCTCCCCCTCTGGTTTCTATTGATTCATTAGAGAATGGTTGGAAGTTTGGATAGACATGCTGAGTACATAGATTGGGCACAATTAGTAGTGACCATGTGCCAGGAATCCATGCGAAAAGAATGCTCTACACAGTTTGTGCACAGTTTCCCAAGTCGTGCAAACTAACCCTGCGTCCTTCCCAAATATTTAATTTGTTGTGGGTCTTTCTCCATCGGCCCATGCTGGTCATTTAAGATGGTTGGTTCTTATGTTGGGCAGGCCCAATATAATTATCATGTATGATCCTTCATAAAATTTGAATGTAATTCTTCCCTTTGTAATAGGGAGTCTGTTCAGGCCTACCCCTGTTAGTGTCAGGATTATGTCTCAGAAAAATATAGGTTGTCTCTTATGGTGGGGTTCCTATTTTAGTCCCCTCATTCCAATAGATCTGATTTATCCTTGTTCTTGGATTGGAGGTATGTAGTCACATTCGGAACTATCTAGTTACCAAAAACTTCCTTGAGTAACTGTTGGGATTGGAGAGTGGCCAATGATTTAGTTAAAGTACGGTAAGTGTAACCTTATTGAATGTAATTGTTTGTTTGGGTGAATTGCTTGAGTCTTGTTCAAATTGTGTTTGAGGATTTTTCTTCTAGTATAAAGTATAAATGTGATTGATCCTTTCAAGAATGTGGTGTATGTTTTGTTTGTGAGATTAAACCTTCCATAACTGATCAGTGGAGGTGTTTTGGCCCTATGGGAAAAGCTTGGCAAAGAAGTATATCTTGGTTTATCAGTTGGGTTTGTTTTTTGTATCTTGAATTATTGTGGATTTCTGAGGACATAAAGTTTTCATGGTGGGGAGAATTGTCACATACATGATTAATTTTAAAGTTAAATTTCATTTAATTTCCATTCATGCTTCGTTTTGGGGGTTTCCCAAGCTTTTATGGAGGAATGAGTGACTTTTCCTGAATTGGGCCAAACCATGACCACAATTCCATATTTAAAAATAAATTTTGATTTCATTATAACTCATTAATTTTTAAACCTTTTTCATCAATTCTAATTCCAACATGTCATAACCTGACCTAGTAACACCACTATATTAATTTGTACCATTTAAGAATCCATAATCATGATGGATATGGGTTTTAATTTAAGGGATTTGGCCTGCCCGAAAGCCCATTTCATGTATTAAAAATATTTTTAAATTATTTAATATCTCCTTAAATATTTAATTTGTTTTGGTGATTCCAAATCTCCACTGAGACCACATACCTAAGCCGCACCACCATTCTTTCATCCCCCTCTTTGGAGCTCAGTTTCATCATGAAGATGGATGAAACTGCTCTAAATTTCTCAAATATCCCAGATTTGAAGAGTTAAATTGATTATTTTATAACTTCTTCATTTATCACTATTTTTACCTTATTCAAATTCTTAAATGATCTCTTAAACCTCATTAGAATCTCCCTTTAATGGTTGACGGTTTTCAAATTCAGATACTGGTGTATTTAGGGTGATGTCTTCAATATTTTTCAAGGTAAGTGATTATTTCTTGGCTTCTCCCTTTTCCCTTAGGGTTTCCTCCCTCTTTCATAATGTTCTAAAATGTAAAAAGTTATGGTTATAAACTAGGGTTTTATTTTGTGTCTATTTGGCCAAATATTTCGGTCTAGGTATGGATTTATCTTCCTTGTGGTGCAACGGTGATGCAGTTGATGTTTTGCACCAAGTTTTGAGGGATTTGACACTTTCGGTAGGGGATTCCATGGTTTACCATTAATATATGGGATACTTTTATTAGTTTACTGATTTTTGATGTTCTGCATATGATATGTGTGGCGAGAAAACCATTTTTTAGGGATTTGGTTAAGAATTTAATTTCATAATTGCATTTATGTGGATGTTTTGAACTTTTAGAATGTGCCACATGTGGTATCTTTTGTGGTTGTTTTATAAAATATGAAACTGATTTATTAGTTGTTTAAAAGGGCTTAAAAATCAATTTTTAATGAATTAGTGTCATGTGGGCCTTGGAATGGGGTTTTTGGAATAAGTTTTTTGTGTAAAACATTTTTATACTTCTTTAGATCATTTTATGAAATGGGTGTTTTCAGTTGTATCTTTTGTGGTATTATCCAAGGTGATTTTATAACACGTGAAAGTGGTTTTATAAATATCTCTACAGATGGAGATTATACTTTTTTAGTTTTTTGGTGTGTGTTTGTGCTTGAAATGTGGTTTTTAAATGGGTTTTATGAGCAAAGATTGGGTATACACTTTGGAATTGTTTTATGAAAGATTTGAATGATTTAATGATTTATGTATGTGGTGAAACCGTATTTGAAAAATGTTTTGAAGTGTGTATATTCAGAAGTGGTACATTTTAAATGTGAGAGGGTTTGTTTTGGGATGCGTTACATCTTAGAAATGTTTTACAAAATATTTTTAATGATTTACTAAAGTGTGTAAGAGATGTGAAAGTGATGTGGGATGTTTTCTGTGAGTGTGATGTGAAAACTGGAGTTTGGTTACGAAAAAGGGTATTATGTAACATGTGAGTGTGATGTTTTGTGAGTGTTAATATATTGGAATGGTTTTATAAAATTTTTAAATGGATTTGTGGAAGTGTTAAAGAAATGTGAAAAGTGTTGTGGGTTATTTTGGTGTGAGTTGGATTTCAAATCAATTTGAATGAAAAGTGGTCTTTTGTGACTTGTGTGGTATAAATTTGTGCTGTTTGGTGAATTTTTATTGAGGATATGATATTTTCATTTGAAAATTATTGTTTTTTAATTGTAAAACTTGTTTGAGAATAAAGGGAAAACCCGAGTATCTAGGTGGGTGGGCGTGTACTAGTATGCTAGTGAATCCGCGAGGTTTGGCCTCAGTTTCAATTAGCAAGATTGACTCTTACAACTCCAAATAGACTATTATGATGATGATTGGGGACCTCAAGGTTAGGGGTATGTTCCCTACTAGTGGATCCTACACAAGAACAGATATTTTTGATGGTTAATCTCACCGAGATACGAGGTACCTAGGACCCACAATGAGCTAGTTCCTAGGGGTTATTTCCTATTTCCTGTGCTCATTAGATTTTTTATAATTACCATCATCATATGGTATATTTGGTTTGAAAATTCAGTAGCTTTGTATTTTTTTAAAAAGTGTTGATTATTTAAATTAGCCCATTTGAAAACTGATTTTTTAAGTTGCATCTTTTAGAAATTGTGACTAGAAAATACATGTTTTTTAAAACATTCATGCCTTTCATATTTGAATGTTTATCACATGGAATCTAGTAGTGGTGGTATCCTATGGGGAATTGGAACACACCCTACTTAAACTCTTGGGTGTAAGTAGACTTGTTTTTTTTTGGCGTAGGTTGGGTACAGTTTTTTTTGCAAGTGGTTTGGGTTTCTAGCAAGTCCTTAGTGGTGAAGTCTTGTGGAGATGGCTTGAGGGTAGTGACTCTTTACATGAGGGATATTAGACTATTTACTTTTGGTTTTATACCTTTGTTATACTCTTTTTGAGTTGTTTTAAAATATTTTATTTAGTTCGGAATTTTTTTAAAAGATTGTTTGGTTTGAAAAATCCAGATTCGTTTTATTGGATTTTTTGTTGTTTTATGTTTATAAAGTCAGGTAAGTCATTCCAAAATATAATTTTATGATACCTTGGAACTTGTGCCAACCTGTGGGGATTGGAAGCGCCCTTCGGGCTATGTCACGGGCCGGGTTTGGTGCTGGTATTGGTGGCGACCAGATTCAGTTCGTGACATGAAATGAATTGAATATTCATTTAAAAAGATGTAATATTTATGTATGAATGGCTTGGATCTATATTAATCACCTCTAAATCAGGTTGAGATTCTCTAAAAGGTAATATACATCATAAAACAGATAATGTGATGGTAAAAATTAATTTGAATACTCATATTTAAATCCCCACTTTCATGTTGAAACATCAATCTAACCCATATAAAAGCATCCCATATTTAAAAATAAAATAAAATAAAATAATAATTATAAAATATGGAATTATTTAAATGAAAAAAAATCTACCATTAAAAATCATATTTCTATATTTGTAATTACACCTTCCACTTTAATATTTACATCCTGGTATTTCATCATGAAATATTCAAAGATTTTTTAACATCATTATCTACTTTATTTTGATCACATTATACATTTAATGGGTTTCCACTTACTATCTCTATTTTATCTTACTAAATTGATATATTCTCATACCATATGATAGAGAAACAAGATAATCTATAAATAATTATACGACACAAGTTCCAAAACATTCTTTCACTATAATTAGTCATAAAAAGGTAAAATAATTCATAAAATATTATATTCCAACTCTAATAATAAGATAAATTTTCATATTTATTTTTATAAACTGATAATTTCAGTACAAAAATATCGATAAACATGTTTCACATTGAGATTTTTATATAACACAATAATATTAAAAATGGAATACTAAATACTCATGACATGAGAAACCATCATAATCTATGATCTGAATATAATCACTAGTTCATGATGGGTTTCTTATTCTATCCTATATACCTTTCCAGGTCTAATGAATAAGAAAAAACCAATATTAAAAATTAAATACCATAGAGATAAAATTTCTATTATAGAATAATATAGAGGATTTAAATTATGGGGTGGAAAAGACTTGACCATTACCTACAACTTCCATCCAAAATTTCATTGGTGAAATTTTCCATTAATTTATTAGGTAACCACTAAACTTAATGCAATATTAAATAGATAAAATTATTTAGTAATAAAAATGAAAATGAAAATAATAAATTTTATATAAAATTATCATCCCCAATAGTTTATTGTTAATTGAATCAATATTGATATCTTATTCATGTTCACAAGTCACAACTGAGAGATAACCTAAAATTAATATACATAAATACTTGTCATTTAAAATTTTGAAACAAAAATTTTTCCAATAATAAGACATATAATCACATATTATTATATTAAAATAATAACATTAATATTAATAATATATTTAAAAAATTTAACAGGAAGGATAATTAATTATATTTTTCATTTAAAAATATTTTTATAATGAAATATTGAACTCCAAAAATAAAATTTATTTACATATAGGAATCCATTTTCTTGAAAAATATATATTAATAACACTTTTGAATAAAATTTATAAAGAAAAATATATTTCTAAAAGGAAAAAATATAATTCTTGAAAACATAACCAAATATCAATTGAACAAATATATTAAAATCCCTTGAAAGTGATTACTTGTTAAATCCCAATTGTATATATAATCATCTATTTTTATAAAGTATTTATTTAAATTCCATAAATATTATATAATACTATAATAAAAAAAATTCCTCATTAAATAACTTTTGTATTTGAATCCGTCACCACTACATATAATAAATAAATAATATATTATTTTATAAAACAATACAACTTAATTACTATTATATAAACCTAATTAAAAAAAATTAAGGTAACATTATTTCATTTACCATATTAATTATATTCCACCTATTAATGATGCAAATCCATTAATTAAAATTTTATATCTATAAAAATCCAATTATCCATATATTTTATAAAAATAAACTATTATATATTTTTATACATACATATACATATATATATTATTATATGAATATGATTCTTTATGAATTACTAAATAATAAATATCACACTAAAAACATTATATCCGTCAACATAAAATTATTTTTTTTCATGAACAATGCAGGGATACCGTCCAACCTGAAACTCAACCCAACCCTTGACATAACTTGAAGGGAATTATCGATCTCCTTGGGCTGGAAGCCAGTTTATGGGCATCATGTATCACATTTTGGAATTATTTCAACCATGATATTCAAATTTGGTTAATTAAAAAACCTCCCATAACAACATGGACAACATCCGTGCTCTAGTGATAAACAGAAATTACAAAAAACACGAGTTTACCATTTAATATTAAAAAACAACAAAATAACCGAAAAGGCTAGGGGAACCAAAAAGCAATCAACACATCAAAGCGACATGTGGGCTAACACCATCAATCCATCACCACCATCACCTGACCAAAAGGGGACTACTTGCTCATAGAACCACCACCAACACCATATAGATCCTTTCCTTTACCAAGTGAAACATAACTAGGCCTATTTAAACTTGAGGGTGCATATAGGGTGTGATCCAAATTTTTTAATAGGATTCCATACAAATAGATTGTATTAAATGAAATTAGATGAAAATTTAATTTGTTGGTTTTTATGAAAACGATAACTAATTTTAAATTAAACATGATTTGAAATAAAAGGGGAGAAATAAATACTATAACATGATGAAGGTATGAAAAGAATAAAAACCATGGAAAATTTTAAGGTAGAAGGGTTAATTGGGGTTCTAGGATCCTAATACTCTCAGTGATCACATCTCCTGGATGTAAAGGTCCTTCTTGAGACACCAACCCTTATCACATGAATGTTTAGTTGGTACAGTTATGTAATATTGTTAGGGAGATTGGCCCTTGGCCCTTATGAATCACCCAAAATGCTAGACCAAATTTCACCACCTAGATAAATTGGATTAACTTGTTCTATATTCCAATCCATACAATAATGATTTCACTTCTCATACCTTAACAATCACAATAATTTGAAAACACACTTGAAAAACAACCATTTATAAAGGGAAATTCGTGAGTAAACACTTCAGTCACACAGAAATCCATGGAAATAACCTTTAAAACTACCAAAATGATTTATAAAACCTATTTAGAAACCAAATAAAGCATAATAAAATAATCAAATATTATTAAGGTATAGAACTACCTACTTTTATCTTGGAAACCTAAAAAATCCAAGTGGAAACCACAAATGAACCATGAGAAGATCCTATAGAAGAATGAGAAATCGAAAACCATCATGATCCAACCCAAACAAACTATATTGATCCCAATTAAGTTAAAAAAATTCACTCGAGAAGAGAGAACAAAAACAGTGTAAGAGAAGAAACAAAGCAGAAGGAAAAAGAGATGGTAGGAGAAGCATACATGATGTTTCATGAAGAATCACATCCGAATACACCCAATATTTGGAGCCCAAGAGAGTGAAAGAGGAGTGGGAGGTGCACCTAGGGATGGAGAGTTTGAATAGAGAGATAAATTGGTGATTTGGGGTTAAACCAATGGGGGGAAAACTATAATTTCAGGGTTTTTAAGACTCTGCAGGACACATAGTTTGGCTGTATGATTTTCCAGGAGGGGGCACACACCCGTGCACCTAGTCATGCATCTTGGACTGTGTCACTACGGTAGTCAAATGGCTATCCCTAGAGGGTTACATTCTTCTGTGCCACATCGTGCTACCAAGAAAGTTCCACTACACATGGAACATAATTCACAATAGGTTGACACATGGTTTCTCCTAACCTTGTGCAAACTGTGAACCACCTTTTCCCAAACCCTAAACAATCCAATTTTCTCAAAAATCAATGGGTATGAAATAAAATAGATATGAAAAACTATAAGAGAAATCACCTCAAAATGAAATATTAAATGTGAAAATTCTTCCCAACATGAAAACTTTATTCCCCCAAAATGTCAAACCAAATTCTGATCAGAGAATAAATGGGTATATAATCCCTCAACCCAAGAATTTCTCTCCCATTTATTATACTCATAATTGATGTTCTTACGAATAAACCAAACCAAACATACGGATTTTCCCCAAATAAATTTCATTTTGGAGTACAATGTCCACATTGGTCACTCAAAAATATAGAAATCATATTCCGTCTCTAATTATTCACAATTCAGCATGTGAAATGGGTTTGGGTTTTAGTTAATCAATTATGAGAAATGGAACATTTGAAGGATCAAAATTTTCTAGTATAGAGAAACTAATTGTTATTCCACCTTACAAACTACTTTAGTAATCTCAAAAGGTTCAACATACCTTGGAATAAGCTTCCATTATTTAGCAAGACAATGGTATCCCAAATGAGGTTCAACCATTAGAAACACTCAGTCACCCACTGAGAATTCGAAGGCTTAGTTCCACTAATCAGCATAATACTTATCGAAGCTCTACTCCATCGAAAAACTCTTCATAATAAAACTATCATTATTAGATTTATATTCAAGTAAGCTCAATCCTACAAAGTAATTCTCACCCGCTTATGTCCAACAAAAAGGCAATTGACATGACCGACCAAAAGTACCTCGAAGGGATACATTATAATTGAGGATTCGTAACTATTATTTTAAGATAATTATACAATTACCAAATGTTTATCACCTAAGAATCTAAAATATAAGACAAATGCATGGATTATGTCTTCCAAAATATTATTTTCTTTCTTTTTTTGACTATATGTTATAGTATGATATATCATACTGAGTTTAACTAGTGACCCCATTGCATTTTGAATGCCTTCCTAGAACTGAGAGGTAAATTGGGGTCCCCTATCTAAAATGATAGCTAATGGATTAACATTAAGCCTTATATTTTCCTAGACATACAACCAGCCCGACTCATCCAACATAATTAAATATTTAATTAAATTTAAATGGGAGGATTTGGTCAGATGGTCATTAACCCCCAAATGGAATTCCTTCCCGGTTTCATATGAAGAAACCCAATAATAAAATCCATAGAAAACTCATACCACTTCCATGTAGAAATAGAGAGTGTATAAATAAAACTTGAGGGGCTTTGGTTCTCTCTCCAACCTTCTGATAAGTATAACATTATGATTCATGTCAAAAATATTATGCCTTATACTCAGACACTAGAACCCATGTCACACATTGTAAAACATATTTTTGGTCTCGGGATAAATGGAAAGTTGATATTGGTGGATATCCTACATAACAAACATTCATAAAGAAACTATCTCCGTAAAAAGACCCTTAAAAGAAAGGATTCCCTAATATTACATGGTTTAATAACTGGAAACCTCTCCAACATTTATAAGCTATGCACAATTCTAACACAATTAACCAACAGACTGATACACCAAAAATATCTCCAAAAGGAAGTGAATAAAATGAATTTTATGAAAGATCATTACTCCACTATTCTCTTTTTCTTTCAAGTTCATATAGTCAAAAATATACATCATGTTCTATTCATCACTTGACTCTTTCAATGATTACACTAGAATCATCCAACTAAAGGTTTATTCCCCATCATTAACTTTTCCCAACGTGTACCCAATATCAAATTCAATGATCTATATGTATTAAAACAATAATAGGATCCTCAAATTCAGATCATTTTGAGATAAAATATAACCCAAAATCTCATAATCTATTTAAACATTGAATTTCTCCCCGATGGGATAGTGGAAACATGTTTTCAAGGTATGAATCCCCAATTCTAATCCCATGTCAGGGGTTGAATAATTCTTTTCACATGATCGGATTTGGAGAGATCCATACACCATGACATGGTCATACTGTATAAAAACACACCCAATACCCATCCCTGAAGCATCACAACAGACCATATATCCCTTTATAGATTATGGAAAGATAAAAACAGGGGTAGTGGTTAATTGTTTCTTGACAACCTCAAAATATTATAGAAAATCTGGATTCCACTCAAAATTTACTCATATCTGGGTATGTGAGATCATGGGTGATGAGATGCATGAAAAATATAGGATAAAATTCTTATAGTGTCTTACAATGCCAAAAAATCTAATGATCTTGAAGATGTTCCTCAATTGCTCCCATGAAATCACTACATATTGAGACTCTAAATTATAATATCACATGGACAATAAAATTCAATTCCTATATCTAGAAAGTGAACTTGGAAAGATTAGAATATATGTGATGATCTTGAAGATTTCATAGCATAATCCTCAAGTGATTGTTATGCTCATCATTTTTCCTAGAATAGACTAGGATGTCTTCCAAAAACTCTACCACAAATGAGTCAAGGTATTGGTGTAACAACCAATTCATAAGTGCCATTAAAACTAGCATATCATTTTTCAACCCAAATAGAATAAACAAATACTCAATATTACCAAACTGGCTTTAGAAATATATCTTTTGAATATCCACTTATATAACCCCAAAATTTTGATACTTAGGGAAGAGTTCGGTCATTGATAACCACGTCTCCCCCTCAAGCTAATAAAAAATTTCATTATTGTAGATAAACCGAGTATTTATTCTTAATTTAAACCTTATTCAAATTACAATAATTAATGCACAATCGAAGTTATCCATTATGATTTTTAGAAAACAACATTGGGGTGGCCCAATGTGAGGCACTCGGGTGAATACATCCTTTGTATTCTATGTTTTACAGCTATATATTTAATTACCTACACTCTGTAGGATCTATATGATAAAATAGAAGAGATATCATATGTGTTCCCAATTCCATGTTTAGGGTGACATCCATATCTTGTTCTGGAGGAAGTCCTGATAAATCATATATAAAACCTATAAAAATTCATCTACTACCAGATGAAACCCATCCTTGGAATCATTACAATTATATTACAATATACAATAAGAGACTTGGAAAGAAAGGATTCCCAAATCTGTAAGTGGTGGACTAGTTCCACCTAACTGAGGATCTCATTCTCATTGAAAAACCTAGGTACTCCCATCGGGTTCCACTAAAGTGAAACTCCATCAATAAAAATCAATGCGTTCCTTGAAACGCATTATCCAGTCTATGTCCAAAATCTCATTAAATAGTTATTTTTTCATAACAAATAAGTCCCACTCCAGCTTGACCCTTGGTAGTGTGAGGGAGAAGGATGATCATTTGAAACCCTGCTCCCTCTTCCTTTTAAATGGTATGAAAAAATCCTGGTCATACAACATAATATCTATATATTGTCACAATAGTTCCAAAATATGGGAAGCAATATATGAATTCGAATCACCCAAGTTTAATAAAACAACATCTCTTGATGAGGCAATTTATATGGTCCCTCAAATAATCATAGGTCATGCATCTGATTATTCTGGTTCCTGACCAATGGAATGAAGGTGCATTGTCTCTACTGATTATTTTAGTTGGTTACTATCTAGAGGCTCTTCCTTGAGATAACTCTACCAATAAGATGATCTGGCCATTCCACCATGAACAATAGATAGCGAACCCATTACCCTTATAAACCATACAAAGTTGGTAATTCCTTATTTGCTGAGGAACCTGAACAAATTTAAGCGAACTAACAACTTTTATATAACCTCTATATGTGACCCATGTGTCCACATCAATGGTAGGGTCTAGGTGGAACTTGAAATCTCAACCACACATGCCCCAAACATCAACAAAAATAGTATACCAATGACAAAAAACTAGTGGTAGTAGATTAAGGAGGTCAGGAAGGATGGCCTCAGTTACCACCTCCCATTCCTAGTCATCTTGCTTCCTTTTCTTCTCAGATATGATACCACCACTATATAACAATTTTGATACTTCCCCATAAAAACCAAATTTACAAACACGATCAATATCTACAACCATACCTCATTTAACCACCTCAACATTTTTATTCAATCTAAATAGGAATAGTTTGGATTAAACATCTAGCCACAACCAAATTTCAAAACACTAAGCAATTAAATACTCATTAGAAACCTCCTCTGGAGTGAAAAAATCAATTATTCAAAACAATTGGAATACTTTAACACATTATGATCCCCTTGACGGAGACAAAAAAAATCTCAGGTCTTGGCGAGGTCCAAGGTATTAGGTCAATACATTTCATTAAGATAACTGGGTAGTGTTGAGAATGTTTTTTTTTCAACAATACATAATTTTTTTATTTAATGAGGGGTAGATTGTTGAGAACAATACTCTATCTCTATGATGATTTTGATGCTCACAAATACCCTTAATTTTTTTAAAATGAATTTATTTTTTAAGTATATTTTAAGAATTTATTATTCATTATATTTTTATTTCTGTAATAAATATTTAAGTTCTTGAAAAACAAGATTTAACTCACATTAGCATGTTTTGGAAACATTGTTCATGCATTACATGTTCTTAAATTACATAAGCGTGTTCTGGAATTACTGTTCATACCCTATGTAGAGAAACATAGCGTATGGATGAAATGGAGTGTATACTTTTAGAGTTATCAAAAAAGTATGGTTAATCAATCGTATGTTATCGGAAAAGTATGGAAGAGGAACCCTATGTTAAGAAGGAACCCTACGTTAGGGATATTGAAAAGTATGGTTCATCAACCTTACATTTGTAATCAACCTTACGTTTCATCAAAAGTATGAATCATGTTCCATACGTTTACATGTTTTTAAAAGTATGGATCATTTATCATTCATTTGATTATTGAAATGAAAATTATGGTTCATCAACCCTACATTTTTAATCAACCTTATGTTTGAAAAATGATACATCAACCCTATGTTTGTGTTTAACCTTACATTTGAAATATGCATGCTATACAATTCATCCTTACATTTGGCATCAGATTAGTGAAGATGATATTATTATTCAACGGTCTACAAGTGGATTATTAGGCCAATTTCAAGATGGATTAAAAGTTTTTTAAAAGTCCATTTTTTACTGAGTCAAAGGTGTTTTAACTATGATTTAAAGGATCCATTTAAATAGAGCCTTTTATGCTGAATCTTCATGGAATTTACAATAGCTCTGTTATTTTTAATTTTTGATTATTGCGAGTCAGAAAGAGATGTTTTTGTATATAAATTTGCAGTATAAGTGCTAATAGTTATTATATAGATGTGATATTTTACACAGAGAATATATACATGTTTTTACGAACATCAATGTAAAATATAAGCGAAACAGATACTATCGAGAACAAAGATCTACTATTTTAAAAGACTGACAAAGCACTGTTTATTGTAGAAGAATAATCATGATAGAATATTCACTCATTATACATCAACGATATATTGTGAATATACTACTGCTGAAGTTGTGAATTATATTTTTATATATACTTCTTCTGGATCGACTCAGAACGATTATTCTTGAGATATCATTATTTCTGAAGGTGATGATCCATCTACTGTCAATTGAATTCTGTTACAATTGTGAAGATCAATGGGAAAGTATTTTCAATCTATAAATACCTTTCTTTTCTATTCTTGAGTGATCGGATTCTCGTAATATGTTGTGTAGGTTCTATGATTGAACCAGAAGGCTTTGTTCTGCCTTAGTTTGTAAAGGAGTCATCTTCCTGTACTCAGTTGTGGAATGGTCTGTTGACAAGAGGACAAGATAGTGAAAATCACCAATCTCATGGTGTAGAGTGTTGGTGGAGTGGACTAGGGGTCTCCTATTCCCCGAACCACTATACATCATGTGTTCCTTCTATTTAAATTTCTGCTGCATTAATCCATCTGATTAAAGTCAAAGGGAAGAACAAAAATTCATAATGATTTTGTAAAAGACACATTTCACCCCCTCTAATGTATATTTGGTATATCATAATCCAACAATTGGTTTTAGTGGTTGAGCTTTCTGATAAAGACTTAACAAGATGAAAGTGATTAAGGATTATACATAGGGAAAGATGATTGATACAAGAGAAGGAATGCCTATGGTCAAAGCACAATACTTCAATGGAGAAACTTAAGGATGCTGGAAATCAAGAATGATAATATATCTAAAAAACCTTATATACCTAGTATATTCTAAGATTCTGACTCCATATGAAATACCAGAGAAACACGAAACATGGAGTACTTCCACTGAAGTGGAATATGATATGAATTCGAAGGGAATAAATGCAATTTTATATGGTATATGACCTGATGAATTCAATAGAGTATCTCAATTCCCTACATCATATGAGATGGTGAAAACTATTTTTGATGCTTATGAAGGAACTAACAAATTTATGAAAATGAGATATGCTACTCCTAAGCTTAAATTCGACACATTCAGAATGTTTCAAGGTGAAAAAATTACTCAAATTAATAAATGATTGAGAGATATTTTCAATAATATAACAACTTTGGGAGACCCAATAAAACATGATGATCATGCTTCAAAAGTACTGAGAGTACTGCCTACTAAATGGAATGGAATCTCTACTACAATCAGATAGTAAACAACCATCAATGACTTAACCAAGAGATAGTTTATTGGAACACTTATGATGTATGAAGCCAAGATGCAAGATGAAGAAAATTAGCATATGATTCTGATCAAGAGATAAGACACTTCTTTAAAAGTGTCATCTCAAGGGAAAATCAAAAAGCTAAAGAAAAAAGAAGAAAAGGTGGAATCAGAAAGTTCTGATTCATCAAATTCTGATATATAACTGGCTCAGCTAGCTAGAAAGTTTAGCAAATTCTACAAAAAGAAGAAAGGCTTCTGAAAAACCTTCAAGAAGGTTAAAGGGAAGTCATATGTAATGACTGAAAGATTATGGGCCATATCACACCTGACAGTCCTTAGTTGAATGAAGAAAAGAAAAATAAGTTCTTCAAAAGAAATTATTTTGAGAAAAAAGTTAAGAAAGCAATGGAAGCAACATGGAGTGTGTATGAAGACTCCAACAGTCATTCATAATCTTACTCAGACAAGGAAGAAGTAAATATAAAATCCAATATGTGCTTTATGGAGGAAACAGATGAGGTACAATCATACTATTATTTGGATTCTAATTCAGACTCTAATTCTGAAACAAGCTATTCTAATGAATAACTTGCAGCCTACTGCAACATGGTTGAGGAAAAGTATGATTCTATTTATAAGAAGAATTTGCCGTTAATGAACATTCACACGGTCATTTTAGATTAAATAGATACAATACTAAAGCAATTTAAGGAGTTAACTAACAAGTATAATTCAATTAACATTGACTATACAGATGATGACTCCAAAGTAAAAACACTACAAACTGATGTGGAAAAATATAAATGTGCAGCCCTCATTTTTACTAAAGATGAAAACTCCTTGAATGAAATTATTGAGAACACTGTAATTAAGAAAGAAATATTTGGAATTGGCAGTAAAGGTTAAAAACCTAACCTATACAAGAATTATTTTATTAAAAGATCAAAAAAATTAAATTGTAATTTCTGTGGGACATGGGGACATATTTCTAAAAATTGTTTCTTAAAACAACATCAAATAAGTGGTATTAAGAATGTTTTTGTTTCAATTAATTTATTTGATTATATTGATTTTAGAAAAACAAAGAAAGTCTGGATTCCTAGATCATTGTTGGCTAACACAACTGGACCCAATAGAATATGTGTACCAAAGAAACTTGTTTAAATGCCATTCCAGGAAGTAGGTCACAGAAGGAAAAATACCATATGGTTTATGGATTGTGGCTACTCAAGGCAGATGAGTGGAAGCACATTGAATTTCTCCACACTGACTCATAAAGATGGTGTACTTGTCACTTTTAGTGACAATGCCAAAGGGAAAATCATTGGTATTGGAACAGTTGGATATCCAAAGGCTATCTCAATAAACAAAGTAATTTATGTACATGGATTCAAACACAATCTGATAAGTTTCTCTCAACTATGTGATGATGGTTATGCTGCTAATTTTTCTAACAATTGATGTTCTGTTTTCAAAAATAAATTCCTTAAATTTAGAGCACCGAGAACTGACAATGTATATACCTTAGATTTAAATTACTTGTGTAAACAACAAGTAAACTACTTAACTACTAAAATAAATGAATCCTAGATCTGGAATAGAATACTTGGACGTTGCAATATATATGATTCACATAAATTACACAAGAAGAAACTAGTTTCTAATTTACCTAGTCTCAAGTTTGAGAGTGATAGATTTTGTGATGCATGTTAACTTGGAAAATAGCACAAACCATCTTTCAAATTTGTTAACAAAATTTCTACATCTAAACCTCTAGAAATAATCCATAAGTATTTTTTTGGACCTTCAAGTGTAGCAAGATTGGCTGGTAAACTATATGTATTTGTTTTAGTTGATTACTATTCTAGATTTACATGGACTTTCTTCTTAAAATTAAAAAATGAAGCTTTTAATTTATTTGAAAGTTTTTACAAAGCTATTCAAAATGAAAATTGTTTTAAAATAATTTCATTAAGAAGTGATCATGGTGGAGAATTTTAGAATCTGGAATTCAATTCCTTTTGCTCAAATATGGATATTAAACACAACTTTTTTGCGCCATGAAAACCTCAACAAAATGTAATTATTGAAAGAAGAAATAGGACTATTCATCAAATGGCTATCACTATGCAAAATGAATACAGTATTCCTACCTATTTTTGGGAAGAATCTTTATGTACAACTTGCCATATATTGAATAGAGTTTTAATTAGAACAATTTAAAAAAGGACACCATATGAACTTTGGAATAATAGGGAACCTAAAGTAAATTACTTTAATGGTATTAGATTCATGGTTTATATCTTAAACACCAAAGACAATCTTGGCAAGTTTGATCCAAAAAATGATGAAGGCATTTTTTATGATATTCTGCTACTTCAAAAGCTTATAGAGTTTTTAATAAAAAGTCAAGGATTTTTGAAGAATCAGTTCATGGGAAATTTGAGGAAACTGATCCCTTTGAGAAAAGGATAGATCTAATAGATAAGTCTGATTCTAATGATAAAATGAGACTTAAAAACCTAAAAGAAGATTTTGAAAAAGATATAAATGAAATTAAGTCCATTCCAGAAGAACATGACATTGAAGAACCTATAAGAGTACTGCCTACACAGTCAAGGACCCTAAAGAATCACCCTTTAGAAACTATGATATGAGACTTAGAAATAGGAATAAAAACTAGTAGTAATATAGGAAGTCTTGTTGTTTTTTCTAGATTTCTATCCCATTTAGAACCCAAGTCTATAGAAAGAATCTTTAGATGATGAATGTTGGTTGATAGAAATGCAAGAAGAATTAAACCAATTCAAGAGAAATGAATTTTGGAAATTAGTTTAAAGACCACTGAATTATCTACTTATTGGAAACAAATGGTTTTATAGAAATAAATAAGATTATCAAGTAATACTAATTATAAATAAATCAAGACTAGTAGCTAAAGGATATAATCAAGAAGAATGTATAGATTATGATGAGACCTTTGCACCTGTAGCTAGATTAGAATCCATTAGAATCCTCATAGTATATGAATCTCATATGAATTTTAAATTATTTCATATGAATGTTATGTCTCCCTTTTCAAATGGTTATTTAATGGAGGAAGTTTACGTTGAGAAACCTCCATATTTGAAAATTCTCAAAAACCAGATTTTGTTTTTAAACTTACTAAAGCTCCTTATGGCCTAAAACAAACTCCTAGAGGTTAGTATGAAAAATTAGGATCTTTTATTTGGAAAAATAATTTTACTTTTGGAATGGAACATACAACACTATTTAAGGAAATGGTAAATTCTAACATTTTATTGGTTCAAATTTAGGTTGATGATGTAATTTTTGGATCAACTAATAAATCTCTTTTTCATGAGTTTTCAAATCTAATGCAAAACGAACATGAAATGAGTATGATGGGAGAATTGAATTTTTTTAGGTCTTCAAATTTATCAAAAAGGTTTTGGAAATTTATTACATCAAAGAAAATATAAAACTGATTTACTAAAGAAATATGGACTCGAAAACAAAAAGACATATACAACTCCTATCTCTACTAATATAAAACATGTTTGGATGAAACTGGAAAATCAGTTGACAATAAGTTATATATAGGTATGATTGGTAGTTTATTATATCTTATTTCTATTAGGTTTGATATAATGTATTCAGTATGTATTTGTGTAATATTTCAATAAAATCATAAGGAATACCATTTAACTGTAGTTAAGAGAATTTTTAGATATTTAAAAGGAACTATTTTTCAATATATTCTTTATCCTAAAACGTCTAATTTTAATTTAATTTCATATTCAAATGCAGGCTTTGGATGTTTTAGATTAGATAATAAAAGCACTTCAGTTACTTGTCACTTTTTAAGAAAATCCGTAGTGTCATGGTCAAGTATGAAACAACACTCAGTTTCCTTGCCAACAACTGAGGCAGAATATGTATCTGCTGGCAGTTGCTGTGGACAAGTATTGTGGATAAAAAACAATCTTATGGATTTTAGGCTATGTTTTAAAAGTACACCTATTTTATGAGATAATACTACTGCTATAAATGTTTCAAAAAATCCTATTAATCAATCTAGGACAAAACATATTGATACCATGCATTATTTTATAAGAATCCATGTTCTTAAAAAAGATATATTCTTAGAATTTCTAAGTACTGAAATTCAATTAGCTGCTATTTTTACCAAACCACTTCCCACTGTAAGGTTTGATTTTATTAAGGGGGGATAGATTTATTAAATTTTAAATAAAATTTTATTTTATTATTCTTTTTATTTTTTCAATACTGTTTAAAATAAATTAGTTATTTGTTTTTCATACAGAATAAGTTTTTTTCACACGATCAATTTTTTTATAGAAAATCTGTGTAATAATTATTGATGACATGAGAATCAAGGCTTTAATAAACCTTTCTAATTCTGAATCGTTTCATTTCTACCAAAAACTATTTCGAACCCGCGGCATTTTACCTCTCTTTGTCTTTTCAAACCTGAACCTTAGAAACCCTAATCCTCTTTTGAACCTTCATAGATTTTTCGACAGAAATGGAAAAGACCAAGAGAACCGATGAGGCTGAGAATAGTACTATCTAGAGACAGTACTTCGAAGGAAGAAAAAATTTTCAAGGAAAGGTTATAGATCTGGAATGGTTATATTAGACGAACCAATTGCTGAAGCAAGATCTTGCATTTCAAAACCTTGAATAGATGTTAAATGGAGATTTTTTGGAGTTTCTCTATGAGGTAGAACTTTGTTATTTCTTTAAATCTCTTTAGTTTAGTCTTGGGGAAGATGAGGATACAATGGTAGCTAAGATTGAAGATCGAGATGTTTCGATATCCTCTACAGATATTGGTCATATTTTGAACTTCCCCATGAGGGATTCTTTCATTTTTATTTAATGAATATAGGACATTTAGTACATAAGTCTAAAATAGTATGTCTTTTATTTTCGGTTCTACATACATAAAGAACATGTTTATAAAGGACTTGGAGCTGGATCAGAAAACTCTTGCGAAGTTTGTGCAAACAGGGATTGCACCTAGGATGTCTGAGCTGGAGAAAATCATGTATCCAGACATGCATATAATTTATCTATTGATGAGTGATATAAGACTTAATTTTCCTAGGTACATAGTAAGGTACCTTCAATATAGTTTTCAATCAGAAGCACGCATGGATTTTTATCTATTTTGTAGATTCATCTAAAAAATTTTGTTCAAAAAGGATATGGCAAGGCTGGTGGAATCCAGATTTAGATGCCATCATAATAACACTTTTGGTGCTGAAAACTTGAGAAAAATGGGTCACTTCTAGAGTACATTAAAAGGAAAACTTTTACCAGTAGGAGCTGAAGAAGAGGAAGAGAGTGCTCAGGCTCAATCGGCTAAATCTAAGGAGGGACAGGCTGAATCAATGGTGAGCACTATTTGGAGAAGAATAACATTTGAACATGAAGCAGCTCAAGAAGAAATTAGTCAACAAGGACGTCAGATTAAAATGAAAAGACATTCTAATGCACATTCGGAACTTGGTTCACATGTTTTATCATCTAGAGATTTCCTCACTCAAATTTTTTTTAGAGAAGCTTCTATTGAGAATCCACAAGAAAAGGATACTACTCAAATTAAAGTGAATTATCATGTAAAAACTAAAATTCAAGATGAACCTAAAACTGAGACTCAGGGACAGGCTGTGGTCGTAACTGAAATTGAACCTCAAATTGATGTTGATGCTGCAGTTATAATTGAAAAGGAAATGGATGCAGTGCCTGATGAAGAAATGGCCAGTCCTCAGGAAAATCAAGAAGATATTATTTTAGAATATATAGTGGAAGAAATGATTACTAATTTTCACAATTAGAATGCTTCTAAAGTTCATACCAAGGTAATTAATGAGGATTTTTCTATGGAAGAGTTTAGAAAAGACTCTGAGGAAAACACTGTGGACCACCCGGCTCAGAAGGAAGAAAAAGAAATATCTTATAAAGACTCTTTTCCATTAGTACTGCTGCATCAAGTAGAATCTGAAAATGAGAATCAAGAATAGGGTGCCTCTGATTCAGTGAATAAGGAACTAGAAGAGCTATATAGAAATATGTCTTATCTGGAATCTGAAAATTTAGCTCTGAAGAGATACCTAGAGAAAGAACAATTGAAATTTCAGAGACCTAAAGATAGTACAGTTTCAAGGAAGGAAGTTGAATCTTTTAAGAAAACAATGTTGAATGAAGTGTTCAAGTGGAAATCAGAAACGGTGATGAAGTCAGATCTATCAGAGTTTAAAGATTATATGAAAAAATAGTTTGAATCTGTCTGGACTGGTGAAGCTAGTTGATCAGGTACGTAACCTGATTTAATTAGAAGATTTCAGGCTATCACAGTAGCAATGAGCAATATGAATGACATATTTCATGATTGGTAATGAAATAGTGCGACACTATCATATTTATTAGATAATCAGATATTTTTGGTTGACTAGTTTACCTTGAGTGAACCAAGTATTAGAACTCTACTGACTCAGTTCACATAGAAGATAAATCTATTTATGGAGAACTAAGAGAGGCTTCATGAGTTTTTTAGAGTTAATATGATTGAATATATTCATATGACTTTGGATAATAGGGATCTTATTATCAATCTAGGAGATGGAATGATGAGAAGACTGAGAGAGAAGTTGACAGAAATCAAGGCCATTGTTCAGAGGAGATAGACTATATCTCATACCCTTATCACACCTTGATTCATGAATTTATCTTAATTTTACCTATTAAATTTTATTTTAATGAAATGTTATTCCATATTATATATTTTTTGTTTTTATTTGTTTTATTTCCTCTATTCAACTATGCCAGTAATCCACATTCAATTAGTGAAAAATGGTTAATAGTAGAATTTACGTAAGTTCACTGCTATATTAAATTGTGTTTTATTCCATATTCTATCTTTATTTTCGATATCACAAAAGGGGGAGAAATTTTTATAAACACAACATTTTATTCTATTTAAAATATTAAGCATTATCTTAATCCTTTAAAGGGGGGAGAAATTATGTTAAATTTATTGTTGTAATTATCACTGCAAAATTCCAAACTATATGTAATTAATTTTGTAGGTTAATTTCATTGGATATTTTATTAGTTTTGTGATTATCAAAAAGGGGGAGATTGTTGAGGAAGTTTATTTTTCAATGATACATAATTTTTTTTATTTAATGAGGGGGAGATTGTTGAGAACAATACTCTATATCTATGATGATTTTGATGCTTACAAATACCCTTAATAGTGTTTAATGATTTTATTTTTTAAGTATATTTCAAGAATTTATTATTCATTATATTTTTATTTCTGGAAGAAATATTTAAGTTCTTGAACAATGAGGTTTAATTAACATTAGCATGTTTTAAAAACACTGTTCATGTGTTACATGTTCGGAAATTGCTTAAGCGTGTTCAGGAATTACTGTTCATACCCTATGTGGAGAAACGTAACGTAAGGATGAAATGAAATGTATACTTTTTTAATTATCAGAAAAGTATGGTTAATCAACCGTTTGTTATTAGAAAAGTATGGAAGATGTACCCTACATTATGAAGGAACCCTATATTTGGGATATTCAAAAGTATGGTTCATCAAACTTACTTTTGTAATAAACTATACGGTTAATCAAAAG
Source organism: Viscum album (assembly GCA_963277665.1). Lineage (NCBI taxonomy): Eukaryota > Viridiplantae > Streptophyta > Magnoliopsida > Santalales > Viscaceae > Viscum > Viscum album. Next base: position 644,047,162 of record OY728125.1, on the reverse strand, counting down.
TATGGATCATGTACTTTATGTTTATAAGTTTTTAAAAGTATTGATCACTTATCATAAATTTGATTATTAAAAATAAAAGTATAGTTCATCTACCCTAAATTTGTAATCAACCTTACATTTCAAGGATGAGACATCAACCCTACGTTAGTATTCAACCTTACATTTTAAATATGCATGCTATATAGTTCAACCTTACATTTGGCGTCAGAGAATTTAAGACAATATTATTATGCAATAGTCTGCAAGAAGATTATTAGGCTGATTTCATGCTAGATTAAATGTTTTTTAAAAGATCTATTTTGACTGAGTTAAATCCGTTTTATCTATGATTTAATGGATCAATTTAAATGGATCTTTTTATGCCGAATCTTCAGGGAAGTTACATCTGTCTGTTATTTTGAATTTTTGATCATCGCGAGTCATAAGGAGACTTTTTTGGATATAAATTTGTAGGATAAGTGCTCATAATTATTATATAGATGTGATATTTTACACAGAGAATATATACAAGTTTTTCTAAACATCAATGAAAAATATAAGATAAACAGAGACTATTGAGAACACAGATCTGCTAATTTAAAAGATCAACAAAGCATTGTTTATTGAAGAAGATGAATAATGATAGAAGATTCAATCACTATACGTCGAAGATATACTCTAAATATACTACTGCTGAAGTTGTGAATTATATTTTTATATCTTCTGCAATAAGATCGACTCCGAACTATTCTTCTTGGGAGATAATTATTTCTGAAACCAATGATCCATCTAATGTAAATTGCATTCGGTTGCAATTGTGAAGATCAACGGGAAAATATTTTCAAAGTAAAAATACCTTTTTTCTATTCTTGAGTGATCAGATTCTCATACTAAGCTGTGTTGGTTCTGTGATTGAACCATAAGGCTTTGTTCTTCCTTAGTTTGTAAAGGTGTCAACTACTTGTACTCAGTTGTGGAATGGTCTATTGGCAAGTGGGCCGTATAGTGAAAATCACCAATCTCAAGGATTAGAGTGTTGGTGGAGTGGACTAGGGGTATTTTGTTCCCCGAACCACTATACATTATGTGTTCCTGCTATTTAATTTTCTACTGCATTAATCCATCTCATTATAGTCAAAGGGAAGAACACAATTTTGTAATGATTTTGTAAAATACACATTTCAACCCCCTCTTACTTATATTTGGTATATCCCGATCCAACATGTAGTACTTCCAACCCATCGTGTCATTCATTCTAGATTGAACCAGTTATTTCCACCACCAGTGGCTAGGACCCTATAGTATGAATACTACACACTTTACTTAAACGTCCTCAGGATTCCTTAGGAACTCACAACTTTTCTCAACCTTTTCAACCAACTCCTATGATTCTTGTGGTTATGTGCTACCCTATAAGGTAAGAGGATTGATTCTTTGGAAATCCCATGATTTAACATTTTTCAGACCTAATTTAGATTCATTAAATTGGGATGTACTAGATCCCACTTCTTGGTCTATTTCTCAAACAAACTGAACCACCGCTTCTACTAATATCCAATCAACAGGTGAGGGAGAATTCTCTCTACCCTCATCTTGTGGTTTCACAGGAGTTATCTAGGGAGGCATGATGCTACGTCAATAAATTAACACAAGGAAAAATATAAATACATCACTAATTTTTTTTATCAATTCCAATTTCTAAACATCCCCATAAATTAATATAAAACAACAAGAAACACGAACAATAAATCAATTCACTCCACCTTAGATCATTGTCTATGCGTATTCAGCTGCTTGTGCTTTACACAAAGAGAAGGATTGAAACTAATTCTTGTAGATACCATAATAAAACAAGGCCTATCACAAGGTGTTCTTCCTAGACACCCCAATCATAATCATCATCTTAAACCACAACATACATAGCTCCATTCTATCTGGGATATATCAAATATCATGACCCAAAAGAAGGAAAAAAACTACTCTAATGCCATTTTTCCTTGTACCAAGATGATATTCCATATAACCAGACACCTGAATCAATATTTGGAATGTCTTGGAGTGTGTTACCAATCCCCGTGGTCTATAAACTAGTTCACAATAATTAAGAAAAACCCTTTTGGAATGATTTCACCCTTGAAAATAAATAATTCAAAATTACAAAATCTCTCATCACATCATGACCAACATCCATGTACCAGTGGTAAACATAAAATACATCAAACTTGTGTTTAATGTTTTTAGTTGATAACAACAATCAAAATAACCAAAAAAGTGAGAGGGAATTTTTTTAAAAACAATGCCTCCATGTGGAATGTGGGACAACACCCTATTCCATCCCCAGCAACACCTGACAAAAAGGGAACTGCTAGAACACATACCCACCAACACCACCACATAAAACTTACCTTTACCTGATTTAAACATAACATGATATAAATAAACTCTTGGGTTTATATAGGGTGTGAGCCAAAATTCCCAATAGGATACCAATAAATGAGATTCTCGGTAATGGTATTATATGTCATGTTAACATGCTAGTTTTGAAGAAAAAGAAAACAAAATTTAAATTATATAGGGATTGAAATAAAAGAATAATAAATGTCATTAACATGTTAAATAGTAATAATAGAATGATTACCATGTGAAATCAATAAGTTACCTGGGTTAGTGGGGGCCTATAATCCTCATACTCTCAATGATCACATCTCTGAGAAATGAAGTTCCTACTCGATACATCGATCCCCAACACATAAATTTTTAGTTAGTGTTTTTATCTAATCCCACCAGGGAGATTAATCCTTGTCCATAATGAATCACCTAATGTAAAAAACCTATTTTACCAACATTGATACCTAGTATTTTGTTGTGCTCTATTCCAGTCCCTACAATAATGATACAACTTCTAATACCACTGGAATCTCCATAATTCAAAAACATAGTTGACAAATAAAAATTTAAAAATGGGAAATCATGATTAAACACTTCAATCCCAAAAAAACCATAGAAAAAACATATTTCACCACCCAAAAGAATTATAAACCCCATTTAAAAAAGAATAAACCATAACAAAATCATCAAAAAATTAAAAGGCATAGAACCACCTCTCTCTTTCATGAAAAATTCAGAAATCTAGGTGGAAACCAAAAAAACAATTAGAGAACCTATAAAGGCAAGGTAATATAAAAAACATCATGATCTAACCCAAAAAACATTATTTAACGCTCATAACATCAACCTATACACTAGTGAAGATAAAGGTAAATCAAGGAGGAAGAATAGAATAAGAAAACAAAAGAAGATAGGGAAGCAGAATCTTATATGACGTTCCATGAAGAATCCTAGGAAAATAAAACCAATATTTAGAGCCTACGGTTGTATAAGAGGAGTATTGGGTGTCACTAGGGCTTGGAGGTTTTAATGGTGATAGAAATGGGTGATTTTAGGTTAAAATTAGGGAGTAAAAAACTATAATTTTAGAGTTTTTAAATATTTGGTAGGCCTTACAGTTTTCCCACATAGTTTGGAAAACCATACACTAACAACACAACACCTTAGTCTAAGTGGAAATCTGGCAACATAATTTTTTTGGAGGGGGTGCACTCCCATGCCCCTAGCCGTGAGCCCTAGATAATGCCACTATCATATCCAAATGGTTATCCATAGAGGGAATCATGCCTATGAGCTATGCTATGCAGCCTAAATGGTGCAATTTTCTATTGATAATGGTTTACATTTGGTTGGATTATAGTTTATCCAAACCAGGCACCAACCTTGCACCTCTTTCTGTCTATCCCAAAATGCACCATTTTTCTCAAAACCCCCTAGTCATCTAAGGAACAAAGATAAAACCAAACCTAAAATAGTATATTGCTTAAATTTAATTCATATATGCAAAAGTTTTACTCTAATTACTATTTCAATTATGATTAAGTAATTTTTTTTCAAATAATGAGTTACTCAAAACTAGAAATTTTTTTATGATAAATTAAGACCCCAAAAGTAATTCCATTAATTAAAAATGTATTATCATAATAGTACCAAAATAATTAATCATAGTATATGAAATTATCCATTGATCTAACTATAAAAAAAATCAAAAAATGAATTTTAATTTATCTAAACATCTAATTATTTATTAACAAGCTACATACTCTTTTGAAAATATTTTTTCCACTATAATCTATAAATATGTAATTCAATAACAACTCATAAATTGCTTGACCATATCAATTTAATAATTCACCATTTCCCTTAATTTTAGTATTTAAAAAAATTTCTATTTTCAGTAATACAACTTTATTAATTAAAATCAACATCAATATAATATTCAATATTTTTATAAACATCACAAACATTAACATTTTTTAATATTAGTTGTAATCATATTTTATAAATTATATATCACCCACACATTACATAGTTAGATTTTAATATCAGATATCATCTAAGACAATTCTCATTAAATCAATATATTGGATTTATTAATATATTAGTAATATTTACAAAATTAAAAATTCCATTTTAAAATAATTTAATGTAAATCCACAAAACATTATAAATGAATTTAAATAACCATCATTCATAAGATTATTTGAAATGTTAAATTATAATTATCATAATATATGTTTATTATATATTATCCAATCATAATTTTTTCTCTAAAAACTAATTTTCAATAAATATATATATAAATATAATTTTTTTATTATTATTCCATATAATAAATTTTTCTATTATATTCACATAATTATAAAAATAATAAAATAAAAATTCATATGTTTTAATACAAGGAAAAATCATTATAAGGTTTTAAATATTAATCTATGTTAATCGAGGAGATGATATCAACTTATATTAGAGATAATTTGAATAAATTTATGAGATTGTGTATATCCAATGTGATGATTTATTTAACACATTTTTTTGTATTTTCAATTATTTATTATGAAAAAATGGGGTATTTAATTTTTTTAATTATCATTGATTTCATATTTTGGTTTAGTGGTCCATCTTTTTACTATAAAATGAGATAATGTTTTAAGAAAGTATCAATTTGTTTTAGGTAATGCCCATAATGTTTTAGATATATTGAATGAGTGTTTACAAATTTCATGAAAAAATTCATCATTTTATCCATAGAGAAAAATTTATTTAAAAATGATGAAATTATTTAATATTATATAAAACAATATTGGTATTTTGAGCCATTACCTTTTTTAGATTTTATAAAATGGGAACAATTTAAGGAAAATTGATAACCCTACAAAGATCTATACAAGTACCGACCAAGGAATTGATGTTTGGAAGGAAGGAAAATTACCCTTACTAAATAATTTGATCCACATATTAGTTATTTTAAATGTAAATAAAGAGAAATTTCTATCATTGACATCATATAGTGATATTATAAGTATATTATAAAAACATAGAAAAATTAATATTTAATGTTTTGTTTCTTATTTAATGTCTATTTAAAACCAATTTTAATATGAGGTTCTATTAACAAAATGAGAATAAGAGTTTCATTAATATTCAAATATATTTTTATCTACTTATAATATAAGTTAATTAAAATATTTAAAATATATGAAAACATATTTATGGTTTATCTATATGTAGTATCTATCATGGAGTTAAATTATGAAATTATGATGTATTTACTATGTGTTGTTGCACCGATTCAAGCATACACATGTGAATGATTATATGAAAAAATGTAAATATATATCTAATGTAATTAACAATGTATGTATGTAATTATTATTATTTTTATTTCTTATATTTGTTTGGTCAAATCCCCCTATAATAGAAGTAACCTATAAATAGGTTACTCCACTAAAAATATTCAATATAGATATAATTTTTGAGGATAAGTGTATATATTATTATCCCCCAAACTAAATAATATTAATTATATTCTTGTTGAAAGACAATATTTTCATGTTCACTCACTTTTAATTAGATATAAAAACTAATTATTTTCAAGAAAAATTAAGGACTCCTATTATTTTAATGATTTATTATAATGGAAACTCATTTTATTTACTGGATCTAAAATTTAAAAAAAAAAATAATGGTGTTTCATCATATCAGAGAAAAATTCATACCAATTTTTGTGAACTATACCAACCTCAATATCTGGGGTTATATCAATTATTAAATTTTAGTAATTGAATGTGTTTTATTAATCATTAAATGTTTATAATTTCTATACTTTATATATGGAAATTTAAATTAAGTTTATGGTGAATAACTAGTGTAATATAGTTGAATCATTATTAGGATGTGATTCGAATTTTAAAGGGATTATATAGCCTAATAATATAGTTTTAGGAAGCATGGAATTATTTTGTGAAGTTGAGAGGTGATTCGTAGAGACATAGGATAATAGAGAAAATATATTTGTTAGTTAAATGAAAATAATTTTTCCCATTTTTTATCCAACATAAAATACATGGGTAGGAGAATGTGTTTTCTAGTAAATAAATATACAAATACATTTTTTATCTTTTTTAGAAAGTAAATACAAATACTATAAACATCCTATTTCCTCTACCATTTTTTCAAAACTCATGATAAGGGGTTTATAAAAAAATCTAATGGTATTTTTTATCATTCCTTCCCTCTCCAACTGAATATCCACTACTATTTTTGGAAAAAACAATAAAATTAAAGTAATAATTCCACAATTTTTTCATCCATTATCATTTCACTACATCTAATAACCCCAATCTTATCCATTTTGTGAAATAGAGGTAAATATAGTGGATAAAAATTGTTTTTTTGGGTTTTAATATTTATTAAGGGAAGTGTAATGCTAGATTTTGGTCGAGTATGGTTGATTCAACTATATAATGGTGAATAAGGTCAATGTATTTCCCTACAATTATTAATGATAATAATATTTTTAGATTTATTTAGTTTCAATAGAAAATATTAATTATATATAAAATAAATTATTTGTATTAATTAACTTGTTATTATTTTGATTTTTGGTTTATTACTGTGTGGAATATATAAAAATATTGTGGTTGATTTTTCAACTATTTTTTTGTTTTATATAAATTTCGAAATACATTAAACATGTGTTTTATTATTTTATAATTATAGATTTATTAATGAAATATATTTGTTAAATAAAAACTGTATATTGATAAATTATTGTACTGAATATTGTGTGTCATTATGTACGTGTTTCATGGTAATGAAATATGGATTTTATGAGTATGTGACTATATTTTAAATGAAATAGACTGGGGGAGTTGGAACAATGGATGTGGATTATTATTATTCTCTTGTTGATTTTATTATAATTTTTTAGTTTTATTATTAAACATATGATAATTATATTATGTCGTATAATTATTGAAAATTGTATTTTGATTTTTTTGTGCAAGTGTTTTTTTGTAAAATGAAGATTTATTAATGTGTTTATTTTAATCTAATGTATGATTATTTTAATTGAGGAAATGGTTTTGGTTACAAGGATCATTTTTTTCTATTTTAAAAATAAAATAATGTAATTTGGGTAGTTTTATCACTCTTGAGTATGATCTAACCAAGTGTTTTAGGCTTATAGACATTGGGTTCTATTGGATTTTAAAAATTAAATGGGTTACATTACTAATTTTATTTAAAATTATAGTTATAAATGGGGTGTCCAAGTTTAGGAGGCTCATAGAATGAATAACTATGGGGATGAAAAATCAATTAATTCCATTCTCTTTCATTTATCTTACAAAACATTCTTCATAAATTATTAATCTATTAAATTTTCGAATTGATGTTATTATATTAGTTTATTAATGGGTAGTTTTGGAATTAAATAAGAATTAAACAATCATTTACATGGTTTACTAGAAAAACCCAAATGGATACATACATTCTATGATAATATAATGAACAAAGTGAAACTATTAACTAGAACCAGAGGTAGTTTAATTGAGAAGAGAATATTATTACATTTTAAAAAAATTATTCCTCTAAAATAACTATCTTCTCCCCTCCCACGCACATATAGGATTGGTGAAGTTAGTACACATATATTATTTTATTCCAAAGAATTTTCTTTTCATTCAAACTAGTTTCATTCAATAAGTGATTAATTCCAAATAAAAGTTAACTTATTCAGCTATTAAATAGGAGGTAACATTAACCAAAATTTATAATTCAAGAACATGCTATGAAAATTTTTATATAAAAAATAGACACCACTCACTTTAAATTATAAACCTTATATTCTGGATAAAGTTATATTCTTTCAAAAATTTACTAAATGATGTTACTCTAAAAAAACTATATTTAACCTGTTTTCCCAATTTATAGGTTGTTATATGGTTTATTCTATCTATTAATGTTTTTTCATACATCATAGTTTTTAGTATGGGAAAAATTTAAAATGTAAATTATAATTCAAAAATAATTGTATGATAGAATCAAAAATGTAATATTGGAAATTATATTCCAATATATTCTTTTTAAAAAATAATAAATATATATCTATTGAAAAATAATAGGGAAGTGCTGGTTTAGACCACATTGACATGATAACTATGTAATATCAACTTAAAACACTATATCAAAATGTTAATATTCAAGAACAATATTATATCTTAGTTTTTTTAACCTCTTCAAAAAACATCCTCTACTAAGATCTAAATCATGGATTATTGAATTAGAACCATGTCATGTAAATAAATAGATGATATTCTAAATAAAATTATATAAAAAAATAATGAGTATATTTTACAGATTTGTTTAATTTTTCTATTATAATAAAACATCAAATTTATCAATTTTATTCACTTTCTACAAGATCCAATAATTAATATGTGTGTTAACTATATAAAATAGTCATTTTAATCAAATTTATATTATCCATTGACTTGTATATTTGGTTAATAATAAAATATAATCAATTTATACAATATAATAATGATAAATATATATAATTGTTGATTCCAATCATTTTTTTATTTCAAAGATGTTGGGATACTATATTTTTAATTATGAAAAATTTTCAATAGGATTATACATGAATTCAATAATGTATCCCATTAAATTGTATTGGAATAATACTAATAAAACATTAATCCTAAATACTAATTTGATCTCAAATTAGATTTCTCTCATAAATGTTTCTAATTGACAAGAATGTATTGTTTAATAAATGAAAATCACATAATTAAATAATGATAAAATATTACATTATCCTTAACTTTAGTAAAATATGATATTTTATACAAATTATCATAATAATATTAATGAAATTTTAGTTTTTAAATACAATGATAATTTGAGTAAACTTGGTGCAGGAAATAACAAAGAAGAAAATATATCATTAATGTTGTTTATAAATAATAAATCAAATTTCTCAATTACCATAACCATCCTTTCATAGATCACTTCTTTATACCTATCTATCCCATTTTTCATCTCATTAGGGTTTTTTGATAACCCCCTATAAATGCGTAAAAACCCTATATTTGGGAATATATTTTTTTAAATTAATACATTGTTTGATAGATTGTTTCATATAATACCGATATATTTTATATTATATTTTATTTTAGAAAGAACACTTTGTTCGATAACATACACTACATGAAACACAAAACATAATTGGACCTCGAAATTATAATAATTAAATATAAATATTATAACATAGTTGTTGGATTCATCAGTGTATATAAAAATTACCAAATTATATATTATATAATGAATGTGCTTACATAATGAAAATATGAATTCAATCAAAAAATTAAACATTCAATTAATTTTCGTTAATATGAAATGACTAAGAAAAACACATTTTAATATTCAAAGTTAATTTTCATCAAAATAGATTTTATTGATTTTTTATAATATATATTAAATTTAATTTATACCAAATTTATACTGAGTATTTGAGAATATGAATATAATTTTGGAAATATGAATATCAAAATTTTCAAATGGTGATGTTTTCCTGAATTTTGTTGAAACGATTTTCCTTTTAGACTATAGTGAAAATGTATATTTTATTGAAAAATATCTTTTATTTTTAAATAATTATTGACTCATTTTATTTTGATTTAGTATTATAATTTCACTAGTTCTATTTTATGAAACAAAATCAAATTAATTGCATTGGAATCCACATTATGATTCATTTTGATACATTTTTTTACTCAAAAAATACATTTTTCTAGAAAACCAATTTTCTTCGAGTTTTATATGTTTATTTTTAAATTAATTATTGAAACTTGTGTGAATTGAATTTGAGAAAACTAATATTATATTTTTAATAATTAGTTTCAAATTTGGTAAATATGTCTCATTTATTTTTGTTGAATGTGAAGTGTAACCATGATAAATATTTATTATTATAGTAAAGGTAAAATGGGTTAAAATGGGTTAAAATTAATGTGATAAGGGATTAAATTTCTTAAAAAAAATATATTATTGCATAATATGATTATTTTTCCTCAATAATCATAAAAACATCTAATATGCGACATTTTTTCCATTTATCTTTGGTTATAACTAGCATATTATTGTAATAAATGAAGGAAAATATTAGTTTTATTTCATTAATATCCATAATATATTGTCATAGGGATAAAAAGAGTTTATTTGCATTTCAAAATGTTAACTTTAAATATGAATAAATCATTTTCTAAAGATAATTTATTTTATTTTTTATCTATTAAATATTTTCCTTAAAAACTTACACAACTTTGAATAAATTCTTGTGAAATCAACAGTAAAATCATGTAAATGTTAAAAATACATTACAAGTAATATAACATCTATGATTTTTTGAGTTAATTTTGTTGATTAGTATAAAATATTATTAATATGTAAATAACATCATGTATTTACTGTCTAATTAAATGAATATTTTCAAAAATTAGAGTAATGATATTTGATGAAAAACACATTTCATTAAATTATTACAAAATATTAAAAATCATGAAATAAAGAACGTGGGATGAGAAATGGTCTAAAATTTCATCCCTTGGAAATTTATGAGTCAATTTTCACCTTATAAGAATAACTATAACCCTTTATTATTGAAAAATTCCTCAACATGGATATTGATAAACGTACTGAACCAAGTTGTTAAATAAAAAGAAAAAAATGAAACTTCAAAATACACATTTATAAATTTTATTGAAAATTTATAAAGGCAATACCATCATTATATTATAATAAATTTCCCCTTGAAACCATTTTACATGATTTAAAAAAATATTATATTATAATATTTCTTATATTTTCAATAGTTTATCTTCCCTCCCTTGTATAAGGACACCCATTTTTTCTATTCATTATACTACATTGAGTAATATAGATCCACCAAACCAGGAAAATTTATCTTACCAAATTTAAATAAATAATTTATAGGTTATTTGTTTCTTAAATTAAAATTACAAGGGTCCATAATAAGGGATCTAAATGAAGTGAACTGAATAAGAGGTAATCATTTTTACCGACACTTTCAAATTTATGTATTTTCAACTTCTCCAAATATGTTGTAACCATAATAAAATAAAAATTAAAGTATCATAAATATACTAATATGTTATTATGATGATGGTAAAACCATTTTAAATCTAATTTCCATCATATGAAAATATAAAACCACGCTTGTGCGTATGTACGGTTTACCATATCTATTTGGTGGTGTAATTGGATTTTTGACACCATTTTATTTGAGGATTTATAAATATTGATGTAATGAATAAATATGGAACTTATTAAAAATTTATAATTCAAAAAATTTAATATATCATATATTTCATTAACATTTAATCCATTTTGAAAATTAATAGTGTCACTAGTCCTTATGTGTTACCTACCATCTCCACGAAGCGAAGTAATTCATTTAACTTATTCCCCATTTAGTAATGATTATAAAAATGTATCTGATAAATAAATATTATATTTATAAAATAAATACCATATTGGAGATGTGGAAAATTTTATCTATTCATAATAATTAAAACAACCATGATTAAACAAATACGAGAAAACTAAGCAGTTAAAATATAAAACAATGGTACTAATGAAATATTATTGACAAACAGGTGATAAAAAGTAATAATCATATCATACATGATATTATATATATTAATATATTTCATGAATATAATTATAATGAACCTAAATTTATTATAAATGATATTGAAACACATTCAACTAATTTGAAGCATGAGGTAAGGGTTTTTTTAAATTAATTTCCATTCACTGAGTTATATTCACAATTCATTAACTATGTTATGTAATAATTATGTGTGGAATGACATATGATTTTATTATTTTTTATTTATAGTGGTTTTATGTGGATTTAATTTTTTAGACATCATAACATAATTCATTAATTCTCACTTAAATGACATGATCATTGTAAGAGATTTTGTCTTAATTTTCCCTCTATTGAGACATATTTGATTTTATGAACAAATTTATTTTTATGTGGTGTATATACATCCCATTTGATATATTTAACATGAATATATATTTATTAATGATTATTAATGTGTCAATTGAATTATACTCTTTCAAGAGCTTACAAAATTAAAGGTACCAAAGTAGTAAGAATTTATTTTACAATCCCATTTTTATTTAATTTCTTATATTTTATGTTGAAGGAATATTATAGTCTATCATTCGTTAAATCAATCTATTTTCCTACTCAGGATATTTAATGAGTTTCCATGTTTTCTTCTATATTTACCTCTCTTTGGAACTTTTATCAACAAAATAAAATTTTAAAAAAGAAGTTATCTTATTTATCTTCTGCTCAGGTATACTTTACATCTATGTCGATATTTTTCCGGATTGTATTAGAGAATTCCTTTTTATTTTATATAATTATATAATAAGAAAATTTAATTTTATCCTTTAATTAATAAAGGATTTCAAATGTATGTTTATAATTCTATCTGAAAGGTTAATTGTTTAATTTATAGAAAAAAATTCAAAAGAAAAGTTCCTTTTTAACTTAGATGATATTAACAGATTTTCGCACCGCCATAACTGCTTTACTAAATTTAGATTCTTTTACAATATATTAATGGACTTACAAATAATTATCTTTAGTGAAAGTTTATTTAAATGTCTCCATTCCATTTTTATTTATCCAACATATATTTTTGATGAATTGATAGTCATATTTTATCTCTTATTAATTTTGTAGTAATAAAATATATCAAGAAACATTTACTCTCTTTTGATCATTTTTTCACAAAAAATTACATTTCTCTTTAATATACTTATTATTTATATTAGGGTTATTTTCATTTCCTAAACTATTTACAATTTCTTGAAGTAGTTTTTTATTATGAATTCTATTTTATTAAAAGTTAAAATCATAATATTTTGTTTTCATTAATAAATGTAAGTATTTATTGATATTGAATGTAAATTATGAGTTAAATTGATAATTAAATATGTTATTAATGAATTGAAAATTGTGTAGTAGTTAGGGAATAGTTTTAGATATCCCTTCGATGCATCAACATGCCTCATGAGACAATGAAGTTGGCATAAATTTTTAAATTGGGGTTCGGTGTAATCATACTAGTCAATTAAACTATATAGGATAAAGGCCTTGGAATTAAGATATCATGATGTAAGAAATCATGACATCAAACATTAATCATTTTTCTAATTCAGAATTCAGTAAATATTTTTCATAATATTATTTCATTGAAAAGTTATTGATTAAATGGATTTTTAGCTATTTAACTTTACATATTAGTTATTCCTTATTTCCTAATGATTATTTCCATTGTATATACCCCTTAATGATAATCTAGTGTCACGATGGTTTTTTATTTTAACTAAGACACAAAGACAAAAATTTAGAATAAAATTAAGGATTCCAGAATTTTTATTATGATATGTTTTGTATATTTTTAATTTAAAATTGATGCATGTTTGTATCTTGTTCTTCAAGGAAACTGATTAGATTAGTATATTTAGATGATATAACTTGTTTCTTATTACAATGTAATAATGTAGAAAGTAACTCTGGATTACTGAATTTTTTCTTATTATAGTTTTTATCAATATAAGTTTAGTAGAAACTATGAGAACTAGATTTTGGGAAAAAATATTAGAGAACATAACCCAATGATCAACCCCAGGGATAAGTCTTAGTCTGTAATAAAATCATAATGTTTTATTAAAGTGGAAATTGGGTTGTATTCCAAGAAAATGAAACTTTGATTGGATATTAAAAGTCGACAAGGTTTTGGGATAAATATATCTAAGGGTAATAACAAGAAAATGATATGGACATGTGTATTTGAGACATCATTCTTGTGAATGGTGAATGAGAACATATTATTCTCCTAGTTTGACACACCCATGGGATAATCCTGGGAAAATTCACATTTTTCTCCAAACCACTATAGAGTGTTTTAGTAGATAATTACCATTGATGTACTAGGTTAAACCTGATGTGTTATAGATTAAAAAGTTGTCAATATTTAGACATCCTATAAATTATTTTCATGATTAAATGATTTACCACAATGGTAATTGTTTCTTATACTTTCATTTTTTGGTTTCAATTAATTTCTAAAACTAGAATCAACCTTGTTAATTCTAAATAAAAAAAATATTTCTATATTTATCTGTGTAAGTAATCAAATATTGTAAGACATGAGACGTGAAATATATTAGTTATACATAACAAACTATCTTAGATAATGATTAATTATATCAAACATAATAAATTTCATAACATTTTAAATAAGATAAATATGGATTTTCATGAATTTTCATAATGAGCCATGGGAAGAAATATATTAAATATCCTACATTTCATTAATGTCATAAGAGGTAGTTGGGGAAATGTATTAATAAAATTGGAAAATGTTTTAAATATGAATAAATATGGAATTAAGAAATAAACTACACATTTAAATGTTTTTGGATTAAGGATTATGTGAAGAATCCACAAGGTCATATAAATATAAGAGTAAGAAAATATATTATATATAGATAAATATTAAGAATCTATGAGTAAAAGTTTAGAGATATGAATTATATTGGTAGTTAGGGATAAAAGAAAATATGATTAGATTAATATTAAGTGAATTTGGGTTATGATTCATATTTATAATTATAGTAAGGGATTATTATATAATATATAAAAAATATTGGTTTTATGTTTTCAAGGTATGTTGAATGATAAATGTACTTTAGTATTGGGATTTGAAAATTATGATTTATTGGTATATATTGATGGTATTTTGACATCCAAGGATTACTCTACTAATATTTAATGAAATGATGCTTCATGAAAGGTTCATGAAATGTGAACGATAAGAATATGTGCTAAAAATTAATGACATCCATTAGGATTAGTACATACATTGAAATTGAGGAAATTAATGTAAAGGATTATATGTTTTTTTGTAAAATAAATTTAATCTATATAGATAATTTTAGAGGTTAAAAAGTATTTTAGTGGGAAATTTGTTTTTGAATATTTCTATTCAATTATTGGAAATATAATAGGGTCAAGGTAAATTGTGATCATATTTTTATTCTTCTTATATATTTTCCATGTATAGTAATTTTTTATTTATTTCATTTTAGTAAAAAGGGAAGTCTTCCAATGGGGTGACTACCTATTTCATTTTATATAGTCATGAAGATAAAACATATAACTTAAAGGTAAAAAGGTAATAATTCCTAACATTGGCCTATGTTTTTACTTGTCAAAATGAGATTTTACAACTAAATGGTTAAAATTATTGAGGATTATGTTATTTTTCAAAATTATATTTTAATTTTCTTTTGGAACGATTATTCTGGACCATTAAGAAATGATTTTAATAATTTGGTGAGTGTATGAGAAGGATTTTATTTGATAAATGAAGGTTGAGTTATCTTTTGGAAGAATATATGATTTTATTATGGCTCTATTCTATTTTAGGTTCTTTTTGGGAATGTTTAGTATACTGTGGAGATTATATGATAGGCTATATACATTTTTGGTATATTAATTCAGGAGTATTAACTATTATTTGGAAATAAATGTTAATTTTATTGCAGAAAAATATATAATTAAATCGTTTTGATTTATTAGGTTTCAACATTATCAAGAAAATATTTGATAATTTTTAGGGATAATTAATTATTAAATTAATTAATTTTAACATTTAGATTTATTTTATATTATTTTGATATAAATTTATTATTTTATCATATGATTGTTTATTTGTATTTGATAATATCTCATATTGTGTTAACAATTTTGGGTTTGGTTAAAAGAGAGAAATAATTTCTCATCTATTTGTGGATCTTATATTCAATTAAATATTGATTTTAGCACCAATGAAATGAAAACCTCACCATGATCATGAAGATTCACATTGGAGGATGAGATTATGCTTATAAAATGGTAATAAATCTGGTATGTAAATATTTTGTTATTTTCTATACTGACAGTAATGATATTTTATGAAATAATGATAAATCTATCAAATATTATTTAGAGAGAAAAAATCACTGCCATGTTATGTTTTCTAAAATTCATTTTCCAGTATGATTCTTATGGAGTTGAATGAATAAAATTTTTCTGGTTATTACCTAAAAATTAAATTTCATAAAATAATATGTATTTGATTTTTTAACTATGTTATATTTAGATAAAAAAAATAAAATTATTAGGCTACTATTTTTTAATGATGTTATAATTTTATACTCAAATATTTTAGTTTATATTTTCCATTGAAAATATAACAATGTTTGATAACATACACCAAACACCACCGAGATCTTAAAAGAACCAAAAAATAATATTAATTAAATATAGCTATCATAACCTAGTTGTTGGGTTTGCAGGTATGATTAAGAATAATTGATTTATAAAATATATTTATAAAGGATTTATATATTGTAAATAATGAATCAATCAATAAATTTAACTTTCATTTAATTTCTTTTATTATGTAAGGAATGAGAATAAATTCCTTTTACGCTTTAATGTTACTTTTAAAAAAGTAAGCTTCATTATATTTTATGCACAAATGTTATAAATAAATTATTATTATTTTATTAATATTATTTGATAATATTAGAACCATTTTTGAAATAAACATATCAAAATTAAATTAGGATGTTTTTTTCATATAAGATTGATTTTTAGTGAATAGTGAAGAATATTGATTTTATTAAAAAATGTATTGTCATTTTATGCGTTTAAAAAGTATCATTTGGGTTTGAATTAGTTTTCAAATTTATTTATATCCAATTTATAAAAAATAATATAAATAATTTATTTGTAATTATAGTAATTCAAAATTTTTAAATCAAATGTAGTTTTATATTTTAAGAATACATTTATCTAGAACACTGATTTTCATCATGTTTTGCGGGTTTATTTTAATAAATTAATTCATCTTTTAGGAATTTAATTTTATAAAATGGATTCAATATTTTTAATCTATATATTTAAATTTATTAATTTTTTCCCTTCTATATTTGGTCAAAATTAATAGTAACCATATTCTTTTTTTGTTACCATGATAGTGGTAAAATGAGTTAATTATGTTTAAAACTAAATGAGATTAGGATTCAAATTTATTAAAATAGTTTAGTTTATTTAATTTTATGATTATATTTCATCTATAATATTCTAAAATTTTAATATATTGCTTTTTTACATCTAGAATTGACTACACAATTTATATTATTTTATGTAATGAATAAATACAGAATGACACTTTCAATAATTTAATATGCCAAACATGACGAGATGGGAATGAAAATATAATTATTTTATCTTATAAACTATTATTTTAAATTTTTTAAAAATAATTATATGTTGAATATTTATTTTTAATTTTTAATCACTGTATTTTTAAGTTAAATACATAAACAACACCGAAAAAGTGATTATGTATGTAGTTGAAAAATCAAGTAAATGATTTGAAAATCAAAAAATGTAATATAATTTTGATGAATTATTGAGTTACAAATTCTTTCAATTAAATATAATATATTATTAATATTTAAAAAAAATTATATTCTAATTAAAACACTCTCTTCGTTTATTTTATGTCAAAATAGATGAATAATATCAAAAAACAATAGTAATGATATTTTATGAAAAATAATATTTTATTAAATTATTTTAAAATAATGAATATATAGATAGAGAAAAATTAGTATTTGGAATGTTTTAAAATTTAATCCATTGTATATTTGTGATCTAATTTTCACCATATAAGTAAAATACACCTCATTAATATAAAAAAAATCCATTACCACGATTATAGTCAAAAAGATTTAACTAAGGGGTTAACCAAAGGAATGGTTTTAAAATTTTATATAAAACTGTATAAATTTTATTTTATAATTACATTATTAATATATCATTCTTATATTTGAATCATTTTAATTTTTGAACCATCTTACATGAGTTAGATAAAGAATATATTATAATATTTCTTTAATTTCCAATGTTGATCCATCCCTCACTTGTAAAAGGTCACCACTCATTTTTATTATTCACACCACATTGGAAATCTAAATTGAAAAAATCCTTTAAATTTATCTAATAAACATATATATACATGAATTATTTGTTCTTATCTTCTTAAAATATAATTCCTAGGGTTGTTAAGAATGGATTTAATGGATGACTATTAAAGTAGTGAAAACCAATTTTTACTGAATAATTAAATTTATTTCAACATATACTTTGATAAATATGTTGTACCCATTGTAAAATAATAAATCTAGAATCATAAATATTTTTATATGTTATTATTATTATGTTATGAACATTTTTTATATCTATTTCCATCATATGAAAAATCAAAACATCACTTGTGCATATATACGACATACCTTCTCCATGTAACGGTGTAATTTGTTTTTCATCACCATTATACATAAATGGTTATAAATATAGATGTAATGAATATATATGATACTTATTATTTTATTATCTCCTCTCTCCAATGATACCACTCCTGATCTTGAAAAGAAGTAAGAGAGATAATGAACCCCGAGTCCTTCCCCAATTAGGCCCCAGGATAGAGACAAGCACTGAGGGTATAAAAATATCACCAATGGGAGGAATTAACCTATATAGAAAATATGATAGAGTGATAGGATAAATAAATTAAAAAACCCATTAATTTAAAATAAATTTAAACCCAAAACCATCCCACAATACATGAACAATGTTAGTAGATATAATAAATTATCCATGTAAATATCAAAAGATAAGTCATATTGAAGTGATGCAGCAACAACTCTAACCCAAGAAAGAAGTGTATAGGTTGGTATCGAAAATATTATTGTAAACCAAAAAATAATTTATATAAAAATGTTGATAATATAATAATATATAATATGATCATACCCAAAGTATCATCTTTACATGTCAAAATATCATACTATTGTGCCAGTAAAGAAATATCTGAACCAACCATCTATTAAATAGGGAAACTATCAAATCCTATAATCTCTATGGATTAATCACTAAATAACCCATCAAATAGGGTAAAAATTTAAAAAAATAAAAAAGAAAAACTTTTGGATACTTACCCACTAGTCTTACATCTCACACCATAGGGTTAAATGTCCTCTTCTCCCATCTGTTCCATTCATATCACATCACCCAACCAACAAACTTTGATGAGGGTCGGGATGAATCCCTTCCAAACCCACCACCAAATGGTTTATAATTTACTTCAAGAATAATGAATCATCACCTAAAATCTCTCTCTAATTCACCTAGTCCGTCACAACAAATCTCTACTGAAGTAAGATGGTCTATCACACCACATCTCACCCGATGAAACCTGGTCCATCACACCACATCTTGAACAAAGATAGCTGATCCATCATATCACATATTTCCACAAAACTTGAGAAGTGGGGTATCATAAACATGAAGGACACTAACAAAATTCCCTCTTATTAAATCACATAACCCCCACTACATAAAACACTATCATCACATTACATCACTATAGGGTAATCTCTAATACCAAACTGTATCGTCACTCCTACTGAAGGAAGACTAATAAAGGGGGGGGGGAATTCAAAAATCTGTATCACCACCATCCAAAATGTTAGTCAAAACATTTGGAACCAAGAACCTTTGGGCCTTGGTAAGGTTATGAAACTTTTAATGGGGCCTATATAGAAGTAACATAAGTTAAATGATATAATGATAGAATAAAATACATAGCTGATGGGTTCACAATAACAAAACTAGTGCACACTACCACACCACCAACATTCCACACATAAACTACCACAAAGTATGGTACCACATCATGAAATTCACAACAAACCCAAAAAAAAATTCCCCACATTTCAACAGTCAAATATATTGTCCAACGATTTCTATATTTTACTAGTTTCAACTAACTCTCTGTTTGTATGCCATTTCATTCAAATTTACACAAAAAATTATTTTATTTAATTCATTTCTCACAATTACAGCATGTTAATTTATAGACCATTATTTATTCGTTTAAAAAACCATGACCATCCATTCCATCATTAAAATTAATATCATGGTTAATTGCAAAATTAATACAGACACACCACAGAATAACTCACCCATCCTACATCATCCATCCCCATAACACAACATAAACCAATCCATTACAACAAAACAACCAAATGTCATCACCACTACACCACAATCACAACATAACACAACACAACCACAACCCAAATCCCCATATCAACAACCACACATTATAACTATAACATAACCACACACATCACATCCCATGCTGACCAATCACATCATACATCACAACCACCACAACTCACATCACAACCACACTTATTTTCATATTATATACATTTACCACTATCATCACATCATTGCCCACATCATACTAGGAAACACAACAAACACATAAAAAAAACATTTTATATTGCATAATTTATATTCATGCCCTAACATCAATATAATTATATAATTTTCATGATGATTATTTAAAAAACAAGATTCCCAGGAGAAACCAATTCATTATCTATATTTAAATTTTTAATTTGTTTCATTCTAGGTAAAACCAACTAACAAAATAGAAAGGGTCCCATAATATACTATCTACACCACAATAAAAGCTGCCAAAAGCCATGTTTTTAGGAATTTATTAAAAAATCATAAACTAACAAAAAATAATGTCAATAGTAGAAAGAAATATGATTACCCACATAACCATCAATATTATATTTTTTTAATTCATTATTTATTTTGGGAAAGACATAAAATCCAATTAAAAGAAGGAAAATAATGAAATACCCTTAAGTAGCATATAAATATGGAGTAAGTTATGACCCCTACCTTAAATAAGATTCTTTATAATCCACTGTGCACCATACGATGAAGAAGGAATAACCCAAAATTAACAATTGCACTAGAAAACCTTGGATAAACCTAAACCACACCAAGTATCTATCAAAAACAAAACTCAAACACACCCCAAACCAAAGCACCATCACTGATGAGAATCTATAGGGAAGAAATATAAGAAAGAAAGGGCATAAATAGTATATTTCACCTCATATTTCTAATGAAAAAAATAAAAAACCAATGGATAGAATAAAGTAATGCTGGGATATGTGATCATCCAAAAGCATCAAGGGTTCAACCAAAACATAGAGGAAATGACTACCAAATGAATGGATGAGGATGGACCTTAAGTTTATAGATAGGTAGTATCTTGCATCATTCACAACATAAACTATATATTCATTTCATAAATTCTATAGGGTCTATTAAATATAATCCATGAATTATATTTAATCCATTAACAATCAAATTTTCAAATAGTCACTAAGTAACTCATCTTCTAGACTGGGTTTATTTGACGTATTGAATTAAAAAAATCATGT
Organism: Viscum album; assembly: GCA_963277665.1. NCBI lineage: Eukaryota > Viridiplantae > Streptophyta > Magnoliopsida > Santalales > Viscaceae > Viscum > Viscum album. The sequence goes on along the minus strand of OY728125.1, from coordinate 644,025,304 downwards.
AATTAATTGTTCTCCCACCACACGCCTATCTGTCACACAAACCATGAAATTATGGACCCTTCATTCATGAAACTTAAACTAATGATGTGAAATCCACTTTCACATCATAAACTTCTTAATATAATAAAATTTTATCTCAAATTACATTGAAACCTCCCTGAATCCTTTCCAATAACCTTCAACCAAAAAATTAGAAATGTAGTGGTCCCTAAAGGAAAATATAATTATATTAGATACCTATAAAATGATTCTCAACCTCATGAATGAAATCCCTATTGATGAAAAGATAGGGCTTGAACAACTATCCCATGATATACCTCTCAGGGTTCTCATTACACTAAAACACCATCCCTAACCAAACACTCCAACTCAAAGCTTCTAAAAAACATCACACCCAACCACATTACCATATATCATATAGAAGAACACCATATCACCTCAATCTATCTTGAAGCCACCATTATCCCAAAAAAATCATCTGAAACACCATCCAACCTCCATGAAACATAGGCCAACAATTTCCATAACCAATACACAACACTGTCATAAGGACACAAAATGTAGAATTCCATCTTCCATATCAAGATATAATATAATTAACCTGGATCAAACTCACCCTATTGGTTCTAAAATATTTTGTAACAAAAAATGTCTTGATTATGAATTGGTATTTCCCATTTTTATTTTTTGAAATAATTATCATACATCACAACATCATGGAAAAAAATCTCATTATGGATACAAAAATCACATAATCATGAAAATCATAACAAATTAAAGTATAAAAAAACACCGGGTACTTGTAATTAAAATACATATATTACTCCAATGTACTATCCTCCAATCCACCATTCCTCCACAACACCTTCTCTTGATAATCCAAAAATCATTACTGGTCACTCCACAAAAATCATTTCAACGTTGATATAAAACACTCCTTAGTCCATGACATGGGTGTAATCGTGAAAATGGTAATGATATTGAGACACATGGAATATGTCATGGATCTTGTTTAGTTTTGGTGGAGGTTCCAATTGATATTAAACTTCTCCAATATGATCCAACATTGTAAAGGTTCAAAAAACTAGGGAAAGTGATTACTACCCTTTCCAAAACATAGCATCCGACATTGAGGGAACGCACTCAAGAACACATTATCTCCAAATACAAATTCTAGAGGACTCCAACTATGATCCAAATAGGATATATTATTGTCCTATGTTGCCCTCATCCTCTCTTAGTCCAATTGGATCTTCTTGGTCTTGCTCTGCACTACATGAGGACCACAAACCACTAACTCTCCAACCTCCATCCAATATAATAGATAATAACAAGATCAAACAAAAAATGCAACAAATTGAGTGATTATTATGAACAAGTGATATACATAACTATAGGGAAAATAAAAACAATTAAGTTTCATTTCCCATAATCAACTAAATTCTAGGGTACAATATTGAAAAATATCCTCAAGGGTATTCATGGTCTTCTCCTTCTGACTATCCATCATATGGTTAAAAGTAGTTCTATATTACAACCGGTATAAATAATCATGTAAGAATCCCCTCCAGAACCATGAAGTAAACTATGTATCTTGATTAGACATGATGGTCCAAGGTACCCTGTAAATCCTAACCACATCATCCATATACCACCCCACCAAGACATCAACATCAATCAAATCATGGATCCCTAAAAAATGACCAGATATAGTCAGTTACACCATAATCAACAAACATCCAACACATCCTCCCTAATCCTAGGGTAAACTAGTGTTGAAATCCATTGAGATATCCTCACATTTATAATCAAGAATATATTTAGACTGCAACAAACCTCTATGAGCAAGGCGCCCCACGTTCACATGTAATGAAACCCAACCCATTTCCTTAAACATTACCACTATATATTTAATCCCTAAAAAAAGATACCTCATCAAGACATTATAAATATTTTTCACATCAAGACGAATAGGTAAAGGTGAGTTATAAACCTTGTGTATAATTTGAGCATGCACTACCAAAATAAAAAACAACCTCCTCAAAAAGAACATCTAGTTCTAACCATCCTATTACAATACCCCTAGATCATCTCCATGGACAAAAATTTATCATATAAATTGTAACTCTGAGTCTCCACACTGAGACTCCTAAACCTTCCAAATAAAGGGTAATTACAATGTCATTATATTAATACAAAATTTTCTTCCTCTCTCCCAAACATCTAGATTAATCATTGTAAGATTCTTCATAACCATATAAATATTGTAGATCCTAAAACACATCTCTTCATGACTTATTACTGAGTACATCAATAATAAAATTCCCCTTTTTGAGGTATAATGGATCTTAAAATAATAATACATAAGAAAATAAATCATCCTCTACTAGTGCAGATTTAAATCACAAAGAGAGAAGAAATATTTTACACCCTTATATTTCTTGAAAATAAGAAAAACACTTGCTGATGAGTTAATACCACCACATATTCAGTGAAAAAAATTCCACTAGTTCTATATCATTGTTGATAAGTTAATCTCATGGGTATGTAAATAATAAGAACCATAAGGGAACACTAACCACTAAAACATCAATATGAATCCTAATACCCATTGGAATTCATTATATAAAACTGAAAACATCACACCCTCATGTGGGAGCCAAATAACTAGTGAATTGAAAATATTCTCTTCCAAGTAACCAAATTATTCATCTAATTGATAGTTCCACAAAAATTAATGGTATTTCCAAGTCAAGGGTATTTTAAAGACAAGGATATTTCTTCGTCAGACTTTGAAATATTTCAAAATATATTTTCTATAGGTATGAACTAAGATGGAGTGCGATTCCAATGACTGGTATGCTCAGAATTAATTTAATAAAAATTTAAAATATATTATATATTACACACATGGGGTTATTTGATGAAAATAAGATAACTCTCGAAAATTTTATCATATAATAATTTCAAGAAATTTTTTTGGTCTGTAATGTGGAGTTTACCTTATGCATAAAAAAAATTTGGTCGTTGCGGGATGTTTGGACCTCACACTCATTTGAGGTGTGTCTAAGTGAATAAAATAATTAATTTAAATTGTTAATTATTTAAACTTTGACCTAAAATGATTATATAAATATATTGAGAAATAAATTTGGAAATGGTTATCTAATAATTCACAATTTTTTGGGTAAGCTCTCATCCCCTCCTCAGTTAACAATTTCCTTCGATGAATGAAGAATACATAGATCAATGCGAATCAAATAATGAAGAATGCAATGACTCCTCCAGAAATCGTTCATGAATGTGTTCTTCAACCACAATCGATACAAAATAAGGTAGGACAAGATTTGTTTTGTGTTTTATACCCTTATATTAAAAGAAATTAGTATATCCACCCCTTCTCATCGATTAGTTCTCAATTGAAAAACTTTGCATGTGCCCATGAATTGAAATTTAATTATTTTTCGTCCTTTTCATCTAACTGTGGTGCCCTGTTCTCGATGACTGTACAAGAACACTTGGTCGGTGATTTTTAAAATGATGATTTTGGTTATTTTATCCCATAGGTATTTTCATTCATCACTATGGGAGTCCCCATGATTTTCGGTAATATAATTTCCAAGGGACTCATGCTCGATCGGGCACCTGGATACCTAGTGGATCGATGAAATATCGATAGTTTTGCGAGAGAAGTATAGATCTGGAATCACCATTGTTCAAGGATGACATAGTAATTGGTTTAAGATCATGAAAATTATGGGGGAATGAATGGTGGTGTGAATAATTAACAAAAAAACAATTCCCAATGAAAAGAACCGAATCACGGAGAGCATAAACCGAGATCTAGAATCCATGACATGATCCATGAGTTTCAGACCAATTCCAAGAATTATCTAAGGTGACATGGACTGATTCAGCTCTGGGAGATCAAATCTAGATATTCTAGAAAAATTGCAACTGAACTCCAAGTATAATGAAGAACACAATATGTGTAGCCTTATTCAGTGTTGACTCTAGGGTTTTGGAAACCCTTAAGGATGGCAAAAAATTGATTCCCTTGACATGTTGTGTACCACGTTTTCATGTGAGTTAGCCGTATGATGAACAACACAGTTATGTACATTCCATGTGATTAATACACAAACACAAATTGACCCCACAAGTGCTATCCCATGTGAAGGAACATTCCTTATACCAGAGTACACAAACATGGGGTTTGATTACATGGACACAGATAGAGACACACATCCCAGACCCCTTATAAGTTGGAAATGCCTTGTAGTCCACATATACGGCTTATAATCTAACATATATGGGAGATATGTCCTGGACAAGGATATAACCAGGTTGTGGAGCAGGATCACATGTTGTGTGGGTCCCCTCACACACCATATAACCCCTAGGATCCTTTGATAAAACACTAAACATCCATATCTCCATTTTTAACTCATATTTTGGCTCATGGGTATCCTATCTTGAGTGTTTTACCATGTAGAGTGTGATGGTTCCCACGAAGTGTCTTTTCAAACATGATAATAAATGTTTGGGGTTTGGAATGCACTGAGGCAATAGTTGATGATGATAATAATCATACATAATCACCAGAGCATTCCGAGATTACCCTCCACTAGGGTTGGGAAGTTGAGTTCCCCGATGATTGTACCAAGATTATCGTTCACTAGGGCAAGGATGTGGAGTTCCTAGATGTTTCAATATTACCCTATAGCATGCTGGGTACTGTAATTCGCTAATGATCATTCCGAGGTACCCACTAGGAGGGTTGGTCTATGGAGTTCTGTGATTTTCTGAGATTAGACTCTAGTAGGGATGGATAGTGGCATTCCCCGACAACCTCACCATTCTTACCCTCAAGTAGGACATAGCTGTAGTGTTCCCTAATGACATAATCCCAAGAATAACCCTCTATCCATGATGGGTAGCGCTATTCCTTTGTAACTATCATAGTATGACCGCCTTGTCATATCAGGGCGTGAGGTCCTTACCAAGAATTTATGGCCCCACGTCTATGAAGAACTATGGAGAGATGTGGTTTGACATACCTCTAGACTCATCTAGAATAGGGATTCTTTCCCCACAAGTACATGTTTTTATGAAATGACCTAAAACCAAGTAGGCGAGTCAGTGCCTCCCAATGAGTATAGTATCATGTTGTGGTGATTTTGTCCTATAGAATTGTGTGCTCAGGGAAGACACACAAGATACTAAGCATCATTGATGGAGTTATTTTGGAACTATTGGTTACTATTCCTCTTCGATTGGGATATGAGATTGATATCCCCTTACACTCTCATTTGGGTTTCTTTTACTGAGTATATTTATATATATATAATTATTTTGTACCAACTCATTGGGTTTTTGTTACTCTCCTTCCATGAGAGTCAAAGATGCATGGGGTATGCCATGTGTTTACTTTGTCTAGATTCTCATTATATGATGAGTCTATTATCTTGTTATATGTATCTAAGACTTGAAGAGAATTTTATTTTTTCATAGTGTCAAAATTATTATGTTTCGATGAGTTTACATTCACTCAGTTATTGGGTTGATATTTACTTTTACTATAACATGTTCTATCTATTTCTTTCATACTTATTTGTATATCTTTCTTCCCCCTTCACCCTTTCAGGATGTTCTACTAGTTATGTATATACTCACCTATACATGGGACTTTACCACACATGTCATGTAATTTGGATGTGACAGACAGGTCAACTATGACATCAGAGGATCCTAGAGGTACAAAGTGCTTGGAACATGTATGGTGGTCGTGGCTTGGGATTGAAGAGTTGGATTCTCTTAGTTGTTTTACCTTTCCAGTTTTCTGTCAGGTTGGGACACATTTCTTGATTGGGCATATATTGTTTACCTTTCTACTTTTCAGTATAAACTATCTTAATTTTTTTACTCTCTATAGGTTTATTCATATCTGGTTTAATTTATAAAAATGTTTCATATTTTAAATAATTCTTCCAATTTTTTTCATTTATTTGGTCTTTTCATGTGTATATGTTCTTAAATTTTTTTTCCCTAAGTTATGTATGCCTTCAGCACTTTTCTCCACCCATTACAGTATAGAGGTTGTCTTGGTGGAGTTACGGCTCAATCCTGAGCATGCATCTGGTCGAGAGAGACTGGAAATAGAGGGAGGTCATTCCTTGGGACATTTTTTATACATTTCTCCTTAATATGATGGTTGTGTTTAGGGAAACAATGTCAATGTTTCTCAAGATAGGCTCTCAGGTTAGGGAGTCTAGTGAGGGTAAAGGGAGACAATGTATACATTCATTAGGACCTTGACTTCCTAATTGTTGACTCGACATGCTGAGACTTTCATTATAGTGGTCATTGGTAAATTCATCTTATAGGATTTAGTCCTTGACTATCCTTATTGATTCATCTCCCCATAGGTGTTGATATATATAAATATTCTTATTTGACCATGGTACTCGATGATAATTTTTAGGATGCCTCCACAACAACAACCAGCCATGATACCAGCTTCGGTTTGTGATGATGACTGTATGAGGGATGAGGTCTTTGTTTTGGGTCCATCCTATGATTGACTTCCCCTATGTGGGATGGTAGAAGAACCTACCCCTATTGAGTAGTAGATTATTCAAGAATCACATGCTAATAACATGTTTAGGATGAGCACACTCCATTAGTTATAGAATGAGAGACTTCTAAGGTTCCATGGTGAGCTAGATCCTTAGGTAGAAGAGGATTGTCTAGAGTTGGTGGTCCACATCTTCATGAATTTTCAGAACCCAAAAGATCAAATGGTGGATTTGGTAGCCAGCCTTTTCCATGGAGTTGATGGGTATTGGTGTATCTTAGTTACACAAATGCACGATGAGACGACATACTCATTGGATGACTTCTAGCAGCTATTATTTGAGGATTACTACCCCTCTTTCTTATGCTTAGTTCCAATATAAGAGGTTTTGGAGCATAAAAATGGAGGATTATAGTGACTGACTATGCACCTAGGTTCATAAACCTTACATGGTACTCTCTTGACATGATCTTAAATGTCTACTTGTAAGCACAAAATCATGATAATGGAATCAATAGAGATATCAGAGACATCATAGTACCCTTGTTCATCTCTACATTTTTCAGGGTGCTAGATTGGGAATTGGGGACATATTGATTTCTATCATCAGAACACTGGGCAGTTAGAGCTGGTAGTGGGTGAAAAATAGATGAGTCATCTACATTAGCTAGCAGGTTCCAAAGATCTTAGAGTAGGAGACCATTATGTAAGAAGGACTATGAACATAGTTGTATGGGGCCAAGACAACACAAAGTACCAGAGTAGAACAAATATGGGTTGTTCATTACTTGTGATAGATGATTCCAAATGGAACGAGATAGCTCGACCAGACATGCTGAGCAGTCTAGGTAGATGGTTGATTGACTACCACGATAGATGCAGCGCCATGATCAGGGATCCCCCAGGCTTGGAAAAGGTGGTCCCTAGGGAGGCTGAGATAGAAAAGGAGCTGTAGGAGCTATGGGTTGAGGACAGAGCTATAATATCCTTCCACCACCACCCCACAGGGTTGCCCACATCAGGATTAGGGAGATAGAAGTTAGGGATACGGGTAGCTCTAGGCTATGGATGTTTATGAACATGAATAAAATGAGATGATTCAATGTATGGTCTATGTTTATTATAATTTTTCCTCGTTAATTTTATACAAGGTTTCCATATATTCTTTTAACACAATACTCTTAGTGCCAGAGATGGAACTCCTTGTAGAGACACTAGTAAAACAACTTCATCGTGATTTTCATACAGGGAACACTTCTTATGTAACATTCATCTTATAAAAGTTCAAGATATCGATTAGAGGAGATAGGCTCACATAGGACCTTTTGATCCTCATTATGGAATCTTATCAGGTCATCTTTTGTATATATTTGTTTTCCATGGTTCAGGCCCAGATTGACAGTCACCGCAGACTAGTAAGGTGTCTTCACACTGATGGGATGAGATTCACCATTTCAGGTTAGTGAGGTCTCATGGAATGACATGTGGATGTTGCGAGAAGAAGGTTGAAACCTATTACCCAATAGTTGGAATGTGTATCCATTGGTGTATCAGATTCATCAAGAATCTGGGATCCATCAATTGTGGAGGATTATATGGATGTATTCCCTGAGGAAGTTCTAGGGCCATCTCAACAGTAAGAGATGATGTTTTCCATTAACTTTCATCCTAGAGAACACTAATATCTTATGAAACATATTAGATGTAACCTATCAAGATTCATGAGCTATGGTTATAGTTAGAGGACCTTTGTGAGAAATATTTCATCAGACCTAGTGTGTCCACCTAAGTAGCTCCAGTTCTGTTTGTGAAAAAGGTGGATAAAATATTATGGGTTTTCATGGATTATTGTCACATCAATTAGGCCATGATAAAGAAAAATTGCCCCTTTATGTGGATTAAAACATATTTTTCTTATTTCAATTTTCAAGATGGTTCTCCAAGATTTACCTTAGGTCCAACTACCACCTGTTGTAGGTTTGTGCAGCTGATATTACAGAATTGGAATTCCGATGTCATTAAGGACACTATGAGTTCCTAATGATTCCCTTGGGTGTGACAAATTTCCCCACCAATGCTATGGTTTTGATGAACCAAGTCATCCATCCATACATCGAACACTTTTTTTTGTCTTAATCAATGACATAATCCTCTACTCTACAACTAAGGAGGAGCCTGTAGAGCACCTGCAAATATTCTTAGATTTACTTTGATATAACCATCTATAATAGAATATCATGAAGTGTGGGTCCTAGATTAATGATATTCAATTTTTGTGGAATTTTATTTATAGGTAAGGTTTATCTACCAAAATAGTAAAGATCATAGCAATTCATGCATGGGAGAAACCCAATAATGTATTAGAGGTGTGAAGTTTCCATGTTTTGGATAGGTACTCTTATTGATTTGTTGTAGAATATCCAATATCACTAACAATTTTTCTACCCTAAAGTGGAAAACAAATCCATTTACCAGGTTTGAACCATTCCATAGGGCCTTTGAGGAGTTGAGATAGCAGTGGGAAAGTGATCCAGTGTAGAGACTACCATAAAGAGGTGCGGATTTCGTAGTGTATTGTGATTCCTCAAGAGATGGGATCGATTGGATGTTGATACAATGTAGCTAGTCATCAAATACGGGTCTAGGTAGTTGAGACCCTGCGAGTAGAACTACAGAACTCATTCCCTAGAGCCGGAAATAATATTCTTTTCCATGAGGATGTGGATACACTATCTTCTAGGAGAGCACTATGTATTCTACTCAGACCACTATAGTCCCATGAACGTATTCAAAAGAAGGTACCTAAACCTATGAAAATGACTCCAGTTGGAGTTCCTTTAGGTCTATAAATTTGAGATAGTCTATACTCTATGAAAGGGAAACATTGTTGCATATTCCTTTATTAGTAAGTCCAATGATCTCTTGGTGTATGATGCATTGAAGTAGCTAGCTTCCCTATAGATGATGCTGGTGGAGCCTGAGGTTTGACTTTTCTTTAGAGGATTGTGTTTACTCCATCACTTCTCAAGCATGTGAGAGATTTCTAACATGGATGCATCAACTTCGAGGTCATTGATGATTAGATACCATAATAAATGCACAAAATGGATAGTATGAACTAGGTAATAAGGACTTGTTATTCTTGGGGAGAATATATGTTCCGATTATGATACAAGATGAGGTGATTTGGGAATTCCACACTTCTCCACAAGCTATACATCCCTATGCTGGGAATATGTATGGATACCTTCAATGGTAGTTTTGTTTGTTCGACAAGAGACAATGTGTAGCTGAGTTCATCTCACGGTGCCTCACCTTTCAAAAGGTGAAGGTTGAGCCCCATGTTTTAGTTTTTTTGGTTTCTGCCTCTTGAGGTCCCAGAGTGAAAATGGGATAATATATCCATGGAATTCCTCATTGGGATTCTACACAGAGGAATTTCCATGATGCTATCTGGGTGATAGTTGATAGACTCACGATGTCAGTGTGCTTCCTTTCCATTAGGGAGTAGAGTGCAGTGGATATTTTGGGGTAACTATACTTATGATAGATCATTCCACTTCATGGGGTACCCTTGATGATTGTCTCATATCGTGACACATGATTTATTTCACGATTTTGGAGAGGCTTAAAAGAGGCACTTAGGCTCCCAATGTAGATGAGTTTAGCCTTTCAACCTAGAATGATGAGCAGACCAAGCACACTATCTAGGTGTTTTAGGTTATGTTGAGGGCTTGAGTGTTAGACTTTGGCTAGATCTGGGAGGATCACCTTCCCTTAGTAGATTTTTTGTACCAAACACCACTCTAACATTATCATGGCACCTTTTGGGGCCCTATATGGGATATCCTACATATCCCCCTTGGAAAGAAACTGGCAAGTCATCTCTTGTGGGCTTACAGTTGGTGTAGGAAACAACAATGAATGTGAAGGTCATCCATGAGTGGATGAGGATGTCCTAGATAAGATTGAAATCCTATATATACATTCATTTTAGGCCCTTGGAGTTAGATTAAGGAGACCATTTTTTCCTACAAGACACACCACAATGAGGAATACTGATGTTTGGCTGGGGAGGAAAGCTATCATGAGGTTCATCATGCCATTAGAGATCATGTAGAGGGTTGTTGGGGTTGTATACATCCTATTGATACCTCCACATCTTGAGACAGTGCACTACATCTTCCACATGTCACAACTAATGAGATATGTGCATGACCCCTTGAAGGTCATTGTCTAGGGAAATTTGGACACCAATAATAAATCCAGCTTTGCAGAGAAATTAGTGGAGATTGAGGATCGATAAGAGTGGACCTTGCATGGACAGACCATCCATTTATTTTGAATTATATGGCAGTATGGAAATGTGTAGGAGAGTTCTTGGGAGAGGTATATCCATATGAAAGATTATAATCCCATGTTTTTTTCTTAGTTTTACATTTCAAGGATGAAATGCTTGAATGAGAGAATAAATTAGAGACCTATTATTTTTCTTATAAGACTTTGAAAATTATCTAAATATATTTCCATAGTTAGGATCTTAGACTTTGTGTGATTCTGAGGATCGGTGTGCTCGAAACTAATTTTATACAAATATTACAAATATTTTATATTAAATGAATGTGATCAGTTAATGAATATAAGATAACTATAAAATGATTGATTGAACTAGAAATCTGAGACCAAGGTAGTGACCAAAATGAATTTTTTACCCTATACATGACCTAATGTGGGTCTGAATGGGACTTTTGAATACCTCTCTCATTGGTGGTTTGTTTAAGTTAATCAATTAATTAATTTAAATAATTTCTTATTTAAAACTTGACCCAAAATTATATTATAAGTATATCATTAAAATAAATTTCCCATGGTTCGATCATAATTCACAATTCTCTGGTAAATGTCTCCTACCCTCCTTTAATGTAAATTTCCTTCAATGAACTAGGAATCATTGGATTAATTTCAATCAAAGCATGAATAATGCAACGAATCCTCCAAAAATAGTTGGTTAACACGTTCTTCAATAGTGATTGATCCAAAACAAAGTTGGAATCATCTTTTGTTTTTTACATCATTAGATTAAAATAATTCAGTTTATCAATCCCTTTTCTTGGATTTGATCCAAATTGGATAACTTTTCATGCACCTAAGAATTGAAATTTAATTATTTTCTTACTTTCTCATCTAACCCCAATTCCCCATTCTTGATCTATAACTGAGAATGCTTGGTTGGTGATTTTTAAACCCTTGTTTTTAGTTATTTTATCCCATAATTCTTCATGTTGTTAACTGTTGGAATCCCCATGGTTTTCATTTTGAATATTTCTTACAGACCCAAGCTCGATCGGGAACCCGAATACATACCAGATCGACCAAATGTCAATAGTTTTGCGAGTGAATCGTAGATCTATAAGCACCATATATAAGGCCCCGGCCTTAAACCTTACTTAATATTGAATTAAATGAATAATTCACATCGAGGATCTTTTCAGGTTTAGTGTTTTAGAACATTAGAACATAACTATTACATCTTAAAAGATTACAAAGTAGTCACTTCTACTAAGTTTCCATAATAAAATAAAAAAAACTCTTAAAAAGAAACGTGTCTAGTTCCATGTTTTATATAGGATGACATTCCCTTGATCCCATCCTTGAACGTATTCCATATTAAGTCCTGTGAAAACATTTCAAAAAAAACATGGGGTGAGCATACAAAGCTCAGTAAGGGATACAGAAAGAATGAAAACTGTTAGTTTTTCAAACATCAAATAAACCATATATACTCTATCAAAGTAATACCTTCACCTTCATGAAGTAGTAAAAACTATTCACTGAATAAAGTATCATTACTTACCTTTTTGTAACCAAAGGATTACCATAAAATCCATAAAAAGAACACATAAAATATATAAAGGTAACTTGAGACATAAACATACTTAAGTGGAATAACCATACGGTCGACTTCCACACATATCACTTAATGGAATAGCCATACAGACAATTTCCATACATACTTAAGGGAATAGCCATACGGCCGACCTCCATACCCAATGCATTAGAGGTTATAATGTAACCACCCATCTTGGTATTCATGGAACCACCCGCCGTATGGTTTATAATGTAACCACCCGTTAAAATGTCCAAGTACCAGTATAAAATCATAAAACATAAAACCAATATAAATGAATGATAACATTTCCACATTTCAATCACAATATATTATAAATATATTGACATAATAGAATCCTTTTTCAAAACCAATTTCAATACCAAAATACATAAAAGAGTATATGGTATTTATTTTATTCTAAAAACATTACGGCTTGTTGAGAAAGCCAATGACCAAATAATACTCGCGGCGGCGGAAAAGGTCTTTGTCGCCGCGTACGTTAAAAGAAACATTCCTTTTTGTCGTTTTATAAAACGCTTCGTAGAAAAAGATTCCTTTTGTATAAAAGTAAAAGTCAAAGGGGTTTATACACCGTATAAAAGAAAGTTATGTATAAAACAAAATATGCCTCAATGAAAGGAGATTGAGACGAAGTCCCTTACCTCGGGTCCGACTTGACTCGATCGTTCTTTAACGTCCTAAATAATAAACTTGAGTTAATTTATACTTGATTAAGAACCCTTTTTAAAGTTCATTATTCCTTTTTATCACTTATTTCCATGTTATAAACATTATGTAACTATTATGTTAATAATGTTGGTTTGTCGATATTTGGTTCATAAGTCGAAAGTGGGCTTCTTACAATTACATGTTGTTCGTGTGGTCAAAGGTTCTTTATATCCAGAATGAAATTCTCGATTTGGATATAATATGTATCATATATATCCAGCATATACATGTATTTATAATATTACATAATCATTTACATGTAAGAAATGAAATGCACCGTTCATGGAGACGGTAAGCCGTACGTACGCATGAACGCTACTTTCATTTCTTTGTCAAATTAATGGACATAAAACTAAATGAGAGGTATGTATATTTTAATAACAGAATTATATTAATCATTTAGATATATAATTAATTATATATATCCATTATATACATGTACTTTTAATAGTACATTACATTTGGGGATAAGAAATGAAATGCACCGTTAATGGAGACGGTAAGCCGTACGTACGCATGAACGCTACTTTCATTTCTATCTCATATTTTAATGGAAAGAAATAATAATGATATAGAGGTATATTATAATTCCAGTATAACATCATATATAATAACTTTAAATCCATCCTTTACACATCCCACATATGGCATTAACGAATCACATCACTTTGAGGGGGCGGTAGTCCGCACTTCCTTAAATGAAGATATCGTGTTTACCCATAATGGAAACCATAAAGGTATGCCCAAAATAAAAAATACAGAAGATTAAAGAAAAAATAAACATATCATATATCATATATTGAAATAGTGACATCATAATGGCCACCTTTGAAGGTGTTAAATGAGTATTGAACAATCATCGTTTCGGGAGGCAGAATTTCGCCATCCACGGAAACCGTATGTTCTTTAACCATTTGATGTAGTTGTGTGATAGTGTAGCTCGAATAAATCTTATAACAACATCCTAGTATATTGAAGATACTGGTGTTGTTACAAAAGAAGTAAATAAAAAGTGTTTAGAGGGTTGGAGAAGCAAAATAAAGCAAATGAACAAGAGAGAATGAATTACCTTTAAAAGTGTAACTCCTTTTGATTTGAGCCTAAATGCTTCCTTTGAAAATATTATACCCAAAGGGAATCCTCTAGGATAAGGAGAGGGATGTGGGGAGAGTAAATGGGCAGGGTTTGGCCGAGCCAAAGGCTTGAGGAGTGTGTGAAATGAGGTAGAGGTGGGGGCCTTTTATAAGAGGAGAGGAGGGGCACTTTTGGAATGTAAAGAAATATTACTTTATTTGAAAATGTGTTTCGGTTTTAAAAGGTCCCAAATTGATATAATTCGTGTATAAGGTGATAAGGGCTCCAAATCCACTCATCCAATTGGTTTTGGACATGTGTAGTTCATAGATTTTACATTATCTTTCCATTTTATTTAAATCGTCAAATAATGATGTCATCGCTGCATCATTATTATGTCATAAATAATTTAATTTATTTAATGTCTAAAAATTATAAAACAATTACTATGATGTAGGAAATCCTTTTATCTTTCCAATTACTATTTATAATCAAAAATATGATCTTTATAACCCCATGTAAAAATTTCATTCGTAAAACATATTATGTTTGTGTCATTTTTACTTTTACATTAAATAAAAAGTTATTTATGTCATTTCCCAACCAAAGTGTCTCCATGGGGTCCCCAAGTTGACCCATGGCTTTTCTTGGTCGGCCATTACACAACCAATGAGGGTAGGACATGTGTCAAGCTCATCTTATTTTATTAAAGCATTATTTTTACCTTAAACTACACTAATTACCACTAATCGCGATTAAGAACTTAATAAGTTACTATTCAACAAAAAATTATTATAATCTCATTGAACCACATTTTACTTCTTAATAACAACCATGTATGTCGGATTTTTGAAATTCAAAACACAATGATGGCAAAATTTCATTTAAACGGAAAATCAGTCTTTATAAGTACCACTTAGTGGTTTCACTATTCATCAAAAATTGAAGTTTTTCAGAAAATTACCAAAAATTCACCCTAAGCTATATTTGATATTACGAATTCAAAAATGAAGTCTATTTTAAAAAATTCAAAACATATAAGTCACATTAATTAATTTAATAATTAATTCCCGCTGTCAGAGCAAATAGCGTGTTTTTATGAAACAATAAGTATCAAAAGATTGACACTAGTTTAAGTCCGATTTCAAAGTGAAATTAATTCCAATGACCACTATTGGATTTAATGGTAAAAATATATTCTAATTTCACTTTAAAACCAATTCATAAGATAATTTAATCATATAAATAAATTAGATTAAAAAGAGGTTTTGAATTAAAATACATCATTTTACACTATTCATTAAAAAAATGAACTTTATCAGAAAGGTAACAAAAATTTACACAAAGTAAATTTTGATGTCCCGATTCAAAATAAGAGTTATATTTGGTCCAATAGAATTTATAAGATTGATCAAAACTATATTTAATGACGGTTCTCCGTCAAAAGGTGATAAGTGGACCTTTCGTGAAAATTAGGGTATAAATGCCTAAAATTGAACTCTTTCCGTATTTTAAGCCTTTATCTTTTATTGGGTAAACGTAAAAACATTTAAAAAAAATATAATCATATTTTAGTTATTTCTATCCATTCCCGCCAGTACAACGGCTACTCGTTAACTAACATTTAAAATAATATTATTTTATTACTTGTGTGTAACGTAAGTTTTCAAAGAAACTCATCGTTGTGTACCGAGTACGCTATCGAACGTAGAAACCCCTTTTAATTAAAATTAATATTTAATAAGTAAATATTAAAAAATATGAAAATTATTTATTCTTTATTTACCTGGGATGTTACATCCTTCCCCCCTTTTGGGAATTGCGTCCTCGCAATTTTATTCACTTATCAAAATAAGTGGGGGTATTTATCCCTCATTGCATTTTCAGATTCCCACATTGCCTCTTCAATCACATGGTTTTTCCACAAAACCTTTACCTGATGAATCACCTTATTCCGTAACACCTGCTCCCTGTGGTCAAGAATCTGGACCAGTTGTTCCTCATAAGATAGGTTCTCTTCCAGCTGAACTACCTCTGGACTCAAAACATGAGATGGATCTGGCATATACTTTCTCAACATTTAAACATGAAAAACATTGTGTACCTGAGATAAACTCGGAGGTAAATCCACCCGGTATGTAACTGATCCAACTCTCTCCATAATTTCATATGGTTCAATAAACCTTGGACTCAGCTTTCCTTTCTTACCAAATCTCATCACACTTTTCCAAGGAGAAACCTTGAGAAAAACATGATCACCTACGTCGAAAGATAGATCCTTCCTCCGGTTATCCGCATAACTCTTATGCCTGCTCTGAGCTGTTCTCATGTGCTTCTAAATAAACTGAACTTTTTCTGCCATCTCTTCTACCAATTCTGGTCCCATCAGCTTCCTTTCACCCACTTCATTCCAAAATGCTGGAGTTCAACACCGCTTCCCATATAATGCCTCAAATGGTGCCATCTGTATACTGGAATGAAAACTGTTTTTATAGGAAAACTCAACCGAGGAAAGTTGTTGGTCCCAACTTCCTTGATAATCCATCGAACAAGCTCGTAGCATATCCTCCAATGTCTGGATTGTATGTTCTGACTGCCCATCTGATTGAGGATGAAAAGCTGTACTAAAATTTAATTCCGTACCCAACGACTTCTGAAGGCCTTTCCAAAAGTTAGATGTGAACCTGGGATCACGATCAGATACAATGGAGAGAGGAACTCCATGTAACCTGACTATCTCTTTAAGATACAAACGGGAAAGTTGATCTAGAGAGAAAGTATCTTGTATAGAAAGGAAATGAGAAGATTTGGTCAAGTGATCAAAAATAACCCAGATTGCATTATTACCTCGAGATGTCCTCGGTAATCCCACAAAAAAGTCCATTGATATGTTTTCCCATTTCCACTCTGGAACTGGTAAAGGCTGAAGCATCCCTTTCGGTAACTACCGCTCTGCTTTAACCTGTTGACATTTCAAACACTTCACAGTAAAATCATCAATGTCTCTTTTCATTCCATCCCACCAGTAATACTCCCGTAGATCTCTGTACATCTTAGTACTGCCAGGATGAACTGAAAACGGGGAACTATGAGCCTCACATAACAACTCATTCTTCAACTGTGAATCACAAGGCACACATAACCTCTTCCCAAACCTCAAAACACAAACAAAAACTTATCCAAGAACTCATGTAAAATTTTATTCATATGGTCCATGAATACAGCAGGTGCATTGGTTAACCCAAAAGGCATAACTACAAATTCATAATGGCCATATCTAGTACGGAACGCAGTCTTCGGAATGTCTGCTTCTTTTACTTTCAACTGATGGTACCCCGACCTCAAGTCAATCTTCGAGAAATACTGAGCTCCCTAGAGCTGATACCACTTCATTCGATGGCCCAACATCTGCTGAAGTTGTTGCAAAGGATTTCACCACCCCTTTCTGCTTGTAGTCTGGATGCTTTCCCCCAGTTGAGTTCTTTGTTGGACACTCGTTTGTATAATGACCCATTTCATTACACTTAAAACATCTTACCGTTGGCTTTTCATTTCCTGCTTGATCATCTTACTTATAGTTATGAGAAATATGACCAGACTTACCACACCGAAAGCACTTACCAGACATGGATAAACATTCTCCAGGATGCATTTTACCACACTTTCCACAGGATGGATATTTGGTTTTCTTACCTCCTTGCTTCTTTGATGAATTCTTCCCCTTTTCCTGCCAACTAGACCTCTTATTCTGTTGTTTTTCATAGAACACCTAATCATCGGCAAACTCCATTTCCACCTTCTCCGCACATCGAACAAGTTTTTCATAACTTTTGAACTCATGAGAATCTAAATCCCTTCGATACTTTGGCTTTAACCCTGAGTAAAAACGGTTTATTTTACTATCAAGATCTCGTATGAAGTTTGGAGCATACCTTGCCAATCGAGTGAACTTTTCTTCATAAGCAGCCACTGAATCATCCTCCTGCCTCAATTCTAGGAACTGTTTTTCCATCCTAAGATGAACCACCTTAGGAAAATATTTCTCTGGAAACATACCTTTGAATTCGTCCCAGTGAAGATCCTAAATCTCATCACTATCCCTTATATTTTTCACCATCGACCACCACTGATCAACTTCACCTTCAAAACGGTAAACAGCAAGACTAACCTTTTGATGTTATGAACACCCCATGATATCAAAAATCATCTCCATTGCTTTAATCCACCCTTCAGCTTACATAGGGTCAGATGATCCTCTGAATGATGGGGGATGTTGCCTCATGAAATGTTCCACCACTGACATGTTCCTCTGTGGTTGATCTGGCTGATCTCGTGCATGGATACCACCACCATTTATAGCCTGAGTCAACTGTGCCATCACTGCAACAAACTGTTCAGTTCCAATTCCGACCATCTCAGGTTGCTGATTTGGAAGGTTATCTTCCTCCTGATGTCATCCCAACATAGCTGCTTTGTCTCCTCTGCGGAAAACCATTCTGAACACAGAAATATCTTAGGAAAAGCTACATGGTAATCCGTAAATGCTATATCATTTCAATAATATTATAATATAACACTTTTCTAACTTCTAAAGTTGTCTAAACCGACCTATGATACCAACTATAAGGCCCGAGCCTTAAACCTTACTTAATATTGAATTAAATGTATAATTCACGTCGAGGATCTTTTCAGGTTTAGAGTTTTAGAGAATTTGAACATAACTATTACATCTCAAAGGATTACAAAGTAGTCACTTCTACTAAGTTTCCATAATAAAATAAAAAAAACTCTTAAAAAGAAATGTTTCTAGTTCCATGTTTTATATAGGATGACATTCCCTTGATCCCATCCTTGACCTTATTCCTCATTAAGTCCTATGAAAACATTTCAAAAAAACATGGGGTGAGCATAAAAAGCTCAGTAAGGGATACAGAAAGAATGAAAACTGTTAGTTTTTCAAACATCAAATAAACCATATATACTCTATCAAAGTAATACCTTCACCTTCATGAAGTATTAAAAACTCTTCACTGAATAAAGTATCATTACTTACCTTTTTGTAACCAAAGGATTACCATAAAATCCATAAAAAGAACACATAACATATATTAGGGTAACTTGGGACATAAACATACTTAAGTGGAATAACCATACGGTCGACTTCCACACATATCACTTAATGGAATAGCCATACGGACAATTTCCATACATACTTAATGAAATAGCCATACGGCCGACCTCCATACCCAATGCATTAGAGGTTATAATGTAACCACCCATCCTGGTATTCATGGCACCACCCGCCGTATGGTTTATAATGTAACCACCCGTTAAAATGTCCAAGTACCAGTATAAAATCATAAAATATAAAACCAATATAAAGGAATGATAACATTTCCACATTTCAATCACAATATATCATAAATATATTAACATAATAGAATCATTTTTCAAAACCATTTTCAATACCAAAATACATACAAGAGTATATGGTATTTATTTTATTCTAAAAACATTACGGCTTGTTGAGAAAGCCAAAGACCAAATAATACTCGCGGCGGCGGAAAAGGTCGTTGTCGCCGCGTACTTGAAAAGAAACATTCCTTTTTGTCGTTTTGTAAAACGCTTCGTAGAAAAAGATTCCTTTTGTATAAAAGTAAAAGTCAAAGGGGTTTATACACCGTATAAAAGAATGTTGTGTATAAAACGAAATATGCCTCAATGAAAGGAGATTGAGACGAAGTCCCTTACCTCGAGTCCGACTTGACTCGATCGTTCTTTAACGTCCTGAATAATAAACTTGAGTTAATTTATTCTTGATTAAGAACCCTTTTTAAAGTTCATTATTCCTTTTATATCACTTATTTCCATGTTATAAACATTATGTAACCATTAAGTTAATAATGTTTGTTTTGTCGATATTTGGTTCTTAAGTCGAAAGTGGACTTCTTACAATTACATGTTGTTCGTGTGGTCAAAGCTTATTTATATCCAAAATAAAATTTCTGATTTGGATATAATATGTATCATATATATCCAGCATATACATGTATTTATAATATTACATAATCATTTTGAGGTAAGAAATGAAATACACCGTTCATAGAGACGGTAAGCCGTACGTACGCATGAACGCTACTTTCATTTCTTTGTCATATTAATGGAATTAAAACTAAATGAGAGGTATGTATATTTTAATTCCAGAATTATATTCATCATATAGATATATCATTAATTATATATATCCATTATATACAAATACTTTTAATATTACATTACATTTGGGGATAAGAAATGAAATGCACCGTTCATGGAGACGGTAAGCTGTACGTACGCATGAACGCTACTTTCATTTCTATGTCATACTTTAATGGAAAGAAATAATAATGATATAGAGGTATATTATAATTCCATTATAACATCATATATAATAACTTTAAATCCATCCTTTACACGTCCCACATATGGCATTAACGAATCACATCACTTTGAGGGGGCGGTAGTCCGCACTTCCTTAAATGAAGATATCGTGTTTACCCACAATGGAAACCATAAAGGTATGCCCAAAATGAAAAATACAGAATCTTAAAAATAAAATAAAAATATTATATATCATATATAAAAATAGTGACATCATAATGGCCACCTTTGAAGGTGTTAAATGAGTATTGAACAATCATCGTTTCGGGAGGCAGAATTTCGCCATCCACAGAAACCGTATGTTCTTTAACCATTTGATGTAGTTTTGTGAGAGTGTAGATCAAATAAATCTTATAACAACATCCTAGTAAATTTAAGATACTTTTGTTGTTACAAAAGATGTAAATAAAAAGAGTTTAGAGGGTTGGAGAAGCAAAATAAAACAAATGAACAAGAGAGAATGAATTACCTTTAAAAGTGTAACTCCTTTTGATTTTAGCCTAAAGGATTACTTTGAAAGGATTATTACCAAATGGAATCCTCTAAGATGAGGAGCGGGATGTGGAGAGAGTAAATGGACAGGGGTTGTCCGAGCCAAAGGCTTGAGGAGTGTGTGAAATGAGGTAGAGGTGGGGGCATTTTATAAGAGGAGAGGAGGGGCACTTTTGGAAATTAAAGAAATATTACTTTATTTGAAAATGTGTTTCGGTTTTAAAAGGTCCCACATTGATATAATTCATGGATAAGGTGATAAGGGTTCGAAATACACTCATACAATTAGTTTTGTACTTGTGTAGTTCATAGATTTTACATTATCTTTCCATTTTATTTAAATCGTCAAATAATGATGTCATCGCTGCATCATTATTATGTCATAAATAATTTAATTTATTTAATGTCTAAAAATTATAAAAAAACTACTATGATGTAGGATATATATTTATCTTTCCAATGACTATTTATAATAAAAAATATGATCTTTATAACCCCATGTAAAAATTGTTTTCGTAAAACATATTATGTTTGTGTCATTTTTACTTTTACATTAAATAAAAAGTTATTTATGTCATTTCCAAACCAAAGTGTCTCCATGGGGTCCCCAAGTTGACCCATGGCTTTTATTGGTAGGCCATGACACAAACAATGAGGTTAGGACATGTTTGAAGCTCATCTTATTTTATTAAAGCATTATTTTTACCTTAAACTACACTAATTACCACTAATTGCGTTTAAGAACTTAATAAGTTACTATTCACCAAAAAATTATTATAATCTCATTGAACCACATTTTACATCTTAATGGCAACCATTTATGTCGGAATTTTGAAATTCAAAACACAATGATGGCAAAATTTCATTTAAACGGAAAATCAGTCTTTATAAGTACCACTTAGTGGTTTCACTATTCATCAAAAATTGAAGTTTTTCAGAAAATTACCAAAAATTCACCCTAAGCTATATTTGATATTACAAATTCAAAAATGAAGTCTATTTTACAAAATTAAAAACATATAATTCACATTAATTAATTTAATAATTAATTCCCGCTGTCAGAGCAAATAGCGTGTTTTTATGAAACAATAAGTATCAAAATATTGACACTAGTTTAAGTCCGATTTCAAAGTGAAATTAATTCCAACGACCACTATTGGATTTAATGGTAAAAATATTTTCTAATTTAACTTTAAAACAAATTCATAAGATAATATAATCATATAAATAAATTATATTAAAAAGTGGTTTTGAATTAAAATACAACATTTTACACTATTCATTAAAAAAATGAACTTTATCAGAAAGGTACCAAAAATTTACACAAAGTAAATTTTGATGTCCCGATTCAAAATAAGAGTTATATTTGGTCCAATAGAATTTATAAGATCGATCAAAACTATATTTAATGACGGTTCTCCGTCAAAAGGTGATAAGTGGACCTTTCGTGAAAATTAGGGTATAAATGCCTAAAATTGAACTCTTTCCGTATTTTAATCCTTTATCTTTTATTGGGTAAATGTAAAAACATTTAAAAACATATATAATCATATTTTAGTTATTTCTATCCATTCTCGCCAGTACAACGGCTACACGTTAACTAACATTTAAAATAATATTATTTTATTACTTGTGTGCAACGTAATTTTTCAAAGAAACTCATCGTTGCGTACCGAGTACGCTATCGAACGTAGAAAACCCTTTTAATTAAAATTAATATTTAATTCGTAAATATTAATGAATATGAAAATTCTTTATTCATTATTTACCTGGGATGTTACACTACAATTCAAGGATGATATATCCATTAGTTAGAGATCATGAAAAATATGGAGGAACAAGTCTTAGCATGAGTAATTTAGGGAAGAACCATTCCCAATGAATGAATCCGATTCACGGTGAGCCCGAACCGATATCATGAATCCACATCCATATCTAAGAGTATCAAACCGACTCTAGGAATTATCTATGACAGAGTGGACAGATTTATCCATGGTAGATCATATCTAGAGATTCAATAAAATTGTGAATACACACCACGTATAATGAAGAACACATGACATGTATCCTTTTTTAGTGGAATCACAAGGGTTTTGGAAACCCTTAAGGATGACATGACATGTACTTCCATTGGCATGTCATGTACCACTTCTTCGTGTGAGTTAGCTGTATGAAAGATCACATGGCCTGGAGAACCCCATCTGGTGAATTAAAGGATATGGATTGAACACATTGTAGTAATCCCATGTAAAGCCACTTGATTTTTACCAGAGTACATAGACACGGAGTCTGAGTACATAGACACAACTAGAGAAACAAGGGCCAGACCCTGGATAGGTTGGACACACCATACAGTCCACCTACATAGCCAATAATCCTACATAGTTGGGATTATTGTTCCATCCAGGGACACAACAAAGTTGTGGAGTGAGACCACACATAGTGTGGGTCCCCTGACAGGCAGTCTACCCCTTGAGCTCCTTTAAAGAAACCTCAAACGTCTGTATCTCATTAATTTTAACATGAATTTTGTCCCATGAGTAGCCTAGCACATGTTTTTTTCATGTTTAATGTGCTGGTTCCATTTGAATAAAATTTAAAGATTCTATGTGAAATATTCTGGGTTTGTAATGTACTGAGGTGACACTTGATGATGACATTGGTTACACAAAATCAGCCGAGCATTCCGAGATTACCCTATAGTTGGGTATGACATTGGAGTTCCCAAAGATATTATCAGGCTTACCCTATATAAGGGAAGGGAATTGAAATTCCCCAATGATATTTTCAAATTACAATCAAGAAGGGCTGGGAAGTGGAGTTCCACAATGTTCTGAGATTACTCTCAAGTGGGGCTGGGTAATGGTGTTCCCCTCTTATCTTTCAGAGTTACCCTCTAGTAGGTTTGGGAAATGGAGTGCCTTGATGTTTCAGGATTACCCTCTATTAGGGATTGGAAGTGTATTTCCCTAGACACATGAATAGTCTTACCCTCTAGTAAGACTAGGTAGTGGCATTCATCGGTGACATATTCCCAAGGATAACCCTCCACCCAGGATAGGAAGTGGAGTTCCTCATTGGCTAAAAGAGTAGGACCCTCCTATCATATCAAGGCATGTGATCCTTACCTATAATTTCTTCTCCCATAACTATGCACCATAGTGGTGAGCCATAGTTTCACATACCTCTTAACTCATGAGGAATATAGATCCCTTCCTCACCAAGTCACTTTTTTGTAACGCGGCCTAAAATGTGCAGGCGAGTCAATGCTTCCAAATAGGATAATATCGAGCTTTAGTGATTGATTCCCTTAGACTTGTGTGCTTAGGTAGGACACAAAAGATGTTGCAAATAATTAATGTAAATCTTTTAGAACTATTTCTTACTCTTCTTATTGGGTTTAGATTTTAGTTGGAGATCCCATTGCCCCCATGTTTTGGTTTTTTGAGTGAGAATATATATATATATATATATCTCTTTATTTGGTACCCACTCTATGGGTTTTGGTTACACCACTTCCTGGAGAGGTAAACACGCATGGTATATTTCATGTGCCTTCTATTTCTAGCTTCTCATAGTTGGATGAGTCTACCATCCTACTATAGGTAGGTAATACTCAATGAGAATTTCATCTTTTCAATGTGTCAAACTCATTTTGGTTGGATGATTTTACATTCACTCTCTAATTGAGTTTAGCTGTAATCATTTATTGTACCTTTTTATATCTACTACATTCATCTTGAGTTGTATCTTTTACTAATCCCCTTCACCCTTTCACAGTATTCTATTGGGTATTTATAAAGTCACCTCTGCATGGACATTTCTGACACGTTCCACGTCTTTTTTTGAACATGGAGAGGCCAACGGTGAATTCAGATGATCTTAGAGGTATTGGGTTCTTAGACCATGTATGGTGGGAATAGCTTGGAATTTAGAATCTGGGCTATCTTAGCTATTTTACATTTACAGTTTTCTATCAGGTTGGAACATATTTCTTGTTGTGTATGTATTTTTCCACTTTTGAATTTTTATTATACACTACCATACTTTTATACTGTCTAGAGGATCATGAATCGTTGGTTTACTTTATATTAGTGTTTTATATTTTACTTTTTCCCTTTACACATTTTAATTGATTTGGTTGTGTGTGTGTGTGTAAATGTTCTTAGGAGGAGTCCTTCATGAGTTAGTTATGACTTTAGAACTTGTCTCCACCCTAGGAAAATGGAGGCGGGCCTGGGGAAGTTATGGATCGAGCCTCAACATGGTTCAGAGTGTGACATATTTCAACATGTATTCAACTCAAGGGGAAGTAAACAGAAAACCTCTAATAGTATCCTATAAGTAAAATGAAACTATAAACCTCTATCATTTTCATGGGTACATACCAAGAAACTACTACCTTGTTCTTTGATGTGTCTAGGACCACACCTTTATGTGAAAATAAATTGCCTTGTAAAAATACTTCTATCATCTAGAATATATATTTATACAGATTTCCATTGAGCTGCTGGTGTTGAAGGACAGTCAAAATAGCTTCTATATGGTCATCATGCTCCTCCTCAAACTTCATGTATATGAAGATATATTCAGTGATCATGATGATTAAATTGTCTAGGAACTCATGGAAGATGGAGTTCTGAGACCCATGATTAAGGCTGGTGCATTTTTGACCCAAAATAATATTACAACAAAATTAATGTTCATATACCTCAACCTGAAGGTAGTCTTCAATATATCCTCATATTTTACCCCACATGGTGATATCCATACAATAATTTAACATTAAAAAAGAAAACAAATCACTTTAGTTTGTCAAACAGATCATGTATCTTTTTAAGTGGGTTAAAATTCTAAATCTTTACCTGATTCAACCTCTAGTAGTCCGCACACAACCTTAGACTATCACCATGTTGAAAACTTATACTAAACATGTATTCTCGTCATAGGGGTAGAAAATAACTTCACTTGAAAAAACATTTTGGAACTTCCCCAAAACCCTAGGAAGATCCTCTATATAAGATTCCACTTACATATTCACCAACTGATTCAAAATATTCCCGACATACATTCCACCCATATTAAAAAATGACTCACCAATAAATTCCACTCACTGGCCCTCCACAATAAAGAACGAATCTCATCTCATAAAATTGACAATGATTTCATGTATAGAATAAAACTAATCCATGCTAAGTATTACATCATAGGGATGTATCTATGGCAAACAAATGTCCCACTAACTATTATTTCACTATCACTAGTATACATAGGTAGAATAGATGAAACAAATCTATATGACTTCCAACTGGTGTATATAACACAAGTGGATGTGGGATCCTCTTCATATATATTCCTATGAAATGGAAAAAATAATGTGAAAGAATAGAGGGTTAAGATCTTTAATTAAAAAAGACAAAAACAAGAGTAGATTCTAAACTAATCAGACCTCAGACACGCTTTAGCCGTGCTGGATTTGCTGCCTTTAATGCATGTATCTGACCACACCCATATCTTCTTCCTTTACACCATTATCATCCACTTTTGTTCTCTGGAATTGGTCCTTATGGATGGGGACCATCACCATGGTTCCCCCTATTAACATGATCAACCCTCACCTATTAAAAAATAACTGGTAATCCCTTTGGCTAAAACTGCCTCAGACGCAACTACTACCATTGCCGTAAAGTGTCCTAAATTCCCATATGAATCTAGCCTCTATGAGTAGTTAGAAACTAATTATAATGGTGAACACTTCTTAATAAAAAATATCATGAATATATTAATTCTCAAAATGTTAAAAGAATGAAAATTTCCTAGGGGAATGAGAAAATATCTACCCTAATTGATTTCCCACAAGTTGAAACCCTAATTTCCTAAAATTGCATGGCCCACTTCTAAAATATCTACTCCTTGATATTCTCTAATGAACAATATCTTAAGGCTCAAATACCAAATTAGGAATACAGTTTCCAACCTCGATCATTTTCTAGACCTCTAGGTGCGTAGAAAGTGCAAATGGGGTGAGTGAATACCTGATCACTCTATGCAAAGACTACTCCAGATGTCACACTCTAGACTTATCATTTGGAAATACATATTGGAAAAAGTGAAGTAGGTATTTAAACATGATAACAAGCACCCATACACTTCGTTCCCCCAGCTAAGGGGGGGGGGATGTTACCACATCACTACCTTTATCATCAACTACAGGTATTCTAAATGGAATTATTTTTAAATTTCCATTCACAACACATCAGCCTCCTTTTGATCACCAAGGTAATAATTCTACCAATGATGTGTATCTCCCCATAACTAAATAACATCCAATAACATCTAGAACTCAACTAGATATTGAATAATCCCAAAATTAATCTCAATATCTTCCAACCATCATTTATTCTCTAATTCCAAGATACTCCCCTCACACATCTTCATATTCTTCCACTAAAAGAAACATATATAATTCTTCTATGCCTCATCCTCTTCTATTGTTTAGATCCTCAGATGATCAAACATATCATGCAATTGAAGATCAACTTAGTGATCTACAAGTGAATGAAAACCTAGACCAATTCATAAAAATAAATGAGGTATTTCATACCCGATAGCTTGAAACTTTCATTCAAACAACTATTTCATTAATTCATTTTAACTTCCCATAATCAAACGATTCAAACATGAATACAATCAATCAAAAATAATGTAGCTATCCTTGTTCTCAACCATACAAACTGGTCTACCTCACTTAGCTGCTCAATATGATCAGAGTCCATGCAATAGATCAATGGGCCCCATAAAATTTGGTTTCCTAGACAAACTCCTCAGACTATATCTCACACTAAGGTCAAATTTATTCATTTCCCTAAAAAACCATGAGATCCACATAGTGTTTATGATCAAAATCCACCATATCCCTCATCCGAACACTTGAAACCACTTTATCATGATCCCTTCCATCCACTTATACCCCTTATAGGGTGAGAAAAAAGAAGAGAGATAATGACCCCTGGGTCGCACCTCTAGTGGGCCTCAGGTTAGAGACACAACCTAGGGGTATAAAAATATCACCAAGGGGAGGTATTAGTCTCTACAGAAAATAGTATTTGGAGATGGGATATGAAAACACCAAATAACACTAGTATATAAAATAAAGGTTG
This sequence comes from Viscum album, assembly GCA_963277665.1. Taxonomy (NCBI): domain Eukaryota; kingdom Viridiplantae; phylum Streptophyta; class Magnoliopsida; order Santalales; family Viscaceae; genus Viscum; species Viscum album. Next base: position 643,996,962 of record OY728125.1, on the reverse strand, counting down.
ACCCAAAACCATCCAACAATTCATGAAGGTCAAAATATATAATAAAGTCTCTAAGTAAATAATAAAACAAAATCCCTATAGAATTTACTCATCATTAGATCCTAACCAAGCTTGAAGTGTTCAGATTAGTCCACAATGTCTACCTAGAAACATTAAAAATATTATATATATATATATATAGGGTAAAGATATATGAACACTAAGTAGGATCATACTAGTGGTCCCAAGTGCATGTATGAAAAGAGAAAAGTAATGTACCTAGGAATAAATATTAGATCCAATAAAAATCTAAACAGGTCAAAAATCCAATTACAGACTGACTATGGATCACTCACCAAATCACACATCCAATAATGTAACATAGTATTACAAACATTGCAAAGGTCCCCACTAACACTTCCCCACTAATTTCCCACTCTCTGGCACCGAATTCAAAAATATGGTACTCCCATCACTTCCATATATATCAAATCATAATACCAACCAACTATGATGTGGGAAAAGATGCATCCCTACCTATCCCACCCTCTTAAGGTTTAACATTTATTGATAGAATATGGAAGAATCATGTCACATATAGTTTGGATATATCCTGATGCATCACATGAAATCTCACCACATAACCAAATTAGTAGAGTATCATGAAAATGAAGTCCATGAACCTCGTTCTCCCATCCTACAATATATGACCCACACTGCATGCCACGTCTATTTTCATAGAAAAAATACATCCAAAGAATTCACCATATGCGGCCAAAAAGGATCTAGGATTGTATCTCATTTCACACAATTCTATTTGATTGGATGTGGTTCTCGAACAGAGTTATGGATTATTAGTAATTTCTATTCAAATTTGGCTTGGGAAAATGGACTATGGATCCTATTCATAGAGACCATTCGTGGAGCTCAGGTTCTCAGAGATTCCCCACAACTACGATGAAATTTGATGGTAGTCTCATGAGTTTGACACCCTCCACGACTATGGGGACATCTTTGAATGGTGCCTCCGTGAGTCTGAAAAGATCATGGACATTTACAGAGCCCACCCTTTCTTTGTGTCACACCAACGGGCATTATGGGACCCTGATGCCTATAAATAACCCCCTCAAGCCTTCATTTAAAGAGGATACACTGTCAAGTTTCACCCCCATGCTCTCAATTAACAGATCTCATGTGCTCCATGAATACCCTATTTCATGAATCCCCAAGGCGTCACAAAGCATCCTTTGTTGTGTTCTTCATATATTCCACCCCATGTGGGGTGCCCTTTGGAAAGGCCTACAAACTTCATGAAGGAAGGAGGAAATCTGAGGCACTTGGGTCTTCACAATGAATTGACCCTTCATGAATCACTACCCTAATAATAAATACATCCTTCATAAGACCCTGAACTTAGAAAACCATTATTCTTCATGAGACCATGAGCTTCACGAACCCCTATCCTTCACGAAGTGCTATCATTCATGAAGCTCCCGCCATTACTCCCACAGGTTCATACTATGGGAACTTCTCCGCCACACCATTACATGGGATTACTATCAGACTACAGACTTAGGCCTCTAGAATGATACCTTCACTACCATCAATGATAAATATGAAAATTCGAGAGTCTTACTGTGAAATTTTCGGGTTGGTTTAATGAAATTTTGGCTTTCACCCTAATGCCACCCCAACTTTCCCCCCTAGAATACCATATTCTAATACACTCCTTGAAATTCCTTGATTCATCATATTCCTCTTGGTCACTTCCTCATGTCATTATGTGAGGTTATCATCTTGGATTCCATGAGGGGTTTGGGTGAAACCATTCCTCATGAAAATCCTCAAACCCTATTGCCTGACTCCCAATGTTGAGTTAAACCAGATGGACCACTCTCGCATAAATCCCACACCATCCATTAAATGGCTTATTATGCCTAATAGTCCTAACTCCATGTCTATAAACGTTAGTGTACCCTATATGAAAAACATAATATTCCTCTTATTCGAAACAAGAAATGTAGCATGTGAGAAGAAAAAGATAAAAACATCCCTCACTATATGACTTTAAAAAGTATCATACCCAATCATTCTATAATAGGATGCCTCTTAATAAAAGCACAATATTTTTTATTTTCCAATAGTAAGTTTCCTGATTCCATGATCATGAGACAACCACCAGATAATAAACTTAGGACTCCTCATTAGGTGTAGGCACAAATCATATGCCTCAACCAACCGGTGTGTTCGGATTCCTTAATTACGTAACATGAGGATGCCTAAATGGGAATCTTCCATGTGCAATCCTCACGCACTTCATCCATTCACATGAAGTTAAACTGAACTCTTACCTCATGCAATGAACATGGGATACCCAAATACAAAGACATACAGAAAACATTACAGGAAGATCCGATGTGTTAGCCCCATCCATGATATTGTTTCTCTTGGTGTAACACGGTAAACTCCTATGCATAAGCCCCATACACACCATCACCACTCCATAGAGGCATCCAATCATATTCCATGTGTAATACTCATTCACCATTACCACTATCAAGTAGCATGTAGGAAGCTTCCACATGAATTCACCATTCACCATTGCCACTCCATAGCATTACCCAGTCATCTTCGATGCGTAGGCCCCATTTAAAGTTTCCACACCCTAGAGACACCCAGGAAACTTCCACATATAAGCCCCATTCACTGTTTCCACTCCCTAGTGGCACTAGAGTGGCTTCCAAACCTAACCCCCCTTCACCATTTCTTCTCTCCAGTGATACCTGGGAATATTCCAAATGTAATCCCTATTCACCTATGTCTCTACCTAGAAGTACCAAAGTAGCTAACCATGTATAAGACCCCACATATCTTTCAGAATCTAGTCATGACGTAGCCTAAATTCTATTTCCAATTCCAAAATACACGGGTTTTTATCCCTTTCTTCAAGATATTTTATGTAGGTAGCCCCCATGAGGATCAATCTCAACTAAAGGTAAACATCAGTGCCCCCTCCTAGGGGTGCACCCCATTTATCCACTCCCATTGGTGTCTATATCAGCCTTCACATGGTCCTACACCTTAGTTGTAAGATTCATTACCCTATTTGAACAATGTAAACATTTATTCCTAATGAAATAGGATATGTAGGAAGCCTCCCTGAGGTCTAATCTCATCATCTATATCAATCCTGATCTTCTATGGTACACATCCGAACAAGGCCATAACCTTCACACGAGATACCTCATATCCTCTAGGTCAACTAGTCCATTTATATGCAAGACCCACACCGTTCAGAAGTATGTGGACATTGATTACCAACCAAATGGGATACATAGGAAACCTCCATGAGGTTCAAGCCCAACACTCTCAAAAACCAATACATTCCATCCATTTCTACAGATTTATTCACGTCTATCCAGATTCATTTCTAGGACACCACATCTCGATTGGATCATGCCATACACCTAAGAAGCCTCTATTCATACTCCCAATCATATGCTCCATCACCTAAACCTTATCCTATGCAAGTTCATGTCATTCAGTGGATCTGTTTCAACCCATAAGCCCCACTCACATCATTGATTCCCCCCAAACAGCATCTAGTTAGTCTAAGTGTGTAAGCCCCACACTATCCAACTAGGAATAATCCTATTTTGATGGGCATTATCAGTGTATAAGACCCACTCCATCCAACAAAATACAGCGGTTTTATTCCTTTTCTTCTTAACAGGGTACGTTGGGAAGCCTTTATGTGGATCAATCCAAACCAATGGTAATCCTTGGTGTCCCCTTGATAGGGGTATACCTCCTTGATTCACCCTCATTAGTGTCTTGATCATCCTTCACGGCGTGAAATCGTCACTTTATGGGACACAACACCCAAGATACACTCTCATTGGGCATCATAACCCAACCATTGGTTATGTGTTGTGTCCCCATCATTGGGGTATACATCCTAGATCCACCATCTATGGTGCCCATATCAACCTTCTTGGTGTGGCATCTTCCCTTTATGGGACGCACCACCCATGGTCCACTATCATTGGGCGTTCTGACCCAACCAATGGTAAACATCTATGCTTCCCTCCTACAGATGTACCCCTTCATGGTGTGAAAACATCACTTTATGTGAGATGATATCTTAGGTATGTCCTCATTGGTCATTCTGATATATCAATCTAGTAAACCTTTCAAGTTCTCAATCCTAGGGATGAATCAATCTCATCCATATACAAAACTATTCTAATCATTCCATATTTTCCTTTGAAGATGTTAGACTTTTGACCCACTGTCTCCACTAGATGTTAAATACATGGCCCACACCATGTTAAACAAGGGAAGATTTAGGAAAAACATTGATGAAATAAATCTATAATGAGATAATCCATGATAAACATGGGATTCCTTAGGTTTTTGCAGCCTTGAGATGTCCCCTTTTGATAATGAATATAGGTGTACCAATATTTCTGCATCTAGAAATTTTCAGAGATGCCCAATGTGAAAAATGCCTTAACTGAAGGTTTCTATCATGACTTAATGCCTTGGAATATCTTTACATAAGAATTGTAATTAACTAGATTCTATAAAGAGATGAAATTGTGACTGATTTTAATGAAATATGACTCAAATATATGAGGGAGACCTAGACTAGGCAATAAATATTGAGGAGGAATCCATGGAAGGAGGTATAAAAATCCCATCAGCCTATTTATATCAAGGAGAAAACATCTCTGAAGAAGTGATGAATGACTTCCACCGTCGGAATGTGGGAATGTGGGGTACAATGAAATGTCAATGAATAATAAACAATAATGTGTAGGAAGTTCCCCAAAAAAAGCATCAGAAATAAAAATGGTGCACATGATGTTAATATTTCTCTTTCAAGCATGGGGATTAGCCATGTTGGTCATCAGATTTGGGATTGAGCTCAGATGCTATTGAAATTGGCTCATTGCCGACACCGCCACCCTTATGGGCTGTAAATGTGGTAACCACCCCCAAATGCATTAGACCATTACTGACATCGTCACCCTCATGGGATAAGTAGGGGTAAACCAGCCCATGAATCCATTGGCTCCTCACTAACATCGCCACCCTCATGGGTCATACATGGGGAAAACACCCCCAAATGCATTGACTCATTGAAGACATCGACACCCTAATGGGACTCATCGGGGGAACAACCCTGGACTCCGTCATCTCCTTGCTAACACCACTACCCTTCGGGGCCATGTAGGGGAAACCACCCCGACTATGTCATCTCTTAAATAACATTTCCAGCCTTTTGATCCACATAGGGGGAATCTACTCTCCAAATAAGTTGTATCCTTACAAACACTTCCACCCTTATTTCATACTCAGTAGGAAACCAACACTGATTACTTTAGTTCCTCACCGACACCGCTATCCTCATGGCCCATGCAGGGGGATAAAAACCGAACTCCATCAGCCTCCCTTCAAAACTACCACCCTAGTTGGACAAACTGCGGGAAATCACCCCCAACTATTTTAGTTCCAGAATAATACCTCCTCCTTAATGAGACGAAGAGGGGGAAACCACCCCTGACTCCATCGACTCCTTATCAAAACCGCCTCCCTCATTGGCCACATGGGGGGGAACTTCCCTCTGCTTGCCCAACTCCATCAGTTCCTCGACAAAATTGCCGACCTCATGGGCCACACAGGGGGAAACCACCCCTGACTCCATCAGCTCCTCGCCATCACCACTGCCCTCATTGGATATGTAGGGGGAAACCACCCCTGAATCCATCAATTCCTCACTGAAACCATGTCCCTTATGGGCCACACAAGAGGAAACCACCATTGAATCCATTGTCTCCACGCCCACACCATTGGCCTCATCGACCATGCATGGGGAAACCACCCTTAACTATGCAAGCTCATCTTCGACACTGTCACTCTCATGGGACAGGCAGGGGGAAAACAACCCTGACACCAATGTCTCGCCACTGACACAAGCACCTTTATGAGCCACGTAGGGGGTAACCACCCCCAAATATGTCGACTCCTCGATGAAACCACTACCCTCATGGGACGAACATTGGGAAATCTGTAAAAACCCAAGAAAACTGTGTTATGTAATGATATGTTTTATGTATTCCTTTAATCAAACAAGATTTCCTATTATAAAAAAATAAATATATAACAAGGGAATAATGTAAATGCACAAAAATAAACGAAAGAGTCTTTTATTCAAAACACCATGGTAACTACAACTCACAAAAATCAAACGGGAAGCTTAGATAACCAAAGATTCCAATTAAAAACCCGATTAAAATTACAGTAAGACCACTTAAAACTACAAGAACCCCAAGAAGGCGATAAGGGTCTTTGGAATCCATCCAAATAAACATAAAGATGGCCGAAGCCACCGCAGCTGTACTGAGCACCAATGGAATAACATGAAACATCTCCTCCTCTTTCTTCTTTAGTCGCCTTGAGTTTGGGATACCCCGAGACTAGGTTTTTATAGAACAACTATCCGATAGTTAGCCACCAACGACAATAATTATAGCCATTGGCACCCTCATAATTTGATACCTCTTAATGTTTTAATAACAACAACAATAATAATGATACTATAACTAATTCATTTTTTGTTTCCCCAAAATGTGAATCATATAAGAATGATGTTTTTTAATGCAAAACAGTGGGAATTAATATTATTATTTTCCAATATTTATTATACACGTTTTTAACTTGAGAAAGTAAATATTTATTTTATGAATGACTAATCAGGTGGGGTTTTACTTTTTTTAGTCTAAGAAAATATTTGTGCAAACTCTTGAGTTATATATATATATATATGTTGCGTCAAACATTAAGTTAAATGTATTATACTTATCTCTAAATTAAATATAAGTAATAATAAAAATGAAAATGTTTGTAATTTGACCATTTTATAATTAACAGTTTTCAAATGATGTCAAATTATGGTTTCATTTGTTTTTTATATTTTGTTTGATAATGTTAATATTTGCATCAATGTACTATTAAATTGTGAAATTTGAATATAATTATTAATGTTATTATGTTAAATGTCTAATTGTATTAACATTTTTATTTATATAGATCATTATATGTAAAGATAATTGGTTAATATAAGTCAATAAAGGAAAATAATAATGTGATATAGATAGGGGTAAATAAATTAATGCATATGTGTATTAAAAGACTATTGACTTACCTCAAATAATAAAAGTTTATTAATAATTTCTTGTAAATAAAATAAAAACTAAATTATAATAGGTTTAATAAAAATAATAATAATAATAATAAAGTAATGACTTTTTTTACAAAACCAAAGAGAGACCTGTGTTTTTTTTAAAGCGCCACATCGCTGCAGCTGTTGGATCTAGCTCGGCTCCATCGCAACCGTTTGTGGTTTTAATTCCATATCACTTCTGAGCCATCCGATCCTTCTCCTGTTCAATCGCGGTCATCCACCCCTTTTTAATGTCACGCCACACCTGGGCCGTTTGATCAAAATCCCGAATTGATCTTGGCCGCTTCTTTCTTTTTCGGGTCTCAGTTTTCTTCTCCCTCCGTGTCGCGTCTTCTTCTTCCTCACGCCCCAAACTAGTAGCTAGTGTTGCGTTTTTCTTCACTTAGGCCAGTGAGTGGAACTGGCTGCCTCTCTTTTCCACGAGTTAGGCACTGCCTCGTCCTCAGATACCCGATCAACATTTCCACACAAGGAGAGTTTCTCTGATTTTAAACCTCGGTTTGCACCGAAGAGAGGGAGTTTTTATACCATACTTCCTTGGACCCTCGACCACCTCATCGACGTCTCCTGCACTTCTTCTTCTCCTCTCCTAGTGTAGGTAAGGGGAAGATCATTGCCTTGAATTTTTTAGCTTTAATATATATATATATATATATATGTTTATATATATACCTATATGTATATACACCTTGTGTATACAGATATGTATGGCCTGAAGAACCGTTCACATATACATACATTTTAAAATATAAACGAAAGGATCTATTTTGTTGGGTGTTATTCATGAAATACCTTGTTTACATGTTTAGCATAAGGTTTTATACATATATGAATATGTTAGGTTTCATAAAACTTTCAATATAATCATGTTTAATATTTTCCAGGGGTTAGATGATGTCTCCGTTATGAAAAATCATTAGAGGGATAGATATTCAAATTGGTGTTTAAATGAACTCACTTATACATTTACATGTATATAAATATATATATATATATACATACATACATATATATATATATATCAATTTTAATCCTAACAAGAGTATGGTTTCATGGAATTTTTATTAATGATGATCTATTTTTATGAGGTATACGATGCCAGCAACATTTTTATCAACTATGTTGAGATTATGAAAATTATATAAATATTTTTTCATGTATAATATTTCATATAAATTCTATACCAAAACTATTTTGAGTTTTATGAATTCAAAATGATATTTATTGGTGTCCACAACACACATATAGGACACCTTGTTTTGTGTTAAGTTGAATTCCATGTATATTTATAAAACCCTATCTGCCACCTTTTCTTTTTTTCCCATATTTTAGTGATGAATATATGTTAAAAAAATTAATGTCTTTAAGAACATGTAAACCATTTAATGAATCAAAATGGTTTTGTTTAATTGAACCACTAAAACATATATACACATACACGGCTTCGTGTATATATGCATATAATTGTGGAATAATTGTAATTCAAAATAAGACTTCAAAAAGATAGTATTTTATCTAAATTATGCGATAGTTATAAGGATAACATCGATTTGGTGTTTATTTGAATTCTCATACATTCCTATAATTTCGATTAGTTAAAAATAGCGCCTCTTGTTTTATTTAGATTACTAGCGTGGTATGGCTTAAAAAAAGAAAATGTATTAAAATTAGGATTAAGACTGAAAGTGGCTCATAAATGGAAATGATGTAATTTTACATGGCTATCCATTATTTTAAGTGATCTAATTATTATTTCACGTGAAAGATTTTTTTGTTTTAGTTCATATACACCACTGTTTAATTTGAAGCCAAGAGTCTAGTTCTTTTTACATTTATGACATGATCCATTTCAAGTTATGAATATATTTGTAAAAATGGGTTTTGATTAAGAATGTTTAAATGAGACCCTATGAATGTAAGACCACTTCAAATAAGTGAGGGATGTATTTGACATAAATGATTATGGACAGGTGCGCCTAGAATTATACAGCGCTCCAATGCATTGGGTAAAGAATGAGTCTCATGAGACGGTATGTGCGACAGTCTTGGCTGTTAGCCTTGGATTGTTCTACCATGGAAATGAGGTTGGCGGTTAGCCTTGACCTATAGTAAGTATGTTTTATGGTCTTGATGCAAGGTCTTGAAAAAGTCTTTCATTATACATTCCCTCTACACGTGATGATAAATGGTCAACCATGGTATAGTTCAACTAACAAAACATCCCCTAGTTGTAAACTTCCTTTGAATATGAGAATGAAATTATGAGATATGAACTTTAACACATGTGGTTTGTTGTTATAAGAACTTTATGTTCCAATGATTCATGATATGAATGTTATCCCTGCTTACACATAGTCTTTTAGAACTAAAGAAATATTGTTGTAAATTATGCATCATCTATTCTTCCCATGCTTGCGCTCTCGGATTTATGTCTTCTTTGATGATTACTTTAAGAAAGTACGTATTTTCTGTGTAAGTGGTTTCAAGAACGTATGATTGACATGTTTTAAGAAAAAGATAATTCCTTGTTTTTAATGAAGTGTTTTATCATCTTCAAAATGAATGATTTGGGAAAGAACTTTCTTTAAACGTTTTATAACCCCTTACTGGGCATATTTTTCTCACCCGACGTTTTTGTTTTAAAATTTTTCAGGAATGGGTTTGTAATAAAGAATCTTTTCAGAAGCAACTGGTTTCCCAGAATCCTGAGCCTCATAGTCTTTTGTAGTAATGTGACATGATGTATTATTTTAACTATTTGCAATAAATTTTTAGTACATCATGCCCCATGGGCACCTGGGAATCGGGGTCCTTACATTTTGTATCAGAGGATGGGTTCAGGCAGCTCTGGAAAACAGGAAGCATGAATATACAAATTTGTTTGACTAAATAATTGTGTTGTAACTTTCATATGGCTGATGAAAATGTACCTACTGACCCACTGTCACTTCCCACTGAGGCTCTAGAGAAAATTGTGTCTCCGGCTAGTCGGGAGAACTTTCATAATTATGCCCATATCCTTATGTCATGCAAGCACCTGTATGATGTTTCAAACTCTTCTAGGGTTCTTAGTATTCACCGGGGTTTGGGAATAGATTACCTCCTATTGATGATGACCCAATTCTTCTCTTATGCACGTTGGGGAAGGTACCATGAGGGACTCTTCTGAGTGATCATGACTGGCGAAGAATTTCGCATGATGCCCGATAATCGCTTTCAATAAGCTGCTGCTGCCAGAGACCTCCGAGCGGCCTACCAATGTCAGATTTTCCTCTACGCCTTCTGGGGCCAGTTGATGGACTTTGGGGTGTTGGAAGATGAGTCCACACGATTTTCTCTTAGACAACAAGTGTATAGTGATGTTTCCCAACACCATACCCCTCATGAAAAACTCAAAAGTCATCATAGATGTTCCCATGAGTTTAACCCTGTTTGTTCAGCCTGTGTGTGGTTTTCAGAGTTACGGAGTGTTGCCTCTCTTTGTGGTGTTCGTTTAGTAAACTCGGGATTTATTATGTAAACTTTTATGTAACTGAAAGTTTCATGTTTCCTTTCCTATATCTACCTTAACAGTGTTATTAAGTGAGCTCTCTTGAATGTCTTTTTTAGATGGTGGGTCAAACGAACATCTCATCTCTTCCTAATGAGTTAGTAGAGGCAATTTTGATCAAAGCATGCACGGTGGATTATCCATCTTTTCTCCACCTATGAGGGTCTTTCCAACGTATGATTGACTTAGAGAATAGTCCTGATATTCTTCGTTTGTGTCAGGGGGATGACTGTGTTTTTCATCTCATTGCCACTACCCAACTCCCCTGCTATAGGTGAAGGGGAAGGTACTATGAAGGCCTCTTCCAGTGTTTTACTCTGGCACAAAACTTTTCTGCCAGCGCGTGCTTCCTCATAGATGCTCAAGATGGCCACCTTAGTCCAACCTTTATGTTCCAGGTCTTAAATCGCAGTCTCCTCAATCACATCATCCCTATCGAATACCTCGAGCATGATGTAGTTCGGAGGGTTATCAGGGAATTTTTCTACTCTGGTATTTCCGAGATTTTCACTACTCGAGCCTCCCTATGGGAACCTGTGTATAGAAAACATGAACAGGGATTCAAAACCTACTGCTCAAGGTGCATCTAGGATAGGGAAACAGAGGAACTATTTCACCAACTTCGGTATTCTGTTAACCGAGCCAGATCCCCTATTTCAGTAATGCTGTATGACTGGGTTTTTTTTTATGAATAGAATATCGAGGATACAATTCTTTTAATGGGGAAATAATGTAACAAACCAAGAAAACTATGTTATGTAATGATATGTTTTATGTCTTCTTTTAATCGAAAAAGATTTCCTCTTATAAAAAAATAAATATATAACAAGGGAATAAAGTAAATTCACAAAAATAAACAAAATACTCTTTTATTCAAAACACCATGGTAACTACAACTCACAGAAATCAAACGGCAAGCTTAGCTAACCAAATATTCCAATTAAACAACGGATTAAAATTATAGGAAGAAATATTAAAACTACAAGAACCCCGAGAAGGAGATATGGGTCTTTGGCATCCATCAAAATAATCCCAAGGATGGCAGAAGCCACCGCAGCCGAACTGAACACCAACAGAATAACTTGTACCATCTCATCCTCTTTCTTCTTCAGTCGCCTTGAGTTTGGGATACCCCGAGACCAGGTTTTTATAGAACACCTATCCGACCGTTAGCCACCAACGACTATAATTATAGTCGTTGGCACCCTCATAATCCAATACCTCTTAATGTTTTACTAACAATAACAATAATAATGATAATATAACTAATTCATTTTTTCCCAAAATGTGAATCATATGAGAATTCTATTTTTTAATGCAAAAAGTGGGAATTAATATTATTATTTTCCACTATTTATTATACACGTTTTTAACTTGAGAAAGTAAATATTTATTTTATGAATGTCTAATCTGGTGGGGTTTTACTTTTTTTAGTCTATGAAAATATGTGTGAAAACTCTTGAGTTATATATATATATATATGATACGTCAAACATTAAGTTAAATGTATTATACTTATCGCTAAATTAAATATAAGTAATAATAATAATGCAAATGTTTGTAATTTGACCTTTTTATAATTAATAGTTTTGAAATGATGTCAAATTATAGTTTCATTTGTTTTTCAAATTTTGTTTCATAATGTTAATATTTACATCAATGCACTCTTAAATTGTGAAATTTTAAAATAATTATTAATGTTATTATGTTAAATGTCTAATTGTACTGACAATTTTTTTTATATAGATCATTACATGTAAAGATAATTGGTTAATATAAGTTAATAAAGGAAAATAATAATGTGATATAGATAGGGGTAAATAAATTAATGCATATGTGTATTAAATGACTATTGACTTACCTTTAATAATAAAAGTTGATCAATAATTGCTTGTTAATAAAAGAAAAATGAAATTATAATAGGTTTAATAAAAAATAATAATAATAAACCAATGTATTTTTTTTACAAAACCAAAGAGAGACCCCTAGTTTTTTAAAGCGCCACATCGCTGCAGCCGTTGGATCCAGCTCCGCTCCATCGCAACCATTCATGGTTTTAATGCCACATCACTTCTGAGCCATTCGATTCTTCTCCTATTTAATCCCGACTCTCCGTCACTTTTTAATGTCGCGCCGCGCCTGGGCCGTTCGATCAAAATCCCGAATTGATCTTGGCCGCTTATTTCTTTTTTGGGTCTCGGTTTGTTTCTCCCTCCACGTCGTGTCATCTTCTTCCTCGCACGCCGAACCAATAGCTAGGGTGGAGTTTTTCTTCACTTAGTCCTGCGAGTGGACCGGGATGCCTCTCCTTTCCACAAGGTAGGCACCGCCTCAGCCTCGAATACCTGATCAACGTCTCCTCACAAGGAGAGTTTCCTTGATTTTAAACCTCGTTTTTCACCAAATAGAGGGAGTTTTTGCACCGTTCTTCCTTGGACCATCCGCCACCTTGTCGATGTCTCATGCACTTCCTCTTCTCCTCTCCAAGCATAGGTAAGGGTACGAGTCTTGCCTAGAAATTTTTTTAGCTTCGGTATATATATATATATGTGTTTATATATATACCTATATGTATATACCCCTTGTGTATACACATATATATGGACTGGAGAACCATTCACATATACATACGTTTTAAAATATGAACGAAAGGGTCTATTTTGTGTGGTGTTCTTCATGAAATACCTTGTTTACACATTGAGCATATGGTTCTATCTATCTATATATATGTATATGTCAGGTTTCATAAATCTTTCAATCATAACATGTTTAATGTTTTCCAGGGGTTAGCCAATGTCTCTATTATGAAAAATCCTTAGAGGGATGGATATTCGAATTGGTGTTTAAATAAACTCACTTATACAGCTACATGTATATATATATACATATATATATATTTATATCAATTTTAATCCTAACCTGAGTATGGTTTCTTGGAATTTTTATTAATGATGAGCTATTTTTATGAAGTATACGATGCCATCAACATTTTTATCAACTATGTTGTGATTATACAAATTATATAAATATGTTTTCATGTATAAGATTTCATATAAATTACAAACCAAAACTATTTTGAGTTTTATGAATTCAAAATGATATTTATTGGTGGCTACAATACACATATAGGAGGACACCTTGTTTTGTGTTAATTGAATTCCATGTATATTTATAAAACCCTATCTACCACCATCTCTTTTTTACCTTCTTTTAGTGATGAATATATGTAAAGAAAATTAATGTCTTTAAGAACATGTAAACCATGTAATGAATCAAATGGGTTTTGTTTAATTGAACCACAAAAACATATATACACATGCACAGCTTCGTGTATATATACATATAATTGTAGAATAATTGTAATTCAAAATAAGACTTCAAAAAGAAAGTATTTTATCTAAATTATGCGATAGTTATAAGGATAACATCGATTTGGTGTGTATTTGAATTCTCATCCATTCAAAGAATTTCGATTAGTTACAAGGAATGCCTCTTGTTTTATTTATTTTACTAGCATGGTATGGCTTAAAAAAGAAAATGTCTTAAAGTCAGCATTAAGACTGAAAGTTTATCATAAATGGAAATGATGTAATTTTACATGGCCATCCATTATTTTAAGTGATCTAATTATTATTTCATGTGCAATAGTTTGTTGTTTTAGTTCATATACATCACTGTTTAATCTGAAGCCAAGTGTCTAGTTATTTTTACATTTATGACAAGATCCATTTCAAGTTATGAATATATTTGTAAAAGGGGGTTTTGATTAAGAATGTATGAATGAGACCCTATGTATGTAAGTCCACGTCAAATAAGTGAGGGATATATTGGACTTAAATTATTATGGATGGGTGCACCCAGAATTATACAGCGCTCCAATGCATTAGGTAAAGGATGAGTCTCATGAGATGTTATCTGCGACAGTCTTGGTAGTTAGCCTTGGCTAGTGCTACCATGGAAACAGGGTTGGCCATTAGTCTTGACCCGTATTAAGTATGTTTTATGTTCTTGACGCAAGGTCTTGACAATGTTTGGAATTATACATTCCCTCCACACATGATGATAAATGGTCAACCAGGGGATAGTTCAACTAACATAACATCCCCTAGTTGTAAACATCCTTTGACTATGAGAATGAGATTATGAGATATGAACTTTAACACATGTGTTTTGTTATTATAAGAACTTTATGTTCCAATGATTCATGATATGAATGTTATCCCTTCTTACACACAGTCTTTTAGAACTAAAGAAATATTATTGTAAATTATGCATCATCTATTATTCCCATGATTTCTCTCTCTGATTTATGTCTTCTTTGATATTTATTTTAAGAAAGTACCTCTTTTCTGTGTAAGTGGTTTCAAGAATGTAATATTGACAAGTTTTAAGAAAAAGATAATGCCTTGTTTTTAATGAAGTGTTTTATCATCTTCCAAATGACTACTTTGAGAAATTACTTTCTTTAAACGTTTTAAAACCCCTTACTGGGCATATTTTGTTCACCCTACATTTTTGTTTTAAAATTTTTCAGGAATGGGTTTGTACTAAAGATGTTTTTTAGAAGCAGCTGGTATCCCAGAATCCTGAGCCTCGCGATCTTCTGTAGTAATGGGACATGATGTATTATTGTAACTATTTGTAATACATTTTTAGTACATCATGCCCCTTGGGCACCTAGGAATTGGGGTCCTTACAAAATCACCATAGACCCCATTAACTCATCACCAAAATTGCTACCCTCTTTGGACACATATGGGGAAACCAACCCTCAACTACGTTAGGTCCTCGCTGACACTACCACCCTCATGGGCTGCCTAGGGGGAAACCACCCTAACTCTATTGGCCCCTCGCCAACACCGCTGCCCTCTTGGGCCACATAGAGGGAACACAACCTCAACTCCATCAGATCCCCATAGACACCACTGCCTTCCTAGGCCATGCAGGGGGAATCCAACCCGAACTTCATTGAATCCTTGCC
Organism: Viscum album; assembly: GCA_963277665.1. Taxonomy (NCBI): domain Eukaryota; kingdom Viridiplantae; phylum Streptophyta; class Magnoliopsida; order Santalales; family Viscaceae; genus Viscum; species Viscum album. The sequence goes on along the minus strand of OY728125.1, from coordinate 643,981,203 downwards.
GACACTATTAACATCATGGGCCGCATAGGCGGGAGACTCCCCCAACTCAATCAGCTCCTTAACAAAAACATCACCCTCCTAGGTTCTATCGGGGGAAACCACCCCTAACTCCACAGTCCCCTAATCGACACTGCCACCATCATGGTCCATGCAGGGGGAAACCACTGCTGACTCCATCAACTCCTCAACAACACCACCACAAAAATGACCAATAAGGGGGAATCAAAACCAGACTCCTTTGGCTCCTCACGGACAATTCTAACCTCATGGGATGTGTAGGGGAAACCACCTTCCGATTCCGTCTACTCCTCACCGACAATGCCATCCTTATGGGACTCATAGGGGGTAACCATCCCTCGATTCCATCATATCCATGATGAAACAACTAGAAACAATTCTGGGCTATCAGATATAAAATAATTCCAAACACAAAGGCCAATACCATTTCCATAATCATCTATTACCGAGGTCCTCCCTACACCACCATCACTAGACACAAAGTACCCCCAGTTAGTATCATATGTTATTTCAAAGGTCCTCCCTGTTGGAACCAGGTTCTTCAAATCATGATTTGGTGTATGGTTTGTGTTTGTTGTCAATCCTCAGTGGAAGTTCCGAATGTGTTCCAGCAAAGTGATCATACAGTTCAAGCAGACAACAGTTTTGAAGGTGGCGCTGTTTCCCAGTGTTTTCCAAATTTTTGGGCCTCAAAATCGGAAAATGAAGACATGGATTGTCTGCAAAAGGAGATTCGTAGAAAAAGGAAGTGGTGCACGAAATATAAGAGGCTTGCGCGAAAAACTTAAGTTAGGCGCGGAAAATAGCGGGATGCGCGAAATAGTTTTTCGCGCAAACAGTGTTTCGAATTCAGAGAGGTGAAAAATGGAAAAGGCATGGGCTGCGCGGAAAATCAGGGATGTGGGCGAAATACTTAAGTTGGGCGCGGAAAACAGCGGGATGCACAAAATAGTTTTTTCGCGCAAATGCTGTTTCAGAATCAGTTTGGTGAAAGATGGCAAAGGCATGGGCTACGCGGAAAATAAGGGTTGTGCGGGAAATACATAAGCTGGGCGAAAGATTACGCGCCAGATGAGAGATTTTCCGCGCCGAAGGGGATTTTGCGCGCAGTGGTCTCAGTCGCCTATAAATATGAGGTGACCCCCTTCATTCGGTTCGTTGGAAGACTTAGAGAAGATCCGAGGTCTGATGTGCGAAAAGGATCGCATAAAGGAGCTTGCGCGAAATATTTAGAGTTGCGCGAAAAAGGGGATTTTTGCGCGAAATATTTTTACACACCAAAAGAAAATGTTGCGCGCAATAGGATGATTTTGCGCGCAAATGGTTGATGTTTCGCATATTTCTCAGTAAGGTTTGTCTGCACATTTTGGTTATCCAGTTCAGTGGTTCTGTGCGTTCTAGTGCATCTCTTCCGGACTTCGATGCAAGCAGAGTCTCGTGCTGAGCAGAGGCAAAGACTTCAATGCAAATTTATTGAAGAGACCTTCACGTCTATAAACTGAGTGAGACTTCACCAACGGCAGTGAGCCAGGGGGAGTCAACGGGAGTGACCCGAGGGAAGCAGTGAGCTATCCCTAAACCTTATGTAAAGGCAGTGAGCCTGGGACAGAGTGTCTGTACCCGAACTTTTGTATCTACAGCTAGTGAAGCATAGTGGATTTAGGTACGACCGAAAATCTGTCGGCGTATGCTCCTTGGATGTAGCCCTTAGTGGTGAACCAAGTAAAAATTGTTGTGTCATCTCTCTGCATGTGAATGTTTAATTGCTGATCATATCCTTCATACAGGTTTAAGAAGTTCCTGCCAACGTGGGAACAAGATCCACAACTTTAAGAAGAAAAAGTTGCCACCCTGATTCACCCTTCCCCTCTCAGGGTGTCCCGAGGTCCTTCAAGTGGTATCAGAGCCAGGTTGCTGGTCTTGAATCTGTCCTTTGTCGCCATGGAGAATGCAGCCAATGTGAGGGGAGTCCCTCTCTTTTATGGAAATAATTTTCAGATCTGGAAGAATAGGATGCGATCTCATCTAAGATCTCTTGGAATGGAAGTTTTGTTTTCTATTGTGCAAGGAATACAAGTCACTGATCAAACAGGATTGGCTATGACCGACACAGACAGGAAAATTCTTGATGCAGATGCTAAAGCTCAAAATGCACTCACCGCAGCTCTTTCTGATCAGATATATCTAAAGGTGATGAGTTGCACTTCAGCAAAGTCTATGTGGGATAAACTTGAAAACATTTATGAAGGAGATAGCAAGGTAAAGGAGGCAAAACTTCAGGTTTTACATAACAGGTTTGACGACCTAAAGATGCATCCCAATGAAAATTCAGATTCATTTTTTAATCGAATTACTGAAGTAGAGGGAGCAATTCGAGGTCTTGGAGAAGAAATCAAAGACATTGATATCGTTAAGAAAATATTGAGAAGACTTCCTCCCATGTACAATGCAAAGGTGTCAGCCCTCGAAGAAAGAGATCTATCCAAACTTTCTCTGGATGATTTGTTAAGTAGTTTAGTGGCATATGAGATGAGATTCAAACCTGAAGATGCCACGACTCACGTGAGCAAAGAAATGGCATTCAAAGCCATGGACAAACTGAAAATTTCAGAAGACAGTAGTGGTGATGATGAGGAAGAAAAAGAAATTCTTTCCCTCATCGCGAAGAAGCTGAAAAAGGGTAAAGGTAAATTTAGAGGTAAGTTACCTCTTGCATGTTTCCGTTGTGGAAGAGTTGGGCACATTGCCTCTCAGTGCCAAAGAAAGTTGGATAATGATGAGAGCGAAGCTGAAGACATTGAAAAGCCTCGGAAAAGGTTTTTCAAAAAGGGTGATTTCAAATCTGGAAAGAAAATGCAGAGGAAGAGCTTTGTCTGTGAGGAAGAAGATGATGATATTGAATTCTGTGAGGAAGAAGAACCAGAATTTAAAACTGAAAAACATGCTTCCATGATGGCTACCACTGAAATATCAGATTCTTCAATCAATAAAGGCATAAATAATCAGAGTACTGCCCTTGATAATCCAAAGGTTCAAATTAAGGATGCTTTCTCCAAGATTGAGAGTAAATGTAAGAAATGTAATAAGTGGAAGGAAATGGTCAAAGAGTCATCAGAATATGTTGATGAACTTGAAGCTGAAGTTGAACGTCTGGAAGAGTTTGTGAAAGTTCAGTCTAAAATCATTGAAAGCAATGATGATGTATTGGATCTTAAGATAAGAATTGAAGAGCAGGGAAAGGTCATCAATGACCTCACCTCAAGACTGGAAGAAAAGTCCAAGACTACTGAGGGTCTGGAGGAGGAAATTGTTACTCTTAGGAGTAAACTTGAGACCGAATCTTTTTCAAAAGAATCAAGGAAGAAAATACAACCTAGAATATTCTCAGATGCTGAATTATTGGAAAGAGCCAAATGTTGTTCTGATGGAGTTGAAAAAATCTTGAGCGTTCAAAGACCCGCCTGCATGGGAAAGCATGGAATTGGATGTGAAGCTGAGACATCAACTGCTGGAAATAAAGAAATTCAAAAGAAAGACAAAACGAAGGTTGAACATGTTGAAACTTTTTCTGAAGTGCTGAAAAAGGAACCCTCAATCCAAACTAGAAGGATAACTGACAATTACCATCAAACATTTAGAAATGATAGGCAGTTCAACTACTCTCACAGGGATGAAGGTATGAGGAGAAATTCAGGTGTGAAGGCATTCCCTCACATGAAGTGTCAATTCTGTGGCTATCTGGGCCATACTATGTCATATTGCGAAGAGGCAAGGAGTTTCTTTAATGGAGAAGATCTGGGAAATCAACAAAGGAGACCGATTTCTTATCCTCCATCTTATAGAAGAAATATCTTCTATGGTTACTGTTTTAATTGTTCTAACTTTGGCCATAAAGCTATGTTTTGCAGGCAGCGGTATGACAAGAGAAATTCATACAACACCCAAAGACGGGACAGGGTTCATCCTCCTGATGATGTTGTTCTCAAAAATAGTTTTTCTCTTCTGGAATAAGATTATGGGTATGAAGACTTAGATTATGTGGAAGAAAGTTTTAAAAGGCCATCAGTTTCTTATGCTCAATCCAATATCTCATGGAAAGAAAAGAAGAAAATCGAGAAATCCAATCTTGCGGAAGTAGCCCTCAAAGCTACAAAGAGTAGCAGCACCTGGATTCTTGATAGTGGATGTTCTTCCCATATGACAGGAAATGCTGACCTTCTGAAGAACATTGAAAAGAAGGTTGATGGAACAGTACGGTTTGGTAACGATGGCGCTCTGAAGATTAAAGGCAGTGGGAATACTGCTCTCGCCAACGGAGAGCTGAAAAAGACTGAAGTTCTTTATGTGGACGGTCTACGCCATAATCTCCTCAGTGTAAGTCAACTCTGTGACTCAGGGCTCATAGTAACCTTCAATCAAAAAGGTTGCACTATAAAAGGAAAAACAGGGAATTCTCTTATGAAAGGTTGTAGAACAGATGGAAACTTATATCAGGTTGACAGCAAAGTGAACTCTTGTTACTTGTCTGTTGACGAAGAAAACAATTTATGGCATCGAAGGCTGGGGCACATTAACCAACAAGACATGGAAAAGATATCTAAGCTGAAGATAGTCATGGATATTCCCATTCTAAAACGCGAACGGGAAAAATCTTGTGATGCATGTATTCGTGGGAAGCTGGTCTGTAATTCGTATCGTCCAATGAAGAAAAGGACATCACATCTTCTCGATCTCATTCACACTGATGTATGTGGCCCAATAAATGTTGCTGGAACCTATGGAGAGAGGTACTTCATCCTTTTCATTGATGATTATAGTAGAATGGCTTGTGTAATGGTGATTCATAGGAAGCGACAAGTACTTGATTGCATGAAAACTTATCGCCGAATTGCCGAGAATGACACTGGACGGTCAATAAAAGTCCTACGATCGGACAATGGAGGGGAATACACATCCATTGAGTTTGAAAACTATCTAGAGAAACATGGAATACAGCATTAGGTAGCTGCTGTGAGAACTCCACAACAAAATGGAGATGTTGAGCGTCGAAATCGACAGGTCAACGATATGGCCAGGACTATGTTGATTGAGAGTGGTATCTCTCGCCATTACTGGAAGGAGGCTGTTGAAGCTGCAGTTCACATTCAGAATCGAACAGGGCTCTACATGGGAGAAACGAAGACACCGTACGAATTATGGCATGGAAGGAAGCCTTCCTTGAAATACTTTCGGGTTTTTGGAAGCAAATGTTTCATCCGGAATAAAGAAGGAAACCAAGGAAAGTATGGTGACAATGCTGATGAAGGAATTTTTCTTGGGTATCCAATGAACAGTAAAGCATACAAGTGTTTCAATAAACGCTTGGGGAAGATTGTGGTAAGCAGTGATGTTAAGATAATTGAAGAGAAAACCACAAATGCTTCAAGGACGCCATATGCGGATGTGATGGACAATCAGGAAGAAAGTGAACGTGAAGAAAACACAAACACAGAGATAGAGGAAGTTGTTCAAAACTCTCAGCAGTCACATCATGATGTTGACTCAGAAGAAGAATCAGAAGAAGAACCTATAGCTGAAAAGAATGCTACTGAATCTCTCAGGAGAAACCGAAGAGCTGAGATTGATCCATCCAACATAATTGGGGACATGAATGCACCCACTCAAACAAGGAGGATGAGAAATAACACACCTTCTGCATTTCTATCAGTCGTAGAGCCAACCTCATTTGAAGAAGCTGCAATGGATGAATCCTGGGTGAAAGCCATGAATGAAGAGTTAGATCAGATTGACAAAAATCAGACGTGGGATTTGGTCCAGAGACCCAAAGGTCACAATGTGATTGGCACCAAATGGATTTTCAAGAACAAGTTTGATGAGCATGGCAATGTTATCAGAAACAAGGCTCGACTGGTATATAAAGGGTATTCTCAGATTGAAGGTGTTGATGTTGAAGAAACCTTTGCTCCAGTGGCTAGATTGGAGTCAATCAGGCTATTCCATTCCATGGCTCTCCAAAGAGGATATAAAGTATATCAAATGGATGTCAAGACAGCATTCTTAAATGGTGTACTCGAAGAAGAAGTCTACATTGAACAACCAGTGGGTTTTCTTCTTGGTGCTGATGAATCAAAGGTCTGCAAGCTAAAGAAAGCACTTTATGGATTAAAACAGGCACCAAGGGCATGGTATTCTAGACTAGATTCGTATCTCAAAAAGCTGGAATTCAAAAGAGGAGGAGTTGATCACAATCTCTATGTGAAGAATTCTCCAAAAGATCAGTTCATGGTTCTTGTTTACGTCGATGACATTATATTTGGTGGCAGCAAACAGAAATCAGTGGATGAATTTGCCAATCATATGAAATCAGAATTTGAAATGTCAATGATTGGGGAGCTCACATATTTCTTGGGACTGCAAGTGACTCAGAGGAAAGACTACACTTTTATCTCTCAGGAAAAGTATGCAAGAGAGCTGCTGAAGAAGTTTAACATGCAAGACTCCAAACCAATGTCAACTCCGATTGCAGTTGGAACCAAACTTGGGAAGCATGAGGATGGGAAATCTGTAGATCCCACCCTGTACAGGAGAATTATTGGGAGCCTATTGTACCTGACAGCGACACGGCCAGATATTGTCTTTGCCACATGTCTTTCTGCCCGCTTTCAGAGTAATCCAAAAGAGGAACACATGACAGCAGTGAAAAGAATCATGAGGTATATTCAAGGTACTTACAAGTATGGATTATACTTTGCTGTAGGAAGGGATAGTGAATTATCCGCATTTTCTGATGCTGACTGGGCTGGCGATGTTGTGGACAGAAAGTCCACCAGTGGTGGAGAATTCTTTATCGGAAATAATTGTGTTGGCTGGTTGAGCAAGAAACAAGAAAGTACTTCTCTTAGTACTGCTGAAGCTGAGTATATATCTGCCACAAAGTCATGCACTCAACTGCTATGGATGAAGCAACAATTAACAGATATTGGTGATGAGGTAAAGAAGCCAATGGTGATCTACTGTGATAACAAAAGCGCAATTGATCTCACAAAAAATCCGGTTCAGCATTCTCGTACAAAACATATTGAAATACGGTATCATTTCATCAATGAAAAGGTTGAACAAGGGGTGATTAGACTGGACCATGTGGGTACTGATAAGCAGGTAGCTGATATCCTGACAAATCCACTGTCAGCAGCTGTGTTTGAAAAGCATCGGTTGAACCTAGGTGTTCAACCACCTCCTGCTGCATAAGGAGGTTTCGAAACTCCCCTCTCCCCGTTTGTTTTAACTGTTTTTATCTGCTTATGGCTGTGATGCAGGTTTATGGGGGAGATACTATCCAGGGGGAGTATGGCTTGAGCTGAACGTTGAACAAACATTTCAGTCTTTGGTTTTTTTGTCAATGGGGGAGAAAGGAATAAATTCACGGCAAGAGAATTCAAGGCAAGAAATTCACGACAATAAATTTACGGCAAGAAATTCTTCTGTGATGGAAGTGTAAGATTGTGATGAGAAGTTTAATAAGGATAACATCGGGCATCATGGAGAATTTCAAAACACTAAGACCCAATTCAAGCTTCCTCTCTTGTTTTATACACCGAGCATTGCTCACGTAGAATTAGAGTGTTGGCTGAGTTGATTCTTGCGTTTTGGATTTTCTCATGGTTGGAGATCTATTGAATTTATTCTGATTGCCAACAAACCCAAAGGGGTAGATTGTTGGAACCAGGTTCTTCAAAGCATGATTTGGTGTATGGTTTGTGTTTGTTGTCAATCCTCAGTGGAAGTTCCGAATGTGTTCCAGCAAAGTGATCATACAGTTCAAGCAGACAACAGTTTTGAAGGTGGCGATGTTTCCCAGTGTTTGCCAAATTTTTGGGCCTCAAAATCGGAAAATGAAGACATGGATTGTCTGCAAAAGGAGATTCGCAGAAAAAGGAAGTGGTGCGCGAAATATAAGAGGCTTGCGCGAAAAACTTAAGTTAGGCGCGGAAAACAGCGGGATGCGCGAAATAGTTTTTCGCGCAAACAGTGTTTCAAATTCAGAGAGGTGAAAAATGGCAAAGGCATGGGCTGCGCGGAAAATCAGGGATGTGCGCGAAATACTTAAGTTGGGTGCGGAAAACAGCGGGATGCGCGAAATAGTTTTTTCGCGCAAATGCTGTTTCAGAATCAGTTTGGTGAAAGATGGCAAAGGCATGGGCTGCGCGGAAAATAAGGGTTGTGCGCGAAATACATAAGCTGGGCGAAAGATTACGCGCCAGATGAGATATTTTCCACGCCGAAGGGGATTTTGCGCGCAGTGGTCTCAGTCGCCTATAAATATGAGGTGACCCCTTCATTCGGTTCGTTGGAAGACTTAGAGAAGATCCGAGGTCTGATGCGCGAAAAGGATCGCATAAAGGAGCTTGCGCGAAATATTTGGAGTTGCGCGAAAAAGGGGATTTTTGCGCGAAATATTTTTCCACACCAAAAGAAAATGTTGCGCGCAATAGGATGATTTTGCGCACAAATGGTTGATGTTTCGCATATTTCTCAATAAGGTTTGTCTGCACGTTTTGGTTATCCAGTTCAGTGGTTCTGTGCGTTCTAGTGCATCTCTTCCGGACTTCGATGCAAGCAGAGTCTCGTGCTGAGCAGAGGCAAAGACTTCAATGCAAATTTATTGAAGAGACCTTCACGTCTATAAACTGAGTGAGACTTCACCAACGGCAGTGAGCCAGGGGGAGTCAATGGGAGTGACCCGAGGGAAGCATTGAGCTATCCCTAAACCTTATGTAAAGGCAGTGAGCCTGGGACAGAGTGTCTGTACCCGAACTTTTGTATCTGCAGCTAGTGAAGCATAGTGGATTTAGGTACGACCGACAATCTGTCGGCGTATGCTCCTTGGACGTAGCCCTTAGTGGTGAACCAAGTAAAAATTGTTGTGTCATCTCTCTGCATGTGAATGTTTAATTGCTGATCATATCCTTCATACAGGTTTAAGAAGTTCCTGCCAACGTGGGAACAAGATCCACAACTTTAAGAAGAAAAAGTTTCCACCCTGATTCACCCCTCCCCTCTCAGGGTGTCCCGGGGTCCTTCACTCCCCACACTTCCATAACCCGCTATGGAGGTCCTCAACATCTCCATTATCAACTAGCGTGGAGGTACTCCCCATGCCACAACCAATCTATGTGAAAATCCTCCCTGCACCACCATCAACCTAGCATCAAGGTCCTCTCAATCACCATTGTCATATGTTGTAGAGGTTCTCACCACACCACTATCAACAACCACAATGGTCCTCCCCATCACAATCATTATTTATTGTAGAGGTCCTCCCCACACTGCCATCATTAGGAAAAAAGGTATTCACTATCACCATCATTAGTTGTTTTGGAGGTTCTCCCGACACCGCCATCACCTGAAAAAATGGTCCTCCCTATCACCATCAATATCTATGGCAAAGGTACTCCCCATTTCACCATTAAACAACATTGAGATACCCCCATCAACATTATCAATGGTAGTAGAGGTCCTCACCACACCTCCATCACTAGGCACATAGGTTATTCCTATCACCATCATCAGTAGTTGCAGTGGTCCTCCCCACACCACCATCTCATTGAAAAGAGGTCTTCACCAATGTCATCATCAGCTATTACAGTGTTCCTCCCCACACTACAATCACCTAGAATATAGTTCCTCCCCATTACCATCATCAACAAGCATGGAGGTACTCCCCATGCTACTACAAATCTGATTGTAGTCCTACCTGCGCCGGAGTCAATTAGCATGATGGTCCTACTCATGTCACTCCCAAACAACATATAGGTCCTCCCAAAGCTGATTACATGCCAGGATTAGAAGAACCAACACTAGGGACTAGTCGATCATATCCTTGCTCTGGTTACTCTACATCATGATATGTCACTCTAGGATTCCACACCTTCCGGGATCCATCACCCCATCATATCGATGCACCAAGATTCCCTGACTTTTTGGCTCTATCAACTTGTCTTACTGATGCTCCATGCTTCCATGCCTTTTTTCTCCATCTCCCCTTCATACTGAAGCTCCATTCTTCCATGGCTTTGAGGTTCCATCACCCCAACATACCGACACTCTAGGCTCCATCACCCCATCATACCAATGCTCCAGGCTTTCACACCGTCCAGGATCCATCACCCAATCACACTAAAAATCCAAGATTCCATGTCTTTGGACCTCCATCACCGCATTGTACCAATGATATAGGCTTACACACCATTCGGGCTCCATCGGCACATTGTACCAATGCTCTAGGATTCCACTCCTTCCTGGATCCATCGCCCAATGTTACCAATGCTCTAGGATTCCATGCCTTCCGAGTTCCAATTCCCCATCGTATAGAAACTTTAAGCTTTTATTACTTATTGGATCCATCTCTCAATCACACTGACGGTCTAGGATTTCATGCCTTCTAGGCTCCATCACCAATTTTACAAACACTCCAATCTTCCATGACTTATGTCCTCCATCACTCCATCAGACTGATGGCATGATATTGCACATTAAATATTGTACCTTTCTTCCACAACTCATTTGGACACTTAAACCCTAATGGAATTTCATTTCATCCCAATCGCTATATGAAGATGTGTACAAATCCAACTGGGATCGACACCCCATCCATCTGTTCCACATTTCTTGTCAAATTATCCTACTTCTTGTGTCAGCATCCACCACATAGGTCCTCCCAAGGGTGCCAAAACCATCTCATGGTAAGGTCCCTGTGACAGTGCCCAACTCACACTTGGTGGAAATATGGCGTACACTGGGGGAATTTTAGGTGAATCACATCATAAAGATTCCCCCTTTATCTTCAATGGATCCCAAACCAACAAGATGGGGTGAAAGTGACAATGCATATACCACCATAATACTTGGTGTAGATCACACTAGTTTCATGATGTTAGACTACACAAACAACCAAAATCCCAGTTTCATGATGTTAAACTACAAAACAACCAGTTTCCTAGTTTCATGATGTTAAAATATATAACAAACATAATCTTGGTCGTATAACATTAAACTATGGGACAACATATTGATCAAATGAAACTAAACTATATGAGATTTTGGTCAAATCTATGTAACCTAAATCCACATCAAGCATTTCTAAAGTTATGTGACCTTAAAAAAACTATTACTCATCCTAATCAGATGATGTCAAACTGTATGATGCAATGTCCTTATAATATGACATTAAAATAAATTTCCAACGTCCTCATAACATGATGTTAAACTGTATAATTTCCCTATGTGTTGAACATAGGACGCCTCAAATCCTATAAATGAGATAACTCCACATCCTCATCGCATGATGTAAAAAAATTTATTCCATGACATCCCATATGAGAGAGTATTCTACATTTGGAACTGGTCTACTACCATGAAACATTCAATCCTACCTCGAGTTTCATATCCTTGAGAAGTGGTATGAATGCCTTTGTCGAATGCGCCTCATTGAAGTACTCAAGAGTGTTGTGGAGTGGAAACTAGAGTGTTATATTCTTCATGAAAATTCTCCCATTCCATCTACAATCTTCATGTGTGCCTTTATTTAGATCCAAACACTCTTCAACATCTGATGGGACCCCCTAATGGCATGGAGCCTAACCAAATAGATAACCTATTGTCCTAGACTAACAGATCAGAATAATTCAAACGACATTTTTAGATAGGTCATGTGTTTTTGAACATGGTCCGTGGTCGACCATTATTTTCTCATCATTATCCCTAGTGACACGATATTGATGTTGTGATTCAAATAATGTCAGCTGTTATCCTCCATCTTCATGATACTCCTACTATGATCTAGTTATTTGGGACCATGACTCAATCTTTCCACATCCTTATTTATATGTGGAACTCCAACACTCTTGTTGTTACCCCTCCATGAATCCATTTATATTGAGTAAGTATGCTAGTTTTTTTGGGATATTCAATACCTAAATTCTCCTCGCCCCTATTGTACTCTTCTAGGTGTTTGGAAAATACACACCACTTCTTGTTTCCCACACTAGGCATGGCTCACATCGGATTATGAGTCTTGCTGGGTGTGTACACAAGTGGTAAAGCTGAAATGTTTTCCGTTCTAGGAAAAAAGACCTTAAAATATCTTCATGCGTCGAGTTAATAAAAATTTAAACTATGTTGCATTGTAATAGTTGCATGAAAATAAAAAACATAACATTCAATGTCTTTACGACATGAAATTAAACTTCACAAACATGTCCCTTGAACACAATGTTGAACTAGGTGATAATAGTCCAAACTCAATTTCATTAAACTAAGAGCATTTTGTCTAAGAAATATGACCATAAACCTTTTGTAACACTAGGGTTTCTTATCTAGATTTTTGTGTGTTGGAACCACATTGTGTATAAGGTTCTATTTGTTGTCAATAGTTGTCAATGAAGATCAAAATTAAGGAGATGAAGAAGTAATCAAGAAGTACTCCAACAAATTGGAGGAATGGAAATTCAGACGATTGTTGTAGTGATCATAAGTTCAAAGAACATGTGTCAAAGGTGAAACATTGTTTACAAAAATGAAGAATGGGGTTTTGATGAATTTCATGAAATTCCTCATGATTTCATGAGAACCATGCAATAGACTTCTTGAAGAATTGAATCATTTGTTTTGCATGAAGTAGAGAATGATGGTTGAAGAAGAAGACATTGTTCAAGGGATTGGAATTCTGAGATGGCCATGCGGAGATTGAAATTATGAGATGGCCATGAAAATCACATTGTCTCAACATATAATGATTCTAAAGATGTTATATCAAAGGATATATATCACGATAGTGTAGTTTGTGATGAAAGTAGAAGACTTGTTGAAGGATACAGATCACTGAGAAGAAGTCTTTTTGAGGTTATTGTGGTTGTTGAAAAAACAAACAAATGACATAAAAATTTGTTGACAAAGGAGATTACATGGTGGCATGTCGATTTCAAGGGCTGTGGTTAATGATCCATGTTTGGTCAGAAAACGTCGACAAAGGAATGGATGATCTGGAGGTGGTACAAAAAGAGAAGATACGAGGTGGCGCTGTTTCCCAGTGTTTGCCCAATTTTTGGGCCTCAAAATTGGAAAATGAAGACATGGATTGTCTGCAAAAGGAGGTGCGCACAAAGAGGAAGTGGTGCGCGGAAAATAAGGGCTGTGTGCGAAATACTTAAGATGGGCGCGAAAAATAGCATGGTGCGTGAAATAGTGGAGTGATGTTTTTTGCGCAAATAGTGTTTCAGAATCAAAACGTCGAAAAATGGTATAGGAATGGGCTGCATGAAAAACCAGAGATGTGCACGGAAAAATTGGAATGTGCGCAGAAAAATGTTTTGCGCAGAATTTCTCGGTGAATTTTTCGCGCAAGCAGTGTATCAAATTAGAAATAGAGAAAATCAGCAAAGGAAAGAGGCGCGTGAAAAATCGGAGATGTTCGCGCCATGTGCGCGGAAAATAAAACTGGTGCGCGTAATGTTGGTTGTGCGCAAAATGTGAGTTTCATGTTTTACGCACAAGAGAGGATTCATGTTCAGAATGATAAAAAATGGAGAAGTAATGAGATTCACGAAAAACCAAGGCGGTGCGTGAGAATAAAAGGAAGGTGCGCGTAATTCAAACAATTGAGAGATAGTTTTACGCGCAGCAAGGGGTTTTCCGCACAGGATCAAAAATGCATATAAATATGAGGTGAACCCCTCTCATTCTGTGGGGCTCGACACTTAGAAAAATATCGAGCTCTGATGTGCGGAAAAATTGAGTTATGGTGCGCGAAAAGAAGAAGGGAAAAAGAAGGTGTTGCGCGAAAAAGGGAAGATTTGTGCGAAAAAGAAGAGTTCTGTGAAAAGCCTTTTACATGACAAAAGTTATTTTTACGTGCAAGGTTTAAAGTTTACGTGAAAGGCACTGGGAAGGGTGCACGAAAATTTGGGGGTCCCATAGGCCTTTGACAGGTGCTTAGCACTCTCAAATCTGCTTTGCGAAGACCGAAGAATAGTGAACCATTTGGTTCTTTGAAGAGAAGTGGTACCGCACACACATGACTAGTGTTTAACATCCTCATTGTGCTTTGCGAAGAGAAGAAGAACAGTTCATGCAACTAAACTCATATCTACACAGAAATAGGGGAATATATCAATACACTCAGGTGTTAGTATTGATAATCAAAGGAAGAGAAGAAGAAGATATAGTGCATTCAGTTATTGAACTAAAGTAAAATGTTGAATACAAAAGAGAATCAACTCAGGACTTTGATTCAAGAAAAGTCTCATGTTGAATAGGAGAAAAATACTTCATTGCAAATCTATTGAAGAGACCTTCACGTCTATAAACTGAGTGTGACTTCATCGACGACAGTGAGCCAAGGGGAGTCAATGGGAGTGACCCGAGGGACACAGTGAGCTATCCCTGAACCTTTTGTAAAGGCAGTGAGCCTAGGACAGAGTGAATTTTCCCGAACCATTGTAATCCACAACTAGTGAGGATTAGTGGAATTTGGTATGACCGACATCTTGTCGATGTATGCCCCTTGGACATAGCCCTTAGTGGTGAACCAAGTAAAATTGCTGTGTTATTTATTTTCATGTGAATGTTTCATTGCTGATCATATCCATCATATATGTTTAAGAAGTTCTTACCAACTCGGGAACAAGATCCACAACTTTAAGAAGAAAAAGTTGACACCCTGATATACCCCTCCCCTTTCAAGGTTTCTCGGGGTCCTACAAGTAGTATCAGAGGGATGTTAACTTTTGTTGGATACTATATAGTAATCCTGTCCCAATAGGATTTGAGTTTCTTTCCTAATGTCAACAATAAAGAGCAGTCTTGATAATGACGCAGTCATTTCTGAGCAGAAGTCCACATCTAGAAAGACCATGACAAATAGGAAAAAGAAAGAGAAGAAGCAGTTGAAGAAGTCCCTCATTTCCAATGAAGATGCAATGTCTTTTCCTCCATGCCATTAAAATAATGAAGAAACATCAGGCTTAGAAAGCATCGAGCAGGTGTCTCGGAATTCTTCAAGAGGAAAGGATGACACCCCTAATTCAAGATTTCATGAAAAACCCAAAATATATCTGCATGATATTCCTGAAGAAAGAGTTGCTATTATTTGTAACCTATTCCAATATATGTAGGTTGAGATCACTTGATTAGAAAGGGAAGCTGACAATATGGAAAAGGGATTTGAATGAAAAGTTCTGGAAAGTATGATTCTC
Source organism: Viscum album (assembly GCA_963277665.1). Lineage (NCBI taxonomy): Eukaryota > Viridiplantae > Streptophyta > Magnoliopsida > Santalales > Viscaceae > Viscum > Viscum album. The sequence continues at coordinate 643,965,934 of OY728125.1, read as the reverse complement.
ACTAAACAGATTAAAGTCTTTAAAGAAAACGAGGAAGTCAATAGGACTCTAAAAGAAAAGATCCATGCACATGAAGCTGAGCTGAAGAAGGGCACTGAAGTCAATATTTTTTGTTTGGAAGAAACTTCCATGAAATTCAGGGAACTTAAATCTTTGTTACAAAACAAAGTTAAGATGCATGAAGATGAGGTTGAAATATTGAAGAAGACTTTTGAAGAGAAGATGATCATGATTGAAGATCAGAAGATCATCCTAAATATTGAGTGTCAAAAATTGGAAGCCCAGTTGACCAAGATTGAGAATACACATATTGAGACTTCACGAAATAATGAAATGATTAAGGCATGTACTCAATGTTCGTTGGAGGAATCTAAATCTGAAATAACTCCAACATGTTACAAGATGTTTATGGAAACTCTTGATTATCCACATCAAGAATCAGTTGCTGCTGGTACTGAATGCTCACTAGAGGATTCTGTTGTCGACAGTCCTCCAGCATGTGATAAGAAGATCATGACTTCACTCATGGATCTATCACAAGAAACTGAGAAATTGACGGTACCATTCAAACCATCTTGTACTCATGTTTCTAAATATGTTCCTATAATCAGTGCAGGTTGGAAGAAAAATTATAAACAAGTATGGATGGGGAAAGGTGAGAAGAAGAAACCTACAACAATGTCTAGGGTGGATGGGAAGAAAAAGGAGGAAGTTGGTTCCTCAAATAGAGGACAAAAAATTAAGAAGAAGGCCCAACAAACTCATATAGAAGATACAAAGAAGAAAATATTTGTGGGTCAATGTTGGTGTTGCAACAGATTTGGGCACTGTGCACTGGATTGTTTTTATAATCCCTTACATGGAAAAGCAAAGGGAAAGCCTATATCAAAGGGAAGGAAGCTAGAGAAGAAGAAGCAACATTCGTAGGTCCAGAAGCATCTGTTTACCACAAAAAGATTTGGAATTCTTGATAACATCTGTGATGTATGCAACAACAACAGTCACAAGGCAGGAATATGTCCATTTCAACATGATTTCACTATTGATAAAAAAAGAAGACCTCTGATTCCGGTTAAGCATGAAGGAAGTACCTTGGGAAGAAATCAGAAGAATTTTATGAACACATATTTTCCCAAGAAGATCTCAAGTAGGGGATCTGAGAAGCCCCAAGATTTTAGATCCATGAAATTGAGGGGTCATTCATCCAAAAGAAACACTATGTCGGATGAAACTCATATGAACCCATGTGGAAGACCCAAACCAGTTACAACAGTTCCAAATGACATATTGGTCATCTGGCCCAATGATTTGAAAACAATGAGGAAACTTGAAGATGAAAAGGCCAAGGCTTGTGACAAAGGAAAAAAAACTTTCACGTGATGAAGAAAGAGAGCAGGAGAGATTGCAAACAAAGAGAAACACATGTGTCAAAGATGTTTTTTGTGAGAGATGCAATAAATCTGCTCACATTGCAAAAGGTTTTCTAACCTTAATACCAGAGCAAGAAGCAGTCGTTAAGAGGAGTAATAATGTATCATTCATGATGGCTATTAAGCAGAACAATTCCCCACACAAAGTAGAAGAGAATGTGAAGAAAACCATGCCACATAAACAGATGTCAGAACATATGTTCAAATGTGCAGGCATGAAGACTAGAGTGAACATAGGAACTTGGTTGAGAAAATCATCCCAACCATGCAGCTCATGTTGATGAAGCAAGTAGGAACCAACTTATTCCTGTAATCATCTGTGTATTATATTTGTGCTAATAATGCAGGTAATTGAATGTGAAGAATGCTCTCAGGGGGAGAACCTGAGAAGTATTGAATGCTATCAACTCTTGATAGCTAAGCTAAAGATGTTTCCATCCTTGGAAGATTCATCAATTTATATTCAATGATTAATATGGTGAAGGATCACTCTTGATGATGATTACGAGGAGTGTTTCCCTTGAGGGGAGAAAAATGAAGAACCTTCTAAAATGACTCTTTCAATCAATATCAACTCCTGCTGGACTCAAATGCAGTTACTCTGTGAATTTCATGAAGAAAATGTCAATGGAGAAGGTATGCCATTTCTCAATATCTATCCCTTGGTCACTTAGATCAAATATCATTCTACAAAGGGGGAGTAACTTAATTGATCAGTGACATAATAAGAATGGATGTTCCCCAATGTCACTTATTCTGCCGATAACACTTGAATGTTTTTGATCTGTTTGCTGATGTGAGTGTAGGAGTATCAGGATGATTATTACCTATCGCTTTTGATTTCTTCTACCTGAAATAAAAGTGGTAAACCCTTGAAGACAAAATACATGAGTTCTCATCTCATGTCGGTATCATGATCTGTGAATAATGGACAGCCTTGTTGACTTAATAAAATTGTCTGGTTTTCTACATCGAGCATTGCTCAAGTAGACTTAGAGTGAAATGATTAATGGAACATTTATTAAGTATGGTTTGATAACCTACCTTCCATGTGCTTTGTATTTCTTTTCAATAATGGGGAGTGAAATTGAAATGAAAGGTTGAACAAAGAACGGTTGCTGAGAAGATTCTCATTTTGACATTAACAAATTCATTTCAGAAGATATGTAAGGTATTGACAACAAATACAAAGGGGGAGATTGTTGGAACCACATTGTGTATAAGGTTGTCTTTGTTTTCAATAGTTGTCAATGAATATCAAAATGAATGAGATCAATAATTAATGAAGAAGTACTCCAATGAATTGGAGGAATGGAAATTCAGACGATTGTTGTAGTGATCATAAGTTCATAGAACATTTGTCAAAGGTGACACATTGTTTACAACAATGAAGAATGGGGTTTTGAAGAAGTATATGAAATTCCTCATGATTGCATGAGAACCATGCAAGAGACTTTTTGAAGAATTTTATTATATGTTTTTCATGAAGTAGAGAATGATGGTTAAAGAAGAAGATAGTGTTGAAGGGGTTGGAATTCTGAGATGGCCATGCGGAGATTGAAATTATGAGACGGCCATGCACATCACATTGTCTCAACATATGATGATACTGAATCTATTCTATCAAAGGATATATATCATGATAGTGGAGTTTGTGATGAAATAAGATGAGTTGCTGATGGATACAGATCACTGAGAAGAAGTGTTTTTGAGGTGATTGTGCTTGTTGACAAAACAAACAAATGACATACAAATTTGTTGACAAAGGAGATTCCATGGTGGAATGTCGAGTTCAAGGGTTGTGGCTAATGATCCATGTTCGGTCAGAAAACATCGAAAAAGGAATGGATGATCTGGAGGCAGTACAAAAAAGCAGATACAAGGTGGTGCTGTTTCCCAGAGTTTGCCAAATTTTTGGGCCTCAAAATGGGAAAATGAAGACATGGATTGTCTGCAAAAGGAGGTGCGCACAAAGAGGAAGTGGTGCGCGGAAATTAAGGGTTGTCCACGAAATACTTGAGTTGGGCATGAAAAATATCATGGTGCACAAAATAGCGGAGTGAAATTTTTCGCGCTAATAGTGTTTCAGAATCTAAACGTTGAAAAATGGTAAAGGCATGGGCTGCGTGAAAAACCAGAGCTGTGCGCGGAAAAATGGGAATGTGCATAGTAAAATGTTGTGCGTAGAATAGCTCGGTGAATTTTTCGCGCAAGCAGTGTATCGAATCAGAAATACAGAAAATCCGCAAAGGAATGAGACGCACAAAAATTGGAGATGTTCGCGCCATGTGCGCAGAAAATCAAACTGGTGTGCGTAAAGTTGGTTGTGCGTAAAATGTGAGGTTGAAGTTTTATGCACAAGAGAGGATTCATGTTCAGAATTATGAAAAATGGAGAAGTAATGAGATGCATGAAAAACCAAGGCGGTGAATGAGAATAAAAGGAAGGTGCGCGTAATTCAAAGAACTGAGAGACAGGTTTTCCCGCAGGAAGGGGTTTTCCACGCAGGATCAAAACCCCCTATAAATATGAGGTGAACCCCTCTCATTCTGAGGGGCTCGACACTTTGAAAAATCTCAAGCTCTGATGCGTGGAAAACTTAAGGTATAGATTGGTGCATGAAAAGAAGAATGGTTGCACAAAAAAGAATGTGTTGCGCGAAAAAGGGAAGAGTTGCGCGAAAAAGAAGAGTTCCGTGAAAAGCCTTTTACGCGCCAAAAGTTATTTTTATGTGCAAGGATTAAATTTTACACGCAAGGAACTGGGAAGGGTGCACGAAAATTTGGGGGTCCCGTAGGCCTTTGACAGGTTCTTAGCACTCTCAAATCTTCTTTGCGAAGACGGAAGAACAGTGAACCATTTGGTTCTTTGAAGATAAGTGGTACCGCACACACATGACTGGTGTTTAACATCCTCATTGTGCTTTGAGAAGAGAAAAAGAACAGTTCATGCAACTAAACCCAGATCTACAAAGAAATAGGGGAATATATCAACACACTCAGGTGTTAGTATTGAGAATAAAAGGAAGAGAAGAAGAAGATATAGTTCATTCAGTTATTGAACTAATGTAAAAGGTTGAATAAAAAAGGGCATCAAATCAGGACTCTGATGCAAGAAAAGTCTCATGCTGAACAGGAGACAAATACTTCAATGAAAATCTATTGAAGAGACCTTCACATCAATAAACTGAGTGTGACTTCACCAACGGAAGTGAGCCAAGGGGAGTCAACGGGAGTGACCCGAGAGACGCAGTGAGCTATCCCTGAACCATTTGTAAAGGCAGTGAGCCTGGGATAGAGTGACTGTTCCCAAACCATTTTAATCCACAACTAGTAAAGATTAGTGGATTTTGGTACGACCAGAAACTTGTCTGCGTATGCTCCATAGACGTAGCCCTTAGTGGTGAACCAAGTAAAATTGTTGTGTTATCTCTTTGCATGTGAATGTCTCATTGCTGATCATATACATCATACAGGTTTAAGCAATTACTACCAATGTGGGAACAAGATCCATAACTTTAAGAAGAAAAAGTTGACACCCTAATTCACCCCTCCCCTCTCAGGGTGTCCCGGGGTCCTAAATTGTGGGGGTATACCATTGACATTATATAATTAATTGAGGCATGACACCTAAATTTTTGAGTTCCACATAGACATATCCATGATCCATGACTATAAATTTAATTTTCCCAGGTTTGGATTTAAAACATAATTCACATCTAGTCAATCCCCCTAATGGAGATGGTTTCATTCCACTTGGGATCACCTCACATCCTGGGCCAACACTGAAATGGATTCTTGTTCACAAATTTAAGATCACGTGTTTTGAACACAGTTGAAATTTGATTATTCATTTACACACATCACCATTTACTATTTTAGGTGTGGGTATTGTGTTTTGAACATGGTCAATAGTGATTCTACACATCAATTTTTGATTCTATAGTTTGGATCATAGAGGTCTCGATTTACATAGTTTCTACCTCTATATGTTCTAGTGAAACTCCAACCTCTTTGATGTCAGCCCTTTATGAATATATGCATGTTGAGTGGGAATCACTACCAAAAATTTGAGCTACACCAACACATTTATAGCAACCGTTTAAAAAAACTGTGGCTATATTTATCTGAAATCGATGATTGAAAATATGGATGTGGATGCACCCATAACCCCCCGATCTTACTCCTCCCCATCCCCTACCTCCCACGTGATACCTCATGATCCCTCCTTCCTCCCACCCCTCATGATCCTTCCTGCTCTTGCAATGCGGTGTCCCCACATCCCCATCAACTTAGCTCCGGTGCACCCAAGCAACCTCTCCACCAATGAAGCCACCCTACCTCCCTGTCTACAAGGCTAAGATTACACTAACATCACAACTACCCTCCTCCTCCATCGTCTTTTGCCTCCTCCTAACACTACTATCACACGACAACACCAAATTCTATAGTTTTCCTCTGATATGGCCACCACACCTCCCCAAGATCCTTCTCCACTAACGTGGCCACCCCACCTCCATCCAATTTATACCACATGGTTTCTCTAATTAAAAATCATTAGCCTCTCTAATTTTCACTAGTAAAATTTATGTGATTCAATTTTTTATATTCTTTATTGTCAGTTTTATCCGGGATAGGGTTTCATTTTTTTGACTTATTCTATAGGGTGTGATTTATTTGATTTTTTTTATTTTGTATTGGGGTTTTCCTCTATATTTATGTTGATACAGTTGGTTTGATTCCAGTAATTCTTTGACACCATTCATTAGTCAAAATTAAGATCCTTTCAATCCATATTTTAAATCTAGTTTTTTTATTTCCTAAACTTGTAACTAAATAAGATGGGGGTTGTGAGAACATTCACCCCTTGGATTTCATCACACTTGTAAGACTTTAAAATTTAAAGCAACATTTACAAAAAATAAAAAATGGGAGAGTTATACCTCTATTTGGGTTTTATATTGATCTAGATGAAACCAGAGAAGCATGTCTCTTTACTAATATCTAATTCCCCCAGCATTTTTTCTTTATATTTATTGGCACTTAATAGAGATTCCTTCAATCAAATTTCTATATTATTATTAATGAAATAATTATGATTTTTTTATCATGAAAGAAATATATTCATTACAAATATCTTTTTAAGGCTGCTTATTTTCCACCATCTCTTTGGCTGTTATAGTAAAATTAAAAATGATCAGTATTAACATAGATATAAGTACTCCAAATCAGACCATACCTCATGATGTTTAGTTTGGTTAAAATTGGGTAGTAGTAGACGTTTTCTTACTGCTAAACTCTCTAGATTCATTATAAGCACTGATATAGTTTTTATTCCTTCCAAAAAATATGCACAATGGATCATATTGTTTTAACAAGATATAAGTATCCAATTTCATGGTGTCACTGGTCTTTGTCTTCTCCGAGAGTACGTGAGAGCAAGAGAATGATACAAATGAAGCATAATGATCTTCAAAATGATCTCCATGGTAAATAAGGCCAAAAAAGGGCCCTTGTGGGTGTATTTATAGCCTCAAATATCTTTAGGATCATTATATTGGATTTGGGGGTAGAATAGAGTCATTGTAGTTTGAATTAAGGCATGCAGGTCTCTCCATAAACAAATAATTTTTTAGGTAATTTAGATGACAATAGGTAGTCAGTTGGTGTCACTGGCTAGTCATTTTAACATAATGGTGGAGGATATCAATTAAGTCGTTCACACACATATCGAGTTATCCATCTGGTCTAATATTGTTTTGTAAAATTTATAAAATGTAAATATTTAATTTTACGAAATGAAATGGTTAGAAACATAATTTGGTGTTTGTGATTATTAAAACCACCTAAAGGAGTGATTTGTATAATGATCTTTGTTTGGTACTAGTTAATTATCCCACCACCATTTTATAAATCATGGGGAACCAAGAGTAGCTAGTAGAAATTTTTGAGAACACATGTTTCACTAGATTGAGATTACAGTAGGACTAATATACCTTAGTATGGATTATTCCATTATTTGGGATTTTTCTCCTTGGTTAGGAAATATTGTGTGTGAATGAGCATAGGGGGGGTGTATTTCATCAGGCTCTCCAATTAGATGGATCCTTTTTATTATTTTTTATGTTTTCCCATAATTTACTAAGTTACTATGATCCCTAGTATTTGGATATATTATGTTTCTTGTTTTTCTTTTAATATTATAATAGGTGACTGGTTATGATTTATGTTTTCCTTATTTTAGTATTGTTGTTATCATCATTATTTTCATTGGTGTTTCTTATTCAATTTTATAATAACTAACTTGTCCATTTTAAAACTAATGAATAAAAATTTTAGAAAGGTTTTATAACTCTATTTATGTACTCTTTAAACATTGGTAATTAAAATAGAATGTTTTAATGTTTTTATACTTCATGTTTTAAATGGAACAATTTAAATTTAAGAAGGGAAATAGATTTTTATTAGTTATTAAAAATAAAATAGAAAACCTGTGTTTTTAAATTACATTTAAAATTATAATGAGAAAGATGTTTTATTTAAAGTTTATGAATGAGGTGTGACTTTTTGGAATACATATTGGAAACTTGTTTTCACACTTATTATCTATTTTAGTTTAATTGTTTAGAATATGGTTCCATGGGGAGCTCTTATGGTATTTGAGTTGGATGGTGAATGTGATCGTTTATTCATGACATGTAAAATCTATTTGGTCTTTAAATAATATTTTATAGTCTAGGTAAAACCCTAGGGCATTTCTCAAAAAGTGTGAAAGGGGTTATAATGTGATTTTTAATTATACCTAAAACAAATTTTAGTGACTTAAATTTACCAGTTGCATGTTATAATATTATTTCAGTTTCCTATAATATTTCTTTGTTTTTCTTATGTTTGAGAGATTTAGAATGAATTATTAAATTATTATCTTCTCATTAATTTGTTTGTTTATTTGTCAAATTTGTAGTCATTTAAGAGCCAATAAATGACATCACAATCGAATAATATGATGCTCTCAAGGTCAAGATTCAAGTTCTCAATATGCAGTTTGTTAAATCTTCTTAGTATTCAACAAACATAGTTGGCGCAGATGCACGCCGACCTTTTATGGAGGTAAGGTTTGTGGAAATTAATTGAACATATATGTATGTGATAATTTTTTAACATATCGAACAATATTTTGACATTTGAGGTAAATTTTATAAATGTGAAAATTCTTATGTTTTTTCATATTTTGTAGGATGAATTCCAATATGCATTCTTATGTTTTTTTAGCTAGTGTATGTCAACCCCCCGTACATAAAATATTTATCATCTCCCCATTATTCTCTTATATTCATATATCATTATAGTTTTGTATTTCTTTGTTGGTTATGTGCAATGACATCCTATAGAGGTAATCATTATTGATATTAATCAAACATGCATCCATTGTTTTGACATTTGGTGAAAATAATCAAGCTTCCAACATTTTCGAGGTTTCCCAGTTAATTATTGATCCTCCTTCTCAAAATTTACCTCTATTTTTTTATGTTCAAATTATCCATAGAAATATTGTTTTTATCAGTTGGTGTTTTGAAACATCTTCTTATAGAGGTTAGATTATTTGAAATCAATAGAATATTCCTACGTGTAATATTATTTTTACATTTACTATAATTATTATAACTTCCCAAATTTGTTTCCCTATTCATTCAACCGTAATAATTTCACAATATAAAATTAGTAGGTGTTTTTCAACTAGGTTCCCACAGAATTGGTCATTCATTATTTTGGGGATGTTTCTGGATCTGGTAACCTTATTACAAAGGATGGGGTATCACTTGTTCAATCTTCATTAACGATTCCTATTCGATTTCATGTAAGTATTATTATTTTTTTTATTTTATTATGGATTTTTTATTTATGTGCTCATCAGTAGGGTATTATTTTTGAAATTTTTTCACATTGATAGATAATTTTATCAAACATTGTGATAAAAACAAAACCCATCTCTTATTGGACATTATATTCCCTCTATGTAGTGGGTGTTCGGTGTGCTTTCTGGCTAGAATGTTCATTTTTGGACTGGCCTGCATAACTTTTTTAATGCAAGGTATTTTTTGGTGTTAGTTTATGTAGACTACCAACACCATGATGTATTTTTTCATTGACCAAATATGTTTTTTTAATTCTCTAATACTATCTCTATTCATTTTTAGAAATCATCACGTTTTCCTTGATCTATAATTTTATATTCATTTTTTAAGAGTACAAATTTCTCATTTTAATTTCTTCTCTATTGAATAATTCATTCAGTAATTGAATTGGTTTATCACACTGTATTTATATTAATCTCATCTAATTATTTTTTATCATTCACATTGTTTTTTATTATACCATATTAAATTTAATATGATATCAAAATTAATACATCAGAAAGTTAGGCCGAGCTCTCTAATACTTTTGTGGGATTTGGTGTTAGTTTTAGAAATCCAACACATCTAAAGAAATAGGAGCAAAGTCATTCTATCAACGAAAATTATTATGATTATTTGTTTCTTGTTTTTAGTTTTTGAAGTTCAGTTTTATTATTTTTTATTTTTCATGAAATGATCATGAATTAATATGGGACATATGATCTAGTTCTATTGTCTATACAATTTTTCACTCTTGGATTTATATATTGGTTGAATTAAAAGTCAAATTGGTTGGAATTTTTAGGACTCAATACTAATGATTTGTATAGTATTATAAATAATAAAATATCAAAATAACTAGAATAGATAGTTTAAAAGAGGATGTAAAAATTGAAAATTAGATCAGTGAACACGTTTTTTTGAAGATGTAGTGTCTCTATAATAGAGTTTATGATATTGTGAAAATGGAAAGAATTTCTTTGTATAAAAAAATCATTTGGATGGACAATATATGGCCCTCAGGGGACTTTAATGTTCAATGGAATTTCAATCATAAGATCTCGAGGAGAGCAGGAGATCCGTAAAACAGATAGTTAAGTTTGGTCAATAACAACAACATTTGATTATCCATAGAAATGAATAACTTAAACAAGGCCAAAACCATGTGGTTTAAACACAAAAGTCAATTTTACCATTCTAGGTTGTTATCTTAATGAACCCTTCACCACACATATTTTACAAATTTCTTACTTGATGTTTCTGACTTTAATGTCACAATAATACTTTGAATCAATGAAAGAAACCATGATTTTCATGTTGGACAAGATTTTTACCCTTCAAAGTGCCATTTTGGTTGAATCAAGGTCAATAAAATCATTTTTGTGTACTTGTTTTTGATTTGTACCCTCAAAATGTTCACTGGTATGAAGGAAACATATTTTTTGAGGACAAGACTTTATCAAGGGATTTTTGGGATGTTCTTGATTAAATTTTCAATGAGGTGGTAGATTACAAATGGCATGGAGCAACATGCCCAGATTATAAACTATATAAGAATGAAATTTTCTCTTCTTTCATTGGTTAAACTTATATATTTCATCTATAAATTTAGGTATGTATGAAAATAACCACATTACAAACTAGTTTCAGAAAACAAGATTACAGTTCTTGAAGATTTTGGATTAAATATCTTTTTTTATTGGTACTATGAATTTCAAAACCACTATATGATATTCACGCTTGTAGAAAATTTTGATGACAATTGAATAATCAGAGAACCTTTGGGAATATTTTTCTTTTAACTTCTTGATCAGTTATAAAGATTTAAGATGCATTTTTTGATCAAAACTACAATTTTTTAGATATTTTTTTATTACCTTCATGACCAATTACCAAAATCAAGCGAATTATTATTATTTTATAGTATACAATTCTTGTATGAATGGTGTTTTATTTAGTTTTTTATCTGAAAATGGAGTAAAATCTCCCATTAAAATATAAATTTTTTTATAATCTTATGGAAGTCACAACATATGTATATTTGTCTCATATTACTATTACACAATTTGTGTATCATAACTTATGTGTGTCTCATATGTTTCTACTGTGATCTATTTTGTGTACTAAATATATATTTTGGTTTAGATACATGAAAGTGAAACACAATTAATGTTTACTATGGGATGAATGCATATGACCTCTCAATGCTTGATAATGCCTAACAACAAGCCAGACTTTCCAAAATCAAACAATTGAGGACTTATAATTATTACATTGTAGTTATCAATTCCTTTGGAAACATAGAAATTGAACTCCTGAATTATGAGTTTCTATTATATTGTATCATTTAAACATCATATATTCTCTTATTTTATTTCTTGCATGCAATTATTTTCTAGGAATGCGTATTGGAAAAAGTTCAAATCATGTGCACGCTAATCTATAATTAAATTATTATTCCATGAAAATGAATGGGTTACAGTGCAAGGAGGGAGGGTGTGTGTGTGTGTGTGAGGGGGGATTTAGGGGGGGGGTGGGGGTAAGGGTTGGGGGTCTTTAGGGGATGGTGGGACTACTAGGGGGAGGGTGTAAGGGGAGGGGGTAGGGGTATGGGGGTCTGCAGGGGGAAGGGGAGGGGGTGTGCAGTGGAGGGTGGGGGTGCTGATGGTGGTTAGAGGAGGGGGTGGGGGTGTAAAGGGGTATGAGTAGGGGGTCTGCAGGGGTTGGGGTAGGGGCATGGGGTCTACCAGGGAAGGGGGTGTTCATGGAGGGAGGGTGGTGTCTAGGAGGGGGGTTTAGGAGGGAGGGGGTGTACAAGGGGAGTGGGTGTCCTGAAGGGAGAGGGTGTCCAGGAGGGGGGGATAAGATGTAGGGTGGGGGTGTATATGATTGTGAGGGTGTGTTTATGAGGGAGGAGGAGGGGTTCCAGGAGGCTCTATAGGGAGGAATGGGGGGTATTTAGGGGGTACAAGGGGGCTATGTATTGGGGAGGGGGTATGTAGGGGGGTTGCAAGAGGGTCTGTAGGGGGAGTGGGTGTTTGGGGGTGGAAGTATGTGGGGAAGGGAGTATATATGGGAGGGGTTTATCTAGGGAGGGGTGGGGTCAATATATGTTAGGGTAGTTTAGGAATGAGGGTTTTTCTTGAAAGGATGGGGCGTCAATGAGGGGGGGGGGGTCTATTTTGGAAGGAGGGGGGTCTATCTAGGATGGAGGGGGGTGTATATCTAGGGGAGTGGGGTGGGGATTTGTATGGGGAATGGGGTTTTAGGGGGAGTGGTGGAGGGGTGTGGGCTTTGCAGGAGGTTGGATACTGCAAATGGAGTGGGTGGGGGGAGAGAGTATTCATGGGTGAGGGTTGGGGGTGTTTTTTTTGAAATAGGATGACCTATAGCCACAATTTTAAATTGTGGATAAATATGTTTATCCTTTGTTTCAAGTTGTGTCTCTAAACCCTATATGGATTAATATTCATCCATGGTTTCAAACAGTGGCTATAGGGATTTAGCAACGGCTTGAACCATGGCTATAGGTCTTTAGCCACAGTTTGAATTGTGGCAATAGGGATTTAGCAATAGTTTAAAACCATGGATATAGGTCTTTCCCTATAGCCACACCAAAACTTTACCCAGTTCATTAAACCATGGATATAACCAATTTCCACCATTTTTGGGCTTATAGCCATGGTTCCAAACCATGTATATAGTCTAAATTCCAAGTAGGGAATTCCAATATCATTGGGATATTCTCAACTCATAGTTTATTCATGTTGTATGTACAATTACATATGTGATATGGAAAGCCTAACATAACAACTTATTTCCCACACCGAGTATTGATCATGTGGGCTTAGGATTCTTGGAAGAGTTTGTACCCACATAGTGGAGCTGCAGAGTCTCAAGTATAGACTCTATGACCATGAATTAAGAGCCCTTAGGTCCAAAATCTATACACATAAACTAATATCCTCTTCATGATTCTATTAAGAATGTGTTCTTTGGTTTTGATCATTCTAGGTCCCCATTAACGTTGGTTTTAAAACTCCCCCACACTACACATGTCCATCAGATGTACTAACATCCTGATTTGATGATGCTAAATTGCATAAAGACACTCACTCCTTCAAAATTATGCTAAAATTTACTACATAATCTTAGATTCAGGATGTTAAACTACATAACAACCCCTGTCCAAGCTGATGGATGTACAAATTCTTAGCACCATTTGTCTAGATTACTTGGTATTAAATTGTACGATGATTTGGTCCAAACTATATGAACATAAACAAATATATTATCTTATATGAATCATGAACTTTAATCGTATTCATACATCCCAAAAAAATGACATAAATCTATGTTTAATCAGCCAAATTCTATTAAATTAAACTGTATAACTTCCCCTATCCATGATTTTTGATATAAAATTTCCCATCACCATCATCCTAGTTACATGATGTTAAACATTATGATATTTTGGAAAAACCTCTATGAACATAAACCAAGAGACTCAAGTCTAGTAAACAGGACCTTAAACTATATACATACATCCCTGAAACATGACATTAAACCATGGTACATCTTCTAGGTGACATGATGATAAAATTCATTACATCCCCCATCCTTACCTCTCATTACGTTAAACTGCATGGACCAATCTTGTCACATGAACTTAAAATAGTGGCATCATCATCTTGGACACATGAAAAAAGGCATAACATCATAGCTTTCTCACATGAGAGGACATCACCATTTCCCCTAGTAACTCATGATGCCATCCTTAAAGATCATCGTATGGCATTATTCCCATCCTTATGGGATAGATATTGACACATTGAGTTTCCATCTTTTTCCAGCCATTTAGAAAAACCATTACATAAAAAATGTCCCCTCTCTGTGTATGGTCTAGACTAGTGTAGGGAGACTTTCATTCCAGAACTATGTGTGACATGATTATTGTTGTCATGGGATACAGAGTGAAACTCGAATAATCAAATATTGGGTCTAGAGACAACATTCTCTTTTCTTCAGGTTGGGTCACCTATGTTCTTAATACCCAAATTTAAATTGAAAAAAATTCCAAAACTATATATGGATTGATTCCCATCCTTAAGGGATACGTAGAGATGAACATACACTTTTTGTTTGGGTCCAGCTACAATGTTCCATCTTTGTGACAATGGTTCACTCCTATCTTTACCATATGAAATTAAATTTAATGGAATTTTAGAACTACATATGGATTGATTCCATTGTTTATGGGATACACAAGAACTCCAATGAACTTTGTCTTTAGGACCAACCATATTCCTTCCAAATAAATATATGGTACATCATGGATTTCTGTGATCCTTATTTACATAAGATTATAGCAGTCACATTATACATATACCATTAAAGGTACTCACCCTTAATGTCCTAGTTACATGATTATAAACTGCAATGTAGTCCTCATCCTAGAGTCACAATGATAAAAGATGTGGAAACCAATATCCTTTCTGCAAGAATTTAAACTTCACAGAATTCAAGAACTACATATTACTTGATTCCCATCTTCATGGTATATGTAGTGATGCATTGATATTTTGTATTCATGTCTAGACACATGTTAACAAACATTTTTTTTATTTTTCATCCTTTTCATTTGACACTGATCTATTAAATTGCTACATCCATGTGCTACATCATGAGAGATATCCTCTAAAATTGGTTTGGATTCCTCAACCTGATATAACCCACTAACATATTCAGGTGTGCTATGGCATAGAACCTTGGGGTTTGATTCTTTATGGACATTCTCTCATTCCATATCGATGCTTAACGTGTCCCATTATTTGGATCCACACCCTCTTCCACGTCTGAAGGGCCCTCCAAACAACATGGTTCTTGTCCACATGGATCACATACCTTCTTGGTCCAATTCCAAAAAATACTTTTGATGACATTTTGATGTAGTTCTAGTGTTATCAAACATAGTCAGTGGTCAACCCTAATTTGTATGCCCTTATCCCATGAAAAACTGTATAGATTGCATGTTTCAAACTAGGTCAGAATTTTTCTAACATCATCTTTACACCCTCATTGTGTTCCATTATCAAAATCAATTATTTATTTAAAATGCAAGATTAAAAGTGTGCATTGAGAGAGAGTTTCCTAGGTGTGTCGAAAGTAATGGAGACCGAGGGAATCCCCTCTAATTAGGTTAACCCCCTTGGTATCTTAATGGTAATGTTGTAGAAACATGACGTACTTGGACCACGCACCGCAAGCTTCTCCATATGATCATCCACCTTGTTTCCTTCACGATGTGTGTGACTCAACCAGATGGTGTTGGAGATAAGAGCACGAATCATCCTGATGGGGTACGTTATCGACCAGGGAGAATGGCTGGTGCCCAGGAGCACTTTGAAAAGAATATGGGAGTCATTTTCTGCTTCTGCAATCTCAATGCCGCCTTGAATAGAGAGGGTAAGGCCTGACAAAAAGGAAAGGGACTCTGCTTGCAGGGAGGAGCCACTTCCAAGGTACGCCGAGAACGCCAACACGAAGGTGCCACTGGAGTCACGGATCACCCTACCTCCCCGCATAACACCGAAAATACAAGATCCATCAGTATTCAGTTTCAGTCCTGAGTGTGACAGTTGCCATCTGATCCATTGGTTGCGAACAATAGGGGGAGCAGGACTCACCTGAGATGTTGTTTGTAGAAACTGGAGGGAGGGAGCATCCAACCAATTATCAATACATTAGGTTAGATCTAGCAGCAAACTTCGGGTACCAGCAATTATGGATCTCTTGGTGGAAACAGTTCCTTCTAACCTCTCTTTGTTCTGTGCCTGCCAGAGACAACAGAAGCCCACATGGAGAATTGACACTCTGGCAAGACGTTCCACCCATGCATTTCCAGAGCCACTGAACCCACGTTCGAAGAAGGATCCAGCCAAAAAAGGGTGCACTTGGATAGTAGTAAATCCACTTAAATGAAGCCAGAACTCCCTATCCCATTAAACTTCGAAGAATAGGTGATCCCTAATCTCCTATTTATGCACAGCACAACACAAGCAGCGGGAGACCATGGAGATTCGATATTTATGGATGTTTTTATCTGTGGCAAATGAACCATGCAGAAGCCTCCAGATGAGTATGTTCATCTTGGCTGGGATACTCTTGGTCTAGAGGGTGACATTCCATTGGTTATCATAAGGGTGAGGGGCCAAGATTTGGTGACAATCCCTCGAAGAAAAGGTGCCTGAGGATGAGGGGGAAAACACATATATCCGGTTCCTCATTAGTGGTGATAAGGTGAAAAGAGGATTTTTGTTCCTTATTGAGAGCATCATTAATGAAGGCTAGAAACCTGATAGCCTCTACATATGTGATGTTATAGGCAGGACACCCTGGGAATCCAAGAGTGCATCCTGCCCAGTTGTCATGCCAGAATGACACTTTGCCCTCCCCAATGATCCACCTAACATGAGGCTGGATAGTAGTGAAAAGGGGGAGAAGCATGGCCATGAAGGGAGACATACATCACTTAACCATCAAAAATCCATCCATCAACGTACTGCCCATAATATTTTCCCAAAGGGTTCGATGATCATGAAGTTCCCAATCCATTTCAACATGCATATAAAGAAGGGTATCAGCAAGACTACGAACATCGATCCCTCCTTCCTGAATGGGCCTCTCCATGTTCCCCCTGGAGACCCAAGAATGTTTTCCCTCACCCCGGGCATCCCAAATGAAATGGGAAAGGATCTTGTTGATCGTAGAGATCACCCCCTTTGGAACTTTCACACAAGAGAGTGCATGGACGGGTGTGGACATAAGAACACTATTCACCAAAGCGATACGACCCCCAAACGAAAGGTATGTTTTTTCCAATTGAGTACCCTATCATTGATTTGGCTGAAAATATTATCAAAATCATGAATTCGGAGATGGCGTGAAGCCAGAGGATCTTCCAAATAATTCATCGGTAGACTATAGCTTTGTATGTCGAGAAGGTGGAAAATCTGGATAGCCCGGTTCGGGGCGCACTTGCTTGATAATAATATGTTAGTTTTAATTTTTTTAATGGCTTGCCCACTCCAATGACAATATTACTCCAAAACCTTGATGAGGCCATAGATGGATCACTTAGAAGCATTCAAGAAGATAAGGGTGTCATCTACGAACATAAGTTGGGAGATAGAGGGTTCATTCCATTTTATTTTGTAAGGGAGGATCATTCTGGTGTAAAAACGTTGATGAAAGAGGAGGCTGAGTATCTCTTGGAATAAGAGAAAAAGGCTCACAGAGACTGGGTTTCCCTGTATTAATCCCTGAGAAGCCTTGAAGAAACCATGAGATTTCCCCATAAAGTGAACAACCATCCAGGAAGAACTGAAGCAATGAAAAAATAGATCAGATAACCAGGGGGAGAAGCCCATACCTAAGAGAACCTTGTTGATGAAGCCCCATTCAATGCGGTTATAAGCCTTATTCATGTCCAGTTTAACCGCTAGATTTGAGCCCTGAGATTTAGGCACTATGATTCACTCATTCTACCTCCTTATGTTTATGTGTAACTCCAATGCTCATGGTGTTTCTTCTCTATGCATCTACACTTGTATAGTGTAAGTGTATGTATCAAGTAGTAATTTCTTGGACTATAATTTCCTCACTCTTGTTGTATTCTTCTATGTATGATAGTAAAGGGCCAATATCACTACTTGTTTCCGAAATCGAGCATGGTTCAAGTGGAATTAGGTGATTTGGAAGGTCTTATACCGACATGGGAGAGCTTCACCACTTCCCTAATCATTTAAGAACTATATATGGATTTATTAACATACTTGTGGGATATATAAGAGTTCCCAATCATTTCATCTTCAGGTCCAGCCACAAACTGCAACCTTTAGGGCCATTTTTCTTCATTTTATCTTGGTAATGTGTGATACAGTCCCCCCACAACCCCCATTCACATTAGGTTATTTCACCATGTAAACATATCCCCCTAGGAGCTCTCATATTCTCTATATTACGTACCTCATGAAATTAAACATCATAGATGTATCCCTGAAACACAATGTTAAATTATACTGCATCATATTAGTTTCCTGATGGTAAACTTTATAACATTTTATGTACCAGGAACATGATGTTAAATTGATAACCCAATTAATAACATCATGATTGTGTATGGGATATCCCTATAATTGTATTTTGTGGAATAGACCCCTTCTGTCCTCATTCATATCGGGGTATAGGTGCCAAATAATACAAATTCCTCATAGAATTCTTTTCCACCTTTCATCCTTACCTCATGACGTTAAAATGAATGGAATCATATAAGTTTCATAAGAATAAATTACAAAACATTTTACACCCCAATGACATGTTTTTAAACTAGAA
This sequence comes from Viscum album, assembly GCA_963277665.1. Lineage (NCBI taxonomy): Eukaryota > Viridiplantae > Streptophyta > Magnoliopsida > Santalales > Viscaceae > Viscum > Viscum album. Next base: position 643,947,217 of record OY728125.1, on the reverse strand, counting down.
ACTCGAGTCCCATCATTATAACTCTAAACCAAGTGCAGAATTCTCTTCAGATTGTGTCACATCATGTCAAGGCCCCCTTGGTCCTCCTTCACATCAGGTTTTCAATACCACCACACCAAAATTTACATATGAATCCCCCATGATCCAAACTATATGAACATAAACTAAGATCCTATGGTACATGATATATGACCTTAAACTGTCTACTGTCGGTCCAAGAATTATGAACTTATACCATTTGTTTCCCATATAGTCTTAGATTAAATGACGTTAAACTTCATAATCCTATCATGGTGTTCTTTCCTGTAAGGGAATCACCTTTTGAACTGGTCAAATAACATTCCATCTATTATGAATAAGACATGGGATGATTTCCATTTCTATGGGATACATATTGATTCCCTGACACTTCAGCTTTGGTCCCAGCCATGGATCCATCAAGCCTTTCATCCCTTTGGTCTCATTCTAGTCCATGTAACCTGAATTTAAATTATATGAATTCTTCCTATGGGATCTCTAGTGTGGTGGTGGGACTCATTGGCCTCATTCATGTCAAGTTTTTAACAACACCACAATACACATACACTTGTGATAAACTCTATGGTCCAAACTATATGACCCTTAACTAAGTGAAGATGTCCTCTGCATGACATAAAACTGTGATCTTACCCTAGATCAGTTCATGATGCCCCATGGTAATTGTATGATGCTTTAGCTTTCTCCCCAAGTAGGATTAGCCCTCCAATGTTGGTATCCTACCACACCGTGTTGTATAACTATGTGAAACTTGATTCACAACCTCAAGGGATATATAGTGATGCCTAAATGTTTTCCCTCTAGGCCCATACATAGGTTCATTATCATTTTTTCCCTATGACCTCATTTTTAGTCCATTCATTATGAACTTAAACATTAATCCATTAATCTTAAGATTTTTATGCAACATGTGGGCCTCCTTTGCCTCATTCATGTAGTGTTTTACCTCAGGTATGCTATATTCATACCCTAAGGCTGAAAATTTTCTATTATTCCAAGAAAAAGGTATACAAATTTTTTACCATGGTCCAAGAAATATGAAAATAATCTATTTTAATAGCTAGGTATGAACCCCACCGTCTAATGTGTTCATTCCCCACATCGATTCATCCTTGGTTTGTGGTTTCCACCATCCTTGAAATCTAATCAGACCCCCTAACAGTGATGGTCTCATTCCACTTTGGCTAACCTCCCATCCTAGTCCAACACCCTAATAGATCTTTGAAAAAATGTGTACATTGCTTTGAACTTGGTAAAGGGTGGAATTAACATTTTTTTCTCCCCATTCATGGTTGGTATGGTCTTAATCCCTCTGTTTTTAACTAGATCCACACTTAATCCATTCTTAACAGTCCCTCATTTCATCCAAGCCTTTGAATTATCAAATTAACTCCCTTTCACAATATTTTATCATAGTGGAATTTCATCATTGGTATCACCCTTAATGTAAACTCCCAAATTCTAGATAGAACCTTATACCATTCCTTGTTTCCCACATAGATCATGACTCACGTGGTCTTTGGAGTTCTGTTATGGTGTGTATTAATGTTGTCGAGCTATTCATGCACCATCATTTTCCATAATATATGACCTTAAACTAAGATCCCTATAGGTAAAGTGTTCTATGACGTCAGGCCTACTATAGTGTTTTTTATGTAGGGTTTATCACTTCACCTCACCATATATACCCTTTTTTGGGAACCCTCATACTCAATTTTTACTGATATGTGTGCAGTATGCATAACCCTTTTGGCTCATTCACATCGGGTTTCATTCCTCCAAGATACACAAATACTCTCAGAATAGACACTTCATAGTCCATGCTACATGACTTTAAATATTTTACCAGGTTCCAGATAGTATGACCTTAAACTATGTGAAACGTCTAGGTTATATGATGTTAAAATGCAAGACACATCCTAGTCACGCAATGATAAACTATGTCATGAATCATGCTCGTTGTATGACATTAAGCTTCACATTCATCATCCTCTTTTGGAATGAAGTAAAACTTTGAATAATCATAGGCCTCACTTGAGAGGTATTCTTCCACAGTGTTGGTCATCTACCACATTGTTCACATCTTCAGTTGTCACTCAGCAACAAAGACAACACTATCCTAGAAGATTGGTTTGATCTTTCTTCATACCAATACTCCAACACCAGTGTGTTCTAATCCATGGGTGTGTAACTTCATGAGTGTTGGAAGACATTCAACCATTCCATCACTCCATTTCCATGCTTTTTATTCCTTATATTAGGATTTTCATCCCCCTTCATAGATGAAGGGACCCCTAATGGAATGGTGTCTAGCAAAAGATGACCCACCATCCTGGGTCAATGCCCTAGAAGGCTGTGGATTACACTTCATGATACAACCAATATTTAGAACATGGTTAGAAATCGACCATCATTTGTTTTTCCCCATTTCAGGCTAAGCGATATGGAATTCATGTTGTCAAACATTATCAACAGTTATCCTGTATCAGGACTCTGCTCCACTGTGTTCCAAAATTATTTTCATCTTGATTCACAATACCCATTATGTTTTGTTTGGATATATTTCAACTCCCCTGATGTTATACCATTCATGCACTAGAACACATAGGGAAAGGAAAATTGGTTATTTTGAGAGCCTTGTTATCTAATCACAACCTCTATCACCCTGAAGAATCCTAATGATGATCGATGTCCCATTCCAATCCCAAAACAGCTTCCACTATTTAGTACTCTCATATAGGTGAATGATATTCTATTATCTCTTCATTACCAAAATGATCATGACTCAAGTGGTTGTATAGATTTAGTTGGTTGTTTCCTCAATGCAATTGAGTTTCTGTAGACCCAAAGGAAGTCATTTTCCTTATTGTTTTCCTCATAATGTGGATCACCTCTCCACCTTTGGCCTCGTAGGACCAAATTATGGGGGGGGGGTATCTGTTGAAACCATGAAAAATGTGTTTGAAGAATTCAATGAATGCTACTAAACATGATCCAGGAGTCTCTCACATCTTGTAGGATTCAATTTGAATGGGCATGGAAACTGAATAGTGTTATGGATTAAGATTTATGACCATTCAAATTCTGGATTGAAATATAGTTCAAAAATCATGTTCGTGGTGCTCTGATTTGTGGATATTCCTCCACAACCTTGATGAATGTTGATGGAACTCCTATAATTCCAACACCCTCTATGACCACAAAGACATCTTTTATGGATGGCTCCATTCGTCTGACGATGTCATGGTCATTTGTAGCACACCTCTGATCATCATGAGAACTCGATGCCAATAAATACCCCCCATTCCTTCATTCAAAGAGGAGACACCTTTTGGTTTCCCCATGTACTCTAAATTTGGGGAGGTCTTGTGATTTATGATGACCCTTTTTCTTAAATCCCCTAGGAATCACAAAGCCTCATCGCTTGTGTTCTTGAGATCCTTGACCCCAAGTGAAGATTCCCTTCACAATGTCGTATACCCTTTGTAAAGGAAGAAGATCCTGTGAGGAACTTTAGTCTTCTAGAAGCATTCATACTTTGTGAATCACTCCCACTGGGAATCAGGAAATCCTTCACAAGACCCTATTATCTATGAAACACTCTTCTTCATGAGGCCCTGAGATTTGTGAACCCTTATACTTTACAAAGATCTGTCCTTCACAATGCTCCTACAATCGTGCTCGATTGTCCATACCGCAAGTCTCTACCCCCACATCCCCTCCTATGATCAGTGCCAAGCTGCAGACCAATCCTCTGTCCCGGTCCCTTAGCTACCATCATTTATCCAAATGAAAAATGGAGAGTCTTAACGTGAACATTATGTACTGGGTTTATTACATTTGTCCTTACAAACTTACACAACCTCGACATCCTTCCTTGGAATAGCATGATCTAAGATAATCCTCTACACTCCTTGAAATAATTTTATTCAATATATTATTCTTGGACCCTTTCCCATGTCATGAGTATAGGTTCTTATCAGAGAATCCATGAGTTCCATGAGTCAAAACAACCCTCATGAAACTCCTTAAACACCGTCACAAGAATCCCAATGATGGGTTGAACAAGAACGACCTCTCTTGCGTAAGTCCCACACTAGCCATTGATAGGTTTATAACGGATAATAGTCATCACTATATGACTATAAACTATAGTATACACTATAAAAAATAAATAGGATCCCTATTTCACTAAACAATAGATACATTATACCCCAATAATATGATGTCAACAGTCCCCACTACATGAATTTAAACTGTATCATACAATATATTTCAATAATAAGATGCCTATTGTGAGAAACACGGGATTCATTATGTGCAATGCATAAGTTTCCTGATTCCATGATCCTTATATGACCACAAGAAAACAACCTTGGGAATCCTCCTCAGGTGTAAGCCCCAATGATATGCATACACCCTCTAGCGAGTTGAGATTCCCTCATGAAATAAAATGATTAATCCTCATTGGGTAGCTTCGATGTATGATTCCCAAGAACCTTGTCCCTTAAAATTATGTTAAAATATACTTTTACATAATGAAATTCACATGGGATGATCTCATTTACAGATATGGGGAAGAAATTATGGGAAGCTCTTATGTGTAAGCCCCATCCACACCATTTATTCTCATAGTGGAACATGGGAAACATCAATGCGTAAGCCCCATGCACACCATTATCGATCCATAGAAGCAACCAGGAAGCGTCCCCTTGTAAGACCCATTCACTGTTGCTACTACATAGAGGCACTCAAGCATCTTCAACATGTAAGCCCCATTTTCCATTGTTGCTCTCCAGCAGCACTCGGGCAAGTTCCATGCGTAATAACCATTAAACATTAACACTCCCTAGAAGGACATGAGAATCTTCCATGCATAATCCTCATTCACCATTGCTACATCGTAGTGGAATCCAATAAGCTTCCATGCATAAACCCCATTCACCATTGCCTCTCTATAGTGGCACCATGATTGCTTCTATTTGTAAACCCCATTAAACATTTCCACCCCCTAGGAGAACCCATGTAGCTAACCATGAATATTCCCCTCCATATCTCTGGGCAGTTGGCATTGCGTAAGACTCCATTCCATTCCCCATTACTAACTATATGTTTTTGGGTCCCCTCCTTTTAAACTGGGTTTGTAGGAAGCCTCCATGAGGTTCAATCCCAACCATAGGTGAACTTTTGTTCCCCCTCTTAAGGGAGAACCATGATGATCCACCCTTAGTGGTGTCTATACTATCCTTCACATGTTACCCTTATTTATTTATAATCCCTACGATCCTCTCTAAACTACATGGACTTAATTTCCGAACTAACTGAGATATGTAGAAAGCCTACATGTGATATAAGACCATCATCCATATCCATCCAGATCATCTCTGGGACACATTCCGAGATGGACATTCCCTTAACCTAGGATACCTCATCTCCTCTAGGTCCACTAGGAATATTTATGGGTAAACCTCACACCATTCATAACTATGTGGAAGTATATTCCAAACCAACTAGGATACATAATACCCCCCATGAGGTTCATTTCTAACACCGTTAACAACCCATCCATTCCATAAACTTCTCTTGCTTCATTCAAATCCATCTTGATTCATAACTAAGCCCCCACATCCACGTTGGATAATTCCATTCTCCCAGGAAGCATATTTATGTAAGACCCAATCATATACTCCATCAACACTCCCTTATCATGGTGATGTAATTCCCTTCACACGGGCCATTTCACCATGTATGCCCCATCCTTGCCTTTTCTTCTCCTATAAGTATCCTGGAAGTCTCAGTGCATAAGCCCCACACAATCTAACCAAGAGAAATCCTCTTATAAAGGGAAGTATCAGTGGATAATCCCTACTCCATCCAACTAACTATGTGGATTTGGATCCCTATATTCTAAATAGGGTATGTTTTAATATTCCATGATGTTTAATCCCAACCAATATTAAACTTTGCTGTCCCCGTCATAGGGGTATACCTCATTGATCCACCCCTAGTGGTTTCTAGATCAACCTTCACGGTGTGACATCATCCCTTTATGGAACAAGCCACCCAGGTTCCACTTTCATTAGGTGTCCTAAACCAACCAACGGTAAAACGTTGTGTCCCCTCATTAGGGTATACCACATGGATCCAACCTCAGCGGTGTCCATATAATCCTTCATGGTGTGACATCTACAATTAATGGGACACAACACCTAGGGTCTACTATCATTAGGAATTATTACCCAATGAATGGAAAATAATGTTCTTACCTCCTAGGGATGTACCCCTTCACATTGTGACATGTTCACTTTATGGGGCATTCCATATTGGGTCCGCCCTCATGAGACATTATAATCTATCTATCTAGAAAAACTTACAGGTTCTCTCGTTAAGGGATGCACCAATCAAATCCACCTTCAAAAGTTTTCTGATCATTCCTTTTCATCATCACAAGATGTTAGACTCATTACCCTCCATTTTTTCTAGATATAAAATGCATGGATTGCTCTTTTTAAACATGGGATGAATGGGAAAAATCTCAGACAAAATTATCTCTATTTTTCATTTCTCCATATCAATTTTCTAGATTGAAACTCATTTTAATCGTAGAGTATTCCATCAATTCCTTTGTTTTACCACCACAATGCTTATCATAATCGATAATTCCTTAGTCAAAACCTTTTTTCTACTGCAATTATCCCTCTCAATGCTCTTCACCTCTATCGTTTGTGAAACTCATCATAATCTAAATGATCACCATATAAATTCTTTATGTATTTGTGAAATCCAATTTATGAAGCCCATATTCATAAAACTTATGCCTTTTACACATTTTGATGATATATTCAATGAAATTCCCTTTTTGAAATTCTCACCAAATTCAAAATTTTGGACCCCCAAAACTATTGTACACTGGAAAATTGCCTCAACCTGTAACTATTAGTTTTGCACTACCTCCAAATTTTCCAATCCATTGTAATGGTTCTTTGTCAACATGGGTTGTGAAAAATATCTCTCAAAATATACCACTTATCCTTGAAAAAATGATTTTTCAATAAACACAACTATCCCAAAAATGCTGAAATGTTACCGTGAGGGATTTTTTCCAAAAAAATACATCCAAAAAAACCACAAAAAACCATAAAATCTAACTTCTATAATTTATATTCAGGGTCTTAAATAACTTTAGTTTAACAATTTTATTGGTTAATATCACACACACTAGATATATCTGGGAAACCAATTTATTATCCATATACATGTTCTTATAATTTTTCATTCATGGTGTTAATGACAAAAATCATATAAAGGGTCTCACAAAATATCATATATAGCAAAAATAAGGCTCCCAACAACTGTGATTTTCTGTAATCACAACAACATGCATAAACTTTTCATAAATACCATAAAATATAGAAAAACATGTGATTACTCCCCCACCCAAATCACTTATAGACTTTTAATTCATTATGTTAATTATGTTTACCCTTAATATCTACCCAATGAATGGAAAAAGCATGAAATACATATACACAGAACATTAATATAGAGATAAAAAGGACCTCGTAACTCAAATTGTATTTTTGATCCACTGTAAATGCAAGCATTAAGTAAGAAGAACCCATAACCCAAAAATGCATAAGGGAATCATTGATCTGCCTAAACCACAATAGGGGTATATCAAAAAACTTCTCAAACACATCCCCAACTAATGAATATTCATCTCTGAAAATCTTCATTGAAGAAAAAACAGAAAAGAAAGGAATAAAGAGAATATCCACCTTTTATTTCTAGAAAAAATCATATAGATCCAAAATATCATAGAAAGGGAACATGGGATACAATCAATCCTAAAATAATCTAAGTTTCTACCAAAACTAAAAGGAAAGGACTCATGAATAAATGGAACTTTTAGAAACTCATGTTTATAAATAAACTGCAAATTTATTGTATAATCTACTTCATTAATATTTATTCCATTAAAGAAATGATAACGTTGATTGTGAATATGCATGGCATACCATTTCCCAGAGTGTTGTCAATCATTTTTAATGTCAAAAATTCAATAATAAGTCTAAATTTATTTATTGAATAAATATAATAATTATAAAATCAGTATCATTTTATAGATGATGAAACTTAAACCTATGAACAAGAATCAAAACATTAGCTAGGAAGTATAAATGATTAAAATACGTAGTTAATATGAAAAAATGATAATAATGAAATATTGTTTATGAAAGAGTGAGGAGATTTTATAAGTGGATCGTATATGAAATTATATATATGTATATGTTTATATTATAAAACTATAACAAAAATATATTTATTATATAGGAGAATAAATAATGTTCAATTAAGTGGAAGAATGAGGTAAGTGGTTTCTTAATTGAATTTATATTCATTGGGTTATACATACACTTCACTGACTATGTTATTCAAATATTATGTATGCAATGGAATATAATTTTTCTATTTTTTATATCCTTTTACTCGGTGTTTATTTACATTTGATATACATAATCACCTTGTTGATTAATTCTCACTTCAATGATATGAAAATTTTAAGATATTTCATCTCTATTTCAACTTCATTGAGACATATTTTGTATTAAAAAACTATTTAATTTTATATTGTGTATACACTAAACCATTGATGTATTTAACATGAATATCTATTTATTCATGATGATTAATGTCTCAATTCATGTTAACTCTATTAGGGGATTAATATTTAATAATTCACAAAGGCATTAAAGTTTATGTTACAATATCATATTTTTGAGATTGTAATTATTTTTTGTTAAATGAATTTTATAATCCATCATTAATAAACTCCATAAATTTTCTTATCCTTTCTATATTCAAGGATATTATTTTTTTCCTTCCAATTTTCCCCTCCTTGGAACATCAATTAAGAAAATAAATGTTTAAAATAAATTCTAGTCATACTTCTCTTTTGAACATATACAATCTTCTTCAACGTACTTCATTTTTTTCAAATGTAATTTTTATTTACATAAAATATTTACTAAGGAAAGTTTATGTTATCATTTACCATTCAAAATGTTTAAAATGGAATCATTATAATGATTTAATATAGGTTAATGTTTGAATTTATATATATAAAATTAATAGAAATGTTTTTATTTTAATATTGACATCATTAATAAACTTCCCACCAATATAACCATTCTACAATATCCAACATCTTATCTAAGATTTCAATTGTTTTAGAAAGAAAACAATTTAATGAATAATTTTTTAAACTTCTCCAGTTAATTTCCACTATTCTTCCCAAGGGCATGATTTTATTATCAAATAATTTATTATGATGAAATAGGAGTCATATTTCATTTATTAACAATTCTATAACCATTAAATTTCTCTTGAAACTGTCACTTTATTGTGGTCATTTATCAATTGGAAATTATAATTTTTCAAAATAACCATATTCTTTATATCATAGATAAGATTATTTCATAAAATGTATACCATTTCAACATATTATTTTTTAATGATTTTTTTCAATAGGATGGGAAAATATTAATATACCGTATTCTTTAATAAACATGGATATGCATGAATAATAAAAATTGTTTATGAAATTAACTAATCATTAAATATATGAGGAATTAATTCGAATGTATTGATGGTTGGGTCCTAGCTCTAGATATCCCCTTGATGCATCAACAAGTATCATGAGAAAATATAGCTTTCCAAGAATAATAAATACGTATTTATTGTATTCATACACATTCATTAGACTATCATTGAAAAAGTCATTGATGGAATTATATCATGATTTATGGAATCATTACTTAAAACATTAAAATTTTCTTTCATTGTGAATTAATTTATTATTATCCATGAGATTATTTCATTAATATTATCCATAGATGATTTTTATTTATAAATTATTTTTTAAATGGAATGTTATTTATGGTACTTATTATTCCATGTTGATTATGCGTTATTTAATCATGATTTTGTAAAATGTACACAACCCTTACAGAGTATCTGAGATAAATAATTATTTGATTCCTTTTTAAAAATATATGAAGGGGCATATTATAAATAATATCTAGGTTGTGCAAATATTTCTTGTGATTTATTTTTTATATTTCCAATGTAAATTGAGAGACAAGGTTTTATCTAGTTCTTCAAGATTACTATGATGATCAGTCCTTCTAGATCTTATCACATTGATCTAATTTCAATTTAATAATGTAAACATCGACCTTGGATTACTAGTGTTGGGGTCATTATACTCAACTAGATACATTTATCTAAGATGACCCATAATATATTAGATGACTAATATCACAAAAATTTGGAAATAACAAAACCACTAGTAAATAAAAATATTTTAATCATTTATATTCTCATAAAAAAATATTAAAAACCCCTATTAATTTTAAATGAGTATTTTACTGTTAAATATGTCTTTATTTATATTTTGTATTATCATATAAAATATATATTAATATTTTTTAGAATTTTAAATTCATAAAATTAATTTAAATTTTGAAATCAATGTATCAATGTAAGATTATTTTTCAGGATTTTTCTAAAATAATTTTTTTAGGTGAATTAGAAAAATAGTAAATTTCAAAAAAAAATTCTATTAAGACCATTTTTTTTGAAAGTTCGAGGCCAAATCCTCATTTTATTATTAAAGGAAATATCTCTTGTGACTGGGTAGAGGGAGACCCATTACATAGTCTGAAGGAAAAAGGATAACTGACCTGAATAATAGTCTTGAAAGCCAATTTTATGGCCCAAAGGGCCCTTTGGTGAATAATACAGCTACGATACCTGGGCTGCTATAATACCTACTATAATACCTATTCAGTTACTACTACAGTACCTCCACACTATAGTGCCACCATTCATACAATACTGCTACATTTCCCTACTACAATGCTTCCATAGTACCACATAAATTTATTCCTGCCTAGATTTGATCCTGAGTCTTTTGGATTCCAAGAAGGAGCCTGTGCCACTTTGGTACAGGCTCGTTGGCAGGTTTCCATTAAGACCCATCTTTTAAAATATTACAAAAAAATTAATAATCTTTTTATCAATAAAATATATATATATATATATTTAATAATTAATATAAATCATTTAAAAAATAAAAGTTTGAATTTATAAAACCCATATTTATCTCTTTAATGACGTGAGTAGTATTTTTTCCTAAAATTATTATTGTTCACTTATATTAAAAATTTCTTTTCATAACTTATTGAAAATAAATATTCCAAAATAGATTTCATATTTTATATGAACATGATCATAATTTATAATGTGATCAATTTAAATATTTTTTATAAAATTTTTATTACTAATTTTAATATTAATGACCATGGTAATGGTAAAACTGTTATTTTAAAAGTTTTCATTTATTAATATTACAAACTTTTTATCTAATAAAATAAATTAATCCCCTGTAAAAAATTACATTAATTTAATTTTTTTATCCAATATATAAATAAATTATCACTCATTAAATTATTTAATCAATACTAAATATGATTGAGAATACTTAATGGTAAAAACAATGTTTTTCTACAAAACTATTTTAATATATATTAATTGTTAGAATTTAAATGATAAATTTATATTATTTAGAAAATTAATTTTATAAAATAGAGGATAAATATATTTTAAAAACACCGAAATGTTTTAATATGTGTTATTTAATATATTTCATATACACATGTTACATAGTTAAAATCATGATACATATGTATAAATGAAAATTTAAAAATATAAAAATATAATGGTAAATAACTTGAAAAATGTTCAATAAATGTGTTTAAATGAGTGGTATATGCCTTATAGACCTTATCCCTCCCCAAAATCAATTATTTATTAGTTTAAGGTCCTTATATCATTTAATAGTGTCATTCCATTAATGAAAAGTAATGGGTGTTCACAAAGGTGCAATTTTCGTTGCTTATAAAAGGGGAAACTTCCATCGCTTCATTTTATAAACATTTCTTCAAATTTAAACATAAAATGTTTCTAATGTTATATTAATAGGATCTTATCACATGTTTATAAGACTATGTTCTCAATTTTTTAATCCTAATCCCATCATTTTAAAGGGGACATTCAAGGGAATCATCATTTCTCCAAAGCTGGTATTACTTAATATTTATCTGTTTATTATAATTTATTGAACTACAAGACTACTGTCTGTATAGTAATGTAATTACCAGAGTCTAATTATTAGAAAGAATATTTATTATATTAATGTTAACAAAATTATTTATTTATTTTCATATACTTATAACAACAAAAGAAAATCCATCAAACGCTTGTGCAAACTACTACCAATAAGAAGTGTCATCTTCTATTTTTTACCATGACAAATTTTCACTAAATATATGAATAGAATTAAATAAAAAAGAATATATATATATATAATATAATAATGTTTATGAATATTAAAATTATAATCTACCTTCACCGCTCACATTAGTTGGGAAATAAAAATAGTAATCATGAATTGTCTTCACTACCACCACCAGTAAGTAACACAATTATTTTTTCTTCTTAAATATAATTATTTATATAAACAAAAATAATAATATAAAAAACATTAAAAAATTATATAATATAATTTATCTTCAATTATACTTATATTATTTCAAAATAAACAATTTTTAAATCATACCAACATATCATATTTTTGCATGTTCATGTTTGGATTAGTGTAACACCCAATTGAACAATGATACAAAACAATCTCATGGATGACTATTAGAAAGAAAATAATAACATAATTATAATTTCATAAGAAAATAATTATTTATAAGTTTTTATAAAGATAATATTATGTATTTAACTTATTATTAAAATATTATATTTGATAACTAAAACTACCAAAATAAGCCGACACCAATTCAATTTTAAAACAAATATAAACAAAAAAAATATTATAAATAAATAATATATGATAATAATTGGTTCATATAAAAATGATATATAAAGGATTAGTGTTACTAATAAGGTATATACTAAACATAATTTTATTATTCTAGATGTTAGGAATATGAACAGAACGATTTAGAACCATGGTAATGGTTTCTTTGTCTCATTTTCAAATCCACATGACATGTTTGATATTTGTAACAATCAATTATTTTAAATATTTTGTTAACATTTAAATTTATTTTACATATTAAAATATATTTCATTTCATTAGGTATTAATTTAAATTTAATTACCTTACACTATAGATCCTTTTATTCAAATATTTTTAATTTTGTAATGGTTTCATTGACCTAATTTCTGGTTTATTGGGTAATAGTTTTAGTTCCATGAATATATATTTTTTATATTACATTTGAATTTCAATTCCCTTAGTTTTTTTATTTAATTTTGTCACAAGTAGTTTTAATCATGATTAAAAACCTATTTATTGATAAATCATTTTCTGAAATAAAATTTTATCATCGGTAAGAATAACAATCATTCTTAACAATGAATCTTCTCTTCAAGTTCCATGATCACTATTTTAAATGTTATATATTAATTAGAATCCATTAATTTTTTTCTATTATTATACTCAAATTTTATATAACATATTTTATGAATTTATTTTACTTCAGCATTTATTTGACTTGTTTATTAAAACATCCTAAAACAATAATAATAGAATTTCCTTTCATTATTTACCATTATAGGCTTATTATCTTGATTATGATTCTTTTCAAATATTTTTCAACTAAACTTTTTATTATTTTGATTTTGAATTTATTATTTTTCTATAATATTTTTTAAATTACTTTTTAATTATTACACATTATGATTTTATATGTATGTAATTTTAAATACACTATAAGTATTAAATATATTTATTTACATGAAGCCCCATATTTAAATAAACTCATGATATAGAATACCTTTAAAAACAACCATTAGATTGGAGGGTATGAATATTATTGATAGTATTATGATATATATATATATATATATGTTTTCATAAATTCAAATTTATAGATTAATTTATAATAAATAATTAATAAATGTTTATATATTCTTTTCAGGAATAAATGTCCTATTTTCATATAGTAACTTATTTTTCAAGTTAATAAGATTTTTAAAAAATAATGTTGATCACTATTAAAAATTTATTTTTCTAATTACATTTTTTATGTTTGTATAATAATTGAAATTTTATTTATGAAAAGGTTATAAATAAAGATAAAACCATTTAATGGAAAAATGAGCTATTTTTTTATAAAACTATTATTCTCTATGCAATGTTATTATATCAAAATAAATTAAATAAATCATTATTTATCGAATTTTTAATTAAATGAATAGATTATATATACAATAAAATAATTTTAAAATAATTTATTGTTATTTATGAAATTAATGAAATTAAATTAAGTTTTAGAAACAAAATTTCATTTTTTTAAAATGGATTTTCATTGCCTTTTGATTGATTATATTAAAATTTTTTTTTCCCAAATATATAAATTGATTATTATGAACTTAATTTCATATTTTGTATTATAATTTCCAATAATTTTTAATTACTCTACTTTCTTTTATAGACATAATGAGTATAAAAAATAGAAAAACAATTGTTACTGTAGTTTGGGTTAAAACATGTTTGTGGTGGTGGTGGGGGTTTGAAGTAAAATAAAAGGATAATAATTACATATAAAATTGTCTAATTATTATTTTATAATTATTTTCTTGAAATATTTTCCTTGAACTATGATACTTTATCCATTTGGTGCTTCTTGCACAAGAAAATGAATTTGTATTATTTAAATCATTTATGTAATTCAATGTTTTCCTATTCCACCATTATAAATGGGAACATTCATTCTTTTTTAATTTATGAATTTTGTAACATATAGATTTCAAAATTATTACCCCAAAACTATCATAGAATTTTTATATTCATCCTAGATCCCCTAGTCTTCCCCTATATTTAATCTTGTGATGTTTTAGGTCTTATTTGATGGTGGTATCTCAAGGAAAAGGTATAAAAGTGAACAAAGATATTCAAATATTATTTATTAATCCATATTATATAAAAAAATAATAATAATAATAATAACATGATTTCCAGTGTCATTAATATACTAAGATTTTATTATGATGATTTCACAACTATTTCAACCTATTTTCCATCAAATGGTAAATAAAAGTATTGGTCATTGATACATGTTTACTACAATATCCATGTAGAAATATGATTCATTTTCCATAACTGCATCATGTTGATGTGTATAATGTTGAATTAATTAAATAACATAATATTTATTATATAATTAATATCTAAAATTTTAAAACACTATTTATATTTATTTCTTTATTTTCATTATAAAATTAAAATATCGTTCATTCGTATGTATGCACTACTATCTCCATGAATGGTGTAATTAATTTATCAATCTAACATAATTAATGATGTTCTGAATATGTATATAATAAATATATGTTAAATTAATATCATGATTAAAATTTGAAACATAATGGAACAATGACCTTGATTCAAGTACTATAATTATCGAATCAAAACATTCATGAAAAACAAGGCATCTAACAGATGAAGTGTTGATTATAATAAAATATTATTAGTGAACTAGAGATAATATGTTTTAACTAAACAAATTATGTTATTATATTTATAATTATAGTTATAGTATAGAATTAGATGAAATATAAATTTATTTTAAAATAGGTTATTAGAACATACGAAGAAAGTCAGACTTAAGGTAACGTTTTTTGTTATAATCTCATTTTGAACATGATTATTTATTATTAAATTTAAAATAAATAAATAACATTATTTATTTATCAAAAATCTATCCATTTTCTTAACCAGTGGTTGTAATCATGCTAATAAATCATTAGTGGTAACAAATGAAAGGAAATTTAATTATTGATATTTTTTATAAGGATTTGAAATTTAATATATTTCCAATAAATTTATTTTTTTATTTTTCTTTTCAATTTTAACACATTTAGATTTTATTATTTAATTTGAAATATACTCTAATAATTTAATATATTTATTTATATTCAACCCCATGTTTAAATGAACTTGTTATATAGTATACATTTAAAACATAACCATTGGATTAGAGGGTATGAATAAGATTAAAAAAATTATGATATATATATATAAGTTTTCATAAATATAACTTATTTTTATTAGTAAATAACAAGTAATCAATAAATTTTTTATAGATTCATTTCAAAATTAGAAGACAAATTTTTCTATAATAATATACTTTTCCTGTTTTTAATAATCTTTATAAAAATGTAGATCATTATTAAAAAGTGATTTTACCATATTCTATTTTTCATGTTTGTATAGTAATTGAAAATTTATTTATCAGAAGGTTATAATTGATGAAAAAACCATTTAATGGAAAAAGAATACATTTTTCATAAAACTGTTATTCTTTATGTAGTGTTTTTTTATCATAACAAATTAAATAAATCATTCAAGATTATTTATTTTAATTAAATATAAAATATATTATATTTAATAAAATAATTAAAATATAATTATATTGTTTTTTTGATGAAATTAATGAATGAAAATTTTTTTTTTTGAGAATTTTTTTTTTAAAAAGTGATATACATTAACATTTTCATTCTTATATTAATTTTTTTTTTGGAATTATATAAATTGAGTGTAATAAAATGAATTTAAAATTTGGGATTATAATTTACAAATTTTTTAATGAATCCTCTTTCATTTCTGGACATAATTAGTAGAAAAAAAGAAAAACAATTGTTACTAATATTATGGTTAAAACATATTTGTGGTGGTGGTGATGGTGCGGGGGGGGGGGGGGGGTAATGTGAAATAAAATTGTTATAATTCCATATAAAATTGTATAATAAATATTTTTTGAAGATATTTATAACAATTTCATCTTAACTATGATATGTTTTCTTTTTTCTGTCGCTTGCATAAGAAAATGAATTTGTAGCATTTAAATATTTAATGTAATTCAATTTTTTTCCTCCCCGTCAGTTATAAATGGGAACCATTATTATTTTTTTTATTAATAAATTTGGTGACATATAGATTTCTAAATTATTACCCCAAAACCATCATAGACACAAGATATTCATCCTAGATCCGCTGTTCTTCTCATATGTCAATCTTTCAAGGATTAATGTGCAATTCAAAAGTGGTGTCTCAAAGAATAGCTATAAAATAGAACATAGATATTCCAATATTATTTCTACATCCACCTTCTATAAACATTTTAAATTAATAATAACATGATTAACCGAGTATCATCAATAAAATTGGATTTTATTATGATGATTTCACAACTATTTTCAACCTCTTTTTCATCAAATGGGAAATTAATGTATATCGCTTCCATACATGTGGACTACCGTATCCATGTAGCAATATGAATTATTTTCCAAAACATCCTCATATTGATTTATATATTTATGACATATATAAATAAATATAATTTTTATGATATAATTAATATTATAGAATTATATATTTATATTTATATTTAATTATTTATTTGCGTTATAAAATGAAAATAGCATTCATTTTTATGTACAAAATACTACATCCAAGATTCATGTAATTCATTTCCCTATCAATTATATTTTCTAAAAGTTATAAATATGTACGTAATAAATATATATTACATTTATATAATGAATAAAATTCAGGATATAATGGAACAATGATCATTTTTCAAGTACAATAATAATTGAATCAAATCATACATGAAAAATTATTCAATTAACACATGAAATGATGATGATAATAAAATATTGTTACTAAACTGGGGATATGTTTTTTTAACTAAACCATGTATGGTATTATATATAAAAATATAGTTATAATATATAATTATAACCAATTTAAATTTATTACATAGGAGGTTATAAGAACATACAAAGAAAGTCATAGTTGAGGTAAATATTTTTTGTTATAATATCATTTTGGCCTTGATTATTTATGCTTAAATTTACCATGATGAAGTTATATAGTCTCTTTATAAAAAAAATAATCCATTTTCTTCTACTCTATTTATTAATAGATATTTCCTAAATTTATTAAATTTCCATATCTATGAATAGTCAAAATACTGAATGAATGTTTTGACAACAAACAAAATTTCTATTTAATCTGTAAGGACCCTGACCCCAGTAACCCAGATCCTGTGTATTATTTATTACATTAGCATATGTAAAAAGGGAAAAATATTGAAGGACAAATAATTTTATTATATTTTGAGAACTATACACACACATGATACCGAATGTATATTGGGAATAGAAAGTAAAACATAAAACATAACAAAATCAAATGAATTGTGTCCTTGAAACCCCATTTTAATAATTTTTCTTAAAACCTTGGGGAAACGAAACAAAATAAGTATGAGATCAAATGATCAATAATGGTTAATTTCAAATTAAACTGTGATGAATCAATAATCATAATCAATATGTAATGTAAAATAATTGAGCACACATCCCATTTAAATAACTTGAATAGCATGGTAAAGACATGGTAAAATCAATTTTACAAGGTCATAACTGAAAAAAAAAAATCATTTAATCAAAAAAAGGATAAAAAATATTCAACCATAGATAATATAATGCTGATAATCTCGTGTCATATAATAAATAAACAATTATAAATGTGTGAACTGACAAATTATTGGACTTCATGTATCCTAGGAACATGATACTATTACCATTAAGACCTATCCTCAAGATCATTTGAATCTACTAGAAAAAAACCCATCTGATTTAGCCAATTAATTCATCTCGTAAGACTACCAATACATATAGGGGCAATAAATAATCGTTCCCCCCAAATTTCTTGAATGTAAAACGAATTACACATATATCAAATAAATTATTTAATTCATTAAGAATGTTCCTTATCATTAATCATTATCATTGATTATATTACACACAATTATCAATATTTCTTTAGTTAATCAGATAACATTCAATGTAAACATAACATATAAAAATTGAATAAGATTTAAGAATAATCATATAAATCATAAAAAAATGGATATATAAGGTAAATTAAATTCCCAATTAAATAAATCAAATTTTATCATTATATGAAATAAAATGGTAGTATATAATCCATATAATGGAATTATGTGAATACCATTACAATATGCCTCAATAAAGGGAAATTAAGATGAAGTCCCTTACAAAGATCATATCATTGAAGTAGAGATTAATGAAATAATTTATTTTGTGTATCAAATTTTAATATACATATAAAATTAGAAAAAAATAAAAATAATAAAATTTCATTACAATCATATTCTTAGCACGACATAATTAGTGAAGTCGAAGATTAACCCAATTAATGGAACTTTAGATAAAAAATACCTTACCCATGATTCTTTTTTATTGGATGTTAATTAAATATTATTATAGTGATTGTAGACATATTATTATCTTACAAAAAACATTTTAGTAATTATAATATAATATATATTATCTTTATATTTCTTCTTATAACACATTCAGTTATATTCTTTCATTATTTTCATTGTTTTGGGTGTTAAATGACATGTTTCCCCTTGTGTGTTTTGTCATTAAAGATCTTATTCATTGTCTTATTACATATTTTCATCAACTCCAAAATAATAATGATGAAATAATTATCATATTTATAAAATAATTACAAATTTAATAAAAACAATGAAATATTGTTTTGAGGAATAAGGTATATTGTGATCTTTGAAATGGTAGTTTGCACGTAAGCATGAGTAACGTTTCCATTTTCCAATGATCATTATTAGAAGAAGGTAAGTAATAAAATATATTTATATAATTATAATAATATAATATATTCCATATTATTTATTTAAATATTCATATATTTATATCATCCATGTTGTGTGGATATGATAAGAGAGTCCCATTGATTTGTAAATGTTGTGTTCCCCACGTACATGAACGACATTATCATCTTTCATTGAGTTAAAAGGTAAGAAAGAAAATGACATATTATATCTTAAAATAATGATAAATATTTAATTAATATCATAATTAATTAATTAATATCATAGATAATCATTAACTTTATCCTTATCACCTTTCATGTAAAGCATTAGTGAAAGATAAATCACATTGGTTTGCAATGTGGTAGTCTGCCGTACATACAAGGAAAACTATCATATCTCCTATGGAATTTAACATAAAAGGTAGATATTATATAATGAAATAAGACGTATAAATATTCTTTAAATATAATATATATACTTTATATTATTCATCATATCCCACTATGATCGGTCGAAATGGAAAAAACAAATGATACTGGTTCACGAGGTAATAGTCCTCTATACACACGAATGATGATTTTATAACCTATTTGATCGACGTTTAGATAGTTGATATCAAGACCTTAATATGGTAACATAAAATTATATTTATTATATTTTTGTTACTATATGATCATGTTTTAATAATAATTTAAGGAGGTGGAGGAAAAAATAAAATTACATTGTTCGTTGAAGAACATTACCTCTTCTTTAGGTATCCTCCATAGGTTTACATGAAAGAAATCCAAGGTTGTATGTATAAAATAGATTAGTATTATAGGATTATAGTATCAATTTGTGGATTTAATTTGTGCATGTATTAGATGAAATAATGGTTACATGGGTGAATAATAGCGGACATGGTGTGACATTTTTTAAGTGAGGTGAGTGACTCACCTGTAATTTCTGAAAATAATGAATTCCACCGATGTTTATTTCATGTCCAAAGGAAACAATAATAGAAATTTATAAATTATATAATTTATCTAGTATAAATATGTCCATTCAATATATCTTAGACAGTTTCTATGTAATTTTAACACATATATGTTTAGTTTGATTTATCGCTAAACCCATTTTTAACATAATCACATTAATTAATTTTTACAGTTTTCACTATTAATTTTGTTCAAAAAATAAGTTAAACTTGTTATAAATTATAATTTATTATGAATAAAAAATATGGAATACATTTTAATAAATTTAATTCATATAATTGGAAAATTATAATTTAAAATTAATACCATAGACGTGAAGAGAAAGCGTGGTTTTAATGAGAAAATGTTCAAAAAAAATCGAAATTCACCATAAAAATTCAATTTTAAAATGTGTTCAGTGAGATAAATTTAATTAATTGATATATATTTGAAATAATTTTATTTTAAAATTTATTAAAAATAAATAATTTAACATTATAACTTATTTAAATTAAAATATAGTTTTTAATGAGAATTCATTAATTTTCACTAATAAAAAAATGGATCTTTTCAGAAAAAAACAAAAAAACCCTTTTTTTTTATAATAATATTTCTAAAATGATTTTCTATATCAAATAAATTTATAAAAATTGGTAAATATTAATTTCAAAATATATGCCTAAAGCACGACTAGATAACTTTTTAAAAAATAAAACATTTCAGAAAATATTTCATTAAAATTCAAATGATTCTTATTTTTTTATAATCAGTATATAAATTTTATTTATTTTAATCATTTTTTTTAAATAAATTTCTTAATTTAGTTATTAATAATCCTACCCACTAATTTAATGTCTAGGATATTTTGGTTATGTTAAAATAATACATTCTTAATAGAGTCTGATTTTTTGTTAAAACCCGATGGACCATGCATTCCATGATATCCAAGAAGTTGATTTTTTTTCTAAATATATATATCCTAACTTATTCGGGTTTTATATTTTCTTATAACCATTGGGTATCATCTCACACTTTTTATCGAACATGATGTTCCCCTTTCAAAATCTCGGCGTGTTATATTATACCCGCATTAAATAACGTCTATCCTCAGAATTTAATATTTTCTTTTTTAATAAATGGTTTGAAATATGAAAGATTATTTGTTTAAAAACCATATAATAAAATAATTTAATTAAATATCCCCATGATCAAAGACACATGTAAGTATGAAGGATATCTGAAATAATTACATAACTAGGTTTCCATGTCAGAGGAAATAGGTGAGAAATTAGAACATGTATATGGAAGACAATACTAACACCCAAGGGTTTATTGAGAGAGATAGAGATCATTGATCATAATAAAGTGGGTGGTCCAGAGACAGTCAATGAAAAAAAATTAAATTTGTGATGATTTATTGTACCATTTTATTCATTATAAATAACTGTATTAGGATATTTTTTTTTCAATATCTGCATATAGTGTTAAGGAAATACTTTAATATCTAGACATAGAACATATAAAAATATACTTATTGGATATATTTTTTTTCATAGGAATAATATCATTTTTTGGGTTTTCATTAATCAATTTTCATTTCATTTCATTCTACACAAAATGAATATCCAAGAGGATTTCTTTTAATTTATGAAGCACTAAAATTACATTTCAGAAAATTGTATAATCCATAAATGGGTAATAAGATATTACTCCATTATTTAATAGTTTTTAAATGGTTGAAAAAATATATCAAATAACACCAAAATTTCAACTAAATACATTATATAAATACTTACCCTTAAAGATCGTCTAAAATATGTCTGAAAACAATTTATAATGAAGGCAACCAAATCAACATTATATTTCCCAAACAAAATAAATCATATCTAAATCATGACATACAAAACATGTGGATACCTTCATTATATGTTCACTAGAAACATGGTAATGTACTAAATTACCATAAAACTATATAGAAGATATGGATTATTTCTTATTACTTAAATAAAATAGAGATTAATAGATATGTTACTTAAATCCAAAAATTGTTTTAACCCCATTAGTGATAACATAAACCACTTTGTCGACAAATAATTAATCAGTCCCAAGGAGTTAGTAATATCAAATTTAATTTATCCATATTAATCATCTATTTTTCCCTAAATAATTATCTCAATAATATGAACACATTAATGGTGATCTTTCCATTCATAATTTGTTTTATATGATTTATATCATTCCATTGAATGATTTTTTAGTCCTTGAAACCATTCAACATAATATATAAAAAACCTAATGAAATAGAACTGTATAATAATTTTTTTATATTTCATAATTCTTATGATGATAATATCATCAATAATATTCTTTTACATCATATTTATTTGATAAAAATACCTAATAATGTTAATGTTTCCACTTTAGTTATATTAATAGAGTAATCTTGACCATGATCCCTTATCTTATTCTGTGGTATATTCTATTGAATATCTGGGAATTAATTTGCACAGTACCCCATAGCCTTACCTTGGAATAATTTCACATGGGATTTTTATATCTTTTCCTTTTTGTTATGAGCATTATTTCCATTTTTCACACTTATAGAAAACTTCCATTTCTTTTATGTTAGTACAGTGGTCTTTATTTCAAAAATTTAAACATATATAAAAATAATTCTTTCCCTTATCCCACTTATTTTTTTTATATGTCATCATCTTCTTCTCTAACATCCCTACAAATTCATAATACATGGATAATTAATTCTCTATATTATTATCACATTAAACTATATCATCATATGATGAAATAGTTGTTGAGACCATCACCCTTAAAAAACATCGATTAATCCTTTAAAATAAATGGTTAATATTTCACTCTATGTTTCCTTTATAATCCATAACATACATATCTATCTTTATAAAGGTAGATTCATACTATCAAACACTTTCTTCATTATAATTATATAATATACAAAACATTATCTTCATATATGTTTTTTTCTCATGGGGGAAATATTTTTCTAAGAATGTATTCTTAAAATTTTTCCATTCAAGGAGTTCAGTTTTCTCTTTTTAATTAGTATTATGGATCAATAACCACCATTGGAAATCATCTCTTTTGATAAAATACATTAAAAGTGTAAAAGTTTCCATTTCAATCCACCCTAATGCCATAAATATATTCTATAAATAGTTAATCATTTACTAATCTACAATTGGATTTATAGTCCCACAAAATGATGGGGGATTCAATCACATGAAATAATCCAACATTAGGGAATCAGACTGTGTAATAGGTTTCTGATATTGGAATGTTTATTTATCATATCATAATTAATCATCCCTAATATATCCACTTTTTTGTTTGTTCCAATACTAGATGTGTTGGACACCTCAATAGGTAAATCTCTAAATTTACCATGAGTATTGATACCATTAATCCTTCTAGTAACCAATTCTAAATAGTGGAATATAAAATATTAGATCCTAAAAATAATAAATTTAAATAATAATGTATAATTCTAAATATGGTGTAAAACATAACATAAATTAAAAATGTAGGCATTGTTAATCTTAGAGTCATAAACTTTGGCCTCTTTGGGAAAATCTTTATTTCCAAATCATTCGAAATGGTTTTTAAGGAAAATATAAATTTTTTAAAGCATATCCCCCAAGTGTGTCAAACTTGATGTGAAGTAATTTCCATATTTGGGCACCAAATAATGACTAGGTCTAGAATAATGTTATTTTTTTTGAGTTATTACACCAAGATACCTCTGTACCAGAACCATATCCCCTTTAAATATCTTGACATGTATGTATTGCTAGGAAAAACCACAAAATATCTTCCTTAATAAAAGATTATAATTTTCTTATATACTAATCCTAATTTTTTTTCATAGGACTATGTTCTATAATGTGTTTTATACTTAATCCAGTTATAAAGGTTTCTTCTAAAATTCCACTAATACCAACTATAACTACCCCAACCCCCATAACATAGAGTTGTTGTCTACTTTATTACATTAGAAAAGATATAAAGGGTCAAATACTAAAAGGCCAATTAGTTTATAAGTTTTCAAGAACTATATAAATACATAACACACATTTTACATTGGTAATAGAAAATAAAACATAAAAAATAATTAAATAAAATTAACTTCATCCTTGAAAATTCATTCCAAGAATTATACTTCATATCGCAGCGAAAGTAAAAAATAAGGGTGAAATCAAATGATTTGTAAGGGTTAAGTACAATGAAAAGTATACTGAATAAATAATAAAAATAAAACTATAAATATATATAAATAGAAATGTATTCTATTTAAATGACTATACTATCAGTGTAAGATTATAAAAAATTAATCTTCCAAGGTAAATAACAGAAAAAAGATTCCATCTAATCAATAAACAGACAATGTAGTACAATCCTATATAAAATCATTGTGAAAATATCATGGATAATAATAATAGATTAATTATAAATGATGTAAATTTTTATTTATTGGAATTCATGTTTTCCAGGCACATGATGCCTTTACAATCATGATCTATCCTTTAAAAGCTTTAGAAATACTGGGTAAACACCCATCTGATTTGAGAAACATATTTGGATGATGAGACTACCAATTCGTAGATTGGATTTCTAAAACCAGGACCCACCCATATCTTTAATATAAATTTTATCCCACATATATCTAATAATTAATTTAATTACTAAACAATGTGTCTTTCCATCATATATCCATATTGACTAAAGGATATAAATTTATGAGTATTTTCCCAGTTAGTCTAATAATATTCAAAGTAAATTATATATATAAAAATGGTATATAGTTTAAAAAATAATCCTTTGCATCATATAATACTTTTAATATTTAATTTAAATTTTATTTCAAATGAAAAATGATCATAAGAATGTGATTGTTCTAATAAAATGTTTACAATCACAATATAAATTGAGATTAACATTTACCATAATGCAATTTTCAATTCAAACCACCTTGGATGAAAGTATTATAATTAAAACATAGAATACCTTTAATTATGAATTAATAATTATATAATTTATAAAAAGGATGTATATACACTATATTGAGGGAATTAGTTTCATAACATTACAATATGTATCAATGATGAGAATTCAAGATGAAGTCCCTTAAAATATCATATCATTGAAATGGGGATTAATCAATGAACTGAGTATGAATATAACATTTAAATCCAAATAAAAAATTGTAAATACAACATAAAATAATTATGGTTAATTACACACATAATATTATCATGACATAATCAATGAAGTAAAAGTTTAAGCCAATAATGTGAAATTGATTTATGAAACCCCTTACCTCACATATCCTTTTGATGAAATGTTCTTTAACATAATATATATTAGTTATAAAAATTTTATTAAATTATTACAAAAAATTATTATTATTTTTCAAATAATATATTATCCTTGTAAAACATCTTATGACTTGTTCATTAATAATATTCCATATTTTTCATTGTTTCATGTGTTAATTTCCATGTTTTCTCATTCCTTGTTTTGACTTGAAAGATCATATTCTTGAACATATAATATAGTATAACAATATGTACATTAATATTAATGATATAATGATCATATCAATACTTAATTTATACATTTAATTCTAATAATGAATGATTGGTTCATGAAATTAAGTATGTTATATTCCTGAAGAGGGTTGTCCACACATATACATGATTAACATTTCAATTTTCCAACAATCATTATATAATGTTGGGAATTTATATATTATATTCATAGAATTATAATAATATAATATATATCAAAAAAACGTTATAATTATACTTATATATATCATCCATGAGTTTTGGTTATGAAAAGAGAGTCATATCATTTTGTGAAGGTGGTAGTCCACACGTACACAAACGACACTATCATCATTCACTAAGTGAGAAGAAATAAAGTAAATGATATATATTATATTTTAATAATGACAAATATTTCATTAAAGTAATATTTATTTAATTTATATCACATATAATAATTAACTTTATCCTTATCACCTTCCGTGTAGAGGGTTATTGAAATAATAATCACCATTCCTTGTGAGGTGGTAGTCCATTGTGCACACGAGTGACCTTATCGTATCTCTTACACAATGTAAAATAAAATGGTACATAAAATATAATTAATAAATAGTTATAATTATGTAAAAATATAATATACATATATTTTATATCCTTCATAATACCCAACTGTGATTGGTGTGAATGGAAAAATAAACAACTTCTGTTCTTGAGGGTGTAATCTACCATGCTCTCGAATGATGATTTCATAGACCATTTGGTTGAAGTAAATATGTTTCTAGGGAATATACATAACATAAAAAATCTAATTATTTGTTATATAATATTTTTATTATATAATTTAATTTAATAAAAATGTAATCAGGTTGAGGAAGAAATAAAACAAAAAATACTCATTGAAGAACATTACCACTTCTTTGGGTATCCTTCTTAGGTTAATGAAAAGGAATTCCAAGGTAGTATTATAAAAAAATAAGGCTTATATTATGAGTGTATGGATTTTTGGAAGTTATTTTGGAATTTACTTATCAAAAAAGGTTTTTAAGGTTTGAATAAATGAGTAGAGGGGTGGTCTTTTATAAGTGCGGTGAGTGGGAAAACTATGGTTTTTGAATGGAATTTATTGAAATGATGTTATTTAATGTAAAAAGGAACAAATAATGTATAATTATCTATAATATAATGTAAAATGTCAAACTAGGCCATAAAATAGATTTTAGAGGTGTTTCTAGGTCATTTTAACACTTATCGTTTTAGTTTAACCCCAAGTAAAACAATTTTTACCTTAACTATGGTAATTAATTTATTCTAATTTCAGTATAAAATTTGGTAAGAAATTATGGTTTTATTATTAGAAATTAGAAATTATTATAATTTCATATATTTAATCCATTTTTAAAAAATTCAATTCACTGAAGTGCAAAATTTTAATTGAATATTAATCTCTCAAACAGGATGAGAAAACATGTTTTTAAAGAGAAAAATTTCAATGGTTTGCAAAGTTTTTATATATAAATTCAACATATAATTCATTAAAAGTAAATAAATTTTATTAATTAATATATATTTATACAAATTTTATTTTAAAATAAATTCAAATTTTAATTTTACATTATGAATTATTTAAATGAAGAAGTAGTTTTCAATTAAAATTCATTATTTTTCACTACTTATCCACGAATGAAAATTTTTAGAAAAATTTAAAAAATTACCCTAAGAAAATTTTGATATTTGGGTTTTGAAAATAATTTTTATTTGATCAAAAAAAATTCAAAAATTTGGTAAAAATTATTTTTCAAATATATGCTTAAAGAATGACTAAGCCTTCTTTAAAAAAATACGATTTTCAGAAAATATTTATTTTTCATTCAAATGAATCTTATTATATTTAAAATATATATCCATTTAATTTATTTTGTACATGCACAAAACATATCATTTTCAATATTTAGTTTTTACTAATCATAACAACCAATTTTATATATAAGTTAAAATGGCTATGATCAAATAATAAATTTTTAATCGAGTATCGTGTTTTGTTCCAACCTAATGTTTCATTCATTGGATTATATCAAAGAGATTTAATATATTAAAAAATAAATATTTTTTATATTTTTTGAGTGATATACTTAATTATAATATTAGTTTCTCATGTCACACACTCTTTCGAACATGATATTCCTCTTATAAAATCTCTGGGTGTTATATTATACAATTATAAATATTTGTATTCCATATCCATATATTATTTATAATATTGAAATCAAAGTTTTTAATATTCATCAATGATCGATTGAGGTCATTTTTACCAATTTTTTACACTATTTAAATATTTTATAAAGTAATATTATTATCTTTTTCTGAACAAGGTACTTTATTCTGATGGTGTGACCAAAATAATTATTTAAAAATATACCACATGAGTGAATTTTACCATCATCAGGAATAATATTACCATTAATTGCTATATTTCATGTTTACCTGGTATTTTGAAATAAATTTTATTCCAAATTATCTTGAAATTTTTAGAATTTAAAATAGTTATTTCAAAATGAAAAAGAAATTTTCTCCAAATAGAATCTAGTGATATTTTAAAGTAATTTTTTATATATGATAACATCTAGTACTGACACTTATCCCTCACTAGGGGTATGATCATATGATACTTTCTTTCTCTATGTGGATTATGATTATAATGATGAAATATTGATAAAACCAATCATCATTTCCATGGGGTAATATATTTTGATATTATAAATACTTTAATGATCATGTGGTATATATATGAATGGATAATGAATATGTGATGGGTGGTACAATAATGTATGCCGAATTCATTAGAAAAGTGTTATTGTTTTATGAGATAAAATTATACACAATAGGTTATAACAAGACAAAAAAGGTATATATAATGTCATCTAATCCCGAAGAAGGTACACTAGTGGTTAGAAAAATCCTAACATGTGTTAGATACCTTTGTGGGTATCCTTGATATAATATTTATAGAATTAATAATTTTTACAGTTTATGAAAATATTTTGTGATATTGTATTATCACAATGGTATGTTATCATACCATATTTTCATTTATTCTATTATGATTCATGTATTTGGAAATACCATGTTTTATTCCATCAGTCACAATTCAGATATATGAATTTCTTGGTGTGGTTTTAAAATGTTAATATCATATTCTTATATCCTTATACTCATGTAATTATTTAAAATAATTACTAATTGATGTATCCCTTTCTTACAATTACTAAGAATATGAGAATTCCCATTATTATGCTTTATATTCACATGGATTTGAATAATGCTTTTATATATGATTTGTCTAAGAAATATTCTAGCTGTGAATAAATTAGTGGTAGATAATTAAGATATTTTTTATATTGGTTATTCATGTATACAAGTTTCCAAATACACCAAATCATTATAGTTCAATCATGGATCATAAATATATGTAATGAATATTATTTTAATATATTTTAATATTTATTTTTGTAATTTTTTTAACCACAATTGGTTTCAGAGGAAGGTTTGGATTTTTGGAGAAATTAGGATGATGAAACATTATTAAGAACCCTAAGGATAAGACTATGTAAAAGAGAACATCCAAAATAATCATAATTTTTTTAGAAAGTGACATTAACTAGAAAACCATTCCATGCCTCAGGAATTTATTAAATTAAAATGTTACAATGGAAACATGTGGTGTAAAACACTTACACCATCACCACGTTTTAGAGACAATTCAGGTTAGACAATAAAGAATAGAGGAGAAAAAAAGGAGTTTCCATACCTGTTCTTTGTTTCATGAGAGAATTCTTATTTTCTATAAAGAGACTGATAATAGAAGACCTAGGTTAAACCAAAGTTTTCATATATTTAATGTAAGGTGTCATGATTTAAACTTCTTATGAATTATTTTCATGTTTACATGGTTTCTCACAGTGATTTCTCTTTCTCATATTATTATTTGGGTTTTAGTTAATAGATGGAACTAGAATAACATTTTACCTAACTAAATTTTATAATTAATGGAATTATTTTTCTCATGTGAATACAAATGTTGTGGGATATTGAATGAAAAATTATATTTTTATGTTTACATAAATTTCTAAGGACATGAATCATGTTGAGATTACGAAAATGTAAATAAGGGAACAAAATTATATTGAGTACTTTATAAGGAAAAATCTACTTTCTTATAGTGGGACCACACATCCACTAATTACTATGTGGTAGATCCAAACCATTGGACATTATTACATTCTGTAGAACATAGAGCATCAAAATTTTATTTTAGATGTTTATAATTTAGAAAGGCAAGTTGGTCAAAGGTGGACTCATTTCATGAACATGAAGAAATAAGGGAAATTTTACTCAATAGAGTGGGATGAGTATAAAATTTTATATTTCAACATGAAATTTCCTAGTAGATCAATGGTGGAATTATATGACAAACATGAGAAAATAAGAAAAAATTGGCTCAATAGAGTGGGATGAGTTCATAAGGTTATCTTTCATCATGAAATTTCCTCATATTCTTAATAATAAAATGATAATGGATTTAGTGAAATTTTAAGGATGATAAATCCATCAGTATATATGAGTAAAATTTTACACAACTTTTTATTTACACCTCTGTTATTATCATCCAACCTAAAAACATTCATCAAACCATTAGTGGATGAAAACCATCTACCAAATGGAAATTATCCCCAACAGACATTAGTATTTATTAAGAAACAATTATATTTGATCAATAGTTAGGATTGGAGATTGTATTCGTCTATCAATATCATAGTTTGGATATGAAAATAAATATATAATTTTAACGAAATTATTATAGTAAAAAAGGAGGAAAGAAGATGAGATTTCTTTTATGGAATATTTGTGGGAAGAAACGTGAAGGAAATTGTATTAAGTGGAATAATAAATTCTATACATTTGAAAAAAAGGTCCTCAATTAAAGGTATATTGATGTGATGAGAATAAGTGAACTAATGATTTAATGGGAAATAAATTTCCACAGAATTCACTATCCACAATATAGTGTTCTTAATTAATAATGTATGGTAATTTCAATAACTAGTGCTCAAATATGATTTTTAATGGTGATGATCAATTTTAATAACCTATTAATCCCAGGGAAATAGGGAAATATCATAGGAATACAATATCTGAAATGTGTTATGAGAATGATATAGTGAAAGGTATAAGTTTCATCAAATGAAGAATGACTAAAATATTATTTGATTATATATCAACCCACCCTTTTATACTTGAAGAATTTTTTAAGTTTATTTAAGTACAACCTCAATAACAAAATGTTGAATTTGTACTAAAATATTAAAATGATATAAAAATACCATCTCATGACTATGATCATTCTTCAATTGATGTTTGTGGGAAGGTGCTTCATGTGAATCAAATTTTTCTCTCTAGTTGAATATTATGTAATTTCTGGATGGATTAAATTTTTTATATAGATACCATATCAATTTCTAATAAAGGGAAGTCACAATTAATATTTTAAAGCATCTTATAATTTTAGGTTTATGGGAGTATATATTTTATATTCCAATAAATATTACATATATTTTATTGGTCCTAATTCAAATTTAAATGGTTATTTATCTCATATGGTTGGGGAGAAAATCACTATCAAATATATAATGATTATACAAGAGTTTTTTGATGTTTTTTTGGAAGAGCTTCATATTATTCCTCATAATTATAAAGCTTATTTTTTATATGAATCTTACATGATTATGAAACTATTTTAATTACTCAATATAGAATAAAATAATTGAGTTTAAAAAATAAATTGGAAACTCCATGATAATCCTAATAAGGGATTCATTAAACCATTGGTATCACAATGGGTTGAACATTTATTTTTTTAAAATATATATAGATCAATTAAACTCTACATTAAAAATTGATAATATAATGATATAATCTTCAAGAATAAATATCCTCTACCCATATTCAGTATCTCTTCGATCTATTACAAAAAGATGAACATTTTTCCCAAATTTATCTGTGATTCCTATATAATAAAATTAGGGTCGAAATTAAATAGATAGAAATGAAACCCTTTTTTATGATGTATAAATACTATGAAATAATAGTGATGCATTTTTTTCTAACTAATTATACCAAAAACATCATGGATTTAATGATTAATGTATTTAAATATTACCTTAATATGTTTGTGGTAGTATTAATTAATGATATTAAATATATTACTCAAGAATTCAAGAACATGAATATCACTTGAGAATTGTACTAAATACCCAAATAAATGATAGTATCAATGGAAAATTAACCATGATGACATTTTGGCTACATAATGTTTCTTTTTTGATTTATAAAATTTCAAGTAAGGGTATATCATTGGATCAATTAAAGGCATATGTTATGGAACATTGGCCCCGACCAACCGCTGTGAATGAAATCTATAGTTTTAATATTGTTGATACATAATATCAATTAGTTGGGAATAATTGATCATGGGTTTCTAATAAAAACACCAAATCCTCTCAGAAGGGATTCGATATTTTTTGAAGTAATGAATGTGAAGAAACTTTTAAGGTACTAGGTAAAAGGTTTTTCAGTTCAATTATACTGACATTACCCTGTAGTAGAGAAGGATTTATGACTTAATGTTATACATTAATTAAGGGATATAAATATATTATTATGAATAATTTTATGGTGATAAATTATGGATCTCATTAATTAAATGGGAATGAGAAGAATTACCTGACTCATGATATGAAATTAGAAGTGGTAATCTATGTATTAATGAAATGAGGTAATTATCTTTATAGGGAATAGTGTGATATATATATAGATCATAAAATTTTAAAGTATAGATTTACCCAAAATGAGTTTAATATGTTCTATAGAATATGGTTGGAGTTGATAAACACTTATTAGTTCCCAATTTTTTTACCACCCCTGTAAAATAAACATGGTTGATGATACTTTGAGTCAAAAATATCATTCTATAATATATGAGATAAGTCTTTTTTTAATATTATGGGATTTATTGAGGATAAACCATTAAATTGGAAAGGGTATAAATAATATTTTCTCCAATTACTGTTATTCCATTTAACCATGTTCAAATTAAAAAGGTGTATAATGAAGATGTATATCTAAAAAAGATGGTAAGAAATTTTCTTGAGTTCTAAATTTACATTTATATAATTATGACTTTCATAAACTAATATGTGTCCAATAAAAACCATACATGAATTAATTTTTTCAATATTCTCATTGCTCATCACTATCTATTCAGAATGGATGTACAAATACATATAGAGATAAAAAACATCATTTCTTTTGGGTTAACATAAAGAGTGATATTGAATAATATATATCACAATGAATGATATACTAGTAATTTAAAGTTGAGAGAAAAAATACTAAGGGGGATATTAATTCCATTTCCCATACCACAATGGAAAATAAAAAAAACCATGTATTTTGTAGTTGGAATCCAAAAAATGTCCACAGCTAGTAATACTATTTGGGTAATTGTTGATCCCAATATAAAGTCATTAAATTTCATTACTATTAGATAATATTTATCACTTGATTATATTTATAATTCATACTTTATTGAAGTGGTATTTTTTATGGGGTTCTATATTCTATTATATCAAAATTAGATCATATGATTACCTCAAAGTTCTATATATTTGTTTATAAATTTATTGATATATAATTATGTTTTAGTGCTACCTGTCATCTATAGACATGTTTTCAGTCTAAGAGAACTGTTAAAATACTATATGAAATTTTGAGTTCATATTATTTATATTTCAATGTTGTTTGGGATCAACAACTCCCGTTTATTGAATTCTCTTATAATAATAGATTTTACTTGTTTATTTTGATGGATTCTTGTGAATCGTTATATGAAAATAATTAAAAAACTCTAATTTTTGAGATTAAGATTCAGAAATATAGCTGTTAGTATCTAATATTATTGGGGAAACCTATGTTAAGGTTGTAGGCAATTAGTATCATATCAAGAAAGATCAAATTAGATAGAATATTTATATTTACAATCACTGATAATATCTATGATTTGAAGACAGAAAGAAGGTGTTCTAGTAAATTTATTTATTGAAGAAGGTAATGATACTCAGATATAAGTGAAATATGAGGCTTAGTTATATTGTTCCCTTAGTTACTCTTGATTTAGCAATCATTGTAACATATCTCTTTTTTCCTTCATTGAACCTCTCCCATGTTCACAATGCATTCGATGTATTTTTCTTGGGGAAGCACATACCTGATTCTTCTAATATACTAAAAGTTTATATTTTACCAATGGATAATGGTCATTAATATGAATAAAAACTTATGTCAATATATTATTTAACAAATAATGTTCTACAAAATAAGACAAATATCCTTGTTAAAGTTCTGTTGATTAATATGAAATTCAAGGAAGCTATATAGAAACATAGTTTAGTAATGATCCAGATAAACTATCATTTTCTAGTATTATTGTGGAGGATTTTTTTGTTGATATTAATTTTATGGCTAGTTTAATTTCACACCCAATTATTATATATTAATTTCATTTCGAACAATCTTTAGGTGTTTGATAAGTTGTTATACATGAAACCTTAATTCTATATAAGCTTGGGATTGGTATAACTTTAAAACCTAGTTATTGGATTGGTGGGTATGAAAAATATTTACCATATTATGAAATATATAAATATATATTTATATAAATTTTTTCATCTAATCATATGTATTTAATAATTTCTCATAAATAATCTTTTAATTTCCAATAAAACCACTTCAAGATTAAAAGGCCACATTTTCAAAAGAATTGCATTTTTTTAGTATTTTTGAATTTTTATATGAAAATATTTTGAACATTATTAAATAATTTTATTTGAAATATATTGTTCATTTATGAATAATCATCCATTAATTAGTTATATAATGGTTAGGAATGATGATAAAACAATTTATGCTAAAAGAGCAATTTTAAATAAAATATTTTTTACACAAGTAATGAATTTATATGAAAACAAATAAAATAAGTAATTACTAATAATGGTATTAATTAAATGTAGAGATGAAATATATATTAATATAAATTAAACAAAATTTTTTAGTTTTTACTTGGCTTGAAATGAAAGGAAATTCAGTTTTATGATTAAAATTGATTTTTCTAAAATCGCGTTTTTATTGTGTTTTGCACGATAATCATAAAATTAATATCTCACACATATAGAAATTTAATTTAATAAAATGGATTAAATATTAGGAATTGAAATTTCTAATTTTTTAATGTTTCTAATTTTTTTATCACAGTGAAGAGTTAAAACAATAAAAACTAGTTATCATGATTACTGTCAAAATTGGTTTACCAGGGGTTAAACTAAGAGATATGAGTATGAATTATTCATAAAATTAGTTAATTATTGTTTTATTAATATATTTAGACCCTATATAATCTTAACACTTAATGTTTTTCATTTAGTTCAACAAGAATAAGAAAATTCTATTATATTAATAGAAATATTTTATGTAATTCCATGGGTTTCATAACCCTCCCTTATAAATGAGAACCTTCTATCCGTGATAATTCATGAATTGTTTGCCTTGCAGATTATAAAATTCATAGGAAAAAACTGTCATTGATTTTTTTTTCATTCATACAAGATCCCATGAACTTCTCCTATGACCAATCATTCAATGCATAATCTATAAGCTGATGGAGGTCTCTCAATGTATAGTTAAACATTTTTTCTAATATATTTAAATTTTATATCTTATTCCACCTTATCTAAACCAAATGTATCTATTATAAAATTATCAATCCCACATAATTGACATAAATAAATTTTATTTTGATTGTTTCAAACCATTTTCCACCTATTTTCCATGAAATGGGAAATGAATGTATCGATCCTAAATTTGTGTGGGCTACCCCAATGTAGAGATATAATTTATTTTACATCACCATCTCACATTGATAGATATAATTAAGGACCACTACTAGAAATCATGGATTTCCCAACACTTGTATACCAACGGATCTTTTGTACCGTTGGTATAGGTGATCTTTACCAATGGTTTATGCAAACCATTGGTAAAGATCTGTAAAAATTGATTTTTTCCCAACAGTTTCATCAAAATGTTGGGAAACATGGGAAAAAATTAGTTTTCCTAATGGTTTGATGAAACCATTGGGAAAGATGGGAAAAATTAGTTTTCCCAACAGTTTGATGAAACTGTTGGGAAAGATGGGACAAAATGAGTTTTCCCAACAGTTTGATGAAAACGTTGGGAAAACTATATCTTTCCTAACGGTTTTTAATAACCGTTGGGAAAAAGATGCCCCAAATTCGTGAAATCTAGGAATCCCACTCCCCACGATTCCAGAAGCATTCCAGAAGCGTTGTGCGGCTCTCTCAAAGGCGATTCTGACTCGCATAAGCCCTTGAGAAGCCCCACCACAGGTGCACCTCTTCCATCAGATCAGCTGCCAGGTTAGACTACTTCCACCTGACTCAAGGTCATCCTTCCACCACTTATCAAGGATATCCTTATATTCTATAAGATATTGTTATTCCCAATTTTTAGAGTTTTTTGAAAGTTTCATGATTCAATACTCTACGAATTGTGTACTCAAATTACTAAATCAGTGTACACATTGTCAAATTAATGTTTTCATCACACATATACATTTATAAGGGAATAATGTCTCTTTATTGTGTTATAATTTTAAAGATTCATAGTTTTTTAATCTCAGCACTTAAAATATTACAGCATCATGTATATTAACTCATAAGAAATTTTTTGTAATATTTATTCATAGTATTTCATGAAAACCACTCCATCCATTAAGATCATGTCAAACATGAATATCTTGTTCATCATAATTTTTGTACACTATGTGTGTTACATAACAAGTATGTATCATGTTTCTATCAAAATCTATTTATATATAAAATGACACACTGTTCACTTATCCTTTTCACAATAGAACATATGGAGTATCTTCTTGAACTTTTCAAAATAGTATGTGGTCCATAATTAGTACTTCTTCTTTCTTCATGAAACTAATTCACAGAATGTCAAATTCGAAATATTAGTGAATATTAGTTTTCCTCATATAACCATTAATCATTTTCCATTCAACATCATACATGATTTATTCAGTAACCTTTTTAAAACACAATGACCATTTTCAATGATTTGGGGTTCATCAAAATGCTAGGGAAAATCATAAAAAAACATGTATTGAATTGTGTTTCTCATATGGTTTCATAGATACAAGTTCTTCTCGAAAATTATGACTGCGTTATTCAAATATCATGAGCACCATGGGACTATTATTATTCCCACAACTGAAGTTGTTTTCTTCAACTATGTGTTTTTGTTTTCACTTTTGATTTGGCCGAAAGGGGAGCTTTGTGGACATTAATCATTGTTGTGGGTGTTCATTTAGGATGTAATATATCATGACTTCATTTTACTTGATATATCAATATTATTATTGATTTATGTTTAATTTGATTATCTTTGACAAGTGATGTTGTTTATAAGTTGTTAGTAATGGTTGTAATAATGACAATATGGTATAAGGGTTCACATTGGTGTGTATAAGGTTCACATGGTGTGTATAACGACTTGACATGGTGTCTAAGTGGGGTGACGGTAGGGGCTGCCCAAGTTGGGTGGGGGGGGGGCTATGTTTTCCAAGTGGGGGTGTGGGGTGTAGGGGTGTGCAGGTGGGGTGGGGGGGTGGGTTTTCCAACTGGGGTTGGGGGTAGGGGTGTCCAAGTGGGGGGGGGGGGGTGTTCAAGTGGGTGTGGGGTAGGGTTGTCCAAGTGGGGTGGGGAGGGTTTGTAGATGGATAGAGATCATAACTATATACTCTGTATAAATTCTGGAAGAATGAAAATGTATAGGGACATTCATGATCATTTTTTGGTGGGATAACATAAAATTTGTTTTCTGCTTTTAGTCCTTTTTTATTTGGAGTTTCTTTTGATGCTGATTTTTTTATTGATAAATATTATCGGAATTTATTTTAGTTTCTAAATCGGCTTAGACTCCCCCACCATGCACAGTGTATACAACCTATACCCTTATTTAATCATTCTGTTTACATAGCCTATGCAACCCCTACCCTCATTTAATCAGTGAACTCAAGTCATTAATTCAAACCTTGATTCTCACTATCATGTATTAAATTGAATGATGTAAACCCATCCTCACATGATTTCTTACCTTAGATAGTGTCCAATATATGGAATACGAGATTTTGAATTCATCAGTTAACCAGGATCATATATTCCATTTCCCCTAAGATGACTATACTAATATAACTTTAGGGTCAATTAAATATGGTTCTCATTGTAACTTGTATATTATGTGTCCTTCTTGGCCCATACTCACTTTTATGAGGGTGCGGTGCTTTTCATTAGCAATGTTGGCAGGTGTAGACATCCATAAAAATGTTAGATAAGTCACAAGTTTAATTTAGTAATGTTGTTATCATTGACATACTTTATTATTAATCTCAAATTTAAAAATAAATGTTTTTTTTCTATACTTAATGAAATTAAATATTTTTACAAGCCATGAACAACCTATTATTGTAGAAGCCTAAAAATGTTTCACCCATGGGGTGT
Organism: Viscum album; assembly: GCA_963277665.1. Taxonomy (NCBI): domain Eukaryota; kingdom Viridiplantae; phylum Streptophyta; class Magnoliopsida; order Santalales; family Viscaceae; genus Viscum; species Viscum album. The sequence goes on along the minus strand of OY728125.1, from coordinate 643,908,161 downwards.
GATTGACTTGGGGAAGTAATTGGGTAATGAAAGGTATGGCCATAGAGGTGCCAATAATGAGTTATTGAACATGAGTGAATGATTTGGGATGCCTATATCACATAATGGGACCTAAGTCATGTTCCTCTTATAGACCGAATGAAAATGAATATAAAAAAAATTTAATTTAATTTATGAGTACTTGTTCTTAACATTATTTTAATAGTTCACTACATCGACTAGAAACTTCTTCCTTTATAGTTTACTTAAATGTATTTTCTATTAATGTTCAATCCTATTGAATTGTTTATGACAAAATGACTTATATAAATTCTTTTTACAGAATCAATAGAAGTTGGATGTATGAAACTGATTGGATCTCATGTGATTTTCAAAACAATTTGGAGAGCTTTATAGATTTTTCATTTCACAATGTTTCAGATAGTGGTCACATACACTGCCCATGTTCCAATTGTGTTTGTAGACCTTGGTTGAGCCGTGAAGAAGTCAACAACCACATAACCATAAATGTTTTTCAAGAAAACTACTTTGTGTGGTATCACAATGGGGTGAAAATAAAATCTCAAATTGGTGATCATCAAAATGAAAGGATAGGAATGAAGAATTTGTTAGATAATCGATTTCTGTTTATTCGACATCATGAAAAAGAAAGGATATCGACTCAAGAAGAATTCTATATGAGGATAGCTGATGCATCTAGTGATAGTGATGATATTGTTAGGGTGAAAAAATTGAATGACACTGCCACGACTCCAGTATATTGAGAATGCGATAAAATGAAAAATCTAGAATTTTTAATCCAATTGTTTCAAGGGAAAACTATGTATGGTATTTCTAATACAGTAATCGATTAAATTCTTACCCTCTATAAGGATTTACCTATAGATGATGCAGATATTCCATCAAAACACTATATGGAATGGAAGGTAGTTGAGGAACTTGGATTTTCAAGAAACAAAAATCATTCTTGCCCGAAATATTGCAGTTTATTCTGGAAGAAAACCACTGAACGAAATGATTGTATAAAATGTGGCACATCCCGCTGGAATCCTAAATATGATGGAACACCATACCGCGTTCTACAGAAAGTAATGTGGAACTTTCCATTGATCCCCAGACTCCAGAAACTTTTTATGTCTGATTACATATCAATAAAAATGAGATGGCATGATACCGAGAGAAAGAATACTAATGATGTTTTGGTTCATCCTGAAGACGGATTTGCATGGTAGAGATTTGATGCTCGACATCCTGATTTTGAAGCTGACATGCGTAATGTGAGGCTGGGTCTTTCATGTGACGATTTTAATCCTTTTGGGAAGATTCTTACATTGCAAATCACATGGCTAGTTTTCATACACATTTATAATCTTCCCCCATGGTTTTGTATGAAAAAAACGTTTCACTTTCATGAGTATACTCATATCTGGTCCTTCTGATCCCGACATTGATATTGATGTATACATGAAACCTTTAATAAAAGATTTAAAACATCTTTAGGATGTGGGTGTGCGCACATACGATTCATGTTTGAAAGAAATATTTTAGATGCATGTTGTGCTTATGTGGACGATCAATGATTTTACAGCTTATGCAATGATTTCTGGACGGAGCACAAGGGGAAAACTTTCATGCCCAGTTTGTATGAAGAATACACGATCCAGAAGACTGAAGCATCACTGTATTTTCAGTTTTATGGGACATCGGTGATTCTTGCCAAATAATCATCCATATAGAATGAATTTTCAAAGATTTGATAATACCATAAAGACCAATGATCGACCTCAATGTATGTCTATAACTAATGTGATTAATGAATTGAAATATTTCAGTTCTTCATTTGGGAAGGGTCAAATGAAATCTGGAAAGAGAAATAAATTTTCCACTAAAACCTGTTACAATTGGAGGAAGAGGAGTATCTTTTTTGATTTTCCATATTGGTCAACATATTTGTTACGTCATTTCTTAGAAATAATGAATATTTAAAATAACATATGCAAAATGTTTCTTTCAGTTCTTCTAAATGTCAAGGGGAAGACAAAAGATGATTTCTGATCTCATCATGACTTGGTGGATTGGGGCATCACACTAGAATTGCATCCTATGCGTATCAGTGAAAATAAATGGAAACATACCTGTGATTCTTATGTGACGAAACCTATGGAAAAAAACAATTTCTGGAAGTATTAGAGACTATTAGAGTTCATAATGGCTATTCAGGGAACATATCTAAATGGTCCAACAGAAGAGAGTTGAAGAAAAAATCTTTGAAGGCTCATGATTATCATGTTCTACTACATGAGTTTCTTCCAATAACAATCCGTCATCTTTTGTCCAATAATGTAAGGGTGACTATTATTTGATTGTGCTATTTGTTTAGAGTTCATTGTGCTAATAATTTGTCCAAGTCTTTCTTGAAAAAAAATGTTGATAGATGCCCCATTAATTTTGTGCGAGTTGGAGAAAATATTCCCCCATCATTTTTCACATTCATTCTACATATGACTGTCCATATTCCCATTGAAATACTTCTCATAGGACCTATTTATTTTCTTTGGATGTATCCAACTCAAAGAAATATTTACACATTAATGTCTTATGTCTGAAACAGAAATCATTCCAAAGGTTATATCATGAATGATTACTTATCTCAAGAATGTATGGGTTTCTACTATATTTATTTTTCTGATCTTACTACAAGAATGAATAGACCAACGAGAAATGAAGAAGAATAGTATGAGGAAATTGAACCCAGTTTTCCATCACTTCCTCAAACAGGTGGAATTCCAGGATCATATACATTGAAGACATTAAGCCATGAAGAGCGGGAGATGGCACATCGCAATAGTTTTGTTCAACTATGATTTATTCGATGATTATATCAGGTAACTAAATTGAATATGTATATCTTATATATTTATCTACACAACTATTCATATTTTTTATCTAAAGAGAACATAAAACAATGATAAATAGAAGCATCATTCTTTATCATTGAAAAGGATAGAGACTTTGCATAGTAAAGGGTTTTCTGATTGGTTAAAATTGAAGGTAAAAATATTACTGTTTAAAATAATTATATAAATATTTAATTAAGTTGAATAGTTATTTATATTTAAGGTATTGAGTTTGTCTACTGACTCTGTCTCTAAGGAAATAAGAGATTTTTATTTTGGTCCTAATACCATGGTTCGTGACTGTAAATTAATTGTTATCAGTGGGTACAAAGTTATTGTCACTGAACGAGAAAAGAACACGAGAACACAACATGATGGTTTTATGGTTACTGCCACAACATATTGTTATGCCAATGCATCAGATAGTAGACCGCGATTTAAAAATGTGGGTTATTATGGAGTCGTTGAGAAAATAATAATATTGGATTATTACTCTCATGGATGAGTCACACTGATGAAATGTCATTGGTTTGATTCGATGATGAGACATGGCACATTTATTGATGATTGTGGATTTCATGTAATTAATATGACTCGCAATATTGCTATCAATGAACCATATGTGTTCACATTAATAGATAAACACGTTTTTTATGTCAAAGTCCAACTTTGACATGAATTTGTTGTCATACTAGAAGTAATTTGAAGACATATTTTTGATGATAGTGATGATGGAATTGACACTGTCCCTAGTGCCATTGGAACAAAGCCATTTATTTCTTTTGATGAATCCAATAGCTTAATTGTCAGAGTGGATTGTGAACCTGAAGTTCTAGTTGAAAATATATAGAATCATTAATCCATGTTCTCAATTCTTTTGGTTTACCTCGAGTTGGGTTGTTAAGGTTGGAAATATTAAAATTAATTTAGTGGTGATCACAAGTATATTTTATCTTACTTGTCTGTTATGTGAATTTTCAATGTTTCTTGGATGTAGTTTTATTTTAATTGCATTTTCTAATTTGGAATTAAACTGTATTCAAACCTATTCAAACAATATTTCTAACTTGATGAACATTACAACATGTATGATTTATTAAATCCATTCAAGTTCTTCTAAAACAATTGATACCTAAATTACCAATGAATCCCCCTATTCCCTTATATATTTACTTTTTTGGGTTACACATTAGTTTTTTTCTAATTAATTACATATTTTTTTTCAAAACCTTGAAATGCAGCCAATTGAAGTGAGACGAAGGAAACAAATGATGGAGAACAATCGTTGAATGGCGGAGATGGGAAGTCTACCATTAGTGGCTACAGTGAGTACTTTATTTCTAATATATATTTAAAGAATATATAATTTCATGGGATTAATTTATGAAAACATATTTTTAGTATCCACCTATACGTCGATAGTTATTCGATGCAGATCCTAGTACTGGCCCTAGTACACAGGCCAGTGGTACGAGGAGGGTTCTTACCAGAGGTGGACGAGTAGCTCCGCATACCCGACTAGACCCTTCCCATCCCACTGACATGTCATCCTTCCCACATTCTGATCCCGGTGTGTCGTTAGGGACACACATGATATTTTGGCCTCCCATTTTTTCTCCACCTTTTGCATCTTCTGGCCCATCATTTTCATATCTCATGATGATTCCCACTTCCCAGCAAGAATCCGTTCATATAGATTTCCCATATTCTTTTCCTTCTAATTCTGTCTCTCCAAGCTTCTATATTCCATCATCTTTGAATCCAATTCCACCACAGGGTGTTCCATCAGTTTCTTTGGATCCAGCGGTGCTCAACGATCAGACTGGCTCATGTATAATTATAGAACCCTAAATTTTTTTTATAACAACATTTATTTTCATTATAACATGTTTTTATAAAATATTTGTTTTTCTTTCATGACAGATACATCTACTGACAGGAGGTGGGAGTGGGGGCGTACACACATGCTTTCGGTGTGGAACCGCCACACACAGGTTATGGTAGATTAAAATGAAGACAAGAAAATGGTTGAGAAAATAGGGCAGCAATGTTAGAGTTTTTTGGCGATGCTTTCCAAATACTCTGACATCATTCCCGTCAGCCCGCTATCATGGATACATTTTCCACATGAGGTCAAGGATAAAGCTTGGGCAGAGATATGGGTAAAAAAATATGTTGTATTTAATTCCTTGAAATATTTTTGTATTTATATGAATTAATATTTTTTTGTTATCTTCGATTTAATTTTCCCGATGGAGAGGGTGCATGACCGGAACATATAAAGGATTTAGGAGAGATTTGGATCTCCTAAAAGAATGAGTTGTATATTGGCTAGCATTCTAGAGTTGGCACTGAGTTAAAGGCAGTACCAGTCATGGATGATTGTCCTATAGAGCAGTATCGTCAGATGATTACTAATTGGTTGACTACCTAGTTTAAGGTATTAGTTATACATGAGGTATTTAAATAATAACTTTCATATTTTTCATTAATATTATCCTTTTCATTATCAAATTTTATTTAGGAATCATCTGGAAAAAATAAAAAAACATTCATGCAAAAAAATACCACCACACACTAGGACGTACTACGATGCCAGATCATGAGAGGAAACATGTATGACAATTGTTTATTAGTTTTCTTTATGACTTACACATTCTTTTGTTTCCTCAATTATTTAATCATTTGCTAAATATTTAATATATAATTAGTTTTCAATGTCATTATAGAGTCAAATACAGAATATTGAAGGACATGTGCCTCGAGAAAAACTGTTTTGCCTGAGTAGACTGAAAAGGGATGGAAGTACCATCAATGAAGCAACTCAGCAGCAGATTGTAAGTTTTAATATGTTAATTTTATATTTTAATATCTATTTTGTATCTTAATAATATATTTATATTTGTAACAGACTACTTTAGAGGCCCTCGATGCCCAAGAAACAGACAATTTTGGGCCAACTGATCACTTACATCAAGTGTTGGGAGAGGAGCATCTAGACAGAGTATGCTGCCGACCTAGGATAGCCCCAATGAGGTATTTTCCCTACTCATGTACATGTTTTAGTGCCATTGAGCGGTAGGAAGTTAGGGCACAGGAAGAATAGGATGAGGAAAGGGCCACAGAGACAGAAGAATAGTTTGCTAGGGGAAACAATGCATTTATGAAATTTATTGAAGTTCTACATCCAAAACTTCCACCAGAGTCCAGCCAAGATTTTGATGAATATATGTCATTGATACGTTCTATATATGGTGCCCCATGTGGAAGTTTTAGTTGTAGTCAAGATGATTTCTAGCCTGACGATGATGATGGTGAGGAGTCCGATGTGGAATAAGAGGGAGAGGAGGAGGGAGAGGCGGATGGCGAGGGTGAGGAGGAGGGTGCTAAGGAGGGCGAGGATGATGATGGGGATGAGGATGATGGTGATGATGATGATGGTGATATGGGAAAAATTGATCCGTTAAATGTTTGACTAATATTAATGAGATTTGATGTTTAATCTATTCTAGTTGTTGGTTTTATATAGACCCGTAGTATAGTATTGGAGTTGAGTTATTTATATATATTGTCTGTTTTCATGGATGTTGTTATCTTTTAGTGGTTGTGGTGTATCTTGATCATGTTTGTAGAGTTTTTTTTTGTTTGGGAACCCCCTGGATAGCCCCCCTCCTTCCTGGACCCTGGACAACCCCCACCATCCTCCTTGGAACCCGAACAGCCCCCTGGACAACCCCCCAGACAGCCCACGGAGAGCCCCCCACCCTCCTCCCTGGACCCAGGACACCCCCCAGACAGCCCCCCCCCCCCCCACCCTCCCCCTGGACCCCAAACAGCCCGCCAGACACCCCCCGGACAGCCCCCCGAACACCCCCGGACAACCCCCCCACCCTCCTCCTTGTTCCCTGGACAGCCCCCAATACACCCCCTGAATAGACCCCCGGACAGCCCCCCCCCCCTCGGACAGCCCCCACCCTCCTCCCTGGACCCCAGACAGCCCACCGGACAGCACCCGGGCAACCCCCCAGACATCCCCCCTCCCTCCTCCTAGGACCCCGGACAGCCCCTCGAACACCCCCAGGAATGCGCCCCCCCCCCCCCCACCCCGCACAGCCCCCCCACCCTCCTCCTTGGTCCCCAAACAGCCCCCAGACAACCCCCCCATACAGCCCCCCAGATAGCCCCCCCCGGAAAACCCCGCCACCCTCCTCCCTAGACCCCTAGACATCCCCCCGCCCTCCTTGATTTCACATGTTTTTTTATTTCTCTAATCATGCTATGTTATTTACGATTATTTCATTTTTGTATGTCTCGAATTATATGAATTTCTTGGTAATAATATTATCTCATTATCATCAAACTCATGTGATGATATAATTTTATTTTAATACAAAGTCTTGTTGTACATTCTTCATGTTATTTGAAATATGATTTGTTTGAAATGGACTTAATTTTAAATGATAAGAAAAACTGGCATACGGAAAATCAAACAAACACATTTGGATTCTGTTGAAACTTTAGGACAATGATCCATGTGTCATATGTGACGTGTACGAGCCAATCGCGCCTCAATTTTAGTCGCGGTGTGGCCGACACCACTCAAAATGTCTCTCTTTTGTCTAAAATGGACTTCATTTTTAGTGAAAACAACAACTGGCATACGGAAAACTGACCAAACAGATTCTGATTGTGTCGATACTTTATAAAAATGATCCATGGGTCATATGTGACGTGTACAAGTCAACCCCGCCTCAATCTGAGGTGCGGTGTGGTTGAAACCATTCATAGTGTATCTCTTTATTTAAAATGGACATCATTTTAAGTGAAAACAACAACTGTCATTTGAAAAACTGACCAAACGCATTTGAAATGTGTGGATGCTTTAGGAAAATGATCCATGTGTCATATTTGATGTGTATGATTCAACCCCGCCTCAATCCGAGGCATTGTGTGGATGAAACCACTCTAAGTGTCTCTATTTTATTTCAAAAGAATATCATTTTAATTGAAAACATCAACTAGCATATGGAAAACCAAACAAACGCATTCGGATTCTGTTGATACTTTAGGAAAATGTTCCATGGGTAATTTATGATGTGTATGAGTCAACAACATCTAAATCCGAGGCGCGGTGTGGCTGGTACCACTCTAACTGTGTCTCTTTTGTTTAAAATGGACTGGATTATAAGTGAAAAGAACAACTGGCAGACATAAAACAAACCAAACGCATTCTGATTCTATTGATAATTTATCACAACGATTCACGGGTCATATGTGATGTGTACGAGCCAACCCGGTCACAATCCGAGTCATGGTGTGGCCGGGATCACTCTAAGTGTCCCTCTTTTATTTAAAATGGACAACATTTTATGTACATATGGAAAACCGACCAAACACATTCTATTTCCATTGAAACCTTAGGATAACTATCCATGGGTCATATGTGACGTGTACGAGTCAACCTTGCCTCAATCCGAGACACAGTGTGGCTAACACCACTCAAAGTGTCTCTCTTTTGATTAAAATGGACTTCATTTTAAGTGAAAACAACAAATCGCATACGGAAAACTGACCAAACAGATTTTGATTGTGTCGACACTTTAGCCCAACGATCCATGGGTCATATACGAAGTGTACTAGTCAACCCCGCCTCAATCCAAGGCGCGGTGTGGCCGGAACCATTCATAGTGTCTCTCTTTTGTTTAAAATGGACATCATTTTAAGTGGAAACAACAACCGACATATGAAAAACTGTACAAATGCAATTGAAATGTGTTGATGATTTAAGAAAAATTCATGGGTCATATGTGACGTGTACGAGTAAACCCTGCCTCAATCCCAGAAGCGGTGTGGCTAACACCACTCTAAGTGTCTCTCTTTTGTTTCAAAAGGATATCATTTTAAGTGAAAACATCAATTAGAAACGAAAAACTCACCAAATGCATCTGATTGTGTTTATACTTTATTACAATGATACATGGGTCATTTGAGATGTGTACAAGTCAACCTCGTCTAAATCCGAGGCGCGGTGTGGCCGGTACCACTCTAACTGTGTCTCTTTTGTTTAAAATGGACATGATTATAAGTGGAAGGAACAACAAGCATATGGAAAACTGACCAAATGTATTATAATAATGTTGATAATTTATCACAATGATCCATGGGTCATATGTGAAGTGTAAAAGACAACCCGGGATCAATCTGATTCGCTGTGTGGCCGGGATCACTCTAAGTGTCTCTCTTTTGTTTAAAATGGAAAACATTTTAAGTACATACATAAAACTGACCAAGCGCATTTTCTTTCCGTTAAAACTTTAGGAGAAAGATCCATTGGTCATATGTGATGTGTATGAGTCAACCTCACCTCAATATGAGGTGTGGTGTGTCCGAACCCACTCAATTTGTCTCTCTTTTGTTTAAAATGGACTTCATTTTAAGTTAAAACAACAACTCGTATACGGAAAATCGACCAAACGGATTCTGAATGTGTCGATACATTAGAACAACGATACATGGGTTATATGTGACGTGTAAGAGTCATCCCCACCTCAATCCGATGTGCGGAGTGGCCGACACTATTCAGAGTGTCTCTCTTTTGTTTAAAATGGACATCATTTTAAGTGAAAACAACAACCGACATACAAAAAACTGACCAAATGCATTCGAAATGTGTTTTTTCATTAGAAAAACTATCCATGGGTCATATGTGACGTATACGACTCAACCCCACCTCAATACGAGGCTTGGTGTCGCTGACACAACTCTAGGTGTCACTCTTTTCTTTCAAAAGGATATCATTTTAAGTAAAAACATCAACTGACATACGAAAAAATGACCAAACACATTCGGATTGTATTGATACTTTGAGAAAATGATCCATGGGTCATTTGAGATGTTTACGAGTCAACCCTGTCTAAATCTGAGGTGTGGTGTGGCTGGTACCACTCTAACTGTGTCTCTTTTGTTTAAAGTGGACATGATTATAAGTGAAAAGAACAACCGGCATACGGAAAACCATCCAAACGCATTTTTATTCTATTTATAATTTATTACAATGATCCATTGGTAATATGTGACATGTATGAGCTAACTCGGGCTCAATCCAAGTTGTGGTGTGGCCGAGATCACTCTATGTGTCTCTCTTTTATTTAAAATGGACAACATTTTAAGTACATACGGAAAACCGACCAAACACATTCGGTTTACATTGAAACATTAGGAGAAAGATCCATGGTTCATATGTGATGTGTATGAGTCATCCTATACTCAATACGAGGCACGATGTGGCCAAAACCACTCAAAGTGTATCTCTTTTGTTTAAAGTGGACTTCATTTTAAGTGAAAACAACAACTCGCATACGAAAAACTGACCAAAAAAATTCTGATTGTGTTGATACTTTATCACAACAATCCATGGGTCATATGTGATATGTACGAGTCATCCATGCCTCAATACAACGAACGGTGTGGCCGGCATCATTAATAGTTTCTCTCTTTTGTTTAAAATGGACATCATTTTCAGTGAAAAAAACAACCTACGTACAAAAAACTGACCTAATGCATTCGAAATGTGTTGATGCTTTTTGAAAACGATCCATGGGGAATATGTGACATGTACAAGTCAACCCTGCGTCAATCTGAGGTGCGGTGTGGCCGGAACCACTCTAAGTGTCTCTCTATTGTTTCAAAAGGACATCATTTTAAGTGAAAACATATACTGACATATGGAAAACTGACCAAACGCATTCAGATTGTGTTGATACTTTAGGAAAATGATCCATGGTTCATTTGAGACGTATACGAGTCAACCCCATTTAAATCCGTGGCGCGGTGTGGCCGGTACCACTCTAACTATGTCCCTTTTGTTTGAAATGGACAAGATTATAAGTGAAAAGAACAAATGAAACATGGAAAACTTACTAAACACATTCGAATTCTATTGATAATTTATCAAAATGATCCATGGGTCATATTTGACGTGTACGAGCCAACCTGGGGTCAATCCGAGTTGTGCTGTGTCCGGGATCACTCTAAGTGTCTCTCATTTGTTTAAAATGGACTACATTTTAACTACATACGGAAAACAGATCAAACACATTTGGTTTCTATTGTATGTTTAGGAGAAATATCCATGGGTCATATGTGATGTGTAAGAGTCAACCTGGCCTCAATCCGAGGTGCGGTGTGGCCGACACAACTCAAAGTGTCTCCCTTTTGGTTAAAATGGACATCATTTTAAGTGAAAACAACAACTCCCATACAGAAAACTGACCAAATGGATTCTGATTGTGTCGATACATTAGCACAACGATCCATGGGTCATATGCAACACGTACGACTCAACCCCGCCTCAATCTGAGGCGCGATGTGGCCGTAACTAGTCATAGTGTCTCTATTTTGTTTAAAATGGACATCATTTTAAGTGAAAACAACAACCGACATACGAAAAACTGACCAAACGCATTCTATATGTGTTTATGCTTTAGGAAAACGCTCCATGGGTCATATGTGACGTTTACGAGTTAACCCCACCTCAATCTGAGGCGCTGTGTGGCCGACACCACTCTAAGTGTCTCTCTTTTGTTTCAAAAGGATATCATTTTAAATGAAAACATCAACTGATATACAGAAAACGTACCAACACATTCAAATTGTGTGGATACTTTAGGACAATGATCCATGGGTCATTCGAGACATGTACGAGTCGACCTCATCTAAATCCGAGGAACGGTGTGGCCGATACCACTCTAATTGTGTCTCTCTTTTTTTTAAAATGGACAGGATTATAAGTGAAAAGAACAACTGGCATAATGAAAACTAACCAAATGCATTCAGATTCTATTGATAATTAATCACAAAGATCCATGGGTCATATGTGACATTTACGAGCCAACCCGGGCTCAATCCGAGTCACGGTGTGGCCGAGATCACTCTAAGTGTCTCTTTTTTGTTTAAAATGGACAACATTTTAAGTACATATGGAAAACTGACCAAACGCATTCACTATACATTGAAACATTAGGATAAAGATCCATGGGTCATATGTGACTTGTATGAGTCAACCTTTCCTCAATCCGAGGCACGGTGTGGCCGACACCACTCAAAGTGTCTCTCTTTTGCTTAAAATGGAGTTTATTTTAAGTGAAAACAACAAGTAGCATACGGAAAACCAACCAAACAGATTCTGATTATATTGATACATTAGCACAAAGATCCATGGGAAATATTTGACGTGTATGAGACAACACTGCCTCAATCAGAGGTGCGGGGTGGGAGAAACCATTCATAGTGTCTCTCTTTTGTTTAAAATGGACATCATTTTAAGTGAAAACTACAAGTGACATACGAAAAACTTACCAAAAACATTCTAAATGTGTTGATACTTTAGCACAACGATCCATGGGTCATATGTGTTGTGTAAGAGTCAACCCCGCCTCAATCTGAGGTGTATTGTGACCGACACCACTCTAAGTGTCTCTCTTTTGTTTCAAAAGGATATCATTTTAATTGAAAACGTCAAATGACATACGGAAAACTGACCAAAAGCATTCAGATTATGTTGATACTTTAGAAAAATGATCCAAGGTTCATTTCATACATGTATGAGTCAACCCTGTCTAAATTTGAGGTGCGGTGTGGCCGGTACTACTCTAACTATGTCTCTTTTTTTAAAATGGACATGATTATAAGTGAAAAGAACAACTAGCATATAGAAAACTGACCAAAAACCTTCGAATTCTGTTGATAATTTATCACAACGATCCATGGGTCATATGTGACGTGTACGAGACAACCTGGGCTCAATCCGAGCCGCGGTGTGGCTGGGATCACTCTAAGTGTCTCTCTTTTGTTTAAAATGGACAACATTTTAAGTACATATGGAAAACTGACCAAAAGCATTTGGTTTCTGATGAAACTTTAGGAAAACGATCCATGGGTCATATGTGACGTGTAAGAGTCATCCTCGCCTCAATATGAGGTGCGTTGTGGCTGACACCACTCAAAGTGTCTCTCTTTTGATTAAAATGGAATTCATTTTAAGTGAAAACAACTACTAGCATATAGAAAACTGACAAAATGGATTCTGATTGTGTTGATACTTTAGCACAATGATTTATGGGTCGTTGTGACATGTACGAGTCAACCCCGCCTCATTCTGAGGAGTGGTGTGGCCGACACTATTTATAGTGTCTCTCTTTTGTTTAAAATGGACATCATTTTAAGTAAAAACCACAAGTGACATTCAAAAAACTTACCAAAAGCATTTGAAATGTGTTGTTTCTTTAGAAAAAAGATCCATGGGTCATATGTGACATGTACGTGTCAAACCCGCCTCAATCCGAGGCGCGGTGTGGCTAGCACCACTCTAAGAGTCTCTCTTTTGTTTCAAAAGGATATCATTTTAAGTGAAAACATAAATTGGCATACAGAAAACTGACCAAATGCTTTCGGATTGTGTTGATACATAAGGAAAATAATTCATGAGTCATTTGAGACGTGTCGGAGTCAACCTCGTCTAAATATGAGGTGCGGTGTGGCCAGTACCACTCTAACTGTGTCTCATTTGTTTAAAATGGACAGGATTATAAGTGAAAAGAACAACTGGCATAATGAAAATAGACCGAACGCATTCAGATTCTGTTGATAATTTATTACAACGATCCATGGGTCATATGTGATGTTTAAGAGCCAAGACGGTCTCAATCTGAGTCACGATGTGGTCGGGATCACTGTAAGTGTCTCTCTTTTGTTTAAAATGGACAACATTTTAAGTACATATGGAAAACTGACCAAACACATTCAATTTACATTGAAACCTTATAAGAACGATCCATGGGTAATATGTGACATGAATGAGTCAACCTTTCTACAATCCTAGGTGTGTTGTGGCCGACACCACTAAATGTGTCTCTCTTTTGTTTAAAATGGACATCATTTTATGTGAAAACAACAAATATCATACGTAAAACCGACCAAACAGATTCGGATTTTGTCAATACATTAGCACAATGATCCATGGGTCATATGTGACGTGTATGAGTCACTTCCGCCTCAATCCTAGGTGTAGTGTGGCTGACACCATTCATAGTGTCTCTCTTTTATTTAAAATTGACATCATTTTAAGTGAAAACAACAACTGACAAACGAAAAACTGACCAAACGCATATGAAATGCATTGACGGTTTAGGAAAATGATCCGTGGGTCATATGTGATGCGTACGAGTCAACTCCTCCTCAATCTGAGGCACGGTGTGGATGGGAACACTCTATGTGTATCTCTTTTGTTTAGAATGGACAACATTTTAAGTACATATGGAAAACCGACCAAATGGATTCTGATTGTGTTGATACTTTAGAACGAAAATACATGGGTTAAATGTGACGTGTACAAATCAACCCTTCCTCAATCTGAGATGCGGTGTGGCCGGCACCACTCAAAGTGTCTGTCTTTGGTTTCAAAAGAACATCATTTTAAGTGAAAACATCAATTTTAGTGAAAACATCAACTGACATACGGAAAACCGACCAAACGCATTCGGATTGTGTTGATACTTTAGGAAAAAGTTCCATGGGTCATTTGAGACGTGTATGAGTCAACCCCGTCTAACTCTGAGCCACAGTGTGGCCGGTACCCCTCTAACTATGTCTCTTTTGTTTAAAATGGACAAGATTATAAGTGAAAAGAACAACTGGCATATGAAAAACCGACCAAATGCATTCAGAATCTGTTGAAACTTTAGGACAATGACCCATGGGTCATATGTTACGTGTATGAGTCAACCAAGCATTAATCCAAGTCATTTTATGGCCGGTACCTTCCAATGTTTCTCTCTAATGTTTAAAATGGAAAACATTTTAAGTACATACAGAAAACTGACCAAACGGATTTTGATTGTGTTAATATTTTAGCACAACGATCCATGGGTAATTTGTGACATGTAAGATTAAACCTCACCTCAATCAGAGGCATGGTGTGGCTGGAACCATTCAAAGTGTCTCTCTTTGATTTAAAAATCGCTTTATTTTAAGTGAAAAGAAGAACTACCATACAGAATACCGACCAAACACTCTCGGAATATGTTGATACTTTAGGACAACAATCCATGGGTCATTTGTGACGTGTACCAGTTAAACTTTCTTCAATTCGAGGCATGGTGTGGCTAGTATCACTACAGGTGTATGTATTTTGTATAAAATGGATATCATTTCTAGTAAAAACATATGGTATATGAAAAAGTGATCAAATTATGAATTGAATTCCGAATTCCACAAATAATAGTCATCTAAATTTTAAATTTAAATCTAAATTAATTTTGTATGTTTATAATTACATTATGAATTATGATTTAATTTTGGATGTTTATAGTTCCTGGATTCATTATATGTTAAATGTGTATGAATTTGTTCCTTATATGTATGTGTTTGTTGGTTATTGCAGGTTCAATAATTGTATATGTATGTGTTAGTTTATTACAGGTATAATAATTGGAAATGATTGAAAATGAGAGGGAAAGGATTGGATGTCGTGAAAATTGCACAAAAATGAAAGGGTAGATACTATGAAATTTGTAGGATGTTGTGCAATTTTCACTGCATAGGCTATGACAATGGTTTGAAACCGTTGGCATAACCTCATTGAGTATTTTTTTTCCAACAGTTATATGAACCATTGTTAAAAATATTTTACCAACAGTTTAAAAACCGTTGGGAAAGAACCCCAACGGTTCAAGCCAAACCGTTGGGAAAAACTATCCCAACGGTTCACTGTAAACAGTTGGTAAAAGCTTTCCCACTGGCTTAATTCCCTATGGTTTGCAGAACTGTTGGTATAATATATACCAATGGTTCTACAGACATTCCCAATGGTTCAGAACCGTTGGGAAATCCTGCATTTCCAGAAGTGGATCTAATGAAAAAATATTATATTTAAATTATTATTATTATTTTGTAATTATAAATCATTAAGCATATTTCTTTCATTCAGTTCATTAGAAAATTAAAATAATGATCATATGTACGTATGGACAACCATATCTAAGAATAGTGTAATTAATTTTTCTATATCTACCTTTTATGGATAATCGAAAATATTTATACAACAAATTTAAATGAAATAATTGTCATTATAAAAATTATAGAGATTATGTAACCAGGACAAAGATACAAGGACCATAACACCTGAATAGAAACATACACAAAATGAAGTAGTTAACACTAAAAATGATGATGATAATGAAAGATTATTAACAAAAAGGTGAGAAGATGTTTAATGTAAACCATAGTTGATATTATGAGAATGAATATGGTTCTTATATATATGTATAATAAATTTAATTTTTTTATATAGGATGCCAAAAGTGTTTATAAAAAAAGTAATACTTGAGGTAAGGGTTTTAATTTACAATA
Source organism: Viscum album (assembly GCA_963277665.1). NCBI lineage: Eukaryota > Viridiplantae > Streptophyta > Magnoliopsida > Santalales > Viscaceae > Viscum > Viscum album. The sequence continues at coordinate 643,891,857 of OY728125.1, read as the reverse complement.
TCATTTTAATGGGTTTGTTTATAATTAAATTAACAATGATGATATTATATAATATATCATAAATAAATATTATCTAATTTATTATAATCTATTTAGTTAATGATATAATCCATTTTCTTTTTTTTATCTTCTATTTACATATTGCAGGATTTAAAATAATGTTTTTAATGAAAACTAATTTTGTATTTTTATTTTTTCAGTAATACTCTTATTAAATTTTAATATTTTCATTGTTATGCTTCAATCATTTATTTTACTTTTAAACGGTAATTTATTAAATATTTTTCCCAATTTTTAATTTATATTCTGTTTTTTAGAAATAATATTCTTAAAATTTTCTACATTAGAAACTTTTTTCCAATAGTTTGAAGAAAATATATATTGAAACTTATACTACTCGAGTGAATTTTCTCAACAACCTGATTACTCTTTTCATTTAATATTATATTTCAATATTCAATCTTTATTTTCGAAGAATAGATTTTCACTAATATTTTAGAATATTTATACATTATATACGTTATTTCAAAATGGAAGGTGTATTTTTTTTAAGAAAAGTTCACTTATGTTTTAAATTCATTTTTTATGATAATATATTTTTATTATAACACCCTGGAATTTTACAATATTAAACTATTTTTGATAGCATATCTAAAACACAACACTGAGATTAAGAGACCCAAGACACATATTGCTATTATAATCTAGTTATTAATTAGAGAGTATGAATATTATTAAATACTTTATAATATATATATATATATATGAATATATATATTTCCAACTCAATATAAATTATTTTAAATTTTTAGGGAATAATCAATCAATTTTTAGTAAAGTAATTTTATTTTTGAAAAAATATTTTTTCTTCAAAAATGATTTTTATTTACTTTAATGAAAAAATACTATAATTTTTTTTTTTGGAAATTTTTGAATGATTATTTTATATAATGAAAATAATTTTTTAATTTTTAATAACAAATTTTTTTTTGGATCAAATTTTTAGAATTTTTTTAAAATATTGATTTTTAAGTGATTAGTGAAAAATACCAATTTTTATAAGTGTCATATATTTTCAAAAAATTATTAAATTTAAAAGAACTATTAGGTTTTGAATAAGATTTAAGTTAACATAAGTATTATTTAATAAAATTTAATCCACCTATCATATTTTTAATCTAATTTATATGTGATTTTTTATAAGCATGTCTTTGGGTTAAAAAATAGTGTTTTTATGAAAACTAATCTAAAATGAATAATATGTCTCCTTTTTAATTGATTTTAAAAACCCATAATCCTGAATAAATTAAATAAAATATATTGATTATATATTAATGAATTATAATTATAATTTATATAATAATTTTTACAAGTCATATATTTAATATAAAATCGTATTTTCCTTAAAAAATACATATCTGAAATACCCACTTTATCGTCGCATTACATGGATTAAATTTAATTTAATTTTGTCTAATTATGCTAATTTAATTTGGTATAATTGATTCCATATTTTTAATCATATTAATTAATTTTATATAATGAGTTCAATATAATTTTTTAGCATAATTAATAGTGAAAAGTGAAAAATTGAATTACCCTCGTTAAGTTAAAAACGATTTTACCAGGGCTTAGTAAAAAATGAAAGGTTCAAAAAGACCTAAGAAGTTTTCTAAATTTTTTATTTCCATATTTGAACCCTATTTTGTATTATTAAATAAAATACTCTATCCCATACCCATTTGGAATGCATTAAAATTGGCCACTTCTATTTCATTTCAAACATTATAGGTGTGGCACTCACCTCACTTAAATAAGGCCACCCCACTCTTCGCTTATTCAAACCATAAATCTTTTTTTTCAGCCCTAATATTCCAAAATAACATTATAAATTCCATAAAATTAATCCAAAAATATTTTTTTGGGGTCATAAATCCATTATTGAATAACGTTAGGTATGATTCTAAAGTGGGGGCCCGGGATAGGAAAATTTCATAAATATGTGTTTTTATTTTATTAATTTTTCTGATTAATTAAATTATTTTACATTTAGTATTATAGAATAAATTAATTATATTAGTTATACATTTATTTTATTATATTAATTTCATGACCTATATCCGTCTCATATTTTCTCAAATTGGAAATGATAGTGTCGTTTGTGTGTATAAAGGAATACTACCTCACAAACAAATGTGACACATTTCCATTAACACCTCTCATGGATGGTTATGGTGATGAATATAAAGTATATATATTATATTAATAACATAATTATACCTCTTAATTCATTATTTTCTATATTAATTTTATACTTTCAATTCCATAGGCGATACGATAATGTTTCCCATTTGTATGGTGGACTATCGCCTCATGGAGCGATGTGATTCATTTTTCAGTAAAACATTTCATGGAAGGTAATAATGATAAATTTAAAGAATATATGAGATATATATGAAATAAATATGCTATTAATTACATATATATAATTCTTAAAAGATAATATTACATTTTTTTCATACCTATTAACTTACTAAAAAATTATAATGTCATTCTTGTAGGTATGGACTACCACCTTTATGAAGCGATGTGAATCATTTTTTATAACCACATAGAAATAATGATATATAGAAGTTTATTAAAATATATTATATGTTATTTATGATATTATTTTCACTCTTTAATGATAATATAATTCAAAACATATTTTCTTAATGATCACTAACAAATGGAAATGTTAATAATGCGTACGTAGGACCTATCATCTCCATGATTATAATATAGTTAATTTTTTACAACCATTTTTCATGAATGATTATAAATTTATAATTTATGTAAAAATATGAAAATTATTTCGTGATTATTACTATGGATATATTAAAATGATAATGCCTTTTTCCACATTTAACTCACCGAATCTGTTTTGAATGAATGAACCAAACATCCTAAAAAACTCAACATGAACATAACTGATTGATTATTCAGGTATTTAATTATAAATAAATAAAATAAATTATTTAATTATATGTTGATAAAAAAATAAAATATTATTATTAAATCATATTAATTGATATAATCTTATTATATTGGAGTAAAAGGATTTAAAAGGAATGTTTGGACTCGAGATGAGGTTTTTATCTTATCGCCTTTACTTCTCTAAGACATATGAAATATTAAGTAGTTATTTTCAATGTGTGATGTATATAATTAAAATTAATATATTTTATTATTATTATAAAGAAATTTATTGGTATTTAAAACCCCGTATCTGGTTCTCCTTTTTCAGGATAGTTTGATCATGAGATTACTAAATCCATAAAGGACTTCATCCGAATTTCCCTTTATTGAGGAATACTGTTATGTTACACAACTATATCATTTTATGAGGGGTATATAATACCCATTTTAATGTGTTATAGAATGAAAATACTTATTTTAATGATTTTTAATCTTTTAATTGATGTTATTATTTCATTTTTATTATAATTGAAAAGATTACTAAAGTGGAAAAGGTTGTACTTTTACAATATTTTTTCTATCAGGGTTGTTTATATTTAGATTTACATTAATGAAAATCATATGATATTATTTTATTGAACTAAATGATTTTATTATACACTATTTATGATTGTGGATGACATTTTTTACTTCCATTTACCCCCATACAGATTAAATATACATCAATAAATTCATTTTAAAGTGATTCTTATTTTGTATTTAACTTTTATATTGGGTATTATTCTATTCCATATCTATGTTTTCTAAATAGTTTTAAAAATTATTAACGATTTATTAATTCTATTTTACATATTATTTATCCTTATCCTAAACATTTTTTGAATGAAATATCATAACATTTTCAAAATGAGGCACTTTTGACTCTCTTTTACAAAATGTTTTGAAAATAATGCTTATTTTTAAAATTGACTACATGGATTGATTATAACACAATAATTTCCATTATGAAATTTCTATTTTTGAAATTTTTTTCAAAATTTAAATTTTATTTTCCTTAAAACAAATTTAAATATCTTTTAATGAAATTTACATTCATTAACATCATCAACCATTTTTTGTTACACATCATCCACTGAGGATATTTTGTAATGATACAATCCTTATTATTTATATGGATGTAATAATAATGTTTCAATGATATTTTTATGGAACTATTTTTTTCCAAGGGTTAATCATGTTTCAACGATATTTTAATGGAAAATATTTCTTTTCAACAAGTTAGTAATGTTTCAAAGAGATTTTAAACGAACCCATTTCATTTCTATGGGATAACCATGTTTCAAAGTGACAATCTAGGAATCCATTTATTTGCAATAGGTTGAACATGTTTTAAGGAGATATTCAAGGAACCAATTTCTATTCCATGGGTAAATCATGTTTCGAAGATATTTTCTTGAAACATTTTTCCTTTACATTGGTTAATTTTGTTATTAATGGAATTGTGATAATTTTATATGTTTATTAATGAAATTAAATCCCTATGTTCTTTATTAATTTTATAGTTATTGGATATTTTTTATGAAGATGGGTAGTTCTAAAATAATACAAGGATGGATGGTTCTATGATTAACCAAGGATTTGTGGTGTTATTAAAAACCAAGGAGGAGTGGTTATGTTATTAACCAAGGATGTGTTGGTACATAATATCCCTTTACTAAATTGGGTGTTAATGAGATGGATGTTAACCATATTGGTTATTCCATTTAAATGAAGTTATATGAATATAATGTTCTAGAATTCCAATAGTTTTTATCTATGATGTAACACTCCTACCATCCCTAATGGCTTGATAAGGTGTGAGGATGTTACTTTGACTTAAGAAAAATCCCCAAGACACCTAAGGCTGGAAATAATTTCTTAGGGATTCATTAACAGATGGAGGATGATGTTCCCTTTGAAAATAATGCATCCATCCATACAACCTAAAAACAAGTAGACCACCACAAGATAAATGATATAAATGAAGAAAAATTAAAATAATACCATTTATATCCAAATTAAACTACACAAGAGTGCCATAATTGAAGACTAAAAAACATCCAAGTACACAACTGAAGACTACAAATCCAATAAAACTCAAGGACTACCACAACTCCAAATATCCAAAATAATCCATGCTCCACTATAAAAAAACAACCCAGGAATCACTAATCACCACTAGAGATGTGTGATACTTTACCATTTCAATTTTCTCAATAAGAAAAATCTAAAAAGAACTAATATTCCAAAGTAGGTGTGAGTAATGAAACTCAGTAGTTTTTCCCCCGATGACCTCCCTACCCACGCTACTAGAATAGGACATGTTAGCAAAATTATGGAAAATAGTTTATATAAAGAAATTTCTAAAAAAATTATATCCAAATATAAAAAATTGACATAGTAAAATAGTTTTTTAAAAAAATAAAAGGTTATAAAGAATGAAACCAAAAAATGTTCCCAAACAATTTCATAAATTATATTTGGCATAACCATTCTAATAAAAAACCCACAAATCCAGCAATGCATACTTCATTATGAAATTTCCAAAATCATGAGTGTTTTATCATTAATATACCAAGTCATTACATTTTAATTTAAAATCCAATGTGCAATTACACATTTGGTACCGAGCACCAAGTCATATTCCAACTGGGCCTCATTAAATGCAATATGAACACATGCTATCCCATTATTCTAAACCATACAAAAACCATTATTCAAATACACATTCAATATTTTTCTTTTGAAAAATGTTTCCACAAATGAAACCACATAACCATTTTTATAGTCACCATTTTAAAACCATGTAACAAATAATTTTACACAATAATTCCAAAATTTCCACAAATCCAAAAACCATTACTAAAGAAGGTTTCTACCATTATTTTCACACCAATATCAAAATAAATTGAAATAAATTTGACAAATTTGAAAATAATTCTTCAATTACTTAGAATAGGATTCGAGAGTGAAGCCACTTACCTAAAAATAATTTGAAAAACTGGAAAACAGTATGAAAACATCCTAAAAAACGGGTCGAATCACCAAAAACCCACCATAGATATCTCCCCGTAACAAAAAAGCCAAAATAAAATAATATTTGAAAAGAAATAACTTATATATATCCATATAAAATATAAATCTATGAATCCAAGAAATATGTAGAATTATATTTATGAAAATATAAGGGAAGCTACAAAAAATGAAGACTTACAATGAGAATCCGACATCAATGCATCAAGAGAATCCATTAGATCACATCCAGATCAATGTGATACACCTCCTTTTCCCTAGAGAATAGAAAATATAAAGTTATTGTTAGTTTAAGGAAAAAATGAGGGGTTACAACACAATACATACCTAGATCCACTTTTTATGGATCTAGTTATTAAACAGTGCATGGTTAGTCGCATGGTCAGGAAAAGTGTGCACTGGTTTCTATATCAAGAAGGAACCTCATAAGGTTGGATTTCACGGTATCTAAACCAAGAACCAACCATTCCAAATACCACTATCTAAAAAATGATGGTTTATCCTAGGATTTTATATGGTTTTTATAAACCATGCATCACCCTTGTGCCTTCCCCTTTTCCTCTGTCTCAATGTGCACGGTTTCCTATAAGAGTGTCACGGTTTTCCCAAATTGTGCACCAACTTTTAACACTTATAAAATCCCCAACACAATAAAAACTTCTTCAAAACTCCCCCAAAGTACATATAAATACATTATGTACTTAAAATTCATAATTAAAGGGTTACTTACTTGAAACTATGGGTGTTATATTCTCACTACCATTAAACATTCAATCCCTAAAAATTAGAAAAACATCATTTAATTGAAGGATTTCACTCCATTTACCTTTCATTTCCTTCACTCGGTCCCATGTCTCATTCTAAATCTATCTATGTTTCCACAAAACCAACATTATATCGATAATTTTTCCACATTGGAAATTCTATTTTCTATCCACAGTATATATTGGGATATGTACCAGTGAAGCTTCTGGCCCTAGTTCATCATGATCCCATTGAATAAAATGGTCAAGATCATGTTGATATTTTTTCAATTAAGATATATAGAACACATTTTTCACCACAATAAACTATGGTGGTAGTTCCAAACAACATGCCACCTAACCAAAATGTTTATGTATCTAAAAAGGTATTACATATAAAGAATATAAAATTACCTTACTCCCAAAATATTGATGTCCTTGTCTTTGAAGGATCCTCAAGAACACATCATCACTCACTATAAACAAAAATAGTCATCATTGATGATCCACATAAAATTTCAGTTGAATCTAAGCTATATACTTCCATTTTTTATCAATAGAATATTCTCCATTATTTATTAGACAAGGCTATGACCAAATTGTGAAGTCTCACTTGTTTCCAAAAAATGTTGGGGAACGATTAGGACACCCAGACAATTATTTAAGGAGCCATACGTATTGAGGATTGATAACAATTTTTATTTGATAACTACACCAATGGAACATGAACTTCCCATGAGCCACCAAAATCTATTACACAATCCCACAACATATCTTCCAACGTTTGTAAAATCCTTTTAAATTTTACATCAGTCTTAGGATGATACACCATGTTGATATTCAACTGAGTCCCAATGGATATCTGTAAAAATTTCCAAAAATAAGATATAAACCTCAGATATATATCTGAAACTATCCTAAATGTTATGAAATTACCATTTTCTACTTCACAGATGTATGTTTTTGATAAGTCCTCCACCATACGAGATTCAAGAGTAGGGATGAGATGAGCCAAATTTGTGAGTCGATCCATTTTCACCCATATCAAATCATGTTTCTAAAAAGTTCTAGGGAGAACTTTACAAAATTCTTATCTATATGCTCCCATTTCGACATAATAATAAGTAAATAATTAACATAACCATTAATTGATGAATATATGTCTTAAATTTCTGATAAGTTATGCATATTAATGAAGAATAAACAACTTTTATTTTCATACTAATCCACCAAAACTATAATTTCAACACCTTATACATATTATGTATTCTAGGATGATAAACCCATAATGAATGGTGTTAAGTATGAATACGTTGTTCTTATGAAAACATAGGTATGACTATCCCATTTTTGAACCACAACACTGAACTCTCATCCATCCAATCATGCTCAATGGTCTCCCCACCATTGGGTTATGACCTAATAGCCACACAAACTACATCAGATGTCTATGACACTGAAATAATCTCTACTAAATTAAGAATAAAAAAATAGAAAATATGGCCATCTCTTCACACTGGTCTTCATATTCTATGTGCATGTCGTTGGGGATCGACACCAACTTCCACTCATATAGCGATTCATTTTACATATAAGAATATGAATTTTTGTTTAATTCCTCACCCCCAAAATTTCCCTTCTCTAGTGTGTACATCATGTTAAATTAAAACATCTGGAGATACCCCATCCATATTCTTTGTCATAAATTCAAATACCATTGTGATAAAATAGGTTTCATGATTTTATGGTCAATGGACATAGTAAATGTATCACCAATGAACTAATGATGTCGAGTATTCAAAGAATGGAATACAAAAGATGACTCCACATCATATGTTGGGTAGTTATTCTCATGAAACCTTAACTTCATTGAGCTATAAGAAACAAAATTATCTTCATGTATGAGAATAATTTTCAACCCATAACCCAAAGCTTTATAATACACCTCGTACCCTTGTTTGGATTTTCTAAAAATAAAGACTGATACTGATGTAAGGTGAAGTTTAAGCACTGGAAAAATTTATAATAACATTCATTCCATTGGAATGGAACATTATTCCCTGGAAAAGAAATCATAGGAAAATATTGTAATGAAAAATCCCAAGAAATTAATTATAAATAAAAAAATAGATAAAGGAAAATCCATATCTGAAAGACATTCTTTGGAGGTTTCCACGATATTACATGTTCTATCTTTTCAGGATCTATAAAAAAACTTTTTTAGAGATTACGTGGATGAGTAAACATACCAATTATATCCAAAATATTAATTTGGTAGTTTTTCATACAAACGATTATCCCTTAAGATTCTCAACACTATCCCCTAGTATTTCTCATGCTCATACCCTATCTTTGAATACACTAATATGGTATCCACTAACACCACCACAGAAGAATCCATATATAACTGAAATATTTGATTCATCCATCCATAAATACTTCTAGGGTATTAATTATATTGAATGGAATTAACACATATTTATAATTTACATATATACTCATAAAAGATATATTGGGAATATCCCCCTTTTGAACCTACACATGGTGATATCTTGATCACAATTCAATCTTAGGGAAACATTGAGTTCTTGTCAATTGATTGAACATTACATAAATGCATGAAATTGGATACTTGTTATTTATCATTAATTTGTTAATATTATGATAAGACACACAAAACTGATGAGTTCTACCTTCCTTTTAGACAAACAATACTGGAGCTATACATGAAGATGTGCTTGACCAAATGTAACCTTTGATTTCTAGCTCTTCAAACTACACATTCAATTCCATTAACTCTATTTTTACCATCCGATAAGAAGGAAGGGAAATATAAATAAGTCCCCATAAGGAGATCAATTGTAAACTAAACTTCTCAAATATGTGGAAACCCTGAGAATGGTTTTTTAAATCAAAATGGAAATTGATCAAACACAAGTGGAAGCCTTTTAATTTTGATCTCATCTATCAATTCCAAGACAATGCTTCTAACTAGTATAAGATCGTTCCAAGAGATGGTTTAAAAAAATCCCATTCCTTTACACACATTTCTTCTTTAAATAGATTCTTGACAACATACTCAATTGTAAAAAGGAAACTTTTTTGTATAATAGTGGATGTTATCCTTGAACATAGTCAACCAATATATACCCAGGATTTTATCATAGACATCCCTCTCATGCATAAATAAATCCCATATCAACTCAACTTAATCTATATATATAGAGAACATTCTCTAGACACAAAGGCCCCACATTATCTTTGACCAAGAAAAGTTTTATGTAAGAACATAAACGGAATTCTCTAAAATTTTAAATTGAACAAATCAAAAATACAATAAGAAATAATGGAATAAGATTCACCCATATCAAACAATGGTTTCATATGTGCAGAATTAAGAATAATCATACCTATCATGATTGATGATACAAACTAACTATCCACTATAAACTTCTCAGATCCATAAAATGGATTGGTCTTAGCACTTTCTTCCTTAATTAACTATTGAGATTTCAATAGTTGAGGGGTCCTGGTATTCCTGGAACTGTGGCTAACTCTATTCTGGTGATGATAGATATTATGCTTCCCTCATCCCTTTGAATTATAAGATGCCTATGATACCTGAAAAATGCCCCAAACTCCTGACCTCAAAGAACTATGACAATATCATTAAATATGAATAATTTTTTTTAATTAAGGCCTGATTTTAGTGGTTTAATACACTATCTCATCATGTGGTTGAAGGAACAACTTTAGAATCATCCATATTTTCTCTTGGGACATGGAGGAAGGTTTACTAATCAAGACATCTGAGTATGATTAATGCTCCCATATTGGAAATACGTATCCATATTTTTGTTTCTCCCAACATTAGTGGTCACCACTATTTCTCATAGGTATCATCAAACATCCTCTAGACATAGCTCCTGATATGAACCTATCTACTTCCATCACTATATTGTCCATTTATATATATAAATTCCATAATAGAGAGCACAAAAATCATTGAGTGAATCTCCTATCTCATCCCTGATTAAAATATATATGCCTCTAATGATATATTATTAGAAACCTTGTGTGAAAGGTGAACGAAATTCCTAAATTTAGTCATATACTCTGTGATAGAAATATTTTCATTCTTCAAGATAATGAAGTCCCATTTTCATTGAATTCTAAATGTATGAAGATTTTATTTTTTGATAAAAATCCCCTCAAAATACTCCCATGAAAGGCTATGGTCTAATTTTGAATGAATAGATAAGACCCACCACTAGTGTGAAAGATCTTGAAGTATATACATCATCATCTTGAATTTTAGCTTGATGGGTGTAATGATGAAATCAAATATATGATTCATCCTATTAATCCACATATTTTCCTTTTCTAGGTTTGAATCACCCTGAATTATGATAGGATTCAGTTTCTGGAATAGGATGGAATGATCAAGTTTCCTTAGATCATCCCTTAAGTTTCCGATGTTCGTGGCCAAGAATTCTTGGAAAATTCTTTGAACAAGTTGTTGGATCACCTTTTACTCAAGTGTAAACACATTCTTAACAGATTCTTCTGGTTGATTCCTATGATTCCTACTAGTTTCTATTTTATAGAAACACAAAAAATCCATAAGTCTTACTCTCTATTAACTGAAGGCCTAGCATTTCAAATTCTACAACATCATACTATCAAAACAATGCTTTCCAAAAAATTATTTTACCATGTTCAACCAATTTTGAAAAAAATATAATTTCTTGTGAAAAATAAAACTTTTAAGAAATACCACAATAATTATCTTTTTCCAGATCATTCCTTTGATTGAAACTTTATCATTTTTCATGAATTCTTTTTACAAAAAATCCTAAATCATTTCTCAAAATGAATTATTCAATCATAGTGGTAAGAAATTTCTCAGATTCTTATGATAGTTGTCTCATTGGCTAAACCAATGACAATGAGTTTTCAATTCTTATAAGTGTATCCAAAACACTTATATAACCAACTCACTAGTATCTTTATGTTTAATATAAAAGGTTAGTTACATCATTTTATGCTCTACATTTCATGTCCTGAAAATCTGGCTCCTTTTTGTGATCCCAACCAATGAATAAACTAGAATTATTTTCAACTTTGAGACAAACAGAACTGATTACCACTTGTTCCACAATGATTTTTGGAAGGAACAATATTGATACCACTTATCTGAAATAAATACTTGGACTAGCCAAACTGATACCACTTATCTCAAATACATATTTGGACTAACAAAACTAATATTACATGTAACATCCCACCCATCATCATTATATTGAAATTGTGGAAGGATGTTACATAGATATAAGTGATGTATCCAAGATGTCAAGGGCTGGAAATAAATTCCAAGGGATTCATTAAAAATTATGGATGATTTTCCATATGAAAATAAAAAAAAGATCAAAATATTCCATAAACAAATAAACCACTTAATGATGCATGAGACCAATGAAAGAAAACTAAAAGAATACCATTAATATCAAAATAAAACTACACAATATTACCATAGAAGAAGACTAAAAAACATCCAAGTACACAATAGAAGACTAAAAATAGATCAAAACTCAAGTAAACCACAACTCTAAATCTACATCCTACTCCATGATCTAATCCAAAAAATTCCAATGATTCACCAAGCACCACTATAAATGTGTGATACATTACCTTTTCCCATGACCTAATGAAGAGCATATAAAAAAGAACCTAAGTTCCAAAAGAGGGTTGAGTAATGTAACATAGAAATTCTTCCCCAAATGACTTCTGTAATCAGACGACTAGGATAGAACATGTTAGAATAATTTAAAAAATAATTTATAAACAATTAGTTTCTAAAAAAATTATATCTAAATAAAACAAATTCCATAGTAAAAAAATATTCTCAAAATAATAAAAAGTTCCAAATAAATAAACCAAATAATGCTCTAAAACAATTTCATAAATTCCATTTGGGATAACCTATTCGACTCCACAAACCCATGCATTAACCCATACATGCTTTGTTAAGAATGTTCCATACTATTGAGTTGTTTCTCATCAATCTACCAAGCCATCAGAAGGTAATTTAAAATACATGGTTCTATTACACCTTTGGCACCGAGAACCAAGTCATATTTCAATAAAGCCTCATAAAATACAATATGATGACACAACAACCCATTATTCCAATCCATTCAAAAATCATTATTCCAAAACAATTTAAATAAAAACAATTTTTTATTTTTTAAATCAATCCAAAAACCCATTTTTAAATTGAATAACTCAAAAACATTTAACAAATCATTTTATACAACAAGTCCACTATTTATACAGATCCAAAAACAATCACTAAAGAAGGTTTATAACCTACTTTTCACACCAATTTCACAATATATTTCACTCAATTTATTCAATTTGAAACTTATCCTTCAAGTTATAAGAATAGAATTTGACAGTGAATTCACCTACCTTGAAATATTTTTGTAAAATTGAAAACATCAAGAAAATGTCCATAAAGATGGGTTGAATATTCAAAAAAAAACCTTTGATATATTCCATAAACAACAAAAAATCCATAATATAGTCATATTTTGAAACAAATAATTTATATTTATCGAGAGAAGACATAGTTATATAAAATAGAGATAGAGGGAGAACTAAATCTATGGAATACCAAGGAAACTACCGTGAACAATGACTTACCATGACAATCTAGATTCCTTGTACTAAGAGAAGCATTCAGATCACCTTCAGATCAATGGTAGAAGCCTCCTTAGCCTTAAAGAGGAAGATATCTTGAGTTAGGGTTGGTTTGTGGAAACAATGAGGGGTCCAAACATGATCCCAACCTAGATCCACCTTTTGTGGATCTATTTTTCAAATTGTGAATAGTTAGTCCCACAATTAGGAAAAACATTCACCAACCATGTGCCAGCTTTTATCACAAGTAGGAACCTCGTACCTTTATCTTTCATGGTTCTAAAACTATAAAACAACTATGCCAAAGGCCATGGTTCCCAAAATCATGTTCTCTACTAGGCTTACAAATAGTTTTGACAAACCATGAACAACATGTGTACCTTACCCTTATCCTCAGTCCCATGTTGGAAAATTTCCCCTAATAGTTTCATGGGTTTCCCAAACTGTTCACCAACCCCGCACCCTTAGAAAATCCCCAAAAACATTCAAAACGTCTTCCAAACACTCCCAAAAAAAACACAAATGGATTATGTACTTAATAATCATAAGGAAAGGGTTACATACATGAGACTAGGGGTGCACAATATTATTTCCATGGTTTTATATTGTTTCTTATGACCAATATTGATATCCCATGTCTGTAAATTATTTATCACAATTATTCTAGACTTTGTAAAACTCTTAATCCATGTTTTCATGTTTAATTATACAATTATTGGTGGGAATGAGTATTATTATGTCATAACTAGACACTTGATCATGTCCTCATATCCTTATAATCTTATTATGTCCCCAATGACATTAAATTATTAATGAATAGTTTTACCCTTACTGAGAATTTGATCCCACGAATCTCATGTTTCATTTTACCCAGGTTATAAAGAAAATGTTTAAGAAATTATTCTTATAATAGTCTCATATGGATGATGACAATGACTTAATGTGAAATAAGAAAAACTATGTTATGTGGGATATATTCTCATTTATAGACATGGGTATGGAATATGTAAGACTTTGTCCAAATTCTATAAAACATTAATCCAAAATGGTCCTTGATCATGTATGTGATCTAATATTTTATTTTTGATATTATAAGGGTTGGATTAAAAAAAGCAGGGTCTCCTCCATCTATATCAAAGATAAAAATCTAATGTTTATGAATTTTGTAATTAGATATTGAATTTTGAGTTAGGATCTATTAATGTTATTAATGACATTTTAGGATTCATTTTATTAGGTCAATGTATATGTAAAGATTGGTTTAATGGAACGTATGAATTTACATTTTTCAGAAATAAATTCTTATATATTGATAACCATTAGGTTTAATGTGATATTTGATATTCAAGTAACTATAGTAACATTAGTATTATCATATAGATAACCACATGATTCAAAGGTGATTTGGATAAAAAGTGATTAATGTTATTTTAAAAAGGGATCACTATATTTTTGTTATTCTATATCGATAGGTATGATATAAAGTTTTAGGTAAAAAAATATTTAATATTACTGTTATTGAGTTTTTTATGATACATGGTTATTTATTTATGGAATTATTTATTTTTCTTGAGTTTGGTATTACTATTCAATTATAGAGAATAATGTATTATTTAATCATATGAAGATTTATTCATTCAGGGAATTATATAAACATGTGCTAAAATTGGGTTCTAGTTAATGTACATGGAAATTTAGAATATTTATAATATCCATTTTATTGTTATATCGTCTTTAAAATTTAATTTTAGTGCTTTATGAGTCAAGCATTCATCTTGGATACTCATCATTAGAGAAAAGATCAGATTTGGGTTGAGATTGACTAATTAAGAATAATACACTATACAAGTAAATACATTTCCTTATTAATTTATTTAAAATGAATAAAATCCCACAACCATAGTAAAATGATCTTGAAATAATTTTTTTTCTTATTACCATCATTTATTAAAATTTGAATAATTGTTTTCAACCCTCTTTAGTTAATGGTTATGAGGTCACTAAATTTATGTTGATCATTCACTTTCGTATAAAAAATGATCTTTATCACTCTCCATCATTATTTTGGAAATATTATTTTCTACCATGTACAAATAATAACTTATAACCTATTTTATCCTATTGGGAAACCTAATAATTTTCATTATAAATGATCTTTATAATTTCCTTTGTCTTTAATCAAGTTGATGTTTTATTAATTATTTTAACAATGTAGGTTTACAAAACAATTATTTTCAAATATACAACCATTTATTAACTAAATAATGTCATAATTTTTTGATGTAATTTAACAATGGTTGGGAGTGGATGTAACACCACAAAATTTTATAAAACAAATCTTTTTATTATAACGTATTCGACACACAACATCGAGCTTGAATGACATGAAACATATATATGTATCATAAACTAGATATTAATTAAAACTTATGAATACTATTTAATAAGTTATGATATATATATATATATATATTCAAATTAATATAAATTATTGATAAAATCGTAGTAAAAAATCAATCAATTTATAGTAAGGTAATATTATTGTTCAAAAATTAGTTTTCATGAAAAATTATTTTTATTTATTTGTAGGAAAAAAATCATTATAATTAAAAGTTTAAATGTTTATAAAATTTAACTAATAAAATGAAATTAATATTTTTAATTCTAATAAAAAAATTTAATTGGGTGTGATTTTTCAGTGAACAGTAAAAATACTAATTTCAATAAAAATGTCATTTATTTAAAATAAAATAATAAATTTAAAATTCTTATTATGTTTTGAATATGTTTTATTGTATAATAATAATTATTTAGAAATATTTAATACAATATTTAGAAGTTCAATTGGATGAAAAATAGGTTAAATTTATCTATCTCACTTGCTAATTTTGTAATATCTGTAGTTTTATATTCTTATTAAATCCTATTTTTCTTAGTTAAAAATTAGTTCCTTAGGTATGAATAAAATTGGTAATATGTAAAAACCTAATGATAAATGAAATGAAACATGAATATAATAGTTTTTAAAATTTTATATATATTATTTTCTGAACATATCCATTCTCACATCATTTTTCTAAATTTTTAACCTTTTATCTTTGAACAATATCCTTCAATTTTCAAAAAATAATGTGTGCTTCCAAAAGTTCCATTATCATCACTTTTATAAGGGGATAATTAAATCCCTTAATTAAACAATGAATACCTTGAATTTATTCCTAAAACTCTACAATTTTTCTTCTACTATAATCTTATCTTATGTTCATGAGCATCTAGAATCAATTTTTTTGCCTAACCTTTCATTTTCAAGGAGATAGTCACGAGAATGTTCAAAGTCCCGAAGTGAGTATTTCTAAATCCTTATCCTTTTAATTATTTTATTTCTCTTATAAAATAAATTTATCCACAATAATATAAAAACCTAAATATAAACAGTCTACTGATTTATTATTTTATTATGGTAACAGTAATTACTCATTCATTTCCATCAAATTATAAAAACAAAATAGCATCGATTTTGTGATGTGTAAAAAAGCACATCAATGAAGAGATGTCTTTCAATTTTCACTAATATCTCTATACACATAATATATAGATGGAAATTAAGAATAAATTATATATACATATATAATATAGTTAAAATTATAATGGGAAAAATTAAATCCACCTTCACTCCATATCATTAGTTAGGAAATGGAAATGATAAATATACATTATGTAGACTACCACTCACACAAACTAATATTTTTGGTTTTATTCCATAATTTTTGGTTTTGCAATGCACATAATATATGATTTAAAAGCGTATAGAAATAAAAAATTTCATTATTACCATATTGTATTGATATTATATAAAACTAAATAATTTCATAACGATAGTTACCCATCAGATTTTGTTATATTCATGTTTGGGCCAGAATAAAACCTACTTGAACAACACTATAAAAAATATCATGGATTCCAATTGGAAATTTCATTATGACCTTATTATAATTTAAAAATATTGAAAATAATTTTTGTATTATTATATAATGTTGATAATATATATTTATCTTAGTATTAAAAAATCATATCTGATTGCTAAATTACAAAAATAATCTTTCACCAATTAAATGTTAACACAACCATTAGAAAGATCTATATAATATATAAATTACATATGAAAATCAATGGTCTTTAATGAAAGAAATATAGATGAATAATGTAACTAAAAAATAAAATAATTAATTTAATTTGATTATTCACAAAGATAGGAACATGAATAGAATAAAAAAGGACTACGGTAAGTGCCTCATTGTTTCATTTTCAAATCTATCGAAAAATTTGATATTTCATACCATAGTTACATTTATATGGTTTATTCAATTCCAAATTTGTTTAAAAAATGGAAATATCTACCACTTCATAATATATTAATATTCATTGGACACTCTTCCCCTCATTCCATTTTGAATCTTGTGTTAACAATACAATAAGAGTTGCATCAACTCAATTTCCAATTCATTGGGTTATAATAGTTCTTATTTGAATATAATTTTACGTATTTAATTGATCATTTAAGTCCAATATTTTATTTTTTATTTCAAATTGTTTACATGTATAATCAATTCATATCATCAATAACCACTTATTTGATAAAATGTTCTTCCAAAAATAAAAGTATAACATTTGTAATAATAACTCTCATTATTACCAATAAAACATATCTTCTATGTCAATGAATTTTCTAATTAAAATGTTTTATTTAATGAAATCCAATTATTATTTAGATTTTTTATTCTTCATATTTTAATTCATATATATTTGGAAATTAATTTCCTTGAAATGTTTCCCTAACGTGTATTTTTATTAGAAATAGATAAAAATCATAATAGTGGAATTTTCTTCATTATTTATATGTATAGATTTGTCACCAAAAAAATTTTCTTTTCAAGGATTATAGTGTTTAATTTTTAAAAAACGTTTTTCAATTTTTTTTTCTATTTCTTCAAAAAAATCTTATTTTAATGTAAATTTATTTATATATTTTATAAAAAAATTTAAATGGTTTTCTGAACAAATGTGTATATTCATATCAATTTTTCCTCCATCGTCTATCTCTCCTGAAGATATGTTTTGTTCAATCTATTTATTTTATTATTATTTTATTCCTTTTTAAAAATTAAAATTGTAGTACACTATTATTTATTATGTTCATTTTATGCGTTTTTATTAAAATATTATAAAACACATTATTTATTCAAGGTGTTTTTATGATATGATGATGATTTATTTTAATTAGAAGAAAAATGTATAGAGGATAATGGTTTTGGACTTATATTAACATCCAATGAAATAGTTTATCTTTATATCTCATGGTATAGTTAGACATAGAAATAATTAATTTGTGGACACATGCATGGGCATACTATGTTTGATCACATATTTAATAATTAATATATTGAGTTTGTTTATGTAAAATGGGAACAATGAGTTTTCTCATAATTATTTTTCTATGATTATAGTTTTCCACATTTCCATGTTTTTAGGAAGAAAATATAAATTTCCATAATGAATTTAATTTTCAAGATATTGTATATTTTTCATGTTATTCTATATTATTAATTTATTCCCCATACTTATATCATATTCACACGTTTTATGATTATTTGGATGTATTTTGAGCCATGTGCTAACTCTTATAAATCTCAAGCTTTGTTTTTAAAATAACATATTACTCTATCATGTTTCATGATTATCATCTACTATCTTATGATATTTTTCAAATATGTTTGTCCCTTTCCTAATTTTCTCCACCATGATTATGACATGACACATCATGATACATTTTCCATAACTAATCATCTCAGTAGATACCATTATTATGTTCCCTTCTCGCTAATTATAATAATGATTATATCATGTGATATATCTACAAATACGGTCTGGAGGTACATAATCAAGGAGTAATGTGGGAATGTGTTGAAAAATATGATGATTGTGTAGATAATATACAAGATACTAATCATTATAGCCCTCGGGTTTGGAGACTTCTTGGGAAATATATTATCTAGATCATGAAATTAGTATATTATTTATATTACATTTATCTTGGGTCACTGCATTAGGTATCAAAGGTTTGTTTACTTATTTCGAGGATTGGTTGAGATAAAACTAGTGGAAAATATAGAAATAAGTTTAAGGGATAATTCAATATATAATATTACGTCAATAAATTTTGGTATTGTTGAGATATCATGGTTTTAAAAGAAATTAAACCCCAATCTTGATACCACAATTGGATGTATGCTCTTGAAATGATGTACAAATGGTAAATAGTTGTTAAAACATCATGTTATGTAATAACTCAATCATTAACTGGTGTATAAAAATGAATGATAACTATGAACCTAGTTTGAAACTCCTAGAAGTTATTCATTAGTCAATCACATTATATTTATGGTCCATTATTAAGGATTTATTATGTTAAATATTTATGTTAAGGATTTTGAGAGAACACAACCTAAGTATATTTATATTTCAATAAGAGGTATTTATGTTTAACTAAAAGGTAATTTAATAAATTTCAAGAGTAAGATATTTATATGATGAAAGGAAAATGAGTTTACTCTAAAGTAACAATGGAAATTCAATGTCTTAAATGTGTGGAAATTGTGAATTATTATAATTAAATGACATAATTAAAGGGATTATTAGAATGATAGGAATTCATAACTTCTAAATCCAAGGGAATAAGTTAAATCATATACATCAAAAACTATTTAATTATATTTTGAGAATGATGTGGTTTGAGTGCCAGTGATTATTTACTCATGAAATACAAGTGTTTCACTTCACCCTTGTTCTACCCACACCAATGTACATTGAATGTCTTCTACGTACATCGAGTCATCACCTTGATTACATGATGTTTAAATATTAATAAAATCATTATAGTGTTATAATTATTCTATTTAATTTTTATGTTTATAGGAAAAAACTCTCTACAAATCATGTTACCCTTCACTTAAATGAATTTCAAAGAATTGATATCTTTACTTGAAGGAATTTATTTGGAATTTGATGTGTAAATATAATATTAATTAATGATAATTTATCAATAGAGGGATGATTATAAATAACCATATAATTAAATTATTTAATATGGGTATTGATACTGAATATTGAGATATTTTTAGCTCATATGGTTGGAGAAGAACTCAAAATTAGGGTTTAGCCTGTTCTAATATTTCATTCAAATCTTTTAAGGTTGAAATATCTCTTAAAATTATACCCCAAGTCATGTTAATCTTTTTGAAACCCTTAGATAATTTAATTGGTCAATAACAATTAAAATTTTGAGGGATTAATTTATTTAGTTGTGGGGCAGTAACACCATCAAATTTTCAAAAGTCTTTTCTTGAATTAATACCATGTTTGATTTGGTTCTCCACACAGAAAACTATACTAAAAAAAGATGAAATATATTATAAAAATATTATTTATAAAATATGAAAATTATAAAACCTTTAGTAAAAAAATGATTATAATAAATTATATATTCTTGAAAAATATGATTATAAACACAAAATATTTTTAAAAGGGTATTTTTAAATATAATTATTTTTTAAGAATATAATATTTTTTTGTTAATGTTATATTTATAAATATTGGAAACTAAAATTTATAAAATAAATGTAATTTTATTATTTATCATATCATAATTAACTGAAGTTGAATTATTGTAATCATTCTAAAATAATTGATTTATAGTTGAATAGTGAAAACATTTCTGATTTTTCCAATACCATCACCTTTACGAAATTATCAATAAAAACATATGGCATAATATTATTTAAAACATTATTTTATAATATATATATATATATATATTAATTTATAAATTTATTTTAAATGTTCTATGTTTAATTTATGAAACCCATATTTCATGTTTTTGAAACATAATTAATATTCTTTTAAAAACCAATTTTTCTATTATATTAGAAATCATTTTTAACCAGATAGAGAAATAAAATCATTAAAAATATATTTAATATTCCCCAGAAAATTGATAATATTATATGATATTTTAAATTTCATTTTTGGTCAGAAAAGAATGATTACTGTGATTTAAGATAATGACCTTGATAATGGTAAAATTTTTATTCATGCATAATTATTTTTATTAATATATTGTTTTCTCCTATAGTACAATTGATCGATATATTCTATAAAATTAATTTAATATATTTATTAAATTAATATTAAATTATCTTATAACACGTTCAAATGTTAATTAATAGTAAATATGATTAAGAACCCTTAATGTTTTGAAAAGGATTTTTTTCTACAAAATAGTTTTTATTCATATTAAATATCTTATTTAAAAAGTTAAAGATATCATATTTTTAAATTTAATTGTATTAAATATGGTTTATTTTTTTTTAGACAGCCAAAAATTTGGAGATAGGTGTTATTTTATTTCTATAGTAAAAGATATTTTTCTTATCTAAAAAAATAGTTACTTAGGTAGAAACAAAATGGTGAAATTTACAAACATAAGGTTAATTGACCATAAATATATTTAAAACATGCCTTAAAATTATATTTAGTTTATTTATAAACCTTCTACAATCAATTTATTTTTTCTCACATTTTAGTCTTTTTTACCATTAAATTGTATTATTCCACTTCTGTAAATTAATGGCTATTACGAAATGTGCCATTTTCATCTATGGTAAAATGGGGAAATTCTACCTCTTCATGCCACAAATATTCATAAAAATTTATTCCTAATGATATATTATATTTTTATCCTACTCAAAATCTATATCATTTTCATAATCCTCGTGACACAATTAGTTTTCATCATCTGTTTCCTTTCCAATGGCACTTTCAAAAGAAGTTTGTGGTACCAAGGAGTGTATTACATAATCCTCACCATTTTTATTGTTTTCTGTATATTTAAAAAATAACTTATCCATATAAATATGATTAAATTTCAATCATTAGTATGCTTAATTATTATTATATTAATGTAATAGCTATTATTTATTCCTTCTCATTCTCGTAGAAAAAAAAAATATCGATCATGTAATTGTACAGACTAACTCATTCACGAGGCGGTGTATTTAATTATAGATTTATACCTATATCAAATAGTTATAATGATGTATTTAAAGAAAAAATGATATACATATATATAATTATTAATATGCAACGAAAAATTATAATCCACCCACACTCTATTTGTTTTGTTGGGAAATGAAAATGTTAATCATACACTATAAAGACTCCCACATCTATGAAATAATGTTTCTCGCATTACATCATGATTTTAATTAATTATAAAGGGAAAATAACTATGGTAAAAAATTTAAAAAATCTAAATAAAAAATTTAATAATCTATGATAATGCTATTATTTCAAAATAAACAATTTCAAACTTATACTCCCCCAACAAAATTTGGCATGTTCATGTTTGGGTTTGTTTAACCACCTTTTTGAAAAATGTAATAAGACATCATCCTGAATGAATATTAGAACATAAAAACTAAAATATTTATTATTTAACAAGAAAATAAAAATTTGTTTAAAGTTATTGATATTTTTTATTGTTCATTTATTATGATATTAAAATATTTTTTTATCACAAAAATTACCTAAATAAGCTGAAATTGATTCCATTTTCACACAACCATACAAATATAAAATAAAATAAATAAATAGAATATAATAAAAATGGTAATTAATTAACGAAATATATATGAATAATTTCCTAAAAATTTATCTAACAAACATAATTTGGTTATCTAGGAAGATAAGCATGTGCATCATATGAATCGGAACCATGGTAATGGGTACTTTGTCTCATTTTCAACTACATGAGACATTTATGATATTATGAAACATTATTTTACTTATTTATTGTATTCACTACCATATTAATTTCACATATGAAAAATATTCCTTTTCATGAGATTTTAATTTCTAATTCAAGATATTTCATTCATGCTCCTTTGATTCTTATGTTACTGATACCATATGACTTTCATAGACTCAATTTTTGATTCATTGGGTTAATGTAAGTTTTTTCAGGAATATACATTTTAGGTATTATTTAAACATTCAATTTATTTTTACGTGTTTTTTCTTCCCTTTATATGGAAAACTTAAATTTCATTATTAATAACCACTTTATTGATAAAAAAATTTCTAAAATAAATGTACAAAATTGATTAGAATAACTCTGATTCTAACAAATGAATATTCTCATGCATATTATTATAATTAATATAAAATGTTTTTTATTTATTCAGATCATACTATGTTTTATTTTTTATATTAATTATATTTAACATTACATATTTTATGTAATTAAAGTATTTCACTATTTCCCTAATGTGTATTTTTATTTAAAACAAAATAAAAGAAAATTAAGTTCATTTATTTTCATTAATTTGAACTCTATATTTATTATCAAGATTTTGTTTAATTTTTAGGAGTCATCAGTTTGAAATAATCTAAATAATATTTCTAAAATGATTCACTATTCCTTATTAATAATATTTTTTGAAATTAATCTTCACTTCATATATCATAACAATCTTTAAATGTTCTTATTTAAACAATTTTATTTTCTATTATTTTTTTCGAAGGATTATCTCTTGTGAATTGATGTTCTAGGAATCCAATATAATTTAATATTTTTTGTTTCTTTCAAAAAATGAAAAACTTTATAATAATATTTATAAATATCATATTTCTTAATTTCATATTATCTGATGTTATTAAAAATTTTATAAATCCCATTTCTTCCATAGGTTCTTTAATATATGATGAAGACTGATTTTATGTGGTAGACATATATATGAATGATGATGGGTGGTGTCTTGTATCACTATTCAATTAATTAGTTTAGATTTATATCCCATGATATATCAAGACATAGTCCATATTAATTTTTTCACACATGCATGGGAATAATGATATTCTCTATATTTTAAGATGTGGGAATAAGGAATTTGTTCGTATTGAAATATGCATAATGATTTTCATAATAACGTATTTCTTATGATTACAAGTTTTTTTTATCATTTTATTCCTTACTTATATGATATTTTTAATTTTCATGATATGTGATGTTTTAATATTATTAATGATCTTTAAATGATTTTTCACTCTTATGTCATGCTAACATGTTTTAAGAATATGAAGATATATTTAGAGAAATGCAAAAACTTTTATTCTCCCTTAATGATCTTTTTATGACTTTATGTTTCTTTATATTTTTTTATTTTTATAATCTATGGTTCTAGGATCTTTTAATAAGATTTGTATCCTATTCCTTAAGTTATATTTTATATTTATGACCTGATAAATTATGATGTGTTTTTACATTATTGAGCACCTAATTACACACCATTCATATGATTCCAACAATCAGGTTAATAATAAAACTATATAAATTAATATATCTATTAATGGTTCTATCGGAGTACCATTATGATTTATTTTTTTTCAATTTTTGAAAAAATATGTGAATGTTGATTGTTTCACAGATACCAAACCTTTCGATCAGAAGGTTGTATGACTATTTGTGAGACAAATTATCTAAACCATGAAATTAATATATTATATATGTAATGTTTATCTTGGGTTACTATAATATGTTCCAATATATTTTTGGATCAAAATTGTAACAATCTCTAAAAAATGGAAACATATCTATAAAAAATAGGTGAACACAAGGAATATAGAACACATTTACACACACAAGTGAAAAATAAATTCATATTTTTCCTATAATTTTATTCCAACAAATATATTTCCCTCTATTATGGAACCAATTGTTGTTTATGTTTATAATACTATCACCCCATTTTATAAATGTGGATATAATTAATTTTTAAAATTAATCCTTAGGAAATTATTTAGTAAAAACATCCACAACATTATGATTTCTATTAATAAAATCCAGAATTAAAAAATATTTTTATATATTTTTTAGGGAAAATTGGTACCTAATGACAATATTATTTAACGGAACATGTTTGGATGGATTATATGATATATGTTTTTCAACAAATTTTATTATACTATTATAGTAGTAAATATTACTTCAAACATGAAACCTTTTAATTGTGTACCCATACTCATCAACTTCATAATCACATGAGGTAAATCCATATATTTTTCTTTAAATATACTTACAGAAACTGAATATAATATTTTTATATCATGAGAACTGTTTTAATATATAGTACTAACCCTTAAACAAACATATAAATCTATTCATTAATGCTTCCATCATAATTCACAATGGTAAATTAAAAAAGATCAATATTTTCTACATCAGTAAATAAATCAAAATCAATCATAAAATTACATTACTTATAATTCAATTCTCTCAAAGGAGAATGTTTCACTCTATATGATTTAATATCCATAGAAAATAACATTAATAATGCTTTTTTATGCATCAAAAACAGTAATTACTTAATGAGATTTATAAATAAATGTTTATTGAACTACTTACCTTCAACATTTATATAAAAATTTTTTTACAACCCTCATAGTTGTTGAAAATAAATTGATATCTTCAATTAAGAATTTTTATAATAGTGTTTTAGAAAACATATCCCCCTTATAAAAAATCTTATCCTTTTATTAAATGAGTTGAAGTCCCAATAATTACCTCATATTACTAAGCATTTATAACTCGAAAAATATACCCATATTTTTAAAATACACCAAGAAAAATTATTCATCATTCCTATTAAAAGATATATCAATGAAATTAATAATATCTATGAGTGATTTCTTAAAGACCCCTTTATAACAATGCCTTAGTCAACTATTACCTATTAGAATTCCAATAACCTCCAACAAAATACCTATTTATTAAAAAGGTACTAAATACTTCATCAAACCATATAATGTTTTAACATAATTTCACAGATGTATAACCTCATCTCCATGTAATAAAGTCGATTGGGTTGATCAATATACATATTTTACTAAGGATCTATAATTAGTAATGTTATGATCATGTGTATTTGAGAACTTTTATCAACATTGATCAATGAGAGGGAAACATATGCTATTCAACATAATCATTGAGATGTAATAAAATTAATTACAAAAAAAACTCCATTATTTGAAGACTACCCCTATCACACTATAGTTTACGTGTTTTATTACAGAATACTTATTTTATTATGTGTTTTTAAAAACACAACTTTTTTTAATAATAAATTATATTATGTACTATGTGCCAAATCCAAGTGTTATTTTTATTAATTTTATCTAATACATTATTCATAGGAACAATATACTTATTATTCATTAAATATTTGATTATATCCATTAGATTAACTTTTTAAACCAAAGAGGTATGATATTATTCTCTTACATATATTACTATTAGAATCATTAATATTTGATATAAAATGATTTTTTATAACGTTATTTATTATTCAAACCATGAATCACCTACGGTTCATTTCAATATATAACATGATATATTTGAAACATTATCTTTACACAAAAATCGTTATAAATTTCAAAACATTTTTAAATTATAGATTTTATTTAACCAAATCAACAACATCTTATTAATCATCTATCCACATTAAGTTATTTTTATACTCATCAACATAGTGTTCAGTTATATTCACATCAGTTTTATGAACCAACATTTCCTATTAAATATTAAACAACCTATAAAAAAAATTCATTTTTGAATACCCTAAAAGTATTCCATTCAATTGATGTTAATCAAATTTTATTATATTTGGTCCATTCGCCGTGTTTATAAAATGAGACTTAAACATCAAAAAATAATTTGAATATAATATATTCTTGTAAAACATCCCATAAAGGGTTATGTCCATGTTTAAAAAAATCTTTTAAATTATCATAATAATCTATTACTTCCAAAATTAGTAAAACCTTTTAGGTTCACTGACCAATTAAAAATTCATATCTACCATGTTCTTATCCATTTATTAAGAAACACCATTTTTCATGGGAGATAAGAAGAACTATATTATTGTTTAATTCAAATATTCCCTTGATATTATTTAAACATCCCTCATATATTCCCTACTTATTATAAAAGCAGAACTTATTTATCCAAAGATCATATTCTTTCAACATTCTTATTCATTTACACAGATAAATTTTATTATCATTATAAATATGTTTCATTAA
The DNA here is from genome assembly GCA_963277665.1 of Viscum album. Classification (NCBI taxonomy): domain Eukaryota; kingdom Viridiplantae; phylum Streptophyta; class Magnoliopsida; order Santalales; family Viscaceae; genus Viscum; species Viscum album. The sequence goes on along the minus strand of OY728125.1, from coordinate 643,864,189 downwards.
AATTATGAAAAATAAATATTAAAATTATCACTAAAAGTGATAAAATACGTATATTCATTTGATTATTCTTTATTGGTCCATATTTATTAGAGTTAATCAATTTCATGATTTGAGTTATTTTAACTCCGATTTTATAATATAGAAAATCAACTCCCATCCCTTTCTAACATTTTTTCTACATAAAACATTTTATAATTATTAATATTGAAATATCTGATTCATCTTTTTCTTAGTATAGTTTATTAAAATTCCCATTAATGGTGTGATAAATAGTTTGTTTTGATAAATAAAAATCTATTTAGAAACTTATATTATATGATATTTTATTCTCTCTTACATGAAAAATGTATCATATTACTCATTTTAATTTATTCAAAACCGTACAATGATTTACTAACATTTCAATGTGTTGTCCCGTTCAATATATGACCTCAGTTTCCTAATAATTGAATTTATAATCATTAAGTAAGTAATGTTTTAAATCATTATATAAACAATAATTATTTTATTTTAGTCTCAATAATGAATACAAAATTAGATAAAAAATATTTTCTTTATAGAAACATCTTTAAATCATTAGATAGAAACATATTTAAATAAATTAAATCCATTCTAATGTTTCATGATCTCATCTCATCTAATATAAATTAAAAATATTCATTACATAAGACAATTTATTTTTCAAAAAAACCGACAGATGAAATTAACCTTTTATTCCTCTAAATTTAATTTTTTTATTTTTCACTCTTCATAATAAAATATTATTGCAAGATAGTGATATAATGTTTCATGTATAAACATGATTAGTCACACATTTCAAAATGTTCATTGAATAATAAAAAATATTTTTTTAATGAGTGGGTTGTATGCCCTCAATCCATTTTGTAATGACTCATATTTTCCTTATTTTACATTTAGAAATTATTTGGGAAAATTATGAGACTTGGCGCTGGGGAGGCATGAAATTCCAAGGCCCGGTGTGCCTAAAACAATTTGTCTAAAAGTCTTATGTTTTTAATTTCAAGCCCATGTGGATTTCCTTAAAAAGTTGAATATCATTTAAATGGGTTCCTAGATTAGACATTCGAGGGAATCATTGAGCTTAGAATGGTGGCATTACTCTAGTAGTGACCTAACATTGGTTGGCGTGGGTCATATGAAGATAAATCCACCAAGGATGTAACTATAAATTAAATTATTTTATGTAAAATCCTAATAATTGGATAACATTGACTCAAATTATAAATAAAAAACTACCATTGTGTTTTTAACATGATGTTTTCTTAAATGTGAGGTCTAAAATCAACTGACATAGGTTGACTATTAAAAGTAATATTTATATATATTAAATAATAAAATAAATTATGTTTTATTTTACTTAACGTTACATTACGATTCATTAATGTTTATTTTTTTAATAATTATTATTCAAATAATTATGGTTTTTCCCCATAACACTAGAACTCATTTTAATAATGGAGAAAGAACCATCTCCAAAAGAAGATGACAGATCAGATTTCATATCATTGATCACCGCACCAATGAAGTTGGAGGATCTCATCAATAATGAAAAATCAACCGCTCCTAATCAAAAACCGATCCAACTCAATTTAGGTAGTTTATTTCATCATGATTATTTATTTTTGAATTCAATTATGAATTTGGAAAAACCCCCATATAGTTTGATTAACGGTTTGATCATTCTTGCTAGATGGGTTTGATTGTGGGGTTTTAATGGGAGATAAATCTTTGTGATTATTTCTTCTTCTTTCTTCATTATAACATGAAGGAATTGAAGTCGACACTAACAAAGGCCAAGGTTTTTTCCTCCTGGGTTTTATTTTTATTCTTATCTCCCCCATTCATGGTGTTCTTTGCCGTTCAACCCTTGTGGTCGCAACTCGAATTGTTGGAGGCTCCAAAAGTAACCAGAAACCCTAATTGGTGAAAAGGAAAAATGATTGCCGAATCGATGTAGATAATGACATGAGAATCATAGACATGGTTTCTTTGTGGATCTCCATGCACTGTAGGAGTCCTAGTGGTCTGCAGAAAGGACAACCGATGCACCTGAGGCACGAGTTGTGGTGGATTCGATTGATTTGGAGGCATGACCATGGGTCATGGTAGGTGGACGCATGCTATGGCTATAGGAAGTGGTGGTAAAAATAGAGTGGAGTGTATCCAAAAGGTGAATACTCATTGTGTCGTCCATCCTGGTCAGGTGGATCGAGCTTCGGTGAGATGAGCCGACCTAAGTTAGATGGGCCCAGAAGAACCAGGACAAGCCCAGAGGCTGGGTTGGATCTTGGACGGATCCAGGTAGCTGGGCTTGGCCTGGGTTGATTGAGATTCCACATGTCCATGACTACTAGGTCTCCATCAACCACCGCTACATGGTTGGCCAGGTGGGTGGTCAGACCGAGTAGTCAACTGCCACAGTTAGTGGACCAACACCCGATTAGTCCATGAGCCAGGCTACCCACTTCTAAATTTTTCGAATGCTCATAAATTTCAAATCATGTGTTTGTTTGATGAACCATCTACGTTGTTGGGACCCTTGAGATGAGACGATCCTTTTGAGATATCATAAGTGGGGTTTTGTGGAAGTGTTCATCATAACAAATGGATTGAGGAGTAGGTTCTCCTAAAATGAGTGTGATTTAAGAAGAATCATGTGGATGATAGTAACATAGAGATTGCGGATCTCACATAGATAGTGCTACACCCAAATACTATGTGAATTATAGAGACTGTTTGTGTCATAGATACTGTGTGACTCTTAATGACTATGTGTCTTATAGAGACTCTGTATCTCACATATACAGTGTGACTCCTAAAGACTATTTGACTTACATAGACTATGTTTCTCATGGATATTGTGTGTCATATGGAGATTGTGTGTCTCATTATAGAGAGTATATGTCGATATCGATGATATATGGGCCATGGGAGTATATCTTTACGGAAATTATTGTAATAATCCATTATGGTATTCCTTTGTGGTATTTACTTTTTGGTATTCCTTCATGGTGTTCCTTGTATGGTATTTCCTTCATGGTATTTTCTATTTTGTATTTATTTTTTGGTCTTACTTTTTGGTTGTGATGTTCATTGTTGATTATTATTTTACTCACCCCTACATGAGTTTTTCTGTACATGTCATATCATGTGTAGAAAAATAGAACTTTTGGTAGAGTCCTTCGAGAAGTAGAATCAGATAGATATTTTTCAGTTTAGGCAGGCTGGGGTGTTCCTACGTATTTGAGCAGCATTCGTAGTACCTTTTTCTACAAGTTGGACTTTCTGGGTTACATAAATTTCTTTTGTGGGATTGTATTCTATACCTATTGACTGTACTGCACTTTACCATCTTGTCGTACTCTCTTGGATGGGATATAGTGTATACATTCATTTATTTTTACTACGAATTTTTTCATATCATCTTTTGTGTCTTGGAGACCCGTGTTTATATTTTCTATGGAAAATACCTCTCATTTATGGGATATTCCTTCTCGTTTGTATTCAAAATCCCCGATCTTAGTAGAGGTGGGCTTGTGGTTGTCATGAAATGGCCCCCTTTGGGACGGGTCATGGTCGAGTGGTATTGGAGGTGGTTTTTTCTACCTTAGGAATAATTTTCTATGTGTTTTTTTGGGAAATTGAGTTTAGTGTTTCTGGTTTGGATTTATATATAGTGAATCCATTATTGTTGTGGTGGTCAATATTACCAAACACCTATGAGGTGATTTCTATTTTTTTGACTCGATAAATGAAAACTCTAGTTGTAAGGAAAAATAATGGTACACATATCATTTAGGAAAAGGTTTTTCTTTGCATGTCCTTATTGAGCTAGCTCTCTAGATATAATTTACTAACTGTGGTACATCTTGTTTTTTACAGGATGCCACCAAACAGAAAGCCGGCCAGAATTTTATTACATGATCACAAGGATGATCCGCCTTATGACAAGGCATTAGTACAAGGGACTATAACAGAGATTTCACTTCCAGGTGGTTTACCATATATACAACCACCAATAAAAATTATCTACTACCAGTACTACGAGTTGAGGATGCACACAGTCTGAGAACATTTCATGAGTTTCAATGGTAGTGAACTCCATAGTTTTTGGGTGAGCTTGACCCCCAGGTAGCTGAGGATTGGCTGGACATAGTTACCCATATCTTCCGTCATGTGAGGATGCCTTCTGATCAAATGGTAGTCCTTGTAGTGTATCTTTTTAAGTGTTCTGTAGGGTGATGGTGGAGATTATTTACCCTTAAACATAATGAGATGACTCTCTCTTAGGCAGACATCATGCGTCTCTTCAATGATGATTTATTTACAAACATGTTGTGGCCGACACGTATATTGAAGCTTATACATATACCGATGGGTAGTTAGACTGCGACATAGTATTCAGAGATATTTAAGGATATCTTAGGCTCCTCCAGGGATATGGAAAAAGACACATTCTTCATGCCTCAGAACATTGAGCATGGATTATGCTGGGATATCAGGGCATCCATGATATCCATCAGCATTCCTACTTATTTGAAGGTACTTTAGTGAGCCATGTTAGTGTAAATCTTTCTAGTGGAGCTGGCACTGATTGTGGGATATTCTAGTAGGCACCATTTTACTAAGACCTTAGTAGCTAGTATCCAATGATAGTCGATTAGACCCAATCAGGTTAGGAACTTTGGGAGACGATCCTAGGATAAAAGATCAATGGTATGAGGCTCCCAAGGTATGTCAAGTCAGCTGAAGGATGGGATGTTTTTCAAATGTAATGCTCTGGGACATCTGGAATGAGATTTACAGACCCGTCACACATCTTATAATGATATGGTTTAGGGGACACCAAGGTATAGGCAGTGGATGGAGGAGGTCGGTCTGTAGGGTTGAAGATGTGGAAAGGGAGCAGGTAGGGTGGTAGGAGGTGGTTGGACGTTTGATCTATTACCACCACCACCATTATGTGGTCCACGATAGATTTATGGAGCTGCTGGAGAGGGAAGTGGACAACTACTAGCGATGAAGGGTTATGACCTTAAGGCTCCAACTTATATTAGAGTTATGACATGCTTATTTTCAAAATTAGGTGCTATTTTTGTAGACATAGGTTCCAGTTATTCTATTCTGACCAGAAACCTTGTTTGTAACAGCCCAAGATTTTATAAAGAAATATTCTTTTTAATTTTATTAATGTCTTGTGTTGTACGCTACACCAAAAGGAGCTTGCACAACACGCATCCTTGACTTGACTTGCATTACACGCAATCGCGACCTTCCTCGATAGCGTGTGTAGTACGCAATACAAAGTTTCACTAAATAACGATATGCTATAAAAATATTATTAAAACTAGCCGTTATGAATAGTAATAACCACTTTTTGAAATCCAGTAAATCTTATTTTTCAAAATGAACTTTATTTTTGGATTCGGAGTATCGAATTTAGCCTAAGGTGAAATTTTGGTACTTTTCGGATAACTTTCATATTTTGATGAATAGTGAAAATGACTAAATTTTAATTAAAAACAACTTTTTTAATCGAAATAATTAATAATGATAAATTATTAATTTGAGTGATTTTAAAGTATATTTAGAATATATTTTTACAATTTAATACAATTTTGGTCATTGAATGTAATTTCACATTTAAACCAGACATAATCAAGTGTCAATCTTTTGATAGATATTGTTTCTTAAAAACACGCTATTTGTTTTAACAGCGGGATTTAATTATAAAATTAATTAATGCAACTTCTATGTTATGAATTTGGTTAAATAGATTTCATTTTTGAATTCGGAATATGAAATATAGCTTAGGATGAAATTTTGGCATTGTTCTGAAAAACATCAATTTTTGATGAATAGTGAAACTACTAAGTGGTAGGTTAAAAACTGAATTTTGCATAAAACTTAATTTTACCGCTTCTGTGAATGGAATTTCGAAAATCCGAGAGACACGGTTAATATCAAGGACTAAAATGTGGTTCAATTAGATGAAAATAATTTTTTGGTGAATAGTAACTTTTTATTTTTTTTACCACGGTTAATAGTAAATAGGGTAACTAAGGGTAAATATGATATTAATATTACCCTAACACATGTCCTAATTCTATTGGACAAGTGTAATTCGACCAAAAACAGACTTAGGAATAAAATATGACCATTTAGGCCCACTTGGACTAGATTAGGACATTTATTATTAATTTATTTAAAGAAGGGTTAAAATAGTTAAAATCAAAGTTTAATAAGTAAATCATTTTTAATATGGGGTTATACATAAGATAAATTCGATTGTAAATATTCATTAGAAAGCTAAAAAGATTTCCTACATGATGGTATTTTATTTGTAATTTTTAGACATCAAATAATATAATTTATTTATGACACAAAGATGATGCAGTAATTATCTTATTAATGAAATATTGACATAATTGATAATATAAATACCAAAATAAATGTAATTTAAGACTTTTTATGAATTCCACTAATTTTCTAGGTTACTATGATATATTAGTGCTGATTTAATCAACTTGGTTCGAACATATAATTCTGTTATGACTTTCACAAAAATCATATATCAAATAGTGTCAAAATTGACACAAAATAGTTTTTAAATCAAATATTATATTATTAATTGTTATTTTATTCCTAAAAATCTAAGGTTCAGCCAAATGACTTAGATATGGATATATGTGTTAATAATATACAATTTGGGGTTCGTTTGTCATTTTATAGTAAGTTTATTAACCATATAGTGAAAGAAAACAAAAAGACACGGTAAAAGTTAAATTATTTAACTTAGAGTTAAATCTAATTGATAAGGTTAAAATAATACCCTAAACTTGTCTAAATCCTATTGATTGATAGGATTTCGACCCATCCCCACTTTAGCTTCGAAATAAGACCCTTTGGAACCATTATAAACCGATTTTGACTTTAATATAAAATAATATTTTGAGATATTCCTAAGGTGCCCCTCTCCTCCCCTATAAAAGGACACCTCCTCCCCCTCCTCCTCACACCAATTTGAGCACTCAAGCTCGGCCAACCCCTGCCAATTTCTCCTCTTCACTTCCCTAGAAACATCCTAGAGGTTCTGGTCTTCCTCAAAGACCAATTTTAGTGCCCTAAGAGGAGGTCTCAAAGAGGCACTTCAAAGAAGAGGTAATTACCGTTACCAATTCTTTCATCTTTATTTCTTCTTCCACTTCTTCTTCTTAGGTTGTTTCATTATGAAGTAATAACATCAGTATCACTCATATAATGATATGTTATTATAAGTATGAAACAACCCTATTTCACCATCTATCCATCCTACGGAAAAAGAAATCACCGCGCGTGCGTACGTACGGAATACCGTCTCCACGCCGTGGTGTAATCTATTTTCCACCACCACCTTACATGGATGGGTATAATGGTGTAAAGAATAACTATAAATATTTATTACAACATCATATTGATTCTGATATATTGTATAATCCACTCCAATTCAGTTCAATATTTATGGAAATGATATCATCGCTCGTGCGTACGTACGGACTACCGTCTCCACGACGCGATGAGATTCATTCTCCATGTAAACCATTAAAGAATGATTATAAAGTATATATAAGAAATAATAATGAAATATATGACATTATAAAGCTACTGGATTTATGTATATATATATGTATGTCATCTACTTACTTCCATTTCAAGACAATAAGGAAAGTAAAACAGCGTTCATGCGTACGTACGGACTACCGTCTCCATGAACGGTGTTTTTCATTTTATTAATCTATCTATTATATATATATATATACTGTATATATATGATATATAAATCATATTTTATATTCTGGAAGTAAGTAAATAATTATATAAGTAATAGTGATGTCAAGAACAACAAGTCAAAACACCTAAGATAAATGAAACGATTTTACCCAAAACGCTTCTTTAACATGGAATTTACAAAAGAACGGGTAATATAATGTCATAAGTGAACCATATATGATATCATAACAATGAATATGATTCTGGAATAAGTCAATAACATGATTTAAATCATTATACACGAGGTTTGGACACTTACAAAGCAAGTCGGACATAAGGTAAGGGAAATATCACAATCTCATTTTTATCCAAGATTGTTTATTCGTAAGTATTTACTGGGGTGTATTTTATCATCCACATCCATGTTCCTTCAATATGTAATATTGTTTCCATCCACTTACAATAGTTTAAATCCAATTTTACTCTTTGGTGAGTTTTTAGTAAAGAATATGAAAGGAATCTTTTGTCGCTTTTTCATACGAGGTACTTTTTGACTTTTCCGACAAAAGTACGAAGAATGTTTTTTTTAACTTATACGGCACGAACGGATTTTTACGGTTTTATAAAGCCTTATTTTCATGAACCTTCCTCCAAAATATTTCATGACTATTTTCAATAAAATCTCTTTCTTTTAAAATTGTATGATTTTTTGTGAAAAGAAATTGATTTTGAAGAAGAAAGGATATTTTCCTCAAGAATTCATTTCAAGTGTTTTATAGAAATTATTTTCCATCTAAGATAATAAAGGGTTCTGTTTCTATCCATATTTTTACATTGATTTGACTATGTTGTGATGGAATTATGTTTATGAATTCCTTTATCTTATATGAATGGTTTTATGATGTCATGTTGTTTAAGAATCCCATTTTTATTACATGGGTTATGCAATAATGTATGATTTATGATTTTGTGGCACACATAAGAAAGGATTCATTAAGAGATGGGTGGGACCTATATCTCCCTCCAATGCATTGGGTAAAGTTTTTGTATCTCATGAGATAGATATGGCTGGAATGGTAGGTTATACCGGTTCAGTGAAACAGGACTGAAACGAGGATTACTCGATTCAGAAAGGGACTTTGTCCACTAAGATAGTCTTGGCAATGAGTCTTGACTAACAAGAAATGATTCTCTATGATTATGTGTGTATGCCACAAAGTTCCATGTTTTATGTTATGATTATTGTGATTACATTTCACTGCCATGATTTATCCCATGTTATGAAATTATGCTCTCTTTTGCAGGTCATGATTTCCAAAATGTTATGTTCTTATGAATATGATGTGATTGATATTTCTTTTGTTTACCCTTACTGAGCATTTGAGCTCACCCTTTTATGTTTTCTTTTCCCCAGGATATAAAGAAAGGTTTTAGGTAGAAAAAAAAAGGAAGATCTTTATGCGAGATGTTGAAGATCTTTCACCACGATTAGAAGATTATAGTCCGAGTTTCCAAAGACACTAAACTATTACGGTCCTTGTGTGTGTGTTTTTGTAATGTACTAAGTATTCCGCAAAAGTAATGTAATGTACATGTACGTCAGGCTTCGGGTCTCTACAGTTGGTATCAGAGGAAAGTTTTAGTCAACCTTTGGAAACTAGGATGCGAAAACGTCAGTGAGATCCCTAGAGGTATTTCTAAGGTATGTCTAGGGATGTCCCTAAGGTTAAGTATACGTATAGGCTATAGTAATAGAATTACGCTAACGATCATAGAATTAAACCTAAGATGTTGGATATTGAAGGTACTCCCCCTTTATTATGTTGTTTTCCCTAGCATGATTTTTTTCTCTCACGCTATTCTTTTTGGGTTTTAGAAAATGGCTGGAAACAATGTGATTCACGATAATGGAGGAAATGATGGACAATGGAATGATATTCTTTATGAGCAACCAAATGAAATGGGATTTGGAAGTCCAAACATCATTATTATGCCGAATCAGCAATCTCACAATATGATCAATAAAGTAAAATTTGGTAAGTTTCCTGACTCGACTAATAAGAGAAAGATGGAGTTCCATGATGATCATAGAGGAAAGAAAGTTCAGTTTCCCCTATGTAAATCATGTGGGAAGAGGCATCAAGGAGAATGTTTCAAGGGAACTGGAAGATGCTTTGGGTGTGGAAAATAAGGACACAAAGCAAGTAAGTGCAAAGGAAAAGGGTCGGTTAACACCATGGATGAGGATAATGGTATTGCTACGACATCAAAAATGGTTAAGTGTTTTAAATGTGGAATGTATGGGCATTATGCAAACAAATTCCCTAAGGGAAAGACTCATGAAGAGAATCAGTATGGTCATATGGGTAGTATTTATGTGGATGATGATGAAGAGACTACAAATGATATGTGAGATGAAAGAATTTTTGAAGCTCGGTCAATGGTTTGAGAATGTAGTGGAATGATTACATGTTTATCATGTGTAATTTTGGAATAAAGAGACATCTATGGATTGTTACACTGTTGTCTTTCCTTGTGTTTTGAAAGTATATGATTAATGTTACCAGTATCCATGAAAGGTTATTCAGATATTTTTGGAATGTAGATGATATGCGCATAATGAAGGGATAAGGAGAAAATTAAATGTTTGATAGTATTCATGAGCTCATGATTGATATAAGGACTAAGTGATATCATGGTTTGAGTATATAGAATTTTGAGGATTTTAGTATGTGGAAGGTGTTAACTTTTAACTGCATTCAAGTTTTCACTAAGGTTTAATGGGTATTCAAGAGAGTACAAGATTAAGGCCTTTTAATGTTTGGAATGTGACCAACAAGATATATCTTATGATATATAGGGATCAAAGATGGTATTAAATCTCTGGTAATCGTTTTCACTATGTTATGACAATGGACTGCAGTATTATGGATAAGCCTAAAGATTGGAATAGATTATGTTGGACAAAAGTTAGGATAGAACTTTTTTCGATATTATTGATGGGATGTTATAGTAATATAGTTTTAGAAAAAGGACAACCTGCAGGACGGGCGACAGCCCATCGCGTCGGACAAGGCTGTAGGAATCGAACCCACAACCGAAGTGCGGCTGGCCTTTATCGCCTACCACTGACCTACAGGAAGTCCCTGTTTAGTAGAAACTAGTTTTATTATATTAAGCAGTATGATATGTGATGTATAAGTTCATTTTAGGAACCATATATGATTAATCTCACTATAGATGGATTTATGTATTTTTTGATAACTTTTCTAACCTTTTGTTTGAGACAGATGGAATGACCCATCATTCTATCACATGATCTGCTAACACATCGCGAATGACAAATTCAACTTCATTTCTTTAAGAGATGAAGTGGAAATTGTTCAAGGCATGAACAATAGTGAGATTGTACCAAAATAAAGTAAGTATTTATTCTAATTCAAATTCTTCAACTTTAGGGAAATGATCTTGAAAACCAAAAATGTTGTCCTAGTGCCCTTATATCCGATGAATCAGATGGTACCCTAGATCGTCACAAATTTATGGCTTTGTGATTACTGGATTTTCCATAGCCATGTTCTCTACCACTCTCCATCAGAACATGATGGTTAGATTTCTCTTCCATATCCATATTTTCACCTATGTGGAAACCCAATGATTAGTTTATTTGGGTAACCGTTACGTTTCATACTTTTGTTTTTAAAGATTGGTTTTGATATTCCTTTTTACGATGTGGGTTTCTATTAAATAAACTTTCAAATAGTAAACCATTTATAACCCTGACGAATTTCGAGGGCGAAATTCATTTTAAGGGGGGTAGAATGTAACAGCCCAAGATTTTATAAAGAAATATTCTTTTTAATTTTATTAATGTCTTGTGTTGTACGCTACACCAAAAGGAGCTTGCACAACACGCATCCTTGACTTGACTTGCATTACACGCAATCGCGACCTTCCTCGATAGCGTGTGTAGTACGCAATACAAAGTTTCACTAAATAACGATATGCTATAAAAATATTATTAAAACTAGCCGTTATGAATAGTAATAACCACTTTTTGAAATCCAGTAAATCTTATTTTTCAAAATGAACTTTATTTTTGGATTCGGAGTATCGAATTTAGCCTAAGGTGAAATTTTGGTACTTTTCGGATAACTTTCATATTTTGATGAATAGTGAAAATGACTAAATTTTAATTAAAAACAACTTTTTTAATCGAAATAATTAATAATGATAAATTATTAATTTGAGTGATTTTAAAGTATATTTAGAATATATTTTTACAATTTAATACAATTTTGGTCATTGAATGTAATTTCACATTTAAACCAGACATAATCAAGTGTCAATCTTTTGATAGATATTGTTTCTTAAAAACACGCTATTTGTTTTAACAGCGGGATTTAATTATAAAATTAATTAATGCAACTTCTATGTTATGAATTTGGTTAAATAGATTTCATTTTTGAATTCGGAATATGAAATATAGCTTAGGATGAAATTTTGGCATTGTTCTGAAAAACATCAATTTTTGATGAATAGTGAAACTACTAAGTGGTAGGTTAAAAACTGAATTTTGCATAAAACTTAATTTTACCGCTTCTGTGAATGGAATTTCGAAAATCCGAGAGACAAGGTTAATATCAAGGACTAAAATGTGGTTCAATTAGATGAAAATAATTTTTTGGTGAATAGTAACTTTTTATTTTTTTTACCACGGTTAATAGTAAATAGGGTAACTAAGGGTAAATATGATATTAATATTACCCTAACACATGTCCTAATTCTATTCGACAAGTGTAATTCGACCAAAAACAAACTTAGGAATAAAATATGACCATTTAGGCCCACTTGGACTAGATTAGGACATTTATTATTAATTTATTTAAAGAAGGGTTAAAATAGTTAAAATCAAAGTTTAATAAGTAAATCATTTTTAATATGGGGTTATACATAAGATAAATTCGATTGTAAATATTCATTAGAAAGCTAAAAAGATTTCCTACATGATGGTATTTTATTTGTAATTTTTAGACATCAAATAATATAATTTATTTATGACACAAAGATGATGCAGTAATTATCTTATTAATGAAATATTGACATAATTGATAATATAAATACCCAAATAAATGTAATTTAAGACTTTTTATGAATTCCACTAATTTTCTAGGTTACTATGATATATTAGTGTTGATTTAATCAACTTGGTTCGAACATATAATTCTGTTATGACTTTCACAAAAATCATATATCAAATAGTGTCAAAATTGACACAAAATAGTTTTTAAATCAAATATTATATTATTAATTGTTATTTTATTCCTAAAAATCTAAGGTTCGGCCAAATGACTTAGATATGGATATATGTATTAATAATATACAATTTGGGGTTCTTTTGTCATTTTATAGTATGTTTATTAACCATATAGTGAAAGAAAACAAAAAGACAAGGTAAAAGTTAAATTATTTAACTTAGAGTTAAATCTAATTGATAAGGTTAAAATAATACCCTAAACTTGTCTAAATCCTATTGGTTGATAGGATTTCGACCCATCCCCACTTTAGCTTCGAAATAAGACCCTTTGGAACCATTATAAACCGATTTTGACTTTAATATAAAATAATATTTTGAGATATTCCTAAGGTGCCCCTCTCCTCCCCTATAAAAGGACACCTCCTCCCCCTCCTCCTCACACCAATTTGAGCACTCAAGCTCGGACAACCCCTGCCAATTTCTCCTCTTCACTTCCCTAGAAACATCCTAGAGGTTCTGGTCTTCCTCAAAGACCAATTTTAGTGCCCTAAGAGGAGGTCTCAAAGAGGCACTTCAAAGAAGAGGTAATTACCGTTACCAATTCTTTCATCTTTATTTCTTCTTCCACTTCTTCTTCTTAGGTTGTTTCATTATGAAGTAATAACATCAGTATCACTCATATACTGATATGTTATTATAAGTATGAAACAACCCTATTTCACCATCTATCCATCCTACGGAAAAAGAAATCACCGCGCGTGCGTACGTACGGAATACCGTCTCCACGCCGTGGTGTAATCTATTTTCCACCACCACCTTACATGGATGGGTATAATGGTGTAAAGAATAACTATAAATATTTATTACAACATCATATTGATTCTGATATATTGTATAATCCACTCCAATTCAGTTCAATATTTATGGAAATGATATCATCGCTCGTGCGTACGTACGGACTACCGTCTCCACGACGCGATGAGATTCATTCTCCATGTAAACCATTAAAGAATGATTATAAAGTATATATAAGAAATAATAATGAAATATATGACATTATAAAGCTACTGGATTTATGTATATATATATGTATGTCATCTACTTACTTCCATTTCAAGACAATAAGGAAAGTAAAACAGCGTTCATGCGTACGTACGGACTACCGTCTCCATGAACGGTGTTTTTCATTTTATTAATCTATCTATTATATATATATATATACTGTATATATATGATATATAAATCATATTTTATATTCTGGAAGTAAGTAAATAATGATATAAGTAATAGTGATGTCAAGAACAACAAGTCAAAACACCTAAGATAAATGAAACGATTTTACCCAAAACGCTTCTTTAACATGGAATTTACAAAAGAACGGGTAATATAATGTCATAAGTGAACCATATATGATATCATAACAATGAATATGATTCTGGAATAAGTCAATAACATGATTTAAATCATTATACAGGAGGTTTGGACACTTACAAAGCAAGTCGGACATAAGGTAAGGGAAATATCACAATCTCATTTTTATCCGAGATTGTTTATTCGTAAGTATTTACTGGGGTGTATTTTATCATCCACATCCATGTTCCTTCAATATGTAATATTGTTTCCATCCACTTACAATAGTTTAAATCCAATTTTACTCTTTGGTGAGTTTTTAGTAAAGAATATGAAAGGAATCTTTTGTCGCTTTTTCATACGAGGTACTTTTTGACTTTTCCGACAAAAGTACGAAGAATGTTTTTTTTAACTTATACGGCACGAACGGATTTTTACGGTTTTATAAAGCCTTATTTTCATGAACCTTCCTCCAAAATATTTCATGACTATTTTCAATAAAATCTCTTTCTTTTAAAATTGTATGATTTTTTGTGAAAAGAAATTGATTTTGAAGAAGAAAGGATATTTTCCTCAAGAATTCATTTCAAGTGTTTTATAGAAATTATTTTCCATCTAAGATAATAAAGGGTTCTGTTTCTATCCATATTTTTACATTGATTTGACTATGTTGTGATGGAATTATGTTTATGAATTCCTTTATCTTATATGAATGGTTTTATGATGTCATGTTGTTTAAGAATCCCATTTTTATTACATGGGTTATGCAATAATGTATGATTTATGATTTTGTGGCACACATAAGAAAGGATTCATTAAGAGATGGGTGGGACCTATATCTCCCTCCAATGCATTGGGTAAAGATTTTGTATCTCATGAGATAGATATGGCTGGAATGGTAGGTTATACCGGTTCAGTGAAACAGGACTGAAACGAGGATTACTCGATTCAGAAAGGGACTTTGTCCACTAAGATAGTCTTGGCAATGAGTCTTGACTAACAAGAAATGATTCTCTATGATTATGTGTGTATGCCACAAAGTTCCATGTTTTATGTTATGATTATTGTGATTACATTTCACTGCCATGATTTATCCCATGTTATGAAATTATGCTCTCTTTTGTAGGTCATGATTTCCAAAATGTTATGTTCTTATGAATATGATGTGATTGATATTTCTTTTGTTTACCCTTACTGAGCATTTGAGCTCACCCTTTTATGTTTTCTTTTCCCCAGGATATAAAGAAAGGTTTTAGGTAGAAAAAAAAGGAAGATCTTTATGCGAGATGTTGAAGATCTTTCACCACGATTAGAAGATTATAGTCCGAGTTTCCAAAGACACTAAACTATTACGGTCCTTGTGTGTGTGTTTTTGTAATGTACTAAGTATTCCGCAAAAGTAATGTAATGTACATGTACGTCAGGCTTCGGGTCTCTACATTGTTAGAGACTTGAATATTTTAGTTGACATGTTGACTCGACTCGTAATTTTATAGACTCCTATGAGAAGAGATTATATGATTACACACTGGTGCTGAAAGTGTGGCTTTTCTCTTGGAGGTGATACTTTTCGTTGGCATCTCTTGTTAGTGGCATAAATGCCTTATGACGTCATTCCTAGTATGGAATGGTTTTCCCAAGTTCATTCTCAAATTTACTATTTTAGGTGTTGAGTGTGGTGTGTCTCTAGGGATGGGATGAGGTTTTCCTCAGTTGTTGAAAAGGAAATGTATGCAATTTTGCATGGACTCACACATAGGAGGGTGTATCCGACCACTCATCAGTTGGCTAGCCTGACCCTTAGTGTAGTGGATGATTTGAGACTACAGTTTCCTACAGTGTTAGTAGAGTACGAGGACATTGTTCATGTGGATGTTATAGGATTATCTCCTTATAGGGAGGTAAATTTATACATTTATCTATACCCTAGTATGACACTGATATCTACACATTCAAATTAGATGTCACCCACAGAGCTTTGTGAGATGAGGGTGCAATTGGAGGGCTAACATAGAAAGGGATTTGTGAGAACCATTGTCTCCCCCTATGAAGCCCCCGTTTTGTTTTCCAATAAGGTAGACATGAGATTGATGTTATGTGTGGACATATGGTTCCTGATCCATGTGAATGTGATGAATAATTATCCACTATCGAGGATCAGTGAACTCTTCAATTAGTTTAAATGGGAGTGGTGGTTCTCAAATATTTACATTGAATCTGGATATCACTAGCTACAGGTAAGGGAAGAGGATATACCAAAAGGGAACTTTAGATGTATTTACCACCACTATGATTACATAGTGATATTGTTTGGAATGACTAATTTCTCAATAGTGTTAATGGGACTCCTGAACCATATGTTTCATCTTTACATAAACCGATTCAAGGTGGTCTTCATTGATATCATATTAGTGTACTCAGTGTCTGAGGAAGATCCCACAAGACACCTAAGGATAGTCCTTGATACACTCAAAGAGCACCAGCTTTATAGGAAGCTCTCAAAGTGTTTTTTCTGGATTCGAGTGGTCCATTTTCTTTGATAAATCATTTTATAAGGGGAGTTGTAGTGGATCTAGTAAAGATTGAGGAATTTATTTCTTAGGAGAAACCCATGTGTGTTAGAAAGGCATAGAGTTTCCTAGGTTTGGTGGTGTACTATCAATGGCTTTTACCTGACTTTTCTAAAGTGGAAGCATCCTTTAGTGATTCGACATGAAAGTGGAAGCCATTCATGTGGATGAAGAAGTTCTAGGAGGGATTTCCGAATTCGAGATAGATATAGATGAGAACTACCATGGTGATATTTCTAGAGGAGGCTGTTGAGTATGTAGTGCTCTATAATGCATTTATAACTTGGATTGGTTGTGTCCTCATATAGGGGAAAGGAGTGATTGCTCATGGTTCACGCCAGTTGAGACCACACAAGTAGGACTATGTGACCGAAGGACTTTATTTAGTAGTGGTAGTCTTCAGATTGATGATGTGAAAGTAATACCTATTGGAAGAGTGATTTATCATCCACTTTAACCACAAGAATATCAATTATATATTCTCTCAGAAGGATGAACATCAGACATATGAGATGTCTAGAGTTCCTCCAGGATAATGAATTGGAAAGTGTTTATACTCTTTGGAAGGGGAACTTGGTGGAAAATGGTTTCACTAGGAGATATTGTTCATAGTTTCTGAAGAACGCATCAGAGCCATTGGGATCATTGAAAAAATCCATTGTAGATAGAAATGTAGAATCATACTTCTAGTCGATAGTGATCACCCCTCCAATCATTCAGAAATTCAGGGAGGCTCAACTTGGGGAGACCAACTACGAGGCACTACATGCTCAGATGTCCCTAATAGATATTCAGAAGGTTGGTAGAAGATCATTCCATTTAGAGGATGAACATTAGTATCATTGGAATTATGGGAGGAGTTCTTAAGGTAGTTTCATACATCCTACTTGGTGGTACATCCATATGTGGAAAAGATGTACTTAGCCATCCGATGTCTGTTTTGTGGCCAGGGATGATGAATGAAGTAACATAGTTTTTTTATCGATGCCACACTTTTCTAAAGGTAAAGACTGAGCACCAAGTGGCAATGGGTTTGACTGAACCCCTTGAGGTATTAGAATGGATGAGGCATCAGATATCAATAGACTTCTTGATATTTTTTCCATGTATGTCTCGAAGACAAGATACCATCTGGGTGATCATTGATCGACTCACCAAGTCGGCCAAATTCATAGATATTCAAGAGTAGAGTTTAATAGAGATATTGGGATGCCTATACATGCATGAGATAATTTGACTCCATAGAGTTCCACCGATGATAGTCTCAGATCATGATTCTCTCTTTACATCCTGGTTGTTGAAGGGATTGTAGTAGGTTTTTGGGATGTAGTTACACTTGATAAAAAAATTTCACTCAGAGATAGATGACCAAACAGAGTGGACAATATTGGTTCTAGAAGACATTCTACTGCCTTGGATATTAGCCATTGGTCGTAGTTGAGAGTATGAACTACCAATGTTAATGTTTTCATTCAACAACATCAATTAATACACCACTGTTACGGTACCATTTGGGGCCTTGTACGGGAGACCCTATAGGTCACCACATTGCTAGATGGGTTTAGGATAGTTATCACTAATTATCCTAGAGTAGGTGCAGGTGACTACATAGAAGTTTCAAATCATCTAGGAGTGGATAAATACTGCACAAATCTGTCATAAGTATTATGCTAGTAGAAAATACTAGCCTTTGGAGTTTGAGGAAGGAGATCACATGTTCCTTCTAGTCTCACATTGACTTGTATTACAGATAATTTTCAAGGGAATAAATAAATCTACGAGGTTCATCAACCCTTTACAGATTCTACATAGAGTTTTAATGGTGGGGTAATTCTTGGATCTACCTTCATAGTTAGTGTGGGTCTACGATTCATTCCATGTGCCACAACTAAGGTGGTACGCGCATGACTCATTGTACATCATTGACTAGGATAAGATGGAAGTCGTCGTCGGGGTGAATTTTACTGAGTACCTGGTGGAGATCAAGCATTTATAGGAGATGATCATTCAAGGGAATTTTATTCTTTTGGTGCATGTCCAGTTGTAGCCGAGGAATCTCTAGGAGAGAACATGGGAGGAGGAGGCCCAGATTCATGCTCAATACGCTCTTTAGTTTGAGTAGCTCCTTTTTTTTGGATTTTTGGGATATAAATCCCTAAGGTGGGGAGAATTAAATGACTCATATTTTCCTTGTTTTATTTTTATAGATTATTTGGGAGAATTTTGAGACCAGGAACTAAGACCGTGTGTGACTCTGAGGCCTAGTGTGCCCAGAACAAATCGTTGAAAATGTTATGTTTTTTTTTGATAGAGAGAACATGTGAATTTACTAAAAAAGTGGACTATATTTGAAAATGGTTCTTAGATCAAAAATATGAAGGCACCATTATGATCATTATGGAATATTTTCTCAAGGTGAGACTTATCTTTTTTTGGCATGGGTCAACAGAAGAAAAATCCACCAATGATGTGACCAAAAATTAAATATATAAATGAAATTATTTTATTATATTATCGTGATGACACCTGAATGGTGACTTGGATTTGAAATATAATACCATTGTTGAGTTTGTAATATGGTGTTTCCCTTAGGTAGGGCCTAACAAAGACTAATGTGGGTCTATTGGGAACAATAATTTATGGAAATTTTAAAGAATAAATTAAGTTATGTATTATTTTATTTAAAATTACATGACAATACAATGAAATTTATTTTTTAATAATCCTTTTTCTGAGAATTCAAGGTTTTTTCCATAAACCTATAATTACACTAAATACTAGAGGAAGAACCCTCTCTAATGAATGATGAAATATCATAGATCGCATTATGGATTATTGAACCAATGGATTTGGAGGATATCATAAATGACAATAAAGGAATCACTCTTCATCAATGACTAATCTAACTCAAGGTAGGGAGTTGGTTTAATTCATTATTCACCATTCATGAATTCAATGACGAACATGGACCAACCCACAAAAAGGTTAATTTGTGGTTCTGTCATTGTTGCTGGGTGGGCATGATTATGAGGATTTAATGGGAGATAAGACATTGGGATTTTTTCTTCTTCGTTCTTCATTATATTGGTATCAAATTGAGGCCAACATAAAAAAAGACCGAGTTTTGTTACATAAGGAATTATTTTGATTCTTATCTCCCCCGTTTATCGAATTAATAAACATTAGACCCTCATTTTCATGACTATAATTTCCAAGAGGCATCAAACACAATCAGACCCTTATATTGGTGGAAGGATGACACTAATGCTGGATCGATGTTGATCAGTACCCAAAGATCGTGGATATGGTTTCTTTGTAGATTTTTCGGCACTATAAGAGGCTCAGTGGTTGAAGAAGAAACTATTGGTGCACCGACACCAAATACTGGCGACAATGAAAGAACATAGTGGCCAACTAGATGCATAATGTGGTGGAACCGGTGGATGTAGTGGACCAGTCGTGTGCGGTGGCCATGGGACGTGGTGGTCCCCGTAGAGGGGATAATGTCTGCAAGGTATGGATACAGTTCAGAGGTCAGCCAAACCCGATGCATCAGGCCCAAGCATATCGGGCTGAGCCCAGCCCGAACAGGCTAGGCCCAGTGGGCCAGTCGGCCCGAGGGAGTGGGTCTAACCTTAGGTCAGATCGGACCTGGTTCGGACTAGACCACTGAGACTCCACAATGTTATACCATGAGTCATGATCAACTAATCTTCCATGTGGTCACAATAGTTGTTTCATGGTTGGCCATGGCAGTTGACCTGCTGGTCAGTCCATGGGCCTATGGACCGACATCTAAATTTTTCAAAAACCAAAAACATTCCAACTATGTATCAGTTTTATGAACTATCTATGGCATTTTGACACTTCCCATGGGATGGTTATTTTTGAGATATCCTAATTTTTGTTTTGTTGGATGTGTTCATTCAACCTTATTTCTTGAGGGGTAGGTTTTCCCTAAACGAGAGTGCTTTGTGCAGAATCCTATGTATCACTGTGAAATGGAGACTGGGTGTCTCATACAGACTGTGTATATAAGGCCCCAGCCTTAAACCTTACTTAATCTTGAGTTATTACAAGATTACACATTGAGGATCTTTTCAGGTTTAGAGTTTTAGAGAATTAGATCATGAAACATGCATTACATTCCACATTTAAACAAAGTGTTTACACAAAAGACAGTATTCATTCTTCCCATCAACGGAAACATATTTAAAATATAACACAGATTCTTTCTTGACACATCCTTGACACTATCATCACATCATGTACCTTTCCCTTGACATGTGAAAAAAATTTCAAAAACTTGGGATGAGAATAAAAATCTCAATAAGGGTTATAAAAATATGAAAAGGAAACATGAGTTCATATATACATAAGAATGAAATCATACATTACCCATAAAACATAGGCACTTTAACATACCTCATCAAACCATGAATAAATCATTGAAAACATGAGACATAAAGGTAACTTGAGGCATTCATAACATTCTTACGTAGGGAGTAACCCTCTTGGTTACGTTTGGAATACCCATCACAGTGTATTCCCTAAATCTCTTCGGAGAAACCTTAATGTTTCACTCCTTCGCAATACCCAATGCATTGGAGAGCTATATCGGGCTCACCCGCCCTTAGTTTATCATGGAACCACCCATTTTCATAACAATGCCCAAGAACCATAACATAAATGTATCACATAAAACATGAATAAAGGAAACATAACACTTCCACATTTCAATCACAATATAACATTTTAGTATGTTGAAATAATGAATCCATTCAAAAAGAAACCATTTCCAAAACCATTAAAACATTTAATAAAGATATTTTTGAATCAAAGTGTCTCATACCACCTTGAAGCTTAAAATTTTAAACCGTTAATATCCATATAAATAAATCCTTAAAACCATTTTGAAAACATGGATATTAATAAGAACAAATAATTAAAACATTTAAAGCGATATTTTGGTTAAAGGGGTTTTACCAAAATTAGAGACACTTGAATACAATAATTGAGGAATAACATTTAGTCAGAACTTTATAATATCATGAGAATAAATGGATTCATGATATAATACTCCAAAGGACAGTATATACACCATATAAGAGTGAATTGGTGCATAACAACAATGAACTCTCAATAGAAATGTCAAATGTGATGAAATACCTTATAAAAAATGTATCCTTAGATTAAGGACAAATCAATCTCAAAAATATATGTGAAAAATATAAATACACCCAATATAAGTGGATATTATGTGTAAAACAATAAAAGGTTATTCACACATATTCAATGGATGACATATTCAATAACTACATGTTGAACCCAAAGAAATCGAAATTGGGTTAAAAAGTTCCCTTGACAGCCTAACAACATCACATCAAAATGAGTTGATGAGAGATAAAAAAGTGTATCTCATCACTTGGACATAAAATTTACATCAATAAGGATATATGAGAACATATCCCAACATAACAATATGTAAATTAAAAGACCGAACAAAAGAAGTCTTTTAAAAAAGAGGAGGGTGAAAGGTTCACTTACCGACTTGGGTATCTTTCAAAACATACACCCCATGAAAGAATGACAATAAATCATTGATGTAAATACTCATAAAGGAAAGTATATTACACAAAGAGTAGAATAATGGCATTACATACACCACTCAATGGAAATTGTGTCAAATGTAGCATAAATCTCACGGGAATAAATGTGAGATGAAACATCCCTTACGAAAACTCGACAGCCTAACGGCGCCACATAAAACTTCCAAAAATGGATTGATGAGATCAAAAAGGTTATCTCAACACATTACAACAAAATGTACAGAATTAGGAATATGAAAGAACATCCCCAATCATAACAAATAGGAGCTTAAAAGAAGTGACATAAAGGGGAGTACTTAAAGAGAAAGAGAGAGGTTAGATCTCTTACGAAAATTCAGCAGCCTAACGGCGCCAATCGAAACTTCCAAAATGGATTGATGAGAGAGAATAGGGTCTCTCATCATATGAACATAAAAATTATAGTAAGAGTGATATAAAATAACATCCCAATAACAAGAAATATGATCTTATAAGGAATGACATAAAAGAGTGTACTTAAAAAGAAAGAGAGGAGTAGGATCCCTTACCCCGGGTCTAACTTGACTCGATCGTTCTTTAATCTCCTGAATAATAATCTTGAGTTAATTTATACTTACTTAAGAACCTTTTTCAAGTGAATTATTCCTTTTATATCACTTATTACCATGTCATAAACACTATGTAATCATTTAAGTTAATAATGTTTTTTTTCCGATATTTGGTTCTTAAGTCGAAAGTGGACTTCTTACAATTACATGTTGTTCGTGTGGCCAAATGTTTATTATATCCAGAATTGTATTAATTATGTATATATCATATATGTCATATATATCCAGTACATGCATGCATTTATAACATTACATAATTATTTAGAGGTAATAAATGAAATGCACCGTTCATGGAGACGGTAAGCCGTACGTACTCATGAATGCTACTTTCATTTCTATTTTGTTCTTTATAGAATGGAATCATAATGATATAAAGGTATATTATAATTCCAGTATAATATCATATATAATATCATAGTTCCATCCTTTATACGTCCCACATATGGTATTTAACGAATCAAATCACTTTGAGGGGGCGGTAGTCCGCACTTCCTTAAATGAAGATATCGCGTTTACCCATAATGGAAACCATAAAGGTATGCCCAAAATGAAAAAAAACAGAAGATTAAGGAAAACATAAACATATTTTATATCATATATAAAAATAGTTACATCATAATGGCCACCTTTGAAGGTGTTAAATGAGTATTGAACAATCATCGTTTCGGGAGGCAGAATTTCGCCATCCACGGAAACCGTATGTTCTTTAACCATTTGATGTAGTTGTGTGAGAGTGTAGCTCGAATAAATCTTATAACAACATCCTAGTATATTGAAGATACTGGTGTTGTTACAAAATAAGTAAATAAAAAGAGTTTAGGTTGTTGGAGAAGCAAAATTAAAGAAATGAACATGAGAGAATGAATTACCTTTAAAAGTGTAACTCCTATTGATTTGTGCCTAAAGGCTTCCTTTGAAAGGATTATGACCAAATGGAATCCTCTAGGATTAGGAGAGGGATGTGGAGAGAGTAAATGTGAATGTTTTGGCCGAGCCAAAGGCTTGAGGATTGTGTGAAATTAGGTAGAGGTAGGGGCCTTTTATAAGAGGAGAGGAGGGGCACTTTTGGAAAGTAAGAAATATTACTTTATTTGAAATTGTGTTTCGGTTTTAAAAGGTACCACATTGATATTATTCGTGTATAAGGTGATAATGGTTCTAAATCCACCCATACAATAAGTTTTGGAAATGTGTAGGTCATAGAGTTTAAATTATCTTCTCATTTTATTTAAATCATCAGATAATGATGTCATCGCTGCATCATTATGATTTCATAAATAATTTAATTTATTTAATGTCTAAAAATTATAAACAAAATTACTAAGATGTGGGAAATCTTTTTATCATTCCAATTACTATTTATAATAAAAAATCTGACTTGTATAACCCCACTTAAAAATTGTTTTAGTAAAACATATCATATTTGTGTCATTTTTACTTTTACATTAAATAAAAAGTTATTTATGTCATTTCCCAACCAAAGTGGCTCCATGGGGTCCCCAAGTTGACCCATGGATTATCTGGGTCGTCCATTACACATCCTATGAGGTTAGAACATGTTTCAAGTTAATTTCATATTATTAAAATATTATTTTTACATTAAACTACACTAATTACCTCTAATCGCGATTAAAAACATAATAAGTTACTATTCACCAAAAAATTATTTTTATACCATTGAACCACATTTACTTCTTAATGAAAACCATGTATGTCGGAGTTTTGAAATTAAAAACACAAATATGGCAAAATTTCATTTAAACTGAAAAATCAGTTTTTATAAATACCACTTAGTGGTGTCACTATTCATCAAAAATTGATGTTTTTCAGAAAAATCCCAAAAATTCACCCCAAGATATATTTGATATTCCGAATTCAAAAATGAAGTCTATTTTACAAAATTAAAAACATATAAGTCACATTAATTAATTTAATAATTAATTTCCGCTGTCAGAGCAAATAGCGTGTTTTTATGAAACAATAAGTACCAAAAGATTGACACTGGTTTAAGTCTGATTTCAAAGTGAAATTAATTCTAACGACCACTATTGGATTAAATGGTAAAAATATATTCTAATTTTACTTTAAAACCAATTCAAAATATAATATAATCATATAAATAAATTAGATTAAAAAGCGGTTTTGAATTAAAATACAATATTTTACACTATTCATTAAAAAAATGAACTTTATCGGAAAGATACCAAAAATTTACACAAAGCACATTTTGATGTCCTGAATCTTAATAAGAGTTTTATTTGGTCCAAAAGAATGTTTAAGAGTGAACAAAACTCTATTTAATGATGGTTCAACATCAAAAGGTGATAAGTGAACCTTTAGTGAAAACTAGGGCATATACGCCTAAAATTAAATTCTTTCCGTATTTTAAGCCTCTATCCTCTATTGGATAAATGTAAAAACATTTAAAAACATATATAATCATATTTTAGTTATTTCTATCCATTCCCGCCAATACAATGACTACATGTTAACTACCATTTAAAATAATATTATTTTATTATTAGAGTGCAACGTAAGATTCCCAAGAAACTCGTTGTTGCGTGTTGGATACGACATCAAGCATAGCGTCCCCTTTAAAGTCATATCAATATTTTATTCACAAATATGGATAAATATGAAAATGTCATATTCATTATTTACCCGGGGTGTTACATCCTTCCCCCCTTTTGGGAAATGCGTCCTCGCAATTTTTAAAATTGAGCTTAGAAACATCCTTGAAAGTCCCACATTAGAACAAGAGTTGGTAAAACAATCACTTTAAAATAAAGATAGATAAGCATAGAGGTCACCCGAGTTAACCCATAATAGGATTCCAAGTAGGAAAACGTAGACATGGAGGAGAAAACATAGGGTCATGTTCTGATGGAGAGTGATAGAAAACATGTTTAGGAGAAAGTTAACCACAAGAAAATCACAAACTTATGATGGGTTAAACGGTATTCGATTCCCTAGTAGGAAAAGTTAATAGAAAACATTTTTGTTTTAAGGTACTTTTTATTGAGGAATTTATTCATAAGGAAACATAATCACTTATCATGTTGACTTTCAACTTTTACTAGATTCCTTAATCAAACTCATATTTTTTCCAAAAGACGAGTATTTAGGGAGACTTGTTTGCATTAAGAGTACTATAATCAACTTCTAGAGAATCACCTAATCCACAAAAGAGAACTATATACATCCCATGTCTTTAGGCTTTAACCAAAACCAAAACCAAAAAGGTTAGTACAAGGTCAGATAATCCAAAAAAGGATAACCCATCAAAAAGAAAATCCATTCTTAATCTCCAAAATTTGTCCAACAAAACCCAAAGTTCAACGAGGACCATCCGATAAACAATTTGTCCATAAAATTCTTCAAAGTAAACCAATATAATATTGAAACCCAAATATTTGAAGGATTTAGTCACATAGTCTTCCAAGTTAAATCGTAACATTTATCTCCAAACAACATCAGTTGCTCCTAAAGTCTCGTATTGAAAAGTAATTAGCCTAATCACATATCCTCCATGATAGGTTAATCATTTTCCTAAATAACCCAAAATAAACTTACTCTTAATTGATAAAATCATATAACTAGAAAGAATCAGTCAAACTAACCAGGGACTTCACGTAGTCTAGTGGTAGGCGATAATACCAGTTGCACTTTGATTGTGGGTTCGATTCCCACAGCTTTGTCCGACACGACAGGTAGTCACACGGTCTACGTGTTGTCCTTTTTCCAAAACTATATAATTCTCAAATCATTCCCTAAAAAGGGATAAAATCATCAAAAATAACCATAACATAATTTATCCTCAATTTTATCTCATGCCTTTCACTTCAATCATAACATATAGTAACCCATAATTACCTCAAAAGTAAGGATCATATAAACCCAAATGGTTCTTTATAACTATGTCCACAAAAGAAAAGATAACTACTACTTGAATAAAATTTGCCTATATTAAACATCAGGGTTACACATAATATAAAAAGTCTTCTAATGTAACCCCATCATCAAAAGAGACTTAATACTCTTAAGAATTTCACCATAACTCTTGAAGCCCTTATATGTTGAAATATTACTCATTCAACATTCTTCATGATCCATTATCCATTCCTTTCCAACTTATTCCGAAATACCTCTTTCCTACAAACAAAATCATGAATCATATCCTATGATTCCAAAATAGGAAAACAATAGTCATGAAATAGTACATACCTTTGATGGGTCATTGTCAGTTTCTTTATCCTCAATCGGAATGGCATTAGGTATAGTTAAACGAATATTGGTATGCTCTTGGGGACCCCATTCATGAAACATCTTCATAGGACATGTGTTTTCATAATGACCATGCACACCACATTTAAAACATTCAATTGATCCCTCAGAAAGAACTTCTTTCCCTTTCCTCGAGTCAACTGGATGCATCCTTTTTCCATGGCAGGTTCTTGCTTTATGACCTTCATTTCCACATCTATAGCATATTTCTGTCCCTTTGAAACATTTTCCTAGGTGTTTCTTTCCACATCTTTTACACATAGGTTTTTGAACACACTTACCTTTATGATTATTACCTGTACTTCCGTAGGGATTTGTTTCTTGCATATATGATGCCTTAGAGAAATATCCAAGGTTTAGGTGGTAAATCATGACTCCAGATAGTTGGTTGAGGATAATCACAAGAGTTCTCATTGCAGCTCCCATATCATTCAGTTGCTTTCTCAAAAAAACTGTCACAGTTTCCTTCACATCCACTGTTACTTTGGTGCCTGCTAGATCCATCCATTTACTAAAACCAAAAAGGTCAGTGTGAGTATATCAACAAAACCATCATGTACTAATGAGTAAGATAAACACTAATATATACATAATCATTCAATTTATCTAAAACTAGGACTCTTTCTGAAATCCTAACCATTATGGTAATGTCACTTATGCTTAAAGAATACCCTAATGTCACGACCCGCCCTCGGGGTCCATGTCATGACTACCCCAAGCCCGCCTTCCATAGGCCAGGGGCTGGCGACTAGCACCAAGGCGTAAATCCCGGTAAAAAGGGAAGGCATTGCCTTTGTAAAGTAAACAAACACCACAGAGTAATCAAGTGGAAAGTAAACACTAAACCAAAGCAGAGTACAACTGAAAGGGGAAAACAGCAACTGAAAAGTAAAAGACGCTACACCGAGCTGTCCACTAGAAATCCCACCTGAAGGGTCGGTACAGATAGCTCCACTGCTCCACGGGTCCCGTCGTCCGCTCCGAGCACGTCCCGCCCAGTGGTCCACCTCCGGGTACCGACCCACTCTGCAAGCCTCAGCTAAGGTCAACGATGTCCGTCGTCTGCAACCAACACAACGTAGTGCGGGCAAAGCCCGTGCAGGGGTGAGTATAAGCTACTCAGTATGGACCCCGAGACCCCTGAAGGTCTCTCAAATCCACAAAGGATAAACCACGAAGAAAGGATCAATCACGAAGTAATAACCGACACTGCTTAGGTATATGCCCATACATATACCTAAGTCGTCAATTTAAAATACGCTCCAACCTCCGAGCCCAAGTACAACACAGTCCACACAGGAAAGTAAACGTATTCCACACAGGAAAGCAAAACGTAATCCACACAGGATTGCACAACACAATCCACACAAGAAATCAATAGGATTCAGCTCACACAGGTATACTTCTTCGGAAGACGATAAAGATGATCTCTTATCCATCTAAGTCGTCGGACCCACGAAGGATCGATAGGTAACTAACCCCCGCAAAAGACCCACACAGGATCGGGCCCACGTAGGGCCTATAGATAAGCACCGCAAAGACCCACACAGGATCGGGCCCACACAGGACCTGTAGATAATCACCGCAAGACCCACACAGGATCGGGCCCACACAGGACCTGTAGGCGCTGGTTCACACAGTACCGCTGAGCGCAAAGACCCACACAGGATCGGGCCCACACAGGACCTGTAGCACTGATCCACATAGGATCGCTGAGTGCTGTAGTCCTCGTCGTCGAATCCACACAGGATCTCTGTACTGTCGTCGTCGCAGTCACAGTAGCAGTAGTAGCAGTCACAGTCGCAGTAGTAGCAGTCACAGTCACAGTCGCAGCCAGTACTAGGGTTCCCGCACACAGCAAGCTCGTTCGGAGGGTCCGCTCCACGAGCCGAGAGGCTGATACATCAACTGTCACAAAGTCCAGAGTTGATGTATCCAAAAGTTCCATATCGTCAACAGGATCTCAACGCAACAGACGGCGCGTCGATCGGACGCCCGGTCTGAGAGTTATTGGCATTTTCGTCCCTGGGGCCTGGTTGGTTTTTAAGGCAAAACCAACCCGACCATACTCCACCTGCGTCCAAACCTCGGGTGGAGTATGCCAAAAGTTCCGTCTCACTAAGAGGAACACAACACAGCT
Organism: Viscum album; assembly: GCA_963277665.1. Taxonomy (NCBI): domain Eukaryota; kingdom Viridiplantae; phylum Streptophyta; class Magnoliopsida; order Santalales; family Viscaceae; genus Viscum; species Viscum album. The sequence goes on along the minus strand of OY728125.1, from coordinate 643,834,622 downwards.
GACGGCACGTCAATCGGACGTCCGTAGCTCAAGATATGAGCGTTTCCGCTCCGAAGGCCCGGTTGGTTTCGTGAACGAACAACCCGGACGAACTCAAAGTAATCCGAAACCTTGAGTGCGATATACCGAAACGACCGTCTCGATCCAAGGATCGCATTGCTGCAGACGGTTCGTCAATCGGAGGTCCGAGGCTCAAGTTATGGACAAAAGACCGAAACTGATCCGAAACGGGGGGTCCGGGTCCGGGCCGACCCGGCCCGACCCCCCCCCCCCCCCCCCCCCCCTTGGTCGGCCAGAACCGGGCCGACCCGACCCGGATCCGACCCGGCCCGGCCGGCCGGCCGGCCGGCGGCGCGGCGTCGCGGCGGCCGCGGCGGCCTGGCGCCGCACGGATGCAGCGCGGGGGGAATCAATCCCCCGCTGATTGGGATGACGGCGCGGCTATTTGCCGCGCCCCTTTTTGCAAACCCCCCCCCCCCCCCCCCCCCCCACGTGGGGGGATTGATTGGCAGGAAACGGGGGGGCAAAGCCCCCCGCTTGATTGGGAGGGGCGGCGCGGCATAGCCGCGCCCTTTGTAAAAAAAACGGCCCCCACGTGGGGGCCGGCTTGGAGAAAAACCGGGGCTGCTGCCCCCCCCCCCTTCATGGAAACCGCCCCCTCTTTATGAGGGGGGTTTTTAGAGCTGGCCGGGGGATTAATTTCCCCTGGATTATTACCATCTGGCCGGCCAGCTGGCCGGCCGGTTTTCTCCAACGGGACCGGAAAATCCGGTCCCCTCTTCAGCTTCCGATGCCGGCGGCCCGGCCGTCGATCTCCTCATTCCCCCGCGGCCCGGAACCGGCCGCGGTGTTCGTCGTCCGGCGCGGTGCGACGGCACCGATCCCCTCCGCCGCACCTTGATTTCTTCAACGTGGCGCGAAGGCGTCGCGTTCTTGATGTTTCTTCCATGGCGCGGCGCGACGGCGTCGCGTAAGGTAAACATACAATTATCCGCGTGGAGCGACGGCACCACGCCACCTTGCTTCGACCCGCAAGATAAAACAACATGAACGATGGAGGGGGTTCGGCCGTGTTCATGCGGTCCGTCCCCCCTCACGTTAAAAAATAACACAACTTAAAATATTCAATTGCCTCACGTTAGACATGCTAGATCCACGATCAAGAATGAAATAATTAAACAATAAATCAACAACCCCTACCTCAGGTATAGGTTCGAAGATTGACAACGTCCCGCGGAAGACAACGTCGCGGAGGTCGGGCGTCGCGGTCGTCGTTCGTCAAATCCGATGACGAAGAGGTGCGTCCGATGTGATACGTCATTGGCGAATCTTCGTATGCCGACGAAGGGAATTCGAGGAGGAAGCGGCGCTCCCTCTCGTTGACACGGAAGACGAAGAAGAGCGGAGCGACGTTCTTCTTCGAAACTTGAGCGTTCTTCGTCAAGTTGAGCGTTCTTCGTCAAAGCTTGAAGATGAAGGAGAAGCTCTCAAAAAAAAACTCTTAAGTTGGCTAAACAAGACTAACAAAAAAAAGGTTTGAAATTTAAATTAACCCTCTTCAATTAATTAAGTCAAGTTGTCAACATTAATTGAAATGGGTTAAAGGGGAGGTTTTGAGAGAATTTGAGGAGTTGGGGTTCGTGTGGGCCCCACCACACTTAATCCTCCTAAGGGAGGTTAAGTGGATGTGGGTCCCACTCCCAACTCCCTTTGGTAGGATTTATCTAGTTAAAATAAAATTTGTTCTTCACAAATTTTATTTAACTAAAACTAAAAACCCAAAAACTAACTTCCAACCCGCAACAAACGCAACTTCCGAAAAGGTCTCTTTAAGCGAAAATCGGCGCTGCGAGTTCATCGGTGCCCTCGGATTTCAATTCTGAGCACCAGATCAAAAGTTAGAAATTCCCGCTCGTTCGTTCACTGAACGTACCCGAGCCAAACTTCGGAAATTGATTTCGGGCACTATGGGCCTCGGAATCAGGTGCCGTCTGAAACCACGCTCTTTTAAAATTCTAAAGAAAATTAAGAAAAAAAATTTCCCTTGAATTTTACGGGTCTTTACATTACTCCCAACTCAGGGCTTTACGTCTTCGTAAAGATACATCAAAAACTAGGGAAACAAATGAGGGTACTGAGCACGCATCTGAGCCTCCCGCTCCCATGTGCTCTCCTGGAGAATCCCGTGCTGCCATCTGATGCGCACAAGAAGAATCGATCGCCCACGCAGGACCCGCTCCTGTCGATCCTCTATCTCCACCGGGACCTCCGTAAAAGTCGCTCCATCGTCAACGTCAAGCTCCCCATGGTCATAGATGTGTGTCGGGTCGTGCACGTATCTCCTCAGCTGAGATACGTGGAAAACGTCGTTCACCCGGTGCAACTGAGGTGGCATCGCCAGGCGATAAGCCACCTCGCCAATCCTGCTGAGGACCTGGAAGGGTCCGATGAAGCGCGGAGATAACTTGCCGCCTCGGCCAAATCTCCGAATACCACGTCGAGGTGAGACCCACAATAAGACGTGGTCGCCATCCTCGAACTCTAGTGGCCTCCGCCTCCTGTCAGCATATGACTTCTTCCGGCTCTGAGCTGTCCTCATCCGCTCTTGGATGACCTGGACCTTCTCAGGTCCCACAAGAGCTGCAAGATTTCTTCTTTGCCGATAAGAGAAATCTGGTCTCATCCCCTGGATGAACCACATTGTTCGCCTAATACAGTCAATCCTAACTTGGATGATACAAATCCATACCAAGGATGACGTCGTAAGGCCTCGATGCTACTACTAAGAGATCCAACTGTTACTCTAGCCTCCAAGGGTTGAGTCACACTATCGGCATCAGTGTGTGGTAACTGGGTCTCCTCCAGTAGATGTCTCACAAGTGAGGGTCAAGTCAACAGCCAAAACTGGATCCTCTTAGTAACATCACGAAAGAGGACAGGAATGAAATATCACAAAGGTATGCGTCTTTTATTATTGCAGCTCATAATACAAGACGCTACACAAAAGCAACAAGGAACCAGAAGTACAAAGGATGTATCCACTAGTTCTACTCCTATCCATCGGCTCCCAGAGCTCCATGATCAAAGGCCTCGGTTTCCTGTAGTTGAGCTCTCGCATCTTCACCTACTCCCTGTGGTCGGGGTGGACCTCCTGGTGGTGGTGGTGGAAGATCCTCAAAGCGTCGCCCACCACCGGCTGCTCGTCCAGCTCCTCTGCCTCGTCCGCCTCCTCCCTGCGGACCACCACGGTCGAACCTCTGCCTCTGACTAGGTGGTTCCTCAACCATCTGCTGCTCCTCTGCATGGCGGGTCGGGCAGTCACGAGCCATGTGGCCTTGCCCGCCGCATGCGTAGCACTGTATTCCACTTGAAAGACTTGATCCGCGCTGTGTGCCCCGCACTGCTGAGCCAGTGTCCTGGGGTCGTCTGCCCGAAGGTCTGGTCTGTCTGGACCCCTGAGTCATCCGACGACTCCCTACTGCAGATGACTCCGCCACGTGCCGCCCTGCGGTGGGTCTCTGTGCTGGTGTAGACTCAGCAAAGAAGCTCTCGATCAGAAGGGCCCGCTCCAGTACTCCTGTCTGAGTCGGTATGCTGAGGGAGATCAGCGATGCCCTGATCTCGTGTCTCAAACCCTGCTCGAAGGTCCGGGCCCGGAAGAATGGGTCCCGTACCATGTCGGTCGAGTAGCGCGAGAGATCGGTAAATCTCGCCGAGTACTGAGTGACCGTCATGCTGCCCTGCCGTAGCTGTAGAAGCTCCTGGATACGCACCGCACGAAGGGTGGCTGGGAAGAACTCCGAGCGGAAGAGGCTCTCAAAGTCCGTCCAAAGTAGAGATGCCTCATCGTGCACCTGGAGCATCAAGCTCCACCATCGTCCTGCTGCTGCGTGTAGTAGGCTCGCAGCGAGGATCACCATGAGGTCTGCTGGTGTCCTCACTAGCCTAAACACTCGAACCACTGCCTCCAGCCAGTCCTCTGCTGCCTGGGGATCCGTCTCCCCGCGAAACCTGGGCGGTCACTGGCGCTGAAACTCATGCAGTGCGCTGAGGCGACGTGCATCGTCAGCGGCTGCTGCTGGAAGCATCGGGGGCTCGGCGGGTAGAGCTACCGCCGGTGCCACTACTGACAAAGGGCCCTGCACCGAGGCCTCGTCGCTCGGTGGGCTGTCGTCACGCTCGACTCTCGGAACCCTAGCTGGCTGTCGTCGTGGGGCCATCCTGAATAGGAAACAGGTGCGCCACAGTCAAACAGTATACCTGGTGAGCTGACAGAAAGAAATCACAAAGAAAACTTTGAAACACACACGCAATCACTGTTTTCGTGCATTAAGTCGGAAATCAGAAGTCAGGGTCCTGGTGTACGGATACGTCGGCCGCCGCACCAACACTGGACTCCCTGGACTGATAACCACACTCAATACGCTAAACATTATTGCTTCACATAGAAAAGATCAGAGTTCGCGTTAGAACCGAACTCCTCTGATACCAATTTGTCACGACCCTCCCTCGGGGTCCGTGCCGTGACTACCCCAAGCCCGCCTTCCATAGGCCAGGGGCTAGCGACTAGCACCAAGGCGTAAATCCCGGTAAAAAGGTAAGGCATTGCCTTTGTAAAGTAAACAAACACCACAGAGTAAGGAAGAGGAAAGTAAACACTAAACAAAAGCAGAGTACAACTGAAAGGGGAAAACAGCTACTGAAAAGTAAAAGCCGCTACACCGAGCTGTCCACTGGAAATCCCACCTGATGGGTGGGTACAGATAGCTCCACTGCTCCACGGGTCTCGCCGTCCGCTCCGAGCACGTCCTGCCTAGTGGTCCACCTCTGAGTACCGACCCGCTCTGCAAGCCTCAGCTAAGGTCAACGCTGTCCGTCGTCTACTACCAACACAACGTAGTGCGGGCAAAGCCCGTGCAGGGGTGAGTATAAGCTACTCAGTAGGGACCCCGAGACCCCTGAAAGTTTCTCAAATCCACAAAGGATAAACCACGAAGAAAGGATCAATCACGAAGTAATAACCGACACTACTTTGGTATATGCCCATACATATACCTAAGTCATCAATTTCAAATACGCTCCAACCTCCGAGCCCAAGTACAACACAGTCCACACAGGAAAGTAAACGTATTCCACACAGGAAATCAAAACGTAATCCACACAGGATTGCACAACACAATCCACACAGGAAAGCAATAGGATTCAGCTCACACAGGTATACCTCTTCGGAAGACGTTAAAGATGATCTCTGATCCATCTAAGTCGTCGGACCCACAAAGGATCGATAGGTAAATAACCCCCGCAAAAGACCCACACAGGATCGGGCCCACACATGACCTGTAGATAATCACCGCAAGACCCACACAGGATCGGGCCCACACAGGACCTGTAGGCACTGGTTCACACAGTACCGCTGAGCGCAATGACCCACACAGGATCGGGCCCACACAGGACCTGTAGCACTGATCCACGTAGGATCGCTGAGTGCTGTAGTCATCGTCGTCGAATCCACACAGGATCTCTGTACTGTCGTCGTCGCAGTCACAGTAGCAGTAGTAGCAGTCACAGTCGCAGTAGTAGCAGTCACAGTCACAGTCGCAGCCAGCACTAGGGTTCCCACACACAGCAAGCTCGTTTGGAGGGTCCGCTCCACGAGCCGAGAGGCTGATACATCAACTGTCACAAAGTCCAGAGTTGATGTATCCAAAAGTTCTGTATCGTCAATAGGAACTCAACGCAACAGACGGCGCGTCGATCGGACGCCCGGTCTGAGAGTTATTGGCATTTTCGTCCCCGGGGCCCGGTTGGTTTTTAAGGAAAAACCAACCCGACCATACTCCACCTGCGTCCAAACCTCGGGCGGAGTATGCCAAAAGATCCGTCTCACTAAGAGGAACACAACACAGCTGACGGCACGTCAATCGGACGTCCGTAGCTCAAGATATGAGCGTTTCCGCTCCGAAGGCCCGGTTGGTTTCGTGAACGAACCAACCCGGCCGAACTCAAAGTAATCCGAAACCTTGAGTGCGATATACCAAAACGACCGTCTCGATCCAAGGATCGCGTTTCCACAGACGGTTCGTCAATCGGAGGTCCGAGGCTCATGTTATGGCCAGAAGACCGAAACCGATCCGAAACGGGGGGTCCGGGTCCGGGCCGACCCGACCCGACCCCCCCCCCCCCCTGGGTCGGCCTGAACCGGGTCGACCCGACCCGGATCCGACCCGTCCCGGCCGGCCGGCCGGCACGGCGGCGCGGCGGCCGCGGCGGCCTGGCGCCGCACGGAGGCAGCGCGGGGGGAATCAATCCCCCGCTGATTGGGATGACGGCGCGGCTATATGCCGTGCCCCTTTTTGCAAAACCTCCCCCCCCCCACGTGGGGGGCTTGATTGGCAGGAAACGGGGGGCAAAGCCCCCCGCTTGATTGAGAGGGGCGGCGCAGCATAGCCGCGCCCTTTGTAAAAAAAACGGCCCCCACGTGGGGGCCGACTTGGAGAAAAACCGGGGGTTGCTGCCCCCCCCCCCCTTCATGGAAACCGCCCCCTCTTTATGAGGGGGGTTCTTAGAGCTGGACGAGGGATTAATTTCCCCCGGATTATTACCATCCGACCGGCCAGCTGGCCGGCCGGTTTTCTCCAACGGGACCGGAAAATCTGGTCCCCTCTTCGGCTTCCGACGCCGGCGGCCCGGCCGCCGATCTCCTCGTTCCGCCGCGGCCCAGAACCGGCCGCGGTGTTCGTCCTCCAGCGCGGTGCGACGGCACCGCGCCCCTCCACCGCACCTTGATTTCTTCAACGCGGCGTGACGGCGTCGCGTTCTTGATGTTTCTTCCATGGCGCGGCGCGACGGCGTCGCGTAAGGTAAACATACAATTATCCGCGTGGTGCGACGGCACCACGCCACCTTGCTTCCACCCGCAAGATAAAACAACATGAACGATTGAGGGGGTTCGGCCGTGTTCATGCGGTCCGGCCCCCCTCACGTTAAAAAATAACACAACTTAAAATATTCAATTGCCTCACGTTAGACATGCTAGATCCACGATCAAGAATGAAATAATTAAACAATAAATCAACAACCCCTACCTCGGGTATAGGTTCGAAGATTGACAACGTCCCGCGGAAGACAACGTCGCGGAGGTCGGGCGTCGCGGTCGTCGTTCGTCAAATCCGATGACGAAGAGGTGCGTCCGATGTGATACGTCGTTGGCGAATCTTCGTATGCCAACGAAGGGAATTCGAGGAGGAAGCGGCGCTCCCTCTCGTTGACACGGAAGACGAAAAAGAGCGGAGCGGCGTTCTTTGTCGGAACTTGAGCGTTCTTCGTCAAGTTGAGCGTTCTTCGTCAAAGCTTGAAGATGAAGGAGAAGCTCTAAAAAAAACTCTTAAGTTGGCTAAACAAGAATAACCAAAAAAAAGGTCTGAAATTTAAATTAACCCTCTTCAATTAATTAAGTCAAGTTGTCAACAATAATTGAAATGGGTTAAAGGGGAGGTTTTGAGAGAATTTGAGGAGTTGGGGTTCGTGTGGGACCCACCACACTTAATCCTCCCAAGGGGGATTAAGTGGATGTGGGTCCCACTCCCCACTCCCTTTGGTAGGATTTATCTAGTTAAAATAAAATTTGTTCTTCACAAATTTTATTTAACTAAAACTAAAAACCCAAAAACTAACTTCCAACCCGCAACAAACGCAACTTCCGAAAAGGTCTCGTTAAGCGAAAATCGGTGCTGCGAGTTCATCGGTGCCCTCGGATTTCAATTACAAGCACCGGATCAAAAGTTAGAAATTCCCGCTCGTTCGTTCACTGAACTTACCCGAGCCAAACTTCGGAAATTGATTCCGGGCACTCCGGGCCTCGGAATCAGGTGCCGTCTGAAACCGCGCTCTTGTAAAATTCTAAAGAAAATTAAGAAAAAAAAATTTCCCTTGAATTTTATGGGTCTTTACACCTAACCTCTAAAGTTATCTAAACCAACCGTTGATACCAACTATAAGGCCCTAGCCTTAAACCTTACTTAATCTTGGGTTATTACAAGATTACACATTGAGGATCTTTTCAGGTTTAGAGTTTTAGAGAATTAGATCATGAAACTTTCATTACATTCCACATTTAAACAAAGTGGTTACAAAAAAGACAGTATTCATTCTTCCCATCAATGGAAACATATTTAAAATATAACACAGATTCTTTCTTGACACATCCTCGACACTATCATCACATCATGTATCTTTCCCTTGACCTGTGAAAAACATTTCAAAAACTTGGGATGAGCATAAAAAGCTCAGTAAGGGTTATAAAAATATGGAAAGGAAACATGAGTTCATATATAAATAAGAATGAAATCATACTTTACCCATAAAACATAGGCACTTTAACAGACCTCATCAAACCATGAATAAATTATAGAAAACATGAGACATAAAGGTAACTTGAGGCATTCATAACATTATTACATAGGGAGTAACCCTCTTGGTTACGTTTGGAATACCCATCACATTATATTCCCTAAATCTCTTCGGATAAACCTTAACATTTCACTCCTTCGCATTACCCAATGCATTGGAGAGCTATATAGGGCTCACTCGCCCTTAGTTTATCACAGAACCACCCGTTTTCATAACAATGACCAAGAACCATAACATAAATGTATCACATAAAACATGAATAAAGGAAACATAACATTTCCACATTTCAATCACAATATAACATTTTATTATGTTTAAATAATGAATCCATTCAAAAAGAAACCATTTCCAAAACCAATTAAAACATTTAATAAAGAGATTTTTGATTCAAAGTGTCCCATACCACCTTGAAGCTTAAAATTTTAAACCGTTAATCTCCATATAAATAAATCCTTAAAACCATTTTGAAAACATGGATATTAATAAGAAAAAATAATTAAAACATTTAAAGATATATTTTGGTTCAAGGGGTTTTACCAAAATTAGAGACACTTGAATACAATAATTGAGGAATAACATTTAGTCAGAACTTTATAATATCATGAGAATAAATGGATTCATGATATAATACTCCAAAGGATAGTATTTACACCATATAAGAGTGAATTGGTGCATAACAACAATGAACTCTCAATAGAAATGTCAAATTTGATGAAATCCCTTATAAAAAATGTATCCTTAGATTAAGGACAAATAAATCTCCAAAATATGTGTGAAAAATATAAATACACCCAATATAAGTGGATATTAAGTGTAAAACAATAAAAGGTAATTCACACATATTCAATGGATGACATATTCAATGACTACATGTTGAACCCAAAGAAATCGAAATTGGGTTAAAAAGTTCCCTTGACAGCCTAACGGCATCACATCAAAATGAGTTGATGAGAGATAAAAAAGTGTATGTCATCACTTGGACATAAAATTTACATCAATAAGGATATATGAGAACATATCCCAACAAAAAAATATGTAAATTAAAAGACCCAACAAAAGAAGTATTTTAAAAAAGAGGAGGGTGAAAGGTTCCCTTACCGATTTGGGTATCTTTCAAAACATACACCCCATGAATGAAGGACAATAAATCATTGATGTAAATACTCATAAAGTAAATTATATTACAAAAAGAGTAGAATAATGGCAGTACATACACTACTCAAAGGAAATTGTGGCAAATGTAGCATAAATCTCACGGGAATAAATGTGAGATGAAAAATCCCTTACGAAAACTCGGCAGCCTAACGGCGCCACATAAAACTTCCAAAAATGGATTGATGAGATCAAATAGGTTATATCATAACATTACAACAAAATTTAAATAAATAGGAATATGAAATAACATCCCCAATCATAAAAAATAGGAGCTTAAAAGAAGTGACATAAAGGGGAGTACTTAAAGAGAAAGAGAGAGGTTAGATCTCTTACGAAAATTCAGCAGCCTAACGGCGCCACTCAAAACTTCCAAAATGGATTGATGAGAGAGAATAGGGTCTCTCATCATATGAACATAAAAATTATAGTAAGAGTGATATAAAAGAACATCCCAATAACAAGAAATATGATCTTAGAATGAATGACATAAAAGAGTGTACTTAAAAAGAAAGAGAGGAGTAGGATCCCTTACCTCGGGTCTGACTTGACTCGATCGTTCTTTAATCTCCTGAATAATAAACTTGATTTAATTTATACTTACTTAAGAACCTTTTTCATGTTCATTATTCCTTTTATATCACTTATTACCATGTCATAAACATTATTTAATCATTTAAGTTAATAATGTTTTTTTTCCGATATTTGGTTCTTAAGTCGAAAGTGGACTTCTTACAATTACATGTTGTTCGTGTGGAAAAATGTTTATTATATCCAGAATTTTATTAATTATGTAGATATCATACATGTCATATATATCCAGTACATGCATGCATTTATAACATTACATAATCATTTAGAGGTAATAAATGAAATGCACCGTTCGTGGAGACGGTAAGCCGTACATACGCATGAACGCTACTTTCATTTCTATTTCGTTTTTTATAGAATGGAATCATAATGATATAAAGGTATATTATAGTTCCAGTATAATATCATATATAATATCATAGTTTCATCCTTTATACGTCCCACATATGGTATTTAACGAATCAAATCACTTTGAGGGGGCGGTAGTCTGCACTTCCTTAAATGAAGATATCGCGTTTACCCATAATGGAAACCATAAAGGTATGCCCAAAATGAAAAAAAAAACAGAAGCTTAAGGAAAATATAGACATATTATATATCATATATAAAAATAGTGACATCATAATGGCCACCTTTGAAGGTGTTAAATGAGTATTGAACAATCATCGTTTCGGGAGGCAGAATTTCGCCATCCACGGAAACCGTATGTTCTTTAACCATTTGATGTAGTTGTGTGAGATTGTAGCTCGAATAAATCTTATAAAAACATCCTAGTATATTGAAGATACTGTTTTTGTTACAAAAGAAGTAAATAAAAAGAGTTTAGGTGGTTGGAGAAGCAAAATAAAACAAATGAACATGAGAGAATGAATTATCTTTAAAAGTGTAACTCCTTTTGATTTGAGCCTAAAGGCTTACTTTGAAAGGATTATGACCAAATGAAATCCTCTAGGATGAGGATAGGGATGTGGAGAGAGTAAATGAGAAGGGTTTGGCCGAGCCAAAGGCTTGAGGTGTGTGTGAAATGTGGTAGAGGTGGGGGCCTTTTATAAGAGGAGAGGAGGGGAACTTTTGGAAAGTAAGAAATATTACTTTATTTGAAATTATGTTTCGGTTTTAAAAGGTCCCACATTGATATTATTCATGTATAAGGTGATAAGGGTTCTAAATCCACCCATACAATAAGTTTTGGAAATGTGTAGGTCATAGAGTTTACATTATCTTCTCATGTTATTTAAATTGTCAGATAATGATGTCATCGCTGCATGATTATGATTTCATAAATAATTTAATTTATTTAATGTCTAAAAATTATAAAAAAATTACTAAGATGTAGGAAATCTTTTTATCTTTCCAATTACTATTTATAATAAAAAATCTGACTTGTATAACCCCACTTAAAAATTGTTTTAGTAAAACATATCATATTTGTGTCATTTTTACTTTTACATTAAATAAAAAGTTATTTATGTCATTTCCCAACCAAAGTGGCTTTATGGGGTCCCCATGTTGACCCATAGATTGTCTTGGTCGGAAATTACACATCCAGTTAGATTAGGAATTGTTTCAAGTTCATTTCATATTATTAAAACATTATTTTTACCTTAAACTACACTAATTACCTCTAATCGCGATTAAAAACTTAATAAGTTACTATTCACCAAAAAATTATTTTTATACCATTGAACCACATTTTAATTCTTAATTAAAACAATCTATGTCGGATTTTTGAAATTAAAAACACAAAGATGGAAAAATTTCATTTAAACAGAAAAATCAGTTTTTATAAATACCACTTAGTGGTGTCACTATTCATCAAAAATTGATGTTTTTCAGAAAAATCACAAAAATTCACCCTAAGCTATATTTGATATTCCGAATTCAGAAATGAAGTCTATTTTACAAAATTCAAAACATATAAGTCAAATTAATTAATTTAATAATTAATTCCCACTGTCAGAGCAAAAAGCGTGTTTTTATGAAACAATAAGTACCAAAAGATTGACACTGGTTTAAGTCTGATTTCAAAGTGAAATTAATTCCAAAGACCACTATTGGATTCAATGGTAAAAATATATTCTATTTTCACTTTAAAAACAATTCAAAATATAATCTAATCATATAAATAAATTAGATTAAAAAGAGGTTTTGAATTAAAATACAACATTTTACACTATTCATTAAAAAAAATGAACTTTATCGGAAAGATACCAAAAATTTACACAAAGTAAATTTTGATGTCCCGATTCTTAATAAGAGTTTTATTTGGTCCAAAAGAATGTTTATGAGTGAACAAAACTCTATTTAATGATGGTTCAACATCAAAAGGTGATAAGTGAACCTTTAGTGAAAACTAGGGCATATACGCCTAAAATTGAATTCTTTCCGTATTTTAAGCCTCTATCCTCTATTTGATAAATGTAAAAACATTTAAAAACATATATAATCATATTTTAGTTATTTCTATCCATTCCCGCCAATACAAAGACTACATGTTAACTACCATTTAAAATAATATTATTTTATTATTAGAGTGCAACGTAAGATTCCCAAGAAACTCGTTGTTGCGTGTTCGGTACGCCATCAAGCATAGCGTCCCCTTTAAAGTCATATCAATATTTTATTCACAAATATGGATAAATATGAAAATTTAATATTCATTATTTACCTTGGGTGTTATAGTGTAACTCCCAAAGATTGTGTGTCTTACAAAGACTGTGTGTATCATAGAGACTGTGTGACTCCCAAAGACTATTTGTCTTATAGGGAATGTGTGTCTCCTAGGGACTGTGTGACTCCAAAAGAATGTGTGTCTTATCGAGACCATGTGTCTCTAGAGAGAGTATATTTGGATATTCTTTATATATGGCTCATGGGATTATATCATTAAGGAGATGAATATACTACTCCTATATGGTATTCTTTCATGGTATTTCATTTTTGTTCTTCTTCACGGTATTTTCTTTACAGTATTTCTTGATTAGTATTTACTTTGACGTATTTCCAGGGTCATATTTTCTATTTCATATCTCTTTTGTGGTATTACTTTGTGGTTTTAGGGTGCCTTTCTAAGTATTTTTTTACTCACCCCTACAAGGGATTTTACTTCACATGTTGTGTAATGTGATGTTGAGAGGCCTTTTGAATGATTCTAGGGCAGACATGGACCAGATAGAGCTTTGTGAGTTCTAGCAGGCTGAGGTGTTCCTACAACTTTGATTAGTGGTACCAGTACCTTTATCCACAGGTTGGACTTTACGGTTTACAAACGTTTCATTGGTTGGGTCTATATTCTTGCCCAGTTTACTTTACTTCACTCTACATTTCTATCATACTATGTTTGATGAGATACACTATATGAATGATTTTATTTACTTACACTTTTTAAATTTCCACATTTTTGTCTTAGTAACCTGTGTGTGCGTACATGTACTTTGAAAAATGTCTCCCATTTTGGGGATATTCCTTCTCAGTGCTTGTTACCATCCTCTTGCCTATTCGTGTCATGGTTTGGGTAGTCAAAACATGAGCCCTTCTAGGATGAGTCATAAAATCATTAATATTGACTAACATACTAGTTAGTCATTCATTAAACAAGTAATTCCATTCTACATGATAGAATCTCCATAGTATCCTCCATATCTATAAAAAATTAATTTTCTCCAAATTCCAATCATCAGATATTAATCATAGTTAAATGTATTTATTTTTTGAATTTAAAATGTTGTTTTTTCCTTTTAAAAATAAAAATTATAATATATTACCTAATCAACACACATTAAAATTAATATTTGCTCTAAATTTTTATTATAACAATCACTTATAGCTTTTATGTTGAATTGTGAATTTAATGAAAACACAAAATTGAATAATTTTTTTAAGGGAACATGTTTCAGAATATTTAGTTATTATTATTATTATTCACCATTTTCAAAATATATATGAATTTATAAATTCTTTTAATGTGGTATTTATAGAATAATTTAATCAAAAAAATTATGAAATACATCAAAATTGTTCTCTTAACTCTTTGAAATTTATCCCACTTCTTACATGATTTTGATTGAAATTAGATTTAAATATAATAAAATTTAACTCCAACCCCCAAAATAAGTTTTTATATAACATATTTTTTCATTTCTTTTTATCTGATCCTATCCTCTAATAAATCTATCACATTATTTTTAATGAAAAGTGATTCATTAAAAAATTAATTTTCTTTCTACAACACAATTTAATTCTCACATTAAACATTCTCATGCTCATTAAATAACTATAATATTTATTTTAATATCAGTCAAATTTATCCCACCATTATACACTATATTAATTGATGATTAAAAATAAATTCATTTTCCATTTTTTATGGTTCATATCCTATTTTGTATTTATTAATGTATAACTTCTTTAAATTTACTATAGTGGAAGATAAATTATCTTAATGAGAATATATAAATATACTTTATTCACATCCCTTATCATAAAGTTTCATCCCTAATCAATATTAGTTGATAATGTTTTTATTTTTTACTCAAAAGCTTGATTTTTCTAATTGGATGTAATATTTTGAATATTTTCATTCATAGGTTATCTTTATAGGAAAAATTATTGATTAATATCTATTATTATCATCACATTACCAATTAATTTTGAATAATTGGGTGTAAATTTAACAACCACTTAGTTTTGGAGACAATACATAAAAAACAACCCTTAATAATTTTCTTTTTTTTAATGTACATTAAGATAGGTGACCTGATTCTATCAAACCTAATATCAATTCCATTATTTATTATTGAATGATTATCATAATACTTCCATTACTTTTAAAATTCATCATTTATCAATGATTTAAATTAATTTAATTATCATAACTAAATATTATTATGAGTATGCACATTTATTTATCACATATGTATTTTAAAAACTACTCAATCCATATAGTGGGAATATAATTAGATATTAATCCTCATGAGAATATATTCCTCATATTTTTCTATAAGCAGGAAAAAGATTCTCTTTAAAGGCCATATAATCTTATATTGCTTCACTATAACATTATACAGATTCCACCAATTCATTAACTATCTTAAAGTATCTATTCACTGTTTCTTTATCGAGCATGTCAATATTTATTATTGTTTCCTTCAATATTTAGACAATTTATTTTATTTCATTAATGTTTGGATTTAATAAGATCTTAAATTTTTTAGTATTTTCATTCATCATCTTAATCCCCATAACATGATGATTTTCTTATCAAAATGTAAAGAAAATTTTGAATTTATTCAATAAAAATATTATCAATTATCATTTTAATTATATATTTCTAAATTTTATCTTACACATTTAGTTTTTATTAATTATTTAAAAATATAAACTATATCAATACTCAATGATACAAAATAAGAAAAAATTACCACTTTCATGAAACTGAAAATTATCATATCAGATATGGGTAAACGTATTTAATTTTATAAATTGATAAGAAAAAATAATGGAAAAATATTATAACTAATATTCCTTCATAAATTTATGCTTTAGAACCTTAAATAAACACAGTATAAATTAAATGTGTCATATAACTTTCTCATACTAATTATGGAGGATCTTGTTTAAGAAACTATTATATTTGTTCACATATTGGGAGTGAATTAAAAAATAATTATATAATTTATTCATATTCTGATCCATCATACCATATTAACGTTTTTATTTGATTTACAATATTTTTTGTTTAAACTCTTGAGTGATGAGAAGTAAGGGAAATAAAATGAAGTATAAAATCATATATTAGGTTCCTTTAATAAACATGATTGAAAAAATATATGT
The DNA here is from genome assembly GCA_963277665.1 of Viscum album. Lineage (NCBI taxonomy): Eukaryota > Viridiplantae > Streptophyta > Magnoliopsida > Santalales > Viscaceae > Viscum > Viscum album. Next base: position 643,818,638 of record OY728125.1, on the reverse strand, counting down.
CATGACATTGAAATAAATACCGTTATACTATCCATTATAAAAATGTTGATTGAAATATATAAAAAGGTATTATTACAGTCATTATAAATGATGTTACCGAATTCCTCATATATCCCCACACATTTATATAAATCAAATGAAATAAATACATACTGTTAATCATTTTCAATTATTCATATTCTTGTTTAAACTGTTACATTTCATTGATTCTTCACTTATAATAAGAAATCATATTATTTAATCTTTTAATATATGTAAAATTGATATAAAAGTTATATAGTAAATATATAGGTAGTATAATTCTACAAAATCAAGATAGATTCAATATATTATGATTGGAAGACCAATCATCATGATGAAAAATCCTAATTCTATAGTTTGTCAAGTGAGTTCCGACCATTATAAACATATTAAACTTTTCACTTCCCCCCCCCCATAATATGTCACAACATAGTCCTCTTAGTCTTTTTATTATTTTAGCACACTAAAATATATTTAATTAAAAAAATAGAGAAATAGTATTTCAAAATCAATAATGCATTTTCTTCGAAAATGATATTACTGATGTTAGTTTTAAATGGATTCATTTAAATTATTACAAACACCCTCTCGAATTTAAAATCTAAACTATTTTTTAATTAATACAACGATTAGTTTTTTTAGACTCTCAATTAATTTCCAAATGACCATGATATTTTACCTTTATCCTGTAAAATATTTATACATTATCTATTCAACTTGAAATTTACTATCACATATATGTTAAATATTTTTTAGTATAATTTTTTTATATACCATGATTTCTACAAATGTTCTAATAACATTGAATATTTAATGAAAAACACTATATTGAAAATAATGACATTTAAACAGGTGTTTTTCTTTATTTTGCTAACTGTGAGAGAAATTATCATCACCTAACTTCATTAAAATGAAATTTTAAATTAAAAAGCATGATATATTGATATAATAAACATTTATTATATATCATTAAAATGAACCATGAAATGATAAGATACCACAATGCAGTTTTATTATAATAGTCAACATATATAACATTTCTCAAATATCTTCAATTTGAAATGAATAATTCATGAGAAAATGCTATCTTATTCAATTATTCATTATATAAAAATGTGAACATTGTTAAATTGAAATTTTATATGATAATTAACAAAACATAGATGGATAGTGTACATAAGATAATGTCACCTACATTAATACAACACCCATTTTTTTATTGTCACATAATTTAATTATTTACATATATAAAATGGTATTTTTGAGACTTATGATGGTTTGACATGGATCTAGGATTATTTGGAGGTTTTTTGTTTCATAAATCGGATTTTTTCATTTTTTGGTACACTAAGAGAAGGATCACAACTTGGTATATGTAATTTCATTCCAATAGTATGACTATGTGAACTATGCAGTATTAAAATTCATATAGTTGGGCATGGTCTCTAGAATATAGGACAATAATTACCTTATAGTTTTTGAATAATGTGACCTCACCACATTGTGGTGGGTCTAAAAAAGTTTATTTTTTGACATCATTACTTAGTTAGTTTTAGTTTCATGTTTCCAGGGAATGATTTCTCTAAGCCAACATGGACATAGTGAGTGTCACCACACTATGTTGAGGGAAATGTTATAACTTGACACAACTGATTCAGCTGTTGATATTTTAGTTGGGGTCAAAACTATTAATGGAAATTTATGCAATCATTAGTAGGGTTTTTAATGTGTTGTTAACACATTCATCCTTCTGTTAATCAATTGTGACTCAAAATATTATTAGTTTATCTAATCTATAAAAAACATAAGTGGGATTGCTTCGACCCATCTTATGTTCAAGAGGCTACAATGGATAATCTAGTTCTTATATTCTATATTACAGTTCATGTTCACAATAACATTTTAACTTGGTAGATATGGGATTTTTCATGTTGATCTAGACTTATGGGAATCCCAGCCTCTCTATCTCTTATCACCATTAATAAGATAGAAATATTATCTACTTAAATCAGACCTAGATTTTTCATGGTATATGGTTTTTAGGTATGTTATATTACATATACCTTATTGGAAAGATTAAATTCTTGGACCTCATTATAACACCCTTTTCATGTTGTATTTGGATCTAGGAGACCATGGTTGGTGTGTTTGTTATGTTTTGTGTGGGAGTAAAATCTAGGACTTGTTTCTTATAAAATCATGATTTGATGTTGATATGATTGATCCCTGAAGCTCATCATCATAAATATCCCTTATATATGGTTGTTGGCATGATATGTTGACAAGTTCATATATTCAATAATACCCATGTTCAATTTTGATCACATGTGTGTGTGTGTGGATTCTAATAAACATGTTTGATATGATATGTTGTTAATTTATATGAAATTATATTTTTTTCATGAATTTATGAAATTTATAGGTTTTTCATCTTGTAGAAAATGATAGATGGACTGTAGAGGCTTGGTTACCACTTATAAGGTGAGAATGTGCAACATGTGTAATGATATGCATTATTATGTGTGGAAATTAAAGTTAAACTTGATCATTTTATAATTTTTTTGAGGATCGGTTGTTTTGGATAATTTTTTGATCAATCTAGGTTGTTTTGGATAAATTTAAAGGGCTTTTAAAGGGTGAATTATTTTATCATGATTAGGGGAAACTCTGTTGTTCTCCAAATTAAACTATGTGAATTAACGAAGAAGCACTGGGGTGGATCATGGATAAGTTGTATGGCTTAATATACTATATGAACTTACCTATAAACATCATGAAACCCACAAGTATCCAACAACATGGTGGTTTGTATTTTGAAAACAATTGTGACCAAACCATGCAGTTTTCCAAGGAGACGTAGTAGCATCACACGGTAAGAACATGATTTGAAAAAACGTACAAACAGACCATGTGTAGGTGAAATTGATATCTTGAATCACTTTTTCACTTCCTTTAATTCCCCAAATTAAGTGTTTCTTCCTCCTATTCTAAATTCCACACACATAAATTTTCTATAAGGGTTTCCAATGGGAAATCATCCCCTTCTAGACACATTCTTGGTGTATCTTTAAAGATCAGTTCATGTGAATTCTTGACTAGATATTATTAACTCACATTCATCATGTTATTGTTAGATATCCTCTTATTCACTAGAGGGAGACATTATAATTGGGATATGTGGATGGATTTTATGAGGTAATCTCAAATTGGTGATATATTGTCACAAGATCTTGCTTCGTTGTAAAATAAAGGAGTATTTAATCATTCCTCACTGATCTTGACTTCCATCCACCTTATGTGGTGGTGGTTCATTGGGCCATTCATTAGGAATGAATCATATTGGTTTGTATTGGATAATGTGTTCATTTATGTCTCAATTCTCACTAAAACCACTTCTAATGGTTAACTTGATCATTGATTGATCATTGTATGGATCTCAATTAATGAATTTAAAAATTGCCCTAGTTCTTGATTGAATATTATGAGAATGATTGGCATTTGGCTCATCATAACAAGAGGATGTCCTGTGAAAAAAATTGTTATTTATGGTAATTTCTAATAAATTATGTTTCTTGGTTGGTTTCATTCAAATGATCCCTTTCAATTATATTGAAAGGGCCATTGTTTTTTTATCATACGATATGTATTTTACAATGAATGATGTTAAAAGTGTGTAATGGTCCCTTAATGGATTTTTTATTGATGTTATATCTAAGAGTTGATATCTGCCATGGAATTTAAAAAGTATCCATTTAAACTTCAAATGTGAATTTCCCTTTAAAAAATTATTAATTTTAATATTTTTATAATTATTTAATTTGGAATTCTTGGGAATGGGTATGAAATTCATGAATATCGATAAAGTCCACAAGGACATGGATAGACTCGAACTTGCAGCTGATATTTTCTTGGATGGACTTGACACTATTTGAGTAAGCTAGTCCCATATACTCTACCATTTTGTTTTATTCATTTTTATTTTCGTGATATATGAGGTTCTTTACCTTTTATGGATGGTCATTAATATCATAAATTTTTGAATAAAAAGTATACATAATTAATTACTGATTATTACATATTAATTAGTTAAATAAATATACATAATGTAATAGGAAAAATTTAAAAGGGCTATGGTTGTCCTCCGTTTACTTTATTTATGTTGGCCATAGATGGATAAGGCTTGAGGAATAATGAATTCTTTGAATTTCATAGACTCCTTGGTGTGTGAGAGGATGTGAATTATGAGACCTAGAGCCCCAGATAAAATGTTTGATGTATTGACCAAATTTATGCATTTATAGCCCCATGAGACAATGTTTGATGATGATAAAATGTGTGTGTTTATATATAGATCTTGATACTAATGATAAATGTGATTAGTTTTTCCTTATGTGTAATTCTCAGTTTTATAAGAACATGTTACCCTGTTTTAATATATATATATATATAAGGAAATCATGATGAATAATTACATGGGCATTCATAGATATCCTAATATACCTTTTTGACTTGTTTACCACATGTGTGTACTTATATATTCTATGATTCTTAAAGATATTATATATTCTATCTTTGTATAAGCTCTTCCCAATTATGTGACAAATAATGTTTCCTTTTGAGGTGAAGAACTATTATTTATAGTAGGTGGACCATCATGTAATGAATAATATTTGTGGGAGAGTGAAACAAACATGGTATAAAGATTATTTTTGACATAGGAACAGGGCAGGGGAATGTCATCCTTGAGGCCAGACCCATTACAGTTGCGATTGGGTAAAATGACCGTCTAGATGCTGAGTAACATGTTTACTTGATTCCTAATGGATGTTGAGTAGCATGTATCCTGGTTTCATATAACATTAAAAAAAATCATGTTTATATTATTCTTAGGGGATTCTGATTATCATGTACACTTGATATCAACAAAATACTTTGTAGCATGTCAACTGGAATCATAGTGCCTTCTGATTCACATGCTCACCCGATACCTAGGAAATTTCAAGGTGTATGTTTAGTTGATTCTTAGTTGTATGACAGTTAAATCCCCACTTAATGAATTGTGGTTTCCAAGTGATATATTAATTATCCATTATATTAGTCCTTTATTACATATGACATATATTTCCACCATCCTTCCAACATTAAGCCATGTTAGGTACATCTGTTGTTCTTGGTGGTTTGGAAAGAACAAAACTGCTCAAAAACATGATTGTTTATATTTTGTAAGTGTTTAATTTTTATAAGATATGATTTCATAGTAATTTATTTTATATTTAAAATATTTTGAACTTATAAAATTAATGAATGCTTAATTTTACCGGTTTGGTATTTGACAATTTTGGCGGTGTCCAATTGCTTGGTAGTCTCCCTACCCGAGCGGCCATGGTAATTGGGTACCCCAGCATCCCCCAATTATTATAGGAATCTGTTAGGGTGATGAACATTTTTAATGTAAAATAATGATAGCTAACAATTTTTCTAGAGATACAAATGAGGTTAGGATTGGAATTATAAATCCACACATACGTTCATTCTTTCTATCAAATATGTGATCGAATCAGTGGGTTATTAAGGAGTTATTTATTGTTGTGAAAAAATTGTCTTTTATTTTTGATATCCTCCATATATTTTTTTTGTTTTTCACCAAAACGATGGTATAATAAATAAATATTTTGTTATTTATTCATTATTGAGTTCACTGAAAGAGGGTACAGTCCTCAAAAATTTCCATCTCAGTCCCTCCATACTAATTGAATGTATATAGCATATGAGGAGGGGTTCTTGAAGTCATGTAGAATTCCTAATAGAGCCTGGTGTTTTAGTTCAGGAGGTTAAAAAATGTTAGCCAAGCCCATGATGTCAATTTTTCTTTTTTTGGGGACTCTGTAGACATTTACATTGGAATGTGTTGGAGGTTGTCATAAAACCTAGTTCGGTGCATCACAGACACAATTTAGGAGGGATCTATGGGTTACCAGTGGAAAATATTGATTTTTAAGGTTTGTTTTTTCATTTTTATGTGATTCACATATCAATAGGAACACATGGATCACGAGGTTCATGATTTCATATGGTTTTGTATCTTTCTCTTTTCAGAGTGATGTATCACAAGGTTCATTTTCAACATGTAGGTTATACATGAAATTTATACTGGTTGTTTGTAGTTATACTTAAAATGGATAACCCTACATCATTTCTTTAATCAACTTGTATTGTTCTTTCACATCTATTATTATGATAACATTCCTTTGGTAGAGCTCTCTTGTAGGTCAATATCAGTTTTAGTTCATGTGAGACTATGATGTGGTATACATGGGTGATGATGGGGATGATGAAAATAATGACAATGATAATGGTGGTTATAGAGATGATTCAGTCCCCCTATTCATAAACAGTTTTGTGTCCCTAGTTATCTCATTGTGGGGTGTAATTACCCTTATAATTAACCTTGGGGAAATATCATTTACTTTGTTTATATTAACTAAATTACTGACATTGGCCTATACATGGTTATCCATTATACATCTAGTGATATAATATTTAACTTAACCTAGATTAAATGGATCTATATATTGTTAATCTATGTTTAGAGAAATAATGACATGTATTAATAGAAGTGCCATGATGATGTTCAATGATACATGACCCAAAGTGAAACATTTTTTTGGTCATATGTAATTCCTTGTGGCCATTGATATGAAATTATGGGTACATCCATGTTGGTTCCTCATAATTCATGGGAGTAACCAAAATAATGACATTCCATTTGATGTAATAGTTAAGGTTAATTCCTTAGGTTAATTTTTCATTAAATATATTTCATGTTCATGTGAGTAAACCATAAAAGGATTAAAGGAATTTATTTATGGTTTCTTGAAACCAATGAGTATATAGTACATATAGGGACTGTAATAAATAATTAAGTTATTTTTATAGATTTAAATCTTTTGGAATCTAGGGAAGCATCATGGGTTTTTTGGCCTATTATCACATAATGAAACTCTTTCCAAACAATGTGTAAAGATCCTTGGTTGCTAAAACTTAGATGATTAGAGAACTATTGGATGTGTGATGTAATGAGCTAAAATCCATGACATGTGTGAGGAATAGATAATATCTATAGAAAATAGGTGTTTGTTTTTAAAAGGAACATTGGGAGTGCTCCATTTTTGTGGGGGTTGTCTCTTTATGGTGAATAGAATACTGAAAAAGAGAAGGATCCTGATCATTGAGGTCATTTAATTGTGGGAAGAAAACACTATATTAGGGTAATGAGTGGTGTTGATGTTCCCTTGGTGAATCCATAATGTCTAATATCTCATATTGTGGTTACACATTAGGTTGGTTATATCATAGGGGTGGGTTGTGACCTAACTATTGAATAAGACATAAATTTTTATAATGAAGTAAGAGGATATCTTGATGATAGGTCACAGTTGAATTAGGTTCACAGTTACCATTGATGTTATAAAATTTTGTTTTTTACATGAATCACATAGGTCTTGGGAACCCATAAAGTCGGTGTGGTGTTGTATTAGTGGTGAAAAATGGAATCACATATTTAACAATGGACCAAGGAAACATTTTGTGGCCAACAGATGTTTTTCATCTAATAGAGATGTTATAGTTTGTAGTAGAGGCCAGTTCAATGGGATGAGATAGTCTAGGTTATGATTCATAACCTATTCGTTGGATACAAGGGAATAACGATCCCATTAAGAATGGATAATTAAATAGAGTGAACTATGTTCCTTGAAATATAGTTGTTTTCAATGAATATTGTTTTTTTGGAAATATGTTTTGAACATACTATCATGTTTAGTCATTAGGTTCTACGATGGAATTTTCAATGTCTAGGTAGACCAATATACGCATTGTGATTTAATTGGTAATGATACTCCTATAGTGGGGTGAATCTATCTGTCATGGGGGAATGACTCTCTTGTGGGATGGGTTGTGATCTTGGGTAAGACTCACCATTGAATGATCATGGTGACCATGGCAGACCAATTCGAAGTGTGACTAAGAGTATATGGTTCTATAATTATTGTATATAGTGTTTTAATATTATGTAAACTAGAAATATAAAATATTATCCTTGAACTCTGATGAAAATTTGGGTGATCTGGTAGGGAGTCATGTTATTTGTGCGTGGATGCTGGGTTGAAATCATTATCACTAGTACAAACATTCAATGATTCAACATGAAATTAACTTGAATTCGCTTCATAAATCAATAAGGTTATTATGATTATTTAATTATTATCCTAAGGATTAAGAAATTAAAAATATTTGGCCTCGTGGAGTGTCATTTTTTAGAATGGGTAACTTTTTAGGTACACGATAGAGAATTTACTGACTGGTGTTTTCATATAAACCCGAATGTAATAAGTAAATTTTTTGTCATGATCATCATACCAGGTATCACTATCTTGTCTAAGAATAATTTAGGGAATTTTTTAAAAGGAAACATGGTGAAGCTACATATATTTAAACAAGACCCATTGGTTCAGATCTGAATAATGAACGTGGCATTGAGATAAAATTTACCACTTCTATGGAACTGATCATGAATTTTGAAACTGAAAGGGAACCAGTTGTTTCATTGGATTTATACAGTCCTATTATTTATTTCGATTCCTATGGTGAAGAGTTATATGACACTTCAGGGTAAATAATTGAAGATACCCTGGTGTGTGGAGTTTAATGGATGTAGTGACCATAATATCAATGCAATTAGAAAAGAATCCATTTTCTTGACTCCTTATGTTTTCCTTGGATTTACACATTTGAAGGGTGGAATATATTCAAAAAATGACTAGATCCATAAGGAAGTGATTTGGTGCTCAATGATGGATCTAACATAACTCCATGTGGATAACTATGAGGACATATATGGAGATGTGTTTTGTATAATTATTTAACTTCTCAAGGATGATAAGCCCTATGTTCGGGAGAGTATAATTCCCTAAAAAATTAAATGTGTAAATTATTTTGGAATTTTATATTTTTCTCCATTTTTTATAGACATAGTTGTTTTGGAGATGTTTATTAATAATATTAGTCTTTATAGTGAAATTTATAGGACTTTTTGAAGGGTTTATTACATAAAAATAGTTATGTGAAACTATTCGATTCTCCTTTGGAAACCATGTGATATAGAAAGAATCACTTGTGTTGTGAAATGTAATGGTTTAAGACTTAAAAAATCATATGAGATTTTCTAAAAACTATACGAGCTCTAGTTGTGGCCAACAACATGGTTGGAACATGGTTCCAAAAACTTTTTGACCTAACTGAGTGGGTTTCCCAATATAGGTAGTATCATCTAATGGTTAGTGCATGGTTTGGCACACTATGAGGACAAACCATACACATATAAATTTAACACTCACAATCTATTTTTTTTTGGAAATTATTGACACAAATTAAGTGTTTCGTATTTTTAATTGTATCTTTCCGACATGATTGACTACTAAGACTGTAGCCGGACTGGTTAGTCACATGTCCCCAAGAATGACACCCCATTTTCTGGAAGATATTAACCAGCAGTTAGGGTCACATGAGGAGATATTTGGGAGGCTATACCATCATATCTGAGTATTACATAAGTTTTAAAAAGAAGAATCAACAATGGAAGTAAAAATAAATGAAATATAAGTAGTTGAAGAGTAATAAAAAAATATATACATACGATGGACAAAAATAATATAAAAAAGTAGTATGAATTTCTTGATGATGATTCACAATTAAAAACTACAGACATACAACATGAATCGTTATATTGTACCATTCATGAATAAAGAAAAGAAACAAAAATCCTCCTAGGTGATCTCGAAGATCATCCTAATCTCCATATCAGTCCTGGGCTCCAAAATCCTAGGTACAAGCTATTAGGACCATACTGATTTGGAAGATTATTTTATATAGGTATTGCCTTTTTTTATAATGGAATTATAAAATTGGGAGAAATCACCACACTTTTTTTGGTGAAAATCAGATAGACCATCAAATTCATAAAATTGAACTCACTTTGCTTAATATAGTCCATTTTATTGAGATGATGTTTTCTTGAAGAAAAGGAACATCATACTCTCCATGGGACAAGAATAATGTTATGATTTTAATGAGGATTATAATCATTTTTATCATGGATATGATAGAAATATGATGATGCACTATGGTTTTGTATTTCTCAAAATTCATAAGTAAGTTCTAAAACAGCTGATGCTAGCCTGATAAAGGAAAGGGGAGAAGAAGTGATGAAAATTGTGTTGAGCATCAAATTGGAAGAGATAATATGCCAAAAATATATATTTAAAAATAATATTCAAGATGATTGGGAAAGAGAAATGATGAGAGATTAATGTGAATATACAAAACATTACAGTTTATGTCATATAAAAATAATTATTATCTTAAATGTTTTAAATTATTTATGAATTCATACATACAAGCAATATGTTGATGAAGAATAAATGTTCAACTGTATTCAAAGTTAGTCATGATAAAAAACTAAGAATAATATATATTTTTACCTTTTTCTTCATCATAATGAGGTTTATTGTAATAGGAATAATACTTTTTTTGTAAAGAATGGAATTTTTTAAGAGTTTGAAAAATATAAAAAAGTGTTTTTAAAGGGGTACATAAACCTTAAAGAAAATGTTGGGTTTTTTCATCAGTTAGTATGGGTAAATAAGAATGGTGAAATTATAATGTAAAAATTGGAATGGAGAAATCATAGTGGGGAAATCAGAATAGAGAAATGGGAATGGAGAAATCAGATTGGAGAAAACATAATGGAGAATTAAAATTGGAGTAAATTTTGATAAATTATTCAGAAGCAATATGGCGTTTTTACGAGATTCAAGAAGGTTCAAGAGGAGTTTAAAAAAATTGAAGAAGTCAAGAATATGTCTTAAAATCAATGAGATTTAAATATTTAAAAATAAATTTAAGAAGTAAAAAAAGATCTAAATTTTAATGGGAATTAAATGAGAAAAAGGGATATCAAATATTTAACAATAATTAATGATTTGAGGAATTATGTAAAGTGGTAAAACAATTATAGAATCTCATTAAATACACTATTTCAAACCTATAAATATATGGGAGAGTAATTTATGTATTTTGTGACATACATCGCTCATGAAAGTAGGCAACGAATCTCTACATTTCTATAATGGAAAGAAGGTTTTTATATTATGATTTCATAAAGTATTTATATAGAAAAAAATAAGAATAAGATAAATATTTTATTCATCTAGTTATTTTATTGTGAAGAATAATTAGACTGGGAAAATTATATTGATATTTCTGGACTAAGGGAGAAATTGTTTAGATTTTTTCATGTAGTATTCAATAATAGGTATATTTTATATATTGAAATATTGGATATGGAAATAAGACTGGGGAATCATACTGGAACATCTAACCTCATTTTGAAGTGGTTCAAAATTGTCTTTGTGATTTTTTTTCATATTTATTTTTTCATATTTAGAAAATCAGACATGAGAATAGGACTGGGGAATCCGACTGAGTATTATTACAAAGTCATGGAAGTTCTTACATGCTCCTAGGTAAGAAAGTGAAGAATTTTCATTAAATTGTAGTTTTTTTTTTGAAATTTGATCAGGAGGAAACCAAAATTTTATTACATTATTTCATGCTACTTTGTGTACATGAACTATTATATATAACATAATGGTACATGATTTTAAGGGAATATTTTACTTGTTATATTGAAGAAAGGATTCTTTCTTATATATTGTGTGCTATTGGATTATTTTAAGACTAAACCAAGGACTATCGACTATTTTTGAGTTGTTAACACAGTAAATTATTTTTTCTTTATGGTTATGTGTTTTATTTGTTTTCAGTAGAGAAAGATACATTTAAGAATTGTTAAATGTTTTTTCATAAGAAAGGATACTTAATAGAAAAATTTATCATTGATTCAACCTCCCCCTCTCAATGATACATGAATCATGGTTTGGGAAATATCAATTGGTAACAAAGAAAAGTTTCCATTAATTTACTCTTTTCTTAAGTTTTTATAGATATATTGTGATGGGGAAAATGAATTGTGTTAAAATTAAGGGTATTTAAATATTCAATGGAAACTAATACCATATCTGGAATGATATAATGGTTCTTTATATTATGTTTCCTTGGTATGATGGTTCTGAAGTTACAATAAATGAATTTCCTCATATTGATTATAAATTTCCTCTAACACCTCTTGATAATAATAATGATGAGAATGATGGAATAACTAATTTTTTTTACTCACATCACTTTTCTAATGTGAGTTTTTAATAGTGACTGGTTTTTCTAATGACAAAGGTATTTAAGATATGTTAAAAAACATTTATGATGGAAATAAAAAATTCAAGAAGGGAAAGATAAAAATATGGATGATGAAGTATGAATATCTATAAATCAGTGAGTCTCAATCTATTGGAAACTTATTTTCCAAGGTGAATGACATTGTCAGCATTACTAGATGTCTAGGTAAACAGTATATGATTTTAATGTTGTTGATAAAATATTTGGAATCTTTCGTAAAAAGTTTGTTTCATAAGTATATTTATTGGAAGATATAGATCCTGAAAATATATCTATTTAAGATCATCATAGTACTCCAATTTCTTATGAAATGAAAAGTAAAAAATTTATAAATGAAAAATGAAATTTGATAGATAATTTTCTTTCAAAGGTGCTAAGAGTGAGATGTCTATGAAGGATCATGAGGAAGACAGTGTTGCTGACTCTAACTCTTAAAATTATGTATGTAAATATTTTGATGAAATTTCATTCTTTTTTAAAAAAATTAGATAAGAGGTACTAGTAAATATAAAGGGAAAATTACCTTGAATTGTTTTGAAAGTGTATCATTGGGGAACATTATGGCTAATTTTCCCCGAAGAAAGAAAACAGAGTATAGCGATGAATAAGAATGAAGGTTAAGAAGGTTTTTGAATATATATGGTCATATGAATAAATATTTTTCACAAGAGAAAGATAAAAAGTTATTGAAATCTAAAAGAAGAATATTTTTTATTAAGATGAAAAAGAGAAAGGTAATAAATCTGAATCTCAAAAATCATTCAAAAAATCTAGAGAGAATAATTTTATTGAAATAGTGAATAATGAAGAATTCGGAAGAAACGGTCTTAAAGAATAAGAAGAAACTCAATTTGAATTTCATCTGAAAGACAAATTAAGATAGTGTATGGAAAATATTGGAAGAAAAGGGAGAAAATTAGGAAACTCAAGAATGGATAATCTCAAATAAATAACCAAGAAGTATTTTGAGATGATAATTTCATCATTATTAATGAAATTAATGATTTGAAAAAATTATTTTAGAATGAAAATAATTGATATGAGCATGAGGAAGTAAAGATGAAAGATAAAAGAATAAGTGTTCGTACTTGTCCTATAAAAAAGTTCAAAATTTGAAAAAAGGGATATAAGTTTTAAAAAATATCTCTAAAATTGGTGAAATTTATTTGTTAGAATAAATTTTAACACCCAATTTTTTTTTGATTTTTATTAAAATTAATTTATACTTTTTAATAATTTCTATTTTAGGTAACACTAAGGACAATTTATTTTATTTTAAATAATTAAGTTTTTATGGTGTTATACACAACACAAAGTTAATCATGAACTATACACAATATAATCTTTCGCATTCTCTACTTAGAAAACCAAGGTCATCTTGTATTATATGAAATAATGAATTTCCTCGATGACTTGCGTAACACGCAAGACCGAGGATTATAGAACAATAATATATTATTAAAATATGATTATTAATATAAAAAGATAAAACCATGAAGTTAAATTAGAGGTTATAAATATTAAAAACTAGTCTTTCAAAGTATATGGTTTACACAATACAATGTGAATTCATAAGTTACAAATTAATTTTAAATTACTATGAAAAACGATTGAATATAAAAAGAAATATTATTATGTTCAAAAAGAATTTTTACCCTAACAAATTAAATTTTAATTTATGTCTATAAATGGACTAATTCAAACATTCCTTCCACATGGAACTGACTTGGTGTACATTACATGGAATACTGACTTGGTTTACAAATCTACATATGCTACACATAACACCAACTTGGTGTACGATGCCCACAACACTGAGTTTCAATGAAAACCTTTTTTATAGTTATTTAAATTATATAATTATAACATATCCATTAAAATTAGTTTTTTGAATATTAATAACTACTTTTCAAACATTTATTATAATTTTAATATATAGATAAATCATATTGATAATGAAAGATATGATTTTTTCCAAACTCCTTTATGTTAAAAATACTATTTTCTTGAATGAACCTGTTTTAATAATAAAATTAAATTTAGCTGCTTTTATAAAATTAATTTGATAAGATAAAATGAATTTTTGAGTTCAGAATATTGAAATTCTCTAAGGGTGAATTTTTAGGATTTTTCCAAGAAACTTCATTTTTCGATGAATAGTGAAAAATATTATTTTCTACATTAAAAACTCATTATTTCATTCCGTCTGCGGGATTAGAATTAATATAAATTCTTCCAATTCAGTGACTTGAATTCTATAAAACTGACATATACCATTTTATTTAGTATAATAAATTTAATCTAGTAAAACAAAGATAAATTTTGAACAAAATTATTAGTTATAGTGAGTAAAGTAATTCTTGTTGATCATGGCCAAATTAAGCTTAATTAGGGTCTAAACCATAAAATCAAGGGCCCAAATGAACTATACACTTACCCAAACCCCTTTTATGTCCATAGTTCGGCCACACAAGTTACATTCTTGAGTGTTTGGGTTTGGTATGACTTTTTTCTATGTAAGAACATGTGTACACCAAACTTGTTTCTAAAAATTCCATGTGAGTCCTTTTCATTCCTTATAAAAAGCCACCACCACTAAAACTTCCCCACAACTCTCAAAGCTATTAAGATGAACCAATACCTTTACAATAAAATTCCTAGAAATCCTCCCTTCCTCCTATAATCCTTCACAATGGGTCTACGTAAATCCAAATAATCCTTTTGACACAAACAAAAAGGAGTTAACCGATTAAAAGGTAACATTTTCTCTCAACTCTTTTCATTTTATTTTTATTCTACAACCCCTAAAAATATATTTCATATATGATTATATAAAAAATAGTATCCTAAGTATACTATAATGTTTTTATTTTAATGATTCTACCTACACATACACACACCTCCATCTAATAGGTAACAAACATATTGTTTATCTGTGCAACAAATTACTGTCTCATGAAACAATGATTGTTTATTTTTTCCATTACCATATATTATGGTGGACATTATGATGTAAAATCTATTATATATATTTTATATATTATATATATAATTTATTTTTGTTTCTTTAATTTTTATTGGGAACATACATTTTTTCTTACCATCTTATGTAAATACAATAATTTCTATTGAGGAAGTGTGGACTACTACCCCCTAAATGCTATATGATTCGCTCATACACAACATGTTTTGCATTAATAATGGTTTTAAGGACTATATATTATATATAATATATATATTATAAATTTAGTCTACTATAATAATTATATATATATTTATATGTATTTTACATTCTTTATCTCAACACGAGAATTAAACAAAAATAACATTCATTCATACGAACGACCTACCGTCTCCCAGAACGGTGTATTCTGTTTTATAATTATATATTATATAGATTATTATACTACAAATATAATATTTATAAAAGATATTTATATCATGTATTAAATTCTGAATTCATGGTATACGTATAAGGACAAACGATATAGCAAATTAAGACACGTATGAGAAACAAAAAGAATATAACCCGAAGTGAAACCTTAACATAGGATGGTTAATACAAATATAATATAAGGTCATAATAAAACCATATATGGTATTGGATATAATAATATGGTTATTTAAAATATTTATAACAAATTTATACTTATTATACAATTGTTTTGAATGAATATTAAGTGAATCAAGATATAAGGTATAGAGATTTCGTATCACTTTTTATTTCTGTGAGACGCATGAAATGTTTCACATTCATTACATTTGTGTGGTGTTTGTACTGACCATAATTGTGTTATATAAATCTTAAGATTAAATTTATGGGTATTAACATGTCAATTTTATGATCATTCTTTCATGGGGTTTATGTTTCCAAATCTACCAAATCAGTAAAAATGTTTTTTCTTATTTTTCTATCTCTGAGACTCATGTTTTGTTGTACACCTGAACTATTTTTCGAGGTGTATATATTTACATTTTAAATGTTATATCATTAATATCTTTATTTTAATTATATTTTAATATTAATTGAACTTAATTTATTAAATGTAATGTATGATCTCATGTTACTATGTTAAAAGAGTTTATTAAGACAATCTCATCACTTCTAGATATTGTTTATGTTTATGCATCCTTTAATGATATATTATAATCCATCTCTCAAGAAAACTCATGAATTTACTTATCCACTATTTAGTCAGGAAATACTCATGGTTTTGTACCATTTTTTAAGTATTTGGAAGTTAAGATAATTTTTTATGTAAAATCTGACCATCTATGTGTTTAGAAAAAAAATCTATTTTATTCAAAAACCATGTTTTCGAAAATGTTTTCAAAAAAAGATTTGAAAGGATCTTTAAAGGTCATAATAAAGGAAAATAGATTTTAAAAATGTTTTATTATTTCCAAAGGTTCTTTTATAAGTTTCCAAAGTATATTCAAAGATATGGTTATCAAAAAATTCTCAGGATTTATTTTTTATGTTTTCAAAGAATTTAAAAAATGGATCTCTAACCATTTTTAGGTTTATTTTATATGTTTTCAAGGAAAAATTATTCTCAAAAAGGATTGAAGATTATTTTATAAGTGTTCTAGTAAAAATTATTTTAAAATATTTTTCAATATTCTTTTATAACTTTACAAGGAAAATTGAATTTAAAATGTTTTCATGCCTTATTTATATGTTTTTAATGTATTTTCAAAGAAATAGATTTCCAGACATTTTGAAGCATTCCTTATAATTTTTTAAAAAACTTTCAATGTAATGGGTTCTAAAATTTTCTAATGATTATTTTATATATATTTAGGGAACAAGTTTTTCAAATGATTTCATGTTTTTAAGGTATTTTAGAAGACAATTATTTTCAAATGGTTTTATGTATTAAAAAGCCTATTTCAAAGAATAAACAATATTTTCCTCATGAAATATTTTTGAAATATATTTCAACAATTATATTCCCTCAAAGATAACATCCATTGATGTTACTCATGACCATCATGAAATTATCTAAAGGATCCGTTCATATTATTTCTATTAATGGGTTACACATAATGTCATCGACTTCATGAAACATATTTATCTTTCTTGGGTTACATTCATTTGAAACCTGATTCTTTTCACAGGTTATGTTTACGATAAAATTATTATAAAACATATATTTTTCCATAATTTGTGATAATTTTACATGGTTTTAATACCCATTTCATTTCTTCGTCTATGATAAGATTATTTATGATCTTGTGGAACATTTATTTATGATTTCATTATGAGATGGGTGAGACCTATATATCCCTCCAATGAAATGGGTAATGATATATAACTCGTGAGATAGACTAGGATGTTATTATTGGTAAAACATGAAATTTAAGATTTCCATGCGAGTGAACTATGACTACCATCATGGTAAGAGGAGTGAACTAATTCTACTAAGATGGCCATGAGATTGAATCATGACTACTAAGATGGTACGAGGAGTGAACTCGTGCTAATAAGATGGCCTTGGGAGGTAACCATGACTACCATGATAATGTGGAGAGTGAACCCATACTACCCAGACGACCTTGGTAGAAATGACTTAAAAACTATGTTTGAACCATATAACATGTTCACAATGTTATGAATGTACTTGGTTGCATGTCCCTAAGTTTATGTGAGGGCCTAATATCATATACTTAACCTAATTAGTGAAACTGTTTATACTTATACATATTAACAATATTATATACTTATGGTTCTTCCATAAATCTATATTTTATTATTATGTTATTCTTTCATGGCTTATGTTCAACATTTCCTTATGATTCGTGTCTTATGAACATCCAAATTTTTTTATGATATCTAATATTCATGTTATGATCTTCAAATGTTATGGTAAAATTCCACACCCATTTGTTCAAGTTATGCTTACTCGTTTTATTATTTACCCTTGTTAAAAATCAGAGCTCACCCTGTTCTTATTTTTCCTTTCTCCAGGATACGAAGAAAGGTTTTAGTTTATGTTCTAAAGGTACAGATCTTTATTGGAGATTTTGATGATATTTCACAAGTATAGAAGATTTTGTTTCCATGTTTCCAAATAAAATAAACTATTATGGTCCTAAGACTTGTTTTTTTCAATATAATAAATATTCATCTAAAATAATGTAATATCTATATAGGTTAAGACTAGGTCACTATAGATATTATCAAATGAAAGGATTAGCCATCCTTTGGAAACTGGGATGAGAAATCATTATTAAGAACCCAAGGTATATTTCTAAGTATATTTCTAAAGTTGTCACTAAGGATAAGTATAAGGATGAATTTATGTTTATAAAAATGTCCTGGAATTTTGGTAAAGGATTGAGTAATCCATTTCCTACCAATATATCCCCATCTGGATACTACAAGTTTATGCGGCTCCAACACAAATGTACTCAGAGGTAAAAACTCCTAAAACATGTTACAGGCCTAACTTGGGGTAATATGGTACACAACAATAGTCATTTCGGAACAACTACATTGGCACACCAAAGGTTATTATTTTTAAATTCACAAAATCATCAGGAACCATTATAAATAATTTTAAAATGAGTTGGATATTAATAACTCGGGAGAAAACTATTTTTTTCATAGATTAAAGAAGTATGATCCACGATTTATGAACACTTTAATTATTTTTTCATCATTATATGGTATCCTAATATGATAAATGTTTCTCACACTATTCTATTTGGTTTTAGTCAATGGGGAGAACTATAAGGAACATCATTTACATTGAATTTTTCATATGTGGAATGTATGGGTATTATTCAAATAAATTTCCCATGTGGAAATCTTATAAAAAGAACCAGGATGGTAGTATTAATATCTTTATACATTTAAATACAAAGAGACCAAAAATTACATTTAAATGGAATATGATGTTCTTCCAGAACTATTTACCTTAATAATAAGATTCATTATTAGATTGAGGTTGAGGAACCATAAGACATGATTCATATTTCATATTCTAGGAAAAAAGTATTAAGGAATAAGTAGATGAAACATGAGTAATTGTTTAAAAATAAAGTTGGATTAATGAAGTATTTATGGAATTGAATGATTATGTAATATGAATCATTGAATGTATAAGTATTTTCTATATAATGTTTCATTGTGGATTGAAAATGACATGTTGAATGTAGAAGAAGACATAGAAATGTTATTTTATGGAATGATGATATTTTGATTAAGGGAAGGTAAACCTTAATTAATAAGTAAAATTTGGATAATTATAATTGTATATAGATATGTTGGACATAAATAAGTAAATTATATGATACAGATTACCTTGGAACTGATTATTGAAAAATTGGTCTATGTCATATTTGATAAAGATTACAATTTCATAGATTTAACGAATGTATCCAATAGTAATTGGAATAAGGAAGCATATATTTTGTCAAAAATAATTTAGGGTAATTAGGATATTACTAGGTTTCATGGGTATATACGATGAGGTTATTAAAATGTTTGGAATGTGGAAACCAAGAGCAAATTTTTGATACATGGGGGATCAATGTTAAGCTGATTTCTTGACTTTCTTTCAAGAGAACTGAATTTTCATCTTTCATAAGGCTTATAAGGTCAAACATTTATTTATTTTCTAAGTCAATATATAGAATTTTTTTGAGGTTAATTTATTATCACACTACATGAGGAATTATGCATATTGGATAACCTATTTGTGTTGATGGTAACTGAATATAGATGGATCCACTTATCATGGATCTCATGATCTATTAATACATTAGATAAAAAAATTATTTTAATTCATTTATTAGGTTAATAGTTGAATTGGAAATGTATTAAAGCATAACGAATTGATCATAATGTTCATAAGAAAGGGAATAACATCAAGTAAGTATATTTACATATATTTTTGTTCAGTAAAAATAATTACTCAATGATATGATATTGATCAAAAAAATGTGTTGTCCCAATACATTAATTTGTATTGAGCTGGTGGCCTTTTAAATCATCAAAGATTTATGAATGTGAGGCCATAAACATTACATTGATCATTCACATGATTGTAATTAATGAATTCAATAACTCTCTATAAATATTTACACTTTTCCTCCATGTCCAATATTCACTCCAAACCTATGTTCTCTTATAAATAAAACGAAGCTATATATTACATTGGGTAATCATTATGTATCCAACTTTACCTTTTAAGGGATGTTTTAGTATTCCTTTTTATGATGGAGGTTTATATGAGTGAATCATTAAACTATTAAACCTTTGATTACCCAGAAAAAGTTCAAGGGATAAATTCATATTTAGGGGGTAGATGATAACACCCCATGATTTTGTGAAATAATATTTTTGAATTAATTTATCCATTTTGATATTTTTCATTTTATGTTACACTGAATAATGATTATATTATATTAAAGAACTATATTTGGATTTAATTATACACAACACCAAGTAAATAATTCCCTACACAATACAGAAACTTTGTCTTTCCCAACCTGGAACACCAAAGTTAGCTTGCGTTATACACAAAAATGACTTTTCTCAATGTCTTTCATTACATGCAAGACCAAGGTTCACCGAAAAATTATAAATTATTAAATTATTTATTTTAATACAATAAGATAAAATCATGATGTTAAATTTGATTTTATTAATATTATTATATAATCTATGAAAATATATGGTTTTCACAGTATTATATGAATTAATAGGTTACCAATTAATTATAAATGAATATAAAAACCAATTGAATATATAAGGAAATATTATTATGGTCTCAAAGTTGTTTTAACAAAGTAAATTAAATCTTCACTTATGTATATTAATGAAAAAATTCAAAAATTCCAATTATATTGAACTAACTTGGAGTATGTTACAATCAACACCGACTTGGCATACATTGCACACAACGCCGACTTGGCATACGATGCATGCAACACAAAATATCTACGAAAAAGATTTTCTAATAATTATATAAATGATATTATTATAAAATAGCCAGAAAAATTAGTTATAGAAATATTAATAACTACTTTTCAAATATTTATTACAATTATTTATATAAATAATACATATTGACAATGAATGATACGATTTTTAGTAAAGTCCTTTTATGTTAAAAATAACATTTTCTTCAATGAACCTATTTTAATATTAATATTTATTTTAGACACATTTATAAAATGAATATGGTGAAATATGCTTCATTTTTGTATTTAGAACCTTGAAATTTTCCTAGGGTAATTTTTTGGGAATTTTCTAAGAAGCATCATTTTTTATGAATAGTTAATAAATACTTTTTTTCAGTTAAAAACAACCTTTTAGTTTAATTAATAATTAATGTTAAATTTTATTATAAAATATTTTTATGGTTACTTTAGATAAATATTACCTATATTAATATAATTTAATTCATTATAATAAATTTCAATTTGGCATTTAATACACAATCTTAACAAACTATTGAACATTTTTCTACTTTAAAAACTTGTTATTTCATCATTTCTATGAGATTAGCATTGATCTAAATTTTGAGCATCGATTATTTGAATTTGGTAATACTAAGATACAAAATTTTATTCAGTATAATGTTTAGTGTCTAATAAGACTGTGTTAATTTTTGACCAAAATGATTTGTAAAAGTGATTAAAATTAATCAGAGTAATGAAACCCAAGTTAAGATTATTTAATGACTAAAACATAACATCAAAGGACCAAATGATCTATAAAATTATCAAACATCAATTTTATGTCTATATTTCTTCAAAAAAAAACTTCCATTGTATATTTCTTATGTCTGGTATTACATTTTTTAGGTAATAACATGTGTACACCTAACTTGTTTCTAAAAATTCCAAGTGAGTCATTTTACTTATCTATAAAAATACACCACCTATTGCACTTCATCAAACTTATAAAACCTATTATTCTAGTATAATAAATTCAAAATAAAATTCCCAGAAATATTTCCATCATTCCAGACGTTATCTCTAGGTCAGAAGTAAATCCAAGGAAGCCTTTTTGCACTAACCAAAAAGAGCTACCCCATTAAGAGGTAACATCTTCCTTCAAATACTTTATTTAATTTTTATTATCCACCACTTAAAACTCTATTTATTCTATGAATATATAAAAATAAAATAATAATATAAATACTATCATAATTTTTTGTAAATGGTTTGACCTACACATACACACACCTCCATCTAAATGGTAATGAATGTACTATTTATGTGTACAGTGAACTACTATCTTAAAAAATGATGATAGTTAATTTTTGCATTACCAAATATAATAATAGCCATTATGATGTAAAATATGTTTATATATGATATATATTATAATTTTATATTTTTTATGGTTTTATAATTTTTATTTTGAACAAACCTTATGCTTTCTATCATATGTATATACAGTAAGTTTTTTGAGGAAGTCTGGACTACCGCCCCCTCAAATAGATATTATACGTTAATATAATAAATGGATTTTAATAATTATGGTTTTAGTTAATAAACATGAAATATATGATATCATAAATCTAATTTAATAATTATATATATATACATATATTTCTTCTACTTTCTTTCTCCCAACATGACAATTAAATGGAAATGGTGTTCATTCATACGTATAACCTACCGTCTTCATGAACGGTGTATTCCATTTGATACTTATATATATTCTATACATTATTATATTAAAAGTAAAATGAAAATACATAATATTTATATAATGGTTTACATTTTGGAAACACTATATAAGTATAAGGGAAAACAATATTACAAATTAAGACACATATGAAAAACTAAGTGAATATTACTCAAAGTGAAACCTCAACATATGATTGTTAAAAAAAGGGTAATATATGGTATTAATAAAAAAATATATGGTCTTATAAATAGGAATATGTTTCAATAAATTATTTATTATAAATTCATATTTATTATAAATGACTTTTTAATGAATATAATGAGAGTCAAGACACAAGGTAAGGGGATTTCATCTCACTTTTCATTACCGTGAGATATATGATATGTTGCCCACTAATTAATTTTGTGTGTTTTATCTATATACAATGATTTTTTAAAGTAATATTTTAAATAAATTTAGTAGTATTCATATTTTCATTTTATAATCCTTCTTTCATGGGGTTTATGTTTCAAAAGTTACCAAATGATAAAAATGTTTTGTATCAATTTTCCTTATTTGAGTATCATGTTTTGTTATGATGCTAAACTATTTTTTGAGGTGTATATATTTTTCATTTATATGTAGTATCATGAATATAATTATTTTCATAAAAATTTAATCTTCATTTAATTTATTTTCTTACATGGAGATTATGTTCCCATGTTCCCAAGTTATATGAGTTTATTGAGATAATCTCATCACTTTTCGAGATTGTTTTTGATTATGATTAATTTAATGAAATATTATGATCCACATATCATGAAAACTCAAGAGTATACATATAAATTATTTATTAAATATATTCCCATCTATTAGTACCATTCTCCCCCTATATTTTATTTAAGATAATGTTTTTATGTAAAATTTGACCATATCTCCCTTTAGTCGGAAATCAATTGTATTATAAAACCATGTTCATGAAAATGTTTTCCAAAAAGATTTAAAAAGATCCTTGAAGGTCATTTTAAAGTATTTTTTTAAATTTTATCTAATTATTACATTATAACATTTCACTTTATTTTAGAGGAAATGGTTTTCAAAACATTCTCTTGATTTTTTAAGTCTTCATAGCATTTTCAATGTAAGGGGGTTC
Organism: Viscum album; assembly: GCA_963277665.1. NCBI lineage: Eukaryota > Viridiplantae > Streptophyta > Magnoliopsida > Santalales > Viscaceae > Viscum > Viscum album. The sequence goes on along the minus strand of OY728125.1, from coordinate 643,794,480 downwards.
AAAATGATTTCATGCTTATTTTATTATATTTCAAGGGAAATGGTTTTCAAAATTTTTTCAAGCATATTTTATAAGTTTTCAAGGAAAATGATTTTATAATTTTTTTCAATATTTTTTTATAAGTTTTCAAGGAAAATTGATTTCAAAATGTTTACAAGACTAATTTATATGTATTCATAGAATTTTCAAATAAATGGTTTTAAAAAGTTTTTCAAGAGTTATTTATATGTTTTCAAATTGTTTTCAATGAATATGTTTTTTTAATTATTTTGAATATTATTTTAAAATCCTTAAAGGAAAAAGGTTTTCAAATCATTTCATGTTTTAAAGATATTTTCTAATAAAATGAGTTTTGAATGGATTTTTGTATTAAAAATGTTTTTTTAAAAAAATAAAGGATATTTTTTCAGAAGAAAAAGTTTTTAAAGATATTTCAAAATTATTTTACATAAAATATGACATCTATTGATGTTACTCATTAAATTATAGGAAATAATATAAATCATTAATTCATAATCATTCTATGAATAGGTTACTCTTAATTTAATAGTCTTCATGAAACTTGATTCTCTTTCACGAGTAATTTACTTCGGAAACCCAGTTCTTTTTACGAGTTATCTATATGATGAAATAATGGTGGAACATATATTTTTTCACAAGAAATGAAAAGTTTACATGTTTATAATACCCATTTAATTTCATGGGTTATGATATGATTATTTTTTATCTTTTAGCACATGTATGTTTGATTTCATTATAAGACAGGTGAGACCTATATCTCCCTCCAATCCATTGGTTAATGATTTATATCTCATGAAATAGAATCAGATGGTTTATAGAGTGAACCTTGAAAAATAATATGGCCATGGGAGAAAATGATGACTATCAATATTCTATAAGGAGTGAATTCATGCAACTAATATGGTTGTGGGAGTGAACCATGAATACCACGATGGTAGGAGTAAAATCATGATTCTAAGACTCTTATTGGAGTGAAACATGACTACTGAGATGGTATGGTTATTGAACCCATGCTACGATGTTGTCATTATAAGCGATGCCTTGACTACTATGTTTTAACCTAACTACATGTTCAAAATGTTATGAATAGACCTGGTTGCGTGTCCATAAGTTTATAGGAGGGAATGATCTCATGTCATTAACCTAATTAGTGAACTTGTTTCTACTTTTACATGTTTACAATAGTATATTCTTATTTGTCTGCTACAATTCCATGTTTTATTCATATGTTATTATTTCATGTCTTATGTTAAATAGTTTTTGATGATTCATATCTTATGAACTTATAATATTTATTATGATCTATGATATAATGGTTATGATCTTCAAATTTTATGCTCATGTTCCATACCAGTTGCTTCTTGTTATGCAGACACATTTTATTTATTTACCCTTACTGAGCATCTAAGCTCACCCAATTTTTATGTCTACTATATCCAGGTTATAATGAAGGGTTATATGTATAATTACTAAAGGTCTATAAATTTATGGAATATGTTATTGATATTTCACCAAGATAGAGTGTTTTTTCCATGTTTCCAAAGAAACTAAACTATTATGACACTCATACATTTATTTTTTCAATTTTTTAAATTTTAATAAAAAATAATGTAAAATCTAGGTATGTTAAGCCTGGGTCTCTATATAAACCTTATAAGGATCATAAAATGTAACCTTCAATGATTGAAAATAATATGGAAATTTTTATAGAGAAGAATAAAATTGGGATAATTACACATGTGGACAAAGTTAAAAAAGTTAAAACAATTTGAAGTTTCTAAAAACAATGATTTCGAAAATGATTAAAAAAATTATGAATTTGAAGATTTTATTATTAATTTTGGTTTAGATATGTCTAGAAATAAATTTTAGCCAAATATGAATGTTTTTGTGAAAATATATAGGATGGTGGTCAATAATGTTTTTTTAAAAAGGTTGTTGAGAAACATACTGACACCAATGATCAATACTTATATTTTAGTGGAAAATACTAATTCTATAGATATTTCTAGTATTTTGGTGTTTTATCCTGAAAGAAAATATGATTTGGTTCAACCAAAAATATTACTACTATTCCATAGGGTGTGGAAGGAATGGTTTTAGGGGAGTCAATTCTCTTAAAAGATGAAGTCTGAGAAAGAATTTCTGAAGAAAGCTAGGAAGATTGGAGTGAAAGTTGAAAATTGTTTCCAACCCCAGGAAACGATTTGTGAAAGGTTTAAAAAACCTTGAAATCATTCAAAGGGTTGTATTATTTTGTTACTGATAGAAAAAATGTTTCATAAAAATTCTCAGAATCCAGTGGTGAATAAAGTAAAGGGAAATGAAATGAATCTAGTTATTGAATTCAATTTGAAATATATAAAAAATAAAGGACCTTAGATTATTGATAGGGGTTTTATTCTCATATGAAATGTTAAATAAAGTCGGTAACTAATTTTAAGGGCTTCAATGAATTAATGGTGGATTTTTTAATGATGAATTTATAAGTATAAAAGGTCTTTGATCATCCATCATTGGGAATGAAAATATGAAATCCTAGAAATATTTATATGTTTATGGGATGAATCCTAACCTTTTAAGTGATTCAAAACATTTTAATGAGGTTAAAAATGTTATCTTTAGAAAAAATGGATTTCTATTCAAAAAATTATGAAGATGGAAATATAGTTACAAAAGGCCAACCAACAAAAGGAAACATAATAAAAGTTAGTTAAATAAAAAACTCTTGTTACATGATCATGGTGTAATATAATCATTTATGGCATAAACATATGGGACACATGTTTCAGTGAAACATGATAATGTTGTCAAAATTGGATAGTATCCGATATATTCATGATATGTCTAAAAGAAGAGATCAGTGTTGCACTATTTTTCTCGAAAGAATGATTACAAATTCTACTCATATGAGAGTTGACATTTTTTCGAAACAAAGCCTATAACTTATTTATTCTAATATCTATGGTCCAATGAGAAAAAAGTTAAATAATGGGGATAATTACATAATTAATTTAATTTTTTTTCCTTACTCGTATTACATGTGTTATGTATATGAAACTTAATATCGATGTTCTAAAAATGTATAAATGTATTAGGAGGAAAGGTGGAGAGTGTGATTATTCCATTAAAAAGTTAAGAACTAATGATAGTTGTTAGTATAAGAATGTATAATTTTAAAGTTATCTTGAGGATCATGGAATTCAAAATAAGTTTAGTTCACTATATATTCCTTAAAAAAATGGGGTTGCAGAATGAAATAGTAGACGTTTTATAGAAATGGAGAGACACTTTTTAATTTAACATGGTCTTTCTCAGTGATTTTGGAGGCTAGAAATTAGTACTTTGGTATATCCAAAACCAATATTTTTATTATACATCTTTAGATATGAATCCATCTAAAATGTTTTATGATAAAAAACCACGTTTGAAACCCTTTAAGTGTTTTTGGGAGTCTATGGATCATAAATAATAATGGTCGAAACCATAGAATATTTGATTAGATATGTGAACATAGAATGTTTCTTAGCTACTCTCCTGAAAGAAGTGGATACCTATTCTTAAAAAAATAAAAATGAAGAATAATTAATTATTTTTATGTAAAAGTTATTGAAAATGATAGGGAAGATGAAAATAATAATGCAATTAAGGAAGTATACCAGGATAAAGACTTATTTTTTAACATTTCCGATAAGGATACAAAAAAATTATAATGCAACTCAAGAAGAAGATTCAGACTCATCTATTTCAAGTGTTTAAAATTAACCTCAAATAACTCATCCAAGATTGATGAATCTGGTGGGGACTAGGAACATTATTTTTTAACGACATATAATTATTCAAACAAGTAGATCTTCAAACAGCCATGCACATAGTTATTTGTATTCAACCTTTGAGTCAAAAGATTAGAATTAATTTTTGAGCATCCATAATTGGTTCAATCAATGAATGAATAGCTTCAAAATATAGAAAATAATGATACCTGAGAACTCATACCCAATCTGAATAACAAAACTATTATTGGTAAAAAGTGGGTTTTCTAGAATAAGCTAAATGTAGAATGTGATGTGATATGGAAAAAATAAATATTATTGTGTAAAGGTTACTCGTAAATTAATTTTATTAATTTTTCTGACAATTTTTATCTAGTTTGAAGGATATAAATGATCATAATCTATATTGTTCTTATTCACAATGACATTACAATATTTTTCAAATAGATTTGAATTTCCCATTTCTAAATGGGGATCTTGATAAAGATGTTGAAATTGAACAAAATTGTGGATTTTTTGTTGGGAATGATGAATTTAATGTGTGTAAGAAGAATTAAGCCTTGTTTGGGATAAAACAAGATAAGAGGGAATGTAATTCCAAATTGGATACTGGCTTAGGAAAGATAAATTTAAACAAATGAATACTTCATATAAATATTTACATGAAGGAAAGTCCATATTTTTCCCTCATCTTAATTTTTTAAATTGATGGCATTATCTTTTTAGTAATGATTAAATAACTTGTGAATTATTTTCTAATGAGATGAATATTTTTTGGGAAATGAAATACTTTATTGGGTTTCAAATATTTCAAAACAAGAAAAACAATTTCCTTCTCAGGAAATGTATGCTAAGGAACTTCTTAAGAAGTTGGGAACATAATATTTGTAACCAGTTTCCACACAATTTTTTGAAGGAACCATTTTTTCTAATTATTTAGAAGGAAATAATGTTGATTTAAAAATGTTTTAGAAATTCATTAGAAGAATTTTTTATTTTAGAACCTCGAGACTCGACAATGTTTATATTTTTACCATATTTATATGATTTCAATGTGCTTATAAAAAATCAAATTTACTTACTAGAAAAATAATTCTAAAAAATATCAATGTCATAAAAAAATTCAGAATAATGTATTATAGTAAAAAAAGTATTGACTTGTTTCAGTATCGAAATGAAGATAGGGAAATAAATTTTGATGATTGAGGATCCACAACTAGTGGAGTTTTCTTTCTATGGAAAATTTATGTTAGTTTTGACGTAAAGAATCAAAATTTAGAAAATATTATCATTTTTGAAACTAAACATATTTCTTCTACTCAATATAGTCTCCAAATAATGTGGATGAAGACTCAGTGGGAAGAATTATTTGTTGATGTAAAAGATACCCTTTTTCTGGGGATGTGGTAATTAGTTTTCAATAAACAATACAACGAATCTAGTAGACCATTCTCATTAAAAACATATCAACATAAAGTACCAATTCATAAAATATAATTTGGAGAAGATGAATTAAATTTGGATTATGTTCATATAGTAGAACAAGTTGTTGACATATTCAAAAAACCCTTACCAAAGGAAACATTTTACTAATTGAATTTGAAAGTGGTCATCTAAACTATTTCTCATCAAGGTTGAGTTATGGTTTTTTGTCACCTCTATCATAATACCTTTGGTTTTTGTTATCATGTGGGAGAATTGTTTCATTAGTCTATCCTTATGGAATCATGCATAATGTGGGATTGTGGGAAAGTTATGTATCTGGAATGTAAGTGTGTGAACTATTCTAACTATCTATTGGGGTTTCTTTTAGGAGACACATTTTTTATATTTTAAAGATGTTGAAGAAGTGAAGAAAAAATAAGGATGAAATATGAGGAATAAATTTAAAGAAAAAATATGAAGATAATAGATGAGGAAGAAATATATGGAAGAAATCAAGGGAAGAAAGGATGAGGAAAAATTTGAGGAAGATTCTCATAGTCACAACATTGGGATAACATGGTTTTTTTATCAATGATTAGTAATTTGTAGAATGAGTTTTCTCATGAAGGTTTTGAATTATTGAAATATAATCCCTAGATTTAGGTTACCAAGTTCAGTGATTTATAAATATTAGTTCAAAAAAATCAAAAGGGGGTGAGAGTTATGACCAAGACGATAAGGAAGATTGTTATATTTAGGTATTGGGTTTTGTTTCTTAGGTATTTTCAAATATGGATAAATCACCTCACTTTATTTTAAGTGAAAATTTAACTAATAATAGTATTTAGATAATTTAATTCAAAATTGATTAATATAGTGCATCATATTAAGATGATGTTTTTTTCATGAAAGGGCTCATCAGACTCACCTTGGGTCCAGAATGAGGTTCTGATCATAATAAGGAAGAGAATTAGATTTTGCATGGATCAGATAGACATTTGAAAATCCTTTATTTTTTTATTTATAAAAATTCATAAGTATTTTTTCAAACATTTGATGATATATTGATAAAAGAAAGGGAGAGAATAAGTTCTAAAAAATATATTGAGAACCATTTTGGAAGAGAATAAATGTGGAAAATCATATTAATTAAAACCTATTCATATTGAGTTGGATTGAATGATATTTCAGGAATAATGGGAAGCTTAAAAATATTCCATTATATGTTTAACTATTTTGAATATGATCTTAAATGTTTCCAAGTCTTGAATAAGTCATGATTGAAATAAATAAGTACAAGAAGAAGAAGATATGAATTGCATTTGACGTGGTTTAAGAGAGAAGAAGAAGAAGAGTATATTGTTTTACATTTTTCTCCATCATAATCAGGCGTATTGTAATTGGAATCAGATTGGAGTTTTATTACATTGGTAATTTTGGTTGAATAATTTGCAAAAGATGTAAAAGTGTTGTAAAAGGGAAACTTGAAAATCAAAGAATATTTTTGTTTTTTATTTAGTGTTTAGTATAGAGAAATCATATTGGGGAAATAAGAATAGAGAAATACAATTTTGGAAATCATAATACTGAAATCATAATAGAGAAATAATAATAGAGAAATAAGAATTAGGAAATTAGAATGGAGAAATTTAAATTGGGCTAAAGTTTTTTAAAGAATCTAGAAACATGATGATGTTATTAGAATATTCGATAAGGTTTGATAAGAGGTACAAAATGTTGATGAAGTCAAATAGATAGCTAAAAATCAGTGAGATCAAGAAATTCAAAAAAGATATTCCAGAATAAAATTAAATATACACATATTAAGGGGGGATTGAATGAGTCAAAGAGAAATCTGAGATTTAATGATGATTAAAGATTCATCTAATTTCATTAAGTGGGAAATCCTTTTTATAATCATTCATAAAACATTCTTGCGAGCCTAAAAATATGAGGAAATTAATTCATGTATTAAGTGACTTATATCGCTCATGAAAGAGGAGAGAGAAGATTCAAATTTCTTTCATGTGAAGAAGGTTTCTAAATTTTTATTTCATAAAAATGTTATCCAGACAGAATAATAAGAGGAAGATCATATTTAGTTGTTTATCATATTGGGCAAGATAATCGAATAGGGAAAATTATATTGAGATTTCCAGAATGAGGAAGAAGATTTTCAAATTTGATTCATTTTGTATTATTTCAAATTTAAATTTTCCGTATTGAGCAATTAGACTTGGAGAATCAAAAGGTGGAATTATACTTGAACTTCTAGAATAAGATTATATGTGTTTTAGAATTGTCTCAGTGGTATTCTAATTGATGTGTTTTTATATATTGAGAAAATCGGAAATGAAAATAAGACAAGGTAATTAGAATTATTATTACAAAGTCCCGTAATTTTTTACCCAAAACATGTTCAAAAAGTTATTTTTTTTAATGTTAATGTTTTTTTAAATTTCATTAGGAAGCATATAAGTTTTATTACATCTTTTTTTGCTACGTGAAGAACATTCACTATTGTATTGAACATAGTGTTATGAGAGTGTATGAGAAAATCTTACTCACTGTATCCCACACCAAAGGATTTTTTTTCTAGTTTATTGTGTGGAATTGGAATGTTTAAAAAACATTGCAATGACTTTCTACTATTATTGAGTAGTGAACCTTGTAAATTATTTTGTTCATGTGGTTATGTGTTTGATTTGTTTTCAATAGATAAATAAATCTTTAACTAGATGTGAAGGTTGTTTTATATGAAAGTAAACTTAAAATAAAAATATATCACTAATTCACCCCTCCCCTATCAATGATACTTGAATGCCGGTTGGGTAATCAAACAGTAAAAACAACAAAAGAAAGAGGCCATGGTCTTTTGAACAAAAGTCCTCCTTGGGTATCCTAGTGTAAAGGTTTCTTGAGCATGGTGTGAGATATAAGTCCCAGTAGGTTACCTCCCATGGTGTGTACAATTTAATCTAGTATGTTTCTAATATATAACGAAATGTGTAGGTAATATTAATAATAAAAAAAGCCAAATAAATTAACAATATCCCACTCATATTTCTTTAGGATACATAACAACTCTACCATCATCATCTCACAGCCAAAATGATATTTCTATTCAAGTAATATATATATTAAAAATTATATATATAGTTTATTTTTATTTTCCATCAACATATATGAAGAAATTACATATGGTTGTAAGTGTCTGTATACTTGGAATACTCTATGATGGTTGGAATGGGAAAAACTCATTCACACATAACTAGTTTAAAATATCCTATAAGCTCATGCGATATGGTAAATTACCTACATCCCAATAGACTGTGATACATCATGAATGACACTTTGGTTGGTGAGTGAGGCATTATATCATCACACTAAATAGGGGGCATGACACCTCATCCATACACCAGACATAATAGCAATGGTGTGAGACAACATGACTCAACACCCGATGTAAGGGAGTGTGGTTTTCCTCTATGCACAACAAATCCTTAAACATCATTCCAAAAACAATATTAAGGTCTATTCATATAATGATAAAAAATAATAACTGGATCCATGAGGCATTACCTCTCATCCAATATATTTAATACCACCCAAATAAACTAGGGTGATCCTATTAATACGATTCATAATAATCATGAACATGATCATGTAATGATCAATGTGGAATTTTCCCAATTTACATTTCATTTAATATAAAAAAGATAATTATATTCATATATTCTACACTTTTTTAATTATAGCTAGAGGGTGGTCATACCACCCAATTCAATTTTATTTAAATTTAAACCATTTAATTTATTCAAGGAAGGTAACCATCATGAAAATACAATCTATTCAATTCATTCAATTTAATTTAACAAAACATAGAAATTAAATAAAATGTTCAAAAAGGAACTTAGAAGACACCAAGAACAATAATGAATTACCTAGTTGGGAAAATCTATTTAAGAAGAAATCCATGCCCTTATGAGGAGCTTGGTTCATTATTCATTTTGGTATGAGTGATATAATCCAAGCACATAGATGATGGAGTGGTTCCATTTAACATTAATAGAAGGATGGAAATTATATTTAGAATAATTGAAGAGGCTATACACTATACATACCTCTCAACTAACATTGAAATCAAGATTAAAGAGAGTGTAATCCCACTTGCCATGAATTATTTAAAACATAAATCAAAATATTGTAATTCTAAAGACAACATACCACATCTGAGGGGTTTTTTTATAATAATATGGAATTGTTCATAAAAAATTAATTTATCAGTATTATGTATTTCATATTGGAATTATAATTCAATTTATCAATGGTATAATTTTCAAAAAATCACCACACATGAAAAAATATTTTATAAGATTCAACATAACACTCAGGGGGGAACCAATCTCAATTGGTCCATTGCATACAATGGGTAATCCCGTTGCTAATATTAGTCAAAATCATAGACGGTTTTCAAATAATTTAAACAATTTATTTATATAAGGTAAATTAAAGCTAAAACACCCACATGGTGTCCATGATCGTGTGTTAAAACCTCAATGAACTAAACAAGGATTAACATGAGGAATGCATGGTGTCTAGATTTATTTAAGTTGAATAAATTGTTTTTAAGGAAACACATTAAAAATACCTACATGAGACACAACGAAGCTATTTATAAATTACTAATAAATTATAGAAAAATTTATAGACCACCAACCTACTAACATGGACAACCCACTCATCCAACATCATGATTTGATTTGGACTGGTTTGGACGAAATCTATGAAAAAAACATCCACACTAAACATAGGGAAAATGAGTTGACACAAAAATAGTGTAGATGATACCAAACATGATGAGGAATGGTGAAAAAGGAATTTTGAGTTGACTCGTAGGATTATATGGAGACTGATAACATTAAATTTGGAAAATGGATGAAGGAGATATTATGAAGCCTAATATAAGTATAGAGGAGGAACCCTACAATTCCTCAAATAAACTCTTGTGGCTGGAAGAGGAGAATAAAAAAGATAAAGTGGTTTAAATTTTTCAATAAGGGTGAAAGGGTAAATTTGAACTAAAAAATGGGTCACACAATTTGGACACACTGTTTACAAACTACGCCCCAAATGTATGCCTCCCACTACCTTAGAAACCTATATTGCATGAGTTTTCCTGCATGTTTAGCCTAAACATTCGCCTACCATGTGATGAATATTGCAAGGGTACTTCCTAAGTGGAACTAATAATGAGATATAAGATTTCAATTTTGGAAAACCAAGAATAACCCATGTAGGGTACTTATACTCTTGTGATATAGGATAAAATTGTTTCTAATGGGGGTTTCATGGTATCAGACAAATTGTACGCCCTGACCAGTTCTCTTCTATTTTGAGTTTTCGGAGTTTGAATCTCGAATAACATTATAGAGTATACATGGAACCGTTTATGCCTTAAACCATTTCTAAAAACCATACATTGGTGATTTCCAAATTTCGAGATTATGTTATGAAGCTCTATTTGAAAAAATGACCCATCAACTAAATTACAAAATTAAAATAAACATAGATTTTCATCTAATAAAAAAAGGGTTTTTACAACATACCCACATTATAACTTCTTGTCCATAAGAAATTTTAGAGAATAATTAAAAAATTACCCAAACAACAATGGTTATGAAGTCTCATTCAAAAGGCTGAATTAAGTTTCCAAATTCCTATTACACCTCATGAATTAGTTCAAAAGACAACACATAACCCTTTAAAACTAGAGCCAACACTCATTTCCCAACTGAAGAATTATTATAGGACATAATTGATACAATTTAAATAGATACATGATCATATAATTTTCTCATTATAAATTTGTCCAATGGTACTCCCCATCAAATGATTTAACTTTTAAGAAGGGTCCAATTTCAAGCCATGAAACCTCCACCATCAGAATATATTTACCGAAATGCCCCATTCATTATGAAGATACTTCTTGAATGATGTATTTAACTAGTAGAACCAAATTACATCCTAGGAAATATCAGGGACCTCATCAAAAATAAAAAGTATCACCCCAATTAACCAAAATGAAACTAGTCATGAATGATTTCCGTGAATACACTTCTGACCATTACACCACACCACCATAACTAAATGAAATTATTCAAAATTATTTCATTCGACCCTAAAATTTGATCAACATGGAAACAATTAAGCCCACCTTTGGATAATGTTTCTTGAAAATTCTCATCTAAGATGGTTGACATGTTACAACGGAATTGAAATACATTATTCTATTTAATTTCAAATTTACAACAACGATGGTCACCAAAGACTATACATGAATTCAAGCAAATTTTCTTGGAAAAACCATCGGCTTTCCATTTAAAATATTATACCTTATTATGAACAAGGGTGTGACCCAAATCCATCTCATATGAGTCATAAAATATTAAAAATTACCTCTACGCCCATAAAAAATTATAGGATAACCTCAGATTCATTAAACTGGAGTATAAGGAACTAACCTAAGGTAGTACATCATCCATTTCAATAAGCGAGATGTTGGTACAATCGATAATGTCCACATCATAACATTGGCTGATCCTAGAGCGGAATCCACCAGACGATCAAGTTAAAAGAAAAATGCATGGTGTCTAAGAATCCACCAAATGTGTTCCTACACAAGAACCCATTTATAACTCATGAAAATCCCTTGCCATGATAAAAAAAACCTCAGGTCGAAGTGTAAATCAGATAGAGATTACATCACAAGCCTAACTTCTTTTAAAAAATTTATGTGGAATAAGACTGATTCACTCTCAGTTCATCAAGGATGATGTCAATATAGGGTACATTATCATATCTTTCATAATAGTACACTAAGAGTATTTTAATAAAATGTAAAGAAGAAAATTCAAACTACTACCAGTAGATTTCCCATAAAAGATGACCAAATTCACCTGCTGATTCATCATCCTTTAACCGATCACAATTATTTACCACCCATGGAATCTTATGAATGTTCAATATATTACCACCAATGTCCATCCAAGACCAATGGTTTTTCCCTAGGTTGCGTACCCAATAGAAAACATTAACGTCATCCTTCCGAGCAAGAAACATTAAGAACTTTCTTGAACTGATGTGACCGACCCCACCTTATAAGTGTCCTTGTAGTCAAAGAAGAGGTATAATAGCCACTCAAAAGAACACTAGGTCCAAAACACCGTAAACATAAATTTGTTTCTCCTCAAAGTCATGATCACCACGTCACAACATCTGTAAAGAGGTAAAAAAACAATGATCAACATGTAAAAAAATAAATCCACTTGGAATTCAACCTGATCATCATGATGAACTTGATTTCCATAAATAGCTTGGTCAATCTACTCCAACGATGACCTGAGAATGTACTCTATTTCCCATGAATCATTAATTTCCCCATACTCAACTAGTTCATTACATTATTTAGAAACTCACTGGGTACTATGTATATAAACTCATATTACCTTGAGATTAAAGATGAAAGACTATACCACCTCAATACTATTCATAGGTTATCCTCCATAAGAATTCAAGCATCTGCTGGCCCCTAGATCAAAATTACATTATCGCATATGACTATAAAATAGGCTGATGACCTATTGAGTCATCCATGGAAAGAGGAAAGTGTCACGAGACCTACTAAATGGATTACAATGCCCTTGGCATGCCCATTTTGATGAAACTGATAATTACATAATGCTCAGGCCCATATAAATTGCCAAGGATACAATGACGACCAATCCAAACAAGTGTTCAATTGAAGATAGTAGTCCAATTGGGAACAACAAAACCAAAATGACACAAAACATTAGAAACATACAGTTTTCAACAAGGTATTTAAGCTCAAAGGTTCTACCAACCTAGGGACATCTCCATATAATTTCCTAACCATCGAACTTATCCCCAAGTCACAAAAAAATGATTTCAATAGGCCATATCCCTATCATTTAAGTCATTTCTAAAAGGAAAATAGGCCTATAGAAAATGATCATGTTTCCATTCTAAGGAAATCAAATAGAAGTTTAAACTACACTTACAAATTGGATTAAATAAAGGAAACCACATCAGGTTCCATTTCTGGTCATTAAAATTTTTCACATTCGATATTTAAACATTTATAAGATTTAAACTAACACCATGTGCGAATTATAAACCAAAATCATTTGGTACATTTTCAATTAATTCCACAATTCCAAATAAGAATTTAAATCAACTGAATTAATTAAAAATAAAAAATTTATTTACATCCCATCTTACATTAATAAATTCTTCATGTAAATTCCTTTTAAGTGTACCAAATCGTAATACATAAGGTGACCTACAAGGGTCCCAATAATCCAACACGGGTTCATTGGAATGCAACCCAATAACCATTTCTTAATTTATCGAAACATTAAATTCACCTGTTTTGGGTTTTCTCATTATAAACATATCCCAAATGACCTACTTGGATCCAGTTATAAATTTTACATGTTAATCACATGATCACCATCCTCATGTGATAGAGTCACAAGTCTTAATAAGACAATTAATTCATTTATGATCAAAATTATTCAAATTTTACATTAATAACCATTTCATATATAACATGTTCATATATCATAATTCAGTTATATTGGTGGTTATCTTGAAGTCCATAAAGTGCTCATATACTTTACAGGTTGGAATTTGGATCACATTTAATCATTACCAATTTAGTTTATCATTTTTTATTTACTATCCTTCACATTTTAAAAACAATATCTTGATGTATATACAATTAATCAAAATATGGATAGAGTAAATGAGTTACCTTCTCCCAATTCTAAGGCTCCTATAAACATTACAACTGAAAACCAGTTCCCATTAAAAAAAATTATATTATCCCATAAAACCAGTTATATATATCAAAATTGAAGTAGTATGCTATCATAAGAAATAAACCAAAAAAGATACTTATATTAAGAACTGAAGCATGATACATAGTAAAAACAATGTAAATATAATGGAGGAGTGGAATATAATCACTAAATCATGTTATAAAATAAGGAACATCATACAAGGAAAAATATCATAATCAAATTATTATGCCATCTACAAATTTAACTACATGGAATGGGATATGCATGAAATATGAATATCTATAAGCCTATAATAATGAATTTAATGCTTCTCTACTGCCAAACCAGGCTATGGGGACAATACCATAAATTACATAAATCAATATGCAATGAAAATTACACCAATTTACAAAGGTGAAATCCTAATCAACATTAATAATGAGCAACATGAACAAAAAATCAAAGCCCTGGCCGCATGGAATTTTACTTGTGCATGGGTTTATCAATCCCAAGAATGAATATTTACCATACACTGACACATAACTAATCTCTTATCTACAATCCCAAAATAGTAAGGAAATGGAAAAATAGTCTTGATACCACTTTGTAATGTACCAACCCGATTGACCACTAAGACTATAACCAGACTGGTGGGTTAGATTGCCTCAAGCATGCCTCCCCATATGTCAGCTGCTACTGACATGATGTGAGGGTATTAAGAGGAGAAAATGGGGAACTGTAACCTCATATTAAAGTATCACAACATTTTAATAAACACGAATATGCAAAGAAAGTAATAATAAATGAAAAAACTATGTAGGTGAAGTGTAATATAAAACTTTATACAAAGGATGTACATCACCAATATAAAATAGATGCATGCATGTGTTAATGATGATATATAATATAAAGCAACAAAGAAATAACTAGTATAGTTATACAATAAAATACCAGAAAAAATAAACGAATCCAAAATCCCCAAGGGTGATCTATACGAGCATCCGGAGCTCCAAGTCGGTCTTATGCTCCTAGCTTCGAGGTATAAGAAAAACAACACAAGAAAGAGTCCATGATCTAGTGAATATAAGGTCTACTCTGGTTCCCTAATGCAATGAATTCACAAGCACGGTGTGACATATAAATCCCAGTAGGATACAACCCATGGCGTTTACAGTTGAATACATTCCATGTGTAATATGTAAATTAGCGTAAAAGTAATATGAACAATAGAAAAAACTAAAAAAACAATAGCCCACTGAGGTACTATCAAGACACTGGGGAGATCTACCTACTTTAGGTCATGACCTTAATAATATGTCTGATCAGTTACTATATATATATATATTAATAATTATATATATAGTATAGTTTTCTATTGTATCCACCTATATGAACCAACTTCGTACCGATGTAAGTGGACATATACATGGAATGCTATGTGCTGACTGGACTGGACGTAACCCAGTCATCCATATCCAGTCTAAATGAGCCTATAAGAACAAACAATTTGGTACATACCCTACATCCCAATAGAGCATGATATTCCATGCACGAAAATTGGGACAACGAGTGATCCATCATGTCATCACTCTAAATAGGGAGTGTGGCACCTCATCCCATCATTCTATATAGTATAAATTGTTTGAGATGATCTGACTGAACACCCAATATAAGGGAATGTGATTTTCCTCCATGCTCAATAGATCCCTTACCATACTTCCACATCCTATATCATGGAATAGTCATATAATGATAATAAATAATAACTGGATTCGTAGGTGGTTATCTCTCGTTCTCTATATATAATCAATCACAAATAAATAATGGTGTTAAATTTATTACAATTATAATTAACCATGTACTTGTGAAAGAAAGAATATGTGGTCCTTGCTACCCATTAAATTTCATTTCTCATAAAAATTTAATTTAATACATATAAGATGTTCTTATTTAATTATATCCAGAGGCATGGTCATACCACCCAATTCAATTCCACTTAAATTTAAACCATTTAATTTAATCAAGGAAGAAACCATCAAGACAAGCCATTACATATAATTAATACCATTTTATTTTACAAAACTTTAAAATTAATTAAAAGGTTCAAGAAAGAACATAGAAGAAACCATGAACAATAGAGCATTAACTACCTAGGAAAATCAATTTATTATTGAATGTGGGTGCCCAAGACCCAACAATTATTGTACATTGATTACCACTTCATGTATGCAATTTGTTATAATACATGTGTTTATATTTCCATAATAGTGTAGATACTTCTGCATCCACATTGTTTATGGAAATGTCTTTATATTACCTATCACATCAATGGGTTATAGTAGATCCCATGCTATAATGAGAACCCTGAGATGCCATGACAGTAATCTTAAAGTAACGTCTTATGGTCCAGTAACATCATTCTGAAAGGACACAGATTATGTGTCACCATCTGGTGGTGGGGGCTCAAAAGCATTGAGAATTCTTTACATGATGTCCGCACTTGATGATCTCTAGTAGTTGAGATCATGATGACATACCCGCATAATATGAACACCAAATTTTTTAGGTTTCATTGGCCTTTCCTATCAACAGACATGTGTAATGGTCTTTAGACTTGAGATCAATGTCAATAGATGTAATTTAATTACATAAATTTTATGCAAGGAGAAAACCATGGTGACAAAGTCATGGAGGGGTAGTTTGTATCTGGTACATCATTAATGGAATGAAATTGATTGAATGATCGACGAAGGATTTGTCACTTTTGAGTTTAGGTAGAGATATCTCGGTCCTGGTTGATTATGATGGTCACACCTTCATTAAATCCATGTCCATGGTAGTGGAAGGTAAGACCGTCCGGACAAATTAACAAACAATATAAAGAATAATAAAGAATTATGACACTAGTATGCATTCTCCTTTATTGAGATACCGATGACAAAGAGATTATATTACATAGACCATGTTCATAGGAAGGTAGTTGTTCCTTTTACATTGCCTTATCTCTATAGGGGAATCAATGGGTTGCTAGACCCCGCTCAAGGTCAGTGGATAATATTCACTGCTATTGAGCTAAGGTCCTAGAGGGTCACACACAATAGTGCCTTGAGAATCTACCCTATTCTGGGCCAAAGGGTCCAAACACTATCCAAGATCTATGGATCAGCAAAGAATAAATAAATTCATTAGTTATTCATGTTTATAAAAATTCTTTGAATTTATTAATAACATGTATTTACATGTTATATAGTAAATACAAGTATTAATTTTATTAGAATGGATTTTAATATCCTAGGTTTGTTTATTATTATCAGGAGGGGTGAGTAAAGTTAGAGACTCAAATTTATCACATAATATATTTATATATTACAAGTAAGTGATAAATTATTAATATTATTGATGGCATAATTTTATTTGTCATAAATAGTTATTTATAACACTTATATAGAAGACGTTTATTATAAGAGGGCCAGGAATCCATACCACATGTTTTAAACCCTCCCTATATATGTGAGAGAAAGGCTCTCCCATGTTAACTATTCATATGTTGGGATTGAGAGCTTCTCTCTCCTCCTGGAACTAGAGAGAGAGAGTCTCTCAAGCGTCGGAAGATCTTCAAGTTCTTTCATCACGGATTGAAGGATGTTGCCTTGTGGTGATCCCCACTACATTGAAGTGAGTGTTGAAGATCCGCACTAGTACCCAAATCATGAAAAATGGTGCACTGGAAGATTCGAGATGCATGCGTGGATGATCTAGAGGACTTAGACATCAGAGTCTTCGAGCAACATTCATTGGATTCCTGCGGCAAACTTGCACACATCAATTCCAAATAAGGTACATGTTCAGTTTATTTTTGTGCTCTGTTTAAACCTTGTGCGATCCTCAGACCAAACTAGGACAAGATCACTGGTGTTGACAGTGTTACTTCACTCTGGTGATTTAGAATATTTTAAATTCTTGGCTCACTGGATTCTGTTGTGCCGTCCTGGTACCCTACGTTTCTGAAGAAAGACAATCCCTTTTGAGGATCTTGGTTAATTAGTTGTTTAGGTAGGAATGATCCAATCCAAACACTTAGATGGTGAAATGGGTCAATCTAAAATTTTTAGGAGGGAAATTGTATTTAGTACAACAGGAGAGGTCACATAAAAATCATGCCTCTTAATCAGTAGTAACACCAAACATAGAGAAATACTAATTCAACAATATAATATTGATTTAAAACACAAATAACCATGTTGTAATTTTAATGATTTCACACTTCGTTTGATGTAGTTTTTTATAAAAAGATGACAATATTGATGGAAAATTATTTTATTAAAATTATACATTTCATTCAGGAGTCCAAATTGAATTGATGAATGGAATAATTTTGTAAAAACCACCACATATGAAAAAACAATTTTATGCTTCAAGATATAATCTAGTTGGTGGAGGGGGGGAGTTTCAATCTCAATTGGGAAATTACCTACAAGGATTGATCCCATTTTTAAATAAAGATCAAAACTTAGAAATAAATTGAAATGTTTGATAAATTTAATTATATAATAGTAATTTATGTCGACACACACATAGGGTATATATGATTGGGATTGACTACCTCAAAGCACTAAGAAAGGATTTATAGGAGTAATTCAAGGTGAGTAGATAAATTTAAGATGATGAAATCATTTTTAAGGAAACATGAAACAAAGGTAAACATGTGACATAATGGATATATTTATAAATGACTAACAAATTAAAGAAAAATCCATATAGCACTTACCTAATAATTATGTTGACCCAATAATCTAATATAAACCATTAATTTGGTCTGGTTTTGAAGAAACCTATGAAAGAGATATCTTTCTTTAAAACAAAGAAAATGAGAACACACCAAAATAGTGTAGCCGATACCAAAAAAATGTGAAAAATCACAAAAGAAATGCAAAGATTACAAATATGGATCCATATAGATTGATGATGTTGGATTCATATAAAGGATAAAAGAAAAATCAAGAATACTAGAATATGTTTGGAGAAGGATCAACATAGTGCCAAGGAGAGGATCATGTGACTAGAGTTGGAGAAGAAAATGAAAAAAAATAGTTTTAAATATTTCATTAAGGATAAAAGAGTAAATTAACCCTCAAAATAGGGTCACACGTTTTGTCCACACATTTTTCGAATTGTGTGCCAACCGTGTACCACCCAATTCCTTAAAAACCTACATCCAACTATTTTCCCACACCATTAGCCTAATCATGTGATGAATAGTGAGAGGGTACTACCAAAGTGGAACTAATCATGTGAGATAGGAACATATTTTGGGAAAAAATTTACAACCTATGCAGGGAACATCTACTCTACTGATACAGGCTGAAGGGGTTGCTGCTGGGGACCGTATAGTTTTAGCCAAACCATGAACCCTAACTAGTCCATTTTTTTATTGAGTTTTTAGTGTCCAATGCTCTGAAACTCGACAGAGCATCTGGGGAATATTTTGGGCCTCTAAAAAAATTTAATAACAACCTGTTGAAGTGATAAAAATTTTATCATTATGTTTTGAAGATTGATATGAAAGATGTACCATCCACCAAATGTCAAAATTCAAATTCCCCTAGATTTTTTCCTGGTAAAAACTGGCTCATTACACTAATATTCATTACAATAATACAAAGGACACCAAATAATTTAAAATTTCAAAATTTCACCTTCCAAATAAATTTATGAGGGATTTAAGGATATCTAAGTTTGTAAATTCAGCATTTGATAATGTTTCTTCATTTTCATAATGTTATTATCGTATCATCGTATTTCTTGGAATGTTGATTTATAATTGGGATTCGGTGGACAGATATGATGAGGTGTTCTTGTATTTTTTTAATAATGAAATATGATCTCATTCTATTTGTGAATATTACTGATATCCTTAGTTCTTTCCCAATTAATATGTTCCTCTTCGACGAGTGGTGAAGGATTTTTGAACCATTAATTGTGAATGAATCCTATGGTTAATTATTGCATCATGTGATACTTGATGTCTCAAATCTCATTGAATAATTTTCTCTTGATAAGATTTATAATAGATTGATTGTTGGATAGTCCCCAATTAAACTATTGAATATAAATTACATTAGTTCTGGATTGAATTGATCAAGAAAAACAAGTCTTTAGGTCATCCTTAGTAGACTGTGTATTGTAATGACAAATGTGTTCCTTTGATGAGTGTTTAAACTAAGGTACATTGTTTTGTTGGATTATTTCAATGGTATAAATTTAATTATATTTGATTTTCTTATGTTTTATCGACACATGAAAAATATTTTTTGTAGAATTAATTTGGAATCATATAACAGAACATCGATGGATGGTTGGTCAATGATCTAGATAGGTGGTGATATATGTAAATTCCATCATCAAGTACCACATTCATAACTATATTTCTACTTCCCTGTACACAATTAATTACTTATAATCATGTTATAATTAATTAATTTAGAATTATTGGGATTTAATTTAAAAATA
Organism: Viscum album; assembly: GCA_963277665.1. Classification (NCBI taxonomy): domain Eukaryota; kingdom Viridiplantae; phylum Streptophyta; class Magnoliopsida; order Santalales; family Viscaceae; genus Viscum; species Viscum album. Next base: position 643,773,887 of record OY728125.1, on the reverse strand, counting down.
ATTGTGATTGAGAAAGAAAAAATAGATGAGGATGGACTTGGACAAGAAGTTAATGTTTTCTTGGATGGACTTGACATTTCTTGATGCAGGTTTCCTAGATTTATATATTAATTTTTATTTATGTTTATTCTCATAACATAATATTATCTATAGGTTTTTCAGTTGACAATTAATTTTTTTAATGTGTTATCAATAAAAAATATTATTATTTATTTAATTATTTCTGAGTACTAATTAATTAATAGATTATTTATAATTTAAATGTATAATGGTCCAATTGAGAAGACATAAAATTGTGAATTATATTTATGAAACATGGTGATGGTTAGGTATTAACCTATAATGAATTCTTTTAATATCATATTCACCATTGCATATCTATGGATGTGCTACGGGATGACATGATCCCCTGATATAATGTATGAAGCCTTTATTAAAATATTTCAAGAATTCTTATATGTGACCATGTGTGATGATAATCACATCTATTTGTTCATATATGGTTGTTTATACTTATTATTGATGTGAAAATCTATTCCTTATGTGTTTTCCAGACTATGCAAGACCATCCATCTCTGTATATATATATATATATATATTATTTTCATTTCCTTGACTGTGCTTATATAGAATAATATACCATGTTTGAATTGAGGATCACATGTGTCTACATGTATTTGTTATGAATCATGATGATATACTATTTTCTCTATATTTTTGTTATTTGTACTATTGTGTGATATTTCATTTTCCCTTGGTTTTGGTGTTGGTAGGACATCAACCATCATGTTATGACTACACATAATGTGTGTGGGGGTATGTAATACTAAGATTATGATGAATGAAATAGTTATAGGAAAAGGTCATGACATCATCATGACTAGAGCTATGGGAGAAACATTTTAGTATGGTGACTTTGTGGATAGAAAGTATAATTTTTGATTGATTTTTATGGGATATTGAGTGTCATGTAGACTTGATTCCATGTGGTAGCTAATAGGAATGTTTTCTTGAATACTATGGGATAAAAAGTAGCATGTACACAATATCGTGATTGGACTCCATAGATCATGTTTACTTTATTCCTAGTTGATGATGAGAATCATGATCACCTGACACGTATCAGATGATAAGCATGATGTTCAAATGACACCTAGTGGTATGATAGTGAAATTTCCACTCATTTTTTTATAGATTCTGAGTGACATATTCAACATCCATAGGACTAGTCCTTAATTGATTCTAATATCCATTATAACCATCCTTCTGGCATAGATCTAAAGATAGAGTGGTCAGGGTTCACGGAGTAATGGTAAGAGCATGACCACTTGACACATGATTGATTATATCATGATAGTGTCTGGTGATTATTTGATATGTTCACATAGTTATGTATTTTATTTCATCCTGATCAGATAATCATAGAATAAAAACAATATGTTTTTTATTGTCTATTGGAATATATTTGTGGTTTCCAATATTGTTGTGTTCACACCATGCTCGGGTGGGAGTGGTACATGGTGTACTATTAAGCCTTCAATTATTAAAGGTACAATTTAGGATAACTCCCATATTTTAATTACAAGCGTGACAACATTCTATGATTATGGAGAACAGAATGAGTTTAGTATTGGAGTTATAGAGCCTCCTATAATTTTATTCTTTTGTATCATGTATATGATCAACTCTGTGGGCTATTAGTGACTTGTTTATAGTTGTCAATGTTGAGTTTATTGTTTCAATAATAATTCATAAAAATAGTATGTTTATGGTTTCAACATACTCTGATTGTATCCCAATAACACATTTGGTTATTTATTTTTTATTGTGTTATTTGATTGAGGGTATTCTCATCCTATGTTTTCACCTTAAACACTAACTACTAGTTGACAGACTCTAGAGTATGGGGAGAAACAATTCAGGTTATGTGGTTTTCCGGATCAAAAGTAGTGAACCATATTTTGATTTTACAACATGTGATGATGAAAATGATGGATTGAGACATAGTTCTAGGATATGGCATCCTAGAGGCCAGAGCTAATGTATTGTTAGGATATGCCAACCACATTGTTTAACTCAAAGAATAACCAGGATATGATAGCCAAGTGTCCAAACATGAGGTAGTATTAGGGTAAAATAATCGTATGGCCCATCCTGGGGTATATAATAGGTATGATGATCTTGTAAAGAAACACATGATTGTGATGGGGATTGATTTCCTTGTGTCCTGACCCATGACCCATTGACCATATCATTATTAAAATATATATTAAGTGAACCTATGGACAACCCTTATTTGCGATTTACATTATGATTGGTCATTTGGTATAGAGCCTATTAATTTATTTTGAGGATCACGATGTATTGGTTACTTCATGACCACATAGAATATGATTGATTATTGTTTACTCTTCCATTTATCTATTACAATGTGATACACCTCCTAGTAATGTGATCATATGTTAAGGATGCATTATTGATGTACTATATGTTTTATATTCAAACATTGCATGGGAATATAAATACTCATTTTGTCATCATGACTAGAGATCCTGGAAAGGGAAAGTGCTCAATGGTAGTGAATTTAGGAGACAAAGCATGTTCTTATAAGGTGGTATCAGTATAGACTCTGTCGTGTTGTATAATTTTCATTATTTACATTACTATTTTTTTATAATATAGAGTGACCTTCCAATTTACGATTGATTGATTTATTATTGGAAATTCTAAAAACACCACTGAAGTCCTTTATTATATCATTGTTACAATACACTTCTGATGTACCTTTTTTATGTTGTAATGGCTTTCACGATGTATTTATGATATATGACTTGTTATACTGATAGTATAGTCTCCCCACTGACGATGTTTATACCCCGACTAATTTTTGGGAAACTATAGATTATTAGGTGGCATGAATAAGGATATATGAACCACCCTTCCCGACCATGTGATTTAGATTATGGCATTAAAATTAGTATCAAATCATGTTTTTCTATTAATTTATTCTTGATTAGGTTTTGTTCATTGTTGAAAAGAGTTGTGTATCCATAACATAGGAAGGGGAATCAAGTCAATACGTGGCCTACTCTTATGTGATGAGCTACTGAGTTCCCCGTGATGAGACTATTGTTACTTCTATGGTGTTATAATTTTTTTATAATCATTTGTATGTTGTGTTGTAATAGTTTTTGGGATATGGGAGTGTTTATTAATCATGATTTGTGACAAAGGTTAACATGTCATATTTACACACATTTCATTCTATCAAATATAGTTTATTTAATTATATTTCTTGAAATAATTTTTTGATTATATATTATAATAATCACAAATTTAGATTATTTGAGTCATAAAATTCTTGTTAATATATGTTTATGAATGTGACTAATGTAAAGGTACAAATAAATATGTTCAAGTATTTAGAAGAACTTGGAGGGCTATGTATTGTTATTTTTGGTAAAATCGTAGTATATGGTTTCCATAGAAATACAATATATATTCCTATAATAGTTTTATATTCGTATCTTAAGTATGATGTTATGAATGATATAATTGACCATTTGAGATTATAGACGATATATCCAAAAATTAAATGGATGGGACTAGGGATAGAAGTGGCACTAGTGGAAAAATGTATTTCGACGTCGGTTTTTTTACATTTTGACGTCGGTTTTTAATCGACGTCAATAAAGGCAACGTAAAAAATATGTGTTTCAACGTCGGTTTTTATAAACCGACGTAAAAAACCTTCGCCATACGGGTCTTTGGCATTGGTTTATATAAAAACTGACGCCAAATTTCAGGGCCTCGGGGATCTTTGGCGTCAGTTTTTATATTAACCGAGGCCACAAATTAGGCCCTAGTGGTCTTTGGCATCAGTTTTTTTAAACCGACATTGAAATTCATAACCTCGGGGGTCATTGGAATCAGTTTTTTAGAAAACCGACGTCTAAATATGTATTATAAACGAGTTTTAAGGTCGGTTTTTGATAAAAATCGACTCAAAAAATACGTTTTATAAAAAAAATATTTTCCACATCGGTTTTCAAAAAAACTGACGTCAAAACCTCGAAACTCTGAATATTTGAATATAGATAGTTTCCCAAGCTTCGATTTGACTAGTTATGGAGCTAAAACGGACTTACAAATCAAAATTTATTGTCGCTGTAAGTTGTACCTCGTTATGGGTCGATAGATACAACTTTCTTCAAAGAATACATGAAAAAAAGAACCAAAATGAATATTCCAAATGAACAAAAAAAATATAATTAATGATTGAAACTAAATTTAATTCTTTTATTGGGCCATTTGAATCAATATGTTGTTTATCATTATTTCACTTCGTTTTAAGGGAGAACTCACGCGGTAATGAAAATAATGAGTGATAAAAAAATTCTCAGAAACTAATGAATCTTATGAAGAAGTTTTATTTTTGTATCTCAGTTAGAAAAATCCATCATCATCATTATAAAAATAATAAGATTTTTAATAATAAAGAAAACATTAATAATGATATTAAATGATGAAAATAAATACCTTGTACAAATCATCGATTGAATAATATCTGAAATATTTATTATATCGAAGATGTCAAAAATGTTGAACGAAATAGGATGAGCTTTTATATAGTGTAAATGAAAATTTCTACAGCGGCAATTCAATAAAATTTGAGTGGGATTTTGAAAATAGGAATGCGCATTGGAAAAAAATTGAAATATCGAAGCCGCGTATTTGAAATTTTACTTTTAATGTCGGTTAAATATATAACCGATGCTAAAAATATTCTCATGTTGGAGTATTAACGTCGTTTTTTGAAAAAACTATGCAAAAAATTGACTTTTAACATCGGTTTTTTGTAAAACCGATGAAAAAAAGGTACTTTTAACATCGGTTATTGAAAAAACCCGACGCCAAAAATCAAGTCATATAATCTCCAACTTCTGACACACATAACTTTTGATGTGTAAGTCTGTTTTTGCTCCACGACCTGTCAAATTGATGCATGAGAAATTATCTAAAACATTAATTTTGATATTTGGCATTGGGTTTTTGTAAAACTGACGCAAAAAATGTTCTTTTTAAGTCGGTTATTGAAAAAAAAACCAACGCCAAAAATCAATTCATATAATCTCCAACTTCCGATGCCCCTAACTTTTGATCCCTAAGTTCATTTTTGCTCCACGACCTGTAAAATTGAATCTTGGAAAATTATCTAAAAATTTAATGTTGATCATTGGCTTCAGTTTTTTGTAAAACCAACGCAAAAAATGGACTTTTAACATCGGTTATTGAAAAAAACCGACGCCAAAAATCAAGTCATATAATCTCCAACTTCCAATGTACATACTTTTGATCCGTAAGTCTGTTTTCACTCTACGACCAGTCAAATTGAAGCTTGGGAAATTATCTAAAACTTTAATTTTGATCATTGGAATCTTTTTTTTTGTAAAACCGACGCAAAAAATTGACTTTTAATGTCGGTTATTGAAAAAAACCGACACCAAAAATGAATTCATATAATATCCAACATCTGATGCCCATAACTTTTGATCTGTAAGTTCTTTTTCGCTCCAAGACCTGTCAAATTGAAGATTTGGAAATTATATAAAACATTAATTAGGATAATTGGCATCGGTGTTTTATAAAACCGACACAAAAAATGGACTATTAATGTCGGTTATTGAAAAAAACCGACGCCAAAAATCAAGTCATATAATCTCCAACTTCCGACGCCAATAACATTTTGATCCGCAAGTCTTTTTTCGCTCCACGACCTATCAAATTGAATCTTTTAACATTATATAAAACTTTTATTTTGATCTTTGGCCTCAGTTTTTTGTAAAACTAATGCAAAAAGGGACTTTTAACGTTGGTTATTGAAAAAATCCGATGCCAAAAATCAAGTCATATAATCTCCAAATTCTGATGCCCATAACTTTTGATCCCTAAGTCCGTTTTGACTCCATGACCTCTCAAATCGAATCTTGGGAAATTATCTAAAACTTTTGTTTGATATTTTGTGTCAGTTTTTTGTAAAACCGACGCCAATAAGGGCCTTTTAACGTCGGTTTTAGAGAAAATAGACCTCGAAAAGTTTAAAAAAAAATCGGCATCGGTTTTTCAAATAACCGATGCCTAATATTTTAATTTTTTTAATTTCAATATCGGTTTTAGAGAAAACCGACACCGAAAATAAATCTTATGGCATCGGTTTTCCAAAAAACTGACGCAAATTTTTTATTTTTTTTTCGACATCGGTTTTCCTGAAAACCGATGCCGAAATGTTTTTTTAAAATTATTTTCCGCGTCGGTTTTACGAAAAAATGACGCCGAATTTTTTTTTCAATTAGTTTCAGTGTTGGTTTTCCTCAAAACCGACGCAGTAAATTGGTTTTTTATTATTATCAGCGTTGGTTTTCTTCAAAGCCAATGCCAAAACATTTTTTTAAAAAATTTCATTGTCGGTTTCTTGAAAACCGATGCGAAATATCATCGGATACTTGTTTATAGCGTTGGTTTTTTTTTAAAACTGACGCTAAAAATTTCCCGCACATACTATTCACATCTGTTTTTAAAAAACCGACGTTATTACGATGACGTTAAAAACCATATTTCTACTAGTGTGGGTTTGAATACAACTAAATGGGAGAGTCACCATGATCCACCACCAGCTAAACAATATGATGCATCTGAGATTGATTTTTTACATTCTACAATGGATCATGTTTTACACCCAATACATCATGGAATGATTAACATAGTTCTTGTTCAGGTTGGAAATTTTCCTAGAGCTATAACTATTTATCACTAGGACATCCAGATCAATCATCCTCAATACTTTTAAGGAAGTGAATAACCTCATGATGTTGGGGACTAAATTGAGTTCATTGGGGGAATAATTAATATAGTAGATAACCTGGTGAATTTTATGTGGAATAAGGATATATTCAGGAAATAAGGACCTATTAATAAGTGTTTGGGAGTTATGAATTGGGTGATAATATGTAAAAATATTACATGGGAGAAGAGATGGGATATTTTCTTCAAGTAGTTCTTATATGGTTTGATAATGGAGAAATATGGTATGAAGTTTATGGAGATTCAAAAGGGACTAATGTTAGTGTCTTTACTCTTCTCATTTTATTGATTTTTCACTTTTATATTCATTTGGTTTGAGAATGGAATATAATGAATGAGAAATGAGATCATCCTTTGACCTTAATTGAGGAATCTAGTCATGGAATTTTAAATAAAGATATATCTAGAGGTTCTTTGTAAGGTCTTAGTGATATAGAGGAGTCTGGATGGTGAAAAGGGAATCTGTTTTCCTTCATCATTCATTGGATCAATGATTTCCTAATCTGGGGATGAAGTGGGATCCACTTTAGGTTCAATGAATATTGGAATTTCATTACCCCCCTCTATAGATCTGAATATCCCTATTATATCAATAGTGGATATAGATGGCATTGTTATAGATTTTATCAATAACTGTAGATGCAGCGTTATTATTTTTGGAAGATGGGTAATCTTCAGTAGTTTTATTTGAAGAAATTGTAGATTGGTTTTTATAGTGGTTATGTGTATAAATAGAGCGTGACCATGGTTTCTGGATGAGGACCTAAACAATAGACATTAACCCCATAAACATTAGTGACCTAGGAGAGTTATGTGCCTCAGGGGAAAGCCTTCGTAGATGTTCAAATGTAAGACCTCAAATTTTTATGCACCCTATTTTCGAGTAAATTAAATTTATTTGATGTATTATGGTTCATAATAAACAATTTTAAACTTTTTTAATATTCTATAAAAATTTATGTGGCACTAAAAACAAAATCATCATAGTTTTTGTTAGACACAACACTGAGTTTCTATGAAACAACATTTTATTATTATAATTATTTAAAGAATATTATTATATCATAGCCATTAAACATAGTATTATTAATAGTAATAAGTAATTTTCAAATATTATTTAGAATTTTTTAAATAAAGAATATATATTTATAATAAAATACATAGATTCTTATAATGTCCATATGTTTTGGAAAATATTATTTTCCCACAACAAATTAATTTTTTAGGTTATTAAAAGAATAATAAAAAAGTTAATTTTACCCATTTTTAGAAATTTAATTAAATAAAATAAACATAAATTTTTAATTAAAAATTTCAAAATAATCATTGGGTAAATTTTTGGGATTTTTTTGAAATATTATTTTTTATGAATATTGAAATGTACTAAATTTAAATTGAAATTTTATATTACATTTAATTTATTTATATAGTTACATTATATATTAATTTTGATTTGAAGTATAATAATATAAATTATTAATAAATTAATCTAATTTAGTTCATTTGAATAAATTTCAAATAGGAATTGTATTTAAAAACAATTGATACTTTTGAGTTTTTTCAATTTAAAAAGTCATCATCTCACCCCAATTGTCGAATAAATTTTTAAATAATTTATGCGACTTATATTTTTAGAATTTCGAAAAATGGATTTCATATTTTGAATGAAAATAATTTACAATTTAAAATTTATAATTCATTGAACATAATTTATGACCAAATTAATTATTGAATGCAATTAAAATTAATTATAGTGATTAAGGTAAAAATGAGTTTACTTAATGACATAAACGTAGCATATACAGTGTAAGAATGACCCAAGAATTGTCTAAAACCAATTATATGTCCATATTGTGACCTTAAAATGTATTTATCGAATATTATGTGTCATATAATCCTATTGATTTTTACAAATGTGGGAACCACACAATTATTTTCAAAAATACCACGTGTTTCATTTCCCCTACTTTTAAAAGGGTACTCACCCCCTCAATTATTCACACCAATCAAGAACATTGAATCTAAAAAAACATGACCAAATCTACTCCCAACATCCCTATGATCATTCTATAATCCTCCCTTTGTGAATAAGTCCAACCAAGGAATCCTTTTGGTGCAAACCAAAAGGAGTTACCAAATAAAGAGGCAACATCCTTCCATAAGCACATTTGTTTTATTTCTTTCTCCACTACCTAAATTTTACTTATTTATTGATTATATTATAATCTATGTAGATTAAATATAAAGATAATTTTTTATCTTAATGGTACTACCTATAATAAAATACACATTTATCAAATGGGATACACAATCATCGTTCGTGTGTACGACAAACTACCGCCTGAAAAACAGATGTTGTTCGTTCTCCCAATAATATATTTAAAGGTTTATAATAATGAACAAATATAATTCCTATATGATATATATGATATTTATGATTTATTTATTCTTTTTTTAATTATTTCTTAAATACATAACTTTATTATTTCCATTGTTTGGGAATATGATAACATCGTTTATTGACATGTGGACTACCATCTCCTCAAAGTGATGTGATTTGTTCATGCTGGAATGTATAATCGGTATTATAAATATAAATATGTGAAATATATATTAAATAAAAAATATAATGTAATTATAATCTATGTATATATATCATGTTATTTTTATTCTTTTAAAAATACAACCAGAAAATGAAAACAATAATAATGCCTAAATATGGTCTACAATCTCCATGAACACTGTAATTCATTTCCTATTACTATAATTTTTAAATTACTAAAAATAAATATATAATGAATATATATGATATTTATATAATAATTAAAATTAGGAGAATAATTAAATCATTATCTAAGTTAGAGAAGTAATAATTCAAAGTCAAAACAAGAATGAAAAATGGTTATTACCTAAAACGCAACATTAAAATCGAATTGTTAATAAATATGAAATTTAATGTCATATGTAAATAAAATATGGATTTATATAAATGAATATATTTCCTTTTTATATTTATAATAAAAAAAATATTTATAATACATGAGGTTTTAATGAGTGTGACATGAGTGAAGACGAAAGGTAAGAGAATTTCCTCTCACTTTTAATATACAAGGGATACATGCCATATTCAAAACTCAATTATTTCATTTTATGTATATAAAACCTATGAATTTATTATATGATTATTATTCATAAATTTATTGTTATTTAAATATATATTTTTTGATACCTATTTTGGGGAGTTTTATGGATCAAAAGTAACCAAATCAGTAAGGTAATTTTCTCTAAATTTTCCTTCTCCGAGACACAAGTTTTGTTATGCATCTATATTGTATTACAAGATGTATATAATTCCCATTGACCTATTTTATCATGAATATAATTTTTTCTCTTGATATATTATGACTATTTTAACATCATTCTCTCATCGGGATTATGATTCAATGATACCTAAGTAGTATTATTTTATTGCTTCAATCTCATCTTTATACGGATTTTTGGCGATTATGATTCCATTGATAAAATATCATGATCCATATCTCAATAAATAAAATTAAATATATTATCCTTTGTTTACTAATTATATATTCCTATATTATTACCATTTTCTAACTTCTTAGTACATAGAATAATTAAATAATTTCTTAACGTAAAATATGACATTATTTTCCACATCTAATTGAAAACTATTTTCTTCCTAAACAAGGTTTTTTGAAAATGTTTTCAAAAGTGTTTTTAAATGGCATTTTTTGATTATTTTCAAATAAAAGTTATTCCAATGATATTTATATCATTATTTATAATTTAACAAAGCTATTTTGAAAGATAAATTCTTTCAAAAAAATTTATATTATAAAAATAATTTTCAAAAGAAAAAATGATATTTTCTTCAAGAATTTTTTTTAAAAATGTTTTTTTTGAAATTAGTTTCCATCTAATATAACATATGTTATTTTTAATCATGCTTATATAAGGATATTATCTAAGTGTACCATTCATATTCTTTCTCTTAATGGTAAATGTTTTGATGAAATGATGAATTTGAATCCTGATTCTCATTCGTGGGTTTATGATTATGGATCATGTTTCTATTTATTGTGATATATTTTTTTGAATCCTGCTTATTTTCATGGGTTATTATTTGATGAAATTATTATTAATCATGTATTATTTACACATTTTGTGATACAATTACATTTTTATGATACCCATTTCATTTCTTGTCTTATGATATAATAAATGATAATGATCTTGTGGCACATGTATGTATGATTTTATTTTGAGATGGGTGGTACCTATATCTAAATCTAATTAATTAGTTAAATATTTATATATCATGACATAGACATGGATAGAACAACAAGTGTACATGATTCAGTATTGGAATTTGTTCGTTATTATGATCTAGGGATTGAACCTTTGACCAATATGATGGTCATGGGAGTGAACCATGACTATAAGGATAGTTTAGGGAGTGAACCCATTCCAACAAGAAGGCATTGGAATTAATATCTATCTAACATAGACATAAATTTATATTCTTTTTTTATTCCACAATTCCATTCCCCATTCCCTTTTTATTCTTTCATGGATTGTGATCTTGATTCCCATAAGATTCATATATTATGAACTGCTAATATTTATTCCATGAATCTTGATTATGTTATTTGATATGCAAGGTATGACCTTCTAATGTTATTATACTATTCTCATAACCTTATTCTCATGATTATGATTACCTGTCTCCCCTGTTTACCCTCACTATGTATCTGAGCTCACCCTTTCTTATGTCCCCTTTCCCCAGGTTATGAAGATGTGTATTGGGTATGATGCATCTAAGAAGGATTCAAGTCATGAAGAACCAAATGTGAGATAATTTAGCTGACGTACATACCAGTGTTTATCTTTCTATGTTTCCAAAGGAACTAAACAAATATGGTCTTTGAGTACCTATTTTTTTATTGTATTATGTATTCTGAAAAAAATTATTTTATATCTACTTATGGTAAGTGGGAGTCCCTATAGGTAGGTTGAGTATATGGATATGACTAGATTATAGCTGGTGGTAGATATTTAATGTCTATTGTCTGAGATATTTACTGTATCAAAAATATTCTATCTTATTCCTTCATTAATACAAGATCTTCCCAATCATTTATATCTTCTCAATTTTTATAGAATTTATTCCCCAATTATGATTTATTTCATATTTATTTATCTTGATATACCATTGAGGAAGAAAGTGGATCACCCCTAAAGATTCCTATTATTTTATATAGTGGGTTATTATATGTTCATATATGTAACTTTATAAATTTAAAGATGAGTATATTCGATATGATATTCATAATAGACCAGATGACTAGTTATCAGCCACACTTGGAATACTATAGAGGATGTGACTAATTTATTGGGCCATAGGGGGAGAATTTTGTGGTGGATGGAAAATGGTATATTAGAGTAGGATGAATATATAATAGCTTCATTTTTTTAAAAGGAATCTATTTTAGATAGAGTATTAGAGAAGTAACACCTTGATTAAATGAACAATGGAATAATAGTATTTTAAATATGAAACTTATTGTATCGACCCAGGTAATTATAGAACAATAATTTTGATTTCAATTATTACTTATGAATAAGATATTAATATTATATTAAAGGGGACACTTTTTCTGATAGTGTACTCAACACGCAACAATGTATTTCTCTGAAATATTATATTTCACAGAATTTTTCATTACACCGAAAAATAATATAATATTATTATTATTTTAAATGGTAGTTAACTCCTAGAAGTTTTTTTGGAAGGAAGGAATATAACTCACCATATTATAAATAAGCATGTGTGATAATTGTTTTTACGTTTATCCAATAGAATTTATAGGGTTAAATTGAGAATAAATCTAATTTTAAGCATAAATACTATAATATTTTTAAATGGTAGTTTTAACCCTTTTTGATAACGAACCCTTTTTAAAAATAGTTTTTTAACTTTTATATGTTCCATTTGACAAGATAAACGTATTATATATAATAGGTACATAAAAATATACATTGGGTAATTTTTTTTGTATTTTTCTGAAAAAGTTCAATTTTTGGGGAATAGTGATAAATACTGTATTTTAAGTCCAAATTATCTTTTCATCTAGTTTATTTATATGGTTACATTATCATTTTAATTTGGTGTAAAGTGTAATAAGATTATGTTTTTACCATTTAATCCAATTTTGTTCAATGAAAGTAATTTAACTTTTTAATTAGACATAAACACATGCCAATCTTTTGATATTTATTATTTATTAAAAACACGATTTTTGGTTTTGACAACAGAAATTAATTTTAAATTAATTTATACTACAACTATGTTTTGATTTTATAAAAATGGATTCTATATTTTGAATCAGGAGATAAAAATTTTTTAAATAAGAAAATTTTATTTTTAGACATTATGAATAGTAACTCTATTAAATATTTTATTCCCCGTTGTAAAACGATAAATCCGGTAAATAAGGATAAAAATAATATTACAATAATATTAAATTACATTAACACAAGTCTTAATATTATTGGTTGAGATAATTACGACTATGGGAATCATTGGGCCAGTTTTAGGATCTCATGGAGCCACTTGTGTTTGAAAATTACATTTAATTATATTTAATTTAAAGTTAAGGAAAATATAACATAAAAAAATTTCTTTTACTAAAACAATTTTTATGTGGGTTTATATAAGTTATATATTAAAATATAATCATTAATTAGAAATTGAAAAATATTTCCTATATCTTGATATTTTATTTTTAATTTTGATACATAAAATAAATAAATTTATTCATGACAAAATGATGATGTAGTGATTACCATATTAATGAATGTTTTAAATAAATGAGATTATAAAAATTAAAATAAATTTAATTTGAAACTTTTTATGCCATCCATGAATTTTATTTATGATTATTACTTTCTATATTTGAATTTGTAAAGTTCATTCAAATAAATCAAGCTGTTATTGTTTTTTAAAATTCATGATATGTAAAGTATATAAATTGACAAAAAGGGTTTTTAAATCAAATACTATTTTATTAAATAATATAATAGTCCTAAAAATATAATATTCTTCCAAATTACTTAGTTAAAGTTTAAAATGTAATTAATGAACCAATAGTGGTTCTATTGGAATTTTATAGTAACATTATGAACTATATTATATGAATATACATGAAGATGTTATAAAAGTTAAAATAGTTAACTAGTGGTTAAAGATAAGAGATAATGTTTATTTTATGACCTTAAAAAGTATAAAAACCATTTTATAAGAGTATTTAAGACCAGTTTAATCTGATATTACAATTATATAACTTTGGTGTTATTATAATTCAAAAATCAATTAATAATAAAATAATATTTCCGGACATTCTTAAAGTGCCCCTCCTACATCTTATTAAAGGAAACCACCTCAAACCAATTACTAAAACATATTGAGCATGTTGGCTCTTCCAAAATATTATCCAATAAGATCCCAACATATGTCTCTTCCTCATAGAAGACTTACCTTGGTCATATGGCAATTTAAGAAATCCCTTTGCGTCAAATCAAAAGAAGTTACCCGATTTGGTGTCACATCTTCTCTCACGTTCTTTTCTATTATTTTCCTTCTCCAATACATATGATTTTATTATTATTTTTTTAAATAACAACACAAGTATCCTCAGCATAATAGGTTGTTTTTATTAAATATATTATAAATAATCTTAAAAAAACATCTGTTTAATGGGTATAGAAAATACTTTTTCTGTGGACGGCGTACTACTACCTCATGAAATAATGATTGGTCAATATTATCCTACTATCTCTTATGGTGGCCATTATAATGGAACTAAAATTATATATGATATATATGATATTTATTTTAATTTTTTATATCTATTATTCAGTAATTATCATTTATAATATCAAATTATGTTTTTAGTACTGTATAAATATGATAATTTCATTTGAGGAAATGCAGACTACCGCCCCTCAATATGATATGACTCGTTCATTCCAAAAATGGAATGTATAAAAAATGGAATTAGTGAAATTATTTAATTTATATAAAATATTATATTATACTGGAATTATAATATACCTATGTATCATTTATTTTTCATTCCTTTAAATATGAAAAGAAATGAAAGTAGCGTTTATGCGTACACACAGCTTACCATATCCATAAATGATGCATTTCATTTCTTCTATCAAAATGTTTTGGACTATTATAAATACATATATACTAGATATATATGATATTTAATTCTTCAAAACTATTTTGGAGATAATTTAATTTTGTCCACATGGACAATTTTTAATTATAACAAGATCATTTTTTGACACAACTACCCAATAACAACAAAACGACCAATATTAACTTAAATTATTATGAAATTTTTATAATGTGGTAATAAGTGATATTAAAGGAATGATAAACTTGAAAAATGATCTTAATCAATTATAAATTAACTTATGTTTATTATTTTGGAAACTAATGAACAAACGAATCAATTATAACATGAGGTAAGGGACTTCGTCTCAATCTTGTTTCATTTAGGCATGTTTTGATAATATACACCTCCTTTTTTTCATGGTGTATAACTATCCTCTTTTACATTTACTTTAATTCAAAGGGAATCTTTTTTCTACAAATTATTTTACTAAATTACAAAGGGAATGTTTATAAAATATGTGGAGATAATGACATTTCTGATGCCGCGAGCATTATTTGATATTTGGATTCCTTTACAAACTGTATTTTTTTAAAAGGGAAATAAATACCATATACCCATTTTTTGTATTTTGGTATTGAAATTTTTTTCCAATGGATTGAGTATTTCAATATCTTGTGATTATTACTTTTGATTGGAAATGAAATGGTATTAGTGAAATGCTGATATTTGTAACATTTTATTTGTTATGATTATATAATGGTACTTGGACATTTGACTGGTGGTTATGTGATAAACCAATGACGGGTGGTTAGCTGATAAATCAAATTATGGGATGTTCCATGATAAACGAAGGACAGGTGGTTACGTTATAACCTCCAATTCATTTGGTATGGGAGTCTTCCGTATGGCTATTCCATTTAGTGATTTGTGCAGAAGTTGACTCTATTTTAATTCCATTTCAGTATGTTTATATCCCATGTAAACTTATATGCTATATTTTTTTCTATGGGATTTTTGATAATATTTTTGTTATACAATTGGTCACCAATGGTCTTATATTTAGTGAAGTGTTTATGAAACTTCATAATTGTAAAAGTTATTACTTTAGGATAAAGTATTAATGTTTTACTTGTTTTTTTGAAAAAATAATAGTTTTCCTTTTTTATGTATCCCTTACGGTGTATTTATTCTCATCCCATGTTTTGAAATGTTTTTCACAGGACATAAAGATAAATAGGTTCAAGGATGGGATCAATGAAAAGTCATGCTATTTAAATCATAGAACTAAACACATCTCTTTTTAAAGAGTTTTTTTATGAAAAAATGGATAGTGAGTAGAAGTGTCTACATTTAATATTCAATTTGTTATGTATAATTTATGGCTCAATTCTCTAAATCTCTAGACCGAAAAATATCATCAATGTGGATTATCAACTTAATTTAAGATTATGTAATGTTTAAAGATGTGGCCTTACAATTATAATAGCGCCATTAAATTAGAAAGTATAAATAATATTAACAAATTTATGAGATCTATATATATATATATATATAAATTTCCTAATAGATATAAATTTATTGATCAAATATTATTAAATAATAAATAAATTGTTGGTAATGTAATTTTATTCTTTAAATATATGTTTTCTTTAGAAAATATATTTTATTTTGTTTGGAAAAAAATTTGTAAATATTTTTTAGTGATTTTAGAAAATTAATTTTATAAAATAAAATAAATTTTTGAAAATATAATATTTAAATTAACATCATGTGAATATTTGTGATATTTTAGAAAATAATATTTTTTATTTATTTTTGAAAAATTTCGATTTCCAAAAAAAAATCCACTATCTTCAAAAAAATAATAAACATAAAAATCACATTGTTTTTATATTTTGATTTGAAGTAAAATAATTATTCTATAGTTATATTAAATCTAATGAATTACTTTTTTTATCATGTTTATATTATATTTTTGTAAAAGTTATTTTTAAGGGTTTAAAAACCATTTTTCGAATAAATATTTTATAGTGCATAATATTTCTCAATTTTAATTAATCAAAACACACACTAATGAGTAATGATTTAAATTAAATGTATAGATTATATAAATATATATTAATTAAAATTCATATAATGATGATTACTATTCTATTAGTAAATATAAATCCATCATATGATTGAAATATGCAGTACTTAAAAAAAAAATTCATTTGGTGGGGGCTTAATTTAAAATTAAATTATTCTCCATATTATAATTATATTTAGTAATCTTGTTTCCATTATTGGAATCACAATAACTAATATAATAATATATATTCAACATAATTTTTTTTATCATGAATAGTTAAAAGAATACTATTCTATTATCATGGTGAAGGTGAAAACATGTCTACCAAGGGGATAAACTAAAATGGAAAGGATTGAAATTACTAGAAAACATGTCTAAATAATATTTTTTGGCTATATTTGGACCTTTTTAATTATAATACATTATAATGGTCCATTTAGAATCATTTAGGATGTAAAAAATATTGGTATATCATATTCATTAATAACATTAGAAGTATTCCACTCAACTCACTTATAAGAGGCCCCCTTATCATCCAAATAAATTTGGTATATCCAATCCCTACCCATAATAATTATGTTCTTACCTATACATGTACTTGATCCCCTAGGATTATCATAATTTAATAATAATATGTATTTCGGGCCATCATAAGGATGTTTTCTAAAGAAGAGGTATCATGCTTAGCCGATCGTTTTAATTTTATTTCTTTGTAAACATCCTTAAAATATTCAAATATTATTCTAATACAACATCAAAAGTGTCTAAAATATAATGAGATGTTATTATGATAATTCAATAACCCAAATCCATGTTCTCTTCTATTAAATGGGAAACAAATCCATCATTCATATGTAAAGTGGACTATCGCCTCACGAACTGATGTAATTCATCTTATATCATCCACAATTAACTCATATTATAATGATTTATTTAATTTTAATATATTATATTTGAATCATAATTATACTATTGGAATTTTTATATCACAAATTTCTTTTTTAATTTCCAATCCATGGGGGATACGATAACTATGATCGTGTATGTGATGAAATACTATTTCATGAACCAATTTGTTTTTTTCACTATTGGTTTCCATTAAAGTTAATTTGGATAAAATTAAGGAAAGTATTTGATTTAAATGATATAATTATTATATTCATGTAAAATTTATCATTCTGAAAGGATAATATAACATTTACATTATTTCCATTTCATTCACTGAAAAAAATAGTATCCTTCATGCGTATATGTAGACTATTGCCTCTATAACGATGATTGATTCATTTTTACTCAAAAAATCACATAGATGATATATTATTGTATATTTTAAAAAATATTACGGTATTTATTATATTTTTTTATTTTTATAAATAAAAAATATTTCTTAATTCATTTTCATTGCGGACATTGAAAAAATGAAAGGGTTGACCATGTATACATACGACATATGGTCTCCCTGATTGCAACATAGATAATTTTTTATAACCTTATTCGAAATTGGTTCTAAGAGTATAAATTATATATAAAATTTATAATTATTTCTTAGTTTTTATTATAGGGATGATGTGACAATGAAATTATTGACCTAGTTCAACATAATTGTTTCGTTTTGAATCAATGAACAAAATGTCCTGAAAACACATGATGTGGAATTAGCCGATTACATATTTTAATAAGACATTAAAATAAATAAATTATGAATTTAATTATATCACCTTGGACATTTGATATTTTCTTATTCAATAAAATAATAAATATTGTCTTATAATATATAGAATTAAAATTATGTATATGGAGTATACTGACTCGAGGTTAGAGACATTATTTAAATCATCCTTCATTTAGGTATATTTTAATTTTCGGCACCCATTTATTTTGTATGGAATATAATGTGACCATTTTAAATTTAATATAATTAATAATTCATAAATCATGGTATTTTACATTCCAATATGTATTATTTCATCTAAGTGGATTAGTCTTGAAAGTAACCTTGTGTGAATAAATTCTAAACTCAATTTCCTTTTGTGGCATTATAACTCTTCTTCATTGACTCCATTATGACATGATTATTTTTGAATTTAACTAAAAAATTTTATTATGTAATTCCATTTTTTGTATATTTATATTTTTTACAAGTAATTTGTTAATTGATTAACTCTTAAGTCAATGATTTGATATTTGGTTGGGACTTCATGTTAATTTTCCTTTATTGATCAATATTTTAATTTTATGAAGAAATTTTATTTATATTGTTTATTAAATACCCCTTATCCATGTAATATCAATAATAATTCATAAATAATGGTTTTTCATGTTTTAATTTGAATTATCTCATCCCAGGGGATTTCACTTAAAAGATACCAAGTGGTAATTAATTTCATAACTCAGTTTCATGTCATTGGATTATTTTAATTATTCTTAGTTTATGATATTATATGATTTTTTACATAATTATTTTTCATTGTATTATATTGTATTTACACTTTATTTATATATATTTTGATTTTATACACATTATGTAGTTATTAATTAATTATGACTTCAATCTTAAGATCATTGTTAGTGTTCCTCATCTCAAATTGTCTTCTTTGGGAAACATATTATGTTATAAACTGATATTATTTTATGATGTTTATTTAATTAAACTTTTATATATTATACCACAAATATCTTTATATTATTGGGATTGAATGTTTCATTTTATAAAATTTATTTCATGGGAGTAGTTATTTAAATGTTATGAAATTGGCATGGGTATATGCTTCAATCTCATTTAAATAGAGATTTTTTTCTTAAATTTACATTGAAGGAAATTTATTGATAATTATATAATGAAAAAATTAATTTTATTCTCCTCTAGTTATTCACAATATTTTTAATTAATAGTTCCATTTTCCCCCCATTATTACTTTAAATGGTGCAGAAATTATTTTAAAAAAAATATTACCTTATTTTTCCCCTTGTAAGAAAATAATTTTTATTTAAATGTATGATTTCTAAAATGTATTCAGAAAATATCATTAAAAAAACGGGTCCATAAAGCTGTTTTACATGGTCTTTGACCTTATTTTAAATGTTTTTTAAGTAAATATCTTAACATTTTCAAAATGGATCACTTTTCATTTGTTTTATTAAATGTTGGATTTTTTTTATTTTGAAAATTTACATAAATAATGGACTTATTAATAATCATAGGTGATCCTGAAATAAATGATATGATATGTGAACCCAAGGTTATCAGTTTTCAAGATTATTTTAAATTTATTGTACTTTCATAATATTTTATTAATTTTTTTAAAATTGTTTCTAAATAAATTGGTTATTATTGTAGAGACCCGTATATTGACGTACATTGACATTACATTACATTTTCAGAATACTTAGTACATAAAAAAAACACACACGTAAGGATCGTAATAGTTCAGTTTCTTTGGAAACTCGGAATATAATCTTCTAATCCTGGTGAAAGATCTTCAACATCCCCCATAAAGATCTTCCTTTTTTTTCCTAAAACATTTCTTTATATCCTGGGGAAAAGAAAACATAAAAGGGTGAGCTCAAATGCTCAGTAAGGGTAAACAAAAGAAATATCAATCACATCATATACATAAGCACATAACTTTTGGAAATCTTAACCTGCAAAAGAGATCATAATTTCCTAACATGGGGTAAATCATGGTAGTGAAATGTAATCACAATAATCATAACATAAAACATTAAACTTTGTGGCATTCACACATAATCATAGAGAATCATTTCTTGTTAGTCAAGACTCATTGCCAAGACTATCTTAGTGTAAAAAGTCCCTTTCTGAACCGAGTCACCCTCGTTTCAGTCCGACTTCACTGAACCGGTATAACATACCATTCCAGCCATGTCTATCTCATGAGATATAAAATCTTTACCCAATGCATTGGAGGGAGATATAGGTCTCACCCATCTCATAATGATACCATTCTTATGTGTGCCACAAAATCATAAACCATACATCATTTCATAACCCATGTAATGAAAATGAGATTCTTAAACAACATGACATCATAAAACAATTCATATAAGATAAAGGAATTCATAAAAATAATTCCATCACAACATAATCAAATCAATGTAATAATAGGGATAAAAACAGAACCCTATATTATCTTAGATGGAAAATAATTTTGATAAAACACTTGAAATGAATTCTTGAGGAAAATATCCTTTCTTCTTCAAATTTTTTTTCCTTTCTTAATATGTCATACAATTATAAACTAAAATAAGTTGATTAAAAATAAACTTGAAAACATTTAAAGGAAGATTCTTGGAAATAATTTTTAAAAATCCATTCATGCCGTATAAGTTAAAAAAACATTCTTTTCGTACTTTTGTTGGAAAAGTCAAAAAGTACCTCGTATGAAAAACGACAAAATATTCCTTTCATATCTTTTACTAAATAGTCACCGAAGGGTAAAATTGGATATAAACTATTTTAGGTGGAAGTAATTAATATTAAATATTGATGAAACATGGATTTGGATGATAAAATACACCCTAGTAAATACCAAAGTATAAACAATCTCGGATAAAAATGAGATTGTGATATTTTCATTACCTTAGGTTCGATTTGCTTTGTACGTGTCCGAAGCTCCTGTATAATGGTTTAAATAATGTCATTGACTAATTCCAGAATCACACTCATTGTTATTATATCATAAATGTTTCACTTATGACTTTATTTTAACCATTCTTTTGTAAATTCCATGTTAAAGAGTGTTTTGGGTAAAATCGATTCATTTGTCGTAGGTGTTTGGACTTGTTGTTATTGACATTATTATTACTTATATCATGATTTATTTACTTAAAAAATATAAAACATGATTTATATATCATATTTATTCAGTATATATATATAATAGATAGATAAAGGAAATGAAACACACCGTTCATGGAGATGGTAGTCCGTACGTATGCATGAACGCTGTCTTCGTTTCCTTATTGAGTTGAATGGAATTAAGTAGATGAAATTCATATATATACACATAAATCCAGTATCATTATTATGTCATATATTTCATGATTACTAATTATATATACTTTATAATCATTCATTAATGGTTAAAGTGGAGAATGAATCTCATCGCATCGTGGAGACGGTATTCCGTACGTACGCACGAGCGGTGATATCGTTCTCATGATCGTGAACTTGTGTTGAAGTGTATGTATAATATTCCAGTATCAATATCAATTTATAATAATCATATATAGTTACTCATTACACCATTATACCCATCCAACTAAGGTGGTGGCGGAAAATAGATTACACCACGGCGTGGAGACGTTATCCCGTACGTACGCACACGCGGTGATTTCGTTTTCCGTAGGATGGATAGATGGTGAAATAATATTGTTTCATACTTATAATAACATATCAGTATATGAGTGATACTGATTTTATTACTTCATAATGAAACAACCTAAGAAGAAGGAGTGGAAGAAGAAATAAAGGTGAAAGAATCGGTAACAGAAATTACCTCTTCTTTGAAGCGCCTCTTTGAGACCTCCTCTTAGGGAACTAAAATTAGTCTTTGAGGAAGACCAGAACCTCTATGATGTTGCTAGGGAATTGTAGAAGAGAATTGGGCAGGGTTTGGACGAGCTTGAAGTCTCAAAGTGGTGTGAGGAAAAGGGGGAGGAGGTGTCCTTTTATAAGGGAGGGGAGGGGCACCTTTGGAATAACTAAAACTATTATTTTATTATAAAGTCAAGTTCGGTTTTAAATAGCTCCAAATTGATTTATTTAGAGGATAAGGTGGGGATGGGTCTCAATACTCTCATCCAATAGGTTTAGACAAGTTTAGGTTATTATTTTAACCTTATCAATTAGATTTAACTCTAAGTTAAATAATTTAACTTTTACCGTGTCTTTTTGTTTTCTTACACTATATGGTTACTAAATTTACTATATAAAGCCACAATAACCCCAAGTTGTTTATTATTAATATATATAATATTATCTAAGTCATTTGGCCGAACCATAGATTTTTAGGAATAAAATAACAATTAATAATATAATATTTGTTTTAAAAACTATTTTATGTCAATTTTGACACTATTTGGTACATGATTTTTATGAAATTCATAACAGAATGATAAGTTCGAACCAAGTTACTTAAATCAACAATAACATGTCATATTAACCTATAAAATTAGTTTAAGTCATAAAAAGTCTCAAATTACATTTATTTGGGAAGTTCTAACATCAATTATGTCAATATTTCATTAATATGACAATTACTGCATCATCTTTGTGTCATAGTAAATGATAATTATTTAATCCATAAAAATTATAAATAAATTCTTATGATGTATATAATTGTATTAGATTCTTGGAGACTATTAAGTTTCGAAGTTTCATTAAGTTTATCACTAGATTAAAATTATTATACTTATAAGATTTAAGAAAGTGACATGTTGTCACATTCTTTGGTTTTAATAATAATTAAATTATTTTCATTGAAAAAATTTAATTAAATGAATCTAATCCGACCCTTAGGTGATATGGGTCGACTTTTAGTCATCCCATAGGATTTTGACATTTTTTAGGATAATTTTAAAATATTATATTTACCCTTAATTACCCGATTTACCTTTAACTTTGATAAATAAAATTTACCGTAGTTACTATTCATAATTCCCAAAAATAAAAAGTAGCTTATTAACATAATTTGGATCCACTGGTTCCAAATATGGAATCCATTTTTCCAAATTCCTTACACAAAAGTTGCAGAAATTAAATTAAAATTAATCCCGTTGTCGAAAGAAAAAGGGTTTTCTTTAAAACATTGCAAAAGATTGAATTGATTTAACCTACGAATTCAAGGTAAAATCAATGATAATGTCATACATTATATTAAATGGTAAACATATATTCTATTTATAATTTAAAACCATTCAATATTATACTTTAACCACTTAAGATATTATGATGAAAAAAGTTATTTTTAATTAAAATATAGCGTGTTTTTACTATTCATTAAAATATGAAAGTTATCGGAAAAATATCAAAACTTTATCTAATGTAAATTTTTATATCCTGATTCAAAAGAGTAATTTTATTTCGTCAAATTGAACTAATAAACATGTCAAAAACTAGATTTAATGTGGGTGCGCCATCAAAAGGCGGCAAAACTGCATTTTTTGAAAAATACTTATTTTACCCGAAAAATTTATTTTGTTCTTATACCATGTTCTAGAAATGTGTAAGATGAATAATAATGTTATAAAATTCAAAATTTAGTTAACACTATTCATAAAGGATAGTTCCTGACAATATTATAATAATATATCGTTGTTTATTAAAACCCAGTATTACGTACAACACACGCTGTCGAGGAAGGTCGCGATTGCGTGTAATGCAAGCCAAGTCAGGGTTGCGTGTTATGAAAGAATCCTTCATTGTTTCATATAACATAATCCAACCATATTTCATTTATACATTGAATATATATATATATATATATATACTCAATGTTGCGTAGAATAACTATTATCAAAATTGTGTGTAACACGGTCCAAGAATAGTGTTGCGTATACTGCAAGCTAATACAGTGTTGCGTATAGCGCAAGGTAATCTTGGTGTAGAATACAACACAATACATTAATGAAATTTAAATAATATTTTTCATAAAATCTCGGGGTGTTACATTCTACCCCCCTTAAAATGAATTTCGCCCTCAAAATTCGTCAGGGTTATAAATGGTTTACTACTTGAAAGTTTCTTAAATAGAAACCCACATCGTAAAAAGGAATACCAAAACCAATCTTTAAAAACAAAAGTATGAAACGTAATGGTTACCCAAATAAACTAATCAATGGGTTTCCACATAGGTGAAAATATGGATATGGAAGAAAAATCTAACCATCATGGTTTGATGGAGAGTGGTAGAGAACATGGCTATGGAAAAGCCAACAATCACAAATCCATAAATTTTTGACGATCTAAGGTACCATCTGATTAATCAGATATAAGAGAACTAGGACAACATTTTTGGTTTTCAAGATCGTTTCCCTAAAGTTGATGAATTTGAATTAGAATAAATACTTACATTATTTTGGAACAATATCACTGTTGTTCGTGCCTTGAACAATTTCTACTTCATATCATAAATAAATGAAGTTGATTTTGTTATTCGTGAAGTGTTAGCAGATCATGTGATAGAATGACGGGTCATTCCATCTGTCTCAAACAAAAGGTTAGCAAAAGTTATTAAATATACATAAGTCATTCTATAGTGAGATTAATCATATATGGTTCCTAAAATGGACTTATACTTCATATATCATACTGCTTAATATAATAAAACTAGTTTCTACTAAATAGGGATTTCCTGTAGGCCAGTGGTAGGTGACAAAGGCCAGTCGCACTTCGGTTGTGGGTTCGATTCCCACAGCCTTGTCCGACGTGATGGGCTGTCGCCCGTCCTACAAGTTGTCCTTTTTATAAAACTATAACATCCCATCAATAATATCAAAAAATGTTTTATCCTAACTTATGCCCAACATAATCCATTCTAATCTTTACGCTTATCTAAAATACTTCATTCCAAGCTCATAGTATAAAGAAACTGATGACTGGAAATGTCACAGAACAATCACGTGAATGCCATAATTTATCCCCCATATATCAAAAGATATATCTTGTTGGTCAAATTACAAACATGTGAATACCTTAATCATGTATTCTCTTGAAGAATGAATACCCATTGAACCTTAGTGAAAACATGAATGATGTCAAAAGTTAACTCTTTCCACATACCAAGATCCAAAAATTATATATACTCAAACCATGATATAACCTTCTCCTTATATCAGTCATGACCTCATGAATACTATCAAACATTTAATTTTCTCCTTATCCCTTCATTATGCACATATCATCTACATTCCAAAAATATCTGAATAACATTTTATGGATACTGGTACCATTAATCATACACTTTCAAAACTCAAGGAAAGACAACAGTGTAACAATCCATAGATGTCTCTTTATGAGATTACTTATACAACATTACACATGATAAACATGTAATCATTCCACTACATTCTTAATCCATTGACCGAGCTTCAACAATTCTTTCATATCACATATCATTTGTAGTCTCTTCATCATCATCCACATAAATACTACCCATACGACCATACTGATTCTCTTCATGAGACTTTCCCTTAGGGCATTGGTTTGTATAATGCCCGTACATTCCACATTTAAAACATTTAACCATTGTTGATGTCATAGCAATACCATTATCCTCATCCCTGGTGTTAACTGAACCTTTTCCTTTTCACTTACTGGCTTTGTGTCCTTCTTTTCCACACCCAAAGCCTCTTCCAGTTCCTTTGAAACATTCTCCTTGATGCCTTTTCCCACATGATTTACATAGGGGAAATTGAACTTTCTTTCCTCTATGATCATCATGAAACTCCATCTTTCTCTTATTAGCTGAGTCAGGAAACTTAAGAAATTTTACATTATTGATCATATTATGAGATTGCTGATTCGGCATAATAATGATGTTTGGACTTCCAAATCCCATTTCATTTGGATGCTCATGAAGAATATCATTCCATTGTCCATCATATCCTCCATTATCGTGAATCATCTTGTTTCCAGCCATTTTCTAAAACCCAAAAAGAATAGTATGAGAGGAAAAAATCATAATAAAGGGGAAGTAACTTCAATATCTAACATCTTTGGTTTAATCTAATATCGTTACCATAGTTCTAGGACTATATCCTATACGTACACTTATCCTAAGGGACATCCCTAGACATAACTTAGAAATATCTCTAGGGATCTCACTAACGTTTTCGCATCCTAGTTTCCAAAGGTTGACTAAACCTTTCCTCTGATACCAACTGTAGAGACCCGTATCTTGACATACATTGACATTACATTACATTTGCGGAATACTTAGTACATAACAAAAACACAAACACAAGGATCGTAATAGTTTAGTGTCTTTGGAAACTCGGAATATAATTTTCTAATCCTGGTGAAAGATCTTCAACATCTCCCATAAAGATCTTCATTTTTTTCCTAAAACAATTCTTTATATCCTGGGGAAAAGAAAACATAAAAGGGTGAGCTCAAATGCTCAGTAAGGGTAAACAAAAGAAATATCAAAAACATCATATACATAAGCACATAACTTTTGGAAATCTTAACCTGAAAAAGAGATCATAATTTCCTAACATGGGGTAAATCATGGCAGTGAAATGTAATCACAATAATCATAACATAAAACATTAAACTTTGTGTCATTCACACATAATCATAGGGAATCACTTCTTGTTAGTCAAGACTCATTGCTAAGACTATCTTAGTGGACAAAGTCCCTTTCTGAACCGAGTCACCCTTGTTTCAGTCATGTTTCACTGAACATGTATAACCTACCATTCCATCAATGTCTATCTCATGAGATATAAAATCTTTACCCAATGTATTGGAGGGTGATATAGGTCCCACCCATCTCATAATGATACCATTTTTATGTGTGCCAGAAAATCATAAACCATACATCATTTCATAACCCATGTAATAAAAATGGGATTCTTAAACTACATGACATCATAAAACAATTCATATAAGATAAAGGAATTCATAAAAATAATTCCATCACAACATAATCAAATCAATGTAATAATAGGGATAAAAATAGAACCCTATATTATCTTAGATGGAAAATAATTTTGATAAAACACTTGAAATGAATTCTTGAGGAAAATATCCTTTCTTCTTCAAAAACACTTTTCCTTTCTTAATATGTCATACAATTATAAACTAAAAGAAGTTGATTAAAAACAAACTTGAAAACTTTTAAAGGAAGATTCTTGGAAATAATTTTTTAAAAATCCATTCATGCCATATAAGTTAAAAAAACAATCTTTTCGTACTTTTGATGGAAAAGTCAAAAAGTACCTCATATGAAAAACGACAAAATATTCCTTTCATATATTTTACTAAAAAGTCACCGAAAGGTAAAATTGGATATAAACTATTTTAGTTGGAAGTAATTAATATTAAATATTGAGGAAACATGGATGTGGATGATAAAATACACCCTAGTAAATACCAAAGTATAAACAATCTCGGATAAAAATGAGATTGTGATATTTCCCTTACCTTAGGTCCGATTTGCTTTGTACGTGTCTGAAGCTCCTGT
Source organism: Viscum album (assembly GCA_963277665.1). Classification (NCBI taxonomy): domain Eukaryota; kingdom Viridiplantae; phylum Streptophyta; class Magnoliopsida; order Santalales; family Viscaceae; genus Viscum; species Viscum album. The sequence continues at coordinate 643,745,541 of OY728125.1, read as the reverse complement.
ATAATGGTTTAAATAATGTCATTGACTGATTCTATAATCATACTCATTGTTATTATATCATAAATGGTTCACTTATGACATTATTTTAACCGTTCTTTTGTAAATTCCATGTTAAAGAGTGTTTTGGGTAAAATCGATTCATTTGTCGTAAGTGTTTAGATTTGTTGTTCTTGACATTATTATTACTTATATCATGATTTAATTACATACAAAATATAAAACATGATTTATATATCATATATATTCAGTATATATATATATATAATAGATAGATAAATGAAATGAAACACATCGTTCATGGAGATGGTAGTCCGTACGTACGCATGAACGCTGTATTCGTTTCCTTATTGAGTTGAATGGAATTAAGTATATGACATTCATATATATAAACATAAATCCAGTATCATTATTATGTCATATATTTCATGATTACTTATTATATATACTCTATAATCATTCATGAATGGTTAAAGTGGAGAATGAATCTCATCGCGTCGTGGAGACGGTATTCCGTACGTACGCACGAGCGGTGATATCGTTCTCATGATCATGAACTTGTGTTGAAGTGTATTTATAATATTCCAGTATCAATATAAATTTATAATAATCATATATAGTTACTCATTACACCATTATACCCATCCAACTAAGTTTTTTGCGGAAAATAGATTACACCACGGCGTGGAGACGGTATTCCGTACGTACGCACGCGCGGTGATTTCATTTTCCGTAGGATGGATAGATGGTGAAATAGGATTGTTTCATACTTATAATAACATATCAGTATATGAGTGATACTTATTTTGTTACTTCATAATGAAACAACCTATGAAGAATAAGTGGAAGAAGAAATAAAGGTCAAAGAATCGGTAACGGAAATTACCTCTTCTTTGAAGCGCCTCTTTGAGACCTCCTCTTAGGGAACTAAAATTGGTCTTTGAGGAAGACCAGAACCTCTAGGATGTTTCTATGGAAGTGGAGAAGAGAATTGGTCAGGGTTTGGCTTAGCTTGAAGTCTCAAAGTGGTGTGAGGAAAAGGGGGATGAGGTGTCCTTTTATAAGGGATGAGAGGGGCACCTTTGGAATACCTAAAAATATTATTTTATTATAAAGTCATGTTCGGTTTTAAATAGCTCCAAATTGATTTATTTAGAGGCTAAGGTGGGGATGGGTCGAAATAATGTCATCCAATAGGATTTAGACAAGTTTAGGTTATTATTTTAACCTTATCAATTAGATTTAACTCTAAGTTAAATAATTTAACTTTTACCGTGTCTTTTTGTTTTCTTACACTATATGGTTACTAAATTTACTATATCAAGCCAAAATAACCCCAAGTTATTTATTATTAATATATATAATCTTATCTAAGTCATTTGGCCAATCCTTAGATTTTTAGGAATAAAATAACAATTAATAATTTAATATTTGTTTTAAAAACTATTTTATGTCAATTTTGACACTATTTGGTACATGATTTTTATGAAATTTTTAATAGAATTATAAGTTCGATACAAGTTACGTAAATCAACAATAACATGTCATATTAACATATAAAATTATTTTAAGACATAAAAAGTCTCAAATTACATTTATTTGGGCATTTATAACATCAATTATGTCAATATTTCATTAATATGACAATTACTGCATCATCTTTGTGTCATAATAAATGATAATTATTTAATCCCTAAAAATTCTAAATAAATTCTTATGATGTAGATAATTGTATTATCTTTCTGGAGACTATTAAGTTTAGAAGTTTCATGAAGTTTATCACTAGATTAAAATTATTATACTTATAAGATTTAAGAAAGTGACATGTTGTCACATTCTTTGGTTTTAATAATAATTAAATTATTTTCATTGAAAAAATTTAATTAAATGAATCTAATCCGACCCTTAGGTGATATGGGTCGAATTTTAGTCATCCAATATGATTTTGATATTTTTTAGGATAATTTTAAAATATTATATTTACCCTTAATTACCCGATTTACCTTTAACTATGGTAAATAAAATTTACCGTAGTTACTATTCATAATTCCCAAAAATAAAAAGTAGCTTATTAACATAATTTGGATATGATAATTCAAAATATGGAATCCATTTTTCCAAATTCAATACACAAAAGTTTCAGAAATTAAATTAAAATTAATCCTGTTGTCGAAAGAAAACGGGTTTTCTTTAAAACATTGCGAAAGATTGAATTGATTTAACCTACGAATTCAAGGTAAAATAAATGCTAATGTCATAAATTATATTAAATGGTTAAAATATATTCTATTTATACTTTAAAACCATTCAATATTATAATTTAACCACATAAGATATTACGATGAAAAAAGTTGTTTTTAATTAAAATATAGCGTGTTTTTACTATTCATTAAAATATGAAAGTTATCGGAAAAATATCAAAACTTTATCTAATGTAAATTTTTATATCCTGATTCAAAAGAAGAATTTTATTTCATCAAATTGAACTTATAAACATGTCAAAAACTAGATTTAAAGTGGGTGCACCATCAAAAGGCGGCAAAACTGCATTTTTTGAAAAAAACTTATTTTACCCGAAAAATTTATTTTGTTCTTATACCATGTTCTAGAAATGTGTAAGATGAATAATAATGTTATAAAATTCAAAATTTACTTAAAACTATTCATAACGGATAGTTCCTAACAATATTATAATAATATATCGTTGTTTACTAAAACCCAGTATTGCGTACAATACACGCTATCGAGGAAGGTCGCGATTGCGTGTAATGCAAGCCAAGTCAGGGTTGCGTGTTGTGAAAGAATCCTTCATTGTTTCATATAACAGAATCCATCCATATTTCATTTATACATTGAATATATATATATATATATATATATATATATACTCAATGTTGCGTAGAATAACTATTAACAAAATTGTGTGTAACACGGTCCAAGAATAGTGTTGTGTATACTGCAAGCTAATACGGTGTTGCGTATAGTGCAAGGTAATCTTGGTGTAGAATACAACTCAAGAAATTAATGAAATTAAAATAATATTTTTCATAAAATCTCAGGGTGTTACAATTATCTTAAAAAAGGTTTTAATAAAATTAAAATGGTATTTTCATTCATCAAAGAAAATATCCCTTGATGTTACCTGAACTCCAATTGGGATATGCTGTATTGATATCAGCATTATTCGTTATCAGAAGGTATTATGATATTAACATTAAACCCATTTCTTTTCCTCATGTGGCTTATGAAATTAAATTATAATGATTATTGTTTTGTCGAAATTTGAAATATTACAAATGTTTTATTCAAGAAAAATACTTTGACATTATTGATAATCACAGATGATGTTGTTATAGCTTACACGATAGGTGCACATAGATAAGACTAAGTGATTATGATATATATCATAATATGGGTGCATTAAGAAATCACCAGGTGATACCGATACAACCTATATGATGGGTGGACCTAGATAGCACTCCAATACATTGGGGAATGATTCATGAAGTTAGAGGAAAGGAAGAGGGAGTTGTTGGAGTGTTTACCATATGGATTTAACTAGGATTCAGTTATTTCTGAAATTGGTTTAGAATCTGTTATGAAGATTATGTTCCAAGATACCAACATATTTTATTATTTTTACTTCTAAGGGATTTAAATGTATCATTTGTTAAAGATTGATATCAAATGAATCAGAATTATTGGTTCTGATGACACATTACATTATAAAAGATTTATGTCCTATAACTTTTTTTATCCATGATTTATGGGAAAGATTTATCTTATGTTATGCTAATTAATTTTGATTATGTCATTATACTCATATGATCATCATATTATAATATATTAAATTCAGTTTTTTGTTCTTATATTTACCCTTATTGATCATTTTAGATCACCCTTATATGTTTCCTTTTCTAAATTTTATCAAGGATATTGTTAAATAAATTATTTTCTAAAATGGATTCATATAGATGATGATGATGATGATGATGATGAATTAATATGAAAAATAAATGTTTGTTTTAGAAGGAGGAACACTCATATAAATAAATGCATATAGTTTATGAAAGAATTATTTCTAATTCTAAAAAATTAAAATCCAAATTTTTCTTTTGGTGTGTAAGTGACCCAGTATATCCTTTTGATGTTGTATATCTTCAATGAAAACATTTCCCTCACATTCATCAGTATTTAAGTGAAAAATGTAAATTTTATGTCTTATTAAATAGATTTGGGAGTGTGTTTTTTAGACTATTATATAATAGGACTATACTTGATCTATATCAGAGTTATGAAAATATTGATTTATAGCTTGAATCTTATAGTAAAGATTTTCTTATCTCCTCAAAATATTCTATAGTGGTGGACCTTTATTAGGATATTTTCCTAGAGAAATGTTTTGGTCTCCCTACTTATAGTGGGATTAATTTATTGATGAAACACATACCAGGGTCACAAATCATATTAATTACACAATATATTATGAAATTGAATTATTTAATATAGTTAATGGTGATGTTCAAGACTTTATAGGGAAATGGTTTTTCCAAACTGAGCACATGACCCTAAGGTGTTCCTATGATGTTCATAAATAAGGAGATTGATTTTATTAGGATATGTGTGAAGTATAATAAGATACACTATATAAATACATTGAAAAGGTACATTTTTTATTATTATGGATTAGTTTTATTATTTATTGGGAGAATAATTTTTTCTTAAGGTCGACCAATGATTAGGAAACAACCATCTTCGGGTTAGAGATGAGGATATTACAAAGAAAAAATTTAGTAATAGATATAAACTATTTGAGTATAATTATATTCCTTTTGGGTTGAAAAATATATTTAGGGTATTCATGGATATAATTAATAGTGTTCCATATCCATATCACAAACTCTTTCATTATGATATTTTTTAATGATAACCTCATATATTCACAGACCATAGAGATGCATTATAGACCCCAAAATACTGTGTTGAATAAAATTTTATCACACAAACACTATGAAAATATCTATAATTTTATCAAATAGATATCTTAGTTAGGTTTTCATGGGCATATAAATTATAAGGTGTGAATTTATGTGGACCTATTGATGTTAGTTGTTGTTATTTCTTTCGAATTCCCTATTCATGTATTTGAAATTAGTGGATACCTTGGTTTAACTAGGAATTAATGGTAGTTCATACATGATATATACACTTTTCTAATACTAATGAATAGAATTATAATAGAGGTTGGGAATCTTGAGGGTGTATACCTATACATATATTCCTTTCTAGAGTTTAAGGGAACATTGATTAAAACCATTATCATGATATTTCTAGATATTGAGATTGGATATATGATTTATAGTGATTCCTTTGGAGTTAGAGTTGTGATAATACATACAGATAATGTAACGGTTTATGGGGTCACTAGTTATGACCCTATTAGTTTAACTACCTTTTTCATGTCTTAGAGTTGGCAATTTTGGTCCATGCGATGAAGTGTTGACACCATTCTCTCTAGTGGGAAATTTTTTACATATATAGTCCACATGATATTTCAATACATATTCTTCTAGTGAGAATTGAATCTATTATAGAGGTATTGGTTAGAGTATAAATATAAAATTTTACTTTGATATGGATTATGATCCAAGAAATGAAAACATCATTATGTATTCTCTTGAAAAGAAAATATAGTTTCTTGGAGAGATAACTTTAAAGGAGGAATCGTAATTTATGATCTTGTTGGATGAGTGGTTGGTGGATGCATCTAATGACTATGTATGATGAATTGATATCCCTTGATTATGAAATCATATTTGGTGTACCATGTAAAGACCAAGAAAAAATAAGATATACAATTATTAGTATAGGAGGAAGATTTGGCTGGAAGTGAACCTATTTTAGGTTGGTCAATACAAAATGATTATACTATATTTGTTTGGTGAAGGGGAATGGTTCTGTCTTCCATGAGGGAAGAGTTAGTAATAAAATATAATGCCTCTTAGTGAGTCATGCATAAATATTATAAGAAGATGTATCAGGATATTCAGAAAAGTGTATGGTTGTATAAAATGAAGAGAGACATCCCTAGATTCATTTCTCATTTCCTAACCAATCATAGGATGAAGATGGTTTTCCAACGATGAGTCGGATTACATCAGTTACTTATCATGACTATGTGGAAGTTTAATGATGTGATTATGGGATTCATAAATGGGTTTCCTTGGATATTAGGAATTTTAGATTCTAATTGGGTCATAGTTGATTGAATGATTATAGTGTCACAATTTCTTACAACCAGAGAGGCTCACTCTAATGATGAGTTTACAATGAATTGTAATCTGTATATTGTAGGACTAAATGGATTACCATCTAATATCATGATTGATAGTGATGCATGTTTTATGCTACTGTTTTGATAAGGCTTGTTGAAGTATTTATGTACATAAATGAAACAGTTTAGGGGAATATATCCCCAAAATGACGTAAAATCAGAGAGTATGACCTAGATTTTCGAGGGTATGTTTTATGCAGGCATTCTGGATATTGTGTATGTGTGTAATTATCAATCAGTCTTGGTGGATTTAAGTTACAATAATTGGATCCATGATTTTCTTCATATGGAACCTTTCTAAGATATTTATGGGTTTTAATGTCACCCACTTAGTGTTGTCATGTGATGGGTGAGGTAGCTATTGTTGGGATGAGAATGGTATAAGAGACATATTAGGGAGTATAGTTGATCATGAGGTGGTTATTTAATTCCAAGAGAAGACAATGATCTTATGTTTATTAGAGGGGAAAACTATTGATGTTTCTTATTTGTTAATGTGTTTCCTTGAAGGAAGGACATTAGTTGGGATATCAACATCCATAAAAATAAGGGAAGATTACAATGTGGTTTGTGGTTCCATTTATATCACATAGCATATTAGAGGTAATTCTCTAGGATGACATGTTTTTATAGGGGATTTTTCTATCACCATTATTTTTACATGGTATGTTAATATAAGATTCAAAAAATCATAAATGGTTTCATTGAGACTTGTAATTGTTCAAAATATATTAGGGATGGGTTGGGGGTTGTTGATGTCTTGATTAGTGTTTCATGGAATTTCATGGTGCACTAAAAGAAAGAGCATGCTATTGTGTAGCCCACATTCTTCCTAAATAATGCCTTTGTGAAACTGAACAAACTAACATAACTATAGATAGGCATAATCTCCAGAGTGTGGTAGTGTGATTCCCCAATGGAATATTGAAATAGTGACCTTTAAAAATTATAGGGAGTCTAAAAAGGGCTTTTTTTTACACCAAAACATAGTGGGTGGATATGTTAGGTTTCTTGGACTGTCATGTTTGATGGAACCATGGACACTATGGGAAACACCACAACATGGTGATGACTTCCTCTTGATTTAAAATGGTTTATTCAGTCACATATCATTCTATGGGAGGTCAAAATCTTAATGGAAATGATATTGATCATTAATATGGGAGTTAAATTAATTTTTAAACCATTATTCCCACAATTAATCAATATAACATCTTCCTTGTATTCAATTATCCAATAAGAAAAAAATCTATAGTTATATCTTTCTGACCCTAATTTCATTCAAGTTTATTTATATTGGGACTCTAACTTAACATCCATATCATGGATTGACAAATTTTTAATTTTATACTTCGGTATATGGAGGATATATCTTATTGATATAAACTAGTGGGGATCAAAAAAATGTACATCACTATCGACATTTTCTAGGAGGAATGAGTTATCTCACTTTTATTAAAACTAGATCTACTATTGGAGATGGATGTTGTTAGGTATGTTGATTCATCTCAAACCTCTAATATTGTCTCCATTATCAGATATTTTTTAAGAACCTTATTATGTTTCATTCTTTTTTTGAGGCCCTTTCTGTGTGAGTTTTTCATTGTTGGTGCACATGATTGATTTGGGAATGAAAGATTAAAAAATATTAATGTTGAAATCAATATGTTTGAGGTACGAAGATACTTACCATATAAACAATTTTCATATTGATTTTTACTTGATATAAGTTTATTTTCTTGTGTATCAAATGAGACAAATGATTGCTCTTGATCACTTGTGTGTGTGTTTTTTTGGATACTGATACTCATTATTAATATCTTATATCGTACCTTCCTGTGTTATGAATTATTGTGTGTGAATTTATAAACATGGTTATTTTTTTCTAGTAGAATCAATGAAAAATGGACTATCATTTTTTAGTTGTCTCTTAGATGTGGAGAATGTGTGACATACGATGAAGGGAGTAATGTACATAGACAATGTGAAGTTATATGAGAAGATTAATTCCTAACCTGAAGTAGCACTGAGATACAATTACCATGTGGATTGACTAGATGTAGCATTAGGATATGATGACCATGTGTCCAGATCCAAGGTAGTGATATGATACAATGTCCTTTTTACGTAACCTGATGATGAGATGGGTTCTAATGGTGTTGTTGAATGATCGATGATAGGGACAAGGTTTGGTGGCCTTGTGGAATGACCTGTGACTCATGAGTCTAGTTGTTTCTCAGTGATATATGGGTTGGCTAGCTAGAGAACCCTAGTTCCGGAATTATATTATAAACTAACATGTGGCATGTAGTCAATGTAGGGATTACCTGGTTTTGTGGTGCCTTGGATATCACATTACCACTTGAAACATGAATGGTTGATATTTTATTATGAATATATATATTATCAGGGTATAAGAATATGATGAATTTGGACTTATGTTAAGGATTCGTTAGTGGTGTCATACATAGATTATAATCACAGCTTTCATGGTCATCCATATGTGACTATAGACTTCATTATTCGAGATCTAGGAAAGGGAAATGACCTAGTAAAAGGGATCTCAAGAGAGAATGCATGGGGTTTAAAGGTTTAAATTGTAGGAACATTGAACTATTGTCCCAATATTATTATTTAATTTGACATTGTTACTTATACTCAGATTAGACTGGGCGCTTTGGGGGGCCTTAATTTATTATACGAAGAACATGAGATAGCTACCATGTAATCTATTATATCATTGTTAATATACACTAAGGTTGTTACCTTCTTATTTTATTATAATTTTCTATATATATAAAATATTTTTGAATTTTGATAATGATGGTATAGTCTCCCAACCTTCATACCTCCATACCATCACCACTTGTGGGAAAAATATTATATACACAGTGGACCACATGAGGTTATTCGGGACATTAAATTAGAATAGGTGTATTGAATAGAAAATTAAAATTAATACACTAATAATATCATCATTGAGAAAATAACAAAACATGATCCTTAACCCCAATAAAATTCATTAACAATATTAGAAATGGTAAAAAAATATAGGAATGTTTTATTGATGATGTTATAAAATCTTTTTTATGTTCATTTTTATTAAGATGTGTTTATTTTTTATTATTAATTATCATGGGTTATAAATGTTTTAATTAAAAATCTTTGTTGTACTTGATTATCAAATACACATACTAAATTAATATTTATAATGGATATCCTATTTTTTATATTCCCCAATTTCTTCTGTATATTAGGAACATTGACAAGTTATTATTGTTACATTTAGCTTTAAATACACATTTCCTTTCATGGAGGTTCGTATGGTGTACATTTGTATTTGGTGGGGAACAATTGGATGAGTAACATGATTCATATTAGTTTTTATCGTTTTGTTTTATGTTTATCAAAGTGATTTTTTAAGCATAATATATAAACATTAAATCCTCGTTAATGGGAATATTTTATATTTTTTTATATTTTTATAGATATTTTTTCTGTGTAATGAGGTAAATCATTAAGTAATTGAATTACTTGTATTGGGAGTATTATTTTCATTCAAAATTTAAATTTGGATGGTCTTGTCAATGGTAGAGTAAATTTTAGGATAGGCGTTGAGGAATGGTTTGTGAATAAGGGTTTGTTTTAGATATTATATACAGTGAGTAAACGATTTTATATTTATATATTATATCATTTTAGATGAATATTATGTATAATTAATTACAATTCACACCCTATAACCATAGAGGATTAGATTCATTAGTTACTAGACCCTTAATCCTTCTATTTCATAAAAGATCTTCAAAATATCTCAAAATTTTCTTCTTAAATAATAAACATCATAGAAATTAACTCCTTAAAACCCTCATCATAACCTATGGAAAAATTATTATAATTTGTTAGTCCAAATTCTCAATATTGGTAAAAAATGAGATATAAATTAGTGATCATAAGTGAGAATAAGATAATCATATGGGTATGAGAACAAGATAATAACTTAAAATAATCATACAAAAAAAGGTAAATATCATTTATCATAAATCATAAAATAAGATTTTGTTATAAAAAACACATGTTTTATGTATATGGAAGCATCGATAATAAATAACTATCCACGAGAACTTATTACTTTAATAAAACACAAGTTTCTGTAATAGTCATATTCACTGAAAATCATTTCCTTAGTCAGGGTTCATTTCAAGGACTATCATAGTAAATTGGTCAGAACCCATTCCATAATATCCTTAGTCAATATTTACTCCATAGACTATCTTAGTAGACATATCCCCTTATTAAACTAGATTTACTCTCTATTTTATTATTTATTTTCTTATGAGATATCTCTCATTACCCAATGCATTAGATAGATTTATAATTCCAGACATACCCTTCCAACAATAAATAGAAAACATATGTGTGTCATGAGATCATAAATCACATATAATATCATGATATTATGACCCATAGAAAGAAGAAATGTTTCAGAAAAATTTCATCATTTCATAATAGCATAATCAATGTAAAACTAATGAGTTTGTTAAATATTACATTATAATGTAATTAACCTATTGGAATGGAAAGATTTTCATATAATTATCCCAAAAAAATCACACTAATAATCCGTCTAGAGAAATAATATGGATTTAATCATAATATAATATCCATAATGAAGCATTTCAAATATTAATGTTTGTGTTAATATATGAAAAATATAAAAAAAAGTTCATTAAAAACATTATTTGGAAGAATATATAATATAATTTTATTTTAAAAACATATAATCAAAAAAAATTCATATAATATTATGAAAATAATTTTTTTTGAAAATAACTAGGGAAACATGTAATGAAATCACCAAATTAAAATAATGATCATGATGGAGAGAAAATCAATTCAGATAGTGCAAGTTAAAAGATAACATGTTTTTTCACAATTTTGAAAAAAGTAAAAAACAATATTCAAAATTTAAACTTAAAAAGATTATTTTTAAAAAAATTTAAATAAAACCAATGATTCTTAAAATTTTTTTTTTATAAAATTTAAAATACAGGTAAAATATTTCCTGAATCAATTTTGAATAACATTTTCATGGAGTACAAAGTCCATCGGCCAAAGAGGAAATTTGGTTAGAATTTCATTAAAAAAATTTCTAGATAATTTTAAGTAAAAAAGAAAAGAAAAGGGTACATGTAACACCCCAAGATTTCATAGTGTGTTATTTCTTCAAAATAATTCAATAACTTGCACTACACGTAACACCGAGTCCAATCACACCATGAATTACAAAAAAAAAATCCATTCAAAAGAGGTTATGAATAGTATTATCTAAATTTTAAACTTTATATAATCCTTATAATTTTAGAATCCATATTATGAGTTTCTTAGATATAATGCAAGAACAAATTCATTTTCAGTATTGCACTTTTATCAACTTTTAATAGTGAACCATTTTTAAATACAATATTTTAAACTTTTTGACTAAATGGGGACATCAAAAATTTAAAATGAAACATCCCAAGCTTCCACGATACGTTTTCCTTTGAATAATACATTAGCGTGTGTTGTACGCAACTTCGAGTTCTAAAACACCGCGACTAATCAAAGTAGCCGTTATGAATAGTAATAACCACTTTTTAAAATTATAGAAATTTTATGGAATTCATTTTTGAATTCGTAATATCGAAATTATCCTAAGTTGAATTTTTTGTAACTTTCTGAGAACTTCCAATTTTTTTATGAATAGTGAAGAATACTTAAAACAACTTTTTTAATCAAAATAATTTATTGTGATAAATTATACTATTTAGTGGTTTTAAAGTATAATTAGAATATATTTTTATCATTTTATCTAATGGTGGTCATTAGAATTAATTTAACATTGAAATTAGACATAAACAATTGCCAATCTTTTGATATAAATTGTTTCTTAAAAACACGCTATTTGTTGTGACAGCGGGAATTAATTATAAAATTAATTAATGAAACTTATATGTTTGGAATTTTGTAAAATATATATCATTTTTGATTTCGGAATATCTAATTTAGCCTAAGGTGAAATTTTGGTACTTTTCGGATAACTTTCATATTTTGATGAATAGTGAAAATTACTAAATTTTAATTAAAAACAACTTTTTTAATCAAAATAATTAATAGTGATAAATTGTGAATTTGAGTGGTTTTAAAGTATATTTAGAATATATTTTTACCATTTAATATAATGTTGGTCATTGGACATAATTTTACAATTAAACCGAACATAAACAAGTGTCAATCTTTTGATAGTTATTATCTCTTAAAAACACGCTTTTTGTTTTGACAGCGGGAATTAATTTTAAATTAATTTCTGCCACTTCTGTGTTTTGAATTTAGGAAAATGGATTCCATATTTGGAATCAGGATGTTCAAATTGTGTAAATAGGTAACTTTTATTTTTAGACATTTTGAATAGTTACTGTGGTAAATATTTTATTTACCATGGTTAAATGGTAAATCCGGTAAATAAGGGTTAAAAAAATAATATTATAATAATACAAAATTACCCTAAAACGTGTCCTAACCTTATTGGTGGACACATACCCGACCATGGGCATCCTTGGGTCAATTTGGGGACCCCTTGGAGCCACTTGTATGTGGTAGGGACACATTATATTAATAAAGTTAAAATAAAAATAAAAATGGCATAAGCTTACATCTTTTAGAAGAAAAATTTTTACATAGGGTTATACATGTTGGATTTTCGATTATAAATATTCATTAGAAAGATAAAAAGATTTCCTACATGATGATATTTTATTTATAATTTTTAGACATCAAATAAGTTAAATTATTAATGACACAATAATGATGCAATGTTTACCTCATTAATAAATCATTGAAATAAATAATATTATAATGATTAAAATATTATCTAAAACCTGTCCAATTCTTATTGGTTGATGTTATTTAGAATATGAGTCATCTTATCTTCGACCTCAATGATTTTTGGACCATTATAAACCAAATATAATTATATTATAAAGTAATACTTTCACTCTTTCCTAAAGAGCCCCTCCTCTCCCTTATAAAAGGAGACCACTTCTACTCATTCCTCACACCTCTCAAGCCACTTGTCTCATCCAAACCCTGCCCAAATAATCTCCCCACATCCCTCTCCTCCTCCTTGAAGCTTCCCCTTAGGAAGAAAGCATTTCAACAAGTCCTTTGGTTCTAACCAAAGTGAGTTACCTAAATTAAAGGTAACGATTTCTCTTAAATTATTTTCATTTATTTTGCTTCTCCAACCCCCAAACTCTTTTTATTTCCTTTCTTTTGTAACAACACCAGTATCCTCAATATACTAGGATGTTGTTATAAGAAGGATTCAAACTACACATACACACAACTCCATCTAATGGATGATGAACATAATGTTTCTGTGGATGGTAAACTAACGCCTCACGAAACGATGATTGTTCAAATACATCTTACCGCCTCTCATGGTGGCCATTATGATGGAACTGTAATTAAATATGATATTAATGATATATATTTTATATATAAGCTTCTGTAATTCCATTTTATTTCATACCATTATTCGTTTCATGTTGTATATACATACGATAATTTCATTTGAGGAAGTGCGGACTACCGCCCCCTTAAAATGATATGACTCGTTCATACCACACATGGAACGTATAAAGGATGGTGTTAATGAACTTAAGTAACATATATAAAATATTATATTATACTGGAATAGTAATATACCTATGTATCATTTGGATTCAATTCTTTAAAAATAAAAATTAAATGGAAGTAGCGTTCGTGCGTACGTACGGACTACCGTCTCCACGAACGCGGTGAGATCCATCCTCCATCGTATCCATTCAAGCCTTATTCTCATTTTAGGGTTAAAAATAATGTTAATATCATTCTGATTATGAATAAGATTTAATCTATCTATTACAAACATGTCTTACGTAACCAAACATTTAAGAAGAACGAATCGATTATCACCTGAAACGACGATAATACTAAGATATTATTAATAAAGCAATGTTAAAAGATCATATATGATATCATATTAATGTATATGATTCTTGTATAATTTAATAACAATTATTTCACCATTATACAGGAGGTTAACCTACCCCAACCAAGGAAAAGTTCAAGGTAAGGGGTTTTCATCTCACTCCTTATTCCCGTGAGATTCATGCCATATTGCCACCATTACCTTTTGTGTGGTGTATGTACTGCCCATAATTATATTCTTTGTGTAATACACTCTAATTTATGTGTATTTACATATTCATTGTATGATACCTCTTTCATGGGTTTTATGTTTCATAAGTTACCAAATTGGTAAGGGTTATTTCACAATCTCTTCATTATCCGAGGTTGTTTATACGTAATAATCTACTGGGATCTCTTTATCATCCACATCCATGTTTCTTAAAAATGTATTTCAAAACATTTTTATTATGAGTTAAAGTCATTTACACCCTTTATGACTTTTATAAGTGGTTTATAAAGGAATCTTTCGGTCGTTTTCAAACAAGGTCCTTTTTAACCTTTTCGACAGAATTAAGGTAAGAATGTTTTTTTTAACTTATAGGGCGGGTGCGGCTATTTTCCGCCGTTATAAAATCTTCAAAGCTTCCCTTACAAGCTTAAAATAATATTTTCAAAGAAATTGTTTTATTTTATATGGATCTTAAATGATTTCAAAATAAAAGGAGATATTTCTTTAAAAAGAATTTTGATTTCATCTATGTCAACATCCTTTGATGGATTTTACGCTTATTTGAAGTTTATTTGTTATAATACAAAACTTCTATATTGTATTGAAGGTTTTGTGATATGTTTGACTGTGGATGTGCTATTTTATACCATTCATAGTTTATGGTGAAACTATTGACATTTCGTATGCTAGTTTTAATCCGAATGTTTATGTTATATTTCAAACTTTTCTTCAGATGAATGTGCTAAACAAGTATGTTCCGGGTTGGGGACCGGTAAAAGTAAGCCCTCCAGGTTGGGGACTGGTACAAGTAAGCCCTCCAGGTTGGGGACTGGAAAAAGTAAGCCCTCCAGGTTGGGTACTGGTTAAAGTAATCCCTCCAGGTTAGGGACTGGTAAAAGTATGCCCTCCGGGTTGGTGTCCGGTTATTAGAGGCACTCCGGGTTGGTGTCCGGTTATTAGAGGCACTCCGGGTTGGTGTCCGGTTATTAGAGGCACTCCGGGTTGGGTTCCGGTTAGAAGTAACCCCTAGGTCTTGGGATGAGGCCTAGACAATGAAATTAACGTTTGACATTATGCATTCCAACATTATGAAAGTGTTTATTGATTTTTTCATGTGATTATTCGATTAGTAGAATATCCATGTGAATAATTAAATGGCATTATTTCATTTTATTTATGCCATACCATGTTGAAAGTTCATATTTAAAAGGCTTTTTTTTTAGTTATACATTGCCTTAAATGTTTATTCTTTCCGCTATATTGTTATCCTTACTGGGCATTTGAGCTCACCCCTTTTCTATGTTTTATTTTTCCCAGGATGTGAAGAAGTAAGTTATGAATGACCTGCAGGGATTTTATGAGGGGTTAATAGTGTGGATTGTGGAAACATTATGTTGTTGTAGTAGTTTTTCATTTTATGATATAATGTAAAACTTATGAATATATCTAGTGTTTCCAAGGCTACTAAACCAATCGGTCTTTCGAGATTTGATCTTTCTTGTGATCATGCCAATGTTATGTAATAATGCACCGACTCTGGGTAACTAGGGTCGGGGCGTTACAGTTGGTATCAGAGGAAGTTTAGTACAAAACTTGGAAGCTAGATTTAGGTAAACTCTGATTAGAGAACGTAGAACTAAGATGAACTTTGAGGATTAGTATAGAAGAACTTCCTAGAATTTTGGTATTGTAGAGATTTTGTGAGTTTTCTGAGCAATACATCCCTGTCTGGATACGAGCAGGTAGAGGCGGCTCTGGCACAGATGTACCTAGGGGTAAAACCCGAAAACACCGCTTTGAGCTAGACTCGAACGGGAACTGGTGCACGACAACGGGCCTTGCTGCACTCTTGGTTACGACACTCCCGGGGGATATGCTTAGGATAACTCTCATTTTCTTTACAAATCATTTTGAAGGGATTATGAGTATATACTTCCTCAAAGAAAACATTCTTATGATTATGGATTATATCCATAAATAGTTCAATTTATGTTAAGTGTTTTATAAGTATGGGATTATGTATTTTTATTCATAAACTGATCTAGTGTATGCCATTGTTTAGAAATGGTGCCCAGTAGAAGAAATGAGAACTCCAGATATGCACATGATCCAAAGAGAAGGAAGGATCATATCTTTCATGGTCTTAAGCTAGAATTTATAAGAGGAATATTCTCCCATGTATTATCATCATGTGAAGAAATAATATCATGTGTTGATATGATAAGTAAAGAGTTTACTGAGTCCTATGGCTTTGAAGGGAAGCAAGAGAAGAAAAGGATGGAAGAGAGAAAGATGGATAAAGGGATGAGGGAAAAGAAGAATTTTTCCATATGTGGTAACTGTGGAAAGAAACACCCTGGAACTTGCCTGAAAGGAATGGGAGTTTGTTATAAGTGTGGAGGAAAAGGGCACAAAGTACATGACTGCAAGGGTAAGAAAATGGTTTCAAATGTACAATGCTTCATTTGCAAGGAGTTTGGACACTACACAAACCTATGTCCCAGTCATCAGACTATGCCGCAAATGATTCTATTGGATAATAATCAAGTTATGATACTACCACAGATGAAGAGGAATGATTAGAGTTATTATGTTGATTATATCAATGGAGTGTTGTATCAACAATGTACTTGTTATAATAATTATGGAGTATATAAGGATTGTACTGCGGTACTATTTCATTAAGGACTTGAGATTGTGTGGAACAAAGAAAAGTGACTCAATAGCAGGATAAATTATTGGAAAATATATGGTTGAGAGAATGATAAACCATAATATAGTTCTGATACCGAGGTAGTGATTTTGGAATAATACATGATTGCTTTGGATAAATTGTATTGGATATTCATGACTACCTTGGAACTGATTAATGATTTGTATATTCCATTATTGTTGGGGTTTAAAACATTTTTGGATTGATGAAGTATATCAATCATTCTATATGGAATAGGGGAGCATGAATGTAATCAATAAAGAATATGGTAATTCAGGATGTTTCAGTGTATTAAAAGAATACAAGATGAAGGTATTCATATGATATTATGGGGTAAAAAGGATCTACATTATTCTTACCTTCCTTATAAATGTTGGACTGTGAGTTTGGACAGAAGTATTTTGGATAGTTCTAGTTTGGATTATTTTGGATTTCCATAAAAGGACAACCCGGAGGTCGGGCGGCAACCCGTCGCGTCCGGCAAGGCTGCGAGACTTGAAACCGCAACCGAAGGGCGACAAGGGTGTATCACCTACCACTGGCCCACGAGATGTCCTGGATTAAATAATGTTGTTTTTTTTAAAGACCTGGTAGATGAATTATAAATTAATTTATTTTGGAACCCTGTACGAGTTACATTCTATTATCTTTTAGAGTGAAAGATGAGTTTGTGGTAGAAATTTATTAATGGATAAAACTCTAATTATAAAGTAAGTATATCTCCTTATGATCTTAGCAAATCTCATAAATATATTCCTCAACATTAATAAAAGGAACTTAGAACAAAAATTTTGTCCTAGATGGTACCTTAAATCATCACTAATTTATGGCTTTGGGATAGTTGGCCTTTTCATAGCCATGTTCTCTACCACTCTCCATCAGATAATTGATGGTTAGATTTCTCTTCCATATCCATATTTTCCTACATGGAACCCTAGTATGTGTTATTTTCGGTAATCTTCATACTTTCCACTCTTTATTTTAAATAGAGGCCTCATTAATTCATTTTTCGATGTGGGATTTCAACTAAGATATTTTGAAACGTCAAAAATGTGTTATCCTAATACCCTATGTTTTGTTGAACCGATGATATTTCAAATCATCATAGATTGATGAATTTAAGGACATCAATTTTACACTTGTTTGTGATTGATGACCTCAATCAATACCTATAAATATTTACGTTTTTCCTCCAATTATATGTCTCTAATTGCCACCAATGTTCTCCTAATAGAGATAATAATTTGGTGGTGACCCTTTCATTTCTCTTTTCCTCATATTAAGACCAAATTTTAGTAACCCAATTTTCGATATGGGTTTTCCCACAAATATATTTTATATTTTCAACCTTTTATTTTCGAAGAACAATTTCAAATTGCGAGGACGCAATTTATTGAAGGAGGGGAGAATGTAACACCCCAAGATTTCATAGTGTGTTATTTCTTCAAAATAATTCAATAACTTGCACTACACGCAACACCGAGTCCAATCACACCATGAATTACAAAAAAAAAATCCATTCAAAAGAGGTTATGAATAGTATTATCTAAATTTTAAACTTTATATAATCCTTATAATTTTAGAATCCATATTATGAGTTTCTTAGATATAATGCAAGAACAAATTCATTTTCAGTATTGCACTTTTATCAACTTTTAATAGTGAACCATTTTTAAATACAATATTTTAAACTTTTTGACTAAATGGGGACATCAAAAATTTAAAATGAAACATCCCAAGCTTCCACGATACGTTTTCCTTTGAATAATACAGTAGCGTGTGTTGTACGCAACTTCGAGTTCTAAAACACCGCGACTAATCAAAGTAGCCGTTATGAATAGTAATAACCACTTTTTAAAATTATAGAAATTTTATGGAATTCATTTTTGAATTCGTAATATCGAAATTATCCTAAGTTGAATTTTTTGTAACTTTCTGAGAACTTCCAATTTTTTTATGAATAGTGAAAAATACTTAAAACAACTTTTTTAATCAAAATAATTTATTGTGATAAATTATACTATTTAGTGGTTTTAAAGTATAATTAGAATATATTTTTATCATTTTATCTAATGGTGGTCATTAGAATTAATTTAACATTGAAATTAGACATAAACAATTGCCAATCTTTTGATATAAATTGTTTCTTAAAAACACGCTATTTGTTGTGACAGCGGGAATTAATTATAAAATTAATTAATGAAACTTATATGTTTGGAATTTTGTAAAATATATATCATTTTTGATTTAGGAATATCTAATTTAGCCTAAGGTGAAATTTTGGTACTTTTCGGATAACTTTCATATTTTGATGAATAGTGAAAATTACTAAATTTTAATTAAAAACAACTTTTTTAATCAAAATAATTAATAGTGATAAATTGTGAATTTGAGTGGTTTTAAAGTATATTTAGAATATATTTTTACCATTTAATATAATGTTGGTCATTGGACATAATTTTACAATTAAACCGAACATAAACAAGTGTCAATCTTTTGATAGTTATTATCTCTTAAAAACACGCTTTTTGTTTTGACAGCGGGAATTAATTTTAAATTAATTTCTGCCACTTCTGTGTTTTGAATTTAGGAAAATGGATTCCATATTTGGAATCAGGATGTTCAAATTGTGTAAATAGGTAACTTTTATTTTTAGACATTTTGAATAGTTACTGTGGTAAATATTTTATTTACCATGGTTAAAGGGTAAATCCGGTAAATAAGGGTTAAAAAAATAATATTATAATAATACAAAATTACCCTAAAACGTGTCCTAACCTTATTGGTGGACACATACCCGACCATGGGCATCCTTGGGTCAATTTGGGGAC
Organism: Viscum album; assembly: GCA_963277665.1. Taxonomy (NCBI): domain Eukaryota; kingdom Viridiplantae; phylum Streptophyta; class Magnoliopsida; order Santalales; family Viscaceae; genus Viscum; species Viscum album. The sequence goes on along the minus strand of OY728125.1, from coordinate 643,725,445 downwards.
CCCTTTGAGCCACTTGTATGTGGTAGGGACACATTATATTAATAAAGTTAAAATAAAAATAAAAATGGCATAAGCTTACATCTTTTAGAAGAAAAATTTTTACATAGGGTTATACATGTTGGATTTTCGATTATAAATATTCATTAGAAAGATAAAAAGATTTCCTACATGATGATATTTTATTTATAATTTTTAGACATCAAATAAGTTAAATTATTAATGACACAATAATGATGCAATGTTTACCTCATTAATAAATCATTGAAATAAATAATATTATAATGATTAAAATATTATCTAAAACCTGTCAAATTCTTATTGGTTGATGTTATTTAGAATATGAGTCATCTTATCTTCGACCTCAATGATTTTTGGACCATTATAAACCAAATATAATTATATTATAAAGTAATACTTTCACTCTTTCCTAAAGAGCCCCTCCTCTCCCTTATAAAAGGAGACCACTTCTACTCATTCCTCACACCTCTCAAGCCACTTGGCTCGTCCAAACCCTGCCCAAATAATCTCCCCACATCCCTATCCTCCTCCTTGAAGCTTCCCCTTAGGCAGAAAGCATTTCCACAAGTCCTTTGGTTCTAACCAAAGTGAGTTACCTAAATTAAAGGTAACGATTTCTCTTAAATTATTTTCATTTATTTTGCTTCTCCAACCCCCAAACTCTTTTTATTTCCTTTCTTTTGTAACAAAACCAGTATCCTCAATATACTAGGATGTTGTTATAAGAAGGATTCAAACTACACATACACACAACTCCATCTAATGGATGATGAACATAATGTTTCTGTGGATGGTAAACTAACGCCTCACGAAACGATGATTGTTCAAATACATCTTACCGCCTCTCATGGTGGCCATTATGATGGAACTGTAATTAAATATGATATTAATGATATATATTTTATATATAAGCTTCTGTAATTCCATTTTATTTCATACCATTATTCGTTTCATGTTGTATATACATACGATAATTTCATTTGAGGAAGTGCGGACTACCGCCCCCTTAAAATGAGATGACTCGTTCATACCACACATGGAACGTATAAAGGATGGTGTTAATGAACTTAAGTAACATATATAAAATATTATATTATACTGGAATAGTAATATACCTATGTATCATTTGGATTCAATTCTTTAAAAATAAAAATTAAATGGAAGTAGCGTTCGTGCGTACGTACGGACTACCGTCTCCACGAACGCGGTGAGATCCATCCTCCATCGTATCCATTCAAGCCTTATTCTCATTTTAGGGTTAAAAATAATGTTAATATCATTCTGATTATGAATAAGATTTAATCTATCCATTACAAACATGTCTTACGTAACCAAACATTTAAGAAGAACGAATCGATTATCACCTGAAACGACGATAATACTAAGATATTATTAATAAAGCAATGTTAAAAGATCATATATGATATCATATTAATGTATATGATTCTTGTATAATTTAATAACAATTATTTCACCATTATACAGGAGGTTAACCTACCCCAACCAAGGAAAAGTTCAAGGTAAGGGGTTTTCATCTCACTCCTTATTCCCGTGAGATTCATGCCATATTGCCACCATTACCTTTTGTGTGGTGTATGTACTGCCCATAATTATATTCTTTGTGTAATACACTCTAATTTATGTGTATTTACATATTCATTGTATGATACCTCTTTCATGGGTTTTATGTTTCATAAGTTACCAAATTGGTAAGGGTTATTTCACAATCTCTTCATTATCCGAGGTTGTTTATACGTAATAATCTACTGGGATCTCTTTATCATCCACATCCATGTTTCTTAAAAATGTATTTCAAAACATTTTTATTATGAGTTAAAGTCATTTATACCCTTTATGACTTTTATAAGTGGTTTATAAAGGAATCTTTCGGTCGTTTTCAAACAAGGTCCTTTTTAACCTTTTCGACAGAATTAAGGTAAGAATGTTTTTTTTAACTTATAGGGCGGGTGCGGCTATTTTCCGCCGTTATAAAATCTTCAAAGCTTCCCTTACAAGCTTAAAAGAATATTTTCAAAGAAATTGTTTTATTTTATATGGATCTTAAATGATTTCAAAATAAAAGGAGATATTTCTTTAAAAAGAATTTTGATTTCATCTATGTCAACATCCTTTGATGGATTTTACGCTTATTTGAAGTTTATTTGTTATAATACAAAACTTCTATATTGTATTGAAGGTTTTGTGATATGTTTGACTGTGGATGTGCTATTTTATACCATTCATAGTTTATGGTGAAACTATTGACATTTCGTATGCTAGTTTTAATCCGAATGTTTATGTTATATTTCAAACTTTTCTTCAGATGAATGTGCTAAACAAGTATGTTCCGGGTTGGGGACCGGTAAAAGTAAGCCCTCCAGGTTGGGGACTGGTACAAGTAAGCCCTCCAGGTTGGGGACTGGAAAAAGTAAGCCCTCCAGGTTGGGGACTGGTTAAAGTAAGCCCTCCAGGTTAGGGACTGGTAAAAGTATGCCCTCCGGGTTGGTGTCCGGTTATTAGAGGCACTCCGGGTTGGTGTCCGGTTATTAGAGGCACTCCGGGTTGGTGTCCGGTTATTAGAGGCACTCCGGGTTGGGTTCCGGTTAGAAGTAACCCCTAGGTCTTGGGATGAGGCCTAGACAATGAAATTAACGTTTGACATTATGCATTCCAACATTATGAAAGTGTTTATTGATTTTTTCATGTGATTATTCGATTAGTAGAATATCCATGTGAATAATTAAATGGCATTATTTCATTTTATTTATGCCATACCATGTTGAAAGTTCATATTTAAAAGGCTTTTGTTTTAGTTATACATTGCCTTAAATGTTTATTCTTTCCGCTATATTGTTATCCTTACTGGGCATTTGAGCTCACCCCTTTTCTATGTTTTATTTTTCCCAGGATGTGAAGAAGTAAGTTATGAATGACCTGCAGGGATTTTATGAGGGGTTAATAGTGTGGATTGTGGAAACATTATGTTGTTGTGGTAGTTTTTCATTTTATGATGTAATGTAAAACTTATGAATATATCTAGTGTTTCCAAGGCTACTAAACCAATCGGTCTTTCGAGATTTGATCTTTCTTGTGATCATGCCAATGTTATGTAATAATGCACCGACTCTGGGTAACTAGGGTCGGGGCGTTACAGTACAACGATGTAAAAAATTCATAAGAAACTAGATGATAAGAAAAAATATTTTTTAATGTCTAAGATGAAAGAAATTTCACTCAAGGGAAATTTAGCATATACAATCTCGAAGAGATATAAAATTTTAACTTAAAACCTTACCTTATATTTCATAACAATTCATATGAATTAAAATATCCTATATAATATATATAGATTATATATATATTCGATATCCATATTCATACCTAAAATATATGTACCAATACATTATGATTTCTAGTTGTCTTTTTTTTTTAAATTTATTCATGAAAATGTATATTTGGATGAAAACTAGTCTATTTTCCATTCATGTCCGAGTTAAATGGTCCTTATACTTCCACCTTAGTCATGTAATAATCATATCGAGAATACAAATAATGACATAAGTATCATATTTATCACTCATATAAACTTTTATAAGTATTTATATAATGTTGTGATGATAAAGGAATCACATTGCTTCATGTAAGTGGTATTCTACGCATATGCATGAACAATGTTATCATTTTTCAATGGATATAAAGGTAAAATTATTATTAAGATATTATAATTATAGAATAATAATTATTCATTAAATATCATATATATAAATTAAATCATATTTAATAACCCACCATGAATTATGGTGAGTGAAAATGAATCATATTGCTACTTGGAGGCCATAGTCTACATAGATTCATAAGTGATACAAACATTTACAAAATGATGTAAATGAAGAAAAAATGGTTAATAATTTATCATAATAAAACATAGAATACTAAATTTACTAGAATATTTATTTTTGAATATATTTAATTGATTTATAATGGGTATAATAAGAAATAAAATTCAAGGTACCCAGTGAAGAGTAATACACCTTCAGTGGGAAACCTCCTTTAGCCTACACCTAGAGCCTTGATAGGATAGTATTATGATTAAAATGATACCTTAATTACATAAGGAGGGGTGTTTTAATGGATTAGTTTAGTAATATTTGTGATATAAGGCTCATGATGTTTAACGAATAGAGGAGAGGTGGTATTCTTTTACACAAGATAGAGAAGTAAGAGTTGGAATTTTTTTAAAGATTAATATATAATAATATCTTACTCTATTAACGTTCCTCCACAATGATAATGATATGAATTTATTAAGGATAATGTTTTTATAACATCGTCTAATAAAATTAAATAATTTATTTTTTTAACTTTAATGATGATAACACATTTTTGCTATTTTTACTATTAATTATGATCCAAAAATAAGCTAACTACAAGAAATTTCATAAATTATGATTATAAAAATTATGCAATACCTTTAATAAGTTAAAATCTCTATTTTTTTTAATAAAATAAATTTAAAATAATATTATAGAATGTAATGAAAACCAATTTTAGAAAAAAAAATTATATTTTTATAATATTGAGAATATCATCATTCCATGCACGTTAAAAATATTAGATTAATTTTAAAATATTTTATGTTATATATTATCTACATACTTAATTAAAATAATTCATTAATATATATTAATATAAATTATTATGATAAAAACATATTATATGAATAAATATATTATTTAAAAAAATATATTTTTACCTTCCAATGGTTTTTTATTAATTTCAAAATAAAAAAAAATGATGTGTAAAATTTATATGCATATTGAAAATATATTCCATAAAATAGTTATTACTATTCGTATCATCTAATCCAATACTTATGTGATAAATATCGCATTAAATGATAATATTTTAATAGTATATTGTAGTTTGTTTCATATCAATGTTTCTTGTATGGAAATATATCAATGAAGATAAATTTATTTAAAGATAATCATATAATGAAATATTCCATTGTTACATTAAACCACCATTATAATAGTTTTTACCACAAAATACCATCACATCAATAAAAAACTCAGGATACTTATACCACATCAATGTTTATTGTTCCCAGGGAGCCCACTCAGATTTATGGTTTTTATACAAATCTTTTACTAGGTGGGTGGTATTGTTCTATAAAACATTACTTCAAGGATATTGAATATATAATTATTGTTCCTCATAAGAGATATCATTATCCATTTCCATGACCTTTGAGTTCTTTACTAGTTAAGGATCCTATATATACATTCTTAGGAGAGATACATGGATAACATCTTTACATTGAAAGAGATTCAGTGGATGCCTTAAAAGATAGGATACCAACTATATAAAATCAATATTATTTAAGGTAATGATATATCTCGGTATCAATATTAAATTATTTAAAAAATATGACAATATTCTTCTAGGGAGATATTTATATGAATAACTTCTCAATAATAGAAAATTATAATTCTTTCTAGCATTTGTTTAAATGAGTATTGTGTTGAATTTAAGATTTTTGGATGTAATAAGGAATATATCAAACCTTATCTACAATTTACTTAACTAGATTTGGTACTAATAGATTCATTTCTCAAATTTAATCCCAATTTTCCATGATATTTTCACTTCATTCCATAGTTGGTTAACTAAGGAGTTATCTAAATTCTTGAGTGAAGGATACTATTAAAAGAAAATTAAAAAAGGGAATGTGTTCACCCCAACCACCTTGGAAATCCATATAAAATGATCTAAATATAAATAATAGGTAATTTATGGTCCAATAATAATAACCATACATCTGAGGATGAATTTAGTATTGTACCATAACTCTACATCCACAGCTTGCTGAAGACTTTTCCAAAACTCCAAGGTAAACCAGGAATCGTAATAAAAAAGAATTGAGAATGGTTCTATAAAAAATATCACCATTTCCATAACATAAATTTGGAATTTCATAATTATAGAAATGTTTTATTGTGGTAATTAATGGTGATAATTTTATTATGTGATCTACTGTAACCCAAATATCACTATTTACTTTGAATATTTTGGGGAGTGTGACAATGCATTTTATGATAATGTTTACCGGTTTCTATTCTTGTATGGGTACTATTTGTATCATATACTTTTATTTATAAATCACATAATTGACATATTGACACACAAGGTAATAATGTATATACTTTTAAATATTGATTTTCATTTTATCCCAATAGGAATACTCTTTTAGATCTCTATAAATCATCGTACATCCTGAATTATTGATGCTTTGTTTCATCACATTGATAAAAAAGAAACAAAGGGAAATACATAAGCAAGAATATGATAAAAGAAATAAATAAGACCAAGGATCACAATACACCAAATTTCAACTCTCCCAATTACCCTAGATCACCATCATCGTGTAGGGTACCTATGAGTCAGTCTGCATGACAAGCCTGCATGTCAGTCTGCGCGACCAGCTTGTGCGTTAGTCTATGAGACTAGTCAGTGTAAACAGCCTGAGTGAGACACTAGAGAGAGATATAAACTTTGTCCAAGGTCCTATATTTTCCCATAAATTCGTCCATGGGGTGTTTATTTGTATGGATGGAATTTCACAAAGTCCAACTGAATCTCTACTCGCCTGAGTCCTTCGTTTAACCTCTTTGAATTATAATATGTATATTTCTAAATGGACATGAAGTGGGGAATAAAGAAGGATATAAAAACTAAATTCCTCCAACGGTTTAAAAATAATCCATACTCACGTGATGAATTCTTTCACCCTGTGATTAATGAACAATTTTGCGAGGTCCGTTTCCATTACAAGGGACCTACACGAGACTCCTCTTAGAATAACTATAGAGACAATAAAAGACTTGAGAAAGGTATCTCCCAAGGGTAGTCACCCAAGTGGTCCATCTCCCATGGTGCCACCAGTTAGCCTAGGATAATCTGTATGAAGCAACACTTGCATGAGCCTCCTTGGTCCACCCTAACCTTCAGCCTGTACGAGCCACACAAACCTTATTTAAATCCATCTATAGAATGAAATTTCTTTATTTGGATCCCTTGTCTGAAAGGGAAAACGATTAAACCTCCAAAAAAACATTCAGACTTATGCAATAATGAAAATTGGAATGCTAGTGTGTCCCCCATTTGGGTTTGTATTACTATGGTAATAGTTTTCCCGCATTTGTTTGATTGGTTGGTCAGGGTCCTCGGGGTGAATGTTGGCATGTATCCCTATGGTCATGAGGGGCCCTACATCAATGGTAGTGTCATGGAGTTCCAAGTATATTATTCTAGGGTTAGGACCATGTCATCTATTTCTCATCATTGGTATATGGATCCTCCCATTCCATTAAAGGAGGATAAGATTATGATTTATTTTATATTCAACATTGAATGAAATCATCCTCCCTCACCGTGGGACCGATTTTAGAGAATAAATCCAAGAGTAAGCCCTTATAATTTCATTTAGAATGTTTTAATCATTCTTCACTATGAATCCTAGATACTAGGTCATATAGAGGATGGTAACATGAGCCGTCTCCCCTCTCTCAAACTTCATTCCCTCTCAGTCTCCATACCCAAGACACGTTCTAGGGTAAATTGATGAGAGGGAAGTGTCGTAACCTCGACCTCTTCCATTGTAGCCCCAACCTCTTCCAATAATGATAGAGGGATCAAACGAGGTGGGATTACTAAACAAACTATCCACCTCTATTTGTTCTTTATCAACATTTACACTAGCGGACAAAAGAAAATTGTGTGATTTTATGAATCTCCTGCTTCATCTTGTTTCTCACACCGAGCATGAATCATGTGAACATCGAGTTTAGTAGTGATCATAACTCATAAATGATTGACCCAAGAAATTTAACTATGATAACTATTATTTCTATTACATTTTATCATGTAGGATTCCAAATTTGGGCACGAGATCAATTGCCAAACTCTTCTATAGTAAGACCCAATAATAATTCTCTTCATCCAGGCATCCTCCCTAACATTATGCCCCCCCAAAAGGCCCCCAAACCCCCATGAGTTGAGTCATACATCATGGTTAATATTATAGGGAATCCTATTTATAAGTAAAATCCAACATAATCTACTTAAAATGAACATTCTTCCCTATAAGAAGAATCTTCTAAGGGTCTCTATAGACATACATCCATACAACTGAATTATATAGGGTTTTGATTATCCTAATAACATGATATTGAAGATGCCACTTTTTCGGTCCAAACCTGAATCCCCAAATTAACCCTATTTTATTTAGGTCAGATTCCGAACAAGGTCTATTTCAACCTTGAAATTTATATCCATTCTATGTTCCCTAAGATACTTCAGCATTATTTCTACACCAAACATTGACTAGGAACCTTCCCCTATACGTCCTTGACTGATGACATTAAACTATATGGTTATGTACTTATCACATGACCTTAAAAGGCATGTTGTTACACAAAAATTGGAACAAAACTACATCGTTTCTAATTCCTTTCACAACCATGTCTAGGAATCCTGTTTATGGGTTCAATCCCAATATAAAAGAATCTTTCTTCACCATGGATGATGATACAATACATATTTTCCCACTGTGTGGCCATAAAAACATTTTCATCATAACGATTAAAAAAAGTATCTAATTTTTAAAAAAGGGGGAACCATTGATGGATGACCTCATATGTATATACATATCTTCGTTGATGAAGAATATCATATACATACAGATGATTCTATGTTATATAAATGCTATTAATTGGTTGTTAACTCCATGGAATCCCACATTATGATTGTCAATTAATGAAGTATTAATGAACCTATATTAAATATATAAGAGAGTCTCAGAGTAGGAAATAATTACCCTCAAAAGGGTGTGATGAGACTGACCTCCCACCCTCTAAACTAATGTAATTTCTTAACAATTTTTTGTCAAAATCCCTAATGAATTTTTGTCTTTGATAAAATGATCCTTTTAGATATAGAAGCATTCAGTGTTTGTGGTTCCATGAAAAACCCTATGGATTATTGATACATTGTTTCTTCACATGGTTGAAAACGAGAAAAATGGAAATACCTTGGAAAGATGACAATAAGTGAAATGAATAAGGCCAAGGATCACACTACCCCCAAGGTCCATTCACCCAATTACCCCAAATTTCCATCATCATGCAGGGTACTTGCACGTCTGTCTTCATGACAAACCTACATGTCAGGATACATGACCAGCTTGCACATCATTCTACAGGAACAACCTATGCGATCAGCCTCAGCGAGACACTAGAGAGAGATTTACCCTTTTCCCAAGGTTCTATTTTTTATATAAATAAGACCATAGGGTATTTATTTTTAGGGATAGAAATTTTCAAAGGATAACAGCAGCTCTTCTTACCCTACTCCTTTTCTCAACCCCTCCGAAACCCTCTAAGTATATTTAAAAACCCCAAATGAGAGGATATTAAATAGGTAAAATGAAATTAATGTCCTCCCAAGTCTTAAAAACAATCAATATCCACATGTTGAAATATCTCACTCTATGATTAAATAACTATAGTTCAAGTTCCATTTCATTAACAAGTGACCTATGCAAGCCACCTATAAGAAGACCTATAGATACCATTAAAATATTGAGAAAGGTCTCTCCTATGTCTATTCACCCTGTTGGACTATATCCCAATTTTCCACAAGTTCTCCAAGGAAAATATGCAAGAAGCACCCCTTGTGTGAGCCTCCTTGGTTCTCCCTAACCACCAACCTCCACGATCCAATCATAAGGCCTTTTGTAATTCATCGATGGAAGGGTCTATCCTCCTTTATATCCCATTTTTGAAAGGTACTAGGTTGAAACCTCCACCAAAACCTTCCAACATACACAAAATAGGCGAATGTTACACTAGCATGTCCCCCATTTGGGTTTGAATTCCTACAGTTGGATGTTTCTCGCACTTGACTGATTGGCCAGTTAGGGTCCTCATGGTGAATCTGAGAGTGTATCCCTATGGTCATGAGGATCCCTAACCCAAGGACAGTGTCAGGGAATTCCCATTGTTGGATATAAGGGTTAGTACCATGTCCTACCATTTCCTTCTCTGAGATCTGTATCTTCTAGTTCATTGCTGGGATGGAAAGGATTATGATTTCTTTTCTATTCAACATGGATTAAAATCCTCCACCCTCACTAAGAATACAATTTTATGGAATCACTCCTTGAAAACCCCATATAATTTCTTACAGGAAGTTGAAATCTTGCTTCTATATGCCTCATATTCAATAGGATAGAGAGGGGGTGGGAACTAGAGCCCTCTTCCCTCGCTCCGGCTTCCTTCCATCCTCTATCTCCATAGCTAAGACATATTCTATGGTAAATTGATAGAGGTAAGTGTTGTACAATAATCCTCTTAAATTGTATCCCCAGCCTCTTCATCAAAGGGGGTGGGATCATAGGGGATGTGAATGCTTAATAGTCCATACCGATCCCTTTAATATTTTTTACCATGTCTACCAAAAGACAATAGAAATATGAGTGGTTTGCTGAATCTTATGCTTACTCTGGTTCCTCATACCGATCATGAATCACATGGTCTTAAGGGTTAGTGGTGATCATGATACCTTCATAGTCTACCCAACATATTGAACTACAGGAATTCTAATTCGTGTTATACATTGGATATGTAGAACTCAAACTTTAGGCTCGTGGTCGATGGGAATCCTCCTCAAGAGTAATCCCCAAACATAATTCCCAAAATCTGAGCATCCTAATTTGGTGTAATCCACATAACAAGCCTATAAAACTCCCTGAGTTGAGAAATCCATCATGGTTCCTATTTATGTTTATCCTCAATATGAGTAAGAATCAACATAATTTTTTAAAGGTATATTCTTCACTCATAGATGAATCTTCTAAGGGCCTCCATAGATGTGGGTCTTTAAAACTGAACAATGTGGGCTCTGATTCCCATATTAATGGGGTAAATATGAATCTTTTCCAAGGTCAAAACTCAACAAACCAAATCAAACATATCTCATATAAGTCCCATTCCTAGTAGGGACTAATTCAAACTATAAATTAATATCCCTTATAGGTTCACTTGGATGCATTGACATAATTTCCACCCCAATCATAGACTGTTATCCTTCCACATAAATATCCTTGCCTTGTGAAATTATAATTTACAGTTAGGTCCTCATCACATGGACTTGAAATGTATGATAGTCCCCACTAAGTAGATCCAAAATATGTAGCTATTAATTTCTTTTACAAGGATATGTTGGAAGCCCATTTATGGGTTTGATCCCATCATGAAAACAAATTCTATTTACATGGATGACAATAGACTCCATATTTCCCCATTTTTTGTCTAGAAAACCATCTTCATCATAACCATGACCAAAGAATATCTAATTTGTACAGAAGGGGATAACATTTATAGATAACATCATATTAAAATACATATATCTGTTGGTGAATAATCTCGGATACATACAGATGATTCTATGTTCTATACATGATAATAATTGGATGCTTACTATAGGGAAACACATATTATGCATGGTAATTAATAAAGGATTCACGAACATATCTTAAATATAATAGAGAGATATAGTGTATGAAATAATTCTCCCTAAAAGGGTGGTATTAAGAGTGACCTCCCATCATCTCGACCAATGTGTGATCATAAGAATTATATGTCAGAATCCCTAAATAGTGACATCCTTTGAAAATAAGGTCCATTTGGTTTTAGAACCATTGTGTGTTTTTTATTCCATGAATGAACCTGATGGAAACTATTCTGAAATAGTGAAACCAACATGAATTAATGCACACAACTCAAACCCCTACAATCAATCATTGAGAGACCAACTATCCAAGGAGAAAAAAAAATTGTGAACCCGAAATGAATTCATAACCATGATAATGGTGACTTCAATATGTTAGGCCCATTTAATTTTATAATAGATGTCCAGAGAAGATAATAAATTATGCATGTATTAATTTAAATAATATGATTTGTTTATAGTGTTTCTTATTTGTGTTTTTCAATATTATAGAAATTTACACTCAGAAAACCCTTTAATCCGACAAGATCATTAATTATTTTAGTGATGAATACATTAATTGCCTCTTAGACTAGATATTTATCCTTGAAGAGGATTCCATCACTAGCCCAATATCTTCAATGTTTGGTCTCAAATTCAATAGTCTGATAATGCTTCTAAAATGATACAATCCCGACCCTATAGGCAACTCAATGGGACCTTTAATTCTCTAACCCCATCTATCATCCGATCAATGATGACCGATGGTCCGAACACAAATGGCACCAATTATAGTCTACCACCATTTTGGGAGTTTATTCCTAGAACATGATAACCTGTACCTCAGATATGTCATTTAGGTGGATCAAGGGGCTGTATAAAATACCACCTATAGGATACATGGTTCCTTTTTAAGGGATCCTACTATAAATCCTCACTTCCAATGTCATGCGGTAGTAACCCCTCTACATGATGAGGGTGTGGCCCTTGGTTTTTCGATCCTGGACCTTCATACCCAATAACATAAGACGATGCAACGAGGATGAAAAATAGACAAATAGGAGTGATGTAATTCCACTAACCACTCCATTGATGTCCACCAACCAAATTTTGGGGAAAATTGTTAGTGAGAACATACGCCTTACTCCACCCACCATGCATGCCAGTAGAATCTTCAGAAAACACTCAAAGAAGCCCACCAACCAAGTTTGATGGAAACCTGCAAGCATGAAAACATATATGATTTCATTTACCAAGACAACCATAATCCTCTTATGGAAGCACATAGGTAATTTAGTCAAAATGTACTGATCAAAAGTAGAGTGAAGATCTCACTGTTTTTCCCACACATGAGTACTGTCAGTATCCACCAACAGGAATGAAAAGACATTAGCATGTACATACAACTACTAAAAATACGGAATGAGAATATATCCTTATTCTAACCATTTATGTAACCAATAATATATTGTAGAATGTGAAAGTCATGACACAAATCATTCTCCACATCTTGTAAACAGTCTATAACATTATAATAGTGACAACAATTGTACTTGAGAGACAGAAGCATAACGTTTTCCCCACAAGTGGGATGGATCATTATGAAGCCACCCTTGAGTAGATACACACCTATTATCCCATCATTGAGGGTAATATGGAAAAATACCTCATATTATACTAGCATTTGGTTCAGGAACAAACACCTTCCAATAAAAACCACTTTCCCCCATCAAGTGGCCCCAATAGCTCAAAAGAAGGCATCCAAAAAGTAGCCCCGACAAAGACAATTAAGATGAAAATAGCCAATATGCGATCCTTCTATAATCAACACTGGAGTTCATGAATGCATCATATGATTTTATATGGAATTATAAGGTCCTACCCTCACATTAATAAATTATAGGATTAATAGAAAGAACTTCAAAGGTCCTCTTCAGACACTTCACCAAATATTTCATCATGAAAATAATCAAGTTGATCTCTAGAGCCTATATATTGATGAGAGCCACATCAAACCTCTATGGGGATAAAAGGAAAAAGAGAAAGTGGGTCTTCTCATTACTGTAATCTACAATGGTGTTCCTACCCATGGTGCCATTCTCTACCAAAGTTATATCTATAGTAGTGTTTCTTATTGTCAAGAGAATTATTTGATTGGGAATTTAGTGAAGTGAAATCCCTACTATAGTGAGGAACATGAAAAACATATACTAGTCATGTTTGACATATTTTCATTATCATGTGAAATCCTTTATCAATCTAATGATAACCTAAAATTGATGGCCATTCTCTAAACCTCCTTTGGATCATCTTTCTTCCAACACAATAGAGGATATCCCTATTGATCTTGTTGCTTATGATAAAAAAATAGGAAATAATCCTCTCTAGTCAAACCATGTAGTGGGACATCAAGCTAAATATGAAGACTGCATGCTAAAAAAGGGATAATTTGGCTAAATATGGCTTACCATTCATGTTATAACCTTTAGCCACCCCTCTATATTGCATTTTAGAGGAACTGTCAGAATAGTTTGTACACGGAATCCTCATCAATATATGAGAAACTCTTCATCACCTGAAATATAATGTATGACCCCATGGAAAGTATCAAAGTCACATTATGGAAATATTAGAGTTGCATGATAAATTGACTATTAATATCTCCTAGATTCATGACATCCAAAGATCAAGAAAAAATAATGATCCCTTCACTGTGTATGTCATGGATCATTAATGAGGATGAGATAGTTGATCAATTACACCACTTATTGTGTTCTTATCAGAGGTTGGGGTGTGAATAGAGTGTTATATTTCACTATTAACCTTTATAAAAAGAGTCTTCCAATGGTTGTATCATGGAATGTCAAAGCCTCAGGACAACTCCAACAAGAGGTACCAATCTATAATCAAGAATATAATCAATGAAATTAGGCCTTGATTGATTCTCATAAACACAGTTCTTGAGAAGAGAATGATGTTGAATGAATTTAGCATCATGAATATGAGACTATCATGTAGAATGCTCACTTATGAGATTTCAACCATTTGATAGCACCAATGTTATAAATAACATAATGATATTTTGAAACAAAAAATATATGTGCATGTCAAATGATGTTCCCAACCCACATTCCCAAAAAACCCCATAAAATTTGACAAGAATTCATAGTAATGCCATCCATTACTATTAGAAAGAAACACTAGACCATAGGGATAGGGGATTTTTTAACCCAAACCCTAGGGCCAAAAAACCATGCAAGAAATATTATGAACGCAGAAAGATAATGGCACCGACCCTCTGGGATGAGGTATTTTTCACCTCTATGACCACATCCTCAATGGGGATCTATTTTCTATTGATTTGGAAGGAAATCATACAATGAATCATCCAATTTCCTTCCATCCCGTGATTCGGTGCATTCACATAGAAGACGAACGACTAAACCATATAGAGATTCCATTAAGATTACTTTCAACCACATAGTTTCCAAAGAATTAAAAAATGGGATAAATAAAAATCATAGATGATATAAAAGAATACAGTATCATATATACATTGATATAATTCATACAAATTCTTTTTTCATCATTGAATGTTATCAATGCTGCCAATAAAAATTCTATAAAACATGTGGCCAATTCAGAGGAGTTAGAAGATGATGTTTCTTTTCATGACATGGTTCACAGCGAAATAATTGAAGGAGTTGTGCATACCTAGAACCGGAGTCTTTCCCTGAATTCGGTTACTCCCTTCAACAATCTACATTTACCTCCTCGATATAAGGAAAAAGATAAGGGTTAAATCATGTATCACCTCCTCCCAAAGAGGCTAAAACCTTTCAATGGAGGAATGATTTTATCGTTAAGAGGAGGTGATGAAATAATAGAGGACACTGAAATAAAAATTACTCGGCAACAACCACCCTACTAGGTATATTCTACAAGAAGATACTCAACCTGAACTTCCACATACTACACCTCAACAAGGATATTTAATAATTGAAACTAATGTTGGGATAGAACGTCCACTCAACATTGGATATTAACCACAAATATATTTGGATCCCAAAATAGAATATCATGAATTCCCTCCACTAGGTGCATGACTGTAATAGGGTCAGGAACATCCTTACATGCCTTACCCAATTGGTTACCCATGGTAGGCACTAGAAATACCAGATCCAAGGGCCCCACCAGCCACTATTTCTATCCAAGCTCCAATTCGTACATACATTCCATAAATGTTATAAACACTACATAATCACTAAAATATCTATTGTAAGACTTGGTGAAATGATGTGCTCTAATATATTCTGAAAATAAACCTTACCCTAAATGGTTAGTTTCGATTCCCCCCCCCCCCCACCAAATTCTGGGAGTCCCACATTCCCAATTTTCAATGTCTCAGGAGTCCCAAAGAAAAATTTAATGCATTTTTTATATTGTTATGATCCCATGATGATTACCCCTAAACAAAAGGAGGTGGTGAATATTAGGTGATTCATTAAATAGTTGTAAGGACCAACCTTTATGTAGTACACATGTTTTCAAAATTAGTCAATAAATGGGTGTAAACACCTCCACTAGAATTTCCTTTTCCAATTCAACTAAATATTATTGAATATAATAGTCTATGACCTTAGAAACTGAAAACAACAAGATAGTACAATGATTTCAGATTTAATTTCTTGATTAAAAATATTGATATACCCCTCAAACCAAAAAAATACTGCCTGAAGACTCTTTAACTATATGTGTAGAGAATCTTCATGATGGTTTTTCCACACCATTAATCCCTGTGAAATGCACAGGAGGGTTTCTAAAACTTCTTTATATTTATAAACAAGTATAAAACTCCATCATAGTGGTCAAGGATATGGATTTAGTGATTCCATAATCTTAGGGAAGGAGAATAAGAAATGAATAGGTTACCACTGTAAACTTAACCAGGCCCCTGTACCAAATCCTACTTCAAACCCCGCACCACATCATATGGATCCACATATAGAGTGTCAGAAACAAATAATGCTTCATTAGGATGGTCAAATAGATCAAATGAGGAAATAGTTTTAATAGATGAAAAAAATTATTATTATTTTCTAAATGACCATGTCCCCAACTTCTTCATCATAGAATTGAAAAAAACATGGTCAAGTATCAAGAGCCCGTGAAGCCCAAAAACTATGGAGAAGAAGATCTACCAAACTATTTACTCTTAAATAAAATGATGGGATGCCATATCTAGAAATTTTAGTATTAAAAGACCTCCTAAGAAAGATGGTGTAATCTGGGAAAGTAAAACAAAAAAATTGTCATGCTCAGGTTGTGTATGTTTCTCAAATTAAACAAGATAATGAAAATAATTATCAAGAAGTTAACAGAAAGTGTGCATATAATTGTGGTGAATGGATGGTAAGAGGAATGATAAACTGGAGTCATAATATTGTTTGATCACAGTTAAAGAAATTGATTGTGCCTCCAGCTACTCCTACCAAAATGTATCCATCCTCATCGACTTCTCGGTCCTACAAAATACAGTCCACCAAAGAGATTTTTTTTGAGAAGGGTAATTAGTAGACACAGGATGATAAGTTCATGTCATGGAAAAATATTTCCTTGAAATTATTTGATTTAATTCTTACAGTCCCAAAAGTACAAGCACTACCCCACAAAATGTAAGAAAAACAATTGAACCATCACACAAAATCTTCATCAACTGAGGAGTTAATTTTCAGTTTCAATAACATTATTCAGTTAATGGATCCCTTGTCAAAATATAATAATGATTATGAACCAAAATTTTCCACACTGGATTGTGGTACTGAGAGAAGAGGCCATTTGAATCGAGGGTTCATGGGGTGATGCTAACATTCCAGAATTCACTACTCCATCCACGACCCTACTCAAACCATATACATGGCCAAAACCCATAGAGTGTCTCAACATAAAGCTAAGTAGGTGTAAAATGAATCATTTATGCATGAAATGATATACCATGACACAGTCTTCCTAGATTATTGATTAGAGGATATGTCATCACCTGATTAATCATCGGCATGTAGGAAGACCCAATTGACCTAACCTTCCAAGAATGAAAGAATAATAAACTCCTACTCTAAATCAAATATGATTACATTAGGATCATATTCTCCTAAGTAACCTATAAAATAACATGATAATTAAAGGGCATACAATCCTCTAAATAAAATGTATGATGTTTTGAAGAAAATGGACCATGTTTCCGCTAATTTATTAATCCTAGATTCTTTGAGTATGTCAAAATAAATCAAGGAAACACTCATAAAGGACTTTTGAATACCATAGGATTTTTAAGTTGAGAATTCTACTTCCAAAGTATATATTTTAGAGAAAAATCATGCAGAATTCCATGAATTCATCTCTTTCATAGATTAGGACAAGAATTCTATCATAGAAGGATATATTAGACACTTGTCTATATCTGAGAGTGTAAATAACATTGATACCCGATAAGAATTTTCTGATAATGGATTAGGGGTAAACTTAATTCCAATATGGACACTTCCTCAACTCGGTCTCTATGAATCATAGTTGTCTCCATCTACTTTGAAGTTACAAGGTTATGAAAAAAGCGATAAAGATACTTTGGGAATGTTTATACTCAAAAATCAGTTTGGAGAACATTTATTCGACTCATAATTCATAGTTCTTTGGAACTATAGTAATTTCAATGACTTATTGGGAATATTGTAGATACATCATCATGGGGTCATCCATTCATCATACTAATTATGCCTCAAACATTCTATCAATGATCCAATTGGAACATTTCATTGTGAGAAGAATATATTCAAATCCCACGAGTCACAATACAGCGACGCCGGGTTCCACCAAAAGGGAGAAAAACACCATGGATGATGATGTCACTTGGATAAATGGCCTAAATGGTATATATGTGATCTTGGATAAACCTTTTCAGAAGATCATTATGAATTACATTCTTCCCATTGTTAAAACTGAAAGGGTGGGACGGAATTGAACAACTTATTCAGTGACTTCTGTAATGTCATTCATAAAAACTAAACCCAACATCACAGGTGAAGTATTCCAACCTGTGAGTAGTGATTTAATCCATGATTACAATGTCTTAATTGTATCCCTCAGGATTCATTAAATATTGGTTTCAATAGCTAGGAAGGATGAAGTTTTCACTTGAATGGTAGAAGAGTGATATTCTTATTCTCAATCTCTTGTATCCCCCGTGGAGCCCCAAAAGGGCTAATTCCATTTATTGAGTTAGAAATGATTTATTCATTTTCTAGATGAGAAAATGAATATTTATCCCCTAAAATAGAAATTATTACTTCATCGCCTACCTCCTAGGAAGATGTGAAAAAAGTAAATCCTGAGGAGGATGATGAAGTTGAAAACCATATGGATTCCCCTACATAATATGAGGAAGGAGTCTCCATGAATGTGGATGACCTTAGAGATAAAAATATGGGCACAAAAGAAGATGCATGAACAACTCTAATTAGCTAATCTATTAATTCCAAAGAATAAGAGGTATCTACTTCATTTATAAAGAAACATCCACATCTGTTTTCCTTGATCTACCCATAGATTCCATGTTTAGATTTGAAGGTGTCCACCTATCACTTGGGTTTTCTAGAAGACCATCAAGGGTAAAAATAGGCATCCATATAGACATATCTTACTCATGCCTTAGAATGTTTGGATGATGTTAACAACCTCTTCAAGGTTGACTTCATCCAGGAGGTATAATACCAAAAATGGAAATCCAAAATTGTTCTTGTGAAGTAGAAAAGTTGTAAAATTATAGTCTTAATTGACTTCAGATATCTCAATCAACATTTTTCAAAAGTTGAGTTCTAAATTACATCATAGAACTATTGACTGAAACTATAACTATTTATAATTTCCTATCATTGATGGATAGATATTCATAGTACTACCAAATTTGGATATCCCTATAAGAACAAAAAAAATCCAATGCCTTCATACCCCCATAAGTAAAATTAAGCTATTGATTAACTTCCTTTGTCTTGAAGAGTGATGGCTACACAAATTAGCGTGCCCTACTAAACATCATCAAACCATTTTTGAGGAAGTTTGAAGAATTCTACATTGAAGATATATTGTTCATGTCTCGAAGTTTTTTTAACACCAGAATAACCTAGAAACCATCTTCAATAATCTTCAATATAATATCTTCATTATGAACCGCTTAAAATGTGTTTTGGGGGGTGGGGGTAACCATGGGAATGCGTCTCAAATTAATTATTTTACATCTTGGCATCAGATTTGATCCTGAGAAAAAAATTTATCCTTATCATGTCGCATCCTAAAATTCTTAAATAGATGAGTGGAATTAAAGGACACATGGCCTACATTTTTCACTTCAAAACCATCCTTGTGGAAAAGTGGTTTCCCTACACTAAACTAATAAATGATTCTGTCACATATCAATAGACTAGTGACTATCAAGATGAATTTGGCATCCTCATGAAATACCTCTTTAGTCCACCAGTATTAATGCCACAAGGTGAGGGAAGGCCAAACATATTATATGTGATGTCACTAGATAGATCAATGGGTTCCTTTCCCACTCAAAAATAAAATTCTTTAAAGGAGAAAAATCGCTGTTATCCTCACCAAAACATTCTAGATGTGGAGGCATGATATTTAGATATTGAGAAGAGTTGCATTGCTTTAATATTTGTGGTCCAGAAGTTGAGGCACTATAAATAGAACCATAAGGTCACATTGGTCTCTATAAATAACCTTCTCAAATACATCCTAAACATTACAATGTTTATAGGGTGAATAGAACAACAGACAATTATTCTGGAGCAGTATTATATACAATTTGTGTCTCTTAATGTTGTGAATAGTTTTGCCTTGGACAATTTTATTACATAACACCCGTCTTCCAAAAAATCATTGTTAAATACTAAATTACAAGATAGAGAGATATTCTCCATCATGATGACACCCAATTGTGTGTGATGTATTTTGATGGTGCATCTAGGAGACTAATAGGGAAAATATGGAAAAACCTATGCTAAAAAACGTTGGGTTAGGGATTGTGATTTTCTATATAGAGAAGGTAGTATTGTTTTACTCCTTCCATTTATCATAATGTTGAACAAAAAATGATGCATAATATCATGATCTCATTGCAGGCCTGGAAGTGGCACTCCAAATACCGATGAACCACTTGGAGGTAAATGTTGACTAAGATTTGTTAATAAAATAGACCATTAGAGATTATTATATTTTAAAAGAGGAAATAGTTTCCCTATATGATTATGTCCAAGGGTTAATTATAGAATTCCCCTCAGAACTAACCTTCACTCATGTGTTTATATCATATAAATACTAAGATGATGCATTAGTAAATATATCCACCAACTTGGAAGATCCAAACTTAGATGAAATAGTCCTCTCCATCACCCATCAGTGAATGGTTTCCCCATTCATTCAAATCAGAGTGGAAGAAATCAATGAAGTTAACCCTATCCTTGAATCTTATGGTCCGACCATTGGGTAGATTAAACTCATCACAGATCACATCCCAAATAGAGTACTCCCAATGGATATAGCTAGGAGAAAGAAAATCTGGAAATGAGTATTCAACATGATTCTTCATGAAGGACCAAAACACAAGAAGTCCTCTATAACTAAGACTTTATTGGAGTCCTTCTAAGATGTATCGATTGAGAAGAGACTGAAATTATCATGGAAGAATTACATGCAGGAGCCTGGGGTGGACACTAGTCAGGATATTGGATATCTAATAAAATATGAAGATTTGGATTTTTCTGGCCTTCAATGACACATGATCGTACAAAATTCACTGAGATGTGTCATTCCTGCAAGGTGCATTCCAACATCATCCATAGACCCTAAAAGCTTCTACAAACAACCAAATACTCATGGTTATTTTCATTGTAGGGAATTGATGTTGTTGGGAGATACCCTCCATCTACGACCAAACAGTTCAAGTACATCCTTACAACTATAGATTTCTTCACCAAATGTGATGAGGAAATACCTCTAAAATAAGTAGGGTCTAATTTTTTTTTAAATCCAATATCATCGATAGATTTGGTGTCTATAAAATATTATGGATGGAAAATGGCACCAATTTTTATTAAGAATATGTGAAAAGGCTATAAAATGAGTATAATATAAAATAAAATCATTAATTCCAATATCATGTAGTGGATAACGAAAAATATAGTATTTTAATAAGACCATATCATAAATTGTCCAAAAGATGTTGGATATAAATAATAATACTTTTCATGAAAATCTCTTTCGTTCCTTAGGGAATTACCAGACTACGAATACTACTGCTACATGAACAACACTATATTCTTTGGTATATGTGATATCGGTATTCCTACCCATTAAGGTTTAGTTTATATCACACCATGATTCCTTCTATGATTAGTTATCTATAGACGAAAAATCCAAAATATTGATGGATGGATTGGAGAAACTGGATGAAAAAATTATTCATACCTTATATCACATGGATGTTTACTAGAATCGAATAGCTTAAGATTTCAATAAGAAGGTCAACCACTATTCATTACTCCTTGGAGAATTGGTACTTGTTATTTGGACTCCAATTATACGTGGAAAGAAGGCCCCAAATATGGATCCAAAGTGAGAGTTACCTTACTCTATACATATAGTTCACTCTAGCGGAGCTTATTCCTTGATCTCAATGGATGAAGATCACTATATGTCTCCAACCAATGAAATTATCCTAAAAAAATATTTCATTTAATCACATGGGATAAATCCTAGCTATAAGACGTTAAACTATATAAAACAATATATTTTTGAGAAACATGATGTTAAATGCATAATAGGTATTTGGCGCATGACGTTAAAATTCATGACATAACGTCTATGCTGCAAGATGTTAAACTATGTGGAATCATCGTCCTCATTATACTGTGATAAAATTCATGACATAAGATCCTCGTCCAATGACTAGAAACAAAAAGACACCCATTGCCTTAACCACATGAAATTAAACTTCAAGGTTATCATCCTTATCATTCTACATTAGGAAATCCATGAATAACCATGAGTTGAAACACTCCTTGTAGCCTCTTAAATATGGGCTACCATTTTAGGTGTAATCATTTCGCTCTAATCCCACAAAAGATTGAGATGGCGTCTTGGCAAAGAATTAGGAAGAAAAGCTAAGAATCTCTCATCCATAACCCCATTTCACATCATTTCCACTACAGAGTGGATCTTGTACCCTATTTATAGATATAATCCCAAACATTATCATGTCCTTACCGAAAGATAGAAACATGTATGTACAACATCCTAATCACATGATCATAACCTTAATGACCTATTCGAGAAATACATGACGTGTGATCCTCATTTTATAGAGATTTGTGGAGATCCTCGGATCTCAAGTCTCAAGTGTAGCTACGACAACAAATGAAAATTTTACTTTTCCTTATGTATAAACTAGATCTAAAAAGGGTAATTTTCCAAAACATATTTCTTCATTCTCATTAAAATTTGATGTGTAGTGATTCCCAAACCACATATATTAGTCCCAACAACTATTTTTGAAAAAAAAATCCTTATTTTACACAGATAAAACTCTAATCGGTGTGAATAAAAATTTTCAATAACTACATGTTACTTGATTCTCATTCTAATTAAATATGTAGTGACAACTAGATCATTAATAATTTGGCCAATAATAATTAAACCAAAAAATAAAATTTAATACCTATGTAAGATTTCAAACATATACAGGGAATCATTTTTTAGAACTATATATGGATTGATTATTTCCCCAAGAAAGAAACATAGTGACACTTAGGTCTTATAACATAGATCAGTCACAACATTCCCATCCTTTCACGTAAGATCATCTTCATCCCTACTGCATGAGGTTAAACTGCATGAGATCTCATGATCTTCTTATAACCGGATTCCCATATTTTTGAGATATGTTGTGATGCTTGGATCACATCTCCAACAAAATCACCATATAATCTTGTCACTCGTATCCTTCATTTGTGTTTCCATTGAACTGTAGAAGAAACCTTTATCACTCATTTTTTCTCACAATAGGAATAGGTCACATGGGTTTGGAATCCTGATAATATAGTTCCTCGTGTGAGTTAAGCATTTTAATTTTCAATGGGTCACTATGATCCTCTATGCAAGACCTTAAATGGGACTCCATATGTCCTCATTATAAGATGATAAACTACAGGTCTTCTTTGGAAAAATATGTAACTGGATTTTAATCCCAATGAGATATGTTGTGATGTCCAATGATTAAATCTCAAACCCACCTCCAACACAATATGAGAAATACACCCACACTCCCACGTACGTTTCATGACTATATGAGAATATCCAATATAGGCCATCCCCCTTACGCATGAGCCCATATTAAAAAACTTAATTTCCACCACATGTGAATTCAATTAATGTCGGGGATCTATATTTTAGAACTACGAGTTTTATGAATCAAGTTCTAAAAATAAATTTAGTAATTCTTAGGCTTTATACCCCAGTCACATCCATGAGTTAAAGAAAAATATCCCATATCCTTTGTACAAACAAAGATAAATGAATGATCTCTTAATTTGGGTCTCCTCATTAGGAGAATCACTAGGGAAAAAATGAATACCATTTCTATATATTAACTAGATATACGAAAGAGATTCCAAAATCATGGAAAATAGTTAATACAATGTTTTCATTGTGCTCAGACTTATCCCTTCCACACATCATCATCCAAGTATTGAATTTTTTTAATCATTATAACCATTCCTTGTATTTTTTTGGAAGAATGTATAATAAAAAATATCTATTTTTCCTGACTATTTTTTAATACAACCCAGTCTTATTTGAAAAAAATATCCCATAAAATTGGTTGTTTAGACAAAGAATACCACAATTTGACTATACTATACATGCCCTAGTTAGACGTGTATAAAAAATCTCATAAAAAAGGGTTTGTAAAAAAAAATTAACTTGTCAATTGGGAGAAATCTCTTCTATCCCCATAAAAATTGAAAACAATATATAATATCCCATTATTCAAGGTCAGCGTTCATCTCTCACATATTCATCTCGTACCCTTTTTCCTAATATGAGAACCCCCAAGATAGTGGTTTACGATTACCTCCTCATGTCCAAAGTATGTAGGAATGTATTTGGCTCAGTAGGTTACATGTCATTTTTCATTTCCATAATATCATGGCCTTAGTCATACCACCTTAGGCTATAGACACCATGTATCCTATCCTTGTGTCGTCCATGTGTGGGAAACATCTTTTCACCATTCATGGAAATTTTCTACACGAAATACCCCTTCCAAGTTTAGGTAATTACCTCTCATAAATCAAAATTATTTCCTATTGAATTATGAATCTTCATGAACATTCACTAGATTTTTGGTATAGAATTTCATAATTATTAATGACTATTTTTTTGACTATGTAGTAATATGCCCTAGTGTAATTTTAATAATTTGGTCAAATTTCAGAGCATGTCAACCAAAGGATGTAACTATTGAATATGAAATGCGTACTCTAGTTGTCGTTTTGTAAAAAAATCCCAAAAAACAGGTTTTTCATTTAGTAATAACTTCTTCCTCATGAGATACCTCTTCTAACACCATAATCCTTTTCCCCATACCACTCTTTATATCCTAAGGATCCCCAAATTACATATTACAAATTTCTCCAACCATACATGAATATGGTAGCACATTTCAAGAAAACTACCAATAATGGGAGTATTATAATCCCTTTGGTAAAAGCTAAATACATTAAGTCATAGACCCCTTTTATCTTAACTCCATGAATTTGAATAACATAGAATAGTTTATTCATTTAATGACTTGAAATTGCATTGAATAATGTCATTGTAGTATGAATTTAAAATGAGTAGCATAATTTCCTTGTTGTAGGACTTTAAGTTGTATAATATAACATCCTGTTCAAAAGTTATTATACTATAAAATAATTCCCTCACCATAATATTCTGAAATACATAACATTAAAATACATGATACATTCACCTTTATCAAAAAGGGGCCTTCCCTGAAATTTATAATCTAACAAAATGTGTCCTCTTTCACATGAATAAAATTCACATAGGAGAGGTTTCCTATATATGTATAGTACCAATATAGATGATACCTTTATTTGCAGACATCCCTTTGAAAAAACCAGAAATAATTGTCTTATGAAATAGGAATCCTAAGCTTCAACCATTAGTAAAAGAATTTTGGATGTCCCAAGAACATCATTTCCTGAATATGTGGTAATAATACCCAGTTGACTATGCATAAGTCATCCACATTGTTTAGGTCCTTTTATACAAATGATACTATTATTGACTGTGCATCATGTTCACTAGTTGTACTTGAAAAAACCCACAAAATGGGTTTTTCGATCAGTGTTAAATTCTTACATAGAAGAGACCTCCTAAATTATATAATATCATGTTTTAGATCAAGGAACCCAAAAATCTTGGATAAATATTCCCCACTAGATATCGGAATAATTTCCTAACATTCATGGCCCATAATCCCTATTTTTATCAATATTTAAAAACCTATGTTCAAAGCTTTTTGACCTAAAACACTAGCCTCATTAGACAAGATTTCATGAATTTAAACATCCCTTATAAAGAGACACAATACTCAACATATTGAAAACCTATAAAGGAAACTATATAAAATAGTTGAGTCTCAAATCTCTATACCTACACTTCATATGGTTTAGATGGGATCAGACAACTAAATCAAAAGGGAAAAAAAATATTTAGTCCAAAAACCTAAAAAGGACGGTCTAAGAAAAATCTAAGTATCAACCACTGGGTCTCCTTTGTAATGATATTAGGAATGAATTAGGGTGATGATGTATACTAAAAAAATATTGTATCGCTATTCCCACTACCCTATTAACAGTAGGACTGTGCTCACTAAGCCACATGGCTTAGGAAGAAAAAATGATATCATCTCCCAATCCCATCGCTATGGATGACACAGATATACATTTTCATTCTAAAAGTTAGTTTTAATATTATGTTAGAATAACATAAGGAATAAATTTATGGATAACTTGATTATTAGAAAAAAATATTTTTCGTTTATGAGAAAAATAAAACTGATGGAGCGTCCACTTGATGAAGTCTCTCCGTCGTAATATACAAGATACTGTCAATATAACTCTAAATATATTGAATGGACTCAAAAAACCCATAAAACTCCTATTTAAGACTTGTTAATCAAACTAAATTGGTCTCCTTTCCTTGGTGAAGTGATTCCTTTGCAGCCACAATGGCTGTTGACCCTTTAGTTGGGGATTCTTCTAATGATTTGTGGAGTTGTGAGAGATCCCCCTGACTGTCATCCATTTCACACTAAAAGTGAGATAGTTGAATGGTTTTATCATTAACCTATTGTTTATATTCTATGAGCTTCTTGTAATTGTCAGGATCTTCTTGGGATAATTCATCCATGTTATCATTAGCATTAATAAGAAGCTTCACCTTTTTGAGGTCTGGTTGAAGATCATGCACTTTTTCCTGTTTGTGAATTATATCCTTCACAATAACATGAATCATGAGGTAATCAAATAATCTATATCCTAGCTCCTGAACAAAAATTAAAGTCATTGGATTAAACAAGGCAGGTCCTCAAGAGGCATCTCAGATACTATTTTCCATATATCCTGCCAGGCCCCATGACGTAGAATGTGGAGAGCCTTCGGTAACTCTGAATCTGACTCAGATCCCTTATCAAAGGGAGGAATTTACTGAAATATTGGTGAACATATTAAATCACATCGCTCCATTCCCTCTCATTAAATAATAAATTCTTTTTTGAGTACTTATTTAATTGAAACAAATGATTTATCCTCATACACAACCACATACGTTGATGGAACTTAATATTGAGGAAGACTCATCGTTAGCCACAAAAAAGATAGAAGGTGAATGATATTGGGTTTTATTAGTACCATGTGGCACTCACCTAGAAGTGGGTTAGAAGCTTAGGCAGATTTCTCCCTAGCTTCCCCAACATCAGTAGTTTGATGATGAACTTCTGGATGAGGGGAAATTTCCTAGGACTTTCTAGTACCCAAAAAATAAGTATCAATAAGAATTCACATTTAAATATCCACGTTACCAGGACCCCCTCAATTATGGTACTAAGATGGAAATCAACATCTTGTTTTAGTACTTTGACTAAGACATTATTTGTGGATAGAACTATGCAATTCAATCATTCATGAAGATAGAACCAGATGTAAATAATTTTTTTTCATATGAAATAAAGACTCACATACATTCGATTCCATATTATTTTCCTCAAATTAATTTAATGTTATAGGAAGACTAATATGTTAAATTATATCGTAAAAGCCAATTCCCTGATTTATAATTGTATTTATTTACATCCTCTACCCTATGGTAATCTCACATGTTGAGACTATTAGAGTATTTTCAATGGGACACTCCACAAAACCCTCCCTCAAGTACTTGAGACTCAAAAAAAATTATTTAGTCACAAATAAATGGTTAGAACTAGTAATCGCAAGACTCTTGGGTGCATGGGATGAACATGAAATATCAGGAGTACAAAATTCATTAATCAACCTAAGCATCTTTTGATAAACATTAGATATTACCATAATCCTCTTCTCTCCCCACATTTGTAGGAAAAGTGATATGAGCAACTCAAGAACCCTATAGGGATCCATGATTGGTACATTGAATCTTTTTTATTCTTGGAGGAACAATTTTATGGAACTCCAGAGAATATTGGGAAGGAGTTCCTATGTTATTAAAAATATTAATGACTTGTTCTCAACTAGTCATATTTTAATAGTGACATAATGCCTTACCACTACTAACGATATATTTATCCAATGATTTTACCCTTAGAGGTTACTTCTTTTTCATATTATTTGATGGAGGGGGAATAACATCAACCTCTTCATAGACAGTTATTAGTGATAATAATGGGAGTTCCCCCAAACTTTCATCCTCCATATTGTTTTCCAGGGGGATTATTCTCTTAATTTGGGAGATGATTCTTTGACCCCAAGAAGGGTTCTAGTTGGAAATATCTTGGAAAGGGAAACTTAGTCATCTTACCCTTGGCCCACAACAAATAAAAATGATTTTCCTCTCACAAAAAAATATTCATTTCAGATAATATAAATGAATAACAATGATAAGATGATAAAAGGAGGACTTACATCCTTAGGATTAAGTGGACAACCAACGCATAATACATGTCCTATCCATTCAAACTGTTCATCCCTTTTCACCAGGATCATACCATCTCATTTCAATTAAATATAATCCTAAGGGGGGTGTTGAAACGTCTTTTCATCAAATGGATGAAAAGGTTATAAAATTAAATACCCTAGAAATAATTTAAGAAGGTAAATAAAGAAGGCCAAGGATCTCATTGCCCCAAGGGTCATTCTCTCAAGTACAAAAAGAACCATCATCATAAAGGGTAGGTGTAGGTCATTTTTCATGACTAAAATGCCTGATCAGCCTGAGAGAGACACTAGGGTGAGATAGACCATTTATCCAAGGTCCTATAATTTCCTATAAATAGGATATGTGGGACTTCATTTGTATGGATGTAAATTCTCGATAGAAAATGGTATCTCTACCACTATAGTCCTTCACGCAACCCCACCGAAATCTTCTCACTGTCATTCTAAACCGTAATGGATAGAAGATTAATGAGGCATAGTAGATTTAAAGTCCTCCTAAGGTTTAAAAATAATAAATACTTGTGAAAGGAATTCGCATAACCCATGATTGAAAAACACTATCATGAGGTCACTTTCCTCAATAAGGGACCTACATGAGCCACCATCAAGAACACTTCTGGATACCCTTAATGGGTTTAGAAATCTATCACCCATGTTTAGTCACTATGGTGGTCCACCACCAAAGGTGGTACTAGTTCACCCAGGCCAATCTATGTGAGTCACCCCATGTGAAATCCTACTTGGGCCGCCCTAACCTTTATTCTGTACAAGCCACTCATCAAGCCTTCTTCAAATCCATCCATAATATGGCCTTTCCTCCTTTAGATCCCTTGAAAAAAGGTGCTAGTTTGAAACCTCCACCGAAACCTTTTTAATCACACAGTAGTGGGGATTGGCAGACTAGCATGTCCCCCATTTGGGTGTGTATTCCTATAGTTAGAGGTTTCTTGCTCTTTTTTGATTAGTCAGTCTGGGTCCTAAGGGTACTTGTGAGTGTATATCCCTATGATCATGTGGAAACCTACCCAAAGGGATAGTGATATAGAGTTTCCGGTCTTATATAATAGATTTAATACAATGTTCTCCCCTTCTAATCTCTGAGATCCAGATCCTAATGTTCCTATAAGGGATGATGAGGATTATGATGGGGTTTCCATTCAACATGGAATAAAATCCTATTCTCCCACTACATGAATAATTTTAGGGAATACCTTTAGGAGGAATCTCCAATCCATTTTGGAAGAAGGCTGCAATTTGATTATCCCTACCTCCTGACCACTTGTTCAGAGAGGGGATGAGAACCTAAGCCCTCTCCCCTCTCTCGTACTGCTTACCTCATCAGTCTTCATACTAGGGATCCATTCTATGGTAAAATGAAGAGATGGAAGTCTTGTACCCTCATCCACTTCCACCATATCCCTGAACTATTCAATAAATTAAAGAGGGGCCAAAGGAGGGGGGAATACTCAATACACCACCCCTCTCCCATTGGGATTTGTATTCCTGTCATCCAGTGGAAAAAATAAAATGGTGTGGTTTTCCAGATATTCTACTTCTTATTGTGTCTCTCACCATGCATGAATCATTTGGGATTAAATATTTATGAAAATCATGACACCCAGTTGATACACCCAACTAATTGAACTATGATAACTATGAATCCTATTACACGAATAATATGTTGGACACCCACTTTGCTCACGATCTCAATCAGCATAATCAATAAGAGTAATCCATAATCATAATTTCCATAATCTAGAAATTCTACATAGGTGTGAGATCTGAAACAATTATTCAAAACCACCGTGATTTGAGATATCCATCATGGATCCTATTGCAGGGCCTCCTATTCATCAGTAAGCCCCAACTTATTCAACTTAAATTGAAATAATTCCATGTGAGATGAATCTTATAAGTACCTCTAAAGGCATAGGTCCTTACAATTGAACTCCAAGGGATTTGATTACCCTATAAATATGATTTGTAGGTATCCTCTCAGAGGTAAAAACCCAAAACCAAAAATAAACCTTATAATCTATGAGTCACATTTCAAGTAAGGTCTAATTATAGTTAGTAATTCATATACCTTCTTGGTTTCTGAGGATTCTTCGATATAATTCCCACAAAAAACATTGAATATGAACCTTCAACCTAGACATGTTTTCCTCTTGACATTAAAATATATGATTAGATTATTATGACATGAAATTAAAAGGAATGATGTTCCCTATTACGTGTCATAGAACTACGTGAGTTTGGATTTCAATCAAAAGGATATGAAGGATCCCATTTATGGATTTGATAACAACATCAAAACAACTTCTATCTACCTCGATGACAATACACTTCAGAGTGGCCCAATATGGCTCTAGAAAACTTATTTTATCATAACCATGAACAAAGAAAATCTTTTCTATACAAATGGGGAAACCGTTTCTTAGGATCATAGGATACATACATATATATGTAGTGATGAAGAACCTAGGATACATACAAATGATTATATCTTCTGTAAATGCAAATAATTAGTTTTAAAATGTAGGGAAAACAAAATTATTCTTGGAAATTCATAAAGGATTAGTGAACATATCCTAAATGTATAAGAGAGTCACGAAGTAGTAAATAACTCCATCCCAAAAGTGGGTGATGTGCCCGTCCTCCCATTCTATCGACCAAATGTAATTTCTTAAGAATCATTTTTCAAAATCAATAACAAGAACATTAAATTGTAATGAATGAACTTTTTTATATAGAACCATTGTGTGTTTCCAGTTCCACGAACTCAACTAATGGAAACCATTTATAAATATTGAACCCCACATGAACGAGTTCAAAAAACTCAAACCCCTACAATCAATCATTGGTAGACCGATTATCCAATTGGAAACTGGGATGGATATAGAATGATGAACTATGAGATGGAATAACAAAATCCCTCCTCATTTCTCATATTGATGAGAAAAATACCTTATTCCTACATCTTATGATTCCGTTATAATCATGATTTTTCTTTGGAACAATTTTCAGCTTATTCTAATGTTCCAAATCCTCCTTTCATGCATCTTTTTTCACAACATGGATGTATAGTTTTTATAGAACCTAAACCCAGTATCCTAATGATGGTTTATGATTAATTACATTATAATAAGATACATGGAATCACATCCTAATGGAATATATAGTTTATAAGTCTTGGTAAAATAGACATATATTTGAGTCTTACGTTACATGTGAATACAGAAATTAAAAAATAATTTTTTATAATAATAAAATTATTCCGTCTAGAATATTCATATATATAGATTTATATTAAATTAAACAAAATGGATTATTGGGAAATGAAAAAAAAACAAAGGTGAACATAAATTATTAGTAAGGGTATAGTATAATGGAAACTATCATGAATCAATGTGAAAAAAATAGAAATGTATGTAACTAAAGACATATTCAATTTTAATAAGTTTACTAGAATAATCAATATGTAATGGTAAATAAGTGAAAACATATTATATTTAATCAATAACATGGATATAATAAGTAGATAAGCCATAACCAATATAATAATACAAAAACAGAAAACATGTTCCATTTAATCAATAAACTAATAATGAAAAACATTAACCAATAATATCATTATGAAAATATAATTTATAATAATAATATAATTATGAATGAAGGAAACACTAAATTATTTTATTTCATGATTCCTAGGAACAATATTACATCACCATCAAGATCTATCATCTAAAAAATTCACATCTTACTAGTATAAGCCAAATTAGAGATGATTAGCCAATCGAGTCATCCCATGAGACTACCTATACATCAAGAAGAAATATATGACTAGGACCCAATAATGAATTTCAATTATAAAAAATTAATCATCCATTAAATAATTTATTTAATTCATCAAAAATGAAACTTATAATAAAATATATATTGAGTAATGAATATGTATTTATCAATATTTCAGTAGATAAACAAATTATTATCACTGTAAAACACTTTATATTGATGCGATATAAATTTTAGATGAAAAAAACATATACGAGATAAAAAATATTAATATTTTGGGTGAATTTAATGTCCAATGATCACATGAAAGTGAAAATATCATGGTAGTGTTATTAAGAAGAAAAATGAATCATGGAAGTGAATTTAAATAGAATCATTGGTAAAAATAATTATAAAATATCTGGAGAGAGAATGTTGGTGTTCTCAATGAAACATTTATACTTTGTATTATATGTAAAATTTAAGTTTATTATAGATGATTAATAGAAATAACATAAAAATATCTTTAAAAATGATTTCAACAACTAATTTTCATTTTGAAAAAATATTCTTAAAATATAAAACATTTTTAAATTACTATTATTTAAGTACAACTTTCAAAAAACTATATATTTTTAGAATTATAGGAAACACATTTTCTTTTAATAAAAACTTGAAAACTTTCAATGGAAAAATAAAATAAATGAGTGTCATTTTAGTGGGTAAATTCGTACATGTTTTATAAGATAAAAAGGAAATTCATTTTTCACTTTCAGCATGTGAAAAAAGATCCATGTTTGAAAAATGATATGAATATTCCTTTAATATTTTCTATAATAGAAAAAGGGGAAATGTTTTGTAAAAGAATGATGATTACTTTAAAAATATAAAAGTTAAAAATCAGTCAAATACATTTATTAAATCATTTTTAATGAAAAAAAATGATTCAAAACATTTTTCTAAAACTGGGTTTTTTAGGAAAACATATTTCTGAATAAAGAGGGAAATAATTTTAGATTTTATTAAACAATATTTCTCAATCAAATATTGTAACCAAGAGATGAAAAATAGTGATATTATTTGAAAATATCAATAATGACCATAGTAGAAGAAAATTTAATGTGTTAATTAATAAATGGTAAAATATTTTGCTTCACTTGAAATATAAGAATAAATAATCTCGATTTGAATGAGATTATGAAATAAACCCTTACAATGATCATAATGTTGAAGTGAGGATTTAAAAATGAAACAATAATGATTATCAAATTTAAATACATTTTATAAAGTGTAAATAGAAAATATTTAATTAAAATTCATTACAAACATAATAATTTAATTTCAAAGACAACAAAGGAGTAATAAAACACAAAGAAAAGAAATTGAGTTATGAAAATATTTACCACTTGGTAACTTTTAATTAGAATTCCCTTAGTGAAATAATTTTAATTGAAACATAAAATGTCGTGAATGAATATATATTAATTATATTAGATTTAAAAGTGGCATTGTATGCACAATATAAAATAAATTAGTTCATAACATACAAATGTGCCTCAATGAATGGAAATTGAGAAAGAATTTATTTCCCCATGATAACTTTTGGTTGAACATTATTTAAATTAATATATAGTGGATAATTTTTTTTATTAAATTATAAAAAAACATAATAATTTTTAGTGTATCATTTATTATAATTTTATTACATCTTATCAGTTGTTTGTTAATTATCACTCCTTATTATCATTATTTAATGTGTTAATTACCCTGTTTTCTCAAGAATGGTTCTTCATGAAATATCTAGTTATTGCACATATTATGATGTAACACAATCTCAAAATTAATAATAATTAAATAATTATTATATTTTTAAATCAATTTTACAATTAAGATCAATCAGGGATGATAGTTATAAAATATCAAGTAAATTATGATCATGGAGGTGGTAGACCACACGTACGCATGGGTGACGTTTCAATTTATCCACAATATTTATGAAAAATAGGAAATTACTAAATTAAATTTAAAAAATTATAATAATATCATAAATACAATATTATATTTATATATATCATTCATGGGATTTAGTGATGAAAACTTAGTCACATCGCATCGTGACGGTGGTAGTCCACACATACACGAACGATGATATCATCATTCATTGAGCGTAAAGAAATGAATAAAAATGATATATTATCATTAATAATTTGAAATATATTTATTAATATCATAATTATATCATTTATATATCACATATGTGTTAAATTTATCCTAATTAACTTCCATGTAAATAATTAGTGAAAAACCGTATCACATCACCTTTCAGGGCGGTATCCCACCACACACACGAGCGATGTTATTATATACCTTATGTAATGGAAATGAAACAATATATGTATTGTATAATGAGAAAATAGTTATTATTATGTTATTAATATCATATATATACTTTATATCAATCATCATACCCTACTATGAAAGGTTGTAATGGATAAAGTGAATTAAATCAGTTTGTGAGGTCGTTATTTATCATAAACACAAATGATGATTATGATATCCATTTGATGGGAGTGGAGATGGTTCAGGGTCCTCACCATATAATAAAAGTATATATGTATATATAAGTTACTTAGGTAATTATATCATTAGGGGTTAATAATAATTTAAGGATGTAGAGGATGAAATAAAATAAAAACACTTGTTGAAGAATTTTACCTCTTATATGGGTATCCTCTATAGGTTTGCACAAAACAAATTATGATGAATTTATGAAAAAAATAAGCTTATCCGATTATGGGATGGAATTTTGAAAGTATTTGGGTAGGTATTGGTCCAATGAAAAGGTTTTAAAGGTATTAATAAGAGAGGTGAGTTGGTGTCCTTTTATAAGGGAGTTGAGTGGAAAAATTATAAATTTTTAAAAATATTCAATCATACCAATGTTTTTATTATTATATAAGCCACAAAAATGGGCCCATATTAAAAATGGAATATATAAGGTCTAATTATTTCCATAAATCAGTATTTTTAGATTTGGAAAGTTAGTTTTAATACTTGACTTCTTATTTTAACCCTAGATAAATCTATTTTCCCTTAAAAATGATTATATATTTTACAATTGTCACTTTTCATTTTGGTCAATAATTAAGTTGAAAATACTATAAATAAGAAATTATTATATTTTAAAAAATAGGATATCATTTTTCCAATATTCAATACACATATTTAGAATATTTTAATTTCAAATTAATCCCCCATATGCAATATGAAATGAAAGTTTTAAAGAGAAAATGTTCAATTGTTACGAAAGAGTTTAGATCAAAATTCAATATGGAAATGATAAAAATTTCCTAAATTGGATAAATTTACATATATTTGAACTAATGATAATTAAATATTAATTCAAAAAATAATTTAATATTATAAATAACTTAAATGAAAATTTTATTTTCAGTTAAAATCCTGTATTGTCACTATTCATCAAAAAATTAAATAATTAAAAAAATCCCAAATATTAACAAAAAGATTTTTTTATATTCTTATTTACAAAAATAAATTAATTTTATCAATTAGAGTTTAAATAATTATTAAAAATAAATTAGAATTTATGAGTGAAAAACATTACTAATCTGTCTTTTAAAAAATTATGATTTTAAAATGTTTTATTTTCAAATCTTACTTCATTTATTTTTTATCAGTAGTTGAAAATTGAATTTATTTTATAAATATTAAAAAGGAAAAATATTCATAATTTATTTATTATTATTCACACCGATCAAATTTTTAAATAAATTATACAGACATACTAAATTACAATATATTTAGGATCGTGGTTGTGTGTTCAACATGCTATCAAAGAGATAAAATTTTATGAAATTTATTTGAAGTATTATTTAAACATAGTGTTTTCCTAATATATGAAATTTAATACAATTTTATTATTTTATAATTTTGGGGTATTACATTCTTTACACATTAAATAAATTTCAACCAAACAATGTAAATTTGATCTTGGTAATCAATAATTTAATATTTGAAAATTATTTTCCTGAAAACCTTCATCGTAAAAGATTGTAATACAATATACTCTCAATAAGAGATAAATGTAAGTAAATATATAAGATGAAATTACACATAACTTGGATTTTAAAAAGGATAACATGGGTGGAATGAGATTATATGGACATAAATGAAATGGGTAAAAAATTCTATATAATTGTCAAGGTTAATGAAAAATATTAGGTGAATGAGAAATTGAATGTTAAGGGCCTAAAGAACAAAATCTATGATTATTTAAAAGAACACTTGATTCATTTATTACGATGTTATTATGATTATATTTT
This sequence comes from Viscum album, assembly GCA_963277665.1. Taxonomy (NCBI): domain Eukaryota; kingdom Viridiplantae; phylum Streptophyta; class Magnoliopsida; order Santalales; family Viscaceae; genus Viscum; species Viscum album. Next base: position 643,688,442 of record OY728125.1, on the reverse strand, counting down.
GTTTTAATACTATTTTCATAGAGATGAGGGGTTCTTTTATTATCTAATAATATAAGGATATATCACAACATGATATGTTTTTATTTCACAAAACGGTTTATTCCTTTGGATTTGTTTAGATAAATTTAAAATTTATTCCAATAATCTAAGAAATGAATATCCAAAAACAATTTTTTTATCCCTGAAGCACTAAAATGAACATTTAAAAGATCGTAGGATCCACAAAAATATAAAATTATTTCTATAAATTTATAACTATTTTACAAAACTAATACTGGTAGAACAAGTTATAAAATTTAATTATAACACCTTTAAAGTTTTATGAAATTTTTATCTTTTAATAATTTGATAGCTGGCGTTTCACGCAACAACGAATTCAAACAAACCATGATAAATTATTAATATAAATTGTCTATTATAACCTAGCCATTAAATTATAGGGAATAAATATAAATAAATAACATATAAATAAATATAAATATTAAAAACTAATATAAATTTATTGGTGTGTTTGTATAGAATAATCAGACATCTTTTTGGTTAAATCACCTTATTCTTCAAAATTATGTTTTCTTAATAAATTAGTTTATCTTATTTTTATGATAAAATATTAATTTTTATAATTTCTAAAAAACTTATTTGAAAAATTAATTTCATTTTTTAATTAATAATCTATCAACTATCTTGAAATTATTTTTTTATAAATTTCAGAAAACATTTACTTTTTAAGAAAGCGTTAAAATACTGATTTTTATTCAAAATCTTATTGTCTTTTAAAGTATTTACACGTTAAAATTATGTTGTGGATTAATTTTAATTTTTTATTAGTTCATTTCAATTTAAATTAATCTAATTATTTTTTTTTGAAAAAGATGCCATACATGAATTTTTTTTAACAAAATTTTATGTTTTAAAAGATATTTATTTCTAAAAAACTAATTTTCATGGAGTTTTTGTTTGAAATAAATTATGGAACATATATTTTATTAATTTTCAAATATTTATTCCATGTTTTAATTTATAAGGTTCTAATTTATTGAATAGGTCACTTTATTTTTTTAATATGAATATAACCTTGGTAAACATTTTTACCACGATAAAGGGTAAATTGGGTAATTTAGGTTAAAATTAATATGATAATGATTATAAAATGACCCAAAATCATGTTAAAATTTTATTGGATGATGGTAATTCATCCCTTAATACAAAAGGATATAAATTATGTTTTTAATGGACAATTTTTCCAGAAACTAACTTATATAATATTTAAATAAAAAATGTCACAAAATAACTTTTTCTTTATTTTAAATATCCCTTATGTGTCCACAGGGGGGAAAAGTATGTTTTTAATGAATATAATTTTTTCCCATAATAATCATATTTATATGATAAAATTTATTATTGAAATTTTGGTCCACTTGGATGACATTATGATATTTATAATATTTTATTTAACAAAAAATCAAAGATATCACATTCGTGTTTTAAATAATATATTATTTATAATATTGGGTTAACTAAAATATAATTTTGACTATAAATATTGTTCTTAAATATAAAGGATTTAAATTCATGATGGTATTTTCTTTTTAGTTTATACAAAATAAATAATTATATGAAATAATTAAAATATGATGATGAATTACTTATTTTATTAATTGAAATTTCAAATAAATATTATAGGAACTCTGAGATATTTGGAATGGACATAAGAAATGAGGATTGAACTTTAGCAGGAGAGATCTTGAAAAGTGATGTGGGACAACCCTTCGTGGGTCGTTTATATAGGCGATGCCCGTGACCTTTCATCTTCCAAATCCAATCTAACGGTTGGGAAACCTTTGGATCTGATCTAATGATTAATACGATATCTGTAAGGGAAAATTTTGTTGGATCCAATCTTTTGATGTTTTTAGGAAAAACTTGAATCCGAGAATTTATGGTACAAAAGAAAATACCAGCAATGAAAAAATGAGTATGAAAATTTGAAGAAGGAAATCATAACTTTCATATTGCTAGGAAGATTTTTTGTAATAGGTGATATTCTTCTCGAACAACATTAGATTAAAACAAATTTGACTACAAAAAATTAATTAAAAAAATCTAAGATTGATAATTTTATTACAAAAAAATTTGAGTACCAAAATTCCACTATGAAAATTTTGAGTACGAATATTTTCATTATGAATATTTTGAGCATGAAAAATTCTCATTACGAAAATTTCGAGTATGAAAATTTCATTATGAAAATTTCATTACGAAAATATTCATTTCAAAAATTTCAATACAAAAATCTTCATTACAAAAGTTTTGAAAACTAAGTACGAAAATTTTCATTACGAAAAATTTGAAAAACCGACTATGAAAATTTTCATTATGAAAATTTTAAAATAATAACTACGAAAAAATATGAAAAAATTCATTACGAAATATATGAAAAACTTTAGTTTGAAAAATATGAAAAAAATCATTATAAAAAATATGACAAACTTCATTACAAAAAATTTTAAAAACTAAAACAAACAAATGTACTCCCCTTATAAAAATAAGTTTATCACTATAAGAAGATTGGTTCAACATGAAATTATTGAGGAGTATTACCATATGGTTATCATTCTTAACTTCTGTTTAATGTATTCAAATCTATCAGAGAGAAAATATTTTTGGAAAATATCAGCATGTTTACCTTGTGTTGTGATAAATTGATGAATGATATCTTCTTTTTGTGTGTGATCTCTTAGAAAGTGATGACTAATATCTATGTGCTTTGCATGAGAGTGATGTGTAGGGTCGTTACTAAGGGTAATGGAACTTGTGTTATCCCACATAATTTGAGTCTTAGTAAAACTCAAGCCATAGTTTGTGAGTGTGTGTAGCATCCACAACATTTGAGGACCACAACTTTCAGCTGCTACATATTCAACTTTAGTAGTGGAGAGTGTTAATTCTTGCAAGAATAATAAACTAATGAATATCCTAAGAAATGTATCCTTCCAAATGTACTCTTTCTATCAATTCTACATCCACCAAACTAAGCATCGAAAAAACGTTTAAAAAAAATCATTTCCAGAAGTATTAAAGAGTCCTAAATCAATGGTTCCCTTTAAGTAGTGAAAAATTATCTTCACTTACATTAAATGAGATTCCATAGGATTAGATTGATATCTTTCACATAATCATACTGAGAACATAAAGTCTGGATGACTAGATCTTAAGTAATGTAGACTTCATATCATACCTCTAAAAGTGGTTTGATCTACAGGTTTCCCAGTTTCACCAAGATCAAGTGTGTCTGAGGTACCAATGGGAGTACTTATACATTTAATGTTGTTATATCCATACGTTTTAATAAGAAAATTAATATAATTTTGTTGATATATATAGATTCCTTCTGGGTTTTTAGAGATTTGAAAACCAAGGAAAAATGTTAACTCACCCATTATAATCATTTCAAACTCATATTTCATTAGATCTGCAAAGGAATCAGTTAAGGATTTCTGAGTTGAACCAAATATAATTTCATCAACATAAATTTGAACAATCAAAACATTTTTCTTGTCTGTATTTATAAAAAGTTTTGGATCTTCATTTCCATTAACATAGTTATCTTGAAGAAACAATCATGTAAGTATATCATACCAAGCTCTGAGGGCTTGTTTAAGTCCATAAAGAGCATTGGTAAGTATAAAAACATGATCAGGATGTTTTGTATCCTCAAAGCTAGGAGGTTGTTCAATAAAAGACATACAATTGAACATAACCATTAAGGAAATCACATTTCACATCCATTTGAAACATTTTGAAATTGAAGAATGCAGAAAAGGCAAATAAAATATGAATAGATTCAAGTCTATCTACGGGAGTATAGGTTTCTTCATAGTCTATTCCTTCTTGTTGATTATAGCCTTTAGCAACTACTATAGCTTTATTTCAAACAATGATTCCATTTTCATCACACTTATTTTTGAAGAACCATTTTACTTGAATAACAAAAGTTTCTATATGTATTTCAACCAAGGTCCAGACTTTATTCTTTTTTAATTCATTTAGTTCACATTGCATGTATTTAATCCAATCATCATCACCTACTGCTTCACCAGTGCTTTTTAGTTCTAATTTGGAATGAAATGCTAGATGTTCTACTTCATTTCTTAAGTAACTTCTAGTCCTTATAGGATGATTCACATCACCTATAATTCTATCACTGGGATGATTCTTTAGAAACAACTAATTTGGGTTTTGTAAAACCTGTGCATGAACATATGGTAGGAAATATTCTAGGGTAAATATTTCACAAGTATCTTCTTGAACATTTTCCTTATCAGAATAATTTTCTATCAATGGTTGATAATAAGTTTTTGAAAACATATCTGATGATGTAGGATGGGGTTGTTTAAAAACAAAAGGATCAGTTTCATAAAATTTAACATGTTTTGCCTCTTCAACAGTACAAGTGTTTTTATTGAAAAATCTATATTCCATAGAAGTTGTGGAGTAGCCTAAGAATGTTCCTTCATTCGATTTTGGTGTGAATTTAGATAGATTATCTTTAGTATTCAGAATGAATACCTTACAACCAAAAACCTTAATGTATGATAGTCTAAGTTTTCTACCATTTTATATCTCATAAGGAATTTTATAAATAAATGGTCTAATCAATACTCGATTTATAGTATAACAAGAAGTACTTATAGATTCAGCCCAAAAGTGTTAGAATATTCAATCAATGTGGTTCTAGCTATCTCTTGAGGAATTATATTTCTTCTTTCAACAACACCATTTTGTTGAGGTGTTCTGGGTGCTGAGATGTTGGGAGAAATACCTTTTCTACTACAAAAAGTTTTAAAATCCAAATTTTGAAATTCTCCTCCATGATCACTATGAATAGTTTTCAATGAAAGGATTTTCTCATTTTTAACTTGGGCTCTTGAACTTTTGAAATAAAAGAAGGATTCAGGCTCTTCTGCTAGAATATAGACCCACATAAATATACTATAATCATCAACCAAGACAAATACATAATACTTTCCCCCAATTCTTCAAGTTTGTGTTGGACCAAAAAGGTCCATATGCACTAGCAGTAATGCATCAATAGTTGAGACTTCACAGATTGATTTAATACTTGATTTATGCTGCATTCCATATTGACATGGGTCACAAACCTTTGAAGAATCAAATATATGATCTAGTAGATCCTAAGCTAATCTTTTCCTAGAAGGTTTTCATAGGTTCCTAAGGTTACAGTGTCCTAACCTTCTATGCCATAATGAAGAATGATCTTCCATTACACTAAGTCAAGGTAAATATTACCTCCTAAGGTCTTCAAAGTTTAGTGTGTAAACATTCTCTTGCCTATCGGTATAATGAATGCACTCTTCCTTTGAATTGTGTACTAAGCACTTATCATTCCTAAAATTCACAAGGTAGCCTTCATCACATAATTGTATTATGCTAAAGAGATTATTCTTAATACCCTTAACAAATAAAACATTGGAAATCAAAGTTTTTCCAAGAAGAATGATGTTACCTATACAAATAATTTTTTTCTAAGCATTATCTCTAAAAGTTACTTTTCCTCCTTTCATTTTGATAATCTTTTCAAAATAGTTCTTATTACTAGTCATATACTAGGAACATCCAATATCCATGTACCATGTATTTCTGTTGGTACTTTCCCTATTTTCCAAAAAATAAGAAAAAGTTATACTTTTAAAATCCAAAATTTCTTGGATCCTGAATTGTTAGACAAAAAAATTTTGGGTATCCACATTGGTTCTCTCTGGAATTAGGGATGGCCTCATTTGTTTACATTTCAAACATTCCAATCGATTTTTAACGGATTTGTTCGTAGAACCGGAAACATCCAATGATTCTATATCTATTTGGACCAACTTTCCAAAGGTAGGTGCTCATTATTTGTGGACCGACGAGGCTTTAGAATTTTCATTGGTCGAAAGGATGGGAGGTCAGACTCATCACACCTTTTTGGGGGGAATGATTTTCTACTCCGGGAATCTATTTATAGATTTATGTTATGTTCATGAATCCTTATTAAATTACCAAGTATTAAAATGATCTTTCCTTTAGATCTAACAAATAATGATTGATATTAATGAGATTTAGAGAATATTTTATATGTATTTGTGGTTATTCATCAATAAAGAATCATCTATATTTTTTAGAGATTCATCGCCAATGGTATCCTTCAATAGAATATATAGAGATCTCTTGGTCATTATGATAACCATACTGGTTTGAAAGCCCCTCAGTGGGGCACTAGAAGTTTATGGTCATTCAGAAGGACATGGATTATTTCAAAGTTTGGATCATACCCACAGATGGGCTACCTACGTATCCTTGTTTAGAAAATGAATCAAACCCACTTAGTTCGAGTAAATAAGTATGAGGTTTATGCACAGATGATGGCGCAAAGAAAGATTTTATAATTAATTTTACGCTCTAAGCTCACGTAAGTCATGCTCGGTGTGAGAAACAAGTGGTGTTGGTAAAACCTGAAAATTGTGCCATGAAATATGAAATCATAGGAAATAATGTGGGGATAATGTATATATGACTGCACATATAGATGAGGATTGGGATTTACTTTAGGGATGAAACACGGTAACAAGGTCCATAAAGTTATATGTGCTTTATGGAGATTTTGATACTTAATTTAGGACTTAATCCTGAAGAGGATGCCCAAATTAAAGGGGACTTATGATTGGATTTTATTCCTGATAAGGAATCCCAAATCCAAAGTAAATTAAGCCTGGGCCTTACTCTTAAAAAGGAGGCCTAGGTTAAGAGAAATTATGACTGGGGCTTATTCCAGAGAAGGCGGCCCAGGTTAAAGGGACTTGAGAACTGGGGTTTACTCTTAAAAAGGAGGTCCGGGTTAAAGGAAATTATGACTCAGGATTATTTCCGAGAAGGAGGCCCAAATTACGGAACTTCGGGATTACTCCTAAAAAGGATGCCCATATTAAGGGAATTTGAACTGGGGATTACTCAGGAAAAGGAGGCCCAGGTTAGGGAACTTTGTTCTACGGCTTACTCCTTAAAAGGAGGCCCTAAATTTGGGAAAATGGGGCTTACTCCTAAAGAGGATTCCCAAAATTAAGGGAACATGAATATTGGGGCTTACTCTTGAAAAGGAGTACCAAGTTAGGGGACTTGGGGATTACTCCTAAAGAGGATTCCAAAATATGGGTCTTCTCATCTTAAAGGATGAGGTTGAATGAATGAAATATCTAACCTTAGTGACATAAATATATGTAAATCACTAGGTTTTAAGATATGTTCCACATTATTCCTTTCTGATAAGGAATCCAACAATGTAACCATGCCAAAAATGGCTTTGAGGAGGGTTTTTAAGGATAAATCTTGAGAATGAGTGGTGGATTTGAAGTAAATAGTTGAATAGGCCGGAGGGGAACCCAAAAAGAGGCAGGCACATAGGTTTTATTTGGGAGCGCTGGTCCTGGTCGTGCAAGTGAACCTACGCGAAAAAGGTGTACCTGCGCACCAGTCAACCCATAGGGAAATACTTGGGAGAGACTTGGCTCAAACCATTAATATTATCCCTAAAGGCTTACAAAAGGGTGGCATGCAGGTTCTGTTGAATGGATAAGGTGGCGTGTAGGTGTGACCATTTCCCTTAAGGGTTATACACTTAGGAGGGCATGTGTTGGTGAATGTCAACACTTAGGCCTTGTTCCCCCTCTTTATATCTTCCATTATAGGTAAGAAATTACCTTAGAAGTGTATGGAAGACTTCACGAAGAGAATAGGGTGACGGGAATTCAAATTTGACTTTTGGAATTTTTATGTCCTCAAAATGGGGGGCCCACAAGGGGTATTTATAGGTAGGTGAAGACCTTGGGAGAAAATAAAATAGGGCGTGCAGGTCACCTGCACACCGAATATGTGGCACATAGGTATACCTATGCGACTATCTTGGAACATGCGCGGCCCATGCTTAATGAAATCGATGTCCACGACTTCATGAATTTTTTATGTTTCTTCAAAGGATGAATCACTTTGTGTTTATGGTATTTCCCTTTTCATTCGTTACACTCTATAATGAAAATAAGTGTAAAAAAATGTCCCTCCTCAAAGTTTGATCCAGAAGGAAGGAGGATTTGAATTTGAGGTAAAGGAGAAAACCAAGGAAGAACGGCACACAAGTTTTGTGGGCGCAGGTAGCAGCGTGCAGGTGTGAGATGTGGAGGCCTCCGCGCGTAGGGTCATGGCCTTGCCTATAAATATGTGTTCCTTCCTTACACAAAGCACCCATCTTTGAACGCATCTGAGATCACACTGAGCATGTTTCTCTCGTCGTGCAGGTTGTTGATTTTCCGCGGTTTCATTTCTTCTATTCGTTTCATGCTTCTGCAGAGGTATTTTGACCTACACTGTGATACATGCGTGCCAAAACCTATGCGACACAGTTACACATGCTCTCCAACATTGGATATGCACGCCTTAATTCCTTATATATTTTTTCACTTTTCTTCAAAAAATTTATCAAAAATCAACTCACTTATGATTTAATTATTCGACCTTTGTACCGATTAAATGGCTCCTAGAAGAATTGGAACGACTAATGAAATGGCTAGAAAGAGAATTGATGACATGATGAACGTTGTTGGCCAATAATTCTATGATATCTGTGACAAAAGTCTCCCAGATTTGGCCATGTCTTTGAATAAGTATCATCTTAATTTTTCACAGAGCATCTACTTGCCTCTGTATGGGCATGGTCATCTGCAAGAAGTTAATATTCTAGAGGCAAAGAATTATCTCCCACATTCATGGTTTCATAATTACACCAATTTTTCTTCAGCAAATATCTCAAGCAGAGGATCATTTGTTAATACTGGAATAGTGTAGAAGGCCTACATAATGCATCATATCCCTTGTGTCTCGGATCTAAAACCTCACACACCCGAGCTGCAACCACATTGTTATCCTTCAATCTTCTGAAATTATCAGTTGGATCAATAAAAAGGCTAGAAGAAGAGTTGGGACTTCCATCCTGGAGGAGGTGTGAAGCCAACTTGGATGTGGGAATGTAGGGTGTGACAAAACTGTGTAGATTTTGTTGAGTATTTGAAAGGAGCTATAATATATGAAGCCATTAGGGCTGGGCAGACATATGTCTACAGAAATGATGACTTTTTGCCGGAGGTAATCAGTCGCTGGAGCCTAGAAACCAATTATTTCCATCTGACTCATAGGGAAGTAAGCATCAATTTGTGGGATGTATACAAGATCTTAGGGGATGTTGTTCTAGGCGACATTTATGATGAATTCATCCCTCCCAAGAAGACTTGGAATAATTCTGAGAAGACTCTGGCATTGGCTCAGTAATTATTGAAAATATTTTACAAGCTCAAGAATTCCAAGACCTCCAAAACTAATTCCAGAAAGGATATTAGTCTAGAGGAGTGGATTGATATGTTTCTTACCAGGAAGGAGGGGGAGTGGCCCATCTGTGCACATGCTATTATTTTCCCCAAAATAGAGAAGATGGGTGTTTCTGGCAGATTCTGCCCGACTCTAGAAGCAGGAGAATTTGGTAAATGGGGGTATGAAGTGGATCAGAGAATCACAAAAAAGACCTATCTGGCAGACTTCTTAGCCTTGTGGCTCAGTGTTTATCTTTTTCCAGTCAGGGATTCGAAGGTAGCCGTCAGGCCAGGGAACTGTGTTGTGGCATCCAAGTTGGTTCAGAAGAAAATGGTTGGGTTGGCCACCCCCATTTTGGAGAAGATTCACAGGATCTTACTCCATGTCTTTATGGGTAAGTCTCCTTTGAGAATAGTGGGATCGTTCCATGTTTTGTGGGAATGGATAGCCTCTCATTTCAGGACCTATGTTGTACAGAACAGAGTACAGGTTCCTGGAAGCTCTTTCAGAACATCAGTGAAGGCATTTTCTGGAGTTTCTCTGTTATCTCTCTACATCTATGATATGAAGGTGAGGCTGAGCATGTACACTTAATTAAATTTCATTCCTTATGGAAACTCTCCAACCGGGCGGTTTGATGATGATGGAACCACCGGTCTGGAATTGAGGTCATATATGCTGGCTTGCAGAGATGGTGTACTGGACACCATGATTGACGGAGAGATTATATACGAGGCCTATGCTCCATACATATTTTTAGTCCAATTCAAGTGTTTGCAGTAGATTTTTGTATCCCCTCCTTTGCATGTCAGGTCAGAGTAGAATCTTATGGTTGTCCAACAACTATGGTTGCTGACATCTATGGAGAAGACCGGGGCAGTGTTTGATCTACTAGTTGATAAAGCAGCGAGTTAAATGACTACATGGTATGCTGAGAACTGGATAGAATCATACCGTGAAGGGGTATCGAATCATCCGGTTTATCAGGTGGGGAAAAAGAAAAGAACTATAGAGAAAGAAACCCTTCATCGGGAAGGTGATGCTTCCCCACTTGGAGCTGATTCACCAGGTTCCTCACTTAGGGCTAACTCACCAGATTCCCACGATGGGGATGATGAGGCACAACATGAGGCAAAGCGGCCTCATGAAAGATATAATTCTCCTGTCAGAATCAAGATACTAACTACCTAAACTCCTAGTGAGTTACTTCATTGGGGAAATTTAAACACCATTAATTTATAGAGCAACAAGTCTTAATTTCTTATCCTTTATCTATAGTTGTATGAGCTGGGAAGAAGCTAAAGTCTAAGATTGTAGGACCGTCCTCGCTACCTTTTGGTACACATGCTGAATATTTATGACCAGAGGTTGTCCATATATGGTGGTGTTTATATTGCAATTCTAAAACCACCTTGCTGGATTTATGTGAAGGGCTACACATCCTTGGAATAGGAAATATTCGGGATTATACTGATATTTTTTTCGAGGATAATCCCTACGAAGTGCGGGATTACATCAGATACCTGGAGAGGCTCATATATGCCATCACATATTCCATTACTGTCACCAAGAGGGTGAAGGAAATGATAGATCGTGGAACTACTGAGGGGAATGGTGGTTCCGGAGATGAGGAGTGGCATGATTACATAGCTCTTTAAGACATAAGTCTCTTTCTTTATTTTATTTGTACCTTTATTATAGTTAAAGCATTTTTACTCAAGGAAATTATTTTATTCATCCTGTACCTTGCATAGAAAGGAACTGCTGAGGTTCCTTTACAACAATATAGCCCTAAGGGTACTTCCATCGGGGCTAATGAATCTTCTCATGAGCCGGGTGAGATATCTCCAGGACAACAAGCCATGGAAAAAGAGTTAGATAGGTCTTTTCACTCTCCAATACCTGTATTTGGAGAGGACGATGTCAGCACTCCCAAAAATCCAAAGAAGAAAATGCATCGAAGGAGGAAGTCCACAGATAAATGTTTCATCAGTAGTGGTAACTCCTTCGGAGTGTCATGATTCTTAACCCATGAAAAGGTTTCTCATACTTCATGGGATTGAGGGGCTTCTTCAGTTTCTCCTTTGAGGGAGAGGACTGAACCTCCCATAAGAACAACAGAGGGTGCTGGTGAACAATCACAAGTTCATGTTGGCTTGGATGCTCCTGAAGAGGAACCAGTGGTTGTTCCCAGTACCTCTCCTTCTGCTGCTCTAAGAAGAGAAGATCCTTCTTCTAGTAAATCAACAATTCTTCATAAGATGTTGAATGAAAACATCAACAGACTTCCATTCATTGATATTTTAGGTTAAACCCTAGCACCAGAACATTTAGTGGTCACTGCTACTAATGCTGCAATTTTATCCAAAGAAGTTGTCCTGGGTCAGAGGCTGCAAAACAAGGATCGCCAAAAAGATGTATCGAATTCTCCCACTAGTGAGACTAACCAGGAATCTGAGATAACATTATATGAAATGATTGAACTTGGTGCATCTTTAGAATATTTTTCAGATCATGTAAAATTAACATGTAATTTAGAATATTTTGGACGTGAGTGTTATCCTTCATCCTCTTAAAATAAATTCTTATTACATATCTGACCATGATTGGCTAAAATGTGTAGTTCCATCTGAGAAAGATGTTGAACTGCCAATTCATACAGGGGGTACAGACAACCCTAATATTGTAGAGACACTAGCTTATGTGGAGCTTAACCCGGAAGAGCATCCTGAAATTCATCTTGAAAATCCTGTTGAAGCTCGGAAAGATGGGGAGGATCCTTCTCATGTTGCTGATCTACCATTGGGTAAAGGATAAAAATATTTGCAACTGTACATAATTTTCAAGAAAACCAATAAACTTTTGTTATCCTTTGAATGTAACCGAAGATTTCAATTGATTATTCATGGATATCAATTTCAGTGGCTAGATATGGAGGTGAAGCCTCAGCCTCCGCCCCAACGGGAATAGAAAGTGAAGTTACATGGGTCAGGGGGGAAGGAGCAGAACATGGCACTTACCTAAGTGCATTAATCCCGGATTATATTCCCCCATGTAACAGTGATGCTGAGTTAGACCTGGAGGTAAAAAAGGAACTCCAATTTTCACGATGCAAGGCATGGAAGAACATATGGAAGATAATATATGAAGTGCCTCTAGAAGATCTATCATCAAAGATCCCGCGACTGTCATCCAGGTTCGACATGTTGGGACATGGATGTTTTGGATATCAAGATATCCATGCTGTGGTGAAACAAGTCATTTTATGAAGGGAGCAGGAGCAGAGGTACCGTCAAGACCTGACCAGGGTCAGGATGTCAACCAATATCAGTGAATTTGAGGCTACGGTATCCCGATCTGAGGCTGATCATGCTGCCATGTTAAAGGAGATGAACCAAAAGATCCAAGAAAATGTCGTCCGGAAGATGCACCTTCATCAACAGTTAGATGATTTTATTGGGGAACTTGACCAACTTAATAATTCACTAGAAGGAGCTCAAACGAATGGTATGAAAGCCATTGGAGATTCTAAGAGAGCACTCCATCAAGCTGAAAAGAGAGAAGTTGGTCGAGTGCATGAGCTTCAAGTGGCTGCTAATGAAGCTCGGGATGCTGTAAATCAAATGAAGATTGTTGTTTTAATCCTTTTGTAATTATTGAAAAAGGGAATAGAATCTAGTATGTGTATGTCCTTCTAACTCTTGTTCATCAATGAAGAATACATTCATCTTCAATAATTTGTTCTTGCATTCTTTTTCTACCTGCATTAAATTTTTACCTAATCCAATGGCCTTAGTAAGCATAGTTTTATTTTTACAAGGATTATAAAAATAACCCAACAAACTATGAATCATTAATTGCTTAATATTACCTAAATCATACGAAATGTATGTTTAGTGAGTTGGGACTTGACCTTTGGTCAAATATCCCTTGTTTTTTGTGGACTGTTTAAATTCATTCACATCATACATAAAAAGGCTAATGTTTATGTTCCAAATATCTTTGAACGAATGGATTAAAATTAACTCAATTCTTTGATAATTTATCTGAAAACATATTACCATATTAAAGTATGGGGGAAAACATATAAACTAGAACTTAAGAAATTTTGAATCTGAGGAATGATTTCAAAAATATGCTAAAAGGCATTAGAAGAAGTATTTCCCAAGAATGAAGTTACCACTATTTAACAAACCCGTTAGGGGGTTGAATTATGCAGGGACACTTTAGGGCATTAGCTGCATAGTCAAATAATAACATATTTTGGCTAACAGGTCCGTTATGTAGACTATTTATGCAAGCCCGCCTAAGGGCACATGCTGCATAGTCAGGCAAAAGAACTCTCAGATTTTTACTTTTCTACTACTAAAAAGCGAGTGAATATTTATAGAGATTCCAATTTTCCAAATCATAGAGTCTGCTGTATAGAGATAGGTACTTGAATATGGAGAGGATATTTCCAATCAAGATTGTCAAAACATTTGATGAATGTTACTCCTACGAAGGTCTGACCCAAACATAGGGAAGGGAAATATAAACCATAAACTTGAATACTTTCAGATCATGAAAATGAGTATGGGATAAATATGCTAAGGATTTCTATTTTTTGTGGATCCCTACATATTGTCATTAAGACGAATAAGGACAAAAGAGGTTTTCCTCCCAAGAATGAAGTTACCACTATTTGAAAAACCCATTAGGGGGTTGAATTATGCAGGGCCACCTAAGGTCATTGGATGCATAGTCAAATAATAGCATATTTTGGCTGACAGGTCCGTTATGTAGACTATTTATACAAGGCCGCCTTAGGGAACGTACTGCATGGTCAAGCAAAAGAACTCTCGGGTATCAGACATTTTGTGACATGAAGTCAAGAAAACGGTTATGAAGATCTCGAAGTATTTAATGTTAGGATTATGACACGTCAAAATGGGAATTTTCCTATATATGTAAAGATACACAGGATAATGCTAACCATAATCATGTTGTGGCTGGGTCTTGAATTGAGGAGCTGGACTTCACTACATATCCCATAAGGTTGGGAATCAATCCATACATAGTTATTAAAAAACATTTTAACGTCAAGTGGGACGAGAGTGTAGGAGATCTCAGTTTAGTGTCATAGAACTTAGACCATTTATAATGAATAAACACTGTGTGTTTGTTATAAACATGATGTAAATGAAGACCAGTTTTTTGATACCACATTCATGTTTTCACAAGGGTACTTTTAAGAAAGGGGACTAAAAGTGTAATTTGTGGTTCAGCCCAAAAGATGTAGGGATAGATTCGAGGTATGCTCGAACATTCCTTTGTATCCCATAATGATGGGAATCAAGCCGCACAGAGTTCTTGAAATTCACTCTGTACAGATTTGGTTTGTACATGTGAAGGGTGAAATGGGACTTTAGTGCAATGATGGTTTGACCCAAGATAAAAGGTTCAAGAATTTCCATGTATGCACATAATCTTTGGAATATAACATGATTGGAGATCAATGTAAATAACGATTCCCTCTTAGGTGAGTGTGTCAAATAATGTTGTAGTTTATTGTCATACCTGAAAAAAGTGAAAATAATTTAACATCATATAGCAAGGAAGATGGAGAACCGTTGTAAAAAAGTATTGGTTTTGGGGATGCAGCACAGATCAACATCATATGAGATAGAGGTGAACCGATGTGAAGAGATTGGTTTTGGGCTTGACCCTCGGGTGGTTGCCTACGTACCCAGCCTAGAAAGAAAGGATCAAAGTATGTGTAGTTAAATTGAAGAATGAATTGGTGATCATGTTGTTCTTGAGGTCAATGAACTAAAAAATGGTGTTGGGACTTATGCATGGTTAGCGGCCCAGAGAGGGTTTTATGGTTGAAGTTTACTCTAAGCTCACGTGAGTTATACTCAGTGTGAGAAACAAGAGGTAGCAACAACCCTAACGATGCACAGTTTAATGCCATGTTGGACAATGAGGGATTATGCAGTTTAATGTCATGCAGTAAGGACAAAAGAGAAAATTATGTAGTTTAAAATCTTGCAGTAAGGACTTTGGGGACTGTGCAGTTTAATGTCATTCAGTAAGGACAAAAGAGAAGATTATGTATCTTAATGTCTTGCAATAAGGACTTTGGGGACTGTGCCATTTAATGTCATGCATTAAGGAAAACACAGTTTAATGACATGTTGGATGAACGGGGAACAATACAGTTTAACGTAATGTTGGACGATGGAGTGCTGTACAATTTAGTGTCATGTAGCTACGACGTATTAGGGACTTTTTCATAGTTTAACGTCATGTTGGACGATGAGGTGCAGAGTTTAAAATCGTATAACTAGGATGATGGTTATTAAGTTTAATGTCTTGTTGGGTGTAAGGGACTTCTGTACAGTTTAGCATCATGTAGCTAGGACAACACAGTTAAACGGCATGTTGGATGTATAAGGGACTGTGCAGTTTAAAGTCTTGTAGTAAGGACAACATAGTTTAACGTCATGATTGACGTAAGGGGACTATGCAGTTTAAAGTCTTGCAGCAAGGACAACATAGTTTAACATCATATTAGACATATAAGGGACTATGAAGTTTAAAGTCTTTTAGCAAGGACAACACAGTTTAACATCATGTTGGTCGTATAAGGGACTATGCTGTTTAAAGTCTTGCAGCAAGGATAACACAGTTTAACGTTATGTTGGACGTATAAGGGACTATACAATTTAAAGTCTTACAGCATGGAAAACAAATTGTAACATCATGTTGGACATAAGGGGAATATGCAGTATAAAGTCTTGCATCAAGGACAACACATATTAATGTCATGTTGGACGTATAATGTACTATGCAATTTTTAGTCTAGCAATAAGGACAACGCAGTTTAACGTCATTTTGGACGTATAAGAGACCATGTTGTTTATAGTCTTGATGCAAGGACAACGTAGTTTAACATCACGTTGGAAATATAAGGGAATATGCAGTTTAAAGTCTTTCATCATGGACAACATAGTTGAACGTCATGTTGGATATATAACGGACTATGCAGTTTAAAGTCCTGCAGCAAGGACAACACAGTTTAACGTCATGTTGGTCGTATAAGAGACTATGCCGTTTAATGTCTTACAGCAAGGACACCATAGTTTAACATCATTTTGCATGTATAAGGATTTGTATTACACAAAATAATTCTTTAGAAATCAAGCGTTGGTTGGAGTCGAGATGATTTCTCCATCCATTGAGATTAAAGAATAATATCCCTTAGATTTGAACTTAGGTATTGAGTAAGGTCATTCCCACTTTGGCTCATGATTGGGAGGTTTTTTCCCTGGTATCATTGGATTTCAGAGAACCAATACCAATTCTCCTTGAATGAATGAACAAAGACAAATTTTTTTGTTGAAAGCTCGTGCTATTCGATTCTGATAGACTTCCAAGTGATGCATGGTGCACAATCTTTTCATATCTAATCATTCCAATTCATCTAGTCGCTTTTGATATTGTTCATCTATAGATGATTGATAACAAATAGCTACTTTGAGCGGAGGTAATTGAACTTCAATGGGAATGACTGCTTTTGTTCCATATACCAATGAATATGGAGTTGACCGAGTTTTAGTGCGGGTGGTGGTTCAATAAGCCCATTAAGCAGGAAAGAGTTTATCAGGCAATGATTTCTTATCTTTTTCCACCATCTTTTGTAGTATGTTTAAAAGAGTCTTATTGAAGGATTCTATCTGGCCATTGTCCGCATCATGATACCAAGATGAATGGTTATATTTGATGTTGTATTCTTGATACAACTTCTTTACCTTGGATGAACAAAAGTTGGTTCAATTGTCCATCAATATGGTATCATGGACACAAAATCTGGTAATGATGTTAGACTTGATGAAGCTAACAATGATTTTAGAGCTAAATTCTTTGAGAGGTATTGCCTCTTCTCTTTTAGAAAAGAATTCCGTAGTAGTAAGAATATACTTAAACTGCTTGGGTGTAGCTGAATGGTAAGGTCCCACTACATCCATTCCCTATGTGTCAAATGGCCACGAGTATTTAGTTGTATGAAGAAACTGTGGTGGTTGATGAATGAAGTTGGAACATACTTGGAATGAATGACACTTCTTCATGAAATCATCACATTCTTGTATCATTGATGGAAAAAAGTATCCAAGCCTTTGAATTTGATCAAACAGTCTATGTCCAGAGTGATGGGCACCGTAGACTCCTATATGTACTTCTTTAATGTCAACCATTGTCTCTTCACCATCAATGCATCTAAAGAGAACTCCATCAAAACCACTTTTGTATAGAATTTCTTCTAGGTGATCTGGGTTGTCATAATGGGTAAAATGGACCACAAGTCACCAGATTTGTTCTTTCCCGGCTTGATCATGTGGAAGTTTTCCATTTTTAAGGTATTCCCTTATAGGTGTCATCCATCCTACAGTATAACCATACGGTTCTGGAATGGGCCTAATTGCATTTATTTCCTCTATTCTGGTTTGAACATAAGGTGAAATTGTATGACGGTGGGCAATACCGATGATTGTTTCATCCAGATTTGGATCTTCCAGATCTGTGGCTATATTAGCCAGTGCATCATGATGAGAATTTTTTGATCGCAGTACATAAGAAAATGTCAGTTTTGAATGAAATTCCACCATTAACTCTTTGAATCAATCATAAAAAGTGATTAACTCTTCTTTTCTGATGGGATAATCCCCATTGACTTGTTTGATTACCAGGTCTGAATCACATTTCACCATTAAGTTTTTCACTAGTGGTTGAAGCGCCAACTCCAATCCTGTGATGAGATCTTGATATTCTGCTTCATTATTTGTACCGCCTTCCCACAATAATAAGGAGTAGGGTAGCACTTCCTTTTCTAGGGAAATAAGTACAATTCCTAACCCAACTTTGTTGAATTTTGGATCTTCCCTTTTCTTCCCTGTTGGACATCTGGAAGCACCATCAAAGTACATTTCCCACGTTTGAATATTATCTTGAATAGAAAAGTCATCCTTATTAGGAAGTTCAATATATAAAGATGTATCTTCTACTGAATGGTATTCAACAAGGAAATCAGCCAGTTCTTGGACCATTATCGCCTTTGGGATACATACTGTATATCAAATTGCTGCAAAATAACTGCCCACCTTGCCAAACGTCCTGTAAGAATTGGAAGACTAGGATGAATTTGAGCGAGTTATTGCGAGATACCAATTGGACCTCATGATGTTGAAGGTAGTTTCTCAATTTCTTGAAATGTAATGATTAATGCTAGGAAGAACTTTTCAATATTTCAATATCGGGTTTCTGGTTCAATCATAGTCCGAATGAGAAGGTAAACGTCGTTTTCAATCCCAGCATCATTCTTCTGGGAAAGGAAGTCACCCAATGATTGCTCTAAAGCTGTCACATAAAGAATAAGGGGTCTTCCTTCAACAGGTGGAATTATTATAGGTGGAATCAAGATATATTTCTTGACAATACTGAATTCTTCTTGACATTATTCAGTCCACTAGTAAGTGACTCCCTTCTTCATCAATTTGGTGAAGGGAAAACTTTTTCCTGCCAAATTGGATATGAAACGCTTGAAATAGGCTAAGTGTCCTTGAAGTCCTATCAATTATTTCAAATTTAGAGGAGGTGACATACCAAGGATTGAATTTGTCTTCTCATGATTGACTTCGAAACCATGATACATTGTCTTCTACGGGTCGACTTCAATACCATGATGGCGTACAAAAAATATGAGAAATTTTCCTGAGGTTACCTCGAAAGCACAATTTAAGGGGTTCAACTTCATGTTGTGTTGTCAATGTTTATGGAATATGATTTCCAAATCAGCCAAGTGAGTAGAACATTGTCTGGATTTAACCACAAAATCGTCCACATAACATTCAACAAACTTCCCTAAAAAGGGTTTGAAGATACGGTGAATGTCACATTGATATGTTGCGCCTACATTCTTCAGGCCAAAGGGAATTACCCGATAGCAAAACGCACCCTGAGGGGCTCTAAAGGCGGTAGATTCCTCATCTTCTAGAGCCATTCAGATTTGATTATATCCTGAATATCCATCCCTGATGGAAAGTGCTTCATATCCAGCAGTTGCATTAATTAAGAGTTCTGTAATCAGAACAAGAAAATAATCCTTAGGACAATGCCGATTAAGATCTATGAAATCAATGAAAAATCTAATTTTTCCATTCTTCCTTTTCACCGGGAAAATATTATCCAAACACTAGGGATATTTAACTTCTCTAATGATGTTATCTTTGATATGATTATCCACTTCAGTTTTAATTTTGGAAGCATAAGTTGGGTGTGTCTTTCATGAGGGCTGCTTCAATCCTCGATATTCATCTGGAAAACCCAAAAGATGAGTAGCAACATCATGATCAAGCCTTGGAATTTCTGTATAGTTCCAAGAAAATATATCTTTCATTTTCTTCATAAATGAAATATATATTTCCTGCTCATCAAGAGTCATGGCCACACTATTTAATGTGGGGTGTGGATCATCTTTTGTACCCAAATTTATTTCTCTATGTTCATCAACAGTGGTAGAGATACCTACATCAAAAGATGGAGGAGCATCCCTAAGACTTTCCTCTTCTTCTTCAACATGTGCTATTTCTTCTGTTTCTACTTGCATAGTAGATGATGATGCAGAATTTCCAAGATCAGGAGAGATGTTAAAATGTGATAATCTTGAAGAAGAGGCTAACATTTCTGACCCTATTGATGATGAAGGGTCTTCCTTCGATAATAAATAGGAGATGATGTATTGAGAATCGACATTATCATTCACCTCTGATATTTCTATTACTTCTTATGGCATGGTTGGTGTAGTATAGACTTGCTAGATTTCAGCAGATGAAATATAGACATCTCCATTTGAGCTTTCATCATTCCCTGATGAATCACCAATTTCTCCCATGTTGTTTGGCTTGATTTACATAATTGACATTATGGAAGTTTCCATAAGAGTATTTGTATTTGGGTCTATCATGTCAATTTGACTGATAGGAAACACACAATCTGTACAAACATGTATGAATGGGTTCACTGGAATCTTTTCCAAATCGTATGGAGCATTAACTTTGGTAACCTCCCTTGTTGTGGGTTTCTCCTTACCCTCCATGTGATTGAATTCCACCTCAATGTATTGAGATTCACATGTTTTTAATGGGGCATTATCACCATACAATGTCCCAATTTTACCATTGAAACAATATATGAGACATTGAGGGTATGATGAAGGGATAGCCGCGTGTTGATGTAGTCGAGGTCTTCCAAGCAAAATGTTGAAATTTGTGTCATGACGGACAACCATGAAATCTGAATTGGATACAAGATCTCCAAAATGACTTCTTAGTGTGATCTCATCTAGAGGTTCATCTCCATTTTTATCATATCCTTTCAACATTAGAGTAGAAGGAGATAAATCAGATTTGGTGAGGCTCAATCGACAAAGTGTAAAAATGGGGATGAGGTTGACTCCTGAACCATTATCAATGAAATCTCTTCAGATGTCTACATCATCGAACTTGTCAGATAAATACAAAGGTCTAATATGTCAATGCACAACATCATCTTCATATTCATCTGTGAAAGTTATCACTACATGGAATTCTGCAGGATTATTCTCCTCATGGTAGACTTCAGTCGCAATTTTTTCAATTTAAAATTCTTAAGGACTTGACAAAGCCTCAATGAGTGCCTCCTGAAGATCCTTTGATAGATTTAAAGCATCTAGAATTGATAACTTGGCCAGTACATGGGCAAAATGTTTCAAGACATCATATTTTTGATCCAAAGGTCTACATTTTCCAACAGGAATATGTGGTTTCGCAGGTACCATAGAGGTTGATGCTTTGGATGTAGTTGCTTTATGTATCAGGGTAGGAGTTGGAAATACTCCTGGCTTTGGAATATTAGATCCACTAGGTCATTTACTTTCTATGGGGAATAAGATGGATCCTCGAACAGAACCTCTAGAATAATTGTGCCAGGACTGAATTTGCCATGCGTGGAAGAACATTCTTGTTCTTGTTGAGCTCACTGAAGGGATCTACCATGAGTTTCTAAAGCATATACAGTTCTAGCAGGGGTAGAATTAGAATAGTGTATTTTGGGATATCCACATATTTCCTTGTATCCCAGACCTTTGGAACTCCCTCTAATTCCCCTTTTTGATACAGGGAATTCAGGCTCATTAAGGTTGAAAATGTGACTAGGCATAAGGACATGTTAAGTGAATCATGTTAACAGAACCAAAGATCAACTCATCATCTTATGAGGACTCTGCCTAATTAGACAATTTAGGTTGTGCCATTTGGTAGGGTGGTGCCCTTGGATTTGAAGTAGATGGCATAAAATCTATCAGAGTCAATGATAACTTGGTCTTTGACATGATTTCATATTCTTCTAATTGTTCCTATTTATTTCAATTATGCCACCCTTTGAGGATTTTTTTTGGTGAAGGGGGTATTGGCGTGGCATTCATAGCAGAAGACACAATTAGTTTCATCAATTTCATTTGTAAAATAGCATGAGTTCGGTTGATCATTTTTCTAACCGTCCAATTGTCATTTTTCTGCGCATTTTTTCTTTTGACTTCTAGCCACTCTCTGTCTTCCTCTGGATCTGTAGCAGTAACACATGCTACCTAAGATGAAGAACCATTCAATTTGACATGTCCCGAATCCACCATCTTTTGCAGAAGGTCATTGAAGACAAAACACTCCTGAATGGGATGCCCCAACATTTGATGAAAAATGGAAATATTTGGGACAGTCTTCATATCCTTCCCTGTTCAGCCTTTTGGGCCTTGGCAATTGAACCAAATTATTTTCCAGAGCTGAAATGAAGTATCCAAGAACTTGATCATTTTGGAATGAAGAAACATTTCTCTTTAACTAATCAAATTGTTTCTGCCTTTGATATCTTTGATCATCTTGATGAAACGACCTATCTTGTTGAAGATCAGGAGGTGGAGCCTTTCGAGAAGACGGATGTTTTGATGTAGAATAATGTACAAGTGCTTGTTTAAGAATAACTACAGATGTCTCTGATTTACCCGTTATTGTTCCTAGATCGGATGGAATTACATGAGTTTTATCCTTAGTCTTTGTAATAGAGTCTTCAATATACTGACCGATCAAAGTAAGGTCTCAAAACCCTCCTCTGTCTTTCATATGGATCCACAGTGTGAGTAACTCATCATTCAAATTTGCCACAAAGATTGTCAACAATTCTTCTTGAGGGAGTGCTAAGCTTATGGAATATGTTAATACCTTCCCACGAGAAAAGAAATCTGAATCCCTTTCATTCTCCCATTGCATACAATTTGAAAGATAAAAAACTGTTGTCTTTGGCAACATTGAGCTAAATTGAAGAAGGAAAATTTGGCAGAGATCCTCCCATCCGGTAATTAACTAATATTGCACGCTTGTATACCAAACAAAAGAAGGCCCTTGTAATGATTGCACAAAACAACTGAGCTTAACTTATTCCCCTTGCTGAGGGGTTCCCATCATAGGATCATAGCGAGAAAAAAAATGTGTTAACTATTGCTCTGGTTCACCCGAACCATTAAATATTGGTAATGTGGCATTTGGAAAATTTTATGGGGGAGGAATCGGATCAACCCATTCAGGGTAAGATTTCTTTACTGGTTGAATTTGAGCACGTTTTCACTCCATAGCTTCCAACCGAGCTATTAATGACTAAATTGTAGTTATTAACTTTTGAGAAACATTTGGTTGATCTTGGACCTGAGCAGGTGCAATAACTAGAGTTTGGACAGATGTGGTGGCTCGTACTACAACCGAGGATAACAACACCGGTTGTTGTTGCGCATGACCCATAAGATTAGACCTGTGAGGGTGTACTGGTAATGGAGGATACAATTGATCCATCTCAGTAGCCGAAAAAAATTCCCTTGGCTTACTAACTTCAGCACGGTTAGGAGGAAGACTACTTTGGAGTAGTTCTGCATTCAACATCCTTAATTCCTTCATTTCATCCTCTTGTTGTGTGAATCTTTACTCTAGTTAGAGTGATCGGCCTTCTCTAGAGGAAGGGTATGTAACCTGATTCTTTCCTTTCCCCTTGTTGGATGCCTTTCGGAGATGGGTAAGTTGATTATTTGAAGGAATACCTAGATTCTAGGTAAACCTTTGATTTTGTGTACACACACCTTCGTCATTTGTGTCTATGTGTACGACTTCATGAGCAGGAACTTCTTTATCTGATGCCTCTGAGTGAGCCTCATGTTCTGGAGGATAAAAAAAATCTCATTGATGACATTAATTGATGCATAATGCATTGCATCACTTCTATCGACATTTTTACGATATTTCCTTTTTCCATGTCCTTGATGAGACATTGTCTTTTGTTGATTTGATCCCTTAGGAAATTATTGACGAACCATAATTTAGAAGGACCCTCCTGATAATTCGGCTCAACATTCCTCTTGTGGCTTCTTCCCTAATAGATAGAAGACTGAATTTTTCTGAGGAAGAGATTGAGGATTTGAAAAAGTCCCCAGTCCGATGTACTAGGGTTGTTCATGCTGTTTCTGCTCAACTCCTGGAATTCTATTTGATGATTCTAAGGTTTGGGTTAAAAGAGTCCCCATTATAGAAAGTTGGGGTGGTTCTTGAGCTGCTATATCTTAGAATTTCATAAAATCTCTCCTGATCATGCAGAATTTAGTCTGGAAATTGGCTGGATGCCTCAACCTACATCCACTGAAATCACTTGGCTTAGATGAAGACTAGATGATTTCAAACACTTCTGTCACCTTATGATGCACTAACTCTAAACGAGAATCTTGTTCGATATTCTCATTTTCTTGATGCAAAAGTAATTTGACAACTTGTTCTTTGTATACCTGACATTGGGAAGAACTAGTTGAGGAATGTTCCTAAGCAAGACTTTGATTACAGACAAATCCAATTGGTTGTGGCTGGCCATGGGAAATAACATTGCATGAGACCATTTTCTGCTGGATTTGATGAATGGAGAGTAAAGTGAAATGCAGTGCTCCAGGAACAACCCATCCCCTGATATGAATACCAGATGGGGAATTGGAAAATAACTAGTGAAATATTTTTAGTGCGCCAAGGCATGCATGTAGAAGGGCTCTCTACTTATTTACAGCCTTTGGAAATCGAGAAACTGAGAGGGAGTAAAAATCAATTTGGCTTTGTAACCCTTCCATTATCTTGACATGATTTTCATATTCATCATAAGATAATATTTTATCTTTCAAATGACAAAAAGTTTTCCACATGTTGAGACGAATATCATGAATACAATCTTCTAACAACATCTCTATAATTCCATATTGAGAGTCATTCAAAGGCCAAAATATAACTGGCACTTCACCTTTCACCAGTTGTTTTCTCATATTCAGCACTTCCTCTTTATCATTCAATGAAGATTCTTCTACCTAATTAGACCAGAGCTGGTGCTTCCTTGTTGCTTCATCAGATTCATTAAGAGTGGTAGATAATTCACTTATCAGACTAGAAGATGAATGACCCAGTGGTGGTTCAGATAATGACCTACACCCTGGGTTATCTTTTGATTGAGAAATTATTTCACCTGCTAGCGGTAAAGCATCAGACATGACTAGCTTCACATTTTCTTATGCCTCAAGATAAGAGGGATTTCTCATCACTACCTTGTCCATTGGATCATTTTCCAGGAAATGTGAATTAATACCGCGGAGAGGAATTTCGCAGCTAAATTCATCATCATGGGGAGGACCACCATGGTGGGTTACAACAAAAGATGAAACATTTTTCTCCTTGGTCTTTTGGCCACACCGAGGGTTCTTGTGGATCTCATCTGAAGAGAAAACATCAAGATAGACTGAACTATCATGAAGCAATCCTTCATGATGAAGTGTCTGATGAAGACCATTGGAAATAATGTTCCCACTATTAGGAAATGAGAGAGTAGATACTTTAATTCCAACAGATAATTGTCTAAGGGAATCAAGAACTCCATCATTGAGCAAAGACTTATTACAGACTGACTCTTAGTTTCCTGACTGTGCTGGATGGGTCTTCTTCTTAGAATCCTTGTTACTCAGTTTAGAAACCACTTTTTGACAAAAGTGGTTATTATGGGCAGGAGTATGTGACTGCTTAGGAGAAATATTCAGGTTAGGATTATTATATCCACTCAAATTAGGTGTTTGTGCCTGACTTGGTTGTCCATATGACATGGGGGAGTATGCCTCCACAACCCTCTTGGACTGTAACAAAGGTTTGTATCTATTCTGGAGTGATAGGTTGATTTTTCACACCACTGGTATGGACTGATTTACATTTCTTTCCCTATGATTCTGCTGAAGCAGTTATAATATTTTAAAAGGAATCCAGAATATGAGAAGGGATTTTATTCTACTCATTCACCATCATCATAATGTGCTTGGTGACTTCAGATGTCGTAATGGGAATATACATCCATTCTGTGTTTGGAGTAGGTGTGTATTCTTGATCATTTCTTCCTTTTCCTGTCAGGGAATTTTGAAAATACTCATGTGTAGGGGCAGAGAGGTGAGTCTGCTCCAAATTTGTCATCGGAGCTTTCCGAATGACTTCTACGGATGAAACCAAACGACTCTGTTCAATGACTTGATTAATATTGGAAGGTGTATGTGCCTGCTGTGTATTCCTCATCAAGTATGCTTGACGATTTTCCTTCAATAATGGCAGACGAGACTGCAGACATAATTGTTGATTGTAAACAGGTGTATTTTCTTGTTAATCAATTGCCACCATATCAAATTGACGACCTTCTTTGTTTGTAGTCATATGAGCCTGTTGACTAGTTGTTGAGTTATAAACAGGTGTATATAGATTCCTAGAATACTCCACTAGAATTTCCTTGCGGGATTGGCGTGTTTCTTGCAGATGAGTCTGCTAGGAAGAAACATCAGGACGGAAGGGTGTATGTTCCTACACATTGCTTTCCATAATGTTGGCTTAATGGACTTCTCTAGAGGGGGAATAAATATGAAACTGCTCCCTGTTGACCAGTTTTCTCCTTTTGAAGTTCATCTTGCATGCTCGGGTCTGAGGGACTTGATCTGAACCCATGAAGGCGATACCCTCATCATGTTGAGGGTGCACTATCGCATGAGTCTGGAGGCGATTGTTGATGGGAGTCCTCGGGAAGGACACATGTCTCCTTGAATTAAGGCCTTATGTGACCTTCTCATTCACCTCCGCATAATATGGGAGGGACTGATGATTGCGTTCCAACGATAACGACCTGAAACGGTTGGAGACAGTGGTTGGCACAACCTGTTTCTTGATTGCTGGTCGTCGCTGCCCAGACAACCAGGGTGAATTTTTGACTTGGAGGGCTTGTCGAGCGGCCTCTAGAGTCGGAATGGTACCGTGTTGACAGTATTACTTAACCAGTGAATTTGATACCCCACGTTGAAGATGCTGAGTAGGTGATATCGTCCTCAGAGCGGATGAGGATCCAGCAGGAGTAGCTGTAGATGCATTCACAGGAGAGGTATTCACAGGTGTGAACTTTAGCGAGTCAATTTCTGTAATGCAGAGAAATCTCGGAAACGGGTGCCTGTATAATATAATAGACAAAATCAAGATAAGTTCAGCCACTACATCTTTGGGATGAGCACATATGTTATTGATTATTTTTCTGGCTCTCTCATTGAGTTTAAATATGGTCCTATTAAATGAGTAAAACATTGTTTTAACTTGTTTAAGGATTCATGTCAGGTTCACAATTTTTTGTTTCACTCTAGAATTGGGGATGACCTCATTTTATTAAGGTTCAAAAATTCGAATCGGTTTCTAACGGGTTTTTTTGTAGAACCAGAAACATAAAATGATTCTATATATATTTGGACCTACTTTCCAAAGGTAGGTGCTCATTAGTTGTGGACCGATGAGTCTTAAGAATTTCCATTGGTCTAGAGGATGGGAGGTCAGACTCATCACACCTTTTTAGGGGGAATTGTTGTCTACTACATGACTCTCTTTATATATTTAAGTTATGTTCGCGAATCCTTATTAAATTACCAACTATAAAAATGAGATTTCCTTTAGATCTTACAATCAACGATTGATATGAATGAGATTTATAGAATCTTCTATATGTATTTTAGTTTTTTCATCGATAGAGAATCATATGTATTTGTTAGAGATTCTTAGTTAATGGTATCCTTCAATACATTATATAGATATCTCTTGGTCATTATTATAACCATACTAGTTTTAAAGACACTTAGTGGGGCACTTGAAGTTTATTTTCATTCAGAAGGACATGGATTATTTCAATGTTGGGAACGTAACCGTAGGTGGGATACCTATGTATCCTTGTTCAGAAAAGGAATCAGAACCCACATAGATCTAGTAAAGAAGTATGAGCTTTATGCACTATTGATGGCTCAATGAAATATGTCATAATTAATTTTACGCTATAAGCTCATGTGAGTCATGTTTGGTGTGAGAAAAAAGAGGTATTGGTAAAACCAGACAATTGTGCCACGAAAGATGCAATCATAGGAAATAATGTAGGGTTTATGTATATATGACTGCCCAGATAGATGAGGATTGGGATTTACTTTAGGGAAGAAACTCGAGAACAAGGTATATAAAAGTATATGTTCTTTATAGAGATTTGGACTGTAACACCCCAAGCTTCCACGGTAAGCTTCTCTTTGAATAATACAGTAGCGTGTGTTGTACGCAACTTCGAGTTCTAACACACACCACAACCAATCAAACAAGCCATTATGAATTGTAATACCCACTTTTTGAAATTTTATACATTTTATCTTTCAAAATAAAATTCATTTTTGGATTCGGAATATCGAAATTAGCTTAGGGTGAATTTTTGGTACTTCTCTGATAAATTTCATATTTTTATGAATAGTGAAAATTACTAAATTTTAATTAAAAACAGCTTTTTTAATCAAAATAATTAATAGTGATAAATTATGAATTTGAGTGGATTTAAATTATATATATTTTATATTTTTACAATTTAATCCAATGTTGGTCATTGGACATAATTTCACATTTAAACTGGACATAAACAAGTGTTAATCTTTTGAAAGTTATTGTTTCATAAAAACATGCTTTTTGTTTTTACATTGGGAATTAATTTTAAATTAATAAATGAAACTTCTATGTTTTGAATTTTTTAAAATATACTTCATTATTTAATTCAGAATATCAAAATCATCTTAGAGTAAATTTTTTTATTTTTCTGAAAACATTTAATTTTTGATGAATAGTGAAAAGCACTGAGTTATAGTTTGAAACTGAATTTTTATATAAATAATTATTTATTTTATTTAAATTATTTTATGTCAAAATAGATACATAATACCTATATAAGTTACATGAAATTCATTGGAGTCGGTTTATAAAAATTTTGGATATATAAAAATTTCATTGAACTTTTCACTGTCTTTTACCCACCTCCTAGGAGCTTTTTCAAATTAAAATAAAACATAATTTTACCACTTATGTGAGTTGAATTCTGAAAATCCGAGTGACACGATTAATATCAAGGAGTAAAATGTGGTTCAATGACATGAAAATTATTTTTGTTGAATAGTAACTATTTTCTTTTAATTACCACAGTTAAAAGTAAATAGGGTAATTAAGGGTAAAAATGATATTAATATTACCTTCACACATGTCCTAATTCTATTAGACAAGTTTATCTCGACCAAAAACAACCTTAGGTATAAAATATTATCATTTAGGTGCACTTGGATTATATTAGGATATTTATTATTATTTAATTCAAAGAAGAGTGAAAGAGTTAAAATCAAGTTTTAATAACTAATACATTTTTAATATAGGGTTTTACATTAGATAAATTCGATTATAAATATTCATTAGAAATATAAAAAGATTTACTACATCAAGGTATTTTATTTATAATTTTTAGACGTTGAATAAATAAATTTATTTTATGAGACAATGATGATGCAGTAATTACCTTATTAATGAAAGAATCAAATAAATCGTATTATAGATATTAAAATAAATATAATTTCAATTATTCTATGACATACATGAATTTTTTAGGTTAATATGACATGTTAGGATTGATTCAATGTATTTTTTTTTAAGTAAACACGTTGTTATTATTTTAACAAAAAACAAATACCAAATAGTGTCAAAATTGACATAAAATTGTTTTTAAAAAAAATATTATATTATTAATTGATATAATGGATCTAAAAATATAAGTATCAGCCAAAAGATAAATATAATAATATATATGAAATTAATGTACCAATTGGGGTTCCATTGGCAGTATATAGTATGTTTATTTACCATATATTGTAAGAATACAAGAAGACACGGTAAATATTAATTCATTGAACTTAGAGTTAAATATAATTGATAAGGTTAAAATGGTAACCAAAAAATGTCTAAAACCTATTGGTTGAGTTTTGTTTTCGCCCTATACCCACCTTAGACTTAAAATAATTAACTTTTCAGCAATTAGAAACCAAATATGAATTTATTATAAAATAATATTTTATGTTTTTCTTAAGATTCCCCTCACCCCTCTTATAAAAGGGAACTCCCCCATATCTCTAATTCACTCCTTATAAGCAATTTTCCTCGGCCAAACCCTTCCCAAATACCCTCTCAAGTATCCTCCCTTAATCCTAGGGGCCTTAGTTTGATCAGAAAGACAACCTAAGGATCCATTTTGATCAAATCAAAAGGAAGAACCCGAAGAAGAGGTAATGATTTCACCACCCTCTTCCAAATTCCTTTCTTCTTCCACTTCCATTTTCTTGGTTGTTTCCATTCTAAAATAATAACTACAATATATTCTATATACTGTGATTTTATTATAATTACAGTACAACCAAAATTAAATATTCTATCCACCCTTTGAATGACATGTCACGATACGTGCGTACGTACGGCTTACCGTCTCCACGTCGTGGTGTAATTGTTATTCCATACATCATTATTTGGATGGGTATAATAATTATGTGTATTTGATGTAAATAATAAAAATAACATGATAAGTATTATGTATATATTATATACCATCCAATTATATATTTTATTAATAGCAAAATAATGATATTTTCACTTGTGCGTACGTACGGATTACCGTCTCCACGACGCGATGAGATTAATTTCCAAGTTCACCATTCATCGACGATTATAAAAATATATATTACAAATAAGTATGTAATATATGACATTATAATGATACTAGAGATATATATTTATATATATAAGTATTTATGTATTTACATATATCTTATTCACTTAATTCCATTCAATACTATATGAAAACGGAAACATCGTTTATACGTACGTACGGACTACCTTCTCCATAAACTGTGTTTTCCATTTCATATATACGTCTATTATAAATTTTTATTTTTTAGTATATTTGATAAATAAATCATGTTTTATATTCTGGAAGTATTTAAATCATGATCTATGTGATACAATCAAGAGTAACAAGTTAAAAAACGTAGGATAAAGAAAGCGATTATTAACCGAAATATTAATATAACATGGAAATTATTCTTAAATGGTTAGTATAAAGTCATAAATGAATAATTTATGATATCATAAATATTAATATGGTTCTGGTATAATTTAATAACATAATATAGTCTTCATATAGGAGCCTAAACGTACCCTCGACTAAAGGAAAGTGCAAGGTAAGGGGTTTTCATCTCACTCTTTATTCCCATGAGATTCATGCCATAATGTCGCTATTACTTTTTGTGGGATTTATGTACTTTCCATAATTGTATTATTTGTGTAATACATGTTAATTTATGTGTATTTACATATTCATTGTTGGATACCTCTTTCATAGGGTGTATGTTTTGTAAGTTACCAAATTGGTAAGGGTTAATTTCCTAATCTCTTTATTATCCGAGGTTGTTTCTACATAAGTATCTACTAGGAAATATTTATTATCCATGTCCATGTTTTATGATAGAGTTTTAAGAGAGATTATTTTAAGAGAATTTTAACTAAAACAACATTTCAAATATTTTAAATATTTATTCTTCTAAATATTTCTCATTAATGTCCATGTATTCAAAATGGGTTTTAAGGATTTATTTATATGAAAATTAATGTTTTTTTAAATGTTAATTCCTTTTAAAAGTTTCAAAGTGTTATGGGAAACTTTGATTCAAAAATTTCATTAAATTTATTCTTTTTTAAATTTTGTGGATTTTAAATGTTTTCACGAAAAATGGATATTTCCCTCAAAGAGTTTTACAAATCATTTTCATCTATGTCAACATCCTTTGATGTATTTTAAACTTGATTAAAGGTGATTTATTATGATACAAATCTTCCATATTATGTTGAAGGTTTTTTGATATTTTTGAACAACATAAATAATCCTTCACGAACGCCACATTCCCTTGGATATGGTTATTAGAGGCACTCCAGGTTGGAGTCCGGTTAGAGAGGCTCTCCGGGATGGAGTCTGGTTACAGAGGCTCTCCGGGTTGGGATCCAGTTACAGTTATCCCTTAGGTCTTGGCATGAGGCCTTGACACAGAATTTAAAGTTCGACATTATTCATTTCCATCATTATGAAAGTGGTTTTTGATATTGCATGTAATTATTCTATTAGGATAATATCCATGTGAATAAGTAAATGGCATTATTTCATTTTATTTCTACCATATTATGCTGAATTTCAAGATTAAAAGGAATTTGTTTTATTTTCATACATTTATTTAAATTTTCATGCTTATTTTTGAATGTTTCCGCTGTATTTCTTACCCTTACTAAGCGTTTGAGCTCACCTCTCTCTATGTTTTATTTTCCCAAGATTACATGAAGTGTATTGTGATTGATATGCATGGTTAAGCTAAGGGAATAATGGTGTTCATAAAGTATTATTTATATTGTTTTGTAAGTTATAACGTGTAATGTAACATTCATGTATGTAATCTATTTTCCAAGAATGCTAAACTTATTAGTCCTTCGGGACTTGATTCCTTGTAATAATGCCAATGTATTAAAATAATGCACCGACTCTCGGTAAATGGGGTCGGGGCATTACAGTTGGTATCAAAGGATGTTTAGCAATAACCTTGGAAACTAGATTTAGATAAATTCTGATTAGATCACATTACCCTAAGATATACTTTGAGGATCAGTATATAAGAACTTCCAAGAATTTTGGTAATGTAGAGATTTTGTGAGTTTTCCATGAAAATACATCCCTGTCTAGATATGAGCTGGTAGAGGCGGATCTGGCACAAATGTACCTAGGTGTAAAACCTGAAAACACCGCTTTGAGCTAGACTCGAATGAGAACTGGTGCATGACAACAGGCTTGCTTCACTCTTGGTTACGACACTCTCGAGGTATATGATTAGGATAATTATCATTTTCTTTACAAACCAGTATGAAGGGCTTATATGTATATACTTACTCAATAAAACCATTTTTATGATTATGGATTACATCCATAAACTGTTTAATTTATGTTAAGTGTTTTAAAAGTTCGGGATTATGTATTTCTATTAATAAACTAATATAGTGTATTCCCTTGTTTAGAAGTGGCACCCAATAGAAGGAATGAGAACTCCAGCAATACACATGATCCAAAGAGTAAGAAGGATCATATATTTCATGTTCCTGTGCCAAAATTTAGATGGAAAATAGTCTCCCACGTATTATCATCATATGAAGAAATAGTATCATGTGTTGATAAGATATGTAAATAATTCTCAGTGTCTTATGGAAGTGAAGGGAAGCCAGAGAAGAAAAAGATGGTAGAGAGAAGGACAGATAAAGGGAAGAAGGAAAAGAAGGATTTTCCCATATGTAAAAACTGTGGAAAGAATCACCTTGTAAAATGCTTGAATAGAATGAGAGTATGTTATAAGTGTGGAGAAAAAAGACACCAAGTATGTGACAGAAAGTGTAAGAAAAAGGTTTCAAATGTATAATGCTTCATCTGCATGGAGTTGGGACACTATGCGAACCAATGTCAAAATCATCAGATTATCCCCCAAATGATGCTATTGGATAATAATAAAATTATGATACTACCTTAGATGAAGAAGAATGAATAGTGTTCTTATGTTGTTATTATAGGATTATTTCATTTGAGTTTTGTATCAATAATGTACTAGTTATTATAATTATTGAGTACATAAGGATTATACTGCAGTACTATTTTATTAAGGACTTGAGATTGTGTGGAACCAAGAAAAGTGACCCAATAGTAGGTTAAATTTTGGGAAAATATATGGCTGAGAGAAAGATAAACCATAATATGGTTTTGATACCGAGGTAGTGATTTTGGAATAATACAAGATTGATTTGGATAAATTATATTAGATATTCACGACTACCATGAAAATGATTAATGATTTTCCATCATTGGATTTTACAACATTTTTGGATAGAAGGAATATATCTAGAATTCTATAAAGAATAAGGGACCATGAATGTAATCCAAAAGGTTTTATGGTAATTCAGGATGTTAGCATGTTTTAAAATAATACAAGGTGAAGGTGTTCAAATATTATTACATTGAAAAAAGGATCTTCATTGTGTTTAATGTCCTTATAAATTTTGGACTGCGAGTTTGGATAGTAGTATTTTGGATATGTCTAAAGGTTGGAATGGACTAATTTTCAAAGGTTATTTTTGGATTTTTATAAAATGACAACAAGCAGACCATGTGATAACCCTTCGCATCGGACAAAGCTGTGGGAATCGAACCCACAACCATACTGTGATTGAGATTTATCATCTACCACTGGACTACATGATGTTCCTAGTTGGTATATTGTATTTTCTTTTTTTAAAGGATCTGATACGTTAATTATAAATTTATAATATTTGGAACCCTATACGATTAGGATAAATGGAGTATTTTTTAGTTGTATTATGTTTTGGGGTTAAAGATGAGTTTTTGGTAGAAATTTATTAATGTATAAAACTATAATTATAAATTAAGTATATCTCCTTATGATCTTAGCCAATATCATAAATAAATTCCTCAACATTAATAAAAGGAACTTAGAACAAAAATTTTGTCCTTGATGGTACCTTAGATCATCACAAATTTATGGCTTTGTAATTGTTATCCTTTTCATAGCCAATTTCTCCACCACTCTCTATCACATATTGATGGTTAAATTTCTCTTATATATCCATATTTTCGTACATGGAACCCTAGTATGTGTTATTTTCGGTAACCTTCATACTTACCACTATTTATTTTAAATAGAGGCCTCATTAATCCATTTTTTGATGTGGGATTTCAAATAAGATATTTTGAAATGTCAACCCCAAGTTTCCAATATAAATCATAAATTGTGAGGATACAATTTTTGAAGGAGGGGTGAATGTAACACCCCATTATTCCACAGTACGATTCTCTTCTAATAATACAGTAGCGTGTATTGTACACAACTTCGAGTTCTAACACACAACTCAACCAATCAAACTAGCCGTTATGAATAGTAATACCCACATTTTGAAATTTTATACATTTAATATTTTAAAATGGACTTCATTTTTGGATTCGGAATATTGAAATTATCTTAGGGTGAATTTTTGGTACTTTTTTGATAACTTTCATATTTTGATGAATAGTGAAAATTATTAAATTTTAATAAAAAAACTTTTTCAATCGAAATAATTAATAGTGATAAATTATGAATTTGAGTGGTTTTAAATTATATTTATAATATATTTTTACAATTTAATCCAATTTTGGTCATTGGACATAATTTCACATTTCAACCGAACATAAACAAGTGTCAATTTATTAATAGTTATTGTTTCTTAAAAACATGCTTTTTGTTTTGACAGCAGGAATTAATTTTAAATTATTAAATTTAACTTCTAGGTTTTGAATTTTGAAAAATATAATTAATTATTGAATTCAGAATATCGAAAATAGCTTCGGGTAAATTTTTTGTATTTTTCTGAAAACATTTAATTTTTGATAAATAGTGAAAAACACTAAGTTATAGTTTAAAACCAAATTTTTATTTAAATAATTATTTAATTTATATAAATTATTTAATGTCAATATAGATACATAATACCTATATAAGTTCAATTTAATTCATTGGAGTCATTTTATAATAATTTTAGATGTATAAAAATTTCATTGAACTTTTCACCGTCTTTTACCCACCTGCTAGGAGCTTTTGCAAATTCACTTAAAAATTAATTTTACAGCTTCTGTGAGCTGAATTTCAAAAATATGGGAGACATGGTTAATATCAAGGAGTAAAATGTGGTTCAATGAGATGAAAATAATTTTTGGTGAATAGTAACTTTTAACTTTTATTCACCACGGTTAAAAGTAAATAGGGCAATTAAGGGTTAAAATGATATTAATATTAGCCTCACAAATGTCCTAATTCTATTGGATGAGTTTACCTCAACCAAAAGCAACCTTAGGAATAAAATATTATCATTTAGGTCCACTTGGATTAGATTAGGATATTTATTATTATTTAATTCAAAGAAAAGTTAAAAGAGTTAAAATCAATGTTTAATAACTAAATCATTTTTAATATAGGGTGTTACATTAGATAAATTAGATTATAAATATTCAATAGAAAGATAAAAATCTTCCTACATCATTGTATTTTATTTATAATTTTTAGACATTGAATTAATAAATTTAAAAATGACACAATAATGGTGCAGTAATTACCTTATTCATGAAAGAATCAAATAAATGGTATTATAAATATTAAAATAAATATAATTTCAAAGTTTTTATGACATCCACAAATTTTCTAGTTGAATAAGAAATTTTATTATGGATTAAATTCATATTCTTGAAGTAATCATGTTTTTATTATTAAATAAAAAAGAAATACCAAATAGTATCAAAATTGACATAATATAGTTTTTAAAACCAATATTATATTATTAATTGATATAATGGTACTAAAAATCTAAGGATCGGCCAAATGACTTATATAATAAAATATATGATATTAATGAACCAATTTGGGTTCGATTAGAAGTATATAGTATGTTTATTAACCATATAGTGTAAGAATACAAGAAGACACAATAAAAATTAATTTATTTAACTTAGAGTTAAATCTAAGTGATATGGATACAATGGTAACCAAAACATGTCTAAAACCTATTGGTTGATTGTTTTTAGACCTATCCCCACCATATACTTTATATAATCAACTTTTCAGCCATTATAAACCGAATATGAATTTATTATAAAATAATATTTTAAGTTTTTCTTAAGGTTCCCCTCACCCCTCTTATAAGAGGGCACTCCCCCTTCTCTCTAATTCACACCATATAAGTCATTTGGCTCGACCAAACCCTGCCCAAATACACTCTAAAATATCATCCCTTTTTACTAGGGGACTTATTTTGATCAGAAAGCCATCTTATGGATCTCTTTGGATCAATTCAAAAGGAAGATCCCAAAGAAGAGTTAATGATTTCACCACCCCTTTTCAAGTTCCTTTCTTCTTCCACGTCCTTTTTCATTGTTGTTTCCATTTTAAAATAATATATCTAGAATATTATATATAATTTGATGTTATTATAATTATGGTAAAATCAAAATTCAGTATTCTATCCACCATTTGAATGACATGTCACCATTCGTGCGTGCATACGGCTTACCATGTCCACATCATGGTGTAATTGTAATTTATTACATTATTATTTGGATGGGAATAATAATGATGTGTATTTGATGTAAATAATAAATATTAAATGATAAGGATTCTGTATATATTATATACCATTGAATTATATTTTATATTAATATCATAAAATTATATTTTTTCTCATGCATACGTACGGATTACCGTCTCCACGGCGCGATGAGATTCATTTCCATGTTCACCATTCATCGACGATTATAAAAATATATATTACTAATAAGTATGTAATATATGACATAATAATGCTACTGAATATATATATATATATAATTATTTATGTACTTACATATATCTTATTCACTTACTTCCCTTCAATACTATTTGAAAACAGAAACAATGTTTATGCGTACGTACGGACTACCGTCTCCATAAACGGTGTTTTCCATTTCATATATATGTCTATTATAAATTTCTGTATTTTAATATATATGATAAATAAATAATGTTTTTTCTTCTGGAAGTATTTAAAT
Source organism: Viscum album (assembly GCA_963277665.1). Classification (NCBI taxonomy): domain Eukaryota; kingdom Viridiplantae; phylum Streptophyta; class Magnoliopsida; order Santalales; family Viscaceae; genus Viscum; species Viscum album. The sequence goes on along the minus strand of OY728125.1, from coordinate 643,650,846 downwards.
TATGATCTAAGTGATACAATCAAGATTAACTAGTTAAAACACGTATGATAAAGAAAGCGACTATTACCCGAAATATTAATATAACATGGAAATTATTATTTAATTACTAATATAATGTCATAAATGAATAAGGTATGACATCATAAATATTAATATGGTTCTAGTATAATTTAATAATATACTATAGTCTTCATACAGGGGGATAAACATACCCTCAACTAAAGGAAAGTGCAAGGTAAGGGGTTTTCATATCACTCCTTATTCCCGTGAGATTCATGCCCTATTGCCACTATTACCTTTTGTGTGATGTATGTACTGCCTATATTTGTATTCATTGTTTAATAAAATTTAATTTATGTGTATTTACATATTCATTGTATGATACATCTTTCATGGGGTGTATGTTTTGTAAGTTACCAAATTGGTAAGGGTTAATTCCACAATCTCATTATTATCTGAGGTTGTTATTATGTACATATCTACTGGGACATATTTATTATCCATTTCCATGTTTTATGAATGAGTTTTCAAAGGGATTATTTTAAGGGACTTTTTACTAAAACATCATTTCAAATTTTTTAAATATTTATTCTTCTAAATCATTCTCATTAATGTCTATGTCTTCAAAGTGGTTTTTAAGGATTTATTTATATGGACATGAATGTTTTTTTAAAATGTTAATTCCTTTCAAAAGTTTCAAAGTGGTATGGTACACTTTGATTCAAAAATTTCTTAAATTTTATTCTTTTATAAATTGTGTAACTTTTAAATGTTTTCAAGAAAATGGATATTTCCCTTAAAGAGTTTTACAAATCATTTTCATCTATGTCAACATATTTTGATGGATTTTAAACTTGTTTGAAGATTATTTATTATGATACAAATCTTCCATATTGTATTGAAGGTTTTGTTATATGTTTGAACAACATAAATAATCCTTCAAGAACGCCATTATTCACTTGGATCTGGTTACTAGAGTCACTCTCGGTTGGAGTCCTGTTACAGAGGATCTCCGGGATGGAGTCCGGTTATAAAGGCTCTCCGGGTTGGGTTCCGGTTACAGTTATCCCTTAGGTCTTGGCATTATGCCTTGACACAGAATTTAGTGTTCAGCATTATGCATTTCAATCGTTATGAAAGTGGTTATTGATATTGCATGTGATTCTTCGATTAGTAGAATATCTATGTGAAAAAGTATATGGAATTATTTCATTTTATTTCTTCCATATTATGCTGAAGTTCAAGTTTAAAAGGCATTTGTTTTAGTTTTATAAATTTCATTAAATGTTTATGCTTATTTTTGAATGTTTCTGTTGTATTGCTTACACTTATTGAGCATTTGAGCTCACCCATTTCTATGTTTTATTTTCCCAGGATTCCAAGAAGTGTATTGTGATTGATATGGAGGGTTAATTCAAGTGAATAATGGCTTTAATAAAGGATTATTTATGTGGTTCTGTATGTTATAAAATGTAATGTAACATTCATGTATGTAATCTATATTCGAAGACTAGTAAACTGACTAGTCCTTCGGGAATTTATTCCTTGTAATCATGCCAATGTATTAAAAAAATACACCAACTCTGGGTAACTAGGGTCGGGATGTTACAGTTGGTATCAAAGGATGTTTAGAAATAAACTTGGAAACTAGATTTTGATAAACTCTAATTAGAGAACATTACACTAAGATAGAATTTGAGGATTAGTATAGAAGAACTTCCTAGAATTTTGGTTATGTAGAGATTTTGTGAGTTTTTTAAGAAAATACATCCCTGTCTAGATACGAGCAGGTAGTGGTAGCTCTGGCACAGATGTACCTAGGGTTAAAACCCGAAAATACCGCTTTGAGCTAGACTTGAATGGAAACTGGTGCACGACAATGGGCCTTGCTTCACCCTTGGTTACGACACTCCCGGGGGATATTCTTAGGACAATTCTCTTTTTCTTTACAAACTATTATGAAGGACTAATGAGTATATACTTACTCAAAGAAAACATTTTTATGATTTTGGATTATATCCATAAATGTTTAATTTATGTTTAGTGTTTTACAAGTTTGGTATTAGGTATTGCTATTCATAAACTAATCCAGTGTATGGCATTGTTTAAAAATGGCGCTCAGTAGAAGGAATGAGAACTCAAGAAATACACAAGATCCAAAGATTAAGAAGGATCATATCTTTCATGGTACTATTCCAGAATTTAGAAGGTAAATAGTCTCCCATGTAATTTCATCATATGAATAAATAGTATCATGTATTCATAATATAATTAAAGAATTCTCAGAGTCCTATGGATTTTAAGGGAAGCCAGAGAAGGAAAATATGGTAGAGAGAAGGATAGATAAAGGGAAAAAGGTATAGAAGGATTTTTCCCATATATGATAACTGTGGAAATAATCACCTTGGAAAATTCTTGAAGGAAATTGGAGTATGTTATAATTGTGGAGAAAAAGGACACCAAGTACGTGACTGCAAGTGTAAGAAAAAGGTTTCAATTGTACAATGCTTCAACTACAAAGAGTTGGGACACTACGCGAACCAATGTCAAAATCATCAGAGTATGCCCCAAATGATGCTATTGGATAATTATAAAATTATGATACTACCTCAGATGAAGAATAATGACTAGTGTTCTTATGTTGTTATTAAAGGATTATTCCATTTGAGTGTTGTGTCGACAATGTACTAGTTATAATAATTATTGAGTATATAATGATTGTACTGCAGTAATATTTTATCAAGCCCTGGCATTTCTATATAGTTCCAAGAAAATATATCTCGATTTTTCTTCAAAAATGAAATATACATTTCCTGCTCTTCGATAGTCATGGAAGCATTAATTAAAGTGGGGAGTGGATCATCTTTTATACCTAAATTTATTTCTATAATTTCATTCACAGTGGTAGAGATACCCTCTTCAAAAGATGGAGGAGAATCCCTGATATGTTCCTCTTCTTCTTTAACATGTGTTATTTCTTCTATTTCTACTTGCATAGTATATGATGAAGCAGAATTTCTAGGATCAAGAGAGATGTTAAAATTTGAACATCTTTAATAAGAGTCTACCATTTATGACCCTATTTTTGTTGAAGGGTCTTCCTTGGGAAATTAAGAGGAGATGATGGATTGAGAATTGAAATCATCGTTCAACTCTGATATTGCGATAAATTCTTATGGAATGGTTGGTGAAGTATAGACTTGCTAGATTTCAGCAGATGAAATGAAGACATCTCTATTTGAGCTTTCATCATTTCCTGGTGAATCACCTATTTCTCCCAGGTTTTCTGGCTTGATTTTCGTAATTGACATTATGGATGTTTCCATAAGAGTATTTGGATTTGGGTATATCCTCTCAATTTGACTGATACGAAACACATAATCTGTACTCACATGTATGAATGGGTTTACTAGAATCTTTTCCAAACCATATGGAGCATTAACTTTAGTAACCCCCCTTATTGTGGATTTCTCCTTACCCTCCATGTGATATAATTCCACCTAAATATATTAAGATTCACATGTTTTGAATGGGGCTTTATCACCATACAATGTCCCAATTTGACCATTGAAACAATATTTGAGACATAGAAGGTATGATGAAGGGATAGACGCATGTTGATGTAGCCGACGTCTTCCAAGAAAAATGTTGAAAGTTGTGTCATGACGAACAAACATGAAATCTAAATTGGATACAAGATCTCCAAACTGAGTTCTTAGTGTGATCTCTCCCAGAGGTTCTTTTTCATTTTTATCATATCCTTGCAACATCATAGTATAAGGAGATAAATCAGATTCGGTGAGGCTCAATCAATGAAGTGTACAAATAAGGATGATGTTGACTCTTGAACAATTATCAATGAAATCTCTTCGGATTTCTACATCATTGACCTTGCCAGATAAATACAAAGGTCTAATATTTCCATGACCAACATCATCTTCATATTCATCTGTGAATGATATCACTGCATGGCATTCTGCATAATTACTCTCTACATGGTAGACTTTAGCTGAAACAATTTCAGTTTCGAATTCCTGAGGACTTGACAAAGCCTCAATGAGTGCCTCCCTAAGATCCTTTGATATATTTAAAGCATATAGAATTGATAACTTAACCAGTACTTGGGCCAAATGTTCCATGAAATCATATTTTTGATCCAAAGGTCTGTGTTTTACAACAGGAATATGTGTTTTCACAGGTAGCATAGAGGTTGATGCTTTGGTTGTAGATGCTTCCTGTATCGGGGTAGGAGTTCGAAATACCCATGGATTTGGAATATTAGACATACTAGGTCTATTTAAATGCTGAGAGGAATAAGATGGAACCACTAAACAACCCTCTAGAATAACTGTGCCAGGACTAAATCTGCCATGTGTGGAAGATCATTCTTGTTCTTGTTGAGCTCGTTGATGGGCTATGCCATGATTATCTGAAGCATATACAGTTCTAGCAGGGGTTGAATTAGAATAGTGGCTTCTGGGATATCCACTTCTTCCTCTGTATCTCAGACCTCTGGAACTCCCTCTAATTCCTCTATTTGATATAGGGAATTCGGGATCATTTAGATCAAAAATGTGATTGGAATAAGGATATGTTAAGTGAATCATGTTAACAGAACCAAAGATAAACTCTTCATCTTATGAAGACTCTGCCTAATTAACCAGATTTGGTTGTGCCATTTGATGGGGTGGTTCCCATCGCTTTGAAGTAGACAGCATAAAATGTGCCAGAGTCAAAGATAACATGGGATTTGACATGATTTCATATTCTTCTGATTGTTCCTATTTATTTTAGTTAAGTCGCCCTTTGAGGATTTTTCTTTTGATGAAGGGGGTACTGTTGTGGCATTCATAGCTGAAGACACAATTAGTTTCTTCAATTGGGTTCATAAAATTCCATGAGTTTGGTTGGTCATTTTTCTTGGCCATTCAATTATCATATTTCTGCGTATTTTTTCTTTTGAATTCTTTCCACTCACCTTCTTCCTATGGAACTGTAGTAGTAACACATGCTACCTGAGCTGAAGACCCTTTCAATTTGACTTTTCCCGAATCCACCATCCTTTGTAGTAGGTCTTTGAAGACAAAACACTCTTGAATGGGATGCCCCAACATTTAATGAAATGGGAAATATTTGGGGCGGTCTTCATCTCCTTCTTTTCTCAGCCTTGGAAATTTAACCAAATTATTTTCCAAAGCCAAAATGAAGTATCCCAGAACATTTTTATTTTGGAAAGAATAAGCATTGCTCTTTAACTCCTAAAATTGTTTATGTCTTTGATATCTTTGATTATCTTGATGAAACGACCTCTTTTGTTGATGCTAAGGAGGTGGGGCCCTTTGAGAAGATGAAGGTTTTGATATAGAAGTAGGTACAGGTTCTTGTTTAATCGTAACTATAGCAGTCTATGATTTACCCATTATCCTTCCTAGAGCGGATGGAATTACACAAGTTTATCATTAGTCTTCGTAAGAGAGTCTTCAATCTGCTGAGCGACCAAAGTAAGGTCTCGAAACCCTCCTGTGTATTTCACAGGGATCCATGGTGTGCGTAACTCATCACCCAAATCTTCCACATAGATTGGAAACCAATACAGGAAAACCACCTATTAGCGGCTGTTGTTTTTCATATAGCGGCGGTTTAATCCACCGCTATATGGTTTGGCGGCGGTTTACAGAAATCGCCACTAAACTGGGCGTCGGCAATCTATTAGCGGCAGTTTTATGCATTTCGCGGCTGTCAAATAAAAGCATCGTAGTACCTCATTTCATGGCGGGTTTTGGTAAATTTAGCAGCAGTTTTAAGGGCTATTTAATTAGCGATGGCTATAATAACCGCGAAATTTAGGTGTGTCATGCACCTGCTTAGCGGTGGTTAAAACCGCCGCTAATTCTGTCGTGATTTCATGGCGGTTTTAACCGCTGCTAAGTGTATTGCCGATTACATTTCGCAGAGGTTTAAATTGATGCTAAATGTATAAGTGGTAAAACATTAGCAGCGGTTAAAACCGCCGTGAAATGATGACCCTAAAAAAAATAGCATTTCTTCTTATACTGCACCACTGCCCTGAAAAACAAACCAAACAAGAAACCATTTATCATGCCAAACATTCTCAATGGGAAGGAATTCATCATATGTTTCCACTAATAGATGTTTTCCCCCAAGCTTAAAAATATTTCATAGTCCAATTTCTACCTCCCCATGGGCATGATAAATAGTTTTGGTTCCTAGAAACCATCAACTAATCAACTCACTATGGAATTATGGTTTATGGTACATGATAAACTAAAAAATATAAGTCTCCTTGTAATGATGAATAGAATGCACAACTATCAAAGAAGAGAAGGTTTGGTGTCACACCCAACATGGTTAACATCACTACCAAAACATGTACTAAAAACATTAATGGTTTTAATCACACCCAACACAACTATCAAAGAAGAAAAGGTTTGGTGTTACAACCAACATATATACATGAAGATAACAATGGTTAACATTACACCCAACCCATATAATAAATAATAACAATAGTGGGAATTAAATTCAACCCATGTAACTAACAAGAACACTAGTTTTAATTGCACCCAACCCATATAAGAAGTCATGGGAATATTTGGAATTAAGCCCAATCTATGTAAAAACCAAGATAAATTGTCAGAATCATGTATAACCTACAAAACCACAAAAATTTGGTTAGAATCACACCCAAACCATATACCAATAAGAATGATAGTTGGCATCTTATACAACTTATTATAAAGTGTTCAACATGGTTACAAAATAGCCAACCTATATAGAATGCCAAATAAATGGTTAGCATTATGCCAAACCTAATTTACAATATAGAAACATCATTGGAATGAAACCCAACTAAAGCACTAAGTAATAAAAAGAATTTGATTACACCCAACCAAAAATATACATCATTTTACTCAAGTCACTCTTACATGGATAAGATCTCCACTATCAATTATGTTGTATATAATTCACCATCATTGGGGAATTTGTTTAAATAACTTTTAAGATATTATCATTTCACATTAATACAAACCCCTCTTGGTTATCATTACAAGTTTTACCACCAATTTAAATTTAATTCATGGATGTACATGATTAATAATTATAAACCAGAGGACCATACACATCCCTAACAAACCATTCCTAAATCTCATCTATGAGGAAATCTAATTTGGTCCATCCTGATCCATTGTTACCTCCCCTTCTATACTTGTGCATCAAACAACACATTCAACATATATATAATAAGGAGAAAATTTATGCACCACCTACGCAATATTCATAAACACCCTTTCATTTAATGTTGATGAAAAAGTTGATCCAATTAAATAAGAATACCTAAAGCATACAAAATACCTAAAATTATGGATTTAGAATTAAACACAAGATAACATCAAATGAAACAAGAGATTGGGGGTCACATGGATTTATACTTATAGTCTAGAGATGATAAAAATTGAAAATATTTGATTCCATAAAGGATTAAACTGTAGGGATCAAAATGTGCCAAAGAAGAGAGGGGAGGGATCACTATAAGTTTTTTGTCCTATAAGGAGGAGGAATGAGGATTAAATGGGTTGTTTTCGGTTAGAATAAGAACCTTTAAAACATCATTGTTATAAAATACTTTTTATTGATGATTGACATTATGGTTCCAGGAAATAATGTCTCTCTAGTCTACCACATTAGAAGAAATTTGAGAAATAGAGGACATATTTAAAGAGAATAGAGAATATATTAGAAGATATGTAACCATTAAGAGAGAATCAGCTGTGTTAATCAAACAAAATAAGTGCATAACTTGGAAAACATTACGTGGACCACATGATCCATTCTCGGTCACGGAAATTTCATAAACCATAAAAAATATTTTGATCACATGATTTTTCTTAAAACATATAATCATGTTACCATGTGAAGGTCACATGAATCACATAAAGATTAGTAGATCATGAAAATATCCTCAAGAGACAACCGAATCACATAAGATAGACTAATGGCCAAGGGTGTGCATCATAGTTCAAATAAATTACCATTGATTAGTTCATGGATTGATTAAGTGAGATATTTAGACAAGGTGATCACAAAAAGAGGTCAAGTGACATGATCACATGATTAGGTCTCTTGTATGGTTCTTGTGATGAGGTCAGGAAATGTTTTCTCGCAAAACAATCGCACGAGAGAGGAGGTTTTAAGAGCTATGGAGCTTCATGTCACCGGTCAAATGACTAGCCTTTCACCCCTATTTATGGGGAACCTCAAGGAATATGAATGGACTTATAGAAGACCAAAATATGTTTTGAATTCCAACCAGAGAAAGCATAAGAGACTCATGAAGTCATTTCCTACCTCATAATTGATTCCTTGTTCCTTCGAACATCACGTTTGTGGGGGGGGGGGGCATTTTTTGACGCTAGCCAAATGAGCATCGTATATTTTAGGAACAAAGAAATACCCAAAGAATAGGTATTAATATATACCCAAATGAAAGAAAATTATAGAATGTATACATATAGATTAATCACCTAGGTCATAAGGACCATGTGAACTTCAATGAGGATCATGATCACATGACCCTAGGAACATCATGCAACGGGGTTATGAAATTCATGTGATCTGTTCCTGATCATGTGAAGCCCCATAAAATAGACCAATTAATCATGTAAAACCCCTCCGATTATTCTTTTTTATCATATGACATTTCATCTAACAATCTCCCAATATGTTCATAAAATAAAAGTTAGAAAAGAGGGAAGCTTCATGGGAAGGGAGTTGCATTGGTTTTCATGTGATGTGGTTACGTGCCTCCTAGAAACTATTAATGATCATGAAAATCACCTCATAAAACCATATTGATCTAGTGATATCCATTCAACATGGCTGTTTGGACATGCAACACCCTAATGAGTCCAATTCCCAATGCTGAATTTACAACAAAAACATCAAAGAGCCTATTACCATAGATCATCTAACCAATGAAACAAACACATCATTCTCTTTACCACCTGAGGTAATTGTGATCATTCAAGGTTAGCCACTGAAGCTCCTCCAAGAAAAATGGTTTTTTAAAGGTTACATACACAACACATGTTATATATACAAACCAACCTTTCCCATATATGTTCAACACATCAACAATACTACTCATGGTCCGATGATGCATTGCCACCCTCTCCACCTCCATCTCCTACTGCCACCTGTAAGAACATTATATTGAAAATTATATATTGTTGCATATTTATAATTAAACTTAAATCCAATAAAAGTTTGCAAACTAAATGATTTTGATTTTTTGTGATTTACCTGGTCACCACCACTCGGTGCAATACCAATGGGGGCACATCTGCTCATCTGCTGATATAAATCAGTCAACGCTTTCTGCCTAGCGGATATCTGAGCCCCTTGGTATTGAACTGTGGCTCGTAGAGAAGAAATCTCCCTCTGAGAATCTTCAGGTATGGGCTGACTATAACCAGGAGTAGATGCAGCTGGAATCCCTAATGGACTACTAAAGAACTCAGATGGTACGGGTCCCAAACCCATACCGTGCACTCTACCAAGATTCTTCTTCCCAAGGACTTGAGCAACCGGGTCATCATGGGAGACAGAGTAGGACTGCCCAGGATTGGCATCCCATAGTTCTTTAATTTTTACCTATAAATAAAATATCAATACATATTAACACAGTAAAAACTGATAATAAGTTATTATAAAAAAATTGACTTCATACCCCAACTTCTTTGGTAGGTTCATTAACAAAAGAGCCATATGATTTTCTGTGAACATCCAACCACAGTTTAGTCCAGTAGGCTTCATGCCCTAAATTTTGTGACTTCATTAAGCAAATATAAATAAAAAAATTCAATATATTAAATAGATAATATTGTTTTATAAATATTTAAACTATTTAAAATATTACCAATGACATTCGGCTTCTAGAAAAGCTTTTTGAGCCCACTGTGTGAGGGATGACTTGCTTCGCCCTGTTTAATGCATTCTGTCATGAGAGATCCTCAAATAAATAAAATGAAATTTAACAGTAATGTATCCAATGTCATCTCCTCTTCATATACATGTATTAATGTAAAATTAGGATAATATAATAATATATATTTCAATACCATCCGCTTCTCATCATGAGGCATGTTAATAAAAACTTTCCACTGCTCTTTTGGTACCCCATTGGGTAGCTTGTCATACATTTGTTCCAAGGTCAACGAAGTATCGTTGGCATCACACCACAATCTCCATTTGAAATCTTTCCATTTTTTATCAATATTTTTCAAAGTCCACTTCTGTTATATCACATCAGCAACTGTGAAGTGGAAGAACATCTATATACAGAAATTCATTTTGAACATATTAGTAACATGATATCCAATTAAACCATAATGTAATTAAATTACCTTTATTTGAGAATCGAAAAATTCATTTTTCCATTTTTGAGGTATATGTCTCCAATCATCATATGAAATGGGAAGGGAAATGGGCTCCGCTGCCAACTAACCTATAATCAGTCCATGTAATCCCGCAACATCATTCGTAGGGACCCCATAAGAATCAAATGGCATGACTATCTTTTCACCATTCAAGTACCAAAAATCTGATCTTTTTAAGTGTTTCTCCATGGTTTTATTTTTTTCATCTTCAATCAGAAAACAATTAGTATAAACAAAATGAAATAAATTTATTTAATTAAAATTTATACCTATGACTATGACCCTCTAGTATGTCCGGGATGAACTAGAAGGGGTCTGTCGCCGCCCAACTGATGAGGCACCGGTAGGGGGAGTCGACGACTCAGCCTCTAATGGGAGGCCCTCTGATGGTGTGAGAGATGGAACAGGGGGAGATAGTGCGGGGGTGTAGGCAGCTGGTGCCTCAGTTGTCGTGGGGAGTGACCCAGATGGATCAGCATCCGTCATAGAACTAGAATAAATAGTATACCGCTTCCTCCTTGGCATTCATGTCATTTAATCAAATAAAATTATGTTCTGAATATATATTTCCAAAAAATTGTGCAGATAAAAAATTAAAAATGATAATAGATGCCCAATACTAACAAACAAAATATATATAACAATGAAAATGAATGACTGCAGAAATGAAACAAGTGTTTGCTGCATGAATGAATAATTGTACATACAATCATTTTCCCCTTCAATCATGTCGGTTACCTCCACCATTTCTTAATCCCCTTCATTCATCCTTGCAAGACTAATATTTTCAATATCATGATGGACAAATAATTCTGCTTCCTGTTGTTGATGACATTCAATTTCAGAGGTCAAATCTTCCACTTCATCACCCATATCATACAAATCTCTTTGTATTATGTGAGTAACTACACTCCACCCTTCATCCACAACATCATTCACATAATATACCATTTTTTCTTGAAATGATAAGATATATGGATCAAGAATTTCATGATCACCAATATCCATCAAGCGAGAGAAGTTCACAGAATTAAATTGCAATGAATCTCTTTTAACACCTCTTATAATATCGACCCATTTTCATTTTAATAAAACAACAGAAAAATGTCCATGGTAGTTTAATTAAATAATATCATGCAACTTTCCATAGTATCCCAGTTTAGAAAATGTAAATATACCACTATTCTGTGTTTTCAAACCGACTTCTCGATTAACTGTACGAAATCTAAAGCCATTCACATTATAAGCGTCGAACTTTCTAATTTGCTTTATAGGACCTCTAGCAAGAAACATCAAATCTCTTGACAAGTCTACTCGAGTATCAGTATTCACGATCTAAAAAATGAAATATAATTTAATATATTTACAAATTGTATGTGTCAAACTAATATTCTTTTTATTGCAATATTTATGAACTTACACGTCATGTAAACCATTCTACAAGCTCTTTATTCACAAATTTCGTTATATCTTTCTCATTTCATGTTCGGCCTCTCATTCGTCTCTTTGTTTGTATCCACAACTCTTCAATAAATGGATCTACAATTTCACTATTCAGCAGAACATATCTATGTGCCTGTAATAATTCCAATTCTCTCAGTGTCACATTTGAGGTCCTCCCAACTGATCGGCCAATATCAGGAAATATTTTTTATTTCTGATGCATTTGAGATTGAGTTGATGTGTTGTCAACATGTCCAACTCAATTAAATCTTGTCTCAATATCATCTAAATACCTGGAACAAAAGGGAAGACATTCCTCGACCAAATTTCCTTCAACAATAGAGCCTTCTGGTTGAACTTTATTTCTCACGTATGATTTCAAATGCCCAAGATATATGTGAAATAAAATAATAATATTATACATTTATTTAAATGTCAAAAATTGTTTACTTAACTGGAAAACATATAATTAAAATACCTCTCAATTGGATACATCCATCGATAATGAACGGGGCCTCCTAATTTAGCTTCTTCAACCAAATGCACAGTTAAATGCATCATGATAGTAAAAAACGATGGAGGAAAGATCATCTCCATTGCACAAAGATTCAATAAAAAACTCTCCTGGAGGTTGTCAAGATGAAATGAATGTACAAATTTCTCACATAATTGCCTGAAAAATGTGCAGAATTGGAGTACAACAGCAATATCATTTTCAGGTAATAATGTACGCAATGCCAATAGTATTAACTACTGTAACAAAATATGTGAATCGTGACTTTTCAATCCATGTAACTTACGATTCATCAAGTCAACACACCTAGAGATGTTACTCAAATACCCATCAGATACCTTCACATTATTTAAAATTCTAAGGAACGTATCTTTATCCCTATTTTTCATTGCGAAAATGGCCGGAGCATACTTTTCATTCTCATATAGATAGAGATCGCATTTTATGTTCATTACTTGTAAGTCTTTGCGAGCATTAAGATGATCCTTTGACTTTCCATGCTCATTAAGTAATGTGAAAATCAAATTATCATAGACATTCTTCTCAATATGCATCACATCATGATTGTGTCACAACAAATTAAATTCCCAATAAGAATGTTTAAAGAATATACTTTTTTTTCTTCCATTGTTGCGTTCTAATTTCACTTGATGGTGAACTTTGGAACCGTTTTACACTATCATTCAAATGATGAACCTTCCCAAATTCTATTTCAAAATTTTCAAGCTTTTTAAATCTTTTAGAACTGGTTAACAACTTTGGAGGTGGTCTACGATCAATGAAACCATTAAATTTTGATTTGTTTAGCCGAAATCTATGAGATGCATCGAGAAATATTCGATGGCATAAGAATCACCATTTTCTACTGTGAGGTAGCCGTTTGGGCACAAAATCAAAGTTACAAACAGGACAAGAAAAACCCATATAAGTGTTCCAACCAAATAAATTCCCAAGCCCTGGGAAGTCACTAATGGTCCCCAGTAAAGCAGTATGCATTTTGAACATTGTTTTTTAAGAAACATCAAATGTCTCAACACCGTTACTCCATAACTCTTGAAATTCTTAAATCAAAGGCTGCAAGTATACATCAATATCATTTCAAGGCATTTTTTGTCCAAGAATCATCATTGAAATGATGAAAGATGATTGTTGCATACACATCCACGGAGGCATATTATAAGGGATCAAAACAACTGGCCAAATGCTATAACTTGTACTCAATGTCCCAAATGGGTTGAATCCATCGGCAACTAATTCCAATCGAACATTCCTAGGATCAGATGAGAAATCTGGACGTAATTAATCAAATGTCTTCCATGATTGGGAATCTTGTGGATGTCTCATTAACCCATCATTATTATTATCTACAGAATGCCACTTCATGTGTTCGGTGGTTTTTGATGACATGAATAATCTTTGCAACCGTGGATTCAAAGGAATGTAACGCAAAACCATTGCCGGTGTGTTCATTTTCTTCTTCTTCATGAAATTATGTTCTGTAATACTTCCAACATCACCCTTTCACTGCCATCTATAAGAAGATCATTTCATGAAATTCTATCTACTTGAATCCTCTCCCCAATTAAGCATACAATCATTGGGACACACATGTATTTTTATATAATTTAGACCAAGATTGTTAACAACTTTTTTCATATCATAAAATGATTCTGGGTTTTTTGCTTCAGGAAATGAATCATGAATCAATTCCAATATCATGGACATTGCCTTATTTTAAATTCCACATATACATTTGATATTGTAAAACTTCAGTAGAAATGAAATCTTTGAATATTTCAAACACCCACTATACAACTCTTGATTTCCATCGTCAACTAAATCAGGAAACACATTTTTCTCAGTGAAGTTTTTCGTTACATTTGGATCCACAGAATCAAGAGGAGGATCTAATGATAAGTTCCAATCTTGATCTACATGTGTTACAGTCTCAAAAACATCACTTTCCACGTTGCAATTTGTAGCACCCTCTTCTAGTTGTTCTTATATGTTTTGATGCTGATAGTACTGTCTTGCAGTGCCGAATGCATCATTTATGAGGTTTTGCCTTTCATTTTACATTGTTGATGAACTTGGGACCTCATTATGTGGATTAACATCAGTGCTCAATCTTTCTGTATTTTTCGATTCTCCATACCAATTCCAACACAAATATTGACCAGGGAATTGCTTTAGTATTAAATGTTCATAAACTTCATCTCTCTTCAACCATGTTCTAAATTTACATTTAGGACATGGAAAGCTTATTCTCCCTTCAACGGATTGATTAGAAATCGCAAAATCTAAAAACTCATTCAAACCCTTGACATACTGAGGTGTGTTCCTCGGTAATGTGATCCAGATTTTATCCATGTATATCACAATGTGCCTACAAAAAATATACGATAGTGTAAGATTGTAGAATCTTGATATAATAAAGATGAACCATTGATCATAAAGTATGTATAATATAATAAATATGATTCATTGATCACATTTACCACTTACATAGCATGCCCAGACAAACCAAACAAGTCTGGTCCTTAGGAGAAAGCATGAACACCTCATTGAGGAGCAGTAAGAATATCAGGTTACACAATTATCATAACACTATCAATAACAAATTTATGTTGCATAAAATAATTTCTATCCCCACTACAATAATGTGATACATTAGTCCACTCAGATTACTTCCACACCCTCACAAAAAATACTACAACTTTCCTAAACATCTCATATACTCAGATGCTTGGTCATCTCAATTAAATGTTTTATTTTATTTTCCATATCTAGAAATGGGATACCAGTCGGTATTTATAACATTCATCCAAAATCACTAATATATAATACCAATGCATGGGTTCCCATTTCTATAGTTTCCCCTCATTGGATTATGTTTAATAATCATTACATTCACTTATCAAGATTATAGATCAATAAAAATAATAAGGAATATTTTTTTACTATATTTAGTTTCATAATTTGAACAATGTTGTTGATACTTGTTTATAAGACAATTAATATTCTTCTCACTAGATCCAACACAGTGATAACACATTATGATAATTCCCACACTTAATTTTAATGTTTTTTCATCTATTAACCATTTATTTAGTAAGATACCTAAAATGGTGAAGTCAGATATTTGTTGTACTTTCATATTTAACCAGCTTTTTCTACATGATTCAAAACACATTCACACTGTATAACTAGGTTACACATCGTGTAACTATTACTAGGTACAAGTCATGAAAGTGTATTCATGCTGTGAAAGTTTACACCTCGGGAAGAGTGGTTTCACATCGTAAATTTTAAAATAATGGATTTTTAATTCGAGGTGAAGGATTTTTCAACATACTAGAATGCCATGGATTTCACAGAAGGTAATATTATTACACACCATCAAATGGCCCTCGTGTAGTTTTTAAAATATGTGAGTGGCTATTTTGGTTTCAGTTCTTTTCTCCAGGCCCTTGGATCCCTACCTAGATATCTTCTCGAGTTTTTTTGGGAGACTATTCTCCATCTTGATTGATCCATTCAACATTGGAACTTTTATTATAATTGTGGCGCATCTATCTGGGTAAGAAATATTTCTGATTCTTCGTTTCTCTTGATAATGGTGGCACCCTAGGGTAACATTATCAGATCTGGTGGCCTAAGTTTTTGAATCTTTGTGTATTCTACTAGATCCTTTGGGAGATCTCATTATGGATGCCATTCCTTGGTTAGTTGTGGGGCAGCGAATGTATTTTCTTGAGGTATTTGTTTTTTTTTCCTTTCCACCAACCCCTTATTTTCTAATTTATATCATTATTAATGTTTTTATTATATTCTAGGGCCGTCATTTTCATCATTAGGTTTTCATTGTTGGTGGATCCCATTACGGGAATGTGTGACTTGAGCTTTGAGGTAGGTGGTTCCATTTCAAGCCTATGATAATTAGCCTAATTTCTCTTAATTTATATGTTGATATATCCAATTGGAATGAATATTTTCATTTGTTTAAGAAGGGGTTTTTGAGAGAATTGTTTTTCCATGAATTTTGATAAATGAAAATGTAATGGGTACTTTTAAAATGAAATGTTTTTCCATCTATTTGATGTGGTTATGTCACATTTAGCATCAACGGTATTCCCATTTCCTTTTTATGTTCATCCAAAAATGGAGGTAAAACAGTTGTACCCATATGAAACGTTACCTGATTGAACCCCATATAGTCTCACAATATCTGCAATGTTCAGGCTTCTTAATTATTTCACCATAGTCGAATACTTTATCATGATAAATGGGTGGATTTAAATAGTTAATATGTTTACAATCCAATTGTGTAAATTCACTAAGGTTAAAGAATAAAACTAATAATGAAATAAATAGTGACATAATCCTACATTAAGTAGGAATAGGGAGTAAAAAAAGAATAATTGAGGGTCTCTAGTGCTCATCCTAAATTTACAGACACATAAAACATCTAGATACAATTTTAGCTACATCATGACCTAAAATTATCCATCAAAACTAGTGAAAAATATCATAAAACATATTTCAGGACCAAGGATAAACAAACCATGGATACTGGTGGTTATCCTATATAAAAATATTTTGTAGAGACAACTAAATCATGAAATAACCCTTGATGAATAAAATTTCATCATATGACACTAAACACCTATCAAGAACATCCACAAAATATAGATTTTACTTTTAACATTTTCTTAATTCTTCCTTTGTATGTTCATACTGAATTAGCTCTAGAAAATGTAATGTTAACTGAATACTAACAATGAATATAGCTCCACTATTCTCCTTGGATTCTCAGTGAATTTTAGAAAAGGAGTCATCTGATTCCAATCATCACTATAATCATTAATGAATGGGTTGGATTTTTTATCCTTAAGTTATTATCCACCATCTTTCTCTTACATAGGATATAGAAATTTTAAATTTCAAATCCCTAATTGTAATCGATCAATGAGAAATACCTTATACATAGATCATTTTTATGGAAAATACATGCCATGATTATTCTTTCATAGTATAATAATAATTTCTCACTAAATTGATATTGACCCCATGATTTTAAAGAATGCATCACCACCAATTCCTCTAGTATATAGGTTGGATAATCCCATTAATTTTGTAAGAGGTGGGATGACCTATGGGCCAGTAAATGGTCAAATTACACAACACGCTTCTCGAACCTATACCTAAAGAATCGGAATAAACCACATACAACATTCTAGTCTACCTTAACATAAATATGGGTTAGTGTTCAACCACTTATTGTGATCATAAATGCAAGAATAAAATTATGTATTCTTTTTTTTAACATTACCAATTTTTGGTAAATCTATTTTATTAGATATGTAAATAGAGATAAATTTATTAAAAAATACCTATAATATCTATTGTGTTATAATAAGATCATGATATCAAATTCATGACTCAAATATTACCATAAATTCACTACCCTAATTTCCATTGGATCAACTGACACCCAATGATTCTATGCCAGATACAATATGAATTTGACCTCTCTAATAAGAAATCTATTCTTGGAGTACATGGAGTTAGTATGGACATCCAAAAGTGTGCCCAAAACAATTATTTGATGATAATCATGCTCCACCTCAATGCAAAAGTATACTAGGATTCCATGCATATACACCACCATAATGTATTCAATTTACTTAGGAAACACACAATTTAAAAAGGCCATATAAATAATAGGATCATTTTTCATCCTTAATGGCACAAATTTAGACTTGAAGTGGTTGTACCATCTTCATAAACCATTCTTGTGAATTCCAAATCCACTAACACTAAAATGAGGATTCCAAAAGTAAATGTTGATATTATTGAACCACATTTCACCCATAATCTAATCAAATTGGTCACTGATGTTGGGAAAGAGCTATTTTTTTATAGAAAACCTTTCCAAACATCAAATAGATGATAGAAAATCAGAGTGATATATCATGCTTTATGTAATTCAACCTTGGTTGGACTAAGATGAGATTCTTGGGTGAAAAAATACTTTGGATTCTAATTCATCGAACCAAATAATTAATTCCCCTAACTCGATGGGGTCCATATTGAATGAGGGAAGATATGTAGTATATGATTCATGTACCAAATCAATGATTAATTTTAAATCCCATTACTAATGTATACCTAAAATTTCATCTAGAAACACCTTTAGGAACTCATATAAAATGAAAGGAATCCCATTTTCAGAACCATTCTCATCGTATTCTAGTATAAGGGAAAATACAAGGGTTTCTCATGGCTGCCTAAATCTCTCCAGCATATTCCCTTGGTTGAGTTGGATGTCTTTATAGATGAATAACACAAACAATATCTAATAAAAGAAAACATAAATACAATATACCATAGAGAACCAAAAAAATACCATAATTAATAAAATTTTGAAAAATAAAAATTAATACCACCATAATCACAATTATTAATTTATAGCACTCCACCCTTACTCAATGTCCATTCACAGTCTACAGACTATGTAGTTTACCTAAAATATGAGTAAATCCAAATTACAGACATATTATGGTGACCTTTGGTCCATTATGTGTTGTGTTGTCAAGACATCCCACTAACACCTAGATTCTTAAGCCCAAATAGTTGATGCTCTTGTCTATTGGAAATTACCAAATAAAAGTACCCAAAAGCAGAGTAAATTTTACTCCAATTCTATTTTTTCACATACTAACCAAGGTTCCCTTACAACCCAACACCTAGCACATCCCATGGCATAGCTCGAAGTTAATTCCAGATCTACATGGTCTTATAATTACACATCATTGAACAAACAACACAACTAGTAAGAACCTAGTAATTAGGTCGCCGGAGATGGAGGTCGCGGGGTCGCCGGAGATGGTAGTCGCGGGGTCGCCGGAGATGGAGGTCACGGGGTCACCGAACGTCACGGGTCACCGGACGGTAGGGGGTCGCTGGACGGTGGGGGTTGAGGGTTGCGGGTCGCCGGGGAGGGGGGGGGGTTCTGGGAAGAAGGGAGGGCGGGGGTTTGGGGGAACGATCTTGGTGGGGGGGAAGGGTCGAGATTGATAAAAAAAATATGGGTTTCACGGAGGTTTATTAAAAACCGCCGCAAAACCTTTCGGCGAAAATGTTTCACGGTGGTTTTGTGAACCGCCGCCACAAAACCGCCGCTAAACCCGGTTTTTCCCGTAGTGAACTATTCTTCGTGAGGGAGTACTGAGATTAGGGAATAATTTAATCCCTTACATCGAGCAATGAAATCTGAAACCCTTTCATTCACCCTTTGCATACAATTTGAATAATCAAAAACTGTTGTCTTTGGCAATACTGAGCTGAATTGAAGAAGGAATATTTGGCGGAGATCCTCCCATATGGTAATTGACCGGGATTGCAATCTTGAATACCAAACAAAATCAGGCCCTTGTGATGATTGTACAAAACACCTGAGCTGAACTTCTTCCTGTTGGTGAGGGGTTCCCATCATATGATCACACCGAGAAACAAAATGTGTTAAGTGTTTCTCTGGGTCCCCCAAACCATTAAATATTGGGAATGTGGTAATTCAAAAATTTAATGGGGGAGGAATCGAATCAACCCATTTAGGGTAAGCTCTGTTTTATGGTTGAATATGTGAACATTTTCCCTCCATAGCTTCCAACCGAGCTGTTAATGACTCAATAGTAATTATTAACTTTTGAGAAACATGTGGTTGATCTTGGACCTCAGCTTGTGAAATAACTGGAGTTTAGACAAATGCGGTGGCTGGTACTACAACTAAGGATAACACCATCAGTTGTTACTGTGCATGACCCATAAGATTAGAACTATGAGGGTTTACTGGTAAAGGAGGATACTCTTGATCCATCTCAGTATATGAAACAAATTTCCTTGGTTTACTAACTCCATCACACTTAGGAGGAAGAGTACTTTGGAGTAGTTCTGCATTCAACCTCCTTAATTCATTCATTTTTTCCTCTTGTTGTGAGAATCATTTCTCTAGTGAGAGTGATTGGCCTTCTCTAGAGGAAGGGTATGTAACCTAATTCTTTCCTTTCCCCTTGTTGGAGGCCTTTCGGAGAGGGGGAAGTTGATTATTTGAAGGAATACATAGATTCTGGGTAAGCCTTTGATTTTGTGTGCACACA
Source organism: Viscum album (assembly GCA_963277665.1). Classification (NCBI taxonomy): domain Eukaryota; kingdom Viridiplantae; phylum Streptophyta; class Magnoliopsida; order Santalales; family Viscaceae; genus Viscum; species Viscum album. Next base: position 643,630,273 of record OY728125.1, on the reverse strand, counting down.
CCTTCTTTATTTGTGTCTGTGTGTACAACTTCTTGAGAAGGAACTTCTTCATCTGATCCCTCTGAGTGAGCCTCATGTTCTCGAGGATCAAAAAAATGGCATTGATGACATTAATTGATGCATAATGCATTGAATCCCTTCTATTGACATTTCTGTGATACTGTCTTTTTCCATGTCCTTGATGAGACATTTCCTTTTGTTGATTTGATCCCTCGGGAACTTCTTGACGAACCATAATTTGTAGGGACTCTCCTGATAATTCAGCTCTGTGTTCCTCTTGTGGATTCTTCCCTAATCGAGAGAAGACTGACCTTCAGTGAGAAAGTGATTGAGGATTTGAAAAAGTCCCCAGTACAGTGGACTCGGGCTATTCCTAATATTTCATCTCAACTCCTCGAATCCTATTTGTTGATTCTGAGGGTTGGGTTAAAAGAGTCACTATTCTTGCAAGTTGGGGTGGTTCATGAGATGCTATATCTGAGACTTTCTTAAAATCTCTCCTGATCATGCGGAGTTTAGTCTTAAAATTGGGTGGATGCATCATCCTACATCCACTCAAATCACTTGGCTCAGATGAACACTACATGATTTATGACACTTCTGTCACCTGATGATGTGCTCACTCTAAACGAGAAGCCTGTTCAATATTCTCATTTTCTTGATGCAAAAGTAATTCGACCACTTTTCTTTGTATGCCTGAATTTGGGAAGAACTAGTTGAGGCATGTTCCTGAGAAATCCTTTGATTACAAACAAATCCAATTGGTTGTGGCCATCCATGAGAAATAAAATTTCATGAGACCATTTTCAGCGGGCTTTGATGATTGGAGAGTACAGTGAAATGTAGTCATCCATGAACAACCCATCCCCTGATATGAATACCAGATGAGGAATTGGAAAATAATTGGTGCAATATTTTTATTGTGCCAAGGAATGAATGTTTAAGGGATCTCTACTTCTTTTCATCCTTCAGATATCGAGAAACTGAGAGAGAGGCCAAATCAATTTGGCATTGTAACCCATCTATTATCGTGACATGTTTTTCATATTCATCATAAGATAATATTTTCTCTTTCAAGTGACGAAGAGTTTTCCACATGTTGAGATGAATATCGTGAATACAATCTTCTGTCAACATCTCTGGAATGTCATATTGAGAGTCAACCAAAGGCCAAAACATAACTGGCACATCACCTTTCACCATTTGTTTTCTCATATTCAGCACTCTCTCTTTATCGTTCAATAGAGATTCTTCTACCTAATTAAACCAGAGATGGTGCTTCCATTGTAGCTTCATCGGATTCAACAAGATTGGTAGAAAATTAACTTATCAGACTATAATATGAATGACTAAGTGGTGGTTCGGAGAATGACCTACACCCCTAGTTGTCTTCTGATTGAGAAAGTATTTTACCTGCTAGCGGTAAAGCATCAGACATGACTGGTTTCACATTTTCAAGTGCCTCAAGATAAGAGGGATTTATCGTCACTACCTTTTCCATTAGATCATTTTCTAGGAAATGTGAATTACTGCTGTGGAGAGGACATTCGCAACTAAATTCATCATCTTGGGGAGGACCTCCATAGTGGGTTATAGGAAAAGATGAAACATTTTTATCCTTTGTCTTCTGGCCACACAGAGGTTTCTTGTGGCTCTAATCTGAAGACAAAACATCGAGATAGACCGAACTGTCATGAAGCAATCCTTCATGATGAAGGGTCTGATGAAGACCTTTGAAAATAATGTTCTCACAATTGGGAAATGAGAGTGTAGAAAATTGAATTCTAACAGATAATTGTCTAAGGGATTCAGGAACTCCATCATCGGGAAAAGCCTTATTAGAGATTAACTCTTCATTTATTGACTATGATGGATGGGTCTTTTTTTTAGATGCCTTATTACTCACTTTAGGAACCACTAGTTGAAACAATTGGTCATTATGGGGAAGTGTATGTGCCTTCTTAGGAGAAATAGTCAGGTTAGGATGATTATCTCCACTCAAATCAGGTGTATGTGCCTGACTTGGTTGTCGGAATGACATGGGGGAGTATGCCCTATAACCCTCTTGGACTAGAATGAAGGTGTGTATCAATTCAGAAGTGATATATTGATGTATCACTCCACTGGTAGGGATAGAATTTCATTTCATTCCCTATGATGTTGCTGAAGATGTTATAATATTCTGATAGGCATCTAGAATATAAGTAGGGATTTTCTTATGCTCTTTCACCATCGTCAGAATGTGCTTGGTGACTTCAGATACCGGAACGAGAATATACGTCCATTTCGTTCTTGGAGTAGGTGTGTATTCCTACTCCTGTTCTCCTTTTACTGTCAGTGAATTCTGAAAGTACTCATGTGTAGGGGCAGAGAGCTGAGTGTGCTCCAAATTTTTCGTCGGAGCTTTCCAACCGACTTCTCTGGATGCAACCAAACAGGACTGTTGGAAGGCTTGATTAATATTGGAAGGTGTATATGCCTGCTGTGTATTACTCGTCAAGTATGGTTGACGATTTTCTTTCAAAACTGGAAGACGAGACTGCTAAAAGAATTTTTGATTGTAAAAAGGTGTATGTTCCTGCTTATCAATTTCCGCCATATTAGATTGGAGACCTTCTTTGGTTGTATTCAGACGAGCCTTCTAACTAGCTGTTGAGTTATAAACAGGTGTATATGCCTGCCAATAATACTCCGCTGGAATTTCCTAGTGGGATTGGCGTGTTGCTTCCAGACAAGTCTGCTGGGAAGTAACATTAGGACGGAAGGGTGTATGTGCCCGCTTGTTACTTTCCATCATGTTGGCTTGATGGACTTCTCCAGAGGGGGCATAAGTAATAACATGCTCCCTGTAGACCAGATTTTGCCTCTGGCAGTTCGTCTTGCATGATCGGGTCTGAGGGACCAGATCTGAACCCTGGAAGGTGATACCCTTATCATGTTGAGGTTACACTGCCGCATGAGTCTGGAGGTGATTGTTGATGGGAGCCCTCGTGAAGGACTCATGTATCGTTGAATTAAGACATTAAGTGACCTTCTCATTCACTTCCGCATAATATTGGAGGGACTGGTGATTGCGTTCCGGGGCTAACGAACTGAAATGGTTGGAGATGGTTGTTGGCACAACCTGTTTTTTGATTGCTGTGCGTCGCTGTTCGGACAACCAGGGTGAATTTTTGAATTGGAGGGCTTGTCGAGCAGCCTCTAGAATCGGAATGGTACCATGTTGATAGTATTTCTTAACCAATGATTTTGATACCCAGTGTGGAAGATGCTGAGTAGGTGATACCATCCTCAGAGCTGATGAGGTTCCAAGAGGAGTAGTGGTAGATGCATTCGCAGGAGAGGTATTCACATGTGTGAACCTTAGAGAATCCATTTCTGTAATGTAGAGAAATCATGGAAAATGGTGCCTGTATGATATAACAGACAAAATCAAGATAAGTTCGGCCACTAAATCTTTGGGATGTGCACATATGTTATTTATTGTTTTGTTGGACCTCTCATTGAGTTTAAATAGGGGCCTATAAAATAAATAAAACATCATTTTAACCTATTTAAGGATTCACGCCGGGTTCACCATTTTTTGTTTCTCTCAAGAATTGGGTATGACCTCATTTTATTAAGGTTCAAACATTCCAATCGGATTCTAATGGGTTTTTTCGTAGAACTAGAAACATCCAATGATTCTATATCCATTTGGACCTACATTCCAAAGGTAGGTGCTCATTAGTTGTGGACCGATGAGGATTAAGAATTTCCATTGGTCAAGAGGATGGGAGGTCGGACTCATGAAACCTTTTTCGGGGGAATTGTTGTATACTCCTGGACTCTCTTTATAGATTGAAGTTATGTTCATGAATCCTTATTAAGTTACCAAGTATGAAAATGTGCTTTCCTTTAGATCTAACAATCAACGATTGATATGAATGAGATTTAGAGAATCTTTTATATGTATTTGAGGTTCTTCATCGATAGAGAATCATCTGTATTTGTTAGAGATTCTTAGTCAATGGTATCCTTCAATACATTATATAGATATCTTTTGGTCATTATGATAAACATACTGGTTATAAATCCACTCTGTGGGGAACTTGAAGTTTATTATCATTCAGAAGGACATGTATTATTTCAAAGTTGGGATTGTACCCATAGGTGGGATACCTACGTATCCTTGTTTAGAAAAGGAATTAGAACCCACGTAGTTCGAGTAAATAAGTATAAGGTTTATGCATGGTTGATGGCTCAATGAAAGATGTCATAATTACTTTTATGCTCTAATCTCATGTGTGTCATGCTCGGTTTGAGAAACAGGAGGTATTGGTAAAACCTGACAATTGTTCCACGAAAGATGCAATCATAGGAAATAATGTGGGGCTTATGTATATATGACTGCCCAGATAGATGAGGATTGGGATTTACATCAAGTTAGAAGCCCGAGAACAAGATCCATAAAGGTATATGTGCTTTATAGAGATTTTGATTGTAGCACCCCAAGCTTCCATGGTACACTTGTCTTTGAATAATACAGTAGCGTGTGTTGTACGCAACTTCGAGTTCTAACACTAACCACAACCTATAAAACTAGCCGTTATGAATAGTAATACCAACTTTTTGAAATTTTAGACATTTTATCATTCAAAATGGACTTCATTTTTGGATTCGAAATATCAAAATTAGCTTAGCGTGATTTTTTAGTACTTTTCTGATTACTTTCATATTTTGATAAATAGTGAAAATTGATAAATTTTAGTTAAAAACAACTTTTTTAATCAAAATAATTAATAGTGATAAATTATAAATTTGAGTGGTTTAAAAGTATATTTAGAATATATTTTTTCAATTTAATAAAAATTTTTTCATTAGACATGATTTCACATTTAAACCAGACATAAATAGGTCTCAATCTTTTGATAGTTGTTGTTTCTTAAAAACACGCTTTTTGTTTTTACAATGGGAATTAATTTTAAATTAATAAATTCCACTTCTATTTTTTGAATTTGGTAAAATAGTCTTCATTATTGAATTTTGAATATTAAAATCATCTTAGGGTAATTTTTTGGTATTTTTCTGAAAACTTTTATTTTTTGATGAATAGTGAAAAACACTGAGTTATATTTTAAAACCGAATTTTTATTTAAATAATTATTTATTTTATTTAATTTATTTCCTGTCAAAATAGATACATAATACCTATATAAGTTCAATTTAATTCATTGGAGTCGGTTTATAATAATTTTAGATATATAAAAATTTCATTGAACTTTTCACCGTCTTTTACCCACCTCCTAGGAGCTTTTGCAAATTCACATAAAACATAATTTTACAACTTCTGTGAGCTGACTTTCAAAAATCTGAGAGACATGGTTCATATCAAGGAGTAAAATGTTGTTCAATGAGATGAAAATAATTTTTAGTGAATAGAAACCTTTTACTATTATTCACCACTGTTAAAAGTAAATAGGGTAATTAATGTTAAAAATTATATTAATATTACCCACACACATGTCCTAATTCTATTAGAAAAGTTTATCTCGACCAAAAACAACCTTAGTAATAAAATATTACCATTTAGGTCTACTTGGAGTAGATTAGGACATTTATTATTATTTAATTCAATGAAGAGTGAAAAGAGATAAAATCAAAGTTTAATAACTAAAAAAAAATTTAATATAGGGTTTGCAAAAGATAAATTCGATTATAAATATTAATTAGAAGCTAAACCAATTTCCTACATCATGTTATTTTATTTATAATTTTTATACATTGAATAAATAAATTTATTTATGACACAATGATGATGCAGTAATTACCTTATTCATTAAAGAATCAAATAAATGGTATTATAAATATTAAAATATATATATTTTCTAAGTTTTAATGACATACACTAATTTTATAGTTGAATATTACATGTTATTATTGATTCAATGTATTTTTGTTGAAGTAATCATGTTTTAATTATTTTAACAAAAAACAAATACCAAATAGTGTCAAAATTGACATAAAATAGTTTTAAAACAAATATTATATTATTAATTGATATAATGTTCCTAAAAACCTAAGGATCGGCCAAATGACATATATAATAATATATATGACATTAAGGAACCAATTAAAGTTCTATTGGAAGTATATACTATGTTTATTAACTATATAGTGTATGAATCCAAGAAGATGGGGTAAGAATTAATTTATTTAACTTAGAGTTAAATATAAATGATAAGGTTAAAATGGTAACCTAAACATGTATAAAACCTATTGGTTGAGTTTTGTTCGACCTATCTCCACATTAGAATTTAAATAATAATCTTTGGAGACATTAGAAACCGAATATGAGTTTATTATAAAATAATATTTTATGTTTTTCCTAAGGTGCTCCTCACCCCTATTATAAAAGGGAACCCCCCCTTCTCTCTAATTCACACATTATAAGCCATTTTCCTCAGCCAAACCCTACCCAAATACCGTATGAAATATCCTACCTTCATCCTAGGGGACTTAGTTTGATCACAAAGCCAACTTAAGGAGCCCTTTTGATCAAATCAAAAGGAAGAACCCGGAGAAGAGGTAATGATTTCACAACCCTCTTTCATGTTCCTTTCTTCTTCCACTTCCTTTTTATTTGTTGTTTCCATTATAAAATTATAACTCTAGTATATTATATATAATATTATGTTATTATAATTATGGTACAACCAAAATTCATTATTCTATCCACCCTTTTAATCACATGTCATCATACGTGCGTACGTACGGCTTACCGTCTCCACATCGTGGTGTAATTGTTATTCAATACATTATTATTTAGATGGGTATAATAATGTTGTGTATTTGATGTAAATAATAAATATAACATGATAATGATTATGTATATATTACATACCATACAATTATATATTATATTAATATCAACATAATGATATTTTTGCTCGTGCGTACGTACGGATTACCGTCTCCACGACGCGATGAGATTCATTTCCAAGTTCACCAATCATCGACGATTATAAAAATATATTTTACTAATAATTATGTAATATATGACCTAATAATGCTATAGGAGATATATATATTTTAATATATATAATTATTTATGTACTTACATATATATTATTCACTTTCTTCCGTTAAATACTACATGAAAACAGAAACAACATTTATACGTACGTACAGACTACCGTCTCTATAAACGGTGTTTTCCATTTCATATATACTTCTATTATAAATTTTTATATTTTAATATATATGATAAATAATTCATGTTTTATATTCTGGAAGTATTTAAATAATTATCTAAGTGATACAATCAAGAGTAAAAAGTTAAAACACGTATGATAAAGAAAGCGATTATTACCCAAAATATTAATATATCATGGAAATTATTATTAAATGAGTAGTATAAAGTCATAAATGAATAATGTATGATATCATAAATATTAATATGGTTATGGTATAATTTAATAACATACTATAGTCTTCATATAGGAGGCTAAACGTACCCTCAACTAAAGGAAAGTGCAAGGTAAGGGGTTTTCATCTCACTCCTTATTTCCATGAGATTCATGCCATATTGACCCTATTACCTTTTCTGTGATGTATGTACTACCCATAATTGTTTTATTTGTGTAATAAACTTTAATTTATGTGTATTTACATATTCATTGTATGATACCGCTTTCATGGGGTGTATGTTTTGTATGTTACCAAATTGGTAAGGGTTAATTTCACAATCTCTTTATTATCTGAGGTTATTTTTACGTAAGTATCTACTGGGACATATTTATTATCCATGTCCATGTTTTCTGAAAGAGTTTTCAAATGGATTCATTTAAGTTACTTTTTACTAAAACATCATTTCAAATGTTTTAAATATTTATTCTTCTAAATCATTCTCATTAATGTCTATGTATTCAAAAATGGTTTTAAGGATTTATTTATATGGAAATGAATGTTTTTTTTAAAATGATAATTCCTTTCAAAAGATTCAAAGTTGAATGGGACACTTTTATTCAAAAATTTCTTTAAATGTATTCTTTTTCAAATTGTGTGACTTTTAAATGTTTTCATGAAAAATGGATATTTCTATCAATGAGTTTTACAAGTCGTTTTCATCTATGTCAACATCCTTTGATGGATTTTAAACTTGTTTTAAGATGATTTATTATGATAAAAATCATCCATATTGTATTGAAGGTTTTGTGATATTTTTGAACATCATAAATAATCTTTCCGGAATGCCATTATTCCCTTGGATCTGGTTACAGAGGCTGTTTGGGTTGGAGTCCGGTTACAGAGGCTCTTCGGGATGGATTCCGGTTACAGAGGCTCTCCGGGTTGGGGTCCGGTAACAGTTATCCCTTAGGTCTTGGCATGGGGCCTTGGCACGGATTTTCAAGTTCTGTATTATGCCTTTCCATCATTATAAAAGTGGTTATTGATATTGCATGTGATTATTTGATTAGAAGAATATCCAAGTGAATAAGTAAATGAAATTATTTCATTTTATTTCTGCCATATTACTCTGAAGTTCACATTTAAAAGGATTTTTTTAGTTTTATACATTGCCTTAAATTTTTATGCATATTTTTTAATGTTTCCACTGTATTTATTACCCTTACTGAGCATTTGAGCTCTCCCCTTTCTATGTTATATTTTCTCAGGATTCCAAGAAGTGTATTGTTATTGATACGCAGGGTTAAGCTAAGGGAATAATGTCATTCATAAAGGATTATTTATGTTGTTTTTATGTTATAAAGTGTAACGTAACATTCATGTATGTAATTTATTTCCCAAGACTGCTAAACTGATCAGTCCTTCGAGACTTGATTCCTTTTAATCATGCCAATGAATTAAAATAATGTACCGACTCTAGGTAACTGGGGTCGGGGCCTTACAAGGATACTTAACATAGGACTTAATCCTGATGAGGATGCCCAAATTAGAGGGGACTTATGATTGGGTTTTAATCTTGATAAGGAAGCCCAAATCAAATGTAAATTAATACTGGGGAATTCCCCTAAAGTGGAGGCCCAGGTTAAGAGAAATTATGACTGGGGCTTATTCCTAAGAAGGATTCCTAGGTTAAAGAGACTTGAGAACTGGGGATTACTCCTAAAAAGGACGCCTAGGTTAAAGGAAATTATGACTGGGTATTGATCCTGAGAAGGAGGACCAAATAAGGGATCTTGGGCTTACTGATAAGGAGATTCCCATATTAAGGGAATTTGAACTGGTGATTACTACTGAAAAGGAGGCCCATGTTAGAGAGCATTGGAATGGGGCTTACTCATGAAAAGGAGGCCCTAAATTTTGGAACTTGGGGCTTACTCCTAAAGGGGATGCCCAAAATTAAGGGAACTTGAAGACTGGAGATTACTTTTGAAAAGGAAGACCAGGTTAGGGGACATGGGGCTTACTCCTAAGGAGGATGCCCAAATTTGGGTCTTCTCATCTTAAAGGATGGGGTAGAATGAATGAAATATCTAACCATAGTGACATAAAGATATGTAAATCACTAGGTTTTAAGATAGGTTACACAGAATTCCTTTCAGATAAAGAATCCCACAAAGGAACCATGCCAAAAATGGGATTTTCGAGGGTTTTGAAGGCCATGCCTTGAAGAGGAGAGGTGTATTTAAAGAAAAGATCTGAATAGGCAGGAGGGGAACCCAAAAAGAGGCAGGCACGCAGGTTTTGTTTGGGCGTGCAGGTGTTGGTCACGCAAGTGTACCTGCACGGAACAGGTGTACCTGCATGACGATCAACCCATAGGGTAAAACTTGGGTGATACTTGGCTCAAACATTTAATATTATGCCTAAATTCTTACTAAAGGGTGGCGCACAAGTTCTATTGAATGGATAAGGTGGCGTGCAGGTGAGACCATTTCCCTTAAAGGTTAGACACTTTGGCATGAAAGTGTTGGTGAATTTCAACACTTAGGCCTTGTTCCCCCTCATTAGATATTCTATTCTAGGTAATAAATTACCTTTGAAGTGTTCAGAAGACTTCAAGAAGATACTAGGGTGCCAAGAGCTCAAATTTGACTTTTGGAATTTTCCAATCCTCGAAATGGGGGGGTCCACAAGGGGTACATATAGTCGGCTGAAGAAATTGGGCGAAAATAAAATAGGGTAGGAATGTCACCTGTATGCCCAATATGTGGCGCACAGGTATACCTTCACGACCATCTTGGAACTTGTGCGGCCCATGATTAAAGAAATACATGTTCATTCCTTTGTAGATTTATGATGTTTCTTCAAAGGATGAATCACTTTGTGTTTATGGTATTTTCTTTTTCATTCATTACACTCTATGATGGAAAGAAGCGCCAACACCCATTTGATTAGAAAAATAAACTGTATGAAACCCAAGAGATTGAAATTTATTCAAGGATCAATTTTTCTTCCAATGACCACCACTTTGACATTTATTGAAAAAAGTGGCTCTAGAAGGAATAAAATAGTAGTTTTTGAAATCCGGTTTTTTGTGAGTATAAACTATGTTTGCAGTGTTTCCTTAACGTTTAATTTTAGATTACATCTTGTAAAAATTTTCATTCCCATAGGTAATGTTTTCAAGAAGCTTCTTAAGAGAAAATATTTTAGATTTCAGTCTGATGACTAAATTCCTATCCTCCGGAATCATTTCCTTAGAGTTAGATTTTTACTCAAAAAAATATATCTCTAAAATAGAATTCATGAGATCTTTAGAAAGTTCTTCTTTAATAGAGATTTATTTCTCAAGGTCTTTATACGCTTTCCTAAATGCTCTTCTTTATCTCTAAGAAATCTAGAATGATCTGAAATCTCTTTTGTAAAAATTTCTTCCTTAGTATTTTCCTTGTCTATATTCTTAGAAATTTTACAATTTCTTACTTCAAGTAACATGTAAAATATAAAAACTTCTTTATAGGAAGGTATTTCTTCATTTTATGAGGATGGAGCATCTTTATTAGAAGTACTATTTTTAGAAAATTAATTCCTATCAGGAGATAAATTTGTTAGAGCCTTGGTAGAGCGTACGTTGTCCATAAGACATGTATTAGGGAAAAATTAGTAGCAATGAATCCCATATTATTCTGTGCTGATGAATCATATTCAAAAGATTCATTTTCTGAAGAGTCTCCACAGCTAGCACTCCAAGTATCATTAGCATTAAGGCTTTTCTTTTGCTTTGATTGATAGAATTTCTTCCTGTTCCTTTTTGAATTCCTTTCCTTCTTTTAATTCTTTTTCAACAAAGGAAAATCAGGTATGATATGACCTATTCTTCTACATTTATAACACGGAACTACTCCATATTTCTTATCTCTGTATTATTTCTTCATGTAATTATTTTTATGGTTCTTTGGAGCTACAATATTGTTTATTCAAAAAGCAAGATTATTTATTTCATTCATAGAATTTTCTGTGTCACTAGACTCTGACTGAACATTGAATTTCTTTGTCTTTGATCTAGTTACACTTTCTGAGGTCTTGGATTTCATATGTTTAGAAGTGGTTGTAAAAGAAAATCCTCCATTCCCATTCTTGTTCTTAACATTTTCAGTATCTCTCTTCATTCTGGTTTCATGCTGAAGAAGAGTTCCAAACAAGTCATCTATGGAAATCTGAGTGACTTTCCTGTTCACATCAATAGCTATCCTCTTGGACTCCCTTTCATTTGGCATGATATCTATGATCCTGTCTACAAGTTCCTCATAATTCAAATCTATTTCTCACATAGATTTTATCCTATCGATGATATTCATAAACCTTTGTTGTAGTTTACTTATAGGTTCTCCATATAGAATGTTAAAGGTATGGTATTCAGCTCTCAACATAGCTCTTTTTGTCTCTATGACATTAGATGTACCAAAATGTATAATTTCAAGTTTCTTCCAAATACTATTTTCAGCTTCACATGATGATATTTGACTATATATGTTCCTACTCAAGGAACATAACAAAGTATTTCTGACTCTAATGTTTGCTTCATATTGTTATTTATCCTGATTCGTAAAGGTTCCCAATTCTTTATCAGGAATATTATAATATCCACTCAACATTAGATAGTTATCAACTCCAGTATTGATAATTAAAGTATTCATCCTATCTCCCTAGTACTCATAATCAATTACATCAAAAATAGGAGGTCTTGTAGGATTTATATTATCAATAGAACCAATATTTAAACCTCCCATCCTTATTATAATATTTGGCACAAAAACTTTTTAGTATTATGAGTCTATAAAAAATATAAAATATCCTGAGAAATGAACTAGATATTGTGTCTCTAATAAAGAATGAATCCAAACTATGTGGTTCTGAAAAACCGATTCTGAAAAAGTATGAATCTGGAAGTTCAATTATGAGAATTCTCTTCTGAATCTAATTGTGAGATTAATTCAGATTGAACCAATCCTTTGATACCAATTGTGAGATGGTATGTTAGTATTATATAATCTATAATATCAAATGTAGAATTGAATATGTTAACATGAGATGCTCAAATACAAGAGGGGGTGAATTTTACATTTAAAAATTCCTTTGGAACATTTAATGATGGTTATGTTTAACAATGTTAAAGAGGATAATTCACAAAACATATAAATTCAAATAACTTTCTTGATTCTAGAAATGTGATTCCTGAAATGAAACTTAACAAAAGATTACATAGATGAAGATTCTAACTTAAAGCATATAGAAGCTAACTAAATCAGAGTACAAGTATAAGGAAGTATAAGATAGTTATATTTTCCTCAACAATAAAAAATAAGAGGAAAACCTGTAATAAAGAATGTAACAAGTAGAAAGTATTTTAACCCAAAGAGAAGGGTATCCAATAACCTTCGATAAATGTACCATGATTTATACTTCCACGAAAGTCTGTCTTACCCACACCTGGGTAAGCCCATGATACGAATATCAGAGTCTGTCTTGCTTTCCCTCCAAGCCCTCAACTATCAAGTAGTCGGCACCTCTGTCTTCCTCTGCAAGGAATCCCTCAACTTCAAGGAAGTCATCACCTCTTCTATTAATCCCCAGAAGCCCTTGATGGTACACAAACACAATTGGAGTTTCTCGAGGAAAATCTGCACAAGGCAAAGTTTGAACAAGCCGTTCCAAAATTTCTGCACGAAGCATGAAAGTTTATTAGAGACCCTCCCTCTAGAAATCACTTTAATAGCATGTAAGCACAGTTGTCAACGATGTTGTTAAATGTTTTGTGCTCTTTCAAATGAGCTCCTATTTATAGGCACAACTCCAGCAGTCAGATCCCTCCTTTAACGGTCATTTGATTCCTTGAATTTCGGAGGGTCTTGTACACATGTCACTCAAACAACAGTTAGTGAGTTACAAAAATCACAACATCGTTTTATAACTCGACAAGTGTAAGAATAACCCAAATCTAATATTCGAAATGTATGTTCAGAGTCTAACCAGAAATTGAATTCGCAGTATATTATACAAGGATATTCAGATTCTATTTTGTAGAAATTCAGAACCTGAATTCTATAGAATTTTGGAGTATGAATTTCAAGGAAATTCAGAATCTGGATTCACAAGAATTCAGAACCTGAACTTACAATGTTCAGATTCAGAGTTCATGAGAATTCGGAGCCAGAACTCATATGATTTTGGAGTCTGAATTCAGAGAACTTTAGAGTCAGAACTTAGAGGAGTTCGTATCCAGAATTCTTATTCAGAATTCAGAGTCAGATCTCAGTGAAGTTCATAACATGAATTCTGATTCAGAATTTGGAGTCAGAACTCAGTGAAGTTTATAACCATAATTCTGATTCAGAATTTGGAGTTAGAACTCAGTAGAGTTCGTAACCAGAATTCTGATTCATAATTCAGAGTCAGAACTCAGAAGATTTCATAACTGGAATTCTCATTCAGAATTCGGAGTCAGAACTCAGAAGAGTTCGTAACCAGAATTCTGAGAATTCGAATACTAAAACAGAATTCTTTATATCTAGGTAATTATAGGATTCTGAGGCTTTGGTTTCAATCCAAATTTTACACTTAGAAAATTTATGATATTAACATTGAAATCTAGGTAAGGATAAATTTCCTTGGGTAAGGACATTTTCCTTATAGAAGTAAAACAAGGTGTAAAAATGAGTTTTTCCTTGATATAAGGTGTTTGTGATTTTCAAAACATTTAGTGGTAAAGTCATAAGGATACCTTATTGACTTATCAATCTCCCCAATCTATGAATGAATGTAAAAGTCATAAGGAAAACTTTATTGACTCAATAGTATTGGTGATTCCACGAAATCTCTATCTAGTTCATGTTATGTTCCATGTATATCTATTAAGAATGTACATTCCTAATCCATCACATGTACTAAACATAGAAGGTGTACTATTAGAGAAATAAATTTATTATTAAGAATAATATATAAATATTCTAGATCATGGAGAAAAATATATATCAAATAATACTACTCAATTGGTTAATGTTTTTTAGAGAAACCATCAATTTGAGGAGGCTATGTGGGAAGATGAAGATGTGATGAGGCATAGACTCCATCCTCTGTTTCTATAAAATTATATAATTCATGGAAAAAAATTCATTTTATTATGGTATAATATAACAACTGGATATTTTTATTAATTTTTCTCTTTAAATAAACTGATAGCATAAGTTTCATGCAACACCAAGTTTAACCAAACTGCGAGACACTATTAGAATAAAATAAACATCATAATGTAGCCATTAAATTGGTAGGAATAAATCTAAAAAAATAATTTATGAAATAAATATAATATTCATATTCAAAATGATTTTATCAGTAAGTTCTTATTAAATAACAATACAATATTTAGTAAAATCACTTTATTCTTAAGAACTACGTATTCTTTAAAAATGTGTCTATCTTCTTTTTATGAGTGAATATTAATTAATAGAATTTATATAAAATTAATTTGATAAAATTAATTTCTTTTTTTAATTCATAAAATCAATATTATCTTAAAATTATTTTTTATTATAATATTTTGAAAAATTTTATTTTTATGGAATAGTGAAAATATTGATTTTTATTAAATACTCTGTTTTCATTTAAAATATTTTCAAGTTAAAATTATTTTTCAGATTTGATTAAAATCTTCATTAGATATATTTTATTGAAACAAATCCAATTATGGGGTTTTAAATGGATTTTATACCTGAATTTATTATAAAAACATTTTATGTTTTAAATGGATATTTTTTTGAAAAACATTTATACAAATCGTTTATATTTTAAATTATGTAAAAAAATATTTTTTTGGAATTAAAATAAATGATTCAATGTTAGGACTCCTATGGTGAAAATTTACTATATAGTTCCCTTTTATTTTTTCACAATATTAATAGTAACCTTGGTAAATCTTGTTTTCTCTATAAAGGGTAAATTAGGAAATTTATGTTAAAAATAAAATGAAAACGATTATTAAATTACCCTAACAGATGCCAAATTTTTATTTTATGATTATAATTCTTCCCTTAATACCAATGTATCTAAATTAAGATTTTTAATAGACACTTTTCCCTGAAAATCAATTATATAATATTCAAATCAAATAATGTCAAAATATTTCACTTTCTTTGATATAAATATAGCTGATGTGTCTACATAGAGAAAAAGGTATGTTATTAGATAATCTAAATATAAATTTTTAACTTAAAAAATATAAATTTATTTTTAAAATTTTTGGTCACATAGATGTGATTATGATATTTATAATATTTTATTTAATAAAAATTCAAAGATGTCACTTACATGTTTAGAATGATATAAAATATTTAATATATTATTAACCAAATGATATATTAAACTAAAAATATTATTATTAAATGTAGAATATTTTTCATCAAAATTATATAATTTTTAAAAATTTCAATTACTAAATAGGCCTATTAAATAATTACATAATGCTGATACAATACATATTTTATTAATTGAAATATCAAATAAATATGAATAAAAATTTTAAAATAAATAAAATTTTAGATAATTAATGTGTTAAAAGAATTTTATAGAAGACCTTGACCTCTTAAAAATATAACTATTTATTTTTTCAATGTTAAGTTATTATATTGATATTTTTAAAAGTCTAACTAATAAATAATGTCATAATTTTACAACAATGATATTTTATCAAAACATCATTTTATTGAATTATTTAAAAATAATTAAAAAATTTAATAATACTAAATAATTATAATATTTCTAAAATTTTATAAATTGTTCATTTATGGTCCAATTGACATCACATAAGTTAAAATTAATACATATTAATATTGAAAAATTTAACATCACAGTTAAAATTAAAATAGATTAACCGAAGGTTAATCAAAATGATAAGGTTTAAAATAATAAAAAAACCTATTTAAAATATATTAGATCATTATATTACAACCTTATATAATATTTTATTAGAATAAATTTTCTTTTCGAGGTATTTTTAATGAGATTTAATTTATTATAAGTTAATATTTTTAGAAATTTCAAAAGTTCTCGGACCTCAATTATAAATGGGAACATCTTACCTTACTCGTTCACATCAATTTGAACATTCAAGATGGAACGTACCCTAAAACTATATCTTATAAACATTCCTAGACACGTTATATAGGTTTTGGTCTTCTCAAAATACCAACCCAAGTGTCCCTAAGATGAGATCAAAAGCATGTTCTCCGAAAAAGATGTTATCATATTTATGGACTCTTTCAAGTATATTTCTTATTTTACTTCATCTTCCTATGTTGTGTCCATTATAATGTAATAAATTTATTATAACTTATATTATGATATTTTTTTATGATTATGATAAAACCATATTACACCTTTATCCATCTAATGAGAACCAAAAGCACCACATGTTCATAGGTATAACTTACCATCTCAAAGCCATGATGTAATATTTTTTTCATCACCAATATAAATGGATATATATAATTACAGAAATAATATATATATATATATATATATATATATATCATAATATTAACATTATATTAATATTCCATCCACTTTCACACCATTTAACCATAATGGGGATCATACCACTGCTCGTGCTTATATACGACCCATTGTCTCAACGACATGATACAATTCATTTTATATGTTCTATACTGAAGAATGATTACATAAATGTATATAATGAATAAATATTATATATATGACCTTTATATAATTCTGGATATTATATAACTATATCATATTCACAAGAAGTGGAACTTATATGTCAAATCATACATTGGGGAATGAAGCAGCTAACACCCAAATGTAGGGAAACAATGAAATATTATGAACAATGGGATGACTAGATGATAAATAGTATCATATATGATAACATAAATATAAATATGGTTCTATTATAAATTAATAACATTATTTATTCCATTATAAATTATTTTTCGATACAAATTATGGAAATAAGACTTATGGTAATGGTTAATTTAACAATATAATTTTATTCATAATTGTTTATAATTAAGTATCTGTAGAGGAATATTTATCCTCCATGACCATGTTTCCTAAATTTTTTGTTAAAATTATCTTTTAATATTATTATAAAAAAAATTAAATGTAATTTTCACACATGTGTAAATTTTTACTAAATGGTTTGAGAGGAAACATTTTTTCATTTAACAAATGACGTTCTTTGTCACTTATGTTGAAATTTGTTGAAAGAAATATTTTTTTTGAATTGTACGCCATGGAGATATTTTTCCTCATTCATGATTACTTAATGTCTTGAATCTTCCATTAAAATATTACAAGGTTGTCTGTAATTTTTTTTTAAATTGAACATTATTTTAAGAAAATTTTTACTTTGAAAATAGAAAGGATATTTTCTTCCAGAATTTTTTCTAGTGATCTCTCAAAATCATTTTCCATATAAAATAACATTATTTTATGTTACATATTCTTTACTATAGATATTTATCAATAATAATATCCTTATTATTTTTGCATTTTATTTATTTATATTATTACATGATATTTATGAAACCTACTTCCTTTCTTTTGGTTATACTATGATGAAATGTTTAGGAAACCCATTTCTTGTCATGGGTTCTGATATGATAAATTATTTATGTTCTTGTAGAAAATGTATGTATGGTTTTAATTATGTGGTGTGTTTGACCCATATTTCCATCCAATGTATTTGGTAAATATATATATCTCATGAGATAGACATGACTAGAAATAGATGTGAAATCGGTTCAGGAATACATGTTTGGAATGGAATGTAAACTCAGTTCAGTAATACAGGGTTAGAATAAGGTGCAATCATAGTTTAGTATTAGACATTTTATTCTATGATGGTATTGGTATCAAGAAATGACAAATATGAAAATAATTATCTATTATTACATGTTTTCCTTAATTTCATGTCTTTTTCTATACTACCCTAAATTATTTTCTTTAAAATTCAAATCTTTTGAAATTTTATGACTTACTACATTACTCAATATCATGATCCTTGATATGTAGGATATAATTTCCAAATGTTATTTTCATATTCCCTTATGCTTATATTATCTCCCATGATTACCCTAACAAAGCATCTAATCTCGGCATTTTCTTATATTTTTTCCTAGGATATGAAGACCTGAATTAAATAATATGTGTCAAAAAGTGATCTAGTAATACAGGAATAAGCGGGAGATGATGTAGATGATTTATGAATCAGTTGTTTATGTTTCCATGTTTCTAATGTCGCTAAACCTATATGGTTCTAGAGTTATTCTGTTATATAATGTAATAAATATTATTCTATTTAGATGTAATATCTATGTATGAAGGGTATGAGACTTTATATTATTAAATTAATATCTAAACCTCATTTGTAAAATCACTATTCCTTCCATAGTATTTATTAATCCCATCGTTTATCTAAAAAATAACATATATAATAAGACATTACACACACCAGTGATAGGTTCTAAAACCTTATCATCTTTCAGTTCTGGGTTCAATCTCTGTGACCCTTCCAGACATGATGGGTTTCTACATGACATGGGTGTTGTACTTTTTCTAGCTCTATATTAATAATATTTTTATATAATTCCCAAAAAATATGATGGAGATCCTTAAAATAGAATTATTCATCAAATATACATTTTTACTATGGGTTTTAAAATAATTATTTTTTATTTTATTCAAAATGTATAATAATTTCTTATAACTATTATTAGAATGTGATTAATGATTATATTAACCTTAAAGTAAATCAATAAGTTTAAACTCTTGAATATAAAATTTAAATTCATTTTTCATCAAATAATGTTTCCTTTAAAACATAAATATGTCATATATTTCCCCAAAATGTCCTTGATCATGGTAGACTCCCATCACATGAAATCTAAAAATACATTTTTATGACCAAGAAGATATGATTAGTATTAAAATCCTAACCAACGATGTTATCCATAACTCTTAATTTAATTATTAATCTAATTATTCTAAATTTAGTATATTCCTTAGATATTTAATTATTCTTATTTCCGAAATACAATTGGTAATAATTTATTTCTTGAATAAAAATACAACAATAATTAAAAAAATATTATACGAATATAGGTCATTACGTGGCAAAGGAGATAACCTTTATAAGATGTAATTTACTTATATAATTCACACGTTATCCACATTTAATACAATGAATGGTGAATGGATCCCTAGGATGAGATTTATTTCCTTCCATCATAGTCTCCATTTTTCGGGGATAATTCATTTCATTATACCATTTTTTTCAAACATAAATCATTTTTTTATTCTACTGATACAATTTCCTAATGTTATCCTTCAACATTTATGATATAAATGAAGATGATACTTATTTTTCTACAGTATATATGACAATATATCTTAGATATCACGAACTATCTATTATTTTGTGAGTCTGATAGTCGGTTAAGGTATATAAAGTTAATAAAATTTTATAAAAATTGATTAGTCCTAATCATGATATCTTTTAGTCATTTAATAATACCACTTGGTTTCTCATAGTCAGCACATTTTCTTTTATATTTAATTTTGATATTATTCTTTTAGGTTTCCAATAATTGACTAAAATAAAAAATCATAGTGTGAGTAATACAATTCATAGTTGGAAAACATTATATTCATTTATATAATGTCTAAATTAGGACATATTATTTTCATTCAAGGATACCTTAGGTTTAATATATGCCATTAATTGACTTAATATATTTAAATAATTATTTATGATTTGTATGAAAATTAGAATTATCCTATGAATATACCCTAGAGGGGTTAAACGAGGTGTGTATTATGGCCCATTTACATTCACCACATAATGATCGGGTCAAGTCCAATTCACAATTTTTGGAGTTATTACCCCTAGATACTTATTTTATTGAACCATGTCAACTTGTAGAATAAATACAGGTATGTATCTACAAAAAAACCACATAATATCTATATTAAAGAACCTTATAATATAATTTTATGCTTATCCTCAAATTCTATCATTGGGTTATGTTCCCTAATTTATGTTTAACTAAATCTCTTTCCCAATGTTTCCAATAAACATCCTCTGATTCCAACTATATTGGCCCCAAATCCAGTAACCTGAAGATAGTGTCCACTTCATTATATTATCATAAGATACCATGAATAACATCTTGATTGACTTAATAGTTTAAGAGTCTTATTAAACTAGATACACACTTGAGTCTTAAATTACATTTGAATACACAAATTAAAACATAACGTTTTTGAAAATCTCATTATTCCCTCTCACATATTATTGAATATCATTTGTAGTACACATATTGGATTACAAGGAATGTAAAAAAATACGGTAGAGATCAAATTCTCTGTAATGGATAAGTACAATAGAAGCTAACTTGAATCGATGATCACAACCAACATAGAATGTTGAATAACTGAAAACACATGCCATTTAAAAAATTCTAATATTATAATAAATATAGAAAGGAAAATAATTGAAATCAAATTATTTTTAATTAATAACATTACTATTATAATTGTAAAAGGAATTATAAATATGGGGATGTAAATATTTTGACACACGTGCCATGTAATCAAAAAAATGAGAAATAAAGGCATCCACATATAATATCATTATGGAAATCTAATTGATAATACTTTCTAAATTTTGATAGATGGAAACTATAAATTATTAGATTTATTCTTTCTTAATAACATGATACCTTTACCATCTTGATATATCTTCATGATAGTTTAGATTAGATTTATATAATCTAATTTATTGAAGGCAATCTAAATGATTCATCTAGTGAAACTACATATACATCTTGGTGATATATAATATCGAACCCCACCTATTTATTTTTCTTCTAAATCATTCCTCATATTTTGAATAATTGATTAAATTCATATACAATTTTACCTATCATCTGTTATTGACATTCAGTAACAAATACATATTTAACAATATTTTAACAGATAAACAAATTAATTTCAATATAGAACACAATATCTATAAATGATATAAGGTTTAAAAAATAATCTTGTACATGATAAATAATATACATATTTAAGGGAGATTTAATGTCCAACGATCATAGGAATGTGAAACATTCAAGGTAAATTTATTGACTACAAAAATGAATCAAGTAATTAAATTTAAATACTATTATTGGTCAAAATATTCATAAACTTTTAAAACTGAAAATAAATATGGTATCAATAAAACATATCCTTGGTGTAATATATATATAATGAAGGTTTTTTAGTCATTAATGAACATAAATACCATTAAAATATGAAACAATGTCTTGAATAAAACATCCTTTTTATTTTTAAAATCACTTTCTGAAACATAACACTTTTAAAATCAATTTTTTTAAAATTACCATTTAAAAACTATGAATTTAAAGATTTATAGGAAAAAATTTATTTACGAATGACCATGCCAACATGAAAAGGGTGATTCAAAACAATTATAGTCTTTTTAGGTGGTAATTATTTACATTTTATCTATGATAAAAAAATATTCAATTATCATTATAAAAAGGCTAAAAATCATCATTATTTAGAGAAACAGTGAGATGATTCCATTCACATTTCCGGTAATAGTCAAATAAGAATCATTCTAAAAGAAATAAAGACTCAATTAAAAAATAGAAATTAAAAATGTGTTAAATATCATTAATAAATCAATTATAAAATTATAACAATATTTTTTAAAACATTGATGAAAATATGGTTTTTCCAAAAAATAGATGTCTGATCAAAGATAGAAGTGAAGTCCAATTTTTTAAAAACATTTACATAATAAGATTAACTAACAAATAATGGAAAATAAATAATATAACAATAAATTTTCATAAATAACCATAAAAGAATTTATTTAAATAGTTTTATTAGTAAACGATCAAATAATTTCCTTTATCTATTATCCAAGAATAAATAATCTAAATTAGGATGAGAATTTGAAATAGAGCATTATTATGATCATAAAATTGAAGTGGTAATTAATCAATGACTAAATTATCTGTATCAAATTTTTATGTAAATAAAAATATTAAATAAATAAATATATAAACAAAATTTATTACAAACATAATATAATAATATCAAAAACAACAAAGTAGTAATCTAACCTAAATAAAATAAACTGGGTTATGAAATTCAATACCACTAGGTAACTATTAATTAAAATCCCATTAGAATAAAAATTAAAATTGAAATATACAATACTATTTATAATGAATTATTCATGATATTATATGTAAAAGGTGTATCTTATAAACCATATAATATTAATTGGTTCATAACATAAAAATGATCATTAATGAATTGAAATTGAGATAGAATCCCATACCTCACACTTTCTTTTAGTTTAAAATGATTTAATATACATTATAATGTATTTAAAAATGTTATTAAATTAAAAAATAACCTTAATAATATTTATAATATCACATATGACCATTTTATAGTATCTTATAAATATTTCGTTAATTATCATTCCTTATTTTCTTTATTTCAGGTGTTAATTACCTTATTTTATCATGTGTCTTTCAATATGAATGATCAATTTATTGAGAATATTATATTGTTAATAATATCAATATTAAAATAATGGTATAATTTTAATATTTTTACATCATTTTTCTTTTAAAACCAATCATGAAATATGTATAAAAAAAATGAAGTGTGTTTGGTGATGGAGATGACAGTCCACACATGTACATGAGTAACATTTCCATTTTTTAATGATCAATATAGAAATGAGGTATTTAATATTTAATATTTAAAAAATTATGATCATATGTTAATTATAAAATTATATATATAAATATAATTATATATATCATCCATGTTATTTGGTATTGAATGGAAAATCGCATTGCTTCATAAAGGCGGTAGTCAACATGTAAATGAATGATGATACCACATTTCAGTGTGTGAAAATGTAATAAAATTATATATTATGTTTTAAGAATTACAAATATTCCATTAATATTATAATTATGTAATTTATATCACATATATTCATTAATATTATCCTTATTACATTCTATGTAAAGTGTTAATGAAAAATGAATCATATCGCTTCACAAGGCAATAGTCTGCTGTTCAAATGATTACTATTATCATATATACTAAAAATGGAAATTAAAAAATATATGCCTGATATAATTATAAAAGAGTTATAATTATGTTATAAATATCATATATATTCTTATTTATTGATCATCACACCCAACCACGAATGGTGGTAACAAAAAATCAATCGACATTGATTCGCGAGGTGGTGGTCCGCCGTACACACAAATAATGATTTCCTAACCCATTTGATAGACGTGGGGATTGGTTTAAGTAATTAAATTATCCTAAAAAATATTCTTATATTTGTGATACATTTTTTTATTATATTATCATTGTGTACTAAGAATATATATTGGTGGAGGAAAAAAAATAGAAACACTTGTTGGAGAACATTACCTATTCATTAGGTTTCCCCCATAGTTTTTCACCAAAAGACATAATAGAATGGATATATTGAAAAATAAGTCTTATAAAATCATGGTAGTAATTTTTTAATAATTTTTAGGTATGTCTTACCCAAAATGGAGTGATTTTGTAAATAAGAGTGGAGAGGGGGTACCCTTTTTTATGTGAGGTGATTGGAACACACGTAATTGTTTTCAAAAGTATTCAACCATACCTACATTATTATCTTGTAAGAAGCCTATAAAATAGTCCATTTGAGAATTTGGAAGGGGTAAAGAAGACATATATCCATCCAATGGGTGTTGGAAAAGTTGGTAGGTAATTTTCAACTCTTGTCTTCTTAGTTTTACCCCTATTAAGTACATTTTAACCATAATATTGATAATTAATTTTCATTATATTCACTATTAATATTTTTCAAAAATTAATTTTAACATATTAGAAATTAGAAATTATGCATGTTCTTAATAGTAAAACGATATTTTCATATTTAATTTTTATAATTGAAAATTTTAATAAAAAATTAATCTCGTAGGCACGATGAGAAATCATGTTTTAAAGAGAAAAGTATTAAAATTTTTCAATGTTTTGACATCAAAATTAAATTAGAAAATTATTCTTAAGAAATAAATAAGATTTATAGATATCTAATTAAACAAATTTTACTTTAAAAATCAGTAAAATTATAATATATCATTATAAATAATTTAAACAAAAGAATAACCTTCAATTAAAATTTATTAATTCAATTATTCAATGAAAAGTAATCTATTTCAGAAAAACAAAAAATTATTCACCCTAATATAATTTTATTATTATGATTGAAAAAGTTAATTCTATTTTATCAAATAAATTATTATGAATTTTGTAATAATTTAATTTAAATTATATATTAAAAATGACCAAAACATCATTTAAACAATATAGATTTTAGAAAACATTCCAATTTCTTTCAAATGGTTGTATTTAATTAATAATATTTAGATAACCATTGAATTTATTTTATTCAGGTGAAAATTTTAAAAAACAATTAAAAAATATTATTATTCTTACCCATCAATTTAATGGATTTCATATAATTGTTTAATATGTTACAGTTTATATAGAGTCAGGGTTCCATGATCCACATGTTATTGAAAAGTTCAAATTTTAAAAAATGTATTTCATTGGTTATTTAAGCTTGGTGTTGTGTGTCACATATGCTATAAAATATAATGTTATCATTCATAATTTAGTTGTGTTACATAGTTGATATTTAATATGAAAATGATATGTTATATCCCCTTTTTTCCAGGGTTAAAGATCTATCTTTTGTAAATCCATAAATATTGGATCCCTTACAATTCATATAATGGAAAAATTTAAATGGTATTTTGAACTTAAATAATAAGTCACATTGTTTCCCTCTTCATATGGGTACTTTATTGAGATTTACTAATCATTAATCAACTCCTAAAAACTAATTTGGTTCGTAACAAGATCATTCTACATTAATATATACTTCAATATTCTATTATTAGTATATATATCACATGTTTCACCATAAAGACAATACCTCTTTGTTTTGAAAAAAATAATCCCACTAACTCTGAATAATATGTTGAGTAATTGTTTTCATGATTTTTTTTATTTTAGTTATGCATACGAAATCACCATATAAATTTTCAAGAGGACACTTAATAGTTATATATTTTTGGTATCCATAATTATTAAAAACCATTCTGCACAATAGGGTATTTTAATTACCATTATTTAGATCAATATTATTTTTAGCTCCATAAAATTTCAATGATGTTAATATGTACAAATAAATCGTAATCCAATATACGTCAACTTGGTTATTTGATTATGTTGCAATGATAATTATCTCAAAAATAAAGGACAATATCATTCCAACTGACAAAAAAAACTCCATATTTTTTACCCTGGTAGGTTTGTACAATTGTTTAATAAATTCCATCATTGAAGGATCCAACTACACACAATCACCTAATTTTAAATGATTATTAATGCATCTATGCCTAGAAATTAAATCACAATTGGTTGTATAAAACACCTTCGAGATCACGGTCTATAGTACAATCGTTAAAATATCAACATGATATTCCTTTAATCATTGAATATAAATCTGAATATCATCTATAATAACAACCAAAACTAATCAAGATAATCTCTAATGATTCAATTCATAATATCCATAGTGATAAAGGGGGAATATTTACATCCTAATGGTGTAACTATAAATTCATATTGAACATGCATCACATGGAAGAATACATAAGAATATTCTCCTTATTAACCCAAAATGAATGAAATTCAAAATAAGGGTCAATCGTAGAAAATTATTGAGGTCCTTATAGTTGATCAATTATATTATTAATATGAATTTGTGGATACATGTTATATATAGTGATATTTTTATGTTCTTTATAATCAATGAAAATAAAGATTGATGAATTTTTTTTCTTATTATAAATAAAAAGTGCATCCCTCAGTGATTCACAAGGGAATATAAAACCCCTATAATGATTCACTTGGTCTTTTTTCATCAATTACTACAACTAAACCAGTTCCATTCTCTATGAAGGATTTGAAATTGTTGAAGCACCAGGTATGAGTTCAATTGAATGAACAACTTCACAATTCAACGGAATACTAGGAAAGTATTAAAGAAATACATCAGTATAATCCCCAACAAAAGGCATATCATTGAGGATGAGTTTATCCCTAACCATTTATGTAAAATATCCTTCATGGATATGTAGTATGATCCATTCAACAAAAAATTACATTGTATTTAATTTTATATTCATCATCACATCAAATTAAAATCATAGGATGATTAAAAATACCAATTGAGACATCCATTGGAAATTAAAATTATCTCTATGAATAGAGATCTAATAAATTATAAAAATAAATTCATATTCAAATAGATAGAGAATAATGATATTTATAGGAAGAAAATTACAAAAAAAATCAATTGGACAAGAATCCTAGACATGGGATGTTACCATCATACCATTAATAGTTTTTTACTATTAATTATACAATTAGTAATTGATAAAATGAATTAAAATTCTTTCACAATTATCCTGATATAGAGGAATTTATATAACTAAACCCAAATAGGATAAATAAATACCAAATCATACATGTGACAACCTCATATTTACCATTATATTCACAATAAATTTCTAAAAATGGTAATAATTCCTAGTAAGAATCATAAAAAATTATAGTGATTAATCCTGAAAAATTATTTATAGGGTGTCCAAAAATTTTCAAATTAATTTCAATATATGTCACATTTTATTAAAAAATGGCTATTCATGGTTATAATATATTATAAATCCAAAATAACATTTCATAAATAAAATGTGAATTAACCCAAGCATATCCCCTGAGTCTGTGTATCTAACATGAAATATGAAGAACTATCACCACGAACAAGTGACAATCGAGTTAACACCAAATAAGCCACTTTAAATGTTATCACTCCTATGTGAATAAATTTCACAACCATATCCACAAAATTGTATCTAAATATGGATTTATTTTCATGAATAACTTCAATATATTTAAACTAACATATCTATAATAAGGTACACTATACATAAACATATCCCCAAGGTTTTATACAATGTTTTCGAAAAATAATTGATAATAATTAAATAAATCATACTCTGATAATAGATAATGTGTCAGAAGAATTTATTACATATTTATTACAGAAAAATAAATTAATATTTAATATATCTCATAAAAACTACCCTAGAACCCTAAAGTATTAGTGTGCTAGGGTACTAGATAAATAATCATCTTATTTAAATAAATACCTTATATAAATCCAACAATGTTTTGATAATATTGTAAAATTCCAATATATAACCTATTTAAAACCATTTTTCACAACCTAGGTAAAGTAAAAATAATAATTGGTGTAATATAATGTTTCTTTAGGGTAAACATAATAGAAACTAATCAATTATCATAGGTGAGCATAAGATAAACATAAAGGTATGATAACATGAGAACAAATTCTAATATAATAAAAAAATATCATTAATCATAAGTCATGAGATAAGTTTTTTAAAATTAAAATGACATAATTCATAAGTATGTTTAATCATCAATAGTCATTCATGATCCATGATAACATATCATAAGCATAATAAATTAGTTTATTTTATACAAATAATCAAAGAAAATCATTTACATTATTAATGACCATTTCCATGAATATCATAGTTGATTTTCTTCACTCCCCATTAAAAGATTTACATATAGAATATTTAATCCAAAGATTAATATAGTGGATGGTGTGCCTCATAGGAATGGGTTCACTCCTCATTGCAGTGTCTGTTATTTCTTGAGATATCAATCTTTACACATTACATTGGGGGATTATTTAATTTGAGGCCTTCTCATCACCTAATGAAAACCATAAATATGTGTTACACATGACCAAAAAACATTCATTTTATTATTATGTCACACCCCATAGAAATAAAGTGGGTTTCAAAAACATTTTAACATTTAAACAATGAAAAAAATGGAAACGAAATTATTTTATAAAGGTTTCATCAAAACTTAATAAACCTATGCGAATGAAATGAGTTTAATAAAATAATTCTTAAATCATGAAAATAATATTCCATATAGGAAATGAAATTGGGTGGTACCATAAGATCATATACCAATTAAGATATTTAAATCTTTAATTTATGTTGACGTGGATGAAAAAACTATAAAAGATGAGTAAAACATATCTTCAAAAACTGAGGATAAAACCCTTTTATTTTGAACACATTTTAACTAAAAATTCATTGAATATTGAGAAAATAATTATTATTAAAAATATAAAAGGAAAACTGCAAAGGAGGATTAAAATAAAAGAATATTCATGAAGGTTGGAATATCCAATCATGTCATATACATTAAAAGATAACATTATTTTCTCAATTTGTAAAAAAGTTATATAAAATAATTTAGAAATATTTTTGAAAGTCCTTTTCATAACCATTATAAAAAATGTTAACGGTTGTCAAAATTAACCTTTTAAAACATTTCATCTATTGTTAAGACATTTTATAAAATAATTTTGAAGAGTATATACATCGATGAAAAATATCATCTGCTAAAGAGAAAATAAGGTATGATTTTATTAAAAATAATTCCTCAAATAGTTTATTTACTCAATAGATTAAAGAGTACTAATAAAAAATCATAAATAGAAATATGAAAAATAATATATAAAGGGTTAAAATATTAATATCTTTATAATTTTCATAATTGGAAAATTATATTTTAAAATCTGGAAGAGAAATGAGATTGTCACATAAACACTTACCTCTAGTCTAGTCATGCTTTGTATGCATTCAAATGTAAATTTTAATAAATATAGTTTTATTAAGTATAAATTACACAAACATATTTGTTAATAACATACAATGTATCATTATATTATAATTTACAATTATATTTTCATTAAAAACATTATCATTAAAATGAACATTCTTGTGAAATTTGGAATTTTTTCCACGAATGATCCGGTTTGACGGATATAGTTCATGTAGTTGGGTCTTAGTTTCTTCATATATATAATATTAATAATTACATAATTATCATATTTGTTCAAAATATTAAATTTTATAAATATTCTTACAATTGGGTGATTAAAAATGAATCAAATTATTGTATAGAGGTGGTACTCCCCACGTATGCCCGAGCGATATCATTGTTTTCCAATGTACGCAAATGTAAGAAGGTGGATAAGATATTTTAATTATAGAAGAATAATTATACCATTATAGTAACATAAAATAATTAAATCCATCATAGTATCCAAAAATGAATTTTGTTAATTGAAAACTTATCATATTTCAATGTAGAGTCAATAGTCCACACATACTTATGGGTGATACTTTCATTTACCATTTAATTTAAATGATGTAGACAATAGTTAATACACTATCATAGAAAAAATTATTTATGTTTAATGTAGTTATATATTTATTTTATAGAGTTACCATATATTTAGTGGATGTGTAAGGTAGAATAAAACTGAATGTACACTATTAAGAGTTATACCACCTTGCTGGGAAACCTCATTTGGATTACACATTAATCCTTAAATAGATGGAATTATGATAAAAAAAGAACATTCAGTATGCAGGTAAGGATTTGATAATGGGATTTTCATAGGTATTTATTGATTTAAGTTTTTCATAATGTGTGATGATGTTATGAGATGTGGTATCATTTTAAAGTGGAGGGCGATGACACACTAAGACATTTTTTGATGAAAAAAATAAAATATTTTCAAATTAAAGTCAAGTTTCACCAAAATTAGATCAATTTAAATATATAGAGGAAAATGAATTAATCATGTCAACCACTAAAATTAAATCTGGTTATTGGGTTATTTTAAACATTATCTCTTAGGTTCACACCCTAGTATACATGTCTGAAGCCTAACCATTAAAATACTTTTTTACTATTTTAACAATTAATAATGACCCAAATTAAGTTGAAAATATTGAATTATATTAATAGTTTTGATTCAAAATATTGAATTTTTTTAAAATATTTAATTTCTATAAGTGTGAAAAATTATTCTTTAAAAAATTGTGCAAAACGTAACAGAAACATTTTAATATAATGTACTTTTAACCATAATACTGAATTTAACTTTATTCCATGCCAAGTAAAAACTATTAGATAAATGAAAAAAATTAGTAAATATATTATCTACCCATTTAATTAACATAACTCGTCAATAAATATTGATTTAATTTATTAATTTAAAAACATATTGTTCCCATAAAAACTATTTTTTTCAAAAAAACATCTCTTTAAATAAAATTTATTGTATTTTAAATTTAAATCCAATTAAAACTAATGACTTCATTTTTTAATCATATAAACAATACTTTTTCATAATTTTTTTAGTGCTATTAATAAAAAGAAATCCCAAATTAAGGTGAAAACTCCCACATTAAATTATTATATTTTAATAATTTATTATGGATCATTTTAACTCAGTTTTGAATGTAACGAAAATATCCACACAAAAAATATTTGAAGGGAAATATAAAATAAAATCAATAGTTGTTACTGTACAGATATAAAAACTTTGATATATTGGGCCAGAAGAGTCATGACTATGTGTAGAGTTAGGGAATGTTCAGAAATGTGAGTTAGTAAAAAAATATTTAATCAATGTATTTTTTTGTTATTTCATAATGTTTACAAATTTATTGTATGTTCCAGTATTTTGTTCAAATATATTGATTTTTTTTTGTTTTGTCATAGTACCATTTATTATCTATAATTGATGATGATATCAACTATATATCATGTATTACCTATTATCATGGTAGAAATTTATTATTATATGTATTAATTTTTGTATTTTAATATATTTAGTGGAAATAAAGGAATTTAAATATTTATAAATAGATATGTTTTATTATTTTATTTACTAATATTATTAATTGGGTTTTTATTATAATATTTATTATTCATATAATTTTAAAAAGGGGAAAATATTTTTTTCTAGTTTATCAACATTAAATTGTTATTTTAAAATTTTACATTGACATAAAGTTTTTACATATTATTTTATAAAATATATTTCATGTAACACTAGATTTTATTGATTCTATAAAATATCCTGATCATTTTATTTTAGTTTTATAATAATACGATAAGATTACATATGATGGTGATGAATTTGATAGTGTTTTATGTGACCTTAGTGAGGTTAATACTTGGTATTGAGTATATTTTTTTATTTATTCATGTGTTTTACATTGGATTTTTTGGTAAAAATTATTAAATTTATAGGAAATTATATGATGCATGGATGAATAATGGTTTACAAAATAGTGCATATATAAAATATAATATCAAGGCCATCCTCTAATTGCATGTGCATGGATACTACATGGTTATGAGAACTATGCACTTGAACCATCCATGTAATTTCTTCAGTTCTAGTGAACTATGTAGGGTTGTTTCATGGTTCATTCTACAATGTATCCCAACTATGTCATCTTATGTAATTTTTTATTTCTTTTATTAAACTCTATTTAAATTATGGATTTCCATTTATTTCTTCTATTTAGATGAATTAGAATTATGAATCCTCCATTCTCTGTTAATCTCTTCCAGTTACATTAACCTTTTGAATTTTCATGATTTAGAGTGGAATCATTAAGGTTAGGAATTCAATATCCCCCTATATACTTAGTATATATTTTCGTTCCTTTTTTATACTACATGACTGTCATTAAAACATATATTTTATCCTTGAAACATATTTAGTTTGAGGATTCCAAATTTTAGTGTTTTTTATGGGTAAAATATTGATTAGTCAATAACTACATTTGTGGAATAACACATCTTGTCAAAAAATTCATCAAATTTATGATAGGGATGACTAAAAAATATCACTTGACAAACATATGTTTCCTTTCTCATTAAAAATACTAATATCAATTTTATAAAACCTATATTGTATTTGAAATATTATTTCAAGATAATTTTCTATTTTAATATAAAAAATATCTTCTGATATAAGGTGTGTTTCTCAAATAATAAGTGTTGAGATAAGTTAAAATAAAATCTTTCATTCTAGGTGTTTAAATAAATTACTTGAATGTGTTTTTTATGAAATATTATAAATATTTATGATGGATGAATTTCTTATTATTTATAAATGATAAATAATGTTAGTTATATTTTCAATATAATGTAGTGGATTTTCTCCTGATTGAAGAGTTCTAAATTTTTTAATTTTATTATAAATAAATGAATATATATTTTTTTAATTTGTATTAAAAATATAACTTGTATTTGAATATATTTATTTAGAATTTCTGTTCTTTATTGATATTAACATTACATTGAAGGTTTTTATATCTAATGCATTGTTTAGAAATTGAAATAAACATTTCTTTCAAATCATTCCCATAGATGAAGGTATAAACCTTAGTTTTTCTACATATTATGAAGGCACATAATATGATTTGTGAAAATAATTAATATTTAAATTAATATATTGATCAAATTGGGTTATTTTAAAAGTATCTTAGAAGTGAGTTTTGTGTTATTTATCATATTATACATAAATAGTGTTATGTTCTTAGAATATATCCCTTCATAATTTTCAGAATATCACTAAGAACATTAAGTAAAAATATATCCATAAAAGGAAATATATAAAACTATTTGAGATTAGGGGATAGTTATTATTCTACAGGAAGATTGCATTAGTGACACTCTAGTTTGTCCTCCTATTATTATGTAATCCACATCTAGTAAAAAATTTATCATTATGGTGCCCTCAAATCTTCTTGCAACTGGAAGATTGTTCCAACTGATCATTTTATTATTGTAAGAGCTATAAAAAATAAAGATTCCAATCCACCATCTCAGGAATTTGGATTTAATTACTGGAATTTAAGTGGCATGTTCTACTAAAATAATAATGTTTTAACATTATTGTTTCTTCAATGATTAAATCTTTCACTTTTGGAGATGTTTTTGTTCCTGTTTAGAATGACATGGCTAATACTACCCATGAGGTTTTCCATAATGTTAATTCTATAGAGAATTCAGTCCTACATGTGGTGATTCCAACTCTGAATCATTGAAAATTTGGGGAAATATTTTTGAATATGAAAATGATTTTAAGGATTTTCTTTTCTCTTATCCTATTTACTGACACAATCAATCTAATTTTGTTACATATGAGAGTAGCACTGGTCCTAGTATGGACACCCCAACAAATTATGCCAGTGAAGGTGATGTGCATCACATGTAGACTTGGACTTCCTCAAGATTGGTTGCATTAAGAAAGTCATCCAATAATATGAAATCCAATGGGAAGAAAAAAGGGAAATTCAAAATGATGGTCTTGTTCAAGATGAACCTACCCTTCTGAAAAAACAATGGGATGAAAAACTATAAAATGGAAATCACCCTTAATATGAGAAATCACATGTATAAACCCATGATTTTAGAAATTGCTAAACCCATGAAGACTTTCATCCCAGTTTTGAAAAAAATAATGGACATATATCCATTGAAGGCCTATGGGTTCCTTTTCATCATTTGGATCGGTATGATTATATCATCATTATTGATGATCATGTTTTCAACTAGGAGATTTAGTAATTAGGTTTTAATTTTTATTTCATATTTTTAGGCTATAAATAAATATAATGAAAAAATAAGAAGGGGGAAACCATTGAGAAAATTAGTGGTAGTATAAAAGGACGATGAGTTGTTTTAGGGGATTTCAAAACCATGTTGTGCTATAATGAAAAAAATAGAGCTTTCCACTTTCTTATATCTCATAGGGATTTTAGGACCTATATTGAGTTTAATAGTCTTATAGAGATTTACCAGGTTGGTGAAAAATACACCTGGTCTTCGAGATATCTCTTTAAAACAATATATTTTAAACTCGATTGAAAAGATTCAAAAAATTTGGCTCTTGATAGTTGGGACTTTATTTCTAGTGTTAGGTTTCCCAAGATCAACTCTAATCATCTTCCTATTGTAGTTAGTATTATTTCTAAGGTTGTTATCCAGAATGTGACATATATGACTTATTTTAAAGTTAAATTTCATTTAATTTCCATTTCTGATTTGTTTTTGGGGTTTCCCAACCTTTTATGATGGAATGGGTGACTTTTCGTGAATTGGGCCAAACCGTGAGCTCAATTCCAGATTTAAAAATATTTTTTTTTTATTTAATACATTTTTCATTTTTTAATATTTTTCACCCATTCCAATCCCTAAATAGTCTCCCCTGACATATTAAAACCACCATTATAGTTTGGAGCCTTTAGAAATCCCTAACCAAGGTGTATATGGGTGTTTATTTAATGGATTGGGCCTGCCTGAAATCCCAATTCTAGTTTTAAAAATAAAATTTGATTAATTAATAACTTATTCAATTTTAAGGTTTTTTTAGAGATTTTAAGCCGCACACACTCCCATGGAACCCAACCGCATGCCCAACCTCTCTCTCTCTCTCTCTCTCTCTCCTCTTTGGAGCTATTCTTCATCACGATTGAGTGCTGAAGTTATTAGGGCTTCCAAAATCAGGCATGTTTGAGGAGGTAAGTTCCTTCCCTCATAAATCTCTCAAAATTACTCGTGTTCCACCATTATGGTTTCAAAATGACCACCCCCTCCTTCTTTAAACCTCCATTTAAGTTTTTACTATTTTAAATTTCAGCTACTGGTGTATTAGGGGAGATTCTTAAAGATCCCTAAAGTAAGTGAGTCTCTTCCATTCCTCTTTGAAATTTCTTAGGGTTTTATTCTATTTACTTGGGGTTTCATCCCTTTTACTTGAAGTAACAAATGACTATGAGGTAGTGTTTCTAACATATGGTTTATCATTGGGTTTTCTTGGTCCAATTTTGTGGTTTTAGGTTTGTTCAAAGTCCCTCTCGGTGCGGTGGTGGTGCAACATGATTTTCACACGTCGATTAAAGGGTTTTCATTACTTTGGTAGGTGATTCCACTTTTTATGAAAAATGTGTGACATAGATAATTTGTTTATTAAAATTTCATGTTAAACCCATTGATTTTGTGATGCTAAAATTGGTTTTAGTGGTGTTTGTAATGAAAGTTAATTTTAAGGGCCGATTTCATGTGAAATTTGTGCTTTTTTATAAAAATATTTTATTGGTTGATTAAGGGATGCCTATTAATTATTTATATGACTTTATATAATTGTATTAGGCCTGAAAATAATTTTTTAAATGTTATTATTCTTTGGTTGTTGCTAAAAAATTGGTTTTGGGTGACTTTTGTAAAGAAAATTGTTTTTGAGTACCAATTTGGTGTTGAATTGGGTGTATTGCATGGTTATTCAACACGAATATTATTGGTATTGTTTTATAAATCATGTAATGAGTTTAAAGAAAATGTTTAGGGTCTGTTGTATTCTGGTTTGATAAATATTAGTATGAATATGGTGTTCAAGTGTAGTTTTCCACGAGATTTGTGTGCCAAACAAAGAATGGTTTGGAGAATTTGTTTTATTGAAACTCAAAGTTTTTGTGTGTGTGTTTTAAATGGTATAAAATGTGTTTTGATACTGCACTGATTGTATGTGACCAGTAGTGGTTTTTTATATGATAAAGTATATATGTATCATTCGGAAATTTATTGAGCACAAAGGGGGAAGCCCGGGTACCTAGGAGGGGAAGATGTGTACTAGTACGGCTAGTGGACTGGATGGGTTTTTCCCTTTTTCAACTAGAATTTGGATAATGAAAACTCTAAATAAACTATATGTATGATTATTGGGGACCAATTGGTTATGGGTATATTCCCTAATAGTTTATCGTGCACGAGAATAGATTTTACTACGGCTACTTTACACTGAGGTATAAGGTACATGGGGCCTGAGACTATCTACTGCCTAGGGGTGTTCCAGATTTTGTTTCTCATTGGGTTTTTGGTATTTTCACATGTATTGGGGTGTTTTGGGAAGTACTCTAATGTATCTAACATGTCTATTTAAATTATTGAACATTCTTAAAACTTTATCTTGAAAAACGTTTTCAATTGAAAGTAGCATTTCTTGGATTTTATAACTACGTTTCCCTACGTATTAAAACTACTTGCTTTTTCACATAGTCTTGAATTCTCATTGGAATCATAGGTCGGTATCCTATTGGGCTTAGGATCACACCCTACTTACACCCCTTGGGGTCATATAGACTTGGTTATTTTTGACTCAGGTAAAGGAAAGGCTAAGGGTGATTGCGGTTTAGGGTGTTAGTCCCCGTCCTTGTGGCGGAGTTGTGGAGTTGACTTGGGGGGTCATGACCCCTTGTCACATGGAGTCCATGGGTCTGTTTTGTTGCTATTTCATTATGTCATTGGAACTTTTGTATTGAATTTGAAATTATGTATTCAGTTCTGGATATTTGTATAAACCGTGTTGGTATGAATTTTTCATATTCCTTTTATCAAATATTTTCAGGGATTAATGTATACATATTCTGGTAAATCATTCCAAAACCAAGATAAATGATACCCGGTATCTTGTGATAGCTCGTGGGGATATGGAATGTACTTTTGGTCTTTTCTTGGGCTAGTTTGGTGCCGGTTTTGGCGGTGAACAGATTCGGTTTGTGACAAAATGGTATCAGAGGAGGTTCGCACACTTTGGGTCAAGTTATTTGGGGAACAGTCGGGATAGTAAAGAGTTAGGATTTTTAGGACTTCTCATTCTAGTTATGAGTAATTTGGAAGATCACCACACCTCATTATGTAATTCAAGTCACCAGGGGATGTCGGTATTTATATGAGTCCTTTGGATATCTTGGATTAATAATTATTAGGGGAATTGAAAAGAGAGTTGGGTTACTAGTCTCGGTGAGCTCGCAGGGTCTAGAAAGCCATGTGGAGTCGGGGATATTTACCTAGTATTCTCTCTATGATGGTGAAGTTATTGGAATATGGCTTCCAACCATATGTCCAAGTCACCCACTGAAAATAGTTTCCTCTCTCATTGTCTTGTATTCTTTAGTTTTGAAATCTTGGATCTTTATTTTTAAAGTGACTTTATTTTAAGAATTGTAAAGTTTTTCTGAAATGATTATAAAATAAAGTGGTAATGGTTAGATTTTTGAAAATGGAGAAATGAATTTTCCGAATTATATTGGAATGGAAAATACTATGTTTTCACCTCTTTTGAAATCATGAACTATGTCAATGTTGGTTTTGAAAAAGTGTTTCCAATGGAGTTTTTTAAACTATTTAAATATGTTTCAATGGGATGAGATGTTTTGAAATTAATGTATATGAATTGAAAGTATTTCATCATTTAAATGATTGTTCCTTTCTGAATATATTGTTAATATGGAATTTGGGTTTGATTTCGTGGTTAGAGGTTTTGAGAAAAAGGATGACTTGGTTGATTATTTTGGTTTTGAAAAGTGGAAGGAATTTTTATTATTTTAACCTTTGGTATTTCCATGAGAGACCACATGCATGGGTTTATATAGGATGATTTATGTTTGATGGCATGGTTGGATGAGTTCTAGGATGGATACGAGGAGGGTTCCCATTATGGCATAGAAACATCCATATTTATGGCCCATGGGGTACCATTGGTGGATACACTAACCACTAAATCATTTATTTTCAAAATGTTGATTTTAAATGAGAAACATTAAGTATTTATGACTAGTTTGGGATGGTGTGTATTATGTGTTTTTTAAAAATTTTATGTTGTGGGATATTTTGAGTCTAAAAATCCCCCGTGTTTATATTGGGTTTTGGGTTTGTGTTTGGTTAGTAAGTTGTATCGAAGGACCAGTTAGTGGTCTCTTCTGGGAAATGTTTTGGGAAGATTTTATAGTGTTTCATTTCATGTTCTTGGATCTGGTTTATGTTATATCATGACCAATGGACCATCTTGGTTGGGTCCATTGGTTTAATCACTCGATAAGGTATGATCCATTAATGGTTAGTGGACAACTAATGTCAAACCCAGATTGTTTCTCCATTTGAAGACCCTCCAGTTGATCAATATAAGGAATCTTTTTCCTGATATTTTTAGATTGAGTCTACACCCTTTACTTTATTGGTTTTGTGTATCTTATTGTAGTGGGAGAGTGATCATGGAAGGTTGAAAGAGACCTTATCCTCTTAAGTTTCCTGATTTGCTGAAGGTGGATGTGGTTTTGGGTTGTTAGAATGGATGAGTATCTAGATGGTGTCAAGAGGTCCTCTCGGTCCATCGTAGTCTCTTCGAAGAAGGAGTTCACAATAAACTACCAGTGTGAGAAATCTGGCCATGATAGTATATTGTGGACACTTTTTATAATTGTGTGTTTTTTGGGGATGTTGTATAATTTCCCACTCCATGCATTGTTTATATCAGTCATAATGGTCATGTTTAGTGAAGCCTTGTAATTTTGTGCACTCGATTGACTTTAAAGGTGAAAGTC
Source organism: Viscum album (assembly GCA_963277665.1). Lineage (NCBI taxonomy): Eukaryota > Viridiplantae > Streptophyta > Magnoliopsida > Santalales > Viscaceae > Viscum > Viscum album. The sequence continues at coordinate 643,591,319 of OY728125.1, read as the reverse complement.
GTGAAATCCTATGAGAGTCTCTTTATGTTGGGAGAATTTATCCCTTGGGGAAACATGAAAATATTCCATTTTATAGGTTGGTGATTATAGGTTTGATTGACTTGTATACTTATCAATCGAAGAAACAAGGTGTGATGTGTTTTCATTTTCTAATCCCTTGTTTCAGTGAAATATAGAGTTAGGGTAAAGTGAGTTTGGAATGTTTTATGTATTGGGAATCTAATTGGGGATTTCAGTATAGTTTTTGTTGGCACCAAAATAATAATTCTCATTCAGTGGGGTTTCCAAAGCCTAACTGCGATGTCGATGATTCTTCAATCATTTGAGCTCCAACCATAGGTCTCAGAGAGAAGCTGACTCCTAGTCAGGGGAAATACCAGTGTTTTTTAAACCCATGTACAATGTCTTATCCTCAGTATGAAAGATAGTAAGAGTTTAAACCTCTATATTCATCATCATTCTTCTGTTGTTACCATTATGTGGTAATAGGCTGAGGGCCTTGTACCCATGTCATCACCTAATGTCATTCCCTCCCCCTTTGGATTCCATCGAGTCATTAGAGAATGGTTGGAAATTTGGATAGACATGCTGAGGACACAGTTTGTGTATGATTAGTAGTGACCATGTTCCAGGAATCCATGATAAAAGAATGATCTGCACAGTTGGTGCATAATTTCTCAAACCGTGCGGATTGACCCTATGCCCTTCCCAAGTCTTTAAAAGAAATTGGTTCTTTCATTGTCGGCCCATGCTGGTCGGTTATGATGGTTGGTTCTTATGGTGGTAAGACCCACTATGATTCTCATGTACATTCCTTCATAAATTGTGAATGAAATTCTACCCTTTGTACTCGGGTGTTCGTTCAGGCCTCCCCTATTAGTGTCTTGATTCAGTCTCAGAAAATAATATAGGTTGCCTCTTATGGTGGGGTGCGTAATTGTGCCCCCCATACAATTAGCTCATATTTATCAATAGTATTAGATTTTTGGTAGGTATTATCATTCGAAACTATCAAAATACCAACGTCATCCTTGTCTAAATGTTGGGATTGGAGAGCTACAAATGATTTCTTTTATGTAAGGTAAGTGTAACATTGTTTGAAGTTGTTGTTCATTTGAGTGAATTTCTTGAGTCTTTATGGATAGTGTTTGAGGAGTTTTATTTTGGGATAAATTATTATTATGATTGATAATTTCAGGAAAGTTGTTTATTTTTCGGTTCTGAGATTAATCATTACTTAATTTATCATTGGAGGTGTTTTGGCCCTTGGGGGCGAAGCTTGGCAAAGAAGTACATCTTGGTTTATCGGTTGGGTTTGGTATTGGTATCTGGAATTGGTGTATATTTATGGGGATTTAAATTATTCATGGTGGTAAGAATTGTCACATACATGACTTATTTTAAAGTTAAATTTCATTTAATTTCCATTTATGCTTTGTTTTCTGGGGTTTTTGAAGCTTTTATGGTAGAATGGGTGAGTTTTCGTGAATTGGGCCAAACAATGAGCCCAATTCCAAATTTAAAAATAAATTTTGTTTAATTTATAAAATTATCATTTTTTAATATTTTACACCAATTCCAATTTCTAAATGGTCTCCCCTGACATATTAACACCACCATTGTAGTTTCGAGCCTTTAGAAAACCATAACTAAGGTGTATATGGGTTTTTATTTAAGGGATTGGGCCTGCCCAAAATCGCAATTCCAGTTTAGAAAATCAAATTTGATTAATTAATAACTTATTAAATTTTGAGTATTGTTCGGTGATTCCAAGCCCCCCACACGAAAAATGAACCCCGACGCGTGCCTAACCTCTCTCTTCCCTCTTTGGAGTTATTCTTAATCACGGTTGAGTGCTGAATGACATAGGGTTTCTAAAATCAGGAAGATTTGAGGAGGTAAGTTCTTTCCATAATAAAGCTCTCAATTATAACTCTTTTTCCTCCATTATAGTTCCTAAATGACCTCCTCATTCTTCTTCAAACCTCCATTTATGTTTTTACTATTTTAAATTAGTTACTAGTATATTATGGGCGATTCTTCAAGATCCCTCGAGTAAGTGAGTATCTTCCATTCCTCTTTCAAATTGCATAGGGTTTCATTTTATTCACTTGTAGTTTCATCCCTTTTATTTGAATTAACAAATGATTAAGTGGTAGGGTTTTTAACTTAGGGTTTTTCCTTGGGGTTTCGTGGTCCAATTTTGTGGTTTTAGGTCTTTTCTATGTCTGTTTTGGTGCGGTGGTGGTGCGACTTGATTTTCTTGCGTTGATTCTAGGGTTTCCATTATGTTGGTAGGTAATTCCACTTTTTATGAAATCTTTGTGACATAGATACTGTTTTTATTATATTTTCATATTTAACCCATTTATTTGGTGCTGCAAAAATTGGTTTTAGTGGTGTTTGTATTGCAATTGAAATTTAAAGGCGAATTTCATGTGAAATTTGATTTCTTTATTTAAAAATGTTATTTGTTGATTAAAGGATGAATTTAAATTATTAGGTGACCTTATTGAACTATATTAGTGATGAAAATATTGTTTTTAATTTTATTATTCTTTGGTTGTTTCTGTGAAATTGGTTTTGGGTGACATTTTTTAAGAAAATGGTTTTTGAGTACCAATTTCGTGTTGAATTAGGTGTTTTACATGGATATTCTTTGCGATGCTTATTGGGATTGTTTTATAAATCATGTAATTAGTTTAAAGAAATTTTTAGGGTGAGTTGTATTATTTATTGATAAATATGAGTATGAATATGGTGTTCAAGTGTGGTTTTCAAAGAGATTTGGGTGCAAAACAAAGAAAGATTTGGAGATGTTGTTTTATTGAAACTCGAAGTGTTTTGTTGTGTGTTTTAAGGAGTATAAAATGTGTGTGGATACTGTACTAATTGTATGTGGCCAATAGTGATGTTTTATAAGAAAATTGATATATGTATAATTCTGAAATTGTTTGAGCACAAAAGGGGAAGCTCGGGTACCTAGGTGGGACGGATGTGTACTAGTACTGCTAGTGGACCGGATGGGTTTTGTCTCTATTTCACATAGATTTTGGATAAAGAAAAATCTAACTAAATTATGTGGATGATGATTTGGGACCACTAGGTTATGAGTATGTTACCTACTAGTGGCTTGTGAACGAGAATGAATTTTACTATGGTTACTTTACACCGAGGTACGAGGTACTTGGGGCCCGAGACTTTCTAGTGCCTAGGGGTGTTCCCGATTTTGTTGCTCATTTGGTTTGTGGTATTTTCTGACATATTGGGGGTGTTTTTGGCCGTACTTTACAGTGGCTATCATGACTATTTAAATGTGAGAACATTTTGAAAACTTTATCTTGAAAATGTTTTCAATTGAATGTTTCATTTCATGGATTTTATCACTGCTTTTCTTTGCGTATTAAAACTACTTTCTTTTTAAAATTGTATTGCATGTGATTTGAAATAATTGGGTTGTATCCTTTGGGGCATAGGGTCACAACCTACTTAATCCCCTTGTGTTTAAGTAGACTTGGTTATCTTTGACTCAGGTAAAGGAAAGGCTAAGGGTGATGGCAGTTCAGGGTGTTAGTCCACATCCTTGGGGCGGAGTTGTGGAGACGGCTTGGATGTGATAACCCCTTGTCATGTGGAGTCCATGGGGGTGTTTTTTTGTTGTTTCATTGTGTATTTGGATCTTTTGTATTGAATTGGAACTTATGTATTCAGTTATGGATTTTTGTATAAACCTTGTTGGTATGAAATTTTCAGATTCCATTTATAAAATATTTTTGGGTTTTTATGTATACATATTCAGGTAAATCATTCTCAAACCAAGATAAATGATACCCAAGCACTTTTTCTTGCCCATGACGATAGGGAATACCCTTCGAGCCTTGTCATGAGCTGGGTTTGGTGCCTGTTTTGGTGGTGACTAGATTCGGTTCGTGAAACAGCCCTTGGAAACCATGTTAATTAATACTTGGGCCTCTAACTCTAAATGTGATAGGAACATTTGTGATTTTCAAGAGTCAACGTACTATAGTAATGATGCAGTAACCTACATTATTAAATTAATGATCTTCAAAATTAATCTCAAGAGTTAGAGTAATGATTATTTCAAAAAAATGAATAATTATATTTCTTATTTTGAGACCTATCTACAATAGGTTGAAGAAGATATTCATATCTAGAATTTTACCACTAACCTCTAAAAAGAAATTATGATTTATTCTATGTTAAATAAACCTCCTAAAGTTAAATATATGATCCAAAAGGAGTACATAAAAATAAAATGGCTCATGGATGGTGACTGGAACACTGAATTTTATAATTCTCATTAAATGGATCAAAATGCTTACATGCCTCTCTATTTCTTAAAGGTATAGGGAAATAAAATTTAGGAGAAAGAGAGTATATTAAAACTCGTTGTTTCTTATTATACCAATATTATCAATGGGAATGGGATAAATATGGACACAATTAATGTTAATATTCCTAATATTTTTAGATATGAAGAACACAATTTTCTCACTATCATTCCTCTTGACCATGAGATTAAATACACTACATTTTGTCTCAATTATAATAGTTCTCCTGGACCAAATGGATTTTCTAAATTCTTCTTCTTAAGGTATTGAGATTTTGTTCATGTTGATTTTTGGAGGATTGTCTCATATATCATTATTATATTTACTATTCCTTAGGGACATAATGACTTGTTCATGTCATCTATTCAAATAATTTGAAAATGACCATGAAATTCATAATATCATGCCCATTTCAATTTTCTACAAAATATATAATTTTTTTATTTATATAATTTGAAATAGTTTTTAATCTCTTACTAGTAAAACTTTCCCTTAGAATGAGTTTGGTTTTATTATAGATAGGTGTATTCAAGATTACATTGGAACATATTTCAAATGTGTTAATGTATATAAGAAGGCTAACAAACGTGCCAGAATGGCTCTCAAATGTGAAATTTAGAAGGATTTTGACACACCTTTTTGCACTTTTTTTAATTTTTTACATTTATTTTGATTTAACAGTGTTTTCATTGGTTGGGTAATGTCTTTATTTGGTTGATCTCATGTCTTGTTTCTCATCCATGGTAATCCAATGTAATATTTAACTTGTTCTCAAGAAGTAGAGAATGAATATCCTCTCTTAGTAATATTAATCTATATTTTTTTAATATATCCTTAGTTTTCTCATTAATTATTTGGTCATCCATGGAAATCCTAATCCCATTAATGCTTTTATGAGACTCATTGTACATAACGATCTTTTTCTATGTTGATGAAATTGTACTCTTTTTTTAAAGTACTACGTAGAACATTTGGAATCTGAAGGAAATTTTATATCATCAAGAGAATGTTTTGGAAACATCCATAAATATAGAGAAGTATTTTATCTATTTCAGAAATAATTTTTCATTACCCATAAAATCTAGTGTTGATTTTTACATGGTGATAAGATAGGGGTCTAAATTTGGTTTCCAACATGGTGTAAAATTGTTCTCAAGATGACTAAGATCTTGAAACTTCTTTCAACATACATGATCAAGTCAAGAAACCAATTTTTTTCTTGCAAAGGCTCTACCTATGGATATTCATATTTCTCTTCTCAAATAAACAATTGTTTCATTGTAGGTTGACTCATTCAGGATCTAAAAATGGCCCAAGGGAATTCTAAAAAAAATGAATTCTCTCATTAGGAAATTTATTTGGAGTGTTATTATCCATGAAAGAAATCTGATCACAATCCCTTAGACAAAAATATATAAGACTCTTTGAAATGATGATATTGGCCTAAAAAATGTTACCATTTTCACAAAATTTCTCCAGGATAGCATTACATAGAAGCTCATCAACAACAGCTCTTTGGATTCGAGATTCCTCATTAGAACATAAGATGACATATTGAGGTAGGGAATAGTTTTTTATATGAATTATTCTCTTTGGTAAAGAATCAAATACTCATTTTAAAATTTTATGTCCCATTATAGATGGATTTCAAGTAGAAATTCAACTCTCATATTATTGATTGATAACTTGACTGGATCGCCACTTATTGACTATTATCATACTCTAATGAACTCAGAATTTTTAACTGTTAATTTTCATAAACCCCCTTCAGTGCATATGTAGAATGAATTTGTTGAGTCAAAAGATTTCTTTTTTACTTTTATGTCTTGTTTTGGAAATCACAAATGTATTTCACTATGCTAATCACACTGACTCTGTCAATCGTAGTGACTCTATCAATCGTACTGACTCTGTCAATCGTACTGAATCTGTCAATCGTACTGACTCTGTCATTCATATTAACTATGTCAATCCTACTGACTCTATCACTCGTATTGACTCTGTCAATCATACTGACTCTATCAATCATACTGAGTTTTCTGCATCATACTCACATTGTATCGTATCAATAATTTACACTAATTAATACTTATAGAACTCATATTTCACATTTATTGCATTCTTTTTTTGGTCCTTTATCAAAACACATGCTTTATATTAATTTTACTCATGTTTATCATCTTCATATATATTTTGTTTTAACCGAAATGATGTCATGGATTAGTTATAAACTAATCAAAATGATGTCATGTTTTCTATTTCAATAAGACCGTTATAAAGCCAGGTTTCCATGTCCCTCCAAGTTTTCTGGAGAAATATGACTGTTGGAGGAAATATTACTATTGGAACCCGAGGCCTATAAATAGGATTTCATTTGATGCTGAGAAGTAAAACTGAGACTTTGATCATCCTATGCTGCTACCAAGTTTTATAGATAGACGCTGTGACTTCTCTCATGATTTGTGAGAATTCCTTGAAATTAAAAAATGTGAACGGATCATTCTTATTTTTTGTATTTTATTATGTGATTTGTTTTTCTTCATGTGAACGATCAGGTGATAACGATCGAGGGCTGCATGGGATAGGCAGACGGTGCTACTGATCATCGTATCGAGGGCTTTCAAGTGTTTGAAAGACATACGTGCTGATGACCTAAAAAATCAAGGTCTTGCGGGGATAAAAAGACATACGTACTGATCATCATATCAAGGGCTTTCAAGTGATTGAAAGACAGAGGTGTCGATTACCTGGAAAATCGAGGGCTTTTGGGGATATCAAGACAGACGTACCGATCATCGTATCGAGGGCTTACCAAGGTGGTGGTAAGACAGACCACTTATCCTGGGTGAAGGGATAACCCTTCTCTTTGGGATACAAGAATTTTAATACTTTTACATTTCCACTCCTGTTTGTTTTAAGAAAGGTAATTGTATTATTTACCTTTCTTCATTTCTTTTTCATTTGTAATTGTTTCAATTACAATCATACTATTACAAATTGTACCAATTGATTCTATATGATTTATGGTAGAATCACCACCAATTATATTACTCTGAGTATTATATTCATCTTGAATATAATTTATTTAAATTTCTTATAGTATTACATTCCATATAGCCAAGAAAATTGTGGTTAATTGTATCTGTTGTGAATTGTATTAGTTTAATATCTTCTAATCTAATTTCATAAGTGTTTAAACACAAATTTTTTAAATCTAAAATTCACCCCTCTTGTATTTTTCCATCTAATATACATACATATCTACTTATTTTGTCCAACAAATGGTATCAAAGGAGGTTTCCACTGATCTATATTACTAGCTCTATTTCATCCAAATTTCTATTTCAACTATTTACTGCACTAACGTGTGAGGTGGAAAAGATTTTTTTTATTAGATGTAAGGAATCAATATTGGGTCAATTGAAAATCTAGATCCAACTAGACCACCTATCTTTGATGGGAACGTCTATGAGTACTAGAGAGATCGAATGAAGACATTCGTTATCAATACTGATGTAGGCAATTTTATCATGCTTACTGGAGGATACAAATTTCCTGACAAGGATGTCAGTACATTCACCAACCAAGAGAAGCAAGAATATAAACTAAATTACAAGGTACGCAATACATTACTATGTTATATGACCATGAATATATACAACAAGATATCTTCTTTTCAAGAAGCAAACTGTATTTGGAAGAAATTGGAAGTCACACATTTTGGTACATCCATGGTTATAGAAACAAGAAGAGTAATGCTTCGAGCAGAGTATCATGGATTTATTTTTTCTTTTGGAGAGCCGGTATGCAAAGTGAAACAGAGATTTTTGAAAATCGTCAATAGTTTACAATCAATGGGAGAAAAGGGTCTTGATGATGAAGCTCTTGTTGACAAAATTATTGATATAATTCGAAAATAATGGGAGTTCAAAAGGATAACTATTGATGAAAAAAGAACAGTTTCTCAGATTACACTTGATAAACTCTTTGGAACTCTTCTATAGCATGAGACAAGAATGAAGAGAGATGCTGATTTCATCAAGAATAATAATGGAAATGGAAGTGTATATTTTACTACTACATCTATAGCTAAAACACCTGAATGGATAACATGATACAAATCCCAGAACGTTGTTATACCTAATTCTAGTGATTGTGATCATTCAGATAATGAGTTAGCCAATCTTGCTTGAAGGATGACAAAGATTGGGGGAAAGAAAGACTTCTAATATAGATTCAAAAAGAATGAAAGGAATGATAAGAAAGATTCAGAGGTAACTTGCTATGAATGTAAGGAATTAGGTCATATAAGGCCTGATTGTCCTTTACTGAAGAGAAAATAAATAAAGGAGAAGCATTTTCAATGGAATAAGAAAAATTATTACAATTCAAAGAAAAAGAAATTCTTGAAGGAAAATGATATGTGGAGTGAAATTGGAAGTGATTCAACAGATAATTCCTCAGAATATGAATCCTCAGGACAGAGGAATATTGGACTTATGGCCAGATTAACCATTGAAGATCATTATCTCATGGCTATGGTACAAAATGATGAAGATATTACAAATGTTTCCTTGAATGGAAATTACACTGAAAATAAATATTATGAATCTTCAAACGATGAGTATTTTTCATCAAAAGATAATACTTTACCTTCATTTGAAGAAGTATCTAGGATTTATAAATTAAATGTGATTGAAAATTCAAAACTAAAAAAGAAACTTGATAAGAAAAATTCTATAATTTCAATGTTAACCAAACAAGTATCAGATCCTTCTAATGATGTTGATATGAAAACTTCTGATTTTTAAAGTATTTTAAAAACCCTTGAGAAAGTCAAATATGATAAGGATAAACATTTTAAGGATATAGAAAATATAATTTCTAAGAAAAATTTTTTCGATCATAACTGTAGTTCAAAATCAAATGTTTTGGAGGATAATAACATAGTTTTAAAACTGATGTCTAATATTTTTTCATTGATTTTTTTTGTCAAACTTTACTAATGGCATGGAAACCATTAATAAATTGTATTCTCAAAGTAGACCTTTGAGGAATCATTTTGGTATTGGTTATACTCATTCTAAACCATTATTTAGTAATAACTATTTTGTTCCTCAAAATAACCCTTTTTTTCTTCGTGTCAATGTTGACGACACTAGAAAAGAGATTTCTCTCTTAATAGAACCCAGTCTTTAGGATTTCATAAATCTCATTTTGCAAAACAAATGTGGATTCCTATAATTCTTTTAACTAACCCTTCTAGATTCAAACATGTTTGGATTCCGAAAAACTAATTGATTACTTTTTAGTAAAATAAGAAGTTTACCCATAATAATATTTGGTACATGGATAATGGTTGTTCTTGAAACATGTCAGGAAACAAATATTTATTTGAAAATATCATTGAAACAAAGGGTGGAAAGGTTACCTTCGGAGATAATGATGATGGAAAAATTGTTGGAATAGGTATTATTTTCTTTCATGTTAAAGTTCTTATTTCAGATGTTTTGTTTGTAAATGGCCTTAAGAACAATCTCATCAGAATAATCCATTTATGTGATGATGGATACCTTGTGAATTTTAGAAACGATAAATTATTAGTTCACAATTCCACGAATGAATTCATTTTTTCTTCCCATAGGCAAGAGAATGTATACACTATTAACATAAGAATACCATAGGAGCTAAAAAATACCTTACTTAAGTGCAATAGAAGACCAATCATGGTTATGGCATATAAGACTAGGACACTGCAACCTAAGAAACCGTTGTAAACATTCAATTAAAAGACTTATAAAGGGACTACTAGATCATAGATAATATTCTTCAAAAGTTTGTGATCATTCTCAATGTGGCATGAAACATAAAACAAAATTTGAATCAATTAATGATGTTTCAACTTATAAGGAATTCAAACTAGAACATATGGATCATTTCGGTCCTTCACAATCTGGAAGAATTTGAGGCAAATACTATGTATTTTTTTAGTTGATGACTTTACTATATTTACATGGGTCTATTTTCTAACAAATAAATCCGAAGCCTTTTTCTATTTCAAAACATATAGAGCCCAAGTTAAAAATGAGAAAAACTTACCACTGATAACCATACATGGTGATCATGGTGGTGAATTTCAAAATTCAGATTTTGAAACTTTTCGAAGTAAGAAAGGTATTAATCATAATTTCTCACCTCCAAGAATTCCTTAGAAAAATGGTGTTGTTGAACAAAGAAATCTCATTCTTCCGAAAATGACAAGAACCATGTTGAGTTAATACTCAATTGATAAGAAATTTTGGGATGAAGCTATTAGTACTACTTTTAATACTATAAATCATGTTTGAAGTAGAACTTTTCTTAATAAAACACCTTATGAATTGTGGACTGGCCGAAAACCTAATGTTTCATACTTCAAAGTATTTGGGTGCAAAGTATTCATTCTGAATACTAAATATAATATACACAAATTCGCAGCAAAATTTGATGAAGGAATCTTTCTAGGCTATTCTACAACTTCTAAGGCATATAGAGTTTTCAATAAAAACACTTGTACTGTTGAAGAAACAGTTCATGTCAAATTTGATGAAAGTAATACTTTTTTTTTCAACCAACCCCAACCTACATCCTCGGATGTGTTTTATAAAATATTTTGTCAACCTCTATTTGATCATTCCACTTATAAGGAAAATGTCCAAGAAAGTGTTCCTGAAACTTTTACCCCCAAAGACTTTCTACCATATGTTGATGAACATGTTTTACAAACCCAAATCAATTGTTTCATATGAGTAATACCAGAGATATAATCATTACCGATGTAAATCAACCGGTAAGGACCAGAAATTCCTTGAGAAATGAAATATAACATATTTCCTTTCTTTCAAAATTCGAACCTAAAAGCCCAAGTGAGGCCTTAGGTGATGAAGATAGGAATAAAGTAATGAAAGATAAACGAAATGAATTTGAAAGGAATCATGTCTGGACTTTAGTTGAAAGACCTAAATAAACAACTGTAATTGGTGTAAAGGGGGTTTTCAAAAACAAATGTGATGAAAATGGAATCATTGTAAGAAATAAAGCATGACTTGTTGCTAAGGGATATAATCCACAAGAGGGAATAGACTATGAAGAAACATATGATTCTGAAGCTAGACTTGAATCTATTCGTATTCTATTAGCCTTTGCAGCATAATTTACTTTCAAACTATTTCAAATGGATGTTAAATGTGATTTTCTAAATGGTTTTGTTCAAGAAGACGTGTTTGTCGAACAACCATAGGTTTTCTTGACTCAAAACGTCCTAATAATGTTTTTAAACTTACCAAATCTCTATGTGGTCTTAAACAAGCTCCTAGAGCTTGGTATGATAGACTTACAGAATTTATTTTACAAAAACATTATGCAAAAGGAATAGCAGATCCTACCATTTTTATAAAAAAGGAAAATAAAAATGTTTTGATTGTTCAAATTTATGTTGATGACATCATATTTGGATCAACTCAGTAGTATTTAACCGATTATTTTGTGAAATTAATGAAGTTTTAGTTTGAAATGAGTATGATGGGTGAGTTAACATTCTTTTTAGGTTTTCAAATTTCTCAAAAACCAGATGGAACATATATATCTAAACATAAGTATATTAAATACTTACTTAAAAAGTATGGATATGATAATAATAAAAGTATTATAACTCTAGTTGGTACCTCAAATACACTTGATCTTGATGAAACTGGGAAACAAGTAGATCAAACAACTTTTTGAGGTATGATAGGAAGTATATTATACTTGACAGCTAGTCGACCAGACTTAATGTTTTATGTATGCTTATATGCAAGATACTGATCTAATCCAAAAGAGTCTCATTTAAAATCCATGAAGAGAATCATTCGGTAATTAAAAGGCTCTATGGATCTAGGTCTTTTTTACTCTTCTGGAAATGATTTTTTTTAAAAAATATTTTCAGATGGTGACATTGGTGGTTTTAGAATAGATAAAAAGAGTACATCTAGAACATTTCATTTCTTATGAGATTCCCTGGTTTCTTGGTCCTATATGAAACAACACTCAGTAGCACTTTCCACTGCTGAAGCTGAATATGTAGCAGCTGGAAGTTGTTGTCCTCAAGTGTTTTGGATGCAACACACACTCACTGACTATGGATTGAATTTTTCCAAAACTCAAATTCTTTGTTATAATACTAGTGCCATAGCTCTTAGTAAAAACCCATCACATCACTCTCTTGAAAAACACATAGATATTAGGTATCACTTTCTTATGGATCACACACAAAAAAGAAAATTTTATTTTACAATTCATAGGAATGAAAGATCAACTTGCTGACATTTTTACAAAACCATTACCTTCTGATATATTTGAGTTTATAAAACAGAAGATAGGAATGACTACATTAAATTATTCATTCAGGTCTACTTCATGTTTTTCACTTCTCCTTACATTAAGAAACTTCCCTTAAAAAAGAGATCATTTTACTCGATATTATTTTTATCTGTTTATTCTTCTGGTTTGTGTTTTTTGTCTTTCTGTTTATCGTATTTACTGTTTAGTTATCGTTTTTACCTTTGCTTATTGTATTGACTATTTTGTTATCATTTTTACCTTGTGTTAATCATCATGATTGTTTGTTTACCATTGGCATGTCAACCTATGTTAACAATTTTGTTTTCCATCGGCACATCTACCTGTGGTAACAAGTTTTTTTCCATCATCACGTCAACCTATGGTTACAACTTTGTTTTCCATCGGCTTGAAAACCTATGTTAATGAATTTGTTTTCCATCAGCTTGGGAACCTATGGTAATGAATTTTTTTCCACCGGCTTGACAACCTATGGTAATGACATTGTTTTCCATATTCTTGACAACCTATGGTAATGACTTTGTTTTCCATCATCTTGACAACCTATGGTAATGACATTGATTTCCATTGTCTTGAAAACCTATGGTAATGACCATGTTTTCCATTGGCTTGGAAACCGATGGTAATGAATTTGTTTTGCATCATCTTGACAACCCATGGTAATGACTTGCCATCGGCTTGAAAACCTATGGTAATGACTTTGTTTTCCATCGGCTTGAAAACCTATGGTAATGATTGTGTTTTCCATTGGCTTGACAACCTATGGTAATGACTCTGTTTTCCATCGTCTTGACAACCTATGGTAATGACTTTGTTTTCAATCAACTTGACAACCTATGGTAATGACTTTGTTTTCCATCAGCACGTGAACCTGTGGTAAGGACTTTGTTTTTTCCATTGGCTTGAAAACCTATGGCAATGACTTTGTTTTCCATCGGCTTGACAAACTATGGTAATGAATTTGTTTTCTCTTGGCACGTCAACCTATGGTAATGACTTTTTTTCATCGGATTGACAACCTATGGTAATGACTTTGTTTTCCATCGGATTGACAACCTATGGCAATGACTTTGTATTCTATCAGCATGACAACTGATTGTATTATTTCTCCTCATACACTTTTATTTCCATTCACTATGTTAATATTATTAAACCAACAGTTTCTTTACATTCTCCGGCAAGTACATTCTTTCCTTACTTTGTATTGATTTTACTTTTTATTGGTTCACGTTTAAAAAAACACTTCTAATCTTATTTGTTGAATTTTTTTCTTCAAATATCAACTATAGAATATCAACGGTCATCCTTTTTGTTTCCTATAAATAGAACCCCCTTCCTAAACCCACACCGGTTTTCAAATTTTGTGGCGAAGCCCTGCCCCTCTGTTTTTGAAACTCCATATGATCTTTTATCGGGTTTACCTTTATGTCTCAGTCTTCTACCAACACTCCTGCTGAAATGTCTTCTAGGAATTTTTTTGAGAAAGGATTTTTTAGAGAAAGGTTACTTTCTCGTGACTTCATTGATTCATTCGATTCTATAATCAGAAGAAGTATTTTTTTTCAAGCCTGGGAGCATCTGTGTGTTGGAAAACATGTGTCTCGTGATCCTGTTCTTATTGAAGAGGTTAGCCAATTATAAAAAACTGTATCTTTAGATGAGAATATGACTATAAACTTTTCTATGTATGATAGAAAGATATCAATGTCTATAAAACAGTCATCCCACCTTATGAATGTTCAAACAGAAGGTGATTATTTCTGTCCATCTCATAAACTACTAGAGGAAGTTAGTATGTTTAATAAAGAAAGTGATGAAAAGTCATTGTTTCTGATATACGAAGAGAAGTGGAAAGTGGCTCATCTTTCTCCAGATAACAGATTCAAGACACTTTGTAAGCAATGTTTTTTTATCCCAAAGAAAGATGATAGAGAAACTCTGAAAGTCTCTGATATCTTCATGCTTGAAGATCCTTTCAATATGAGAAAGGTAAATATCATAGGATACATCATTGAAACAGTCAAGAATGTCAAGTCAGGAGTGATCAAAGGCCATTTGATTATATATCCCACTCTTCTTAGACTGTTCGTTCTTGAGAGAATGATGTTTTGTAAAATTCATTTGAAAGGACAATTGATATAGCTAAAACCTTCGTGGATAAGTATGAATACGTTGAAGAAGTTGTATATTTGTTTTGATCATAATTAAAATCTTTTTATCAGATATATAAAAGCTTAATTGACATAGAATCAATAGTCACCAAATCAATCGGCATCTATACTAGTAAAAGAAAACCCAAGCGATCTTTCTCCTCAAAAGTCAGATCCACAAACCAGTTCAAAGACAAAGAAAAAACCTAAGTACAGTAAGGAGGTTATATCTAAGTGGAGAAAAGAAAGAGAAAAGAGAAAGGAAGGTGATCCAAAGTTTGGTCTTGACCCATCTGAGGCTTTTGCTGAAAGGATAAGGGTTGAGGATACCCTTCATGCTTAAAATAAAAAGAACACTCTTTTTAAAAGAAACGCTCAGGAATTTGATGTTTCTAAAGACATGAAAATGGTTGAGGATGCTAGTTCTCAAATAACCAAAGAATTATATCAAGAGCCTATTATACATAGTTTCTCATAGAAAGAGAAAGGGAAAAAATGTTGGAAGAAATATAAGAAGTTGAATATGTGGACAGAGATTTTCTTTTGGAATTCCTTCAGAGTTCAATGAAAAGTTGAGAGGAATATTTTGAAATGAAAATTGAAGGTATTCAACAAACGCCTCATGATGATCAAGATCTATCTCAGTCTTTTGAAACTCTATATAAAATTTCTTCTCAAGAAAAGAAAGGTTCTCAATCCTCTCAGAATGAAAAATTAATTTTCATCAGTGACAAAGTAGAAGAATATATAATGGAGAATGAAAAAGAAAAAGGAAAACTGCCAGTTGAAGACTCAAGCTGATCAAATGAACTGGATTCGTATGATGAAGATACTGATTCAGAACAAACAATCTCTCTCAAGAGAAGTGACTACATTGTTCATGTTTGGAGAAGGATTGAGAAAATAATTCCTTATTTCCCTATACTTGAAGGTAAAATTGATTTCATCATTGATAATCAGAGAAAAAGTTTGGTTCTATAAGAGAACTAAGGAAGAGTGTTTTTTCAATTGAAGACGATGTGAATGTTATTCTAGAAAGTTCAGTTGCTCATAAGAAGGCTTAAAATAGAATGACTAAGTGGTCATACAAAAGAGAGAGCTCAGTGAATGATCATAAAATATCAATTGAATACTTGAGGAGAATTTCAAATGATCTTTCAATTGCTTTCAACAGGCTTGACAAAGAAACTGTTGAAAGGATAAATCTTTTTTCAAATTATCATGGAGCCGATATTCCTTCATTAAAATAGATACAAGAGATAATTAATGCTTTTCAGTCTGAGGTTTCAAAGGTTTCAACTTTCAAAGATGAAATATTTTTTCTGAAAAAGAAAACTTTCATGTTATCTAAAGCCAACTAGAATTTTCAAGACAGAATTGATACTCTTGAAGAAGTAAACAGAGTCCCAGAAGAGACCATCAAGAATTAGGATCGGCTCTTTGCTAATCAACATGATCTTCTCAAATCCCAGGGTGATTCTATCTCTGAAGACAATAAAGAAATCAAAAATATGAAATCTGTTCTTCATGAGTTGATTTTGAAAGAAAAGAAAAGAGAAAACAAATGGGTGTTGTTGTATCTTTCTTTTCTCATTTCCAGAATTCAATAGAATTTTATTGTATCTTAATGAGATTTATATTACCTTTCCCTTTTCCTTGCATTTCTTTTCTCTAACTCTTTCAGGAAACTCATGTTACCACATTATTTTTGTAAATCACAAAGGGGGAGAATGTTTTAAAAGGTGAGAATAATTTATAAAGGGAGAATGTTTTAATCAAACAATTCTAAATCAAGGAAAATCTTCAAGTACAATCCTTATGATACTACATACCTAAGGGGGCGTTAGTTGTATTCAATATCATATTCAGAAGAGTTTCCAATAACTCGGTGGGAGATAAATATTTTTTTTTATTTAACTTTATGTTTTGTGATTTCCAAAAAGGTGGAGATTGTTAAGTCAAAAGAAAACTTTTTACTTTTATGTCTTGTTTTGGAAATCACAAATGTATTTAACGATGCTAATCGTACTGACTTTGTCACTCGTATTGCCTCTGTCAATCGTACAGAATCTGTCAATCGTACATACTCTTTCAATCGTACTGACTCGGTCAATCATACTGACTCTATCACTCGTATTGACTTTGTCAATCGTAATGACCTTATCAATCGTACTGACTCTGTCAATCGTATTGACTCTATCAATCATACTAACTCGGTCAATCGTACTTACTTCTATGCATCATACTCTATTTGTATCATATCTATACTTTACACTAAGTAATACTTATAGAAAGCAGATTTCACTTTTATTACATGCTTTTTTTGGTCCTCTATAAAAACACATGCTTTATATTAATTGTACTCATGTTTATCATCATCATATATCTTCTGTTTTAACCAAAAAGAGGTCATGGAATTAGATATATACTAATCCAAATAATGTCATGTTTTCTATTTCAATATTACCATTATAATGCTAGGTGTCCAAGTACCTCCGAGTTTTCTGGGGAAATATGACCATCGGAAGAAATATGACTGTTGGAACCAGATGCCTATAAATACAAGGTCATTGGAAGCATAGAAGTACAACTTACACATTGATCATCCTATGATCCTGCCAGGTTTTAGAGAGAGATACTGTGACTTCTCTCCTGATTCAAGCGAAATCCTTGAGATTACAAAACGTGAATGGCTCGTTCTCAGTTTTTTTATTTGATGAAGTCTTTTGTTTTTCATTGTGTGACCGGTCAGGTGATAACGATCGAGGGCTATCGAGGATAGGCAGACGGTGCTACCGATCATTGTATAGAGGGATTTCAAGTGTTTTAAATACAGAGGTGCTGATTAACTAAAAAATCGAGGGCTTTCGGGGATAGCAAGACAGATGTACTGATCATCGTATCGAGGGATTTCATGTGATTTAATGACAGAGGTGCCGATTACCTGAAAAATCGAGGGAATCGAGGGCTTGCTGGGATAGAAAGACAGACATACCAATCATCGTATCGAGGGCTTACCAAGGTGGTGGTAAGACAGACCTCTTATCCTAGGTGAAAGGATAACCCTTCTCTTTGGGATAAAAGTATTGTAATAATTTTACATTTCCACTGCTGTTTGTTTTAAGAAAGGTAATTGTATTATTTACCTTTCTTCATTTATTTTTCATTTGTGATTGTTTTAAATAAAAACTTACTATTACAAATTGAATCAATTGATTCTTTACGCTTTATGGTAGAATTCTTCACTATTATATTACTCTGATTATTTTATTCATCTTGAATATAATTTATTTACATTTCTTATAGTATTACATTCTTTATAACCAAGAAACCTATGGTTAATTGTATCTGTTGTGAATTGTATTAGTTCAAGATCTTTTAAACTAATTTCTTTTGTTTTTAAACACAATGTTTTTAAACATAAAATTCACCCCCTCTTGTATTTTTCGATCTAATATACATATATATCTACTTATTCGATCCAATAGATGTAAGAGATATCATTGAAAACAACACCTTCGCTTCATGTGAGGATATATTAATTTGGGAACCCGCTAAAAAATGCATCATTAACAGTAATCATTTTTTTCAGTTCACTACTATTGTTTCTTTTTAGGATTATTAATGGATCCAAATATTACATTTGGTTGGTATTTAGCCTTCACACCTCAATTAAATATGGAGGATAGCTCATATTTATGCTCCTTTATACGACTACTTATATAACTTTGGAATTTCTCTTTGATCCAAAGGAAAATTGTGGAACTAGTACAATGAGGACCATGATCATATTTTTCATAATTATGTTATTATTTTAGCATTATGGAATGTCTTTCATGACCTTTCTAGGGTTCCAATACATAGGATTGGGTTACTCGAGTCTCTGAGGTTTCATGATATGGTATCTATATCATCCAAACCCTCAAACCTGTATCATGTGGATGTGGTTGATGTGCTTCATATCATCTGAAATGGTCATAAGAAAACTATACAAATCAATACCACTTTCAGCTAGTAGTTGGAATTTCTTAATTTAATTATTTTAATCAGGGATTATAACACATTTTAATCAAGATTTTGTTGTATTATCATTCATGAATTAGTGGTACTAACAATGATAGGTCATTTAGGAATTATAAGCCACTAGTATGGATATTGGTAATGTTCGTGTATCCCCCGTTCAACAACTAGATAAAAATTAATATTGATGGTTCTTATAAAGAGAACCCTGGACCTTTAGGTGGTGGTTTTGATTTTCATGATCACAATGATAAAATTCATGACTATTTTTATGGCTCATGTGGATTGGATTCATCTAATGAAGATGAGATACTTGGAGTCATCATGCAACACATTTTTCTAAATCCAAATGATGATATAATTTGTGGATTAAAAGTCACTATACTAAAACTGTGAAAGCACCAAGAGATTTTATGTTTCACCTTTCATGGGGGCTTACTGATAAATTGATGGAATGCCTGAATTCTCTCTTGGTAATCAATCACATCATTAATCATGTTGATTGGGAGGAAATTTTTTTGTAGATGGCCTTTCCAATAAATGAATTATTACAAGCCTTACTTGGATGGATGACATTCCTTCCAAATTCCACGACATATTTATTTCAGATATTCCTATAAAATTTAATCTTTTAGAGTTTTTAATGAATTTCATCAATGTATAGTATTTGGCGTCTTTTTTGAGGATACCACTTAAAAAACACCATTTGAGATCACACAAATGATAGTGATTATCCTGTGTATGATAATCACTCCATCTATGGGTTTTGTTACTTTCGGTGGCATGTAGATAGTTAACTAAGAGTGATTTTTTATAGGATAATCAACCATACATTTAATATATTTTAATTTTGCATTATAAAAGTATATATTCATATGTCTTAGAGTATTTTACCATTATGATCAGTATGGGATATATGAGTGACAATATTTTGATTGAGTATTTCTATAATATAAACATATTTTATTTAATAATTACTTATAGGGTTCACTAATTTAGGGATTTTTGGTGATTTATAATGAATAAGGTTTGTTCATTTTAAAATTTATGTGAACTCCAATTTTCTTCAACACAAGTATCATAGATTGATTGATTTTTGAAAATAAAAGTTATATGTTATTTTACCAAAGTTGTTTTATCCAAGGGTGTTTCATCTATACATGTTTTTGTGGTTTCAAAGTAATAAATAATGTTTTTATAGGAAATAATAAAATATAAATTTCTATAAATAATTAATTTTTCTTTATAGTATTAAATAATTTCCCCCTATAAAAGAAACATTATGGTTTTATTACTAAGGACTCCATTATAGTGAAACCTATTGGAATGATTTTTTATTTATAAATAATTGTAAACTATAAGACTTCAATTGTTACATGTTTCAAAAAATATAGAAAAACAATTAATATATAATTTCGAACTAGAATGAATTTATTAATTTTATGAAATGATTTTTATATAGTATTTTGTAGAATCTTACTAGGAATGTTTTATTCAAAGAATACATATACATCACTTGTGTATATAGATTTGTCATCATATTACACATTTCAAGGATGTTTACATCTTATATAGTGTATGATCATTTTTCTTATCATTTGTTGTCCTGATTATGTAATTTTTATATATTTATGTATATTTTTACTCACCCTCCCATAATGGTTGACTATGACCCAATTTCATTTTTTCAAATTTATAACCAATATGTAATTTAGAATTCAAATGTTATAAAATAGGTTTTGGTTTATTTATAAGTTTTTTAGAAATTTGATCGATATTGAATTAATATCTTTTAAAAACAAAAAAAAATTAATTTCATTGGTATTAATTATCAAATTTATGGAAATGTCATGATAGATTTAATGTTGGACTCCATTTCTTGGTTAATATTTTATTAAGAAGAATCATACCAAATTTAGAATAGTTTTCCCCTATTTTTTTATTTTTTTCATATAGGGAAAACAATTTAGGACATGGAAACGATTTTATTAGACCCAATGTCTTGGTAGATTTAGTCGGTCATTTACCAAATTTTAGAATGTATTTGTTTTGATATTGTTATTTGAAATTTCATGGAAGACAGGATAATATATTTTACAAATTCAAGAGTAATGTTAGAACATCATTACTAGAGAATAGATATCATTATGAATTTTTTTTCAATGGAAATAAAAATAATTTGTATATTTATTCTTGAGGTTGACAATTTTATGTTTTGTGGGGATTTTTTTATTTTAAAATTGAAAATTACATGGTATTTTTAGTGGTTAACATTAAGTTCACACATGATACATAACATGAATGAACTAAAAACTGAATTATAACATGTCTGGTGACCATCAAATAGAGGTAACATAGTTTTATTAACCATGAATCTCGTCCACTGATTATATTTTCATGTATCTAGCTTTCTTCTCATTTTTTGAAGATGGATTTGGAAATTATTTTTCTAGAACATTCGATTATGTTTATTTTGGTTTTATGATATATTAATTTTATTTGACTTATTAATTAATCTAGTATAGACTTTTAACACATGGAATAATATTAAAGGGAATCTTCAGAATTGATAATTTTATTTTTTCAATTAATTTATTATATTTAATAAGATTCGTTTTTATTTCCAAGGTAAATTTTTTTCCAGAAAAATTTATATGATAAATTTTACTTTAAACTGTTGTAAAAAAATCAATGAAATATAATACATTTGGTTGTTGTGCAGTTGTAAATTGTTTTATAATGGTTTGTAACCATTATAATTTATTTTAATAATTCTCTTAAAAATTTAACAAAAATAATTTCTTAGTCATTTGAAAATGATCCTGTAGGAAAAAAAAATACTCTCAAACGTTATGTATGAGTCATATTTGGTTAGGGTCTATATATTCCATTTATTTAATAACAATTGGTAAAATATTTGTTCATTATCTTGAATAAATTTTTTCCTAGGAATCTTAAATGTATACAAAAATTTATAAATAGGTTATAATTAATCTTTTATCGATTTATTTTATTTCTATTTTTTCTTATGATGTGTTATTTATTTTAGGTGGGTTTCTATAGATACATAATGTTTTTGAAAAAAAGATATGATGTGATATTAGATTAGCGATAAAATGAAATTTTATTTTATTTTTGAAATTTTTCATTTATACAGATTTTATTGTGTGTGTTTGAATATGATGCCATATTTTAATTATGTTTTTTTCATATTATTATATAGTAATTAGACTTCAAAAATATATAGTAAATTTTCAGAAAAAATAGGTGGATGATACTTGACAATATATTCCTCCTCTTTAACAATTTTTTTATATTTATTTATTCATAATATTTACACAGTAGAATAAAATACAATTCTAGTGTCTCTTCATGATAGAGACTATAATAAAATATTATATTCTTATAGCACACCAATAATTTATGGTGTGGAAGATTCATAAGAAGAAGAAGATTTTATAATGGATATTGCATGAATATTTTATCATATCATGATTCATGAAGGTTTTAGATTTATATTTTTCACTTTCATAAATAAATTTGTCATATAAATTTAGTGAATTTATATTTTTTGTATAATCCATTAATGGGATATTCCTTTGAAGGATTGAAGGTATTTTATAACCAATAATAAAATAATGGATAAATAAACTATGTTTCTCAATTAGAAAAATAACCAAGTGGGGATATATTATTTAATTTATTTTCTACACAAACACTATATCAAATTGATTTTTTCCCAAAAATATTCTTTGAAATATAATTATTTTAAAAGTCTTATTTATCAATATATCTAGTAAAATATTTCTCTATATGGTCATGTCGCTTGTATGAATGCAATGTACTACCCTTTAAAAATAGATGTTATTATAATTTAAGTTTATATAAAATGGTGTTTTCTCTACAAATATTAAAATATTCCAGTGTCATAGAGGTGATAAAAAAATTTATATTAAGGGTTATTGGGAAATTAGTTATTCTATAAAGATAAAATCTAGATTTATATAAAAAACTTATAATAATATTAAATTTATGGTGTGATAACAATGTGGTATTTCATGGAATAAAATGCATGCATGTCATGAATCAATGACATAAATAATTTTTGTTGCATGTTATGTTATTCAATAGGATTTCATATATAGGGAATTTTATTGTAATTTAATTCAAATTATAACATCTAAATGGATCCTTGATCTTAAGTGGCTGCCTAATCAAAAATTTATGGTAACGTTGATTACATGAATTTTCATATAGCACATAAATAATTAGTTTACTCTCACATGAATAATCTCTGATCACTAAGGGATAGAGAGGGGCATCATGGATCTAAGTTACAAGATGATAAACTATTTACATACTTTTGATATGATTGAAAATAATCCGATGACTCTAGTAGAAATCAATCATGAATCATTTTTATATTAAACATTGAATAATAGAGTAAATAATATATAATGAATAAAATAACTCATAAAAATATGAAAATGAATTTAATCATACCATAAATCCCTATATGAATTCTTAAATGAAAAATAATAGGTTGAAACAAAAAAATACAACTAAAATATCTATAACTCCAATGTGAGCCTAGAACCCTGCATAAACTATGTGGATATTGACAATCATTAAATGTGAACATAAATAAAATCTAAAAACTCCAAAACATAATTGGAAGTCCATTTAGATATATCCATTAGAGTATAAGCAATCCAAGGATATCAAAAAATTTCTAGTTTCCACGTGAAACATAAAACATATAAAAATATAGGCTAAATGTGAAATCAGATATTCATGCATATTTTGATTAAAAATACTTTATATATTGCCACTAAAAATGTCTAAACATTTATGTTATATATAGAGTGTATGCATAAAAATGATTAATAATTTACATAGAAATAATGTAAAATATTTTATATAGTCACAAACATAGAATAATAATAAACTACCAATGACGAAAATTGAGATTCATTAGTATACTAAAACTGGTAACTCCATATACTTGTAGGGTCCCAACATGACATACCAATTTCAGGTCACCACCTTGTATTTTTAAGGGGTTGAGAAGTCCATGTCATTATATTATTCTCTATATTATCAATGTATGACACCTAAATTATGATAGTATGGGGGAAACACTAGTATCATGTAAAGGGGCCAGTATAATCACATGTTAAATCTATATTGAAAACCATCCTTATGAGAATAGGGGAGAGGGGATAACAGAGTCAGTGAAATAGTATATATTGTACAATATATTCTACTCTCATAACAAAAAATGGGTACCTGTATATAGCTCACATGATTCAAACACCAATTAAAGGTCTACACTGTAACCACATTTTGGAATTTTATGAAATATAACCTTGATTTACAGACATTAATTTTTAGGTATAAAATTATGAGTCAGAAAAATAAGAATGATGTATAAATTTGATCTTTCCTGGTGTAAATTTTCAGTAAGTATATAAACACATACACACCACTGGTGTGATGGTTTAGTGGCCATGATTTTCATTATTTGTATTCCATATTTTCTTGAGGTAGTATATCATTTGTTTCTTCCCTCAATGTGGTGTTTATTGTACTTCTCATGACCATTCCTTGTGGTCTTTGACAATGTATCATTCGTGTGTCCTCAACCTCTTTCATGTTGGATATATGTCCCAAATCAATATTTACAACACTATTTGGGTGATATTTTATTATGGCTAAATTCAAAAGAATAGTAATATATTTTTGTAAGAAACAAATATTTAATGGTATGTATCATTTTAAATAAATTTAATTTCATTGATAGCATATGTTTCACACTACAACAAGTCCACAAAAACATAATATATTCTTATGCGACCATTATAACAAAGAAGTTAAAAATGGTGACTATGAATATGGAAAAATAAATTATGAAAATTAAATTATGTAAAAATTAATAAAATAAAATCATTAATTATCAATAAAAATAAAATTCATTTCAATATAAAAGTTATTATTTTTTGAAAAAAAATTATTCTACAAAAAATATATTTGTAACTTAATAAATTGAATTAGTCCCTACAGGTGAATGATATTAATGACATGTATATATCCTATATTATATATTTTTTAAACATTCATCTAGAGTTTATACTAAGCATAGTATAATAATTAATCTAGTTTTATGGTAAAAACACTTTTTCTCAAAAAGTGAGTTTCATCTCATTTTAGAAATTTATTTTAAAAATAATTTATACTATTTATAAAGATTGAATTTTATAAAATGGATTCCATATTAGGAATGAGGAGGCTATTTTTTTTTATTGATGTCTGTTTTATTTTTTGTCATTTTTAATAGTAATTTCCGTAAAATTTATCACATCAATAAAGGTTAAATCAGGTTAATGTTAGATTTGGTGTCCTATTACCAATTGGTTGTACTTTTTTTACAAGTATAATTAACGTATTTAAATATTAAACATAGTATTACATATTATTCATTGTTTCACATTACTTAGATGTAATGATGTCCTAGAGTGTTTATTTCATTGATAAGGTCATGGAAGATCCCTGTTATGATGAGAACCTTGAAATACTATAACAATATTCTTAAACATAGTTTTTTAGTTGTATGACATACTATGATGGGAGACAATGTATACAGACCGTCAAGTATGAGAACTCATAAGAAGATGGGACTTCCTCACATGAAGTTTGCACTTGGTAATCTCCAAGACAGAAGATTATGAGAACACACTCACCAAAAGGAATTTTGCATGTTTTGGTGTCATTCGATATTTCTATCTGCAAGAGTGTGTAATGATATTTAGACCGTAATATTCACATTAATACATGTCAAAACTCATGCACATTGATTTACTATCAAAAACCACCACGCAGACAGTTGGGAGGATTTCGGGTACGTTGGGTGCATCATGAGTGGCATGATATTAATGGATAAGTAAAGGAAGTATTTTCCACTTAAATTTACGAACGTTGTTGTCTAAGACATTTGATTGAAATATAACTATCGCACGAAATTATATAGACATGGTGTAACGAAGAGCTTATTTCAGGAAGTCAATGAACTATGTATCAAGCATAAAGGTTGATGAAAGAATCATGAAACCTTCTTGATGAGATATTAAGGCAAAGAAAATATATTACATAGTGATCATTCTCATGTGGATGGTGTTTTTATGACATTACATTATTTCTCTTAGGTGCCTTGACCCATTTATAGATAGTACTGTTGGACTTTAGGCAATCCCGCCTAATGTAAACAAAACATAATCCTATAGGGTCCCACACTAAGTGTTTTTAGTTGTCTCAGTTAAATTCTATTTGAATTTAATTAATAAAATAAATATTATTCTCAAGATCGTGGGCTAATTTTTTGAAGTTAAATTGATCTCATTATATAAATAAAATTTATTTATTTATTATAATGAAATTTTAATAAATATTTATTTACTAGTTGGAAAATAAAATATTTATTTAAGAGAATAAATTATTTATTCATTTATTCGGGTGTTCGATAAATGGAAGTGGTGTCCGAGCGAACCAAGGTAGGCCTGATATTAAAATAATTATTTTCAAGATGGTAAATAATTATTTATCTAGTTTCCCAATGTTAAAATAGTAACCACTCTTCTATTATTTTGTGATGCAGAACTTTATTTATAATTCCATTTTTCCCAAGTTGGCGCACAAAAAATAATGATATGATATTATTAATATGAGACTTGTTTTTCTCAATGATCATGAATGTATTTAATTTATATTGTGAAATTAAATATAGTAATTGAATTTTGATGAATATAAATAGGCAATTACATCTATTGTGCCACAAATAAAACACAGTAAACTTGTTGAATTAAGAATTGTTGAGCTAAACATTTTCTCTATTGAATTCTCTTACCACCCCACTCAATTAACAGAGATGTTCTTCAAGGCCGAAGAACATGCGATCAAGAATGACAGACACAAGACACTCGATTCACTGCACTTGCACCCAGATAATGAGTTGTGTCGATCGGAGGCCATCCGAGCATGTGTGGATCACCTCTAGAGTAATTTTTTGGAAGGGTCATTCCAAATGATCATCACCACCAACGAATAAAATACCAAAAATACAGGAATTAATTTCATTATAAAATTAAATTAATTAATTATAAACATGTTGTGCAAGATCCTCTCTAAAGGTTTCGGGCCTCTTCCTTCTTTATCAATTTTTTTTATTCAATTCCATGGAGAATGGAGTTCATTATCGTATTTATCCCGAAATAATCATTGATCATGGTAAAAATTATTATTGGGCATCATCCCAACCGCTCATCTGTTGCACCTGAAACCTAAAAGAGGTATCAGAGGGGTTACATCATAGTTTATAATTATTTAAATAGTTTATTGATGATTTATACATTTAATAATTTAGTTGTTTCAATCCATGTTAATCGTTGTGAAAATATGAATCTCGATATATATTCCTCCACTTTCGTTTCACATTTAACTTACAGAAAATATCATTTATTTTTAATTTTGATTAAAATGAAATTATGATTCTCACCCAGTTTTGAAAAAACTTTTTAGTCAAACAACACCAGAAATAACATTGTGTATTAAATAGTACACTCCATGTAGTCAAGGTTCAATGCACCGAGTCTGGTCTACCAAACCAAGCCATGTCATTAGAGTTTTTCTAATTCTTAATGACTCTTTTTTTGACCAAGAACCACTGGCACATGGTTTCTAGATTACACACTATATGGCCCACTGGACATGGCATGTAGTCCCTTCAGATTATGGTTGGATCATGTACCCCATACTTGGATTTCCCAACTGGAGACAATGTAATGAGTAACTACGCAATGTGTGGCTCACTAGACACGTTCTGTACTCTGATGATTTCAGAAATATAGTCATATGCCATTTCCATATGCATGTACATCAGATGGATGACACCATGTAATTGGAACTACATGTCATGTACTCATCCAAATTATGAAGATTTATTAAAATTTATTATTATATTATACAAATCCTTGAGACGTGTACCATCATGTGGGAATAAAGATGAGTCACAACACGTGATAGATGTTATATATATATGTGTGTGTTTAATTTAACATCTTCGTAATGTTCATTTATACTCATTGGGTAGTTATGAATAGAAATTCTCCGAGATTCCCCCAAGGTACTAGTTATATACAATGATAATTTTAAATGAATTTATTTGTTTAAAATTTTCATGAATGAGAATCTCAAGAAAATTCAGAAAAGGATTTATGATAAGATGATTGATTAAATAATGATGATAATTAATTGATTAGAGAGTGATTTATCTTAAACAAGAATGATTAATGTATTTAATTCCATTATTACTTATGCATAACTATCGTTGCATGTATGGATGATCATGAGCTAGACCAAGACCTTGGTATGTGGATGGTTTTAATTTATTTATTTATTTAAATTAAAATTTTTATCCTATGAGCCTTGTCCTCATTAATATATAGGGCATGCGTTCCAAAAGTTTATTTTATGTAAAAACCCTTTTTACCCCTCACCTGTGTGTGAGTTAAAAACGGATATATGTAATAGATGAAACTCCCAAGCTAGTGGAGGCAGTTCAAGATAGAGCTAAGACAATATCAATCACAAGAGATACAGAGGTGGACAGGTGGAAAACTGTAAACATGAACCCAAATGGTTCAAGGTGTCTCTCCCCCAGGATAGGGTTAGTTTAACAACCTCTAGATAATCTAACCATTATAAAACATCATGATCATTCCCTTTTCGTTTTTTCATTTCTGTCATATGCATGGTTTATGGATATTGATGTGTTTTCATGATCACATAATTAATTAATTAAACAAGCATGGAAGATAGAGCTAAAATAAACCAAGTTTATGCGTAAATATTATCAAGATATTGTTAATAAAATATTTAATATCCACTTAATATTAATAATGTTTTTATAACGATAATAAGAAATTCACTCATAAGAGATAAAAATCACGGAAAGAAAATACTAAGTCAGAACAAGATTTCCATTACATGATTAAGGGAAAAACGCAATAAAACTATGTGTATAACCAACCCTGTTTGGGACACTTACTTTTATAAAGGAATCCCTTATGAAAGGTTTTAGGTCAACTTTGTTTACTCAAAAGTTCTCTTTTGACTTTTATATCTTGTTTTGGAAATCAAAAATTTCTTTTACCATGCTTATCATACTGACCATACTAATCGTACTTACCATGCTTATCATACTGACCATGCTGATCTTACCAACCATGTTGATCGTACTAATCATGTAGATCATACTGACCATTCTTATCGTACTGACCATGTTGACTGTACTAATCATACTGATCGTACTGACCATGCTTATCATACTGACCATGTTTATCTTACTGACTATAATTATCGTACTGACTCGAGAAATTTTATTGACACTGTTAATCGTACTGAGTTTTATGAATCATATTCATTTTGTATATTATCAATACATTACACTAAGTAATACATATAGTACTCATACTATCCTTTCATTAATTGCGTGTTTTGGTCCTTTATCAAAAACACATGTTTCATATTAATCGTACTCATGTTTATCATCTTCATATATCTTTTGTTTTAGCCAAAACTATGTCATGGAGTTAATTATAAACTAATAAAAACAATGTCATGTTTCTTATTTCAATATGACCGTTATAATGCCAGGTGTCCTAGTCCCTCTGAGTTTTTTGGAGAAATATGACCATTGGAGAAAATACGACCGTTGGAACCTGAGGCCTATAAATAGGAGGTCATTTGAAGCCAAGAAGACACGTGTGTGTGTGATAATTTTCTTATATCAAGTTCTAGAGAGAGATATTGTGACTTCTCTCTTGCTTCATGCGAAAGCCTTGAGATTACAAAAGGTTAACGGCTCATTCTTAGTTATTGTATTTCTAAAAGTGCTTTATTTGCTTTATGCATTCGATTAGGTGATAACGATCGAGGGTTGTCGGGGATAGGCAGACAGTGCTACCGATCATCGTATTGAGGGATTTCATGTGATCGAAAGACAGAGGTTCCTATTACCTACAAAATCGAGGGCTTGTGGGGATAGCAAGATAGACATACCGATCATCATATCGAGGGCTTACCAAGTTGGTGGTAAGACAGACCTCTTATCCTAGATGAAAGGACAATCCTTCTCTTTGGGTCTAAAGAATTTTAATAATTTTACATTTACACTACTGTTTATTTTTAGAAAGGGAATTGTATTGTTTTCCTTTCTTTATTCAATATTCCTTTTTTATTGTTTCTATTACATTCATACTGTTACATATTGTTTCAATTGATTCTATACGCTTTATGGTAGAATCCTTCACTATTGTATTACTCTGATTATTGTATTCATCTTGAATACAATTGATTTACTTTTATTATAGTATTACATCATATCATACCTTTATATTCAATACAATTGTGGTTGTTTGTTTTTATTTTGAATTTTATTAGTTTAATATCGTTTGAAATAATTTTCTGTTTTTAAACACAATGTTTTTAAACCTACAATTCACGCCCTGTTGTATTGTTCCATATAATATACATATACATATACATATTCGATCCAAAAATTGGTATTCGAGGAGTCTTCCACTGATTTGTACTAGTAGCTCTTATTCGATCATATTACTATTTCAATTATTTACTACACTAACGTGTGGAGTGGAAAAGATTATATTTTATTATATGAAAGGAATGAATATTGGGTCAATTGAAAATCTAAATCCAAATAGACCACCAATCATTAATCGGAATTATTATGAGTACTAGAGATATCGAATGAAGACTTTTCTTATCAATACTGGTGTAGACAATTTTATTATGCTTACTGAAGGTTACAAAATTCTGGACAAAGAAGTCAGTACTTTCACAAACCAAGAGAAGCATGAATATATCCTGAATTACAAGGTACGCAATACTTTTCTATTTTTTATGACTAGGAATATATACAGCCAGATATATTCTTGTGAAGCCGCCAACTGTATTTGGATGAAATTGGAAGTCACAGATTTTGGTACATCCAAGGTTATAGAAACTAGAAGAGCAATGCTTCGAGCATAGTATCATGGATTTCTTTTTTCCTTATGGAGAGCCAGTATGTAAAGTGAAACAAAGATTTATGATAATTGTAAACAGTTTACAATCCATGGGAGAAAATGTCCTTGATGATGAAGCTCTTGTAGATAAAATTATTTATATAATTCCAAATGATTGGGAGTCAAAAAGGACAACTATTGATAAAAACAGAAAAGTTTCCCAGATTACTCTTGATTAACTCTTTGGAACTCTTCTACACCACGAGAGAAGAATGAAGAGAGATACTTATTTCAACAAGAAGAAAAATGGAAATGGAAGTGTAGCTTTTACCACTACATCTAAATTTGAAACACCGGAAAGGATAACACGATCCAAAGCTAAGAAAGATGTTATGTCTGATTCAAGTGATTGGGATCTTTCATATAATGAGTTATCTAATCTTTCTTGAAGGACGAACAAGATTGTGGGAAATAATGACTTCCAATACAGATTCAAAAAGAAATATAGGAAGGATAACAAAGATTTAGAGGTAACTTGTTATGAATGAAAGAAAGTAGGACATATAAGGCATGATTGTCCTTCACTGAAGAGAAAATATATAAAAGGAGAAACATTTTGAATGAAATTAGAAAACGTATTACAATACAAAGACAAATAAATTATTGAAGGAAAATGATACTTGGAGTGCAAGTGTTAGCGATTTATCATATAATACTTTAGAATATGATTCATTAGGACAAAGAAATATTGGACTTACATCCAGACTACCAATTGAAGATCATTGTTTCATAGAAAAGGTACACAATGCTAAAGCTATAACAAATGTTTCCTGGAATGAAAATTATATTGATAATAAATATTATGAATATTCAAATGATGAGTCCTCATCACCAGAAGACAATAGTTTACCTTGTTTTGAAGAAGTGTCTAGGTTTGCTAAATTAAATGATAATGAAAACTCTGAACTCAAGAAAAAGGTTGACAAAGAAAATTCTATAATATCAACTTTAACTAAAGAAGTATCAGATCTTTGTAATGATCTTGATATGAAAACTTCTGAGTTTCAATATATTTTAAAATCCCTTGAAAAATTCAAATATGATAAAGATGAACATTCTAAGGATCTAGAAAATGTAATTTCTAGGAAATTTTTTTTCGAGCCTAACTCTAGTTCAAAATCTAATGTTTTGGAGGATAAAAACATAGTTTTAAAACTAAAATCAGAATGGTTTTCCTTAAAAAAGTTTTTGTCAAACTTTACTTATGGCAAGGAAATTTTTTATAAAATGTATTCTCAAATTAGACCTTTGAGGAATCATTCTGGTACTGGTTATACTCATTCTAAATTGGTGTTTAGTAATAACTATATTGTTCCTCAAAATACTCATTTTTTATCTAAGTGTCAATGTGAATGACACTGGAAAAGAGATTGTTCTATTAATAGAACTCAGTCTTTAGGATTTCATAAAGCCCATTTTGAAAAACAAATGTAGATTCTTAATATTCTTTTATCTAACCATTCTGGATCCAAACAAGTTCGGATTCTGAAAAACTAATTGTTTCTTTTTCAGAAAAATAAGAAGTGTACCAACAAGAACATTGGGTACATGGATAGTGGTTGTTCTCGACACATGACAGGAAAAAAATATTTCTTTGAAAAGATCATCGAAACAAATGGTGGAATGGTTACCTTTGGAGATAATGCTCAAGGAATTTTTTTTGGAATAGGTAATATTGTTTTTCTTGGAAACGTTCTTATTTAAAATGAATTTTTTGTTAAAGGTCTTAAGTACAATCTCATCAACATAAGTCAATTATGTGATGAAGGATACATTGTGAATTTTAGAAATGATAAATGTCTAGTTCACAATTCCAAGGATGAGTTCATTCTATCTTCCCATAGGCAATAGAATGTATAAATATTAACTTAAAAGACCTTAGGAGACAAAATTTTCCCTTTTTAAGTTCATTGGAAGACCAATAATGCCTATGGAATAGAAGACTAGGGCACTGCAACCTGAGAAACCATTGTAAACTTTCAAAGAAATGACTTGTAAAGGGACTAACAGATCTTAGATTTGATTATTCAAATGTTTTTGATCCTTGTCAATTTGGTAAGCAAAATAAAACTAGATTTAAATCAATTAATGAAGATTCAACTTCTATTTAATTGCATATAGTACATATGGGTCTTTTTGGTCCTTCAAAAACTGGAAGCATTGGAGGCGCATACTATGTATTTGTTTTAGATAATGACTTTACTATATTTAAATGGGTCTTTTTTTCTAACAAATAAATCTTATGCCTTTTCCTATTTCAAAACCAATAGATCCCATGTTAAAAATGAGAAAAACCTACCATTGATAACTATTCATACTGATCATGGTGGTGAATTTCAAAAATTCAGATTTTTAAACTTTTTGTACTAAGAAAGGTATTACCCACAATTTCTCATCTCCACGAACTCTTCAGCAAAATGGTGTGGTTGAGAGAAGAAAATGTATTCTTCAGGAAATGACATGAACTATGTTGGGTGAATACTCAATTGCTAAGTACTTTTTTGATGAAGCCGTGAGTACTGCTTGTAATACTATAAATTGTGTTTTAAGAAGACCTTTTCTTAATGAAACACCTTATGAATTATGGGCTGGCCGAAAACCTAAAGTTTCATACTTCAAACTTTTTGGATGCAAAGTATTCATTATGAATACTAATGATAATATACCCAAATTCACACCAAAATATAATGAAAGAATCTTTCTAGGCTATTCTACAACTTCTAAGGCATATAGAGTTTTCAATAAAACAACTGTACTGTTGAAGAAATAGCACATGTTAAATTTCATGAAACCAATCCTTTTGTTTTCAACCAAACCCAACCTACATCTTCGGATGTGTTTTCAAAAAATGTTTATCAACCTCTATTAGAAGATTCTTATGATAAGGAATATCTTCATGAAAGTGATCCTGAAACATTTACCCTAGAAGAATTTCTACCATATGTTGATGAGAATGTTTTACAAAACCCAAATCAATTATTTCTAAAGAGTCATACCAGTGATAATATCATTATTAATGTAAATCAACATGTAAGGACCAGAAATTCCTTAAGAAAAGAAATAGAACTTCT
Organism: Viscum album; assembly: GCA_963277665.1. Lineage (NCBI taxonomy): Eukaryota > Viridiplantae > Streptophyta > Magnoliopsida > Santalales > Viscaceae > Viscum > Viscum album. The sequence goes on along the minus strand of OY728125.1, from coordinate 643,557,213 downwards.
TTCGTTTCTTTCCCATTTCGAACATAAAAGTCTAAGTGAGGCCTTAGTTGATGAAGATTGGATTAAAGCAATGTAAGATGAACTAAATGAATTTTAAAGGAATCATGTCTGGACTTTAGTTAAAAGACCTAAGGAAACAACTGTAATTGGTGTAAAATGAGTTTTCATTAAAAAAATGTGATGAAAACGGAATCATTGTAAGAAATAAGGCATGACTTTTTTCTAAGGGATATAATCAACAATAGGGAATAGACTACAAATAAACATATGCACTAGTATCTAGACTTGAATCTATTCGTATTCTATTAGCCTTTATAGCATACTTTAATTTCAAACTATTTCAAATGGATGTTAAATGTGCTTTTCTAAATGGGTTTGTTCAAGAAGAAGTGTTTTTCGAATAACCCCTGGTTTTCTTGACTCAAAACATCCTAATCATTTTTTTAAACTTACCAAAGCTCTATATGGACTTAAACAAGTCCCTAGATCATGGTATGATAGACTCACGAGATTTATTTTACAAAACAATTATGCAAAAGGTACAGCTGATCCAACCCTTTTTATGAAAATGGAAAATATAAATGTTTTGATTTTTCAAATTTATGTTGATGACATCATATTTGGATCAACTCAGCAATCTTTAAATAATTCTTTTTCCAACTTAATGAAATCTATGTTTTAAATGAGTATGATGGGTGAGTTAATATTATTTTTAGATTTTCAAATTTCACAAAAACCAGAAGGAACATATATATATCAACATACATATATAAAATATTCACTCAAAAAGTATGGTTACGACAAGACTAAAAGTATTAGCAATCCAATTGGTTCCTCAAATTAACTTGATCTTGATAAAAATGGGAAACCAATAGATCAAAAAAAATTAGAGGTATGATAGGGAGTTTGTTATACATGACAGCCAGTCGGCCAGACATAATGTTTTTTGTATGCCTATATGCAAGATACCAATCTAATCCAAAAGAGTCCCATTTAAAATCCATGAAAATAATATTTCGGTATTTTAAAGGAACTCTAGATTTAGATCTTTTTTAGTCTTTTTTAAATGATTTTGTTTTAAAAAGTTTTTTAGATGCTAACTTTGGTGGATGTAGAATGGATAAAAATATTACATGTGGAACATGTCATTTCTTTTGAGATTCTTGGTTTCATAGTCCTGCAAGAAAAACACTCAGTAGCACTTTCCACTGCTGAATCTGAATATGTAGTAGCTGGAAGTTGTTGTGCTCAATTGTTGTGGATGCAACACACACTCACCGACTATGGATTGAGTTTTTCCAAAACACAAATTATTTGTGATAATAATAGTTCTATATATCTTAGTAAGAACCCAGCACATCACTCTCATAAAAAACACATTGACTTTAGGCATCACTTTCTTAGGGATCACAAAAAAAAAGAGATATTATTTTACAATTCATCAGAACACAAGAACAACTTGCTAACATTTTTACAAAACCATTACCTTCTGGTAGATTTTAATTTATAAAATAGAAGCTAAGAATGATTACATTAATGTAATCATTCATGTCTACTTCATGTTTTTTCACTTCTTCTTACATTAAGAAATGCATCTTAGAAAGGGGGAGAACATTTTACTTAATGTTTTTTTTATCATTATCAGTTTTTTTCTTATGGTTTGTTATTTTTTTCTGTTTATCACAATGCTTGTTTTGTTATAGTTTTTCCTTATGTTTTTTTTCTACTTGGTTACTATATTGAGTTTGTTTTCCATCCGCACGTCAGTCTATGGTAACAAATTTGTTTTCCATCGGCACATCAGTATATGGTAACAACATTATTTTCCATCGGCACATCAGTCTATGGTAATGACTTTGTTTTCCATCGGCACATCAGCCTATTCTAAGGACATTGTTTTCCATCGGCACATCAGTCTATGGTAAAGACTTTGTTTTCCATTGGCTATCTAGTCTATGGTAATGACTTTGTTTTCCATCGACACGCCAGTCTATGGTAATGACATTGTTTTCCATCGGCACGTCACCCTATGGTAAAAATTTTGTTTTCCATCGGCACGTCATTCCATGGTAACGACTTTGTTTTCCATCGGCACGACAGTCTGTTGGAAGGACATTGTTTTTCATCGGCACGTCAGTATATGGTAATGACTTTGTTTTCCATCAGCACGTCTGTCTATGGTAATGACTTTGTTTTCCATTGGCAAGTCATTCTATGGTAACAACTTTATTTTCCATCAGCACGTCATTCTATGGTAACAACTTTTTTTTCCATCGGCACGTCAGTCTAAGGTAACGACATTGTTTTCCATTAGCACGTTAGTCTATGGTAATTACTTTGAATTCCATCGGCACTTCAGTCTATGGTAACGACTTTGTTTTCCATCAGCACGTTATTCTATGGTAACGACTTTGTTTTCTATCAACATGTCAACCCATGGTAATGAATTTGATTTCCATCGGCATGAAAATTTATTGCATCCTTTCTCCTCGTACGATTTTGTTTTCATTCACAATTTTAATTATATTTAAACCAAAAATTACCTTATGATCTCCGGAAGGTACATATTTTCCTTACGTTTTTAAAAAAACTTTTAATCTCATCCGTTGGTTTTTTCATCTAATGTCAACCGTAGAAGACCAACCGTCACCCGTTTTTCGCCTATAAATAGACCCCTCCCCTCCCCAAACCCACACCTATTTTTCACAATTTTTGACGAAGCTCTTCCATTGTTTTAAGACTTTGTACGATCTTCCATCGACTTCACCTATATGTCTCAGTCCTCTGCTAACACTCCGGCCAATGTCTTCAAAGAATTTTTCAGAAAAAGACTTTTTCAGAGAAGGGTTAGTTTCTCGGGACTTCTTTGATTCGTACGATTCTACAATCAGAAGTATTATTTTTTTTCAAGGCTGGGAGAATTTTTGTGTTGAAAAACTAGTGTCTCAAGATCCAGTTCTTATTAATGAAGTCAGTCAGTTCTACAAAACTGTATCTTTTGACAAGAACATGACTACCAACTTTGATGTGTATGATAGAAAGATATCAATGTCTGTTAAACAAGAATCCCACTTTCTAAATGTTCCAACAGAAGGTGATTCTTATTTTCCATCTCATAAAATACCATAGGAAGTTGGTACATTTAACAATGAAAGTTATGAAAAGCCATTGTTTCTTATAAATGAAAAGAAGAGGAAAGTGGCTCATCATTCTCCAAATAATAGATTTGTGGCACTTTGGATGTAATTTTTTCTTATCCCATGGAATGTGGATAGAGAAACTCTGAAAGTTTCTGAAATCATCAGGCTTGACTATATTTCCAACATGAGAAAAGTAAATCTCATGGGATGCATTTTTGAAACAATCAACAATGTTATGTCAGGAGTGATTAAGTCCCATTTGATCATGTATCCATCTATTCATACAAAGTTCATTCTTGAGAGCATGATGTTTTGTAATTTTCCTTTAAAAAGACAATTGAAAGAGATGAAGCCTTCCTGGATAAGTAAGAGCATGTAGAAGAAGTTTATTGTATGTTTTGATCAGAATTCAATGCTTTTTGTTAAGGATTTAGAAGCTGAATCCGCACAGAATCAATCAGCACCTATTCCAATCAAAGACAATCCATCTGTTGGTGCTCCTCAAAAGTCAGATCCGCAAACCAATTCACATCCAAAGAAGAAACCAATGTGCAGTAATGAGGTTGTGGCCATGTGGAGAAAAGAAAGAGAACAAATAAAGGAATGTGAGCCGAAGTTTATTTTGACCCATCTGAAGCTTTTTCTGAGAGGTTAAGGGTTGAGGATACCCTTCATGATGAAAAGAAAAAGAAGTCTCTTTTGAAAAGAAAATAACTAGAATTTGATGTTTCAAAAGTCATGAAAATGGTTGAGGATGCTAGTACTCAAATAATAGAGGAATTATATCAAGAGCCTACTATACAGAGTCTCTCACGGAAAGAGAAAGGGAAACAAATTCTCGAAGAAATCCAGGAATTTGAATAAGAGGAAGGAGATTTCCTTTTGGAATTCCTTTATAGTTCAATGAAAAGTAGAGAGGAATATTTTCAAAAACAATGTGAAGGTATTCAACATGATCCTCATATAGACCAAGCACCGGATGAGTATTTTGATACTCCAGAATGATTTCATTCCCAAGAAAATCAACATAATCAATCTTCTCATATGAAAAAAACAATCATCATCAGTGACAAAGTGGAAGAAGAAAGAATGGGGATTGAAAAAGCAAAAGGAAAACAACCAGTTGTTAACTCAAGCTGATCAAATGAACTGGATTCGTACGATGTGGATATCGATTCAGAACACACAATTTCTCTCAAGAGAATTTATTACATTGTTCATGTTTTAAGGAGAATTAAGAAGACGATTACTTACTTTCATAGGCTTGAAGGAAAAATTGATTTCATTACTGATAATCAGAGAAATAATTTTTTCTCTAAAAGAGAATTGAGAAAGATATTTTTGTCAGTTGAAGCCAAATTGAATGTTCTATATGAATGTTCGGCTGCTCATAAGCAGTCTTGAAATGGAATGACTAAGTGTTCATACAAAACAGAGAGCTCAGTGAACGATCATGAAGTGTCAATTGAATACTTGAGGAGGCTTTCAAATGTTCTCACAATTTCATTCAATAATATTGAAAATGAAAATGTCTTATGGATAAATCAATTTTTAAATTCCCATGGAACCTATATACCTTCAGTGAAAGAGTTCAAGGGAGAATGAATGCTTTTCAGTATGAGTTTTCAAAGGATTCATCTTTCAAAGATGAATTAGTCTTGTTTAAGAAACAAAATTCTATGTTATCCAAAGACAACAATAATTTACAGAATAGAATTGATACTCTTGAAGAAGTAATCAGAGTCCAAGAGGAGACCATCAAGAATCTGGATCAGATTTTTTCCGATAAAGAAGAGATTCTCAGATCTGAGGTTGATTCTATATCTAAAGACAAGAAGGAAATCAAAAAGATGAAATCCATTCTTCATGAGTTGATAAAGAAGGAAAAGGAAAGAGAAAAAAAATTATGGTTGTATTTGTTTTATTTTCATGAACTCTATAAACTTTTTTATCATAATTAGATTTATGTTACCCTTTCCTTTGTGCTGCATTTCATTTTTATAACTCTTTCAGTAAACTCATGATTACCCCATTATTTTGGTAAATCACAAAGGGGGAGAATTTTTTATATAGGGAGAAAATTTTAATCAAATACTTATAAATCAAGGAAAATCTATGAATACAATACTTAGGAAAATAAATACCTAAGGGGGAGTTAGTTTTATTCAATTTCACATTCAGAATAGTTTCCAATAACTCTGGGGGAGATAAGTCTTACTTTTTGTTTTTACTTTGTTTTGCGCTTTCCAGAAAGGGGGATATTGTTGTGTTAAAAGTTCTCTTTTGACTTTTATATCTTGTTTTGGAAATCATAAATGTCTTCTAACATGATTATTGTACTGAGCATACTGGTCATATTGACCATGCTTATCGTACTCACCATGGTGATCGTAATGACCATATTGATCGTACTAATCATGCTGATTGTACTGACCATGATTATCATACTGACCATGTTGATCGTACTAATCATGCTCATTGTACTGACCTTTCTTTTCATACTGGCCTTGTTTATCGTACTGGAAATAATTATCATACTAACTCTAGCAATTGTATTGAGTCTGTTAATCATAATGAGTTTTATGAATCATAATTAGTTTGTATAATATCAATACATTACACTAAGTTATACTTAGAGTAATCATACTTTTCTTTCATTACATTCTTGTTTTGGTCCTTTATCAAAAACACATGTTTCATATTAATTGTACTATTGTTTATCATCTTCATATATCTTTTTTTGAACAAAAATGATGTCGTGGAGTTAGTTATAAACTAATCAAAATGATGATGTGTTTTCTGTTTCAATATGACCGTTATAATTCCAGGTGTCCAAGTCCCTCTGAGGTTTCTCGAGAAATATGACCATTAGAGAAAATATGACTGTTGGAACCTGAAGCCTATAAATAGGAGGTCATTTAAAGCCAAGAAGACACATGTGTGTGTGTGACTTTTCTTAAATCATGTTCTAGAGAGAGATACTATGACTTCTCTCTTGCTTCGTGCGAAAGCCTTGAGATTACAAAACATGAACGGATCATCCATAGTTTTTGTATTTCTATATGTTCTGTGATTTTCTTTGTGCATCTGATCAGGTGATAACGATCGAGGGTTACCGGTGATAGGAAGACGATGCTACCGATCATCGTATTGAGGGCTTTCAAGTGATTGAATGATAGAGGTTCTGATTACCTATAAAATCAAGGGCTTGCGAGGATAGAAAGACAGACATACTGATCATCATATCAAGGGCTTACCAAGGTGTTGGTAAGACATACCTCTTATCATAGGTGAAAGGATAACCCTTCTCTTTGGGTCAAAAGAATTATAATACTTTTACATTTGCGCTTTTTTTGTCTTAATAAAGGGAATTTTATTGTTTTCCTTTCTTCATTAAATATTCATTTGTAATTGTTTTAATTACAATCATACTGTTACTTATTGTATCGACTGATTCTATACGCTTTATGGTAGAATCATTCACTATTGTATTACTCTGATTACTATATTCATCTTGAATACAATTGCTTTAATTTTCTTATAGTATTGCATCATATCATACCTTTATATTCAATACAATTGTTGTTGTTAGTTTTTATTTTTAAGTGTATTAGTTTAAGATTGTTTAAACTAATTTTTTGTGTTTAAACACAAAGTTTTTAAACCTACAATTCACCCCCCTCTTGCATTTTTCCATCTAATATACATATACATCTACATAATCGATCCAAAAAACCTAACCATATTACATCAAGAATAGTATCCCTTTCTAGACATGGTGTAATATTTGAGGAAAGAGTTGGGTAAATCGAATTTCAGGATTTCATGACAAGGGACTCCACTCGACAGATCATGGAGTTGAAAGACTACAGTTGGCAAAGACCTACCTTCCTAAATACCTTCAAATAGCTTGAAAACCCCATTTTGGGGTTATGTGTAGGGGAATATGGATCCTTTCTATTAGAATGTCATGGAAACTAGAAATTTGGAGTTCAACGGTTAGGGCCATTGGGATTTGATAAAATAATGGGAGACATAGATTATTATTTCTCATAAAAATTTAATCAAGAAAGTACTAATGATCTTCTATTTTAATTTTAGGATAAAAATTTCAAGATATTCAACCCTAATATCCCTATGATCAATTCGAGATAAAGAAAACATCCTCACTGGAAGTAGATTCTAGGAATGGTTTAAATGCCTTCGAGTTATCCTACTCCATGAACAGAAGTATTAGTTGTTGTATTCAGCATTACCTAATCTGACTACCAAAGAGGTGAGTGATGAGGATTTATGGGTCTATGAGAAACATATGAATGATGTGGTTGATGTTCAATGTTTGATGTTATCATCAATGTCTTGTGAGCTCATGATGTCTCACAAATACTTAGAAGCTTATATAATCCTGGAGCACCTCTGTAGTATTTTCCAGGAGAGATAAAGACTGGAATGGTCTGAGATATCCAATGAACTCTTTCAGAGTATTATTGGAGTGGGTTCCCTAGTTGAGCCTCATGTAGTCAATATCAGTGGATATATTGAGAGCTTGGAGGTTTTAGGGTTTAAACTTCCTGAAGAACTTGGCACTGATCTCATTCTTGCATTACTCCCTTAGAGATTATCAATATTTGTTGTAAATTTTAACATAAATAACATTGAGAAGTTACTATCTGATATTATTATTCTCATTCTCCATGTGGAAATATATATGAATCTTGAAAAGCCTTATGTCCTTATGGTGAATAAGATGAAATAGAATGTGAAGTCCTTTGAGAAAAAATCTTCTCCATGGCCTCCCAATAAAATGAAGATAAAAGGGGAGGCAAGGGAATATGAGGCTGTTTGTTTCACATGTGGCATGAAAGGCCAGTGGAAGAAGAATTACACCCAGCCTAAGCAGTAAGTGGATGCTTCAGGTGCATTTTATATCTAAAGAAATCTATTTATTTCTAAAAAATTGGTATTTGATACAGCTTTTGGTTCTCACATATGTATCCAAATATTAGAACCAAGTGGTTTTAAGAGGACTAAATGGGGGGGAGGTATATTTTCGAGCATCCAACATCGCCAGACTTGCTGTCGAAGCTTTTGGGTACTACCACCTCATGTTTCCAATACGGATGATCTTGGGGTTGAAGTGTTTTTATTATATGATGTATGTCATGAAAAACATATTTATGTATCATGATTAGATATAGATGGATTTTTTTCATGTTTTTAAATGAATGTTGCTTCTTTTTCAAATAAATTATTTGTTTTAGTATGGGGAATTTATAGAATGGTCTTTACGTGTTTGATTTTACAAACCAAGTAATAGAAATCGATAAAAATGATACTTCACATAAATCATATGGAACCCAACTTTGGAATCACGGGATAGGTCATGTAAATAAAAAACACTTGACAAAGTTACATCTAGATGGATATTTAGATTATTATTAACTAAAACCACTTGTCATATGTCATTCATGCTTACAAGGAAAAATTGCTAAAGCCCCATTTAGTGGGAAAGGTGAAAAGGAAAAATAACATCTTGAATGAGTTCGTACTGATGTCTATGGACCATTTCTAGATGAAGCAAGGAGAGGGTACTCATAATTCATATCTTTTACTGATGATCTTTGTAGATAAGGATATATCTACTTAATGAGGTTTAAGTCATATTCATTTGATATGTTCAAATAATACAAGAATGACTTTGGGAACCATCTTGGTATGAGGATTAAGAAACTCTGTTTAGATCGAGGTGGAGATTATCTTGATCAAGACTTCATTGATAACTTATGGGGGTTTGAGATACTATCCCAAATCAATCCTTATTACATTCCCTAGTGCAATGGTGTGAGCGAATAGAGGAACCACATCTTTTTGGACATGATGAGATCAATGATGAGTCACGTGACTCTTCTAGTATCCTTTTGGGGATATGTGTTACAAACAACATCACACATACTAAACCAAGTACAAACTAAATCGATAAATATTATTCCATAAGAGTTCTATGGTGGAAATAAATCCATGTTATCTAATAAACATGTCTGGGGAATCTTTATGTTTGTCAAGGTCTTTTTTGTTAACAAAATTTCCCCCTATGGCACAAGGTGTACCTTTATAGGATACCATAAGGAAACAAGGGGATACTACCTATACAACCCCTACAAAAAATGTTATAGTGGGAAGATATGCCATATTCCATGAGGGGGAGAACGTATCCAAAAGAGATAGTGGGAGAGAGATATACTTTGATGAAGTTGAGGCTCAAGGTACACAATAGTTGGTATATGAGAAGATTTTGCAAAGCCCTATGGAAGTAAAAACTGTTCCAGAGACATGGGAACTTCTTAGGAGTATAAGAGGTGTTAGTGAACCATAACGGTATGGTTTTCTAGTTACCAAGGATGGATACTCATTATTAGTTGATAAAAATGATCCTCTAACCTACAAGGTAGCAATAAGTGTCACAGATGTCTCCAAGTTGCAAGAAGTCATGAATTATGAAATGGAATCCATGTACCAAAAGAAATTCTGGATTTTGATAGATCAACTATTTTAATTGTAGAATTGTTGGTTGCAAATGGTATTTCCAGAAGAATCATGACATGGAAGGAAAAGTCAATACCTATAAGGCATGACTAGTTACAAAAGGGTTTATACAAAATCAAGGAAATTACAATGACAAAAAAATTTCACGAGTTGCAATGCTGAAATACATAATAATTCTATTATCCATTTCCACTTATGATGACTATGAGATTTCGAAAATGGATGTCAAAATAGATCTCCTTAACAGGAACATTCTGGATGATTTCAACATGACACAAATTGAATGATTTATGACTCTAAAAGATGCCAATAAGGTATAAAAGTTTCATAAATTCATTTATGGATTAAAGCAATCATCCAGGTCTTGGAACATATTTTTTGATGAAGAAATAAAAAAATTATCAAGAAAGAATGTCAGCCTAGCATCTAGAAATAGTATAGTGGGAGTGAAATATTTTTACTAATAGTATATGTTGATGACATATTATATATTCGAAATGAGATATCAGTCTTCCACTTAGTTAAGGCATGGCTTAATTAATTCTTCTCCATGAAGGATATGGGAGAGGCATCATATATTCTTGGGATCAAGATCCATAATGATAGATCTATGAGATTTTTGGGCCTAATTCAAAGTACATATACTAACAAGATACTAAAGAAATTCAGTATCGAACACTCCAAGAGGGGATTTTTTCCAGCGTCACATGTCATCCATCTTTCAAAGAAAACGATTCCTCAAACAGATGTGGAATGAAAGATAATGGAATGGACTCTATACTCATCAACCATTGGGTAATCCATGTATTCCATTTTATGTTCTAGGATGGGTGTCACCTATGCATTGAGTGTGGTAGGTAGATATCAAGTTATCCCAGTTGAATTCCATTGGATGGAATCCAAGTCTATCCTTAAGTATCATAGTCATTCTAAGGATATTTTCCTATTCTACGAAGGAGATAAAGAACTTTTCATCAGAGGATATGCAGATTCTAGTTTCTAGACTGATTAATATGACATGATGTTGCAAATGGGATACATCTTCACTTTTAATGGAGGGGTAGTGAGCTTATAGATCTCAATGAATAGTTTGGTCAAATATTCTACAGTAGAGTATGAATATATCATAGCTTATGAGGGATCTAAAGAATAAGTTTGGATACGATGATTCATCTAGGAGATAGATGTGATACCTTGAAGTAAAGATCCCATCACACTGTACTGTAATAATACTACATCGGTGGCTCTCAGAAAATTGCCAAGGTCACATCCGTGGAAGCAGCACATACTTCCTATGTATCATCTCTTGAGGTATTTTTCTCATAGAGGTGATGTTTCAGTGCAAAATATTTCCATGAAAGGCAACATGGTGGACCCCTTGACTAAGGACTTGACTCGGTAGAAACATGATCATTATGTGATGTCTAGTGGACTAAAAGTCATCGGTAGTTGGCTTTATTCCAAGTTGGAGTTTGTAAGAGTTGGTTTCCTAGAACCAACTAGTTTTAATTTGATTACATGTATATTTATTGTATTTAATTATTAAACATCTTATTACATATTTTTCATTGTTCCACATGACTATGATGTAATAATGTCATAGAGTATCTATTTCAATGATGAGGTCATGGATGTTACCCACCATGATGAGAACCTTGAAATGCTATAAAAATATTCTCAAACATAGTTCTATGGTTGGATGGAATACTATTATGGGAAACATAGTATAAAAATTGTCTGGTATGAGTACTCATAATCATATGAGACTTCCTCCAATGAATTTTTCACTATGTAATCTCCGAGACATGATATTATGATAATAAACCGTCTAGTAGGAATTATGTATGTTTTTGTGTCATTAGATATTTCTATCTATGAGTTTGTGTAATGACCCTTATACTTTAAAATTATCAATAATACATGTCACAACTTGTGCACATTGATTTACTAAAAAAACCATCAAAATGATAGTTGGAAGGATGTAGGGAATGTTGGGTGCGACACGAGGGGAAAGATATTAATGGATAATTTGAGGAAATATTTTTCCCTTCCATTTATGAAAGTTTATATCTTAGTCCTTTGATTAAAATAGAACTATCGCGTGAAGTACCATAGCCATGGTGTAACAAAGATTTTATTTCAGGTTTTCAAAGAATGATGTATCAAGCATAAAGCTTGATGACATTATCATGAATCCTACTTGATGAGATATTGAGAAAAAGTGATTATATTAAATAGTGAATGTTCATATGTGGGTGTTGTTATTACGACTTTACATTATTTCTCAAGGGTTTCTTGACCAGTTTCTAGACAGTATTCTGGGAATTTTGGCAAGCCCTCTTAATGTGAATGTGAAAGAATCCTAGAGGGTCACACACTATGTGTTTTTGGTGTTCTCAGTTAAATTATATTTTAATTTAATCAATAAAATAAATGTTATTCTAAAAAACATGGAATAATTTTATTCAAGTTATAAGTACCACATAAAATAAATAAATCATATTTTTTTATTTTATTGAACATTTCATAAATATTTATTCACAAGTTTGGAAATAAAATATTTATTTAAGAGAATAAATAATTTATTTATTTATTCAGGTGTTCAATAAATGCTAGTGGAGTTCGAGTAGACCAGGCATAGTCTGGTAAAAAAATAATCATTTTCAAAATAGTAAATAAATATTTAACTAGTAGACACAATTTAAAACAATAATAAGGGTGATATTATTTTGTGATGTTGAATTTTCTTTATAATTTAATTTTTTTCAAGTTGGAACACCATAAATAATGATGCGATATTATTATTATGAGCCTAATTTGTCTCTAAGTTCATGAATGTATTTAATTTGGGTAATGAGATTAAATTTTGTAAGTGATGTACCATGCATATAAATAGAAAAGTACGCATATTTTTCCATAGAGAACACACCACATGCTTGGTGAATTGATAATTGATGAGAAAAAAGAAATTCTCACTCAAATAATTTACCCACGCCTCTCAATAACAAGAGACGTTCTTTAGGAACGATGAACAAGTGATCAAGAACGACTGACACAAGACACTCGCTTCGCTGTGATATCACCTCAGGAACTAGCGGGGTCGATCAGAGGACATCAGAACATGTCTGGATCACCGCTAGAGGGATTTTAGTTTGGATCCTTATAATCAGAACAAGATAATTCGGAAGGGTAATTCTGAATGATCAACACCACCAATGAAGAAAATACTGATGATCTAGGTATTCTTTTCATTATAAAATTAATAAAATTTATTAAAAATATGATGTAAAAGATTAACTAAAAAGGTTTCGGGCTACTCAATTCTTTATCTAGATCATTGATTCTCTTCCGTGGAGACTGGAATTCATCATCTTATTAATCCCAGAATAATCATTGATCATAGTAAAAATAAATGTTGGGTATCATCCCAACCACGCTTCTGCTACCCCAAGAACCTACAGTAAATCTCAGTTAAAATTAGGTAATTATTCCATAAATATTTCTTAATAATTCTGAATGGATGAATGTGCTTGAAACCCTATCACATTTTCACTAAAATAAATAGTCGACATCCATCCTTGAAATTGACCATTATCATATTTAAAGGGAAAAAGTTATGAAATGTCATTCTCTTAGTTTCAAATAAAAATTATGCATCCACATATGTACATGAGAAAGATATGAATGAAAATAAATTTATATTTTTATATTAATGAAAGTATTTTTATTATTTAGATTTATTTATAATTTTTATAAATATTATAATTACCATAAATTCTTGTGTAATAATAGTTAAACTAATTTATCTAACATAAATATAAATTAACGGATTTTAAAAATATTAATGGTGACATAATTTGAAGGGTTAATGCTTCAAAATCGTTTTATAGTTATATGTGACATATTATGGGGGTTTTATATCATTATATTCTAAATCATCATATATCTTCATGTATTTCCTGCAAACTTAAATGAATAATGTCATAATTATCATTACTATAAATTTATCAAAGTAATAATTATTAAATTATTAAAAAATGACTAAAATGATGGAAGAGGGAAAGGGGGTAATATATGGTAGAAAAACTCTCCCACATTCTCTATATTCATCAAAAGACATTATATATGTAAAATTATTACCCTTTAAGAGTGAAAAATATGTTATCATGGTTAATATTAAATAAATTAACTAAGGGGTTAAAGTAAATGATATGTTTCAAAACACTATAAAAACAAATAAAAATTATATTGGGTGGGGATATTTAATCAATATCATACACTTGGATATAACACCTTTCCATTTTTATGAATTTTTTCAAGAGAATTAATTTATTATAATTTTGTATTTTATGAAATTCTAAAAGATCCCTTCACCAGAACTATAAAAAGACACACATTCATTCACAATTTTATTCAAAATTTACCTACCTTTCTAAAAAAAAGCCTTCACATTCCCCATATAAATATTTTGGTCCATGTTTTTTATATTTTTGTCTCCGTAAAATACCATCATTATGTTCCTTAAAAAATGATCTTAAAAAGGTCTTTCGAAAGAGCGATAATTGTCTTACCCAATGTATTTTTATTTATTTTTTCTTGTAAATATTATATATCTATTATATTTATAATTAAATAATAAATTCAGTATCCTAAATATACTAAATGTTTAATATGATTTTGAAAAAACCATTACACACCCTCTTTTCGATGAAATGGGAAGTGAGAGCATCGCTTCTGCTTATGAACAATATTCTGTACCTAGGAAGTGATATAACTAATTTTTCATTAACAAGATTTATGGATGGGAATTATTATAGTTTTAATTTTTGAATATGATATTTATAACATAATTATACTTTGTTAATAATAATATCATATCTAATTTCTTAGTTTTAATTTTTTTTGGTAAATGATAACATCACTCATGTATATACGTGGACAACCACATTCACAAACCGATGTGATTCCATTTTCATTAATATTTTTCATGCATGGTAATAAGGATACTTTTGATTATTATATATGACTTATATTATTTAATAATGATTCTATAAAGGTAAAATATTATTTACCATTATTTTTATATATCCATCGAAAAGTGAAAACATCATTCGTGTGTATGTAAAATCTACCATATCCATGAACGAAGTAATTAAATTTTTTTCACTATATTACTTGATTTACACTAAATATGTTTATAATTAATATATATTATATTTATATCATTTTTAAGACTGTAAATATAATGGATTTTTATATAAAATAATAAGGACCGAAACCATCAAACCAAATTGTGCATGAAAAAAACAAATCCCACCCAAAACTATGATTCTAACAATTAATAGATAATAAATAGGTGTTAAAATATAATTATTAAATCCAATATGGTATTATATATTTCATTATGGTTATATATATATTTATAATATATTTATATTTATTATATATAAATTTTGAACATGTAAAAACGAATTCAAATTTGTGGTAAGAGTTTATTTCATATTCTCATCATTATTTTGGATTGTGTATTATTAAGCCTCAGCTATGGAATATTTCAATACCATTACCATGGTTTCATTAATTTTTTTACTATTATATAATATTTAATGTCCTTTTTAACCATGAGTATCTTTTTAGAATTTTTTAAAAGGAATATTCTTATTATTATACCTAATATGTACTTTTCATATTTTCTTACAACTGTATGAAGGGAGTGTAATTTTTGACTTATAAAGACTGAAGTATTTTTTGAGCAACACTAACTAATATTTTATTTGAAGAATCCTTTACATGTTTACAAATTTATTTCCATTAAATTTGTTTCTTTATAATAGATGATGTTTTTAGATTAGAAAAATGATTTTCAATGTCAATAGGTTATTCTCATTAAGGATTTTTAATGAATTATTTAATTTATTTATATTAAACATGAAAAAAACATTTATATTACATATAATATATGAATAATATGTTGCTATGATACCATATAAAATATCTTATTATATTATTTATGAATATTTTCACTGGTGATGTACTATTTTGATGACATCCGTCATATTACTTTGAATGTATTTGAAATACATTTATTGATTTTAGTAATTATTATCATTTCATATTGTATTTAAATATGAATTTTAATGTTGATTATTTTTCACCACATTCATATGAGGAATTTATTGGAACTATTATGTGATGGTAGGGGCCCAATATAGCCCCTCGATACATGGTAGGTTTTAATGAGAAAAACAATTAAGTGTACAAGCTATGTTCTTTCCGATTTATATAATATATCATTCTACAAGGACTCGATAGTATGATAATTATTTACAAAAATAATAATTTTCTAATTTTTCTATTATTTATTTAATATTCATGTGATTATTTTATTAGTTATGATATTCATATATATGCTTCAAAATCATGTGAGTATTTATATTAAATTATTTTATCATTATTTAATCCTAGCATATTATTCATCATTTTTAAATTATCAATTAAATATAATATGTTATCAATTTTTTATCTTTCCATATTGTTTATGACTTATTTATTCATGTTAGATTTCATTGTATGCATACCTTATTAATCATGAGAGATCACCCCTTTCTAATTATTGTTTATTAGAAGGATTCTAGGATGTGTATTATGATTTATTTGAAAGGATATGATAAATGGAATCGTGGTGTAATAATAGAAAATTATATATTGTGTTAATTTTTTTACTGTAATGTAGTATTCAAATATGTATCTTGATTTTTAGGTCTAATAAACTATTTTGTACTTCATGATCTGATTCTTTGTATTTATCACCAATGTGATAAAGTAACATCCTACAATTGGATAGGGGAGTTGTAATATTTATAGTTTTTATTGGATAATTTTTAATAGAAAAATGGGAACTAGATTATAGAAAACATAGATTAGTTAATGTAACCAAATAACAGAATTTGATAATCTTCCTAATGAAACCAAGAATATGATTTAAAAATTATTGACACATATATTTTAAATTTATGTTAGTTATTTCACTAGTTTTGAAATTATATTTTATGATTAATAATTTTAAAGAGTTCATGCTATTATTTAAAAACTACATGTAGTATAAGGAATGGAAACTGAATAAATTCTTGTATTCCATGTATGAATTTCGATTCTATGTAACATAATGAAGCTGGAGATGGAGCAATAGCTGTAGATGAATAAATTATATATATATTGGGATATGATACTGGGGATATAACCAATATCCTTTCCCATATGGGTAAGCATACTAATTCTCAATGTGGTGTAATAGTATTAAGCCAATACATGAATAATCAGCCTCTTCCATTTAATATAACTAAAAAACAATTTATACCTAAATAATAGATTAGTTCTTTAGAGAATATATTTATATTTTTAGGAATTACAAAAAGGAAAATGGTTGTTATGGATGTTTATCATATCTTAAGGGATTTATATCAATTGTAGTCATTAATTCAAAATAATAAATATGAGGAGCTAATAGAGGGCAAAAAATTACATGATTTAATAGAACATTTATAATAAAAATATTTTCCACATGAAAAATGATTAGATATAGAGAGAAAATTATTGAATCTATGGAAAAAGGAATATAAAAAAATTTCATTATAAGAATCCAACATTACAAGGTGAACAACACATACTATGGATGACACATGTAATCGAAAGAGAAATATTCAGTTTTTATTTCATGTCATCCATCCAATAATTGAAATTGAACAAGTCTCTTAGAAATTCTCATTATATGAGAATATATCATCATGTTTTATAATTATATATTATTAATTACCCATGAATTTTTTCTTTGAAGTAATTTCAGCTAAGAATAGGGCTGTTGAGGACTCTGAAAAGAACATAAAAGATTGGAATATGGGAAGAGTGGAATTTATAACATCCAATAAATGTGGAAATAATCACTGTGGAACATGATTATTCTGTGTGGGAGTCTTATAAAATTATTGAGATAAAGGGAAATGGGATCATGATTTAATGGAAAAGAGGGAATCTTCCAATGTTTAATGCTTCAAATTGAAGGGCATAAGTCACTATGAAAATGTTTTTCCAAGGCATTTAAAGAACTTTCCCTAGAAAATTCCATGATAGGAAGGCCAATAATGTGAAATCATAATAGCTGTTATGGATGTTCCTACTAATTTAGAGGAATATTCCTTAATCAAAACTTCAAATTCATTCAGTTCATTTTTTGATTATGGATAATAACATTATTTTATATATTCTAATTTTTCTATGAAAAATAGATATATCCATAGCACCCTATGAAGTAAGTTATCATTCAAAAATCCTAGTAGAATTATCATCTAAACAAATATGTTTTAGTTATTTATTAATATAATACATAAACATGACCTATTTTCTGAAATTATTATTATACATAGGGTGTATTTTTATATGATTCATGGTAAGAACTGTATTTTAAAATATAATGAATTTTTTTTTATAAAGAGATATAAACTATGATTTATAATGAAGATGTTTATTTTTTATATCTATAGGGAAACATTCATCAATGTCATGTCTATATCCACCCCCAACAACACATTTGAATGAGATTAGTGTGGTGGATGAGAAGACAATATTAATAGATTAAAATCATAATCTTTAAATTACTCATGTACCTATCATAAAGAAATGTGTTATTATATTCCCTAAGGAAATACCCAGACACCTAACAGAGCATATGATTGTGTTTTCCATTGATTTAATCTTTTAAATATTTCATATATCAATGAATCCCAATAAAATATAAATTTTGGAATTCGTTGAATTTAATAAACAATTGGTGTAGTTGTGTAATAAGGGATTTATAAACTATAGTGTTTCACCTTGGTTAACCCCTTAACCTTTTATTAAGAAGAAAGTTGGATATATGATAATATTTATTGATTATAGGGAAATAATTTCATTTAAAATACTGTAAAAGTATTATCTACATTGTGTTGATGAGTTATTCGATCAAATTCATAGTGGAAAATATTTTTCAAAGAATAAACATTATTAAGGATATCTTAAATTACAATAATAGAAGGAAGATATCCCGAATAAAACATCTTGGATATGTTATGGAAATTACATGTTTAAATTATATCTATTGAAACTGATTAATATATTTTATGTTTTCATAAATCGAATGAAAAAAATTATTTCAGGAATATGCTAATTATTTTTTCTGTGTATTAATGATATGTTAGTGTAATTTAGTAGTTACAAGGACCATGAGAATAAATTTTTAATCATTAATGAGACTCTTATAAGAAATTTGTTCTATGAAAAATATTGAACGTTTAATTTATTTCATTTAAAGGAAATTTTTATTGGAAATATTAAGTTAATTTATGGAGTATCATTTTATCATATAAATGAAATGGTTGTCCAAGAATGAACTAAATTAACCAATATACTGATGGTATATAGTTTCATTGGATTAGAAGGTTACTATCGGTAATTAATTTAAAATATTTAATGTTTTCATATATGTTAACCAATATTACGCATACAAGAGTTACATTTATATATAAAATGGAAGGTGGATAATGTTTTAAAAAATTAATGACTTGTTTGGTGGAATATTCAATTTTTACTAAGCAATAATGAAATGATTGATTTATGATATATAGTGATGCATAAAAGATGGGTATTGATAGTATGCTTATGTAGAATTATGAAGATATTACCTATGAATCAATACTATTTATGAATCATGAATAGAACTATCTCACTCATGATCATGAGTTGGTAACAAATTTTTTTTCATAGAAGATATAGAGACATTATCCCTAACGTAAAAAAATATGAGATATACACTAACCATTGGAGCTTAAAATACATCTTTTCATAGAAATAGATTAATATAAGGATAATATGACGGGTCAAATTACTCAGGGATTATTATTTTTTGATACATTACCACCCATGAAGGAATATAATATAGTGCATGAATTAAGAGAAAAAAACACAAAATTTTGACCAAAATGAGGATCGATAATGATCCTACATTCATTGAATAAAGAAAGAGACATTCTAGAATTATTACGGAAGGAAAAAACATCACTAAATTTTTAAATAATCAGAAAAACATCTTTATTGGAAATGATAACATGTTTTCATCCCATTGAAGAGACTTTTCAAAATAAAATCAACGATGTAAATGATGGGAAATTAAAAGGCTTCATATAAAAACTAATGATATAAAATTTGGAAAGAGTCTGTATGTTCCATTTATAATTGAGATGAAGAACGAATTTTTGGATGATTCTTATAAAATGAGTTTCTGAATACTCCAGGGAAAAACCATGATGTATAGTGATTTTAAGGAATATTTTTAGTGGGATAGTATGAAGCTGTAAATTTTTGGGTATGTCTCAAGATGTTTTGTTTTTCAATAGGTGGAGGATGATATATAATATCCTTAAGGATTCATGATAACACTTTTAATTCATATTTATAAATAAAATGACATTACTATAAAACATTTCAATGGATTACCAAAGATAGCTAGAAATAATGGTATTATAGGGTTTATTATTGATTGATATACCAAATCTGAACATTTATTCTATATAAGAGAATATTTTCCTCTTGAAAACCTTATTTAACACTATAATAATATATTTTTAAGACATCATGGTGCACCAATTTCAATTGTCTCTAATCATTATCCAAAATTTACATAACAATTCTAGATAAGTCGTTAAAAGGATCTTTATACTAAAGCTTATTTGATCATCCTATATCATCCTCAAATTTGTGGGTAGTCACAAAGAACTATCTGAACATTAGAATAACTTATGTGTTCATGGTCACTTGATATTCAAGGTATGTTGGATCAGAATTTACCTTCACTATAGTTTTCCTATAATAATAGATTATAATCAAGTGTTAAAATATAACCATGTGAAGAATTCTATAGAAATAGATGCCATACTCCTACTTGTTGAGAATAAGTTGGTGAAATAATTCTCATAGGCCTATAAATTGTGGAGGAGACAATGGAAAAGGTAAAGTCTATTTAAACCCATATCAAAGAGTCCCAAACCAAGAAAAAGTGTTATTATTACAACAAGAGAAATGATTTTTTATTTCAATTGGGGGATTATTTTTTCACGAATGTATCTCGATGGAATGATTTTATAAGATTCAATAAAAAATTTAACCTACATCACATGTATGTTGAACATTTTAATTCTTGCAAATAATTAGAGTGTTGTCTTGGAAATGCCAAAATACCTTTCGAATGTATACGATGTGTTCCATATCTCATTATTAAGGAAGAGAGAACCATACACAATCCATGTGATTACATCAAAATAAATTGAATTGGAATTTCATTGATCTTACTATGAGGTGCCTATCTATATTTTTGATAATAGAGAACAAGTGTCGGGGAATTAGATAACATGGCTAGTAAAGTTACATTGGAAGAATCATAATATAAAAGTGGTAGTATGGGATCCTAATGAAATTATGATGAAGAACTACCCACATATATTCATGAGGTAAATTTATATAAATTATTAGATAGAAATATTTTGTAGGGAATAATACAACACCCCATGATTTCATGAAATGTCACTTTTTAATTAAATTCAATATCTTTAATAACTTGCATTTCTTGCAACATTTATCCCAAACAAACAAAGATCTATTAATATGTTATTGTTATAACCTGGCAATTTAAAATGGTTATTTTCAATAGTACTAAATAAATTATTAATATTTTATGTTTTGTAAATATATAAATAAAATTCATTCATTATCCATTTATATAAAAATTTATTTTAAATAAAAATTAATGTTAAAAATCTATTTTTTTGAACCTAATATATTTATAGATTAATAAATTTAAATAGTCACTATTGGTGAATAATTTTATTAAACTATTCATATTTTATATTCAATACAGTTTTTAAACATTCTCCTAGAGGTTTTAATAAGAATAGGGAAAGAATAAATCCATTTTTATTCATAAAAAATAAATTTTTATAAAAAAATATTTTCATGAACTTGTATACACTCATTGTAAACTTATTTTCTTCTATTCATAAATAAAAAAATTGAAATAATATATTCCATATTTTTAATTATAATTATCAAATATGGTAAATATACAACTTTTATTTTTACTCATTATAAAAAGTATCACTGGTAAAATTAATCACATTATGAAATGGTAAATCAAATTAACCTAGGTAAAAACAATGTGTTAAGGATATAAAATTTTCATCCTAATTATTATTGGAATATTCTAATTCTACTCTAATCTCATTATTCTTTTAATTGACTCTTTAATGGATTCTATTAAATGAAAATGAAACTTATAATATTTAGAGCAAGGGAAGTAACAAAATTCCACTCTCTTAGATTGAAATATCTATTATTTATACACATTGTAAAACAGAAAGTTATAATTTCACAGAAATGTGTATTTTGAGATTAATGAAATTATTATCATGTTATAAAACTATTTATAATTTTTATAAATTATATAATTACCTTAAATACTTGTTAAAAGCTAATACAATATTATATAAAGTAAAAATAAATAAACAAATGATTTTAAAAAAA
The DNA here is from genome assembly GCA_963277665.1 of Viscum album. NCBI lineage: Eukaryota > Viridiplantae > Streptophyta > Magnoliopsida > Santalales > Viscaceae > Viscum > Viscum album. The sequence goes on along the minus strand of OY728125.1, from coordinate 643,534,924 downwards.
TTAATATTTATATAAATTGAATGCGTTAAAGTGAAAAACAATTTATATATCTATGTGACATATTGGGAGTTTTTATAGTATTATGTTATCATTTCTACATTTTATTGAGGTATTGGAAGTCAAATTAGATGAATGGTTTCAAAATAGACATTAATTGAAAATTATAAAAATAATATTTTATTAAATTATTTATAATTTTTTTAAGTCTTGATACTACATAGGGGGATAATATATGGTTTAAAAAATCATCCATTTTCCATTAATGAGTCAGTATTTACGATATATGCTGAATTATAACCCTTTAAGTGAGAAATATATGTTACGACATTTAACGTTCATATAGGATAAATAAGGGGTTGAAATAGTAGATTTGGATTAAACCTCCACAAAAACATGTCTTGTTTTTTCTTCTGATATTTCAATAATATCCTACCCTAGGTTTGAATATTTTGACATTTGGAGGAATTCAGGAAAAATAATTACTTTATTATAATTTAATTTTTCATTAAATTCCAATAGTTCCTCTTTTCTGAATTATAGAAGGACACCCATTCCTGCACTTATTTACTCCACATTGAGAATCGTAGCTTTACAAAACTTGTAACATAAATAATATAAAAATAATTATCCATGTTATTGAGGAATTGTTTACCCTAATATACCAACCTTATGTTACATAATCACAGATCTAAATAAGGTCTTTTCAAAGTGATGTAATTTCATACCTGAAAACTTTAAATTTATTTAAGATTCATTATCCTATAAATCCAATGTATTTATCATAAAATTATTGGATTGAAATGATATATGAGACTCATTGTAGTATCATAATAATGATGCTCAATATAAAAGAGGAGGGGGGTCAATTATAAACTTTAAAAATTATTTGGAACTTTTAATGATGAAGATGTTTAACAAGGTTAAATAAGGTAATTCATAAAACCTCTAGTTCTACACACTTACATAATTCCAGAAATATGATTCTAGGAATGCAATTCTGGAAATGTGGTTTCGGAAGTGAAACTTAACACAAGTTTACAGAGATAAAGATTCTACCATAAAGTGTATTGAATCTTACAAAATCATATTATACATGTGTAAGAAATTATAAGATATTTATACTTTCCTCAACAACAAAAATGTACTGTAAAACATGAAACAAACAAGTAATAAGTTGTAAATTTTTTATCCCAAAGAGAAGGGTATCCAACAGCCTTGGATAATGGTCCCTTGAATTATACTTTCAATAAATTATATATTACCCAAACTAGGATAATCCCTCAAAATGAAGATCGGAGTTTATCTTGCTATCCCGGAAAGCCCTCAACATCAAGGTAGTCAATACCTCTCTCTTACTCAGCAAGGAAGTCCTTGAACTTTATAGAAGTCAGCACCTCTATCTTCCTATCTTCGGAAGCAATCGAATGTACTCAGCAACATTCAGAGTTGCACGAAGAAAATCTGAAGAAGATGTTCAGTATGCACAAATCAATACAGTCTCTCTCTAGAAATCACTTTATCAGCAAGTAATCTATAGATTGAACAACTTGTTGCTCACCAAGTTGTGATCTCATTCAAATGATCTCCTATTTATAGGTACAACTCCAACGGTCTACTCCCTCCTCTAATGGTCATATTATTCTTTGAATTTCAGAGGGACCTGTACACATGTCATTCAAACAATGGTTAATTAGTAACTGAATGCATGACATCATTTTATAATCAAAACATGAGTAAGAAAAAATATGGTTACTTAACAAAAATCAATTATTCGGAATGTACGGAAATAAAAGTTCATATTCTAACCAAAAACTCATTCATTTTCTATAATAAAAGGATATTCTAATTCTGTCTTCAGAAGAATTCAGAACCTAAATTCTATATAATTCTGGAGTTTTAATTTCAAATAAATTTTAAGTCTTGAATTCTGTAGAATTCAGAGTTTGAATTCATAAGAGTTCGGAGTCTGAATTCAGAGAACCATGAGTAAAAAATCATAAGATTTCTGAGTGTAAATTCAGCGAACTCAGAGTCAGAACTCAGAAATTTCAGAGTCTGAATTCCGAGAACTCTGAGTAAAAACTCATAAGAGTTCAGAGTCTGATTTCAGGGGACTCAGAGTCCAAACACATAAGAGTTAAGAGTCTAAATTCATAGAACACGGAGTCAAAACTCATAGGAGTTCAAAGTCTGAATTTAGAGAACTATGAGTCAACACCCTAAAGAGTTTGGAGTATGAATTGAGAGAACTCTGAGTTAGAACTCAGAATGTTCGGAGTCCGAATTCATAGAATTCGAAACCTGAATATGGATCTTGAAAATAACAGGATCTATATGTATGTATTATAAGAATCCAAGGTTTTATATTTGAAACCAAATTTTATACTTAGGGGTAAAAATTAACAATGAAAAACAAGGTAAGTGTAAATTTCATTTTGGAAGGAAACATTTCCTTATGAAAGTAAAACATTGGGTAAATAAAATTTGCCTTACCATAAGGTGTTTGTGCTTTTCAAAACATGAAGCCATAGTAAAGTTATAAGGAAACCTTATTTCCTCAACAATCTCCGAAGACATGATGTAATTGAAAAGTTATAAGGAAACCTTATTTACTCAACAATCTCCCCCTTTTTGGAAATCACAAACATCCATACGAAAAAAACATAAGGAATTGAAAAATATATTTCTGGGCTTTGAAAATAAAACTTATCTCCCTCAACAAATCTTCAAATATAAAAATGACTAAATCCCCCTTAGGATTTGGAAAACTAAGGATCGTATTATATATTTTTTGGAATGAGGCGTAGCAATTTTTTGCATATGAAAAACTTTCTGTATAAGAACTCCCCCTTAGATGGACACTCCCCCATACATAGGGAAGTTTGTTTTTTTACTTAGATTTATTTTCCATTTACCCCCCTTTGTGATTTTCAAAAATAGATACAGGGAATGTAAAAGAAAATATGGTACCTGAAATATTAGTACAAAACATCCAAAGAAATGTGAGCAACCAAAATTTCATTAAGATTGGAAAAATTTATACAACATGTAAAAGAAAAAAAATCGGATTTAAACAAATTTATCCTTCCCTTTCCTTGGTAATCAGCTTCATCGCTATTATTTTTAGTTTTTTTAAGATCCTTATGATCTTCCTCTACTAGATTAAGAATCCGATCCTGATCCTCTGCTTTCTTCTCTAGATCATTGATTCTTTCATCCTGATCCTTGAGAATTTCACCCTGAGCCTTTAAGCTTCCTCTTTAATGACAAGATTTTCTTCTATATCAATCTAGAAATCTCTATCTCTATTTAATCATTGTGAAACTGAATACAAATTCCCATTTAGATCTTTTACTTCTGGAATTTGGGTATTCGATTTCAGATTTAACTTATCCTAAAAACTATTTTTGAGATCCTTGATCTTACTATCTTCAATGTCAAATGCCTCCTTGACACTATCTATGAACTCATCAAGATTTTTCATGTACTCTATAGTTTTCCTTGACAAACTGGTCTTATTTTTTCATGATATTTTGTGGGATTCGTAGTTGATGAAAAAATTATTCAAATCAGCCTCATGATTGACACACTTTTCCATCACCATGGACACTGAATCTGAATTTTGGTTTAAGGTGTGTTGAAGCATCTGGCATCTTGAATAAATGTTGGGAAAAATAGTAATAGTCCCCACAAACGTTTTCATAGATTTTACTATGAAATCATGTCTAATAGATGATGATTTCGAATCTCAAAATTTTCTTGGCGAGGGCTCTTTCTCCAACTTTGTAGCCTTCCACTTCGATGATCCACCAGCTACCTTCTACTTCACAACAGCTTTACTAGGTGTATCAAAAACCACTTGTTTACCCTTATTGACCTTTATAATGGTTTCCTCATCCGGACAGTCATGTTCACTATTTGACACCTTATCGATTTTATCTTCATCTATATCTTATTTCTGAGTTTCTGTCTCAGCATCCTCTGGGTGTATGAAATGATGATTATAGCTTTCTTCATCATTTATCTTATTCACTTCTTCTTCATCCTGGTCATCAAACCCATGAGTAGTAAGATTTGAAGATTCTTCTTCCGAAGTTGGTATTGAGAGTTTCTCGGATGGACTATCATTCTCATGGAAATCTTCTAATTGCTTAATCAACTCAGCGGTGTCACCACTGATTTCCACTTCCTCTTCAACTTCTTCTATTACTTCTACTTCTGTTTCATTGTCTTTTTCTGGAGTCACAAATTTCTTCCCAGGGGTCTCTGGTAAAGCTTCTATGAGGAAAGATTTAGGTACCATAATTTTCTCGGAAGCACTCTCCGCATCCTTTAGAAGTGATTGAATTATTTCAGCTTCAGACATTTTCTTCTTCTATTTATTTTCTTTTTCTTGCTTTTCAAGCACATCATCAGTCTTCTACTTTAATGTTATTACTTCAGCATGATACAAACCAAAGCTAGGCTCACCTACATTTTTTCTTCTTCTTGTCTTCCCTCCATTTAGCTACTACCTCATCCAGATGTGATTTTTTGCTTCTTAGGAATTGGTGGTACGGATTGGGTTTCTTTAGCCTCTAGAGTTTTTTTCTCTTCCACTTCCTTTACTTTCCTATTCTTTTCACCCTTATTAGAGGTCTCAACAGCCTCCCGTTTCATTGAGATAGCTTCAAATTCTTCCTCATGTAAGTCATAAAATTCTCAAGATTCATTAGAAAATCCAACATTCATCCTTATCAAAGTATCATCACTAAACAGTATGACTTTTCAATTCCTTGGTTTTAAACTACAAGGAATTTTAAAAGACTCCAAGCAACAAAAAATTAGCTTTGAAAGAATGGCTGGATACATAATGATCCGAGCTTTCAAATTTCCATTCATTATATTCTCGATCGTAATTAGAATATGCTTAAAAAAGTTGATATTTCTCAGGTTCACTAGAAAATCCAAAATATAAATATGACTTTTCTTCAATGTATCCTTATCGCCTTTTCTCGGAATGATGAATCCTTGATCCCATAATTCGAGAATCTGAAAATTGGTAGTGAGGTGAACAATCATCGGAGCCTTAACATCTGTAAGACCATGGCACTCCATTTCTTTCACCATAATAAATCTTCCTAGAACATCTGGCAACTTATGAGAACCACATTCAGCTTCTCCTTCAAACGGAACTCCAATCAAATTTACTGCCTTAGTGTACGAGAGAGAAAAAGTCTTCCCACAGATTTTGAAATAGAAATTACCTCTAAATTCTTCCTTAAAATGTTACTGACTCATAAAATTCGACTAGAAAATCTGGTTAAACTAAATCTTGAGCTCCAGGCTTCGATACAGAAACACTCTCCCATCAATCTAGTTTGATGTTTTTCAAGATTATAGAATCATACATGGTGAAGAAGATTGGATGCACCATCCTTTATCTATAAAACATCCACTCTATGATTGTCTCGATAGTTGACATGTCTTTCAGAGAGGATTCTTCGACAGACATTCATATTTGAGCAAGATCTGAAAAGTTTAAAATGGGTTTATGTAGGAGGGAATAACTTCAACATGCGAAGGCTTGAAATTTGATGTGGGAAATCCATTTGGGGTCCTTTATATTGATGTTTGAAGCGACGGTTCAACTACCCTGATTGATCTAACGGATGAAAAAACTTTTGATAAGATCTAACGGTTGAGATGATATCCACGAAGAGATTTTGACAGAATATGATGTTTTGAGGTTGTAACATGAACATTTAGATTTAAGAAAAAGTGAATACAATAATAAAAAAACAAATGAAAATACAAGCATGTAATATATGATTACGAAAACATAAGAAAGGAAACATAACTTTAGGATATGCAAGGAAGATTATTCGTAGTGAGGAAATTTGTTTTGATGAACTTTAGATTCTGAAAAAAAATCGATTATGAATTTTTTAAACAAAACTAACTACGAAATAATTTGTAGAAAAAACTATAAAAAAACTTCGTTCAAAAAATTTATAAAATTTTAATATAAAAATTTTTATTACAAAATATTTAGAAAATCATACTACAAAAATTTACATTATGAAAGATTTGAAAAATATGACTACGAAAATTTCCAATACAAAATATTTAAAAAATCTAACTATGAAAATTTTCATTATGAAGGATTTGAAAAATATGACTACGAAAATTTCCATTACGAAAGATTTTAAAAGATCTTACTATGAAAATTTACATTATGTATGATTTGAAAAATCTGACTACACAAATTTCCATTACGAACGATTTGTAAAATATGACTGTGAAAATTTTCATTATGAAATATTTGAAAATTTTGACTACGAAAATTTTCATTATGAAAGATTTAAAAAATATGACTATGATGATTTTCATTATGAACGATTTTGATCTAACTAACAAGATAATTTTCTCCAACTATGAAAAGAAGTTTATTACAATTATGATATTGGTTTCAATACAAAGTTAACAAGGAAAATTACCTTATTATTATCATTCATAACTTCTGTTTAATGTATTCAAATCTATTAGAGGGTAAAAATTTTCTGTAAATATCTGCATGTTGATCTTGTGTTTTGATAAATTGAATAATGATATCCCATTTTTGTGTGTGGTCCCTAAGAAAGTGATTCTTGATATATATGTTTTTTTCAAGAGAGTGACGTGAATGGTTTTTCCTTAAAGCAATGGTGCTAGTTTTATTACACAAAAGTTAAGTTTTTGTAAAACTCTTACCATAGTCTGTGAGTGTGTGTTGCAACCACAACACTTGAGCACAACAACTTCTAGCTGCTACATATTTATCTTTACTAGAGGAAAGTGATATTGAGTGTTTCTTTATGCATGACCAAGAAACTAATGAATCTCCTATGAAATGACAAGTTCTGGATGTTCTCTTTCTATCAATTCTATATCCCCCAAGTCAGAATTCAAAAAACACTTTAAAATAAAATAATTTCTAGATGTATAATAGAGCCCCAAATCCATGGTTACATTTAAGTAGATAAATGTTCTTTCAACTTCATTTAAATGAGATTCCTTTGGATTGGATTGATATCTTTCACATAATCATAATGAAAACATTAAGTCTGGACGACTAGCTATCAAGTAAAGTAGACTTCCTATCATACATCTAAAAGATGTTTAATCTACTGGTTTCCCAACTTCATCTAGATAAAGTGAATTTGAGGTACCAATGGGAGTACTTATAATCTTGGGGTTTTCATATCCATACTTTTTGAGAAGATCATTAATAGAATTGTGTTTGAATATATAAATTTCTTCTAGGTTTTTGATAAATTTGAAAACCAAGGAAAAATGTTAACACACCCATCATACTCATTTCAAAATCATATTTCATTAGATCCACAACGGAATCAGTTAAATATTACCGAGTTGAACCAAATATATTGTCATCAAAATAAATTTGAACAATTAAAAAAATTCTTGTCTTTATTCTTAAAAAGGGTTGGATCTGTATGTCCCTTAACATAAATATTTTGAAGAAAAAATCCTTTAATCCCATCAGTTCAAGATATAGGGGCTTTCTTAAGTCTATAAAAGATTTGGTAATTTTATAAACATTTTTATGATGTTTTTTATCTTCAAAACTAGGAGGTTGTTCACTGAAAACATACTCTTGAACCAACCTAATAAGGAAAGCACATTTCACATCCATTTGAAAAATTTTAAAATTAATGAATGCTATAGAGGAAAGTAGAATACGAATAGATTCGGTTCTAGATACTGGATCACAAGTTTCTTCATAGTCTATTCCTTCGTGTTGATAATAGCCTTTAGCAACTAATCTAGAATTATTTATTACTATGATACCATTTTCATCACACTTATTTCTGAAGAACCATTTGACTCCTATAACAGAATATTCCTTAGGTCTTTCAACCAAAGTCTTGACATTATTCCTTTCCAAATAATTTAGTTCATCTTGCATAGATTTTATCCAATCACCATCACTTTAATCATCATCATTTCTTTTTGGATCTAATTCGGAAAGGAATGATAGATGTTCCACTTAATTTATTAAGGAACTTCTAGTCCTTACAGGTTGATTTACATCACCATTGATACTATCAATTGGATGATTCTTAAGAAATAACTAATTTGGGTTTTGTAAAACCTATTTATCAACATATGGTTGGAAATATTCTAGGGTAAATGTTTCCGAAACATCTTTTTGAAAATTTTCCTTATTAAAAGAAACTTCTAACAATGGTTAATAATCTGTTTTTGAAAACACATCCGAAGATGTATGTTGAAGTTGTTTAAAAAAAGGATCGGTTTCATAGAATTTGACATGTACTGGCTCTTCAACAGTACAAGTGTTTTTATTGAAAACTCTACAATCCTTAGAAGTTGTGGAGTAGCCTAAGAAAATTATTTCACAATACTTTGGTTTGAATTGGTGAATATTGTCTTTATTATTCAAAATAAATACCTTGCAATCAAAAACCTTGATGTAGGAATTTTAGGTTTTTTACCATTCCATAACTCATAAGGAGTTTTATTAAGAAAATTTCTAATCAAAACTTGATTTATAGCATTACAAGTAGTACTTACAGCTTCAACCAAAAAATGTTTGTCTTTCGAATGTTCACTCAACGTGGTTCTTGTTATCTCTTGAAGAATTAAATTTCTTCTTTCAAAAACAAAATTTTGTTGGGGTGTTCTTGGTGATGAGAAGTTATGAGTAATTACTTTTCTACTAGAAAAAGTTACAAAATTAGAATTTTGAAATTCTCATCCATGCTCAATATGAATAGTTATCAATGGTTTTTTTTCTAATTTTCAACTTGGGCTCTAAAACATTTGAATTATGAAAAAGGTTCATATTTCTTTGATAGAAAATAGACCCACATAAATATAGTGTAATCATTCACTAAGAAAAATACATAAAATATGCTGCCAATTCTTCCAGTACGTGTTGGACCAAAAAATCCATATGAACTAACTATAATGCATTAGTGGTTGAGACTTCACTATCTAATTTAAAACATAATTTATGTTTCTTTCTATATTTACAAGGATAAATTTTTTTTGAAGAATCAAATCTAAGATCTGGTAGATCCTTAACTAGTATTTTTATAGAAAGTTTTCATAGGTTTCGAAGGATAAAGTGTACTAAAATTCTTTCCATAACTAAGAAAGATCTTCCATCGCACTAAGAAAAGGTTGTTCTCGGCTCCTAAGTTCTTCTATGTTTAGTGTGTAAACATTCTCTTACTCATTGGAAGAAAGAATAAACTCTTCCTTATAATTGTGTAGTAAGCACTTTTCATTCCTAAAATTCACAAGGTATCCTTCATCACATACTTGACTTATGCTAATGAGGCTATTCTTAAGAACCTTAACAAATATAAAAATTATAAATCCATATTTTTCTAAGAAGAATGATGTTACCTATAACAATAATTTATCCATTAGCATTATATCAGAAATATACTTTTCCTCCTTTCATCTTGATAATATTTTTAAAGATGTTTTTGTTATCATTCATATGTCTCGAACATCCCCTATCCATGTACCATGTGTTGTTGTGTGTACTTTCTTTCTTTTCCTGAAAATAAAAATATTGGAATTTTGGAACCCAAAATTTCTTGGATCTAGAAATATCCGAAAGAAAAATATTAGGTATCCACATTTTCATTGAAAAATAATATTTATTAATACCTAAAGACTGAGTTTTGTCAAAAGAGAATTTTTTTCCCAAATCCCACCACACTGACACTTAGTGTAGAAAAGAGCTCTTTGAGGAAAAAAATAATTGTTTCTAAAAACGGTTCTGAACTAGTATAACCAGAAACCGAATTATTCCTTAGAGGTTGAATTTGAGAATACATCTAATCAAAATTTTCCTTACCTAAGTTAATGTTTTAAAAACACTTCCTCAAGGAAAATATTTCAGACATCAGACTAATAACTAAATTTTTAACTTCCAAAACATTAACTTTAGTACTAGAGTTAGGCTCGAAAACATTTTTCATTGAAATTACCTTTTCTAGATCCTTATAAATTTATCCTTCTCAAGATTTATTTCTTCATGTTTTCTTGAAAATCATTAAAAATCAAGGTTTTTCTTATCAATATCATTATAAAGATCTGATATTTTTTTATAAGTATAGAATCCTAGAATTTTCCTTATCATGATTTTTGTTGACTTTAGAACTTTCATTCTCAAGAATCTTAGCAAACCTATAAACCTCTTAATAGGAAGTTAAAGTATTATCCTCATCAGAAGAAGATTTTTTATCTAATGATTCATAATATTTACAATCACTATAATAAGAATTTATGGATACATTGGTCATAGATTCAACATTGTGTACATTAGCCATCAAACAATGATTTCAATAGGTAGTATCGTTAATAGACCAAGACTCTTTTTTCTAGAAGATTCATAATCTGATGATTCTTCAGAAGAGTCTACACCACTGGCACTATAGGTGTCATTATCTTTCGAACATTCTTAGTTTTAGCTTTGTAGTAATTCTTTCTATTTATCTCAGAATGATTCTTTACTCTTTCCTTTTTCTTAAGCATAGGAAAATTAGGCCTTATATGTCAAGCTTCTTTGCATTCAAAACATGTGACTTCTGAGTCTTTATTATCATTCCTTTATTTCTTCTTGTATCTGGATTAAAAGTTCTTCTGTCCAACAATCTTGTTCATTCTTCGAGTAAGATTGGATAGTTCATTTTTTGAAGGTTCAATTCCACTAGATTCGGATTTTATAATAACATTCATTGATTTAGATCTTGTAACTCTCTTAGGAGTCTTGGCTTTCATATGATTTGAAGTTGTTGTAAAAGTAACACCGCCATTCGCATTCTTCTTCATTACATTATCAGTATCTCTCTTCATTCAAGTTTCATGTTGAATAAGTGTTCCAAAAATTTCATCAAGAGAAATCTAAGTAACCTTTATATTCTCATCTATAGCTATTATCTTGTATTCCCACTCATTGAGAAGGATGTCTATGATCTTGTCCATAAGAGCATCATCATCTAATCATTTCTCACCCATGGATTGTAAAATATTTATGATAGTCATAAATCTTTGTTGCACATTACATATGGGTTATCCATAAGGAATGAAAAAACCATGATTTTTAGCTCTGAGAATGGCTCTTTTAGTTTCAATAACCTTGGAAGTTACAAATTGTGTAACTTCAAGATTATTCCATATACGATTTACTGCTTCACAATATGAAATTTGTCTATATATATTTCTAGTCATGGAACAAAGAAATGTATTGTGTACTGTATACTTCAGTTGATATTCATGCTTTTCTTGATTGGTGAAAGTACTATCTTCCTTGTCCGGGATTTTATATCCTTCAGTAAGCATGACAAAATTTTCTACTCTAGTATTGATAATAAATGTCTTCATGCGATCTCTCCAATATTAATAATCATTACTATCATAAATAGGTGGTCTAGTTGGATTTAAGTTGTTAATGGAACCAACATTGATTCCTGCCATCTTAAAGAAATCCTTTCTAAACAAACTTGTTAGTAAAAAATATAAGTGAACAAGGAGAATATTCCTTAGCAAGGAAAATATAGAAAAATGAATAACTTGGTCAAGGAAAACATATATGTGAATATAAGTATTTCAGATACCTCCTCTAATACCAATTGTTGGATCAAAATGATAGACGTTACTGATTGTTGTATCGTAATAATGATTCTCAATATACAAGAGGGGGGGGGGGGGGGTGAATTGTACACATTAAAAATTCAATGCAAATTTTAGAGAGGAATATGTTTAACAAGGTTAAACAAGGTAATTCATAAAACCTCTAGTTATACTCACTTGCTTTATTCTGGAAATTTAATTCCGATAATGCAATTATAGAAATGTAGTTTCAGAAGTGAAACATAACAAAAGTTTACAAATATAATGATTCTACCTTAAAGAGTATAAAATCTTAGAAAACTAGAGTATACAAGTGTATGAAAGTATAGGATAGTTATACATTCCTCAACAAACAAAATGCAGTAGAAAACATGAATCAAACAAATAACTAGTATTAAATCTTTTAACCCAAAGAGAAGGGTATCCAACAACCTAGGATAAATTTCCCTTGATTTATAATTTCATGAATTTTTGTCTTACCCACCCTAGGGTAAGCCCTCGATACAAATATCAGAGTCTGTCTTGCTATCCCCACAAGACATCAACATAAAGGTAGTCGGCACCTATGTCTTCCGCAGCAAGGATGTCCTCGAACAATAAGGTAGTCGACACCTCTGTCTTCATATCCCTGTAATCCCTCGAATGTATGCAGTAGCATTCTGAGTTTCACGATTAAAATCTAAACAAGATGTTCAGTACGCACAAAGAAATAAAGTCTCTCTCTCTGGAAAGCACTCAGTGGCATGTAATATCTAGATTGATCAACTTTTTGTTCAGCAAGTTGTGAGCTCCTTCAAATGAGCTCATATTTATAGGAATAGCTCTAATGGTCGTCTCTCTCCTCCAACGGTCATATTTTTCCTTGAATTTCAGAGGGACCTATACATGTTTCACTCAAAGAACGATTAGTTTTTAACTAAATGATCGACATCGTTTTATAATCAAAACATGAGCAAGAAAAAATATGTTTACTTAACCAAAATCAATTATTTGGAATGTAAAGAAATAAAAGTTCGTAGTCTAACCAAAAACTCATTCGGTGTCTATAATACAAGGACATTTGGATTCTATCTTCAGAAGAATTGGGAACCTGAATTCTATAAAATTATGGAGTCTGAATTTCAAGGAAATTTGGGGTCTTGAATACTGTATAATTCGGAGTCAGAATTCATAATAGTTCGGAGTATAGATTAAAAAAAGCTCAGAGTCTTAATTCAAAGAACTCAGAGTCCAAACGCATAAGATTTCAGAGTCTGAATTCAGAGAACTTGGAGTCAGAACTCAGAATGTTCAGAGTCTGAATTCAGATAACTCGGAGTCAGAACTCATAAGAGTTCGGAGTCTGAATTCAGGAACTCAAATTCAAAACTCATAAGAGTTCAGAGTCTGAATTCAGAGAACTCGAAGTCAAAAATCATAAGAGTTCGGAGTCTGAATTCAGAGAATTCAGAGTCAAAACTCATAAAAATTCGGAGTCTGAATTCATAGAACTCAGAGTTAGAACTCAGAAAGTTCATAGTCAGAATTCAAATAATTTGGAACCTGAATTTGGATCTTGAAAATAGAATTCTCTATATCTAAGTATTATAAGATTCCATGGTTTTGGATATGAAACCAAATTTTATACATAGAGACATAAATGAACAATGAAAAACATGGTAAGGGTAATCTTCAATGGGGAAGGAAAATTTTCTTTATTAAATTAAAACATATGGTTAGTGGAATTTTCCTTAAGATAAGGTGTTTGTTATTTTCAAAAATGAAGTAATATTAAATTCATAAGGAAGCCTTATTGACTCAACAGTCTCCCCAAACACGAAAGAATGGAAAATCCATAAATAAACCTTATTAACTCAACATAAATAATATCTTGAGTGTCCTAAATATACTAAAATGTTAATATTATTATTATACAACCATTTTTTACATCCTTTTATATCTAATGGGAAGTTAACATTCCACTCATGCGTACCTACGACTTACTATCTCAATTTAGTGATACAATTCATTTTTTGTTACCATTGTTATAGATGGGAATTTTAGTAGTTTTAATGTTTATATATGATATTTATAACATAATTATACTTCTATAATTATAACATCATATCCACCTTCTTACTTACCAAACCATTCAGAATTGATAACATTGTTCGTTTGTATGTGTGGACTCTCACCACCATGAAGTGATGTGATTCGTTTTTCATTTATATTTCACATAAATTGTAATAAGGAAGAATATTATTAATTCGTAAGATTTATATGATATAATAATTATATTGGAGTGGTGAAATTTTCTTTACCCTTATTTCTTTCTATCCATCAAAAAGTGACATTAATATTCTACATACATATGTCTTATTGTCTCCATGAACAATGTATTCAATTTATAACTCTATTTTTATGGACTATTCTAAATATATACATATAATGAAAACATATTATATTTATATAATTATTAATATTATTTATTTTATGTATATTTGATCAGATTACAAGGAATGAAACTATCAAAGAAAATCATACCTGAAAAATGAAGCTGTTACAACTCAAAACATTACTTTTAACATTGAATTGATAATAAAACAATGATAAAGTAAAATTGAAAGTAATATTTGGTATGGAATATATGGTTTCAAATATATATATTATGTATAATAAATCTATATATATTAAAAATGAGGTTTGAACGCATAAAAAATAAATTGATCCTGAGGTAGGGGTTTATTTCACAATCTCAACATTATTTTTTATTGTTTACTTTTATGTATTAGGTAAGGAATATTTATCTCCCAACTCAATGTTTTATAAAAAAATTTATAATATTTTATCTATTCTATAAATATTTTTAATTAATTTTTAAACATTTATAAATTTTAAAAATCATTTTAAAAAGGAATTATCATATCATCTTCCCAATGAGGTACTTTTTTAATTTTATTCATAAAAGCGTGAAGCTATTGTTTTTAAAAATAAATGAAATGATATTATTTTCCCACCATCATGATTAATGTTTTTGTTGAGTCTTAAATTTTATGATTAAAAGTATAATTTGAATGAAAATAGTTTCTTAAGTATGTGGTATGCTTATAGATTTTTAAAAATTATTTTCATTGTGAAAAAGTTATTTTCCCCAAGATTGTTTTCATGGAGTTATTATTGTACTTATTTTCATAAATAAAAAGAACCCTTATTTTACTTATGTTCATTGAGGAATATGTGGTTTTTTTTCAATATATCTTTTTATTGGAAGGAGTGTGATTTTTTTGATTTGGTATGTACTATTTCGATACTATTTTCCGTATTACTCTGTATAGTATAAGATTAAGTTTACCAATTAGGGTTATTAATAAAAATTCATATGTTTGAACAAATATGATTTATTATTATTATTATGCTTCAAATTTTTCATATGTGGAATCCATTTTACTTAGTATGTGATAGGTGATTAACTTTATTACTTCTTGATGCATCGATAGGTCTTAGGACACAAACTTATCTAATTATTTAATGATGCCTTACACATTTATGTAAGATGTCATGGAACATGGACTTGATGGAATTATTATTATGTTTAAAATTTTTCATTTACACATTATGATATTAGTTATTTGATATCTATGTGATTTTTTTTATGATATTAATGGATAAGTTTTAAGATCAAGATATAATTGATGTGAAATTATTCTATCATCAATTATCCCTTTCATATTATTTATCATGATTATGTTATTGATTAAATGTCATTTGTATTCATATATATACCTTCTAATATTGTGTATTCCTTATTTTTTCACATTATATTCCACTGTATGCATACCCTTACTGAGCAACAAATATCACCGCTTTCTTATATTTATTTTTTTCTTTTGGTTGTCTGGAAGTGTATTATGACTAATATAAAGAGATATTCTACATGTAGTAGTTTTATAATTAGAGGAAATATTATTTTGTGTTATATTTATAAATTCAATGTAACATTAAACTATAGATATAGTTTTCCAAGACAACTAAACTATTCAGTCCATTGAGATGTGATTTACTGTGTATGGTGATAATATAATAAGTAACAACAGACTCAAGGCTAATGGAGTTAGGGTATTTACAATTTTAAATTCTACCATATTATGGTTTAGGTAGTTTTATGTACCTCTAATCTTGTAGTTGATGATGGTAGTATGTGATAATTTGGATTAATTGAATCTATATGAGCTTTGAACAGTTACATGAAGATGTTATAGGTCTAATGGTGGTTTAGAAATTTTTTTTGTATTAGTGGCCCTGTATCCATTTTAAATGACATATCAATCATAGTAATGTATACATGGATTCATCTTTATATCATTGACCACATGTCTATATTTACAGTCAAATTTATATGATAGGTGTTCTAGAGAACGAAATGTTTTCCTAGGGTACCATTCATTTTAGATTGGTTAGGTCTAAGCCAGTAAGAATTCATTGGATGAAGAACATTTATGGAAATTGAAAAAGTTGGTCATTTCATATTTTATTTTTTAATTTTATTATATGTTTTTGTTTTATTATGATCTTGTTCCATTTTTTTCTATTTTTACTATGTTCTTGGTTGTTTTATTATTTACTGAAATCCAAGTTATCGATCATCTCCCACATATTACATCTATGAAGAAGGTACATTTTAATGACGAGTCTGTTTATTCTTAGGGTCTTGTTTTTCCCTTATTCAAATTGTAGAGATAAGTGACAGGTCTTGAGGATTCTATATCTATATATGATAAATATGATAATGATCCAAGATTTGATCACATGTTTCTTAATGGTGGTGGCTTTTGGGTTCTGCTTTTATGGTGTCTTTGACATCATTTTACCACCTTATGACCGATGATGACTTGTTTTAGGTTTATTGGAATGTTGGAATATGGTTGATTTTTTGGACACAATGGAAATGGAAATTTTTTGGTGAAAAATTAGTGAATATTGATTGTGTAATGAGTTATGGATATTGGTGGGAATAATTTGTGTTGGATTCTATAAACCTAGTTGTTTTGATAATCTAGTTATATTTGTATAATTTCTATATCATATGGTGGGGAGGCTTGAGGACAACTAATAGTTGAATGTGAGGAAAAATAAGGTAGGTTATTGATCATGGGATATTGATTGATGGGGTTTTTGGGATGTATCTAATTTTAGAGATTAGTCCATTTGGGTGTGGTGGGATCTGACATTGGATTTGTATTTATCTTAGGAAGAGGTTCCCCATTTTGTGACATCTCATCCATTTTTTCCTATTCTATTATTATTTTAATTGGATATTAGTCATTGTATGGGCAGTTTATTCTAATAAATTATCTAAAGTATATTCATATCTTGTTTGAATGTCTTATAATTGGAATCTTTGGACATTTTTCATGGGGATTTTGTGCTGGTTTTCAATTTTTGTGATAGAAGTCTTTTATAAAAGATTATTGTTAGAATAAAGCTCCAAATGTTTTCAAAAAACGTTATTAGGGATTTTTAATATATACAATGAGTTTTATATATCAAAATTATCTCTTTGGTAGAGTAACATCCAAGATAAACATAATAGTGAAATTTTTGATTTATTAGAAAAAAATATTATCTTTTGTAATAGAATTTGAAATCAATATTTACAAAAATACTCCCTAAAATAATCAAAATAAATTATTGAAACATAAAGGAAACAGCAGGCTAATTTCAGACCAACAGATCTATGTGGGTTCAATATACTCAACATCCAATACCGACTAGAGAAATATAAAATTAAAAACCATTCATTCCACTATAATAATTGTGGGTAAGTGTTCAGGAAGAAAACATGCTTAACTATTAATGTATAAAAATGTTGTATTTTTAATAAAAAAACAATTAAATATCATAATACTAAAGAATATTTTTATAATGTTTTATTAAATATTTTTATATATAATAAATGTCTTTTTAAAATAAGATGTCTGGAAATAAATCATTGAAATATGAACTTCACAAAACAAAAAAATAATGCAATTTTTTGAAACAAATATGGGGTTTTCATTGATGTAATATTTATTTCTAATTAGATCAAATATGAATTTACAAAGTATGAGGTTGAAATTTTATAATACATTTACCAAAAATATAATTTCTTAGATATTGTGTTAACAAAAAATTATAATTATTTTTTCATATAATGTTCATTTTTTTGGTGGACCAAATACACATAATTACGATATCTATTAGGATTTTCATGGTGAGAAATATATTCCTACCTTGAAAACACATCATTTACATCACCACTGCTGAACTCACTAAAAATAATATAGGGGTGATTCAAAGGCTTATTTTTCATTCATGTTTACGTCAAAATAAATGATTGTCATTCTAAAAAATATATTAGACATATAACGACAGACCCATTTTGTGTAATAATGAGCCGATGGGGGTTTAATATAGAGGAATAATTTTAAAATAAAAGTTATCTTTTGGATTGTTTAAGACTATTACAATATATGGGTTCTACTTTAACCAAATATAATTTTTATTATAAAATCCCAACATATCTTGAAAATTGGTTATCAATGTATATTATTTATATAGGATACCAGTTGACTTATAACGAGAACCCCGTTAATGTAGGTACAAAATCACAATGATAATTCATAGTATAATCATTTTATTAAAGTTTAAATTTTAATAATGAGGTAAATTTTTACATTTAAAATTTTCAATTAGATCCCTGATTTTATAAAATCATTATATAAACATAATTCTGAAAAAAGACATTTATATTTCAAATAAAATAAAATGGGTATTATTAATCTTGTAAAACCGAAGGAATTAAATTAGTTGGAATATACCAAAAGTCTCCTAACGTCTTGAGAAAAAATACAATGAACATAATAAAGATTTATGATTTTGAACGGTCATATATTTCTACAAAATCAAATAAAAATAGTTCTATAATCATATGATGTTAATTTAATGATAATTATAATTCTATATTGATCTGAGACCAATGAAAAAACAACTCCTAAAATCCATCCAAAAATAGAGTAACCCAATGTCCTAAATGTAACAAAGTGGATATCTTAAAAACTAAAACCTAAAATTTGAAGAATCTTAGGTTAATAGATCCTTTACTAACCTTCCAAAAATATAACGATTAACATAAGGAAATATATTTTTCAAAACATCCTTGAATAAAGATGGAATATATCATTGTAATATATGTTGTTTCCATAATACTATAATGGGATTCACTATAGATCACATTTTTAGAGAAAATATTAACAAAGGTAAATAGATAAGAGAAATATGTATATAAATAAGGGACCTTTCCTTTGGATTTATAATGAAAATACCATGGGAGACGACCTAGAATCGTGTGATATGAAGTAGGAAAATAGGTCCAAAAGTTCTTTAGAGGGAGAAGAATACTTCTGGATGAATAATAGTTTCAAGGATCCCTCTTACTGGGTTTAAAATAATTGGGTGAATATATCCAAAGTAGAATATTTATAAACCCAAATATGTTTAGGCAACAAGGTACAAATTTTAGGTACCCCATGTATGTTGTTTTCACCTCCATCATTCATGAAGTTATACCTAGTCCAGGACATACCTGATACCCTAAATTGAGTAATTTTCAAAACCTATAGTCCTAGAATTTTTGATGGTGATACCCCTTTGACACATATTCTTTTGGGGCCCCTTTTGAATATCAAAATATGTGAACAATAGAAATTCATCCAAAAACTCTTGAGAAGATATCTGAATCCTTGAATGAAATATGACCCATCAACCTAAATTGAATTGTCAAATGAACCCATGTTTTAACCATTCAAATTTCACCCTGAATACCATAGATCACTATTATTGGGACTTGTTTTGTTATAATAATATCACTCTTAGGACTAAAATTAAGCTAGTTTGAGGGATATAACTACAAATATTTCTATGAATTTAGTAAATAGAGGTTTTTTGTGGAATAAATTTGTAATTCCTCATCTATTGGTTTTATGTCATTTGAAAAAGAAATCATAATTTTTTAGAATATATTACGAATTTATGTTTTCATTCAAAATTATCCTTATCAAAATTAAAACTGATACAATTTTTGTAACGCCTCGACCCCAGTTACCTCGAGTCAGTTCCTTATTACATAAAGTTGGCATGATTACAAGGAATCAAGTCCTGAAAGATCGATCAGTTTAGTAGTATTGGAAAATAGATTACATTCATGAATGTTACATTACACTTTCTAACATACAACAAAAAAAATAATCCTTTGAGAACACCATTGTTCCCTTAGCTTAACCCTGCATCTCAAAAATAAAAAAAATTCATGGGATCCTAGGGAAGTAAAAAAAACAAATGGGTGAGCTCAGATGCTCAGTAAGGGTAAATAATTTAGCAGAAGCTATAAAATTTTAAAGAAATATGTTTAATAAAACCACAGCCTTTTAAACATAAACGTGTACATAATATGGAAAAAATAAATCAAAAATTACCATATAAACATGCACATGGATATTCTACTAGTCGAATAATCACATGTAATAACTAATTTCATAATGAGGGAGTGTATAGTACCGTACTTTAATTTCTATGTCATGGCCTTGTACTAGGACCTATGGGATAACTATAACCAGATCAAAACCCAAAGAGCCTCTGTAACCAGACTCTATCCCATAGAGCCTCTGTAACCAGACTCCAACCCGGAGAACCTCTGTAATTGGACTCCAACCCAGAGAGCCTCTGTAACCGGACTCCAACCTAGAGAGAATCTATCACTGAACTCCAACCCGGAGAGTCTTTTATAATTGGACCCCAACCCGGAGGGCTTACTTTTACCGTTCCCCAACCCAGAACATACACGTCCAACACATTCATCTTAATAAGAGGTTGAAATATAACATAAACATTCGTATTAAAACTAGCATAAGAAATGTGAATATTTTTAGCATAAACCATGAATGGAATAAAGAAAACTCATCCATAGTCAAACATTTCACAAAACCTAAAATACAATATGGAAGATTTGAATCATAATAAATCAAATTCAAATTTTTTTAAAATTTATCGAATGATGTCGACATATATGAAATGAAATCAAAAGTATTTGAGATAAATATCTCCTTATATTTCGAAATCATTTATGAGTCAAATAATGATAAAGAAAACATTTATTTTGAAAATATTATTTTTATCTTGTAACGGAAGTTTCGATGATGTTATAATAGTGGAAAATAGCTTCACCTGCCATATAAGTTAAAAAATACATTCATTCCTTAATTTTGTTGAAAAGGTTATAAAGTACATGGTTTGGAAAACATAGGAATGATTAGTTTCAAAAAAATATAAGGTCAAATAAGGATATAAATTTTTTTACCCATTGTCTAGTAAATAGTAAAAATGACATGAAATAAATTTTATGAAACATGGATGTGAATGATAAAGAGGTCCCAGAAGATAATTACGTATAAACAACCTCAGATAATGAAGAGATTGTAGAATTAACCCTTACCACGTAGTAATCAATCGAGTCGTATGACCTAAAGTTAATAACCACCAAATATTTCATAGAATAACATGAATATAAAGATAATAATGATAATATATATCAAATGGTAGTACATAATAAACCACATGCAATAATTGGTGAACAATGGAAATCTCATAGAATTAAAAGTGAGGTAAGAAACCCCATACCTAGCACTTTCCTTTAGTCGAGGGTACGTTTAACCTCCTGTATAATCACCATTGTATGTTATTATATTATACCAGAACCCTATTCATATTTATTAGATCATACATGATTCATTTATGACTTTATACTACCAATTTAATAATAATTTTCACATTAAATTAACATTTCAGGTAATAATCGCTTTCTTTGTCATACGTATTTTAAGTTCTTATTCCTGACTATATCATTCAGATCATGATTTAAATACATATAAAATAAAAACCTTGATTCATATATTATATATATATAGAATATAAATATTTATAATCAATAGATATAAGAAATGGAAAACATCGGTTATGGAGACGGTAGGCCGTACGTACGCATAAACGTTGTTTCTGTTTTCCTATCGTATTGAACGGAAGTAAGTGAAAAAGATATATTTAAGTAAATAAATATATAAATACATACATACATATATATATATATATACAATAGCATTATTATGTCATATATTAAAAACTTATTAGTAATATATAATTTTTTAATCATCGTTGAATGGGGAACGTGGAAATGAATCTAATCGTGTCGTGGAGATGGTAATTTGTACGTACGAACGAGCGACAATATCTTTTCCTCAAAAGTGTCAAATTGTATTATATATTAATTTTACAGAGACATTATCATGTTATTTTCATTATTTATATACATATTTCTGATTATTATATCCATCCAAATTACATAGTGTTGAATAACAAAATACACTACGACGTGGAGATGGTAAGCCATACGTACGCACACATGGTGACATTATCATTCATATGATGTATAGAATAATTAATATGGTTATGAGATATTTATAATAACATCATAGTATATATAATGTACTGGATTCATTATTTTGGTATGGTAATAATAATGAAATGGTAAGTGGAAGAATAAATGATCTTGAAAGAGGGTGGTGAAATCATTACCTCTTCTTCGGGTTCTCTCTATTGATTTGACCAAAAAGGCTCAATAGGTTGGATTTCTAACAAAAGGAAGGCCTATAGGATGAAGGTAGGATAGTTTATAGGATATTTGGGCAGGGTTTGGCCGCTCCAATTGGCACTGGAGGTGTGAATGTTAGAGAAGGGGATGTTCCCTTTTATAAGTGGGGTGAGGGTCACCTTAGAAAAAACTTAAAATATTATTTTATAATAAATTAATTTTCGGTTTATAATGGCTCCAAAATGAATTTTTAATGGATAAGTTGAGGATGGGTCAAAAACTACTCAACTAATATGTTTTATAAAGGTTTGGGTCACTATATTAACCTTATCGTTTAGATTTAACTCTTAGTTAAATAGTTTGACATTTACCATGTCCCTTGGTATTTTTAAGTTATATAGTTAATAAACATACTATAAACATCCAAGAAAACCCCAAGTGGTTCATTAATGACATATATAATATTATTTAAGACATTTTCCAAATCCATAGATTTTTAGGAATAGAATACGAATTAAAAATATAATATTTGTTTCAAAAACTCTTTTATGTCAATTTTGGCACTATTTGCTATTTTGTTATTTCTAAATTTATAACAGAATTATTACATATAAAAAATTTCATTTAATCAACCCTAATATGTCATATTAACCTATAAAATTAGAGGAATTCATAAAAAGTCTCAAATTACATTTTTTGTGTATTTATAATATCAATTATTTTAATATTTCATTAATAAGTTAATTACTGCAGCATCATTGTCTCACAAATAAATTAAATCATTTAAGGTAATAATTTATAAATATAATACCATTAAGTAGGAAATAGTTTTATCATTATAATTAATATTTATAGTATAATGTATCCAATGTGTAACCCTATATTAAAAATGGTTTAGTCATTAAACATTGAATTTAACACTTTTAAACTTCTTTTAATTAAATAATAATAAATGTTCGTATCTAATACAAGTGGACCTAAAGGATCATATTTTATTCCTAAGGTTGTTTTTGGTTGAATTACACATATCAAATAGAATTAGGACATGTGTTAGGGTTATAATAATATCATTTTTACCTTTAAATACCCTATTTACTTTTAACCGTGGTAAATAAAAGTCAAAAGTTACTATTCACCAAAAATTATTTTTATCTTATTTAACAAAATTTTACTTACTGATATAAATCATGTCTCTAAAATTTTTGAAATTAAATTCATAGAAGTAGTAAAATTAATTTTTATTTAAATTTGCAAATGCTCCTAAAAGGTGGGTAAAAGACGGTAAAATTTAAATAAAATTTTTATATATCTGAAATTATTATAAAATGAATCCAATGA
The DNA here is from genome assembly GCA_963277665.1 of Viscum album. Taxonomy (NCBI): domain Eukaryota; kingdom Viridiplantae; phylum Streptophyta; class Magnoliopsida; order Santalales; family Viscaceae; genus Viscum; species Viscum album. The sequence goes on along the minus strand of OY728125.1, from coordinate 643,511,277 downwards.
ATTACATTGAACATATATAGGTATTATGTATCTATTTTGACCTAAAATAAATTCAAATGAAATAAATAATTATTTAAAAAAAAGGCGGTTTTAACTAGTAACTCCGTGTTTTTCACTATTAATCAAAAATTGAATGTTTTCAGAAGAATACCAAAATTTCACCATAAGCTAATTTTGATATTCTAAATTTAAAAATTAATTCTATTTTACAAAATTCAAAACCTAAAAGATTCATTTAATTATTTAAAATTAATTCCCATTGTCAAAACAAAAAAGCGTGTTTTTAAGAAATAATAACTAACAAAAGATTGATAATTTTTATGCTCAATTTCAAAGTGAAACTATTTCAAATGAATAAAATTGGATGAAATGGTAAAAATATGATCTGTTTATACTTAAAACACATTAAAATGTATAATTTATCACTAAAAATTATTTTGATTTAAAAATTTGTTTTCAGTTAAAATATAGTATTTTTCACTATTCAACAAAATATGAAAGTTATCAGAAAAACACCAAAAATTTATTAAAACTAAATTATTATGTCTCGATTCTAATGAATATGTTTATTTTGTCAAATTTAATATATAAAAGTCTCAAATATTAGATTTAAAAAGGGTTCACCATTAAAAGGCTGTAAAATTGCATTTTTTTAAAAATATTTCTTTTATCTGAAAAAAAATGAATTTTTTTTCATCATGTCTATGAAACTCATAATATGGATTCTAAATTTATAAGGATTATATAAAGTTAAAAATTTAGTTAATACTATTCATAACCTCTTTTGAACGATTAGTTTGGTAAGTCATGGTGCGCTTGAACTCGTTGTTGCGTATAGTGCAAGTTATTAAATTACTTTAAAGAAACAACATACTGTGAAATCATAGAGTGTTACATTATTCCCTCCATTAATAAATTTTGTCCTCACAATTTGAAATTTTTCTTCAAAAAAATGTTGAAAATATAAAATTCCATTGTGGGAAAACCCACATTAGAAATAGGGTTATTAAAATTTAGTCTTAATAATAAGAAAAGTGGAATGAAAAAGTCACCACCAAATTATGATCTCGATTAGGAGAACATTGGTTTGAATTAGAGACACATAATTGTATAAAAAGTTAAATATTTATAGGGAGTGATTGAAGTCATCAGTCACAAACAATTGTAGAATTGAGGGCATCAATATAGCGGCGGCGGGTACTGTAGAAGTACTCTTCACAGAATGGGCTTTTGCCCAAAAAAATGGGCCTACGGGTCATGTAATGGGCTAAAGGCCCACTGGGCCTTCGGGCTATGTAATGGGTCTCCCTCTACCTAGTTAAAGAGGTCTTTGCTTTGTATTAAAAAAAATTGAGGCTTCGGCCCCAACCTTTTATAATCCGTATTTATCTCTATAATTCATATAACCAGTATATTGTTTGTACAACAGTCAAATGAAATAATTCTATAATAACAACATAAGAAAACTAGACAATCCTCTTCATCTGTGGTTGTATCATAACTTGATTATTGTTCAATAGAATCATTTAAGGTATATTATGATGACTAGGACCTTGATTCGCGTAGTGTCCCAATGCCTTGCAGATGTAGCATTATACATTTGAAACTTTTTTCTTACCCTTTAAATCACATACTTGGTGTCATTTTTCTCTACACTTATAACAAACTCCCATTCCCTTTTTGAATTTACCAAGGTGATTCTTTCCATAGTTTTCACATATGGGAAAATCCTTCTTTTCTCTCTTCCCTTTTCCCATATTCCTCTCTTCCATCCTTTTCTTATCTTGCTTCCCTTCAAAGCCATAAGACTTAGATAATAGTTTAGTTATCTTATTAACACTTGAAGTTATTTCATCATACGTTAAGAATACATGGGATACTATTTCCCTTCTAAAGTTTGGATTAATTCCATGAAAGATATGATCCTTCTTATTGTTTGGATCATACGTATTTCTAGAGTTCACATTCCTTCTACTGGACACCATTTCTATACCATGGAATACACTAGGTCAGTTTATAAATTGTAATGAATAATCCCAAACTTCTATAATACCTAACATAAATTTAATTGTTTATGGATATAATCCATAATCATAAAAATATTTTCATTGAGAATGTATATACTCGTAAATCCTTCATAATGATTTGTAAAGAAAATGAGAATTATCCTAAGAATATCCCCCGGGAGTGTCGTAACCAAGAGTACAGCAAGGCCCATTGTCGTGAACTAGTTCCCATTCGAGTCTAGCTTAATGTGGTGGTTTTGGGTTTTACCCCTAGGTACATATGCTCCAGAGCTGCCTCTACCTGCTCGTATCATGACAAGGATTTATTTTCTTAGAAAACTCCTAAAATCTCTACATTACCAAAATTCTAGAAATTTCATTTATATTAATCCTCAATGTTTATCTTAGGGTACTGTGCTCTAGTCATTGTTTATCTAAATCTAGTGTTCAAGGTTGTTTCTAAACTTCCTCTAATACAAACTATAATGCCCCGACCCAAGTTACCCAAAGTCAGTGAATTGTTACATAACATTGGAATGATTACAAGGAATCAAGTCCCGAAAGGCCAACCAGTTTAGAAGTCTTGGAAAATAGATTACATAAATCAACGTTACATTACACTTAGTAACAGAATAGAAAAAATCCTTTGAGAATTCCATTTTTCCCTTAGCTTAACCCGTCATCTCAAACATAAGACACTTCTTGGGATCCTAGGAAAATAAAACCTAAGAAAGGGGTGAGCTTAGATGATCATTAAAGGTAAATAATTTTGCAGAAGCTATAAGCATTTAAGGAATGATGTGTAATAAACTACAGCCTTTGAAACATAAAGTTGAATAGAATATGGAAAAAATAAATCAAAAATTGCCATACAAACATGAACATAGATATTCTAATAGTCTAATAATCACATTTAATAACTAATTTCATATTGAGGGAATGTATAGTAACAGACTTTAATTTCGGTGTCAAGGCCTTGTACCAGGACCTATGGGCTAACTGTAACTGGACCCAATCCCGGAGAGCCTTTGTAACCAGACTCCATCCCATAGAGCCTCCGTAATCGGACTCCAACCCGGAGAGCCACTGTAACCAGACTCCAACCCGTAGAGCCTCTGTAACCGGACTCCAACCAGGAGAGCCTCTTTAAATGGAATCCAACCCGGAGGGTCTACTGTAACCAGTTCCCAACCCGGGGGGCTTACTTTTACCAGTCCCCAAACCAGAACATACATGTCCAACACATTCATCTTAATAAGAGGTTGAAATATAACATAAACATTCGTATTAAAACTAACATAAGAAATGTCAATATTTTAACAATAAACCAGGAATGGTATATTGATAACTCATCCATAGTCAAACATATCACAAAATATTAAATACAATATGGAAGATTTTTAATGTCATAAATCAACTTCAAACAAATGTAAAATTTATCAAAGGATGTTGACATAGATGAAATCAAAAATATTTGATAGAAATATATCTTTCTATTTTGAAATCATCTAAGAGTCACATTTTTATAAAAAACCATTTATTTTGAAAATATTCTTTTAATCATGTAAGGTAAGCATCAACAATGTTATAACGGCATAAAATAGCCACACTTTCAGTATAAGTTAAAAAATACATTCTTACGATAATTTTGTCGAAAAGGTTATAAAGTACCTTCTTTGGAAAACGACAGAATGATTTTTTTCAAAAACATATAAGGTCAAATAAGGATATAAATGAATTTAACCCATTGTTTAGTAAATATTAAAAATGTTTTGAAATACATTTTAAGAAACATGGATGTGGATGGTAAATAGGTTCCAGTAGATAATTACATATAAACAACCTCAGATAATGAAGAGATTGTAGAATTAACCCTTACCAAGTTGTAATCAATCGATTCATATGACTAAAAGTAAATTACCACCAAATCATTCACAAAATAATATGAATATAAATATAATAATGATAATATATATCAAATGTTAGTACACAATACACAACATGCAATAAGTGGCGAACAAGGGAAATCTCACTAAATTAAAACTGAGATAAGAAACCCCTTACCTTCCACTTTCTTCTGGTCGAGGGTGCATTTAGCATCTTGAATAATAACCATTGTATGTTATTAGATTATACCAGAACCATATTCATAATTATTATATCAAACATGATTCATTTATGACTTCATACCACCCATCTCATAATGAATTGCATGTTAAATTAACATTTCTAGTAATAATCACTTTCTTTATTGTACATATTTTAACTTGTTACTCTTGACTGTATCATTTAGATCATGATTTAAATAATTAACTAATACAAACACTGATTCATATATCATATATATTAAATATATAAATATTTAAAATAGATAGATATATAAAATGGAAAACACTGTTTATGGAGATGGTAGGTCGTACGTACCAATAAACGTTGTTTCTGTTTTCATATTGTATTGAAAAGAAGTGAATAAGATATATGTAAGTACATAAATACATATACATATATATATATCCAGTAGCATTATCATTTCATATATTACCTACTTATTAGTAATATTTTTTTAACCGTCTATGAATGGTGAATGTGGAAATGAATCTCATCGCGTCATGGAGATGGTAATCTGTATGTACACACGAGTGACAATGTCATTTTCTTAAAGGTGTTGAATTTGATTGTATATTTGTTTTACAGAGATATTAGCATCTTATTTTAATTATTTATATACATATTACTCATCATTATATCCATCAAAATAACATAGTGTGGAATAACAAATTACCCCATGACGTGGAGATGGTATGTCGTACACACACACGCATGGTGACATTATCAATAATATGCTGGATAGAATAATGAATATGGTTCTTCCATATTTATAATAACATCATAGTATATATAAGTTAATGTAGTTATAATTTCATAAAAGTCTCAAATTACATTTTTTGGGTATTTATAATATCAATAATTTTAATATTTCATTAATAAGGTAGTTACTGCATCATCATTGTGTCATAAATAAATTAAATTATTTAATATAAAAAATAATGAATAAAAAACCATTATGTAAGAAATATCTTTATAATTATAATGAATATTTATAGTCGAATTTATCTTATTTGTAACCCTATATTAAAAATGGTTTAGTTATTAAACATTGAATTTAACACTTTTAACTCTTTTTTGAATTAAATAATAATATATATCCTAATCTAATCCAATTGGACCTAAAAGATCTTATTTTATTACTAAGGTTGTTTCTTTTAGAATTAGAATTATCCAATATAATTAGGACAAGTGTTAGGGTAATAATAATATCATTTTTACATTTAATAACCCTCATTACTTTTAACTGTGGAAAATAAAAGTCAAAAGATACTATTCACCAAAAAATTATTTTTATCTTATTGAACAAAATTTTAATTTCTTATACCAACCGTGTCTCTCTAAGTTTTGAAATTCAATTAAAAAAATTGGTAAAATTATGTTTTATGCAAATTTGTTAATTCCCCTAGGAGGTGGGTAAAAGACTTTATAATGTCAATAAAATTATTATATATCTAAACATATTATAAATTAACTCCAATTAATTACATTGAACATATATAGGTATTATGTATCTATTTTTACCTAAAACAAATTTAAATGAAATAAATAATTATCTAAATAGAAAGTCAGTTTTAACCAATAACTCGGTGTTTTTTTACTATTCATCAAAAATTGAATGTTTTATAAAAAATACAAGAATTTCACCCAAAGATAATTTTGATATTGTGAATTCAAAAATTAATTCTATTTTACCAAATTCAAAACATAGAAGTTTCATATATTAATTTAAAATTAATTCCCGTTTTTAAACCAAAAAGCGTGTTTTTAAGAAATAATAACTAACAAAAGGTTGATAACTGTTTATGTTCAATTTAAAAGAGAAATTATTTCCCATGAATAACATTGGATTAAATAGTAAAAATATAATCTGTTTATACTTAAAAACCATTAAAATGTATAATTTAGAATTATAAATTATTTTTATTAAAAAAGTTGTTTTCAGTTAAAATATAGTATTTTTCACTATTCATCAAAATATGAATGTTATCCGAAAACACCAAAAACTTGTTGAAAATAAATTATTATGTCCCAATTCTAAAGAAGAAGTTTATTTTTTCAAATTGAATATATAATTGTTTCAAATATTGGATTTAAAAATGGTTGACCATTAAAAGGTGGTAAAATTGCATTTTAAAAAAAATACTTCTTTTATCTGAAAAAAATGAATTTGATTTTTTCATTATGATCAAGATTCTCATAATATAGAATCTAAAATTAAAAGGATTATATAAATATCGAAATTTATTTATTTCTATTCATAACCTCTTTTGAATGGCTAGTTTGGTTAGTCGTGGCGCACTTGAACTTGGTGTTGCGTGTAGTGCAAGTTATTGAATTACTTTGAAAAAAAACATACAGTGAAATATTGGGGTGTTAAAATTTTGTTTAATTATTATCCTTTTAAATTAGTGTTGTTTGTATCATCAAATTGAATTTTTATTTGAGTAATTTAAATAATATAATTTAAGAAAAGAATTTCATATATTGGGAAGAATTACATGGAACAGTCTCTTTCATTTAGGAATTATATTCTATATTTTGCACCATTGTTTACTTCCTAGTTACTAAGTTAGAGTAGAATATCATAACTATTTTGAATGTATTATTTCAAACCAATGTTGACCCAAATGGTGATAATTTTTTCATTAAATAATTTAATACCTTTAATAATAATCAATATTTTAACAATACAAAATTTTTGTGTCAAATAGTGTAATGAGTGAAATTAATTATATGGGGTTTTACTTTGTCACAAACCAACCCGGGTCAACCTTGAATCGGTCACCCGAGCCGATCAATAACATGGCCTGAGAGGTGTTCCTGATCCTCCCTGGCTAGCGATAAGCGTCAGGGCATCAACAGAGGGTGTGAGAATGATTTCTCCTAGTATAAATAAATAAAGAAGTAGAAATAATATAGAGCAGCACATAATAAGTAAAACGAACAAAAAAACCAAACAGGAACAAAAGAAAAATAAAACTAACCAAACCTGACGTCTAAACTACCTCCATGTGACCCCACGGGTCACTCTCCGACTCAATAATCAAGTGTCACCCAAGGCGACTGCACTCATGTTGTAACCTGCACAAGCACTAAAACAGAAAAGAACTATAGGAGTGAGTATTAAAATTCAGTAGGATAGCCTGATATCTATTCCCAATGCACTAACTTTAAAAATAAAAGAAACATCATTTCATGTTTGAAATTAAATTTATAAAAGTATGGTTTTCTACATGTTACTCAAAAACAATTATGAGTCATTTCCCCTATTAATTTCTCAAAAACCCAATTCAATCTTTTAGTGAGGCATTAGCATTTTTCGAAGGGGAAGTGATGTTTAAATTTTCAATTTTCACAAAAATTATAAAACACTTTTATTTGAAAATAATTTTCATCAGCCAATTTAAAACCACAAATCACTTTCTTGTAAAAACACTACATATGAAAATGCTACAGTAGTTACTCAGTAAGAGCAATGAAAAGAAAATATATACAAGTACCATATTCATCATAGCAAGTAACTGAAAAGTCACAGACATGGGTGAATATAAGTGATCGATAATAAACTAGAAGACACCATTACATGATAAATCATACCCGTTGACATGTCACTCCTGATGAAATCAAAACACTCAATAAACTTGACCATCCATTCTTAGGCAGGCCGAGGTAAAATCCTATAGTAATAAACCCAATATATCCACCTACTATGGGCCACTGGTCAATACCATAACCTACCAGTGCAGTAATCATTCGTAGAATATTCTCTCAATATTCCAGATTCCCTTTTCTCAAGTGTTTGTAAAGGGTGTGATCCAACTGATGCTAACCGAGCATCCAATCAGATATATATATAAAGCACAACAGGAATCACCCCGAGTTACACCATGGGACAACCTCTTGCCTTTAAACTACTCAAGTACCCTAGAGCCTCTAAGTGCAGCCTCCAAAATAGTCAATTGAATCCAAGGAAGGAGAGTTATCCTAGGAGGGTTTTTCTCAAAACATTTTTATCTTTTTCCAAAAAGTGCCAAAAGGGAATTAAATATATTTCACAATAAACAATTTAAAAAGAACCAAAATGGTTGTTCATGTTTTAGAAGAAATAATTTATCATTAAAACTAGAAATATAATTGAAATTATTTGAATTATGTTTAAATTCCAAACTAGAACTCTTTCACTACTGGGTGCCCATTCATCATGAAAATATTTCAAGTGTCCGGTATAAAAAACGGCTCTTTTTACACCAAATAATCATTTAAAAATGAATTGTCATATATTATCTCAAATTTATCAAAATTAATTATATATTTAATTTCAACAAATATTGTGTGCAAACAGTAGAAAATAATGTAACTTAAATTTTAAAAAGAAGTGCAATGGGAACCTACCTGAACTCGCATCATGAATGCAACAATGCGACAACGTGACACACCTCGCACAGGTGCACAAGCATGAAAAAACTGATGATCATAGTAACACAGGGTTACCCTGCCAATGTTATTCAACCAAAAAGATAAAATAAAATACATGAACACGGACTAAAAATTCCATATGAACAAACAGCACAAAAGAACCACCTTGACCTACTTTCAATTCATGACTCACGCCATTCGTACTATTTAATAAGTCACTTTAAAATTTATAAAACAAATATGAAGAGACAGACAATTTTACACACCCAAAACCAATTTCCCACATTGTTAGAACTACTCACACATTTTGTAAAACCACATAAACAAATTATAAAATATATTCAAGCGGTATAGCAAAAGATGTAAATATAAAATCCAACCCATCTTTTATTTTTTTTCCAACACGACATAAATCAACTACACACCCAAAAACCTATTCTAAGGCCAAAAGCACACCAATAACATGTCAAAACAGAATAAACATCCCTCGCTCAACATAATAAAATACTAATACAAGACTAAACATGGGGTTTTCACCAAAAATTCACGCCACCATATATGATTAAGCCACCAAAAAAACTAACAAAAGATAAACATCAAGAGTCCCAATTTTGCGCAAAACGAATAAATTAAAGAACATGATAATTTAATTAACCAAGAAAATTAATTAATTAAATAATATTTAAATGCATAAACAGCTACCTATTTGTAGAAAAACGTCACTTCCTTGGTATGAAACTCCATCTCACTACTACCATTCCACAACAAACCCAGATTGAATTCTAAAATCCATACAGCGAACCAAGTTCATCACAATTGGACCCGAAAAACATAAAACCATAATAAAAAACTGTATTAGAGGAAGAAAACAACCAATCAAAGTAGAGAGAACCTGCGATAGGGGTTGCAGGAGGCTGGTAGAGCGAGACATGGGTTAATAGGATGTGCGTTGCGCCAGAAAAAAGGGGGGTCTCACCAGAGGTGCACCTGGAAGGGGGGTTGGCATCGTCGGAAGGAAGCATCGCTGGGAAGTGTGTCGCTATATGGGGAGGTTGACCGAAATTCCGAAGAAGAAAAAGGTTTCATGCTGGGGGTCGCGTGCACTTGGGGAGTCTGTCAGGAGGTGCTGCATGCCGGTGGGATTCACATGAGAGGGTGGGTGGCCAGACTGGGAGGAGGAGTAGGGGCGTCGTGCACTGCTTGCTAGACGGGAGGGGACACGTCGTTCTGATTTTCCGGAGCAGAAGAGGATTAACTGAGGACCTGGGGAAGGCCGACACTGGGCGAGGGTGACGGGGAGGGCCGGTGCGGGGGTGCGTAGTGAGGGCGACAGGAAAGGGGGTGCAGGTGATCATGGGCAGGGTTGGCTGGCGACTGGTGGTCTAGCGCTACGCGCAGGAAACTTGGAGGAGGGGGTTGTCACGTGGCGGATGAGAGAGGGGGAAAGGGGAGCGGAACACTAGGGGTTAGGTTTTTTTTCTTTTTATTATAATCAAAATAGTTATAATAATAAAGTAAATAATAATAATAATAATACAAAAATGATAGAAATAATAATAATAATAATAATAACCTGTACATAATGATAATAATAATAAGAACACTAGAATTAAAATAAAATTCTTTCTCAATAATTATAATAATAATAATATTAGTAAAAAGAAGATGATAATATTAATAAAAACAAAACAGTACTAATATAAACTAAATGTTATTTAAAATGAACTCTTTTTTTCATTTCATTTTGGATATTGATAATAATAGGTTAACCGCGCAGTCTCCAGGACCGAATGCATGGTCACTGCTAGCAGTGCATTGACCACACACTGTCCTGAGACCTGAAAAAAATATAAAGCTTCGAAAAAGTTCCAACAGGGACCCAACTAAACATCATCCAAATGACACGAGACCAATAACAAAAATAAAATAACTGGTGTATGTGGCCAGGGTGTGACATTTGTCCCTACCACAAACACTTTCTGCCCCCAGAAAGTCACCAATCCAATAGTTAACACAACTCAAGTCCATGCCCAGACCAAGCCAAAGGAAACTGAGAACCGCAGGTGACAATTCCCAACACATGTAACACCCAAAAAATTTAAGTAGAACCCACAACAGAACAACGAGGGGAGAACAGGAGATGGTTCACCCCACCACAAGAATTCCACTAATATGGAATCCTAAAGACCTGAAGACACCACCCTCAAGGGGGGCCAATGCTGGATCTCCCAACCCAAAATAATTCAATTTATTCACATGGAACAAACAACACTCTAGAGATTTTAAGCGGAAATCTTGCTACGAAACAACCCAACAACCTAAGGATGAGAAACTAACTCAAAACCTCCCACACCGACCAAATAAGAATACTCGCCACAACCAGGGACTAGGGAATCCCTAGACAGAACTCAACCCACATTCTCAATGCCAACATAACAATTATACCACTAGGGTTAAAACCATTGTGGGGGAAACCGGCACACCAGAACACAGGGATGGAGGAATCCACTATGAAACTAAAACACACTAAAGGAAAGCTCATGGAGAGGCGTCCGAACTAAGATAGGGTCCAGAAGCACACCCATTAATTTTACGAAACTGAACATTACCCAAACAAACAAAAATGAGACCAAACTACCAATCAGGACGCATATATTTATTTATAGGTCCAACACCCCTCATGGAATCCGAATGATTTAGAAACCACCATTAGAGCAGATAGTGCTGCTTGTATTGAGGTAGAATCAGCTCATCACACAACCACAACAAGATTGATCTTAAGAAGAAGATAGGAACATAACAAAAAAACATTGAATATTTCCATCCCAAAATTGATAAAAACATCTGGACAGATGTTCCATACACACTCAGCAACTCCTAACTATGTGCAATCTTCACCTTGAAACCTGTGGTTGGGGCCCTGATGGCTAAAGCATCTCCTGCCTGAATGTTATGCATTTTCATCCTCCGGTCCCTAACTCCTAACTCCCGAACAACACTTCATCCAAAACTCTCACCGGTGGCCCGAACAACCACACAGTAGAAAGACTTCGGAGGGATGCAACAAGACAACTTAGAATGCCTGAACCGGACAAACTAGTGGCATGCTTGAGAATGGTCCAACAAACTGGGAGTCGGTACAGACAAAGGTTCTTTCCATATGAGGAACCTTCACAAGAGTCGACCCCCGCCAACTACACCTAGACTATAATGATGATGAGACATCCCACCATTTCTAGTCCAAAACTGAACTCTCAACTAAATCTAGGAAGGTACCAACCTTAACTACCCCGAGAGTTCCCAACAACCCGAAGAATCACTATCTTTCTAAACTACACAACAACCTCTAACAGACAGAGATTACCTTGACAGGTAGGCAACACACTAAATAACTGGGAACTGGATATAACCCATTAACAAATTTTGGAGTCTTTTTGGGAGGCATACTCATATCATCACAAAAAAAACCATTGAAACTAGCATCATGCCAAAACTCAATCAAATCAACAACACAAGACAAGGGAAATAGGCCCATAGGCCACACAAAAAAAAAATAATAATGAATAAGTTTTCAAAAACCATTATTTCTTTAAAATATTAAAACCCACCTATGGCACCTTATGAACCGTCACATGTGTGTTCAATAAATCTCACTCACATCATCTGCGAAAAAGTACCCCCGCGCACTATTCATACATACCCACGCACGTGTCACCCTCCATAAAGAGTTCCAATGTTCAAGAACATATTTTCCTTACCCAATACCAACACATACCAATTTTTTTCCAAACTGATACACTTTCCCTATAAAAACTCCCTTCGCTAGTTTCAAGACAAAATAAGAGAAACACTATAAAATTTCAAAACCAATTTCAATTTTATCGCACTCAAATCAGTCGAGATTAAAAAAAAAGACAAAAAATAATAACCCACTGGAATGAGGAACTAGTGAATATGTCTAACCCAGCAACATGGTGGTGAGCCACACCCCAAGTAAAGCATAACACAAAGAGGACCTTGATCTAGACACTTGGACTTCACCGAGGCCCCCACCCCATGTGAGGCCGCAATGTGAACCAATTATCCCTCCATATTCATTCCTCAATCCAAAACAACCAAAGATAAAAGATTCAAATCCCGAACTAACACTGGTAACTCAGGTCTTATCACGAAAGGTGGTGATAAAGCACAGACCTGTAACCTACCTCCTGAGCCCCGACAGTCCTAACCTCCTTCTACTAGACATACCGAATAAGAAAGGGTTCTCTAAAAAGAAAGGTCCGTAAGAGCCGACCTCCTCTGATACCATTTTGTCATGAACCAACCCGGGTCGACCCTGAACCGGTCACCCGAGCTAGTCTACGACATGGCCCAATAGGCTTTCTCAATCCTCCTAGGCTGGAGACAAGCATCAGGGCATCAACAGAGGGTGTGAGAATGATTTCTCCCAATATAAAGAAATAAAGTAGCAGAAATAATAAAGAGAATCACATAATAAGTAAACCGAACAAAACAAACAAACATGAACAAATGAAAAATAAAACTAACCAAACATGAATTCTGAACTAACTCCATGTGACCCTGCGGGTCACTCTCCGACTCAATGATCAAGAGTAGCCCAAGGAGACTGCACTCAAGCTGTAGCCTGCACAAACACTAAAACCAAAAAAAAACTATAGGTGTGAGTATTAAAACTTAGTAGTCTATCCCAATATCTATTCCCAATGCAATATCATTAAAAATAAAAGAAACATCATTTCAAGTTTGAAATACAATTTATAAAAATAGGGTTTTCTACATGTTACTGAAAAAAAATTATGAATCATTTCCCCTATTCTTTTCTCAAAAACCCAAGTCATTCTTTTAGTGAGACATTAGTAGTTTTAAAATGGGAAGTGATGTTTACATTTTCAATTTTCCCAAAAAGTATAAAACACTATTATTTGAAAACACTTTTCATAAACCACATTAATACCACATATCACATTCTCATAAAAACACTACATGTGAAAATTCTACAGTAGTTACACAGTAAGGGAAATGGAAAAAATATATATACAACTACCATATTCATCACAGTAAGTAAATGAATAGTCGCAGACATGGGTGAACCTAAGAGATCAGGAATAAACCAGAAGACAACAATAAATGAGAAATCATCCTCGTTGACATGTCACTCATGATGAAATCAAAATGCTAAATACCCTTGGACATCCTTTCTTAGGAAGGCTGAGGGAAAATCCCATTGTAATAAACCCAATATATCCAACTACTATGGGCCACTGGTCAGTACCTAACCTACTAGTGCAGTAATCATTCTTAGAATATTCTCTCAATAAGACAGATTCCCATGTCTCAAGTTTTTGAAAAGGGGGTGAGCTAACAGATGCCAACCGAGCATCCAATCAGATATATATATATATAAAGCACAATAGGCATCACCCTGAGTCACTCAATGGGACAACCTCTTGCCTTTAAACTACTCAAGTACCCAGGAGCCTCTAAGCATGGCCTCCCAAATAATCAATTACAACCAAGGCAATATTGTTATCCTAGGAGGGTTTTTATCAAATATTTTCCCGTTTTTCCATAAATTGCCAAACAGGAATTAAATACATTTCACAATCACCACTTTAAAAGGAACCAAAATGTGTGTTCATGCTTCAGAAGAAATCATTTATCATTAAAACCAGAACTATAATTGAAATGCTTCGAATTATGTTTAAAATACAAATGGGAATTCTTTCACTACTGGGTGCCCGTTCATCAAGAAAATATTTCAAGTGTCCTATGTAAAATAAATGGAACTTTTACACCAAATTGTCATTTAAAAATTAATGGTCTTATATTATCTCACATTTATTAAAATTAATAAAATATTTAATTTAAACAAATAGTGTGTGGGAAAAACATGAAATAATATAACTTAAATTTTAAAAAGCAGTGCAATGGGAACCTACCTAGACTCGCAGCTCTAATGCGACAATCCGACAACACGACATGCCTCACACATGTGCAAAATCACTCACAAGCCGATGATCATGGTAATGCGGGTTTACCTCGCCAACGTGCTGCAACCACGAAGATAAATAAAATTCATGAACACAGACTTAAAACAATCCATACGAAAAAACAGCACAAAAGAATCACATCGACCTACTTTTAATTCATAACTCGAACAATCCGTACTATTTAATAAGTCACTTTAAAATTTATAAAACAAATCCGAAGAGAGTCACAATTTTACACACCCAAAACCAATTTCTCACATTGTTTGCACTACTCACACATTTTTTAAAACCACATAAACAATTTATAAAATATATTCTAGGGGCATAAAAAAGATGTAAATATAAAATCCAACCAATCTCTAAAAAACATTTTCTAACACGACATAAATAAACAACACACCCAAAAACCTATTCTATGTCCAAAAGCACACCAATAACATGTTAAAACAGAATTCACACCCCTTGCGCAACATAATAAAATACTAATACAAGACTAAGCATGGGTTTTTCACCAAAAACGCACTCCACCCCATATGATCAAGCAACCAAACAAAACTAACAAAATATAAACTTCAAGAATCCCAATTTTTCACAAAAAAAAGTAAATTAAAGAACATGATAAATCAATTAAACAAGAAAATTAATTCATTAAATAATATTTAAATATAGAAACCCCTACCTATTTGTAGGAAAACTTCACATCCTTGGTACACAACTCCATCACATGATAACCATGCCACAACAAACTCAGATTGCATTCTAAAATCAACACATCGAACATAGTTCATTACAATTGGACCCTAAAAACATAAAACCCTAATAAGAAACTCAATTAGAGGAAGAAAAAAACAATAATTGTATAGCTCACCTACGACAGGGGTTGCAGGAGGCTGGTCGAGGGTGACAAGGGTTTTTCAGATGTGTGTTGTGCCGGAAAAAGGGGGTCTCGCCGAAGGGGCACCTGGAAGGGGGTTTGGCATCGTCGGAAGGAAGCGTCTCTAGGAAGAGTGTCTCCTTATGGGGAGGCCGATCGAAACGCTGAATAAAAAAAGGTTTCATGCTGGGGTCACGTGGACAAGGGGTGTCTGTTCGGAGGTGCTGCCCGCCAGTGGGAGTCACACGGGAGGGTGGCTGGACGGACAGGGAGGGGGAGTTGGGGCGTTGTGCACTGCTTGCTAGATGGGAGGGGACACGCCAGTTTGATTTTCTAGAGCAGAATAGGAGCAAGGAAAGACCTGGGGAAAGCCGACAGTGGGTGATGGTGAAGTGGAGGGCCGGTACGAGGGTGTGAAGCATGGGCGATGGGAAGGGGGTGCAGGTGATCACGGGCGGGGCTGGCCGGTGGCTGGTGGCCGGGCGCTGCGCGTAGGAAGCCAGGGGGAGGGGGATATCGTGCGGCGGATGAGAGAGGGGAAAGGGGAGCGAAACACTAGGTTTTAGGTCGTTTTTTTCTCTTTTAATTATATTCACAATAGTTATAATAATAAAACAAATAATAATTATAAAAATAATAAAAACAATAACAAACAAATGATAGAAATATAATAATAATAATAATAACCTACAAATAATAGTAATAATAAAAACAACACTAGAATTAAAATAAAATTCTTTCCAAATAATAATAATAATAATAATAATAATAATTATAAGGAGATGATAATATTAATAATATTAATAACAAAAAAATAGTACTAATATAAAAAAATGGTATTTAAAATGAAATGTTTGTTTCATTTCATTTTGGATATTGATAACAATCGGTCAACCAAATAATCTCCATGACCGCACACATGGTCACCGCTAGCAGTGCGGTGACCGCGCACCATCCTGAGACTAGTCAAAAATACCAGGCTTCGAAAAAGTTCAAATAGGGACCCAACTAATCCTCATCCAAACAATAAGAGAACAAAAAAAGAATAAAATAAATGGTGTCTGTGGCCAGGGTGTGACATAGTTGATATTAAATAAATAATTATTTAAGAAGGTGGTTCCTTTGTAAAAGGCCAAAGCACAAAATATATTTTTAAAACATGGAATTACATGAGTCTAAAAGATGTGATTCATTTACAATATATCTCATAACGGGGACTTAAATCAATAGGGAGGTCATCCAACCATGTGGGGACATGATTGACTCCCATATCTACAAGACCATCTGCCACCATATTTGCTTCACAAAAGGCATGTGTAATGATGTAGTTGAAGTCCATGCGTGGATGAATATAGTCCATCCATCATGTTGTAAGAGGCCGCATAAGGTGCATCCCACCATTCAAAATATCATGAATGATGGTAGTCAAGTAAATTTCAATCCATATGTTGTTCAAACAATGTTTATTTGGGAAGGAAATGGCATAGATCATGATCATCCTTCAAACCCGAGGAGATGCCACAAGTTCTATAGAAACATCCAGGAATCTGCCCAGAGTGATTTTTAAAAGTAGCACCACAACCTGAAGGGCCTGTATTGCCTTTCGAAGCACCATGGACATTCAATTTAATCCATCCATGGATTGGATCTTTCTATAAAACATATAAAGTGCGTCTAGGTTTAAGATAAACACCATTAACCCCAAGATGACACAGAATCCCAAATTCATTCAATGTGTTGTTACAAAATCACTTTTAAATTGAAGAAGCTTCCTAAATGGCTATGAGGATCTATATCTAACCAGTATTTTAAATAAGTGAGTAGTTGTTATTAATAATAGAATTCCAGTCATACCAGAGCACATGATGAATAACATCAACATTAGTTAAGAAAAGGAACTTTATTTTTGAAGAGGCTTCAATATTTATACAATGTTGATGTCGAGTGTTGATTGAGTCCTTAATTAAACACCTTCACTCAAAAATATCAAGAAAATAATTCCATAGGGCAGTAGAAGTAACACATGAAAGAAAAGGATGGGTAATGTCTTCTCAATTTTTGTTAAAAACATGACCTTTAGATCCACACTATATCCAAAAATAATGAAGACAAGTGTTAGTGGAAATCTTTTAGTGAGAAATATTCCAATTCAGAGGGAATATCAAAGATTTTAACCATATTTTATTAATTTTCTTATCCAACTAAAAATATTTTCATAATTAATAAAATTGTGGCTGTAAAAATTTTTTGAGTCTGGAATTCCATAATGACCAGGTTCTAAAATTAAAAAATAATTAATGCTGGAAAAAGGGTAGTTGTCAATGACATAATTAATATTGTCATGAAAATTAAGGGTGTGAGAGCTAACACCCTCCTTAATTGTTTAATTAGTACGATCAGGAAGTTTAATAGGGGAAATCATAGATATAAGAGGAGCACCATCACATTTTTCGAACCATAAATTCAATGAAGAGTCTCTACTCACCATCCATTTGGAGTTAGGCATATTGTTGGAAAAAGAATTCTTAATGGAATTCCAAATGGAAGAGCTAATGAAAATCAAGTTTCCCTTCATCAGATTATCAAGAAAACTATTTTTAAGGAAACCAATCGAAGAGAAGTTGTTATGGAAGAGGATTTAAGTGAATGTGGATATTATGGAATCATTAAAGTGTTTGATATTTTTTATATCGAGACCACCCTTGTCCAAATGGTTGCGGCAAGTAAACCAAGGAACAATCACCAGTTTTCTTTCAAGTGTGCTTCCACTCCAATCAATATTTTTGATGGCTATATTAATTCTTTTAATAATATCATCTAGACATTTATAAATCATCAAAGTGTATACCATTTTAGAAACAATTGTATATTTGAAAATAAATATCTATCCAACCATAGAGAGGGATTTGACTTTCCAAGATGAATGTTGGTGGTGGATTTGGTCCAATGTTTTTGAAAAGTAACAAGATTTTGGACTATCCCCAAAAATGAAAACACCAAGATAGGTGAAAGGTAAGGGATCCTTCTTTAATTCCTAAATTATCAATAATATTGGATTTTATAATATTCAGAAACTTTTCCCTAAAAAGGTAATGGATTTTTTCAATTGAATTGTTTGACCAGAAATTTCTTCATAAGGAGAGAGGGAACTTTTGAGAATTTGGATTTTCCATTTATCCCCTTGTAAAAAATAATAATATCATCAACATATAAAAGGTGTGTGGGAAGAGTCAAATTATTAGAAGCCTTAATCAGCTTATTATTGTTTTTCTCGATCAGGCAAGTGATCAACCTGCTTAAGTAATCTACCGCAATTGCAAAAATAATGTTAGAGAGATGATCACCTAGTCTATCACATTTGGTTCATTTGGAATAACCCTTTGGAGACCCCTTAATAAGGATGGATATAATGGCTGAGTTGAAATGTTTTTTAATTCAACTAATAATGTAATTATTAAACCAAAAGATCCAATAGTCCTTGAAAATAAAACTCCAATCCATGGTATCAAAGTCCTCAGATATATTGATCTTAATGGAAATATTGGAATCCATGTTAGTTATATTTAATAAGTTCCTTAATTTAGAGGCAACAAAAATACAATCATGAATGGAACTACAATTAACAAAGACAAATTGTTTCCATGAAATTATTCAATTAACAATAGATTAATTTCCATTGGAAAGAAGATTGTTGATAATTTTATAAAGGGTATTGATTAATAAAATGGGTCTGAATTAGTCAATTTCTATGACATTATCCTCTTTTGGGATCAACGAGAGAAACAGAGAATTCTACCCATGAGAAATAATACCACTAAAAAAGAAATTCCTAACTACCCTACACACTTCAGTTTGAATGACATCCCAAAAATGCTAATAAAATCCATTATTGAAATCATCTGGGCCTTGTGCACTATTAGGATTTAAACTGAAGAAGGTATATCTAATCTCATGATCAAGAGGGATGCTAGTAAGAAAATAATTATCCTCATAATTGACCACAACCAAGATTACATCATGTATAAGTTCATTATTAGTGATAGGTCCTCTAAATATATTTTCAAAATAACAGACTACATGATTGGAAATGCTATTCTCAGTATCAAAGAGGATGTCTGTGTCTCTCAAGAAGGCAATAGGTTTATTAGCATTCTTGATTCTTTGAAGGGAGCAGTAAAAATTAGTGTTTTTCTCTCCATAAATGAGACATTTGGTTTTGAAAATTTGTTTTCTCATGTTATCTTTAAAGGTGAACAAAGAAACATGTTTTTTAGTAGTATTTATTTCATTTTGTGGGTTAGTGACAAAATTTGGGTCAGTAGTGGTGCTTTTAAGTTGGGTAAGTTCTTCTTCCTATAGAAGAATATATTTATCAATTTTTTTGGTATTTGAAACTACACCAACCCTTAGTGGTACATGAAAATGCATTATTGATATGTAAATGTAAGATAAAGAATGTTTAATGATGTTAACACAATCAGGGTCAAAATATCATGTATTATTAATTCTGAAGGGATAACAAGCTTCTGTTGTTTGATAGTCAGGTTGACCAGGATAGGATGGTGGTCAGAATTATGTTTAGGAAGGGTTATGCTTGATATAGTGTTCCACTAATCCAGAGATATATCATTTTTGAATTCTCTATCCAATTTTATAGCCACCACCCTATTATAGTGTCTTTTTTACCACTTAGACTTGGCACTGGTGACATTAATTTCAACAATGTTGTTAGCCTCAATAGAAGATTTAAACTCCATTGATGCTATTGTGGTGTGATTTGGTCCCATTTTCTCACTTTCAAAAATAATAGCATTAAAGTCATCAACCACAAACCATGGTTCATGAAAAATATTACCTAAGAATGAATGGTAATTCCAAAATTATCTCCTATATTGGAATCTATTTTTAGCATAGATAAAAGAGAAATAAATATGTGAGTGGTCAAAGGTATAATAACAAGTTAAATCTTGGTTATAATGATGGGAAATTTTAAAATTCTGGAGATTATAGTGAGTAAAGACCCAAAGGGTTTCAATGGAAGAAAATTTTTTACAAGCACCTAAGAAGTTATAACTAGACTGACCAGGATGAGAAAAATGAGAGGATAAACAGATTTTAGGTTTCAAAATTGAAAAAACATTAGGATGGTGAGTATTAAAAAAAATTTAAAAAAGTAAAAGTGACTGATTTCTCAATTCCCTAACAATTCCAAAACAAAATATTTTGTAGAACCTATTTTTGGGCTTAGAACCACCTTTATCTTATTCCCAGAACCCTTCCTACTGGAAGATATTCTAGGGGATTTTGTCAATCATTGATGGGACTTCATTCTATTCATACTCCTAGTAACATCATGAGAAATGTATTTAATATCTGCATCTGCCTCAATATTTAAAGAGTTTTGCAATATAGTACTTATAGGTTGTATTTTATTTAAAATAGTCAATGCACACACAACATGGACTGTAGGAATGTATTTTCAAGGAAACAAAGTTGTTGAGTTTGAAGTGAGGTTGGTTATTTCCTTTGAATTAATGGTATGTGTTTCGCTACCTATACCTGAAACTGAAATAATAGGGCTGCACTTAAACTCAAGAGTAAGAGGAAAATTATCTACTTCAATACGAACAGTGGGATGAAGCTCCAAAATAGGAGCATTGATAATGATTTCATTCATAACATGCAAGTAAGAATGGATGGTCTAGACCTGAGAAAGACTAAGTTCTCCTCTTCCATTATCTATGTGAAGTGGGATACCAGCACACTGGTCACCCAAATCACTAACATAGAGAATATAAGGGGTGGTTTTGTCCTCATGGTCGTAATGTTTGTTTAAGGAGTCAGGGGACTGTTTGGGGGAGGTATATTTCATGTGTGACTAGTCAATATAGTATCTGTCTGAAGTAGAGACTATTTAATGATATCCATAATAACAGATTCTAAATCCTAAAAAGAACAGTGTTCTTCAGATGCATTAACATCATCTTCAACTAATTCTTACCAAGATTTCACTATATTATCCCCATTGGGATTCAGAGTCTTTGACTTCTCCACCCATTTTTCAGTTTTATCCTAGGAGGTTTCTAGATTATCAAGGGCATGGCCTTTGTCCTTTTGATTTCTAATTTCAGTCCACTTAGAGTTAGTTTGTTGGATAAGTTGTTTCTTCACCACTTTATAGTTTAAAATATAATTCCCTAAGATCTTACAACGATCTCAAAATGGGGTCTTAAACTCATATTCAATTCCTACATATGATATATAATCATTCGCATTAAAGGTGACAGTTTTTGGGATCTTAGATTCTATATTCACTTCTTTCATAACTCTAGAAAAGATTCCATGCTCACCATTCAATGTTCACAGATAACCCTAAAGGGGCATGCCTATGGAAGATGATAGTCATTTAAAATCATCAGGTACAAATGTACCAATTTATACCATGAAATCTAACCCATATCATGGATGTATTTTTCCTATGGGTGTGTGAATTGAAAGCATAATCCCAATCATAAATGCGAAGTACACCAGGTTTGAGTTGATTATTTACTATCTTTCAAACTCTCTATAATTCCTCTTGGGATGTACACGTAATATGAAAATATCCCTTTGCTGTTGGTATGAGATTCTAATTCAAGAAACCACAAAAATGAGTGATTCTTTATTTAATATCAGATTTTCACCAGTGTCTATCACCTGTTATGTAAGAGATGCATCCCATAACCGAGAACTTGCACATTTGGGCTCCTTGTTGAAGCACAATAGGATTCTCCTTGACTAAAAATCCTGCATCATCTAGCTTTTTTCACAAAGGAGGTTTCATAGATGAAATCTTGAGATGACCAGCCCTTTGAGACCCTAGATGAATGATATTCCCTTGGATTTGTACATCGTCACATTGGTAGGATTAGATTCCATGAGGAATTTTTTTCCTTCATTCCCAAAGGCTTATTAAAAAAACCGCTCCCATTTTGGGTTGAAGGATTCCATGATTCACTCGATCTAGCAAGGAGAAGGACAAACATAAAAAAAAACTTGAAATTTAGGGTTTTCAATCCAATATTTCTACGATTATCTTGAGGAGTCTCCCCACATTTTCCTCCTTTCAAACATTAATACATTATATTGGATTAAATATAAATTGATGGGAGTATTATGAAACATGATATTTCACCACTTGGTATTTATTTTTTATATTTATTTAATATAATTCAATAAAGAAAATGTTGAAAACTTCAAATTTATCATCCAAATTGTAATATGTACAATTGAAGCATATTTTTCCAGACTATTCATATAAATTTTATATGATCATAATTCATGTACATAAGCATGTAGTTGATTAGGGATTGATAAAAGGATATATTCACACAAACTAAATAGGTTTTTATTTTATTTATAATGACATATGCATGTTCTGTTTTTAATTTGTCAAACTATGCACCCAAATAATATGGTCTATAA
This sequence comes from Viscum album, assembly GCA_963277665.1. NCBI lineage: Eukaryota > Viridiplantae > Streptophyta > Magnoliopsida > Santalales > Viscaceae > Viscum > Viscum album. The sequence continues at coordinate 643,488,397 of OY728125.1, read as the reverse complement.
TAACTATTGCTATTTTTATTTTCATGAATACTTTTTAATTAAGATTTTATCCATTATTTACATAATACATATAACTCTACTCCATTAAACTTACTCCATCTATTTTCCTCATCCAATTTCATTACAGATGGGATTTATTATAGTGTAGTGAATATATATCATGTTTTTTCACTTAATATCTCTTTCTTTCATTTTATTTTCCATTCCCTTTAAATTTTATCAACCTCATATGGTCATAATAACCAAGTTTTCCTCCTTGAAAAATTAAATTTTTTTCCTATTTCATGGTTTTCTGAGGTTATTTAACGATCCACAACTCTAACTTTTTCTGATATAACAAATATCTTCAACATATTTACATAATTATGGTATCTGAATCTTTAAAATTTATTTTAATATGTAAATTTGAATTAATTTTCATTAATGAAGATGATTTCATTACTATAAATCCTATAATATATAATTAATATTTTTTATAGATGATTTTACATGGATTTATTTCTTTCAAGGTATCTTTATATTTCTATTGAATCAAATTATAAATATATAAATTCTTACACATTTTGTGTTTAATCAATTTCTCAAATGGTTTTTCTAAAAATAATAAATATAAATTTAATGGATGAATTTATAATTAATAATAAAGGACCAATCGTCTAGTATTGAAACATTTACATGATTATAGAGTGGCCTCTAGAACACATGATGTGTTTTGTAATTTGATTATTGGATAGTAATGTAATGGCTTCACAATAAATATTTTTATATTCAAAGGCATACCTGTACATATTTATGATTACATGAAATTATTATCTTTTTTTTCATTTTTTATCAAATTTATTATATGTATATGGATATTTTAGTAATTGATATAGGTGACCTTCTAGTTTAAATGATCACAAATTAATGTTTTTAATAGTACTAGTAAATTTTATGTTTTCATGTATATAATATGTATTTTTAGGATAGGTGATCAGTATGTCTAAGTACGAGACACCGTTGAGACAGACTCCATTGTCTATGACACATTAATAGAATAAAAATTCCTCTATGTCTGAGACATCATCAGGATATCACACCATCATATTATCATACATTATTACTGAATAATTTGAAAATAATGAGACACCTTCGGTCAAAAGACTTCAAGGATTTCATGTCACTGGCACACAAATGTGGATAAAAATAAGGTACCACTAGACGAGGTGCCGTCAAGGTCACACTATCGGAATGATACGACCAACAGTGATTTTGGCTATGTGTAAGACACTTTCAGAGTCTACAAACCTAGACCATACACTATTAGTTGAGAGACTGCCAGTGAACTAGAAATTTGAATAAGTCTAAGATACAGCTATTGTCATACCACTAGAGAAACATAATTCCAGAGTAATGTACCACAAGAACAAAATACCAACATGATAGAAACCATCATGTGAGACACCGATAGGTCCCATGACCCCACTAAAATTTTAATTAATTTAATTATTTATAATTATTGTACTGTAACAACTATATTAATTGAATTTAGTGATATTAAATATTTTGAAGATTATACCATAAAAGTTTGACAGAAATCATGTCAGAACATGAAATCATAGGTAAAAAATGATCCATATGTTCTTGAAACTACTGATAAAAGTGGATCACACTCCCTCATGCATAGATAGATAATAATATGTAAAAAAGATAGTTAAATGATATATAGAATAAAATATACATGAACATGAAATTGTGTGGGATTCACTGAATATTTGAGAGTTTTAGAGCTAAAAATGATTGAAAATATATATGCCTCCCCTACTATGAACACTTGGATAAGGAATCTGATTCATGATAACATAAATTTAATTCCTATAGTAAGAAAATAATAGCTACGATGATCTATTATATTGATGATTTCGAAAGAATCCGAGCCAGGCTTCATTGCTGATTCAGCACAAGCGTCACAAGTTTAATTTAAATAGAATGATCACTAATAAACTCTATAGTCATAGATTTATTTATTTTATTTATTTGTATTAATATTTTAGGAGTGTGTGTGATCAATATAATTTAATACACACAAAGACACACTATCTAATGCACTAAACTAGAAGATATTCCATATATTATCAAACATGTTTCTTATTTTTTTCTCACACAGATAAGATTAGTAGAGGTCCTTGGGTGGCATATTTATTTTTACTCCCACTTATAACTGTAGAATAGGTCACGTCTGACATGGACACCTGTAAAATATTATATAAACCTGATCTTAGTTTTGGATCATCAAGTTTATTTGATATAAACTTCTTGGTGGAATGTTATCACCAAGTAGAGAGGAACAAATCTTGACATGATACTAAAACTATTATATTCATTTTTAACTAGGTGCTATTATTTTTTACTATTTAAAATAGAATTTTTTAACTATATATATATACATCGATTGTTTATTTTATTTCATGTTCATATAGTCTTTTGAAAAGTAAATTTATTTCAAAAGATTCAGTATTACTATATTTTATTTATCTAAAACCTAATAAATATTTAGAGAAATAATTATAAAGATTATGATATATATAATAATACTTATATGGATAAACATTCCCATATTTAAACATTTGGTGGACTTCCAAATAATTCATTTTAAATATAAATTTTATTGGTTGTTCAATTCACCCCCTCTTGAGATACTCAATCTAACTAAAAGTTGGTATCAAAGGGTTATCTTTTTTTATTAATTTTTTTTAAAAAATTGATATTAATTTTATTTAATCTTTAACTATCTTAATTTTCATTTAATTATAATTTTTAATTTAAAATGGATAATGGAAAATAAGGTTCGACTACCAACCAAAATCCTTTCGTTAATGATACAAGTTATTTAAAATAGTAAATAAGGATGAATATACACATAGAAATATTGTGTTTTGATATTAGTTTAGTTATATATGAAGAATATGTAATACCTAATACTTCTATAATAACATGGGATGAAGAAGAAAAGTTAAAATTCAACAATAATTGTAAATCAACGAATACCCTATACAGATCCCTTGGGGATGAAGAATTTTAATGGATTTCTAATTATAAAACTGATTTCAAGATTTGGGATATTTTCTCTGTTTCTTATGAGGGAACATCAAATGGTAAATAAATGATGATTAATACCTTTAATATTAAATATGAATTAACAATGGTTAATCATGATGAACCCATTTCTGATATATACACCCAGTTTAATGAGACTTTCAATACCATGATCTTTCTAGGAAATCTTCTATCTGGAAGGGCTAGCTAATGAGATTTCTAATATGTCTACATGAAATATAAAGAGGCACTTCATTTTCAACAATAGAGTCATGTGATATATAAAATCAACCAATGTAAGAGTTTATTGGAAATTTTATTATGTATGAGGAAGAGTTAAAAGTAAACTGCGATGAAGATGAGGAGCCTAGACGAAAGTCAGTAACATTCAAGACTACTACATATTAAAAAAGGAATAATAAAAAGAAAATGTACAAGAGGAAATAAAATTTTAAAGGAATGTATTATAATAGAAGAAATTGGAAGAGAAATTATGATGATCCAATGTAAGTTGTATTTTATTAATTCAAAATAAAAGGTCACATAAAATTTGATAGTCTAAAGATGAAATATAAAAAAAGAAATATGAATACAAGGGAAAAATATTCAAAAATTCTATGAAATACACATGGAGTGCATCTGAATATTTCTACAGTGACTCAGATTCTTCACCTGAAGAAAATCAAGACATACAAAATATGTGATGTATAATTAATTTTAGTTAGTATTATGATTTAAATATTGTTTCTCATATTCTGCCTATGCATGTTTCTAATGACTCTGATAAGTATGAAAAAAACCTTATGATAATAATATGTAAAATGAATAAATATTCTCTTCGAAAATATGTTTTAAGACACCTTTAAATATATAAAAGATAAATAATAAGTTCTAAAAATACGACATTCTCTAACTGTAAAATATTAATTTGAGTAATCTATAAATTAGGAGAAACATTTTCATCTGCACAAATAAAAAAATGAACTTGAACATTCAAATTAGATATTTTATAAATACCATGAAAATTTAAAAATGGTATAGAAAAACTTAAACTATTTTAGGAAAGCAGGTTGCTCCCAAATATGTTACTAACCCAAGATATGAACATTGATATAGGATAATAACTAAGAATAATTTTTTTACTGATTCCACACATAAAATCTCTACTAATAAACTTTTTTCAAAAGGAACCAATAATTTATTAATTTTTAAGTGTATATAACCTCTTTATAGGAAACCCATATGGAAAATGTGGGTTTCCAAATCTCTAATCAATAACTTTTTTGGATCCAGATAGATTTGGGCACCAAAATAATTTCTTACTTAAAACATTTTTTGTAGGAAAAAATCGTTAAGACCTCTAATAGAGGTATTTGGAACATGGAAATTGGTTTTTCCAGACATGTCATTAGAGATTATTATTACTTCAATTTCCTTATCATGGTTGATGGTGTCCATTTCACCTTTGGTGATAATGAAAATTGAAAAAATCATAACGCTTAGATAGATTGGTAAAAAAATATAATTTTTTATTGCTAATGTTTTATATGTTGATGGTTTAATATATTATATACTTATTATTTCTCAAATATGTGATGATGGTTTTTATGATAAATCTGACAATGATTATTGTAATGTTTATGATTCTAAAAATGAAATAATTTCTACTTCCTTGAGAAATGGATATTTTTATGTTTTACATTTAAATATGTTGATTTATAAAAATATTTCTTGCTTATATGATTTTCAAAAAAATTCTTGGAATTGGAATAAAAGAGTAGGAGAATTCATCATTTCCTCACTAAGGAAGATAATTATGGAAGGTTTATTTAGGGATTTACATAATCTTGAGTTCCCAACTGATAATGTCTATAACCCATATCAAAAAGGGGAACAACATGGAGTTTCTTTTAAACTAAGGAAAAAGGTTTCAACTTATAAACCTCTTGATTTTGTTCACATGGATTTGTTTGGACCATCAAGATTATAATGTCCTAAAGGGAAGTATTTTTTTATGTTCTTGTAGATGAGTTTTCTAGGTATAATTGTTTATATTATCTAGGTCGCAAAAGTGAATCATTCTATTACATTTCCATGTATTCTATGTTTTTAGAAAATAATAGTGGACTTAGGATAAATAACATGAGGTGTGACCACTATCTACAGTTTGAAAATTAAATATTTTAACCATTTTTCTAAAAAAAATAACTACACTCATAACATATCCTCTCATTGTTATAGTCAGTATAATGGAGTTGATTAAATATGTAATCAAACCATAAAAGAGATAACATAGACCATATTAAATTAGTATGACCAATATATCAATTATTAGGAAGTGTATGTCAATTAATCCTATTATATTTTCAATATATTAATAATAAGACCCATTTTTAAGAAGTCTTACTTTGAGTTAAGGAATAATTACAAACCTAAGGTTAATTAATTTATTGTTTTTTCTACAATTTATATATTATTAACACTAGGGATGAATTGGAAAAAAATTCTCCAAAAATGGTGAAGGAATTTTCCTTCATTATTAAACATTAAAAAAATCCTATAGAGTCTACAATAAAATGTTCAAAACTGTGGATGAATCATTTCATGAAACATTTTCTGAAACTGATCCAAATGAGCCTAAGATATCCATATAAATCCTTTAGGATGATTTATTTTCTTAGAACATAAATTCCAAACCTTTAGATTCTTCTCTCAAATTGTTAGTAAAATAAAAACATTCTGAAGAATTTACAAAACATCTTGAACCTTAACCAGAAAATTCATAGGTGAGTAGTAACTATTTCTATAGAGATATTATAATTGTTAAGAACCATTCATTATATGTTGTTGTTGGTGATATAATAGAGGAACCCAAAAAAGATATTTTATTAGAAACCAAGTTGAACATCAGGATTTCTTGTCTCATCTTGAACCAATAAACATCAATAATTTCATTAATGATGAATTATATGTAATATAAATGAAATAATATATAAATAAATAAGAAAAGAAAATTGTTTATTAAATTGTACATAGACCTAATGACACCATGACTATTAGAACTAAATGGCTTTTAGGAATACTGATGATGAGTCAAAAACTACACTTTAAAATAACCCTATACTAGTTGCACAATGTTATATAGAGGAAGATGGGATTGACTATTGGGAAACCTTTTCACCTCTGGTGAGAGTTGAATCCATAATAATAATAATTCTTTCTTTTTTATCCCATATGGATTTCATGTTTTTTCAAATGGATGTGAATAACGCATTCATAAATGGATTTATATTTGAGGTTGTTTTTGTAGGACAACCACCTGGTTTTTAAAATCATTATTTTGCAAATCTTGTTTTTTCAATTAACCAAAGTATTATATGGTTTAAAACATTTTCAAATAGAATCGTATGATACTGTCAACAATTTTATAATTTCCAAAAGGGTTTTAAAAAAGAATAGTTAATCATACCCTTTTCACAAATTAAAATTTTGAAAATTTATTAGTAATAAAAATATATGTTGATTATATTATTTTTTGATCTTCAAAAAATTCATTTCGTAATGATTTTGCTAAATTGATTCAGAATGAATTTAAAATGAGATTAATGGGTGAACTCAAAATTGTTCATGGATTTTAAATTTTTCAAAACAACAAAGGAACTATTTTAAATCAATGTAAATATAAAAATGAATATCTAATGGGTTTTAATATGGCTAACACTAAGAGTGGTGATACTCCAATGAGTACCACCTATAAATTGGATATTGATGAATCTGGGAAACTATTTCATCAAACCAGTTATTGAGGTATGATTAGAAGTCTTATCTAATTGACTTCTTATTGACTAGATATTATGTTTAGTGTGTGTGGGGTGCTAATTTTTTAGAAAAATAAATAGAGACTCATATTTTTTATATTAATAAAATTTTCAAATACCTCAAATAGAAAATAAATTTATGATTTTACCCTAGAGGAAAACAATTAAATCTAGTATGTTATTCTAATACTAATTTGGGGGATGTAAGTGACGTAGAAAAAGAACTGTTGAATCATGTCACTTTTTAGGCAAGTCTCTCATTTTATGGAGTAGAATGAAAAAAAATATGTTCAATTTTCTACTACTAAAGCTGAATACCAAGAAACTTTTATTTACTATATAAAACATTTGTGGATGAACCACACTCTACTATAATATGGATTTCAATTCCAACATGTCCCCATAAACCATTATAATAAAAGTGTAATAAAAATATTTAAGAATCATGTTTTACATTCTAGAGCAAAAAATGACAATATATTAAAACAATTTTTGGTCGATCATTTTTAAAAGGGAGATATCACTCATTAATTAATTGGTTTAAAACATCAGTTTCTTGATATATTTAATAAGTCTATGAATTCGGAGAGAATGAAATTTATTAAACATAAATTATTAATTATAGATCTCAGTTATGTTTAATGACATACTGTTGTGTATGACACACCATTGGTTTTTCATTCCGTTGTCTTGTGATACTATTGGTTTATCATAACATTGATTTTTCCATCCTTTGGTTTATCATACTGTTGATTTTTTACTTTATTTATTTTTCAAAAAGTTTATTTTTCAATTCATTTGATTTCATGACATGAAAATTTATTTTATTTATCTCTAGATATTTAAAACTATTGGTTTATTCTCAATTTATTATATTCACTAAAACCTCATTCAATATTTTTTATGGATTATAAATTTGATTTAAATTATATATCTTTTATTTTAGAATTCATAATATCCCAAATGATATTAAAGTAGTACAATTTCTATTACCAACATTCCATGAGCCCAAAATGATACTCACATACCTCTCCTTATCTCTCTCCCTCAAGCCTAGTGTAACCCTTTCATCTATTTCAATTCAATTCTTTTTTAGCCTCAAACGAGATTGTACAGAAGATATAAATTCCAAGGATGAATCATTCTTTTGATCTTCTTCCTTCTAAGTCAAAATATTAAAAAACAAAATAAAATAAATATTCATGTACACCAATATTGTTACTTATGTCAACTCAGAGATTTATAAGTGAGTTTTTGTTGTTTAAAAAGATGTTAATTCAAAGGGGTTGTTGTCGACTAAATCTCTGGAACTTATGTTTCACTAAAACTAATCGTGGTTCTAGTGGTTATAATCAAATAATACGCCTTTCTATACAAATATGATCTGTGATTATTTTCAAAATGTGGGGTTTGCATTCAATAAAGATGAATATGATTTGATTAAAAGTTTTACCAAAGGACATGTGTTTGGTTTTTTCATGAAAATAGGCTAAGTGTTTAGGTGTTCCTCATGAGGAAATATATGATGACCATAAATGTAATATTCAGAAATATAATGATCTATTCCATAATAATTATTACCTTGTTGTGATAATAGGAAATGACATAACTAGAATGCTTATTGGATTTGAGCATCATGTAGAGTTTAGGATACTTTTTTTGTTTGTGTAGAATATTCTAATTCCAAATTAAGGATGATTTTTCGTCACTAAAATACCAAGATGTGTATCTTTTTTCACTGATGATAGAAGTTAACAACATAAATAATATTAGATATCTAATGGGTCATATGTTTGAGAGTACGAAGACTTCCTCAAGAACTAATTCTTTGATATACGTAAAGATGATTTCTTCCATGTTAGATCCTTGATCTTAATTCGTGATGATGAAGAGATTGTTAAAAACTATGGTAGTTTCATTCTTATAAATTCCACATATTCAAAGATGAAGATACATTGTAACCCATAGAAGAAACCATGGGTAGGTTATTTTAAAATGTTTTGTGCTGAAGATAACCTTGTTGACCATCCAAATAGACCTAATGATTATGTTTAACATAACTTGGAGCCTGATGAGGTTTGGAATACTTAGACGAGGAAAAAGCTATTAACGAAGAAGTGGAAAAGGAATAATCTGTTGATGTAAAGAGTGGCCCAGACCTTTATCCAAAGCCTCTCCCAATTACTTTGGAGCTCATAGTCTCCCTCAAAGGTATCCAAATAGAACAAATTTGGTTTATAGTAGTAAAAAAGAGACTGAGGTCCTTGGAATGTATCAATATAAAAGTTCCAATACCCCTAATACTGATGATGATGACGATGAAGTAAAATAAGAAGAAGAATATGAGAATGGAAAAAGTACTAATGGTTATGAAAATGATTCTACAGAAGATATATGTGATGTTATAATTGATTATGAACATGATATGAAAATATAGGATGAATCAAGAAGAAAGATCTGGAAATTCCTCTAGAGCTTAAGGATGCATTTGTTGAGGGGGAGCATTCCTCATTTGTGATGTTTTATTATAAATCACTTGCTATTAATGATGTTACGGTTAGATCAGTTTCCACGGGTCAAGAGGTTTTATAATTCATCAATGTATGGGATGAAGAGAGTTAAATGTTAATAGGTCTCTTGTAGATAAAAATGTGTAAGGTGAGTCCACTATTGTTAATTCCCAAAAGAACTTTATGATGAATGATGCATAATCTATTGGTATACCATTTTTAGTTGAACCTGAATGTGTTGAACATAAAATAGTTTCTAAAAGTTCATAAGGTCATTGAAATCTGCTTGTTTAAGAACCTCCTACTATTTCAACTATATCATTTGTTGTTTCAGAATATTGGATGGACCATATGGAAGAGGAGTGGGTAAATTTCTCTTTGTTGTTAGAATCCTTAGAATGAGTGATAAACATGAAGTTGTTGTTGTAGGTGATCATAAGGGATCCTTGATATCCCATGTTGATCTTGATGGTCTGCTTCAAAAGATGAGTTCTGTGAGACCTCCTATACCTAAACCTTCTCTAGCTCCACCGGTTCTTCCAATGGAAGTGGTCACTCAATATGACATGATTTTTTTTGCGAAACGATGATTTCTAAGATTCACAAGTGCATAAGGGATCAATCACCACTTTTTATAATAATCAGTAAAAATGATTCCAGATACTTATTTTAGTTGGTTTTCCAACGTATTCAACCCATGATGATGAATCACATTTCTAGGATAGATATTGAGAATAAAATAATTGTGAATGAGTTAGATTATGTACAGGCTATGATTGAGGACTTGAGTTCAACCTCAACTACTGATAAGAAAGATATCCTTAAAAGTATCGAGGCTGGTTTCACAAATACATTTGTTGATGATTCACCTCCTCAACATGTTTTTTTTACTAATCAGTTAATATTAGTTGTACAAGATAATTGTAGAATTGCAACTACCAATGCATTAGGAAGTTTTAAAGATCAACAACAAGAATCCTTAAACAGAATTCCATATAATTCTCACCATGTTCTCATGTTCATTTCCAGATATTCCCATGATATTAATGGATATAGAGAAACTATAGCCGTGTAAATAAAATTTTATCTCTCATAGCTCTATACCATGAATACAATGGATGCTAATTTCAAAATATTAGCATAGAATTTGATAATTCCTCCTGTGACTGAAGCATTCAAAGATAAATTTAGAAAACTCATGGAGATGACCCATATGTTGAACACATTTATGTTAGAGAAGAGAAAATGTTTTAGTGAAATGGATAGGTTTGGTAAATTTGTAATTTATTTAATCAATATCATGATTTCATTTATTTATGTTCAAGTCCAAGATGTTTTGGATCAGTCAGCCATTCAGATTACTCCTCAGTTCTACTTTAGACATGGAATTACTAGTGGTTTCCCTATACCTCTACCAACCTGTTTTTATCCTTTTCCTATTGATCCTTCACAAGATGTACACTAGCTGAAGCCAGTTTTTGTTTTGGACGATCATCTCATTAGATCTCTTTCGGGTTTTTCTCATGGTGCTCCATCTATAATTTCTCAATATGATCTTACGTTGTTGTATAAGGAGAAAGAGAAACGAACGGATAAAGGAAATGAACTGATGGACCCTATAGAAAACCATAACTATTGTATTTTTTTTATAAGAAAATATCTTTTTGATGGGATATTTATTTTAATAGCTTCGTGATCATAACTTTGAATGTATTTTTTACCTTTTATTATGTCTATTTAACTTTTTATCTTCCCTTAAAATCTTTTAATATATGCAATTAATGTCATTATTTTAATACTATTTACCTTTTTTATAATCCCAAAAGGGGATAATTCATATGGAATACATGATTTAATAGATAATTCTTTTTGCATATGTGTTTATAAGAGTTTTTGTGGAATAATTGTTTTGAAGCAAATCATGTAATTCTATTTATATGATTCATATATATAGTATCATTGCTACTATAGTTTCATGATACTTACCATTAATACTTCCTAGGTTCTTATTATTTTACATGATACCATATATAGATAAATTGAATGATATTTATATATTTATATTTGGATATTACCTTGGATATCATGTTTAAAATTTTGTTATATTTTTGATGAAGTAGTTTTATATTTATATTATTATTTTTGATGCCTTGATTTTTGGTCATAAAAAAGGAGGATATTGTCGACCTCTTAGTTATAATGATAAAACAAAATTCAATAATATTGATGAATTTCATGTTTTCCAATATGTATTCTAGGTTCTAATAATAAGTGATAAATCTATCCTGAAATGAGACAAGATTGAGACATCAACCGTTGTCCATGACACACCACCAACATAAAAATATCTCTATGTTGGAGACACCACCAAGATATCTCTATATCAGAATATTATAAAATTGGAATGAATAATTGGTAAAGTATGGGACACTATCTACCCACACACATCTAGGATTTCATTCTACCAAAACAAGAAATTTTTTTATGTATGAGGTACTTCCGTATGATGCACCGTCAAAGTCACTCCATCAGTATCATACCGCCAAAATGGAATTTGGCTAATTTTATGACACTGTCAGAGTATACACCAGAAAACCATACATCACTGGAGCAAAAACTATGAGATGAGACACTACCAGTATATTGAAAATTTGGCTATGATGAACCCACTACCAATGTCGTAGTTCAAGAGAAACATGCGACCATAAAAACATACCATGAACCAAACAATTGTCAAGAAAGAGACTACGAGATCCCAAGAATCCTCATATATTTTTATTACACTAATTATTTTGAATTAAATTAATATAATAGTTATATTCATCAAATTTAATAATATTTACTATTTTAATTATTATACCTTAAATTTTCGATATAAATCATATCATTATTTGCAGTTTTTGGTTGAAGATGATTCAGATGTTCCAGTTATTACTGATAATGGTGTATCAAAATCATCAATTAATATATAGATATCAACATGCATACAATATATTGGAATGATATAGAGATGAAAAAACACTTGAAAAACAAATAATGTAAAGTTCATTGAATATTTGAGAGCTTCATAGCAATAACTGATTGAAAACACAAAAATATCACCTACAATGAACACTAAAATGAGGAATCCAAACCAGGATCACATCCAGTGATTTCCATGAGTTAGAAAATAATTTTTGAGAAACTATTTTTCCTAAATATTTTGAATGAAAATAAGTTAATCATCATTTTGAATTCAATACAAGAGCCAAAAGATTAATTTCATTAGACAGAGAACTTTTAAACTCTAAACTCCGAGATTACTCTATTCTATTTTGTTGTATAAATTTTTATTCAGTGTTTATTATCACCATGCATTACTACATGCATACTATCTCCTTTTCTAACCAAGAATCTATTTAATATCTTCTAAAAAACTTTTATTATTTGTTTCTCATAAAGATAAGAGTCCTATAGGTCCTTATGTGGATTATTTCATTCAAATCCCACACATAACTGTGGAATGAGTCATTTGTGACATGGAAATTTGTAAACTATTTTATAATCTTGTTCCAGGTATGGATCTTCTAGTTTATTTGATATAAACTGCTTTGTGGAAGGTGATCACCAAGTGGAGTGGGCTACATCTTGAATTGAGACTAAACTATTTGTATTCATTTTTCCGCTATTTGTTTTAATTTTTTTACTTATTTTTTCTATAAAAATGATAACTATTTAAGATGGAATATATATATATATACTTTGAATGTTTATCTTAATTTGTATTTATATAGTATTTTGATCAAGTAAATTTATATCAAAGAATTCAGTAATAATATATGTTATTCATAGTACATCTTCTAAAGCTTTATAGAAATATTTATAAATATTATGAAATATATCATACTACTTATTTTTTATAAAATTTATCATATTTAACCATTTTCAGGATTTTAAAATAATCAATTTTTAATTAAAACATTACTCATTACTTAATTCAACCCATCTTGAGATACATAATCCGACCAACAAAGATAAATGTTTTTATATGTTTCCCACCATTAAATAATTTCCCATGGGTATGTTTTATGTTATGATTGGATATTTTTTTATATGTTAATTGAATAAATATTATTAATAATATATTAATGAAAATATTCTTTTTCAAATGGGTTTTTTATAAGATGTGATATATAATTATCCTATAATAATGAGTTAATTTTTAAATAATTTTAATTTATAAATCCTATCCAATTTTAGAATCAGGAGGATCCTTAATGAATTATTTGATAGTTCAAGGGATTATTATTATAATAGATAAGATTAAAAAATCTATATTGTTTCCCAAGTGTATGTATATGACTCTATTTGGGTTTACTCCAATCAATGTGATTCTTTGTAAAAAACAAAGTCCGAGTATAGTTAAGGTAATAAGATATAGATTTAATGTGTTTCAGTTTTTATATCATAGAATATATCCATTGGATATGTAATATTCTTAAGATGATTAATATTTTGATTTCATGTGATTCAATAATTATTATTATTTTAATAATTATCAATTATTTGAAATGTTAATTAGTTTCATAAGGAATCCTTATACTATTCATTTTGAGTGTTTCATAGTGCATATGGTTTGGTAAAATAGTATAATTCTATGAGATAATTTTTTTATTAATACCTATGACATAGTATATCAATTTTATAAAAATAAACGTGATTTTAAAATACAGAAATGGAGTTATGTATATGTGGTTTTCATATATAAAACTAATACTTCATTTAAATGTTACAATGAACTATTTCTATACTGATTAAATAAACAATAATTGTTTTTAAATAACTTTTATTTATTTTAGTTTTTAATCATTCCCCTTAAAAAATATTTTAGATCCTTAACAAAAAAAACCTTTTTTAATAAACCCTATTTGAATGATTTTGGATTTATAATGAATTGGTAACTAAAATTATTCCCTTGTAACTTATTTTAAGAAACAAATGATACTTTTATCTATGTTTTTTAAACTAGACTACCATAGTTCATATCATAAAATGGATTTGTATCATGTTTTTAGGGGAACTCAACTTGGCATGTTTCACTCACACCCCATATGAACACTATATGAATTGGATTCATCCAATGTAGGTAAATCAGGGTTCTTTACTAGTAATTTAATGGTAATATCATTATTTTATGTATAGGATAAGGGGAATGTAAGTATTATTTTTTAAAAATATATACATGGGCTGCCTATTTTATTTTTTTAAAATATATGAAATATAAATTATGGTATTTTTATTCTTATTTTCACTCTTCCATATTCTTCTCCAATTTAACCTTTTATAATATGTACTCTAGGATTATTTGTATGTCATTTGGTTTATTATTCAAAATTTTAATTTTTTTGTTACTTATATTCTAATATAATGTGATATATATTGAATTGATACAATATTTTTTTTAATTTCTATTTAAGTTTTTATGAATTTCATTCTCTAAATTGATAATTATGTATTTCTATTGGAATAAATTTTTATGATCATATATCCCTGGTAGAAATAATTCCAAGTGAGGTGATCTTCGTTCCCTAAAACATTTATGCAAAATTTGTAAATCATGAATGCACAAACTTCTTGGTTATCATGTTTGGGATGCTTAGGTTTGTTAATTACATTTTTAAAACCCCAAATCACTATTTTGTTATGACAAATATATTATTTATAAGTGATTATGTTTTTATATTAGTTATCTAGTTAATGGGATTTTTGTTCTTTTGTATACATTCTTATATAATGTGAACTTATTATGCATTTATTTTTATTCAATCACATAATAAGTTAGACTAAAATATTTTATTTTATATTAAATGGAAATTTATTTAAAATAAAACATTATATAAAATAAGATATTTTTATTTTGTGATTTAATTATAGTCTCATATATGAAAATTAAATTATGTACTCTTTTTAAATCAGATTTATATTTTTTAAAGATTTTATTTAATTGAAATTGTATTTTTTCATGATTATTTATTTAGTTTCAACCATTTAAGATAAAATAAGTGGTTGAATAAATTATTTTTATTCAATTATTTCATTAATAATTTACCCATTATTTTATTTTAAAAATAGACCGGGTAAATGAATGTAAATTGGTGCATTTAAAACATGAACAATAAAAGTGGATTTTTCTTATTATATGTGTTTATAAAACCATCAAATATAATGTTGTAAGGAAATATTATTTGAAAAATTATTTCATGGAAAATTTATGACAATTCAAACTAATAGATTTTTTTTAAAATTAATATTTAATTTCACATATAAATTTTTAATATATTATTCATACATTGATATTTGATAATAAAAGAAAAATAATATTGGTGAAACCTGTATAATGATTTAGATGAAAAATAAAATAATCTCCAAAATAATTGATATCAAATATAGATTATTTGACATTGTATGAATTTTTTTACATTGACATTTTATGTTCAAAATTTTAAAATTAGTAGAAACCATGATCTTCCATGGAAATAGTTTTAGAAAATGTTTTTTTGGGATTTTTTTTGAGAAGGTTGATGTCATTATTGAATTTTAATTATTTTTAAATGTTTGAAATTTGGTTATTGAGATATATTCTTTAATTAGAACTATGGTATTATTTTTAAGTTGAATTGGATTGTTGTGGGGCATATTTTATACCTTAGTATGTTTTTAATATTTTTATTCATATTTTATTAATGATAAGATGGAGGTTGATTAAGGCATTCTCAAGAAATATATAGATTTATATATTGTGTATTATAACACTATACATTTTTTGATGGTATAAACATCTATATTTATCATTCATATGATATAACCTAGAGACTGATGGAATATTTTGTAGCCTAATTTTATCCATTAGGATATAGAAATCCCTATATATGATTTTTTTGGTAATAACTTACTAGAAGATGGATAATTCTTGGGGAATATGAAAAATAATATTTTCATTAATTAGATTCTATTGTGACTTACTCTCAGATAAATAGATATGTTAAGAAATTATAAAATTGCATTTGATCTCACTATATTTTTATAGTCAATCCAAAAAGTATTTATTAGATGTTATCACAATATAATTTTTTTACATTAGCATTCTATTTAAAATAGATGTGACTTTTAGGATATATTGATATATGATTTTCCATGATTTCATTGTGAATTAATTAGTGAAATATATTTCCCTTCCACTAAATAATGAGTTATTGTTTATATATTCCTTAATTAATGTTTTTGAGAAATTTGAAATTTTAATGTATTTAGTGATTTTTGGATGAATCATATATTGGTTCCTTATTTCTTCAATTTGGATTTCCTTATTTTGTAGAATCCTAAATTTTTTATAAAAAATATATACTTGTGGGAATGGATTTTTATTATTATTTTATTTATATCAATATATTGGTTTTTAGGATTTTTTAGACAAGATCTTTATTTTTTAATATTATTGTTACTTTTTTAATGTATTGATTAAGCAGGGGGTGTAAAATCATCCGTGGAGATATAATAATTAGTTTTGTTTCAAGTCATTATTTTTAAAAACAAATATTAAATGAAATGAATTAAGATAATTATTTACTTGATATTTTTTCAATGTACGATTTTTTAAGAATCAATTTTATAGCATGATAAAAAAGTGTTTTTGTTTATTAAATAATCTTTTCTAAGTTTTGAGGAGCCCTAACTAAATTTTTATCAATTTCTAACATGAAATGTTACATGAAACAGTATGACATAGAGGGGTTATTTTTGATTTATTTCATAAATGTAACAAATACATATAATGCTTTTAATGGTGTTGTTAATAAAATCATAAACCATATCAATAATTAAAAAACACATTTTATCTCCTTTAGTGAAATAATTACCTTGGTAAATTTTTTTCTCTCATCTCTTTATATTCATTTTTATCTATCCCAATGTCTCCTAAATGGGTGATAAAAAATATAGAGAAGAACTGGACTTATTTTATATAAGACTTGCATAGAGAGTGGCATTATCTCATGTCATCATGGAGGAGGTTGGGTAGACTAGTACATGAAAGGTGTTTTAATCTGGACAAGGTGGATCTCTCTATGAAAAGTCTTCAGGCTAAATTTTTATGTGAGATAATTTAACGTTCTCACCGTAGAGTAATTTCATTTTGGGTATATGTGGGTTGATTATGGAGAATCTAAGGGGAATGGTTTCTTGGTTGTGGATGTCACTACATGAGTATGTTCCAATTCTCAACCAATATTCCTGATGTATTTTTTAATGATGGAATATTAGTTTCCAGTTTTGAAACTAGGTATGTATGCCGATTAGACTCCCATTATATTCTATACATGATATTTATTTTTTTCAGGTGAGGATTCTTCCTTCCTTTATTCAGGATGTTCTCAATCTGTATTTTCGTGACATTTTTCATAATATTAAAATTTCATTTCCAAGAGATCAATTTATTTTCTCTGATCTCCCAGTTGGGTATTTCTTATCTAATGCATTTAGGTCTCTTATCTCAAATGTTTCTAGGAATGTTGGTGGCGGGTATTTTTTATGGTGTATAGAGCCCCTGGTAAAATATAGATTCCAGATTTGGATAATTATTAATAAGTGTATCCCCATGGATGTAGAAATATGTATGAAGGGATTTTCTATTACCGTGAGGTTTTGGTCTTGTAGGAATGCCACTTTAGATTCGACACGACATTTATTCTTTTCTAGTGATTAGGTTTATATGGTTTAAAGGTATCATGGAAATATTTTTGGTCTTGACATTGAGGAGGCCTCTGGTTTTGGATTGTATATGAATGATATGAATGGTTCTATCATTAATGGGAATGTCTATAAGGTGAGGGAGATACAGAAAGCTATGGGATACTGGACTATTTGGACTGCTAGAAATATGGATCACATTTATGGGAAAAAAGTTCTTCTCTAGCGATTCAAGTTCTATCTAGGTGTTTGGATGCCGAATAAGGACTACTAATGGAGAAGTGGAATAACAATGGATTCATGATACTACTCTCTACTTTTCTAGGTAATATTCACTCATCACAAGACAAATAGTAGGTTCTATGATAAGAAATATAGATCTATTGGACCCCTGAAATGGCCTCAATCTTAATGTAGATGGGTATTGTAATCATTATTTGATTATTGGATGGGGTGTTGTTCGGGATTTCTTTATCTCGGTTCTTATTTCCTTCAACACCTTTTATGGACAAGGGAAATCTATCATAGCGAAGGCCAAAGATATTATTAAAGTGTTGGAGGTATGTATTCATCATAATCTGCATCTTTCCAATATTAAAATTGACTCTTCTATTATTCACAATTATATTCTGTGTAATGTGTTCACTCTATATTCCATTTCATATATCAATTATAAATGTATTAGAATATTTCCTGATGGAGTTTTCTTTATTCAAACATTTCATGAGGAAAATAATGTGGCTGAATTTTTATCCTTCAGAGGCTTCTAGGATGAGACTTGGATTTTTTTTCACTAGCATTGACAACCTTCCCCCAGAATGTGTGGATCTTATTTTAGCATACACCCTCAATTTTCATTATTTTAGACCCCTTTTACCAGTTTTTTCATTTATGGATTAGTTTTTTGTTGTTGTGACTTGTTTCTATTTATATTAATATAAAAAATTATTATTGGTGTATGAAAAAATAACGAAAGGAAGAAAAAATTAATATTTTTATGTATTAGAAACTACATGGAAGAATTTTGGTTTTTATTATGGAAAGTAATGAAGAAATGTTGTTATTATAAGAGAATTATGCATTATAATAAAAATTAAAACATAGGGACACAATTTATGGAAGTAAATAATGTGTTAATAGTAATTCTAGTGGTTGAAACATGATTATCTTCATACTTTTGAAATAATGTATCTAAACAATGCATTGTGGAAAATTATACATTTTTATTCCAATATATTTTGAATCATCTAAAATAGTACCGCATAATAATAGGTTCCTCTAAATTCATAAAATATATTTATTAATGATAAATTTATTTCTCAAAAACCTTAATTGAACATATATATATTTCAAAATCGTACTATTTTGAGTTAATATATTTGGTTCTTACAACACATAAAATCCCTTATATTCTCAAAATCAAAATATTGGATGATTATTTTTTAATGAAATTCAATAGAAGTATATTATATAATTGTTTTTCTAAATTCAAATGATTTTTTTTATTTTAGTGATATAAAAAGAGTTAGTATTTTTATAAACATCCATTATAATGAAAATATGGTTTGTTAGGGAGTTTCATGTAATGATTCTTTAAATAATTTTAATGTCTGTTTTTTTTTCAAATCAAGAAATTTTTTTATTAAACAATTTTTTAATGTGATTCCATGTTTCTAAAATTTGATTGAATTTTTTATTAATGAATGGGATGGAATGATTTCCATTTGCGATTTTTATGTTTTATATATTTATTTAATTAGGTTATTAATTTATATTTATGATTCTTATTATGGATGTTTTTGATTTTGATAACATGGGTTGATCCAATTTCTTTTTATGAGAACCATTATCTAGTAGTAATTTAATTGTGTTTTATTTATAGGGGATATGATAACCTGATAGTGTTTTCAAATCATTTATTAATGATTTTATATTAAAGTAAATTAATTATATTGGCGTGTATATATATTACATTTGATCACTCATAAAATGAAATTTAATTTCTATATAGCAGCAAGATTCTCATGAATGAATAAAATGATGGTTTAGAGATTAATATGACTCAACTGTTTTAGGTTTCATTATAAAACATAATTATAACTAGTATTTCAATGATGAAAAACTTTTAATATTCCTTCAGCATTATGTAACTTGTTTTTTCCAAGTATTAAATATATGGTAGAATCGTATTTTGTAATTGTTATTTTTTTCTGAATGGTGTTATAATTATTATAAATACGTTTTTTATAGTTTTAATGTGTTTTATGATGATGGAAGATAAATTATGGGGATATGGGATGCAATGTGTACTATATGTGTATGTTCATGCACATCAATTTTAGAATTTTCTTTCAGTTTTGAGGATGTTTGACATTCATGTTTAGGTTAAAAAGAATGATTATCATAAAAAATAAAAATTAATTTTCTAAAAGATCCCTAAAACTGAAATGATTTACACAAAACACAATATTTCAATATGAATTTCTTTTAAAAACATCTTGATGTATCCCCAGAATATCTAAATGTTCCCCTATAGGGATCCTCCAACAGGCCGTGACTTGGTGACTAGGAATAAGTTTAAAAAACAAAAATATTGGATGAATTGCCATTAAAATCCTACTAAATATTCAATATCAATTTTTAATTCCCCCAAATATTCAATTAATAATCAATATTATTTAATTACAAAATATAAAATACCCATATATATTTTTGTACATGTTAAATTATTTATTTAATTAATACAATGTTAAATTATTGGGATGATTTTATAACATGAAGTGAATAAGTAGGATAATGATTGCGCTACATCCTGAATTTTGATAATAAAAAATTCCATTTATTTAATTGAAGGTGAGTTATTTTTCTTGGTGTGAGCGTCTGATTGAGCTTTATGAATTTTAGAAGGATTTATATTGTATTTTTTTAGAGAAGAAAAAATCACAGGGCCACCATGACTTTCATGATGTGAATAATGAAATGTAAAAATAAATAGATTTGATAGTTATTGAATAACATTTTAATTTAATTTTTCATGCTATAGAGAAGTGTAATTACTCCAAAATCAACACCCCTTGAAAATTTAGGACATGGTTAGAAAATATTTAAATGGATTAATATCACAATTCTTAAGATAACATGGAAACATGTTATATTTTAGAGATGACTATGTTTAGGTTATGTATATGTAACATGTGTTGTTACATTAAAATGTATTAAAATCCATAATGATATCTCCTCTTTAAGACTTTTTGTACCTTTTCTTAAATCCATATGAGAATATCAATCCAAAATTTTGGATTTCTAAATAAAACATAGTTTGTGATTTTAAAAGGAACTTTCAATTAAGGAGCATAAAAAATGAATCGTATTATACAGTGGATTTGGTCATTTCTAATTTATTGTAAATATTTACATGACTTTTAAAATTGGTGACTCTTGTAACTTAATAAGAAAATTTTGTATGAACCTGTAGTTAATTTATGGTGAAAAATAACTACTTGAGAAGTTTAAAATTAAAATTGGATGTTTTAAATGAAAAATTAATGATGTTAGAAAAAAATAATGTGACAAAAAGTGAATTAAAATGGGATGTACAGTATCTATAATTTTAGAGATATTTGCTTCTAATAGTTTGTGTTATGTTGAAGATTCAGATTTATATATATATATTTAAGCATAAAATAGGCTCCTGAACTGGGTTTAGGTTCTTATTTATATGATAATTCTATAGAGTGACCATTGTGTCAAAAACATTTATATACCATGTTTTAAATTACTGTTTGGAGATACAAGTTGAGGGGGTGATCATTTAACCTCAAATGATCCATTAATTCACATTTGTAAAAAATAATGGGTAGTGGTTAATTTATTACCACAACACATCACCAATGTATAGTCCCTTGATATAGTGTATTGTGTTTAAACAAGTACAAAAATTTATATCATTTAATTTTCTAATTATTTATTGAATAATTCAATTTATTATTTAATAAATAGAGTATATATCATTATTTATAATTTTTCTATGAAGATTAATTTGAAAAATAAGTCCCACACAAATCCACATCATCTTACGACGTGTTTTCCATATTATTTATCCAATAAGTGATATCCAAGAAACAATGTTTAGTTTGATAAATCTATATAGTGAATACAGATACTATATATGATTAATTAGATCAGAAATGATTTTCATTGATTTATGTATCAAATTAGAAGATTAGGGGGAGTAAATGAGATCACAATTAAAGGAACTTATAAATGAGGTTTAGCTTACATTTATTCATTCAATACTTGTTAGTGATCACAATGTATTGTCTGTGAAGAATATAGAATTAAATTTCACATCATTGATTCAATGAAATAAAGTTATTATCTAGGGATTTTTCCAAATGCATTTACAAATAAGTTTAGAGTTTTAATTTTTTAAAGGTTATTTCTAAATAAGTTATCTAATGTATATTATATAGAAAAAAATTATCACATAGAAATAGTCGTATCATTATGAAATGTTTTTATTTGAAAATAAATACAATATTACCTAAATCATTATTATTTTTATTATTTATGGATGTATGGTACTTGATGATGCCTTTGGAAATTATTGGAATATTGTTTTTAGAAATGAAAAAAATCACATGACAATAGGTAATATATTTCCATGGTTATGTTTGGCCTAATTGAATTTTGAGGAAAAAATATGTAACCATTGTGAAAATATAATACTCACACCATAATGGATTTAAATAAGAATAATTTTAATGGAGGATAACTATCCAATGCACTATGTCTACAAGAATAATGATATACTTCTGTTGAGAAAACAACTTTTAGTGGAGATGAAGTCCTTAATAATGATATTTTTTACATACAAAACATCTCTATTAGAACGAGGAAGGTATAAAGGCATTGAAATTTCACATTATAAAACAATACCAAATTCAATAAAAAACTAGTCTAATAGGTATGTTGAATCATGGATTCATAATGGATGATGAATGTTTCTATAAAATTAGATACACCTATTATAGAAAAACATAGGTTGTGATTCCAAGAATGGGGGCATTATCAGGGAAAAATTTATATAAATATATAACTTTTTGTTTTTATCAATGTAGTTATTTAAAAAAATTAGGAAATTCCATATTATAACATGAAGTTTTTTATTTAATTTCAAGTTAATTAATGAACTATTAGAGATGATAGGATTATTTTACAATGTTATAGTATTCCATCATGGAGTGATGAAAAAGTGGGGTTTTATAATCTTATGTATTCTCATATTATAGATGTGTAACAAAGCCATGTTCTTCATGATAAAATATAGTTTTCTTGAAAACAAATCTCTAGTATTGTTGGGAACACTCATATCATCATGGGGTGAAATATAGTGGGACCATAATGAATTTTTAGGTATGCATTGAGTGGGATTTTAAAAAATTAGAGGAAGTTGATATGATTACATTATTTTAAATACATTAATGATATAATTATATGTTGATATTTAATTTTTTATCAATTAAAGGAAGATCTATTGACTAAGAGAAATCCTCTATCACCTGGATAGTCACTCATTTGATTTCATTATTTTCTATAATTATATTTTATAATGATTAATCATGGGTGTTTTATATTGAATGTGACTTTATTATTTGAATAATCATTCCATTAATAAATAATTATTTCATAGATTTTCTATTTATATTTTATCATCTATAATGTATAAACTATTAATTGTTGATATAAAATCAAATAGGGCTAGATAAACTATAAGAAGATTGTAGAATTCATGGAAAAGAATGTGTATATAATGTTTTTAAACTTATTAAATCATGAGTATATCTTTATCGATAGTAAACTGTATTATAAAAAACTATTCATCATATTAATTTTTAAATAATTATTCAAGAATGTTTAAAAATAGTGGAACCCAATTGGGTAGAGAAAATTAACTCATTAAAATTGGGATAAATTACCCTTTTGCTTGTGATATTTTAACTCAATGCACATTATATATTCTAAATATTATAACGATTAAAATTCATGATGTTTGAGTTTAATTGATTGAGATTGAACCCACCAATCTAAATTACAATTCTAATAATGAAATAGTGAGTTAGTCAATTTTGTGACTAAATATGAGTTTTCAACATTTGAGAAAAACCATTATTAGATATTGATTCATGTCTATTATTTCTCTCCATTATTACATAATTATTTAACTCAATATTTTAGTTTATTATAATTAAATTATTAATTTAATTCAATATTGGAAAAATATATAAAGATATCAAAATATGTTTATAATTATCTTATAAGGATTCCATGTTTTGTACAATATCTACCTCATAGTTACAAATTGTTATTCCTTCATTGTTTGGGATTTTATTAAGTATTACAAATTTCTATACTGTTTCCAATGCATGGAATTAAAAAACCTCATGGGAAGTCCTGTTTTTGTATAATTTTGTATTTAAAATGAAAACTAGTTAATTAAAAATGATAAATTTATTAGATAAAATTAGTTTATTATCCCATTTCTTTTAATTATTATACTTTAGGAATTTTTGTTATTTTTTACACACCTATGTTTTAATGGTGGTTTGTCCATGATAGATTCCGTGACAAATGAATATGATGTGCCACCATTGGTTTAAACCTAATATAATGGTGATTACAATTTATTTTTAATGAGAAATGTTTTAATTTCATAACAAAAAAGGATAATGATGGAATTATCAAAAATCTCACGGATAAAATCAATAAAAAAATCCTAAATATAGGGACACATAATGTCAAAAATGCAGAAGAGATCCTCAGTTTTAGAACATAGAAAGACATAAATAGGGTAATTAATACTCTTATTATGATCATGTATTTTGGATTATAAATTGATTGATTTATAATAATGAATGATGGAAACACATTTAAATTAAATTTCAATCTACTATTCTAAGAACAAATAAATAGAGGAAATATTAAAGCAATGAGAAGTTTTTGTTAAAATCATTTTAATATAATGTGGTAATTTTTAATTTCTTCTTGAAAGTATATTTTTAGATCATGATTTAATAATGTTTTATGAAATTAAGGTAGAATAATTTAAGATATTTTAACTAAAAATGGACATAGATATTGAGATAAAATATTTTTCTAAAAAGATTATAGAAAATTACCTATAATATTTGATGAATATGAAGAGAACATGAAGAAATTTCTATAGTTTATTAATTAAATTAAAGGTAACAAATTATAGGAACTACTATTTGAGAACAACTATATTTTTTCAGTTTATGTATTATATGATCATTCTTTAAAATTATTCCGAATTGGGATTTTATGATAATAAATTTCTAGGTATCTACAGTGGAAAAGAATGTGAACAATTGTACTAATAGAGAAACATTTAAAATAATTATTAAATATGTATCAGTAAACTTCCTTTAATTATCCTATCAAATGACACACAATGAGGTAGTTACTAGACAAAATATTATAAACATAGTGAAAATGGTAGGTGTAATAAATTTCCATTTATTTTTGAGGAATTAGTTTTGTTATATATTTTTTCAAATCTGAATGTGGTTGATATTAAATTTCTTTTTTTAGATTTAGTTGGAATAGATATTTCAAATTACCAATTTATTTCTATTTTTTATGTACCAAATCTAAAAACTATAGGAATAAGAATAATTATAGTTTTAATTTTTGGAAAATAGGAGTGTAATTATATCAATCAACTATTATACACTTTCCAATTCATATCACCAATTTATGGAAAAATGAAATAGAAAATACGAAGAAATTTTTAATGGAATTAATGAAATATTTTCACCTATATAATATATAAATTGTAATTATTAAATAATTACTCTAGAATTAATTAATACCCTATAAAAATATTTTCCCTTGTTTAAAATGTTTTATTGATTACACATATATATTATTATGATAAATGTGTATATTGCTCTAATATTAATTCTTATTACAATTTTAATTCATTTTAAAGTGAGTATGAATATTATATATAATATTTTTTATATTTAAATGACTTTTCCTTTTACTAGAATGTTTATTTTTATAATACCATGATATTATTGAACATAATATGTTGTTATAATTTATGAGAGTTATTGAAAACAAAATTTTATATTTTTTTATATACTATTTCTTGATATATTCATGGGATATTAATCACAAGGAGAACATTCAAACTTATATTGGTCAAATAATTATTATTTAAAAATATATTATGATCATTATGACAATTTTTTAATGAATTCATCCCTTTAGTCCTTAGAGCTCGACCCTATGTTTTATAACTTATTAAACCCTTATAGACTGTAAGTATCCAATATATTAAACCACATCAAAAAATATTTATCACTCCTACCACAATGATCCACCTATGATTAAATCACTCTACTTAAGGGGGGATTAATCATTATATACTAGTTATTAAAATTTATTTTTTATATGCATCCCCATGAATATTTTAAATTTATATTCACTCATGTTTATGGTCTCATCCTTGCCTGTATGTGCTTAAAATAATTAACCAATAGAAAATAATAATTTTACAATTTTCAAACCCTTCCCATGTATCTAAATCAATGTAATTTCTTGTTTCGCCCCTACTAAATATTATTCAATATTATAATAACTAGTTACAAGGTTATAGTTATGTCATTTAGTGACATTGTGCATGTCTAAATTTACTCCAAATGTTACAGATTCAAACTACATTACATATTAATATGTTATAAAGATTAGATTGATAATATTTATAGCTTGAATGATTTAATAATAGTATAATTAGAACTAAATCTTTGACCCTTTATAAATATTTGAAAACATAACCTCACATAATGAAAATTTAATATGGAAATGATTATTCAAATTCTCTCAAAAAAAAAAACTTTGTAAACTCATCTAAAACCAAATAACTAGATGAATAACTACCATAGTTCAAAGTACTCTCACTTTCTTTTATTTCTTCTCAAGGCATAAAAACCCAAATAAAACAGTTATTATTATATTTATTCTTATCTAAACATATTTAGAACAATTTGTTCAACTAAAAAAACATCATTTATGTCTATTAAATTTCCACCATTCTAATGGGTTCCCAAAAATAGACAATTGATGAGCCATACATTTCCTGCCAGTCAAATGGGTCAACAAAAAAATTCTTCTTTTATAAACCTATCATTTTATAATGCATCTTTAAAAATATCTCAATATAGAAAATGTGTATTCATATTGAATTTCTAAAATTCTTGTCTTCATACCATCATCTCAAACAACCATTTTTTCCAATATTTCAAATAATTAAAAAATAATTTATATGTTCATTTTCTATAAAACCTATTATCTACCTCTAATTAAAAAAACATTAATTCACCATCTCCTTCAACAGGATATAATTATATGATATTAATTAAAATTAAGTCAATAGATTTAAAATTAAACCATTCAATAATTAGTTAGAATCAATACAAATTCAAATTCATGTGACTACCCCATTCAATAATTAGTTAGAATCAATACAAATTCAAATTCATGTGACTTTTTAATTACCAAACAAAAAAAATAATTGTCACAAAATAATTCATGATTTAATATATAAATAATCTTCATGAATCGTTATAGCATCAAGAATCCTAGATAATTTTTTAATATACTAACTCAGATATTCAATTAAATAAAAAACATAATCTCTATTTTCAAAAAAACCAATATGAATGATCCTGAAGAAATTTTCACATGTGATGTTTTACATCAAGAAAAATAACTATAACATCATCAAGTTTGATTTCATAAAAAATTAATTATTGAATGCTCAATCTACATAAAGGGAAAAATAATTTATGATGTTCTTTTATGAAAATCTATAACATAAATTTGTATTTTAAAAATTTATGATACACTATGTAAAAATACTTATATTAATATACTTACATGGGTAGAATTCATAGATATAACTAAAATCATGCATGTAAAACCTATCAATATTGAAACATCACATAAAAAGAACATTTGATACATAGAGTTGTTATCATACCTGAATCATTGTATAAAAAAATATGTATACATAAAGGAACAATATTCATAAGCTTGGTTAACTAGATAATTCACTCTATCAGTTTTGGAACATTTTTAGAGATCACTAAAACACATCTAAAAATCAAAAAACCCTTCCAAAAATGATTAAAAAAATAAAAATTCTCCCAAAATTTTTAAATCCATAGGGTTCAACATTCTGAATAATTAATTATTTAGAAACCATCAAATCATTACATTCACAAATCTTCTCATCATAATTATATCCCATGAATCATCAAATTAGAAACTAACTTTGTTAAATATATTCTGATTCCATGAAAAATGATGATATATATTTTATTGATGTAATTTTATCCCACGATGAAAATATTTTTTTTCCAAATGAATTTAATAAACTCCCCCTAATTTCAGGTATAAAATACAACTTAAAAATCCCTATTATGTATCATCCATATGTTTAGTTGTCCTCAAAGTGAACCAATGACTCGTCAATTAATAGAGTTGTGAAATTAGTTATCCTTATATTTGAAAATAATCCAAAGACCACGTGTAGTTATATAATACAAATTTTGAAGCATGGGGTAAATTCTAAACATCTAGTTATATCTTTAACTATATATATATATTATTCACTTATAATACCATTATAAAATATATTGATAAACTAATTTTTTTTCCAATATATTAAAGTCTAATAACACATGCATCCACCAACTCATTGATAATGTTAAAAGAATTTTAATGTGAATAGATAAATAATTCTAAAATGGATTATTAATGATCAAACAACATGTCAATAATAAAAAATAATACATAGATTTTTTTTCAACAACAACCCAAAATTTAATTAGTTTTTCAACATCTATAAGACATATTTTACTACCTTTGTAGGGGACACATATTTATATTTATTTGTACATTGTATCAACATGTTTTTTACTATACCATCTCAAACGACTATATTTATGAAGGAAATCAATACCTCGTGTGGATATACTATTAGTACACTCACTATCCCAGTGAATATCAGTGTAACATAACATGTCAAGATCCGCACTGCATCTATAAATAAATCTATTATCCACTTTACTATTAAAATACCTCAGAATCAGATTTTTTAAAAGAATGTGTGATTATATTAGTTAACATTATTATTAGTAACACCTAGTCTTGACATATATATTTAACACTACAGAATATTATAAATACAACAACAAAAACGGACAAAACTTTTTAATTACTTATGAACAAAATTGTTCTCTTATTTATCTTTTCTAAATGTTCTACTAACTAAAATAAGGGTGAAAAAAATACTTGGCCAAAATAATTGAAATTGATTTTCAATAGTTTCCTAGTATATTTTTCATAGGACAAAAATTTACTCAAACATTTTCATAATTATGAATCCTAAAAAATAATATAGCTATCTAAATATTGAGATCTCAAACAACTCCAATATTTGTATAAAAAATCCATCAAACAAGTAGTTTTAGTCACTATTAAATACTATTCCTTCCACAAACATAATTAACATCACGTTTCATGTGAATATGTCATTTATACAAAAGTTTATATAAAATGTTCATTTAGAAAATCCCATTTTTCTATTGTATCTATCATGATTAGTGTTCAAAGACATGAGATCAAATTTCAAGACATAAAATTCCTTTATTTGTCTACAAAATATATTCCTAACATGATTTATAATGACTCAATATGCTTCAAAATAAATACTTCATCATGTTCACAATAAAAAAATGAGTAATTTACATTTATCACGTGAAATATTTAGTGATTATAGAAGTCACTACAAAAAATAATAATATAGTTTCATGTTAAGAAACTATAAATTTTTTTATTCAAAATAATTTCCTTCTATCTAAGAATAGCCTTTTCAAACAATCATTTATTTTTTATTTGTTATATCACATTTCTTTTTTTTTCTTTTTTAGAAAAGAAAATTATACTAAATAAATTTTTACCTTTGGATTTAAGAAAAAGATACCATATGAAGTTCTTATTAATTTTATTTAGAAAATATTTTAAAGATTTAACCCATTATTCTTTTTTAATATCATCACCTACTATTCTACAATCAAAATGTAAAATAATATCTACTTGATTCAGAACCCTTGTCCTATGTATTGTATGAACTGGTGAATTATGATTTATAATTACTTTTTTAATTTCTATATATTTTTATAGTTTCTAATATTCACATATGAAACCACCAATCACATTATAATAACTAATATAATTTTTTGAATAATAATTACTATTTTTTGGGTGATTTAAACAAATTTCTAAGCCATAAATTTTGAAATATTATCATTATCTTATAAAGAAGTTCCAAATATGATTGTATAGATTTCCAATGCATGAAAACAATTCTCATTTTTTACTTCACAACTCTCTCAAAATTTGGATACTTTTTGTTAGGTCTTATATATGCATTTATACTTGAATGATTCTCCATAAATATGCACTTATATCCTTTTTATTTGAAATTCATAATCCTGATGAATATTATTTTAATCGAACATGAATGGTTAAAAATACTAAAGTATATCATTATAGTTTTCTTCTGGTAAATATTTAAAATGGAATAACATGTTTATATGGTCTCAAAATCATATAATCTAAATGTGTATATCCATGCACACAACTTCCCTAAAAAAAGGTAAAATTTTATCTCAGTCATCTTAGTTCTATGAATTCCCACTACGCTTATTTAATTCGTATTTACATCACTATTTTTCCATGGTGTATATAGTGTTCTATATTGATGATTGTTCTATTTTTGAAAATGTAAACCTCAAATACATTATATGTATTTCCAATGCCATATCAAATCTGCACTAATTAATACATGACTCATATTCCTTGTCAACATATCTTCCATACATATTGAACATCCTAATTACATGAAACTTATGCATGCTCCAAATGAAACTGAATATTTTAGTGTAATAATTTTTGAAAGTGATGATGTAATAATCAACCTAGGTATATGCTTTTCACATTTAACCACAAATATCTCTTGGAATTGATCCCTATGGTGTTGTTATTTTAATAATAACTTTCATATGATATTTACTTAATAATAATACAATTTTAGATGCCCCATAAATACTTTAATAATTTATTATCATCAATGGATGATCCCAAAAAATCATACATAACAGTGAGTCATTGGATTCTTTATCCTTGATAACCATCACACCAATTCCACAACATGTTTTATCTCTCCCAATATTATAACATGTATTGGTTGTAATACCAATTATAATATTATTACCACTTATTATATTTCCTTGAGTGATTTGTTTACCTGTTTTTAATTATTTTTAATATCATGATCATTTCTTGAAATTCACCAATATTCAATTATCATAACGTAGGATTACACTAACAAAAATATACTTTATCCCTAATAAATTTAAAAAACCCTCAAATTTTAAATTTTGATTTTCAATTTGATTAGAGAAATAAATCATTATTTTTAAGGAGAAATCATCTATAAATATTACATCATCTCTGTCTAGTTTTTTAATGTTTTTCATGTTCACTTTATCACTTTTCTTGTGGTATAAACACCAACATTCAAGTATCCAAAAAATTATCTTCATGCATTTTTCAAGAATAACATTTACAGATCACACCATTTCATCATAGTATACAAGTGAACTCATAATTTGTTCAAAATTGGGTTTATGACCTAGTATACATCTCATGCATTTTTCAAATCCATGATCTTTTTAGGGACATATTCTATAAACTTTTTCATAGACTACAAATTTGGTTCATTTTTATTGATTGAAAATATTCATCATCTATGCCAAATTTCATCGTAAATCTCCTTTATTCCCATTATGTTTTATTACATCAACTTCCAAACCCATCCCAAGAAATAACATGTTATACTAGCTTGTGTAGACTTAGTTAAAAAACACTTAAAAATATAAGCAGTATACCTAAAACCTAAATCTCGATGGTTGATAATAATTAATTCTATATTAGTAACCATGTCTTTTCTATTATTTTAATTTTTAATATGGATATCATTTTTTTATAAGAAGAATATATTTTAGAGTTACTCCTTTATCCAATTGAAGTTGGAGAAGGTTTTTCATATTTTTATTTTTCCAATATTTACTTGATTTAGAGTCAAAACATTCAATGTTAGAGATAAAAGTACTTAAAATAAATATATTATGTATAAATTTAATACAAAAATTCATGAAAATTATCTTAGTAGTTTTTAATGACTCATCCTTGACAGTGAAAGTATTTTTGATGATCCACTTTATCATCTATTTTACATTTAAAAAAACAATTGCATTATTTATTATATAATTAGTATTGTTTGAATGGAAATTTTTCTTCATGATGCTTTACTATCATCACAAGTTCAACTAATTTATACTTGAACTTTTGGATGTTATAAAATAGATCTTTATATTTATCTCCTTAAATAATATAATGGTTTTTGTTACCTAAGATTTTACTATATTTCATTATTATAGTTTAATTTTCAATATAATATTCATATTTATCCTCTAACATGTGTTCAAAATTAGTTGTTTCTCAACCATTTTCCCAATCACATATTCTGTAAAGCACTTTTTCATAAGTTCCTATGATGTTAGTGAATTTATAACCAATGTCATATTCATATTAAATACTATATGAGTGGATAAACTATTTTTATTTTCACACTAGGGTTAGGCTCTTATATATATAATAATTTTTAATTCCCATTATAACTTTGTATGATCCCTTGGAACTTTTATTCAACTAATTATTGATTGTTTTCTCATCTTCATAACATTTAGAATCATGTTCCTTATTTTTATTATATTTATAAGGAATATTCCTTGTTAAATAAATTGTACAGTTGAAGTGGATATATTACATTACCTTTGATATTTACTATCCTGAATTTCTCTGTAATAGGTGAATGTATTCTCTAAAAGTCACAATTGTCCTCTTACATATCATAATCAAATGAATATCATTTTTCATAATGTATATAAATTTGAATAATTTTCAAAAATAGAAATTCCATTTAATATATTACATTTTTCCTAATGTTTTAAAATATTATCATTTCAAAATATATGAGAGGATTATTAAATTCATCAATAGTAAGATTCGTTATATCTTCTAGAGATTATTTTTTAAGATTCAATTAGTGGAGAAACTTCTTTATGAGTTTCATAACAATGTTGGAGTCTTAATTTTTTTCACTAAGTCATCATATATTACTAGTCACATAATTTAGTCATGAAAAATATTGGGCAATTCATTCAACCCTATCCATCTTTAGACCACAATAATTTGAACTCCAAATTTGTAATTTATCCACCTTGACTCTCACATTTCTATCATAATTACATTAATTTTTATCCAATATTTCAATTAATATTTAATGTTCTATCATATTTGTTGAGCCCTCTGGAATATTGTTGATTTCATGTCTATGTTTGATGTTTTAATAATCACAAATCATCACAATACCATTAATGCTTAATCCGGTTTGTTTTTTCATAAACATAACTCCAATCTGTTAATGAATCAGTTATCATGTTTTTGTCTATGCTTATTGACTTACAAAGTATGTTGGAAGTCTTCTGGATTCAACAGACATCAGACTCACCGATCCATCAGAGTCACCGATCCATCAGACTCACCGATCCATCAGAGTCACCGATCCATCAGACTCACCGATCTATCAGAGTCACCGATCCATCAGACTCACCGATCTATCAGAGTCATCGATCCATCAGACTCATCGATCTATCAGAATCACCGATCCATCAGACTCACCGATCTATCAGAATCACCGATCCATCAGACTCACCGATCTATCAGAGTCACCGATCCATCAGACTCACCGATCTATCAGAGTCACCGATCTATTAGACTCACCGATCTATCAGAGTCACCGATCCATCAGACTCACCGATCCATCAGACTCACCGATCCATCAGACTCACCGATCCATCAGACTCACTGATCCAATGACTCACCGATGAAAATGACTCACCGATGCAAATGACTCACCGATGCAAATGACTCACTGATGCAAATGACTCACCAATGCAAATGACTCACCGATGCAAATGACTCACCGATGCAAATGACTCACCGATCAGATGACAGACCGATACTGATCTATCTGAGTCACTGATCATTACTCTAATGCTGATGACCTACCGATCACTTGAACAGTCATAAACAACTATTTGAATTTCTTTATCTTTATCTTTATTTATTCTAACCAACAGTCATATTAGTTATATTTTAATACCCTGACAATTAATTAATAAAGGTTATCGGATGTCAGGAAACCGTACCTCGTACCTGCGGAAAGGAAATCTTTTCTGTCCTACGGAGCACGTGACATAAATACAAGAAGACGTTGCTGAAGAAAGATGACAATAACAGAGACAAGGAAGACATACGACATACTCAAGAAGAGCTCTGTCCATACAAGAAGAACCAAGCAAGATAGAATCAAAGATACAATCAAGCCTACTCAAGAAGAGTTTTGTGCATACAAAATAATATCGAAGAGCTTCATCGACTACATCTCACTGCCTGTGAACCTGAAGCATACGACACTCTGCTTCTCAAACAAAATCAAGAAGAGGACTCAGAATCACTTCTGATTAATTCCAAAACGAGTCCAGTGCTACATTGAAATCACTAGAGCCATTTCTAAACTCTACATCTCTGCTCTGTGATTTATTTATTCTACTTTTCGAGCAGTGTGTGTTATCTGCCATATTAAACACACACACTGACTCGTGTACATTCACTGGAGAATCTGTAAATCCTCAGCAAACCTTTTACACTTCACTTCCCACTGTGGATAGTGGTAGAGGTCTTGTGACCTGGACAGCTGGCTGCTGTTGTTTGTTTTCCCACGTAGAACTGTGGTAGAGGTCTTGTGACCTGGACAGTGTGTTCACTTTTGTTAACCCCGATCCAGGGTGTGGATCAATTTATATAAACTTTTGAGAGGACTAAGTCTCAGCTTGAGACTAAACCTCTTGGTTAATACTCTGTGTTTGTAGTTATACTCTATATCCATACTATACATATTTATTTCATATTCCGCTGCTATTACTTTGAAATATAATTTATTTTCAAAGTTGCTTTGATAGTTAAACTCGCAAGTTTTAATATTTATTATAGATCAGTAAGTTAGTTTCAAAGGTTAATTTAATCATAAGATTAAGTTAACTGAGAATTAATCAATCTTTGAGAAATTAATTGAACCTTTATAATCTGTATAAATTCACTACAGTTTAATCTGTTTTTGAAATAGGGGGATTTTTAATCAACATTGTTTTTAACAGAAAATTTTTAATTGGAACTCAATTCACCCCCCTCTTGAGTGTCCACTCCGACCAACACTTGGTATCAGAGGTTGAAAATACTTTCTAAAAGTACTCTACTATTGAACTGTGATTTTAGTTGTATTTTAAAGTTCTTAAAATTTCTGTTATATCTAAATTTTTATCTCGTTAAAATTTTCTTATCATGGATAATAGACTTGAGGGTGCTGCTACTAACCGGCCACCTTTCTTCAATGGAACTAATTATGATCAGTGGAAATTGAAAATGAAAATTCATCTAGAAAGCATAGGTTTTGATATTTGGACTGCTATTGAATCAGAATACAAAATTCCCACTACTGTTAGATCTACTTGGGATGAACCTACAAAGACTGCTTACAATAACAATTTTAAAGCTATGAATGCTCTGTACTGTGCTGTAGGAGATGAAAAATTTAATAGAATTTCTGCATGTAAAACTGCATATGAAATTTGGGATACCTTAGCTGTTTCTCATGAAGGAACAACTAATGTTAAGGAGATGAGATTGAATACATATACTATTAAGTATGATAATTTTAATATGAAGCCTGATGAACCCATTTCTGATATGTATCTCAGGTTCAATGAAATTGTCAACACAATGACTTCTCTGGGAAAGGATGTTCCAGCAAAGGAGCAAATTATGAGAATTTTGAGATGTCTACCTGATAGATGGAGAGGAACCTCTATCTCCATTAGAGAATCATGTGACATTGCTGCTCTACCTGTCAAGGAATTAATTGGTAAGCTGATGATGTATGAAGAAGATCTTAAAGTAAATAAAGAAGAAGATGATGAACCTAAAAGGAAGTCTATTGCCTTCAAGACTACAACCTCAAAGAATAAGGATAAGGAAAAGCTTCAAGCTATCAATGAAAGTTCAAGCAGTGAGGAAAGTGAGAATGATTCTGACAGTGATGATGAGATGGCTCAAATAGCCAGGAGATTCAAAAAGTTTTATAGGAAAAATAAATTCTTTAGGAAACCAAATTACAAGGGAAAGTATGACCAACAAGGCAAATGGAAAAAGGATTGGAAGAAGGCTGACAGAACTGATGAAGTTGTCTGTTATGAGTGAAAAAGAAAAGGACACATTAAAGTCGACTGTCCAAAGCTGAAGTATAAAAGGAAATATGAATACAAGGATAACAAATACAAGAAAGCCATGAAGGATACTTGGAGTGCTTCAGAAGACAGCACAAGTGAATCTGAATCTTCAGACTCTGAAAAGAATCGGGCCAACATGTGTTTCATGACAAACACTTCTGAGGTAACATCAGAGACTCCTGCTTTTAATTCATACTATTCTGGAGAAGATTCTGACTCAGAAAACATGTCAAAATCTGAATTGTTTGAATATTGTGACATGTTAGAAGAAACATGTAATGAGCTCAAAGATAAATATAAAGGTATAAAGAAACAGTATGCTTTAAGTGTTAAGCATAAATCTGATCTTGATATAGAAAAGGAAAAGAATTCTCAACTACTTAAGGAAAATAAAGAACTGAAACTGTCAAATGAGCAACTGAGGAATGACTTAGAGAAGTTCACCAATGGAAAAAATACACTAACACAGATGCTAGGAAAGCAAGTAGCACCTAAATATACTACTGGTATAGGATACCAACCTGGACAAAGGAAAATTGCCAAAACAAGATTCATTTCTAAATCTGGACAGAATGAAGGAAATTCTGGAACTTCTTATGCTTCAACCAGTTATATACATAGATATGGATCTAATAAAGTTTATATTACAAAGCATGTCAATTCTACAAATTATATGAGACCCATTAGACAAATATGGGTACCTAAAGTGTTATTGGCTAACCTGTCTGGACCCAAGAAGATCTGGGTACCAAAATCATCTTCCTTCTAAATCTGTTTTGTAGGAGGCCTGCCTGAAGAGCTATCACAAAAATATATGGTACTTAGATAGTGGATGTTCAAGGCATATGTCAGGAGACTTTTCATGTTTCAAGAGCTTAGTAAAAGTTGATGGAGGCTTTGTCACTTTTGGTGACAATTCAAAAGGGAAAATCATCGGCCTAGGCCAGATTGGTAACACTGATTCAATGTAGATTTCTAAAGTTTTATTTGTTGATGGCCTTAAATACAATTTATTAAGTATTTCTTAGTTGTGTGATGAAGGTTTTTATGTTAAATTTGAAAATGATTCTTGCAAAGTTTTTGATTCTAAGAATGTTTTGGTATTTTCTGCATTAAGAAATGAAAATGTGTATGCTGTTAATCTGAATTCTTTAGCTAAACAGAACATTCCTTGTTTAAATGCTTTTCATAAAGATTCTTGGCTTTGGCACAGAAGATTAGGACACTGCATTGTGCACTCACTTAGAAAACTTTCTAGGAAGAACTTAGTTAGAGACTTACCCAAACTTGAATTTCCAGCAGACAAAGTTTGTAATCCCTGTCAAAAGGGAAAGCAACATAAAGTTTCTTTTAAATCAAAGAAAGAAGTTTCGACTTCTCAACCACTTGAATTGGTTCACATGGATTTGTTTGGACCATCAAGAGTTTATAGTCTAAATGGGAAGCATTATGTCTATGTTCTTGTAGATGACTTTTCTAGATATACTTGGGTATACTTTCTAGCTCACAAAAGTGAAGCTTGTTCTTACTTTGTTAAATACTCCAAGTCTGTAGAAAATCTTAGTGGACTCAAGATTAAGACCCTAAGAAGTGATCATGGTCGTGAGTTTGAAAATCATAAGTTTGATTCTTACTGCTCACACAATGGCTATAGTCACAATTTCTCTGCCCCTAGGACACCCCAACAAAATGGTGTAGTAGAAAGGAGAAACCGAACCCTTCAAGAAATAGCTAGAACCATGCTCAATGAATATGAACTACCTATTTACTTTTGGGCTGAAGCTGTAAATACAGCTTGTTATGTCATTAATAGAGTCTTGATCAGACCAGTTCTTAAGAGGACTCCCTATGAGTTGTGGAACCATAGGAAACCCAAGGTTAACTACTTTAAAGTTTTTGGCTGCAAAGTCTTCATTCTCAATACTAAAGACAATCTTGACAAATTTGCATCCAAGAGTGATGAAGGAATTTTCCTAGGTTACTCTATCTCTAGTAAAGCCTATAGAGTTTTCAATAAGAGAACCAAATGTGTGGAAGAATCTGTTCACATCAAATTCTATGAAACTGATCCACATGAGCCTAAAAATTTTCTTGAAAATCTTGAAGAAGACTTATTTGTTCTGGACATTAATGATAAATCTAAAGAACCTGTTATAAAAACATCCAGTTCTGGACTTTCTCCAGAACCTGCTTCTGTTGAACCTCAATCTGTAGATGAATCTGAAATTTCTAGCCCTATCTTTTCAAGACCATCTAGGACTCTAAAGAACCATCCTTTAGATGTTGTTGTAGGGAATCTTGATAGAGGAACACAGACTAGAGCTTCTCTAAGAAATCAGGTTGAACAGCAAGCTTTTCTTTCACAGTTAGAACCTAAAGATATCAATGATGCTATCAATGATGAATTTTGGGTAATGGCTATGCAAGAAGAACTAAATCAGTTTGAAAGAAACAAAGTCTGTAAATTAGTAGAAAGACCTAAGGACACTTTGACCATAGGTACAAAATGGGTGTTTAGAAATAAAGTAGATGAATCTGGAAATATAGTTAGAAATAAAGCTAGGCTAGTTGCACAAGGTTACAATCAAGAAGAAGGTATAGACTATGAGGAAACCTTTTCACCTGTAGCCAGATTAGAAGCTATTAGAATCTTACTTGCATATGCCTCACATCTGAATTTCAAGTTATATCAAATGGACGTCAAAAGTGATTTTTTTAAATGGTGTTATTATTGAAATTGTTTTTGTAGAACAACCACCTGGATTTACTAATCCCCATTTTCCACATCATGTTTTTAAACTTTCTAAAGCTTTATATGGTTTAAAACAAGCTCCAAGAGCTTGGTATGAAAGGATTTCAAACTTTCTTATCTCTAAAGGATTTACAAAAGGAGTAGCTGATCCCACTCTTTTTATAAAAAGGATTTCAAAAGATGTTTTAGTTGTACAAATATATGTTGATGATATTATTTTTGGATCTTCTAAACACTCTTTATGTACTGATTTTTCAAAGGTTATGCAAAATGAATTTGAAATGAGTCTAATGGGAGAGCTTAAGTATTTTCTTGGATTTCAAATCTTTCAAAATAAATATGGCATTATTTTAAATCAAAGAAAATATAAAAAGGATCTTTTAAAACGTTTTTGATTAGATAGTATTAAGGAAAGTAATACACCTATGAGTACTACCTGTAAATTGGATGTTGATGAGATTGGGAAACCAGTTGATCAAACCAATTACAGAGGTATGATTGGAAGCTTACTTTATCTTACTTCTAGTCGACCAGATATTATGTTTAGTGTATGTATGTGTGCTAGATTTCAAGCTAATCCTAAAGAATCACACTGACTAGCTGTTAAACGGATTTTTAAGTATCTTAAGTATACTATAAATTTAGGTTTGTTTTATCCAAAAGGACAATCAATTAATCTATATAGCTATTCAGATGCTGACTTTGCAGGATGTAAGTTAGATAGGAAGAGCACATCTGGAACATGTCATTTACTTGGAAAATCTCTAGTATCATGGCGTAGTAAGAAACAGAATTCAGTTGCATTGTCTACTGCCGAGGCAGAATACATAGCTGCTGGTAGTTGCTGTGCACAAATTCTGTGGATGAAACATACTCTATTGGATTATGGATTTGATTTTAAACATGTTTCAATTAACTGTGACAACACTAGTGCAATCAACCTATCCAAGAACCATGTGTCTCACTCTAGAACTAAGCACATTGATGTCAGACATCACTTTCTAAGAGATCATTACCAGAAGGGTGATATTTCTCTAGAATTTGTTAGTTCTGAAAATCAATTAGCTGACATCTTCACAAAGCCCTTATGCTCTGAAAGAATGAAATTTATTAAACAAGAGTTGTGTATGATTGATCTGTGAAACTGATCTGTGAAACTGATCTGTGAAACTGATCTGTGAAACTGATCTGTGAAACCGATCTGTGGAACCGATCTGTCACATTGTTCTGTCAAACCGATTTTTTTTAATTACTTTTTATTAATTAGTAAATTACTTTTTATGGGAACCATAAATGATAAAATAAATGATACGCGGCTATTTATCTTCCCTAAACCTTTGACCTTTCATTTCCCGCCGAACCTCTCAACATCCCTTCCCCTCTGCTTCGAACCTTCGAACCTTCGAACTCCTGCCTCTCCAAAATCTTCAAATGACTAAGCAAAAGAGACCGAGCAAAGGACCAGATAGCCATGTACCTTCAAAGCGTGCTCGAGGCGAGTCGAGCAGTACCACTCAACGTTCAGTAAATCCGAACCTGGAAACTCATATTATTGCTGTAGAAAAAGAAGTCAACTCGGCGTGGCTTCTGTCAAGTAAGTCTCTGTTGCTACAAGTTCTTGAATCGCAAGGATGGATAGACTGGTTTTTGGACAACACCAGAATAGATTACTCGAATCTAGTACATGAGTTCTACATGAACATGAAAATCACTCTTGATGTTGTGGAAGCTGCTAGGATGTCGTCTGTTGTAAAAGGAAAGAAAATATCCTTCTCATCTAAGCAGTGGGCTGAATGTTTAAACGTACCTCAAGAAGGTCGATATGAGGACTATGCTGGCAATATTCCTCCAACATCTGATTAATTCTCTTATGAGTTAGCTCTGGAGCTTCTGACAGGAAACCGAGAGTCACGAAGAATCACAGCTTCAGAATTAGATGGTGAGTGCAGACTTCTTTTCATGTTTATTCAGCACCAACTTTGCCCTCGAAGAGGAGATTTTGCTGCTGTAAAGTATCAGGATGTTTTCCTGTTGTTTCTACTCAAAACCCATGAAAAGATTAACCTGTGTAGATATGTGATGGTCCACATAGATGGTATGTGGAAACCATCCAAGAAAGCCACTGCCTTGTTTTATTCAAAAATGATATCTACTATGCTCAAGAATCTGGAATGTGTTGATGAAGATGATGAAGTTGTTGAAACAGAGCGCACCTTCTGTCTTAACAAAGAGATCTGCAAGAGGATGAAAATAAATTGGAATCCATGGAAGAAGTGCTGGGTTGCAGATGATGATAAATTGTATGAAGCCTACAATCCAATAGATCATGGCAAGAGGCCAAAGGATTTAAGAGACCCTGGATTAAAACCAGATGAGGAACCAGTTTATTCTGATGATGATGAGCAAGAAGAAGCTGCGACTGTAGAAGGAAGTGTGTCTTCTCCTGATGATAGGAGTGATCCAGACACTGCTAGCCCCAAGAAAAGAATAGAATTTGGACCTGCTAGTCCACCCTTAACCCTACCAGAGTCAGAACCTATTCTTGGTGATGAAGAAGATTTTGATACTGAAAAATATCACAGTGAAGCCTCTGAACCGAGTAATAATAAGCAAGATGATGCTGATGACAATCATGATGGTGATGATGATGATGCTGATGATGTTGAAGCTGCTGTTGATAGTGTTAACAGACCAGAGGATGGTCTTACTGTAGATCAAGTAGAACAACCTCAGTCAGTACCAGAAATCCATATCAGTGGCAAGGATGATTCACCAAAAATCAGTGGAACAACAAGCTATGAGAAACCAAAATACACCCTGTGTGCTGCTGTTTGGGATGACTACCCTGGTTATGATGTGTTGGGCTTAGAATATTCTGAAGAAGAAGATGAATTTCCAGAATCTGCTGGAACTGTGAAGAGGAACCTCCCACGAGAAGCAAGGTTTGTTCCTACTGTTGATCCTACCAATGTTAATTTACCTGGTTCTGGAATCAGTCAAGCTGATCTTGATCAGTTTAAGTTTGAATTGCTAACTGCTGTGAGAACCATAGTTAGAGAAGAAGTTTCTAATTCTCTTACTCAAGTGTCTCTAGAAGTTTCTGAAAATTATTTGGAAGCCTTCTCACAGAGAGTATCAAAGCTGTGAAGCCAGACCTAGCCAATACTGGTGACCTTATTGGCAGGAAAATAGCCTTTTTAAATCAGACCTTGAAGGATCTCCAAATTGGCTTAGTTTCTCTATCAAATGAGTTCAGATCAACCATCTCTGGTATGATGAAAGTTTTAAGAAATCTGATTGAACATCTCAACAAGTCTGACCTGAGGAAGCTGAAAGCTGAACTAACTCACATAGTCGGCCAAGCCAGTACAGGCAAGGTAACCAAAATCACTACCCGTGAGATAGAAGCTCTAAGAGAAGTTGTGCATGAAGAGTTAGCTGCTGTAAGACAAATTCTTGATATAGAATCTTTGAGGAGGATGAAATAACTCTGTGATAATAGTCATAAGATGGCCTTAGTATATTCAGCAGATGCTAAGAAAGCCCTGCAAGAGATCAAGGAAAAAGTTGATACTTACTTTTCCAAGATTTATACAAAACATGAGATGGCTGCAAACTTCAAAGTCTTGGCAGAGAATCTGAAATTACCTCCAGTCACTCAGGCCTTCAACACTCAATTTCTCCAATTACAAGAGTTTACCCCAACCTTAGCACAGTT
Source organism: Viscum album (assembly GCA_963277665.1). Lineage (NCBI taxonomy): Eukaryota > Viridiplantae > Streptophyta > Magnoliopsida > Santalales > Viscaceae > Viscum > Viscum album. The sequence continues at coordinate 643,445,237 of OY728125.1, read as the reverse complement.
CATGGAGAACAAGGACGATTTTGAAAAAGCTATGAAGTATGGAGCAGAAGTCATTCAGGACTTCATTCATCTGTTGAAGCCTTACTTGGATGCACAGGACACTGCAATTGTACTCCCTACTTCTGAACCTCTCAGTGCCTCTGATGTAGCTCCAAATCAGCTGTCTGTTGCCCAAGCTCTATCTCAGTTGCGACCAGTCTCTCAGCAAGCTCCTCAATCAGCTACTGTTTCTCAACACCAACACTCTATGGCACCTCCACCTGCACCTTCTAGAGTTGTCCTACCGCCACTTCAGCTCCGTGAACCACAACCTGCCTCCAAGCCTTCCACCTTACCTACCATTGATCCAAAAGACAAAGGGAAAGCCCCTTTGCATCCCAACAAATAGCCATGTATTGTTTTTGATAGGGTGAACAATGTGCTACTTGTAATAATTTGTGCTTTATCATTTTTGTTTTATCTCTATACTCTCTGCAATCTGCTTCTCCTGTCCCTTATCTGTTTTCCCTCCTTTTTGATTATCCCAAAGGGGGAGAAAGATATATATAATGGGAGAAAGATATATATAATGGGAGAAAGATATATATAATGGGAGAAAGATATATATAATGGGATAGAGATATATATAATGGGAGAAAGATATATATAATGGGAGAGAGATATATATAATGGGAGAGAGATATATATAATGGGAGAGAGATATATATAATGGGAGAGAGATATATATAATGGGAGAAAGATATATATCATATATATAATAGGAGAAAGGGGGAGAACGATATATATATATATGAGAGATGTGAATATCTCAGTGGGAGATCAATATCTCAGGGGGAGAAATCTGAATATTATATATATGGGAATGTTATTTTGAGAGGGAGATTTATATCTCTTTACTTTTATTCTTATTATTGATTGATTATTTTTTATATATATATGAAGATTTGTGATTATCAAAAAGGGGGAGATTGTTGAGCCCTCTGGAAGACTGCTGATTTCATGTCTATGTTTGATGTTTTAATAATCACAAATCATCACAATACCATTAATGCTTAATCCGGTTTGTTTTCTCATAAACATAACTCCAATCTGTTAATGAATCAGTTATCATGTTTTTGTTTATGCTTATTGACTTACAAAGTATGTTGGAAGTCTTCTGGATTCAACAGACATCAGACTCACCGATCCATTAGAGTCACCGATCCATCAGACTCACCGATCCATCAGAGTCACCGATCCATCAGACTCACCGATCCATCAGAGTCACCGATCCATCAGACTCACCGATCTATCAGAGTCACCGATCCATCAGACTCACCGATCTATCAGAGTCACCGATCCATCAGACTCACCGATCTATCAGAATCACCGATCCATCAAACTCACCGATCTATCAGAGTCACCGATCCATCAGACTCACCGATCTATCAGAGTCACCGATCCATCAGACTCACAGATCTATCAGAGTCACCGATCCATCAGACTCACCGATCCATCAGACTCACCGATCCATCAGACTCACCGATCCATCAGACTCACTGATCCAATGACTCACCGATGCAAATGACTCACCGATGCAAATGACTCACCGATGCAAATGACTCACCGATGCAAATGACTCACCGATGCAAATGACTCACCGATGCAAATGACTCACCGATGCAAATGACTCACCGATCAGATGACAGACCGATGCTGATCTATCTGAGTCACTGATCATTACTCTAATGCTGATGACCTACCGATCACTTGAACAGTCATAAACAACTGTTTGAATTTCTTTATCTTTATCTTTATTTATTCTAACCAACGGTCATATTAGTTATATTTTAATACCCTGACAATTAATTAATAAAGTTTGTCGGATGTCAGGAAACCGTACCTCGTACCTGCGGAAAGGAAATATTTTCTGTCCTACGGAGCACGTGACATAAATACAAGAAGACGTTGCTAAAGAAAGATGACAATAACCGAGACAAGGGAGAAATACGACATACTCAAGAAGAGCTCTGTCCATACAAGAAGAACCAAGCAAGACAGAATCAAAGATACAATCAAGCCTACTCAAGAAGAGTTCTGTGCATACAAAAGAATATCGAAGAGCTTCATCGACTACATCTCACTGCCTGTGAACCTGAAGCATACGACACTCTGCTTCTCAAAGAAAATCAAGAAGAGGACTCAGAATCACTGCTGATTAATTCCAAAATGAGTCCAGTGCTACATTGAAATCACTAGATCCATTTCTAAACTCTACATCTCTGCTCTGTGATTTATTTATTCTACTTTTCGAGCAGTGTGTGTTATCTGCCATATTAAACACACACACTGACTCCTGTACTTTCACTGGAGGATCTGTAAATCCTCAGCAAACCTTTTACACTTCACTTCCCACTGTGGATAGTGGTAGAGGTCTTGTGACCTGGACAGCTGGCTGCTGTTGTTTGTTTTCCCACGTAGAACTGTGGTAGAGGTCTTGTGACCTGGACAGTGTGTTCACTGTTGTTAACCCCGATCCAGGGTGTGGATCGTTTTATATAAACTTTTGAGAGGACTAAGTCTCAGCTTGAGGTTGAACATCTTGGTTAATACTATGTGTTTGTAGTTATACTCTATATCCATACTATACATATTTATTTCATATTCCGCTGCTATTACTTTGAAATATAATTTATTTTCAAAGCTGCTTTGATAGTTAAACTCGCAAGTGTTTATATTTATTATAGATCAGTAAGTTAGTTTCAAAGGATAATTTAATCATAAGATTAAGTTAACTGAGAATTAATCAATCTTTGAGAAATTAATTGAACCTTTATAATCTGTATAAATTCACTACAGTTTAATCTGTTTTTGAAATAGGGGGATTTTTAATCAACATTGTTTTTAACAGAAAATTTTTAATTGGAACTCAATTCACCCCCCCTCTTGAGTGTCCACTCCGACCAACAATATTTTTGTAAATTTTGTTAAAGGACATCAAAATATATTCATTTTATTTTACATCATTCTCTACATTTCATTTGTTAGAAAATGTCATTTTATTATTACCTTTAATAGCTAGAAAATAAAGACCACAACATCTCAAACATCCAATGACACTTATAGTAGATATGAAATCATTATATTATTATAACTATAATAGATTTTATATAAAATTTAGGCAATACTTTGTTGTTCATAGAATTTAGATTATAATTTATAAAAAAATATTGAATGAAATAGGTTGACCAGGATCAAATACTCGTGGAAGTACCTATAACCAAATCAACCACTAGTAACGGAGGGATGAATTAGTAGAAATTAGATTTGAATTTTTTAATGAATAAAATCTATAAAATATTATTATTTTATTCACTAATGTGGGTAGTATCATCCTCAATCATAGATCCAAAAAATAGTGAATTAATTATTATAAACAATTTCTTACAGTTCATCCCCTAAAAAAGAAACCTACTCATTAATATTTTTAGTTTTCTCCCCCTATCATGGATTCTTGACTATATGAAAAAGTGATTACAATATTACTCTGATGACCAAGAGTCACACTATTCCTTTCTAGTGTCACACCAAATAGCACAATATCACAATACCATTATAAAAAATAAGTAATGACAAAAATAAATATCTTCTTGAAATCTTAGTTGCATTATAAATAAAAGAAGTAAATATAAGTTGTTGATCCTTTATATATATTCAATAAAATCAACTCATTTAATGATAATTAAATTTAGCACTAATTGTTATTCATAACTCAAAATTTAACTCATTTAACTCATTAAAAACAAGATATTTGAATGAAAATCAACCCAGTTCACTATTCAAATATCATAAAACATCTCTTCTTAGTATATAATAACCCTTTCAAAACTATAGTAGTTGATTTACTTTTCTACAGACCATGATCAAAAAAATAATTATCCTAGAAGAATATTATTTATAATAATTAAATAGATCATATTATATTCAGTTCTCTCAAAATGAAAAATTATTATACCTAATTTTCCAACCACAACAAAAGATTATCATAAAAATTATTTTTTCAGATAACTCTTTTTTCTACACACTTTTTTTAAAATATCTCAGTCTTGAATTTTGTATTCATAATTATTTTACAAAAATCCCTTCTTCATGTCATATTATCAAACCACCATTCTGGATAAATATCACTAATAATTTAAAAATAATCTATTTATTATTTTTATTGAAACCCACCATCTATTTGTCTTCGAAACATATTCAAATTAATTATCATCATCAACTTAATATAATAATATTATATATATTGAAAGTAAATCAGTGACTTCTATATTCACACATTCAAAAACCCACTATAACCCACATATTCTGATGGATTTTATTTTTTAAACTCCAAAATTGATAATTTATCAATACAAGAACAATCTATATTTAATATATTTTGAATATTCACATTCAAATATTTCTTCAATCATCATTGTGACTTTTCTAATATACCAACTCAAATATTCCATAAAATAAAATTATTAATAAATATTTTCAAAAACCCATATGAATTTACATGAATATAATTTTATATGTGATTTTTTATACCATATAGAATAGGTCCCACATATTTAGGTTTCATTAATTTAAAAAACACGAATTGTCAAAAAAGGTGTTTGTATATTTCCAAAAACATTCCTACATTGTTATATAAAACAATAACCTATATGAATGTAGATATGATTTAAAATCAGAAAAAATAGGGAAAATCACTTTTCTGAATATGAATATGTTTCTAAGATTCCCTTCTATTATAAAAATCAAGTAAATGAAATCTATCGATATTAGAACTTGACTTATAAAACATATTGAATACGTGGGGGAATTTCCATATGCAATTATTAATTTATCATTATATTTACATACATAGATAAATAAAAAATGTTACTCTATAAATATTTACGAGTTACATAAATATCATAAGAACCACTTCAAACATTAATTGAAAATATAAAAAAACCCTCCAAAATAAGGGTGAAAAAAAACCAAACAATTACTTTCCTTCATAAATTCATAATATTCATTACATAATGTTTAAATATAATTTTTTTAATGATTTATAGTAGAAGTAGTATGGGGGAAGATAATGTTCCTGATAGCATCAAGGATTCAATGTATAAAAATATTAAAAGAGAAGAGTTATCATTATTTATGAGGGGAAGGATCATAAATTACCATTCATTATATACTATTCTAAAACCAATATAAAAGTTAATAAAATAATAAAAAATTTATAATAAAATGGTGAGTAGTTAATTGTTTTTATTTTAAACATTTATTAACCTATATGATTATATGAATAAAGTATTTGGTGGTCAATATCATTTTTTTATTTATTGGAGGAAATTTCATTTACCTATATAATATTTATCTTACATTTTTTGTAAGATTTATATCAAATTTTTGAGCCTTAACGTAGAATTATAACTTCAATATCTAGCAAACTTTATAATATTTAAATTTTAATCAACAATTTAGGGTCCATATGAAATTTTTTTGTTTAATTTTCATGAATATTTTTTATTAACATACAAGCCTATCGGTAGAATGAATATGACATATGTTGGGAATAAAAATAATCAATTGTTCTAATGTGATGGGTGATATTATTTTCTTACAAGTACAAATATAATTGGGATGGATATTAATGAGTGGTTTAAGAATTTGATTAAATTAGGTGATAGATTTTGAGTTTGAATCATATCTAAAGCATGATCATGACACTCTGGGATGAATGGTTTTTTTCTCTTAAAATCATTATTTGTACCATTATATTTATGAGTATATTGGAATGAATGTTTCCATCGCTAAAACTCATATTCATTGTTATTATATGATTATATTTTAATTTTAGAAAACCAAGAGTTCACGTGTGTTGGAATTCGATAACCAAAAATATTTTTCTCATTCGAACAATTTTTCACTATAAATAGACAAAATATTTCATTATTTAATGACTTGTTTATTATTTATGGATTTATGATCTTAAGGATGAATTTGTTTAATATTTAATGATTATTAATAAATATAGCACTATTTGATCCCAAAAACATACCATTACTATGTAGTAATGAAATAGGAAATAGAAGATGAAGAACTAATATTAAACAAAAATAAAAACTAAAGTATTTTACTATAATAGAGTTAAGTATGAATAACATTAATTGAAGAGAATTAGCTCGTAGAAAATGAATTCTAATATAACACTATAACAACATAGGGTTAGAATAATATTAATAGAGATGATGGACTTCATAAAACAATCGATGTCCTTATGATATGATTCTATATGGATGAGAAATGCAGCGGTGTACTATAATATCACACCAAAACCAAAATCCACAATTTTTCCTCAACCAGTACAAGAATTATATGTAAATATCAAATCATGATTATAATATTTTTTGGGTGCATCGGGATCCTTGTAGATCCATACTTGTTGATGAGTATATATATATATATATTAAGAATATACTGTATGTTTTATGTTATGAAAAATGTTATGAAGATGTACTCTATATATATAGGATGTTTAGAGAAAATGATACTCTCATATTATGGTATGAAAAAGGTCAACACACTTTACATTGGTGGAGTAAAAATTATTAACATAAAAAAAAAGATTTCTTTTAGTTTTCAAAAACTATGATGTATATGATTTTTGAAATTTCATGTTAATACCTGAGGTTGTGGTTCATTAGATCTATATTGAAATTGTTATGAAAATTTTAATAAATTATGAGGTGTTATTAGGGAGTTAATAAAAGTGATTATTTTTTAGCTTATCTTTTTTTAGATAATATAGGGTTATGAGGTCCCTTATTGTATGAGACACTAAGAAACAACAATTTTGAAGATAAATAAGCTCAGATGTGCTTGGAAAAAAATTTATAATAGTGGTGTGATATGTGGTGGCCACTGAATATATTTTAATAATATTATTGAGATGTATTTGGAAAAAATTAATAGAAGATGAGATGAAGAAGGAATAAGGAAAATATTAGAGATATCGTGATATATATATTTATATATTTCCCAATAAAATGAGGATTATTATATCAAAATAAATAATTATACTTCTTGGCATTCATTATTTGAATTTTGTATAATTTAACTAGATTTTCATTTTATTGAATAATCTTGTAACTATTTCATTGGAGTTATATTTCAATAACAGAATCATTTCTTTTAGTATCTAATGATTTATTAGCATTATTCTTCAACTATCTCTTCTATGATTCATAGTTTATTTATTATTTACTAATAATCAATAATGATTGTCAAACACATTGGATGAAGTCGAATAAAATGTAAAGATTTTCACATCTAGATTTTATTCTTCTTTTTTTGATAGTTGATATTATTTAATAGTATCATTTTTTGGAAAATATATTCATAATATTAAGTATAATATAATTATATAAGTGTTGTAATAATGAATTAAATTGAAAATGGTATAGATAATTATTTTAGTGAAAAATAATATGATTGACATATTTCTTATGAGATTTTAAATTAATTATATCTACCCATTTCTCTTCCAATGATAATTAACAGTCACGAAATTTATGTATTATTAACTAAATGAAGACACAAAAAAGTTAATTACATTTATGGTAACAAAACATTGAGTTTTATTTATTTTTTTAGTAAATACGAGTTTGATTATTTTTATACAATAATCATTGGATGATGATTCCATAATATTATTTGTCATAATTTTAATATAATTGAATAAATTAGTAATTGAATTTATCAAAATGTCAATTCTATTTTAATTTACAAATTTGACACAACTGTAGTAAGAAGTAAAATAGATTATAATTTTATAACTGCTGCAGGACCCTATGAAAAGTGAGACATAAAAGGGTAAATGTTACTAACCATGTCAAAAAGGTGATAATGTTTTTTTGGGAGCCTAACTGATTAGAAAATCATAGTTAAATATGCATGGCTTGAAGTATTGATGAGGATGACTAACCTTATGGGTGGTTTCCCATGTTACATTTGAGTGGGTAAAAAGTCATTAAAAGAACATGTGGTGTCCAATGAGGAGATAAATTAATATAATAACATCTATCCCCGACTGACTGTATAGATAACCCGAATCAATACAAACATAGGGTCTTGGCCAATGAGGTACCCATAATTTCCTCACAAATACATCATCACATCCCAAGGGCCCACCCACTTACACGAATGACTCATCTGACTAATGACTATCCCCATATGCTCTCCCATGTTCTCTCTAGTGTGATTTATCCTCACTCAAAAACACCTTGAGAAACTTCCCATGAGGTCATGACTCCTGACCACTACTCCATGTAGGGAATGCTTATATCTTGAGTTTTAATAAGGTAGTCTTCGGAAAATAAAGGTGCACCGTGTTGACATGGGTAATTACATTTATCCCTTTTATGTATCAATTTTCTGGGGTTTTACTCTCTCCACCACATTAAATCAGAATACCCTTTTTGTGGACCCCACACACAAAACCCAGGTAGTTCCACTGTACTACTGGTTGGGTGTTTGATTTGAAACCATTTGTCACCAACCAGCCTTCCACAAACCGTGATCCTAATCATAATACCCTAATGGTATCAAGTAATACCATGGTTTCCATCTGATCCCACCACTTAAAATACCCACAGGGGTATCTTCTTAAAATAATTAATGTCCCTAAAGGCCAATACTAATAATTTTAGTTCATTATTTCCTCATACACACAGAGACTAAGAAACATCTTAGATTTTCACCTATACTAAGTAGTAATCTAGTCAAATCTCATAGAAATATGGAGTTATAATCATTTAGGATCTTGAAAATAAATTTTCATTTTTTTGATATGGGTTGTAATATTTATCCTTCTAGGTCTAACTGATATTTGGGTGTTTATGAAAGTTTGATTACATGATTTTGAATGATATTTTTTTAGGGTTATCAAATAGCCAAACCACAAGATTCTTAATTTGTGATTTTCTCAATCAACAACTATCCTGATTTCCTTTACACACATTAGGGTAGTCAGTGGATCTAACTCAGGTCTAGTCTTAGTAGTTCCAAGAATGTAGAAAACCTCATTATTTTGTGTAGGTTACCTCACGCTATAGGTTCTTTCATTTTAATTTTTTTTACAATTTTTTATTTTATCTCTACACAAACATATATTTGCCCAACATTATAGTTATATGATTAATCATTAAACTAGTTTTTTATTTAGTGTTTCTCCCACACATTATAAAGTATAATATATAAAGAAAAATATCAAGGTATAACTTATTATAAATTTCCAAAATGTAATTGTGCATGTTCCTCCAAGAATGTTACTACAACACAATCAGAAATAATTGTTCAAATTATCAATGATAATTAGAGTAGGTATTTATTCTGAGTATATAATCTATAAAAACCCAAAATAAAGATTAAAACTATTAATAATCCCAATGAATTATTAAGTAATGAATAATTTCTTAAAACTATCAGAGATAAGGTTATTCAATTTATTAAAGGATAATTTAATGGAAACAACCATGTGTAATTATTATCAAGATTATCTTAAGATAATTAAATGTATCAAAGGGTAATTATTGTATCTATTAATCGATAGTTTCTAGATTATCAAATAATAATTAATTAAATAAAAAGTATCAACAGAAAATAATATATCCGACGTAATTATCAAATATAATTATAAAATAGTATTTTGTATTAAATTATAAAAATATAATTACAAAATATAATTTTGGTTAAAATTATCAAATATAGTAATAAAATTTTTAATTTTTATTAAATTATCAAATGATAATTATAAATGAAAATTTAGGATAAAAATATCAAAAAAATTATAAATATTTTATTTGTAATAAAATTATCAAAATATAACTATAATGGAGAATTTAAAATAAATTAACAAAAGATAATTATAAAGAATAAATTATAATAAATTATCAAAATATTAGTATAAAGGATAATTTAGGATTAAATTAACAAATATAATTATAAATGTATAATTTGTAAAAAAACATTCCAAAGATAATTATAAGGGATAATTTATAAGAAATTTTAAAAAGATAATTATCAAGGAGAATTTATAATAAATTATAAAAAATAATTATTTTTAGGAGAATATAACAACCACATGTGTTGACCTACAAGATAATTTGGAAATTATATAAGTGAGAGAAAGTATTTCCACAAGTGATATTAAATTTTTATTTGAAATGAAATAAATGGTTTTGTTTTTAAGGACCCTTGACGAACATTGAAATTTGAAATGTTAGAATTTATGAAAATAAGATCACAAAGAGATCTCTTGACTGGTTTATTCCTACATTTTTACAATGAATTCTTCTGAGGTATGAAGTCCCTTACCTTTTTGGGAATCTTTTTACATGTTTCCATTAATATGATTATGCATAGATATTTTTCTTGATGACAATGATATATTATGATCACGTGTTGGTGTGTTTGTGTAACCTTGAAAAGCATAAGTTACATGTTATTCCATGAGTAATTTGTATCTTATTATTGAGATTAGATGTTGATCACATGTATTGTGTGTGCTAACTTACTTATGATGATATGTTAGGATTTCTAGTGTATCCTACTATGCTATGTATGATTCATGGTATTTTTCTTCGAGTTAAGTAGAGGTAATCCATTGTTACATGTTATCCCTTAGTGGGGGAGTGCTCATGACTTGTAATAATGATGATGAGGGACCTATTCAAAGTGTAGAGATACGATGATGCCTCAACAATACCACATGATGTGCTTGATGAGTATAAAATTCCAAGGGGTCAGTTACTTGACTACTAGGGGATGTCGAGTAGCTCACGATGCCTAGGTGATACTGATAACATAACCTTCTTGATGAGAATTGATGTTGAGTTTCATGTTCACATGATTAAGAATATCGATGTTTTTCCGAACTAGATTATCACAGCCAAATAATTTTTTTGGACTCATTTATGAGATCATGGATGAGTATATTATGATGATTTTCATATAGATATTACCTTTTTTCATAATCCAAAGGTATATGCACTAAATTAAGAAAACAATTCCAAGCTCTCTATTAAATTTTTAATTGATAACTTGAACCATATTAAATTGTAGTGAAATTAGAAATTTTCAAGGGTCATTAATTAAAGTATATATAATTTAAATCCACGGAGATGCTTGATATTCATAGAGTTAAAATTGAATAAGATTATGTAATTTATGATTCCAATAAATTATAGGATGAAATTTCAAATAAGGGTTTGAAATATTTGAAGGTGAAATAGAATTAGATTGTTTTTGATTTGGGAAATATAGAAATGTTATTGTAAATTTTGTAAGGGGGATCAATGTGAATATGGTGAGATTAATTACTTAAAAACTATAATGAATATTTCCAACACAATGAAACACAGTATATTGAAAAACATTTAAGAAATGGGTTCAACTGAAATTTTTGGGGAGAAAAAAAAGGATGATGATGAGGAATATTTTTTAGAATGTTGATATTTTTTGTTTATTTAGTCTCACAAGATAAAATTATGGAAAAAATTAAAATGGGTTGAATTAAAATTAAAAAATAATGAAAACCAAAGGGAGTTTCAGATCATATAGTCACACTTGAATGTTCTCTACATAGGATTGACTTATAATATACAATGATTAAATAAATTGGAAGTATACTATTTTTTTATTCAATGTATTATAACTATCATAATTTCATAATCACTCTTCTAAAGATAGTTTTATATGAAAAATGAGTGATTTACAAAAATATATATGAATATATGTATATGATATAAATAATTGAATCACAGATATAATAATTAGTGAAAGGAAAATTTGAGTTTTGGAGAATGAATTTTATTTACTATATGAATAATGGATGAAATTTTCAATATATCATTCTTTTTTATAGAAAAAATAAAAAGTTAGACAATAAATATATAATTTCGTATTTTATAGTTTATTGAATATGTGAATTGGAAGAACGAGACTTTATTAGTGTTAAGAAGGTGTTGAGTGTTCAATGACGAAATTATGTGTGTAAATTCAGACATGGATTTAAAGACGAATCTTACATGAATGAGATAGATAATAAAATAAGGAAGGGGAAGAAAATAGCTAATGATAACTCATAACCATCAAAAGATTATAAAAAACTAAGAAGCTACTAAATTTATGGATATATGTGGAATTATTAAAGAAATATATGTTTGTTTAGATGAATTGATTACTTGGTTATCTGGTATATATAATTTATTATTATTCTGATCAATAAATATATTGGGTAGTAGAATCATTGAGTAGTTAATAATTAACAATAATATTATATTATAAATGTGAAATAAAAAATGATTTTTATGTGTAATACTTTCATTGGGAATTTTTTTATAATAAATCAATAAATTATATTTAATTAAGTGGTGAAACTATTTCATAGAGATGATTAAGGCGATTGAAGGGAAAATATGTTGGTTTTATACTTTGGGAAATTGATTGTTACAATTATAATTGATTGAGAATTAAAATGTGGGGTATACTAAAGATAAATAGGAGATTTCCTATTTTTCTTAGTGACATTAAATTTTTCAAATAATTGAAAAACAATAAAGGAAAATGAAATATTATAATAAATCAAATTAAAATTAAAAAATAATTAATATAAAAGGATTCCTTAATGTTGTTTCTCATCCCATATTACTATAAACATGAATTTATTAAATAACATAAAGGGTTGTGTTAAAGGTTAAACACTATTTAGAATTTAATTTTTAATTAACTAATATTTTAGAATATATTTCAATTTAATAAATATGATATGATCGATAGATTGTGCTATATAGAACTCAAAAAATTTATTATTAATTCCTTACTAAAAATTTATGTTGGAATACATTAATTTATAATGAAACATAATAAATAAAATTAAGATAATAAAATAATGTAATTAAATCTACAAAATGGTTTAGAAATTATAAAGAATGTGAGTCTCATAACGGTTGGATAAATATATTTTTTATACAAACATTAATTTTATTATACATGATTTATTTAGTAGATAATTTATTTTATTTTAATTATTAAACATATTGAAATTTAGTGTCTCAATAAATATAAAAATTATCTATAATTCATATATTTATTAACCATGGGTATGAAATTATGTTAAAATCATTATAATGAAAAAATAGTTAATTATTTATAAAAATGTTTTTATCATGATAATTTGTTTTTATGTTAACAAGATTAATTAAAAATAATTTATGAAATGTTTATAAAAATTAGAAAATATAATATCTAATTAAATAAAATTACAATTTATCTAATGGTTTTTATATGACATGTAATTATAATTATGTATCTTTTATGATTAAAAATACATTTTTCTAAAAATAAATTTTATGTATTTCATGTGAAGGTATTACAATTAATATTATACAATAATAATAATTATTTTGATTCTTAACAAAGATTCGACTAAGAGGTAACCCACGCTGGTTGAAAAAATGTCCTTAAGAGTGTCTCCCCTTATGCTAGAGGCTATTGACTAGTAGTCAGGTCCTATGTTGTGTCCGTAGAGAGACAATTTCCTCTTTATTAAGATACATGGGAACAATAATATACAACATGTTATCCAGAAAATAAAAAAGTCCCGATAATTCATCTACTAGAATCATGAGTATAGGCTCAGACCTCTGTTATCATACTCCATCCAAGCACCAACAATCATACAATGGAAGATGGCCTCTCCCCATGGGTATGCCTATAGACAAGAAGTCTTTTCAGGTACCATAGGTGATCCAAATAGTGTGTGAGATAAGTTTAGTAGGTTACCACAGATGGTTTCTAGAACAATATAGTTGTTGAATATAAAATTAGTAGTGTGTAGGGATATAAATAATTCAAGGAAATAATAAAGAAATAAAAAAATTAAAATATGATACTCTTGGGATAAAAACTGACATTACCTGCTTTATGCTGATATGGATATCATTGATTGAATGAAAACCACTACAAATATAATATAGGTTATCATAGTAATATATAATACCTTCTAGGAATCTAACTATGCCTCTAAAAATTATATTATAATATATGGACCAAACTGAAGCATTTTATTCAACTTGAATGTCCATTCGTTAATTGAAGAATTGGGGATTACTATAATTATGTAGAAGGAATATTTAGAATTTTATTTAAGTGGCATCTTAGGCCCGTCCAAGGTAAATTGTATAGCAGAGCCCAAGTATCGTACTAGGATATATAAAAATTCCTAACACTATAAGAGTCTTCCCATGTCAATCCATTAAAGAATCCAAAGTATAACTCTCATCCTTTTGTAAAGCATGACCCTCTGTACCCGTCCCATGTGTACCACATAGGGGACCTAGCATCTCTTGTGGAAGGTGTAACCGTATCAGCCACCTATGCATTCCTGAGTATCTCTCCTAGGGAACCTGTATCAATCATGTGTTGGTATGTGATCTTCTAGATAATACAATCCAATTAATTATATAAATACTCTAAGTATCACTCCCATTATAAACATAATAAATATCATTTATAATTATGAATCCTGATGAGCCTATCTAAGGAATCTGTAAGTCAGGACCTTTGTATCTCCTTCATTCTAAAGATAATGGAGGGTTATAGTTATCAATAACTAAAACTATACCCCATTCATTTATAATAAGTTTTATAATTCATTTATTTTAATAAATTCAAACTGTGACATAATTCATAGGGTCCAAAACACTAGGACAATCATTTTCCTTAAATAATATCACACTTCAAAATAATTTTTTAAAGATCAAGAATGTGCCCTAAATAATGGTTTAAATTCATTATAAACATGAACAATTAATAATTTATATAAGGTAACATCCTTGGTGGTGTTTCACAATAAGGCGATTATCCAACGTTTTTGATGCATCATTTTCTAGGATCATATTAATAATGAAATTACATTTAACTTTATTAAGATATCATTATAGTGGTGACACCTGAAGATCCCAACACAAAAACATAATGATGCAGGATAATAATGGAAGGAGAATTTTGGAAAGATTAAGACCACACATATTAGTTTGGTAGATGTCCATTCGTCTCTTATTCAATTTTAATTAGATCTAGAGTGGAATTAATATTCCAAATTCAAAAATTCCCAAATGTTATGGCATTTTGAGATTACACCAAAATAGTGTGGTAGATGGTGAGATAATTGAGAGAAGGATGAAATTGGAAATAAGATCATACCAATAAGAATCATATAAGATAATTGGTTATTAAATCAAACATTGGATATGAAATATATCAAAAATACTATCATAAGATTGAGAAGGAAAGATCATGCTAGTAAGGGACACTATCCACTAGAGGAGAAAAAAGTGGTGAGAGTTTATAAAATTTTATGTGAAAACATTTAATTTAGACATCACTATAGGATCACACAGTTTTTCCACATAGTTGTGAAAACCATGCACCAACCATGAAGATGATACTACATAAAAAATTACCTCACACATGTTGGCTGTACAATTTGACTAACTGTGCACGACCCATGAAAAATACCTATGTCTGGAGGTCTGCAAAAAATAAAAAAACTATGTTTCTAGGGATTAATGGTTCATGAAAATAGTGTGGCCCTCTGTTATGCACTGCTACTCCCTACAGGATTTAACAAATCTATGCAACCTGGGATACATAGTTTCTACAAAATGCGCGACTCAACTATTTTCTCTAAAATATAATTGTCCAGGCCCGGAACAATCCAAAAACACCCATATAAACTCCATGTATTTAATAGGTACATCAATAAAGAAAATGTAAGTGGTTTAAACTAAGAAAATAATATTTATGCACCTCATACAAAATACTGAGTTGTTACAACCACCTCTCCATAAAATAACTCATCCTTGATTTTATCTTCAATTAGTGGTAAAGTGTCATCTGGGAAATATCCCAGCCACTAAGAACATATGTAAACCTCCCTCTCCAAGATCCCATACTATACATGGTCATGCTACCATTAAAACTAGACTATTGAACCTATCATACATCTAAGATGGATCATGCTCTAATAAAAATTACATACTAGATCCCCCCAAAAGGACACATCTTCCTACAGATCAATGCCCGTAGAATAGAATGAATTAGGCATGTCAAAATGATAATGGGGGAGTTATGAAACATGTAATTTTTTTTCATGGATTGTTATCATTGAAAAAAATCAAAACAATATGCTAACATCTTGACTCTCTCCATGATCTTAAAAGACATAATGTAACCGGGAGATAACTTTCCATGTCTTCGAATTTGTATATGAACTAGTCTAGGATGACCTCACAAAAAGATCTAATTTCCCATATTAATCTATAGAGGATGTTGATAATGATCTATATATGTATTCTACCAGGTATGAGTTTAATCAATATATATTTTTAATTATATACACCTATACTGAAGTCTCCTGAACAAGATGAGGACCCAGCAGTGTAGCCTCACAAACATATAACTATCACATTGGTGAATGGAATAACCTACTATAAAGGAACTCATATGGTTCCATCTAAAATGTATACTGATAACTTTTATTGTATGAAAACTAAATGAGAGTAATGTGTTTATCCCATGAACCTCTGAAATAAATGAATCATGCAAGTAGCATGGCGAATAACACTTACATCATCTACTCAAACTTTGCATCGGTATAAGGGTGATATAATGTACTCAGTCCCACCTATGAACTTGGTACATTAGGTAAACCATTCCAAAGCTGTTATGTAAACTAATCATCTTGATCTGATATGATTGAGTGGGGAACACTATGAAGATGCAAAATTTCTAGAAGATAAATCGATATGAGATCATCAACTATGCCGGTCCATCATATATTTAGTAAGATTTATTATTTTTAAACCAATAAAAAATCACATATACTACATCAATTAATATAGGGGATCTCTTAAAATCCATTACAAAATCCATTATTATATAATACAATTTCCACTCAAGAATAGGCAGATTTCGTTAGTGGTCCATATTCCATTATTACTCATCATTCACATGCTAACATGAATAACCCCATGTGATAAACCCCAAAATACGTCTCTTCATACCTAGATACCAATACTAATCCTATATGTCTTAGTAGATCCTGGTAATCCAAGGATGAACATCCCAAATAGTGGCCTAATTTTCCCAAATCAGAACTTTCCAAATATATATAATAACCCACACACCACTGTAAAATTATAGGAACTCATTCCCAACAACAACCCATGAATGTGGTTGGTTATCACATGAGACACTCACCATCTAGAACAAGCCTTCATGATTTTAAAGATATATCATCAACAACTATAACAAATGGGAGGAATTCACTATCCAGGATGCTAAAATAGGATTATAATGATATCCCCAGACCTCAAGGTGCATCCCAAATAACATGAAAACATACAACCACTCAAAACTAGCATCCTTAATTTTCTCTGTCTCAATATACTGGCATAGTGAATCAGCTACTTCATATCCCTTTCAAGGTTTTTAAGAAATATTAATGTTAAACGACCTTAGTTACTCTACCCTCCAACAAAACATCCAAATCAATTCATGATTTTTGGGTATTTATTTTATAATATTAATGTCCATGTAAATTAAGAACCACTCTACATATAGGTAATACCTCAAAAAATACAAATCCTTAACCATGGATACATTTTCAATGTCACACTTATGGAAATTCTACTCACAAGGTCTCAAATGTAATGACCCGTACACTAAAACACAATCTCTCAACATCAAAAATTATCCCATACCGATTCATAAATCATCATAATAAACAATATTTGTCTTGATGAACTCTAGAATAAGTAAAATTAGTACAAAATTTAGTCCCCATTTAATCTCAAGAAAGGTTTTATCACTAGTTTATTACCACAAAAACATCACACCATTCTTAGTTAAGCCTGCAAGAGGTGCCTCTAGGTGTGATAATTCTTTAATAAAATGCTTATAATATCTAGCTATCCCAATGAAACTATTTCCATCAAAGACATTCTTGTTGTACTCATAAGAAACCTTGATCCTCACATTCTCTAGGTTAATTGATACTCCTACTTAGGAAATAATATTACCCATGAAGTAAAGCTTATTGATCCAAAAGTGGAATTTGGTGAGATTAACATACAACTAGATATATTTTAATGTAGCTAGTTTGATCTTAATATGTTTGAAATGGTCAGGTATAGTATGATAATACGCCCAAATATCATCCACAATGACTACTACAAATGAATCATGACATGGGTGGAAAACCCAATTCATTTTATCAAGGAAATAAAAAACTAGTTCATTAATAAGATGAAATGATATAAATAGATTCTTGTACAATCTGTAACTACTCTGGAACATTGTGCATGGTTTGTTTGATGGAATCACACAAAACTGATGGTTTCTTAACCTTAAATATATCGCTAAGATAATTGTCACTCCTTGGTGTTAGTCTAAGAGGTCACTTAGACAAGTAAGTGGATGCTTATTTTTAACTGTAATCTAGTTCAACAGATTTTAATACAAGAAAAACATTACGGTATCATCAATCTTATTAGCTAAAAGGATTGGTGAGCCTCATGGAAAATTACTGGGTTATATTAAACTCTTTTCCTCTAAGTCTTACATCTTCTTCATGAGTTCCTAGAGCTCTATAAGTTCCAACCTATTTGGAGGAATGGAAATTGGTGCTTCCCGTAAATCTAGACTACGGGTGAAATCTATTTCTCTATTAAGTGTAATTTAGGGATGATGTCCCTAATACTATCCAATAGATTATGTAATTCCATACATCACATTCCCTAGTCACTAATAAAAAGACTAGTCATATGGGATATCACTCCATCCAACCCATGATTCTCAGGTCTCGATCGAGTTTCCTAAACATTTTATTTTCCATTATTAATATAAGAACATCCATCAAGTGATGTAGAAAAACCCTATGATAATATCAATAAATTTGTTCAGTGTATCGAAAACCAACTGGTCCAACTCAATAATGATGTCGAAGCTGGTTATCTTGAGGATAAGGAAATTCTTCAAGAATCATTACACACCTGTCTAAAGGGGGGACTGGTTGAGCTGGTGCACACTCTTGGAATGAATCCCTAATTTTGTTAAAATAGTCATGAAACTTTTGAGTTGCACCATTTAAATGCCTAGATGATCCACAATTTCTGTAGGTCTAAAATATTGTGGAGTAGTTATATCTAATAAGGCTGAAAATAATGTTGTGTAATTGAGAATATTATCTTGTACTGTCGAAGGCCTTGGACTCTTCTACATGGTTGTAGTATTCACAACATTTATATATCTGGATCCATATCTTTGAGATGAAACCTGACTACCCTAGGTTGGGCCTCTTTGTTGACAATACACCTATACAGATTGACTACATCGACCACATCCACCTCCCCAGCCTGATCAGATGGTATAATACCAGATCCAAGCCTAATATAGAGCTATAATTCTTATACCCAAATGTGGTGATGGTTTAGATACATTCTTAAAATATACTAGAGGGAATGTTTAAAATACATTCTATAGGTGATGTGTTATACCACAATCTCAGCACTCAATTAGTTTCCACATACACAGGGGATTCTTATGGCCTATCCTACCAATCTAGGGAAACACTAGATAACCATTGATTCATGCCTTATGAATGGAACTTTTCCCAAATGAATCCTAAAAATGATGTTTCCTACTATAAGAGAAATCACCCACTATCCTCAAATGTACACCACCATGACACACACTGCTAGCTTCCCTCTACCTCCACTCAATGAGGAGAGCATGGTTCACTATCACAAAATTAATGAATAACTAAAAGACATTAGCCTTTGATCATATAGTGTATGTAATCCCATCCTAAAAATTTCAATAAATCCTCAATTCATCACAGCTCATCGTCAATGTAAAAATATTAAGATTACTAAAACAAGATGAATAATCCATCACAGACATGGAACCCTACTATAGAGTCATAAACTCTCCAACATGGCTTGCTATTATTGTATTGGAAAGAATATTTCATTGAAGGAATTATGGAATTCCACCCTGACAATGACCTGATGATGATAATATTGAGAGATGAAATCCCACCAATGTTTGGTGGAGTCATAAATCATACAGGTTGTGATCTTGACCATCATCTTTGGAAGAGTTTTTATATTCTCAATGATCGATAACATTTCCTCAAGCCACGAATTAGAAACCTAAGGACCACCATTCCCTTAAGAATGTCATAAAATGATGCAGTTGGAATTCTCGCATCAACTCTACCATAATAGGGATAGGTTGCAGATCCCCCAAAATACACTTCATGAAGAGAATAATTCTCTCTCTGAATTGTGAATGGTCACCAAATAGGGGATCAACATTAAATCCCTCTAGTGGCACTATAAGTGGTAATACTAGTGGATCATTTCCCACCTCATATAAAGCATGGTTGTTTCCACCCTAATGGAGTAAGAAGAAGACATCATAGAGTTGTAGCTATGAAATTTCCAAATCAACACCTCATATGGGATTTAATAAAAAAATTATGAATAAAAAATTAGGAAAAAATAGGTACAGAAACATCCTATAAATGAGTCACACCTCTCTTCCTACAGAAAAATCCATTCCTAGGTGATAATAGATATCAAAATGGACCACAAGAGACAACACATTCTACCCACTTTTTGATTTTATATCCTGGTCAAGGACTCACATAGAACAGTAGATGTTTCGATATTTTTTGTATCAATCTAAAGGTATAGAGGAAAAAAGATATTACCTTGTAATTGGTATTCCCATTTAATAGTAACCATTTAATTTTAAATTTATAATTTATTTTAGTTCATTCATACTTATATTCATATTAATATCGCATTCCAACTAGATGCATCTCCATTTTTAATTTATAAAGGCCTATTATGTTTATAAATTTCAATTGGTGCATCAAATTAATTTCACCAAACCATTACATCTGGTTTTAGGATGCAATAGATTATACATAATGATTTTATTATATAAAACACATTCCCAATGTATAGATACACAATCTCCATAAAATATAATTAGTATTCATGTATATCAAATTATCTAATGTTTCATCCCCTAGAACCAATTTTTATTGGGTAAAAAATGGAATAATTGGTTATTTATGTTTTCATCATTAATATATGTGGGAAAACAATTATATTGATTCTAGAACATTAATTAAACCAATTATATTATCCTAGAAAGAAACCATATCTCGTTTACATATATAAAATAATCAAATTAATCACTAAAATTACAGACAAAACATGAAATGAACATAATAATATAGATATGACATGACATATTTCAGAATATGTGTATCAATAGGTTCCTAGTATGACGTATAGAGTTATACAACCTGGTTTTAACAAGACATGGAAAGGATTAAATGGTAAAAATGAAATCAAAAAAAATAAAATCACAAATAAAGTGCTTCACCCAATGATAAAATCATTAAATGTGAAGAAGGAACAAACTAGAATAGAAATAACCCATCCCAAGTAATTTGGTTTCCCCCCCATTACATGGGTTATCTAAACCATGCATATGGTACTTAGAAATTATCATCATTTTCCTAATCACCTATATAATTCCCAAATAGTAATACAAAAGGAAAAATAACCTCTTATACCACATGGTTGCATCCCTGCACAGATTCTACTAAGTGGTTCCCTAACACAATTGGCCATGTTACCTCATGTGCACCTCACCATATACTAGAGGCTGCAGACCTTTTTCGGGAGCCTAGGGTGTGACTGTAGGGAGACTATTCCCTCCTGATCCAAGTGTAGAACAATAATAAATAACAATGATAAATAGTGGAAATGATAATTAAAATATTGTAGCAAACTAATAAATAATCATCCAAGATAACCAACATGAAGAAACCAAATCAATCTCATATAAAATAGATATGATCATACAATGTTTCAATAGAAGAAGAATGTACCAATAATAAAAGAGTACATGAATGTGAAATAATTAGTACACAAATAAAAAATACCCATTATAGTCTCTAATAGTTTCTCGAGCATAAGCTCGGTCTTCTTCTACCACAATCTATCCTAACATGAAAGATAAAAAATTGAAAGTTGGAATCTTCTCCTTACCTATACCTACTGACATGATTTTATTTCACGTACCATAGGTGTCCTAAAAAGTTTTTGAGATAAGATTAATAGGCCCCCACAAATGGTTCCAAGAATTACATATTTTGTTCATATAAAATGATCAGTTTTCAGGTACATAAATAATGCAAGGAAATTAATAAATAAATAGTAAATTGTGCTCGGTTTCTCAAGGGATACCTGACAATCACTACCATCATGATCCTAAGTTTTATATCTCTAAAACAATTTATAGATATGGATATAATATGGGTATACATGGGTTATCTAAAAAACAATATAGTAATTTAGAAATATTTTTAACATGGTAAGTATCAATTATAGACCAAACCCAAGCATGTTATTCGACTTTGCAGACGCATCCTTAAATTTAATAAATTTAAATTCATATAATTATATATAAAGAATAATTATAATTTTACTAAAATAGTATCATGGCCCCATCTAATGAAAAATTTTTATAGTAGCCCAAGTATCGCACCTAGAGAACTATTGAAATCCAGCAACATAAGTGTATGTCCATGAAAATGCATAAAATAATCCCTTGTATCACTCTCAGTGTGTTGCAAAGAATGACCATTTGATATTGTCCTAGGTGTACCATATGAGGGACCCACTATCACTCTTGGATGGTGAAATATTATTTCCAACCAATCTCATTAAAGGTATCTCAAATAGGGAATCAATATCATTCCTTGGAATGTATGAAATCTACTACGTGATCCTTTATAATGAATTCAATTACTAATCTAGGAATCGCTCCCAATATAAAAATAACAATTCTCATTTCTAATTATGATGAAATATGACTCCATCTCAGACATCCATAAGTTGGGACCCTTGTATCACCCTCATCATAATGTGATGGTAAGGTTATGGTTTTTAATAACTCATAACATAGCCCACTAGAGTTGATAAATTTTATTCAAATTAATTTCATTCAAGAAACTAAAACTATGACATAAATAATTGGGGCCTAAACACATGGCCAATAATTGTCCTTAAATCACTTCATACTTTGAATGTATTAATTACAAGAGAATTCACACACCTATATTAATTTAATTACATTGTTAACATGAATAATTTAATACTTTATATAAGAACACACCATTTGGGTTGGCTCATATTATAGAGATCAACCAATGATGTTGATTCCCTATTTTCTAAGATCCTATTATGCATATAAAGACATATAATTTAATTAATATAAATGTATGGTGGTGGAAATTAAGATTTCTAGAGCATAGAACAATTACACATTGTTATAATGAAATTATTCTATGGGAAAGTGCTATAAAACCTACCATAGGTTAGTCGAACACCCCTCATCCATTTTGGACCATGGATTTTATCTATAATGGAACAAATCAAAAAAATTTGCAAAACTCACTAAAAATATGATATATGATCTCCCATAAAAATAGAGCTGATCATGGAAAGATAAATGAGGGAAATAAAAATTGGGATCAAAGATCATACTATGACGGATTAAACAAGGTGCATAGTGGTTTGATTATATTTTATATGGAGAGGACATCAAACTTCCTATCTTATGATTGAGGAGGATATCTCACACAAGTGGGGGATGATGTCCACTGATAGGGATATAAAGTGTTGCGTATTTATAAAATATTATTGGAAAATGGTAATTTACCATTCATTATAGGGTAGTATGGTTTTGACAAGTGGTTGGCCAAAATGTGAACCAACCATGTGACAAATTTTTCCCAAGAAACACCCTCCCATAGGCTTGCCACACAGTTTGACTAACTGTGTGTAGCCCATACGAAAAAACACTATTAAAAGGTCTACAAAACATGAACTAATGTGCACCCAGGGTCAGATGTTTAGGGTAAACCATTAGGCCCTCTAATATTCAATGAATCACCTTGCTACATTTAACTAAATAATGTGGCCTAGGATGCACAGTTTCTACTAACCGTGTGACCCAACATTTTTCTACCATAGTCGGGACTCTGGGAAGTGAATAGGCCCAAAACACCCTCAAAACGTCTTTTTTTACTTAGGAACATTATTATGTGTAAAATAAGGTGTTTAAATTTTAATTTAATATTATTTTACCTCATACGAATATATGGTACCTTAAAAATTATATCTTACTAAATTTTGTTATAAGGTTAATTTATTTTTCTCATAAAAATAAGTTTCCTTGGTAAATTTGTTTTCACCTTGGAAGATGTAAAAAGGGGGTATATTTTTAAAACATTATAAATATAGATTTAAAATATATCTAAATAATATCCCTAAATTTATTTGGTGAGTTGATTACAACCTACATCACCTAGGATTTTAAAACTGTATCTTTTGGAAGAATATTCTTATTAAAGTGAATTTATTATATTTTAATTTCCATAGTATTTACAAGACTTCTACTCTCCTTCTATATGAAAGGGAACATAATATTATCACTTTTACATTAATCATGATCACACATTATTAGATAATATATACATATATACATTACCAAATCATCAATTTGTGTCCTTGATGATTTTTTTTGGAAAATACCCCTAACATTATACAAATATTTTTTTCAATGGAGATTATGAAATGAAGAGGAATATGTTCTTACAGATGTTTTTTATGTTTATTTTTTTTAAATAATCTCAATCATCCATACAAATATTTACATAATTAAAAATGAATAATTAATATATTTAATTTCTTCAATGCTACAACCATTTTCAATCACCTTTCCTTCAAATGAAAAATGAATGCATTGTTCATACGTATATATGGTCTACCATCTACATGAAGTGGAATATTTATTTATTTGACCACTACTAATCGATGATAGTTGTATAGATTGATTAAATGGATATATATATATATAATATTAATAAAATAATTGTGATTTTGGAATGATAATTTATTAATTACATTACTTTCTTTCCATCCATTGAAAATTGAAAACATCAGTTCTGTGTACCTACGATCTACCTTCTGAATTATATCATATAGTTTATTTTTAATAAATAAATAACATATATGGATCTAATAAATAAAATAAAAATAAATATTATATTTGTGACATGGTTATCCTTTATATATGATGAATCCACGACCATTTCTCAAGGACTAGAATCCCCAAAACAAAAAATTTGTGGAAATAACCATAGAGATGTGATTATCGAATTTAATGAGGAATTTATTATAAATAGGAGATTAAAAATTATAATAGAGTGATATATAGTATGATAATTATGAATATGGTTTTGGAATATATTTTTTCCCACTTTAACTTATTTTACATCTATTTAGATCATATATGAAGCAGATCATGACTTTAATTAAGGGTTTATATTGCAATATTACATTTTTTTGGGATTCTTTATATTTCAATTAATATTTTCGGAAACAATATAATTATGAATTTTGTAACCTCATCTATTTTATTCTTCTTTTTTAATTTATGAAATTTCAAATTATTATTTCAATTTTATTTTCTTTTTATATTTAAAAAGTTTGAACAAATATTTTAAGTATAATGGACCTTATTTCTCTATTTTATTCTAAATTATTTCGTTTCCAATTCCATATTTCGGAAAACATATCTAGTTAATTTTTTTTTCATTTAAAATAATTGAAAATTTTATTTTTATATTTCTTTTTAAATTCATTAAAAATATGTTAAATAGAAGATTCTCAACCATTTTCCATGCTAATCACTTTGTGTTTTTACAAAAGAAAGGAAATAATTTTTTTAATATTAATGGATTGACCATATTTTCTATTATTCATGATTGATAGTAATTTTCAAGATTACATTGAATGTTTCCATGTCTTTATAAGAATATAATATTTCCATTATTTTGGGAATTTAATGTTTTTAAAAATGACAAAAATTAATGTATTTATTCTCTTGTTTTACAAAGAATTTTTTTAATGATTTTATAATAGTATTGTTAATATTTGTCAATATCCTATAAGGATAGATATGATTAACTTGGGTTATGGTCTTATGATACCATATATTTATTTTTTATTGAAGGCTTACAATGTTGATGTTTCAATGTAGTTTCATGAAACCCATTGTTCGTTATGGGATATTTTATCTCTGAAAGAATAATTAATTCTATTATTTTTTAGTGGAAAATATATAAATTCTATTTATTTTTCGATAGGTGGGACCATTATGGACCACTAATTAATTATGTGTTTTTTTATGTCTCATGGTTAAAAATGGAATATGAGTGTGTTTCTCATGCCCAAGAGTACACATAAGGTTGTCCCATACCAAAGAGGGTATATATGTGATTACCACATCATATGGATGGAACATAGGTAGATGGATGAAGCCCACGATGGTATGTGGTAGTTAACTCAATCCTACTTTTGGAATAATGTCATTGTGAGTATCCTTGAAATATTATTTCTATATTTTTGGAAATTCTATGTTTACCCAATCCACTATTAGACTTTATCCCCTCTAATGTTCATTAATGTGAGCATT
Organism: Viscum album; assembly: GCA_963277665.1. Lineage (NCBI taxonomy): Eukaryota > Viridiplantae > Streptophyta > Magnoliopsida > Santalales > Viscaceae > Viscum > Viscum album. Next base: position 643,418,528 of record OY728125.1, on the reverse strand, counting down.
TATTAGACAAATAATTTTATATTTTCATGTTTATGCCACACTATTATTGCACAAACAGATATATTATTCTTATGTCAGGATCTTCTGTATGATGATCGATTGTTAATTAATATGAGCTATTTAGACTCATGTTTAATATTCCAACACATCCCAATTCCACAACTCATGTTTTTTTGGTTTATGACTAGTTTGGTATGATCACATTGGTGGTGGTCATATTATTATACCATTAATATTATTTTATAGTCACATATGATCTTCGATTGAAATAACTCATGTCTTCCATTATTGATAGTTTTTGTTCTTCATTTCTTAAGATTCCTTTCATATAGTTATGAATAATTGTTTTTTGGTTGGGAATTTTGATGGAGGGTACTATATGTAGAAAACATTATCAGAGAAGTTAAAGATCATTCATGAAATAAGTTGATTATGTATCTATTTTCCAATGACAATAAACCATTATAGTTATGGGGAATAAATTATCATATTATCATTGAATATTCATCTAAATTTAGGCAATATTTATGTATGTACATCTTGGGTTTCTTAAATTGGTATCAGAGGAGGGTTTAATTGTTTTGGATATTATGATGTGAGAAATGATAGGGTATAACATTCAAAAACATTGTGATATACCCAAAAGAAAAATATTTATAGGTTTATAAAAAGGTGTAATAATTATTACATAATACAAATTGTACTCATGATTATATGATTTATCACTCTAATTAATGATTAGTTTTGATACAAATATTCTTTGTGGTTTTAGTCAATGGCCAGAACAAGGAGGAATAAAGATAACAATAAATGTGATGGTAAATGTAATTTCTGTTATCATGATAAAAATGGAATTAGGGATGATATGATAAACCTTCCTTATATAAATATAAAAAAATTTGAAGAATTGAATCATGTAGAACATATAAATAATAAAAGGTGTGAGAAACTTATAATTGAATCATTCATCTGGCATGATCCACTTCCCTTAGTCTGTCATTCTATGTAACAATTATCAATAAATGAATCATTATAACTAAAAATATTTTTTCTACTATATAGTGCATAAAACATAACATTATGTCTTAATTGTTTATAATTTAAAAGGTTAAGAAGAAAATGTTTTCATCTAGTTAAGAATATGAGGAAATATTGGAAAATTGACTATATATAATGAAACATTATTATGTGGTTATTTTCTAGTATGTACATCCCCAAAACCATTTACATGAAAATTGTAATGGAATAACATTTTCTAAGAAATGGTAATGAATACATTTTTTCCCATGAAGAGAATTTTATCATACATCACGGTATGCTTATAATTTAATCATCAAACATTATTGAAATATTAATTAATTCATTAGTTGAATAAAATAATTTTCTTGAAAGGCATTTTATATAAAAGGCATGACAACAATGAAGTACTAAAATGATGTTATAAAAAGTTAGAAGTGGGGAGTGGAAATTATCATTATTGTCATGCGTCTGGGGAAAAATATTAAATGATAGATTTTGTGGGAAATTTCAATTACAAAACACAGGGATTAAAGAAAATTGTTCTTTTATTTTTGGAAAAGTGTGTAATGAATAATGGGGAAAATATTTTATAGTGAGGGGTAAATATTTTCAATGAAAAAAATATAGGCATCATGAAAATGTTTAGAAAAATGGATATGAATATTTTAGTCAAAGATATTAATTTTGAGAAAAAAACTGATTGAACATCCAATAAATCAATGCCTCATTTCCATAGAATATAATAATTATTAAAACCATTTAATTAATATAAGGGATAATAATAAAAATCATTATCACTTACTAATTATGATACAAAACAACTGGAATATTCACATGATCAAAACCACTAAAGTGCTTCCTAAGAGAAAACTGGTGAAAAGTAAATATATCATCAACAATTTAAACAAAAAATATATTTCTTATTCAGGTTTTACCTACTTTTTTAAAAATTAGTATTTTTATAATAGTAACGAATAAAAAATTTATTGATTACTTATTGTATTTTCATTGAATTCTCTGAAAAATATGATGATATCAACTCAGGAATATAACCCCTATCTAATAATTTTTTTGGGAATGTGGTTCCTAAAAAAATATACTCACTCTATAAGAATTTAATGTTATCTTTTAAATGGATTGGATCTATCTCTACAAATATCCCATATAAATTAATAGGTAATGAATGACACATTTGTTATTATGAATCTACCTCTGAGTATCTATGGGGGTGAAGAAGATCATGAATTTAAAATAGAAATTATGTTCATTATATGGTTATAAAAACATATTAGTGAGGTGTTTTACCTATAATGAATGTGGAGAAAGTAAAAATTAATGATATGGACATTGTTTAATAATATAAATATAAAGAACTATAATAGATTGACCTCACACATCATGCAATTGATCTCTCAATAAGGTCTGAAGTGTTCCACCCCAAACTCTAGAGGTTATTGACCTGTGGTGGTGGACTAAAAGGTGTTATAGGGAGACAATAGCCTATGGTATAAGTGAAATAATAATGTAATATAATATACTTTTAAAAGGTATCACCATTATAGAAAGCATAAAAATAAACTATAATATGGCATGTTATAATAAATGAAATGTGGGATAAAATCATAAAAACTCTCAAGCAAACAAAACATACAATAGATGGTCACCCACTTGTATGAAAACATTTAGTAAATAATTAGAAAACTAACTTCAATGGGAACCACTACAAAAACTAATAAGAACCACATAACTAGTCTCCAAGATGCCCAAGGTATGCCAACATAATGTTGAGAGTCCACATGATTGGTTCTGGTCTATCAAGAAACACTTATCCATGGCCCCATCCATCATGAAGCTTGTGGTCCAACCTAAAATCATATATCTTGTGTACATGATCATAATGGTTCACATACAAGGGATGAGAAATAATTCATAGTAAGACAACCCTATTGTTGAAACTATAGATCTATTATCATAACATGTGTGTGCACACATGATATGTAAAACTTATTCAAAAATATTATCAACAGGAATAAAATAAATTAGTACATAAAAAAGGGAGAATAAGAAACACAAGAAATCATCAAACCAATGGGATCTAGTATGAATCCCATGTTAAATCAACCCCTACTCTAGACCACACAAGATGAATTATAGCACGTGGATAACTGTTCCTCATGAAAACCTAACATAACCTCCATATCTATATTGGTGATCCAATATATCTAAATGAAATAGGAATTAATGAGAGACCCAGTGTGTAACAATAATAATCCACATGAAAAAATAACATATATAGGGCTCAAGAAATCTAGTAGCATGATTTTAATTTGTCACAGGAACATCTACGACAACTGAATTAGAGAACATGTTATTCTCAAAGGTCTTACAGAATGAATCAAGAACCAACTATAAACCAGATTTTTTATATGGGAACCATAAAATGATGACAACACACAACATACAAGGCCTCAGGATCTCAATGGTATTCATGGCACTCAAAACGCACTCTATGATGCCTCATGAACTCAAGATCCAAAGCCACACTATTAAGAGAGAACCATCAACTAGATGGGGGTTTCACTCTTTTAGATCACCATTTAACTCCCTTATACTGTCTTATAACATCTAGAAGAAATTGAGAATGGAAAAATCAATAATTAGCACCAATAATTGATCCATGATATCCCAATGGTCCCCTCAACAGACCATAGTACTAGATAGAATCTACATCCAAAATACTTGTTGAGGGATCATTAAACATTGGATGATCTAACCTTTATCTCACCATCTAAATTTCTAAACTAGTAGTACCGATCCATTATCATCCAAAAATGAACCTGGAATCTCTCAAAACAAAGGGATCTCAATATCCCAAAAAAATCGAAAGCAGGATCTCAATGGCCCACCATTAAGCCCAACTAAAACTCAGGGATATCATTTTCCCAAGGTGCATAATATAAAGTTACAACCTACAAGGGACTCCCTTACTTCTCCCAAACTCTTAGGTCCCATAGGAATTAACAACCTCAACCAGTCCATAGATGAATTATGAGTAGGAAATACTACGATGGGTTCCTAAATGTCTTTCAAATTAATGTGACACATCTAGTTATGAAAAATTCCAAATAGACCTCAATAACCTCTGACTGGTCCTATATTAACAACACACCCAAAATTACATACCAAAGAATAGGCTCACAAATTGGGGAATTCAAAAAAGTCATAATGACCACCTTAAATGAAGAAAAAACTCTTCTTGGTTCCTCAAAACAATGATTCCTCTAGGGAAATCCCATGAAAGAAAAAAAATTAGCTGGCCAGTCTAGAAAAATACACATCCATGTGTAAAAAATCACCCATTAGGGAATCCAAAGAAAAACATGCCACTCATCATCCAAAACAATCAACTATAAAAAATGTTGATCCATCAATCTGTAATCACCCCATTAGGGAATCTCCAAGAGTCCCTCAAAGTCATCTCAGAAGATCAAAGGCAGTCGACTATAACTAACATCCAAAGCTATCAACCTATCCCAATGACTCAAACTTCTTTGGTCTCAAAACAAAAAAAAAAGTTAATCCCCAAATACTCTAACATCGAGGAACCAATCTCAACACAGAGAGACATGACAAAACAACATCATTAATACAACACTACCCTATAACTAGAATCTTCCTAAAAGTACCTCAAACATGTATGTATGACATCCTGAATCCAATCCAACTAAAAATATCACATCCATCACCCAATCCTCACAGCTCAAAAACAAAAATATAATATGATTCATAAAACAATTCATGAAATAAACTTTTTAAATAATCACATTCCAAAAAAACCAACCACAGGCTCTCAAAAAAATAGAAATATTGTACCCTTAAAATTTGTGGAAAATGATTACAATATATTAATCACTATTACAATTCTAACTCCTAGGATAAAAATAGGAAAAATGAAAATGGTATGATAACTATACACTTTTCACTTTAGGTAAAAGGCATATAACCCCAAAATTCCTCCATGGACAAGTGCCTTCGACCACTCACTATGTACGCTCTCAAAGTAAATGGAATGTGGACCATGTATAATATGTGTACCCCAACTTGGGTACCTATTTATGTACCTCAACCCACTTGAAATCTAACAAACTTGATTACATGGTGTGTAATGCCCGTACATAGCATGTAACTCAACATGGGATCCCAACCATGTACATTACATCTACACCACCAATACGTGTACATGTACATGGTCTGTACACTACTTGAGGACTGATTATGTACTTCTACGTGGATATGTACCCCCACATGGGGTGTCCGGATGAGTATTTGATCACACTACAGAAGAAAAAAACATATTGTATGCCACCAGTACATTCCATGTAGTCCCAAAAACTAATCTTCACCAAAGATTATGGGAACATGGAAGATATTCTCTGAACAATATACAATATACATGGGGATCTCGAATGTGAAACCATCATACAATCCAAAAACCCCATATATATCCTCAAAACTCTAATATCAACCTAGAAAGGGTACCAAACAACCGAAAAAAGGAAAAAATAAAACTACTACATATTAGGGATTTATCTAACATAGACTAAGATCCAGGGTAATGCTTCTAGTTATATCTCACCATATCAACCATCTCTCTCAATTTCATGACTATATATCCTAATGTTATTAGACCATTGGGTGTATATTAAAATCCAATGGAAATAAATAAGAATAAAAAATGAAAAAGGAATGAATGGAAATGGAAAGGGGGCCAAGGCCCGACCCTAGCGCTCAATGTAATGTTATATATCACCTAGGAGAAACCCCAATTCTAAATCCATAGAAGAGACATAATCTAATTTTAAATTTTCATTTAAAAGATCTGAGAATATGTACATGTGAGAATGAATTAACATTTAAAAAATTAAATATTTTTCATAAATTCAAATGACTCAGTTTTCCACCAATTTCCTATCCTAGACTAAACACCCAATTTCATGACAAATGTACTGGTTATAAAAATCACTCAAGATCATATAATAGTAAAATTTTCATTTTAACATAGAAATTTTTTTCCAAAAAAATAAAATATCCCTTGTTTTTTATAACCTATGATTCCATGGGTCATCATAAAATCTCCACTAGAAAACATTCACTTCCCCAAGAAGCCTTGAAGGATAACTAGTAGCGATTTCCTCCAAAAATCATTTGAAATACCAATGTAATCCCAACTATGAAATGAACAGTCTAATTACATCACCACCTCTCTCCTAACATGAGATACATTCTACATTGATTGATCTTTTCCTCCCCACCATAGAGTAATCCTTTCCATCACCCCATTAAACAATGGAAAACAAGATGGCACATGATACTTCTATCACCTAACTCAATGGATAAATGTGGCCAATCCTCTCACATTAGAGTACCAAAACAAAACCTTGTAACAACCCCACTCAATAAGACACTTAAACAAGTATCACGAGATACAATAGACTAGGCTAAAATATCCACCTAATGTATTTCTTTAATGTTATCTCAAATGAGCACTATAACTCAATCCCATGTTGGACAAGCCCAAACAAAACATAGATAAAATGCCTAAAAATCACTGACCATGCTCCTCATGTAGTTCAATTCAAGGAATAAAAAACACCTATTACACTATTATTTTAAATTGAGGAATATACCTCATTCCATGTTCAAATAATATTCCAACCTCTACTTGGGATTTTATAGAAAAAAATGACATCCAGCCATGATCCCACTATACAACACAATGTGAAACCAAAACAAGTTGGGATAGGGTGAAAGAAAACCATATCCTCTCAAAGAAACCATGATAAAATGATTACTCTAAGGATTTCAATTATCAAACACTAGGAATCCTCATGCCTATCCATTTATTATTGATAACAACCCTTGAAAACCCCCAAAAAGGAAAATCATACATGCCCACCCGATCCATTAGGGATAACCAGCACATAGGTCCTCCTGCATGACTCAAAAGACCAAACATTACAAGGAAATATATCTCCCAGGGAACATGAATTTGAGTGCTTTGGTTTTTCACCATATCGTATAGATTCAATAACAATCCAATGATCCCTCCATAATCCTTGCCTTTATCAATCCACTAATAGTGGATTTAGAGCCCAATATAGACCCAAATGGGTCTCTATGAATCCATTATCAATTTTAATTAATCTACACAACTGAATAAACTCTCAATAGACTATCCACATGAACTGTGATAAAATAAAATATATTGTAAAGAACCATAGATAGATATATTTCATGTGAATCCTATACTCCATGAATGATGGAATAAATCTATCCACATGCCCAAGGAAAAATCTAAAATCCATTATAAACTATAAATCCAAATACCCATGTTAATTGACCTTGGTTAAATCATAAAATTGAAAAAAAATACATGAAAATAAATAACATACCCTAAAAAATTGGACTCCCTTAAATAAAAGGTGTTCATGAAATAATAGTATCAAAAGTTCTAATACATTCCTAGAAGTCCTATCTTCCAACTCCCCAAATCATATTACAAACAATATATGATACCATTTTTTAATGAATCAGCATGGTTCAATATGAAAGGTCACCCAGTCGAGCACACCAAAATACTTAAAATATGCCACCCTAAATACGAGAGGCTTCCAAAAAGTGGTAAGGGTCTAACTGGTGCAGTGGGGAGACTATGTCCTCTATCTAGAGAGAAATATGAACAAAAAACCACCAAATTCATAAATAGAAATGAATATCAGAGTAAACATAATAAATAAACATAAATATAGAACAATATGACAAATGAAATGTGTTATAAGTTAATATAGATGCTCAATAAATAAAAAATACAATATCTGGTCACTTACTAGGATGAGAAAATATATAAAATAAACTCAAAATAAATATAACATGTCCCACTCCCAACATTGATCCAAACTAGAAACCCAATCTCTCTGATGCGTAGCCTACACCAGCACAATCCAAATACAATACGTCATTTTCTCCTCTCGAAGAAGAATCATTAGGCTTTATCCCCATACTCTATAGAACATATTCTCCAATCTATGAAAATACATCAATTATGAACCCACACTGTGGTGAATATACAGAGAGTGAGAAATAAATATCATTATTCCTCCCAAATAGTGAACGTGTAAATACTATATCATAATATGTGAATGAACATGTCATATACCCATATTAGATAAAAACTACATAATATTGGATTAAAATAAACATCCAAATAAATGCTGGGGACAATTAGGTATGAAACCAACATGTTATAGTCTAACACACATGGTAATTCTACCCCATTCTTGTCCAATACTGGAGGATTTATAGTATGTGGGGTACCCTACCTTATGATAACAATCATGTCCACCAGATCTATATAAGACATAAAATACATATGAATTAAACAAATATTAATGTCAGATCCCAAGGCATAACCATAGGATCTCAAATGAACAAAACACATATACTGAGCTTTAGACCACTAATAACATGATCTGAACAAGAAAAAGAAAGATATATTTCAACACAATAAGAGAACCTTTGAGTCTAAAATTTCATGTAGAAATAATTTGGCACAAGTAGTTGACCTGAAACCAATTTCCTATGGGCTCCATAAAAATTTAAGATCGCACATCATCCATATCCATGAGTTCATAAGGAATCCACATAACACAAAACCCACTCTAGGAGTTCCTTAACACCTCATGATCACAATACCACTCTAGTCAGTGATAACACTCAACTTGTTATAGGTTTCACTCATATAGATCATCTATTTGAACCACAATACTATCAAATAGTATCAAACCAAAATTAGTGGAATGAGCAAGATCTAAACTATAGAACAACACCAAATCTTGGATATCCCAAGGGTCGGCTCCTCAAAAGACAATGATGAATAGAAACTACAAAAAACATCAAGACCAAGGGCCAACCGAATGTGGAATGATCCAATATTGAAACCAAATTCAAATTAGATAAGCTAGATGTTCTGATCCACTCTATGCCAAAAAATGAGGAATCTCTTAGAACCAGAAATCTCAACATCCATAAAATATCCACAAAAAGCTCTTAACAAACTACCTCTTAGACAAGACAAAAATATGGGCTCTCATGGTCCATGGGGAAACAAAATAAACTGCGATATTACTAGGGAAACCCATGAAATTCTAAAAAAATTAGGCCCTTCGCATAAAAAGAATCCCAATTGTCCTAAAGGAAACAAGAAGAGTAGGTCACCATAAAAGCAGTTCCTCCAGCCCCTACAAACTCACTTTTCTTGACAGTGTTTAAACGAACCAAATACACATTAGTGGCCTTTTAATAACACTCAATATTACATGCATCCAAATGGGCATCCAAAAGCATAATCTCACTAATAAGGGCATTCACAATGTTCCTCATGACCACCACAAAGTAGGAAAACCTCTACTAGGGGCCCTCAATACAAAAAAAAATCATGAAAAATCCCATGCATAAAAACAATACTCTTTTATTTTAATAAAAAATCATCCAAGGGTACCAAATCCCCCCATAAGGATATCCAAATAACAATATGTCAGTCAAAATCCTCAACATCTGACTAAATATACTACTGGTCCCACGATCAATGACCATCCCACACAGGAATCATCAAGAGTCAATCTGGATCATATTAGAATATCAATGAAACCCAATTTCAATTGACATCTAATAGTTCCAACCCATCTTAAAGGATCCAACAAAACAAGTATAAAAACATAGAAGATATGCCACAAATACTCTATCCTCAAAAAACCTATACCAAGAATCTAGAAAAAAACAAGAACTACTCAAATTTGAAAAATAATACCACCTACTGGTATATGTTTGATGGAACCTCGAACAAACCATGATAACCTATACATTATGGTAAAAATAACATTAATGAAACCCTCAGCTGAACTTAACATATAACTACACTAAAAACTAGATAATTATATAACCAGACCTCTAGAAAACGTCTGACCAATATATCACAATGTAAAACATGATCCACATATCTTTCTAAAGTAAAAATGGATTAAACAATCATGATCTTAATAAAAATTACTCCAAGTGGACTACTCAATAGTCTAATTAATAATATAAGGCACAAAACAGGAGAAAGGACCATTTAAGGGAAAGAACATATTGTACATAAAGAGAGCACAACAAGTAACCTCACAATTCACCAATTTCAATGTTCATTAGGCCAATCAGCCTATAATTCCACAATGTAAATGGTCTCTGGAACCTATATATGGAGTGTTCCCTAAAATGGGAAAATTACAATGTACATCAACTCCACTCGATATCTTACATGTATGAGTACACATTGTGTAAAGACTATTCATGGTGCGTAATACCACATTGGTAACCAATAGTGAAACTATTCATGTAAACCCCATAGTAATGTACCCCTAAATAGCATGCACCCCACATGGGGACTGGTCATGTACTTCTACATGACTTTGTATCACCACATGTGGTGTATGGACAAGTACTCAGTCACACACTAGAAGAAAAATACACAATGTGTTCCTCTAAAACATGGAATATTCCCCAAAAAACTCATCTTACCCAAATATTCAAAACACAAGGTGTGTTTTCTTTAAATAGACCACCTTGTACACGATAATCCCCTAATGGGAATCCATTCAACTGGCTTGAAACAACTAATTTATCCCCAAAAATCTTAGATTAACCCAAAATGGGTCCCATACTACCCAAAATGGTCCTAAAAACTAAAAAAAACTAAATTATATATATTTAATGTTCAAAACAAATACTATCTATAAGTTGGAACCACAAATACTTCACACCAATTTGCAATCCGTAGTTGTTACATAATGATATGGTATGACACGTGATCCACAATAGTTCCTAGTCATCTGTATCTCCCAATATTTTTTCCCTCTCTCTGGATATGCCAAATATCTCCTATGATGGATCCCCTCAATCATTCAAGATAATCTATGGTAAAGGAAAGATGAATGAAAAACAGGGAAAAAGTTGAAAAGTAAAATACAAGGGAGATCGGTCAAGACCCCAACACCCAATAGAAGCTTAGGATTCAACTAGAAAAAACCCCCATTTTGAGATCAACAGATAAGAATAAATATCAATATAACACTCATGTTACAAGATACATAATAGAGAACATATGAGAATAAATTAATATAAAATTAATTTAATATTAAATATTCTATGAAAATTCCAACAAATCAAGTTTCTACCAAACACTTCTCCATGGGTAAACATGCTATTTTGGGACTAGTATAGTGGTTTTAAAAATTATCTTGGTACACATTATATGTGAAATTACCATTTTCCACCTAAAAAAATTTTAGGAACCAAATTTTAAATTTCTATTTATTTTCTCAACCCATGTGGGTGCAGGTCATCATAATACTGATGAATTTAATTAAGTGTTTCATTGTGTACCCATGAATTGTGGTCTTGATAATTCAATAGAATTCATACCCAATGTTATTACTACATCAAATACACCATATTTAATAACCCCAATTAAGTTGAAATAATTGATGAGTAATATTGATGAGAATATGGATATTTTATTCATTCATTCATTCAATTTGGAATAGGGTTCACATGTTTATATTATTATTAAGATTGATGGGTTGATGTGTTTCTGTATTGATTATCAAGAACATAATAAGATCAGGATACAAAATAATTATCATGAATAATTCATTTATTTTTTTTCTGATAAACTGTTAGGAGATAGGTACTTATATAAGATTGAAATTTTATTTCGATTCCTCAGTTAAGCGTTAAAGAGTGGGAATACATAATAAAATTATCTCTAAAAGGTTTAGTCCCAATGAATTTATGGTGATAAAATTTTGACTTAACAATTTCCCCTCTATATTTAAGGATATAATTAATGTAATCCTTATATATGACATTAATTAGTTTTTTTATTTTTTATAAAATATATTATTCTACCATTGATGATCATGGAAGTTCATAATGATCGTATGATGATTTACTCAAAGTCCATGGAAATTGAGAAGTTGTTTTCCAAATTTATTAGATGTAAATTCTTGCTACATAATGTATCATTCATGTGTAACATAATTACATGAGTGGATATATTGGTATACCCCTAAATGTTGGATGTTAGTTATAAATAGCTCTATCCAAAATCTATAACCAAAATCGAGATTTTTCTTGGTTTGAAAACATATTATTGACAATTTTTGATAATTTTTCATTGATCTCATGGAAATTAGACATATATAATCAGTAGGAAGTCATATTCCTTTGAGAAAATTAACGTGAATAAAATTACAGATATTAAGAAATTCTATTTCATAACAAATATTCATGCACTGACCCATAATAGAGAAGGGTTTCAGATATTTAGTAATTGTAAAATGAATGGATTTGGATGGGTTCCCATATATAAGGATGAGATGTTAGTATATTCCCCACCTCAATTTAGGGATCATGAATAATGTTACACGATTCATGATTTAATGCTAGTAATATAAAATTATCATTTATGAAATGAAGACATTATATTTATGCATAATTATGTGTTATATATACCAATAATAAAAGCATCAATTTTATATTCATATAGAAAGAGTTGGATGTTCACCAAAGGAAGTAGTTGGATTATATTAATCATTATTATTTATTAATACATTACCTCCCAAGTAATGTAGAAAATTATGGTTTATTTTATGGTTAGGAAAGAAAATATATGATTTTACATGATGTGTATCGAAAGAGATTGGATAATTTTCAATTTACAGAGGATGGAACTTTGAATATGGTGGGAAAACCAATCTTGATCAGATTAATATTCAACCGTCAATCAATATGAATATTATTGTGGTTTAGAATGATGATTTAGATGTAAGAATGAAGGAGTTGAATGGAACATAGATTAATGTTTACTATAATGAATGATAATGTTTTGTAAAGGGAGATATACCCCACAAATAGTCAAATTGATGGAGGTATTAGATGGAGAAAAAAGATAAGAATTATTTATCCATAATGGATGTAAAAATTATATTTATTTTAAATATAATTTATTATAGGATAACATGAAAAGGTATATTTTCATGTATTTATATAATTTTATAATATTTTAGTATATTTAGGCTAATTTCAAATTGTTTAATGGGATGATGTAACCCTAACCCATACCTATATGGAAATGGGAAAACATAGACCGATATTTAATCATATGATTCTCCATGGCATGTAAAATCCGTAATTCAGTTTGGATTGTAGTTATCCTCCATATAAAGCCATAACGAATCATTTCTCTTTTGGAATATTTCTATTTCTTCCAACATTTCTAAAATATAAATTAAGTAAGTGGTAAGGATTCATGGAATACCACTCTCAATTGTATCTAATCAAGTTCTAAGGCTTCCATTGAAATTATGGATAATTCATTAGAAATAATTAAAGATATTTATAGTCTTTTACAATATAATATTATCTTAAAATAAATGGTCCAAATAAGGGTACAATTGAATAATTTGAATTTTTTTATATCTTACTCTATACAATCCATAGGAAGCTAGAATCAATACATTCCTCTAGTTGAATTTTTAATAATAAAATTTTTCACTTTAGAATTCATAATCCCCTTATTAATCAAACTATATAAATACGTTCATAACTAAAAAATTTATGTATTGAGTAAGTGAAATAAATCTATTGGGTCCTGTGAAATGATAGATAAATTCAGATCCATTTAATAATACATCATGGGTCCTCAGTATAGACAGAAATGTAATGTTCAAAATATTTTCTGAGATCATTATTTAGGTGTGGGTAAAAATATATTCTTAATGATAAATCCTTTTAATAAGTATACGATATTTTCAATGAAGAGGAAGATGATCCCCATATGTATTTGTCCATATGAGATTATTGATTATATAAGGATAGTATCATTTCGCTGGAGATTCAACCAAATGATTGCCAAGTAGAAAATGTGTTCTATGTATACCTTCTAAGAATTAGATTCTAGAAACATAAAATTTACTGAACTAAGTAATCGTACCAGTGGTGTAAGATCATTCAAAGAACAACTTGTACAGATTATAAGGATATGACAAAGAGTTTTTCTAAATAAAACAACTCACCTTGCCATTGTTTTGGGAAGTTATATATTCGAGGAATCAATGAGGTAATCTAAGGATGTAATGAGGTATAATTATCCCAATTTGGTTTCTTGAGTATGAGTAAATTTACATGTAATAGCATTTATAGGGGATGGGGCGGGGGTAGAATGTACCCCCTTATGATTTTATGAATTCTTTAAATAAATTCTATGCACATGATAGATAGTGATGCATGAAACTCTGAACTAATGTGAACAATTCGTCACTAAAATTTCAAAATAATATGAAATAATAAATAATAAAATGAAATTTATTAAATTTGTGTAATAAAAACATATAATTTCAATGATGACAGAGTTGAGAAACAACATAGAATGTTATTCAAGTAATTATTGGCTAACCAAAATGTTTTTGTTTGTAATTTTTTTATTTAATACAAGTTTATTTTACAAGATAAGTTTTTCTATTTCGAGTAGTAAATGTATATAAAATAATATCTTACAGCTATAGTAAAGTGATTAATAATTATCAAATTTACCAAAAATGGTTATAAGTGAAGATAATATTTTTTAAGGTGAATATATAGATATTTTTATTAAACCAAATTTTATTCATGTAATTCATTTACATGTTTATAAAATAAATTAATAAATAATATTTATATATTTAAATGAATATTTTAAATATTATATTCAATAATAATAATATGATTCATCTAATGGTTGTTACTAGGAATGAAATCAGAATAAAATCTAATTTATACATAAAAAATAGTTGTTTTAAATGCACTTTTCACTCATTCTATAAATAGACATTTGAAATAATTTATTCTACCATTTTAAATTGAATCATATAATATATTTTTGATATTTTGAATCATATTTCAAAAAAAAATTATGGTCAAATTAATTTATTTTCAGAGAAATAATTTATATTGGTAAAACTATTTCCACCAATGTAAAAGTGAAAATATGTTAAAATGGTATAAATAAAGGTATTAAGAGTAATGATATCACTAAAAAATATCATTAATTTCATTAAACACATTTATTTTTATTCAACACACCTTATCTACTAAAATTTATTTTTTAGATTATCTTTCCATAGAGAGTTACTTTATCATATTTCAATGACCTTTGTATTTAGAAGTGGAAAAACCCACTGGAATATAAAATTGATTCTCCTATTATCACATATATACGTCATGTGATCCCTTTAAACAAACCAAAATCTACCAAAATACCTTTCTAAATCTCTTCATCATATATTAGAGGTTCTGATTTTAAGAAAATCTCTATCCAATAAAGAATTATGGTTTTTCTAAAAAAAGATTAACCATGAAAGTTTAATATGTTCTTAGAAATATTTTTTATGATTATTTATTCATTAAAATCCAATATTTATTCAATAAACATATTAATAAAATGAAATATGTATATTTAATATGCTATAATGTTTATATGATTATGAGATTCCATTTTTTATCTTATTTAAATTTAATTAAAAGTTAATGTGTTATTCATATCTATGTATAAACAATTGTATCCATGGTGTGTCACTTTTCATTTTTCATCACTAAAACTCAGGGATGGTAATAAAAATGTATTGATGGCTTATATATGAAATTTTTGAAATAATTATTATTTTGTAATAATAAATTTTTATATACTACATTTTATTTCAATACAACAAAAAATTAAAACATCTATAAAGTGACGTATCTCATTTTTAAAAAACTACATACAAATATTGTTTCAAAAATTTATATAAACATTAAATATAATATTTTTAAATTATTGTTATATTGTAGATGGTTAAACCATAACCAATGTGAAATGGAATTAATAGTGGAATAAAAACATACATGGGAAAAACATTTGGCACCAAATCATTAATTGTAATAATGAATTTTTAATAAATTGTTTCTTTGAAATTATTAGAGAATGATATATAGTATTTTAAGCATGAATGTGATATTTTATATTGTTGTAGTAATTTTAAATTTATTATAAAGGATTTTAGTGCATGAATAAACCATGTCGAGACTTACGGTAAGGGAGTATTTTACAATTCAACATTATGATGGATTACTTATACATAAATTTATACTATGGAATTTTTTTATTAAAACTCATGTTTTTCATCTCTTTTTATTATTTTGGAATCGGTATTCTTTTATTAATTCCCATTTTAGTACCAAAAAATAGTGAATAAATATTTTGAATAAATTTTGACCTTATTTCTCATTTTTTTTGTAGGGAATCACTTTTCTTTATATTCTTATTCATTAATAATTATGAATGAATTTTCTTATTAAAATTTAGATGATGTAGTGTTTTATTTTTATAAAACCTTTTAATTTCATTATCAATGATTAAAAGTAACTTTTTTAAATGTTTTTACAGGACTAAATTTTTACTTTATTCAAAAGTAACCAATGATTGTTTTTTAGCATTTATAGATTGAATAAATTTTTAAAAAATCATCAATATTATCCATTATTAGTATTACGCTAAATTATTACATGGATTTTAATAAAATAATAGTAAAAACATTCTTTTGAGATTTCTTATCTTGGAAAAGACGATGAAACAAACAGATTTTTTCTATTTTTTTCAAAGAATATTTCTAACTCTTTTATAAAATTATATTTCATTTATGTTATCAAAAATTAGGGAATGAAATATTTTATTGTGATATGATTTTATGATACCATACATATACATCTTTTCAATGTGTTTTGATGATTGTGATTTTGTAATAACTCATGAAACATGTTTCATTCAAATAGATTAGTTAAACTATAAAGGATCAAAAAATGCTTTCATATTTTTTAGAATATATTTGAATGGATTATTATTATGAAATAGGTATTACCATTTTTTGCTTCTAAAATTCATTATTGAATTCTTATATATAATCATATAAAATGGTTACATGGTTTACCTGAATCCAAAGCATATATGGGCAGTTTTCCCAATCCCAAGTGGGAACATGATTGGTTAATCCACGCAAAAGAGATTATCTTGATAGTTGGCCCCATACAAATAATATACATGAGTTGTTATCTCAAGAATACTATTTGAATAATTTTATTTTTAATTTCCTTGACATCTTGAATCTATGTTTTTAAAAATTGTGATTGAACTCCATTCAATTTGGTACTATATCAGTTGTTATAGTATTAAAAATGATCCTTGATTATATAAATTGTTTTTTAATATTAGGATTATACCACAATATTAGTCTAAAAAATTCATTCAAATTCTTACAATATTATCCAATGCCTCGTGATTTATTGTGCGTTATTTTATACTCTAATGACTTGTATCATATTATATGTGAAAGACTTATTCCATGACTAATGCTTTATGGTTTATTACTTGGTGGGTATGATCACTTATGTTATAATTTGTTTTATAAAATTATGATTATCTTATGATCACTTGTGATCATTAAATATAAACTTATCTGTTTATCATAACTAGGCATCTAGGTTCAACCTTTCTTATCTTTTATTTAACCTATATATGAATAATTTTTTTAATTAGGGAATATATTATATAGGGGTACTGAATGAGGAGATATTTGTTTTATGTGTTGATTTTTATTAATTAAATAAGTTGATGATGTACATTATCATAAAAGGTAATGTAATGCTATAGTTATATGGTGTCTATTGTCATATTTTTTATTGAATATTAATTTAAAATGCTGTAATATTTTTCTATGGGATGCCCATGTCACCTCAAATGGATCATTATATAAGAATTAATTTGAAAATATAAGTCTTGGTGTAGGTTTATTATGAAATATAGACATAAATTATGTGGATTGACATCAAAAAAATATATTTAATTTGTGAAAAATAATATCATTTTGGTGTTGAATTCATATTCCAACAAAAATAATCATAAAAAAATAAATGATAGGAAGACCATTGATAATGTAATGGAGAAATAATTTAATATTATATCTCCTAGATAGAAAAGAGAACACTTGTCTCCAAATGGTATAGGTATAAAATAACCTATGAAATAAAAGTACTAAGCATATAGACCAACAAATCCTAGAGAATTAGTCCAATACGAATGAAATAATAGATATTTCTAATAATAAGTGGGAAAGAGAAACAACAAATAATGATATTATGTGAGGGAAGATTATGATAACTCATTATGAAATATTATATAAATTATCATTTATTGTTCATGATTTAATTAATAAATATTTCTATAAAACAATGATATATCCCAAAACCGATGGTATGGTACATCATATTGTTTTTCATGATTATACTATAATGAGATTCATTAGGTTGATTCCCACCAAGGAGGATGTAATTGAGAAAATAAAACCTTATCATTGGTGATATAGAAATGTAATTTGATGAACATTAAATATTCATAGATCATATAATGGAATGACATATTATTTCATTAATGTGGATGATTAAAATTTTAATCATGGAATTAAGATTAATGTATCATTATTGATTACATCAAAACAAAATTGGTCCACCCAATGAATAAAAAAAAATTGAGTAACATGACATAGAGTTTTTTATAAACATTCAAGGAACATAAAACTAATATAAATAATAAATTCCAGTGGTATTTTATTTAATATATTGTGTTTTTTATACTTGAAGATAAAATAAAACCATTTGATATGTGAAATAAAATAAATCCAACATTTAAATAAATTAAATTATAAAACAATATACTATATTTATTAAAATAGAATGAAATTATTGAATATACATAATGTATATGATGAATAAATATGTTTAGGTAACTCAAATAAGAGTAAATCTGATAAGTGTTTTACTATGATATTTAAAAACATTATATATATCCACTATGTGAAATTATTTATATTGAAATACGAATAATATAATGGATTTATAATTATTTTCATCCCTTACATAAAAATATATATATTGAAATAATTATTAAGTGGTTAAAAATTCCACACTAGAATAATATTTAAATTTCAAATCATATAAATAAGATGTTTATAATGAATGATAACCAATAACTTAATGAAGATATATAATAATCAGGGATGATGAGTCAAATATCATTGTTGTAAAATATAATAGAACATAAACATAGAGGATGAGGAGTTTAGATCACACTAATATATTATCTCTAGTCAAGGGACCATTATTCATGAAATAGTTAGAAATGTATCATAGGACAAGACAATGAAACAATAAATTATTGATATTAATAAGAATTATATATTTGAACTATAGATAAGGTTGGAAAATGAATACTTAATTAGAATGGCATCATTGCTCTAGAAAAAATATGATGTTCATGATAATATTTTTGGAAATGATGGAACATTGGTTTACAAGGGTTTTTTATTAAACTGAATGAATAATGGTGGATTTTTTAAAGTGGTGTAAATACATGATTCAGTAAGACACTTCCTAAAAGAATCATTTTAGAGAGGCTTAAACACTTTTTAAATGGATATCAAGTTGATATATTTAATAGAAATGAATATGAAAAATGTATACATTAAACTTTGGTATTTAATATCATGGATGATATATCAAAATAATTATATATAAATAAATATTTTAATAGATTAATGCAGGAACCGTAATATCTGTATGTAGGATTTCGGAATGGAAAACTATAATTTAGTAGTTGTGGTGTTGATAAAAACCACTATATTATATCAATGAAGGAATATAAGTTCATGGACTCATCTTTTTTAATGATTTCATTTGGAGTTAAATCTAGATAAAATTATTAGGATAGAGAACATTAGAGTACATTATATCCATGATTGTAGGGTTTTTATATTTTCTTTGGGTATAAGTGAAATAGAAGAATAAATAAAAATATATTCTTATCAAAAAATATTCAATGGAATGTGAGGTGATATATGATATATTAAATAGAAATATAGTTTAAATCTAAATTATATTTTATGTTAATGATAACATGTGGAGGTATAAGAAAAATTTATCCCATATTGTAATAGAGGATTATTTGCCGCATGTTTTGCATGACAGTAACTTGGTCAGAAATCATGTATTGTGCTGATTTAAAGGCACTCATTACGAAAAATATTGTGATGTTTCACCTATTTACAACAAAGAGGATGATGAGTAATGTTCATTGTACTCATGATTTGTTTTTATATTTTGATATATGGAATAATGAAAATTTATTTCCACATTTAGTGCTGTGATGTCTAAAGATATTTTGGATTCATAATTTAATAGTATAGAAGATTTAATTACATTTATAAATTTTATTTTTTGGTTGCAGATTGATCAAGAGTGAAAATATCTTAGTAGATAATAATTAGAATAATTTTTAGATATAATGTAATTTAATTAGTTGATATGGATCAAGCATTTACAATCTATTCATGGGAAGGATGTGATTGTATATATAATGAATCACGTAACATCCCGGTTCCGGGTTCCGCCAAGAGGTGCCTCGTACCCAGTTGGTCGAATGACCTCAAGTGCATTTTCCCAAACACTAGAGGATGCCGAAAATCAGTGAGGGCAAAGGTATGATAATTTGGAAACTATGACCTCATTGGAAGATTATACAAAGTGTAATAACAAATAGTAAAGAGTAGCAGAAGTAGTAATCCCATACAACAGAAGTAAATAGAGGAAGACTGACAGTAAGATAACAACTAGAGCAGATATAAATGATGCATGTCTCATATAACTAGGAAAGCATCCAAACAAGTCACCATAATGGTAATAATATACTGAAAAGAATGTACAGAAAACTATAATGTCCTATAGCATCACAAGCTTCACCTTGGTCCCATGCTCTCCAGCTCCAACAACAATCAAGTATCTGATGTAGAAGGGTGATTTCACTTATCTATACCTCTAACCATATAATCTATTTGGGTGCAAAAGAATGACCCAAACCAAGTGTGAGACAAATCTAATTAATAAACAACCAAAAGATCTATTCATAACTAATATTGGACTCCTCATGGGTTAATCAGGTTTTACGAATCACAAATCCTATTAATTCTGTAAAAACTTTTTAATCCTGTGTAATCTGCCACAAATTATGTGTATAGATGATTAGTAACCTTATACATTAAATAAACCTATCCATGTTCTTAATTTAAATAAATTAAGTTTAATTATTGTATACTATATTTACATCATAATGATTTCATTAGTGAATTGTTATGTCTAATAAATTATTTGAATATAACTATTTAAGTCTGTATACTTATATTTGGCTAAGTTTGAGAAACTGTGAGTCTGCCACCAGTTGTGATTTTCTTGCAATCCATCCAGACAATGTGACCATCGAGACACCACGACCATCCAGATACAGTGACCATCCATACACCGTGATTATCCAAACAACGTGACCTTCTAGACACTGTGAACCTTCAGACACGGCGACCATCCAGACACCATGACCTTCCATACACTATGACCATCCATAAACCATGACCATCTAGACACCATTTTATGGAGACTCCATTTACAGACATGTTGTGACACCATTTCATAATTTTTTTTGTCAGTTTTCAATTTAATTTATAAAGGTTATATTTTATACTTTTAAATACACAGACATAATTATTGTTTCTTTGTAGAAATATCATCATAAATTAGGAGGTATGAGGTGTAGAATACAGGCATCCTGTCAGTTCCAACACATGTACTCCAAGAATAAAATTGAAGTTCAGCCCAGGAACAAAAAAGTGCATAACAACGAAGAACACAAAATCATTCATATGATAAAAATTGATACATGCAACTCGACACATATGAAGAACACACAAAGAATTCTTGAAGATATAAGCTAGTCCCCATAGATCAGAATCATTGAGAACCTCTTCGCACTAAAAATACCACAAAAAACACTAGCTATATTAAACTGACTTATGATTCTCTATTTTCCATGAGAGGACTCAATTTCTACATTTGCTTCATCGCAGAAGTCCAAAGTTTCATAGACTAACACTCAGAGAACTTTGAACCCTATCTCATCAGTTTTTCTCTATTGTGTATCATTTTTCTTATCATTTGAGTAGTCTGTGTATCTTTATTAAACACACACTATCTCCTACAACAAACTGAATGATACAAGATATCTTTTCCCTTACATCTTTCTGAACATGTTTATTCCCACTGATAAATGTGGAAGAGGTTCATGTTTGAGCTATTATTTCATACCCACGAAAAACTGTGGATGAAGTCGTGTGACCTACATAGTCTTATGTACTAATATAATTATTGATAAAGGCTATGTATCTAGTTTGTTTATATAAAATGTTTGGTGGTAGGTGATCACCAATAGGATTGTATTAGGTCTCGACTTGAGACTGAACCACTTGTTTTATATTTACTATGTTATTTAATTTTAGTTGTCTCTGTTTTACAATTTAATCCCGAAATCGCTAAATTTACTTTGATAGTTAATCATGGAAGGAAGTTATAATTTTTTTCCCTTATTAGAATAGCTTCAAAAGTAGTGTTAATAACTAATATTTATATTAAGGAGAATTAATCTATCTTCTATGAAGTTATTTAAATAGTCAAACATTCATAATTGTATAAACTTGATTAACCGGGTTGTATTTATCTTTTTTGTGGAATCATTTTAAGAATAAATTTTTAACAGAAATTATGAATAGATACCTGATTCACCCCCTCCACTTGAGTACTCTACTCCACCAACAATTGGTATCAGATGGTTTTTTATGAAAACTCTATTTTTAACCCCATTCAACTATGATTTTAGTTGTACTTTAAAGATCAATAAATTTATATCAATTATAAATTTCTAGATATTATATGTTATTTCATTATCAGGGATAATATATTGGAAGGTTCTGCAACAAACAGACCACTATTCATTAATGAAACCAATTATGCTCAATGGAATATTAAAATGAAAATGAATTTTGAATGTCTGAGCATTGAATTCTGGTCTTCAATTATAGATGAATATTATATTCCTACTACTGATATAATCACTTGGTATGAACCTACCAAAACTGCCTATAATAAAAATTACAAAGCTATGAATTCTATATACCTCTCTTGAGGAGATGAGGAATTTAATAGAATCTCTTAAAACTGCCCATGAAATTTGGGATACCTTGTCTGTTCCACATGGAGAAACTTATAGTGTGAAAGAAGTTAGAGTTAGTTCCTATATGATTAAATTTGATTACATTGAAATGAAACCTGATGGGCCTATTTCTGACATGTATCTCTGTTTCAATGAAAATGTCAACAAAATGATTTCTCTTGGAAGAGAAGTCACTGCGTAAGAATAGATCATGAGGATAATCAGATATCTACATGATAGATGGGAAGTAACATCTGTCTCTCTTAGATAATAATGTGATATCAATAAGCTACCTATAAAATAACTCACTTGGAAACTGATGATGTATGAAGAGGAGATGGATGTCAACAAGGAATAGTAGGATTCACCCAAAAGATAATCTATTGTGTTCAACACCACCACCTCTAAACATAAATGGAAAGGGAAATTTTATGTTTCTATAGAAAGTTCCAGTAGTGAAATATCATCATCTGACCATGATGAAGAGATGGCACAATTAGCCCAAAGGTTTAAGAGATTTTACAAGTAGAATAACCTTTTTAGAAATCCCTTCTTCAAGGGATTATGTGATCCAAAAGGAAGTTTGAAGAAAGATTGGAAAAGAAGTGACAAGTCTAATGAGATTGTCTTCTAGGAATGTAAGTGAAAATGAAATATCAAGGCCGACTGTCGAAAGCAGAAGTATAAAAAGAAATATATGTGGATAAAGATAGAAAGTATAAAAAGTTATTGAATGAAACATTTAGTTCTTCTATGGACAGTTCAAGTGACTTATAATCTTCACATCATGAACAAGATAATAAGACCAATATGTGTTTTATGACAAACACTTCTGAGGTAACATTGGAATCACTTATACACAATTCATAACATTCTGGAGATGAATGTGAATCTGAAAATATTTCTAATCCTGAAATGTTGGATTACTATAATATATGATAAGTGATATGAAATGAACTAAAAGATAAATACAGGTCTTTGAAGAAACGTCATGCTCTTACATCAACTGTTAAAACTAATCTCACTATAGAAATGGAAAAAATTCTCAATTACTCAAAGAAAACAATGAACTAAAAATATCAAATAAAAATTGAACAATGCCTTAGAAACATTTACCAATGGAAAAAATTCCCTTACTCAAATGATAGGAAAACAAATTTCTCCTAAATATACTACTGGCATTGGCTATCAACCTGGAAAAAGAAATTTTGGAAGAACTAATTTTGTTTCTAAAACTAGGACATACAGCTTTACTCTAGGTTCTAGAATACATTCAACCAGTTCATGTTATGACAAACTCTCAACTGTTTCTGGTTTTTCTAGACCAAATAGAGTTCATATTTCATATACTTTACATTATTCTAATATGAAACTAATGTGGAAGATATGGGTTCCTAAATCACTTATCACTAATATTACTGGACCCTGTAATATGTGGGTACCAAAATATGTTTTTATTTGAATATTTTTCAGGAAATATGCTTAAATATTTCAGGTAAGAGCATATGCTACATGGATAGTTTTTGTTCAAGACACATGATAGGAGACTACTAATGATTCAAGAATTTATTAAAAATTAATGAAAGACATGTCACCTTGGTGACAATTCGAAAGGGATGATTATTAGCCTTGACCAAATCTGTAACTCTAGCCCAGTTTTGAATTCAAAAATTACATTTGTTGATGGATTGAAATATAATCTACTTAGTATATTACAATTATGTGATGATGGATTTCAAGTTAAATTTGAAAATAATGATTTCAATGTTTTTAATTCTAAAAATGAATATATTTTTTTCTACATTAAAAAATTAAAATGTTTATTTTTTTAACATTTATTCTTTAGTTTCTCAATATTATTTATGTTTAATTGTGTTTCATAAAGAGTCTAGGCTTTGTCTTAGGAGACTTGGACACTGTAAAACTCAATCCATTTTAATGTTGGATAAAAAAGGCTTAGACAAAGATCTACCTAAACTTGAGTTTCCCAATGTTAAAGTGTGTAATCCTTGTCAAAAGGGAACCCAACATAAAATTTACTTCAAACCAAAGAAAGAAGTATCAACTTCTCAACCTCTCTAATTGGTTCAAATCTATTTTTTTTGACCATCTAGAGTTTCTAGCTTAAATGGGAAGCACTATGTTTATGTTCTTGTGGATGACTTCTCTAGACATACTTGGATTTTTTTGTCTTACAAAAGTAAGGCCTTCTCTCATTTTACCAAATATACCAAAACAATAGAAAATCATAGTTGAAATTAAATCAAATACTTATGAAGTGATCATGGCCTTGAGTTTTAAAATCAATTGTTTGAATCCATTTTCTCACAAAATGGCTATAGTCATAATTTTTATACCCATAGAACACCTAAACAGAATGGTGTTATTGAAAGAAGAAATAGAACCCTGAAAGAGATAACTAGAACCATCCTTAGTGAATATGACTTACCTATTTACTTTTGGAATGAAGATCTAAATGCAACATGCTACAAAATAAATAGAATATTGATTTGACCTATCCTTAAAAGAACTCAATATGACTTGTGGAAGAATAGAAATCCCAAAGTTAGCTACTTTATTGTATTGGGTTTCAATGTCTATTTCCTTAATAATAAGGACAATCTTGACAAATTTTCATCCCAAAATGATGATGGAATATTCTTAGGATATTCAATTTCAAGTAAAGCCTATAGATTGTTTAATAAAAGAACTAAATGTTTGTAATAATCTCTCCATATAAAATTTGATGAAATAGATCCACATGAGCCTACGACCACTCTAGAGAACATGGAGGATGATGTATCAAATATAGACATTAATCTTAAATCCATTAACTATCCTGTAAAGGAATATGTGAAAACTTCAAATTATATAAATTATTTAGATTATGATTACAATGAACCAGATCTTATTGAAGAACCTGAAATCACCAGTACAACTTTTTCTAAAGCTATTATAAATCTTAAGAACCACCACTTAGATATTTTTGTTGGACAATTAGACAAAGGAACTCAAACTTGAGCTTCTCATAGAAACATGGTTGAAGATTAAGTTATCTTGTAACAACTTGAACCAAAAAACATTAATGATTCTATCAATGATGAATTTTTGGTGATGCCTATGCAAAAAGAACAAAATCAGTTGGAAGGGAATATTGTCTGTAAACTTGTTGAAGGACCCAGAGACACATTCAACATAGGAACTAAATAGTTTTTTATAAATAAGGTAGATGAAGCTGGAAATATAGTTAGAAACAATGATAGATTTTTTTTCAAAAGGCAACAGTCAGGAAGAAGTAATTGACTATAAATAGACCTTTTTACCAGTATCTACACTCGAAGCCATAAGAATTCCACTTGCATATGTAGCAGATAAGATTTTAAAACTATAATAAATGGATGTATAATGTTCAGTTCTAAATGGGTATATATTTGATGATTTCATTGTTGAGAAACCCCCTGGTTTTACAAAACCTAAATTTCCAAACCATATTTTTAAATTATCTAACGCATTATTGGGTTTAAAACACTCTCCAAGAGAATGGTATGATAGATTATGTACTTTTCTTACTTCCAATGGTTTTACCAAAGGAATAACTGATCATACCCTTTTTATAAAAAATATTTCAAATTATGTTTTAGTAGTTCAAATTTATATAGATGACACTATATTTGGATCTTCCAAAAATTATTTATTTATTGAATTTTTTAAAATGACGCAAACGAATTTGAAATGAGTCAAATGGGTGAACTCAAAATATTTCTTGGATTTCAAATATTTCAAAATAATGATGGTTTTATTTTAAAAATAATAAAATATACTAATGATCATCTAAAACATTTGGGATTGGATAACACAAAAATTTGTGATACTTTAAAGAGTACTATTTGTAAGTTGGATCTTGATGAAGATAGAAAATATGTTTATCAAACCACTTACAGATGAATGATTGGATGATTACTCTACTTGACTTGTAGCTGACCAGACAGTATGTTTAGTGTGTGTATATGTGCTCAGTTTCAAGAAAATACTAATTAATCTCATTTAAATGTTGTTAATATAATTTTCAAATACCTCCAACATACACCCAATATAGGACTGTTCTATCCCAGAGGACAATCATTTGAATTATTGAGTTATTCTGATGCTGAATTAGATGGTATAAGATAGATTAAAAAACGACCACTAAAACATGTCACTTTTTAAGTAGGTCACTAGTATCAAGGTGTTGTAAAAAACAAAACTCTATTGTATTATCTACATCATATGTTTAATACATATCTACTAGCAGTTTTTGTGCACAAATTTTGTGTATGAAACATAGATTATTAGATTTTGGATAATAATTCAGGCATGTAACTATAAATTGTGACAATAGATGTGGTATTAACATCACACAAAATTTAGTTTCACAGTCTAGGATAAAATATATTGATTTTAGACATCACTTTTTGGGAGATCATAATAAAAAAATAGATATCACTTTAGAATTCCTTGGAACTGAATATTAACCAGCTGATATATTCACCAAACCACTAAATTCTGATTGATTAGATTACATAATAGATTAATTGGGTATGTTAAATCTAAAATAGTTATCTAACTATTTCATATCATACTAATTGACACTTTTATTTTCAAAAATAAATATCTTGAGATTATTATTTAATTATAAGAGTTCAATAATTTTACTCTCTCAGGACTTTTTGTTTCATGTTTATAGTCTCAAACAGTTACTATCACTTGGTTACTATCTAACACTTACTGTCTCAAACAATACGGTTACACAGTGTTGTAATCACACTGTTACTGTCTCACCGTGAATGCTTATTACTGTCTCACCGTGAGCGCTTGTTACTGTCTCACCGTGAATGACTGTTATGTTCTAACTATAAAAGTTTGTTACGGTCTCACCGTAAATATGCTTTATTTTTTTATTTATAAATTATAACCCATATCTTGGTAATTCATTGTTTATTCTTTTTTACTTTCCTGCACTTTTCATCATGCGTTGATTGATATCCCTAAATGATAAATAAAAAGAAGTTTCACTAATTCTTCACACGATCTCTCTTATCTTATCCGAAACCATAACCCCTCTTTCAACCCTTCTCCATCTTAAACCTTTGATGAATCCCTAGGATGAAACCCCATTCATCGTCAAATCCTAAGAAGCACATCTCAAATAAGAAGTTGAAAATCACACCAATGTTATCCCCCAAGGGCCCTCTGAATCCGAAACTAGTGAACAGAGTAGTGGTACTTGAAAAGAAGATATTACCTATGTGGATTCTATCATGTATGTCTTTAGAGATGAAAGTGATAACATAGAAATGTTGTCTAGACTGGTTTACTAAGGAGGATAGGCCTATTTATCATAATCCGGTTGCCTAGTTTTACCAGTATGTACAATTTTCTCTTGATTCAGATGATGGGTATGTTGTGCGAGGTTGGATCAATGACCATATTTTTACATTTTATTAAATTTTATGGGTTTCATGCCTTATGATACATCATGAGGGTATTTTTGAGGACTAATAGAGAGGTCCTCCACATCATAGTAAGTTCTTTATCTTGGAAGAAGCTTTGAGAAGTTTAACAGGAAATGAATCCAAGAGGAGAGCCCTAGCTATCGAACTAGATAGGGAATCTAGACTCTTGTTTATGTTTTTTCAGCATTTGGCTAGTCCCAGAAAAGGTAATTATTTTGTACTCTAATATCAGGATTTATTTTTGAAATATCTCCTGAATAATGGACATTATATCAACCTTTGTAAGTATGTCATGCACCATTTGTGTGATTTGATCAAAACCACCTCCAAGTCAACTTCCCTATTTTATTCACGGAATATCTCAGCTATGCTAAAATCAAAGGGATTGGTTAGACTAGATGAAGAATTCATAAAGGATTATGAGTTTTGTATTTTGAATGTTATTTTAATGAGAATGAAAATAAATTTTAATCCATGGAGGAAATCATGGGTGGAATATAAATAGAGAGTTTATGAAATGTTTAACCCGTGGAACACCCTTCAAGACCTAAGGATTCCTCTGAACCTAGTTTAGTATCAGATGATACTTTTGAATATTTTGATATGGTGGAAGAGTAATAGGTTTTTGTACCTTCAAAATAAACTATTCATGATGAGGAAGACATTACACCTTCTCCTCAAATTTTATTTAAAAAGAAGGTTCCTCTTCCTGAAAAATTTGTTGATTAGGAAGAACAACTTGCTTCAAAAGTGGAATCTGTTGCTAAGGTAAGTTAAAATAGTATTGTATAAGAGAATATTTAAGAAGAAATTCATGTTATGTAAGAATCTTACCTTGAGGAAATCCCATAGGAACTAGTTGTTCCTGATGTTATTCTCTCTACTGAATAAATATTGGAGCAAGCCTTTTAGTTAGATAGAAAAAACATTACCCAGGAAAGTTGGGATGAAATAGTGGAAATAGATTGAGGATCCAAATCTCTTAGTCCTGGGAGAGATACACTTGACGAGGGGAGCATCCCCCAATCTAGATGATTTTGAGGTTCTTAATGTAGTTGATCCATGATCAATGGATACATGGTATAAATTTCCCAGTTATATTAATGTGACTATATTCACAAGATGTCTCGGTTAAAGGTCTTGATCTGTCTACTATGTTTCAGTTGAAATCAGTTTCTGATCTTGTCCGTGCAAAGGAACATGATCCTGTCTTAACTCCTATTTATGAGCCTTCCCAAGAATCTCCAAACTTGGTGAATAAGGATGATCTGAAAGATTTTAGAGATACCCTGTTGGATGGAGATGAAAATATCAAGAATACCCAACCAGCCCATGTAACCAATCTGAGTGAAATAGATGCTTTTATATTGTTGGAAATAGCTATATGGAAGATTCAACCTAAGATGATTCATAAGATTCTTGAAGTCAGTATTGAGAAAAAACTACTCAGGGATGAAGTAGAAACTCTAAAATGCATGGATGAAGAAATGATAAGAGTGATATCTTCAATACTTGAACCTGTTTCTCATCCTACTGAAGATGTTAGTCAGACCCCATAGGATGTTTCCTCACTAATTCAAACTCATTTTACATTCTTAGCCTAGAAGATAGCTAAAGGAAACAAGAAGATTATTCAAGAGATGTGTGAGATTATTATTAGACTTAACAAGTTAACTAATGAGTATGATAGTTGTCTCTAGAAAGTTCTGAATCAACATAAATCACTTAAATTAGGTGTCACTGCTTCTCATACTTCTAGAAAATCATCTCCACATTCTTTAGACAATGATTTTCTTAAACAGTTGTCAAATAAGAACATCACGCTCTACTGAGTGGATTTGATAAATAATCCATATCTGATGTTATCAATAACAATTACTGAGTTCTTGATTTGGGGAGAATCCATTCCATGGTTACCAATGATTCTCACTAAGAAATTTTTAAGAATGTTCACTTCTACTTCAATTAGATATTTTCTAAAAATGACATGACAAACCACTTCAAGTAACTCATGGAGAATTAGAGGATTCCTCCTGTTACTCAATCCTTCAAAACTCAAGTCCAAAAGCACAATGATTTTAATCCTTTGTTGGATAAGTTAATGGAGAACAAGGATGACATTGATAAATAAATGAAAAATAGTGGTGAAATAATTGCTGACTTCATTAAACTTTTGTGGCCTTATCTTAATGTTCATAGTACTACCATTATCGGCCTTACAGGTGCACCCCTGAGATATGGTTTCACAACCTTTTCCTCTACTACCCTTGCCTCTACATCTCTGTCTATCTCCCAGGATTTGAGTCAGATCAGGCATGTAATACATGATCAATAGTTTCCTCAGACTTCTTCTACCCCATCCTCGGCCACTTTTGTCTTTGAAGGTCTTCCTTTATCTTCTCTATCAAGAATTTCACTCCCTTCTTCCACTTCTTCCACTACTCCTTTGGTTTCTTCTTCTGATTCTCCTCCAAAGGTCAAAGAGAAGACAAGCCAGGGTTGATGAACAGTGTCTAATATCTTTTTAAAGGGATGTTTTATTTATTCTTGTTCCTTTCTATTTTTAATGACACTCTTTATCTGTCTAATGAATTGTGCACTTTTCTTGTATATTTCGTATTCACTCTTTTTAATAATCCCTAAAGGGGGAGAATTGTTCACATTAAAGAAAGAATAGATAAACATGTATTTTATAGGTACATTGGAGACATATACACTCTAAATACATAGAAATGAAGAGTCGCATTCCCTACGAATATATCCCTCACTCACATGATTTGTGAACATAAAAAGGGGGAGATTGTTGTACTTATCATGCGTTAATCAAGTTTCACTTATCACAAATACTATTCATTCTATAAATACATGTTAATCCTATGTAATCAGTCTCAAATGGTGTGTAAAGATGATTAGTATTCTTATGATTTAAATACACCAATCCATGTTCTTAATTTCTATATATTATTTTTATTTATTTTTTTAATATATTTACTTCATAATGATTTTTTGAAGAATGAAAAAGTCTAATCCATTCTATGTATATAACTGTTTGTGTCTATATACAGATATTTGACTAAGTGTACGAAACCACGAGTCAGCCACCAGTTGTGTTTTTCTAGAAAACCATCCAGACACCGTGACCATCCAGACCCCATTACCATCCAAACACGATTTTAAGGAGACACCATTTCATGGTGACACTGTTTATAGAAATACTGTTACACCATTTCTTAATATGTTTTATCTGTTTTTAATTTAATTTCTAAAGGTCATATTTTAATCTTTTAAATACGTTGACATAATTAATATATTATTGTAGACATATCATCTCAAAGATTGAGGCACGAGGTTCATAATACAGGAATCATGTTAGCTCCAACACAGGCACTCCATGAATTAAAGATAAGGGTGGCCCAGGAACAAACAAGTGTACAAAAATGAATAACACATGAGATTTATTGATAAAAGAACCGATACATGCAACTCAACACGTCTAAATAACACATGAATCATTCTTGAATTAAAAATCTGGATACCATGTATCAGAATCATTGAACACATCTTCACACTGACAATACCATCAAGAACACGAGCCATATCAAGCTAAATTACGATACTCGGTTTCCCATGAGAGGATCCTATTTTTGCATATGCTTCATCCTGGAAGTCCAAAGCTACATAGACTATCAATCAGAACACTTATAACCCTATATCATTATTTTTCTCTCTTTTTTGTTTTATTTTTCTTATCTTTCGAGTAGTCTAAGTATTTGTTTTAAAGACACACTATCTCTTGCATCAAACTGAAGGATAAAAGATATAGTTTCTCTTACATATTTCTACACTTGTTTAGATCCATGGATAAGTGTGGAAGAGGTTCCCATGAGACCTATAAGTTCATAACCATGAAGAACTTTGGAAGAGGCCGTGTCACCTGGAAAGTCTTGTGTACTATAGTAAAGCCAGACACAGGCTATGTTTCTAGTTTATTTATATAATGGTCTTGGTGACAGGTGATCACCAAGAGGGTGGAATGATCTCGCATTGAGACTAAACTATTTGTTTTATATCCGTTGCGTTGTTTAATTTTAGTTGTCTATGTTTTACTATTTAATCTATAAATCACTAAATTTACATTCATAGTTAATCATGTAAGTAAGTTATAATTGATTTTCCTTATTAAAATTGCTTCAAAAGTAGTGTTAATATCTATTATTAATATTTATGAGAATTAATAATTCTTTTAAAAAGTTTTTTTAATATTCAAACATTCATAACAATATAAAATTGAATAAACGGGTTGTATTTAACTTTATTTAGAAATCCTTTTAAGAATACATTTTAAACAGAAATTTGGAATAAATACTCAATTCAAGCCCCTCTTGAGTACTCTACACTATCCAACAATAATTGTCAATGAATATATATAGCCGATAATATGCATAAATGATGCAATAATCTATGAAGTACTCAAAATTAAACAGTCCTATAGTTTCCAATTTCATTCATTTACATTTATTAATTATTAAATCAATTGAATAATGTAACATCGAGATATAGCCTAAGCACTATATCCCCCTGTATAACAATAATAAACAGACATCTCAAAAGACTATCTAAACAATCAAATATGATTGAGTCCAAGCTCATGCTTTGGCATGGTAGGCTCGTCCCAATCAGAAAATCATTCACAAGTAACCCTCTTGGTATGTTCTCACAGTCTAAACACTTTGGTTTAACGTATCATCAATTCAAAATATAAAAATAATGACTCTCTGGGAATTCTCTCACTGTCAAACTCGTTTGGTCGAACATAGAACTAATAAATTACAAAATACCACCAAGGTTTCTCTCTCTTTCAATACCCCTTGGTCAGCATAACAACAATAATTGTAATTACCCTATGGAAGCTCTCTTAGTCATTTCCCTATGGTCCAACATTATTTTAAATAACGACCCTCTAGGTAGATCCCATGGTCTAACCCATCTAGTCAATGACACCTCGATAGCTCCCATAGTATATGCCTTTGGTCAACAATAACAAAAATAATAAATAATAGACCAAATATTGGGATACTCTCATAGTCAATTCCCCTTTGGTCATAGCATCATAATGAAAAACACATGAATCTCGTATAAACATAAACTCCATCCTAATATCACATGGCATGGACAACAATCAATCCTAATAATAAATTATAGACCAAACAGACACAATCAATCAAACATTAAAAACACATCCATACTCAAGGTATTATACCTTACACTTAAGAAATATCCCTTTCTCAGACAAAAAAATCATATTTGGTATTATATAGGGATAAATTCCAAACCATGAAATACCCTAAAAATGGTTATTCAGCCCCTTTAGCATATATAATTCCAAAGACAAATAATAAAAGTCACAATCCACCGACTGTGACATTGTACGATGAACACTCTAGAACGTTGGCCCTTGAATCAAATTGGAGTGACATAGGTCTATAAAAAGATTGCAATCATTCAAAATTGGATAACTCAAGAGATAGGAGAAATACGGAAGAGAGGATCTTGGGAAAGAGAGAAATCACAAGTGGGAATCCAATGCAAATTCTGGTGTCTCAATCGGAGCTCAGATGGAGGATTGGGAGGATCATGAAGATATTTTTCCATACATCGCTCTCCTGTATGAAACATAGGCTGAATAAATGTTTTATATAGATGAGAGGAAACCCTAGTCAGATTAAACAAATAAATAGAAAGGAAAGTTGTATGTTCATCTAATGTACATGCCATGTACAAGCCTCAACCAGCCCCTGATTTAGGTGGTTTTGCAGGTCACCTGCATGGCCATGTACTTGACCATTACATGGCCAATACATGGCTATGCATGGAAATTGAGTACACGACAAGTACTCAAGGGTAAATGGTGTGTACATAAAAAATTTCCAAAAAAATCAATTTCCCTAAAAAACCACCCGAATTCAAATCCCTATATAAAATTTTGTTTTGTGTTTATACAAACATACCCCTTAAAGAAATTCATCCTTGAATTTCCCTTCCAAGGGTGGTGTGGAAGAAAGATAAAATATTTCTGGCAACAGTGATCGTATGTCAGCCTCCCTCTCCCAAGTCACATCCTATACTCGCCCGGGCCTCCATAGCACTCGTACCAGAGGAAAATACTGGCCACAAAGAACCTTTATGTTGTGATCCATAATCTGAATTGGGTGCTCCTCAAATGATGTATACACCTCCAAATCAACCTCCTCAGGTTAAAAACCATGATACATGTCGAAAAAATACGGTTGTAGGTGAGAAATACGAATGATGTTGTGCATAGCTCAGTACCTCTGAGGTAACTGAAACATATAGTCAACTAGAAAAAATCTCTCCAAAACCTCAAACGGCCTGACATATCTCTGTGAATGCGTCCACCACCTCCTATTCCTTCTATGTCCCAACCACTGTGTGAAATATAAGAAATCATGATCTCCGACCTCAAACTCTAGAGGTCCTCTCCATCGATATGAATAAGATTTTGTCGATACTAGGAATTATAAAACCTCTTCCAAATGAACTCCACCAACTCAGTGGTCCCCTGGACAAGACGAGGTCCCATCATAACTTCCCATCCTATCTCCATCCAATATAGGGCTGATTGTCATTGCCTATCTTAAAAAGCCTCATAAGGTGCCATCAGAATCATCACATGAAAACTATTATTGTAAGAAAACTCACCTAGGGGTATGTGTCACCCACAAGAACCCCTGAAATATAGGATGAATACATGTATCATTTCCTAAAAACCTAAATTGTGTTATTGGACAGACGATCAGCCTAGGGATGGTAAGTTATACATAGAAGAACATGTGTACCCAATTCCCTCTTTAGTCCCTTCCAGACATGAGAGGTAAAATGGGAATCCATGTCTGAAACAATAGAGTGTGTAACCCCATGGAAACGTAGAATATCTCGAATGTACAACATTCCACACTCATCAATATTGAAGGTTTCTTTGATTGGAAACAAATGTAAACCTTCATGAGTTCATCCATGACAACCCATAATACATCATTCCCTCAAGGTGGCCTTAGTAAAATCATAACTAAATCCATCATGACATCATTTCACATCCACTCGGTAATGGGTAACCTCTTTAAAACCTATATAGGTAGATGATGCTCCGCCTTCACCTACTAAGAGGTGGAACACCTTAAAACAAAATCAGGAACATCACTCTTCATTCCTGGCCACCAATACTAATGTTGTAGATCTCGATACATCTTGGTGAGACTATGATGAACTACCCAAAATGTGGAATGAAAATCTTGTGTCATCTCATCATGTATTTATGATGATACCCATATGCACCTTGGAAAACGCAACACCCCATCATCGCCTATGGTCCACCCAGGAGTAGGGTACTCTCCTATCACACTATCCAAGAAGAATAGGCCTTTAGAATCTGATAGATACCTCATTCACACTCAGTTTAATAGATTATAGGTAACAAATATGGAAGAAAGAAATGTCTGACCATGTCTAGTATGCACCTCAAAATTCATCTCAGAGAATATAGCCATAAGCTTCCACTCATAGTTGGCCTCCTGAACTGTATGTATTCGAGTCCTCCTGGTCAACGCATCATCCACTTTGTTTAATTTTCATAGAATAAAAGCAAGTTCAGAGTCAAAAGACTGAAAGTACTCATCCCTCCTTCACTGCTTCAAATTCAGATCATTCTGACTAAAGATATACTTGAGAGTTTTGTGGTCTATGTATACCACAAAATCCTCTCCCAAAAGATAATGTCTCCAATAGGGAAAAGAATTCACAACTTTAGAGAACCCAAGATCATGTGTTGGGAAGTTCTTCTCACGTGGCCTCAACTACCGAGACACGTACACAATGATTCCTTCCCATTTCACAAGAACTTCTCCCATCCCGACACCATACACATCACAGTAGATGATGTAACTCTTTCTCGACTATGGTAAAATTAGTATCAGTGCTGAATTCAATCTTCATTTTAGCTCTTGAAAGGCTGAATCACATGAATATTTCCACAAGTACTTTTCACCCTTCTTAGTCACGACTGTCAATATAACATCTATGTGTGAAAATTACTATAAAAACTGTCTGTATTAACCATCAATACCTAGAAAACATCATCCCTCAAATATGTTATTCAACTACTCCTAAAAAAATACTTATCTCACTTTCTCTAGGTCAATTTATACTCTTGTATTTGAGATTAAATGACATAAGAAGTTCATATGGTCCATCAAAAAGTTTCATTTTGAGTGTTTAGAATATAACTAATGCTCTCTTAGTGTACTCAGTACAATCATATGTTGAGTGGAATGGTCACATCGAGTGTGAGAGTACACCAAGATATCTTCCAGGAGGACTACCACAAAAGAATCCAAATAAGGATAGAAAAGTCAATTCATTAGTGAAATAAAAATTGATATCACATTCATGAGACCGAAGGGAATATCCACATTCTCACATAGACCATACATGCTTTTAAATTTTGTTACAGGTATATGAGTTGGTCTAACGCGCAACTAATGATAACCGAATCTCAAGTCAATCTTCGAGAACACCCGGGCTCCCTGAATCTGATCAAATAGATCATCAGTCCTCAGTAATGTATATTGGTTCTTTACCATCAACTGGTTCAGCATCTAATAATCTATGAAAAGTCTAAGGGTATTGTCCACCTTTTTCATAAACAGGACTTGAAAACCCCATTGAAAAGTAATGGATCAGATGAAACCCTATTCTTGTAACTCCTCTAACTACTTCTTGAACTCATGTAACTCTGGTTTAGCCATCCTATAAGGAGGAATAGACACCGTCCCGTTCCCCACATAATCTCAATTGAGAAATATACCTCTCACTCGGTAGGTAAACCTGAAAAGTCATCTATAAAGACATCTCTAAAAAAATCCCTCACCTGATAAAATTCTATCTATGAAGTCCCCTGGTCACCTAGATAAAATATAGAACTATGGGATATAATTCTCCCCAAACCATGATGCTTGGGTCCAGCTCTTCTTGCTTCAACATCGCATTCTCCCTTTTGTAGAAACGACCCGCCCTTAGATGATGTGAAACTCACCCTGCGGTGAGAGTAGTCAATAAAGGCCTGAATGGAGACCAAGCAGTCCATTAATAGAATGACATTGTAACCTTTAATCTCTAAGACATAGAGGTCCCATGAGAAGTGACACCCACCAATGGCAAGAGGGAACTCTTTATAATGATTTACACTAGTCGTCCTAATCCCGGAAGAAGATTCTTGTGTCATAACATCATCAGAAGTAAAGGTACAGAGCCCAAGTCTCACCACAATAGCAACATATATGAATCCATTGGAAGCCCCTATATCAAATAGAGTAGAAGCTAAAACTGAGGAAAATAGAATCATTACTCAAACCATAGAAGTTCAGGGATCCTTCTCCTGCTGGTTCTGCTCCGTTGCAAAAGTCTAACCTACACCGAAGATCTACAACCCATACTGAATACCGTAATCTAATCCACACTATTGTTGTTGAAAACTTGTTTCCATACTACCATGACCATGACCACCTCCTCAACATGAACGGACTGA
Organism: Viscum album; assembly: GCA_963277665.1. Taxonomy (NCBI): domain Eukaryota; kingdom Viridiplantae; phylum Streptophyta; class Magnoliopsida; order Santalales; family Viscaceae; genus Viscum; species Viscum album. Next base: position 643,380,166 of record OY728125.1, on the reverse strand, counting down.
AAAATTCCAGTTCCTAGAATGATAAGAAAATGGTTGTCCTACTCTTGAACAAAGTGTCATATCAGAACCCCTATCGCTCGATGCTGGTGAAAAAATATGAATAAAATGATGATGGTGACCCATATTTATATAATATCAACACTCAACTGGGTATCTCGGGCTCTGAGGTCTCATATTCCATCTCTTCCTGCACTGGTATCATAACACTTGGCTACATAAAGAAAAATCACATGATGGATCCATGTAGCATTTCCTGTTATCTATTGAATGAGTAAAAACCCTGGATGTTGAACTGCCTTGGATCATAGATCCTAACACCCTCAGATTATCCTCAATAAATAGTTCCTAGTTTACTATATTTTTCACCAATGTAATACAAAATGCATTCACTTACGATCAGATGCCATACCTGAGACCATCCTCAAATCCAATAGCCAAAGATAACTCATGACCTCCCAGAACCGGTGTGAAGCACTAATGATCTATAAAATGAGAAGGGAATTCCAACACTGAAAGAGAGACCTTCTCAAAATTCATGAACTCTCAGGATAGATCATCTCTAAACACCTCGGGATAGAAGTACAAATAGAATGTCTTTTGAAACTCTTCCCAAGCCATATCCCGATGATGTCCCGACTGTGAGATAACATCCAACGATATCTTGGAAGGGTCACAAAGCATGTCTGTCGCAAGCTTCACCCTCCTCTATAGAGGTGTCCCCAAATTTTTGATGATAGCTAGAATAGCCTCTAACCATGGCTCTATAACCTATGGTCCTCCATCACCTAAACAAGAGGGAGGATGCTACTACTGTAACTCATGTGTTAGCACTACCATAGATGAGGAAAGATGTGGTGCTCCCTGCAAAGTCTGTAACATCATCAAAAATCTTTCACGAGCACCTATGTCTGGTATAACAGTTGCTTCCAAAATGGGAACGACGAGAGGATATTCTAGTTCACCCTTATCTATCCTTTTCGGTTAATGGTCATCACTATGCACCTAGTTCCCAACCAGAGGATGTCTTGGTGGCATGACTCTACGAGGTCAAGCACACAACTCAGTATATATTTATCTTGGACAAAAACATAGAAGTGGAAAAAAGGAACATGCGAAGAAACATTCATGTTTTACAAAACATGGTTACACGACGTGTATAAACACTACGCGGCATGTTACCTTAAGCTTTTACGAAGGCTTGTACCTCTTCCAAACATGGTCATGTAACACCCATACACATGGAATGTTCCTCCTATGACATGGTGTGTACGTGAATTTTTATTCCTCCTAATTTTCTTCTACACAACTTGAGTGACACGGTTCTCTCCTATGCAGGACTACACAGTGAATTCACATTAGACATGGTGGGTACTACATATGTTAAAACCACTATTATCATTAGTCACACGGTCAAAGACATGGTCGACTCTACAGGTCATGTTTGAACAGGACATGGCGTGTACACCCTTAGTTTCATTCTCCCATGTCGTTAGTCACACAAATGGATACACGGTCCACCATAAGATGGAATGTACTCCTAGTACATGATCTGTTCCTCCAAATATTTCTCAACTCCATGTCTCTGTTCATGTATTCAGTCACATAGTTAAAAAATACATGACATGTACATCTAGTACACAGTTTTTACTTAAAAAAGTTGTTTCTTCCAGAATAGAATAACACATGGTGTGTGTCCATAACACCACATGCCGTGTTTTCTGGGTTTCCAAAAAGTAAGCCTCTAAAACATCCCCAGAGCATATAAAAACAAATAATTTTTTCCAAGGAATGACAAATTTAAAGCTATGAGATACCATACACAATAGAATCAATGTTTTTCATACTTATTAATATCATAACATGACAAATTCAATTAATGTTCCAACATGATCCGCTAAATTCTTATCAAAGATGGCTCATAAAACATCAAGGACCAATTTTTGGCATCCATCCAAATGAAAAATTACGTGTTTGAAATATTATTTAAAATAGAAGGTATTCTATCAAGGCATCTTTGAAAACAACATTAATATGTAGCACAACATCTATCACAACTGCATTCAATCAGAAATGCACTCTAAATGTAATGACAAATAATGCATGACAAGTTATCTTTATCAAGTGCCTATATAAAGAATGAGATGGAATACCCTCATCTAATTAGGTTGCAACAAAAATAGATCATCAATAATATTAAAAATAACAACCCAAAACAAGTGGGTCACCCAATAGTGAAATAAAATCAACTGTAACAATTTCAAAACCAGAAAAATTGAAATATTAGAGACAACATGGTTTTTCCCTATACACGGGTGGGATACTCCCTAGAATAGATTATTACAAATTATATATTCATTAATATACATATCTATAATCTATAATTAGTAACATAAAGCTTAAAATAACCTCCTATGATACGAATTTTTAATGTCCCAGTTTCGGGTGCGGACCGAAGGTGCCCTGTACCTTGTCGGTCACATGACATCAACCACATTTCCCTAAAAATCAAAGGTTGGTGACTATAAGTGAGGAACAAGGTATGATAATAGAGAAAATATTCCCTCATTGGATTAGTATACAATGTGAAATTACAAATAGAAAATAGTTGCGGAAGCAGTACTACCATAAAACAGATGTAAACCGTGGAAGAATCATATTAATATTACAACAAGAGAATTTATAAATGATTCATGTCACATGTAACTAGAAAAGAAGCAAAAAAAGTCACCAGGATTGAACTACAATACTAAAAACCAATTACATAAAATAATAAAATCTAATATCATCACAAGCCTCATCTTGTTCCCATATTTTCCAGCTCCAACAACAATCGTGTACCTAATGAAAAATCACTAATGGAAACATACACATTGCCCACTGTTTGAAAATGTTTGTAAAGGCTAGACAACTATAGGTATAAACAATACCTACGATTTTCCAACCCATTAGATGTGGTGTCGTGGGGATAGATATATACCAATGGTTCTATGAGAACTATTGGGATATGGTTGGAAAATGAATTATATACCAATGGTTATAGGAAAACATTGGTATAAATATTTACCAATGGTTTATAACCTTTGGATATATCTAAAATCATGTGTATACCAATAGGTTTCAAACCATTGGTATAAACATTTACCATTGGTTATCCACAAATCGTTGGTATAAGTCAAGTAAAATGTCATATATCAGCAACTTAGAAATAGTTGTTATATATTTTTTCAAACGGTTTAGATAAACCATTGGTATATGTTCTGATTACCCACATATTCCAATGGTTTAAAATTGTTGGCAATGTCTTTATAATCCCACAACAATCTGCCTCCCCCCTATACACTTGAATCAGTCCCACCACCACTAGGTATGCCTTCCCCTCCCCAAAATTCATACAGAATTATGAATACCATCACAATGCAAACATAATTTTGTATGAATTCATACAGAATTCATAAAACACATAATTATAAATACCTCCAATTATTAATTTAATTACACACATACATATTCCATAATTCATAATTCATAAGTTAATTAACAATTAACACATACAAAATTCAATTCAGAATTCAGAAGTCAATTACCTTATTCAATAAAAAATTATGAATTGAATACATACAATATTGTATTATCTATAACACATACATAATTGAATTCAGAATTGAGAATGTAATAACCCCTATGTAATAAAATCATGTTCATGGTTTTGAATATGGATTTGTTTTTCATAGGAATAGATGAATTCAAATGAGATCTGAATTTGGATAATGTGGTAGTACTTGTTGTAGTAATGAGTAATGTGACATGGGGGTGGGGGATATACAGGGGTTTGATGGGGCTATCCCATGAAGTACGGGTCTCCAAGGGGCTGGTGGGTTATCCAGGAGGTGGGGGCTTACCATGGGGCGGCTGTCCAAGGGGGAAGGGGGTGTCTACAGTGGTGGGAGGGTGTCTTGGGGGATGGGTGGGGTTCGAAGGGGGGGTGTCCAGGTTGGTTGGGGGATGTCCATGGGGGTGGAGGATTCCATGGGAGGGGTGGTGTCTAGGGGGTGGGGGTGTCTGGGGGAAGGGGGTTCCAAGAAGGTAGGGGTGTCCGGGGGGTTGGGGGTGTTGTCCTAGGGTTGGGTCCCGCCCATGGGGGTGGGGTGTCAAGTGGTGGTGAGGGGTGTCTAGGGAGTGGGGTGGTCTTTACGGGGGTTGGAGGGGTTATCCGGGGGGTTGGGGGCTCTCCAAGGTGGTGGGGGTTGTCCAGATGGTGTGGGGTTATACATGGGGCGTATCCTGGGGGTTGGGGGCTGTCCAAGGGGTAGGGGTGTCTAGGGTGGTGTGAGGGTGTCCGGGGGGATGGGTGTTTCCAGGGGGTGGGGTGTGTTGTCCAAGGTGGTGGGGGATGTCTGGGGGATGGGGGTGTCTGGGGGGTGTCTGGGGGTGTCTATGTTGGTGGTGTTATGTCCATGGGGGTGGGGGTTTCGAGGTGGTGGGGTGGCGTCCAGGGGGTGGGGGACTATCTCGGGGGGTTGTCCAAGGGGGTCATGTGGGGGGGGGGGGGGGGGTTGTCCAAGGGGGTAGGGGTGTCAATGGGGTTGGGGGGATTTTAAGGGGGTGTGGGGCTGTCCATGGTAGTGGGCGTGTCCAGGGGTGGGGTGGTCCGTAGGGGGTGGAGGGGTTTCCCAAGGGGATTAGGGATGTCAAAAGGGGTGGGGGTGTCTAGGGGTGGGGTGGTCCCAATGGGGGAATGTAGGGGCTATCTAGGGGTTGGAGGTGTGTGGGAGGGGGATGTCCAAGGGGGTAGGTAGTGTCCCGGGGGTGGGGGCTATCCAGGGGGTGGCGGCTATCTAAGGGGGTGGAGGTGTCTAGTGGGTGAGGGTGTCTAGTGGGTGGGGCTGTCTATAGGGGTGGGGTGTCAAGGGATGGGGGTGTCTAGGGGGTGGGGTGGTGCCCAAGGGGAATGTAGGGGATGTAGATGGGTTTGGTTCTGTCCAAGGGGGGTAGGGGGTGTCCGGATTGTCCGGGGGTGGGGGTTGTCCAGGGGGTGGGGGTAGTCCAAGGGGGTGGGGGTGTCCAGGGGGATTTTAGGGGGTGGGGTGGTGTCCAAGGGTGTGGTACGAGGGTTTCTAGGGGTGTGGGGGTATGTCTATGGGGGTAGAAGTGTGGGGTGGGGTCAATGGGTTGGGGACTGTGTATGGGGGTGAGGTGTCCAAGGGGTGGGGGGTGTCCAAGGGGTGAGGTGGAGCCCAGTGGGGTTGAGGGGCTATCTAGGTGGGGGGTGTCTAAGGGGGTAGGGGTGTTCAGGGGGTGTCCATGGGGGTCGGGGTGTCCAAGGGGTGGAGGTGTCCAGATGGGGTGGGTTGACTGTGCGTGGGGGTGTGGGGCGGTCGATAGAGGTAGGGTGTGTCCAGGGGGTGGGGGTGTCCAAGGGGGTGGGTGGCTAACCAAGGGGTGGGGGTGTCCAAAGGGTGGGGGTGTCCTGGGGTGGGGTGGTGTCTAAGGGGGTGGGGTGGTGTCTAGGGGGTTATCCGAGGGGATGGGGTGTCGAGGGGGTTGGGGGGTTTTTCAAGGGGGTAGGGGGTGTCCAGGGGGTAGGGGTGTCTAGGGGTTGGGGGTGTCAATGGGAGGGGAGAATCAGTCATAAAAAATCATCAAGTCATGTTTTATTATTTATATATAAACAAATCATGATAATGGGACCAACATAATCACACATACATTCCGGCGCAACATATCATCAAACATGAAATGTCATTAATATCAGTAAAAAATGTAATATATCAATATTTCCCTCATCACCATCACTATAATATTTTTCATCATCATCCTCACCCCAATCCTCATCGTAGTCTTCGTCATCGTCCCTGCCCTCCTTAACGCCCTCGTACTCCGCCTTGGCCTCCACCTCGCCCTCATCCTCCTCCTCTCCCTCCTCCTCCACTTCGGCCTCCTCCTCTCCCTCCTCCAACTCTACCTCACCCTTTTCCATGATATCTTATCTACCACCACTAGAACATCCACCTAGTTCACCATATATATAACACATCGATGAAATATATTCATGACAAGCTTTTTTAGCCTCTAGTGGAAGTGTTGGACGTAAAACATCCATCGGTTTCATAAATGTAGTGTTTTACCTAGAAAACTATTCTGCCGTCATTGTGGCCATTTTTTCAGCATGTTCAGCATGTGCCTCAACTTGCAGAAACTTATTTTTCACTACAAGTCTTACTTGAGGAGGACCAATATCTTTTCAATACTATACTCTTCCCAGGTCGGTAGCATACTCTGTCAGGGTGCTAATCTCCCAAAAAATAATGTAAATAATCATTTGGACCAAAATTATTGTGTTCCTAGGCATCAAGGGCCTCCAAAGATTTCTGTTATAAATTTAAATAGATTATTATGTTACAAAATAGATATTAAAATTTTAAATCAATAAAGTAAAACATACAATCTTCTGCAGAGTCAGTTCATTAACCGCACTTCCATATATCTCCCTTCTACTCGAGCAAAATAGTTTTGATTGAGGCACATGTCCTTCAATATTAAATGTGTGAATCTATAATGACATTTAATGTAGGTAACCATAATTAAAAATTGGGAACCAATAATTAATTTTGTAACTAAAATTATATAAATAACTGTCATAACCACTTCCTCTCATGATCTAGCATCGCAGAACGTCCCAATGTATGAATGTATTTTTTAGCATCAATATTTTTTTATTTCATCCAGATTAATCCTAAATAAAATTCAATAATATAAAATATCGTATTAATTCAAAACAAGAAAATTTTCATTTGAATACCTCAAATGTGATTAATACATTAAATGGTTAGTCATCCAATGAGTAATCATCTATTAATACTATCATAATGGACAATAATCTATGATAAGGACCACCTCTAACTTTATGCCAATTCTAGCACTCTAGCCAATAAACAACTCGTGCTTATATGCTCTCCAGAATTTAATATAAATCCTTTAGACATGTTGGTCATGAAACCTCACTATAGGGGAAATTAAACCAATTTTGACACAAAAATATTAATTTATATAAATATAAAAAATAATATATTGAATTAAATACAACAGATTTATTTACTCATATCGCTGCCCATAAATTATCCTTGACTTCATTTGGAAACTGTCTCCATGAGAGAGGGCTGATTGGAATGATGTCAGAGTATTTGGCAAGCATCCTTAAAAAAACTCTGACATTGCTTCCCTCTTTTTTCAATCATTTGACCATCTTCATTGTAGTCCACCATGAACTGTGTGCTACGGTTCCACAACACAAGCAAGTGTGTACACCCCCACCCCCACCTCCTATCAGTATATGTATCAGTTATCAAAGTAAAAAAATATTTTTTCAACACATTTTATAATGAAAATAAATAATGGTATAAATATTTTTAGGGTTGTATAAATATACATACGGTATTCTGATCAATAAGCATTACTGGATCCGCAGAAACTGAAGCAACACCCTATATAGGTGGAGTGGGACACAATGTATGCTCTTCTGGGACAGATTCTGGTAGAGTAGGAGTTAAAGAAGTTGGAATATAAATGCTCAAAGAGAAGGAAGTAGAATTAAATTAAGAAGACACTTATGGATAGTCGAATGTTTTACGGGGAGTGGGAATCATCATCGAATATGGTAAAGATATGTGAGGAGGCTCAGATGTAAACGGTGGTCAAAACAAGGGAGGCGTAAATATCTCGTGTGTCCCTAATGACACACTGGGTTTAGAATGTGGCATAGATGGTATGTCAGTTGGAGGGGTAGGGTTTAATCGATTATTCCGACCAGATCAGCTATCTCTCATACCACCCCTCCTCGTATGAACACCCAGATTACTAGGACCACAACTAGGCAACTCATCAAATAATTTCAACCTAAGGGGAGGATCCTGCAAAAATTATTAAAATAAAATTAATAATATGATATTATATATTATTTAAATATATATATTTGAAATAAAATATTCACTACATGCACTAGTGGTGGAATTCCAATTTCATCCATGTGAAGATTGTTTCCCATCACCTTTTTTCATTGCCTCTCTTCAATTAGTTGCATTTTCTACATTTGAAAACAAATATTGAAGTAATTAGAAAAGGATATCTAATGTGTAACCCAAAATTATATATGTGATGTAATATGGGGATTCATGGATAATTTAACTATCCATTGTTTTAGGTGAGCCTGAATGGATATATAAGTATTCAATAAATCGTACAACAGGTAATAAAAAACATAATTTTGATTAGGATGGTTATTTACAAAGTGTTTTCAGTCTATATATTATGAATGATTAAACCCTTCATAAAGTTTGAAATGATGATATAGACATATTAAAAAAGATAATATATCTAACAGATTCATATGGGTTAAAATAGGTGTCTAAATTAAGGAAAAAATTAATTTCTTTAGCCGATGTAGATGATGCAGGTTTCTATACATGTTTTTCAAAAGAAGAAAAACTATTAGGTTCACTATTTGGTGAAATTTTAAAGGGAGGTATTATAGTTATTCTTGTTTTATACATGTTCAATAAAGCATTGAAACGTTCACCATGTTATAAATGTTTGTTTATTAGGGTTGCATAAAGTTCAATTACATATTAGAAAATGGAATTCAAATATAATTGCAACCAAGAAACATTGAAAATTAAAATAATAGTCAAGTTGTATACAACATATTTTCAATTAATATTAAATAAATTTGAATAGTACCAACCTTAACAACCTATGTCATGTGAAACCAAAATAATTGAGAACATAGATGAATGATTTTATATATTTTTGACCACAACATCAGGTTCATAGTCAAATCTAAAAATTGATCTATTGGAGTCATCAAAAGTAATAAATGGATCATTTACAATGGAAGTAGGTATGGGGTCAATTCTATCATCACCATTATCAAAAATATGTCTTGTAATTACTTCAACAATGACACCAAATTCCTGTTGTAGATGGTATTTGACATAAAAAACTTGTTTCTCCACAAATTAAAATATATATGATTCATCTGTAGAAAGAGTGCAAGTATTATCAACTAATCAAAATCCACATTCATCAATAAATGTTCCCTAACTCATCATCAGAACAAACCACTGGCATTTCATCATCATGATTCAACCATGAGAGTAATAATCCAATATTAATATTTTTCAAAAACTCCAAAATAACTTACATTTTCAAATCATGGTCTACTATCTGATGCAATGTCATAATAGTCTGTTATGGATGTAACCATAACACCATCATATTGTTTTCTCATTTTCCTTTCTCATTTAGTGATAATAAATTTGTACCCACTAATAAAAATTGATTTATAGTCACGAACCACGATATTAGGACCAATATCCAAAGCTCTTATTTCCTCAGAGACAGAGTCAGCAGGAAAACTCAATACCAAAAATATAAATGAATATTAAACTTAATTAAATATTGTTTTAATTATTTTAAATAATAATATTATTAACATTAATTTAATCCAACCAGAAAACTCTTATCAATGCAACATCTCCATCCTTCTCAAAGATAAATAATGATGCTTTCTATTTATCATTGCTTTATGTTCCCTATAGATAAAAATATGAATAGTTTAACATAAAAATATTTATAAGATATTAATATTCAATTTACTTACAAGATGTAGTCATCAAAAAAATTATAGTTGAACAAAACAATCCAATGTTCCACCTCCTTCTCTTCAAGAATTAATGTCATCAATGTATATGATCCCAGAATTCCTCCTGTTTGAGGAATTGGTGAAAACTGGGTTCAATTTTCTCATATTTTTCTTCTTCATTTCTCATTGTTATGTTCAATCTTGTAGTAAAATCAGAAAAATACATAGAGTAAAAATCCATACATTTTTTATCCACGTAAATCTTCATGATAGAACCTTCAGGATGATTCATGTTTTATACATAAGACTTTAATGTGTAAATATTTCTTTCAGTTGGATAAATCAAATGAAATGAAACAGGTCCATGGAGAAGTATTTTAGTAGGAATATGGATTGTTAGATGCAGAATGCATGTGAAAAATGATGGATGAAATATTTTCTATGACTCACACAAAATTAATATGGCATATGTCAACATTTCTTTCAAGAAAGACTTGGAAAACATCTTTTCACAAAGATCTCTAAACAAATGGCACAACTGAATAACAACCATGCTTACATTATTGGAAAATAGATGATGTATTGCTATTAGAGTCAACCCATGCATAAGGATGTAATAATCATGAATCATCAAAGATTTTAGCTTCAACTATCTTCTGTTGACCCGTTTAGATATGTTTCTTGAATATCCATCAGAAACTTTAATAGTCTCTAATACTTCCAGAAATAAATTTTTTTCTATAAGTGTCATCACATAAGAATCACATTGGACTTTCTATTTATTTTCATTGGTACACATAGGATGGAAATATAGTCTAATGCCCAAATCCACCGAGTCACACCGAGACTGTAAATCATCTTTTTTTTACCATTAACATTTAGAATAATCAAAATAAACATTTGGCATATATTATTTTATATGTGAATTATGTATAAGAAATGATATAACAAATTTGTTGAGCAATAATGAAAATCAAAGAACATACTTCCCTTCTTCCTATTGTAATAGGTTTCTATGGAAACATTCTTTTGATTTATAAATTTTATTTTACCCTTCCTAAATGAAAAAAATGAAATCTCTCAATTCATTAAGCACATCAGTTCTAGACATACACTGAGGTGGATCATCGTTATCCATGTTATTGTCAAATTTTTGACGATTATTTCTATATGGATTGTCTATTGGAAAGAATCATCGATGTCCCATGAAACTGAAACTATAATGATGTTTTAGTATTTTATGATCATGTATTCTTCATACAAACTGGACATGATTTTTTTCTTTTTGTGCTCCATCCAGACATCATTGCATAAGCATGTAAATCATTGATCGTCCATATAAGTGCAACATGCAGCTAAAATATGTCTTTCGAACATGCATCGTATGTGTGCACACCCACATCCAATAAATTTTATACTCATTTAATAAAGGTTGCATGTATATGTCTATAACATTATCGGGATCAGAAGGTCCAGATATGATTATACTCATGAATGTGAATGGTTTTTTCATACACAACCATGGGGGAAGGATATAAATGTGTATAAAAACTGGTTATGTGATGTGCAATTAAGCATCATCCCAAAAGGATAAAACTGTCATAAGAAAGACCCAAACTCACATTATGCACATCAGTGGAAGAATTTGGATATCTAGCATCAAATCTCTACCATGAAAATTCATCTTCTGGGTGAACTAACTCATCATTACTCTTCTTTCTCTTGGTATCTTTCCATCAAATTTTTGTTTCTATTTCAAAAGACATAAAAATATTCTTGGAGTATAGGGATCAATGGAAAGTGCCACATTACATTTTTTGGCACACGTGATGGTGTTCCATCAGCTTTTGGATTCTAATTTGATGTACCAATTTTATACAATCATTTCATTCAGTAGTTTCCTCCCAGAATAAACTACTATCTTTCGGGAAACCATGAATTTTGTTTCATGAAAATCCATGTTCCTCAACTATCTTCTATTCCATATAGTGGTTTGATGGAATATTTGCATCAACTGTAAGTAAGTCCTTCAAAAAGGTTTGATTAAAATCTATGGAAGTATTAGAAATCCCACACAAAGTTTTCTGTTGAAACCATAGGAATAAAAATTACAGCTTTTTTATTTTTCCACATTATCGATATACTGGAGTCATGGGAACATCGTTAAATTTTTTCACTCTGAATACATCATCATTTTCATTAGACGCATAATGTGTGCTCATATAGAAGTATTCTTGGGTAGGAATCCTTTCTTTTTAATGATGAAGAATAAATGAAATCCACTCATATAACAAATTATCCAATCATGTACTCTCGTTTGGATAATTATAAATTTGAGAATTAATTTTTTCCGATTGTGAAACCACATAGAGTAGTTTGATTGAAAACCATATTTATTTATGTGATAGCCGACTACTTCACAGCTCAACCAAGGTCTTCCAACACAATTGTATTAGGGGTAGTGTATGAAACCACTATCAGAAGCATTGTGGAATAAAAAAAATCTAAAAATCACTATAAATTATTTTGAAAACTGCTTGAGATCTGATCGGTTTCATACATCCAACTTATATACATTAAGTAAAAAAATTATAAGTAATTTCTTCAAAATAAATTCAATAAGATAGATGTTTCATTGAAAATATATTTAAATAAATGAGAATTGTTCACTTCATATGAAAACATGACTTACAAAATACACTATATGAGAATCATAATATAAAAGATTACAAAATTCTATATTTATAACAAAATATTTTTGAAGAACTATACATGAGTGTACAAGATCATGTACCCCTGTGGGGGAGAATTATTCAAGAGTTGAGTAAATTTTATATCCAAGAAATTTTATATTTTAGTAGATTATTTGAGTGACCACATAAACTTCCCAAGGGGGTGTGGGTGTCTAGGGGGGTTTCTAGGGGTGGGGGTTGTTTCGGGGGTGGGGGCTATCTAGGGGGTGGGGGTATCTAGGGGTTTGGGGTGTCCAGGGTGTAGTGTGTTGTCCATGGGGCTATCTAAGGGGGTGGGGATGTCGATAGGGTGTCTAGAGGGTGGGGTTTTTCCAAGGGGGTGGGGCTGTCTAGGGGGGTTGGGGGCTTCCCAATGGTTGTGGGGGTGTCCAGGGGGTGTCCCAGGGGTGGGGGTTTTCTAAGGGGTTGGGATGTCTAGGGGGTTGGGGGATTCCCAGTGGGGGTTGGGGTGTCCAGGGGTGAGGGGGTGTCCACGGGGTGGGGTGGTGTCCAGATGTGTTGTCCAAGGGGGTGGGAGAGGGTGTCCATGGGAGGTGGGGGTGGTCCAGTGGTATGGGGGTTTACCTTGGAAGTGGAGGGGTGTCCACGGGATGTCCATGGGGTGGGGTGGGGGTCAATGGGTGGTGGTGTGGGCGTTTCCAAGGGGGTGGGGGTGACCACCCACAAACTAGGGTAGTATAATCAAATATGAATCCAATTGTACTATGATTTGAGGCCTATTATAGATGACCTAGAAGACTGTTGGTGTAAATAATGTATATTGTACATATAAATTACAACACACCTACAAATATCAGAAGTGGATCAGATTTTTTCTTCCACTCTAAATATCATACATTAATTCTAATGAACACAGCTAATTATAAACACACCTCAAAATATTTATCTCGGTATGTGGCTTATTGATTCCATGAAAAGATATCTGAGCGCTAATTCAAGGTTTTTATACATGGAATATGTTTACAAATTTTTGTGTGTGTGTAAAATATGATCATATTTATTATTTTTAGTAATACGATCAATGTTTCGATGGAACACTTCTCATGGGAGTATGAACCTTCTTATATCATTAGGTGATATCGAGTTGTACAAATGTTAAATTTGTATGAAATAAATATGGATAGTGGATAAGTATCTGAGTGAGATTTAATTGAATAGATCACTTTTATTGGATGGGCAAGAGTGATTGTGGGTACGAAACTTCAAGAAAATTATTAACGTTTTAAAGCAAATATACATTGGTTATTTGTAATTCATATTTTTTTAGAGTATCGGAGTGGAGAACCAACCCCCACCCTGGATAGCCCACACCCCTTAACAGCCCACAACCCCTCCCCTACTTTGATAGAACTCCCACAACCTGCCCTGAATAGCCCCCCCCCCCCCTCCCCACCTTGATATCCAACACCACCTCCCCTATACCCCCTACACCCTATAGTCCCCTGGACACCCCCACCTAGATAACCCCCCCCCCCCACCTAGACATCCCCCCTCCTTGGACATTCATACCCCCTCCCCCACCTAGATAGCCCACCCACCCTGTAGACAGCCCACCCCCTCCCTGGACAGCCCCCAACCCCTCCACTACATCCCCCTACCCCCCTATATCCCCCTATGACAGCCCCCCTGGATAGCCCCCCCACCCCCACCCCACCTAGACAGCCCCTCCCCCCACCTGGAAATCCCACCCCAACGGCTCTGCACATCCCACCCCCTTATACCACCCACACCCCCTCCCCCACAAGGATAGCCCACCCGCCAGGGCAGCTCGCACCCCCTCCCCCACTTGTATACCCCACCTGACCCCCCTAGACATCCCAAACCCCTCCTTTGGAAACCTGTACATCCCTTAGGGGAAATTTTTAAAACCATTTTATTTATTATGAAAGGAAAACCATCATGCATAAGACATTTCATTCCACACAACCCATTCAATTTATCAAAAACATGACAAATTCAGTTTAACAAAAAATGAAAAATTCAATTTATCAAAACATGAAAAATTCAATTTATAAGGCTCTATGGGTCACTTAGGAAATGTCATTGGGAAATGGATAAATTAACTACATTGTTAATTCAATTTTAAAAATTGGGCCATTCTCTTAGGAGGTGTGATGGTGTCCAGGAGGTGTAGTGGTGTCTAGGGGGGCCATCTGAGGTGTGGGGTTGTCCAAGGGGGTGGAGGGTGTCTAGGGGGTGGGGCATCTAGGGGGTGAGGGTTTCCAGGTGGTGGGGTGTCTAGTGGGGTGGGGGGGGCTATCCATGGGGGTCTCTAGGAGGGTGGGGGTGTCTAGTAGGGAGGGGGTGTCCGGGGGGTGGGGTACAGGGGGGTTGTCCAACAGGGGGTGTCCAGGGGGTGGGGGTGGTCCAGGGTGGGTGGACGGTGTCCAGAGGGGTGAGGGTGGGGTGTCCAGGGGGTGGGGTGGGGTGGGCTGTTCAAGGGTGGAAATACCCATATAATACATTAAAAATTACCCACACCCAATCCAACCTACATCGCAATTCCAATCCATCACCCAACTAACACCCAATTCATCCTCAATATCAATACACGTCCCATTATTTTTTGAACCAAAAATATAAATTCAAAATCTAAAACAAATATTCAACTAAACTAAATTCCATAGAAACTACCATATCACCTCACTAAAAAATGGAATACAACCTACACCACTACCCCAACCGACCCCAATCCCTTCACATGGACCATCCTTATATCCAATACCCACCTCGAGACCAAATTACCAAAAAAACATTTACCATCATTGAAGTGTATAAAAAAATATAAAACAAATCAATGTGTTTCATATGCCACAGACTACAGGAACTCTGATTTATACCAAATCCAAAAATAAAATAGAAAAAAAATAAATGTAGAACATTAAAACAATGGTAACACTTACTAATTTGAAGTGTAGAATTAAAAAAATATTGATTGAAGATGGACCTATTGGTTGACGGAGGGTCACGACATAGGGTAAAGAGAGACCTTCTGGAGGATCTTCAAATAAGGGATCACAATCAGGCAGAGTGGGAGGTGGGATGTAGTGTAATTGGGGTAAATCATTCCCAACAATTTTTAAAAACCATTTGGAAAACATCTCTATAACAATATATTATTAAAAAAATTTGTATATAATGGTTGAATTATATATTTCCCCACAGTTTGAGAAAAACCACGAGAAAACTTATTTATTATAACACATTCCCAACAGTTTGTTCAAACCGTTGGCAATGTTGCATTTTGTTACATTATACCAACAGTTTCATGAAACCATTGTTAAAAATCACTATGGAAAACCTCCATTTCTAGTAGAGTAGAGGAAAAAAATATAGATGAAAGAAATTTCTGCCCCTGTCTGTTATGCACATTGAAATACATCTTATAGAATAGAGCCATAAGCTTCACTCACTACTAGCCTCCTGAATTTCCTATATCTGAGCCATCCATCTCAACGCATCAACCATTGTATTTCATTTCTCAGGAATAAAGGCAATATCAATGTCAAAAGACGGAAGATACTCAACCCACCTTCACTGCCTCCAATTCAGATCATCATGATTAAAGATATACTTGAGACTTTTTTGGTTAGTGCATACCACAAAATGCTCTCACAAAAGATAATTTCTTCAACAGTGTAAATCCTGAACAACTGTATCTACCTCAAGATCGTGCATTGGGAAGTTCCTTTCATATGGACTCAACTACCGATACACATACACAATGACTCATTCCCCTTTCACAACCACTTCTCCCATCCCGATACCTAATGCATCGCAATAAAAAATGTAACTCTTGCCCGACTATAGTAAAATTAGTATCAGTGATGAATTCAATCTCCATTTCAGCACTTGAGAGGCTGAATCACTAGAATCTATCCATAATTATTTGTTTTTCTTCATAGTTAGTACCATCAATGGAACTTCTATGTGTGAAAAGTTCTATATAAAGCATCGGAAGTAACTTTCAAGCCCTAGAAAACTCAATACCTCAATGAAGTTCTACGACAGCTCCTAGGAAACTACATCTCTCACTTTCACTAGGTTTACTGATACCATTTCCTTTGAGATAACATGGCCTAAAATGTGAATCGGGTCCATCAGAAAGATTCATTTTTAGGGTTTATCTTATAACTAATGCTCTCTCAGTGTACTCAGTACGATCTCAAGATGGGAGGAATGGCCACGTCGAGTGTGAGAGAACACAAAGATATCTTACACAAATACTACAACAAAAGAATCCATACAAGTATAGAACACTCGATTCATCAGTTCCATGAAAAATTATTGCATATTCATGATACAGAAGGTCATAACCACATTCTCGTATAGACCACACTTACTCTGAAAGACTGTAAGAGGTATATCTGTTGATCCATCATGCAACTAATAATAACCAGATCTCAAGCCAATATTTGAGAACACTCGAGCTCATCGAAGATGATAAAAAAATCATCAATCCTCTGTAATGGATATTAGTTCTTGACTTTCAATTGGTTTAGCATCCAATAATCCACGTAAAGCTTCATGGTATTATTCACCTTCATCACCTACATGATAGGTGAACCCTATGGTGATGTACTGGGTGGGATGAAACCCTTTTCATGTAACTCTTATAACTGCTTCTTGAGCTCCTTTAACTCTAGTGTAGCCATCCTATAAGGAGGAATGGATACCGGTACCACTCTTGGCATAAGTTCAATAGAGAAATCTACCTCTCTATGTATAGGTAATCCTTATAAGTCATCTATAAAGACAACTATAAAATGATCCACCATTGGAGAAAAGTCTATAAGTGAAGTCCCCTGGTCATCAAGATATAATATAGAATTATGGGATATAATTCCTCCAAATCCATGATTCTTAGGTCCATATCTTCTTTCCGAGACATCCCATTACCACTTTTGTAGAAAAGACCCTCCCTCTTGTGATGTGAAACTCACCCAGTGGTGAGAGCAGTCAACAAAGTCCTGAAAGGAGAGAAACTAGTCTATTCATGAATGAAATTGTAACATGTCATCAATAATACATAGTGTTCCCATGATAAGTGACACCCACCAACCACAAGAGAGAACTCTTTATGCTGTCATACACTAGACTTAGTAATCCCCAAAAAAATTCTATTATCATAAATTCCTCAGAAGTAAAGATACAGATCCCTAGGATCTCCACAATAGAAACAGATAAGAAAATATGGGAATCCCCTTTATCAAAAGGTGTATAAGCTAAAACCGAGAAAACTAAAATTGTTCCTCTAATAGTAGATTTATTGGGATCCTTCTTCTGTTGGGTATGGCCCATTGCAAAAGTCTGACCTGCACTGTGGCTCAATGACCCTGCCTGAATACCGTGATCTAATCTACTATATTGTGGCTGAAAACCTGTTTCCTGACTACCATGACCCTGACCATATCCTCAGCCTGAATGGACTGATGAACTTCAGTTCCCTAATTGATTAGAAAATGGTGTTACTTCTCATGAACGTAGAGTCATAGCAGAACCCTTATCGCTCACTACTAGTGAAAACACAAGGAAAAAATAATGAAGGTGACTCGTCTTGCTACAATATTGACACTCAACTGGGTCTCTCGGGCACTGAGGTCTTGTATTCCCGCTCTTCCCACACCGGTATCATACCACCTAGCTACCTGAAGAAAATTCACATGATGGATCCCTATGGCGTTTCCTGTTATCTGTCAAATGAGTACAAATACTAGATGTTGAACCATCCTAGATCACAGCTCATAACTCCATAACATTGTGCTCAGTAACCCAAAATTGTTTCACTATAGAAATCACTTATTTCATCCTAAAAAATTCACTTGTGATCATATTTCATACCTCAGACCATCCTCAAATCGCATAGCCAAAGATAACTCATCACTTCCCAGAATAGGCGTGAAGCGCTGAAGATATGTAAATCGAGAAGAGTATTCCATCACTGAAAGAGCACCCTGCTCAAAATGAAATAACTCTAAAGAATGATCATCTCTAAACATCGTGGGATAGAAGTATTAATATAAGGTCCTTTGAAAATTTTTCCAAGCCATATCCCGATGACGTCCCTACTGTGAGATAACGTCCTACAATCTCTTGGAAGAATCTTGTAGAATTTATGTCATGAGATTCACCCTCCTCTCTGGAGGTGTCTCCAACTTCTCAAAGATAGAAATAATGGCCTCTAACCTTGACTCTGCAACTTTTTTTCATCCAACCCCTTGAAAACTAGGAGGATGCTACTACTGGAACACCCGTGTTAGCTCGACCATAGATGGGGCATGATGTGTTACTCCCTGAAAAGTCTGTAACATCCTCAAAAATCATCCACAGAACTTGACTTCAGCTCCTACCTCTGGTATAATAGTTCATTCCAAAATGAGCATGATAGGATGATATAATTGTTGTCCCTAATCTATCCTTTCCGGTGAATGGTCATCGCCTTGCACCTAGTGCACAACTAAAGGACGTCTTTGGGGCATGACTCTGTGAGGTCAAGAGCACACCTCATTACTAGTTTATCAAGGACAAAAACAAAGAAGTGCATGAAAGGTACATGAGAAGTAACATTAAAGTATTACAAAACATGGTTACACGACATGTTTAAACACTATACAACATGTTCCCTTAAGCATTAAGCATGTACTATACCTCTGAAAAACCTGGTAGTGTAACACCAATACACATATCGTGTTCCTCCTGAGACATGGCATGTACTATAATTTTCCCTCCTACCCATTTTCTTCTACACAGCTCAAGCCACATGGTTCTATCGTGGGAAGGACTACATAGTGTGTTCACCTTAGACACGGTGTGTACTACTATGGTTATAACCACCTGTGTCGTTAGTCACAAGGTCAGAGACACTGTCAACTCTGCACAATGTGTTTGAATGGGAAACGACATGTACACCCTATGTTTATTCCATCAACATCATTAGTTACAGAACCAGATACATATCCCACTACAACAAAACACATACTCCTAGTACACAGCATGTTCGACCAATTATTTCCCAACTCGGTGTCTCTTATCATGTAGGTTGTCACATAGTTAAATATTACATGATGTGCACATCGAGTACTCAGCGTGTACTTAATAAAAGTTTTTTCTTACAGAATATTAGAACACATGGCATGTGTTCATAACAACACACACCATTTTTTCTGGGTCTCTGAATAGTAAGCCTATCAAATTTCTTCGAAGCCCTTAAAAACATAGAATTGTTTCCAAGGTATAACAAATTACAAGCCATGAGAGACCATACTCTAGTGAATCAATGTTTGGAATACTTATTAATATCATAACTTGAAAAAAATAAATTAAAGTTAAAACATGATCCACCAAATTCATATCCTAGAGGGCCCATAAAACCTCAAGGACCAATGTTTGGAAACCGTCCAAATGAAACATTACATATTCTCAATATCCTATTAAATATCATGTATTCTATCAAGAAATCTATGAAAACATCATTAATATATACCACAACATCTATCATAATCGCATGAAATCAGTAATTAACTCTAAATGGCATGAAAAAAATGCATGAAATGTGATCTTTACCATGTTCCTATATGATTCATGAGATGGAATACCCTCATCTAATCTGGTCACAATATAGATAGAACCACAATGATATAAAAAATAACAACACAAAACATGTGTTTCACCCAATGGTGATATCAAATCAACTGTAGTAGTTGCAAAACCAGAAAATTGCAATATTTATGGCAACATGGTTTTTACCAATACATGGGTGAGCTACTCTCAGGAAAAACTTATTACCAATTACATATTCATTCTTATCCTCGTCTATAAGCTCAAAATTGTATGAAAATGTAAAAAATAACCTCCTCTAATACCACTTTGTAATATCCCAGTTTAGGGTGCCACCTGGAGCTGCCCCATTCATTTTAGGTCACATGACCTCAAGAGCATTTCCCTAATAGCCAAATGTTGCTAACTAGATGTGAGGTCCAAGTTCTTATAATGGAGAAACTATACCCTCATTGGATGAGTATACATAGTAGAATAACAAATATAAAATTGTTGCAAAATAAGTAATACCATAAAACAGAAGTAAATAGCCAAAGAATCATAGTAAAATAACAACTGAGAATATATAAATGATTCATGTCACATATAAGTAGGAAATAAGCCAAAAAAATTCACTATATTCGCACTATAAATCAAAAAATCTAGTACATAAATCAATAAATTCCAATAGCATCCCAAGACTCATCTTGGGGCCATGATCTCTAGAACCAAAAATAATAAAGTACCAAATGAAGAAGGGTACTTTCCCTTATCAATGCCTAAATCCATAAAATCTGTATGGGTCCAAAGGCATGACCAAAATTGGTTGTGAAGGGAATCCTAGTAGGAAACCACCAAAATATCTATTCCAAACTGTCTGTGAATATATATATAGATGGTTATATATATAAATGAAGCAATAAACTAGGAATTACTAAAAAGTAAACAATACTATAGTTTCCAATTACATTCATTTACATTTATTCATTATTCAATCCATTGAGTAGTGTAAAATCAGGATCAAGACTAAGCTCTGTATCCCCCTGTATAACAATAAAAACCAGAATTATGAAAAGACTATCTAAACAATCAAATAAGACTGAGTCCAAGCTTGTGCTTTAGCTTGGAAAGCTCACCAAAATCAATCAATCATACCAGGTAAACCACTGGGAAAGTTTTCACTATCTAACCCAATTGGTTTAACATATCATCAATTAAATATGTAAAAAAATGACCCTTTGGGAAATATCTCACAGTCAAACCCCATTGGTCCCATGTAGTACTAATCAATTACATATGTCCACCTGGGTAGCTCTCAAGATCAATACCTCATATTCTGCATAGAAATAATAATTATAGTGACCCTCTGAGACCTCCTATAGTCAATGTCCTATGGTTCAACATACATTTAAATAATGAACCTCTAGATCACTCTCATAGACTGACCCATCTGGTCAACGGCCCCATGACCGCTCTCACATTTTATGCCTCTAATCAACGATAATAGTAATCATAAATAAAATACCCTATCTCTAGAAGCTCTCATAGTCAATTTCCCTTGGTCATACATTCACAATGAAAAACACATGCATCTCATATAAATAGAAACATTATCCTGACATCAAGAGTAATGGAAAACAATCCATCCTAAAATGTAAATCTACAAAAAACACCTATAATAAATCAATCATGGGAAACACATCTATAATCATGGTATTAAACCTTATGCCTAAGAAATAAACCTTTCTCAAAAAAACCCCCATAACAGGTATTGAACATGGTTAAATTCCCAACCACTCAATACCCTAAATATGGGCATTCGTCACTTTTAACATATATATTTCAAAGAAAACTAAAGAAAGGCACAAACCACCTACCTTGATGTAGAATGATGAACACTACATCACGTTTGAACTTGGATTAGCCTGGAACATTGTAGATATACAAAAAGGTTAAATCATTCAACCATGGATGACTAAAGAGAGAATTGAAATAAGGAAAAGGGGATCTAGGTAATGGGAGAACTCACCGGTGTGAATCCAAGCTCCTGGAAACATCTCAATTAGAGCTTCGACGAAGTTATAGGAGGAGCTCAAAGATCTTCGGCCATACGTCGCACTCCTATACTAAACATGAGAAGAAGAAACAATTTATGGTGATGAGACACAACCCTAGTCTGATTAATCAAATTAAAAGAAATGTACATTTCATGTTCATTTAATGTACACACAGTGTATAGGACTCAACCTGTCCCCACTTTAGGCAGTCTTCTAGGTCACCTTCATGGCCATGTACTTCTTCATTACATGGCCAGTACATGGTTATGCACAGAAACCCAGTACACGACATGTACACAAGGTAACATTGAATGTACATAAGAAATCTCCAAAAGCCTCCTTTCAATAAAAAAACCTGAATTCTTGATCCATATGTGAAATGAAGATCCTGGTTCTTACAAATCAATATAGAGAAATATGTGAAATTGAATTGATAATGAATCTGGTACAACACTCTATCATGTAACGTAACATTATCTAATCATTTCATTAGTGATGATATAGATAATGAAGGATCAAGAGGGAGGATATTATAATAAATCTATATATATATATATATATTCTTTCAAAAAAATCATACAAAATTATATGTAATTAATCAATCGAACAACATTGTTGAAAACAATCCACCATATTCATGAAATTCAAAAATTCCCTCATATACCTAATATGTTAAGATGTGACAAAATCATTTAATACTAGATAATAATATACCCATCCAGAATATTGAAAATTGATTGAAAATTAACAATTTTTCATCATTGAGAGAAAAATTGTACAAAACCCAGGAGAAAAATGCATTAATCCTTGTGTGAGACAACATATAGATCAGTGATAGCATAGGGATCAATAATTATTATAAAAAATACACTTCTAAATGGATAGTATACATTTTTTTTTACCTTTTGGTATGATAAAATAGATAATACACTATATTGGAAGACGAAATTGGAAAATAATAATGGTATGATCGGGGACTGGGGGAGTTCTAATATTTTAGTAATATTGATGTCTATTTATATGGTAAAAATTAAAGGTATCCATTTATTCATAGTTATAATTCATGAACACTTTTTCAACAATGTTTATAGTGCATATGCACATATATTGATAGTTTATGTAACCTATTTTATTTTATGCTTATGTTATAATTTCACTATATTAAATAAAGATAACTTTAATTTCTAATAAGTAAAAAATGAGGAGGGGGTCACTACTGGAAACTAGGTGTATCTCAATGTCTCAATAATAATGTTTTACAAGAACCATTAGTAAAAGGATCTGAGATCCAGGCTATTCAAATGGATTATTAAATCCATTGGTATAGATAAAGATATACCAATGGTTTCAAAGAACCATTGTCATTTATGAGCTATACTAATGGATTTTAAAAAACATTGGTTTAGAATTATCATATATTGGACCAAACGTAGAATCCCCCACTCAATCATAATCCCCAACCCTAATTTACCTGTCCATAAAGTGTGAATCCACCCAAGCGAGTGTTGGCCTCCCATGTCCTCCAGAGATCTCTTCTGTTTCAGTAATTTTTTGATTTGAATCATCTCCAATATCACGTAAGTGTGTTCTGAATATTTCAACTCATATTAATAGTATTTTTTTCTATCTATTTCATCATGTGACCAACCTATGAAAATATTTTTCTTATACTCATTAAACATATTTTTAGTGATTTTTCATTTTCATTTTTATAATCTTGACTTTATGAGTTTTCATTCATGCAATTAAGAAAGCCAATACAGATCGTTTAAATATTTTTGATATGGTTTGATATTATTTTTGGTTTCATGACTATTTTTGTTTCAATATATATTATATTAGTATAGAGGTTTTATTTATGACTGATCCTTTGAATTTTAGTGTGTGGATGTCTGAGTAAAGGTATCATGACTTTTCTATTTTTGATTTCTCTTAGAGTTTGGATTGATATTGTTGTGTCTTTATTAATGTATCAGATCTTACTAAACCGTATGAAGAGGATTTCATTAATATAAAATATTTGAATTAAAAAATTATTTATTTTTCATTCCATGATGTAAATATATTCTTCATGGGGCATGGATGGACATTCCCTTATCATGTCGTGGTTTATGTTCATTTCATTAATCTCTAATGAATATGAAAATAAAAAACCATTCTCTGCAAATTTAATCATTGAATTTCATATATATTGGACGAGAGATCCATTTTAAAATTATAATTAAATATTCATGTTAAAATAATTTTCAATGAGTTTAATGATAATGAGAAAGGAGATTAAGGAAGAATGGAATTTGAGATTAAAAAAATTATCCTTAGAAATATATAAGGATAGGGAAATTAAGTATTATTGTTATAAACTTAATAATAAAAAACAGTAATTCGAGTTTAATTATTACTTAAAAATTTTCTTTCAGGATTTATGAGCTCAAAAGTTTTTATTAATGTTTTTTTCCTTGATAATTTTTTAATATTTTCTATTAACCTAATATCATTATTTTCTATTATTATAAATCCCTTTTATAACTCATGTTCTAATAATGTATTATCTAATATTAAAATAATCTATTGTGATTATTGATTGTAAAAAATTATGAGTAATTTGGAAGAAATATTAGTCTTAGATAATTATGTTGGGTATATCCTAAAGAATCATGATCGGGATTTCTAGAACCCATATTCTGCACCTGCCGTAAATACTCATTACTCACGACGTAAGAAATAAAATTACACTTGGAAATTGATTATTAATTACATATATTTGTATT
The DNA here is from genome assembly GCA_963277665.1 of Viscum album. Lineage (NCBI taxonomy): Eukaryota > Viridiplantae > Streptophyta > Magnoliopsida > Santalales > Viscaceae > Viscum > Viscum album. The sequence goes on along the minus strand of OY728125.1, from coordinate 643,355,415 downwards.
ACATTTATATATTATTTTAACCTGTATATAAAGGAACATTAAATAATAATGTGATTTTTATACCCAAATAATAATTATGTTGTTTATCCCAATGCTATGAATCTATTTCATCACATAACACCTATTTGAGTTTATATAGACAATAAACCACATCATCATCACCCAACCTAGTAAATAATCTAAATAACAAATATCATTATAGTATATAAATTAAAATTATCGAATATTAATTTTTTATTATTGAATACATATAAATATCATAAAAAATAATATATTACTTGGCTCAGTATTCTCCATATAAAACTCTTAAACTCTCTTCTGTGTACAAATATTTGTGTTCCTCTATTATATATTTTTTCTAGACCCTATCATAGATATCAAAAGAGGGGGATATTTATTTCATCCAATAATATTGTTAAAGGGGGATTATACTTGTGTTTCTATGTATTTATATTTAATTCATATTGTTTTTCAAGTTTAATTCTCATCCATCCCATTCAACCTTATTTTTTATTAAATTATCATTGTGTTTTTATGAATGGATAATTTTATAATGATCTTACAAGAATATTAATTTCACTATAACAATTTGGTATGATAGGATATACATTTATAATTGTGGATTCACTACCATTTTAACTAATTAACCAATGTATATAATCATTCAAAAGGGGAATTAATTAGAGAGTGAAAGTAAATCACTCATACCAGGGTGGGGTAACTTAGATATAATTATGTTAAAAAAAATTTGTCATTTCCATTTTATAGATTTTTTTTGAGTTATTTTATATTATGTGATACGTATTCTTCTCCAGTATTCTTTATTTCTATAATTAAAAAACATTAATTATAGTTTTTATCTCTGTACTTTATTTTGGGATGTTTAATGTATTTTGATTATTTGGAATGTAAGAATTTGTTTTCTTGAAACTATGGTTTTGTAAATTTTCTGATATTTTGTGCTAATTGGTCATAATAAAACCATGGGTATCATTTTGTAGTGTTTCAATGTTATTCAATTTATCCACCATGATAGTGAATTCTTAAATGTCAGGGAAACCCAACTTGCTTCATTATCTATAGTCATCACTTGTGACATATGATATTTATCTTATTCATTGTTTTTATTGATATTAGTATTCTTTGATGACATTCATATTAAAATTTCTAATAATGAAATTTTTATTTATGGTTCAAATTTTTTATTGGAAGGTATAGTTTTTCCCTATAATAAAATGGATAGAAGATTGATATATCATACCGATAACCTTTTAACTGAGTTTCAAAAACATTTGTATTTTTTTATATTGTTCATTTAAGAATTCACCATATAGAGGTTGAATACAGTGTCCAAACTATAACTTTACTTGAAGACCATGGTTAAGAGTAGAATAAGTTAGATACCATATAAAAAATTTGGATTTCAAAGAAAATTATGTTTGGTATCATCATGGGGAGGAAATAAAATCTTCTACTATTCAAGAACGAGATAAAGAAGTGGTATTGAAAATTTTATTTTTGATCGATTCCCATTTGTGCATAATCAAGAGTGAGATAGTGTGCTAGTGTATGAAGGAAATGGAAAAAATATAAATGAATAAAATACTAAATATTATGATGTTGAGGGAGTGGAAAATTTAATGGAGGTTGCATGGACTCCAGTATATCAGGAATATACTAATATTACCAATTGGAAACTTTTAATGTGGTTATATCATCTAAAAAACATGTATGTAATTTATAATACTTACACTTATTATATTGTTACCTATTTGGATGGATTTCATCTTGATGGTGGTTATATTCTCTCAAATAATTATATGGCATTGATGTTAATTAAGAAGGTTGAATTTTCTACTAAAAAATACAATCTTTTTAATGATGGAGGTATATTTTGGGAGGAAAAATACATCCTTAATGATTGTGAAGAATGTGGTACATCGTTATTAAAGTAAAATGGAGGCGGGACACTATCTCTTGTCCACATAAAGTGATGTGGAACTTTCTATTGATTCCCTATCTTGAAAATCTATTCACGTATGCAGAAATATAATCCAATATGCGATGGAATGATTATAAGGGAATTAAATGTAATGATGAGGGGTTCCATTCTACTGATGGATTAAAATGATATATGTTTGATGGAAAACATCCTATTTTTTCATCTAAAGTGCTTATTGTCAGTTTGGTTCTATCCTAGGATAGTTTAAATCGATTTTCTCATATTCTTACTACTCAAAAAATGTAGATAGTTTTTATTCTCATTTATAATATTAATATGTGGATGTGTATGAAAAAAAATCACTTTGTTGAGTAAAATGATATTTGGATATTTTGATCTTGGAAATGATGTAGAACTCTACTTGCAACCTTTAATAATAGATAAGTAGCTCTGAAATACGAGTGTTCACATAATCGATGCTTCTTCAAAAATTGTATTTCAGAAACATGATTCCATTCGTAGGACTATAAATGATTTCCCTTATTATGTAATGATTTATGGTAGGATCACAAAGGATAAAATATAATTTTCAATTTTCATGAAGAATATATGATTGATAAGCCTTAAATATCATTATCTTTTCAGTATCCTGGGGAATCGGCGATTCTGGACTTTGTATTATCAATACTTGAAGAATTGTAAGAGATTTGATAATACTGTTGACACCGAATAACCCCCTCAAAATATATCAAACACAAATTTTCATAATGAATTCATATAATTCAGTTTTTCATTTGGGAAAGGATAATTAAATTCAAAAAGAGGGATAATGTAGACACTAAATCCCCTTACAATTGGAAAAAGATAAGTTTTTTAAAAAAATTTCTATATTGGTCTTCCAATTTGTTATGTTATTTTTTAGATGTAATATACATTGATAAAAATAAGTGCAAAATTTTGATTTATATTCTTTTAAATATCATTGGGAAGACCAATAATGATTTCTGATCTCGTCGGGGTTTATTGGATTGGGCAATTCAACCAGAACTACGTCCTGTGTGTATCAGTATACACAAAAGGAAAGTTCATTATGATTATTATGTGGTGAAACCATTAGATAAAAATATATTTCTAGAAATATTGGAGAATATAAAGGTTCCATATTTCCATTCCAGAAACATATATAAATGAGTCAACATAAGGGATGTGACACTAAAATCATTAAAAACCCATGATTATAAAATCGTTATTCATGAATTGGTCCCAATAGCATTCTGGTTTTTCCATCCAATAATGTATGGGTGAGAGTAATTTTTTTGTGCGAGTATTATAGAGACATTTGTGCTAAGAGGAAATCCAAGTCATTCTTGTTAAAAATGAAGAAATAGATTCCATTAATTTTGAGTGATTGGGAAAATAATTTCCTCCATCACTTTCTTCTTTATGCTACATTTAATAGCTTGTTTTCCAACTGAAACACCTCTTAGGGGAAATTTTTCATTTGTAAGGATCTATCATACTAAAATAGTGTTTTTTTCTATAAAATGTTATGTTCAAAACTAGAATCATCATGAAGGATTCACTATGAGATGAAATATTTCTAAAGATGTATATATATATATATATGATGTATTTGTTTTATGTGTGCACAAGACATAACAAAACATGTGAAATTAAGATGAGAAGTATGGGGAAATTGACTGATCATTTCTCTCTCTTCCTCTAATAGGAGAAATTCCCAGGACATATACGTTAGCTAAATTGATTCTTGAAGAGCAGGATATTGCCCATCAGATACTCTTGTTCAACTATGGTTTGTTTTATAACTATATAAAGTATAAAATTTGAATGTTTTTATATTATCTCATACTATATAATTTTATAGATACCCTAAACTGTTATTTTCATTTTATATAGGGAACATAAAAAAAATATAAGTATAGTTCATTAATATTTTCATTTGAGAAGGATATAGGCTTTGAATAACTAGGATTTCAATTCATGTTTTAAATTAGTGGTACAAAAAATAATTTTATTATTATTAAATATATATATTATTTTATTTGTATTATTCTCATATATTTCAATTATTTAGCTTACCTATTGACTCTGATCGTCAAGAATTATGATCATTGTCCTTTGGTCCCAATTCATTGGTTCGTGAATGAAAACATTTAATAATCAAAGGGTAAAAATTAATTACAAGTGATAGAATGGTGATATCAAGAAAACAACATGAAGAAGTTATGTTAACTACTATACCATAGTATTATTAAAGTGCATCAGATAGTTGATCTAGATAGGAAAGTTTTTCACCTTATGGAGTTTTTGAAAAAATGTTGTTATTGGAGTACTCCTCACATGGTCGATTCACCATGAAGAAATGTAAATGTATTGAATTAATGACGTGACATGACACATTTATTGATTATTGTGGGTTCAGAGTTATTGACATGAGTCTATTACTGGTGACCGATGAACTATAAATTTTAGCGTCAATGAAAGAAAACAATTTTTGTGAATGATCATATGAGATCCGATTACGATGTCATTAAGGAATTAATCTAATGACATATTTTTCAGGATGTTGGAGAAAAAATTGACACCATTAATGCCCCCATTGGTGTTGACCAAAATATTATAGTTGATGTACTAAAATTTTCCATTGTAAGAGTTGATGTTGTACCAGAAGTAGTGGTGGGTAATATTTAAAAACAACCAAATATATTCACAATTCATTTAGTTTACCTTAACATGAGTTTATCTGGTTGGTATTACTATAACATGAGTTTTCTTAGGGAAATTTAGTTACAATATAGTTGACTCATCCTCATTCTACTAGAATGGCTCTATATAGATACCCATGTTTGATGTACATGGAAGTTACATTACTTTTTCTGAATACTTAATACATGACACAAACTGACACCCAATGAGCATTTTAGATTATTTTCTTTCAAAACATGGAAAATACTCTTCTTACTTAGTGAAAGATCTTAAAAATATTTCATAAATATCTTCCCCTTTTTTCCTACTTAAATACTCTCTTTATATCTTGGGGAAAAGAAAACATAAAAATGGGGGGCTCAAATGCTCAGTAAGGGTAAATGCAACGAACCAAACCATCATTAATGGAAATTACTCTTGATGTAATTAAATGTTTTTTATGGTTATATAAAATTATATCTTTATTGGATTTATGTTTATGGATTATAAAATACTGTTATGAATTGTGACTGTTGCTAATATAGTCGTTGAATAGTGATCACATGATTAGTAAAAATATAGGGCTTTAACAAATCCAATTTACTCAGAAAAAGGGAGAGATGGCCTCATCCAGTAGACTTTCCCTGTATGAAGCCCATTTGGTGGTTCACAGAAATGAGGTGGCATCATTGGGATTCCCTATTGACCAATCCATATCTGAGCTTTAACACGTTAATCTTGAGCAAAACAGACTATGGTAGAAGTGGAAGTTAACAGAGATTTCCACCCGAGTGATGTTATCTAAGCCACCCCAAGATTCAGTCACCATCACACACCTTACCCTTTGGTCTTATTCGGGTTTTATATGGGGTTATGTAACAAGACCCTATCACTATAACTATGTACATTATTTTTGTATAAATATTGTGCATTCATTTTATTATTGTTACTTGGTAAATATTTTTTAAAGCACAAATAATATTTTTAGTTAATATTCAATAAAGAAAACTATTTGAATAATTTAATGGATTACTGAATTAAATAATACATTAATAAAATATTATTAAAATTAAATTAATTTTTATTAAATATAAATTATCATATAATTTCATGAATTCAATTTTAATTTTTTTTATGTTTTGAAAGCTGTTTTTGTCAAAACCCATGAATTTTTTGTGAATGTCGTTTTTTATATTACAAGTAAAAATTGAAATATTTATATAATTATTTAGATAAAATAAATATAATTTTTGGAATCAGGACATCAAAATTATAAAAGGGTTAACTTTTCATAATTTTTTGAGACAATCAAATTTTCGGGAAAAAATTAAATACCGTTTAAATATATAATGTATTTTATGACATCATAAAGACCCAATAGAGATGTAATAAAATAATTTAAACATTTTGGTTGGCCAATATTTTTTCCATTAAAATATTGTGATTTTGGGTTTGTTTGATTTATTTTACAATGCTTTAGTTGACCCTTCAAGGCTTATAAAACATTTTGTCGTTTTAAATTGTTTTCCTTTAGAGTGTGACTCACCTCCACATAAGAAAACCTATTATTTTAAGACGTTCCGCCATTGGCCTCATAAAATATTTTTTTCCACTTTCCTTAGAAAAAACCCTTGGTAAAAACCCATGATGTGGTTTGTGGTTTTGATTAGTCTAATGTGAGGTGTCCCAAACCTAAATAAAAAGGAATTACCTCTCCTTTCCTATATAATCTCACCCAAGCTCCCACTTCCTCATTCACTAAAAGCCTTTGGTGTTCAACAATACCAAGCCCTCCTCTCTCTATAATCTTCCCAAGGTTCCCCAAGCTCTCAAGAAGCCTCTCTAAATCATCTCCTAAGTCGTTGGGATAAAACTTCCATGTAAGGGATATCTCACTAAAGAAAATAACCTATATGTGGCGGTTTAAACCGTCGATATATGCTTCGGTGACGGTTTTTGGAAACCACCACTAAATTTAAATTTGGGAAACTATCAGTGGTGCTTATATTTATTTCGTGGTGGTTGAAATGAATCTTCGTAGCTGCCGCACTTCATGGCGTTTCTGGTTTTTTTCGGCTGTTTTACTATCGGTGGATCTCCTTTTAGTTTTGGCGGTTATAATCGTCGCGAATAAAAACACCCCCTCACTGGAAACGTTCCTCTAGAATAATCAAAACCATCATGGAATACATTTGGATGGTGGAAAATGTAGTTTAGGTTTTAACCACTACTACGAGAAAAAACTTCTATATTTAGCGGTGGTTAAAATCACCGCTACAATTTTACCAGTTTAGTTTAGCAGCGGTAAAAACCGTCGCTAAAACCTTATCCGAAAAAAAGCAGCTTTGCATCCCCTGTACTAGTGCCCTGAAAAACGAACCATTCTAGGAATATGAATAGTCTAATAGAATACATACTAGTCAATATGAAAAGATATGTTTATCTAAGCACAATCAAATGCATCATTCAGTAAAGGAATGCAGATAAACATATCTCATGGCCATTATACCTTTAAAAAAAATTATAAACAAGAATGTCTATAATATTTCATGTAAACAATTTCAAGACTAGGTTCCACCAATTTAATCCATACTAGTTCCAAACCTGACATAATAATTCATATCAACATACATCCCACTTTTTTTGTAACTCTCTAACATGGATTCCCATGACTGGGTTTAGATTCTATGAGCCTTGATGGCATGTAAATTTTTCCAATGCCTTAGTTATGCTCCAGATATATTCAAGTAATTCAGTCTATTATCACACTCATACCATGATGCTCGAGTCCATATAATATTTCTCATACATCCTATTCAACATTGTGAATAAAAAACTAACCCTATGGTGATGTGAATGACACCCTTTAGCGATAACAATCAATGTAAGCATAGTAGGGGAACAACAATTCCATCCCAAGAATGATGTCAAAACAATCATCTCGAGGAAAATGAGGTCCCATATGAGGTGACACCCACTTATATCAAGGTCCACTCCCTACACTAACATATATTCTCTTATAAAATCCACAACAAAGTTTTGAGTTTCCTCAGTTCATAAGAAAACAGAATTTCGAGCCTAAGGATCTCCACAACATGCACAAATATGATGGAATGAGAAGTACCTATAACAAAACATAAGATACTAAAGTGGAAGCTAGAAAAATAGTACCTCTCACTATAGAAGTTCCAACAATCTGTTCCTCGCATATTGGTCTCACTTTATAAAATTATACTGATATGTGGCCCTAATATATAGACTATATACCTTTAGTAGGCCCTATATGCTAGTGATGCCAGTCTTATGTATGGATACTTTGACCATGACCACCGCTTCAGACTGATCGATTGGCCAAAAAATATCTCCCATACTAACATCAAGCTTATTTCCCCACTCCTAAATGTGGAATTATTGCCGACACTCATTCACTGTATTCTATAGGAAAATATCTACAAAAATCCTATAGATGGCTCATCTTACTACAATATCGACACTCAACTTGATTTCTATCACATAGTCTCCCCATGTATCCATGCCTCCCACACCAATGATAGAAAATATAATTACCAACACCAATGCTCTAGAAATTATTCCCTTAATGATAGTTCACAAAGTGTAACTTCCTCCCACCAAACACTTTTCCATTAGGTCATCAAACTGAAATACCCTACTTTGTGCCCAAATGTTACCCCGAGTTATGTTATGTCATAAGAACCTGATTTTTTATGATGTGGTGGACAACCAAAACACATTCACCTATGATCAAACAACCTGATTATGCCCAAACGTGAATCATATCACCCTAGATTGATCATCCATAAGGAAAATATGCACAAAACCTAAAGTCTCATAAAGTGAGTCAAACAATCCATAATAAACATAGAACCATACTCTTATTGAAAAAATCATTGTCCCTTTAAGTACTAAAATTATATGAAAAAATACTCATAAAAAATGAATCATAAAAATTGAATCATCAGAATAATGAATCAAAATATATGGTGCATACCACACTTGAGAAATCAATGCATGGAAGGAAACATTCGAAATCAATATAATGAATAAAAGTAAATATGAGAAATCAACTAAATGTTAGGTCATGGAAAGGTTTGGTGGAAACTATGTTCCATATATGATACATATACAAAACACTATTCTCATATTTTTCCAACACAAAAAGAATAAAAATACTCACAGCCCGAAGAAGAACATGTATCATCACCCTCTCCACCTACATCTCCACTTTCTGTTATCACTTGTAAGAACATTATATTGAAAATTAAATACTCTTGCATATTTATATATAAACCTAAAACCAATGAAAGTTTGAAAACTAAATGATTTTGATATTTTTTGATTTACCTGCTTACCACCAGTCGATGTACTACCACCGGGGGCATATCTGCTTCTCTGTTGATGTATATCAGTCATCGCTTTCTGCAAAGCGGATTTCTGAGCCCCCTGGTCTTGAACTCTGGTTCATAAAGAAGAAATCTCCCTTTGAGCATCTTCAGGTATGGACTGAGTATAACCAGGAGTAGATGTAGCTGGAATCCCTGGGGGCATGCAAAAGACCTCAGATGGTATGGGTCTGAAACCCATCATGTACACTCTTACAGGATGATCCTTCCCAAGGACTTTAGTAACTGGGTCATCCTTGGATACAGAGCAGAACTGCCCAAAATTTGGATCCCATAGTTCTCTAATTTTTACCTATATGTCAAATATCAATATATATTAAAAAAGTAAAAACTGATAATAAGTTTTTATAATAAAAAATTTACTTCATACCCCGACTTCTTTTGTAGGATCATTAATAAAACTTTTATCTGATTTTTTTTGGGAACATCCAACCACACTTCAGTTCAAGATGCCTCATGCCCTAAACTCTATGACTACATTAAGAAAAGATAAATCAATAATTTAATATATTAAACCGATAATATTTTCATATAAATATTTAAAATTATGAAAAGATTACAAGAGTCGTTCGACTTCCAAAAATACTTTTGACCCTACAGTGTGAGGGATGACTTGCTTAGCCTAGTTTGATGCAATTTGTCTTCAGAGATCCTGAAATAAATAAAATGAAATTTATCAGTAATGTGTTCAATGTCATATCTTATTCATATGCATGCATCAATGTAATATGATGATAATATAATAATGTATATTTCAATACCATCCGCTTCTCATCACAATGTTTGTCAACAAAAGAATTCCACTGTTCTTTCGGTACCCCACTCGGTAACTTCTCATACATTTGTTTCTCGGTCAACGAAGTATCATTAACATCACACCACAATCTCTATTTTAATTCTTTCGATTTCATACCAATATTTTTCAACATCTACTTCTGTGTTATCACATCAGCAACTGTAATGTGGAAGAACATCTGTATACAGAAATTCATTTTGAACATATTAATAACATGACATTCAATTAAACCATAATGTATTAAAATTTCCTTTATTTGGGAATAAAAAAAATCATCTTTTCAACATGGATGCATATTTATCCAATCATCATATGAAATAGGTATGGAAATGGCCTCTACTGCTAGTTGTCCTGGAATCTACCCAAGTAACCCCGCGGCGTCATTCGTAGGGACCCCAACTGAATTAAATGTCTTGACTATTTTCCCTCCATTCATATTCCAAATGTCTGAGATTTTTATATTTTTCTCCACGGTTTCATTTTTTCATCCTCAATGAGAAAAAAAATTAGTATAAACAAAATGAAATAAATTTATTTATATTTAAATTTGCACCTATGACAGTGACCCTCCAGTATGCCCGTGATGAACTAAAAGGGGCGTGTTGTCGCCCCACTGATGAGCCTCCTGAAGGGAGAGTCAATGACTCAACCTCTAATGGGACACCCATTGAGTGTGCGAGAGATGGTGCAGGGAGAGATGGTGCCGAGGTGTAGGCAGCTGGTGGCTCAAATGCCATGGTGAGGGAGACAGATGCATCGTTATCTGTTGCAGTAGTAGATGATATAGTGTACCACTTCCTCCATTGAATTCCTGTCATTTAATCAAATAAAACTATGTTCAGAATATATATTTCAAAAAAATATACAGAAAAAAAATTAAAAAGTAATAACAGATGCCCAGTTCTAACAAACAAAATATATATAATAAGGATAATGAATGACTGCACAAATTAAATAAGTGGTTGCTGAATGAATAAATAACTATACATACAATCATTTTCCCCATCAATCACGTCGGTGTCCTGCTCTATTACTTCATCCACTTCATTCATCATTGCTAGAATAATATTTTCAATATCATGATGGACAAATAATTCCTCTTCTTATTTTTGATGAGATTCAATTTTAGAGGTCAAATAATCCACTTCACCACCCATATCATACAAATATCTTGGTATTACATGAGAAACTAGACTCCACCCTTCATCAACAACATAATTCAAATAATATACCATTTTTCATGCAATGATAAGAAATATTGATCATGAAGTTCTTGGTCACCAACATCCACCAAGTGAGACAAGTTCACAGAAGTAAATTGCGAGGAATCTCTTTTAACACTTATAATTATATTGAACCAATTTCATTTGAATAAAACAATAGAAAAATTCTTATGGTAGTTTAATTCAATAATATCATGCAATGTTCTGTAGTATCCCACTTCAGAAAATGTAAATATACCACAATTTTGTGTTTTCAAACCCACTTCTCGATTGACTGTAGGAAATCTAAAGCCATTCACATTGTATGTGTCAAATTTTCTAACTTGTTATCTTATACCTCTTGCAAGAAACATCAAATATTTTAACAAATCTACTCTAGTATCGTTATTCATTATCTAAAAAATGAAATATAATTTATTAGATTTACAAAATGTATGTGTCAAACTATTATTCGTATTTATTGCAATATTTATGAACTTACACGTCGTGCAAACCATTCTACAAGCTCATTATTCATATCTTTCATTATATCTTTCTCATTTTCTGTTAGTCCTCTCATTCATGTCTTTGTTTGTATCCTCAACTAATCAATAAATAGATCTTCTATTTTACTATTCTGTATCACATATCTATGTTCCTATAATAATTCCAATTCTGTCAGTGTCACATTTGAGGTCCTCCCAACAGATCGGCAAATACAAGGAAATATTTTTGATTTATGATGTATTTGAGATTGAGCTGATGTTTCAACAACATGACCAAATTGATTATATATTGTTTCAATATCATGCAAGTATCTGGAACAAAAGGTAAGACACTCCTTGTCCAAATATCCTTCAGCGATATAGCCTTCTGGTTTATATTTATTTCTCATGTATGCTTTCAAATGCCCAAGATATCTATGAAATTAAATAATAATGAATTTTCATTTATTTAAATGCCAAAAATTGTTTACTTAACTAAAAATAAATAAATAATATACCTCTCAATTGGATACATCCATCAATAATTAACAGGGCCTCCATATTTAGCTTCATCAACCAGGTGCACAATTAAATGCATCATGACAGTAAAAAACAATGGAAAAAAGATCATCTCCATTGCACCAAGGGTAAATAAAAACCTCTCCTGGAGGGTATCAATCTGAAATGGAGGTAGATATTTCTCACATAATTTCTTTAAAAATGTGCAGAATTGGAGTACAACAGCATTAACTTTTTAAGGTAATAATGTATTCAATGCCAATGGTAGTAATTTTTGTAATAAAATATGTGAATCATGACTTCTCAATCAATGTAACTTACGATTCTTCAATTTAACACACCTTGAGATGTTACCCGAATACCCATAAGATACCTTCAGATTCTTTAAAATTCGAAGGAATGTATCTTTATCCCTATTTTTCATTGAAAAAATTGTTGGAGAATACTTTTCATTCTCATCTTGCTAGAGATAACGTTTTATGTTCATTACTTGTATGTCTTTGTAAGCATTGAGATGATCCTTTGACTTCCCATGCTCATTAAGTAAAGTGACAATAATATTGTAACATAAATTTTTCTAAATATGAATCACATCAAGATTATTCCATAAAAAATAAAATTTCCAATACAGTAGTTTGAAGAATATAATTTTTTTCTTCCATTGTTGTGTTCTGATTTCACTTGAAGATGCACTTCAGACCTTTTTTCTACTATCATTCAAATGATGAACCTTCCGAAATTTGGTTTCAACATTTTCATGTTGTGTCAATATTTTAGAACTAGTTAACAACTTTGGAGGTGGTCTCCGATCAATGAAACCATTAAATTTTGATATGATCAGTCAAAATCTATGAGATGCATCATGAAATCATCAATGGCACAAGAAGCCCCATTTTCTACTATGAGGTAGTCATTTGGGCTCAAGATCAGAGTTACAAATGGGAAAATCCAAACCCATGTAAGTGTTCTAACCAGATAAATTCCCAAGACCAGGGAAGTCACTAATGGTCCACATTAAAGAATCATGCATTTTGATCATTGTTTTAGAAGAAGCATCAAATTTCTCAACACCGTTGCTCTATAAATCCTATAATTTGTCAATAAAAGGATGAAAGTATACATCAATATCATTTCCAGGCATTTGTTTCCAGGAATAATCATAAAAATGATAAAATATGTTTGTTTCATACTCATCCACGGAGGCAGATTGTAAGGGATCAAAACAACTGGCCAAATGCTATAACTGGTACTAAAAGTCCCAAATGTGTTGAATCCATCGGCAGCCAATCCCAGTCGAACATTCCTAGGATCAGCTAAGAAATCTGGATGTTATGAGTCAAATTTCTTCCAAAATTTTGAATCTCATGGATGTCACATTAACCAATCGTTGTTATTATATATATAATTCCACTTCATGTGTTCGGCAGTTTTCGATGACATGAATAATCTTTGCAATCGAGGCTTCAAAGGAAAGTAACGCAAATACTTTGTAGGTGTGTTCCTTTAATTCTTCTCTATGAAATTATGTTTATTGAATCTTTCAACATCACCCTTTGTCTGCCATCTAGTAGAAGGACATTTTTTGAAATTCTGTCTACTTGAAACCTATCCCCAATAAAGCATACAATCATTGGGACAAGAATTTATTTTTGTATACTTCAGACCAAGCCTCTTAATAACATTTTTCTTATCATAAAATGACTTGTGGATTTTTGGTTCCAGAAGTTCACCACAAATCAATTCCAATATCATTTACATTTCCTTATTTATAATTCCACATAGACATTAGATATGGTACAACTTCAACAGAAAAGAATGTTTTGAATATTTCAAACACCCACTATATAACTCTTGATTTCCGTCATCAACTAAATCATGAAAGTCATTTTTTTCAGTGATTTTGTTTCTTAAATTTGGCTCTACAGAATCAAGAGGAGGATCCAATGATATGTTACAATCTTGATCCAGTTGTGTTGCAGTCTCAAAGATATCACTTGTGACATTTCAATTTGTAGCACCCTCATTTGGCTATTCTGTTATGTTTTGATGCTGATAGTGCTTCTTGTAGTACCGAATGCATCATTTATGAGGTTTTTCATTTCATTTTACATTTTCGATGATGTTGGGACCTCATTCTGTGGATTAACATCAATTCTCAATCATTCTGTAATGTTTGATTCTCCATGAAAAATCCAACACAAATATTTATCTGGGAATTGCTTGAGTATTAAATGTTCATAAACATCATCTCTCTTCAACCATATTCTAAATTTACATTGAAGACATGGAAATATTATTCTCCCTTCAATGGATCAATTACAAATTAAAAAATCTAAAAACTCCTTCAAATCCTTAACATATTGAGGTGTGTTCCTTAGTAAAGTGATCGAGCTTTTATCCATTTATATCACAATGTGCCTACACAATATTAAAAAAATTAAAACACATAGTCACTACTAAATAGGGATAGGGATTCATATATACGAAAGTGTAGGATTACATAAAAATAATATAATAAATAGGATCCATTGATCAGAAAGTAGTCATAATATAATTGTACTTATTTGAGAAGAATATTTTCAAGTTTATGTGCTATGCTGTAGTGAAATCCATACAATTTTGGATGTGATCACACGAGGAGCATCACATGTTAGAGCTATATTAGATCTTGTATTCTTGGGATTAATACTAGTATGGTTATTATTGGGCCTATAATGTTTGACATACGCTTCCAAACTAGGATTGTTGTGTATTTTTTTCCAATAGAGTAGGCATGGCATGAACTCGGGTTTGCATGGATGTACTTCTGTGTTACCTATGAACTTTTGATAGAGGTTTCTTGGTATCCATTTAATTTTTGACTACATTAGTAGAGACTTGATTCAATGCATGAACATAAGTATCATGATTCATCACCATTAAAAATTTTGACATAGTGAAGGGATATTACTATCCACTCATTTGTTAAATTCAAAAAAAATATTATTTAATCAATTTAGATCATTAGATCTAGCTGGATTTATTATTCCCCATTACAGATCTTAGATTTCCATCAAATTATCCTCTGAACATTAATCTAATCATCCCATAGTTTCCATTATCCCAGAAACCAACATCAATTCTCATCCCATGAGTTCAATTTCAAATACATTATCAATTTCGTAATCATGGTATTCCATGATCAATCATAAGATACCACAATGTGATACACTCAAAATGGCATATAGAAACTACAATAAGTATTTGGGAACCCAAACAATCATCCATTTGATAACAATAAAGGAAATCATTCGACAATGAATAAGAAATATGGGAATACCCATCTCTAATTTGAAACATAAACAACCCATCAAAAAGCTACACATAATAACCCAACAAACATGATAACACAACTCTCAACCTGAGGAATCTATTCCTATTAACCCTATAACAATAAATGGAAAAAATAGATCCCCTCTCTTAACAAACACCATCCTCCACTTTTTTTCATCAAAACCCCAGACATCAATCATAAAATTCTGCTACCATCATAGAGAACACATATATAGAATCAAAAGTATTTTCTACATAAGAAAAACAAGGGAAAACTATGCCCATAAAAAAATGATAAATTCTTTTGGAAACCAAGAATATACTCACCTAGCCCCAAATAATTATTTCCATAACCAACCAGATCATTACCAACTTGAATTAATAGATTCATTATGCACAAGTTTCATATTACTTGTTTTAACATGTTTTATATTCCTATGTGAAATTTATATTACAAAGTTTATGTTTCTAAATTTTAAATATTTTTTTAATTATATTGTTTGTAATTATGTTTAGTAACTCTGATTTAGTGGATGAATTATAAGTATGATACCTATACTCTAATAATTATACAATCTCTGAGTTTTATTACATTAACAAATATGGTTTGGGTTTTATGTTAGTTTAGTTTTTTTAATAGAAATTCACCCCCACACTCTTGTTTATATCATATAATCTTAAAATACAATTTGTTATACATTTATTATATTTAAAATTATAGAAAATTATTTTAATTAAACCATATTGAAAGGAAAAAAATCTAAATGAACAAAATAATATAGAACTGAAGACATGTAAGAATCATTGAATATATCTTAATAATACAAGACTAGATAATAATAGATGAAAAATAAATGTCTCGAACCATATTTATTATTCCAAATCCAACATAATTATAATTGAAAAAAACCAAATAAAATTTAATTGAATTTAACAGAATGAACACAATTGAACAATACAAAACTAAACCTAACAAAACCAAATCAAAATTAATTTAGTCAAAATGAAACACCAAAACCTAGATTGACATGTATTGATCCAAAACAATAGATCTAAATCTAATTATTCAATATTCGGTGTCCCCTTAGACCTATTTTACCAAACTAAAATACAATGAAATTTCCAAAAATTGGAAATAAATAAGAAATATTTGTAATAAATTGATCTAAAAAATATTAAAACCCACCAACCCTAACCTTTACACAATTTATAAAAAAACTATTTATAACATGTACAAATTTATTTCAAACCATTTGAAATAAAAAAATTATAAACCCATTGCTTGTAAGATCATTTCAAGGTCTAACCAATCAATTACAAGGGAATTTACTAAAACTACTAATTTTAAGACCATTAATGCTCCACTCATATAAACTCATTGCATAAATTTATTCCTATGAGTTAAAATTTCAAAAATCATTTGATATTAAAAACTATTTCATTGGATGAGTTTATCCTAAATAATTACACTTGAATCATTCAATTTTAAAAAATAAACCTTCATATAAAATTAACAAAACCATAATTAAACATTTAAATTGTCTAATTTTATATCTTATAAATATTCATATGGACAGTCACTACTTTAAAATGTATCAAAAAATTTCAAATTAAAGAAAAACTGATAAAAAAACCACAAAAATTATGAACCAATCTATCGAGAGTAAAATTAAATTTAATCAAACTGAATACAATAAAAACTTAAATGAAGTAAAGTGTAACAATAGTTATGAAAATAATATATATCTTATTTTTTTCATTTAAATACACCAAATTAAACTGAATAATATGAAACAAAATGTATAAAATTCAATTGAAATTATCCAAATCATATATATGCAATATTCCCAAATACTCTTTAACTAAATAATACTGAATAACTATAAATTGAAAAAGAACAAAATAGAAAAATCCAAATTGATCTGAACAAAACTAGATCGAACTATACTAAACTATATTTACCCAAGATAAATTGAACTGATTTGTTTTATTCATAAATAGAACAAAAAATATGTGAATTCAATGTAAACATGAAAAATTATCCTAAAAAATACTTGATCATAGTAAAATCACAAGGAGAAGGGGGTCGTGGGGTCGTCGGGAGAACGGGGTCGTGGGGTCGCGGGGTTGCTGGGGGTTGCAGGGTTGCAGGGGGTGGCGGGGGAGATAGGGTTCACTGGGAGAAGGGGGTTTGCGGGATATGGGTGGTCTCCAAAAGAAGGGGGGTTTCGGGGGTCGTCGAGGGGAATGGGGGTCGTTGGGGGGTTACTGGGAGAAAGGGGGTCCCGGGGGGTCATCAGGAGAAGAGGGTCATGGGGGTCAGTGGGAGAATTAATGTCGGGGTTAGGGGGAAGGGTTGGGAGTGTAAAAAAAAGAAATGGTTTCACGGAAGTTTATTATAAACCACTGCAAAACCATTTTACAAAATGGTTTAGCGTCAGTTTTTTCAATCGCCTCTACAAAACCACCGCTAATGTCAATTTATGTTGTAGTGTCTTCCATTCTCACTTTTGTCCAAATTTTCATTAAGTTTTTATTCCCTTTTTTCAATTAAAAATGTTGGGGTATGATTTCTCACCTCCACCATATTGTCTTATTTAGGTTTTGATGATGGGATACCCCTTTCTCTCTCATTAATGCCTCTCATCTGTACCCATTACCATGTCAAAATTCCTTGAGGGATTTCTCTGTCATCTTTTACATCCATGTAATTGTTTTTTAATATGAATCTAAATTCCATTACATTTGTTGGGGAATGTATCTATATGACCCCCTTACATTCCATTTCATGTATATATTATGAAACACCCTTTTCTCTCTCATCAACCATTTTCATGAATCCTTACGTCATGCTGTTATGCTACCAAAATTGCACCACGTTTTTTCATGCCAAGATCATTGTGTAGTGAATACCATACCCATGTCTCTATCAAGGGTATTCACCTTTATACACATATATATATTTAATGGTACATTAATGTATTTATTAAACATTACTTAATTGTGGAATAACTTTGGATTTGAATTGATTCCTTGATCTATGTGGAACACTTATGTATGAAATGAAATGTTTAAGAAGGGTGCACCCTGATAGCACTCCAATGCATTGGGTAAACTATACTATCTTGATATGTGATGTTCAATTGGTGATGACTCATGATAATTCATGTGCAATGAGGTTTTACTTAGGCTTCATGTTCAATGAGGTTTTACTCATGCTCTATGTGCAATGAGCCTTCGCTCATGATAACGTCATGTTAAGTGTTGTTGCCACATTTCCATTTTATGATTATAATGCTTTGTCATTCCTTTATGTTCATGTTTCTCTTGCGCTCCATTGATATGCCTATTGTATAAAATGTATTTTATTCCTCATGTTAATCCATGTTTATTCCATTACTGGGATTTTTAGCTCACCCTTTTCTTATGCATATCCTTAGGTTATCCCATTAAATTCTATATATGACGGAATGCGGTGGTCATGTAAAGGAAGTTTCCCAAAAAGATGTTGTGTGTTTTATGTTCTAAGCTATTATGTATTTTTTTCTAATCCCCAAAGACACTAGACCTCTCTATCTTTTATGATGTATCAAGTGATGATTTTATGTAATAAATAAGGTCTATGTGTGTAATAAAATGCAGGGTTTTTATAGTTTGTATCAGAGAATTAGTTTAGTTATTTTTTGTAATAGGATTAGAAAACCATAGTGTAGAATTAGAGAGAAGAATAATTATAATAAAAACATCCCTAAGTATTGGTGAGTATTGAGTAAGTTGTATATCATGAAAATACATCCATGTCTGGATACGAGAAGGTAGAGGTATCTCTGGCACAGATTTATCTTAGGGGTAAAACCCGAAAACACCACTTTGAGCTGGACTCGAATGGAAACGGGTGCATGACAACAAGCCTTACTGCACAATTAGTTAAGAAACATCCGGGGGATATTCATTGGTAAATTCATAAGCTTACTATGAACCCTTATCATGGGAATGAGAAACATTCTCCTAATAATATATGTTAGATTGTAGATCATGAATAACATTGATTTAAGCCTATGTATTCATATTTTAAGTAAATAAACATTAATTATATGCCATTATTTTTTTCCTTGGATTACCCTTAATGTGTTACCCCTAACTTTCCTCTTATTTTGGCCAATGGCCAGTAATTGGAGGACCCAAGCTAACGACCGATGTGAAGATCAATGCGATGACTGTGCTAATGAAATGCCTAATCCGATGGGAGGGGGAATTGTGAACTTTTTCACGCTTCTACTTCAGTTAACTCAATATTTAAATAGAATTATGGGTCAAGAGGAACGTTCAACACCTCCTAAGAAAGAAAAAGTCGCTATCGAGAGATTCTTGGGACAAAGTCCTCCTACTTTTAATGGATCATATGATCCCTTAATCACTGAACAATGGATCAACTCCATTGAAAAGTTCATCTCTATATTACAATGTTCTGAATTAAAGAAGTTTCTCCTAGCTTATTATCATATAGAGGGTGAAGCTGATCAATGGTGGAAGTTTATCAAAATATGAAGTTGGAGGAGGAGATAGAGGAATTGGAATTGAAGGATTTCCAGAAGAATTTTTTTGATAAATATTTTCCACGCACCATCCAACATAAGATGGAAAGGGACTTACTTGCCCTCAAGAAAAAAAGATGACAAATCTATTAGAGTGTTTGAGTCAAACATCACATTTATTTCACAATATGCCTCCGGCTTTGTCATTACCCCTAAATTCAAGGTTGTCCACTTCTTTGGTGGGCTGAAACCAAGCCGATAGAAAGCACTAGCGATCAGTGACTTCAACAGCTATGAGGAAATTCTCCAATGTGGCCTCAAGGTCAAAATGGAGATTAAAGAATCATAGGGGTATCATTGGGATGAGATGTGTATATTGGACATAAATTCTTGTTGTCCGATGGATAAATCCAACAGTGCTACGAAGATCCTGCACCCTACTGGCCAAAGGTGTGGAAAGAAGCACCCCAGAAATTGTTGTATTGGGACAACGAAATGATTTAGGTGTGGAAGAGAAGGGCACCTAGATATTATCTGATGACAAGAAAACCTTGCGGCTTTAACAGAGGAGAGGAATGATCCATTCGAACCTCAACCCATTGTTGATTCCTACAACTGCAAAGAACCTGGGAACCTTGCAAATCAGTTCCATAAGACAAGGATTTTCTGAGGCAACCAACCACATCCAAGGCTGGAAGGGAGAGATTTTTCCATCACTACTACCGAAGTGAACCATGAAAACGAAGTGGAGATAGGTACAATAGTTATTAATTCATGAATAGAGAACACACATTTTGATTGAGGTTCTACACATTATTTTATATCCCAAATGTTAAGTAGAAAAATCCCAGCACCACCACAAATCATGGATGTAAAGATATTGGTTAGTATAAAAAATGGGTAAATAATTGCATCCCATGAATATTACTCCTCCCCTATCATAATCTATGTATCGAATTTCTTGGTGAACCTCGTCATACTTACTCTGGTGGAATTTTATAATATTCATTGCATGGATTGTCTTTCCTTATATATATCCAACATAAATTGATGTGAGAGGGAAACCACTCTCCATGTGGAGAATCGACCCCCGATTCTATACAAGTGAAAATAGGAAGGTGAATCTTCTTTATCTCCATCATCTCAAGCATGGATATTTCTGCCCTATGAGCATGCATATCTGGTTCAGATGATTGAGTCTAAGGAGGCAACCCTCTTTGAAGGCTTGTCTAGTGTGATGGAATTCACTGAAGTGTTTCCTGAGAAATTATCTATTCTTCTTCCTAGAAGAGATGTTGAATTATCAATTGATCATATACCTAGGGCATTTCCAATATCGAAAAATATATATAGAATGGTTTTTTTGGAGCTTGAGAAGCTAAACAAACAACTACATGAATGTTTGGGTAAAGGGTTTATACGCCCAAGTGCTTCACCATGGGGTGCACCAGTATGCTTCATCAATAAGAAAGATGGGTCAATGCACCTTTGTATTGATTATCGTGAGATTAAAAAAATCATGATAAAGAACAAGTATCCACTCCCATGAATAAAAGACTTGTTTGATCAGCTGCATGGAGCACAATACTTTTCCAAGGTGGATATTCAGCCGGGATATTATGAAGTAAGCGTGAAGAAGGAAGATATCCCCAAGACATCTTTTCATACAAGATACGGGCACTATGAATTCATAGTATTTCCTTTCAGAATCAGTAATGCTCCAGAAATCATTATGGACATGATGAATAGAGTCTTTAGGTTTTACCTCGGCAAATTTGTGGTAGTCTTTATAGATGATATTCAGATATACTCAAAAATAAAGGAGGATCATGAAGAGCATCTAAGAACTATACTGGAGACCTTATGGAAGGAGAATCTCTATGAAAAGAAAAACAAGTGTGAGTTATGGTTGAAGGAGATCTCGTTATTTCCCATATAATCACAAGAAATGGGATACCTATGGATCCCTCTAAAATAGATTCAATTAAGGGATGGACGAGGCAAACATCAGTAACGGATATCAGTAGCATCTTCGGGTTAGTTGGTTTTTATCAACGATTTGTGAGAAATTTATCACACTTGTCCAACCATCTTACCAAGCTAACTTGGAAGGATGTAAAGTTTTATTGGAGTGATGAATACGAAAAAATCTTCAAGGAGTTAAAAACGAGGCTTATCACTACGCCCATGCTCATATTACCCACAAGTAGAGAACTTTTTGAGGTATTCTGTGATGCTTCGAAGAAGCTCCTGGGATAGTTGTTGATAAAAAATGACAAATTCATTGCCTATGCTTCAAGGAAATTTAAATTTCATGATCAGAATTATCCAACAAATGATTTGGAGTTGGCTGAGGTGATCTTCACTTTAAAAATTTGGCAGAATTATCTCTTTGGGGAGAAGTGTGAAATATATACATACCACAAAATCCTCATGGACATATTCACACAGAAAGTGTCGAACATTCACCAACGAAGATGGTTAAATTTGGTTAGAGACTATGACTGCTCAATCAATTAAAACGATGGGAAAGCGAACAAGGTGGAAGATTCTTTATGTTGAAAGGAACCGATGACTCAATCAATGGTGACAATTGAGAAGGATCCAATCTTCTTAGACATAATGAAGATGGACATGGGAATCATAAAAAAGGTAACATTATCAATACTTTCACAAATGATTATTGAACCATCTCTTTTGGAAAAGATAAAGGATGTTAAAAAAGATGATGTGAAAATTTATAAGAAAGTGAAAGCAAGAAGAAAAGGGAAATCCTCAAAGATTAATGTTAATGAAGAAATAATTTTGAGATTAGGGAAAATACTTTGTATTCCATCAATACTATAGCTGAAGAATAATCTTTTGGATGATGCACATAGTTCAAATTTATCTATTCATCCAGGAAACACAAAGATGTATTGGGATATTCGATAAAATTATTGGTAGGATAATATGAAGAAGGATATCATTGAGTATACATCAATGTTCCTAGTGCGTCACCAAGTGAATTCAAAAAGGAAAAATTCTAAAGGTATGATTCAACCATTGCCCATGGCATCATGGAAATGGGAGAAAATCCCCCATGGACTTTGTCACCGGACATCCGGATACATCCAAAGGCAACAATGCAATATGGGTTGTTGTGGATCGTCTTACAAAGTCTGTACACTTCATTTCAATTCGGTAGGATTTGTCATTGGATCAATTAAAACATATATATATATAAGGGAAGTGGTAAGGTTGCATGGAGTACCACTATTTATTATATCTGATCAAGATCCAAGATTCTCCTCTATGTTTTGTAAGAGTCTTCAACATGATCTGGGTACTAAACCGAACTTCAGTATGACTTATCATCCTCAAACAGATGTCCAATCAGAGAAAACTATTCGAACACTGGATAATATATTAAGATCATGTTCTATGGAATTCAAAGGAGGGTGGTACCAACATATCCACACTAGTTAAATTCTATTATGATAATAGTTTCCACTTGTGCATCCGAATGTAACCTTATAATGACCTCTATGGGAATAGGTGAAGAACATAGACATGTTCGGATGAAGTTGGTAAACATAAGATTCTAGGACAAGAAATGGTCAAAGAAATGGGGGAGAAGGTGAAAACCATTCAGCAACATATCAAGGCAGCCCATTGTTGAAAAAGAGTAATGTCGATAACCGTCAATGAGGATGTGATTTTAATGATGGAAAATGGTATTTCTATGCTTATCTCCATGGATGAAGGTCATGGGTTTTCGGATGAAATGAAAGTTAAGTCCTAGGTACATAGGTCCCTTCTAAATTCTTGATGGTGTTGGGGCTTTGGCCTATAGACTAGCACTTCCACCAACCATGTCCAAAGTACATGATATATTTCTTGTATCCATCTTAAAGAAGTACATATCAGACCCTTCACATGTACTCTCTTCAAAGGTAGTACATCTAGAGGATAATATTTCTTACGAGGAGAAACCAGTGAAGATCCTAAATCGTAGAGAAAAAGTTATACGAAATAAGACAATGCCACTCGTCATGGTGTTGAGGTGAAACCACAAGTTTGAAGAAGTGACGTGGGAATTGGAGGAAGTGATGAATTAGAGTTACCCACATTTGTTTTAGAGTGGAAAAAGGAAATTTCAAGGGTGAAATTTATTAAGGGGGGAAGATTTTATTGACCCAAACTTTCATTAATGGAAATTTCTCGTGATCTAATTAAATGTTTATTATGTTTATATAAAATGTGAATTTATTGGTTTTATGTTTCTATATTTTAAAATATTTTTATGAATTTTGATCGTTTCTAAAATAGTCATTGAACAGTGATCACATGAATAGTATAAATGTAGGGCTTTAATAAATCCAATTTACTCAGACAAAGGAAGCGATGGCCTCATCTAGTAGACTTGGCCTGTATGAAGCCCATTTTTCAGAGCTCGGAAAGGAGGTGGCATAATTTTTCTTCACTCCTAACCAAGCCCAAGATGAGCATGAACACGTTATGCTTGAGTGGAACCGACTTCGAGAGAAGTGGAAGTTAATAAAGATTACCACACGAGCGATGTTATTTGAGCCACCCCATGAGTCTATCACTATCGCATACCTTACCCTTCTGTCTTATGCTAGTGTTATAAGGGGTTATCAAACAAGACCCTAACACTATGACTATGTATAATAATTTTTTATAAATAATGTTCTTTCAATTTACTATTGTTTCTTTCTAAATTGTTTTTAAAGAAAAAATAGTATTTTTAGTTATTATTATACTAAGAAATCTATTTTGATGAATTAATGGATTTTTAATTAAAAAGTATTTTAATAAAATATTATTATAATTATATTAATATTTATTAAATATAAATTATCATATAATTTTATGAATGCAATTTTAATTTTAATTATGGTTTGAATGTTGTTTTTGTCAAAACCCATATATTTTCGGTAAATGTCAGTTATAATTTTAAAAGGTAGAATTCACATATTTATAAAATTATTTAGATAAAATGAATATTATTTTTGGAATCAGGATGTCAAAATTATCCAATGGTTAATATTTCATAATTTTTTTGAGACTGAAGAATTTTTGGGTAAAAATTAAATACCATTTAAATATGTAATGTGTTTTATGACATCATAAAGACCCAATAGTGATGTAATAAAATAATATAAACATTATGTTCAGAAAATATATATTTCAACATGAAAATAATGTTATTTTGTGTTTTTTATTTACATTACAATGCATTAGGGTACCCTTCATGGCTTATAAAACATTTTTCATTTTTAAATTGTTTTCTTTTAGAGTGTGAATCACCTCCACATATGCAAACCTATTATATTATTAATTTCGTGCATTGGCCTCATAAAATATTTTTTTCCACTCCCATTTGGAAAAATCAATTTTCAAATACCATGGGTTGGTTTTTGGTTTTGATTAGTTTAATGTGAGGTGTCCCAAACCTAAATAATAAATAATTTCCTCTCCTTTCCTATATAAACCCACCCAATCTCTGTCTTCCTCTTCACTGAAAGCCTTTGGAGTTCTAAAAACCCTTGATATCCTCTCTCTATAATCCTCCCAAGGTGCCCCAAGCTCCCGAGAAGCCTCTCTCAAGCCTCTCCCAAGCCTTTGGGATCACACTTCCAAGTATGGGATTTATTCCTTTCTCATTTTTCTCTAATTTTCTTTCAATTGTTATGACCTTTTTTTTCATTTACAAATGTTGGGGTATGATTTTTAACCTCCCCATACTTTCATTTTTATGTTTTCATGATGGGATATCCCTTTCTCTCTCATCAATGCCTCCCATGTACATTTGTTACCATGCGAAAATTCCTCAAGGGATTCCTCTATCTTCTTATATATGCAAATAATTATTTTGTATTATTCATCTAAATTCTATTACGTTTGTTGGGACATGTATTTATATGAACCCCTTATGGTATATTTCATGTATATATTATCAGTCACCCTTTTCTCTCTCATCAACTATTTTCATGAATCCTTATGTCACACCGTTATGCTGCTGAAATCGCACCGCGTTTTTTCAAGCCAAGATCATTGTGTAGTGAGTACCATACCCATGTCTCTATAAAGGGTATTACCCTTTATACACATATACATATTGAATGGTAAATTAATATATTTATTCAACATTACATAATAGTGGAATGACTTATCATGTTGATTGATTCCATGATCCATGTGGTAGACTTATGTCTGATAAGAAATGTTTAAGAAAGGTGCCCTGATAGCACTCCAATGCATTGGGTAAAGTATAGTATCATGATAAATCATTTGAAATGGGTGTTGAATCCTTATAAATCATTTTCAATGAGGTTTACTCATGATTCATGTGAAATTAGATTTTACTCATGCTCCATGTGAAATGAGCCTTAGATCATGCTAATTCCATGTTTAGCGGTGTTTCTACATTTCCATGTTATGATTATCATTCTTTATCATGCCTTTATGTTCATGTTTCTTTTTTGATTCATTGATATACCTATTTTATAACATGTATTGTATTCCTCATGTTATTCTAGGTATATTCCCTTACTGGGCATTATAGATCACCCTTTTCTAATGAATGTCCTCAGGTTATCCCATGAAATGCTAAGTACGAAGGAATGTAGTGGTTATGTAAAAGAAGTTTTCAATAAAGATGTTGTGTGTTTTAAGTTCTAAGTTTTTATGTAGTGTTCCTAAGACCCGAAGACACTAGACATCTCAACCTTCTATGTTGTATCAAGTGAATATTTTATGTAATAAATCATGTTTAAGGTGTAATAAAAAGTGGGGATGTTATAGTAAACATTGAGAACATAAAACAAACAATAAAAATAATCATCTAAAAACATAAAAATAATGTTTCAATAACAAAATAATGAGCCATTAAATAAATTTTAATAGTTTGTAAGGAAAATATCATATCATAATATTAACCTTGATAAAAAAGATTTGAAATAATCATGGAATTGTGGGAAAAAATAAGCACATAATATGATTTCTAGAGTAACCAAGGCATTGTTTCCAAGACAATCATAGTGGAAGAACTCCATTACTGAACTCGTTTTAAATTCCATTCCATCCATGTATTACGTAACCATATTTACATATTGTTCTAGCCCTATATTACTGAACCGAATTTACTCATCGTTCCAATACTCTATTACTGAACCAGATTTACTCTCTGGCCTAGTCATGTCTATCTCATGAGATAGAAATCTTTACCAAATGAATTGGAGGTAGATATAGGTCCCACCATTCTCAAAATTAAATCATTCTTACATGTTCGACAAAAAAATAAATAATTAATTACAGCATAACCCCTGAAATAAAATTAGTTTCTTAAACATCATTCCATCATAACATAATCCATATAAAATAACTGGATTTTATAAAAATTATTCCATCATAACACAAACAAATCAATGTATTAATAGGTATAGAAATAGAACACTATTTTATATAGGATGAAACATAATTTTTATAAATACTTTAGCTTAATTCTTGAGGAAAATATCATTTCTTCTACAAATATTTTTCTATTCCAAATTGTCGTGAATGTTTAAATGAGATAAATTTAGTTGAAAATAAACTTGAAATTGTGTAGTGAAAGCTTCATATGAAAAGGTGTTATGAAGATGTAAAAATCCATTCATTCCATATAAGATAAAAAACAATTTCCTCATACTTTTGCCGAAAAAGTCAAGAGGTACATCAAATTAAATAATGAAAAAAGATTCATTTCATACCATTTAATAAAAATTCTCTAAAGTGTAAAATTAACATTAAAATTTTATTTAAAATTTCAAATAATATTACATAATTAGGAAACATCTATTTGGATGATAAATATACCCCCAATAAATACTTATGTATAAACAATCTTAGATAAAAATGAGATTGTAAAATTATCTCTTACCATAGGTCTGATATGCTTCATATGTTTCTGAAACTATAGTATAATGATTTGGAAAATGTTATTAAATTATTCCAGAATCATGGTCATCACATATGACGATATTCTCTCTCATTTGTTTGTAACAATTCATTTTTACTCATTATTCATGTTTTAACTGCTTTGAGATCATATGCATGTTTTTTCAAATAAGTTATGGTTCTCATTATTAGGTCATATTTATACCATTATATTAATATATTAACATAATAAATACCATATTTATCAATTTTTTGTACTTATATAATCATTCTTGAGTGATTATCATGTAGAACGAATCACATCACATTATGGAGACGGTAGGTTGTACGTACACACGAGCGATGATATCATTCCCTTAATTATTGAATGGTATTGATTTTCGAGGTTTAATATATTTTAGAATAAATATAATTTTATAATAATAAAATATAGTTATTTAATTCATTTTTATACCCATCCATGTAAGGTGGTGTTGATAATGAGATTACACCACGACGTCAAGATGGTAAGTCATGCGTACGCACACACGGGTGTTAATTTCATATTTTATAGGATGGATAGAAAGTTGAATATGGTATTTCATAATTATAATAACAACTCAATTTATAATATCTACTAGAGTTATTATTCTATAATGAAACAACTAAGGAATTAGATGTAGAATTTGAAATAAATATGAAAGAATCGATAGAGGAGATTACCTCTTTTGCAATGTTCTCTTGTTAGATATCTATTTAATTGAACTACATTTGGTCTTTCAAGAAGACCATCACCTCTAAAATGTTACTAGGGATGTTGAGAAGAGAAATGGGTTGTGTATGGACAAACCTGAAGGCTTAATGAGTTTTTGTGAAATGAGGGAGGAGGTGCCCTTTTATAAATGATGTAACGTCCCTGACCCGGAATCCACTAAACTGGCGCCCAAGTCGAGTTTCCACATGACCTAAAGCATGCCTCCTCATATGCTACAGGTTTCCTACTAGAATAAAGGTTCAAATAGGATATGTAGGGAGTCTATACCCTCTCTACCGTAGTAATCCAAATCATAAAATAGTTAAAATAATGAAAACAATAGGGAACCATCAATAACATGAATAAATAACCAATTCCCAAACCGGGTACAACCATATACGATAGTAAATATTTCAGGCTGTGCTATAGTGTCAAGTGAACAAAAACCCAAAATCAGGACAAATAGGAGAATCCCCAAAATTTTATGGACTCTATGTTTGGAACATCTCCCATACATATCCCACGCCCAACTCAACTCCCTAGCATAGGGCCCTTTCCCTTGTCCAGGCCATCAAGCATGAAATCTCCCCATGTACCCAAGGGAGGCCTGAGTAGGGTGTGAGTATAACTATTTTGGCCACCACCAACAGTGTCAAAAAATATATCTATAAAAATTAGATAGTTTATCCAACTGATAAATTATGAAAATTATGGGTTAAAATGTCAATAGTGCATTATAGACTATGCTCCTTTAAATTATACTACCCTTAAATACAGGTTCACTACATAGAAATTTCATGGTTTAATCAACCTTTTTTATTTTCTCAATGGATTGTGCATGTTCAATATTATCAAGTATATGTGAAAAAAATAAAGTCTTATCTCACAAGGAATTAGATTATGAAAACCTCATTATCCTCACCTCAAAGCCTAATTTCGAGTGGAATACAACAGTTAAGGTAATTAAACTCCATCCACTTCTCTAACCCATGCATTTGGTGGGTGGAGATAGAACCTCGGTCCAACTCGACCTGTGGTTATAGAACCTCAATTCTATACCCCATTATACTATACCATGTGCACATGTTTATATTTCCTTTACCACAATAAACCATATCACAATAGGCATAGTCAATATCATTTACAACATCACAAAATATCAATAAATGGGAAATTAACATTTTTCCTCAATCCATTGACACATTAATCATTAATATAACTTAACCCTTTATCCCTATTCCTATTTCACATGCCTATCTACTAAGCATAATAAAGTGTAAACATAATTCCTTACCATATTCCCATTATTCCCACTTAACCCATATAAATCTCAACCAACAATCGCTTATCCTTTAACCACATTTTAAACAACTATCCACCCTCCATTATAACTCATTACATAATCCAATTAGCCTACTCATTAAGTCTCTATATTATTTTGAGTCAATTTCACCCCTTATATTTCTGTTATCCCAAACCGGAGGGCTGTCACACCACATGGGTGGCACTAATTTGGTCAGGACATCCACCTTGTATCCCATGGTCATCAAGACTAGTTTAATTAATTATTTAGACAACCAATACATCAATTCATTCCAAAGGAACCCTGAACAAATCAGAAGAGGGCATGGATAAATACCCTACATGCAGAAATCTATACCAAAACCAAGAGATATAAATAGCAGACCACCAACCTTGAATCCATTGGATAATTCACTCCTCATCAAGGCCATAGATCCCTACTGAACACAAATTTTAATCCTTAACATAAAAATTTCTATAAAAAAAGGGATTTAGAGTATCAGAAGGAGGTGGAGAAAATGTGTGAACCCTAACCCAAAAAGGGTAGAAAGGAGAAGATTAGAATTACCCAGATCTTTAATCCACAACTGACAAAACTCTAATAGGCCATGGATAAAATGGAAATCACCCTTGGGATCTTTCAGGAACATTGGTTCAATACTAGGGTTGCAAGAGGGGAGGAGGATAAAAATCCGGATTGGAACATAAAAACCCCACAGTGGAATTTTTATAATTTTTTAAATGTTTCTGGGCCACAAGGTTTACCCACATGATTTTACAAACAATGTGCAAACTAAGCGGATGGTACTATCCAAAAAATCCATCTTTTACATGGTTTACTTGGGCGGTCCACACAGTTTTTACTACCCATGCATAGATCATGCGGCTTGCCCAGAAAACCACTTCCCCCTTTTTCAGTCTCATACCCTCGGAAAAACCTTGAGCCTTTTTAAGAACATGGGGAAACAATTAATTAGCTAGAAGGATGGACTTAAATAGAAATGTTGGAGAAAACCTTCCTTAATACAGATCTGGGATCCTACAACCTCCCCACCTTATGACAGCTTGTCCCCGGTCCACTCTTTTGAGTATAATTGAGTCCCCCAAGGAAAATATATTGAGGCACTAGGCCTTCATATCATATTCCCACTCCCATGTTTTCTCCTAAATGTTTCCATTATTCTATATAACATGAACTAAATAAATTACTCTACCTCGTAAAAAATTCTCAATATGATCCACAAATATGTAGTGATTTCTCCTCAAATGATGCATCATCCTCAAGCTCGACATCTTTGGCATTTAACACATGTGACATATCGGGTTAATACTGTCTATGTTTTAAAATAATAAAAAACATCATGCATTCCAGTATACCACTGTGTAAGAGATAATTAGTATTCCATTAAGATAATCCATTCCAAAATCTCAAATGGATTCACATATCTAGGTTCCAAGTTTTCCCACATTTGAATTTGATGGTAACCAAACTTTGGTGACACATGAAGAAACACACTATAACCCACCATTAACTCAAGAAGTCTATGACACCGATCAACATATGAATTTTTCCTACTCTAATCTCTTTTACTATGATTTTGAATCCAAAAAACATTCTCTGATGATTCCTACAGAAGACTCAGTCCTTACATCTCAGACTCTCTGGCCTCTATCCAACACAACAGAGATATACATGGTCTCCCATTATGGGCCTTAAAATGTTTCATCTGAACTGTAACTTGGAATAATTTTTTGTAATCAAACTCAACAAACAACAATTTTTTTCCTATTAACCACTAAAATATAGATCATGTGATCTCAACATTTCTTCAAATACCAGAATTGTACGCTATGATTTCCCGTCAATCTATGTTTGGTAAGTCATTATCAGAAACACTTGGGTACTATGTGACTTCTGTAGTCCCCTCCAGAAGCATGAGGTGGAATGTGGATCAAAATATGAAAATACGGATCTCAGAACACCATGAAACAATACTAATTCTCGAACATACAATTACCCTAATTGGTAGATTGTATAGGTCTCCTGGATCGGCGATAAATGAGCCACATTTTTCAGCTGATCTACTAGCACCCAAATTGCATCATATCGTCCTCGAAAGACCCACTACAACATCCATCGTCACATCATTACACATCCACTTTAGAATATGAAATGACTACAAAAAACATGCATGCACACTGATGTTTAGCCTTCACCTACTGATAGGTAAGGAACCATTCCTCAAAACATGCTACTTATTTCATCATTCCCAGCTACCAAAACTACCTACAAAGATCATGGTACATCATAGTCATACCCATATTCACTTCACAATTTGACATGCCAAACTTGTGCATCAACTCCTCCCATACGCCTGCCGACACCACAATACAACGATGAACATAAGAAACTCCATCAGCACATAATTTCCAACTATAAGGTGACTCCCCACCGTTAAGGCTTTCCTTCATACCCAAACACTCTAGGACTAACAGCTGACTCTCTTTAACATAGCTCAAAAGTGCAGACTCAACTGCTATAGATGCAAGGGTCATCTTTATGTGCATATCCATTACCTCTAAATGTATCTTAGTAAACAAGGCCATCATCACCTACACTAAACTGCATTCCTAAACTACCTAATTCTGAGTGTTCTAGCTCCGAGAATCGGTAAAACTAATCATTTTCCCTGGTGTGTTCACCAACTAAAAATCAAAATACTACAGGTAATCAACCCACCATCACTATAAAAGTTTCAATTCCCATTGAGAGATGTTTTATTTGATACTTTTACGACCAGTAAACACTATAAAGGGTTATCCCAACAAGTAATGCCTCCAACACATTAAGACATGAACCATAATAGCAAGCTCCAAGTCACGAGTAGGATAATTACAATCATACAACCTTAAATATATCTTCCCATAAGCTAAAATATGATCATCCTACATAAAAACTACCCCATATCCAACACCAGACACATCACAGAACAAGGTGTACTTTTTACCTGGTTTGGGTATGATCAAAATCGGTGTGGTAGTAAACTGCTTCTTTGAAACGACCAATTTTTTTATAAATGGAAATTTATATCTTATTAAAATTTAATATAATCACATGAAAAAACAACATAATGAAATACTAAGTGCTAAGTGACCTTTAAACATATGTTTCTGACTTATGTGTTTGGAATTTGGAAACTCTGACATATACAGTTGCAATCAGTAATATATTTGGAGTCCGATAAGAAAAACATAGTTTTTGGTGTATAGTAAACTAAACTTCTGAATTATAACATACCCTTATGAATAGTGATACACCCTAATGAATATTAACATTTCCTATGATATTATATAAATAATATTCAAGTTGAATTTAGGATCTACCAGTATTTTAGAAAAAGTAAATGAATGTTTTAAAACTGTTTCTGATAAAAAATTGTGATTTTAATTAAATATTAAAACAATCATATTTAAAAAATTGTTTCAGAAAAAATAGATTTCATTTTTTGAATCTAAACATCTAAAAATTGATAGGGTGGATTTTTGAGATTTTTCTGAAATACAAGAATTCGTGATGAATAGTAAAATACGATAATTTACGATAAATGCTAAATAATAGATTTATTGAGTCATAGATGATGATCTGTTGATGTAAGACCATTTGGTTCGAATTCACATGAATTTATTACTTTTTTAGGGAATGTTAACTAAATCTAGTCTTGATGGAAATTATAAACTGATGATTATAATATTATGAAAACCCTCCACTCCTCCACTATAACCCCCCTACTCTCTCTTCTCTTCACTACTCTCGAGCATTGTACCTTCCCAAAATTCTCCCCAAATCTATCCCCAAGCTCCTCCCCCACGTCCAAAAGCCCCTATACTCTAAAAAATACAAGAACCTCTCCCTTTAAGAAGTTCTCAAAGGAGGAAATCTCAAGAGGTAAATTCCACTATCCAATTCATGAATTTCTTTTATGTTGTTTTCTTTTTCTTCCATTCCTCAACTCCCTTTAACAAAATAGTATGATAACTCCCTTAACACACGTGTACTAGAATGTTTTAACTGTAATGAGATATTTCATTATCTTCTCTCCTTTCCTCGCCTTTTATTTTAAAGAAATGAATGAACTGTCTGAGATGTGCAAATTTAGAACATTCAAGGAAAACAATTTATCAATTTCAATTATCATCATTAATTATGGTCCTAAAACCATTTGTGTTATGACTGCCCTAGAATGTTATATATTTAATATATCCTATTTTTTGTTCTGTAATCATTTTGTAAAAATGTTATTAATTTATAAAAAAACATGTTCTCTGTAATCAAACCCACCGATTAACAAAAATTGT
This sequence comes from Viscum album, assembly GCA_963277665.1. Classification (NCBI taxonomy): domain Eukaryota; kingdom Viridiplantae; phylum Streptophyta; class Magnoliopsida; order Santalales; family Viscaceae; genus Viscum; species Viscum album. The sequence goes on along the minus strand of OY728125.1, from coordinate 643,321,162 downwards.
TGTCACTATGGTTTTATATAGTAATTCCACTTCAATATACGTAATCAATTTAAATTTAAAATCATGTGATCTCTTAGATGTTCATTTATAACATATAAATTCTATTCTGTTCAATCAATTTCATCTTATATGTTTATCCCAAAATGAATATAAGTGAACCAGTCAGTAAAACCATGTAAACAAATGAGCATGAACAATGAAATTGAACCTCATAAACAATAAAAATGGTTATAAATGAACATAAAATGATTATACTAAACCAATTACATATAAAAAAATTTCTACAATTATTTATTAATAAATTTAATTTGTTTATTCATGTCTTCAATAACAAATGGAGAACACCATCAAATTTAAGGTAAGGGATCCTCTCTATTTCTCTCTTAATCGGGATTGTCCTCTATGCTATACCTTTTTATGTGTCAACCCAAATTATGTGGTATGTTTTTTCAACTCCCCAATACTGCCCTCATGATGTATAAGTGATGAGAAAAACCTTTTCTCTTTCATCAATACCTCTTAGGTACACCCGACACATTGCCAATAAAATTTAATTAATTCTACTTGAACCTTCTTTGTTCTTTCGGGTAGCCTTATCTTCCATTATATCCAAGTGTATTTATCTTATATATATATTTAAATATTATAAATTAAGTTTTGTTTGAAAAAAAATAATATCTGAATACCCATTAATCACTCCCTTTTGGGGATATAAATGTTTTTAAAAGATTCCCTCCTTTGAACATTCTGATAATCAAACCTGTTTTAAGGGAACTTTATTAATTTCAACTCAATTTCACATGAACACTATCCTCTGTTTTAAGCCACCATTGTATTTATAGAATAATTATATTTATTATTAAAAACTTATTGGTTCATTTCTGGTGTTATATAAAAGACTTTCCTCGGTTATATTTTAAAATCCCTATAGTATTTTCCATAAAACCGCACAAAAATGTTTTCATGCTAATGTTTGTCAAATAAATTTCTTATATTTTTTAAGTTTTTCTTGACACCACATACCATTTTATAATACAATTTTACCTTATGATCATTGATGTATATTCTATTACCATTCTTTCAGGTACACTTTCATGATACACTCATTGGTTATGCATTATGTCATGATTGTGGTACCTAATTCTTTCCATGGGTATCCTTATGTTTATGTATGTCTGATTGTGTTTGATTATTTATGTTGAAAGAATATTCATAAAAATGATGATATGGGTGAACCCAGATAGTGCTCCAATGAATTCGGTAAATTTATGTCTCATGAAATGTGATATGAAACGGAATTGGCAGTTAGCCATGACCCATACAAAAAATGGGAAAGAGGATTGGCAGTTAGCCTTGACTCGTACTAAAATGGGAAAAGAGATTTAAAATGAACCTTGAACCATAATAAATACATGTTTTATGATTCTTCCACATTTATATGATTCCATATTAATATTATTCAATTTTTATATGATTCCATGATTATATGATATGATTTTATATGTTCCTTGATTATTATATCATTATGTCATGCCTCCTAACTAATGTTCTTAAGATGTATCCTTATGTTCATTCCCTTAAAGTAATTTTCAGCTAATACATTTGTTCATGTGTTCCCCAGGGTACCCTATGCAGATGTAATGGCTTAAAGGAAGTTAGGAGCTCTTTCTGGATATTAAATAAATAATTTTTTTAGTCACATGTTCTATCATTTATGTACCTAGACATACAAGACACTATAATTAATAATACTTGGATTGTAATCTAATATATAATTATTCTTAAAGTAATGTAATGTTATATGTAAAAGTACTAGATCAATATAGTTTGAATCATAGGATGGTTTAGTTATTTTTGGAGATTATGAATAGTGCACCTTAGTGAGAACCTTAAGGATGATACTAAGTATAAGAAAACATTCCTAAATTTTGGTGAGTATAAATTTAATGGATTATCAAGAAAATTCATCCCTGTATGGATTAGAATAGGTAGAGGTGACTTTGAAACAGATGTATCATTGGTTAAAACTTGAAAACACCTTTTTAAGCTAGACTAGAACGGGAATTTGGTGCACGATAATGGGCCTTGCTCCACACTTGATTAAGACACTCCAGGGGGATATGTTTTAGTAGATTCATGAGATTAGTACAAACTGTTATTAAGGGAAAACCCCCATAAGAATATATGTTATGAAATAGATCGAGCATAATGCAGATATAATCCTAAGTAATCACAAGTTAGGATATATTTCATCTTTACATGTTTTTCATTTTATGTTAAAAGTTTCCATTCTATACTGAATATATAAGTATTCAATACCTCTATTTGTATTTTTATTTTCTTAGTAAATTGTAGGAAATATGAGAATATGTTCCAACAACCAATGTGATAAGAAAAGTGAACATTTCCCTAAAGATATGCCTAATATGATGGGAGCAGTTTCTCAAAATATCATAATAGTACTTGCTAAGTTGGTTCGAGTTATAAATAGTGACATGAATCATACAGAACACCCTCCTCCTCCTAAGTAATATCTAGTTTTCATAGAATCCTTCATATGAAAAAGGCCTCCCATGATTAGCAGATATTCTGATCCCATCCCCATGAAACAATGGATTAACTCCATTGAAAACATATTTTATGTCCTCCAATGCTCGGAAAAAGTGAAGGTTATTCTAGTGTTCTATCCTTTTCATTGGGTAGATGATTATTGGTGTATAGTTATCAATAATACAAATTCCCAATAGGAAATTTATTCCCATGATTGGGAGGAATTGAAGATGATGTTTTTCGACAAATATTTTCCTCGAACCATCCATTTCAAGATGGAGAGAGTGTTCCTCGGACTCAAGCATACTTAAGATGATTCCATTGGGGAATATGAATAAAACATTACAAGGCATACAATGTATGCCTCTGGCTTTATCATGAACACTAAATTCAAGGTGGATCACTTATTTAGTAGACTAAAAATGAGTATATGAAAATCAATGACGATTTGAGACATCGACAGTTATGATGATATTGTCTGTTGCGCCATCAAGGTTGAAATGGAGATTGGAGACTCTAAGTGGTCTCGTGGGACTAGTGAAAAGAAGTGTAAAATAGGGAACTACATGGGTGATTCATTAAAAAATCCATGATGTAAAGAAGCCTGAATTTTCCCCTTGTAAAATTAGTGGGAAAAAGAATCATGGTAACTGTATGAAGGGAATGAAGAAACGCTTCAAATGTGGAAAGAATGGTCATCTAGACAAAAACTGTTGAAGGGATATAAAATATACAAATAATTTTGAAGAAGAAAAAAGGTTTCCGAGAAACACTCAGCCTTTAGGGCAGTGTTACAATAGCAAGGTGCATGTGCATTAATCAAGAAATTTCACTAAGCCAAGTGTTTTTTGGACGCAATCAACACAACCTCCAAGGAAACGAGGAAAGGATTATGTTATCACTACTGCTGAGGTGGAGCCGAAAAAATATATAGTGATAGGTACACTAGTTATTCATTCATGAACAGTGAATGTTATATTTGATTCTAGTTCTATGCATTATTTCATATATTTAATTTTTTGTAGAACTAATCAGACACCACCAACAAATATGGAGGAGAAGTTATCTATGAGAACACCAAATGGGGAAATTATTACATCCATTTATTATAACTCCTCCTCAGTTAATGCTTTTGGACTGAGCCTCCAAAAAATTCTCATCATATATACTTTATTGTTGTTTGACACAATATTTCGCATGGATTGGAAAACATTATACAAATACAACATCAACATTCATAAAAGGGAGATCACTCTTCACATCCCAAATCATCCTCTCATTCTTTAAAATTGTAAGGAGGAAGATGAATCTCCATTAGAATCATCATCACAAGTGTGGATATTTATACCTTGGGAGCAGGAATATCAAGATAAAATTATTGGGACAAAGAAACGAATCATTCTATGAGACATACCTATTGTGAGGGATTATACTAATGTATTAAATGAAGAGTTTCCTGGTCTTCCTCCTAACCTAGAGGTTAATTTCTCAAATGAAAGTATCCCTGAATTTTATCCTATATCAAAGAAACCTTATAGAATGACCACTGTAGATATAGAAGAGATGAATAATTAGTTACAAGAGAATATAGAGATGTGTTTTATAAGCCCGAGTACTTCATCGTGGGGTGCTGTAGTCATCTTAATCAAGAAGAAGAACAGATCAATGCACCCCTACATTGATTATTGTAAGCTCAATAATATCACAATAAAGAACAAGTATCCCTTTTAATAGATAGATGAAATGTTCGATCTACTTCTTGGTGCCAGATATTTCTCTAAGGTGGACCTTCAGTCGGAAAATCACCAATTAAAGGTGAGGAAGGATGATATTCCCAATACTACCTTTCGAACGAGGTATAGACACTATGAGTTCATAGTGATTCCCTTCATACTCACTAATTCTCCAGAAATTTTCATGAATTTAATTAATAGAGTCTTTATATATTACCTCAATAAATTTGTGGAAGTCTTTATTGATGATATTATGATATACTCCAAGATCAAGGTGGAACATGAGGAGCCTTTCAATACCATGATAAAGAAATTGTGAATGGAGATGTTGTATGAAAATTACAGTTACTATGAGTTCTGGATGGTGGAAGTATCATTCTTAGGGCATGTTATCACCAGAAAAGGGATATCTATGGACCCTTCCCAGACAAATGAAATTAAAGAGTGTCCTAGGAGAACTTCTGTAAAGGAGACCCGCAGATGTTTTGGTATAGGTGGGTATTATTTACAATTTGTGAAAAACTTTTCTAGATTGTCAATCCAAATGACCAAGCTGATAGGGAAGGGAGTAAAGTTAGTCTATACACATGAATGTGAAGATTGTTTTACAGAGATGAAAAAGAGTTTTATCACTGCGCCAGTACTCACACTCTATACAAGTAGATAACCCTTTTGTGGTGAATAGTGAATCTTTTAGGAAGGTATTAGGCTTTATGATAATGAAAAATGATAAAGTGATAACCTATTCTTAAAGGAATCTGAATATAAATGAGAAAATATATCCCATGCACGATATGGAATTGGCAGCTGTGACCTTTTCATTGAAAATCTAGAGGAATTATCTCTATGTGGAGAATTGTGAGATATATACCGACCACAAGAGTCTCCAATATATATTCACACAAAATGAGCTTAATATGCACCAGTAAAGATGGATAGAACTAATCAGGTATTATGACTGCTCAATCCACTACCATCTGGTAAGGAAAACAAGGTAGAGGTTACTCTATAAATAAAGGATCTTGCATCATTATTAATGATAAGAATTTAAAGGGATTCGATCTTCTTATATTTGAAAAGGATGGACATGGGAATCATTCAGTGAGGAACATATTCAATCCTTTTTCAAATGATTGATAAGATATCCCCCTTATAGAAAATAAATGATTCTCAATGAAAATATGTGCAAATTAAGAAAATGGTGGAAGCTATCAGAAATGGGAAATCCTCCGATTTCAAAATTGAAGAGGAAGGAGTTGTAAGATTTGAGGCACAATTATGTGTACAATCCAATCCAGAGATAAAGAATGATCTATTGAATGATTCAAATAGCTTTACCTTATCTATCCACCCAGGGAGCACAAAGATGTATCGAGATCTCTGAGAAAACATATGGTGGGAAAATATGAAAGGGGAGATTGTGGAATATACATCAATGTGCCAGGTATGTCAGCAAGTGAAGGCTGAGAGTAAAATATCTAAGGGGATGATGCAACCAATACACATACCAGCATGGAAGTTGTATAACATTACCATGGACTTTTTCAATGGACATCCACAGTCAACCAGAGGAAACAATGCTATATGGGTTGTTTTGGATCGTCTTACAAAGATATATCACATTATTACAATTCGAGAGGTCTTCTCATTAGATCAAATTACATAGATTTATATCAAAGAAGTGGTAAGGCTGCATGGAGTAACACTGTCAGTTGTATTCAATCATGTTCCATGACTCACCTCGAAGTTCTGGAAAAGCCTCCAACATGTTATAAGCACTGAACTAAACGTCAATATAACCTATCATCCTAAAACAGATGTCCAATCTGAGAGAACTATTTAGACACATGAAGACATGTTGAGAGCATGTTATATGGAATTAAAATCAGGATGGAAAAAACATATTTTACTGGTTGTATTCTCATAAAACAATAGTTTCCAATCGAGCATCCAAATGGAATCATATAAAGCCCTTTATGGGAAAAGTTGCAGAACACCGGTGTGTTGGGTTGAAGTTAGTGAGCGTAAGCAACCTGGACTTGAAATGGTCAAAGAAATAGTAGAGAAGGAGAAAACCATTAATAAGCCTATCAAGGCAGCCCAAAGTCAGCCGAAAAGTTATGAAGACAATCATTGGTGAGACCTTGTGTTTACACCTGGAGACATGGTATTTTTACAAAAATCTCCATGGAATAAGTTCATCAGGTTTGGAAAGAAAGGGAAATTAATTCCCACGTACATCGGTCCCTTTGAGATCCTTGCTCGAGTCAGAGCTGTGGCCTATCGACTGGCACTTCCACAAACCATGTTGAATATACATAAGGTGTATCATGTATCCCTATTAATGAAGTACATAGCAAACACTTACCATGTACTCTCTTCAAAGCTGTTATAGTTGGAGGATGATCATTCCTATGAGGAGCAGCCAGTGAAGATCATATATTGCAGAGACAACGTTCTATACAACAAGACTACTCATCTGGTCATGTTATTGTGGAAAAACAATAAGTATGAAGAGGAATCATTGGACTTGGAAGAAGTAATGAAGGAAAAGTACCCCCAAATATTTTTGGCCAAGAATATGAAATGCAATTTTGAGGGAGAAAATTCGCAATGGGGGAAGAATGTAACGACCAAATGTTTTATAAATGGAAATTCCTCTCTTATAAATATTTCATATAATCACATGAAAACACACCATAATGAAATACTAAGTACTGTGTGACCTTTAAACATATGTTTTTCACTTCTGTGTTTGGAATTTTGAATATCTAACATACACGGTTACAATCAGTAAGTTATTTGGAGTCCAATAAGAAAATCATAATTTTGGTGAATAGTAACCTTTCCTTATGAATAGTAACCTAACCATATGAATAGTGATATACCTTAATGAATATTAACCTCAACTAGATATTATATAAATAAAACTCAAGTTGAAAATATGATATACCTATATTTTAGAATAAGTAAATGAATGTTGTAAAACAAGTTTTTTATAATAAATTATAATTTTAATTAAATATTAAAATAATCAAATATAGAAAATTATCGTTGAAAAATAGATTTAATTTTTGGATTATACATGTCGAAAAATGGTTATTTTGATTTTTTTATTTTTTTCAAATACATGAATTTTTTATGAATAGTTAAATACGATAATTTTCGATAAAAGCTAAATAATGGATTTGTTGAGTCATTAATGATGATATGAGGATGTAAGACCATTTAGTTCGATTTCACATGAATTTATTACTATTTTTGGTCATGAAATCATCAATATTTCTAGTCGTGATGGAAAATTAAAAACTAATGATTATAATTTTCTAAAAACCCTCCTCTCCTCCAATATAATACCCCCTTCACTCCCTATTCTCTTCACTACTCTCAAGCATTGTGCCTTGAAAATATTTTTCCCAAATCTCTCTCCAAGATCCTTCACTACGTCCAAAATACCTTAGCCTCTTGAAAATACAAAAAACTCTACCCTTAAGAGGTTCTAAAAGGAGGATGTCTCAAGAGGTATATTCCTCAATCCAATTCCTTCATTTTTTAAGTTATTTTCTTTTTGTTTCTTTCCACACCTACCTTCATCCAAATAGTATGATAACTCCAATAAAATACATTTAATGGAATGTTTTTGTGCCAATTTTTTATTTCATTATCTTCTATCTTTTCCCCAAATTTTATTTGAATGAAATGAAAGAACCATTTGAGATGTGCTAATTTAGCCCATTTAAGGACAACAGTTTATCAATTTCTATTATAATATTTAATTCTGGTCATGAAACCATATGTTTTATAGTTGATCTAGTTTATTATATGTGTAATATTTCCTATTTCTATTTATGTAAAACTTTTTAACAAATGGTATTAAGTTATAAAGAAAACATGTTTTCTTTAATGAAACCCACATATTAACAAAAATAGTTTTCACTATGGTTTTATATAATAATTTGACTTCACTCTAAGAAAAAAAATTAAATTTAAAACCATGTAATCTCCTATATCACCACCAATAGAATATAACTTCAATTATGGACAACCACTTTCATCTTACATGTTTATCCAAACACGAATATAAGTGAACTGGTCATTAAAACCAAGTAAACAAACGATCCCAAACAATGAAATTAAACCTCATAACCAATAAAAATCGTTTTAAATGAAATTAAGATGAATATAATAAACAAATAAAATATTGAATAGGAAACAGAATTATTAATTAATGAACCAATTTTTTTTATTCAGGTATTTAATAATATGTAGAGAAAACCAATATATTTAAGGTAAGGGATCCTCTCCATTTCTCTCTTAATAATGATTGTCCTCTATGCTATGCCTTTTTATGTGAAAACCCAAATGATGGGGTATGTTTTCTCACCTCCCCTATACTTCCCTCATGATGTATATGTGATGAGAAAAACCATTTTTATCCCATCAATCCCTCTTAGGTACACCAAACACCATGCTAATAAATAGTAATGAATTCTAACTGATTCTTCTTTGTTATTTAGGGTAGCCTTATATTTATTTATATCAAAGTGGAGATATATTTTCTGTTTATGTACATATAATAAATTCTGTTTAGTTTTAAAAAAATTATTTATGAATACCCTTTCATCACTCCTTTTTGGTGATATATATGTTTTTAAAATATTCCCCCCTTAGAACTTTTTTTATAAGAAAACATGTTTTATGGAAACGTCTAGAATTTTTACTCAATTTCAAGTGCACTCTATTCTCTATTTTAAGCCACCATGGTCTTTATGAATTTTTTTTATTATTAAAAACTTATTGGTTCAAATATGGTTTCATATAAAATATTATCCTCTTTTCTATTTTAAAAGCTCTATAGTATTTTCCTTAAAACCGCACAATAATGTTTTAATGCTAATGTCTCTCAAATACATTTCTCATAGGAAGTCACTTATTTTTGACACGACCTACCATTTTCTTGGCCTATACCACCTTATGAACATCCATTAATGTTATAATCCCTTTTTTTCATGGACACTTTGATGATACACTCATTGGTTAAGCTTTATGTCGTGATTGTGTACCTAATTCTTTCCATGGGTATCCTTATGACTATGTATGGTTGATTATGTATTATTATTTATATGGAATGAAAATTAATTAAAATTTTGAGATGGGTGTGCCCAGATTGATCTCCTATGAATTGGGTAATGTTAAGTCTTCTGAGATGCAATGTGAAACTGTATTGGCAGTTTTCCTTGACCGATACTAAAATGGGAAATGGGATTGGCGGTTAGCCTTGACCCGTACTAAAATGGGAAACCAGATTGGTGGTTATCCTTGAAATGTACAGAAGACATGTTTTTTCATTCAACCACATTTATATGATTCCACATTTATATGATTCTATGTTAATATAATTCCATGCTTATATGATACGATTTTAAATGTTCCATTCTTTGGATATCATTATGTCATGCCTCCTAACTAATGTGATTAAGTAAAATCCTTATGTTCATTCCCTTAATAGGAATTTTAGCTCATCCCATTTTTCATGTGTTAACTAGGGTACCCTATGTTGATGTGAGGGCTCAAAGGAAGTTAATATCTCATCATGGAGATTAAATAAAGAAATGTTTTTATCCCCATGATTTATGTTTTATGTACCTAGTATTTTATGACACTAGACTTAATGAACTTTGTCTTGTACTCTAATGTATAATTGCACTTTAAATCATGTAATGATGTATGTAAATGGCTCGGGTTGCATTAGGTTGGATCAGAGGATTTTATATTTATTTTTGGATATTAGGAACAGATCACCCTTGTGATAACATTAAGGAGGAGACTAAGTATAAGAAACCTTCCTAAAATTTCGTGAGTATTGGGTAAGTGGTTTATCAAGAAAAAACATCCATTCATGGATATGAGTAGGTAGAATAAAATATATCATTCATGTATCTCTAGGTAAAACTTGAAATCACCGCTTTGATCTAGACTTCAACGGAAATAGGTGCATGACAATGGGCCTTGCTTCACTCTTGGTTACAACACTCTTAGTGGATCTACTTTTTTAGATTCACAATCATAGTACAAACCGTTAGTAAGGAAGAGAAAAATCCCATAAGAATATATGTTAATAAATCGATTGAGCATAACCTTGATATAAACCTATGGAATCACATGTAAGGATATACTTCTTCTTAATATGTTTATTATTATTTTTCCATGTTTCCTTTTTATGCTCAATAGCTATGAATTCAAGACCTCTAATTATACATTATTTTTCTTATTTAATGGAAGGAAATTGAGAAACACATTCCAACAAACAATGTGATAGGAAATGTTAATATTTCCCTAATGGTATTCCTGATAAGATAGGAGCGGGTACTCAAAACATCCTGACAGTAATTGCTCATCTGGCTTGAGTTATTAATAATAACATGAACCATGCAGAAATACCTCCTACTATAATGAATGAGAATGTTTCTATAGAATCCTTCATGAGAAAAAGGCCTCCCATGTTAAGTGTATATCCTGATCCCCTCCTCACAGTATAATGGATTAATTCCATTGAAAATATATTCTCTGACCTTCAGTGCTCGGAAGAAGATAATGATGTACTGCTGGTTTATTGTTTTGATGGAGAAGCTGATAATTGGTGGATACTCATCAAGAATACAAAGTCCTAAGTGGAAATTGATTCAATGTATTGGGTGGAATTAAAGAGGATGTATTTCAACAAATATATTCCTCGAACCCTCCATCCCATGATGGAAAGAGAGTTTCTCAGACTAAAGAAAGAAAGTAGATGATTCCATCAGGGCATATAATGCAAAATTTACACGGATTGCAAGGTACTCCTATGGCATTATCATGATCAGCAAAATAAAGATGGATTGATTTTTTATTAGACTAAAGGTAATTCTACAAAAATCATTATTGATTTATGACTTCGACTATTATAATGATATTGTCTGTTGTGCCCTCAAGGTTGAAATGGATATTGCATACTCTCAGTTATATCATGGGCCAAGTAAAAAGAAGTGGAAAATGGAGAATAACATGGGTGATACATCAAACATATTTCATGATGGAATGAAGCCTATAATTTTCCCTTATATAAGTTGTGGGGATGATTATCCTGGTAACTATCTGAAGGTAACCAATAATTGCTTCAAATGATGAATTTTTGGTCATCTATACAAAAACTATGGAAGGGATATGAAAAATACCAGTAATGTTGAAGAATAAATGAAGGATCAGAGAAACACTCAGCCTACAATGCAGTTTTACAACTACAAGGGACATAATTATTATTCAAGAAATTTCCCTAAGTCGAGGGTTGTTGGAGGCAGTTAACAACAACCTCCAAGGAAAGAAGGAATGTTTTATTTTATAACTACTACTACGATGGAGCCGAAAAATTATGTGGCGATAAATACACTAGTTATTCATTCCAGAATAGCGAATGTACTATTTGATTCTGGTTCTACGTATTCATTCATATCTTGATACTTTAGTAGTAATATTCAAACACCACCTCAAATTTGAGAGGACAAGTTATCTGTGAGAACATCGAATGGGGAAATTATTGCTTCCATATTTTATAACTCCTCCTCGGTTAATGTTTTTGGACTGAACCTCCCAGCAAACCTCTTCATACTTACATTAGTGTAGTTCGATCCTATCTTGGGAATGGATTGATTGTCTTTATACAAATCCATCGTCATCTTTCGGGAAAGGGAGATCACTCTTCACATCAAAAATCATCCCCCGACTCATAACATGTGTAAGGAGGAAGATGAATCTCTATTATAATGATCATATAAAGTGTGGATATTTATGCCTTGTAAGCAGTCATATCTACCTAAAATGATTGAGACAAATGTAGAATCATTCTTGAAGACATTCCCATCACGAGGGATTACACTGATATATCCCATGAAGAGTTTCATAGACTTCATCATGTGTGATAGGTTGAGTTCTCAATTGAACATATGACTAGATCTCTGCCTCTCTCAAATACACCTTACATAATTGCCACTATAGATCTGGAAGAGAAGAAAAAGTAGTTACAGGAGAATATAGAGAAGGGTTTTATATGCCTGAGTTCTTCACCGTGGGGTGAGCTAGTCCTATTCTTCAAGTAGGACTGTTCAATTCACCTCTCCATTGATTATCATGAGTAAAATAAAATCTTGATAAAGAACAATTATCCTCTATCACATATATATGAATTCTTCGATCCGCTTCGTGGGGACAGTTATTTCTCCAAGGTGGACCTTCATTCGGGATATCACCAATTCAAGGTGAGGAAGGAAGATATTCCAAATACTGCCTTTCGAAAGAGGTATGGACACTATGAGTTCATTGTGATGCCTCTTAGACTCACTAATTCTTCTGAATTTTCATGTATTTAAGGAACATAGACTTTAGATATTACATCGACAAATTTGGGGTAGTCTTTATTGAGGATATTCTGATATACTCAAAGATAAAGGAGGAACATGAGGAGCATTTGATTATTATGCTAAAGACATTGCGAGGGGATACATTGTATGAAAAGTATAGTAAATGTGAGTTTTGGATAGAAGAAGTATCATTCCTAGGGATTGCTATCACTAGAAAAGGGATATCTTTAGACCCTTCCAAGACAATGGAAATTGAAGTGTGGACCATGCCAATTTATGTAATGAAGATCTGTAGATTTTTTTGGGTCTAGGAGGGTATTATCGATGATTTGTGAAGAACTTTTCATGATTTTCAAACACAATGACCAAGCTGACATGGAATGGAGTAATTTTTGTCTGGACATAGGAATGTGAAGTTTATTTCAAGGATTTGAGAAAGAGGATTATCACAAGGTCAATAATCACACTCCATAAAAGTAGAGAACCCTTTGTGGTGTATAGAGATTCTTCTAAGAAACGATTAAGATATGTGATAATGAAAAATGATAATTTGATATCCTATGCCCTAAGGAAGCTTAAACTCCATGAGAAAAACTATCCCACACATGATCTCAAGTCGGCGGTTGTGATCTTTGCGTTGAATATCTGGTGGCATTATCTCTATAGGGAGAACTGTGGGATTTATATTGACCACAATTGTCTCAAATAAATATTCACAAAGAAAGAACTTATTATGCACCTATTAAGATGGATAGATATCACCAAGGAATATAAATTCTAAATCCACTACCACCGTGGTATGGTAAAGAGGGTGGAAGATGCTCTATATAAATAGGATCATGTATCACTATCAATGGTGATAATTGAGAAAGATCTAATATTATTATATTTGAAAAGGATGGACATGGGGATCATTATGGGAAGAACATCATCAATCCTTTCGCAAATTATTTCTCAACCATCCATCTTGTAGAAAATAAACGATTCTGAAAGAAAAGATGTGAAAATTCAGAAAAGGGTAGAGGCTATCAGAAATGGGAAATCCTCTAACATCAAAATTATTGAAGAAGGAGTTGTAAAATTTGGGGCACGATTATTTATACCATCTGATCCATAGAAAAAGAAGTATCTATTGAATGATGCACTTATATCGATCTTCTATATACTCCCTAGGAGCAAAAAGATGTATCTAACTCTCCAAGAAAACGTTTTGTGGGACAATATGAAAAGGGAGACTTCTAAATATACATCAAAGTAACTGGAATGTTAGCAAGTTAAGGCTGAGTGGAAAAATTCTATGGGGATGATTCAACCACTACCCATACCTGAATGGAAGTGGGAGAACATTACCATGGACCTTTTCACTGGACTTCTAAGTAAATATAGAGGAAATAATGATATATGGGTTGTTATGGATCCTCTTACAAAAACAACTAAAATTATTGCAATTCAAAATGAGTTATTATTGGATTAACTTACATGGATTTACATCAAATAAGTTGTAAGGCTGCATGGAGTACCAATATCTACTATACCAGATCATGATTAGAGATTCAAATCAATGTTTTGAAAATATCTCTAACATGCTCTATGCCCTGAACTAAACTTCAGTACGACCTATCATCCTCAAACTGATGTCCAATCTGAGTGAACTATTCAGACACTGGAAGACATGTTAATAGGGTGTTCTATGAAATTCAAAGGAGGATGGGACTAACATCTTCCCCTGGTGGAATTCTCGTACAACAACAGTTTCTATTCGATCATCCAGATGGCACCATATGAAGCCCATTATGGGAATTGGTGTAGAACACCGGTGTGTTGGGATGAAGATGGTGATCGTAAGCTGATAGGACCTAAAATGGTCAAAGAGATGGTGGATTAGGTGAAAACCATTCAGCTACATATTAAGGCTGCCCAATGTCGACAGAAACATTAAGAATACAATCGTCGAAGATACCATGAGTTTAATGTTAGAGACACGGTATTTTTACGCATATCTCCATGGAAGAAGATCATGAGGTTAGAAAAGAAATGGAAGTTAATTACCATGTACATCGACCCCTTCAAGATCATTGATCTAGTCGGAGTTGTGGCCTATCAAAAAGCACATCGACCTACCATGATGAACATACATGATGTCATTCATGTTTCCCTCTTAATGAAGTATATACTAGACCCTTCACATGTACTCTCTTCAGAGGTGGTACAGTTGGAGGATGATGTTTTCTTTGAGGAGCATGTCGTGATGATGTTGAAACTTAGAGACAAAGTTCTACACAACAAGACTACTCATATGGTCTTGTTACTATGAAGATACCATAAGTATGAAAAGGAACCATGGGAACTGGAGTATGTAATGAAGGAAAAGTACCTCTAAATATTTTTTCCTATAATATTAAATGAAACATCGTGGGAAAAATTTCTTAAGTAGGGAAGAATGTAATGACCCAATGTTTTATAAATATAAATTCCTCTCCAATAAATATTTCATATAATCACATGAAAACACATCTTATTGAACTACTAAGTGATAAGTGACTGTTAAATATATTTTTGTCACTTCTGTGATTGGAATTTTAAAAATCTGACATACACGGTTTCAATTGGTAAGTTATTTTGAGTCCAATAAGAAAAACATAACTTTGGTGAATAGTAACATACCCTTATGAATAGTATCACACGCTTATGAATAGTGATATACCCTAATTAATTGTAAAATTAACTATGATATTATTTAAATAATATTCAATTTGAAAGTACAATATATATATATTTTTCGAATAAGTAAATGAAAGCTTTAAAACTGTTTTTTGATAATACATTTTAATTGTAATTAAATATTAAAATAATCCGATGTAGAAAATTATATTTGAAAAATGGATTTCATTTTTGGATTATACATGTCAAAAAATGGATTGGATGCATTTTTTATATTTTCAAAAATACATGAATGTTTTATGAATAGTAAAATACGATAATTTACGATAAATGCTAAATAATGGATTTATTGATTCATTGATAATGATATGCCAATGTAAGACCATTTGGATCGAAGTAACATTCATTTATTACGGTTTTTTGTCATGGAATCATCACTATTTCTGGTCATGAGGGAAAATAATAAACTAATGATTATAATATTATGAAGACCCTCCTCTCCTCCACTATAAAACCCCCCTTACTCCCTCTTCTCTTCACTAATATCAAGCATTATAACATTCCAATATTCTTCCCAAATATCTCCCCAAGTTCCTCCCCAACGTCCAAAATCCCTTAGCCTCTTCAAAATACATAATCCTCTCCCCTTAATAGGTTCTCAAAGGAGGAAGTCTCAAATGGTAAATTACTCTTTCCAATTAATTCATTTCTTTTAAGTCCATTTTCTTTTGTTTCCTTCCTCACCTCCATTCACCAAAATAGTATGATAACTCATGTAACATACATGTAGGGGAATATTTTTGTGCTAATGTGATATTTCATTACATTCTCTTCTTTCCCCACCTTTTATTTGAAACAAATAAAAGTATCATTAGTGATGTGTTAATTTAGCACATTCAAGGACAACTGTTTATCAATTTATATTATTATCTTTTATTATGGTCATGAAAAAATGTGTGTTATGGTTGAAACAGATTATTATATATGTAATATATCCTATTTTTTCTGTTATCCTTTTGTACAAATTTTTTTATGTTATAAAGAAAAACTTGTTCTTTGTAATCCAACCAATTGATTAACAAAGACATTCGTCAATATGGATTTATATAATAATTTGACAAAAATCTATGTAAACAAATCAAAATTTAAAACCATTTAACCCCATGATTCTAACTAATAGATTATAAATTCAAATCTATACAACCACATTCATCTTACATGTTTATCCAAACCTGAATATAAGCGAACAGGTCATTAAAACCAACTAATAAAACAAGCCCGAACAATGAAATTGAACCTCAAGACCAATCTAAACAATTATAAATGAACTTAAAATTATTATACTAAACCAATTAAATATAGAATTACTTCTTTAATTATTAACTAATAAACCAAATTTGTTTATTCCAGTCTTTAATAACAAGTGGAGAACACCAACATATTTAAGGTAAGGGATCCTCTCTATTTCTCCCTTAATCAAGATTGTCCTCTATGCTATACCTTTTTATGTGTAAACCCAAATGATGGGGTATGTTTTTTCACCTCCCCCAGACATCCCTCATGATTTATAAGTGATGATAATAATATTTTCTCTCTCATAAATCCCTCTTAGGTACACCCTACACCATACCAATAAACCGTAATGAAGTCTACCTAAACCTTCTTTGTTATTTCAGATTGAGTTATCTTTCATTATATCAAAGTGGGTTTATCCTATATATATATGTAAATATTATAAATGTTGTTTATTCTAAAAAAATCATTTTTGAAGACCCTTTCATCACTCCCTTTATGTGATATACTTTATTTTAAAACATTCCATCATTAGAACTTTCCAATAAGAAAACCTGTTTGAAGGAAACTTCCTAAATTTTTACTCAATTTCAAGTTCACTATATCCTCTATTTTAATCCACCATTGTATTTATAACATCATTAATTTTGTTCAAAAAAACTTCTTGGTTCAATTTCGGTTTTATATAAAATATTTTACTTTTTTCTATTTTAAAATCTCTATATTATTTTCCTTAAAACCCCACAAAAATGTTTTAGTGATAATTTTTCTCAAATACATTTCATATATGTGGTCACTTCTATTTGAAACCATCTACCATGTTATATGGATATTTTTCCTTATGAATTTCCTTGTATGCTCCAATTCCATTCTTTCATGGACACTTTCTGGATACACTAATTGGTTATGATTGATTCATGATTGTGGTACCCAATTCATTCCATGGGTATCCTTATATTTATGTGTGGTGGATTATGTATGATTATTTGTGTGGACAGAGTATTCATGAAAATGTTGTGAAGGGTTCCCCTAAATAGTGCACCAATTCATTGGTTAATGTTATGTCTCATTAAATGTGGAGTGAAATGGGATGGCAGTTAGCCTATACCCATACTAAAATGGGAAACGAGATTGGCAGTTAGCCTTGACCCTTACTAAATGGGAAATGATATTGGTGGTTAGCCATGACCCGTACTAATGACAAGTTTTTTGATTCGGCCTCATTTATATCATTCCACATTTATATTATTCCATGTTAATATTATTCCATGCTTATATGATGTGATTTTATATGTTCCATGATTTGGACATCATTATGTCATGACTCCTAGCTCATATTCTTAAGAAGAATCCCTATGCTCATTCCCTTACAGAGACTTTCAGCTCATCCCTTTGTTCATATGTTCCCCAGGGTACCTTGAGCAGATGTAAGGGCTCAAAAGAATATAGGATCTCTTTATGGATATTAAATAATGAAATTTTTTTAGCCTAATCTTTTATGTTTTATGTAATTAGTATTCCAAGACACTAGACGTAATGATCCTTGGCTTTTACTCTGATATATAATTATGCTTAAAATAATGTGATGTTATATGTAAAAGGCTTAGGTCGTTGTATTCGTAATCTCCCGAAAAGTGTCCCCACGAGACTCTAACCAATAAAACATAACCCCTTGTTGTCTAGGCCTATTAGTGGTGCTTCCAAATGGGAAAAATCCCTAAAAACATTCGGTAATAGGCAAAAAAACCCAGAAAACTGCAAACATCAGAGATCTTCTTGGGCATCTCCCAATACAACATAGCATGAACCTTTTCTAAATCCGCAGACACACCTGTCTCAGAAATGATGTGTCCTAGAAATGGAACCTCATCAATCCCAAACTGAAATTTGGATAGCTTCGTGTAAATCACATGCCCTCTTAGTGTACTCAAGAAAATATCAAGATGTTTTACATAATTTTCAGGAGTTCTTGAGTACACCAAAATTTCATCAACGAAGAGAACTTCAAAATGATCCTGATAGAGGTGAAATATCTGGTTCATTATGGACATAAACATCATTGGTGTGTTGGTCAAACCAAACAGCATCACTAGAAATTCAAACTACCAAAACATTATTTAGAAAGCTATTTGTGATATGTTAGAAGGTCTCACCCCCATATGATGGTATCCTGAACTCAAATCTAAGTGAGGAAACACCAAGGCACATCCAAGCTAATCAAAATGGTCATCGATTATAAGAAGAGGGTATCGGTTCTGAACCTTCATCCGGACCAGCTTCCTCTAATAGACACATTGGCTTATTTATCTATTACCCTTCTTAGAAAACAACACCGTAGATCCCCATGGTGATGTACTGATACATATAAATTCCTTATGCTACAATTCCTCTAACCGAAAATTTAATTATTGGAGGTCTACTGGTGCCATTAGATATGATGGAATGGAAACTAGCTCCGATCTTGGAAACAATTCAATCATAAACTCAATATATCTCTTGGGTGTAACTCCAAGAAGTCTTCATGAAACACATCCTGAAACTAGTCTACAATAAAAGGGTAGACTGGTTTTCCTTTATCCCCAGTATCTAATGTAAGGAATGCCACTTGGGCTGTGAGTTCTCCCAACTTTTGGTGTAATGGGCTTATGAGGACCACTCGTGTATCCCACTCACCACGAAGGACAAAAGTGCTTCCATCGAGAGATGTGAACATTACCTGACATCAGTAACAATTGATACGAGCTTCATATAAAAATAACTAGACCATACCCATGATTAGGTCAAATCCAAAAATATATAAGAAAAACATCCCATATAAAATGAGACCCACCAATCTCTGGAGGAAAAATCTTACACTCTTAGATGTTCTCAACACATACCCCTTAAGGAGTATCAGGGGAAATTACCCCACATGCATCCCACACAGTTATGCCCAACACAAATATGAATGAAGTTGAAATTAAAAAATTTGTAGCACCATTATTAAATAAAGAACTAGAAATAATGGATGGTACAAGAATCTTACCTCGAACAGAAGATGGTCTAAAGTCAACCAACTTTAGGTGTAACCTGAACTACATGGAGATGACCTGCCCCTTTACCCTGGGCTCCAGCCTGAGTACCCTACACTGCACTAATATTCTGGTAAGTATGATATCACCCCATAGTTCTACATTCACCTCCTATAATAGTACGACCCTTGGAGACCAAACTTCCTACCTGATACGGGGTAACCGACCACTTCCCTACACTCGACCTCTTCCTTCTATCATTCCTTGATTGTCACAATTTCTTGCAGAACCTCTACATGTGGCCTAATATACCACATGCTCATCACATGACTAGTGGTTGGGGACACTAGTAACACTTGTACCACAGACTTCCACACTGTTAATATGAGACATGGCCACTACCCATGAGAATATTACCCCCTCATCGGACTACTCTATGTACTTCTACCCTCCTGAAATATTCTAATGCGGTGCTCCTGACTATCAGGTGTTGGACCACATGCCCACCTAGCTGGCACCACATGTTCACTACCTTGATGTTTCATTTAGTATCCCCTATAAGATAAGACATTGATCCAACTCTTCAATAACCCTCTTCAGATGAATGATATTCACTTGAGATCTGATCTGGTGTCTCATCCCGTCCTATATGCATTTTGCTACAACTGTCACGTCTCCTATCAACGTTTGAACGAAGCGTCTGAGATCGGTGAAACGACTGGAATAGTCCATTAATGACATTGTCACATAAGTTAACCTTATAAAATATACATAATTATCCTATATCAAGGTTTCTTGGTTGAATTTCTCAAGGAATTTCTCTTGAAAATCCTTCAACATCATTCCATATGCCAACTCTGTTTGGACATTGATGTTCCACAAACGTTTTTCCTATCCCATCAGCATATAGGCTTCCAACATGAATCAATTTTTGAGAGGAGTCTATAGATGGTTGAAAATAGTTTGGATGGACTCTATCTAAAACTCTGTTGCTTTAGGCCCACCCTTACTAGTAATGGTCAGTGGTTTTTGCAGTTGAAACTCTCTAGTTAGCTCAAACAAACTCGGTGCAACCCTCCCTTGTTCTTATTCCATCATATGAATAAAATAACCAATTTTCTCCTAGTACTGTTCTTATCTATCTTCTTGGATCACCACACTCTCATTCTTTACTACTAGAGGGTAATTTTAAGCAACATCCTCTTATCTCTTAACTTCCACATCTCTTTGAGGTGTAATTTCTCTACAATGTGAATCATGATCTTTAAAATGCAATCATAACACATCTATGAGAAGGAAAAATATATAAGATGGCTCATAACATGCCAAAAACGAACCAATTATAATTCTCTACCCATATGATCCCACTCATAACTAGATCACTACCCTTTTCCATCTCTCTTAAGTCCATGGCTATGATGGGTATCTAATTTACATGTTTTCAATCATAATCTTTTACACTAACTCAAAACCCTTTCCATATCCCAAGTTACCCTTATGAATGGTTAACCCAGTATTATTTCTTTTTTGAGAACCATATTCTAATTACTACTTTGAAATATTAACATCCATTTTTACCCATTCATACCATCATATTAGGAACAATTTTCATTAATTTTAAGAGAACAATAACATCATAGACTTCATATCTTATACACCCATCCCCTGTGTGTTCCAGCCATAATGCATGTCACATATATACATAGGATACTAGAATGATGCATGAATACCCAACTTCTCACCCTTTTCTAGCCATGAGAAAAATATAAAAAAACTAACAAATCACAAAACTAGTGCTCAACCAAATGGTGAAATATCATCAAATATAACAACACACTACAAGAACAATAGTCCCCTCCCTGTCTGATTTGGTGTTTTCATTGTACATGGGTTAGTAACTCCCAAGAATGAGCTCATTACCAAGGCCCGAAACTTCCCTAACCTCATTTCTACCATCCTCAAATTTTAAGAAAGAGAAAAGAACCCCTCTGATAAAACATTGTAACATCCATGAACTAGAATCAACTAACCCGATGCCTTGATCCAGTTCTCCACATGACCTGAAGCGCTCCTCCCCATATCTAGAGGTTGCCGACAAGTAGCAAGGGTCTAATATGACACGATAGGAGACTATACTATCTCAACAAGAGTAATCCAAAAACGAAAATATATTAAATAATAGAACCAATAGAGAACAATCAATAACATGCCCAAATAACAAGTTCCCAAAATGGTTACAACCATATACAGTAGTAAATAAGTCATTCCAAATTATTGTGTCATGTGAACAAAACCCAAAATGAAGGACAAAGAGCAGAATCCCAAAAATGGTCTGGACTCCAAGTCTCGAACCTCACCTATACATGTCCCAGGTCTTACTAAAACCCTCTAGAATTGGGTCCCGACCTTTGTCTTCCCCCACAGGCATGAAATCTACTCGACTACCCAAGGGGAGCCAGAGCAGGGTGTGACTATAACTCAGTAGGCCACCACCAATGGTGTCTAAAAAATATCTTGCAAAAGTAGATAGTACATGAAAGTGATAAATAATGGAAATTAAATTTAAAATGTTCAATAGGTCATTGTAGAATATTCTACATTAAATTATACTACCATTAAATATAGGATCCCTATGTAGACATTTCACTGTTTAATCTATATTTTTCTTGTGTTCAATGGATTAGGAATATTCAATATTCTAAATAATATGGGAATATAAATCAAGTCTTATCTCACTAGGAATCACATTATAAAAACCTCATAATCATCAACCCAAAGCTTTAATCTGGGTGGAATGCAACTATTTGGGGAATAGAACTCAGTCCCCATCCCTAACCCATGCGTTTTGGGGTAGAGCTAGAACCTCAGTCCAAATCTACCCATGGGTGTAGTACCTCAAGTGTATACCTCACTCTACCAAGCCATGTGCACATGCTTATTTATCATTCACAACAACAAACCATATCACAAAAATCATATCCAATATCATTTACAACATCACAACAATATCAATAAATAAGAAATTAGTATTTTTTCACAACCAATTACAGCATTTATCATTTATATTACTTAACTCATTAGCCCTATTCACATTTCCCATTCTTATCTCACTAATAATATTCATGTGTAAACATAATTCATTATCATATTCCCATTATTCCCATTTAACACATTTAAATTTCAACCAACAATACCTTATCCTTTAACCACATTAGAGACAATTATCCACCCTCCATTACAACTCATTACATAAACCAATTAGTCAACTCGTTATGTCTCTATATTATTATGAGTTAATTTCACCCCTTAAATTTCTATTAGCCCAAACAAAAGGGTTGGAACGCCCCATGGGTGGCCATTATTTGGTCAAGTTATCTTACTTGCATCTCATGGAGATGAAGAGGTGTTTAATTAATTGTTTATACACCAAATACATCACATAATTCCAAAGGCACCAAGAACTCGTCAAAAGAGGGATTGAATAAAAATCCATCATGAAAATATCAACACAACCAAGGGATATAACTTCTATACCACCTACATTGAATATGTTGGACTACACACTATTAATTAAGACCATATATCCCAATTCAACAAACCTTTGAACCCTTAATCTAAAACTTGTCAGAAAATAAATGGTTTTAGATATTCAGAATGAGATAGAGAAATGGTGTGAACCCTATCTCAAATAGAGAAGAAAGGAGGAGATTAGGCTTTCTTGGATCTTAAATCCACAAATTACGGCACTCCAAACTTCATTGGATTGATGGAAAATCTCCCTTGGTAGCTCTTGGGATATTTGGTTCGTTCCTAGGGTCATAAGAAGGGAGGATGAGGAAAATACTGAGTGGACCATAAAAAACCATAATGGAATTTTCATTATTTTTATAAAAGTTTCTGGGTCTCATGGTTTACCCGCACAGTTTTCCAAACCGTGTACAAATCATAAAAAATCTACTATGTGGAAATCTATCTTCTGTATAATTTACCTTGTCAGTCTGCACGATTAGGACTAACCTTGTTTATATTGTGGGACCTTCCCAAAAAACTTATTTTCCTCCTTTTTCGTGTCTCGAACCACCAATACACCCCTGAGCCTACTTATGGACTTGGTAAAACACTTAATTGAAAAAAAGAAGGACATAAACATAATGTTTAGTGTAAAATTTCCATAATGGATATTGGAGATCTTTGAATTTTGGTTAGGGACACTTTTGAAAGGCTCAAAAATACTAATTTATAATAAAGTCACACCCCACTCAAAAGCCTAAATAAAATTCAAATTTAGAGAATGAGATGATATATGGTGTTAAACTCATTAAATAATAAATTTTATACAAGTTTCTATGCCCCTTCAAACCTTATGATTAAATTTAACTCTTAGTTAATCTATTTCATTTTAAATAGGGTAACCAATATTTCAAAATGAAAAGTGTAAAATATTTACTTATTTTATGTCGATTATATCATAAATACATAGTTTATAAAATTGTTGACTATATAATAATTATTATATATTTTTAAGAAAAATTATAATTTTTAAATAATTTAATAAACATTGTTTTCATAAACAATCAATAGTGTCAATTTTTACACTATTCAATTTATTCAATTCTAAAAAATTGAAATATAAAAAGTTAACTTTGAACCAAATATTTTATTATATAACTATGTGGTCAAGGGTATCTAGAAAATTCATTGGACATAAAAATTATTAGAAAATATATTTATTTTAATATTTTTAATTACATTTATTTGATATCTCTATTAATAAAAAAATTACTACAATGATTTTGGATAATTATTTCATATATTTATTTGTTTAGTTAAATTTAAGAATAAAATACTACAAGGAATATAAATTCAATATATTTCCTGAGAATATATGTAGTCAAATTTATCTTCTATGAAATAAAATGTTAGAAATGTTATACTTATTAATGTATGAATGTGACAACTTTAACTTTATTTTTTATAAAATAATATAAAGGTTATAATATATTCTATAAGGATTCATATGGTTACTATATTGGACTTTGGAGGATTATGGTCAATATATACTCGACCATGAAGATTAGGCCATGTGTTTGGATATTTTTATCATCATTTAGGTTTTAATAATTATTATTTAATTGATTTCTCATCAATTAAATAATTTTTACATCATCAAAGAATATGAAGTTGAAGTATTTATTTAATGAATAAAAATTAAAAAAATTACATTGATGTATTTAATTATTTTATATTTCAATGTAGTATTTTGTTTCAAGTATATAACTTGGTTATAACTATATTAAAATTATTATATTTAAATGAAATATGAGTTGGACATTTGGTCACTTTCATTGGTTATATTAATATCTATGTCATTTTCATTATCAAGTGGACATTAAATGAATATGTTTATAAAAAAAGATGTTATGGGAATAATTTTATTCATCCAATGGGATTTTGTTAGGTTTAAGATAATTTTAGTGTACTTATCATATTATTTGTTAAACCAATTAACTTGATTTACCTTTAACTATGGTAAATAAATATTATCGTAGTTACTATACCTATTGAGAAAAAGGCTACATATTTACATAATTTGGACCTTATAATTCCAAATATGGAATCCATTTTTTTAAATTCAAATCACAGAATTGGAAGAAAATATTTTGAAATTAATTCCTGAAGCCAAAACCAGAAAGAGGTTTTTAAGAAGTTAAAACTATCAAAAGATTGACATGTGTATTTGTCCAATTTAAATTTAAAATTACATACAATGAAAAACATTGAATTAAATGATATAAAATAGTCCTACTACACTTTAAACCAAATTAAAAATATAATTTAACTATATAAATAATTTATATTAATTGGCAGTTTTCAATTAAAATGTACTATTTATTTACTATTCATTAAAATATTAATTTAATCAGAAAAATAAAAAATTTCAAAAAAATTATTTTCTTATGTAAAACTTCGAAATAAGATTTTTATTTGGTAAAATAGAATATAAAAATGTAAAAAACATGATTTGAAATGGGTGTTCCATCATAAGGAAGCAAAACTACAATTTATTTGGTAAAATAGAATATAAAAATGTAAAAAACATGATTTGAAATGGGTGTTCCATCATGATTTGAAAGTACATAAGATGAATGATATGGTTATATAAAATTAAAAATTTAGTTAGTATTATTCATAAAGGATAGTTTATATTCCATTAAATAAAAATATATTAATAATATATCGTTGTTTTGTGAAACTGGGTATTGCGTACAACACAGGCTATCCTGGAAGGTCACTCTTGCATTTATTGCAAGACAATTCAAGGTAAATTTTAGTCAATATTCCTTTATTTTGGAAAATAATATAATCCAGACATCGTTGTTTTATACATTGAACAAAATCTATACTCAGTGTTGGGTGAAATTAATTCTATCAAAAGAAATTGAAATTGTCTGTAAAAGAACACAAAATGTTTGTTTCATATACTACAAGCTAATACAATGTGGCAAATAGTGAATGATAATCATGGTGTAGCATGCAGAAAATGACATTAATGAAGTTAAAAATAATATATATCATAAAATCTTCAGGTGTTACATTCTACCCCGTTAAAATGAAGTTATCCCTCAAAGTTCGTTGGGGTTATAAATGGTTTTGTATTTGAACGTTTCTTTCACAGAAACCCACATTGTTAAAAGGATACTAAAACTTCATATTTATATGGAATGTTAGAAACATAATTATTTCTAATTATAAATCATCATTAGGTTTCCACATAGGAGAATATAGATGTGAAGTGAAAAAATGGTTATGGAAGAGAAATCTAACCATCACGTTCTGATTGATATTGATAGAGAATAAGGTTTGGAGAAATTTAACTACTAGAATTTAATAAATTCGAGATGGTTTAAAGGAACTTATAGTTCATCCAGTATGAAGGTACTGGGATTACATTTTTGGTTTCAATATCTTTTTTCTAAAGTTGAAGAATTTTTACATGAGGAGAAATACTCAATTTCATGAAAATCTCAGCATTGGTCCTTCCCTGAATATTTTCTTCTGCATCTCTTATTTAATGAATTGAAGTTGAATTTTCCATTCATGAAGTGTTATAAAAAAATTCTATATAATGATAGTTAATTCCATCTATATCAATAAAAAGGTTAGAACATGTTATCAAATATGAATAAGTCCATGTATAGTTCTATAATAAATTAATCTAAAAAGCTTCAATTGGAATATTAATTATACTATTCATAAATGGATAACATTACAATCCTTCCAAAAAAAATATAAAACGATAGAAAGAGGTGAACTAAATCAACATATAATTTGTCTGGCATACCTAATTTGGATTTTCTTGGTTGGCACATTCCAAACATGTGAATACCTTAATCATATATTCTCTTGTAACATGATAATAACCTAAATTACAATATAACCTTTTTAAATCCATTCATTCTATCAAAATCATCTTTTTCCACACATAAAAAATACTTAAATATTTATATACTCAATCCAAGATATCACATTATTCTTATATCATTCATGAGATCATTATTACTATCAAACATCTCTTTATCTCTTTATCCCTTCATTATGAACATATCATGTGCTTTCCAAAAATAGTTCAATCACTTTTCATAGTTACTGGTTCCATAAAATTTTGGAAAAAAAATTGATCTATACATATATTTTCCAATACTCCATAATACTATAAATGATATTCCACAACACTATTTTGGAATCCCATTACATAAACACTTAATAAATCCACCACTTTGTTGTCATACTCTACACCACCAATAGTGATCACATGTGACTTCCCTTTGCCTATTTCCCTAAGAGTATTCTGACATCAATTATCATTAACCCTTAGATTATGGAATTGGTTAAAATAATACCCCATTTCCTTTCACTTGTATCATTTAAGTGTTTGAGGTGTGTTATATATAGTATTTTATTAATTCTCTTTATTAGATTTTTTTTCGCATTAATTCAGCACTCAGAAGCTCGATGAATTTCTTTTCCACACTTGAAACATTTTCCAGTCCCTTTAATACAATCTCCACCATACTTATTCCCACACATTCAACATAAGTAAACCTTCATCATCTTTTCAAAAAAATTTAGATTTTCCCTTGAACTCTATCATTAGTTTCTTGTCAAAACCATGAGATAGATATGTAACACCAACTTCCTATTCTACCTTGACAGTGAAAAACACAATCTCTACATAGCTAGTACTACCTCTTATAGCTAATGAACTTCTAAGATACGGTTTGATGCCACTAAAAAATCAATAAACCTTAATTTCAGGTTAGATGATAAATCTAGAAGCTACCTTGCAGGTCTTGTAAAATATATATCATATGTACCAACAGATTCATCATCCTTTCACTTAAGCTAAAGAAACTCCTTTTCAATATTTTTTTGATGAATACAAGGGAATTACATTTTGAAAAACAAGATAATGAACTCATCTTATTCCATGAATTCAATTCATCTTGCTACCTTGTATTCATAATTAGTGTTCACCACTAGTATGTTTCATCTTCTAAATGATAAACCAGCAAATTGACTTTTTCATGTTCCGAAAAATGAAGTATGGAAAATATATTTTTAATTGAACTGATCCATTGTTCAGCAAAAAGTGGATCATAATACCCACTAAAATAAGGTGGGTGTTTCCTCTGGAAGGAATAAATAGAATTTTGTTCCCTTCTCTGATCATTTGGAAGTCTAGAATGATTCATAGCTTTTGTAATTTTAGAAACAATATTTTTCATTCCATCTCCCATAACATTTGGTTGTTTAAGTGGAAAATAATTTCATTGACTAGTTCATTGGTCATTAACATGGTTCCTTAAGGTTCCAATCACTTTCTCAAACACAAAAATAATAGTGTGAGAGGAAAAATCATAATAGGAAAAGAACATAATCAGGGGTACTTTAAATCACTAACATCATAGGTTTAATCCTTGTTTATTAATGACCATTATCATAATTCTAGGACTATAAACTATAGTTATACCTATCCATAAGTTCATCCCTATACATACCGTGTAAATATCTCTTGGTATCTCACTATTGTTTTCACATCCAAGATTCCAAAGGGTGACTAACCCATCAGTATGATACCAAATATAA
The DNA here is from genome assembly GCA_963277665.1 of Viscum album. Classification (NCBI taxonomy): domain Eukaryota; kingdom Viridiplantae; phylum Streptophyta; class Magnoliopsida; order Santalales; family Viscaceae; genus Viscum; species Viscum album. The sequence goes on along the minus strand of OY728125.1, from coordinate 643,292,374 downwards.
AGACCCATGTTTGATGTACATGGACATTACATTACTTTTGCAGAATACTTAATACATGTCACCAAAAGATGCCTAACGAAAGTATTAGTTTAGTGTCATTGGAAAAATTGAACATAATTTTCTATATTGGTGAAATATCTACAACAACTCCCATAATGATATTTCCCTTTTTTCCAACATAAAACCTTTCTTTCATATCTTAGGGAAAATATAACATAAAAGGGATGAGCTCAAATTTTCAATAAGGGTCAACATTGAGAGCATAGAAAAACCCAAATATAAGAATGTAAAAACATGAAAATAATGTTTAAATATCAAAATCATGATGATGTAAATAAATATTGGTAGTTCATAGGGAATAGATTATAAAGGAATATTAACCATGATAAAACAACATTGCCATAAAACAATGTATTTTGGAAAAAAATAAACACATAATATTATTTCCATAGTTGACAAGGAATTTTTCTAGGAACATCATAGTAAATAAATTCCCATTGCTAAACTAGGTTTACTTATCATTCCATCCAGGTATTACTGAACTAGATTTACTTCCCATTCCAACCCTATATTATAGAACTAGATTTACTTATCATTCCAACCCTCTATTACCAAACCATATTTACTTGATTTTACAGTCATGTCTATATCATGAGATATAAATCATTACCCAATGAATTGGAGGGAGATATAGGTCCCATCCATCTTATAATGAAATAATTCTTACACAAAAACATTAATCATTCATTATAGCATAACCCATGAAATAAAATGGGGTTCTTAAATGTCATTCCATCAGAACATAATCCATATAAAATAAATAGATTTCATAAAAATAATTCCATCATAAAAAAATAAAATAAAAGTAATATTATTGATAGAAACATAACCCTATGTCATCTTAGATGAAAAATAATTTTGAAATAACAATTGAGATTAATTCCTAAAGAAAATATCCTTTCTTCAACAAAAATATTTTCTATTCCCAAAATTCTGTGAAATTTTAAAGGAAAAGAATGTAGTTGAAAATAAACATTAAATTGTGGAGAGTAATATTCAAGGTAATAAGGTGTTATGAAAACGTAAAAATAAATTCACGCTGTATAAGTTAGAAGAATAGTCTCCCTGTACTTCTTCTGGGAAAGTCAAAAAGTATCTCAAGTCGAATTACAAAAAAAGATTCTATTCATAAAATTTAAAAAAAACACAAATGGGTAAAATTAACATTAATATTTTTTATAATAATATAAATGATATTAAATAATTATAAAACATGGATGTGGATAATAAATATACACCAGTAAATACTTACGGTTTAACAATCTCAAATAAAAATGAGATTGGAAAATTATCTCATATCTTAGGTCTGAAATACTTCATATATGACCGAAACTTGTGTATAATTATTTAGATAATGTTATTAACTTATTCCAGAATCAAGGTCATCATATATGGTCTTATTCTCCTTTGATTGTATTAATTCATTGTTACTTGTTATTTGGGTTTTAACTGCTTTATGATCATATTCTTATTTTGTCGAAAAAGTATCAGTTACCCTTATTAGGTCATATTTATATAATTATAAAATTATATTAACATAATAAATTCTATATTTATTCATTATGTACGTTTATAAAATCATGCTTGAGTGGTTATCATGTAGAACAAATAACATCGCATCATGGAGATGGTATTCTTTACATACGCACAAGCGACAATATCATTACTATAATTGTTGAATGGTATTTATTTTCCTGGTGTACTCTACTTCAGAATCAATATCATTTTATAAAAATCATATATAGTAATTACAACCATTTTAAAATGATCCATGTATGGTGGTGGTGAGAAACATATTACACCACTACATAGAGACTATAAGTCGTATGTACGCACGCATTGTGATTTCATCTTTCATTGGATGGATAGAAATTTGAATATGGTTTTTTCATAATTATAATAAAATATAATTATATAAGTGCTACTGGTGTTTTTTTTCTATAATTAAACAACTCATTAAGTAGAATTATAATTATAAGGAAATATTAATGAATTGGTATAGGATATTACCACTTCTTTAATGTGATCTTTTTTGATCTCTTCTTAATTGAAATAGAATTGGTGTTTTGAGAAGACCAACACCTATATAATGTAACTTGGTAAGATGGTAAGAGAAATGGTTAGGCTATGGTTGAACTGGAAGAATTAATTAGTTATAGATAAATTAGAGAAGAGGTTCCCTTTTATAATTGAGGTGAGAGGCACTTTTGGAATCCTCAAAAATATTAATTTATAATAAAATAAAACACACTAAAACTACCAAAATTTACCAATTTAGATGATTAAATGTGATAGAGTCGTAATATCATCAAAATTAAATTTTATACATGTTTCTATATCCATTCTAACTTTATCTTTTCAATTTAAAACATAGTTATTCTATAAGGATCCAAATGGTCAGTAGATTTACCGATGGATGATTATGGTTGAGATATAATCAAAAAATAATATTTGGTCATGTCATTAGACATTTTAATGTTTATTAGGATCTTAATAAATATTGTTTTTTTGTTTTCTCATCAATTAGTTTATTTTTACATCATCAACGAATAAGACGTTAAGGTAATTATATATTTCCTAAAAATTTAAAATAAAATCCCATGATGTAGTTAATTATTATATATTCCCATGGACTATTTATTTGAAAATATAACATATATTTATAGATATATTAAAATTATTTTACTTATAAGAAATTTTATATTGACATTTTTTCACATTCATTGGTTTTATTAATATATATGTCATTTTAATTATTGAGTTTACATTAAATGACTATGTTTCGAAAAACATATGGTAAGAATAGAATTATATTCATACAATTTATATTGGACGGTTTTAGGATAATTTTATTGTCCTTAACAAATAATTTGTTTTACCAATTTACCCTACTTACCTTTAATTGTGTAAAATAAAAATTACCGCAAATAAAATTCCTATTATGAAAATATAGAAGTGACATTTTCAAATAATATGTAACCTTTCATTCAAAATATGTAATCCATTTTTATAAATTAAAATCACATAATTTTCATAAATTAATTTAAAATTAATTCCTGTTGTCAAAACCAGAAAGCGGGTTTTTAAAAGTAAAAACTATCAAAATATTGACAAGTTTTTATGCTCAATTTAAATGTAAAACAATATATAATGACCAATATTGTATTAAATGATAATTATATAGTCTAATTACACATTACAAAAAATTAAAAATATAGTGTAACTATATAAACAATTTAGATGAATTTGCAGTTATGAATTAAAATACTATATTTTTTAATATTCATTAAACTATGAATATTATCAGAAAATACCAAAATTTAAATGAAAGTAAATTTTGATGTACCAATTAAAAATAAAATTTTTATATTTTAAATTTATAATATAGAAGTGTTAAAATCTATATATTAAATGTGTGCGCCATTAAAATTCAGCAAAATTGTATTTTTTTTAAAATACTTCTTTTATTCGAAAAATTAAATTTCTTCTTATATTATTCACTAAAAAATACATCAGATGAATGTTAATGTTATATAAAATTCAAAATAAGGTGATTAATATTCATAATGTCTAGTTTATATCCAAATAAATAATAATATTTTAATAATATTTTATTGTTTAGTGAAACTAGGTATTACGTACAATGCAAGCTCACACCTTGAGGCACAGTTTGTTTCATGCTAGGAGGTGCTGCCCCTGTTGTTTGGATTTGGTTTTATGGATTTTGGTCCTTTGAGGCACAGTTTTATGTCTTGCTTCCTTGAAGTCCTATTAGGTTCCCCTTTATCCATAAAAGGGGTTTATGATATAATAAAAAATAATTATTTTCAGTCAGTACAATGCAAGCTATCGAGGAAGGTTGCTCCTGCATGTAATGCAAGACAAGTCAGTGTTACATTTAGTGAAAGCTTCCTTTGGTGTTGTTTATATCATAAAAAATCATGTTTATTTCATACATTTAATAAAATATATACACAGTGTTACGTGAAATGAATTATATCAATGTAAATTGAAATTGTGTGTAACACAAACCTTGAATATAATTTCATATAATGAAAGATAATGCGGTGTTTTTTATAGCACAAGATAATATTGGCGTGGCATAAAATAGAAGAGATCAATGAAATTAAAAGTAATCTATCTCATAAAATCTTGGGGTGTTACAGTCAAAGAGGGGATGCTCTTAAACCATGAAACATCACTCATTATACCCATTCCCACCTAGATCCATCAAATTACAGCCCATATATCACACCTTTCAGTCCCCCTCATGAGCCTCTATGGATTTTCCCACCCATTCCTACATCATCATATCATTTTTCCTCTTATTACCATACCTTGTCTATGATTAGAACAAGAATGTTCCCACCCATGCCTTAATTACCATCCCATTTAGACTCTTATTCCAATACAATATATACACTGACGCGAAGGATGTTACCACCCATGCCACCTTTATTATCTCTTTTAGCCTCTTCTTACCATATCGTATCAACACCTCCTCCTGGGATTTCCCCATTCATGCCACCATACCCATATCCTTTGATGTATCCACAACCATACTAACTATAACCTTCCATATCTACACTACCTACACTTCCAACTATCCATCTAGGATATAATGATTATGTTCATTTATCTTCAACTCTAGTGACACCATATCACCAAGAACATGCAGTGGAATATAGAAATCCTTCGGGGCTAATTATCCAGGATAGCCTATGGATCTATCAGAACCTATTGAGTAGCCCGCATCAGGTTTTTTATTATAATTATGCAAAATTATATCACTTAATTTTGTTTAGTGTTATTCCATGACTTAATTGTCCTTTTTTCCATTTTATCTTATTCGGTGGGATCTTATAGTAGGAGAAGTGGGCACACCCATATCTGGGAAGCTCATAATTGCAAAAAAAAACAATGGTGGATTACAATGAAAATAATATGAGTATATTTAAAAATAATAGGTAGTGTAGATGTTTCTTGAAAACATTGGTCAAGTACAACGATATCATTCCGATGGATGTTTTCTCATAGAGACATATCAGTAATGACATAAAGGAAAAATTATGGGTGTAGCTATGGTTAAGAAAAGATTATATATTTATATCTATATTATTTTTTAATATATATAAATTAATATGTTCTTTTCATATTCGGTTTTACTTTCTCGATGGTGAAGGTGTTATGGTTGGAAGGTTGATGGATATTAGGGAGTTATAACGATAATATAAGGAATAATTATTTTTTGGTTGGATGAGTATTGTTTGTTCTGATTGAGAGGTTTTACCACTATTCACCGATGAAATAAACAATATAAAAAATGATCACATAATGTAATAATTAAGAGTTTAATGTATTCCCAATATTTATTGGTTTGCATATAAACATTAATAGTTTATACTTGTATTCAATTTTTTGGAACATGTCATGATAAAACAAATAAAATAAATATTCAATGATGCATCTACACCCATTGGGGAACACTATAATTCCTGAGCATGGGAAGCACCAAGAACATTAATAAGAATAGAAATAATGTCTACATTAATTTTTTTTACATTGTTATTTATTCATGTTTTCATGCCTTATTTTTTATTCAGCATTTATTTTTGATATTGGAAATCTCTAAATTATGTCATATTTTGTTATTAAATAATTATGATATACCATAACAACATTAAGTTTAAACATGATAGAGTGGGTCTTTTCATCAAGAACCGAACAATGAGATAATTGTTTTTTTTAAATATGATATATAATTATTTTATAAAATGATTCAATCCCCTAAGAAATGTGATATATTTTCCATATCATATATTACTTAGGAGACAACATCCTTAATATAATTAAAATATTAACATTAATTATTATTACTGTTGTCAACATCATTGGTTCATATATTCATATTCAAATGTATGAGTTGCACATTGTCTTTAATACTAAATATGTTATTTTTAAAAAGTACAAAAATTTTGAAATTTAATTTTTATTATATTATGATTTCTTATCCTTAAAAGTATTGTAATTCCTCTTATACGGACCTTTCTTGCAACATGAGATTTAGAAATCCACTTTCTTATTTTTAACCATTTGAATCATTTACTTCTTTTACAAATGTTGATGAGGTATAATTGAATATGATCCTATAATAGTATTTTGAGCTTTCTTCGTTGATTTGTACACCATAAGGGGTGAAAAAATAGGTTCCCACTAATCCTTATCAGCATAGAGAAGCATAATCAAATGTTTCATTAATTGATTTAACATATTTTTCATTAATTAATATAGAGAATCTAGAATGTTTGGATTAGAATACTATATAAATATAAAACATCTTATACAAATGAAATAACCCTTTTTATAACTAATCCTTATACATCAAAGAATTATGGACTGAACAAAAGATAAATACTTTTTCTTCTATTATAAAGTTGTTATATGAAATGAAAATATCATTAATCCAAATCTAATATTTCTCATATTTTATTTATTATTGATGAGTTATCATAGGGTATGATTTGATGTTTTTCTATTTCATCTTTATCAGTCTAAAAATATAATATTAAATGTCTTAACATAAATTTGACGGACTAGACATGCATAAAATTTAGTCATCCTTTTTAGTTTGAATTGCACATTGAAGCTGCTTATTTGGATATGGGGATTCCAACACTTTATTGAAAATATCAATTTAGTGTTATATAAAAAAATATATTATAAACCTCATCAAAAAATTTCTAATATGATAATATCCATTTTCAATGAATTCCAACATTTTTTAGTTTGATTTTATTTCCATTTTCAGCACAATATAAAAGATGATATTTATTGAATGTTCATAATGAGCAGCTAAAGTTATTCATTGTTTATAATTATCTTTTTAATGAATTTTTCATCAATGTTTGTCACATGATTAAATTTATGAATTTTTCATCAATTAAAAATGTTTCTCACATATATTAGTATTCATGATTATAAAATTTTTATATTATGAATATATGTATACTAATCAACGTAATTTTTAACAAGCGATATTAGGCATCGAAGGCCCTGTTCCTCAGGAAAATTTATTTTTCTCAAGTAGGAAGAAATTTGATGGAAGTAATGTAAATGAAGAATATTAAAAAAAACGTTGTAATTTAATTGTAAATAATTAAATAATTTATATAAAATTTAAGTTAAATATGTTGTTTATATTTTCAAAAAGTCTTCTATGGAGGCCCTCAGTGATAAAGAATATGTTAAATTCATGCTAATTGATAATTTGAGTTGGGTATTTGGTGAGGAGAAACATTGGAGACACTGATTTCAACCCAATAAAAACATCACCCCCCTGGGTATTGGTCCTCATAGGGATCCTCTCAAACCACTCAGACCCCCAACATACAAAGAACATATACAGAAGTCAGTGAGGAAAAAATAGATTTATAGGAGCATGAAATATGTAAACAGATCACCGAACCCTTCAAGAATGTTATTTCAGTTAGAATTCAATAACATTTATTAGAGGTTGATACTACTACTGATTCATATATATAACCAATGTTCTCTTTTAAGGATTCCATAAGAGATGTTTATGATGTTTCTAATAGTGTATGAGGTTATGTTAGTTGATATGATGATGTTTATGATGATACTGTTGATGATGATGTTGTTGTTTTTCCATATTATGCTGTTGTTGATGAGAAAGTTACTATTGGTGATGTGGATGAGGAAGTTGGTGATGTAAAAGGCATCGATCACCTCCATTGTAACATCCCAGGTAAATAGAGAATAAGAAATATTTCATATTTATTAATATTTGTGAATTAAATATTAATTTTACTTTAAAGGGGTTTCTATGTTCGATACCGTACCTGATACGCAACAACGGGTTTTTTTAAATATTATGTCACACACTAATAATATAAAATTATTTTAAATGGTAGTTAACTTTTAGATGTTGTATTGGCAGGAATGAAAATAACTAACTAAAATATTATTATACATGTTTGTTAAATGTATTTAAATTTATCCAATAAACGTCAGAGTCTTAAAATGTGAATGAATCTAATTTTGAGCATAATTTACATTAAAAGGTCGATTTACGACCTTTTAATGGAAAAACCTCTTTAAATATAGTTTTGATCACTTTAATAAATTTTAATTGACAATATAAAATCCGTTTTTAGAATGGGGACCTCAAAATTTAATTTTTCAAATTTTTGGAATATTTCTGACAAACTTCATTTTTAATGAATAGTGAAAATATTGTATTTTAATTCAAAACTGCATTTTAATATAATTTATTTATATAGTTAATTTATCTTTTTAATTGTTTTTAAAGTTTAATTAAATTATATTTTTACCATTTAATCCAATTTTGGTCATTGTAATTAATTTCACATTGAAATTGGACATAAACAAGTATCAATCTTTTGATAGTTATTGTTTCTAAAAGACACGCTATTTGTTTTGATAACGGGAATTAATTTAAAAATTAATTAATGCCACTTCTATGTTTTGAATTTGGAAAAATAGACATCATTTTTGAATTCGAAATATCAAATATAGATTAGGCTTAATTTTTGTTATTTTTCTGAAAAACTTCAATTTTTGATGAATAGTGAAGCCACTTAGTAGTAGTTAAAAAATTGACTTTTTCATTGAAATGAAATTTTACCACTTCTGTGAATTGAATTTCAAAAATCTAACATACATGGTTGTTATGAAGAAGTAAACTGAGGTTCAATAACATGAAAATAATTTTTTGTGAATAGTAACTTATGACTTTTACTTACCACTGTTAAAGTTAAATTGGGTAATTCAAGGTTAAAAGAAAATTATAATAATTTAAAATTACATTAAAACTTGTCCTAAAAATATTGGATGAGTCATGGACGACCATGGGCATCATTGGGTCTATTTTGGGATCCCATGGAGCCACTTATGAAAGATAATGACACATTAGATTAATTAATTTAATGTAAAGGAAAAAATGACATAAACAAAAATCATTTAGTAAATTAATTTTTCTATGTTGTTATATATTTTATATTTTAGACTATAAATATTAATTGGAATGATTAAAAAAATTCCTACATCATGGTATATTTTTTTATAATTTTTAGACTTCCAATAAACTAAATTATTCATGACACAATAATGATGCAGTACTTACCTCATTAATAAATGATTTAAATAAAGAGGATTATAATTATTAAAATATTATAAAAAACATATCCAATTATTATTGGATGAATTTATTTCGAATATGAGTATTTTTATATTATACTATAATGATTTTTGGACATTTATAAACCAAATATCATTATATATTAAAATTATATTTTCACAGTTTTCTAAAGAGCCCCTCCTCCCCTTATAAAAAGAGACCATTTCTAACCAATTCATCACACCTCTCAAGCCTTTTGGATCATCCTAACTCTGCCCAATTTATCTCCCTACATCCCTATCCTCCTCCTAGATGTCTTAACTTATGCAGAAGTCCCTTCAGGAAGTACTTTGGTTCAAACCAAAGGGAGTTACCCAAATTAAAGGTAACAATTTCTTTTAAATAGTTTTCATTTATTTTACTTCCCAACCCCTAAACTCTTCTTATTACTTTCTTTTGTAAAAACACCATTATCCTCAATATACTAGGATGTTTTTACTAGAAGTATTAGATCTACACTTACACAATCCTCCATATAATGGATGAAGAACATAATGTTTTTGTAGATGCAAAACTAACGATTCACAAAACGATTATTGTTCAAATATCTCCAACAACCTCTCATTGGGGACATTATGATGGCACTGTATTTATATATGATATATATAATTTTTATGTTTTCATTATTCTTATGTAATTTCCATTTATATCATACCTTTATTGTTTCCATTATGGTTAAACGCGATAATTTCATTTGAGGAAGTACAGACTACCGCCCCCTCAAAGTGATATGACTCGTTCATACCATATGTGGTACGTATAAAGGATAGATTTAATGATATTATATATAATAAAATACTGGAATTATAATACTGCTTTTTATCATTATTTTTTAATTCAATTAAATATGAAATAGAAATGGAAGTAGCGTTCGTGCGTACGTATGACTTACCGTCTCCATGAATGGTGCATTTCATTCCATAATTTTAAATGTTATTTACTATTATAAATACATGTATATGATGGATATATATGATATATAAGACATCCAAATCAGGAATACCATTCTGGATATAATGATCCTTTGAACACATGAACAACATGTGATTATAAGAAGCCCATTTTTGACCTAAGAACCAAATATCGACAAAACGAACATTATTCACTTAAATTATTACATAATGTTTATTACATGGTAATAAGTATTATAAAAGGAATAATAAACATGGAAATAGTTCTTAATAAAGTAGAAATTAACTTTACTTTATTATTCAGTAGATTAAAGAATGATTGAGTCAAGTCAGACACTAGGTAAGGGGCATCATATAAATCTCCTTTCACTGAGGCATATTTTGTTTTAATACACGACATTCTTTTATACGCTATATAAACACCCTTGACTTTTCAAAGGGAATATTTTTCTACTAAGCGTTTTACTAAATGACAAAAAGGAATGTTTCTTTTATCATAAGTGGTGATAAGGACCTTTTTCGCCACCGTGAGTATTATTTGATCTTTGGCTTCCTCAACAAGCCAAAAAAATTTTAAAAGAAAATAAATACCATATACTCTTTTATGTATTTTGGTATTGAAAATTGTTTTGATAAAGGATTTTTTTTCAATATATTTAAGTGATATATTTTGATTGAAATGTGGAAATTTTTTCTTTCCTTTGTATTTTATTATGTCTTATGATTTTATAATGGTACTTGGACATTTGACAGGTTGTTAAGTGATAAACCAAGTAATGGGTGGTGTCGGGAATACCAGGATGGGTGGTTACATTATAACCTCCAATGCATTGGGTATGGAAGTCAGCTATATGGCTATTCCATTTAGTGATATGTGTCGAAGTCGACCGTATGGTTATTCCATTTAAGTTTTTTTATGTCCCAAGTTACCTTTATATGTTATGTGTTCATTATATGGGTTTTATGGTAATATTTTGGTTATAAAATGGTAAGTAATGATCATTTATTTAGTGAAGATTATTTACTACTTCGTAAAGGTGAATAGTATTACTTATAATAAAGTATTCATGGTTTACCTATTGTTTTGAAAGAACTAACAGTTTTCCTTCTTTGTGTATCCCTTATTGGGCTTTTAATGATCATCCCAAGTTTTTTAAAAGTTTTTCACAGTGCATAGTGTGGAATATGGTCAAGGATGGGATCAAGGACAAGTCATGCTACCTTAATCATGGATCTAGACATGACTGTTTTTTTCAAGAGTTCATGTTTTGTAAAAAATGGGAACTGTGTATAAGTGTCTACTTTATAATCTTTTGAGATGTATTAGTTATGCCCTAATTCTCTAAAACTCTAAACCTAAAAAGATCATGAATGTGAATTATTCATTTAATTCTATATTATTTAAGGTTTAAGGCTGGGTCCTAATAGTTGGTATCAGAGGTCGGTTTAGATAACTTTAAGAGTTCAGGTATTGTTAAATAAATGTCCAAAAATTAATTTATGGTAATATTGAAATGATATAGCATTTACAGATTACCATTTTGATTCTCCTAATATATTTATGTGTAATTAATGGTTTCCATTGAAGAAACAAAACAGGTTTTTGGGAAGACATACATAGGGAAATGACCTTTCATATCAGTATCCTAAGATGGTCAGAATTAGAACTAAACATTTTGTTGCAGTGATGGCTCGTTTGACTCAGTTGAATAATGTATGTTGTTTTTATTGATGAAATTTTGGATTATTCAAAAAGTAAAGAGGAGCATGAAAGTCATTTAACTATCTTCATTAAAGCATTAAAAGAAAATAAATTGTTTGGGAAATTCAGAAAGTGTGAGTTTTGGTTACAAAAAATATCATTCCTTGTTCACATTGATTCAACAAATGGCATAACAGTTGATCCTGCTAAAACAAAAGTTGTTAAAGAATTACCAAGACCCACAAATATAATTGAGATTTGTATTTTTCTTGGTTTGGTTGGTTATTACCAGAGGTTTGTTGAAAAAGTTTCACAGTTATCTAGTCCAATGACTAAGTTAACACAAAAAGGTGTTAAGTTCATTTCCACAAAATAATGTAATGATTGTTTTCAGGAATTGAAAAGAAGATTGGTCAATGCTCTGGTTTTGGCACTACCATCAAGAAATTGTGAGTTTGTTATCTACCGTGATGCTTCATTGAAGGGACATGGATGTGTCCTTATGCAGGATGATCAGGTAATTGATTATACTTCATGTCAGTTGAAACCTCATGAGTTAAATTACCCTACACATGATTTGTAATTAACTGGTATTGTTTTTCCTTTAAAATTTTGGAGGCATCATTTGTGTGGAGTAAAGTATGAAATATATATGGATCAAAAAAGTTTTAAGTATATATTCACTAAAAATGAATTGAACATGAGAAAAAATATATGGTTGGGATTAATCAAGTTTTATTATTGCACGATCCATTACCATATAGGAAAAGCAAATAAAGTGGTTGATTCATTGAGTCGATAAAGTAATGCTTCATTAACTATGATACATATGGAACAAGATCCTTTGTTTTTTGTTTTGATGATCTTTGGAATATATGTTTTTGGTGCAGAAAATTCTTCTATTTTGTATCAGGTGTCTGTGAGATCATCTCTATCAAATAGAAGAAGATAATGAGTTAAAAAATGTAGATTTTGTTCATAAGGGTAAGATGCATGAATTTAACATTGATAATGATTGTGTTTTGGTGTTTGGAAAGAGAATAAGTGTGTCTTGTGATTCACTATTGAAGAATGATTTGTTATGTGAATCTCATAGTTCTCCGTTTTTAGATCATCCTGGTAGTACTAAGATGTACAGAGATCTTAGATAGTATTACTGGTGGGATGGAATGAATATAGATATTGTGGATTTTACTGTGAAGTGTTTGACTTTCTAGTAAGTTAAAGCAGAGAAGAAGTTACAAAAACATATTCTTCATTCCTTACTAGTTCCAGTGTGTTAATGGAAAAATATATCCATTGACTTTGTTGTGAGATTACCAAAAACATCTCGAGGTAATAATTCAATCTGGGTTATTATTGATCGATTGACTAAATATTATCATTTCCTTCCGATTCGAGATACATTGTCTTTAGATCAACTATATCGGTTGTATGTTAAAGATATAGTTAGGTTGCATTGATTTCCTCTCCCCATTATATTTGATCAAGATCCCATGTTTACTTATAACTTTTGGAAAGGTCTTCAGAAGTCATTGGATACTGAATTAAATTTTTTTACAACTTTTCATCCGCAATCAGATGGGTAGTCAGAATGAACAATTTATCCCTTGGAAGATATGCTACGTGATTGTTCATTATATTATCATGGATGTTGGGACCAACATCTTTCTTTGGTAGAATTTTCATATAATAATAGTTTTCATTCCAGTATACAGATGGCTCCATTTGAGGCATTATATGGAAATCTTTCTTGACCTCCACCTTTTTGGGATAAAGTAGGTGAAAGGAAGATGATGGGACCAAAATTAGTAGAAGAGATGGCATAGAAAGTTCAGTTGATTCAGAAGCACATGAGAACAGATCGGAGCAGACAAAAAATTTATGTAGATAACCAGATGAAGGATCATTCTTTTGAGGTAGGTGATCATGTTTTTCTCAATGTTTCGCCATTGAAATGTGTGGTGCGTTCTGGTAAGAAGGTAAAGTTCAGTCTAAGGTTCATTAGAAATTATGAAATTCTAGAGAAAGTTGGATCAGTTTCCTATAGAGTTGATTTACCTCCATGTTTATCCCAGGTACACAATGTTTTTCATGTTTCGATGTTGAGATAGTATATACCAGATCCATCTCATGTTTTGAGCCCACATGTAGTTTAGTTGGAAGAGAATCTCTCTTATGAAGAAGAACCGGTCCAGATTCTTGACTATAGAGAGAAAGTATTGTGGAATAAGGTAATTAACCAGGTAATGGTTTTTTAAAAAACTATATGGTTGAAGATGCAACATGGGAATCTGGAAATGCTATGAGGGATAAATACCCCCACTTATTTTGATAAGTAAAATTGCGAGAATTCTATTCCAAAAAGGGGGGAAGGATGTAACATTCCAGGTAAATAGAGAATAAGACAAATTTCATATTTATTGATATTTTTTAATTAAATATTAATTTTACATTAAAGGGGTTGCTATGTTCGATAGCGTACCTAATACACAACAACGAGTTTCATTGAAATCTTACGTTGCACACTAATAATATAATATTATTTTAAATAGTTGTTAACTCATAGCCTTTATATTGGAAGGAATGAACAAAACTAACTACAATATGATTATACATGTTTTTTAAATGTATATACATTTATCCAATAAAATTTAGAGGCTTAATATGTGAATGAATCTAATTTTAAGCATAATTTACATTAAATGGTCGATATACCATCTTTTATTGGAAACCCCTCTTTGAATGTAGTTTTGTTAACTTTAATACATTCTAAATGAAGAAATAAAATAATTTTTTAAAATGGTCACATCAAAATTTTCTTTGTGAGAATTTTTGGAATTTTTCCGATAAAGTACATTTTTTAATGAATAGTGAAAATATTGTATTTTAATTCAAAATTGTGTTTTAATATAATTTATTTACAGAGTTATATTATCTTTATAATTGGTTTTAAAGTGTAATTAAAATATATTTTTACCATTTAATCCATATTTGGTCATTGGAATTAATTTAACTTTGAAATTGGACATAAAAAAGTATCAATATTTTGATAGTTATTATTTCTTAAATACGCGCTATTTGTTTTGATAACGGGAATTAATACTAAAATTAATTAATTCCATTTCTATGTTTTGAATTTGAAAAAATAGACAACATTTTTTAATTCAGAATATCAAATATAGATTCGGCTGAATTTTTGGTATTTTTCTGAAAAACATCAATTTTTGATGAATAGTGAAACCACTTAGTAGTAGTTAAAAAAACTGAGTTTTTCATTTAAATGAAATTTCACCGCTTTTGTGAATTTATTTTAGAAAATAAAACATACATGATTGTTATCAAGATGTAAAATTTTGTTCAATAAGATAAAAATAATTTTTGGTGAATAGTAACTTTTGACTTTTATTTATCGCGGTTAAAGTTAAATAGGGTAATTCAAGGTTAAAATAATATTGTAATAATTAAAAATTACCATAACACTTGTCCTAACCTTATTGGATGAGTAATGTCTGACCATGGTCATCATGGGGTCTATTTTAGGACCCCATGGGGCCACTTATGAAAGATAATGACACATTAGATTAATTAATTTAATGTGAAGGAAAAAATGACATAAAAATTGTTTTAGTAAATTAATTTTTTTATGGTGTTATATAAATTATATTTTGGACTATAAATATTCATTGGAAAGATAAAAATATTTCCTACATCATGGAATTTGTTTAATAATTTTTAGACATTGAATATATTAAATTATTCATGACATAATAATGATGCAGGATTTACCTCATTGATAAATGATTTAAATAAATAAGATTATAATGATTATAATATTATCCCAAACCTGTCCAATTCCTATTGGATTGTTTTATTTCTAAAATGAGTCATCTTGTAGTTTTCTTCAATGATTTTTGGACCTTTAGAAACTGAATATCATTTTACAATAAAATAATATTTTCACACTTTCCTAAAGAGCCCATCCCCCCCCCCTTATAAAAGGACACCATTTCTAACAAATTACTCACACCTCTCAAGCCTTTTGGAACATCAATACTCTACAAAATTAAGCTCCATACATCCCTATCCTCTTCCTAGAATCCTTACCTTAGGCAGAAGGAAATTCAAGAATTCATTTGTTTCAAACCAAAAGGAGTTATCCAAATTAAGGGTAATGGTTTCTCTTAAAATGTTTTATTTTATTTTACTTCTCCAACGCCTAATAACTTTTTATTCCTTTCTTTTGTAATAACACCAGTATCCAAAATATACTATGATTTTTTTATGATATGTATTCAAACTAAACTTATACACACTTCCATTTAATGGATGAACAACATAATGTTTCTGTGGATGGAAAACTAACACCTCATGAAATGATGATTGTTATAATATCTCTAACCGCCTCTCATGGTGGCCATTATGATGGAAATTTATTTATATATGATATATATTATTTTTATGTTTTATTTATGCTTCTGTAATTTCCATTTATATCATACCTTTATGGTTTCCATTATGGGTAAACACGATAATTTCATTTGAGAAAGTGCGGACTACCGCCCCCTTAAAGTGATACGACTAGTTCATACCATATGTGGTATGTATAAAGGATAGATTTAATGATATTATATATGATACAATACTGGAATTATAATACTAATTTTTATCATTATGATTTAATTCCATTAAATATGAAATAGAAACAGAAGTAGCGTTCATGCGTATGTATGGCTTACCGTCTCCATGAAGGGTGAAATTCATTTCTTACCTCTAAATGTTATATATTATTATAAATACATGTATATGATGAATATATATGATATATATGATATCCAAATCAGGAATATCATTCTGTATATAATGAACCTTTTACCTCATGAATAACATGTGATTGTAAGAAGTCCATTTTTTACTCAAGTAACAAATTTCGACAAAACTAACATTATTAACATAACTGATTAAATAATGTCTATAACATGGTAATAAGTTATATAAATGAATAATAAACTTGAAAAAGGTTCTTAAGAAAGTAGAAATTAACTTTAGTTTATTATTCAGGAGATTAAAGAACGTTCGATTAAAGTCGGACACGAGGTAAGGGACTTCATCTCAATCTCATTTCATTGAGGTATATTTTGTTATAATACACGACTTTATTTTATACCATGTATAAACACCCTTGAAATTCAAATGGAATATTTTTCTATGTAGTGTTTTACTAAATGACAAAATAGAATGTTTCTTTTAACATAAGCGGTGACAGTGACCTTTTCTGCGGCCCTGAGTGTTATTTGAACTTTGGCTTCCGCAACAAGCCGAAATGTTTTTTAAAAAAATATATACCATATACTCTTTAATGTATTATGGTATTGAAAATGGTTTTGATAATGTATTTGTTATGTAAATATATTTAAGTGATATATTTTGATTGAAATTTTGAAATGTTTTCTTTCCTTTATATTTTTTTTATGTCTTTTGATTTTATAATGGTACTTGGACATTTGATGGGTGGTTGCGTGATAAACGAAATGACGGGTGGTTCCATGAATATTAGGACGGGTGGTTACGTTATAACATCCAATGCATTGGGTATGGATGTTGTCCATATGGCTATTCCATTTAGTGATATGTGTGGAAGTGGACAGTATGGTTATTCCATTTAAGTATGTTTATGTCCCAAGTTACCTTTATATGTTATGTGTTATTTATATGGGGTTTATTGTATTATTTTGGTTACAAAATGGTATGTAATGATATTTTATTTAGTGAAGAGTATTTACTACTTCATAAAGGTTAAAAGTATTACTTTTGATAAAGTATTCATGGTTTAACTATTGTTTTGAAAAAACTAATTGTTTTCCTTCTTTGTGTATCCCTTACTGAGCTTTTTATGCTCATCCCATGTTTTTTAAATGTTTTTCATAGGATATAATGTTGAATAGGGTCAAGGATGGGATCAAGGAAAAGTCATATTGCCTTAAACATGGAACTTGACATGACTATTTTTTTCAAGAGTTCATGTTTGGTAAAAAAATGGAAACTGTGTAGAAGTGTCTACTTTGTAATCTTTTGAGATGTAATAGTTATATCCTAATTCTCTAAAACACTAAACCTGAAAAGATACTCAATGTGAATTATTAATTGAATTAAATATTATGTAATTTTTAAGGTCGGGTCCTTAAAGTTGGTATGAGAGGTTGGTTTAGATAACTTTAGGAGTTAGGGTATTGTTACATAATTTTCCATAAATTAATTCATGATAATATTGAAGTGATATAGAATTTACAGATTACCATGTTGATTCACCTAAGATATTTCTGTGTTAAAAATGGTTTTCGTAGAGGAAGCAAGGTAGCTTTTCTAGGAAGGAATACAGAGCGAAATGTCCTTTCAAATCAGTATCCTAAGATAGTCAGAATCAGAAATAAATAGTTTGTTGCAGTGATGGATTAGTTGACTTAGGTGAGAAATGTGGGTTGTTTTTATTGATGAAATTTTGGATTATTCAAAAAGTAAATAGGAGCAAGAAATTAATTTAAATTTCATCTTTCAAATGATAAAATAAAAGAAATTGTATTG
Source organism: Viscum album (assembly GCA_963277665.1). NCBI lineage: Eukaryota > Viridiplantae > Streptophyta > Magnoliopsida > Santalales > Viscaceae > Viscum > Viscum album. The sequence continues at coordinate 643,273,902 of OY728125.1, read as the reverse complement.
GAAATTCAAAAAGTGTGAGTTTTGGTTACAACAAATTTCTTTCCTTGGTCACATTGTTTCAAAAAATGGAAAAACAGTTGATCCTTCTAAAAGAAAAGTTGTTAAATAATGGACAAGACCCACAAATATAACCAAGATTCGTAGTTTTCATGGATTGGTAGGTTATTACCAGAGGTTTGTTGAAACTTTTTCATAGTTATCTAGTCCAATGACTAAGTTAACTCAAAAAAGTGTTAAGTTCATATGGACAAAAAAATGTGATGATTATTTTCTGGAAATGAAAATAATATTATTGAATGATCTAGTTTTGGAACTACTATCCAGAAATGGTGATTTTGTTATCTACAGTGTTTCTTCATTGAAAAAACATGGATTTTTTTTATGTGAATGATCAGGTAATTGCTTATGATTCACGTTAGTTGAAACCTCATTAGTTAAATTACCCTACACATGATTTTTAATTAGATGTTGTTTTTTTTCTATAAAAACTTGGAGTCATCATTTTTATAGATTGAAGTGTGAGTTATATACTGATCACAAAAGTTTAAAAGTATATATTCACTAAAAAATAAATGAACATGAGACAGAGGAGATGGTTGGAATTAATCAAGGATTATGATTACACGATTTGTTACTATCTGAGAAAAGAAAATAAAGTGGCTGATGCTTTGAGTCAAAAAATTAATGCTTAATTAACTATGTTACGTATAGAACAAGATCCTCTATTTTCTAATTTGAAGAACTTTGACATAAAAGTTTTTTTGTTTAGGAGATTCTTCTGTTTTATATCAGATGTCAGTGGGATCATCTCTATCAGAAAGAATAAAGAAAGCACAGAAAGAAGACAGTGAGTTACAGAAAAAGGTAGATTTGGTTCAGAAGCGAAGGTTGCATGAATTTAACATTTATAATGATTGTGTTTTGGTGTTTGAAAAGAGATTATGTGTGTCTTGTGATTCACAGTTGAATAATGAGTTGTTATGTGAATCTCATAGTTCTCCGTTTTTAGTTCATCCTGGTAGTACTATGATGTACAGAGATCATCGGGAGTATTACTGGCGGGATTGAATGAAAAGTGATATTTTTTATTTTACTATGAATTTTTTTACTTTTCTGCAGGTTAAAGCACAATGATTGTTACCAAAAGGGATTCTTCATTCCTTACTAGTGCCAGAGTGGAAATGGGAAAAAATATATCAACAGACTTTGTTGTGGGATTACCAAAAACATCTCATGGTAATAATTCAATCTGGGTTATTGTTGATCGATTTACTAAATCTACTCATTTCCATCCTATCCAAGATACATTGTCTCTATATCAACTATATCGGTTGTATGTTAAAGAGATAGTCAGGTTCCATGGAGTTCCCCTCTCCATTGTATCTGATAGTGATCCTAGGTTTACTTCTAACATTTGGAAAGGCCTTCAGAATTTATTGGGTACTGAATTAAATTTTAGTACAACTTTTCATTCGCAATCTGATGGGCCGTCAGAATGAAAAATTTAGACCTTGGAGGATATGCTATGTTTTTTGTCACAAGATTATCAGGGAATATGGGACCAAAATCCTTCTTTGGTTTAATTTTCATATAATAACATTTTTCCTTACTAATATAGATGGATCCATTTGAGGAATTATATGGAATGCGTTGTTGAATTCCATCTTTTGGTATGAAGTAGGTTAAAGGAAGCTGATGGGACCATAATTGTTAGAAGAGATGGTGGAGAAAGTCTTGTTGATTCAGTAGCACATGAGAATAGCTCAGAGAAGGTAGAAAAGTTATGCAGATAACCAGAGGAAGGATCTTTCTTTTGAGGTAGGTGATCATGTTTTTCTCAATGTTTATCCATGGAAATGTGTGATGTGTTTTGTTAAGAAGGTAAAGTTGAGTCCAAGGTTCATTAGACCTTATGAAATTCTGGAGAAAGTTGGATCAGTTGCGTATAGAGGGGCTTTAACTCCAAGTTTATCCCAGGTACAAAATGTTTTTCATGTTTTGATGTTAAGAAAGTATATTCCAGATCCATCTCACATTTTGAGCCCAGAGGTAGTTCAGTTGGAAGAGAATGTCACTTATGAAGAACAACCAATCTAGATTCATGACCATAGTGAGCATGTTTTTTGGAATAAGGTAATTCACCAGGTAACGTTTGTGTGGAGAAACTATATTGTTGAAGATGTAACGTGGGAATCTATTAATACTGTGACGGATAACTACCCCCACTTATTTTGATATGTAAAATTACGATGACGTAATTCCCAAAAGGGGAAGGATGTAACATCCGAGGTAAATAGAGAATAAGAAATATTTTATATTTATTAATATTTGTCAATTAATTATTAATATTACTTTAAAGGGTTTGCTATGTTCGATAGCGTACCTGATACGCAACAATAGGTTTCTTTGAAATCTTACATTGCACACTAATAATATAATATTATTTTAAATGGTAGTTAACTCCTAACCCTTCTATTGGAAGGAATGAACAAAACTAACTAAAATATTATTATACATGTTTGTTAAATGTATTTACATTTATCCAATAAATGTTAGAGGCTTAAAAGTTAAATAAATCTAATTTGAAACATAATTTACAATAAAAGGTGGATTTACCACCTTTTAATGGAAAAACATCTTTAAATATAGTATTGTTCACTTTAATACATTCTAATTGACCAAATAAATTCCTCTTTTAGAATGGTCACATCAAAATGTACTTTGTGTAATTTTTTGGAATTTTTCCGATAAAGTTCATTTTTAATGAATAGTGAAAATATTGTATTTTAATTCAAAATGGTGTTTTAATATAATTTATTTATATAGTTATATTTTTTGTTTAATTGGTTTTAAATTTTAATTAAAATATATTTTTACCTTTAAATCCAATTTTTGACATTGGAAATAATTTCACTTTGAAAGTGGACATAAACAGGTATCAATCTATTGATAGTTATTATTTCTTAAAAACACGCTATTTGTTTTGATAATGGGAATTAATTTTAAAAATAATAAATGCCACTTATATGTTTTGAATTTTGAAAAATATACATCATTTTTCAATTCAGAATATCAAATATATATTTGGCTGAATTTTTTGTATTTTTCAGAAAAACATCAATATTTGATGGATAGTGAAACCACTTAGTAGTAGTTAAAAAAACAGACTTTTTCATTTAAATGAAATTTTACCACTTATACGAAATGAATTTCAAAAATCTGACATACATGGTTGTTATAAAGTGGTAATATGTGGTTCAGTAAGATGAAAATAATTTATGGTGAATAGAAACTATTTACTTTTATTTGCCGCGATTAAAGGTAAATAGGGCAATTCAAGGTTAAAAGAATACTGTAATAATTAAAAATTACATTAACATTTGTACTAAACTTATTGGATGAGCCATGGCCGACCATGGGCATCATTAGGTCTATTTTGGGACCCGATGGAGCCACATATGAAAGTAAATGACACATTAGATTAACTAATTTAATGTAAAGGAAAAAATGACATAAAAAAGATCTTTTAGTACATTAGTTTTTATATGGTGTTATATAAATTATATTTTAAACTATTCATATTAATTGGAAATCTAAAAATATTTCATACATCATGGTAAATTTTTATAATTTTTATACATCGAATAAATTAAATTATTCATGACACAATAATGATGCAGTATTTACCTCATTAATAAATGATTTAAATAAATAAGATTATAATGATTAAAATAATATCCAAAACCTATTCAATTCCTATTGTATGATTTTATTTCGAATATTAGTCTTCTTATCTTCTAATTTAATGATTTTTGGACCTTTAGAAACTGAATATCATTATATAATAAAATAATATTTTCACACTTTCCAAAAGAGCCCCACCTCCCCCTTATAAAAGAAGACCATTTCAAACCAATTCCTCACACCTCTCAAGCCTTTTGGCTCGTCCAAAATCTTCCCAATTTAGATCCATATATCCCTATCCTATTCCTAGTAGTCTTTCCTTAGGCATAAGGCACTTCAAGAAGTCCTTTGGTTCAAACCAAACGGAGTTACCCAAATTAAAGGTAACAGTTTCTCATAAATTGTTTTATTTAATTTTACTTCTCTAACCCCTAAAATCTTTTTATTCCTTTCTTTTTTAACAAAACCAGTATCCTCAATATACAAGGATGTCATTATGAGAATTATTATAACTATACTAACACACACCTCCATCTAATGGATGATGAACATAATGTTTCTGTGGATGACAAACAAACGCCTCACGAGACGATGATTGTTCAAATATCTCCAACCGCCTCTCACGGTGGCCATTATGATGGAACTGTATTTATTTATGATATATATTAGTTTTATGATATCTTTATGCTTCTGTAATTTCCATTTATGTCATACCTTTATGGTTTCCATTATGGGTAAACGCGATAATTTCATTTGAGGAAGTGCGGACTACCGCCCCCTCAAACTGATATGACCCGTTCATACCATATGTGGGACGTATAAAGGATAGATTTAATGATATTATATATGATACAATACTGTAATAATAATACTACTATGTATCATTATGTTTTAATTCCAATAAATATTATATATAAATGAAAGAAGCGTTCTTGCGTACGTACGACTTACCGTCTCCATGAATGGTGCATTTCATTTCTTACCTCTAAATGTTATGTACTATTATAAATACATGTATATGCTGGATATATATGATATATATGATATCCAAATAATGAATATCATTCTGGATATAATGAAACTTTGACCATATGAACAACATGTGATTATAAGAAGTCCATTTTATACTCAAGTACCAAATATTGACAAATCGATCATTATTAGCATAAATGATTACATAATGTTTATATCATGGTAATAAGTGATATATATGGAATAATAAACATGAAAAATTTTCTTAAGAAAGTACAAATTAACATTAGTTTATTATTCAGGATATTAAAGAACGATCAAGTCAAGTCGGACATGAGATATGGGACTTCATCTCAATCACCATTCAATGAGGCATATTTTGTTTTAATACATGACTTTATTTTATACGTTGTACAAACACCCTTGAATTTTTAAAGGGGATATTTTTCTATGAAACGTTTTACTAAACAAAAAAAAAGGAATGCTTCTTTTTACATAAGCGGTGACAATGACCTTTTCCACCACCACGAGTATTATTTGATCATTGGCTTCCCCAATAAGCCGAAATGTTTTCAAGAGAAAATAAATACAATATACTCTTTTATGTATTTTGGTATTGAAAATGGTAGTGATTATGTCAATATATTTAGGTGATATATTTTGATTGAAATGTGGAAATTTTTTCTTTAATTTATATTTGTTGTATGGCTTATGATTTAATAATGGTACTTGGACATTTGATAGGTGGTTAGGTGATAAACCAAATGACGATTTGTGCCGTGAACACCAAGACGAGTGGCTATGTTATGACCTCTAATGCATTGTGTATGGAAGTCGGCCATATGGATATTCCTTCTAGTGATATTGGTGGAAGTTGACCATATGGTTATTCCATTTAAGTATATTTATGTCCCAAGTTACCTTTATATGTTATGTGTTCTTTATATGGGTTTTATTGTAATCTTTTGGTTTCAAAAGTTTAAGTAATGATCTTTTATTCAGTGAGAATTTTTTTACTACTTCATAAAGGTGAAAAGTATTACTTATGATAAAGTATTCAGGGCTTACCTATTGTTTTGAAAAAACTAATAGTTTTCCATCTTTTTGTATCCATTACTAAGCTTATTATGCTCATATCATGTTTCTGAAATGTTTTTCACAGGACATAATGTGAAATAGGTTCAAGGATGGGATCAAGGAAATGTCATGTTGTCCTAAACATGGAACTGTACATGACTCTTTTTTTCAAGAGTACATGTTTTTAAAAAAATGTAAACTGTGTAGAAGTGTCTACTTTTTAATCTTATGAGATGTAATTGTTATGTCCCAATTCTCTAAAACTGTAAACCAAAAAAATCATCAATTTGAATTATTCATTTAATTAAATATTATGTAAGGTTTATGGTCGGGTCCTTATATCCATTTTTTACATAGTTGTAAGGATACATGTGGATGTTTTTTAATAACTTTAATTGATTGGTTTCATAGATGTATATATATATGTTTTAGTACCATATATGTTTTGAAATTTTTTCCAAGAAGTTTGATGAATGCTAATTATACAATATTTTTAATACTACATTGAATGTGTACTGTGTGTCTTATTTTATATACAAGTTCAGAAGCATGAAGAGGTGTTTCTTATTTTGTTGCAAAATGGGGATAATTACATATACCCATGGTTTGGAGAACTATGGAAATAGGTTCTCTGCTGGGAATAGTTATTCCCATGATTCTCAAAATAGTGGGTATAGATATATACACACCATTTTGGTTAAATCGTGTGTATGATAAAATATATAGGGCCTATACCCACACGTCTTGGAACCACCATTTCGAAAAATATGGGTATAGCATATACACATGATTTTAGGGATTATATCCATTTTTTAAAAATGTTTCTATAAGGTTTTTTTCCTAATATTGGATTTGGAAAAAATAGTTATCTAACATGGACAATGATAGGGATTTAAATTAAAAATGAAAAGAATTTTCCATATATATTAAGTGTCTTGTTTAATGAAAATCCATAATGATAAGGTTAGATATTTGTATTTTTTAGAGTCCTAGAGCACTTTGTTTATGTTTATGGATGTTTTCAGGCATGATGCATAACTTTTATGTTCTCTTTTTTATTTACATTGTATGAAACAATCATGAATTTTTTTAAATATTCTTATCAAAATTGAATATTTAGTTAAGGAAATTACCTATTGATAATAAATAGAGATATTTCAAAAATGGGAAACATTTTTTGAATTCTTATATTGTGGTGAGTATCTGAAATTATTATAGAGTAAATGTGGGTGAAAAATATGGATATAATATCAATCATGGTAGAGTTACATCATTAACAAAGTTGAAAAGTCAATCTGTAATCTTGCATAAATCCTAGGATACATTATTGTGGTTGAGAAATTGGTGGAACTATAGTATTATTATAGCATTGTGGATGGCATTATATCATTGTATGGTGTTATTGGTACTATTAATCTCAAATTGTATTTCATGCTATAAAATTAGACCTTTTACACATAGGACCATCACCTTATTAAATGGTGAGCCTGTATACTTGTACTAGATATTATTCAAATTGATAGAGTGTGAGAAATTTAGATTGAGATAACTTACAATAATATCAGATGTATGATGATAGTAAATCTAGTGACTATTCCATGGCTATATTAGTCATATTATAGAGAACACAGATTAAGGCCTTATGAACAACTTCAGGGGGTAGAAACAAAAAGTTGTAGACTCATATTATTATTTTTGGATAGTATATAAAGATAATAGGTAGTTTCGTGGCACTGGTGCAGTCAAAACCTTTATTCCTTTATTCATTCAAGATATGTCTTCAAGGTATTTTGATTCATTATAGGGTTCCCTATAAACCCAATAAAAAACAATTTTTATTAATAAAATGGAGCAAAATGAGAATTGTAAAAAAAATATGGTTCTAGGATAAAAAGAAGCAAATTAATGGACCAAACTATTTTTTATTTTTTACAAAATTGAGCAATATAATCTAGTATAATACATATAAAATAGTACACCAAAAATATTTGTAAATAATTCTTGAGATTATAAATGGAGCTCACCTAACTATTTAATATAGGAGACCATGATATAATTAATATTGTGGTAATGATTCACAAGATGTATTGTTGTTTTGTGATGAGAATTAAAATTAAATACTACATATTATCTTTTGTATCCTGCCACCAAAAATATATTTTGGTATATAAAACATAGGAATATAAGAAACACAACATCACAAAAAGAATTATTTTATTAAAAGTGTTATATTGAAAAATAAATTTTGAAGTAGTTGTTTTGTAAATATAAACATTTCAACAATATTTAAGATGCAATAATGTCCAGAGCATGAAATTTAATATCTCATAGATCTATATTTAATGTATATATTTCCATATATATTTTTTAAAACAGATATATTAATCATTTACGTTTTTATACTTTTATGTAGTCCTTTTAATGAAATCATCACCAAAAATCAATTTTTGTCAAATCAATCTCTATTTCAAGTTTGCTTGGTTTAATTTTAATTAATTTTAAACATATATTTGTTAATTCTAATTCATATATACATTATTTTATACTTACAGTAATAGTTTTATATTAAGATTATATGTATTTAAATTCCACTTAAGACCATTGAAGACACATAGGGGTTGAATCTGGTGTTGCCTATTTTTCTGAAATTACAAATCCTACTATAATATTTTACCCCATTTGGAACTTATATAGTATAATTTGTTAGTGTATATGGATATATATTAGTTTAATTGATAAATCATCAACCAGAATAATTTATGTAATTTAGTTAAAAAAGATTAAAGTATTTTTATAATGGTTGACTCAAAGGATGGATCCTTTTCATGAATTTTTATTCACCAAAACCATCGACACTATATAATAAGAAAAGGTTGACTACAATGGTTGTTACTACTCACACATACATAGACTCTAATCCGGTTTACACTTTCTTGATTCAAAATGGAATAATCTTTTGAACTTTACACTAGAGTTCTTTAATAGATTAAAATAGTTCTAAAACAGTCACACTATGGTGTCATTATATTCATTGAGTTCAATGGGATCTATGGTTTGAAACCATGTATAAACAAGTTTTATAATTCTTCTTTTGTTGTTGATTACTGATCAAAGATGGTATGTCATGGTATCCATAGAGTGATATCCTTTTACACAGTAGAAGTGTCCTTTAACACTTAAGGTTATTCAAACATTTCTCATAAAACCTAGTTTCTACTTGAAACATAGACTCGTATATCTTCAATAGATTTTCTCAATTAGATCTCTCACTCAATATTCTGAGAACTATAGTATCAATAAATATTCAGAGCTTCATCCTTCTACTCATTCATACCAATTAGTCTCTTCTTCTCTTTTTATTATTTCATTATTATATTCATTCAACAGTATTGGTTTAAATAGTTAAAAAAATATTCTTCTTCATAACCAATATATTATACAATATCAACATTAGTTGGGAATCTCCATCGTGTTTCCGCATAATTGAATGAAATGAATCTTCAATTTTCATCTTCCTCATGATTCATTGGTTTCTATATAATACAAATTCTCTTGGATTGTAACAACTCAAAGTTTTCCTCTATTAATAACTATTTTGATAGAGATTAGTAGAGTTCTATTTTACTATAACATAAATATTTAAAATCACTCAAAATATAATGGCCCATGACCTCATTCACCTCAATACACTATATATGGTATAATCAGATTACCCCACTTCCAGTCTAGTCAGATTTCCATTTTTTTGAGTTTCCTCATTATTGAGTGTATCAAAATCTTCCAAGAGAAATGTCAAAGCAATGAATATTCAATGATTTTCCCATTATTATGAAAATATTCTCAATTATTTTTACCTGGAAAATTATTGGAGTACAATAGATTTTTTTTCCTCTCGTTTTATTTTCATTTATCTCATTAAAATATATTATTTTAAATTTTTTTATTACGATCACATATCGTATAATACGACAACCAAAATCCAAAGAAAACAATTTTCACAGCTATATGGTATGTAATATAAAAGCTTCTATTACGAAACAATTCATATATTTTTAGTATGAGAGTTTCCATGATAATCTATATTCTTACAAAATGTATTATAAAGAACTATTCAATGTCAAAATATAAAAATATTTCTAAATAATATCTTCAAAATTCATCCATATCTCAACATTATCTCTTCTCATTTAAATGTAAAAAATAAAAATCATCATCATTTTGTCTAGAAAAATACAATATAAAACAAGAATATTTGTATATAATTTACTCAGAATAAAAAATATTATAGAATACATAGAAGTTACCCTAATATAGGTTATTTTTTACAATGTTATTCTAAAATGAATGACCTATATATTTAGCATATATGTATTTATCTTTTCATGTAGTCAAAAGACTCTTACATATATTTTGAACTCCTCTTTACCTATTCATAAATCGGTTTCACATTTAGGCAATATAATATACATTAGCCTCACAATTATGATGATCTAAATTTACTCTTACAAGGGTATTTGAATGTTGATAATAACCTATAATATCTTAATGATACAAATTACAAATTTGTATACTTCAGTGTTACCATTATGTAAGTCACCTTGATGACCTTTAAATATTTTTATGCGTTTTGGGATACCCTTATTTAGGTCACTGTATAATAAATAATGGATCCCAAAATGAACACTAAATAGCTTACTAACATCAAAGGTATATTCCAAGTATTTATTTTATGAATTATATTCAAAATAAAATAAATACATATATTCCAAAAGATATTTGATTTTCAGTAAGTTATTACGATAAGACATAAAAGGATATTGAAATTTTAAAATTCATATGATAATGTATAGTTGTGATGTCTTATGGTGAATAATTATGCTAAATACACACAACCTGATGTTATATGATTTAATTATTATGATTATTTCATATGATCTACTCTGAAGTCATATGTTGTAGTCAAACATTATTTCCCTTTTTAAAATATCCAACTAATAACAAAAAAATAATTTAAATAGGTATTAAATATATATTAACCTAAATTAAAATTATTAGAATAAAGTTATATGATCAGTAAAAAAATAAATATGATTTGGGTTATTGAAATTTTTTATTGAACTCTAATATAGTAAAACATCTACAAAGGGATTCCAGGATTCTGAAAATGGATTTTAGCATTTCTTAAACACTTTCAAAACCTTTTAAACATCATAATCAAATTTATTAATGATATCATCATTCATGATCATCCAAAACCATTGGATGGACTCTACAACACATCAGTTATCAATTTATATATGTAGATTCTATGATAAAACTTCATACTATAGCATAATATGTTGTTAAACATTAATATCAATGTATCTAACTCAATATAAACACCATAATTCTCATGTAATTATCCATAAATCCATGGTTAGATCCCTTAAAATCTTGAGTCTTCCATATACCCAATCAATCTATCCATTATTGCATGTTTTATCATCTGTCCCTTGATACTCACAATTGTTTTTAAATTTCCCATGACATTCTTCATTTATACTAACTATTGGTGAAAAAACCTAAAATTTAACCATTTTATTTCCCATGAGGGCCATATCAAGGTATTATATTTTGTGTATACCACTATATAAATTTATCTAACCTAGTATTTACATAGAAACCAATCTATTACATTACTCAATAAATATGGAAAACACATTCTATATGAGTTTGGTGGATATTCCAATCCAACACCTATCTTCTTCACATTCTTATTTACATTCTCATTTACAACCATCAATAGTAACAACATCCAATTACGATATTAGAATTATAGTATCCCACTTTTTTTAAAAAAAATACCATTTAACAACTTTTCCCTATGTTCATGTTAACAGATGGCCACTCTCCTTCTCCCCATTTTTAGGAATATGTATATAAGATGAATTTTTTTTCTCCCCCATTTAATTTCATATTAAATTTAATGGATTTATTCCAAGTGTATTTTTTATCCCCTTGCACGTATATTTTGATGAACAATCATCTCCCCAATAATAATTAACTGATTTATATAATTAAGGTATCATATAATTATTAGAAGTAAAACTATAGAAATTCATCTATATATCTATCTGTGACCCACTGATTAAAATTATGACCTATTTTACCAATGTATCAAATTTGTCTATAAATATTTCTCATTGTAGTATCTACTCAGAGTTTTTATCAAATAGGGGCTATATAATTATAATTTTAATGATACACAGGGAAACAAATGTCACATTAATGCAAAAAAAAATTCATGATCCATGAATTTATTATTAATTTGATAGATAATATGATCTCCTTGTAAAATAGAATAGGTAGTAATTTAATAATATTTTGGGGAGAAAAATTAGACGTTGCCAATCAAATGAGGATGTGTCATTCCATATTTTTAGAATAGCCGTGAATTGATAAATTTAAAGCCGGTTCACCTCTTATTTAATTTCCACATCACGGGATTATAAGCACACTACATCTCCTTCAATTCCCAATATTGAAAAAAACACAATTCATGAGAATAATCTGGATCACCAAATATTCCATCAAATTGTGTAACAAGGATTATCTTGATGTACCAACCTAGTATCCCTTTTCATTGAAGGTATAAAATTTCTATATCACTTCATGATTACATATTTTCTATTTACCATATGTGTTTCTTCTGGGGAATAATGTATTTGATTCCATTTTTATTTTTATTCAGAGAAACCATATCCACATGTTTTGGAATGGATTTATGTTTTTAGATTCATACTCTTATTTCTTGTCTTCCTCTAACTCATCTGGATATATGATCGATATATCATAAGGTTTCAGCTCAACTATCTACTTGAGTGATGGTGTATTATTTATAGAAGTATCTTTCGAACTAATACACACTAGTTTATTCTATATAGATTTTAAAAATTATTAACCATGTCATAGTACTCCCATACATTTCATAGCTCTATGACCAAAATTTATGCACCATCCCCAAACTTTAGTAATCACTATTGTTCTACCCATTTTGGGAATACTCTCAAAATAATCAAAAGGAGTGGCAATCACAATGTGAATCCTACCATATCTATCTCTTGGATTGAATTTTTTCATGATTTAAACATGATATAATTAATTCTAACAGTCATTTCTATCTTGAAATGGTATATGGTGGTTCTATTCATATTATAATTGAATCAATTATTCTCAGTGTGATGAATATCCTTCTTATAACTCCTCAATATATTCTTTGGATTTATTTTTTACTAATTTAGAATCCAACTAATATTCTATTTCTTACCTCTCCAATATCTTAGTGTATTGTGACTAATTATTCTTTCATATATATATGAATAATACATTATTGGGATTTTATAATGACCAAATGTTTTATAAAAAGAAATTCCATTCTAATAATTATATCATATAGTATAAAAACATAAAGTAACACAATACAAGCTTTATAAATGATGAATGAAATAAATAAGAAGTGTTTCTATAAGGTAAAGAACCTTTACCAATAAAATATTAACATGACCTTTGGAATAATAATGTGACCGTTATGAATAGTCAATCATCCAATTGAATGGTAACCTTTGGAATTAATGTATAAATAAAACGTATCTATCATTTATGTGAAAATATTAGATAATTATATCCTAGTATAAGTAAATAAATATTTTAAAAATTATTAATTAACTATTGGTATTTTTTTAAGTGATAAATATGTTATTACAATTTTATAACTAATTTTAAAATTTAAAATAAATTTTTTTACAAAATTTTTATTTAAAAATTATCTTTTTTTAATCATTACTATTATGAGATAATTTAAGGTGTCCTCATTTTATTTTGCAATGTGTTAGAAAAGCTGTTTTAAATTTAAAATACATATTTTTTCAAGTAAATTATGATTTTAATTAAAAAATATATTCCCCATATTTAGAAAATTATTTTCAAATAATGAAGTCAATTTTATAATTATACATGTTGATAAATTTAGGGTGATCTTTCATGGATTTTTATTAAATACTATAAACTTTGGGGAACAGTAAAATATGATAATTTACGATAAATAAAAAATACATGAATTTGGAAGTCAAAGGTCATGTAGTGTTGATGTAATCCAATTATCTCTAAATCACATTATCTTGTTTCTATATTTATTCTCAATAAACAACATAATTTCTTGTCTTGAGAAAAATAATAAAATAATGATGAAAATATTCACAAAACACCCTCCTCCACTACTATAAATTCCACACCATGCGACATCTTCTCCTCACACATGTCATGTCCTGAACCGAGTCTAAATTATGCACAGTAATCTTCCCAAATCTCACCCAAAACACTGAGATATTTTTGTCTTAACTGAACACCCAAACCAATCCCCTAAGGTGGTTCTCAATATAATGTATGCTAGAGGTAAAACCTCATTCATTTTCATTAAATTTCTTTTCATCTTCATTTCTAGGATTTTTCTCTCATCACCTCCATGCATACAAATGGAATGAAAAATCTATTATCTTTCATATAATATAATTTTATCATTTTTATGGAATAATTCTTCATCAGATATCTTTTAATCTCTCTTTTACATTATGAATGAAAACCTCATATTTGAGGTCTTGATTTACCACCTTCATGGATGACGTGCATTCATCATTAACTTTCTTCTTCATGGTGGGACATAAATCTATTTTTATGGTTGAAAGAGATTATAATATATTTATTAAATCGTTTTTAATGTTCTACAATCATATTTTACAGATCATATTAAATTTTAAAACAAAATGAGTTCGTTGTGTTAAAAAATGATAAATTAATCTAAACGATTATCGTTAATGATTTGTCTAATAAATCATCCTCATTTTTAGAAGAAAAATTGTATTTTAATATTATATAAGTTCATTAATAACATATTTGTTCTTTTTTGGACAATTATCCTCAATATCCATGATTTTACATACACATACACAAGTAAACTGATCATGAAAACCAATCAAATCAACACTCCCAAAAAATGAAATTGAATCTATTAACCCATAAAAGTTCAAAAATGAAATTAATAATGTTATGATAAATATAACTAATTTATAAATGGTTCGGGAATTAATAATTAATGATAAGATATTTATTATTTAATCTAAATTAGGATTATCTGAAGAATCATTTCCATCTTATGTTATGGGAATCTATGGGAACCTTCATTATTCTTTCAGGTTAATCCTTATCTATTTTTACCTAAATACAAATCTATTTTATTTTTATGTACCTATTCTAAATGAGTTTTATATTTTTAAATATCATGTATCATGATCCATTTATCCATATTTTTTGGGTACATACATGTTTTTAAAAGGTTCCCTACTAAATTCATCCCTATAAGAAAGCCCAATTTAAGGAACATCCTAAATTTTTACCCAATTTCAAATACACACTAAAATATTTTTTAAGACACCATTATTTTTATTCAACCATTAATTTTATTATTAAAGCATTATTGATTCACTTATAATTTTATATAAAATATTATCCACTTTCTTACTTTAAATGATCATAAATATTTTTCATAAAACATGAAAAAATGTTTCGATTCTAATGTTTCTTAAATAAAATTTTACAAGTTATCCCTTTAGATTAACATAACTTATCATTAAATATTCATATTATCCCTTATTCATATTAATGTATTATATAAATCATTTCATTCAAGGAAACCATTGCGATAATCCCATAGGTTATTCCTTTTTTAGAAGATTATGATACCAAATTATTACCATTGTTAAACCTTATATTTATGTTTGATTTATCATGTATGATTATTTATGTAAAATATATATTCATGAAAATGTTATGATGTGTACTACCAGATATCATTGTAATGAATTGGGTAATGTTTAGTCTCATGAGACATTATGTTCTACACTCATGGTTGTTATCCTTGACTCATTACACATGTGCAATGGTCTTGGCGGTTTTCCTTGACTCATACTATTCTATGTGCAATGATCCTTGAGTCATAATAAATTCATGTTTCGTGTTGCTTCTTAATTAGTATGTATCCCTGATTATATGATCCTATGTTAGCATCTGTTATGTTTAGTAATGTTTCGTTCCTTTATATATCTTTATATTATTCCATCTAACCCATCTGTTGAGATTTAATTTAATGTTTATTACTTTATTGGGATTTTTTAGTCATCCCTTTGTTCATTTTATCCCCAATATATAGTATATAAATGTAAGAGCTCAAAGGATGTTAAGAGATTATAATGGATGATAAATGAAGAAATGTTTTATTTACTACCATGTTTTTAGTTTTATGTTTCTAGTCTTCCATGACACTATAATTTATGATCCATGGATTTTATTTTGATGTTTAATTACCCTTAAAATAATTCAATGATATGTGTAAAAGGATAGGGTCACTATAGTTTTACTATCTTAGATCTTATTAATGACATATTATGTTAACAAACTCAAAAAATATTTATATGCATTTAAATATATACTCGATGGATCATTTTATCCTTTTAGAAGTTTTTATTCACATAAACTGGTTTATTTCATTTTTTAATATTATCTCCATACTTAAATTCCACTATTAGTTCCACATAAAAACATATTCGACTATAAAACAATTTCTTTATTTGAAAATTTATTATAGAACCAACCACTCCCAATGAATTTTTTTTATTTTAATTATTTTATAATATGTCTGGATTCGCATGATTGAAATATTTTGGAAGGAACCCCAACATGTTGCACTCCATTTTGCAGGAAAATATTTTGTGACAGAATCACCTACATTATTTATATATAAGATAATGTTCAATAATTTTTATTATTACATGACAATCCATATTTTATTTCTTTATTCATGTACATCATTAAAAACATATTTAGTTATAAATTATTTAACATGATAGTGGGTGACCATATTCATTGATCCTATGGTGGAGGCTTCTCTGTATGATGTCAAGACCTCTTTACTACATTTTACTTTATTTCTATAAACTACTCTTTTGTTTGATGTTTTTTTGACAAAACTAAATTTCTCAACTGTATGGGAAGGATTGGTTGGGTTTCCTTATATAGTTTTAGTATTATTTCAATCAATAAGCACAACATGTTGAAAAAATACTTCTCGATTTCCTTAAAATAAATCTATCTTCATTAATAATTTAATATTTAAACATGTTCATCATGAATATGTTTTATTTATTAAAGATAAATATAAAGATCTTTTTCATTTTTTTCTAATCCTATAATTAATCAGTAAAATTTACTATAAGTGTATGAATATTATTTAGTTCTTAGATTAAATAATTAACAATAAATTTAAAATACTAATTCATATAAACCATTCTAACATGTTCTCAAGAACATTAAAATATTATTTATTAAAAAGTCATATAGATTCATCCATTTCTCTCACATATCATGTGCATGCGTTTTCTCTAACAACATATTTAGAAAATTACACTTCCACAACATGAACAAAATTTTTTATATGTGGTTCATTATTCCATTGATATGATATAATATATATATATAATAAATGCATTAATAACATTTTCAAATAAACCTTTGATTTTAGAATAAGAACCATGATGTGATTTAGGGATGAACTAATCTTCTTCATAGCTATAAATTTATTAATTAGAGGAATAATAACTAAAAATTATACTAATATTTGTATAATTTTGAATATTTTTAGTTTATAGATATTCATATATCATTATTTTAATTTTCATCCTCTTATTATAATATTTATTTGTTCTGTTTTATGTATTAATTATATAGGATTGAAATAGTGTATGTAGATACACAAATACGAGAGGGGGGACGGGGTGAATTGAATGTTTAAAAAAAATTGTATTTTACCTTAAGTATAATTATGTTTGACATGGTTAAAAAAGGTAAATTAACAAAGTATTTTTAAGTTCATTACTTCGAAATAAAATTGCTTAGGTTCCGGAAATATGAATCTGGAAAAGACCCTTAATAACCATTTTCATAAAAAAAATATTCTACCGTAAAGTGTATAGAATATTATTTATTATACTAAGTAAAGTACTAGAAAGTAAAATAAAGTAATACTTTATTCCATTATCCAAATATAGTGGAAATAAAAACTTGAAACAAAAACAAGTAACACATAGGAAAAATTTGAACCCAAATATTTGGTATACAAAAATCTCAGATAAAGGTCCCTTGATTTATACTTTCAAGAATGCAGTTCTTACACAAACCAGGGAAAGTACTTGATAGGAATATCAAAATATGGCAAGATATACCTAGAATACCTATAACTATAAGGTATTAGACACATCTATCTTCCTATTACCGCAGGCCATCGATTGTACTCAGTAACAGTCAGAGTCACATGAAGCATGCTGAACTAGATGTTCTGGGATGAACAAGATGTTCTTTAAAAAAATCATGAGAGCATTTATCTTTCTAGAAATTACATAATATCATTACAACATGTAATCTCTAGATTGTTCGATAGATCATGAGCGTGTTCAAATTAACTCTTATATATTGGAAAAATCCATATAGTCATCTCCCTCCTCTAACAATCAAAATTTTCCATGAATTTTAGAGGGACATATACACTTATCACATAACCAATGGTCAGTTAAAATGAACATGGTTTTAAGAGAACATAATATGAGATAATGAAAACCATAGTAAAGATATATATTTCTTTATATATTGGAATTTTTTATTAAGAAAATAATCCTTATGGAAAGATAATTTTCTTTAAGATAATGTGTTTGTGATTTTCAAAATATAGAAGAATGGAAGAGTCGCAAGGAAACATTATTGACTAGACAATCTTACCATTTTTTGAAAGCAGAAAAAACCTTTCGAAAACCAATATAAGGAATGCAAATTTTCTTTATGAACATTAAATGAAAACCTATCTCCCATTACTTTTGAATCATGATGAATTCGAATAACTCCCCCATATGTTTTGAAACTCCTAAGGATTGTATTCATGACTTCCTTAGAGACATTTTATTTTTTTATTTCATAAGAATGTATTTTTTAAGTAAAGTACCAATTACTTAATGCATTCTTTTTATTAAACTTAGTATTTTTTTATCATTATTTTCCCACCCCTTATGATTTTCAAAAGGAATAGAGAATGAAAACAATTGTACCTAAATGATTAGAATAATAAAAAACAAAACAAATGAAGGAAAACAAAAGTTTCATTATGATTGGAAAAATTAATAGAGGGTAATACAAATAAATCCAAATTAAAAAAAATATTCATCCTTCATTTACTTTGGAATGATATTCCTCAATATATACTTAAACTTCATGAGATCTTTATGTTTTTCCACAAACAGTAGGTGCAACTATTTTAATCCTCATTTTTCTTTTCTAGAGCCTTTATTTTTTGAACCTGAGACTTAATAATTTCTTCCTTAGACTTCAGTATCTCTTCATGCATATATAACCTTTATTTGAACACTCCTTATTCCCCATTATATCATTAAAATTAAGTCCACTAAATTCAAATTCCCATTATGATATGCATCTTCATTCTTCTGGGATAATTTTTCAAGCATCAACATAACTGTAAAACTTGTTTTAAGGTTCTTTATTCATCCACATGACTTATTGAAGGCATCTGTCACTGAGTCTTGGAAGTCACAAATATTCTCATGTTTTCAAATTTTCTCTTAGATGATTTTGTAATTTCCTTAAAATATCTCTTATGAGCATCATAACTGATGTTGAAGGTTTTTAAATCATAATCAAGATTGTTGAATGTTTCCATGAGCATGATTAAGGAATATGACTTCTATTTAATGGATCGGGGAAGCAGCTGACACCTCGAATCAATACTTGGAAATAAGGGTATGGTTTATACTAACATCTTCAGAGACTATACCATGAAATCCTGACCCATGTAAGATGATTCAGAATCTGATTCCCCTGCAGGTGGAGATTCTTTTTCTAAGTCTATAGCCATCCTCTTGGATGATCTACCAGTATCCTTATAAACCACCACCACAGTCTCAGGTGTATCATCAATCACCAGTTTTCCATTGTTTACATTGGAAGTAGTCTCTACAGACTTCATAGATTCATTCTTACTATCTAAAAATTGTACAATTTTATCTTTATCAACCTCTTCTTTCTCTGCCCCTTCTTTAATATCATCAGGTTGGATGAGGTAATGATTTCCACTTTCATCTTCTAAACATTTATTAACCTCTTCCTGACCATCATCTTCTTTTAATTAAGAATCTATTTTAGTGTATACTTCCATGGATTCCTATATTGAAATAATTTTAGGAGTACATTCCTTCTCATGATGTTCTATAACATTCAATAGATCATTATCACTTTCATCTTCATTGTCCCCTTCTAATTCTTCTACTTCTTCTTCCTAAACAATATCTTCTTCTACAAAGGGTTACAGAATTGAAATATTATTTCTTGGTGTCACTACTGGTATTGATTCTTGTATAGAAGATTCTGGTACCTAAATTTATTCAAGATCTTTCCTGGTATCCTGGAGAAGTTCTTGAACGATCTCAACTATAGACATTTTCTTCTTTTTCTTCTTCTATTTTTCTTGACTTCCATAATCTTTAGCATCTTTAATTTTTAAGTATTTTCCCTCAATATGATTTATTCTAAAACAATGATCTCATTGTTCATTATTCATCTTATATTCCCCCCACATCACTATTACTTCATTAGGGAATGTCTTTTTCTTTGTTAGTTTTGGTGGTGCTAACTGGGTTTTTATATATACATGAATCTTTTTGGTTTTAGTTCTTTTTTTCTTTCGCTTCTTCTGAGATCTCAAGGAAGTCTCTCCTACTTCCACTTTCTTATCAAGATCTTCAACATCACTTTCATAAAGATCATAAAAGTTTCCAATTTTGGTATTGAAATCAATATTCATTCTACTCAAGGTGTCATCTCTTTGTATCAAGATCTTGAAATTTCATAGATTAGAGATGCAGGGAATTTTGAACAATTCTTAGAATAACATAATGATATTAGAAAAATTACTAGATACATGATGATTTGTGATTTTAGAGTTCCATTCTTGATATTGGTGATTTTTATAACGATATACTTCACAAGATTTATCTTCCTCAGGTTGACCAAAAAATCCAAGATAAATATGTCAATTTTTTTAAGGATTCATTATCTCAATTTCTCAGAGTGAGGAAACCACATAAACATAAGTATAAAAATATGATGTTTTTTGAGAGATGGTTAATATTTGGTGATTTTATTCCTTTGAGTCCAAGGAACTCTATTTCCCTTTCCTTATCAAAATTTCTTGACTGATCTGGCAGCTTGTGAGTTTAAAAAATTGCTTCACCTTCATATGGAACTCCAAGAAACTTTGTGACCATATTAAAATATAGGGAATAGGTTTTCACAATACATTTGAAGGAATATTTTTCCCTTCTACCTTCGTTATAAAATATTACTATATCATATAATTCTATAAGAAAATATAGGTTATCAAGATCCAGACTTTTTGAATTTTATATGCAAAATCACTCCCATCCGTTCAGTTTAACATTTCTGGAAATCAAAAAATTATACATAGAGAGGAATCATGGAACAAATAACCTTTCCCTATATATTTTCCATTTATTGAATTCCTTGGATTATGATATATGTTTCTGTGGGGATTCTTCCAACGACATTCATAGTCTAAGAAAACATGGACAAGTATAACTATCTTTTTGTAGAGAGGAACAGATTTGGCACATAAAATAATGAAAACTGATGTTGGACATGGAATAGTGGGGCCTTTATATAGTCATTGAGGAGATGGTTTGATTTCCATATTTGATCCAATGGTTTAAAGGAGCACAAACTGATCTTATGGTTGAAATGAAATCCGAAGAAGTATTTGATAGGTTCTAATCTTTTGAGGTTTTAAGAAAACATTTAGATATAGGAAAGGTGAATTTGATAAAAAAATTCTTAAATACCAACAAGTAAAAAAATTAAATTACGGAAATTTATGTAAGAAAACATAACTTTCAGATTTCCAAAACAAATTTCAGAAATGAGAAATATTCTTCTTGATGAACTTTAGATTCTAAAAACTTTTATTAAGTAAAGGAAATTTTTTATTCCAAAAGTTTGAGTTTTGAAAAATTTTGGTTACGAAAAAAAAATTTGATTCAAAAAATGGATATGAAACAAATGTTATCCACTTTTGAGAATGAGTTACTTAACATAAAGAGATAAGTTTAAAAAAAGGTAATATGGATGATAAACTTATATTTATCATACCGAATATTTGTTTAATGTATTAAATATTATCATAGGGTAATGATTTTGTAAAAATAACAGTAAGTTTACCTTACATTATGATAAATTGAAGAATGATATACTCATTAATAAAACATTATAAATAAATTTTTTTTTCAAGAAAACAGATGTTACCTATACCAAAAATTTCTCCCTGAGCATTATCATTGAATGTTACTTTTACACCTTAGGTCTTGATAATCTTTTAAAATAAGTTTCTATTAGCAGAAATATTCTAAGGACATACACAATACATGTATCATATATTGTTGTTGATAATTTCATTATTTTCTTGAAAATAAAAGATTTATACTTTTAGATTCAAAACATTCTTGGATCCAAAAATTTCAGAAATTAAAATTTTTGGAATCCGCATTTTCATAGACAAATAATATGTATGAAATCCTAATGATTTTATTTTATTTAAAGAATATTTTTTCTCCCAATGTCTCCATATTGACACTTCATTAAAAAGGGATCACTTTGGGAACAAAATAATTATTATTAAAAACTGGTTTCGAATGGGTACTACTAAGTCCAAGAGTATTCCTTAAATGATGAATTTGGGATATATCTCATCAAATTCTTTCCTTCCTGAAGTAAAATTTGATAAATGTTTCGTAAATAAAAAATATCAAATTTTAGGGTAATGACTATTTTATTATCATCAATGTTATTATTTTTAGAACTTCAATTATCCTCTGAAATATTTTTCTATGAAATAACACTTTCAAGAACCTTATAAAGTTTATCCTTCTCAAAATTAAATTCCACAAGGATTTTAGATACACATTAAAAATAAAAAACATTTTGATAAAATCCCTAGAATGATATAATACTTATATGGTTCAAATATGAATTCTATAATTTTCATTCTCTAACTTGTTTTTCATCTTATAATTTTCATTTTCAAAAAGCTGGGAAACCCTAGACACTTCTTCATAAGAAGTGAGGGAGTTATATTAATTAGAAAAATATTATTCATCTGAATACTTATAATATTTTTAATTATTATAATTTTAATTCAATGATATATTAGTGATAGATTCGACATTGTGTACCTTGTCCATTATGCAATGATGTTCAATGGGTTGTTTGGCTAGTAGACCAATATTCTTCTAACTAGAAGATTCACACTCTAAGGGTTCATCAAATGAGTCACCACCGTAGGAACTCCATGTATAATTAGTCTTCAATGAATTCTTATCCTTATACATATAATATTTCTTTCTATTTCTCTCATAATTCTTTTCCTTAATATGTTTTATCTTAATCATAGGACAATCTGGCATAATTCGTCCTACCCTTTTTTCATTTATAAAAAGTTACATTAGAGTCTCTCTTGTCCATTTTTTTCTTTCTTCTAATATCTACATTGAGACTCTTTATTTCCAACAATCTTTTTCATCCTTTGAGAAATATTATGTAATTTTTTTCACAATATTATCTTTCACATAACTCAGATAGAATAGTGAATTTTATAGAATTAGATCTTGTAACCATTTCTAAAGTCTTCACTTTAGTATTAGTAAATGTTATACTTACATTTCCATTCTTCGTCTTATTCATATTAGCAGCACATTTCATTCTTGTCTCATATGGAAGAAGAGTTCAAAAATTTTAATCAAGGGTAATATTAACAACATTGTTATTCTCGTCAATGGCTATTCATTTGGATTCCAAGTCATTAGATAAAAATATATAATCTTGTCCAAAATAATTTAATCATCTAAACCTCTTTCTCCCATATATTGATGACATTTTACAATGCTCCTAAATCATGGTTTCACTTTTCAAACTGGTTCTCCATAGGGAAATATAAATCCACAATATTCTGCTCTTAACATATCTCTTCTGGACTATATCAATTTGGAAGATCCATAGTTTGTAACTTCATGTTTCATCCAGATGTAGGTGGTAGCTTAATAAGAAGATATTTGACAATATATATTCCTGTTCATAGAACACAACAAAGTATTTCGAACCTTTTAATTTATTTGATATTATTATTTTTCTTGGTTAGTGAATTTTTTGACTTCCATGTCTGGAATTTTGTAAACCCATGTCAGAATTAAAAAATTATCTATATTATAGTTAATTACTAAGGGATTCAATCTATCTCTATTGTACTCCTAATCATTTCCATAAAAAATTGGTTGTTAGGTTGGATTATCGTTTCCAATGCAACCAACATTTATACCTTCCATTCTCTAAGAAAGTGCATTTATACAATACTTGTCAGTAGTAAAGGTTAATAAACAAAGATAAACAATATTTAAGCCTACCTTGAAAAAGAATTGTTTGGAAAGAATATTTAAAAAAATTGATTAAGAAAACATATATATAAGTATAAGTATTTCAGACACCCACTCTGATACCAATTATATGATCAAAATAGTGTATGTAGATGATCAATTAGAATAGGGGGGTGAATTGTATGTTCCAAAACATTTTTTTTCAAAATTAAGGAAAACTTTGTTTATCAAAGGTAAACATGATAAATTCACAAATCCTATTTAAGTTCTTAATAATGAAATAAACATGCTTAGTGTCCAGAAATACGAATCAGGAAAAGACACTTGAGACTAATTTTCATAAAGGAAGATTCTAATCTAATGAATATAAAATATTATTTATCAGAGTAAGTAAAGTACAAGAATATATAAGAATGTTATATATTCATCTTTATCAAAATGCAACAGAAATTACAAAATGGAACACAAATAAGTAACAAATAGAAAATCATTTATCCCAAAGTGTAGGGTATCCAACAACCATGGATAAAGTTCCCATGATTTATACTTTTAAGAAAGTATGTCTTACCCACAGTAGGGTAATACCACGATAGAAATATCGGAACATGTCTTGATATCCCTGCAAGCACTTGAAAATTAAGGTATTTAGAACCTCTATCTTCCTATCCTAGAAAGCCCTTGATTGTACTCAACATCAATCAGAATCGGATGAAGCAAGCTAAACATGATGTATAGGGACAAACAAGATCGTCATGAAATTCACAATGCATAAAAGTATTTCTCTTTATAGAAATCACTTAACTACACCACAACATGTAATCTCTAGATCGATCAATAGATCATGAGCTCATTTAAATGATCTCTCACTTATAGGAATGACTCCAACGGTCGTCTCCCTCCTTCAACTGTCATATTTTTCGTTGAATTTTGGAGGGACCTGTATAAGTGTCACTCCACCAATAAGTTTTTAGTAACAAATTGTATGACATAATATCATAATAAGAACATTAGTAATGAAAATGAAATAGCTCAACCAAATTTTAATATCTAGAATCTAAGGAAAAATAGAATTTCATGTCTAAACATATAAAAAATTAGATATTATAAACATGAATATTTGGATTCTATTTTTCAAAAATTCAGAATCTGAATTCAATAGATTATAGAGTTGGAATTCAAATGAATTCTTAATCATAATTTTGAGTAATTCAGAGTCTAAATTATGAGGAATCACTATTTTGAATTTTGAGGAATTCAAATATGAATTTTGAGGAATTTAGAGTGTGAATTCTGAGGAATTTGGAGACTAAATTCTGTGAATTTCAGACTCTGAATTTTGAGATATTTGTAGTCTAAATTATGAGGAATCTGGAGTCCTAATTTTAGAAAATTAAGAGTTGGAATTTCAGCTAATTTAGAGTATAAATTTCATAGAATTTGGAGTCTGAATTTCATAGAACATGGAGTCAGAATTTCAGTGAAATTGGAGTCTGAATTTCATTGAATTTGGAGTCTAAAAATAGATGACTCTATATCCAAGGAACTATAAGATTCCGAGGTTTTTAATAAGGATCTAAATTTTACTCATAGTAATAAAATGAAATTTCTTTTGAGATAACATAATATGAGATTATGAAAACCAACGTAATGATTAAAATTTCCTTAGAAAAGTGAAATTTTCATTATGAAAATAATCCTTAGGAAAAGATAATTTTCCTTAAGATAATGTGTTTGTGATTTTCAAAACATTGAGGAATGGAAAAGTCAGAAGGAAAACTTATTGACTCAACACATTGTAATGACTACCAAATATGTAACTATAAGAATATAATCTAGGTATTTTATCAAAGGATATTCTTCAAAAAAAACTCTTCAATTATACACTCAACAACAATATATAAAGTTACATGTCTAATTAAACCTATATCCCACCATATGATACATTTCCTCTAATACTAATATTAATTCTCATTTAGACCGTTGTTGACCCATGCAATGGGGAGAATGTGTTTATCCTAATTTTACCAAAATTCAAATTCTATTGGAATTATTAACCATTTTGGAATAAATTCATTGTTTACAGTAAATTTACATGTAGATACCTTAAACTCTATAGCCTAGATTCGGTGGTTTCATTGTTAAATTTCTCAGTATATACAAGTGATCACATCCCCAAGAACAAATAATTTAGTAGTCTTTGTATACTAGATGAATACATGAATCTCATTGTATGAAAACATAAATTTAAAAATATTTTTTCATTATGAATTCCATTATCCCCCATAAAATATCAAGAATATCCATTTTAAAACACTTTTTTTATCTTGGGTAAAATAAAACATAAGAATTGTGTGACCTCTAATTTTTCATAAGGGTATGTGTACAACAGATGATTTAATTAATAAATAAGGCTTAATAAATATGTAAATTTATATAACATAAACATATTCCATTAAATCAATAACATGAAAAAAAAATAACAAGTAAGGAATAAGAAACTTTCAAATAAGTCCACATAAATAATTACATGGGTTGCAATCATTTACATGTATATTCCAACTAATCTAATAATCACATAGAAATCAATAAAATATTTATCAATAATAAAATTCTTAATTTTAGACATCTAAAACTTGACATTAGGGCCTTTTTCCAAAATATATATACCGTTAAGGAATCATTCCAAGACACATTACATATATGAGAAATACCTCGGTCACAAGATAGATTGTATCGTGAGACCTACCGAGGCATCGATAAGATATAATATGTCCAAATAATCACCTATTAATTTGAATGTATTCCTTATATGAGGCTGAAAAATAATAAATATAAATCTTCATATTGAAAAAATTACATAAATAATGTAAAAAAATTTCCCTAATAATAAACATAATAATAAACCATATTGAGTAATTTGAATTCTATCATACCAATACATCCCCAGTCAAACAGATCATAAACCATCATGAAAAATAAAAAATTATAGTATAATTAAATTATATCCCCAATGATAAATGATTATAATAATGGTATTTTTAATTGATAGATAAGTATTTAATAAATGGATCATTCAAAAATCACTACTGGAAAATGGACATCTACCCACGGTTTTAGGGAAAACTGTGGGTATAGGTCACCCTATCCACATGGTTTTCAGTCAAACCATGGGTATAGGAATTTATTGAAATCCTATGACCATGGTTTCCCCAAACCGTGGGAATAGTATACCCTATACCCACAGTTTTCTCCAAACCATGGGTATAGGGTATCAAAAAATGCATATACCCACGGTTTGCTGAAAAACATGGGGATAAGGTGACCAATACCAATGGTTTTCCCCAAAATCGTGGGTATAGTTGTCAGATAAAAAACCTATACCCACAGTTTTGAAAAAACATGGGTATAGGATTCCCACGTGTGGGCGGGAAATTTATTTTTTCCGCGGGAACAAAAAAATTTGGCAGGTGTTCTATAGACATGGTTTTTTCCTCTATAGTCAGAGTTTAAATTTATATATATTTAATAATATATATATATATACATACATATAGGTGGTGTTGGGGTAGTGGTAAGGCCACTCATGAATGGAGATGTGTCGTGAGATCAAATCTTATGGGCCTCTATTTTGTAAAATATGTTATACCCACGGTTTCCAAGCTGTGGGTATAGAGTTATGACACAGTGGAAAAACCTATACCCATGGTTTTTCCAAACCGTGGGTATAGGTCATGGACCTAGACTGATGCCACAAATGACCACGGTTCCCCAAACCCTGGGTATAGACTATACCAATGGTTTTGGGTCTATACCCACAGTTTTGAACCATGGGTATAGGATCATTTTCTAGTAGTGAATTCTGGAAAAAAATAAAGGTTTCACTTTGAAAATTCAATTATAATAAAAAAACTCACAGAGTTATTAAGAAATATTTTTAATTTAATATAATGATCAAAACATATCTTTATTCAATAAAACATTGTGTGGTAATGATGGTGGGAATTTCCATACACGCCACATAAGATAAAAAAGATACCTTTCAACTTTTTATAAGAACAGTTAGATTGAAATTTTATTACAAAATGACATGACGTATCCTTTATTTGAAATGATAATAAATGGAAAAAATTTAATTAATATAATATTCAAATAATATTTAAAAAATTAATACATTTTTTAGAGAACATGAATTTGGAAGAAATGTTTTTTTATCGAAGAGAGAAACAATGTTAGATTTTATAAAAAAACATATAATTAATCATTTTAAGTAACAAAAAAGTTAAAAATCGAAATAATACTTGAAACATTCATGAATAAATGTATAAGATGAAACTTCATGAGTTTCTGGAGAGGTATATCATAATATTTAATCATTGGTTACTCAATCATTAACAATGGTAGTAAACAGTGAAATTATAAAATAAATCATTACTCATTAATTAATTATTGAATCATATAACCAATGAAACAAATATAATCAAATGAAGCTAAAAATATAACTTAGATAAAGGGATACATGATATAAAATTTTAAAAGGGAAATTATATTAACCACACAAAATAAATAAGTGGTGAATATTGAATATATCCCATTGAAGTAAAAGTGAAGTGAGAAACCATTAATTATGGTTTGAATTCCTTCATATACATTGAGACTAAATTTATACTAAATATAGATTTATCATAAATCATTTATTAGAACATATTTATATATATCAAACCGTATGGGATTTACTTGTGACCTTTTATGAACCTTTTATTATTAACTCATTGTTAAGATAATTTTTTGGGTAATAACAACATTGTTTTTCATGTATTCTATAATTTATAATTTTAACTAATTTTACAATGATCATATGTAAAACGTCTATTGATTGAAAAAAATAATACTACAATAATATATATTCATCATTTAGGTATTAATTGTAATCCATAGAATCTAAGGATAAAAAATTATTTATATCATTCTCGGAGATGGTAGGTCATAAGTACAAAGGAACAATGATTCCATTTCCATGATAGATGGAATGAAAGGAAAATAAATATTATTTAGACTATAAATAATTATTAATAGTTTTTATATATAATTTATATTTATAAAATTCATACTTATTATCATTCGTGTAAAAATGAAATGAAAATTAATTCACTTTGTTGTGTAGTGATAGTAATCAACACGTTCACACCATTAATATTATTTTTTTCAAAGGACTGTGAGGTAAGAATTTAAATGTGATATTATATTTATATAAGTATATAAATTTCATATTTATAACATATAATCATTAAAATATTATATAATACATTCCATGTAATGTGTAAGAAAAAAATGAATCACATCACTTCGTGAGACAACACTTCACTGTACAAATGAGTGACATTATCAATTCCCCCAAATAATGAAAATTAAAATAGAATATGTGATATAATAATTTTAGAAGTAAAATAATTTAATTAAAATCATAAAAATATGTTAAATCCATCATTATATCTGACCTTGAAATTTTGTGAAGGGAAACAAATAAATTGGTTCAATAAGTGAATTTATATCCTGTAAACTATCGATAGAATCATTTTCTATTACATAGAAGTAGAAAAAAGCGTAGGTTATAAATTTTTTTGGAGTTAGTAGACTAGAACCAACAAATTTTTACTTTATTCATTAATAAAAGCCTTATCACATCTTTATTTTTCTTCTACATGACAATGCATTTGATAATGTCCTAAGGACAACTGTTGCATTAAATGGTCATAGAAGATCCTTGCTATGATGAGAACCCAGAAGTGCCATAACACTGTTCTTGAACATATGTTCTATGGTCGGATGATATTATTTAAGGGGCACAAATAATACAGGTCATTAGGGGTAAGGAATCATAAAACATTGAGGCACCTTCTCATGGTGTGCGCCCTTGGTAATATCCAGGAGGGTATTATGAGAACGAGGCCTTCCAGTAGGAAAACCACATTTCATATTGTCATTAGATGTTCCTATCTATGGACATGTGTATTTGTCCTTAGATATTAAGAATATTATTAATGGGTATTAAAACTTGCGCACTTATATGTATTGACGAGAACTATGACAACACACTGTTCGTAGCGAGGTAGGATATGTTGGGTGCGTCATGAGTAATGCCACATTAATAGATAATGCAAGAAAGGATTTGTCCCTTATCTTCCATAAAGGAAGTAGATATATCAGGCCCTATGATGGAATTTATATATCCTAAAAAAATCCATGGCCATGGTAAGGTATGGGTGAGTTCAATTCTAGAATGTCAAAGAAAGAATAATCGAGCACATTTGTTGTTGGAACTGGCATGCAACCCTGTTGATTAGAGATATCGGGAAAAGGGATTATATTACATGGTAAGCGTTCGTACGAGGTGACACATCATTGAAGTGGTAAATAGTTTTTCATTTGGTGCCCTAGCGTGTTGGTAGACACAAACCATGGACATTAGGCAGGCTCTACCTAATGCCACTGAGAAAAAGGCCTAAAGGGTCACACACTAAGTGTGTCCATGTATCACAATTAAATATTAATTTAACAAGTTAAATTAATATCATTCCCAACTGTGGTTTAATAATTTTTAAAGGACTCCTGATTGAATTTATTTCAACACTAGTTATTAGAGAGAATATATTGTGGATGATATAATATTTATTAGCGAGTGATGCAGTTATATTTATTTAAGAAATAAATATCCATTAATCAAGGTCTAATAAATATGGTGGAGGAAATAAAAGAAAGTTGAAAATAAAATTACACACTGTGTATATTAAATATACACATCGTGTATTAATGATTACACATTGTGTAGTTTTTCCAGTTGGGATTTTGAGGATATAATATTGCTTTATTAAATGATATTTATTATAATCATCATGGGTGCAGGTCAAGGAATTAATAATTCTACATGGGGTTTTTTCAATAAGAGTTAATGAAATAAATAAATCGCACAATGCATTTATTTAAGGTCATAACTCTATAACCTCAAACCTGATTATAAATATCCTCACAACCCCAACCCTTTTACAAATAAAAAAGGAGAATCAATGTGCACAACAATTCTGAAGAATTCTTTCAATCCCTAAAGAACTTCTTCCTCCAAGAACACTCTCAAGACCGAGAGATCTTGGTGATTGAAGGAAAACATCGCAAGAAAAGGTTATTCCATGCTAGCACCTGGAGATCCCTTTGGCGATATCCATCGATACGTGGCACACGTGTGGATCACCACTAGAGGAATCCTACACATGGATTCTATGACGCAACGACGGATCACAAAATCGTGACTGGAGACATTGAAGGAGAAATAATTCCACCAAGGTAATTATTGTGAATTAATTAAATTAATTATAACCAACATATGATGATCCTATATCTATGGTTCTAGGACTCCCTCTTATGTTTTTTCGTTCCTCATTCTATTTCGATGATTCAGTGTTTTACATCATGAAAAATCTCGGATTGAACATTTTTTAACGTTAAAATTAATGTTGGGAAAACCCACCAATGCACTTCCCCCATTCCTGGAACCTACAAGTGGTATCAGAGGGGTTATATCATTGATTATAATTATTTATTTTTTCATTGATCATTTATGCATTTAATAATTTAGTTGTTTCATTTCATGTTTAATCGTTCTGGAAATATGAATATCAAGATCTATTCCTCCTCCCTCGTTTCTCGTTCACCGCACAGAAATGATTTTTTATTTTAATTTTGATTAAATTAAAATAGAGGTGCTCATCTAGAGGAGCCAAATGTTTCGGGTCGTACAAAACCAGAAACATGGTGTGTATTCGGAAGTACACGTCGTGTAGTCTTGGTTCATGCATTGGACTGGTCTGCCAAATCAGGCCGTGTATTGATCCTATTTTAGTCATTGATGACACTGTGTGTTGACCAGGAATAGGTGGCACATGGTTTCAGGATTACACGCCATGTGGTCCAACAGAACACGGCATGTAGTCCCTTTGGGTTTGGGTTGGACCGTGTACCCCATACATGGCTTGCCCGACTAGAAACTGTGTAACGCGGAAACTACACAGCTTGTGTCCCACTGTACATGACATGTACTCTGAAAATTTCAAAAGTACATTAACACACCCTATCCTCGGGCGTATACATCGTATGGACAGTGAAGAATATTACACAATATATAGTCAGAACTACACACTGTGTACAAACCCAAATTACGCAGATTTATTAAAATTTATTTTTATATTATACAAACCCTTGAGATGTGTACCATGATGCAGGTGTAAACATGAGGCACAACACGTTATAGGTGTTATATATATATGTGTTTAATTTAACATCTATGTAATGAACAGGAATTAACTGAGTTTTATCTAAGGTACAAGTTACGTAAAATTATAATTTTAAATGAATTTATTTGTTTAAAATTATGATGAATGAGAATCTCAAGGAAGTTCAAAAAAAGTGTTTAAGGTAAAAGGATTGATTAATTAAACATAATTAATTAATTAAAGCATGATTTATCTTAAACAAGAACGATTAAAGAATTGAATTCTAGTTTTATTTATGCGTAATTATCATTACATGTATGGATGATCATGAGCTAGACCGAGACCTTTGTATGTGAAGGGTTTCTTTTAAATTAAATTTGTCAGCCTGCGAGCCATATCCTCATTAATATGTAGGTCCTGCGCACCCAAGGAATCTTTTATGTAAAAACCCCTTTTTACCCCTCACCTGTGTGTGAGATAAATGCATATGTAATGGATGGAGCTCCCATGCTAGTGGAGGCGGCTCAAGTTAGGATCCAAGGTGAAACCAATCCTAGGAGATACAAAGGAGGACAGGTGGAAAGCTGTAAACACAAACCAATAAGGTTCAAGGTGATTCTCCCCTAGGTCATGGGTTATTTTATCAATTGATAGATAAACTAAGAAATATAAAAAGCTCATGATCATTCCATTTATTTTATTTCTGTCATGTTGCATGTATTATTTATTGCGGGTGTGTTGTCACAATCACAAAATTAATGAATTAAACGAGCATGCAAGATGGAACTAAAATAAAACCGGCTTATATGTAAATATTATCTTAGACATGGTTAATCACTTAAGTATATCCCACATAATATTAACAATCATGTAATAAAAGATAATAAATTGGAAATTTACGTATAAGGATAAAATCCCTCAAAAGAAATATTAAGTCAGTATAGCCTTCCATAATCTTGGATAGAATCGAACCATAGTTCAAAGTGCTTGACCAGCCGAAGTCGGGGTGAATTCAATTATCGGGGAATTATAATTCATGGTGTTGGGTTGACTTGACTTGGTTTGCATCAAGGGTTGACTTCCAGAACGGATCTTGGTTTGACCAAGAGGCAATGGTTGAGGAAATCCAAAAAAAGGATTTTGGGATAGGGGAGTCCACTCATCGGATCAAGGAGCTGCGAGTTAATGCAGTTGGAATTTGGAATGCCTACCTAAAACCCTTCAAGTTGCTTGACCAACCCTAGTTGGGGTAATGCGAAGGGAAATATGGATCCTTTACACTATAATATTCAGGCAATAGAATATTCCGAATTCAATGGTGAGGGCTATTGGATTTCGATAAAATAGTGGGAGACTAATAAGTATTAATTTATTTATTTGTCCCTGTTTTGTAATAAAGTACTAAACCATTTCCCATCTTAAATTGAACAAATGACAAGAAAATTACTTCAAACATATCATTGTGAACCATACTCGATAAGGAAAACCTTCTCACCGGCACTAATTATCAAGAGTGTCAGAGGCGTTTACACGTCATCCTTCTCCACGAAAGGAAACTCTATGTGCTGGAAGAACCTATTCCAGTTGCGCCTGGGAAAGAGGCTAGTGATGAGGAATTATCTCTCCATGTGAAACACATGGATGAAGCCACAGATTACCAGTGTTTCATGCAATCGGCCATGTCCAATGAGCTCTTGAAGCAACATGAAAACATGGATGTGTATATCCTGATGTCTCACCTTAAGGATCTCTACCAAGAGAAGGTGAGACATGAGAGGTATGAGATCTCCAATTCTTTGTTTACAACTAATCTTGGAGAGTATGCGCATGTTAGGCCTCTTGTAGTCAAGCTTATTGGCTACATTAAACACCTAGACATTTTATTGACTAAATTATCAGATGAGATGCGTACAAATATCATCCTATCATCACTACCCAAGACCATATCTAGCTTCATTGAAAATTATAACATGAGTGGAAATGAGAAGTGTCTATCAGAGATTCTGAACTTGATTCTCCAAGAAGACAAGGACATGGGCATGACAATACCGTAGTCCTTATGGTGAATAAGAAAAGGAAGGACATGGAAAAGGGGCCAAAGACTTATAAACGGTCTGAAGCCCCTGAGCATTGTCCCCCCAAGAAGGGGATGATCCAGAGGAAGGGAAAGGAATGAGAGGCGGTGTGTTTTTCATGTGGAAAGCAAGGCCATTAAAAGAGGAACTGTACCTAGAAGTGTGGGGATGATAAAGGTTCATTTGTTATCGAGTGTAATCTTTCCATTTTTACACATTGGGTATTACATACAGCTTGTGGGGCTCACATTTGAATTCAAATGCAATAACCAAGTATATTTATAAAGATTTGTAGAGGATAGGTGGATCTTCGAGCTGCGAATGGCGTAGGGCTGGTTGTGTTACCTATTGGTGATTACCACCTCTCATTGCCGACTGGAATGATTTTGGTTTTACACAACTGTTATTATTCCCCAAATGTTACCAAGAATATAATTTCTATTTCTTGTTTGGATATGGATGGATTTATTTTCATTTTTGGAAATAAGGGTGGTCTCTTTTATAAGAACAATGTATGTTATGGTATAGAACATTTAAATAATGTTTTGTATGTATTAAATTACAAAAACCAAGTGTTTGAAATCGATAACGAAACAAACTCACGTGACTCATACATCACCTAGTTGTGGCATCACCGTCTTGGTCATGTGAATGCGAAGTGCTTGACAAAGCTCTTCCAAGATGGCTATTTAGAATCTACTAAGCTAAAACCACTTTTTAGATGTCACGCTTGTTTACAAGGAAAAATGACCAAGCAGCCTTTTGGTGGATAGGGTGAAAGGGCCACCGAGATTCTAGGATTGGTACACACAGATGTGTGTGGACCATTTCCAGTAGAAGCTAGAGGTGGATATTCTTACTTCATTACTTTTTCTGATGATTTTAGTATATATGGCTATGTCTACTTAATGAGGTATAAGTAAGAGGACTTAGTGAAATTTAAGGAATTCATGAATGAATTAAAGAATCAGCATGGTAAGAATATAAAGAAACTTCGATCGAATCTAGGTGGAGAATATCTGAACCAAGAGTTCATCGATATTCTATGGGAGTCTGGGATTCTATCTCAGCTCACTCCTCCTTATAGACCACAGTGGAAAGATGATAGTGAAAGGTGGAACCTCACCTTGTTGAACATAGTGAGGTCGATGATAAGTCATGTAGATCTTCCATTATCCTTTTGGGGATATTAATTACAAACTACAACATACACATTAAACCAAGTACCAACTAAGGCAGAAAATGGAATTACATCTGAGCTATGGATTTGAAAGAAACCCATTTTTTTCCAACATTTTTATGGGGATGCGAGGCGTTTGTTAAGGCCTCCTAGGGAAACAAACTAGCACCCCGGGGCACGAGGTGTATCTTTATAGGATATCCCAAGGAAATGAAAAGATATTACCTATATAACCCTTCAGACAAGAATTTGAATGTCTCTAGACAAGCCGCCTTTCTTGAGAGGGAGCACATCCTCGAGAAGGATAGTGGTAGCAAGATTGACTTCAACGAAGTTGATGCTCAAGATACATAAATGTTGCTACAGGAACAAGTTACAAATGTCCCCGTGGAAGAGGTTCCAGAAACAGAAGTACTGCGTAGGATCTCAAGAGAGGTAAGGGAACCAGACATATTTGGTTTCCTAGTCACCAAGGATAGTGAATCCTTATTGTTGGACAATGAAGAACCTATCTCCTACAAGGAAGATGTAGAAATCTCAGAAGCTGTAAGATGGCTAGAAGCTATGAATTTTGAGATGGATTCCATATATCAGAACAAAGTATGGGTTCTAGTCGATGATCCAGTTGATGTAAAGCCTGTTGGATGCACATGGGTATTCAAGAGAAAACTGAACATAGAAGGTCAAGTTATCACCTTAAAGCAAGGATAGTGGCTAAAGGATTCAGACAGCGTCAAGGAATTGACTATGATGAATCCTTGTCACCAGTTTTCATGTTTAAATCCATAAGAATCATACTTTCCATAACAGCTTACCATGACTATGAGATTTGGCAAACGAATGTCAAAAAAGAATTTCTTAATGGGAACCTTCAGGAAGATGTCTATATGACACAACTATAAGAGTTTGTGAAACCAGGTGAATCCAAACGGGGTTTCAAGTTGCAAAAATCCATTTATGGAAAAAAGCAAGCATCCAGGTCATGAAACATTTGATTTGATGATCCCATAATGGAATTTGGGTTCATTAAGAATGAATTTCACCCATGTGTTTATAAGTGGCTTAATGGGGATGTGATCATTATCCTATTAGTATATGTTGATGACATATATATTATTGGAAATTATTTACCTATTTTACAATCAGTTAAGGACTGGTTGAACAAGTGTTTCTCCATGAAGGAATTGGTGGAAGCAGCCTACATTCTAGGGATAAAGATCATTCGTGATAGGTCCAAGAGGCTGCTTGAACTATGTCAGGGTACATACATTGACCAGATACTAAAGAGATTTAGTATGGAACAATACAAGATGGGATTGGTTCCAATTCCACATGGCCTATATCATTTTAAGAAAATGTGTCCTCAGAAAAAACAAGAGAAAGATAGAATGAGTAAGATCTCATACGATTCGGCTATAGGATCAATCATGTATGCCATGTTATGTACCAGGATTGATGTTGCCTATACACTGAGCATGGTAGGCAGATATCAAGCAGATCTAGGAGAACAGTATTGGACTTCTGTTAATATTATCCTTAAGTATCTGAGAAGAACTAAGGATATGTTCCTAGTGTATGGAGGAAATGAGGAACTTGTCATTAGAGGGTATGATGATGCTGTTTTTCAGACAGATCAGAATGATCTGAAGACGCAATCTGGATATGTTTTCTGTCTTAATGGAGGATTTGTGAGTTGGAAGAGTTCAAAGCAGCCAGTTGTCACCTATTCTATAGCGAACTCTGAATATATAGCAGCTTTTGATGTAGCCAGGGAAGTCATCTAGATTCGGAACTTTTTCCAGGAGCATGATGTGGTGCCTAGTAGTAAAGATACCATTACATTGTATTTTGATAATACTGTAGTGGTGGATCTTGCAAAAGAACCAAGGTCACATCAATGGAAAAAGCACATACATTGGAAGTATCATCTCCTAAGGGATTTCAATCAAAGGGGTGAAGTTGTAGTGAGCAGAGTGTCCACGGAAGATAATGTGAAGGACCCCATGCTTAAGGCCTATCTTAGCAGAATCATGAATATAATGTGAGAGCTAGCGGGCTAAAGGTTGTTAGGAGTTGGCTCTAGTCCAAGTGGGAGTCTGTTGGAGTTGGTGTCCTAGAACCATCTACTTTGTACTTTATTCATTAATAAAATCCTTATCACATCTTGATTGTTCTTCTGCGTGACAATGCATGTGATAACGTCCTAAGGATAGTTGTTGCATTAAAGGGTCATAGCGGATCCCTACTATGATGAGAACCTAGAAGATCCATAACACTATTATTTAATATATGTTCTATGGCCGGATGACATTTTTTGAGGGGCACAAAAAATACAGGTCATTAGGGGTGAGGTCTCATAAAACATTGAAGTACCTTCTCATGGGGTTCACCCTTGGTAATATCCAGGAGGATATTATGAGAACGAGGCTCTCCAGTAAGAAAACCACATTTCATAGTGTAATTGGATGTTCCTATCTGTGGATGTGTTTATTGGTCCTTAGACTTTAAGATTATTATTAATGTGTATTACAACTTTCGCACTTAGATGTATTCGCAAAAAATGTGACGACACATTGTTCATAGTGAGGTAGGATACGCTAGGTGCGTCATGAGTATTAATGTATTAATAGATAATGCGAGAAAGGATTTGTCCCTTCGGTTCCATAATGGAAGTATATATCTCAGGCCCTTTGATGGAATTGATATAGCCTAAATAAATCCATGGCCATGGTAAGGTATGGGCAAGTTCGATTCCGGAAAGTCAAAGAATGAATAATCGAGCACATGGGTTGATGGCACTGGCATGAAACCCGCTTGATTAGTGTTATCGGGGAAACAGGATTATATTACACGGTAAGTGTTCGTATGAGGTGACACGTCATTGCAGCGTTAACTTCTTTCTCTATGGGTGCCTTGGCGTGTTGCTAGACGCTAACCTTGGACTTTAGGCAGGCTCCGCCTAATGCCACTGAGAAAGAGGCCTAGAGTGTCACAGACTAAGTGTGTCAATGTATCTCAGTTAAATTTTAATTTAACAGGTTAAATAATTATTATTCTCAACTGTGGTTTAATAATTATTTAAGGATGCCTGATTGCATTTATTTAGACACTAGTTATTTGAGGGAATATATTGTGTATGAAAAATTATTTATTAGAGAGTGATTCAGTTATATTTATTTAAGAAATAAATAGCCATTACTCAAGGTCTAATAAATGTGGTGGAGGAAATAAAGGAAAGTGGAAAATAAAAGTACACGCAGTGTATATTAAATATACACGCCGTGTAGTTTTATGGAAAACGACTACATGCCGTGTATTAATGATTACACGCCATGTAGTTTTTTTAGTCGATATTTTGAGGATATAATATTGTTTTATTAAATGATATTTATTATAATCAGCATGGGCACATGTCAAGGAATAAATAATTCGACATGGGGTTTTTTCAATAAGAGTTAATGAAATAAATAAAATGTGTAACACGTTTATTTAATGTCATAACTCTGTGAACTAAAAACTGATTGTAAATATCCTCACAATCCCAACACTTTTACAAAAAAAAGGAGAATCGTTGTGCCCAACAATTCTGGAGAATTCATTCAAGCCTGAAAGAACTCCTTCCTCCAAGAACACTCTCAAGACCGAGAGATCAAGGCGATCAAAGACGGACATCACAAGCGAAGGTTCTTCTGTTCTAGCACCCATAGATCCCATTGGTGATGTCCAGAGATGCGCGGCACATGTGTGGATCACCACTAGAGGAATACTACACTTGGATTCTACGACGCAATGACAGATCACCGAATCATGATCGAACACATCGACGAAGAAAGAATTCCACTAAGGTAATTCTTGTGAATTAATTAAATTAATTATAACCAACATATGATGATCCTATCTCTATAGTTCAGGGATTCCCTCTTAAGTTTTTTCATTCCTCATTATATTCCAAATATCTGGCATTTTACGTCATGATGGATCTTGGATTGAAGGTTATTTAACTTTAAAATTAATGTTGGGCAACCCCACCAACGCGCTTCCGCTGCACCTAGAACCTACAAAATTAACATAATATATATATATATATGATATAATAGTGTTATTATTTTTTCAAATTTAGAGAGTAGTTTATGTATTTGTAATAAAAAAATAACAAACTCCTTTTTGAATATGTTTTTAGTTCAATTTACCCCTTATATTTTAGTTTAACCCCCGATAAACTCACATAACCTTAACCATGATAAATATTTTTTACCGATTT
The DNA here is from genome assembly GCA_963277665.1 of Viscum album. Classification (NCBI taxonomy): domain Eukaryota; kingdom Viridiplantae; phylum Streptophyta; class Magnoliopsida; order Santalales; family Viscaceae; genus Viscum; species Viscum album. The sequence continues at coordinate 643,233,811 of OY728125.1, read as the reverse complement.
CCGAAGTCCTTATGCTAAAAATATTATTCTACCATATTATATAATATATATTATAAATATTTATATTATGGAATCCATTTTTCATAATTTAATTCATTTAATTTGCATTATCTAGTATATAATTAAACATGCAAACATGTCTATAAATTTTTTCTAAAGATAAACATTAAAAAAATTAAAATGTTTTCATATAATAATACCATTTTAAATAGATTTCAACAACATCAATTAGTTCAATTGGAATATAATTTAATATAAATTAATTAAAATAATATATAAAATATATATTAATTTTTTAACAATTTAAATGATAATTATGTTTTCAATATTAATTAGTATTTTTCACTATTAACCAAAAATTATTTTTCTCAGATAATTCTAAGAAATTTACCCAAATATAGTTTTATAAAGTAGAACTCAAAAATGATGTTAATTTTTTTAAAATAAAATTTTTTAAAACTGGTAAAATTTAATTTTAAATTATGTGTGAAAGTAGTACTAAATTTACTTTTACATAAATAATGTTTTTCAGAAAACATTTTTTTCTTTCAAATGATTTGAAATTTATATATAATAAATATATAACCATTGGTTTTATTTTATAAAATATTAAATAGTGTAATTTTCATAATTTATTTATTCCAATATATATCTAACAATATAATTACATGTTATAATGTTGTACTATATTTCAGTTCATTTATACTTGGGATTATATATATAGTAAGCTATCAAAAAGAAAAAAATTAATGAAATATATTTCCTAGTCATTTAATCTTCATGATTCTGATGACATACATTATTGAACATAATTATACTATTTTATAAACATTAGTTCTTAATTTATACCACCTAAAATATATTGTATCCACAAAATTTAATATTGATATCAAGAATCACGGGTTTGACATTTGAAAATACAATTGATGGAAGCCCACTACGTAAAAAGTGTTAATAAAAAAATAATCTTGGTATGAAAGGACGATAAATACCAAGGCACTCCTGAATAACATATAAATACAGATTTAAATATGATAACATTGGTCGGAAGTGAAAAAATAAGAGGAAAATTTTAAATAATTATAGGGAATGATAAAGATCATTTATCACAAGAATTTAAATTTTAATGAGAAGGTAAAGAAACAAAAAACAATAAATATATTATGAGTGAAATGGCCATTGGTTCATTAGATTAGAATGTAATTGTGGCACATTCCTTTTCTTATTCCCTATTCCTATTTTTGAGGGATTATTTTAATATTATGATAGATAAAACCACCTAATATAATTATAATTTTATTCTTTTATTAGGCATCGATCAATTTCATCTTTATTAATTACATTAGGAAATGAATATCCAAGATGTATTTTTGATGGGTAAAGAACTAAAAAGAAATTTCATTTTATTAGAATAACCATAAAATATTAATAACTTATTCCTATTATCATTACTAAAACAACAGTGGGTAGCAGAAGTTATCCAATATATTACATTAATATTTAACAACTTAATAATGACTCCTAAAATTCAACTTAATCGATTTTATAAATGTTTAACCTATAGTCTCATCCAAAATACGTTTGATCAAATTCAAGGCCAAAAAAACTAGAAGGAAGGTCACTAAATTTAAAAAATAACCTTAATATTAGATTCCCCAAACAATTTAAAGTATACCATAATATAATATTCCATATATATAATTAACCTGATCACTAAAAACAATTAATTAAAAATACATACTTATAATAATAAAATATAATGTTTTTGAATGTATTCAATTAATAAAAACATGTAATAAAATCCATCCATGTAAATATAAAATATCAAATCACTAACAAATTTCAAGGATACTAATACTATCCCATAAATTTATCATTTTTATTATTACCTCAATATTAGGAATTTATTAATGGTTATCTAACCTCAATAATGTGTTTCCCAAAATGATCCAATTTCATGGAAATCACATTCCATGGTACTATTAAACATGTGTATTCAAATCCTTAAAGAAAACCCGCATCAATATGATCCTAAAATGTTTTGATAACTACATTGATAAAATATTTCCATAACATAATTATTGAATCCAAATACAGAAGGACTATAATCATTCAACTTTAGTTGTACTAATAGAGTAATCTTGACATTGATCACTTTATTTTCAATAAGTTGTGTTTCCTTTATTGTTCGGAAATTTACTTGTTTAGTTCCCCATCACCTTATAGTTTAATAATTTCACATTAAAAAATTCATTCATTTCCTGTAAATAATAAGGTAGATGCCATTTTGCCCCAAAATTTTTGTAAACTCCAACTCCCTCCAAGAATGTAAAAAGGCTATTTCGTTCCACTATTATCTCATCTGTGACACTTCTTCTTTCTCTTATTCCATATATCTATTTTTTTCTCTAAATGTATCTTAATCATCTACTTCACATATAAGAAATAAGACATGGAGAATTATTGTACTATCTTGATAAAACATGACGCTATTTCACCTCATAATAAGGAGGTTTGGCAATCTACTTCCCTTTGAATAATTATATTTAACCCATCAATGAAATGGCCTATCATAATATTTTGATTACATTCTTATTACATAGCATGAATTGTTATCATTGTTAATTTTTCTTATATTTATAAAAATTTTAATATTATTCTTTTTCATATACATTTAAATTGAATCTCCATATCAACTTGTTGCTCGTATAGAAAATACTATTCAAATAATAGTAACTTAAAATACTTCCATTACATGCTTGTTAATTATTCTACATCGTTAGTGATTTCTATCATTTAACACAATTAATACAAACTCTTGATAGATGATAAACTTCCATGAAAACATTTTCCATTTCATTATTACCCTATGTGATAAATATCTTCTCCAAGTAACTCATCCATTGCTTAGTTAAAATTCATTTTTAGTCTTATTTAATGATGTAGGTTGCTGAAACATGAAGTGTTTTAACATTTTTTCCACAAATTATGGATCAACCAACTACATCATATAAGAATAATTATTTGTCCTAACCATAGTTAGCTTCCCCAATATTGTTATAATTTGGTCAATTCTAGTTGTAACTCCATCTCCAACATCATTATCTTTCCCAATATGTAGTAACTTATATAGAATATTTTGATTGATATAGTTACCATTCCTTCTAAGAGATTCCATTTGTAAATAATATCATACACTATTATTAGGTAATAAGATAATGATAAATAATGTATAATCCCATAACTAATGAAACTATAAGAATAAATTGAAATCATTATTCATAAAAAATATCATATAAAAAAATGGTTTCATTTGTAATGTTTTTTAAATAATAAAAACATTTTCCAATCCATTATAATAGAGTTCAATAAAATGTGAACTACTCATAGAGTAACCAAGTGAGTTTCAAACAAGTTGTGCATTAAGGCCTATTGTTTTGTACAAGGTAATTCTCAAGTGAATCCTAACACATCATTTACAGAGATACTACCCAAATACACTTGTCTTCTAGAACTATTTACACTTTCAGTATCCGAAAATGGATGTATTTGTATGTAAAACCCATAATAAACACTTTACCAAATAATTATGATATAATCCTATAATAAGAATTATCCTCAATTTCATTCATAGTGTTATGTTCTCTAATATATATTTTCCTAAATCCTGTTCAATTGGTTTCTAATAAACTCTCTCTGATACCAAGTGTAAAGACCTCAGACCATGTATCCTATTGGAAATGGTTATTTTGTTACATTAGAAATAGATACAAGTGACTGCATACCAATGTATTTATTATTTTAGTAGTCTTGGTAAAAATGATGAAAACTTATATCATATTCATTGGAAAATGTAAAAATGAACATATTTTTTAATGGATAACGCAATTATACCCATAAAAATATCCTACATAACCATCATAAAACCCATCCTAGGTTTTTGAGGAAAATAAAACCAAATAAAGTTTTGATCTTTAATTCTCAGAATTTTTATGCATCAATTTACACCCACAATTGTGTGATATGCACCATTTCATTGATGAATTCAAAATTTGAGAGTCAATGAATAAATTCCTAATTTTATTTGCAAAAACAACCAAAATATTCCATCATTTCATAATATTGATTTATTTTATATGTTCATACACATTTGGCCATTTTATTTTAAAAATACTTATTCAATGTATTTATGAGTCCCCATATCGTAAAAACATTCCCATTCATCTCCAACAAGCCATACCATTTGACCTCGGCTCATACACGAGTCACCTCTACAGGACCTAAGAAGCCATCATATCTTGATATAATAGGTGGAATAGGGTTCATTGGTAGGATCCCACAAAAGAGGGTTGGATCCATTCCATAGGATGAAAATCCAGTGGTATTGTTGACCAATATGGGTCAGTTCCAATAGATTTCAAGAGCAGACCATGGTACTCACTTGTGGGAACTGGTGGTCACAAATTAGCTTTTAAAGTGGATGGATAAAAATTTTATGTTTTTAGGTGGTACATCATTATAATTATAAAATATTCATCTTTTAAAAAAAACTACCAAATATTTTCACAATCATCTAATCATGGATCATGATAATATCAGTCATCTCTTCGATCCAGGACATTGTGAGATCAAATAAAATAGACCATGCACCGAATAAATTAAAACTAATCCTACAAAAAGAAAAATTTAATGTCATATTCATACTCTAAATGATACTATAACTATTTGATATCATGATAACAAGTCACCAAAATGATATCGAGATAAATAGTAAATTGATAAAATGTAATAATGAAACTTCATCTTTCATGTCTTTGAAGAATTGATACTATTATGATAACTAGTCACAAGAACTGCCAACATGTAATAAATACATTATTGGATGATATTTTGATTATGGGATCAGGTGAAGACAACTTTGATGCTATCAAATGATGGATATGATGACATGAATCTTTAGTATATATCGTATTTTATAATGTAAATTAATTTAGAATTATTAGAATCTCTCATATGACATTGCATATGAAAGCTGAAGAATCACATGATCAATGAAGATACCACAAGACGAATAATAATATGTCATGTGAGGCCCATTGTGATTGTTTATATGCTCAACATATATACAAAAAGAGATCATGTTACCCTATATTGGTTGTACTTCATGTCATCACAAGAAGCCATATTAGGATTATGTGGTGAGGATTATTGAAAATCTCCACCGTATCAAGTAGTGCATGTATTTTTAACACAACAAAAAGTGGTTCCACCTATGTCCAACCCAATAATATATAATTTATAATCCCCTTTGAAGAAAAGAATGAAATGGTAGGGATTGTAGTGCATAAGTAGAGGTGAATTCATTCGTTGCCTTTAGGATAATTTTCTAGGTAACCACATGAGCCTGCACAGAAATCCCTTGAAGGAACCCATCACATAATCAAGTAGGAGATCATGTGATAACATGATATTAATAGAGGAAAAGTTATTCATACCATCAATTGTTTAATATTTTAAACCCCCATATATGTAATTCCAGGCTCCCTACTTCACCATGAAACAAAAATACTCACATATGAAAATAAATACTTTAACATAAATCCCTTATACATGATCAAAGAATATTTTGTGTAATCCATTTTTGATCTTGAGAACACATGACCAAGAAAATAATTTGTGATATAACTATCAAGAGGTTCATAATGAATATCCTTAAGCACATGGGATGCACATACTAATGTCTGCAAGAATAAACTAGTGGATATGAAAACCCTTGACCTCACAATTCCATGATTCCCATGGTTTTTGGTTCTTTCCTTCATCCCCAAACATGGATAACTTTTCATGAACCACCCTCATAAACCCCTAGTATAGTCATAGAATCCCTTGACAGACTATTTTTAGTTCATTCAAATTACATGAAGAATTGGTCATAATGTGAGTTCCTTTTGATTCACATATGTTTCCATGGATATGACCTCCTATCTCCATGAAATACCTATGGTGTACACCCCCCCAACATTAATACATAGGCTTGCAACATTTCCAACAAAACATTAGGAATCAATAATTTAGACAAGTTTCCTCAACCCTCAAGCATTCGCACTTTTTCATGAATGTGATCCTAAAAAAGTATATGTGATCAGGACACATAAATATATTAGGGAAACACAATCAAAGGATTATCCATTGGCCTTGAAATATTATTGTGTGTCATTGGACATGTCACAATAATTGGAACACATTCCCTGAATATATCAGTTTGATCTCAATAATTGTTTTTGACATGTCTCTATTTTCATGTGATTATCTATTGAAAATTAAGCATTGTCATGGGATTTCCAATAGACAAGACATGTTGGCCCTAAGATATCCCATCAACATAAAAAAGTTTTCAAGAGATATCCGGTTGACAAGTCAATCATTTATAGGAAAAAATTTGAGAAAAATCGGGTTAATCATGTGAAAATATAGAGCCATGTCATCATTGTAATGCACAAGATTCTAGATATGTATTCTTTGATTATTCAAGGAAATTAAAGACATGTCAATGAATTTTTAAATTGAATTTGGACATTTCAGTATATTCATTCATGATTCATTATACATGCACCATTTGATTATGCAAAGACACCCAATACAAGTCAATAGATCTTGTGATGAATCCTGGTCGTGTCTTCCATGTCCTGATTCCAACCAAAAAATGTTTAGTGTACAATCAAGACATGTCCAATAGACAAAAAAGACATATCACATAAATACAATAGGACATTTTATATATATAGAAAAATTAGAGTCTTATCATGTAGACCATGAGTAAGAATATTTGGCCAGATTACATATTTATAATGGAATGGTCCTTAATGGGTTGGGTTATACACTCATGTGACTCAATTTATCAAATTATCTTATGAAGCCCCTCCATTTCATTCCCATAATATCCATAAGACCTTTTAGGGTCAACATCATCTCCCTTTAACATATCACAATATAAAGAATAAGTATTCAAAATGGAATCCTTTGGGTGTAATCCACAATCAGTGACATTTTTTGATATGCCCACAAATATCATAGATCCATCCTGGTGTAATCCCCTAACATGCCTAAAACCTCATGGATAAATTTTTTGTCCCTGATCATAATCACTCTCTTTATCCCATCATCAGGTTAGGGAAACAGTAATCTACGAAAACTCTAATTCTTGTATTAACTAGGATATGTAGGATATCATCCTATGTTCTAATCTCCAATGGAATCCCACTTTAGTGTAATTCCCTATATGTCCTTTAAGTTCACCATTATTCGTCCCCATCCATCAATATATGAGATGTGGGCTAAAATATGTTCATCATTTTATGTCTAATCCCTGATCAATATCTCAAGTGTCTCAAACCCATTTGTAGGTTAGAGATGAATTGAATTATGATGAATCTGATTCATGTTTTAAAACATGATACATAGGGATCCTTCCTAAGGACCAATATACATAACAAATCCTCCTTTAGATGGTTAATTTTACATCTCATAATACAACTTTTATTTGTAAACTCTAATGAAATATCCTCTCATGCAATGTGACAGTTCTCCCGTTATCCCTTGTTTCCCACACCGAGCATGTTTAACATGGTCTTATAGAATTTAAGTGATTGTACTTGTACTGTCATGCGAATTTCCTTAAGTGGGTTCCTCATTAGGATGCATGTCAGATTACATTTCACCATCCCTCATAGGTCTATACAGATGATAAAGAAATTCATGGATTCCTTGTATGCATAAGTTCTTACAAGGGACATTATTGTCATATGTCTACTGATAGAAATGTATTTGTAAGAACTATGTAGACTCTAATTCGTATCTCATATAGCATATGTAGGATACCTAACCTAGTTCTAAGTCTAATATTTACATACTTACCACATGATGTTAAACTGCATAGATGGGTCCAGTCACACGACATTAAACTATCTCAAACAAACTATGTGGGTTACTATTCCACTTTTTATGGGATACATAGGATGCCTTATAGGGGTTCAATCTAATATCCAATACACCAACAACTTAATTAGATAATAATAATCTCTAGAGTTCCTCAACAAGGTCATTAACTGAAACACCATAAATAAAAAAATAGAATGATGTAGAAACCATGATGTGCACACAGTCGCTCCTATCAATACATGTTCTAAATTAAGTTATAGATATAGGGGTAACCAAACACGTATCATAGTTTGGGAAGGATTTCATGAACACATATTAAATATATAATAAATTTTTGAGTAGAAAATAATTCCCCACAAAAGGGTCGGATGAGCTTGACCTTGCATCCTCTATGACTAATGTGAGTTCCTAAGTGTCATTGTGTTTGAAACCCTAGAGGACCACATTCCTTTTGAAATTAGTTCCATACCCTATTATGGATGTGGGAACCATTGAGAGGTTATAGGTAAGGATAAATAAATAGTAAAACTATTGTGAGTGATTGAGCAAGTAATTGAACCCCCCATAATCAAATTGTCACCCAATCCCAACAACACCAATCTAATCAATAAAATGGTGAACCTGATGTCAATTCCATCAACTATGTCATATCTTTCATGGGTCAAAAAGGATATATTTTCCATTTCCTTCTAGGATAGTTTTTTTTGGGATTATTTTGCAACACAGAAGTGATCCCAACAATATTTTTAACTACATCGAACCTTATATAAAATGAAGGGACCAACTCTTTATCCTTTAACCATGAAAATACTTTATCAAATATGTACTCTTTTTTATGATGCTGCACTATGAAGGTGTTTTATTTATTCTCTAGAACTTCCCAAATTCCATAAAATCAAGATGACATCATCAAAGTCCCTAATGATTCATGATCATTGGATAATATTCATTGTCTCATAGGCCCTGATGTATGTTAAATCCAACACACCACCTCCCGTACAAGTTGTTGATTTTCTTGGTTTAGGAGTAGAAATTCTACATATCCATCCCAAATATATACTCAACCCATGAAATAGATTAACTTATGAATTACCACTATTTTTATCTCCCTCAATAGTTCATAGGAGATAATGTGGGTCATGTTTCCATAGTAAACCTCTATGGGAACTTATCCCAAGAGAGAAAAAACACATGAATTCTTTATCTCAGGGATGTGGATGAGAAAAATCATCATGTCAACTCAATCACATAGTATATTCCTATTATGGATCCAATGAATTCTCTTTATCATCAAACATATGTGAAAATTATTCCATAAAAAGACACCAAGGATGATTTTCCCACACCAACTGGCCAAGTGGGTGAGTCCAGCATGAGATCCCTCTATGGGTATCCAAATAATACAATTATAGAGAAATATTATATCTGTTATATGGATTATCTATCTAAGGACAACTATTTAATTCGGATAACACCTAGAATCAATCCCAAATCTTCACTAAAAATGATCTATTGAATTCATCAAAACTATACTTGGAAACTGTCGGATCCCTAAGAGTACCCTAGTTCAGAGGTTTCAAAGACTTTTCATCATATTTTACCCTAAGATCATCATTAATATATGAACTGAACCCTAAAATGGTATCATGCGATCCATCCCCCAAAAAATAATCATGGAAACTAAACCCTAAAATGGTTCCATGGGCACTAAACCCTCAAATTGTATATTGTACACTAACACCCCAAATGGAATATCAATCTCTGACCCACCAAACAAGGTACTTCAATGAGGAGTTTCTCCCACCAATTTTTTCACTGGTCAATATGTTATCAATCAAGTCTGACAAATAATCATCAGATCTAGAAGAAAACAATGATAAGGAGTACAATCATACTCTCCAACAGTCATATGAGTGACAATAGGTTGAATTTCCATCTGTTGTAGACACAAAAAAAAATAAAGTCTTAAAGATATATTTCATTAGTCTAAAAAAGGTGTTACTGATCATGTTCGTACTTATGAGGGTAATTAAAATGGAAAATATATTCAGCAGTACTAGTGGATTCACTCTCTGGGGTCCATGAAGGAACTCCCCTCATAATCCACTCACCCTATCATCGATAGGGGATCTATTTTTTTCATGGATCCCTCCAAACATCCACTTGAGTATGATAAGGGAATTTTTTAAAAGAACAGATCTCTCAACACCAATGAGAGAATATGTATCAATGATAAATAATTTTGGGAGTAATCTAGATATACTTACCTTGTAATGATGTACTAGTACCATCCTATGTAAGCTCTCCTTATAGTTAAGTGCCTTAGTGCACATGGATGGGCCCATTTTCATATTTTCTATCCCCTCATTGGATGAAATATATAAATTGTTCCACATCAACCTAGCCCATAGGAATGGGGGTATTTCTATATTTTTTATGTTCCCGTTAAGATTAATCTGGAAACCATCTGACCTCACATGTTTCCATAAATCCTCTAGGAGAGTCGAGATATTTTATTTAGTGGGAATAGTATGCGTCATCCTAGACCCCAAATGATTTAACACCTTCCCTTAGACCAATAAAGACTAGGAATCTACACCCAAGGCCAAAAATCTAGATGTGCACCCAGACAATGGAGTTATAGATAACACGTGAGAGAAACCTAAGTCTCTCGCATCACATTAAGGTAATCATTAAAAAATATATTCATTTCAATCAAAACATTTTGTGGGGAATTTCAATTATACCATGGGAAATGGTTCAATATATCTTCTAGGGATGAGAAAGATGAGTGGGTCAAGGATGATAGGTTCTCACAACCATTTCCACTAAGATTTTCATCTCTATAAGACAATTGAATATTGATTTTTCTTTAAATACTGGATTCAGGTATAGATTGAAATCAGGATATTGAAACCATAAACAAATGTTTCCCCTCTCTTTTCATTTGAGCATTCTGAATCAGATATAAATGTTGTGTAGAATAGAATGATCTACATATGTCGTAGGGATATATGATCTCTTTTCGAAAACAATATTGACGAAGAAATACTCTTTCTAAAAAAAATTTCTCTGGGTATTTTTACTATGACATGGAAAATGATTTGATGGAACTCCCAATAATAAGGAATATAAATGAAGAATAGTTGAAAAGACAAGAAATCCATTTACCCTACCATTAACATCTCAGGAACAAAATTGGGAACTAATTTTTCTTCAAGTATTTATTAGAGATACTGGTATGTGTAGGCTTGATAGAGTTGAAGGATTCCAAAACTCATGAAATAGGCATAAGAGAAATCCATGATCCATCAGAAGAGCCACTATAATGATAGCTTATTGACATTATTACTTAACAAAATATTCTAAATTGCATGGATTATTTCATTACTATAATATGTTGATCTACATAGACCACGTCCTTACCGCAAGATGTTAAACTACATTGTTAATGTACTCGCTAACCAATATTAAATTGCTTGGGTTTTCCAAAATTACATTCGGGTTGAATCTAATCGTAATGAGATATATTGGGATGCCTATATCCTATATCTTTTCCCAAACACCTATATTCATTTCCATACATCAAGATGTTAATCTATACGGTGGATGGCCATTCTGAAAAACATTAAACATCACATATTTTTAAAACTATGTATGACAAGATTCTCACCCTAATGGGATATTTATGGATGCATGCATCATATATATTGGCCTAGACATATATAGTCATGTCATTTCTTCATGAATATATACCACATGAATATATTGCAGGATATATTCCCCAGTCACATGATGATAAACTTTGTGGCATCTTAATATTTTGTATATATCATTGGAATCAAGTGGATGTTTTAGTTTCTAGAAGCCCCATTGATACAATATAGTATCGATACCAGCTATTTCACAAAACCGCCAACACCCCTCAGTCACATACTGAGGGAATTATCCTTTATGAAACCTCCATGGACACACATATTTGGGAATAATGGACAACTTTTCAGATTCATATTTCTATATACAAGAGAGAGAATTTTCATACCCCTTGTAGTTCAAACGGTGTCTTATATCATATCTGAGAAGCAAGCATAGGGATGATTTAAATAATCTACCCCTTTCATGAAGTTCATCATAATATTATGATGGTATAAGGATGATAATTTTGAGCATGTATCCCCACTTAAAACAAATAAATTTACCATCATATCCCAAAAATTGACAACGTACAATAAAATATTCATGTACATACAATGTGGAAGTACCAATTCTTTTTGACAATAATAGAGGAGTTGAACTAGTATATTCTATTGAAGATATTGGAAGAAGAATATATTCCCATATTTATCTCTATAGTAGCACAACACTTTGATCTGTTTGAACATGTTTCAACTCTGGAGAAAGAAGATATGAATATTCCATTACGAGAGGATTATCAAAATATTCTAGTAAAGGACAAGACAATAAACTAGGATCATATCCCCATTCCAACTAGGGATCACTAAGTGAGAGTGGAAGATTCCACAGTATAGGATCATATTCATATCAAAAAAGGATGTAGGAATATTACAAAGTCCCATGAATGGGATCATATCTCTCTTATGTCTGAGGATTATCATGTTAGAGAGCACCATTCCTCAGGATAGGCTCATATCCCTATCGAAAAGATATCTGTGAAATAACCCCAAGGCTCTGGATTGGGATCACATCCCCATTATAAATAAGGATAACCAAGTGAGAGTGGAAAATTACTCATGATTGGATCATATTCCAATCGACAAATCCAGTCAAAATACCCCGTTAGTTTTTATAAGGAGGATCATATCCATTCTCCCATTCTAGAGGAATTTCAACATATTATTATATGTAATTCATATTCAGACCCAGATAATATTATCATTACTAGCTAGGATTGCTATTTGAGAGCATAAAATACATCGATGCTAGCTTATATTCCTATTAAAAAACAAATGAAATATTTTAAAAGCCCTAGATCAAGATTATATCCCATTTCTGGTTGATTCCCACGAAGTTAATGTGACACACACATCGTGATAGTCTCATATCCCCATCAAAGAAGCAAATTTACATCATCTACCATCTTATCAGTATGGGTATCAAATTATTGTACGACCAAATATTCATCAATAGATTCTGTTAGCCGTCATATGGAAGGATTATAAGCCTAATCAACTCGAAAAATTAAGGAAGATGTTTTCTTTCTGTGATGTAGAGTGATTCTCATTCCCCTGAACTGCTCAATTCAAAGCCTCCTTATGGTTATTAAAGGGCCATTATGAATAACTCATGGTTTGTTTGACTCATAAAATGAAATATAATATGATCATTATCATGATATTCTTCTTCGTGGTAGTGTGGATATGGATTACATGGACTCTACTCCCAACATACTCTATGGTAAACCTCTCAAAGGTGATATATATGATGGAAACGTAAATCCTTCACTTCCCTTTACACCTTTATTTAGAGAGATTCTTAAAAATACCAGGAACCTTAATATAGAAATATTATCACAATACCATGGTCAATAATATATAGTGCCCAATAAACCATCAACATCAGTACACCATAATTAGTAGGTGACTAAGAGGGGGAACCACTATGGTATGTCCAGGTAATGACATATATCACTGATGATGTAGCGGGTGACATATAGATACAGAGAGTGTTATCAAGAATCAAACTTTAAAACATTACCAAACCTATTTTCATATTCAATTACAAGAACCCAAATGTGTTATAAAAGGGGTTCCAGATTCCATCCAAACCACATGATATTAAACTGAACAATGTTCATCAATACCCCATGAATTTAAACCATAGGGATCACATCCAAACCACATTATGTTAAAATAAATAGAGATAATCCCGATAACATGACATTAAAATTATTATAGTTCATCTTAACCATATTATTTTAAATAGTACAGAACACATCCTAACCACACGATGTTAAAATGTATAGAGTTTATCCTGACCAAATGACTTGGAACTGCACGAAGATTATCATAAACTAATGATGTTAATCTATAAAGAGCATGTCCTGGTTTCAGGATGTTGAATTTTAAAATTCATCATGACTGCATTAATTTAAAAATTATGGATAACATCAACACCAAAGATGTTAAACTATAAGTATCCCCCATTAGTTCATCGTCATTCACATCAGGTGACCCTCATTCTAGAACTAAGATGTAACTGCATAGAATCTGACATCAAACCACATGAAATTAAACTTTTTGGGAAATTTCCTCACCACATGATATTAATATACATGGAATATGTCATGATCATAGGATGCTAAAATGTACAGGAAGAACTACCTCACTATTGAATAACCACACATGAGATAGATATTTGAGAAAGAATGATGAAATTCCCAATACACGTGTGAGATTCATCTCCACATAAAGAATCTCCATAACAAAGAACTACACGAGGATTTATTCATAACATCATAGGATATATAGTGATGTCTGAACATTTATTATTGGGCCCAACCCCAATGTTACATTCCTTTCGGATAGGGTGATCCATTTACTTACCTTAATATGTTAAACTACATAACAGATTTACTTATTGCATGATATTAAACTACTTGGGTTTCTAGAACTATAAGGAATGAATATAATTTCAATGATATATATTGGGAAGCATCGACTCTATATCTTGGTCCTCCCACCACATGAAACAAAATATCCTTGTCCTATTCTTAATTAAATTTTCTTAATGAGAGGAACCATTTCTTTTCAAATTTTTTCAATTTGAGAATATATTACATGAGCTGAGGAATTTTAATAGGGGATTCCCACCACAAAAAGGCATACGAAGATGTGATTGGGTTATCATATTTTTTTAGTCATGGCTTTAAAATTCACACTATGAGTCCTCACTATAAGATGTTAAACTAAAATGTTGATGACTTTTTCCTGACATAGATCTATATATTCATATGGACCTCACTCAAGAAGACCACTATTTTTGGTACTAGTATCCTACCACACCTCTATTCAAGAACTACTTGTGACTTGATTACATAAATCCCATGATATATAGTGAAACCTAACTCTCTAGACTTGAGTCTATTCATAATAAACAAACATAAAACATTACCTTCCGTGCGAATAGGACAGACTTGCAAAGGAAGATTATGATTTATAAACTATATGGGAATCGATTCCTACTACCTTCAGGTATTTAGTGACACATATATTTATGTTTGTGTTCCTAGACACAAAATTACCTTTTCAAATTGGGAGCATACATCCTTTTCACCTGAAGTTAACTACCCAGTTCCTCGGGAATAAAGTGTCGTTTTATTAATATTACTATATGATACATAGTGACACCTAGATTTCTATCCTTCGTCATAGCTAAAATAATACATTTTCCCATAAGAGAGTCTAGATTCATTCTACATGATGATAAACTACACGATTCCACATGAACCATGTGTTTCTTGATTATTATCATGACAAGATATGCAGTGATGCTTGGATCGTCAATCCTAGTCCCATCTACAATAATTAGTAGAAAAAATTCCCACATTTTCCCATGGGTTGGAATTAGATAGATAGTTTACTATTTAAATAATTATATATGGATGGATTCCAGTCATCATAGAGTATGTAGTGATTTACAAATCACGAATCCTGTGTCCAACTACAACAAAAAATAAAAAAATGCACCTAAAATTCTCAAGGAATAAATCATACAAGCCTATACAACCTACGTATGAGTCAAATATGCATACAGACTGCTTATATTTATAATATATTGTTCATTATGTTTAACTTCGGTACCCATGAATATAAAACCTGATGTGAATTTTCAATGAAACTTTCAATGACTCCTGAAAATAAAAATGAACAAAAAATATTTCCCCACTACATGACATTATAATTTTCCAGCCATCACCCATTAATATTCATCATAAAATTTCCACAAGATCCTTATCCTAGTCAACTAGAGAATAAGGTACTTATCTCATATTAATCACCTCAATTGAAAAATCGCACTTCATGTCTGGAGAACCTCAAGTTTCTACAGACATTTTTTATCTATTGGGAGAGAAATGATATCTCTCTATTTGAACGTGATATCTATGAAGAAAAGGTTTATAACCACAAACTATAGACATCTAGGATAATTAAGAATGGATTTTTGATCCTTGTAATCTTATTGGCACTGTGGTTGGACTCAGTACTTTTGGGTGTTCTAGGCCATCCCAAAAGATATTGTCACATATAATTACGCATTACCCAAGAACCACGAGCCATGATTTTCAACATTTTCGTCTCCCAAAAAGTGGGATATTGGATTACTCTTTAACTTAGGGATCCAAATTCATATATTTTGTAACATTTACCTCATATCTAGTTCATGTGCTTTATGACAATAAACCATATACACATTGGTCAATGTTATAAGACCTTAAACTCTAGCCTCTTATGGTCAAAATCAGAAGACACTATATGGATAGCGAATGAAAAATGAAACTTATTAGCATGAAAACCAGAAAAGTGAATAATGAGAAAATTTCAAGACTTCTCCCACTAAAATATTCTTCTCAATAGTTTAGGAAACAATTTGGGGAATAAATAAATGAGGTATATAGTTCAAAGGGTCTACACTATATCCCTAGTAAAAGAAAATATATGCTCATTATACCCTCTGGTCTAGGAAAATGTTATCTAAATAATTTCATTATTATTAGCACTGAAATAACATGTTAAATAGGTGGATAAAAATATTTTAGATTTATCTAACCCTTCTTAAATCATACATTTTTAATAAATCACAATTAATAATTTATACCCCTTGGGTCATCAAAAATCTTTTATAGACCTTGTAATGGAAATTATATCTCTCTTGATGGTCCTCCAATTAATGGATAAAGGATTAGACCTACCAACTATAGAAATATTGGAAAAATATAAAGGCCTTCCTCATTTATGTGATCTTTACATCACCATGGAATAACCCATCTCTTGAGGGTGTTTAGTGAAATTCCTTCTATTATTTTCGCATATAATCCCCATGACCCTAGAACATTGAACCATGATTTAAAATCCCTGAAATGAGACTATTCGAGTGGATTCATCATCCATGATGTTCTGTCACTATGTTTTGTACCCTTTATTAATGAATAGATACAAAACCCCACACTCAAACCATTTGGTGGATAACACCTATTATTTCAATTCACATGGAATAGGGCTTGAGTATCACAATTTAAGAGCTAAACCACACTGGGGTTTCATAACCCTGCAAGGATATCCTCTCTACAATACCCAAACTCATTGCCTAGAAACAAGATCCCTAATAAATCATTTTTGGTCCTCATAAAAGGGTAGAAACAACTATATTTGACCATGCCATCAATTGATAAGATCATAGACTAACTAATCAGAGGTATACCCTCCTAGTAAGAAATTAACCCCAATTATTATAAGCCATGGTAATACTATGTTGAAACCCAACACTTTAGGGTGTTATGGGTCATCCCAAATAGAACTTATCCATTCAAATTCATCATCTCATAATATTGGGTTGTGACATACATCATCCACATCCTAATTATCATGATGGGTCTATCTCCCCTTTTATTTCTCCCTAAAACAATATTATCTCCATAAATATCCCATATCATTGGAAAAGAGTGGAGACACATATGCTTTACAATGCTACACACACATATCTGCCTTATACAGCCATTTATAGACATCTTCCCCTTTCATCAATTGCAATCCAATACATATGAGCTCTAGAAATTCCATGGTAGAA
Source organism: Viscum album (assembly GCA_963277665.1). Lineage (NCBI taxonomy): Eukaryota > Viridiplantae > Streptophyta > Magnoliopsida > Santalales > Viscaceae > Viscum > Viscum album. The sequence continues at coordinate 643,216,069 of OY728125.1, read as the reverse complement.
CCCATAACCTTATTGTATCTTGGGTCATCCCTAAAATGTATAACCCATATTCCAAATACATCAATGAAGTCATAGAAGCATGACTTAAAACTATAGGGAATCTCAAGGTATGATCTAAAAGACCCTGAACTACGACAATAGTATGTATGAGCTAAGAGACTAAACTACAGTGATATAAGGTATGATCTAAAAGACCATAAAGAAAAAAATAATAAGTCATTATAGAAAGACTTTAAAATGTATAACATCAAAAGTTCCACGTTAAAAGATCATAAACTATACAAATAGAAGGTACAATCTAGAATGATCAAAACTATAGAAAAAAATCAATTCATGAATAACATAGAAAAAACCAAATAAAGGTATAATAAAAATACACTAAAAAAATATCCCAAAAATGATCTTTGCTAGAAGGACCTAAAATGCAGAACAATGATCATTTAGCATACATAAACATAAAAACCCAACTAAAAAGGCATAATACTTGCCAGGATAAATACAAAATAAGGGAATCCTAGAAGAAAGTCGATTTTTTTCTCATGGGACATGAAAATTCTATGATATGGTAAATACTAAGAATCTATATAATGAAATATACTCGAAAAATTTCTGGTAGAAAAACCATAATAAGGAAACCTAAGAATAATCATGTCTATTCCCACTAGGTCTTCCTCTGTATAATGTATTGGTAAAATTTAGGGAAATAAAAATAGATATAAAAATCATGTAGGAAATAACATATTGACATAAAGTAAATGATGTCATTCCAAATAAGTCCCCCTGACATTGGAAGAATTTGTTGAATTATCCATCTGAGATGGATACCGTACTGAAAATATCCTTGTAAATTTGAAGATGCCAACAAAATTGGAGAATGTACATTAATGGGGATTCTCATGTTAGTGGGAATTCATGAACATTTATTAAGAGAAACCAATTTTATATTAATCATTCAAATCCAGGAAATTGGGACAATATGGTATTACACAAACTGTATGGGTACCATGGATGATATCATCAATATCTCCACCAAAAAATGTATCTCTATAGGGTTTTTTTCAAAAGATAGTGAGCCTCCCCTTCCTATGCATGATCTCAAAATACATACAGAAATTCATCATAGAGTTCTTCATCCATGAACTTATGTTCCCTTTGAATGAGTTTGATCTTCATAGTGGTATATTTTTTTCAACAATATTCCACATGATTTATATTCTAATGGGATACATAATGATGTCCAAGTATCTCACATCAGATCTAACCACACATTATATTCTAAAAAAATTCCCCTTTTGCGACCAAGTGATCCTTGGATGGTCCATGAATATGTACAAATGAATAATCATATTTGGTTGTATTCAAGATAATGTGTTAAGATAAATATTCTATTATTTAGACGTTCAATCTAGATGGTGGGGTTTAGTTGGTATTATAGGAAGGAAGGTTGGCATGGATGATCTGTATTATTTCTTATAAATCTAAGAATTCATGGACAGGGGTCACCTCTTGATGGACCTTTGAATTCTTAAGTCAAACAAATATGGAAAAATCCACTAAGGGGCTTAGTATCAGATCCCGTCAAATGTTTAAATATATTGAAAAGTTATATATGTTTACCTTAGAATAAAATTATATTTATTCCAAAGGAATCTAATTCTATGGAGATTATTTTGTTGACATACATAATTCCATGATATGAAATTTCCCATAGAATATTTCAGATGTTTGGATTCAATGTAAAAAATTATGATATACTATTTGTAAAGAACTCAAATGTTACATATTTGATAAATGAGGATTTAAATTATAAGTTGATAAAATATATCTCTTTATTATCTCCATTATACTTATTATAAGTATTTATAAGTCCCCCATTTTCAAAAATATTGGCCATCCAACAATAAAAAGACTAGGCAGCTCCACCCTATCTCATATAAGAGCAACCTCAACCACACAAATGGGGAATTCTTAGTTAGCAATCACTAATGACAAATGGTTCATAGGAAGCCACCAACAAGAGAGGAGAAGACCCAAACCACATGGTTGCAGCAAAACGGTATAGTGGGATGATATAGGTCGGTATCAGTGTATTTCTATGTAGACCTTAGTACTCTCTACTAGTGACCTCTGTTCAAACTTTAGAATATAAATCAAAGGGGTTCTTGGTGGATGTTTTGATGTGGGAAGCGATATTAAGTGGAAAATAGTCTTCTTTCATAAAAAAACATAATATAATAACAACAGTCTTATCATGCCTCCAGACTACCTAAGTCATTTGTTTAATCACATTCATTATGAGTTCAAATTATTTTGATCCCTTCTAGCATAAACTGTAACTGATCCCACACAACACAGAATCACATGTCGTCTTCTTCCTCTCGATGCTTCTCTTTCAATCCCAGCTCATGATAACTAGAAACTACAATGACATCAATAAAAAATCCAAATAAAACTTAAGTATGAAATGAAACTTAATCTTTAATTTCATTATTGATCATAGACCATCATGAGAACTAGTCATAATAACTTCCACCTAGAAAAGAAACCATCATTTGATGATATTTTGATCACATTATCATGTGGAGACAACTCAGATTACATCTCATGAATTCTATGATAGTGATAATGACCCATATTTTGCATATTTTGTGGGTTTAATTAATTAATATTTATCAAAATCTCCCATGTGGAATTATAGAAAAACATTAAGGCATTATAAGATAATTGACATGATCATGTGATAAAGAATAAGACATCATATCAGGACATTGATGATTTTCTATATGATCATTTCATAGAGAAACCAAGATCATTCAACATTACACACTCCTTCCATAGGGCATTGAAAATGAAATTTAATTTTCCTAATTCAGAATAGATGCTAACTGGATTCGTCTCTTTTGAGGAGTATTGTGGTCGGTTGAATCACTGATACTAGATTACCTAATCTAACTCTTTTTTGGGGTTTTTATTTTATTTATTAAAAACAACAGTTTTGGATTTTCTTTAATAAATATAAAATTAAAATAAAGAAATGATACAAATTCAAATTAAAATAAGATTTATAAGGAGAATGTTCGAATTATGGAAGAAATAACTTGGTTCGAGGGTTAGATAATGTGGGGTCATTCCTTATTTATTTTTGTTTAAATTCAATTTGATAATTCATTTTATAAACCTCATTATCGAATTAAATTCCTATGATTTATTGACTGTGTGATTTTAGTATGTCTTTAGTGCACCAAATCACAACTCCTCCAATAGTTAATCTGGATAACACCTCAATCGAAAATGTTATTCCTAAAAGACATAAATCCGCTATATTCCATTTCATCCCTTATGGAAACCCCAAATCCACTATACCAAGGGTTTCTAGAGAAAAGGTAGGGAAAAAGAATGAATCAATGAATAGTGATGGATTGGGAATTATTGTTGTGGTGGATGAATAAAATATCCATGTAATATTCTCACATCCATCACCAATAAATTAAAAAGATGTTGAATTGAATCACAATAATAACAAATGTCTTGAAAACACTAATAAGAAAAAGCCCCGAGTTATTCACTTTCCATTGAATAGTGAAAAGAGAAGCAAAAGAAAATCTGAAAGATAGAGATAATGATATTAGTGTAAGTAGATAAAACTATATGGAAAAAATAAAGGGACGTACATTAATAAAAAATAATATGAATGTGTTACATGGTAAAAAATAAAATAAAAATGAAATGAAACAAAAAATCATAAAGCATGACTATTATCTAAGATTCCCTATCCAATATATATCTCTTCAATACATCCATCGCCTCTTATTAATATCCATTAAAGAATTATTAGGGTGTCATAACAGACCATATAATGAGCTTCAGGTCAATTGTTAAAAAATATTCCCTAGAATTATTCTTCAAAAGTTTCTATATGTTACCCCATCAATATGGTTGAATCATCCAATGTAGTCTTCTAGAACGTTGTTCGCAAATATTTTAGTCATTTTCCTTAAAATTGTAGCTACATCCTTCGTGGATATAATAATTTATATACAATTTAATCCAAAAGATTAATATGGATGAATTATTCTGAAATCTTTAACCAAATTCTGTATATAATATACCCCTTAATGAGTGAATATCTCATTAAAATTTAATAATAGAACATTAAATTAGTCTTCATTCATGGACCATAATAATAACATCAATTAAAAAATTTATCATGATTTATATCATATTTTCATAGGTGGGGTCCTCCATGTTCTCCCGAACTATATTTCAACATGATTGATATTTTCGGGCCTCTAGATGTATGAATCTTCTCTTAGTCAAAAAAATGTTAAATAAGACAAATCATGGATTCCTAAAAAGAAAACAAAAATTCAAATAATATTTTAAATGTTGTTCCCCAAATACCATTTTGATTAAAATATTCTAAAATTATAGAGTCAATAAATTGTCACATTTTATCCCAAAACACTATAAATCCAAAACTGATTTAAATAATCTCTAATTGATAAATCAGTAAAAATAAAATCATTGAAATACATTTAAAAAATGATTAAAATATTATATCTATAAATTCCATAACACATAAATAATTCATTTTCTCAAGCATAAAATCTAAACATAGAATTTCTAGGGCTCCAATGTTACCAATATTCAAATTCCAGAGAAATAAATTCCCAAATTTTCAATTTCAAATATAATTTTCAGAAATCCCCATAAAATATCAATTAGATTTATGATTTATTAATGAAATAATAAATTTATGTGTTTTAAATTTTCCCTGTGAGAAATTATTGTATTTCTCCTTTCATTAATTCAAGATCCTCAATTCATTATTATTAAACATGAAACCTCATTATTTACCTCACCTTTGAATCTTTTCTCTCATCAATAATGATAAAATTCAAGTCGAGTTATAATCATATCATGAGAACATGATCGTTATCTATAGGATTTCAATGGAAATACTTTTTACACTTCTTAAATATAAGAGGAAGATAAAATAATGAGGACTTCTCAACAATGGTTCAGATGACTCTGAGTTTTGTGGTTGATAGGAATTAATTTTTGAAAATTAAGTCTTAAATAAGAGGTTTATCTCTTAAGTACAATTCATGATATCAAAAATTAATGTACAATAAAATCCCCCCATTAAATGTACAAAATCCCACTTCCACAAAACTCAATGTATTGGTTATGGATAAATTAACAATAATGAAGGATTTGTGAACCATGTTGAATATTTCTATTAAGTATAACACTTTTTTTAAATAACATTTTATGTTTTAATTTTTTTGAATGTTATTATTAAAATAAACCTCACGTACACCACCTAACTATGTATGATAAAAATCATTGGTCTAGTAATGAAAATTTTGGGATTTCCAAAATCAAATCCCATTATTCTCATTTTTGTGTTTTTTTTTTGTTTTTAGTTTTTTTTAATTTAACAGTAGAATATAATTAAGTGTCTTAAATGAATAAAATAACTTTATTACCCATAATATTAACCCAAAAACATTTTCCCCACAATTTATTTCATCCCTTCCACCATGACACCATTCACACCTACAACTCAATTTTAAAATATCATGGAAATACCGAGAATATGTTAGGAATTGAGAAAAATGGATTAAAACATGGAACATCCATATAACGTCCATTAAAGGTCACTATGGGAAATGACTAATTGATGTAAATGTGTACTTTTAAGTATATTTCATTTATCAAAATATTCCTCAATAATTTTAAATGTGTGTTCACATATTGATACATTTCATAAGTTCAAATTCTTGTTCTGGTCGATGAAATGTCCCAAGAACACTCAAGAAATATGCTCAAGAGTATATATGAAACATTTGGTCATGAAATTATCTCAGGAATCAGAAATATAACATTAGAAAATCAATTATGGAATTTTTAATAAAGAAAAATCAATTCATATGTATTTTATAAATTTTAATCCTAAAAATTGATTCTAAAATTTCATTTACAAGAATTAATTAATTTTATTAAATCATGAGTCCCCATTTTAATATCCAAGACTCGCATTAATAAAAAAATTATCCATTTAACTCATTCAATATCATTTTAATGGAAATATATGACAAAAAATCAAATAATTTCTAGGAATCTCAGGTCTCAAAGACAAGTAAATTAAGGAAATAATTCAATCGTGGGTATGAATTTTACAATTCAATGCTCCAAACCTATTCTCATACAAATATTTAGAGATTTTAAAAGATATAATATAAAACTAAGACCCTTTTCGAAATGAATCTTAGTCTAACCCCTCTAGTATTTCATGGATATCTTGTTCAATCATTGTCCTGAAAAAGTAAATTACAAAATTAATCACTAGGATCAGGTCATTTGCGCTAAAAAGGATTAAAGGGACTAGGCTTCATGCTACAAAAAATCTGAAAAAGGAATTTGAAATATGAATTCCTAGAATTAATTTAGGGATAAATATTTGTATGATCCCCAAGGTGGGCCAAAATGTTTATTACCCCCAGATTCCAGTACCTGTTGTTATCCATAATCTGATGGTGGGTGGATTTTCTTGGAGGTGAACTACCAAATTTTGTTCATTCTATCCCAAATTTCAACTTATTTATTGAGTAAAGTTCATTCTAAAGAGTAAACCAGATCCACCCCCTTCATAATGAGTTATAATTTGTGTATAAAGTGTAGGATAATGTATGGAACCTCCCCCACATTAATTTCTACTTGTGAAACATCTTCATCTCTATATAGTGGTAGTTTTCGATGTGTATGGAAATCCTACGGTTTAATGTTTAAATATTCTAGGTTATGTTTTTCATGAAGAGACACTATGATATCCTCTTGAACTCCCTATAGTAAATATTAAATTTCATTATGGAGATTTAGGTGTTCCACAACTGGTAAAAATTATATTTCCTCTTCATTATCCAAGGAATAGTATGATCTAATTGATTTTGACATTAAAAATAGTTGGGTGTAATAGTAAATGTAATTTCAATAAAACTAAATGATCATGAGTTCATGTATTTATCATATCTCTGAGTTGGTTTGATATGAGTCTCTTTTTTTATTGAATAAGAAACTTGGAGTTGATTATCAGTGGATTGAGATAGGTAGTCGGCTCCTCTATCTATTTATTGAATTCCACCAACTAGGTAGATTCTTCTTCCATATAAAAGGATATAAGAAATGGTGGTGGATCTTATTCATTTTAAGTTATAAAGAGATCAATTATTCCATCACATCCATTCCAGAAGTTATCCATTTCATAAGGATTTCCCACATGTATCACATTATGCAAGTCATTTTTTCATCTATCTATACCTAAAATGGTTGAGCGAGGATGAATGAATCTTTAGGTACCTCCACTTTTCCATCATCGGGTTCTTCAATTTCTATGATGAGTGGTCAAATTTCATCCACTACTACGTAAAGTTATTTCTCTATCTTAGGGTTAGGTTTCTCTATTAATACACAAACATAGTACAATTCTCTTTTTCATTTTCTTCCCACATTATCCATAGTATCACTCATCTTTTCCACTGATCATTTAGATCACTATAATTAATTTATTATTATTTATATTGAAACTATGAGTAATATTTCTATGATGAATAATTTTAGTAGAGACACATCATGGAAGGAAGAAAATTTTTAATGGGTTTTTAATATTTTTTAATTAAAATAATGAATGAATTTTAATAAAAATGTGAATTTAGAAAACAATTTTGGAAATAAAATATTACATCCCTGAAAAAAGTGGTAGTTTTTTATTAAAACCTATCGTAGGGCATGGAAAAAGATATTTAATTTTCCTAACGCAACACAAAGGATGACTAGAGTCATATAACTTGAGGATTTTTGTAGTCGGTTCAATAATTGATTCTAGTTCACCTAATCAGACTGTTTTTTGGGTTTTTATATTACTCATTGAAAACAATGGTTTTGGTTTTTTTTAATAAATATGAAATTAAAAATTAAATAAAAAAATTAAATCTAAATTCATATGTAGATTCATACAAAATGATATTATGTAAGAAAAAACATGGTCTTGGGGTCAGATAATGATGTTTCATTAATTATTTATTTTTTGTTTAAATTCAGTTTGACAATTCATTTTATAAAACCAATTTAATGAATTAATTTACCTCGATTTATTAAGTGGGTTAATTTATACTTTGTTCAAAACATGAAATCACACCTCTACCAATAGTAAAATAGGATAACACAACAACTGAGAATTCTATTCTTAAAAGACTTGGCCAACCGTATGTCATCTTATCCATAAGAAAACCCCAACTCCACCGTATAATGGATTTTCCCGATATAAGGGAGAGGAAAATAATGAATCAAAGAAAATTAATATAGTAGTAAATAATTCCCTAATGGATGACTCCCATGCCTGTTCAATATTGTCACATCCATCACAAATATATTAAAAACATGTTGAATTGAAGATCAATAATAATTAATGCTATGAAACACCCCTTAGGGCCAAGCCTCAGGTTAGTAAATTTTGATAGAAAATGAAAAAGAGAACAAAATGGAATGTGATAATATCAATAAACTGATATTAGGGTTGGAGGAGAAAAATGGAAGGAAAAATGTTGGGAAAAACGAATAAAAAATATGATGAATGTGTTACATAGGAAAAGTAAACTGAAAAAAAAAGAAACAATCATAAAGTATATATGTCATACAAGATTCCCAAAACGGTCTATATATCTAAAATTGACTATATCATCTCATTTATAGGCATGGAAGAGGCCTTGGGGTGTCATAAGTGAAAATTCAACGTATTTTGGGTCAATTGTTAAAAATTTGACACCAGAATAATTCTTCAAAGGATTCTGTATGGTACCCCTCAGTATGGCCAAATCATCAAATTTATACTTCTATAATGTTATTCAGAAATATGTTGGGAGTTTTTTATAAACAATTGAGCTCCATCCTTTATATATATAAAATGTTATATCCATTTTACTCTGAAATTTTATTCAGGAAGAATACTTATAGAATCTTTCATCAAATTTGAGCATTTGAAGGACCCATTAATTAGTGAAAAACTCCAAATTTAATAGAGGAACAAGAAATTAGCTTCTTTTTTAAACCCAGCTGTAACCACATCAATTGGTGTTGATTAGAACATTTTGTGTCTCATTTTTAGAGGAGGGGTCTACCATGTCTACCTAAACAATATGACATCATAATTGATTTATTCGGGCCTCTAGCTTTTCAAATATTATCTTAGTATAGATGATAATGATTAGGAATATAAATGAAGTATTCCTCAAAAAATATTCACTCAAATTAAAATAACATTTAAAATGTTATTCCCAAAAATACCCTGGTGATAATATTCATCAAAATTTCCAAAATTAAGAAATTTTCACATTTTAGTGAAAAACAAACAATAACCCCATAATTAATGATAATAAGATTATATTGATATTTTGTTATGGATTAAATCATTAAAACCCATATAAAAATGATGAAAATATTATCTCTGTCACGATACCATAGTGGGTTTTCGGTATGTCATCACCCGAATCCATCTCATGATTTTGTTATGTGAATTACACAAAATCTGCACAGCCTCAATCAGTGCATCTGACTTCATTTCCATGAAATTTGTGGGGCCCATCCGCTGAACTAAGCCTATAATAACCCGGATCCCATTAAAAATCACATGTCAGATATGTGAGTGGAATAATAGAGTAACTAAGGAGAATCCAACCACCAACATTGGGATAATTTTTCAGGTAACCATGATAGCCTGTTAAGGAATTATCTCAAATGAAGCAATCAAATGACAACTTAAATAATCACATGATAAATTTATAATAACAAAAACAAACACCTAAAAAACCCTTTATGCAAGAGCACATATATTAAATATAGAAAGTACTTCAACATTTAAGAATATTTATTACATAAGATAATAAAAAACACACCCGGACCATATAGGTTTAGTGTCTTTAGAAACTATGAAACATGAACAAATGGTTCATGAAACATCCACATTGTCTCCATAGAATTTCATCAAAAAATAGACTCATTTGGACATATCTTACTTAATACCCTTCTTTATGACCTGGGTAAAAGAAACATATAAATGGGTGAGCTCAAATAAACAGCAAGGGTAAACAAGGGTAATATCAATCATGTCATAATCATAATAATATAACATTTGAAAATATTATCCTACATATAAAAGTTCATAATATCATGTCATGGGATAAATCATAAAATTTAAATGTGATCCCAATAGTAATAACATAAGACCTCAAATTTCGTGGTATACACACAAAATCAGAGACAATAATTTCATATTAGTCATGTCTCATTTCCAAGACCATCATAGTTAACAATGTCCATTACAAAACTGAGTTCACTCCTCATTCTTGCCCTGTATTACTGAACCCGATTTACATTCAATTACATTCCTGTCTATCTCCTGATATATAAATCCTTACCTAATTAATTTTAGGGATATATAGGTCCCACCCATCTCATAATGAAACCATTCTTACATGTTCCTCAAAAACAAAAGAATTTTTACCATAACATAACCCATGGAATAAAATTGGTTTCATAAACATCATTGCATAATGATTGATATAAAGCAAATGGATTTATTCAATATCACACAATAAAAACCTAGTAATTACAGGGATATAAATATAACCATATTTAATGAGTGTTATCTTTTATGGAAAATAATTTTTAGAAAACAATTGATATAAAATCTGGAGGAAAATATCCTTTCTTCTTAAAAATGGTTTTCCTTCTTAAAAATTCCACACAATTTTAGAAGAAATAATTTCATATGAAAATAAACGTTTAAGATTTTAGGGTAAACATTAAGGAAATAAGGCATTATGAAAGAGTAAAAACCTATTCATACCATACAAGTTAAAAAAATATTCTCATTATTTTGTCGTAAAAGTAAAAAAGTACCTCATACTAAAAATGATAAAATATTATATTCATACCATTTAGTAAAAATTCACCAATGGGTAAAATTATAAAGGGATATAATGAGTATTTAGAAATAAAAAATTATGAAACATGGACGTGGATGATAAATATACCCCTGTAAATGCTTATGAATAAATAATCTCGAATAAAAATGTTATTTACAATGTTATCCCTTACCTTAGGTCTGATATGGTTCGAATGTATCTAAACCTACTTTATAATGATTAAAATAATTTTAATAATTTATTTGATAATTATAATAGTTTTTATGATAAACTTTATGGTAATATTTTCATCTGCTTGTTAGTAACAATTCATTGTTACTTATTATTCATTTATTAACTAATTTATGTTCTTATGCAAGTTTTGTTAGATAAGTTATTATTAAACTTTTTAGGTTTTGTTGTATCATTTATAACAATTTTTTATTTTAATATATATCATATTAATTCATTAAATTAATTTATATAATCACTCATTAATGAATATTATGTATAACAAATCACATTTCACCGTGGAGAAGGTAAGCCGTCCGTAAGCATGAGTGACGATATCGTTCCAATAATTGTTTAACGGTATTGAAGTGTATGGTGTGTAGTGTATTGGAATAAATATCATTTTATATTAATAATATATATATATATATATATATATATATTACATAATTATACCCAACCATGTAAGGTGGTGGTGAAAAATGGATTATGACACGACGTTGAGATGGTAAGTCATACGTACACATGCGTGGTGACTTCATTTTTCATAGGATCGGTACAAGGTGTACATTAGTTGTTTAATAATCATAATAAAATCTGTGAGTATATTTACTATTGGAATTATTACTTTATAATCAGACAACTCATTATGAGGATGTAGAAGATGAAATTAGTTTGAAAGAATCAGTAAAGGATATTGCCCCTTCTTTGACATGCCTCCACTAAAAATCCTATTAGAGACAAGAGTTGGTTTTGAAGAATTAAATGACCTCTATAATATTTCTATGGAAGTTGATAGGGGAAATTGGTACTGTAATTTCTTGTATTAAGTATCAAAATAAAGTGAAGAGTTGCGGGAGGAAGTACTCTTTTATAAATGAGTTGAGGGGCACTTTTGAAAACCTCGAAATATTATTTTATAATAAAACAAAAACCCACATAAAAACCACAAATGTCCCAATTTTTAATGATGAGATAATATATCCTTGTAATATACTAAACCAAAAAAATTTATATATGATTTTATGTCAATTAAAGAATTATCATTTAATTAAGACATGGTTATTATATTTAATTATTAATTAGTGTAACAAATATTTCAATATTTAAAGGGTGGAATATTTACCTATCTGAAGTCACTTAAACCATATATGAATAATATAGAACATTATGGCCCCTCTAATAATTATTAAATGTTTTATGATTTTTAAATAATTAAGGAAATCCTTATTTTGAAAAAATATCAATTGTGTCAATTTTGAGACAATTTATTTCATGGATTTTTAAAAAAAATGAAAATAAAAAGTGAACCTCAATCGAAATATTTTATTATATCCTTAATTGGTCATGTTAATCTATAAAATTCATAATAATTACCCCAAATTATATATATATAAATATTTTTAATTACATTAATTTGATCTCTCCATTAATTAAAAAATTACTACCTCAATTTTGTGTAATAATTTAATACAATTATTTTTTGAATAAAAATGTGAAATAAAATAATGTGATAAAGATAAATACATTAGATTTTATAAGAATACTTGTAGTCAAATATAACTTCTGAAAAACCCAACATTTAAAATTATATATTCTTTTAAAACATGAATATAGAAAATTTATCTTCACTTTAAATAAAATAATATAATTTTCATAATCTCTTATATATGCCTAAAAATGGTCAATAAGTAGATACATGGATTCTTATGATCGATATACCCTGTACTACTATGGTTTGGTCTTGTTTTTGGTCCTTTTATTGTTATTAATATTTTAATAATTTTATTTTGTTGATTTCTGATCAATTAATTAACATTTTCATCATCCAAGTATATGTCTTTAAGTTAATTAAGTATATCCTAAAAATTAACAAACAACTTTCCATGATAAAAAGCATTATAGATATCAAATAAGTATATATAATTTAATTTTTCTTATATATATCAATATATTTTTAATAATATAATTTTTAATGCTTGAGTGAGAAATATTTCACTTTTCTTTGAATAAAATATATTAAATGTACTAATCTCATCAATGTGGGTTCCAATGGACACCCTTTCAACCCATGAATGTTTTAAGAAAAATTATAATATTATAATTATATTAATACACATGTTATGATAATTTTTGAATATTATTTTCACCCTTAAATACCTGATTAACCCTTTAACTGCGTTAATACAATTTACCGAAGTTACTATTCAATTTTCCAAAAAATAAAAAAATAAAGATATTTACATAATTCAGGCCAAATGATCCAAAATATGTAATAAATTTTTCAAAATTGAAAACAAAAAATTTTTAGTAATAAATTTAAAATTAATTCTGTTGTTGAAATGAGAATATTTTAATAGATAAAATATTGAAAATGATTGGAATGTTTTTACATCTGATTTTAAGGTAAAATTAATTGAAATGACCTATATTATATTAAATTAAAAATAATATATTCTATTTTTCCATTGAACTATTCAATAATATAGTTTTACCATATAAATTATTTCCATGAAAAAATATATTTTCAATTAAAATTTAGCATATTTTTACTATTCATCTAAAAGAAAAGCTATCATTCAAATATAAAAAATTCATTCAAAGTAAATTTTTATTTCCTTATTCAAAATAACATGTTTATGTTGTCATATAATAATTATTAATGTATCAAAATCATAATTTGAACGGGTTTCTCCTTTTGATGGTTTAAAATTAAACATTTTTTTAAAAAAAATAAGGTTTTATACATCCAAAGGTGTTTTATTCATACCCTATGACTGAAATACTCTTTCGATTAATATAAAAAATATTTTTTATGTATATAATATGTCTCATTAATTTTATTACGAAAAGATTTAAAAAAATAAAAATATCTAATTGATTTATATTTTTAATGAATTATTGATATCCAATGAATTCACAATGAATTTTCATAAGTTAGTTATAATTTTTCATGTTAACCCAACGACTAGGTTAGAATGGTAATTCTAAAGTATGGGTGTCTCACAGTTCATTTAAACACATTATTTCATGCAAATCAAGCTGCTGAAGAATAAAAATTAATTAATGAAAATATTTCACAAAAACGTTGGGGTATTGCATTCTACCCAATTTCGCGTTAAAATTCATCACATGGAAACAAACAGATAAGGATACCTATCTCATATAATATCTTAACGTTCTGCTATAGATTATTTAAATTGGTGGTTCCTCCCAAAAAATACAACCAAGGGAGTCATATTGTTTCAAAGAAATATTTTTTCTACAATCAAGATTCTCTATTATTTGTTCTTCATAAGATTGATCTTGATCCAGTGGTACTACTTCTTATCTTAGTACATATGAAGTATCAGGTATGTGCATTCCTAGGAGAGAAACATCAAACACATCATGAACCGGAGAGAGATTAGTTGTAAGTTCCAATAGGTAAGCGACCAACCCAACACGATCTAGAATTTCAAAAGGACTGATATACCTAGGGCTCAGCTTACCCTTCCTTCAAAATCCCATTACTCACTTCTATGGAAATATTTATAGAAAAATGTTATCACCCACATCAAAATCATGGTCTTTTCTTCGGTTGTAAGATTAATGTTCTTGTAGACTCTAAACAGCTCTTATTTGTTGTTGAATAGATCCTTCCTTTTCTACCATTTCATAAAAAAGATCATGTCCTAATAGATTTTTTTACCCAACTTCATCCTAGCAAGATGGAGTTCATCACTTCTTTCCATAGAGGGCATCATTAGGAGCCACCTGAATACTGGAGTGAAAGATATTGTTGTAACAAAATTCCACTAAAATTAGGTGTTCATCCCAACCAACTTTGAAATCTAAAGAGAAAGTTCTCAACAAGTATTCCAGTTTCTGAATTATCCTCTTAGACTAACAATATATTTTAAGATGATAATAAGTCTTGAAACATAACTATGTATCCGAATAATGTTGAATAATTCCCTTGAACATTGAGGTAAACATCATATCCTAATCATATTTAATGTAAATTGGTACTCCAGGAAATTTTACACTTCCTATACATAAATCATAACAACCTGACCAATAGATAAATCCTCTCTAATAGTAATAAAGTGTGATGACTTCGTAAGGTGATCCACTATAACCCATATAGAATTGTGGACTTTAGATGATTTTGGAATTTTGACAACAATGTCTATAGTGATTTTTTCCCATATCCATTATGATATGAGTAATGGCTTTTGACATCCCCATAGATTTTAATCCCTTATCTTTAACATGCTGACAAACCTGACACTGAGAGACATATTTGGAAACATCTCTTTACATGTCACCCCACCAAAAATACTCTTTCAGGTCCCTGAACATCTTTGTGATTCTAGGATGAATAGAGAATTAATAATTATGAGCATCATCCAATAGATAATTATTTAATTCTTGTATGGGGGGAATAGAAACACAGTTCCTGAACCTCATTATTCCATCATAATCTAGGTTGAATTCAGGAAAATTTGTTACCTTTTTTTGTAACTCTACATCTTCCTTCTGTACCTCCTTAATCTTCACTTGAATATATGGTTTACCATTCATTTGAGAAAGATAAGATTCCTACCCTTCCATTAAAATTTCCTGATCCATCCTTTGAATATATATATATATATATATATGATAATTTGTGATCCTCATCATAGATAATCAAGAAAGGTCTTTTCGAATCAAAGTATTTTCCACCTTGTTTTCTTTACCAATGTGGAAATGTATTTAGCCGTCGTAATCTTTAATCAACTCCATCCATCATCTTGGGAACTAATTCGGATCCTCTTGTGTTAAAATATACGTTAAAATTTTATGTTTAGTATAAATATAACACTTTCCCCAGTGAATATTATTCCTCCGAATCGTTAATGCTAATATTACTAAAGCTAAATCCAAATCATGATTTGGTTAACTTTTCATATGAATTTTCAACTGTCATTATGTATAAGTTATCACCATATCATTTTTCATGATAACACATCCCAACCCATTCATGGATGCATCACTATAAATCAATAACCTTTCTCCACTTCAAGGTAGTGTGAGAAAAAGTTCTCTGGCTAACCTTCTTTTTATATATTTGAAATTCTCTTCACATTTACCCATCCAAACGAACATAACTACTTTCCAAGTCAACTTAGTGAGTGGATTAAATAATCATGAAAATATTATTTACAAAACATCGATAATTTTAATCCAAACCAAGAAAAATGAGAATCTCAGTTACCATTGTTGGTCTTGACTATCTTTTATTAACCTCTATTTTTTGGGATCCACAGATATCCCATCTCTTGAGATTATGTGACCCAAAAATAAAACTTTCTGAAATGAAAATTCAATCATGATAAATTTTCTCAGAAACATTATCCTTTTTAATGATATTTAGTAAACTTCTCTTGTGATATAAATGTTATTATTTTCCATTCTAATATACAAGATAGTAATCTATAAAGACTACAAAATACTAATCAATATAGTATCTAAAGCCTCTACACATTAGATCCATGAAGATAGTCGGGGAATTAGTAAGAAAAAAAAGAATCACTATAAATTCATAATGTCCATACCTTGAACTTAATTTCATCTTTTGTATATCCTACTTTTTGACCCTTAATTGATGATATCCTGATTGAAGATAAATCATGGAAAATTATTGATCTCCATGTAGTTGGGAAAATAAGTCATCAACGCAAGGAAGAAAATATTTTTTTAGGATAGAGATCTTGTTATATTCTCTATAATCAATGTAGAGTCCCATTGATGCATATTTCTTTAAAAAAATAGAATAGGTTCTCCCTATGCTGAAAAACTAGGGAATATGAATCACATATCAATATTCTCTTAGAATTTCGTCTTTAATTCTCACAACTCAAGTGGGGCCCTTATATAAGGTGTCTTTAAAATCAACATAACACATGGTATGCGTTCTATTGAAATATTAACTTCACTATTTTCTTGAAGACCTGGAAATTTATTTGAATGACATAATTAAACTCCCATAACGTTGGTGTATTATAAATCATGAGTTTCTCCCAACCCATTTAAGCAAATTACCTTCATTTATAGGATTCAAAACACATATAATGGAAGAAATTTCAACTGGAAGGTATTTTTCATATTTTTAGTGGTAGATGATCATATATTGATCTAAGATATGAATTGTGACTTACCTTCCTTAGAAATGGATATGAGGCTCATATAGAGAAAGCCGGTCCATGCCAATAATAACATCAAATTACACTATAGGAAGGATCAGAATATTTTCAAGAATCACTTTCCCCAAAAATGAAATCGCAGAAGAATTATAATCTTTTGATGCATAATTTTTCCATTAATAGTTATCATAGCTAACTCAACATCTTATTATTTAGGTAATTTGGAGATACCATTAGAAAATTCTTCAAAAATACAATTTTTGGTGGATCCAAAATCAAATAAATCATTTTCTACATTAGAGTGGATGGTATGTCTACCTTTCACCACTTTATTATGATACTCTATGTAGGAGATTATGATTTCATGTGGTATTCATTATTCGTTATTCTTAAGAGTTTGTTGACATTTATCATCATCAATAGTCCTTGTATTATGGAATTTATTATAATAATGTCACATTTCCATGCACATGTAACATTGATGTGTAAGAGGTGAATTATATATAGCCTTTATTTTTTCACATCATTAGACATCCTTTTTTTATCACATCGGCATTCAACTTCCTGAAATCCTTCTTTTCCACACATAAAAAATTTACTTGTCCCATTTTAGACAATTCCCTCCAAGTTTTTTCCATACATTGGGCATAAGGGGAAACTCATCTTCTTTTTAGTATGGTCATTAGATTTTCCTTTGAATTCTATTTTTCACTTCTTATCTAACCCATATGAATGATGTGTTACTCCAATCTCCATCTCAACCTTGAGGGAAAATAGAAAACTTTTCTCATTGCAATTGAAGTCCCTTAAGGATAATTCCCTTCAGAGACATAGTTTTAAGCCAGAAATGAATAGATAAATTTTATTGTCAAGTTGGATACTAATTCTAGAACTGTACCCTGAATGTTTTGTAAAATTTTATTCATAGGTACTAATGAATTCATCATCCTTTTTTTAAGATCATGGAACTCCTTATCTATGTTTTTTCAAAGAATACATGTAATATACTTTTTGAATAATAAGTTCTTGAACTCCTCACGTTCCATGGACTTAATTTTATTTCTTTTCCTCATATTCTTGATAAGATTACAACATTTATCAGCTTCACCTTCCAAACAATATACTACTATGATGAATCTATCTTGTTCAGAACATTTTAGAACTGAAAATATCCTTTCAGTGGTACTTATCCATTTTTCAGCCACTAATGGATCAGAAGACCCACTGAATGATGGTGGACACTGCCTCATGAAGGATTAAATAGAATGATTCTCACTACTTTTCTTGTTAAGATGTTTAGAATGATTTATAGCAAGAGAAATGTGTTTTATCATGGAAAAAAGATTTTTTATTGTTTCTCCTATCACAATTGGTTTCTCAGGGGTACAATCATTTCATTTCTCATCACATTCCACATTAACGTGGTTCCTTAAAGTTCAATCCATTCACTAAAACCAAGGATTATAGTGTGAAAAAAAATAATTCTAATAAGAAAACCACATAATTGAAGAATAAAATTTCAAATTAGGACACTTTAGCTTTAATCAAATGATATTCATGAAAATATCTATAACATTAGGATGTGATTATAAACAATACTTATATATATCCTTACAGTTCTTACTAAGTCCGTCTCATCCTAGTTTCCAAAGGATAACTATAACTTCACTTTGATACAAACTATAACGGCCTATTCTTTACATATATATTACATCAATATTGAAGAATATTTATTTCATGGCCAAATACAAACATATATGATAGGACTGTATAGGTTTACTGACTTTATAAATTGAGAAACATAAAAAACTAGTTCATAAAATGTCCACATTGTCTCCCAATTATTTCTTAATAATTAGTCTCTTTTTTGAAATAACATACTTAATACCCATCTTCGTGACCTGGGGAAAAGAACCACATGAAAGGGTGAGATCAAATTCTCAGTAAGCGTAAACAAGGGAAATATCAATCATATCATAATCATAATAACATAACATTTGAAAATATTATCCTACATGTAAAAGATGATAGTATAATGTCATCAGATAGATCATAAAAATTATATTTAATCTCAATAGTCATAACATAATACATGAAATTTCATTGTAAACATACATAATCATAGAAAACCATTTCATATTTGTCAAGGCTCATTGTCTATACCATCAGAGCAGACAATGTCCATTTTTGAACCAAGTTCACTCCACGTTCTAGCCCTATTTTACATAACTAGATTTACATTCCATTCCAGTAATGTTTATCTCATGAGATATAAATCATTACCCAAGTAAATGGATAGAGATATAGGCCCCACCCATCTTATAATGAAACCATTCTTACATGTTCCACAAAAACATAAAAACATTCACCATAACAAAACCCATGAAATAAAATGGGTTTCTTAAAAAACATTCCATAATAATATATATAGTAAACATAAATTTCATAAATAATACAAAATAAAATCATAGTAATTAGGTTTATAAAATTAACCCTATTTAAATAGTTTCATCTTAGATGGAAAATAATTTAGAGAAAGCACTTGAAATTAATTCCTGTGGAAAATATCCTTTCTTCATTCAAAATGGGTTCCTTCTTTAAAATTCCACATAATATTTGAATAAATTTTTTTATGTGAAAATATCATTATATGGTTATTGGGGATTATTCATTTAAATAATTCATTTTGAGAGCCTAAAAATCCATTCATACCATACAAGTTAAAAAAAATCTTCTCATACTTTTGTAGGAAAAGGAAAAAAGTAACTCATACCGAAATTGAAAAAAGATTTCATTTCTATAGTTTATTAAATATTAACAAATGAGTGAATTTATAATGGAATATAAATAATATTTTCAAAAACATATTAAGGAAAGATGTATTTGGATGATAAATATACCCTAGTAAATATTTGCGAATAAACAATCTCGTATGAAAACGAGATTTGAAAAATTATCCATTACATTAGGTCTGATACGATTTATATGTCTATGAACGTCTTGTATAATTATTTAAATAATGTTAATGATTTATTATATATTGGAAATAAGTTTTATGATAACATATATATTCATATTTTCATCTTTTGGCTAGTAACATTTCATTCTTACTCGTTATTCTTATATTAACTGTATTTGTTTTCATATGCATGTTTTGTCTCATATGTTCTTATTCCTATTTTTAGTTTATTTTTATATCATTTAAAACATGTTTTAGTATAATATATATCATATTTATTCATTCAATTAATTTATATAATCAATTTTTAATGATGATTATATAGAATGAATCACATCGCACTATACAAACGGTAAGTCGTACTTAAGAACGAGTGACGGTATCATTCCCATAATTGTGGAATGGTATTGAAGTGGGTGGTGTATATTTTCTTAGAATCAATAAAATTTATAATTAATCACATATATATATATAAATTAATTCCATAACTACACCCATTCATGTATAGTGGTGCAGAAAAATGGATTACACCAGGTCCTGGAGAGGGTAAGTCGTACGTACACATGCTTAATGATTTAATTTTTCATAGGATGGGTAGAAGGTGTACTATGGCTGATTCATAGTCATAATAACCTCACTTTATATAAATAATTCTCGTGTTATTACATTATAATGAAACAACTCATGAGGTGGATGTAGAAGAAGAAATATGTTTGTAAGAATCAGTAAAGGATATTACCTCTTCTTCGACACGCCTCCTCTAAATATCATCGTAGATCACTAGAGTTGGTCTTTCATGTAGAACATAACCTATAAAATGTTTCAACGGAAGTTAATAAGAGAAATAGGAATCATATGGAATATCTTGAATCCTCAAAATGAACTTAAGAGTTGAGGGAGGAAGTTACATTTTATAATGAAGGTGAGGGGCACTTTTGGAAACCTAAAAAATATTAATTTAAAATAAAACCAAAACACACATAAAATCTTCAAAAATATCCCAATTTTATAATATGAGATAACATATGGTTGTAATATCATCAATAAATAAATTTTAGACAAGTTTTTAAAACAATTTAATGATTATCATTTTAATTAATACATAGTTATTCTATATAATTTTTAAATAGGGTAACAAATATTTCAATATTAAAAGGATGAAATATTTACTTATTTGAATTCAATTAGACCATAAATTAATAATTTATAATATTTTAAACCATATAATTATTATTCTATATTTTTAAAAAAGTTTTATGATTTTGAATAATTTAATAAAACCTTATTTTGAAACAAATATCAATAGTGTTAATTTTGACACAATTTATTTCATGGATTTTTTAAATTATAAAAAAATTAAGTGAACCTCAATCCTAATATTTTATTATATCTCTAAGGGGTCAAGTTATTATCGATAATTCATAATAATTATCCCAGTTTATACTTATTAAAATATTTTTGATAACATTTATTTGATCTCTTTATTAATAAAATAATTACAACCACTATTTTTTGTAAATGATTAATATAATTATTTTTTGAATAAAAATTAATAATAAAGTAATATGATTAATATAAATTCATTATAATTCATTATAAAAATTTTAGATAAATTTATCTTCTAAAAAATCAACCATTAAAACTTCTATAGACTTTTAAAACATAAATGTGACAAATTTATCTTCACTTTAAATATAATAATACAATTGTCATAATCTCTTAAATGAGCCTCAAAATGGTAAACAAGTCGACCATTGTATGATTAAGGTAGATATATATATTAAAAATATGGTTTGGTCATCTTTTTGGGAAATTGGATTGTTATTAATATTTTAATAATTAAATGTTTTATTGATTTCTCACTAGTTAATTAGTTTTTTCATAATACAAGTATAAGTCTTTAAGGTAATTATTTATTTCATAAAAATTAAAAATAAATTGTCCATATAAATAAAAAAATTATATTTAAAATGTGTATTTATAATAGAATTTATTTTATATAAAACCTTATATTTAAAATAATTTAATTATTAATGTTTGAGTGAGACATATTTCACTTTTCTTTAAATAAAGTAAATTAAATATCTTAATCTCATCCAAGTGGGTTCCAATGGATACCATTCAACCCAATTATATTTTTGGGAAAATTATAATAATCATATTATATTAATACAAGTGTTAGGGTAAATTTATAAAATTTATTTACCCTTAATTACCCGATTTACCCTTTTCCCGTGTTAATAAAATTTAACGAAGTGACTATTCATATTTCCCAAAATAAAAAAATAAAAAATAATGCTATGTAAATTATTTGGACCTAATTATTTAAAATTTGAAATCTATTTTTAAAAATTAAAAACAAAGAAGTTGGAGTAATTAATATAAAATTAATCCTATTTTTTAAATGAGAAAACATATTTTAAAAGATAAAATATTGAAAAACATTGAAATATTTTTAAATATGAATTTAATGGAAACTTAATTCCAATGACCAAAATTATATTAAATGGTAAAAATATATTATTTTTTATACTTTCAAACCATTAAATAATATAATTTAACCATATAAAATATTTTAATGAAAAAATATATTTTCAATTAAAATGCAGCGTATTTTTACTATTCATCGAAACATGATAGTTATCAGAAAGATATTAGAAATTCATCTAAAGTAAATTTCTATATACTATTTCAAAATAAAATTATTGTGTTTTCATAGAAAAATTATTAATGCTTCAAAATCGTAATTTAAAAGGGGTTCTCCAATCAATAATGTAAAATTAAACTAAAGAAATAGGTTTTTATACATCAAATGTGGATTTATTCATAGAATCTGACTAAAATATCCATTGGGAGAATATAAAAAATATTTTATTTCATATATAACACACATATATCTCATTAATTTTAATACCAAAAATAATTCACTCAAAAATAAAAATATCTAATTGATTTATATTTTTCATAAATAATTGATAGCCAAAGAATTCACAATTCATTTTCATAAGTTAGTTTAAATTATTACATTTAACCTAATGGCTAGTCTATAATGGTATATTTATAATAAGGGCATCTTGATGTTCATTTAATCTCATGATTGTGTGAAAAAAATCTACTAATGAATATAAATTATTTAAATAAAATATTTCATAAAAACATCAGGGTGTTACACTCAGGTTTATGATATTGAATGCCCTAGTATTACTTTTCCACACACCCTTACATGACAGGTAACAAAAATCCACTCCCAAACACATAGGTGTTTCAACATAAAATACCTACACATGATCAGAGAACCCATAACATGATCTATTTTTTATCATGTGGTCACATGAAAAAGAAAATACCATGAAATATCTCTTTATGGTGGTGTATAATACATGAATTTGGACACATGAGATACCCATACTAGTCTCTGAAATAATAAACTAGTAGAATTTTAAACCTCAGTCTCACGAATACATGTGTCCTATGTCTTATAGTGTTTATATACAACCTTGGACATTGATTCATTGAAATGTAACACCCTTTTGGACCCCTATTATGGTCATAGAATCCCTTTCAAGGACCTTCAAAATTCATGAAAACCTACTGATCAATTGGTCATTATGAGAGTTGCTTTTCATGTTTGTACGAGCCCCTAGACATGAAATAATTTTGATATGAAATAAAATGTTTTATTCCATCAACACGTAATCTAGGGAATACATTAATACCCCTAAAAGGTCTGGCACAATACCTATAGATGGGTTTCATAAAACCATCGATATTCCCCCACTACCATGAGAGTGATGCTAAACATGTTTTCAAGGCCCCAAACTATAAATCCCTTAGGGACAAGAGATCACAATATTCTCCATTAATATTTCAATTTCCTTGGGTGTCCATAGATTCATCACTTTGATCATAAGATAGGCCATGGAAAATACATTTTCATTATGTGACTATTTATTGACATGTTACCATTGTAAAGGGATTTCCTAGTGAAATGTCAGAATTTTCATGTGATTGCCTATATATAATATAGGTTGACTATGTGATAGACAATCAATATGCCATAATTTTATGGGACATCTCATTGGCATGCAATGAATTTTCATGTGAGAGTCTAAGAATAAATCAGGTTGATCAAGAAACATCATACTGTAATGTCAGCATTATCATGTAGAAGACCCCATCCATGTTTTCTCTAATTATGTGAGGAAATATAGGGAATTTTTATGAATTATGATAAAGTATATGCAAATTTAATTATCTTAATGTGATAGATATTATACTTTATATATTTCATTATTATAAGACATCAATGGAAAGTCAATAAATCATGTAAATAAGCTTGGATGTCACCTCAATGATATATTGACACCTAAAACATATTGATTGGATAACCAAGATAGGTCCATCAGACAACCAATACATGTAAGATAGATCCCCTTGGACATGTCCAAATCATCCGGTAGAAAGACTAAAAATCATTTCTTTTAGACCTTGTTAATGAATATTTAGTCACATTCACTCTTTATTGGGATTGTTTCCTTATTGGGTTAGGGTTTATCCCTAAAGAAATCCAATTTGTTTCATTCCCATTAGTAGTCCCTTCATTCCATTCCATGAATAGCCATAAGTCCTTCCATGGTTATCAAAACCTCTATTTAGGGTATCAGAAGATAAATAATGATTACAACAAAGGGGTACCTCAATGTTGATGCCCCAATCAATGAAATAATATAGTATTCACCAAATATCAAGGAATCCATCCTAGTGTAATCCATTAACATACCTAAAACCTCAGGGATAATAGTGATGTCTTTGAGCATTATCACTCACCTTAGCCCATTAGTGGGTAAGGGGAACACTAAACTATGATATATCTGATTACTTTTTTAAATAGAATATTCATGATGTTTTCTTATGGTCTGACCTCCAATGAGAATCCAATTTTTTGTAAGTCCCTCCATCTCTCATAATATAACCATCATTATTAACCAACTATCAATGGTTGATACATGGCCTCCAACACATTCATCATATTAAGTATAATCTATGGTCATTCCCTAATGTGCCTCAATAGCATTAGTAATTTAGGGATGAATCTAACAAAGATAAATTTAATTCTTATTATAAAACATGATGCATAGGATGCCTTCCTATGTCCTGATATCTATACCATATCCTCTATGATATGGGTAATTGTTTCTCTCACAAGTAATTTTTTATGAGTAATACCCATTCAAATATCATCTCATTAAATGTGTCCCATATTTTGCAATTTCTTTTTCTCAAACAGAGTATGACTTGCATGGGATTATAGACTGGTGATGATTATACTACAACATGATGAGAATTCCATGTAGAGGGATGTTTATCAGGATGTAAGTATGATTATGTCTCATCCTTTCCCAAAGTTCCATACTCATGATGAAATAATCCATGGAAGCCTTATATAAATAATTATTGTCTGAGTCCTATATTTTCATATCTATCATGAAAAACATTAAATTATAATATGTACATATAATTTAATTCCAATCTATAATAGGATATATAGGACACCTCACTAAGGTCTGATCCTGATATTTACGACGTTAGCACATGAAATTAAACTTTATGAATGGGTTTAGTCACATGACCATAAAATATATAATATTAATTATCTAGGTTTTTATTACTTTTTTCATAGGAGACATAGGATTCCTGGTAGAGGTTAAATCCCATCTCTAAGAAAGAAACCTCTTCCCTGGAAGAAAATAAACTCACGAGTGCCCAAACACAGTCATAAACTAAAACAACCTAAACAAATAGTATAATGATGGGGAACCCATGATATTAAAATAAATTATATTATCAATACATGTTCTTAATTATTATTTTGGAATACGGGAATTCAAACACATATTAGATCCAATGAAGGATTTAATTAACATATCTTAAATATATAAAATATTCATGGAGTTGGAAACAATTCCACCAGAAAGGGTATGACATGATCGACCTCCCATGCTCTCAACTAATGTGAGTTACTAAGCATCGTTGGGTTTGAATCTCAAATTGACCACCTACCATTGGAAAGTAGGTCTATTCTTGGTAATGGATGAGGAAACCATTGATAGTATCTAGGGAAGAATAAATATATTTTAAAACATACGCAAGTGATTTATAAAGGCATTCAACCCCCCTAAAATAAAACTATCGCACAATACCATGCATGTTCTTTCTGTAGAAATATCATTCAATTGAATAAATCATGAATAAATCATTATTAACCAATATTTAAAGGCATATTACTAAAACACCTACCATTTACTCAATAACTTGAACACAAATCATAATATGTTTATAATAAATAATGATCAAATAATTCCATATATATAATCATGATAGCTTGAAGCATTTCAATTGATATTATAAAAAATATGTAAATCTCTAGGAAATAAACCACTTCATTCATAATGAATGAATGAATAATTTTTTAAAGCATAAACTTTCCTTCATTTCCATGGTTTAATACATTTATTCCATTAAGTCATCATGCAAAAATATCTTAAAAAACTGGGTAATTCCTTATCCTAAACCCATGCTAGTTTGTCTCATTAGACCATCCATTGCATCAAGGTGCAATAACGGCCCCAAAAATCTATATTTAAGTCAACTGGATTTTTCATATGATTGTGATGATGTATAATAAATATAAACATTAATGTTGAAAAGCTATCATATGAAATGTCAATAATTACCCCAATCAATAAACAAAATCAGAATCCATGAATATTAATATGAATGGTATCACACTAGTACATCTCCCATAAAACAGATTATAATCCATTTAGAGAAATAATATGGAGGTATAATTATAAAATATCCATAGTTTGGATTAAATAAAAAACGGTATATTTCAATTATGAATATAAATTTTATAAAGGGGTCATTAAAGACATTCTTTAGAAAAATAACCTTCCCAAATTGATTTTTAATACTAAGATTTATCAGTGATTTGTAAACATATTATTCATTTGAAAAGATCTTTGAAATAAATAAATAAGTTTTAAAAGATTTAGTGGCCATAAAGGAATAAAATTCATTACATTTCATATAAGTTAATAAATATTCATTTCATATTTATTTTAAGAAAATACAAAAGGTTATTTGTATGGAATATTAAATGATGATTATTTTTAATTTGTTTTAAAATCCATTAATGGGAAAAATATCATTAATAAAGCATTTGGATAATTTCAAAAATAATGATAACAATTTTTAGACATCATGATTTTTTATGTAATAATATTTTGGACTAAAGAGAGAAATAAATTATGATTTTCTTAAATACATTTCTTACTAAATTTATGTATAAAAGAGAGGTAAGAAGGTTATAATATATTAAATGATATTGAATAATTATTTAATAATAAAATTTATGATTTTTTTGAGATTTATATCTGAATATTTTATCATCACAAACAATCCTGGTAAACAATGAGGTTGTAAAATAAATATTTACCACTTTAGTAATTTATGAATCATAATCCCCATGAAAGAAATAATTTAAAAAACATAAAATAACATGAATAAAAATTAATTCATGATATAATATGTAAAAATGGGTTTCATATAAACCATAAAAAGAACATAGTGGTGAATATCACATATGTATCACTAACGTAAAAGTGAGGCAAGAAACAATTACCTCATATTCTGGTCCATTTTTATACATTTGAACATCATTTATAATAAATATAGTTTTATTGTATATAATTTACATAATAATAAATATATATATCAAACCATATGTCTCTTACTATTGACATTTTATGCCCTGTTTATAATCAATTCCTTGTTAGAATAACATTTTCAGAAATAGTAACATTGTTTTTCATGTATATTTTAATTTGGTGTTTTATATCGTTTTACATTGAGAATGGTTACATCATCTCCCTAATTAAAAATATGATTTAACTATAATATATATTAATTATGTATATATTTTTATAAATGAGTATAAGTTAAACATTAAAAATTAATTACAGAGTTCACAGAGATTGTAGGACATATTTATGCATGAACAGACTTTCCATTTCATTGACAGATGAAATGAATGAAAAATTAACATTAATTTTCCTTTCATGAATAAATATTTTTTATATATATTTTATATTAATCAAATCCTTCCTTATTAATATCCATGTTAAAAAATATAAACCATTTCACTTTTCAAGGTGGAGGTGGTAGTTCACACATACACACGAGCGATGTTATTGCATTAAAAATGACTAGAAGTTAAAAATTGTGATGTGATATTAAATTTAAAATTTATTTTTATGTGATAAATACCACATATATTCATTATAATTATCCTTATTACATTCAATGTAAATAATAAGAGAAAAACTAAGCACATCACATTGTGAGGCGGTAGTCCACCGTACAAAAGAGCGACTTTATCATATCCCTCACATAATGGAATATAATAGAGTATATGTGATATAATAATTATATAATTATAATAATTTCATAAATATAAAATTAATGTGTTAAATCTATCATTATAACCATCTCTCGATGGTGGGCATGGAAAATTATGTACATCTGTTTGTAAGGAGGTAGTCTGTTTTACACATTATCAACGATTTCATTACCCATTTGATTAATGCGGAGATGGATATAAGTTATTCCATTAAAAAATTATCAATATATAGGAATTTTTTGTATCTTATTGGGAGAATATTGGAAGGGGTGGATGAAAAAATGAAAATAAAAAAATCATTTATGAATGTTACCACTTCTCCAAACAACTTCATTAGGTTTTCACCAATATAAATCCTATGATATATTTAGGATCAAACAAATTCCTCTATACTTTTGGTAGGGAAATAATGATTTTATTTGGTTTGTTCATGGGAAAATGAATGTGTTTTGGAAATTCAAAGAGGATATGATAGGGGTGGCCTTTTATTTGTTGGGGAGATGACATAATTAGAATTTTTTATAAGAATAAGTGTACCAGCACTTTGACCATGCCACCGGGATCAAAAATAGATCATTAAGAACCCTTATATATGATAGTCTCTAAATATATATATATAATAGTATTAAAAAATGTTTATAAGACATTTAACCAAATATTTTTTATTATACCCCGGGTAACAATACTAGAAACTTGACGTATACCAACGGTTTTGGCCAAACGATTTGCATAAGTACTATAAAATTACCCTATACTAATGGTTTAAAAACCCATAGGTATATTTACCCTATATGAATTGTGTTGGAAAAACCATTGGTATGGATTTAATAAAATTACAATATAATAATAGTTTTCCCAAAACCATTAGTATAGGTGATAGTTATACCAATAGTTTAGCTAAAACCGTTGGTATAATCGCTCTTTAATGAAACTATACCAATGATTTTGACAAAACAATTGGTAATGGTTCCAAAATAAAATAAACCAAAACCAATAGTTTTGAATACCATTGAAATTGGTGTTTTTATATTAAATTTATTTATCAAATAATAATGAAGACATCAAGAATTAATTTACTTCTAAATATACATATACATATTTAATATATTAGGTTTCAAAGAAAACATAGTAGTATTATGGTTAGGTCATTGAGATATAAATTGGAGGTATAGGGTTAAAAACTAGATGAGGTTTTTTTGAATTAAATATTCTAATAATTTTAGAAACCACTGGTATAGGTATTTCATGTCATATACACCTATAGTTGAGAAACCATTGGTATAGACCACCTATACCAACGATTTCCCAAACCCATTATTATCAATCAATAAAGATTTCGAACAGTCCCAAGACCACCCAAACCATTGGTATATCCAATACCAATGGTTTTGGGACCCATCAAAATGATTCCAAATTGTTGGTATAAGATGTTTTTCTAATAGTGAAAACACATTTCATCCTTAACCGTAATAAATAAATTTATTATTTTCCCTTTTTAATAGGGTAAAAATTTATATGAACATGAAATATAATATAAAATATGTTTGATACAAATATTAATAAATTTTTTTCTGAATTAAATTGGAATATTTTTTATAATAAAATTAATAATTGAACTAGCATAGGTGTAAGAATTGGGTTTTCTGGAGAAAATGATTAAAGAAACTAAAAAACATTTCGTATCAAAACATAATTTGAAATTTACTAAAATTTCCATAATTAGTTAAATTTTATATTTATTGAAATAATTAAACTTTTAAAGAAATTAAAATTTTAATTTAATTTTTTAAATAATTTAAATTAAAATTCTATTTTCAATAAAATACATAATTATAACTATTCAGAAAAAAATCCATTTCTAGGAAATATTTAAAAACATTTACCCAAACATAATTTTGATATTTATATTTCTCAAATAAATTTTATATTTTAAAAAATGTTTCTAGAAGTGGAAAAATGATTTTTGAAATTATTTTTAGGACAATATAAATAAACTGACTTTTATAAATATACATTTTCTCAAAAAAAATTCTTTCAAATTATTCATATTTTATTTATAATCAATATATAACAATTTAAAATAATTTATACATGTTTAAGCAATATAATATTAATTATTTAGTTATTACTATTCATAAATTTCAATTTAATCGATATGTTATAACTATATACTATATTAAGGTTCATTTTGGATTAGTGTTTTGTAAATCACAATCAATAAAATAGAATAAAATAATGACAAATATTTGGGGGGTCATATATGTTTATTGAATGTTGAATATTATATAGAAAATTATCATATAATTTTATAATCTCAAGGTTTTATATAAGACACATATATATTAATTTTACCATGAAATAATTAACCATATGCATGATGAAAATAAAAATAAAAAAGAATTAATGTATTTTTACAATATTCTTCTCAAAGTCAGACTACTTTAAATAATTGGTTATTTACATGATTTGTGATTTATATACTCAAATAAAATTTATAATACAAGGGTTGTTTATTCTAAAATAATATATAGAGTCACACTATAAATACAATTAACTACTTTTCTGAGGTCTTATCTTACTAGATTTTTGTCGGACATCATCAAAAACTTCTAAATATAGTCACAAGGTATCACTATGATATCCCTACATAACATGAATCCCATAGAATCTATGGATTCACCCAATTTATATTAAAGTAATTTATTTCTATATAATATTTTGATTTTGATCAATGATTAGTAAAGAGATATGAAGAGATCCATAAAACGATATCATTACCCTTAGAAGTAGGGTATTCAAATGATAATTTTTTTTAAAAATACCTCATGAAATTAATACCACACTTTCATCTCATACACATAAATAGAACTACTAACCTATATTTCTTAATCATTCCACTATGAACTCATGTACAACAAAATATTTAGTGTATATTCTAACTAGCTCGCTTTACACAATCTTCACTACTTTAAAATTTATTATTCTTAAACTATATCTCATCCATAGTAATTATTTGAACAATGATTGTTTTCTTTCTCAAAACCCTACAAATGTACAATTTTAGTATTGCATTGGATTTTTCCTTCATTTTCCCTTGTCATAGAATATGGATTCTCTGTATTTTTTTCATTGTGATACTTTAGTTCTTGAAAACATATTAATTTCATTGTTTTGAAACACTAAAATTTACTAAAAATATTATTTTTATATATAGGTCAACCATTTTTTAATTTATTATATTTGACGTGTAGAAACTCTATTCAACAGATTATTCCCCTTATCATATACACCACATTAACCTATTTGTAGTTTTTTCCCATGATTAAAATTCCATACATGGAATGCTCACTATTTTGGGGTTCACCACATTTTTTTATAAAATGAAACATGTTTTAAGATGAATTAAAGTAAATATTATGAATAGATTACTAAATAACTCTCAAAAGAACTTAATCTATTAAATAAATGGAAATTCCAAAAGTGGCATTATCTTTCCTTTCCTATTATTTTCTTCCCATTTCACCCTATCAAATTTATTCTTCTAGATTCATCCATTAGGATCACGTAACTCAAAATGATAACACTCAAATTAGTATAAAATGTTATCTATATTAGTCATACAATTCATATGTGACTTTTTTTAAAATAGGTTATATTTTTTTTAATGTGGTTGTTTTAGTGTATAATTCATCTTATTCATGGTTACTTCTTGAATAACTGTTTCATGGATCAACACTAAAACAAAGATAACTAAAATTTTCAAAATTCATATGTGACACATTATCATATATCCACATTTAATAATATTGAACAAAAATCGTTTTTAGAATGTTTAGAAATTTTAATAATATAATAATATTATTAAAAAATAATTTCCAGAAATACCAAATATGTTGTAATACTAAGATGTTATCCTAACATATTCTAGTGATTATTTTTGTAACCTTACATGAATGACAATTAATCATTAACATTATATTATTTTATTTTTCTATAGTTATATGATTTATATATATCTTCACAAATAATGGATAACATTATAAAAATTTGATTTATCTTTATGAAGAATACTTTATTTAATCATAAACTTTATGTAGATAAGAATTGAACCATACATAAATTCTATGAATAGATAGGATACCATCACACCGACCAGAGATGAATTTTTTATAGGTATATTCTTCATTGAGGACTCAAAAGTAGAAATGATAATTTTATGAAGATATGATTGAATAATTCTAATGATAAGTCCTTCTAATCTATAAGTGGAATTTAATATCATTATTATGAATCAATAAAGAAGCAAGGAAGTAGGATTCAAGTAGGTGTGGTTTCCCATTTTCGAACTATTTTTATGAATAAAATGGGGGTACAGTAATTATATTCTTATATGGTATAAATAATTATCTTATCTCTTTGTATAGAACAAAAAATGGGATTGAATAAGTTTATAAGACACAAAAATCAAATTTACCCTTATGAGTTACATGATCATGTGTATATTGAAAAGTAACATGATCACAAATGTTATGTATGATCATGTGATCATGTAAGGCATGAAATATTAACATGAATTAAGTTACTTATTGTATTTTTATTATCTAAAATGTATTTGGACCATTATGAAACAACACAAGAATTATAAATACATGAGATTCATACAATATGTCATAAGAATTGAGGTGTGCTAGAAATGATAGATGTTTTTATGTTATCTACTAAAGAATTATTATAAAACAAGACGGTTTAATGATAAAATAAGCTCAATGATATCTCATAATGTGGTTATGTGAAGCAGAATAATGGAATGATGCACTATAAATGTTGTTGATCTCAGAATACTAGCAGATGTCAATATCTATTATGTCATGGGATAAAGTAGTCACACAAGAAAAACTCCTGATAGTCAGTGTCTGTAAGAAGTCAAACGATTATATGAGATGGATGATGGAATGTAGTGAAGTCATGTGATCATGTATGAATATAAAGATATCAAAATAATGAGAAGTCATAAATGAAGAAGGATCTGATAAATTAGTTAACAAAGTCAAGATGAGTGTGCAATTATGAAGGGCTCTTGTGAACCATGTGGGTTATTTGTTCAAGGAATAAGGGAGCCTAATATTGAAGGTAGTTGAATGAAAATATGAAATTGATTAATTATTAGAGAGTATGGTTGGGTAAATTGACTATAAATATAAGTTATTTTACAAAATTTAAATGATTTATTTTGTTTAATGTTCTAAAGAGTTTACTGTAGATTGTAAAGGAGGATGTGTCATTAATATAAATTATATAAGGATTTATGTGAACATAGTTATATAGTAAGATCATGTTATCTTTAAATTGTGTAGAGGTTATGTGGTTGTGTAGTCTTATGAAAGGAGATACATGAGTTGTGGTAAAACTCTTATAAATATTATGCATGATATTATTGTCACAATGTCCTTGTGTTATGAGTAATACTGTCATGGAGTCATGCACTAAATTTATTTCAATTACAGTCATCCTCTTGGTATATTAAACTCAATGCCTTATTCTCGAGGTCATCCAAAAAGGGTACTTTGATTTAGGCTACGAGTAAGAATCTACATTTCATAAGGTGTATATCACAAAGAGATATGTTCCATGTACTACTCAGAAATGGTCTTCTTCTTTGAAATTTATAGCTAGAATTACAGGATATAAATTTTTTAATAGATGGTATACGATATCAGTTTTCAGTGAGCGGTGCTTAATAATTCCATTATTATTTGAGAGACTTAAAGAAAAATGTGAAGAATTGAATATATATATAGATTTAAAATAAAACATCTAGGGAAAGTTGGATTATTAAAAGATTAATATGAGTGAAACAATTGGTTATTGAAGATAATGAAAAAATAAGATATTTTTGTCAAGAATTTCCCCCATCTAGAGAATTGGTTCAGCTGAGATTATGTTGTGGTATATAATAATTCAATTCAATCATTGAATATTTAACCTACCTAGAATAGTGGAAATGTACTGTGTAAATAAAGACAAATAAAGCAATAGATCATAAATTGTTATGCAATCAGGGTCTCATACTAAATGGTGATTTGTAAAAATGTTCTGTAACT
This sequence comes from Viscum album, assembly GCA_963277665.1. Taxonomy (NCBI): domain Eukaryota; kingdom Viridiplantae; phylum Streptophyta; class Magnoliopsida; order Santalales; family Viscaceae; genus Viscum; species Viscum album. Next base: position 643,181,186 of record OY728125.1, on the reverse strand, counting down.
ATTAAAGATACCTATAAGTCTATATAGTGAAAATAACCATTAAAGATTCATTGTGTGGAGATGAGGAAGAGGCATGGATCCTTGGGTATTGAGTAACCGAACAATAAGAATTATAAAGGTAGTTCACATGGAGTGAAATACCCATCGATCAAACATTATTTCTATATAACTAGTGTATATTTGTATATTATAGCACATTAACACATCATCAGTGTGTGGTCTAATAAAATATCGCTTTTTGGTTAACCATGTCTTTTTAGGTTCTTTTTATGATTTAATTTAATCAATATTTTTTTCCATTCGTTGATTGTTATTTCAAGAGTAACTGGGTGAGAATAAATCCCACTACCATGGGAACATGATATTAAATGTCAATTAAATCGATTAAGGGAAAAAAATTTGAAAAAAATCCAAATGCATCCCCACACTTCACAAGTTTTATCATTTTATCAATTTTTATTATATTACAATTATACAACATTATAAATGGTATAAAGAAAATCAATCCCATATTGAACATAACAGACTTGAAAAAAAATGAGGTAATTCTAGTTTGATTGTAAGGAACCAAACTTTTATTAATGAAAATTCGTCTTGATCTAATTAAATGTTCTATTATGTAAAATGGGTACATAACATATACATATCCTGGGTTTTATGTTTTTGGATTATAAAATACCATTAAGAATTGGTATCTTTCCTAATATAGCTGTTGAATAGTGACCACATGATTAATATAAATATAGGGCATTGACAAATCAAATTTACATAGAAAAATGAAGTTATGGCCTCATCAAATATAATTTCATCTTAATAATCCCACTTTTCAGAGATTTGAAAGAAGGTAGTGTCATTGGGCTTCTCTCTTGACCAAGCCCAAGCTGAGCTTCTACACGTTAAGGTTGAACGGAACCACCTACAGGAGAAGTGTATGTTAATAGTGATTACCAACTGAGCGATGTTATCTAAGCCTCCCCAAGAGTTTTTTACCATCTAACACCATAACCTTAGAACATATAAAGGTGTTATAAGGGTTTATCTAATAAGACCCTATCAATATGATTATGTGCATTACTTTTTTATAGAATAAAAAATGTACATTCATTTTATTATTGTTTCTTTGTAAACAGTTTTTAAATAGAAGATTTATTTTAAGTTAATATTCAGTTAAGAGATATGTGTTGATGAATTAATGGACTTTTTAATTTAATAATATTTTAATAAAATTATATTACTAAATAATTTTTTATTAAATATAAATGTTCCTTTAATTTTTATGAATACAATTGTAATTTTTATTATGATTTGAAAGTCATTTTTTTCAACCCCCATAAATTTTGGATAATTTTATATTTTTATATTAAAAGTAAAAATTCACATCATTAGAAAATTATTTAGATAAAATTAATATTATTTTTTTATTTAGGACGTCAAAATTATCTATTGGTAAATTTTTCATAATGTTCTGAGACATTCAATTTTTTGGGTAAAAATTAAATATCTTTTAATATATAATGTGTTTTATGAAATCATAATAACCTAATAGGGATGTAATAAAATACAATAAAAAGGTTTCTCGGCCAATATATGTTTTAACATTGAAATAATGTGATTTTAGTTTTGTTTGATTTATTTTACAAAGCCTTAGTTTACCCTCCAAGACTTAAAAACATTTGACATTTTAGAATTATTTCCTTGAGAGTATGACTCACCTACACATAAGAAAGCCTAATATTTTAATAAGATCAGACATTAGCAATATAGAATAATGTTTTCCAATCCACTTTGGAGAAAATATGGGGAAAACCCAATGGATGGTTTCTGATTTTGGTTAGTTTAATGTTTGGTACCCAAAACCTAAGTAATAAAGAATTTCCTATCATTTCCTATATTAACCCACTCAATCTCCCATTACTCTACACTCAAACCATTTTAACCTCAACCAATCCCTGAAATCCTCTATTTATAATCCTCCCAAGTCACCCAAGATCCCATTAAGCATCTCTCAAGCCTCTCCCAAGACTTTGGGATCACACATCCAAGTAAGGGATTTCTTCCATTCTCATTGTTGTCCAAACATCTTTACATAGTTATAACCTTTTGTTTTCAATTAAAAATGTGGGGTTATGATTTATCATGGACCATATGCTTGCCTCGTTATGTTTTTATGATAAGAGTACACTTTCCTATCTCATTAATGCCTCCCATGTACACCCATTAAAATGCTGAAATTCTATAAGGTATTTCTCTCTCTTCATTTACATTCTAGAAAAATCATTCATATTATGAATATAAATTCAATTATATATGTTGGGAAATGTATCTATATGAAATATTTATTGTCTATTTTCATATACATATGATGACACATCAATTTCTCTATCGTCGACCATTTATTAGGAATTTTTTATCTCACGCCGTTATGATGCCGAAATTGTGCCGCAATTTTCCTAGCTAATGCCATTGTGTAGTGAATAACATGCATATTTATCTATCAAGTGTTTTTACCTTTATAAATATGTAATTATTGATTATATATATTCCTTTATTAATTCCAAATTCTTTTATCATTGAATAAATGATGATATTTAATGAATCCTTATTATATGATCCATGAAGCACACTTATGCATGAACTGAAATGATCAAGAAGGGTGTTCCCTGATAGTGCTCAAAGCATTGGGTAAAGATTAGTATCATGATATTTCCCATGATATGAGGGTTTACTCATTACAATTCATTTTCAACAAGGGTATACTCATGATCCTTAAGAAATGAGCCTTGGTTCATGCGAATATTAGGTTAAATGTTGCTTCTATATTTCCATGTTATGATAATCATGCTATATCACGCATTTAGGTACATGTTTCTCTTATGATCCATTGATATTATAATTTCCTAAATTTTATTTTTTTATTCTTGTTATTACATGTTTACTCCATCACTTGGCTTTATAGCTCTCCCTTTTTACATATATGTCCTCAGGTTATCCAATGCAATGTTAAGTATGAGGGAATGTTGTGGTATTGTAAAAGAATTTTCCAATAAAGATGTGTAATTTATGTTCTATGTTTTTATGTAATGTTGTTAATTTTCAAGAGATATTAGACCTCTAGGTCCTCATATTTGTATTAAGAGAATTGTTATGTAATAAATCTTTTTTTAGTGTATAATAAATATTAGGGTTGTTATAGTTGGTATCAGAGGATATGTTTAGTAATTTATTTGGGAATAGGATTAGAAAACCATAGTGAGATCCTTAGGGATAAGACTAAGTATAATTAAAATATCCATAAATTTTGGTCAGTATTTATTAATTATTTTATCAAGAAAATATATCCATATCTGGTTACAAGCTGGTAGAGGTGTCTCTAGCACAAATGTATCTAGGGGTAAAACCCAAAAACACCGCTTTGAGCTAGACTCGAACGAGAACTAGTGCACGAAAATGAAACATGATTCACTCTTGTATACAACACTCCCAGTGGATATGATTGGTTAAAATCATAATATACTATGAAACATTTTCATGGGAATAAAAAACTTCCCCTACGAATATATTTTTTGAGGTAGATTATGGATAATATAAATTAAAGCCTAAAAATTCAAAGTTAAGTAAATAAAATTAATTTATAAGTTATCCCATTTTGAATTTGGTTTCCACTTTATGTGTTACCACTAAAATTCCTTTTATTCTATCCAATGGACGGTAATTGGAGGACTCGAGCTAACAAGATATGTGAATATCAATGTGACGACTTTTTTAATGAGATGCATAATCCAATGGGAGCAGGAATCACAAACTTTTTCATAATACTCTCTCAGTTAACTCGTGTTTTGAATAAAAATATGGGTTCAGAGGAATTTTAATCCCTCATAAGAAATAATAAGCTACAATCGAGATCTTCATGAGACAAAGGTCTCTTACTTTTAATGGATCATTCAATCCCTCAATCGCTGAAAAAAGGATAACTCCATTGAAAAGATCTTCTACATCTTTCAATATTCCGAACAAGATAAGGTTCTTCTAGATTCTTATCATATAGAGGGTGAAGATGATCGATGGTTTACATTGATCAAAAATACAAAGCCTGAGGAAATGATTGATTTATTGGAATGGAAGGATTTCTAGAAAATGTTTTTTGATAAATATTTTCCATGCACCTTCCTACATAAGATGGAAAGGGACTTCTTTTCCATAAGGAAACAAGTTGAAGAATCTATCAGAGTGTATGAGTAAATCTTCATTAAGGATTTAATGATATTCTTTTTGCATTGTCGTTACCCCCGAATCCGAGGTTGACCACTTCTTTTGTCTGATACAACCTAACCTATGGAAATCCTTAGCGATCCATGACTTCAAGAGCTATGAGGAAACTGTCTGATGGGCCCGCAAAGTCAAAATGGAATTCGGTGAATCTCAGGGGTTTCATGGGTATAATAAGAATAAGGTGGAATTTATTTTTTGTAGTCTGATGGCTAAATCAAATGGTGCTACAAAAATCCAACACCCCACTTACAAATGGTGTGGAAAGAACCACCCTGAAAATTTTATAAATGGGATGAGAAAATTATTTAGTTGTTGAAAAAAAGGGAACCTTGCCATTAACTAACAACAAAACAATCCTGCAGATATGAAAGAGGAGAGGAATGCTCCATTAGACCCTCAATGCATTTTTTATTGCTTCAAATACAAACAACCAGGGCACTTTTCAACCATTTCCTTATGTCAAGGGTTTTAGAAGGCAACCAACAACCTTAAAGGTTGAAAGGTTGATCTTTTTCCATCACTCCCTCCGAAGAGAACCCTGACTACAAAGTGGTTATAGGTACACTAGATTTTGATTTAAGAATAGTGAACATAATTTTTTATTCTGGTTCTACGCATTCTTTTATATCCCGAAGTTTTTGTAGAACAATCCCAAAACCACCACAAATCATGAAAGTAAAGATGTCACTGAAAACAAAAAATGGGGAAATCATTGCCTCCCCTGAATATAACTCATCCCCTATCATAATTTGTCGATTTAACTTCCCAGTTAACAACATTATACTCCCTATGGTGGAATTTTATGAAATTATTGGCATGGATTTTCTTTCCTTATATAGAGCCAACACAAGTTTCTGTGGGAGTGAAATCTATAAAGAATCAACCCTCGATTCTGTACAAGTGCAAGGAGGAAAATAAATATTTTTTTGAAACATCATCTAAATCATGGATATTACTTCCTATGATCATGCATATCATGATCAGATTATTGAGTCTAAGGATGAAACCATCATTGAGGTCATGCCTATTGTGAGGGTATTCCCTGAAGTGTTTATCGATAAATTTTATGGTCTTCCTCCAAGAAGAGATGTTGAAATCTCAATTGATATTATACCTATGGAATCTTAAATATCTAAAACTCTATATATAATGGATATTGTGGATCTTGAGGATATGATGAAAAACCTACAGGAGAATCTGGATAACGGGTTTATACGCCCAAGTGCTACACTATGTGGTGAACCAGTTGTCTTCGTCAAGAATAAGGATGGGTCAATGTGCCATTGTATTGATTATCTTGGGTTCAAAAAAATCATGATAAAGAATAAGTATCCTCTTCCTCGAATTGATGAATTGTTCAATCAACTACGTGGTGTAGAATACTTCTCCACAGTGGATTTGTGGTCATCATATTTCCATGTAAGGGTGGTGAGGGAGGATATCCCCAAAACTTATTTTCGTACAAGGTACGAGCACTATGAATAAATTGTAATTCCTTTTGGACTCACTAATTTTCCAACAATCATCATGGACATGATGAATAGTGTATCTGGAGATTACCTCAACAAATTTGTGATAGTCTTTATAGAAGATATTCTAATATATTATAAATCCAAGGAGGATCACTGGGAGCATCTAAGCACTGTAATAGGGACCTTGAGATAGGAAAATTTCATTGAAACGTACAACAAGTGTGAGTTCGGGATGAAGGAAGTATCATTCATGGTTCGAATCATCACAACCAATGGGATATCTATGTATCCATCCAAGGCAGTTAAAATTGAGTGATGGATGAGGCCAATATCCGTGAGAGATATCCATAGCTTCTAGGGGTTAGCTAGATATTATCGCTGATTTTTCAGAAATTTCTCTCGATTGTGAAACCACCTTACCAAAATAAATCATAAGGGAGTCATGTTTTCATATAAGTGATGAATGAAAATAGAGCTTCAGGGAGTTAAAAATGAGGCTTATCACTATGCCCATGCTCACACTACCCACAATTGGGAATTTTTTTCATTTTTTAGTGATTCTTCAATGAAAGGTCGAGGAAATGTGTTGATGAAAAATGAAAAAGTCATTGCCTATGATTCAAGGCAATTGAATGTTTATGAGAAAAAATATCCAAAACATGATATGGAGTTGGTAGTAATATACTTATCTCTAAAAATTTGGATACATTATCTCTTTGTGGAGAAGTGTGAAATATACACGGATCACAGAAGCCTCAAGTATAAATATTCACATAAAAAGAGATGAATATGATACAACAAAGATGGATAGAGATGACCAAAGAGTATGACTACTATATCCATTACCACACTTGGAAAAAGAACAATGTGGAAGATTCTATATGTAGAAAGGAACCAGTAATTCAATCATTGATGAGAATTGAAAATGATCCAATATCCTTAGATTTGATGAATATGGACATGTGAATCATAAATAAGGGAACATCATCAATCCTTTGACAAATTATTTCTCAAACGTATCTTATGTAAATGTTAATTTATTCTCAAATTGATGATGTGGGAATTCAGAAGAAAGTAGAAACTATCAGAAAAGGGAATTCCATGGTGTTCAATGTTAACGAAGAAGGAATTGTGAGATTTGGGTCATGACTATGTGTTCCATCAAATCCATAGATAAAGAAATAACATTTGGATGATAATCATAGTCTAGATATCTCCATTCATCTAGGAAACAAAATGATGTATCGAGATATCAGAGTGCTTCATTGGTGGGATAACATAAAAAAGGAGATCAATGGGTATACATCAAAGTCTGTGGTATGTTAGCAAGTGAAGACTGAGAGGTAGAAGACTAAGGGGATGATGTAACCATTACCAATACCAACATGAAAATGGGAAAACATCACCATGGACTTTAACATTGGGATTCCGAATATGTCTAAAGCAAAAAAACTCTATCTAAGTTATTTTCGATCATCTTACAAAGACTATACACTTCATTTTAATTTAGGTGGATTTCTCATTTGGTCAACTAGCACAGATATATATCAAAGAAGTGGTAAGGATTCATGGGGAACCACTATCAATTATATCCGTTTGAGATCCAAGATTCATCTCTATGTTCTGAAAGATTCTTTAACATGCTTTCAATACTAAGCTAAAATTTAGTACGACTTATAATGCTCAAAAAGTTAGCTAATCTAAGTGGACAATCCAAAAAATTGAGGGAATGTTAAGATCTTTCTCAGTGGACATAAAATGATTATAGGATCAAAATAATTCTCTCGTTCAGTTCTCTTACAATAACAGTTTCAACTCAAAAATCCAAATGGATCCTTATGAAGCCCTACATGGGAAGAGATGCAGAACACTGGAATTCTGGGATGGAGTTAGGGAGTAAAAACTCCTTGGTCTAGAAATAGTTGAATAAATGGTGGAGATGGTTAAAACCATCCAACAACATATTAATGCTACCAAGAGCCAAAAAAAGAGCTATGATGATAATCATCAACGAGAATGAGAGTTTGATGTTGGAGACATTGTATTCAACTGCATATCACTGTAGAAAAGAGTTGTGATATATAAGAAGAAGGGAAATCTTAGTCCAAGGTACTTCAGCCGTTTTAAGATCATTGATCGCATTAGAGAAGTGGCCTATAGTCTAGCACTACCACCAAACCGAACTCAAGTATATGATGTATTCCATTTATCATTTTTGAGGAAGTACATGCCTGACCCATCACATGTACTCAATCCATAGGTGGTACCATTGGAGAATGACCTCTCTTATAAAGAGAAGTCGGTGGAAATATTAGTTCATAGGGAAATGTTCTATGAAATAAGACAATTCCTCTTATCATGGTGTTGTGGAAAAACCACAATCTTGAAGAAGAAATGTGGGAATCAGAGGAGGTGATGAAGTATATTCACCCTCATCTGATTTAGTGTGGGAAATGTAAATTTTGAGGGCAAAATTTCTTAAGGGGTGAAGATTAAAATAACCCAAAATTTTATGAATGAAAATTATTCATGATATAATTAAATGTATTATTATGTAAAATGGATATATAAGATATGAACATCCTTGGTATTATTTTTTTTATATTTTAAAATAAAAATAAGAATTTTTACTATTTCTTATAGATCCGTTGAACAGTGACCACATGATTAGTATAAATATTGGGCACTAAAAATGAAATTTACTCAGAAAAAGGATGTGAGTACCTCATCCATTAGAATTGATCCATACAAAGCCCATTTATTGTAGCTCAGAATAGAGGTAGAGATACTGGGATTCTGTTTTGACCAAGACCAATCCAATCTTCAACACGTTAATATTGAATGAAACTGCCTATAATAGAACAGGAAGTTAATAGATATTACCACTCTAGTTATGTTATCTGAGCCTCCCCAAGAGCCTCTCACCATCCCACACCTTACCCTTAGGTATTATGCAGGCGTTATAAGAGGCTAGGTAACAAGACCCTATCACTATGATTGTGTTAACTATTTTTGTACAGAATAAATAATATACATTTATTTTATTATTGTTGATTTTTAAACAGTTTTTAAAAAACAAAAAAGTATTTTTAGTTAATATTTAAAAGAGAAATCTAATTTTATGAATTAAATGATATTTAAATTTAATAATATTTTAATAAAATATTATTAATAAATTAGTTTTTGTTTAATATAAATCATCGTATTATTTTCAAGAATACAATTGTCATTTTTATTATGGGCTAAAAGTTGTTTTTGTTAAAACCCATGAATTTTCGATAAATGTCGATATTTATATTAAAGATAAATATTCACATATTTAGAAAGAAATTTTGATAAACTGAATATTATTTTTGGATTCATGATGTCAAAATTATCTAACAGTGAATTTTTCAAAACTTTCTGAGACAATCCAATTTTTGGGTAAAAAATAAATACCATTAAATATATAATGTGTTTTCAAACACCAAAATAGCCCAATAGTGATGTAATAAAAAACTAAAAAAGTTTTTTTCGGCCAATATATTTTCTTTTTTTAAAAAAAAATTATTTTAGGTTTGTTATATTTATTTTTAAAAGCCTTAGTGGACCTTCCAAAACTTATGAATCATTTTAACATTTTAAAATGATTTCCTTGTGAGTGTGACTCACGTCCCCAAAATAAACACTAATATTTTAATAAGTTACACCAAATTACTTATAAAACAATTTTTCCCTTCCACAATGGAAAAAACCATGGGCAAAAACCTGGGCTGGTTTGTGGTTTTTATTAGTTTAATGTGGGCAGTCAAAAACAGAAATAATATTGAATTCTCTATCCTTTCCTATATAAACCCATTCAATTTACAATTCATATTCACTCAAAAAATTTGTATAATGAAAAAACCCTGATATCCTCACTTTAAGATCCTCTCAAGGTTCCACATTCTTCCAATATACCTCTCTCAAGCCTCTCCTAAGCCTTTGGGATTACACATCAATGTAAGGGATTTCATCCTTTCTCATTTTTCCCCAATTTCATTATGTTGTTATACCCTTTTGATTTAAATTATAAATTTTGGGGTATGATTTATCGCTTATCCTATACATCCCTCCATATGTTTTAATGATTATAAAAACCTTTACACTATCATTAATTACTCCCTTGTATACCTGTTACCATGCTGAAATTCTTTAAGGGATTTCTCTCTCCTCATTTACATTCATGAAATTATTTTTTATTATGAATCTAAATTCAATTACATATGTTGGTAAATGTATCTACATGACCCCCTTACTGTACATTTCATGTAAATATAATTAGACATTCCTTTATATATCATTAACCATTTTTAATAAATTCTTTTGTCACGCGGTTATGCTGCTGAAATTGCATTACTATTTTCCAAGCCAATGTCATTGTGTAGTGAATACCATGCCCATTTTAACATCAAGGGTATTCCACTTTATTCACATTTACTTATTGATTATATAGCTTCATGTCTGAATTAAATATTACATTACTAAGTAATAAATGATGATGTCTCATGAATCCATGTTATATGATCCATGACGGACACTTCTGCATGAAATGAAATGATTAAGAAGGGTGCACCATGATAGCGATTCAATGAATTGGGTAAAGATTTGTATCATTATACATCAAGGGAAATGATGGTTTACTCATGATAATTCATGTGCAATGAGGGTTTACTAATTCTCCATTTTCAATGATCCTTCAATCATGCTAATATCATGTTAAATATTATTTCAACAATTCCATGATATGATAATCATGCTATATCATGCCTTTATGTTCATGTTTCTCTTATGATCCATTGATAGACCTGTATCCTAACATGTATTTTATTATTCATTTTATTCTTTGTTTACTACCTTATCGGGTTTTATAGATAACCCTTTTCACATGTATGTCCTTGTTTTATCCCATACAATGCTAAGTACAAGGGAATTTGTGGTTATGTAAAGTAATTTTTCAATAAAGATATTTACTTTATATTCTATGTTGTTATGTTATGTTCTTAATTATCCCAATATAATAGAATTATCTACCCTCAGAGATTTTTTAAGTGAAATTTTATGTACTAAATCGTGATTATATGTGTAATAATGTGTATGGTTGTTATATTGATAAGCTAAAAGGAGGGTGATGCCAAAAACCTAGTTAAATTATAAGATCAATAATAATCTCAAATTAATTAAAAAGGACATTGGGTAATGTAAATTAGAAGTTAATATATTTTATTTGGGAATTATGGAATCATATTTTATAATAAATTATAACTATAATCTTTGAATGAATTATTGGTCGGTTGTTGTATGGTTTATCAAGAATATGAAGGACTACCACTTACCATGTTTTATTTTGAAGTGACAAACTAATCTATAAAGTGATGTATATTATTTTGGAGTCTTCCCTGGAGTACATGTATACACCCATGTTGGTCGCCTCGTAATTTTCTATCATCATGAAATAACAGGGTCCCTTGGGATTTGATGTATTGAATGAACATTTCAATAAAATTTTTATTGTAATTTAATCAACAAAAGGTCAAATTGTTCTAACATAATGACTTTAAGTGGAGGAGGATGTTGATGAAGATTATTGATTGGTATAGGATATATGATCTTGAAATTAATATTTATCATAATTTTAATACATTTTTTTCTTACAACACTCTTTATTTCAATTATGAGGTTTATAAGGTTCTAGATATGGTGGATGATAGCATGAATCATCCCAAATATGAGCATATTATCCAATATGAAACATTCTTCAATATTTTTGAACAATTTAAGAAATATTTTCTTATAATACTATAGGATTCCCTTTTCATAAAATCAATTTATTAAAAGAATATATTTTTATAACACTATATGTACGAGAGTTTCACTATCATATTTCATTGGTAGATTATGTTGTATTTAAAACTATATTGATAGGAGAATAAACATTTATCACCATTTGTTGTTAAATTGGGATGTTCTAATTTTGAATTGGTATAATGAGGGAATCATACAAGATATACCAATGATGTTATTTGAAACTAAGTTACATCAAGTGTATTTAACATGCCACATGTTACCAATAATTGTCATGTGAAAAGGAACATGGAAATTAAATTTATGTTTGTAGCCATGACTAATGGTTCATTTTAAGATAATGAATTCATAACCATCACGTATTATTGTACCAAAGTCCTTTAAAATGCCTATATCCACGAAATTTAATTTCATGAAGTCTATACTACTAGGATAAGGGTAATTCTTAATGGTTTTTTTTGTAACTTATGATTAATAGGACAATTATTATTTACTGTGGATGATGAGGTAGGTTAGGGAATGATGTAAATTACACTAGTTTAGAGTCCCATTTGTATTAACCTATAATACCTATATATTATAACTTACTTTTATTTTATGTTTGAATGGCGCTTTCGTGGTCACTTTCAAATGATATTCAGTTTCATGGTTATTTTGGTGCAGTAGAGTGGCTGACCAAGGTCGTCTCTAAAAGGAAGAAGTAATCTAAAACAAGATATTGAATGTATTATGTAAAAAATAAAAGGCAAGAAAAAACACTAGATAAAAGGTATGGGGGATTTTTTTAACACTTATAATCCTTGATAAACTATGTTGGAAGAATATTTCATTTTTTGTTTTTTTAGAAATTAAATTAAATTAATAAGACCAAACTAGAAGATTTTTTTAAAAACTATTATTGTAAAAGTTAACTAAAATAATTCACCAAATAACTTATTTATTAATCATTATCATTAAAATTAATATCCACATAAAAATGATCTCTAAGTTTTTTAACCCTCAAATCCATTGAGATTTAACTTTACCACTATGATGAAAAGAGATAAATCCTAAGCTAACTTTGGAACATGAAATCACAAAACCTTACTTTGATTTTCATTATAAGTATAGGTTATGATTAGTGGTAAATTAAGGTGTAAATATATTCTATATATAAGGTTTTAATTGAGTTTAGGGACTTTATTTGAAGGCTATAAATTTATCCCGTATGGTTTTGTTTTAAAGATTATGGTCGTGCTCTCACAATTTACACAAAATCTCGACCTCACGTGTTTTTGTGTTAATACTTAAATTTCTTTATTAGTTTCTTAAAATTTAAAAACTCAATAAAAAGATCATATTAATTTAATTATATTATCTCATTGATTCAAAATAAATGAATTAAGAGTGTGAGAGTAAGATCAATTACTAAATAGAACTACTCTTTCATGGGTGGTGTAGTCATCATAGAAACATATTGCATTTTCAATGGTTAAGAAATGGTATAACCCAATATTGTTTCAACTCTTGACATCCATCCCAAATAGGATAATAAAGGAATAATAAAATATTGTAAAAAATGGTAATATAAAAGAAAATATAAGAAATAGAATAGGAATAAATATGTTTATTTTGAAAACACAAATACTACAAAGCAATAAAGAGAGGAAGGCTTCGATGAAGGGATCCTTGCTTCAAGAGACCCCCCTTATGAGTATAGGAAGTTCTAGAATCTCCAAGGTGATGAAAATACTCCTACTGAACTCCAAAATTTTAAAACATCACTCCTTGGTTGAACTTCCAAATGGGGTGTCCAAGGTGTCTATTTATAGCCAAAATGGGGAGTAGTTTTGCTCACCCAGATTTTGAGATGCCACTTGTGTCTCAGTATATGGTTGGTAAATGGCTTTATCTCGACTTGGAAAAAAAGAAAAATGGTATATTCCTGCATCTTCAATGTCCCCATGTCAAATTTGGTGGAAAATAGTTGATGATAGAGCGATATATGACCAAAATATAGAACCAAATTTTGGACTTAGTGCAGATTGTTTCCCCTAGATAGATTGGTTCGGATGACCCCCTTAATTGGTTAATTGGGATTTCTTCTTGATTTGAGTTATAAAACAGAATATTTTCGAGTTGTCCAAAAAATTTCATCCCATATTAATGCATGTGTATTGAGAAATCTGCAAAACAGCGGACATATGTCCTTGGGCTTTAATGTAGTTTATCCCATTCTCTTGTAGATTGTCACTGACCCTCTAAATCACCTCCTCCTGTAATGAAATCACCAAAAAATAACAATTTACCTTTTAAACATTGATAAAAATTTAATAATTAAATCAAATGGGATGTTCAATTTTTGATAATATTTGTAATTTTCAATAAAAACTACTTTAAAATAGTAATATAATCATGAAATAATGTTATGAGTTGTGATGTGATCACACCCCCACACTTACCCTTTTGCACTCAAGGTAAAAACCTCATTTTATCCATTCCAACAAATTATGAAAAGTAAACATAAAAACAAATTTTAAAACACATATCCTTGAGATCCAACAATTCTATAACAAAATAAAAAGATATAAATCCTCATAAAAACTGTTATTTTAGTTTCTTAATTTATATCATTCAATATATTCCCATTTCATTTGTCCTATGATGCACACAAATCACTTACCTCGCTTTCATTTTCTATAATCACACAAATGTAAATTTTTCCACAATGTCTTTCTCATCTAAACTCTTACAAATGTCCTCGTAGGACGGATAAATTCATATGTCACCAACCAATGTGAGTCGAGGACACATGTTTATCATGATGAGTTTTTAGGGTTGTTCTATGGATTATGGTCAGTAGTATTTAGATGTGAAAAATAATGAGGCTGAATGAGGAGGGCCTGACTTTTTTGATGAAAAATTGGATTATTCTAATTTTCACTTAAATATGGTTTCCTCCTCACATCCCTTAGTATCAATTCATATCCATCGTCATGAAAAATCATGGAAATTTTATAACATTTATCATTTTAGCAAAAAAAGTCAATATTTTCAAACATTTTTTTCATGAATGCTCTAGATACGCACATCTTTCTTTCTTCACTGGAAGCTCTAGAAAGTCACAACATCTTTTATCGTGAAATATCTATAATTTCATAGCTTTTAACAGAATAATTTTTTTCAGTAGAAAACCCATCTCATCAAAAATTAATTTTCACACAAAGTTTCAATAAATGTGGTAGAGAAACACAAGACAGATTACCCCACACTCCAGTTCCACTAGATTATGCAATTTCACTTCAAGATTTTGTATGATAGGGAAAATTGTCTTGTAATGTTTCAATACAAACATGATTTTCATGGCCTCTAAGGGATATATGGATTAAATGTTCAAGGTAAACCATTATAAAAATAGATTCTTATAAAATTATGTATTTAATACCAATCAAATTCCTCAATCACTTAAAACCCATGTACCTAAAACCCTCATGTTTTGACATGAATAAATAATATTCTGGTTAAATTCACCATGGTTAGGTTCTATCAAGTTGTGTGGTAAATTTAAATAACATGAAAACAATGGTTCAGAAACCTAATAAGAATGTAATTTCAAATATAATTATAGTGAGATGTGGAATGGGATTCAAATTTCCATGTAGTTTTCATGAAATTACTAATGATTTGAACTCGAAACAACATTATTTTCAGTATTCATTAGAGCTCTATTTCATGGAATAAAATTTTTCAGTTTCGGACATGGGTTCCCAAAATTTCAAAGAAAATTATTTCTGCTCAAAGGTTTCAAAAAAACACAAAAATTGAATAATAAACACACAAAATTTTAAAAACACGCATTTTTTTGAAAAAAAACAATTCAAATTACAAAACTAACAGGTTCCCCCCCCCCAAACATAAAATATTGAATTGTCCTAAATGTGAACCCAAGAGATGATATGTGAAAATGAAATGCATAATTTAATATAGGACAAATAATATAAAAGTTAAAGGTTTAGGAACAACATGATATTCTTAAGCGATGATGGGGTCATGTAGTGTGATGAAATCCACTACTTCTGTAGAAATTCCCTAAATATATTGCTTCAAATGTTTCACATTAACTACAAAGATTACTCTTGTATACTCTTGTGTGATCTATACTGAACCGTAATGGAAAGCATTACATACAATTTAAGGACCCAAACATATAAAATAAAACATAACAGGCATCGACTTCAGTCGTGAATGGTTGAGTAGGAATTTCTCTCCAACATGAAACTCCCTTTGATGGATCATTATATCATGAGATACATTTGATCATTCCTTATAGGGATGTAAGTTCTCATATAAAGACAATATAATCTCCCCAAGTTCATGAATTTGTAGCTTCCTTTGGATTCCATCTTGGACCAAATACCTGTTTTATTTCTTTATAGCCCAATAATCTCGATGCTCAACTTCCACAGGGAGATGACATGCTTTCAAAAAAAACAATCTAAAATTGGGATATACTAATGGGTATATTATATCCTATCCTATAAGTCCAACGTGAATCATCCAAGTGATTTCTCCAATCCTTCCTATTTGGTTGTATAGTTTTTCAAATATTTGTTTCAACTACTGATTTGAAATCTCAATCAGCCCCTTTCTTATGGGGTGGTATGGTGTTTGTGTATTTTGTGTCACCCCATACTTCTAAAGGAGGGATGCCAAATTGTGATTTCATATGTATGTCCCTTGGTCATTAATGATGGCATTTGGTACGCCAAAACTGCATAATATGTCTTCCATGAAATAGTACACTACAACTTGAGAATCATCAGTCCTAGTGGTCTTGGCCTCCACCCATTTACTCAAATAATAAAAAAAACAAAAAAAAATATACAAATAACCAAAGGAACTAAGATAAGGAACCATAAAATCAATTCCCCATAAATAAAAAATATCACAGAATAGTATGGATTTTTGGGGTATCTCATGCCTCATAGAAATGCAACTGGTGTGTTGACAATAAGATCATGAATCACAAAACACATGAGCATTATAGAATAAGCTATGACAATATAATATATAGTCTTTGACTTTATTAGATATTTTTTGGGGTCCAAAGTGTCTTCCACATGACAGTTTAGGGTATAAATGAAGAACAGACTAAAACTAATGATTAGGAACACACCTCCTAATAATGTGATAACTACACATGCGCCAGAGTTATGTATTATCCCAAACATAAAATATTGACTCAATATTTAACTTTTGGACTTGATGTTTCTTTAAATTTATAGGGATTTTGGATGCAAAAGGTTTGTTAACTAAATCAGAATACCAAGGATGTGTACCAGATATGGAATAAAGATGCTCATCAGGGAATATTTCTCGAAGTGGTACCTGGTCCAAGGTTTCATCATCTAGTGTGGGGGTAGTGTGATTAGTGGAGTGGAAAGACACATCTTATCTCGTCAAAGGAAGTCCTGAAAGAATCATCATACACAAAATCATATTTCTTTTAAAATAATCATGATATTGGAAGATCAATCTTACTAAAATCTTTGATGAAGTGCTGATAAAATCATGAATTACCTCTGTAAGATCTAACATCACACACCCATTAAGGATAGGGTATGGTTGGAATAATATCTACGTACGATCTAACAACCTCTATCACATGTTTTGAAACTACATTCCTGAAGAAAATGCCATGCTCTACCATGAATTGTCACTTTTTGAAGTTCATGAACAGATTCTATACAATATAGTGATTCAACACCATTCCCAAACTAGAGATACCATCATCAAATTAAGATTCATACACTATAAAATCATACATAAAAACCTACAGGTAGGTCTCAATTAAATCTGAAATAATACTCACCATGAATCTCTAGAAGGTACCAACGGATGTCCAATGTCCAATTAGCATCATCTGGTAGGAAAAAATACTGAATGGACAAGGGAATGTTGTCTTCCCCAGATCCTATGAAGCAATAAGATCCTGAAAATATCGAGATAATCCATCCATGAAACAATAGTGTGTTTTCCCAGCTAGTCTATCATGCACCTGATCAATAAATTGGGGGGGGTAATGGTACTTTCATGTGGACTAATTTATTTTCCTATAATAAATACAAACAAACCAAATATTTTTCACCCACATTTTAATTAACTCCTCTTTATCAATTTTTACAATAGTAACACCACTTTTTATACGCACAACCCGAATAAGACTCACCCACTATGAATCTGAGTGGGATATATTATACCTTCCTGGATAAAAATTTCAACCTCTTTTTTAAAAAGATATAGAAGAGTGGGATTCAGTCTCCTTGGTGGTTGCCTCACTAGTTTAGCCCCATCCACCAAAATTATCCTATTCATGAAAATAGAAGGGCTAATACTTGATATATCAGCCAAGGTCCACTAGATTTCCATGATGTTCTCCCTAAAAAGATTCAAAAGTGTTTCTTCATGTCCAAAAGGGTGATTGTAGCAATTATAATAGGTAATTTCTCCCCACTTAAAAAGTATATGTATTTTAGATTTGGGGGAAATGGATTGAGTTCCAATGTTTGGGATAACATATGGATGTATAAATTGAAGGAACTAAATTATGGGCACAATGAACATCAGTATCAGAATAACATCATCAAAATCTGCGAATGAAGCATCTAACCCATTATCATATTCAACATCCAAGTCATAATCAGAGTGAACATGACCAAAATTAGAATTTGAATCCATTTCAAAATCAAATATAAGAGATTTTTTTCATAAGAAACAAGGGTGAAATGCACTTTGGCATCAAACTAGAACCAATACTCATAGTATCTCTAATCATTGGACAATAAAATTCTATGTATTTTATATATGGTTTTTCAAAATGATAGATAACAAATGAAGAATGGTCCTCTAAGGGGTACTTTATGGAGTCTGTAACATTAAATATCAAAAATTCAACCACAAACTCTATGTAATGTGTACCCTCATGAACATTTATGATTGTTTTTTCAGTTTTATGCAAGGATCTACCTAAGATAATAGGAGAATGTGATCATACCTATCCATCCTTTATTTTAAGCACTTATAATTCTACTAGAATGATCATGTATCTTACCCAGACAATTACATCCTCAAGGACTCCCATTGGATATGTTGTAGCTCTATTTTCCAAATACACCACTACTTTTGTTGGATACAACTCACCAACATATAAATAAGATAATACAGAGTGATCCATCATATTAATGGATGTTCTGAAATCACAAAGAGCATCAGAAACGAGTAACTCCTTTATGGTTAATGGGATGGTGATTTTCTCTGGATCCTTTCATTTTTTTGGAATGTCTAGATTTGGTGTCATGAGTGCTAACACATTCCTTCAAAGATTGATCCTCTCATTTCCCTTGAGCCCTATTCGATTAGTATAAAGTTAATTTTACAATTTTTCATACCTTGGAATTTTCTTGATGGCTCCAATTAGTGGTATGTTTATCTCAAAAAACTTGAATTTTTCAAAAACATCTTTTTCCATCGCATCTTCAGCCATCATATTGGGTTATAAGAAACAAAATAGAAATTGAAGGGTTTTAGGAGGAACATCATAAATATTTTTCTTACCTTTGAATTTCTTGTTCGGTTTCTCTTTAGTTGGTATGGAATGGGGCTTCTCTAGAGTTGAGGTGAATCCCAGTGGAAGGGCAGGTGCAGAAGTAGCAGTTGTTTGCTTCCTACTTCTCAATGTGATGGCACTAACATTACCCTTGGGGTTTGGATAATGATGGGATGGAATATTTCTATAGTTATTACTAACCATTTCATGGAGGGTAGTGGAAATTGGGCTCATTTATGTCTTCAACTCCCTCAACTCTAAACCTTGAATCTGCATCTTATTCTCTTGATTAAGAAAAATTTAATTCAAAATGTCATCAGTGTTTAAATATAACTTTGGTTGGGGATTAACTTGTTCTTTACTTGTTGATGCATGAGCTTTAAATAACCTTTAGGGTTATTGGAATCCTTATTCTTAATGTAGAGGTTACTGTATATTTTGTTGAAATGGGGGCCTTTTTGGTTGTCCAAATCCCAACCACATGTTTGATAAATCCTTCCACCCACAGTTTCATGTTAGAGAAATATAATTATACTTATTTTAATGATATGACTGTTTTTTATATTTATATGGTCTCCCAGGGAAAAAAATTTCACAATCCTATGAATCATGAAACAGGGGGCAATAGTCAGTTGGGTGGTAAATTTCAGTGCAGATGCCACATGGCCTAGCATAGGTGGGATGGGATGTATTTTCAGCCAATGAAATATTCCTCAAAATAGTCGATAATTCTTCAAATTTGGTATCAATTAAATAAATCTTAATAGAAGAAGGACTTACCTGATGTACTACCCTGACATGCAGTGTACCTCAATCGTTAAATTGTTGGGAGTTTTGTGCCTTATTGTTGATCAATGCATGTGAAGCTCCTATTTTTTGGTCCACTAATTCTCCTCAAGCTAAAACATACACAATTTTTCATCTCCATAGACATGATTATTTCATAGAAGTGTTGGATGAGGGGTAGCTCACTGATTTGGTAATGTGGTCATCTTGCGCACAACTTTTTGAATCACTCCCAATACCGATACATTGACACCCCTTGTGCTTCCTTGATCCCAGATATATCATTTCCATTTGATGTGGTCTTTGATTCTGGAAAAAATATCTATATGAAAATATGTTTCAAATCATTCCAACAAGTTACATCTTCATTTTGTAAATAATACATCCAATCCTTCGGGGAAACATCAAGTGATAATGAGAATGATCTTAGTTTGATTTTATCATCAGATACATTTCATGGTTTTAGGGGTTAGAAAACCACATTCAATTTTGTTAAATGTATGTTTGGTTCCTCACCAAATAATTTGTGAAATTTTTGGAGAAGTTGAATTAATACTGATTGCAGTTCAAAATTTGATTCGAGATTATGGTAGGCAATACAATTTGGTTGATAGTTAATGTTAGGTGCATCAAACTCATGAATGGTTCTTTTATGTAAATTATTTTTGTTTTCACCCATTAGTTCTTATTTAAATTTGGATTTATAAATGATTCAAAATTGAATGTTCTTGGAGTGGAGGGATTCCCCAACTAGTAAAATTTTAAAACTTCTCATAGACTAAGAATGTCTAATTCAAGACTGAAGGCTATGTTCAATCTAAGGGTCATGATCAAGAAATTCTTGAAGATTAGTATGTGTCATAAATCATTTAAAAGAAATAATGAATTTCAACCCTAATAAAAATGATAATTTTGAGTTGATGGTAAAAAAATAAGAAGAATAAAATAAATGATGAATAAAAAATTCAGATTGGGTAACGAATGAAAAAATAGGAGAAGAACCAAATAAAATGTAAAATAAAATAAATATATCTAATTAGTTGAAATAATTAATTAAATCCCTAGAAACTGAACTAATTTGAATTTTTTCTTTATGGGTGCCTTCAAAAGATATTTAGTGATGAGTTATTTAGGTGCATTCGAGTAGCAGACCAAGGTCGTCTCTCAAAGGAGTAAGTAATTTAAAACAAAATATCGAAATAATTTTGAAAAAAAAAGAATACACACTACATAAAAATTATGGTGGATTTTTTGACCAATTATAAACATTGATGAATTATGTTGGAAAAAGACTGTATTTTTTTTTAGAAATTCATTCTAATTAATAAGACACAACAAGAAGATTTTTTTTAGAACAATTTTTATAAAGCATAATCAATATAACTATAAATATTAACTTATTTGTTAATCATTATTGTTTATACTAAAATTCACTTAATAATTATCCCATAATTTTTAAGCCCTATAACCCTATGAGAATTGACATTACTACAAATATGTAAAGAGTTAATCCCTAGGCTAACGTTGGAACCTGCAAGCGCAATGCCTAGATTTTGATTGTCTTTATAAGGATATATTTTTTTAGTGGTAATTTTAGGCATAAGTTTATTCTGTAAATATGATTTTTATTAAGATTATGGACTATATCTAAACTCTACAAATTTATTTCAGATGGTTTTATTTTACTAATTAAATTCGCACTCTCACAATTTACACAAAATCTCAACCTCTCGTGTTTTTGTGTTAATTGTTCAATTACATGGTTAGTTTATTTCAATTTAAAAACTCCATTAATATATAATATTAATTTAATTATAGTATCTCATTCATTCAAAATATGTTAATGAAGAAGGTGATAGTATGATCGATTACTAAAAATAAGTACCCTTTCATGGGTGGTGTAGTCATCATCAAAACATATTGCATTTACAAAGGTTTAGAAATGGTATAACCCAATATTGTTTTTTTATATTGATTTACAGCCCTAATAGGATTCTAACGGAAGAATAAAACAAACTAAAATAGGGTTATACAAAATAAAATATAATAAATATAATTGGAATAAATATATTTATTATGAAAACATAAATATGACAAAGAAATAATGAGAGGAAGGAATCGAAGAAGTGATCATTGCTTCAAGTGCTCCCCCAATGAGTATAGGAAGTTATAGAACCTCCAATTTGTTGAGAGGATCCCTCTATAACTAAAAAATGTAAGTACTTCTCTCCTTGGTTTTCCATCCAAATGGGGTGGCCAAAGTGTCAATTTATTGCCAAAATAGGTAGTGGTTTCGGTTACCCAAATTTAGAGATACCTTTTTTGTCTCTGTTTTTGGTTGGTAAATGGCTATATCTAGACTTCGAAAACATAGAAATGATATAGGCCAGTATATTGAATATATATATATGTCACATTTAGTTTCCAAATGGACGATGTTATCCTGAGATATGACCGAAATATAGAACCCACTTTTTTGACATTGTGTAGATTCTGTCTCATGGAAAGATTGGTTTAGATGGCCCCCTTAATTGGAGAATTAGGAAATTGATTTTTATATGAGCTGTATCCCATAAGGTTTTGGAGTGGTCCACAAAAGTTTGTCCCATTTGGATGCACATATTTTTATAAATGTGTAAAATAGTGGAGAGATGTCCTTGGGCTTCCATGCAATTTGGTCCATTTCCCTTCTGGGTCATCTCTGACCCACCAAATCACCTCCACCTACAATGAAATCACCAAAATAAGAATAATTTACCTTTTTTACCAGTGATAAATATTTAATAATTTAATCAAATGGTATGTTCAATTTGAGATAATATTTGTAATTTTAAATAGAAACCTATTTAAAAACTTTGTTGTAAGGGTGAAATAAAGCCGAGAATTTTAATGGAATCAATATTGATATGTGTAATGAGGTTAAAACTATTTTTGGATTAATTATTATGAGGTGGTTGATGATTATTTATATTAAAAAATATATTTGAGGTTAAAATCATTTATAGTGGAATTAATCTAAAGATGATGATGGTTATTTTATTTAGATATTTCATTAGATGAGTTTGAGTAAGAAAAATGACTATTTTTTATAGAGGAATACAAATAATTCCAAAATAGCTATAATCATATTATGTTCATTTTGATCAATTTCATGAAATAATATTTTATGAGGTACATCACACAAAAATATCTACAACCACAACTAATATATCAAATCCAATTCTGTTTTTTTCATTAGTTGAGGATTTATTCATTAAATCAAAGGTCACATTTCATAATGCACTATGTATGATTAAAAATGTCAACTGATAAAAGAAATAAATTGATAAAGTATTCCTCTTAAGAAAATGGTTATACAATATTTTTTATTCCTAATGATTTCATAATAAAATAATTAATATCACACCATAATAAAATTTAAGAATGTGTACCATGTGGATTCAAGATTCTACATTATGTTCCATGTAAATTGTATTATATCAATACATATTATAATGGGAGAGTCATGTGCTATGATAGTGTAACCCATGTATTAACACATTGTGAGAGGGTATTCAGGGGTGTTTTTTTGGGACCATGTTGATAATAAGTAGTTTTTATAAGTTGGAATATGTTTTTGATGAGTGTTGTCTTCTGTTATCAAAGAGTATAAAATTGTCTCACTTTTCTACTGTTGGTGATCAGAATCATCATCATAATCAGAATATCATAAGAAAGTTTCTTAATAAATTTGATAATGTTGTGAAGATGTTATGTAAGATAAAAGGGTCATCAGACTCACCATGGGTCTTAAATGAAGGTTTCAGTCATAATTAAAAAGTGTGTTAGAGATGGAGCAGATCCGATGGAAATATAATGATGCTTTCATGATTGGTAATTTCAAATACATCATATGTTTTCTAGGACAATTTATTATGGAGTACATATGAGGTAAAGAGGCATAAAATGTGTTTCCAATCTGATTTGGGGATTGTTTGGAAAAAAATAATTCATTGGAAGGAGGAAAATTTACAATTATTTCTAATGTAACTCATACAATTCTATGTCAATCTTGTATGCCCTCAAATTAATGAGGAATAAATGATGTCTATAAAGAGTTTGTATAAGAAGGAATTTTTTAATGATAATACTTTTTAGTCTATGTACATCAATATGATATCACTAGACATATATTTTTGTGATGGTTGTGATGTTTATTGGAAATGTGAGAAGAAGAATATTCTGCTTTATAATCACACTAATAAGGAATATGTTACAATTATTCAGAGAAAATTGACAGTGGATGTTTTTGCTATCATAAAAAAATGATTAATGGAGTGCATGATGTTTAATTTATTGGAACAAGTCTGCTTGACATTGTTCCCCATTAATAAATTATAGGCATAATTTTCATTATTGGGAGTTGTTGGTAATGATGAATCTTTGAAAGTCATAGACCGATCAACTAGATGACATTCTCCAATGTATTAAAAAAAATTCATCAGTCTGAAATGTTTTTCATCAATTTTCTCAAGTGGCAATAAAGATATAATTTGTTTCCTAAACATGTGGGTCAAGAAAGTAATAATAATTATCACTTGTTTTCATTTAATGGGTCAGGAGTCATTAGACTATATATGGTTCTAACTATTGAACTGTATGTAACACCAATCTATCAGAGTTTGACAAGGTATATTCTATGAGGCATAATACGACAAAAAATAATAATTAGAATGTAATAATGTATTGGAAACTTGATCATTATTCTGAGGAAAATAATAAAAAGAGAATTTTTGAACCAGTTTGAAATGTTTTTGTCAAAGAAGTTTTGAAGATGCTATCGAAGTTCTATTAAGAGTTGATTACATCATTAGATGTTGAAACTATGATTATAGAAAAAAATGAAACTAAAGTGTAATGTGGTGGAAAATATGTTAGTGGAAT
This sequence comes from Viscum album, assembly GCA_963277665.1. Taxonomy (NCBI): domain Eukaryota; kingdom Viridiplantae; phylum Streptophyta; class Magnoliopsida; order Santalales; family Viscaceae; genus Viscum; species Viscum album. The sequence goes on along the minus strand of OY728125.1, from coordinate 643,156,328 downwards.
AATGGTCTCAATATTTATATTTATTAGCTGGTATGGAGAAATCTAATGAATATTCTATTGTTGTACATATTTCCCCATAATAATGTAGAAATTAGAATTACAATCATAATTATACTAAAGAATCATTAGAAATCTTGGAGTGAGGCCTAGTAGTTAGATTATTCTAGATGTTTTGACAAGAATCAATGATAGCTAATAAGGGTCGAAGAAATGAAATATTTGGCAAACAATGTATGGAAAAATGATTTTGTGGGAAATGTATTTAAGTGGAAAACATTTTATATTCCAACATAAACCAATTTTCTATAACTATAAATATTGGTAAGTAAAATGTACATTATGATAGTTGTAATTTTCATTAGTTAAGAGAGAATGCGAGTCACTAAATATTTTTAGACAGAAAGTGTTTTGGATAGGGAATTCTTAAGGAAGTTTTCTATACAGAAGAAGAAGAAGGAAGATCATATTCAGGGGGTTATCAAATTGAACTAAATTATAATACTAGGGAGTTAGACTAATAATTAATAATGAGGTAGAATATATTTAGATTTTTTCTAGTGTTATTCTAAAAGGGTTATATTTTTAGATTGAAAATCAGATTGAAGAATTGGGTTGGGGTATCTGAATGAGTATCATTATGAAGTACAAAAACGTTCTCACATACTGATGGGAAGGAAAGTGATGACTTTTTTGTAAAGATCATATTTATGATTCATGAAAAAGATTTACAATAACATGTTTTTATGAATTGGGAGAATGATTCCTAACTTGTTACAAAAATATGAATTACACAATATCAATCTACTTGAAGAACACTTATTATGGTATTGAACATAGTTCTAGACAAGTGTGAGCTTATTTCCTACATATTGTATCCATGAAACAATATTGTTTTCTATTGGACTGTGCAATATTGTGCTATTTCCAAACCATACCAAGGATGTAGCTACTCTTTTTATGTAGTGAATTTTTTAAAATCATATTTTTTATAGATGTGTGACATTTTTTACAACTATGTGAAAAATAATTAACAGTATGCGATGTTTGTTTCTAAATAAAGCAAACATAAAAGTAAAATATATCAATTTTTCACCCCCTCACCCACTCAATGAAACATTGATCCTGGATGGAAAATATCAATTGGTATCAGATCCAATTTTCCCTTCATTTACCCTTTGCTGATTTTTTAAGAGAACTTGTGATGGATAATCTGAAATGTGTGAATTGTAAGGGGATATTGGTATTTTATTGTAGGAATATTCATATTTATAAATATATAATGTTTAATTATCTATGTGTCATGGGTATGATGTTTCTGAAGCTGTAACCATTAGATTTTTTAATATTAATGAAACATTTCCTCCTACATATATTTATATGAATAATCTTGATAATGGTAAAGGAAATAAGAATTATTTACTTATAACCTTTTTAAGAGGGATTCTAATAGTGAAATGTGTTCCCACTTCAACAGTTCTCTTGGATATGCTAAATAAAATTTATGAAGTGAAAAAAAGTGAAGATGGTAAATTAAACATATCGAAACTGAAGTATTAATATCTCAAAATCAGTTTCCATGAATCTAATGGTGAGTTATTTGATAAGGAAACATAATTTTTTAAACTATTAGATGTATAGGTAAAATTTTATAAGATTCTAGTATTGTTGAAAATATCATTGGAATTATTCCTAACATGTTTGATTCCATTGTTTCCTCTTTGAAAGATTGAGATCAAAAAACATTATCTTTTTATGTTTTTTAGATTACACTCATTACTTATTAAATTATATGGGGAAAAGTTATGAATGTCAACAGAAATTTAGATCTTTAAATGTCTTTCAAGGATTTTATGAATGAAAATACTTTTAATATTCTTTAATAATAAGATATATATTATGATTCCAATAATTATGTATGAAAAAATCATGAGGAATTTTTTTCCTTGTTTTTTAATGATGGGAAAAGAGGTTCAAGAAAGAATAAAGTAAAAACTCCCTTTAAATTATTTGAATTTTGAGACATTTTGGAATTTTTTTCTTTTACCACAAATAAATAAATAAAAGGATAGTGATAAAAATTATATAAGGATAAGAATATTATGGAAGAAAAAGGTTGATAAATCTAAACCATATCCCAAAGGGAGTGATAAAAAGTTATCCATATATAAAAATAGAATTTTTTTAAAAAAATATATTGAAGATGAATTATGTGAAGCTAAATATGAGAAGTACACTAAGAATACATGAGAAAATAATTTCATCGCAATAGTTAATAATGAAGATTTTTGAAGTACCTTTTCTAAATAAGAATAAAATCGATTATAATTTCATCTAACAGAATAATTGAATGAATTTTTGAAAAATATATTAAGGGTAGATAAAAAAATGAAAATTTGAAAATAAAATTTCTTCTAGAAACAATCAATAATACTTTACAGATGATATGGTCATGTTTCAATATATTATTGATGACTTGATGAAATCTATTAATAAAAAGTATAATTGGAGTGAACATCTCAAAATTATGCAAAAAGATAAAGAAAAGGAATAGAACTTGTCCAAATAAACATTAAATCTGAATAGAGTGGTATTAGTTTTTTGAACTCTATATCTAAATTTGGTGGAAGTTAAATAAATTATTAACCTGAGAAGGATTAAAAACTTCATAGGATGAAAATAAAAATGATATTTTTTCTAAGAAAATGAAATATGGGAACATTATGTTGTGGTGAAAGCAAATAAAATTTATAAGTAATAAGTTTCAAAAAATCTATGTCCACATTGGTTTCTACATGTACTGTATCTGATATGGGTAAAAATAAATCTTATTTTAAAAATAATATTCCAGATTTAAACTGAATGGCTGGTTGTAAAAAGTGTTCTGATGAGAAATATATAAATTTTGTTTAGAAACACGCTCACAACTTCGGAAAGTATAGAAGTTAAATAGTAAAATATTATTTCTTTGGATATTGTTAGTATTGTAGTCGATTTTTTTATACAACAAATATTTTTTGATTTAATCAATTACATTATTACAATTCCTTGAATTTTAGAAGACAATGTTTCATGGGGGTAAATCTCCTCAAAATATGAATTCTAAGAAGGATGATTGGATGAAACCTTAGAAGTTGGTTGTTAAAATTGAAAATATGTTATAATGTATGGAATTGAATTTGAAATAATTGAACAAACTATATATATTTCAATAGGATGTATTTTTTTGTAATCGACATTATAATTTTTTAGCAATTATCAAAAGTTGAATGCAATGAATGATAAAGGGAAAGAAAAAGATGTTGTTGTAGAAACTATTCTAAAATCTTCCAAGTAGAATTTCACAGGATATTATATTGTGGGTGTTATTTTGATATGATATGATGCTTAAATTGTATTATGAATGTGAAAAATAAAAAATAAATATTAATTTTATTCGATAATAGGGATCACAATAAAATCAAATCTATTTTTCCTCATATTACTGGGAAAATGAAGCTAAATTCCAAAAATTATTATTTTTTGATGGGATGAAATAAAAATTTCCATGTTTTTCAAAACCTTGTATTGAATGGGGAAATATATTCTCAAAAAATATGTGTTTGTAATGAAAAGTGAGGATTATGGAAAGATAGTTAAACGCGTGAATCATATAAAGGGAAACAAAAACCAAGTTGGTGAGGCTCTAAATAATTTTTACTTAGGTAGGTTGTAATAGAATTAGTTGTGAAATAAATGATAGGGATACATTTTTTAGGGAATCATGGCCGAGATATCATTTTAAGATAGTGTTTTAGCATTCTGAAAATGTCAAGAACAAGTGAATGATGTTACAAAATTGTTCATAAAGGAATGATTACAAACTATGTGGACAATAAAGTTAACACTTTTTAAAAAAGATCCTTGGAACGTAATAATTATGATATATGTGGGCCAATGGGGAAAAACTATGGAGATAATTACATCATTACATTCATTGATGACTTTACTCAGATTAATGTTTATATATATATGAAACACAAGTTTGATCATGTGGATATGTTTAAAAGTTTTAGGAGAGAAGATTATAGGTAATTCAAGAACATAGTATATAATTTGCGAACAAAAAATGGTAGGTAATGTAAGAATTAATAGTTTTAATGTATTCATGAGAAGCATTAAGTTCATCATGAGTTCAGTACACTATTAACACCGTGAAAAAGTTTGTTACTATAATAAAAAATAAGATTGTTTGAAATGGGATGAACTACTTTACTCAAACATGGTCTCTATAATTAGATTTTGGGGAAAGTAATAGACTCTATTATTTATATTAAAATATTATGTTTCTACTTTGAAATTTTATATATGACTCCTAATAAGTTATTTTATGAAAAAACATTATTTTTGAATGACTTATGAGTTTTTTTGGAATCCATGTATCATAATGTATAAAGGTGGAAACATTTGAGTTCATGATTAGGGAAGTGAAGATGTAAATTTTCATGGATATTATTCAGAAGGAAGATGATATAAATGATTCAAAAATGTACTTATAATATTATTTGATTCCATTTATGTGATGTAAATGAAAATGATGAGGATGATTCTAAACAAACTTGTATAAATCAATAATATGAAAGGGATACTTTTATTTTTATTAAAAATTCATATAAAGATGAAATAAATTATAATCCTACCCATGAAGAGTATTTAAACACAAGTATTTCTAGTGATATTGATTTTTATCAAAAATCACATCCTAGTTTGAGAAACAAATTGGAGATCATAACAGTAATGGTGATCACCATCAAAAGGTTCAAACAATAAGAACGTAAAAAGTTATTACACATACATTGTTTTATTCCAAAGTAGATCTGAAATATGTTAATGAAATTTGTGACATTCTTTAATGGATTTAGACTATAAATGTAAAACTATATCAGATAGAAATGAGTGGTACATGAGAACTCATACTAAACCAAATGAAAAATATTAGCAGTACAAAGTATATTTTTCCTAATAAACTGAATGAAGAAGGTGAAGTGATAATATTTAAAAAATGAATAATGTATAAAATGTTATTTTTAGATAGAGGACATTAACATACATGATCCCTTTTTTATGGTGGAAATATTAGGAAGAATCATAATCCTTATTTCTATTGGTATAAAAAAGTTTGAAATTTTTTCAAATGATTGTGAAATCAACATTTTTTAATCTTGAACTTGATGAGGAGGTTTATGTTTAAAGTCTACATGGATTTTTTTTAAAAACTATGAGAGATAAATGTGAAAGATGAAAAAAGACTTATATTGCATAAAACTATCTCCAATGGAATTGTATTTCAAATTGGTACCTACTTAATAAAGACGTGTTTTACAAACAGAAGAGCTTATAAAAATATGGATATTAAAAAATGTTAGGAAATTTACTTCATTGTAATTTTTTATGTTGATGAAATAATCATTGATGGGAATTAAGGAAGATCTTGTAAATGATTTTATGAAGTGATGAAATATTTATCAAATATTTTCGTGATGGGTGGAATGAAATACTTTATTCGGTTAAACATTTCACAATAGTAGAAACACTTATTTCATTGTTATGAAAATTATGCTAAGGATCTTCCAAAGAAATTGGAATTGAAATTTTTAAAATATTTTCCAAAATGATTTCAGTGGGAACCAAGTTGAAAAAATATGGATAATGAAATGAATTTGAATCTAAAGAGGTTTTGAAAATGATTGGAAGTCTTTTATATTTAAAAACCTCAAGATCGGAAAATGATTATGATATTACAATATGTGTAAGATTTCAGAGTGCTCCAAAAAAATAAGATCTATTGCTTTGACAAATAATTATTAGATATATAAAAGGCACAAAAAATTTAGCATGCTGGGATTATATCTCAGAACATATTTAATTTTTTGGTTATTCATAAGAATATTTGGAAGAAAATATTGATGATAGAATATCCAAATCTGGTGTAGTTTTATATCTAGGATGTTTTTTAGTTGTTGTAAAAAAACAAAAATTCATCATTCATTAGAATGTATGATGTTATTTAACTTTCATCTACTCAATATACTACTCAGATTATGTGGACGAATACTCAATTAAAATACTTACATCTTGAAGTGATGTGACCCATGATCTTGGATTGTGATAATCAAAGTGATATTAACTATAAAACAAGAATTATAATGTTCACATTCCAAAAAAATTGATATCAAATTTCATTTCACTAAATATAATTTTGAGAAGAACGAATTAAAGCTAAAGTATGTTTCTACATCAGAACAATTTGCTAAAATATTAACAAAACTTTTACTAAATGAAGTAATTTCCTTGTTGTGGTTTAACATTGGTGTCCATCCAATTTTTCATTAATGATAAGGTATGTGTGCATATCACCTCTCTAATCTATTATTTGAACAGTGTTTCTATTGGTGATAATTGTTTTATAAATATCTACAATTATTTTTGCTAAAACATTTGGGGAAGAATGTTTGTAGGGGGAGATATTTGTAAATTTTGAACTCAACATGTGAGTTTGGAACTATTCTAATATATTTTTGGAGTGGTTATAGGAAACTTTTATTTATAGTGAAGTGGAATAAGTTAAGAAATATTTGAAATTGATGATTATGTTTCATGAGTTAATAATTTTGGACAACATGGTTTTTCTATCCAAGATTCTTATTTACATTAATGAGTTAGATCATGTAGTTTTCGAATTTTTGACATGAAATCTATTTTTTGGGGTTACAATTTTTGTTATTTATGACCCTTGGATGAAAAAATATCCAAAGGGGGTGATTTTTTGGACCAGGATGACAGAAATGTTTTTTGAGGATGGAAGAATTTTGTATTGAATGTGTTTTATTTTTTTCAAATAGAATGAAATACCCTCACATTTTAATTGTTAGTGATCAGACTCATCATTATAATCATATGATCAGATAAGAAATTATTAAGAAAGACCATCGAGGTGTGTAGATGTTTTGGAAAAGAAAAGGTTCATCACAATAAAAATATGTCCATATTGAAAGTGTTAATAATAATGAATATATGTATTAGATACTAAAGGTATATGATGGAAATATGATAATTCCGTTATATTTGTTATGTTCTCTTACATTATAAGTTTTCTGGTAAAACATTTGATACAATCCTTAAGAAATAAAGGGGAAGAACATGTACATCAAATCTGATGTGTGGTTTGGTTGGAAATAAATAATCCACCAGAGGGATACAATATTATAATACATTCTAATGTAAGTCAGATAATTTTATTTCATTATTAAAATCTATCAAATAATTGATTACAAAGTGTTTCTTTGAAGAATAATGTTTGTTAAGTCAAAAATTTCAAATCTCAGTACATCAAAAATAGATAACCAAATGCATATTTTCTTGAAGTCCATGATGTTTTGTTCAGAATGTATGAAGACAAAGATGATTCCTTGTAGTGAGACAAAAAAATTAAAAGATATAAATCATAGTAGAATGAAGTTGGAGGAATTTTGTTTCTATCATAACCTAATAATGAATACCGTTTCTAAAGATGAAGTAGTTGTCATTGTCCAACTAGAAGCAGTGTTCAACCAATATATCAAATTCGTAGTTGCCTTTATTAATAGTTTTTTGAGACTAATGAATCTAACAATTACTATGACATATCAACAAAAAGATGTTAAAAAATGTAGTAATCCATTTTCTTCATGTTGAAATGATTGGTTCCAATTTGGTCGAGTGAAAAGATTGCTCGAATTTGTTTCCATAACAAGTGGGTCAAAAATATAGTTATAACTATTGTGTGATTCAATAAAATTGGTATTGAGTAATTAGGATATATGTGGTGATGAATACTAGACATTAGGTTACGCTGATCCATAAGATTGGGACAAGGACTGATCCATGTGGTGTAAGATGATACTAATAAAAGTAATTAGATTCTAGGACACCATCAGATGTAATATAATCAGTCCGTGGAAAATAAGAAAAAAATAATTATTTTATGCAATTTTAAAAATGTTTTTCAAAAAAGGTATTGAATATATTTATGAATTTCTATCACGAATCATATTTATCTTTATATGTTGTGAATTAGGATATTGAAAAACAAAGTCAACAAAAGTCTTACAAATTAGGAACAATGTTAAAAACAATTGGCTTCAATATTTATATTTAAAAATTGGTATGGATAAATTTAATTAAGAATCTTCTTTTGTAAATTTTTCTTCATCAAAATTAAAAAATTGGAATGAAAATTAGAATCAGATTGAATAATGGTTAGAAGGATTGAAGAAAGATGATGTTGTGAGATGATTTAAGAAGTTTTTTTTGAAGAATCAAGATGATTTTAGAAGAATTGAATAAGTAATATAATGGGATGAAATTTAAGGTATGTTGGTGTTTTGGGAAAATTGGTGAGGAGTTATAAATTTTTAGATTCCCACAAAAATCATTTTTGGAACACCTATATATATGTGAAATTGAATTTTACATTCTGAAAATTTTACTGCATATGAGTGAAGAGAGAAGGAAGTGCATTGAATGTTTTTAGAGAGTAGGAGTTTCCAGATATGAAATTACTCTAGATGTTTTATGGGAATAAGAATAATAAGTAATATTGTATTTAGTGGGTTGTCAGACTGAACTGGAAAATCATACCATGAAATCAAAATGATATTTCCAGACTGATTCATAAGTAGTTCAGATTGATTTCATTGGCATTGTGATAGATTTATATTTCTAGAATGAGCAATCAGACTAAATAATCAAACTATGGTTTCAATCAAAGTATCATTACAGATTCTAGATAAGTTATTCTGTACTTCTTGATAGTAAATTTATGAATTATTTTGGGGATCATATTTGTGAGAATTGACTCATAAGAATTGTAACACATTTTCAATCATTTGAATAATTTTTCTTAACTTTTTCAACAAATTTTTATTTCATAATTTCATTCTACTACAATTACAAGTACTTTTTTAGTGAAAATAGTATAATACATGTTTAAATATATATCCTACTTGTTTTACACACAAAAAAGATAATTTTTTATATTATATTGTATTGTTTTTTATTATTTCAAAACCATACTAAGGATGTAGCTACACTTATTGAGTATTAAAATATGTAAATTCTTATGCTCATATGTCTGTGTGATCATTTTTTTAAGTAATAAATTTTTATAGGAGGATAAGATTTTTTATGACAAAAAACATAAAATAAAAATATATACCTCATTCACCCCCTCTTAATTTTTAATTGATGATTGAATGAAAACATTAGTTTTTCATTAACATTTTCCACACCACTGGTGAGTTTAATACTTTGAAATAGATATGATGATTTATTGACAAAAGTTTTAATTGTGATGTGATTGGAAGAAATCATGTCGGTCAAACCATGATGAGGTATTTTTAGGGAAATTTTCATGATTCAAGTATAATTTAATATGGAAATAATTTAAAATAAGGTAATTTTTTTCCTTGATTTGAGGACATGTTTACATTTCCTCATAATTTCATGAAATAAGGGAAATTCCTAGTAACTGATAATTTAATGACCCTACAAAATATTATTAAAATATATATTTGATTTAAGTGAGTTTTTAATTGATTAATGTGAATGGTGTTTTTATGGGTGAATTAAAAATGAATAATAGATAAAGATTTTGGAGATTAAATTAAAATTCAAGAATTCATTTTATAGTGACCAAAGACTTTCATGAATATTATTAAATAATTTCCAACATAATTATCCTTTAAATATAACCAATGGATTCAAATACTTCATATATTTATAATACATGGTAAATAAAAAATCAACGTGATTCTAAAATAAATCTTCTTTATATTCATATCAACAATGAGATCATAAATACCTTTGGTATATTAAAACTAAAGAGGATAACATAGGGAATAAATAAAATAACGGGGTGACCAATAAAGCCTAGTATGGGAATTAAAATTGTTATGGGGCATAACATGGGAGTCAAATGGAATAATGTCATATCAAAGATGGGAAGTATCATTAATAATCAAATGGGAGAATAATATAATGAAAATGGTATCATAATATCATTGAATAATTGTAAATTTGGAAGAAATAAAAAACATTACAAAAGAATAAGTCATGGATAACAAACAAAACAACATCCTAGAGTAGATAGAGTCTCATCATGGATTATGTTTACTCCTTAATCCCATACATGACATCTCATGAAATAGAATTGACACCCAATGCATTGGAGTTATATCAAAGAAAACACATCATAATATATTCACAATTATTTGAGGCACAAAAAGAAATCAATATTAAGTATTTATCACAATAATTACTCATTGAATGAAATGGATGACATAATATGGCATCATATAACAATCAATGGAAATTTCATAAAGAATTAATTTTAGAAATGAATATATGACATGAATGACCCCATAAAAGGAATGAAATTAAAATAGGTAAATATTATTTTTATATATATATATATAATTAATAATAATTCCATTACATTAAAGAGGTAGAGAATTTTTATTTGAGATAGAATGGTCATAACCAAATGAAAAAGGGTTGTTAATAGAGATCCCTTACCATAATTCTTATCATTCATCATATATGTTAGAAACTCTTGCATAATAAATATATATTTTTTATACATGTGTCCCATAAACTTTCTCATATATATCATACCATATTTTTTTTTCTTATGACATCTTTCCACTCCTTTATTAATATTTGTTTCAGAAGAACTGTTCCAGTTGATAACTGTTTCATTTTTCATACATTTTTGGTTTACCTGTATTGGTTCTTAAAATTTCAAGATGATTTTATAGAATTCATTATTTTAATGACAATATTAACATCACACACACATATATATGTATATATATATTCATCCATAAGAGGTAGAGATAAAAAATGAATTATACCATTCATGTAGATGGTCTACTGTATGTACACATGAATGCTATTTGAATTTTTGATTGGGTGAAACGAAAGAAAGTCAAATAATAATTCACTATTACTGAATAATAATAACATAATATATGAAAAATAAGTTTATTAAATCCATAATTTTAACTATCCATATCATGAAGTGATGTAAAAATAATTATATCATTTTATGATGTTATTTCCTGCTATTCACATGAATAACGACATTGTTTTCAATTTAATAGAAGAGGAGATGGATTAAATTGTTACATTAATATAATAAAATATTAGTATATGGAGGATACTAATTTTATTATTTCATCATGTTTTAAGAATATTTTAATGAGTTATAATAATTAATAATATTAAAACTATCGATTAAATACTTTTCTTCTTTGAAAGAAAACATCTTTGTATTCCAGTTTATGCACTCTAAGAATGGTAATCTGATCATAATACTAGATCTAGATTTTTTAGGGTATTTTATGTTGATTTCTAGGTATACAGTTTGTGATAAAAATTTTTCATGTTTTTATTGAAAAGATGAGAGTATGTGCTCTTTTCTATGTGAGTGATGGGGAACTAATAAAATGAATTAGAATATTAAATTATTATAAATTAATTGTCATAAAAAGTATCCATGATAATAAAATTTTAAGTAGGATTAGAATGGGACAAAATCCTATCATCTAATAAATATTTTAAAAGTATATATATGGTTGTTAACCTTATTTTTTTTTGACCAGTGTTAACAATGTTTTCCAAATACCATGATAATAGATTTTTTCTTTTTAATGGTGAATATAGTTACTATTAAATGACAATTAGAAAATAAATGGATCATATTTGATATTTTTACACATAAACCATTCACTTTTCAAAATATTATGTTTTTTAGGAATTTTGAATCATTTAATAAAATGTCACTTATTCTGAAATAACATTATTTTCATTTTTTGGACTATTAATAAAATGTTAATTTAAAAATTACATGAAAATAATGGAATTTGAATATAATGAAATAAAAATTATATAATATTTTATTTTTATTTTACAATATATTTTTTAGAAAAAATAATTCATATTATATTACTTTTATCAGTTTTTATATTTTTTATTATTTTTTTAAATTTAATAAATATTGTCTTTGTGTTCCATAAGTAATTTAAGAAATTTATTCATTACTAAAATTTATTAATAAATTAATTCGATAAATACCTATTTATCTGTAAAATGAGATTTTAGAACTGAATATATCAACTCTTTATCCCTATGTCAAAAATGTTTTGATAATAAAAAAAGAGAATGATATTTTTCAACTTTTCTTTATATACAATAATAGAAAGGTAAAAAGTAGATAAATATTGCACTATTTTGCCATGTTTTCGAAACATGGATGGAAATAGAGAATTTTTTCTCAAACAATATAATAAATAAAAACATTAGTGTCGTTATTATGTTCCTATCATATTATGTTTATCATTAATTAACCAATTTAATATTACTAAAGTGGAAATTATTTACTATGGTTACTATTCAAAATGGTAAAAAAATAAAAGGTACTAACTTAAAAAATATAGACCTCCGAATTATAAATGTGGAACACAATTTTAAGATTAAATTTATAGATGTTGTATAAATTAATTTGTGATGAAATATTATAATGGAACATCTTGATATTTTTTGAAAAGATAACTATGTTTGATAACGTATGTGACATTCAACAATGAGCCTAAAAGAATCATGAAATACATTTATTTAAATATGAATGTTATAACCTATTAAATAAATTAGATTATGAATATTATTAGATAAATTATTAAATAAATTTAAATATCATACTCAATATAAATATATTGATAAATTCTTATAAAATTATCACTCAACTTTTCGTAAAGTCGTTTTATTTTACAAAAAAAAATCATTTTCCCCAATAATGATTTTTATTTCATTTCATGAATAAGTATTATAATTAATTTTTGGATGATTTATAATTTAAATTTTATAAAATGAAGTATATTTTTAGATTTTAAATTAAAAATTAACATTGGGTGAACATTTGGGTTTTTTCAAAAATGATTTATTTTTCAGTGAATAGTTAAAATTACAGATTTTTCATACACTTCCACTTCATTGGATTAAATTATGTAATTTAAAAGAAACATTATATATATTTTTATATTAAAATAAAATATGAAATATTTTATTATTAATAATAAAAAGAAATTATTTTAATAAGTATTTAACATTATTTTTGGGTATGATTATTTTGATGCTTACAAATGCATTTGTGTGAAAAATATTTTCAGGTGAATATAGTTTATTAATATAAGTTATTTAAAATAACCCAAAAGGGAAAATATTTAATGGAAATATATAGATTATATATATTATTTTGTTAGTTTAAATTCATATAATGATTAATTCTAGTCATGGATTTATAATAAAATCATTTATTTCATAAAAATTAAATATTTCTAAGAAACACATTATCATTTCACTTAGAGGGGTACTAGTAAAACATATTTTGGATGATTTTTTGTAATAAATTTAGAAACTTCGGTTCCATATTTTAAATTAGAATAGTTTATATTTTTTTAAAAGGAAGACAAAATTTTCATATGTAATGAATAGTATGAAAATAAAATTTTCACCATAATAAAGAAGACATAATCGGTTTTTAAGGGTAAAAATAAATTTAAAAGGACTCAAAATGAACCCGTATAGTTTTATTAATTTAATTATAGAATTAAATATCTTCTATATTCTTCTAATATTTAAATATTTTCCTTTTATTAAAATAGAAATGATTATGAACATTAAAATAATATATATATATATATATATATTAAAGGGCAAGATATCGCTCCCTTATATTTAAATATCTATTATTTGTTCAAATAATGAAAATAGTAATATGAGGCCAAAATTTAATTATTAAATTGAGAATATGTAATTATATTATTGATGATTTTTTAATTTATTATATTTATATAAATACCTATAATTATTATGAAATATCGATATAATAATTATTTAATTGGAATGAAAATAAAATATATTATTTTAAAAATATTAAAAATAATAATTATTCAATTAAATATTGTGTTCAATGAATTCATAGAAAATTAGAACTTTTTAGAGAAGTGTTAAAGTTATATATTTAAATTTCATTTTTTCATTTATGATTTTAAATGAAAATTATATTCATAGTGTAAAAATTGATATTAAGGACAGTTTATAATAAATAATGTTTTCTTAAAGGATTAAAAATTCAAAAACTATTTTGTACAGTCATGATATTTGAAAATGGTTGATAATATCAAAAATTATCTATTTATTCAGGAAGTATTCTTTTATTAAAATTTTCTTGGCCCCTATAGAGTAAAAACAATATTACCACGATAATTGTCAAAAATGGATAAATGGTGTTAAAAGAAACTGATAAGGTTGAACTAATCACATAAAAATGAACTATTTTTATTTTATGAGAGGATTCAGACCAACCCTCATATTTTCACTTAATATTATCAATTTAGAATCATTTTAATAAAATAAATAACTTATATTAATTAAATAATTCATTAAATTTTTGGATTCCCCCCCCCCTCTCTTATAAAAGGGAACATCCTCTCATATTTTAGTCACACATCAAAATATTTTGGATTTAACCAAGGCCTAAAAATGTCCCTTACAAAGATTCATATATAGGTCATGGAGGCCTTCTTTTTATCATAAATTCATCCTATGAATTCTTTTGGTGTAATTCTTAAGAGGTTTTTTGAAGAGGTTATATCATTCTTAACAAAGAATTTTTATTTTATATGTTCTTACAAATCATTAAAAAATTATTCAATATTAATGATATAAATCTCATTGATTTTCCATGTATTGAGATTTTATTATGTTAATTTCGTAACCTTTATGCATCTCATTTTCCTTTAAATGTTAAATCAAACCGTCATTCATGTATATGGTGGAGTACAACCAAGGAAACCGATGTAATTCATTATCAATAACCAAATCTTATGGATGATTATTATTAGGGGTTTAATTAATAAATATTATATTAATTAAATATTTATCATTATTCAAATATAAATTTTAATTTAATTTATTATATTTTCACTCACATTAAAATACTAACCTTGTTCATGTATACATGTGGTCTATCGACTCCATGAAATGATGCGATTCATATTTCTTCATCAAAACACATGGATAATATTAATATTATTTTTTAAAGAAATATTATGCTATTTTTTATATTTTTGTCATTATGAAAAGATAAAAAAATATTTACATTGTTTTTATAATAATCCTTGAAAAATTGAAGCATTACTCATGTGTTAGTATGGCATACCATCCCCATGATTGTAATATATTTTAGTTTTCATAATGATCATTCATGATTTGTTATAAAACTATAATTCAAATACAAAAATGATAAGTATTTCATGATTAGTATTCTATAGATTATTTAATAAATATCACTTTGTCCATAGTCAAACTACCGAAGACATTTTCGACATCTGATTTGAATATAATATAAATTTTCTTTACAAACATAAATGTCCAATTAATTGACCATCGAAATGTATTAAATATCATTAAAAATAATAATAAACATTAACATTTTGGTAGGAAATTAAATAATTAACATATGGTTATTATTTAAGAAGATAAATAATATGTGTGACATGTCCTTCTCAAGGTAAGGGATATTATTTTTAAAAAACCCTTTTTAAAATTTTCCTATCCAATTATTCATCTACCCTATCCATATTAACTAAAAATATATTTTTAATTAATTTATAAGTACCAAAAATAATTTTAAATGAAATTATGTAACACATTAGATTTTTTTAATGTTTATGAAAAGGAATGTTTTTATGTAACACTTGGACTTTCATTAGAAAAAAAAGGAATGTTGTATTTTAAAGTATGCAACAATAAGAAATTTTCCATCTATTGTACTAATTATTTTAATTTTGGAGTAAAATTAATGAATTAAAAAATTACTAAAATAAAATACATATTTACCTTCGTTACATATATTTTAGTTTATTAATTTTTTTTAAAATTAATGGCATTTCAATATCCATAAATACATTTCATAAGGGTTTAAAGGAATTATTGAATGGTTTATTGATGAAAATATGATTGAATATATTTTTTTATTAACTATATGGTACATAAACATTATATACCTAAAAAATTTCATCATTATCCAACATATTTAATGGGATAAGCCCTATTATAGCTCATGATGAAGGGGTGTGGCCAATATAGATTAGACTATTAGTGATCATAATATATCTTAAACGATAGGTGAAACCAGATATCATCCCAATTTAATGGGTAACAATAAATGTTTTATAGGTTTTCATGTTTTTCATAACTAATGAATTTATTCTTTTTATATCCCTTAATGATCATTTTTCTCTCATCCAATATTTTTTAAATGGTCTTTATAGGGTTTAAGGATGGGTAACAAAAAACAATAATTAATTGTCAATGTCATGAAAAAATATCATGGAAAGAAAATGTGTTTTATTTTTAAAGATTTATATTATGATAAAAATCAATATTGATTAATGGTGTCCTATTTTATAGTATGAGGTTTTCACATATGAGTTATGTAATAATTCTATAAAATCCTAATCCTATAAATTTCCATGAATGTAATAGATTAATTTATTTACATAAAACTAAAAAATATGTATTGTTTAAGTCAGGGTCCCTATAGTTGGAATCAATGGAATGGTTCATCTAACATTAGAGATTAGGATTTTTATGTCATATAAACTTAACAGTTTTGGATACCATCATGGAATTATAAGTTTATATATGGTGATAATTTTGAACTTTATGAGGTTTATGTGATGGGATTTCAAGGTTATTATTTAGAACATTATGAGGTTTTTTTGGGAATGAGGTATATATAATGATTTTGTTTAATGTAAAACATTATTTTTGAAAAAATACCATATTTTTTTGGATTCCAGTTGGAATGTATAATATAACCATTTTGGTAATCAATTTTTATATTGAATTTATTATGTTTATTTTTAAGTATTCAATGGTAAATGAAATATAAAATTTTTATGGGTTTTAATGGAAATTTTAATTTTAAAATGAAATCCCTAATTACATGTTTTAATAGTATTTGTCTCTCCATATTAATGTTAGTTTGTAATCTTGAAAGGAAAAAATAACACATAAAAACTTCTTATCCATTCAAAACGATTTAATCCTCACAATCGTAGAAAACTTATATTCAACTGATTTTAAAGAATTTTGAAAATCAAAATTAACTCTAAGAAACTAAGTTAACCATTTGAAACTTATTAATTTCTCTAAAATTTTATTGGATCATGGTAAAAAAATTCTTTATTTATAAAATATCAACACATCCATATCATTTGGAAAGGTAAGTACCACCAATGACTTTATTGTTTCTTTTTTAGAGATTTGGGAATTATAAAAGTATATTAATGGAATATGAACAACCAAGAAGTATACCCTGATATTTTGTTTTATGTTATGAATTTTTTCATTATAATAACAGTTTAAAACATTATTGGGATGATATTAATAAATTATGAGGATGTAATTCATAACATATATTTTTCTGAATAATGTATAACAGAATAATTCAAAAAATCGTGGTTAATGGTTTAAGTTGGAAGTGGAATGAAAGATGTGTTCATGAATTATATTTTGATATATTATAAATATTATGTGAATCTTGTATCACTAATGTATTATAATTTAGCAAACATTTATTTAAAAATTTGGAAACATAAGTTAGATAGAACATATTAATATGAAATGTGGAATATAAAATGGTGATAATTTTTTCGATAAATTTATTGAGTCTAAATATATGTTTGAGGTATATGTAACCTTTCATATTAACATCTTTTTAAACAATGTTTCTTTTATTAAGAATACCTTTAAATTTTTTTGATATATTTTTTATTGTATTAAGAACCATTTAGGTTTATATGATCATTTATATCAAGGTAACTATTGTTTATTACCTTTAAAGACTATATGTTTTATCATATTGATAACCATGGTACTGAAAAGTGATTTCGTGATTACTTTTATTTTAAAAAAGGGTCGTTATATTTTGAGGAAGATTATATGGTTATCATGAAAAGTATTTTATGGGATTTTATTATATGATTAAAGGATGAATGACCTTTTCGAGGTATATATGATCTTAATATGGATTTATGATGATTCTGGTCATTTTTACAATTAATTTTTATTTTTTTATGATTATATAGGTATGACCTATACAATATTGTTAAGAGACTTTAAAATTTATTTATTTTCCCAGAATGAATATGTGATAAAATCATTATAATTTTTCAGTATCAATATTTATCTATAATATTTTGAATAATCTTATGTTTTTTTACTTATAAAAATGTCTAAGATGTAATTTTGGCATAATTGAGGAGTATTTGGTGACTAATACTGCATCTCATTATATGACAGTTTATTTATTTTGAAAATTTTCAAAATTAGTAATGAAAATTTGGGTTTTGGATAATTTATAAATATTGGAGTAATAGATTATTATTATTATTTTTATTATTTGATCCATTAAAAGATAATTTTATTGCTTCAACAATAAATAATTTACCTTCAATACTCTTCATTTGGTGTAAAATATAAGATTATGGTAGAAAATTATTAAAGGATGAAATTACATTTTCCATGAATATATATATATATATATATATATATTCATTTTCTGGTGGTTATGGAATTTCTAGACTATTTTAAAATAAATTTAAATAATAATGTTATCTAATTAGGATAATATTTTATGAATTAGTTGAATTTTACACGCCACTTTGGTTTGTGGTTTTATGGTCATCAACTTTCTCATGATCATTCAATTTTTTCGTATAAATGTTATATATCACTCTCCATAATTATATTGGATTTCAACATTACATTTATTTATATATATTCAGTTCCCACATATATTTTAGTACATGAAAACCTAGTTATTTTTTATTATGGATGAACTCAATTTACTTCTTTGTCTCTAAATAAGTGGTAATATTAGTAACCATTTTTATGAAATGTTATTTCATGAAATTCATTTTCAATTACCAGGACATTAATTACCATGATCAAATTAAAACTATGTTGAAACAATTCATTAAATAGTTATAATATAAAATACTAGGACTTTTGAAAAAAAAATTATGTTTCATAGAGTATACAACATTCTTCGCAAAGCCTAAAAACATGAAATATTATTCTTTAAATGTGAATATTATAATCCAGCTGTTAAATTGGAATGAATATGATTAACTTATTAATAAAATATATATCATGTAAGTACTAAATTTTAATGTATTGTTAAAATCTTAGTAAATAATTACATAATATTTAGAAAAGTTATTTTACTCGTCAAAAAATATGATTTATTTATTTTTTTAATTTTGTTAAAAAATATTATAATTAATTTTTGGAAAATATAAAAAATTATTTTTTCCAAATTAAATTCATTATTGAAATCCTAATATAAAAATTAACTTACTTGTAATCTTTTGGATTAATTTGGAAATGATTGGTTTTTTTGTTATTATTTTAAATTGTTGGTTTTAAATTTTTTTCATTCTATTATATTAAATCAAGTAATTTAATTTTATCATTTTATTATGAATTTAATTTTAAATTTCTATAAATGAAATTTGATTTAATATATTCTAATTTACTTAAGTGGAATCATAAATTTTCATGATCTTGATATATGATAACTATTATGATTCGAAAGAGAGATTTCTGAATAACTATTTTAAAGGGCATAATGTTTATTCATATAAATTAATTAAAATAAACGATAAAAAGAAAAGATTAAAATGAAATGTATTATATATATATATATATGAATTTTAATTCATATAATTAAGATTTATAGTCAATGAGAAAAAATAATATCATCAATTCCTTGGAAAATTTGTTTCCCTAATAACAACTTGTTGTTGTGCTTTATGAGATAATAATAAAATTAATTTCTTCCACTATTTTGGATTGTATTTTATAAACTAGATTAAATATTTTGAGTCACAATAATTTATATTTTTTAATATGGATAAATTAATTTTTTTGATATTATTTATCATAAAAAGAGAATAAACAATTATTTCCTCAAAAAAAGTGTATAATGAGTTGAATAATGGTGAAAAAAATACGATAAGGAATAAAAATTGAAAAAATATATTATTTTAACTATATTAATAAATTTATTCAATAATCATTCATGATTCTAATATTTTACCTTTTTTCCTAATGTCCATTGTTAGGGCCTTTTTTATAATTTGGTTAAAAAGAAGAAAATGTCACTCTCTTACATTTAAAAATATAATATGTGTTTAAAAATGTAAAATAAGATGTTATGAATAAATATAAATGGTTATTTTATCATAATAATATTATTTTCAAGAAGATAATTTATTTTTAATATTCATTAATTATGACAACCCTGCTTTTATTACAAACTTAAACCTGATTTATTACATAAACATCACTTGATACAACATAGAAGATCGAGTGGTCTAGTGTATTTGGGGATTAGGATCATTAAAAAACATCATAAAACATGAAATACAACATATTTATTGAAAACATCATTTACATGACCACTACATTACCTCATACTTAGCATTTCATGAGATAACCTGAGGACATGCATAAGAAAAGCGTGAGCTATAAAGCCTAGTATGGGAATAATCGGGGAATAACCTGGGGAATAGAATGAATGTTAGAAAATAGGTATATCAATATAGAACAAGAGAAGCATCAACATAAAGTCATGATAAAGCATGATAATCATAACATCGAATTGTGGCAGCAACACTTAACATAGAATTTCAATGAGCCAAGGCTCATTGCACATGGAGCATGAGTAAATCCTCATTGCACATGAAGCACTAGTGAACCCTCATTGCACTTGAATTATCATGAGTAAACACCCATTTCGAATGACGTATCATGATACTATACTTCACCCAATGCATTGGAGCGTTATAAGGGCGCACCCTTCTTAAAAATTTTATTTCATGCATAAGTGTTCCACATGGATCAGTTAACATGGATTCATAAAACATCATCATTTATTACATGATAAGGGAATGTATAATTCATACATGAAACATTATAATCATTAAGTAAATGTGCATAAAGGTGAATACCCATGATAGTGAAATTGGCATGGTATTCACTACACCTTGACATTGTCTTAGAAAATCGGTGCCATTTCGACAGCGTAACAGCATGACATAAGAATTCCTAAAAATGGTTGATGAGAGAGAAAGTGGTGTGTCATCATATTTACATGAAATGGAAAGAAAGGGGGTCATATGGATACATGTACCAACAATTTTAATAGAATTAAGATTCAAGATAAAAAATAATTGCTTGAATGTAAGTGAGGAGAGATAAATTCCTTTCGGAATTTCATCATAGTAGGAGATGTACATGGGAGGAATTTAGTGAGATATAAATGGGAATATCATAAATGATACATAAATAGGTCAGTATGGGTGAGGTTATAAACCATACCCCAACATTTACAATTTAAATTTAAAGGGAATAACAATTTAATGAATATTGGACAAAAATGAGAAAGGATGAAAAACCCTTACATGGAAGTGTGCTTCCAAAGGCTTGAGAGAGGCTTGAGAGAGGCTTCTTAGGATCTTAGGGAACCTTGGGAGGATTATATAGATAGGAGTAAAAAGGTTTGAAAAACTCCAAAGTCATTGTGTGGGGAGGAAGAGGGAGCGTGGGTGCGTTAATACAGGAAAGGTGAGGGAATTTTTATTATTTAGGTTTGGGAAACCTCACAATAAACTAATCCAAACCACAAACCAGACCATTGTTTTTCCCATGGTTTTTATAAAAGGGAATTAGAAAAAAATATTTTATAGGTCCAAAGTCCGAAATTCTTAATATAATGAGGTTGCTTATGTGGAGGTGAGTCACACTCCCATGGATACAAATTTAAAAAGACAAGATGTTTTATAAGCCTTGAAGGGTCCATTAATGCTTAGTAAAATAAGTCAAACAAACCCAGAATCAAATTATTTTAATGTTAAAACATATATTGGCCAAACATATGGCTTATAGTATTTTATTACAAAACTATTGTGTCCTTATGATGTCATTAAACCCATTATATATTCAAAAGGTATTTAATTTTTACCCAAAAATTTGACTGTCTCAGAAAATTTTGACAAATTCAATGTTGGATAATTTTGATGTCGTGATTCTCGAAATAATATTTATTTTATATATATATAATTTTTTAAATATTTTAATTTTCACTTTTAAAATAAAAACCGATATTTATAAAAAATTCACGGGTTTTCAAAAAAATGGCTTTCAAACTTTCATAAAAATTAAAATTGAATTCATAAAATTATACGGTTATTTATATTTAATAAAAATTAATTTAATAATAATAATAATATTTTATTAAAATATTATTAAATTAAAAAATCCATTAATTCGTCAAAATATATTTCGTAGTTGAATATTTACTAAAAACATTATTTTTTGCGTTAAAAACAATTTCCAAGGTAACAAAAATAACATGAAAATATATTCATTATTATATTCAAAAATAATGTACATAACCATCGTTCTATGGTCTTGTTACATAAACCCTTACAACACCAACATAACAACGAAGAGTATGGTGTGTGATAGTGAGAGACTTTTGGGGTGGCTCGGATAACATTGATGGGGTAGTATTCTCTATCAACTTCCACTTTTACCATAGGTGGTTCCGCTCGATCTTAATATATTAAATATCTTCTTGGTCTTAGTCAAGAGCTAAGCCATATGAAGCAAACTCCTTTATGAGCTCTGAAAAATGGGATTCGTATGGGGCACGTCTACTGCATGAGGTCATCGCTTCCTTTCTCTGAGTAAATTGAATTTTTTAAATCCCTATATGTATACTAATCATGTTATCACTGTTCAATGGATATATTAGCAAAGGTCACAAATCATAACAGTATTTTAAAATCTAAAAACATAAAACCAGATAAGTTGATCTTTTATACAAACATTTTACATAAAGATACATTTAATTAGATCAGGAGGGATTTCCATTATTGAAAGTTTGGGTCATTACAATATTCCCCCCATAAGAAATTTTTCAAAAAAAAATTTATTTTCCCACACTAAAACAGATTTGGGTAACTCTGCTTCATCATTTCCTCCAATTCCCACATTGATTTTTCAAACTTGTGGTTTTGCCACAGCACCTTGACGAGGGGAATTGCCTTATTTTGTAGAATTTTTTCTCAACAATCAAAGATCTACACTGGTTTCCCCTAATAAGAATGGTCATCCTCTAACTGTACCACCTCTGAGGAGAGTACATGTGAAGGGTCTGGTATGTACCTCTTTAAGAGGGATACATGAAAGACATCATGTACCTTGGCCATAGTAGGTGGAGGTTCTAGTCGATTGGCCACATCCCCGATGTGATCAACAATCTCGAAGGGGCCGATGAACCTTGGACTTACCATCCCTTTCATTCCAAAACTCATGACCTTCTTCCACAGATATATTCATATAAATACCCTGTCTACAAATATAAACTCAAGATCCCGTCGACGGTTGTATTCATAACTCTTTTGTTGACTATGGGCTACCTTGATATGCTACTGAATGGTTTTCACCTTCTCCACCATTTCTTAGACCATTTCTGGTCCATGTAGCTTACGCTCACTGACCTCATCCCAACATACCAGTGTTCTACACCTTTTCCCATAAAGGTCTTCATATGGTGCCATTTGGATGCTTCAGTGGAAACTGTTATTATAAGAGAACTCAACCAGAGGAAGAATTTGATCCCATCATCCTTTAATGTTCATTGAGCAGACTCTCAACATGTCCTCAAGTATTTAGATTGTCCACCCAGATTATCCATCAGTTTGAGGAAGATAGGTCGTACTGATGTTCAGTTTAGTATTCAGAGCATGTTGCAGACTCTCCCAAAACATAGAGGTGAATCTTGGATCTTGATCAGACATAATAGATAGTCATACTCCATGCAGCATTACCACTTCCCTGATATATGTCCGTGCCAGTAGATCCAATGAGAAATCCTCCCGAATAGCAATGAAGTGTGCAGCCTTTGTAAGATGATCCACAACAACCCAAACTGTATTATTGACTTTTTATTTCATTGGAAGTCTGTTGAAAAATCCCATGGTGATGTTCTTCCATTTCCATTCTGGTATAGGAAATGGTTGTATCATCCCTTTAGACTTCTGCCTCTCCGCCTTCACTTACAGAAACACCCGGAACTTTGATGTATATTCAGCAATCTACTTCTTTATATTATCCCACCGATAATGATCTCAAAGATCTCGATACATCATTGTGTTTTCTAGGTTAATAGATAAATTTGAACTATGTGCCTCATCCAAAAGTTACTTCTTCATCTTTGGACTTGATGAAACACATAGTCTTTTCCCAAATCACACAATTCCTTCTTCATTAACATTAAACACCAAGGATTTCCATTTTCTGATAGATTCCACATTTTCCTGAATTCCCATATCATCCTTTTGAGCATAATTTAACCTATCCAAAATTGACTATTGAGAAATAATTTTTTAATGTATTAATGATGTTACCTTCTTTATGATTCCCATGTCCATCTTCATCAAATCTAAGAATATTGGATCCTTTTCAATTCTCGTCAATGATAGAATCGATGGGTCCTTTCTACATAGGGTATCTTCCACCTTGTTCTCTTTACTTGGGTGGTAATGGGTTGAGCAGTCATAGTCATTGATCAGCTCTAACGATTTTCATTGGAACATGTTCAACGCTTACTGTGTGAATATATACTTGAGGCTTTTGTGGTCCGTATATATTTCACAATTCTCCCCAAAGAGATAATGCCGCAAAATTATCAAATCCAAGATCACTACAGCCAACTCGAGGTCATGTGTTGGATAGTTTTATTCATGAAATTTAAATTACCTTTAATCATAGGCAATGACCTTGTCATTTTTCATCAACACACATCCCAGGCCCTTCATCAAAGCATCACTGAATACCCCAAAAAGTTCTCCACTTGTTGGTAAAGTGATCACGAGCGCAGTGATAAGACTCCTTTTCAACTCAATGAAGATTTATTCACATTAATAACTCAAGAAAAATTTACTTACTTTAGATTTATCTTGGTAAGATAGTTGTAATAATGTGAGAAATTTCTCAAAAATCATCGATATTATCCAGCTAACCCCAAGAAGCTATGGATATCCGTTACCGATGTTGGCCTCGACCATCACTCAATTTC
Source organism: Viscum album (assembly GCA_963277665.1). Classification (NCBI taxonomy): domain Eukaryota; kingdom Viridiplantae; phylum Streptophyta; class Magnoliopsida; order Santalales; family Viscaceae; genus Viscum; species Viscum album. Next base: position 643,131,034 of record OY728125.1, on the reverse strand, counting down.
ATCTGTTTTGGAGGGATCCATAGATATCCCATTTATTTTGATGATATGGCCCAAGAATGAGACCTCCTTCTACTAGAACCTACACTTGTTGTACTTTGCATAGAGCTTCTCCTTCCGAATGGTCTCTAGTACAGTTCTTAGATGCTCCTCATGATCCTCCTTGGTTTTGGATTATATCATAATATCATCTATAAAGACTACAAAAAATTTGTTGAGATAATCTCTGAAGACTCTATTCATCAATTTAATGAAGATTTCAAGAGCATTAGTGAGTCTGAAAAAAAATTACTATGAATTCATAGTTAATATATCTTGTATGAAAAGCAGTGTTGGGGATATCTTCCTTCTTCACCCTTAATTGATAATATACTAACTGAAAATCCACCTTAGAGAAGTATTTTTCTCCACACAGTTGATCTAACAAGTCATCAAATCATGGGAGAGGATACTTGTTCTTTATCATGATTTTTTTGAGCTCACGATAACCGATGAAAAGGTGCATTGACCCATCCTTCTTCTTGACTAAGAGGGCTGGTGAACCTGTTAGTGAAGAAATTGGGCATATAAAACCTTAATCTAGATTCTATTGTAGTTCTACATTCATCTCCTCAAGCTCCACAACAGGTATTCTATACAAAGTATTGGATATTTTCAACGCCCCAGGTATAAGATCAATTAAGAATTAAACATCTCTTCTAGGAGGAAGACCAGAAAATTCCTAAGGAAAGACTTCAGTAAATTCCCTCAAAATAGGAATGTCCTCTTGGATGGTTGCCTCCTTAGACTCAATCTTCTTAGCCAGATACACGTGCTCATAGGGCAGTAATATCCATGCTTGGGGTGATGGAGCTAAAGAAGATTCATCTTCCTCCTTTCACTTGTAACGAATCGGGGGTTGATTCTCCACATGGAGAGTGATTTCCCTCTAACAGAAATTTATGTTAGCTCTATATAAGGAAATCCAATCCATGCAAAGAATTACGTTAAATTCCACCATATGGTGAATTAAGAGGTTTTCTAGGAATTTTAATCCACAGATTACGATAGGAGAGGATATATTTTCCTGGGACGAAATGATTGCCCCATTTTCCGTACTCACCGACATCTTCACTTCCATGATTTTTGGTGGTGATGGTATTGTTCTACTATGATTTTGAGATATAAAAAATGAGTAGTACATGAATCAAAAAGTACATTCACTATTCTTGAATTATTAACTAGAGTACCTATCACCAATTCATTGTTGGTGTTCACTTAGATAGTAGTGATAGAAAAATCTCACCCTTACTGTCTTAAATATTGTTGGCTGCCTCTGAAAACCCTTGGCTAAGGGCACTAATTTCCAAGATGCCATGGTTCTTTGTACTTGTAGTAATGAACAACACATTGCGGTTCAAATGGTGGATTCCTCTCTTATGTTTATATCATGGGGTTTTCTTGTCGGAAATTAACAGCTAGGTTCCCTTCTCTTCCACACATAATGAATTTCTTCATCCAAAATAGGCAATTTCCGAGGTGCTTATTTCCTAACTTTTGGTAAGTGGGGTGCTGGATCTTCTTAGCACCATTAGATTTATCAATCAAACTTCCAGCATTGAAGTCCACCATACACTTCTTATCCCTATGATACCCCTGGGATTATTTGATCTCCATTTTGACCTTGAGTGTGCATCAGACAATTTCCTCATTGCTGTCGAAGTCACGGATCAACAGCGCTTTCCACATGCTATGTTTTAGCACACCAAAGAAGCCGTCAACCATTCATTCGGGGGTAATGACAAATCCGGAAGCATATCGTGCAAGCCTTGTCATGTTTTCCTCTTATTCTCTAACAGATTCTTAATATTTTTTGGTAAGGGCAAGGAAGTCCCTTCCCATCTTAAGTTGAAGGGTGCACGAAAAATATTTATCAAAAAACATCTTCAGAAAAAAAAACTTCTATTCCAATGCCTCGATATCCTCTTAATGCTTCACAATTTTTGATAAACGTTCACCATTGATTAGCTTCACCCTCCATATGATAAGAAACTAGGGGAGCCTTATCTTGTTTAGAACATTAAAGGATGGAGAAGAACATTTCAATGGATTTGATCCATTATTTAGCGATTGAGGGATCAGATGATCCATTAAAAGTTGGAGGCCTTTGTCTCATGAAGCTCTCGATAGCGACCTATTCTTTTTTAGGCGGGTTCAAATTTCCTATTGACCAATGTTTCTATTCAATTATTGAGTTATCTAAGATAGAATCTTGACAAAGCTTGTGATTCCTTCTCCCATTGGATTGGGAATCTCCCTAGTATAGTCATCAAATTGATCTTCACATCGGTTGTTAGCCCGAGTCATCCAATTACCGACCACTGGCTAGAATCAAATTAATGTTATCGGTAACACATAAAGGGTAATACAGAGACAAAAATTATGACTTATAAATAACTTTTATTTCCTTAACATATGAATCTATTTTTTTCAATATATGTTATCCATGATTTACTTTCTAAAATATATTCTTAGGGAATTTTTTTGTCCCTTAATAGTGGTTCATACTAATCTTGTGGATTTACCAAAGCATATCACCTGGGAGAGTCGTAATCAAGAATACATCAAGGCCCATTGTCGTGCAACAGTTCATGTTTGAGTCTAGCTAAAATTGGTGTTTTCAGTTTTTACCCCTAGGATAAATCTGTGCCAGAGCCGCCTCTACCTGCTCGTATCCAGACAGGGATGTATTTGTTTGATAAAAAACTTACTCAATACTTACCAAAACAGAGGGATATTTTTATTATATATATTCTTATCTCTAAGGCTTCACTAGGGTTTTATAATCCTAATCCCAAAAATAACTAAACCTATCCTCTGATCCCAACTATGAAAACCCTAATATTATTACAAACTAAAACAAAATTTATTACCTAAACTTCACTGGATACAACATAGAAGATCGAGTGGTATAGTGTATTTGGGGCTTAGTATTATTAAATAACAACATAATACATCAAATGCAACATCTTTATTTAAAATCTCATTTACATGACCACTACAGTCCCTCGTACTTAGCATTGCATCGGATAACCTAAGGACATGTATAAGAAAACGGTGATCCATAAAGCCTTGAAAGGGTATAATCATGGAATGACATGAGAAATACAATACATGTTTGATAATAGGCATATAAATAGATCACAAGATAAGCATAAAAATAAATTCACGATAAAGCATGATAATCATAGCATGGAAATGTGGCAACAACACTTAACATGGAATTATTCTGAGCCAAGGCTCATTGCACTTGGAGCATGAGTAAATCCTCATTTCACATGAAGCACAGGTAAATCTTCATTTCACATTAATTAGCATGAGTAAACACCCATTTCACATGATGTATCATGATACTATACTTCAACCAATGCATTGGATGGCTATAAGGGCGCACCCTTCTTAAATATTTCATTTCATGCATCAGTGTGCCACATGGATAATATAACATGGATTCATAAATCATCACCATTTATTCCAAGATAAAGGAATTTGGAATTAAAACATTAATATTTATAATCAATAAGTAAATGTGTATAAATTTGAATACCCTTGATAGAGAAATGGGCATGGTATTCACTACACAATGACATTGGCTTGGAAAATCGGTGCAATTTCGGCAGCATAACGGCGTGACATAAGAATTCATAAAAATGGTTGATGAGAGAGAAAGGGGGTGTCTCATCATTTTCACATGAAATGGAATGAAATGGGTCATATAGATACATGTCCCAAAAATTGTAATGGAATTTAGTTTATTGATACAAAATAATTTCTTGAATGTAAGTGAGGAGAGATAAATTCCATTCAGAATTCCAGCATAGTAACATGTTTACATGGGAGGCATTTATTGAGGGTGAAAGGGGTATCTCATAATTAAAACATAAATAGGGCAGTATGGGTGAGGTGGTAAACCATACCACAAAATTTACAGTTTAAATTAAACAGACATAATTATTTAATGAATATTGGACAAAAATGAGAAAGGAAGAAAAACCCTTACTTAGAAGTGTGCTTCCAAAGGCTTGAGAGAGGATTCTTGGGATCTTGAGGCACCTTGGGAGGATTCTAGGGAGAGTAGGGTAGAGGTTGGATGAACTAAAAATGATTTTAGTGAGGATGAAGTGGGACCTTGGGTGGGTTTATATAGGAAAGGTGATGGAATTTTTTATTATTTAGGTTTGAGACACCTCATATTAAACTAATACAAACCACAAACTAGCCCAGGTTTTTTGCCCATGAATTTTGGAAAACGGAAGTGGGAAAAATATTTTATATGTCCAAAGTCCTATCATTTTAAAATAATGTTGTTTCTTTTGTGGAGGTGAGTCACACTCCATGAAAACCAATTTAAAAAGACATGATGTTTAATAATCCTTGAAGGGTCCGTTAATGCTTTTTAAAATAAGTCAAACAAACCCAAAATGACATTATTTTAATGGTAAAACGTATATTGGAAGAACATAAGACTCGTAGAATTTTATTACATCACTATTTGGTCATTATGATTTCATAAAACACATAATATATTTAAACGGTATTTAATTTTTACCCAAAATTTTGACTATCTCAGAAAATTATGAAAATTTCACTATTTGATAATTTTGACATCCTGATTCCCAAAATATTATTTATTATATCTAAATAATTTTCTAAATAAGTTAATTTTCACTTTTAAAATATAAACATATATTTTTAAAAAATTCACTAGTTTTGACCAAAATGGTTTTCGAACCTTAATAAAAATTACAATTGCATTCATAGAATTATAAGATCATTTATATTTAATAAAAAATAATTTAATAATAATAATAATATTTTATTAAAATATTATTTAATTAAAAATTCTATTAATTCATCAAAATATATTGCTTAGATGAATATTAACTACAAACACTATTTGTGATTTAAAAACTATTTACAAGGTAACAAAAAAATATGAAAATATATACATTATTATATACAAAAATAATGTACATAACCATAGTGGTAAGGAATTGTTACATAACCCCTTATAACACCCGCATAAGGCCGAAGAGTAAGGTGTAAGATGGTGACATACTCTTGGGGTGGCTCCGATAACATTGCTCGGTTGGTAATCTCTATCAACTTCCTCTATTTATTTTAGGTAGTTCCGCTCGAGCTTAACATATTAAAGATCTTCTTGGGCTTGGTCAAGAGCGAATCTGAAATACACAAACTCCTTTCCATGCTCTGACAAATGGGCTTTTATGGGGCATGTCTACTGAAAGAGGCCTTCGCTTCCTTTGTCTGAGTAAGTTGGATTTGTTAAAGCTCTATATTTATACTAATCATGTGATCACTGTTCAATGGCTATATTAGAAACAGTCACAATTCATAACTGTATTTTATAATCAAAAAACATAAAACCAATGAAGTTAACATTTTATATAAACATTTTACATAAAGAGACAATTAATTAGATCAAGATACATTTCCATTAACGAAAGTTTGGGTTGTTACATTAATTATTTAATTTTATTAAAATATTAAATGTTGATAACACAATAATTATTTAATTAAATGAAATATAAAATAAATGATTATAAATATAATAAATTTATTATAAATTTAAAAAATTATCATATATCATTAAATTTTTAGTTAATTATAACATTTTATAGAATTAATAATGTTACATATTGGAATTACTTCCTTTTCTTTTTCACTAAAGTTAAATAATAGAAAATTATCAATTTTGACATTAATGGTTTATATAATATATATGGTTCCATTAAATGATTTAAAATTATTTAAAGTTAAATATTTTATTAATATAATTCAATTTTCTAAATAATTACATATTTTATCCATTTTGGTTCTATTTTACATTTTTTTATTATTATTGGCCCTTAAAAATTAAGAACATTATTGGAATGGTAATTTTCAAAAAGGGATAAAAGTTTTTCAAAAAAAAATTAATAGTAAAACAACATCCTAATATTGTCCACTTTTTACTGGATGAAATTATTTATTCTCATTGTCATATATTCATAAAATATTATCTATTTAGTTAAATATTAATATGGTAATTACTTTATATGAATGTAATACATATGAAATTCCAAGAGTGCATCTCCCCGCTATTATAAAAGGAAAGCCCCATGAGGTTTTATTCATTTTTAAAAATAATCTTCTTTATTAAATCAATGAAAACAAACCTTAAATACATCTTTCCACATGTCCTAGTATTTTTTAATTGAAAAAAATTATCATAGTAACGCATTTTGAGTAAAACTTCAGAGGTTTTCTCAAGCAGCAGTATCATTCCCACCCAATCATTTTTGTTTATATATTCTTCCTCCATGTACAAATCTTATTCAAAAATTATTATATAACAAAATAATTATATTTAAAATAATGAGATGTAATATTTTAACATCATGAACTATTTCCATCTACTCTACCATAAAATGGAAAAAATGAAACTATCGTACGTGTGTAACTAAAACTACTACCTCACTAACTAATTTAATTTGTTTTCGATAACATAAAATTTCAACTTATTTTAATGATATATTTAATATATAAATATTATATTCATTAAATTTTAATCATTGTTAAAAATATAATATAACATTAAATTACTTTCTTTTTAACTTATTGAAAAAAATGATAACATCGATTGTGAGTATGTGTGCAATATTTCCCCCATGTATCTATGTGATTCACGTTTCATCACCAGAACACATGAAATATATATATAATTATATTAAAAGTAATTATATGTTATTTATTATATAAAACTATTTAAAGATATAAAATGTAAAACATATCCTCTTTCAAAAATGATTTTGCAAAAATGGAAATTTTACGCATTCATATATATAACAAATCATCCCCAAGATAGTAACGTAGTGAATTTTTCATAACCAAATTTTATGTTTTGTTTTATAATTATAATTAGTGTATATACATTTAAATAATTTAGTGATTAATATTATGGAGATTATAGAAGAAATTCCAATTTTACCATAGTCATCACACCAAAGTCATTTTGGGCATATGAGACAAATATGATCAAAAAATTCAATGTAAACAAAATTGATTAAGTAGTTTAATATAAAATTGCAATAATTAAATTGAAATAAAATCAAAAATTTGAAAATTGTTCTTAATAATCTTAATAATTAGTGTATCTTTATTATTTATGAAGATAAATTGTTTATGTGGTGAGTTAGACTCAAGGTAAGAGAATTTTTTAAAATACTCTTTTATTTTTTTTACTTAGAAATATTTATCTCCCATGTAATGTTTTTTCAAAATAGGTTATTAATTCATTTATATAGAAATTAAATAATTAAAAATGGTATTTTATTTCTATATTACTCTATTTCAATGGTTTAAAAAAATATTTTTACAGATCCTTTTGACATTATTTTCAAAGGAAAATATAAATGTTTTATTCTAACATATTAAATGACTACAAAATATCCCACTAACATAACCTTTTTGGTCTTCTAAAAACCATTAAACTAATTCATTAATTCTTAAAATAAAATCCCTCTATCCATTTCATCATTGTAATTGATATTTGAAAATGTTTTTTCAAAAGGATGTGAATTTTAATTTCTCGAAATGTTTTACATATGGGTTATGTATAGATTCTAAAAGGATTTATAATGAAAAGGTTAAATTATAGTAGGTTTTATTCATGATATGGTTCTTGAAAATTATTTTTGTGAAAAAACATTCCATGAAATATTTTATAAAATGGATTGAAAAGTATTTTTTCTTATAATGAACTAGTGAGCTCAATACAAATTAATTTATGGGTTAGCCACATATAGATTATAATATGGATGATCCCAAATAACACTACAATGAATTGGGTAATTATCCTTGTCATAATATTCAATAAGGATGGAGTTTCTATGGAGTATTCTCCTATATATTTTACCGGACTCTAGTTATTTCTTACACTGGTTATGAATATAACTTCCTTATGTTTCCAAAAATTGTTTTTATTTGATTACTATTGATTATAAAGGTTTTATTTGGGAATAAAATCTATCTTTTCAGTTTGAAATTATTTATATAAAACTCTTAATTAACATTAATAAAGTGGTAATCATTTTATCATTTTCAATTTTTCACTAGACTAATAGAATTTTATTTTTTTAGATCAATTATTGTGCTTTTAGTCCACATCCCACATTTTTAAAATGTTTATCATTGGGTTTAATTACTTTTAAAATATATTATAAGTAAATATGGTTGTCATAATGATTTTTCATGAAATGAAAATGGGTTTCATTTTAAAATATTTTTTATGATGATATAACTAGATTCTAAATTGAAGTGACCAATTTGTATAATATGATGTTTTTTGAATGAGTTATGAACTAATTATCTAAAATTATAAAACAAAAATTATCCTTGAATGTAAGATAATGAATCATTGACTTATATGTTAATATTTTCTAATTTATATTGTTGGGTCCTTAAAGAAAAGACCATAAAACATAGTTTTTTCGGAAAATTTACTTTAAATATTGAATTTTTTTACCATATTCAATTATGTAATTCATTATATAGACTATAATTTTATTATGTATAATCAATAAAAAATATAAATTTTTTAAAATAATAAAAATATAACATGATATTATTGTTTCGCGAATACACTTTTCATGAAGAAATAGTATTTTTCAATATTCATAAAAAAGTAATGATTTTTGATTAATATAAAAACATCACTACATGATAATTTTGATATCATGATTGGAAAAATTATATCCTTTTTATCAAATAATATTTTTAAATGTTTTGGAAATGTTTTATAATATTTAATCACTAAAAATAATAAAAATATTTTAGAAGAAAAAATATTTTTGAAGAATGAAATGGCTTTATAAAATACCTGAAATTATTAATGCATTTATATTTATTAGTTCCATAAGATGTATTTAATAAAGATGTTAATACCATTAATTTAAACTAATTTAATGACTATGATATTATAGTGACATTTAAATAATAATATCATTATAACATAACCTAATTCCTCTAAAGCACGACATCTTGTGTTATGGAATCTATCAAGAATAATATTCTTTTAAAATAATGTGTTGTTTGATTTAGCCCCATTAATAAATCTATACCTCAAAATTTCATATCACACTATATGGTGAAAAAAGGAGAGGTCACTCTTGCTTCATTGATTGTTCTAGTTCCCTTGTCACCCATTGTAATTATTTATTTTCCACAGTACTTTCCTTTGATAGTTGTCCTATTGTGTATATCTTTTAAATATTGTGAAAGTTATTTATTTATCCTGATAATAGATACCATTCTCCAACAGTGAGACCTAACACTTAGTACAAATGGGGGATTTAGTATGTACTTCTTCAATTGAGATAAATTGAATCGATAATATAATTATGGTATGTTTGGTGGTAGTTATATTACATATTACATTACTCTTATGTGATTAATAATCTAAAATGTGATGTCTTAACTTATGCATGGCCTTCTCTTCTTCAAAATATTTATTACACACTTCCATGTGGATATGTATAGAAATACATTTTCTCCAACCATAAAGCCCATGTCTCTTCAATGATTATAATAATAGCTCTTCTATAAACTCATAACATACTTGATGTATTTTTTAATGGTATTGAGGTTTTATATCATTTCTGTAACAATTTCATGTCCCAATATATTTCATTCACCAACACAATCCTAACACATATATATTATTCATCTATTTTTATAAGTGGAATCATAAGTATCCATTTATGTTCTTGAGAGAAATCTATAATTGTACTAGAATTAAACTAGTGGAGGAATTTTATCTCATCACTCTTTAAGGTTCATCATGAATTTTCTAAAAATTTCATCCAGTGTATAGATACTCAACTCAGATTGGCCATTAATTTGGGTCTGATAATTCATACTAAATTTAAAATCATTATTTTTAGGATGTTGGAGACTCTTCCGAATTGTGGATATAAAACATAGATTATAGTTTGATATAATCATTAATAGTTTTTCAGGAATCTTACCCACTTCATTAATGCATATCCTAGAATGTAGTTCAAGTGATAAGTCCTCTTGTATTATAATTAAATGATAATACATCATAAAATGATCCCCCATAGCCTATATATTATTGTTTCCTCTTAAGATATTTAGAAAACCAATGTGAATGTACATGATTATGTTGTCTAATTTCTTAATAGATATGGGTAATGGTTTAATTATATTCTTATATTTTTTTCCTTTAAGTATGCACTTGAAAACATTACAGACACATTGATGTATATTTCATGATCTCCCTCTTCATATTTTACCTCTAATAATTCAGATAAATATTCCAATGCATTATTTTCTCACATAATGGATTGAGAATTTCAAGATATGTGTATCATTAAATAACTCATAATTTATATGTAGATTTTATTTAACATAGAGTTGTGATCCAAATCATAAAACTCCTTCTTAATCAATTTTAAACTCAGGTGATTCATCTATTCTTAAAGCTTACACCTTATTTTATATTTCCATATCTTCCCTTTATACATCCATTATCTTTTATAGAAGGCTTGGTTGTGAAATAATTTTAGAGAAGAATTATGATAATACAACATTTATAATTCCCATGACCATATAGTTTATGTTTAAGAGGATTGGATATTTATATATTTTTATGATTGATAAGGTTGTAGGATCCTCTATACATATATCATCTGACACATAATTATATTTTCTAGTAAGTTGGTGTATTGATATTTCATAGTCCATGATCATTTCTAACCATCTTAACTAGTAAATAATAAGATTATTCTCTATGAATACATATTTTAGGACCTTTTATATTTATATATTTCATACTTATCCACATAGAGATATTTCCATGATATTTTAAATGAATATATTACGACATCCCATTTCAGATATGTGTTGGATAGTTATGTTTATTAAATTTCATTTGACTTGAGGCATTATATATGACTTTATCATTTTGTAACAATGCATAGGTTAATCTTGTAACATCCCAGGTAAATAAGGAATATGAAATGTTCATATATATTAATATTTGTGAATTAAATATTAATATTACTTTAATGTGTATGCTATGTTCGATGGCATACACAATACGCAACAACAAGTTTCTTTGAAATCTTACGATGCAATCTACTAATATAATAATATTATTTTAAATAGTAGTTAACACCTAGACGTTGTAATGGAAGCAATGAACATAACTAACTAAAAAAATTTATATATGTTTGTTAGATATTTTAACAATTACCCAATAAATGATAAAGGCCTAAAAAGTGAATGAATCCAATTTTAAGCATAACTATTCAAATATTATTCAAAAGGTCGATTAACTGCCTTGTGATGGCGAACCATTTTTAATCTATTTTCTGTCAATTATATAATTTATATTTGACAAAATAAAATCCTTCTTTATAATTGGGATACCAAAATTTACATTGTGTAAATTTTTGTTATTTTTTTGATAAAGTTCATTTTTTAAATGGTGTATTTTAATTCAAAACCTACGTTTAATATAATTTATTTATAAAGTTAGATTATGTTTTTATATGGTTTTAAAGTGTATTTAAAATATATTTTTACCATTTAATAAAATTTTGGTTATTGGAATAAATTTCACTTTTAAATTGGACATAAACAGGTGTCAATCGTTTGATAGATATTGTTTCATAAAAACACGCTATTTGTCTTGACAGTAGTAATTAATTATGAAATTAATTAATTCAACTTCTATGTTTTGAATTTGATAAAATGGAAATCATTTTTTAATTTGTAATATCAAATTTACTTTGGATAAATTTTTGGTATTTTTCTAACAAATGTTCATTTTTAATGAATAGTGAAAATTGTTGCATTTTACATCAAAACTGCTTTTTCATCTAATTTAATTATATAGTTAGATTTTCCATTTAATAGGTTTTAAATTTTAATTGAGTTATATTTTTATCACTTAATACAATTTTTTTCATTGTAAATAATTTCACTTTTCAATTGGATGTAAAAGCAAGTCAAACTTTAGACAAATTTTACTTCTTAAAAACCCATCTTTGGTTGTGCCAACGAGAATTATTTTTAACATAATTACTGAACATTCTGTGTTTGAGATTTGGTAAAATTGATTACATATTTGGAATCATAATGTCTAAATTATGTAATTAAGAACATTTTGTTTTTTAGACATTATGAATAGTAACAACGATAATTATATTTAATTATTGTGATTAATTAGTAATCATGTAGTCAAGGGTAATAAAATAATAACATAATAATATAAATTACCCTAAAATGTGTCAAAATACTCTTTCTTGAGTCATGTCCTACCATGGGAATATTTTTACCAAACTTGAGGGCCCATGGAGTCACATGGGTGTGATAGTGACATTTATGACTTTATTTTGAAAAAAGAGAAATATAACAAAGGTTTGTATATCCTAAGTAATAAAATTTTAATTTTTTTTACATAAACGATATATTAGACAATAAATATTCATTGAAAAGATAAAAATATTTCTTACATCATGGTATTGTTTTATAATTTTTTGACATTATATAAATAAATTTATTTATGACACCATGATGATGCAGTGATTACCTCATTAATGAACGATTTTAAAAAATGAAACGATAAGTTAAAATATAAGGCATAAACTTTTCAAAAACCCTTGAATGGTTGGTTTTCGAACCCTTATCATCTTATACTCGAAATATATCATTGTGAGACCTTTAAAATCCGAAAACCATTTTATAATAAAGTAACATTTCAAGACTTTCCAAAAGTGACCCTCCTCCCTCTTATAAAAGGCCCCCACCTGTACCCCCATACCCACACTTCTCAAGCCCTTGGATCATCTAAAATATACTCATATTATCTCTCCACATCCCTCTATTACTCCTAGAAGCCTCACTTTGGGAAGAAGGCTGTCCAAGTAATCCTTTGGCTCAAATCAAAATGAGTTACCCGATTTAGAGGTAATGTCTTCTCTTATGTTCTTTTGTTTTATTTTGCTTCTCCAACCCCTTAGAAGCCATTTATTCCTTTATTTTGTAAGCACACAAGTATCTTCAATATACTAAGATGTTTTTATGAGAATTATTAGATCTTCACTTTCACACACCTCCATCTAATGGGTGAAGAACATACTTTTTCTGTGGATGGTGAACCACTGCCTCACAAAACGATGATTGCTCAATTATCTCTTACCACCTCTCATTTTGGCCATTAATATTTCATTGTATTTATATATGATATATTTTTTTCCCTTATTCCTCTTTTTTTTATGTCATACCTTTATGGTTTCCGTAATTGGTAAACGTGATAAGTTCATTTTAGGAAGTCTGGACTACCGCCCCCTCAAAATGATATGACTCGTAATATCATACGTGGAACATATAAAGGACAGAATTTATGAGTTTATGTAACATATATAACATATATATTATAATTAATTATAATATAACTATGTATAATTATTTTTTCATTCCATTAAGGAATGAAATAGAAATGAAAATAGCATTCATGCGTACGTACGGCTTACCGTCTCCATGAATGGTGCATTTCATTTCTTATCTCCAAATGTTATGTACTATTATAAGTACATATATATAATGGAAATATATGATATATATTACATTTAAATGATTAATATCATTCTGGATTTAATTTACTCTTGACCACATGGACAATTTATAATTATAACATGTTTATTTTTTACTCAAGTTCCGAACATCGACAAAATGTCCAATATGAACTCAAACAATTAAATAATTGTTATAGAAAGGTAATAATTGATATAATAGGAATAATAAACTTGAAAAACATTCTTAATCAGGTATAAATTAACTTATGTTTATCATTCAGGAATAACAAGTAACATACGAGTGAGTCAAGTAGGACATGTGGTAAGGGGTTTCTTATCTCGCATTTAATTCCATGAGATTTCCATTGTTAGCCACTTATATATTGATTATGGTGTATTGTTTAATTCCATTTGATATATATTATCATTATTATGTTTATATTAATGGTATTCTATGATTCATTTGTTGCTTATTATCTTTTAGTCATACGACTCGATTTATTACAACAAGGTAAGGGTTTTTTTATCTCACTATTTATTCCCGTGAGATTCATGAAATATTTGTCACTATCACCTTTGAGTGGTGTATGTACTACCCATTATTATAATCTTTGTGTAATATATAATTTTTAATGGTAATTTACATCAACATTGTAACATATTCCTTTCATGGGGTGTACGTTTCGAATGTTACCCAAATAGGTAATGGAACCTTTCACCCTCTTATTTTTTTTTAAAAATGACCTCTTTTGTTATGTATTTTATTTTACATATTATTATGTTGGGATATGTTCTTATATATACTTATTGTTGTAAATTTTATGTCTATATTATGAGATACCCTTTTTTCTCTCATCAACTCATTTTCTGAATTTAAAAGTGATGTCGTTAGGCTGTCAAATTTCTGTAAGGGAACTTCTTAGCCCAATTTAAATTCTTTGGGTTAAACCTCTACTTATTTATTATGTCATACTATGAATATGTGTAGATGACCTCTGATTTTTTACACTTAATATCCACTTATATTGAGTGTATTAATATTTTTCACACATAATTATGTAATTTATTTATCCTAAATCTAAGGATACTGTCTTTGTATGGGTCTTCTTCTCAATATCATTTCATTGAGGCATCTTTTGATTTCAACACAATTTTATTTTATACGGTGTATAAAACCCTTTTGACTTTTAATTTCATAAAAAATGAATATTTTTATATAAATCGTTTTACTAAATGACAAAAGGAATGTTTTTGTCTTACGTATGTGGCGATAACAACTTGTCCATAGCTGTGACCACTATTTGAGTTTCAGCTTCCTCTACAAGCCATAACTTTTTCAAGTGAAAGAAAATACCAGGTTTTACTTTCCTTTTATTTTGGTATTGAAAATGGTTTTGATAATTTTTTGATTATATCAATGTGTTGTATTGATATTTTTTGATTGAAATTTTAAAATGTTATGTTTTCTTTATGCATGTTTTATGTGATACAATTATATTATGGTTCTTGGGAATTGTTTATGATGTTGGGGGGTTCTGTGAAAAAATAAGGGTGGGTGAGCCCGAGATAGCTCTCCAATGCATTGGGTAAAATTAATGAGTTAAATTCTAAGATGTCTCCAATGAGATTTAGGGAATATACTGTGATGGGTATTCCAAATGTAACCATGAAGGTTACTCCCTATGTAAGAATGTTTTGAATACCTCAAATTACCTTTATGTCTTATGATTTATATGAGTTATTCATAAATCTTATGATTTCATGAGTTATGTTAAAAAGCTGAGGCTATGTATATATTGATGATCTAATGTTTTCTTTCTTTTTGAATCCCTTACTGAGCTTTTTATGCTCATTCTAAGTTTTTGAATTGTTTTTCACATGACATAAAGTGGAATATGGTCAAGGATGGGATAAATGAAATTTCATGCTATCTAAATCATGGAACTAGACATGACTCTTTTTTTCTAGAGTTTTTATTTTGTGAAAAAATGGAAACTATGTAGATATTTCTACATTGTAATCATTGAGATGTAATAGTTATGTTATAATTCCCTATAACACTAAACCTGAAAAGATCCTCAAAGTGAATTATTCATTTAATTCATGATTATGTAATGTTTTAAGGTCGGGTCCTTATTGATGGTATCAAAGGTCGGTTTAGATAACTTTAGAGTTTAGGGTATTCTTTAAGCTTAAGTGACATTACCATAATGGTTATGATTTCAGAAAGAGTCATATTTTTTTTAGATAAAGTGAATGAGTTTAAGATAACAAGAATTATTATATCATAGTATTATATGATTATCTTATTGATATACTCACACTAACCTTTTGGTTTTTTGTAAATGGCTGGATCTATCAGGCACCAAAGTAACAGTGGATGTGAAGAAAACTGTGATGGTTTCCCGAATGAGCAACTGAATGATATGGGAGCTACAATGAGAACTCTTGTGGTTCTTCTCAACCAAATATCTGGTGTCATGATTGACCACGTGAACCTTAGTGATTTTTATAAGGCATCATATATCTGAGAAACAAATCCCTATGGATGTTCAGGTGATAATCATAAAGGTAAGTGTGTTCAAAAACCTATGTGTCAAATATGTGGAAAGAAATACCTAGGAAAATGTTTCAAAGGGATAGAAAGATTATATAGATGTGGAAATGAAGGTCATAAAGCAGGAATCAGCCATGGAAAAAGGAAGCATCTAGTTGACTCTAGTAAAGGGAAAGAAGTTATTTCTGAAGGATCAATTGAATTCTTTAAATGTGTTGGGCATGATCATTATTCAAAAACATGTCCTACGAAGAAGT
Organism: Viscum album; assembly: GCA_963277665.1. NCBI lineage: Eukaryota > Viridiplantae > Streptophyta > Magnoliopsida > Santalales > Viscaceae > Viscum > Viscum album. The sequence continues at coordinate 643,114,580 of OY728125.1, read as the reverse complement.
TTTGGGAATGGGATCACCAGGATCGTACAAATATTTGTATTCCAATACCTAATTTCATTCTTATTGAGGATGAAGAAACTGACCATGACCAATGAAAGGTATGGATTATTTCTTAACATATGTTTTCCTATTATTGAATCCTAGGATTTGATTCATGATTTTGTTTATAAGAAAAAATTATCTCAGAATAATTATGAAATGAATGGTTAATTGATCATGAAGAATCTTGAATGAGTAATAAGTCCACATATAAGGGATTCAAGAGTTATGTTAGATTTTAGGATGGTGAAATGATTAAAATTATTAAGGCTATTTTTGTGTGGGATTACATTAGAAGACTTTTTATAGTATGTGTAACCCTGATGTTTGATATAAGAAAATTTTATTCAAGGAATAATTATCTTTTATTTTGTGGATATTGTTATACAGAACCATTTTGATTTATATGATCCTTGAATTTGTGGAAATTACCAGTTAATACATTTTGGGATGCAAAACGAAAGTTATTATAAAAAATTTGTGATAAAATATGTTATTGTTATTTTTTATGAATTTATCTCTATTTGGGAATGTTATAAAATTATATAGTTTTTTAGAAGGGGAAAAACGTGGACCATGTGACAACCCATCGCGTCGGACGAAGCTGTGGGAATCGAACACATAACCAAAGTGAGACTGGTATTTATAGCCTAAAATTGGGCTACGTGAAGTTCCTGGTTAGTATGACTTATTCTATTTAGTTAGATGATTTTATGAATCAAGAATAAGTTGATTTTGGGTTATCTATGCAAATTATTAACCAATCATGAAAGATATTTGATTAGGTTAATTACTTTTCAATATGAGACTTTAAGCGTAACTGATGTTAGTGGGAGATAAATGTTAAGATTTATCTTGGAAGACTATGTCATTAAATCCTTTAGAGATTTGGGATTAAATCGTAGTTTGGATTTCTTTGATTAATTGTATGTATATCTATTTATTGAATGGTCTTTGATGAACTTTTGGTTTTATTGGACAAATTATGGAGATCAAGAGTAGTTTTTCTTTTTGTGAAAGATTATCCTTTTTGGAGATTATCTGATCTTGTACTAACCATTTTGGTTTTGGTTAAGGTATAAAGACATGGGAAATATTTATTTCATCTTCTATGGATTATGTTATTCTCTCAAAGTTGATTTTAGAGCTCTTAATGTGAACAAGTCATCTTGAATACTCATCGTTTGGAGAAAATTTGATTTTGTGTTAGAAATATAGTAAAAGATGAAAGTCTACATGACAAGTGAATATGTTTCCCTATGTTTTAGTTAAGATCATAATAAAAATTCCTTAATGAAAATTAACTTAAAACAAAAATGGTTTCTGTTAACTTTTCCTACTGGGGAATCAAATATTGTTCAAGCCATCACAAGTTTGTGATTTTCTAGTGGTTAACTTTCTAATAAACATGTTTTCTATCACTCTCCATCAGAACATGATGGTTTGTTTTCTCTTCCATAACAATGTTTTCATCAAATCCTAGAATGGGTTATTTCAGGTGACCATTTTACTTCTTTGTATTTATTTTAAAGAGATAGTTTTATTTACTCTTTTTCCGGTGTGGTGCTTTCAATAAAGTTTCAGAGACCAATTTAAAAATTTTGAGGACACAATTCCCAAAAGGGGGGAAGGGTGTAACATCATAGGTAAATAATGAATTTTAAATGTTCATATATATTAATATTTTATTAATAAAAATATTAATATTACTTTAAAGGGGATGCTATGTTCAATGGAGTACCCAATTCGCAACAGTGAGTTTCTCTGAAATCTTACGTTGCACACTAATAATATAATAATATTATTATAAATGGTAGTTAATACCTAGATATTGTAATGGAAATAATGAACAGAACTAACTACAAAATTATTATATATGCTTTTTAAATATTTTAACAATTACCCAATAAAGGATAGAGGCTTAAAATGCGAATGAATCCAATTTTAAGCATAAATATTCTAATATTATTTAAAAGGTTGATTAATCGCCTTTTCATGGAAACCCATTTTTAATCTACTTTTTTTCAATTTTATATTTTATATTTGATAAAATAAAATCCTTCTTTAGAATCAGGAAATCAAAATTTACTTTGTGTAATTTTTTGTTATTTTTCCGATAAATATCATTTTTTAAATGTTGTATTTTAATTCAAAACCATGTTTTAATATAATTTATTTATATTTTTATATTATATTTTTAATTGGGATTAAATATTAGTTAAAATATAATTTTATCATTTAAACCAATTGTGTTCATTGGAATAAATTTAACTTTGAAATTGGACATAAACAAGTGTCAATCTTTTGATCGATATTGTTTCTTAAAAACACTCTATTTGTCTTGACAACAGAAATTAATTATAAAATTAATTAATGGACCTTCTATGTTTTTAATTTGGTAAAATTTACATCATTTTTTAATTTTGAATATAAAATTTACTTTGGGTAAATTTTTTTTTATTTTTCTGACAAATGTTGATATTTAATAATAGTGAAAAATACTGTATTTTACTTCAAAACTGATTCTTCATATAATTTAATTATATAGACATATTTTCCTTTTAATTTGTTTTATTGTGTAATTGAATGATATTTTTATCACTTAATACAATTTTTTTCATTGGAAGTTATTTCACTTTTCAAATGGATGTGTAAACAAGTCAACATTTTGATACATTTTACTTCTTAATAACTCGTCTTTGGTTGTGACAACGAGAATTATTTTTAAATTAATTACTTCAATTTTTGTGTTTGTAATTTGGTAAAATGGATTCCATATTTGGAATCATAAGGTTCAAATTTTTTAATTAAGACCTTTTTGATTTTGTACGTTATGAATAGTAATGCCGGTAATTATCATTAATTATCATGATTAATTAGTAATCAGATAGTTAAGAAAAATAAAATAATATCATAATAATATAAAATGACCCCAACATGAGTCCACATCCTCTTTTTTGATTCATGGCAGTCCATGGGAAGCTTTTTACAAAACATGAGGGCCCATGGAGTCACATGGGTGTGATAGTGACATTTATGACTTTATTTTTTAAAAGGAAGAGAAATATTACAATGTTTTGTAAATCTTAAGTAAAACAATTTTAATTTTGTTTTCATAAATGATATATTATACTATAAATAATAATTGGAAATATAAAAGGATTTACTACATCATGGTATTTGTTTTATAATTTTTAGACATTAAATAAATTTATTTATTTATGACACCATGATGATGCAGTGATTACCTCATTAATGAAGGATTTAAATAAAATGAAACGATAAGGTAAAATATAAGACATAAAATTGTCAAAAACCAATTTTATGGGTGTATTTAGAACCTTTATCAACTTATCCGATAAATATATCATTTTGGGACCTTTAAAATATGAAAAATATTTTATAATAAAGTAACATTTCAAGACTTTTCAAAGGTGACTCTCCTCTCTCTTATTAAAGGCCTCCACCTATACCCCCTTAACCACACCTCTCAAGCCCTTGGATTACCTAAAATCTAAAAATATTTTCGTTCCACATCCCTCTCTTACTCCTAAAAGCCTCACTTTGTTCATAAGTCATTCCAAGAAAGCCTTTGGCTCAAATCAAAAAGAGTTACCCGATTTAGAGGTAATATTGTCTCTTGTGTTCTTTTGTATTATTTTGCTTCTCCAACCCCTTAATCACATTTTATTCCTTTATTTTGTAACAAAAAATGAATATTCAGTATACTAGAGTGTTTTTATGGGATTTATTAGATCTTAACTTACACACACCTTTATCTAATTGGTGAAGAACATACTATTTCTGTGGACGGCGAACCACTACCTCATGAAACGATAATTGTTCAATTATCTCCTACCACCTCTCATGGTGGCCAATAAAATGTCACTATATTTATATATGATATATATTATGTTTATTTTTTCCTTATTAATATGTATTTTTCTTTTATGTAATACCATTATGGTTTCCATAATAGCTAAACGTGATAATTTCATTTTAGGAAGTGCGGACTACTGCCCCCTCATAGTGATATGACTCGTTCATTCCATACGTGGAACATATAAAGGACAGAATTTATGAACCTATGTAACATATGTAACATATATATTATACTTTAATTATAATATACCTTTGTATCATTATTTTTTCATTCCATTAAAGTATGAAATAGAAATGAAAGTAGCGTTCACGCGTACATACGACTTACCGTCTCCATGAATGGTGCATTTCATTTCTTATCTCCAAATTTTATGTACTATTATAAGTACATATATATAATGGATATATATTATATATATTACATCTAAATGATTAATATAATTATGGATTTAATGTACTCTTGACCACATGGACAATTTATAATTATAACAAGTTCATTTTTGACTCATGTTCCGAACATCGACCAAATGACCCATATGAACTCAAACAATTAAATAATTATTATAGAATGGTAATAAGTGATATAAAAGAAATAATAAACTTGAAAAAATTCTTAAGAATTTATAAATTATCTTATTTTTATCATTCAGGAAGAACAAGGAACATACGAGCGAGCCAAGTCGGACACGTGGTAAGGGGTTTCTTATCTCGCTTTTAATTCTGTGATATTTCCATGGTTCACCACTTATTTGTTACATGTGGTGTATTTTGTACTGCCTTTTGATTTATATCATCATTATTATATTTATATTCATGTTATTCTATGGTTTATTTGGTTTTTATTATCTTTTGGTCATACTACTCGATTTATTACATTGAGGTAAGGGTTTTTTTATCTCACTATTTATTCCCGTGAGATTCATGCTATATTTTTCACTATCGCCTTTGAGTGTTTTATGTACTACACATTATTCTAATATTTTTGTAATATAATTTCTTTTATGGGTATTTACATCAACATTGTATAGTATTTCTTTCATGGGGTGTACGTTTCGAAAGTTACCCATATCGGTAAGGGAACCTTTCACCCTCCTCTTTTTTAAAAAAATACTTCTTTTGTTAGGTATTTTAATTTACATATTCTTATGATGGGATATGTTCTTCTATATCCACATTGCTATAAATTTTATCTCCAAGTGATGAGATACCCTTTTTATCTCTCATCAACTCATTTTCTAAATTTTAAAGTGACGTTGTTAGGTTGTCAAATTCCTGTAAGGGAACTTCTTAACCCAATTTCAATTATTTGGGTTAATCCTATACTTCTTGATTATATAATACTATTAATATGTGTGGATTATCTTTTATTGTTCTACACATAATATCCAATTATATTGACTGTATTTATGTTTTTCAGACATAATTATGTAATTAATTAATCTTTAATCTAAGGATACCGTCTTTGTATGGGACTTCGTCTCAATCTCCTTTCATTGAGGCATATTTTGATTTTTACATGACTTTAGTTTATACGGTTTATAAAACCCTTTTTACTTTTAATTTAATTCAAAATGAATCTTTTTTCACAAAGCATTTTACTGAATGAAAAAAAGAATTTTTTTGTCTTATGTATGCGGCGACAACAACTTCTCTGCCGCCATGACCTTTATTTGAGTTTCATCTTACTCTACATGCCATAAATTTTTAAATGAAAAATAAATACCATGTTTTAATTTTCTTTTATTTTGGTATTGAAAATTGTTTTGATAATTTTTTGATTATATCAATGTGTTGTATTGATATCTTGTGATTGAAATGTGGAAATGTTATTTATCTTTTATACATGTTTTATGTGATATGATTATGTTATAGTTCTTGGGTATTGTTTATGAAGTCAGGTGGTTCCATGATAAGCTATAGGCGGGTGAGCCTGACATAGCTCTCCAATACATTGGGTAATATGAAGGAGTTAAACACTATGGTTTCTCCGAAGAGATTTAGGGAATATACTGTGATGGGTATTCCAAACGTAACGATGAGGGTTACTCCCTACGTAAGAAAGTTATGAATGCCTCAAGATACCTTTATGTATTATAATTTATATCAGTTATTCATAAAGTTTATGATTTCATCAGGTACATTAAAAAGATTATGTTTTGTATATGTTGATGATCTAATGTTTTCTTTCTTTGTGTATCCCTTACTGAGCTTTTTATGCTCATCCCAAGTTTTTGAAATGTTTTTTAGAGGACATAAAGTGTAATAGGGTCAAGGATGGGATCATGGAAATTTAATGATGTATAAAGCATGGAACTAGACATGAATATTTTATTCAAGTGTTTTTAATTTGTGAAAAAAATGGAAACTGAGTAGATGTGACTACTTTGTAATCATTAATATGTAATAGTTATATCCTAATTATCTAAAACTCTAATCCTGAAAAGATCCTCAATGTGAATTATTCATTTAATTCATGATTATGTAATGTTTTAAGGATTGGTCCTTATAAATCCTTTCTTTGATTCATCATTATATACCACAAATAGTTCTTCAATTGTGGTAAGTTCAATTTCTTTTTCATTGAAAAGAATATTTTTTATTTTATATGAATCTCTCTAAAAATTTATTGTACAAAGCAAGAGTATCCCCCTTCTATGTCGCATTGGTTAATAGGTTTTACAATCACAATTTGTTTCTCACAAATCATAAATATTGAACACCATGTATATGGAAACCATTAATCTCTATTATAGATGATGGTCTAGGACACACTTAATCTACCTTTATCTTAGAAGAGTCTACAAATATCCCTTTCGATGTGAAAACATTGAAAAATAATGATACTTACATTATCTATAACTAACATTTACTATATAGTGTATATAACTTATAATTTTTAAAATCCTATAACACATTATTCAAATGATCCTCCTTTGTTTTGGATTATATCAAAATATCATATAAAAATTATGAGACCAAAAATGTGGATGTAATTTATAAGGACTTTATTCATTATATAAATAAATATTGATAAGGAATTATTTATTCTGAAGTGAATAACTATGAACTCATATATTCTATACCATATTCAAAAGATATTCATGGGAATATCTTCTTTGTTATGTTTTTAATTGGTGATATCTCAACATAAGGCTCACCCAAGAGAAATAATATTCCACAGAAACTGGATCAAATATGATATCTATACAAGGAAGTGGATACTTATTTATTGTCCAGATTTATTTTTATCTTATGATATTTTTATATAGAGTTGAATTTACTAATCCTTATCCATTAAGAATAGGAATGTCTCAATCCACAAAAAATCACATGGGCATATAAAAAACATTTGCATATTTTCATGTAATTTTTTTATCATAAATTAATAATATCTAAGATTTAGAAGATTATTACAAAGAATATTAATCACCATCCTTACACATGTACATAATCATAGGATGAATTATGATGGGTATAGTGATATCCCATTACTAAATATATATGTTAGATTTATATAAGGACAACCAATCCATGCCTAATATAGCATCAAACTCTACTAAGGTGTGTAATATAATATTTCCAAGAATATTTAGTCTACAAAATTTGATAGGATATGTTTTATATACCTTGGATCCAACAATTACATTTTTTTCTAATATCACAGAGAGCTCAACCACCATGTTTTAAGGTGGTATTTGAATGGTTCTTCTAAACATATATGATATGAAAAAATGTATATAATCAGAATAAAAAATAATGAGAGATATTTCTTAATTAATAACCAGTGTACCTATGACCACCCGATTTTCTGGATTCCCCAAAACTATATTAATAAATTATTATATTCATTACTCTATTGTCCCACAAGGCTATTTTCATTTATTTTCTCTTACATCCCTTATCAAAGTAAATTATTTTGTATAATTCACATTTTCCATACATTTGAAACATTATACCATAAGAGTTTTTTTGGATCTGAACCTTCTATTTTCCAACCTATTCGTGGGATTATTTACATATTTTTCTCATTGATTATATAGATGACCTTTTTTACACACTTGAAGTATATATTTATTAAATCCATAAAATATAAGATGTTTCTCATCCCATACTTTCAACATGTAGGATATTAGAGTTTCTTTCCTCCATGAGATTTATATATTGGTTCTATAGAAGAAAATTCTTTTTTATTCATTTTATTCCAAAGTTCATAAGCCCACTAAGAGTCTCCAATTTTCATTTTCACCTTGATAGGACAAAAAAATTTATTAATAGAATTCAATGCCCTAATTTTTCAAATCAATTTATTGAATTGGTCATTATAAACAAAAAAAGCGGTCCAGAAAAATTTCAGTATTGTTTAAGATGTTGTAGGTGTTCTATACAATACTTGTGTTTTTTTTTCTCAAATAACTCAATAGACTCATCTTCCTTTTTCATCAATCTATGAAACTCCCTCTTATTTGAAATATGGTGATTTTAGTGAAAATATTTATTGAAATGTATTTTTATGTAATCAACCCATTCCATGGAATTGATTTACACTTAGGAATTCATGTTACTGGACAACATCCACCATTGAAAGGAATCCCCTTCAATGTGATATACAGTCCTTACAACAATATCTTGTTTTGAGAATTATAGGATGTACAACATCTTCACAATAGATATAATACATTTTTCCAAGAATTGGGGGGAAATGTTATATTAAATTTAAGAGGGATTTGGTTCCAAAAGGAATCAACAATAAAATCTCCTTCCTACAGAGAAAGAGGTAATTACACATAATTCAAGTTATTAATCATAGAAAAATAAAATAATCTAGTACATCAATAAATATTACATCACCCACTGTAATAAGGTTATGTATCATACTATGGAATCTATCATATTTCTTATTTCATTGTTCATTATAATGATTCCATCCATTTCCATAAATTATCTTAAATAAAGGAATAGTTGGATGTGAATAATTTAACTAATATAAGAAAGATAGCTAGAAAAGAGAATAAATAAATTATAACTAAGATGTATATCCTAACTTATAGGCATCTATGTTTAAATATTTGTTTTACACTATAATTTTCATATTACATTTTCTAACAAACCAATTTATTTTTCTTCATTTATAGGTGTTCGTAATGATTTTGTGAATTTTTCACATCATATACACCAGGAGTGTCAATCCATGTGTATAGTTAAGTCACACTCGCAATTTAAAATAATGATGAAAAAAATATACTCAAACAACTTTTTTGAGGTTATTATCCCTAGATGAATCTATTACAAAACCATGTCCACTTGTAGTATCTTAAGAGACATATATTTTCATAGAAACCACATACCCAACAATTTTCCAAAACTCCATGATATTTTAATTTAAATAGACTTATACATAGGTTTATTACTAAATTATTTTATTAATAATCATAAATAATGACTATAAGTCACTCTAATACAAAATATGGTGACCCCAACCATTTAAACTTATTATTAAATTATTTTTAACCTAATAATCATTTAAATAGAACCAAATGATCAAGGGATATTTTTTTTTGGAATAGTAGGTACATAAAAAAATAATATGAAATAAAAAAAACATCATTACATTTATCACAATAATGTACTCTAAAATCCATTTGATCTCTTACAGCAACATAGGATAAAAATTAATATATAAAGAAAATAGATGAGTTATAAATCATAGTAAGGAAATAAACATAGTAATGAGGAATAATATATGGGTAAAATTGAATAACAAGATATCTTAAAAAGAAGGCCCATTAATTATAAAATGAGATAATTACATAAATAAAATAGTATAATAATTTCATGGAATCATAGGAAAATTGGCGAAAATTAAAAATATGAAATAAAAATTATTCAAAGATAAAATCCATGATAATATCATATGGTGGTTAGTGTTCCATCATAGATATGTTTTAGTCCATAATCTCATACATATCATCTCATGAGACTAATTATTAACCAAATGAATTTCAGTAGTATTTGGAACACATAAAATATCATGTTCATGAATAAGGTTTTCAAAAATGTAAATCAATCATAAAGAATATGTGTATTATTATTTCATGTAATGAAATTAGTTGCATAATCTTTTCTCATATCATAATTAATGAAACTTTCCTAATAAATTCATTTGAGAAATGAATAAAATGATTTTACTAACCCATTAATATAAGGCAGAATGGTATAGGTATACATGATAGAGACGTATATAAATAATTTATAATAATTACATATCTATAATTATTTATAGATAGATATAGAATGTGAATTAGAGAGATAAAGGTCATAACCAAAAAGAAAAAGGTAGTTCAGAGAGAACCCAAACATTATGTCTTGTATTTTATCATAAACATTAGAGACAACTAAAGGATAAATATAAATGTATTATAAAACCTCAATCATATAAATATATATATATCATACAATATTTGATTTCTAATAAACTTTTAACACATTTTTGTTAATGAATTATTATTAAAATCATAGTTCCAGACAACTACTATTTTTTTCATGCTTGTTTTGGTTCAACCGTCTTGGTCTTTGTAAATTGATCATGAATTAATCATCTCTAAGATGTTAGTGATGATATTTATATCATATATAATAATTATATATATATTTATATTAATATTCATCCTTAAACGGTACGAATAAAAAAATTAATTACACCATTCATGGAGATGGTAAGATGCTTGTACGCATGAATATTTTTCCATTTTTTATGGATAAAATAAAAGAATTGAAACTAATGATTCACATTTATATAAAAATAATATAATATATTACATATATATTTATCAAATTCATCATTATAACCATCTATAAAATTCGGTGATGGAAAATGAATTATAGCAGTTCAAAAGGTCGTGCTCTGCCACACACATTAATAGATGATGATTTATCATCGCATTTGATGGAAGAAGAGACAGACATAAATGAAGATATTAAAATAATAAAAAAAATTATATTTTTTATAATAACTTTTAAATTATCATATTTATTTTATATTTTAATTATTCATAAGATTAACTAAAATGGTAACATTCAGTTAAATATTATACCTCTTCCATATACAACTTCTTTTCCTTTCCACCTAATGCACTATATCGATGGGTTTATGACATAAAAATAATTATTGAATGTGAAAAGGTTTTTATTGAAGGTATTTGGACATATATTGGATAATCCAAACAGATCTTGATGTGTGGCTAAAATAGTATAGTATGTTCCCTTTTATATGTCAGGGCTGGGACACTCTCAAAATTACATAAAATATGTAGTTAATATTTTTTATTTGTCATGGAAGGAATTTTCAAGAATTTAAATAATTATAATATAGGACGAGAATGTTTATAAATAAAATCATGAATTTTTTTACTGGTTTAGAACAATGTTTTATACTTATCTCATTATTTTAACCCATATTAACTCATTTTAAAAATTACTATGATAACAATGTTTTTACTCTTTAGTGGTATATATAGTTACTATAAAAGGATAATTTTCCCATAAAAAGGAATTTTTTATATTTTTAAACATATAAAAATAAAATTAATGATGATATCATTGTTATTAAATTTTATAATTAAATAAAATATTTTTTTTTTAAATAATATTATTTCATATACAAAACTATACATTTTATTTGACTTTGATCATAACATGAAAACTATTAAATTGAAATATAATCCATTAAAAAATTTAAAATTTAATTCTCCCAAAATATCCTATGAAAAAATTAATCAATTAAAATTATATTACTTTTATCATTTAAAAAATAATTTATTTAATTTTTCAAGGAATTGGATAAATACTATGTCGGAATTACGTAAGTAATTTTGGTAATTATTTATACAATAAAATTATGAAAAAAAATTAAAAGAATATAAAATATTTAACTTCAAAATAAAAAATTATAACTATAAAAATTATTTTTTTATCCCCATGATAAGATCGTTCTCACTAATGTAAATACTAGAGTTAATAAATATTGACGATGCTAGGATAATCCCACCCGGAGTGTTGACTGATAACTGTACTTTTAGAAAATCGAGGGTTGATTCTAAATTATTCGCAAACATGGATGAAATAAAGTAAATCGTAGAACCAGAATCAATCAAAGTACATTCTAGCTTTGAGAGACTAACAAGAGTACCTACTACCACATCATTTGGCACTTCAACATCAGCTGTGGTGATTATAAAAGTATGTCTTTGTTCCCTTGGTCTTTGTTGAGGGTGATTGTGATTCCCCTCCATAACCATGGATTTGGACACTGATTGGAAAAGTGCCCATTTTTTACACACTTTTAGAATTGGATATTAGGTATGGCCTACTCCATATTACCCTTATCATTTGTGTTTGGAAGTTGATTCATTACCTCACTACGACAATTTTGTGCAATATTCCAATCTATTCCACACTTTTATCACATCCCTCTCCCGAGCATGCAGTTCTCTGAATACTTCTTCCCACATTAATTACATGTGGGACATTGAACATGCTTGCCTCCTCTTCTCAGATCGAAGCCCCTCCCTAATCTTAAATCAGTCGATTATTTATTGTCATTGGATTTATGGGACCCTTGTGTCTTACCAAACTCTAGTTCAACATTCATTACACTTCTCATGATATCCATATAGAAATCATAGTCTCGGTTGGCTATATTCAACCGAATATGAGGTCTCAGTCCACTAAAGAATCTATAAATCTTCCTATTTGGATCCATGACAAAGATAGAGGATTAAATTGAAAGCCTTGTGAAGTTTATCTCTTAGCTTCCCTTAAATTCATTCACCTTCTGCTTCTGCCAGAGAAGCTCCTTATCTATTTGTATTCTCATCGATCTTGGTAAATACATATTGATGAATATCACTTTGAGCTCTTCTCACTCTATAGTTATAACTTCCACTATTGGACTTGTGTTGTTAATCAGTTCCCACCACTAATCAGCTTCTCCCTCTAAGCGGTAAAAAGCCAAGGTAATATTCTCCTATTCTGAATATTGAAGCACAGAAAAGATCTTCTCGATAGAGCTGATCCACTATTCAGAAATCAATGGTTCAGTAGATCCACTGAAGTTTGGTTGCCATTAAAGAATATAGGATTCATCAAAAATATGTTCCCTTCATGGTGAGATCAGTCTCTTAGATTGATTCAAGTTATTTCCCATAACTTGAGTAAGTTGGTTCCTCATTCTCATAATGGATTCCATTCTAGCTTCCATCGGAGGGCTGTTAGCACATGGTCCATTAAGGTCACCATTTCCATGATTCCACCTATTTCCCTCCATTTTATAAAATAATAAAACCTTTGTTAGAATATTATTTAATTTATGAGTATTTTAACTATAAATTATGTAATGTCTTAAAACTTCATGCTTAAACAATTACATTTCTCTATAAATCCTTCATAATAATTCATAAAAATCTTGTGATTAACCAAACATACCCCCTGGGAGTGTCAAAATAGGAGTGATGCAAGTAATGTTTCATGTACCATGATACCCCAACTCAAGCCTAAAACTCCTTGTTAGAGTTTCCACTCCTAGGTACATTTGTGCCAGAGCCACATCCACTTGTTCGTATCTAGACATGGATTTATTGGTTTAGAAACCACTTACTTAATATTTCACCAAAATACCAGAAATCATTGCCATATTTAAACTTTTGTATAGGGATCTTCTTAATGTTTTCATATCCTAATTTTCATAAATAACTAAACTATCCTTTGATACCAACATTGTAATCCTACCTTTTTATTACATAACGTTTCATTACATTTTACAAAAAGAGGATCTTTAATATCTAGAGTCATGGAAGTCAGGAAAAATATACATGAAAATAACATAAATTATTCCTATAATCCCATTATAAGGCTTAATCATATGTTCATATTATGTAGAATCACAGAATCTCATAACCTGAAGACACACATCAAAGGAATGGGTGAGCAGAAGGCCTAATAAGGAAAATAACTGAAAAAGTATACATTTTTTCTTGAGATATATCAATAAGAACATAGAGATAAAGAGGCATATCATAATAATAATAACTTGAAATGTAACATGAAAATTTTTCTACATCATTTTATTTAGACATTCATAAACACATCACCAAGGTCCATCCCCAAGGTTCCATAAAAATTACCAATGATATTCACCAAGGTATCGTGAAACATGTCATATCTAGAGATTAAATTCATTTCCCAATGCATTAGAGCCATATCAGGGAGTAACCTTAATATGTATTTATTTTAATGTGATACACATATATCATAATCTATAATTTCCTAAATAACCCATTGAGAATAAAAATAAATTGGTTTCATGTCAAAATCTTATCATTTAAAAAGTGCTTAAAATAAGATCATTATATCATCTATAACCCATGGAAAGGGAGTGAGGGTTTTATGTATGTAAATTCTAGAATAAATAGATAAATTTTATGCCTTGATTAATACCTCTAGAAAAGAAAATATATTTTGGGTATTCACATTAATAAACAAGATAATTTCTTGAGAAAAAGAGAGAGATTTTGAGACGAAAATACTACAGTATAATGACTATATAACATGGTTTTCAAAATCATATAAAAGAGATGTGAAAAGGTTTATACACTCATAATGAAATAATAATATAGTATAAGGAAATAATAAAATTTAAATAATATCATTTTATGGATTATTTAATGACATACCACATGAAAAGAAAACATGAAAGAAAAGAGAAGATGCGATTTCTTTTATGAAAATTCGGTAGCCTAACGACGTCACATAAAAATTACAAAAATCCGTTGATGAGAGTGAAAAGTGTCTCTAATAATTTGGAAATAAAATATATGTAATAATGATATTTAATTACACACCCCAACATAATAATATGGAATCGAGGAGTCATAACATAATGGAAGTCAGGACTTAAATGACGAGGGTGAAAGGTTCCTTCAACTTGAAGAGTAACTTAGAATGCTTGATGGTTGGGACCTTGCGCACCATGATGGAACCTTGGGAGGAAACCTTGGGTGGTAAAAATACCAGAGCATAATTGATGAGGATTTTTTAATGAAAGGAATGATGGAATGGAGTGGAATTTATAGCAAAATTGAGGGAATATTTTATTAATTTCCAAGGGACACCTCATCGGGGGTATTTGCATATCCATGGGTCTACCAATGGTATTGGCCACTTGGGACACCTCATAGAATATATTACTATTACAAAGTAGTATATAATGATTACAACATTATTACATCATTAATTATGTCATTTAACACACCAAAAATGAAAACGGAATTTTCACTATTCACCAAAAATCAAAACATTTTATAAAAATCCCATAATTTCTCCCTAACCTAATATCGATACACTAAATTCAAAAATGTAATCCATTTAATTAATATTATTTTCAAAATATTTTTAAATTAATTTTTAAATAAAATCATTATTTATTCAAAACAACATCTCTAAAACTATTACATGTTTTGTAACACATTGAAAAAGTAACCAATGTCCCATAAAATAATGGTATAACCATAAGAAAATAAATTAAAAATTTATGATTACATTTTATGAAAATAAATTATCATTTTGAATTATTAAATTAATTATAAAATTGTAAATAAAATATTTAGGACATGCAAAAATACTAAAACTTATACTCTGATCATTTTTTCACTTTTAAGATGACTAAATTGTATTTATACATTCATGGGTAATATTTCTATTTTTTTGGCCAATTTACTATTCAATATGATTCATAAGGTTGTGTTTCTATTCACCAAAAAATTATTTTGTTCTTATTTAAGCACAATTTTCACCCGGATTACTACCATGTGTGGTGGATTATTGAAAATAATTTTAAAGAAATAGTTATTTAATAATAAATTATTTTTATACTATTCATAAAAAACACTATTCAAAAAAAATGTATTCATCAAATTGCAACTAATTAGCATTTTTCTAAAAATTCCACCTAGGTTAATTTTGACATTTTAAATTCAAAAATGATATTTATTTTAACATAATATTTCTCTATCTATGAGAAATATTTTCAAATTACAATTTTTTCTTATAAAATAAACTAATTTTATCAAATTTGTATAAATTAAACATATACTTTATTAAGAAAACCTATTCCAAAAATATTAATGAATAAATAACAATTTTATATATACAAAAGGATTACAAAAAGTAACTATAGCCACGTTACATATCCCCTTATAACACATGCATATGTCCAAAGAGTGAGTCTTGTTGTGGTGATAGAATATTGTGGCGGCTTGAACAACATTGCCTGAGCAGTCAATTGTATTATCTTGAACTTACACTTTAAGCGATTCCATTCAAGCTACACATATTGAAGATCAGGTTGGGCATGGTCCAGATCAACGCCTAGTGATGTAACTTCCTCCCCAAGCTCTGACAGATGGGATTTGTATGGCCTGAGTCTACTGGTTGATGCCATCGACTCTTCTTTCTATTTTATTTAACCAAGATCACTTGTATTTTTAAACAATAATCATAATGTTAATAGATTTTTTTTCAACTTTAATATTGACCAATGGTCATATAATAGTCAAATCCCAACTATATCACTTCATTAATTAAAGGATGTAGTTTTTTGGAGTATAAAATGAAATAACACAAAAATTTAAGATACAAATATTTATCAAAAGAGTGGGTCATTATAGAGAAGGCAAAGTGTGATAAGCTTTGCACAGGGCCAATTGTCTATTCTTAGTGGTGTGCACGGCATGGTCAGAAGCACTGACCAATGCATTTTGGGGGTTCATATATCAATGGTTCCATCAGCTCTGACGTTGGCTTGGGTTATTAGGAGGCTCTACTTGACGTCCCTCATCCTTGGGGACCATATATGGGACTAAAATCATGAAGGTGTTCACTGAGTCATACTCATGATCATTGACTGAAGACTCCTCCATTTGTGGGCTAATTCTAGTGTAATTCCCCATCTATAGGGGCAAGAAATCACCAATAGTACGAGAGGGATTCAGTATCGACAAGTGGGATTTTCATCCCCTTTCACCATTAGCACTTGGTCCCCTGAGATGGCGAAAGCCGGGATATTGATGAAGAAGTAGTGACAAGGGTTTATATGATGAATTAAAATGGCTCAAGTTCATTCAAACGAGCACGGATAATGCCATGGGATTGAGTGACTAATGTGTGTGTTATCCGGTCATCAAACTTATGAGAACCATTGTGAGATACCTTCTTCCATTCACCCTCTTTATCACTATCGATCATTACACCCACACATGCCACCTGTGCTGGGGTCATAACCAATCTGGCTACATTGTTGTTGCACTAGTCTTATAGATACTATTTAAAAACATAAAACTTCATGAGAGTTTTCCCAATGAACCAGTGATATGGGATGTAATTGGGATGATCATTGAGACCTGCCTTTTTGGGAATCTGAAATTCCACTAACTACAAGATTCCATAGTCCAAGGAACTTCCGAAGTAGCTGAGGACCTAGGACTCATTGAATGAGTAGGTCTGGTTTCTTCGATCCATGAAAGGGGATTCGGGATACTAGCCCTAATGAGGGGATAGAGCCTTGTAATGTGGTCAAACCTGGAAGTCTTTACTTGGAATCTGTGAACCATTATGTGGTGGCACCTACCGATTCTGAGGTGAGCGATTCTAATCCTGAGGTTGGTCCTTTGGCAGTTTCCTTCAGTGACCTTGTGGTGGTGTCTCTTTTGTTAACAATTTTAGCTTTCTAATGGCCTATACTTGTGAAATATGGGGAAACATATCTTGTGGGAGCTATGGGAGGCAATAGGCATGCCTACATGGCTTACTGTAAAGCTTCCTCTAGATAGGGAGGGTTATTATAGAAATCCTGAAATCCTCTAAGGAAGTTTTGTGTATTGATAGGAGGAACAAATTCATTTTTAGAAATCCCCAAAAACAACTTGTTATAAGTTGTTCCTCAGTCAATGGAATATCAAGTGAATTTGTAAGGCCCTCCCATGTGGCGATGAAGACTGTGACATGATTATCGACCATTTCTTGCACTAAAGAGGTTAGAAATACTAGTCTTTTAGGTGGTGGAACTAAACATGTAATGAAACTGCCTATAAATATCCTCCCAACTAGATATAGACCATGTGGAGAACTATATGTACATGAAAAATGTGGGCCCTTCCAATGTCTGTACAAAACACTGAAGCTTAGCTACCACCTGCTGCACTGGAGTTCCCAGCATGGGTCTACACCTTGAAATAATGTGGGCCAGATGATGTAGAATATCGCTCATCCCATTAATGGGGAGTAAATTGGATTTTCGAAACCTGGGGGTGATGTAATATCATCCACCCATGCTAGATAAAACTTACCATGAGGTGGGATATACATGTTTCATGTTTCAAGAGCCTCGAGGCAAGCGATAAGAGAAGCCATCGGATCATCCTGTCGAGGATTATTGTCCTCGAGAGGTTCCGTGAACACCAATGCATTTGTAGATTTTTCAACCTTATAATCAGTTACAACGAATCATGGATTGACTGGGGGAATTACTCGAAGAAGTATAGGAATAACCCTTGGGTCCATTGAAGGAAATTGAGGAGGGACTGGTGGAACCTACAAAGTGACTGGTGGACCCTGAGCCGGGTCCTGAGTTGGGTTTTCATGCAGCGCAGGTGGCTTTGGTGATTCATACCAGGGTCTTTTTCTATATACACTAGATTCTACCCTATCTAGCGAGGAAGGGTTTTCAAGATCAATAGGAGGAAACTCACAGGGATAAAATTGTACCTAACCATATCCATGTTGCCTCCGTCTTGGATCACCATAATCTGGTTGTCGTTTTTCAGCACGCATGAAGAAGATCTCATCAACCACTTTTCTTTATTTGGAGTGCCACTAGCATGTCACATCCTTTTCATGACCATCCTTTCCCTTATGCACTGAACCAAATTGGTAGAGGGTTTTGGTGGTCCCATCATTCTCTTTACCCATGATGGGTTCTCAACCAAGATGTAACGACTAATAAGGCACAAGAAGGACAAGTGTTTTCATTTGATGGTGAGTGTGGACACCTTCAGGGTCTCTCAAGTGTTGTGCTACCCCAGTGAGTTGTTCATCTTCTTGAAATCATGTGTCAGTGCACCCTTCTAGGTATATCTTAGGGAAGACCATGATCACTATGATGATATCCTAATGAATATCCCCAATATCCCTGAGTAAACCAAGTTGGTGTGTGATAGGACTGAAATGAATGGAAGCTTACTTACCCCAACTGTGGATCTGGATATTGGGGGAAGACTTGTTAATAATTATTTAGATCACCATAAATCATTGGACACATCATTGTTCGAGGTTTCTATGTTGACTGGGTGATATAGGGTGTTGTTCAACGGGATGTGCGACCAACTCAACTAGGTGTCACTTTTGTACAATGTCGTTGAAGTGTTCCCGGCTCTTGTAGTAATCTAATACTTGAAAAAAACGATGGAAATGAATCATATCTATTGTTTGGTAGAATCACATAACCTCATAATGTATGAAGGATTCTGGAACATTGAATATTACAATTTCCATTATCTATAAAATCATAGGGAAATGGTCCTCCATGAGAATGTACCACAAATATCTCCACTCAATATCTGGATCTAACCCTTGGTTGACCTACTCATCGATTTTGGGCAGTTAATATACCGCTAAAAGCATTAACATAGACTATTTTGAAGGTGAAATAGATTTTGGGGATTATAATGAATGAGTCAAAAAACCAATGTATCTTTGGCCACATTCGATGGACTGTTCTGACTGCATGACCACATCCCTGTAAGAAATGGAACTGACCACCACTTCCTGTACAAGAGCAGTAGTCACCAAAGGTGGTTCAAGATTTTTCTCACCGTCGAACATTTCATAGAGAATTGCTTAATGGCCTCTTGTAGAATTATTGAATGATCCTATAGATGATAGAGAGGATTTTACAACATGACATCATAATGGAGTGAAATATTAAACCTCCTATGTATATCTACAGAGGGCATCATGGATCTGCAGAATCTCACTTTATAGGAGGATGAAGCTGATACGAAGGGTTCCTGACTTAGTCCCCAACATAAGGGATTGGGGTGAAGGTTCCATCATCACATCTCACTCATCTTTAGTGTCTAAAAAGTAGACATTCTTGATTGCGATCTACGACTTCTTAGAGTTCATTCACTGGAAGCAATGACCCTTCCTATTTCCCTGAGACAGTTCTTTATAGAATGGTAGATCTTCGATATGGGTAGGACCTCCATGTGGGTTGATGTTGGAGTAGGGAATACCTCCTCTTGGATGAGCTAGGGTGTGGGGATTAAATAGTAAGACATCAAACAAAACATGGGGAGGACTTCCATAGTTGGGAATACTAGAGTGGGGAGGACCTTCTCTCCGGTTCATGCTGACGTGGGGAGGGACTTCACTCAAGCTGGTGATACTGCGAAGAGGACCTTCACATCGATGGACTAAAAAATGGGGAGAACCTCGACACCTGAGACCAAGAGAATGAGGAGGACCTTCATGTTCAGTGTAAACAATGTGAGGAGGACCTTCGCTCGAGCTGGTGATGACGTGAAGAGTACCTTCGCATCGATAGACTAAAAATGGGGAGAATCTTGATACCTAATACCATGGGAATGAGGAGGACCATCATGGAGGGTGTCAACAAGGTGGGAATTAACTCTTTTCTGATTAATGATGATATCATGGGTACCTTCATACTGAACAAGGTAGTGCGGAGGAGCACCACTATGGTAGGTGGTGGTACGTGGAGGACAGTCATACTGAATGTCACCACCATGGGGTAGCCAGCGATAACTATCATCTATGCTTGTGACTGGAAGAGTCACCCCAATATTCTCAAGTGGTGGTTTAGATATCAATCTTGGCCGAACATAGTGGTTACATATCTTTTTAGTATTCGGGAACTGTTAATGCACGTTATTGGTTTCTTGAGCCACTAGAGTCCTAAAAGATAATGATTCCTAGTGGGTATCTTCCTGATCTTGTGCATAACACGTACATTGGGTCACCCAAACAGGGTCTAGTTTTGTAGTAGTATGGAGCAGCTATGACTCAACATATAGAACCAGGTGACGGCTCTAACGGGGCCTAGTTGGAGCCCAACATGGTAGTCCCATGGCTCCATCCATAGCTGGGAGGACTAAATCTCAATATACTTTTTCAGCCTAAGAGAATAATTCATAAGAGAATTTTCGGGGGAGTTTCTCAAAATGGCGGAAAATGAGATTTTGAAGGAGTGGATCCCTTTGAATCCCTTGGGAACAATAGTGATGATGAGGAATATCAGCCTCCAATTACTGACGGACCATATGCCTTGTCAGGATGACTCCCTCCTGTTGAATATATCAATCTAGATTATTGATCATCCCACCTTGAATAAATTTAGATTATGAGATGGGAAATACATGCCCAATGACTGTGGTTGTAGGAGTCATCACAGAAGAGGGGAAGTTGTGTAGGGTTCCTGCATTCACATTTCCCCTACCTCTACGTCTGTGGGTGAGAGGGGTTTGGTTTCCTATAGCTATAGCTTGGGTCTACAAAAGCAGATAGATTCATCCATCAATACAGATAGCATGAAAACGATGCCCAGTTCCCCAATGTTGTTTAGTCTTTCATGGATAGATTTAATGATCTACACTGACAAAATCAAAGTTTGGGATGCACAATGATTAACTTTCCCAAATCCTAATGAGTTTCCCACTAGAACCACTATCTTCTAAGCAGGGCCTAACCCTAGATAGCTGGACCCAATGACACTCTTATCTACTAATGCCCCAAAATCTTCTAATCCCCATTTAAAGGAGAATAATTCATGTCGAGTTCACTATTTTGGTTTCTGATGCTTTCACCATGGAGAAAATCCATTTTTTAGGATGTGGTAATTATTTCCCCACATTCCTAAGTTATAATGGTGGGAGACATCCATCACATCTTCAGCAATGTTTTCTCATTGAAAAAATTGGGATTATGGGATGTCGGCCTCTCCTTCAATGGATTCCTCCTCGAAATTTGTCACCTAGTCAAAATCTACCTTAAAAAATAATACATTGTTTATGAAACTCATCTAAGTGCCATATCATTGTGGTTGTTGGTCGATTATGCTCTTTCTATTAGGACATTCCAAGGGATCATGTCAATGTAGCAACATTCGGTCAGGAGAGTAGTCACGTTTGGCATCACCGGTGTGTCTAGATAATGGAAGACTACTCCACTTAGATTTACCCTTATATCAAGGCTTGACGAGGACATGTATGCCCGAGGCATCCAATGTGGAAAGTGATGAATTGTATACCTTATGAATGTCTGAAAGGTTTTTCTCTGATTCCCATGTTTAACATGAGTTATGTCACAAGTTTAACAACTAGTAGAGATGGATCGGAACGTTCAGGACACTGATGAGAGTGGATCAGATAGGTACATCCTGAGGATTGAGTACCATGAATGATACTAGATAGTTTAATTAGAGGATTTTGGGTCCCAATAAGAGGTACACCAAGGATTACCATTATCTGAGATTTAACCTCACAACGGATTCCTATATCCCCTATCTGGGAGATAGGGACTGAAACCCATGAAGTTTGTTTGGGTGAGATGTAGAATTAGGAGGTACCCAAAGGAAAATGACCCAATGATATGATAGGGCCTATCCAGGGCTAGCAGTTCATTTGGTTATAATGACATCACCAAGATGTATATGCCTGGGTAAAATCTGGATGTATATAAATGGAGTGTCAAATGGTGATGTGACAAGTGATGGAACTGTGAACCTTTGTGAAGGTGAAAATATTGACATTGAACCAGAGATGGGTCTCTTAGGTATCCCTGTGGTGGGGAATCAATGTCTACATAGTTCAAGGATAGTGGGATGAGTCACTTTAGGAGGAATCCTATGATAATATACAGATGGATTGGATCTGAATGTAACTGACCCCCCCCCCCCCCGAGTTAATGCATGATCTTTTCAAAACACAAAAGATCGAGGGAGAGACCAGGATAGAAATTTTATGGGGGCTTGAACCTCAAGGAGGATTTTTACATATCTTTGTGGAAGGGAATAAAATTCCACATTGTTCTGGAATGCAGTATAGAATTAGGATGTACACAAAGGATAATAACTTGGAGACATGTTGGGAATTATTCATGGTTATCATCCCATCGTAGGAGGGAAACTCTTAGTTGGAGGAGTATGGATTGAGTGGGGGTCATACACATGGTTATATACCTAGGAACTAGTTTTACACCTCTAAGGGGTGGACATATTATTTGACTCCCATTAATGGGGACACTAAAGTTTTCCAGTGTTTAGGGTTGAACCTGAGGGAGGCTTTCTACATACCATGTCTGGGAGACTGGGATCAAAACTCATTTAGTTAGAGATCATATAGATTGATGTCATGAAGGATGAAATGGGAATATGATTTAACATCATACAAGATAATGGTTAACTAATATGAAGTTGTCTGGACTGATGGTTGATGGTCTTAAACCTAAGAGAGGCATCATACATACCTCTCCTGAAGAGGGAAACGATCTATGTCTATGTAGTTTGGTATAGAGGGGGTTGGGGCTTATGCATGGTTATCAGCCAAAATAGAATGTCTTTATCGATTCTTACTCTAGACCCACATGATTTGTGCCCAATGTGTTAAAATAGAGGAATTAAAGGACCTTTCAATCAAGTCATATGAGGTGCGACCATGGGAAATAGTGAGGTTCTTACATATGACTAACATACCAGAGAGGAAATAAGGTATTTTTCATGGTTGGAGGCCTATGAAAAGGAATATTGGGACTTACTCTAGGTGGGAAGCCCAAGTAGGGGTCTGGATATATGAGGAGGAAATTTCCAACATACCTGGAGCGCCCTATAAAAGAGTTTATGGGCATATTAAAAGGTTTCCTGAGATGCCTAGGTAGACAAATCACAGCTGTAGAGGAGGATTGAGAGGGTGCTGGTTCCCATTCCATTCACTATCCCCTCAGGTTTATCACTCATGTTGTGATCATAGTTTAACACCGTGTGTTGATGACGTGGATGCTTGTCAGTTTAACATCATGTAGCTCAGATGATGATGATTTTTTCCTCACCCCTAGGAATTACATAATTAGTGTTCTTTAACCCTTAATGAAGGGGGGCATCAATGTTTTTGGTTAATGGGGTTGGGGAGTGATCCATTGGGGGTCCATGATAGCATGCCTATGCGAAGATGTAATAGTCGTTAGCGAGCAAATGTGAAGAAGAACAAAGTATGGAAACCGACCGTAAATCACTACTTAGGGGGCCATGAGATTGCTTTGTACAAGCCCAGAGGGCCGCACATGTGATGGGTTTAAAAATAAGGATCCCTTTCAAAGAGGGGATTCTTGAATCTTTGGGGCATAGTGAAGAGGATGTACTTCAAGAATCTTTAGTTCTTTTCAAAGAGTATGGATTTCGTGAACGAAAGGGTCTTACCGAAGGACTAATTATTAAAAAAGGAGAATCTCAATTAAACAGAGATTCACCTCATCAAAGGAATCTTTATTTGGATAGTTCTTCACGAAGACTCTATTCTTTGTGATTCCTCGAACACTGATCATATAGAGATTCACTATTTCATTGTCACCCTTACACCATTGTGCTAAACTATTTTTATAATGAAAATTATAATAATAATAATAATAATTTTCACTTCATGTTTTATTAAATTGTTTTGTGTTTATCACTCTTAAAAGAGAAAATGTTACGTGTTTTTGATAATTTCATTGTAGGTGGATGTGATTTGGAGGCCCCAGAGATGATCCAGAAGGAAAATGGGCCAAACTGCATGGGATCCCAGTGGCATCTGTCTAATATTTCGAATATTCTGCAAATTCTGTGTATGAAAATGGAATGAAATTTTTTGGTTTAATCCCAAATATCCTTAGCTACAACTCATCTCAAGTATACCAATCCCATCCATCCATTAAAGGGCCCATACAAAACATTCTGTTGAGGGGACATAATCTTCAAGAAGTCATATGTTTGGTTCTATATTCTGACTATATGCCCATTTTTTATATTTAATGGCCAAAAAAGTCAAAATGGTGATAATGAAGACAAAAAAATCCAAATTTTGTCTTTTTTTCATGTTGAGATAATGGCATATACAAACCCAAAACTGAGACGCATGTGGTATCACAAAAACGGGGTGCTCGAAACCACTTACCTATTTGGATATTAAAGGCCACCAAGGGAACCTTGTTTTCATGATAAAACTGGAAGAAATGCCCTTCCATTTTTTACTCCTAGAAGAGTATCCTTATCAACCAAGACGTTTTGAAGGCCCCTATCCCCATAGGGTGATCAATAATGAACAAGGGGTTCCATCGGAGCTTCCTCCTCCAGTCGATGTCAAGCTAAGTGGTGGGTGATCATTGAGTGGGAGATACACATTTGAAGAAGGAGTTATTCCACATACTTTTCTACTGTTTTGGTGTATATTGTAGTTGGATTTGTTCATTTATATGTATCTTAACTAAATTTGAACCATTTTATTGAAACTCTATTTATTTCATAACCGATTGGTGTGTGATTTTAAGTGGAAATCTTGTGTTGTTTCGATTGGACAACATAAGAATCATATTATTTCCCAATAATCTGAGATTACAATGTTTCTTTACAAAATTAAAGCATTCTAAGGGGATGGATCTTGAATACATGATATTTATATCATGTTTTATTTTAAATCACATTATTTTAAGAGGATTGTGGGTATAGAAGATCTTGGTTAACCTTCAACAAAAGGATTACACTAAAACATAATAATTAAATAAGAACATGGAAGTCTTCAAGTACTATTATAACTTAGTAGTGATCACTTATTTATATCATATTTTTCAAAATACACATGTTATTTAAAATTAATAACTCATTAAATTATTTTACTTTTTTGAAACTATTTTCAAAACCAAACCTCTTTTAGTATTTTTTTTAAAAAACACACTCAAGACCTATCAACGCTCCTTGATATATGACTTATTGTTTGAACTAGAATATAAAGTCTTCATTAAATCACTATCAATTTGAGGTGTCATGACAATGTCATAAAAGTTTTACACTGTTTCTATGGAGTGAATTTATTTTTAGTGCGTGTTTTTTATAATATTTTTGTAAATTTTGTGAATATTTTTTTATCTGATAGCTTTACCTAAATTTTTTTGTTCTGCTTTCTTTTTTACGGTTCGGTGCATGACGCATACCAATTTAGGGGACCTAACACCTTTAAAACCTGAACTAGAGAGGATCCTACATCAGCGACACTGAGATAGAGAATAGAACCCTTTAAAGGAGGGCAGACAAAACATCGACACTCTTTGTGATCCTTATACTTCTTCTGCTAAAACACACATTAAAACTGAATATAAATTTCATAACATGGATGAAAATAACAATAAATTAAATTAACTAACCTCTTAGTGTGTTGATATCCAACCCACATACATTAAAATGCATGGTGAGGCACCAAATTTTGAACTAAAATCAGGTCTAATTAATTTATTACCAAGATTCCATGGACTCACAAGAGAAAATCCAGTCAAGAAATTACAAAAATTTCATACTGTGTGTTCGAAAAAAAAGCTACTAATGTGGATAAAAAACAATTAAAACTTAGTTAATTCTCATTTCATTAGAAGACACTACAAAAGATTGTCATTAATATGTTAAATCACCAA
Organism: Viscum album; assembly: GCA_963277665.1. Classification (NCBI taxonomy): domain Eukaryota; kingdom Viridiplantae; phylum Streptophyta; class Magnoliopsida; order Santalales; family Viscaceae; genus Viscum; species Viscum album. The sequence continues at coordinate 643,087,880 of OY728125.1, read as the reverse complement.
TTAGAGGTTGGGTGGATATGAAATAAACTTTAATTGAAAAATATTTCCCATCCTCTAGAACTACAACTATAAGGAATGAAATATGTTGTATAAAAAAATCACAATGTGAAACATTACATGAATATTAGGAACGCTATAAAAGGTTATGTTCATGTTTCACACACCACCATATAAGTTATCAACCTTTAATTCTATATTTTTAGGATTGATTAATCCATATTAATTGAAATATGATTAATGATGTTATATGTGGTGCAGTAGTGGATAAAACCCCAATTATTACGTACATGGATATGAATATAATTACTATATGTTTCCAACAGTTCTTATAATATTTCTACGGGTTTTAAAGGTTTTATGTGATCACAAAGTGTGTGATTTTTTCATGTGGAAACTATTTATTTCTTTTCTCAAATAATATTTAGATGATGATAATAGTTTTATAGGTTTTCATGTTTTTCATTAAACTACTAAATTTATACTTTTTATATCACTTAATGATAATTTTGTTCTCATCCCATATTTTTAAAATGGTTTTCATTGGGTTTAAGGATGGGTAATAAAAAAATTATTAATGGTCAAAGTCATGAAAAATTATCATGGAAATAAAATGTTTTTTATTTTTAAATATGTATATTATGATAAAAATTGATATTTATTAATTGTGTCCTATATTATATTATGAGTTTTTCAAATATGAGTTATGTACTAATTCTATGAAACCCTATTCTTAAAAATCTCTTTTAATGTAATAGAATAATTTATGGACATAAAACTAAAAAATATGTATTGTTTAATTCATGGCCCCTATAGTTAGTATCAATGGAATGGTTCATCTAATATTGGAGATTAGGATTATTTATGTGATTTAAAATTAATAGCTTTGGATACCATCATGGGATTATAAGTTAATATATGGTGATATTTTAGTGTTTATAAACCCCTTTTTAGGTTTATGTGATGGGATTTCATGGTTATTATTAAATATTTACGATGTATTTTTGGGGATGATGTATATATAATGATTTTATTTAATGTAAATGATTATTTTAGAAAAAATAACATATTTTTTGTGGATTCATCTTGGAATGTATAATATAAACTTTGTGGTTAAATTTTTTATGTTAAATTTATTATGTATATTTAGGATTATTTGATGGTAAATGTAATATAGAATTTATATGGGTATTATATTTACAAAGGAAATTTTAATTTTAAAATGAAATCACTAATTAAATTTTTTAATGTTATTAGTCTCTTCATATTAATGTTAGTTTATCAGGTTGAAAGGAAAAATAACTAATAAAAACTTCTAATACATTCAAAGTTATTTAATCCTCACTATCCTAGATCAATTATAATCAACTGATTTTAAAGCATTTTGAAAAGAAAAATTAACATTAAGAAACTACTTTAACAATTTGACACATTGTAATTTATCTAAAATATTATGGTGTCATTATAAAAAATTTCTTTATTTTCAAAATATCCACACATCCATATCATTTGCCAAGGGAAGTACCACCATTGACTTGATTATTTATTTTTTGGAGATTTCATAATTATTTTAGAAGATTAATTGAATATCAACAACCTAGAAGGATACCTTGATATTTTGATTTATGTTATGAATTATTTCATTATAATAACAGTTTAAAACATGATTGGGTAAATATTCATAAATTATAAGGACATAATTCATAACATATTTTTTTTGAATAATTTATTATAGAATAATTCCACAAATCTTGGTTAATGGTTTAAATTGGAAGTTGAATGAAAGATGTGTTCATCAATGATATTATGATATATTCTAAATATTATTTGAATCATATAGCAATTATCTATTATACATTATCATAAATTTCATTAAAAAAATTTAAACATATGTTAGATAGAATATATTTATTTGAAATGTGGAATAGTAAAAAGTTGATAATTCTATTAGATAAATTTATTGAGTATTAATAGATGTTTGAGGTATATGTATCCTTTCAGAATAATATTTTTTAAAATAATGTTTATTTGATTAAAAATACCAATAAAATTTCTTGAAATATTTTTTATGGTATTCAGAACCATTTGGGTTTACATGATCATTGATATCGAGGTAAAAATTGGTTATTACCTTTTGAGAATATATATTTTATCATATAGATAACCATGGTACTTGAAAGTTATTTGGTGATTAATTTGATTTTATAAAAGGGTCACTATATTTTGGAGAAGATTGTATGGTTAAGGTGAAAAGTATTTTATGGTATTTTATTTCAAGATTAATGAATAAATGACCTTTTAGCGGTATATATGATCTTACTGTGGATTTTTTATGATTCTGGTCATTTTTTGAAATAATTTAACTCTTTGATGATTATATAGGTATGACCTATACAATATTTTTAAGTGACTTTAAAATTTATTTATTTTCCCAAAATGAATATGGGATAAAATCATTCTAATTTTAGGGTTTCAACATTTATCTATAATATTTTGAATAATTTTATGTTTATTTATTTATAAAAATGTCTATGTTGAACTTTTGGGGTTTTTGATGAGTATTGGGTGATTAATACTTCATTTCTTCATATGATGGTTTATTTATTTAGAAAATTTTAAAAAGTAGTGATGAAAAGTTGGGATTTGGATAATTTATAAATATAGGAGTAATAGATTATTATTTTTCTTTGTTATTATGTGATCCATTATAAGTTTATTTTAGTTCTTCAAAAATAAATAATTCACCTTTAATACTCATCATTTGGTGTAAAATATGAGATTTTTGAAGAAAATTATTAAAGAATGAAATTAAAGTTTCTAAATATGTATATTTTTATGTTCATTTTTTGGAGGTTGTGAAATTACTCAACTATTGGAAAAGTATTTTAAATAATAATGCTATCATATTATGATAATTTGTTATGAATAAATTGAATTTTACAAACCACTTTGGTTTGTGGTTTTATGGTCATAATATTTCTCATGATCATTCAATATTTTGGTATAAATGTTATATATCACTCACCATATTTATTTGGGAAGTGAACATTACATTTATTTATATATCTTCAGTTCCCACTAGTGATTTTTTACTTGGAAACCTGGTAATATGTTATTATAAATGGCCTTCATTCCCCTCATTGTCTCTTAACAAGTGGAAATATAATAAATTTTTTATGATATGTGATTTCAAGAAATTCCTTATCAAATTTCAGACCATTAATTAGCATGATAAAATTAAAATTGTTTCAAGACACTTCATTAAATAGGTATAATGTAATATAATGAGACTTTATAAAAATAAAATTATGTTTTATTGAGTATACATCATTCTTCATAAAGCCTAAAAAACATGAAATATTATTATTTAAATGGTAATGATATACTCTAGCTGTTAAATTGGAATGAATACGATTAAATAATTTATCAAATATGCATCATGTTAGTATAAAATTATAATGTATTGATAAAATCTTATTAAATAATTACGAAATTTTTAGTAAAGTTATTTCACTCGTCAAAAAATACGATTTATTTATTTTTTCATTAAATTTTGTTAGAAATTATTATGAATAATTTATTAGAAATTTTTAAAATTAATTTTAAAAAATTATTTTCATTATTAAAATACTAATATAAAAATTAACTTATTGTGAATCATTTGGATTCATTAAAAAATGATTTCTTTTTTTTAGATTATTTTAAATTGCTAATTTTAAAAAAATTCATTTCATTACACTAAATCAAGTAATTTAATATTATCATTTTATTTGGAATTTTATTTTAAATTTTTATAAAAACCATTTGTTTAAAATAGTGTAATGGTATTAATTTGAGTCATAAATTTTCATTATCTTGATATATGTTTACTATTATGCTTCGAAAGATAGTTTTCTGAAAACTCTTTTTTTAGTACATAATGTATATTCATATAAATTAATAAAAATAACTGATAATAAGAATATATTAAAATTAAATGTAATATATATATATATATATGAATTTTAATTAATATAATTATGATTTATATGAAATGAGCCAAAATAATATCATCAATTCCTGGGAAATTTTGTTTCCCTTAAAACAACTTGTTGTTGTGATTTATGAGATAATAATAAAATTAATTTCTTCCACTAATGTGGATTTAATTTTATAAACTAGAATAAATATTTTAAGTCATAATAACTTATATTATTGAATATGGCCAAATTAATTTTTTTGATATTATTTATTTTAATAAAAGAATAAAAATTTATTACAACAATAAAAATGTATAACGAGTTAAATAATAGTGAAAGTAATAAGATAAGGACTAAAAATTGACTCTAAAAATTAAGTTAGGTTAACTGTATTATTAAATTTATCCAATAATCATTCATGATTCTAATATTTTACCTTTTTTTCAAATTTCCATTGTAAGTTAATTTTTAATAATTTTGGTAAAACATAGAAAATTTCACTCTCTTAATTTAAAAACATCTTATGAGATAGAAAACAAAAAATAAGAAGTTTTGAATAAATTTAAATAGTTATTTTATCATAATAATATTATTTTCATGAAGGTAATTTAGTTTTAATATTCATTATTTGTTTAATTTTGTTAAATTATTACATAATGGTAACCCAATAATTATTTAATTAAATGAAATATAAAATAAATGATTTTAAATATAATAAATCTATTATAAATTCAAAAAATTATCATATTTCATTAATTTTTTTCCATTATAAACTTTTATGTAATTGATAAAGGTATATATTTCAATTAATTCATTTTCTTTTTCTCTAAAGTCAAATAATATAATATTGACATTTTTGACATTAATGGTTTCTACAATATATAATGTTATATTAAATGATTTAAAATTCATTAAAATTAATTATGTTACTAAAATAATTCATTTTTTAATAATTTCATATGTTTTGAATTTAGATTCTATATTTAATTTTTTAAATAATTATTGGCCGTTGAATATTAAGAATGTTATTATCGGGGTAATTATCTAAAAGGGATAAAAGTTGTTAAAAAATAAATTAATGTTAAAAAATAACCTACTATTGTCCTTTTTTTGGAACAGATTATTTATTATCATATCATATTTTCATAAAATATTCTCAATATAGTTAAAATTTATTATGGTAATTACTTTATATGAATGTAATACATATGAAATTCCAAGAGTGCCCCTCCCCGCTGTTATAAAAGGAAAGTACTAGGAGGTTTTTTTCACTCTACAAAATTAATATGGTTTATTGAATCTTTGAAAACATACCTTAAATACATGTTTCCACATGTCCTAGTGTTTTTTAATTTAAAAACAATGACCACAAGAATGCATTTGGAGTAAACCATAAGAGGTTTTATAAAGAAGAGGTAGTATTCCCAACCAATCATTTTTTTATGGATTCTTCCACCTCCTACAAATACTATTCAACCATTATTATATTATAAAATAATTATATTTAAAATAATGATATGTTATATTCTAATATCATGAACTATTTCCATCTACTCTACTATAAAATGGATAAAGGAAACCATCATTCGTGGGTACCTCAGACTACTATCTCACGAACTGATGTAATTTGTTTTCGATAACATCAAATTTCAAATAATTTTAATGATATTTTTAATATATATATATTATATTCAAGAAATTTTAATCATTATAAAAAATATAATATATCATTTCATTACTTTATTTTTCACTTATTGAAAAAATGATAACATCAATTGTGAGTATGTGTGCAATACTGCATCCACGTATCTATGTGATTCCCTTTTCATCACCAGAACACATAAAAGATATATATATATATATATATGTATATTTTAATAAATTATATTTTATTTATTATATAAAACTGTTTATAGAAATAAAAAGTAGAACTTATCCTTTCTCCATAATGATTTTGCAAAAATGGAAATGTTACTCATTCATATATACAACAAATCATCCCCAAGATTGTAACATAGTTCATTTTTCATAACCAAATTTTATGTTTTGTTTTATAATTATAATTGATGTATATGAATTTAAATAATTTTCTGATTAATATTATGGTGATTATAGAATAAATTCGACTTTTAAAATAATCATCACATCAATGTCATTTTGTACATATGAGGCGAATATGATCAAACAATTCAACGTAAACTTACTTGATTAATTAGTTGAATATAAAATATAAATAATTAAATTGAAATAAAATCATAAATTTGAAAATGGTTCTTAAAAATATTAATAATTCATGTATTTTTATTATTTAGGAAGATAAATTATTTATGTGCTGCATTAGACTCAAGGTATGATACTTTGTTAAAATACTCTTTTAATATATCACTTAAAAATATTTTTCTATGAGGTCAATATTTTTTAAAATAGAGTATTAATTCATTAATATAGAAATTAAATAACTAAAAAGGGTATTATATTTATTTATTACTCTATATCAATTGTTTTAAAAAAAATCTTTTTACAGAACCTTTTGACATTATTTATAAAAGACAGAATAAATTTTATATTATAACGTTTTAAATGACTATGAAATTTCCCACTAACATAACCTTTTTTTGTGTTCTTGAAACCATTAAAATAAATCAATAATTCTTAAAATAAAATCCCTCTATCCATTTCATTTTTGCATTTGATATTTTAAAATGTGTTATCAAAAGGATGTGAATTTCAATTTCCCAAAATGTTTTACATATGGGTTAAAAATAGATTCTAAACGGATTTATAATGAAATTTTTAAAGGATGTTATGTTTTATTCATGATATGGTTATTGAAAATTATATATGTGAAACATCTTTCCCTGAAAAGTTTTATAAAATGGGTTGAAAACTATTCTTTCTCATAATTAATGGGTGAGATCGATTCAAATTATATGACAGGTTAGCCCAATATATATTATAATATGGATGATCCCAGATAGCACTCCAATAAATTGGGTAATGATCCTTGTCATCAGATTCAATAAGGATGTAGTGTCTATGGATAATTCTCTTATATATTTAATGGGACTCTAGTTATTACTTACACTGGTTGTGAATATTACATATTTATGATTCCAAAATAGTTTTTATTTGATTTTTATTGATTTTAAAGAATTACTTTGTGAATAAAATAGATTTTGTTAGTAGGAAATTATTTATATAAAACTCATTATGAACATTTGTAATGTGGTAATCATTTTTTCATTTTTCAATTTTTTCACTAGACTATTTGATTTTATTCTTTTTTACATCCCTTATTGTTTTTTTGTGCACATACCACATTTTTAAAATGTTTTTCATAGGGTATAATTATGTTTAAAGACAAGTAATAAGTAAATATGGATGTCACAATGATTTTTCATAAATAGAAAATGTGTTACATTTTAAAATATTTTATGATGTAATGTCTAGATTCTAATTAAAAGTGACCAATTTGTATAATATGATCTTTTTAATGAGTTATGATATGATTATAAAAAATTAGAAAACTAAAAGTATCCTTTAATGTAAGATAATGAATCATTGACTTCAAAGTCAATATTTTTTCATATATATTGTTGGGTCCTTAAAGAAAACACCACAAAACAATGTTTTTTTGAAAAAATACTTTTTAAATATTGATTTTTTTACAATATTCTGGTATGAAAATCATTTTATAAACTATAATTAGATTATGAATAATAAAATGGAATTATAGAAATTTTTAAAATAATAAAAATTTAATATGAAATTATTTTTTCGTGAATACACTTTTCATGAAAAAAATAGTATTTTTCTATATTCATAAAAAGATAATGTTTTTAGAATAATATAAAAACATCGCTACATGGTAATTTTTATATGATTATTTGAAAAATTATATCATTTTTAGAAAATAATATTTCTAAAAGTTTTGGAAATGATTTATAATATTTACTCCCGAAAAATAATAAAAAATATATTAGAAGAAATAATATTTTTGAAGAATTAAATGGATTTACTAAAATACATGAAATTATTAACACATTTATATTTAGTTGATCCTTAAGATATTTTAATAAAGAAGTGAATACTATTAATTTCAACTAATATAATGGATATGATATTATGGTGATATTTAAAAAATAATATTTTTAGAACATATCCTCACTACTCTAAAACTCAATGTCATGTGTTATAGTAGCTATCAAGAAAAATATTATTTTAAAAAAATGTGTTGTTTGATTGGTCACCGATAATAAATTTATACATCAATATTTCACATTACATTATATGATGAAAATTGGATAGGGTATTACAACTTTAGGGAATCTTCCAGTTCCCATGCCACCCATTGTAATTATCTATTTTCCATAGTAAATTTCTTTTGTTAATTGCCTTGTTGTGTATATATTTTCAACATAGTGAAAGTTACTTATTGTTTTCTCCTCATAAGAGATACCATTTTCCTACTATGAGACCTAATATTCTCTACATGTGAGGGATTTAGTATGTGCTTCTGCAAGTGGGATACATGGAATACATAAAATAAATGTGGTGTGTTTGGTGGTAGTTATAGTATGTAGGAAAATACTATTATGTGATCAATAATATAAAATGGGATGTTTTAACAAGGATAGAGCCTTATCTTCTTCAAAAGTTTTCATATACACTTCCATGTTGATATGTAGAGAAATACATTTTCTCCAACAACAAACTTCATCTCTCATCAATGATTATATTAGTAGCTCTTCGATCATCTCATAGCATACTTGATGTGTCTTTAATTGTATTGAATATTTCTATCATTTCCTTAACCATTTCATGTCCCAATATATTGTGTTCACCAACACTATCTAAACACACATATATTGTGCATATATTTTCATAAGTGGAATCATAAGGATACATTTGAATTCTTGAGTGAAATGTATTATTATACTATAATTAAACCAGTAGAGGATTTTTATCCCATCCCTCTTAATGGTTAATCGTGAATTTCCTATAAATTTCATTATGTGTATGGAAATTCTACTCATATTGACCATCATTTTGGGTGTGATAATTCATATTGAATTTCAATTCCTTATTTTTAGCATGTTGGATACTCTTGAAAATCATGGATGTAAAAAGTAGATTATAGTTGGATATAATCATTAAATGTTCTCCATTCATCCTACCCACTTCATTGATGCATATTCTAGAATGTTGTTCAAGTGATAAGTCCTCTTGAATTATGATTAAGTGATAATAAATCATAAAATGATCCACCATATCCCATATAGTATTTTCTTCCTCCTAATGTATTTAAAAAACCAATTTCAATGTCCACAGTTATGTTTTTCTTATTTCCTCATAGATATGGGTAATGGTTTCATTATTTTCATATATTATTTCCTTTCAATATGCACTTGAAAACATTCCAGACAAATTGATGTATATTTCATGATCTCCCTCTTCATATTATACTGCTAATAATTCTAATAGAGATTCCAATTCATTTCTTTGTCACATAGTGGTGTGATAATGTCAAGATATGTGTATCACTCAATAACTCATAATTTATATCTAGATTTTATTTAACATCAAGTTGTGATCCCAATCATAAAACTCCTTATTCATCAATTTTTAACTCAGGTGATTCATCTATTCTTATAGTTTACACCTTCTTCTATATTACCATATCTCATCTTTGAACATAAATTTCCTTTTATTGAAGGATTGGTTGTGAAATAATTTAAGAGAGGAATCATGATATTATTTCATTTATGATCCCCATGATCATACATTTTATATTTGAGAGGATTAGATATTTTAATATTTTTATGATTGATAAGGTTGTAGGATCCTCTATAAATAGATCATCTGACACTTAATTATATTTTCCAGGAAGGTAGTGTATTGAGATTTCATAGTCTATGATCAATTCTAACAATCTTAACTAGCGACTATCAGGATTATTCTCTATGAATACATATTTTTGGCCCATTTATATTTATATATTTCACACATATCCCCATAGAGATAATTCCTTAATATTTCCAATGAAAATATTACAACATCTAACTCTAGAAATGTGTTGGATAGTTAAGTGTATTAAATTTCAATTAAATTGAGGCTTTAAATATGACTTTATCAGTCTGTAACAATATATAGATTAATCATTTCATTTATTCATCATTGTATGCCATGAGTATTTCTTCAATTGTGGGAAGTGCGTGTACTTTTTTAGTGATAAGACTATTTTTCATTTCTATGATTCTCTCTTAAAATTAATTGGTCAAAACAAGAGTCTACCCCTTATATGTCACCTTGGTTAATATGTTTAAAAATAACAAGTTCTTTCTCACAAATCATCGATATTGATCAAAATTTCTAAGGAAACCACTAATCTCTATTACAAATAATGGTCTAGGACACACTTAATCTACCTTTATCCTAGAAGATACTACAAATATCCCTTTTGATGTGATAACATTCCAAAATAATGATACTTACTCTATCTAAAACTATCATTTACTATATAGTGTATATACCATCTCATTTTTAAATGACTATAACACTATATTCCAATAATCCTCCTTTTTTTGTATTATATCATAATATCATCTAAAAAGTATGAGAAACAAATGTGGAGGTAACTTATAAGGACTTTATTCATTATATAAAAAAACATTGATGAGGAATTATTGATCCTGATAGCAATCACTATGAACTCATATACTCTATACATTATTTGGAAGGTATTCTTGGGAATATCTTCCTTCTAATGTTTTTAATTGGTGACTTCTCAATTGAAGGCCCACCCGAGAGAAATATTATTCCACACAAAGTTGATCAAATATCATATCTATACAAGGAAGTGGATACTTCTTCTTTGTCCTGATTTATTTTGATCTTTTTATATTTTTATATAGAGGCACATTTACTAATCCATATTCTTTAATAATATAACTATCTTAATCCAAAAAAAATCACATTGTCATGGAAAAAACGTTTTTATATTTTCTTGTAAATGTTAATCATCATAAATCAATAATATCCACGATTTAAAAGATTATTATAAATAATATTCATCTTTATCCTTACACATGTACAGAATCATATGATGACCCGATATGGGTAGTGTGATATCCCATTACCAATAATTTATGTTGTATTTATATAATGACAACTAATTCGGGCCCAATATAGCATCAAACTCTACTAAAGTGTGTAATATAATATTTCCAAGAATTTTTAGTCCACAAAAATTGATAGGATATGTTTTACATACCTAGGATGTTACAATTACATTATTTTATATTATCACAGAGAGCACAACCACCATGTTTTAAGGTGGTGTTTTAATGGTTCGTTTAAATATATATGATTTGAAAAATACATATAATAAGAATCAAATATAGTGAGAGATATTATTTAATTAATAACCAGTGTACCTATCACCACTCCATTTTCTGGATTCCTGAAAACTATATTTATAACATATTATATTAATTAATCCACTATCCCACACGTTTATTTTCATTTATTTTCTTTGACATTCCTTGTATACGGGAATTATTTTGTATAATTCACATTTTCCATACATTTTAATCACTATACCACAAGAATTTTTTTGATCTGAACATTCTATTATCCAACCTATTCAGGGGATTATTTACTTCTTTTTCACATTGATTATATAGATGACCTTTTTAACACACCTGAAATATATCCCAGTTAACTCCATATAATATATGATATTTTTCATTTAGTGATGTTTCGGTGGTGTTTCTACCGATAACAATTATAGATTTCTAAGAACCTATACTTGTGAAACGGTAGCAGTCTTATCTAGGGAAACTTTTCTTCTGGGAGACATGGGAGGCAATAGGTGTGCCTACTTGGCTTACTATAAATCTTCCTCTAGACGTTGAGCCTTTTTAGTGAAATCATGAAATCCTCTAGGGAAGTTTTGAGTGATCAGATAAGAAACCACGTAATTCTTAAAATACACCCATAAACTTTGTTAGAAGTTGTTCCTCAGTCAGTGGCATATAAATTGATCTTGTGAGGCCCTCCAACCTGGTGATAAAGACTATGAATTGATCATCCGACATTTTCTTGCACATAAGAGGTTATAAATTCTAGTCTTTCAGGTGGTGGAACTGATTTGGTAAAGAAACTGCCTATGAAGATCCTCCCAACTAGATATGGACTTTATGGGAAACTGGATGTACAAGAAAAATGCAGGACCTTCTAGTGTCTATACAAAACATTGAAGCATATATTCCTCTTGCTACACTAGGTTTCCCAGCATGAGTTTGTACCTTGAAATAAAGTGGGACAAATGATGTAGAGAATCATGCATCCCATTAATGGGGAGTAAATATGATTTCTGAAACCCGGGGGTGATGGAATATCATCTACCCATGCTAGATAAAACTTACCATGAGGTGGGACAGACATGTGTCATGTTTCATGAGCCTCAAGGTGAGCAATAAGATAAGCCATTGGATCATCTTGTCTCGGATTACTGTCCTCGAGAGGGTCCCTGAACACCAATTCATTTTCATAATTTTCAACCTTGTAAACAGTTTCAATTGATCATGGAGAGACTGCTGGAATTACTTAGAGATGTATAGGAATAAACCATGGGGCCATTGAAGGAAATTTAGGAGTGAATGGGGAAACATGCAGAGTGACTAGTATAACCTAAGCTGGGTCCTAAGGTGGGTTTTCACGCATCTCAGGTGTCTTTGGTGATTCATATCAGTGAATTGTTCCACAAACACTAGATTCTACCCTGTCGAACTAGGAAGGTTTTCCATGATCAAGAGGAGGAAACTCACCGGGATGAAATTATACCTACCCATATCCATGTTTCCCCGGTCTCAGATCACCATAATCTAGTTGTCATTTTTTATCATGCTCGGTGAGGATCTCATCAACCATCTTTCTCAATTTGGAGAGCTACTAGCACATCGCAGCCTTCTCATGATCTTCCCTTCCCTTATGCACTGAACCAGATGGGTTGACAGGTTTGGTGGTCCCAGTGTTCTCTTTACCCTTGATGGAGTCTCGTCTAAGTGGAAATGATTCATAAGGCACAAGAAGTCCAAGAGTCGACATTTTATGGGGTGTGTGACTCCTGAAGAGTATGCCAGGTGATGTGTTACCTCAGTAATCTATTCATCTTCTTGAAATCATGTGTCAGTGCCCCCTTCTAGGTATATCTCAAGTAAGACCATGATCACTATGATGATGCCCTATGGAATATCCCTAATATCCCAGAGTGAACCAAGTTTGTGTAGGATAGGACTGAAATTAAGGGAAGCATACTTCCCCCAACTATGGATCCAGATATTGGTGGAAGCCTCCTTAATAATTATTCAGAGCATCATAAATCATGGGACACATCTTTGTTTGAGGATTCGATGTTGACTGTGCAATATAGGGTGTTGTGCAACGAGATTTTCGACCAACTCAACTAGGTGGAGCTTTTGGAAAATTTTGTTGAAGTGTTCTCGGCTCTTGGGGTAATCTAATACATGAAAATGGGGATGGAAATGCATCATCTCTATGGTTCTGAATAATCACAAAACCTCACCATGTGTGAGGGATTCTAGAACATTGAAGATTACAATTTCTATTGGCCAGAAAATTATATGGAAATGGACTTCCGTGAGAATATCCCACAAACGTTTCCACTCAGTATCAGGATCTTAGGCTTGGTTGACCACCTTATCTATTAGGGGTGGTTAATGGACCTCTAGCAGCATTAACGTAGACTGTTTCGATGGTGAACTAGATGGTGGAGTGTATGACACACGAGTCAAAAAACCACTATATATGGGGCTGCTTTCCAGGTTCTGTTCTGACTATACCACCACATTCTTGTAAGAAGGATAAATGACCACCGCTTCTGGTACAAGAGTGGTAGTCATTAAAGGTGGGTCATGATGGTGTTCATCGTCAAACATTCCCTAGACCATTTTTCCATGTCCTCTTGTAGAATTAGAAATGATATGAGAGATTATAGGGAGGATTGTATAACAAGGCCTCAGAATGGAGCCAAATATTACTCTTCCTACATATAACTGCGGAGGGCATCGGGGATATGTTGCATCTCAAATTCTAGGAGGATAAAGATGATACACCAGGTTCCTGACCCAGTACCCGACATAGATGACTGTGGTGAAGGTTCCATCATAATATCTCACCCCCCCTTTATTGTCTAAAACCCATAAATGCTTGATTGCGATCTGAGGCTTCTTAGAGTTCGTTCCCTAGAAGCGATGACCCACCCTCTTTCCCTGAGACAGATCTTTAGAGAATGTTATATCTTTGATATGGGGAGGACCTCCATGTGGGATGATGTTTGAGTAGGGGAAACCTCCTCTTGGATGAGCCAGGGTGTTGGGATTACCTGGGAATATGTCACACAGAACCTGGGGAGGACCTCCGCGGTTAGGAATAGTAGAGTGGGGAGGACCATTTCTCTAGTTCATTCTGACGTAGGGAGGGCCTTCGCTCAAGTTGTTGATGATGCGAAGAGGACCTTCACATAGATGGACTAAAAATGGGGAGAACATTGATACCTGAGACCATGGGAATGAGGAGGACCTTCATGTTGGGTATCAACAGGGTGAGGAGGACCTTCGCTCAAGCTGGTGATGACGTGAAGAGGACATTTGCATTGATAGACCTAAAAATAAGGAGAATCTTGATACCTAATACCATGGGAATGTGGAGGACCATCATGTTGGGTTTTAAAAAGGTGGGTAATAACTCTACCCTGATCAATGATGATATCATGGGGGACCTCCATACTAAACATGGGATTAGGTAGGAGCTCCACTCTGGTTGGTGGTGGTATGGGGAGGACATTTATACTAAATGTCACCATCATGGGTCGGCCTGTGATAACAGTCGCCTATGACTATGACTGGAAGAGTCACCCCAGACTTCTCAAGGAGTGGTTGGGATCTCAATCCAGCTCGAAAATAGTGGTTACCCTTCTCTATAGTAGTAGGTAACTGTTAATTCACATTGGTGGTTTCTTGAGCCATAGGAGTCATAAAAGATAATGAATCCCAGTGGGAATCCTCTTGATCTTACACCAAACATGAACATTGGGTCACCCAAACTAGGCCCGGTTGTGCAGTAGTATGGACCACCTATACCTCATCCTATGGGACTAGGTGAAGGCTTTAACATGGCCTGGTGGGATCCCATCTTAGTGGTCCCATGGCTATTGTCGTAGCTGGGAGGACTGAAACTCCCCTTACTTTGTCATCCTAAGAGAGTAATTCATATGATAATTCTGGGGAAAGTCTCTCAAAATGGTTGAACGTCATATTTTGTTGGAGTGGCTCCCTACACATCCCTTGGGGACAATAGTGATGATGAGGAATAGAAGCCTCCAATTCAGGATGGACCATATGACTTATTGGGATGGCTCCCTCATGTTCACATTGTCAAACAATAGTATTGATCATCCTACACTGAATAAAGTCAGATGGTGAGATGAATCATGGATGCCCAGTGACTGTGGATGTAGGAGTCATCACAAAAGAGGTGAAGTTGTGTGGGGTTTCAGCATTCACGTGGCCCCTACCATTGCATCTGTGGACGAGAGGTGTTTGGTTTCTTGCAGTTGTAGCATGGGTCTAGAAAAGTAGGTAGATTCAGCCATCTATACAGATAGCAGGACAATGATGCCCAATTCTCCAATGTTGTTCAGTCCTTCATGGATAGATATAAAGATCCACACTGACAACTTCAAAATCCGGGATGCACAACTATTAACTTCCCAAAATCCTGTTGAGTTTCCCAAAATATGATCCATCGACTTAGTGGGACATAACACCATATATCTGGATCTAGTGACACTTTTATCTACTAATGCACCAAATGCTACTAATCCCCATTTCGAGGAGACTAATTCACTTTGAGTTCACCATTTTGGTTTCTGATGCTTTCATCAGGGAGCACATCAATTTTTGTGGATGTGGTAATTATTTCACCACATTCTTTCTTTCTAATGGCAGGAGACATCTATCACATCTTCAGAAATGTTTTCACCATGATAAAAATGGTATTATGGGATGTCGGCCTCTCCTTCCATATATTCCCACTCGAAATTCATCATCTAGTCCGTATCTACCTTAAAAATTAATACATTGTTCATGAAACTATTCCAGGTGACATATTTTGTAGTTTTTTGTTGATTATGTTGTTTTTATCAAGACTTTATAAGGGATCGTGTCATTGTAGAAACCTTCAGTTAAGAGAGTAGTCATGTTGGGCATCACCAGTGTGTCGGGACACTGGAACACTGCTCCACTTGGATTTACCCTTATGATAGGGCTAGTCGAGGACATGAATTCCTAAGGGATCCAATATTGATATTGGGGAATCATATGCCATATAAATGTCTAAAAGTTTTTCCTCTACTTCCCATGTTTAACATGAGGTGTGGCACAAGTTTAACATCTAGTATAGATGGATCATAATGACTAGGACACTTGTGAAAGTGGATCAGATAGGTACGTCAATAGGATTGAGTACCATGAATGTTACTGGATGGGTTACTTAGAGGATTTTGGGTCCCAATAAGAAGGACACTACGTTTTACCATTGGCTAGGATTTAACCTCACAATGGATTCCAACATACAGTATCTATGATACAGGGATCGAAACACACATAGTTTGTATCGATGATACATATAATTAGGGTGTACCCAAAGAAAAATGACCCAATGATATGATAGGGCTTATGTAGGGCTAGCAGCTCATATGGTTATAATGTCTTTACCAGGATCTAGAGGCTTTGATAAAAATCAAGATGGATATAAATGGATTTTCTAAAGGTGAATTGACTAGGGATGGAACCGAAAACCTTTGTGAATGTGAAAGTATATGGATTGAACCATATAGAGGTCTCCTATGTATCCCTTTGGTGGGGAATCAATGTCAACATAGTTCTCAGGATAGGGGGATGAGTCACTTGAGGAGGAAACTTGTGATACTGTATAGATAGATTGGACCTAAAGGTGGATGAACCCCCTGAGTTAATGCATGATCTTCCAGAAACACAAAAGAACGATGGAGAGACCAATATGGGAAATGGGTGAGGGGCTTGAACCTTAGGGATTTTTTTACGTATCTCCATGGAAGGGAATCAAATTCCACAATGTTCCAGAATGCGGTATAGAATTATTATGTACAAAAATGACAATAACATGTAGAAATTTTGGAGAATATGCATGGTTAGCATCCCAATGTAGGAGGAACACTCTTGGTTGGAGGATTATGGAGTGAGTGGGGGTGATACGCATGGTTATATACCTGGTAACTGTCCGGACACCTCTAGGGGGTGGACATAGGATTTGGGCCCCATCAAAGGGGACACTAATGTTTTCCAATGTTTATGGTTGAACCTCAGGGAGACTCCCTATGTAACTCGTCTGGGAGACTGAGATCAAAACCCATTTATTTTGAGATCATATAGTTTGATGTCATGCAGGATGAAATGGGCATATTATTTAACATCATATGAGAAAAGGTTAAACTGACATGAAAAGTTCTAGACCAATGTGTGATGGTATTAAACCTCATAGGAGGCATCATACATACCTATCTTGAAGAGGGAAAATATCTATGTCCATGTATTTTGGTAGAGAGGGGCTTAGGGATTATTCATGGTTAGCAGCCCAAATACAACATCTTCACCGATTCTTACTCCAGGACCACATGATTCATGCGTAGTGTGAGAAACAATAGGTAGTAAGGGACCTTTCGATCAAGTCGTAAGAGTTGTAGCTATGGAATATGGTGTGGTAATTACACACTCCCAACTTCCCAAAGAGGAAATAAGGTATAGTTCATTATTGGAAGCCTATAAAAAGGAAGATTGGGACTTACAAAAAGAGTTTTGGGGCATACACAAAGGCTTCCTGAGATGCCTAGGCTGAAAAAGCACAGTTGGGAGAGGAGGAGTGAGTGTTCTAGTTCCCATCCCTTTCACAGTCTCCTCAGGGTTATCACTCATGTTGTGATCATAGTTTAACATTTTTTGTTGATGACGTGGATGCATGGTAGTTTAACATCATGTAGCTCAGATGATAAAGATTTTTTCCTCACCCCTAGAAATTACATAACTGGTGTGCTTTAACCCGTAATAAAGGGAGGGACCCATCAATATCATTTGTTAATGGGGTTGGGGAGTGATCCATTGGGGGGGTCCATGATAGCGTGCCTATTCGAATAAGTAATAGTTTTTAGCGTGTATATGTGAAGAAGCATAAGGCATGGAAACACACCATAAATCACTACTTAGGGGGCCTTGATATCGCTTCATACAAGCCTAGAGGGATGAACTGGAGATGAGTTAGCAAAGAAGGATACCATTCAAAGAGGGTATTCTTGAATCATCGGGGATTAGTGAAGAGGATAGACTTCACGAAGCATTACTTCTTCCTGAGGAGTATGGCCTTCGCAAAGGAAATGATCTTCAAAAAGGACTGATGATTCAAAAAGGGAGGATCTAAATAGTACAGATCTTTACCTCATCAATGGAATCTTTATTTGGATAGTGCTTCACGAAGGCTCTATGATTTTGAAGCCCCGAACACTGATCATGTAGATATTCACTATTTAATTGTCACCCTTACGCCACGGTGTTATACTATTTTTATATTGAAAATTGTAAAAATAATAACAAATTTCACTTCATTTTGTATTCGATTATTTTGTGTTTATTACTCATAAAAGTGGAAATGTTATGTGTTTTGATAATTTCATTGTAGGTAAAGATGATTTTGAGGCCCTGGTGATGATCAAGAAGGAAAATGGGCCAAACTGCATGGGATCCCATTGGCATCTATCTACTATTTTGAACATTCCACAAACTCTGTATCTGCAAATGGAATGAAGTTTTTTGGTTGGATCCAAAACATATTCATCTACAACTCATCTTAAAGAATGCAAACCCATTCATCCAATAAAGGTCCCATACAAAACATTCTGTAGAGGGGACATAATTTTCACGAAGTCAGAAGTTTGGTTTGGTATTTTTACTATATCTCCATTTTTTATTATTAATGGCCAAAAAATACGAATTGGTGATAGTGAAGACAACAAACACCAACTTTTATCTTTTTTTTCCGAGTTGAGATAATGGCATATACAAACCCAAAACTGAGACTCAAGTGGTATCACCAAAATTGGGTGCTCGAAACCACTTACCTATTTGGATTTAAAAGGCCCCCAAGGGAACCTCATCTTCATGATTGAACCAAAAGAAATTCTCTTACATTTTTTATTCCAAGAGGGTTATCCTCCTCAAGATAGATGTCTTTGAGGACCCTATCCTCAAAGGGTGATCATTAATTAAGAAGGGGTTCCATTAGAGCTTCCTCCTCCACTCGATGTCAAGCTAAGTGGTGGGTGATCATTGAGAGGGAGCTATACATTTGATTAGGGGACACATAATTTTCTATTGGTTTAGTGTATATCGCAGTTTTATTTGTTCTTTCATATATATCTTAACTTTTTTGAAGAATTTAATTGAAACTACATTTGTTTAGCAACTGATTTATGTGTGATTTTAAGAGGACAACTTGTGTTGTTTCGATTGGACAACATAAGAATACTTTACATTCCCAAACATCGGAGATTACTATGTTTCATTACAAACATAAAGCATTCTAAGGGTCCATATCATGACTACATGATTTTAATATCACGTTTTAGTAGAAATCACTTTATTTTAAGAGGCTTGTGGGTACCGAATATCTTGGTTAACCATCAACCAAAAGATTACACTAAAACATAATAATTAATAAAGATCATGGAACTCTTCAAGTAATGTTGTATCTCAGCAATGATCACATATTATATAACATTTTTCAAAATCCACTTGGGGTTTCAAATTAATAACACTTTAAATTATGTAACCTTCCTGAAACTATTTTCAAAACAACCCCTCTTTTTGTAATTTTTATTAAAAACCCCACTCAAAACATATAAATTCTCCTTGAGAGATGGCCTAGGGTTTGTGCTAGACTACAATGTCTACTTTAAATCACTATCAATTTGACATGTCATGAGAGTGTGATAAAATTATTGCACTATTTCCAGGGAGTGCTTTGGTTTTTAGTGCATGTTTTTTATAATAGTTTTTGTAAATTTTATGAATATTTTTTTATCTGATACAGTTACCTATATTTTTTTTGTTCTGATTTATTTTTTTGATGGTTCGGTGCAAGACGTGTTACAATATAGGAGACTTAACACCTTTCAAACTCGAACTATAGTAGATCCTACGTCAGTGACACCGAGACAGAGAAGAGAACCCTTTAGAGGAGGGCACACAAAACGTTGACACTCTTTGTGATCCTTATACTTATTCCATTGAAACTCAAAGTAAAATTGAATATAAAATCTATAATGTGGATTAAAATAACTATACATTAAAAGAAAAAACCTCTTCTGATTTTGTTATCCAAACCACTTACATTAAACTTTTAGGTGAGGCACCCAAATTTGAACTAAAATCGGGTCTAATTCATTTATTACCAAGATTACATGGACTCACTAGAGAACATCCACACAAGAATTTACAAGAATTTCAAACTGTGTATTCAACATTAAAACTGACTAATGTGTTTGAAGGGAATGTAAAACTTAGGTTGTTCCCATTTCATTAGAAGACACTACAAAATATTGTCATTAATATGTTAAATCACCAATTAGAGGTTGGGAAAACATGAAATGAATTTTTATTGAAAAATATTTTCCATCCTATCGAACTACAACTATAAGGATTGAAATATGGGGTATAAGGAAATCACAAGGTTAAACATTACATGAAGATTAGGAATGCTATAAAAGGACAAGTTTAAGTTTCACACACCACCAAATAAGTTATCAACCTTTAATTCTTTATTTTTATGATGGTTTAATCCCTATTGATTTAAATATGATTGATGATGTTGTAGGTGGTGAACTAGGTGATAAAACCCCAATTATTTTAAGAACCCTAATTGTGAAAAAGGCGTAAAACAATCAATAATTTGGTTAATTTTCTAGTGTACCCATTTGAGGTGTCCATGAGGTGTAAAGTGCTGAATTTGAGAATAAGGTGGAAATGAAGTTCAAATTGGTATGTACCCTTATTCAATAACATGCTCATTCCCATGGGAAATCCCCATCTCCTCTTTCCATCCACTATGATATATGTTCATCTAACACCCACTACTCTGACCATTGTCCTCAATTGAGAGAACCATTTGTGATTTGTGAGGTAATAATTCTAGGCCACCCCCACAACAAACACTTTGGAAAGAACCATACAATCCATCCAACCATGGGTGGAAGGAATACCAAGATTATAGGAAAGGTGGTATTCAAAACAACCTCATCAAAAATGGAACCAATAAGGGTGGAGTAGCCATCTACCACCACCACCCAGTAATACCCAACCACCATAATAGGTCATTCCAACAACCCCTCCAATACTAGCACCTAGACTAGATGATATGATTAAGAAAATGGCATCCAACAGTATACATTTCCAAAAAACCACCCAATATTCCATACAAGACATAAAAAACCAATTAGGTCAACTAACTAACTCTGTGGGGGGAAATTCATAGTCATGGGTTGGGTAAACTACCCTCTCAACATGTAGTTAACCCATGGGATAAGTTAAATGTTAGTTCCATCACCCTTATGATTGGGAAACTATATAAAACCCAAATTAACCCTCTATTAGATTCATCCCATCCTGAGTAAACCACCATACCAACTTCTAAAAATTGTCCAAGAGAAGATAAAATTTGTCCTAAGTGAGGACCTTCCAAAGGAAAGAGTGTGAATATTGATGTGTAACGTAGCCCAATGATTAGTCATCCATTCCCCCAAAGGGATACCCCACCTATAAAACAAAAGGAAATAGGACTTGATAAGGAAATTTTGGAAACATTGAAAAAAGTACAGGTTAGAATCCCATTTATTTATGTCATGAAGAAATTCAATGTTACGACATGTTTTAGAAGGAGATGTGTACACACCAAAGGAGACTTCATGTTGATGAGAAGGTGATATTGGGATGTAATTTCTCAGCATCGATAAATTCATCACTTTCCATAAAATGCATTTATCTGGGAACATTCTCAATTCCGTACACTATAGGGGAGTAATCCTTTTCCAATGCTATGCTTGATTTGGTTGCTTCTTTAAATGTGATGCCTCACTCTACATAATCCCCATTTTCGGTGAGGGGAACTAAGGACCACTGTAATTATTGTGTAATTAGAAAAATAGAGTATTTCACACCCCTCTAGTGTGTTAGAGGATGTTCTTTCGAGGGTTAAATTTTTAAATTTTCCAGCTGATTATTATATGCTAAAAATGGATGATCATAGGATGAATGGGCATGACCTAAAAATATTTGGGGGACCTTCCCTAAAAACTTCCATAAACATAATTATTGTCCACAATGGTACATTTCTACCGATTTTGGTTGTGTCATGTTCCACTTCAACATCCTTGATTCCATGAAGTACCCCTTAGAAAAACAATCATCTCTTTCTATTAATTCAATTGATGTACTCCCTTACACTGAATACACTTTTTTTTTAATCCCATGACCCCCTTTATGAGTTGACATCATTTATTAATATTATGGGAAATGATTCCTGCCTACAATGTCATAAATATCTATAAAAATGTAATGCATGTTTATTAATTGATGATTTCTTGAACACTGAGGATCACATGACCATTGATGATGCTACTAAGCTTATAAAAGCTCATTCCATATTTGAGGGTGATTACATTGATTATTCAGATGAGATCAGTGAACTATCACTTTCACACACACTCCCATTAATCCAAAATCCACCTTAATTGGTACTAATACATGTGCCTCAGGATTTGGAATATTTATATCTTATAAATGGAAATATGTTTCCTATCATAATTTCTAGTTCACTCCCTCATAGGCATGAATTGCAACTTATTGAACTTTTGAGGGAGTATAGACAAGGTTTGGGATGGACACTTCCTGACATTCTTAGTATTAGTGCATCAATTTTAACACATCATATATTGTTAAATGAAGAGGCTAAACTAGTGAGGCAGTCACAAGGTCAACTGAATCCAAACATTCTAGATGTTATGAAAAAGGAGGTAACATCATTATTAATAGATGGTATCATTTATCCCACCATTAACAGCCAATGGGTCAGTCCAGTAAAAGTGGTTCCTAAAAAAACTGTCTGATGGAAATTCAAAAAGAAAATAATGAATTTGTTCTATCTTGTGTTCAAAACAGTTGGTGTGTCTATATAGATTACCACCGATTAAACCAACAGACTAGGAAGGACCATTTCACATTTTCATTTGTTGACCAGATGTGAGAGAGGATAATAGGGAAGTCCCATTAATATTTTCATGATGGGTATTCTAGAAACATTTAAATCCATATTTCCCTTAAGGATCAAGATAATACAACCTTTACTTTCCCCTTTAGAAAACTTACATATAAGAGGATTCCATTTGGTATGTACAGTGCTCCAGGTACTTTCCAGTAATGCATGGTTTGTATTTTTTTTATATTTCCTAGAGAATTGTATAGATGTATTCATGGAAGATTTAACTATTTATGTATCATATTTTGATTAATTATTTAGTATTAATTCTTCATTCCAACATATCTATATTGAAAATAATCATGTGTTAAATTATGAGAAATTCAATTTCATGGTGCAACAAGGTATAGTTTCTAGAAATGTCATTTTTCAAGATGGTATCCAAGTAGAAAACTCAAAGTGAATTTCATTTATTCCATACCATTTCCCAAGAATGTACGGGATTAGTTTCCTTTCATAGATCATGTAGGATTTTACCATTATATCATTCTTGAATTTAGTAAAATCACACTCCCCCTATACCAATTTATCCAAAAAGAAAAGGATTTTTTTAATGATTGTGACGAAAATTTTAATATGATAAAATAGATTCTCACATAAACCCTGGTAATCCAACCACCTCTATGGGATTTACCATTTGAGATAATGGATGAAACCACTAACAATGCAGTTCTGGAAGTATTATCATAAAGGGTCAATCGAGATCCACATGTCATTGCCTATACATCTGGTACCCTAGACCCTTCTAATGAAAACTACACCACCACTTAAAAAGAATGTATTTCAATTTTTATTTCCTTGGATAAATTCAGGTCGTATCTTTTAGGGAATACATTGATTGTGTTCTCATACCATGTAGAACTATGGTATCTCCTTAGTAAACAAAAATTAAAACCAAAATTCATTCCCTGGATGGTCCTCCTTCAGTAATTCAATGTCATGACCCGACCCAACGGGGCTCGAGCCGCGACTCCCCAAGACCGCCTCCAATAGGCCAGGGGCTGGCGACTAGTGCCGAGTAGGCTATCACACACATGGGAGGCATTAGCCTAAGGTACCTGTACACGCGCACCCACAAACACCTCCATGCAAAAGTGCAGAGATATAGAAACTGAAAACTAAATGCATGCATACAATCTATCCCAAACCAAAGTGCAACAGCAAAAGTACAAAGGGCAAAACAGGGCCCACCAAAGAAAACTAAAAAGCACGTCCAACCTGCTATGAAGAAGGGGAACGCTGCCATAAACACCCGCCGGAAAGATCCCTCAGCACAGCTCCGGTAGACGCACCGGTCCACTCGCTCACTAAGCTCTGCCTGCTCCGGGTCCTCCTGGGACTCCGTCAAAAGGCCTATGGTCTGCACAAGACACAAACATGTGTTGGCAAAGCCCGTGCAGGGGTGAGTATAAACATACTCAGTAGGCACCCCAAAAACCCAAAACCCAAGGAAGAAACTGAAAGGCAATAGTCTGCTCAACCCAGCCAGAGGGAACCCAGATGAGAGAGAAACTCCATCTCGTGACCATCCTCGGCTAAACACAACTAGTCAGTTCAACTCAGGTGTATGCCCATACATACACCTTGAACAATCCAGATATACTCAGCTCATGCCACAAAGCCACAAGAGGTACCGACCTAATCACTAGCAACTGTCCCAACCAGGAGAGTACACCCCATGATCACTATCATACCAGATGACACTCATCCGAGAGATACACTCCATCGGGTCCCAAACAAACATCTCAGACGCTCACCAGAGAGACCACGCTCGTCAGATAACATCACTGAGGAAACAGCGCTGAAACAACAAAACCTCCAAACTCCTCGGATAGGGGATCGCCGCTAGGGTCCGCTAGGGGATACCAAGACCCACTCCGGTAGACGTAGCTCACAGATAGGGGATCACTCCCAGGGTCCGCTGGAGGATACCACGACCCGATCTGGCATACGTAGTTCTCACAGATAGGGGATCACACCCTGGATCCGCTGGGGGATACCACAACCCGATCTGGCACTCAACAGAAACTCCACACTCAGATAGAGGATCATCGTCCATATAAAGATGGTCACGATGATACCATAACCCTATCTGGTATAACTCACGACGTAGGGGATCGAACCAACGATGCCACAACCCTACCGAAACCACGCGCTGAGTAGGGGATCGCATAACCAACGATACTATAACCCTACTATAAACCACATGCTGAGTAGGGGATCGTGTACCCGACGATGCCACAACCCTACTGAGCACGGCCCACCGCATAGGGTATCATATTTCCGATGATGCCACAAACCATACGGGGTTAACCTGCTAGATAGGGGATCGTCGCCCGTATATAAGCGGTCACAGCGATTCCAAGAACCCGATCTAGTGTAAAGATGATAGAGGATCCACTTCGGGCCCACCGGAGGGATACCACAACTCTAACAGTTTAAAACATCTCATCGAGAGGATCCCAAACCCATACGAAGGTTGTGATGCACACGAACCCTCGTAGGAACGAACCAAGGGAGAACTCTCAACCACTGCTGGTCCAAACGTTGCTAACCCGAGCGACCCGCCACAACGCCACACTGCGCATCTCCTAGGCCAAAACCGAGTCCACCATCGCGTTACACACGGAAAAACACGTAGCATAGGCTGTTTACTCGCCCAAAACGGAGCACCGGTGAAAAGGACAATATTCACCATAGCTAGCCCATGTGGGGCCCACACAATGATCCCAAAACTCATCGAGCGGACCATACCGCGACGATCCCCTCGGAAAAACAAGCGGAATCGACTACTCGCTCGTCCAAAATGAACACCCGGTGAAAAAGGTACTATTCACTGAAGGCCAACTCGGGTGGGGCCCACGCCTGGATTCCGAAACTCATTGAATGGATTGCACCATTGTGATCCCCTCGGAAAAACACACAGGATCGACTATTCATCAGCCAAAATCGGACTCCTAGTGCAAAAGCTGCGTTTCTCCGCAAACACCAAAACCCGACATCGTGGGGCCCGCACCCCATTCACAGACCCAACACCCGGAAACCATCTCAAAATGTCTGTCATACCATCAGGGTCTCAACGCCACTGACGGCACGTCAATCGGACACTCTGGGTAGAAGTTACAACGGCCCGAAGTCGTAAAATAATAAAATAATATTATTTTATACGACGTTTCTAACTCCCGGGCCATGATCCTGAACCCTTAAACCCTAAAAGTGAGTTTACAAGGTCCGTCTCGACGCAAGGAGCGTGTCGCCGCAAATGGCTCGCAAATCGGAGTTACGGTTTGCGAGTTACGGGGGTTTAAAGAACCCCCAGAAAATCCTGACCGGACCACCGCCAGCCTCGCCGGAAACCACCGTGTCGCCGCCGGATTCCGCCGCGCCGCCACCACCGCCATCGGAAACTACCACGCCGCCGCCGCGCTGCCGCCCTGCCTTACCGGATTCCGCCATGGCCGCCGCTGGAATCCGGGATTTTCGCCGGAAAACATTCGGGGACCCCTAGGAGCACCCCGGTGCTCCAAAATCAGATCTGAAACATGTTTCGGAAACCTCGGGACCCAAACTATAAAACCCTTAAAACGATTTGAAGAAAAACAACAAATAAATGGGGTTCGGGATTTCAAAACTCAAACCGCCTACCTCGCGGGCGAAACGCCGACATTCTGCCTCAGATCCGCGCTCCAGAGCTTCCGTTGCGCGCTCCTGGAACGTCTGCCGTCGAATTCCGAGATCGTGAGCGCTTCATTTGGTCGATTCGGTGGAGCGGTGGCGAAGAACGGCGAAGAACGCCGAGAGGAACGATAAAGGGGGGGTGCTGATATTTATATCAGCCGCCCGCCGACGCCAAACCCGTCTCAGACCCGACGCCTGATGCGAACAAAAGTAAGGTCACCCCTAGGGTAAAGGTGTCGTTCTGAACGCAATGGTGGACTCAGATTTTCCATACGAGACTCCATTCAGAAGTTATTCGAGCCGACGCTCGCCCAATAACTTCGCCACTTATTTACGAAAACGCCCCAGCTGGCGTTTCTCACCGCAGGCCCGCGCCCGCAAAATTTACACCTCGCCTTGGGTAAACGGCACGTTCCGGACGCAACTGTGCCATCATATTTCCGTTCTAAGCTACCGTTCAGGAGATACCACACCCCCTCCACGTGCATAGTATAAAAATACTTAATATTTTTATAAAATTAATTCTGGGCACACCGGGCCTTGAAATCGCACGCCGTCTTCGCACCTAGCTCTGGAATTATTCCTTGAAACATTCCAAAGTCTGACAGGGCCAAAAACCTGAGTCGCTGCATCCTCCCCCCCTTAGAACTTTTCGTCCCCGAAAAACCCTAAGCACAAGGAAAGCGAGCCCGAATGCATAAGTCAGAGGGACTCATCCGCCACACCTCAATACTATCCGCTTTGGGTGGCACTGAGTCGCCCGCACGGTTTTAATCACGTCACCAAAAACGCGTCTCGGCGGGGGAAGGATCCCTCCTCCTCACGCATTCGAAACATGTCGAACAACACCCACACAGGGTCTTACCAATGCCCTGAACAAAACTCGAGAAAGCAACAAAAAGGAGGGTACCAAATAACAGTGTCTATCAAACTACTGCAGTAAGTAGAAAAGACACAAGGCATACCTCTATCCATCTACGGTGCCTCTGGGTCGACTGCCTCCAGGGCATGCAGCTGTCCTCATCCTCGACCACCAGCTCCCAGAACTTGGCGTGGACCACCAGGGGGTGGGGGTGGTGGCAACTGATACTGCCTACCACCTCCTCCTGTTGCACCAGCTCCGCCGCCACGTACGCCGCCCCGTGGACCTCCTTGCTCGAGACGCTGCCTTTGCCAAGGTGGTCCATCGACCGGCTCCCTCTCAGCAGCACGTCGGGTCAGACAATCTCTAGCAAGATGTCCCCGACCGTCGCCAGCGTAACACCGCCTCTCTTGCGACTGACCAAAACTGACCTGCGATCCCTGTGAGCCATGAGCCTCAGATCCTCCACCCTGGGGTCGCCTCCTGAAACGTCGACCACGTCCTGACCCCTGAGTCTGTCGTCGGCTACCAGATGCCAATCCGACTGAAGAAGTCTCAACTCCCGAGTGCCCAGCACTAACAGGGGGAATCTGCTCAGCCAGAAAACTCTCCACCACCAACGCTCGCTCCAACACTCCAGCATAGGTGGACAGGCACAAGGAAACCACACCTGCTCAGATGTCCCTGCGTAAGCCCTGCTCGAAGGTTTGAGCCCTAAAGAACGGGTCTCGAACCATATCCATGGAGTAGCGCGACAGGTCTGTAAACCTCGCTGAGTACTCCGACACAGCCATGCTCTCCTGACAAAGCTGTAGAATCTCCTGGATCCGCACTGACCTAAGCGTCACTAGATAGAACTCCTCCCTGAAGAGCCACTCAAACTCTTCCCACGTGAGCGTCTCCTCATCATGGGACTGCGTCACCAAACTCTACCATCGTTCGAAAAAACCATGCAGAAGGCTCGCCGCTAGGACCACCATCTGATCTGGAGGTGTCCTCACTAGGCGAAAAACCCGGGTGACTGCCTCAAGCCAGTCATCAACTGCCTGGGGGTCTGGATCACCCAAGAACCTCAGAGGTCGCTGCCTCTGGAACTCGTGCAGCGCACTCAGCCTGCGCGCAACCTCGTCCTGCACCGCCGACACAATCATCACCTCGAAAGGTGGTGGCTCAACTGGCAGACCACCTGGAGGTGCAACCTCAGAGCCTGCGCCCTGCTCCACAGCCTCTACACGGGGCGTGTCATCAGCACAATCTTGCTGCGGAACCCTCGCTAGGTGTCATCATGGAGGCATCCTGAAATACATTCAAGACGCACCATGGTCAAAGAGTATATCTGGAGAGCTGACTAAAGAAGGACAAGGAAAACCCAAAAACCCAGTCCTATATGATCCATGTACCATTATGTCCCTGTGACCAGTGTACGAATGTCCTGAGTCGAAAGGCAGGTTATCAGAGTCCTAGTGTATGGACACGTCGGCCTCCACACCAACACTGGAGTCCATGGCCTGAAAGCCGAACTCGAAACACCCTAACACTGCCGCTATGCAACCCAAACCAAACTCACAGCTAGACCAGCTACACTCTGAGATCCCAAAGGTGGAACCTGCTCTGATACCACTCTGTCACGACCTGACCCAACGGGGCTCGAGCCACGACTCCCCAAGCCCGCCTCCAATAGGCCAAGGGCTGGCGACTAGCGTCGAGTAGGCTATCACACACATGGGAGGCATTAGCCTAAGGTACCTATACACACGCACCCACAAACACCTCCATGAAACAGTGCAGAGATATAGAAACTGAAAAGTAAATGCATGCATACAATCTATCCCAAACCAGAGTGCAATAGCAAAAGTACAAAGGGAAAAACAGGGCCCACCAAAGAAAACTACAAAGCACGTCCAACCTGCTCTGAAGAAGGGGAACGCTGCCACAAACACCCACCGGAAAGATCCCTCGGCACAGCTCCGGTAGACACCCCGGTCCACTCGCTCACTAAGCTCCACCTACTCCGGGTCCTCCTGGGACTCCGTCAAAAGGCATGTGGTCGGCACAAGACACAAACATGTGCGGGCAAAGCCCGTGCAGGGGTGAGTATAAACATACTCAGTAGGCACCCCAAAAACCCAAAACCCAAGGGAGGAACTGAAAGGAAACAGTCCACTCAACCCAGCCAGAGGGAACCCAGACGAGAGAGAAACTCCATCTCGTGACCATCCTCGGCAAAACACAACTAGTCATCTCAGCTCAGGTTTATGCCCATACAAACACCTTGAACAATCCAGATATACTCAGCTCACGCCACAAAGCCACAAGAGGTACCGACCTCATCACCATCAACTGTCCCAACCAGGAGAGTACACCCCATGATCACTGTCATACCAGATGATACTCATCCGAGAGATACCCTCCATCGGGTCCCAAACAAACATCTCAGACACTCACCCGAGAGACCACGCTCGTCGGATAACATCACTAAGGAAACAGCGCTGAAACAACAAAGCCTCCAAACTCCTCGGATAGGGGATCGCCGCTAGGGTCTGCTAGGGGATACCAAGACCCACTCCGGTATACGTAGCCCACAGATAGGGGATCACTCCCAGGGTCCGCTGGAGGATACCACGACCCGATCTGGCATACGTAGTTCTCACAGATAGGGGATCACACCCAGGATCTGCTGGGGGATACCACAACCCGATCTGGCACTCGACAGAAACTCCACACTTAGATAAAGGATCATCATCCATATAAAGATGGTCACGACGATACCGGAACCCTATCTGGTATAACTCACGATGTAGGGGATCTAACTGACGATGTCGCAACCCTACCGAAACCACGCACTGAGTAGGGGATCGCATAACCAACGATACCGTAACCTACTATAAACCACATGCTGAGTAGGGGATCGTATACCCGACGATGCCACAACCCTACTGAGCATGGACCACTGCATAGGGTATCATATTTCCGATGATGCCACAAACCCTATGGGGTTAACCTGCTAGATAGGGGATCGTCGCCCGTAAATAAGCGGTCAAAGCGATTCCAAGAACCCGATCTAGGGTAAAGATGCTAGAGGATCCACTCCGGGCCCACCGGAGGGATACCACAACTCTAACCATTTAAAACATCCCATCGAGAGGATCACAAACCCATACGAAGGTTGTGATGCCACACGAACCCTCATAGGAACGAACCAAGGGAGAACTCTCAACCACTGCTGGTCCAAACGTCGCTAACCCAAGCGACCCGCCACAACGCCACACTGCGCATCTCCTAGGCCAAAACCGAGGCCACCATCGCGTTCCACGCGGAAAAACACGCAGCATAGGCTGTTTACTCGCCCGAAACGGAGCACCAGTGAAAAAGACACTATTCACCGTAGCTAGCCCGTGTGGGGCCCACAAAATGATCCCAGAACTTATCGAGCGGACCATACCGTGACGATCCCCTCGAAAAAACAAGCGGAATCGACTACTCGCTCGTCCAAAACGGACACCCAGTGAAAAAGGTACTATTCACCGAAGGCCAGCTCGGGTGGGACCCACGCCTGGATTCCGAAACTCATCGAACGGATCACACCATTGCGATCCCCTCGGAAAAACACACAGGATCGACTATTCATCCACCAAAATCGGACTCCTGGTGCAAAACCTGCGTTTCTCCACAAACACCAAAACCCGGCCTCGTGGGGCCCGCGCCCCGTTCATAGACCCAACACCCGGAAACCATCTCAAAAAGTTTTTCGTACCATTAGGGTCTCAATGCCACTGCCGGCACGTCAATCGGACGCTCCGGGTAGAAGTTACAACGGCCCGAAGTCGTAAAATAATAAAATAATATTATTTTATACGACGTTTCTAACTCTGGGGCCACGATCCCGAACCCTTAAACCCTCAATGTGAGTTCAAAAGGTCCGTCTCGACGCAAGGAGCGCGTCGCCGCAAACAGCTCACAAATCGGAGTTACGGTTTGCGACTTACGGAGGTTTAAAGAACCCCCGGAAAATCCTGGCCGGACCACCGCCAGCTTCGCCGGAAACCACCACGTCGTCGCCGGATTCCGTCGCGCCGCCGCCGCCAGAAACCGCCGCGCCACCGCCCTGCCTCGCCGGATTCCGCCATGGCCGCCGCCGGAATCCGGGATTTCCGCCGGAAAACTTCCGGGGACCCCCGGGAGCACCCCGGTGCTCCAAAATTAGATCTGAAACATGTTTCAGAAACCTCGGGACCCAAACTATACAACCCTTATAACGATTTGAAGAAAAACAACAAATAAACGGGGTCCGGGATTTCAAAACTCAAACCGCCTACCTCGCGGGCGAAACACCGATGTTCTGCCTCAGATCCGCGCTCCAGAGCTTCCGTTGCGCGCTCCTGGAACGTCCGCCGTCGAATTCCGAGCTCGTGGGCGCTTCGTTTGCTCGATTCGGCGGAGCGGCGGCGAAGAACGGCGAAGAACGCCGAGAGGAACGATAAAGGGGGGGGGGGGCGCTGATATTTATATCAGCCGCCCGCCGACGCCAAACCCGCCTCGGACCCGACGCACGATGCGAACAAAAGTAAGGTCACCCCTAAGGTAAACGTGTCGTTCTGAACGCAACGACGGATTCAGATTTTCCATCTGAGACTCTGTTCAGAAGTTATTTGAGCCAACGCTCGCCCACTAACTTCGCCACTTATTTACGAAAACGCCCCAGGTGGCGTTTCTCACCACGGGACCGCGCCCGCAAAATTTACACCTCGCCTAGGGTAAAAGGAATGTTCCAGACGCAACTGTGCCATCCGATTTCCGTTCTGAGCTACCGTTCAGGAGATACCACACCCCTGCCACATGCATAGTATAAAAATACTTAATATTTTTATAAAATTAATTCCGGGCACACCGGGTCTCGAAATCGCACACCGTCTTCGCGCCTAGCTCTGGAATTATTCCTAGAAACATTCCAAAGTCTGACAGGGACAAAAACATGAGTCGCTACATTCAACATAGAAATTAGCGATAAAAATGGAGCAGAAAATGTGGTGGTTGACTATATCAGTAGGATACACCCATCATCATACATTGAATCATCCCACTATATTATCACAAATGACTATTTTCCATATGAAAAATTTTACCATGTTCATGATATTATTCCTTGGTATGCTGAAATTGTAAATTATTTAGAAGCTTCATTCATTTCTAGTGATTACAATAAAAACAAGGTTGAAAATTTAAAACATGAATCTTCTGGGTACATTTGGGATGACCCCTACCTTTGGAGAACATATAGTGATCATGTCCTTAGGAGTTGGGTTCTTGATAGTAAGTTTCAGTCTGTCCTTAGGTTCTTTCACACTCTTGCTTGTGGGGACCACATTTCTCCCCCAACATACTGCTTACAAGGTCATTGATTTTGGTATCATTAAGAAAACATTATTTCATTATTCCCATGATTTATTTAAATATTTTCTTCATTATTAAGGAATGGGGAATGTATCTAAATAGAATGAAATTCCATAAAAACCCTTTATCTTTAATGACATTTTCGTTGAATAGTGCATTAAATTTATGGTACCACTCCACAATTCATTTGGGAAACTTTACATTCTTATAGTAGTGGATTATATTTCAAAATTTGTAGAGGAATGAGCTACGAGTAATATTGATTTGAATACTTTTGAGGAATTTTTTAGAGACCATGTTTTTTGTAGTTTTGGATTACCTCATTTCATCATCAGTGACTAGGGTTCTCATTTTTTTCAACCAAAAAATATAATCTCTTCTACGTCAGTATGGGTTTGGGCATAGAGTGTATAATGCATTTCACCCACAAACCAATGGTAAATATGAGGTGTAAAATAGGGAGATAAAATTTTTTCAGGAAAAAACATTTCAACCTAATAGAAAATATTGACTCTTATAATTGATGATTCCTTATGTTCTTACTCTACTACTTTCAAAACTACCATTGGAATATCACTATATTGGGTATTGTTTTGGAAGAGTTGTCACCTCTCTATTGAGATTGAGCACCGGGTATACATGCCCATTAAAGAACCCAACTCTAATCATTATGGTGTAGGTTCTCAAAGGATGTTTCATATTCAGGAGCTCGAATAAGTGATAAGATATTCATATGAGAACTCCCAGATTTATAAGGAGTAAACCAATGCTTCCCGCGACCGTCTCATCTTTCATCATCTGTTACACATTGGATATAAGGTCCTCCTCTAAAATGCAAGGTTGATGTTGCATCCAGTAATGCCTTTTTCCTGACGGTTTGGACTATAAATTCTTACTAGAATCTCTCCATTTGGTGTATTCCAGGGTAATAATGAAAAAACTGGGCAAACCATCACTGTTAAAGAGAAGTGGATGGAGCACATCCATGAATCTATTCCGGAGTCGCTGATTGAGTAACTACATGTTCATGAAGCAATAAATGAGTGAAACTCGGAACATTTTATTCTTCCTCTGCACATTCTCATTTATTTCACTAAGGACATTGTACAGTTTTGGTGTGGGGGATGGGTATATTCATGGGTTAGTTAAGAATTTTTATCATATTTTTTATTTTTATCTTTTTGGAATGCTGGATAGTATTGTCACATTACCCCTTTCCCCACCACCATTGTTTCAGAATATTACTTTTTTTAACTTTATCATGGAAAATGATACCTTTTTAATAATGGATGTTATTTAAAATGCATGTGGAATGTTCATATTTAATGTTTTTTGAACATTAAAATTTGTTTTGAGAAAATGTGAATTTCCGCAAGAATTCAATATTGTGTTGTGACTTTCTTTTGAAATTTAGTTCTTTGTCGATGATATAAATGGTTGTATCATTTCAAAACCTCTGATAATAATGGCACACATTTGTGAATAGATTAAGTGAAAATTGTTTCACTCAAACCCTCCACACATATTTGCATCCAACTATGATGTGTGAAAATTTCTTACTTAATGGAAGGTAAATATAAGTTAGGTTGATTTTTCTCTACATTCCAAAATTATATTTCCATATGTTCATTCCTTGTTTGATCTATTTCATTACTGTACAATATTTACCTATGTGTGTGTACCTATTATCTGACTTTTGTATGACTTAAAACAAATGTGTTGTACATTATACACGTCAAAAACCACCCTTCCACATTATTTCATTTTGTTATTACTATTACAATTTGTGTTGTGAAGAAATCAAAATAAGGGTTGGGAGAAGAGTGTTATATTTTTATAGAGTTAAAATTATGAAAGAAAATTTTAAATGAGGGGAGTGGTGAAATGTAAAACATATGGAGATATCATGTTCGGGAGCATATTTTTTGACTTTTGGGAATTTTTTAGTGAAAGATTCTTGAAATTTGATTGCAATGTATGTATAGTAGATTTAATGGAAAGGATCATTTAAGTAGGAAATTATTAATATAACTTACATTTACTTGATAAAAAGTGGAAAGAATATAATGAAATGGTTGTCACACACACACACATATAGAATTAGAAGCATGATTAACTTTTGAATTATTTTTATTTTTTGGAATCTTGTGTCTCTTGGAATTTCAATTGGATACAATTTTTTAGAAATCTTTATCCATGATCCCTGAGAATAACTCCTCGGTGTGTTTTTTCGTTCATCAATTTCTATCATGAATTTAATTTTCATTGAATGTTATATCTTTATGAAGGGTAAATATCCACCTAAATAATTTTTGGAAATATGAATTTTAATAGGATTGAAAATTTTTAGGTGTGGGGGTGTGATAGTGTAGTGATTCACAATTTCAATTTCACCCTTACCCCACCAAGATAAACTAGATTTATATTGAAAATTATAAAAATAATATAAACTTTCACTTCTTTATTAATTCAATTATTTTGTGTTTATCACTATTTAAAAGAGAAAGGTTACTTGTTTTGATAATTTCATTATAGATATAGGTGATTTAGAGGACCTAGAGACGATCTAGAAGGAAGATGGTCCAAACTACATGGGAACCCAACAAAATATGTCCACTATTTTGAACATTACACGAAATATGTGTCTCTAAATAGGGTGAAATTTTGTAGTCCTATCCAAAACGTCATCGGCTAAAATCCATCACTTGGAAGCTGAGCCTCATTCATACAATAAGGGGCCCATATGAACCATTCTATCCATTGTATAGATTGTTAATGATGTCATAAGGTTGGTTGGGTATTCTGACTATATCTCTATTTTTAGATATTCAATGGCCAATAAATTAGACATGATGATAGTCACAATAGTGAAAACCAACTATTCTAATTTTTTCAAGTCAATATAATTCAATATATCATGGAAAAACTGAGACTCAATTGTAATCACCAAAATTTGGTGCACCAAACCTCTTACCATTTTGGATATAAAAGGGAACCCGGGGAACCTCATTTTCATGTTTTGAACAGAATAAAAGTTCTACCATTTTGGAGTCTTAGAGGAGTCTCCTCCTCATCCTAGAAGTTCTAGAGGCCCAAATACTCATAGTTTGATCAACAATGATGAATTAGTTCCACCTAATCTTCCTCCTCCTACTGATGTCGAGCTAGGTGATAGGTGATCATTGTGGGGAGCTACACACATGAAGAGGGAGTTACATAACATAACTCTCTGATGGTTTAGTGTATATTATGGTTTGAATTGTTCATATATATATATATATGTATTGTTTTTTTGATTCATTTAATTGAAATAAGTTTTTATTTCATAATCGATTGGTGTGCAATTTTAAGTGTGCGTCTTGTGTTGTTCCAATTGTAAAACAAAAGAATCATTTCTGTTCCCAAACATTAGAAATATCAATTTTCTTTTACAAACCATAAATCATACTAAGGGTCCATAACTTGACTACATGATTGTTATGTCAAGGATTAGTTCTAATTGCATCATTTTAATAGGCTTGTTGGTACCAAATATCTTTTTCAACCCTCAACCAAAGGATTACACTATAACATAATCATAAATCATGAATCATGAAATCTTCATATTACTTTAGTAAATTAGCAATGATCACATATTTATCTCATATTTTTCAAAATCCACTTTTAATTTCATCTATATAACCCTTTAAAGCTAGTTACATTATTGAAACTATTTTCAACACCACCCCGCCTTTTAGTAATTTTTATTAAAAATACACTCAAAACCTATCAATGCTCCTATAGAAACAAACTAAGTTCTTCTCTAGAGTAAAAAATATTCTTCAAATTACTATCAATTTGAGTTGTCACAACTACGTGATAATGCTCCACAAAGGGGCTCCCTATTTTGCGACGGTCAAATGCCTTCACAAAAGGCATCCCCACCATAGGGGGAGGTCATAAAGAAAATGAAGAGGTATGGATCACAGAGGCCAAGTACATTTGGATATCCATCTATTGGTTTCAGGAAGGACTTTGAAATGCGGGTGCTCATATGTTTAAAAGGGAATAGTAACCATCCTTTTAATGGGGGCTCTATTTATACGCTACGAAGGTTGGTAAGGGTTACAGAGCTTGTCACAGAGCAAATCTGGGCGCCATGAAGAGGAGGTGATGTCGTGATGCTAAAGGGGAAGTGTCAAACTCAGTCACATGTGTATAGGGTTCCTTCAATGATATAGTTATAGAGTGGGACATGGGGAATAGTGCCACTATATAGAGGGTGGGATATTTTAGAATGCATCAGAATCACAAAAGCTCCATCATGCCATAGATAATGTCGTCGATGCGGCCATAGCAGAGTGGGCCACAGAGAGTGTGTGATGTCATAGAGGAATGGTGATTCATTGGACTCATAAAGAGTCCTCCCTGAATTCTCCGGATAATGATGTTTGGATGTTCTTGAGGTGGTCTTTTCTAAATGATCCTTTTTTGATGGTTTTTGAATGATTTAGGGGAAATATTGAGTCTTGATTTTCTTTGGACCGGCTTTTAGTTTGTGCGTATCTTATGTGGAAATAGGTTTGGCTCCAACAGTGACCTATATGTATATTTCTATGTACATTTCTAGGAATGTGTCTATGGATAAGTATAGGGATGAGTTAAATTTTTATAATATATGCTAAAATTTTGGAAATGGATAAAATTATTGTTTTACAATAAATATAATCTATTTCAAGATACTACATGTGTATTTTTCTTTGGCACATATATACCTAGGGGTAACAACCATGATACCATATTATTGAGCTAGACGTGATTTGCAACTAGTTCATGATAACATGTCTTGGGGAAAACTATGTTTTACACTCCCAAGGGATATTTTTTGGGGAGTCATAAACTATTTCTGAACAATCTTGAAGTATTTAAATAGAATAAGACATTTAATGACCTAGTATAAACATAGATATTCATATATTTAAAATTAGGTGTTTGGATTTAGACATCCTTTAATTTATTTTAATGATTGTTTGATATCCCACTATGATTAGTGTTTCTCACACCTAACAATATGGTTTTATTCAATGAATAAACCATAAGGAAGTGGGTTGTCACTGAATACGACAAAATATTTGTTGATTAGACACCAAATGGGATGATAACTGGTGTAAAATATGTTCTGATTATTCCTAATCAATTTTCATGGAACAACATTAACAACATGTACATTATCCAACTCTCAGACTCACCAAAGAAGTGAAGAACATATTTTTTATTCTGAAATCATGTTATGGTGACCATGGAGGAGAGAATATTCAATTTCTTATATATTGATAATGTTGAAAACCAATTGAATTTAAAAGAGTAATGCTATGTTTTTTGATAGTATAAAATAATGACACCAAGAAAGTACCTGAAAATGAAAAAATAAAAAATGTAGTTAATAAAAAAAATGTGAATATTTTTCACTCTAAGATATCATCGTCTATTAAATGATTTAAATGTAGAATGTATTGGAATTTTGATAATTGATGTCCTAGGTGGAAATATTATGAAGGGAATCATCAAGGTTGTAGGACTAAGGGATACATTACTTATGATCAAGAGAATAAAAATAATATGTAGAAGTAAATAGTTTTTAAGGAATAAGATAATGAAGTCTAGCTAATATCTTATGTATAAGGTAAAATAATTTAAGTGTTTATATATTGTAATATGAGAATTTAAAAATATATTACCATTGTTTTGTTTAAATTTTTCATTAAGGATTCTTAATAATATGAAGAATTGTACTGAATACATAGAAAGGTAATTAATTTTAATGTTTAAATATTTTTATCAAAAAAATGGTTTAGGAAAGGTAACCATAAATATATTCTTGATATTGAAAAAATTATTTTTATCATGGATAATGAGATTATTGATTTGGATAAAGTTCTTTTGATAGTATTTGAGGACATCTGAATTGATAAAATATTTTTTAAAATAATGTGTTGTTTTATAAAATATTGATTTTACAACATAAATTGACCAATATAATGAATTCAATAATTAGTGGATTTATTTATTTAGTGAGGTTTAATGTATGATTTAAAAAATAATTTAATGTAATTATGGTTATTACTATGTTTTAAGAGAATACACAATGATGGTATCCACATGTTTGGTATGTGAATATCAAGATCATCTTTGTAGTTTATGGGGTATTAATGATAAGATGATTTTGGAAATTTAGAAACATTATTGAAAGATTTTTTTATTTTAAACCATTGTAACGTCATAACGTTAACCATTTATGGAATTTTTAATGTTGAATTTCCGATGAGGTTTTAGATATTAATATATTAATTCACCATATAAAGATTTATCCATATTGGATAATCCATGAAAAAACATTTTTTTGAATGATAAATAAAGATAAACAGAATGAATTATTATTATATTTATGGATCTTATGATGCATTAGTGTTTAAAGAAATAAAATTCACATTCCATTCTTGGAGTATTCTATGATATGGAAATTTATTAGGGGAAAAACCAAAGGGTGGTGTTGTTCTTATGAAATGGATTGTGATCAGGAAACAATATCTTCTCGGGAAACTTATTCCACATTAGGATATGGATATTGGAATAAAATGGTGTATGGTAATTATAGTTTTGGATAATATTAACGCCATTTTTTGACCACATTAATTTATGGGTTTGTGGCAATTAATTTTTTCTGGATCCACCACTTTCTTGGGATCAATGATCTCTACCACATTGTATATTTTTTCACTCTTTTATTCTATTTCCAAATATTCAACTTCCATGTATGTTATCATTATAAATATATTTGGGTAACCATTTTGTTTAAAAAGATCCATTTTTTCTGTGAAGATTTATTATTTATTATATCTATGTGGGTTTATATAATGTAATTTTAAGGTTAATCCGTTGATGACCAAGACAAATATCTTAAGAGAAATTAATTTTAAGGGGGTTATAATGAAACACCCCATGTTTTTATGGAATATTTTTATCAAATAAATTAAACTTCATTGATATAATTTATTACATAAAATAACAAGTTAAGCATACACTACACACAATACTTGCTTAACATGTGTTATGTGCAACAATATGTTCTAAAAAAACATGATATATTATTAAATTGTTATAAAAAATTATCCATTATAATATACCATTTAAACATATATATATGAATAGTAATATACAATTATTTATTATTTAATATTTATTTATAAAAATAGAACACATTGATTGAAAAATATTTAATTATTTTCAATAAAGTTTTCATATGTTTGAAAATACTATTCTATCAAAAATTAGTCTTTTTTATTTCTTTTTAGGAATGGAAATGAAATTATATCTTCACAAATTTATAAATTAAATTTGATAAAATAAACACCATTTTTTAAATCTAATTTCCAAAATCATATTAGGTAAAATAATTTTGTATTTTTCTAAAAAGAATAATTTTTTTTGAATATTGAAAATATTAAATATTAATGAAATTCCACATTTTAATTTAATTAATTTATATAGATAAATTGTTTCTTTAAATAGTTTTAATGTATAATTAGGTCAATTTTATATCCATTAATACAATTTATGTTATTATAATAAATTTTAAAATTATTTTGGATATTGAATATTTCAATTTTTAAACTCTTTCAAATTAATTAACATGCTTTCTCGTCATGTGTATGAGAATAATTTTAAATTAATTTTTTCACATATTTGAATTGAATCTGGAAAAGTATATTCTATACTTTCAATTAGAATAATTTATAATTTTTATTAAATTAAAAATTAATTTGGATCAAAATGATGAGTTAATGTAGTCAAAATTAATTACCGTGGTTAATGTAAATATTTTATTACTAAGGGGTTTAACTATAATGACAAGTGTAATAATGACCTAAAATAATATCTTAATTTTATTTTCTAATTTTATTTAAATCATTGATATAGAATTATCTTTAATAAAGAAATTATTTTCCACATTCATTTTATTATGATCCATATAATAAGTAATGTTATGAAAAAGACAAAACAAGAATTCCTACTTTTAATATCGACAAAGCCTTGGGATAGGGTCAAAAACATCATGTGTTCACTTATCTATAACATTTTGAAATATATATGATTTTTTGAATCATGATGATTTTTTATTTTTTTTGAGATGAAATAATTACATTAAATTCTTAAGAAATTAAAACAGTATAATTATTTTGCTAATAATTAAATAAAATACATTACACTAAAAATTTTAAAAGGTAATTTATATAAATTAATTATTATGTTTTTTCAGGTGAACATATCATTAAAACATGTGTGAAAATATTAGATTTGAATGATACTATTTTTTATTCCTTTTCAAAAAAATTGAAATTAAGTTAATAATGTAAAAAATTGACATTAAAGTAATTATATAATAAATTATACTTATTAATTGAATAAAATTTAATAAAATAATATATTCTAAAAAATTATTTTTAAAAATTAATAAATATGAAATATCATCAATTAATTAAAAAATATCTATTTGAAAAATTATATTTATCAATAATTACAAAAAAACCAGTTACCAAGGTTTTGGTTAAAGTGGTGTTTTTTCACATTATATGAAATTATATTAAAATTAATTTCTCACACTCATAATTTTATTTATCATATTTTCTATGTTTTTGTTTTGGATATTATATGAATTATTTTTGATACCAGGTGTTGAAATAATGGGTTATTTCATCACCCGGTTGACACATAATAAATGTTTGAAATATATTATATTTATTAAATAACACATGCGTGTAGTTTTCATAAAATATATAAATGAACCAAAAAATATGACTATATTTGAAATAAAATATAATTGTTGAGTTTAAAACATGAGGTTTCCCCTGGGAATGACTTAACCTTGGTCTTTACTGGTCATTTGTGGATAAGTAGTGGTTGTCATAAAATGAATTAAATAGTTTTATTAAATTATTTTAATTTTTTAGTTGGTGTAGTGATGAAGAAACTTAATATCCCTCTTTAAATAAGTTCTTATAGGGAGTTCTCAAGGATAACTACATAACCCTTCAAATTGAAGAAATCCATTGGAGCTGTTGGATGAGATCATGTTGGCGGATGACGACCAAATTAGACATCAACGATCAGTGTTGGACAATATTGAAGGATATCACCAAAAGAGTGAGAAAAAACTTCATTATTCTTCTATGATCGATCCAAACTAATGTTGGGTGATTTTTTTATTTGTTTCATTTACCGTTTATTAATTTATATTATTTACATAGATCAATTGACAAAATATATTGATCAGAGGATCATTATTATTTTTTGGGATCGGATAATTTTAGGGTTATTTAAGGATTATTTCATCATAATTGAATTTTTTGATTCAGAATTTGTTGTTATAATTGAAATTAATTGAGATCAATAAAAATATCAATCAAGGTTTATTCCTCCATATTGTTCTTATTCTTTTCTACCCTAACACTATGTTCATAATTGGGGTTCCTAGTTTTCCCCACAGTTTAACCATCCTAATTAATCAATCATTGCACACCTATTGGTTTGGGTAATGATCTGATATCATAGATGCTGGATCACAATGACATGATAGAGTTGAGACGATGTTTGCATAGTTATTGGAACAATGGTGGAACCTGATTTATCATTCATTGGTGTTCTTTTTCATGTTGGAAATGCATGGAAGAAATGTGATCTTTGATTTCTTAGAAAGGAAGTTGTTGGATCGAAGGCAAAAGGATCAAGGATTTTCCACAGATTTCAGATATGCATTTCAATAAAACCCCATAATACATGATATGTATGTATGATCTACATGATGTGTGCAGTCCCATTTGTAGAGGCTAGGGTTTCTGGAGGATGATAAGTATTATAGGTCGTGTGACACTTGTCCCACATTATGTGTTCTCTCCCAAGACACTCAACAAGTACATTAAGATGTACAC
Source organism: Viscum album (assembly GCA_963277665.1). Lineage (NCBI taxonomy): Eukaryota > Viridiplantae > Streptophyta > Magnoliopsida > Santalales > Viscaceae > Viscum > Viscum album. The sequence continues at coordinate 643,044,606 of OY728125.1, read as the reverse complement.
AAACACGAGTTGGAGTGCACAGGTTGGAGCACATTGTGTGCTTCCCCGCAGATACACATCCTAGAATAGTACACTGGCTAAGACATATAACATTACATAGGAAAATTTATTTGGAATGAATTCACATATTGGAATATAGTTAGACTAGAAGTGAATCCTACATGCCCTGTACATCTACACAGACATGCCTTGATGACATGGGTTGTTTACATGGATAAGACACATGTTCAGGGGACACGGTGTGTGACAACATATAGGAGTCGTGTACTTTATTATACATGACACAGATCCCTTGTCTTCTATATCATGGAAAAGTTTCATTAGGTTGTGTTCCCCATATCTATTCCCTAAGGGTTATCATGTATTCATCTCATACTCCTAGGACTACAATCCCTTTAATAGAACTTATTTCATAGAGTCTTTGAAATACCTATGACACACCCAAAGTGATATCCTTAATTCATTTTTGTTTAGTAGGTGGATTTCATTGTATCACTGTGACCAATAATATGTGAGCACTAATACTCTACTTGGTGAGTTAATACAAATTATAATATTGTTATCACCCCATTTCCATGGTAATGATCCTTATCTATGTATCTAATTCTCTTCGTTCTATCAGACTATACATTCTAATGATGAGACCTAACGAGAACTGCCTATCAAACTAATGACATTAGTTATATCGAACATATGAGTCTCTTCTCCAAGATGAGTTCTTTATGGAATAATCTTCTAGAATCCTAGCCCGGTATACTATGATTGTGGCTTTGCATTATATAGTGTGTATTTTTTGAGTATATCATGATATTATTATTATATATTTTGTATACATATTCCTATGTTGAGATAATTGTATTTTCTTTTGGGTATACTCCATGGTTCTAGTTTTTCCTTGTCATTATTGTTATACTCACCCCTTCACAATATTTTCCCACATACTCCTTGACTTGTGCATACGATTGATCATTTGGCAGAGTGCTAGATAGACAAAGACCAAAATTTGCATTGTGAGTGATGACATACAGAGGTCTGTTCCATTGGATTTCTGACTATAGTACCTGTACTTTCTTTACGTTTTGAATTTTATTTCATATTTTTTTTTGTGTGATTGTGTGTTCTCTATTTACATTACATATGGTCGTACTATGGCTATGGGATTTAGATGTATGTATACATGGTTGTTAAGTTCACTTTTCATTTCAGTATTTTATTGGTTTGAAATGTGTTCATGTGCACATGAACTCCAGATAAGGCCTTATATATCCATGATATTCTTAATCAGCACTAGTCATTATCCCTTGTACTATTAGAGATAGGCTTGGGGAGTCACGGGTTGACCCCCTATAGGATGGTTCATGATAGAGTGGTATTATAGTGGTAAGATTGATATTAGTAATTTTGTTTGTGAGATTGGTTTGGGGAAAATGTATAGTGTTTTGAGTTTATCTTTTAGGCCAAGGCCTCCAGTGCTGGTGAGGCGATCGATGTATCTATACCCGAGGATTCAGATCACCTTCTTTTAAACTCAGGTCATCGAAACATTGGTTGTATGGAATACATTTGTTCATGCATCATATAGGAATGTTTTCTTGATTCCATTTCCTATATTCATCACCACAGATATATTTATTGAATGTGGTGTATATTTTATACTATTCAGGATTCCACTATGACATATTCCTTCTAGGATTCAACATGATCATGAAGATGATCCCATCAGTGATGATACATCTATACATGGACCAGTTTCCAATATGTTACCGCCATGTGGTCCACCAGTCATTCCCCCACCTATAGAGCAATACATGGTACCTGTGGTCAAATAGGATGATGTCCGAAAGCTGGGAATACTTCACAAACTTTAGTGACCGAGACACATTAGGTTTAGTGGTGTGCCTGACCCATAGGCAGTTGGTGACTAGATTTATGTGAAGAGTCGTGTATTCCATTAGTTAGAACTTTAGAATATCAAATGGTTTTCCTTGATTCAAGCCTTCTTTATGGATGACTAGGTTGATGGTGGGGGTTAGTGATACAATCTTATAATGAGGTACACTTTCATGGACAAAGTTTGAGTCCCTTTTCATAAAATATTTGTCAGGAACTACACTATGATTTTTAATTATATATAATATTCTCAAGATCCAGTGGGGTGGAAAAAGAGTAATTGAGTAATCATATAGGTTTACCAACCATTCCATTTACTCAATGGATATGGTTTATAATCATTTTATAATGGATTATACTTTTAATTGAGGTCTGAGCAGAGTCATCAGAGATAGTGATTTCACTATGTCTATTCCTACCTATGATGGGGTGTTAGAGTGATATTTGGTGGTTGAGAGTTTATTGGCTAAACAGATACTGCCAATGGTTACTGGTAATGGGAAATTAGGGTCACAGACCTTCATAACATGGAGGAGATTCCAATCTCACAGACCTATGCATTCAATACGATTTGTAGTTGAGTTCCTAAGAAAAAGGATCTATAGTAAATTGCTCGCCGGGTGGGTCTAATCATCAATGAGAGAGGTAGTTCTACTCATGTGATGGTAGGGGAAATATTGGAGAATATTTTCTGACTAGTTATACAACTCATAGAGAAATTGTTGATGGATTACTGAGGTAGAGAAAGTGGTTGGAGAATATAGGTATACATGGTGGGGGGGTGTGGCATAGGAGGTGGTAGAGTAGTGGGAGGTGGTATATTATTTGACATGTTACCACATCCACCCTTAGGTGGTCCACTCCATGCTTAGGTAGCCATAGTACATGGTCGAGGACAACTAGAGGCGGTCAAATCCTATAACCCAGACACTCCATTAATGATTTGAGGTTCGATATGTTTATTTTATTCCTTGTCTCTATTATAAAAAAGACATAGGTAATAGACATTAATTTAATTCCAAGGATGTTTTTTGGGACTCAAAGATTCATGTTTATCCCTTAGCACAGTCATTTCTCTTGGATCCACCTACTGGTGATGATTTAGTGGAAACAAACATGTTCCTATAATGTGAATTGACTCATAGAGGAGGGAGTTTATATTGTAATATCACTATAACATCATCACATCATTATGACATCATCCTTAGTATAGTCTATTTATCTACTTTTCATGTCCAAATTGTCTTTTTTAGGATAAGGATGTGGCATTTCCATAGTGATGTAACTAGGTTCTCTTTTTTCAGTGAAAAGGAAACCCAAATAGTATAGGATAGACACATGAGTAGGATGGTGCATCCTATTTCTCACTAGTTGGATATCCTAGACCTTGGAGTAGTGGATGTTATTAGTTTCCAATTTATTACATTGGTGGTATAGTATAATGGCATCTTCCCTAAGGATGTTCCAGTTTCACCTCTCCACCAAGAGAAAGACTCCTCTATTTATATACTCCATGAGAAATCACAAATTTACACTCCCACATATCATAAGGATCCTATAGAGATTCATGAATTTATGGTGAATTTGGAGGGCTTATTGAGTAAGGGCCTTTTGAGTCCTAATTTTTCCTCCTAGATATCCATTTTTTGTATTCCATAAAGGTAGGAGATGGATTGAGGTAGTTCTTGGACTTCCCACACTTGAGCAAGTTGACCATGAAGAAAAAGAATGAACTTATATGGAATAATTACCTGGTTTATTAGTTTACAAGGGCATGATGGTTCTCAAAGGCTGAACTTAGGTTAGGCTAAAACCATATGCAAGTACAAGACATGGATATTCTGAAGATTACACTCAGATGATGCTATAATCACTATGAGTACTTGTTGATTCCCATTAGCACGATGAACTCCCAAACAATGATCATGGGACTCTGGAACTAGATCTTTCATCCTTACTTATACCGGTTCATGGTAGTCCACATTGAAAATATCCTTATGCACTCGGAATCTATGGGGGAGCATGCAGACACTTTAGGATAATTTTTGATATACTCTTAGAGAACAAAATTACAAAAACCTTACAATGTTCAAGTTCTAAATTCATTCGATCCACTTTCTAATCCATGTTATCTACGTGAATGTAGTGGATATGGACCCATCCAATGTCAAGGAAGTTTAGCTTCAGAGCCACCTATGATCCATATAGAAGTGTAGATCTTCATTATGTTAGAATAATATTAGCATATATTCATACCTAATTTCCCCATATTTGCAGCACCCATGATAGCATTGACATGAAATGGGATGCCTTTCGTGTGAACATAGAGGTTCCAGTGGGATTTCCAGTAGTTGAAGAAGAGTTTTATGAGTGCTCCTATATTGATATTTATAGAGGTGGGTGTCAAGTATATAGTGTTCTATATTGAATTAGGACCTGGGAATTGTTGTGTTTTAATGTGGAGGTATGTAGTGATTGCCTATGGTTCATGCCATATGAGACCACATTATCAAACCACATAACCCATGACCTTGAGTTAGTAGTGATGGTCTTCACACTAAATTTGTGGTGAAATTACCTAATGGGAGAGTGGTTTATCATCTACTCTAATAATAATAGTCTCATGTATATCTTCTCATAGATGGATATTAACATGATATAGAGGTAGTGACTAGAAATACTCTAGGATAACGTCATTAAAACTTTCTATACTCATGGTAAGGGGAATCTTGTAGAATATTTCTTTAGTAGAAGATGTCTTTTGATATTGTTGAACAATGAATCAAATCAGTTGTACTCATTATATATATCCTTGGAGGATGAGGATGGAGAATATTACTTCTAGTTGATGGTTGTTAACCCTCTGATCTGGGAGTGAGTTAGGGAGGGCTAGCTATGGGATGCCTACTATGAGAGCCAACAAACTCAAATATGCACAGGACATGCCCTAGATCGATTTTCTAATGGTGTGGAACACTTAATTATTTTCGATGGATGCATTATGGTACCCATAATGTTTTTGGAGGAGGTTCTAAGTGAGTTTCATACATATATTTAGGAGGTAAATCTATTTATGGAAAGATGTACAAGGACAATTGATGTCTCTTTTGGTGGTCATGGATAAAGAAAGTAATTGCATAGTTTGTCACTCAAAAGATTATTTTTCAGAAAGTGAAGGATGAGAAACATGTCCAAACAAGATTAAACCAACCCCTTGAGGTGACATGGTGGATGTGGGATGAGATATCCAAAGAATTCATGACAGGCATATCACATACATCTAGTGGCCATGATGCCATCTGGGTGATCGTACAACAACTGACCAAGTCATCCCACTTCCTAGCTATCAAATAGAAGAGTTAAGTGGATACATTGGGACACCTCTACTTGAAGAATATAGTCTAAATCCATGGACCTCCATCAATTATTTTTACTGACTGTGATTCCCAATAAACATCTCGTTTGTGGGAGGGATTACAAGAGGCAATTAAGATCCTATTACGATTGATAATATAATTCCATGAAGAACCCAACAAACCAACTCCGTGGACCATTTAAGTCCTGGAGGGAATGATAAAAGCTTTAATATTGGATTTTTTCCATAGTTTTTAAAATCATTTACCACTGGCGGAGTTTTCGTACGATAATAACTAATATTCCACCATCGGGATGGCACTATTAGAGACTTTATATGGCTGAGCCTATAGGTCGCCACTTTTATAGATTGACCAAGGATTTTTAATAATAATGGGACTAGATATGGGGATAGAAACTATAGAGAAGTTGTAGATAATTTAGGAGTAGATTAAGTATGAAAAGAGATTCCATAAGTTTTATAGTTGAAAAATGACTTTGGATTTATATGAAGAAGACAATGTGTTCCTATAGGTTTCACCTCAATGTGGATAAAAGATATTTGGATAGGGTAGAAAGCTATCTTTGGGGTTCATTGGACCTTTCTAGATACTGTGTAGATTTAGTGAGGTAAAATACCACTGAGCACTACCTCTAGAGTTAGACTTGTCACACAACACCTTCTTTGTGTCACATTTGAAGTGGTACTTGCATGAACTATCACATGTTATCAACTAGGGGGAATTGGACATCGAGGATGGAGATAATATTGTATAATACATGGTATAGATCAATTATTGGTAGGAGAGAACCCTTCATGGGAGAAAGAATCATTTAGTGTGACTCTAGTAGTAGCATGAGAATATTCTGGATAGCACATTGGATGGGTAGGATATGATTTCTGCTCATCACCCACATATTTTTGAGTAGCCCATGTTTTTTATTTTTAGGAAATTAAAACCCAATTTTGGGAGAATATAATACCTTATATTTTATATGTTCTATTTTTTGACATTATATGGATTATTTTCAAGCTTAGGAAATGAGAAGATGTTTTATTCTAAGGCCTGATGTTCTTAGAACAAATGTTTGTAATATATTAAATATATTAAAGTGAACATGCATGTAGGTTTCCTGAAAAAGTGAAATAACTCCTACAAATTTATTCAGATTATTAATTTTAGGGCACTGTTAAGTTTAGAACATGATGTTTTCCCTATGTGATTTATAACTTTGGTCTACATGGGTGGTTTGTGTAAAATAATTTGGTGGTGTAAAATGAATAAAATAATTTAATTAAATTATTTTAATCATTCTGTTGGCACAGTGACACAATGGCCCACTATCCCTATTTAAATATGTGACTATGGGAAATTCATAGTGTTATCCTCATAACCCTTAGAATTGATGATATCAATTAGAGAAATTGGAGGAGACCCCATTGGTGGATGGTGAATAGATTATAGATCCTTGATCGATGTAGGGAAAGATCGAAAAATCTCATCAAATGAATGTGGCACAACTTAATTATTCATAAGATTTTTATCCAAATCATGGAATTGAAGTTGTTTTATTTGATTCCTTTCCCTGTTCTTGATTACTATAATGAACATGGATCAATTGACAAATATATTGATCCATTAATCATGCAAATTTATGCGATGGATTTATATCAATGTTATTTCTGGAAAATTTCTTCATGATTACTTTTTTTGATTCATTTTTTAATGGAAAGTGATTGATATAAAAATGGAAATAAATAGATGTTTGTTCCCTTTTATTTTTTTTATGCTTTTATCCTAGGGTTATGTGTTCATCATGGGCATTCTTCATTTGAACCCTGATTATTCCATCCTAATCAATCAATCATTACACAAATATTTCTTTGTGTAACAATTCAACATCATAGATACAAGATCAAAATGAAATTATAGTGGTGTGGAAAAAAGATATATAATGATTGAGATGATGATGGATTCAAAATTTAACATTCTTTGAAATTCTTCGATGCTCAATGAAGAACGAAACTAAGATCCATTTTTTGAGAATATTTAATTTCCAAAATGCATTGTTCATTAGTGAAAAGGTTTGGATGAATTGTTATCCTTAATTTCATGTCAAGGATGGAACTGAATGAAAGGATTGAGGATCAAGTATCATCTCTGGATTTTATATCCATGTTTTTAGAATACGTCATGCTACACAACATGTAATTCATATCTATACACTGATCCCCACCCCCCCCCCTTCTAGAGGGTAGGGGGTTGGGAAGAATTTACGTATCACATGATGTGTTACCCCTAACACGTGTCATATAGTATCTCTTAGGAGACTCAGAATGTATATTGGGAAGTACATGGACACAGGATAGAGCATGTCATGTACTCCCACACACAGACAGGGTCCTGACCAACTACATGAGCTAATACATTATAGGTACATGGGCTATGTCATGTAATGGTACACAAGAACATGTATATTATATGAAGCCATAAACTATCACACAAGTCGACTAAACTGGAAACCTACAGATTGTTTAATTCTACCCAGACATAGATTGATGACATGAGGAATTTACATGGGCTTGACTCAGGGATAAGAGAAACAGTGAGTGACCCCCTCTAAATGTTGTGTACTTTATTTTACATAGAGTAGATCCCTTGTCCTTTGTATCTTTTAAAAGATTAATTAGGGTCCTTTCCCCTAATTATTTCCATGAGGGTTAGTATGGAATCATATCATACTACTAGGATATGATACATTATATATAATTTTTTTTATGGTGTCTTGGATTCCCTCTGAATGGCCCAATGTGAGATCCTTTATTCATATTAATTCCCTATGTGGAGTTCTTCATTCCTTGAACACCATCACTGCACAGGTTCTGATTAACTGCATAGTAGGTTAATATATATTGAGTTGATGGTATCACCATAAGGGCTTGGAAGTGATCCTCATATGTGTATCATATTATATTCAGACTATCAGCATGTAATTTCTCATGATAAGATACACTAATAAATACCTCTTAGACCAACGTCATTAGTTCTAACAAAATCACTATTGTGTTATCCCGGACGACTTCTTTAATGAATCTTTGAGCTATAATCCTAGGCTTGTATAATAATATTGTGATTTACCTTTAAATTGTGTGTATTAGTTATGAATATCAGGATATTTTTTATAAATGTGTTGTAGATTTATACCCATGTAGAGATGAATTTATTTCCTTTATTATTTTCTTTTTGATTTCAGGGTGTCCTACTGAGTATTGCTATACTCACCCATACGGAAATTTTTCCTACACGTGTCATGTCTTCTACAGACGATTGACCTTTTGATACTATCCAAGGTGGAATATAGTGAGACAACACATAGTGAAACTGAATAGACCAAGTTGTGTTCCTAATACTTTCTGATAACAGTCCCATTACCTATTTTCAGGTTGGAATTGTATTTTATATACATTATGGTGGGCTTGTGTTTGGCCCTATTTACATTTCATTACATCCTGTTGGACAATGGTTGTGGGATTTAGATGTACGGATCCATGGTTATATATTTGTTTATACATTTCAGTGTTTTATAGGATTGGATATATATATATGTGGTGGATGTGTGTTGTTACATAGGATAACTCCACCAATGTCAGCGATATACCTATTCAGTGGTAGTCGACAACCCCTTGCCGATTGGAGGTGGGCTTGGGAATTCATATCTTGGGCCCCTTTTGGATGGATCATGAAACACATGGTTTATATTTTATAAGTTAGATAAAATATTTAGAATCATTAGTTCCTAATTGTCTAAAAATTATAACTCTAATTTTGTCTCAATGGGTAAATTAATAGGGTCAGAAAAATATTTATCATATTGATAATCCAAAATGGGAAAAATAGGGATACTCAGAAGTTAAGGATTAAATGTTTAAAACATGTGTTTTATTTTGTGGTGGAGGATTGGACTGACCATAAAAACCCTACACAACATTTATTATTGTCTTGAGGTTTGATTTACCTCCCAATAGAAAATAGTTTTTTTATTTAAAATAATTATCCTCGTCATATACTATAAAAGGGAACTCACTCTACACACTTCGTTACACCTCTCAAGCGATTTTCCAAGAACAATTTCTTCAAAAATAAACTCCAAACCCCAACCCCTCATCCTAGAATCCATATTTTTTATATAATTCAAAACATGAATGTATTTAGTGAAATATTAATGAGGAAACATGAAGAAGAGATAAATTTTATCAATGAGCATTTTCATTTTATTTCATCTTCCACCAAATCAAATTATTTTCATAACATGATTAGATGGTAAAATTATTATATATCTTATAAAAATGATTTGTTATGTTAAGATTAAAATATACCACCGCTCAACCCTCTATCAAATGGTTTATAAATTCGTCATTCATGCATAACGTGTACTACCACATCACGAACCAATATCTTTCAATTTTCCATTATCTACTTTCATGGTTGGTAATAATGATTTATTTATATTTTATATATGACATACATGATATATATAATATATATTATTTATATGATTTATATGATTTATATGATTTATATGATATATATGGTGTTATTATTTTGATGTAATAATTATATCAAAAGTACCATCTTGCATTCCATTTTGTGGTAATACAATAACGTTGTTCGTGTGTACGACTGACTACCTCCTCATGAAGCGATGTGATTTGTAAACACTATACAAGGAATGTACCCAGGAATGATTCAATAAACACATGAGATATATATGAAATAAAAATTAGACTGGAATTATCATATATATCTGTATATAATTAACTTTTAATTATTTCAATTTTATAATAAAATCGAAACAACATTCATGTGTATGCATGACCTACCGTCTCTATTAATGTTGTATTTCATTTAATATCACAAAATATTATGGATTATTGTAAATAAATATATAATAATTAACATGATATTAATATAATTGACTAAATTATAGATATGATGAAACCATTTTCAAAGTAGGAGGACCAAAAATAAAAAATATACACATATATGAAAAACTAAGTGGTTATTACCTGAAACACAACTTTGACATGGAATTATTATTAAAAAATTATTACTAAAAAGTAATAAAATATCATAATAAAACAATATATTGTATTATATATGTAATAATTATTATTTAATTTATATATAATAATAATATATATATTATTCAAGAAGTCCAAATGAGTACATATGAAATCATGACTTATATTAAGGGGACTTCTAGTCTCACTTTTTATTTTTATAGAATCATGAAAAATTCCCCACCCATTTAATTTGTGTTCTATATATACATACATTGAATGTATTTTATGATTTTTCTCATGAAAAATATTAGTCATTACATATTCATTTTAGGATATATATTTCATGGGGTTTTTAGTTTTAAAGGTTTCAAATTCGTTAGGGGTTTCCATCTCTCATTTTACTTCTATGAGAGACATGTCATATTCACCACCTATTCCCTTTATATGGTGTGTATACTAACCAGGAAATTGTATTATGATTATTATAATGGTAATTATTTTTATTTAAAAATCTATTTTATGATATCTATTGAATGGGTTTTACCGTATAAAAGTTAACAAATATGTATGGGATTTCTGTCTCACTTTCTACTTCTATAAGACATATTCCATTTAACCCCCAATTAAATTTATGTTGTGTATATAGATACCATGAATTTATTTTATTATTATAATACTAGTAATTTTTGGTATTTACATATCCATTGTAGTATCTCTCTTTCATGGGGTTTTTAGTTAAATAGTTAACAAATCACTAAGGGGATTTCTAGTCATACATGAATTTCTAAGAGACTTATTACATATTTACAACTCAGTGCTTTGTGTTGTATGTAAACACATATATGAAATGATATTTAATTAATATACCTCATTTAAATATAATTAAGTATTCCATAGAAATAATTATTTCATGGGGATTGTGATTCAAAAGTTACTCAAGGAGTAATGGGCTTTTGTCTGAAATTTCTTTTTTTGAGACATATGTTTTGTTAGGTACCCATATTTGGTTATGATGTGTATATAAAATCCCATATACATGTCATATCATGAATGTATTAATAATAATATCTTATGTTTATTTTTTAGTTATTATTTCACATGGATTACAAATCAATGTTTCCAGTGTTGTAATATTTTATATCATAATCTAACTATTTATCGAGGATATTTATGATTATGATACCAATGATAAAATATTATGATTTTTATGTCAAGAAAACAATTATTATTACTCTAATGTGATAATCAATTATATTTTAAATCAATATCCCCATTTTTCCACTATTGGTTGTATTTATAATTGAAAAAAATAATTTAAGAGCACTCGACTTTATTTCTCTATTCAGACGAAAATCGGTTTCCTTCCATAACCATGTTTTCTAAAAAAACTTATTTTGTATTCAAAACATATTTATTAAATTTAATATTTTGAATTTATTTTTTTAGAATAATATTTTGAAATGAATCATTATGTTTCATTCCAAAACAATATAGACCTGACCTTTACTAAAAATGTGAAAAGAATCTTTATTTGTGACATACATGATGTGAATAGTATTTCCCACTACTATGACTACTAAAATATTTAAGGTATCCCTTTCATGTTTAAAAATTAACTTTCCATGAAATGGGTTTACTTATTATTTGGTAAATTTTTATAATTTAAATTAATAATTTAAAAAGAAATAATTTTAAAAAATCTTATTTTAATTTTTTCAAAAGATGAATGGTTACTTTTCTCACAAATTGTTTTAAATGGGTATTAAAATATTAGTTTATATGACTTATAAGTTATTTTTAAAAAAAATTATTTTTAAAATGTTTTATATTAAAAATCTGTTTTTCATTTTGGAAAATATATTTTCATTAAGAAAGTTTTTAAATGACCGATAAAAATCATTTTCTGTATAAGATTTCATTAATTCATTTCAAGTATGCCTTTTTTGATATATGAAGAAATAGAACAACTCATATTATTTGTATGTATAGTTTATTATATGATGTAATTATGTTTATGAATCATATTTTTCTTAAACAGGTTATACCTTGATAAAATACTTATGAAACCCACTTATTTTTTCTCGATTTATGCTTTTGTTAAAGGATGAATTGACTATGAAACAATTTTATTTTATATATGTTATTTTTTATGAAATTCTTATTAAACCCATTTTATTTCGAGGATTATTATATAATTAATTTTATGATATTGCGGAACACATTAATAGTTTTTTCCTTAAGTGATGGTGGTGACCTTTATCTCATTCTAATTCATTGTTTAATGATTAATATTATATGAGCCCAAAGGGTACATCGGAGGTTTTTACAAGCCCAAAAGGGGGTACATCGGAGGCCATCCCAAGACCAAAGTGGGTACATGGGTGGTTACCCCAAGCCAATCATGTCAATAATTTATTGGTGGGTTTTCTTGATATTGTGTTTTCAATTGTTTTGTGTATGAAACAAATATATGTATTATGAAAATGTTATGATCTCATTACTCATGTTATATGATAATATTATGATTCATGTATTATAAACTACCAATAATAATTCCATGGCTCAAGAATATGATATTTGGTATGAAGTGTATGGTTTCCAAATGGAATGATCATTTTCTCCATCCTTTATGTTTATCTTATTATTATGTATCTTCCTTATTTAACCTTACATAGCATATAAAATAAACATTTCTTATGTTCATTTTACCCAAGTTAGGAAGAAATGTTTTATATGGTCATTTATATGGGGTGTAATATATGGGAATATCTTTATAGGAAACATTGGTGGTATTTTAGTAGATTAGATGATAATTTAGCATGCTTACAAAGGAACTAACTATGATGGTTTTTAGGAAAGTTTTTGTTAATTGAAATGAATATTCATCAAAGACGTATTAATGTCTATGTTTGAGAAGCTTGGGTTTCTATATTCATGGATAATTTATTTTTCATGCTTTCAACCAGTCATGTGACATCTTCTAAATAACATATTTTTGTTGTATACCATTTTCATGATGTGAATCTATCTAGTGGGTAGTGTACAGTCTAGGTTCTGTAGAAAAATAATCATATAGTTCCAAAATATCTACTAACCCATACCATAAAATTTAAATATAAAAAATAGTGGGAATTATTCAATGATTTTAGAAACTTCACACCATAAAAAATCACATCCTTGAGTTTTCTTGTGGACAGAAGGTTCCCTAGAAAGTTGTAAGGCCACTTATCCTTAATCAATGTTTCATGCTCACAGGACTGAGGAGAATATGATCGATGTATCAACATGAGTTTCAAAAGTAGGTTAAAATTCCCACACAATTCTTTAACCTATAAAATAATGATTTATAATGGATTTTCTAATATTGAATGATATATATCTAACATGATCTCCACATAACTTAGAACATGATGGAATAAATAGGTTACTTCTTTAGTATTGATATGTGAAACACATAATGAATACCCGTTAAATGAACAGAAATGTAAAATGATAATAAACCACCAGTACACATACTGAACTCAAATAGTAAAAAATATCTCAGAGAAAACATTCTTTATTTTCTAAGATAATGGTGAACCAAATGAGGATAAAACATCAAGAAAAATTTATCACCATAGAATACTCTAAAAGATGATATCAACAATCCCCATTTGATTTCTTTTGATTCTATGCAATAAGATGATGTTGACATATATCATGAGTACTACTGAAATCTCATGAATGAGGCTCGGTCCCACAATATAGGAATTTACTATCTCTACACCAGAAAGAGGTGATATGTATGGGTGACCATAAAAATCGATAATGTGTGTCATTGTTATCAACAATAGATAAATATTTTTACAAGAATAATGAACCAATACCTAATTTCTATCCTGCAATCCCCCGAACTAAAAGACATAGGCATAAATAATATCATCCAAATCTGAATTGCATGATCTTTTTGATCTACTATTTGTGGATTGTATATTATACTCAACCCGACCGGATTCCCCAACAACCATTGAAGACTCTTCCAGAATCATTAATAAAATATAGGATCCATTTCTAAAAAATTGGAAGTGGGAAAACCATGTATACTAATGATCTTTTTCATATATATCTGACACAGATCACTACATTTTTATTTTTCTTTGATTTTAATGAAATGAGTATATTTTATCATTCGATCAACCACTAGCATGATATAAATCTTCCATTGTGGAGTCTATGTTAATAAAACAACAATTTTCATGGAAGTATCATCCATTTTCCAACCTAGAATTAGAATACAATATTTAATAACATTATGTTTTTTATTATCTTCATTTATCTATTATAAGGTCCAACAGTGGGACCCAAAATTAGGGATTCCACACTTCATAATTGACAACTAGAATCTTTGATTCATGTCATAATACACCATTATATTTCTCAGATTAATGACCGGAAAGGAAATATAAAATTCACAAAACACTAAACTCCTCCATGATGTTATGATGAAAACCAAACCCCTAATATGGAGAACACAATATAAAGGGAGATACCATACAAAAAATTTATCCCCTCCTTATAGTTTTTTCATGAATTACACGGATTTTATCTTACTTCTTCTACCCCTATCGAATAGACTCAGGGATAGATGATGAAAATTGAACACTATTAAAAATGAAACCGCAAAACATCCTCTTGATAATCATGATATAGCTGAGAAAATAGTCCCATTAAGTTATATTATTCCTTCAATAAAAAGATAGCATGTGAAAAAACTATCATATTATGAGAATATGTAAATGAATTCCCCATTATATGTTTATAAGAGATGTGTAAGTTTATTTTGTAAAGTTATTACACCCAGAACCTCTCCCTAAGTTTAATGTCTTTATGAGAAATCATATAACTCAAAATATTATTGTCAGAAAAGGTTTCCAATCTCTCTAAAAAGTGATATTGCTGCCAAAACTGAAGCACATGAATGAATGTGGCATGAAAAAAATCATGATTAGGATTATTTTTCCCATGTGAATAAAGATGAAAATATCCATATGCTATAAATTGATCATCCTATATTATAATAGAACTCAAATTATTACCAAAGGCATAACAGTATACCAAATACCTGTTACCGGGCCCACGTAAAATCAGAATAGGAGATAATTTTAGAATTCATTTCAATTCATCAAAATAAGACTTACAATTCACATCCCATGTGATCCTCAAATACCTTCCTAGATAGAGAATCCATGGGTGATTCCAAATTTGAGAAATACTTAATGAAATATCTATAGTATCTAGTAAGACCAAGGTTGTACCATGTCTCAAAAATAATCTATGGATCCTCCCATGAAAAGACAAATTTCATCTTTTCATGATCAATTGATAAGCCGCGTAAAAAATCACATTATCTAATAACATGATATAATTGATAAATAAATTTCATACCAAAATATTTCCAAAATGATTTTTATTCATTATGATTTCCAAAATGATATTTAGATAGTTCTCATGCTCACACCCTAACCTCATATTTTCAAAAATATGATCCAGGAACACTACCAAAAAAGTGTAGAGTTATATATAGAATATCTTGTTCATCATATCCATTAAAACAACAAGATATTTGGTTAATAAAAATGAAATAACATGATATTTGAAATATATATATACCTACTCCTAAAATCCATCTTCTATATATCAGACTACAAAACAATTAGATGATCACAACCCAACCAAAGATCAATTTTAAAAATATGATTTTCCCACTTTTTCAAGTCAATGAAATCATTAACACATGGAAGATAATACAGTATCCTAACCATCACATAATTAAACATATAATCTTCTAAACATATTCATTGTGAACTATTAGCCTCTTGGAAATGTACACTGGGGTTGACCAAAGTGAATTAATATGCGAAGAAAAACAATTTGTCATAAGATCATCCAACTAAATCATTAGATATTTCATATCCACTTGTTCTATGTGATATAGTGGTATCTAGATCATCTATATACTGTATAGAGTCCCAATATTAACAAACATGGATATTACATCATTTTATATGAATATTCAGTACATTAAAAAAATAAAAAATCTAGGACATTGATAGTTTATTGAATTTAGAGACATGGAAATAGAATATTATATCCTAGGGAATGATCTCCAATATCTCCAAAAAAAATATACACGTTTTAGAACATCTACAAAAAAACATTCATTCATAACCTAGAGAAGGAGAAAATAATAAAGAGTGAGCACAACTTCTCCGTAAGGGAAAATAAAGGAAATGTGTAAGCATAAAATGAACAAAGGGGCATGGAAATTGAGTATAATATTGGAAAATTATTCCTTGTATATTAAATATCATCATAAATCATGGATGTTCAAAAGACATGAATCGTAAGGAAATAAATAACAGAAGATGTGAAATCAAAAAATAGGAATAAAACATGGAATTACGGAAAACACATTTAAAAACCTTTTATTGAGGAAATCTAGCATGACATCTATAACATGTTAGGCTTGGGTTAATCACCCATATACCTGCTTCGGGATAGGTATTCCCTCCCTTATACCTTCTTGTTTCAGATATTGGATTTCCTCTAATGTACCATCTTGTTTCAGGCATGGGATGTCCTTAAATGTACTCTCTTTTTTCTAGCATGGGATGTCCAGCCATTTAACCTCTTCTTTTAGGATTGGGATATCCTCCCATTTACCCTCTTTCTTCGGTCTTTGGATATCCTGATGTTTACCCTATTATTCTAGGATTGGGATGTCCTCACTGTACCCTGTGATCTCATAAAACAATTACCATCAACCAATTAATTGGAGGTAGATATATGTTCCACCCATATCATAAAGAAATCATTCATACACATGCCAAGAGATCATAAACAATCATATCATAACCCATGAAATGAAATGGGTATCCTAAAAATGCAATCATATCATAACCTATGTAAAAGTTATAGGTTTCATTATAATCTCATCAAAATAATAATCCATGAAAGTAAATGGTTTCAATAATATATAAACTGTGAAATAGAAATATGTATCATAAAGAACATTAAATAAATAATAAAATTTTAAATAATGAATATTAATTGAAATATTAGATAATATCCAATAATCGCATGAGTAACATCAACTGATGTCATCTTCTATAGAAAATAATTTTGAAATATCTTTCAAAATCATTTACTGAGTAAAATATCCATTCATCTTTGAAAAAAGATTTTATTTATTAACATAAATCAATTCCGAAAAACTTTTCATGGGAATAAAACATATAAATAATGATTGAAAACATTTCTTCTACCACTTTTATGTGAAGCCTTGTAAAAGAAGTTTGAAAATATTTTGAAAACCACATTCCTTAAAAACATATAAAATAGCTTGAAAATGTATTAGAAATATTTTTATATAAAAATATTATGAAACAATGAATTCACATAATATTATGAAAACCATTTATTTATAAAAATAAAATAAAATTTTAATCTTGTACATTAATCATGAAGGGAATGTTGGTAATGATGGCGGATAAACTCGAACATGCTGAACATTCATTTGACATGGTATCTTTTTTAAAAATGTTCATTGACCAGAAAAAGATAAAAAGATCGCTTATTAAATTTAGTTTTTTGATAAAAAGACACAATATTTGTAAATTTATCTTTCAAATATCATATTAGAATAATAGAAATTTTTTTGGAAACCAATTACAAGACATTGTTTTGAATGAACATGGATTTCCAACCATAGAAAGAGGTATTGTCAAATTTTATTAAAAACACTTTCTTATGCACCGAAGAGTGGAAAAATGGAAAAAATAAATAAATATATAATGATTAACAAGTTTAGAACAAATATCATGATTTATCTTGAGATATGGTTATAATATTTGATCAAAAAAAGTATAATCATAAAAATTCTAAAGAAGTGTTGGGATTGTTTTAATAAACTCTTATAACAATGTAACTTTGAACCATATTCCCCATGCAAGAAAATTAAATTACAGAAATCTTAAAATATCATGAAATTAATAAGAATCATGATATAAATTTTCAAGGGAAGTTTATACCCCTCGTATAATACTATAGTTTCATAACATGGCATGTGTCTCAAAGAAATAATATTGAGAAAAAAATTACATTTCTTATTTGGTAACTTTGGAAACATAAATCCCATGATATAAAGATCAAAAAATGGTTATGTAAATACCCATAGATTTATGCATAATAGGAACATAATACTTTAATTTTCATTAAATACTCTGAAAAAAAGAAGTGAGCAGCAATATGGCATGGATCACATGGAAATAAGAAGTGAGATAAAATTCTCATAACAAACATCTTGACTCTTTTCGTAACTATACAATCCTCTTAAATAAAAATTATAAATTTATTATAAATATATAACATAAACAAAATTTTATATCTAATACCATATATGGTTTCATTGTTACATTTTATTACCCTTTCATTATCAATTTTATGTCACGATTTTACTTTGGGTAATATCTGCCTAGTTTTCTCAGTTGTATTAAATTGTTTATAATTGGTCCTTATATTTATATGATGAATTCCAGATTGTAAACCATGAATTAAATATAATTTATATTCTGTATTTTATTATTATAATAATCCTTTGAATTTAGATGTATCAAATAGAATACACCATTTATGGAGATGGTAAGTCATTCATACACATAAACATTATTTCTGTTTAATCGTCATGTTGAAAGAAAGAGAGTAAAATTCAGAAATATATTTGTATATATAATTATTATAGTGGAATAATTATATCAAATATTTCATATATATTGACTAAACTCATACCTAATACATTCCATGTAGTGTATGAACGAATCAAATCACATTGAGGGGGTGGTTGCCCACACTTCCCGAAACAAAATTATCATATTTACACCAAATGAAACGTATAAGGATATGAATTTTAAAAAAATCAAAAAAATCTAAAATATATAAAATATATTATATATAAAATATACAAATAATTTTTCCATCATAATGTACACTATGGGAGATGGTAAGTAAAAAATGAATGATCATTATTTATTGAGGCCGTAATTTACCATAAACATAAACGGTGTGTTCGTTTCCCATTAGATTGATGTGTGTGTAAGTGTTGGTGTAATACATAGAATAAAAAAATACTACTATATTTTTTATACAGTTTTATTAATAAAATAATGTAATAATACTACTTTACAGAGTGTAACAATAATATGAATGAAAGGAGTTTAAGTTAAGGTGTCACATCTTAATCGGGCAGCACATTTTGGTTTCCAACAATCAGAATCCATGGAAGTCATTATAGTGAAATTATACATAAAGGATAAAATGAGGGTTTTGGGGGATATATTTTTGATGATCTTTGTCATTAAAATATTACTTCATTGGTGTGAGGGTGGGAGGAGAGGATTCCATTTATAATGGAGAAGTGGTGTCACTCTTGTAATAATTTAAAAGAAAGGATCCCCACACCAGTTTCTTTATTGAAATTGTATAAATAATGGTTCAAAGTATACCCAAGGGAGTACATTGTATAAATATTTAGTTACAATTTCTTTTGAACAAGTATATATATCATTTTGGACATTGAGGTTATAGTTTAGTCCCTTATGAAGCATAATTTACCCTTAATTGTTCTAATTAATTTTAAGTATTTTCACTAATATTTATTGGTAGAAAAGAATGATGAACATTTTATAAATTATTCTTATTCCAAATATTTAATCAATTTCCCCAAATTAAAAACACATAATTTGAATAAATTAATTTAAATTTAATCCTACCTTTGGGTCGACAATATAGGTTTTTAAAGTAAAAACGTACAAATGATAGATGTTTTTTTATATTAAAAATTAGCGTTAAATTGTTTATAATGACCTTAATTAGATTGATTGATAAAAATATTATATAATTAATCTTTGAAACTAATTTTATATATAATTTATCCTTATAAATAATTCAGATGAAAATGCGGTTTTGAATCAAAATCCATCATTTTTACCATTCCTTAATAAATGAAACCATACAGAAAACTACAAAAAAATTATCATATCCTAATTTTCCTATTTAAATTAAAAATATTTATTTTATTTTTAAATAATATATATATATATAATTTCAAAAATTATATTTTAAATTGGGTCTCCATTAAAAAGCGTTAAAACATGCTCAATAAAAATTTATAATTTTAAGCATAAAATTAGGTTTGTTTTTATCTTATGTATATAAAAAATATTAAATGATTATATAAAAAATATATTATAATAATATATATTACTGATTTTAATTAATTTAAATTTTTAAAACAAAACACATTTGGGATCATAAAAATAAAAATAAATACTTTATATTCAACGGTTTCATATATATTCATTTATAATTAATTGGTAACCTATAAATTAATCATATATATTTGTAAACCAAAAATTTCTCATAAGTCTGTTATTTTTATTCATAATTTCAAATTTAACATATATTTTATCTCTTATTATATTATGTAACCATATTTTAATAATATATTATTGTTTGGTAAACCATAGTCATGTGTGTTATGTAAGACATCATGGAAAGTCATTGTTGCATGTAATGTAAGTTAACCACGGCATCCCATGTAGAGAAAGAAAAAAATTATATTTTTTGATGTTCACATAATCCAAACGTATTGTTTTAATGTATAAGAAACCATTTTTAGTGTTATGTGAAATTCAAAATATAAACAAGATTTAATTAATTCGAAAATATATTTCACAAAATCTCTTAGTGTTACATTCTACCCACAATAAAATGAATTTCTCCATTTAAATTAGTTTGGGTTATCAATGTTTGAATACATTAATGTATAATTTATAGAACCTCACATTGTAAAAATCAATTCTAAAACGTCCCTTAACTAAGAAAATTTGGAATCATAACTGATACAAAATTAACATATAAATAGGTTTCCACATAAAAGAACATAGGTCAGGAGTGATGATTGGACATGTAGGAAAAGCATATATATTTATATTGAGTTAATCAGGTCATCAATATCTAACAAGTGAATGGTCAAAGAATATATTAGGCCCTCAAATTCCAAAATGATTCACCTGATTTGTGTATACATTTTCATATATATTATTGAAAATAGAAACATGTTTCATCAAATATCTATTGTTTCATGAACATATTATTTGATTTTGGTGATTCTGTTTACTTTCTGGAGCTTTCTGGATAAGATACACAAATCAAGGGAAGTCTGTGGAAATTTTAAAACTACACAGTGTGTACTTTTTGTACACGCCGTGTACATCCAGACATGGACACGAACCGAAGGAGGGAGTACACGCCCATGTCACTATGCAGAAGTTACACGCTGTGTGGGGTGGCGCTAGACGCTGTGTACTACATTCAAGAAGCCTTTGTTGCCGAGAAGAGTCTATATACCCATGTGGCTATTGATGGAGACACGGCGTGTTCCATTTATACACGCCGTGTCTGATATTCTAGAAGGAGTTGGTTGCAAAATTTTGACACTACACGCCATGTATGGCAGCGCTACACGCCGTGTACACTCAACTATCAGGAGGCGCCATGTTCAAAGTCAAAGAAGGTGTGTTAGGACGCCTACCAGATGAGAAAATGGCGCTAAAACACGTTGATGGAAGTACACGGTGTGTACTTTATATACATGTCATATATTTTATTTTTCTATAAATGGAGGCCTTGGCCTTTGGATTTTAAAAAGTTCAAAACCATTGGAGGAGAGAGGATGTTCTGTTGCCGCCGTTCCCAATCTACCGTAGTGTCATAGTTCTACTATTCCACCTACCAACACCACTACTCAAAACCTATAAAATGAATTCATCATGTATCGAGTGTCTTGTTCCTATTATGCATTCCATGTGTACCTAATCCTTTTGAGTTGGGGTTGTGGGAGATGAAGGATTGTATTATGTTGTATTAATTTAGATAGTTCTGTCTGTTTTTCTTAATTCTTCTTACTCTTCTTAAATCATTGCTGAATATAACTGAGAATTCTGAGCCGGACCAAGTGAAGAATTATCAGCGATATAAAATAAGACTAACGGTGAAAGCATTCATGAAAATTGAAAAGGTTTCACCGATTCATAAATGAATTGAACCAAATTAAGAATTTAGAAACATTGACTACCGGACCAATGAGTCAATTTCTTCAATACCAAACAAGAGGAACCACATCAAGGAAATATTTTGATAAAAGGAAATCCATAATGTTGAATTATTATAAACAACACAACCATATAAGCAATCCGCATATGAATTCCTTAATCACCACAGCCCCAATACACTTCCTCTTCTATTAAAACATATTTAAATCACTTGTTGTTTCCTTTGAATTGTTAAACATTTTTTAAAATCAAACAAAACAGTTTCACTCAATCCAAATAAACAAATCCACTCTAAATTATGGATGTTTCACTAAATTAATTATAAACTCAACCAAACCAATGCACTACGAAATTTCCCTGTTGATCGACCCCGCACTTGAACTATACTAAAGTTTTAAGAGTGGGTAAATATCAATTTGGGGCACCGATAACATACTTTTGGTGAAACGACCAATCAAATGTTCATGTTGTTTCTGGGGAATTTTTCTTCAATGATACAATTTATGTTTTGTTAATAATTGATTATGTGAAAATAAAAATTAAAAATTCCCAAAAAATTATATTCTAATCCCATTTCAATTTTCACTTTTATTTTCCCTTTTACGCCTTGTATTTTTATTGTTGATGTACAGGACCTTAGGTGCATGAATAGATTCCCCACTCAGTCCAAGAGCACCAAGTCATCGAAACTTGTTCCGCTTGATCCAGAAATAGAACAAAACCCGCTTCGTCGTCAACGTGCACTGAAAGAAACACACCAACAGCAACCATCCACCATGGTGAACACGGAAGGGGGAGCACCAGCCGTGGATTCTATGGCTGGGCATCAGTACCATGATCAGCAGCTTCCCGCTTCTGGTCTCCCAAAGTAGGCTCCTGGAGGCTTCGTGGAACTCCTCCCGAGGGATTACCAATGGCCACCACACCAACCTCCTCCGGCGTATGACCAACTGCAACAACCGCAAAAACTCTTCCAATGGCCCTATTTCATCCCTCAAGAGCAGCAGTATCTGCAACCCCCACCCCCTCAGCAGCCACCTCCACGCCATACTCCTATAGAGTACAGA
The DNA here is from genome assembly GCA_963277665.1 of Viscum album. NCBI lineage: Eukaryota > Viridiplantae > Streptophyta > Magnoliopsida > Santalales > Viscaceae > Viscum > Viscum album. The sequence continues at coordinate 643,021,081 of OY728125.1, read as the reverse complement.
CTTCCTTCAATCCACGGAGCTGATACGGGCATCGTCTGTTCTCCGGTCCCGGCCCAGCACTTCGAGATCAAGCCTGATATCATACAGCTGATCCAGAACACCGTCCAATTCGGAGGCCTGCCCAGTGAAGACTTGAACGCCCGTCTCTCCATCTTTTTGGAGATCTGTGACACATTTCGTTACCATGGAATGTCTAAGGACTCCATTCATCTTCGCCTATTTACCCTTTCTTTATGGGACAAGGCGAAATACTGGATCAAGGGGCTTCTACAATGATCTATCCTCACCAGGGAGGAGCTAGCCAAGGCGTTCCTGTCTAAATACTTCCCACCATTGAAGACAGTGACGCTACGGAACGAAATCCACAACTTTCAGCAGCACGACTCTGAGTCATTATATGAGTCATGGGAACGTTTCAAAGAGATGCTACGAAAATGCCCACACCACGGACTCCCACTCTGGATGCAAGTCCAGACCTTCTATGGAGGACTTACAACAAATACCACGTCCGTGGTGGATGCTGCTGCTGGAGGTATGGTGATGCGGAAATCCCCCGAAGAGCTATTTGAACTACTGGAAGACATGTCAGCCAATAGATTCTAGTGGCACTCCGAGCGGGGGACTCAAAAGCGAGGTATGCACAATATTGACGCTACCACTATGTTAGCTACTCAATTGAATGATGTGTCCATGAAAATCGATGCATTGAATTTCAAAAGAGCATCTCAAGTTCATGCGGTGAATCATCCAGCATGCAGAGACTGTGGTGATAACAACATCATGGGAGATTTCATGGGTTCGACTAGTGGCCCTTCGACGAGCGAGGTGATTTATGTTTCCCAAAATCAAGGGCCCAACTAGTACCAGCAATACTAGAACCCGGCATGGCAAGATCAACATAACACAGTCTGGGGCCAACAACAGGAGAATCCTCCGCCCCAGCGACCGCCTAGCTACAACCAACCTCCATACCAAAACAAATACCAAAGTCCACAACAACCCTAGTAGGGTCCTTATCAGCAACAATAGTATCATAACCCTCTCCCACAGCAGCCACGGTAGCCACCTCCTCCACCGACTCAATAACCACCTTAGCAAGAGAACACCTCAAGGTTAGAGGATCTGATGACTAAATTCATATCTACTGCTGAGACTCGGTTCAAAAATCAGGAAGCTTTGATTCGAGTCCTGGAGAATCAGATTGGCCAGCTAGAAAACCAACTCTCAGGAAGGCAACCCGGTACACCACCAGGAAACACAGAGAAAAATCCGAGGGAGGAGGCCCATGCCATCATGCTCTGGAGTGGAAAAGAGATCCAACAGAACCAATCCACACAGCCAGGTGCATCCACACCCACTGTTGATGAAAAAGGCACCAATACTGACCTCACCTCATCCAAAATCCCACAAAATGAGGTTTCGAAGAATAAAGGGAAGGAGTTCGTCAGACCTTTTGAACCTGCCTTACCTTTTCCAGATATATTGAAGTAGAGGAAGTTGGACCAGCAGTTTAGAAAATTCATGGACGTATTCAAAAAGCTGGATATAAATATTCCATTTCTAGAGGCACTGACACAGATGCCCACCTATGCAAAATTTATGAAGGAAATACTCTCCAATAGAAGAAAAATGGAGGATCTGCGCACCATTTCCCTCACCTAGGAGTGTTCTACAGTCGTCCAACATTCAATTCCTCCCAAAATACAAGATCCAGGTAGTTTCACCATTCCTTGTACTATTGGGTCCTATGAGTTTGGGAAGGTCCTCTGCGACTTAGGGGCAAGCGTGAACCTCATGACCCTCAGAGTTTTCAAGAAGTTGGGACTCAACAAGCTCAAGCCTACCCGGTGCAGCCATTAAACTTGCTGATCAATCCATTAAACACTTGAAGGGACTATTGGAGGATGTACTGGTCAAGGTGGGTAAGCTAATCATCCCTGCTAATTTTATCATCCTCAAAATGGGGGATGACCAGGAAGCACCTCTTTTACATGGAAGACCTTTCTTGGAAACTGGGATGGTAGTGATCGATGTGCACCAAGGAGAGCTTATTTTCCGAGTAGGGGATGAAAGAGTTTCCTACAACGTCCTCATGGCCGTCAAACATGCTTCCTTGTCTGAGCTTGAGGACTGTTATGTAGTGTCCACCATGTTTAACAATTTTAGTGAAAAAGGGGATGATCTGGTATGTTCTTTTACTTCAAATAATTTAACTATTCCAGATATTCTATTAGAAGAAGCGCCAGAAGACTTGCAATTTTTAGAAGGCCAGGGCGTCCACTATTAGCAGCGTGCAGTTGTTCCTGATATTTTGGAATGGGACAAGGTGCAATAACTTGTGCCTTCAATTTTAAAGGCGCCTGAACTAGAACTAAAGCCTCTTCCATCATCTCTCATGTATGGGTATTTAGGACCCAATAAAACTTTTCCTATTATACTTAATGTAGAATTGTCACAGGAGCAGGAAGATGCACTTCTGCGGGTTCTCAAAGAGCAGAAGCACGCTATTTGGTGGACAGTCGCTGATCTGAAGGGCATCAGCCCTACCATTTTCACTCACAAGGTGCTACTTGAAGAAGGTGCCAAGAAATCTCGGCAACCACAATGGCGCTTGAATCCTCCCATGAAAAAATTTGTAAAAAAAGAGGTGATCAAATTATTAGATTAAGGCATCATATATCCCATCACGGATAGCCCGTGGGTGAGTCCCCTCCAAGTGGTACCCAAAAAGGGGGGTATCACAGTGATTTCAAATGAAAAGAATGAGCTCATCCCTGTACGCACTATCATGGGCTGGCGCATCTATTTGGATTACGGGAAGCTAAACGATATCACAATAAAGGATCATTTCCCCTTTCCACTCATGGATCAAATGCTAGAGAGACTAGTAGGGCACAACTTCTATTTCTTCCTCGACGGGTTTTCCGGCTACAACCAAATCTCCATTTCTCCAGAGGATTAGGAAAAGAGGACATTCACTTGCCCCTACGACACATTTTCTTATCAAAGGATGTCTTTCTACATGTGAAATTCCCCCATCACCTTCCAGCGCTGTATGTTGGCCATCTTCCACGACATGGTGGAATGAATCCTAGAAGTATTCATGGATGATTTTTCCATTTACAAAAAATCATTCACCATTTGTTTACGACACCTGGAGCTAGTTTTGGAATGATGTGAGCACACTAACCTAGTCTTGAACTGGGAAAAGTGTCATTTCATGGTGCAAAGTGGCATAGTCCTTGGCTACATAATTTCAGGAAAGGGGATAGAGGTGGACCCGGAAAAGATCGAAGTAATTTCATGACTACCTATACCGACTTCTGTCCGAGACATCTGCAACTTCCTGGGGCATGCAGGTTTTTACAGTCAGTTTTTCACCACTTCTCCAAAATAGCCCAGCCGCTCACCAATCTTCCTACCAAGGATGCCATATTTGAGTTCGATGAGACATGTGTCCAAGCTTTTGAGAATCTAAAGTAGGGCCTGGTGGAAGCTCCAGTTATGATTTCTCCCATCTGGGAGGAAAAATTTAAGTGACGTGCGATGCGAGCGACTATGTAGTGGGAGTAGTCTTGGGCCAGCGACTTGAACGGATTTTTCGACCTATCAATTATGCCAGAAGGACGCTCAATGTGGCATATATTAACTACACCACCACAGAAAAAGAGATGCTTGTAGAGGTGTTCACATTTTATAGGTTTCGTTCTTACTTATTACTATCTAATGTTATTGTTTATACTGACCATGCATCACTAAAGTACCTACTAAACAAGAAATATGTGAAGCCCTGCTTGATCCACTGGGAACTCCTCCTACAAGAATTCTATCTTGAGATCCGAGATAAGAAAGGGAGTGAGAACTTAATTGCTGACCATCTCTCCCGCCTCGAGCTGCCTCATTTGGAGAAGGAAGAAGATTGGGAGATCAGGGAGGATTTTACTGATGAGCACCTCTTTTCAATCAACGAAACACCTAGACCATGGTATGCTGATATGGATAATTTTCAGGTTATAGGTGTCACCCCAACCTCTCCTTCCAGCAAAGGAAAAGATTTTTCTCTGATGTTTAAAGCTACTTCTGGGAGGATCCTCTTCTATTCCGATCCTATGTAGATGGAGTGATCCATCGTTGCATCTAGGAGAATGAAGTTCAAGGTTTCCTGGAGTTCTATCATGCCTCGCCAATAGGAGGACATCATGGGTCGGACCGTACCATAGCTAAGATCATGCAGTCTAGATTTTTCTGGCCCTCCATGCATAGAGATGTCTGGGCCTTTGTTTCCTATTACGATCGGTTCCAGAGGACCGGTAATGTGGGACATAGAGCCGAGATACCCTAGTACCCGATTCTGGAGGTCGATATTTTTGACGTCTGGGGCATAGATTTCATGGGTCTCTTTCCCCCATCTTTTGAGAATACTTACATACTGGTCTACATCGACTACATCTCCATGTGGGTGGAATCCACTGCTACAACACACGACACAACCAAGGTAGTCATGAATTTTTTAAAGAAAAATATTTTTAGTTGGTTTGGGGTTCCATGAGTACTGATCAGTGATAAAGGGACCCACTTTGATAACAAACTGAATAGAGGAATACTGTTGAAGTATGGAGTAAAGCATAAGATGGGGACACCATATCATCCCCAGTTCAGTAGACAGGCAGAGCTCTCCAACTATGAGCTCAAACATATCCTGGAGAAAACAGTGAACACTTCATGGAAGGACTAGTTCAAGAAGTTAGATGATTCCTTTTGGGCATATAGGACTACTTTCAAAACACCACTAGGAATGTCCCCATTCCGCCTCGTCTATGGGAAGCCCTTCCATCTTCCAGGGGAATTGGAACACAAAGCTTACTGGGCAGTCAAAGCCCTAAATTTTGATCTAAAGGTAGCTGAAGAGAAACAGAAGTTCCAACTGTCGGAACTAGATGAAATATAATTATAGGCATACAAGAACGCCAAGCTATACAAGGAGAAGACAAGATCCATTCATGACCAGATGATTTGACGAAAATCTTTCCAACCCAATGATCAGGTACTTCTCTTTAATTCTCGTCTTCACTTATTCCCAGGGAAGTTAAAGTCACGATGGTCGGGACCATTCCACGTTGTACGAGTATTCCATCATGGAGCGGTAGAAATTTCTGGAGAAGATGGTCAACCATTCAAGGTAAATGAGTAGATGTTGAAAGCTTACCATCCTACATTCAACACAGTAGAAATGTTGTCCACCATACAGCTTAGGTAAGCCAAGGTAAGAAGGTCGAGCCAACGACCTAAAACAAAGGCGCTTCCTGGGAGGCAACCCAGAGGTTACATGCCATATCCCACTTATATACATGACGTGTACTTATCTTTTTAATTTATAGTCTTACTAGTATAAATCTATAGAATAAAAAATAAATAACTAGGGATGATGTCGGTGCTGATGGAAAAGTCGTTGGAGTTTATTCGAGCTGTCCCCGCTTCAAATCCTCCTGACCTACCTTCTTCACAGGGTTCTTCCTTTTATTTACCTAGCGTGTGTGGTTTTTTCAGATATATATTTTAATGTGTTTAAATATAATAGAACCCATGATAGGGATCGACCGGTTGGCTAGAATCATAATCCGGTTCCAAAAGACTCGGGTTCAAATCCAGACAATCATCCCATTTCCATCATTTTTTCTTTTAATAAAACCACACGACGTTCATTTCGATATACATCGTGTGCGCAATAATTTTTGCATATAAATTAAAAAAAATAACATGCGGGTAAAGTTGGGGGATTGGAAAAGTCTCAGCACCAAGTACAAAAGACCTGGGTTCGAATCGTGCTAATCTCCCCACTTCATCCCCATCCTTTCCTAATTAAAAACCACGTGTCATGCTTCTCTTTCTTCCCGTGTGTATAGACCATATATAATAAATATGAGTAGCATTACAACCTTAGCTCCAGTGGTTGAGGGCTTCCATTCGGAACGGCCGATCACCGGTTCGAACCTCCCCCCGACCACCGATCCAAAGGTTGTACTTCTATTTTTCCAATTTTTAAAAACACCGTGTGTATTTACCCACTTAATTATGTGTATAATTCTATTTTCTTTTAATTCTGTATATACATATATATAACAATTTTACTTTTATTTTTAATTAATTTATATTAATTAATCTATAGTATATTTTCTATTCTTCTAAAAAAAATTTGGGAATACACAGCGTGTAGTCCAAACGTACACGTCGTGTACCACAGCTATATATGCCACTGTCCACCCGACATGAGCCCGTGTCGCGAGGCTCCCCATTTGTCCCTCTTCTTCTCGTTTCTTCTCCCAAACGACACCCGCACCCCTATTTCTTAGATATGTCGATTTGGTGTGTTTAAAGCTCTTATTTCTTTTACATTGTGATCCTCGGTCAAGGTACGCTGTTCTACACCCTCTATTTCTTGTTTTTAGAATCTTTTAAGGTGCTTTTCGGATTGGCCGACCGTTCGGCTTCTGACTGTACACGGCTATGAAATGAAGAACACATGCCATGTACTACTGTACATGACCACAAATAAAATACTTTGAATTTGAATATACACGGTGTGTATGTTCGGTACACACCATGTCCTTTTTATCGTGCCCGAGTACCCCTTTTCACACGACCTCACTCACCATTTTCACGTACATGGCATGTGTGTTTGATAGAACGTCATGTATACCCTTTCCTTCGGCCCCTCCGTGTGTGGAAACTAACACAGCCTATCACCCCATGTTTCAAAACACGGCATGTATGTTCGGTACACACTATGTCATATATTTCTTTCGTCCAGCCCATGTCTCACCCCCTACACAGCCATGTACCTCAAGTAAATGGCATGCCGTGTCTTTAACCTACATGACGTTTAGTTTTTCAATAAAATGATAAAAACATGGCCATGTCATTTAAGAATACACAACCACCTACACTTTGTGTGAACACGGCGTGTATGTTCGGTATACATCGTGTACTTTAAAATGGTCTATTTCTCATCCTCGGCCTATCTATCTAGAGAACACGGGATACTCTACATTTTCCACTACACGGTGTGTACTCTGGTGTACACACCATGTACTTTTATTTTCCTATTTTCTCATATTTTCTTTGTTTTATTTTCTTTTCTTTTTCATTTTGTTTGGTTTTCTTTCTCTTTTCCAGATTATGGCAGATCCCGAGCCTTCTTGAGGGAAGCGGCTAGCCTCCACCACTAAGGGCGAGGGGTCCATCTTTCGTCGGATCCAACTCTGACCGCCGATGCAGCCAGACCCCGATCCTCCAGTCATTGAGATCCCCTATTAGCCATTCTTCCGCCACTCACTCCCTCAGTAGAGGCCAGGTCTCCTTATGCTGCACCTCCACCTTCCGGCACTGAGCTTCCACGCACCACCATTTCTACTTCCCCAGCATCCGCTCTACTTATGCCATCATCCTCAGCAGCTGGTCCCTCTTCGAGCACACCATCCACCAAGCCACCCTCTACTTCATCCAATCTACCCACAGAGCCAGCCCCTGCTGCTACACCGGCACCTGGGCTGGGACCTGCAGGTGCTCCCTATCCCTGCATGGTATTCCCGGTCACCAATCTCACATATGACTAGGTCTGACGATTCTCTCTCAATCTGATACCGTTGAGTGGCCGATTTCTCGACAGCATCATTTCGCAGCAGCTTAGTATTTTGGAGGATTTCAAGGCACTTCTCAGGCACACCCCACTCCTAGCTATTTTCCAGGTCAGCACTCCAATTTTTCGTGATTTATTTTTGGAGTTCACAGCCTTTTTTGAGTTTGATAGAGCGGAGTACGGGGAGACACTTGGTGATACGGTGCTCGTGGTATGGTTCCGGCTAGGCGGTCGAAGTTTCTCCCTCACTATACCTGAGTTTGGCCGAGGGTGTGGCTTCTACCCCCATCCTATTACCCCACTCCCCGTTTTTACCTTGACCAGGCCTGATCACTCTGAGCTTGTTTCTATATGGTGGGAGATCGTTGGGCCTGACCACCGTTATTCTCTCACTTCCCAGAAGAGCACTCTTATCGCCGACCCCATCCTTCGCTTCCCCCACCGGTGTTTCAGCGCCATCCTTTTCCCCCAACATGAGGATATGGGGGTCGTGACGGGCTGTGACATGGAGCTCCTTACTTGTGTCATCCGGAACGACTACCCGGACCTCCCCTATCTCGTCGCCTCCTATTTCAACTCCATGTTTACCGGCGATCAGGGCAACCTGAACGACGGGTTCTACACTACCTGTATCGTCCACCACCTTGGGGTATTCGATCCCTCTTTGCCTCATGACCTATTAGGTTCACCCCATTGGATGGACTTTCTCATGCTCATTCGCATGGGGATGGTCCGGAAGCAAGGGGTGCCTACGTTCTTTCCCAGGCTCACCCCCAGCCACCCGCTGACCCTCCTACCCCAGCTGATATCCCTACCCCTCCTTCCCCACCCCTTGAGCTTCTCCACCTCACACACCTCTTACTGACCCCACTTCTTCTGGCCTTCCTTCTTCATTCCCTTCACCTATCCCACCTACCCCAGCACCCTTGGTCGGTCTTGCCCTTTCCCACCGCCATGCCGCGATGGAGCAGGACTTGGGTCGCTTCGACGGCCGACAGGATCAAATGGAGCAGTAGTTGGTTCCTATCATCGGTCGGCAGGACACCATTGTGCATCATTTGATTCGTCTCGACAGCCGCCAGGACCACATCGAGCCGTTGTTGGCGTATATTGCTCAGCATGTTGGTCTTCTGTTGCCTCTGCAACCTTCCACTGCCTCCGCTCCTAGCCCATCTTCTAGTGCTCCACCACCCTCTCCTGCGCAGGCCATAGATTCTGTTCTGCTGTCTACGGTAGGTCCTGCTGCTACTCCTCCTGCTGCCACCACTGTTGTCGGTTCAGGGCCTACTGCTGAGCTACATTCGCCGAGTCTAGTGCATGCGGCTTCTACTTCTCCAGCTACCCTTTCTGGAGCAGCATCAGCGCCTCCCTCTTCCATGGCTCTCGTGCCGTCTCTGCGGGATGGTTTTTTACAGGATGTTGCCTCCCCTGAGGAGACCCCATGATAGTGATTTTTTTCTTTATCTTATATAACTCTTTTGTCATTTTATGTGCTGTGATGTTATGCATGTTTGCAGTTTTATTTTTCCTCCTCAGTCACAGGTATCATGGAGCACCTTGGGCATCACTTTTCACGAGGGGAGTATTTTTTCCATTTCTATTGTCTTTCTTTTTGGATTTACTTCTTCCACTACTTTCCCTCATTTTGTCCCCCATCTCTCACCCTTCTCCACCCTTTACATTAGTATTTCACTTGGTGGGCCATGTGTAGTATTAAGTGTGGGGGAGCATTTATCTCTTTCACCTTACTCTTTGCCCTTGAACTAATCTAGGAGACATCATTATTAGATTATATATTTGAAAAATTGAGGCAATTTTTGGTTAATCATATTTATAAATGCTATAGTTATTTCATACTAACTTTTTGAGGGTTTCATGCTTATTCTGATTCTTAAGTGTTTTAAAATGATTGTTGATATAGTTTCAATTGCAACTTTTAATCCTTGATTAATTACATTGATTAGGCTAATCATTTATATGCATGTCATGACCTAATTGTCCCTTTATTATTTTAACCCTCCTGAGAGGTATTCTAAACCCTTTTTTGATTTTCTTTTCTGAATACCCTCTTTCTTTAGAGATTCTTAGGATATGCATCCCTACCATAATTTACAAGTTTTCATTTCAAAACATGAAGAAATTTTTGAATTACATTAAAATGATCGAGGAAATAGATTGTTTCAACCCCTTTATCATGAGACCTTCCCTACTGTTAATATCCATTAAGCCCATACAAGCCATGAACAGCCTTCATAGGAAGCCACTTTACAATCATATTTCTTTTCCTTCCCTAATTCTTTTTGAACATTTCATGATTATTATTTTTGGAGATTTAAAAGAGGGAGTTGACAATACATGGCATATGTTTTGTGCACAATCATGAGATAAAGTGTGGGGGAGTGCCTCTTGACTATTTGGGGCCGAAAGGGTTCCAAACAATTATTTGTTGTATTCATAAGTGTTTCCTTGTTTCCCTTGAGTTCTTAAAAAAACAAGAAGAAAAATAAGTGGGAAGGGAACCTTGTGCTCATTTGATTTAGGAACTCTACTTGACTAAGGTAAAGGTGGTGATTACAACAGCATTGGACTGAGCTTGTGAAGGATAAATTTTCATTGAACATTACTTTAAATATCAGGAAATGTTTTTTAAAGTAATTTGCCTTCCTTTTTCAAACCTCAGAATTTATTTTTCACATCTGAACCTACCAACCCTTAGCCAAAGAGACATTTGAACCTTGTTGATAATGCCCTAATGATTTTTGTAATTCAATTTTTCTGAGGTAGAGAACAAGATATCTTGAAAACCTATGGATAGAGTGTATATATATTTGATTGAGCATAATTCTGAATAAAAACATCTTAAGTGTGGAGTGTGATTTTTGATTGGTAAGGTAGATCATCAAGTGGGCATATGTTTTAAAGATTGAAAAATTTGTTGAAAGAGGATGAGAGTAGTTAATTGAAATATATATGAGGCATGATTTTAATATCTTATGAATTTAATTTGTTTGTGCCTTTTAGAATTTTCCTCGGTAACTTTATCATTTGTAATTTTGATTAATTGAATGCCTTCCTTTTAAAAAGTATAGGCTCTTTTGATTAGATGTTGAGATTTTTCTTGAGGGAAAGAAAATGACTAAGTGTGGAGGAATTTGATGCACCTGATTTGTGTATACATTTTCATATATATTATTTAAAATAAAAACATGTTTTCAAAAAATATATGTTGTTTCATGAAAATATTCTTCGATTTTGGTGATATTGTTTACTTTCAAGATCTTTCTTGATAAAATACACAAATCAAGGGAAGTCTATGAAAATTTTAAAACTACATGGCGTGTAATTTTTATACACGTCGTCTACTTCCAGAGAGGGACACAGACCGAAGGAGGGAGTACATGCCCATGTCACCAGGCAGAAGCTACACGCCGTGTCATGCGACGCTACATGTCGTTTACTACATTCTAGATGTCATTGTTGCTGAGAAGAGTCTACATGCCCATGTGGCCGTTGAAGGAGACACGGTGTGTTTCATTTCTCCACGTCGTGTCTGATATTCTAGAAAGAGTTGGTTGCCAATTTTGGACACTACATGCCATGTATGGAGGAGCTACACGCCATGTACACTCAACTATCAGGAGGCGCCATGTTCAAAGTCAAAGAAGGCATGTTAGGCCGCCTACCAGTGGAGAAAATGGAACCAAAATGCGTTGACGGAAGTACATGGCATGTACATTCTATACACGTCGTGTACTTTATTTTTTTATAAATAGAGGTCTTGGCCTTTGGATTTTAAAAAGTTCAAAACCATTTGAGGAGAGAGGAAGTTCTGCTGTCACTGTTCCTAATCCACCTTAGTGTCGTAGTTCCACTATTCCAGCCACCCACACCACTCTGCGAAGCTTATAAGATGAATTCATCAGGTATCGAGTGCGTTGTTCCTATTATTCCTTCCATGTGTAACTAAACCCCTTGTGTTGGGGCTATGGGAGATGAAGGATTGTATTATGTTGTATTAATTTAGATAGTTGTTTTCATTCTGCTTAATTTTTCTTACTCCACTTAAATCATTGCTGAATATAACTGAGAATTCTGAGCCAGACCAAGGGAAGAATTCTCAGCGATATAAAAGAAGAGTAACGATAAAAGATTTTATGAATATTGAAAGGGTTTCACTGATTCATAAATGAACTAAACCAAATTAAGAATTGAGAAGCACTGACTACCGGACCAAGGAGTCAATTTCTTCAATTCCAAACAAGAGGAACCACACCATGGAAATCTTGTGATAAAAATAAATCCATAATGTTGAATTATCATGAACTACACAACCATATAAGAAATCCGCATAAGAATTCCTTAATCACTTGTTGTTTCCTTTGAATTTATAATCATTTTCTTAAAGAAAACAAAACATTTTCACTCAATCCAAACCAACAAATCCACTCAAAATTATGCATGTTTCACTAAATTAATTATAAACTAAACTGAACCAATTAACTTCCAAAGTTCGATGTGGATCGACCACGCACTTCAACTATAATAAAGTTTTAAGAGTGGGTAAATATCAATTTGGGGCATCGATGACCTTCTTTCGATGAAACGACCGATCACTAAATCATTTATGATTTCAAAGGCCATTAGTTCAAAAAAATAAGGTATTAGGACAACACATTTTTTTGAAGATTATCATATCCTTGAGTAATTCTTATATTGACCAATAATATAAGGAAATATAATTACATGGTATTTTTCTATAAAAATTCATTCATTGTTTTTCCATTTATCTATTTATAATCATCCATTACTTCATGAAATCGATGGGAAGAATTTCTAAAGAAGTAAAATACACTTTATGAAGGTCCTATGGACCATAAAAGAATTAAAATTATAATTAGTTGTGTCTTCATAATCAATATTCCATAATAAATAATCATAAAAATTAACACTATTGATTCTTCATTAATATTTATTCATAAAAAATAATATTATATTAACTAGGACATCTCGTAGGCCAATGGAATGTGTGAAACCCTTATCGTCCTACAGTGATGGGTTCAAGATCTGTAGATTTACAAGACTTCATTGGTTGTCACCCAACATACATGATATAATTTTTCTAAAACCAAAGTAATATTATTTCCAAAATAAATTATATGGACATCCTTGGAGTAAGGATAATCAATAATTTCATTTTTACTAGGGTTAATAATAGAACCTCAGTTCATAAACACTTTATCTGATGTTTGACATAAAATTTACATAAATTGATAACCATATACCTACTAAAATGATAAAAACATTTCATAGGATTTATTTAATTATATTAATATTTAATACTCATATATCACAATTTATCTTTTGGTGGTCACATTCCAAATATGAAAATACCCTCATTATATATTCTCTTGAATCCTTTCAATAACTCGAATTACCATAAATACTTTTGGAAAAGATGCACGCTTCATTATTCCATAGATTACATGATATTTACCATAAATAAAAGAAGTTGTAAACTTCATCCATTATTTCATAAACAACTCATCAACAAGTTATTATTACATTCCAAATTACATATATCCAACATTCTTTATAAAATAATTATCATGACATATGTAAGATATTAAGGGATATATTTTCTTAGTCAAAATATTTTCTAGTCGATCAGAATCATTCAACATAATCTTGTAAATCCCTAGAAAAAGAATAATCTGAACAATCCATTTTTATTTCACTGTTCATACTACATAATTATTTAATTCAAATATATAGAAAAACTAATTATTTCACATCATCCATAATTCATAAGAAGGAAACATCATCTTATTACATAATACCTCTTTATTTTCATATTTACTCTATAGTATAATCATCATTTATAATATAACCATTTAGAATAAAACCATGATGATTATCTTCATAATCATTCAAATTATTATATCTATTTGCATAATGGCCACCCAATCCACAATTAAAGAATTTTATCATCAATGATGTCTTTGGAAGGATAATGTTATCAACCATTTCATTAACCAAACTCTTCATTTTTCCCTACCAATCACCTAATTTGTGTCCTTATTTTATACAGCCAAAAAATCTTCTTGTTCCACTAATAAATTCACTAAGGTCATTCTTTCCACATTCATAGCACAATGGAAATAAAATCTTCCTTCCTCTATGCCCTTTATTAACTGAACATTCGGTGAAATCATTCAATCTCTTCGACGGTTAGTCTGAGAGCTTATTATGGTATACATTTTTTATCATGTTCCATGAAAACTGATTATTCATTATCACAACATATTTCACTCCATTGATCATCCCACTTGGATTCTCATCAGAAAATTTTCCATCACATTCAATATTAATACAGTTCCTTCTAGTTCCCCCCATTGATGATTAATCGATGACACCATAGTTTTTATCCTTGGATATTCTCAGTAATTTTCAATTAAAATATTTCATAATGGTTTGTGAAGAGTGTGTGAATTTCCAAAGCCTATCCCCGGGAGTTTCAAACTAGGTGTGAAACAAGTCTTGTTGTTGTATAACAGATTACCCAATGTTAGGCCCAAGATATCTTAACGGTGTTATTACACCTTGGAACATATGTTCCAAAGCCACATCTACTAGTAGTATCTAGAAAAATATTTATTACTAGTAAACCACTCACTCTATCCATTACTAAAATTCTTGTATATTTTCATAAATGTTAATTCGTCCTTATAGTTATCCTTACATATAACCCAACACATATCTTTAGAAATATACCTATGTATATCACCAAAGTTATCTCATCCTCATTTCCAAATTATGAATAAAACTCACTCTAATACAAACAATACCGAATTGAGATTAACATTCCTGGATATTACGTCATTTTAGATGAATATTCAATACATTACAAAAATAAATGCTTGAGGACTGTAAAAGCATAGTGACTTTAGAATTGTTGAAAAAAAAATATTCTACCCTCATGAAAGATTTTCAAAATCATCCATACGTATCTCCACCCTTAATACTTATAACTAAAAACAATCATTATAACCTTGGAAAGGAAACATAATAAATGGGTGAGCTTCGATGCTCAGAAAGGGTAAATAAAGAAATTCATAAGAATAATATAGACATAAGGTTATGGAACATGAGAAAAAAAATTTAAGATTAAACCCTACATATTTGATATCATAATAAATATTGGTTACTAATAAGACATAAATCATAATGAAAGAAGGAACATAAAACATAATAGCATAATATATGATTAAAACAAGGAATTTTGGAAAACAAATATAAATAACCAAAGTCAATGTGGCCTCCAAAGGCCTTTGTAACCTTCTAGGCATGGATTAATCGCTTATGTACCCACTTATTTTTGGGATTTCCTCATGTTTACCATATTTTTTCATGCTTGGTATTTCCTCCCTTGTACCTTATGGTTTTAGGCATGGGATTTCCTCTCTTGTACCATCTAGTTTTGGTATTGGGATGTCCTCTGGTGCATCCTCTTATTTCAGGATTGGGATGTCTTCCCATTTACTCTCTTGTTTCGGGCATGGTATGTCCTCCCAGTTACCCTTTTATTTAGGGCCTCAGATATCATCCCATGTACAAGATGATATCAAAAAAAATTTACCAGTACCAAATTCATTTGAGGGAGTTATAGGCCCTGAACATCTCATAACTAAATCACACATGCATGTGCCACAAAATAATAAACAATTATATAATACACAATGAAATAAAATGGTTATCATAAAAATAAATCACATCATAACTTATGGAAAAAGATACAAGTTTCATAAACAACTCATCAAAATCCAAACCCATGAAAGAAGCAGGTTTTATAATCACATAACCCCTGAAATAGTAACAGTTTCTATAAAGACCATTATATTAAGAATAATCCAATTAGAGAAATAAATTGAATGGAACCATTACGTAATTTCCAATAAATACATGAGTAACATCAAAAAATTTCATCATATAAGGAATATAATTTTGAAATATCATTCAAAAACATTTATTGTATAAAATATCATTTCTTATTTGAAAAGAATTTTTTAAAATCATAAAACCATTTGAAAACCATTTTCTTAGTAATAAAACTTATAAAGAAACCATGAAAACATTTTAGCAACCATTTTACTTGAATTCTTGTAAACAATATTGATAATATTTTGAATAATATATTCCTTGAAATCTTATAAAATATAATGAAAACATTCTAAAAACCTTTTCTTTAAATATAATTTTAAACAATGAATTCACAGAATATTAGGAAAAATATTCATTTTTCAAAGAAATTAACTTTTAAATCTTGTAAAGGAATATTTAATGTAATTTTGATCACGATGGTAAATAAACCAAAATAGTTTGAACATTGAATTTACACCATGAAAAGATTAGAATGGTGTATTTACAAAAAAATGATAAGAACTACTAGAAAAGTGGGCTATAGCCACGGACCAATATCCACAATTTTCCAAAATTGTGGATATAGGTAATTATACCAAGGTTATATCCATGGATTTATATAAAAATATCCATATAAGGTATATTTTCAAAGGATATAATAGTAGTTTTATGAAACCATGACTATAGAGTTTTTTGTTCGATAGCTATAGCCACGATTTTTTAAAATTGTGACTGCATAGTGTTTTTGTGAGGTCTATAGCAATAGATTGCATTAAACTGTGTTTATGGGGTCTTTTTCCAATACCCTCAACCAATTTTGTTTTTTAAAAATATGGCTATATAATTTTTACCAGGGGCTATAGCTATGGTTTTATTAAAACCATGGGAATAAAAAAAATTCAAAGGATATAGCCAGAGTTTGGGTAAAACCGTGGATATAGAGTTTATTCCTATAGAAATGGTTCCCCAAAACTACAACTATAGGACTCCGACCCATTACGCTATACAAAAACTAACCCGCTAAAATATGGTGGGAATTACAACAGCCCTATTTTAGATGTCATAACCAAGGATTGTAATAATAGATATAACAAAATATATAAATATATATCCAATGGCGTCCATGGTGTAGTGTTAATGTGGATGGTTCAGATAGAAGAGGTACAAAGATCAAATCCTAATGGGTGCACATTAGTTTCGGGCTATAGTAATAGTTGAATACCATGGTTATAACCCTATTTCCATAGTGAACAACTATGACAACATCCCAAGTGCCCCAGTTGATATTTATGGGGGAAATATCAATGGTTTGGAAAACAATGGAAATAGCTCTATTTCCAGGATAGAAAACCATGGATATAACCCAAGAAATCCATGCATATTTCTTTTACATTTTTCCATTACAATATGTCCCGTGACCCACTTGAATCATGGATATTGCTTATTTCTATATTTTTGACCCATATAGCCATGGTAAAATACTGTGGCTATAGCCAAAATTTATACTTGTGAATATTACATATTAAAAAATGTTAAAAAAGGGGGAAATGGGTAAAAATGACTTTTAAATATCAGAGTAGAATAATATACCATTTCTTCTAATCCTTTTAGAATACATGGTTTTTAATGAACACATATTTCTGACCGAAGGGAGAGGTCAGGTCAGACTTTAAAAAAAACCATTTCTTATGTACCGTAGAGTCTAAAATTGGCAACAATACGTAAATATATCATGAGTAACCATATGAGAATAAAACTCATGACTGTTCAGGATATATAGATGATAATATTGCATCACAAAAAATATAATCATAAGCAATATCTAGAGGCAATGATATTTTTTCAATAAACTCTTATAACGTAGTAACATTGAACTGTACACCCAATGTAATAAAATAAAATTTAATGAATCATAAAATATCATGAAATAATGTAGATTCATTATATAAATTTTAATGGTAATATTATAAACCCCATTTAAATATTTAGATGCGTAACATGTCTTGTGTCTCAAAGAAGGAAAATTGAGAGACAAATTATATTACCAATTATGTAACTTTTGATAATTAAAAACCATGACAGGAATATCTTAAAATTCTTTTGTAAATGAACATATAATTTCATATAAGATTAATATATTACATTAATGATGATTATATACAGTAAAAAAAATTCAGCAACGAATAAGGTATGTGCTCATGGAAATAAAGAATGAGATAAAATTTCCAAACATTACATCTTGAATCTATTTTACTCATACAAAAATATGGTATAATAAATATAAATTTATTATAAATATATCCAACAAATATATTATTATATATAATACCATATATTGTTTGATTATGACTTTATATTACCCATTTGTTAACAATTCAATGTTACAATTTAACTTTGGGTAATATTTTATTTGTTTTTCACATGTGTATTAATTTGTCATATCTTTAGTTCTATTATATTTATATAATGTTTTACTGAATGTAAAAAATGATTTAAATATAATTTATATTAATTATTTTTTTTATTATAATAATCTTTATAAAGTAGAATTATCAAATCGAATACACAGTTCATGGAGCGGTAAGTCATTCATCCGAATGATTGTTATTTCAGTTTAATTATTGTGTTGAAGGAAATAAAGTAAATGATATATATATATATATTAAATTAGTTTTATTATGTTATATATTTCATATGTATTCCCTAAACCCATTATTAATACATTCCATGTAGTGTATGAACGATTCACATCACTTTGAAAGGGTGATAGTCCACAAATCCGCAAACGAAATTATTGTATTGACCCGAAATGGGAACTATAATGATATGTGATGTAAAATAAATAAATATGATCAATGGAATAATAAATATTTTATATATCATATATAAATATTTTTCCCATAGTAATTTCCACAATGAGAGGTGGTACATGATAAATGAACAATCACTGCGTGGTGAGGAGGAAATCTGCCATACATGGAAACTGTATGTTTGTTACCTATTAGATTCTTGTGTGTATAACTATAGGTCAAATAAATAGAAAAAAAATCATAGTATATTTATGATAATTTTTTTTCCATAAAATCATGGAATAATAATATTTGAGACAGTGGGGAAATAAAAAAAATAAAGGATTTTGTCGGAGGGTCTTACCTTTAATAGGGTATATCCTTTTTGTTCGCACAAAAGGGCTTCCTTGGAAATATTTCATCCCAAATAAGGCTTAAATAAAAAATTTATGTATGTTGGGGAGATATTTTGGAAGATTTGTTTTGGCCAAAGTGTCTTGAGAGGTGTGAGGATGCGGGATGAGGGGATGCCTTTTACAATGGAGGGGTGGCACTCAGGTAATATTTTAAAGGAAATGAACACTACCCATGTTTTATATTAAATGTTGCTTAATAATGGTCCAAATTAGATATAAGGGATTATAGGGTTGAAATATGTCCATCCAATGTATTTTGGACAAGTGTATAGTTCATTTTCATCATTACAATTTGGGTTTAGTCCCTTATTAAGCTTAATTTTCCTTAAATCATTGTAAATAATTTTACATACATTCACAAATATTTTCGATCAAATAAAAGTTGAACATAATAGAAATTATAAATTATGATTATTAAAGAAAGGGAACCAACTTTTTCCAAATTTTAAACATACAAGGGGAAAATATTAATTTAAATTTTGTCCCGTAGTCAGGTGGAATATAGGGGTTTTTAAAGTAAAAGTGTTCAATAGTTTTCTATGTTTTTTATTAAATTCCAAGTGAAATAAATTATAATTAGTTAAATTGGATTAATTGTAAAAAATTATCTAATTTAACTTTAAAAACAATTTAAAATACAATTTATCCATATAAATAAATTCGAAGAAAAATATGTTTTAAATTAAAATATTCTATTTTTTACCATTCATTAACCAATGAAATCTTATAAGAAAATACCAAAAATGTATCCTAAACAAAATTTTATGTTTAATGTAAAAATATAGTGTTTTTTTGGACTTATTAATTATATAAAACTTCCAAAAAATGGATTAAAATAGTTTCTCCATTAAAAGGTGGTAAAACTACCTTTATAAAAATATAGGATTTTAAGTATAAAATTGATATTGTTTTTATATTATGTTTATAAAATATATATAATTAATATATAAAATATATATTAAAATAATATTACAAATCAATTTTAATTAATTTAATTTATTAATACCAAAAATATATGGTAGGAAAAAAATATATCTTTTATATTCAACATTTTCCTATATTTTCAATTATAATTAATTAGTAAACTATGAATTAATATTATATTTATGTAAACCATATACTTATATTATGTAATTTAATACTATTCATAACCTATAATTTAACATCTAGGTTAT
Organism: Viscum album; assembly: GCA_963277665.1. Classification (NCBI taxonomy): domain Eukaryota; kingdom Viridiplantae; phylum Streptophyta; class Magnoliopsida; order Santalales; family Viscaceae; genus Viscum; species Viscum album. Next base: position 643,001,148 of record OY728125.1, on the reverse strand, counting down.
TTCTAATTATATTAAGTAATCATTTTTTAATAATATATTATTGTTCGGTAACACATGGTCATGTATGTTATGCATTCCATTGTGGAAAGCAATTATTGGATGCAATTAATGATAACATCGGTGTTACATGTCAAGAAATCTGAAATTTATTTTCTATTTAGTAAACATAACTCGAACAATGTTCTTTAATATAAAATAATCTATTTAATGTGTCATTTGAAATTCAAAATATCAAATAGAATATATTAATTCAAAAATAAGAATTCACAAAATATTAGGTTCTTTCATACCCAACACAATATCAATTATAAAATTTACCTCCCTCTATGGAGGAATACTTGAGAATTCATAATTGATGACATAGAGAAAATCCAAGATTACTAAGGGAATATTACCAATAGACTAAATATAATGAGTCTCAACTAAAGCAGTAGATAAGAAACTCATGAATTTGGGGTAGAAATATCATACATGACTGGACCATGGATCCCACTCTCCCTAAAATACCTGGGTTCTCCAAGCACAATTAAGGATTATGACACTGATGATAATAATAAAACATGGTATTATGAGTGAAAGGCCAATCCATAAAAATCATGATATAAAAAAGATTTAAATTGAGAATGAGGAACTTCCATACAAACACCACATAATCTATCGATAGAGAAAGACATTGTCACTAAAATCCCTACTCTATCATCTATATAGTGGTTTCCCTAATAGTACTAAAATATAAATGAGATCTATTAGGAGATTCAAAAGGTCAAAAAATAGTTAGATATAAATTATTTAGAGGAATTTGTATTAAATAAATAGGTCACTATGGAAGATTCAATAAATTTGGTACCTCTCATTATTTCAGGACCAACATCATCCTACACTGGATACCTATCAATTATGTTATGGGTATTCACTCTTGATGGTTTTGGAAGGATCACTTTGGACATTAAAGCATCTGACTAAGATATAGTGTCCTTTAGATTTGATGATCCTTTAACATAACATTGTGTAAAAATATCTGAGTAGAATCATTGTTTTTTGAAATTGTTTTCACAAAAATTATAAATACTCACCCATGCATAAAAATAATTCTAGGTGTTCTTCAACTTTAAAAACTGATAGGATGTTTGGGGAACACTGTTGGATACAACTGATGGTTTATATGGGGTTTTCTATAGAGAAGAACCTCCGCCACTCCTTTATTACTCATGACCATTCATATTTCATTCTTGTGTACAACTAAAGTTTAAAATGAATATAATATAATAGTATTAATGTCCAATATTTTCATACATGAAAATTTTTACCATCATAGACTTGCCTTCTATCTCTATATAGGTTGAAATACTCAACATAATTTACTATTATTTGATATCTTGTCATAATAATTTTATGTAATTATAATACATTATCTAATCATTCTTCCAAACCAGGGAAGATAAATGAAAAATCTCCATGAATATTTTGGGGTATACCGACACTAAATTAAAACCATATACCAAACACGAGAACGCCATAAATTTTACATCATTAGACACATTAGATAGAACTACTAGAATAAGAGGGTCTTGAAACCCTTCTATTCAAATACCACATGACTATATTCTTATACCATGGAATCACCTCATCTCTTATTTTCACCACTGTGTATGAATGTCTCACAGTACACCTTGATCCCCTCTTTCATTTCAAGTAAGTCAAAGATTAGATGATTTTTTCCATCAATTCCTAAAACTATTGGGGCTCATTAATACCCATAAATGATAGTGAAATCAGTCATAATAAATCTCAATAATGATCTTGTTCCTACTCATCTACTAGTTGTTCCTAAGAAAATATCTTATTGATGTGTTGTAAATTTTAGTCCATGGCATGACATTCTCACCTGATAACCTCTATTAAATTTTAATCCAAAGGTACATTTCCCTGAAGGTCATATAGTTCATCCTCTTAGAGAACCCATGGGATATGTCTTAGAGACATACCATTACACATCTAAAATAGAAGAATTATTAGACAACTAGATAATCTTAGTTCAAACCAAAACCCATAAGAAGGAATTGAGATTAAGTTGAAGAACTAAACTTAAGAGGCACACATCCCTACATCACATCTTATCTTGAATCTTTTCACAAAAATATATAGAAAAAAACTCACCAAAACCAACTTATCAGGTCCTGATAGTAATATATCTAGTCTAAAAAACATTCAATGTCATGAAATATTTAGTACATAATAGACTGTTGATACTAGTTTGTCACGAATTGTCCTGAGTTACTCTAAAAACCTGCCAACCGAACTAATCATTAATATACCTGAAGTGTATTCTCATTCACCACAAGCTGACAAATATCACCCAAGAATCAACAAAAACCATAGTGAATTATTTTTCCAAACCTAAATTAAACAACATGTCATACATATATAAATAGAATAATGACATTTCAGAATGGACAATAGAAACAAATACATTCCATAACTAAAGACAAAATTCAACATTGATACAAATTGAAATAGCTACAAAATTAAAGGTATGAGTCCAAAACTAAATGGATAGAACCCAAAATATAAATAGAAAAAAATAATCCATTTGATAAGAAAATGATTCCCTACAATCGTTCCACCAACTAGCCAAGACTAGATGAATAAAACCATGAAACCTCACTAGGGAGACATTACTTTTCCAGAATCATGATATATAACTAGGCATACACATTGTAAAAAAATTTATTATGTTTGGAGATTAATAAGGTTAAAATAATACCACCAAGGTTCCATGTATCATGTATGTAAATAAACATACGAACATTCTGGAATCGAAAGAAAACAAGCATAAAACTCAGTTAAAATGTTTCTTTTAAAATGTTGGGTAAAAAATTCCCATTTTCCACAGTTAAATGAAATCTAGGATGAAATGTTTCAATTCACATCACATTTATGATAACTGGTAATCAATTATAAGTAGTACATATTAAATAATAGTTAAATATGAAAATCTCATTTATAAAATAATGTTTACAAATAAAATAATTACAGGAGCATCCCACACAAGCTATTGACCGAACAACCTACCTCAAATTCAAGCCTCACTTGACCTCAATTGGATCAAATAATGTTTGATTGAAATTAAGGACAATAGTATTGTCCCTATAATCATTTCCATCATCATAGAAGAAAATACCATAAAAATAGATGTTGGATAAGATAGATCATAACTTACCTCAAAGTATATGAACCCATGGCACCACAACCAATAATGGACTAACTCTAAGAAGATGAATTTAGGAAACATATAAAATAGTAACATGGAATTCAATATTTTATATATAGATATTATAAAAATTTCATGAGACCACTTTTTTAACCAATAGAAATGGATAATAAGAAATATCACATAAACAAAGAGACAAAACACAACCTCCACTAAGGTCAAATGTCAAACAAAACGATATGGAATGATAAAGATAATAGAAAATCTCATTGGTACAACCTATGGCTATATGGGTTACCAGAACATCGATACATTGAGATTATGTTACACATGTATCATATAAAATGTATAGATCTCTCAATAGTGTTAATATGAAACATAGATTCAATATGTGAAGCCAATAATTTTCATGTACTATGAGAATGGTGTCACCTCAAATTCAAATAATTCAAATTTACCATTTAATGATGTGAGTGTGTTTAATGTATTATATGTTTTTCATTCCCCAATCAGGACTAATGTTATATTTCTAGAAATAGATTCTCATTGCATACCATGTTCATGATTTGAATGTGTATAGCAGGTATTTCGTAATCTATGTTCTACATGAATACACAAAACAGCCTCCTAAGACCTTCTAAACTAATGAGTAACTTTTAAACTTCAAAAAATTGTACCTTATTTTTGGTTGTTAAAACAACTATTACTATGAGAACTTGGTTAAAATAAAAGGTTGAGAATCCTATGACCTCACATATTAAGGGTATAGATTTGTGGAACTATGCTCAATTGAGCCTATTGATAACGACATAAGAGTATCTAGTGACAAGGTAGTTGGGTCTCTATAGTTTCATTCTTCTCAATTAAATCATCATACAAAACCTATACATCCCATTTTTATGATAATATATTTTGATTTAGGTGGCGGTGAATAGGTAAAACATATCTAGAGACGTTCATATGATGATGAATCACAACTTATTAAATAAATACATTCTTTCCAACAAAAAAATGGCTATCATAGAGGATATTCTATCATTTATGGAATCCCACCATTATAAATTAATCATATAGGAAATCATCTATTTTAATAGTGCGGGATACAAGGAGGATTCGGTATTTTCAGTCAGGGGGAGATTTTGTAAGGAGAGGGTTTGAGTGTAATGTGTTGGTTATGGAAATGAATAGTTCATTCTGTATTTTTTTCTCGGTGGGGTTGGATTAGGTTTTATGAATGTTTTAGTTCCAATTGAATCATTAGAATGGGCTATAACAAAATATATTGAGTACGTGATCAACTGACATGATATCTTTAAATCTATGTTATAGGGAATTGGGGATCATCAAATGGGATCTGTACCACATTAATGGGATACCCATTATAAAATTCGTGTATACTGAATTCCTAATAGAAACAAGTTCTTAGTGTGACATGTATCATACATCAGTGTTGGAAATGGAGTTTTTGGAATTAATGGTGGGAATATTTTAACAACACCTGTCTCTTACTATTGATTTTTGGCTCAATATGTAGCTTATCCTCGTTTAGAAAATCACCTAGAATAAAATGTCTGAGTGACTAATGAAATGTTTCGTAGCATAGTATTGTTGAAAGGATAAGTTATACCAACTCACCCACAAGAAACTCTACTATGATATCTAGGGTTGCAACGTAATGAAAAAATCACTCCCAGATAATTAGATTATAGTTTTTCTATAGTTATCCAAGATAAATATACATAATTAACACATCAATACATTAATAAACTATTACGTGTCCCAAATAGTTTTACAACCCATATAATAATAGGTATAGTGTCATAGATAATATATATAACTATATTATATTACTAAATTTGATAAAACATCTCTATAATTGTGGTTATTTATAACCCGTCATAGATATCTCAAATGAAATTAAAATCCCAATGACTAGGGTATTGGAAACATAATAATGTGGTGGTCTCAATTGATTTGTATGGGAAAAACATATCATAGAGTAATATATATTAAATATGGATGATAACATAAGGAAGAAATGATTTTCAAATAAAAGATCAAAATACCAAATGTTTTTTTAAGAAAGTTATAGTAACATTATATCAATGAAATACATTTAGAATTCAAAATTAATATAACTTGTCTCAAAAACATCATAATAGCCCTATAAAAGTTTTGCATGACATAAATGTGTGTAATACTTAAGAAATGAATAATTAAGAATGTATTTCATTTCAGGTTAATGTAATGCATCATGAAATTTTATATAATTTTATGAGCAACATTCAAATATTGAAAAACAAAAAGAATGTAGAAATTATATAAAAAAACCCCATAGATTCAAAGGTATTGGATAATCATCCATTTTACACATGATCTTATGATAAATCCCACCTTATACCCCCATTAAAGTTGGGGATAAATCCTTCAACATACCATTTGGCATTAGATTAATCCTCCCATATACCTCAATTTCATGAGATAAATAGTCATGTATAACCTTTAGCTTGGGTTAAATCCTCATATATACATAATTATATTGGGATACATACTCATGTTTTTTACATTGGATTGGGAAAAATACAAATATGTACCATTTTTATTGGGATATATCCAATTTTGTGCCTCATTGAAATGGGATAAATATTCTTGTGTACGTTTTATCTTGGTAAAAAAACCCCACTGTACCATTTGGTTTGTGATAAATATTTATCTGAACCTTTTAAATCACAAGATAATTGAATATAAACCAATGAATGTGATGATGACATTTGACACACCAATTATCATAAATACATAAGTGTCTGCAATAAAATAAATAATAAAAATATCTCAGTGACCCCATGGAGAAATAATTAGATTCATAAACAATCAATAAATACCGCATAACATAAATTTAAAAGATCTTATCATATAAAAAAGGTAATTTCCAAATTTATTTTATCAAAATAAAATTTATATTATTATCAAAATGTCACATAAGGATAGATAACCCCTGGATAAAAACTATATGTGAAAATATAAAAGTTTCTAAAAAAACCAATTAAACTTTTTTATAAAATATAATGTCAAAAAAACTTCCAAAACAACATTTAGATTTAAATAGAAAACACATGAAAACATTAATATATAGATTTACAAAAAATATCCTTTAAAATAATTTTTTTTCCAAAATGTAGAGTGTAAGATAAAATTTTTAATTGAAATAATGGAAAAACATTTGAATATTTTGAATTTACATTATTTAAATACAAAATCATTAAAAGGATAACATATCATTTCCATTAAAATTAATAAATAGCAATGAAACGATAATTTCAGATAAAAAATAGGGTCTCCATTAGTGAATTGGTAACATTTTTAAGAAGTAAAAGAAAGTATATAGAAGAGAAATCCATTAAAAGTTACGTGAATTATATTTTATAAAATAAATATTAATGAAACAATAGAATCATCATGGAAGAATAATTTTATGTGAAAAAATATTTCCCTATAGAGGATGATATAATGAAAAATTAATAGTCTCATAGGTTGGAATAGTATAATATTTAATTATAATTATCAAGAAGAGTCACTACGACCTAAGGAGAAGATTTGAGTCAAAAAAAACCCATTACAAGTTGTGGATCATTTACATAATATCCTTGTGAAAGAGTGAGATTAAAATTGAAAATAAATTACCATTATAAAAGTTAATTAATTATATACTATCTAAACTTGGAATTATATAAACCAAATAACTATAAGTTTGTGTATTAGTCAAAAAAAGTCACAAAGAGAGAAATTTGAGATGAAAACACTTACAACTTTGGAATTCATTAAATAAAATTACATTAGAAGCATGAGAATATTTTGATTTGGTAAATACTATACATTAAATCATAGATTGTGAAGAAAAATAAATTCCATGTAATTATATAATTCATAGAATTTTGAACATTTTTCATAACATTAAAACATGTCTCAATGAATAGTAATTGTGGAGAAACCCTAACGAACAAGATGAAAATTCAATCCAAAACCCCATAAAAACAATTTCAGGGAATTGAACCTCAAAAATCACGAATAAAATATAATTCATGAAATTTTAGATCAATTTGTTAGTATAAAAACCACTTAAATAATAATTGGTGCATAAATATAGACTATGTCAAAATTAATGGAAATTAACATCACATCCCTTACATTTTTCTACCTTCATTTTTCGAACACGGTTAACTTCATGAGTAACCAAATTATTTGTGTATACATTAAATTTAATCTTATATTTTTATATTTAACTTAATTTACTCCATTTATAATCATATTCTATTTTTTATTATATAGTTCCACTTTATGATTGTGTGAAAATTAAACTAAGGGGGGTTTATTTTTTATTACCTAAGGGAACAAAAATTTTAAATCAGTAATAAGGTAAATACATACAATCATATTAATATAATAATATTATAATTATAATTGTCCGAATATATTATATTATTGTTATTTTTAATCTTTCTACAGAAAACCATAATCATATTTTGATGCATGTTTCAGGTAGAGGGTTAAATAAACAAAAACATGCACATGCTCTAACTCTATTGGTGTGAAATGTTAATGAGCTATTTGTTTTAGAATAATATCATTACAAAAAATTATATTGAAATTATTTTTACCTATATATATGTGAAACATAATTATTTCTGTATAATTTACAAAAATATATATTAAAAATGAAAAATGATTCATCATGGAGGTGGGAGTCCTCACTTTTGAATGTTTACCATTCCTATTTCTCAATGTCTAAAACGGGTGAATGTAGAAAAAGAATTGAAATTTCCAAATCATAATTGCATTATATTTATCACATTTATTCATTATTACATCCATTATTACCATCTATTAATGTAGTTAATGAAAAAACCAACATTGCTTCCTGGAGGTGGTAGTCCACACAACACATTATGGGTGTCCCATTGTTTCTCAAAGAGGAAAAATTAATAAATATGTGTTATTAGAGTACACTAACAAAAAATAATTATAATAATGAAACATATTTCATTATATTAAATTTTTATGATATTTGGATTATTTTTATTTAGAATAAATACTTAGTAAGGAAATAATACTTACTTTGGAGACTCGATCTCTCCTGAGATGTTCCCCTAAAATTTGAAGGGTTTTGGATGACTATGAGTTAGTATGAAAATATTAACTTTTACATGTTTATATGAAGAGTAATATTTCAATGTATTATTAATGAAATTAATATTTCTATGCATCATTTCAGGGTGGAACTAGTAACCTTTTTTGAGTGGAGAAATGGAGGACTTATGGAAACACTCATCATTTATCAAAATTCTCACCACACTGTTCACAATTTCTTGAGCCAAATAATGAAAAATAAATGAATCTGGTAAATGTTAAGGTATAAAATCCTATCATACATTCATTTTGAGACATTTTATGATTTATATATTGATATTTTATCTAATTTTCAATAATTCAATGAAATTGATATTTACCTTCATAAATAATTATTAACCTTTGTAAATGAATTTAATCAAAAAAAATTAATAGATAATTTTACCTAAATAGAACCATCCCATTTTAAATTTTGAAATTATTTTACCACATTAAATTTCTAATGGTGTGAAAATGTAATTTTAAAATGAACATGCTAAATCCCAAAAACCCAATTTTTAGAATATAAATTTTTTATGATTTGAATTTATATATAAGAAATAATTTTCATGGATACAAATTTTAATGAAATAAATTAATATATCATTTAAAATGTATGAAGATTTATAGAAATCAAAAACCAAATTTCACAATCCTAATACATATTTATAGTGATATATCAAAATCATTTTTTTTATAAAAGCATCATTTTAATTTATATAAAAAAAATATTATTCATTTATTTATATGATAAATAAATAGTTTAAAATGCATAATTTTATTCCTCAAATTCATATTTTATTAATTAAATGGATTCTTTTTATTCAAAATAATTTTTACATAGTTATAAAATAAAAAAATATTATAATTTTTCTAAAATCAATATTTTTCTATTGAAAAAAAGCTTTTTATAAAAAAATAATAATAAATTCATATTAAATTTTGATGTGAGGAACTAAAAATGAGTTTTATTTTTAAAAAATTAAATAAAAAAATAATTTAATTTATATTTTATTTGAAAATTTTTAATACTAATAAAATGTAATTTTTTTAAATAATATTATTCAATATGAATACTTATTTATTATATAATTTTTGAATATTTATACGTATACACTCTTGGTCATTATTATATATTTATTAAAATATTTCTAATAATATTTTTTGGTTTCTTAATTGTGTGAAGTGTGTGACAAAATTTTTAAACATAATATGTATTTTATTAGATCCCAAATCTGTAGTCTTCACATTCTCCTTGTATATAAATTTTTCCCTCATAATTTTAATTATCACTTATAAACAAAGACATTTAAGGGTATCCATATGATTGATATTAGTCAAGATTTAATTTTCAATACGTTTTAGACCTTACTAATTCAAGTGAGATTATGAAACTCATATATTCATCCCATCAAAGAATATCGTAATTTATAATTTCATTCTAACTATATGAGATAAACATCATTCATTTGTAGGTATCATAACTCCTATAATAGAATACTTCTCCAAAAGGGATTATAATAATCCTATAAATGATAGATGATGATAATTTTATTTGAAATATTAATTATCACTTCCAAATTCTTATAATTGATGTAGAATCTAAGTAAATATATATTTCCAATTACGAAAATCACATTAAATTATCATAAATAAAGAACTAATAATAATCACCAGAATATTATTAATATAAAAAACCTACCCAGATATAATAATTATATCTGATAATATAAAATCATTTCGTTGTAGATTTTATGCTCTTAGAAAATGTCATAAGACTAATAGTTTTGGTATATCTAGATTCTAATTTGATATCCACAAAAATAGAATGGAGAGTGAGTGTACATTTCAAACAATTTTTTCACATCCTATATTAAAATGTAGGATTAATATAGTATTTTCTTAATTCTATTAGATTATATGGTTAATTAATCTTTTATATCCTTGTTATATCTTAGAATATGGAATAATTTTCATAGTATCTAAAAGTCATACATTGGAGGAATTGTCCACTATTCTCCCTTTTCTCATCGATCGACTTCATTATCCCAGCATGATAATATGGAGCTATATGGGAAATCATTCCATGCTTGAAAAAATTATAGTTCCTCGGAGACATTCCCCTGGTTGATTATTCTATTGTTTTGTACTTGTATAATGTTGAATCTTATTTTTTTCACCATATTTGATTCCAGATAATCTATGTCACCCATCCTCATATAGATTGGTCAGTTTGGATGTTTTAAAAGGCTCATGTTATTAGTCAATAATTATGATAGATGGGTGAGTCTCTCCTCATGGTTTTCAATGTATGATTTTATACCACATGGTTTATTGTTACATTATTCACTATCACATCCATTATTAACATGGATTATAATTTCTACAACCCTTTCCATGACCAAATGTGTTAAATATAAGTGATAAATATTTACATAATAAGGGAAATATAAAAAATTCATCCTCAAAATGTTTTCCTCATTAAAACAATACATTATATATTAGTTTATCCTAAATCACACTTGGTTCAATATAGGTTTCCTTATTTTGAGTTACCACATTCTTTTTTTCTTAATTCCAAAAAAACATTATTAATGGATTATAAATGGAATGTTATTAATGAATGAGTATCCACAATGAGTGTCAAAATAGATTTGCAGTTACACCTCCATGCCATGCACCATGTGAAGATTGAGTTAATACCAAACATTAAAACATTGAGTTTATTACCCTAATGTATTTATATTCTAGAACCAACATCTATTATTATTTATTATATATTTATTTATTTATAAGAAAAAACAACCAATCACAACATTTCCTGTATTTCAGGATATCATACTATACTGAGATTCATTCCATATAAATTCTCATAGGGTTTTCTAATGTTCTTTCAACAAATCTACAACAAAAGCTAATATATCTTATAAAAGTAACTAAACCATCCACTTTATATAATCTATAGTGACCCAAGATAAACATAGATTTACAATACATTGATACCATGATTTAATTAATATAGCTCACAAATAGTCACCTAACTCGAGAACTGATGTATTTAATTTCTTTTAGATTAGAAACATAAACATATTATTTTACTAGGAATGAAAAAAATATTTCTAATTTTATGCACCAATGGAACCTTTTATACATTTATCAGTTGAAATGATAATCTTAATAACTTGGGTATTCAAAACATAGTAAAATGGTGATCTTAATTTTTTATTAAGGGAAAAATTATCATAGTGTAATAAAACATAAACAAAGGGGGAGATGAGGAAAAAAATTAGAATAAAATATTAAAAAACCATATATGTTAATAAAATAATTCTACTAATATAGGAACACAAATACATAATTATATAATTATAAAATATTTACCATTTCTCAAACCCATCGTAATACTAAAATACTATGCAAATTTAAAAAAATTGATTTTATTACCTTAAACATAATGCATAAACATGAAAATATTTAATTTCACTTAAATGAAATGTGAATTAATAAATCAACATAATAAAATCAACAACATCAAAATGTGGTGAAACCATAATCATGGGAAAATTATTACAAAAAAATCAATAAACTCCCTTTTGATTGGGATAATCATACCACACATGGGCCTCAATCTAGTTGGTGAGGACTCCTTAAGTGCATCCAAGAGACCCGAGATCAAATCCAAGTAGAGGATAATTTCCGGTACTGTACCAGGCATTATAGCAGTACTGTAGCAAGAACTGTGTAGAACTGTAGTAGGTACTATAACAGGAATTATAACAGGCACTGGTTGGCACTGTAGTAGCTGGGAATATTCATCCGTTTGGGCCTTTGGGCCACCGATTTGGTCCTCAAGACATTTAAGGCCTTCGGGTTAGTAAAGACTTTGGTCCACCTCAAGGCCTTCGGGCCACATTAAGTGCAGATGCAAACCAAACAACCTTTAAGGAAAAACCTTCAGAAATAGGAGGAGTAAGGATCTTTCACCACAGCAGAAGATAAAATGGATTGCAAGAATGGAGGGTATGGCAGCGGCTATCGGGAAAAGCCTATGCATACATGGGAAAGCCTAGACGAACAGCCTTGCGAAGGTGTAGAGCTGATTTCATTATGAAGATTCTAGAGAAGAGCAGTTCCAAGTGGTTAGTCTGGGTTGTATGTAATGTTTGAAGTCTACGTGAAATGAATTCCTATAAGTCCTACGGGCCATGTAATACTTACGCCTACGAGCCTTGTAAAGGTTCCACATCACCACTTGAAAGTTGGATTATCAAAATAAATAAAAAATGAAGGCCTTCGGGCCATTGGAGGAGGATTGGGATAATCCTACCATGCACTCATGGTCATTGGAAAAACCCCCTTTTGTACCACTTTTCACTAGGGATAAATCATAATATGTAACTTTTGGATTGGTATAAATCTTACCATATACATCAATGGATTAGTATAAATCCTCTTTCATACCATTTATTTTGGGATAAATCCCCCCACATATATTATTGGCCTAGGATAAATACCCTAATATACATCATTAGCTTAGAATAAATCCTCAAATGTACCATTTATCTCAGGATGAATCATCCAATGTACCTCATTAGCCTAAGATAAATCCTCCCATGTACAATTTGTCTTCAGATAAATCGTCTAATATAGCTTTTTTATTGTATAAATCCTCACATGAAATTTTTTGGCTTCAGATAAATCACCCCATGTAGCAGTTGGATTATGATAAATCCTCACATGTACCATTTTTAGTACATGGACATAACCATAAAACAATTCATTGGATAATGATATACGAATTCACCCATCATTATCCATAAATATTTTTTAAACTTAAAATAAATGAAAACCATATATTAATGTACTAATTGAAAATAATGGGTTCCTAAAAAAATCCAGAAACCTCACATAACATAATCATAAAAGATAATAGGATATAAATAAAATTATTTACAATTGGAATGAGTTTTAATAGTCTAATTAGGCTGAAAAATAAATCACGTCATGAGAAATAAACCACAAAAATCAAATAGATGAGAAAATAAAATTCTTCATGAAACAACGTAACATATTTTATAAAAGATAATCTAAAAATAAGATTCAAATTTTTTTGAGAATGTAAATAGAATCATTTTGAAAACCATAGAATAAATATTTCTCAATAAAATATCTGAAAAATAAATAAAATTTATCAAAAATCCAGAGTTGAAGATAAAACATTTGATATGAAAATATGGGAAACTTGTTGCTGATTTTCAAATTACTTTTATGATAAAAAATCATGTTGTTTAAATGATAACTGAACATTTAATCTAAATTGTGTAAAGTGGAATATAAGGATAATTTGAGTTATAAAAATTATGCTCTCATTTTTGAAAGGAGAACATTGGTGGGATGTTAGAAGAAGTATTTCTATGAAAAATAAATTGAATTTTACAACAATTATCCTTATGAATATGGATTTTAATGATGAAATATATTCATCAATAAAAAAAGTATTATGAAAAAAGATTTCCCGATAAAATCATGTGTAAATAAAATTTGACTGTTATATTAGTTAATAATAGATAAATATTGGAATATAGTAGTATAAAAGAGTGATTATAAACCATGGAAAAGATTTGAGTCATTAAAACCCCTTACAATATGGGGAGCTTTTAAAAATGATAATTATGAAATAGTGAGGTTTAGATTGAACTTAAATAACAATGAATAAATTTTAAAGGTTGATATAATAACTCAAATATACATAATATATGACATATAAATGGAATTATCTGTATAACTCAAAAAATGACTCAATGATAGAATTATTTATGAAAAACCAATCAAATTTGGTAATTATTGAATAAAATGTTGTAAAAATCATGAAAATAAAATTCCAAGATAAATAATAAGAATATAATCATGTAATATGAAATAAATAAATTTTTTTGATCTATATACAACCTGAAAATATGAAATTTAAGCATAACATTAAAATACGTCTCATTGAAGATGAACTTATATGATAATTTAACGACATACATAAAAATTCAATCAAAACCTGCATAAAAGGGAGATTAAGGATATACACATAAAATAAAATGAATAACATATTAATAATTAATAATATATCAATTATATAATATAAAAACAATTAAATAGTAGTTCATTTATCAAAATGAACTATGTATCAATAAAGGGAAATTGAAACAATATCCCTTACCTTATACTACATTCATTCAGTGCATGTGCATTACATCATGAATAACTAATTTAAAATTTTTATATAAATTTTTAGGAAATATTAATTTAAAATTAATTAATATAATATTTACTATTTAATTATCATATGGTATTTATTTATTATATGTTTCCTTTTTATGATTGGGGGAAAATTGAAATTGTGTTAGCTTATATTGGAAATCACAACGAACAAAAATGTAAAATTAATAATATGTTATATAATTAATATATTTTTATAGAAAAATATGATAATTTTTATTTTTTGAATATATTATGTCAGTATTATATTTCATGTTTACACAGTCATCCATAATTGAATTTTAATGCATCGTTCTTATAGGTTGTAAAATCATACCAAAACTGATTATTCATTATCTTGATTAGGAAGTATGGTTAGGTAGGTAATTTTTACATAATATAATTTTAATAAAATTAAAATGATAATATTTTTATTCATTTTTAATTTTCATCCATATTTATGTTTTTTAAATAATTTCTTAAAATCTTGAAGAAAAATGGAAAATGCTTCATCATGGAGGTGGGGATCCTTAAATATGTATGTTTACCATTATTATTTCTCAACAATGGAGAGGAGTAAAGGTGGGTACTAAATTAAAATTTAAAAATTAAAATTCCATGAAATATATAATATTAACTAATTATTACCAAAAACTAATATGAGACATGATGGTAGGAATGAAAAAAAACAAAAGGCATCGCTTCGTGGAGGGTGCAGTTTGTACAATGCATTAATGTCTTTATTTTGTTTTTAAAAGATGATTAAAGTGAATAAATAAGGGTTGTACCATAAGTATAAAAATAAAATGGTATAATAATAAAACAATACTCATCATATTATTATGGTTATTAGTTATTTGGATGAGTATGATTAATAGAAAAAAATAAGAAAGAAATTGTACATATTTTTGATAAATGATATTTCCTTGGATGTTCCCTTGTAATTTAAATGAATAGGATTACTATGTGTGATTGATAGATTTTATTTTGATATAGTATTTTATAGATCATAAAATTTCATAGTTTTATTTAGTCTATAAATATTTATGTGCATCATTGAAGGCTTCATGTGGTACCCATTTACATGTGGAGAAAAGGGGACATTTGAAAATACTAAACATTTTTCAATAATGTAATAACACTATTCTTGGTTCAGTGACTCAAAATTTGAAAATGACGGTCTGTAAGACTACATAAGTTCAATTATCCTCTTGTACATTCATTTTTAGTCAAAAAAATTGGCATTTAAGGATTTTTCATTTTTACTTTTAACCATTTACAAAAATTAACATATACATTGGTAACTAGTTCTTAACCTTGTTAATTAGTATTAATGAAATAATTAAAATTGGAAAATTTAAAATATTTGATAACATTTTATATTTAATTTAAAAATAATCTTAACACTTAAAATTCATAGAGGTGTGAAATCTTAATTTTATAACAAACTAACTTAATTGCCAAAAAATAGTAATTTAGAAAGTAATGTTTTTATGATTTAAATTTATATATATGATATAACAAACAAGGACAATTATTTTAATGAAATAAATGGATTTATTATATAAAAATAAAGGTACAATTTCTTAATTTAATTCAAAACTAAATTTCAAAATTTAAAAACTAAATTTGGGGAAAAGACCAAATTATTTTTTTAAAGTAATATTTCAACAATGTCTGAAAAAAGTAATGAAAATTTAATGATAAGATCAACAAATTTAATAACATGAAAAATGTAATTCCATTAATAATTATTTTATAACATGATTTATTTCTTAATTTGCATAGATAATCTAACACAATGTTATAATCAAAATATGTATATATTTTTTAAAAAACTGTATTTTTGACTAAAAAACTTCATTTTCATAAAAAACTAAAATATTTAAACTATCTAAATTTTTAGGTGAATAATTATGAAATTTATTATATATAACAAAAATTAAATAGAAAAATTGTTTTCATTAACTTTTAAAATAAAATAATCAATTCAAAAAAAATATTTTATTAAAATTAAACTTTTCTGATATGAAATGATATTGAAAATTTACAATCTAATTATTTAATAATCTACCATATTTTTATTTCTTATTGATTTATTAATAATTTTATCATATTGTTTTAGGGTTTGATTATGTTGGGTTTAATTTGTGACATATGTTATATAACATAACATGTATTTTAAAGGATCCAAAATATTAATTTATTCCTTCTTCTAGTATCATGATTGAGTGGATGGCTACATCCTATTATGAATTTAAAAAATGGGAGTATGAATGGGGATGTTGGTGATGGAAATGATTCTGGTAGATATAAAAATGACCATCTTAGGAATCCCAGAATTTGATAGTATGGATGACCTAATAAGTCTTGTTAGCCAAGGTGACATGACTAGGCTTATCTGTGGTCCCTCCAATCTACGTAAGAATGTTTCATGGTTCACATAAGAGAGTATGAGTTTCTAAAATCAATAACTCCTCAAATGAATGTATTTATACAATCTATACTGAATAAAAGTACATAAAATACTAAATAAATTGATAAAAATAGGATAGTGGCTCAGATTGACAACATCAACAAAGTCAACTACTATACCTTCCCTAATATGGTAATTGAAATAATAGACAACATGAAGTGAACCCTCAGGAATAGAAAAAACTTTTATAATCTTTCAAAAATTGAACATTTTTTACATTGAGTAATGAAAACACCTATAGATATACACAAATCTCTATCAGATTTTCCATCTTTTTGGACTATATATAATGAAAGATGATTGATGTGTACTTAGAGGTCTAAATAGGGATACAACCATAATTTATAAGATGACTATGGGAAGCAGTCATCTAATTGAGATACATTGTGGTGGCCCTTCTACCATTGAATAACATACCCAACATTATAATATTTCATTATGCCATGATATGAGTATAATTATTCCCCAATGTGCTGTTTTTGTAATGGGTCCATCACATGGCTCCATCTCTATAAGCCCGTGGTAAGTAGAGTATATGGTGGCATTCTATTAGAGGATATTGCCAAAAATGGATTATTATCTTGAAGGTATGTAGATACTTTTCGGGGAACCTTGAGGTCCTAAAATTATCATCTAGGTGGATCTATTAAATATCGTTCACTCAGAAGAGAGGTGTAAGGCCCTAGCCTTAAACATTACATAATATTGAAATAAGTTAATAATTTACATGTAGGATCTTTTCTAGTTTAGAGTTTTAGAGATTTAGGTCATAAATTTCACATTACATATCAAATACTACAATGTAGAAATTTCTTATCAATATCCATTTTTTTATAAAATAAAAAATCTTAAAAAATAAGAATTATTTTCTTGATATAAATATTCCTGAATTCTTCCTTTCTCTTACCTTCCATATATCTTGTGAAAAATATTTCAAAAACTTGGGATGAGTAGAAAAACTTATTAAGGGATATAAAGCATGGAAATAAAAAAATATTCAATCAATACATACAAATCATAATCTTTATAACATACCCCAAAAAATTAAATGACTTATGAATAATACATAGAAATCATAAATCATAAAGTTATGTTTTGGAATCCATATCAATCTTACATTGTGGTTTTCATAGCTATATAGGGAGTTACATTTGGAATACCCATCATAGAATATTCCAAAAATATATTTAGAGAAACATTAACGTTTAACTCTTTCACATTATCCAATTCATTTGAGATCTATCTCGAGCTCACCCGCCCTAGGATTATCATGGAACCAATTGTATACGTAAAAAATGCACAAAAACCATAACATAATCATAACACATAGCATAAGCATAATGGAAAGATAACATTTCAACATTACAATCAAAATATATAATTTCAATATATTGACATAATCAATCCATTATAAAAACCATTTTCAATACTAAAAAACATAAAAATAGTATATGTTATTTATTTTCCTTTTAAAAAAATTGTGTCTTGTTAAGGAATCCAAATATCAAATAACACTCACCTCGGAGGAAAAGTCATTGTCAATGCAAACGTTAAAAAAATTCCCTTTATCATTTAGTAAAATGATACATATAAAAAATATTCCCATTAAATGAAATTAAATTCCATAGGTTTTTATATGCCGTATAAAATAATGTCGTGTATAAATCAAAATATGACTCAGGGAAAAGATATTGAGACAAAGTCCCTTACCTCGTGTCTAACTTGATTCATTCATTCTTTAATCTACTGAATAATAAAGTGAAGTTTATTTATACTTGATTCAGAACCTTTTTCATGTTTATTATTCCATTTATATCACTTATTACCATGTTATAAACATTACATAATCATTTATGTTAATAATGATCGTTTTGTCGATATTTGGTACTTGAGTCAAAAATGAACTTTTTATAATTTCATGTTGTCGTTGTGGTAAAAACTCTATTATCTCCAGAATTATATTAATGATTTAGATATCATATATATCATATATATCCAGTATATATGTATTTATAGTAGTACATAACATTTATAGATAAGAAATTAAATAAACTATTCATGGAGATGGTTTGCCGTACGTACACATGAACGTTACTTTCAATTCTATTTCATATTTAATGGAATAAAAAATTAACGATACATCGGTATATATTAATTCAAGTATAATATGATATATAATATCATTAATTACATCCTTTATATATTCCACGTATGGCATGAATGAGTCATATCACCTTGAGGGGGCGGTAGTCCGCACTTCCTCAAATGAAATTATCGCATTTACCCATTATGGAAACCATAATGGTATGATATAAATTAAAAATATTTGATGATATAAATAATATAAATATCATATATATCACATATAAATAAAGTTACATCATAATGTCCACCATAATAGGTGGTAGGAGAGGATTGAGAAATCATCGTTTCGTGAGGCAGTAGCTCACCTTCCACAGAAAGAATATGTTATTTACCCATTAGATGGAGGTGTGTGTAAGTGTAGTTAAAAATTATCATAAAAAAACATAATATATTGAGGATAATGGTGTTGTTTTGTAAACAAATAATAAAAATATCATAGGGAGTGATGAAGTAAAATAAAATAACAGAACATGAAGGAAGACATTACCATTAAATCGGGTAACTCCCTTTGATTTGATCCAAAAGGCTTTCATGAAGTGCCTTTTGTCTAAGGTTAGGATTCTAGGAAGAAGAGATGGATTTTGGGAGCATATTTTGGAAGAGTTTGGACGAGACAAAGGGTTTGAGAGGTGTGAGTAATGGTCTAGAAGTGGTGCCCATTTATAAGAGGGGGTAGGGGCTATTTATGAATGTTTAAAAGTATTATTTTATTATAAAATTAGTTTATGTTTTAAAAGATCCAAAACTTATTTAATTTTAAGATAAATTTCATGTAAGTCAAAACTAAATCATCCAATAAAATGTGACAGGTTTTTTATATTTTTTTATCCTTATCATTTTTATTTAACCCTTTGTTAATTTATTAAACTTTTACCATGTCCTCTTATTTATTCATACTATATGGTTAATATACTTCCTTTAAAATTCCAAGAGACCCAAAATGGATCAATAATGAAAATGTTAACATCATATATGTTATTTTTTCGAATATTAGATATCTAGGACTATTTTATCATTTAATAATATATTGATTTATTTAAAAACTATTTTAAGTCAATTTTAATAATATTCATATCATGATTTTTTTAAAAATCCAAAACAACTTGATTATTTCGAAAAAAATTCATTAAATCAAATATAACAAGTGATATTATTCTATGAAATTCATGGATGGCCTAAAAAGTTTAAAAATAATTTTATTTTAATATTTATAATCTCATTTATTTAAAACATTCATTAATGAGGTAATCATTACATCATCATTGCATCATAAATAAATTTTTTATATGATGTATAAATATTATAAATAATCTACCATGATGTAAGAAATATTTTTTTATTTCTAATAAATATTTATAGTAAAAAATATCAATTATATGATCCCACATTAAATTTTTTTAGCAAAACAATACATTATTAGGATATTTTTATTTTTACTTTAAATAAAAAGTCATTAATGTCTTTATCTTACCCCAATTTATTCCAAATGCCAAAAATCACACCCAAGGATTGTATTGGTTGACCATGACTCATGAAATAAGATTAGGACAAGTTTTAAGGTAATTTTATATTATTATAATTTAATATTTACCTTGAATTACCCTATTTACCTTTAACCACGGTAAATAAAAGTGAAAAGTTACTATTCACCAAAAATTATTTTCATCTTATTGAACCACATTTTACTTTTTTATCACAATCATGTATGTCAGATTTTGGAAATTCAATTCACAGATGTGGTAAATTTTCATTTAAATTAAAAAAAAAGTTGGTTTTTAAATACTAAGTAGTATTTTTACTATTCATCAAAAATTGAACGTTTTCATAAAAATACCAAAAACTCAGACTAATCTATATTTGATATTCCGGATTCAAAAATGATTTATATTATACCAAACTCAAAACATATAATTTTCATTAATTAGTTAAAAATCAATATTCTTTTTACAAACTAAAAGGTGTTTTCTATAGAGTAACAACTTCAGAAAGATTGACATGTGTTTATGTCTAATTTCAATGTGAAATTACTTCCAATGAACAACATTTGATTAAGTGATAAAAATATAATCCAATTACACTTAAACCCCATTTAAAAATAAAATCTAACCATATAAATAAATTATATTATAAGGCAGTTTGGAATTAAAATGCAGTATTTTTCACTGTTCATAAAAATGAACTTTATTAGAAAAATACCAAAATTTCATCCAAAGTAAATTTTTATTTCTTTAATCAAAAGAAGATTTTTACTTTTTTCATGTAGAACATATAAATGGTGAAAAAAAAATATTTAAAAAGTGTTCTACATCAAAAGAGGGTAAATCATCCTTTTAATGTATATTACAATATTTTCATTCTTAAATTTGGATTCATTCACATTTTAAAAATCTAAATTTTATTTGATAAATGTAAAAACAGTCAAAAAAACACGTATAATCGTATTTTAGTTAATCTATTCATTCCCAGCCAATACAATGGCTATGCATTAACTACCATTTAAAAAAAATTATTTTTTTACTTTTCAGTATAACTCAATGTTGTGTGCAACGTAAGATTTTAAAAAAACCTTTTGTTGTGTGTTTAGTACTATATCAGACATAGAATCCCCTTTTAAGTAAAATTAATATTTAATTCAAAAATATGAAAATTTCTTATTCATTATTTTCTTGGGGTGTTACATCCTTCCCCACTTTTAAAAATTGTGTCCTCTCAATTTTATTCACTTATCAAATAAATGGGGGTATTAAACCCTAATAGAATTCTACGAGTACCGCATTTCCTCTTCAACCATGTGGTATTTCCATAAAACCATTACATGATGAATTTCCTTATTCTGCAACACATTCCCTCTTCAGTCAAGAATCTAGACAGGTTGTTCATCTTAAGAAATATTGTCTTTTAACTGAACCACCTCTAGACTAAAAACATTAAATGGATCTGGCATATATATTATCAACATTGAAGCATTAAAAAAATTGTGTAACTGGGATAAACATGGTGGTAAACCCACACTGTAAGAAACTGATTCAAGTTTCTCTAGGATTTTATAGGGTCCAATGAACCTCGGACTCAACTTTCCATTCTTACCAAAACACATCAAACTTTTCCATGGAGAAACAGTGAAAAATATATGATCACATACCTCTAATGAATGATCCTTCCTTTGGTTATCTACATAACTTTTCTTCCTGCTCTAAACTATTCTAATGTGCTTTTGAATCAACTGAACTTTCTCTGCCATCTCTTCTACCAATTCTGCTCCAATCAACTTCCATTCACCAAATTCATCCCAAAAAGTTATAGTTCGAAACCTTTTTTTATATAATTCCTCAAGTGGAGTCATCTATATACTGGAATGAAAACAGTTATTATAAGAAAATTTAACCAAATAAAGATGTTGGTCACAACTTCCTAGGTATTCCATTGATAAATCACGTAACATATCTTCCAATGTGTGAATTTTTTGATCTAACTGCCCATCTGATTGTGGATGAAAAGTTGTACTAAAATTTAAATAAATACATAATGACTTTTTAAGGCCTTTCCAAAAGTTAGAATTGACCCTAAGATCACAATCACATTCAATGGAGAGTGAAAGTCCATGTAACGTGACTATCTCTTTAAAATACAATCGAGAATGTTGATCTTGAGACAGAGTATCTTGAATAGAAAGAAAATGAGTAGATATAGTTAATCGATCAATAATAACACAGATTGCACTGTTACTTCGAGTTGTCATCGGTAATCCCACAACAAATTCAATGTATGTATTTTCTCATTTCCACTATGGCACTGGAGAAGGCTGAAACATACCTTTTGGTAACTGTTACTCTACTTTAACCTATTGACAAGTAAAAAAATTCATAGTAATGTCAAAAATACCTCATTTCATTCCATCCATCTAGTAATACTCCCAAATATATCTATACATCATAATACTACTAGGATGAACTGAAAATTGGAGAACAATGAGCTTCACATAACTACTCTTTCTACAACTGTCAATCACAAGGCACACATAATATCTTTCCAAATATTATAACACACTCAATATCAATGTTAAAATAAGGAAACTTACCACTCTAAAACAACACTACCTTTTTCTACAACTCATTTTTTTCCTTCTACACGTGCATAATTTTGTCTCAAAGAGATGATTTCGCTGACACATGAAACAAAAAAGTGGAATTTCCAACAGAAAAAACATTTATTCCAAAGATCATTAAATCTTTAATCAAAGGATCATGTTCCAAACATAACATGGTTAATTTAGCATTAATTTTTTTGACTCAAAGCATCAGGTACATTATTTTCCTTTCATAGATGGTAATGAATTGTGCAATCATAATATTTGATTAATTCTATCCATCTCATATGTCTCATGTACTATTCTTTACGATTGAATATATACATAAAACATTTGTGGTCAGTATATATTTCAAATTTTACTCCATATAGATGATGCCTCCAAATTATTAAAGAAAAAAACAACAATAGCTAATTCCAAATCATGTCTAGGTTAATTTAACTCATGAGGTTTCAATTGACGTAAAGCATTTGAAATTTACTTATCATTATACATAAGGACACATCCATGACCTTTCAACGAAGCATCACTTTAGAGAACAAACTCACCATTTCAGGAAGGTAGCTCTAAAACTAGATGATTCACCAATATTCATTTCAATTACTATAAACAATCATCACATTCTATTTCCTAGATAAACATAACCCATTTTCGAGTTAACATAATAAATGGTCTATATAAACATGAAAAAGTTTCAACAAACCTCCAGTAATAACCCACTAATCTAGGAAAACTATGAATCTCAGTTATATTTGTGGGTTTCGGCCATTCTTCCAACAACATTTTTTGTAGGAGGATCAAATAGTTATTCCATTTTTAGAAACAATGTGAACTAGGAAGGAAATTTTTTTTAACCAAAAATCACACTTTCTGAACATTCCATATATTTTCTTTTATTTTAATGTTTGCAGGACAACCCTTAAATGACATTCTTGTTTCTCTTTAGTTCTAGAATAATCTAAAATATAATTTTTAAACACAACCACAAACTTATCCAAGTACTCACAGAAAATTATATTCATAAGATCCATAAGTACATCAGGTGAATTGGTCTACCCAAAAGGAACAACTAAAAATTCATAATGGATATATCTAGTATGAAACATGGTCTTTAGAATTTCAGTTTATTTTACATTGAACTAATTGAACCCCGACCTCAAGTCAATATTCGAAAAAAATTGAGCTCCCTGGAGCTGATCAAAAATATCATCGATATGAGGAAAAGGATACCAGTTCTTAATGATGATGTTATTAAATGATATATAATCAATGAAAAGTCTCATTGAACCATCATTACTTTTAACAAACAAGATAAGAGGACCACATGGTGATGTGCTAGGAAGAATGAATCCTTTATCTAATAACACCTCTAATTGCTTCATTACCTATAATAGTTCAATTTGATCTATTCGATAAGGGGGTTTGGAAATTGTCTTATCATATGGAACTAATTCAACTATAAATTGAACATCCTGATTAGGTATTATACGCAGAAAGTCATCAAAAATTACATCAAGATAATCATTTACCACTAGAACATCATTAATCTAAATAGTTCATTTCTTTTTAACAATATGTTCTAAGTAACATTCATTTCCACATTTTACTAGTTTCTAAGCTTCATGTTATGTTATCAAATGTATGGGTTCATTATTTTACACAAAATGAAATTATTTCTGAAAATAATCCTCTTTATCATTATATTAAATCATATCATGATAAACAAAAAGCCACTCCATACCCAAAATGACATCAAATTCTACTAGAGGTAAAACAATACGGTTTTCAGGTAGATTATTTATGCACACAAGGATAAGAAGTTTCTTATAATTTCTTTTTTGTCTCAAAATTTCCTCCCGGTGTTTTTACCATAAGTTCAAGACTCACATCTTGATATGTAGATCCTAATTTACTAGAAAACATCTCAGAAATGAAAGAATGTGTAGACCCTGAATCAAACAACACATTGGCATAATCTGAATAAAAAAAATTGTATGTCATACTACATTATTTGATTTCCTAATATCTAGTGATGTAGTTGAAAATGATTTCATCAACCCTTTCTACTTGTAGTCTGGCTGCTTTCCCTTAGTTGAGTTCTTCATTGGAAACTCATTTGCTTAGTAACCCTTTTCATTTCACTTAAAAAATTTACTGACTGTAAATCAGTTTTTTTCTTGCCATTAACCTAATACTTTTTAGTGTAATTACAATCCTTATCCCCCATTTTACCACATCATTATCACTTACCATGATTCAAAATACATTCCCCAGAGTTCTTTTTAACACAATTTTCAAAAACTGTAAGCTTAAGTTTTTTACCATCTGATGTTTTCTGAAGAGTTCTTAACTTATGTCTACCACCTCAATGTCCTATTATTTTGGTTTTTAATGAACACCTGATCATCGTCAAACTCCATTTCCACCTTCTCCTCACATCAAACAATTTTTTCATAAATTTTGAACTCACCATAATAAAATGACCTTAGATACTTTGGATTTAATCCTGAGTAAAAATGGTTGATTTTACTTTCAATATCTCATATGAAATTTAGATAATACCTTTACAGGAGAGTGAGTTTTTTTAATAAGCTTCCTTTGAGTCGTCCTCCTACCTCAATTCCCGAAATTATTTTTCCATCCTTTGACGAAACCCCTAAGGAAAATATTTCTCAAGAAACATTCCTTTGAATTTTTCCCAATCCTAAGAATCAATCTCCTCTCTATCACTGATATTTCTCAACATCGACCACCACTGATTGGATTCAACTTAAAAAATATAAATAGAAAGACTAACCTTTTGATGTTCTGAACACCCCATGACATAAAAAAGCTTCTACAGTACATTAATCCACCCTTCATCTTGAATAGTGTCATATGATCCTCTAAATGATAAGGGATTCTACCTCTTGAAAATATATGCTACTAACATGTTCCTCTATGTTTGATATGGTTGATCTCATGCATGGATACCACCACCATTTATATCTTGAGTCAACTATTCCATCACTACACGAAACTATTTAGTTCTGATTCTAACCATCTCAGGTTGCTTTTTTGGAAGGTTTTTTCCTCTTGATGTCATCCCATCATTACAGCCATGTTTCCTCTATGGAAAACCATTATGAAAAGAATAATTTCTTAGGTGAAGCAATATGGTAATTTGTAAATGCTATAAAATTTCAATCTTAACATAATTTAATATATAGATATTACTTTAACAATATCCTAACTCCTAGTGTTATCTAAATTGTCCTTTTTCAAAAACTATAAGGCCCTATATTTAACCATTACATAGTATTTAAATAATATAATAATTCACAGTGAGGGTCCTTTCAGGTTTTGAGTTTTAGAGAATTTTCCCACAACTATTAAATTACATATCAAATACTACAAAGTAGAATGTTCTACTCAGTATCAATTTTTTCATAAAACAAAAACTCTTAAAAGAAAAAAAGAATTCTTTTCATGATATAAATCTTCTTGAATTCTTCATTTTTCTTACCCTGCCTTATATCATGTTTAAAACATTTTAAAAACATGGGATGAGCATAAAAATCTCAGTAAGGGATATAAAATAAGGAAAGAAATCATTAGTCCATCAATACATAAAAAACATAATCTTTATAACAGACCTCATGAAATCATATGATTTATGAATAATACATTGAAATAATAAATCAGAAAGGTAACTTGTGGAATTCATATCAAACTTATATTGTAGCTTTCACAGCTACATACGGAGTTACGTTTGGAATACCCACCATAGTATATTCATTAAATATCTAAGGAGAAACAATAATGTTTTCCTTCATCATGTTACCCAATGCATTGGAGAGATATCTCAAGCTCACTTGCAATAGGTTTATCACGAAACCACCAGTATACATAAACAATTACCAAAAACCATAACCTAATCATAACATATAACATAAGCATAAAGGAAATATAACATTTCTATATTACAATCAAAATATATCATTTAAATATATTGAAAAAATAAATCCATCATCCAATCCATATTCAATACCAAAATACATAAAAAGATTATATGGTATTTATTTTTCTTTTAAAAACATTTTGGCTTGTTAAGGAAACTGAATATCAAATAACACTCGCGGAAACGGAATGGTCATTATCACCGCGTACGTTAAAAAGAAACATTCCCATTGTAGTTTACTAAAATGATACTTACAAAAAAGATTCATTTTTAAAGAAATTAAAAAGTAAAATGGGTTTATAAACCATATAAGAGAATGTTTTTTATAAATTAAAATATTTCTCGATGAAAGGAGATTGAGACAAAGTCCTTTACCTCGTGTCTGACTTGATTTGATCATTCTTTAATCTACAGAATAATAAATTATAGTTAATTTATACTTGGTTCAACCAATTTTTCAAGTTTATTATTCCTTTTATGTAACTTATTACCACATTTT
The DNA here is from genome assembly GCA_963277665.1 of Viscum album. NCBI lineage: Eukaryota > Viridiplantae > Streptophyta > Magnoliopsida > Santalales > Viscaceae > Viscum > Viscum album. Next base: position 642,973,381 of record OY728125.1, on the reverse strand, counting down.
AGACATTACAAAATCATCTATGTTAATAATGGTCGTTTTGTCAAAATTTGGTACATTAGTCAAAAATGAACTTCTTAAAATTGAAGTTGTCCCCGTAGTAAAAATTCCCTTATATCTAGAATTATATTCATGATTTAGATACCATATATATCATATATATATATAGTATATATATGTATTTATAATATTACATAATTTTGGAGATAAGAAATGAAATTCACCATTCATGGAGACGGTATGTCGTACGTACGCATGAACGCTACTCTCATTTCTATTGCATATTTAATGGAATAAAAACATAATAATACATAGTTATATTATAATTATATTATATTATAATATATAATTTCATTTATTCCATCATTTATATGTTCCACGTATGGCATGAACAAGTTATTTCACATTGCGAGGGCGGTAGTCCGCACATCCTCAAATGAAATTATCATATTTACCCATTAATGAAACCATTAAGGTATACTATAAATGAAGATTACAGAAGAATAGAAATAATAGAAATATAATTTATATCACATATAAATACAATTTTATCATAATTTTAACCATATGAGTTTGTAAGATAAGATTGAACAATCATTGTTTCATGAGGCAATAGTTCGTCGTCCACAGAAATTGTATGTTTTGTACCCATTAGATGGAGGTGTGTATATGTGTATTTAGAATAATTCTCATAAAAAACCTAGTATATTAGGGATACGTGTGTTATTACGTAAAAAAATAATAATAAGAGCATAGGGAGTGAATAAGAAAAATAAAAGAAGAGAACTTGAGGGAAGACATTACCTTTAAATCGGGTAATTCCCTTTGGTTTGAATCAAAATAATTTCTTGAAATTCCTTTTGACTAAGGTAAGGATTCTAGGAGGAAGATAGAGATGTTCCGAGTTTTTTTCATAGATTTTTAATGATCTAAGGTGTCAGGAACCAGCCCGGGTATCCTGGTAACCTAATAAATAAGCTGGCCCTGACATAACCTGAAGGGCATTCACTATCCCCATGGGTCGGCGACTAGAACCTAGAGTCATACAAAATGCAAGTGGGAATGATGTTTCCACCAGAATGTGGAAGAAAAAGAAACAATACAGTATGAAAACAAAATAAATTCCACCAAGAGTAAAGTACCAGAATACAAAGAGGCATAAAAGCCCAAAGTACTACAACTCATGTACTAAAAAATGGAAAGACAGCCCCAATGTCCCTAAGGACACAACTCACCAAAACCAAATATCGACAGTAGGATAAGCCTCTAAGAGGTCCATTCCCTTTGCTTGATCCTGGGAGAATAATGTCTACAAACACCCAAAGGAAAAAGTAGGGTGTGAGCCAAAGCCCATTAGTAGAGCACCAAAGATTCCGTAACAGATGCTAAATATAAATTTTTGAAATAAAATCTTCCAATTTTCAAATTAACAGGTTTGGAAATTCAAATCAGATTTTTAACAAAACTAGCAGCACATTTTCAAATGATGGAAAATTACTTTAAGCAATGATTTTAAAATGATGGAATATTTCAAAAACAATGTTTTAAGAAAAACATTTATATAAAAAAGTTTATATAAATTCAGCAGGCATGAAAGGTAGTTCAAAAGCATTGTCATACAATTATATCTCAAATATAAACAAAAAACTGAGCAACATGGTCATCTTCCAAAAGGTATGATAGTATTAACCAATTATAGGATTCTGAACTCTCTATGTCAACTCAGAAAAATGTTTATTCACACGTCCCTATGACACTGGCCAAAGAAGACTCGTTACCAACCCTTCGGGGATGTGACCCGCCACAAGTATGTTTTATAACATTGTCATAGAATAGAGTGTATCTAAATAACTCACCAACTACCTATGGATTTCATATGCTCTTACATGATGGGTGAACTATTTTAAGAATGCTTAAAATATGATCAATCCTATTCTTCCATTTCAAAAGATCCAAGATCATTCCATTTAAAACCATAACAGGTTTTATTAAAAACATGCCTCTTTCACAAGATAAAACCAATGGGTTTCTATCAAATCATTTTAATCCATTTTCATAAGTTTTAAATCCATTCAAAACCAATTCCCTTATTACACATTTCATTTCCACAATTAAATTCCACAATTTAACTGAAAACACTTCCATCAAATCCATAATTTAAATTAAACAATTTAAATCGACCAATTTTCCATAAACACTCCCAATTCATTGGAATTGGGGTTTTCCCAAATTTCTATGCCAAAACCATTTCAAATATCTCAATTCTATGTAATCAAGTTTTTATCAATTTAATTGAAATAAACTTGAGCAATTGAACATAAATCAATAATTGAAATAAATCAATCAATACAAGGATAATCAATTTGGCATGTTGGGATGGAACTACCTACCACGATGGTTTTGACCAAAACCACAATGGTCGAGAACGCTCAAGAAAACTGGGTTTCTTTTTCAAGAACCAGACCTAGATCGCTTCTCCTAAAAAGATCAAGACGAAAACTCATCAAAATTGGTACCACACACATAGTTCTAACCACAATGGGCGTGGATCTAGGAAACCGAGAGAAGAAGAGCAGTAGATCTAAGTAGATCTTAGAAACCAATCAAGAACTATCACATACCTCAAAAATCCTTCTTCGATTCACCAAGAGCAGCCTTTGGATCACCTAAGAAATGATGGGAGAACCTTCTCTGAACTTAAAAGAAGACAAATCCCAAATTAGAGCCGCTTAAGGGGACAAACGAGTCACTTAGAGGCAAAACCGGGTGAGATCCACAATTTAAGGATCTGATTTAAGTGGATGAATGGTTAGTTCACACGGTTTGAAAACCCATGCGCTATCCATGCGTTAGTTACTGCATCAGCCACCCTTCATGCATAGTTTGGCCACACGGTTAGACAAACCATGTGCCACCTGTGCAGAAGCTACTGCCTCAACCTCCCTTCTCACACGGTTTGGCTGCATGGTTTGACAAGTTGTGTACTGCCCGTGCAAAAACAAAAGTCCCTTAGTTTTCCTTAAAATTTCACACAAATTTACCCTGAGTCTTTATATCAAAACAGACGTACTTCGAAACATCAAAATATACCTGAAAACATACCATGATGTTCCAACCTCCCCTCCATAAGATTTTTTTGTCCCCAGAAAGAACATGAATAAACCTCCATGTCAAAAAGATGATGCCACTGCTCTCTCATTAGTGCCACCCTTTCTCACATCTCATGAGAATCAGAACCATGTTACCATAGTACACAGACCAGAGGTATCATTCTACCATGAAATACCTTGGTCTCAGAATCAACAAGCCTGACTGGTCATTCAGTAACAGATATATCTAGTTTAATCTCAAGATCACTCCACCTCACAACATGAGATGGATCAGAGAGATACTTCCACAGCTGCGATACATGGAACACGTTATGTATCGACATCAGTTGTGGTGGTATAGCTAGATGGTAAGCAACTTTCTCCACCGGACCAAGAACATCAAAAGGTCCCACAAAACGAGGAGCAAGCTTCCCTTGCCTCCCTATCCGTCGATGACCCAATCGGGGTGAAACATTCAAGAACACCTGGTCGCCAACTAAGAACTCTAAAGGTTTACAGCGACAATCATCATAAGACTTGTGTCGACTCTGTGCTGTCAAATTTCTTTAATGAATCAACATGATCTTAGATGTCGTCTCTTGGACCAAAATCGGTCCTACCAAAGATCTTTCACCAATATCCGACCAACATAAAGGAGATTTACAAGAACGGACATACAAATCCTCAAAAGGAGCCATTTTGATTGTTGACTGATAACTATTGTTATAAGAAAACTCATCTTTCCCCAGATGATCATCTCAAGACCCACCAAAGTCAATAACACAATCACGGAGCATATCCTCAAGGATCTGGATAGGTCTTTCTATCTGTCCATCTGACTGTGGATGGTAGGTCGTGCTCAAAATAACCTGAGATCCCAGTGCCTCTTGAAGGCCTCTCCAAAAGAAATAAGTAAACCAAGGATCACTATTATAGACTATAGTAGACGGAACTCCGTGCAAACGAACAACCTCTTTCACATAAATATTTCCTAACTCCTCAACATTGGTTGTATCTCGAATAGGTATAAAGTGAGACAAATTGGTCATCTTGTCGATCACAACCCATATCGCTTTCTTCTTCTTCCGGGTTTGAGGTAAACCAACCACAAAGACCATAGAGATTTTATCCCACTTCCATGTAGGTACTGTAAGTGGTTGAAGCAAACCTGAAGTTTTCTGGTGCTCGACATTCACCTGCTGGCATGTACAGAAACAAGATACAAAATCAGCAATGTATCGTCTCATACCTGGCCACCAGAACTGTCGTTGCATGTCATAGAACATCTTCGTGGTTCCTGGGTGTACAGCCCATTGAGAGTTATGTCAACCCCCCATCACATCTTTCTTTGCTGCTAACGGAACAACGTAACGGTTTCGATAACCCTCTTTGGAGAATGACCACTGGGTTTCGGTCTCCCCACCATAAAGACAGTACCAAATGCTATGTAATTCATCATCTAGTTGTTGTTCCTAAAGAATTAACTGGAGGAGAGCAGAAGTCAACTAAACACTATCTAAAGAAATTTCATTCCCATTCCACTGAACACCAAGATGCAACTGAGAAAAAAGAGAAACCAACTCCACTCTTCTGAAGATTCATTAACAGCATGTTATTTAAGTTTCCGGCTTAACACATCTGCAACTACATTTCCTTTTCCTAGGGTATAGGCAATGTCAATGTAAAAAGATTTCAGGTACTCCACCAAATGTCTTTGGCAGAGATTCCAATATTTTTGAGAGAAGATATAACTCAAGATCTTTTGGTATGAATACACAGTAAAACTTTCTCCATAAAGGTAATGTCTCCAACACTTAAGTGCATGCATTACAGGTGCAAGTTCAAGGTCATGGGTGGGATATTTATTCTAATGAGGCAAAAGCTAACGAGACCCATATGCAACAACATGATTACCCTGCATGAGTACAAATCCCAAACCAGGACCTGGTGCATCACAGAAAAACACATAACCTATCCCCACCATAGGAAGAGTTAACACTGGCATAGTAGTTAATAGACTCTTTATCTCAATAAAAGAACTCTAAAATTTATCATTCCATTAAAAATTAACTCCCTTTCAAGTAAGAGCAGTAATTAGAAAAGATAAATTTGAGAAGTCATTAACAAACCGGTGATAATATCCTACTAAGACCAAGAAGCTCTGAATGTTGAAAACATTTCGTCGTTGTTCCCAAGTCATAACATCCTTCACCTTTTTAGGATCAACTAATATTCCTTGATCTAACATGACATGTCCCAGGAATTTCACTTCCTGAATCCAGAAATTGCAAATTGAAAGCATAGAATAAAGTTGTTTATTACTTAGAAGACTCAGAACTATTCTCAGATGATGCACATGATCCTCCTCAGACTTGGAGTAGACAAGAATTTCATCCACAAAGACTACCAAAAAAGTTTCTAGATACTCACAGAAAACCTTGTTCATCAAAGCCATGAAAATTGTAGGATCATTTGTTAGGCCGAAGGGAATAACAAGGTACTCATAATGTCCATACATACTCCAAAAATTAGTCTTAGGAATTTCATATTCTTTTATCCTCAACTGATGGTAACCAGATCAAAGATCAATTTTTGAAAACCACTTTTCCCCTTTCAATTGATCAAACAAATCACAATTAGTGGTAACAGATATTTGTTCTTTATGGTAACTCGATTGAGCTATTGATAATAAACACATAAGCGAAGAGAACCATCAGCCTTCTTGGAAAAGAGAACAGGTGATGCCCAAGGTGAAACACTCAGGCGTATAAAACCCTTCTCAAGAAGATTTTCTAACTAAGACTTCAGTTTTTTTAGTTCAGCTGGAGCCATTTGATAAGAGGGAACATAAACTGGTTGAGTACTAGGAATTAAGTCAATAGAGAAATAAACCTCCCTTACTGGTGGCAAACCAGAGGAGTCAGAAGGAAACACATCGGGAAACTCAGAGATGACTGGAGGAAGGTCACCACACATTGAATCTCTCTCCAGATCAAAAGAAGAAGCTGATATAACTTTCCCCAATTCTGGATAAGAGGGTCCGGCTCTGCTTTACCTTGGGTCCCATTCTCCTTGAAAAACAAGGGGCACCCAACTGGGTGTGGTAAGGTAAACCTGTTGAAGATAAAAATCGGTCCGGGCTTTATTGGAAATGATCGAGTCCATCATAAAAATTTCATCAAAAGATTTCATGTCAAGAACCAAGAAAATCCAATCATGATCAACATCTAATAGAGAGAAGACAAAATAAGGACTACAGAGACCCTTCTCTCTCATTGTACCAAGGGGTGTAGTAATATCCAAAGCACAAGATAAAAGTTCCATAGGTAGACTAAGAAGATTAACAAGATGGGTTGAAATAAAAGAGTGAGATGCAGCAGTAACAAAAAGAGATGTCACTAAAGACGAAGCTATAGTAATGGTACCTCTCACAGTTGCAGGACCAGAATCAGCTACCTCTAGAGACTCTTCCACTAAATGAAGAAGCTTCATTATAGATTCATGTGGCTAGAGCCCTTTTGTATGTGAAGCATTTGATTTCCCCATAGTTTCTAGAGGTGCCGATGATCCTGTTCTACCATGTGGAGTAGATATGTGATAGAAGAATCTCTGTAAGTTCCCTAAACTTCTGTAGGAGCTACAGTTCATGGGTGACTCAGTGCAAACCCTCTTAGAATTTTATGGCTTCCCACACTGATAGAAAGTCAAAGAAGTCCCTCCTGGTTCTACCGGAGGTCTGGTATGACTCTACTGTTGAGAACTAACATGAGAAAATTCACACTTCTGTTTTCCTTTAAAAGAGCCCACACTGCCACAAGGAGGGAAAATAACCTCCTTCAACCCTGACTTTCCTACCAAGTCCATATCAACCATCATCACCCTATCCATCACATCAGCATAAGTGGGTAGCTTCAGTAGGAAAACCTGAGAACGAATATCTATTCAAAGTCCCAACTTGAATCGTCGAGCCTCCATCCTCTCATTAGATAAAATCTCAAGAGAAAAGAGTTCCAGCTTAGAAAAAGGATTTCAATACTCATTCACTGTTTTGTTGGTCTGCTCAAGCTTAAAAAACTCCACAACCTTGGCCAACACCATTGATTCTAGATACAATAGGTTAGTGAAAAGAACCCTAAAGAATTTCCACCACAAACCCTCATGTTTCTAAGCTATCACCATTGTGTCCCACCATCTACTACTTGGTCCCTCCAGCATGAAGGTGGAACACTTCACCTTGAACACATCTGGTGTCTTGAAGAACCCAAACAGACGGTTAATCTTACTCAACCATTCCTCAGCATGTTGAGGGTCATTGGAGCCTTTGAAAACTGGTGGCTTCTGCCATAGGAACTCTTGGGAATGACTTCTGAGAATATCACTATGATGATCTATAGCCAGAGTCTGAATAGGAAGTGGAGGTGGTGCCTGTCCTAGAACATGGACTATGCAAACAATCACCTCAAGGAGACTCGGATCCACAGTAGGACTCGCTTGCTGAGATTCATCAGCATCCACTTTTTGGATCCTATTCTCATGTCTTCTCGGAGGCATGATGCTACATAGCACAAAAAGACATTTTATTAACATTCAAACATAGTAACAAGGATAACTATTCTTAATAGAAGGGATTAAAATTATTTTGATTCCAATCTATCCAAATCAAAACAGGGAAAATACTAGAACTAATCCACAAGTCGTATTTCCCTAACCAACCCTGGTGACTTAAGGTTCATTGTGGTGAGAGTTGTCTAGGAACTCAATCACAACTACCTCCCAAGTCTCGACAATAAAACTAAAATGCATACTGTCATCAAGGAAAGATTTTTAACCTCCCTCTGATACCACATTATAATGAACCAGCTCAGGTACCCTAGTAACCCGATAACCGAGTTGGCCCGGACATAACCCGAAGGGCGTTCTCGATCCCCACGGGTTGGTGACTAGCACCTGTCATCACACAACATGCATGTGGGAATGATTTTTCCACAAGAATGCTGAAGAAAAAAAAACAAGACGGTATGCAAAAAAAAAAAGAAACTCCACTGGGAGTAAAGTACAAGAATACAAAGAGGCATAAACGCCCAAAGTACTACAACCCATGTAATAATAAAAGGGAAAGATAGGACCAAGGTCCCTAAGTACACAAATCACCAAAACCAAAGATCAACAGAAGGATATGCATCCAAGAGGTCCCTTCCCATTGATCGATCCAAGAATAAGAAAGTCTACAAACACCTGAAGGCAAAAGTAGGGTGTGAGCCAAATCCCAGTAGGATAACTCCAAAGATTCCGTAATGGATGCCAAATATAGATTTTCCAAAGAAAAACTTCCAATTTTCAAATAAACATGTTTTTAAATTCAAAAAACATTTTTCACAAAACATGCTGCACATTTTCAAATGATGGAAAATTACATTAAGCAATGGTTTTACAATGATGGAATATTTCTAAAACAATGTCTTAAGAAAACCATTTATATAAATAAGTTTATATAAATTCAGCAGCCATGAAAGGAAGTTCCAATGAATTCGCATACATTTATATCTCAAATATAAACAAACAAGAGAGAAACATGGTCATCTTCCAAAAGGTAAGATAGTATTAACTAGTTATAGGATTCCTCACTCTCTATGTGAACTCAGAAAAATTTCTATACTCACGTCCCTATGACACTGGTGAAAGGAGACTCGTCAGTAACCCATCGATGATGTGACCCGCCACAAGTATGTTTTAGAACTTTTTCATACCGTAGAGTGTATCCAAACTTCATTCCATTTAAAACCATAACAGGTTTTATTCAAAAACATTCCTCTTTCACAAGATAAAACCAATGGGTTTATATCAATTTATTTTAAGTCATTTTCATAAGTTTGAAATCCATTCAAAACCAATTCCATCATTACACATTTCATTTCCACAATTAAATTCAATAATTTAACTGAAAACATTTCCATAAAATCAACAAATTAAATTAAACTTAAATCGACCAATTTTCCATAAACACACCCAATTCATTGGAATTAGGGTTTTCCCAAATTTCTATGCCAAAACCATTTCTAATATCACAATTCAATGGAATCGACTTTTAATCAATTTAATTGAAAGAAACTTGATAAATTGAACTTAAATAAATAATTGAAATAAATCAAGAAATAGAAGGATAATCAATTTGGCATGTTGGGATGAAACCACCTACCTCGAAGGTTTTGACCAAAACCACAATGGTCGAGAACGCTCAAGAAAACCGGGTTTCTTTTTCATGAACCTTCCCTAGATCTCTTATCCTAAAATTATCAAGACCAAAACTCATCAAAATTGGTACGACACACATAGATCTTCCCACAATAGGCATGGATCCAAGAAACCAAGAATATAAGAGAAGTATATCTTAGTTGATCTAAGAGACCAATCAAGAACGATGAAAAATGATCACATACCTCAAGAATCCGGCTTCGATTCACCAATAGGAGCCTTTGGATCGCCTCCAAAATGATGGGAGGTCCTCCTATGACCTTAGGATAAGAAAAATCCCGAGTTAGAGCTGCTTAGGAGGACAAATAATGAACTTAGAGGAAAAATCAAGTCAGATACACAATTTAAGGATCTCATTTAAGTGGCCGCACAGTTAGTTCGCACGGTTTGACAAACCGTGCGCTAAACGTGCGTCATCTACTACCTCGGCCACCCTTCACGCAGGGTTTGGCCACACGGTTAGACAAACTATGTGCCCCCTATGTAGAAGTTACTGCCTCAACCTCCCTTCTCGCACGGTTTGGATGCACAGTTTAACAAACCATGCGCTGCCCGTGCACAACCCAAAGTCCCTTAGTTTTCTTTAAAAGTTCACCCAAACGTACCCTAAGTTTTTACTTCAAAACAAAGGTACTTAGAAACATCAAAAGATACCTGAAAATGAAACGCGATGTTACAAAATGGGATTGAATGGTGTGATTAATTGGTTAGAATTGGTGTCCTTTTATAAGTGGGGGCTCTTTTGGAAAGTTTGAATTTATTATTTTATTATAAAATGATTTTCGGATTTAAAAGTCCAAAACATATTTAATTAAAATATATGGTACATATAAATCGAAATAATATTATCCAATAATAATTAGATAGTGTTTGGATTTTTTTAATCCTTATATTTATTATTTAACCCTTTGTTAACTTATTTATATTTTACCATGTTGTCTTATATATTCATACTATATGGTTAGTATATTTACTATAAAATTACAAGCGACCAAAAATGGAACATTTATGGAATTTTTAACAGCATATATGTCAATTTATAGAATCATATATTTTTAGGACCATTTTATCATTTAATAAAATATTTATTGATTTAAAAACTCTTTAGGTCAATTTTAATACTATTCATATCATGAGTTTTTAAAAAATCAAAACCAACATTATTATTTATAAAAACCTTCATTAATTAAAATATATAAGGTAATAATAATATATAAAATGGTTTATGGAATAAAAAGTTGAAATAAATTTATTTTGGTATTTATATTCACATTTATTTAAAACATTCATTAATGAGGTACTCATTACCTCATCATTTTTTCATAAATAAATTTATTTATATGATTTCTAAAAATAATAAATAAACTGCCCTGATGTAGGAAATTTTTTTAGATTTTTTATGACTATTTATAGTCACAAATATCAATTATATTACCCCACATTAAAATTGTATTAGGAAAACAACACATGTTATTCATATTTTTATTTTTACTTTAAATAAAATGTGATTAATGTCATTATCTTACCAAAATGGATTTAAAAGGAAAAGAATCTCCCCAAATGATGGTATTGGTCATACATGAATCATAGAACAATATTAGGAAAACTCTTAAGGTAATTTTAAATTATTATAATATAATATTTACCTTGAATTAACCTCTTTACCTTTAACCGTGGTAAATAAAAGTCAAAAGTTACTATTCAACAAAAACTATTTTCATCTTATTGAACCAAATTTTACATAATTATGACAAACATGTATTTTTGATTTGTGAAATTCAATTCACATAAGATTTAATATTTCATTTTAATGAAAAAAAACCTTTTTTAACTACTAAGTAGTATTTTCATTATTAATCAAAAATTGAATGTTTTCAGAAGAATACCAAAACCTCAGACTAATATATATTTGATATTCATAATTCAAAAATGATTTATACTATACCAAATTAAAAACATATAAGATATATTAATTAATTATAATTAATTTCCATTTTCCAAACTAGAATGTGTGTTTTAAAGAAGTTACAACTACAAAAATATTGACATCTCTTTATGTCCAATTTCAATGTGAAATTACTTCCAATGAACAAATTTAGATTATATTGTAAAAATATAATCCATTTAAAATTTAGAACCATTTAAAAAGATAATATAACCATATAAACAAATTTTATTAAAAGGCTGGTTGGAATTAAAATGCAGTATTTTTCACTATTCATAAAAATGAACTTTATCAGAAAAAACCAAAATTTCATCCGAATATAATTTTGATGTCCCGATTCTAAAGAAGAATTTTATTTTTTCAAATAGAACATATAAAAGTTTCAATAACTATATTTACAAAGGGTTCTCTATCAAAATGAGGTAAATTGACCTTTTAATGAATATTAGAATATTTATGCTTAAAATTGTATTCATTCACATTTTAGGCCTCTAACTTTTATTAGATAAATGTAAAAACCTTCAGAAAATGTATAATAATATTTTAGTTAATTCTATTTATTCTCTCAAATACAATTACTAGGTGTCAAAAACCATTTAAAATAATATAATATTATTATTTTGTTAGTATAACTCAACATTGTGTGCATCGTAAGATTTCAAAGAAACTCCTTGTTTCATGTTGTGTATGCTATCAGACATAGCATCCCCTTTTATTTATAATTAATAATTAATTAAAAAATATGAAAATTTTATATTCTTTAGTTACTTGGGATGTTATATGAGGTGATCACAAGGAAGTGGTCATTAGCACATGCTTGGAAATCAAGGGTCACTACCATCTGGTTTTTTAATGCTCATGGGAATAATCCATGTCACATGGTCGATTACTAGATGACATGATCATCTATGAAGTATGGGAGGTATGAGATGGGTTTTTTATTAACATTATAAGGGAGAAAATATGTTGGAATCCTTCATCGGATTGAGTGTATCTATCAATGTTATGGATTTCCAATCTCCATGAAAGGAATCTCTAGGAGGATAAATATTATTACATATTTTAGATGGGATATTTTGACCACTATCATGGAATTGGAACCAAAATACTAATAAGATGAACATTTCTCTTAGATTTTGGCTATATAAGTCACCAAGTGAGGGAGATATCCACCCATGATGGATCGACTCACAAGGAAGTGCCAAAGGAGCTCAGTGATGAGGAAGCATACTATAATGCTATATAGCATGATGTTTCCCAATAAGGTGGGGAAATAACAAATGAGGATTTCTCTACCAAGGTCACATTTGAAAAGTTAAATATCATTCTTATAGGACCAATATCATAACCCTGATTTAAGATTTACTAAAATTCATTTCCCAATATATGGTGGAACCATAAAGATGATGAAAAAAATCAAATGGATGATTCTTGGTAATACTGAAAAATGGGTTCAAGAGAAGCCTTCAGGCATGTAGGCTTGGAGTATGAAATATACAAATCTACTATTAAAAAGAGAATTTTTAGTAGTTTTTTCATGGACTATAGGTAGTTTAAACTTCCATATAATAATATAGTGTTCGTTATTAAAACCAATGCGTATTTTAAAATTTCTATTCATTTACTGTCAATTTTATTAATTTAAACGTTTCTTTTTTATTTTTCCTTTTAGAATAATTTAGTGAAGTTATATTATTTATTTAGCGGTGATTTTCTATAAAGAAAATATTCATGATTCAATATAAATAATATGAATATAGACACCGTTGAACATATGAGTAGAAGTATGCTTTAGAATCAATTAAGGGTAACTGGTACTAAACATATTTTTATTTACGTAATGAGCATCAGTTACTAAAAACCACTGATAAATAATAATTTTTTTTATATATTAAATTAAAATGTTAAATAAAAAATCTTACATTTAATAAACTATAAAATGAATTTATGATAATCCTATCATACATACATCGTATATCCATTGTTATATATATATAAACTTACACAATTATTAGAATCTCACTCTTAGTCAACCCATATATCTTCCAACCAATACATCAATCGCCAATATACACATATAAAATATGTCCAATAATTACCCCCACCCAATATACATCAATTTCATAAAATAAACTACATTTTTAATCCCAATCATCATCTCATCAATTGAAACTGAACACGTCATCTCATCAACTATCACTAAAAGGAAAAAAATTAATTGTAAACATAATAAATCCATATTACAAAAGGCTAATTGATAAAATTTTAATATACCATGGAAACTAAGACCCATCACAAATTATTTTTGAATTATTTCATTTGTAAAAATAGTTAACCATATACAATCTATTGGAATCTTCCACTGACAATGAATACTAGAACATTTACTAAAAGAGGTGAGAAATTGAGAAGAAAAATAGTATAATCAGAATATTTCACAGAAATGTTTTTATTGGGTAATAAAAAAGAAGAAATTTATCATAATAAAAATAATATATAATGAAAAAAATTGAAAACAAAACCCTACCTAGTTAATATATGAATCATGACTTGAAACTAAAAAGGGAAGAGTAAATATTCTAATTAAAGTTGAAATATTTGTACAGTGTGCATGAAATTTATATAATAATATTTTAACATATTTGATATAAAAAATGTCATATATTTCAAAAAACACTCAGTGATGGTTATCTTATGATTAAATTTTAATGTGAGGACTCCTTATATGTTTTTCTCTTTCCATATATGTTTTAGTTTTTTTAAACACAAAAATATGTTTTTCAACATCATATGAAAACTATCACAACCCGTCCCATGTTAGGGCTCGAGTCGCCACTACCCCAATCCTACATCTTTAGGCCAGTGGGAAGAGGAAAGTTCCAAAGGTATAACAAACTCCATGAGGCCTTTTCCTATATACTTTTACACATTCACACAAAAAACTTAATGAAAATTTATATAGGGAAAATAGAAATGAAAAATCACTTATATAAGGTAAGAATGTTTTCATGAATGTCAAGAAAGTACAAAATGTAAGTCATTGTAAGTTAAAAGTAAAAAAGGAAAAAATATATGTTAAACCAAATATATGTCCAAACATGAAAAAACTATAAAATTAATTATTATAATAGAGTCATACTCCTAAATCACAATCTACAACTAGTGTACACGGTCGAAGAACCCAATATCCCAAACCTTCATTGTAGTTATGGCCAACCTATACATCATCTGAAAAAGACACGACAAGTGTGGGAAAATCCAATTCAGGTGTAAGCGTCAACATACCTAGTAGGATTCCATAAAAGGTGAGGGGGAGAATCAAGATATATCATAGAAGATGAAGATAGTATATAAAATACAATACATTGAAAGAGTAAAACAAAACCAAGCAAGTGTGAAATTAAGATCATCCAATAACAGGGTTCTAAACATGATGAGTAGAGGAACTACCCATCAATCCATCACCACCTATATTATGAGAGAAGATTCATCTAACCATGAGAAGCTACACACAAAAATCATAGGGAATAATCTCTACATCTTCACTTCTCTTGGAAGACGAGTAACCAAAACCAAAGGGGTGGGTACCAAAAAATGATATATATATATATATATATATATATTCTATAAAATAAATCCAAATGATAAGGTAGGGGAACTATATCTCACAAATAAACTCCAGATGAATGGTATATAAAAGTTCAAAAATCCCACCAATGATGTCGAGCATTCCAAACACCATACATGAACATACATTTCTAAGGAACTCAATCACCACAACATGATACTATCCACATTGGGAAGCACTAACTTTCCTTCATTTTATTATGTCACGTCACAAAAATAATAACCATGATGGGGAAGGTGTCCATATTCTTCTTGAGTCTAGAGCTACATTAAACCACTTCAATTCACTATTCCAAACATATAAGGGGCCATAATTGTTAGATAAAGGAATCATTCCTTGGTAAAATGGAGTATTCTACTATGGTAGTCACTGAGTAACTCCAATGACCAGGTTCACTAGAGGGTAACACACTTAAATTTCATTATAGAACTCCACTTCCTAGCCCTTCTAGATAGTAAATCCTAGAAAAAGGTCATCATCACACTCCACTAACCAACCCTACTAGAGGGTAACAGCTAAAAGAAGGTCATTAGTGAACTATAATACCCAACCCTACTAGAGGGTAACACCCAGATGAAGCCTTTGGGGAACTCAATTGCCCTCCAAACTAGAGGGAAACACCTAGAGGAATATTCTATGGAACCCAAGTTCCCTACCCTGTGGGAGGGTAATGCTCGAAATAAGACATCGAGGAACTCCAAATCCTAACATCATTGGAGGTTAATATTTTAAAGCTATGGTGATACTGTATGATCCCTCCCTTCATCATGTGTCACCTTAGTGGGTCAAGCCCAAAAAATTTCACATCATATCTGAGAAGTGACAATTGAGGATTTCATTAGGTTCTAAGAGTGAAAATTGTATATACCGACTACTCAAAAACCATAATCTGAGATCAAATGATAGAGATATAGAACATTTTAGTTTCTTAAAAAAGAGGGACATGACTTGTCAGGGAACAACATGATGTGTGGTCCCACCCATCTTTCTAGCCATCTCTTAGTTAGAACATGGCTTGCTGTCCATGTAGCACTACACAACATGTAAGCGTACTACATGACATCTCTTGGAAAAAATATATGGAACACACAAGGTTCAACATCATTATGAATGAAAAATTCCTAATTCCACTAACATGAACCTAAAAGTGGCCCACTATTTCAAAACAGGTCATACCATGGAAATAGTAATGATAAATTCTTGAGATATTCTATTCACTTACCTTAATCAAACAACTTTTGAAAAAGTCATATTTCACCACAACATAGTCCAACAGTGAATCATGGTCCCGATCCATGATTCAAAAATAAAAAACTGAAATTGGTATTGGAACATTATCCTTAAAGTTAGAGTCATGCTTTCAAAGACATTTTTTCCTTCATATGTCATATTAAGAAGATATGTAAGAGGCGATATTATACAATTATAATAATTATGTTATTATTATTATTATCCTTAGAAATTTTTCACTCTCAATCCATGAGAATGAATAAAATATCCAACATTGGTCATTAAATATCCATCTCAATGTCTGGGATACACCTCCATAGATGGACATTCAATAAGATATCATATGATGGATTGATGACTGATAATAATAATAATAACAATATTATTACTATTAGTATTATTATTTATAACAATAATAATATATTTTTATTTCTTTCTATTTCTAGATTCATCCTAACATCTCCATCTTCGTCCATAGGTTTCACATAGAAACCCTACTTTCTGACACTTCCCTTCAGACATGGCTGCAAATCACACCGACCCTCTAGAAATGGTATTTATACCAATATATCCAAGATCTATGGAGACTGAACCTTATCATTGACTCCTCACCATCATCCTAGACAATCAAATATCACTGCCCTAGACCACTCGAATCTGCTTGTAACAAACTGTTGATATTGCTACTCGTCTAGACTGCCAAGAGCTATTGCTCACCACTATTCAATAGGTTCCCACTGATGCCATTGGGGAAAGAGGGTCACACCACTTTCATTCACCGATCAATATCTACACCACATTTGGTTCCGTGAATCATGATCTTATACATTCCATGACATATTTAAATGTAGTAAATGTTCAAACATCTATCACAAAAAACAACCTAGAAAGAACACTATTCTAGTCTCAATCAATGATCGTTGAGTTTGAAGCACCATACCATTGTCAATCTCCAACACAGATTTCAAAAGCAATTTGTTGCATCAATTATTGGTTACATAATTATTTATTATTGGGTGTTTTTAAATCCTCCAACCAAAATAAAAACCAATTATGAATAGGAAAATAAATAATAAAAAACTCATAATTAACCAATTTGGGGAAGAACCACTTCCATCATTCAGGTGAGCCTCGATTCAACTCCATTAGAATTTGGAATAATGAACAATGATTATAATCAACAAATAATGGGACTGATGTAATGAAAAATAATCATAGATCAATTGTAGGTAATATCAATAATAAATATTTTAATGAGAAAGTCCAAAACCACAATTGATGGGTCCTACCCCAATTTTGGATCAATTGATGTTGAAGAATTAATTTATGTCATTGGTGTTGTTGAGATCATAGATTTTTGTCAGTGTTCATTCACAAAAGCACATCCAATGGTTCCTCTCTAAAATTCTTATAGTATGCTAACACCAATGAAATTTGGTTATAAATAATTTTGAATAAAAGTTTATTAGGTCATTAAATCATCAAATAAAAATAAATTAATTTATTTAATAAGTTTATTATTTAATCCAATGATGATATTTTCACAAACAACTTGTTTCAAAATAAGTTATGTTTCTCCTAAGGTAAAACCCCCATTAGGAACTCAACAACAGTCTCAGATTTCCTATTTGAGTCTCTTTCTATAATTTATTGGGGTTATAGTAATTAAATAAGGTAATTTTAACTAATAATTTATTAAAATCTCATATCAATGACTTTCTCAACCAAACACCTCATGTCGGCCATCATTAGGTCGTGCTTATGGTATGCTCCATGTATCAGATTCAACTCTGGTACGGTATTTTCAATAATAGACACCATTTATAAGTTACTTAATTTTTTAGGAGGACCGTATAGGTCGAATATAAAATATATTTAATATTTTTATAAAATTAATTCTGGGATAACAAGGCCTCAGAATTGTTCATCGTCTTAGTAGTTGGATCTGAAACTATTAATAGGAATATTCCAATGTCTTACACGGAAGAACAAAATTCTCTACATTATTACTTTTTTCAAATGCTTTATCCCCTAATATCAAAAACTAAGGATGTAAGTGGAATCACTGAGATTTTACCTTGCTCTTACCAACCCTAGAATGTATAACCAAAGGAGAAGTGTGAATCTCCCTCATTATTCACTCTCATAAGGTGACCAGTATCACTATTAATCCCTGAAAAAGGATGTTGAGTTACCATTATTCAAAAAATACATCAGAAGAAACTGTTAATGATATAATGTCACACAATATATCTCATTCTATATCCTTAAAAAGGTAGTTCCACCACATCATAAAGGAAAAGACTACCACTTCCATCTATATGTAAAAAGTCAGATAGTTCATGTTATCAGGTTTCAAATGCCTTGACCCATATACGATAACTACCTGTCACTACATCGAGGTTGACATAGAGCACACAAGGGTACCAATGAACAAGGAAGGTGAGTAGACACTTCCAACCATGAAAATCTTTACACATAAAGAATTTGACATGCCCCACATGTATTAACCTCTATTGGAAGAATAATAACCCCAAACTAGAAATTATATCACACCCACTAGTGGCATCCCATGAAACAAGGGTTATGTAGAAAAACTCCATTGGCACACCAGGGCCTTCTATGAAAATCCATCACAAAACCTCACCTTGAACTCACATGTCAGAGAGACACATCCACCACACCTCAATTATATCATCTTTGGGTGGCACTATATCTACCTCATCATTGTACTCAGATAAAAAGCATCTTCGATGGAGATGAATCCCTCTTTAGGCTACCCTAAAACTTTTCTATACCTCATCCCCATAGCATTATGTTCTCGAGTCTGCACCTGAAAGGGACTTATTCTACGAGATCTCATAATATGGAAACTATTAGCTACTATAGATAACTCATCTCTGTTTCACCCACTTCCATATCTATCTTTATGGAGTCCCTACATAAGAAATATATCTATCTATGGTTCCCTTTTTAACACCATCATATAGGTGGGGATATATAAGGGTACAATGATGGAATAGATCTTTTTTAGGATACCTTGCTCTAACTTTCGCACTTGAAAGTAGCCTTCCCATATAATGTTGAGGGAATACCATTTAAGGTATATAATACATATAGTATACTCAACTTCTATATTCCCTCCATGATGTAGCTCCATTAGATCCAGAATCCAAACTTAGTACAATCAGGATGGATAGTGCTCTTCCTGATGAAGATCTTGTAATTCGGGCCTCAAGAGTGTCAAATCATCATGAATCTAGGTGAAAAGGATCCCCTGTTGCCCATCTGCTTCATGGAAGAGGCTAGCTTCTAGTGTAACTATCTAATCTATTAGGTTCTAAACACACTTGAAGAAACAGTCCACTAACTCTATTTATTTAACTACGTTGTGTGGATTTGACTCTCTATGGAACCTCAACAGTCTGAATTTCTAGAACTCACGGATCATGGTATGATTTTGCACGTCCTCATCCTACTCAAGTGAAACAATCTATTTCCCAGTAGGGGGAGGTTCTACTACAAAACCACCTAGAGGAAGTGGATCACAGGAATGACCTTGAACTGATACCTCTTCTCTAATAGGGTCATCTTCACAAACTGGAGCTGGTATCTTTGATAGCTACCATCACATAAGAATTCTATATGTTATCAAATATTACAAAAATAAAATTAATATATATATATATGTATACATATTTTTCAAAAAAAATAGATATATCACTCAAGAAGGACAGTAAAAGGCTCAATGATATATGATTGCTCTGCTATTATTCCCTAAAAAAATTTCTTGACATGATGAGTCAACAATTAGATAGTCAAGGTCCAAGTGAATGACTACGTCGACCATTGCACCATAACCAGATTCCCTAGCCATATATATTCACTAGAGACTCTTTGACATTATTTCCCTAATCCAAACCAAACCCCCTTAAGAGGATACATCCGAACAACATCCCATGAAATTAAAATGATATGATACTAATATTTCATGACCTGACCCATATCGTGGAACATGCAGTTACTACCCCATGCCTGCCTTCATAGTTTAGGGGGTGGTGACAAGCAATGAAGTCATAAATAACTTATTGAGGCCTTTTTCCCTAGTATATGAACACACTCACACTCTACCAAATCAATGAAAATGTGTGAAGGGAAAAGAGAATATAATAAAAAATTCTATAAAGAAAAAAAACATGCATTTTTTTATAATATGGTTCCTCAGTAAAAGATACAGGCATAATTTATTAGATAAAAGAATGTAGAACTACATGAGTCTGAAATAAGTCATCTTTTTACAATATTTATCATAGTGAGGGAGAGGCTCAGCTGGAAAGTCATCCTTCCATGTTATGCCATAATTGATTCCCTTATTATCTAGACCATAAGCAACAATGTCTACTTTAAAAAAGGCATGAGTGGTTAAAATATTAGTCCCTATAAGAGAGTTAAAGAAGTTTATCCAGCGGGTGGTCAATGGCCAGGAATGATGCACCACACCCTTCCAAATATCGTAGACAATAATGGTTGAGTCATTTTCAAATATAAATATTATTCCAGCACTTTTTCTTGGAAAATATGATGGCATGTATCACACCCATCATTTTTTCCTCCATAGATGATGCAGTACCAAAACTACCAAAGAATCATCCAAGACAATGAACAAGGTAGTATTTGAAGATAGAAACAAATCCTGTAGGTCCCAGATTACATTTAGAAGCACCATCCACCTTCACTTTGATCTATCATGGAATCGGTGCTTTCTAGAACACCTCAAAAGTGTGCCTCGGCTGTTTGTAGATCCCATCAATCCGAAGTCGACGGAGGATCTCAAAATCACCAAAAGTGTTGTCAAAATAAGATTTTGGATCGAAGAAGCATCCGTAATGGCACTGGGAATTTATATATTACCTGCATTGAGATTAAATGAGTATTTTTTGTGAATAATTTCATTTAAATTATACCAGATCACATGAAGGAGTTCAAAAACCACAATGAGGAAGAGTTTCTTTATTTGTTGAGAGAAATATAGATCCACACTATAGTTTAATTACAAGATAGAAAAATCAAGGAGAATCCATCTGCAGTCAGAAATGTCAGAAATATAATTCCAAGGTGAAGAGTTAGTAGCACAAGATATGAACATATAGTTAGTATCTTCTCGATGTTGGTGGTAGAAAGGACACCTTGAGATATGTTTACACCCAATGGACCAAAGACAAACCTCAATGGGGATATAGTTATAGGAAATTCACCAAACATGAGTAAGTCTTGAAGGTTTAATCTAGGGGTTGTCAAAAGATTTCAACAAACAAAAAATCAATATCTAAATTAAATAAATTGTGTTTATAGAAATTTATAGAATCATTAATACCACTGTGGGAAAGCTACCAAATGAGTAAATCCTCATAATTAGAGATGGTGTAGTTATCAATAACTTGAATGATGTTCTCAGGAAAGTTAGATATACGATATTTTAAAATATCTTTTATAGTAGTGTTGGTGTTTTCCAAACAAGAATTAGGAGAGACTATAGAGATGAGGGGGGTGCCATACCAATTATCTAACCAAATGTTTATGGTAGTGTCCATGTTAACCATACATCTAGAATTAGTCATAATATTAGGAAAAGATTTCTTAATGGAGGGCTAGATATAAGAAATAATGTTGTTCAAATTTCATTTCTTTAACATTGAATGAAATATTTTTTTGAGAAACGATTGAATAATAATTTTTATGGATCATCTTCCAGGAGAGTCTTTCTTGGAGGGAATCATTAAAAAGACATATTTTTTAATGTCAAGAAGACCATTTTCTAGAGGTTTGGAGAATGTAGCCTAGTGGACAATTATTAGTTTCCATTCAAGAATGTTGCCTGTCCAAATAAAATTCTTGATGTAAATTGTTTTTTTCAAAAGACCAGCAGACCATTTTTAGACCATCAGATAATTGACCATCATTGAAACAATAGAAGATTTCACCAGACAGATCCTTCCAGCCATCGAAAGGGACATACCCTTCAAGGAGGATAGTTGCTTTATGATCTGATCTACCACATTAGTAAAGTAAATGGATTTGGGAATTCCCTAATAGATAGGAACTCTATGGTAGGTGAAAGGGAATGATCCATCTTTGATTCCTAGACTATTGATAAAACATTTTTCTAGAAAAAATATTTTCTTTTTCAAAGAAAACATAGGATTTTTTTCAGCTTATATACTGATCAGGAATTTATTTTTAATGATACAAGGTATTTTTTATGATTTGAATATTCATTTTGTCTCCTTTGAAGAATAAAATGATGTCATCAGCATATAGAAGATGATTAGGCATAGTTAAGTTTCTAGCAGCCTAAATAGGGTTGAGCTGGTATTGATCCATAAGAAGGGTGGGAAATCTATGTATATGACCCTCTTGAATATTAATGAGAATGGAAGATAGGGGATCACCTAGTCTTACTCCTTTGGTTCATTTAATGTAACATTTATGGTAACCATTGACAATGATATAAATAGAATCCGAATTTAATATGGAATTTATCCTATTGATGAAAGTGTCATTAAAACCAAAGGACTGATGGACTTTAGAGATGAATCCCCAATCAAAGGTATCCAAATTATTAATAATATCATGTTTAATGGTAATGTTTCCTCCTCGGATAGATTTATTGAGGGTGTTGGTATATTTAGAGGCTAGGTTGATGTAGTCTTGTATAGATTTACCCTTGATAAAACAAATTTTTTTCCATGAAACAGTTTTATTGCATAAACTAGAAATTCTATTAGAAATTAGTTTATTAATGATTTTGTAAATAAAATTACAAAGATTAATAGGTCAGAAAATATGAATTTCAAAGGTGTTGTCCACTTTTGGAATTAGAGTAACGAATTTAGCATTAAGTCCATGAGAATGATTTCCATTCGAAAAGTAGGCTCTAACAAGTTTGTAAACATCTGTGTGAATAATCTTCCAATATTATTGGAAGAAACCATTGTTAAATCCATCTGGTCTCGTGGAACTGTCAGGGTTAAGAACGAAGATAATATCTTTGATTTTATGATCAAAAGGGATGCTAAGAAGATAGACATTTTCTTCCACATTTACCATAACTATAATGACTTTAGGAAGGAGGTATTTGTTGATATTTGGGCCATTAAAAATATTGTCAATGTAAGAGACCCCATGTTTTTCAATTCCCTCCTCAGAGTCAAGGAGAACATCATTGTTCCTAAGAAGAGAAAGGGGCCTAAAAAATTTATTAATTCATTGAAGAGAGTTGTAGAACATAGTATTTTAATCACCATAACAACGCCATTTAGCTTTAAAAATATGTATTCGTAGGATATACCTATATATACGAACTATTTTTCGATCCTTCACTACATATACTTGGAGAGAAGACTCATGCAACCCTGAGAAACTGGACATGGAAAGCACATGGCATACCATGCGTGTCTTCACCTTTCGTAGAAGGAGAGAAACCAAAATGCAAGGTGTGGGTACCAAATAAGGATATATATATATATTATTAGTCAAATAAAAAAACAAGAAAGTTGGGTATTACCATCTCATAGCTCATCCCAAGAAGAAGATTAACCAACAGTTCCAAAATTCCATTAATGATGCACATAATCTCATGCATCTTCCCTGAACACACAAGTCTAAGGAACCTAATACCCAGACCTTCATACTATCTACTTTGTATGGAATTGACTCACCCACATGGTTTCAGGATGCATCATAAAAATGCATCTCGATTGGGAAATCATCCTTCTACCTCCTGAGTCCAGAGCTATATAAAACCAAATTTCATCATTGTGCTGTATAGGTAAGGGGAAAAGATTACTATATAAGGGAACCATAGTAAAACAAGAGAGTTACATTATGGAAGTTACTGAGGAACTCTAATATGAATCCCCATTGGTGGTTAAAACTTTGAAGTTTCATTGGGAAAGTCCACTACCTAGAACTAATGGAGGGTAACAACCGAAAGATGGTTGTAAGGGACCTTCACTTCTCATCCCTTTGAAGGGTAATTACCAAAAGAAAGTCATCATGGAACTCTAATACCATGCCTTGATTGAGGGTAATGCTTGGAATAATCTGTTGGGGAAATCAAATGTCCATCCTTGCAAGATAGTAAAACTCAGAAGAGTCCATTAGGGAAATCAACTGCCCATCCCTACTGGAGTGTAATCCTAGAAATATTTAGAGATCATGTACGATCTTTGTGAACATCAGGTGTCTTCTCAGTGCATCATGACCATATCCTTCCACATCATATCTAAAATTTCAAAAATATGGGAACCATCACGTTATACATGGAAAAAACTTCGGATAGGATTCCTACATTCCAAAATATGAGTTCAAAAGAAGGTGATGCATAACTTTTATGTTTCCTCAAAAAGAGGTACACTACATGTCAGTGACCCACATGGAATGTGTTCCCGCTCTACTTCCTGGACATTTTCTCTCCATAAAATGGATTTATTTCCATGTATCACTATAGAGAGTGTAAGTATACTACACCACATGTCTCGACTATAGCCTAAGGAATACCTGAGGCTCGATGCTGGTTGGAAGGTAAAAATGTAATTCCAATAACATGGCCCCAAAAATCGAACCAGATGCAAAACCAGGTCACACCATTGAGGCTCTCATATAAAAATAGTTGATATGGGTTATTCGATTACCACAATTATACATACATTAAAAATTCACATTTCTATGCATCATGATCGAATGGTGCAGCGTGGGCTCGATCCACGATTCCAAAAGAAATACTTGAAACTAGAATTGAAATATCATCCGCAAAGTCATGGTCATGGTTCTACAGACAATTCAACCTTATAAAATCATATGAAGAACGTATTTCTGATTAATTATTCCACAACCACAATAATAAATATTCTAATGTTATTATTATTATTAGGAATTTCATGTACCTGAGCCACAAATGTGAATTATGTATCCAACAATGGTCTTGAAATGACTGTATTAATTTCAGGGCCATGCTATAACATACGATGCATCAATCAGTCCTCGCATGAGAGAATTATAGTCGGTAATAATAATAATATTCTTTTTATTTATATCTTTTTATTTCTATCATCGACTAAAATTCTCCATCTTCTTCAATGTATTTCATGAAACAACCCTAATTTTCGTCACCTCCAAATAAAAATGGTCAGAAATCACAATGACCAAACAAGAAATGGTATCTATACATGTAGATACTGAATATGTGGTTACTAAGCCTTGTCATTAACTCCTTTCCATCAAACTAGATCACTGAATGTATGGCCTCGGACTGCCAGAAGTTGCTCGTCATGAATATCTGATATTTCTACTCGACTAGACTGCCAGGAGTTGCCTTTCACTTATCTTCACTAAGGGATGATGGATGTCGCTAGGGAAAGATGGTTGCCCCAACTACGATTATTGGTTTCCCTCTCCATCACGTTCAGTTCCAAGAAACAAAATATAAGATATTCCACTCCATTTTTAACTGCATTTCGTGTTTTAACTTCTCTCCCACATACCATCCCATGAAGAACACTATTCTAGTCCCAATTTTTGATCATTGAGTTCGAATATCCATCTAATTTTCAAACTCAAACCAGAATTATAGAACCAAACCATTGCATCAAATATTTGTTATGAAACATTTTATTATTGGTTGTTTTTCAATCAATAGAAAAAAATAATGGTGGATGATGAACAGGCGAAGCACAAAGAACAAAAGCACAATTAAAAAATTTCAGGAATGAAACTTTGTCATTATTTGGGTGAGCCTTCATTCATATCCATTATAATTATGAACAAAGAATAATGATTCTATTCAATAAATTATGGGGATCATGCGATGAACAATAATCACATATCAATGGTAGTTAAAATAAATAATCAATATTTTAATTAAATGGCTCAGAAAAAAAAATTGATGATTCCTATGATGAGTTTGGATCAATTGATGATGAATAATGAATTTATGACATTGGAGTTGGTAGGATCCCCAATTTTCATTTGCACAGAAATCACCAAATCACGATCCATCAGTTTTTATCCATGGAAGATGCTCCACTGGTTCCTCTCCCAAACTCAAAGGGTATGAGTCCAACAAGAAATTTGGTTATAACTACTTTTAAATAAGAGTTTATCAGGTATATATTCTAGAAAATAAAAATTTATTTATTTACATATTTAATATATTATTTATGCGATGGATGGATTTTTCCAAAAAACCACATGCTGAAAAATATTATGTCACACCAAGGGTAAACCCTGCATTTTGAACTCAACGATGGCCCCAAATTTCTGATCCGAGCCTCCGCCTTTGAGTTATTTGTGATATATTTATTAAATAAATTAATTTTAATTTATTTATTTATTCAATGAACCCACCAATGTCTAACTCATACAAACACCCTCCACCGACTAACTTTATGATGCATTTTAAGTTAAATCCACATTCCTGACTCAACCATGGTCTCTTATTTATGTTTAGAGATTCCGTTTATGTGATATACCTAATTTTCAAGAAAATTACATGGGTGTAATATAAAAAATATTTAATATTTTTATAAAATTAATTTGAGGCTCTTTAGGCCTCAAAATTGAGTGTAGTCTCATACTATGTTCTGAAAATATTCTTAGGAAAATTCTAAATACTCACATGAAAAATAATTGTTTTCCACATATACCAAAATTTGGAATAATGTGTTGTTTTTTTCTATATTTCAAATTTCAATTTATGGTTATTTTCCCATGATTTTTGGTGAATATATTGTCATTTGCAGGTCTTGACCCACTGACACTTATTTTTAATGGATTTCAGACCTTTAAGATATATTTACGAAGAAATGTTGGCCACACTACATATAATATTGACATATTTTCATGAATTTAGACATAAAAAATAATTCATTGGTGAGATTCCCATGATTCCACTTCAATATAATGTATTTTTCAATGATTTTGACTACTCTTCACACAATAGAGTGTCTTAAAACACTAAAAATGCATTTATGGCTATCCTGGGAAAACTGTAATTTAGAATGACATGTATTAATTTTTTACATTTCATTATTCAATCTAGAAAAATTGTACTAGGATTTTAATGAAATTTGACATCATTTTCTATATTTTTACCCCAATACACTTGTTTTAAAATACTTTTGTACATTTCATAAGTGTTTACTAAACCCATATAACCACAAAACATATTAGATTGACATTTTTACTATGTGTACACATAAATAATAACTCAATAGTGGATTTCCCATGATTTCACATCAATATGTGGAAATTTTCTATCATTTTGAACATTCCACACACGGTTTAGTGTTTTAAAACACTTAAAACCTATTTATGTAAATCCCAGGTAAACTGTAATTAAAAATGACAATTAATTAGTTCTTACATTTCAAAATTTAATCTATGGTCAATATCCCTTATTTTAGGGAAATCCATCATTTTTTCATATTCTTTGACTCCGATGCTTTTTTAAAGGATTTTATACCTTTAAGAAGTTTTTATTGTTTAAATCCAACCACACCACACATTAGATTTAAAATTTTTCCCATTATTACACTTACAAGATAACTCAGTAGTGGGTGTACTATGATTTCAAATCAATATGATGTTGTTTTCTATTATTTTACAATTCCTCTCACATTTTAGTGTTTTAAAACACTAAAAAAAATTTACAGTTATCTCGAGAAAAGTGTAATTTTAAATGATGTTCTATAAGTTCCTACTTTTAAAAATAAAATATACTGTTATTATTATTTTATTTCCAGATAATCTAATATCATTCAATAGGTTATGACCCCAAAAATTTCTTTCTAAATGCTTTTGTTCAATTTTGAAGTGTTTTCCAAGTCATTCTGAGAACACTTCACATCAGATTGAAGTGTTGTTTACACATACCTATCAATAATACCTCAGAGGTTTTTTCTCATGATTCTTTGTAAATATGTGGTCTTTTTCTATCATTTTAATCATTCCACACATTTTTTACTCTTTTAATATTCTAAGAAGGTGTTTACAACCATTTGGAAAAAACTATAAGTTGGAATGATGTTCCCTCATTTCCTACATTTCACAATTAAATATGTTATCACTATCAAATGATTAAAACATTAGACATGATTAAAACATTGGACATGATTAAAATAAAAATAAAATTTAAAAA
This sequence comes from Viscum album, assembly GCA_963277665.1. Classification (NCBI taxonomy): domain Eukaryota; kingdom Viridiplantae; phylum Streptophyta; class Magnoliopsida; order Santalales; family Viscaceae; genus Viscum; species Viscum album. Next base: position 642,945,044 of record OY728125.1, on the reverse strand, counting down.
TAATTTGTTTTTTCTATTTAGTGAAAAAATATCTTTTCACAATGAAATATTAAAAATTCAATATATGATAAAATTGATATGTAGATTTAAAATCATAATTATATTGATAAATTAATTTTTTAAAATTTAAAATATTTAAATATAATATTATTTTATAATATAAATCATTTTTAAAGGAAATGTGTTTTGAAAAAATTATATGATTTTACTAGAAATTTAGTGATTATTTTTTAAGAATTAATAAATACATTTTTCTTGATTATGAACATTATAGACACACACACACACACATAATTCAGATAATCTAATTTGTACCACCTATTCAATAACTACGATATACTATTCAAATTTAAATAAAAACATTTTCTGGTTGATTTTAAGCACACTATTGTGTGTCGTATATATTATGAAATATAAGGTCATTATTTAAAATATTAGGACATTACATTATCCCCATTTTATAAATTGCATCATCTCAATTATAACTTCTTCATGGTAATCATGGTTTTTATATTTTTATATTTCTTTGTTTATAACCTGCATCATAAAATGTGTTAACTACACATCCTCTTAAAAATTTGGAATGAGAAATATAGATGTCATATAGAAAAGCACAAGACCAGGATTCATAATAATTTAAAATTTGTGAGATGTGAGAATATGAATATGGAATATGAATCTAACACCCAATGTCTAATTTATTATGATAGAGAACATGGTTAATAGAAATTTAATGACCACAAAACCATAAATCTATGATATGTGAAACAAAAATTGATTCATTAGATATGAATGTACAAATATAACTTATTTATTTCAAGATCCACATACAAATTATGATAAATTCATTTACTATCGTGATATATAACTTGAAAATATATAATTTGTTTTTTATTTACATATCATAAGAATGATTGTATCATATGATTTTCATTATATATTTATTCAAATAATATCATACCCATTGAAATAAATAATCAAGATGGATTTTTTTAGCTTGAAGCTCAAAAATTTACTTTTAATAAATAAACAAATCCATAAAATAAAGACAAGACATTCCTACATTCTACCAATTTTAACATAACCAAAATTATAAACACATGTTAAAAAAATATGAAAGTATAATACATTAATTTCTAAAACCTCATCCATTGTTAAACACAAACCATTCCATAAAAAATTGTCATTAAAACTATTTTTTTTAAACATAGACAAAATAAAAATACATAAATACATAAATAAGCATAATAAATTTCCAAATCCATATTAAGAATAGTCACTTAATGTAAACAATATATATTATAGCATCCCATACCAAATTCATAAATACCTTGATGATATATTCACACGAAACCTGGTAGTCTACTGAATTACATAAAACCTTAAAGAAATAATACATTAATTAAAAAAAATTAAAACTCTCTTATATATTTAAATAATAAACTATTTAATTTCGTTCAAAAAAATCATACATTTTCAATCAACGATAGAATAACCCCCCTTTTCATCAAATTACAAATAATTTCCAAAGTAATAAATAATATCCCATATACATTATAATAAAATAAATATTTATATCATTATTATTTTCACATCACTCACTTATTAAGGGTTATCATCCCCTTAATCATTTATTTTCCAAAAATATATTCTTACTACTAATTTAATTTTGTTCATTCATCCATACCTTCTAACACTTTCTTGCAAACCCTCAAGAAATCCTTTATAGAAAAATCCTCAAATGTTTCATGGAACTTATAAAGATAATATCATTAAAATCACTAATTTAAAATAATTCTCAAATTCAAATACATAATTTATTAAATCATTCCTCTTCAATAATCAACATAACATTAGTCGTTTCTAGGACTAAGGGTTAGTTCATGAATTATGGAATTGACTCTGAGAAAGCTCATATAACCCACTCATGAGACATTCAACTACTAATGGAACCACATGATAGACATTATATTCCTTCATTGAACCCCAAAAATTTTTATTGTAAATTACATTCTATATTACCTTTATTTTCACAAAAAAAATATTCCTATTACATTGAGTCCTTACCTTTAGTACCTTTTCTCACATTCTTGACAAGAATAAAGCATAATCTTCTTTCCTCTGTGGTCCCTATTAAAATCATTCATTCTCTTATTAATTTTTCTATGAAACTCACTTAATTAGATGATTTTAGTCATATAATATGTTAAACACATAGGAATAATTAAAAATATTCTTCACTCCAACCATCATCCTATTCAGTATCTAATAAACCCAATTTTCACCACATTCATCCTTAACCCAGTTACTTTTGGTTTCTATCATTAACTAAAACAAAAAAAAACAGTTTTATCAAAAATAATCATAGAAAAAAAACAAAATGATATTAAAAAATAATTAATAGGATTTCTAAATCATGAAAAATTAATTAAAATATATTAAAACAATGTTTTATAAATGGTCTTATATAATCATCATCTATTGAAAAATGCATTTTTTGTAAGATCTTGTACTTCATTATGTTACATATTTGTTAAAAATTCTATTTTTAATACTTTTATGATGGTTAATGAAATTTTTTGCATGTTTGTGAGTAGTCATGGAATTGTTTTGAGGGTTTGAAACATGAATAATGTAATAATTGGTACATCTGTAGCATGTTACACAATTGGTGTATGTTTTGTAGTTAACATTCTCCCTAAGTATGCATTCATGGATGAGGGGTGCACAATTTGATGAAAAAATTCATGGGGGGGATTTTCATGACATGGAGGATTGAATAAAGATATATGACAAGGTTAGATAATGGTTTATCAAACTGTTTGGGGCCCCTATCTAGCTATACGGCCTATCCCTCTATTGGATAGAGGGTGGTGTATAATTGGTGCACAATTTGTTTGAACATGCGACCAAACCCTAAAACCCATTCAAAATGTTATTTTACCATTATATCATCTTTTGACATAAGTTTTATAACTTAGGGTTCTTCCATTTCTCCTCTACATCCCCTAAGATGAACCAAAATTCCCCCAGCTTCCCCAATGATCTATATCACTCATTTCTAGGCTGTTTGGACCATTGTTGGTTGTGGATCAATGATCTGGTTCAGTCTAACACGCCTCATTTCTCTGTTTTTTATTTTTGGTCTTGTTTTTATATTCTTCATCTAATTCACAAAAAAAACTATTTTTAGTGTATTCAAGTTGGGGCCTCTAAGGGTGTTCAAATATGGGTCAAGGGATAGGGTTATGTGAGCATTCATATTTAGAATTTAGGTAGGTAGTTTACATGTTATATCCCTTAGACTTGATGTTTGGTTTATGTGTATGTGGTTGTAAAACTGTTCCTTTATTTTTGTGATTTTTATTCCCATAGTGAGAAATTATAATTTGGATTACTAAATGATGAATTGTACCCCTCATTATCCCTATGGGATGTACTGAGGTAGACTGTACCTTTTATAGGGCCATCCATGGGGTGTTCCATCATATTGAACATGGTATGTTTTGATTATGAGTATAGAATTGATTTTTAATGAATTAGATCCCATGGTAAATATGATGACTTGCTAACATGCACTATGAAAGGGGATTGATGGTAGTAGTTCTTAGTTGTGACATAATATAAGGTTTGTTCGGGATATTATGAATGGGTTAAATGAATCAATGTGACTATGTTGAATGACATATGGTGGTTAATGAGAATATATAAATTGGTAAGGGATGGAGATGGTTTATTTATTTATTGAACCTAGAAATGTTAATGTTGTGTGTATTTTTTTATTATAGTCCATTGAAATAGTTTATGTGATGAATGGTTAAAAAAGCATGTGCACATGGATTTTTGGTTTTTGTGGTATTGGATTGAGCCTCCTACCACAGGTTGGGATGGATTAAGGCTATAAAACACACCCCTATAATGCCTGATTTTGGGACCCATATTGATTCTATTATACCCTAACAGATGCATTGGATGAGACAACCTAGACTGAGTATTCTAAGGTATTGTGATGTAATTTATTGTGAAATGGTTTCCCTATTGATATTTGAAACTTCGTTTATTTTTTTCATCATAGAGGTTGAGATACATGAGACTTTGTGTTATAAATGATTTTTCTAACCCTTTTATTAAATGATGTATGTGGATTATATTAATTTTGTAAACTAAATGCTCAGGTTATTTTTTTAAAAAAAATTTCCTTCTCGTACATTCCAACATTATCTATTAGAATGTATATTTTTTAGACATTGTTGGTAGTGGTTTATTGAGTTGTACTCACACCCTTCTCAAGCCGATGATAGGTACATGAGACGTCATCATGGATTCATGTAAGGACTAGTGCATAGGCCCTATTATAGAGGGTTGATTAATCATGGGATGTTCATATATGAGGGGACCAAACATGGTTCCCTAACACGTTTTTTTGGATTCTTTATTTTAAATTTATTTTGGGTTTTCCATGCACATAGCACTGTATAACATTACATGGAATACTAATCATTGGGTTCTATAATTGTACATTATTCTAGGAAATGTAGATATTATATGGTTATTTTTAATTTATAATTTTTAATTATATAATTTGATTATTATTTTATCTATTTTTATTACACTAATAAAGTGGGTGAAGTCTCCCAACATGACGTATTAGACCCTCGCTGCTAGTCGAAATCCTCGGGCATATGGGGAGGCAAGCCTGAGGTCATGTGTTGACCTATAACAGAGCATCGATTTGTTGTATTATGGATTGGGGACATTAAAAAGGGGTATCATATTAGTTCATTCCTATGGTATTACTATTTGGGGATAATATACAAGAGACTAGGATTTGTCATGTCTTGGAAATAAACTCATTCATTTGAGTAAAAAACCAATGTACGGGGTAAAACCAATGTTCCCATGGTGGAATTATTGTTCCAAATGTGCGTTGTTATAGTTGAATAATATGTTACCATTGGTTGATGGACTCGTAATTTAAGGTGATTATTTTATGATATTTTAATCATGGATGAAATCGAACAAATTTGTTCATTGATGTGTCATTTTATGAACCTGATAATATAGATTTCCTGCATCATCGTGGGAACACACAGGGAGGAGGTGTTGGACCTGAAGAAAAAGAGTGAATTCCATTTTCATTGTTTTTTTTGAATTAATTGGTGTCTACTAATGATGAAAAATTGGGTTAATTGAATGAATGTGATAGAATAGTTAAATAATGATTCCAAACATAAATAAAAAATTCGTTAATTTTTTATTATAATATGTTTTAAAGATGGTATGTTTTTTAAATGATAAATATTTGTATTGTCAAAGTGAAAACCTTTAAAAATAAATTTTATGAAAAGGGACTTGGTTGAGTGAATTGTTTTCCCTATTTTTACCATGTCCTGTGATAGGGATAGAAAAATTTGGTGAATGATGTCTTATGAGATCCTTGGGATTGTGTATGTATAAGGGGTTTTTATGGATGATAGGGAGATTTATGTTGTGAAACTTTGGGTGCTTTGTGTTATGTGTTCTAAGATGTGTGTTTGGCATTGTAAGAAGATGACACCATGATTTCATTTTCCAGTTGGGTGATAAGTGGATATCATTGAGGAAACTTATCAAAAAGTGGAGCAAGAAACCCCAATGGATAGGGTAATATAGGGTAGAAGTTACATGATAACATTCCAAATTTCCTTAAGATAAAGGAATGAGACCCATGTCGGGTTGTTCGATGAATGTTTGAGCTGAATAAGGGTTTTCACCTTCAAGACACATAGAATGTTTCTAGAGAGTGTCGACTTGAAGTAGATGAGTTATGAAGAGATTCATTTTGTATGATTCTTGATCACATAGAGACTCCACCTAATAAGAGAGTTATGATAGAAGCTTACCTATTGCGAGGGATGCAAATGCATTGGCAGGATGTTCTGGTTCAGACCTAGCAGGATGATTGTATGATAAGGATATCCATCCAAGAAACATTTTAGGAACATTTCTATTTAGATACACTAAGAAAGTAAAAGGCTCTATATTTTATGGGGTTGACCTAGGTGACTATATCACTAATGTATTTTTCTTGCCACTTCACTGAATTGCAATGCATTGTTCCATCATTAGCTGGGGTGAGGTGAATATGGATTGATGTTCTAGTATGGTCATAAACATCTTATTATATGTAGATAAATATAATTTTCAAAATTAGTCTTACTAAGGTGGTGGATTAAGACCTTATTTTAGAGGGAAACAATAAGGAGGCTTCTGATGGAGGGCATGCAGTTCCCATTAGATAACCCAGTGGAGTGGTTTTTGAAAGAAAGAAGTACCACTTCGATAGATTACACCAGGTAAGTGGGGGACATAATAGTTAAAAATGGAGCTATCCTCTCGTATATGTGACTGAGTTTTATACTATCTGTATAGAAAGCCAGGACACATGCATAATCAGTGTCCCCGACCAATATTTGAGTATTGATCTTATGAATTTTTGCGGCATGTGTATAGGTTTTGTAGGAATTTTTAATATATGGATATTGATGGGGAATTGATGTTAATACAGAGTGCTGGTAGGGTTTTGTAACCTAATATCAGGCAGGTAGTTAGGTTATTTCTTCCATACTATTCAAGGAAATGGGTGTTATACTCTGGGATGCGAGAATCCATATCCGCAAGATATTGTAGTTCCATGAAATCAGATAGGAGCTCATGGTAGAGGGGTATGTTAGCATCATGCAGTTCAACCTACACCTGGGAGTGCGAAGTATGGTCCATTAATAGTTAAAGGAACGAGTAGTGTATTTTCCACTCTTCCTATTTTTATATTTGATATAGGGTTCTCTATTTATTATATACGTATGAAAATGGTTACTATTTTGAGCCTAATAGTGTAATATATTTTTCATGCTATGGGAACTCATTCACAATTCATAGGTTAAGAGAAAATATATGGAAGGGTAAGGGGTGTTCCATAAAGATTGGTGTGTACCATTTTTTGGTATTTTTTATATTATAGATTTTAGGTTTTTACTTGATTTTGGGAATGAATTTTTAGTGTTATACAAAGTGCTCATTAAATGTTATTATCATAGGTTAATTTTTACATCCCCAAAGGGGTTTTCAGGTATTCACTATAGGGAATGGGATATCTGATCAGGCCATGCATGGGTAGTCTATCAGAATTTAGGTAAACTCATTGCCAAAGTGTCTTGTATTGTGCTTGATGATGGGAGACATGAGAATCCTATCATTCCCCCCATGGTGGGTCATTTTCATTATATTTTTCCTAAATCATTAAGTGGATTTTTACCTAAGAGGAAGTTTGTTTTCATGAGAGTTTTTTTTCGGGAGGAAAACCAGTTTATATTTCACCATATAGGATGATACCAATAGATATCGAGGAAAATTAGATATACATGGAGTAATTGGAGAACAAGGGTTTTATTTTCCTCAGTACATCCTCTTTGGGATATATAGTTTTTTTCTAGGAAGGATGATGTATCCTCATGGTTTTGAGTTGATTATAAGAATTTAAATTATTTTTTAGTTATAAATAGATACCCAATTCCTCAAATCAATGATCTATTTGACCAGGTGATCAGTGATTCTATGTTCTCTATGATGATTATAGGTCATAATATCATTATCTGAGGGTGATTCCTTCTAATATACCACATAATACCTTCAAGATAAGGTGTGTGTTGTATGACTTTTCTTTGATTCCATTCACGTTTAACAACACACCATCCATATTTAGAGACCTAATGAACTGAAGCTCCCATCTGTACCTGGATTTTGTCATAGTTTTCTTCTATAATGACATATTTCAGTACTTCAAGACTCATGAGGATTTTTCCAAACATCATTAGATTTTCCTGAGTACGCTAAGAGACCATAGTCTATACATCAGGATATCTATGTATCAATCCTGGATTGATAAGTTACATTTATCGGTCCATGTAATCTCTGAGGAATGTGTTTCTACATACCATGATAAAGTGAATGTTATTATGTCCTTCTAGTAGCACGATAATGTCTTTAATGTTCAATTTTTTTCTGGTTTTGGTGGGATTTTATCGATGGATCATCAAATACATCTCCCAATTGGGAGCCCCACTTTTGTGATTGACAAATAATGGTGTCATGTTTGAGTGGTCCCAGGCATGTGATGATTCCTTTTAGGTGTTAATGAAGCTGCTGATTTCTACATTGATTGTGATCCTACCCATGGTGGACAAAGAGTATACCTTACATATTGATACATCTGATTTTTTTCATAGGGTAGTGTTAATGTTGGATGCTCAACTTATGGTGTATGGTTCGCGGAAGATGAGGCCTCATAAATGAAATTACACAACACATGATCTTGAATTGGCCATGGCGGTTTGTGCCTTAAATTGTTGGAAGAATGACATATTGGGATAGATTTTTATTATGTATACCAATCACTATCCTTATGTAAATCTTCTCATAGCATGATTTGAATCATTTTAAGCAATGATGGTTTGAATAAATAAATTCCTTTGATATTGATATAGTTTACACATCAGGGAAGGGAAATTATTTCATATATTTTTTGAGTCGGAGGACTATAAAACCAGGGAGTTATAGAATCTATTTCTAAGAATAAGGTGATGGATGTTTTTGCTGAGATTCTTTTGGACATGTAGGATAGAAAAATATTGAATTACCCTTACATACTAGAAATTTAATTCCACCCTTATGATCTAGATCAAGGTGATACTTTGTGAGGATCCAATGTTTTTGTTTTTCAGGGAAATCCTTGAAGGTGGATACATACCATATAATATGAGTAATGGTGACGGTTTTGTAGTTTATGTTCTTGGTCGGGTTGTCATTCCTACTTGTATATGGGAAGAGATGATGTGTGAGTTCCATTCCTTGAAGTGGATGATGCATCTCAACTCAAGAAAATTGTATCATTACCTTTATAGATATTATTGGGGTTTATGGATAAATAATGAGGTGGTAGTTTATGTTGTGCAATGCATCCCCTATTAGCAGGAAAATTGTGAGCATCCATGACAGGGTGGTTTGTTAATGTCATTTCCCATTATAGAAATGTAATGGGATTTTTTAATGATGGATTTGGTGCTAGGTCTTCTGAGGAAGCCTAAAAATAATAATTATATATTTCTAGTTATTGATTGGTTGACTAAGGGGGAAATTTCTTAACAATTCGAGATACATTCAACATTTATCTATTGGGTGAGTTGTACATATGAGAGATGTATAATATCTTGGAGTTCTGTAAATGATTGTTTTATATCATTACCAACCTTTTACATCGCACTTAGGGAATGGTATGTAGGATGATCTTGGTACCCAGGTGTTTTTGGGTATGGAATTCCACCCATAAAATGATAGACAGTCATAATGTACTATTTAGGTTCAAGAGGACATGTTAAGGAAACGTGTGTAGGCTTTTGGGGGATCAGGGGAGAATAACATGTAAAATATTGAGTTATCCTATAACAATATTTACCATGTGTTTAAATAGATGGAAACATGTGAGTTACTCTATGGGAGGTCATGGAGATGTATGTTTTTTTAGATAGGGGCTAGGGAATCAATTTTTTTTGAAACTGGGTCTAATTTAGGTTACATCTGAACATTTTTAGTTGGTTCATAAGATAATATTTATGGATTATAATTGGAAACAATAATATGTATTTTGGCACCATTGAAATATTGAGTTTATGGTGCATGATCATGCATTTTTATGGTTTTCACAAAGTTGGGTCACCATCAGATTCATAAATAGTGTAAGTTGGCACCCACCTAGATGGGGTTTCTTAAGATAGTGCAGTGGATTAGATTACTGACATAATAATTGCCTATTCCTCTATTGTATCGTGTTATACATGATGTTTTTCATGTGTCACAACTTTTCCAGTATCACCCTGACCCATATCATGTGAGTAATTTTGATGACCTTGAGCTTGAGGTGGATGTTTCCTTTGAGGAGTATCTGGTTCGTACTGTGGAGAGTAGTGAGAATGTTTTATAAGACAAGACAATACCCTTGGTTTGAGTTTTTTTGGGGAAATGGTAATGTTCATGAGGAAATATGGGAGAGGGAAAAGATATGCATGCCCAATTTCTTGATCTATTCACTATAGAATCTTAGTGATTCATGGAAGTTCATATTGAGGACGAGCCATTATAAGGTCGGTAGGATGTAAGATCTCAATATTATTTGAAGTTAATATATGTTAAAATTTATAGGTTCAATACCTTTAAGATGTCTAATGAAATTTTTTTCCAATCTATGTGGATGATTGAGGGTGTTTTGGGGTTCAAGACAAGAATGATGTAATAACAGTGGAATCCTTTTCATGTTTCAGTGTTGTCACATGGTTAGTAGTAAATGTGCACCCTAATTGTGCATGCCTAGAGGGTGGTGAATATATTGTATATACCTTGAATAGGGGGATAGAAAAAAATGAAGACTTAGACAGTTCCATCCTACATATTTAGTGCATAGTTTATCAATCTATGTGGTTCCCAAATCTAACCTTTTCGCCAAGCCCCCTCTTGGGAAGTGGGTGGCACATGGTTGGCACACGGTTAGGCCAATCATGTGGCCAAAATTTTCACCCCTTAAAAAATAGAAGTTTAATGTTTGACCCCCTCATGATATAAGTATTATAACTCATGTTTCCATCATTTCATTCCCAATAGTCCTAGTGATTAATAAAAATTCCTTCCGCCCCCAAGGATAAATATTCCACATTATAGGCCATTTGGATAGTCATTGGTTGCGAATAGAAGCCTCTAGTGAATTTACCACTCCTCTTTGGTCTCTTTTTTTGGATAAAGAATTTTTAGGTTTTTCTCCTTCTTCAAAAGACCTAAAAATACCTTTTTATATTTCATCTTAATCATATGATTCAGAGGGTGTTGAAATCCATGTCACTAGATAAAGGTTTCACATGTTTGTCTTTGAAATCGAGGTAGGGGTCTACATGTAAAATCTTATAGTCATGATATTTGGTTCATGTGTATATGTATGTAGTACTTTTTTTAATTTGATTTACTGAGTGATGAATGATAAATTAGATGGCTAAATAGATGAATTATACCCATAGGATCCCCATGGGTTGCATTAAGGTCAACTACATTGGTTATAAGGTCACACATGTTGTGTTCCATTGTCTCAAACATGGGAAATTGTTATGATGAGTATAGAATAAATTTTTTATGAAGTATATATCATGATTAATACAATTAAATGTTTACTTGAATTATAAAAGGTCATTTATGGTAGTTATTATTAGTTTTGACTTGGAATAATGGATTTTTTGGAATATCATGGATTAGTTAAAAGATTTAATGTGAATGTGTAAGTGATGCATTTCTGTAAATTGAGAATGTGCACATTGGTATAAAATAAAGATTATTTATATATTTATTAATCCATGAAATGTTATTATTTTTTGTAATGTTTTATCATAGTGAATTGAAATGGTTTATGTGATGAATGGTTAATAAGGCATGTGTACATGGCCTGTTCGTATGTGGGGTATTTGATAAGGCTCCTAAAATGGGTTGGGTTATATAGAGGCCTTAATTCCCACCCCTAGAATGCATAGGTTAGGGATCTAGACAGATCCTCTAGGCCCTTAATAGATGCATTTGATGAGACTACCTAGAATGAGGATTTATGATAGTGTGATCTAATTGATTATGAAATTGTTTCCCTAGTTATATTTGAAACATGATTAATTTTTTTAGGTTAGTTTTTTTCCAGAATTTAATTTTGTATTATAAATGATTTTACAAACCCTTATATTAAATGAAATAAGTGGAATAAGTGATGTTTTTAAATAATGGCCCATTTTATCTTTTTTTACCATATTTCCCTTCTATTACATGCATACACAGCTTATTAGACTGGATATTTTATAGATTGAATTAGTGGTGGCTTACCATGCTACACTCATAACTTTCTCAAGCCACTATTGTATACCTGAAAATAATTTCAAGTTTTATTTTAGGATAAGCAGAAGGTCCATATTCTATATGGTTAATTGGGAATGTGATGTGCATGTATGAGGGTACCAAACTCGGTGTTAGAACCCATTTTGGGGATTCATCAGTTTTTCATTATTTCAGGTTTTCTTTAAACATTTCATTATAGGGCATGGAATGGAATTCTGGTCGTTTGGTTATGGTATTGTTCTTAGTTTTGGGAAACTGTTGTTAATTCATAGTTATTGTTTACTTCTTATTATTTATTGTTTGCTTATTTCATGTTTTATCTTATTTTTATTTCTCTAATAAATAGGGTATATTGTCCCCACATAACTTATTACACCCTTTATTTTAGTCGATATCCTTTGTAATAAATGGAGGCTCACATGATATCATATGGATACCTGACTGGGAGTACAGATTTAGTGGCTTCTTGATTAGTAATGTTACATTTTTTCATAAAGTAAATATGAATTAACACAATCATTCCCCCTAGAGTTTCAAAATAGGTGTTCAATATGGACCAACTTACTACACATTAGAATGACGGTGGGGATATACATGATAAAATCTTTTTAATATTATTAACCCCACTGGAATCTATTCAAAATTCCCAAACACATGGATGTATTTATAAGAAAATCACATGATCTCTTATTTACCAAAAGATTAGGTTATTATCATATACATATACTTTTCAGAATGAGTTTTAAAATTAACATATAATTGAAATATCTAATGATTTACTAAACCCTACTCTACTACCAAATATAATGGCCAAAAATTTCTACACAATAATTTTTTATCCTTTCAAGTGAATAATTGATAAATTTGAAAAATATATTCATAAGGATAGTAAATGATTAAATTATTTTGACCCTCGATAAACAATACTAATATTTTATGAATGATATTCAAAATATCCCACACAGAGCTCTCCATTTAGTAATCTTCAGAGACATACCCTAATGAAAAGCTATCTTCATAACCCTCGGAGAGGAAACAGAAAAAATAGTGAGAATATATTCTCAGTATGTGTAAATGTGGGATTCTTCAATAGATGATCATAAAAAATAATAAAATAAAAATAAGGGTATAAGATCATAATCATAAAAATATGTCCCGAGACAATCTATAAATGACCATAAACTTGATTCACACACCAAACCATTATTATTTCAAAATCCATGAATCATAATAGTGAGAAGTATTCATAAATGAACTGTGAACCATATTTTCAGGTCCTAAAAAGGAGTCACAATCATAAATATTGAGACCATTAATAGGTCAAGGATAACTACTACAACATCAAAAAAATAACTTATCATGAATCAAAACCTATTTCAAATAGTGAATCAAAAACATTGACTTGATTCCCATAGTGGATCCAGAACATCAATGTTTTTCTAATATAATATCATGAATATCAACTTGATTCCAATAGGTAATCATGAACATTGAATTTTTTTAAAAATTAAACCTTGAGATATAATATATTATCCAATTCATTAGAGGGATATAAAATTTTAGGGAAAACTTTCACTAAATGAAAACCATGCATATGTTTGAAATATGATCATAAATATAGTCATCATATCATCACATAATAACACATAAAAATAAAATTCCTCTAATAGAAATTTCATCAATTCAAAAAATCATACCCCATGATAATAAATGGGATTAAAATACTTATCATTACCGTAATCATAAACAACCCAGAGAAACAAAAAGGATTATATCATTAGTTCATATAATTAGTAAATAATTTTCAAAATCAATAAAGGTTATAATAGGAAAAAAATCACTTTAAAGGGTCACTAGAATCTTCCCTGATGAATATGTCATTTTCAAATTAAACAAACATAATTAAATCCCATTTTTTACAAATATTAATGAATACATTTTATTTGAATAAAAAAATACAAACATTATAATTAAAGCATCAAAGCATCAGTCATTCATGGTATCTAGAAATTCTGTTCATTCAATATATGTTAAAATAAAATAGTTCATTCATAATTTTATAGAAAAATTTTAAGGCAAAAAATTCATAAAATGAAAATGAGATTCCATTTAAACTATTTTATGAAAAATTAAAACATGGGTAAAAATGAAATTAAATAATCATTGGATAATATTAAAATCCTTCTTTAAAAATTTATATAAATCATGTATATTGAAGAAAATGGTTTTCTAACCGAAGTAATAAATTTGATTTATTTTCATTAAAAAAATATTTTCAGTCACTTGGGTACTCAACATGAAAAAATGAATGAAACAAATATATTACAAAACATTACCATATTTAAATTTAATTTATTTTTTTCTTGATATGTATTTAATATTAGTAATTTATCATTAGAAGCTTAATAATAATGAATCTCAATAAACAATTAGATTATAACATAAAACCCTTAAATATTTAGTAACACTTGATTCGTAATCCCCCCTGAAATAATGGAATATATATGTATGTATAAAAACCATTAAATACATATTAATAATTATAAAATACATTAATTGGTTTAATATACACCATATTAATGAAACAAATACTGAATATGGCCTACGTATTGCAAAAACAAATGTGTGACAAACATCCCATACCATAAGTCTCTTCTTTCCTCGTTCACATTTCGGCATACAATATAAAAAATATAGATTTATTAGACATGTATTATTGAAACATATTCCTATATATCATACCATTTATGATTTATCTATGACATATTATCGCTCATTTATTAAATGCATGTTTTTAAATTCTCTATTATAAGAGAAATATACTTTGATTTTCAAGCATGTTTCGGTTCAGCAGTCCTAATCATTGTACATAGATTATGGTTACATAATTTATAGAATATTAATAATTGAAAGAAATATAACAATATATATATATATATTCATATAAAAAATTACTGATAAAATAATTAATTAAAAAATTCATGGAGATAGTAATCCACACTTACCCATAGACTTCATTTTCAGTTTCGAATAGATGGAACAAAAGGATGATTAATAATAACGAGTTATAACCAAAATTTTTCTCTTTTATATATATATATATATTTAAATTATTAATAAATTATGTCCTTATTACCATAAATGTTAATCCAAAATGAAAAAAATTACATTGCTTCATAGAGGTGGCAGTCTAAATATATGCAGACTTGACATTGTAATTTTTTATAGTTTGGTTTGTAAAACGTTAGATATTTTATTTTAATTAAAATGTATAGGTATTTAGTAAATTTCATATATAAAATTAAAACCAATAATAATAAACACTTGTTAAAAATGGTGATGGAAAATGATATGTAATTCTAAATGGAGATGGTATGCTATATGTATTCAAGAGTGATACCTTCACATCACATTTGATAAAAAAGAATGTGAATAAAGGTGGATTAATAATCATAATAAATTTTAATTATTTCAAGGATGAATAATTTCATATTTAATGACTAATATAACATATTAATATGAGGTTAAAGAAATATTAAAATGAAAGTGATCAGTTATGGTGATTACTCCTTATTTTAATTAACTACTTTAGATATCCCTCCCAGGATGCTAGTATTGGTAATATGGGATGGTAGTCATGTCTAATCTTTTTCAACAGATTTTTTGGAAGGTATTTTGGCTAGTTATGGTGGATATATTGTTCCCCATGTGGTGTAAATAAGAGAAAGGATGTGTTCCCTTTTATAATGGAGGGAAGGGTCTTCTAGGAATATCTTAAAAGAATAACTTATAATAGAGTTATCCTTATGAAAATTGATTCCAAATGTCATCATGATTAAAGATAATTTAATTTATGGTCGTAATAAAATTATAAAATATGTTTTTATGTGTTTATGTGTTGTTTTAAAGCATATCATTAAGTTTAATGCCTTAGTAAACTAATTTTAACATTAATTATAATAATAACATTTTCACATTTAAATGGTTATAATTTTACTTATTTTCTTATAATATGATCATAAATAATGAATTTATGATATTTTTGATATTATATTTCTATCCTTCTCATCTTTAAATATTTTTATTAATTTCATATAATTTAATGGAATATTATTTTGATAAATTATCCATAATGATAGTTTTGACATTATTCATTTAACTTGAATAAAAAGATATCATTAAAAATTTGTAGTTCAAAAATAATACAATAAAAAAACATTAACATTTCATATTAATCCATAAAATACACGGAACACCTAAATTCACACAAATTACATTATATTTAATATTTTTAATATCATTTATTTCATCTTGATAATAATTAATGAAATAGTTTGTTGGAATTTCATATGTATTGAAGGTAATTATATAATTATTATGAATTATAAATTATTTTTCATAATGAAAATAATATCATTAATCTAAAAAAAATCAGGATTCACTTATAACATACTTTTTTCCAATGTCGACACATAATAGATATATAAAATTTATAGAGTGAAATTTTGAATTATTTTTTATTAAATTATTAAATATATTATTTTCATGGGAAGGATTCCATTAAAAAATAAATTTCATAACTAATGTGATAAGTTTGAAATTACCTTCATAAAATAATAATTATATTGAAAAAATATGTCCTTATCACTTAGATTATGCCTAGATTAACATGTTTCTCCCATTACCAAGGTACTAAATTTCCCCATGGTTAGAATTAAATATTGGTAAAAATAAAGGGGAACCATTTACCAAAATTTTTCACATTATTATAAATATATATTCCATTTTATAATACTTGATAGCTATAAGTGTTGTAAATTAATTTTAAAATATGTTCGAAAACTCGACAAATTTTTTTTTAGAAAAATGTAATCATAAATATAAAAAAAGATTTATTCTTATCCATTAAATATAAAAAATAATAAATCAATATAAAAATATTTTATTAAATATAATATATATTTATATAATCAAAATTATTCATAAATGGGGATCATTTTAATTTTTTATGATAAAACACATTATGGGTAGAAAACTGTTTTCAAACAAATGAATTTTAATGTATAATAATGGTTAAATATAAAATTAGAAAATAAAAATTATTTAAATGAAAATATTTGTAGTACATAAAATATAATTGAAGTAATATTACCATGAAAACATTTAAAAAAATTATTTTCCTATGCTCTTGAAACAAAAAATATAGTTTTGAATAAAAATATATATTTTTTACCATTAATTAAAAGATCAACATTATGAGATGATAATCCCATATAATCAATAAAAGATAATATATGTGTGTGTGTGTGTTTTTACGATATTTATTTTATTTCTTAATAAAATGTTTTAAAATTTTAAAATTTTAAAATTAATATTTACTTGCAATAAAAAATATTTTCTACGGAAATAGATCAATTTTATACCATTATAAAACTTTTCTAATAACATAGTGATTATTCCATAATAATTATTCATTAATTTATAAATGATAACTTCCTATATATATATATATCATAATTTGGATAATCGTATTCATAGCCTCCAATTCAAAGGCTAGATTATAATAGTCACAGTTAAATAGTAATATTTCATGGTTCATGTTAGCTGAGGGTTTCATGCTCTATAAAATTTCAAACATAATGTAATTATTTAAAAATTTCAGGGTATTAAAAAGAAACCCTAGTGTAAACATGTTATGATTAGGGTTATTGAACTTTCTTTAAGTCATTCTCTGGGAGGCATAATAGCATTTTATCTTCTAGTATGCCCTTACCTATTCTGATAAAGAAGACTAGTTCATCCTGGATGTCAATGTTCATGGGAAACTCCTTATAGGTTGGGTATATGAAAATTAAATATTCCAACACATATCCAGTCATATAACGATTAAAGACATAAATAAATTAAAAATACTGATTATTCATTACAAAACATGCCAACTTCCATATAAATAACATATATCTAAAGATATGCTTAAATGGTTAAATTCATGAGACTAGTTGGATCTCATGGTGAATCTGATACTCTCATAGATTTTGGAATAAAATGGACAAGGTGAGGTAGCTCTTATCAATAAGATAATATATTGTTTCAGTGTTGAGTGACATGAGACTAGGATGAGATAGTCTACAACTATTTCTTTTTCATCCAACCTAAGAGGTTGTCAAGTGACCATACCTAGGAGATTAGATTAATGGTCAGTGGTTTTCCTATGATGGTTGGAATCAGAACTAGGGGAAAATCTATTACTAACCGATATCTATGAACATATCCTGATATTATTTATATCATTAATATGTGAATCCTTTCTTTAAAATCATGGAAATGGGATTACATTTTTTAAACTAGGTTAGAGATTAAATGACATATGTAGGATTAATGGACATTAAGGCCATTCAATCCATAGAGAACGTGAAGCGGTGGAATTTCAATAATAGCCATGATCTTTTTTGGGTCTATCTCTATACACATATATCTATCAATAACTCAAGTAATATCCCATAGGTTTCCCAAAATGAAAAGTTCAATGGGATAATTTTTTAGAGGTGTCCATGAGGTATACCCACCACTTTATCAATATCATTGAGATGGTCCCCACATTGGATGGATTTATCCACACAATCATTCACATATAATTTTTCTAGAGATTTAATGAGGGATTTCAAAATGTGAATCATATCCCACTATTTTCCACTCTATAATTCCTTAAAAGTTAGATCACCAGTATATAGAAGTATGATTCATAATGAACAATGAATATTAAGGATTATTTATATATAAGGGATACCTAGATTTTATTTTATCCAAATAATACATCTATAAATAAGGGATCTTGAATGTTGTTGGTTCTAAAAATATAGATCTCTATAAATATGATGGGAAGCCATCATTTGTATAATTGATATTGAGGACCCCCAATGTTAATTAATACTCTGATATGTTAATTTTTTTTTCTATATTGGGACAATATTGGCCAACCACATGTTGTAATTAATTCCCTGATGAATATAGATTTCATTATCTTATCCATTTATGTCTCAACCATATAACTATGAGAGCGATGAATTTTAATTGGTATTTATTTGAATCAAGGTGATTAAAACTAATTTCATTATAGTAGATGGTGACCCAAGATTCATTCCATGGAATTTTACTATAGTTATATTTGAATAATACATAATGATGATACTTCTTCAAGGAAACATACTTAAATTGATTATAATGAGACATGATGTTGTACAAAATTGTCAGGATTATATCATCCATAGTGCTGAGGTTCACCAAATTCAACTCATTGATGGAGGTGGACACTACTTATTCAATGTTAGTAGCTGCATATTCCAAAAAACCTTTATCATATTCCAGATTACTTAAGGGAGGGAAGAGTTCCATTAGTGAAGGAGACATGATGTTCAGGTTATCTTCTTATATAGGTGCAAGATCGTCATAAGGGGAATCATATCCTTGGGGTTCTTAATGATCCTGTTGATAGAGTCTAAGTATCTAAACCCATTATCATTTCAATGGTACATACTATAAATGATACTAAATTAACAATTATTTGTTGAATTATTATGGGATAGAATCTCCCTTCTCAATAAATAACAGTGACTTTGGATGATAGGAATGGGTAAAATTTTCTGGTATCTTTTATGGAAATGCTTCAAAATAATCAATAAACCTGTAAATTGAAGGACATTTGGGTGATATGAGTGAAATAATTTTTTGGGCCTGATGTAATGGTTTATGATGTTTAATTATAGTTCTTCTAGTTAGTCAATTTGATTGAAAAAACTATGCTTCATATCCTTCATGGGGTTCAATATGGCACTTTCCAACCATTGAGAGGTTTGATATAAATATCATCATAACAATAGGGTTTCTTCATTCCCCTCTAGTTGTATATTAAATCCAAGTAGTGATATTTATGAGTACCAATAGGATTAAAATAACAGTAATGTAATCCTAATTTAATATTGACATATTATATGATCCACTAATTACATGAAGAGGGGAAATTTATATGTAGGTTAATCTACAGCCTTCATAGTATGGTGTGATAGATATTTTCATGGGATAGAACCATAGATTTTATATTTGTTACTATATAAAATAATTAAGTTTCCATAAGAATATGTCAACTTAGATTATATTCACTCTTATCATAATCTTAAATTTTTATATTTCATGGGGCCAAATTAGCCTAAATGAGTGTTAGCTTACTGTGTTTCTTATTTTTGATTAGGTTGATCCCAATGATGGTTTCCAAAAATTAACAACTTGTTTATTTGTTATTAAATTTTTTTTATATATATAGACTGTTAATGTGATCCTAAATGATTGCTCCATCATCATCCCTAAATATGGAGTTTATGTTTTGGAAATCTTTACATTCAGCATCCTCCACTTGGTAGGCTCATACAATGTCCACCTCAGCTTCAAAATGTAGAGGGATTTTGAAGTCCTTGATGAGGGACGCTTGGAGAAAATACGTTAAGAAACAGACATTATTGAATGAAATTTGGTCCATAATACTAGATAGGTTATTTATAAGAACATTCTTCAAGTCTAGGAACATAATTACAATACCTGAGGGTCATTCCATGACATGATGTTCTAGTGGACTACATGGTTGATGTGTTGGGGGATAACTTGTTTCCAATGCACTCTAATATTATTTAGACTTAATTTTTTAGAATTTTATGGTTGAGAATGATCCATGAGAATCCATAGTTGAGCCTCAGATGGTTGTGGCTCAGACAAATGATGAATGGAGTCCTATATTAATGCATGATTCATGGAACCACCTCCAAATTTAGTGTGAATGATGTCCCTCATGGCATAGACCATCTTCACAACTAAAATTTATCATGAATGTATTTATATTTTTTACACCAACCCTTTCAAGGATATAGGGGATGTAATACGAGTGGGTATGTATAAAATTATATGGAGACCCTAGAAGGATCTATTAGATTTAACTGAGTGTGTGTGACTATGTGCTCTTTTAAAACCATATTCTACGATAACAATTCATTGAAATTATGTGATCATTTATCAGGGACCACATACCACCAACCCACATATTAATCATTGTTATGGGTGGAATAAATATATATTACATGTGTTGTAGGATGACCCAGGTCAACATCACACAATGTGCCAAATAAAGGATCCATTCCTTGTTGTTTCAACACTCCCTAATGTTGCGTTTAATGAATCTAATGTAGGAACATAGTTGGGAAGGTTATTTATGATTCCACATACAACTTATTTATTTAAAATAACTTTTACACAGTCTTCACTAGATAAAAGAGGAAGAATCATATGGCATAATTTCACTTAATGGATTATACCATATTATTTCATTTCATGAAAGGTATTACGTGTACATTTATTTAATGGGGTCCCTAGGAAACATTCTCATAGTGATTTTACCCTTGATGGGTCACATACTACATGTCCAAATTAGTCTAGATCACCTAAGGGTTGAGATGTTTTCTTATGGTGGTTATTTCCATAATTTTGGGCATCCATGATAGTTCAGGTGGTGGTAATGGGTATGAATGTTTATTTTTATGCTATATATATTATTTAAGTCACTAACCTATTAAATTTAATTCCGAGAGATCCTTTTTTATTTTTTGGGATATGAGAGTTGGAATAAACTCATTTTAGGATTTATCTATAAATATTCCAAATAACCATTCCCATGAATGTTTTACATCAAGAGAATATGTTTCAAATTTAAAACATGCAATGAAATCTATAACATTCTTGTTATCTCATTGTTTTCACATGGACAGGTATGCGACACTAGTTTTATCCAATGTAAAAATAATCTAATAGAGTGAAATACATTCAATATCCTCTTCGATGGTTATGGATCAAAGTAAATTCTCTATAAAAATACAATTCTTAGTCATTCCAATGTCTTGGTAAATCCCCATTCTTTGTGACCTCATACTACTTTAGAGTTCCCAACATCATCCCACACAGAATGAAAAAATTGGTAACCTATTTCTAAAATTATCCCATTAAAATGAAGGAGTTGAGGGATGGTTTGTTTTGGTATAGGAAAGGAAGAGTATGATCCACCAATTGGGATATGATTTCCTAGAATAAATTGATGACAACTACATTTAAAGGGATGAAAGGAGGATATTAAGAAAACTGATCATTTCATAGATGGGATCATCATCATACACCAAACCCTCACTAGTAATTTATCCTTTAAAATAGAAAGTTTGTGATATAGAGTGGGTAAATCATGTTTATACATAAGATAATGGTATATGAGAAACAAATAGAGTATTTATTAAATAATTTGAGACACCAAATCCAATTCTAGTTGGATGGGAAGAACCACTGTTGTCAACACTATATATCAACTAAGAAGGAATAATTTTGTTGGTTCTGCTACATATGTGTTGGGATCATCTTTAATGTCTTCCATACTATATAAGTTTCCATTGAGGTTCTCATAAATGAACCTCATATAACCTTGAAGCTCCTAAATTATTGTCAAAACTCCATCATCTACTTTTATTCCCTCCATTATCTTAGATTCAATAGTTGGATTTTAAATCACTTTTCATATGTTATAGAGTTGATAAAAAGCAGGGATTCCCTTAATAGAATCTTTATGCCCTAACTCTAGTCTCTACTGATGGTTACAATCCTCTATTAGATTTTATTCATAGAAAAATAGATCTTCTAAAAGTTGATCATGTTCTACAAGTTTCCTATTACTAACCTCATATTTCTTACCATTACGATAATTTTTTAAAGTTATTCACTATTGTTTTTTTAGTGGATGAGTACTATTGATATCAAAAGTATAATCAGAATAATAAGTATGAAATCATCTCAAAAGGTGATTAAACTATTGGAAAGCAAATTTCCCAAAACCCTTGAAAAAACATGAGGAGATACCTCTAAAATAATGAAATGTAAGATAGTGAGACTCTAAATGGATGTCTATTGAAAATTCTTGGTGGTACCCTAATGAATTGGAATGTTGAGTCACTATGAGAAGGGATTTGTTCACCCATTAACACTGTAGATAGTGGGTATGAATGTTCCCCTTCCATCCTGATTAATTTAGCTAACAAAACTAAAGAAGGTTAAATTACAAACATAAGTTATAATAGATGCATGTTAAATGATACTTTGTAAACAACTATGGGATAGAAAAGTATCACATTACAAGTAATAAAAAAATTGGTAAAAAAAATTTTGGGAAAAACTCACATGAATTCCTTCTCACATTCCCAATATTGATTGTAATATATCTCATTGTCACCTGACATTCAAATCTTGGAAAATCGTTAATTTCTATCTTTAATTAATGTCGATATTTCTAAATTTTGAAATTAAGGTAGATGATTCAACATATGATCCACTATTCCATGTAATGATGGAGTTTCCATTAGAGTTGGAATAACCATCATAACCATATCCATGTAGGATAAGAAATCTCATACATTATCTTAACGAGGGAGTTCATTGAGTTCATATGGCCTAATTAGATTATCTTTGTAATAAAATAGAAAAAATTATACCATAATGTCTTCACTATTTGTTGAGTGGTGGTAGAGATATGGGAGGGTGAAAACAAAAGTTATAGTGTATAGAAAACCTCTAAAAGGATGTTAAAACATCCCAATATACAACTATTTTCCTAGGGATTTTAGAAACTTATGGACCTCTACCTCATGGGTGACTACCCTTAGTAGACATGTTCTTTCCCCTAGTTCTTATAGTAGATATATGAACATCCATAAAGATTATTTAGTAACCCAAAATTCATATATATATATATATTAACATTATATTTTTTTTCGTTTCTACCCATGGTGTTGCCCTGGGATTTTCCAAAGCAGAAACTATTGCATGTCATATGTAGAAATTCTATTCACGTTATAGTTAATGTCAATGGAACGATCTCAATGAATTCTTATGTACCATCTACCCTTGGGAGGACCTTCATGGAATTGGATTTATTAGAAATGGGGAGGAATTTCAAGTCAATTGAAAAGACTAAAAGATATGGAATTTCCACAAAACATGAATAGTGATAAGATGTGTTCTTGAAATAATTCAATTTAACAACACCAATTTTCATAATGAGGATAACTCCAGTTGAGTCAATGGTGGCATGGGAAACGTTATATGTCAATATGGAATTCCTTTGAGAAGTGTTGGAGAGATTCCAAAAATGTGTTTATTGCATTTTTTGGACCGAGGATAAGATAAAAGGGATAATATTAAAAAAAATCGTATAGATATTACCGTTACATTCATATATATAATGTTTTGGGATCCCACTATGGAGAAACCTAGGTGGTAACTGGAGTGACTATAGATGGAAAATATCATACATCCTCAATATAGAGGAGATCATTATGATGAAAGGATCCAAAAATAGTTGGTAGTGGCAATAGAGGGGGGGGTACCACCTATATGATCCTTGCTAGTTGAAACATTGGTACGTAATCACACCATAAATGTATTAACAAGATAAATTACATGTTAGAATGACTCTTTCTAAACATTATCATTGAATGGATGTAGTGACAACCCTATGTCCAATTTGAATTTATAGGGATATGGGTATAGGGTTTTTATCAACCATAGGAGAGGTGAAAACATTATTGGAGCATAATTATATGGTATTATTTCATTTTATGTTCTCTAACACCCAAGGTTTGTTTTATGTGTGTGGCAGAATGGTGGGAATTTCTTGAAGCTGGTGTCCTATTAGAATATATAGAGCCAACTGTTAGAAAATTTATAATGAAGGAAATTCCCAATATTCAAAATATTAGTCATCCACTCTTTGGATAAAGAGAATAAATATGGGACGACGACTTATAAGGCTATAAATACCTAATGATCATCATGTAATAACTATAGAAAGAGTGGATATTAACATCAGGTTCACTATTCTATTTTCTAGTACTTATTTTATGGAGTGATTTCATGTCTGATTTTTATCCATGACTATTCACTATCACATGTCATCATATTACAACATTAAAATGGTGAACGACTATCACTACTAGGTTTTATAATGTTGTATCAGTGATTATAATAGGATGATATGTTGTAATATCATCCATCCATTGAATTATACTTGGATTTTATATCCTAGTCTGAGTTTCCCTTACATATATATGACATGCTCTTAAGTCTTGTTACCAACACCATATTCTTCAGTACAATTATAAATTATGTCTCTAAATATAATGAGAGGATGGATACCTATATTTTAGAATATATATTTTTTGTTCATGTGGGTAATATATATATATCATCCATGTGTATGATGAGGAAATACTATGATCATGCAATATGGAATATCAAATACAAAACCAAAGGAATAAAAAAATATAATGAATTTACACACTTTTATTATATAAGCCATAAATTTTTCTTCTACCCAAGAATATATTACTCCTTACACACGGTATCTCACAATCATCAATTGATGCATCTAGTTCTCACCTATCTAGGAAAAGTTTTCTCATCAAAGAGGTATTTCTTCACTCATCACCTAGGGCAACATGTTCCAATCATTCAGGGTAAAAATCATAGGCTCCTTCCCTAGGTGGACAATAAAGAGATCCCATGCTTGTCCAAAAAGAAATTCTCATCATAGAAATCATATCATGTTCATAACATGAGGAGGAATATATGCTTCCTCATAGAGGTAAAGGGAAAAAATATATTATTCTCATCACACAGTCATTTTATTCTCATCACCTCATGTTCCCTAGCTTATGAACTAGAACTAGTTTCTTATATATTTGTTGGGGATAATTAGTTTATATATTTGTGAAGGATTTCCCACATAGGCTCTCTATATTTCTATCAGTCATATATTTAGATTCCAATTGAGATATTCCCACATATATTCATTATGTATAGCTCGGTTAACATATATAAAGTCCGGTGAGGGTGATCCCTCATATTCTAATAATGTATGAGTTAGTAACTTATTAAGAGTCCAGTGAGGAAGGCCCCACATATTCTATAATACATGGGTTGATCTAATATTTAGAGTCCTGTGTGGATAGTCACACACATGATTTTCTCTTATTGTTTAATATATATTAATGTCTTTTAGAGATGACACAACATACACTCTTCAAGTATGGGTTATCATGAGTTATTGTCTAGTGTGGGTAGCCACTAATAATATCTTCAAGTATCAGTTAATATAGGTCAACATCCAATGATGATAATCCCCCATATTATTATAATATACATGTAAGAATATTTTAATATTTAGTATGGACAAAAACATATATTCTTGAAACTTATGGGTTGACATATTTAATGTATTAGTGACACCCCACTCTACTGGAACATTGAATTTTTAGGGTTATAGCTTCAGTACACTCTAGAAAGATGATTAGTATTTGGGGCCATATCCTCCCAAATTAAGGATAATATGCTAATGGGATTCTTTTATGTATATGGAGAGGTTATTTCAGTCTCATATCTCAATTAAAATCATTAAATTAGTCAGATGATACTATTGATAATTTTTCTATTGTCCCTTAGGAATTAAAAACCATTATGTTTAAGTGTATAGTTTAATATCATGTAATATTAATGTACAATGCAGTATAACATCATGAAATATGTTTACTAGTGTTATGATAGTTGTAGTGATAATATATTCTATAGGGATTACACATTGGTGTTTTCTATGAAATTGGTGGCATTTACACATACTCAATATATGAATCATATTGTAGTAATTATGTATGGAATAACTTTCTCAAAAATAAGGCATCCTATACTCATAACATTATTTAAGGATACAATTTAGCATTAGTTTTTTAATTTATTTTCATGAAATTTAATTTTATCTTACCAGGAAACTTTTCTATTTAATTTACTATCATGAATATGGAAAATTGTTTATCATGAAAGGAGTGATAATGAACCGTTTTGCGAGGGAAAATACATTTAGAAGAATATATGGAAATAGGTTTTGGAAATTAATAATAAAATTATAAGGGAAATATCATTGATATATCAAATCTTTACAACCAACTGCTACTAAGTAATAATGTATTATATGTCCAGGGTTTCCATTGGAGTTATACCCATAATGGTGAGAGGAAATATCAAAATCTTCATATAATTCATCCCCTTTTGGTCACACATGACATGATAAGATGATCAGAAAATTACTTATATGATTATCAAATGGGGTTGGCCACAATTTATGATATTGTATTGAGGGAATTAAATGTAATTTTTAATTCCATATAGTGAAAAAAAATACAATGTTGTATAATGTCATGTTGTAAGGAAATTAGATATCATTAAACAAATACAGCTATGGATGAAGTGCAATGTTGTTTTAAATAAGACAAATAAGACAAGATTATTGGTATTATGTGTTATGCTTACTGGTTGCAATTAGGATGTGTGGAGAGAATGATACATGGATCCTACCCATTTCCACGATTGATAATTCCATGATCAAGGAATACATATCTACTACGTGGGTGTATTATAAAGGAAATATCCTTCATTACTGCTCATTTAAAGAAATATTCCAGAGTGCATGTTTGATAGTGACCATTATTAAATGAATATGGAAAGGAAACATCACAAACCATTCTTGTTACAAATGGATTTTGTTTAATGATCCGTGACATAGAATGCACGTATGGGATTTTAAAAAGTAGTTCAGGATAAAATTGATGTGTCGCCCATGAGAATCCAATATTCACACAATCATTTTAAGAAATTAGAGGCATGATATCACCCTACATAGGAGTTTTATGACTTGATAGAGTTATATGATCCATGGGATCGAACATAAGGGTTGTCCATTGATGGAAACGGTGGGGTTTCATGAAAGATTGAGTGTTCCATGAAACATTATGATATGTGAATTGATTTAGTCATGATATAAATTTATTATTCATCAAGTAATGTTCCATGAAAAAATATAAAACATAAAAAATATAATTAAGATCCTCTATGAGTTATTTTTTAGAAATTTATATCCTATAGAAAACCATGGGAGTCTTTGGTTGTGAAAATTCATGAAATAGAGTGTTGCATGAGCTAAGAGAATGCCTCTTCAAAATATAAAGGACCATACTTGAATATGTGATGGGTGTGCTTCCATATGTTTATATTTCAACTCAAAAAATACATAATCTAATGAAACTCATCTCAACTCTGGAAAATCGAGTTAGATGAGATACTTATCATTTTTTATTTCAGCCCATCTATATGATGTGTTGGATGTTGGATAATTGATATCGCATATATTAGGGAAATATGACTTGAATGAACTTTTAATAATTCTATTGAAAACTAAAAAGGTACAATAATTGGTCAAATATGATTCAAAATTACTCTAATGTTTCATTTTCAGCAGTAAGACTCCTTCAACACACTTCTCAATGTCACTCAAAACATTTATATTACATTCACACCCTATTTGGTAGGATATAAATGTTTCTATCTTCTATATCAAGACAAAAAAATAAAATTTCCTATATTATATTGGTAAAATTTTAAAATATTATTAGAATTTGGGATGTCACATATACTCTTTATATAGGGAAACTACGATATAAACATCTACAATATGACCTTCTGGAATATCAGATTATGGTTCACTATGGGAAGGATCACTAAAGTTAATGATGTGTTCATTTCCTCTCTGAGTAGGTACTCTATGATAGTTGGATGCATTCTAATGGATTGGAACATAATTATAATACCAACATGTATTTCCTATGTGTTAAGATTATTCCTTACTATGAATATTACCATTATGGTTTCAATCTCATGGAGTAACTTTAACATTACTAGTCTACTGATATTTTTCAAGGGGAGGAACTATGTGTTCAGAAATATGTGGAGAAGCAATATGTTCAAAAAATTTATAATTTCTATTATGGGTTGACCAATATTATAAATATACACTTTACCATGGTAATTAAATTCATGTAATACTCCAAATTTATGGCCACTTTTGTTTCCTATTTGTCTATTAACATGTATAGTACCATTTTATTTTTTCTTATCATTATCATGTGGAGGACCTTTGCAATAGGTTCTATGGAGAGGGAATCAAAATAAACTTATTATTTTATTATTGTGAGGACCACAATAGTTATTTTTGATGTCTCTTATCATTTAAGGATTTTTAATAGCAATTAATGAAATTGGGAAAGGGAAAAACATAATTACTTTTATAAATGTGATATACAATCATACCCATAATGATATAATGACATGTCAATTATTCTCATGGATTCAAAAGTATCCATAGATTGAATACAATTATAAATTTCAATAGTATTTTTCTATTGATGAAACCTTATTTTGGGTGTCTTGGTTTCGATGGTTGTGGTTGGTGATAACACTCCATCATCTTCTATGGAAATGTGGGTTCTTAGGAAATAGTGATGACAATGATTAATGAGATCACCACACCAATTATTCGATCTTTAATATAAATTTTAAAAAATTAACATCAACCATAGAATATTCAAGATACAAAACGAAATTATTTTATTAAAAAATGACAATAGTACAAAACATATTTAAATACACAATCTGTAAACTTTTACCCTTCATATAATGTCATCGTCCTATTATACTTGAAGACATTAGATCCTATTGGTTGGTGGAAGCTGTTTCTAGGGTTATAATAATTCCACTATGAAGGAACTCTTGAACCAGGTCATTCACCACATGACACTAAAAGGGTAAGGTTTATGAAATCATTTAAGAGATATTTGGTTATATAAATTTTATAAAACTAGAAATGTATGTCACTTATGCAATTGGATTGTTATTTAAGATAGCATATGTTGTTTTAAAACATCCCATAATCTGTATAGGGAACGTCACTCCTAGAAATATATTAGTTAATGATTTTCATAAAATGTATGAAGGGTTACCTATAAGTCTCCAATTATTTATTATTGAAAATTTTAAGGACATATAGATGGAAAATTTTTATTTTATCAAACCCTTTAGATGGATTGAGTGTTTTGGAATTAATATTATCACATGAGACTGGTATCCTATATATCACAATAAATGTAATAAAAATACATTTTTCTCATTGATATGTAATATATAAATTCATACCATTAATAGTTATTTTTAAGAATAATTTGGTGACATTTATGGTCATGTGGCCACACCTAAGGGTTTATGTAAGGTTATGGAACATAGATAAATTAGTTCCATTTATGTTTCTTCATCCAATAAAAATAATTCCTTATGAGGTCATGAATTTAGTTTCATTGTTTATTATTATTTTAGGATACTAGAGTATTAATGTTCCCTTATTATTTAATGTATTTTAAAGTGTACTATTAAATTATGGGTGACTTGTAAGAGTTTTTTGGTACATATGTAAGATATATATTCTATTTTATTCTAGAGGATGCTTTTTGTTCTTGTAAGATATGGATTAAACTGTATTATTGTTTTATTTGGGTTGAACTCAATTTTATTTGGGTAACTCAATAGGTGGAAATTATGACTTGAATATGTTCCTTTATTAACCATAGGGAAAAAATTTTTATTAGACTTTATTATTGGAAAATTTATACCTCTATCCCAATTATTTGACTAATGAAGTTTAAACAAATGCCTGAGAGCTGTTGAAGCTAGTCTAGAATTATAATATGGTCATCATGATCATTGAGATGTTTTAGAAGACTCTTAAAAATGTGTTGCCTCATTTTAAATGTAATATACGATTGGTTATATTTCAAAAACCATAATGTCTAGGTAGGACAATCAATAGTAAATCATTAAGGAAATATAAATTTTCATTATAAATGTAATATATGATTGAAATTGACTATATGAATATGATCAATTGGATGTTCATATATATTGAGGGGTCATAGAGGAAGATATAGTAATAAAATTGTTTTTGGGGGTTAGAACATGGAGAATGAATGATAATAATGACTTTTTAGAAACTAGGGATAATGGAATAATTTATATAATTTTTTATCAGGATGATTAAGGACCCTAGGTGGGAGAATTGGGTGACTGGGACTATAAGGTGAAGGATTTGGTTTCTAATAAATAATAAGTATTAAAAGAAATATAAATGAAAAAAATCCTTGTATAAGGATCACTGTAAAATAAAATTTAAAGTATGTGATAAAACTAGAAATGAATAATTTTTTTAAAATATGGAATACCTTACTTTGAATATTACCCTAAATCATCTCCATATTCATATGTGTATAATATAGATTACTAAGTTGAAAAAATATGAATCCTTCCTCTGTTGGTATCCATATTATGATCTAAATCATCCATCACAAAAATGAGATTATCTTTTTCTCTAAAAAATATTAGTACCTCATGTGAAATTGTTGAAGAAGAAAGAGAGTTTAAAGGAAGTTAAAACTGACCATAACGGAAATGAGAAAAAAAAATCTCACCTGGAAGTAGTTAAAGAATTATTCAAGGGATCTTTAATTACCCTTTAATTTATTCTTACATTGAATCACATGAAAAAATACTATTGTTAGTTCATGAAAGGATACATCAAATTCTTCAACTCCATAAAGTATTATAACAATAAATTTTATAATAACTTATAGCTAATATGGGAGAATAATAAATGAAAACAGTATACCATTTTTATCACAATAATAAAATTCATGTGCATGAAAATCACAATATTAATCCACATTGATATTTTACATATATATATATATATCACACACACACACACACATATATATATATATAATTATTTTGGGAATATTCCTATTACTTTTCAAAATGAACTATAGATAGACATTATCTCTTTCCAACTTATATTCTATTGTATATAATTACTTATAAAACCATATTGAAAATATTCTTTTGGATTATTACAACAAAAACGTTTTTGAAATATATCACCTTCATCTTGTATCACATAATATGAAATAAATTTTGAATATCCTTCAAAAAATCTTATGTAATAACTATAATTTTTTTTCATCTCTATATTTCAAAACAAATCCCCACTTACTCAACCAAAATGTGTAACCATATAGGGCTTTATAATATTCGAAATAAGAATTAATATCCATATATATAAATTTATGAAAATAGAGGCCCATAGAAAAGAGAAAATTTTACTCAAGCATTAAAAGGTCTTATTGTGATCTCAATAAAATACATGTATCTTTATACTAATTTTAACTAATCATGATTATATAAAAACATGAATTCTCATATTTTCTCTTTTCCCAAGACACTGAGTGACCATGGGACATATAGTATGTTAATCCCATATATACAAATCATCTTTTTTCTGTTATTTGTTTATAGACTGATAAGATCAATGAATAAGTGACATGTTATGTCATGAACCAACCTGGGTCAACCCTAAAACAGTCACCAAAGATGATATGTGGCATGGACCAAATGGAATTCATAATCCCCATGGGCTAGAAACTAGTTTTGGGCATTAATTTAATACAAAAAGGTAATGATTTCTCCCAATAAAAAATAAAAATACTATATAGTGTAAAGAAACCAAAGATCCCAAAACATTAATAATTCCAAGTGGAATGTCATTTACCTATGTCTTAAAGGTACACTAAAAATAAAATAAAATCAACTAAACTAGATGAATACATGATCTCCATGTGAACCAATGGGTCACTATCCATCCAAATGGACAACCATCACTGATAGTGATTGAAATTATGCTAAAAATCTACACTAAGGGAAAAACTAAAGGAACTATAGGTGTGACTATTAGAACTTATTAGGCTATCCCGATATTATATTACCATTGTACATATTTTATAATAGAAGAAACACCAACATCAAGTTTGATATAGAATATATAAATGTATGATTTTCTATAAATTTTAACATAAAAATTTACATTCTGTATCCCTACTTAATTTCAAAACAAACATCATTACCAAAAGTGAGACATTAACATTTCAAGGAGAATGTGATTCTTTGTTTTTAAAATGGCACAAAAGAGTATAAAACTCTTTTTTCAATAGAAATTATTTCATAAACCTTTAGAAAAAAACCAATCACTCTCCATGAAAAAAACACAATTATGAATACTGAAATCATTACATAATAAGGGAAATGGAAATAAAAACACAAATTTATCAAAGAAACACATTGATCGCTACAAGAATCAATGTACTAATGGACATGGGTGAACCTTGGAGATCATGAATATTCCAGAACATATAAATGCATGATACCCATCCCTAGAAGAAATCCTCACATGATGTAGATAAAATTTCCCTAAATACTACCTTCCACCCAAACGTAGGATAGAGCTAGGGGAAAATCCCACAGTAATAAACCCAATATATTCACCTACTATGGGTCACCAGGTGGTGCGTAATCTTGCAAGTAAAATAATCTTTCTAAAAAATTCTCTCTCTATGATAGATTCACATGTCTCATATATAATGGTGGGGAGATAACCGACACAAATCATGCATCCAATCACATGCATATATATTAATAATTCATAAGCAAGCCTCATCTCGAGTCACCCTAAGGATTGTTACACATTCCACAAGAGAAAATAATTCATGGAGTCCATACCAAGGAACACTATTTATATTAATGAAACTCAAGTATTCTATAATGATGTCATACCATCCATTAATCATAATTAAGGATTGAAAATCACATTTTAGGTTGACATAATAAGAACATTCATCATTTTCACGATGTTTCCAAAAATGCCTTTAATCATTTTCCATAAAACCATCGCTTTAATGGAACCAAGTCCACCGTTATAAAATGTTTTCAGAACACCATTTTACACATAAAAAATATTTAAAATGATTTTAAACTATTCACATCCCACTTTCAATCCCATTCCATTTTCATTAAAATGCCACGCCAGCCATTGTTTATAATCATATCTCAATCCCCAAGGACAACCAAATAAAAATTTCATTTTAGACCAGAACTGACATTAAACACCATTCAAGGAACCCAAATCATCAATTATCTAATTAAAAATATATTATCATGTACTAAAAATTCATCATATATCATAGATCACATGAAATATCCAATTGGGCATTTAACCGAAAAATTGGTGTGCAACATTTAACAAAACAATTCTTTTTAACACTAAACAAGGGATAAATATCCACTTTTCATGCCAAATAGATGTTTAATGGATCACATATCACTAATTAATAATCAAATACGGTGTGAATGGAATGAAACCAATTAATTTTAAATTAAAAGGGGAAAGTTTATGGTAAACCTACCATGAATCGATGGCATACCAACAACGCATGCCCAAAATCACTCCATGAGGGTTCCAAAACCTTCGATCTATGAAGAGGAACCCAAAAAGAGAAAACTAAAATCACACCACTCTAGATATTAAAATCGTCCAAACATGGACAATATGGTTATAGGAGGAAGGTAAAACGGATTAAAACCAAACGAGAAAGAGATAGGAGAACAATCCTTTTAATCTTGGTGAAGAATCACTATGAAATCACCTTGAAATCAACTTGAAGGAGTTGAGAGGAGACAAAATTATCCCTGTGAGGCATCCATGTGTATGGATTTTGAGTGGGGTTTCCAAGGGATGAATATCCACAAATAGAGAAGGAGAAAATTCCAAAATACACTTCAATGACTGGGTTTTAAGGTTATCTTTCATTATTTAATAAATCATGAAAAAAACTGTGCAATTTACCATTGTCTTTTGCTATACAGGATACACACATAGGTTGCACACTTAGATTTACTATGAGAACACCATGTGAAAACCATGGGACACCCATCACACTTAAATGCAGGATTATACTAAATGTGTGCCTTAACTATGTGACATGGAAAAATTCCCCATAAATCACACATTTCATACCAAAACTCATCTAACTCCGGGTGATAACCCATCCAAAACAATAACCCATAAGAAAGTACCACTAGTTCAGTTATGAACTCATTTTTTAAGACACCTCCTCCTCTAAAATTTCTCACTATCCAAGAAAAGTTACACAATCAACACAAAAACCTCTTAAACATAAAGACTAAATCTGGATCACCCAAAACTATGGAGAAAAACTAAGATCCAAATGATAATCCGAAACAAAGGATGAAATTAAAAAATATCGTTGTGACAATTCTCCCCAACATAATTCTTTCCAACCATAGAAATACAAAAGAAAATTCATTTGATTGATTAAACACAGAGCACTCCCACATTCTCCTAATACAATATCTCAAACAAACGACATCTCAACCACATCCAAAAAAACTCAAGAATATTTCCAAAAATAAATCAATAATCTCATGAAATTTCATATAAAACAATTCTAAAACGCATGATACAACCTCCAGAACCATGCTTCAAACAATGTTGTTTGTCACAGTCTAAAAATCCCAATTTTTATCTAAGAAAAAGGAACAATAAATTTAGACAGACTTAAACAAAAAAACAAGCCTCTCAGATGATCACCGAGAACCACACCAAATTTTCAACATTGGAGGATCAAATGGCCTCACACCTTAAGAGGCCAAATAAAAATAGATCAATAAAAAATTCAATATGATCCAACCCAAGGACAACCAACCAGGGTTAATAAGAACACAAAAATATTCTTTAGACTTCCCACTCCTGAACAGAGGGGAAAAGAACTGATCCACATCTCCCCACACCCCCAACAATGTCCTGACTATATGAAGATATTCACTTCAAGACCTATGGATAGTTCTTTGATGTTGGAATCTTTAGATGATCTGCATTCATGAGAAGATAATCCCAACAAGGAACATGCATCAACTGGTTATATTAAAAAAACATAGACTCTCCCAATGAACAACCACATACCCATTTAAAATATGAGTTCTTTAATAAGACATAAAACAACACCTAAATTTTAGAATAGAAGAAAACACTACCATAACAAATTCCACAAAAAAAAGAACCATTACAACTAAAAGGAAACATACAACAAGGAAAATTAAAATGAGTCCCCAAAAAGGACATAACTTAAGTTAATTGTTTGCATGAATCTTTCTAGAAACACCTCGAACAAACCATTGAAAGTGATCTATACATCCACAGTCATTAAATATATTTGGATAAGTAAGATACAATATCTTCTTATGACCATAAATACCATTCTATTAACACACTAGGACATCAAATCTAGTAGAAGTTGATGAAAGATCCCTATGTATTTTGATTCGACGTCAAACACCGAAAACATCAGGTTTCTTCCCCACTTCCTTTCTAGAATTCACATAACCACTTATAGGGATTAGAGGATGGTCGGCATCATTACAAACACCTTTTTTCATAGCTTCCTTATGGAGAACATGCTTCACCACATCAGAAAATGAATCAAGATTGTCTTTTGACACCTTCAACCATTGATCAGGATGAATCCCACAATTAAAATACTAAGACTTCAAGGAATTGTTAATGATGTACCTCAACACATATGGTATTAGTCCAAAAAATATTCGATATAGCTTCACCATTGTTCTATCACTATACTGTAAACAAAACTTCTCCATACACTTCCTTACCTTCATCATATCAGATAAATATTTAAAGATGAACAAATCCTTGAAGAACTACAAAGTAATATCTTCGTGAGGATTTTTCTAAGACACCCACTTCCACCATTTCCAAGGATAAACATCAAGAATAAACGTAGAAATTGTAACCTTTAGTGAATCCTGAAACATAAAATAATCAAAGATCCCTTCCATTTTTTTCATCCACACTTCCATATAAAGAGGATCCACTTGACCAAAAAAGGGAGGTGCACTCAACTTCTGAAATGAAAGAACAAAAATCCTCAGGTTGATCAACTGGAAAACTAAAAATGGGGAACCAACCATAATCACATCATGAACATCATTTGAATTTCTATGGTGGTGAAACCTAATTAATAAGAGAACTAGAATATAAATCAAAACTAACTCACTAACAAGAGTTCTCAAACATAGAAAACCGTATAAAAAGAATTCCAAATCCTGAAAAGAAGAACCACAAAACCATTTATTTTTGAAAACATCATAAAATTCCTTCTCAAAACACATTCTAATGAAAATAAACATTTTTGTGTTTCACACTCACCATTGGTATTCCATAACGTCCCACTCACATGCACATTATCATGCCACCTTAGGAACACTTCAATCATTTAATATCGGGAACTCCTCCACACTCCCATATATATATATATATATATGGGAACCCATGGGAACACCAAAGAACAAAATAAATCATTCCATTTAAAATTTCACAACAATATTTTAATTCCACCATCTATCAAATAAAAAACAATTTCATTCAAAAAAATTCCTATAACTCAACAAATGACATTCCATTAAAAACCATTAGATTAGAATCCAACTCCCTTTAACAAAAAAAAATTAAAAAACAAACATCCATATCAAATAAGTGTTTTCTATAAACCCCATTTATTTAGTATAAGAGTCAAATCTTGTTAAATCCTTTCCATTTTACCCTAAGAGGTCACTATATGAAAATTAATTTTTCTAAAGTATTCTAAAAACATAATTATCAAAATTCATTTTCCCACATTCCAAAATACAACCATTACTACTAAAAATAAATTTTCACAATTCAAACACAATGGATTTTGAGTAAAATATTTTGAACCAAATAAGACTCAATGCAACTCACAAGGAGGAACCTAGTGTTGTTGGGTGATATGGTTGTATTATTGTACCATATTCTAAACACACCACCATCACAGAGATCCTTTTATGATCATTCCCTAGACTATACTTCAAATTCTAGGAATTGTGATCTCATAAATACCACTATAACAACTCCATTTTTGTTTCCCAAACACCATGAAATTCTTAAAGACAAAAGAAACTAACAAAATTGGGCTTCCAATGGAAACACGGGGATCAAAACGAGTAATTGATCTCAATGCTCTTCCTGCACCTACTTCTCGAGTCCCAAAAATCCTAATACATATTTCTTGATATTTCCTAGTAATAATGGGTGCCTTGAAAATCAAGGTCCTCTAATATTCAACCTCCCCAGATACCAATTTGTCATGAACCAACTCAGGTTGACCTTGAACCAGTTACTATAGATGATCTGTGGAATGGACCGATGGGTGTTCCCGATCCCCATGTGATATAAACTAATATTAGGCATCAATAGAGTACACAAAGTTATTGGTTTACCCCAAAATAAATAAATAAACATAACAGCAGAACGGATCCAAATATCCTAATACATAAATAATAATAAATGGAACATCATTTACATGTGGATGAATGGTACACCAAATATACAATAAAACCAACCAAACAAGATGACTTCACAATCTCCATTTGACCCAATGGGTCACTCTCCAATTGAAAGATAAAACATCCCCCATGGATATCAAAATCAAGAAAAAAGACTCCACCAAGGATAAAAACTAAAGGAAACTATATGCATGAGTATTAAAGATCAGTTGGCTAACCCAATATTCTATTCCCAATGAAATTCCTTTAAAATTAAAGAAACATCAACATAATATTTGAGACATAATATAAAAAATTAATCTTTTCTATAAATTTTAAATAAAAAACTATGTTTTATTTCCCTACTTCATTTCAATTGCAGGATCATTACCAAAAGAGAGACAATATCATTTTAAGGGGAAAGTGATACATTCTTTTTCAAATGACAGAAAAGAGCATAAAGAACATTTACATTGGAAACATTTTTTATAAACCATTTGATGAAAACCCATAAAATTAAAATAAAATTTCCATATATTAGAATACGATATTCATTTCATAATGGGGGAAATTGAAATAAACACACAAGTCCATCCATGTATCCCCTTCATCACCAAAAGTAGCTAAGAAATAATAGATATGTGTGAACCTAGGAGATCATGAATCTTACAAATCATACAAATACATGAGATCCATCTGCGGAAGCATGCCTTATATGATGAAGATCAAAGATCCCTAAATACTGCTAACCAACCTAACTCAGGATAGACCAATGGGAAACTTACATAAAATTAATCACAATATTTCCACATACTATGGGCCACCAGCTAGTGCATAATATATCCAGCGTAGAAATTATTATTAGAAAATTATGTCACTGTATAAGGATCCCTTGTATCATCTATAAATGGGGTGATCTAACTAATGAAAAATGTACATTCAATCGCATTCATATTGGTAAATAATTCATCAGTTACCTCACCCTGAGTCACCCCAAGGCTCGATTCACATTCCACAAGAGAAAAGAACTCAAGGAGTCCATACCAAAGAACAAAAATTATCACAATGTATCACAAGGATTCCACCACAAGGATATCCCATCCATTAAACACAAGAAAGGCCTAAGAATCACCCAATTTATGTTTTCATAACAAAAACATTCACCATTTTCACAATGTTTCCATACGATCCTTTAAATATTTTCCACAAGAACATCACATTAATGGAATCAAGTACACATTTCAAAAATGTTGTAGGAACACCATTTTATTCTAAAAAACATTTATAAAACTCTTCTAAACTATTAACATCACACTTCTAAGAAATGTCCACTTGGATAAAAATGCCAAGTGGACCATTGTTTGTCATTACATCTTAAACAACTATGTAATCCAAATACACATATATTTTAAAAACGAAAATACCTTTAAACACCATTCAAGGAACCCAAATCATCATTTATTATATAAATATATATATTATCATGTCCTAACTAATATTTAGATATCATAAAACAAATGAAAAATAAAAGCGAGCATTTAACTTAACCCTTAGTGTGCAACATTAAACAAATCAACTAAATTTAATAAAAAACAAGGGATATATCTCCATTTTCACCTTAAATAAATGATCCAAGGATTACATATCACTAATTAATAATCAAGGAAGATGATAAATTCCTGAAACAAATTAATCATAAATTAAAAAGGGAGTGTTTATGGGAAACCTAAATCAAATTGAGTCCATACCAATAATGCATTCCCAAAATCACTCCTCAAGGGTTCCAAAACAATAAATGTAAGAAGAAGGACCATAAAACACCAAAACCCTGATTTATTACCACCCTTGATATCCAAAGAATCCAATAATGTATATTATGGTTAGAGAAGGTAAGGAAAAGGGATGAAAATAAAATGATGAAGAGAGAGGATAACTAACATTTTGATCCGGGTTTAGAAACACAAAAAAATAACCCTAAAATCCACTTGGAGGGGAATAGTGGATCTAAAATGAACCATGGGAGGCATCCATGTTGGGGGATTTCTAGTGAAGTGTCCAAGGGAGGAGAACCCACATTAAAAGAAGGAGAAAACCAAAAAATACCCTTTCCTGAGTGGGTTTCACGGGTACTTCACATGATCTATCAAACAATGCGTAAACAATGTTATTTGGGATTTTCTAGTGCTACACGGTATGCACACTTTGGGTTCACACCTAGTTAAAACATAAACAACCCGTCTAACCCTCTGCATGCATACTAGCATGACTAAACTAACCATGTGCCTTAACTATGTGACCTGAATAAAGTCCCCAAATACAACCATCTTCACCACCGATCAAATCTAACTCAAGGGCATAAAACAACCAACAAACATACCCCATAAACATGCGACACTAGGGGTGTTAAAAAAATTAATTTTCCAAGGCACCTTCTCCTCATACCTATCACATTAACAAGGAAAAGGTCCATAATCCACCAAAAATATCCAAAACATATTGTTTAAATCCAGAACACGTGGATCTTAAGAGAAAAACCAAGATATAAAATATAATACTGAAAACATTTGAATACAAAAATATTTGTGTGAAAATTCTCCCCACCATAATTCTTTCTGCCACTAGAAAGCCATATGAAATTCAAATTGATTAATAAATGATTGATGATTTCCCCATTTATAAAATAAAAACTCTTATACAAAATATATATCAATAAAATAAAAAACCCGAGCATATTTCATAAAATAAATCATGAATCTCAAACCATTTCCTGAAAAATGACAGAAAAAAATCAACATATAGCATCCAAGATCATGTTTCAAACAAAGATGTTGGGAACATTATAAAAACCCAAATATTTAACCCTAGAAAAGGAACTCCAAATTTAGATATCCTCAAAAGAAACCACATTCTTCCTAGATGATCACCGAGAACCACACAGAAATATCTATATAGGATGCCCAAATAGCCTCCCCACTATAAGTGACCAACTAACACTAATAAATCAAAAATTTGACATGATCAAATCTAAGGTCCACCAACTATGACTAAGAAGAGAACAATAATATCCTTTAGAGTTCCCACTCCCAAATAGAGGGGACAAGAACTTAACCAAATCTCTCCCCACTCCCAGTAGTTCCCTGACTCTGTGAAAAGACTCACTCCAATACCTATGTATAGATATATGATGTTTGAAGCATCATCTTGAAAACATTCAGAATCTAATAACCCCATCATGGAATATACATCATCTTGTTAGATTAAAATAAAAATATTAATTTCCAAAAGTAAATCCACTCATCCATTGAAAATAGGAGTTCATAAAAAGCAATTAAAAAATTCCCTTAATTTTAGGACAAAAGAAAACACCACCAGTAAACTACCACAAAAAACAACCCCAAAAACTGAAATGTTAATTACAATATGGAAAAATTAAATGAGTCTCTAAAAAATACATCACTTCTACAGATTTCCTCAAATATGCTTTCTAGGAACACCCAAAAAAACTGCTACAAGTGACCTAAGAATACTCGAGAATGCTAGGGAAATAGAGTACATAAACATGATGTATTTTTGTGACCCTACTTACCACACTTATAACACACTAGGTAATCACATCTATAAGGAGTTGAAGAATGACCCTAAGGCCTTTTGATTCGAAATCCATGTAGGTTCTAAAATACGAGCCTTATAATATATCAAAAAAGCAACAAGAATCATTTACAAAAAGGTTTTCACCCTGAAGCTCCTCTGTAAATCCTCCAATTCTTCATAGACAACCATCCACTGAGATTCCACCAATGTGACCATTATGGAGGGTGTCACAGACCCCTATACATGTTCAAGGATCATTATGCGTTAATGTTGCCTCTGTGACTACTGCGGAGGGAGTTACATACTTTTCTAAGACTCTGAAAAACATGACAGATCGACCTCTGATTGCGATGCTTGAATTACATTGTTGTGCTCCTTCAACACATCGCACCCCCTGTCACATATAAATACCCATATCCCCTCACTACAATAAATCAACAACCTAACCGTTCATCTTCCCTAATCATAGTTTTTGAATCACTCTTTGTTATGAAAAACATCGATAATATAAACAGTCTAAGGAATTTAATAATCATGAATCAAATTATTTTTGGCATTATTTCAATTCCGCTTCATGTGGGGACACCCTTTGTGAATCATTTTGTTCATAAAAATTAAAGAAGACCCCTTTGGGTAAATGGAACTTCACAAGGCACTAATTCTTTGTGAAGCACTCTCCAAGAACATGTAGAAACTATGCCTTGGATGGGTAACTATGATTTGCGAAGTACCCTCTTTTGCGAAGCCCCTTCTCTTTGTGAAGCACCTGAGCTTCAAAAATCTCCTATCTAAAAATAATTTTTCATCATGAACCCCTCTTTTATGTGGCCCTCTAGGAAAGTACATAGTGATTTTATGACCCCCCAAGTGGTGATTCATGTTTCATTTACGTAACTCATGCTTCTTCTCACAGCAATGCTAACAACTATTGTTTATTCGCATAGCCATGCTAACGTGGACCCTCTAATGGATCACTCCACAATCATGTTACCACACAACATTGCTGGTTCCTTCCCCTCACCAACAAATAAAGTGTTCTAGTTATGTATCTCCAAGGGGTGAGGAGTGAATCCTCATCATCTGAGCTGTAGGATGTGAAACTACCAAGTAACCCCACATCCTCAACACACAATGTTAAAAAATGAATAACACATAAGTGACATGCCCCTAGAATATTGTGAAGGGGTTGGGAACAAACACCCTCTCACTTCTCCTCTCCCACTACGCTTTTTTTCGATTCGAATAATGGGAATCCCTTCTATAATCCTTGCAACCCCTGGATAGGGTGCTCCATGTAGGGTGGTCATATCCTCCTAATACATTTGAACCACTACTCCTGCTACCCTATTCGAGTAATCCCATGTTTCTACTTTGGACTACTAT
Source organism: Viscum album (assembly GCA_963277665.1). NCBI lineage: Eukaryota > Viridiplantae > Streptophyta > Magnoliopsida > Santalales > Viscaceae > Viscum > Viscum album. The sequence continues at coordinate 642,901,856 of OY728125.1, read as the reverse complement.
GCATGTGTAATCCCCACATCACCTCTCATGCTCCCATATCTCATGACATGATAAGAAGGTCCCTAGATTCCTATTTTTTATCAAAATGATCATATATCACATGATAATAAAGTTTTCATCAAACATGACATCCTCTTTTGGGCCAATATCCATGCGTAAGCCCCGTATCAACTCTCATGCTCACAGCTCTCATGACATCATCATCAGGTCCCCAGAAACCATTTTTTCTCACACTGAGCATAGATCACCCAATCTTAGAGTGGGCATCAATCATGACATCCTTTTTTGGGGTGCTAACTGTGTGTAAGTCCCATGCCCCCATTATACCAAATTACATGGACTTTGATCCTTACACCATTAAATAAATGTATGTGGGAAGCCTCCCTAAGGTTAATTCCCATCATCCATAGATCCCAAACATTTATCATCAGTTCACCATCATCCCACATGATGTTTAACTACATTCCCCTTCCATCGGGCATGTCGTTATACTGTATACTCACGAACTATGTGGGTTTTGATCCTTGTCTTATAGACAATATATATTAGAAGCTTCCCTAAGATTAAATTTCAGATACTAGTATACATTGTCATCCCCCTTGTTGGGAGCCACATCCTCGGTCCACTCCTTAGTAGTTTCAGAAAATTTCCCATGTAGCTAACCAGACGTAAGCCCCACATTCAATCGATAATCTTCTAACAAAGAGTTCCCATTTTATAATGGGCTTCTAACCAAGTTTTATCCTGATTTGGGCTTCCTTATAAGGAATAAAACCCAATCATAACTACCTATTAATTTGGGCTTCCTTTTCAGGGGTAAGTCTCGAGTTAAAATTCCAAATCTCCATAAAGTACAAATACCTTTATGGACCCTGCTCCTAGTATTATTTCCTGATCTAAGTCCTGATCTTCATTTACTTCGGTTGTCATACATACGTAAGCCCTACATCATTTCTCATGACTGCATCTTTCATGGCACCATTGTCAAATTTACTGATACAGCTTGTTTCTCACACCGAGAATGACTCACGTGGGATTAGAATGTAAAAGTAATAATGACATCTCTTTTTGGTCCATTAACCATGCATAAACCCCATTTTTCATTACCTGAACTATGTGGACTTTGATCTCTTCCTTAAAAGTAGAGTATGTAGGAATCCTTTATAAGGTTCAATCCCTTCATTGATTAATTCTTTTCCATCCCATGTGACGTTAAACTATATACTTATTATCGAACTACGTGGGTTCTAGTTCCTTTATTTTTAACAAGGATACGTTGGTAGCCCATCTACGGGTACGATCCCAACTCTGAAATAATCTATGTCTTTATGAATGACAATAAACTTCAAGTGCCCCACTGAGTGGCTTTAAAACTAGTATGGTCATCATAATGGACAAGATATTTCTATAAAATGTATTCAATGATACCATTAACTAAGAATATCCAATACATACAGATGATTCTCTCTCGATGAAGAACCTCAAATACATATAAAAGATTCTCTAAATCCCATATATATGAATCATTGATTTCTAAATTTAAAGGAAAACTCATATTCATACTTTGTGGCATAATAAGGATTCATGAACATAACTTAAATCTATAAGAGAGTCCCGATGTAGGTAATAATTTCCCTTAAAAAGGTGTGATGAGCCTGACCTCCCATCCTCTCAACCAACACAAATTCTTAAGCCTCATTGGTCCACAACTAATGAGCACCTACATTTGGAAAGTGGGTCTAAATGGATATATAATCATTGGATGTTTCCGGTTCTACAAATAAACCCATTAGAAACCGATTGGAATGTTTGAACCTTAAACAAACATAGTCATCCCCATTTCCAGAAGAAAAAAAATGGTGAACCTGACGTGAATCCTTAACCAAGTTAAAATGATGTTTTACTTTTTTGTTAGGCCCATATTAATTTCAATATAAGGGTCATCAAAGAAATCAAACACATATGTGTTCATCCAAAAGATTTAGTCTAGCCAATCCTATCTTGATTATGTCTGTTATATCAAACAACCACTATTTTCCAATATCTCTCTTCAATACAGAAATGGATTCTTTAAGTTTTACACCTTTGAATGCCTTGGAAGCTACTCATGTTGGATCCTCGTCTTCTCTAAGGACGATATCACCTACTCATCGTCTTCAACACTGGGTCTTGAATGCATTGGTGAAGGAATACCGTCAACACGGTACCATCCCGACTCTAGAGCCCTCTCGAAAAGCCCTCCAATTTAACAACTCACTCTGGTTGTCTAGACAGTGACGACTATTGGTCAAGAAGCAAGTGGTGTCAAACACCATTTCCAACTGTTTCGGGTCGTTATCCTCATAACGCAACAACCAGTCCCTCCCATATTACAAGGAGGTGAATGAATAGGTCACTCAATGCATCAGTTCAAGATGGTAAGAGTCCTTCATGAGGACCCCCACCAACAATCACAGCTAGACTCGTGCGGTAGTGCACTCTCAACATGATGAGGGTATCACCTCTAGGGGTTCGGATCAGGTCCCTCAGACCAGAGCATGCAAGACAAACCTTCAGAGGTGAAATTTAGTCAACAGGGAGTAGGTTCTTACCTCTTCCCCCTCCAGAGAAGTCCATCAATCTAAATTGATGGAAAACAACGAGCGGTCATATACCCCTATTCATCCTGATTTCACTACCCATCAGACTCATCTAGCAGTAACACATCAATACCTTCAGGCAATTCTGGCAGAGTACTACAGGCTAGAACATACACCTATTTATCAATTATCATTCAGTCAACAAGCTCATCTGACTGCATCCAAAGAAGCTCACCAATCTAATATGGTGACAACTGGTAAGCATGAATATAAACCTATTTATAATAACCAATTCTGTTAGCATTCTCATCTCCTAGTATTGAAAGAAACCCGTCAACCATAATTGATAGAGAATAAACACTAGGCATATACACCTTCCAATGTTCATCAATCTTTCCAATAGTCTTGTTTGGTAGCACCTGGAGAAGTCAGTCATAAAGTTCCGATGACAAATCTAGATCAGACTCACCTCTCTGTCCCTATGCATAATTACTGCCAATATCCATTGACAGGAAAATAAGGATAGGAGCCAGCACATACACCTACTCCAGACACAGAATGGATGTATATTCCTGTTCTGATAGCTGATGTCACCAAAAACATTCTGACAATGGTGAAAGAGCAGAAGAAAATCCCTGCCCATATTCTGGATACCTATTAGAATATTATAACAATTTTTAGTACATCACAGGGAAAGAAACATAAATCTATACCTATAAGTGGATTGAATCATCAATATGTCACTCCAGATCAGACACACACCTATGTTCCAGTCCAGAAGAGTCATGGGGAATACTCCCCCATGTCATACAGATAATCAAGTTGGGTACATACACCTGATTTAAATGGAGATAATTAGTCTAACCTGTCCATTTATCCTAAGAAGGCACATACACCTGCCCATTATAACCACTTTCATCAACAAGTTGTTTCCAAAGTGAGGAAGAAGGAATCCTAGAAAAATACCCATCCATCATAGTTGAAAAATGAAGATCCAATCTGCAATAAATCCTTTCTCAATGCTAGAGTTCTTGAAGCCCTCAGAAAATTGTTTGTTGCAACTCAAGATTCTACTCTCTCATTTCTAGATTCTAGAAGTAACAACAATAATTCTAAAGGTATTTGTTAGAAACTTTCTCATGAAGGCTTTCTTCATGACAATTTAGTCAATCTCAAAGTATCATCTTTAGATAAGATCCACAATAACCCTTTGCATGTCCAGAAGACCAAGGAGTAAGAGGTTTCATCTTTTGTTGTAACCCACCATGGTGGTCCTCCCCATGATGAAGAATTTAGATGCAAAATTCCTCTCCACAGTAGTAATTCACATTTCTTGGAAAATTATTCAATGGAAAATGCAGTAATGAGAAATACCTCTTATCTCGAGGCCCTTTCAAATACAAATCTAGTCATATATGATGCCTTACCACTACCAGGTGAAATAATTTCTCAATCAGAAGATAGCCTGCGGTGTAGGTCATTCTCCGAAAATCCCTTGGGTCATTCATCTTCTGATTTGAAAATTAATTCTCTACCAATCTTGTTGAATCTAATGTAGCAACAAAGAAACACCATATTTCATCCAATCAGGTAGAAGAATATTTATCGAACGACAAATAGGAAGTAATGAATATGAGAAAACAACTGGTGAAAGGTGAAATACCATTCATGTTTTAGCCATTGGATTCTCTCAGTATGATATTATAGAAATGTTGACAGAAGATTGTATTCACGATATTAGTCTCAACATATGGAAAAATCTTTGTCACTTAAAAGAGAAACTATTATCATATGATGAATATAAAAATATGTCAGGATAATATAATGGTTGAAATTCCAAATTGACTTGGCATCTCTCTCAGTTTCTCGACATCTAAAGGTTAAAAAGTAGTAGAGAGACCTTCAGCGTTCATTCCTTGGTGCATTGAAAAGGTTGCATCGGTTAATTACCAATTCCCCATATGGTATTCATATCAGGGGAAGGGTTGTTCATGGAGAATTTAATTTCACTGTAATCTCCAGTCAATAAAGCCTGTCAAAAGTGGTTTCATGTAATGTTATTTCCCATGGCTAGCCACATCTAACTAGTTTTTTGTGTAACAAAAGTCTTTCTCGAGAACAGGCCTCAACTAGTTCTTCCCAAAGTCAGGCATATAAAGAACAAGTTATCGAATTACTCTTGCACCAAGAAAATGATAATATTGAATATGCTTCTAGTTTAGAGTAGGCACATCATCAAGTGAAATAAGTGTCTAAAATAATCCAATTGTCATCTGAGTCAGGTGATTTGAGTGGTTGTAGGTTGATGCATCCATCCAATTTCCAGACTAGAATCCACAAGATCAGGAGGGATTTTAAGAAATTTTCAGATATAGAAGCTCAAGAACCACCTCAGCTTTCCAGAATGGGGAATCTTTTAACTCAACCCTTGGGATCAACATACATGATTAAAAAAGTTGAGCAGGAAAACAGGAATAGCCCCAGTCCACCGGACTGGGGACCTTTTCAAATTCTCAATCACTTCCTCGGTGAAAGTCATTCTTCTCTCGATTAGGGAAGAAGCCACAAGAGGAACATAGAGATGAATTATCAAAAAATTCCCTCCAAATTAAATTTCATCAAGAAGTTCCTGAGGGATCAACCAAATAAAAGGAAATGTCTCATAAAGGACATAGAGGAAGACATTATCGCAGAAGCACTGACAGAAGGGCTGAAATGTGTTATGCATAGATAAATGTCATCAATTTCATTGTCATTGTTCCCCCAATACATGAGCCTCACTCATAGGGATCAAATGAAGAAGTTCATATTCAAGAGGTTGTTCACACAGAAACGAATGAAGGAGGTGTGTGTACCAGAAGACAGAGGGTTTCCCAGGGGCAAGACATTTCTTTGGGTAATGCCCTTACGTAATACAAAAAGGCACATACCAAGGAAAAGGTTAAAACTCAGGATACATTCCACCCTTCATCTGGAGAAGGCCAATCACTCTCATTAGAGGAAAGGTTCACACAGCAAGAAGAATAAATGAAGGAATTAAGGAGGTTAAATGTAGAACTACTTCAAGGTAGTCTTCCTCCAAGCATGTTGGAGTAAATAAATAAAGGGAATTTGTTACAGCTACTGGGATGGATCATGAATATCCCAATGTACAAGTACACCCACATAGATCCAATCCTACGGGTCATACGCAACAACAACCGGCAATACTACCATCAGTGGCAGTCCCGGTTGCCACGCCTGTCCAAACTCCAGTTATTGCACCTGCTCAGGTCCCAGCCCAACAAAATGTTTCTCAAAAATTAATGACTACCATTGAGTCATTAACGGCTCTTTTGGAAGCTAGGGAAGGAATGAATGCACAAATTCAACTAGAAAAGAGATCTTGTCCTGAATGGGTGGATGCAATTCCACCGCCATCAAATTTTATGAGTTCCACATTCCCAATTTTTAATAGTTCGGGAGATCTATAACAACACTAAAAACATTTTGTTTCACATTGTGATCCTATGATGGGAACTCCTCAACAACAATAACTAGTTAATATCAAGTGTTTTGTAAATTCATTACAAGGACCTTTTTATGTATGGTATACCAATTTGAAATCATGTTCTATTACTGGGTGGGAAGATCTTCTTCCAAGGTTCCTTCTTCAATTCAACTAAACATTTCCAAAGATGACATTTTTCGAACATACCATTTGTATGAAAAGGGAGAATGAAAGAGTTTTAGATTTCATTGCTCACTGGAAGGGATTAACATATTCCTTAAGCATAGCACTCCCTCAAGAAGAATTATTTCCAATCTGTGTGGCAAATTTGCGTGATGGATTATGAACACCGTTGATCCCTGTGAAATACACAAGAGGGTTTTGAGACATTACTTAAATCTCTCAGCGGATCTAAGACTCTCTTACATATACTAAGGCTAAAACTCAAGTAATTCCATTAGTTCCAAGAAGGAGAATAGGGAATGCAGGGACTGCTACAGTTACACTTAAACAAGCACCTTTTCCTACTTCCACATCAAAACCTTCATCATATCGAAGGGATCCACCTCTAAGCATCAACAATAACAGCTGCTTCATCAAGATGATCAAAGTGATCAAATGTGGAAACAATTTAAAGACTTTAAGAATAAAGTTTATTCTTTCCAGAATGAACATGTTTCTGGCTACTTCATCTCATCTTTGGAAAACAATATGGTTCAATTTCCAAGGCCCAAAAGGCTAAACAAGGAAGAATATGAAGACCTCCCCAACTATTTCCCATTTCGTCTGATGTTGTGGCATCCCATTTAGAAGTGTTTTGTCTTCAAATTCCTCCTGTAAAAAATGGGGGACTCTAGACAGGTAAATCTGAAAGGTTCTTCAGCCTAGGTAGCATGTGTTACTGCTACTGATCTAGAGGAAGAAGGTGAGTGGCATTAAGTCAAAAGTAAAAATGCGCAGAAATATGATGATTGGATGGTTAGGAAAATAATCAACCAAACTCATGCCATTTTACGAACACAATTGAATCAATCGATTGTGTCTTCTACTATTAATTCCACAGCAAAACCCCCTTCATCAGAATGAAAATTTTCAAAGAAGCAGTATAATTTGAAGAAAGAAGAGAAGTCAGAAGATGACAAGTTTGTGTCAAAGACTAAATTGTCTTTGACTATGGCATATTTTGTGTCATCTTCTTCAAAAGCATGGGCACCGCCCCACCAAACGGCATAGCCTGAACTGACTAATCAAGCAGAATCTTTATAAGATGAATAATTAATCTTTGGTTATGTTAACATGATTCATTTAACAGATCCTTATGACAATGATAGTTTTGATTATGATGAACCAAATTTCAATGTATCTAACGGAGGAATTAGAGGAAGAGATGGTGGTCTAGGATATAGGGGAAGACATGGATATTCCAAAAGACCCTATTTCAATCCTACACCTGCTAGAACTGTATATGCGGCAAAAACTCATGGAATAGCCTTTCAGCGGGCTCAACAGGAACAAGAAACTTCCTCCACACATGGAAAATTCGGTCCTGGGGTTGTTATTTTGGAGGATCAGTTAAATGCTATGCCTTCTTCCTCTTAGAAAATAAATAGACCTAGTCAGTCTAATCTGCTGAATCCAGGAGTATTTCCATATCCTACCCTGGTATGACATTCATCTACTTCCAAATAATCGACTTTTAAGGAACCTACAAAACACCATTTTCATGATGGGAAACGTATACCTTTGGACCAAATGTATGATGTATTGAAACATTTATCCCATGTACCATCCAAGTTATCAATTCTGGATGCCTTGAATCTATCAAAAGATTATCGGGAGGTGCTCATTGAGGCTTTTTCAAGTCCTTAAGAATTCGAAACTGAAATTTTTGTGGCTGAAATCTACCATATAGAGAACGATCCTATAGAATTACATGTAGTGATATCTTTTACAGAGGAAGATGAATATGATGTTTTACATGGACATATCAGACCTTTGTATATATCTGGAAAAGTCAATGTTATAGACATCCGATGAGCTTTCATTGATAATGGTTCAGGAGTCAATATCATTCTTATTCATACAATCTGTTTTTTGGGCCTCATAGAATCTGATTTATCTCCTTCTACATTGATGTTTCAAGGATATGATAAGAATAAACAAGAACCTATGGGCGAAATTAAAATCAGAATTCAGTTTGGAGACCTTATTTCTAATTCAGATTTTATGGTTGATCGTCAAGACACAGCTTTCAACATTTTTCTTGGAAGACCTTGGTTACATCAACATTCGATCGTACCTTTTTTATACCATCAATGTCTCAAATATTGTTTCAATAGTCAAATTAAGACATTTTATGGTGACAAACCCCCATTCCAAACATGTGAATCTCAATACATTGAGGCATAATTTTATCGCTTGGAGAGAATGGAAAAATCCACAGCAAAGAAGGTCACTAAAATTAATGCTCCATATGGTTTGGAAAAGATTCTAGTAAACCCATTCATACATATGAGTATAGATTATGTGTTTTCTATCAGTCAAATTGAAATGATAGACCCAAATCCAAACACTCTTATGGAAACTTTCATAATGTCAATTACGGCAATCGAGCTAGATTGCATGGGAGAAATTGTTGATTGGCCAAGCAATGATGAAAGCTTAAATGAACATGTCTTCATTTCATCCGCTGAAATCCAGTAATTATGTACTTCATCAACCAGGATAGAAGAAGTTATAGCAATACCAGAGGAAAATAATGGTGTTGATTCTCAATCCATAATCTCCTCTCTATCAACCCAGGAAGACCCTTCATCATCAGTAGGGTCAGAAATGGTAGCCTCTTCTTCAAAATGTTCAAATTTTATCTTTTCCCCTGATCATGGAAATTCTAATTTGTCATATACTATGGAAGTAGAAGTAGATTAAGTAACACATATTGAGGAAGAAGAGGAGGACCTCATGGATGCTCCTCCCGCATTTGAAGAGGGTATCTCTACCACTGTGGATGAACTAAGAGAAATAAATCGTGGTACAAAATAATATCCACACCCCACTATAATTAGTGAGGCCATGACTATAAAAGAGGAAGAAATATATACTTAATTTTTAAATAAAAATTGAGATGTATTTGATTGGAATTATACAAAAAATCAAGGTCTAGATCCATATATTGCCACTCATCATTTGGGTTTTCCAAAATAACATCGAGGATTAAAGCAAGCTGCAATAAGAACACACCCAACTTATGCTTCCAAAATTCAAGTTGAAGTTGATAAGATTTTAAAATATAACATTGACATAGATGTTAAGTATCCAAAATGGCTATCTAATATTTTCCATGTCAAAAATAAGAATAGATAAATTAGAGTTTTCATTGACTTTAGAGCTCTTAATTGGCATTGTCCTAAGGATAGTTTTCTAGTTCCGATCACAGAACTCTTAATTTATGCAACATCTTGCTATGAAGCTCTTTCCATGATGGAAGATTATTCTAGGTACAATAAAATATGAATGCACCTAGAGGATGAGGATTATATAGCTTTTAGAGCTCCTCAAGGTGTGTTTTGCTATCGAGTAATTCCCTTTGGCCTGAAAAATGCAGGTGGAACGTATCAACGTGTCATGCACCATATATTCAAAACCTTTTTAAGGAAATTTGTTGAATGTTATGTGGATGATTTGGTGGTTAAATCCTGACAATTATTTGATCACTTGAATGATCTGTAAATCATATTCAACAAACTTCGACAACACAATTAGTAGTTGAACCCCTTGAAATATGCTTTCGGGGTAACCTCAGGAAATTTTTTTGGCTTTGATGTATGCCATCATGGTATCGAAGTTGATCCTGAGAAGACAAAATCAATCCTTAGTATGTCACCTCCTCCAAATTTGAAATAATTAAGAGGACTTCAAGGACACTTGTCCTATATTTGACATTTAATTTTCAATTTGGCGAGCAAGTGTTTACCCTTACCCAAATTAATGAAGAAGGGAGTCACCTACCAGTGGACAGAAGAATGTCAAGAAGCATTCCATATTATCAAGAGATATATCTTGAGTCTACCAGTATTAATGCCACCCATTGAAGGAAGACCACTTATTCTCTATGTGACAGCTTTAGAGCTATCATTAGTTCCCTTCCTTTCCCAAAAGAATTATGTTGGAAATGAGATCTGCCTTTATTATCTCAGCCGGACTATGCTTGAGGAAAAAACTCGATATTCAAGTATTGAAAAGTGCTTCCTAGCATTAATCTTTGAAGTTTTGAAATTCAGACACTACCTGCAACATCATGAGTTCCAATTTGTATCTCGCAATAACCCGCTCAAGTTTGTCCTTAGTCGTCCAATGCTTACAGGACGTCTAGAAAGGTGGGAAGTTATTTTACAGCATTTTGATATCCAGTATGTGTCTCAAAAGGCAATAAAGGGACAAGGTTTGGTCGATTTCCTTGCTTAACACCCATATGTAGAATATACATCTTTAAATATTGAACTTCCTTATGTGTAAGTCTTCTCTATTCAACATGTTCCCTTAGGCGGCCTTGCATAAGTAGTCTACATAATGGACCTGTCAACGAAAATATGATATTATTTGACTATGCAGACAATGCCATTAAGTGGCCCTGCAGAATTCAAACCCCCTAATGGGTTTGTCAAATCATGGTAACTTCATTCTTGATGGGAAACAATATTTTGTCCTTATTGGTCTTAACTAAGATATGTATGGATCTGCAAAAATAGCCATCCTTAACATATTTGTCCCATACAGTTTTTCATGATCTGAAAGTTCTCAAGTCTATGGTTTATATTTCCCTTCCCTACATTTGGGTCATACCTTCGCAGGAGTGAAATTCATCAAATTATTTGATAATCTTGATTGGTAATATTATCTCTATATTCAAGTACCTCTCTCCATACAGTAAATTCGGTGCTTTTGAAAATTTTAATCTCCATAAACATTCACTAGATTTTAGCAATAGAAAAGTAAAATTTCTGCGAGTTCTTTTTCCTGACTTTGTAGCATGTTCCCCTAGGTGGCATTGCATAAGTAGACTACATAATGGACCTATTAGCCAAAAGATGCTATTATTTGACTATGCATCCAACACCCTTAAGTGGCCCTACATAATTCAACCGCCTAACAGTTTTTTCAAATAGTGGTAACTTCACTCTTAGAAAATACTTCCTCTAATTCCTTCTAGAACTTTTTTCATATCATCCCCTATATTAAAAATTTATTAAGTCATAGTTTACATGTTTTCCCCCATACTAGAATGTGGCATTATGTTTTCAAACAAATTATCAAGGAATCGAGTCAATTTTAATCCATTTAGTCAAAGCTATTTGACCTTAAACATTAGCCTTTTTATGTCAAACATGCATGACTATAAATGTCCAAAAAAGACAGGGTACTCATTAACTTGGGAACTTGTAAAAGGAACTCTAAACAAAAGTTGAGTCCCAGCTCACTAAACATACTTCTTGTATGATTTAAGAAATATTGAGAAACAAAAGATGCAAAGTTTGTGGGGTTGTTTGTATAATGCTAGAAAAAATCAAACTATGATTACTAGGCCCATTGTCTTAGGTAAAATAATAATAATATTTGTAATTTGCATGAGAATGCAGGTACAAATGATTGATGATAAAATGTATTTTTCTATGATGCACAAGATTAGAAGAACATCCACAGACTGAAGTATCTTCTATTTTTCAATAATTACAAGAGACATTCAACAAAACTTTTCATTTGATTTATGGCATCCCAAGCTTCATCAGCAACCACTTGAAGTTCATTCACTCGACCAGATTCACTCTTTTCTTCTTGATGGAGTGCTTTCTTGGCATCTTCGATGGATTTCATATCATTCGTTTGGACTCCTTCCAATGAATTGTTAAGCTTATCAAGTTCCCTAGTAACAAAATCTAACTGATGCTGAAGATGCATAATCTGGACAAATTTCTCCTTGATCTTATGCTTCAGATCCTTCAGCTTTACAACATGATCAGCCTCAGCTCGGGACACCACAGCCTCAAATTTGTCGATATTGGTCTACAGCCTCACTCTGTTCAGATCTTGATGGCACTTTTTCTCATGTTCCCTCCTTAAGATGACTTGTTTCACTACGGTATGGATCTAATGATATCCAAAACCCCCATTTCCCTGCATGATGAACAAGGATGATAGTCGCAGGATCTTCTAAAATAGCTCTTCAATAGGCAATTCAAATATGATCTTCCATATATTCTGTCATGCCTTGCAACATGAGAATTGGAGTGCCTCTTTCACCTCTAGGTCTAATTCACATCACTATCATATGGGAGAATATGGTCAGGTATTAATGCACTTAGGTAAGTTTAATGTTCTACTCTTTCCCCCTTGACCCTTGGTACTTCACATTCTACTCCCATTGGGGCTGGGGCTGAGGCTTCACCTCTAGATCTAGCCACTGAAATTGACGGCCCTACATAGTCAATTGAAAGCTTTGGTTAGTTCCAAAGGATAAAAAAGTAGATTAGTTATCTTGAAAATTAAATATAGCAAAAAATATTATCATTTTTTACCCTACGGTAGATCAGAATCATGAGAAGGCTCATCCCCATCCTTCCTAGCTTCAACAGGATTTTCAGGACGGATTTCAGGAAGCTTGGCCGGGTTAAGCTGCACTTGAGCTAGCATATCTGTAATAATAGGGTTGTCTCTACCCCCTTTAGGCATTGGTAGATTAGTATCTTTCTCAGACAGAACTGCTCATTTCTACCAATTATTGTCAGAGATGTAATAAAAAAGTTTAAGAGGAAGAAGGATAACTCTCATGTTAAAAATCTTCTAAATCACATGGTAATTTAACATGATCTAAAATTTCTTCAAAATTCATGCCAAGTTTCATCATTTCATCCAGTTATATCTCATATTCCTGGTTAGTCTCATTAGTGGGAGCATTTGACATGTCTTCTTGGAGACCCTCCTCCTATGACCTCCAACCCCGAACAGCTTCCTCAGAGAAAATTGCATAGTCAGTTGCAGTGGTCGCCAACTATTCCGGTGCAGGTGTTGAACCTAAAGTATCACAGAATGGAAGTCATTTTATGTCTTCATTAAACATTCTATGAAGTATGGTTAATTTACCAAAAGTAGGCTCTTCTCTCCTTTCAGTAGAAACATGTACAGTACTGGGAACAGAATCTAGCTCTTCTTCTCTCCTCATTTCTTTAGGAGCAGCCAGGTTAGTATGAATTTGTGACTGTTCACCAGCACCCCCCATCATCCATAGAGGAGGGTCAGTACTCGCTCTCAATTTTGAAATCGAAGAAGCCCCTCTAATCCCAAAAAGTATGAACAATCTTTTTATGAGTTAGGATTCATGACTATCAGAAGGACTTACCACTACTGATGAAGCATTTATCTATGGACTTCTTCTTTTAATGACTTTTATACTTTGACTTTATGGGTGTTTTGACATCATCACCTCCAAATACAGGTATTGGAGTGTGAAAATCCCTTTCTAACTCCTTGTCCATGGCTTGCCGGCTTATAGATACCTCGCCCGGCTCGCAAAGAGATACATCGGCTCCAAGAAAAGTGCCATCAGGGCTGTACTGCGGTGAAGGGACCTTAGTAGTTCCTTTCTTAACAAGCTGTGGGATGAAGAAAGTAATTTCCTTGAGTAAAAAAGATTTTACTGAAAATAGGTTGCAAAGAAAATAAGGAAATAAATTTACATCTTCAGGAGCCACGTATCATGCCACTCCTCGTCTACTAAAGCACCAATCCCCTCAAAGGTGCAACAATTCAACATTTCTTTCACCTGCTTGGTAATAGGAATGGAATCATTAGTGTAATATATGAGTATTTTCATCTCTCTGATGCATGTTTTCACTTCATCGGGGTTATCCTTAAAGTGGATATCAGCAGAATCTTAGAGATTCCCCAATCAGGGTATATGTAGCCCTTCGCATAAGTCCATCCAGGTGGTTTCAGAATCAAAATATAAATTTTACCATGTCTGGATAGCCTCTGGTCGTAAATATTCAGCATGTGCACCAGAAGGCTATGAGGAGGGTCCTACAATCTAGGACTTCAACTTCTCCCCAGCTCCTGCAATCACAGATAAAGGATAAGAAAATGAAACTTTTTTCTCTATAAAAAAATAGAAACTAAATTGCCTCAATGATATAACTCACTAAGATTCTATGGATTAGGTCTCTTGACTCTGGTAGGAGGATTATATCTGGAATGAGGCTACTTTGACGCATGTCATGCCATATCATCCCCATCCTGGGAATCAGGTGAATCAGCCCTGGGTGAAGAACCCGGTGAATCAGCTCCGGGTGAGGAAGAATCACCTTCTAGATGAAGGGATTCTTTCCCGACGGCTCTGTTTTTTTCCCCACTCAAGGGACTAGATGATTCAGTACCCCTTTAGGGTATGATGCTACCCAGTTCTCACCATACCATGTAGTCAGTTGACTTGCAACTCCAACAACTGGTAGATCAAACACTGCCCCGGGTTTCTCCATAGCTGTCAGCAACCATAGTTGTCGGGAAACCATTGGATTCTTCTCTGGACTGTTGTGAACGGGAGGGGATACAACAATCTACTTCAGACACTCTTTCTGGCATGCAAATCTATATGGAGAATAGTCCTCACATATAATCTCTCTGTCAATTCTGGTGGCCAATACACCATCTATGTAAACCATCATATATGACCTCAATTCTAGGATAGTTGTTCCATCATCAAAAAACCCCCCAGTTGGCGGGTTTCCATAAGGAAAGAAATGAAATTCCTTGAACATGCTCAACCGCACCTTTAGATCACAAGGATTGAGAGACAATAGAGAAATTCCAGAACATGCCTGCACTAATAGCCTAAAAGAACGTCCAGGAACCTGTACTTTTCTCTGTACAGTGTATGTCTTGAAGTGAGGGTTGATCCATCCCCACAAAACATGGAATGGTCCCACTATTCTAAAAGAAGACTTAACCATATAGACTTGAAGTAAACTCTTGTGAATCCTCACCAAATTTGGGGTGGCCAACTCAACCATTTTTCTCTCATCCAACTTGGCTGCAACAATGAAGGTCCTTGTTCTGACTCCTCCCTTCGAATCCCTAACTAGAAATAGATAAACATAGAGCCACAAAGCTAAAAATCATGTCTGACGGGTCTTCTATGGGATTCTTTGATCCACTTCATACCCCCACTTTTCAATCTCTCCTACTTCCAGAGTTGGCCAAAATGTGCCAAGAGCACCCCTCTAATCTGTTCTGGGGTAGCTGGTAGGACAAGTACAGGAGGGCCCCTTCTAGTTATTCTTGATGAGAAACATATCCATCAACACCTCTATATGAATATCCTTTCTAGAATGAGTTTTGGTGGACTTTGAATTATTGAGATTGTGGAAAATTTTCAATAACTCTTGTGCCAAAGCCAGATTCTTCTCCAAATCATTCCAAGTCACATTTGGGGGGGATGAATTCATCATACATATCTCCCAAAATTGAATCCCCCTGAGATCTTGTAGACATCCCACAAGCTGATGCCTACTTCTCCCTGGGTCATATGGAAAGAATTGGTTTTCAGGATCCAACAACTGATTAGCTCCGGCACAAAATTATCATTCTTGTAGACATATGTTTTCCCTACCTAGACAACTTCATATATTGCAGATCCCTTCAGATCCTCAACAAAATCTGCATAGGTTTTTCATACCCAATATGCCCACATCCAAGTCAGATTCACACCTCCTCCTAGACGAAAATCCCAACTCTTTTTCCATCCTTTGTATTGATCCATCTGTGAATTTCGGAAAATAAAGGGATAAAAATGTGGATGCAGCTCAGGAATGTGAGGTTTAAGATCTAGAGCACATGGGCTATGATGCATTATATATTCCTTCTACACTATTCTAGCATTGAAAAATTATCCTGCAACTAAAACATTTGTTGAAGTGAAATTGGGGTAAGTCTGAAACCAGGAATGAGGAATATAATTCTTTGCTTCTGGAACGTTTACTCCTTAAAGATGACCATGGCTATATAAAGGAAGGAAAATTCTCTGTGGGAAATTGACATGATATTTCTTTAACTACATATTCAAATCTGGGAGAGTTTTGTCGCAGATATCATAATAGTCATGGCCAATGATGTTCATCATATCATCTATTCTCTTTTTGGCCAATTAATCAGCCGATCCAATTCTTCTGGGAGCCATTGAATCTGCATAAGGATCAAATAGTTAACTTTTAAGTAAGTTTGTTTTTTATGAAATACATGTGATGAAAAAAAATGGCCAAGGCATTAAGGCGCGCAAGTCATTTCGTGCAATTATTGTCGCACAAGTATTGCCGCACAGGTATTTCCATGCAAGTATTTCTGTGCAAGTCAAAATCCTTACTGAAGAATCGTGACACAAAGAAAAGCAATCAAACAAGGAAATTAATACACTTTCATGACGAGAGAACAAATGATTTGAAGGAAGGATGGTTTGCACGAAGTGACACCCATATATATAGGTGATCCCGCAAACTTGTGCGCCGGAACATGCGCGCCGGAACCTGTGCTCCGCCAAACCCTTGTTTCTCATTTTCCTCAGAGTCAAATCCTATTTCCTTTTTTGGATCCAACTCTTATGGGGGAAGTTTGTTTATGCTACTTTCTATCATAGAGTCCAATGAATGGAATAGGGGAATACCTTAAGTCCAATGAGGGTCACCCTTTGATGAACATCAAAAATTGACAAAGGAATGAACCAGAAACTTATTTGGAGGGTGTCACGCAAGTATCCTATGTGCCACGCAAGTCACTTGTGCACCACATATGGGTCGTGCAAGTCACATGCGCCCCTTATTCCTTTTTTCACCCAAGGTTCCTAGTGGGCTATAAATATCCCCTGTGGGCTCCCCATTTCAATGATGAATTTTCCAAAACTCATATTCAAGCTATGGTCACCAAAGTCTTTGTCTGACGTCTTCCGAACACTTATATGGTAATTCTTTACCTAGAATGGAAGCTCTAAAGAGTAATAATAAGGCCTACGTCTTAGAACTCATCAATACTTGTGTGCCTAAGTGTCCAGCCCTTAAGGGAAATAGAAAAACTTGCGCACCGACTTTCCCTCTCAAGGGAACTTGCATGCCATCCTTTTGGAAGCATCTAGGGATGATACTAAAGGGCTTGAGTTTAAAGTCACCCAAGTACTACCATATGGATTCTTCATTGCCCAAGGTGACTCATGTCGTGGAAGTCTACTTGCACGACCAGGACTTGCGCGCCAGAACAATACTTGCGTGCCTCCTTCCTAATCACCTCGTTTCCTCATATTCACCTATCCTCTTCAAGACATGGCCTTAAAAACCTTTTTCAAAGCCATTTATGGCTTGGTTCTTTTTTTAGATTCCTTTCATGAGAGGCATTCATTAGGCCACCTTCTCAGTATTAAGTCCCAATCATAATTTTCTTTAACATTGGGCTTCCTACTCATGATTTATCCCCAGGTTATAAGTTCCCTTTAATTGGTCATCTTCCTCAGGAGTAAGCCCTAACCATATTTTCTATTGATTTGGGATTCCTTCTCAGGAATAAAACCCAATCATATGTCCCTCTTAATTTGGGCTTCCTTTTAAGGAGTAAGTCTTGAGTTAAAATTCCAAATCTCTTTAAAGTAAAAATACCTTTATGGACCCTTCTCCTGGGATTCTTTCCTGAACTAAGTCATGATCTTCATTTACTTGGGCCGCCATACATACATAAGCCCTACATCATTTCTCATGACTGCATCCTTCATGGAACCATTGTCAAATTTACTGATACCTCTTGTTTCTCACACCGAGCATGACTCATGTAGGATTAGAATGTAAATGTAATAATGACATCTCTTTTTGGGTCATTAACCATGCATAAACCCCATTTTTCTTTTCCCGAACTACGTGGACATTTATCTCTTCCTTAAAAGTAGAGTACAAAGGAATACTTTATAAAGTTCAACCTCATATTTAGTTAATTATTTTCTATCCCATGTGACGTTAAACTATATTTATCATATTGAACCAAGTGGGTTCTGATTCCTTTCTTTTTAACAAGGATACATAGGTAGCCCATGTGCGGGTATGATCCCAACTCTGAAATAATCCTTGTTTTTCTGAATGAAAATAAACTTCAAGTTCCCCACTGAGTGGATTTAAAACTAGTATGGTCAACATAATGACTAAGATATTTCTATATGATGTATTAAAGGATACCCTTGACTAAGAATCTTCAATACATACGGATGATTCTCTATCGATGAAGAAACTCAAATACATATAAAAGATTCTATAAATCCAATACATATCAATCGTTGATTTTCAAATCTAAAGGAATAATAATTTTCATACTTGGTGAATTAATAAGGATTCTTGAACATAACATAAATATATAAGAGAGTCCCTTAGTAGATAATAATTTTATTCAAAAAGTTGTGATGAGCCTGAACTCCCATCCTCTTGACCAATGAAAATTTGTAAGCCTCATCGGTCTACAACTAATGTGCACCTACCTTTGGAAAGTCGGTTCAAATGGATATAGAATCATTGGTAATTTTGGGTTCTATGAATAAACCTATTAAAACCCGATTGGAAATTTTAAACCTTAAACAAACAAGGTCATCCCCATTTCCAGAAGAAACACACACATAACCCCAAAACGCTTCAAGGTTTTTTCCATTCTGTACACATGGATACCGTCCACCAATTCAAACTACGTGGGTTTTTATCTTATCCTTCTTAATAGGGTATTTAGTAATCTTTCTAAATGCTCAATCTCATCCAATGGTAACCCTTGGTTTCCCCTTTGTGTGGACCCATCCTTTTCTCTGATCCACCCATTGTGGTGTTCAAATTATTCTTCATGGTTTGAAACATTCCCCTTTGTGGAACATGCCACTATAGGTCCACACATATTGGGAATTTGACCCCCACTATCTAGTAATATTTCTAGTTTTATCTCCTAGGGAAGTACCCATCTGATCCACTATCATCAAAGTATTGATTAGTCCCACCTTTCTATGCTAGATGTTAAACTTTCATCATACATTTCGTTAAACATATGACATCGGGAAAACCTTAGATTCATGCCTCTATCATATAATTAGAAGAATTTGATGTGGGATGCATCATGCTGTATCACCCTCGGGAATCTAACTGATGCTGAAAAATCTAGTTGTACAAGTGTTTCAGCACCTAGACATGATAGTGATGCTTCAATGTGACTACTCTCTTGATAGAAAGTTGATTACATGATTTGATCCCTTGGAATGTCCTGACAGAAGCAGTGTAATTAAATTGTATCAACAATGAAATGGAACTAATAAGAGATTAACAAACAGAGCCGTAATCTTAAGGTAGACTCGGACTAGGTGATGAATTATGAGGAAGAATCCATGGAAGGAGAAACCGACATCCCATCATCCCATTTCGATAAAGGTGAAAAAATCTCTAAAGTAGTGATGAATGTTATCCTCCTTTGGAAGGAATGATTACGGCAAAATAATCATCACATCATCATGGAAAATGTGCACCCCATCAAAAGTGTTAGAAACCGAAATGGTGGACACGATGTGAACTTATTCTCCACAATATGGGGATTAGTAGTGTTCGTAGAATCAACAGATTAACGTGTCACTGAATCCCACTATCTGGTTCTACGTCCTGAAAAAAATAGTGGTCATGGAATCAAACATAGCAGGATTTGGGGAGGTTTATCGTTGGGCATATTGTTCTGCGATGTAGTCAGCGTGGATATTTCTATCAATCCATGGAAGACTAAACGACACTAGGGCACTAGGGATCACTTTTCTACTATATATACTGATTAATGAATCTTCCTACTCTGCAGAACCCAAGATATAGCTACAAGAAACCGATCACCTCCAACCCATAGATTTAGGGGAACAGGAAATACAAATGAAGAAATCCTTCATGACTTCACCTCTTCTGCGATGACTCCCACAACCACAGTCACTGGGCACCCACGCCCCATCTCACCCTCCAAGTATATTAAAAGGAGGGTGGTGAATAATTTTGTTCAATGATACAATCATGAGGGGGTCATCCCAGAGAGTGATATGGAATTTCAGGAATTGGAGGCTTATGTGCCCCACCAATTCTACTACCCCCATGGGCCCCACAGACAGCTGCTTCTCCCCACTATGATATTAAATCATTTCTGGAGACTCTCCCTAGAATGATACTATGAATCAATACCTTATGCTAATAAACTAAGAGATATTTATTTCCTCCTAGCGGTAACTTTAGTCATACAGATGCTAATTATGGATTCCACTAGGCCACATCAACACTATCATTCGGTCATGCAGATCGAGGAGTAGGTGGTCAATACCCCTACACAACCAGCCCATGCTCGGATGACCCGATGTCAATGTCGGTCGTAAGCTCATGAGGATGCCCGCCAAGGGTCACCATCTTCTATGGCTTCAGCGGCTTGAGTGGCCACTAAAATGTGTTTACATCTCCCTATTACTATAGAGTAGGATAACCACAATGCTTGATTGGGATTGAGATCCCAACAATCCATAGAAAATATAGGTAAACTTTTTCGTTTTTTAGCATAAGAATCATCCATCACGGGATCACCCGTAGTGATGACATTTAGTACGGAGGTCCTTCCCTACTACCACCAACTAGAGTGGAAGTCCTATCCACTTCCATGTACAGTATGGAGGTCCTTCTCATGATACTACCATCAGTACATTTCGAGGTCCTTATCTTCATGGTTCCACCCAACATGAACGTCCCCCTCAGACCCATGGTCTTGGGTATGGAAGTTATCCCCATTTTCTAGGATGTCGATGTGATGGTCTTCATCGAAAAATCACTAGTTGGAGAGGAGGCCCTCCCAGTGGAAGTGTCAACCATAGAAAAGGTCCTCTATACTTCAGTGGTACGAACCATGGAGGTCCTTCCCGTGTTCCCTTAGACATCATCACAGGTTCCCTTGAATCACGTCATATCAAATCAGAGGTCATTCCCATGTCAATGATATGCTCTGCCCTGAAAAATCATCGTGGGGTTGGAGGGTGGGTCATTTCCACTAATGGAAGAATACTAATAAGCCCTAGATCACAATCAAACTCGTCCACTTTTCAGAACCTTAGTTAGAGTTACCTTGGATGATGAAACCTTCACATCGATCCTCTATGTAGGGGACTAGGGTAGGAATAAGGTATGTCACCTTTGTCCATCCAGAAAGAGAGATGCACCAAATCCATGAATCCCTCCATAGATACATACAGGAGGAGGAGGATTTGGCTCCTTTCTAGGGTCTTTCTGGGAAATCCTCTCTGTCATAACTAGGATCATTCTCTAATTCGACAAGAGATCACCGAAAATTGTTTTGGGGAATACTTGACGATGAGAAACATCATGATCCTTCAACAAAAACTACCACACCTACATGAAAAGTAGGGTTCAGTACCCTATCTTATAGGGATGTAGTGATAAAACCAATGCATTCCCTAGAAGACAACCCAAGATGCAGTGGTTTGGTAGCTTGTGCATCGTACTCTCCACTAACCATTCAACCACTACAGTGGTCCATGGAAGTGCTGTTATAGGTTCCCCAGCCACACCAAACCAATGACTGTGTCAACCAAAGGGCTAGATCCTATGTCCGATCCTAGATTTCTGTGGTATTTTCTCGTAGCCGACCATCTTCCTAAGAGGTTCTGCATAATCTCAAATGTAAGCTTCAATACTCTATAGTCCCTCACCCAGGAGAAGGTTTTCTATTTCCACAAAACCATATGGATGATGAATTTTTATCTCCATCATCAATAGTTAACTTACCCAAAGATCTGAGAAAAATTTGATGACATTGGATTGAAGTTCCCCCTAGTTTAATTGGCTACACTTATCATTGTTGAACACCCTACATCACCTGGTCATCATCAGACCCTCCAATAACTATGTGTCCAGAGCTTCATGGCGTTGTGCCGAATTATTAAGGAGGCTTCCCCACATGTCCATATCCATGGATTGGGGTATTATGATTCCCTTCATTTCATTCCTATCAAGTTCCAATCTGGTTCACCAGGTGATATTTGGGATATTCCATCGTTCATTGTCACTGAAATCATGTTCATTCCTAAGATAAACTAATAGGGGGTGTTAGAATAAGGTCTAAAGAAGATAAACATCCAACTGGGGTAGCACCACACCTAGCAGATCCAAGAGGTTTCTACACTTACCTACATAGGTAGACGGTTGGACTTCTTACATCATCTGATTCATTGCCTCTCATTCGATACCCCAACCTGGGTAAAGAGAACACTCATAATGTCAAACACCACGACCCATCTAGTTCAGTGCATAAGATGGATGATGATCTTGAAAATGATTCATTGCATAAAACTATCACTAAATAGAGGAATATTGTTGATGATATATTTGATAAAGATGTGGTGGAATGGTGACCAAATTATGGTAACCCTCGACCGGGGTAGTAGGGGTAGGCATAAATCCCCTTTAGTGAGGAGTCTCATAGTGAACTCGAAAATCATACCCATCTAGATTAGATAAAATCTAGATTATATGGAATGCAAGAATGGTATGAATCATATAATCCAACCGAGCTGCATAATAATCCTCCTTAGGACCCGGCTCATGTTCCACTAGTCACTCTGTAGGTTCCACAAGTGGCCCCTTAGAGAAATCCACCGGCCACTCCACAAGTCTTTAGTTCAACTACCCACATCGAAGAACCATCAATGCTGTAGTATTCTGGTTCCCACGTCATGGTAGGAATCCTCGTTAGGATGATCTAATGGCCGCTCTTATTTATCACCTTGAGGCTCCTGAAACATGATAGGTGGAAGTCCTACTAGATAGAAAACCATAACAAGCATGTGTGGAGGATATGATAACACCCCTGGGTTTCAAAAATCATACCTTATCCCCTTTCAATTGGACAGACACACCACTAGATCATCAGGCCCACTTTATTTCTAGATGTGGACCCATACTGGGAACTCCATTACAGTAGGCAGCTGCTATGTTCTGGTGTTTCATATATACACTAGAAAGTCCTACATTTTTCTAGTATAACCATCAAACCATAGGTTCCATAACTGGTTGGGAGGATATATGTATGCTATTTCTATTCCAGTTCATTACCACCACCCAAAATACTAGTATTGATGACCTATTCAAGTAAAAAAAAGGTCATTTGAGCAAGTTGTAGACATTGTGGCCAGATGGAAGGGAATCACATATTCATTCAATATTCTACTAACTTAGGAACAACTACTAATTATGTACATAGGAAATATGAAGAATTAAATGGTCCCATACCTATTCACCCATAACTTTCCAGGTGTATTTTGGGATTTCTCTTACAATGCTCTGTGGGATCATTTCTTCACTGATCAATTTTGATGGAATCCACTGCAATCTCCATATTTGGTTCCAAGTTTCTGTAGAAACTCAATAATCTGATGAGGCATACATATTTCATGACTGAAGCACACATTCCATGGTGATGGTTCTTTCAGTATCACACTCATTTCAAAATTTATTTCACTAGAATCGAATTAAATATAACTTCCAATACTGTAATTGTAACATTTTTTTGTAATTTGGAAAACAAGTCTTTTCATCTATGAATCAATCATTAGAATGTCTTATTTAGATTCATGCCCTATAGATGGAACTATAAGAACAAAGAAATGGAAAATACCATCATGGATGACTTCAGGAGACTGTTGTAAATCCCCTGGTGAGAAGATGGTTGATATTGGTGTTGCTGAAGAGGGTAATGAAGGTGAAGTTTGTATGAAATCAAGGGTGAATAAAAAACCTGATTTAGAAATTATTATGTCAAAAGGATAGAATATTAGTGAAAATGTTGTGAAAACTGTTTCAAATACCAGTAACATGTCCTGACTTTTGGAAGGAGTAGTCATTTCACTTTATGGTTTTCTGAATCCTGGGCATGGTATGTGGTTTTCATGGGCTATGGAAATGAGGGAAAAATATCAACCTGACTAGAATTATAATTTCACTCTTCTAGTCCCTGCATTTCCTAATACTTAATGTTTAGATAAGTTAAGAGATATTATGGTACAATTGATTCAAAGGAATGGATCATAGAGTGTTACAAATAGAAGAAACTAATTGATATTGAAAGTTACATAATGCATGATGTGAAACCATGGAAGAAATATGATTTTTCACTGGATGCAATTATAGATTTTTCTCTTCTAGAAAATATGTGAAGATGACTTTAGGTTCACATGAAAAACCAACAGCCTATGCATTATGAAAGAGAGAAGCTTCCATTATAGCCATGGAATTATTTTTTTCATCAGATGACATGAAATAGGCTGTTGATTATTTTGAGAGAACCATTAAATGGCTGGATAGTCTTGATGAAAAGCCAGATCCTGGTGAGATGAAGAAATAGGCACTGATGGGATCTAACTATGTTTACAAGATGTTGTATATTTTATTGAGAAGAAACAAGATATTGGAAAAATTTCAGATGCATGGAAGTTCATCCCTCATGTGGTTGATGAGATGGAAAAGCTTGATGAGAAAACAAACCAATTAGCTTTGGTTTCAAACGAATATGTCCTCGAGTGGGCCAATGATTTCATAGGTCTATATACGGCAGAAATGGTGCATTTGGACAATGTCTTTAGTACGATGGAAATGCATAAGGCTAATGATGCCTCCTCGTATGATAGAGATAACACAGTGGAGATATAAGAGGGTGAAATAGAGTTGTCTTACGATTCCATGGCTGCCAGTCTTCTGAAATATTGTGCACCTGCTTTTCGTTTCATCCATTTTGTGATGGGTGTTGATGATGTTCCTTTTTTATATTTACTAATGGATGGTGTTTTATTGGAACTAGTTTTTTTATTAGGGGAACATCAATTAAAAAAACTACCTATTATCCTTATGTTTCATTACAATGCTCTGTGTCTCGAGGAATCCTTGCAGCAGACTATTCAGCAATATTCGTTGCCTCCCACCACTCCTACAAGAACAATCAGTAAGGCTGAGACAACTACTATTGAAAATATAGAGGACCCTTGATAGATAGCATTGTTATGGGTAGAGAAACCTCAACAACCTTTATAAAGGCCATAACCTCAGGCCCAACCTCTGGGTCTGAATCGCCCAGCTCAGCATTGGTAGGCATTACCATGTAACATACCACCACTTCTTATGCAATAAACCTAGAGCTGATATCTTAGAATGAAGAAACCTAACCAACTCATTAAATGTGGATTAGGTCTATGGATATTTCTGAAGTGTCTAGGACCAAGGAATCCTTCAATTTCCATAATGTTGGAGGACCGAAGAGGCAGATATCATAGATCACCTCAACTATTTCCCATATCATTGGTTCTTGGGAATACTACCATGATGTGGTATGTGTTCAATGACTGGATCCATTACTAGGTCGATAACAATATAGTCAAATTGGGTATGGCCCCAGAATAAGTACAATGTGTGTTTTTAAAGCCTGACAGTGACAACAAGGGTGAATGGCAGCAGGTTTCTAGCCATGGGCCTCAAAAGTATGGTGACTGGATAACTCACAGGGCACTCACCCATGCCTAAGGTATTATTCATAACTGTTTGAATCATCCCTAGCCTCTTAGGGTCACTATGATACTACTAGCTAATACCTATTCATCATCATATCATCATTCTTTCTCTCAGGAGAGAAAGAATTGAAGACACAACAGAAGGAAAAACCATCCACTTGTACCAAATCCTCCCTTTACTCTTGATGAAATCATTACCTCATATATTGGGATTACCCCCAGAATCCACCCAATAATGGAGGAATCTTAAAGTGATGATCATGAGTACATCTTAGTGAATACTATCGAACTATTGGACCCTTACATGGTACCTGGTGACGATGAGTGCTAGGGAGGCCCTCCTTCCGTCCCCCATCGGTACCAACATCAATAGATCCCTGGGTACATGAGTCATCCAAAAGTTTAGTCTAGTGCTCCCAGCAAAGACATGCATTCCACTAAGACCATAAAATAGGCCCATTACAGAGATCTTCATGTGAATCCCTCTCATCTTATTTCGTTAGGTTTACCCCCATTATCATTCATATTTCTTGATCAGGAAGAATCGTTAGAATCCTTCTTTGACTAACCACATTCAATTGAGGGCATACGTGATTCATCTGGCTATCAGCTGATGGTCACCTGACATGGTTCAATAGATGAGAAGCGGGATATCCCCAGCACCTATTAGAATCTTCTTCCTTGAAAAAAAATGCATGTCATGCCGCATAACATGGACCATCCTCCTCTTGGAAGAAGTAAAAACCTCATGGGGAAGTATGATGTACATAAGAAACTTTCCATTATTCCCACATGGATCTCAATCGTTGAGAGTCTTATCTTATCTGTAGACATGTGTGAAACCCCTGTAGAGGCTTTGAGAAGACCCCTTCTATTTGAGACATAGATAGTAAACACATAAGGCTTCCATGATGAGGAATTCAATCCCAGAGAATGTTAGGCTATCATTTTATTCTCTGGAGAAGATGAAGGTTCACATATGTAGGCAAACATCTGCCCATTGTACATCAATGGAAATCTTGATGGTGTGGGTTTCCACTTATATATTATCAACATGGGTTCTAGAATCAATCTCATCCTAACCCATATGCTTTGCAATCTGGGAGTGTCTGAAACTAATATGATACCCTCTTACCTGATAAATCAAGGTTATGATAAGATGCAAAAGACACTAGTTGGAAAGATCCACCTAATGACCATGTTCAGTGGCCAAGTTTCCATCACCGAGTTCATGTCTATCTCACCTGACACTGCTTACAATGTGTTGATGGGTAGACCATGGATCCACCTGCACATGATAGTTCCCTCATCATATCACCAATTACTCAAGCACACCCTTAATGGTAGATTGAGCATGGTCCTACGTGACTTGTCTCCCATTTCTTATTTCATATCCCGCTACATAAATGATGAATATTTCATGTGATAGGAAAATAAAGTTTAGGCTAATGATGTTGAGAACACTACTAATTTGGTTGACCCATGGACAAACTTGGATGATGCCTTTATTATTCCAGTACACTTATTGGAGGCCACAACCCCAGACATGGAGCATTACATGGTCATTTATGGAAGAAGTTAAAAGTGTATTACCTGGTATAAGGAATGTTGTAAGAGTACTTTGTACTAATATTAGAAACAATATCAGTTGATTCCATATCCCCTTACCCCTATCACGTATTAGGATGTTCAACCAATGACCACACCAATACGTCATACCTACATCCTTTTTCAGACTGGTTTGAACTGAATAAAGATGATACACCACTAAATCTTTGATATTATTAAGTGTGTCCCATTAGGTCGAAGTCCTGATGGAATCATATCGACAGCTTTTTTCTCCATGGTTTCAGCAGCGAAGGGGTCCCCCAATGATGCTTCCTTTGTTGCTCTAGGTGGAACTAAAATTCCATCAGGATCCAACATCTTAGAAGGACATCCCTCTACCGATGATCATCCCACCATAGACCATGAAGAGTATTTGGAGGAATATCCACCAAAATTTGAGGAATGTGTCACCACCACCATTGATGAGTTGATTATGGTAAACCTCGGCTCTGAGGTAGATTTGAAACCAACACTGATCACTACATACATGTCAAAAGAGGATATGAAACAATAAATGGATTTTCTAAAGTTGAATCGTGAAGTATTCCCCTTGATCTATGACGAGGACTAGATCCTTAGGATTTTTTCCACCACCTTGGTCTCTTGAAAACCCATTTTTAGTTCAGACATCCTCCAAGAAAGATGATCCCTTCTTATAGTGCCATGATCGAGGCTGAGGATGATAAGATCATTAAATCCAACATCATCAAGGAAGTATAGTACCAAAACAATACTTCCAACATTGTCTGTATTAGAAGAAAAACATAGAAATAATAGTCTGCATCAACTTCTAATAACTCAATCATCATTGTCAAATGGATGATTTTCTTATTCCGGTGACAGAGTTGTTGATGTTTATAACCACTAGATTCCAAGATCTCTCATTTATGGACTTGTATTTTGGATATAATAAAATATTAATGGGCCTTGAGTAAAAAGAGTTTACCACCATTGGATAACCACAATGTGCCTTTTTCTACCTTGTAATTCAATTTGGTCTGAAAAAAAAAGCAGGAGCCACATATCAGTGTTCCAAGCACTGCCTATTCAAGATGATCCTCAGGACATTGGTGGAATTCTAGGTTGATGATTTTGTGGCCAAATATATCTACTGTAATAACCATCAAAATTAAATTGTGAAATTGTTTGTCTTACCATGCTCCCTCTATCTATAGATGAACCCCTTGGAGTTCACCTTCAAGGTTACCCTTTGATAATTTATCAACTTCTTCATCAGATATAGAGGCATAAAGATCAATCATGAGAAGATCAAGGCTATTAGCCAGATTCCATGATTAGCCACTAAATGAGGCTAATATTCATTGTTAATTGATATAATATTAGTGTGCTTTATTATTCATAAAAACCATTTTAGTGCATTTTACACTTTGAACATCATTTCACATTATGATTGTAATTTCATCTTAAAATGCACTATTAAGTGGTACATTTTTTAACATCATTTGAAGTACCCAATGATTCATCTGATTTTAAGGAAACTAATTATACATATTTTAATTTGATATTTTTGTAAATTTATCTACACTTCAATATGAAAATTTTTGATTTAGGGATCAATGGATAATTTATGGAATGAGATGGGGATATTTTGTGATTAAAGGAAACAATTTTTGAGAAGTCAGATTAGACACCATCCCACTGATGAGACTTTGGGGCCCAACATACAGGCCCAATGAATCCCAAATTTCATTGGATGCAATAATAAATGTATAGTAACAAATCACTCTTTATGATCCAATGCTAATTTGGCTTCCATGGTGTCCATTTAGGCGGCCCATGTTAGAGATAAAATTCTAGGCCCGATTCTGCGGCCCAGAACAACAGTCCACTAATATGCTCATATCTCAGAATAAAAAACTCCAAATAGGCCCCAATTTTACAGGATGTTAGAAGACATCCAGGGTTCCATTTTCTTCTTCTATGGACCACTCTGATTCGGTCATCTAGAAGGTCTTCCAAGTGTGTGTGTTCGGTAAAGGAAAGATGGATTCCACCTCGGGTCAAGGGTGAAAAAATCAACTCTTCCTTACTTTACACCCACCTATGGCCTACCAAAATTAATTGAGGAGACTTGGACTACTGTAGGCTCTACCCAAGGGCTCAAAAATGCCTATTTAAGGCAGTGGTGTTGGAGGATTGAAGAATCTTTGATGCTTTGTTCAATTGTAATGTTATGCTGCGATTTTGTTGTCTCAAGTTTGTCTTTCCTATGTAAGTTGTTCAATTCACTTTAGTTTCTTAATAAAAGTTCTTCTTCTCCTCTTATTCTGTTGTTCTTCATATCACTTTGATACCGTTGGATGAAGGTTTGAATTTATTCACACCAAACCTTGTGAAATTATCACACAATGGTGGAGTGATCGTTATTTTATTGTGTTTTTTTACTTCTCCATTTCTTCCCTCATGAGTCTACTTTCCGCTTCCATTGAAACCATGGGATCAATGGAGGGCTAAACCACTTATGGGTTGATCCAAGGGAGTATCAAGGGGATTGATTGGATGTTATTTATCACCCCATTAATGTATAATCCCTTCTTTAATGGAGATTTTTATTTGATGATTTTTAAACTCCATCATCCTTGTTGAATTTAAGGCCACACACTTCATGTGCTAATACGAACCTTTACCTTGAAGTGCTAAAAACTTTGATTCTTCAAGTGTATAGGTGATTAGTATTAAAGGGTGTAGGCATTAAACCAGTAAGTGATTATGTTGTTTTATCTTCTTAAATGGATCCATCTCAAATATAAGAAATTGAAATCATTGAAAAGAAAGTTTGTCCAAACCACCCCAAGTGATAACCTAGGATCAACTCACTCTTTTAAATTGAATTCACTTAAGTATCTTAGAGTTCACTTAAACCCATATAAAATCAACCCAAGTTGGCTGCTTCATATCCAAAAACAATCCATAGAATGTACGTTTCCATAGGTTACTTCTTAGGTCTCTGAGGATTTGACAACCCAAGCTAGACTACAAGGACCATACTTCCTTCTTCTTTTGGGTAAATTTGAGCATGAATCATGCCTCCTACAAGAAACCACTGAGAGATCTATGGTTTTCAAGGACTCTTAGCTTACATACGTCGATTCATTGCAAACTTGGATGGAACTTGTATGCCCTTTTCCAAGATCATGAAGAAGGGTTCGGACTACTAATGGGATGAAGAGTGTCAGGACACTTTTGAGGAGATCATGCAGTACATGCTAAATACCCCAATATTGATGCCACTCTTCTCCAAAAAAGCCTATAGTCCATTATTTTACCACCCTGGAACAATCCTTCAGTGTCTGTCTTTCCCAGAAGAACAATGAGGGGACTAAGAACAATTTATACTATCTCAGCCACATGCTCCTCGATATAGAGACTAGATATTACTCTATTTAGAGGGGCATTATTTTACCAGTATTCATGGTTTAGATGTTTCGATATTACATACATCACCATGGGATAAAACTTGTGTCATGTGTGGGTCTTCTGAAGTATTTTCTTGACTTCCCCATGTTGACCTGACATCTAGCTCGATGGGAAGTTATCCTATAAAATATTGACATCAGGTTTGTTCCCCAAAAATATTTAATGGTTCAGGAACATGAAGATGTTCTTACTACCCATCTAGCCCCCACAGAGCATCCTCTAGATTATGATTTCCTTGAAGAGGCAATCCTTCCAGTGGATCAACATATTCCATGTTCATAGATGTAATTCAACATAGATTCATGAATCCCTATTTGTATGAGACTCAATTATCCTAGACATAATAGAGGGCGTATGGGGATCATATTCATCATTCATTCACATGTCTTCTTTCCCTATCCATTCCTATAGTCAAGAAAGTTGCACCAACAATGATGTTAAGTATCAAGCCACAATCACAGTTGTTGAGAAATCCTAGTGATATTGTTTTTCTACACCTACATGTGAATGGGAAACAAAACTATTCAACAAGTATATCAATGGTGGCTAGGTTTCTAGGAATATAGAGTTGGTACCCTTGCTAGATCACACTGGCCAGCTGATAAACTAGTTCCCTTCTCAAGAAGAAGACACTATTGTTCATCAGTTGTATAACAGTCGACATGATTCCTTGGTCAACCGTTCCACACCTCTTTAGAAGCCTGACTGGGATAATTGGATCATTCATATGTCACATCAAAGAGGAATCACTCTTTCCACTCTGTATGATAGTCAACAGGTAAGTCATCTTACTATCGATGTATCCACAATAATACCCACATCCCCCCTACCACAGTAATGGAAGCGACCCATGGTTGGACAAATCCTTTGTTCATGTACTTCTCATATGGTAATATCCCAATAGACAAAGCCAAACGTGAATCAATTTGTCAGTGTGTAGTGAAGTACACCATCCACATCATTCCTACTCTTGAGAATATCTTGTGTAAACATGGGTTTGGTGGAGTTCTCCTCCACTACATTCAAGTAGATTTGATTCCATATGTTATGATGCATGTCAGTTCCTATAGATCTTAGCAGGTGGGGCCGAATCTCTCCCACCATATTCATAGAATGGGCTAGATTAGGACCACCATGATCCATGACTATATCGAGTTTTCCAAATGGTGTCAGGCATGTCAGATCCATGACAATTTTGTGGATTGACCTCCAGAGCCTCTCCATACACCCACATACTCCAAGACCTCTGTAGTATGGGTGATCGATGTCATAGGATTGTATCATCCAACAACATATCACTATTTTATTTTTATCCTAACCGCTATCGATTTATTTTCCAAGTGGGCAGTGGAAATTATAATCGAAGAAGTCATGTCCTGTTCTATCCTTGTTTTTGTGAGCACCAGTATCTTCCACAGATTCAGAGTACCTCATGTTATCCTCACTAATAATGACACCATCTTCTGTGTAGTCGAGATGCAAAAATTGAATTCCACATACAATATCCATTCTAATTATATCTCTCGCTATAATACACAACATAATTGAAATATTGAGAGGTTCAACAAAACCCTCTATAAAATCTTGCAGAAGATGGTTGGTTAGAACCAAAAGAACTTGCCAGACATGGTTCCCAACACTCTCTAGGATTATCATATGATGACTCATAATTCCATCTAGGTGACTCCATATTCCCATGTTATATGAAACAGATGTTGTCTTGACCATTGAGATTTAGTTACCATCACTTTGTATAGATGTCTGTGATCATATGACATCAGATTTGGTATCTAATTTCCATTTGGATAAATATGAAGATCTTAATTAGAACATGCTTTGTGCATTTTAAAATATAGAGAGCCATCATAAATAAATAACTAGTGATTTTAATTTGAAATTTCACCTCCATTCCTTCCATCAACGTGACACGTTTTTGGTCTAGATAATGCTAGTGATACCCAATAGGAATCAACCAAAGATGGTTCCCAAATGGGGGGGGGCTTATTTCATTCACATGGTTTACCCCAATGGTGAAAAATATCTGGTCACTATTGATGGTGAGCACATTACTCCTCCAACCAATTCCTAATTCCTTAAGAAGTACTTCACAAGAGTGGTCATTTTTCTTCTTCATGAAGATAAATTGAAAACAGTCCAAGATCTATAACCTTAAACTAATATATATTTCATCTTTCTTGATGATAAACTACGAAAAATGGATATACCTTATGGTCCGAGCTCTACAACATTAAACTAAGATCTCTCACATTCTTTATGAAAGACATTAAACTATATAGCAACATCAATGCCTTACCTATCCCTTCATTCAATACATCATCATATTTTACATCTAAATGAACACCCTAGTAGCTTGGTCTCCTACCCCTGTGGATCACCTACATTTTTGGGCCAATGTACAAGAGGATATAGAATGATAATTTGATGCAAGTACCATTTTTGAATATGGTCAGTGGTCGATGCTCAATTATTTTTTTACATTCCAAGTCACACAATATATAATATATGTTGAAAAAATGGTAATTCTTTATCCTCTATTGTTATTTCCATCCCCATGGTCTCCCAAATATCAGGCATAATGATTAACCTTTTTTCCCTTATGTCCCATGAACACGACATTATTCTGGGAATGTATAGTTTGAGATCTATAAAAACAAACTAAGATCTCCCTCATCCTAACCACATGATTTTAAATAGCAGGAAATTTCAAAAACTGTGTGTGGCTTGATTTTGATCCTTATGGGATACAGAGTAATGCCTGGACATTTCATCTTTGGGTCCCTCCCCATGTACCGCTGGTTCTCCCTTCCTTCTAGCCTTGAGGAATAAGTATCCCAGAAGCATGTGGTGTGTCGTAGAATATTTTCCCATCCATGTTAGGCATTCAAATATCATGCCATGTGTCCCCCATTTCAAAAATCTCATATTTTATCCCACGTCCTTAACACATGACGTTAAACTGGACGACATTTCAAGAACTATGTATGGATTGATTCCCATAAATATGTGATACATATGAATTCCCAGACTTATTTTCTTTAGGTCCTGCACCAATTTCCCCATTTTTTGTTTAACGGCCAGAAATTACTTTTTTTGAGTACCTAGCATAATGTGGACTTCTTTCATCCCCATTCACATCGATTTTAAAATGGACTCATTGAATTCCTCCTTTAAGAATATCATCCCTTCATCTACGTCATTACCATATGCCATTAAACTACATGAAATTCTAGATCTATGTGTGGCTTGAGTATTTCCCTCACATGATATATTAGAATTCTGGGGATTTTTTCCCCCGGGTCCAACACATGCTCCACAAATTATCTCTTTTTTTAGCTCCTCAACCATGATTCTTATGGGATTATAGGGTGTGGCATTTTGACATCTTTTTTCCCATTCACATAGAGTATATAATAGTCATTCTATGTACTCCCCCATATGGGATTTTCCCATTCAACATCGTCTTTACCAAATGAGGTTAAACTGAACGGCATTTCATGAACTATGTATGGCTTGATTCCCATCCTTATGGGATATGTAAGACTGCCTCGGGTCCAGCCCCATGTCCATCAAACTATTTTTCCCCCTTCCACCACTCTTATTATCATTTATTCTTCTCTTAACAGGGGGCTTCAACCTCTGTTACACCCATAAATGAACCCACACTCTATGAGGTTTAGGACATAGAATGTTGGATTCTGCATGGAAATGCTTTTGTTCAATTTCCATCCTTCAAGAGTCCCTTTATAGGGATTTCTAGAATCTTTTATATTCAAAAGGACCCCTAAATTTTATGTATTATTAGTCTTAAGAATCACCTACTATTTCAGTACAATATCCTGGAAGATATTTAATGACATTTGAAATTGGTTCCACACTGCGAATATGGTTTGTGATTGACCCTCACTTGTTTATTCCCATCCTAGGTCACACTGTATGGATGTTGAACTTCGAATATGGTAATAAGTTATCCTCCATCATTACGCAACCACCATTATTCCATGATTATTGGTTTCATTATTCACATACCTTCCCATTTCATCATGTTCAGGTAGAACTTTGACACCCTCAGTGTTATCCCCCCCATGCACCATTGTGCACTAAAAGGGAAAACAGGTGTCTTAGGGTTATCTTTGACCCTGCTCCTTCATCCCCTATTCTGTGCTTCCATGTATTGTAATGATATTATCCACCGTTTTTTCCACCCCAAGAATGGCTCATGTGGGATTAGGGATTTGGGTGAGGTTTATGTTTTTATGTAAGATTCGCACTGCTTTTTTGTTAGAACTCTACAACCCTAAAATAGGATCTATTTAACACTAATCTAGGTATCATAACTTTAAACTATGTGATTTCTCATAGAAATTTGTGTTGTAGAACATAATACTTTTTCCTCCTTCTTGTCGGGTTTCCTTATGGCATCACGTCACATATTGATTCTTCATGAATCATCCCCTATTGTTTCGATCTCTAAGACCTTTAAACTAATACCTTTAGTGTCCCAATTTTCATGACATTAGACTACGTAATAACTACATTTTCCCAAGCCTGAGATGGTATTATTCTTTATGATGTGGTCCATTTTACATAACATCATCATGAACCATGAGTGGATTGATTCTGATACTCATGGTATAAGTAGTGAGGCGTAGACTCTTCATCTTATGGTTCAACAACAACCCTTGCATATTTCTGGCCTATTCGCCCTAGCCCCCCTTTCAGGAATGTATGGTGTAGTGAAGACCTACATGGTACCCATTCATATCGGGCTGGGTACCTAACCACACATTTCTCTTATGTATTTCCCAGGTCCTTAAATACAGGACATTGAACTGTGACCACCACATGGATAAGTTCAGTATTCCCCATAATAATTATGGGATGCTTTAGTTTTTTCATCAGAGAGGATTACCCCAACTGTAGTTGGTTTCTAACCATGTTGTGATTACATAACATTGTTTCACTTTATTCTTGTACATATGGGATACTTAGAGACACTTGAACATTTATTCAATGTGTCCATCCCTAGGTTTATTGACCGTTTAGTCCCTTTGCTTCCATCAATTTTCCAAACTCTATGCCCTTAAACTAGGAGCCCCTAGTCGATGTAACATGCCTTTAAACTATTGGACATGGTCCAGGATTTAAGGCCTTATACTATATACAACATAATGGTCATATGATGATAAGTTTTTCTATATATCATCCTCACCATATTACACTAAAAAATGCAGTTATCATCCTCTCTACATGACATAAACTATTGAGCATCCTTATCCCTCTATAAGAAGCCTTGTTTGGAGTATATTCGTTCTCTGTTTAGATTGATATGTTCACCATATGTACTTTCATCACGATTGTTTAATTTCAATAGTTTTTTAATTTATTCAAAAAACACTTCATTCAATCACTATGCTTTGCATCCTTTCTTTTTTAGATCCTCATTCCCATTCACATTTGAAGGTGCCCTCTAATGGTTTGGATGCTTGGCCTTATGGATCACCTACCATCATGGGTCCATGTTTCGGAGGACATTAGAGGACCCTTCATGTTTCTCCATGTGTTTTAGAATATTTTCGGTGGTTGGACATTGTTTTCTTGTTCACATTTTAGGCTAACATGTTTTGGATGCATTGTTTTGAATTTGGTCAACAATTACCATCCATTATCATACCAGCATCATTTTGTTCTGAATTTTTGGTTTCTATATTCCCACATTCCACTATCCTTCATTTGAATTTATTTCAATGTCCCTACTTTTATCCCACTTGTGCACTATAGCATATTGGGAAAGGGAAGACTGACTATTTTGATAACTCTATTATCTAACTATGACCACCTCTCATCTATCTTGGAAACTCCGAGCAGTCATTTAGACCCATAACATCAAGTGATTGTTTAGAATTCTCATATTAAAGGTGAATAATTATGTGCTCATCCCTTGTTTCTCACACCGGCTATGATCCACATGTGCCTAAGGATTAAACTCTAGTTATTTAACAAATACGATTGAGATGCAATAATTCAAGTATTTAACAAGACTCATGCACATAACCATTATAAGAATGCAATCATGAACATATATTTGTCAGTTCATATAAATTATAGCCCCCATGGATTGATCCCATAGATAAGTGAGTTGTACTCTTCAATAGAGCATCCCAGCTCCACCCCTCTTTGGATTGTGGCCTCAAGGATTTGTTGTCGCATGCTAAGCTCCCTCTCTTATATAATGGCTAAAGGGATTAGTTCATCAACCATAATCTGTTCCCAATATTCATCACCTCGAATGTTATCCATATCATATGATGATCACCTCATCTACTCCTTACCCTCTACCAAATGTTCCTTCAATCATGATACAATTTCCGATTGTGCATTGATGAAGGTAGTGTGTTCATTCACCCACACCAACAAGCATTGGATTTCTCGTTCAGCCTCATGAAGGTTCTTGATATTGATATACATCCTCCACTACTAGATGACATCAATACAATGTTTTTCTTCGTGTATTTTCTCTACCATGTAATCTCGACTAAGCATATGAAGGATTCATGCATCCAATCCTCTAGTGAATAGTTTTCCCAACCTGGAATAATGTACCCCCATTTGTTTTACCCAATCTTTTTGTGGGGTTTTATTGATGAATTTCTTGGTTAGTTTCCATGACCAGTGATGGAAATCCCTATTATCCTACCCATTGGAAGCAATATCATAGATCTATTATTGGTTAGGAGGTTCATTTTTGGGGAATTCCTATATAAATTAATCAATAGGGTTTTCCTCTGTAATCATATTATATATGTTGGGATCCCTACAACGCAGTTGGCCTTCATCACTAGATCCCACCTCAATATCTTCCAGTTCCATCCCATAGTCACCATACCCATGACTGTAGCTAAAATGATTTTTTTAGCTTAGACATCCATTTCCATGAAAATCAGTGTTCCCCTCAGGAGAGGAGCGCCATGATCACCATCCATCATCCCTAGTTTATCCCATAACGTTTGAAGATCTGTTCAGATAGAAATACATAAATGTCAGTTGGACTAGATCAAGGGACAACATTGAAGATTTTGTGAGGGAGAGGGATTACAGAGATAAAATAACAGGACTCTCTATTGAGTTGTTGTCTTCAGAACCCCAAGATGTGGCCCCTTGTATATGGTTAGAATCTTTGAAGGTTTTGTAAGGGTCACCTTGGTTATCGCAGTCCTACTAGATTATTCACTCCCCATCATCCTAGGTGTAGAACCCGATGCTACATCAACTATTTTCTGGGAATGAGGTTTGTATATAAGGTTCTTCTGTCCAGGAAAAATGCTAGTGGATAAATCTTGGATGACCTAAGTAAGAGTCACAACATAATGGTTTGTTGATTACCTCAAATGTATCAGAATGATCTTCCTAATATGAGGTTGAAAGATCATCTTTCACCAAAGGGCTCCCTCTATTAGCCTATTTTCCCCATGATGACCCCTCAGATTCATCAGGTAAAAGAAAATATTCCCTCAACTTAGTAGTACACAGTTGGGGTTAGACAGTTTGATTGACCAATACTTTCACCACAATCAATCATTCGACATGGAGTACCCTAAGAATGCATGATGTCCTCCATCATTGTGATGTATTTCTATCCATTAGTATGAGACACCATAAATTAAACCTTGGAAGGTCCAATCTATGAAATATCCATCCCAGGATGGTTGAGTCTGTACCACATCTAGGAAGGATAGAGAATTTTTTTTTTGGAATCCCATCTATCCCAAGCCTTCAGAAAAATAGTGTCCTCAAGCATGTCAAGGTGGTGCAAACACATCCTAAGATCGTGAATGGATATATTTCTAAACCCCTTTAGTGGCCTCCCTTTATATCTGATATTCTCATCTAGGATCACTGAGTCATCAACTGCTGCTTGCCTCCCACTCAGGGAAGTCCCTTGAGTTATTTGACTTGTCACTACCACAATCCCACCATGATGGCATGTTCATTACATTTAAGGTTAAGGATGCACCCCATAATCATCAAAAAATCATTTATTTAATTTTTTCCCTAGGTAGGATTCCTTCTTGATCTGGTCATATTCTTTAACTAGCTTGTAGACAGCTATGGCTTGTGGAAACTCATGCAGAATGTTTTCGTCCTCCCGTGTAAACATGAGACACATCTGCCTCATCATGAATGTATTATCTTCATAGAATAACCCTAGGTTGAAATTTGGGGTCAATATATATATACGCACCTGAAGTGACTTGTAAAGTGGTGCGGGGTATATGGATCAAAAAAAGTGCTAGTAGTTGACATGTGCTACCAGAAGATATGCCCGATGCTCCTCAGTTCCCTAGACATCGTTAGTTAATACCTATTTAGGTAGCAGAAAATGATTGAGGTTGAATTCATACTCCTTAGAGACACTATTAATCACAATCAGTGGAGTCATATTGGTCAGAATGCTCCCCACCACGTTTAGGATGGTTGGTCAGAAGTCTGATCTAGGGGAGAATTTGGGTTCAGATATACATAGACGCACATGGGTGCCACTATCCATCAAAAAAAATTATTGCCCCACTCACCATTTGTAGCCTCTTAACCAAACTAATGTGGCATGACACCTTATAATGTTTTACCAGCACTAGGATACCAATGTTGACATTTTCACCCCTCACTAGCATGGATTCCAAAACAAATGTTCTTAGTTGTATGCCCATGTTCGGATCCCTGACTGGAAAAATCTAGCCACAAATAAGTGAACAGATAAATCCATCAATCCAAACCACTAGTTGTTGTTCGGTGTTGACCCTATACCCCCATATCTTCCTATAGCTATCCTACATAATTTTCTAGTATTATTTTTTCTATTGTGTTGATCTCCCTTGTGATATATGGGAGGCCTTACTAATAGCTTTTTAGGG
Source organism: Viscum album (assembly GCA_963277665.1). Taxonomy (NCBI): domain Eukaryota; kingdom Viridiplantae; phylum Streptophyta; class Magnoliopsida; order Santalales; family Viscaceae; genus Viscum; species Viscum album. The sequence continues at coordinate 642,862,187 of OY728125.1, read as the reverse complement.
ACCTCCTCCCCTTCAATGGAATTGTTTGGTTAGAAGATTATGAAATGTAAAAACCCCATCTTGAAATGTATGTCCCTCATCTTCTACATGTCACTACCCAACACCAAGTCCATCAGTTCCTTTTCAATCCATAACATCTTCCCAGATCCTACAATATGTTATTTATAGGGCAGAACTCATCATACATCACTCTATGAAGAGAAATCCATGATATCATATAGAGATAGCAAAGGTTGGTGCTTACCTTCCCATGATGAAGATGAAATATGTTGGTTATCCATGGCCAAATTCTTAGAAACTACTGAATCATGTGTTTGTTCTGGTAGATATGGAATTGGTATGGCCTCACAACTTTATATAGTCCTTCCTTCTTCATCTCTGCCTCAGATTCCTCACAGGATGCACGAACCCAAAAGACATAGACCTAGTCAAATGTGAAGTTCCCACCATGGGGATGGTCTTAATAATCAGTCAACCCATTTTTCGGGATCCTTAAGGCTTCCTTGAATATGTTTTGGTACAATGGGTGATATACTTTAGGCTATAGTGCCTTCACATCAACATATTTCACATTGTTTTATAGGCATTCAACATTGACTGGCATGTTTTCCTCCCATGTATGACCATCGATAGACCTGAACCAATAGAGTTGTAATGGCATACTCTTGAACCAATATGTTGGTTCATCCCTACATGCTTTATGGATGAGAAATACATCCCTCAGACCGAAGCCATATAGTGGAAGTCTCTTGCACAAGGGATATTTCTTTTGGAATTTAGATAGAAACATCACCAAGGACTTGTGATCAAAATGGATTCACACATATTATGTGACCCGTATCATGTCCTTCATTTTATCCCTTCATGTATCACACTAAAGGACCTCCCACTTAGCTTCATTTTTTGCCATTCCATCCCAAAAACGTTGGAATTTTTCTTGTCAGATCGTAGAGCTCGATCGTAGAGACCAATTAAGAGAGTAGTCGTAGAGCTACCTCATAGAATGCATTCGAAAACTGAGACTCATAGAGTGCACGGTCATAGATCCTGAGGAATCACTCCATGGTGATTATATAAAAGGGATTGTGGTGCACCAGTTCAATAAAAAGTTATTGCGCAGTCCAGATCCGTAAAACCACGTTCGCTAGGAGCGTTCATGGAGTGCTGGAGATTCGTGAATCAATAGCTCAAAACAAGAGTTTTCGAGGAGTGATATAGATAATATATGGGTCTTCATTCCCTATATGTATGAGATGACTCCCTAAGATTCATGGTTCTCTTGTTCACGACGTGCTTCGTGGTGATCTCAACCCGCGCTCTGCCAACCCGCATCGAGACTCTGCTTCTCGGTCTACCTAATTTTGGTGATCTACCCTCAGAATCAGACCCTTGTTTTCAACATGGATCCAATTTTGAGAGGGGGAATATTTTGGAGCCAAAATCCATGTCTTGAAGTAAATTAGCAAAGGAACAATAAAAATTTACAAAATTTTCCACCCCATAATGCTCCTCCACAAAGCCTCAAGAATCTCAAAGTTGTGAAGCCACCTAGATGATGCCTCTGTGAACATCACAGAGGAAGTGACTGAATCCTCTATGAGTATGAAGAATATAAAAATACTTGGGGGCCTTTAATACTATCACTAAGGGAGTGAAGGAGTCTTCTACGACTCCATGAATCTTGACCAAACGACCTCCAGTTTAAAAATTCATATTTCTTTGTGGCGTGCCCTCCGCACATTGCCCTCTGGTGCCTATAAATACCCATCACCCTTCACTCTAAAGAATCAAAACCATGTACTTTCACCATCTATGCTCTAAATTCACGAAGCACTCTTTTCTAGGAGATCCATCATGAAAATGAACCATCTGAGGTATTTATGCATCACAAATCCACTTTTCCTTTTCTCCATTTTATATCTTCTTCAGGTAGGGATTCCCTTCATGAATCCTTTTGGACATCACAAAGGAAGAAGACCCATTTGGGTACATGGAACATTGTGAAGAACTTAGTATTCATGAAGCACCCTCCAAGGACATGAAGAATATACGCCTAGGATGGGTCGCTATGATTCGTGATGTACCCTCCTTCATGACGGCCCTTCACATCAAGAAGCTCCATATCTTCGTGAAGACCATCTCTTCAATTCCTTATTCTTCATAAACCCCGCTTATTTGTGGACCTCCAGGTAAGTACATAGTGATTTTATGATCCACCAAGTGGTTCTTCATGTTTTTTTTCTTTCCTCATGGATATTCACATTGGCACGCCAACGGCAATTTCTTCTTCAAATATCCACACTAACATGGACCCTCTAATGGATCACATCACAACCTTGTTAAACTATGTAATTTGTGGTGCCTTTCCTTTACTAAGGGATAAATATCTCCAGTTACGTATATCCTAGGGGTGAGGATTGAATCCGAATAATATGAGTTACAGGACATTAAACTGCCAAGAAACCCCACTTCCTTAACACACAATGTTAAACTGTGTTCACCAGAAAAGTGAAAATACCTGAGAGGAACCAGAAGTTCATGGGTACCAATGCCCTCCCACTCCTCATCTCTCATTGTGATTTTTCTCCATGTGTTTCACGAGGATCCATTGTGTACTCCATGACACCCCTTGTTAGAGTTCTTGATGTGTGGTGGTCTTATCCTCCTCATAAATCTGAACCCCTACTTGCGATTCCCCTTGAAATAAAACCTTTTTTATACTTTGGGGATGTTTCCATGCATAAGCCACGCATCACCACTCATTCTCACATCTCTCATGACCCAAGTGGCTGGTCCCTAGTTTCCTCTGGTTTCTCACAATGAGAATAGATCACGTGATCTTAGAGTGGGAATCGGCCATGAAATTATCTATTGGGATTCTATCCATCTATAAGCCTTGCATCACCTCTTGTGATCGCATATCTCATGACACAATGTTCAGGTCCCCAGCTACCTCTTATTTCACACACCGAGCATAGCTCACAAGAGCATAGAGTGGGCATCAACCTTGACATCCTATTTTGTGATCATAATTTTGTGTAAGCCCCATTCCCCCTTTATATCGAACTATGTAGACATTGATACTTTTCCCTTTCAATAATGGTACGTCATAATCCTTCAAGAGGTTCAAGACCATCATCCATTGGTCCTGAACACTTTCAATCAGTTCTCCTACATCCCACATGATGTTAAATTGTATGCCCCTTTCGTCACACATGATGTTAAACTATATTCTTACGAACTATGTGGGTTTTGATCCTTTTATCCTAGATAGTGTACATAGGAAGCCTCCCTATGTTTCAACCCCAAACACTAGAAAACATTGGATTTCCAGTGTTTTGACCCACATCTATGGTTCGCCCCTTAGTGGTGTCAGACCAGATCATAGGCAGCTAACCATGATTAAGCCCCATATTTAGTCCATACTCCTACAACCATGATTTCCCCCCTTATGATGGGCTTCTGACCACGCATCATCCCCCTCATGTATTAAGGTTGTTGTCCTTTGTGTACACCCTGATACTATACCCCCATATTATGAACAACACAGAATTTGATCTTTTCCCTTTTTGAGAAAAGTACGTAGGAAGACTCTATGAGGTTCAAGCCCATCTCCCAGGTCACATCATAGTCCTCCACTACAGCCTTCGTGTCTCAGGAAGACCATTCCTTAAACTATTGTTTCAATTTACTTCAGACCCCCATCAACTCGTCCATTCTTATGAGCCACCTCTTCAGGTGACTCATCACCGATATCCCAAACTATGTGTACTTTGATTCCATTACCGCTGGGATACATAAGAAACCTTTTTTAGGTTCAATTCCAATACTGATATCTTCACACTAGTCCTTTATTACATCCCCATTCATTATTTCCTTCAACAACTCACATATATCCATCCCAATCACTTTCGGGCCTCCACATCCAAGTGAAATCTTGTCATCCATGTGTGGATCTAACCATGTGTAATCCACATTCACTTCATCGCTCTTTGTAGCACCTGGGCTACTAACCACACATAATCCCCAACACGCTTTCCAGTTTTTGTTAAATGTGTACACCCTGATCCCATTAACACATTCGAACTACATGGGATTTGATCCCTGCCTTCTAAAAATGGTATTTAGGAAGCCCCTTTGTGGATAAATAACTTCCAATAGTAAACCATGGTGTCCCCTTTTTATGGACCCATCCTCCTCTTTGATCCTCCCTTTGAGGTGTCAAAATCATTCTTCACAGTTTGATAACATCCCCTTTGCAAGACACACCACCCTGTGTCCATCCTTATTGTGATTTTTGACCAATCCATTTTGTAAGCATTCTAGTTATCCCTCCTATGTTAGTACCAATCTTATCCACTCTCATCAGTGTTACGATCAGCCCGATCCATCTAAACTAGACGTTAAACTCACAACATACACTTTGTTAAAAATTGGAAGCCATGGAAAACAATGGAGACAAGTCTTGGGAATATAATTCTCATCTTTTGACATATTATTCCTTAGTATCTGAACCCTTTATAAGAACTCTAATAAGGGAAAATTTAGATGTACTAATGTTTCAGTGCCCAGACATGTCAGAGATGCTTCAATGTTACTTCTCTCTTACCTGAAGGTTGCTTCCCTAAATTATCCCCTTTGAATTTCATGGAAGAATAATTGTAATTAATAGGTTTTCATGAAGATATGTAACCCAGAAAAGTTTCACAGACAACATCTTAATCTGAGGGGAGACCCAGACTAGGCAATGAATTCTGAGGAGGAATCCATTAAAGGAGGTACTGACATTTCATTATCTTATTTTGATCAAGGAGAAGAATTCTATGGAGAAGTGATGAATTCCACCCTTCTTTGGAAAGTGGTAATGCGTGGAAACAATTAGCACATACTCACTAACAAAGCATGCCCCGACAAAATCATCAAAAACAATCTAGAACTGATATCTTCGTGTCACTTCCTCACATCCTTTATAGAATAACCATCTCCAAATCTATGTAATGGAGTATGGTTAGATGAATTAAGAACTCCTTATATCATAGCTTTTGTACGGAGAAATTGCTTCATTTCATTATCAAAACAAGCTAGATTGACTTATAAAACCTTTGACCAAAAATGAATAAGAATCCCGCACTCTAAATAGAGACCCTTAGATGAATCATTCATGAAATACCTTGGCTCATATTGTACAAGATAAAAAATGATACAATATAACTACATCACCATTTTATCACCATAATGTAATCTATAATTTTCCATCCCCTTCTTTACCGTCGTTGTCCTAGAGAAATACTGACAGATGAACAAAAAAATGAATAAATCACAACTAAGATCTTCCCAAGTATTATTCGGAGATACAAACATCCACCATTTCAAATGATAAAATTCAAGAATAATGGTAGAAATAATAATATTTAATGACTCAATAAACTCAAGTGAATCAAAGATACCTTCCATTTTTTTCATCCACTCTTCCACTTCAAGAGGATCCACATGAAAATAATAGGGAGGTGGACTCAAATTTAGAAGCTGAAGAACAAAAATAATTAGGTTAATAAACTAGAATAAATTCTAATGTGGAACCACCCATATTCACACCATGAACATCCATCAAATATTTATGGGGGAGAACACTGAGCAATGGGAAAACCAATAGCTTTATCAAAACCAACTCACTAACAAGAGTTATCAAACACAAATCTCTAGATAAACATTAGATAAAAATCATAAAAAGAAGAACGAAAAATTCACTAGACCTTTAAATCATCTTAAATTTCTTTCTCAACACACATTGAAGAGAAAAATACTTGGTGGGTTTCACACTCACCAATGGTATTCCTTAGAGTCTCAGTCACATGCACATTCTCATGCCCCCTCAGGCACCCTTCACCCATGCCATACTGGGAAATCCTCCATATATATATATATATATAAATTCTTTTGAGTAACAATGATAATACCCAAGGCCACAATAAATCATTCCATTTAAAATTTCCCAAAGATTTTCAAATTCCACCAACAACCAAATCAAAAACCATTACATTTAAAACATTTTCCAACAACTCAACATATCTCATTCCATCAACAAACATTTGATCCAAAACTCACAACTTTTAATTTAAAACTCATTCCAATAAAACCATTAAATTTCAAAAAAAATCCCATAATCCCCATGTTTTTAGTATAAAAGTCTGATCTCATTAAATACATTTCATTTTATCCCTGTAGGTCATTTTATGAAAATTCATTTTTATAATGTCTTCCAAAAATATAAATCTAAAAATCCTTTTTCCCAAAATCCAAAATCCAACCATTACTAATAAAACCACATTTTTACAATTCAAACACAAGGGTTTTTAAAATAATCTTCTAAATCAATGAAGACTCTAGGAAACTCATAAGGGGAAAACTTGTGTCTATATGTGACTTGGCCATATTGTTGGAGGCCATATTCCAAACACACAACCATCACTGAGATACTTCTTGGAGTATACCATAGGTTCCACATGGATTTTCATTCCCTGAAATGTCATATATAGAATTATCCAAAATCACTTTACATATCCAAAAAACCATGAAATACTTAAAGACCAAAGAAACTAACAAAACTTTACAACCCATAGAATCCCAAGAATTAGAATGAGAAAGTGTTATTGATGCTCTCCCCACGCATTCCTCTAGATTACCAAAAATACTACTCTATGTACCTTGGCATCCCCAAGTAACAAAGGGAACTCTGAAAGGAGAATTACCTTAAGTTCCAACCACCTCCCATTCAATTATTTCATGACCGAAACCAGGTTCACCATGAACCAGTCACCCGGGTCGATCTATGGCATAGTCCAAAGGTTATTCTCGATCCCTATAGGATAGAAACTAGTTCCAGGAATCAATAGAGTACAAAATGTTAATTGTTTTTACCAACAATAAATAAAAAAATAAACCCTAAAAAGAAACCAAACAAGACAATACATAAAAATACTAAATGGAACATCATTTATGAGGCTAAAAGGTACGACAAATATACAATAAAACCAACCATACAAGATTAGTACCCAATATCCATGTGACCCCACATTACACTCTCCAAAATAATGATCAACCATCCCCCATGTCAGTCGATCTCAAGCTAAAACCCATAACCAAGGCTAAAAAAAGAAAAAATAGGTGTGAGTATTGAAACTCAGTTGGCTAGCTCAATAGTATATTCTGAATGAAATTACATTAAAATCAATGAAACATCAAAATAATGTTTTAGATACAATATATAATATTAATAATTTCTATAAATTTTACATAATAAACAATCGTTCATTTACCTACTTCATTTACAAATCTGGTTCTTTAGAAAAAGTGAGACATTAAAATTTCAAGGGGAAGGTTATGCTTTCTTTTAAAAATGGGACAAAATAATAAACAATATTTTTATTTTAGAAACTTTTTTCATAATAATTTATACGAAAAACCATCAATTTCATTAAAAAACATCACACACAAGAATACAAAAATCATTACATAATAACAAAAATTGAAATAAACACACAAGTGTAGCCAAGTATCTCATTCACCAATATAAAAAGCTATGTACTAATAGAAATGTGTGAACCTAGTAGATCATGAATAATCTAGAACTTACCAATACATGAGACTCATACCAAGAAGCATGCCTCACATGATGAAAATCAAAGAACCCTTAATACTTACATTGATTCCTACTTAGGACAGAACAGGAGGAAAATCCCATAGTAATAAAACCAACATATCCACCTACTATGGGACGCCAAATTTTTCTTAATCTAGCCAATGGGACAATAGTTCTCAAAATATTCACACATTTTTCAGGATCCCGTGTCTCAATTATAATGTGTTTGAGCCAACCAATCCCTACCAAGCATCCAATAACATGTTTATATGATAATAATTCAATAACATACCTCACCCAAAGTCACCCCAAGGATCAATTCACATGATAAAAGAGAAAAGAACTAAATGATTCTATACCAAGGCACTCTCATTATCAACATGGATCACAAGGATACCCTAAAGAGGTATCCCATACATTAAACATAATAAATTAATGAGAATCACCAAATGGTGGTTTTCATACTAAAAACATTCACCATTTTCACTAAGTTTCCAAACAGTCCTTTAATCATTTTCCGCACAACCATCACCTTAAAGAAACCAAGTCCACCTTTAAAAATGGGTGTAACCACACCATTTTCCATTTCAAAAACATTTATAAAACTCTTTTATAAAATTCCCATAACACTTTAATTAAAAAAACCATTTTGATAAAAATGCCACGCATTCCACTGTCCATCATCACATCCCAGTCCACAATGAAATCCAAATACAAATTTCATTTAAAACCAAATCTACCACTAAACACAATTCAAGGAACCCAAATAATCATTTCACATATCAAAAATATTTTCGCATGGCCTAATAATTCTTCATTTTTAATAAAAATCAAGAAATATCTAATATGGAATTTAAATTAACACTTGTTCTATAACATTTAACAAAACAATTCAATTTTACACTAAATACGTAAAAAAATATCCACTTTTCACATCAACTAAATGTATCGAGGATAAAATATCACTAATTAATAATTAATGAATGTGAGAAAGGAATGAAACCAATTAATGATAAATTAAAAAGGGAAACCTAAGGAAAAAGAGAGACGAGGACAACCCATTTGATTCAGGTGAAGAATCACTAAGAAATCACTTTGAAATCCCCTTTGAGTAGATTAAATGTTCCAAAATTCTCCATTGGAGTCATGTAAATCATCATATTTTTAGTGGGGTTTCCAAGGGAATAATACCCACATAAAAATGAAGGATATAATACCAATATACCCTTTCCCGGGTGGGGCTACACAATTAGTTCACATGGTTTAACCAACTGTGCGCAAACTGTGCAATTTCCCACTTTTTAGTGCTACACGGGCTATACACATAGTTAAACTATGTGAATCCCTTCACACATACCTACATGATTAATATAACCATGTGACCTAGAAGTAGGCCCACCAAATCATCATTTTCACCCAGAAACTCATTTAACTCAAGGGGATAAACCATCAAACAAATACACCCCATAAAAAGGTGTCTCTATGGGTTTTACAAACTCATTTTCCAAGACCTATCATCATCCTAACTTTCACACTAACCACAAAAAGTTCCAAATTCCTCCAAAAAACTCCAAAACATAAAATTTAATTTTGGAACACCTGGAACTCAAGAGAAAAACAAAGATCCAAATGATAAGTCTGAATAATAGATAAAAAGAAAAATTTTGGTGTCACTATTCTACCCACCATGATGCTTTCTGCCCCTAGAAATCCACAAGAAATTCTAGTTAATCGATCATAGACTATGGATTTCAACATCATCATAATTCAGAATCTCCAAAAAAGGACATCTCAACCACATACAAACAATACTCAATAATATTTCCAAAAATAAATCAATAATATCAAACCACATCCCAAAAAATGATGGAAAAACTCATCCTATAGCCTCAAAAACCATGCTTCAAAAAAACTATTCAAGAAAAATGAAACAATTCTAACATTTACCCACTCCAGACGAACTCTAAATTTATATAGCCTCAAACATAACCACATGCCTCCTAGACAATCACCGAGATCAACAATGAATTATCAAAATGGAATCCTAAATGTCCTTCCCACCATGAGATACCAACTAACACTGGTCAATAAAAAATTAAACACAGGACATCACAAGTCCCACCAAATATGGTTACAAAGAAAATAGTAATAGCCTTTAGTGTGCCCACTCCCGAATATAGGGTACAATAACTAGGTCAATGTTCCGTGCACCCTTTCCATTTTTCAGACTCTGTGAAAAGATTCACTCCCAAACAGATGGTTGGAGCTCTAATGTTTGAAGCATCAACTGCACCATAGTCAAGAGATAATAACCCCAAAATGGAACATGCATCATCTGGTTAGATTAAAAAAACCTGAATTTCCAAATGGAAAACCACAAATTCATTGAAAAAATTATCCTTTTAAAATACATAAAACATTTCACTTATTTTCTAAAAAAATAAGACAATACTGAAAATGATTCTATAATAAAAGAGCCCTTTAAAAATTAAGGAAACATACAATATGAAAAATTTAAATGAGTCCCCATAAAGCAGAACACCTTTGTGAAATGCCTATGTGACGATTTCTAGAAATATCACGACAAAACCAATGCAAGTGACCTAAGAATCCACAAGAATGAAAGGGCCATAGAGTAAATGTGCATGATAGAATCTAGTGACCTTTATTACCGCACTGATGAAACAATAGGACATCAAATTAAAAAGGAGTTGATGAAATATCTTGAGGCATTTTATTCGATGACCAACAATGAAATATTTGTGTCGCTTCCCCACATCCGTTATAAAATTAATATAACCACTTACAAGGAATATAGGAAGGGTAGATGCATCAATATCTCATACTAGTATAGATTCATCATTGAGATATTTCTTCTTCAAATCGCCATAATAATCTAGATTGACTTATAACACCTTCAACTATAAACCAAGACAAAACCCGCACTAAAAGTCATGAGCCTCTGAGGAATCGTTCACAACATACCTCGGATCATATAGTACTAGATGAATATGTATATGATATAACTCTATCATTATTATATCACTGTGTTATAAACAACACTTATCCATCCCCTTCATTACCTTCATCATCTCTGAGAAAAAACTGGTGGGTGAACAAATCCATGATGAACTACCAAGTAATATCTTCCTGGAGAAGATTATGAGTCACCAACATTCACCATTTCCAAGGATAACCTTCATGTATAATGGTATAAATCTTAACCATTAAAGAATTAAGAAACTCAAGTGAATCAAAGATCCCCTCAATTTTCGTCATCCACTCTTCCACTTCCAGAGGACCTACTTGACCATAAAAGCATAGTTGACTCAACTATCGATACTGAAGGAGAAATCCTTGGGTTGATCAATTTTAATTCCATATAATGGGGAACCACCCATAATCACACCATGAATGTACATTAAATATCTATGTGGTGAACCCTAATTAATAATACAACTAGAAGATTTATCAAAACCAACTCACAAACAAGAGTTTATAAACTGAATACATAGGATAATAAATACATCTAAATCATAAAATTAAAAACCAAAAAACCACTGGTTTTAAAAAACTCCATTACATTCCTTCTCAAAAAACATTAAAAAGAAAACAAACATGGAGGGTTGCACACTCACCAAGGGTATTCCTTAGATTCTCACTCAGATGTAGATTCTTGTGCCACCATGGGAATCCTTCATCTATGCAATATTGGGAACTCCTCCACTATTCTATATATATATATATAACCATTCATGTGAGACCCCATGTGAATAAAAAATTCCACAATAAATAATTCGAATTAAAATTGCATAAAAAACATCATATTCCATTGACCACAAAATCAAATTACCTTTTCATTCAAAACATTTTCCATCATCTCAACAAATAACATTCCATAAAAAATCAGTTGATTAAAAACCCAATTATTTTAATTAATAAAATAAAAAAATATCATCTTATTTCAAACAAAATTTTTCCATAAACCCCATTTGTTCATATATAAGTAAAATATCATTAAATCCTTTACATTGTAACCCAAGACATCATTTTAGGAAAATTCAATTTTATAATGTTTTACACAAACTTAATTCTGAAAAATAAAATTTCACACATTCAAAAATAAAACCATTAGCAATAAAACCACATTTTCACAATTCAAAAACAAGGGTTTTCAAAATAATATTCCCCATCAATGAAGACTCAAATAAACTCACAAGGTGGAAACCATTATCGATGGGTGAAGTGGCCATATGTCAAACACACCACAATCAAAAAGAGAATGCTATGGAAATTAACCTAGATCCACATGGCTTTCTAGGTGCTACAAGTTAATGGAGACCACTACCCCCAACTCCATTTTCATATACCAAACATCATGTAATCATTAAAGACCAAATAAATTAACAAAACCAGAATTCTCATTGAATCATGAGGATCAAAAAGGCCAAGAGTTCATGATTCTTTTCATGCACCTACCTATCATGTCCTGAAAATCCTAATCAATCTAATTTAACATATCCATGTAACAAATCATGACTTGGAAAGAAATTTCCTCTAATATCTAACCTTCCTTAATACAAATTTTTTATGAACCAGCCCCAGTCATCCCAAATCTATTCACCCGATCCAATATGTGGCATGGATCAAAGTGTGTTTTTGATCACCAAGGGCTAGTAACTAGTGTCGGGAACCAATAGAGTACACAACAGAAAAAAATTTCACCCAAGAAAAAATAAATAAGTTGAACATTAGAAAGAAACTGAACAAAACAATACGTAAATAATACCAAATGGGACATCATTTACTTACGGTTGAAAGGTAAACCAAATTTATAATAAAGAACCCAAAAAAGATAACTACATGATCTCCATGTGACCTAATGGGTACCTCTTCATCAAATAGATCAACCAGAACCCATGGCGATCAAAATCATCCTGAAAACCTGCAACAATGCAATAAAAAATGAAACTATAGGAATGAGTATTAAAACTCAATTGGCTAGCTTGATATTCTTTTACCATTTCAATTCCATTATTACAAAATAAACATCAATATCATGTTTATGATACAATATATAAAAGTAATATTTTATAAAAAAAATTACTTAAGAAAACAATGTTCCATTTTCAAAGTTCATTTCTAAAATATGTTCATTACAAAATTGGAAACATTAACATTTTAATGGGAAGGCGATGATTTTTTTTCAAATGTCGCAAAAGAGTATAAAACTCTTGTAATTTGTAATTTTGTTTCATAAAAAGTTATACAAACAACCCATAACTTTACAAGAAAAAACCATAGATGAAAACACAAAAATTATTACCTAATAGGGGGATTTAAAATAAACACAGAAGTGTATCTATGTATCTCATTAATCACTATAAGAAGCTATGTACTAATATACATGGGTGAGCCAATGAGATTGTGAATAATACCTAACATACTAATACATGAGACCCTTCCCTTGAAGCATGACTCACATAATGAAGATCAATATTTGACCACCCTAACTCAAGACAAACCAATGGGGTATCCATAGATATAAAACCAATATATCCACCTACTATGGGATACCAGCTAGTGCATAATCTAACCATTTCATCAATCGTTATTAGTAACTTATCTCACTATACCTAGTTCCCATGTCTCATGTATAATGAGGGTGACCCAACCAAATCCAACCTAACATCCAACCACAAGGATATATATTAATATTTCAACAACCCTCAACCTGAGTCACCCCAAGGATCGATTACTAATCCATTAGAGAAAAGAATTCAAGGAGTCCATGCCAATGAACTAAAATTATCATAATGGATGAAAATTACTACACCAAAGGGAAATACCATACATTAAATATAATCAAGGCTTGTGAATCACCCATTGTAGGTTTTAATAATAAAAACATTCACCAATTTCACTATGTTTCCAAACAGGCCTTAAACATTTTCCACAAAACCATCACTTTAAATGAACCAAGGCCGCTATTCAGAAAAGGGTGTAAGCACGCCATTTTCAACATCCAAAATATTTATAAAACTCTTTTATACTATTTACATCCCATATTCAATCCATGGAAATTTTGATTAAAATTCTAAGCGGGCCAAAGTTCGTCACTACACCACAAACCACAATAAAAACCAAATACACATTTCTTTTAAAATAAAAAAATATTTAAAAACACTTCATGTAAACCAAATAATCATTTATCATATCAAAAATATATTATCATGGCCTAATCATTCTTTAGAGGTCACAAAAACACATGAAAAATCCAACATGGCATTTAACCGAACAATCAGTGTGCAACATTTTAAAAAACAATTCTATTTAACACTATACAAGTGATGAATATCCTATTTTCACACCAAATAATATTTTCGAGGTTAACATATCAATAATAAATAATTGAATATGGTGTGAAAGGCATGAAACCGATGGGCCTTAATTTAAAAAGGGAATGTTCAGGGGAATCCTACCTCAAATCAATGGGAGACCAACAAAGCATGCATGAATTCACTCCACGAGGGTTCTAAAGGATTATGTTTATAATGCTAAAACCTAAACAAGAAACACCCCCAATTCATACCACCCTATAAATACAATGTATCCAAAAAATGGCCACTACAGTTACAAGAGGAAGGTAAAAGGGATGAAAACCAAAGGTGAGTGAGAGGGGAGGACTAACCTTTTGATCCAGGTGAAGAGTCACCAGGATATATCCTTGAAATCCATTAAGAGGGACTTATATGAGCCCAAATTATCTGTTAGAGGCATCCATTTAAAGGTATTTCGAGTGAGGTTCCCAAGAGACAAAACCCTAGTTAAATATAAGGATAAAATCCCCAAATACCCTTTCCTATGTGGGATTCCTGGTTATCTTGCATAGTTTAATAACAGATGCACAAACCGTGCAATTTACCATTGTCTAGTTCTATACGGGATGCACACATAAGATGTACACATATTTAAAACACATGTAAACCATGCAACCCAATGAACAATTACCTGTATGACTAAACTAAATGTGCTCTATAACAATATGACATAGAAAAATTCCCAAATAATCACCCTCTTCAATTGAAAACTCGTCTAACTAAAGGACATAACCCATCTAACAAACATATCCCATAATAATTTTCTACTAGGTGTAGATACCAAAGCCTAACATATATATAAATTTTATTAATTTTGTGGAATACTTAATAAATGAGGAAAAGATATGCTCGAAGACCATATTAGTTTTGTGTATTTGGAAACTCTGACATAATCATCTAACATGGAGAAAGATCTTCAAAATATCCCATAAAGATCTTCCCCTTTTTTCCCTAACTAAAACCTTTATTTATATCCTAGAGAAATGAAAACATAAAAAGGGTGGGATCAAATTATAACTAAGGGTAAAAATTGAGAACAAAAAAAAACCATAAAAATAAGAATGTAAAAACATGAACATAATGTTTAAATATCCAAAGTATGAGTCATGAAATAAATCATTGCAGTTCGTAAGGAGCAGATTATAAAGGAACATTAACCATAAAATTGAATTGGCGTAAAACATGGGATTGTGGAAAATAAATAAGCACAAATTATGATTTCTATAGTATCAAGGTAATTTATTCCAAGACCATCATAGTTGACAAATTCTACTACTGAATCGGGTTTACATGTCATTCCAACCATGTATTACTGATTAGGATTTACTTGTGGTTCCAGCCTTGTATTACTGAACCAGATTTACATGCTATTCAATTTATGTCAATCCCATGAGATATAAATCTTTACCAAATTTATTGGAGAGATATATAGGCCCCACACATCTCATAATGAAATCATTCATACATGTGCCAAAAAACCTTAAATCATTCATCATAGCAAAACCCATGAAATAAAATTGTATTCTTAAGAATCATTCCAACAAAATAAATATGAAATAAATGGGATTAATAAAAATAAATCAATCATAAATTGAATAAAATAATTGTAATAATAGGGATAGAAAAAAAAACTATGTCATCTTAGATGGAAAATAATTTTGATAAAACACTTGAACTTAATTCTTGAGGAAAATATACTTTCTTTTTAAAATCCTTTTCTTTTCTCAAAATGTAATGAAATTTTAAAAGAAAATAATTTAGTTTAAAATAAACTTGTAAACTTGTAGAGGAAGTGTCATGGAAATAAGGCATTATGAAGATGTAAAAGATCTTTCATGTCATATAACTTAGAAAAACATTCTCCTCATATTTTATCAAGAAAAGTCAAAAATTACCTCGTATGGTAAACAAAATAATGATTCATTTAATACCACGTAGTAAAATTAAAAAGGGGTGAAAATGAATTTAAATATACATATAATAATATTAAACAAAAATTAATTTTTTTCACAAACCTGGACATGGATGATAAATATATCCCTGGTAAATACTTACAAATAAACAATCTCAAATAAAAAAAGAAATTGGAAAATTTATCCCTTACCTTAGGTTGTATTTCTTCAGTATGTGTTTAAAAATCCTATATAGTTGGTTTAAACCTATTATTAACTAGTATCAAAGCCATAAAATATTTATGATATCATATATGATTCCCTTACAACATTATATTACTTGATCATTTGTCAATTATTTGTTAAATAAAATTTTTTGGTAATAATAATTTTATTTTTAGTACATGTTTTGAATAGTTTTTCTTGATATTATTAGGTATATCATGATTTAATTACTTCAAATATGTAAAAAATGATTGATATATTATATATACATACTATATATATATATATATATTAGATAGATAAATGAAATGGAATATAGGGTTCATAAAGACGGTAGGTAGTACATATGCATGAACAATGTTTTCATTTCCTAATTAAATTCAATGGAAGTAAGTAAATGACAAAAATATATATACATAAATATGGTTTAATTATTATTTTATATATTTCACTATTATTTATTATGTATACTTTATAATTATTCTTGAATAGTTAATGTGGAGAATGAATCTCATCGCGTCGTGGATACGGTAATCCACACATAGGTGTGAGCGATGATCTCATTCCCATAACAGTTGAATGGTGTTGAATTGGATGGTGTAACACCCCAGTTCCAGAATCCACCCAGAGTCACCCCGTACCCGGTTAGTCACATGGCCTCAAGCGCATTTCCCCAAATGCCAGAGGCTGCCGACTAGCAGTGAGGGCCTTGGGTGTGATAGTGGGGAAACTATGCCCTCATTGGCAGAGTACACAACGAAAGAGAAAAAAATAATAGCAGAAGCAGTAAAAAATCCATACACAACTAAAAAGCTGAAGACTAAATATGATAAAAAGCAGGAGCACATATATATATAGAAATGATGCATGATACAAATGTCACAATGTTGAATAGAGTACTAAACCAAAATACAAAAGAAAACAGAAAAGAAACTCCTCAGCATCGAAAGCCACGACTTGGTCCCATTCTCTCTAGCTCCAATGCAATCAAGTACCTGAAGTAGAAGGGTTCTTTCCCTTGTCTATAAATACAACAATATAAACTGTTTGGGCCCAAAAGCATGACCCAAACAGGGTGTGAGACTACATCCCAGTAGGCAACCACCCAAAGATCTGTTCCAAATAGTCAGTGAGTATATGGCAGGTAATAGTACAGTATGCAGTAAACAGTAGGTAGTAATAGGATAATACACAACAGTAAACAATCCATAGATCAACAAACAGCAGTGAATCAAACAGCTAACCACAAAGAAGAATCCCCTCTGGGAAGTACTCACAGCCATCCCCTCTAGTCCTATCCAAGAAGTACCAACAACCCTCTGGGTAGTACACTCAGCCTAGACCCTATGTTTTGGTCAAACGAAAATTTTAAGACTCTCTAAGGAAGCACGATTAGTAAATTATCCTTATAGTCTATGGTAGTTAGGGACTCTCTGAGGAAGATCACCTGGTCTAATCCCCTTATAGACCCAAGGTCTAGAGAATATCTGAGGAAGATCACTTGGTCAGCTCCTCCTATATCCTTGGGTCTATAATAAACTCTTTGAGGAACCACACTGGATCAATTCCTCCTATAGCCTGGAGTGGTTTAAGGAAATTCAAACAAAACAAGGACTCTCTTTGAAAGCTCACTCGGTCTATCCACCAATAGTTTATAAAGCTCAAGACTCTCTGAGGAAGCTCACTCGGTCTATCATCATGTAGTATATAATACCCAAGACTCTATGGGAATATCACTCGGTCTATTCCCTATATTCTATAATGTCCAAGACTCTCGGAGGAAGCTCGCTCGGTCTATCCCCTTATAGTCTATAGCACCAGGTTCTCACGGCCATGTTCCAGTCAGTGTATAATAATTCTATAAGGCCAAAGTAGTCCTAAAGAGCTACTTGGCTAACCAGTCTACAACATAACAAGCATGTTAGAGAACAAAACTATATCTTATGGTCACAAGGCATGGAATACAGGTATAACGGCCAAAGGCTTAACAAGGCCAAAATGTCATAAACAAAACAAGGCATGGTCAAAACATCCAATCATAATAATTATCCTCATACGTAACCAAATTACCTCTACACAAGCATAAAATCAAGGAAAGAAAACAAAAGGGGTAAAAAAAATAAACACACAATACCCCGTTCATGGGTATTGGTGGAATTTGCACATAAAACTCAAAGACTTTGAACAGAAAGGCACAAACCACCCACCTTGATGCTAAGAGGTTGATATACCTGAACCAAGAGGCTTGAATATCATTATAACATCATAGATCTATGAAAACTTCCAAAGTTATCAACCCGAAATAACTTGAGAAATAGGAGGAATTGGAAAACAAATCTCTAGCAGAAGGAAGATCCTACCACTGCGGTTCTTACCCAATCGACGATGGTCGATTCGGAGAACGGATGAAGGCTCGGGGGCTCAGAGCAGATTCGAGGAAGTACGAGATGCTCTTGGTCGAAGAATCTGGAGAAGAATATAGTTCTGGGGTTAAGATGCGACCCCGGTGCATTTAATGAAAAAGTAAAGTACATGGCGTGTACTTTTGAAGTACACGGAATGTACTCACCTTTTCTGTACACTACTTTTGGAGGCGTCCACATCACCCCTACATGGTTGTTTTCGTTGTCATGACACGACCTGCACACGGCCTCGAGCGGCATCAAAGTACACGATGTGTACTTAAAAAATTTCAGAATTATTTCTTTTCTCAAAAACTCTAGAAAAGGGGAAAACATATATGAAAAAAGGGTTCGGGTTCTTACAGAAATCCCCCCTTAAAGAAATTCATCCTCGAATTTCCCTAGAGATGTGTAGAAGAAGAAACCCTGAACAGCTCCAGCCACTACGATCGTACATTAGCCTCCCTCTCCCAAGTCTTGTCATGTACTCACCCGTGATTCCATAGCACCCATACCAGAGGAAGAGACCAGCCATTGAGAACCTTCGTACTGCAATCGAAAATACAGATAGGATGCTCCTCAAATGATGTATTCTCTTTGAGCTCAACCTCCTCAAATTGAAAGACATGAGATGGATCTGAAAAGTAATTTCAGAGATGAGAAACATGGAAGACGTCATGCATAGCCCGGTACCTCTCAGGTAACTGCAACAGATAGGAAACTAGCCCAACTCTCTCCAACAATTCAAACGGCCCGACGTACCATGGTCAAATCTTACCATGTCTCTGAATCCTCATGTGTCCCAACCTCGATGTGACATGCATGAAAACCTGATCCTAGACCTTGAACACTAGAGTTCGTCTCTTCTGATCAGCATAAGACTTCTGTCGAGACTATGCTATAGACATCCTCTTCTGAAAAAACACTATCTGTTCTGAGGTATACTAAACAAGATGAGGTAGCAGCAAAGCTGCCTCTACCGCCTCCATCCAGCATAAAGGTGATCAGCATGTCCTACCATACAAATCCTAGTAAGGTTCCATATGGATAGTCACATAAAAACTGTTGTTGTGGGCAAAATCCACAAGAGGTATATACTTCTCCCAAAAACCTTCAAAGTCCAGAATGCATGATCGGAGCATATCCTCCATCAGCTAAATCGTACGCTTGGACTGGCTATCCGTCTGGGGATGGTATGTTGTACTAAAAAGTACCTATGTACCCAAAGACTTCTGAATCCCCTTCCAGAACTGAGAATTAAAACGTACATCCCTGTCTGAAACAATGGAGTGTGGAACTCCATGTAGATGTACAATCTATCGGATGTACAACTGTCCCATCTTATCAACACTGAAGGTCTCCTTGATCGGAAAGAAGTGTGAAACCTTTGTGAGTCTATCAATGACAACCCATACTGTGTCATTAACTTGAGGAGACCTCAGAAACCCTGCCATGAAATCCATCGCGACATCATTCCACTTCCACTTGGGAATGGGTAACTGTTGTAGAAGGAATGTTGGTCGCTGATGCTCCTCTTTCACCTGCTGACAAGTGGAACACCTCGTGAAAAAACCATCAACATCTCTCTTCATACCTAGCCACCAATAATGGTGGAGTAGGTCTTGATACGTATTGGTGATGCCAGGATGAACTACCCAACACTACTGGAAAAATGACTTATACCCATAGTTTTGGGAACCGTGGGCTAGAGAGGCATCGGTATAGGGGTCTCAGCATATACCCACGGTTTTGGAGAACCGTGGGTATAGGTGAGTCAAATGTGGCACACTGCGCATTCCAGCATGGTACACACACAAAAACCCACGGTTTTCAAACCGTGGGGTATTTAAATTCAAAAAATACATGCCCAGTAGGTTTTGAAACCGCACCTACCACTGCGCCTCACGCCCATTCCACCCCATCGCACCAACCGAGATGCAATTTTTATTTCTTATATATAGATATATCTTCTCATATATATTAATATAATCAAAGTCGCATATTCCAAAAAATGCAGCCACTGGGTTTCGAACTCCCACCACCGGCTGCACTTCTCACCCGCACCCCAGGACGAACCAACCGAGCTGTTATTTTAATTTGTCATAAAGACATATATCTGCATATATATATTAATATAAGAAGTATTTAAATTCAAAATTCGCGGGAATGGGGATTCAAACTGGCATCTCATAGTGCATCTCAGCGTCTCTATTCACTGAGGTACCAACCAAGCTAACTTTTTTAATTTATATATAGACATTCATCTATGTATATATATTAATATTATCCGTGAAAAAATGTCTTCCCGCCAAATTTTTTCAGTGTCCCGCCTAATGTTTTTTCCCCGGCATAACCTGGAAAATCTATACCCACGATTCTGGATAACTATGGGTATAGGTCTTAAAAAACCCGAAATATCTACGTTTTTTAAGAACCGTCGGTATAGGTCTTCGCAAAATACCCTATACCCATGGTTTTCTCCAAAACCGTGGGTATAGGTCATAAAAGAAAACAATACCCATAGTTTTTGGCACAACCATGGGTATAGGTTCACATACTATCCCTATACCCACGATTTTGAAAACCGTGGGTATAGGGGTACTCTATACCCATGATTTTTTACAAAACCATGGGTATATACCTATTTTCCAGTAGTGCAAACTGAGTAATTAAAATCCCGCATCAGCAACTCGTGTATGTCTACAGGAACCCATACACATCCCTAGAAATGAAAGATCTCATCCTTTCCTATTGTCCATCCAGGAAGAGGGTCCTCTCCTAACACACTCTCCCGCAGGACAATCCCTTCTGAGTCTGATAGCTGCCTCATTCATACCCGAGCAAGAAGAGAAGAGGTAACAGTTATAGAAGAAAGAAATGCCTATCCCCATCTATCATGAACCTCCAAATGCATCTTAGAGAACAGATCCATAATATAACACTCACTAATGGCCTCCTGAACTGCATGAATCTAAGTTCTTCTACTCAACGTGTCATCCACTATGTTGCCTTTCCCAGGTGTATAGGAAATCTCAAAGTCAAAGGACTAAAGATACTCAACCCACCTACACTGTCTTAAATTCAGATCACGCTGAGTGAAGATGTACTTGAGACTCTTGTGGTCAATAAACACCACAAAGTGCTCTACCAGAAGATAAAGTATCCAACAGCATAGGGCATGAACTATAGCTTCCAACTCCAGATCGTTCGTTTGGTAATTCCTCTCATGTGGCCTTAACTGTCGAGACCCATAAGCAATGACTCCATCTCCCTTCATAAGCACATCTCCTAGCCCGATACCTGAAGCATCGCAGTAAATAGTATAGCTCTTTCTAGGATCTGGGAAGACTAGTATCGGAGCTGAATTCAACCACTCCTTCATCTCTTGAAAGGCTGACTCACATGAATATTGACCATAAGAACATCGCCCCTTTCTTGGTCAGACCTGTTAGTGGTGATTCTAGGCATGAAATGTCTTATATGAAATGCCTGTAGTATCCGGCCAGCCCTAGAAAACTCCGCACCTCAAAGACGTTCTTCAGCTACTCCCAGGAAACCACAGCTCTCACTTTCTCTAGGTCTACTGATGCTCCTGCCTCGGAGATAACATGACCCAAGAAGTGAATCTGGTCCATCCAAAAGTGGCATTTTGAGAGCCTAGAATATAACTGATGCCCTCTCAGTGTACTCAAAATGATATCAAGATGGGTAGCATGGTCGTGTCGAGTGTGAGAGTACACCAAGATGTATTACACAAAAACCACCACGAAGGAATCCAATTATGGATGGCACAATCAGTTCATCGGTGCAATGAAAACGGCAGGCACATTTGTGAGACCGAACGGCATCACCATATACTCGTATAGACCATACCTTCTCCGAAAAACTGTAAGAGGTATATCATATGGTCTAACGCGCAACATATGATAACTAGATCTCAATTAAATCTTCCAGAACACCCGGGCTCCTCGAAGCAGATCAAAGAGATTATTGATCCTCATCAAGGGATACCAGTTCTTAACCATTAATTGGTTCAACTTCTGATAGTCCACAAAAACCCTGAGGGTACCGTCTGCCTTCTTCGCAAACAGGACAGGTGAAACCCAAGGAGAAGTACTGGGTCAGATGAATCCCTTCGCCTGCAACTCCTCCAACTGCTTCTTGAGCAACTACAACTCAGGTGTAGCCATCCTATAAGGAGGAATGGACACCGGTGCCACTCCTGGCATGAGCTCAATCGAAAAGTCTACCTCATGCTCCGGAGGAAAACCTGAAAAGTCCTCTGGAAAGACATCTCTGAAATGATCCACCACTGGAGGAAAGTCTAACTGTGATGTCTCGTGGTCATCCAGATATAGACTAGAAATCTAGGCTATAACTCCTCCTAGACCATGATGCTCGGGTCCTTCTCGACTCTCTTGGACATCCCACTCGCATCTATAAAGAAAGGATCCACCCTCTAGTGATATGAAACTCACCCTGTGACGATAATAGTCGACGACTACCTGGAAGGGAACTAGCCGGTACATTCTGAGAATGACATCATAGCTTGTCATCTCCAGGACATAGAGGTCCCAGACTAAGTGACACCCAACAACCTAAATAGGGAACTCTCTACACTAATGTACGCCAACCACTATAGTCCCAAATGGTGTTTCTAGAGTCAAAGTATCAGCAGAGGAAAGGATGAAGAGCCCAAGTCTCTCCAAAACAGCAATAGAGATAAAGATATTCATAGCATCAGTATCGAAAAGAGTTGAAGATAAAACTGAGGCAAATAAGATCGTACCTCTAACTATATAAGGGCAGGGATACTGCTCCTGATGGGTCTGCTCCACTGGAAAAGTCTGGCCTATACCGTGGCCATGTGACCCTGCCTGACCACTCTGAGCTAATCCACTCTAATGTCGCGAGTAAACTGGTGACTGACCACCACGGCCGCGACCTCCACCTCGGCCCGAATGGCCAGAAGAACTCTAGTTCCCAGACTGGGGAGAAACTGGTGATGCATATCATATACGCGGGGTCATAGAAGAACCCCTACCACCAGCTGTAGGTGAAATTATCTGGAAAAAATGCAGAATATGCCTCATCTTGCCACAAGATCGGCACACCATTGGGTCTCTCTGGAACTAAGGCCTAGTATGCTCGCTCCTCCCGCATTTGTAGCCTACAACCTGGCTGCCCGAAGATACATTCCTCTTACTCTGATCTCCTCGAGCAGACTCCCTACGGCACTTCCTACTATCAGTAGGAGGAACACTAACTCTGGATGTTGAACCACCCTGGCTCACTTCTCCGGAATTCCTCAGATTGCACATAGTGATGCACACCATAGATCAGTATTATCAAAGACTAAGAACACAAGATTACAAGAGGGGAACAGGAGAAAGAAACATTAAAATTTTTCAAAACACGACTACAAAGCATGTATAAAAACTACACAGTGTGTTCTTTAAATTCATTCACATGCGCATGTACTTCTGCCACAACTGGTCATATAACGCCCCAACCACACTGTGTGTTGTCCCCACACACGGCTGGTACTTGAACTCTATTCCCCTGCCCAAGTCTCCTTACACGGATAAGGCACATGGTCCTATTAATCCTAGACTACACAACGTGTTCACGAAGGACACGACGTGTACTAGACAAGATTTCAATGACCCATGTTGTTTGTTACACGGCCGGCTACACAATTCACTCTACACAGCGTGCTCCTTGAGAACACGGTGTGTACTTGAAGGTTTTCCCGACCCATGTTGTTCATGAAATGGCCAGGTACTTAGGTTACATGGAACGACGTGTGATAACAGGACACGGCATGTAAATTCAAAGTTTCATTCATCTGTGTCATTATGCACATGGGTAGACACACGGTCACTACAAAAAGGCATGTATGTACCGTGCATGATGCATTCTTGAAGATTTTTCACAACCCCGTGTTTCTTCCCACACAGTCAGTGACACGATTAAAAAACTACATGGTGTGTATTAATAAAGTACACGCAGTGTATTTTGTGTTTTTTCAAGAAGTATCTTAGAAACAACTCTGATGCCCAGAAAATAAAGGATACAAGAGTTAAGGTGCCAAATTCCGATTCTTAAGGGCCCATATGCCTCACGAATCAAAGATTGGCATCTCATAAATATCATATACAAGGGAAACATGCAATGATCCACCAAATTCTGGTCCGAGAGGTCCCATAACACCTCAAGAACCAAAGTTTGGCATTTATTTAAACAAATAAATATACAAAAAATTCTCTATCAAATAGCAGAGATTTCTACCAAAACATTTATCACAACAACATGCATAATCTACACAACGTCTATCACAACAACCAGAAATCGCTAATGCATCCTAGATGGCATGTCAAGAATGCATGGAATATGATTTCTAAAAAGTGCCTAAATGATGCATGAGATTTCATACCCTCACATCATTGGGTTGAAACAGAAATCGAACTGCAATAACAACAACGGTAACAGAACAAAGCATGTGAATCACCCAATAGTGAAATCAAATCAACTATAAAAGTGAAAACCAGTAAAACTACAATAAATGAGGTAGTATGGATTTTCCGTGTACATGTGTTAGCTACTCTTGAAAACAACTTATTACCATGTACTTATTGCATCCTATCCCTGGATATAGGCTCCAAATTGTAAGTCATGAGAAAATAATTCCACTGATACCACTTTGTAACGCCCTGGTTCTGAAAGCCACCTAGAGGAGCCCCATACCAGGTTGGTCACATGGCCTCAAGTACATTTCCCCGAATGCCAGAGGCTTCCTACTAGCAGTGAGGGCCTTGGGTTTGATAGTGGGGAAACTATGCCCTCATTGGAAGAGTACAACGTGGAAGAGAAAACAATAAACAATAGATGAAGCAGTAAATAATCTATATACAAGTAAATAGCAGAAGACTAAATATGATAAACAACAGGAGCACATATATATATATAGAAATGATTCATGATACATATGTCTAGGAAATCATCCAAACAAGTCACAATGTAGAATACAGTACTAAACCAAAGTAAAAAATAAAATAGAAAAGCAACTCCTCAGCATCGCAAGCCTCAGCTTGGTCTCATGCTCTCCAGCTCCAATGCAATCAAGTACCTGAAGTAGAAGGGCACTTGCCCTTTTCTATACCTACAACAATATAGTCTATTTGGGCCCAAAAGCATGACCCAAATAGGGCGTGTGACTAAATCCCAGTAGGCAACCACCCTATGATCTATTCCTAACAGTCAGTGAGTATATAGAAGGTAATAGTACAGTAACTAGTAAATAGTAGGTAGTAAAAGGATAACACATAGTAGTAAACAATCTAAAGAACAACAAGCAACAGTGAAGCAAACACAAAAACCACAAATAGGAATCCCCTTTGGGAAGTACTCACATCCATCCCCTCTGGTCCTATCCAAGAAGTACCAACAACCCTCTGGGAAGTACACTCATCCTAACCCCTCTGGTTTGGTCATACAAAAATTATAAGACTCTCTAAGGAAGTATGCTCAGTCAATTTCCCTTATAGTCTTAGGTAGTCAGGGACTCTCTGAGGAAGATCACGTTGTCTAATCCCCTTATAACCCCAGGGTCTATAGACTCTCTGAGGAAGCTCACTCGGTCAATTCCTCTATAGCCTCAGGTCTAGAATAGACTCTCTGAGGAAGCTAACTCCGTAAATTCCTCCTTTATCCTGGAGTGGTTTAAGTAAATTCAAACAAAACAAAGACACTTAGAGGAAGCTCACTCGGTCTATCCTCCTGTAGTCTATAAAGCTCAAGAATCTCTAAGGAAGCTCACTCGATCTATCCTTTTATAGTCTATAATATCCAAGACTCTCTAGGAAGCTCACTCTGTCTATCCCCTATAGTCTATAATGTCCAAGACTATCTAAGGAAGCTCGATCGGTCTATCCCCTTATAGTCTATAGCACCAGGTTCACATGGCCTCTTTCCAGTCAGTTCATAATAATGATATAAGGCCAAATTAATCCTACAGATCTACTTGTATAACCAGTCTATAGCATAACAATCATGTCAAAGAACACCACGCCAACCTACGGTCACAAGGCATGGAAAAAAGGTATAACGGCCAAAGGCTGAACATGGTCAAAAGGTCGTAAATAGAACAAGGCATGGGAAAAACATCCAAGAATAACATTTATCATCATACATAACCAAATTACCTCTACACAATCATACAAGCAAGGATGGAAAACAACAGGGGTAAAATAGTAAACATAAAATACCCCGTTCAAGGGTATTGTAGGAATTTGCACATAAAACTCGAAGACATTGAAAGGAATGGAACAAACCACCTACCTTGATGCTAGGAGATCAATATACTGGAACCACGAGGCTTGAATCTCCTTAAAACGTCATATATCTATGAAAACATCCCAAATTCTCAACCCATGATAACATTAGAAAGAGGAGGAATTGGAAAACAAAGCTCTAGGAGAAGGAAGAGCTTACCCCTGCGGTTCCAACGCAATCAACAATAGTCAATTCAGAGAACGGGAAGAGGCTCGGGGGCTCAGAGGAGATTCATAGTCATATAGGATGTTCTTGATCGAAGAAACTGGAGAAGAAGATAGTTCTGGGGTTAAGACGCGACCTCGGTGCATTTAATGAAAAAAAAACAAAGTACACGACATTTACTTTTGAAGTACACGACATGTAGTCACCTTTTCCGTACTCTGCTTTAGGCAGCCCTCACATAACACCTACATGACCGTGTGTAGGGTCATGAAACGGCCCTCACACGACCTCGAGCTGCATCATACTTATACACGGCGTGTATTTCAAAAATTTCTAGAAACTTCTCTTTTCTCAAAAACTCCAGAAAAAGGAAAAACATAATTGAAAAGAAGGTCCAGGTTCTTACAAATGGTGTATAATATCTAATAATTAGTATCCTATTATAATAATCATATATAGTTATTATTTCTACCATTATATCCATATTTTTATGGTGGTGTTGAAAAAAATAGATTCCACCACGATGTGGAGACGGTAAGTCGTACGTATGCACGTGTGGTGATTTCATTTTTCATCAGATGGATTTAAGGTTAAATAGGGTTTTTTTATATTTATAATAACATATCACTATATGGGTGATTCTTATGTTATTAATTTAAAATGAAAAAACTAATGGGGGTAATTATAAGAATAAATAAATTTGAAAGAATCGGTAGAAGATATTACCTCTTCCTCAACGTTCTTCCTTTAAATTTCTTCTTAGTGCACTAGATATGGACTTCTGGGAATATGAGAACCTATATAATGTAACATAGGTAGCTTATAAGTGAAATGGTTTAGGGTTGGTTGATCTTGAAGGCTCAAAATGGAGTGAAGAGGAGAGGAAGTGGTTCCCTTTTATAAGAGAGGAGATAGGCACTTTAGGTAACTCTCATTATAAATTAAATTTCATTAAAAAATGAAAACAATATTATTTATTTATAATATAAGATGATTTTTTTTTGAATATCCATCATCAAATATATTTTATTGAATATTTTAATATCTTTTTATCCTTATCTTTTGGGATTAACCCTTATTTTACCATTTTTTATCTTACCTTGATATCACGTTATTCACAAATTGTGGGTTAATGTAGTTACCATATTATGTTAGAAAACAAAAAAAAAGTTATATCTGAAATATTGGGACTTATATTGACCATTTAAAAAAATATTATATTTTTTTCAATTTAACATCATTTAATAATCTATTTTATTTTTTAAGTTATGAATTATGTCAATTTTGGACAGTATTCATACGTGACTCCTTAACAAATTCATATCAACATAATTCATTAAAAAAAAGGAATTAAATCATCCATAATATGTCAATTTAATTCATAAAATTAGTGTATGGAATCAAAATGTTCAAATTAAATTTATTTAAATGTTTATTAATTCATTTATATTAATCATTAATTAATTAGAAAATGAGTACATCATAATTGCGTCATAAATAAATATATTTATCTAATGTCCAAAAATTATAAATAAAATACCATGATATAGGAAACATTTTTAGAATTTTAATTACTAATTTATAGATTGACATATGAGTTATAAAACATTATATTACAATTCATTTAGTAAAAGGCATATGTTTATGTTATAATTATCTTAACTTTAACTTATTTCTTCTAAAATGTTATATTCACATATAAGTAAATCCATGGGTTCCCAAAATCGACCCATGGAAGACCATGGTTGAAAATATCTCATAAAATAGTATTATGAAATGTGTTAGGTTATATTAATATTATTATAACATTATTTTTTACACTTATTTACCGTATTTACATTTTAACCATGGTAAATAAAATATTTTCTGAAGTTACAATTCATATTGTACAAAACTAAAAGATAGATATTTACGAAATTTGAACATAATTATTCCAAATATGGACTCCATTATTAAAAATTAAAAACATAGAAGTTGCAGTAATTAATTTAAAATCATTTCCTGTTGTTAAACCAAAAAGAGGGTTTTTTAAGAATTAATAACTATCAAAAGATTGACTTGTGTTTATGTCCATTATAAAAGTAAAATTACTTCCAATCATCAAAATTGGATTAAAAGATAAAAATATAATCCAATTAAAATTTAATACCAATTAAAATTAAAATATAAATATATAAATAAGATAGATGAAAAGGCAGTTTTGACTTAAAATGCTGTATTTTTCACTATTCATTAAAAAAATGAACATTTTGAGAAAATAAAAAAAATCAACATAAGTAAAATTTTATATCCCGCTTCTGAAAAAGAATATTATTTTGTAAAATTTTACTTATAAAAGTTTCAAAAATAAGATTTAAAATGGGTGTTCCATCAAAAGGTTGTAAAACTGCATTTTTTTGAAAACGTACTTTTTTATCTGAAAAAATTGATTGTGTTCTTGTAAAATTTTGTATAAAATATATTATATTAATTTTAATTCCATATAAAATTAACAATGTGGATAATAATCTTCATAATTTAATATTTATATACCATTAAATAATAATATTTTAACAAAATATCATTGTTTATTGAAACTCAGTATTACGTACAATGCAAGCTATCAAGGAAGAATTCTTTTATGAGTAATGCAAGCCAAGTCAGTGTTTCATGTAGTGAAAGCTTCCTTTGGTGTTTTGTATAAAATAATCCGAACATAGATCTTTTATACATCTAAAAAAATCAAGACTCAATGTTGTGGGAAATAAATTCTATCAAAATAACCAAAAATTGTGTGTAACACAAGCCAATAATGGTGTTTCATATAATGTAAGATAATACATTATTGTGTATAATGAAATATAATCTTGGTGTAAAGTAAAAAACAATACATCAATGAAATTAAAATAATCTATATCATAAAATCTTGGGGTGTTAAATTCTACCCACTTAAAATGAATTTCACCCTCAAAATTTATCGAGGTTATTAATGGTTTACTACTTGAAAGTTTCCTTCATGGAAACCCACATCATTAAAAGAAATACTAAAACATCATTTTAAAAGTCAATGTTAGAAATATAATGGTTACCCAAATTAACTCACCACTAGGTTTCCATATAGGAGAACATACATGGTAAGTGAAAACATGGACATAGAAGAGAAATAAAACAATCAAATTCCGATGGATAGTGGTAGAGAACTGGTTTTGAAGAAAGTTAACAACCGGAATTCCATAAAACTGTGATGATATAAGGGACCATATTATTCATCAGATAAAAGTTTCTAGGATAAAATTATTGGTTTCAATATCCTTTTTCTTAAATTTGATAAATATTTGAAGGAGGAGAAATACTTACTTGATTTCAGTACAATCTCACCGTTAGTTGTTCCCTGGTCAATTTCCAATCCATCTATTATTAACAAAAATTAATTAGAATATTTCATTCAGTAAGTCTTGGAAAATAATGAAATAGAATGATTTGTAATTCCATCTGTATCAAAATAATTTTAATATAAGTAATCAAATATACCTAAGTACATCTATGGTGATATTAATCATATATGGTTCGAAAAATGGACATATAGCTCATCTATAATACTGATTAAGTAAAATAACACTATGTTATACAAACCAGGGACATCCCATAGGCCAGTGGTAGGTGATAATGGCCTATCGAACTTAATTTGTGGGTTCGATTCCGACATCTTTGTCTGACGCGATGGGTTGTCGCCCATCCCGTGAGTTGTCCTTTTTCTAAAACAATTCCATTATAACATTGAAACAAATTAATTATCCTTAAAAAATACTATAATATGGCCAATGTAATATATTCTATTCATTAGGATTACCCAAAATACTTCTTCCCAATATCATAGTACAAAAATACAATTACAAGAAATTTCATATAACAAGCAGGCGAATACCATCATTTATCCCCATAAGATATATCTTATTGATCACATACCAAAACTTTGAATGAATTCATCATGAATTCTCATTAGTCATGGTAATAAACTAAATTTCCAAATATCCTTATTAAAAAAATACATGTTTCCTTATTGAAAAAATTATTGGATATATTCTTTATGTCCAAAAACATTGTATACATCATCCATGATATCATAACCCTCATTTCAACAACTCCATTGTTAGTTTACAATAAACTAACATCATCCAATATTCTTATTCAAATGCAACATATCATTATCCAAACATCATTATCTTAACATACATAACATATTAAAGGTTATCCTTACGTTAATCATGTGTTCTCCAAGTGTATCAGCTTACCCTTAAATCATTATTTGGCTCCACAGAACTATTCAACATTTCCTTTCCAATCCTTAATGAAAAACCTATAATGAAAACACATATATATTTCATGATACATAAAACATAATATTTGAATTATGAAACATATACACCTCTATCATCCAAAATTATTCTTAAACCATTACTCAGGATCCATCATCATTGTATTTCTTAAAATATGAATCATTCTTTAAGGTTTCTCAACCTTAAGATTCATAGGATTAATATAAACAATACTGGAAGAACATCACAGACCTTTCACATGTCATTTACAATCTATTTATCCTTAGTATCATGAACAATACTCATACAATCTTCATGATATTCTTCATTATATTTCCACTTCGGAAATATATCATCATAATTATGATAATTTACACATCTAAAACATTCATTATTTTACTATGTTCTATGTAGTTCAGGCATTTGACTAAGATCAGAATGAAAAGTGCGAGAAATACATATCAGATATTTGAAACACATAATTAAGGAAAATTAGTTATAATATTTCAATCTATGTTATCTTCAATTTAAACCTAGTCCAGTCCTGATTATCACAAGAACTTGGTTTGTCACTTATACATTACTTATCCTTACTAAATCGCTATACATAACTTTAGAAATATCTATAGTGATCTCACTAATGATTTCACATCCTAGTTTCCAAAGATTTATTAATCCTTTTCTCTGATACCAATTGTAAAGACCCAAGATTGACATACATGGACATTTCATAACTTTTGAGAAATAAATAATAAAGACCCAAAAAGTAAAATGAAGATTATATTAGTTTAGTGTCTTTGGAAACTCGAATAATAATAATCTAACTTGGTGAAAGATCTTCAACATCTCCCATAATGATCTTCCACTTTTATTTTCATACCTAAAACCTTTCTTTATATCCTGGAGAAAAGAAAACATAAACGGGTGAGTTAAAATGCACAGTAAGGGTAAACAATGAGAACATAAAACAAATTATAAACATAATAATGTGAAAAGATGATCATAATGTTTAAATACCCAAATCATGAGTTATGGAATAAATCTTGGAAGATCATAAAATATTGATCATAAATGAACAATAACTATAAAATTCTATTGGTATAAAACATGGGATTGTGGAAAAATAAATAATCAAATAATATGATTTCAATAGTATCCAAATAATTGCATCCAAGACAATAATAGTAAACCAAATCCATTTTCGAACTGGTTTTACTTGTCGTTCCATCCATATATTATAGAACAAGATTTACTATTCATTTTGGCCATGTATTATTGAACCAGATTTACTTGTCATTCTAGTCATGTCTATCTCATGAGATATAAATATTTACCCAGTTCTTTGGAGGGATATATATGTCCCACCCATCTCATTATGAAATCATTATTACATGTGCCAAAAAAACATAAATCAATCACCAATGAAAAACCCCTGAAATAAAATGGGTTTTGTAAACATCATTCCATTAAAATATATATAAAATAAATTTATTTAAAATAAATAAATAAATAATAATCACAATAAAAACAAAGTAATAATAGGGATACAAATATAGATCCATTTCATCTTAGATGGAAAATAATATTGATAGAAAACGTGAACTAAATTCTTGAATAAAATATCCTTTTATTTCAAAAAAGTTATCTTTTCTCAAAATGTCGTGAAATTTTAAAAGAAAATAATTTAGATAAAAATAAACATGTAAACTTTTAGAGGAATATTCTTCGAAAAAAAATTTATAAAGATGTAAAAACTTTTGTATACCATATAATTTAAAATAACTATCTCCTCATACTTTGGTTGGAAAAGTAAAAAAGTACCTTGTATGGTAAACAAAATAAATATTCCTCTCATACCACGTTGTAAAATTCAAAAAATGGGTAATAATTACATTAAATATATATAGAAGTATATTAAACAATTTATGAATTTTTATAGGAAACATGGACACAGATGATAAATAAATCCCAGAAAATACTTATGAATAAACAATCTCAGATAAAAATGAGATTGGCCATGATATCCCTTGGCTTAGGTCTGATTTCCTCCATATGTGTATGAAACTCCTGTATAGTGGGTTTTAACATATTATTAACTTGTAACAAAAACATAAAAATATTTATTATATCATATGTGATTCACATAAAACTTTATATTACCCATTCATTTGTCAATTTCAGGTTAAAGAAATGTTTTTGGTAATAATCATTTTATTTATCATACATGTTTTGAATTGTTATTCTTGATATTATTACTTATATCATGATTTACTTACTTCCAAAATGTAAAAAATTATGTATATATTATATATATATTATATATATATATATATATAATAGATAGATAAATGAAATGGAATACACCGTTCATGGAGACAGTAGGCCGTACGTACTCATGAACACTGTTTTTGTTTCCTTATTAAATTGAATCTAAGTAAGTAAATGACACACATATAAATATATAAATAAATATGGTATAATTATTATTTCATATATTTCATTATTATTTATAATTTATACATTATAATCATTCTTGAATGGTTAACGTGGAGAATGAATCTCATCATGTCGTGGAGACGGTAAACGGTACGTACCCACGAGCGACGATATCATTCCCATAAATATTTAATGGTATCAAAGTGGATGGTGCATAATATCTCATAATTAGTATAATTTTACTATAATCATATATATTTATTTTTTCCACCATTATACCCATCCAGGTATGGTGGTGTTGAAAAAAACAGATTACACCACGGCGTGGAGACAGTAAGCCGTACATACGCACTCACGGTGATTTCATTTTTCATAGAATTGATAGAAGATAAAATAGGTTTTTTTTAATTTATAATAACATATACATATATTTGTTATACTTATTTTATTACTTTATAATGAAACAACTAATGAGGAGGAAGTATAAGAATAATGAAATTTCAAATAATCTGTATAAGAGAGTACATGTTCCTCAACGTGCCTCCTTCAAATTTCCTCTTAGGGCACTAGAGTTGGGCTTTTGATATTACCATAACCTCTATAATGTAACTAGGGAAGTTTATAAGATAAATGGGATGGTATTTTCCAAGATTTAATGCATAGAATAGAGTGAATAGGAGAGGGAGGGGCTCCCTTTTATAAGAGAGGAGAGGGGCACATTAGAAAACTCTCAAAATATTAATTTATTATAAATACAATTTATTATAAAAATGGTCCAAAACATATTTAATTCAAATAAAAGTTTATTTTAGTTCATATACCCATCATCCAATAATTTTTAGAAATATTTGGAATATTTTTTTATCCTTATTGTTTTGGTTTGACCTTTATTTTACACATTTTAATCTTACCGTGATACCTGGATATTTACACATTGTGGGTTACATTAATTACCATTTTATGCCCAAAAATACTCAAAAAAGTTATTAATCAAACATCTGGACTTATATTAACCATTTTTAAGAATATTATATTTTTTTTAATTTTATATCATTTAAAAAACAATTTTATGTTTTCACTTATGAATTATGTCTATTTTGACACTATTCATACATGTATTTTTTAAAAATTCATAAAAACATGATTACTTCAAAAATATGGTATTATATCATCGCTAATATATCAATTTCATCCATAAAATTTTTTAATGGAATAAAAAGTTTCATATTAAATTTATTTTAATATTTATAAATTCATTTATTTGAATCATTCATTAATAACAAAATCGCTACATCATAATTGTGTCATACATAAATTTATTTATCTAATGAATAAAAACTATAAATAAAATAAAAAGATATAGGAAATATTATTATCTTTATAATGACTATTTTTATACATAGATATATGTTTTATACCATATATTAAAATTGATTTATTGAAATATATATTTTTATGTCTTAATTATCTGTACATTAAATTAATTATTATAAAATGTCATTTTCACATCTAAGTGAATCCACGGGGTACCAAAATCAACCCAAGGATTTACATGGTCATAAATATCTCATATAATAGTAATATGACATGTTTTATGGTTATTTAATATTATTATAATATTATATTTTACCCTTATTTATGATATTTAACTTTAAACTACTGATGTTACTATTCATAATATCCCAAAATAAAATGTACCAATTTATACAATTTGAGACTTATGATTTCAAATTTGGAATATTTTTTTCAAAATTCCAAACAAAGAATATTAATTAATTAATTTAAAATTATTTCTCATTGTTAAAACCAGAAACAATATTTTTTAAGAAATAATAACTATCAAAAGATTGACATGTGTTTATGTCTAATATAAAAGTGAAATTACTTCAAATGCCCAAATTTAGATTAAATGATTAAAATATAATACAATTATACTTTATAACCTATTAATTTTCCAGTAGAACAATATAAATAAATTATATGAAAATGTATTTTTGACTTAAAATGTGGTATTTTTCACTATTTATTACAAAATAAACGTTATCAGAAAGTTACAAAAAAATCAACATAAGTAAATTTTTACATATAGATTCCAAATTTGAAGTTTATTTTGTAAAATTTAACTTATAAAAGTTTCAAAGTATATTTAAAATGGGTTCACCATCAATTGGCGGTAAAAATACATTTTTTTTAAAAGTACTTCTTTTATTCGAAACAATTGATTTTGTTCTTATGTCATGTTATAAAAAATATATAATATGAATTTAAATTTTATATAAAATTTAAAATGTTGTTAATATTTTTTATAAAATCTAGTTTATATACCATTAAATATTAATATTTTATCAATATATCATTGTTTACAGAAATTTGATATTGCGTACAGCGCAATCTATCAAGGATGGTCTCTCTTGCGTGTAGTGAAATCCAAGTTAGTGTTGCGTGTAGTGAAATATTTTTTTTGTTGCGTATAACATAATCCAAACATAGTTAATTTATATATTGAACAAAATCTAGACGCAATGTTGTGTGAAATTAATTCTATCAAAAGAGGATGAAATTGTGTATAATACTAGACTAGAATAGTGTTTCATATAATGCAAGCTAATACAGTTTTACATATAGCAAAAGATATATTGGTGTTGCGTACAACATAAAAATCAAAGAAATTAAATGAATCTATCTCATAATATATTGGGGTGTCAAACTAGGGGTGTTAAAAACTAAATTTCCAAGACACTTCTTCCTCATAACTTTTACACTATCCATGTAAATGTCCACAATCCACCCAAAACCATAAAAAAAATTAGTGTAAATCTATAACTCCAGGAAATTGGGAGAAAAACCAAGAGACAATTTATAATCCAAAAAAAATGAAAACTAAAATCTTGGTGTGACATGTTATTCATCTTTATGGATAAGTAGGTCACATATCCATTATCTAGATAGATATATAATATCTTTGTGTTTCCATATACCACCACAATAAATCTTAATCAAGGGATCTGATGTTATACATGCCATATGATATGACATATTGCATCTTGGATGGGATCCAATCGGCAACATGAACGAAAACATTCCCAACCACACCCAGATTTGATAATTAAAATACATATTTATGAATGTTGGTCATAAAGAATAAAGGTTCTCATGTTATGTACCATTAATATCTCATATAGGGAAACATAAATAATATCCTAACACCCAATGTTATAATATAAATATCTTCATGAAACACCATTTTGTATCTATAGTGGGTCAACCAACATGCATAATTAATATCATATTCTTTTTTTAGGTGCCACATGAAAATATTCTATATTTTATATAATTATACCACTCATGGAAAGATAAATATTTTAGTATAAAATTAAATACTCCATAACAATCATTAGATTTTTGGATAAACTGAAAGGCTCACATTGAGAGGTCAATTAACATTACCAACCAGAAATATTGATAAAATAGAGGTTTCCTTAACATGATACATTTCAATATTGTTGAAATTTTTTATAATATTTAACAAAATCCACATAGCCACCAATTGTTTATATATTATATTATATACTTCTTCATTATTCTTGTTATTTCTATATTTTCTGGGTTTTTTAATATTTTAAAATTTTTGTAATCCCTATAAAATCCCTATGTAACCATCTAATTTAAAAAACCTAAAAAATGATTTAGTGATATATATCTATGATGTATTCAATTCCAAAATATAGTGAGACTTTTGAATTATATTCCAGACTATTCAACTTCAGGAACATATTTAATCTTATTAACTATAAAAAATAAAATGTTACAATGTCGACTTCTATTGAATACATAGAATTGTTTCTAAATTCATCATCATTATCCTTCTAACCTGATTACATTAATCTTTTCCTTTAAATAATTAGGGTATAGAAATTATTTTTAATCATTACTACAAATATCTTTAACCATGTTAAGTTAAATTCAAAACAATCATAGATATATGGAATTATAAATTTGTTATATTTGAACAACATTACGAACATACACACTCCCACTAGACTCTTTGACACTATATTTTTCTGAATATCATTCAAATAAAATCAAACCATTTTTTAGGAAATAACATTTATTTCTATTTACTACTAATGATTTAGAAATCAAATAAATTTTTCGTATATAATATGGTATTTTATGTGTTTGGAGTATTTTTTTATTTTCTAAATAATAATTTATTAAAATATATCATTAATAGATTGAAATAAAACATCTATTAATATTTAAATAAATATTTTTATAAATTATTTTATGATAAAGAAATAATTTAATCCAATTATTTTGGTCAAAACTTTTTATTGATGTTGAAAAATCTTAAACAATTTTTAAATAATTAATCATCTCAAATTTTATCATAAAAAATTTTAATTGAACAAAATAACTTAAAATATAAGATAAATAAGTTAAATAAACATTTCCTTTAAATAGATTCATTGTTCATGATAAAATTATTTTTATTCAAATCCGTGATATTATATGTATTCACTATATATCATGAAGATAATGTAAATCTCAATAAATCCTTCCTTCGAAATTTAACACCATTATATTTACATAAAATTTAAAAAATACGTTCACAATCAACAACATTTGAAAATTTGATAATTAATTACTATCAAATCCATACATGACATGGGAAATCAAATGGGATTCATAAGTGACTTTAGTTATTATGGATAATTTCATCATATATAAGTACTATTACTCCTTTAAACCCCTAGGACAAAAAGAAGTTGATTGGCATCAGGAAGATATATTGTTGACCTTTTCAAATAACTTGTCTTCTGTCTTTTTCAACTTTTTACCTAATTCTACTTTTCATAAAATACAATAATACAAATTTAATGTGTTAAGTTCATCAATACTAAAAAAAATTATAACATTTGGTATACTTTTTATGAATTTAATATTGCTTTTGGAAAAAATTTATACATGAAAATAAAATAATTTCCCAAAAAATCCATTTTTCAAAATATTTTTTAAAAAACATTAATGAATCAGTCAATTATTCTATAATAATAAATATTCACCTCTTGAACTATTTCATAAATTGGTTACTGAGAAATAGTTGTTCAAAAAATTTAATTTCCTTTAAAATAATTTAAAAAATCACCAATCATTCTTATAGAATTTTAATATTTTACTAGTCATAAGATTCTCTAAAATTAATCATCTCTTTTTCTAGGATTAAATAAAATGTTTAGGTTGAGGATGATGATGATGATATTATCCAAAATTAATGCTTGGAACAAATTATTTTTATGTATTATTAACCATTTACTAATGACCATTATTAAAATTCCTCTAACAAAATGGTTTCCCTATTAAAATTCATTAAATCTATTTGTGGTCAATAATCCATATTTACCTATGATATGAGTCCAATTGGGTATTAAACTCATTACATAATTATTTATTTAAGCTATCATCTCATTTGTATCATATAAATCTTGGATAGTTGAGTAAGATACCCATTATCCATTCCATGAGATATATAAACTCATCTAGATTCCTCTAGCATCCTTCCTTAGAATTTCCTAGCTAAAATTATCCCAAAACATATTACATGAATTGATTAATAATAGCCAATAGAAGGAAACCATTCTTAGGAAGAATCCTCTTATTGATGATCTAGAATTATCTATCACTTTTTTCCATAAAAAAGTTAATTCATGGTTACCCTCTAAAGGAAAAAATTACTTAGTCTAATTACATAGGTCATGTGATGTTTTTATTTGTAAGGAATCTGACACTTAATATTCATAGAGTATTTATTAATCTCACCATGTTTTATAAACTTTTATATATTCATTATTCTATAATCTTATACAATAATCCCAATACCTCTAATAAACAAATAATTTCAAAATATATTGATGCTTAAATATTTACAAAACCCAGATGTTGTTTTTACTCACCCAAAATTAGCATTCACTTATATTTATAAATATTTGAATTCATCATATGTGTAATGTACAAGAACACTTCATGTAATGGATTTGGGTATATAATATTGAAAATCCCTATATGAGTAATCATAGAGAGACAGATAACCAACCCTAGTAAATTTCCTAGACAATGCATAATCCTCTAGGTAGTTAGTCTAACCCCGTATCCCTTATCCTGGGAAACATTACTCAACAAAGAATCCAACTCATTAAAAATTTAATAACTCAATATGAATAATATATATTCACCAAATAAAATCAATCTAATAATTTTTATTACAATCTGAACTCTTGAAATGTGGAAAACATTCATTATGTATTCAATTCTTGTTTAGAATAAGAGGAAGTATAAAAGAATAAATATATCAATTAATTGGTAGGAAACACTATTAATACAATATAAATTTATAACTATGAATAAAACATGGGAAATATCTTAAATTAAAAAAATTGAAAAATTTAAACATGATATCATTATTTATAAACAATTTTTTAATCAATGATAATTATAAACCCTTAATAATTTTATCTTTAAAATGCCGCACAGTCTATAATTTTGAATATAATCAATTTATATAAATTCCAATATGAGGTCTTTAATGTTTATCATTATATGGAATTCAATTACAATTATTTGATACTATATGAATTATAAAAAAAATTATAATTCAATATCTATATTGTAAAAAAATTAACATAATCTTAATATTATATACTTAATTATTATTTTAAACTTGATCACATCAATGTTAAAAATATTTGATGTGTCTAGAATAATATCCCAATAAGTTCCCTTTATATTTTTAATAATTTCAAATAATTATTTATAAACAATTCATAATTATAATTAAAAAATTTATATTTTTTATATTTATTAATTTTAACTATTTTTAAATTATAACATATTATTTCTAAAGTAACCCATTTATTTATATATCATAATTCATTCTATAAAATCATCTAAAAGATATTTCAAATTATCAAAATTAATTTTTAGGAATATAAATGTTTCTTAAACATTTATTTAATTTATTTATAAAAAAATCAATTTATTATTATATAATCCTTAATAAATTAAAATTTCAAAAAATACCTTTTATACTTATTTATATACATTTTAAAAACCACTACATATAGTAAAAAAAATTAAATCTTTTTGAAAATAATTATTATAACCCTTATGTTTGAACTCATTCTTTCTTAATGGTAATCTCATTCTACCCGTACACATACCGCTCTACATACGGGTAAGGTGATTATGAAACCATGTCTTAAAGGTAATATATTGGTTACCTTTACATGGTGCTGGTAAATCTCACTACATATTAGTAAATCCATTCTACCTTGATGTGGCTTTAATAAATTATTCACTCCCAATACAAAGCATTCTTCATTAAGGGTATGAAAATTATGTAGCAGGTGCTTTATAATGGTACACATGGTATTACCATTATAATGACTTATGGAACTAGTGAATATGTGTACTAAATTAGTTACCCTTACATAGCCACCACATGTGTTAGGGTGTGAGACCAGTTACCTTTATGTGAGCCCATATGACATACCATTAACATTATATGACAAAAAATATGTACTGTAGCAATAGGATTTACCTTTTGGTGGATTTAAGAAAAACCATATTACCCTTATATATTATCATATCATATAATGGTAAAAGTATGAAACCATTATTTTGACTAGTCTATGTATGGGTAGGTTGTGATCATCGTCATGTAGACCACTCTGCACAAGGGTTAACCATGGTTACCCTTAGACATCTCTGTTATGTAAGGTAATGTATTGGTTACATAAACATATCCTTACTATGTTAGTGCTACACATTACATGAAATGGAATTTCCATCAATATTTGACTTTTTTTTAGTTCATCTTTATTTCAACATATGAATTCAGAAAACAAAAACAAGGGACCCACTAATACCACTCTAAGGATTTTATAATTCTAATAAAAATTACTACATGATGTTGAAATAATTATAAACCCATGTTCATCAATCTTCATGGATGATAGTATTGAATATTCCATAAAACTGGAAATGAAGATCAAATGTAAAACATAGAGTACCTTATAATAATGAACCTAATATAACATTTTCATCATTATTTATGTTTGATAAAGGCCAAAATGTTATAAACATAAGAATACTTAATCTATTGGTAACCATATGCCTATTTGAATCATCCATCATGTGGATGGGATTCCCCATTTCTCTACTGTATTCTAGTACTGAAAGTGTAAAGAGTGAAGATAAAAGAGGGATTCAATGGAGTTTAAACTAATAATAATTGAATTCACAAAACTCTTCTGTCACACTATAGTATTTAAATAGGAAATATAGGTCTCATTGATCATCTTCTCCTTTATTCATATGTTGAATCATATGAATAAAAACTATGGTTAGTTTATGTTTGAATGCATCGAATGCATTAGCTCCATAACATTTTATCTCATGAATGGTATATTAAATGATCGCTAATATGAGAGAATAATAAATGATATCAATTTAACATTTTTTAAAATCATAAAATTCATAGAAATGGAAAATAGAATTTTCATGCAATAAGGAATTTCTTATAAATATATATGTATCATATATATAAGGCCTTCGGGAATATTCCCCTCATCAGATGGGC
This sequence comes from Viscum album, assembly GCA_963277665.1. Lineage (NCBI taxonomy): Eukaryota > Viridiplantae > Streptophyta > Magnoliopsida > Santalales > Viscaceae > Viscum > Viscum album. Next base: position 642,819,781 of record OY728125.1, on the reverse strand, counting down.
CACATGTTGGCTGGGTGAGGTCCCCATAGATCAGAAAACATAGTCCCTATAAAAGATAGTTCATAAATGATTGGTATATCCCAAATGTGAAACATAAGAAAATTGGTAACTTGGTTCCACTCAAAATACTAGGGTGTTGTTATACAAAGAGGAATCTATAGTGAATATATTCCCTACTATTTCTGGGGAGTAATAAGTATAGATCAAAATAGAGGAATTTGTAGTAAAACATTGAATCACCATTCATTATTGGGATAATTTATAATAAATATTTCATTCATAATAACCTAGACAAAGGCATGTAAATTTCTATTTGAGAATATTTTGGGTGTTACATAATATGTATGGACCAAAAAACCCTCAAATTCCTTACATTTACATGTTTATAATAGGAAATGTCACATAAAAGAGTGTTTATAAGGCTTTGTCATGTAGATATGGTATTTATACAATCACGGGTTTTGGTATCTTTTTAACTATTAAATATATATTCCAGGGGATCATATTATATCCAACTGTGTCATGTGTGACAATATTACATGAGATAAAAAATTGAAAAAGTCATGGGGGTCTAGGTATTTATAAGGGATTATCTGTAGATTGAAGAACATGTTCATAGATATTATGGAACATGAGATATGAATATGAGATAAGGATTTCATGTTATTGAAAAATATTAGATCTCATTTATCTTATATTGGTAAGGCTTTATACCATAATATTTGATACCATTCACAGTTCAAAAAATCATATTAGAGAAGGAATTAGCCTATGAATTATTCTGGCAAGGTGTAAATCGGATTTCTCAGTTCATGGTTGAAATAGGAAAAAAAATATGAGTTGGTGATGCCATAATATATGACTATTTGAAAAAAATTAGGATATATAATAATCATGAGTTCATACATGGAATGGTAGTTCTATATTAAACTATGTTTTTTCTCATTACCATTTTAGTGTACCCGACACCACATGTATTGGGAGATAGTACACTAAAATGGCTTTGAAGAAAGTGTTATTTATTATTTTATATGGGATATGTGATATAAACATCATTATAATTCTTAGGAGAATAAGAATAAAACCACACATTTTTTTGAATGTGGCATTATTTTCTAGTATGAAACTGAGGGAACGAATCTATAATTAATTTTGAGAAACTAAACAATTAACTCATAAATATATATCTACATCTTATATAATTGTATTATTCCACCTATATTTCTCATTTATGATTAGTTTATAGTCTCTAATGTAGGAATAGTAACCATAAATTTTAATTCCATGTAGAAAAGTTATGAAAAACTGGACCAAATACACTGGAACCCTAAGAACCAAGCCGATCCTAATGTAGACAAATTGGTGCTCCCAATCCCCACATGTTGGGAACCTACACCCAAAAAAAATATATACATAGTGGATGAAATAGATACATATTATCATGATCAATGAAATGTCCCAAATGATACATTACAAAAAAAACAAATAGTTCTAAAACTAACCTAATAGAATATCATCATTGTACAAGAAAGAAAAAAAATCATCCAATGTCCCAACAGACACAACACTCTAAGAAAGAAAGATTAAAAAACACCCCACCTCAAAGTGGTTATTTCCCCTTGATCGAGCCTCGCAAAAGTAAATCTACAAACACCTAATCGAAAAGACAGTGTGTGAACACAAATCCCAGAAGGTTCTCACTAAGTGTTCGAAAATAAGATTTGAAGAATAAATGACCAAATATTGTTTTCAATTTTAAATATAAAAATCATAAATTTATAAGATAATATTTGAAACAGAATTCTAATTATTTCAATATATTGAATCATATAAAACTATATTTTATGTAAATAATTTATATAAATAGGTTTATATAATTCCAAAAACATGTGTAATACAGTTTTTAAAAATAGAATATATATAAAAATGTTCACAAATGATCAGCTTAGTAATCTTCCAAAAGGTATTATTCTTCCAAGTTATGGGATCGTCACACACTCAAGAAGGTGATCATGACAATATGTGTACACATGTCCCTTAGACCATGGTCAAAGATGAATAATAAACATCCAATTTGGAATGAGATCTGCTACACTATGTTTTTGTTAGTGTTGTAAGGGGACAAACCTAGAATATTTGTCCAAAATAACTCACTAACTACCTAGGCATGCATTTTATAAAAAACAATTCATAATATGAAAATTATTTCAAAACATTTTGTGATACAATTTCACTATTGACCATTTCATTATGCCAATTTATCATTAAAAACCAAATCATGGGTTTTTAATCAATTCATGCATTTTTTCAAGATAAAACAAAACATTAGTTCCTATCAAAATAGTTTACTCCATTTTCTCAAAATCAATTTATGAATTCAATTTAGGAAATAAAATTTCAAAATATACATAAAATACCATTCACACACCAAATCATTGGAATTGGGGGTTTTCCCCAAAATCAAAACCAATTTAATTTAAATCCCAATTTACCTAAAATTAGATCTTATGAATAAAATGAAAATAAATTTAAATAAAATTAGGAAGAAGGGTTTATTTAAATTAGAAAAATATAAACTGAACCACCTACCGTTGATCAAGGGGGCACATAACACAACACCTACAAAGGAAAACTCTAATAAATAATGTTGATAAAAAGATCCAATAAACAAGCATAGACTGATATTCTAATAATAAATTTTAGTTCTATGTATAATAAGTTGATCAAGAAATCCCTTAGGATAACATAAGAAGATAAAGGTATAGAAGGAATGGGGTAGTAACAAATATCAGAGAGTAATTGGACAATGTTATCCAAGATTCAACCCCCTTTTGAAATGGTATATATAGTACAAAATGTGTCCTTGAGAGCCCTACCAACCATGTAAATCATAATATTGTGGGTTAGAGATGACTGAGTTATAAAAAAGTGGTATTGGATGTTTTTAATAATTTTTTACAATGAAAAATCACTAATCTCATAATTTATGGGGCAGGTCCACACCATTTATCAAAATTTGTTCCCAAAACATGATTCTCGTCTTTGTGGTTCTTAGTTTCTTCTTGGTGGGTGCATGGTTTTTTAAAAATTGCAGAACCTTTCAAACCCCCATTGTATTAGTATGTATGGTTTATCCCGGTATAGCATATGGTTTGGGAAAATCATGTTCCAACCATAAAAAACCCAAATACATCATCAAACCCATCTTTCGTCCCAAAAAACACTGAGAATAACCCTAATAATATCTTAAATAAGGGCTGATGAGAACTTGAAAATAGTAATATATTTCCACAAACTCCCCAACATATAAACTTTTGTTCTATGTAAGTCCATTCAAGAAGACTTCATATCAAAAATATGAGGTTGTTTTCTCTTATTAGTACATCTCTCTTCAATGATTCATGAGTAATAGAACTGTAGTTCCATATTAGTTGAAAAAAATAAATATCATCTCATGAAGTACCTTTGTTTTAGAATAAAAATTTATGACTGGATTCTCATTCATGGATAAATAAGGCTTCAAATCAAGATTACTCTTGCTCATACACAATGTGGGTCACAAATATACTCTTAGTGTTAAGATACATGGAAGACATTATGTATCGATATCAAATATGGATGAAGTCTTAAAAGATAAGACACTTTTCCCACATTATAAATAATATTAAATTGTCCTAAAAAATGGGGAGAAATTTTCTCTCTCCACTCAAGACATCATTACCCAAACATGGTGAAGCATTATAGAAAACTAGATCACTAACTCAAAATTCTGACGTTCAATAATGATGACCATGATATTATTTATATTAGCTCTTTATTTTCATAATTAAATTAAAAATCAATTGAATATTTAATGAAATATATTGAACTAGTCTTGGTCCAATAGAGGAAAAATCATTGATCTCCATCCAACACAATAAATATTCATAAGGCTTTCAATAAAAGGCCTCAAAAAGAGTCATACTGATTTCATATTGGAAAATATTATTATAATAAAACTCAACCTTCCACAAATGGTCATCACAAGCACTACCAAATTCTAGAACACAGACAAAAATCATACCATTAAGAATTTGTATAGCTCATTCCATCTGGCCATCCATTTGTGGATGGTATGCCATACTCAAATGAACCTAACTTCCCAATGCCTCCAAAAGGCCTCTCCAAAAGTGAGATGTAAAATGGGTATATCTATTAGAGACTATAGAAAAAGGAACTTAGTGAAAAAAAAAATATCGTTCATATAGATATATCATGACTCATAACCTTGGTTGAATCACAAATTGGTACAATGTTTGATGATTTGGTCAGCATATTGATCACAACCCATATCGCATTCTTATTTCTCTTGGTACACAGAATCCAAAAAACTAACTTCTTTGAGATATCATCCCACATACATGTCAGCACTGGATGTGGATAAAGAAAACATTGATTCCCCTAGGGATCAGCTTTGACCTGTTGGTATGTATAATAATGAGGGATAAAATTAACAACAACCTATCCTACATATAGACATCAATATTGTCTCTGCATGTCATGGAACATAATTTTCGTTCATAGGTGCTCTGCCCACCAAAAAGTATGACAATCCCATCTCACAACATTCTTTATCGGAATATTTAATATATACCTATATTGGAAACATATAATACCCTCGAAGTATAATGGCCACTATGTAATTGTATTTCAACCATAAAGAGAGTTTTTTATTCTACAGAACTCATCATCAAGAGACTATTATTGAATAACCATATCAAGAAGAGTGGATGTCAATTGAACACTAGACAAAATGACCTCGACAGCTGATTCCCAATCTCCTATATGAAACTGTCAAAAAATACCCATCATGTTTATCTCTTTTCATTATTCATTCACAACCTGAGTTAAATGTTTCTTGATAAAAGAATCAATAATAAAATTCCATTTCATTAGTGTAAATACTATTTCAATGTCAAAATATTTCAGGCAATCAACCACACCTCTCCTAAATAGATTCAAATATTTTTTAGATAAGATTTAACTCAAGCTTTTGGGGTCGGGATACATGAGAAACCTTTTTGTGAATAGGTAATACCACCAAAAATTATGTATACATCACATTTTCCAATTAAAGGTTAGTGGATAGATAATTAATCTCATGTGAACTGAGATGTTTAGAGACACTGAAAATAACATCCACATTCTGTATAAAATACATCCCATACCTGAATTAGATGCATCACAAAAGACCACATAGCATTGAACAGTCTCGTGATGAGTAACCTGTGGTGAAGAAGTTAAAATATGTCACAAATCAAAAATAATAACTCTAAAATTTATCTTCCTAAGGAAGATTTACTCACTTCAAAGTTATATCTCTCATGAGTTAAGGAAAAAATTAGAAATTCTCTAGAAATTGGTGATAATTTCCAGCTAAACCGATGAAACATCAAATCTTGAAAATAATACGTAGTTTGTTCCATGTCATAATAGATGTCAAAAATTTAGTATGAACATAAATATCATATCACGACACCACATTTCATAAAAATCCCCTTATTTAATCTTAAAATTAAATTTTGATACCTTGGCATAAATCCATCAATTTGTTAGAAATTCCAAAATTTCTCTAAGATAATATACATGATCATCCGTAAACATAGAGTAAAATAGGATTTCATCCACATTGACTACCATGAAGGTGTCATGATAACTAGGTAAAATACTATTCATTATATCCATAATGATTTCATGATTATTGGTTAGACCAAATTTAATGAAAAAGGTAATTATACTAGTTGTACCTATTCCAAAAGGATGTTTTATGAATGTTAGATTCTTTTATTCTCAACTGATGGTAACTATATCGAAAATAAGTCTTCAAGAATCACATAACCCTTTTAAATTAGTCAATATGATCATTAATCCTTTCTAATGGTTACATTTTACTTTCTATAAATTTATTTGGGTTTTAGAAATCTATAGAATGTCAAAGTTACTTATCATCTTTCTTATCAAATAGAACATAAACCACCCAAGGTGAAACACACAGGAGTATAAATACTTTGTCAAAAATATTATTCAACTGTGTACTAAACTATTTAATTTCATCTTATTACATTTTTATGGAATATACACTAATCAAGTACTATGTACTAAATAGATACAATACTCTAACTCCCTTACTAGTGGAAAAATAAAAAAGTCATTAGAAAAATAGTGAGAAACTCAATGAAAACCAGAGGGAGGTCATCACTAATATATCTCACTCTAGATCAATGGAAAACACAAATATTACATTTCCACAATATAGATAATAATGTCCTACTCTACTCAATCTCATGTCCCATTCTACTTAAAAGATATGGCATGCCCGATAAGGAATAGTAATGGAGACCCAAGGAAGATAGAAATCAATTTAGTCATTATTATAAATGAGTCGACCCATCTTGAATATTAAGTCTATAGGTTTCATGGTGACAACTAGAAAATCCCAATCAATATTATTCTATGATAAAAAGAACACACATGTATTAAAATGGAGACTCTACTCTCTCTTTGATCCATGGGTGTAGTAATATCCATCACATAAGATAAATTCTTCGTACTAAGATATTTATCAGTCAAAAAACAGGTTGAAATTGTAAAATGAGATAAACCAGCATCAAAAAAATTAGTTACATGAGATGAAGAAATAGTGATGGTACGTCTAACATTCACTCAACCCATATCTTCTCCCTTTGGAGACTCTTCCACTCTATGAATAAGAATTTTTTTGGATGACTCTAGTTGGAACCACTATGATCACCATTAGTCCTATTGAAATGCAATACTTTTTGGTGTTGATTATCCTATTTCAATAAGTGGAGAAGAATTTACATGATAGAACTTATGTATGTGACCTGAGTATCCCTAGGATCCAAATACCTTTGGTACCTCAGTACAAATTAGTTTCGAGTTCACCAGATTCACACACTGATACCAAATCAATGGGCCTATACGAGGAAATACATGATATATAGAAAACTAATGTTGTTTAGAACCACCATGAGAATCATCACACTTATTCTACCCTTTTATGGGAACATAAAAAAATACCACTGGGAGAAAAAGGAACTCCTATAAACCCTAAAATACCTTCTTGTTCAAGCTCATACATCAACATTTTCCCCAACACCACCATATAAGAAGAGAGAAACACTAGGAAAAACTGAAAAGGAATATCAAATCAAATTCCCATATCGAACCACTGAGTCTTCATCTTATCATTTGATATAATCTCTGGTGGTAACTCCAAAAGCACTGAAAATCTATTTACATATTCTATCATGATCCTGTCAGCCTGCTCAATCCTGAAAAACTCAATATATTTTCCCACGCTATCATATCTAGATAGAACTCTTCAGTTGAAATTAAATTAATGTGTTTACCCACTAATCCCTTGTGATTGTTAAATTTCACCATTGTGTCCTATCATTTCCTACTAGGCCCTTCTAGATTAATGTTTTCACATTACACCTTAATGGAATTAGGAATATCCAAGAACTTACAAAATTACAATTCTCTAAAATTATTCATCATCCTCATATAGATAATTTTAGTATTGGATCATTGGTGTCCTATGGAGAAGGAACTAATGATAATGATTCCAAGACTCATCCCTCTATGGTTCCACAGCAAGAACCAAAACATGGATGGGTTCTGGTGCTTGTTCTAGAGCTTTGAGAACACAAACAATAGCATTAAGATTTTTTTGGTCCACAAGAGGATTTTCTCACTATTGTTCATCAACATCTTTATCTTATAATAGATTCACAAGCTTTCTCAGATGCATGATATCACACAACCTCAACAAACAAGACTGAACATTTCAAAACAAATACTCAGATAAAAAATGAAATAATATAAATATGGAAATTAATCACATTTGATAGATAAAAATTAGTTTTAATTCAACATATCCAAATATAAAAACATTCAACGTACTATAAAAAACCTAATGATGTCTTCCCAAAACCAAAACAAGTTAATTAAGTCTCATTGCAGAGAGATCTATCTAGAAACGCACTCACAAATGCATCCTATGTATAAACAATATTATATAACTACATGCTAACATAAATGAATGAAACAAAATCTATAGATATAAATAATCTTTGTCACTAACTGGCCTAGACACCCAAGTACCATGATAACTGATTTGATTGTTACATATCACAAAGGGTGTTCCAAATCACCATGGGTTGGATACTGAAACTTGTAATCATAATATATAATTGGGAATAAATTTACACATAAAGATGTTAGAAACAATTGATATATATAATTATGATTAAAGAAAACACCCAAAGGAGATAGTAACAGAAGATAAATAGGTCTAAATAAACTAAACAAGTCCACAACCTCTATGTGGATCTTTTCCCTTTCCCAATCCTAGAAGAGAGAAATCTACAAACCGTGAAGGAAAATGCATGGTGTGAGATAAAGGAATAGTAAGGTCTCATAAAGTGTTCCATAATAAGATTCAAAAATTATTAACCAAATGGTACATTTAATATCAAAATAAAATATCAATATAAATACAAGATCATATTTAGATGAAAAAATTCCACTCTATTCAGTTGACAAAAAATATTAAAAAAATTCTTTAGAAAAAATATTATAAGAATAATTTTATATAAATCCATAAGAATCTATAATAAATCATTACAAAAAGTGGAATCTATATCAGAATAATCACAAATAACAGACACAGTCATCTTCTAAGAGGTATGATAGTTCAATGGTTGGGAGTCCTCACACACTCAAAAGGGGGATCACGACAATATGTCAACACAAATCCATTAGACACTAGTCAAAGAAGAAAAATAAACATCCCATCAGGGATAATATCTTTTCCCTATGTTTTTGTTAGTGTTTTTAATATTCAAATGTATCTTGTTTTCCCAAACTAATCTCTAACTTCTTATCATTTAATGATCTCAAAAATAATCAATAATGGAAAAATTATTTCAAATTTTTTTAAAATAAAATTTCTCGATTTCCCATTTCAATATGACAATTTCCCTATAAAAACTCAAAAAATGGGTTTTTATTATTTTTATTACATTTATAAGATAATAAAAAACTTTTGTTCTTTTAAAAATAGATTAATCCATTTTCAAATAATCAATTTCAGAATTTGATTTCACAAATGAAATTACAAAATTTCAATCAAATCCAAATTTCACCCCAATTCATTGGTATTGGGGTTTTTTCCCAAAATCAATATCATTATAATCTAAATCCAAATTCACATTAAATAATATATTCAAAATACAATAGAAACATGTATTATTAAAATAATGACAATGTAGGGTTATTTTAATTGAAAAAACATAGACAGAACAACCTATCTTAGATGATGGGATCACGTAACAAAACACCCAGAACATGAAAATCCAATGAATACTGTCAGCAACACAAATCAAAGAATAAAACCTAGAATCATGATCTAAAACAATGGAGATAAATCAATAATATGAAGGTCAAAGAAACCCTAATAAGAATATAATAAGAGTGAAAGAGAGAAGGAATGGGAGAGGAACTCTTATAGGAGAGGAATTAGATCATATTCTACTAGATTAATCCACATTGAAAAGAGTTTAGAGGATCTGAAATGGATCCTTGAAGACCCTCCCAACCTTGGAAATCAATATATGTTGAGTCTGGAATGGTAAGTTGATAAAAAGGGAGATCAAGAATGTTTTTATAATTTTTGCGAATTAAAAGTTACCAGTCATATGGTTAGTTTGAAAGGGACATACAGTCTATCATACTATGGACCCAAATCACACACTCCTGTTGTAGGGTTCCCAGTTTCCCCTTTATGGGCACACATATTTCAATACAGTTCACTATCTGTTCAAACCCCCACTATGAGGGTTTTCACAATTTACGGTAGTTGTGAGAACGGTTTCGGAATACACTACTCCTACCATGCAATGAAACATCATTGAATTTCTGTGTTTTATCTTTATATATTATATATATTTATTATGGTACTAGGATTTGAGATGATGTGTGATTTAGTGTCCCTGTGTGCACAGAACGATTACTTTAAGAACATAGGAAATATTAAATTTCAAGTGAACACAATTTTTCAAGAAAAATTGGAATAACTTATAAAAAATTTCCCAAATCAGAAATTGGAGGGCACCATTCCATTCAATTTATGGAATTTACCTCAGGTAATTCCTAACATTTACTAATGGGGGAAACTGTGAATGATTGTTTTTGGACTTATCAGTAACAAAATATTTTATTTCGATGCATTTAATCATTTTTTACTAGATTTTTTCAAGAATCCAGGGTTATTAGCATGACATTGAAATTCCCTTGAGACTATTAGAAGGATGTTCTCTTAATAGAAAAGAAGGATCATAGATTAGAACATTGATCGATGATCAGTGGCACACCTTAAATTTGAAGGATCTCGCCAAAGATGAAGACACGATGATAGATCATCATTAGTGAGTGGTCCAAATCAGGGTAGGGAGTTTGATCTCTTTTTGATTTCTTCGATGTTGTTAAAATAAATGATGTATGTTATCAAAACATCAAGTTGCTTGATCTATAGTTTAATAATTCTTGTGGGGTGGTTAGTATTTGGAATTTTTAAGGGGAGGTTGTAACCCTCTTCATTCATCACTCTAATAAGAAACAATTGAGGCCAACATAGTCAAAGGATGAGGTTAATTAATCAGATGTTATTAGTGCATTTCTCTTCCCATATTCTTGGTGTTCATCTCTATTGGCCCTCATCGTCTTGGATCAGCTTTTTGGAAGTCTCCGAACATAATTGGTCCCCTGGATCGGAGGAAAATCGATCACGGAGGCCACATCAGTGTAGATCGGGACCCGATAAGGCCTTTTCTATGACCCTGTATTTTTCATGGCAGAGATGGAGACCCGAGGTTTTGCTGAAGGGTCTAACGGATCACATGTACACTCAGTGGCACACAACAGTGGCCGCACGCGGTTGCGGAAGAATATGGAAGACTGCGATGGTGGATATCAGAGATAGAAGGTTTTCAGTCGACTAGAAGTGATAGTGGGACCACATGGGATGCGGTGTGATGTAGGGTCCAGTGTTAGGAACATGGTAGGGGGAAGACGGCTTGAACTCTGGAGGTATCATGTTGGGTCAGAGCCTATGGACCAGGTGGGACGCAGCTGGGACATGCCATATCTAGTATACAAGCCAGCCCACAGTGCGGTCCAGACCAAGGGATCTAGGCCACTCAAGGCGGTCCAAAAGATCTAGGGGGCCTATCCCAGTGGTATAGACCTATTTGGGTCAGATCATACCAAGCCATATCAAGTTGCCTTAGCTAGTGGGTTGTTCAACATCAGGTTGGTTGGACCGAACCTGGTCCATACTCGGGTTAGACCGTTTTATAAAAACAATAGTAACATTCAAACTATGTGTCCATGTGAATATTTGTTTATGGATTTGGGAACCTTGTGATGAGATTGTACTTTTAAGATACTCTATGTGAGTTTTTGTGACTATTTTCATATGACCTATTTTATTGAGGAGTGATTTCTCTTTGAATGAGCATACCATGAACATAATCTTGTGGCAAGCTATGACATTGAGACCAAGAGAATTTCTGACACATTGTGACATACTGAGACTATGTGTCTTATCTAGATTACTTATCTCATTAAGAACAAGTGTCTCATTGAGAATTAGTTCTCATCGTGACTGAGTGTCTTACTGTGACTACATGTCTCATCGTGGCTACGCGTCTTAGAGATACCAGGTGTCTTTAAGATTATGTCTGATAATACTATTTTTTATATTATATACCTAAAACTATGGGATCAGATATGTATCTTTATTGTGGAATACATCATTAATTTCATTGTATTTTAAATAATTTTTTTATTTTTAGTATAATTTTTTAATTTCATTTTATTATACTTTATTTATTTATTCATGGTATAATTTGGCTATTTCTTAGTGGTATACCTTTTTGGTTTTGGGGTTTCATACTGAGTGTTGTTTTACTCACCCCTACATGGGATTTTCCTCCACATTTCCTATCTTGTATAGAAGATCAACACATTTATGGGGTACTTGGTTAACTAGGAAAATGTAGTTCGTAGAAAGACTATCCAGTCTAGGTGTGGTCCTACGACTTTATTTATTTTTCCAATACGTTTCCTTTTAGGGAGTGTTTTCAATGGATGATTTTTTGATACATGTGCCTTTTCTTTTATCTACCTCTTTTTGGTGAGATTTTCTTATGGCCTTGTTTACATTCTAGTTTTCTACTGTCGTACTTGGTTGATGGTATCTTAGTGGCATGCATTATTTTTTCCTTTTTGTTTTAAATTTCTTCATTTTTTGTTCTTGGAGATTTTTTCATGTGTATATTGTGGGATATTCCTACTCAGTTCAAGTTGCCTGCCCCTGGCCTATGGGAGGTGGTCTTGTGGTAGTCATGACATGGTCCCCTCTAGGAAAGGTCATTAAATAGTGGTATTAGAGGTATCAGTTCTACATAAGTACCAAGAGTCTTTTAGATTGGTGTCAGGAAATAGTGCTAATATTTTTGAGTTCATCTTTCAAGAATTTTAATCCTGGGATGGATTGTCAGCTGATGTATCCATAAGCCAAGACTATGAATCTACTTTTTGACTCAAGCATATGAAAACACTTGTTGCGGGGAAAAAATTAATTCACGAATCATATAGTATTTGGATGTGTTATCATGTATTTCATAAGTCAACTCACTATGTATAATCAATTGACATAGGATGAGTGGATTAACAGTTATACCACCGCCTGTCGATCAGCAGTTACTACCAGTGCTATAGGTTGAGGATGTACATAGGATGAGGGAATTTCATGACATCAGGAGGCAATGACCTTGAATATTTCAGGTTGAGATAGATATCCAGGTATCTGAGGATTGGAATAAGGTAGTTACATGTGTCTTACACCTTGTGATGATTCCTTCAGACCATATGCCATTCCTAGTGGCTAGTCTTATTCATGGATCAGTGGGGGAGATGGTAGATCATAGTAACCTTGAAACAATAGGATATGACTCTACATTGGGTATACTTCAATATTATCTTCAGAGTGGAGTTATTTCTATCTAGGTTACACTCGGTGCACATACAAGGGATTCTGTTTTTACCGCAGAGCAGTCAGATTGTGGAATAGTTCTTAGTGAGTTTTATTGATCATTCACACTATTTCACAAATTTGGTACATGACCCTTTATTCAAGGATCAGACCACCGATGAGGTCTTATGTTGGTAGATCAGGGCATCCATGTTATCCCTTTGAAATCCTATATATACAGGTGTTCAAGCATGATCTCTACTAGTAGTGACATTTCTTGAGAAGAATGCACTGGAAGTGGGAGCTACCCCTAAGAACAAGGTAGATGAGTCATCAGTAGTAGGTAGCTGACAATATTCACATGGATTCAAGTAGTTCATGCACTCTAGGGGATGACCAAAGAACACAAGATTAGTGGTGCGAGGCTCCCGGGGTAGAGCGAGTTAGCATAAGGACATGTTGGGTTACTCGTTTGACGGTCTGGGACATATGGATCGAGAATGACCAAACCATCATAAAACTAATCAGAAGATGGTCAGGGGACCACTAAGGTAGTGGTAGAGGAAAGGGAACAATAGTATGTAGGGAGGAAGACATAGAGGATATATAGGAATGGAAGATAGAGGTGGGAAGATGTTAAACTTATTACCACCACCACCCCAAGATTGTCCATGATAGGCTCAGGGAGTTGGTGTAAAAGGAAGAGGCCTGATTTAGGATATGAAAGAATATGAACCCAAGGATTCAGGGATTATTTGAGGTATGGTCTATATACTTTACACATTTTCTTTATTTTTGATAGTCATAAGTGAATACCATTATTTTCTTGCCACAACCCTTTTTTGAGACTCAGATATTCTAGTGGAACTATTGACTCAACCCTTACATTTTGAGACTCCTATGGTTGGGGATTAGATGATAACACACTAGTGATGAATGTGTGACCTTACTATTGGCGGCACAAGTTTTGGTAGGGATATCATGGTAGCAGAAATGATTCCTTCTAACATCATTATTGTATGGATTGGTTATCCATATTCCATCCTTAGATTTAATAGTTTAGGCATAGAGTACGGTGCGTCCACGGTGATGGGATTAGGTTTTCCATTATTAGTGAAAATGAAACAAATGAAATGCAGGATGGACTGACACATAGCCAGGTGAAACCAATCAAAAATCAGTTGGATAGTCTAATCCTCGGTGTCATGGGTGATATGAGTCCCTTGATTTATATAGTAGTGGATTAATAAATGGACATTTTTCCTGAGTCTTTTACAGGATTACCTCCTTTTAGGGAGGTATAGTTCTTCTTTTATCTATATCCCCTTATGGAACTAGTATATACATCTGTATATAACATGTCTCTAATAGAACTTCATGAGTTGGAAGTCTAGTTGGAGTGCTTGAAGATGAATGGCTATGTGAAACCAACCTTTTCAACATTTGAATCCCTAGTTTTGTTTTCCAGGAAAGAAGACAGGATCATGAAGTTATGTGTGGACTTATGGAGCCTAAATAGGTGATTGTGAAGAAAAAATATCTATTAACAAGGATCAATGACCTCTTTGATTAGTTTAAAGTGGCACAATTGTTCCTAAAGGTAGAAGTCAGATCTAGATATCACCATCTTCCATAATGGGACAAGGATATAATGAATAAAACATTCAGTTTTCTGTAAGGATATTATGAGTAATTAGTGATGTCTTTTTTCCTTAGGGATCCCCCCCCCCCCCCGATGTTCATGGGAGTGATGAAAATGATCTTCCAACCATACACAAACAGGTTCATGGTGGTCTTGATTGATGGCATCCTAGTGTACTTGATGTCTATGGAGGAGCACGCGATACATGTGAGGATGGTCCTGGACAAAATTTGAGAGAACCAACTTTATTGTAAAATATCAATGTATCTATTGTAGATATGGGAGGTCCAATTTCTAGGACACATCATTTTAGAGGCTGGAATTGCAGTTGATCCAGTGATGATTGAGGTCATTCTTTCTTGGGAGCCACCCAAGAGTGTTATCAAGGTGTAGAGTTTCCTCATTTTGGATGGGTAATATTAGTGGTTTATACCAGAAATTTCTTGATTAGAATACCCCTTGACATCATTGACATGTATAGGAATCCTTTTTGTGGATGGAGATGTTCCAAGATATTTTTCAGTTGTTGAGGCAGAGTTTAACAAGCACTCACATCCTAATATTTATAGAGTAGGCTGTTGAGTATGTATTATTCTACAATGAATCAAGAACTAGGATTGGTTGTGTCTTGATGTTGAGGAATGTGGTGATTTCCATTGTTACATGATATTTGAGATCACAAAATCATAACTACATGACTGATGATCTAGATTTTGTAGCGGTAGTCTTCACATTGAAGATGTGGTGACACAACTTAATGGTTGAACAGTTTTTCATCAACTCTAACCACATGATTCTATAGTATATCTTCAAAAAAATGGATTTTAACATGATATAGAGGATATTTGTAGAGTTCCTTCATGACTGTGAATTTTAGATTGTTTAAACTCCTTGTAAGGAAAACACGGTGGCAGATGATCCTAGAAGGAGATCGAGTTCGCAGTTAATGAATGGGGCATGTGAGCAGTTAGCCTTGTTGCGTATATACATTGTTCCTGGAGATGGAAAACTAACCACCATTCGATGGATGTCAGCCTTCGTGTATTAAAACAAGTTAGTGAGGGAAATATCAGAGATAATTATTGTAAGATTTTATGTGCTCAGTTTTCTATAGGACATTCCCCTAATGGAAAGATAAAAGGTGGGGAGAACATCATTATTTTAATAGGGTACATAGTGGTACCAGTTCTCTTATAAGAGGAGGTATTTAGGGAGTTCCATACATTCTATTTGGTGGTATATCCATCAGTGGTGAAGGTTTACCCTGACCTCAGACATTAGTAATAGTGGCCAGGGATAAACAAGGTAGTTACAAAGTTCATCTCATAAGACCTCACTTGTCAGCAGGTGAAGGCTAAACACCAGGTTCCAGTGAGTTTCAATCCACCCCTTAAGGTTACTGAGTTTATGTGGGATGGAATATAGATGTAATTTGTTACAAGTTTTCCTTTTATTTTCAGGGGGCACAATACAATCAGGGTGATCGTTGACCGACTCACTAGGTCTGCCCACTTCTTAGAAATTTGGGAATAGTGTTCAGTAAAAATCATGTGATACCTCTTGTGCATGAGATAGTTTGACTCAAGTGGATTTACATCTTTGATATTATTATATCATGATTATCTCTTTAATTTCAAATTGTGGAAGGGATTGTAGGAGGCATTTGGGACTCAACTAAGCTTGATCACAACATTTCACCCACAGATGGGCCACTAGACTAAGAAAACCATATAGGTTCTAGAGGACATTTTATATTTTTGCATCCTATATTTTGGTAATAGTTGGGAGGATCACCTACAACTAGTGGAGTTTTCATAGATAAAATTATACCACTCAACTATTGGTATATCACCATTTGAGTCCATTTACAACCAACCAAATAGGTCACAAATTTCCTAGATACACTCATGAGAGTCATCACTCATGGTCCCAGAGTTGGTGTATGTTACTACAGAGAAGGTTAAGGTTTTCCAAGAGTGGATAAAGACTATATAGATCCATCATAAGTCTTATGATGACTAGAAATGAAGGAATTTTGAGTTTGTGGAGGGAGACCATGTGTTCCTTAATGTCTCTCCGTGATGCAGGATATAGAGATTTAGCCAAGGCAGAAAGCTATCTTCGAGGATCCTCATCCATTTATAGATACTACACAGTGTTGGAGATGTGGATAACTTGTAACCTCTATCGTCATAGTTATATCAGGTACCAGACATCTTCCATGTGCCACAGCTGAGGAAATATGATCATGATCCATCAAAAATCACTTATTGAGGTGATCTAGACATTGACGATGGGTGACCTTTGCAGAGTAAAAAGTGGAGATCGAGGATTGATAGGAGAGGATCCTTTGTGGCTGTTCGATTAATCTGGTTCATGTATAGTGTCAACATTGGGATCTCTAGGATAACACATGATTGTGGGAGGTTCAGATTCATTCTTAGTACACAAAACATGTTTGTATACCCTTTTGTTTTTGATTTTAGGGACATAAGGCCCTAAGGTATGGAGAATCTAAAATATCAGAATTTAACTGTATTATCATTATATATTATATAGAATTATTATGGTAGTTTGAATTGAGAAGACATGTGATTCCGAAGCCCGGTGTGCCTAGAACAATATCTTGAAGAATATTAAAATTATTAAATACCAGGTACAATAAATTTTCCTAAAAAAGTTTAATAACATCAAAATTAATTCATGGATTAGATATCTGAGGGTACACATTGTTCATAACAAAAAATTTACCTTAGGTGGGTCCTAACAATGACTGGTGTGGGTTGACTATGAATGATGGTTTTTTGGACATATCGGCAATAAAATATTTAACAGAAATATTTTATTTTAACGAAGAAATTCATTTTATTATACTATACTTTCTCAAGAATCCATATTCATCACCATAACCATAGAAATATCCTTATACAATGAGATATAGGTTTTATTAATGGTGATGATGGATTAGATATAAAAAAAAGGATCAAGAATTAGCAACACTCCTCAGATTCAAAGGATCTCACCAACAATGATGACATGAAAATCGATCTTAATCAGGTATAGGTCCAAATCCAAGTGGGGTGTTTGATCTCTTTTTTATTTTCACCATTACTATAATCAATTATGAACAAAAATTAAACAATGAAGAGCTTGATCCCCGGTTCGATCGTTCTTTCATGATGGTTAGTATTGGGAATTTTAATGGTAGTTTTTTTACCGTCTTTCTTCATCCATCAAATGAGAACAAATCATGGAAAATAACAAAAAAGTCCTACGTTTGTTCCTCACATGTTATTGATTATCTTCCCTTCCCATTTTCTTGGAATTCGTCACTATTTGACCGTCATGTTTATAGCTCATCTTGTTGGGACGCTCCAAATA
Organism: Viscum album; assembly: GCA_963277665.1. Classification (NCBI taxonomy): domain Eukaryota; kingdom Viridiplantae; phylum Streptophyta; class Magnoliopsida; order Santalales; family Viscaceae; genus Viscum; species Viscum album. The sequence goes on along the minus strand of OY728125.1, from coordinate 642,801,656 downwards.
GGATCGAACCCCCCGAATTAAAGGAAAATAGGCCACACAGGCTACAATAGTGTAAATTGGGTCATGATGAGGGTAGATATGTGACCATGTAATTTTATGATAATTAATGGAGCCTTGATGGTCCAATGAAGTGTCCACCGGAGAATCAAAGATGTTAGTGGAACATGACAGTGGTTGCATGCGAGTGCGATAGAAGAAGAAAGGGAAACATGTGGAAATGGTGGGAATGGGGTGGCTGGTGTTGATAGTGGGACCTCATGGGATGCGTGGTATCATGAGTATTAGTGTGAGGCACAAGGTTGTGGTAGACCATTTGGTCTATGTGGGACTTGATTTGTGAGGGCCACATCTTGGACATAAGCTGACCTGCAGCACGGGCCGGTCCATGGGGGTCACACCACTTTTGGTGGCCCATTGGGATGGACCCAGTAGCCTATTGTCATGTAGGTCTAATAGGATGAGCCCATCAAGCATTACTAGTTTGGGAGTAAAAATACTAGGTCGGTCGAGTCAGCCAAACTCAGTCAGGTCCTGCAGTGGGTCAGGTCAGCCAGTGGGTCAGATCAGACCAAGACTGAACTCGTGTTATATATTTTTACAAAAATAGTCGTAACATACAAACCAGGTATCCGTTTGATGAGACATTTTTGGTGTTTGGATCCTTGTAATGAGACAGTAATTTCGAGGTACTCTAAGTGATTTTTTAAAAAAATGTTAATATTCCCTAATGGATAGAGTTTTGTGTTCTTCTTGAATGATCATATTGTGAGAAGTATATAATGGCCATTTGTGACTTTGAGACTACATGACTTTCTAAGACTATGTGTCTTATCGAGAATACTTGTCTTATCGAGAATAGGTGTCTCGTTATGATTTAGAGTTCATTGGTACTAAGTGTATCATTTGGATTGTGTGTCTTACTAGGACTACATGACTCATCGAGGTTATCTATCTTATCAATAATGTGGGTTTTGTGGATTAAATCTGATAATCCTATTTTACATATAATAAACCTAAACCTATTTAAGCCGACTATGTATCTTTTTTGTTGTATATATAATTTATTTTTATATGGTATACATAGTGTATTTCTTACTAGTATAAATAATGTATTTTTGTTGTTTTTATGCTTCATATATTTCTTTATGGTATACTTCATGTAGTACTTAGTGGTATCAATTTTTTGGTTTTGGGGTGTTATTCTAAGTAATGTTTATCTCACCACTGCAAGGGATTTTATAGAACATATCATGACTTGTACGAAAATCGATGCTTTGATTAAGTCATAGGTGGAATTGAACCAGATGGTCCTTAGAGAGGCCAGATTGTTTAGTTGTGTCCTACTACTTTAGAATGATGTCCAGTACCTTTCCCTTTTGGTAGGGTTTTCTGTGAATGAGTTTCTGGAACTTGTGATTCCACTTTTCGAGACTCCTTTTTGGGTGAGTTTGTATTATGGCCCCATTTACATTCCAGTTTTCTACTATCATACTCTATTTTTATTATGTTAGTGGTATGTATGCTTGTTTACTTATGGTATTACATTTTATTATTTTTTGGTCTTGGAAATGTGTTCATGTGTACATGTACATAAGAAAATGACTCCAATTTGTATGATATTCCTACTTTGTGATAGTCTTCTTCCCCTAGCCTATTCGAGGTGGGATTGGGGTAGTCACAAATGAAGCCCCTCTAGGAAAAGTCTTGTCCTAGACAACCCAAAAACATCCAAAACATATCTTCATTCTTCATGAAACACACCCGAGATGAACCATACTCAAATAAAAAAATGAATGGAAGAGGAGTTACTGAAAATAGTATCATGATGTTACTAAATATCAAAGTACATATAGTTTATATCATATTACTAGGAAAATATATTCAATTATTTTGGTACATCTAATAAGAACTATATATTAGGTAGTATTGATTCATATAGAAGGAACTATAAATTCGAAAATTTAGATTCATATGATAAATTCACTATAAAACATATCATAATATATGTGAAATAATTCTAGAGAAATATAGAACTAGTTGGAGATATAATGAACACTTTATAAATTATAATTATGAAGTGTGATATATTTTATAATTCTAGATTTTGATGAAAGGTCATTCCAATTTATATTATAATTTTTTGGGATTTATTTAGGGTATCATTAGTATCATTAATCCCAATATGGTTTCTCTATTAATTAACAAGAAAATGTGAACCCCTTATTGAATTCTCATGTCACATGTCTATAATGAAAATAAAGGTCATATGATGGTGAAATCATTTTCTCGTCAATAATTGTCCATTTAACAAATTTTATTTATACTAGACATATTCTAATAATTGGATATAGAAAACTATTTTGTTGGATGGAAACTAAACCTCTATGAGAATGAAAACATATAGTGAATACTACATTGAATATGGGTTCTCAATGAAAAATTATAGGAAATGGAGAGATAATACAATAAATAAGTGAGTAGATTCTTAAACCAATATATGTTTACTTTATTCACTATTTATTTTAGGATATTAAAAAATATATCATTGAAGTCATATATCTGTCAATTCATCCTTATTTTACCCAGGATTAATGATTTTATAAAATGTTGAACTATATAAACCTTCATTAGTTTAGAATAAATTATTATGGTAACTCTGTTTAAAGAAATTGTGAGAGGAACTCTACATATTTTTATGATATTAGACATCATGAACATTATCAAAACCATTATCTTGATTTGATTAAAGTTTATAGATTCATCCTTATTATATATGAATTTAGTAATAGTAATATCATATTTTAACATACTACTAGTGGGTAGAGGGTGATGGAAGATACATATGTTTTGCAATATAGTGAATATAAATGTGTATATGGTATTTTGAAATAATGGATGAAAATTAATTAATGGTGATAGAATGTACCAGAAAAGTGTGGAACCAACAACTGAATTCCATTAAATCATGATTTATATATGTTCACCATAAAATCCATCAGTATAAAATATTATTTCTATGAATTAGGTTATAATAAAGGATGATATCATCCACCCATTAAAAATCCTATTTTTTATTTATCTTATAAATGACTCCCACTTTGTTAGTATTCAAAAATAGTAGACAAACAAACAATTATTACTTTAGTTAGTGAGAATCAGGATTTAGCTTCAATATATGTGGTATAAATATCATTGAAATTTTCTACATCAATTGTATCATATAGAAATACCATTATTTAGTGTATAATAAGGATGATCGTGTTCCCATGTTGTATATTTATGAGACATATATGAAAATTTAAATATATCAATGATAGTTTCCTTGGAATATAGAATATTAGATATAGCTTTCTATGAGGGAAATTTATCCCTTAGTTATGGGTTTAGTCAATAAATGGAACCAACAATAATTTCGTAATAAAATACTCTAAATTGACATATTTTATTACCATTTTGAGTCATTGATATAATATAAATGGATTATCATTATAAATAAGATTAAATTCAAGTCTTAAATAATGTATTAGTGATCTACCTAATTATTAGTGAATCATTATGAAAGGAGGAATGATTGTGGATTGAGATATATTGATTGAGTGACAAAAACAATAAAAAACTTACTAGTTTGAGTGTTGGGTCATCCATGATCATTCTATTATATCAATGAGAAGAAACACTAGACTAATAACCTAGTTTTATAAGTTCTATTTATGAATAAAATATCATCATTATGGAGTTTCATGTCTTGAAAATATTACTCTATAGAAAGGTGTAATAATTAGATATCTACAAATTATCTATCATTTCCCCCTTTGTGGGTAAAAATGGATATATACATTATAACATCATGTTACAATCATTCATTCACTTCCCATTACATTAACAGTTTTCTTTATTAATTAAGTGTATATGGGGACTCATGAGGATAGAGAACTTTTATTGGGGAAAATGATCTAAATTTTAGAGATGTATGTTTGTTTTAATAAATGGAGTCTGGTAATAAATTTATAAAGGATTAACTTATTTCATTCTAATTTCAGATAATTCTTGAGGAAGATTTGAGTCCTTCTGTAGAAAATATTAGTTTTTTCTATCTACTAGGAATATCTAGGTCATGTATGGGAGTTCCGAAAATTTAATGATAACCAAGCTCATGTCTGAGTTGAATACACTTCATGAAAGATTACATTCTATGAAATGATTACATGTCCTGTAATGTTAAAAATTATGGTTTAATAAAAAGGTGATGGATTTTAAGTTTATATGGACACTGTGTATTGAATTCATGTAAAGGGGTTACATGCCATTTAAATCTCATATGGGCGGGTTTTTAGTGCATTGGAAGGGTTATTTTTTTATCCATTCAATGTGTTGCCTTTTAGATCACAAGCAAGCGATATTCTATGATGATTTTGAAAACCTCTATTCATTCAAAATATATTCATTCTGTATTGGATCATAAAGGTGATTAAATTTCATCTATTCATGTAAGAGATCATTTTTCTTTCTTCATTTAATTTGATCTTGGTAGAATCAATTCATTACCTTGTTGGATTTTTTGGTCTGTGACAGAATTCAACATTATTTCTTTTAAATACATTGTGTGATCTTCCTCTAGGGCATGTTCCTTTGTTAGTTTTAGTGTAGATAGTTTCTGTTTATCATGGTTTGTGATGATATACCATTTTCACCATTTGTTCTAATGTTTAATCAATTCTATGAGATGTGGGAATTGATTTTAGGGATTCCATTATTATTATGGTGTTCCTTTTTATTGGTGGACCCCATTGCATGCATGTTTGATCTATGTTTTGAGGTGGGTGGATCAATGTCTATAATGTGTTGTATAAAATATTGTATTTTTTATAAATTGTTTTATTTATTTATTTGGAATGATTTATTTTGGATTTTTTTGAATATATATTTATTTTTTATGAATAATATTTTTCTGTAGTTCTTGGTAAATTAAAATGGGTTTTCATATTATTGTGATATGATTTTTCATAAATGGTTGGAATAAAATAGTTTGATGCAATGGTTTTGAAAATAGAGAACATGTGATGACTTTTGTACTTAGGTGTATGATTTATTAATAGGCCTTGTTCATTGATACCTTCATGGGGGGGTCACTCATATTGTGATCTTATACTCCATATATATGTTGTTCTACAGTCTTAGTAGAAACTACTGGGAGGTTTCACATTTTATGGTGTTCCAATACTAACTACATTTGATCCAAATGTCAAGGGAGTTGATGTATGAACAATTGCATATTTTGGGGATATGACTATCTGAGATATCATGACCTATTGTGATCCTTGACATGTTGTTACCTATTCTTTGGAGAATTTGGGATATTTTGGTTTGTACTATTTATATTGTACTTCCAAGAATTTGATACTATATGTGACACATTCCTTGTTTTTTTGGATATATATGCTTTCATATATTAATATGAAATGCATTGAAACAGATTTACCAACATTATTTTGGAAATGTGAAAAAGGATAAATTAAATTATTATTCCATTATTTTGATATAAAACTATAAAACTATTCATGATTACTTTTTTATTAAAATTTGAGCATGCTTGAATTATATTTATAGATATTTATGATGGAATACATGTGTGGGATCATACTGAGATAGTTAGCTCACACCCTATATACACCTTCGATGGTGCATATTTCTTGTCATATATTTCATTTCAGGGATAAGCATGATGATACAATAAGTCAGTATGATTTTTTCTAGAATGGATTTGGTAGCTAGTGCTGAGATGGTTGAAATTTTACCATGCCATCACAAGATGACTATAGGATTAGCTATTTTAGTTTTCTCATCCTTTAGAGTTGGACTTATCTGTTGGAGATTGTTTTTCAATCTGTTTAATTATTTCACTTCCATTATTCTCTATCTATGATGAAATATATATTCATGATTTCTTACACTATTTATTTCAGTATCTACATATATATCATGTTTTATGATTCATGTTAGTAAAAATAAATGCCTCTATTTTATTATTGATGCATGGATTCTAGATACTAGTCTATGGGGACCAAGAACCCCTTTTGGGTATGTGATAATTTGGGGTAGGTACCAGTATTGAGAGGATATATTTACCATGTTAATCATAGTTTGGTATCATGGGAAGGAATTTATTTATGATCACTTTAATTGGGATGTTTTCTATACTATATATAGAATAGTCATCACATGATATGTTGTTTCTGGTGACTTCCGATCCATCTCTTGCCATGTTGAGACTCATGATACCATGGGATAATGGGGTGTGTGTCTCCTATCACTGTTTATGGAACATAATATTATCTTTTTCTTATGGTTTGTAAAGAACCGTAAAATTCAAGGGAAATTTTTTTTTATTATTTTCTTTTTAATTTTACAAGAATGCATTTTCTGACGACACCTGATTCTGAGGCCCGGTGTGCTCGGAATCAATTTTCGAAGTTTAGCTCAGGTACGTTCAGTGAAGGAACGAGCGAGTTTTTCTAACTTTTGAACCGGTGCTCGGAATCGAATTCCGAGGGCACCGATAGATTTGCAGCACCGGTATTTTCTTACGAAGATCTTTTTCAGAGTTGCGTTTTCACGGGAGGTGTTGTTAAAAATTTGTGGAAGATAAAATAAAAATTGAGTTACAATTTTTATTTCTTTTAAGTGGTTTATCCATTGAGTGGAAGTTGGGGTAACAACCCAACATCTCATGCGAGGATTTAAGGTGAGGTGGGGCCCACACGAACCCCACCCCTTTCATCTTTCCTAAACTCCCTTAAACCTCTCCTCTCATTAATTGGTAACTCTTCTTAACATGTTTAACCCCCCTTTAATGTGAGACCACTCACCTTCCCCTCTCTCTTCTTTAAATCATGCCAACTCACTTAATTAATTAAGTGAGTTAAGTGTTTGAATTTTAAAAATTAAAAATGCTTGGCTTGATGTAATAAAATAATATAAGTCTTATTTTATTTTAGAGAGTTGATTGTTGTGTGAGGAGGATTTGAAAAGGAAGCTCTAAGCTTTGAAGAACTTCTTCCTTCTTGAAGAACGTGAAGAACGCAACTCACCGACGAAGAACGCCGACACCAAAGAGTAGCGACGTACCCCTTTCTTCCTTCTCTGTGACAAGAGGGGATACGTCACATATTTGAGTACACTTGGGCGACGTCGGGACTTCCAAGACCTTCGACAAAGAACGCTTCCCGATCTCCATCAAAGTAGGAGACACCGCCATGGGAAAATCGCAAACGACGACTTCACCTTCCGACGTCAACGAACGATGCTACCTCTCCGCAGATCCATCGAGGGATCACATCATGAGGTAGGGGTTTATTTTATTGTTGATTGTGATCTCATCCGTCACCTTTCTTGGTTTCAATTGGGCCGCCTGTTATAGTAATAACGGGAGGAGGTTGGACCGCACGAACACGACCGACCATCCTCCCCCTTGTTTGTTGAATTTGTTGCGGCTTGTGAAAGGCGGCACGGTGCGGTTGCACCGCGAGGAAACTAAGAGAAAGGGAGAAGAAGCGTGGCATCGTCGCGCCGCACCAGAAAACCACTAAGAGGCTGCGGTTTGATTATTGAATGTTGAGTGTAGATTGACGGGCGACGAAAAACCGGGCCGCAAGGTAATTTTGAAGCTCCCGTAGTAAAGTTGGGGACCCGAGATGAACGTCGGCGCAGACGATTTTAAAAATATACTACCAGAGAAAATCCAGTGGCCCGTGGAAACCCTAGAGGCACGGGTCACCGGCGCGGCGCCGCCAGCGACCGGGGGCGGTGGCCGGAGCCGTCCGGCCGCAAGGAGGCGGCGATGCCCTAGCGCGCCGCCGGAGGAAACAACCGCTGCGGATTGCTGGGGCGGTGGGGCATGGGGGATCCCGCAGCCGCGTGGGATCCTGGAGGAACGGCGGTGGCGCAAACCACCACTGACTTCAATCAGCGGCAAGGGGCCGCGCAACCCCCCCCCCCCCCCCCCCCCCCCGCTCCGCGGCTTCCGCTCGACCACGCTGGCCGAGCCGCTGCGGGCCATGCGGCCGAGCTGTGCCGGTCGGGCCGGACCGCACCGGCCGGGCCGCGCCAACCGGGCCGGGCCGCGCCCTGATGGTCCGGACCCATCCTGGTTCGGGTCGACCTGGTTCAGGCCGACCCAAGGGGGTGGGGTCGGGCCGGGCCGGGCCCATACCCCCCCATTTCGGATTGTTTCCGTTCGAATGCCCATAACTTGGGCCACGGACCTTCGATCGACGCACCGTCAGCTGCAATGTGATCCTTGGATCGAGACGGTCATTTATGTATATTAAACTCAAGGGTTTGAAGAACTTTGAGTTCGGCGGGGTTGGTTCGTACACGAAACCAACCGGGCCCTCAGAGCGAAAAGACTTATATCTTGAGATACGGAAGTCCGAATGATGTTTCGTCGACTTTGTTGGATTCCTCTTTAGGATACGGAACTTTTGGCTTACTTCGCCTGAGTTTTGGACGCAGTTGGAGTATGGCCAGGTTGGATTGTACCTGAAATCCAACCGGGCCCCTGGAACGGAAAAGCTGATATCTTTCAGACCAGACGTCTGTTTGACGAACTATCAGCGGCGTTGGTGATCACATTGAGAAATGGTCCCTATGAGTATACCCTAAGAGAATTCAGGATGCAGTTGAGATACGGTCGGGTTGGTTTGCGCACGAAACAAACCGGGCCCCTGGGATGAAAAGGCTAATAACTCACAGACCGGGCGTCTGATTGACGCATCGTCTGTTGCGTTGAGACCCCTATGATGAGGTGGTCCTTTGAGATACTTCTTCGTGGGAAATGTGATACTTGGAGTATAGACCTGTAGCTCGTGGAGAGGACCCTCCCGTAGACGAACATACAGAGTATGAAGACCGTGTAGTTGGTTGTGACCGATGACTGCTTGTCCTATTCGATTAGGAGTGACTAACATAGCCCAGTGGGGAGCACTACTTTGTGAGGTGGCAGACCCATGGCGGAGGAGAACTACTTTGTGAGGTGGCAGACCTGCGGTACTCGACAAGAGGAGTACCTCTGTAGGCTATGAAGGGGAGCACTACTGTGTGAGGTGGCAAACCCATGGCGGTGGAGCACTACTCTGTGAGGTGGAAGACCCACGGTACTTGACAGGAGGAGTACCTCAGCAGTCATAGGTTAGTGAGAAGTACCTCGGAGTCATGACCGTACCACTGTACACTCTAGAGAGAGGGCTCTTCAGCAGTTATGGTTTCGGTAATGAAAATCCTGGTTTGAGCTGAGTCTATGATCTTTGTGTTTACCTCATGTTTGAGATGGGTCACGTGAAAACTTAGGTATATGTATGGGCAGATACGTGGGTAGTGGTTATCCATTGATTTCATAATCTTTGTGTTTCCTCATGATTGAGATGGGTTACTTGATAACTTAGGTATCTGTATGGGCATATACCTAAGTAGAGGTTATCTATTGAGATCTTATTTGTGTTTATCCTTGTTGGATTTAGTGAGACCTTGAGGGTCTCGGGGTCCCTAATGGGTATCGTTATACTCACCCCCTGCATGGGCTATGCCCGCACCTCGTTGTGTTGGTTTCAGATGACGGGCAGTGCTAACGGAGGCCGAGTGTTCAAAGACTGGACGATACCCGGAGGTGGACCTCACGTCGAGTCAGTATCAGGAGATGGACTTTACGGCAAGATGTTACTCGGAGGAGGTTGACGGGAAACAGTGTTGTGGAGGCTATCTGTACCTACCCTTCAGGTAGGATATGTGGTGGATGATCCAGGAGTTGCGCTATCTGTACCTACCCTTCAGGTAGGATCCGAGGTGGACGACCCAGGAGTTGTTCCTATACTTCCACCTGTTTGTCTTTTCTGTTGTACTTTTGTTCAGTTGTAGCTGTACTTTTCAGTTGGGTTTGTATTCTAGCCCTTTTACATTTCAGCACTTCTTTTGTACTTAGTTTTTACTTCCGCTAGTACTCTGTGGTGTGTTGCTTACTTTTATAAAGGAAATGTCTTCCCAGTTATCGGGATTTACGCCTTTGGTGCTAGTCGCCAGCCCCTGGCCTATGGAAGGCGGGCTTGGGGTTGTCATGACACGGGCCCTGAGGACTGGTCATGAAAATTTTGTATCAAAGGAGTCAGTTCTACCTCAAAACATATAACTCTGATATTTTCTTTATGTGAAGTAATAGTGTTAAGGGTACTGAGTGTGGTCTTTAGTTCAGGGAGTCCAGTGTTGGTGAGGGCGGCCGACGTATCCATACACCAGGACCCTGACAACTGATTTCCGACTTTGTGCACGAAAACACTAATTGCGTGTGTGTGTGTGTGTGTGTTTCCAGAAGTTTTTAAAAGTCAGCTAAAACCAGGTCAGCTCACCAGGTATAAATCGTTTGATCGTGTCATGTTTGTTTCTTTCAGGATGCCTCCCCGCGGACGACCAGCTAGAGCCCCGAGAGTTGTTTATACTGACAGCCCGCCGAGCGATGTGGCCTCAGTACAGGGGCCTATCCCAGTTGAGGCCCCAGCGGAGGCACCAGCAGTACTACTACCCGTTGGGCCACCGATTCCACCAGCCCCAGCAGCAGAGGGTGCACGTCGCTTGAGCACACTGCACGAGTTCCAGCGCCAGAGGCCACCCAGTTTCAGGGGAGAGACAGACCCGCAGGTGGCTGAGGATTGGATGGAGGCTATGGTGAGAGTCTTCAGGCTAGTGGTGATGCCATCAGACTTCATGGTGATCCTTGCTGCCAGCCTTCTTCAGGAAGCAGTAGGCAGATGGTGGAGCCTGATGCTCTAGATGCATGATGAGGCAACACTTCTTTGTGCAGACTTCGATATCCTGTTCCGGGCAGAGTTTGTACCAGCCACCCTTCAAGTGGTGCGTATACAGGAGCTACTTCAGCAGTGGTAGGGCAGCATGACAGTGGCGCAGTATTCAGCGGGGTTTACAGACCTCTCGCGCTACTCCACATATATAGTACGGGACCCATTCTTCAGGGCCCGAACCTTCGAGCAGGGGTTCAGGAGAGAGATTAGAACTTCTGTTGTTTCTCACAGCATTCCGACGCAGACAGGGGTGTTGGAGCGAGCCCTTTTAGGGGAGAGTTTCCTTGCTGAGCAGTCTCCAGCAGCAGGACCCACCACTAGCCGGCATGCGGCAGAGTCTTCTGTAGCAGGCAGTAGACAGATGACGCAGAGGTCCAAGAGGACCAAACCTACAGGTGGCCGACCACATGACTCAGGGTCGGTAGTGCGAGGCACCAAGGGGAAGGACAGAGCCAGACCTTCCATGCAGTGTTACCCCTGCGGCGGGATTGGTCACATGGCATGTGACTGTCTGTCCCGCCATGCAGATGACCAGCAGTTAAATGAAGAACCTCCCAGGCAGAGGCAGAGGTTCGATCAAGGCAGACCGCTAGGAGCTGAAGGCCGAGGGAGGGGAGCTAGCCGTGCAGCTGGAGGTGGATGACGCTTCGAGGTGTTGCCACCATCACCACCATGAGGTCCACCCCGACCGTAGGGAACAGGTGGACATGGGAGAGCTCATCTTTAGGCAGCATAAGCTTACAACTACGGAGCTCTGGAAGCGAGTGGACAGGAGCAGAACTAGTGGTTTCCCTTTATTCTTTCTATATCTAGTTCCATGTTGTTGTTGTTACATTTGTGTCTTTGTACCATGTGCTGCAATAATATAAAGATACTTACCTTTGTGACATTTGCTTCCTTCCTTTTTGAGTACTAAGAGGTTCTGGTTTAAACTGTTGACTTGACCCTCACTTTCGAGATTCCTACTGGAAGAGACCTAGTGACATCACACTGAAGCCGATAGTGTGACTCGACCCCTAGAGGCGAGAGTGACGGTTGGATCTCTTGGTAGTAACGTCAAGGCCTTACGACGTCGTCCATGGCATGAATACATCATTCATGTCCGGATTGACTGTATTAGGCAAAGAACGTGGTTCATCTAGGGGATGAGACCGGATTTATCTTATCGGCAAAGAAGAAATCATAGCAGCTCTTGTGGGACCAGAGAAGGTCCAGGTCATCCAAGAGCGGATGGGGACAGCTCAGAGCCGACAAAAGCCTTATGCTGACAAGAGGCAGAGACCAGTAGAGTTCGAGGATGGCCACCGCGTTTTCTTACGGGTCTCATCTCGACGTGGAATTATGGAGACGTGACCGAGGTGACAAGTTATCTCCGAGGTTCAACAGACCTTTCTAGGTCCTCAGTAGGGTAGGCGCGGTGGTTTACCGCTTGACCCAACCACCTCAGTTGCACCAGGTGCAAAACAACTTCCATGTATCTCAACTGAGGAGATACGTGCTCGACCCTTCTCATATCATCGACCATGAGGAGATGGACTTGGGCGATAGGGTGAATTTCTCAGAGGTTCCAGTGGGGACTGAGGATCGACAGGAGCGCATCCTACGAGGATAGTCGATTCCTCGGATACACTTTCTTTGGCGGTATGGGAATCTCCAGGTAAGCACATGGGAGTGGAAGGCTCAGATGCATGCTCAATACCGCTTTTGTATCCCTAGTTTGTGTTTAAGATTTACGAGGACGTAAAGCCCTGAGGTGGGAGTAATGTAAAGACCCATAAAATTCAAGGTAATTTTTTTTTATTATTTTCTTTGTAATTTTACAAGAATGCGGTTTCTGACGGAACTTGATTCCAAGGCCCGGTGTGCCCAGAATAAATTTCCGAAGTTTAGCTCGGGTACGTTCAGTGAACGAATGATCGGGTTTTTCTAACTTTTGAACCGGTTCTCGGAATCGAATTCTGAGGGCACCGATGGATTCGCAGCACCGGTAATTGCTTATGAATATCTTTTTCAGATTTTCGTTTTCATAGGAGGTGTTGTTAAAAATTTGTGGAAGATAAAATAAAAATTGAGTTATGAATTTTTATTTCTTTTAAGTGGTTTATCCATTGAGTGGAAGTTGGGGTAACCACCCAACATCCCATGAGAGGATTAAAGGTGAGGTGGGGCCCACACGAACCCCACCCCTTTCATCTTCCCTAAACTCCCTTAAACCACTCCTCTCATTAATTGGTAACTCTTCTTTACATGTTTAACCCCCCTTTAATGTGAGACCACTCACCTTCCCCTCTCTCTTCTTTAAATCATGCCAACTCACTTAATTAATTAAGTGAGTTAAGTGTTTGATTTTTAAAAAATCAAAATGCTTGGCTTGATGTAATAAAATAAGATAAGTCTTATTTTATTTGAGAGAGTTGATTGTTGTGTGAGGAGGATTTGAAGAGGAAGATCTAAGCTTTGAAGAACTTCTTCCTTCTTGAAGAACGCGAAGAACGCAACTCACCGACGAAGAACGCCGACACCAAAGAGCGGCGACGTACCCCTTTCTTCCTTCTTTGTGACAAGAGGGGATATGCCACATCTTTGAGTACACTTGGGCGACGTCGGGCCTTCCAAGACCTTCGACGAAGAACACTTCCCGGTCTCCATCAAAGGAGGAGACACCACCGTGGGAAGATCGCAAATGACGACGTCACCTTCCGACATCAACGAACGATGCTACCTCTCCGCAGATCCATCGATGGATCACATCACGAGGTAGGGGTTTATTTTATTGTTGATTTTGATCTCATCCGTCGCCTTTCCTGGTTTCAATTGGGCCGCCTGTTATAGTAATAATGGGAGGAGGTCAGACCTCACGAACATGGCCGACCCTCCTCCCCCCTTGTTTGTTGAATTTGTTGCGGCTTGTGAAAGGCGGCATGGTGCGGTTGCACTACAAGGAAACTATGAGAAAGGGCGAAGAAGCGGGGCGCCGTCGCGCCGCGCCGTTGAAGTCGAACAAGCCGCGGTGCCATCGCGCCGCGCCAGAAACCCACTAAGAGGCTGCGGTTTGATTATTGAACGTTGAGTGTGGATTGCTAGGCGACGACAAACGGGGCCGCAAGGTAATTTTGAAGCTCCCTCAGTAAAGTTTGGGACCCGAGATGAACGCCGACACAGACGGTTTTGAAAATGGACCCCCGGAGCAACTCTGGGGGCCCGCGGAAACCCTAGAGGCACGGGTCGCCGACGGGGTGCCACCGGTGACCGGGGGCGGCGGCCGGAGCCGTCCGGCCGCAAGGAGGAGGCGGTGCCCTAGCGCGCTACCGGAGGAAACAACCGACGCGGCTTGTCGTGGCGGTGCGGTATGGGGGATCCCGCGGCCATGCGGGATCCCAGAGGAACGGCGGTGGCGCAAACTGCCACCGGATTCAATCAGCGGCAAGGGGGCCACGCAACCCCCCCCCCCCCACTCTGCGGCTTCCGCTCGACCATGCTGGCCGAGCCGTGGCGGGCCGCGCCGGTCGGGCCGAACCGCGCCGATAACCCCCCATTTCGGATTGTTTTCGTTCTAACGCCCATAACTTGGTCCACGGACCTCCGATCGACGCACCGTCTACTGTTATGCGATCCTTGGATCGAGACAGTCATTTCTGTATATTACACTCAAGGTTTCGGAGAACTTTGAGTTCGTCCAGGTTGGTTCGTACACGAAACCAACCGGGCCCTCGGAGCGGAAACACTTATATCTTGAGCTTCGGACGTCCGATTGACGTGCAGTCGACTTTGTTGGATTCCTCTTGAGGAGACGAAACTTTTGGCATACTTCACACGAGGTTTGGACGTAGTTGGAGTATGGCCGGGTTGGATTGTACCCGAAATCCAACCGGGCCTTTGTAACGGAAAAGCTGATATCTTTCAGACCAGACGTCCGTTTGACGAACCATCAGCGGTGTTAGTGATCATGTTGATAAATGGTCCCTATGAGTATACCCTAAGAGAATTCGGGTTGCAGTTGAGATATGGCCATGTTGGTTCGCACACGAAACCAACCGGGCCACAGGGATGAAAAGGCTAAGAACTCACAGACCGGGCATCCGATTGACGCATCGTCTGTTTCTTTGAGACCCCTATGACGAGGCGGTCCTTTTAGATACTTCTTCATGGGACTTGTGATACTTGGAGTATAGACCTGCAGCTCGTGGAGAGGACCCTCTTGGAGACGAGCATACAGAGTACGGAGACCGTGTAGCAGGCTGTGACCGATGACTTCTTGTCCGATTCGATTCGGAGTGACTAGCATAGCCTAGTGGGGAGAACTACATTGTGAGGTGGCAGACCCATGGCGTAGGATCACTACTTTGTGAGGTGGCAGACCCGCGGTACTCGATAGGAGGAGTACCTCTGTAGGCTATGAGGGGGAGCACTACTATGTGAGATGGCAGACCCATGGCGGTAGAGCACTACTGTGTGAGGTGGCAGACCCGCGGTACTCAACAGGAGGAGTACCTCAGTAGTCTTAGGTTAGTTAGTAGTACCTCGGAGTCATGACAGGACCACTGTACACTCTATAGATGGGGCTCTTCAACAGTTACAGTTTCGATAATGAAAATCCTGGTTTGCGCTGAGTCTATGATATTTGTGTTTACCTCATGTTTGAGATGGTTCACTTGATAACTTAGGTATATGTATGGGCATATACCTAGGTAGTGTTTATCCGTTGATTTCATAATCTTTGTGTTTCCTCATTATTGAGATGGGTTACTTGATAACTTAGGTATATGTATGGGAATATACCTAAGTAGAGGTTATCTGTTGAGATCTTCTTTATGGTTATCCTTGTTGGATTTAGTGAGACCTTAAGGGTATCGGGGTCCCTACTGAGTATCGTTATACTCACCCCCTGCATGAGCTATGCCCGAACCTTGTTGTGTTGGTTACAGACGATGGGTAGTGCTAACGGAGGTTGAGTGTTCGAAGACTAGACGATACCTGGAGGTGGACCTCACAGCGAGTCAGTATTAGGAGGTGAACTTTACGACAAGACAATACTTGGAGGTGGTTGACGGGCAAGAGCGTTGTGGAGGCTATCTGTACCTACCATCAGGTAGTATCCGTGGTGGACGATCCAGGAGTTGCGCTATCTGTACCTACCCATCAGGTAGGATCCTAGGTGGACGACCCAGGAGCTGTTCCTATACTTCCAACTGTTTGTCTTTTCTATTGTACTTTTGTTCAGTTGTAGCTGTACTTTTCAGTTGGGTTTGTATTCTGGCCCTTTTACTTTTCATCACATCTTTTGTACTTAGTCTTTACTTCCGCTTGAACTTTGTGGTGTGTTGCTTACTTTTATAAAGGAAATTCCTTACCAGTTATCGGGATTTACGCCTTTAGTGCTAGTCGGCAGCCCCTGGCCTATGGAAGGTGGGCTTGGGGTAGTCACGACACAGGCCCCGAGGAAGGGTGATGACATGGTTTGTTATTGGAAACTGATATTGTCTTGTTATGTGATCATTCCTTCTATTTTGATGTGTAGTAGTATGCATATGAGATGAGTTCTATGGGATCCATAGGAGGACAAAACAAATGATACTTAAGGGAATCCTACTATGGATCAGATTTTTATTGATTCTATAACTAGAAAAGACCATTATATTGATCAAAATGTACATCTATTTCAGAACATATTCATTGATGTATATCTAAGAACTATTTGAGATAGAGATTAATCAAGAGAGTTCTTATATGATAATCCCCAATACATTATAAGTACAATTGAGCTTCAAGAAGAATATGGTTTCATTGATAAGATTGATCACTTATTTGGCAACTTGGACACACTTAAAAGTATCAAGGTGATGTGAACAACATTCTAACTTGAGGGTCCCAACAATAGTTGGTGGGGTTTCATGGTCAGGTTGATAGGAATGTGGGCTTATAATGGATTTTTTTTCAGAGTCTCATTCCAACAAATTTTTACAGAGTTATTTGTGATGGAAAAGTCTCTAGATTCCCTATCATTGTGGTAGGGAGAGCATTCTGTGATGGCATTCACCAATCAGTTTGATGAATTGGTTCAATTTTCACCATACCTTGTATAGAATGACCAAATGAAGGATCAGAAGTACCTATAGGGTTTTAGATTAGATGTCATATCAAGAATATTTATACTGAATCATGATACCTATGAAGAGATAGTAGAATAATCTATGATGGTTGTGATGAATAAGGTAGGCACATTTGGATATTATATACATTCTCTTCCACATAGTGGCAGCTTCATTGGATTCTTGGGGAAAACGAGTAAGTAAAAAGATCATCATAAGAGTGGTGGAGATTTTACTATGTGGTTGACCACCTCAACATCGTTATTTACAACAGGTAGTGTTACCCTAACATTTTATCAATGAGGAAAAGATGGATACACCATTATTTCATTCACTTCACCTACAATGATGTGAAATAGTTGTGTAACCCATGGCCATATTTAGAGTTTCTTCAATGATATATAGATTCTTCATTATGGTGAGATATTATTAGTATAAATGGGTATAATGGTGTAGTTAGATGCTTTAATTACTATGGGACTACAGCCACATGTCTGAGGAGTGAAGAACCTAAACACAACAATTGAGAATTAGATGTCAGTAAGAATCATTCTAGAAAAAGTGACAGGTTCCACAATTTTTCCTTCTTATATAGAAATTGATTTAATTAATACATGATCTTCCCATTAATTTTTATATTTTCATTCTATTAACATACTAATACATCCAATGTACCTCATGTTCATTATTATGGATTAAAATTCACATCATGAAAAGATAAAGGAGAAGGTGTTTTTGTATCCTTTATATACACAATCAATAGATGATGTGGAGTTGGTCTAGGATTTTCTCCTTCTCGATGTAGAATTGATTGAAATCATCATTGGGGTGGATTGTCTTATTGATAATTATGCTCATTTTTATTGTTGTAATTTTTGTGTCTTGTTTATTATGGCCAACAAGATCTCATATTTGTTTCATGGAGAGTGAGATCTGGTGTCTGGTCATGCCATACTTTCCCTTCCACAGCTATTGAGATTGTTTTATGATGTATTAGTCGAGACTGATAACATTTATTCTGTTTTTGACCTTCCATACATTGATATGGATATTCCTGGAATGTTTCAGAATATTTTTCTGGTCATACTCAAGAGGGGAAGGTGGAGTGTATAACTAACATGTTTCTAGGTATTTTTTTGGCTTTGATAGCTTTTTATCACATGTCACTAGACAAACTCAAAGATAGAAATATTCAATTGGAAAACCTGATGGTGAAGTATTTTTTCTCCTCAGTGTTTTTCCATCAGAGGCCCCACTACTTGTTCTGAAGAAGGTGGATGGTTCAATTCGATTGTGTGTGTAATATAGAAATTTAAACTAGTTAATGATCTAGAATAAGTATCATTTTCTAAATGTGGAATATATTTTTCATTTAAACATTGAAATTTTGTTTTTGAAGATTTATCTTTGGTCAAGATATTATTATATCAGAGTTCAAGAGTATGATATACAAAATATATCTTTCTGTATTAGGTATGGAAATTTAAAAAAATATCTAGTATTTTTATTTGGTTTGAGTAAATATCTAAAATTTATCATGGCCTTGATGAATTAGATATTCCATGAGCCTGTCAACATATCTTTGGTAGTTTTCATGGATGATATTTTTTATTTATTTATGTTCTCATAATGAGTATGATCACCATAAGAGTTTGGTTCTTGAAATCTTAAGAAGTCACCATTTATATGAAACTATTCTAAAATGTAGCTAATTGATTCAAGAAGTGATTTTATTATGGAACAAGATTTCTAAATATTTCAATCATCGTTGAATTCTTTTACAAGTAAATAGTTTGAATTTATATGGGATTAAAAATGTCATTCTTCTATTAATGATCTAAAAAAACTTTTGACTTCACCACCAATTGTGATTTTACCTGAGCCTATTTTAGGATATCAGGTTTTTAGTTATGGAACTAGTTTGGTTTGTGTGCCTATACATAATGATTACGTGGTACCTTATAGATCTATTCAAATCCAACCACAAGATATTAATTTCTCCAATCCTGATATAGAATATTTTGATGTGATGAATGCACTTAAGTGTTTTCATCACAATTTTTCAGTGGGAGGTTAACAATATTTTATGAGAATAAGAGTTTGAGTTATATGTTTTCTTAGAAGGAATTGAATCTATATAAGAGGCGATGGGTAAAATAAAATTAGATAGTTGAATTTTACTACTCTTACACCCTAAGGAATTGGAATTTTGTTTTAGATACTCACATAAGGAATGTACTATCATAGAATATATATTTATTGATGGTGGTGTGGAACTTTATGAGGAAATTCACTCAGTTATACATGAATTCTTAGGAGGATGTTTTAGATATGGTTCTGAATAGTTTTTAGTTGTAATTATATTTATTTGAGTCAATTTGGAATATTTAGAATCATGATGACATGTTCATAGGGAATAAAGAAACCAGATATGGTGGGGAGATCATTTTTTGTTGGTCTTTGTCTCTATATAGTATTTTCCCTTTCATAGATCAGTTTATGTCCCAAAATAAATGAGGATATCAATTTTTATGATTTTTCATAGTTCATCATGGGTCATTTATATATAAATAATGAATATGTATTATGATTTGGGATGATGACTATGGTTTCCAGGTTGGAAGCATGACTTTATACATTGTGTGACCCCATTTTACATCTTCTAGTAGATAAAGGAATATTAATTTAAGACATTTTGTTTGATTCAGCATCATTCAGAGACATTTTTTAAATTGTATAAGGTATATATTAATTTTTTTCTGGTATTATGATGTAATACTCATTGGAGGTATTATATATGGGTTTTGATTTATTAGTTGAAAAATTCAGCTCATGCCATTTTGATCAGGGGTTCCATAAAAGTTGATGATCTAGGTAATCTGTATATGCTGGAGATCATAAGGTCACACGGGGTTTCTATCTTCCATTGTTTAATAGATGGATCCTTGGTTTACAATAAGGTTTTTATGAGTATAAAAAAGGTGTTGGGGACCCATGTTTGGTTTACAACTTCCTATTATCCACAGGATGATGGTTAGATGGAGCATACAATTCAGGTTCTAGAAGATATACTTCATGCCAATGTATATAATTCTAGTGGATATTTGGATTGCAATAATGGAATGATTGTGTATTTATATAATAATAGTTATTTTTAATCATTGATCACAGTGGTTCCCTTTGAATATTTTTATGGTCACCCATGCAAGTCAACGATTTGTTAGAAATAGGTGGTCGAAGCTTCTTTTGTGAGATTGAGTCATGTTCAAGGGAATTCTGTGAGGATTTAGGATATACATTAGACTATATTTACAGATAATATTCAATAGAAATATAACATGGATCATTAGACTATACCTTTTGGATTTTCAATGGGTTACTATTTTCTTGAAAGTCTCTCCTATATTGGGTTACTATCAACCTGGGAAATAGTGAAAGTTGGTTCTGAGATATATTGGACTGTTAGAGGTCAGTTAACATGTAGGAAATATAAATTTTGGTTTTCACATCAGGTTCAGATGACATGTATTCCTATTATTTTCCAAATATCACATATTAGGAAATACCATCCTAATACCTCTCATGTTCTGAGTTAGGAATAGTTTTAGTTCAAGAAATATGTTTCAATTGTGAAGTAGCCAATGGAGATCATTAACTCTTAAGATAATGTCTTGATTGGGAATTATATTCCATTGGATAGAGTTTTATGGGGGCATATATTTTATTCTCATGATACAAGAAAGCATTATTAGATGATGAGGGTGTACTGGCCTTACCTATTATACGAAATCATTCTTCAACATGACTTTGTAAGGACATAAATTCTTATGGTGGGGAGTTTGTTAAATCTGTTTACCATGATTTTGTTATTTCCCTTATCTTTAATTATTTTACTATTTATTTTGGTGGATATTGGGAATCCTAATAATGGAGATTATTTTTTGGGGAAAAGGAACTAATGTTTAGGGATGAATGTTTTTTTTAATTAATTTAGTATAGGTATAAACATGTAATATATTAATGGTGTCCTCTCCAAATTTAGATATTGATCAAGGTAGATTCTAGTTCTTTTTACTGAAAGATGGAGTTTTTTATTGCTTCGTGGAATTTACACACCGTGTATTCAGAGTTCGATATGTGTAATGATATCCAGGGTCATGTAGTTAGTATAATACACAATGTGAAAGGTTACATGTTGTGTAGTCATTACACAACATGTAATGTTAGATAATTAATTTTTAATAAAAAAGAGTTCTTTTAGAATGTATTATAACATCCTGACCCTAGATAGCCCAAAGCTGACGTCTTCTATCAATAACATCAACATGATTAAAAAGAATCAAATCATGATGTGATGAAAAGTTTATTTGTATTGGTAAACTATATATATAAATGAGTCTTTTATTACAAATGAAAACAATAGTTTAAAAATAATATATTTCAAACAACATAATTTAATAACATTGAAGATAACTCTAATCCATCTAGTAAATTAATATATATATTTCATAGTTTACATCTTGATTTTATGGGGAATGAAAGATAATAAGGGTGAGCTCAAATTCTTAATTAGGGAAAAATACACCAGATGTAATAATGAATCAATGAGAATAATAATTATGGCACAAATGAAACAAACATACCATGTAATAAACAAACTGTGAAGGAAGTGCATAAAAAATATGGAAAGGTAATAAATAGAAGAACATGCCATTCAGGTATCTAGATAAGGAAATGTAAGAAAATGAAACACATTCCCTTTAATAACTAAAATGAAATGAAATGTATCCATAGAAATTTCAAAGAAAAATTACATGGATGAATAATAACTGAAACTAAATTGGGAAAATTATGGATTATTAGACACCATGTTTCCTAGGTACATGGCCCCTTAACTGCCAATACATTCCACAAGATATTTTAAAAAATATCAGGAAAACCCTCTAAGGTGGATAGAAAAATGACTCATCCCATGAGACTATTAATAAATCGATGAACAATCTATAACCATCTCACACCATTTCCATACGATTCTAAAACATACCTCATATTGAATAATCAAAATAAATTACAGTCCTTGTCAAAATCCATATTCAATAAATAATACATAATTATCAATATTTCTCCAAATAAAAAAACAACTATCAATGTATACACCTATGAAAATATTCTATGGTTTAGAAAATAGAAAAATCCATGATAAATAATATGTGTAATTATGGGAAATTCATTGGTTATAGGAGGTTAAATATTTCAAAGGGATTTAAAATTTGATCCATGGATGTGAATATAAATACTATCCCTGACCAAATCAATCAAAACCATCCATATGAAGCATAACAATGATATCAATACAATATACCTCACATGGAGTTGAATAAAGGGTTTTTTTCATTAATGGATTGAAATATTATAGAAAATCTTTTGAAAATAATCTTGCGGAAATTATCATATTGTTTCGAAAACCCTCCTAGAAAACATTTTCTTTTGAAATAAATTTGGAAAACATATAAAATATTGTAATGGGTGAAAATAAAAATGATAAATCATTTGAAAAAGGTTAAAAATATTTTAGAAATTTTTTTAATAAAACATGGTTTTATAAGAAAACATATTCTCTGACTAAAGAGAGAAATCAAGTCATGTTTTCCAAAAAAACATTTTCCCAAACCTTTAGAGTACCAATGAAGAAATAGTGGTTAAAATACTTTAAGAAGTCATGAATTTTGATATGAGTGGAAATTATAGGGATTATTGAATAATTTTTTATATTATTTCCTCAAATGGAATTACCACTAAAAAATTATTAAAGTTCTTTTTGGGGAAAATAATCTTTAAAAATTATGAACTATCGCATACCACTTTGAAACATCTATAATCATAATCCACCAGAAGTAATAATATTAAATTATAATTTATAAACACCATGATGATAAAATAATTAATTATATTATATATTAAAATGGTCAACTGATACACCACAAAAAATATGTAACTAATGAACATGTCATTTATCTCAAAGAAGCAAAAAGTGGGATGAAAAATCTCTTACCTCGAGTTTGACTTGTTTGGTGTGTCTTTATAATCTCAAATAAAAAAAATATTTTAATTGTCTATATTATTGAAAAATTATTTCACGTTTATCATAAATTTTATTTCAATTATTACCCTTTCATATGCAACTACTTAAACAATTAAGTTTATGTCTGTTAGTTTGACCAAATTTGGTTTATGTGTTGAAAAAAAAAATGGAAGATCAAATATACTAAAATGGGTAACTATGAAACATATCCGGAATAATAACCATGAAATAATGTTTTTATTTATACATATATTATACTATTAAAAAATAATTAAATATATATATATATATAATGAAACAAAGTTACACACATAGAGACGACATGTCGTAGGTACACATGAGTAACATTGCCATTTCTCAATGATAGTTATGTAATGAATGAATATAAAATTAAAAATTATATAATTATAATTATGTGATAAATAAAATTGAATAATTTATAAATAAATATATAACTATTTTTATATTAAAGGAATCAAATCATGTTGAGGACGTGGTAGATCACACTTCCATGAATGGAATAATCACTGTGCGTACAAAATGGTAGTAAATAAAATCATATATATATATATATATATATTATATTTCAAGAAATTTAATTTTTTACCTAATATTATATATAGGGTTTTTTATTTCAGATATTTATAATTAAAACAATCCTTTATACATTCTTTGTATCATGTGTACGAATCACATCACTTTGAGGGGGTGGTAGTCTACACTTCCACGAACGATGTAATCATCTTTATATAAAATGGAATGTATAATTTTATGTGTTATAATGGAATTAAATAATAATAAATAAATAATAAATAAATTATATAATATATCTAAATATATTTTCATTCATAATTTTCAACCCTAAATGTTGGTAATGATAAAATGAACAATCATCGATTCATGAGGTAGTAGTCACCTTACCCAGAAATAGTATGCTTATTACCCATTAGATGGATGTGTGTTCAAATTTAGGTTGAACCAATAATAAAAAAAAACATAATAGTATAGTGATTATACTACTTTCATTACTTCATGATTATTTAAAATCAATTGAAGGGGTGTAGGATTAAATGAATGAAAAAAGATCATTTGAAAATGTTACATTAAAAATCAGGAAACTAATTTTGGTTTATAATGGATGGACTCTTTGGAAAGATTTATGACCAAAGAGATATTATAAGGTCATGGTATGGGATGTTGGTAATATATTTGTGATGATTTTTTCCAATCCAATGTGGTTTGAGAGGGGTGATAAATGGGGAGAAGTGATTGCCTTTTATAGTAGAGGAGGAGTGGCACCCTTGTAATATTTTGACAATGGAATTCCTACAACATTTTTCATGTCTCAAGTTGATCCAATAATAGTCCAAAACAGATACATGAGTTTATAGGGTGGATATATGGGCATACAGTAGCTTTTGGAAATGGTTATAATTATTTTTAGGCCTCAATGATAAGGTCTAGTCCCATATTAATCATAATTTATCCACATTTATTATAATTAATTGTCATCACTTTATATAATTATTTTTAAATAAAACAAAGTATTTATTAATATAAATTAAAAATTATGATTAATATAGTCTTTTAATCCACTTTTCCAAATTCCAATCATATAATATTCAGAAATTGATTTAAATTTAATCCCCCGGGTAGAACGACAATGATGGTTTTTAATGTTAAAATGTATGAACGTGTTCTATGTTTTTATAATCAATTTCAAGGTGAAATTGATTCCAATGAAATAAATTTTATTAACAAAAAAAAATAATATCTAAATAAACATTATAAAAAATTAAAAGTATAATTTAGCCTTATAAATAAATTTGACGACAAAGATGTTCTGGAACTAAAATTTAGTATTTTTAACTATTCATTAGAAATTGATATGTTTTTTAACATTATAAAATTCATTCTAACGTAATTTTTTATTTATATTTCATATATGAGGTTTATTTGGATATATTAGATCAATTAAAGTGTAAAAATTTATATTTAAAATGGGTTCTCCAATAAAAGACAGTAAATTTGTCCTTATAATATTAAAGTTACTTATGTGAGAAATTGGGTTTGTTCATATCATATGCATATCAAAAAAAATGGATGAATATAAATAATATTTTACTGAATTCATAAAATATGTATTTCATTAAAATAATTAACTAATTTTAATTAATTATGTTTATTAATAAAAAACTCATTTTGAGGCAAAATAAAAATATTTTTTGTATTTCAAATTGGTTCTTATTTTCATTTATCAATAATTGGTGACAAATGAATTCATTTTATATTAAAATAAACCATAAATTTTTATAATTTAGTTACTACTATTCTGAACCACTAACATAATGGATATGTTATTTTATAATTTAATAATATAATGATATTTTCTAAAAATATGTCTAGTGCGTTACACAATTTATCGAGGAAGGTTGCTCTAGCATGTGATACAATATATCAAGGAATTTCATTCTTGAATGTGATGAAATATAATGATGTTTCTTTCATTGAAAGATATATCTTGTATTGAATTTATTTAAAATATTAAATATTAAGTAGAGTCTAAATATATTATATTCCCTTACATACTATGTGATAAGTTTCATACACGCTATTAAATACAAAGTTATACTTTGTAATTTCAGGGTGTTATAATCACCCAACATTAAGAGAATTGAATAATCTCAATTTTAAATCAATATCGGTAACATATTGGTTGATATTTATTACATTTAAATCCCATATCATGAAAATGGTTTATGAAACATCCTCTAGAAAAAATATAATGAGATGTAAAAATATCACATGGACAACCATGTAACTATGTCTCTGAGTAGGAGAACATTAGTATAAAGTGAAATTATGGACATTAAGAAAAAATTTAAATATTTATAGGGAGAAAATTATGTCTTCAATCACAAAAAATTGAATTATAAATAGAATCCTAAGGGAATCATAGCCATAAATAATTGATGATTTAGAAAACATCAGTTCAACAAATATTATGGTATTAAAATAATTTTTTTCTAGATCATTTTATTAATGTTGTATAATTTTTTTAATAACCAATAATATAGGGAAATATTTTTTTTAATATGATCGAATTTTATATAAAAAATACTATGTTTTGTTTTTTCTTCAATCAAATTATAATTCATCTAATAATTTATTATGATACCTAAAGCACTAAACCATTTAACAGATATGAAGGCCCATAAAGATGTGAAAAGTATAACTTTTTGTCCCAAACTATTTTCTAAATGAATATTGTTAATGGATTAATCTGTAATACTAATAATTTATTCTACGGGTTCATCATTATCTTTTATTCATCAAATTGATTTACTAAAAATAATGAAAAAATATCCCAGACAATATATAGGTTAGTGGTTGGCATGAAACCCCTATCATCCTTAGGTCATAGATTCAAGACCCACTGCCTTCCCAGATTTTATTAATTTTCCCTGGATTATAGGGTTTATTTTTCTAAAACAATATTAATATAATTTATAAAATAACAATGATTTACATTCATTAAATTAGGTTATTCACAAAATAGGATTTTAAATTCAGTTTTCAACAAAAACTCAATTCAAAACTACTTCATCCATTCATTTCTACATAGGTCGTTCATTGGTATCGTGTTTATCCATAATACCATTCATAGGATTTATAAATCATGAAAAATTTTCATTAATTTAAAACACCTTAGGTTTAACATTGTTTTATCATTATCAAAATCCTACATAATGGTTTGTAATGAAAATCTTAATTCTCCTAAGAATATCCCCCAGAGTGTCAAACTAGGTGCACATTAATAAACATTTTTATGAACCAAGTTACATTGAAACTAGCCTGACACACCATTTCAAAATTGTTACTTATAGGTATATCAGTTCTAGAACCATGTCAACCTATAAAATCCTGACATTGTTATATTTATAGGATGTCCCACATAATCTATACTATACAAAAAATTATATAGTTTTGTTCTATACTTATTCTAAAATTATACCTTAGGGTTTTGTTATATAATCTATGTTTTCTAAAAATATAGTTCCCAAAGTTTCAACTAAACTACCTCGCATACCCACTATAGTGAACCAACCCCAAAGATTGTGGATTTGTTCTCTGATTTCAATTTCATCAGTATGATAATAAGGAATAAAATCCCAAATGACCAAAGAGTTTATTAGTATGGGTAAAACATATACATAAATGTGTATTGTATTAGAAATTAATACAATCATTACAAAATTATTTTTTATAACTAAATATAAAAATAACTATGAGGATCACTCTAGTCCATCGAGTAAATACTAGCATATATTTAATTGTACAATTATTGTATTTTTCAAGAAATAAACATAATAAGGGTAAGCTAAAATTATCAATACATATAAAATATTCCAAAATCAATAATGAATTAAAGAGAATAATAATTATGGAATGTTAAATAACTGAAAAACACATACCATTTAATAAAAAAATGACAAGAAAGTGTTTAATAAATTTGGCAAGGTAATGAATGGAAGCACATCCCTATCAAATAACTAGATAAGGGGATATAAATATGGAAATGTAATAAATTGAGAGACATGAAATTTAATCCTAGAAATAAAATGAAATCTACCTTTAGATATGTCGACATAAATATCAAGGATTAATAATAGTTAAACTAAATAATTAAAATGATCTATTATTGGATGAAATGTTTCATAGGTTCTTGGTACCTATACCATCAAGACATATCATAAGAGGGTTTAAAAAATCAAGTAAAACCCCATAGAATACGGCTATCGAAATGGATCATCCCATGAGACAACTGATTCATTGATGGGATGTCTATAACTAGAAACCACTCTTGCCGTAAAATTTCAAAACATTCCTCATATTAAATAATTGAAATAAATAACATACCTTATTAATTATCCATATTGAATAATGAATACAGGATTATAAATATTTACCGAAATAATAATATAATTGTTAAAGTAAACACCAATGTAAAATGGAATATTTTTTAGTTAATAGTATTATCCATTTTAAATTATATGCATAATTAGAAGAAATTTAATGATCATAAGTGATTGAATATTTTAAGGGGATTTGAAAAATGTCCAAAATATGTGAATATAAAAAATAACCTTGACCAAATCAATCAATAAACATCCAGAAGAAGGATAATAATAGTATCAAAATAACATAACCAATTTGGGGTAAAATTAATTAATGGTGTCGTGGATGAATGAAAATATTATAAAAATATATACTAAAAACATTATTGAGGAAAATATCTTTTTTCTTTGAAAAATCATCTGAAAAAAAATCATTGAAATAATTTTTGAAAAAATAAATTTTTTGAAAGGGTGATAAATACATTGATAAATCAATTTAAAAGGTATAAAAACTATTTATAATTTTTTTCAATAAAACATGGGTTTTAGAATCAAACAGGTTCTCTAACTAAAGTGTGAAATGAAGTTAGTTTTTCTAAAAAACATTTTATAAAATTTTTTGAGTACAAATTAGTAGAAAAAAATTTACGAATACGTGAAAAAGGTCATGAATTGATATTGGAGATTAAAATGGGAGGGATTATTGAAAAATGTTCATATAATAACATTTAATGGATATACCATTGAAATATTATTAAAATTACTATTGATTAAAATATTCTTTAATCATTTCAAAATGTCTCATACAACTTTGATACATTTTAAATCATAAACCTCATAAAGGAAGAACATTAAATAATTTTTTTCAATAAAATTAACATTAATTAATTAATGATATAATATATACAAATAGTTAGTATATACACTGTAACATCCCAGGTAAATAATTAATAAAGAATTTTCATATTTATTAATATTTACGAATTAAATATTAATTTTAATTAAAAGGGGTTTCTACGTTCGATAGCGTACTCGGTACGCAACGATGAGTTTCTTTGAAAACTTACATTGCACACAAGTAATAAAATAATATTATTTTAAATGTTAGTTAACGTGTAGCCGTTGTACTGGTGGGAATGGATAGAAATACCTGAAATATGATTATATATGTTTTTAAATGTTTTTACATTTACCCAATAAAAGATAAAGGCTTAAAATACGGAAAGAGTTCAATTTTAGGCATTTATACCCTAATTTTCACGAAAGGTCCACTTATCACCTTTTGACGGAGAACAGTCATTAAATATAGTTTTGATCGATCTTATAAATTATATTGGACCAAATATAAATCTTCTTTAGAATCGGGACATCAAAATTTACTTTGTGTAAATTTTTGGTACCTTTCTGATAAAGTTCATTTTTTTAATGAATAGTGTAAAATGTTGTATTTTAATTCAAAAACTCTTTTTAATCTAATTTATTTATACGATTAGATTATCTTTTGAATTGGTTTTAAAGTGAAATTAGAAAATATTTTTACCATTAAATCCAATAGTGGTCGTTGGAATTAATTTCACTTTGAAATCGGACTTAAACTAGTGTCAATCTTTTGATACTTATTGTTTCATAAAAATACGCTATTTGCTCTGACAGCGGGAATTAATTATTAAATTAATTAATGTGACTTAAATGTTTTGAATTTTGTAAAATAGACTTCATTTTTGAATTCGTAATATCAAATATAGCTTAGGGTGAATTTTTGGTAATTTTCTGAAAAACTTCAATTTTTGATGAATAGTGAAACCACTAAGTGGTACTTATAAAGACTGATTTTCCGTTTAAATGAAATTTTGCCATAATTGTGTTTTGAATTTCAAAAATCCAACATACATGGTTGTCATTAAGAAGTAAAATGTGGTTCAATGAGATTATAATAATTTTTTTGGTGAATAGTAACTTATTAAGTTCTTAATCGCGATTAGTGGTAATTAGTGTAGTTTAAGGTAAAAATAATGCTTTAATAAAAGAAGATGATCTTGACACATTTCCTACCCTCATTGGTTGTGTCATGGCCGACCAAGACAATCCATGGGTCAACTTGGGGACCCCATGGAGACACTTTGGTTGGGAAATGACATAAATAACTTTTTATTTAATGTAAAAGTAAAAATGACACAAACATAATATGTTTTACGAAAACAATTTTTACATGGGGTTATAAAGATCAGATTTTGGATTACAAATAGTAATTGGAAACCTAAAAAGATTTACTACATCATAGTTGTTTTTTTTATAATTTTTAGACATTAAATAAATTAAATTATTCATGACATAATAATGATGCAGCGATGACATCATTATTTGACGATTTAAATAAAATGGAAAGATAATGTAAACTCTATGAACTACACATGTCCAAAACCAATTGGATGAGTGGATTTATAACCCTTATCACCTTATCCACTAGTTATATCAATTTGGGACCTTTTAAAACCGAAACACATTTTCAAATAAAGTAATATTTCTTTACTTTCCAAAAGTGCCCCTCCTCTCCTCTTATAAAAGGCCCCAACCTCTACCTCATTTCACACACTCCTAAAGCCTTTGGCTCGGCCAACACCTTCCCATTTACTCTCTCCACATCCCTATCCTCATCCTAGAGGATTCCCTTTGGGCATAATCCTTTCAAAGGAAGCCTTTAGGCTCAAATCAAAAGGAGTTACACTTTTAAAGGTAATTCATTCTCTCTTGTTCATTTGTTTTATTTTTCTTCTCCAACCCTCTAAA
The DNA here is from genome assembly GCA_963277665.1 of Viscum album. Classification (NCBI taxonomy): domain Eukaryota; kingdom Viridiplantae; phylum Streptophyta; class Magnoliopsida; order Santalales; family Viscaceae; genus Viscum; species Viscum album. Next base: position 642,770,956 of record OY728125.1, on the reverse strand, counting down.
CTCTTTTTATTTACTTCTCTTGTAACAACACCAGTATCTTAAATATACTAGGATGTTGTTATAAGATTTATTCGAGCTACACTCTCACACAACTACATCAAATGGTTAAAGAACATACGGTTTCCGTGGATTGCGAAATTCTGCCTCCCGAAACGATGATTGTTCAATACTCATTTAACACCTTCAAGGGTGGCCATTATGATGTCACTATTTTTATATATGATATATAATATGTTTATTTTTTTTAAGCTTCTTTATTTTTCATTTTGGGCATACCTTTATGGTTTCCATTATGGGTAAACACGATATCTTCATTTAAGGAAGTGCGGACTACCGCCCCCTCAAAGTGATGTGATTCGTTAATGCCATATGTGGGACGTGTAAAGGATGGATTTAAAGTTATTATATATGATGTTATACTGGAATTATAATATACCTCTATATCATTATTATTTCTTTCCATTAAAGTATGAGATAGAAATGAAAGTAGCGTTCATGCGTACGTACGGCTTACCGTCTCCATGAACGGTGCATTTCATTTCTTATCCCCAAATGTAATGTACTATTAAAAGTACATGTATATAATGGATATATATAATTAATGATATATCTAAATGATGAATATAATTCTGGAATTAAAATATACATACCTATCATTTAGTTTTAATTCCATTAATATGACAAAGAAATGAAAGTAGCGTTCATGCGTACGTACGGCTTACCGTCTCCATGAACGGTGCATTTCATTTATTACCCCTAAATGATTATGTAATATTATAAATACATGTATATTCTGGATATATATGATACATATTATATCCAAATCGGTAATTTCATTCTTGATATAAAGAACCTTTGACCACACGAACAACATGTAATTGTAAGAAGTCCACTTTCGACTTAAGAACCAAATATTGAGAAAACAAACATTATTAACTTAAATGGTTACATAATGTTTATAACATGGAAATAAGTGATATAAAAGGAATAATGAACTTTAAAAAGGTTCTTAATCAAGTATAAATTAACTCAAGTTTATTATTCAGGACGTTAAAGAACGATCGAGTCAAGTCGGACCCGAGGTAAGGGACTTCGTCTCAATCTCCTTTCATTGAGGCATATTTCATTTTATACACAACCTTCTTTTATACGGTGTATAAACCCCTTTGACTTTTACTTTTATACAAAACGAATCTTTTTCTACGAATCATTTTACTAAACGACAAAAAGGAATGTTTTTTTTTACGTACGCGGTGACAACGACCATTTCTGCCGCTGCGAGTATTATTTGGTCTTTGGCTTTCTCAACAAGCCGTAATGTTTTTAGAATAAAATAAATACCATATACTCTTTTATGTATTTTGGTATTGAAAATGGTTTTGAAAAAGGATTCTATTATGTCAATATATTTATGATATATTGTGACTGAAATGTGGAAATGTTATCATTCCTTTATATTGGTTTTATGTTTTATGATTTTATATTGGTACTTCGACATTTTAACGGGTGGTTACGTTATAAACCATATGACGGGTGGTGCCGTGAATACCAGGATGGGTGGTTACGTTATAACCTCCAATGCATTGGGTATGGAAGTCGGCCGTATGGCTATTCCATTAAGTATGTATTGAAATTGGCCATACGGCTATTCCATTAAGTGATATGTGTGGAATTTGACCGTATGGTTATTCCACTTAAGTATGTTTATGTCCCAAGTTACCTTTATATATGTTATGTGTTCTTTTTATGGATTTTATGGTAATCCTTTGGTTACAAAAAGGTAAGTAATGATACATTATTCAGTGAAGAGTTTTTACTACTTCATGAAGGTGAAGGTATTACTTTGATAGAGTATATATGGTTTATTTGATGTTTGAAAAACTAACAGTTTTCATTCTTTCTGTATCCCTTACTGAGCTTTTTATGCTCACCCCAAGTTTTTTTTTTGAAATGTTTTCACAGGACTTAATGTGGAATAAGGTCAAGGATGGGATCAAGGGAATGTCATCCTATATAAAACATGGAACTAGACACGTTTCTTTTTAAGAGTTTTTTTTATTATGGAAACTTAGTAGAATTGACTACTTTGTAATCTTTTGAGATGTAATAGTTATGTTCTAATTCTCTAAAACTCTAAACCTGAAAAGATACTCGACGTGAATTATTCATTTAATTCAATATTAAGTAAGGTTTAAGGTTGGGGCCTTATAGTTGGTATCATAGGTCGGTTTAGACAACTTTAGGAGTTAGAAAAGTTTTAAATTATAATATGATTGAAATGATATAGCATTTACGGATTACCATGTTGCTTCGCCTAAGATATTTCTGTGTTCAGAATGGTTTTCCGTAGAGGAAACAAAGCAGCTATGTTGGGACGACATCAGGAGGAAGTTAACCTTCCAAATTAGCAACCTGAGATGGTCAGAATCGGAACTGAACAGTTTGTTGCAGTGATGGCACAGTTGACTCAGGCAATAAATGGTGGTGGTATTCGTGCACGAGATCATCCAGATCAACCGCAGAGGAACATGTCAGTGGTGGAACATTTCATGAGGCAACATCCCCAATCATTCAGAGGATCATCTGACCCTGTGCAAGATGAAGGGTGGATTAAAGCACTGGAGAAGATTTTTGATGTCATGGGTTGTTCAGAACATCAAAAGGTTAGTCTTGTTGTTTACCATTTTGAAGGTGAAGCTGATCAGTGGAGGTCGATGGTGAAAAATATAAGGGATAGTGATGAGATTGAGGATCTTCACTGGGACAAATTCAAAGGTATGTTTCTTGAGAAATATTTTCCTAAGGTGGTTCATCTTAGGATGGAAAAAAAGTTCCTAGAATTGAGGCAGGAGGATGATTCAGTGGCTGCTTATGAAGAAAAGTTCACTCGATTGGCAAGGTATGCTCCAAACTTCATAGGAGATCTTGATAGTAAAATAAACCGTTTTTACTCAGGGTTAAATCCAAATTATCGAAGGGATTTAGCTTCTCGTGAGTTCAAAAGTTATGAAAAACTTGTTCGATGTGCGGAGAAGGTGGAAATGGAGTTTGCCGATGATCAGGTGTTCTATGACAAACAACAGAATAAGAGGTCTAGTTGGCAGGCAAAGGGGATTAATTCATCAAAGAAGCAAGGAGGTAAGAAAACCAAATATCCATCCTGTGAGAAGTGTGGTAAAATGCATCCTGTAGAATGTTTATCCAAGTCTGGTAAGTGCTTTCGGTGTGGTAAGTCTGGTCATATTGCTCATAACTGAAAGGAAGATGATCAAGCAGGAAATGAAAAGCCAACGGTAAGATGTTTTAAGTGTAATGAAATGGGTCATTATGCAAACGAGTGTCCAACGAAGAACTCAACTGAGGGAATGCAGCCAGACTACAAGCAGAAAGGGGTGGTGAAATCCTTTGCAACAACTTCAGCAGATGTTGGGCCATCGAATGAAGTGGTATCAGCTCCAGGGAGCTCAGTATTTTTCGAAGATTGACTTGAGGTCGGGGTACCATCAGTTGAAAGTAAAAGAAGCAGACGTTCCGAAGACTGCGTTCCATACTAGATATGGCCATTATGAATTTGTATTTATGCCTTTTGGGTTAACCAATGCACCTTCTGTATTCATGGACCTTATGAATAAAATTTTCCATGAGTTCTTGGATAAGTTTGTGTTTGTGTTTTGAGGTTTGGGAAGAGGTTATGTGTGCCTTGTGATTCACAGTTGAAGAATGATTTGTTATGTGAGGCTCATAGTTCCCCGTTTTCAGTTCATCCTGGCAGTACTAAGATGTACAGAGATATGCGGGAGTATTACTGGTGGGATGGAATAAAAAGAGACATTGCTGATTTTACTGTGAAGTGTTTGACATGTCAACAGGTTAAAGCAGAGCGGCAGTTACCGAAAGGGATGCTTCAGCCTTTACCAGTGCCAGAGTGGAAATGGGAAAACATATCCATGGACTTTGTTGTGGGATTACTGAGGACATCTCGAGGTAATAATGCAATATGGGTTATTGTTGATCGCTTGACCAAATCTGCTCATTTCCTTTCTATACGAGATACTTTCTTTCTAGATCAACTTTCCCGTTTGTATCTTAAAGAGATAGTCCGGTTACATGGAGTTCCCCTCTCCATTGTATCTGATCGTGATCCCAGGTTCACATCTAACTTTTGTAAAGGCCTTCAGAAGTCGTTGGGTACTGAATTAAATTTTAGTACAGCTTTTCATCCTCAATCAGATGGGCAGTCAGAACAAACAATCCAGACATTGGAGGATATGCTACGAGCTTGTTCTATGGATTATCAGGGAAGTTGGGACCAACATCTTTCTTTGGTTGAGTTTTCTTATCATAACAGTTTTCATTCCAGTATACAGATGGCACCATTTGAGGCATTATATGGGAAGCGGTGTCGAACTCTAGCATTTTGGAATGAAGTGGGTGAAAGGAAGTTGATGGGACCAAAATTGGTAGAAGAGATGGCAAAAAAAGTTTAGTTGATTTAGAAGCACATGAGAACAGCTCAGAGCAGGGAGAAGAGTTATGCGGATAACCGGAGGAAGGATCTATCTTTCGAGGTAGGTGATCATGTTTTTCTCAAGGTTTCTCCTTGGAAAAGTGTGATGAGATTTGGTAAGAAAGGAAAGCTGAGTCCAAGGTTTATTGGACCATATGAAATTCTGGAGAGAGTTGGATCAGTTTCATACCAGGTGGCTTTACCTCCGAGTTTATCTCAGGTACACAATGTTTTTCGTGTTTCAATGTTGAGAAAGTATATGCCAGATCCATCTCATGTATTGAGTCCAGAGGTAGTTCAGCTGGAAGAGAACCTATCTTATAAGGAACAATCGGTCCAGATTCGTGACCATAGGGAGCAGGTGTTTCGGAATAAGGTGATTCATCAGGTAAAGGTTTTGTGGAAAAACCATGTGATTGAAGAGGCAACGTGGGAATCTGAAAATGCTATGAGGGATAAATACCCCCACTTATTTTGATAAGTGAATAAAATTGTGAGGACGCAATTCCCAAAAGGGGGGAAGGATGTAACATCCCAGGTAAATAAAGAATAAAGAATTTTCATATTTATTAATATTTACAAATTAAATATTAATTTTAATTAAAAGGGGTTTCTACGTTCGATAGCGTACTCGGTATGCAACGATGAGTTTCGTTGAAAACTTACGTTGCACACAAGTAATAAAATAATAATATTTTAAATGTTAGTTAACGTGTAGCCGTTGTACAGGCAGGAATGGATAGAAATAACTAAAATATGATTATATATGTTTTTAAATGTTTTTACATTTACCCAATAAAAGATAAAGGCTTAAAATACGGAAAGAGTTCAATTTTAGGCATTTATACCCTAATTTTCACGAAAGGTCCACTTATCACCTTTTGACGGAGAACCGTCATTAAATATAGTTTTGATCAATCTTATAAATTCTATTGGACCAAATATAACTCTTCTTTAGAATCAGGACATCAAAATATACTTTGTGTAAATTTTTGGTACCTTTCTGATAAAGTTCATTTTTTTTAATGAATAGTTTAAAATGTTGTATTTTAATTCAAAACCTCTTTTTAATCTAATTTATTTATATGATTATATTATCTTTTGAATTGGTTTTAAAGTGAAATTAGATAATATTTTTACCATTAAATCCAATAGTGGTCATTGGAATTAATTTCACTTTGAAATCGGACTTAAACTAGTGTCAATCTTTTGATACTTATTGTTTCATAAAAACACGCTATTTGCTCTGACAGCGGGAATTAATTATTAAATTAATTAATGTGACTTATATGTTTTTAATTTTGTAAAATAGACTTCATTTTTGAATTCGTAATATCAAATATAGATTAGGGTAAATTTTTGGTAATTTTCTAAAAAACTTCAATTTTTGATGAATAGTGAAACCACTAAGTGGTACTTATAAAGACTGATTTTCCGTTTAAATGAAATTTTTCCATCATTTTGTTTTGAATTTCAAAAATCCGACATACATGGTTGTCATTAAGAAGTAAAATTTGGTTCAATGAGATTATAATAATTTTGTTGGTGAATAGTAACTTATTAAGTTCTTAATCGCGATTAGTGGTAATTAGTGTAGTTTAAGGTAAAAATAATGCTTTAATAAAATAAGATGAGCTTGACACATGTCCTACCCTCATTGGTTGTGTCATGGCCGACCCAGACAGGCCATGGGTCATCTTGGGGACCCCATGGAGACACTTTGGTTGGGAAATGACATAAATAACATTTTATTTAATGTAAAAGTAAAAATGACACAAACATAATATGTTTTACGAAAACAATTTTTACATGGGGTTATAAAGATCATATTTTTGATTATAAATAGTCATTGGAAAGATAAAAAGATTTCATACATCATAGTAGTTTTTTTTATAATTTTTAGACATTAAATAAATTAAATTATTTATGACATAATAATGATGCAGCGATGACATCATTATTTGACGATTTAAATAAAATGGAAAGATAATGTAAAATCTATGAACTACACATGTCCAAAACCAATTGGATGAGTGGATTTATAACCCTTATCACCTTATCCACGAATTATATCAATGTGGGACCTTTTAAAACAGAAACACATTTTCAAATAAAGTAATATTTCTTTTCTTTCCAAAAGTGCCCCTCCTCTCCTCTTATAAAAGGCCCCCACCTCTACCTCATTTCACACACTCCTCAAGCCTTTGGCTCGGCCAACCCCTGCCCATTTACTCTCTCCACATCTCTCTCCTCATCCTAGAGGATTCCCTTTGGGAAGAATCCTTTTAAAGGAAGCCTTTAGGCTCAAATCAAAAGGAGTTACACTTTTAAAGGTAATTCAATCTCTCTTGTTCATTTGTTTTATTTTGCTTCTCCAACCCTCTAAAATATTTTTATTCACTTATTTTGTAACAAAAAAAGTATCTTCAATATACTAGGATGTTGTTATAAGATTTATTTGAGCTACACTCTCACACAACTACATCAAATGGTTAAAGAACATACGGTTTCCGTGGATGGCGAAATTCTGCCTCCCGAAACGATGATTGTTCAATACTCATTTAGCACCTTAAAGGGTGGCCATTATGATGCCACTATTTTTATATATGATATATAATATGTTTATATTTTTTTAAGCTTCTGTATTTTTCATTTTGGGCATACCTTTATGGTTTCTATTATGGGTAAACACGATATCTTCATTTAAGGAAGTGCGGACTACCGCCCCCTCAAAGTGATGTGATTCGTTAATGCCATATGTGGGACGTGTAAATGATGGATTTAAAGTTATTATATATGATGTTATACTGGAATTATAATATACCTCTATATCATTATTATTTCTTTCCATTAAAGTATGAGATAGAAATGAAAGTAGCGTTCATGCGTACGTACGGCTTACCGTCTCCATGAATGGTGCATTTCATTTCTTATCCCCAAATGTAATGTACTATTAAAAGTACATGTATATAATGGATATATATAATTAATGATATATATAAATTATGAATATAATTCTGGAATTAAAATATACATACCTCTCATTTAGTTTTAATTCCATTAATATGACAAAGAAATGAAAGTAGTGTTCATGCGTACGTACGGCTTACCGTCTCCATGAACGGTGCATTTCATTTCTTACCCCTAAATGATTATGTAATATTATAAATACATGTATATGCTGGATATATATGATACATATTATATCCAAATCAGGAATTTTATTCTGGATATAAAGAAACTTTGACCACACGAACAACATGTAATTATAAGAAGTCCACTTTCGACTTAAGAACCAAATATTGAGAAAACAAACATTATTAACTTAAATGGTTACATAATGTTTATAACATGGTAATAAGTGATATAAAAGGAATAATGAACTTTAAAAAGGTTCTTAATCAAGTATAAATTAAATCAAGTTTATTATTCAGGACGTTAAAGAACGATCGAGTCAAGTCGGACCCGAGGGAAGGGACTTCGTCTCAGTCTCCTTTCATTGAGGCATATTTCATTTTATACACAACTTTCTTTTATACGGTGTATAAACCCCTTTTACTTTTACTTTTATACAAAACAAATCTTTTTCTACGAAGCGTTTTACTAAACGACAAAAAGGAATGTTTGCTTTACGTACGCGGTGACAACGACCCTTTCCGCTGCCGCGAGTATTATTTGGTCTTTGGCTTTCTCAACAAGCCGTAATGTTTTTAGAATAAAATAAATACCATATACTCTTTTATGTATTTTGGTATTGAAAATGGTTTTGAAAAAGGATTCTATTATGTCAATATATTTATGATATATTGTGATTGAAATGTGGAAATGTTATCATTCCTTTATATTGGTTTTATGTTTTAGGATTTTATATTGTTACATGGACATTTTAACGGGTGGTTACGTTATAAACCATATGACGGGTGGTGCCGTGAATACCAGGACGGGTGGTTACGTTATAACCTCCAATGCATTGGGTATGGAAGTCGGCCGTATGGCTATTCCATTAAGTATGTATGGAAATTGGCCGTACGACTATTCCATTAAGTGATATGTGTGGAAGTTGACTGTATGGTTATTCCACTTAAGTATGTTTATGTCCCAAGTTACCTTTATATATGTTATGTGTTCTTTTTATGGATTTTATGGTAATCCTTTGGTTATAAAAAGGTAATTAATGATACTTTATTTAGTGAAGAATTTTTACTACTTCATGAAGGTGAAGGTATTACTTTGATAGAGTATATATGGTTTATTTGATGTTTGAAAAACTAACAGTTTTCATTCTTTCTGTATCCCTTACTGAGCTTTTTATGCTCACCCCAAGTTTTTTTTGAAATTTTTTCACAGGACTTAATGTGGAATAAGGTCAAGGATGGGATCAAGGGAATGTCATCCTATATAAAACATGTAACTAGACACGTTTCTTTTTAAGAGTTTTTTTTATTATGGAAACTTATTAGAAGTGACTACTCTGTAATCTTTTGAGATGTAATAGTTATGTTCTAATTCTCTAAAACTCTAAACCTGAAAAGATACTCGACGTGAATTATTCATTTAATTCAATATTAAGTAAGGTTTAAGGTCGGGGCCTTATAGTTGGTATCATAGGTCGGTTTAGACAACTTTAGGAGTTAGAAAAGTGTTAAATTATAATATGATTGAAATGATATAGCATTTACGGATTACCATGTTGCTTCGCCTAAGATATTTCTGTGTTCAGAATGGTTTTCCGCAGAGGAAACAAAGCAGCTATGTTGGGACGACATCAAGAGGAAGATAACCTTCCAAATCAGCAACCTGAGATGGTCGGAATCGGAACTGAACAGTTTGTTGCAGTGATGGCACAGTTGACTCAGGCTATAAATGGTGGTGGTATCCGTGCACGAGATCAGCCAGATCAACCGCAGAGGAACATGTCAGTGGTGGAACATTTCATGAGGCAACATCCCCAATCATTCAGAGGATCATCTGACCCTGTGCAAGCTGAAGGGTGGATTAAAGCACGGGAGAAGATTTTTGATGTCATGGGTTGTTCAGAACATCAAAAGGTTAGTCTTGCTGTTTACCGTTTTGAAGGTGAAGCTGATCAGTGGTGGTCGATGGTGAAAAATATAAGGGATAGTGATGAGATTGAGGATCTTCACTGGGAAGAATTTAAAGGTATGTTTCTTGAGAAATATTTTCCTAAGGTGGTTCGTCTTAGGATGGAAAAACAGTTCCTAGAATTGAGGCAGGAGGATGATTCAATGGCTGCTTATGAAGAAAAGTTCACTCTATTGGCAAGGTATGCTCCAAACTTCATAGGAGATCTTGATAGTAAAATAAACCGTTTTTACTCAGGGTTAAAGCCAAAGTATCGAAGGGATTTAGCTTCTCGTGAGTTCAAAAGTTATGAAAAACTTGTTCGATGTGCGGAGAAGGTGGAAATGGAGTTTTCCGATGATCAAGTGTTCTATGACAAACAACAGAATAAGAGGTCTAGTTGGCAGGCAAAGGGGATGAATTCATCAAAGAAGCAAGGAGGTAAGAAAACAAAATATCCATCCTGTGAGAAGTGTGGTAAAATGCATCCGGTAGAATGCTTATCCATGTCTGGTAAGTGCTTTCGGTGTGGTAAGTCTGGTCATATTTCTCATAACTGTAAGGAAGATGATCAAGCAGGAAATGAAAAGCCAACGGTAAGATGTTTTAAGTGTAATGAAATGGGTCATTATGAAAATGAGTGTCCAACGAAGAACTCAACTGGGGGAATACAGTCAGACTACAAGCAGAAAGGGGTGGTGAAATCCTTTGCAACAACTTCAGCAGATGTCGGGCCATCAAATGGAGTGGTATCAGCTCCAGGGAGCTCAGTATTTTTCGAAGATTGACTTGAGGTAGGGGTACCATCAGTTGAAAGTAAAAGAAGCAGACGTTCCGAAGACTGCGTTCCATACTAGATATGGCCATTATGAATTGGTAGTTATGCCTTTTGGGTTAACCAATGCACCTGCTGTATTCATGGACCTTATGAATAAAATTTTCCATGAGTTCTTGGATAAGTTTGTGTTTGTGTTTTGAGGTTTGGGAAGAGGTTATGTGTGCCTTGTGATTCACAGTTGAAGAATGATTTGTTATGTGAGGCTCATAGTTCCCCGTTTTCAGTTCATCCTGGTAGTACTAAGATGTACAGAGATCTGTGGGAGTATTACTGGTGGGATGGAATGAAAAGAGACATTGCTGATTTTACTATGAAGTGATTGACATGTCAACAGGTTAAAGCAGAGCGGCAGTTACCAAAAGGGATGCTTCAGCCTTTACCAGTGCCAGAGTGGAAATGGGAAAACATATCCATGGACTTTGTTGTGGGATTATCGAGGACATCTCAAGGTAATAATGCAATATGGGTTATTGTTGATCGCTTGACCAAATCTGCTCATTTCCTTTCTATACGAGATACTTTCTTTCTAGATCAACTTTCCCATTTGTATCTTAAAGAGATAGTCAGGTTACATGGAGTTCCCCTCTCCATTGTATCTGATCGTGATCCCAGGTTCACATCTAACTTTTGGAAAGGCCTTCAGAAGTCGTTGGGTACTGAATTAAATTTTAGTACAGATTTTCATCCTCAATCAGATGGGCAGTCAGAACGAACAATCCAGACATTGGAGGATATGCTACGAGCTTGTTCTATGGATTATTAGGGAAGTTGGGACCAACATCTTTCTTTGGTTAAGTTTTCTTATAATAACAGATTTCATTCCAGTATACAGATGGCACCATTTGAGGCATTATATGGGAAGTGGTGTCGAACTCCAACATTTTGGAATGAAGTGGGTGAAAGGAAGCTGATGGGACCAGAATTTGTAGAAGAGATGGAAGAAAAAGTTCAGTTGATTTAGAAGCACATGAGAACAGCTCAGAGCAGCCAGAAGAGTTATGCAGATAACCGGAGGAAGGATCTATCTTTCGAGGTAGGTGATCATGTTTTTCTCAAGGTTTCTCCTTGGAAAAGTGTGATGAGATTTGGTAAGAAAGGAAAGATGATTCCAAGGTTTATTGGACCATATGAAATTCTGGGGAGAGTTGGATCAGTTGCATACCGGGTGGCTTTACTTCCGAGTTTATCTCAGGTACACAATGTTTTTCATGTTTCAATGTTGAGAAAGTATATTCCAGATCCATCTCATGTTTTGAGTCCAGAGGTAGTTCAGCTGGAAGAGAACCTATCTTATAAGGAACAACCGGTCCAGATTCTTGACCATAGGGAGCAGGTGTTACGGAATAAGGTGATTCATCAGGTAAAGGTTTTGTGGAAAAACCATGTGATTGAAGAGGCAACGTGGGAATCTGAAAATGCTATGAGGGATAAATACCCCCACTTATTTTGATAAGTGAATAAAATTGCGAGGACGCAATTTCCAAAAGGGGGGAAGGATGTAACATCCCAGGTAAATAAAGAATAAAGAATTTTCATATTTATTAATATTTACGAATTAAATATTAATTTTAATTAAAAGGGGTTTCTACATTCGATAGTGTACTCGGTGCGCAACGATGAGTTTCTTTGAAAACTTACGTTGCACACAAGTAATAAAATAATATTATTTTAAATGTTAGTTAACGTGTAGTCGTTGTACTGGCGGGAATGGATAGAAATAACTAAAATATGATTATATATGTTTTTAAATGTTTTTACATTTACCCAATAAAAGATAAAGGCTTAAAATACGGAAAGAGTTCAATTTTAGGCATTTATACCCTAATTTTCACGAAAGGTCCACTTATCACCTTTTGACGGAGAGCCTTCATTAAATATAGTTTTGATCGATCTTATAAATTCTATTGGAACAAATATAACTCTTTTTTAGAATCGGGACATCAAAATTTACTTTGTGTAAATTTTTGGTACCTTTCTGATAAAGTTCATTTTTTTAATGAATAGTGTGAAATGTTGTATTTTAATTCAAAACCTCTTTTTAATCTAATTTATTTATATGATTAGATTATCTTTTGAATTGGTTTTAAAGTGAAATTAGAAAATATTTTTACCATTAAATCCAATAGTGGTCGTTGGAATTAATTTCACTTTGAAATCGGACTTAAACTAGTGTCAATCTTTTGATACTTATTGTTTCATAAAAACACGCTATTTGCTCTGACAGCAGGAATTAATTATTAAATTAATTAATGTGACTTATATGTTTTTAAATTTGTAAAATAGACTTCATTTTTGAATTCGTAATATCAAATATAGCTTAGGGTGAATTTTTGGTAGTTTTCTGAAAAACTTCAATTTTTGATGAATAGTGAAACCACTAAGTGGTACTTATAAAGACTGATTTTCCGTTTAAATGAAATTTTGCCATCATTGTGTTTTGAATTTCAAAAATCCGACATACATGGTTGTCATTAAGAAGTAAAATGTGGTTCAATGAGATTATAATAATTTTTTTGGTGAATAGTAACTTATTAAGTTCTTAATCGCGATTAGTGGTAATTAGTGTAGTTTAAGGTAAAAATAATGCTTTAATAAAATAAGATGATCTTGAAACATGTTCTACTCTCATTGGTTGTGTAATGTCTGACCAAGACAAGCCATGGGTCAACTTGGGGACCCCATGGAGACACTTTGGTTGGGAAATGACATAAATAACTTTTTATTTAATGTAAAAGTAAAAATGACACAAACATAATATGTTTTACGAAAACAATTTTTACATGGGGTTATAAAGATCAGATTTTTGATTATAAATAATCATTGTAAAGATAAAAATATTTCCTACATCATAGTAGTTTTTTTTTATAATTTTTAGACATTAAATAAATTAAATTATTGATGACATAATAATGATGCAGCGATGACATCATTATTTGACGATTTAAATAAAATGGAAAGATAATGTAAAATCTATGAACTACACTTGTCCAAAACCAATTGGATGAGTGGATTTAAAACCCTTATCACCTTATCCATGAATTATATCAATGTGGGACCTTTTAAAACCGAAACACATTTTCAAATAAAGTAATATTTCTTTACTTTCCAAAAGTGACCCTCCTCTCCTCTTATAAAAGGCCCCCACCTCTACCTCATTTCACACACTCCTGAAGCCTTTGACTCGGCCAACCCCTGCCCATTTACTCTCTCCACATCCCTCTCCTCATCCTAGAGGATTCCCTTTGGGCAGAATCCTTTCAAAGGAATCCTTTAGGCTCAAATCAAAAGGAGTTACACTTTTAAAGGTAATTCATTCACTCTTGTTCATTTGTTTATTTTGCTTCTCCAACCCTCTAAACTCTTTTTATTTACTTCTTTTGTAACAACACCAGTATCTTCAATATACTAGGATGTTTTTATAATATTTATTCGAGCTACACTCTCACACAACTACATCAAATGATTAAAGAACATACGGTTTCCGTGGATAGCGAAATTCTGCCTCCCGAAACGATGATTGTTCATTACTCATCTAACACCTTCAAGGGTGGCCATTATGATGCCACAATTTTTATATATGATATATAATATGTTTATTTTTTTTAAGCTTCTGTATTTTTCATTTTGGGAATACCTTTATGGTTTCCATTATGGGTAAACACGATATCTTCATTTAAGGAAGTGCGGACTACCGCCCCCTCAAAGTGATGTGATTCGTTAATGCCATACATGGGACGTGTAAAGGATGGATTTAAAGTTATTATATATGATGTTATACTGGAATTATAATATACCTCTATATCATTATTATTTCTTACCATTAAATTATGAGATAGAAATGAAAGTAGCGTTCATGCGTACGTACGGCTTACCGTCTCCATGAACGGTGCATTTCATTTCTTATCCCCAAATGTAATGTACTGTTAAAAGTACATGTATATAATGGATATATATAATTAATGATATATCTAAATTATGAATATAATTCTGGAATTAAAATATACATACCTCTCATTTAGTTTTAATTCCATTAATATGACAAAGAAATGAAAGTATCGTTCATGCGTACGTACGGCTTACCGTCTCCATGAACGGTGCATTTCATTTCTTACCCCTAAATGATTATGTAATATTATAAATACATGTATATGCTGGATATATATGATATATATTATATCCAAATCAGGAATTTCATTCTGGATATAAAGAACCTTTGACCACACGAACAACATGTAATTATAAGAAGTCCACTTTTGACTTAAGAAACAAATATTGAGAAAACAAACATTATTAACTTAAATGGTTACATAATGTTTATAACATGGGAATAAGTGATATAAAAGGAATAATGAAATTTAAAAAGGTTCTTAATCAAGTATAAAATAACTCAAGCTTATTATTCAGGACGTTAAAGAACGATCGAGTCAAGTCGGACCCGAGGTAAGGGACTTCGTCTCAATCTCCTTTCATTGAGGAATATTTCGTTTTATACACAACTTTCATTTATACGGTGTATAAACCCCTTTGACTTTTACTTTTATACAAAACGAATCTTTTTCTAAGAAGCATTTTACTAAACGACAAAAAGGAATGTTTTTTTACGTACGCGGTGACAATGACCCTTTCCGCCGCTGCGAGTATTATTTGGTCTTTGGCTTTCTCAACAAGCCGTAATGTTTTTAGAATAAAATAAATACCATATACTCTTTTATGTATTTTGGTATTGAAAATGGTTTTGAAAAAGGATTCTATTATGTCAATATATTTATGATATATTGTGATTGAAATGTAGAAATGTTATCATTCCTTTATATTGGTTTTATGTTTTATGATTTTATATTGGTACTTGGACATTTTAACGGGTGGTTACGTTATAAACCATATGACGGGTGGTGCCGTGAATACCAAGATGGGTGGTTACGTTATAACCTCCAATGCATTGGGTATGGAAGTCGGCCGTATGGCTATTCGATTAAGTATGTATGGAAATTGGTCGTATGGCTATTCCATTAAGTGATATGTGTGGAAGTCGACCGTATGGTTATTCCACTTAAGTATGTTTATGTCCCAAGTTACCTTTATATATGTTATGTGTTCTTTTTATGGATTTTATGGTAATCCTTTGGTTACAAAAAGGTAAGTAATGATACTTTCTTCAGTGAAGAGTTTTTACTACTTCATGAAGGTGAAGGTATTACTTTGATAGAGTATATATGGTTTATTTGATTTTTGAAAAACTAACAGTTTTCATTCTTTCTGTATCCCTTACTGAGCTTTTTATGCTCACCCCAAGTTTTTTTTTGAAATGTTTTCACTGGACTTAAGGTGGAATAAGGTCAAGGATGGGATCAAGGGAATGTCATCCTATATAAAACATGGAACTAGACACGTTTCTTTTTAAGAGTTTTTTTTTATTATGGAAACTTAGTAGAAGTGACTACTTTGTAATCTTTTGAGATGTAATAGTTATGTTCTAATTCTCTAAAACTCTAAACCTGAAAAGATCCTCGACGTGAATTATTCATTTAATTCAATATTAAGTAAGGTTTATGGTCGGGGCCTTATATGCACCAACCAAAATAATTATGTGGTTAACATTACATTTATCTCTTAGAAGTAAAAAAGTAGGATGTAATATACCATATCCCGAGTCTGGCATGTATGGTGATTCTTTATATTCCTGAATAAAAAGAATCTATTAGTTATTTACTTTTGTGAGAACATTTTTTATTTTTATCCTAACATTTATTTCACGTAATTCAATTTCTTATAGAGCTAGTTAAAAAATCATGTTTACATTAGGTATTTTAACTAAATCCGGTTTATGTGTCAAAAATAACTCCAGTAGATAAAAGAGGATAAAAGAGATCATTATATAACATCTAAAGAATTATAATAATGAAACTATTATTGTAGTTATACATCTATTATACTTTTAAAAACAATCATTAAATATAGTTATGGAAAATGAAACAATGTAACAACCATGGAGATAATAGGTCATATGTGCACATGAGTAACATTCCCATTTTTTCAATGACATTATGGAAAGAAGATAAGTAAATTAAAATTTTCAAAAATTATTATTATATAATAAATTCCATTTAATCATATATTCTTATATATAATATATGTGATGTAAAATTAATCACATCATGTCGGGGATGTGGTAGTCCACGCGTCCATGAACGACATTATCACTTTGTGTGTGAAAGGGTAATAAAGAACAATATATATATATATATATATATTATATTTATAGTGAGGTAATTTTGTATTTTATACCAAATATTGGTTTTTTATTTCACATTTTTTTAATTAAAAAATCTTTTATACTTTACATGTATCATGTGGACGAGACACATCACTTTGAAGGGGAGGTAACCCATGCTTCCACAAATGATGTTATCATTTTTACACGAAATGAAAAGTATAAGGGTATGTGTTATAAAATAATTACATAAGAATAAAGAAAAAATATGTATAAAAAATTTCATATATAAATATATTTTCCATCATAATGGGAGACCATGATTGTTGGTAAAAGAGAAAATAAAAAATCATCATATTATGAGGCAATAGTTTTCCATATATAGAATCATTATGGTCATTACCCATTAGATTGATTTTTGTGTAAGTTTAGTTTCAAACCATAATAAAAACAAATATAGTATATTGAGAATAATTTTTTCCACATTTAATAATTATTTAAAAATAATTTAATGATTGGAGGATTAAATGAAAGAAAATAGATCATCGGAAAAGGATACCTTAAAAATCAGGTTACTCTTTTTGGTTTAAACCAACGGGATTCCTTGTGAGATTTTAAAATCAAAGGATGAATTCAAGGTAGAGGGAAAGGATTTATTTTATGTAATATATTTAATGAAACAATTTGGTTTGAGTGGTGTGAAAATGGGGAGAAGTGGTAGCCTTTTATAGTGGAGTAGGACTGGCACTCTTGTAATATTTTGACAAAGGAATTCCCACCCCATTTTTTTGTTTCATGTGGATAAAATAACGGTAAAGTTTTCATCCACATGATTATATGGTCTATATATAAACATTTAATAGATAATGTACAATTTTATAGGTCATTTTGGTCCGTAATATTAAGTTTTTTTCCCCTATTAATCTTCATTTAACCTTAATCATTGAAATTAATTTTAATCACATTTAATAAAAAAAATTGGTAAATTTTTTTATTAGTATTATTATACATTATAAATAATGATTATTCTATATATGGAATCCATTTTTCTAAATTCCAATCATATAAGTTGAATAAATTGATTTAAATTTAATACCATAGGTAAGATGAAAAAGTTGGTTTTAAAAGTAAAAACCTTTGATTTGTTGTTAGGTTTTTATAATCCTCTTCAAAATGGAATTGATTACAATAGAATAAATTTAAATAATTTATAAATATGTGATATTGTTGAAATTTTAATAAAACTAATGGAATAATTTATCATTATTAATAAATTAGAGTAAAATTCATTATTCAAAATAAAATTTAGTATAATTAACTATTCATTAAAAAAATGATATTTTACGGAAAAAATTAAAAAAATCATCACAAACTAATTTTTATGTCTATAATTAAAATATAAATTATATTTTCACATATTAAATTAATTTATATGTCAAAATTTATATTTAAAATGGTTCTCTATTAAAAGTGGTAAAATTGCCTTTATAAAAATTTAGTTTTTTTTGTGTGAAATTGGGTTTGTTCATATCTTATGCATTCAAAACATAATGGTCAAATATAAACAATATTATATAGAATCTGTAACATATATATTTTTTAAAAATAATTTACTTATTCTAATTAATTATGTTAACTAAAAAAACTTATTTGGAGGAAAAATAATAATATTTAATTTTTTATCCAAATGGTTCTTATTTTCATTTAACATTAATTGGAAAAAAATGAATTCATATTATAATTATATAAATAAAAAAATTTATAAGTTTATATACTACTATTCAAAACATATAAGATGACAGATATGTTATATTATATTTTAATAATACATTTTTATTTCTTCATTCTTGGTCTTGACAGAACTGGGCATGCAGTGGAAGCCCCAAACTGGTGAGATTTTAATATGATTTCACTAATGGTCGATGTAATATTCTCGATGTTGGTGAATAGAAGCCAAGATTTAGTTGAGGACCACTGAAGATAATTTTTAAGAGAAAAAAATAAACCATTAAATACCTAGTCTAAATCCAAATATGCACACAAAGTCTCTTCATCATTAGTGATTGTTTCACAATGAATCTGACATCAAACTCCTCTATATCCTCCACAAATGCTTCATGAAGCTACGAGAATTCCATTCGTCGAAGTCTGGGTGCCAGTGTGGAATTCTAACAATGCCTTCGATGTTCCAACAATCACCACATCGCTCGTCTTATGATGCATAAGGGGGAGATCGATCTGTGCTCCTTGGATCCAAAGAATCTCTCTCTAGAAAATGGTAGATAGTATAGGAGAGAGAATTTACATGAATATTTCTTTGTGAAATCTCCTCCTCCTATTTTAATAGTGTGTTATGTGTTTACCTAGAAATGCCAACCTGACCACTGAATAATCAACACACTATAATCAACATATTATAACTACTAAACTGAGTCATTAATATCATTATAATTTTTTAATATATTAAATATTTTAAAAGAAAATAATTGAGTCCAAAACATGACTCGTAGTTTCCATAAATATTAATTAAACCTTGAATATTTTTAATATTCTCCAATTAATATTTTTCATGTATTACTTAAAACTCATAAATGAATTTAATAAATAAATTCAATGATCATTATTATAAACATTATTAATATGAATTTATTTATTTATTTGGTTATCATTTTTCCTTGAAGAAATCCTGAACCCCAGTGGTGGGGCACATCATGTCCATATTTCTTATTCAACTAAATAGGGCAGATTCTCAAATATGCTATTTTGTGTGCACTTCTAGGAAATTATCTTGATAGCAAAGAATACCCTTCACACACCAAGAATGGGATCTAGAAACCTATCATGGCCCCTAAAGAGATAAGGTTTTTCATAGTAGCGACAACCAACCTATAGACACACACTATGTAATATACTATCTTTGTTTGTAATATCTCATAAAGTAGGACACAGTTATGTGTCATCTCCCTTTTCTTGATTTATTGTTTTTTGATCTTACTGGATGAATTTGCCCTCAATATCATGGGACATGGTCTTATTAAGGCACTACCATCCTTATCAACATGGCCTAAGATATATTACTTCCATAACCCAGATGAAAAAAATCGTTATTGACCATTCAACCAATAACTTTCCACCAATGATGCACCAATCACAAAATACCACACCATGATTTCATTGTCATTTTTTTCATCTTACATCAAATTATGCAATCAAATGACATACATTGGTATTTATTTCAAGTCATGAGACCATTACACTTGATCATATATAGGAACATCGAATGAAACTCGAAACATGTGGTGTTCTTATTGGCGGTTATGTCCTTATGATCTCACTACTGGAGATCACTAAGTGAGAAAATCATGAGATGATCTCTCAATTCTTATGATCCCCCGCCACATTATAGTAAAAATATACTATGTACGATCAGTATGATGTTTCATACCCTAGAACTTATATTTAATATTATTGTCCTAGTATCTAGAGGTTCTCATTATAGCATAGGAACTTATATAACCTTTCTATATGACAATTAATATTTGAAAATTACTATTTTAGTAGTGGATGTAGAAATTTCTACACTATAATGGTAAGATTCCATCATGTGTAGCTAACTGTATAAGATATATGGTAATCTAGAGCACTGAATAGTTGGGTATAGGGAAGCCACTATTTCAACACCACCACTTCCACTAGAGAAAACTTTCTAACCAAACTTTCTAGCTACCCACAAGATAAAGATCATGTTTCTACTGAGTAATGGTTTTGGCTACTAAGCATTCCACTGTTCCTCCAAGTGATTATTCTACTGTTGCAACATTGTCTCATTCAATAAAACTTCCCATGTGATGGTATCCTAATTATATGCCACTTTTCAACTATCCAAACATGAAATATTAGATAGTAAAATTATAATAATTGAAATTATAATATTCAATTCATACTATGTGTGATTACCTCAATTGGAAAAAATCATTGTGTTTAAATACTTCTTAACTACCTCAGATGTTTCCACATTCTCAGTCTTTGTGCTTATGACTACCACTATCTGATATGAGATTGACTCGCTCATCATCTTTAGACTAACTACATTATTAGATCACATGGATCTAAGGAAAACTATTTTGTAACCTTAAAAACTAGTATCCTTTCTTATCCACTTAACAGGTACATATCTTATTTACTTTCCGAAGTACAATTAGATAGTTTTGATTGCATCCCTTGCATTTCCCTTAGATATCTTAAATTTTCCTACAATAAAATATACCATGACAATATCGGTTCTTGTACATATCTTGGAATATCTTAATGATCCATCAATTTGACGTATGGACTTAACTCATCACGTTTATCTCTTCCCATGTCCCAGACATGTCATCCTGAAGATATTATGCCATATGGAATAGGCAACAAATCATCTCTTGAATTATTCCATCTTGTATTCTTCAACACAATGACACTATATGTACGATTTACTTGGACCAAGAAACCTATAGATCTACCTCATTATATCCCATTCCCTAGAACATTGGTTGCTACTTTAAGTCAATCACTTGAGAATAAATTTCATTTTGGTCTTAAATAACAATAAGACCAATCAGTTTTCTATATGTTACTAAACATATTTTTTCATGGAAATCATTGGCTCTCCCACTAACCTTTCGTAGACACATGACATACATTCATTCCAAATGAAATTTCAATGTTCTTGTTTCTTACTTCAATCCTAAATTGGATTTAAGTAATATTCATCCTATATTTTCATTATATGAAATGACCTTCACTTTCTGGTAGCGTTATATTGACACCATCTATGATTGGTGGTCATGGTATCCAATTATAAATAATGTGATCATAGATATTATCCATGACAAGTAAAATTATAACATATTTATAAATAATAAATTTGTTATATTAATCGATCCTTATTGGTACTACACATATACCATCCATGTATCAACTCAATTGAATACCCACCACTGTATTCAAAATAATAATCCACTTTGAACTCTGATACATGGAATCCATTAATAGATTTTTAGTTAGTCTTATCTATTTTATCTAATTTCCATACCCTGGTTACTTATAGGAAATTTTATTCACATTTAATAATAGATAAAAAAATTTGGTGAATATAAAAACCATCACCATGGTTTTATCCTTTCTATGCAGTATGTGTCTACAGAACATACTTTGTTTCACATGCGCTTGAGGAACTAGTTCCTATGAAAACTATTTTTTAATCTTGATCATTGACTTAACACAAGTCAATATAACTCACAATATCTCTAATAAATATTCTCACACAAATATATAAATGTATTTTATTGCTTGATAATCGACTTTTCATTGTTTATGTAATATCCTAAGAAACCATTAGGATTATTACACTAAATTCACAATGTGTTTGTCTTGATGCATGTTTGTTTATGTCCTACAAACTATTTGCATCCAAACACATGTTCTTATGACATAATGGATTTTCATAATACCATGAATTTTATAATATTCATTTTTCATTTATAGTTGGCATATGGTTAAGGTGTATTCCCATTATTTGAAAATCATTTCATGAAATATAATAGAAGTTGTTGTAGGTTGTAACATTCATATTAATTATATCTTGATTCCGATGTATAAAATGTGCATTTAAGAATTGCTCCATGCTAAATTTGTTATGTTAACATGTAATACTTCACAAAATATCCTACTCATTAACATCAATGTTTTGATGTGGATAAGGTAATGTTTTTTTAAGAATTACCCCATGCCACATTATAATGATCGATGATTGCAAAGTCATAATATTCTTCACCATACCAGATCGTAGAAGCTCATATATTATTACTATGAACTAACTTCATTTTTCTATTACAAAATTACTTAAAGGAATCCTATGAAGTATATATACCTCAATATTATTTTTGGAATAGTTCATGTTCACTTTTTAAACTATTTCAAAAATCATTGTGAAATACCTTTATTTTAAAGGTTCCTTTGTCCAAAATAAATATGTTTATAATAGAAAAAGTATCTAGCCATGTCGAGCCTAAATACCATACTTAGTATATTTATGACATCCACATTTAGCATTACATGACAAAGAATTATCTTTTCCGAATTGGGTATAAATATTACATTTATATTCATCACTAATCACCTATGATTCATGTTTTACTGAACTAGTAATTGAGTTTTAAATACCAAAAACAACATTCATTCCATAACATGAAATAATGTCTCATTTATTGAAAGAAACATGGTATTAATGTTTTTTCTTATACTTAATAATAGTTCAACACAAATCTTTCACTTGGAAATTAAGGAAGTCATGTACTTATCACCACTTGCCTAGTTATCACCCTTTCCTAGACACTTGGAGAATAGACTTGTCTTCTAGTATGGTTTCTACACTTACATGGTTACAATATTATAATACACAGATCTCACCAACATATTGTATTTAATACCCATGTTGTAAAACTGAATCATTACAATTGATGAATATTTTTTAAGAATAAGTGGGTAACATTATTCTATAATTTATTTTAATATTCCAATTTTTATTTTATAATATGTATGTTAATACCTAATTCATTAAAGTACATCATGAACGTTCCATTGGCATTACTTTCCATTCATCCTTTTCACACATTCATTCAATTTATTTTACATATGAATTAATGATAATACTGTCTTTCAATTTCTATTCACATGGAGAACCTTACTTGGAAAGGTAATGAAGAATTTACTCAATACTTGTTTGTTTTTAACATAAAACAAAACATGAGTAATGTGGTGAAAATGATATGAGAAACGGATCCATATAAAGATCATGATCAATATTTCAATTTATACATGGCAGTGTAACATCACCTTATTCATATCATTACATCACTTTCTCTTTAAAACCATCTCAAAGATGAGACTTCTTGTTTTATCATCCATGTCCTAGTGTAGCGACATCTACTGACTTCAGATGTTGATGAATGTATTAGGATATAAAAATCATATTCTTTGTACATTATTCTCCTATATGGAGTTCCACCCTCACTTCATGAGTTAGTTTAACAGTGTTGGGGACACTAACACCTTGAGTTTCTTAAATAATAAAACTATTCACAATCCCCCATATATTTATTGGATACTCATGCCAGTGTGGAAATTTTCTATATCCAATATGATATTGTAGTTTTTAAACTTGTGGTGTAACATTCCATTTAACTACAAAAATAAATTTTAGCAGATTAGAACTATTTATCATTTCTACCAGTTAAGACATTTGGATTAATTGCATAAATCATTTAATGTCTTCCACTATTTTATTGGATTCTATGAATCCTCTGTGCTAGAATTGGAATATATTGTATCTTTTGAATTATAGTGGAAAGGATCCTAGAGACACCCCTCATAGTCTACAAGATATGGATATGACGCTATTTCGAGGGCTCAAGGTGGGATTTTGGTTGGATGACAGCATTAACATGTGGTTTCTTGATCGGTTGACTCAAGTCCCAACATCTAAAATCAGAACATGATTTACTCAACACATTACTCTAAAATGATAGCAAGTTATCTGTGGATAATCCTTACAGGAATTTTAGTATTTATGGCCCATCATTCTTATATGGACTCTTAGGTATTAAGAAACACCCTCAGCTATGGCATGACCAACACCCAAACACTCGATTTTTTCCAAATTTGAATGAAGAAAGGATTTTATGAATTAATATATCGCTGAGGGTTTTATTATTTTTAATGTGATGAAGGAAATCATTTTCTATTTTTATAAGAATATATTGTGTGATCACACTCACAAATAACCATGAAAGAAATAGAAAACTTCATCGTGCCACATATTCATTTTATCATTCATGCTTGTTTATTATTAATCAATGTGATTGTGCATTAACAACACATTCAAAAATAATAATAAACCATTAAACAAATGAAAACCTAATCATTAGCCGATAATATTGGTTGATCCGTTGAGTGAATAACAGACCATCCAAAAACCTAGAGGTAAGTTCGTTATGTCGTGTGGCTTGCAACGCAAATTCTTGTGTCTGTCCCTCCAATGCATCCAACTTCTTTATGGGGAACCACCATGGCTCGGCATAACTGCATCACTGGTCGTCTCGTTATTATACAACATCACACACACATAGAATAGTGGATATCTAGGGGTAAAATTTAAAAATCAAAATGGGTGTGAAATCCTTTATACATATAATGACTCTAAGATGACACACAGATCACCCTTTTAAATTAAAAAAAATAATTATTAAAAAGTTGTATGCAATAATTAAAAAACAATTAAACAAAATGTACCAGATATACATCGGTTGGTCTCCAGCTAATGATCAGTATACACATTAACTCGTGTATATAAACTAAATGGAGAGTTAAAATTTAATCATGCATTAAATTAAACATGAGAGAATATTGAATGAATTAAAAATTTCACTCTAATTTTTAATCCAATATTTACGTCATTTGGTCCCAATTTGGTAATTTAATTTTAAACTAAACATAAATTAATTAATTAATTTATGTAATCACCAAATTAAATTAATTACACCGCATTAAATTTTAATAAACAAAAATTTATATTTAATTATTTTAATTCTAAAATGAAATGAAATTAATTATTTTAATTTTATTTAGTTAAATTAAATTACTAGGCCCCTCGAAGGTCCGCCAATACCAGTTATGGGCTGAGAAAACCCGATAAAGGACATTTCAAGACAAAGCAGACCATGCAGTTGTTATGTGTCTGCTATGAAGACCAGACAGTGGTCAGGGATTCAATCTATAGGCTACTGCTATAGCGAAGACGTACGACAGTGTGATGTATCTCACGATGGCCTAGTGGGGAGTTTTTTTATGATTTACAATTTTTTTGCAAAAAATGGTTAAGGAGATTTTTTTTTCAAATTGCGCCTAAAAGAAGGCATCGTGGATGCCGCCTTTCCACTACCGGCGTGGATCAGTGACATGGCAAAGGCGGCACCCACTGTGCTGCCTTTCTATATAACGTCAGCTGAAAGGCGGCACCGCTGGTGCCGCCTTTCACCATATGCCATTGCAAAAGGTGGCACCCACAGTGCCGCCTTTGCCTCCGGGGCCTATAAAAGGGCAGCACCCCCCACCCCTTCTCATCACTTCCAAACACCCATTACCTCTCAATTTCTATCCTTTGCGGTGGAGTTTTTCAGTTTTAATTTTTTGGAAAGCTTTTGGAGGTATGATTTTTAAGTTAATGTTTTTTATTTTGTAGAATTGTTTTTAGTTTAATATTTTTATAAATTTTATGTTTTTTTAGTTGAATTTTTTTTAGTTAAATATTTTAATTCTTTAGTAGTTTAGTTAGTTTTAAATTTTTTTTATTAGATTATTTAATGAGTTATATTTTGGAATTATAATTATCATTAGTATAAATTAATTTAGGATTCTTTTAATGAAATTTTGGTAGCATAAAGACAACTTTATCTAATTAATGAAATCTTTGTCAGGATTCAAACAAGTGAATGTGGCTCTGGCACAGATGTACTTTGGGGTAAAACCCGAAAACACCGATTTGAGCTAGACTCGAACGGGAACTAGTGCAAGACAACGGGCCTTGCTGCATTCTGGTTGGACACTCCCGGAGGATATACTTATGATATGCATATTTCTTTATAAACTACTAGAATATCTAAGAAAATAAATGACAAATTGATAATTTAGTAATGATGTTGATACTTATTATTAGGAATGATTAATTAAAAATTAATTAATAAATTATATAGAGTTAAAAATAAAACTACAGTTCAAATGATTATCAATAACATAGGGTTAAAAAATAACATGGAGTTAAAAAATAACATAGTTAAAAAATAACAAGTGAAAAAATAAATAACATGGAGTTAAAATATAAATAACATAACATGTGAAAAAATAAATAACATGGATTTAAAATATAAATAACATGGAGTTAAAATATAAATAACATGGAGTTAAAATATAAATAACATAGAGTGAAAGTGAACTAATAAATAACATGGAGTTAAAATATAAATAACATGGAGTTAAAATATAAATAACATGGAGTTAAAATATAAATAACATCGAGTTAAAATATAAATAAAATGGAGATAAAATATAAATAACATGGAGTTAAAATATAAATAACATAGAGTTAAAATATAAATAACATGGAGTTAAAATATAAATAACATGGAGTTAAAATATAAATAACATGGAGTTAAAATATAAACAACATGGAGTTAAAAGAAATCCAAAAGCCTATATCCAAAAGGAAAAATGTGAAACCCTAATCTTTAAATCCTAAAATTGAAAACTTGATTCATAAACCCATGCATAAAGTTCTTGGGAATAGAGGAGAACCCTAGAAATTGAACCCTCCTACACTGTTAATGAAGTCATAGTGACAAATGAATCTTGATCAGTAATAGAATAACACCCCAAAAAGTGAACTCCCTTACAATATCAAAATCTGAGCCCTAGTACTTCACCTTCCACCTGTATACCCATGGATCACGTTTGAGATATACATAAAATCATTTTGAATGGGCATTATAACATTAAAAAATAACAAAAAACCCTTTCTTGATATAAAAACATTCTTTGAAAATTAGTTCACACTTCATTTCACAATTCTTTAAAAACACCCTTATATCTACCAAACTTAGGGGAAACCATATTTTATCAAAAACCCTTTTCATAAAATAAAAATATCATGCCAATTATTTTATAAAAAAAATTACAAATCAAAGTGAAATCATGATTCATCCAACGTAGATTAGAGACAGAACCATTTATAGGTCATGAATGATCCATGATGTGAATCCTTGATAAATATTCATTTGATTATATGCAAATGACTGAAACAATACTACTCAGTAAGCAGGCTACCCATTTTCACATGTTGTGATAGAGGGTGGTTCAGATCGATTGATTAGGGTGCATCGAGCACACCATTTTCATCACACAGAGCCTCCTCCTAGCATTATACCATACTTGCATCATCCTGGCTTCTATGGTATTGCAGTATCAGATTTTACATTTGTTGACCATCACCTACTAGCTGCACTCATGGAGAGGTGAAGACTATAGAAACACACATTCCACCTGCCTGAGGGAGAGATGACCATCACCCTCCAGGATGTGGCTGTGCTTCTTGGTCTTCCATTCTAGGGGACACCCGTTATTGGATCCACTCGGGCAGCTTGGCCCGACCTTGCTCAACGCTTGTTAGGCATTGACATTTTGTCCGATCGTAGTGCTACCGATGGAGCATTGATATCGATGCCTTGGCTGGAGTCACATATTCCACTTTCAGCTGATGATGCCGACGAGCAGACGGTGATGTGTTATGCACGTGCATATATATTACGACTTATTGGAGGGGCCATGTGTATGGATGATTCAAGGATGCACATGAACATGACGTATCTACCCCTACTAGAGTATTTTGATTGGGCAGGGACGTACAGTTGGGGATACGCCTACTATGAATACACATACAGAGCATTATGTAGGATATTCGATATGCGGAACACAAGTCTTCAGGGATGCATCATCCTTATTCAAATGTGGGCATGGGAGCACATCCCCACATTCTGCCCTGATCTTGTTGGTCCACCGGTCGAGATAGTAGTGTTGCATGACGCTCTGCATGGATGCTGGTATGATCACTCATTTCTATCAGTTTCTGATGCTACTACAAGTTATTGAATTTAATTTCTCATTATTTATCACTATCAATGTTGTATTTTATAGGTGGTGTCAACGACACAATTTCAATGCGGTTCCCAAACATGATTTGGCCGTATATCGGCGTGATTTGGACATTCTATTACCCCATTAGGTATGTATATAAAATCTATAAATGTCTAAGAAATTTAATAATAACATCATTTTTTTAGTTAACAGTTTTTCTAACAAGGGTAATATGTTATTTCTAATTTTATGGGTTCCATACTGGTCTGTTATGGACCAGTTGCCTCCATACTGAACGGTTGGTCTTGATGATGTTACAGCTATAGTGCCACTCATTCAATTTAATATTGTTGAGTGGCACCAGCCTGACAGAGTCATGCGCCATTTTCTCTTCACTCAGCAGATTCCATTACCACCGAGGTAGATAGATCAGCTTCATGGGATGAAGCTGAAAGGGAGGCAGGATGACGACTGGCATCGAGTACATGCTATATTTCTCGACTGTTGGTACAGACGCGCAGAGTTTGATATCTAGGGAGTTCATATGATGCAGTTCTCTCTTTCATCGCAGCACGACTATGAGCCATGGTATAGACTGAAGTCTATAATGTATCCTACCCGAGCTGACAGAGAGATGTATATGATTGTAAGTCAATTAAATTATATTACAATGTTTGTTGAGTTATTTTCTAATTCATTTTTAATCTGTTTACAGGAGAGTCACACAAATAAACTTCTTCATATGAGTGATGAGGCTGAGGATAGAGTCTTCATCTGGGAAGTTTTTCATGCACACGAGTTGGAGTTGAGGTCATCTATCCATGCATTTGCGGAGAGCCTCTTCGAGCGTCCGGCACGGAGACAACAGGTTCCTGCCGTAGAGGAAGATCCTACAGTAGCTGCTGGTGCTGAGGAGCCATGACCACAGTGACATAGAAAACATCATCCTGCACATTAGGCCTTACCTATTCCACAGGTAGAGGTTGGCCCTCTAGTAGTCCAGTCTGAGCCGATGTAGGATCTACCTCAGTCGTCATGGGATCCATCCTTTTTGACAGCATATCCTTAGTTTTCTCCATCGTGTGGTCCATATGGAGCGCAACCTTTGGTTCCATAGTCATCGCATCCATGGGGTCCAGACTCATCGCAGAGTTGGGGTATAGAACCACGATATGAGTTTTTCCCCACTGCAATGATACCAGGTTCTTCTACCATCGAGGTGGGAGAAGGATCAGGAGGGTCGTACGAGGTGGGGTTGACATTTTCTCCCACTGGCACAGAGGTATAGTATATCATAGTCGACGTTCCAACGCCTGAGTACCATCCCTCTCCAGGTCATCAGATTCCCTAGAGATCTTTCCACAGACGTCCTATTATTAGATCGCCATGTGGGACATGATCTCCTCACCGTAGACATTGACATTGATTGTTTATGCTCATTTATATGTTTTATGTCTATAGAAATGAAAAATTATTTTTTATGAAATTATTTTTGTTAGACCAACATGTGGGACAGGATATCCTCACTATATACATAGACATTGATTGTTTATGTTCATTTTTATGTTTTATGTCTATAGAAATGAAAAATAATTTTTAAGTTTTCAAAACCGCCTACTTGAAAGTTAAAAATGTTTCAAGTACTTGAATTTGAAATACTATAAAATATAAACCATAATACCAATATAAACCAAACATTAAACATTCATTAAACATATCATCAATTGTTAAAAACAGAAATCATTTCATAAAAATTGTTCATGAAAAATAATTTATAAGCTTTTCAAAACTGCCTACTTGAAAATTAGAAATGCTTCAAGTACGTGACGTTGAAAGACTATAAAATATAAAACATAAGACCAATCTAAACGAATCATTAAACATTCATTAAACATATAGGATTCAACCCCGCATCAATAGGATACACAGTGTCCCTAGTATCACATTCATCTATAATCTTTCATGCATGAAAACATGTTATATCTCCTTTCATGGGACAACGAAATCCATTCTTCCACCCACCATGTCCATATCTATATCAACATCCAGCCGCATAAGGGTATGATAAAAGATATTCCACATGAAATTCTCATACGTTCCCATTCTTGCAAATATCAACCCCTTCAACATCACCATGCATCCAACCATTATAATTTCTTCTACAATTGTCACCTCGTTTCCCTAGGCCCAGAAAATCAGATGAAAACACCAACGATTCCACATAGCACATCGAACTCTTTATCACCAAATCATTATCCTTTATCATCTTTAAAAGGCTACTGTAGGACCTCCTTGATCTATCCATTCCAAACACTCACATACAAGTATACTATAAACATAAAAACCTAAAAATTTGTTTTTTTAATGTTTATAGTATACTTGTATGTGAGTGTTTGGAATGGATAGATCAATGAGGTCCTACAGTGGCCTTTTGAAGATGATAAAGGATAAATATTTTGTGATGAAGAGTTTGATGAGCTATGTGGAATCGTTGGTGTTTTCATCTGATCAACTGGGCCTGGGGAAATGGGGTGACAATTGTAGAAGAAATTATAATGGTTGGATGCATGGTGGTGTTAAAGGGGTTGATATTTGCAGGAATGAGAACCTATGAGAATTTCATGTGGCATATCTTTCATCATACCCTTATGTGGCCGGATTTTGATATGGATATGGACATGGTGGGTGGAAGAATGAATTTTGTTGTCCCATGAAAAGAGATACAACATGTGTTCATGCTTGAAAGATTATAGATGTATTTGATACTAGCGACACTGTGCATCCTATTGATGCGGGGTTGACTCTTATATGTTTAATGAATGATTAAAGTTTCATTTATATTGGTCTTTTGTTTTATATTTTATAGTATTTCAAAGTCACCTACTGGAAACATTTCTAAGTTTCAAGTAGGCGGTTTTGAAAGCTTATAAATTATTTTTCATGAACAATTTTATGAAATGATTTTTGTTTTCAACAATTTCTTATATATTTAATGAATGTTTAAAGTTTCATTTAGATTGGAATTATGTTTTATATTTTATAGTATTTCAATGTCACATACTTGAAACATTTCTATGTATCATGTAGGCAGTTTTGAAAGCTTATAAATTATCATTCATGAATTTTTTTTTGAAATGATTTGTGTTTTCAATAATTTCTTATATTTTAAATGAATTTTTAATGTTTCGTTTAGATTTGTCTTATCTTTTATATTTTATAGTATTTCAAAGTCACGTACTTGAAACATTTCTAAGTTTCAAGTAGGCGGTTTTGAAAGCTTATAAATTATTTTTCAGGAACACTTTTTATGAACTGATTTGTGTTTTCAACAATTAATTATATGTTTAATGAATGTTTAAAGTTTCATTTAGATTGTACTTATGTTTTATATTTTATAGTATTTCAAAGTCACATACTTGAAACATTTCTAAGTTTCAAGTAGGCGATTTTGAAAGCTTATAAATTATTTTTCATGAAAAATTTTTATGAAATGATTTGTTTTTTTAATAATTGCTTATATTTTTAATGAATGTTTAATGTTTTGTCAATATTGGTCTTAGAGTTTATATTTTATAGTATTTCAAATTCACGTACATGAAAGATTTCTAAGTTTCAAGTAGGCAGTTTTGAAAGCTAATAAAATATTTTTCCTGAAAAACTTTTATGAAATGATTTTTTTTCAACAATTGATTATATGTTTAATGAATGTTTAAAGTTTTGTTTATATTGGTCTTATGTTTTATATTTTACAGTATTTCAAAGTCACGTACTTGAAACATTTTTAAATTTCAAGTAGGCAGTTTTGAGAGCTTATAAATTATTTTTCTTGAACTATTTTTATGAAATGATTTGTGTTTTCAATAATTGATTATATGTTTAATGAATTTTTAAAGTTTTGTTTAGATTGGTCTTATGTTTTATATTTTATAGTATTTCAAAGTCGTGTACTTGAAACATTTCTATGTTTCATGTAGACGGTTTTGAAAGCTTATAAATTATTTTTCATGAACAATTTTTATGAAATTATTTGTGTTTTCTACAATTGATTATATGTTTAATGAATGTTTATAGTTTCGTTTATATTGGCCTTATGTTTTATATTTTATAGTATTTCAACGTCACGTACTTGAAACATTTCTATGTTTCAAGTAGGTGGTTTTGAAAGCTTATAAATAATTTTTCATGATCAATTTTTTTGAAATGATTTTTGTTTTCAATAATTTCTTATATGTGTAATTAATGTTTAATGTTTCGTCTATATTGGTCTAAGGGTTTAAATTTTATAGTCTTTCAAAGTCACGTACTTGAAACATTTCTAAGTTTCAAGTAGGCGGTTTTGAAAGCTAATAAATTATTTTTCCTGAACAATATTTATGAAATGATTTATGTTTTCAACAATTGCTTATATGTTTAATAAATGTTTAAAGTTTCGTTTATATTGGTCTTATGGTTTATATTTTATAGTATTTCAAAGTCACATACTTGAAACTTTTTGAAGTTTCATGTAGGCGGTTTTGAAAGCTTATAAATTATTTTTCATGAACAATTTTTATGAAATGATTTGTGTTTTCAATAATTTCTTATATTTTTAATGAATGATTAATGTTTCGTCTATATTGGTTTTACGGTGTATATTTTATAATATTTCAAAGTCATGTACTTGAAACATTTCTATGTTTCAAGTAGGGGGTTTTGAAAGCTAATAAATTATTTTTCATAAACAATTTTTATGAAACGATTTGTGTTTTCAATAATTTATTATATGTTTAATGAATCTTTAATGTTTCATTTATATTGGTCTTATGGTTTATATTTTATAATATTTCAAAGTCACGTACTTGAAACAATTTTATCTTTCTAGCAGGCAGTTTTGAAAGCTTACAAATTATTTTTCATGAACAATTTTTATGAAATGATTTGTGTTTACAACAATTGCTTATATGTTTAATAAATGTTTAATGTTTCGTTTATATTGGTTTTATGATTTATATTTTATATTCTTTCAACGTTACATACTTAAAATATTTTTAACTTTCATGTAGGCGGTTTTGAAAAAAAATTTAAAAACTAATAATTTTTTTTTGTTAGGTGAAAGGCGACATCCTCTTGAACATTTTTACGAATTACGTATATAAATAAACATATAAACAAAACAAAACATAAAAAAAAATATCAACAATTTTTTTTTTGTTAGGGGAAATGTGGCATCGCGGGTGTCGCCTTTCACCTCCAGTGGAAAAGCGCCAGCCGCGATGCCGACTTTCACCCGAAATGCAAAGGTGGTATCCGCGATGCTGACTTTGAGGTGCATTTTTTAAAAAAGTTTAGCTCTAAGAGTTTTTTGAAATTTTATTTTGAAATAAATTTATTAAAAAAAACTCCCTGGTGGGTGTAGTTGCGGGTGGACCGGCGTGGAAGCAATTGAGGGGTCCGGTGCCACTGCTCAGATCCTGGTCCAACGAGGCGGGCTTGGTGGCTATAACAGGGTGTGGTGGAAGATGCGCTGAGGTGGGGAGGTAGAACTAGGCTTGAAGGGCTCCGGTCTAGCTGGGTTTGGATGGAGAAGGGGGGTGGACGATGGTGGTATGCGGGAAGGAAGGAGGCCGGCTGGCGGCGCGATGCGCTACTCATGTTTCTGGCTGCATCACTTGCTGCATGCCCAGGAGGGGCAGAGGTGGCCGGGACAAGGAAATCAAGAGGTGCAGCGGCACTTTAGCGCTTGGAGTATGTTGGAGGGTGGATATGGCGGTCTAGTGCGGCATAGGGAGGGAAGCGACCTGGTGCAGGCGTTGTCCGGTGCACCGCTGCTGGCAGAGGGAGGCCACCACGAGGGAGGCTAGCCCGGCAGCGGCTCGCCGATCTGGTCAATGGTGGAAGCTGACGCTGCAGCAATGCATGGAGGAGGCGGCCCAGTAGGGCCACTACATGATTCTTTAGGATGACGGGGGGATTCATCCCCCCAAACAAAATGTTTTTTCTATTTTTTATTTGGTCCTCCTTTGAAAGTCTGGTCCTTTTTTAAAATTAATATACTTATAGTCTAAGTCATTCTATTTTTATAAAAAGTCAAGAACCCCTTAATTTTTAATTTTTCTAAAGCCTGTTGTTGGGATTTGGAAAATTAATAATAATATTATAACAAAACTTATTATAATAAATATATTATTATAATAAGTTATAATAATTATAATATTATCATAATAATTATTTTTATCCTTATCAATAAATAAATGGTGCAAGAAAACACTATTTTGGTGACAAGATATCCACCGAGTAGGAGGAGTTTATCCCATTTTAAAAAATTGGATGGTCGCAGATTGATCATCCGATATCAGATTCACAATCTGTCTGTAGTGTTCGACCAAAATGATGCCATCGTTTAATGTTAATGAAAATTTAATTTATTTGAATATAAATCGACACACTTCACTCTTATACCACATGATGAAACCGAGCATCCACCAGAATCCCCCAAAAGGAGGGATTTTTTTAAAAAAAATCAACCACTATCCACGTAATCTTGAAAATATAAGGGGAACAAAAACCCGGTTTTAGTTAAGGACCACACATAGAGAGTTTTAAGCAAAAAGTAAACCATAAATTACCTGGTTCAAATCAATATCCCTGCAAAACATCTTCTCTTCATTGGTGATCGCTGCACGAAGAATCCTACATTGAAATCCTCGAAATCATCCACATGCGTTTCAAGAATATGTGGGAACACCATTTGTCGAATTCTATGTGCTAGTGCGGAATTCTGACGATGCTTTTGGCCCTCTAACGATCACCTCATCTCTCTCCTCATAATGCCTAAGAGAGAGCTCGATCCGAGTTCCTTGGACCCTGAGCATCTCTCTCAAGAACACGGTAGAGAGGAGAGGAGAGATAATTCCCATGAATAGTTCTTTATAAAAGCCCCACTTCCTCTCTTTATAGTGTGTCACGTGTTTACCCTGAAATTCCATCCCGACCCCCGAATAATCGACGCTCTATTAATTACATATTATGACTACTAAACTAAGTCATAAATATTATTATCATTTTCTTATAATATATAAAATATATTACATGACAATAATTGAGTCCAATCATAAATCATCATTCCCAAAATATTAATTGAACCTTGAATATTTTTAATATTCGCCAGTTAATATTTTCCATGTATTTACTAAAAACTCGTAATTAAATTTAATAAATTAATTCAATACTCATTATTATAAACATGAATAATATGAATTTACTTATTGCATTGGTGCCCGTTTTTCGTTGAAAAAATAATAATCTCAAATGGTGGGGACCCCCTTGTCCAAATTTCATATTCAAATGAATAGGGTAGATTCTCGAATACACTATTGTGTGTGACCCAATAGGCCCTTACCTCAATAATAGTGAATAAAATTCACAGACCAAGCATGAGATCTAGTAACCCGTCAAGGCCCCTATAGTGACCAGGATTGTCACAACAATGACAACCAACCTATGCATACAAACTGTGTAATATAATCACTCTGTCTATAATATCTCATAAAACAGGACGCACTCACATGTCATAACCCTTTTCTTGCTTAAATTTTTATTGATCTAACTGGACAGATTTACCCTCGACTACCATGGCCATGGTCTTATGAAGTTACTGTAATCCATATCAACATATCTTGAGATATATTACTTTCATAACTCAAAAGTGACAAATCCTTT
The DNA here is from genome assembly GCA_963277665.1 of Viscum album. Classification (NCBI taxonomy): domain Eukaryota; kingdom Viridiplantae; phylum Streptophyta; class Magnoliopsida; order Santalales; family Viscaceae; genus Viscum; species Viscum album. The sequence goes on along the minus strand of OY728125.1, from coordinate 642,734,896 downwards.
CCTGCCCATTCAACCAATTCCAGGCCACCAATTAAACAGCCAACACAAACTACTTCATCACAACATCATTTCCATGGTTTTTTTCTTGCATCAAAGTATACAATCAAATGACATAAATTGGTAATGATCTCAACTTAGGAGACCGTTACATATGATCATAGATATGAACATCCAGTGACAGATGAAACACGTGGTGTTCCTATTAGAGGGTCTCTCCTCATGATATCACTAGTAGAGATCACCAAGGGAGAACTTAGTGAGAAGCAATCTCAATGCTTATGAGCCTCCATCAACTGATAGTCAAACATATACTCTGTCCGTTTAGTATGCTGTGCTTAGACCATAGAACATATATTAAAGATGAATGACATAGTATCTAGAAGTTATCATTATAGCTTAGGAACTTTTATAACCTTTCGATACGACAACTAATCATTGGACATTACCATTTCAATAGTGGACATAGAAATGTCTACACTATAATGGTAATATTACTTCATGTACATTTAGATGTATACACAATATTTTAATCAAAAGCTTTGAATAGTTGTGTCTAGGGAACCCACTATTTCAATCGGACTTTTATGTAGCACAAGGTATTGAGAAAGGTCGATCTTTCATGTAACACAAGCTCTCAAGGAAGGTATCATATGTGTGATATGCTTGTTAAATTAGTGTTTCATGCATTTTAAGCTATATCATGTATTTATTTGATTAAAAATAGTAAATATATAATAGAGTCTTACGATATTATATTCTGTTTTGTGATGCATAATGCATGTCAAACATGATATCAAATAAAATTTAGTACTTTAGATTTTCGGGATGTTACATGTATGGTCCCTATTGATAAAAATATGTGAATATTGGTTACATGACCTTTAAGACTCACTAGGGTGAATTTTTAGGTCACTGCACAAGTGATTCGTTTATTCGTTCAACATGCAACCTCTTTGGTCCCAAGCCGGATATCATATCCCATAATTTTGGGAACCTTCACCCATTCCTAATCAATTTGTTTGGTGTTGGATCATCTAGGGGGATTCATTTCCCACCTCAAGGTAATAGTTCCATTATTTTTCATCATTTCTTTTTATCATGGTAGCTCTTATGTATTATGTTGTTTGATTTTTTGATCTATGATGGTAGTACTCATGTTTTTCTTTTGATCTATTGTGTGATATTCTTATAAGGGTCCTTCATTTATTGGATTTTTTGTGTATTGTGTTCTTTCTTTTATTATTTTCATGATCTACCCTTTATACTTACTATTTTGTTGTTTAATAAATTTTAATAGATGTGGGAACTCATTCTAGGTAATGTAGGATCCCGAAACACCCTGAGAGGACAGGGTTGAATCAGGGTGTAAAATTTATCTTTTAATATGTTTAATCATTTTACCACATTGGTAGGAAATCATTATGTCTATATGATGGATTTGATCAGAAATCAAACATTCACATGCATAAAGACAACATAAAAATTTTAATGCATTCACCACTAAGGGATCATCCAAGGATCATATGCTGATAGTGTGTCTATTGCACCTATCATCATTAGATTAGGGAATAGAAATGATCAAACACAATAAATTTATTCCAATAACCCTACCTTTATAATATATTTGGTATATCACACTATGTCACTCAAAACACTTCCAATGACTCCCCTAAATCACTTCATTGAGAGAAGTATAACTCAGATTATCAACATGAAGGTCACTTGAATGATTTGTCATTGATTTCTTTATCTCTATCTAGAATGTGACTCTTAATACATCAAAGTCCTAAATTTATGCGATTAAAATTACTATTTAATAAAAACTAGTTTTTTTAAACTGGATATCATGAACCTCCATGATTCTTGAATCTAACTACATTTGTGGAACTTGTCACGACCCGTCCTCGGGGCCCGTGCTGTGACTACCCCAAGCCCGCCTTCCATAGGCCAGGGGCTGGCGACTTGCACCAAGGCATAAATCCCGGTAAAAAGGGAAGACATTGCCTTTGTAAAGTAAACAAGCACCACAGAGTAAGCAAGCAGAAAAGTAAACACTAAGTAAAAACAGAGTACAACTGAAAGTGCAGAAAAGTAAATGGACCAGTATACCAACCCAAACTGAAAGTAAAGTACAGCTCGAAAGGGAAAACAACAACTGTAAAGTAAAAGCCGCTACACCGAGCTGTCCACTGGAAATCCCACCTGAAGGGTGGGTACAGATAGCTCCACTGCTCCTCGGGTCCCACCGTCCGCTCCGGGCACGTCCCGCCCAGTGGTCCACCTCCAGGTACCGTTCTGCTCTGCAAGCCTCAGCCACGATCAACGTTGTCCGTCGTCTGCAACCAACACAACGTAGTGCGGGCATAGCCCGTGCAGGGGTGAGTATAAGCTACTCAGTAGGGACCCCGAGACCCCTGAAGGTCTCCCAAAATCCACAAAGGATAAACCACAAAGGAATATACAATCACGAAGTAACAACCGACACTGCTTAGGTATATGCCCATACATATACCTAAGTCATCAATTCCAATACGCTCCAAACTCTGAGCCCAAGTACAACTCAGTCCACACAAGAAAGTATACGTATTCCACACAGGAAAGAAAACGAAATCCACACAGGTCAGGGAAACACAATCCACACAGGAAAGCAACAGGATTCAGCTCACACATGTATACTTCTTCGGATAACGATAAAGATGATCACTGATCCATCTAAGTCGTCGGACCCACGAAGGATCGATAGGTAACTAACCCCCACAATGACCCACACAGGATCGGGCCCACACAGGACCTGTAGGCGCTGGTTCACACAGAACCGCTGAGCGCAGACCCACACAGGATCGGACCCACACAGGATCGGTAGCACTGATCCACACAGGATCGCCGAGTGCTGTAGTCGTCGTCGTCAAATCCACTGAGGATCTCTGCACAGTCGTCGTCGCAGTCACAGTAGCAGTCGCAGCCAGCTCTAGGGTTCCCGCACACAGCAAGCTCGTTCGGGAGGGTCCGCTCCACGAGCCGAGAGGCTGATACATCAACTGTCACAACGTCCAGAGTAGATGTATCCAACGTTCCGTATCGTCAACAGGAACTCAACGCAACAGACGGCCCGTCAATCGGACGCCCGGTCTGAGAGTTATTGGCTTTTTCGTTCCAGGGGCCCGGTTGATTTTTAAGGAAAAACCAACCCGAACGTACTCCACCTGCGTCCAAACCTCGGGCGGAGTATGAAAAAAGATCCGTCTCACTAAGAGGAACTCAACAAAGCTGACGGCACATCAATCGGACGTCCGTAGCTCAAGATATGAGCGTTTCCGCTCCGAGGGCCCGGTTAGTTTCGTGTACGAACCAACCCGGCCGAACTCAAAGTAATCCTAAACCTTGAGTGCGATATACCGAAACGACCGTCTCGATCCAAGGATCGCATCGCCGCTAACGGCGCGTCGTTTGGAGATCTGTAACCCGAGTTATGGGCATTTGAATCCAAACTGCTCGGTAATGGGCGTTCCGGGCCCGGGCCGTCCCGGCCCGAGACCCCCCGGTTGGCCCGAATAGGGTCGACCCGGCCCGACGCAACCCGGTCCGGCTGAACGCAGCGCGCTGGGTGCGCTGCCAGCTCGGCCGAAGGCCGAGCTGATTGGAAAAACGGGGGGGGGGGGGGGCTGCCCCCCCTTTGTAACCGCCCCCCCCCCATTATGGGGGGCCATTTATGCTGCCCGGGGGAATTTAATTCCCCCGGTTTCCATCTTTCCAGCCAGCCCGACTTGGCCGACCGACTTCTTCTCAACAGGACCGGCAAGGGCCGGTCCTCTTCTCCGGCTTCCGACTCCGGCGGCCCGGCTGGCCGCCGGTCATCACGTTCCGCCGCGGCCCGGAACCGGCCGCGGCCTTCGTCGTCCGGCGCGGTGCGACGCCACCGTGCCCCTCCGCCGTGGCCCCGCTCCGGCCGCGACACCTTCGGCTTCCTTCGACGCGGCGCGACGGCATCGCGTCCATGAAATTCTTTCCACAGTGCGGCGCGACGGTGTCGCGCAATAATTGCCGTGCGGTTCCCGCGTGGTGCGACGGCACCACGCCATCTCGTTCCATCCGCAAGAAACAATCAAGAACAAAGGAGGGGGGGGGGGGGTTCGGCCGTGTTTGTGCGGTCCGGCCCCCCTCTCGTTAAACGATAACACTTAATCGTTTATTCTCAAAGTTCGTCATGCTAGAACCAAGAATGAGAATAATTAAATAAAACAACAACAATCCCCTACCTCGGTTTCAAAAGCGGAGCACGCCAACAAACCGCGGAAGACAAGCGTCACGGAGGTCGGGCGTCGCGGTAACGGCGTCGTTCCGTCAACGTTGGTGGAAGAAGCGCTCGGTGAAGTCGAGTCGAGTCGACACTCTCAAAATACTTTGTGGGCGGCGGTGCTTCCTTTCCTTGCTCCGGTTGAAGAAGGTAGAAGGTGTTGCTTCACGTTCTTTGGAGACGTGGATCGATCTTCTTCGAGAGGTTGAAGGTCTTTTAAAAGTTCTTCTCCTCTCCTTAGTTCTCCCCACAAAGTTTATGCCAACCCAAAGAGAAGAATAGAATCTCTCATTTTAATGTTGGCAAAATGATTTCAAAAGAAATCAAACACTCATAATAATTAATGAAGTTGGTTTAATTAATTAAATGCAAAGTGTTGGCAAGAATTTCAAAAGATTGAAATTCAATTAAACAACACTTAACTCACCTTATTAATTTAACAAGTTGTCAACATTAAAGTGGGAGTTGTGGGAGTTTTAAGGGGTGTTGAAAAGTTAGGCTTCGTGTGGGCCCCACCAAACTTAATCCTCTCAAGGGAGGTTATGTGGATGTGGGTCCCACCTCTAACTCCCTTTGGGAGGATATAACCAACATGGTTAAAAAAATATGTTTCCATATTTTATTTAACTTCATTTTAATTCCCCCAAAACTAACTCTCAACCCACATAAAACGCAACCTCGGAAAAGGTCTCCTTAAGAGAATATCGGCGCTGCGAGTTCATCGGTGCCCTCAGAATTAGATTTCGGGCACCGGTTCAAAAGTTAGAAATTCCCACTCGTCCATTCACTGAACGTACCCGAGCCAAACTTCGGAAATTGATTCTGGGCACACCGGGCCTCGGAATCAGGTGCCGTCAGAAACCGCGTTCTTGTAAAATTCCAAAGAAAATTAAGAAAAAAATTTCCTTGAATTTTACAGGTCTTTACATTACTCCCACCTTAGGGATTTACGTCCCCGTAAAGATACATCAAAACTAGGGAAACAAAAGAGGGTACTGAGCACGCATCTGAGCCTCCCGCTCCCAAGTGCTCTCCTGGAGATTCCTGTGCTGCCATCTGATGTGCACCAGAGGAATCGACCATCCACGTAGGACCCACTCCTGTCGATCCTCGATCTCCACTGGAACCTCCGTAAAAGTCACCCCATCGTCAACGTCAAGCTCCCCATGGTCAATGATGTGCGTCGGTTCGTGCACGTATCTCCTCAGCTGAGATACGTGGAAGACGTCGTGCACCCGGTGCAACTGAGGTGGTAGAGCCAGACGATAAGCCACCTCGCCAATTCTGCTGAGGACCTGGAAGGGTCCGATGAAGCGCGGAGATAACTTGCTGCCCCGGCCAAATCTCCGTATACCACATCGAGGTGAGACCCGCAAGAAGACGTGGTCGCCATCCTCGTAACTCTAGTGGCCTCCGCCTCCTGTCAGTGTATGACTTCTGCCAGCTCTGAGCTGTCCTCATCCGCTCCTGGATGACCTGGACCTTCTCTGTCGTGGCCTGGACCATCTCCTGTCCCACAAGTGCTGACTCCCCAGGGTCTGTCCAGCACAAAGGAGATCTACAAGGTCGGCCGTACAATGCCTCGTACGGTGCCATCCCGATGGTGGAGTGGTAGCTGTTGTTGTACGCAAACTCCACCAAGGGTAGGTGGTCCTCCCAGCTACGACCAAAGTCGAGGACACATGCGCGGAGCATGTCCTCGAGAGTCTGAATGGTCCTCTCCGTCTGACCATCCGTCTGAGGGTGAAAGGCTGTGCTCAGACGTAGCTGCGTCCCGAATGCCTCCTGTAACCCCTTCCAAAGCTGGGAAGTAAAGCGAGCATCTCGATCGGAGACGATAGATGATGGCACACCGTGGAGCCGTACAATCTCCTGAACGTAGAGACGTCCCAAGCTCTCCACTGAGCCCTGCTCTCTGATGGGTAAGAAGTGTGCCGACTTGGTGAGTCGGTCAACAATCACCCAGATGGAGTCGTGACCTCTGGAAGTGCGTGGAAGTCCAGTCACGAAGTCCATAGATATCCCATCCCACTTCCACTCCGGGACCTCCAAGGGCTGTACCAAGCCTACTGGTACCTGATGCTCTGCCTTCACCTGCTGGCAGGTGAGGCATCGAGAAACGAACTCTGCTACAACCTTCTTCATGCCCGGACACCAGTGCTGTTGTCTGAGATCCTGGTACATCTTCGCCACTCCAGGATGTACAGCCAAAGGAGAAGTGTGAAACTCTCTCAGCACCTCCTCCCGCAAAGCGACTGGTACCATGGTACGTCCTCTGAAAAGGATGTCGTGGTCTTCTCCAAGGGAGAAACCATCAGGTGCCTGTCCCAAGGATATCTGTGCATGCCGTGTCTCACAGTCAGCGTCCTCACACTGTGCCTCTCTGACCCGCTGCTGTAGTGGAGGGGTGACTGTGAGAGATTGAAGGAAGGATGCTCCATCTCTATCCATGAAGGATATCTGCAAAGAGGCTAGCTGCTCCGTCGCCTCCTCAAGTAGCTGAATGCCCGTCCTCCTGCTGAGGGCATCAGCTACTACGTTCCCCTTCCCAGGAGTATAGACTATCTCAAAGTCATAGTCCTGGAGGAACTCGAGCCATAACCGCTGTCTCAGGTTCAGGTCCATCTGCGAGAAGATATACCTGAGACTCTGATGATCAGAAAAGACTGTAAAGCGCTCGCCCATCAGGTAGTGTCGCCATGTCTTCAGAGCGAAGACCACTGCTGCTAACTCCAGGTCATGGGTAGCATAGTTCTGCTCATGCAGCCTCAACTGACATGATCCATAGGCGATCACTGCCCGATCCTGCATCAGGACACATCCGAGTCTGGTCCCTGATGCATCGCAGTAAACTACGTATCCAACTCCCTCCTCAAGCAACCTCAAGATAGGCGCGCTGGTCAATCTCTGTCTCAGCTCCTGGAAGCTCTGATGACATCTGTCTGACCACACGAACGGTTTCCCCTTCTTTGTCAAAGCTGAGAGTGGTGCCGCAACTCTGGAGAAGTCTAGCATGAATCTCTGGTAGTATCCAGCTAATCCCAAGAAACTCCGCACCTCCGTCACGCTCCTGGGTGGCTCCCAAGCTAACACTGCCTCGATCTTCGCAGGATCCACTGCAACTCCCGCCTCAGAGATGACGTGTCCCAAGAAGTGGACCTCACGTATCCAGAACTGACACTTCGAGAGTTTACCATAAAGTTGGTGCTCTTGGAGTGTGTCTAGTACAACTCGCAAGTGGTAGGCGTGCTCCTCCTCAGTCGTCGAGTAAATCAGAATGTCGTCGATGAAGACCATGACAAATCGATCGAGGTATGGCTGAAAGATCCTGTTCATGAGGGCCATGAACACTGCTGGAGCATTGGTTATGCCAAATGGCATAACCAAGAACTCATAGTGGCCATACTGACATCTGAAGGCCGTCTTCTGCATGTCCTCGTCTCTAACTCTGAGCTGATGACAGCCTGACCTGAGGTCTATCTTCGAGAACCACCTTGCTCCCTTGAGATGATCAAATAGGTCATCAATCCTTGGTAGCGGATACTTGTTTCTCACTGTCACCTGGTTTATGCGACGATAGTCAACACAAAGTCGCAATCTCCTGTCCGCCTTCTTGGCGAACAATATCGGGGAAGCCCAGGGTGAAACACTAGGTCGGATGAACCCCGTGCCCTGCAAGTCCTCCAACTGTACCCGTAGCTCTCGAAGCTCGGCGGGGGCCATCCGATATGCTGGAGTGGATATCGGGGCTATCCTGGGGTATAGGTAAATATAAAAGACTACCTCTCTGCGTGGAGGTATCCCTGGAATGTCGTTGGGAAAAACGTCTGCAAACTGATCCACCACTGCAGGAAAACCAGGACTCCGCATGTCAACTGCTCCAAGGATGAGGCTAGACAACTGATGAGTGATGGGCTATCCTCTCCTCCGCGGAAGTCCATCCTGTGCTGCAAAGGCTCCCTTCTCGCCGGTGAAGGTGAACCTGCTCCCGTCGGTGCGTACACATCGCACCTTGCGCCTAAAACAGTCAATCTGTGCATGGACCGTAGATAGCCAATCCATTCCCAAGATGACGTCGTAAGGCCTCGACGCTGCTACAAGAAGATCCAAGCCGAAGCTCTCGCCTCCTAGAGTAAGCTCACACTTCCGGCATCAGTGCGTAATCGTCGAGTCTGCTCCTGTAAGAGTCTCTAGTCGTAAGGATCGAGCCAACAGCTCTGTCAGAATCTCCGAGCTCCGAACAAGGGCAGCGGCTATGAAAGAGTGACTCGTTCCTGTGTCTATAAGTACTGTAGAAAGGGTGGAATAGACACAGATAGTACCTCGAATCATCTCTGGTGCGCCGTGGTCATAGGCCTCTGCTACCTGGAGTTGTGCCTGTCTCTGCCCGCCAGCTCCCTGTGGTCGGGGTGGACCTCCTGGTGGTGGTGGTGGTAGAGCCTCAAAGCGTCGCCCACCACCTGCTACTCGTCCAGCTCCTCTGCCTCGTCCACCTCCTCCCTGCGGACCGCCACGGTCGACCCTCTGCCTCTGCCTCGGTGGTCCCTCAACCATCTGATGCTCCTCGGCACGGCGGGTCGGGCAGTCACGAGCCATGTGGCCCTGCCCGCCGCACGAGTAGCACTGTCTGCCTCTCGAAAGACTGGCTCCGCGCTGTGTGCCCCGCACAGCTGAGCCAGTGTCCTGAGGTCGTCTGCCTGAAGGTCTGGTCTGCCTGGACCCCTGAGTCATCTGTCGACTGCCTACTGCAGATGACTTTTCCACGTGCCGCCCTGCGGTGGGTCTCGGTGCTGGTGTAGACTCAGCAAGGAAGCTCTCGATCAAAAGGGCCCTCTCCAGTACTCCTGTCTGAGTCGGTATGCTGAGGGAGATCAGCGATGCCCTGATATCATGTCTCAAACCCTGCTCGAAGGTCCGGGCCCGGAAGAATGGGTCCCGTACCATGTCGGTCGAGTAGCGCGAGAGATCAGTAAATCTCGTCGAGTACTGAGCGACCGTCATGCTGCCCTGCCGCAGTTGAAGAAGCTCCTGGATACGCACCGCACGAAGGGTGGCTGAGACGAACTCCGAGCGGAAGAGGCTCTCAAAGTCCGTCTAAAGTAGAGATGCCTCATCGTGCACCTGGAGCATCAAGATCCACCATCGTCCTGCTTCTGCGTGTAGTAGGCTCGCAGCGAGGATCACCATGAGATCTGCAGGTGTCCTCACTAGCCTAAAAACTCGTACCACTGCCTCCAGCCAGTCCTCCGCTGCCTGGGGGTCCGTCTCCCCACGGAACCTAGGTGGTCGCTGGCGCTAGAACTCGTGCAGAGATCCAAGGCGATGTGCATCGTCAGCGGCTAGTGCTGGAAGCATCGGTGGCTCGACGGGTAGAGCTACCGCTGGTGCCACTGCTGACAAAGGGCCCTGCACCGAGACCTCGTCGCTCGGTGGGCTGTCGTCACGCTCGACTCTCGGAACCCTAGCTGGCTGCCGTCGTGGGGCCATCCTGAAAAGGAAACAGGTGCGCCATGGTCAGAATAGTATACCTGGTGAGCTGATATAAATTAATCACAAAGAAAACTTTGAAACACACACGCAATCAATGTTTTCGTGCATTAAGTTGGAAATCAGTAGTCAGGGTCCTGGTGTACGGATACGTCGGCCGCTGCACCAACACTGGACTCCCTGGGCTGATAACCACAGTCAATACGCTAAACATTATTGCTTCATATAAAAGATCAGAGTTCGCGGTAGAACCGAACTCCTCTGATACCAATTTGTCACGTCCCGTCCTCGGGGCCCATGCCGTGACTACCCCAAGCCCGCCTTCCATAGGCCAGGGGCTGGCGACTAGCACCAAGGCGTAAATCCCGGTAAAAAGGGAAGACATTGCCTTTGTAAAGTAAACAAGCACCACAGAGTAAGCAAGCAGAAAAGTAAACACTAAGTAAGAACAGAGTACAACTAAAAGTGCGGAAAAGTAAATGGGCCAGTATACAAACCCAAACTGAAAGTAAAGTACAACTCTAAAGGGAAAACAACAACTGTAAAGTAAAAGCTGCTACACCGAGCTGTCCACTGGAAATCCCACCTGAAGGGTGGGTACAGATTGCTCCACTGCTCCTCGGGTCCCGCCGTCCGCTCCGGGCACGTCCCGCCCAGTGGTCCACCTCCAGGTACCGTTCTGCTCTGCAAGCCTCAGCCACGATCAACGCTGTCTGTCGTCTGCAACCAACACAACGTAGTGCGGGAATAGCCCGTGCAGGGGTGAGTATAAGCTACTCAGTAGGGACCCCGAGACCCCTGAAGGTCTCCCAAAATTCACAAAGGATAAACCACAAAGGAAGATACAATCACAAAGTAACAACCGACACTGCTTAGGTATATGCCCATACATATACCTAAGTCATCAATTCCAATACGCTCCAACCTCTGAGCCCAAGTACAACTCAGTCCACACAGGAAAGTATACGTATTCCACACAGGAAAGAAAACAAAATCCACACAGGATAGGGCAACACAATCCACACAGGAAAGCAACAGGATTCAGCTCACACAGGTATACTTCTTCGGATAACGATAAATATGATCACTGATCCATCTAAGTCTTCGGACCCACGAAGGATCGATAGGTAACTAACCCCTGCAATGACCCACACATGATCGGGCCCACACAGGACCTGTAGGCACTGGTTCACACAGGGCCGCTGAGCGTAGACCCACACAGGATCAGACCCACACAGGATCGGTAGCACTGATCCACACAGGATCGCCGAGTGCTGTAGTCGTCGTCGTCAAATCCACTGATGATCTCTGCACAGTCGTCGTCGCAGTCACAGTAGCAGTCGCAGCCAGCTCTAGGGTTCCCGCACACAGCAAGCTCGTTCGGGAGGGTCCGCTCCACGAGCCAAGAGGCTGATACATCAACTGTCACAAAGTCCAGAGTTGATGTATCCAAAGTTCCGTATCGTCAACAGGAACTCAACACAACAGACGGCGCGTCAATCGGACGCCCGATCTGAGAGTTATTAGCTTTTTCATTCCAGGGGCCCGGTTGGTTTTTAAGGAAAAACCAACCTGACCGTACTCCACTTGCGTCCAAACCCCGGGCGGAGTATGCCAAAAGATCCATCTCACTAAGAGGAACTCAACAAAGCTGACGGCACGTCAATCGGACGTCAGTAGCTCAAGATATGAGCGTTTCCGCTCCGAGGGCCTGGTTGGTTTCGTGTACGAACCAACCCGGCCGAACTTAAAGTAATCCGAAACCTTGAGTTCAATATACCGAAACAACCGTCTCGATCCAAGGATCGCATCTCCCCTGACGGCGCATCGTTTGGAAATCCGTAGCCCGAGTTATGGGCATTTGAATCCAAATCGCTCGGTAATGGGGGTTTCGGGCCCGGGCCGTCTCGGCCCGAGACCCCCCGGTTGGCCCGAACAGGGTCGACCCGCCCCGGCGTGGCGCGGCCCGGTCTGGCTGGACGCAGCGCGCTGGGCGCGCTGCCAGCTTGGCCGAAGGCCGAGCTGATTGGAAAAACGGGGGGGGGGGGGGGGGGCGCTGCCCCCCCTTTGTAACCGCGGCCCCCCCCATTATGGGGGGCCATTTATGCTGCCCGGGGGAATTTAATTCCCCCGGTTTCCATCTTTCCGGCCGGCCCGACTTGGCCGGCCGACTTATTCTCAACAGGACCGGCAAGGGTCGGTCCTCTTCTCCGGCTTCCGACTCCGGCGGCCCGGCTGGCCGCCGGTCATCACATTCCGCCGCGGCCCGGAACCGGCCGCAGCCTTCGTCGTCCGGCGCGGTGCGACGGCACCGCGCCCCTCCGCCGCGGCCCCGCTCCGGCCGCGGCTCCTTCGGCTTCCTTCGACGCGGCGCAACGGCGTCACGTCCATGAAATTCTTTCCACAGCACGGCGCGACGGCGCCACACAATAATTTCCGTGCGGTTCCCGCGTGGTGCGACGGAACCACGCCATCTCGTTCCATCCGCAAGAAACAATCAAGAACAAAGGAGGGGGGGGGGGGTTCGGCCGTGTTTGTGCGGTTCGGCCCCCCTCTCGTTAAACGATAACACTTAATCGTTTATCCTCAAAGTTCGTCATGCTAGAACCAAGAACGAGAATAATTAAATAAAACAACAACAATCCCCTAGCTCGGTTTCAAAAGCGGAGCACGTCAACAAACCGCTGAAGACAAGCGTCACAGAGGTCGGGCGTCGCGGTAACAGCGTCGTTCCGTCAACGTTGGTGGAAGAAGCGCTCGGTGAAGTCGAGTCGAGTCGAGTCAACACTCTCAGAATACTTTGTGGGCGGCGGTGCTTCCTTTCCTTGCTCCGGTTGAAGAAGGTAGAAGGTGTTGCTTCACGTTCTTTGGAGACGTGGATCGATCTTCTTCGAGAGGTTGAAGGTCTTCTAAAAGTTCTTCTCCTCTACTTAGTTCTCCCCACAAAGTTTATGCCAACCCAAAGAGAAGAATTGAATCTCTCATTTTAATGTTGGCAAAATGATTTCAAAAGAAATCAAACACTCATAATAATTAATTAAGTTGGTTTAATTAATTAAATGCAAAGTGTTGGCAAGAATTTCAAAAGATTGAAATTCAATTAAACAACACTTAACTCACCTTATTAATTTAACAAGTTGTCAACATTAAAGTGGGAGTTGTGGGAGTTTTAAGGGGTGTTGAAAAGTTAGGCTTCGTGTGGGCCCCACCAAACTTAATCCTCTCAAGGGAGGTTATGTGGATGTGGGTCCCACCTCTAACTCCCTTTGGGAGGATATAACCAACATGGTTAAAAAAATATGTTTCCATATTTTATTTAACTTCATTTTAATTCCCCCAAAACTAACTCTCAACCCACATAAAACGCAACCTCGGAAAAGGTCTCCTTAAGAGAATATCGGCGCTGCGAGTTCATCGGTGCCCTCAGAATTAGATTTCGGGCACCGGTTCAAAAGTTAGAAATTCCCACTCGTCCATTCACTGAACGTACCCGAGCCAAACTTCGGAAATTGATTCTGGGCACACCGGGCCTCGGAATCAGGTGCCGTCAGAAACCGCGTTCTTGTAAAATTCCAAAGAAAATTAAGAAAAAAATTTCCTTGAATTTTAAGGGTCTTTATAGAACTAACTTCCTTCACAAACTATCATGTTTCCTCCATGAACTATTTGGTTTTCTCCAAAAACAATGTTGCACCATGTGGAATGACTACTTCATAAACCACCTCTTTTACTTCAAGTCATCCCTGCTTTGTAGATGGACCCTTAATTTGAGGGTTTCCTTCTATCCCATAGACCATTTATCCTCCCTGAACTTCCTCTACTTCCATGATTTGTCTCTCCTTCCATGGGCTTCTACTTCTTCTATATGCCATCTCTTCTTCTGAAAACCCCTTCTTCCGTAAAGTACATGGGGCCAAAGGATTTCCTCTCCTCCATGGATCCTTATTACTTTTTAGCCTATTGTTCCCTGTAGAACTCCTTCCATGAACTACCAACGTGGAAATCTTCCTACATCTCAGAATCCTCACCCATAAACCACTTCCTTTGTGGAATCAAATTCATATGAACGACTTCAAACTTCACCAAACTCTTCTTGGAGAAAATATGTTTTCTCATAAAAATTACGCTTCTTAAATATCATATAGGTAGTCCTTATATAGAAAAATAGATCTGAAAATATCAAAAAACTATTTTACATTAATATTTTATTTAGTACAACCTTTACCATGGATTGCAACACCTGTGAATGGTTTTTCAGTGTACGGTCCACATACCACCACTTTTCTTTCATAGTGGTCGATCTCTTCAACTAATGAAACACATCATGGCCTCTACAATCATCACCTTGTTTTGGAAAATAATGATCCAAACCACGAACTGCAATACTTCCCATGAACTATTTTCTTTACGTGGTCTACATACTGCAATTCACAGTCCTCATAGTGCTGTTATGAAAAAATCATGCCTTTTTTGTTTTTTTACTTTCCATTTCACGTACCTTCTATGTGGTCTGTGAATTTTTATTCACGATCTGTGAACTATTCTTCATGGTCCACAAACTGTGTTCTTCTATGAGGATGAAATTCCTTTTCCAAAGAAAACTCATGATTTTGAGTCCCAAAATTTTGGTAAACACCAGGAAACTACACCGTTGTAAATTTTTTTTTTAGCATTTACTGAAAGATCACAAGCCTTACAAACTCCTTGATCAATCTAATGTGTATTGAAAAAAAATCATTCTCAATTTCAATTAAAGAGAATAATTTGGTCCAACAAGGCCTCCTTTTTCATCTTTTTCTTCCTTTTTGTTGGTGTATAACATTGTTGGCATATGCGAAATAAGTCTTGAGGTACGTTGTTCCGTCTCTAGCAATTTTTGGATTAACTAAATTTATTTTATTTTTTAAAAATTGTGTTATAAAAAAGAATTTTCATGATTAATTGATATATTTGTGTGTTTGGAATTGTGTTTTTGATAAAATATGGGTTTCCCCTAGTTTTAGTAAATGAAAATGTTCTTTTAAGTACTAGATAAACACTATAATGAGGGTTCAATTTCAGGGGTGTTATTCTTCTACATATATTTGATTCAAATTTCTAGTGGATTGATGCACTCATGATTTTCTATATTGATGGAATGGGTATCCAAACCATCCAGACCTAGTGTGATCCTTTCTATAATGTTTCCTATTATTTGGCTGATTTGGGATATTTTGGTCTGTACTATTTCTTTTATAGTCCCATGAATTTTATATGATATGTGATACATGCATTGGGTTGTTTTGATATTTTTATTTTTATATATTTATATGAAATTATATGAAAATGATTTACTTTTTTTTGGAAATGTGAACAAGGGTATAATAAAATTTGTTTCTAGTGCTTTTGATATAAAAATGTTATTCTATTTATCACGCCTTTTTTTATTTAACATTGAGCACAATTAGGTTATTTATACACATAATTTTCATGGAACACCTGGGTGGGATTCTACTGAGCTTATTATTTCACACCATGTTCACCCCTTTAGTAGGGACATATACCTTGTTATATATTATAATAAAGAGAATGGTAAGGTGTTATAGTGATATAGTAAGGTTTTCTACTAGCTATGTTTTGGTGACTGGTGGTGAGTTGGTGGGAGTTTTACCACATAATCACAAGGTGACTATTGGGGTAGCTGTTTTAGTTTTTTTATCCTTTATAGTTGTACATGTCTCTTAGTGATTTTTTGAAATCTCTTTAGTTGTATCACTTCTATTATTATCCTTCTATTATGACACATATATTCATGTTTCCTTCCTCCCTTTCTTTCTGTATATGTTTACATGTCATTTTTAGCTTCATGTTGGGAGAAACCATTCCCTTAATTTTTTATAGATACTAAGTTACTAGATTTCATCCTTGGGGGATTAGGAAATCCCCCAATATAAGTGGAAATTATGGTTGTGTACCTTTTGTGAGAGGGTATCCGGTCTAGTTTTTCACATACTTATTGATGAATAAAATCCAATCATTATTATCATCTAGTAAAAATAGTATGACAAAGGATAAATTTTATGAATCTGTAAATGTTACTATATATATATAATGATTTGTTATATAGAGGTGCAACATGTGAATTGAAAAATTAGAATGAATAAATTTTTATTGATATTTACAAATCATATTTATGATTCCAACATTTCTTGACTAAGGTAATACATCTTGTTTCTTATTCCAAAATGTTTTTTAGAGAAATTAATGTTTTAGGTGTTTATATTATAGCCTTTAAATATAGTATAAAATTTTTCTGTCAATATTTAAAATCAAAATTTGGGGGGTGTAATTAATATTTCATTGAATAATCGAAATTATTATGGAAACCCACATCTCGATAATAGGATTCCCTATTTGTTTTTCAATTTCATGATTGATACATTATTTATTTAATGGTTTGCAATGAAATTGATAGGGTAGTTGAGTTTCCCTTGAAATAATTTAAATTATTATGAAAATCGATGAAGTATTTTCTCAAATATTAGCTTTGTTTTCTTAGTATAAATTGTTTTACAACACTGATTGACTAAGGACTGAAATTTTATTTTCATCACCTTAAATGAACCATTCAATTATTTAATCTTTTATTTATCTTACCAGTGTTTCGAAAAAAACATTGATGTTATGAAAATTTATTTAAATATAACAAAATATGAAAAAATATTAATTTATATAATAATGAATAGTGGAATAGATGAGGGGTTTCAAAATTAAATGAATCATATTTTAACATTTAGAACAAAAATTTTTGAGATTGAAAGAAACAATTTACAAAAATATACAATTTTTACCCTAAATGTGTATTCTTATTCATATATGCGTACCATTCAAATATTATTATAGATCTAATTACATTATATGAATTATTGTACCTGAATCATAATGAATGTATTGATAAGATGTTCTATTTCATGAAATGGTGTTTTAAATCCCAAATGTAAATTCGTAATATGAAATCCTACATTATTATTAATGTAGATGATTTTTGGAATTAATTTAGGTTACTTTAAATCATGAATAATACATTTATTAATTAAATTATCCTCCTAAACATCAAACATGACACCATAGGTTAGATTCATGCCCAAAAATAATTTTTTATAACTATTTGTGTCATGTAGTTTGTATATATATTGATGATATAAAAGAGTATATAGCCATAATATCATGATATAATTCCTAGAAAACACATATTAATGTAATTTTAAAGAAGAAACATGATATAATATATTTTTTAGAGCGTTATTCACACTGATAAGTATTGGCCATGTGTCCTACTAAATACCCAAATTCAATAGATTAATATTATATATGGTGGTAAAAATTCCCTCCAAAAAAGCTGATGCAGAATCTCCTTGATCCCCTTATTCAAAAAAATAGAAGGAGTGGGGGAAAACTGACATCCTATGATTTATATTATTTCATTAATATATTATTATCCTTTTTACAATGCATTTATACAAGGTATCTGCAATATCATATATTATCACAGAAATAATATAAATATATAAATAGGTGCCTAGTCGTTGTTTCACATTTGATTGTGGGATTCCCTCAAATTGAATGGAATTAATTTCATTAACTAGATATTAGTCAAACTCATGATATGGTAATGATAGTCAATGATATGATGAATGTGAAATTTTCAAATAAGAATACATCATTTTACTAAAAGTGGTATCGGAACAAAGGTACAATCTTTTCCAATATTAGATAAGATGATGGTTTAGGTATCTATTAATTTTTTTCTAGTAAAATTATACAACATCAAGTATCTAGAATGAATATCTATATTTGATTGATGGGAATATTGAAACATACTTTTAATTAGGAGTAATTGGTATTGTGAGTTTATTTTAATCAAATGTGGGATTGTATTTGAAATAATCATATATAAATTGTTCTTTACCCTCCATATTATAGTGTTTCATTTTAACATGTAATGATTCACACATTTCAATGAGAGATATTTCAATATAGAGTAATCTATATTTTCCAAAAATAAGATAATATAAAAATTTATAGTATTAAGAAAGAACAAAAAAGCCTTATAGATCCATAGTTTTCTTAGAAAAGTGTTAATAGTGGATTCTTGCTGTAAAATGATGAATTTGGAATCAGATATGAATTCCTTTAAGAAGTTGTTGAATTTAATTTTTTCCTAATTTTTTCTATTTACTATTATCATATACCTTTTATGTAAAATTATAGTGGGATAGACTATTCTCATTGCCCCATAATCAACCATATTTTTCTGTTAAGATAAGATTAATTACTAACATAGTTTCTCTAAAATCAAGATGAATAGTTGCATCCTTATGTTGTATGACTACACAGATCTGTATAATATTAATTTATTTTCTTCATAAATAAATTAAATCATAATGGATATGAATATATGAAATAATGTTTATCCATTCTATGAATTTAATGGTTTAACATCCCCTGAAAAGGTCAAAAGTTAATAAGGTATTGAGTTGGGCATCCAAAAGATCATCCTTGAGAACAATAGAGAGATGGAGGCTATCCATAATTGAGAGCCTTAATAGAATGATTGAGTAAAAAATAAAAAATAAATATAATTAATCCAAAGGATGGAATATTTGACTGGATGATTTTTTTTTCAAACATATATTTTTGTGCTTGTTAAATAGATAATTCACCCACTATAGTATCATAATTATATGATATTTTATTATAATCAATATAAATTGAGAATAATTTTAACATTTTATGATGGATTGGGAGAATATTCACTATAAAGTATATCCAATAGCTTAATATGAGTGAAATGAGTCACATTGGATTTAGGATCAGGCCAATACAATCAATGGGTACTTTAAGGTTCCTTTAGCCTTGAGTCATCCACAATGAAATATTTCAAAATAAAGTGAATGAAATTTAAAATATAATCCATAGTTATGTATTCCCCCACCCTGATGTATTTCTATATGATACTTCTCATGTATATATATTTCATAATAGTCCTTTTAATGAGTTTACATGTATCTTACATGGATAATGTATACAAATCCATATTGGGGGTTCCTTGTTATTGAAATATTTTTTACTCTATGGAAGATTCTTCCATCAAAATGATGGGGGAAATATATCTATATGGACTTGGATTAGTATAGGTAACATTATTTGTTCATATTTTTAGGTTAATAGATCATAACATATTATATCACTTTCTTTAGTGTTTATTAGGGTTATTACTAGTTCATTTAGTGGAACCCAAATAATTTTGAAATCATGGATTTCTGCATTTCATATTATCTCGTCAAGAAACATTTAAACACTTGTTTTTGGTAATTCCATCAACTCCACATATTCTTTTTTTAATTTATAGAAACATATTCGTTATGAATATATTTAAAATAATGATTTGGAATCATTTAATTTTCCATACATTAGAGAGGTCTTTGTAAAAAAATAAAATTCTATATGGCCTCCCCAAACATCAAGTGTTTTGTGACATAGTTAGGGAGACCCTTTAACCCAATATCATAAAGATTCATGTTCTTTCATTGTGAAATCATGTTACTTTCTACAAATTAGATGAAATAACTATCGATATGACAATCATTAAGAAATATATCTATTCATTATGCTTTCAATGATTCTATGGAAATTTCCATCATTCTCAATTTGTATGTTTTCATTAATAAAATGGAATTACTAATATTTCCGATTAGGGGTAATTGAATAGAATTTAAAATGATCCATGATTAGAGACTAAACTAGTTATCTATTAAGAGAGATAATGTGGATTTTTTATTTTCTAGATCTCTTTTTATATGATGACGATGTTTTTCTAGATTTCTTTATGGAGTGTTGAATATAATCAAATAGGATTTTATAGTTTTGGGAACTCTCCCAATCCACTAAGATATATATATACATTTATATATAGAATACGAATTTTTTATATCTAAATATTGTTATTATATAGAGTTATTTATAGTAGGATATTTTATTTTGGATATTATACAGTGGAATATATCATATCATTCAACCTTTAAATATTTCCAATGAGTATCTTAGTTATTACAATGTTGGCAATTAAAGAGGTCATTAACAAACTTTTTTCAGTTCTACATTTATTTCTAGAGGAAGGGACATCTAATAGAATTATAATTGATATGTGTTCTAGAATATATGATCATATACCAAATTAATATAGAGAAATATTGATTTCATACAACATATATATATTTTATTACTTATTATGTATTTGTAAATCCAATAATTGGAATACATTGGAATATAATTTTTGTCAGATGCAATTTTAGATATCATATTTCATTAAATGGTGAGTATTTTGTATGCTTAATGTTGGTTTTAGGAGGATCAAAATCTAATAAATCATGATATGATATCTCTTCTATCTATAATAGATCATTCTAGTCTTTCATTATTTCAATTAAATATGTATAATTTTTTTTAAATTATTATTTGGGTACTCCTACCTATGTCAGAATTTGAGCTGCAACATATTTCTAATCATACAGTTATTGTATTTGTTGAATAGATATTTTCTTTTTTCCTAACATATAAAACTATATATAATAAAATACATATGAAATTAAATTTATAGGCTAGTGTGATTTAAATATAACAATTTTTTATAATTTTTAGATTAATATACTCATTTTAAATATGGAAATGAAAGGAAATATATATTTTTCGAATTTATTTTATGTAATTTTATTATCATTGTGTTGTACTAGTCATATAATTTATAAAAATATTGGGACTTATATTATTGAGGTTGGGGTGGGCTGTGGACATATCCATACTTTTTTTCTTTTTATTTGAACCTGGATCGAATAGGTTTTGGTAGTAAAAAAAATTGTGGGTGTTTGTAGATAATGGATCTACCATTGATATAGTTTTTGCATCCTTTTTCTTTGTAAAACCATTTGAAAAGTATTCTCTGAATGTGATTCAAATTTCCCTCTCATTTTTAGTATCATTTCCCATAGATTCATCAGGGTTATTAAAAAATTTAATGATAGGAACTCTGTAGTAGTTACCATATATTTATATATATTGAAGATACATAGAGACTCATTAGCCTTTCAATTATCTTATAATATTAAATCAGAATCCATATTTACATCATCATTGAAGGATGAATTTATTTTATAACGCTATAAGGCTGCGATTTCGTCATTCTATAATCCCATTGAGATGAAGAGGGTGGATATTCAAAAATAATGATTCAAAGTGATTTTACATTGAATTTCTTGTATTTTCTTCATAAGGGAGGATTTTTATCAAGGATAAAAAATTAATTTCATTATATTTATTCCGATGGAGATTCAACTTATAATTAGAAAAAATATTTATTCAGTGGATTTTTACTATCATTCAACCTATCTCCATGGTTGATTTTTTAAAAGGTTGGGGCTGAAGCCTCATTTTTAATATTAAAGCAGAAACCTCTTTTTAACTGGGTGGAGGGAGACCCATTACAAAGCCTGAAGGCCCGAGACCATGTGGTCTGAATATATGGCCTGAGAGCCCATTTTTGAACCAAAAGGAACTTCAGTGAATAGAAATACTATAGTTCCCAAGATTCTATAGTACCTATTATAGTAACCTCTTAATTGTAGTTCTTTCAGTGGTACCCTCCTCCACTATATATTACCAATACTAAAGTTCTTCTTCTACTATAGTTCTACCAATACACCATTAATTATATAGTAACCCTGCTATAGTGATACTATAATACTCTAGAATTCATCCCCTAACCGGATTTTATCTTAGGTCTTTTGGATTCCATGCATGAGCCTCTACCACTTTGGTAGAGGCTCATTAGTACTCTCCATAATTGAATAATTATACCAATTGTTATGGAAAGGGAAAAATTCCCCCAACATTGTGGTTCAAGGACACTGCTTTCTCAATATAGTTAGCGGTGCATCCCTCTTTTATTAGTGATCTCATTCTTTGGAATATGCTAGGATCCATTTATTTTCAAATGTATCTAGGGAGAATGTGACCAACAATGGGGGTGTTTCTATTCTCACATTTTTATTCAAAACAAAATTTTCTCCTACATTAAATTGAAATATATTTTGAAATTAAACACTATATATTTTTCATTATCTTCAATAAATTTGTATCAATGTTATATAGGAATCATTGTTTCATTAAATTGGCCAACTCGTATAGCCCAATCTCCAATGATGATTTTGTTTTGTGGAAATTAAATTTTAATCTATATTACAGGAACAACTATGTGGACTAGAGAGTAGTGTAATAAACAACACCTCGAATTCAACACAATATTTCATATTGATATGGGGGTGATTATTCTTTTATAATATTAAATTTTAGATATTTCTATCAAATCGATCCTTTAGACATGTTTGAGTTGTTTTTTTGGATTTTAGGTTTCAAGATACCAAATGGGATGCTAAATATACATGGTAGAAGTAATCATCTAATGGTCATAGTTTATTATTATTTCCTTTATGATGTTTATATTGGAACCTAAAATGAATGGAATTCATAAAAATATTTTATCAATTTTGGGGTATGCATTCCACTTCAAGGATATATGGAATGCCACCCTCAGTTGTAGTGATGGAAAAAAACAAGAATGATATTTTTTATTCATCCACCTCCATCCATATGAATCTCATACATTTCTCTTATTTTATGGATATACCCAAAAATTATTTTAATAATAATTTTAATTTTTATATTTCATTATTTACTGAATCAAAACCATTTTGGATGGTTTAAACATAATCTGGTAATATATGGAATGGGTGAAGAACTAGTGATTATTAATTATATTCACACCCATTAATCTAGAGAAGATAATTAAAATTAATATTAGTTTTTATGTATTTTCAAAGTTTTTTATTCATTAGTTACTCTTTATTAGAGTAGAGTATTATTATAATTGAGCCTTGGGGAGGGATTTAGTGTTATACACTTTGGTTTGAAATTCAAGAGTCATTTTTTTTATTACCATGGGGATTGCCTTTTTCATAAAAGTTTTTTTGATTAATGATATGGGAATTAACTTCTATTGGATACCATAGGGTGGAAGAATCCATGGTTATTTTAATGGTATCCTATAGAAGGAACTTTTTAGTTTCTATGTTATTTATTTCTAGAATGGGGGGCCTTTATTTGGAATACCATTTGAAAGAAATAAATAATTGAAATATTTATATTTATATCTATTTAGAGGTTCTTCAATATTAATTTTTTCATGATATATATATGGAGGACCACTATGGTTACCAATTATTGATTTATTAATAATGTGAGTAACTTATTTCCTATAATATTTTTTGTCAAAAGATTGATCCCAATAGTCAATATCATGGGGAGAGCCTCTATATTTAATCAATTAAGTTTTACTAATAGTAATAAATATATATTTTTATTTTCATATTATTCATTTGGATGACCTCCTCAACAGGTACTCTAGAGAGGAGACTAAAAGGTTTTTATATAATCCTCAATATAGGGAGGACTTCTATGGTTTATATTTTTATTTTTATATTTAGTTCAATAATAATGGATTCTCTAGAGAGAGTGTGAAGAGTATCTATGTTTTTGTACATGGTAGGGTCCTTTATTGTTTTTATTAATCTCTCTTATATGTGATATTTAGATTTAATTGTTCACTAGTATTCCCCCAAACAATCCTAAGGTGTATTATTTATGATGACATGAAATTTTCATTGGGATTATATTTTAATAGGTTGATTGGAAATGTGGATTATTATAAATATATTGATCTAAACATTCTTTTAGACATAAATTATTGGTTTACCATGAATATCCCTCCTTCATGATACTCTATCTAGATAACCAAATATAACATAACAAAATTAGTAGCTTCCTCTGAAATGAATTTTTTTGTAGCGTATATGATATCTATGACTATGTGATATCTCTTGAGTGAATCATCATTATTATCTAGAATATAAATAATTTCTATTGAAAGCACATCTTAAGTTGGAATATGTGAATTTCCTCACTCTAGGGAGAGGATCACAAAAAACATTTTAGGTTACATTGGGGTCCACTAACCCACTACTAACTTGTAATGCATTTTGTTATAATCATGCATTCAACTCCTATAATATATTTTGAACTATATCTAAAACATGTTTGATCATGTTTTAGATGTACTCTCCCCCCATCGAAGACACGATATCATGATATATGTATTTATTTGGTAATATCATTAAATGATTTATTTGATATGAGGCAGTTATAGTAGCCACAATATACATTTGATGTGTAATTGGTTTTCTGTTTACAAGAACCGAGGATATCCCATGACTTACCAAACATCGATGGTGATCCTAACTCAGGGTGTTAAATTATAATTTTATAGAATGTTTTTCATAAGGGATACCCATAAAAAAATTCAATAGTGAAGTACTGACAATATTATTTCATAGTGAATATTTCAATTTTATGTTTAAAAGATTTATTTTATCATGTTTCTTATGATTCCATCGTTTTCTATAGGTGTCCCATTTTATTTTTCTTTTGGGTGTTATAAGTAAATACCAAGAGTATGGGAGGTAGAATAATAAAAAAAGAGATTTTTTATATACCGAATTCATTATTTATAGATATAAGATAAATTATTAAATTCATCCATGTAATAATAATATTTACCATTACTATTAGATAAAATGATTGTTATCGTGATTTTATGAGGAATATTTTGGAATGATTTGATATATCATCCATGAATGATTCATTATTCAATAGTTTGAAGCAATATATATGGTTAATCTAGAATTTATTATCCTATAGGGATGTTTAAGTGTTATAGATTCTGTGTAGGGCTATAAGGGGGGATTTATATGTCTCTTCATAAATTGAATCAACATATGGTTCCATATGATGAGGAACATAACATATTTTTTGATTACATGAGAAGTAAAATCATGGTTACATTTATGGCCACTCATTAATGATAAATGTATGTTTTTTTATTTTTAAAACAATAGTGCATACAAATTTTACATCATGTGATGAAGAAATATTCAATTATGTTTAAACTCATTTGAAAGGGCCTCATAATAAATGATACAAATAAATTTTTTGGTGTGGGGATAAGGGATGAAAACCACCATCTATTTTACCAAACATATGATCCTAGTGAAGGTAAAGAGGAAATTACAAAATATTATTTTCCTCTTACAAAAAATTCAATTACATTACCCATGGAATCTAACCATGCAGTTTATTAATATGAGTCCATCATAGTGTATCCTATTGGGTATGTTTGGGATGTTAATATAGGGTAAGTGAAATTGGTTATCTGAGTTGAGATATCCTTATTATAATTGGAATACATGATTGTTTAAATTCTAAAGACATATCTTATTATAGATAACATCTTACATGGTTATTAATAATTTGAAGAGATAATATAATTATTAATGGAATACATGATCATAATAGCCAATAAAATATAAGGAGTGATCTAGTTTTCTAAATTTTTTAATTTCAGTTACTGACATAATTAAGGAAGGATTTTCAAGATATTGAACTTGGAAAAAGTGAATTGATGAAGTAATGAAAGCCATGTTGGTAGTTGTTTAGATTTTATCTTATTTAATTGAAATCTATAAGTGTGGTTCTAGTCTAGTGTCTTGATGGCTGACTACTTTGGATTATATTTATTGTTTCCCATAGTTTATAACTGTAGACAGTTGGGGGTAGATCTGAATTGGTGTCTTGAGAAAATAGACAACACTATAAATCCATAGAGGGTAAATCCTGAATCTAATTTTTCAAGTTATAGGTAGTGATGTAACCCCCCATTTGAGATATCATTTTAAAAGGATTTTCAGCCTTAAATGGATGAAGACTTCGAGGAAATGGTATTTCCAAAAGGTTATTAATGTTATAATCAACCAGATGACCAATATACCTACAATCATTATTATATCTACTTTGTTTTCATTAATATGTCACATGGGGGAGGGTTATAAGAATTCGTAGAATAATATATATATCAAGGTTATCCAAATAACTATATGGTCTATTTTTATTTATAATTCTTATCAATATTCAGAGGCTAAAAGTATTTTATAGGAAAAAACGGATTGCGTAAATTTCTATTTTTTAACCCTTATAACTACATAGGAACCTAGGTATTACTTTGGTAACTTGTTTAGTTGAGGAATTATGTGTGTTAGATTTTAGTAAGTATCATGTAATGAATAGTGGTCACAAATGTGTCCATAGAGGCATTATTCACAAGGGTTCATGGAAATCCCCCATACCACACCATAACAATAATATTCATCAATATTATATAGGGGTTTCATGGAGTTTTTAAAAAATTTTGATTACTAAAAACAAACTTGATGAATAATTATCTGTGGTACCAATATATATCACTTCTAATTATGAGATTACATATGTGCTGATATGTTATTCGAATGAATTCACTATAAGATCTACTTTCAGAAAAAATAAATGTTCTATTTTGGTTAATCTAATCTTCATTTTTTACACTCAATGAATCCCTAATTAACTACACTGCTATGAAGATATAAGTTTATAAAATGTTCTATGTTATTAATAGTTTATATCATATGTGGTTATCTTCAATGTATTAATTCTCCGGGATAATTATCCCTTGATGAGTTTTTTAAATTAAATGTTTTTGAATCTATAATGAATCAAACAAAAATATTGTATCTAGATGGTTTATATTGTCTGTCATAAGTTTAAGGAGACATTACCTATTACATTGGCTAAGTAACTAATTCCCTGGACATCAATCAAAATTGTTTGGAACAATTTCCCAAAATAGTAGATGATAATGAAAATAGACTAGAATATTAAAATGACATGGAATCTAGTTAAAAACCTAAAAAATATACCAAAATATGACAATGTTAACCCACATATTGCATAATATTTATAACAAATAAAAGGCTAAAAATAAATATAAATTAATGTAAGATGCCAACTCACGAGGTCACAAAAACTACTCATATGATGGAAACATAATTGTTATCAAAATGAGATAATGGTCCATTCCCTATGAATATAACTATTCTAATCTACACTTTAAATTAAATAAATAAATAATATATGTACACCTGAGGCTGTATGTACTGTGTGAGAAAAAATTACTTATAGGCTTCCAAAAAGTGACATATTTATAACCCATATAAAATGAATCTTTCCATGAAACTTTTATAAATATTTATAATATTATAAAGTTTTATATAATTTAAATAAAAAATTATCTTGGAGCTATTCCTCATTAAATTTTACCTTTAAATAAATACATTTATTATTAATTTAATAAAAAATATATTTCCATGAAAGAAAATGGTAAAAAATTACATATCAAAAATCATAGAAGAGAAATGTGAAGAAATATAGGGGCACACAGATCGAGTACTCTATGATACTCAATATAATAATATCCATATCTAAGTATTTTCAAATATTGGGTAGGCTTCTAACCTATGTGGCATCATAAACTAGGGGAAAAACATAATTGAAAATGATGAATTTATAAAATGAGTATTCCATAATAGTTATAGTTTCATCATAACTAGGAGGATGAGATCTAGGAAAAGTTTCATCATTCCTAAGAAGTAAGATTCCAACAGATACCACAAAACAGTACAAGGTTTCAAATCAGACAATTCAAATATAAAAAAAAATCAATAAAAAAATCATTAAAATTAGTTTTTAAATTAATTATATTATTTTATGAAAATAAATCCTTACATTGAAATATTAAAAATTACATGTCATTCTTGACACACACTTGTCAACAAGGTAAATGTCACATTGTTGAAGAAACCACCCCTTTTTTAAATAAAATACTATATTAATACACCAAATGAAATTATTATGATTTATTATAAAATTTATAATCTAAATAATATCATTTATTTCCATAAAAAACATCACAAATAATTATAAAAACCATGTGAGATATTTTTCAATGTTAATTATTTCTACTTTACAATGAAACCAATCATTATGTAAAATCCACATCATAGAATAAAAAGTATATTCATAACCAAAAACCAATATAAATATCATATATAACTTTTATATAAATCAAAACGTGTATGAAAAACTTAAATGAATAATTGATTATTTAGAAAAAGAAATTAAATAGATTAATAATACTATATTTCACACATAAATAAATTACAATATTTTATGATTATATGATACCCGATATACTTCCATAAATAACCATCATAAATAAATTAAAATTAATAAAGGGTAATATAATATAAATATTCTAAAGACACGGATGTCTGAACAATCTAGAAAAATATAGTTTCAATGGTAAACATTGAATTCATAGTGGGTGGCATATAGAAAGTATATCTTACTAAAAAAGATACATATAAAAAAGGCTCTTAGGTATATAACCTTGACATCAACTAAACATTCCCACAATACATACATTGTAAAATGAGTTTTATTAATTTGATTTAATTAAGAGTGAAGAGTGAAAAAAAAGATAATGAGAAAATAACATCCTATTGATTTTTCTATAGATTATTTGTTGAAATCCTTAGATATAGAGGTAAATAAGAATCATAATCCTCTTCTCACTCCATTAGTGGTAATGTAACGCGAACCAAGATAAAAATAACATAAAAAATTCATAAATACCATGATTTAATTAATATATCTAACAAAAAATCACAAAATCCAAAGGTTTAATTGATTAGTTTTATGGTGGTTAGCAACATATATATACTTTTCTATAATCATTCATCAATAATATAACACCTATATACTCCCTTATAGAAATTATGAATTTTTTACATATCTTTATAACATGACGAATGAAATTCATAAGTAATTTGGAGCTAAAATGATCAGTAATAGAAAATATATACACATGTCCTCAAGTGGTAGATAATAAACTTATGTGAAAGTAGGGGAAGGGGAGATTTTTTTTGGAAAAAAATGGAATAATGTGACTGGTCCATAATTCATTTTAATTGGACATAAAATCTAAAATGATAAAAAAATATACCATGGAAAAGGTGTATGGAGTTATGTGATATTAAAAATGATGAGTTCCAAATAATCATACGAAAAATATGATGTCATAAAAGCATGGAAGAAATTTAAGCATAATTTTTTTTACAAACTGACCACCATGTCATTCATCACATAATATGATAGAGATATCCAACAATGTAATAAATTGGTCATATTATAATCCTCCAGTTTATCCTTGGGCTTATGATAAAACCTCCAATGTACACATTTGGATTTAGATATATCCCACTGCGTACCTTTTAACATATGAAAACTCATCATTTACAACCTCTTGTTATCATGTGACGAAAACGTAAACCAATTCCTTAGAGGAGAATATTGTTCCCCACCTATCAAAATCTATGCATATTTGTCCCACTTAAAATTAATCGTAATCATATCTTACTGAACCCATGGAAGAGGAATGGGTTACTAAACATTTTCCATAACACCACAAAATAGAAATAAAAAAGATTATAAGATATCAGAAATAACAATTTCATAAATGAATAATATTATAATAAAATATATTTAATTATCAAATCCTCAAATCATGATAGATGAACTTGGATAAAAAATAGAGGCAAATTTACTATGAATTTCATAAAAATTGTCATTGTTATTAATGTTGAAGGAAAATTAACATTCAAAATAATTTTGGGAATGGAAAAATAATAATTTAAAAAACCATATTATAAAGAGATAAAGTTAAATTATCCTTGAAAATATATAAAATTTATCAAAATTTGTGTACTTGAATTTTGAATATTTTACATTTAAAGGATAGTAACCCTTTTTAATAATTATTAATACATTATCATTTGATAACACACATACCATAATTAAAATAAATATTTATGGTGAAATGGGGTTATATTATTAATAAGAATTATGTTAAATATTCCATATTATATTACTTAAAAATAGAGTGGGCGTTTTGATTGAAGAAAAACATTGACATATAAGAAATTATTCACTAATAATAATGGCATATGTTCATATGAATGTTACATTTTAATTTATGAATTTTTTTTATTTAAATAGTATTTATTGATTATGAGAATAAATTTACTTAGAGAAAAAATGAAACATTATAGAAAATGTGATAATGGCAGGATCAAATATATCATAAAATTATATTTAGGTATGAAATAATATGAAATATTGAATCAAAAATCGATTTGATGAAACTATTATGGAATGTGTAACAAATCATTCAAATAAAATTGAATGGAAGAAGATGAAAACAATTGAATCTAATGAAATGGGGGATATTTTACTCTATAACTGGGATTTTTTATTGAATACACCATATAAAATAAATTATGTCACACAATATTAAACATTTCTCTTAGAGGAAAAAATGAGAAAAAGAAACCCTTGAATTTACTCATGATTTCAATGAAGGTGATTTAAAATCCTATATAAAATAAAAGTATTTCTTAATAAATTATTTAATAACCATATTTATAGTTCAATATATTTAAAAATTTCCATATTAATCATTATATACATGTATTTTTGTTAGTTTTTATATATTTTCCCACATTCCAGTGTTTATAATTTTGACCATTTCAACTTGTTTTATAAGATAGGGGTTAATAATGATTTTTTCACTAACTAAATCATTAAAATTAAATTAATGTTACTCTAACTGATGAATTATAATGATTTATAATGTTTTAAAATATTTCTTATGATTGTTTAATTTTGTATCCTTGAAGATGAAGTTGAAAAAAACCACACATCCACAATTTTTTTGAGCATGGAAATTGATTTTATCAAGTATTGTGTGAAATATTTATGTACCCATTCCAAAACAATAAAAATCCAATTTTTATTATTATTTATAACATATTATATATGTAATTATGTTTTAATATTATTCCACTAAATAATAATGTGGATTTATTAAAGTTGGTGGTCAAATCAACCCATACATAAACATACCATGATTAATTTTTTTCAAGAGGTTACATAGTTCAATATAATTATAAAAAATTATAATGACTAAATTTATTTTTCATTACGTGGTATATAATTATTGTTTATTTGATTAAAAAATTATTAATGGATATTACATATATATATATATATATTATGAGTATTTTTCTTCTGTTCAGTTTTATTGTTTGAGACATTTACATTTATAAAAAATTATATTATTTAAATTTTTATTAGTTTATTAAATTTGTATTAAATAAACCATATTCACATCATAATATTAATATTTAACCATTAATACCACTCTCATCTACATCCATGTAAATATGTGACGAAATTTAAAATGAGAATTGATATCTTTAGGGAGGTGGTTTTCCACACATACACATGGTTGAGAATTTCAATTTTCTAAAAAATAGGGACAATGAGTAATATATTTAGTCATATAATAATATAAAATATTCCATAAATATAACAATTATATATTAAATTCCGCATTATCACATCCTAATATAGTGGTTATGGGAAATAAAACACATTGCATCATGGGGACTATAGTTAACATAACACACTATTTATATTGTCATATTTAATAATGGAAAAGGGAAGGGTGGTCAACAGTTTTATCATATTTATAATAAAAATTTAGTATAATAATGATATTGATATTATCAATATAATTAATGAAATTATATTTTAGGAATATGAATTCCATATGTTGAAATTGGAAATATAGAGGTGTCGTTAGAAATCTAAACATTTCTACTTGGATTATCATGATTAAAAATGTGAATAAGCCTTTATGGAATGTAATTTTAAAATAAGAAAACATATATATGGTGAAAAAGTGTGTTGAGAATTATTTTTCAGAGTGGTTTTTTGTATCATACAAGGTTTTTTTGATAAAAAATTGAATAGGAGATATCATTTTATTTGTGAAAAGGAATACCAATTTTGGTAAATTTCAAAATTTTATATGTAACGGGATGTCGCTATCAAAGATAGTGGATACAAAATATAGAATTAATATTTTTTATTAGATCTAAAGTCCTAAAACACCTAAAAAATAAATTATAAACAAGCCTCTAACATGTTCCAATACCATTACCCATTTAATTATTACTTTTTTACAATTAATATTTTTTATAGTAAATAGTTTTTACATTTGATGGATTAATATTTATTCTTGAAAATTGGGTAGACCTTATTATAATATTTGGAACCATAAATTAATAATTTTAAATCCATTTAATTTTATTCAATTTATATAATTCAAAATAAAATATAATAAAAATACTAATTTATAATGTATTGAAAATAATTTTAGAAAACCAAAATTACTTATGTTCTTAAACAACAAACACTAGTTTGTAATTACAAAAATAATATTTTAAAATATATAATGTTACTTAGAATACATAAATTTGTTTTTAAAAAAGTTTTCATAGTTTTTATGTTATAGTTATGTAAATGAGTCTTCATAAAAGATATTATATTTTCAAATACTACATTATTGACTATTCAACTAAAAAATAACTTTTTTTTAGAAAAATACTAAAAACTTATTATAATAAATTATTATTATTCATAATCCAAATTTATGTTCATTAATACAATTAAATTTATGAATTTTTATATTTTAATATTCAAATTAAGTCCCAATATATTAATAAATACTATTCATATAAGAGAATATGACTTTAAAATGAAATTTATTCCTTAGTTTAATCATTTCCTATAACACCCAAGTAATTGGTTTTATAATTTTAAATAAATCATTTTATTAATAATAATAATTTAAAATTACGTGTTTTAATTAATAATACTTACATTTCAAATTTATATCTTTCAAATTAATTTTAAATTAATATTCTAAAATCAAATACAATTTCACAATATTATTTTCTGTAAAAGAATATTTTAATATGAATATATGTATTTTTTTATAAATTTAATTTTCATCAATAAATTGCTAAAATAATTTTATAAGAATAATATATATATATATATATATATATTTGATATGATAATTATTTTGATAAATACTAATTTTTGTAATGAATATTTTCACTATTAATATGACATCATAATGATTTATAAATAAATTGAATATATATAGAATGAAACACTCATCCCCTATTAAAAAAACATTGTTATATTATAGCAATTGAACCTAATTTTTCCATATATGTGATTTGAATTTCGAAAAATTAACATACATTGTTACGTTCACTAAGATATTTAATGTTTGATATAATCATCTTAATTGTTGGTGAATAGTATCTTGACCCTTATAAATAGTAACATACCCTTATGAATAGTAACTTGACCCTTATGAATAGTAATTTACCCTTATAAATAATAACCTCACCCATGTAAGTATAAATAAAATTCAGACACCTTATAAATGAGAGTGAATATTTAATAAATTAATAATTATGTGTTGGTTTTTTGAGAAATAAATATTAAATTACAATTTTATAATTAATAAAATAATTTAAAAGATAATTTCTTTTCATAAAATTAATTCAAAAATCTACATTTTGTTTTCCTATTAATTCATGATAATTTTATGAGTCCTCAGTTATTTTTTTTAATGTATTATAAAATTCTTTTTAAATTTAAAATCTGTTATTTTCAAGTAAGTCATTATTTTATTTTAAAATTAAAATTTTCTTATTTAAATTATTTTTTTTGATAAAATGGATATCATTTTTGAATTTTACATGTCTTAAAATTGTTTGGGTGAATTTTATGGATTTTTTAAAATATGTGAATTTTTATGAATAGTAAAATACAATAATTTATGATATAAATACATTACAAGATAAATATAGTATTTCTTAAATCATGGATTATGTAATAATTCTTGGTTCTAACTAACATGCACTTATTACTATTTTTGGTCACATGAATCTTACACTATTGCTTTTCTTTAGAAAAATAATAAAATAATGAATATGATATTTACAAATCACTCCTCTCCTCCACTATAAAAAACACCCAACACTTACTCTTCTCATAACTCCTATTTTAATTTATGCTTCTAAATATTCTATCCAAAATAATCTTCCCTAGCCCCTCCCCATATCTATAAGCCCTTGGTTTTTCCAAAATACCAAAACCCCTTCCATTATAGAGTTTCTCAAGGATATTATTTCAAGAGCTAAATCCTCTTCCTTTCTTACTTAATTTCATTTCAAATTATATTATTTTCTTATTATATCCTAACCTAATCAATAAAATTTTTCACAAAAACTATATTATAATCTATATACTAGAATTTTTTCATTTTAATGTAATAACTATTAATTATCTCCATATCATCCACCTTTTATTTTTATAAACGAAATCAATGTCCGAGAGGTAACAACTTACAACCTTCGTGGATGACAAAGTTTCGTTCATCAATTTATTATTCAATGAAGGTCATGAAACAATTTTCTAGTTGAACGATATTATAAAAAATATATTATATCTTATTTAATAATTATATAACTATATTTTATTCATGATATTAAATAATACAACAAAAATAGTTAGTTGTGATAAAAAAACTGCCTTAAAAATATAATCCACCATCCCCATATGTATTAGATATGGATTCAAACTCATAAAATGTAAAACATTCCATATATAAACATTTTTATTTATTTATTTTCATTAATAATATATAATTTCAATTATATAGAATTATATCCATTCCACATGATATCCATTACTTATAATCTAGTGAACTGATCATGAAATCAAGGAATTGACCACTCCAGAATGAAGGAATTCAATCTTATAACTTATCAAAAAGACCAAAAATGAGCTTTTGAAAATTAAAATAAACTATATAAATGTATAATATATTATGAATTAAATTATTAATGAGTCTAATTACATATTCTTGGACCTTACGTTCAAGCATAGAACACATTCTGACATAAGGTAAGGGTTTCCTCATCTCACTTCCATTTTGGGAGATTCTCTTTATTCACCACTATTTCTTGTGT
Organism: Viscum album; assembly: GCA_963277665.1. Taxonomy (NCBI): domain Eukaryota; kingdom Viridiplantae; phylum Streptophyta; class Magnoliopsida; order Santalales; family Viscaceae; genus Viscum; species Viscum album. Next base: position 642,700,084 of record OY728125.1, on the reverse strand, counting down.
ATGGTGTATGTATACTGACCATTGATGTATCATATCATGAATATATTTATTTTCATGGTTTTAAATGTAACATTTTATTATTACTAATTTTATGTCATATGATTCAATTGATTACAATGTGGTAAGGTATTCTCTGTGAACCCTAGTTTTTTTTCTTTCAGGTTACCCGTTATCTACCTCTAATGAAATTTAATTATTCTTTATTTTTTTATACTTACTATAAATTCTATTTAAATGTTCCAAAATCTTATATCTAGATCTAATAATAATTATTTTATAGGTATATTCATGATTTATAATGGTTTCCATATCAATTCTTCTCTATAAACAAGATCAATTCAAGGGAACTTCTCGTATTCATACCCAATTTCTAGTTCATTAGGTTATTTGTTTTAATCCATAATTATTTTTATAAAATCAAACAATTTATCATGAATAAATATATTTTTTCATTTCTGGTTTTATTAAAAAAGACATTCCTTTCCTCTGTAAAATCTCTTCTTTAAACTGTATTAATGTGTTTTACTTATAATGTTTCTTAAAAACTCTTTTTACATGATTTTACATCATAGGGATATCATTTACAAATAAAATATAATTTAAATGTTCTTAACTATTAATTTCTACTATATAATGTTTTACAATATGATTTCAAGGAAAATATCAATGATTTTTCAAAATAAATCTTTTTCCAAAGTAAAAAAGGAATTGTTTCATATCACTTTATCTTTTATGATATATATGCCTTGTTCACCAAATATTATATTAATCTGGTGTATATATTTCCATTTGATATATCATATCAAGAGACTCCTTATTCCAATGATATTAAAAGATATTATCATTTTAATGTTTCAATGTAGTATAGGACACTTTGGAATGTTTAAGGATTATTTTCTCAATAATTTGGAAATATCTCATTTAAAAATATATTCATATATGTCAAAATATTTTGTAGAGTCATGTACATAATTTAGGTTTTTCTCATATGATATCATCTGCAATATTTTGTTAAGTATTTCTTATTAGTTTGATGGTGGATGTGCTATCTTGGTTTCCATTCACCACATTACTCCAAATAGTTATTAAATATCTTTACATATTAGGGAATGTTATTTAAATTTCACATATATATGATGTTTATGTGTATCCCCATTCATATGAGGAATGAATTAGACATAAAAAGGGATATTTTGTGCCCAATAAAACCCCTAGATGAATTAATAAGTCTCATGGGACAAAATAGAATTGGGTTTTGGACTAGGCCTTACCCTAGAATTTTCATAAGTCCTGGGTAAGTCATCAATGACAGTTTTATGATGTATCACATATGCATTCCCTAATTATGATTTTTTAATTGATAAATAATGTGATTATTTTACTAGAAGAATATCCATGGTAATGTTTCATGTGATCGGTTATATGGATTTATTTACTCATCTTTACTTCATGTTATATTATGCTCGAGTTTATTCTTAATGTCATGTGTTTTTAGTTATTCACCATGCCTAATGTTTATGTTTAACATAAATTCCATTTTATTACTTATCCTTACTGATAATATGAACTCATCCATTTCTTATGATTTCTTTACCTAGATAATGATGAATAAAACACATAATAATCATTCATGGATGCAGTTTATTTCATTTTATATTGTTTCATGTTTAATTTTAATTTCCCAATGTATTATGGGAATCATAAAAGTAATATTTTCTTCCAAGATTACTAAACTAATTTTTCCTTTGGGATTTTTCCCTTATAATCATGATAATGTATTAAAGTAATGCACTGTCTATCCTTTTCTGGGGTTGGAGAATTATTGATTATTTTAGTGTATTTTTAGCATCAACCTTGGAAACTTGTTTTAGAAAACCTATATTATGAAACATAACCTTTAGGTACAATTTGAGAATTTTTATTGAAGAACATTCCAAAGAAACCATGTTTATGATTATGAGATTATCTATGAATATAATTTTCATTCTATGTTAATTATTTTACTAGTATTGGGATTATATATTATGTTTCATAATGGTATTATCTAATATAGTTTATGAAATTTACTAGAAATGGTGCCTAGCGGATGGAATGGGAATAAAATCAATACATATAATCCAAAGAGTAAGAAAGATCATTTCCTGAATGGGATAAATCCAATATTATGAATGGAAATAATATCTTAAATTTCCTCATAATATAGAGAGATAATAACATGTTATAATAAGATGGAGAATGATTTTTATAAGTATTATGAATTTAAAAGGAATAATGTGAAGATATGGATGTAAAGAAAATGATAGATAAAGGGAATAAGGGAATGAAAGGTTTTACCACATGCGAGAGATATGGAAACAACACCCTAGTAAATACTTTAAGGGGATGTGAGTTTATTATAATTGGGAAGAAAAAGGAAACCAAGTGTGTGATTGTAAGGGTAATAAAATGGTTTCTAATATATAATGCTTTAACTAAAAGGATATGGGGTGCTACATGAATCAATGTCTCAATCGTTAAATAAATATTCCAAAAATGATGTTACTGGATAATGATCCAAGTTATGATACTTCTGTTAATGAAGTTGAATGATTAATATTTCTAGTCAAGAATTACTTCATTTGAATATTTTATCATAAATTTACTACTTATAAGAATTATGGATCATAATAGTATTGTGTTGAATTAATTTCTCATTAAGTATTTGAGACCATAAGTTGATTGGTACCAAGAAAATATATTCAGTGGAAAGTTTAATTTTTTTATAAAACACATTATTACGGGAATGGAAACCCTAAATATATTCCTGATGTTGAAATAATTATGAATAAATGATTGATTTGGATAAGTACTGACTACCTTGAAACTAATTGTTGACTTGTCGACATGTGTTATATTTTATCATAGATAGAGTTTAAAACACTTTTGTATTTATGGAATATAACCAATAACATGTATCTTACTTAAGAAATATATATTTATTCATGTTAAAAATAAGGTTTTATATTAATTCATGTAATTACAATATTTCAAGAGGATAGATGATGAAGTTATTTACATGTTTGGAATGTGAAAATTTAGAGATACTTCAAGTTGATTAGGGTTTAATGATAAATTCATCTTGAAAATTAAGTGATCTTATTTCTCAAATGTTGGATCATTAAAATTTTGAAACATGAAAAATTTATAAATCGTTTAAGGTGATTAGTGTATGAGGTTTTAGAGTGTAATGTATTACTTCACCACATGATGCAACATGTGATACGTGATGAAGGATAGATAGATCAAGGTGGAATCAAATGATATTTTTTTAGGAAATATAAATTTATATTCATACTCTAATAGAATCGAATAATCCCTCAACTTTATGAAAAGAGTCCAAAATGTTGTCCTTTAATAATAAAATTTGATAATATCAATGAAATTTTGTATAACTGTAGTTTAAGGTTTTGTAGTAATTAGGTTTTATATGAACATGTTCTCTATCAATTTTCATGAGAACGTGATGATTATATTATTATTATATATCAATATTTTCACTTCACATTAATATTATCTAATTCGAATGCATAGTTTTGTTGTAAGCTAGGCAATTCACTTTCCCTCTTATTAAGAGAATATTTTATTAACCTAGTATTCTATGTGTGTTTCCCATAAGAGAAATTTAGAGTATAAACCATTAACTTTGAATGTTCAATTTCAAATTGTGAGGATGCAATTCTATCGAGGGGGAATATTGTAACACCCAAGTGATTTCTTTTATAATTTTAGATACATTATGTTTCGAAAAATAATAATATTAAATTATATGTTTTAATTAATAATACTTATATTTAAAATTTATAGCTTTCAAAATAATTTTAAATTAGTTTTCTAAAAATAAATATTATCTTACATTATTATTTTTTGTAAAATAATATTTTAATATAAATATTTTTATTTTTCTTACGAAATTCATTTTTATGAATATATTATTTAAATAATTTTTTATGAATAATATATATTTACTATTATAATAATTTTGATAAATTATAATTTTTTTAATGAATATTAACACTATTTATATGACACTCCAAGGATTTTAAAAATAAATTTAATATAGATAGAATGAAACACTAAGACCCTACGAAACAACACTTTGTTATAACATATCCAATAAACATAATTTTACTGCTTCTGTGATTTTAATTTCAAATAACTAACATACATGGTTGTATTCAGTAAGATATTTATAGTCTGATAGAATCAACATAAATTCAATGAATAGTAACTTGACCCTTGTGAATAACAATGTACCCTTATGAACAATAATATACAATTATGAATGGCAACATTAACTATTTATGTATAAATAATGTTTAGGCACCTTATAAATGAGTGTTGATATATTCAAAATTAATAATTAAGTGTTTTTTTTGTGAGAAATAAAAATTTATTTACTTTTTTATTATTAATAATTTAATGTAATAGATAACTAATTTTTCATAAAATGTATTCAAATATCAATATTTGTTTCAATGATTTTTGGATAATTTTATGAGACGTTAGTTAAATTTTGAAAGTATTATAAAATCTGTTTTAAATTATAAATTGATATATTTCTACTAAATATTGATATTATTATAAAATTAATTTTTTCTAATTTAAAAAATTATTTTGATAAAATTGGGATCATATTTTAATTTTACACGTCAAAAAATAGTTAGGGTTATTTTTTGGGATTAATCTGAAATACATGAATTTTTCGTGAATAATTAAATATGGTAATTTAATGTATAAATAAATCACAAGATAAAATTGATATTACATATATCATGGATGATATAAGTATAATTGGTTCAATATCACTTGAATATATAACTATTTTTGGTCACAAAAATCAATCACTATTACTTGCCTTGAGAAAAATAATAAATTAATGAATAAGATATCCAAAAATCACTCCTCTCAACCACTATAAAAACCACCCCTCAATTCCTCTTCTCTTTATCCCTATAATACATGATGATTCTAAAATTCATACCAAAAATAATATTACCTAGTCCATCACCACATCTAGTAGCCCTTAGTATTTCCAAAATACCAAACCCCATTCCCTTAAGAAGATTCTCAATGATATTATTTCAAGAGGAAAATCCTTTTCCTTTTTCAATTAATTTCATTCAAAATAATATGATTTTCTTATTCTCATATAACATCCAATATCTAATTGATCATGATAATGAAAATATAATATATATAACTGAATTATACCATGTTAATATAATAACCATTATCAATCTCCTTACTCTCCCCCTTTTATTTTTATAACAGAAATCATCATTTGGGAGGTACCAATTTACAACCTTCATGGATAAAGAAGATTCACTATTCAATTTATTCACCAAGGATAGAAATTAAAACATATTTTTCAATGAAATAGATTCTAAAAAATTTATTACATATAATTTAATGATTCTTTAACAATATTTTTTACATGATATTAAAAAATAGATCACAACTAGTTCATTGTGATCGAAAAACTTCTGTAAAAATCTAAATGATTATCACCAAATTTTTTATCTATTGGTTCATACTCATACCATAAAAAAAATGAAATATATAAAAATTTAAACTTATTTATGTTCATTAATAATATATAACCTCAATTTGGATGAATTATATCCATTCCAAATGAAATAAATTAAATATAATCCAGCTAACCGATCAAGAAATCAAGAAAACAAACACTCCAAAATGACAAAATTCAATCTAATAACTTATCAAAAATGCCATAAATTGCTATATTAAAATTATAATAAACTATATACATGTATACTTTGTCCATAATTAAATTATTAATGAGTTTAATTTCTAATTTCTAGACCTTTTGGTCAAGTGTATAATTGATTCGAACATAAGGTAAGGGTTTCCTAATCTCACTTCCATTTTTGAGAGATACTTCTTATTAACCACTATTTATTGTATATGGTTTATTTATAGTACCCATTTATGTATCATATCATGAATATATTTATTTCCATGGTGTTAAATTTTACATTTTATGACTATTATTTTTGGGTTATATAATTCAATTGTTTACAGTGGTAAGGAATTATACCTAAACCCCCATTTTTTCTTTTGGGTTACTCTTTATATACCTTAAATAAAATGTAATGATTATTTATTTTTGTATACTTGTTATAAATTCTGATTTTATGTTCCAAACTAATATATCCATATCTTATCATCTCTATTTTATGGGAATATTCATGTTTTGAAATTGTTTCCATGTCAATTCATCTCGAGAAAAAAGCTTGATTAAAGGGAACTTCATGAATTCATACCCATTTTAAAGACCAATATGTAATATTTTTTAATACATAATTACATTTATAAAATAAAAAAATTATCACAAAAAACTAACTTGGTTTATTTGTAGTTTTATGAAAACAAGCATTCCTTTCTTGTTTAAAATGTATTTCTTAAACCGCTATAAAACATTTTATTTCAATAGATTTTTAAAAAATAATATAACAAGATTTAACTTCAGTTTTAAATCATTAATGTCTCAAATATAATTTCAATGTACATACCTTTTCATTTATTTGATATAATTATTACAATATGACTTAATGAAAAATATTTTTTTTCTTCAAAAGAACACTTTTTTCCAATGGACAAAAAGGATTTTCATTGTCTCACATTAACTTTTATGAGATATATGACTTTTCTCACCACTTATTCAATGAATTTGATGTTTGTATTTCCCTTTTAAATATCATATCAAGAGTCTCCTTATTTTCATAATATTTTAATGTATTATGATTTGAATGTTTCAAAGTGTCATGGGACAATTTTGAATGTTTATGGATTATATCCTCAAGAATTTTGCAATGTATCATTTTAAAGTATCTTCATCAATGTCATCATCCTATGTAGAATAATATACTAAATTAAGTGTTATCTATTATGTTATCATCTAAATTTTTTGATGAGTTTCTAATTAGTTTGATTATGGATGTTATATCTTGATTTCCATTCTCTATATTACCTTGAATGGTTAGTAATTATATTTACAGATTGGGGAAATTTATTTAAATTGGACATGTATATGATCTTAATGTATATCATCATTCATATGAGGATTACATTAGATATATAAGGTGATAGGTGAGGCCCAATATATCCCTTTAATGCATTTGTAAGTCTCATGTGACAAAATAAAATTGGGTTTTGGCTGAGTCCTTACCCTAGTATTTTTAGAAGTCATTGTCAAGGCCTCGATAAATATTTTATGATGTCTAACATATTAGTTCCCTAATTATGATATTAGTAATTGATAAATCATGTAATTATTTGACAAGTAGAATATCCATGTTAATTTTTCATGTGATCGGTTATATGGATTTATTTTCTTAACTTTCATTCATTCCATATTATGCTAGAGTTTAATTTTAAATGCATGTTTTTTTTCTATTTATCACCATGCCTAATATTTTACGTTTATGATAACTTATATTGTATTTCATACACATATAGAGAATATGTGCTCACCCCTTTTTAATGATTAATTTACCCAAGTTAAAAAGAATAAAACATTGAATAATATTTCAAGGATGAAGTTTATGTCATTTTATATTGTTTCATGTTTTAATTTAATTTTCCATTGTATTATGGGAATCATAAATGAAATATGGCATTCCAATATTGCTTAATTTATTAACCCTTCGATATTTTATTCTTTGTAATCATTTTAATTTTTTAAATTAATGCACACTCTCTATCATTCTATGGTTGGGGAATTACATATTAATAATTATTAATTAATTTATTTGTAATCTATAATTCAAATTATAAATTTATTTAACAATGATTCAATGTAAATATATGAATATTCTTGAAATAAAACCATAGTTTTTACATTTGTATAGTTAATTATAATTTTTTAGTAATTGAATTTAAATATTATAGAAATAAGAACTCATTTTTATTATTCCTATATTTAATAATTTTGTAACTTAGATTCACTCTCACTAATCCAAGGACTAGTTATGAAAAATTTATTTAATACTTAAATTTTTATCTCAATGTATACTGGTTTTCATTTACTTTCATCTATTGATATGTATAAAGTCTTCAGAAAAATTATTTATTCAGTAAAATCTTTCACTAAACCTCGTGTTGTTATATTCAACTACCTTAAATAACTTATTTCCTAAAATTTTTATTTAATAATTACTTGTAAGAATAAATAATTCTATATAACAAATATATTACACTCACAATATAATTTATGGAGTATAATTAAAAAACATCATAATTATATCATTTTATATCATAATAAGTTAATCCTAATATTGGATTTCTTTTTAGTCACTTATGATAATAATCTCCCATGATTAGTTCTTTATAATCCCTATAAAAGAATTATTTTTTTCAAGAGAGTTCATAGTTATCCATGCACTGATAGATGATCTCATTTTGGTTTGAAATATGAAATTTGATTTCATAATTTTTTATTATTGTAGAATCTATTTGAATATTGTCAATACATTTCAATACACACATCGAAGTTATCTATAGTAGTGACTATATTTATTTCACGAAGTATATTATATATACTATGACGTGTGATAAAATAATAATATATGTATTTTTCATGATTACATCCTATTATTTCGGTATTGATTTAATGATTTTAGAAAATTTCGTCGATATAATAGAGTTACTAGAATTAGAGTTTAAAAAGATATTCAATAATCTAGATTAGATTATAAGTGTTCAGTAATTTCTCTGATCCACTTCATTATAACAATCTACTTCTTACATGTCGATTTCATAATTTTATCCATGTTCTCTTGGATTAGGTGGATGTTGACATTAATTATTTAAATCATCACCTGGTTAAGTGAAAATGTAAGAATAATTCCCATACTGCTTATAATTGAAGCATTCTGTTATTTATTTTGTATTTTATTATTATTTCCCTCTATAACATTCATTTTTTGGTCTCTTAAGACCTCTTCGACATTCATGTTCTTGATGAAAATCTCCTTCATACTTAATGTAAATACCCATTCCTTAGAAACAACCCACTATGATTCTACCCACATTTTATACTTGTTAAAAGTTGAATTTTCCCACCTCTATTATTTTACTTTTAATTTTCCCTAGAAATCAATTTTTCACTTATTATCCAGAAATTATAATAATAAGATTCTCTAGTTTCATTTCCACCTTATGTTCAAATCGAACAATCACATCAAATATTAAAAAATCCCTTATATCCAATGATATTTGTAAATATTTCAATGGCCCACAAGTAAAATGATTGATGTTAAATTAATGTTCAATGATAAACCCTTATTTGTGCATTAAATTTATTATTATGTTTAATTCATAGGTACTAATGTATTCATCTCCCCATTTCTTCAAACAATGAATTCTCTCTCTAAATTTGTATGAATATTTCTTGGAAAATATTTACTAAATAATTCATCTTTAAACTATTCCCATATTGGGGAGTGAATTTATTTCATTTTCCTCTTATTTTGGATTAGGTTCCACCATTTATCATCATCACCTTTCAAATGTATACAACTAAAACAACCTTCTCCAAATCTGATCACTATATCATGGATATGTTTGTTCTACAGGGTTGATTGATTTTGTAGTTATTAATGTATTTGGAGATGTAATGATGACATGTGGTTATTGAAATATTAAAAAATGATATAAATATACTCCTTCATTGCTATGTTTTGATGGTCAAAATATTTTTCATTATTAATTATATTAATAGATAAAATTCACAGGAATTGGTTTAATTTATTTTCCATCATATTAGGTTTCATATTGAGATAATATCCACATGGCCTATTAAAAGCAATGTTGAATTATTTGCTCTGGTTACCAGTAAGTACATTTAAAAAGGTAAATTTGTAATTGAAAAATTATTAATCATATAGAATGAAAACTAAGATCCAAAATGAAGTAAAATATTAAAGATATAGATAACATAACTGATAAATATATATGATTTAATTTGTGTAATATATGGTCAACCCATACTTAGTTATCTAACTTAACAGGTTAGTTTTTTAAATAATCCATAATATTTATAACAAATTAATTTGGATTAACCATAATATATCCCATTGGATTTTCAAACAAGGTGTGATGTTATGCCTCTTGGACATACACGGATAGAAGATTGGGTTAAAACCCAATACACCCTGTTTGGATAATTACCCTAAGGTATAACTGTTCCTAAGTATGAATCCACTTATAAAATATAGGAAGGGATTTAATTTCTAAAAGAACAACATTATATATATATTACCAAAAGATTTGGATTTTATCACATACTTAAACATATCCCACTGAAATATCCCTAGGATGCTTTCTAATTTTACCTAAACTAATCCTCAAAATTACTAAACTTATCTACAATAACAATTAATACATTCTATGATACCATTTAATGTTTCCTAAGCTAAACCTCAAATTAATATTATATTATTTTCATAGTATAAAATATAAATATAAAATATAATGTGACCTTCATTTGACAGAAATTTTAGTGTCGTCTTGATTTAATATATAAAAATTATAAACTAAACTCATTATTCCATAGTCAAGCTCCACTAGACTCTATTCTAAACATTCCATATGTTATAATTATCTATATAAACATTGTATGTAAAACAAAAGAAATTTGTGACCTCAAATATATAGTAGGGGAGAATTATGAACATGTTTTCAACGTATTGATCATAGGAATAAGGGAAAACATGGTAAGGTGTAAATTTATTATTAATGTAATGTAGAATATTTGCAGATGTTTATAAGCCCAGATAGAAGGGTATACAATATCAAATGAAATTCCATATACTATAAAAACATTCTATGTAATCAATAGATATTAAACATATGTCAAGGAACAAAATCTTGGGAACAAATTTATGATATAATAGCACGTCATAAAAAATCATAAAACAAATAAGTCAAGGCAAACCAAAAAGATATTAATCACATAGAATGAATTGGAAAAATACTTTTGTACATTTTTTTTTGGATGTGATAATCATACCATATACAATTATTCATGTGACAAAACATCCTTTGTATCCCCATAACTTTGGATTAATCCTCCCATTTACCCTTTGGATTGAGATAAATCATTCTATATACCGGTTTGAGATCATAATACATAAATGTAAACTGATTTATTTTAGGGTGATATAGGTTACCATTAATCATCATTCATACATTTATGTGCAATGTAAAATTATTCATAATGATATCATAATGAACTCATGAAAATGGATTAATTTTTATAACATTAAAAAAAATATAACATAATTGTTAAAGTTGATAGGAAAAAAATTATCATTTAAAAAAGAATTCATATCATAATAAAATATAGATTACTATAAAGACATAACTTTTTAAGACATGAACCTTGTAGAAAAAATAGAAGTGAAAATAAAACAAATTCAAAAAACCATTAACAAATTATTATAAAAGGTGAAAAAAATTATATTCAAACAATTATTCATAATATAAATAGAATAATTTTTAAAACATTATAATAAAGATTTAAAAGTATAATATCATTGAAAGGGTATATATTTTATAAAAAACAAGGGGTTTTGAAGATAAAAAATTTGATTAAAAATGGATATAGAATTCTTTTTTGAAAAAAATAATACCTTTTATTGAAAATCCACATCATAAATAGAGTTATAAATGTTTTAATTGAAATGGGTGACAAATGTTTTTATTAAAATATAAATAATACATATAATATTTCTAAAAAAATGGTTAATATTGAATGGAATGAAAAACATTACCAACAAGAAATGGTTCATTAGTTAGAATGGGAGTTATTCTTACAAACATTACTCTATTATTTTAGAGTAAATTCAATTTAAGATGTATTTATCGATGATGAGAAGTAATTTACACCAATAGAAAATGTAATCAACCTATATAATTGGATAATGGATGGATTATACAAATCATGAAAATGTATATTTGTTTATTAAATACTATGATCCACATAATAATAAATTTAGTATACAAAACTCTTATAGAAATTGTAATAAGAATCAAATTATCATTAGAGGAATATCATGGAATGGAATATATTTCACACAAATTTTTTTTGGGTAAAGTTAATAGACCAAATAAAATAAATTATGGTGTACAATATCAAACATGTCTTATTGAGTTAAAATAAAAAAATGAACACTTATCATTACACTTTCTTTCCTAGGAGTTCCTATAATCATGTATAGTTAGCATTATTATCTTAATAAAAAATTTATGTTCCATATTAATATGTATATATATATATAATTATTATTTATAATCATTTTCAACATATATATTAGTTATTTTTTTATTTATTTTCCTCTATATGTATTTTATAATTTTCATCGTTTGTACTTGTTTCATAAGAGCAATGTATGAATTCATTATCTTCCTAAATTTAACAACTAAACATTCATTAATGTAACTATAATGTATGAGTTATAAATATATATTATGTTAAAATTTATTTTGATGAGTCTTTAATTAATTATCCTTAAAGAAAATATTTTAAATTAACACACATTGTTTCATTTTTTAAATAATACAATTTATTTTCTTAATTATTTAGTGTATTATTTCGTTATCCAATCCAGATACGAAAAACACATAATTAACTAAATACGTATATAATCTTATACCATTAATTATATTTTAATATTTATATATGTAATCTATTATTTGTTCTTATTTACTATCAATAATGAATTAAATTTACAGAAATTTATTATTCATGTCATAAATATATTTTATTAATATTTATTCTTAATATGATTTTATTATTGAAATAAAATAATTATTTTAGAAAAATATACTTTTAAGTGTAAAATGATTAACATAGTATTTTTCGATAAACTATCTGAATATCATTAGTATAAAAAGATAGCATTATTTTCATTATACTTTTATATCTTTATTCATTTATTCATATTAATTGCATCATATTCAATGGATAGGATTAAATGCTTATATTTAATACTTAAATTTTAATATAAATGTATCATGGTCTTCATTTATGTTTAGTGTTTTTATGGATAATGCTACTGAATGATGTATTTATTTAATGAAAAATATTAAAATTTCATTGGGTGTTAGATATTTTGAGATTGGGGGAATAAGGGAGGTAATTTTCATTTTTTTACTAAGAATCCACATATAAAAATAATAAAAATAATAATCATCATAGTAAAAATAGAAAACTAATATTCATTTTAACATCTAAATTACATTATAGAACATCTAATTTCATATTATTATTCCATTAATAATATCAATAATATTTATTTTTCAATTAATTATATTTAAAATGGATTATTCACATAAAAATATTATTAGTAAAAAATATATTACTCTTAATAAAACATTGACAGACACAGACAAATGTATACATATTTATATTTTAGAAAAAATAAGTTAAAAAATATAAATTACTGAAATATTTATATTTAATAGTTGAAAATAATCTAATGGAAATCGAATGGGATTATGACATATATTGGGAGGTTAAGACATGATAATTGAATAACATGGTTCAACATCTAGGGAAATAACATTAGCATGAATGTTTACAAAAACAATATGGTAGCCATAAATTATCCTTTATCTAATGAAATTATAGTTCATGGTTTTCATGCATGATTCCCAAAATAATTTTTTTTACCTTAATACTCTAAAAAATAAGATTTTTTAGTAAATATCATTTTAATTAAAAATTCTTATATAATATATATATATATATATATATATATATAAAATATTAAAATTTAGGTGTTATGAATTAAATGGATTATCCATAGGATCTATATATTATAAAATTTGGATAACATTTTAATGACACAAATGGATTGAAAAATGTAAAAGCTGGTTAATTATAAAGATATAAATTCAGGTATCGTATGTTATTTATGATTTAAAAATATTAGGAAAATGCGACAATATATCCTCATATTGCTTATAAACATATGAAAATATCTTTTATAAATGGATTAAATTATTTTTGGGATACTTCATTATTGATAATCAATTTAATAGATGGATTTATTCAACAATGTAAGAACACATCTTAGATGGAATAAATTTTTAAAATTAACAATTCATCACCAATTGGAATTCAACATAGGACCAATAATTTAGTGGCCATGAAATTAAAAAAAAAAATTTATAATTATTAAATGGAAATATCAGAAATATAATTAAGATCATGCAATGACCAATTCATGATGTTAAATTGACTTTTGTATGTTGATTTTATCTCAAATTATTATTCATGATGTCTTTTAAAAACATTAACAAATTTATGTACATGGATTAAACATAAAAATGGTTGTTTTAATAATAGATATGAAATAATAAATATATCAAGAACCAACTTGAATACCTTAGTAACCTAATAAAAGAGGTAGACCATACATATCCCAAAGGGAATTCTCAATTCCCACATGTCAGTTACTAGAAACTGGAATTACACACCATGAATGTGGGAATTAATTTTCAAAAATACATAGTGGAAGAAATAAAATAAAGTCAATATACATACAAAAGAAACACAATATGGTGTAATATACCCCAAAGTGAAAAACGCATTAAATCACAATCTACTACAAATGGTGTCCCAAAATAGGAAAAAAATATCTTAAGGATAAAACTCACCACTTCTAAGTTTCAATAGATGGATCCACCTCCAAGAGATCCTTTCCCACTGCTCAAACCTGGAAGGTGATAATCTATAAACACCTAAAGGCACATGTTGGGTGTGAGATAAAAATACCAATAGGATCTCACCACGAATCCCATAACAGATGTCAATAAATGTTTAACCAAAAGAATTCTTTAAATTTTAAAATAAACTAGCATGGAATTTTAATGAATATTTAAAACAATCATTCTATACTGTTCAAATTATGGAGAATAATATATGAAAATGCCTTAAAATGATGTAATATTTATAAAAAATTGATTAAATTTTTTATACTTAACTGTTAATATAAATCTATAATGCATGTAATGTAGTTCAACAGCATTTGCATATACTTATATCTCAAAAATAAAACAAATTAAAAACATGATCTTATTCCAAATTTGTAAAAACGTTCCAGGCTATAGTGATCCACACTCTCTAAGTGATCATAGAAATATTTGTATACATATTTCATTATAACAATGGCCAAAATAGACTCTTCACAATCCCTTCTAAGATATGAGTAGCTACATTTATGTTTTAGAATGTTGTATAATTATAAAGTGTGTCCAAATAACTAACAATATTCCTAAGAAATTTATGTTATATTATAATAAAAGATTGAAAATTTATTTTAAGACTTTGTAAAATAAAATTAAACCCCATTCCTCAAAATCAAATGCCAATTTTCCTTTTAAAACCGAAACATTTTTTAATAAAACTTTCCACTTAAATAAGATAAACCCAATAAGGTTCTGTAAAAACTTATTAATCAATTTTCACAAGTTTTAAATCAATACAAAACCAATTCCTTAAATTTAATAATTAATTTATATAATTAAATTCTAAAAAATAATTCAAATGTCATCCACCAAATATTCAATTTAAATTAAAATTTTAAATAAACTAATTCCCACAAACCATATCCAATTGAATGTGATTGTGGGGTTTTCCCAATTTTCATTCCAAAACTATTTCAAATCTCCCTATTCACTAGAATTGTGTTTTATAAATCAATTAAAAGGAAGTTGATCAATAGAATTTAGATAAATAGTTGAAATAAAACAACCAATTCAAGGATTAATAAATTTATCTAAATGGGGTGGAAACACATACCTTTTTCTTAGAAAAACCAACACTCATAACATAACCTATCAATGATAAAAAAAGGTTTAGTAGTCCTCTAAACACAACCATAAAACAAGATCCAATATTAAAAATCATATATCCCTAAATTTCTAGATGATCCATCAAATTCCAAAAGGATTAGAAAGATATAAAGGCAGAGAACAATGAGAATGCTTTCCCAATAATCGACACCATAAGTGCAACGATGATTGAATTTTAAACAATGGAACCTAAAAGGGATGGAGGGATCTAAGATCGCATGGGGAAGCCTTTGGGTTGAGGGAAATGAAACGGGAGAGGAGAGGAAAAGATATCTCAGTTTTTCAACCTATTTAAAAACTAATATCGGAGTATTAAATGATATATATTCCCACTACACATATATAAATAGTTATATTTCATAACTAGTTAAAAAATGTGGTGCTAGAAAATAAAAAATTTCTTCATTAAATGACCCATGAAGTGTAAATTCTCGTCATGACATGTATCCTTTCAAAATGTGAATTTTCTCACGACATGAAACTTCTCATGGTATGTACCTACTGAATATTACACGTTGTGAAACCTATTACAAGGAATTTAACCCTCCGTAATTCTGTTGAAGAGGACAATTAAATCTATGGGTCGAAGAAATCTTTGACTTCACCATTATAAGTATCACCCAAATTCATTCTCAACCCTAAGAAGTCCAAAAAAGGAGAAAGACCATAAAAACTATTAAGAGGTACATGTCCAATCATTAACAAGAGATTACAATCTCCCCACCATAAACACATTATGTTCCTAGAAATCCTATGAGGAATATTCTATGAAAAAACATGAAGACATTACTCTACCATTAGTTCCTCCTGAACCCACATCTCATGATTATTAATACCATATTATTGTAGTATTGGAAAAAATGGTATCATCCTCCCATGAAGTATATTGGTCTCAAAATCAACTATCCTGACTGGATAATCAGTAAAATATAAATCGGGTTCAATCTCAAAATCAATCTATCTCAAAACATGAGATGGATCATATAGATAATTTCTCACCAGTGATACATGGAATATGGGATGTGTCAACATCAACTGTGGTGGATGTATTTAATGGTATGCATCATTCCCCACATGTTCAACAACCATATAAGGTCACACAAAATGAGGAGAACTTTTTTATTGCTTCACAATACATTGATAACCAAATCAGGGTGAAAAATTCAAATACACCTGATCACCAACTGTGAACTACAATTCTCTATGACAATGATCAAGATAACAATTATAGATGTTACCTTCCATCAATATTATATTATGAATTTATAGAATCATTTATTCTGTCTCATACAACATGATTGGTTTAATGAAGAAGTATTATCCCATCTATAACCAACATAATGAATATTTTAAGGAAAACCATAAAAGGACACATAAGGTATCATTATGATTGCTAATAGAAAAATATTGTAATAAGTAAACTCAACCAGTCCCAAGTGATCATCCCAAGACCCACCGATGTTGAGAACATGAGCATGATGAAAATATGTAAGAATTTGTATAGCTCTCTGTATGTGGCCATCCATTTATGGGTGGTAGGTCATGATCAAATGAACCTGAGATCCCAGTGCCTCCTAAAGTCCTCTCCAAAAGTGATAAGTTAATATAGTATCCCTTTGAGAAACTATAATAGATGGAACTCTATGGAAACACACAATCTCTCTTACAAATAGTATTATGAACTCTTCAGCTTTGGATGAATTGAGAATGGGTATGAAGTGAGCCAACATAGTCCTCCTATTAATCACAACCCATTTCACATTATTCTTTCTCTGGGTATGAGGAATCCCAATCAGAAAGTCCATAACCATTTCATTCCACTTCCAAGTAGGGACTAGACGTGTCTAAATTAAACCTGATGGTATATGATTCTCTAACATAACTAGACATCATGAATAATAGCATGAAACAAACATAGAAATTTCCTATCTCATACCATGCCACTAGAAATGCCTCAAAATGACACAAAAAATATTAGTGGTAATTCGGTTTACCACCCAATGATAATTTTGAAAATACACAATCACATCCATTCTTGTAGCTAACGGAACAATGAAATGATCTTGATATCAAAGAACACCCTATTTGGATAACAACCACTGGGTAACTATCATTGCAACATAAATAGAGTCTATAATTCAACAGAATTAAACGTCAAGCTCTTGATCCTGAAGAATCATTTCTGGAAGATCAGATGTCAACTGAATGACATCTAATGAAACTTCTTCTCCTTTTTCTAGGACTAAAATTATACATTGCAAAGTGATCAATCAAATTCCCATCTTTTGAATATTCTATCACTTCATGGGTATGAAGTTTCTTGCTCAAATCATTTTCAATGACAATACCTTTCCCTAGGGTGTAGGTGATGTCAAGGTGGAAATATTGTAGGTACTCCACCCAACACCTTAACATAGATTCAAATCATTTTTATAGAAGTTATAATACAATATTTTTTGGTATAAATACATAGTAAACCTTTTTTTCCTCAAAGTTAATTTGACCAACTCATAAAAATATTCATCCCAAATACATGTTCAAGTTTATGGGTATGATAATTTTTCTTATGTGGCCTAAGATTACAAGATCCTTAAGAAATTACATGATCACCCTGGATAAGAACACATCCCAAGAATGAAACTGATGCATCACAAAACAAAAAATAGTCATGTACAACATTTGCAAGAGTTAACAATAGTTCAACATTCCAAATAAATTTCATCGCAAGAGAATAACAATGATAGTTTCCATTATATGAAAAAATAACCCCTTCCATGTTAGGGAAGTCATCGGAGAATCCAACATTGAGAAGTCCTTCACGAACCAATACTAATATCCAGCTAAGCACATAATGCTCTGGATATTGAAGATATTTCATGGTTTCTCCTAGGTCATAATAACCATCAACTTCTCAGGACCAACTGATATACCCTATTTTGACATGATGTGCCCCAATAATCTCACTTAGTAAATAAAGAAATAACATATTGAAAGCATGGAATAATTTCAGTGATTTCTCAGATGACTATAAACTGTTCTCAAATGAGGCATTGATCCTCCTTAGACATGGTGTTAACAAGGATTCCATCCAAAAATAATAACAAAAATGTATCCATATTCTTGTGGAAATCATGTTCATCAAGGACATGAAAATTAAAGGAGAATTTTTTAGTGTCAAGGCATAACAAAGTCCTCATAATGGCCATACTTTCCAAGAATGGTCAGTTTCTTAATGTAAGATTACATTATCCTCAACTGATAGTAACAAGATTATAGATCGATTTTTGAAAACCAATTTTCCCCTTTAAAAGGATCACACTTATCATAAATCCATGTAATTAGATACCTTTTTTCACAGTAACTCTATTTAGATTTAGATATTTGACACATAAGCGAAGAGAACCATTAGATTTATTTGAGTAGAGATAGAGAACCACACAAGGTGATATCCCTAGGCATATGAATCCTATATTAGGAAGATAATATAGTTTGGAATTCATATTCTTCATTTTTTATAGAGAAATGTGGAAAGAGAGAATAGAAACTGGTTGAGTACCATTCATTAAGGAAATGGAAAACTTGTCCTACATTATTGATGAAAAATTATAGAAATCCATAAAGAAACACATCGGGAACCTTGACGTCAACTGGTGGGAGATCGCTACACAATGATTCCCACTATAGATCCAAAGATAATACAAATATTACAATCCCTACTTTTGGATTAGAAGGTCTGGCTTTATTCGACCTTGGGTCCCATTCTACATGAAAGACAAGAGACCCACCATAAGGTGTAGTATGGTAGACACTCCAAAGATAATAATCAATCTTATATTTATCGGTAATGAGACAATCCATTCTAAAAATCACTTCATTAGGTTTCATGCAAAGGATTAGAATACTCTAAGTCCACACGATTTCGAACAGAGAGAAGATGCAAGTGGGACTACGTAGACGCTTCTCACTCATTGTTCCATGGGGTGTAGTAATATCAATTTTAAAAGATAAAATTTTCATAGGAAGATTTAGAAGATTTAAAATATGAATTGAAATAAACCAATGATATGCATCAGTATCAAATAGAGAAATCACTATTGAGGAAGGTATAATAATGGTACCTCTCACAATTTATGGACTCATGTCTGCTTCCTCTAGAGACTCTTCCACTATATGATGTACCTTTATTCGGGATGCCTATGGTCAAGACCATTTTATATGTATAGAATCTAATTTCCCCAAAATATTAGGAGGACCTTATAATCATGTTCCACTTTTATATTTAAAAAATAAATATAAGATTCTATATAAGTGTATTGAATGTCTGTGGGATCTAATGTTCATAGGTCCTTCAGTGCAAACCCACTTAAAATTTACTGTCTTGAAAATTTAATATAAATTCAATGCACATCCTCCTGGAGTTTTAGGAGGAATATAAGGAACAATAATTTGAAAA
Source organism: Viscum album (assembly GCA_963277665.1). NCBI lineage: Eukaryota > Viridiplantae > Streptophyta > Magnoliopsida > Santalales > Viscaceae > Viscum > Viscum album. The sequence continues at coordinate 642,679,710 of OY728125.1, read as the reverse complement.
ATACTATGATAATAATCACAAATTTTATTTACCTTTATGGAAATAACACTTCCAGTAGGAGAGAATTGAACTCCCGTCAACCCTGAATTTTCAGCAAGGTCCATCTTAACCATAATTTCACTATCAATCACATTAGACTAAGTGGGAAGCTTTAGAAAAAAAAATGAGAAAATAAATTATTGAAGTTCTAACTTGACACATCGATCCTTTATTATCTCATTAGATAAAATCTCAAGTGCAAATTGTAGTAGTTCTGCAAAAAAATTGATTACTCAATCATGGTTTTGTTAGATTTATTAATCTTTAAGAACACTAAAAACATGGACAACAACATTGATTGTGGATAGAACTGGTTAGTGGAAATAACCTTTAAGTATTACCATTATAATCCCTCATGTTTATTTATTGTCACTATTGGGTTCCCCCATATCCTTCTCGGTCCTTATAGTACAATGGTGGCACACTCCACCATTATTTCACACGGTGTCTCTTTAAAATCAAACAAAAGTTCTATCCTTCCAAACAATTCCATAGAATGTTGGGTATTAGTGGAGACATTGAAAATTGGTGGCTTCTGGTGAAGGATCTACTGAAAATGATTCATAAGAACACCCCTGGAGGATCCATAACTCAAGATTAAACATGGAATACACCTGGTGCATGTCCGAGAGATTGAAAAGTGTACACAATCACCTCAAATAAATTTAGATACATTACTGGATTTTCACAATGTGGTTCAATTGATGATTAATCTTAGATATAATTAACATATCTGTTCATAGGAATGATGTTTTACAACATTAGTAGACAAAAAAGAAGTTATTAATGTAACACTCATCTGAGAAAAGGGGAAACAAGATATCGACTAATAGAACAAACAATATTTAGATTTCACTATATCAAAATCTCAATAATGAAAATACTATAACTATTCCATAAGATATCATTTCCTAACAACCCCTAGATACTTAATGATTATTTTAGTTAGAGCTAGCCATATACTCAATTAAAACTACCTTCTATGTACCTAAATGATTTCAAACATTCTTATTTACTTTAAGAGAAAATATCAAAAGCCTCTTATGATGCCTCTTTGTCATGAAACAACCCAAGTACCTTGGTAACCTAATATCTTATCGTCCCCTAAAAAATCATGATAACCCTTCCCAATCTTCACCGGTCGATGACTAGAACCTAGCATTATAAAACCTGAAAGTGGGAGCGAAATTTCAACAAAACATAGTGGAAATAAGAAAAGAATGTTAATATGTATATAGAAGAAACTCCACTGAGAGAAATGTACCAAAAGTCCACATGGAATTAATGCCCTATATTCTACAAAAAAAGTTCCAAAATAGGTTAAAACAACCCAATGTCTCTAAGGACACAACTCTCTCTGACCATGGTTCAACATATTGATCCAAATCCATGATATTCTTTCCCCCTGGTCGATCTTTGAAGGAGATAATCTACAAACAACCAATGAACCGAGTAGGGTATGAGATAAAAATACCAATAGGGTCTCACCATGGATTCTATAAGAGAGTCCAATAATATATTAACAAAACAAATTCTTTAATTTTTTAAATAAACAAGTTTATAATTTAAAAGCATATTTAAAAAAATCATGCCATACAGTTCAAATGATATAAAATAATTTAAGAAGTTTTTTAAAAAAAGTGGAAATTTTCTAAAATAATGGATTAAATAAAAAATTATCTTAATATAGTTTATATAAATATAAATTTCATATAAATATGTTCAAAAAATATCGGCATATATTTATATTACAAATATAAGACAAGCAGGAAACATGGTCATTTTTCAAATAGGTGTGAAAGATCTAAGCTATAGGGTTTCGAACAACCTATGTGATCATGACAATATGTGTATACACACATACCTCTATCACTATAAAATGGAAACTCATTACCATCCCATTAGGGATGTGACCTGTTCCATTTTGGTTTTTGAACATTGTATAATCATAGTGTGTATCCAAATGACCCAAGAACAAGCTATGGAATCCATGTGCTCTTAAAATAAATGATCAGATATTAATTTTAAGACTTATTAAAATTCAATTAATTTATATTCCCCCATTTCAAATTCTAATTTTTTTTAAAAAAGAAAACATTTTTAACCCAAAAATGCTTATTTAACAAGATAAAACCACAAGGTTTCTATCAAAAAAATTTAATCCATTTTCACAAGTTTGAAATCAATTCAAAACTAGTTACATAAATTTCACAATTAATTTAAAAAATTATATTAAATAATTTAATATAAATTAATTTTATCAAATCTAAAATTAATGTTAAAAAATTTAAATCAATGAATTCTCACAAATACTCTGTAATTCAATGGAATTGGGGGGTTTTCCAATTTTTATGCCAAACCGATTTCAATTCTATAAATTCATTGGAATTGGGTTTTATCATATCAATTCAAATAATGTTTGAGAAATTGAATTTAAATCAAAAACTGATCAAATCAATGAATTCATGGTTTATTCAATTTAACAAAATGGGACAGAACCACCTAACCTTTTCCAAAAAACCAACACTCACAACAGAACTAGTCAATGAGAATGAAGGTGTAAAAGGACTCAAAACACAAATGAGAAACAATATCCAATGATACGGATCATAGATGCATAAATTTAATGATTATATACTGAAATTAAAAATGAGGAAAAATAGAGAAACATGAAGAATGGGGAGAATGCTTACCAGGGATCCACATTGCAAGAGTAACGATAATTGAATGCCCTACAAAAGAACCTAGAAGGGTTTGAGGGATCCATGATCTCTTATGAAAGGATTTGGGTTAAGGTAAATGAATCTAGAGAGTAGGATAAACATGATATCATCTGTGATGTCCATTTAAAAACTCTAGTTGAGGTATTACACGTCATGCAATCCCACTACACGTCATGACATAGTTAAGTATCATAACCGATGAAAAACACAACACTATAAAATGAAAAATTTTACTTTAAATGACCCGTGATGTGTAAAGGCTCTCCAAAATATATAACCATTCATAGTGTAAATCTTATCATGACATATAACTTCTAATGGTATGCACCTAGTGACTATTACATGTCATGTAACCTAGTTACATGGTGTGTAACCCTTTGGGAGTCTACAAAAAAGGTCGATTAAAGATGAATGTCCAAAAAATATCCAACTTCAACATTATATGTATCCTGTAAATTTATTCAAATCTCTACCTAATCATATAAAAGAAATCAAACAATGAAAAGGTTTAATATGTACATATCAGATCAATAAAAGGTGGTCACAAATTTTTTTATTAATTAAGATTCGATGATAAAATATATTCCCATAGTTTTAAATTACACAATTACTCACAATTGATAGATGTAATCACTTAAAAAATATTGAGCTAAGGAGATTTCTATAAAATTATAATGAATCAATAAAAAAATACTTATCTACCTTAATGTAGTAGTCTTGTAAAAAAATTTAACTATGAGTGCAAATTTTTTTTGGAGAAGACAATAATATCATGTAAAAATGAATAACATAAAATATATTGATTGTTTTTTTGGGGTTTATGAAACCTCCTTAAAAAATATATATTTTTAAAACTATTTAGTATCATATTTAATAATACATGTTAATTAATATAATATAATGTTAATATATCCTATTAATCCATGAATATGTTATATATTAGTAGAGAACAATCTTGGAAAAAATATAATTTTTTTTGATGATGAATTGAAATACATTTTTAATAGTGCTTATTTTAATGAAAAGATATAATTTGTATAGACTATAGTGTGGAAGTAATTATATATAAATTGGTTAACATTATTATTAAAAAATTATTTTTATTTGACTTATGATTGAAATTTTCTACATCTAATAATATTTAATTCTTATCACAATCATTCATGAAAATCAAGGATTATCCACATTGAGACAGTGAGAACAAAATCAAGAATGAAAATTCATTTAAGTTCAATGATAAATAGATGAAGATCAACATTTTCAATTTTTAATGTGAATGAATTAAATATCTATAATTTGATATATTAGGGAAAATAATTTCCATATTATGACACTAAAGGAAGTGTTTATTGAGTATAAAACAATTTATCTTTTTAAAAGTAAGGAATTTTTCTTATTTCATTAAATTTTTTGTTGAATTTATTCTTTCTTATTTTTTATTTTTTTAAAACATCATGAATGACTATTTGGTTATGGTTAGAAAATATATATCAATTTTTATAAAATTAAAGTTGAAAATTTGATACATTAATGATGAAGTGGAAATGAGATATGACTAATATTTTGAGAAAAAGATATGAGCAAGATGAGGAGAACATATGACCACGTAGTGTTTAAGATGGACCCCCATGGGAATGGATATACATAAATTTAAGGTCACTCTATCCATTTTCCTAAAATGTTTCATTATATTATTCCCCCATAATGTGATTTGTTTTGTTATGATATTATGTAGATTCAATTTCCATGAACAAACATCAGGTTGGAGAAATTGACTAAGGCCTTGATTACAATGGTTACCATGTGTGTTCTCTCTTCATTCTACTAAAAAACAATTATTGTCCTTTTTTGAAAAAATTGTTTCTAAAAACCATATCGTAAGATCTATACCCTAGGACCACTATTCGATAAATAGGATTACAATTAGATTATATTTAATTTAACCAATAATATATGATGTATAATGTGTAATGATTCTATTTTGATTTCTATTTTCACTCCAATCACATATACACTATTGTGTGGTTGAATTTATATCGATATACTTTAATATAATCTATACAACCCAATGTAATCTCTAACTCTTTACAGTATAAAACTCATTTTTCAAGGACTATTTTATTTTTATTCATTTAATCATACCTTTGTCCATTAAACCTAAACCTAATCACTAACTGTAAATCCCCCAAAACATGTTTTCTCATAAGACATGTGGGGATGGAGTTTCTGTAAGTATCCTTTATAACATCAATATTATAGTCATTGAAAATAATATGTTCTACAAAAACACTAGACTAAAAATGATTTTGTCATTTCCTCATGTCACATAACATCAATCCCATACCCCAGGAATAAAAATTCCCCCACCACTACACCAAAATAATACATCACATATATTGTTATACGTCCCCAACTAAATGTACCAATTAGTAACCATACAAAAAATAAATCAAATAAATTGTGTAGTATTCATCCCATAATGACTATTAGACTCACCTAATATATTCCATGGTTTCTTACCATTATAAATAACTTATGTGTTTACCACACTAAAAACATACTTTATGAATTCAATAATAAATCATAATTTAAAACAAATATAAATGGAATTATAATAATGTTTTTTCATTTTCACCCCAATCCTTTATCCCTATTAAATCTTTTAACATCATTATGATTTAAACCACTAGATAATGATTTCCTTTTGTTTCTTATTTTAAAGAACATCTAAATAAAAAATCTAAACTAATAAAATTCTAAAATTTGAAATTTATCTCCCATCTTGAACCATGAGCACATTGTTTTAATAATACCCCATCTTTGTTTTAATAAAACCACAAAATCCACATGAAATAATTGATGATAATATAAGTATACTCATAATCATTAGTTTAAGTGTCCCTCATAATGAAAGTATACTAATGTTGTATACCCATCATTTTCAAAATGATCCTATTTTGATCCACATATCAGAATAATTCTTTCATTAAAGAACCACTAAACTAACATTCATTACTTATAGCATGATGAACAACAAGAATTATCTAGATAATAACAAAAACAATGGTAAAAATAGATATTTAAACTATAATCTAATCCATGGGAAGAGTCTATTGAAATAAAACAACCCCATCCCACTTCTCATTAAAAAAGATTATATTTCCATAAACCATTAGAAAAAAGACAAATCATTATTGGTTTTATGATCATCCATTAAATTAAGTCTCTTGTACACATAAAAATTTATATTTTCATTATAATAATAAATTAATATACAATATTATTTTGTTTGTGGAAATAAATATGTTGTGAAAATATTAAAAAAAACTTACATGACAACATATAACACAACTTCAATTCGAAGTACAAGAAGCCACATTGTCTGGGATTTTTTCTTAGTAATCCCAAACCATTTTATTTCTTTTTAATGATCACATATATTGAAATTATATCACTTTAATTTCAAAATGAGACTAATTTTATGATATTAAGTGTGAGTTGGATTAATAAATCATAATTTTTAATATATTTTATCTTAGATTTTTTTTTATCCTGACACATATCTCAACATGAAAAAATTTAGAAACATGTTTTGAAATATCAAAAATTGTTTTAAGTTTATAAATTTAATAAAACTAATTTTTCATTATTAGGATGATGATTTGGATGATTTATAAATTGTGTTCTTTTTTTCTTTAATTCCGTGATGTTATTATGGATTGTTTGATTATATAGTTTTCATGTCTTGAGTGACTACTTAAATTTTTATGTTTCACTCCACATAGTTATTCTAGGAATTTATTTTAAAATTCATAAAAATATCCTCATTATTTAGTGATTTTGTGGATATTCATGAATACAAGAATTTACAATTTTTACTTTTCAAAACATGTATTTTTTTAACTGAAATATATATGATCGAGACAAATTATTGTTTTCCCTTTAATTTTGCTGCTACCAAATATACATCATACATTAATGATCATAATATTCATGAAATGATTGATAGTTTCCGACACTAAAATTTTATTTATCATTCTATCCATACATTCATAAATATTATTTGATTATTTTAATTTTTATTTTAGTGAGAGAGATTAGTGATTTATAGTTTTTCAAGGTGATAATATGTTTGATTCCACATTATGTTCTAATTACTAGGTTTCGTTATTTTTTTATAAAGAAAATTATAATAATGTTGTTTTTTGATATTATTCATTTTTCATCAACACTTAAACTATGAAATTTTAAAAAAAATTATAATTAGTGTGTACAAGTGATCGAAAATGGATATTTCAGGGGAATGAGTCTTGTTAGTTTAAAAATCACCATGAAAAATGGAGAATAAATGTTTTAAAATGCTGAACTAAAATTTTTTCATGAAATTTAATATTATTTATATTGATTTATTGAGTCAAGTGAAAATTTATTGGATTTTTATTCTCATTGAAGGAAGATGTGGAAGAGACAATTTCCTTGGTATGATTAAATATTTATAAATAAAACTTAAGTAATATGATTCATTTTCATGGAATTGTTTTTAATGTTTATGTTAAAGATGTCTAATATTCAACCTATGAAACACCCTTTTAGAATTTATTTTAGATCATGTAGAAATAATTTTATAGAGTATAAATTTCTGATTTTATTTTTATTATTGTTATAGTATTTAAATATGATAATATAGGTAATTTTTTTAAACTTAAGTGATATGTGAAACATGTCTAGAAAGTAATATAACAACATAACTACGGATTCTTAAAGAAAAGATGAAATATGGAGATGGATGAGAAGATAAGTTAGATGGTTAATTCAATAAGGAATTGTGATTTAATACCTTGGGAGAATAAAATAATGAGTTTAATTATGCATTTTTATTTTGATACTTATAGATCCTTCTTTTATATTTCAAATTTTTTGTATTTAATATTTTTATATTATTCATTAATCATTTTTTATTTCATGACTATTAATCCATGTTACTAGAATTATGTGTTGAAATATTTTTCTATGAATTCGATCCTTCACATAATAGATTATTTTTTATGTATTCAAAAGAGACTATAAGTAGATATTTACATATTAGAAGTATTTAAATTTGGAAATGTCATAAGCCATATTTATTGCATGGATTGTGAAAAGTATTCTTATATATTTAATATCATTTTGTACTATATAAATAACTTTAGATATGTAATACATTGGTAATTAATGGAGAAATAGTATTAGTGATTTAACACTAAATAAAATTGAATCCCTTCTATACATATAAACTTATTCAGTAAACAGATCTCTCAGTCGTTCTCCTCATTAGATTGCATAAATGTAAGGATAAATAGGAAATCACTCAACAATGGTTATTAGTGTATGATAATTAGGTTCTCCACCAATATGAATTCATATTTCCTTGATGTATGAAATTTATTTTCCCACTCTCACACAACTTCTCAAATACTATCACTATAATATTGGGAAATATTATATCATGTGACATGTATTACTTACACCAACCGGGTATGATAGTTGTACTATATTTGAACATATTTAAATTAATTATTTGGATTTTTCCACCTTGTGTTTTATTAGAAGTGAATCTGACTGACCCTCTATATAATAATGAATCAAATAACATTAATAAAAAACAGTAATAACAAGTGATATATCAAAAGACTTTAGACATTATTATTTAACTATAACAAAATATATTAACCTTAGGCTTCAACAAATGTTTCCTAAATAATTATTTTTAGATAATAAGATAATATTCATTGTTCTTATATATATGTAATTGTCACTTACAATCTGTAATAGAATATTTTTTTATTTTAAAAACATCGACACATAGAATGTGATACTTGATTTAAGGGTCAGAACTATATCTATCCTATACAGAATGTATATAATAGGATATAGATTCATATCCATATATTTTATTCAATATAAATGGTTTTTTAGATAATATTAGTTTTATATATAACTATTTAATTCTATTCCTTCTAAATTTAATACATAAAAATCATAATTATATTACTTTGGTATTCAAATATACAAATATCATTGATTTTAGATAATGCGAAAATATCCCAACAAATCATAAATCTCATTCACTGATTTTGGTTACATTATATACAATCTATACCAGACATATGATTTTAATTTGTACAACATTTCCAAAAAACAATGATCTTTTATTTTATCAATGTCGGTTTTCATGGTTTTCATGTATAAAAACTCAGGGTGAACCCATCAATTATTGAAACATATTTTTCCTCACTATTATTTCAATAAAAATATTAAATGTGTGGTATCTAAACTCATTGTATAATTAGTCTACAAATAATTAAATAAAAAATATTCGGTTGATAATCTCTTATTTTGAAGCATTGGAGATCATCCTACTTATTAATTGAAATCTCCTTGGACGTCAGAAATAATCATGGATACAATTGTTGAATCATGATATATAAGAAATAAAAACGAATAAAGAAACTTCTTATTCATAACCGGGAATATTAATTGTTTTTACCCAACACCTTATATTTTTTCTTCAATTTTGACTCTCTAAAATGTTTTATGATTTCTAAAACAACTACATCTCTTGTGTTGTATAGTGACCATGGTAAAATGTGTTTTAGAAATTTCTTTAGTAGATTATGATATTCTATATATTTTTTTGAAATTTTATTCTTTTCAATTATCTTTTTTATACTCAGATATCCCTGATTCATTGACCAAAGACACTAAAAAATACATAAAGAGCACATGGTTTTTCCAAAATTTGTCCATCTTCAGAGTCTTATGAAAAACTGAATTAGTCAAGTGAGTTCTCATTAATATCATATGTTTCTCATGATTTATTATTAACTTAATTAAATTCCATACAAAACATTTTTTTATAAAACATAAAATGTATTATAAAAGAAAATTTGTTTTACCATAATTATAAAAGCCATATGAAATCATCACGATAATTCCAATTTCACGTATCAATAGAAATTTTTTATAATTAACTATATAATTCTTCCCTAAACTTTGAAAATTATAATTAAATTAGAATGAAATAAAAAAATTTAATCATATATGAAATAATTATAATGAATTTTTCAACAATTAAATTCTCTATAGATTATTTCATTGATCTTCCATTTTATCTCTCATTAACTATTCTGAAAATATCTTTGATATATATTGCCATTTGATATAAAAATATTAATTTATAATATATACAAGGATGTAACCCTCATTATTATCATAATTTCATGATTTTCATCATATAATAAACAACCAATAAATAGATCCCCACTCAAATATGGATAATTTTTAACCTTTAATAAAATGTAGAATAATAATGCACTGTTAACAGTACCTCAAAAAAATATCATTTTTTTGTGAATGAATATCCATGTGTCTTACAAGGAAGAATAAAATAGTTTTTTAAAATTTGAATTGTAGAATATTTTTTATTCATTTTCCATATAAACGTTCATAATAACTTATCTATGAATTAATACATTTCTCAAATCCTCAATCATAACTAATATAAAAAAAATTGATAACCCGATGCTAGGGTAATTGATTCTTCTCATCATGATACTAAATTAATACACGTTCCTTTGATGTTATTCTCCTTACCAACATGTCGAATTGACTTTTCTTATTTCCAGTATCGTTATTGATTGGAAATAAAACCATGAACCTAGTTTGTTCACCAATATTTGCCTTTATATTATTAGTTCTAATTAATATTAAAAATTCATGTCAATATGTTTTCTATTTTAATATCTTACCTCCTTATTAAAAACAAATACAATGGAACATGGGAGGATGTTATTAATTTAGATAAATCATTGTGACATCAATTATTCCTCTCTATGTCTAACTTATCCATGATATATGTAAAAAAATATAGATCTAATCCTAATAATCACAATTATACATAATTAAAAAAATTGATGACATAAAAAACAACATTTTTATTTTTTTCACAAATGGGTTTTGACCAAAACATTACTTTTGAATGAATTCACCTGAAAAAAATTATTTTATAATTTCGCATGTTACATTTCCAACATTAAATTCATACAGTCATAAAAAATATAGGTTAAAACTTTAAAAAACATCTAGTAGGTTAAGACTCAAAAATAAGACCTTTACATTCTAATTTTTATATACATTATCTGTCTAAAATCCATCTCTTAACATATCATTTTCTCCCTTTGAAAATATGGATTAGGGAATAATAAACCACACCTCATCAATGAAACATTATCACGAACATTATAGAAATTATATATTTTTATGAAATATATAACATTGTAAGCTTACAGAAATATATAATCCCCCAATGAGATATTAATACTCCACTTCATTAGATATAATCACTATATTAAATATAATCTATATTAAAAATGTTTTATGACACCAATATACTATATTTTCCACCATATTTTCTAGAATTGGTAGAATAATATTTTTATTACTTCCCATTAATGAAGGAATCACCATTAATTGTTTATACAAAAAAATAAATAGAATTTTATATTATGTCCTTTACACATTAGATATATAAACAAGATTGAGAGATTATTATCAACTATGATACAAATTTATTTTATAAAATAAAAATGTGATAACCATTGATACATTCTTTTCAGATTTATATTGCAGTGTTTCTTTTAGGTTACTTGGTCCTCATTACATTAATAAAATGTTATTTGTGTATTGTTTTCTTCCCCATAATAGCTATATATTATAATAATTATTTTGGTTTTTTATCGATCATAATTATTATTTCTTCTTGAGGTTGTAATATTGTTAAAAAAAAACTTTTAATTGAGTTTATCTTTCCCACACCTTCAATATAGTAATTTTAAAATTATTTAATTTCCCTTGCATGAAATCCTCACATGAAATTAAATTTGATCAATTGTAATTACTTCAATACAATTATTACTTTCATTCCCCTGTTCCTAGATATCTCACATGGATTCTTATATATTATTTTAACCAAACCAATCATGTTTTACATCTCCATGACTATTATTTAATTAAAAATTTTAATTCTATCATTAATACCAACACCCAATGAATTTTTTCTGAATTTTATATTGTGTTATTCTCATCCATCAAAGAATAATGTCTTATTTTTTAGTATAACACTATTTTTGTAGTTATTTTTCACACATTTCATATCAAATTATTTTTTTAATGGCTCCGGCCAAACACTCCATTGTTTTAAAACATTATTTTAAATTGGTTTCCTTTCTCTTTAGAATAAATTAATATATAGATTATTTATTTAAATGAATATACATCTTCTCTATATCCACAATTAATTATGAAACCATATAAAACTCTTATGCTTCAATATCTATTATAGAGAATTATTTTTTTACTATATATATATATAAATTGTATTAACTCAACCATTATCCCCTATGATATTGGTTATCATTATTGTCATGACTTGTCCCCTGGGGCCCGTGCCGTGACTACCCCATGCCTGCCTTCAATAGGTCAGGGGCTGGCGACTAGAACCAAAGGCGTAATTCCCTAAATCTAGGAAGGCATTGTCTTTATAACTGTAAACACACACAACAGAGCACACAACTGGTTTCAAAACACTAATTAAAACTGAATAATAGGAGAGTGATGAAAATTAAAGGGGCCAGAAATACTAGACCAACTGTAAAGTACAACTAAAGAAAGAAAAAAATGACTAGATGTTCTTCTATAATTCCTACCGGAAGGGTATGTATAGATACCCTCCTCCGTACTCCATGTCTGTCGGTCTTCTCCGTGTATCGACTTGTCGTAAGGTCCATATTGAGGTACCATCCAGTCCTAGTACTGTTATCCTCAGTCAGCGTTGTCCGTTTTCTGCATCCAACACAATGAGGTGCAAGCATTACTCGTGTAGGGGTGATAATAACGATACTCAGTAGGGACCCCGATACCCCCAAGGTATCACAAAATCCAATAAGGACAAACCACAAGAATGAAGTCAACAGATAACCCCACTTAGGTATATGCCCATACATATACCTATGTTGTCAAGTAATCCATAACAATCATGAAGAAAACACAAAAGTTACTTGCTCAGCTCACACAGGTATAAAACATATATAGAGTGTTAGAGATTATTAGATGTAGCCAATAAATAATCTATTCTGTCGAACCCACGTAAGATACAGGAACATAAGTCAGACGTGTCGAACCCACACATGATCCAGGAATAGTAAACAAAGCTGTCAAACCCACACAGGATCCAGGAACAATAATCAGAGATGTCGAACCCACACAAGATCTAGGAATAGTAGTTAGAGCTATCAAACCCACACAGGATCCACGAACAGTTGTCAGAGCTATCGAACCCACTCAGGATCTAGGAACAGTAGTCAGAGCGCAAACAGAAATAGGGTTTCCACACAAAGCATGCTTGATTCCAGGAGGGTCTGATCCTAAATAAAAGTGTCGATACATCAAATTCCACAAAGTCCCACGAAGAAGTATCCCAATGGTCTGGCACGTCATAGGGGTCTCATCGTAACAGACGGAACATCAATCAGATGCCTGATCTATGAGTTATTAGCATTTTAGTCCCGGGGGTCCGGTTGGATTCATGCATGATCCAACCTGACCGTAAATCAACTATACCCCGAACTCCAGTGGGGTATACTCAAAGGGACCTTCACGCTCGAAGTTTTCTAGTGCTGTTGACGGTTCATCAAACGGACGTCCGGTGCCAATGATATGGCCAAAAGAAAGTAAAGCGTCGCAGTGGGAACGGGTCTAGTCCGACCCGGTCAGACCGACCCAGCTCGAAATAGTCTGAGCCGACCCGTTAGGTTTGGCTCATCCTCCTTGGCCCGGTCCAGTAGGCCACAAAGGCCGCGAGTAGCACGAGGGCACAGACTGTTCAGGATGGCACGGACTGGTCGCGAGGGCGCGGACTGGTCGCAAGGGTGCGGACCAGTTGTTGTTTAGTATAAGGGCGGTTTGGCCCAGAGGCACCGCGAGGGGTGTGGAAGGCTGGCTTGACCAGGCGCACGTGTGGCGCAGCTCAGCCCGTATTGCCGAGGCCGGTTTGGCCAGCACAACGAGGGGCACGCATGCCGGCGCGGTTCGGTCGGGCACTCGGGAGGCAGCCAGGCAGGCCGGCGGGTGGCTGGGAGGCGGCGGGGCAGGCCGGCGGGGTGCTGTCCGGCTCGGGGCAGCGGCTCGGCTCAGTGAGCGGCACGGTCGTTGTGGGCTTGGCCAGGGCCGGTTTAGAAAGTGGCGGTGTGGGATGTCGTGGGGGCAGCATGGGTCATGGAGGTAGTGGGTTACACAGCCTTTGTCTTCTCTACATTCATCGCCTCATCGTTTCGTTGCCAGGCTGAAGGATATCAAAAAATAGATAGATGGAGGGTGTCAGGAAATGTTAGTTTGGCCTGAAACCTCTGTGTTTAGGGGGATAGAAATTAGTCCTTTAGACTGAACCACAACAATCAACCCGCAAAAAGAAAGCATCTTAGTTCTTCATTTTGAAAGAAAGGAAGAACGTAGAATTTAAATGAAATTAATCCCCTACCTTTTTTTGTTTTTCGATGATGATGTCGCGGGAAGAAGACAAAGTTTTCATTGTTAGTCATGTATGCCACAAATATCCAATCTCTAGTTCGCACGTCGGTTGTGGAAGATGTTCCACATCGGTAGGAGTCCGGGGAAGAAGATCAAAGGAAATTATTATCAGCGTTCTTCATTGAAAGAACACGTTCTTCGTTCTTCATTGGGAGATGAGGTTTTTCATTGGAGAAATCTATTTCTCCCAAGCTCTCCTCTCCCCAATATTCCACCCATAAGACAAATTCCAACAAAAATAAAAGATTTTTTATCTATTATTTAATTGTTGTCATAAAGTTCAAATGGGTTAATTAATTAGGTTAGCTCCAATTATTTAATCATGTGGTTGGTAAAAATAGTTATTGTGGATGAATTGGCACCATAAATGCTTGTGTGTTAGCTTCATTAAGGGGAAGTGGTGGTGGCACCATTAAGTGGGGAACTCAAGAGGTTTTTCCCCACTTAAAGGGGAGTTCAAGAGGTTTTAACCTCAGGTGGTTCCCACCATATTAAACATGAAGTGAAGATTAGGTTCGTGTGGGCCCCACCACCATATCTTTTCATGGGTGGTTAAGGTCTGGTGGTCCCCACCTCTTAATTCCATATGGAGGCTTCAACCAACCAAATAAAAATTAAGCTAAAACTTTATTTTTATTTAATTGTTTAATTAAAACCCAAAAACTATCTGTTATTTCCGACCATCTTCCGTTGAGGTGAAAGTATTCTTAAGTGAATATCAGTGCTGCGAGTTCAACGGTGCCCTATGATTTCAATTTCGAGCACCAGTTCAAAATTTAAAAAAAACCGCTCGTACGTTTACTGAATATACTATAACAAAAAATCAGAAATTGATTTCGGGCACACCGGGCGTCAAAATCATTGGCCGTCAATTTTGATTAACTCATAAAATTCCCATGTATTTTTAAAAAAACTTTCCATGGGATCTCAGGGTCTTTAAAATTGTCTTTTGTGACTTGATACATTATTTCGTCAACTAATATACATGTTTCTAAACTTCTAATAGCACCATTAGGAGGTAAAATATTAATATATATTCTCATGAGATGTATTCATTCAATATTTTATTCCATGATGTCATTTTTCAAAAACCACCTAATGTTTTTCTAAATGTTGGCAACATATTATTTAATACATGATTCTATCCACAATAAAATTATTCATCGGTTTTCCATCTAATTTTCATTATCCATCATTATAAATTTTTTTATCTAAATTACAAATTGTGCATAAAATTATAATTATTATTAAAATAAAATTATAGGATGGACGATAACATTTTAATTGATCATACTATAGACTACTCATTAAATGATCCTAAAATGTATTCTCTATCATATAATGGTCTTGTAGAATAAGATTGTACTTTTGAATTGTTCATGATAATAAAACTTCAAAAAATTGTTTTTAATGACTTGGATTACATAGTTTGTAGGTTTTCCAATACAAATTCAAATTCAAGACATCTCATAAGTATTATTTTTTCTCATTATTGATATATTTTTTATTCCTATTAAAATACTTCATAATGATATCATCATGATATTTATTAATTTTATTCTTTAATTTTATTACAATTCTCTGATCTGAAATATTCTTATATTGGATGCCAAATTGTCTATCATTTAATGAAGACACATATCATAATTCATGAGTTTATTCTTACAACCTTTCATTTACATATCCTCCATCCTGTATTGTATTGAGACCCCATTTTTAAATATATAAAATCATTATTTGATCTATACGTTCATTGAATTTAATGATTTTATATCTTTTGAATTCATTACACATGTTATCATTCATTGTTC
Organism: Viscum album; assembly: GCA_963277665.1. Taxonomy (NCBI): domain Eukaryota; kingdom Viridiplantae; phylum Streptophyta; class Magnoliopsida; order Santalales; family Viscaceae; genus Viscum; species Viscum album. Next base: position 642,663,515 of record OY728125.1, on the reverse strand, counting down.
CTTTAAATTCACCATATCCTCTTGCGATTCTTTAATATGGGAGATACTTCCATTTGTGATTTTGAAATAGACACAAAAATTGATATTATATTTGGGAAATATAATCCAAGTGTCCTTTTAATAAAAAATTAATTCATTTTTGAGTCCATAGAGATCTTATCATCACAAATTATACAAGGGTTTACTAGAATATTGTTCATATATGTGATTTGAGTCGGACATTTTTATCCAGATAATATTAACTACATGAGGTATAATTTTATCACTTTACTTACTAAAAGATTCATCCACGTGATCCTTAAAAAGAGTAAGGGAATGGGAAACTGAATTTTCTTCATCTTACCATAAGTGTTACTCCTCATTGTCACATGTTTCTTCATATATTTTAATATTAATGAATATAATAGATTCACGTATACACTAATAACCATAAATTAATAGGTTTTATATTTTCACATATATCAATAACAAGTTTTTTTCAATTTAATTTCATATCTCTCCTTTATATTCTACAATAAAAGGTAAATATCACTTACATGGTTATATTAACTGTGAAATGAATGGAAACATTATACATGCACATCATAATTACTATAAAATAGAAATCCATGACATAAAATAACATTAAATCATTTTACCATTTAGAATAAAATAAGTTATAGATCTAATTCTATAACCTAATTGATATGATCCATTTGGATATATATACCATTAAGACAAGGTAGATTAGTGTTGGTGAATTATTTATAATTAAAATAGTCATCCCTCTCAACCATTTCACGTATTCACTGAATTAAAAAATCATAATTTTTATTATTGGTTATTCATGCATATAATGATTAACAATAAAGATCAGAAAAAAGGATAATAAGGTCTCTTAATAAACATCCCCTAAAAATAGATGATACATTCACAATGTATGATGGCCATTTTTATAATTTCACACAAATCAATACAAATATTCATGAAAATATCATGCAGGATTATATTTTTGGAATCATATTCCAAGAATTGATTAGGTAAAAAAATACTTGAAGATTATTTATTAAGAATATTATGATTCTACTATCTCAAAGAATAAAAATAGAAAAGTATCTTTTCCATATTGGAAAAAATTATTCTGACCACCTATCTTAAATTGCAACAAAAACTAGGTTTATCTAAAACTTATTTTGACAATAAATGATTTGTGTATAATGTGTAGGTATCCTCACAAATCATATTCTAAAGCCATAATAATGAAAAAAACTTAATTTTTTAATCTCCCTTATTGTTATCCATCTTCAACACACATGATCAATCCATCAAAAAAATATAAGTTACCTATAAATATTTTATAGACGGAATGTGAAACATTATTGGAGGGTAAAAAAACTATCCCTCTATGACAAAAATATTCTACAACAGGATGTTTTATATAATCCCCAAATTTTATTTTACCCACAAGATGTGAAATATAATAACTACATAAAATGTCATTATTATCTTCTTATTTTATTAATATATTTAAAAATGGAATGAAATAACACTGATATTATTTCAATATTGAAAAATATTGATCTATATTATTTTTGGAATCATAATATCTTCTCAAAATGAATTCAATTATTGAGAAATTATTTATTTAACAAAATATTACATCTCTATAAGGATTATGTAACAGCCCAAGATTTTATAAAAAAATATTCTTTTTAATTTTATTAAAGTCTTGTGTTGTACGCTACACCAAAAGGAGCTTGCACAACACGCATCCTTGACTTGCCTTGCATTACACGCAATCACGACCTTCCTCGATAGCGTGTGTAATACGCAATACCGAGTTTCACTAAACAACGATATGCTATTAAAATATTATTAAAACTAGCCGTTATGAATAGTAATAACCACTTTTTAAAACTCTGTAAATCTTATTTTTCAAAATGAACTTCATTTTTGGATTCGGAGTATCGAATTTAGCCTAAGGTGAAATTTTGGTACTTTTCGGATAACTTTCATATTCTGATGAATAGTGAAAATTAATAAATTATAATTAAAAACAACTTTTTTAATCGAAATAATTAATAGTGATAAATTATTAATTTGAGTGTTTTTAAAGTATATTTAGAATATATTTTTACAATTTAATACAATGTTGGTCATTGGATGTAATTTCACATTTAAACCATACATAATCAAGTGTCAATCTTTTGATAGATATTGTTTCTTAAAAACACGCTATTTGTTTTAACAGCGGGATTTAATTATAAAATTAATTAATGCAAATTCTATGATATGAATTTGGTAAAATAGACTTCATTTTTGAATTCGGAATATGAAATATAGCTTAGGATGAAATTTTGGCATTGTTCTGAAAAACATCAATTTTTGATGAATAGTGAAACTACTAAGTGATAGTTAAAAAAATTAATTTTTTCATAAATCTTAATTTTACAGCTTCTGTGAATGGAATTTCAAAAATCCGAGAGACACGGTTGATGTCAGTAAGTAAAATGTGGTTCAATGAGATGAAAATAATTTTTGGTGAATAATAACTTTTTACTTTTTTTTACCACGGTTAATAGTAAATAGGGTAACTAAGGGTAAATATGATATTACTATTACCCTAACACATGTCCTAATTCTATTGGATAAGTGTAATTCGACCAAAAACAACCTTATGAATATAATATGACCATTTAGGTCCACTTGTATTAGATTATGACATTTAATATTATATTATTTAATGAATAGTTAAAATAGTTAAAATCAAAGATTAATAACTAAAACATTTTTAATATGGTGTTATACATAAGATAAATTCGACTATAAATATTCATTAGAAAGCTAAATAGATTTCCTACATAATGATATTTTATTTATAATTTTTAGACTTTAAATAAATTAATTTATGTATGACACAACGATGATGCAGTAATTACCCTTTTAAAGAAATATTAACATAATTGATGTTATAAATGCTCAAATGAATGTAATTTGAGACTTTTTATGAATTAAACTAATTTTATAGGTTACTATGATATATTAATGTTGATTTAATCAACTTGGTTCGAACATATAATTCTGTTATGACTTTCACAAAAATCATATATCAAATAGTGTCAAAATTGACACAAAATAGTTTTTAAATCAAATATTATATTATTAATTGTTATTGTATTCCTAAAAATCTAAGGTTCAGCAAAATGACTTAGATAAGGATATATATATTAATAATAAATAATTTGGGGTTCGTTTGTCATGTTATAGTAAGTGTATTAACCATATAGTGAAAGAAAACAAAAAGACACGGTAAAAGTTAAATTAATTAACTTAGAGTTAAATCTAATTGATAAGGTTAAAATAATACCCTAAACTTGTCTAAATCCTATTGGTTGATAGGATTTCGACCCATCCCCACTTTAGCTTAGAAATAAGACCCTTTGGAACTATTATAAACCGATTTTGACTTTAATATAAAATAATATTTTGAGATATTCCTAAGGTGCCCCTCTCCTCCCTTATAAAAGGGCACCTCCTCCCCCTCCTCCTCACACCAATTTGAGCACTCAAGCTCGGCCAACCCCTTCCATTTTCTCCTCTCCACTTCCCTAGAATAATCCTAGAGGTCCTGGTCTTCTTCAAAGACCAATCTTAGTTCCCTTAGTGGAGGATTCAAAGAGGTGTTCCAAAGAAGAGGTAATATCCATTACCGATCTTTTCAATTTCTTTCTTCTTAAACTTCTTCTCCTTTAGTTATTTCATGATAAAGTAATAACATCAGTATTACTTACATACTGATATGTTATTATAAATATGAAACAACCCTAATTCACCATCTATCCATCCTACGGAAAAATGAAATCACCGCGCGTGCGTACGTACGGAATACCGTCTCCACGCCGTGGTGTAATCTATTTTTCCACCATCACCTTATAAGGATGGGTATAATGGTGTAATGAGTAACTATATATGATTAATATGAAGTAATATTGATACTGAAATAATATATATATATACTCCAATACAATTCCACGATCATAGGAACGATATCATCACTCGTGCGTACGTACGGAATACCGTCTCCACGATGTGATGCGACTCGTTCTACATGATCTTCATTTAATAATGATTATATAAATGAATTGAATGAATGAATATGGTATATACTACACTAATACCATTCTGTAAATAAATTATCTATAACCTAAAGATAAGAAAAAGAATTTATTCGACAAAACACGCATAAGAACAAAAAGTTATAAAGACCCGAGTAACAAGTAACAATGAAATATTACTAACAAGAAGCTAATAATATGACCATATATGATATCATATCAATATGTATGATTCTGGAATAAGTAAATAACATTATTTAAACCATTATACAGGAGATTCGGACACGAACAAAGCAAATCGGACCTAAGGTAAGGGAAATATCACAATCTCATTTTTATCCGAGATTGTTTATACTTTGGTATTTACTGGGGTGTATTTTATCATCCACATACATGTTTCCCCAATATGTAATATTTATATCCTTCTACAATAGTTTATATCCAATTTTACCCTTCGGTGAGTTTTTAGTAAAAGATATGAAAGGAATCTTTTGTCATTTTTCGTACGAGGTACTTTTTGACTTTTCCGACAAAAGTACGAGAAGAATGTTTTTTTAACTTAAACGGCACGAACATATTTTTACGGTTTTATAAAGCCTTATTTTCATGAAGCTTCCTCCAAAATATTTCATGACTATTTTCAATAAAATCTCTTTCTTTTAAAATTTCATGACATTTTGTGGAAAGAAATTGATTTTGAAGAAGAAAGGATATTTTCCTCAAGAATTCATTTCAAGTGTTTTATCAAAATTATTTTCCATCTAAGATAATATAGGGTTATGTTTCTATCCCTATTATTACATTGATTTGATTATGTTGTGATGGAATTATTTTTATGAATTCCTTTATCTTATATGAATTTTTTTATGATGTCATGATGTTTATGATTCCCATTTTTATTACATGGGTTATGCTATGATGTATGGTTTATGATTTTGTGGCACACATAAGAATGGTATCATTATGAGATGGGTGGGACCTATATCTCCCTCCAATGCATTGGGTAATGATTTTATATCTCATGAGATAGACATGGCTGGAATGGTAGGTTATACCGGTTCAGTGAAACAGGACTTAAACGAGGGTTACTCGATTCAGAAAGGGAATTTGTCCACTAAGATAGTCTTGGAAATGAGTCTTGACTAACAAGAAATGATTCTCTATGATTATGTGTGAATGCCACAAAGTTTCATGTTTTATGTTATGATTATTGTGATTACATTTCACTGCCATGATTTACCCCATGTTATGAAATTATGATCTCTTTTGCAGGTTAAGATTTCCAAAAGTTATGTGCTTATGTATATGATGTGATTGATATTTCTTTTGTTTACCCTTACTGAGCATTTGAGCTCACCCTTTTATGTTTTCTTTTCCCTAGGATATAAAGAAAGGTTTTAGGTAAAAAAGGAAGATCTTTATGAGAGATGTTGAATATATTTCACCACGATTAGAAGATTTTATTCCGAGTTTCCAAAGACACTAAACTATTACGATCCTTGTGTGTGTGTTTTTGTTATGTACTAAGTATTCCGCAAAAGTAATGTAATGTCAATGTACGTCAGGTTTCGGGTCTCTACAGTTGGTATCAGAGGAAAGGTTTAGTCAACCTTTGGAAACTAGGATGCGAGAACTTTAGTGAGATCCCTAGAGATATTTATAAGGTATGTCTAGGGATGTCCCTAAGGATAAGTATACGTATAGGATACAGTCCTAGAACTACGGTAACGATCATAGAATTTAACATAAGATGTTAGATATTGAGGGTACTCCCCCTTTATTATGTTGTTTTCCCTAGCATGATTTTTGCTTCTCACACTATTCTTTTTGGGTTTTAGAAAATGGCTGGAAACAAGATGATTCACGATAATGGAGGATATGATGGACAAGGGAATGATATTCTTCATAATGAAATGGGATTTGGAAGTCCAAAAATAATTATTATGCCGAATCAGCAATCTCATAATATGATCAATAAAGTAAAATTTGGTAAGTTTCCTGACTCGGCTAATAAGAGAAAGATGGAGTTTCATGATGAGCATAGAGGAAAGAAAGTTCAATTTCCCCTGTGTAAATCATGTGGGAAGAGGCATCAAGGAGAATGTTTCAAAGGAAATGGAAGATGCTTTGGGTGTGGAAAATAAGGACACAAAGCAAGTAAATGCAAAGGAAAAGGTTCAGTTAACAACATGGATGAGGATAATGGTATTGCTACGACATCAACAATGGTTAAATGTTTTAAATGTGGAATGTACGGGCATTATGCAAACCAATGCCCTAAGGGAAAGTCTCATGAAGATAATCAGTATGGTCGTATGGGAAGTATTTATGTGGATGATGATGAAGAGACTACAAATGATATCTGAGATGAAATAATTGTTGAAGCTCGGTCAATGGTTTAAGAATGTAGTGGAATGATTACATGTTTATCATGTGTAATGTTGTATAAGTAATCTCATTGTACTATGGAATAAAGAGACATGTAAGGATTGTTACATTGTTGTCTGATTAATGTTACCAGTATCCATGAAAGGTTATTCAGATATTTTTGGAATGTAGATGATATGCGCATAATGAAGGGATAAGGAGAAAATTAAATGTTTGATAGTATTCATGAGCTCATGACTGATATAAGGAGAAGGTTATATCATGGTTTGAGAATATAGAATTTTTGGATTTTGGTATGTGGAAAGAGTTAACTTTTGACAGCATTCATGTTTTCACTAAGGTTTAATGGGTATTCATTTTTTTTCAAGAGAATACATCATTAAGGTATTCACATGATTGGAATGTGACCAACAAGATATATGGGGGATAAATGATGGTATTCACATGCTTGGTTGACGACATTTCAAGTAATCATTTTCTTTATACTATGAGCTTGGACCGAAGTATTTTAGATAAGCCTAAAGATTGTAATGGATTATGTTAACCATAAGTTAGTATTGTTTAAGTATAGAAATTTTTTTTTGATATTATTTATGTGATGTTATTGTAATGTAGTTTTAGAAAAAGGACAACCTGCAGGACGGGCGACAGCCCATCGCTTCGGACAAGGATGTGGGAATCGAACCCACAACCGAAGTGCGACTGGCCTTTATCGCCTACCACTGACCTACAGGAAGTCCCTGTTTAGTAGATACTAGTTTTATTATATTAAGCAGTATGATATGTGAAGTATAAGTTCATTTTAGGAACCATATATGATTAATCTCACTATAGATGGACTTATGTATTTTTTTGATAACTTTTCTAACATTTTGTTTGAGACAGATGGAATGACCCATCATTCTATCACATGATCTGCTAACACATCATGAATGACAAATTCAACTTCATTTCTTTAAGAGATAAAGTGGAAATTGTCCAAAGAACGACAAACGGTGAGACTATACCAAAATCACGAAAGTATTTCTTCTAATTCCAATTTCATCAACTTTAGGGAAATGATCTTGAAAACCAAAAATGTTGTCCTAGTGATCTTATACCTGATGAATCAGATGGTACCTTAGATCATCACAAATTTATGGATTTGTGATTTTTGGCTTTTCCATAGCCATGTTCTCTACCACTCTCCATCAGAACATGATGGTTAGATTTTTCTTCCACATCCATATTTTCACCTATGTGGAAACCCAGTGATTAGTTTATTTGGGTAACCATTACGTTTCATACTTTCGTTTTTAAAGATTGGTTATGGTATTCCTTTTTACGATGTGGGTTTCTATTAAAGAAACTTTCGAATAGTAAACCATTTATAACCCCGACGAATTTCGAGGGCGAAATTCATTTTAAGGGGGGTAGAATGTAACAGCCCAAGATTTTATAAAAAAATATTCATTTTAATTTTATTAAAGTCTTGTGTTGTATGCTACACCAAAAGGAGCTTGCACAACACGCATCCTTGACTTGCCTTGCATTACACTCAATCACGACCTTCCTCGATAGCGTGTGTAATACGCAATACCGAGTTTCACTAAACAACGATATGCTATTAAAATATTATTAAAACTAGCCGTTATGAATAGTAATAACCACTTTTTAAAACTCTGTAAATCTTATTTTTCAAAATGAACTTCATTTTTGGATTCGGAGTATCGAATTTAGCCTAAGGTGAAATTTTGGTACTTTTCGGATAACTTTCATATTCTGATGAATAGTGAAAATTACTAAATTATAATTAAAAACAACTTTTTTAATCGAAATAATTAATAGTGATAAATTATTAATTTGAGTGGTTTTAAAGTATATTTAGAATATATTTTTAAAATTTAATACAATGTTGGTCATTGGATGTAATTTCACATTTAAAGCAGACATAATCAAGTGTCAATCTTTTGATAGATATTGTTTCTTAAAAACACGCTATTTGTTTTAACAGCGGGATTTAATTATAAAATTAATTAATGAAAATTCTATGATATGAATTTGGTAAAATAGACTTCATTTTTGAATTCGGAATATGAAATATTGATTAGGATGAAATTTTGGCATTGTTCTGAAAAACATCAATTTTTGATGAATAGTGAAACTACTAAGTGATAGTTAAAAAAATTAATTTTTTCATAAATCTTAATTTTACCGCTTCTGTGAATGGAATTTCAAAAATCTGAGAGACACGGTTGATGTCAGTAAGTAAAATGTGGTTCAATGAGATGAAAATAATTTTTGGTGAATAGTAACTTTTTACTTTTTTTTACCACGGTTAATAGTAAATAGGGTAACTAAGGGTAAATATGATATTACTATTACCCTAACACATGTCCTAATTCTATTGGATAAGTGTAATTCGACCAAAAACAACCTTATGAATATAGTATGACCATTTAGGTCCACTTGGATTAGATTATGACATTTAATATTATATTATTTAATGAATAGTTAAAATAGTTAAAATCAAAGTTTAATAACTAAAACATTTTTAATATGGGGTTATACATAAGATAAATTCGACTATAAATATTCATTAGAAAGATAAAAAGATTTAATACATAATTATATTTTATTTATAATTTTTAGACTTTAGATAAATTAATTTATTTATGACACAACGATGATGGAGTAATTACCCTTTTAAGGAAATATTAACATAATTGATGTTATAAATGCTCAAATGAATGTAATTTGAGACTTTTTATGAATTACACTAATTTTTTAGGTTACTATGATATATTAATGTTGATTTAATCAACTTGGTTCGAACATATAATTCTTTTATGACTTTCACAAAAATCATATATCAAATAGTGTCAAAATTGACACAAAATAGTTTTTAAATCAAATATTATATTATTAATTGTTATTGTATTCCTAAAAATCTAAGGTTCGGCCAAATGACTTATATAAGGATATATATATTAATAATAAACAATTTGGGGTTCGTTTGGCATGTTATAGTAAGTGTATTAACCATATAGTGAAAGAAAACAAAAAGACACGGTAAAAGTTAAATTAATTAACTTAGAGTTAAATCTAATTGATAAGGTTAAAATAATACCCTAAACTTGTCTAAATCCTATTGGTTGATAGTATTTCTACCCATCCCCACTTTAGCTTCGAAATAAGACCCTTTGGAACTATTATTAACCGATTTTGACTTTAATATAAAATAATATTTTGAGATATTCCTAAGGTGCCCCTCTCCTCCCTTATAAAAGGGCACCTCCTCCCCCTCCTCCTCACACCAATTTGAGCACTCAAGCTCGGACAACCCCTGCCATTTTCTCCTCTCCACTTCCCTAGAATAATCCTAGAGGTCCTGGTCTTCTTCAAAGACCAATCTTAGTTCCCTTAGTGGAGGATTCAAAGAGGTGTTCCAAAGAAGAGGTAATATCCATTACCGATCTTTTCAATTTCTTTCTTCTTCAACTTCTTCTCCTTTAGTTGTTTAATGATAAAGTAATAACATCAGTATTACTTACATACTGATATGTTATTATAAATATGAAACAACCCTAATTCACCATCTATACATCCTATGGAAAAATGAAATCACCACGCGTGCGTACGTACGGAATACCGTCTCCACGCCGTGGTGTAATCTATTTTTCCACCATCACCTTACAAGGATGGGTATAATGGTGTAATGAGTAACTATATATGATTAATATGAAGTAATATTGATACTTAAATAATATATATATATACTCCAATACAATTCCACGATCATAGGAACGATATCATCACTCGTGCGTACGTACGGAATACCGTCTCCACGATGTGATGCGACTCGTTCTACATGATCTTCATTTCATAATGATTATATAAATGAATTGAATGAATGAATATGGTATATACTACACTAATACCATTCTGTAAATGAATTATCTATAACCTAAAGATAAGAATAAGAATTTATTCGACAAAACACGCATAAGAACAAAAAGTTATAAAGACCCGAGTAACAAGTAACAATGAAATATTACTAACAAGAAGCTAATAATATGACCATATATGATATCATATCAATATGTATGATTCTGGAATAAGTCAATAAAATTATTTAAACCATTATACAGGAGCTTCGGACACGAACAAAGCAAATCGGACCTAAGGTAAGGGAAATATCACAATCTCATTTTTATCTGAGATTGTTTATACTTTGGTATTTACTGGGGTGTATTTTATCATCCACATACATGTTTCCCCAATATGTAATATTTATATCCTTCTACAATAGTTTATATCCAATTTTACCCTTCGGTGAGTTTTTAGTAAAAGATATGAAAGGAATCTTTTGTCATTTTTCGTATGAGGTACTTTTTGACTTTTCCGACAAAAGTACGAGAAAAATGTTTTTTTAACTTAAACGGCACGAACGGATTTTTACGGTTTTATAAAGCCTTATTTTCATGAAGCTTCCTCCAAAATATTTCATGACTATTTTCAATAAAATCTCTTTCTTTTAAAATTTCATGACATTTTGTGGAAAGAAATTGATTTTGAAGAAGAAAGGATATTTTCCTCAAGAATTCATTTCAAGTGTTTTATCAAAATTATTTTCCATCTAAGATAATATAGGGTTCTGTTTCTATCCCTATTATTACATTGATTTGATTATGTTGTGATGGAATTATTTTTATGAATTCCTTTATCTTATATGAATTGTTTTATGATGTCATGATGTTTATGATTCCCATTTTTATTACATGGGTTATGCTATGATGTATGGTTTATGATTTTGTGGCACACATAATAATGGTATCATTATGAGATGGGTGGGACTTATATCTCCCTCCAATTCATTGGGTAATGATTTTATATCTCATGAGATAGACATGGCTGGAATGGTAGGTTATACCGGTTCAGTGAAACATGACTGAAATGGGGGTTACTCGATTCAGAAAGGGACTTTGTCCACTAAGATAGTCTTGGCAATGAGTCTTGACTAACAAGAAATGATTCTCTATGATTATGTGTGAATGCCACAAAGTTTCATGTTTTATGTTATGATTATTGTGATTACATTTCACTGCCATGATTTACCCCATGTTATGAAATTATGATCTCTTTTGCAGGTTAAGATTTCCAAAAGTTATGTGCTTATGTATATGATGTGATTGATATTTCTTTTGTTTACCCTTACTGAGCATTTGAGCTCACCCTTTTATGTTTTCTTTTCCCCAGGATATAAAGAAATGTTTTACGTAAAAAAAAGGAAGATCTTTATGGGAGATGTTGAAGATATTTCACCACGATTAGAAGATTTTATTCCGAGTTTCCAAAGACACTAAACTATTACGATCCTTGTGTGTGTGTTTTTGTTATGTACTAAGTATTCCGAAAAAGTAATGTAATGTCAATGTACGTCAGGTTTCGGGTCTCTACAGATTAGGATTCAATAATTTTTTGAAATATTTATAAAAATTGGTATGTTTTCAATAAATGTCAGTTTGCATATTTATATGCGCTGATTCACATGGTGAATTCAGTTAGTTCATGCTCAAAGTAAACCTGAAATTGTTTTCTAATTATAATAGTAGTGGAATTTCATCACTACTCATGAAAAAATATGTTATTAAAGAATAAAGTAAAGCAGCACTATCTAATATTATCCCCATGCTTTTCATCTTGTAATCATTATCATCTTCAATTTTAATATCGATTATTGTTAGAAAAAAATCATTGATTAAATTAAACTATCAAGATATTATTGTAATGCACATTACTATATTATTATGTAATTCATATTACAAAATCATAACTTACAAAACCCAAATCATTAAAATTTAGGCCAACTACGGTCTCTAAAATAATGGTATATATAATTTGAAAAAATTTCTATTATAGAGTGGAGAAATGTATTATATAAAACAAAATTTATAAAATTAAACTATAATAGATTCTTATAAAATTTTATAAAACATAAGAAATTTTCCTTTGAAAATTTCCAATTCAATAATTTGTTCTGTCTTCTAATATAGCCCAAGACTCTTATAAAATCGTCATAGACTTTTTACCTTTTCTAAAAAGCAGTTATCGTAAGAGTGTTACATGAATCTGAACAAGTATCGGGATTTTTCATACATGTAATATATTTCTCATCAAGTGTCTTGAAATCTTTATAAAATATTTTGATGACACAAAAAACATTTACAATTATACATTTCCTATGAAAGATCAATAATTCTTATTAAAATTTAATAACACATATGTGTTTTTAGGGACATAAAATATTTAAACCATAAAAAAATAATGATTTAACACTATAATTCTAAACTCGAATCAACTTTAGTAAAAAAATTACATTGATTTAGAATAGATTTAAATATTCTTTCATCAACATTAAATAATTATCAATGAAGTAAAAAAGTAATTAAATATTTCATTATGTATTCCAATGATTCTCTATTTGTTCTCATAAAATTTCTTAAAAAATATTACAATAATACTCGAATATAATATTGGATTCTGTAATGTTGATAAATACAAGGATGTAACTATACATTTTATCAAATATGAGGGAATTGAATTTTTTACATAGAATCCTCAATATAATATCCTCAATTATTAATGATAATTTTAAACATTTGACAGAATATTGACTCCCTATACACTTTTGGGAGAAATTCAATCCAAAATACACTACATCTAAATGAATCACCATGTAAATTGAATGGAAATGTAATTTATTTTTCCATATTATAAATGTAAAATACATTCCATTCAATTCGTTTCATGCATAAAAAGTTGTATTAACTCATCAAATTAGTATTTTCTATCTCAAACAATAATTAATTACTCAAATCATAACACGTGAAAAAAACCTTCTTCAGAAATTCATTTTTATCAAAAACATTTTTAGGTTATATAACTTTATTTTGTGATTTTATATTTCAAAAAATATTTATATTATCATTTTTATATCTTTTAAAATTACTAAAAAACCATAAGACCAGACACCTAGTGGGTTTAACGGTTATTTATTATTTGTTAATAGTTTTTAGCAATTTCATTTATAGTGATAAGTGAAGATAAATTATTATGTATTGAAAATTTTAATGTATTTGAATACTTTTATATATAAAATTTATCATATAACATATGTTGGTAGAGTTTAGAAATTAGTTATGTAAATAACCCATACTTTTTCATGGAATTTACCTTTATATATATAGTGAAATATTAGAAATTATATGTTTTTAAAATTTTACTATCAAATATATCCTATGTATGATGATACTTTTACATATTATAATAATCTCATATATATAATTTTTTATAGTTTTTATGGTATATAATATATCACTATCTATGATATGAAAATAGTGAAACAAAACATTATCCAAAATGAAATTTTGAACGTTTTGAAGGAATTAGATCATATAATAATATATATTATTCCAATAACTGAGGAAAATTTCCACTTTAAATTTTGAATGACCACTGATTAAAAAATTTCATGGGATCATTTAATAATGAACCTTAATAAAATATTAATAATAATCAATCATAATAGATGATTGATAAAATTTAAACCTATGATTTATGGAATACTGATATCAATATAGGAATTATTTGTAAACTATATTTTATATATATTTTGAGTTTATATAATGTTTAAATTCTTCATTTTTTTCAATTTTGTTTATAAAAGTTATGAAAAATGGTATCATGGATTTAACACAAGATTACCATTAAAATTTTGAATTGTTAAATTGTAAAAAAAAACAAATTATTTTACACCAAAATTTACAATGGTTAGATGGTGTAGAGACCCAAAGTTTGACGTTTATGGAAATTACATTACTTTTTCAGAATAATTAATACATGAAAAAAACAGACGCCCAAAGTTCATATTATTTTAGTGTCTTTGGAAACTCGGAACATAATATTTTAATCATGGTGAAAGATCTTAAACATTTCCCATAAAGATATTCCCGTTTTGGTTTTCTTACCTAAAAAATTTCTTTATATCCTGGGGAAAAGAAAACATAAAAAGGGTGAGCTCAAATTCTCAGTAATGGTAAACATAGAGAGCATAAAACAATCCATTAACATTTGAATGAAAAAACTTGATCATAAAATCTAAACATAAAAATCTTGAGCAACGACAAAAATATTTGAAGTATGTAAGGAATATATCATAAAGGAACATCAATCGTGATAAAATATCATGGGAATAAAACATGTGATTTTGGAAACCATAAATCACATTATATGATTTCCATAGTAGCCAAGGCATTGCTGCCAAGACCATCGTAGTGGACAAAGTCCTTTCTGAATTGAGTTCACTCCTTGTTCCAGTCCTGTAATACTGAACTGGATTAACTTACCATTCCTGCCATGTCTATCTCATGAGATATAAATCCATACCCAATTCATTGGAGGGAGATATAGGTCCCACCCATCTCATAATGAAACCATTATTATGTGTGCCACAAAATCATAATTCGTACATCATAGCATATCCCATGTAATAAAAATGGGATTCATAAACATCATGCAATCATAACATAATCCATAAAAGGACTTCATCAAAATAATTCCATCATAACACAATGAAATCAATGTGATAATTGGGAAAGAAACAGAACCCTATATTATCTTAGATGGAAAATAATTTTGATAAAACACTTGAACTCCATTCTTGAGAAAAATATCATTTCTACTTCAAAAACATATTTCCTTTCGTAACATGTCATACAGTTTTAAACTAAAAGAAGTTAATAAAAAATAAACTTGAAAACATGTAAAGGAAGCTTCATGGAAATAATTTTCTACGAAATCATAAAAATCCATTCATGCCGTATAAGTTAAAAAAACATTCTTCTCGTACTTTGGCTAAAAAACTCAAAAAGTACCTCGTACTAAAAACGAAAAAATATTCCTTTCATATCTTTTACTAAAAAATCATCAATGGGTAAAATAGGATTTATAAAATTTTAGGAGGATAGAAATAATATTACATATTGAGGAAACATGGATGTGTATGATAAATATTCACCAGTGAATACTGAAGTATAAGCAATCTCGGATAAAATTTGAGATTGCGAGATTTTCCCTTACCTTATGTTCGATATGATTCGTATGTATCCAAACCTCCTGTATAATGATTTAAATTATGACATTGACTTATTAGAGAATCATATTCATTGTTATGATATCATATATGATTCACTTATGACTTTATATTACCCGTTCTTTTGTAAATTCCATGTTAAAGCAGCGTTTTGGGTAAAATCGTTTCATTTATTGTACGTGTTTCGACTTGTTGTTCTTGATATTATTACTTTTATCCTGATTCACTTAATTAAAGAATGTAAAACATGATTTATATATATAATATATATTCATAATATACATATATATATATGATAGATCGATAAATGGAATGAAATACATCGTTCATGGAGACGGTAGGCCGTACATACACATGAACGCTGTTTACGTTTCCTTATTGAATTGAATGGAAACAAGTAGATGAAATACATATATATACATATAAATAAATACAGTATAGTTATTATGTCATATATTTCATTATTATTCATTATATATACTTTATAATCATTCATGAATGGTTAACATGGAGAATGATTCTCATCGCGTCATGGAGACGGTAGTCCTTACGTACGCACGAGCGATGATATCATTCCCATGATCGTGGAATTGTATTGAAGTGTATGTATAATATTTCAGAATCAATATTAATTTAAATAAATCATATATAGTTATTTATTTACTCCATTATACCCATCCATGTAAGGTGGTGGTCGAAAATAGATTACACCACGGCGTGGAGACGGTATTCCGTACGTACGCACGCGTAGTGATTTCGTTTTCCGTAGGATAGATAGAAGGTAAAATAGGGTTGTTTCATATTTATAATAACATATCAGTATATAAGTAATATTTATGTTATTAATTTATAATGAAACAACTAAAGAAGAGGAAGTAGAAGAAGAAAGAAACCTGAAAGAGTAGGTAGAAGAGATTACTTCTTCCTCGACGCACCTCCTTTAAACATCTTCTTAGGAAAGTATAGTTGGTCTTATGAGAAGACCAGAACCTCTAGAATGATTCTAGTGAAGTGTACAAGAGAAATTGTAAGGGGGTTTCTGAGCTTCAAGGCTCAAAAGGGTGTGAAGAGAAGATGGAAGTGGTGCACTTTTTATAAGGGAGGAGAGGGGCACCTTTGAAAAAACTTAAAATATTATTTTATAATAAAGTCATATTCTGTTTATAATAGCTCCAAATTGATTTATTTAGAAGATAAAGTGGGTATGGGTAGAAATCCTCTAAACCAATAGGTTTTAGACAAGTTTAGGTTACTATTTTATCCTTATCATTTGTATTTAACTCTAAGTTAAATAATTTAACTTTTACCGTGTCTTTTTGTTTTCTTACACTATATGTTAATAAACATACAATAAAAAGCCAAACTGACCCAAAGTGGTTAATTGTTAATATATATCCTTATCTAAGTCTCTTGGAAGAACCATATATTTTTAGTAATAAAATAACAATTAATAATATAATATTTGTTTTAAAAACTATTTTATGTCAATTTTTACACTATTTAGTATTTGATTTTTGTGAAATTTATAACAACATGTTTAGTTCGAAAAAAGTTAATTAAATAAATACTAACATGTCATAGTAACCTAGAAAATTAGTGGAATTCATAAAAAGTATAAAATTACATTTATTTGGGTATTTATAATATCAATTATATTAATATTTAATAATTTAGGTAATTACCGCATCACCATTGTGTCATAAATAAAATAGATTATTTAATGTATACAAACTATAAATAAAATACCATTAGGTAGGAAATAGATTTATCTTTATAATGAAAATTTATAGTCGAATTTATCTTATGTATAACCCTATATTAAAAATGTTTTAGTTATTAAACTTTGATTTTAAATATTTTAACTCTTTTTTTAAATAAAATAATAATAAATGTCCTAATCTAATTTAAGTGGACCTAAATGATAATATTATATTTATAAGGTTGTTTTTGGTCGAATTATACTTATCCAATAGAATCAGGACATGTGTTAGGGTAATAATAATATAATTTTTTACCCTTAATTACCTATTTACTTTTAAACGTTTTAAATAAAAGTAAAAAGTTACTATTCACCAAAAATTGTTTTTATCTTATTGAACCGCATTTTACTCCTTGATATTAACCGTGTCTCTCGGATTTTCGAAATTCCACTCATAGAAGCGGTAAAATTAAGTTTTATATATATTTTCAAATTCTCCTAGGAGGTGGGTAAAAGACGGTGAAAAGTTCAATAAAATTTTTATATATCTAAAATTATTATAAAATGACTCCAATGAATTACATTAAACTTATATAGGTATTATTTATCAATTTTGACCTAAGATAAATTTAAATAAAATAAATAATTATTTAAATAAAAAGTCGGTTTTTAAATAGTAACATAGTGTTTTCACTATTCATCAAAAATTGAAAGTTTTCAGAAAATACCAAAAATTCACCCTAGGGTAACTTCGATATTCTGAATCAAAAAATGATGTCTATTTTGAAAGATGAAATTTATAAAATTTCCAAAAGTGGGTATTACTATTCATTACAGCTAGTTTATATAATATTTTTATAACATATCGTTGTTTAGTGAAACTCGGTATTGCGTACAACACACGCTATCGTGGAAGGTCGTGATTGCGTGTAATGTAAGCCATGTTAGGGTTGCGTGTAGTGCAAGACTTCTTTGTTGTTTCATATAATAGAATCCAACCATATTTCATTTATACATTGAATATATATGTATATATATACACTCAATGTTGCGTAGAAAAACTACTATCAAACGAACTTGAAATTGTGTGTAACACGATCCAAGAATAGTGTTGCGTATACTGCAAGCTAATACGGTGTTGTGTATAGTACAATCTAATCTTGGTGTAGTGTATACTAGAAGACATGAAAGAAATTAAAAATAATATATCTCATAAAAACTTGGGGTGTTACATTCTACCCCACTTAAAATGAATTTCCCCCTTGAAATTCTTCAGGCTTATAAATGGTTTACTACTTGAAAGTTTCTTTCATAGAAACCCACATCATAAAAAGGAATACTAAAACTTATCTTTAAAATAATAATGTTTGAAATGTAATAGTTACCAAAATTAACTAATCAATGGGTTTCCACATAGGATAACATAGGTGAAAATATGGATATGGAAGAGAAATCTAACCATAAAATTATGATGGAGAGTTGTAGAAGACATGGCTATGATAAATCCAATAGTCACAAAGCCATAAATTTGTGATGATCTAAGGTACCATCTGATTCATCGGATATAAGGGCATTAGGACAACATTTTTGGTTTTCAATATCATTTCCCTAAAGTTGAAGAATTTGAATTAAAAGAAATACTTACTTTATTTCGGTATAATCTCAATGTTGTTCGTGCCTTGAACAATTTCCACTTCACGTCTTAAAAAATGAAGTTGAATTTATCATTCGTGAAGTGTTAGCAGATCATGTGATAGAATGATGGGTCATTCCATATGTCTCAGACAAAAGGTTATCAAATGTTATCAAGTATACGTTAGTCCATTTATGGTGAGGTTAATCGTATATGATTCCAAAAATGGACTTATACTTCATCTATCATACCACTTAATAAAATAAAACTAGTTTCTACTAACCATAGACTTACTGTAGGCCAGAGGTAGGCGATAAAGGCTTGTCGCACCTCAGTTGTGGGTTTGATTCCCGCAACCTTGTCCGACGCGACGAGTTGTCGCCCGTCCTACGAGTTATACTTTTTTTAAATCTATATTATTATAAGATAACAAAAGTACTAGCCTTAAACAATACTATATGATATCTAACTTAATCTATTCCAATCTTTATGTTTATCCAAAATACTTCTATCCAAATCTCATAGTATAAAGATAAAAATTACTTAAAATTTCATCTACTGAGCATGTGAATACCATCATTTATCATATGATATATCTTGTTGGTCACATTCCAAACATGTGAATACTGTAATCATGTATTCTTGTGAAACATGAATTACCAAAGAACCTTAGTGAAAACATGAATGCTATCAAAAGTTAACTCTTTCCACATACCAAAATCCCAAAAAAAAATCAATATACTCGAATCATGATATCACTTTGTCCTTTTATCAGCCATGAGCTCATGAATACTATCAAACATATTATTATCTCCTTATCCCTTCATTATGCGTATATCATCTTCTTTCCAAAAAAATATCTGAATAACTTTTCATGGTTACTGGTACCATTCAAAATATACTTTCAAATACTTTAGGAAAAACAATAGTGTAGCAATCCTTAGATGTTTCTTTATTCTATAGTACCATTAAATTAACTGTACAACATAACCCTTGATAAACATACAATCATTCCACTACCTTATTAAACCATTGACCAAGATTCAACACTTCTTTCATCTGATATATCATTTGTAGTCTCCTCATCATCATCCACATAAATACTACCCATATGACCATGTTGATTCTCTTCGTGAGATTTTCCCTTAGGGAATTGGTTTGAATAATGACTATACATTCCACAATTAAAACTTCTAATCATTTTTGATGTCGTAAGAATACCATTATCCTTCTCCATGGGGTTAACTGAACCTTTTCCTTTGTACTTAGTGGATTTGTGTCTTTCTTTTCTGCACCCAAAGCATCTTTCGGTTCCTTTGAAACATTCTCCTTGATTCCTCTTCCCACATTATTTACATGAGGGAAATTGAGCTTTCTTTCCTCTATGATCATCATGAAACTCCATCTTTCTCTTATTTTCTAAGTTGGGAAACTTACCAATGTTGATATTATTGATCATATTATGAGATTTATGATTAGGCATAATAACTATGTTTGGACTTCCAAATCCTGTTTTATTTGGTTTCTCAAGAAGAATATCATTCCATTTTCCATCATATCCTCTATTATCATGAATCTTCACGTTTCCAGCCATTTTCTAAAACCCAAAAAGATTAGTGTGAGAGGCAAAAATCATGCTGGAAAAAACAACATAATAAAGGGGGAGTACCGTCAATATCTATCATCTTAGGTTAAATTCTAAGATCGTTACCATAATTCTAGGACTATAACCTATACGTATACTTATCCTTAGGGACATCCCCAGACATACCTTAAATATTTCTAGGGATTTCACTAATCTTTTCGCATCCTAGTTTCCAAAGGTTAACTAAACCTTCGCTATGATACCAACTGTAGAGACCCAAAACTTGACTTATATGGACATTACATTAATTTTTTGGAATACATAATACATGAAAAAAACAGATGCCCAAAGATCATATTAGTTTAGTTTCTTTGGAAACTCGGAACGTAATCTTCTAATCATGGTGAAAGATCTTCAACATATCCCATAAAGATCTTACCCTTTTGGGTTTCTTTCCTAAAACCTTTATTTGTATCCTGGGGAAAAGAAAACATAAAAAGGGTGAGATCAAATGCTCAGTAAGGGTAAACATAGAGAACATAAAACAATCCATAAAAATTTGAATGAAAAAACATGAACATAAAATCTAAACATCAAAATCTTGAGAAAAGACATAAATCTTGGAAGTCTGTAAGGCATATATAATAAAGGAACATCAATCATGATAAAATATCATGGGAATAAAACATGTGATTGTGGAAACCATTAAGCACATGATACGATTTCCATTGTAGACAAGGCATTGCTGCCAAGACAATCTTAGTGGACAAAGTCCCTTACTGAATCGAGTTCACTCCTCATTCTAGTCTTGTATTACTGAACTATATTAACTTACCGTTCCAGCCATTTCTATCTCATGAGATATAAATCTTAACCCAATGCATTAGAGGAAGATATAGGTCCCACTCATCTCATAATGAAACCCTTCTTATGTGTGCCAAAAAATCATAAATCATACATCATAGCATAACCCATGGAATAAAAATGGGATTCATAAACATCATTCCATCATAACATAATCCATAAAAAGACTTCATAAAACTAATTCCATTATAACACAATGAAATAAATGTGATAATAGAGATAGAAACAGAACCCTATATTATCTTATATGGATAATAATTTTGATAAAACACTTGAACTCCATTCTTGAAGAAAATATCCTTTCTACTTCAAAAACATTTTTCCTTTCTTAACATATCAAACAATTTTAAACTAAAAGAAGTTGATAAAAAATAAACTTGAAAATGTGTAAAGGAAGATTCATGGAAATAATTTCCTATGAAATCATAAAAATACATTCATTCCTTATAAGTTATAAAAACATTCTTCTCGTACTTTGGACGGAAAAGTCAAAAAGCACCTCGTAATAAAAACGACAAAAGATTCCATTCATATCTTTTACTAAAAACTAAACAATGGTTAAAATAGGATTTAAATAATTTTATATGGATAGAAATAATATTACATATTGAGGAAACATGGATGTGGATGATAAATATGCCCCAGTAAATACTGATGTATAAGCAATCTCATATAAAAATTAAGATTGCGAGATTTTCCCTTAACTTACGTCCGATATACTTCATATGTATCTGAACCTCAAGTATAATGATTTAAATAATGTAATTGACATATTAAATAATCATATTAATTGTTATTATATCATATATGGTTCACTTATGACTTTATATTACCCGTTCTTTTGTTAATTCCATGTTAAAGCAGCGTTTTGGGTAAAATCGTTTCATTTATTGTACATGTTTCGACTTGTTGTTCTTGATATTATTATTTATATCCTGATTAACTTAATTATAGAATGTAAAACTTGATTTATATATATAATATATATTCACCATACACATATATATATGATATATCGATAAATGGAATGAAATACACCGTTCATGGAGACGGTAGGCCGTACGTACGCATGAAAGATGTTTTCGTTTCCTTATTGAATTGAATGTAATTAAGTAGATGAAATATATATATATATATATATATATAAATTAATCAAGTATCATTATTATGTCATATATTTCATTATTATTCATTATATATACTTTATAATCATTCATGAATGGTTAACATGGAGAATTAATCTCATCGCGTCGTGGAGACGGTAGTCCGTATGTACGCACGAGCGATGATATCATTCCCATGATCATGGAATTGTATTGAAGTGTATGTATAATATTTCAGAATCAATATCTATTTACAATAATCATATATATATATATTTATTTACACCATTATTCCCATCCAAGTAAGGTGGTGGTCGAAAACAGATTACACCACGGCGTGGAGACGGTATTCCGTACGTACGAACGCATGGTGATTTCATTTTCCATAGGATAGATAGAAGGTGAAATAGAATTGTTTAATATTAATAAAAACATATCAGTATATAATTAATACTGATTTTATTACTTTATAATAAAACTACTAAAGAAGAGGAAGTAGAAGAAGAAAGAAACCTGAAAGAGTCGGTAGAAGAGATTACCTCTTACTCGACACACCTCCTTTAAACTTATTCATAGGAAATTTGATTTAGTCTATTGATAAGACAAAAACCTCAAGAATGTTTCTAGAGAAGTGTAGAAGATAAATTGGAAGGGGTTGGCTGAGATTCAATGCTCAAAAGGGTGTGAAGAGAAGAGGGAAGGGGTGCCCTTTTATATTGGATGAGAGGGGCACCTTTGGAAAAACTTAAAATATTATTTTATAATAAAGTCATATTCAGCTTATAATAGCTCCAAATTGATTTATTTAGAAGATAAAGTGGGGATGGGTCTAAATCCTCTCAACCGATAGGTTTTAGACAAGTTTAGGTTACTATTTTATCCTTATCATTTAGATTTAACTCTAAGTTAAAAAAGTAACTTTTACTGTGTCTTTTTGTTTTCTTACACTATATGTTAATAAACATACTATAACAAGCAAAAATAACCCCAAGTGGTTAATTATTAATATATATATATCCTTATCTATTTCATTTGGCCTATACTTAGATTTTTATGAATAAAATAACTATTAATAATATAATATTTTTTAACACTATTTTATGTCAATTTTGACACTATTTGGTATTTGATTTTTGTGAAAACCATAACATGTTTTTTTCGAAAAAAGTTAATTAAAAAAATACTAACATGTCATATTAACATATAAAAGAAGTTTAATTAATAAAAAGTATGAAATTAAATTTATTTGGGTATTTATAATATCAATTATTTAAATATTTCATTATTTAGGAAATTACTGCATCACCATTGTGTCATAAATAACATAAATTATTTTATGTCCGAAAATTATAAATAAAATACCATTAGGTAGGAAATAGTTTTATCTTTCTAATGAATTGTTATAGTCGAATTTATCTTATGTATAACCTTATATTAAAAATGTTTTAGTTATTAAACTTTGATTTAAATTATTTTAACACTTTTTTTAAATAAAATAGTAATAGATGTCCTAATCTAATACAAGTGGAACTAAATGATAGTATTATATTCATAAGGTTGTTTTTGGTATAATTATACTTATCCAATAGAATTAGGAAATGTTTTAGGGTAATAATAATATCATCTTTTACCATTAATTACCCTATTTACTTTTAACCGTGGTAAATAAAAGTAAAAAATTACTATTCACCCAAAAAAATTATCTTATTGAACCACATTTTACTCCTTGATATTATCCATGCCTCTCAGATTTTCAGAATTCCACTCACAGAAGCGGTAATATTATCTTTTATGTAAATTTTCAAATTCTCCTAGGAGGTGGGTAAAAGACGGTGAAAAGTTCAATAAATTTTTTATATATCTAAAATTATTATAAAATGACTCTAATGAATTAGATTGAACTTATATAGGTATTATGTATCAATTTTGACCTAAAATAAATTTAAATAAAATAAATAATTATTTAAATAAAAAGTCAGTTTTTAAATAGTAACCTAGTGTTTTCACTATTCATAAAAAATTGAACGTTTTCAGAAAAATACCAAAAATTCACCCTAGGGTAATTTCGATATTCAAAATCCAAAAATGAAGTCCATTTTGAAAGATAAAATTTATAAAATTTCAAAAAGTTGGTATTACTATTAATAATGGCTAGTTTATATAATATTTTAATAACATATCGTTGTTTAGTGAAACTCAGTATTGTGTACAACACACACTATTGTGGAAGGTTGTGATTGCGTGTAATGTAAGCCAAGTCAGGGTTGTATGTAGTGTAAGACTCCTTTGTTGTTGCGTATAACAAAATCCAAACATATTTCATTTATACATTGAATATATATATATATATATATACACTCAATATTGTGTAGAATAACTACTATCAAATGAACTTGAATTTGTGTGTGACACGATCCAAGAATAGTGTTGTGTATACTGGAAGCTAATACGGTGTTGCATATAGTACAAGCTAATATTTGTGTAGTGTATAATAGAAGACATCAAAGAAATTAAAAATAATATATCTCATAAAATCTCGGTGTGTTACAGATGGATTGACCAAAGAATAATTATTCTATATTTATTATAGGGATGAGGATACTACTAATGAATAGGAAATATCATCCAAAAATATGTCATTTATTTTTCTATTTATTATTTTATTGTGCAATGTTTTTTGTGTGGTTCTAGAGATGTTTGATAACTCAAATCATGACCATATTATAGATGCATTACAAGGTACATTCCTAGTTATGTTTTTCTAACAAAAAAATAGATAATTAGGTTTTCCTCGCCTTTTAAAAATGGTAGTGGATCGTTGCGCCTCTAGGTGTGTAAAATGTAGTTTTCTGGGTTCTGCCTTCTGGTGTGAAAATGGATGGTGGTTTTATTTTTTATTTGTCTAAAAACATGGTGTTTTATAACATTTTTAACTATTTATAAATGTAGAGTTAGTTCATAGTCCATTTATACACTCTTAGGTAGATATTTTTATTAGTATATTGAGCATAATTTAGTTTTAAAATACTATAAAATACTTATGCTCATCCTTTTTATTTATTATTCTTTCATACACATTTCACACTGCCAACAATAAATTTTTATGAAAAAATTATTTCAAATTATATCTCCTAAATTTTATCATTTTTTTAAATTCATCAGGTTGTTGTGTGATAGAAAATTCACATATCAATCATTTATACTACCATCTCTCTTAAAAAGACTAAATATTTGTATCAAATATTTATCTATATTTGATTAAATAATTTAATAACCATATAATTTACTCAATATTATAATGGAAAGATTATTTTATAATGTGGGCCAGGGATTTTATGAATGTGGGATTTTATATTTATTTCACTATTTCAGTAGAAAATACTATATTTAATGGAAATCATGGTTATAAGATTTTCTTAAGTACCCAATCTTTTATAATTGAACATCAATGAAATAAAATTTTAAATTTACAGATAAAAACTCTAATATAATAATGGGAGCCAATTTTAAAATAATTTTTACTTTTTCCATATATTATTATCCCCCTTCTATAGATAAAATATGGATTATTAATGAATTATTAAAATTTTTATAAATATGTAATTAAAATAATAAAGTTACATAATCCAGGATTTTGGATATTTTATTGATGTTTTGGATATAATTTAAAATAAAAAAATTTGAATCTATGAATCATGTATTAAAAATTAATTTTCAATAAATTACATGTTTCATGTTGATAATTAATTTATATTTAAACACGTAAAAATAAAAAATTATAATTTTGAAACTTTTAATGATGCAGAACTATGGGGGTGAAAAATAGTAAAGAAGTATCTACTTCAAGAACCTATTAACCTTTACAGTTTAATAATGGTTCATTAATGTTTCAGTGGACCTTAATAAATTTAGAAAATGATTCTAGTGAAAATGATGAATTAAAGAGTGCTATCGTGGGCACCCTCAAATGATTAATGTGATTTTGGGGTACTTAGGTGCAGCAGAGTGGCTGACTAAGGTCGTCTCTCAAAAGAGGAAGTGAATTTAACATATTATTAAAGGTATTCTAATAATAAAATAAAATAGAATAAAATAAAAACACTACTTTAAAGGATTGGGTTTTTTTTATAGTTTATGAATCTAGAAGAAGTTTTCTGGAAGAAGATTGTATATTTTTTTTTGTTTTTAGTTTTGAAAAAAATTTCGATTAAAATGACACAACAAGAAGATGTTTTTTTAGAAATATATTTTAAAAGGCGTAATAGATCTTACTATACCTCTTCATTCAATTATTAATCATTATCATTTAAATCAATATCCATTTAATTATGATCCTCTAATTTTTTATCCCTCGAACCCTACGAGAGTTAACTTAACCACAAAGATGAAATTACATAAACCCTAGGCTACCTTCGGAACACGCAATCGCAACACCCTTCTTTGATTTTTGTTCTAAGGTAAGCTTATGGTCAGTGGTTAATTAGAGCACATATCCATTCTTGAAATGAGGATGAATTGGTTTTAGAGATTATATTTGAACTCTACAAATTTATCCCGTATGGTCTCGTATTACCGATTAAGATCGCGCTCTCACAATTTACACAATTCCCGACCTCGCGTGTTTTGTGTTAATTGTTCAATTGCTTGCTTAGTTTCTTAAAATTTAAAAACATGATTCATGGATCATATTAATTGAATTACAATATCTGAATGATTCCAAAAAATTAAATGAAGAAGGATAGAGGTCGATCGATTACTAAAAAGAACTACTCTTCTATGGGCGGTGTAGTCATCGTGGAGACGTTTTGCATAAGAAAAGGATTGAAAGGGTAGAACCCAATCTTGTCTCCACTCTTGATTCCAACCCAATTAATAAGATTAAGAGAAGAATAATAGGGAATACCACAGAAGATTATTTGAAGAAAAATTCAATAAACAAACATGAAATAAAAGAAATACAAAGAAGAGGTGGGAGAGGAGAGCCTTTTTGGAAGAGAGGTTTTCACAAAGGCTTACTTATTACAAGAGTTGTGAGGGGATACCAGGAGAAAACCTTTCGGCCACACCTTCCCAAAGCCTCTAACATCCCTCCCAAAGAGTTAAAAATTCCTTTAAATAGAGTTTGTGAGGGCTAGGGTTACATAACATTTTATGTGTGAAATGAAAAAATCGTCCAAATATTTTATTCCAGGTTTCACCGCCTAGTTGACCTCGAAAACACGTGAATTGACCTTCTGTCTAGAAGGATGATTTGTTCAAAATCATCTCCCAGAGCTTTCCTAAAAATTTCCGCTCAAGCTGAGCCTGGATGAAGAAGATATGACTCCAATACTTAACCCATGTCCATTCTGCTGAGTCCAGCCCACTGTTGGATTAATGGCACATTTATTCCATCTGAATGCACTTTTTAGCTCTAGTTTCATGAATAGAAGTTGTAGAAAATTAAGTTAGGAACACGGTTACAAAATTGCAAATACAAATAATAAATATAAAAATATTTGTCTTCAAAATACTACAGTGCACTATAAAGGGTAAAACTAGAATTTTCACCAAATTTTCAAATGAATGATCAAATCCCAAATATTTTATAAATAAACATATTTAACACAATGTGATGAAATTATATCATTTATTATCAAAAAAATATTCAACAAAATAATGTTTTATTAACTCCCCCACACTTACCCTTTTGCACTATTGGGCAAAACCTCATATCATGTAAACATTAATATCAAATCAAAACCAATTTTAAAACACATATCCTTGAGATCAAACAATTAGATACCAAGAAACAAAAGATATCATGCCCCATAAAAAACCATTATTTCAAGTTCTTAATTTATATCATTCAATATATTTCCACTTTATTTATCCTCCCATGCACAAAACACTTACCTCGCTTGAATTTTCTCTCATCACTCAAATATCAAATTTTTTTTGCAATGTCTTTCTCATCCAAACTCATACAAGGGTCACCATAGGCTTGATAGATTCCTAAATCGCCACCCGATGTGAGTCAAGTACATATGATTATCATGAGGACTTTTCAGGGTTGTTTTGTGGCTTTCGGTTGGTAGGATTTAGATGTGAAAAATTCTGAGGCTTAATAAGGAGGGCTTGACTCTTTTTGAAGCAAAATTGCATTAATCTAATTTTTCACTTAAATATGGTATTCTCTTTAATACCCATAGTATCAATTCAGATCCGTCATCATGAAAAGTCATGAAAAGTTTACACCATTCATCATTTCAGCTTAAAAAATGTCAATCTTCTCAAACATGATTTTATTGAAAGCTCCAGATAGGCACAACTTTCCACCTCAATTAGAAGCTCCAGAAAAGGCACATATTCACTTGTCATGAATGCTCCAGAAAAGGCACAACTTTCAAAATAATGACTTTATTCAGTAGAAACCACATCTCTTAAGAATCTAATTTTCCACCCAAAGTACCACAGAATGTGGTATCACAACACAAGATAGATTCCCCCACACTTAATCTCAACTAGATTATGAAATTTCACTTCAAGAGTTGGTTGGATAGGGAAAATTGGATTGTAATGTGGCAAACATAACAGGCTGTGCATGGATTATAAGGGCTAAAAGGATTAAATATTCAATGTAGGCCATTATAAAAAATGATTCTTTGAAGTAGGGGCTTTAATACCAAACAAATGCCTCAATCATTTAAACATAAGTACCTCAAACCCTCAAATTTTTACAGGAATAAATCAAAATCTGGTTAAATCAAGCATGGTTTGGTTATCTCAAGAAGTCAGGTGAATGTAAAGAATATGAAAATAATGGTTTAGAAGCCTCACATGAAAGTGATTTCAAATATAAAGACAGTGAGATGTGGCATGGGATTCAAAATTCGGTGTACTTTCTATGAAATTACTAAATATTTGAACTTGAAACAAAGTCATTTTCAACATTCATTTAAGCTTAGTTTCAAAGGATAAATTGTTTCACTCATCGATTTGCATTTCAAAATTGTAATGAGAATCATTTCAGCTCAAAAATTTCAAAAACACAAAGAAAATTGAAAAAATAAACACACCAAATTTGAAAAAAAAACACACAATTTTTTTGTTTTGTTTTTTTAAAGGAAAACAATTGAAATTACTAAACTAAAAGGTTCCCTCCCCCACACTTAAAATATTGAATTTTCCTAAATGTGATCCCATGAGATGATATATGCACATGAAATGAACAATTTTTAAATATGAAAAATAATATAAAAGTGAAAGGGTTAGGAACAGCCTGATGTGATCAAGTGATGATGGGGTCATGCAGTGTGATAAAATCCACTGCATCAGTAGGAAGTCCCTCAATGTATCTCTTCAAACATTTCCCATTGACTGTAAAGCTCCTTCCAGTGTCCTCTTGTGTGATCTCCACTGCACCCTAAGGAAAAACATTAGATACAATATTAGGACCTAACCATCTGGAACGCAACTTACCAGGCATCAGCTTGAGTCGTGAACTATAGAGAAGGACTTTCTCTCCAACATGAAACTCCCTTTGTTGGATCATTTTGTCATGAGATGCTTTTGATCTTTCCTTATAGAGCCTTCAGTTCTCATATGATGACAATCGAATATCCTCAAGCTCTTAAATTTTCAACTTCCTTTGAATTCAAGCTTGGGCCAAATCCATGTTGCATTTCTTTATATCCCAATATGCCCGATGCTTGACTTCCACTAGGAGATGACATGCCTTCCCAAAAACAATCCTAAATGGGGACATACCAATGGGTGTCTTGTATGCTGTCTTATAAGCCCACAATGCATCATCCAAGTGCTTTCTACAATCCTTTTTATTTGGCTGCACGATTTTCTATAATATTTGTTTCAGCTCACGATTTGAAACCTCAGCCTGGCCATTTGTTTGGGGGTGGTATGGTGTTGATGTTTTGTGTTTCACCCCATACTTCCGAAGGAGTGAAACAAAATTCCTATTGAAAAAGTGTGTCCCTTGGTCACTGATGATGACCTTTGGTACTCCAAACCTGCAAAACATCTGTGCTATGACAAAGTCCACAACAACATGAGAATCGTCAGTCCTGGTGGCCTTGGCCTCCACCCATTTACTCACATAATCAACAGAAACCAAAATATACAAAAATACAAATGAACTAGGAAAAGGACACATAAAATAAATGCCCCATACATCAAAAATCTCACAAAATAGTATGGGTTTTTGGGGCATCTCATGTCTCCTAGAAATGTTCCCAGTGTGTTGGAAACGAGAGCATGACATACAAAACACATGGGCATCATGGAATAAACTAGGCCAATATAATCCAGAGTCCAAAACATTCCTAGCTGTCCGTTGGGGTCCAAAGTGTCCACGAAAAGCAAGTGTATGATAGAAATTCAAAACAGACTCAAACTCATGATCGGGAACACACCTCCTAATGATTTGGTCACTACACATGCACCATAAGTATGGATCATCCCAAACATAAAATCTTGAATCACTCTTTAATTTTTGGACTTGATGTTTCTTTAAATTTTCATGGATTTTAGAGGCAACAAGGTAGTTAACTAAATCTGCATACCAAGGATGCATACCTGAGATGGAATAAAGATGCTCATCGGGGAAAGTGTCTCGAAGTGGTACCTAGGCCAAGGTTTCATCCTCTAGTGTGTGAGTAAGCCTAATAATGTGTTCTGCCACCAAATTCTCTGAACCCTTCTTGTCCTTCATCTTGATGTAAAACTCTTTAAGAAAGGGCATCCAACGGATAAGTCATGGCTTTGCATCTGGATTCTTTAAGAGGTACCTCAAAGCTGCATGGTCAGAAAAAAAAACTACTTTAGAGCCCAATAAATATGAACAGAATTTATCTAAAGCAAATATGACAACAAGAAACTTCTTTTCTGTGGTAGTGTAGTTTGATTGGGATGAATCCAATGTCCTTGATTCATAGGCAATCACATGTGAACGTCCCTCCACCCTCTGAGATAAGACCGCTCCAACCGCGAAGTTGGAGGCGTCACACATAAGCTCAAAAGGAATCTCCCACCGTGGGGGCTGTATGATAGGTGGAGCGGTTAGAAAATTATTTAGATCATCAAAGGAAGTCCTACAAGAATCATCAAACACAAAATCAGAATCTTTTTAAATTAATCGTGACATAGGAAGAGCGATCTTACTAAAATCTTTGATGAAGCACCGATAAAATCCTGCATGTCCAAGGAATGATCGAACATCACACACACATGTAGGATATGGCAGGGATGAAATAATTTCTACCTTAGATTTATCAACTTCAATGCCATGTTGTGAGACTATATGACCTAAGAAAATTCCATGCTCTACCATAAAATGACACTTTTCAAAGTTCAGGACCATATTCTTCTCAATACAACGATTCAACACCTTTCCCAAACTACTTAGACATTCATCAAATGAATACCCATACACTGTAAAATCATCCATAAATACCTCCATGAAAGTCTCAATAAAATCAGAAAAAATACTCACCATGCATCTCTGGAAGGTACATGGGGCATTGCAAAGTCCAAATGGCATCCTTCAGTAAGAAAAGGTACCGAATGGGCAGGTGAATGTCGTCTTCTCCTGGTCCACTGGAGCTATAGGAACCTGAAAATATCTAGAAAATCCATCCAAGAAACAATAGTGTGTCTTCCCAGCTAGTCTCTCAAGCATCTGATCAATAAACGGGAGGGGGAAATGGTCCTTGCGAGTGGAATGATTTAGTCTCCTATAATCAATACACACACGCCAACTGTTTTTCACCCTCAGTGGAACTAACTCATATTTCTCATTTTTAACAACAGTAACACCACACTTCTTAGGCACAACCTGAATTGGACTTACCCATTGAGAATCTGAAATGGGAATAATTATACCTGCCTCGAGCAATTTCTCAACTTCTTTTTTAGAAACTTCCAGGAGGGTGGGATTGAGTCTCCTTTGTGGCTGTCTCACCGGTTTAGCCCCATCATCCAAGAGAATCCTATGCTTTCAAATGGAGGGGATAATACCAGTTATGTCTTCCAATGTCCAACCAATTGCCCTAATGTTATCTCTTAATAGATTCAAAAGTTTTTCTTCATGTTCAAAATAGAGATTGTTAGCAGTGATAATAGGTAATCTATCACCGCTCAACAAGTATGCATATTTACGATTTGGGGGCAATGGATTGAGTTCCAATGTAGGGGGTGATGTTTGGATGGAGAAATTGATGCAAAAGACATATCTGCACAATGATCATCAGTATCAGAACAGAAATCATCATAATCAGAGAATAAAGCACCAAATCCATCAGTATACTCAATAGCCATGTCATAATCAAAGTTCACATGATCAAGATCAGAATATGAATCCATTTCAAAATCAAATCTTAGAGAGTCTTGTTCATTAGAAACAGGTGTGGAAGTTCTCTTAGACATTCAACTAGAACCAATACTCATAATCTCCCTAAGCATAGGACAATCAAAATCCATGGAGTTTTTACTTGGTGGTTCAAAATGGGAGATAACAAAAGCAGAATGGTCCTTAGAGGGGTACTTCATGGAATCCATAACATTAAATATCACAACTTCATCCCCAAATTCCATGGAAAGTGTACCCTCATTTACATTTATGATAGTTTTTTCAGTTTTGAGGAAGGGCCTACCTAAGATAATGGGGGCATTAGAACTTACCTGATCATCCTCCATGTTAAGAACATAGAAATCCGCTGGAAAGATCATGTCTCTTACCCGGAAAAGTACATCCTCAAGAACTCCTGATGGATATGCCATATCTCTATTCTCGAATCGCACCACTACTCTCATCGGATTCAACTCAACAACCTATAAAGAATAGAATACAGAGTGAGGCATCACATTTTTTGAAGCTCCTAAATCACAAAGAGAATCAGAGAAGTGCAACTCCCCTATGGTACATGGGATGGTGAATATCCCAGGATCCTTGCAATTTGTTGGCATTTCTAGAGTTAGTGTAATGAGTGTTGAGACATTCCTTCCAAGGTTGATCCTCTCATTTCCCTTGAGCCCTCATTGATTGGTACAAAGTTTATTTAAGAATTTCACATACCTTGGAATTTTCTTAATGGCTTCAAGTAGAGGAATTTTGATCTCCACACTATTGAATGTGTCCAAATACTCCTTTTTCATTGCTTCTTCAGCCATCTTCTTGGTTTGAACAACCCTGTTGGGAAAAGTAAGGGGTTTATGAGGAACATCATCAATCTTTTTCTTACCTTTATCTTTCTCCTTGGATTTCTCATCAGTCGGTATGGAATGCGGCTGCTCCGGAGTTGAGGTGAATCCCGATGGAATGGTAGGTACAGATGTATCGTTCATTTGCTTCCCACTTCTCAATGTGATGGCACTGACATTCCCCTTTGGATTTGGAGTGGGTTGGGAAGGTATATTTCCAGAATTATTACTCACAAGTTCATGGAGGGCGGTGGCAATCTGGCTCATTTGAGTCTTCAACTCCCTCAGCTCTGAACTTTGACTCTTCATCTCATTCTGTTGATTAAGAACAATTTGCTTCAAAAGATCATTAGTATTAGAATCTACCTTTGGTGGAGGATTCCCTTGTTGCTGACTTGTTTATGTTTGAGCTTCGAATCTCCTTTGGGGTTGTTGGAAACCCTGTTGGTAAGTTGGAGGCTGCTGGAAGTTTGGTTGAAAAGGGGGACTTTTTTGTTGACCAGAGCCATACCTCATGTCTGGTTGATCTTTCCATCCATGGTTGTATGTTGGAGCAAATGAATCAAACTTATGTTGGGGATATGGTTGTTTTTGCTGCTGAAATGGTCTCCCTGGGAATACTGCTGCACAGTCCTCTGTCTCTTGTAGTTGTGGGAAATAGTCAGTTGGATGAATTGTCTCAGTGAAAATGCCACAAGGACTTGAAGGAGTGGGTTGGGATGTCTTTTGAGCCAAAGCAATCTACCTCACCATAGTGGTCAATTATTATAACTTGGTATCAATCAAATGACTCTCAAGAAAAGAAGGAATTACCTGATGTACTCCCCTGATATGTGGTGTACCTCGATCACCAAATTTTTGGGAGTTTTGTGCCATCTTGTCGATCAATACACATGCGGCTACTGGTGTCCTGTCCACTAATGCCCCTCCTACTACAACGTCCACCATGATCCTCTCCATAGGTGCGAGTCCTTCATAGAAGTACTAAATGAGGTGTTTCTCACTGATTTGGTGATGTGGACAGCTTGCACACAATATCTTGAATCTCTCCCAATAATCATACATTGACTCCCCTTGGGCTTTTTTGATCCCCGATATCTCCTTTCGAATGGATTTGGTCCTTGATGCTGGAAAAAATCTCTCCAAGAAAAGACGTTTTAAATCGTTCCAACAAGTCACATCCTTGGGTTGTAAATAATACATCCAATCTTTCACAGCTCCATCAAGTGAGAATGGGAATGCTCAAAGTTTAATTTGATCTTCAGAGACATTTCTAGGTTTTAGGGTTGAGAAAATCACATTAAATTCCTAAAGGTGTTTATTGGAATCCTCACCAGATAAGCCATGAAACTTTGGAAGAAGGTGAATTAATCCAGATTTCATTTCAAAGTCCGTTTCGAGTTTTGGGTATGCAATACAATTTGGTTGATAGTTAATATCTGGTGCAACCAATTCTAGAAGGGTTATATTAAGTTCATTTTCATTATTTCCAGCCATTGGTTCCGCTTTTATGTTTGAATTTGAATTGCTTCCAATTTCAATGTTTCCAGAAGAGAGCAATTCACCAACTGGTTGAATATTGAAACTTCCCGTAGACTGAGAATGTCTGATTTGAGCCCTAAGGATACGTTCAATCTTAGGGTCAAGATCTAAGAGATCTTCGGGATTAGTTCATGTCATAAATCAAATAAAAATGAAAATAAAGAAAGTGGACCACAGTAAAATAAAAATGAGAAGTTTGAGTTGATGGTCCAAAAAGAAAAGAAGAGGATGAAAAAAAATGAAAACTTGAGAAAGGGGAAAGATGAAAGAGAGGGGTGAAGAAAAAAATAAAATGAAAAATAAAAGAAATACCTCTAAATGGTTGAATAAATTACTTGCCTCCCCGGAAATCGAGGCAATTTGAAAGAGCACTGTAGTGGGCGCCCTCAAATGATTAATGTGATTTTGGGGTACTTAGGTGCAACAGAGTGGCTGACCAAGGTCGTCTCTCAAAAGAGGAAGTGAATTTAACAACTTATTAAAGGTATTATAAAAATAAAATAAAAGAGAATCAAATAAAAACACTACTTTAAAGGATTGGTTCTTTTTATAGTTTATGAATCTAGAAGAAATTTGATGGAAGAAGATTGTATATTTTTTTTGTTTTTAGTTTTGAAATAAATTTCGGATAAAATGACACAACAAGAAGATGTTTTTTTAGAAATCTATTTTAAAAGGCGTAATCGATCTAACTCTACCTCTTCATTAAATTATTAATCATTATAATTTAAATCAATATCCACTTAATTATGATCCTCTAATTTGTTATCCCTCGAAACCTACGAGAGTTAACTTAACCACAAAGATGAAATTACTTAAACCCTAGGCTAGCTTCGGAACACATAATCGCAGCACCTTGCTTTGATTGTTGTTTTAAGGTGAGATTATGGTCAGTGGTTAATTAGAGAACATATCCATTCTGAAAATGAGGATGAATTGTGTTTAGGGATTATATTTCAACTCTACAAATTTATCCCGTATGGTCTTGTATTACAGATTAAGATTGCGCTCTCATAATTTACACAATTCCTGACCTCGCGTGTTTTGTGTCAATTATTCAATTTCTTGATTAGTTTCTTACAATTTAAAAACACAATTAATGGATCATATTAAGTGAATTATAGTAGCTCAATGATTCAAAACAATTAAATGAATAAGGATAGTGGTCGATCAATTACTAAAAAGAACTACTCTTCCATGGGCGGTGTAGTCATCGTGGAGACATTTTGCATAGGCAATGGATTGAAAGGATAGAACCCAATCTTGTCTCCACTCTTGATTAAAACCCAATTAAGAAGATTAATAGAAGAATAAGAGTGAATAACATAGAATATTATTTGAAGAAAAATTCAATAAACAAACATGAAATAAAATAAATAAAAAGAAGAGGTGGGAGAGGAGAGCCTTTTTGGAAGAGAGGTTTGTACAAAGGCTTACTTATTCCAAGAGTTGTGAGGGGCTCCCAAGAGAAAAAATTTCGGCCAAACCTTCCCAAAGCCTCTACCAGACCTCCCAAAGAGTTAAAACTCCCTTTAAATAGAGTTTGTGAGGGGTAGGTTTACATAACTTTTTAAGTGTGAAATGAAAAACTCGGCCAAATATTTTATTCCAGATTTCACCACCTAGTTGACCTCCAAAACGCGTGAATTGACTGGAATTATAGAAGGATGATTTGTTTCAAATCATGTCCCCGAGCGTTTCTCAAACTTTGGGCTCAATTGAAGCCCGGATGAAGAAGATATGGCCCAAATATAGAACCCATGTCCATTCTACCGAGTCCAGCCCACCATTGGATTAATGGCACATATACTCCATCCAAAAGAACGTTTTAGATCTAGTGTCCTTCATGAAAGTTCTATAAAATTAATTTAGGAACACTTTTAAAAAATTTCAATTTCCAATAATAAATATAAAAATATTTATCTTTGAAATACTACAGTGCACTATAAAGGGTAAAACAGGAATTTTCACCAAATTTTCAAATGAATGATCAAATCCCAAATATTTTATAAATAAACATATTTAACACAATGTGAGGAAATTATATCATTTATTATCAATAAAATATTCAAAAAAATAATGTTTTATCAATGCATTTAAACTACAAACATTATACATTAATAAAAAGTTCTCATACCATTCATTGATCAATTCTTCAAATATGAATAAGTCACAAATACACAATGTAAATGTAAAGGGAACCTTCAAGAAAACTTTTATCATGTCATATTTATTATTGTCTAACTATTTTTAATATTTAAATGGTCAAAGTGAAGACATAATGGTCATTTTTTAGATTTTGAAACATAACATTTTCTTGTGTAAAATAGATTAGCAGTACATTTTTGGGTGTTTATTATTAAAATGTATATGTATATTTATAGATTAGAGAAAACCACTAATTTTTGGAATAAAAAATAATTTATTTTAAGGGGAATTATGGATCTCATAAAAATTATTGTGGATAACTTTAAGAAGTCTCAAAATCAAAATATGGATCACTAATTGTATCACTTTTCATTATGAGGAACACTTTTAGACAGACACGATTCATCAAGTATAGAAAGATAGTGAATTATGGTAACCTATTTAGGTAGGTGTTTGACTCAAAAGACCATAACTATATTCCATCATATGAATTTATGAATATCATTTTACATCACTAAAAATTGAATGACTTTGGAATTATCCATCAAAGGATATAATGCATAAATAGACTTCTTCCACTAAAGGAATTTTAAGAAATATGGTTTGAGCTATATCCTCAAGAATATGACTCTTTTTGAAACATTGTAATTTCATTCTATGGGAGAGAATACCATGTACCTGTGAAAGATGAACATACCTAGAGTCAACAATACCATTTATATGAACAGACTGTTAATGTATGAAACCATTGTATGGAAGGAATATCTTTATCAAGTATACATATCAAAATCCGGTTTGAAACATTTTATATTTCCATATGGATGTAATAAATTAAAGAAGGAAACCATGGATAGTGGGTGCTATAATATATATTGGATTTTGTTTTGAATAAAGATATATACGTCCAAAATATTATTCTTTATACTGGACTATATACTAGATATGGAATTATCTTTTGATTGATGAGATATTTTAAATAATTAGAAAAGAATAAGAATATCATTTTGATTGATATTTTAGTCATGCAATAAATAGTTAGATTGAATACAATTATTTTTATGTGGATTATTTATTATGTGATAATTAAAGATATTTAAGCCACTATGGAAAACAAATAAGATCATTAATTACCTAAACATTATAATTTCAATATATTCATATTTTAATTGCCAATATCCATAATTTTAGGATATTTTTGGGCTACAAAAGAACAAAATATGTTCATCACTATAATTATTAATTTTATCTCTATTTATTCTCTTACATTGCATTTCATAATGTTTCACTTGGGGAATATTTTGTTTTATATAAGTTGTGGATGGATGATTGATCAATGATTGAATTAAGGACAATGGTACCAATGGGTTGGTTAAATATGTGTTGTACTGAACATTTATTATAATGCATAACTAGACATACTAATGAGTGGGTGGGTAATATGAGGTCTTATCTATTCATATATTTTAGTTATTAGAGTGATTTTTAATAATAAATAATGATAGTGTGTATGGGATAGATATTTTTGTCCTAAAATTTATTATTTTCATTAATTTCACTTCTCCAATATATTTTCATTCATATAATTTCAACATCCATTTCCCATTATGTTTAAATATTTATAAAAATATATTATTATGTGTCATGAAAATGATTATGTATTTTATTCCTCTACAAAGTGACCAATAATGATCATCCATATCTGTATTATAGGTTTCTGATAATTTACATATTAATCCAAAGGCTTGTGGTTTCCTTTGAGTCACTAGAATAATTTCATAAGAGGAATAATAACTATTTTTTTGTAATAATTAGTTAACGATTTCACAATTATTTTTATTCATTTTATTATTTTGATATGATTTACAATATTGGTTTGATTTATATATGTAATCCATTACCTTATATTGTACTACCATTATTATTCCAATAATAATTATGTAGCAATTTTATTACTGTGGTCAAACAGTAACTCAATATCTATATAGGTCAACAATTTTTACCACAAGTACAAAAAGAAAAATAAGAGAAAACACTCATCATGGATGAATAAAAGAATCTACTTTGTTAATCCATATTCAAATTTTAAAATCCTATGGAACATGAAGAATAAGAAGAAAAATGGATGGAATTCCATCCTGATGATGAGGTAGATATTCCAAAACACGAAACTCTCATATACTCAATCCTGAAGGTGGAAGAAGATATTGATAAAGAGGAATATATACTATAACTTACTCATAGAAATAACCCCCACCCAGTTTACATGAATTTTTAAGAGGAATATGATTATAAAATTTATTAGAGAAATTTCTCATTTCATAAAACAATATTATTATGAACTTATTGAAATATACATAAAACTATATTATGTTTAATTTTTTACCTCTAATTCACTATATATCTGTAATTAATTGGATTAAAATCACATGGATTGACTAAATGTGATATGTTTTCACGAAATGAAGGATTCCCCACTACATTTCCTATATAAACTAGACTAATTAATTGAGGTAGTTCACAAGGAGAATGAATTACATGATGAAACTAAAAAGAAATAATACATTAATTAAAATATTTTTTATTCACAATTTATTCATATTACCTTAAAATGTTAACTTTCATGTATTGTAATTAATGGTTCATACAAAATATTTCAAATATTATATAATAAAAAAACGTAGGGTTTTTGTGAGAAATGTAACACCCCAAGACATTAAAATATTTTCATTTTGGAATAAATTTAATTCTATTCCTATAGTTATTTTATGGAAAAAGTTAATCTTACAAAAAATGGAATAATATGATTATCTTCGGTTATATGAAACACTATGTTGGACATTACTTAGTTTCTTTGATAGCTTGTATTACATGCAATACTGAGTTTTACTAAAATATATTATAGTATTGATATTATTATATAATATGATACATATCATATAGACATTGAAATTAAATGTATAAAAAGATTAAATATACTTGTAAAATATTTTTTATATATTTTTATTTAAATCATTGGTGACTAATTTATTAGAAATTAATATATAAACAATTATAGTGTAAATATATTTACCAAAAAATTATGTTACAAAAGTGTTTTATCATAAATAAATAAATTAATAATTGTTTGGGATGAGATAAAGTAAATTTAAATATTATATATTCAATAATTATATAAATTCATTAAATTGTTTTTATAGTAATATGACAATAATGAATCCAATTTAATGCATAAAAATCTATATTTGTCTAAAGGCAGTTTTACCGCCTTTTAATGTGCACCTATTCTGAAAATAAATTATGGAAATACTATAAATTATATATTAAAAAATAATAATCATTTTTTAAATCATAATTTTTAAATTATTTTAAGTTCATGTTTTAGTATTTTTCTATGGTGTTTCATTTTTTGATAAATAGTAAAGCATATTTAATTTTAAAGGAAAACCGACTTTCAT
The DNA here is from genome assembly GCA_963277665.1 of Viscum album. Taxonomy (NCBI): domain Eukaryota; kingdom Viridiplantae; phylum Streptophyta; class Magnoliopsida; order Santalales; family Viscaceae; genus Viscum; species Viscum album. The sequence goes on along the minus strand of OY728125.1, from coordinate 642,622,675 downwards.
TATTAATAATTTATAATTTCAATTTTTTTAAATTTTTTATAAAATATTTTTAGATTAAATATACATATATTAATAATTTTTTTGAAATTTTAATTATTTTGATATTGAATTTATATATCAAAACTGAATAAAGATTTGAACATTTCCACTTTAAAACCCCATTTTCTCCTCCTATCTATAGGATTGATGTAAAATCAATATATTCTACATCTATTATTTTAATTTGGGAAAATGGATTATATATTTTGTTTCATAATAATTTATTATTTCTAGAATATTAATATTAGTTTTTGACCAAAAATATTAGTGAATTCAATTAAAATTAATTACAATGATTAAGGTCTAATTGTGTTTACTTAGTGGTTAAACATCATTCTTATAAAAAACTATGACCCATAAAATTGTCTTAATCCTATATAAAGGAATAATTTATAACATATATTCTGTTTTCTTCTATTTTTTCTTATTTATATTATAATATTTAAGGGCTACATTATATATTTTGTTTCATAATAATTTATTATTTCTAGAAAATTATTCTTAGTTTTTTACCAAAAATATTAGTGAATGCAATTAAAATTAATTATAACGATTAAGGTTGAATTGTGTATAATTAGTGGTTAAACATCATTCTTATAGAAAACTATGACCCATAAAATTGTCTTAAACCTTTAGAGAGGAATAATTTATAACATATATTCTATTTTATTCTAATTTTGTCTTTATTTGTATTATAATATCTAAGGGATACATCATAATAGTGTTTACCTTTTTGGTATTTACATGATCTACTATAACCTTCCATATAAAAGGGAACTCACTCTCTCCAATTCCTCACACCTCTCAAGAGTTATGAATCATAACCAACCTATCCAAATAATATCCCAACATACCTACCCCAATTATACAATCCTCACTTTTTGTATAAATACAATTGACAATGTATTTCATTTTAAACCAAATGGAGTAACCCGAAAAATTGGTAATACTCTATAAGGAACATATTATTTTTATTTCTTTATCCACCCTTTAAATTATGTTTATATAAATAGTGTATTAAAAAATTAGTATAATAAATACACATAGATTTGTTTATATAAATGTTATGACCTACACCTATACACACATCCATCAGATGAGATATAGAATTATCATTTTTGTGTATGACATACTACCGCCTTGTGAACCAATGTCCTTCATTCGTCTATTTCGTACTTTCATGGTGTGGAAAAATTATTTATTTAAAAATTATATATGATATATATTATTTTTTGTGACTTTTTATATATAATGTAATTATTATATAAAACATTCCTTTAGGCTTTACATTTTCTTCGAATACAATAACATTGTTTGTGGATGCGTGGACTACCCCCCTTAAAGTGATGTGATTTGTTTACACATTATATGGAATGTATTAAGAATTTATTTAATAGAAAAATATTATTTATATTAATAAAACATCATAATGTAATTATAATATAATTTTGTATATCATTTATATTTCATTGTTTTAATACAACAATAAAATGGATATATCATTCATACGTACGTATGACCTAATGTATTCATGAACAATGTATTTCATTTCCAATCAATAAATGATTTGGATTAAAATTAATAAATTTATCATATATATATATATATATATATTATTTACTACAAATTTACAATTTTGGAGATGATAAAATCATGATCTATGTAATTGTAATTACAAATAACTAGTCAAAACATACTCTAAAAACAAGAAAACTAAAACCACAGACAATGAAAATAATGAATGATTATTAAAAAATGGGTAATGATATACTATAAAATAATAATATATGATAATATATATATTAATATAGTTATATTATAATTATTTAATGTTATTAAAACTATTATACATGATGTTAAAGTGAATTCTACCAAAATGGATTGTAAGGTAAGAGATTTCATCTTAATTTACATTCTATTGGGTATTATTTTTTGTTATTCATAAATTAACATTAATGTGGATTATATATTTCCCCATTTTCATTTAATATAACTATTTACACTTAAATAATATAATTTTATGTTTTAATTTTTATTATATCACCCAATGAGTTTGAGATGAAAATTATAAAAAGGTAAAAGTAATATTTACAATATCACATTCTTTTGTGATTATTAACATTTTCATGAAACAATAACATTATTTTAATAATTTATCATTGGGAATTACTTTTTATTTAGACATCTACATCCTTGGGTGTTGGATATTATTATTTCCTAAATTATATACCACTATTTAAAAAGGTATTTTCATTGACAGTTAATTGATTATCTAGGAAATGTTGAAAAATCTATATTCGTTAATCAATACATATATTTGATAAGTTCTATTATTTATTAATTTAATTTTTCAATCGATATATAAGGAATTATTTGGACTTTATGTGATGGGTGGGTCCTATAATTTTTATATAACCTCGAGGCATCAACATGTTCTAATGAGAAAAATTAGTATAAAAAATTAAATGGGTTTCTACATGTAGTTTTAAACCTTATTATAAATGTCCATAACAATATAGGTTTTCTTATGCCTCTGTAAAGAAATCCAATATTCAAGCACTATACTCACTAAACATTATGATATTATTTTTATCTATCCATGATAATTTCATAATGAAAAAAAATTTATTGATGAATTTCACTCTCATCTTATTTATTTAAATGGCATATGTATTACATTATTTACCATTCCATATTGATTATACCTTATTCAATTATTGAAATGGAATGTGTGTTCAATTATTTATAACTCCATATTAAGTATTCCAAGTAATTCATTATTACATTTTATGTACCTTACATCGAGTGAGAATTTTATATTACTATTTTTTGGATTCCATTACCCATGATGTGAAGATGAATTCATGGAATGACTTTTAAGGATGATGAGCTTTTATTTTTGGTATGATTTATTTTCTTTTCCAATTCTAATATGGGTATCATGTATTTAATTTAGTTTTCCAAAACTTATTAGATATTCAACACTTTTATATTTTATTACTTGCTCTAAGAAAATTTAATAAATTAAGGCATGGGATCCTAGCTTTTGGGGTAATAGAATTATAGTTTGTATTAGATAAAATTGAGTAGAAACCTTGGAAACTAGATTTATAATAACATTGTTTTTAAAACATAACCCTATGTAAATCCTTCAGTAATATTATTGAATAAATTCCCAAAAAACATGTTTATGATTATGAGAAAACATACACACACAAATTTTAATTTTTGATAAGTGTTCCACTAGTTTTGGGATTTAACATTATGTTACATAGTGTTATTATATAATTTATGGTATTCCATTTATAAGAAATCCCACCCTGAAAGTAGAAGTGTATTAATAATCATGGATAATGTAGAGGTTTCCCTTCAAAGAAATCTAATATATCTGGTAATGGAACTAAGCATGTTATGGATATATTTTGGAAGCATAATTAGGTTATGACAAGTAAAATTTCACCAATGGAGGAACCCATTACAAAATAATATTCCCCAATGTTAGATTGCTTTATGTGACATGGCCCCCCATCATTTAGTAGGACTACCAATCCAATGGAAGATGATAAATAAATTAAATAATTTGAGAATATATTTGTGGAATTAGGCTATGGTGAAGGTGAAATGGTCACACTTGTAGTGTATTGTCTCAATAAAGATATTGATTAATGTTGGTCATTGATCCAGAATAATATGGTGTAAGAGGAAGTTAAATTCATGGAATGAAAATCACTTACACATTCTTTGACAAATATTCCTCATGTATGAAACAAAATTAATGAAAATAACATTCTTTTGTTTAAAGAAAAATGTTGAAGAAAGTGTTGAGGAGTATGAATCTACCATTTCAATTCTATAAAGGTATTAGATATATTTTAAATGCAACATTAAAAAAAATATTGAAAATTCCTATAAAGGGCTTATGATAATTTTCCAAAGGGTGCTGGTGTCTCAAAATATTTCTTCAAACTATGAAATAGTATTTAGTAATATCACAGAAAGAATTATCCTAATCTCACTGATTAAAATGGATAAAAGAGAAGAAGAAGAAGGAAGAGGAAACAAAGATAAAGGAAATAAAAGAAATAAGTATTTTAAAACACATGATAATGTTGAATGAATCACCCTCGGAAATTCTTAAAGGGATTAGGAGATTTCGATAAGTGTAAATATAAAAAAAAATTGTTATTGGAAGGAAATGAAATAAATTTCCAATGATCAATTATTTAACTATAATAAGGTCAAGATCTATGGAGATGAATCTATCATGATTAAATGGAACAATCATCTGAAGATGCTAAGAGATCAAGGTCAATATTTTACTATCGAGATAGCTATAGTTGAATGACAAATTTTCTCAAACATTTTGATGCTTGAGTATTGTTGTAAAAATATTTTATCTATGTTATAATCATTTTGGAAATTATGTAATGTATATTTATCATATTTTATTAATTTTTCATTAAGTATTTGAAGGCATGTTTTTAATAGTACTGACGAATACGAAAGATGATTTAGTGGAATGTTGATCTTTATATAAAAACATATGATTGATGGAAATGTAACCATTAATATTTTCCATATTTTGAGATAATGATATTTGGATACTAATATAATTGACATGGATAATATAAATTGGATACTACTTTCTACCTTCTAAAAGATTTTAATGTATTAAAACATATTATTTGGTAAAGGAAAACCATATATTAAATTGTTTAATTTTATTATTGGATGAGGTTTTAGAGGTTTATATTTTTGATCACCATATAATGAAACATGTGTTGATAGATGAAGTAGAAATATTTCAATGAATAACCAAAGAAAAATATTTTACTTTTATATAGAAACATATCAAGTAATTATATTTAGTTACATTTATATATAGTAAAATAATTCCTTAACTCTAGTAAGATGGTTCTTGAAAAAAATTGATTTCAAATTATCATTATTTTTGATGAATCAATGAACCTTTTAACACCTCCAGTTTATGGATTCTTGGACAACCACATTCTCAAGTACATGTTCTGTATCATGCTCTAACATAACATTAAAATTAGATTTCTATTCCACATCAATGTATTTACTAATGATCTTCGATTTGAAATGTTAGTTTTGTGGTGACCATCACATTTTCTTTAAATATTTTTAAGAATATGTGTTATTAAACCTTCTTACAATAAGTGGTTGTAAACAATAGTATTTCAAATTATTTAACCCTTAATTACTAAGTTGATGTTTGAATTGTGAGGATGCAATTTTTTAAAGGTGGAAAGAATGTAACACCCATAGTTTATAAAGTATTATCCCTTTAGAATAAATTTAAATTTTTTCTTCAATTAATTATATGAAACACCAAGATAATATTACACTATAAAAATAATGACATAAAGTATAGATACATGAAATAATATGTTGGCCTGTGTTACGCAAAAAACCAATTTTCATTAATATCTTGGGTTACACGCAAGATCATGTTTTATAAAACGACAATATACTTTTAAGAATAATATTTAATATGATAATTAACAACTAGACATTGTATAGTAATTTATAAAAATATTAAATATATTTGTATAATATTTTTTTAAATATTTTTATATAATTATTTGGGGACTAATTAATTATAAATGAATATATAATCCAATTGTATAGAAACGTTTTTACAAAAAAATAGGTTTTTTACGTAAATGAATTTTATTTAAAAAAATTAATTATTTAAAATTGGGGGATGAGAATATTAAAATTTAAATATTATATATTCAATAAATTATTTTTTACATTCATCAACATGTTTTGACATGCATATGATAATATTGAATATGATTTCTGGCATGAAAAGCTATATTTTTCTAAAGAGATTTTTCAGCTTTTAATGGACTAACTATTTTAAAACTAAATTGGGGAAATTTAATAAATTCTAGATGAAGAAATAAATTTAATTATTTAATGATGTTTTTTAAAATTATAATATGTTGATTTATTATTTTAAAGCTTTTTAGTTTTGTGTTGTTTTTTTGATAAATAGTGAAAAATATTTATTTTTAATTTAAAACTGACTACTTCATCTTTATAATTAATATATTTATGTAATATTTTAAATTTTATTGTTTTTTTATAAATTATACATGTTTTTATATAATTGATGTTATAATAATCTCTTTTATATTGAAATTAGATACAAAAACTTTGTGAACATTTATAACATTTTTATTTAAAAACCCCCTATAACGTCTCGTTTGTGAGATTAATTTTAAATTTATTTTTACCACTAATATGATTTCTATTTTCGAAAAAGTATTACATATATGGTATCATATTAAATTATAATATCTATCAAATTCACCCTAGTTTTTGAGAAAATAAATTATTGAATGAAATTACAATTAATAATTACAATTAGGGTAGTAATTTATTTACATATTGGCTAAAAATTAATATTAATGGACCTGGTGATCTATAAACATATTAGTAACCAATTGGATGAAAAAATTACTTATATAAACTCATTTGGTTTTAATTTGGTCATTATTGTACTTATATTAGGTAAGGGATACCTCCCAGTAGTGTTTACATTTTTTGTACTTACAGGTTTTCCACTCACCTCCTCTATAAAAAGAAAGTCACTCTCCCTCATTCCTAACACATTTAAAGAATTTTGGATTTTCCCAAACCAACTCGAATAATACACCAAAATACCCATATTATCTTATAACCCTCAGTTTCACAATAAATTCAACCACAGAATATTTGTTTTGTAAAACAAAAGGAGTTACATGAAAAAAATATAACATTCTTCAATGAGCACTACTTTTTTATTTTATTATTCACCTATTAAAAACATATTCTATATTGATTGTATAATAAATTAAGTATCATAAATATAAATATATATCTTTATCTTATTAATATAACAGATAGCTATAAACACTTCCATCAAATGGGATACATAGTCACTGTTCATGTGTATATTGGACTACCCCTAGTGAACCGATGTTGTTCGATATTTCATTTACACCATTGAAAGTGGTAATATTGATGGATATAATTATTATATATGATTTATATGATATTTATTGTGTATTTATTCTTTATTAACAACTATATCACACATACCACCATGATTTACATTTATTGGTAGTACAATAACATTGCTTCTGGACGTGTGCACTACCGCCTCCTCAAAGTGATGTGATTCATTCACATGTAACATGTAATGCATTAAAGATGGAATTAATAAAAAAATATGATTAATATGAAATATATATGATAGAGTAAATAAATTATTCATATATATATAAATATCATTTAATTTTCTTTATTTTAGTGGGATAATAAATTAAAAACAATAGTCATGTGTACGTACGACTTACCATCTCCATAAATAGTGTATTTCATTTTTTATCTATGAATATGATGGATTAATGTAAATAAAATTATACTGAATATATATTTTATTTAAGTCATATTTAACATTTTCTATATGATAAATCCATGATATATGTAATAGGAATTAGTAATGACATGTTCAAACATACTAAAAAGGCATTTAACACCCAAAATATAAAAATAAGGAAATGTTATTAACGAATGGGTCAAGAGATCTTATAAACGAATAATATATGATAGTTTAAACATTAATATGGTTATGTTATATGTTAATAAAAGTATGTAAACCATTATATAGCATGTTAATGACTGTTCAACCAAAATGGAGCGTGTGGTAAGAGAATTCATGTCAATTTACATTATATTAAGTATTATTTGAAATTGTACATGAATTCAATTTAACATGAGGTATATAACTATAATTTTACATTTAATATAATTATCCTCTCATGTATCATTATATTATATGTTTCACTTTGTATTATCTCACCCAAAGTGTTTTAGTTTAATAATACCATGCGGTAAAAGCAATATTTGCAATCTCAGTTTTTTTTCAGATTGTTAAAACTATCTCAAAACTAGAACATTGTTGTAATAATTTAACATTGGAAATTAATTTTCCCATAAACATCCACATTATTAGGTTATGAATAGTATTATTTCTTAAACTGTATTATATTTTTAAATATGATATTATTTTGAAATTTATTTGATTATTTGGGGAAATATTGATAAATTCATATTCATTATTGAATAAAAATATTTGATAAGTATTTTTCTAATTGAATAGATTACTAATTATATGAGGGAATATTTGAAATGGTAGTGATAGGTTGGTCTGAGATGTTAAATATCCACTTCATACATTGAAAGGTTCCCAGAAGACTAATCACTTGAGCTAACTAAATAGGTTTCCGCTTGTAGTTTTAATCAACCGTGTGAATGGTCATGACAGTATATGTTTTAATTTGACTCAAGTAGACACACAATAAATAATCATTGAATTTATATGTAATCGAGTTTTTATTATTATTATTTATAAATTATATTCTAACTATGAAAGAAATCAATTGATGCATTTCACTCTTATCTTATTGGTTTATGTATCATGTGTGTTCAATTGTTTATCCTTATATATTCATTATTCTTTATTAGTTTATTTAAATGGAATTTATTCTTTGTTTCTTACCATTCAATGTTTATTATTCTTATTGATTTATTATTTATTAGGTTATAATTTACCCATAATGATCATTTGATCCCACCATTACTTTGTTTCCTTTCCCAAAGATATGATGGTGAATTATTCGAATGAGTTTCAAGGATGTTGAGATTTTATTTTTTATATGATTTGTTTTCTTTAACAACTGTAATATGGGTATCGTGCATGTAATGTATACTTCAAAAACTTGTAATTTCGTTTTCAATTTTTTGTTTAAATCATTTATTTTTTCTAATGTAATAAATTAAGGAACCTTCATCAGGCTTCTAGGGTAAAGGTGATATAGTTTATATCAGAGAATATTTATTAGAAACCTCCAAAATAAGACCTAGGAAACATAGATCATAAAAAATAACCCTATGATATAATTTGACGATAAGTATAGAAAAAATTCATAAATAAACCGTGTTTATGTTTATGAGTATAAATATATAACAAATTTTAAACTTATTAAAATTATTTCACTAGTATTGGGATCAAATTTCAAGTTACATACATTTATGATCTAATATATTGTATTCTAGTTCTTAAAAATGGTAATTTGATGGAATAATTGTATCATTACTTTGGGAAAATGTAGAGTTCACCTTGATGGGGAATAAAATATAACTGGTATTGGAAGTGAGCAACTTAGGTATATATTAGGCCATATGAATCAGGTTATGAAATACAACATTACTAATATGGGACAACCTATTCCACAATAAGAATATCTAATGTTGGATCAGATTATGTAGTTTAGTTACACATTATATAGTGGGACTATAAATACAATGAAAGATGAGAAATAGATTAAGTATTTTTATAAGATATTTATAGTGTCGAGCTGTTGTGAAATGGAAAGGGTTTCACGGGTAATGTATTGTATCAACTGTGACATTGATAAATGGGGGTCATTAATATAGGATACTAGGGAGGAATATGAAGTTGAACTCATATTATTTAATGATTTTAAGGACACATTTTTAAAAAATATTTTTCTTATGATAATCATACTAAAGCGAAGAGAAATTTACATAATTTAATGAAAATTTAAGAATACAATGATGTATATTATGAAACTACATTTACATGGTTAAAAAGGTATGATATGGATTTTATATGCAGCAAGTAATTCTAGAAATTCCATTTATATGTAGGGATAATGCCACATCTTCAAAGGGTTCTCATGTATCAAAACTTTTCTTCATAAAATCAAATAGTTTTTTTATAATATTATGATAGAGAAGGAATTCTAAAAATATTATGTCTTTAGTGTAATAAAAGAGAATAATAGGTTGGAATATAATATATAATATAAATAAGAAATGGGAAAGATATATTTTCACACCTGTAATAACTATAGACAAAATGAACTTGGGAAATGATTGGAAGGATTTTGAGTATTATATAATTGTGGACATCAAGGCCACTAAGATTGTGATTTTATGTTAAAGAATAAATTTACAATATTCAATTATTCAAGAACAATGATACATGGAACAATACAATTAGATGCACTAAGATTCAAGAGAATATACATTATAATAATCTTTAATATCAAGTTCAATCCTATTAAATTGATATAGATAAAGTGGAATGATTAATTTTCTCCAAAATTTAGATACATGAACAATATTGTAAAATACTTTTATCAATTATATCCTCGTTATAAGTATTATGGAATGTATGAGGATTTTACTATAGTAATTTTTCATTAAGGATTTCATTTGATGTGTTGAATGGTGCTAATAAATAAAAATAATGATTCATGTGAATTTTTTTATTATTGAAAAGAATATGATTGAGGGAAAAAAACCCCTTAATATATTTCTAATCTTAAGATAATTATGCTAGGATAAATAGAAAATTAATATGGAAAAATTTAATTAGATACTAATAACAATATATGAAATTATTCGAAAGCGATAGATCATAGTCTATTAGAATGGTTAACCATATATGAAATGGTTTAAGTTGAACATTGGATGTGGTTTTAAAGATTACTGTATCCCTTAACAATATGATGAAACATATTCTAATAGATAAAGTAGAAATATTTAGAGGTATATTGAAAGAATAATATTTTTTTATGAAATATGAACATATCAATTATCTATATTTCCTTACATTCTAATAGAGTGAAAGAATTACTAAACTCTAGTGAAAAGGTTATTACAAACAATTTCCTATTATCATCATTTTTGATGATATCAATGACCTTTTTCACAAGTATTTCTTATGAATTTTTGGCGAATAAATTTCTCCTGAAAAAGTTCTCTATCACTCTTCAACAAATCAAGATATTTAGATTTATTATTTGTCCATGTTATCACCATGGTTCTCACATATGAATCCTAGTTTTGTGGGGACCTTCACATTTCCTTTCATTATTTTTATGAAGATGTGTTCTTATCCCAATATATTATGTAGTAATTTCAAAAGTAGTATTTCTAATTATTGATACCTTAATTACTGAGATCGATTTTGAATTGTGATGAAACAATTTATTTACGACGATGAGAATGTAATACCCCATGAATTTAAAATGTTGTTTATTTAGAATAAATTTTATTTTTTAGATATACTTATTTATATGGAACAGAAAGTAAAAATTAAGCTAAAAATACACTGATATTGGCATGTGGTACATGTAATAATGAGTTGGTTATTATTATATGCAATACTATGTTTCTTTGATATCTTGTGTTATATCTAAGACTGATTTTTAACAAACTATAATATATTATTATTATTATATATGATAGTTATAAAATTTTCATTGTCATGAAATGTATGAAAAGTAGTCACTAAAGTAGGAAAATACTGGTTAAATATGGTTATATATTTATTTGGTGACAAATTACTTAGACATTTAGATAATAACCAACTATAATGGAAATGTTTTTGTAAAATAACAAATTTATGTTCAATAGAAATTTTATCTTATCAAATTAAATTACATAAAATTGGTGGATGATATTAGTGAAATTTATATTTTTTATATTTAATATATTATATTTTACTTTCATCTAATAGTTTTTATAGGAATAATATATGAATGATTCTTATGTAATGCATAAAAATATATATTTGTCAAAATGTAATGTTTCCTCTTTTTGATGACACACAAATTTTAAAAATAAAATTTATTAATTATATAACTTTTATATGAAAAAAGTAAAATTAATTTTTAAAATATAAATTTCAAAATTAGATTAGGGTGAGCTTTTTGTTTTTTTATATGATGCTTCAGTTTTTGATAAATAGTGAAAAATACTGAACTTTAATTGAAAACATACATTTTTTTCTAAATAATTTATGGTGCTAAATTATATATTAATTTTTTTAAAGAGAGATTATTAAAAATTAAGATCTATTAATTAAATTTAGTTCATTATAATTATTTTTATATTTAATTTAGATATGAAATCATAGTGAATGTTTGAACATTTTTGCTTTAGAAATTCACTTTCTTGTCTTGTTTGCACGATTATTTTAAAATTAATTTCTATTAATTATGTGAATGGAATTTGAAAAAATGTATTGTATATATGAAATGAAAATAACTTATATTTCATAATAAATTCATCTTTTATTTTTTTCAGAAACATTTGTTAATGAAATTAAAATTATTTATAGTGATTAATGTGGAAATGAGTTTACCTAGTTGTTAGAATTTAATCATAAGGAGCTAAATAACCTAGAAAAATGTAAAAAACTATTTTATGGACATATTTCTATCATATAACCATTTTTCTAATTTTATCATTTTTATGCTCATTATCTATGTGATACCTCAGAATAGCATTTACCTTTTGGGTATTTACAATTTTCTCACCCATATCCCCTATAAAAGGGACCCCCTCCCCCTATTCCTCACACCTCTCAAGGATTTTTTTCTCATAAACTTTCAAAAAAAAATTAATATCTAAAAATAAAAAACATAATAATATATTATTAAATATGGGAATATGTCAAAAAAAGAAGTATTTAGTATAATACAAAATGATTTAGCAGAAATATAATAAACATTCTTTAATTAGAACTATTGTTTTATTTCATTATACACCAGTTGGATTTTTGTTATATTTTGTTTATATAATAAATTAGAAAAAAATATATATTATAATATTATTTTACCTTATGGTTATTATCAAAACCAATAAACACTTCCATCTAATGGGATACACAATCATCGTTCATGTGTACGAAAGACTACATCCTCACGAACCAATGTTGTTCGTTCTTCAATTGCCACGTTTCAAGGCTGAGAATAATGACGTGTTTATAGTTTATATATGATATAAATGATATTTATAATTTATTTATCAGTATTAAATTACTATATAATACATTACTTCATGCATTCCAGTTTGTGGGAATATGATAACATCGCCTATGGATGAGTACAATACTTGCTCATCAGAGCGTCATGATTCATTAACACATTACGTGGAATGTATTAAGGATGGATTAATAAACAAAAATGATGTATATTACATAAATATGGAATTGGAATGATTATATATATATATATATATTTATATATATATATATCTAATTTACATTTCATTATATTAATATGATATGAAAATGGGAACAAAATTCATGCGTAAGTACGACTTACCATCTCAACGAGCAGTGTATTTCGTTTTCTATCTCAAAATTTTATGGATTAAACTAAATACATATATAATGAATTTTTATGATATTTAAATCATTTTATACATTATAGGTATGATTAAATAAATATCTAAGTAATAAAAATGAAAAATTTAAAGCCAAATTATATTTGAAAAACAAGGAAATTAACACCAGAAACAATGAAAATAAAAAAAGATTCTTGAAAAATGAGTGAATAGATGTTATAAAATAATAATATATGATATTATATATATATTAATATTGTTATTTTATAATTTAATAAAATTATTAAATAATTTAGGCATGAGTTTAAACAACATATTACAAAAATGGAGCATCATGTAAAGAATTTCATCTCAATTTAAATTCCACAGAGACTTATTTGTAATTATGTACCAATAAACTTCAATGTGGTGTATATATTTCTAATTTATAATTTAATATCATGATTTAGTCTTAATTAATGGTATTTTAATTTTATCTTTTAATTATATAACCCAATGGGTTTGACTTTTAAATTACCAACTGATAAAAATTACCTTTATAGTCTAACTTTGTTTTCCCACTGTTAACATTCTGCAAAAAAATCACATTAGTATAATAATATTTCATTATAAAATAAAATTACCATAAAATTACAAATTATTGTGTGATTAACACTATTATTACCTAATACTTAATCCATTTTGACATATGGTGATTAATTTGACAATAATTTTATTTTTTATGGAAATATTGATTAATATTTATTCATTACTCAATATAGATATTTGATCTGGCATATTGTAATTTAACTAAATTTGTTACATGATATATGAAGAATTATTTAGACTAAAAGTGAAGGGAAAGTAATATACACTACATATCCTCTCGATTATTTGACGGGTTCTCATGAGAAAAATTATACTTTCAAATTAAATAAGAATCCTCCTTTATTTATAGATTGTTTTTGGAAAGGTATTGACGGTATAAGTTTTCATGTTACATGGACATTATTCCCAATAAATAATCATTTCCATCATTTAGAAATAATTTTTATTTATTTTTATTTATCCTTTATATTTTTACTATGATAACAATTATGGGATTACTTTCATTCTTTGTTTATTCAATTAAATGGCATGTCTATTAAAATTTTTACACTACCATGTTGATTATCCACTAGTGAGTTATATAAATGTAATTTGTTCCATGTTATTTAAAATTTTATATTTACTATTACTATTTATTAAATAGTGATTTCACTTTACTGTATCCTTACTGGTCCATTAATCTCACCCTATTTTTTTTCTTTTCAAAGGATATGAAGTTGGATTTTTGGAATAGGTTTCAAGTATGTTGAGATTTTAGTTTATTTATACGTTATATTCTTTTACAAATGAAATATAGTGATCATGTCTGTAATATGTTTCTCTAAAACTATTAAACTATTTTTCCATTCTTATTTTAATATTATATCCATGATAATATAAAAATGAAAGAAATTGTCTCTAAGTTTATGGGGTTGGGGTGTTATAGGAATTAATAGAATAACCCTATCCTTAATCCATATTAAATGAGTGATCATGAGCATGATGTGAGGATAAGATGCCCAATGTTGATGATACAAAGTTATATGATCATACTTTTAGTTCATTTATTGATTTTTCATAATATTAATTGCAATAAAACAATAAGAATTCATCTTATAGAATCAATATCACTTTTATAGAACATGGGATACTTATGATTATGGATTAATTTAGGTGGTTTTTTCATATGAAGATGAATAGGCAACCACCTTTGAATAATAACTATATATATAAATTGTATAATAGGTCTCCCATAAAAAAATAAGAACTAGATGAATTGTATTGTTATCATTTTTTGAATACCCCTACTCTGGAATTAGAAGATTATTTTGAAAGAGATGTGAAAATTTATAAAGGTAACCTGGGGGAGATAACTCATCTAATTTTTTTTAAATAAAATAAATAACTAATAGATTGGACCTATGGGGATCTCCCTCACGAACACTAAGAAGAATATATAGAGGGAGGATATACAGAGGTGGATCTCCCAATTTTTTTTTGATTTTGAAATATGTGGACAAGTTACTAAATATAGATGGGAGAGATTTAATTTAAAGTCGATATATTTTAATTCTATTATGTTTTAATTTCTCCCTCACTAACCCTTCATTTATAATGTGGTGAAATCATTTTTTGTGAAGCCACCGGAAGAAGAAGCCACATGATTTATGACTGAGGAGGACACATTCAAAATCCTATCACTTTAACCCCAACCCCACCATATTTCAGAAGATAAAAAACACTAATATGGGTGTCTACATGATGAACTCTTTCATAAGGGATATCCAAGTATAAGTAATGAATAAAAGGTGTGGAAGGAAGATATTTTTCTTATTTGTATCACCCAAACCACATCCTCAAGTAGATTGGGGAGAATTTTAGGACTATATTCCTATAGAAAACAAAAATTCAACTCTTATTGGAGAAAAATATAGTAACCCAAGACTTTTACATATAATATTACATGGTTTTTAATATAAATGTTCGACACACACAACCCAATTATTGAGTATCATGATTTCCTTGTAATTTCATGTTCATTATTCATATAAATGAAATAAAAATTCAAATTGTTTATCCACCAAAATGTTCTATGAAATCACATTGGTCTTCTAAAACAATAAATGATAACCTATGGAAGACATAATCATTAGGTTGATTAATAAAAAACTGTAATGGAATATATATGGTAATGAAGTATAACATAAGTGTAATGTTTCATAAAATGATATTATAAAATGTAAGGATTATGAATAATCATATGGTAACATAATATACAAAATATGGAATCATAAGATCATGAAACCATATGAAGTTGTAATAACATAAGAAATGACATAAGCATAAGTCAATGCTAACTTCTAAGACAACATCACATGGTTGATAGAGTCCCATCATGGTTTATGTTTCTCCTATAATCCAACAAATATCATATCATGTGATAAGAAATATACACAATTTATTATATCACTACCTAGGATCAGACATTATGACATAAGAGGAATATCCATCAATTGAAATGTGGTAAAAATAGTGTATAATAATAAGAAATATATATGTAATGATATGAGATACATCATCATTCCTCAGATCATAGTCATAAGATATTTTATGATATTTACAAAAAGAATAATAAATAAAATATTTAGTAATTTTATATCAGAATATATTAGCATATTTATAAAATCTTTTATTCATTTTAAAAAAAATTCTTCAAAATAAATATTTTAAAATAGTGGTATTAAAAGGATTAATGAATTGAAAAGTTCCCCATAATCATATTTGATTTTGAAGAAGAAATTAAAAATGAAATTATGGAAAGTATAACCCCATTAATGGATGGGATAATATGAATATTATATATGTAAGAGACACACACACACACATATATAATTTATAATCATTTCATAACATCCTATAGAGAGGGAAGGTGTGTCAATGAGAGAGGTCCTAGCCTAAATAAAATATGGTCATTTAGATTCTTCCCTTACATAGTTTTCATATTCATTTTGAAATCTCAGGTAACCACATGAATAATCAAATTAGATTAATAAATTACTTAATTAAATTCCTTTTCTAACTATTTTTTAATATAATTATATTATTATCATTTATAACTATTCTAATTATATATAATTTTTAATTTTATTATTTTAATTTCATTGATTTAAATTTTCCATGGTTATTTTATTTGTGGATAATTATTGAATTTATTATAATATTAGATTTCCACTTTAGTAAAGGAACTAATTATTTTTCATAATTCAAATCCATAAATTAAAAAGGTCCCAAATATCCATATACTTTCTGATATAGGAACGGTTAATTTAGTATAAACATTATCATTATAAATGTTGTTTATTTAATCCTATTTTTCATTGTTTTTAAACATATTTTTCATCATTTAATATCCCAGATATATAGAAATTCTGAAATATAAAAAATATATAATGTAGATATGTAATTAATTTTATCCCTTTATAGGTTAATTGAAAATATCAATTAAGGAATTAATGGAAAATAAAAAATCATCATCCAAAGAGGTGGAGAACCTACCATAATATGGGTGATTTTCTAGTTTATAAAACATGATATGATAGAAAGGAGATATTCCATAAATATGATAATAAATTATTACATTAAAAGCATGTAATTATCATATTATCATGGATAACAATTATAGTACCACTTATTTCTTGTTTTTAAACTTAAAATGATGTTTTTATATGGTTATAAAGTGTAAGGGGGATGTTTATGAGAGTTGGGCATACATTCAACAAGTGTTGGGGATAATGGAGATGCACACAGGCTTCGCACAGTTTGTCCAAACCGTGTGGTAATCCTAGTATAAACCTTGGGAAGATTTAGATTGTGGAAAGTAGCTTCAGAATGGTGTGCACATGATTATAGAGACTATTCTAGTTGGCTATGCAATGTACCCCCATAATTCAGTAACTAACACCTGATTAACTCACTATTTTTCTAACCGTGCAGACTTACCATGCATAGTGAAAAAGTAAGATCCTATTTTTTAGGATATTATTTTTTCTCCCAATTGCTCGTTTTTTCAACTAAATGGCCCTAATAATATATTTATATCCATTTATGGTTGGGGAACCTCTCTTAAGCTTTTAAGAACCGGTAAAGATCCATGCCGTGGTGTTTTCAAGCCTGATTCTCATGGTATGTGATGTTTCTCTTCGTTCTCAACACATTTATTAAGATCTAATTAAATATACATCCTCTATTCTCATTCTTTATCAGATATATTATAGTAATTGGTAGATATGAGATTATGGATTACATATATTTTGATATTTGGTATTGGTTGTGATATGATAAGGGATCTATGACTGTTTTTTAATGAGAATCAATCATGCTGATAGAGCGTTCTTCATCCATTATCGGTTTCCATAAAAAACATCAAGTTTGGTTGCTTCAATCTCATCTCCTCTAGATATAATTGATTTTATTAGTTAAAAATCTATTAAATTGAATGAAATTGATTTTGATATCTTGGTTCAAATCATGTAATAAATCTTCTTTACTAACGATTAATCGTTTTTGTGATATTGTGTAATTTTATTGAATTGTTTTAAAATTGTTTTAGTTTCATTAATTTAATTTAGGGATTTTAAAATAAGGATTTGATCAAGTTTTTCAAAAGGTTTTTAGGGAATGGGTTTTTCAATAAAAATATAATTTTATTGAAATGTTTTGGCTTCATAATTTTTTTGAGAGAAAAGGGTTTTTCAATAAAAAGTGTGTTTTGTTGAAATGGTGTTTTGGCATGATCCTTGGGCATATTATAGTTGGGGTCTAGATTAGTGTTAAGAACCCCGTGATCCAACATAAAAAATGGGGGTTCAGTACTGTAGTGGTACTGTAGCAGCGGTGGCACTGTTGATCGGCGGGTACTGTAGCGGCGGCTGAGCACTGTAGCGGTGGCGGTACTGTGTGAGTACTGTAGCAAGCGGGTTACTATTCACTGAATGGCTATTGGGCCAAAACTTTTGGCCTAAAGGCTATGTAAGGAGCTATAAGCCCATTGGGACTTCGGGCTATGTAATGGGTTTCCCTCTACCCTTTTAAAAGATGTCTTTGCTTTGCTTTAATAATAAAATGAGGCTTCGACACCAACCTTTAAAAAAATTATCCTTGGGAATATTGGTGTGTGGGTTCATATGTAATTTCATGGGCTTGGTTTATATATGTTCTTGTACTATGTTCCAAATATTAAATGTAACACGGGATATGTTTACCCTGTGACAACTTAGTAGATCATTGAGAAACTACTCATGTGTGTGGAACTTTCGTAACAAAGCATGAACAGTTGGTTGTGTGGATGTGTGGAATGGTTTGGGTATGCCAGAAGAATATTGAGAAATGGTTTAAATGATTTGACTATTTATTTTTATGGAAAAAAACTTTTTGTAAATTATTTTTAATTGAACTTGTATTCTTTTACTTGCAAATAGTTTTAAAAGATTTGTTATATTTAGTTGTAAACTATAGTGAGAAATTTTTTCGTATATATATTTTTATATAAATGTGTCTAACAGTATTATACTAGTGGTGTGATTAGGTAAGTCATTAGGGGAAAACCTACTGAGTATTATACTCACCCCTACTTTGACAGTTTGGTGCTTTTACAAATGGTAGTTTGTGGGATAGGAAAAAATTTAATGTATCATATGTTTTTAGCACCAGTTCATGATACATGAGCTATTTTTTTTATTGTATCATGGAGTCTTATGGTCTTCCTTCAGTATTGAGTTGTCCTTCCAAAATTTTCTTGATAATTTTTCAGTCTTTCGCAGTTTTAAACATTAGAGTGGATTGATACGAATAATGTAGTTGAGTTATCTTACTTTTATTCATGGATCATATAGTGAGTTGTTTGGTTATGATTTTTTATTAATTGGTTTATTTGGAAAAGGGTAAATCATCCCCCAATTTTATTTGATACCCTTTTGAATTAATTACCATCATTTTGCATCCTAGGGTTGTATCTTGAGGCCAAGTAATGACTCATTGTACTCTTATGCCTATGAGAGTTATTAGGTGATAAAAAATGGTATCATCTTGTTCAACCATTTCATAACAACTAGTCATCAGTTTCATGGACTTGGAGTTGAATTAATTCTTTTCTATTTCTTTGGACAGAATCTTAGAAAATAGTAAGGTTATTGGAACATGAAATTTATAGCATAAAAGTATGTAGCTAACCCATTTATGCCGAACTTCAAGTTATGAGGGAGTTGGGTACATAAATGTTATGGGAACACTTATAAGATCTTTTAATCTAATTGTTAGGGGTATAGGCAATGATACAAGCATGAAATGCATTATAGAGGAATGACTTTCTAGTAGAATTTCATATTTAATTTTTTGTGATGATTTACGATTATGTGCACTGGTGTAAATTTTAGAAAAATATAGAATTTTTTTCAAATGAAAGATATTGAAAATAGAATACATGGTGTATTTTGAAAATGGTTTTACCTTCAAAAGCAAGAATGATATTTCAAAAAATGGTTGAACATGAAAAGGTATTTTTTGGAATTCAGTATTATGATAGTTGATGTTATAAAATTTGAAATGTTAATCCATCAGTTTCTAGGGAGTGATGCTTACTGAGCTTTTTGTTTGATTAGAAAATGGAACATGGTAGGTATCATAGAAACCAGTCAAAAGAGGATAGTGAAAATGTGGTTTCACCTAAGCCACAGGTGAACCAATTGTTTATCCAAATCACTTATTTGACTTTTAAAATCGTTTATTTGGAACTACAATCAGATACTCTATTTAAAATATTTTTCACTACTAAAAATCTGAGTGGAGTGAGTACGGTTGACTTCATTAGTGGAGCTGACAAATCTAGCACTAAGATGAAGAGGGAAAATGAAACATATTCTCAGGGAGGTGGACCGCATCTAAATCTAACCACTTAAGCAATTATCTTTCCTAGGATACCCAATAGAATGAATGGATATTTTCTGTGTCATTCACTGAGTCACATCAATCAAAAATTTTTAGAACCACTGAGAGCATGACATAATTGAAACATGATGGGATATCTTAATCTCTTTTGTTTTCCTGCTCTGAGGTTAGGTGATCGAGACACTTCTCATGTGTCTCAATATTCTTATGCATTGATAAAGAATGGAAAAAATAATCAAACTTTTCAATAGAATAGATCTATCCATGATGATTCTCAGAATACCATGAATCCTCAGCAAGGGAAATAGAAACAAGGGAATAATGAGATGTGTGTTGTGATGAAGCAATTGTATAGAACTAAGATGATGATTATCAATGACCAGGATGGACCACCTATAGTGATATGTATGATTCTTTTGAATTATATATTTGTGAAAGTGTTGTTTGATACTGTTGAATCATACACCTTCATTTCTTCTCATGTTAATGACCTCCAATGTTTAAAACTAGAAATGATTCCTGTGTTAAAACTTTAAACTCTTCTTAGTGAAATTGAATGAAAAGAATTCATGTGTAGGATTTTTCAATAAATATCGATAGAGTGGAGATGATGTGAAGATTCACAGTGTTGGATATATATTTCTATGAGGTAATCATGGGTATAGATTTGTTGACACCATTTAAGGATCACATTGACTATTATAGAAGGTTAATGAGTTTCATGGATGTGGAAGCTATAGAGCATCTCTTCATAGGAAAGAGAGTTGTAATGAAAGATGAAATAGTCTTTTTGGAACCAGATGTTGGGATAATCTCTTACTAGTTGGTGGTGTTAACATTAACGCCAATCGAATAGACCAAAGAAAATAGTTTTCCAGCAAATGTGGATCAATTTGCAAATGTATTTACCATGAACTTCTCGGGGTTACCATCTCTGTGGGAAGTGGAGATTATGATTGATATCCTTCCCAAATCAAATCCTATTTCCTTTTCATCATATAGGATAACACTAATTGAGTTAATGGAATTTAAAATGAAATTATGGGATCTAGAAAGTTATGGTTTCATTCGATTGAGCACATTTCTATGGGAAGCATTGGTATTATACATGGAGAAAGTAGATATAATTTTTCATCTGTGTGTAAATTATCATAAACTTACCCATGTTTTGATAAAGAAAACAAATCCACTTCCATGCATTAACATTAGGTTCAGTCAATTTAGGGGATCCCAATGGTTCTATAAAATGTACTTGCGATCAGGATATCACCAACTGCGAGTTCGAAAGGAAGATATTTTGAAGAAAACCTTCAAAAGCAGGTATGTCCCCTATGAATATATAATAATGCCTTTCAGTCTAACAAATTCTTCAGTTTTCTTCCAGGCATTGATGAATTTGATATATCAATTATATATTGATTCTTCTGTTGTGGTGTTTTTTGGATAACATATTAGTGTATTCATAGAAAAGTGATGAACATGAAAAACACATGACAACGGTGTTGGGTATCTTGAGAGATCATAATTTGTATTCCAAATTATCTAAGTTTAATTTTTTGGATATAAGAGGTATTCTCTTTTGGCTATCTGATTTCGGAAAAATGCGTTTTAGTAGATCGAAAAAATATTGAAGTTATCTCATGGAAACCACCTTGTAAAGTATTTGAGATACAATGTTTTATTTTTCTAGATGGGTATTATAGATGATTTTTACATGACTTATCATGAATATTCTATACAATGAAAATTCTGGAAAAAAATTATTCCACATTCAAATTGACTTAATAATGCCAAAAGTATTTCCAGGAGATGAATGTTTGTCTTAAATCATCAAATATATTGATTTATCCAGAATTAGGAAGAGGGTACATAGGGTACTATAATGCTTTGAGATCTGGGTTGGGATGTATTCTCATGAAACGAGACCATGTGGTTTCTTATGGTTCATGAAAACTAAGAGTTCATGAGAAGAATTTCAAAAAAAAAAATTTAGTTAGATTCAATCATACATGCTTTGAATACATGGTGTCATTATCTATTTGGAGAGAAATTTACTATATTCATAGACCAAAAAAGCATGAAACACATTTTATCATAGGGGGATTTGAATTTGAAGAAGAATATATTGATGGAGTATCTCTAGATGTTTGAATTTGTCTTGATGCATAAAATAGGTAATGGAAATATCGTGGAAGATTCATTAAGCAGAAATTCATATGCTCAGTTATCAAAAGAAGCTTTAGATGAATGGCAGTTGATGTCAGTCACAACCAACATGGATGTTTAATGTAAAAAATGAGGGGATGTGGCAATTTTATTTGCATATTCTATGGTTTCTAATCATTTAAATATGGTTAAGGATTCACAAGCATATGTTTTAGAATGCCTTCTTATGAGTTAAAAAATTAAATGGTGGGGAGACCATTAAGGGATAGAAACTAGATGGGAATTTGGTTCAGTTTTGTAGAGATCAGATGGTTATACCTATGTCTTGTTAAGAACAACTACTTCATTCATACCTCCATTTTATAAGGTCTATACATTCATATATACAGAATATTTATAAGATGTTGATGGTGCAGTTTTTGTGGTGCTGCATGAAAGGAAAAGTGGCTTCTTTCATTTAAATGTAATTAACGTGTTAGAAAGTTAAGGAAAATCATCAGTGACTAGTTGGTATTTTGTATTCATTACCTATCCAAATATGGGAATGGTAATAGATAGTGATTAATTTTGTTACAAGCCTCCCAACAATGGTTCAGAAACATGATACCATATGGGTGATAGTGGATCGACTCACAATGTCAGTCCATTTCATTCATATTTTTTTAAACTCATATGATGGATGATGTATTTAAAATATATAGCCAAAATTTTTAAAGAGACATAGTATACAAATTTTGATCATGTGAGACAGAGATTCAAGGTTCACATCTCATTTTTAGAAGTCATTATAGAAATTCCTTGGGACTTAGTTAACTATTATTACGGTGCGTCATCCTCAGATGGATGGGAAATCTGAAAGAATTATAAAGACATTTTAAGACATTCTAAAAGCTTTTGTAATTTATTTTTGTGTCTCATGGGAAGATAATATACCCTTAATGATGTTATCTTATAATAATACCTATCAGGCCTCAATACATATGGGTGTCTTTAAAGTGTTGTATGGGAATCCTTTTCGTTCTCTTTTTTTAGTGGAAACTAGTGAAAAATCATTAGTTGGGTTGATCCTTATCCAAGAAATAATGGATAAGATTAATTTGATCCAAAATATAATAAATATGGTTTAGTGTTGTAATGAATTGTACATGGATCATCATCGAAGACTATTGTTGTTTACAATGGGTGATCATGTGTTCTTAAGGATTTCTCCGAATCATGGACATAACCTTTTGGGGAACCTATGAATGTTATCTTCTTAATACATAGGACCTTTTGAGATTCTAGAATAGGTAAGAGAGGTGGCATATCAGCCAACATTACCACCAAAATTCAGTTTTGGGAAAAATGTGTTTCACCTATCTTAGTTGAAAAAGTATCTTCCTCTTCCTAACCACGTGATTAGATGGGATCATATTAACATAAATCCTGATGCATGATTGGTACATATCCAAGTACAGATCATGGATAGGAAATTGAAATACATGTGTGAAAAGATCATTGGTCCAGTGCCAGTTTTATGGTGTCATGGTCAGATTCAGGAAGAGACATGGGAATGTGAGGAGGAAATTAAAGAGCAAAGGTAAGTACTCTTATAGGGTAGTGAGGGTTTTCTAATTTCAGAGGATGGAAATAACAACAGTTGGGAGAATTTAGTACCACCATTTCTTGGTATTTAAACTTTATGTGATTCTTTTTATGGTTATAATGTGTAAGGGTGATGTATTGGAGAGTTGGGGGAATATTAAAATGTTTTAGACGCTAAAGGAGATGTGCATGTGCTGCACATGGTTTTTCCAAACCTAGAGTAAGCTTATTAAAAACCGTGTGATGTTGATGATTGTGGAAATGATCTTTAGAAAGCTGTGCACACAGTTAGAGAGACTATGTGAGGAGGTTGTGTGGAGTTCTACCATAACGTAATATCTAATGCATTGCTGGAAAATTGTTTTTCTTACCGTTCAGATGAACGGTGCAAAGAGATAAAGTAACACACCATTTTTAAGGATATTACACATTTCTTCTCCCACATGCTTATTGTTTTCTCTCAAATGGAATTAATTTGATATTTATCTCCATTCATGGTTGGGGAGCCTCCCCCAATCATTTAGGAATCGATCTGAAGCCCTACTTTGGTGTTTTGAATCTTGATTCTCATGGTAACATACATTCTTCTTCATTCTTGTCACGTTTCATTAGATTTTATTCTCTTATTCAATATAATTAATTGATATACATTTTTTATGCATATATATAAGATGGTTTAATCCATATATAATGATATTTTTTCTTGGTTGTGATAGTAGAATGGATCTAAGGTAGTTTTTGTGGAGAATCATCCTGGTTTCTAGAGCGTTCTTCATCCATTGTCGATTTTCATCAAAAACATTGAGTAGGTGGATTCCAGATCATCTACTCTTAATAGAATTGATTGGATTAGTATCAAATATATTAAATTGGCTAAAAATTATTTTCAAATTATGGTAAAATTCATGGAATAAATAACATTCATTGACGATTTATCATTTTTTTGATATTGTGTAATTTCAATGAATTGATTCAAAATTGTTTTAATTTCATGAATTTAAAATACTTCTTTTCATTTTTGGATTTTATGGAGTTTTTAAATCGGTTTCTAGGAATGACGTTTTCAATAAAAAAGGGAGTTTTATTGAAAATTTTTTTCTTTGAAATTGTTTTGATGGAAACGTTGGTTTCAATTAAAAATGGGTTTTATTGAAAGGGTATATCGGCCTGATCCTTGGGCATATTGTAATGTGAGTTCATTTTTCATTTCTAGGGATTGGTTGAAATATGATCTTCTACACAGTTTCAAAGGTCAAAGGGGACATGGGATAAAATTACATTAAGAGGACATGGTACACCGATGAGAACCTCCTAATGAGTATGGAACTATCATAGCCAAACTTGTATGGTTGGTTATGTGGATGTGTGGAATGGTATCAGTATAGAAAAAGAATATCGAGAAATGGTTTTAAATGATTTCTTATTTATTTTTCTTAAAAATTAACACTATGGAAAACTAGTTTCAATTTCACTTGTATACTTTTAGTTTCATGTGGTTTTAGAAACTTTTTTTTATTTAGTTATAAACTATTTTGAGAAAAACATTAATATAATTTGTTTTATATAAATGTTTTTTACTCTTTTTGATCGTGGATATAAAGTAGCACAGAGTCATATGGTCTTCATGGAGTCTTTAGTTGTAATTTTTATATTTCCATGATACTTGTGTGGTCTTCCACTATTACACACTTTGCTATGGATTGATATGAATAATGTTGTGCATTTGTCCTTATTTTATTCATGTATCATACAATGAGTTGTTTGGTTATGATTTGTTTGGTTAGTAGATGATTTAATAGATGGTAAACAATCCCCTAATTTTATTTGAAACCCTTTTGATTTTATTTCCACCCTTTAACATCTTGGGGATGTCTCTTAATTCCATGTAATGACTCATTGTACTCTTGAACTAACGAGAATTAGCAGGACATCATAAGAAGTAATTTCGAAAGCTGATGAGGGAATAAAATAATGAATTATTGGATAAGTGTGTTACATTCTTCTTTGGATGTATCCTCTTAGGATTCCACATAATGCATTACTGTATTCGTTTTTTATGAAGATGAATATTAGAGGGATATGGGGGTCATATGTGGTGTTATTTTTAAATATTTTGGGTAAGCTACAAGGATTATAATGAGTCGGAATATGGGGGTATTTAAGAGTGGTATTTATTAAGAGATGAGATGAATTTTTTTTGATATTATATTTATTTTTATGTTACTTGTACTCATGAATACTTGTAGTGTTTGTTATTTTGACAATATATATAAAATGTTTAATGAGAGTAAAAAATAATGGGTTCCTACATCATACGTTATGAATATAATTAAGAATTATAATAATATTGTTAAATATCTTATTTTTTCATATTTCACAATCCATAAAAAATTTAGAAATTTTTGTAAAATACAAAAAATAAACAGTATTCATATTTCAACATTTCTATTTAAAAAAAGAAACCCATATTATTATATTAATTTTATACATATTATAAATTTAATTATTAATTAATATTTTTATTTGCTTCAAAAATACATAGTTTAGAATTATGATCTATTTTATAACCCTTTGAAATATTACATATTCCTTTATAATATCATATTACCATTACAAAAAACATTTTATTAATTTATAAAACAAATTTTCATAAAATAAAAATTATGTTAAAACATTATATTTTTTATAAAAATAAATAACAAAATTTTTGTTGAACAAAAATAAAAACACTTATCTTATAATTTTTAAAACATTTATTTACTTATATAATGATATAAATATTTCATATTTTAATTTCAAAAATATATAAACTGTATCTTTCCATTCCATTAGTCAAGATATATTTATAATATCCTAGTTACCATTTCGAATAGTTATATTGATATTCCAAAGGACCAATTACATTTACAATGGCAAGATTACCATTCAAATGGTCAAATTTTAATGGCCATATAGGTTCCATACATTATATACTTACCAAAAATTTCATTCATTATTCACTCACATCTTTTTTCTCTAATTTGTATATAAATCATTATTCATAAAATGAATATTTTATTGATAATATTATTTATCATTTCATGAGTGTTTTTCATGTGTGCATTTATTATGGTGGATCCATTGGATCCAAATTTTAATATTAATCTTATAATAATTTATATTTTTATCCCATTGCAATATTTTCAATTCATATGTCAATATTTATTCACCAAATATAATGTAAAAATTATTCAAGTAAGATGTTTCTATTTTTTATTATGTGTATCATGTGCTTTAAAAAATAATACATTATTAATATGAACAATTATAAAATAATAATTGTAATTTGATTAATAAATTTTCTTCATTAAAATATTCACCACATTAAGAATATATTCTTACAAACTATATTGAATATAGGTGATGCTTATTATATTTTACTAATACCTTAGGATCTAATGTAACATTATCATATTTATAGTTATGTCAAAGTACTTTTACTTCATGAGTTTTCCTGTTACATTTAACATTATCTCTACAGTGAATAATATTCATTGGCTACTCATAATAATATAAATAAATTTAAATCATTACCATATTTAAATTATGTACATGTAAAGGGCTCTATTATTACCTTCCCCAAGATGAATACATAGAACATATCATGTACATTATAATGTGTTGGTGGGAGTACCAGCTGATATTTGACGATATTGATACAATTAAAAATCTAAATGGGATAACATACATGGTACATAGATTCCTCTTATTCTAAATTATCCTGACACATTGACATGGAGACATGTGGATGAAAAATGTATCTTAAACATCACTATTTGGTTCTGATTTATGGTTTTGATTGTATATTTTGTTCCATCTTTGAGAAACCATGATGTGTTGCTAAATGGTCTTTGATTGTTGGATGATTTATTTTACCATTTCATGTCCCATGAATCCATAATAGAATTGAATTTTACTACATCTATTCCCACTAATGGAATCATATAAATCTATTTTTACTCCTAAGTGGTAAATATTATTTTATAATAACTCAATAATAAGAATATCATGATCCCAACATCCCTTAAAGTCTATGGATTATTCAATCAACATGTCGTCTATTATATAGATAATCCACTTGTATTGGACATTATTTAAGAGGTAATAATAAATATAATAGTTTAAATCATTATTTATTGAATGATGGAGACCGTCCCAGATCATAGAGTGAGATTTTATATCTCAGTTGAATATAATCGATTACGGGTTTCCATGTAGCCCCTCCACTTCTTTGATAAATATAATTGAATTAATATCAAGTGATAATTCCTCTTAAATGGAAAGGAAATGTTCAACCATTATAATATATTCCACTAAAATTCTTATATAGTTATCTTCATTCAATTAATTCAAAATACCGGTGGTCTCACCATATTTTATCCTAATGTCAAAGTAGTCAATTGTAGCTCAAAAGGGTTGTTTAATAGTTCGATACCTAAGAAGAACCTATTGAAAAATATTATTTTAATTATTATTTCTATAAAGTGGAAAAATTTTGTGATTAATTGATATGATTTACAAGAAAACTAAGATACCTATGTAAACTCAATTTATAAGAATCAATTGATCCTATGTTATTTTTAATAGTGGAATGGATGAATTTCATTTTTTATGGATTCAATTAATTTAAATA
Source organism: Viscum album (assembly GCA_963277665.1). Taxonomy (NCBI): domain Eukaryota; kingdom Viridiplantae; phylum Streptophyta; class Magnoliopsida; order Santalales; family Viscaceae; genus Viscum; species Viscum album. The sequence goes on along the minus strand of OY728125.1, from coordinate 642,593,466 downwards.
GAGAATAATTAATTCAATGTAATATAAATAACCTAATTGCATACTATGATAACACCATCACATTCACATTATAATTAACAATTCACTTAGAGGATCATTTTTAGAAGCACACCAAGGTGATGTATCCTATCAATACATTGAAATTATGGCATTATTATTCAATATGGAAGAGGAATAATGAAAGCCATCTAATGAAAATATAAAATAAAATAAATGAATACCATTTAGAGATTATGAAATAACAACCAATTTATCCCCATTATAATTCATTGGATCAACCTATCAGGGGTTTATCCCTCCATTGATGAAAGTCTATCAATTGAAGATAGAATTTGACTCGATGAAGATAAATTGAAGTAATGAAAAAATAGCATAATGCTCACTCCCCCGTTGGGTGTGAATTTTTTTAAAAAAGTATAAGGATAATGTAACTCCTATAAGAAATTATAAAAACATGATATAAGAAGAATAAAATATGAGAATATAAATAACATTTATTTATAGGCAGGGATGAATTAGAAAAAGTTACCGGAGTCAAAATGTGATTACAATGGGAAAATTAGAGCATAACATTTCAATGAAAACATGAAAAATCAATTACCTTATTGTGACATCCCAGATCTAGTTCACATAGTAATAATGGAACTCAAGTGGCCACATATACTCATTTGCACCTCCGAATATTCTAGAAGTTGCCAATTAAAAATGAGGGTCCACAGTTTAATAGTGGGGAGACTGTATGCTCAGGATCACTGTTCTAGACATCTATATAATCATATCATAGAAGAAGAAAATGTAATTATTAAATAGTAGAGATATAAAAAACAATCATATAAATTCCCATGTTATCTCATCTAGTACTATCATTCAAAAATTATGATCGTGGAATTATATTCGAAATATAATTCTTTAAATGGAAATAAGTTTCTAGCACTATACATGCAACAAATTTCAAAAAATACTAAAAAGAAAGTATCCCTAGAAAGCATCATGAGCTACAAAATATTTCTTTGTCCCATGCTCCCATGAAACAGTCAAACAAGTATCACTAATCAAGACCTTTCCTCTATGCCTACCAATATCCATTAAGTATGTTTGGACACAAAATAACGGCTCAGATATGGTGTGAGTTAACATTGAGGAGGCCACCACCAATGGTGTCTATGACATGTCCAGTCTATGAATATAAGTTGAAGTAGTGTGATGATATTTAAGAACCCAGTTTTGGCTATAAAAGACTTTTCAATATTCTTGAGGTTATTCCAGAGCAATGCCTTCAAACGACGTGCGATTCTGAGCCCCGGAGTGGCCGGAATTAAATTTTTAGTGCGTTCACACTAGAAACGCCAAATAAATGTGATAACTCCTAATCGGTGCTTCAAATCCGAGATCTGAGTGTATGGATGGGTCCGGAATGGGGTGTTCACCCTAGGAACGACATAAAACATGTTGGCGCAGGACGTTTGGACCCCTCGCCAGCTTTCAGAACATTAAACGGATATTTAAATTAATTAATTTATTCGTTTAACAGCTTAACTCAAGTATCTCTTAAACGGTGGATCAGATTGGAAAAATGAGGGCACAGTTGAGATTAGAGTGTACTGTTTACCCTAGGAGGGGTGTAACTTTCGCGGGCGTGGCCCGTCTGTAAAAAATGGCCCTAGGGGCATTTTCATAATTTGGCGGCCTCGGGCGTTGAGTTAAATAACATTTTAACGGGGCCTCAGATTAAAATTTTGAGATGGATGTTGTGATCTGGAGGTGATTTTTTCCCTAGTGGAGGCTTAACCTTGACCCTGTTGAGAGTTTCAGGCACAAGATAAATTGGGGGTTAAATTAATTAAAATTTTAATTAATTTCTTCTTTATTTAATCCCTAACCCCACCCCTCTCCTTCCCCATTTCCCCTTCCCCTTGGAAGAAGAGCTCAACCAAGAAGTAGAAGCTCCTCCTCTCCTCCTCCCCTCCGGCAAGGCAACAACGCGGCGGCAGATCCTCCATGAAGTGTCAGGCAACGCCCTCGCAGGTAGGATCATTGCAGTTTCAGTTTATATTCCCGCACCTAATTTGAGTTCGATTAAATGTATAAAATTGTTTTTTATATTTAAAAAAAATCCCATAGTCACGTTTTATAAATTTTGATCTTTCCATCGCCTTTTTATTTTTGTAAATCCGAGTTCGGAGGAGGCCGTGGTCGTCTGGCGAAAGTTGCGGGTTTTTAGTGTTTCCGGTCGGTTGGGGGGGGGGGGGGTCCGGCGGTCAAGCACGGCGGTCCGGTGAGCTTGCGCGACACCGTGGTGGTGCTCCAGATAGTTGTCAGCCGGGCTTCAAGCGGCAGGCGGTGGACGCTGCTGCTGACTTTGGCGGGCGAGCGTGGAGGCGGCCGGGCGCGGCTGCGACGTCGGCTGGCGAGCGTGGAGGAGGACCTTGCGGCGGAGTCGTCGCCAGGGCGCGATGACGCGGAAGGACCAGGGTCTTTTGACCCCGGATGGCAGACAAGAACCACTCCATGCAGGTCCACTCAAGAGACCGGATCAGCCGAGCCGGTCCGGGCGAGTCAGGCCGGCCCGCGCACATGCGGGCTGGTTCAAGCAGGGCGGGCTGGCCGAACCGGCCCGACCCACCTGCTTTCGTTCTTCAAAATTTTAAAACGCCAATAAAATGTAGTCCGGGTGTCAGATTCGCTCGCCGTCAGTGGCGACACGTTTCTTAAACAGATATGAACGTTTTGAGATGGTTTCAGAAATTTTTAATTCCCAAAATGAGGGGCCTCGGAGGCGTGACACGTCTTTAATTGAATTGACGTTTTTCCGGGGGATCTTGTTTCAGACGGCGCGGACGCGTCTGACTTCTGTTTTGAGCGCTGTCAGTGGCATTAGGATCCTGGAACTAGGGCGAACCTTTCCAGGGTGGTTTTAGGAGTTGAGACCGAAGTTGAGGCATGGTCCCCACGACCCGTCTTTCGAGCTGCGTGCAGCATTTCACGTCTTTTTCATCAGACGTCCATTCGGTGCGTGTGAGCAGTCGTTTCTGGGCGTTTTTCCAAGGGAATTGTAATTGTGCAATCCGCCCGCTCTAATTCTACACAATGGTGTGGGGCCCACGAGGGCCGTTTTGGAGTTGACGGTGATTTACAGCTTTATCACCGGGTATCCGTTTTGGGCAAGTGAATAGTCCATCTCGTGTGCTTTTTCGAGAGGATCGCAATGGTGTGATCCATTATTTGTGTTTCGAGACCGGGTTGCGGGTCCCACGAAGCACCGCTCATGTGCGGTGCACTGGAATGAATCTTTTTCTCCAGATATATGTTGCCCTCAAGTGAGCAGTCCTTTTGACGTGTTTTCCCGGGGGGATCGCAATGGTGTGATGTGCCTGACTGTTTTCGGGGCCGAGGCTCGGGATCACGAGACGTCGTTTGGGCGTGAGGTGGTGTTGGTGAATTTTTTGTCAGATATCCGTTTGAGGTGAGTAAGTAGTCGATCTCACGTGTTTTTCTATGAGGATTACAACGGTGCGATCCGTTTGGTTTTGTAGAGCCTCTTGCATGATCTTATTAAATGTGGAAATGTGAAGGTGCCCTACAGTAGTTCTTATACTACTTTTGTAGCGGACCCTTGGCGTGTGATCGCGTGCACTCCCGTGTGAGTGATGTAAATACTTGAAGAGATGTGGTTGGCTGTGCCACATCTATTATGGTGGTAGGTTGGAGTTGTCATGTTACGCCTTCGCGTTGACGTTGGGTGTTGTGTTCACGATAGGTTTTCAGTTGGAACGTGGTATACTCTGGGAGTATACGGGAATGCTAAGAGGTACATGTGGATGTTGGTACCTGAGAATAATTGTGCGCTTGGTTGGGGTTGACTTGGGGCCACACGTCATGTGGGCCCCATGTGCGTTCTGTGTTCTTCTTTGCATACTTTGACCTCTCGCGATGTAGAGGGTCCTTATGTGATCTTTTGTTTGACCAGCAGTGTTGAGTGGTCTCCCCTGGTTTCGTTCTCGATGGTTTGGGTGGCAGAGATGGTTTTTTCCTCTGTTTCTTCAGCTATGAGGGGTTTCAGTACCGTGCCCTTTCACCGGACTGTGACACCATTTGCGACTATGGGTGTTCGTACAGTGTGGGTGTTTTCCCCACTTTTTAGGATGAGTTGACTCGGTCTGCTTTGATAGTGAATCAGCGGATTGGAGTGTGATCGCCCTGAGAGGCCTGGGGAGCTTCTCCCATTCCTTCGTGACCCCTGGTAGAGTTCTTGTGGATTCAGTGTGACCAACACTTTACACGGTCACCAATCCTCTGCCTAGGAGGTTGTTTCCAGCAGGGCTCCGGTTGTTTCCAGTAGGGATGAGGTTGTTTCCAACAGGGTTGAGGTTGTTACCAGCAGGGCAGAGGTTTTTTCAAGCAGGGGTCGCCAGTTGTACCATCCAGCAGGTATGGCCAGTACAATGGTGTTCACCGAGCAGTACCATTCACCAGGGATGGCCATAGCAGTTCTGGGTTTACCTCTAGTGGGGCTGGGCAGTGGTCCCTGATGTAGGGCTTACATCCAGCTGGGCTGGGTAGTGGTCCCTTATGCCGGGTTACCTCCAGCTGGGCTGGGAATTTTTCCCTTCGCCTACTTTAATCGGGTCTCCCTCCAATGGATTACCCTGTTACGGGACTGGTCAGTGTGGCACCCGTCGACTCTTACAGGGTCTCCCTATAGTGGGAACCCATTGACTTCCAGGGACCCTCCAGCAGGGCTGGGAAGGGGGTCTCTTATCGACTTTGAGGAGACCTCTCGACTGTGGGGTAGTGGCGAGTTATGGTTTGACGTTCCCCCAGAACTCTCAAGTACGAGGAGCGCTTTCCCCACCAAGGCGTGTCTTTATGACACGACCTAAAACTATGCAGGCGAGTCAGTGCCGCCCAAAGTGGATAGTGTCGAGGTGCGGTGATTTGAGCCCTTGACTTGCAGTTCGGGGAAGACGTGCGGGATGCTGGGCATCGATGGAGTTTAATTTTGGTACTGTTGGCGACTCACTTTTCTTGGGCTGAGCTACGAGATGGAGATCCCCTTACGACCTTGTTCAGGATTCTTGTTGAGCATATGTATATGTATATACCTTGTTCTAGTACCCACTTTCGGGGTTTGGTTACTCTCCTTCCAGGAGAGGCGAAGATGCATGGGGTATGCCACGTGCTTTCCGTGTCTAGCTTCTCGTGGTTGGACGAGTCTACTCTCCTGCTATAGGTAGCGAAGACTCGACGGGAAGTGAATCTTCTCACTTTTTCCAGCTCCATGTGTCTGGATGATTCTACCACCCTTTCTCTTGTTGGGTTGATTTGGACACTTTACTACACTCCTTGTTGTACTCTTACTGCACTCTCAGTTGTACCCCTTTAATTTTCCCTATTCGATCTACTGCTCACCCTTAGATACCTCATTTGATTCTCCCTCGAGCCTTCGGGGTATCCTACTAGGTATTCTTATACTCACCCCTACTTGGGCTTTGCCCTCACTTGGTGTGCCCTTGCAGACGACAGACAGGTTGGTCATGACTTCCGTGGAGCTTAGGAGTTCAAAAGCGTAGACCGCGTGCGGTGGTCGGAGTCAGGTTCCAGGTGGGGGACCCTTCCAGCTGTTTTCCTTTTTGTTTACCTGTTGATGGGTTGTGGCACATTTCTGGTTGGGTACGTGTTTTCCCCTTTTCTTTGCAGTTTACTTTCAATACTTGCTTTGTACTTTTAGAGGTCGATGCACATTGTGGTATATTTATAGCAGTTATTACTTTTCATTTATTTTTTACTCTACACTTTTTCATTGAGTGTGCTGTGTGTGTGTGTGTATAGGTACTTAGGCAAAGGCCTTCTCGAGTTGTTGTGCCTTCAGCACTGGTCGCCAGCCCCTGGCATATGGAGGCGGGCTTGGGGTAGTTGCGGCTCGAGCCCGGGTCGGGTCGGGTCGTGAAAAAGTGGTATCAACGGTGGTTCATTCCTTGGGACGCTGTTCAGACGTCCCTAAAATAAAAGGAATTGGTTGGGATTTAGGGAAACATTGTTAACATGTCTCGAGAGTGGCTCTCAGGCCAGGGAGTCCAGTGATGGTGTGGCGGCCGACATATCCACTAATCAGGACCTTGATAACCTGCTTGTCGACTCAGCATGCTGAGAAACTTGTTGCAAGGAAAATTTGTCTGTGCATCACATAGGATTGAGTCTTTGACTGTACTTCTGGAGTCATCTCCCCATCATTGTTGTTATTGGTATATACATATATGCTCATCTGACCGCGACACTCCTTGATAATATTCAGTATGTCTCTGCGAAGACAACCAGCCAGGACACAAGCTTTGGTTCGTGACGACGACCCTGTGAGCTACAAGGCCATATTCCAAGACCCATCATGTGAACCCCTTTCTCCAGGTGGGCCGATAGTAGCACCCCCACCTGTTGAGCAGCAGACAGCTTCAGCAGAGCAGGCGGGGCTTGAGCGCAGGTTGAGCGTGCTCCGTGAGTTCTAGTGGTAGAGACCGCTGAGGTTCAGTGGTGAGCCAGACCCTCAGGCAGTAGAGGTTTGGCTAGAGGTAGTGGTTAGACTTTTCAGGCTTGTGTAGACGCCGAAAGATCAGATAGTGGCTTTGGCCGCCACCCTTTTTCATGGAGCAGCTTGGCGTTTGTGGAGTCTGGTGACTCAGCTTCTTGACGAGTCGTCGCTTTCATGGGGCGACTTTCAGTTGTTATTCCATGAGGAGTTTTTCCCCTCCTGCTTGCGCTCCATTCGAATTCAGGAGCTCCTGCAGTTTCAGCAGGGAGGGATGACGGTGGCCGAGTACGCTACTAGTTTACAAACCGTGCACGCTTTTACCCGGACTTGGTCCATAAGGATAACATCTGAGTGTGGAAGTTTGAGCAGGGTCTCCATCGAGAGATTCATTCTTTCATAGTACCCTTGGTAATTTCCACATATGTCGGGGTGTTGGAGTAGGCGCTGGTGATATAGAGCTTCATGTCACGTTCTAGAGTTAGTGGTGGAAACACGCACGTTGGAGTTGAGACGTCAGCCGCAACTAGTGGGCTTCGGCAAGTAGAACCTCGACCCAAGTGACTTTCTGACAACTGGACTCAGGGGCGGGTTCGTACACCACAGTGGCGCTGGAGGGCACCAGTGAATCCCAAAGAGAGTCGGTGCTATGCTTTTGATGGATGAGGTCACCTGACACGAGACTGCCCGACCAGGTATGCAGAGAGCTTTGGGCAAGCAGTAGGTGCACCACCACAACAGAGGCATCACCATGATTAGAGTAGCGCCCAGAGAGGTGGTGCTAGCAGAGGAGAGAGAGGATATGGGAGTGGAGGAAGACTATACAAGGTCTTCCCATCACCACTAGGTAGTCCACATTAGGCTTCGAGAGCTGACAGTTGGGACCGCAGACAGCCGCAAGCTTTAGATGTCTACGACCCTGCATAGCATGAGGTAGAAAGAGGTACACTCTACAACTCTTCTACTTTTTGCAGTAGAATTTTTAGACTCTGGGTGTGAAATGATTTTCTCCCTTATCTTTTCTTAAGGTGTTACCGGGGTGATGAGGGGCATCGGTATGGACCTATGTTGCAAAGGCCGAAGGCATGGAACCTTTCTCTTTCTTCAATGGTAGCGATTCCTTCACCTTCCGAGCGTTTAAGAGAGCCTTGGTTGTGGGAAATCGACTATGAAACCTCGCGCGACCAGATATCCTTGGATGTTTCACCATATGGATATTCTAAAGGAGGGAATCACCAGGAATTGTTCCTAGTACGGGCGGTCATTCTAGTCATGGTGTGTGACTTAAGGGTTCATTCGGGGAGGTGAGCTACCCCCGAGAGCCTTCATTCCGTTTCAGATTGTGAAAAGGGATGGCAAGGTTCCCTACCACCTTTCCTTAACCCCAAGGGCTGGTTTGGGTGCATAGCGTCTCCCACGTGACTCACCTGAGGATATGTGTGTGTGATCCTATGCACGTCATCGGCAAGGGCAGACCTCACGTGGACGGATCAAATCCTTTGGTCTGCATGCGGTGGCGCAGAGCAGTACATGAGTTCTTCTGGGTACGGGAGAGCAAGGTGCGTGCTTAGTACCATGAGTTGTTCCCTGGTTTTTCTTTTTAGGGATGAAAATATTGAAGGAGGGAATTATGTAAGAACCCATTTTCGGATATAAAAGACTTTGGAATATTCTTGAGGTTATTCCAGAGCAACGCCTTCAGACAGCGTGCAATTCTGAGCCCCGAAGTGGCCAAAATTAAATTTTCAGTGCGTTCACACTAGAAATGCCAAAAAAATGCGATAAATCCTTAATAGTGCTTCAGATCAGACATATAAGTGTATGGATGGGTCTGGAATTGGGTGTTTACCCTAGTAACGACGTAATACATGTCGGCGCAGGACGTTTGGACCCCTCACCCGCTTTCGGAATGTTAACAAATAATTAAATTAATTAATTTATTCATTTAATGACTGAACTGAAGTATCTCTTATACGGTGGATCAGAATGGAAATATGAGGATACCGTTGAGTTCAGAGCGTAACGTTTACCCTAGGAGGGGCGTAACTTTCGCGGGTGCGGCTCGTCTGTGAAAAATGGCCCCAGGGGAATTATTGTAATTTGGCGGCCTCAGGCGTTGAGTTAAATAAATTTTGAACGGGGCCTCAGATTAAAATTCCGAGACCACCGTTGTGCTCGAGAGGAGGTTTTTACCCTAGCAGAGGCTTAACCTCGACCCTGTCGAGAGTTTCAAGCGCGGGATAAATTGGGGGTTAAATTAAGGAAAATTTTAATTAATTTCTTATTTATTTAATCCCTAACCCCACCCCTCTCCTTCCCCATTTCCCCTTCCCCCTGGTAGAAGAGCTCAACCAAGAAGGAGAAGCTCCTCCTCTCCTCCTCCCCTCTGGCAATGCAACAGCGCGGCAGCGTATCCTCCGTGAAGCGTCTGGGAATGCCCTTGAAGGTAGGATCATTGCGGTTTCAGTTTTTATTCCCGCACCTAATTTGAGTTCGATTAAATGTATGAAATTGTTTTTTATCTTTGAACAAATCCCATAATCGTGTTTTATACATTTTTATCTTTCCATCGCCTATTTTGGTTTGTAAATCGGAGTTCGGAGGAGGTCGTGGTCGTCCGGTGAATGTTGCGGGTTTTTAGTGTTTCCGGCCGGTTTGGGGGGGGGGGGGGTTCCAGCGGTCTAGCACAGCAGTCCGGCAAGCTTGCGCGGCGCCGTGGCGGTTCTCCAGATGGTTGTCGGTCGGGCTTCATGCGGCAGGTGGTGGACGCAGCTGTTGACTTTAGCGGGCGAGTGTGGAGGCGGCCGGGCGCGGCTGCGACGTCAGCGGGCAAGCGTGGAAGAGGACCGTGCGGTGGAGTCGTCGCCAGGGCGCGACGACGCGGAAGGACCAGGGTCTTGTGACCCCGACTGGAAAACAAGACCCGCTCCATGGGGGTCCACTCAAGAGACTGGACCGGCCGAGCCGGTCCGGGTGTGTCAGGCCGGCCCGCACGCCTGCGGGCTGGTTCAAGCAGGGTGGGCTGGCCGAACCGGCCCGACCCACCTGCTTTCGTTCTTCAAAATTTTAAAATGCCAATAAAATGCACTCCGGGTGTCAGATTCGCTCTCCATCAGTGGTGAAACATTTCTTAAACATATATTAACTTTTTTAGGTGGTTTAGGGAATTTTTAATTCCCAAAAGGAGGGGCCTCGGAGGCGCGACGCGTCTTTAAGTAAATTGACATTTTTCCAGGGGATCTTGTTTTGGATGGCACAGATGCGCCTGACATCTGTTTTGAGCACCATCATAGGCATTGGGACCCTGGCGCTGGGGAGAAGCTTTCCATGGTGGTTTCAGGCGTTGAGGCCGAAGTTGAGGGGTGGGCCCCACGACCCGTCTTTCGAGATGCGTGTAGCGTTTCACGACTTTTTAATCGGACATCCGTTCGTGGCATGCGAGCAGTCGTTTCTGGGCATTTTTCCGAGGGAATTTCAATGGTGCAATCTGTCCGCTCTAATTCGGCACAATGGTATGGGGCCCACGAGGGCCGTTTGGGAGTTGACGGTGATTTCCAGCATTATCACTGTGTGTCCTTTTTGGACAAGTGAATAGTCCATCTCGTGTGCTTTTTCGGGAGGATCGCAATAGTGCAATCCGTTCGTTGTGTTTCAGGACTGGATTGTGGGTCCCAAGAAGCACCGCTCGTGTGCGGTGCACTGGAATGCATCTTTTTCTCCAGATATCTATTGCTCTCAAGTGAGGAGTCCTTTTGATGCGTTTTCCTAGGGGGATCGCAATTGTGAGATGCGCTAGGCTATTTTCAGGGCCGAGGCTCAGGATCATAAGATGTCGTTCGAGCGTGAGGCGGTGTTGGTGAATTTTTTGTCAGATATCCATTTGAGGCGAGTAATTAGTCGATCTCACATGTTTTTCTGCTAGGATTACAACGGTGTGATCTGTTTGGTTGTGCAAAGCCTCTTGCGTGATCTTATTAAATGTCGAAATGTGAAGGTTCCTTACGGCGGTTCTTCTACTGCGTTTATAGCGGACCCTTGACATGTGATCGCGTGCACTTCCATGTGAGTGATGTAAATGCTTGAAGAGATGTGGTTGGTTGTGCCTCATCCATTGTGGTGGCAGGTTGGAGTTTTCACATTACGCCTTCGCGTTGACGTTGGGTGTTGTGTGCATGATAGACTTTGGGATGGAATGTGGTATACTCTTGGAGTATACGGGAATGCTGGGATGTACATGTGGATGTTGGTACCTGAGAATGTTTGTGCGCTTGGTTGGGGTTGACTTGGGGACACACGTCGTGTGGGACCCATGTGTGTGCTATGTTCTGATTTGCATACTTTGACCTCTCGCGATGTAGAGGGTCCCTCTGTGCTATTTTTTTGACCAGCAGGGTTGAGTGGTCTCCCCCTAGTTTTGTTCTCGATGGTTTGGATGACAGAGATGGTTTGTTCCTCTGTTTCTTCAGCTGTGAGGGGTTTCCGTACCGTGCCCTTTCACCAGAATGTGACACCGTTTGCGACTACGGGTGTTCGTACAGTGTATGTGTTTTCCCCACTTTCTGGGATGAGTTGACTCAGTCCACTTCGACAGTGAATCAGTGGATTGGAGCGTGATCGCCTTGAGAGGCCTGGGGAGTTTCTCTCGTTCCTTCGTGACCCCTGGTAGAGTTCTTGTGGTTTCAGTGTGACCAACACTTTATGCGGGCAATGATCCTCTACCCAGGAGGTTGTTTCCAGTAGGGCTGAGGTTGTTTCCAGCAGGGATGAGGTTGTTTCCCATAGGGATGAGGTTGTTACCAGCAGGGCTGAGGTTGTTTCGAGCAGGGATCCCAGTTGTACCATCCAACAGGGATGGCCAGTACATCAGTGTTCACAGAGTAGTACCATTCAGCTGGGATGGACAGAGCAGTTCTGGGTTTACCTCAAGCGGGGCTGGGCAGTGGTCCTCGATGCCAGGCTAACCTCCAGCTAGGCCGGGCAGTGGTCCCCGATGCCGAGCTTACCTCCAGCTGGGCCGGGAAATGGTCCCCGATGCCGGGTTACCTCCAGCTGGGCTGGGCAGTGGTCCCATCGCCGAATTTACCCGGGTCGCCCTCCAGTGGATTACCCTATTATAGGAATGGGTAGTGTGGAACCCGTCGACTCTTACTAGGTCTCCCTATAGTGGGAACCCATCGACTTCCAGGGACCCTCCAGTGGGGCTGGCCAGGGGGTCACCTTTCGACTTTGAGGAGACCTCTCCACTGCGGGGCAGTGAGGAGTTGTGGTTTGACGTTCCCCTATAACTCTCAAGTACAAGGAGCACTTTCCCCACTGAGACGCTTCTTTGTGACATGACCTAAAACTGTGAGGACGAGTCAGTGCCGCCCAAAGCGGATAGTGTTGAGGTGCGGTGATTTGAGCCCTTGACTTGCAGTTCAGGGAAGACGTGCGGGATGTTGGGCACTTATGGAGTTTACTTTTGGGACTTTTGGCGACTCACTTTTCTTGGGATGAGATACGGGATGGAGATCCTCATACGACCATGTTCGGGCTTTTTGTTGAGCATATGTATATGTATATACCTTGTTCTAGTACCCACTTACTGGGTTTGGTTACTCTCATTCCAGGAGAGACGAAGACGCGCGGGGTATGCCACGTGCTTTCCATGTCTAGCTTCTCGTGGTTGGATGAGTCTGCTCTCCTACTATAGGTAGCAAAGACTCGACGAGAAGTTCATCTTCTCACCATTTCCAGATCCTTTTGTCTGGATGAGTCTACCTCCCTTTCTCTTGTTAGGTTGAGATGGACTCTTTACTGTACTCCTTGTTGTACTCTTACTGCACTCTCGGTTGTACCCCTTTACTTTTCCCTGTTTTCTCTACTGATCACCCTTCAATACCTCTTTTGTTGCTCCCTTGAGCCTTCGAGGGTATCCTATTAAGTATAATTATACTCACCCATTCTTGGGCTTTTCCTGCACTTGGTGTGCCCTTTCAGACAACAGATAGATTGGTCGTGACTTCAGTGGAGATTAAGAGTTCAGGAGCGTGGATCACATGCGGTGGTCGGAGTCAGGTTCCAGGTGGGGGACCCTTCCACCTGTTTTCCATTTTGTTTACCTGTTGCTGGGTTGTGGCACTTTTTTGGTTGGGAATGTGTTTTTCCCCCTTTTTTCAGTTTACATTAAGTACTTTCTTTGTACTTTTAGAGGTCGATGCACATTGTGGTTAATTTATAACAGTTAGTACTTTTCTTTTCTTTTTACTCTGCACTTTTTCATGGAGTGTGCTGCATGTGTGTGTACAGGTACTTAGGCAAAGGCCTCCCCAAGTTATTGTGCCTTCGGCGATGGTGGCCAGCCCCTGGCCTATGGAGGTGGGCTTAGGGTAGTTGCGGCTCGAGCCCGGGTAGGGTCGGGTCGTGACATGATATGACATGAGTAAAATTAAAAACTATAGAAGTGATATTGTATAGAATTATAATCATCACCAATGGCCTATAATGAGTATGAAAATAAAATATCAACATGGGATTGGATCCAAGGAGAAAAATTGTCCAAGGCATAATAATGAGAATGATCCATGTTGTGAAAATTTACAGGGCATCCAAGTAATTCAAGTATGCAAGTAAAAAGGATCCATGGAGGATAAATTCCTGTGGAATACATATAATCTTTTTAAATGAAGAAAATAGGATCCATGAAGAATAAATGCTCAAGGCATCCAAATGGGTTGGATCCACAGTGTAGAAATGTCCAAGAGGTCATTGTAATCTTATTAAACTTGATCCAATGATAAGAAAAGTACATGGTATCCTAATTTTCTTTCAAATCCACTTATTAAAAATTTCTATAGCATTATAATAATCAAAATAATTTAGATCGATGGATTTAAAATGTCCATGGAAGCTAAATGAGTCGTTAGTTCCATACCACAAACCCTACATTATCACCCAAACTAAATCCTGCAAAATTTAATTATCCATTCAATTAAACATTTCACTAATCCATTAATAATCATACAAATTCCAAGGGATTAACCATTTCATAAAATTCATCTAAAAATGAAAAGGTTTCATAATTTTCTCATATACTTTAACAATCTATTTGATTACCAAATTCAATTCTCAATAATGTAAGGGAGCTCCACACAACTCATGATTGGTTCAAGATGAGGAAAACAACATCTTACAACATATAAGGTTGTAAAGACATGTCTTAAACATGAATTGATCATTTAACTCAAGGGTTTTTAAATTTAGGAATCAATAATAAAAGTCTTTCACGGAGAACGATGAGAAAATGTTCTAAAAAACTATTCTTCGGTGGAAAAGGTATAGACCACATAAATTAATCCTATAGAGGAAATTATTCTATTTTAATCCCCTAATTTGGTCTAGCTCTGAAGAAAATGTAATAATAGATGAATACTCTATAAATAGGGAATATTAACTTGAACCCAAATAGTGTCGTTAATATAAAGAAAAATGATAATGTATCCTATGGAATAAATAAATCACTAGTTACGATTCAATGGGATTAATAACTCAAAATTCAGACATTGAATGGTGAATTGAGATGAAATCATAAACTGGAGGCTTGAAGTGTTATCAATGAAGGTGAAAAACCAATCAGTTATAAATTATAAGAATAAGAGTATAATTACATTAAATAAGTAACGGGAAATTATACTTTCACCCTAATAAAACTATGTTTTATGGTTTGGCTACATGGTTGGATAAAGAGACAGTATGGTAACCATATTCCAATCAATTCTGAAAAACCCCCTCAAATGTTCTTGGGGAACTATTAGACCAATTATGCTCTGAATGTCTATTTTACCAATATTAAAATACTTACATCATATGATCATGAATCCAACATAGGTCACATGGTTAGGTAAAACTATGCACCCTTTAAATTTCACTGAAATACCATTCACAATTTACTCTATCAATGCACACAGGGATTCATGGTTTCTATAAACCATTTGTATCATATATTTTATTAAAAAATTAGGGCTCTGAGCTATGAACATGCCACAAATTGCCTCATTTCCTCCACGACCTCACTCAGATTTCATATTATTTCAATCCAATGGTAGTATAACGAATTTAGAATTTCCCATACCTCATTTCAAATCTAGGTTCTTATAATCTTCATTACTTAAATCAATTCTACCTTTAATTTCCCTTCCATAGGAGGTCAAGTACAATCTATGAATAAATCCTCCCACTAAGCATTTACATCAGCCTCTCCCACCTATGTCTCATCATATACATGGCTATGATTCCATCAAAACCATATTAGTGGAACTAATTGGACTTAAATAACCTTTATTCCTTCATCAATACTATACATAAGATGATCCTAAAAGGATTCATCTACATATAACTCAACCTCACTATGTTATAGAATATACAACAAATTAGAATGATATTAGTGAACTTAGATATATGGAATATTTTTTTTTCATGGATTAGTCCCTATGAGGTAAATGCAACGGATAGGATACCAGTCTGGATCACTCCCAAACCATGAAGGTATCAATGTAATAAGGTGATAATTTCCCTTTCTTATAAATCAATTAATTCAAATTTTCAAGGGAATCTCACAATAAAACCTTACTCCCAACCTCAAAATATGGTGGTTGATAGTAAAAATAAGTGTTTGATTTATTCTCAGGATGAGATATATTAAAACACATCTTATTATCATAAAAAATCTCTGATTTCTCTTTAATGAGATAATAATGGATTGGTGCTGCATCTCTTTCCTCTAACTAGCACAATGGTTAATGACACAACCTACCATATAGGAGATCATAAGGATCAATCTATATGGTCTCCTGGAATGATTTATTAAAAGTGAAATGGAAGAGTTGTAAGTATTTCTCCCAAGGACCTCAAAAATCAATGATACTGGATTAATGAATATCCTCCAAAACATCTATCGTACATTTGGACTAAAAATATGTTTTTTTGAGATAGGTTATACTCAGTAGTACTTTTGAACCCAGTTCCTTCTATAACTACTAATAGATCCTTGATGTGAATCAAGAATCTATGTTTGATATGATAGAATGTGGAACATAATTTAGGTTTATGATATCATGTATGTTGGTACACTATAGCTCGCCAACTAAAATCATCTCTTGAATAGATAGAAAAGGGGTGACCTTTATCAACCTGTCTACAATCACCCATACAGTGGAAATTCCCTGAGGTGATCTAGGAAATTGTAACATTAAATCTATGTTTATTTCATCCCATTTTCACTTAGGAATATGAAATTGATGTAAAATCCTTTCTATTCAATGGTGTTATATATTCACCTACTGATAGTTGGAACACTATTTACCGAACACAATTATCTATCTCTTTCTCCCTGAGCACCAGTATTGATGGTGTAAGTCATGATACATCATTTTAATTATGTGATGTACTTACCATATAGAGGCATGTGAATATTTCATCTACTCATCTTATACATCTATAGAAACCCATACACATCTATGTATGCATAAGATCTTATCCCCATCAATGATCCAATCAGGATGCTTGTCATCACCTAAAACATTATTCCGTGGGAGATTCCCCTTGTAATATTATAGCTACCTCATCTTCACATTATCTAGAAGATAATAGTTTGTTGATAAAAATACAAGTAATGAATTTATAAGATGGTCATTAACATATAAATACATCAAAAAAATAGATCCAAATGGTGCCACTCCCTACTTTCCTCAAGAACCACCTACGTTCTAGTCCTCCAACTCAAAGTATCGCCACCTATATTCCCCCTCCTGAGCATATAGGCATGATATATGTTTACGAAATTAATTCATATTTCTAATATCCAATAAACCCTATTTAAATATATACATGATTATTTTTGGTCAGTATACCCCAAACAATCCTATCCCATTATGTAATTCCACCAATAGTTAATATCCTTAAAAAATTAGTGATTTTGAGATCTTGTGTTAGGTTGTTCCTCTTATATGGTCTTAACTGATGATACAAATACACCAAAACATGATCCACATGCATCAAATCTTAGAATAGATCAATACTTGATATGTTGAAATATACATTATATCTTCTAAATGGTTCTGGAATAATTAGTATTGGCACTGAATTTAGTTCCCCTTTAATCTCTAGAAAGGTTGTCTCAAAGGATTCTAACCATATAAACATCATGCCCTTCTTAGTCAATCCCAAAAGTGGTTCTTCTAGGAATGATATTCCCTATATGAAGTGTATATAATAACCACCTAGGAATAAGAAACTCTGAATATCAATAAGTTATTGAGCTTATCTAGGAAAACTATAGCTCCCATTTTCTCTAGGGAAACAAATACTTCTATCTCTAAGTTAATATAACCAATGAAATGAATTTTATCCATCAAATAGTGGCACTTTGTGGGATTATATTAAAATTAATTCTCTATATGTTTATTCAATATGATCTCTATATTTTTGGAATGACTGGGTTTTGTGTGAGAATACTCCAAGATTTCATTCCTGAATACCACCACAAATGAATAGAGATATGAATGGAAAAAACAGTTCTTTAGATCAATGAAAATTATTGGTGAATTTGTGAGATATAACAACATTAATAGATACTCTTAATGACCATACATTATACGTAAGTCTATACGAGGTATGTATGAGGGTCTACCATGAAATAGAAGATAACCCAATATCATATCGATCTTCAAGAATACTCTAGCTCCACAGATTTGGTCAACGTGGTCATATATCTGGGGAATAGGATATTGATTCTTAATCATCATATGATTTAATTTAAAGAAAACCACATCTATGAAAATTGTTCGATATTAATTTATGTAAAAAATTACCGTCAAACCCTATAGTGAAGTACTCAGTCATACGTATCCATTTTATTCCATGTCCTCTAGCCAACTATTGATCTCAAACAACTTAGAAGTTGTCATCCTTTAAAGTGGAATGGAAACCGGTGTATCTCTAGGAACTAGATTGATTGAAAATTTTACCTCTCTCCCAGGATGAAGTCCTAAATATTTATCCTAGAAAATATACATGAAATGTTCAAACAGTTGATAGAAATTAGTTATCCATATCCACTGATCATCAAAATTTAAGCAAGTAACATGGGCTATCATCCAACCAATACTTCAAGGTTTGGGTCCATATTAATTAACTTAGAAAACTTATTTACCTTTTCTAATATGCACTACCCCACCTATTGATGTGAAATTCAACCTTATGATATAGAAATCAACATAATCATGATAAGGAAACAACCACTCTATCCTGAGAATGATGTCAAACACTATCATCATAATTAAAAATATGTCCCCTAAAAATAAACACACACCATCCTAAAGGGAAACTCCTTAAACCTTCATACACTCTTTGATCAAATCCTCATTACTATATCGAGTGTCATCATTATATAAGAAATATGGTCATCTTTCCCAAGGATCTTCAATACAGGAGAAAATATGAAAGAATGTGATGCTCCCCTATAAAAAAGTCAATATACTAATATAGAGGCTAACAAAATAGTATCTAACACTATATAAGGTCTGAAAATCTATATATCAGCTACCAGATGCACTATAAACATTTGTCCTAATCCATAACCCAAAGATATTTCCTATGTACCCTAAGAAAATCCAATCTTCTATCACTGTAAATTTGTTGTGTAGATGCATTAGCCACAACCACCAACTCAGCTTGATCAGATGATTGTACTCTATATCCATATCGAACGAGAAGATACTAACATTTCCCTTAAACATTGAGTTAGTGAAGAAAATCCCTCCCCAGATACTGGATGAAAGGTCCTTCATAACCATTTTAGATGTCCCATCTAGCCAAAAGCTATGAAATCAACTTGGTTTCAATCCCACTGAATCTTCTTGTTCCCTTACCTCCAACACTGATGAAAAATAATATATTCACAAACACATAATAGATAACCACTATTACCTTCACATGAAGTATCAATGTGCCGGTTTCTAAAACTGTACATTGTACCGTCGTGTGGAGAAGGTGAACTTACCTAATATATGCTCCAAGATTTTCTCCATTTTATGTTCAGTAATTTGCACATGATTTACAAATTCATTAATGTTTTGCGTAAAAAAATCCAACTATGATATTATGCCATATCTAAATCAATCCTCAAATAAAATAGATTTATAATAATCATCAGGTAATAGAAGAGGTTTGAAAGTTTGGATCTATATGGAATAGAAAAAATAGTCCAAGAATTCAAATGTTTTCAACACAATGATTATAAACTCTTTGGCTCTATCATCCCATAAAATATTCAGATAAAAGAAATCCTATAAGGTTTTCAAGAAATTACTTTATTACATTAAAAAATAATGATCCATATTAGTAATAACATCCCACCATATATTTGTATAATATCAAAGAATATACATAGTGATATTCACTCTTCACATGGGAGGTGTCTAGTTATGCTCAAAAATTGATATCATGGCCTTTGACTAGGACCCCACAACATGTGGTCTACCATCCCTTGATTACATGGCCAGATACAACTATTGAAACTCATGAATAAAATCTTCCATATACAGATAATGTCATGTGGATCCCTAAATTGAGTGCATGATGTGCAAAAATCCTTCTCCGAACTATACCAAAGCACCCACATCAGGGGTAATAGATGATGCTGCTTTTGGAACTATAAGTGATTTTATGGGAGGGATAGGGCCTCTACCTCTGGAAATGGGACATCGACACTATAAAAGTTCCACAATTAAGGTTTTAGGGTGGAAGATCTATAAAAAAATATAATAAAAAACCTCTAACAAAATTTTATAACATTACGATCATAGATAAACAAACAGTATCAGAAGCCTTCTGAAAAATAGGTCACACCTCTCTTCCTAATCCTCAATCAATATATTAGTGACATACATATCATAAGATAAGAATGATACACTACCTAATTCACACTAATAAGTTTAGCTTTGATCCATGTTCTCTTCTACATGCCTATGATCCAAATATACTATGTATCAATTGAAATTTATAGAGGAAAACACTGTTTAAATTGATATTGACAACACCATTTAGTGTTGACCAATAATTTTATAATTTAATTTCATTTAATAACATTATCAATTATATATAAATTTAACTTAATGGTTTAACTATATTGATAACAACTTAAAATTTATTAGGTCATATACAACATATAAATAGAATTGTGGAATCAATTTAACTAAAACAAATGAATTTGAAATATTCTATGTTATGGAAAATTCATGGAAATAGAAATAAGGGAACCAAATCATGATACAATAATTTCTTGAAATAATTAGACGTGGAATAGAATAATTCATGAATTATAAATATATTTTTTCATATGATGATGCATTATGAAATATTCCTTTTTTTATACAAGGACAAGGGTAATAATATGTATTCCTATGGAACATTAAATATCAACTATGTCACCCAATGGGGTAGTCAAATCAAATGAAATTGAGATAAACATGAACATCATATACAATTTGATAAAATTTGTCTTTTCCATTTCATGGGTTATTTTATCCTCAGAATAGCTCATTAAAATATCCAAAATCTTTTATATTCATCTTTATATAAATCCCAAATTGAAGGGAAAAAAATGAATCGCTATAATACCACATTGTGTCATCCTGATCCTAGTTCAATCAATTGTAACTGAACCTATATTCTCATATAGACTCAAGAAGACCTCCTTGTATGAAATATGCTACCGAATGTTAGTGAGGTTCCATGGTGGAATATTGGGGATGATATACCGTCATTAATAGTGTGTTTGACAATGGTGTAATAAAAAAATAGTGGAAGCATTTATAATAACTGAATAGATGAAGAATAAACATCCATCATATAAATTATCATATAATCACATCTAATAGTGTCATATAAAAATGATTACAATGACATGCTATAAAAAATATAGGTAATACGTGGAATGAAGAATCTCATAAAATACATGCATCAATGTATGAAAATACAAAAACTACTATCCTTAGAGAGTATCATGATCCATATCCTCCTCATATTCTCCCCTAATTACATATAACAATCAATAAAGTATCACCCAAAGGTAAATTATCCATGTACACATCTATATCCATGATGTCTGTCAAGAAATCCAATGGATGCCCATATTGGGTGTGAGATAGCATTTAGTTGGACACCACAAACTATGTTTATAAGAAGTATTTTCTTCGCATGTTAGGTGAAGTAGTGTAAAGATATAATAAGTGTATGTGTAAAAAAATGTAGAATTGATACTATAATGATGGATAAGCATAGTCTACAACCTATTTTGAATAATCATATAGTGGATAAACATAGGCTAGGATCCATGTATTATAGATTTACAAAGTATCCATGTGGGTAGGATTGATGGAGTAGAAATTTCCACGGATTCCATATAATCCATGTATAAATATATATAGGATCCCTGGTGTTTAAATCACCATGGAATTCTGGTAAGAAAAATAAATTGAGTAAATATGATCCATGGAGTAGAAATGTCAAAGGCATCTTAATGGGTTAGAGTCATGGAGTTTAAATGTACCAGGAATCCTAGTTAGCTAATTAAACAAGATCCAAGTAGCATTAATGTACAATGAATCACAATGTATCACCACATCCAAGGAGTATAAATTCACAAGACATCCTAATAAACTAAATAAATGAGATATATGGAATATAAATTTCCATTGCATATAAATGGTTCATTAGTTCCATACTGCAAACCCTATATTATTATCACATTTAAAACATTTTACATTTCATTAACCATAATTTTAATCATTTCTCTAAGACCCTTATAATCATATAGAATCCAAGGGATAAACCATTCTATAACTTTTATCTAGAAATGAAAATGTGCTATAAAGTTATTACAACTAGTAACAAACCATTTCATTACCAAAATAAATTCCCAATAAGGTAAGTGATCTCAACTCACCCCAAGAGTGGTTCAAGATGATTAAAACTACCTAAAACCCCGTATAACGGTTTCATGACATGTCATAAACATGAATTAATAATTTATCTATAAGTATTTTTATTTAAGGATGAAACTATAGAATATATGGTGTGTAGAATAATGAATTAAAGGTATAAACAATGTGGAATTGAGGGGAAATGAATACACAACCTTTCTGAAGCCAATAAAATAACACTCATCCAGTTTGAAACTATCATTTGTTTAAGATAAAATTAAAATAAAAGAATCGATGAAGACTTTGGAAATATGGAATAATACATTTCACTAAAAAATAATGTTTGATAGAACGAAAATTGACATAAAGATACTATAGAATGAAGATATCACCATTGGAATTCCAATAAGTTGAATGGATCTTGATTTAGTTCTAGGATGCTGAATCATGATCAAATCCCAGGTTGACGTCTTAAGAATCACTTAAAGGAAGAGAAAAATCATACTATTAGAAACTATATTAAACAGGGATAAATTACATTAAAATGTAATGAAATAATGGTCTATTCACCCATTTTAAAAATCACCACACAATTTTTCCTCAAGGTTGGTCAAATAGTGCACCAACTGTGCAGCCAATATTACACGAAAACCCACCTCACATTGTCAAGGTGAACAGTTAAATAAACCATGCACTGATCATCTATTTTCCCTATCCTACAAAACCTGTAGCTCATGGACATGTGTGTGGTATGTGTTTCACAATTTGGGTGAACCATATAACCACTATATTTCATTGAAACACCCTTCATGAATTACTATAACCATGAATAATGGGATTCATGGTTTATTCTAAACATAAAAACTATTCTTTCTCTAAATATATGAACTCCAGCCTATAAACATGAACCTAAAACCCTTTTCCTTCATACTCCCACTGGGAATTCATATTATGTCAAAATAAATGAATTAAACTAAAATTAAAAGTTTACATTCCTCATATAAAAGTACTGTTCTTAAACAAATCATAAAAAACAACCTGAAATTGGGTTTTAATGAGACTTGGATTGAGCCCTATAAATTTTAGTTATTCTCACATGAGTATTGTGGGCATTGTTAGGAAAATATATCATGGAATTTTGAGTATTACACTCTTGTCCTGAAATTGGAGCAATCTTGCGTCAACAAAATTGAGGCCCCCAAACATGCTTCTAAATTGAATTTTTTTGATGAATTTTAGAAGAAGGAATTTAGTACCATGATTTCATCAATAATATATCAAATTTAAGTCCCGTTTAGTGTTTTAAAATAATAGATATCAAATAAATAGTGGGTTGTTGTTCTCAGCCACTGAATCTATCCGTGAATGTAATATTTCAAACGGTCTACCAGGATCACCTCTTAAAAATATAAACTACCAATGAAAATAGTTAATGAAATTATCATCTAGTTTTAATCTCTCTCTCTCTCTATAAATATATATTATGTTTTGGATTCAATAGTATTTTATCACTATAGAAGAAACCAATATATGGGATGTATATTCATTTTACATCACCCATAATTTTAAAGGTTTGATGTCAAGGTTGATTATATTGCAATGAAAATTTACATGTATTGATAAAGAAGAAATGTTCCAAATGGAATGGAAAATATGAAAATGTAATATAAATTTTAAATCAAGTTCATTGGGTGATTTAATATGTGATTCAAAACCTATGAAGTAATAGGAAAATTTAACAAATAATTAGAATCGTGATGTGAAATAATGGTCAAATTATAAAACATTCTAATTATATTATTTCAGAATAAAAAGATACATTAATATTATAATTAATAAAAATTGATATAATCCTCTTCCAGTGGTTAATCAAACACTAAAATGTGGTTTATAAGTTTTAAGAAAAAAATTCATAAGATAAGAATTTAATTTCTTTTTCTAGACACTTTTTATCACAAAATAGTTTATATCATAATCCAAAATCAATAAATCTAGAATCCAAGAAAATAATTTTAAACAATATAGGTTCACAAGAATATACCTAGCCTAACCCAAGTACTTTATTCAAATTCAACATCCAATTTCACCCACTTCCAATTAGTCATGATGATGTGCTGCGAATCATAATACACATGAGGGTTACTATTTATTAAATGGGAGAAAGATGGAAGAACTTGGTGAAGTCAAATATAAAGTATAATATTAATACTCATTTTATGGTTTTAGAATTTCAATTTTTTTACATTATTCTCATGTAACTAAAATTCTTCCAAATAAAGTCATCCCTTATTGGAAGACTTTGTTGTTGACTCCCAACCTCGATGACCATAAAGAACCATGTGAATCTAACAGACTCAGGAATCATATAAAATTAACTCAATCAACAACATAATTAGAGATAAAATGTAAAACAATGTGATAATAAACTATGGATTCAATATGAATATCTTCTAATAACAATGCATTATATCTATACATTTTTATATAAATTATTTTTCTAGTTTTTTAATTTTTTTAATTCTCATGTTATATTAAAAACTACATTTAACCTATGTTATTCATTAAGGAGTTCATGAACTAAAACTAATACCCCACAATATCAATGATTTTCATTGTGATTTTTTGATTGAAAATATTAAAATGTTATGAGTGAAAAGTAATATCAAACAAAATCACATTAACAAATTATTCTACTGAACAGGATTATTAATTAAATTAAAAATCAAGGGATTTAAAATTATTTGATTTTTATTTGTAATATTTTAAATATAAAATTCCACATAAAATTCTTAAGGTCATTGTTTTCTATTAATGTTTATTTCCAATTTTTATTTTTTTAACAAAGTAAATCACATTTTTTTATTTTTGAAACCTCAATGAATACATTTAAATTTTCCCCCGAGTTCAAAAGAAATGTTTATAAGAATGAATAATAGTAAGGAAATTGTGGAGTACAGTTACAAAAGAAATTTTTTAATGAATCACATGATACCATGGAACCTAGATGTTTGTCAATGTGGTTTATTATGTCACCAATTGATCCTTTGATCTCTATGTCACTCATATAATTATTATAGTGGATTGTATAATTGGGGGGAACTTTTAGAAATATGTGATTTCTTTGGAAAAAACATTGACATTATCAACCAATACGTCTACCAAGAAAATATAAATATAATTCATGGAAAACCATAGGAGTTCAATTAACCACATTAAAAAATAAAAATTGATATAGAAAAAAATAAATGTTCCAGTATAATTTGTGATATCAGATAAAGACTTGAGGTACAAGAAATGAAATTACAAAATATAAATTTATATATATATATATATAATATTAAATATTAGTGTCAATATATTGTGATTAAGATATACATAGGGAATGTGCTAGGTCTGTGGATGGTGAACTCCAATCACACCCATAAGTCGTAGGCTAGAGTCCGATATAGGATTTTACACGTTTGACATGTTACATAAAATTTTTCATATATATATATATTAATATATATATGTGGTCTTTGGAAATCTGGATATTCTTTTTATTAGTGGAAGGGATATGAAACTCTATCCCAATTGATGTGGTTTCAAGTCCCACAATTCCCACCATTGATTGATATAGTATAAATTATGAACATATATATATATATTACCTTTTATTTTTCTTTTCTGTTAATCTATTTTTTATAAAAATGCATACAAATATTAAAATTAGAAAATAACAAACATTACAAAAATGAAAGGAAATTTTGGGAGAAGTAATAAAAAGATAAAAAAGAAAATATAAATACAGAGAAAAAAATTATAGTATAAATTTTGTAACATAAAAATATACAAAAATAAAATAAAATGAGAAAATAAAAAATTCATGGTAATGTTGGGATCCCTGTTAGAAATAAAATATCTAATTTCATTATATTTAACCTGACCCCAAATTTATCAATTGTGGATATGTTTATATATTTCTTCTTTTCAACACTACATTAACTAAATTATTCTTAAATGTTTCTATGAGAATTTCAACCCTATAAATATTGTCTTTAATTATTTGACATGTTGAAGTATCTTGAATCTCTACTTCCCCATGAGGGTACACATACTGCACAATGTAGGCCCCAAACCATATAGACCTTAACGTTCCTAGGTGTAATTTTTGTTTGGAAGTATTCAAGGAAATCAATTTTTACTGATTAAAATGATTTATTTTGAGATTCCTATATTGTTATACTTGCATTGTTGCTTAATTGATACTTGAATTATCATAAGACACCATTATAATTTTCTCATGTTTATTAAGGTTTTATTTTCTCATTATTTCATCTAATTAATTGTCAAATTTAATATTACCTATCACCCAAAGATCATTCTTGTCAATATCATTAGGTAAATGGAAAAAGTTTTTACAAACCAACCTATATGGTAACATTCCTCTGGTAGTTTTGAACATTTCTCTATATTCCCCAAGAGATCCTAGGATCCTAAAAACCCAATATTTTTTAAAGGGATTGATATTTTTCTAAAGAATTTATTTTCTTTCCATATTCTATAACATAGTAGGGACATTGGTTGTGGGTGGTAGGAAGTTGAAAAATTGTGAGAGATCCCATACATAGAAATGAGTATCAAGAATTGGATTATATATAAATAGATTAATGATAACTATCGATATCCCTATGAATGACAACTATTGAAAATATTTGTTATTTCAAGTATTTTATAACAATTTTATTATCACTGCACTAGGTGTTATAAGCCTAATCCCATTTCAAAAATTAATATAGATACACAATAGGGAATGAGTGATACATAGAATTATTGAATGATTTTCATTGAATTATAACCTAGAGAGGTGATCATCTCTAATATTTTTTAAAAAGTTTTTGTCCTTAATGGATATGTAATATTTTGTTGGATAATTTCCCTAAAATATATTCATTATTTGGAATAATATATTTGAAAAATATATTTTGACGCTAAATAATTAGTTAATTTGGTGATGCAGGATCTTATAAAATAAGACCTAAATTTTTATAAATCAAATAAAACAATTAGAAACAAATTATTTGCAACGGTGTTGTTGATTTATGCATCATTTAATTATTTATTTTCATAATCAATTACACATGGACTTTTATCATAATATTTTCCCAAGATAGATCATATAGAAATGTCACACCCATTACACATGAGTTTGAGCAGAAGACCCCAATTGGATGCATTTATCATTTTTTGTAGATATAAGATTTGAATTTAGTATCAATATTGATTCCTTATTTCTGTATATCCATATAATTGAAGCATCATTCAAAATAGGGTACAAAGGAGTTTGTAAACATATATGATGTTATTAATGAACCTTCAATAAAACCACTATGTCCTAATAAGGTCATACCTTCTTTTAGAGTTTTTATAGTGATTGTGAAGAATGATATATAATTTTTATTTCTCAACTATGATCCCTTTACAATAAAAGAAATGACCTTGGAATAGTTTAAACATTACATTAAAATGGAATTGTTTACATTCTATAATGGTATTATTTTCTTGACCACTAGAAAACACACATTCTTAATTTATATGAAATCCCAGCTATTTATCTTAAAAGATGTCCAATTAATCCATAAAGACCATTGTACAAAACCCCACTATATTAGAGAATATTTAATCCTGAATCACTAGAGGGTACCATGGGAATTACATACCACAATGTGAAGGTTCTTGAATGAAAAAAAATTCCAAATGGAGAGGGGATGTTTTTTCATTATCTTATTAATAGACCTTAATTTGATTTTACACTATGAATCTATCAGGGAAATAGTAGAACAAATGACTTGATACTAGCTCAACGACTCAATCAATGAATGTAAAGGTTAAATGGACATTCTTTATACATGATCTTAGTATCCAATAGTGACATAACCCTCTCCATCCACTAATAACCATTGTGGGGAGAATATCTCATCCTCTTTAGTAACTATAGTAATTATATACCTCCTAGGATATACTTTAATTATGATTATCCACTCCTACATAGAAATATGGTAGATGATATGATCCCTCAAAATATTTAGAAGCAATTTCCATAAATAATCCTTGAGATATTGATTGAGACTCAATTATGGTGTATTACATTGTTCAGAATATAATTCTTTGAAAATAATTTTGATTCTAATGACTCTACTATTCCTAAGAATATCAAATAGCGTTTTACCAATTTATTTCTTGTTCTTATATTGGACATCCATAATCATCCTGTACTGATTTTTTTTAATATAATAAGAAATGAAAACATGGAATTTTTGATTATATACTAAGAATATGTACTTGAGTGAGGATGTAAGGATCTTGAATTAAATATCAGGTTGATTAAATAATTAAAAAGAATTTTGGGGAATTTTGTCTTACTTAGTTCTTCATACCATATTTTTGGAAAAAAATTATCCTTTTTAATAGCTAATTCAGCCCAAAAAATTGGCTAGTTTTGTGTCGAGAATTGGAATGTATTTGAAAATTGTGATTTATCTAAGGGTTTAATTGATTTTTGATAATATGAAATCATAAAAGGATTTAGTGGATATTTTTTAAGACATATAAATTAGCATCCCTAATGTATAAAAATGCATATAAATATAATCCTAACATAAAAATATGTTAATTATACATGGATGTTCTTATGGGTTAGTTTAAAAACTACCTATATAATTTTACTATGATGTCTTCTACCCATTCCTAATTTTATAGATTTCATTTTTTATGTTTATATTGAGGATAATGTTTCAAAATATTATTTCCATGTTCCCATTCAATTCCCAGGCGGAGGAAATTAATGTTTCTTAGATATGATAACCAAGGAAGATTGTATTTTGTCCCCTAGTTCTAAAATATGATGATTCCTTTAGGAAATTAAGACATTATGGTGGATGAGGTGTTTATAATTTTAAAACATTTCCTTCACAAAATGCCTCAAAAAACTAACACTATGATCAAAATTGTGGATTTTGATAGATTTTTTTGAGGCTCTTCAAGACCTAACATGAAATACCCTATTTATGGAATGAGTATAATAATAGTACCTAGATCATAAAGGGATTTGAATTTTTTTTTATCCTAGTTATTCATTGATTTTTGGACAACCATGTTATCTCAATAAAGGAAAAATGTTTTCCAAAATGGTGATCATAACATTAGTATCCAAAATTTCTTTGTTTTTATGTGAGCTTTTTTAATAGCAAACAATTCATTAAGGTAATTGGTGTAGGTGGATATTTCATAAATTACATCAAGAAAGGGTATTTAAAACTAATCCTTATATATTATTTACCTTAATTATTAATTTATTTTAAGTTTATATATTATTATAAAGTATTATGGGAAGGGTTAAGTTGTTTTATTATTTCATGAGGTTATGGTTGTTTTATATTCTCATTGGTTTTTTTGAAATTTCTGGGGTTTTCTTCATCCTTTTCATATGATATAAATTATTTTAATGGTTCTTTAATGATATAATAATGTTTCTATGGTATTTAACAATTAATAAGATAATAACTAGTTTTAATAGATTAAGTGATGATTGTGTGAATATTGATTCTCACATCATTGTTTGTGGGGGGCCAAAATGAGTAGGCTTTAGTTCCTTTACATTTGAAGCTGTAGTTATTTTATGTAAATGTAATGAGAAATTATAATTCATTATTTAAATTTCTTTTTAAAAAAATAATGCAATTATGGTTGAAAAGTTTTGGTAGAGTCCGAGTTCATTAATTTAACCATGGTAGAAATTAAGGATCTTGGATGGGATGTTAAATAGGATTTTTGAATTATACAAGGGATATTGGTATTTAAACATATATTATTAGAAGTAATTATTATATGTATAATTCAATGTGTGGTTTAATTTTGGTCATTTGGGATTACCATATTATTTGATGGATTTTGGGTATCTTTCTATTAAAATAATGGATGGTTATTATACCTTGGATTAAATGTTTTTTTGTGTGGGATTATGAATGTCTAGAGAATTTACCTTTATATATTGTCCCCTTAAAATAAAATCTTTAATAGAGGTAATGGTTTTAATTTTTTTAGCCTCATGGTCCTTTTTATAAAAAGAAGTGAAAACATGGAAAATATATTTGGTTTTTTGTCCTTTCCTATGACAAAATACCTCGACCATCATTTTGTGCACATAATTTTTTGGAAGAAGGATATCTGTATCAAAAAGAGTTTTCATACCACATGTTTTGGGAGAAATATCATAGTAAGGTGATGTTCCCCATGATTCATTTTGTTCTCACATACGTTCCAAATCCACATAATCATCATTTTGGGATTTTTCTGAATGTTCCATTAATCACCATTATATATCATTTTAATGAATTATTTTTTGTTTCAAAACCTAAACCATAATTAAAAATAAAAACATGTTATGGGATTAAAAATTCATGGTGTGGCACCATATTGAGAATTTCTTTGAAAGATTAACATATTCCCTAATATGAGTACCCTTATTTTTTGAACATTGTTTTAGGTGATATTTTTATGTTTAATTTTTTTATGGGGGAAGTATTTTATATATAATTGTTTCATAAAATTTTCTTAATGATTGTATTGATTCCATTTAAAAAACATTAACTAATTAATGGCTCAATCATTCTACAATAATGTAATGTTCATCATCATAGTATAATCATGTTAATGTGGGGGGTATATGGTTTCAATAATGAATATTAATTACTTGACATTAAGGTATAATAAATTTGACTACATCACATGAATGAATTGAAGGTGGTTTAGGAAATGGTGTTTTAAGAAATATTGGTCATCTATTTTTGTAACATGTATACTACATTAGGGTGTTTTGGTCTGGGTAGTGAGGTAGCATTTCATTTATTGATTAATAGCATTTCCAATGTTTTGGGATACCTGATTAGGGTTTTCAATTTGATTCACATCTAGGTTGATGATGGGATTTCATGGATGAAGCTCCATTGAAATTTATTTAACTTTTGAATCTAGAGTCTTTGGAATATTTTGATCTAAATAGTATTTCCCCAATCTATTCATGACTCCCCTACCTGAGAAATATCCACCCTCATTAGATGATTCTATTTGACATAAGTGTAAACAAACATGCACCAGAAAAAGAGTGAAAGGGGATAATAAGAGAAAAGGTCTGAGATTAGATAAATGGGGGAGAGTAGAACAAGTTTATATGTTTCTTTATATATTTCATTGTAAATTATGGTTTAATTAATCCTTGCATATATTTAACCTATGTTCAAGGGGTTAACTTGTATCACATAGGGGTTTTTTAATCCTCAACGACCTATGAAGAACATGAGGACACACATTATGTTAATTTTTTTCCTTATGGTGTAAATAATTGGGTATAAATTTATGTGGGTTTCATTAACTCTAAATTACATATCTGAACTCAAATTATGATATTTTCATAACCCTAAGTTATTTATAAGGGTTTATTGAATTAATTTATTTTTAGATTATTTTGATTTCATCTCCTTGAGTGGAATTTATTCACTGATATTGAACTAAACTCATAAAATACTAGTTTAAAACCTTAACTTACAAAATATGATAACCTATTAACTAAGAGGATAATTTTCATGAGAACTACAAGGTAATGTATTTAATTAACATGTGAAATGTGTGGAGATAAATTTTATAAAGTATGTGGAAGAATAAATATAATATAATGAAATTCACAAATAAGAAAAAAATAATTAACATTTACAAATACATAAATAAAAAATATATAACACAATGAATCTTCATTGGATCAACCCATAATATATTTCACCTTATGATGATGAAATTATTTCAGTAGAATATATAATTTGACTCATTTATGTATATTTGAATAAATGTGAATAAAGAAATAATGATCACTCTATCATTGTGTAAATAATTTCTTAAAAAATTTAATGAATACATTCAACACATGTGTAAATGGTATCAACATTATATAATACAAACATAAAATCAATAGATGAATAATAATTATTATGATACTAGAGTTAAATATAATTACATATAATAGAAGAAATGTGATAACGATGGGATACTAACAACATAACATTACATTGAAAACATACTTTATATCTTGTATAATGCATCAAAAATATCGTAAAAAAGTATTGAAATATTATTTGGTTAAGAACCCAGTAGTCTATGTCATATCACATGATAATGAAAGGCTTATGAATGTGTGATATTTGTGGAATTTTTAATGTTCCACACTTGAGATGAAATTGGATACATTTTACATCCACCCAATAAATGCACCAAAAAGAGAATATAGATGGTAGAAATAGAGGGTATGGATACGCCATCGGGAAAAGAATGTGCTTGAACGGGAAGCTTAGCCAGATGTCCATGCTAAGGTGGAGAGCTACCATCACAATGAAAATTCTGGAGAGGGGTAGTTTCTTATAGATAGTCTGGTTGAATTCCCTAAGTCATTTGGGTCATTTAATGTTTCTTAAGCCTATGATCCATGTAATCACAATTCCTACGAGCCTTTTAAGGGTTACCCCTCATCCCTTCAATGGGTGGTTATAAAAAAAATTAAATTAAGGCCTTTAGGCCATTCAGGGTGAATCGATTCCAAAATTTCATATTTAAGATAAAAAAATGAAAGAACTTATAAAATTAGTAACTACATGCATCTATATTTTAGTGAGAATTTAGTCAGGTTTTCCTAAATCATGATATTATATTTTAGCTTCATTTATTCTACTTCATAGATGATAAAATTCATTTTTTGTACCCCCTTTTAGATCATTTTTCCCAAAATTCTATTTTTTCATGGGGAAATAGAATATATTTGTATTCTAAAAAGAAGAAATGTTAAAAATAGAATGAAAAAAAAATAAAATGAAATAGAAAAATCCAATCCAAACTATTGAGGGATGTAAATTTTTTCTCAAAACATAAATAGTTAACATAATGAATAATTATAATCACGATGTTAAATAATGTTCAGATTGTAAACTACACAAAAAATGGTGTTTATAAATAATGAATAACGTGAGAACTATAATATATAGAAAATTAAAATTATCATCTTCTAGTTGGTAATAAACTAGAAAAAATACCATGGAGATTTTTTCACATTTCCTTATAGGTATAGGTCATTTTTCCCTCAACCCCAATAGAATTATATATTTTTAACATTCTAACTTATGAGGAACATTGATTTATATTACATGATATCTTGTATCATCTTCTTCCCAAAAAAAATAAATTACAGATTTCATTACATATTCTTGATCCATGGGTGGATAGATATGGTTTAGTTAGGTGCTTCATTCACAATCTTCAACATAATTTCAGGATTTGATCATATACATAATTGTGACCCAAATCTTACAAAACCATCCCAATGAATTTTTATCACTAAGTATTTCATATTTTAATTATCATTTGTATTCTTATTTATTTTTAAATAATCTCATTAAGAATCATTTTTCATCACTATATGTGATGGTTGAGTGATAATTTTTAATTAGATAGATGATGTTCATTCCTTTTTGATTTCTATGTCCATACTTTCTAACATTAAGAAGATTGTATCCTTATTAATTATCATTATGAATAAGGTTTTATGAGCCTTTATACATTGAAAATCGTCCAATATATTCATATTACTTGGATGGTTGTGTATTGATTATCATAATCCTTCATCAACAGAATCCATCTTTGATGGAACATATTAATCCCCTTCTATGGGAATATAAACTTTTGGATTGTATAATCTATATATATTTCAATATTATCTCTATATAGTTAGTACCACTATACTATAAACACAATTAAATAAACAACCAGTTGTGTATCATGTGTTTGATAATTCCATTGATGTAATTTCAACTATTAGGAGGCATAACATATCAATTTATCATTTTTATCAGTATACAACTCACAACATTTATTGAAGCATCACTGTATATTATAATAACATCCCCACATTAGTGTAATATATACACTGATGTAGAGATAGGTATATTTCTCAATTCCATGAAGGTTACTTCACATTTATTAGTTTATAAAAACATCACCTATTCTGATTTAGATTATTCAACAGTCTTTATAATCCTATATTTTTTCTAAAAAATCATCATTAATACATAATTAATCTTAGGAAACTATGGATCACCATTATTTTTTTCATATGGGTGATTCCTTAACCAACATTGTCTTATAAGGATCCAAACATATCAATTTAATAACTATAACATGCTCCAACAATGATTCTTACTCCATCCAAAACTCACATTTACTATAATTTTCATATATCTCATCCTTTCAAATAGTCATTATAATATTATTCAAATTCCACTCATACTACTCACTACTTTTTGATTATTTAATAATATTATCTATAAATAATATAGTTATATTTTCTAGGTATTATATATGTACAATATATATTATGTCCATGTGGATTATTAGAGTAGTAGTTAGTCCTAAGGGCCTCATGCTGAACTCATATTGTCCAAACATTCTTCGAAGGGTGATATTGGAAATATCATTCTTTGTCACATTTCATTAGTGATATACTAATTTATTTTAAACCTTAGAGAAGTTCTAGAATATACATAGTAGATCGAGATGATCATTAATTAGTGTAAGGGGTACATGTTCTTTATTTTGATTTTTTTGAAATCATGATAATCCATATAGATGTACATTACACTATCTCTCATTTTGATTAAAAGTACCAAAACACTACACATTGAAGAACATGGGAATATGAAAAACATTCATAGATTCTCTTGTAACATCTTATTTTGTTCATCCATATTATTGGTGGAAATTTTTCTAATCAGTATACGATATGGGTTGGTATCCAGGTATATGGTCAATTAAAAACTCAACATCCTCACATAGATGAAGATTAATAAAATATTCAGAAAATAAATTATTATAGTCCCCCATATTTATAATGGATTAATGAATTATTATCTCATTTTTCACAATAATTTGAGAAATAAATGTTTTCCCATAAAATATTTATATATTTACATTATATTTGGATTCCAATGAATATTCATCCACTTCCATATACATGTAAAAAATTTGGAAATTGACATGGGATGTGAAAAGTGATCTCCATAAGTCCCTCTTGATATTAGATATTCTATTTATTTAAGAAATATTATAATTCATGAATATAAAATAAAATTATAAAAATGAAGTATGATAATATTTACAATGAGATTTAGTAAAAAAACATTGATTATAGGGATTTATATACTTCGAATGTGATAATTACCATGTTTTATACTGACATAGATAGTTCAAGAACTATGTTTTTACTTAGTGTTCGACTAGTTCCACTAAACATTCATGATATAAAATAATTTTTAGATATATAATCATATAGTAAATTTCATTATAATGAATGGATAATGACAACACCTCTCATTATTTCATTACTTTTATTGTAATTTACTATATCTAAAATAATTATATGGATGGTAACACTAAAACTAAAAATATTCTAAAAGAGGAAAATTGAACATGTAATTATTAGTATTTAAATTTCATGTTTAACCTATCTTATGAGTTTATATATTTAGATATATGTTTTCAATAATAAAAACAATATTATGTTTTGAAAAAAAATAATATATTCAAGTAAGTAAAAATATTTTGATATTATTTTTTGAATATTCCAATGAAAATACCTTGAGAGTGTGAACCCAAATTATCGGGAAGGACACATTATTGTACACAAGGTATATGTCATGTTGGTAAACAATGATCCATTTTGATGTTATTAATCCTTCACATATTATTCCAAATACATGTCCACGTGTATTGTCTATAAAGTAATGTAATATCATGTAAACTAGTCGATCTACTCATTACTAAAATTATAGGAACTTTTCAAATACACAGACATATCCTTATGGGTTTTTCTAATATGTTCATATATAAATCCCAAAAAATAAATTGGACTTTAATTTTTTATCAATTATAGTGGCCCATTACTTTTATGCACATTCTTACATTATTTCAAAATAAATATACAATAAAAAAAATACTTGATTTACAAGCCTAGTGTTTTTGTAAAAATACTTTCATTATATATAAAAAAATAAAATAAATTATTTTTACCTCCATAATGAGCTCTTAAATATATTTATTCTCTTTAAAATAACTACGTTTACTTGGACAGTACATAAATAAAAGCATTGAGATATAATACCTAGTAATGAAATTAATACGACAATGAAGCATATCATATGGGTAAACTGTAATTACATGAAATCACATATGTAAATTCTTAGGAATAATAATATGGAAGAATAACATAAATAAGATGGAATCATAAAATCATGGGAGTATTTTAATGTGTAAATAAAATAATACAATACATAATCGTCACATATAACTCCCCACCAATATAACATTTTATGGAATAAAATGTCCCATCATGGATTGAGATAACTACCTTATCCCATACATATTGTCTAATGAGAAATATAAATTAAAAAATTATTTAGATGAAAACATTGGAACACCCTTCATAACATATAAATGAATATATGTTTCATATAATGAAATCAGACAAATGAAATAATCATTAGAAATACCCATGGAATGAAATTTGCTATATTGCCTATTATCAAATCAAAATCATTGTATATTTCAATATGTCCCTAAATATAAGAAGGAAATAATTATTTTTTATTTTGATATATAAATATATAATCATAGTTACTAAATATGTTGTTCATTTTAAGAATAATCATGAGATGGTTTATTGAATTTGATATATAAATTAACCTTCCATTTATATTATTAAAAATCATTAAATGAATTTTGAACAAAGAATGAATATGGAGATTTTTATAAAACAATAACTAATTTAAAATTTTTAATACTTTAATTATTATTTCTAATTCATAGATGGAAATAATTTTTTAAAGGAGTTTTACACTAATGGTTTAAGTGATAGAAATGTTACCCTTAATTGACTTTGATTATTAATATATTTGAGAAATGAAATTAAGTCATTTATAACCCCATAAAATGTAGGGAGAATAATATAGAAATATATTTAAGAGAAAAAATAATCAAATATATGAGAATATAATAATTTATAATTTAGAGAGGAATTAAGTTAGATAGAGAAAGTTGATAAACCAAAAAAATGGTGGTTAGAGAGAACCCTTACTTTATCAATAAATTAGTTGTGCATTATTACACAACCTATTTAATAATAAAATTAGATAAATTAATTATCTAATTCACAACTGTTTTCCTCAAATATTAATTTACTACAATAATATTTTTTTTTATTTACAACTATTTCAATGAGATTTAAGTTTATGTTTCACTATCTAAGGAGAATTTATTTTATTTTTCCAAGGACTGTCACTTATGGATAATTATTGAAGTTATTATCAAATTTAATATATCTATGTGTGTGAAAGGAAATTGTATTCATGTTCCATAAGAAATTTATAAGGTCCCAAATATTCATTTTTTCTCTGACATTGGTATGAATCATTTTGTATAAAAATTATCATTAAATTGTTATCTCCATTTGGATGGGGTTTTTAGACATGACGAGAATATTTTGTTTCATTTAATATCATATATATATATTCATTATTAAAATGAATATATATATATATATATATATAAATATATATATAATTTTAAGAAATTATAAAAAAAATTTATTCTTACCTTGATTGTGGAGATGGAAGATTAAAATCATCGTCCATGGTGGCGGGGAACCTACCATTATATGAATAATGTTGTTTTATAATATTATATGATAAAAACTTGATATTATTTAGATATAATATCATTTTATTATATTTAAAATATTTTAATTATCATAAAATAATGGATATTAAGGTCATGATGAGGTATAATATGAAATGAAATAATAATTCTTGGTCGAGTGTTTTACCTTCTATTTTGGATGCCTTATATTAAGATTCTAATTATGGAACCTTGTGATAAGTATTTTTGAAGGAAAATATTTTTGGTTTATGGAGAGAGATTTAAACGGTTTTAGGTAATTTATTTGAATGCTCCAAGGCTTTTATGTTTTTGAAGAGAAGTGGGGGGTTTTTATAATGGGAGTATAAGAGAGTTTTGGAATATTTTACACATTATTTGAAATTTTTTCTTGAATAAAATAACTAGTTTTTATTCTTTTAACTACATATTGTAAATATATCATGTGATTTTGAAAAAAATGGTTCTTACATCATCCCTAATGAAAATAAAATTATATTTAACTTGTAATGTTATATTCATATTATACAACATTACATCAGTTACAAAAAATCAACAATTGTTTTTTAAAAATATAATAATAACAGTATATTTTTGTAATATATATATTTAAAAACTTGTATCCATTATTCAAAAATAATTTTTTAAATATGAGAAATTTATTTTTTAAATAAAATAATTTTTTATTTGAAAAATATTAACTATACTATTATGATCAATTTTTACATAATTTTAAAATTACTAATGGTCTCATAAACTTATATAATCATTATAATAAATCATAATATAAATTTATAATCCCATTTTTTTAAACATAAATATTTTTTAAATTCATTATATTTTCTCGAGAAATGAAAATTAAACATTAAAAAACATATTTTCTCATTTCAAAAATAGTTATTTACTTGTATGATATTCACACCTGAAAATTCTAAATTATTTATAGAATAATTATCTATTGGGCATCCGGTTGTTTGTGTTAAAACATGACTTATATTTTTTAGTTTATATTAAAAAATTTATGCTTTTTTTCTTGACTGTATTCAGTGCACTCTAGTCGGAGTTGGGCCACCTCACCAGGGTCACCGGGTGACTTTGACCAGTTCACTACACAACTTGCCCAATTTTTAAGACAAATGATTAATGTTAATTGAAATAAATGAGGTTAATGTTTAATTAATTATTTTAATATTAATAGAAATGGATATTATTATTATTATTATTATTATTATTATAATTTTTATAATATTGTTTTTAATTTTATTACTATCAATTTATTATTATTTTCCATATGGTTTTTATTCAAATTTCATTTTTTAGGGTAGGGTTTAACCCCCCCTTCTCTTCCTCCCTACACACATAGAGTCTCGCCCATATCTCTATATCCCATCTCTTAACAGACTCCCCTTCTGGTTGCACTGCAATTTTAGATGGCAACTCCTTCAATCTCAAAGAGCCTCACTGCTCACACCCTCCTACTTCATCTCATAGAACCAGCTCACGTTGTATATCCCCCATGGTCAGCGACCTACTATTCTATCCAGAGGCACTAGCTCATTCCACACCTCCCCCATATCGACGCTCATTTTGAACACATATCTGTCATCCTATATTAGGCCAAACCCCTAGCACACTCTCTCTTCTAGCCACCATCCTCTTTGCCAGACCCCTCTTCTGGAAGGCTTTAGCTACTGCGGCTCGCATCCAGCGGCCTATCCCTTTGGCCAGTGACATGATCAGGAAGTTTTCTCACTTTTGGTTGATTCTCGAGTACGGATTTTTATGGTGTAGGGTTATATATTGATAAATTTGGTTTGATTTATTAATTTCATGGTCTACATGGTTCTCTTGTGTTGTAATTGGTATGCACTTAAAGTTTCCACACCAATTTTAATTATTTTCTACACTGAGGTAGGTGGTTATAAGCCCTAATGTCATTAAATAAATTTAATATGTTCATTTTAATTTATAAATATGTTTTATGATTTAGTTGTGTGGTGAAAATAGTATTTCTATGTTGTTTGGAAAGATTGTGTGGTGTGAATGGATTTTATAAAGAAGATTTATTCGGTGTTGGGTGAGTGATTTTACATGGTGTTTCATTAAAATGTTTTATGTCTTGGTTATTGGTTCTAAATCACATTATCAAAGGAACTTAAGTTTCGAATGGTTTGAAAATGACATTTTTAATAAAAATTGTGTTTCCATTTTATGTGAAACATTATCTTCCCTTTTGAAATTGAATTGAAAATTGTTTGACTAATGGAAAACATGTTTTGATATGGTTACCTTGTTTACATAGTTTTAAAGAAACATTTATGTATGGAATCAAGTTGATTATGGTTTAAATTCTTCTTGAATTTTATTAAAATGATTTTATAAATAATTTAAATGATTTATTGAATCAATTATATGGCGCAAAAGTTTCATTTTGGAAGAGTTGAATATGTCTTTGTTTTAAAATTTGATTTTTTATATTAAACGAGACATTTCTTTTGGTAAACCACCTTGAAGTCATTTGGTAGTGTTATATAAGTGGTGCAAAAAGTTCATTTAATTGTTAAAGTTACGTGCAACCAGTTTGAAAGAGAATTTCTTAAACAAGTTGATTGAAAATGGATTTCCTAATAGGAAATGGGTATATTTATCGTGTAATCCCTTATTTCATTATTTAATAATCTTTTCTATGTTTTTAAAATTGATTATTTCTTTCTTTGAGTGTTTCCAAATTAGTATTTGTGAAATGATTAAGCAATGGAATATATATTTGGAAAGGTGCCTTGGTTTTCATTTGA
This sequence comes from Viscum album, assembly GCA_963277665.1. Taxonomy (NCBI): domain Eukaryota; kingdom Viridiplantae; phylum Streptophyta; class Magnoliopsida; order Santalales; family Viscaceae; genus Viscum; species Viscum album. Next base: position 642,553,411 of record OY728125.1, on the reverse strand, counting down.
TTTTAAAAGGGGGAATGGGTATACAAGTGGCAGGTTTTGTGTTTGTTATGCCATGTTAGACTTATACATTATAAAAGTGATGTATTATTTGAATGTGGAACATGATTGAGCACAAAACGGGAACCCCAAGTATCAATGTGGGTGGACTCGAACTACTTTCCCTGTGAATCATTCCCCGTCTCTTTGTTTTGGAACCATGAAAAATATGGGATTTATTTAAAAATGATTTTGTCTTGGAATATGTTATGAAATGAAGAGATTATAAGTAAAATAATGTGTATGTTTTGAAAAGTGTGGTTTGAATATTTAGGTTTTTAAAAATGGAAATGTCTAGTTCTGATTCTTGATTTTCTCATGGGAAACCAGATGCATGGTTATATATAGAGAGAGAAATCGTCAGTGGTATGAGTAGAGGAGTTCTTAGATGGACAAGAGGTGGGTTCTTAGTGTGGCACATGAACCTACATGTGTGAGGCCTGTGGTACAACATTGGTGTTTGTGCAACCCACTAGCTTCTTTTTATTTAACAAAATTAGGTTAATTGAAAAAAAATTTGTTTTAATAACTGGTGATTGTGTGGTGTGTCCTAGTATTATGGGAATGTTGTGTGTGAGGATTGTTGAGCCGATATTCACTTTTGGATGATTTATGTGTTGATTTTGAATTCTTATTGGTATGTTGGTGTGAATGTGTGTGGATTGTGGATTATTTTGAAAAGTAATTCAGGAATCCCACGAGGTGGTTCCCCCTACATATATAGTTTTCTCTTGTGGAATGTGTTAGCCATTGGACCTGTTTGAGTGGGACTGTGGTCTTATTTCTTTACTACTACACACCCCCATAAAGCATTAACATGCAATTGAAGTACAAACATGGAAAATTATCTTTTGGCTGGTCCCCTTGTTGATCTAAGTAAGGACTTTCCCCTATGAGTGTAAGTGCTACTTCTATCCCTTTTTTCTTTTCTGGTTATGCATATCATCTCGCAATAGGATGGTAGGGGTGAGAGGAGTTGAATGGATTTTTTCTATACTTGGGTTTTTTTGAGTTATTGCAAGTGATTTTTGACACAGTTGTGTAAATAAGCTCTATCTATAAGCGGGGATGGTAATTACAGTAATGAAATTTTAGTATTCTAAATTTTACAGTTTTGGATACTGTCTTAAAGGGACTTTGGTTCATTCATTGGTCTTGTCTAAATAGGGATTCATACCAGACCGAAAGTGTAGAAAGTTGGGCCATAAAAGGTAGCTATGGCCATTTTCATGATACATGTACCATTTAGGCCTCAGTTTAAAATTCATTTTTGTTTATTTTTTCTTTTTTGCGGCAAGGGTCATGTTCGGTGATGCATGGAGATATTGTGATCTTGTTCAGTTGAATGAGAAGAGGTTGTAGGACTCTCCAAGGGCTTCTGTCCTGAATGAAGTGTATAATCCTTCAACAAATTTTTAATTCCACCATTTTACAGATAGGTATCTTCTAGGTGTCATTCGTGATGATGTTTGTCATCTTACGTAACAAGGGGTGATGTGCATGCACCATCTAACCCCCTTTTTGATAAATGTGTTGTGTGGGAGTGGGTGGATAGTAAATTGTGCTATGTTTGTGGGAGTTTTCTCGGTTGTAGTGTGGTTTCATGTGGAAAATAAAGGGGAAGATTCGTTAGAGCGTCACCAATCCCTAACTATGAGGTAGGATAAGCTTAAAACATTAGGGCACCATAGGCCTCATAGTGAAGATGGTGTGTGGTCAAGAACCCTGCGAGTGTTTGGGATCCTGAACATATTTCTATCATCAATGTTGAAGGGAAATAAGTTTTAGTCATTTACTGTAGTTGTTCCAGTTCAGTGGAAGAAGGTAGAAGAACCTCATTTCCACATTTTGACCTATTCGGGTCTAGGAGGTTTCTTGTGGTTATGAGAAGGCGTGGTCGTCTCATTATCTTAACATCCTGGCGGTTGTGTCCCACCAGATGTAATCTCTTTTAGTGGTCCTTATGGGGTCTGTTTGGGTAAATCGATCTCAATTTTTAATAGTGATTATCTAGGGATGTGAATATGTTAGTTTTTCTTTGGATGTGGTTTGAACATTCTAATAGTTGAACCCTGCCCTCCCCACCCCTTGTGGTGGGGTGTTTCTTCACTGGAAATTTTCACATTTTTTGTATCTTCCATCAGTTCTAAGGGTGGGGAGACCCACAGTGGTTCTCTCTCTATTGTATCTAGAAATAATCAGTGTTAGGCTTTTTCATAATGGTGAGGAGTCTGTTCAGGCCTCCTCGTGTCAGTTTTCTAGTCTTTTATTGTGCATTGGAAGGTTTCTAATGGCGGGGAGCCCCATTGGGCTTCCCTATGTTCTCCTTTTGGTTCCACTCCTAATGATGTCTTGGTGTAAGGTGATAAGAGTTTTCTTTGGATGTGTTTTGATGTTGTTTATTTATTCTAATAAATGGGTTTGGTTTTAGTTTAATGGTGCATGAAGTGTTTTGGATTGTGATGTTAGTTTTCATAGGTATGAGAGTTCATTTCCATGATAAATCAACTGGAGGTGTTCTAAAATTTCAGGGTGAGTGACACATAATAGAATGTATCTTTATATGTTTCATGAGATTTTCATTTAAGTCACTCTTTCTGAGAATTGTTCATTTTCCTCTCTTCACTTGTTCTTCATAGGGATACATTTAGAACCTTAAGAAGATATCAGTTTGTGCTTTACGATTCAATATTATTTGTGGATTTCTAAGAACATAATGTTATATGGTGTGAAGAATTGTCAAAAAATCCACTTTTAAATTATTTATATGATTAATATTTCTGAACATCAGGTTGTTCGGGTTAAAAACTGACATAAATTTTTTTGTACTTATTTAAAAATGTTTGTTTTGGCCTTGTCAGCATTCAGCGCACCACGGTCAGGTCACTGTACAACTTCACCCGGTTCACCACACGACATGTATAATGTTCCGGAAAAACGAATGAAGTGAAATAAAATTAATGAATTTAAACTTTAATGAATTATTTTAATATTAATGAAAATTGAATGTAATATTAATCTTATTAATATTATATTTTTTTATAACTTTTTATAATTACCATCAATATATTATTATTAATAGTATGTTTTTTTATTATAAATTTATTTTTTTGGGGTTGGGTATCTCCCCCTTCTCTTCCTCCCCCTGCGCACAGTACCTCTCCAATCTCTCTCAGTCTTCTCTCCCATCAGAAACCCTCCTAGTCATGTTGTAACCCTAGACTGTGTCTTTTTCTAGTGCACTACAGCTCCCCTCTTGTATCCTCCTACTTCGTACAACGACACTAGCTCACGTCATACCTCCCCAATGGTGAGTGGCATCCTGCTCTGGCTGGTAGCACTAACTCACACTACACCTCACCCATTGTCTCCCTCCTAGTGTAAATGCCTCCGACATCTAGTCTCATTCCAAACCCTAGAGCACTCCCCCTTCTGGCCGCCACCCCCTTTGTCACACCCCTCTTCCGACAAGGCTATGGCCAGTGTGGATTGGCATCGGTAGTCCTTCCCACTGGGCGATGAAATGATCCTGTTGTTTTTCTCTCTTTTGGTTTATTTTAGAGTAAGGGTTTTTGTGGTGTAGGGTTATATTTTGATAAATTTGGTTCTATTTCATGATGTTATGGTCTATTTGGTTTACTTGTGGTTAAATTGGCATGCTATTGATGTTTCCACACCAATTTTGAAATTTCTCTACACCGAGGTTGGTGGTTCCATAGCCTAATGTTATTAGATGAATTTAATATATTTATTTGAATTAATAAATATGTTCTATGATTTAATAGTGTTGTGTGACGGGAATTTTTATATTGTTTGGAATGTTTATGTGTTGTGAATGGATTTTATAAAGATGAATTATTAGGTGTTGGGTGTTATATTTAACATTATGTTTCCTGAAAATGTTTTATAGGTTCGTTGCTCGATGAAAATCACATTATCAAAAGAACATAAGGTGGGAATTGGTTGGAAATGATATTTTTAATAAAAATTATGTTTCCATGGTGTTTTAATCTTTTTATTCCCATTAAAATTAAACTAATATTTGTTTGAATAATGTAAATAATGTTTTGATATTGATACTTTGTGTATTTGGTTTTAAAGTGACATTTCTGTATGGAATCATGTGGATTTGGTGAAATGACTTCTATATTTTTCATGAAATGATTTAATAAATTTTTTATATGATTTATTGAATTATTTAGAGGAGAAGAAAGTAGTATTTTGGAATAGTTGAATATGCATTTTTTTAAAGTAGTATTGTTTTTGAAATGGGACATGTTTTGGGTGTGAACACACTTTTCATAATTTGGTGGTATTTTATAAGTGGAGAAAATGATTCATTTAATTGTGAAAGTGGTGAAAAACTAGTTTTAAGGAGAATTAGTTAAGCAAGTGGTTTCAAAATAGCTTTCCTACTTGGAATTGGGTATACATAGAGTGTATTCCCTTGTTGTGATGTTGAATAATATTTTATAAGTTTGAAAAATTGATTATGTTATTCTTTGAGTGATTTCAATTTGGGATTTTTGAAATGAATAAATAGTTGAAATTATTTTTTAAAAGGGGATTTGGTGTGAATTTGATATCAAATGAAGAATTTGTTTGTAACACCCTGTTCGACTTCTGAAATATAAAAGTGATGTATCATGTGAACATGGAAAATGATTTGGCACAAAAGGGGAACCCTGGGTATGTAGGTGGCTGGACTAGAACTAGTGCGTCTAGTGATCCAGGGTGGTATAGTATTTTTTTCACTTACTGATTTTGATGCTTAAAACACTAACTAAACTATTATGATGATGGTAGGGACCACAAGGTAATGGATGATTCTCTTACTAGTGGATCATGTGTATGAAGAAATATATTTGTTATGGTTACTTTTTTATGAGGTATATGGTTCTTGGGTCCCACTTGAGGTAGATGAACATTAGGGGATTTACCCATAGTGCTATATTATTAATGACATGGTGCCCTCTGTTGGCCTACAGAGGAGCTCTTGGGTGTGTGTGTTTTCTAAATTATTTTTTCTCTTCCAATTCAAAAGAGTGTTTGTGAAATGGGTTTTCATCTAGATTTTTTTTAAATTTTCGCATGTAAATGTTTTCCTTAAAAGTGTTTTAAAATAAAGAGTTTAAATTTCCATATTAAATTATATCTTCGATGTAGTGGCATGAAATATTTTTGTTGGGTTCTATCCTACTGGGCTCTTGGATCACACCCAACATACATCCATAGGTGCATGTATACCTTGTTCTTTTTGTATTCTAGGTTAAGTCATAATGTTTAGCGATGGTGGTTTGGGTTGTTGATTCTCTTCTCATGCAGGTTGTTATTGATAGCTTGGGGATGTTTCTTCTCATGTTGCATGGAGGTTTGTGTGGGAGTTTTTGTTCTTCCTTTGTTGTTTTTTATTTTGGGTTGTTGGTTCATGTTTTAACTATTAAATTTTAAAGGTGTTGAGGTCATTTTTTGGTTGTATAAAAATGGTTTATATCCCTTAAAGTTGTTATTTTTTTGTTCTTTTAGGTAAATTGTTCCCCTTTGCCTAATTTGATGCCCGGGAATGTTTGCCATCTCGTGGGGATTGGGAAATCCCTTTCAGCATTTATGGGGACTAGTTTTGGCACCGGGTTGGATGGAGACCCGACTTGGTTTGGAAAAATTATGATATGAACATTTAATATATTATTTTTATAAGATATGTAATTATTATTTTACACATACTTATGGGATAATATTTTTCTTATTATCCATTTAGTATTCCTAATGATCATATCAGTACATTAGCAATCATATTTGTAATGGTATTGTGGGTTCACTACTTACTAAAAATACCTCACACTATCATAAATTATTTATTCAGACATGTTTTCTCTAATGGATATATATATATATATATATATATTGTAAAATTTAATATTGAATTACTAATATTCTGTTTAACTCAATAGTGGTGTTCATTAGTGCAGTTATTAATGTGGATTGAGTATATCAAAATATTTTTATTTCATCTATCTTATTTTTAAAGTTTTTATATCATTGTAATATTATCAATTCATAAGGATATATTTATTATCTAAATGTAATATTAAAATTAATTTGAAAATTTATTCTTAATTATCATTATGTGTTGCATGTGATTTATTTAAATCCCTATTACTAAATATGAAATAATTATTTAATCAAAAGGGATGTTCAACTAATAATATTTTGAGTTTTCAATGAAAACCCAAAATTAATTTCTTACTCTATTTTCAAATGATATTTAGTTTTCAATAATAAGTAAAAAAATTAAATTAAATTTTTCTATAGGATCCTAATTCAGTAATACCCATGAGGTTATGTTTAGTTATATAATATACACAAGGGGATAATGTAACTCAAAAACTCTAGCCAAGAATAACAAGGATGTTTCTATCCTTTTCCATTGATTTTATCAGTACTATTTATGTATTTTTTCTATTATTCTAAGGGTAGTTATTAATATCTGAGGGAGTGGTCGTCATCCTATAATAGAGTAGATTGTAATATCTGTTGATATGTTTTAAAAAAATGTTAAAAAAACTTTTCTTATTGGATTATTTTCTCTTTTTTCCTTTTTATTTGTATTTTAAATTTTCAAAATTGATCTATATTTGTCTTATTTCCTAGTGTATGAATTCATTAAAGCAGTTATGATACCAAAAATGCTTAAATTTTTAGATTTTAATGAAATTTGAATGAGTTTTACATCAACTTTTGCGGGTATTTTTATAATTTTGAAAAGGTTGTTGAGCCAATAAGGTTTTTCTTATGACTTTTCCATTCCTGTTTTCAAAGGCGAGATTTTTGATTCATTATGGTTTCTTTATGAATTTACCATTTCATCTTGTTTTGAAAATGAAAACACTTTATCTTAAGGAAAATCTCTTTTTACCCCTTGTTTTACTTCCTTAAGGATAATTTCCTTACCCAAGGAAATTTACCCTTACCAATATTTTGTTGTTCATATCATAAATTTTCTAAGTGTAAAATTCGTATCGAAACCAAAACCTCGAAATCATATATTTACCTAGATATGAAGCATTCTGTTTTAGAATCTGAATTCTATGAATTCTGGTTACGAACTTCACTAAGTTCTGACTCCGAGTTCTGAATCAGAATTCTAGTTACGAACTTAATCGAGTTCTAACTCCAAATTCTGAATCAGAATTCGTGTTACGAAATTCACTGAGATCTAACTCTGAACTCAGATTACAAATTCTGGATACGAACTTCTCTATGCTCTGACTCAGAATTCTGATTACAAATTCTGGATATGAACTTTTCTGAGTTCTGACTCTGAATTCTCGTGAACTCTGACACCGAACTTTGTAAGTTCTGGTTCCGAATTCTGGTGAATCTAGATTCTAAATTTTCATGAAATTCAGACTCTAGAATTATATATATTTCAGGTTCCGATTTCCTAGAAAAAAAATCCGAATATCCTTGAATTATAGACTCAGAATTAATTATTTGTTTAGAATCAGAACATTCACATTTACTTACATTCTGAATATCATATTTTGGTTATGCTTACACTTTTTTAGTAATAAAATGATGTCATTCTTTCAGTTACTCACTAATCATTGTTTGAGATATATGTGTATAGGTTCCTCCAAAATTCAAGGAAGAATATGACCATTGAAGGAGGGAGCCGACCATTGGAGTTGTGCCTATAAATAAGATCTCATTTGATAGTGTTAAAAAAAAATACACAACAATACTTTTGACAACTATGATTACATGCTGTTGAAGTGATTTCTAGAAAGATAGGCTCTTATAAACTATCAAGCTTCATGTAGAAATTTTGAACTGCTTGTTCAAACATTGCGTCGTTCAGATTTGGTTCGTGCAACTTTGATTACTGCTTGTTAAAATCGATGGCTTTCGGGGATAGGAAGACAGAGGTGCCAACTACCTGATATTTTAGGGCTTGCGGGGATAACAAGACATACTCTGATCTTCATATGAAGGGATTACCCTGGTGTGGGTAAGACAGACTTTCTTTAAAGTATAAATCAAGGGAACTTTATCCAAGGTTGTTGGATAGCATTCTCTTGGGGTTAATAGATTTGCAACTTGTTACTTGTTTTTGGTTTCTTGTTTTCCGCTGCATTTGTATTGTTGAGGAAAGTATAACTTTCATATACTTCCTCACACTTGTACTCTGATTTAGTTCGATTCTATACACTTTAAGGTAGAATATTAATTGTTGTAAACTTTTATTATGTTTCATTTCCGGAATCACTTTTCCGGATTCAAGAAAGTAATTAGAACTTAGAGGTCTTCTGAATTATCTTTTTTAACCTTATTAAACATAACTACCTTTAAAAGTTCCAAAGGAATTTTTAAAAGTACAATTCACCCCCTCTTGTATTTGAGTATCTCATCTTAACATATTCGATCCTACATTTGGTATTATAGAGTATATCATACTCACATACCATCTCACAATTGGTATCCGAGGAAAGTCTCTAAAATACTTATATTCCCATATAAGTTTTTCCCTCCTCAAATTTTTCAGAATATAATTCTCAGAATTGAACTTCCGGATTCATTTTTTTCAGAATCTATTTTTTTAATCACATTGTTCGGATTCAATTTTACCTAAAGATATTTTCTGTTCTATATTTTCCTTGGTTTGGATATTTTCTCTTGTTACAAACTCATACTACTAACAAGTTTGTGTGTTAAAGATTATCTTAATGATGGCGGGTTTAAATGTTGGTTCTATTGATAATCTAAATCCTATCAGACCTCCTGTTTTAGATTGAAATGATTATGAGTACTGGAGATATAGGATGATGAATTCTTTTATCAATACTAGAGTTGACAACTATCTAATGCTGACTGGAGATTATAAGATTCTAGATAAGGAATTAAGAACCTTTACGAAATAGGAAAAATCAGAATAACAAGAAATCTTCATAGTCAGAAATACTTTGTTATGTTCCATGACTAGGAACATCTATATTCAAATAACATCATATGAAGCTACAAATAATATCTATAATAAACTTGAATTTACATATTTTGGTACATCTTATGTCATAGAGACAAGAAGAGCCATGTTGAGAGTTGAATACCATAGCTTTAACTTTCCTTATAGAGAACCTATAAGAAAAGTACAACAAAGGTTTATAACTATTGTGAATAGCTTACAATATATGGGAGAAAAATGTTTGGATGATGATGCTCTTGTTGATAAGATCATAGATATTATGCCAAATTAATTGGAGTTCAAGAGGAAAACTATTTCTGATAGCAGGAAAGTCACTCATATTTCCAAAAATGCATTGTTTGGAACTCTTCTTCAGCATGAAACCAGAATGAAGAGAGATGCTGAAAATGATAAGAAGAAGAATGGTAATGGAGGAGTTTCTTTTACAACCACTTCTAAACAAATGAAATTCAAGACCCCATAAGGAGTAACTAGATCAAAGACAAATAATGTCATTATTCAGTCAGAATCTAGTGACACAGAAAATTTTGTGAATGAATTAGCTAATCTTACTCGGAGAATGAACAAGATTGTAGCTCAAAAGAACCATCAGAGTAAGTATAAGAAGAAAGACTATAAAGATAAGAATGATGGAGAAGTTATGTGTTTTGAATGTAAAAAAACATGTCATATCAGACCTGATTGTCCTTTGTTGAAAAAGAAGGAAAATAAAGAAATGAATTCAGAAAGGAACAAGAAGAAATTCTATCGATCAAAGCACAAGAAAAGCCTTAAAGCTAATGATACATGGAGTGCTAGCTATGGAGACTCTTCAAAAAGTGAATATTCTAAATATGAATCATTATCACAGAAGAATATGGGATTCAATACTACTACTTCTTACCCTAATACATGTCTTATGGCCAAGGTAAGCTCTGCTGAGGCTTTAACAAATTTAGCTCTTGATAAGAATTACTATTCCAAAATAGTACTTCTAATGAAGATACTTCATCCTTTGAAAATGAAGAAATAACTTCATATGAAAGAAGTATCTAGATTTACCAATTTATATGAAGAAAGAAATTGTAAAATTCTATGAAATTAGACAAGGTAAATACTAGTGAAAAATTTATTACAAAGATATTTTAGATGTTTCTAGAGATCTTAGAGATAAAGAAGAGCTTTTAGAAAAACTTTCTAAAGACTTTTAAAAAGAAAATTCTGATAAATAATAACTTTATGAAGATCGTAAGAATGCTATTTTAGAGATAAAAGTTTTTGAGGAAAAATCTAACTCTAAGGAAATGATTCTTGAGGATAGGGATTTAGTCATCATACTAAAATATGAAATATTTTATCTTAAGAAGCATCTTGCAAACATTACCTCTAAGAAGGAAAATTTTGACAAGATGTATTCTCAAATTAAACCTCAAGGAAACACTACTAGAGTAGGTTATACTCAACAAAAACCGTTTTTAAAAAACAACGATTTTGTTCCTTCTAGAGCCCCTTTTTGCGCTAAATGTCTAAGTGGTGGGCATTGGAAGAAAAATTTCTCCTTAAACAAAATTCAATATCTTGGGTTTCATACAGCTTATTTTTCTAAAAAAATTTGGATTCCCAAAATATTTTTGTCTAACAATTTTGGATACAAGAAAGTTTGGATTCTGAATGTCTAACTTTTTCTTATTTTTAGGACAATAGGTAAAGTAACAACAGAAATATGTGGTACATAGATAGTGGATGTTCCCAGCATATGACTGGTAAAAAAAAAACTATTTTTAAATTATTATTAAAACAAAAGGAGGAAAAGTAACCTTCAGGGATAATTCCCAGGGAAAAATTATTGGTATAGGTAACATAGTTTTTCATGGAAGAACTTTGATTTAAAATGTCTTATTTGTTAAGGTTCATAAGAAAAAACTCATTAGCATAAGTTAATTATGTGATGACGGATACCTTCTGAATTTTATGAATGACAAGTTCTTAGTACATAATTCCATGGAAGAGTTCATTATTTCAACCAAAATGTAAGAAAATCATTACACAATAAACTTAGAAGACGTTAAGAGCCAAGAATTACCTTGCCTTAGTGCAATAGAAGACCATTCTTTGTTATGGCATAGAAGGTTAGGTCACTGTATCCTTAGGATCATATGGAAAATTTCTAAGAAAAGATTAGTTAAGGATCTACCAGATCATAGATTTGACTCTTCAGAAGTTTGTGACCCTTGTAAATATGGAAAGAAACATAAATCAAGTTTTAATTCAGTCAGTGAAGTCTCAACTACTGATGCATTAAAGCTAGTGCATATGGATCTTTTAGGTCCAACACAAACTAGAAGCATTGGGGGAAAGTATTATGTATTTTTCTTGGTTGATGATTACACTATATTTACGTGGGTCTATTTTCTAGCAAAGAAGTATAAAGATTTTTCTTATTTCAAATGTTTTAGAGCCCAAGTTAAAAATGAGAAAATCCTTCCATTGAATACTATTAATACTGATCATGGAGGAGAATTTCAAAATTCTTTTTTGAACATTTGTAGAAGAAAATGTATTACTCACAACTTCTCAGGACCCAGAACACCTAAAAATAATGTTGTTATCGAAAGAAGAAATAGAATTATTCAAGAGATAACCAGAACCACGTTGAGTGAGTATTCTGTTGCCAAACATTTTTGGGCTGAATCTGTAAGTACTTCTAGTTATACTATAAATCGTGTTTTTATTAGATCTTTTCATAATAAAACTCTTTATGAGTTATGGAATTGTTGAAAACCTAGACTTTCCTACTTTAAGATTTTTGGTTTCAAGGTATTCATTCTAAATACTAAAGATAATATATGTAATTTTGAACAAATATGTGATGAATAAATTTTATTAAGCTACTCCACAACTTCTAAGGCATATAGAGTTTTCAATAAAAACACTTGTACTGTTGAAGAGACAGAACATATTAAATTTGATGAAACTGATTCTTTTGTTTTTAAACAACCCCATAATACATCCTTAGACGTGTTTTCAAAAACTGATTATCATCCTTTGATAGAAAAGATTTCTCATAAGGAAAATGGTCAAGAAGATACTACTGAAACATTTACCACAGAAGATTTCCTACCCTATGTTGATGAACAGGTTTTACAAAACCCTAATCAGCTGTTTCTAAAGAATCATCCCAGTTATAGTATCATTGGTGATGTCAATAAATATGTAAGGACTAGAAGTTCCTCAAGAAATGATGTAGATCATATAGAATTCTTCTCCCAATTAGAACCATAAAGCACTGATGAAGCTTTAGGTGATGATGATTGGATAAAATCCATGAAAGATGAACTAAATGAATTTGAAAGGAATAATGTCAGAACCTTGGTTCAAAGACCTAAGGAAACTTCTATTATTGGAGTAAAATTGGTCTTCAAGAATAAGTGTGATGAAAATGGAATCATTGTTATAAATAAAGCTAGATTAGTTGCTAAAGGCTATAATCAACAAGAAGGAATAGACTATGAAGAAACCTATGCTCCAGTAGCTAGACATGAATCTATTCATATTTTACTTTCCTTTGCAACATTCTTCAATTTCAAACATTTTCAAATACATTTGAAATGTGATTTACTTAATCTTTATGTTTAAGAGGAGGTTTTTGTTGAACAATCTCTTGGATTTGAATATAAAAAACATCCTGATCATGTTTTTAGACATTCCAAAGCTCTGTATGTACTTAAATAAGCCCCTCGAGCTTGGTATGATAGACTTACATGAATTTTGCTTCAAAATAACAATGTCAAGGGAAATGTAGATCCAACCCTTTTTATAAAGAAATATATGAAAAATGTTTTGATTGTTCAAATTTATGTTGTTGACATTATATTTAGATCAACACAACAATATTTAACTGATTCCTTTTCGGATCTAATGAAATAGGTGTTTGAAATGAGAATGATGGGTGAGTTAACATTTTTCCTTGGTTTTCAAATCTCTCAAAAACCAGAAGGAATCTATATATCCCAACATAAGTATATTAAGGATCTTCTTAAAAAGTATGGATATGAAAACACTAAATGTATAAGTACTCCCATTGGTACCTCAAACACACTTGATCTTGACGAAGCTGGGAAACCAGTAGATCAAAAAACTTTTAGAGGTATAATAGGAAGCCTACATTAATTGACATCTAGTCATCCTGAATTAATGTTTTCAGTTTTCTTATGTGCAAGATATCAATCCAATCCTAAGGAATCTCACTTAAAGGGAGTGAAAATAATTTTTTGCTACTTAAATGGAACCATGGAATTAGGACTATTTTATACTTCTCAAAATGATTTTGTTTTAAATAGATTTTCGGATTCTGAATATGGTGGATGTAGAATGGATAGACAGAGTTCATACAGAACTTGTCATTTCTTATTAGATTCATTAGTTTCTTGGTCTTGCAAGAAGTAACAGTGAATAGCACTTTCCACTGCTGAAGCTGAATATGTAGCAGCTGGAAGTTGTTGTACTCAAGTGTTATGGATGCAACACACACTCACAGACTATGACTTGAGTTTTACTAAGACTCAAATATTGTGTGATAATACAAGTGCCATTTCCCTTATTAAAAACCCTGGAGATCACTCTCATTTAAAGCACATAGATATTAGGAATCACTTTCTTAGGGATCACACACTAAAAAGAGATACCATTCTTCAATTTATCAGAACGCAAGATCAACATGCTATTATTTTCACAAAATATTTACCCACTGATAGATTTGAATACATTAAACAGAAGTTAGTAATGATAACTGTAAGGTAATACTCCTTAATTAACTTCCCGTTGAACTGATATCATTATAGTAATAAACTCTTTTTCATAGGGGGAGTAAATCTGTTATTGAAGTTTTTCAAATAATTTTGTAATGAAAATTTTCATAGTTAGTTTTTTCAAAAAAATTCGTAATGTCAATTTTCATAGTTGGTTTTTTGAAAATGTTCATAATGAAAATTTTCATAGTTGGGTTTTCAAAATTTTTAAAAATGAAAATTTTTGTAGTTGGTTTTTTCAAAATTTATCGTAATGAAAATTTTTCATAGTTAGTTTGTAAATTTTTTTCGTAATGACAATTTTCCTAGATGGTTTTTCAAATTTTTTCGTAATGAAAATTTTTGTATTATAGCTTTTCAATTTTTTTTGAATGTTTTTTTAATGAAAATCTTCAGACCTGAAATTTTCGTAATGAAAATATTTGGACATGAAATTTTCGTAATGAAAATCTTCGGACCTGAAATTTTTGTAATGGATGTTTTCAGATTTGAAATTTTTGTAGTGAAGTTTCTTTTTTGTATTGAAGTTTTTTTTGGAATCAAATTTTCTTTAAGAAGAATATAATCTATTACGAATAATCTTCCTAGAAATTCAAAAGGTATGATTTTTTTCTTGAGTTTTTTGAAATTACCTTTTACATGCTATTAGTTTATTTTATTTTTAAAATTTCTCGAATTCTAGTTTCCTTAAATTAGAATGTTTTCCCTTTAAAACATAAAAATATCAGATTCAACAAAAATTTTCCATGCGGCTATTATTTCACCCATCAGATCAGATCTGAAGAATTCTCATCCATTGGATTCAAATGGGAAGTTCAACCGTCACTTGAATGCCCATATAAAGAGGACCCCCAATGATTGTCCCACATTGGTTTTCAAGGCTTGTGCGTATCGATGCTCTATCCCTCTACTAAAGCATGTTCCAAATTCTTCAAAAGTGCTCAAGTCCGAATGTCTGCAGAAGTTCCTTCTTAAGATATGTCTACTGTCAAGATGATTTCGGAGTGGCAAATATACATGGATAGGTTGGTACATCCGAACTTTTTACTAAGTATGACTCTATTATTTCCAAGAAAATCAATCTCAATTGATGGGTAAGTTTAGCTATTTCAAAGATAGGAGCTCAAGATGTTGTCTCTATGGATCTTCTCATAGAATTTTATGAATCAGTTTTCTTATTTAAGGAAGAAGGGAGGGAACAATTCTCCTTTAAGAGTCATGGAAATATATATAAACTCTCTTAAACCAAGGCTATGAGCTTGGTGGGTGTAATAGCCCAAGATTTTATGAAAAATATTCTTTTTAATTTCACTAATGTCTTGTGTTGTACGCTACACCAAAAAGAGCTTGCAAAACACACATACTTGACTTGCTTTGCATTACACGCAATCGCGACCTTCCTCGATAGCGTGTGTAGTACGCAATAACGAGTTTCACTAAACAACAATATGCTGTTAAAATATTATTAAAACTAGCTGTTATGAATAGTAATAACCACTTTTTGAAATTTTTTAAATTTTATTTTTCAAAATGGTATTCATTTTTGGATTCGGAGTATCGAATTTAGCCTAAGGTGAAATTTTGGTACTTTTCGGATAACTTTCATATTCCGATGAATAGTGAAAATTACTAAATTATAATTAAAAACAACTTTTTTAATCAAAATAATTAATAGTGATAAATTATTAATTTGAGTGGTTTTAAAGTATATTTAGAATATATTTTTACAATGTAATACAATGTTGGTCATTGGATGTAATTTCACATTTAAACCAGACATAAACAAGTGTCAATCTTTTGATAGATATTGTTTCTTAAAAACACGCTATTTGTTTTAACAACGGGATTTAATTATAAAATTAATTAATGCAACTTCTATGTTATGAATTTGGTAAAATAGACTTCATTTTTTAATTCATAATATGAAATATATATTAGGGTGAAATTTTGGCATTGTTCTGAAAAACATCAATTTTTGATGAATAGTGAAACTACTAAGTGGTAGTTAAAAAACTGAATTTTTCATAAAACTTAATTTTACCGCTTCTGTGAATGGAATTTCAAAAATCCGAGAGACACGGTTGATGTCAGTAAGTAAAATGTGGTTCAATGAGATGAAAATAATTTTTGGTGAATAGTAACTTTTTACTTTTATTTACCACGGTTAAAAGTAAATAGGGTAATTAAGGGTAAAAATGATATTAATATTACCCTAACACATGTCCTAATCCTATTGGATAAGTGTATCTCGACCAAAAACAACTTTAAGTGTAAAATATTATCATTTAGGCCCACTTGGATTAGATTAGGACATTTATTATTATTTAATTCAAAGAAGAGTTAAAAGAGTTAAAATCAATGTTTATTTACTAAAACATTTTTAATATGGGGTTATACATAAGATAAATTCGACTATAAATATTCATTAGAATGTTAAAAAGGTTTCCTACATAATGTTATTTTATTTTTAATTTTTAGACTTTAAATAATTAAATTTATTTATGATACAACAATGATGTAGTAATTACCTTTTTTAAGAAAATATTAACATAATTGATGTTATAAATGCCCAAATAAATGTAATTTGAGACTTTTTATGACTTAAACTAATTTTCTAGGTTAATATGACATGTTATTGTTGATTTAAGTAACTTGTTTTGAACTTATCATTCTGTTAGAAATTTCATAAAAATCATGTACCAAATTGTGTCCAAATTGACATAAATTAGTTTTAAAAACAAATATTATATTATTAATTGTCATTTAATTCCTAAAAATCTAAGGTTCGGCCAAATGACTTAGATAAAGATATATATATTAATAATAAACAACTTGGGGTTCGTTTGGCTTGTTATGGTAAGTTTATTAACCATATAGTGTAAGAAAACAAAAAGACACAGTAAAAGTTAAATTATTTAACTTAGAGTTAAATCTAATTGACAAGGTTAAAATAAAAAACTAAACTTGTCTAAATCCTATTGGTTGATATGATTTCGACCCATACCCACATTAGATTCGAAATAAGACCCTTTAGAACCATTATAAACCGATTTTGACTTTAATATAAAATAATATTTTGAGATATTCCTAAGGTGCCCCTCTCCTCCCTTATAAAAGGACACCTCCTCCCCCTCCTTCTCACACCAATTTGAGCACTCAAGATCGGCCAACCCCTGCCAAAATCCCTTCTCCACTTCCCTAGAATAATCCTAGAGGTCCTGGTCTTCTTCAAAGACCAATCTTAGTTCCCTAAGTGGAGGATTCAAAGAGGCGTTTCAAAGAAGAGGTAATATCCATTACCGATCTTTTTCAATTTCTTTCTTCTTCAACTTCTTCTTCTTTAGTTGTTTCATGATAAAGTAATAAAATCAGTATTACTTACATACTGATATGTTATTATAAATATTAAACAACTCTAATTAACCTTCTATCCATCCTACGGAAAAAGGAAATCACCGCACGTGCGTACGTACAGAATACCGTCTCCACGCCGTGCTGTAATCTATTTTCCACCACCACATTAATTGGATGGGTATAATGGTTTAATTAGTAACTATATACGATTATTATAAAGTGATATTGATACTGAAATAGTATACATACACTTCAACACAATTGCACGACCATGGGAACGATATCATCGCTCGTGCGTACGTACGGACTACCGTCTCCACGACGCGATGAGATTCATTCTCAATGATTAACCATTCATGAATGATTATAAAGTATATATAATAAGTACTAATGAAATATATGACATAATAATGATACTGGAATTATTTATATTTATATTTATGTCATCTACTTAATTCCATTCAATTCAATAAGGAAACGAAAACAGCGTTCATGCGTACGTACGGACTACCGTCTCCATGAACGGTGTATTTCATTCCATTTACTGATTTATTATATATGTATATTCTGAATATATATATATAAATCATGTTTTATATTCTGGAATTAAGTAATCATGATCTAAGTAATCATATGAATAATTACATGTTAAAAACACGAACGAAAAATGAGACGATTTTACCCAAAACGCTACTTTAACATGAATTTACTAAAGAACGGGTAATATAAAGTCATAAGTGGACCATATATGATATAATAACAATGAATATGATTCTGGAATAAGTCAATAACATGATTTAAATCATTATACAGGAGGTTCGGACACTTACAAAGCAAGTCGGACCTAAGGTAAGGGAAAATATCACAATCTCATTTTTATCCGAGATTGTTTATACTTTGGTATTTAATGGGGTTTATTTTATCATCCACATCCATGTTTCCTCAATATGTAATATTATTTCCATCCACCTACAACTGTTTAAATCCAATTTTACCCTTTGGTGAGTTTTTAGTAAAGGATATGAAAGGAATCTTTTGTCGTTTTTCGTACAATGTACCTTTTGACTTTTCTGAAAAAAGTACGAGAAGAATGTTTTTTTAACTTATACGGCATGAATGTATTTTTAAAACATTATTTCCAAGAAGCTTCCTTTACGAGTTTTCAAGTTTATTTTTAATCAACTTCTTTTAATTTAAAGTTGTATGACATTTTAAGAAAGGAAAAATGTTTTTGAAGAAGAAAGGATATTTTCCTCAAGAATGGAGTTCAAGTGTTTTATCAAAATTATTTTCCATCTAAGATAATAAAGGGTTCTGTTTCTATCCCTATTATTACATTTATTTGATTATGTTGTGATGGAATTATTTTTATGAATTCATTTATCTTAAATGAATTGTTTTATGATGTCACGATGTTTAAGATTCCCATTTTTTATTAAATGGGTTATGCTATGATGTATGGTTTATGATTTTGTGGCACACATAAGAATGGTATCATTATGAGATGGGTGGGACCTATATCTCCCTCCAATGCATTGGGTAAAGATTTTATATCTCATGAGATAGACATGGCTGGAACGGTAGGTTATACCGGTTCAGTGAAACAGGACTGGAACGAGGGTGAATCGGTTCAGAAAGGGACTTTGTCCACTAAGATAGTCTTGGCAATGAGTCTTGACTAACAAGAAATGATTCTCTACGATTATGTGTGTATGCCACAAAGTTTCATGTTTTAAGTTGTGATTATTGGGATTACATTTCACTTCTATGATTTATCCCATGTTATGATATTATGAGCTCTTTTGCAGGTTATGATTTCCAAAAGATATGTTCTTATGTATATGATGTGATTGATATTTCTTTTCTTTACCCTTACTGAGCATTTGAGCTCACCCGTTTATGTTTTCTTTTCCCCAGGATATAAAGAAAGGTTTTAGGTATAAAAAAAAGGGAAGATCTTTATGGGAGATGTTGAAGTTCTTTCACCAGGATTAGAAGATTATATTCCGAGTTTCCAAAGACACTAAACTATTACGATCCTTGTGTGTGTGTTTTTGTTATGTACTAAGTATTCCGCAAATGTAATGTAATGTCAATGCACGTCAATATTCAGTTCTCTACAGTGGGGATATCATATGAAGGAGAAGCCAAATTGTTTCCCCAAAAGCTTCCAGATGTTCAAGGAACTTTAATCAAGGTGAAGGCTATGGAATTCCTTGGACATAAAGATGTGAAGACTGTGAACATTGCCCATCTGTCTACCAACAATCAGATCCTATAACTATGGATTCAGGGACTTATCATACCGAGGACGGGTTCTAAAGACACCCTAAAGAAAAGTGACATGAACGTCTTAGATTTTTTTGGAAAACATAAGGAAGTTGAACCTCATGAAGAACATTCTCATTACAATACAAAACATCAAGAATGGGAATCTGAGAGCTCAGATTATTATGTATCATGCATTACTTTCGAAGCTCATTGTTCGGTGTCTTGAATCTTTCAAGATCCCCTATAGTTCCAAGATGAGGAATTGAAAAGTGATTCTTATCAGTGATGATACCCTCAAGAGAATGAAGGTTGGTTTCTCTAAAGAGTCAGAATAATTTTATGATCTTCCTGAGGATGAGGTAGAAGCCATTCTGGAAAATGTTGAAAAAGATGAACCATCAAAGATGTCCAGAAAGAAAAGAAAATTGAAGGAAGTAGTAGCCAAATCCAAAACCCCTAAGGCTAAAGAACCTCAATCCGTACCTCATAAACCAAAGAAGCAGAAGGCCTACCCTGATGAAGTCATAGAAAAATGGAGGGAGGACAAGAAAAATAGGAAAGAAGGGGTGCCACAATTTGGGTTGGACCCTGTAGAGGCCAAAGCACTGAAAAAAAAGATCTTGAAGAACATAAGAAGCAATCCAAAGAGAAGAATCTCAAGAAGAAGATGTCAGATGTAGGGATTGTGTAATCTTTTTTGAAGTCCATTGAGGTTTCATCCGAACAAATTCTAGTACCAAGAACCTTTTTAGTTGAACAATTTCCTAAGACTCCGAGAAAGAAATTCATGTCTCCAGAAAAACTCAAAGAGAAGGAAGTTGAGAAGGAAGCTGTGGAAGAAGATCAGGAAGCTCAAATCTCTAAAAAGATAGCTGATTTGTTAAAGCAAGTTGAAGAGTATCAGGAAAAGGAAAGTGCTTCCGAAAATTTTCACTCTGGACTTCTAAAGCGGGATCTTCAAAACATTCTACACCTGGAGATGATGAGAATGGTGAAGAAGAAGTACACAAACTATCTGAAGAAGAGTGTCATTATCATGAGTACATTCATTCTGAAGACATTGAAGTAGGAGCTAAAAAGGAGAAAATTGATTAAGATAATATTATACAGTTATCCAGAAGTGATCATGAGTATCCAGGAGAGGAAGATGTTCTGAACATTGATAAGGGTAAACAGCTTTTTGTCGATACTTCAAACAAATATATTTTAAGGAAGAAGGAAGCTGGAGGAACCTCTAAGAGGAAGCTGGTATAGTTAGATAAAGAACCATCTCTAAGTAAAATGTTTTATTCGGAGTCATCAACTTTAGGGCATGATTTTGTTGTTCAGTCTCTGAAGAAGATATTGGATACCATTCCGATCTTTCCAATAATTGATTCTAGATGCCAGATGATTCAGCATAGCATGAATCAGAAGTCAGACACCATATCAATGGTGATGGATAAATATGTTAATATTTAGTCTTATCCCAAGAATTTCTGTATCAATTATGAAGCCCATAGAAAATCTTGGAAGAAAATGACCAGATGTTCTAAGAAAATCGTTGAATATTTGGAAGAGCTTGATCAGTTTTAAGAAGATGTCAAAAATGCTTTTGATACTGAAGACTCCAAAATCAAGGATCTTACAAAAATCTTTCAAGAAAAGTTAACTCTTGATCAAAATTATCAGATTCAAGATGTCGAAGATCTGAATGGAATGCTAAGTTATATTGTCCAAACTTTTAAAACAAAGAGGGATCTCTGAACTGAGATGGAAGAAAAGCTTGTGAAGCAAGAGGACTTGCTGAAGGCTCAGGCAGATACCCTGAAAGTTCAAGAGGATAGAATCACAACCTTATAAAAGCAAGCAGAGAAGGATTACAAAGAGCTGAAAAAGTTGAAGACAATTGTGAAGAAGCTGATTCCCAAGGAAAAAGAAACAAAATAGACCCAATCCGAACTTTTGTTGTAATTTTTTTCCTTGTACTAATTCTTCCAATCATAATGAAATTTTGGTTTCATGTCTTGTTTAGATTTATGTACTAATATTTCAGGTACCATTTTTTTCCATTCCCACAAACTCTTTTTAAAAATAACAATGGGGGAGAAGGAAAAATAATTCTGAAGGGGAGAAGGAAAAATATTTCTAAGTATAAGAAGATATATCCCTAAGTAAGGGGGTGTTTATTTAAGGGGGATTTCTCATTACGAAGATTTCCATACCCAAGATAATGAAAATTCCATTCCAAAAATCTATAATACGATCCTTGGAGTTCCAAATCCCAAGGGAGAGTTAGTCGTATTCATCTTTGCCAATGTGAAAAGGGAGATAAGTTTTATTTTATATAACAAGAAAAGTTTTGATAAGTCCTTATATTCTTTTATGTAAGGATGTTTGTGCTTTACAAAAATGGGGAGATTGTTGAGTCAATAAGGTTTTCCTTATGACTTTTACATTACTTCTTTCAAGGGGGACATATTTGAGTCATTAAGGTTTCCTTATGAATTTACCATTTCTTCTTGTTTTGAAAATCACAAACACATTATCTTAAGGAAAATATCTTTTTACCCCTTGTTTTACTTCCTTAAAGAAAATTTCCTTACCCAAGGAAATTTACCCTTACCTAGATTTTATTATTGGCTGAAAATCATTTTTTTATTTTTTAGAAGCCAGTTTATGTGTTCTTGGTACCCCAACATACAACCAAAAACAAGTTAGACACCACATACCAAAAAGACTTACACATAATAATAACCAGATTCATCTATGCATCCCAAGTAGGTGTCTTCTTCTCCAGTACCTGATTCCCATTCTGGATGCCAACAAAAACTTCCACTTTGAACTCGACTCTTAAGTTGATCAGGAATAGATTGGTCTGGGTATTCCTTTGTGACCACTCTCCCCTTTTTAGAGGCCAAAGTTACCTCATTGTTCTTATTTTATGAAGATTGAGTCTACATTGGTCTCAGAAGAAATGAATTGTCCTTCCTTGGTCTTCTTATTGGGGTAAAATACAATGGTCCTTCAACTGTAGCCAAAATCTGATTCCCACTTTTAACAAACATCATTGAATGAATGGCTGACTGGACCACTCACATTATCTTTCACACCCCCATAATTCTCCCTTCCAAATCTGGATCACTCCCTTAAAGCAGCATCGGCAAACTCCGAGTTGTTCACCGGTCCTTGGGCTGGTGTTTTACACTTCATCAAAGGGAGGAACCTATCCTCAGTAGTAGCACTTTCAACAACTGATTCGATATTATTCCCTAGCCTTTGGTCCATACTCTACACCAAAGGTCCATGCATTTCCCCATTGTGATTGTTTTCCACAATCATGATACCTGCTTCCTGACCCAAACATCAAGCCTATTGATCCTCCCAGCCCTCCTCACCAACTAAAGCTGGATCAAGCACCCAACATTCAACCTGCTGTTCTTCCAAGGTCTCTACACTATCATCACCTCCAACCACAAAAACCTCCTCCAGAACTATGTACAATAGGTCTTCAATGATCCCTTAGAACCTGTTACTCAATGCAATAAAAGGTTTCACAAGAGGATCAAGGTTATTAGAAACCTTAGCACTGGACGTGGTGATTTCCTCCACAGTACTGACTTCTATTCCTTCCCCACTATGCTCTGAACCCAGACTAGCCATGGAAAAAGAAGGAACTCCCAAGTCCTAACTTAACCTTTTGAAAACCTCGGACACTAAAGGATTATCTTGGTTCGACTTCACACCGGAAGCTTCTGTGACCTATTTTTTCTCAAAAGACACCTTACGAGACCTCGATGGATTGAAAGCCCCAGTAGCGCTAGACCAAAGAGGACCCCTTTCTTTGTCAACCAGTTCCACAATTCTTGAAACCAGGAACACCTTAATGACACTTCATGCATCATACTCGATGCTCATAGAAACAGAACTTCCATTACAACTAGCTTTATACAACTGTGAATGTCTTTCACGTCGGCAAACCTCGACCGAATTCCCCAATCTCTTGCAAGATCCACAAAACTCAGTCCAATTATCATAAACAACTCTCTATTTTCATCAGTATTCCATGCCGATTTTGATCCAAACAAAAATCAATAGGGGTGTGAAATGCATCCATTTCAACACCCACCCGGGGGTTCACCAGATGGAAAACCACCTCGGTGCGATAATCAGAGAAAATATATCTACCAATGAGATTTTCCAATATGTGGATAATCGAAGGGTTTTGAGATGGAAATGGAGGGAAGGGAAACTTACCCAAACCACAATGGAAGACGAGTCACAGTACATATGATGATCGAAAGACCATCAGAAAAGCAGAAAACGACATCCACTAAAGCTGTGAGTAGCCCTCGACCAAGCTCGGATGAGGTCTACCTATGAATCGAACCTAATCATGATTTTATTGTTGTCCAATAAACCAACCACCGCTATATCACGAAGATCCCAAGATCTGAAGATAAACCGATTGAAATCATCAACTAAAGGCCTCTTGTGCTTGAACAGAGCCACTAGGGTGAGGTTGAACAAGGCCAAGGCTTCCGAAAACCTAGAAGAAGAAATTTGAAGGTTCGAAAATCCATCAATAAAATCCGTAACTTTAGGGTTTAAAGAGGATTTCAGAAATGGGGGGAGGAACTCTGAGTTAGAGAAGTGTCTAAATGGCATAGATCTCCCCTGAGACGGCGATTAACCCTCCCCCACTGAGGGAAGAGGAGATGGAACAAAGGCTGACATCGTCACCGGAAGGGGGAGTCCATCGCGGAGGAAACCCTCGTAGCTCCAGAGTTTATTGTTCATATCATAAATTTTCTAAGCGTAAAATTTAGATTTAAATCAAAACCATGAAATCATATATTTACCTATACATGAAGCATTCTGTTTTAGGATTCGAATTCTCAGAATTATGGTTACGAACATCACTGTGTTCTGACTCCGAATTCTGAATCAGAATTATGGTTACGAACTTCACTGAGTTCTGACTCCAAATTCAGAATCAGAATTTTGGTTATGAACTTCACTGAGATCTAACTCTGAATTCTGATTACGAATTCTTAATACAAACTTCTCTGAGTTCTGACTCCGAATTCTGATTACAAATTCTGGATACGAACTTCTCTGTGTTATGACTCCGAATTATCATGAACCCTGACTCTGAACTTTTTAAGTTCTGGTTCCAAATTCTAGTGAATCCAAATTATGAATTTACTTGAAATTTAGACTCCGAATTTCTATAGAATTCAGTTTTCGAATTCCTAGAAAACAGAATCTGAATATCCTAGAATCATATACTCCAAATTCATTTTTTGGGTAGATTCCGAACTTTCACATTTACTTACATTCCGAATATCAGATTTTGGTTATACTTACACTTGTTTAATAATAAAACTATGTCTTGCTTTTAGTTACTCACTATCCGTTAGTTGAGTGAAACGTGTACAGGTACCTCCGATATTCAATGAAGAATATGATTTTTGGATGAGGGAGCCGACCATTGGAGCTATGCCTATAAATAGAAGAAGATTTGAATGAGTTCAAAAACACAAACACAACAAAACTTTTGAAAAATGTGTTTACATGCTGTTGAAGTGATTTCTAGAGAGGGAGGATTTTACAAAATCTCAAGCTTCGTGCAGAAAGTTTGAACAACTTGTTCAAAATTTACTTCATGCAGATTTGATTCGTGTGACTCTGATTGCTGCTGTGTATAATGGAGGGATTCCAGGGTTAGGAAGACAGTGGTTACGACTACCTGATTGTTGAGGGATTACGGGGATAGAAAGACAGAATCTATTCTTCATATCGAGGGATTACCCTGGCGTGGGTAAGATAGACTTTCTTGAAAGTGTAAATCAAGGGACCTTTATCCAAGGTTGTTGGATACCCTTCTCTTTGGGTTAAAATATTTCCTACATGTAACTTATTTTTGATTCAAGTTTTCCTATGTATTTGTATTGTAGAGGAAAGTATAAATTTCTTGTACTTCCTCACACTTGTACTCTGATTTTGTTAGATTCTATACACTTTAAGTTAGAATCTTAGTTGTTGTAAAATTTTATTAAGTTTCATTTCTAGAATCTCTTTTCTGAATTCTGGCAAGTTATTAGAATTTAGAGGTCTTGTGAATTATCTTATTTAACCTTGTTAAACATAACTATCTTTAAAAGTTCCAATGGAATTTTTAAAAGTACAATTCACCCTCTCTTGTATTTGAGCATCTCATATTTACATATTCGATCCATCATTTGGTATTATAGAGTATATCATACTCACATACCATCTCACAAAGGTATAATTGAAAAAGATGAGGTGGAATTGAAATATAGCATGACGAAAATGGTATTAAAATATCAAACCTAATTAATAAACCCATTTTCAAAAATAAAACCTCTTAGAGAAAACTAAATATATAATCATATTTATTTTTTGAAAAAAATAAGTTAAATTCAAAATTGATATCCCATAATGATATTTTAAGAATATTAGTAACTCATAGGGTGACTAATAAATTACATTGTATTTCAAATAAGATCTTCTTAAAACACAATGATTATAAATTTTTAATAATTAAATTATTATAAAATATTAATGGACTTATGTGGGGGGATATTCATCTAAACGAAAAAAGGGTGCAATTGACTAATATGAATATCATTTGAGATGTATTTAAGTAGAGGAAAATTGATATTTATTATAATATACCTTGAATAGGTTGATAAAATATAGTGGCCCATGTTAATGAATTAGTAATACTAACATATTATTTTACCCTTTCACAATATTTTCTGACATGTATTGAAGTTATTTATAGATTTAGATTCACTTTGGTGGCATGATGTTTTAAAAAATAGATTAGTCTTTTTGTTTTTCATTTATGGTTCTGTACCTGAAACAAGGTAGTGGAAATCATTTTAATAATTTTAATTCTTTATATTTCAGTGATTTTTAATATTACATATATGGGGGAGTTTTTACAGTCAATATTAACAATAAAATTTAATAGTCTTCAATTGTTAAATTACTTGCTAATATAAATAGAACACATGTAAATAATTGATTTTTAATAAATATAAAAATATTATATTAAAATGATAAATGGATAAATAAAAGTTGTTTATTTTAATAATTATTTAGATTTAATTATAAATACTAAAGTTGAATATTTAAATATCGTATTAATCATTATACTGTATTATAATTTTGAGTTTCAATGTTTTTATTCATTTTTATCTTAATCCAATAAAATGTACATTCCAAAAAAAACATGAAGTCTAGCTTTGACATAGAAAATTGGAAACACAAATGAAATTTAAGAGTCCAATTAACTCACCTGGTTATATAAAATTATCTTAAAATTATAATTTACTTTTAAAAATTAAGTACATTTTTCTATGTATGGGGATCCCTGAGGTTTTAATGCTGCATTGAGGCCCCCCATGAGTTATGTAAAATTCATCACCATAGAAGAAACTAGGGTAAGGGTATTTCCAAAACACTAGATTCACATAATTCTAATATTTGAGTTGTTGAGATACAAAAGGGTAATAACTCATCAATGTAAATGTGAAGGAAACCTTCACTTTTGGTTGGATAACCCCATGCTGAATATGGTCTTGTAGTTTTAAATCTTGAAACCCTATAATAAAGTTATAGTGATAATTTTGTATTAAAATTTCAAATTAAAATAACTTCTATGGAAAATAAATATGTATTACAAGTATTATAGGTATAAATTTTAATGAATATTCTGAAATAAATATCATAGAATAACAAGATTTGTTCATAGAATTATAGTTGACGTTTCATTAAAACAAGTAGAGATGATAGTGAATTAATTGGATATTTTAATATATCCCACCAATCAAAATATGGATCAATATTTTTTTTACTTTGAGTATTAAGGTATCATCATGTCTATGAATGTTACATCAAGGTAACTGACATAGTATTTAACATTAAATTCTACTATAGAGCCTATGACTCTGAAGACACTATTTTCCATCAATTGTAAAACATTTCATCTATCATATGACATCACCCACAATCATATGAATTATAAATCGGTCAATAAAAGGAATCATGAATAATTTTACATTTTCTATTATTTAACATTTAGGTCATACCATTAGTTATGGCTATCTTAATGTATGACCCTTGATTTTGTTCTAGAATTTTATGGTTTGGTTGATAGTACCTAGTTCCACAGTAAGAGGAACCTCACCAATTTCTTTATTTCTTAATTTTTTATATATCCTTCAAATCTAAAACCAATATTTCAAAATAATATCATCATTCAAGATGCTTTTCCAAATTAGGTGAAAATCTTTTGTGATTTCCATATAGCACTCATTTAATCAAATATGGAGAAAAAGATCATACGATAGACTAGAGAAGTGGGAGAAGAAGCTACATTAATGTGAAACCTATAAATGATTAGTACATGGAATAAATGGAAAATATAAAATTGTAATGATCATGTTACTTGGGAGATTATAGTAATCCCAAAAAATAAAGAATAATATCATTACTATAGAGTGTTTGGTCTCACATTAATAATTAAGATAACTAACACTGGGTTTTCATGGTTTATTTTTTATGTTATAGCAATGGAACAAAAGTCCACTATGTACAAGAAAAAGGGTAATTCCCCCATCTCCACCTTTGAATTTCAGTTAATTTTAATTAAAATTTCTATTAATCTCATTTTAATTAAACATTATTGATATAAAATAAAAGTATATGTTCAATAATGTGACTATTTATGTGATGTTTATCCCCTATATTAATTTTGTTTCCTAATTATATCACATTAAACATTTTTCTCATATATTAGAGGTGAGTGAGGATCAATCTATCCATGATTATGGTTCCATTTAGGTAACCTAAAAAGTACATTAATAAATATTACATCTTATTATATGAATGTTCATTACATATCATAATGATCAATACAATAAATCTAAAAGATTGATCTTTTTAAATTATTAGATATGTATATACAAGTAATTTATAAATAATCTATATTATATTCCAATATTTTTATTAAAACTAGAATTATTTATAGAAATATCATACATATTACATTTCTTCATATGTGTATGAAAATTAATAATGATAATGGGTGAGATATGTAGCTCGGTAACGGTAAAACACATAGATATTCCTCAATGATGATTTTTATGCATAACATGATCATAAAGGTAGGAGAACATGTTATTTTCATCTGAAAATCATTCCCATACATTCATATATCATAATAATAATTAATTGAATAAATATTGGTAGTTAATATGACAAAAATCATAATGGAATAAATTAAATGTTCAACGAATGAATAATATGACAATAAGATCATTTTATACGTGAATTTCTTAACATCTGGAATAATCATAATCATGAAAATTTTATGTCATGGATACCCACCAAGACATTGATCACATTTTAGGGTTATGATAACCACCCATATACCTATTTTCATATAGGTATAACCTCCCATGTAACCTATTTTAGGAATGGTATAACCTTACGTGCAACCTTTGATATCATAAAATATTAATTTTTTTTTAAAAAATGAGGTATATAAAAAGAACACCCATCAAAGAATTTTAATTAATTAATATTTATTCTAAATTACCATGAAAACATTTATCATTTCCACATATCTTAATCTAATGAATCGAAAACAAGTTTCATTTTTATATCATCATCATTATCATAAACCATCTAGATAAAGAATAAGAAATATATCGTATGATCATATAATGTGTATATAATAGCTAACATAAAAGCATGTTAACATAGATAGAAAATGTATTTAAATGAGCAGTGGAATATTTCTCGAGGACAATAGTATTCTTACTTTGAAAACAATTATTTAATATATATAATTTTATATAATATTCAGGAAAAAAATCTTAATTTAAAATTAACATGAAAACATTTATTGTATGATTCTTAAAAAGGAAAAGTTTGTATAGAAAAAAATTATTCATGTTGTGTAATTTAATAATGATTTTGGTCAAAACAATTTAAATGGTACCTCATTTGGAAAATTTCATGAAGTTTCCATTAAAAACATCCAATAGAATTAAAATCAATGTTGAAAATGAATTTAATATATAATTGTATAATAGTTAAAACACTTTTGAATTTTTTTTATGAAAAATTATGATATTAAAAAAATTCGGAACGGATTGAATAAAATGATATATTTTCCATAAATATATTAATTTTGTCCATTTAATACATATATAGAGGAAAATAAAAGAAATATAATTCATTTATATAAATTAACCCTATCTAATAAAATAAATAATATTTTTTGAGATATATATCATATAACTTCAACGTCACAATTTAAAACATAATTAGTGTCAAGAGAGATGAGATTGTAACATAATACCCTTACCTAAACGTTGAAATACATCATAAGTATTCTAAACTCAAATATAATTGGTTAAAATTTATTATAATTCAATAACAGAATCATTTTTATACTTATAATTCCATATACTTTCCTCTTATAATATTTATACACCCATTAATTAATAATTCATTATAAAAATCGTAATTTCTTGGTGTTAATTGCATCATATTTCTTGAATCATGTAGTTAGACAGTTCTATTCATTATACATTGATCCAGGTGAAATGATCTACATAATTTTTTTATTATATAAATATATTATATATTCATTATATAAAATTTTTTAACCATCAATATTTTGTATAAATAGATTAATATATTACATCATTCATTGAGATGGTAGTCTATATGTATGCATGAATGCTGATATCATTTACGATGAAATGATTTAAAGAATGATAAATGATATTTAATTATTACCAAATAAAAATAATTTCATATATATATATATAAATCATTTAAATTTATTAAATAATTTATTATATAAATGAATGTGAGGAGTGAATGAAAATGAATCATATCACTACACATGGGAAATAGTCCACACGTATTCATGAGAAATACTTTTATTTACCATTTGATTGAAAGGAGGAGTAAAATGGTTTTAAAATCATCATAATAAAATAAAATGACATTTATTATACAGAATTGATCATTTAATGTGGTTATAATTAGTTTAGAGGGAGTATAAGAGGAATAAAAATTGAAATATCTTAGAAAAGATTTATACACGATCATTAATATTATTACTTTGGACTACACATTAAACATTGAAAGTTATATTTCAAGAGAATAATTGAAACTAATAAAACAATTAGTACATCTATTACGGTATTAAGTGAGGTATTTTCTGATCTATATGTTTTGAAGTTCACATATAAGGTTTGAGCGTAGGTACACTTTTATGATTAAGGGAAAGGGAAAAAATGGGATTACAAAAATTATTATATATTATTAATTTAATTATAAAGTATAATTCATTATAAATGAAAACAATTAATTTTTTTTAAATTGTATAATTTTTTTATATTTAATAAATATTAATTATGTAATTTTATATGAAGATTTTACACTTATCTAGAACATTAAACCCCCAATAAACCTGTTTTAACCATAAACATCATAACAAATTTCTACTCTTTTTAATATTAATTATTTCTATGAATGTTTGGTGACTTATTTGAAAAAATTATTCTATAATTCAAAATATTTAATTCTTTTTATAAAATTAAATCTAAAAAAACCCCAAATATTTTAAAAACAATTTCACTTCAAATAAATTACATTTTTATACCATACAATACACATAACCCTGATTCTAAATGAATAATAATATTTTATACCATTATAAAAGACCTAATAAATTTGATACTATGAATAATACTAAATAAATAATAAAATAATGGGTGTTTACAGATGGTTAAAATAAATTTATCAGTCATCAAGTTAATGGTTTTATTTTTAGTATCATCTAGGAGAAATATTTTATCATTATATCGTAAAAAATTATATTTTATTATCATACAGTTATTTATAAATGTTAAAATATTTCCTATAAATATAATATCATTAATTACTTTAGATACCAAAGTAATGTTTTTTTTAAAATTGACAATGTTTTTCTACTAGATAAATAATCATTCTCTTACATGTCTATATATTAATTAAAATGTAAAAAAGAATTATTTTAACATTATAAAATGATTTATTAATGAAATTTTTTCCTGTTTTTGAAATTTTAAAAAATGTTTTAAATTAATACTCTTATCATTCACTAAATCAGTTTCTTTTTTACTATTTTATACATGGGTGAATGGAATGTTATTTTAACTAATACAACATAAACATAATTTTACTCTATCATGGCCACCCATTTCTTTAAAGAGACATATACCATTATAAATTGTCATTTCCATGTTAAATATTTTCCATAATATTTTGTAAATTTGTATATTTCAAATTTGTGTTTTAGAAGTGAGAATGTGGGTTTTCATCAAGAAACATTCAAATAAATTATTGGTGATATTTTATTCTATGTTAATAACCATTGTTAAATGATATTATTTATTTATGTTTTACTCATATGATTCCATCCATAATTTATTTCATAATTTCTATGATAATCTTGATGGTAAAAGTATTGATATTTTTTAAAAATTATATGAATATGGATAATTATTTATATTAACACATTATGATTATGATATTGTGTTTCTTCATATAATGACTATATTGTACATACTATGTGACATCGGGTTCTAAAAATTATATAGAATATTGATGAATCTATATGTATTATGAGAAAAATAATAATTGGTATTTTGAAATGGTTTTACACATTTATACATATTACCTAGAACATAGAATTGAATATATTATTACATTTATTGGAACAAGGTCTTGAAAGTATATTTCAAATGTATGACATTCTGAATTCCATCATTATGAAATTGATTACTATTTTCCATGAGCTTATTTGAATATTTTTTAATATGCCATGAAAAATTTCAAACTAATGTCACTATTTATATGGGACTATTTTAACATCATTTATTCCATTCATAATATTCATGCATTATTCATCTTATATTGTATTCATTCCCTTGCTGAGTAATAATGACAACCCCTATCTTATGGTTCCTTTCTCTAGGATTGAAGGGAATATTTTATTATTGATATATAAGGATATCTTAGAGAGAATAAAGAAGATCCAAAAGAAAAATACTATGTTTAATTTTATGTTTTTATGAATAATTTGTCTTTTATTTATTTATAGCATTTATCAAGAATACTTAACTATTTTTTACTTTTGTTCTCCTTTTCTTTTTTCCTACTAATATATAAAAGTAGACATCAAATTTGGGTGACTCGGGTGAGGGTCATTATAGTTGGTATCAAAAAAATGATTTATAGAAACCATGGGAAGTATATTTACGAAAAATTATATTTATAAAAGTAAAACTATGACATAATCTCTCTCCAAATTAACATTTTTTATTTTCCAACACTTTTAAGGGGAAAGTGAGAACCCTCACAGATAAAACAAATCAGTCATTAAAGGATACAACTGACTTATTAAGCATAAGTCTATGGTGATTGGAATCTCTTTCCCTAAACAGATTCCAGGGAAAGGAACTAACCTGGCAGTCTGGGTCGGCCTCCTGGATTTCTTCATAATGTTGTTCTAGGTAATCCAAATCTTTCATATACTCATATTTTCTAATATTCTTCACATTAAAGCCTCTAACAAGTATTCAATCTTGCATATCAATCCAATCAGCTTCCTCTCATGTAATTTCAACATGAATTCATCTTCCCATCATTTTATCAATATCCTCCCTCATAGCATTGATCACCAGAAATGCCTCCTTCATTTCTTCACTAGAATGCATGAGTAATTCCATCTGTTTATCCACCTCCACATCTTTCAGACCCTTCAAGACGCCAGGGGGCCCTGCCTCACACCACTGTCTAGGGGGAGTGGTATCCTCTACCACCGACATTACCTCCCGAGATTGCAATATCATCTCCTCATATTGGTACTCTTCCTTAGATATTTCTTCCTCTTGTTCTTGGGGTTGGATTACTTCACCTTGCTGGCCCTCCTTTCCTTCCACTAGAAGGGTCATGTGATCTATGAGTTTCCCCTATTTTTTGGTCGATCGGGTCTCCATCGGCCTCGGGATATAGGAGTAATCTTTATGGCCCTTTGGTTTCAGCTTCTTGGATACATTACATCTCCTCGAGTCTTTGTTTTCTTTATTCCCTTTATTCCTTCATTGACTGTGCAAACCTTTTCTGGCCCTTCCCAATCCATTACCATCTGAGAATAACCCAACATCATCAGACCTGATCTCAGAGGGGCAATTGATATTTACTTGAAACTCTCCCTCATTACTCAAACATTAAAACTGGTTGTTTAAGTTTAGACAGAACAAGTTGCTCCTTGGGATGGTTCCATTTTTGGAATTTAACGACATGCCTTTACCAAATGAAGTTTGCTCCCACTCCTGCCCCTCCTTATCCTTATTCTCATTAGTATAATGTGTCCCCCTTATTGAGTTGCTGCTACCACCATCACACACTGCCATAGAATAGGTACACATATTTAGTCCCACCTCACCCTTAGAAATTCGACCCACAGCTCCAATAGAGTCCCCTAGAACCTGAGACTTGGCACCTAAAACTAGTGTTGTCTGAGCTTCCACCTCCCGCACCGACCCTACTAATGTACTATGGATTCCTGGAATACAAACTTACTTAGGCCTTGAATCATTCTGCATCTCCTTAGGAACTCCTAGGTCCTCCTTTAGGCACTCGAAGATGTCCGCAACCAGTGGGTTGGCCCCCCTCCTCCCTGCCTCACAGAGGGTGATCTTAGTATTATCAGTCATCAAATGTGAAATAGAGGAAGGAATGGTCTCCTGCGTTGAGGCTTCATGGTTCTACTCCCAGATGGTGCTAAACTGCTCCTTGAAAACATCAGAACCACCCCCTACTTCGAGGGATGATCTAGGGTGGAACAACACCCCCACTGGCATACAGAATCCAAGTGCCCAAGATGACCACATATATCACAATAATCTGTCCAAGTTTCATAACATACCTTCTGGTTCCATAAGAGTTCACCTTAAATATCGATGATAACGTTGTCCATAGGGCCGTTCGACACATCAAATTCAACACATATCCTCAGAGAGACTGGATGGAAAACAACATCTGTACAAGAATCAGAGCAGACGTAGTGCCCTACCATGTTTCCAATTAAATAAAGAATCGCCTGATTCTGTAATGGTAAAGGATGTTCGGGAAGAGAAATCCAGAGCGCCAAAAATAGAGGATCTTGCATCAGGTTGAAGATAAAGGACCACCGACAGAGGGAAAACTGGACACCCTCTATACGTCTCGGAGCAGAAGCCAAAGTAAAAACCAGGTCATCTTCGATCGAGAAATGTATCTGAATATTCTTCGCATCAAGAAGACCAACAAACACACGGTCCTGAAGATTCCAAGAAGAATTCACATACATGTCAAAAGCATCCACATATGGATGTTTCTAACCAAATATATCCACCAGAGTGAACTTCAAGAGTTCTAAAGCATCTGTGAACTCCAATAAAGAAAATAGAACCGAGATAACTCCATCCATGCAGGATTAGACTATAGGGCTTACGTCGATTAAATGGAATAGAGGTAGAGAAGACGGGTCAGTGAAGGGGGATAATTTTGGGTTATGAGAAGGAAGTGAAGACGAAAGATAAACCCCCCTATTCGGCCGCAGAGAACTGAAGGGGGGGGGGGCACCGCCGCAGTAATGGCTTACTCAAACGGGATGAAGGGAGGTGAGAGAGAAATCCCGCGAGTAGGTAAAACTATGACATACATTGAGAATATTACAAAAGAAAATGAGATTATGATTTCTATTTTATTTATATATGATTTTACATTTATGATATTTATTTTACTATTTTTCAAATTAATCATTTTTATTAAAAATATTATGGTCTTATTTAGTGAATGTCATAGTTAATAATTGGAACCAAACTTAAGGAATAAATATTATATCAATGAATGTAATCTATGTAGAGATTTAAATCCTAGAAAAGATAATAATGTCTGAGCTAGAGATACATTTATATCTACCCTAATTATCTCAATGTAGGGGAATTTGAATTTGGTTATGACAATTAACCTTTCCCATATGAAGTAGTCACTTATCCACAACATAGTGTAACAATGTTTGACCACTTTTCAGGCCAACAACATCCATAATTCAATGGGACTAAAAATCCCTTTCTAGTCAACCAATGAATATGTCCTTCATGGGATATATTTATCTATTTGGTCATTAATAGGTGTGAGAATTTATTAATGGTAGTTTCTCATCATTCAGGGGATATGGATCCCTAGTTTTCATTGATTCAAAATTATAATGATGAGGAGGAAATAAAATTCATGGAATTAGAGGATTTTCAAGGACATTGTTGAAAAACCATTTTCATAATGAAAAATAGGCCATTGTTGAGAGATAATTCTTAAGTCTAAGATAAATGTATGTGAAAAATTATTCTGATTATGAATATATCTTTTCATGGTTAAAAACACACTATGTGGAATATATATGTTTTCCAAAGTGTAATATTAACCAATACTTTAATGTGTAAAAACAAATCCCTAAATGGGAACTTGTCTCCCAAAAATTCTCATAATTTTAGGATATAAGATCATGTGGTATCAAGATATAAATAGAATCCTCCAAGTCATGAAGCTTTTACAGAAAAAATAAGAAGAGTAAAATAGAGAAATAATATATAGAGGGAATAAGAGAGAGAATAATTTTACATTATATGATACTTCTAGAAGGAATAACCTTGATAAATTCCTAAATGGAAGAATACTTTTAGTCATGTGTAGAGAAATATTCCATCATTTTGATTAATAAAAATGCAAAGGAGAAGATATAAAAGAAAATTTATTTACAATTATGGAGATGGAAAACCACTATAACTAATACCCAAAACATCACGTGAATATTCCACAAAATAAGTCTATGAGAGAAGTCCGAGCCATTGAAATTACTATAGCCAATGTGGAATTTCCCACGGATGTTGTGAAAGGTACATTTATCATCCAATACAAAAATTAAAATGTTTTATTTGATTATATTTTTAAAAGATCATTTATATTTGACTAATTTACAAGGGTTATCATATCACCCCATCAATTAATATGAATTTTGTTTGTTGTAAAATATAATAAGGGTAGGAAGACTGAATATCATTACTATAACACATCATTTATAGAAGACTATGGGAATGTAATTCAAGAAAATGTAACCATTCTAATTCTAGTTGTATTTGATGCCCTTTTTTTGTGTGGATTCCATCTCCCAGTAGAGATTCTATATGATTTGTCATGGAATAGTGGTTACATAGGATATTATGTATCAAAATTCAATAATATATCAGTGTGATGAGGAACCTAAGAAATTAAGGTAAATTAATTCTATCATATGGATTTTCCTACCTAATATTGAGAGAGATATATCACAACTGATTGGGGAAAACACAACAGTTATAGTAATTATATTAATCAGGAATATGTTGATGTGTTTCTTGGGGAAAATCCTAACACAACTATAATGATTACTTATTTCCATAGTTTATAAACATGGATACAGACCCTAAAACCATGGATATGGGTAATAATCATGGTTTTATTGGACATGTCTAGAAATTCCATTTCTACAGGGAAAAGCCTATAGCCACGTTTTAAACTTTTAAAATACGTATATTTCCACATTTATAAACCGTTGAATTAGATACTACTACCTATATTTTTTGTAATGGTTTGTAACCATGGTACTAGAATGATAACCATGGTTTAAACCATATAAGTTAATCTATATAAATAATTTATAACCATGGCTATATCCGTCATTTTCATGGAAACAAACACCAGATTATTCTTACGTAGTTGATAATCATGTCTATATCCTCACAATTCCATAAACAAACACCATGAACTACACACGTATTACACCCCTACGCCACCCCACTATACCCTGACATCACCTCGCTATATACACCTAAAACACCCCTGTATACCAACCCCACTGCATATCCCTACAAAACCCCACTACACACCACCCACAATGCATACTCATACAATTGTATTCACACACTGTACTTGGATCACACACATTTTTACCCACATGAATGAAACTAATTCATGCAATGTACATTCTAAAATAAACCAGTGAATAAAAACTAAATTAGTGGTTAAATATACCATAAGGGTAAAAAGATGAGAACTATATAGTAATAGTGAATGTATTGAATTCTCCTCTAACAAAAAAGACCTCCAAAACCAATACTACATGGGGTTTACACAATTGAATACATTTACAATACTTTATAAAATACACAATATAGCACAAATAATCATATACATATCATTAATAATTTGTTTCAAGTAGATGTGCATGTCAAAAATAATATTATTACATCAATCAGTAGAGGGGAAAAAATAAAAACCTATATAAATGCACATGGTGAGGCTAAAAAAAGACATCCCAAACACTTGAATAGTACAGAACCACTTGGTTATGCCCATGGGTCATGTCAACTATAATAATATATTGACACCATAGGCAA
Organism: Viscum album; assembly: GCA_963277665.1. NCBI lineage: Eukaryota > Viridiplantae > Streptophyta > Magnoliopsida > Santalales > Viscaceae > Viscum > Viscum album. Next base: position 642,515,420 of record OY728125.1, on the reverse strand, counting down.
AAGAACTGAACATTGATCCCACTAAATACACTTGAAAATCCAAAATATCATAGAATACCTGCAAGGGAGGAGCTCCACTCAACCAAACACTTGCATGATATTATATTACTTATAACTCAAAAAAGTTTTTTCAGTGAGGATCATTTTACCGTTATAAACTATAGTTCTCCAATGATTGTGTTTCCCATGTCAATTTACTAAATGAACCACATATCCGAGGTTTTACTCATTTTCACCCATCACATCTATGGAATCCTAAACCTATGTCAAGGAATTGAGTTTGTGAAGAATAAACAATGATATAGGTCTAATTAGTGTAAAACATAAATAGAGAACGATTAAGGTGTTGAATTATCAATATAGATACGTTTTTTATAAGATAGGGTTTATTGGATGATCTATAGGATGGAATGGGTCCTGGTTGGGTAGGCATGGTATTTCACTACATTCTGTGTATCACTAATAGCTTCTAGGTTTTTTGAGGTTGTGGTCGTCTTCATTTCGATGGTTGGTTCACTTGGTTTCTATGACACATGGAGAGAGTAAGGGGTGAGATATTATATAGGGGTTTCAGAAGGGGTTATTAGATTTAGTTTGTTTATTAGAATGTATTTCAATGGTTTGATAGGGTATTGGGGGATTTGGGGTGTTATATGGGATATGAGGCAATATAGAGATGTGAATATATGAAAATAAGGATATTACTCAACTGAAGCACTGTTTTTAGGGGTTACCTGGTTGAATCAAGGTCTTAGTGGTGGATTTTTATGTGGATTGGGTGACTTAGAGGTGGAACCATGATAGAGGGGGGGGGGAGATCCAAATGAAAAATAGGGTTCATGTTGGGTATTTAAATGAATTTAAAATGTTACAATGTGACACCATTGGCCATGATATAATGTTATTTGGTTTCAGTATCCATGAATGCTTTAAAATTATTTTCTCTATAGTGTTCAAATGATGGATGATTCATCACTATGTAACATTATCAATGAATTTTTTCCAGTTTAATGTATCTACGATAGAAAGTATCTAAGAGTGACTCTATAAAATGTTTCTAACACAATTTTTATCTATAATTTTTTAATGTTTCATTACCTAAATGAATTCAAAATGATTTATCATGGAACAATAAAGCAGTGTTACACAAGGTTCTATTTTATATAGATATCTTCCCTAAAACAAATTATTGTTCCCATGTTTTCTATAAAATTATGAAAATTTGGTGTCGTTTTCAATACTGCACTATTGTGCATTATTCACTACCCATAGTTTATTTCATTGGGTGTCATTATATAAATCACATTTACAATCTCTTTAATTTTACTTACTCTTCTAATTACCTACACTTTCAATTATAATATATGGTTAACATGTCTATTATGGAACACATGAAACATGTGAGAGAGATTTATATTAGGCCACCCGAAATATTTCCATAATATAAACTATAATATACTATTTCATCATTAGAAATGAAATAATATCTAAACATTAAAATTAATGAAATAATTTCTTATTATTATGTACTAACCTATCAACATTGAATCACAAACCTACCATGATTGGTCATTAGTGGTTAGGTGTAATAGTTTAATCAAGAACATACCAAAGACTATAATGTATTAGTGATTAGCAAGACCATTTTATTATATATATATATATATATAATAGAATGGTGTAATTGTGAAACTGTTATTCATGCTATGAAATAAAATAGTAATGAGTATTGTTAATAAAACTAGTCTGACTAATTCATATACTTGAAAGTATTTTTAATCACAATAATTTTTAGTTGATTCCTTTTAATATAAAGGATTCATTATAATGAAACAAGTATATATAATCGATGGAATAACATTGATTGTTTGTTACACAACCATTTTATCTAATATATAAACATATAATGAGAACTAACAGAATATTAGTCTATCCAATAATCTTTTATAGAGAAATATGTTGATGATGGATCATGGAACCCTCCCCCCCAGAAATATATTTTACACCATTAGTTTTCTATTAGGTTCCAAGTGCGTGCATCACAATCAAGAGATATACATAATATATGAATAAGTTTTTATAAGAAAACATTTAAGAACGTAATAAAAGTAATATATGGAAAATAGAACCCATTCATTTAACTCTACTAATTTTTAGAATATCTAGAATCCATGTATCCTGAATTATATATATCTAGTTCTTATTATCCTATCATACAATATAATAATAATAATAACAATATTATAGAATATTACTCACTAATAAATATAGTATAACAGTTGTATACCATACTTTAATATATAATGGATATAAAAGTGAATGAATTAGAAATCCCACTTTATATATTGGAAAATATAACACTATATTTCATAAGATCAATTTAAATTTCGTACTTATTAAAAAACTCCATTTTTTCTCACCCTTCATTATTATATATTATATAGTACATACCCAATAACATATATTAGAATACGAATGTCCCACTCTTAATATCATCAATTCCATAAAACTTCAATAGTGGGTATTACATGATGGTATATTCCAAAAACACGATGATTAATAATGAATGATAGTAATCCCATCAATAAACCAACCCATCATCTTACCCATAAGATAATTAGTAACACATTCCCACTAAGATACAGAAGGATTCCCCTCACTATTCATTCCTTAATGATCATTGTATCTTTCTCAATTGGGTTCTAATGTATTAGAAATCTCATTATTTCATGATGATATTATATATTCAAGAAGGATCTTCAATTTCATGAAATGTGAGGATAGATGGTGAGGAAAAAACCATAGTTCATTCCATTTTTGACAAAATTCTGAACCATTTAAACCCTATTCCTTGATAACGATAACATTGTACCTTTAGCAATGTATTTCAAAATCAAATAGAATATATAATGGTGCTTCAAGTAGTTAAAATGTATCTAATTACATCTGTACTATGTGGTAAAGTATTCCATGAATGGTAGTTGATTTTATATCCATCGATTTCATAATGATGTTACTGAAGAAAGATTCACGAGTTTAAGGATGGTTTTTTGTGTTTGATTAGAAGAAAAAAAATATTTAATAATGAAAAAAATGTATTTAAAACAATCATGAAATTTTGAATTCAAATTAATTGGTTAGGCATAGAGAACCTACCTCAATATCATGGTGCACTTCTATTAATTATAAAAAATGAATCAACTTTTTTATGCTTGCATGTATATACAGCTTTAAATGTATATAAATTTACCTAGACCATATTTAAATATATTTCATATCCAAATATTCACATGGGGTCCTTATATATATTTATATACATTCATATACCCCATCGCACTTACACATATATGAATTTTTCAAATCTATATATAAACACGACTATCCATAATATATATATTCATAATTCCATGAGAAAGTACATAAAAGGGGGGACATATATATGTATATACCTACCTATTCATACAAATTTAGGTCTCTTTCGACAATGCTAGCTCAAATCCACTACAACAAGATCCAAAATTCACTTCAAAAATATAGGGATCACAAAAATCACAAAAATCCCTAATTAAAATTGTGCAAAATTAAAATAAATTAAAGAAACCTTACTCGAATCTCATGATGAACTCACATAAATTATTTGAGGTGGATAGAATTTGTCTCATCACACCAAACCCCCTATATGGAAATAATTAGAAAAGAGGGGAGACATAAGGACTTCTTATATATATGTGAAAAATGTGACAACTGTACATGATAAATGATACATGAGTCCATAACCAATAATGAACAATGAATATTCCAATTGATATATACATACCAATACTAAATAAATTTATCATAAATAAAGGATTTTTTTTTTCAAATGACATCCAATTTCATTCAATTTATACACCATAGAGTGGTATCGTGGATCACCAGCTAAGAAAAAAACAACATGAATGATTTAACTATATAATTACATATACATTTGTGAATATTTAAAATAATATAACATATCCAATAATCAACCTAGGTTCTATTAAAATAATTTAAAATCATTTTGTAATAATTATAACTCTTTTGGATATGATTTTCATATAAACAACATCAAACATTGGGAGGAAAAATTGTACCAAATTTATCGTAATTCTCTTCTATGTTGTATAACACTAAATGGATTTTTAGAAATAGAAAATAATAATTACCTAATAAATAATTTTATGAAAATTAAACCCAATAGAATGAAATCATTTATAATAAAACTATAGAGGGTTATATAGTGGCAAAAATATAAAAAAACATATCTTCAAATGAAATTATCCGCTTTAGAATACATCTATATACATCATTTGAATTATTTTATAATATCTTTTTTATATAATTGAGTAGAACATTGACATATATGATGATAATTTATTATAATACATCTCATGTGTCCTCAATTATACAAAATAGGGAATCCAATTTGAATAAATAAGAAATTTAATTAATCTATGTAGAAAAGAACATTCGATGTCACTGAACTAAGATATGTTTATTACATTGGTGAGAAAAATTTTCTTTATCATTGAGGAGACAGTATTATCAAAATACATGTATAATCTAGCTGGGATAAATCTATCATATAGATTGATGTATAGAAATTTTTTATCCAAAAAGGGTAAAATTGAAAGAAATTGGAGGTGAACATGCTACCCTCAAATATTAAAACATAAACCAAATATTACAATTTATCCACTGAATTTTTGTTTGATCATTTATGTTGATTTTTATATAATAACATCCATTATTATTTCAAGAACTTTTCTTATAGGATTTCTAATTATTTTTGAGTTGTAGAATGTCATGGTTGATGTATCCTTTATTTATACATCAATAACATAAAATATTTGAATTATTTATATTCAAACATGAGTTATCTTAATAGATATATCCTTTAGGAAAATTCTCTATTCCATATTTATTTTTTGGATGCACCACCCAAATGAGACTATATTTAATAATATTAAAAATAATGAAATCATATAATAATTTCTTTGAAAGAGGACATATCATTCTCATTATAGATTTTTCAATTAGTATAGAATCAAATTTTTTTTAAATATATTTCCAATAAAGGTGGAATAAATAATATTCATTTCCATGAAATAAAGATCACATTCAATAGAAACATTGATTTTAAAATCAACCAAATTATATTTAAGTAAAAAATCATAATTAATCTGAATATCACAACATTAAATATCAATAATTTTTAGATAAACGTCAATAAGTATTTTCACTGAATATACTTATTACAATTAATGTTTGGTTGAAAATCTGAATTCGAACAATTTTTATTCCTCTATAAAACTATCATAAAAAAGATAAATTCCCATAGCCTTTAAAATAACTATGATACATGCTATCTATAAAACAATTAAAAAATATATAATACGATATATAAAAATATATAAAAATATTATCCTTATATGATTCTTAGTTTTTGATCTCAAATGGATGATATATATGTAAAACAAAGGGGAAACTTTTCAAGCTCAAATTATTAATTAATGCTAAAACATTATAATATAATTTTATGGATTAAAAGATAAAACAATTCACCCTTAAATATTTATGTTCATAAAGTGTAATTAGTGTAAAAATAAATGATATGAAGAAAAATGAAAATTTTTTATTATTTTTGATGAAATATAAATGATAGTATATCTCCTCATCGAAATCATTATCGAAGAGTATAATACCAATTATATTAATAATTATTTTTGAGGAAGAGTTACTATTTTTTACATCTTGACTTTAATACAGATGAATTCTCTACCAAAAAGACCTTATATTTTTGAGTACATAACAGACCCAGAATCTTATAGTTAATGACCCAACATAAACATCCATAAACTAATTAACAAACCACCTTTTATTATGTAAAATTTTTTTTTAGGATTTTATTATAGAAACTCTAGACATGGACTTTAATGTTAAAGTCCTAACAACTATTATTTCTTAGGTTAATAAGAACCTAGGTCACCCAAGGTGTAACCGTTAGACTTATTACCTTTTATGCATAAAAATACAACCCACATAACATTTGTAAGGGTTGTAACACCCTGAACAACATAAAATATATGAATGAATTTATAGAGTATATAATTACATGGAGTGGATGAATGAAAAATGATCCTAGTGAAAATTTTTAGATAAAAATGTTGGTCTCTAAAATAGGTATACAATATTCCATTAAAGATAAATAATATAAGGATAATGAGAAATTATAAAAGTTAGTATCAATTATTAATCTTATTTGGGAACAAATGAGGATGGCTAGTGATTATAGAAAAATGGTTCATAGTATATCAATTATATCAATTAATTCTTTAACCACATTACGTATATGATACAAAAATCGATATATTATTATCATTAAATTAAAAAATACTTATGAAAAAAGATATAACAAGAATAATTGTTAAATATGTAACCATTATGAATAAAGAATATTATTAATAATAATGATTACTGAAAAAAATGATAGAAATAATACCCCTTGAAAATTACCTATAATCATGCATAAATAACATCCTTTTATTACCTATGAATTTCATAATTAATTCATTAAACTAGAATAATTACTATATGAAGTAGAGTTCAATTGTAGCTTCCTCATTTATTAACTTTCATTTTTTGAAGTGAAATCGTATGATGAACATGATTTGTTCTATGAGGTGTTTCCCATGTAATCCATGAATAGGGTAACTAAAACTCAATCAAATACGTGTCCACCATCCATCTACTTCTCTTGTTATATGATCCATGTTTACTATTAAGATAATGTGATCCCATCCTAATATCTGGATGAGATCACATAATTCTTGAAACATGAATAATGTTTTTATAATGATATAAAATTGACATAAAATCACCAATAAAATAATAGAATCAATAAATACAGGGAATAATACCTCATCTACAGATCCATAGATCCGACCCATGCTCATATCAACATCCACTGAGTCCAAGAGTGACCATATCATCAATAAATACCATTAAATTAATAAGAAAACAATTAAAACAAAAAATCAAAAATCATCATAATAAATTCAAAAATTATTGGAAAACCTAAAAATGCCTAAAAATTGAGTAAAATGGTGTTTTTCACTCATGGAACACACCCAAAATTAATCCACATGAATTTCCGAAATTAAACACCCAAATTGAGGGCTAATTAATCCTAAAATTTCTATAAACAATAAAAAATCCCTCAAGAAACAGACCACAAGTAAAACAATGAATTGTGGCATGAATATCTCTTCTGGACATCTCCTCTACAAGACATATATGAAAGCACTATCAATTGTGATCATTTATCTATGCACTGAAAAAATTTCTTCATAAACCTTAACTTGGCGAACAAAAATTAAATAATGTGATGTAGGAGGAACACTGGAGATGCAAGAATATATAGAAAATTAAACAAACATGATGAAACCATACCAAACCACAACAATAAAAAAGTGACAAGATTGGGGATTGCATGAGACTAGGGTCCTGATTCAATTATTCATTAGATCAAGAAGCATGAAAGGGTAGCTCGATCATGAAGATGGGAAGCACCATCTGACGCACCAAATGGAAGATGAAAACCTAATGAAGGGAATGGAGGAGGTAATAATTTACATATTTTAGAGGAAAATCAACTACATGATTTTATAAGTGATGGGGGATCCACGAAGGAGAACCCATCGATGATCCGGTAAGGGAGAATTCTATTAGGAGATGATCAGCAAATGGGAAAGGTTTCTAGAGATTTATTTAGTGATTGGGTGATTGAAAGAGGAATGTATTGAGGGAAGATAAAAACTATGGGAACATATTTCCATATGGGAAGATATGACTATTTGTATATATAATCTAATTCCACCATTTTAAAATCACCATAGTTATATCTTAACATATAGTCACAGAAAAATTATACAATAGTTATAGGTCTGTTCCTATAGGTCATTTTTCTAGTATTGTAATCACTTCCCTAAATTCTAAAGTAGTGTTTTCAATATAATATATAACTAGTTATATAAATATTCCAAAGAAACCATATAGAATGGGCCATATTGAGTTGAATTAATTGAAGAAGTAAATCCATTAGATTCTAGATAATGGATTTATTCATCCATGTCATTCACTATTTGGTGAAAATATTAATTTTCTTAATAATTAATATGGTTCAATTAAAATTTTCATTGATTACCGAGAATATAAAATATTACTATTATGAAAGAGTATCATCTACCTCGTATCAATGATATTTTTTATCAATTATATATAGAACTATATTGAATAAAGATTTACTATTGATCAAGACATTATAAACTAATAATAAAGATGTAAAATATACCCATGAAAGCCTTATATACGAGTTATAGTCATTAAATATTCATATGAATGACTTGAATACTTATGAATGATCCTAATAAATTCATGGAGTTAATTAATTGAGTCTTTATATATCACTTTGAACAGTTTTTGTTAGTCTTTATCAATAATTGTTTTATATATTCCAATATAATGGATGTTCATGAATAATAATTGAAAATAATGTTTTAGACCCTAATTGTTTTTCCAAATTAACAATGTGTGAATTTTAGATTTTATAAGATTAATTCATAGGTCATATATATCTATGTGAGGATATAATACAATATCATTCAAATATGGTTGTTATTAATAAATGTTATAAACCAACCAATGTATCTAAAATCTCTATATATTTTAGGTTGGATAGATACCATTTCCACTTGAGGGAGATTTATCAGGATTATATAATCAACATACCATATATTCTTGAAATTGGTTAATGTTTTAATAGATATATGAATGTGAATATAGTTTAATCTTCTTGAATAGAATGTTAGTACTACACCGTTACTTACACTAACCTAAAGTGGAGAAGGTTTTATGAACTACTTTGATGCATCAAAGAAATTAATCAATTGTTTCCTAATGTATAATGATATGGTGAAATATTATGCCTCATCAAAAAATTTTCTTAATTAAAAAATTACGGAACAAATTATTTGGATCTAGAAAGACCAAAATCTTCTTAGAAAATATCGAGGCATTATATATATTGAGAAATGTGAGATATATATTATAATACTACATTAATGATGTATATATTTAAATATATATATTTCAATATGTTGTAGAGAATAAGAATGTTGTTAATCAAATATTATGATTTCTCACAACACTATGATCTTATAAATGTGAAGAAGGTGGTTGACGGTCTGATTTAGAAATACCACACATGTTTTCAATGTTAAGGATTGAAAGAGACCAAATATTTCTAGATTTATAGAAGATATATCTAGAAATTATGTTGAAAGGTTAATTATATTATCTTTATAATATGAATATTAATCCATTCATTCATGGGATGATTATGAATTTGTATAAGGAATATGTGTAATTACAGGAGAAGATGAGGAATCTTCTTGAGTTAAACCATTAAAATGATTGAATGAAAGGGTTCAATAAAAAATTATATATCCCATTAATAAAATACATGAAAAATTTTATTTTAGGTTATTCATATATGTAACACCCAAAGTTTTTATGAATTATAGTTTTGAATAATTATATTTTTCTTGATAACACATGTTATAGAGAACACTATGTTTTAACAACACACAATATACACTTAATATTATTATTTAAACATTAATGTTTTATAGTATAAATTAAAATTTGGGGTATGAATAGGAATAAACAAATTTTAATAATTAATTATATTTTTTTAATATAATGAAAACATATTGATAAAATAATACTAAATTTTAAATAAAATATTTATTTGTTTCGGAAAAACTATTTTCTCAAAAGAAGTATTCTGTTTTTTTTGAAAAAAATAAAAATATTAAATTATACCAAATTTATAATTTTTTTTAGAAAACTATAATTTATTTTTCAAATATTCTTTTCAAAATTATATTTGAGTTAATTTTCAATAATTTTCTACAAAATTTTTTTTTTATTAACTCAAAAAAATATTTCTTATTAATAGATTAAATTTCAATTAATATATTTAAATAATAAATGTTAATTTATCAATCTTTAAAATGTAAAATTATATCAATTATATATTAATTAATCCAATTTAGGTCATTTGAATAAATTTCATAATGAATTTTGATATTAATCCATTCCAAAAAAGTGTGAATTTTCTCTTTGAAGAAACTACTTTTCATTGCATCTGCATGTGCAATAATAATTTTAATATAGACAAAAAATATTATTTTAATACATAAAAATGTATTAAGATTTTATAATACATCAATTAAATATTATATAATATTTTCAACTTAATTTTATATAAAATTATTATTTTAAAAGGAAAAAATTTATTTCTGTGGTTAAGGTTAACATAGGTTTTTTGGTGATTAAGCTAGTTAATAATGATTATAATAACCTAAAATATTGTAAAAATCCCATTTTATTGAAATATTTATCCATTATATCATATAAGGATTGATTATAGGCCTTTTGGGATCTATTAATCATGTTTAAAATGGATGCACACTACTTTCATTTCAAAAATTAAAAGTGTGACCTTTCCCCCACATAAAAATGGACACCCCTATCCTATCCAATTCACACATAAAAAACCCTTTGGTAAAACTAATACATAAAAAACCATTCAATAAATCATTCCACAAGTCCCAGACCAATTCTTTTTATCAACCTCTTCTAATAAGCCTTTAGTTGTAAACTTAAATGGGTTCTCCGAAAAAAAAGGTATTGTCCTTAACTATGAGTTTTCATTTTATTTATTCCTCAAGCCTATTGAAATGATATTTATCAAGGAATATAAAATAAAATAGGTATCCAAATTATTATGAGATTTTAATATTTTAATTTCATTTTTAAATATATCTTCTCTTCTATTAACTGGGAAATGAAAGTTTCAATCATGTGTATGACAGACTTCTGCCACAGAAACCAATGAAAATAATTTTCCCTCACCAACTATCATAGATGGATTTAATGATGAATTTAGAATATTTATATGATATTTATGAAAAAATTATAATTTTTTTTATAATTCCACATATATATATTTCATTCCATTCCTTGTGAATGTGATAATGTTACTTATGTGTATGACGGAGTACCGCTCTATGAATAAATTTGATTATTTTTGCATGTACACAATACATGGATGGTAATAAAGATATATTTTATTAATATATGTGATATATATTGTATCATAATTATTATTTATTGTTCAAATATTTTTTAATTTCCTTTTATTCTATATTTTTATAAAATAGAAACAGCGTTCATGCATATGTATGCCACACCATATTCATTAATAATGTATTTTATTTTCACACTCGAACATTTATGGATTATACTAAATAAATATATAATGAATATATATATATATATTATAATTATATAATGGTTAAAATTATTTATGTGACATTAAAATTACTGATGTTAAAGATACAAAAATATCAAACAAATACATATATAGAAATCAAAATAGTTATTACCTAAAACAATATTTTAATATGGAAATTGATTAGAAACATGTTATAATAGTTTGCGAGTAATTATTATATGGTTTGATATATATTTATAATTTAATTTCAATATTTTCTAATAATATATTTTTAATATACCAATATTTATCAAAAAGGTTGTTCGAATGAGCCTGAAATAATTTGATTCATAAGGTATGAGATTTTCATCTCACTTTTTTAGGACACATTCCATATTCAGCACAATTTTCTTTTATGCCATCTGTATACATCACAAGAATTTAATTTATCAGTATACCTAATAATTATAGTATTTAAATATCCATTTATATTTCAACTTTTATTGAGATTATGATTCAAATGATACTAATGTGGTAAATGTTTTATGTTACAATCACATGGTTTATTGATATTGTTTAAGATTTTGTTTTAGCATGTCATGAACCACCCAAGGTACCCTGGTAACCCAATAACCGAGTAGTCCCTAACATAGCCCGAAGGGTATTCTCGATCCCCACAAGTCGGCGACTAGCACTTTGCATCAGATAACATACAAGTGGGAACGGTTTTTCCCCAAGAATGCGGAATCAAAAGAAATAAATGCAACATGCATAATAAAAGAAAATCCACTGGGAGTGATGTACCAAAATACCACAAGGCATAAAAATAAAAAATTCCTTCATCCCAAGTACTAAAATGGAAAAAACAACCCCACAGACCCTAAGGACACAACTCAATAAGACCAAATCCCAACAGCTGGATCCACCTCAAAGAGATCCATTTCCATTACTCGAACCTAGAAGAAGAAACTCTAAAAACACCCAAAGGAAAAAATAGGGTATGAGCCTATTCCCAGTAGGATACCACCAAAGATTCCATAATATATTCCAAATATATATGATTCAAAGAAAAATTTTCAATTTTAATATAAACAGGATTTTAAATTCAAAATCATATTTAAAAAGAACAAGCTATACATTTACAAATGATGGAAATAAATATTTTAAGAAATGATGTTTCAAATGATGAAATATTTATAAAACAATGGATTATGTAAAACACTTATAAAAAATAGTTTATATAAATTCATAAGTCATGTAAACAGTTCGAAAATACATTGTCATGAATTTATGTCTAAAATATAAATAAACAAGGTAGAAACATGGTCATACTTTAAAAGGTATAATAATATTGACCATCAATAGAATTATTCACACTCTATCTGAACTAAAAATAATGTGCATACACACGTCCCTATGACACTGTCCAAAGAAGACTCGTCACCAACCTGTCAGGGATGTGACCCGCCAAAAGTATGTTTTAGAACGTTGTCCTACCATAGAGTGTATCCAAACACCTAACTAACTAACTAAGGCATTAATGGTCTCTTACATGATGGGTGAACTATTTTAAGGCTACAAAAAAATACGATCAATCCCATTCATCCATTCAAAAAGAGTAATTTTTTTTTCATTTAAAACCAAATAATTTTTTATTCAAAAACATATTTTTTACTCAAGATAAAACCACTGGATTTATATCAAATCAATTAATGCCATTTTCTCCAGTTTGAAATCCATTAAAAAGCAATTTTTTCATTAAAAAATATATTTTCACAATAAAATTCAACAATTTAATTGAAATCATTTCCATCAAATCCTAAATTTTAAATAAAATATTTAAATCTGCCAATTCCCAAAAACACACCCAATTCAATGTAATTAGGGGTTTTCTATATTTTCATGCCAAAACAATTTCAAATACCTCAATTCACTATAACCATATTTTTATCACTTTAATTGAATGAAAATTTGAGAAATTGAATTTAAATCCAAAATTGAAAAAAATTAAGAAATACATGGATAGTCAATTTGGATAATCAAAATAAAACCACCTACCTCACATTTATTGATATCAATAACAAAGGTAAACCACCATGTGTTGTTCAATACACCTTCTCATGGCCTTATCATTTAAAACGACGATAGAATAATGGTAGATGTTCATCAAGGGTTTCTAGAGCCAAAAAAATTATTTTATTTCAAAAAGAGATAAAATTTCACATGATATGATATATTATATCTCCTAAATAATATTAAAAATATTGATTAAAATATTATATCTGATGATAACTTCTCTTTCCTCAATAATTTTCAAATTATCATTTTGATTATCACATTCAATGATACTTCCAAAATCATTCATAAAATTACAAATTATCATTTTATGTCAAATCATATGATCATAATATTTTCATCAGAATATTTATAAACCAAATTTGATATTATAAATAAAATTGTAATACATGTGGTAGTCTTTTATAATTATTGAAATATAATTTATAAAATTGTCTTTTATGAATTTATTTAAATAATTATCATTTGGAAATATTATGATTATCTAATGATTATTAATTGTAATTATAATTTGATAATTATTTATAATTATCCTTTCAAAAGAAGAAAAAATTATCTTTTGTCAATTCTTCATAATTTCTGTTCGAAAATTTAAAATAACTACTTTTTGTTAAATTAAATAAAATTATCCAAGATAATAATTTTTTAAACAAATACACTTTGATAAACTTGGATAAAAATCATTTGATAATTTAATTTATGATTATATTTTTATAATGCAATTAAAAATATAATATGCTAATTTTTGAATTATCATTTTTACTTGAATCAATTTTTTTCTTAAATCTTGAATTTTGAAAATAGAGAAGAAGAAAAAACAAAATTAGAATAATAATAGGTGACCTAGATGTTTCGCAAAGTAGAACGGGGAGATAAATATTTCACACCAACACTAATCCATATCTTTAATATTTCTTTAATTGTGTGAATCAGGGTTTAGGAACACTCATATTATGAAAAACACAACCCATGATTGAAACTTGGTTGTTCGACTAATAGAAAAACCATCAACCATCAGTTTTCATCAAAATTTAAAAACAAAACATTATTTTGTGTTTAATCTCCAATAATGTGTTTTAAATCACTCTATTAATATATATCTAATTTAAAACAGTCAGAAAATGGGTTATAAATGAAGGTTTTACAACCTCTGGGCATTTAAAATTTTGGAAAAACTTTGATAGAGAAGCTGAATATAATAATTTAACAGAATATTTTATTAAAATTAATTATTTAACATTTAAAAAAAATAAAGAACACCAAACGGCCGCTGTACATAGATGTTATGACCCTTAACGTATAATAACCCTATTTCGTAAACAATGGTGATCTCATATTTCTCCAATGATGAACGGTTTGATGGATATTTTAGATTTAATAATTAAAAATTGGAATAATTAATTATTTGAAATAAAATGTGTTATTTTCATGAGTGAGAAGTCCAAAAAATTGATTCTTATACCCCGTCTTGGGTAAAACCCAAAATCGAGGCCCATCACTGGACTTATATTTCCTATATGTTGCACTTTTTGGTGGAAAACTAATTATTTTTAATAACTAATATATTAAATATTATTTAATAATTATAACTCTCAAGTGAGGTTTCCTAATGTCTGTAACCTTTGAATGTTATATCCCTCTTTGGGTAAATACCATATTTTGGACATAACAGTTGTCTCAAATTTCTCATTTCACACACCATTTTAGAGTTATTCAATTATTATGAATAACATTCCCTTTCTTAAAATAATATATTTAATATTTTTATTCTGTCTTCCCCGTGACTTTGAAGACATCGTAAACTCATAATTACACATAGTTTAACTCTGAAAATATTTAACTGAATATTATAGAGTGTTAAATGGGTGGTTTTACCATTCAACAACATGTTTAACAGAAAAACATTTCATTGATAAACCATTTTTTCCCAATTAAGATAATAATAATTTAATATAAGAAGGTTTAGGAACACCTGAAAAAGTAATAGTATGTTATATAACTGATAATAACTTATGATATATATCTCAATAAACTCATGACAACTATTATCCTACAATTAAGTCATGAAAAAAAAGTTTTCTTTTCAGTTTCCTCCCTCTATATACAAAAAAATATGAATATTTTTAATATAGAGAAATAATATTTTTCTAATTCCTTAGTTTAATATCCATTCTCTTCCATGTTAATGTTTTCTAAATTTTTTTTTGAATGTTTTAAATTTTCAAAAATGATATTCTGAGGAAATTATCACCCATGTTAACTCTTTTAAAAACTATTTTTAAAAGAATCTTATTTTCATTATATGAATAAGGAACTTTTGTTATTTTTAATAAAAATATGAAAGGAATGATTAATTAATTGTGTATGGATTGAACAATTATTTAGACATCATGACATCTCAATCACTTAAATCATACATTTCATGTTTCAAAGGTTATTTGAAAATAAAATATTATCAATAACATTTGGATTATTTTTAGAATTTAAATAAATTTTTCATAGTGGAAAGGTTATATTCCTCAATTGATGTTATAAGTGATCTTAAAAATTCATTTTTCATTTAATATGTCATTATATAATATTTTTTATGATTTAATGAGGATATGTTCCATTCATACCATCCTTAGTTTTTCTTTGGATGGTTTATATTAACGACGACATTATTTTTCCGAAATGTGTTTCTTTTCATTTGGATATGTTTTGATGGAATTTCTATGAGAACCATTTACCATCTCCGGGGTATGATATTAAGAATGTTTTATAAATCTTGTGGAATAAAAATGTATAGATTTTCCGGGTGAGTCATATTTCTCCCATCATTGAATTAATTAACAATTAATGTTCTTTTGGAAAAAAGGTACTAGGGTTGTTTTCAAAATCTCAAAAGAGGGTACAAATGAGTTTATCCCAATCCCAAAATATGTAACATAAGAGGAAATCTAAACATTGAAAGAGGGTATAAGGGAGGTTATCCCAAAAACAAATTAGATACATAGGTGGTATGATAAGGCCTTGCATATTACAAATGTATTGGAAGGTATCCTTGAAATAATATTTCTTATTACTTTGTGTATGCCACAAATAAATGTCTTTTTCCAATGTCATACTCCAATAAAACAAGTTATTTTATATTATTGTGATTCAAATCTTATGAAATCAATCATTTATTCCATGACTCATGTTTATGATCTATGAATATAGGTAATGGTCATCCTATTTTATTATATTGTTCTAATAACCTTACTTTCATGTTATGTTTCAATCCCCATTGTTTACCCTTACTAAGAATAAAATATAAGCATTTTTAATGTTTAAATTCACTAGGATATAAAAAAAGTCATTATGTATGATATTTCATTTAAATATTCTAGTTATGAAGAATTTAGTTGGAAATTATGTAGTTAAAAGATAAACCAGTTTCTTAAGTGTCCAATTTTCCAAAGGAACTAGTTGAAAAGAATATACGAATGGATCATTATGATATATAATTAATAATTCTCAATTTAGATGAAATATTTATATATGAAATCTTTTGGACTCTATAACATATTTAATCATTATCATTTTATCCATGTTGTGAAAATATATATAGATATATAATAGAGTATTTATTTTGGTCTAAAAACAAGAGAAATATTTCGGAGTTTGTATCTAAATTCTAGATATGTGAGGAAGTTAATGTGGTGATACTACATTATAATGTATGTTACAACCATTACCATATTAGAATAGAAATTGGAAAAAATTACATTTTATTTTATTATCAAACATCCAAAAATATCAAATGGGAATAATGTTACATGGGTTGTAGATGATCATGTTACAATGTTTCTACACTAAATTTAAATGAGATATGATTTAGATCATGGTAAAAATTCTAGAATATACATTAATGAGGTGGTGAGGTTGAATGGAGTACAACTATTTGTTGTATCTAATCAGGAGTAGAGGATAAAATTAAATATATTGAAAAATATTAAATGATTTTTGTATATAGAGTTATGTTTCTGTGTTGATTATTATAATAAAACATATATTCACTCTGATAAAATATTTTAAACCCTATTGTATATGTTGAGATATTTTTCAATTGATTTCAAATGTGTTTGGGATCAACACAATCCTGTGGTCATGTTTTCATAGAATAATATATTTGACTCTCAAATTTAAAAGGATCCTTTTGATTCCTTCTATATAAAAAAGAACAAAAATAAATCATTATGGCATTATGTTATTGAAATAATGCTATTTTTACCTATGATGGAAGATTAAATAATATAGAACGTTCGATCCATTCAACAGAACATCAAGGCAAGCCCGAGATGTTATAAATGTTATACGTAAAATCTTAAGCATGATATTGAATTTGATGTTTGTGAGATGTTTTTTTTGTGATATTTTCAATGAAATAATGTTATGAGATTTTAAATGAATGGAATCCTAAAAAATATGTATATTTGTCACTTAGAATTTCTAGATCTCTTTAGGATGGTATCTTTTCACCTATTGCTTTCACTGAATCTCTCTCAATTTCATGAGGTGTTCTATATACAATTATTAATAATGTGCATTCTTTATTCTTTAGTTTTACTAATGTCATAATATTTACCACTGTTTCACAATCATTCCTATGAATAATAACCAGTGTAAAAATTTTATTGTAGAAACAAAGTGTTATAGGACAAAACTACATACATGTTTATAGTTTTATAGAGAACTCTGAAATTTAATAAAGCTAAATAGGAACATGAGGAAGAAATGAAATAGAGATATCCATATTTCTAACAAGTGTGATGTAATTTTTATGGGAAAAATAATTTTAAGTGGTGTATAATGTAACTCCATAATACTTGATTATATATTTTTTCTTCACATGAATTTCTTTTCAACAACATGTAATACACACAACCACATTTCTAAATAAGCTATAATGTAGTATAAAATTATAACATATCCATTAAATTAGTTATATAAATTATATTAAATAATTTATAAAAACATTATATTTAATAAAATTTAAAAATAAATTATTTTATTATCAAATAATTAATAAAATGGAAACATTTTGAATTAAAATATTTGTTTTATAGAAAAATTGTTTTATTTCACATAATGTATTTTTATCATAATAATTAAATTAATCACTATTTTTGAATAAATTTTATGAAAATTAAATATTATATATTCATTAAAATATTTATAAAATCATTTAATATTTCTAATATGCATGGAATTAGAATAAAAAAATATTATACTAAAAATGTAATTTTTTTAAAACCATATTTTGTATTTTCAACACTAATTTTATAATTATTTTCTTCCATCTATATATAGTAAATATAAGGGAATTTATTGCACACTAGTAATCTGGACAAAATCGTTTTTTAAAATTGGAACCATTTATTTTAAATCATTATGAATAGTAACTATGGATAAATTTACCACCTCTATAATGGGTAAATCATGTTAATATTTATTAAAAAAATGTATTAAGGTCACCATTTTGCATAAAAACCAAGTTGGAAAAATATAATTGGATCCCCATCACCATATATTTTAATTTTAATTATTTAATCATGTTTTTTTAATAGAGATGAACTTTGTAATTTAATATTTAAGTAAAATACAAATTTTCAATCTCTTACATTAAAATACATACAACGTGTTCACAAAGATTAAAAATGATTAATTCCAAACAATTATAAATTATTATTTAAAGAATAATAAATTATTTTCTATTTTTAGTTCATTTATAATTTATATTTATTATATAATTACCTTAAAATATTACGCAACATTGACATAATATTAATTCAATTAATCGAAAAATAAAATGATATGTTTCAACATATTTAAAGTAATAAAATTTTAGTTAGTTATTATGAGTCATGAATTTTATAGATAAATAAATCATATTATTTATTCATAAAAATATTAATATTTTAATTAATTTGTTTTACTGATGTATTCTAAGTCAAATAAAATGAGTGGTGTCAAAAATTAAAATAATGATATTTTATGATATTAATATTTTATTAAGTTATATAAAATTCCATAAAATAAAAAAAATTTCCAAGAGTTAAATTATATGTTATAATATTTAATAAATTTTCCATTTATAATTAAAATTTCTTTATATACATAAAATTATAACCCCTCACATGTCAAAAAGACATTACTTTAGTTAATGTTAAAATAGGTTGTTTAAGGGGTTAAACCAAACGATAAAGTTTAAAATACAACCTATACTTGTCATAATTTTATTTTTTGGTCATATTTAAACCATATAAAAATATATATTTGAATATAAATATACACATAAAAAATAATAGTTGAGAATGAATTAGTTATATTTTAAAATGTTTTGTAATTCCAAATATGTCATTTCCATCGTTTGTAAATTGAAATCCCTTAATTTTATTAGTTACACTTCACTGAGAAACCAATCATGAATAAAACATAACCATTTCGATTATAAGTATCATAATAAAGGTTTTATTGGTTATGATATACTCCAAATATTAACCATGGTTTGATTAAAATGGGTCTAAATGAGGTCTCTCAAAAAAAGGTAAGCATCACCCCAAACATCTATTAATTTATATCTTATTTTAATTATTATAACTATGTTGTATTTATTATAATGTAATAAAATTATTATCCTAAATATTAATAAAATTATTATGATTATGAAACCTCATTTCCCCCCTCTTTTCTATTAAATTGAAACTAAATTTTTCACTCATGCATATGAACAACTTATCGTCTTCATATAGAAATATAATTCATTTTTCATCACTATATTTTATTGAAGGGAATTTAGATTTATGTATTTTTTATATATAATATTCATGAATTAATTTTTTTAATATTATATTATAATATCTACCTTCTAACATTCCAGCCCTTCAGGAAATAATAATGTTTATCTTGAGTACATGTGGACTACCACCTCCATGAAGCGATATGATCCGACATTCATTTCCATTTTAATTTTTTTAATGAGGATAATATTAATTAATAAATATAATATTTATGTTTTTATTAAAAAAATTAAAAGTAAATTATTATTTACTATTCTTATGTTCCATCTTTCAAAAGAGAAAACAACTTTTATGCTTACATACGACCTAACATCCCAAGGAATGGTAAAGATCATTTTTCAATATCTATACTTTTTCATTACTAAAAATAAATATTTAATGAATATATATATATATATATATATGATATTTATTTCATGTATAACATCTTATGTATTATCACAACCTAATAAAATTGAAATGTCTAAAACTACTATACCAAAACATACCTGAAAATGAAATATTTTATTAACCAAATTAAGGAATTTAACTAAGAATTATATATAAAAGGTTAATAAAATAAAATAATAAAATATATATGGTATTATATGTTTGATTATTATATCATAATATTAATATTAATAATATATATTTTTATATTAGAATTTTTTACACATATGAAAAAATTTGAACTTATGTTTAGTGTTTATTTCCAATCTCATTAATATATGGGATTGTTTATGTTTATGTATTCATCAGCATAATTAATTGAAATTTATATATCAAGATCAATATATTGTAATATAATTTAGTTATTTCTATATATTAGAATATTTCCATTATTTTTCTTCACTTTATGGACTCAATATTCCATACTAATGTTTTATGGTAAATCGACCTTGTTTTTCAACTCAATCAAGACTAATTCTCTTCAATGAACATATTTTCCATAAAATTTATAAAATAATGTTTATAATAATATAAAATGATATAAAAAAGTAAATTTTAACCATATTATAATATTCAAAAAAAAATTTAAAAGGAATATTTTTTTCATTTTTGGAATGATGTTATTTTTGAACTTTTTAGTGGTGTGGAAGAGAAATGTTTTTGTAACATATAATAAATGAACACAGTTTTATGCCACCATGAACCCTTATTAATTTTATTCATAATTTAAAATTTTATAAGATCCATTTAAAAAATGTTTTTCTTTATAAATAATAATTTTTTAAAATTTATATAAATATATTCAATGTGAAACCTATTATTTTCCTCGTGATATTTTCCAGTAAAATTTTGAAAATATTATCTTCCATTAAAATATCATATATTGAATATTATTATTTAATGATGTTATACTATTACTGTGTT
Organism: Viscum album; assembly: GCA_963277665.1. Taxonomy (NCBI): domain Eukaryota; kingdom Viridiplantae; phylum Streptophyta; class Magnoliopsida; order Santalales; family Viscaceae; genus Viscum; species Viscum album. The sequence goes on along the minus strand of OY728125.1, from coordinate 642,493,808 downwards.
ATCCAAAAATTACTTTGGGATGGATTATGATATGATTGACAAGGGAAAGTATTGATAGTTTTCCTTCTAATTCATCTAATAAGGATATTTATTTATTTTTAAGGCATGCTGACTAAGTTAGGTGGTTTTTTCAGGTGATTATTGCATCAAAATATGTTGTTATGGGTGGGGGATTGAATTATATAGTCCCACTATAAATCAATATGTATCATGTGGAAAATATATTTGTTATTTTGTGTAGTATGTTATGATTTATGTAGATTCCGTGATATGAGTCCTTGGATATATGTTTAGATGTCTTGGCACAATTCCTGATGGTTTGTTTCAGATTTCTAGAATAATGATTTCTATAAATAGAAAAATATTTATTTGTTTTACTATGTTTATTTTAATAGTTTTTATATCTATTTTTAAGTTTCAAACTCATATGATTATTTAAAAGGATTTATCAGATCATCACTTAATCCTTCAATATTACTTATTACTTATTTATCTTCTGTAGTATGAATTCCCTTACCGAGCATCTGAGAACACCCATTTCGTTGTTTTTCTTTCCAATTTATTCAAATAAATTTTTTATGAAAAATATGGAAGGATATTCAATATTTATAAAGGATGGTCCCAAAGAAAATATTATGTTATATTTTTTCAAATTCAATGTGGGATGCAGGTATGTATCTAGTTTACCAAGAAAATTATACTTTTCGGTTCATTAGGTTATGATTTCTATAATTTAGTAAGAATTTAATAAATAACCACTAATTCTTGGATACCTGGGCCTAGGTCTAAAATTTTATAGGTGATGGAATTTAATTTTAAAATATGAAGGGGAAATGAAATAAAAACCCATATATAGAGAAATGAACTGTTTTATATAAACATGAATTTTTAATCTTTCATTTCCTTGTAAAAACTATAAAGTGTATATTCATATATTTTATTGATTATATATTTATAAAATTAATTAACTCTATTTTTCAATATTTATTTATTTAAATTATTATTATTTTAAAATAATTGGAATATGAAAATAGAATCATTAAAAAATGAATTTGTTATCCTTTTAATGATTTTATCTTTATTCATAATGATTAGATGATATATTTATGAATTAAGATTTATAAATTAGCTAAAACATTCATAATAATATCATTTTAATAGTGATATTTATTTTTTTACAAAATTATTCATAACATGTAGAAACTATGTTTTAATTAAAATCGGTCTGTTAATAAATAAATATTTTATCAAAAAAAATTAATGATTAATTTTTCATAATTATTCGTTAAATTTTAATTAAAAAAATTATACATATATTTTATAGTGTGTTTAATCTTATTTATACCCATATTTCCTAAATCAAGATTATAATGGTTTACTATATCATAGATTTATTTAGACACTCTGATGTGGGTAACGAATTCTATCAAATAAATAATTTTTTTTCAAAGGATTACATATAAAATCATATAATGTTACATTATACACCACTAATAATTAATATCCCCAACAACATTCAATCACTCTGATACAATAAAATAATGGTACATATGCTCCATAATGTCCTAAGTTTCCTATATATCTTCCATGAATTTCAAATTCCTCTAGAGAGCATTAACCATGTGAATTGTCTTATTGTATAAAACATTTTATACATGATCAGATACTTCATTTAGTTTTTATTAATAAGAAAGACCATGATCCAGTGGTAAAACCTCTATGTTCATTACAATTAAAATATATGGTATTTATATTCGTAAAAGTGATATGTAGAACACATTGTAAAATTGATAGAGTTTCGATAGAAGTGCCATGAAATAAGAAATTATCCCATATTAATCAAGAATAATGAATGAACCAATATACATAGGGCTAATCTCTACATTATTTATGAATCTTAAAACCAATATACATTGAGATATTGATTGTATTATTTTCTTCTCCACTTCAAAATCCAATTTTCATTAGTAATTGTTTTCATATCTATTTGGTCAACTACGAGCTTCATTAATGCGATTATGAATGGCTATAAGATTTTCATCCATTTCCTTAGTTATTACAAGCCCCAATATCATTCATTCTCCATATTGACCCAATCATGTTGGAGTTATGTACTTCCATCCATAGAGGTCCTCATAAAGAGTCATCTACATGTTCCACTAAAATCATTAATTTTATGACTATTTGACAAGAAGAAGGTGTTGATCCAAAAACACATCGAAATCAAGCGACCATGATCATAGAATATTATCTATGATGTTAATAATTTTCACTAAATAGCCAAATATAATATTATAGTAGGAAATACATAAATTTATCTCCCTATCTCTCTGTTTCTAAAGATATATTTGGAACATGGATTTTATCCTGAGTTCATGATAAGAAAAAATATAACACGTAATTCCATGAAACATTAACACCTACTTAATTTATATCCTAATATTATGATGAATACAGAAATATTATATGATATTAATGAAATTTGATGACTTGAGAAGGATTTGTACTATAACCAAAATAACATTATGGGTATCATATGTTTTGGTGAGCCCAAAAATAAATCCCATTGTGATATTTTCTATTTTTCATTGTGGTATTGGTAATGGTTGCAATATCCCCATATCATTTATTCTCTTATACTTTACTTGATATCATAATAAAAATTATGATATATATATTACAATATCCATATTCCTATTTTCCCCAATTAAAAATCGTTTTGATCTATAGACATCATATTACATCCTAGATTAATATAGAGTTATGAACTATATAATAATTTAAATAGTTCATTATTCAAGTGTGGTGTTAATGATGAAGATACATGGTTACTAAACCTTATCATTTTATAAAATAATGTTTGACTCTTGACCATTTCCCACATTTTTTATAGCGATATATCATTAATATTTTCTGAAGGTTTCCAATAAGAGTATTATATCACTGAGAAGGGGAGAGGTGAACCAGGGATCCACTATTTCTATTTTGTTCCCTTTCAATTGAAACTACATTTTTCTATAGTGACAGATTTAAATTCCCTACTGAGAAAAAAATTAACACACATATGATGGAACACAAAGATTTACCAGTTCTATAATTAATAAAGAATATCAACATCGTTTGTATGGTTTAGTAGTGATCTAATACCATACGATCCACTAGAAATTAATACTTGGATTACAATGAATATGGTGTAGACTTTCACTCTTGTAGCATTATGAAACAATATAACTAGTGCATGTTCACATAATTAGTACAATAAGTTAATAAAATTGTTTTGTAACAACTCATGCTACATTTTACTGTTTTCAATTAAACAAATGTATTCAAATTGTAATACCATAAATTAATTTATTAACCATATTAATGGTAAGAACCACCTTGAATTTGTTACGAAACACTGGGTATGATCTTTTCTGAGTCTGATTCCTTTGAGTCTGATTCATACAAAACAATACTCCAAGTCCAATTTTTTGATATAATAGAATATTGTAGAATAAAAACCACTTCAAATATAGAATAAAAATATTCAATCCAAATAAAATATGAATGAATCGGCACGACCTTTGGAAATTTATAGTCTGAATAGAATGGATCTTTTCTTATCTCTAGAAACCTGAGGACATATCTCTCTTTCTATAGTGAACAGTGTGAGTGTCCACAAAGAAAAATGAACATTTTGTACTTTTACAAGTGACTCAAAACAAGTTTAGGATAGAATCCAAAAATGTTTCTCACTCACAAAAATTCACCCACATTTGAATTTTATCTGAAATATCTGAGAAATTATAGCAATATCAATGCTTCTCAATTCTTCTCGAAACATCTAATATATTCATATCTTCTTTTCTAGAATCCTATTTCAAATTTTAATACAATTATAATTGATGAGAAATACATGGTTCCAATCATATTATTCTAATTCATTCATGATAATTTCTTCAAAATAATGATTAATAATATACCAATAGATTGTGTTCGATGAAATGAACTTCTCCACTTTAGAGACAATCACCCTTTTTAATAAAATTATCCCACTTGACAATACATTAATCAATAACCAATTTATTTTTCTTTTCTCTTAACCCACTTGAGAAAATGCATCATCACATTCAAAACATATTCTTGAATCATGACTTTCTTCATGACTTTGAATGCATTGAGGATCACTTTAGCATCATCGTAATTCAATTGTTATGTATTGTAACATTCCATTCATCACTACTTTTTTATTTTCATTTCAAAAAAAGAATGATATTTTCATGAATAGAAATGATCTATAAATGATTGTCCGGAATACAATCATTCTGGAAATTATCATTTGGGATATGATCATTTCTAGTTACGATCATTCTAGTTATGATTTATTGTTACGATTTGTTGGTATAATCATTACAATCCGAAAACAATGATATGACTAGATAACATACAATAAATTATAAATACTTTATCTACCCACATATGATAAAATCTGAAAACAATGATCTATCCAGATACAATACAATCTAAAAATGATTCTTTTTTTGTTTTTTTAAAAAACAATCAGAATATTATTATTTTTTTATTATTTTGAAAAAAATATGAATATGATTATTTTCAAAACAAACCAATTTTTATCAAAACAATGTGATGTAATTTGGTTTCAACAAAACCAACCTTAATAAAAAAAGAAAACTTTTGAAACCATCATTACCATCATCGTCAGTTTGTTCATAACATTCTCCCAATTTGGATTTTGTTTTCAACCATGTTTTACATATCACTGAACTTTATAACCTCAAGAAATGGATAATATATAAAAAATTGTAAGCCTACATTGGATAACTCATTATTGGAAGTAATAATCATTAATAGAAAAACCATGCACTAAAAAATGAAATATCCTTGCAACCTATTTCATTTCACATTAACCTTTTCATTCTTCCTAGAGAAAAAAATAAAATATTTTCCTACAATCACTCCAACAAATAGTAAGAATAGTTTATACAAACAAAACAATGATGAATTCACAGCTATCCCACAAGTCTCTCTTTTATGTAATAGATTTATGAAACAAAACCATTCCCCCCTTTAAAAAAAAATCCAAAGGTAAGATGATATTGGGGATAGATACACATACCTGAACCTTGAAGAGAAATAGGTTTAAAACCCATGTCTATTCTAATTTTTTAGAATGATTCCTTCCATAATGGTATTGTGAAAATATTAGCAACATGTTCTGATGTTGGAACATACTCTAGATTAAATTCATTCTTCTCTACATGCTCTATAATGAAATGATATTTGAAATCAATATGTTTTTAACAAGAATGATACACTAGATTTCTGGTGAGAGTGATTGTACTTTAATTGTCATAACCCAAGTGTAAGGGTAACTTTACATCCACATGTAAAACATATAATTGTTTTTTCATTATCATTACTTGAATTGTGGATTGAGTAAAAAAACATAATTAACTTCATCTGTACTGAGATTCACTAAGTCTTGATTCTTTTAATGCCAACTAACAAAATTCTTTCCTTAAATGAATTCACCACCAGATGTGTATCTACTACCATAAATATTTCCTGCCCAATATGCATCATAATACCAAAATAAATCAATACTATCTGAGCTGTAATACCAGATTCTGAATTTTTTTGTGCCTCTAATGTATCTGAGGACTCTATTTTCAAAAATAAGATGTTATTATCTTGGTTCACTCTGCAATATTGCACAGAAGGTAACAAAAAAACAATGTTCGGTATTTAGGTAGTAAAATACAATAAAAATCCAATCATATTTTGATAATATTTTTGATCAAATTATTTTTCCTTATCCATTATTAGTTATATTTTTTCTCACTGAAATGGGTGTGAAAATAGGTTTTGAATTTTCCAAGCCAATCCTCTTGAAAAGTTATTTTTCATATTTTTCTGGGGAGATGAAAATGTATTTTTTTTTCTTTTGCTAGATTTGTAACCCTAGAAAGTATTTCATTTCTCCCAGCCTGATAATTTCAAATACCTTCTTCAATTATTCAGAAAAAATTTCATAGCATCCGTCATCATTCTATGCAATGATAATATCATCATCATAAACAGTTACCAAGAGGGAATACTCTTCATTTTCTATAATGTAATTATTTTTATCCACTCTTCCTTTATTAAAATTAATCTCTTTTGTACATGTATCCAATTTGGAATACCATTCCCTTATATATTGATTTAGGCCATACATATCCTATATAAATCTACACAGATATGCTTCATCTTTTCCAATAACAAAGCTACAAGGTTGTTAAATATAAACCTTTTCTTCAAGATCACCATTTAGAAATGAAGATTTAACATCCCTTTAAACGATCTTATCACCTTATTATGCAGAAATAGAAATAATGATTGTAATTGTTTAAAATATTTCCACTGTAGCAATGGTTTCATCAAAATCAATATGTTCAATCTATGAGTACTCTTTGAAAACCAATCTTTATTTGTTTCTTACAACATCACCTACTTCATTCATCTTGTTTCGGAAAAACCATTTGGTGACAATGATGTTTTTGTTGTGAGGCTTGGGTACAAGTTCCCATGTATTGTTCTTTTCAATATGATCCAATTATTTATCCATGGCTTGAACCCATTATAGATTCTCAAAATCAGCAATCACATCATTGAGTTCAACTTTTTGAATACAAAGAAGTATGTGTGATGGAATTGGATGTCCTTCTTATTTAAACCGTTTATTATTAATAAAAAATTATATTCATTGCATCCACATGTTTCCTCATCCTTGGATAAGATTTTATATTGTCTTCCTCATCAATAGGAATATTTAACTCCATTATTTCAACTTTATTAGGATTATAACCGTTTGTATCTTTATCAAAATTATATTCATCAAATTGATCAACTTATTTGTCTTCATGGACATGTTTTTCTATCTCTAAGATTTCAATAAATATTAAATCAATTAAATCAATAATTATTATTATTTATTTATTAACTCTTATGTATCCAATTCATTCTGTAGAATAGCCCATAAAGTTCTTAGGCTGACCATTCTCCTCAATCTCACTATAGTTTCCACCTTTCTTCTATATAATACAAGGACTCCCAAAAACAATAAAGTGATTCAAAAATAAAGTTTCTCTATAAAACAATTCATAGGGATTAATACCTGGTTGAGGCATATAGAAATGATGGTACTGAATATAAACAATATTACTCAGGGCTTGCCTCTAAATGTAATGAGAAAGACTATGCTCAAGTAACATGGTTCTTCCCATTTCCACCAGGCATCAATTCTTTCATTAAGAAACACCATTTTGTTATAGAGTGTATGGAGATCTTTAATCTTGCTGAATTCCATGATTATTAACATAGTATTAAAATCATTCACTTCTGTATTCACCACTATTATGAGTTTTCGACTTTTTCATAGAATTCTCACATTCTTTCTTAGGTTTTCTTCGTAAAAATTTAAACATTTTCAAAGAGTCTAATTTTTTTTTCATATAAATAACACAAGTAATACGAGTAAAATAATCAATGAATGTATTAATGAACTAATCTCCATGTGTCGATTGTTTTATCATTGGCCAAAATATTTCATAATAGATCACTACTGGAAAACTAACCTTTACCAACAGTTTGGAACCGTTGGTATAGGCCTCCAAACCGTTGGTATAGCCTATACCAACGGTTTGGAGAACCATAGCCAAGTAAGCCGTTGGGATAGGTCTATACCAACGGTTTTGGGAACCGTTGGTATAGGTAATATGAAATCTATACCAACGGTAATGGAACCGTTGGTATATAAATTCCAAAAATAAAACATCCGCTGGGATTTGATCCCACGACCCCTCGTTTATAATCGAACGACTTAACAACTTATCTAACATTACTTTTGTAAACATAATTTCATAAATATATATATGTATTATCATAATTATTTAAAATTTTGATTTACATAATGTTCTCGGTTAGTGGAGCTGGAAAAAAAATTAAAGAACCTATCCCAACGGTTTTGAAAACCGTTGGGATAGCCCTACCCCAATGGATTTCAAAACTATTGGGATAGGTTGTGGTTGGGTGTATCTTAGTTGGCCGAAGGTTGGTTTTTTTGGTGCTTTTTCCCAATGGTTCTTGTGAACCGTTGGGAAAGAGTCCCTTTCCTAACGGTTTTGGTGAACCGTCAACGGTTCACCAAAACCGTTGGTATAAAAGTATTGGGAAAGATCATGTTTCCAGTAGTGGATCTTCTCGAGGATGTTTTTGAAAAAATATCAACATTCTTATGCACAACATTTGTAATTATTTCTTTTTGGAAGACAATAAAACACCAATATATTCTTCTTGGAATACTAGGAATGTATCGAATAATGCCTCTTTTATATAACTTACTAAATTTTATCAGACACATATTTTGAAGCCTTATATTCCATAACTTATTCTCTTCAACCATAATACTTTAATAGGAGTTTTTTGAATCATCAACCTTAAATAAACTTTCTTTCATACGTTGGCTGCTTATAACAATATTTCCAACTTCTCCACTCTTTAAAAAAAATACAACTTTCTGCAAATAACCTTGTTACCCTCATCACACAATTTTAGTGACTTAGAAAGTTGTGTATTATCCCATCAATAAATAATGTTTTCTTATATTTCATCTTTTCATTTCCAAAAATGGCTGATCAACACCTTTTATTTTCAACAACTCATTATTTCCAAATGTTGTTGTGTCCTCTTTATAATCATTCACATACTTCAACAATTTCATGTATTCTATCATATAAGAAGAACACCCATTATCAATTATCTAGTGTTATTCTCCATTCACGTTTTTTAAAGAATTTTCAACGACAAGTGCCTTTTCTTTATTCTTTTCACTCATCACCTCAGTCTTTAAAGAGTTTAGAATCTTTTGTTGAGCCGATAAAAAAACAAGAAATCCTTTTGAAATGTGTCTAGGTATTTAACATATATAACAAATAGTTTATATGTGTGGAAGCCTATTTTTAATAGTCCATTTTTTTCATATTTCTTCAATACAACCTGATCATTTTTATTTCTTTGAGGATATTGAATCCTCATTATTCTCTTCCTTTCATAACATGTGGGATTATAGTAATGTTGTTGATTAAACTAAAACATACTTTCTATTTTCCCACATCCCACACAATACTAGTAATACCCATATAAATATTATTTTCCTCTAAAACCTCCATACTAATTAGAATTGTGAATACACTTCTCAACCATCATATTTTCATTTTAAATTGTATTTTTCATCTTCTTTTCATCCTTCATAGGATCTGTAGTATTTGAATAATTTATGGATCAAGACAAAACATTTTCAGATGCATGATTTTATTTAACTTCTGATTTATTCAAATTTATCACATAAAAAACATAAAAAACATTTGTTTTTTAAAACATAGTTCCATTCTTCATTTGATCCTCTCGACAAGAATCTTTTTTATTGGAAGAATTTCATTCCTTTTCCTTTGTCTCCCTTTTTCTTCCACTGTATTCTTGTATTTATTTATTTAATATCACTATCCTCTTATTTAATTCTTTGAGGAGAATTAGCTGCAACATGACTAACATTTCTACATGAAAAACATTTCAAGGGATGTTTCCCTTTGTATTACCATATACCTATTTTATCATTGTTAGAAAAAAGGATAGGATTTCATTTATATTTTTCACATACCTTATTTTCTGAATCCAAGTCATCATCTTCATCTTCAATAAAAATCTTCTTTGACTTTTCTTTCCTCATAGCCTTGAAATACATTTCTCTATCTACCATTTTTTATCTTAATGGAATTCTATCTTCTCATTTAATAGGTGATAAGTGTTCTACATCAACTATTAAGAGATAATGATTCAATATCACGGTCTTCCAATGAATAATCCTTTGCATAAAATTTTTTAGGTAGGAGTCTCAAGATCTTTTCAACAACTATAGAGTATTTCATCTCTTCACCAAGACATATGTTAGTACTCACAATGTCATTCAACTTGGTAAATAATTCCTCAATAGATTCTTTCTCACCCATCTTCAAATCGTCATAATTCAATCTCCATATTTATAACATTTCCTTCTTCACTTTTTATTGAGTTTGTATATGTTTTTCAACTTATACCATATACCTTTGGCTGCGGAAACACCTTTCACTCTCAAGAATTCACTTTCATAAAGTGATGAAAATATAAAATTATTTTCCCTTCTATCATTCCCATGGATCTTATTATCAAACGGTGTATGTGAATAACGATCATAAATGGGAGGAAACCTAGATGTTAAAGCTTCAAGAACATCATAACGGATAGATATAACATATGGAATCATTCTATCTTTCCATATATGATAGTTCTTTCCATCAGAGACCAGAATTCCTTTATTGTTTATATAGTTCATGTTCTCCATCAACAAAGATTAGAAAAGGTAACCTCGTCTCTGATACCACATGAAAGTGTTCATTTAGAGTATTGTATCAATGAGAGGGGGAGGTGGTGAATCAGTGATATTGTTTTTCTTTTATATTTCTTTTCAATGAAAAAATATTCACTTCATGTTAAGGATTTCAATTCCCGGCTGAGAAACTAATCAACACACATCTAAAAGAACAAAAATATTTACTAGGTTAACTATTCATTAAGAATATTTATTACTTAGGTATGATTTATAAATGATCCAATACCAAAAAATCCATTATAAAAAAAATTCTTGGATTACAACAAGTAGAATGTACCCTTTCACTTGTGTGACACTATGAAAAAATACAACTAGATTATGTGTGCCCTCTTAGCATAACAGGGTAATACAATTGTTTTGCTAAAACTCATATTACTTGTGCATCTTTCCAATTCAACAAATGTATTGAAATTTTAATACAATTAATCAATTACTTACCCATAAAATAAAAGGTACGAACCGTCTGGAATATGTTATAAAACATTATGTACACTCTATTCTGAGTCTGATTCCTCTATGTCTAATTCTTATTAAACATTAATCCCTATCTAAATTTCTGATCGAATAAAATACAGTATAATCAAAACAAATTTAATCCTGAAAACAATTTTCAAGATTAATAGAATATGAATTAATCATCACCTCATAAGACAATTGTTAATCTGAATGGAATTGACCTCTTCTTATCTCTCGAAACCTAGAGCTTCTCACTCTTCTATAGTGAATAGTGCTATTATCCACAATAAAAAATTTACATTTTGGCCTTTTATAGGTTACCCAGAACTAGTTTAGGTGGGAACCTCATAATGTTTCTTTCTCACACAGATTCACCCACATATGAATTTCACCTGAAATCTCAAAGCAATTATGACTTTTTCAATGCTTCTTGATTCTTCTCGAAACATCTATATTATACATCTCTTCTTTTCCAGACTACCATTTCAAATGTCAATACAATTTCAATTGATGATAAATATGTGGGTTTGATCATCTGAATCTGATTCTTTCATGCTTATTTCTTTAAAACAATGATTGATAACATACTAATTGAATGTGTATGGAGAAATCCACTTCTCTACTTGAGATACAATCACTCTTTTAAATTAAAATCTCTCCCTTGAAAATTCATTCATCAATCACAAAATTATTTTCTTTTATTCTAACCCACTTGAGATAACAATCATCATATTCAAAACCTATACTTGAATCATGACTTCATTAATGTCTTTAAATGCATAAGGGATCAACTTTAGCATTATCTGAATTAAATTGGGAAGTATTGTAACTTTCTATCCATTCTTGTTTATTTATTTTCATCTTAACCCATGCCTGATATTTTCTTAATATAAATGATCTAGATACGATAATCCTAAAAATGATCACAATGGATACAATCAATCTGGGAATGATCATTTTTTGTTACAATCAATCTGGTTACGATTTCAAGTTACGATTGATGGGTATGATCCCTACAATATGAAAACAATGATTTGCCCAGATATGATACAATACAATGTAAAATAATGATCTACCTAGATATGATTCATTCTGAAAACAACGACCTTTACTAATGAGATACAATATAAAAACATTGATCTACCCGAATATGATACAATTTGAAGAAAATGATCTGTTCGGATACGATAAAATTTGAAAATAATTATTTTCTATTTGTATTGAAAAAAATATGAAAAATATTCATTTCTAAATGTTTTGAAAAATAATCTAAATTCAAATGTTTTCAAAAAAACATTTTTTTCCAAAACAAAGTTAAGTGATTTCTTTTCTTCGAAACCAAACATGAAAAAATACAAATCTTATAACCATCATCACCTTCATCATCAGCTTGGTCCCAACTCTTATTCATTATTATTTGGATGGAAAGATGATTTAAAACTACTTTTTTCATGAAATGATTTATCCCCCACCATTATGTTTTTTATGTATATACATTGAAATTTTAAATATTTGATCTTTTGGAATAATCTTTATCGATATTAATGAATAATTGTTTCAACTCATTATATATAGAACACTATTCTCTTTTCGAAGATGGTAATGTATTAAGTAATTATTATCATTAATCAAATTCCAACAATCCTCTATGGTGAATATTTAACACATTCTTGGTTAATATATACATTAATTATTCATGATCAATTCATATGGAAAAATTTTATCGTTAAAGATAATGCATCCATATTTATATGAAAAGAATCATAGATAAGTGTGTATCATCAGCTGTGTTATTTTTACTCTAAACCTTTAATTATTATGAGGAACAACATATAACAATATAATTTTGTAAATGAACACATACTATGTCTTTATTTGATGTGTCACATTGAATCATAACCCCTTCACCACATGATGATAGTTTGAGAATAAATTTATTGAAAAACCATGTCTGTATTTCATAGAAATTTTCTTCAAATTCATTATTATAAAAAAACTCAACTCCATTTCATAGTTAACATGGTGGATGGATTAGATAGTCATGATAAATTCTTCACATACCATAAACAATATCCATAAAATCCAAAACAATATCATAATCATCGATGTATTCCTATGATAATTTTCAAAAACATTTTTATTGGATAGATTCATTAATATAGACACTATTTGGATTTTATGTCCAAAGAATGATACTTTTTGTATCCAAAATTCATACATCATAAAATATTCTTAAAACTTCTCTATTTATAGGTTCATCAGTATATTCCTTAACTGATTATAACACTATTCCTTTGACTTAGATTTAAGAATATTATATTTTATAATGAATACCAAAAAATAATAGAGGTAATATATAAATAATATATTAATTAAGTCCATGATGATAACATGAGCAATAGTTATTCCAAATGGTATCATTATAAATTCAGTGTACATAACTCAAAAAATATGATATGTTTTTTATTTGTTTACATTTAAACCTCAATTGATATTATCCCAAATGAAGTTCAATCATTTATAAATATTTATAGCCTCACAATTGTTCCCGAAAAGACAAAATATGGGGTACATGACACATATTCTTGATTATTATTTTTTATATTCATGATAATAATTGTAGAATCCCATCGATTCAACATTTTTTTTATAGAAAAAATAAGATCACTCCATGGTAACACAGATTACCAAATAATTCACATATCTAGATTCCCTAAGAGTTGATTCTTCAATTTATGCAACTCAATTTAGTATTTTTAATATACATTTTTTAATTTGATGTAGTATTTAGCATTAGTTCTCTAGAAAACTCAATATCATGAATCAAAATAGGAATATATAAATATTCTGGAATGTCAAAAAATTTACCCAATAAAATATGTTTATATTCCATGTTTAGTTTATCACAAACCATTATAAATAAATAACCCCTTTTGATTATAAAAAGGATACATATATTATATATAATTACCACGATAAGATCATATTTATCCACACTCTAATAAATTATAACAGGTTGATTTATTATATCAAATGAGATTACCATTCTTAAAAAAATTAACAAGGATATATATAAAGAAATCCAAATCCATGAAAACCAAAATAATAAAATCCAACTAGAGTATGTAAAAAATATTGATAGGAAGAACCCTCCAATGAAATTGAATTGTTGTACAATCATTAACTTCCAATATGACCATCATAACCTTATAAGTCAACACTACTAATTAATAATCATATATTTTATGTGGTTATTTGGTTACATTTAAAAAATTATTATATACTCTAGATTGGGTAAATCCTGAATTCAATAAGAAATTATTGGTTCTTATATGGAGGGTAATTATACATTTAACAACTTCATTATCATTGAGCATGTCGAAAATATATATAACATGGAATTTCCCTTAATCCATATGCATTATAGGATAATGAAAAAAATCAGTGTTATTAAACCTTGGATATAATAACTAGTTATCATAATAAACATACCCCATGAATTTAAAACATTCTCACATGTGTTGTGAGATCTGTGGAGCTTTCTCTCCCTTAAAATCATTAACTAATGTCTTCCCATAACACAGAAATTCAATTTATTTATAAAACACATTTCCACACATAAATCATTTTTTATACCCCTTAAGATAGATTCTACAATGTTTCCTTCCACGCTTCATGTATGAAGGATGTCTTATTATATTCCCCCAAATGGGTTTTATTATTATAATTTATATTAAATTCCATCATTATTTTCAAGTTAAAAAAATGAGATTAATGGTTGAATCTGATCTTAATTTATTCCAAAATATCAAATCAAACGATTTCATAATTTTTACTAAAACCTGTTATCGATAACACAATTTGGTAACTTTTTTAATACACACATCAATTGATTATCATTCTTCTAAAATAGATGATATTACAAAAAGCATACATCATAAGTATTTTATAATTTACTACAGAAGTACTACTTGGTTCATCTTCCTTCTACTTTAGAATAATTAATTTATTCTTTATTTTTATATGATTATTATTTTGAATGTAATTCTTGAAAAATAAACTTTTATACTCATTCAACTACAATTATTCAATTTCATAATGTTGCATTCTATTCGTGATAAGAGTGTGTTGTTGATCTACTTTTCTATCTAAGTGAAAAATAATCAAAATGGTAATTTCAGGCTCTAAAAATTGGAGAATGAAAATATTATTTTCAATTGTACTAAAAAATATCATTGTAATTAGTGGATGGATGTTTCCTTGTTATGGACTCAGTAAAACATTTCACCTTCCTTTTTTAAATTATAAAAATACATGATTCATATCATGAGAAATTTTTGTATGAATAAAATGAATATTTTACATTACATATCCTAGAATATTCAATTTATCAATAGGATACACATTTCATTGTCGATTTAATTTAGCGTTAATGTGACATTATTTAGTACTGGTCATTTACTATAAACAAAATAATTTTTTTAAGAAATAATAATAATAGAGTTAACCCATATAATTAGGTAAATAAATTATGAGTTGTTTTAATCCTGATACATTCTTTTCAATATATTAAACTGTATGTTTAATCTATGTCATCTATGGGAATAAACTATTCAAATCATTCATAATGTTTCATGATGAAAAATTTAGTCGATAAAATATTATCCCCCATGACTACCTAACAAGATGTTTATTATTATGCCCATTAATCATTCCCCGATAATGGTTGATTTAATACACAATCTACCCCATTCAATGTTATTACCTCTTGGTGAATATGTTCTATAGCTCTAATCACTTTCAAGAATCTAGATAGATATCTATTCTCTAGAAGAAAAAAAAACTTTCCTTACCGTATCTTATGATGTTCTCATATACATAGGATTATCCTAATTTTTATTTCTAATTCTTTCTCATCTATGTTTCCAAAAATAACTAAATGTCTCTATGATATACACCAATGCAACATAATCATTAGATACACAAATATTACATCTTATTATATGATTATTAATTATATATGATTACGATCAATGTCACAATAATATATTTATAGGGTCTTGGGAAGAGTGTATGGATAATAAAGTAGTTCATAAATGTCTACATCATCTCACACTATGTTATTCACTACTGGAACCCATCATGGAAAATTACACTTAAAACATTTTTTCATATCATGGGGAAAAGAAAACATAACAAATTGTCAAATTAGATTCTCTGTAATGGTAATCAAGGGAAACATAAATAATTAATTAATTGTAAGACTAACATGATCGTGAAAGTATGAGAATGTTATAATATAATTTGAGATTCAGAAAAAGAAATATAAATATAACAAGCATATGTCATTGTATAAATCATTAAAATTTTTAGTACAAGAATTATAATGAAATAAAAGTATGCAAGCTATGAAAAAATAACCTTATCATATGACAATTATATTAAAGTCTTTATAGATATTTTAAATATTCATAATATTATAAATCATATATCAAGGTGACCCACCAATAAACTCATCACATTTTAATCTTGGAACAACCATCAACATACCTACATTAGGCTTGGGATAACCACCCAAATACCATTTTTTATAGTAGGTATAACCCAATATATACCCTTTGGTGTGATAAAAAATTTTATTACCTAATAAGCTAGTGGTATATAACAAACCCACCTATTACATAATCATAATCCAATCATATTCCTTCCATAAGATTTTGAAAAAAGTTATCAATTCATTGTAGTTTATCCGATGTAATAGAAAATTGGTCTCATAAATATTTCATCATCATTATCCTAAAAAATACTATTAATGAATAATGATATTATCATAATATCATATCTATAGTGAATCACAATTAATATTAATGGATGTTTTCATAGATGACGACAACATTTAAAATAATAAAATAACATTTATTGTGAAAAAATTCATTCTCTGTTTGAAATTACATATTATAAATATACAATTAAAAATTATGAAATGAAAATATATTTTTTTGAAATGAACATCTATACATTTTATGTATTATTCAAATAAAATAATTTTCATTAAATAGGGAAAATTATTTCATTCATTTTGCGTTAAAAAATGTTCTCATCTTTAGAAAAATGTTCTTTTAGGAAAGAACAACTAATTTTCCCAGATTTTTTTTATTTAAAAATTATTTAAAATTGTAATAAAAAATAATAGGGAAATAGTAAAACCATTCCTAAATAGATATTAATTAATTAATGGATAGGGAAGAAAACTATTCCTATGGAAATTGAAAACCAATACGGGTTTACCTTAAAAACATTATTTTTTATAATTGATTTCATAGTGAGTGGAAAATAATAAAAAATATTTTGTTTTAAAAAAATGGATAATAAAATAAATTTTATTTTATTAAGATATAAAATATTACTTTATTATAAAAAATATAGGAATATAAAATCCTGACAAAGATGTTATTGTAACGTAAGACCCATACTAAAAGTCTGACTTTTTCAATAATCACACTATCCTCCAGTATAATAAACTAAAACTTGTTATTTAGTTATATCAAAGCCATATTTATAATTTCAATTCCATATAGTTTAAATGAAAAAAAATTCACAGACAATTTAGAAATGATTAGTTATGAACATTGTCATTTATATATGTTAGTTTTTTAGTTTTTTGGTAATAATTTGGTTCAAAAATTCTAATACATGTATATTTATCAGGGATTGATCATATAAAAAATTGTAATAATGATATAAGTAATATATATTAGGTATATAAATATTTCTAACCATTCATTTAATGTATAATTTGGAAAATGAATTAAATTGTTATTATAGGCAATACAATGTTTACACATAAGAATGATATTTTCATTTACTTATAAAAAGTAAAAAAGAAAGGTAAATAATATATTTAACATTATAAATGAATAATTTTCTCATTAATATCATACATATTTAATAAATACTTTATTATATCCATGTATGTGAGGTGGTGATGGAAAATGAATCATATTACTATGTCGAGGCAATTTCCTACTATTAAGAAGAAGTGAATACAACTTGTGCGAATTCCAATTAGACATCTTCTATATCCTGATATGAATTATTATACTAAATCCCATCAGTTTATAATGTTTTTATAAAACAATTACCAGAAACAAAGGAATATAGACTTTGTTGATACTTCTCCACAATTGATCAGTCCAAATTCTCAATTTGATATGGTTTTATTTAACTTTCTCAATCCGATGATGCTGGATCCGATTTTCTCAATAAAATGATGTTAGATCCTATCTCATATTTTCTAGTTACAATAATGATGTATTATGGATCTGATCATCAAAATATGATAATTCTATACCTCAGATCCAATTATTTGAATACGATAACACTAGATACTTAAACAGATTCTCTAAATATGATAATGTTGGATCCTGGATCCAATTCAATGAATACAATAATGATAGATCCAGGAACTGATTTTATGAGTATGATGATTCAATAAAATGTATTAATTCCAAATCTTTACAATTCAAACATTGTCTAGAATTCTCAATAAATTTTTTCTTCAATTAGATGATAACATTCACTTCAAAATCTCTAACACTCCACATTTTTCACATGTGTAAATGTTTCAAATAAACAGATGATCTAAGGAAGTACTTATAGAAAACTTAGATAATAATGGTAGTAAACCTGGAATCATTTCCCACTTCCTCAAATAGATAAATCTTTAAAAATATCTCATATTTAAAACATCAACATTGACTTCTTCAACCCTACTTATATTTCTATGAGATTTATGCAAAATTGAAATCAGCATTTGACCACTTCAAATCTATATATAATTCTCATCACATTGTGATATATTTATTTCTCATCTCATTATGACCTTTTTCTTTATCATCTTATTAGGATCAGTTTCCTTTCGCATCTCATTACGATCTAATTCTTTATCATCTCATTATGGTAAATTTTTTCAGTATCTCTTTACTTTCTATTTTGTTCTTATTATGATTTTCCTAGTATGAAAATCCACGTATGAACATATTAGTATGAAAATATCAGTATGAAAATCAAAGTATGATTTTCACAGTTTGAAAATCATAGTATGAAAATCTAAGTACAAAAATCTGTGTACGAAAATCTCAGTATGATTTTTACAATATGAATATATGAGGACAAAAATATTAGTACAATTAACCCAGTATTAAAATATCTATGTAAATATATGATTATAGAAATCTTGGTACAATTTTCTATTATGAGAATCTCAGTACAAAAATATGTGTACACAGATGTCAGTACGATGTTCCCAGTATGAAAATCTCAGTATGAAAAACTGAGAATAAAAATATCAGTACGATTTTGTTCTTCATCTGGTTCAATAAAAAAAATTTCTTTCTCAAATAATTATCATATATTTCCCATTATGATGGAAATAATGTTATAATGGAAATCTCATTTTTCAATAGGTAAATTATTCAAACATATACACTCTTTAATAAAATGATTTTATCATGGGTGTTTTCATGATTTGTGAGAACCTATTGATTAGAAATGCATCATCTTATTTTCTTTAAAAAATATGAAAATTTTCTAACTCATAGATTCAATTTCTTTTTTAAAAACTCTTAAGAATCTTCAACATTTCCCGTTTCATTTTTAATATGATTAACTTTTTTTTCATAATTATGGAACTAAAAATAATAAATTATATAATAAAAAACTTCATCTTACTTAGTTATTTTGTGTCCATATTATTTTAATATAAAAACCTGGGTCCAAAAATATTTGTTTAGAACATATGATCACTATCATAGAATGGGTTTAATTACTGATAAACAAAATAGTCCTCATAAAAATATTATTTGTCACAAAATAAGAATTTTTTTAAAACAATTAAACCACAAAGGTTATTTAAACACCCCATTTGGATTTTTTGAAAACCCTTAATAAAAAAATTTCAAACTCTCTGATATTTTTATAACACCTATTTTGTAAAAAAATCATGTTTTTGACTTTTTACAAAAAGTATCATTTCTCAATTGAGAGTGTCATGACACTACACTACTAGTTAAAGTAATTTTTTTAATCAAATCCATACCTCTGTGGAATGACTGTTTTGTAGCCATGTAATGATAAACATCCCCTCACTTTTTTCTTTTCCTCTAATGTTTCTTTTTGTCTCCCTCATTCTATGATAACCAGAGTATTCAGATTCATTTAAGAAGACAAGTAAAAACTTCTTACAAAGTATAATTTCTTACTTTGTCTCCCCATTTGTCAACATAATCCAATGCATGTTAGGGCTGCATCCTCGTGAGGGATAGAAAGATAGGGGATGAGGCTGAATAATAAATTGTAGCCTCAATTACACAAACCATTTTCTCATCATTTCTTTTGTAAAGATACCAAGAATATGATACTTTGTGTAAATTTATTCCAGAAAAACATCTTTATCACCAATTCTATCTTTTATAATGTGAAATATTATATTAATTTTCTTTGATATTTAATATTGGACATGATTATTAGAAAGACCAATTATACATTGATTCTCATAAAGTATCTTCAATGGTTTATAAAGATTTAATTTCTAATCATCGAATTAAGCCTTAATCCACAACAATTGATTATAATGTTGAGTGGCTACAATATATTTGGATTTATCTAGATCAATTTTACTGATATTTGTTTATTCCTATTCCAACTCACAAAAATTCACCCAAGAAATATATTCATTTTAATTATGATTTGCAATTATTATAATCACGAGCCTAATCGGAATCAGTATAACCAGGAAATATCATGTCATTGTTTATTTTGTATAACAGTCCATGTGATATTGAATATTTGACATATCTTAGAACTATTTCTTCTTCCAACATATGTGATTATTTTGATCTACTTTTATACCCAGAATAGAATGTTATATCACAAACAATATCAGGACTTGATTTTATATGGTAAAGGATACATCCTACCGGATTTCAAAATTCATTATGATTCACACTTTTTCAAGACTCATCATTTCTAAACAATATTATCATTGAAATAGGAGTTTAATCTTATTTATATAGTACCATCCCAATATTCATAAACAACTCACTGTCATTCATTTATTGGGATAAGAAAATGTTTTTTTATGTTGTATGAAAAGGAAGAAGTTAATTATCCCAACAATGACATTTCTAATGTCTTCATAATTTATTCAAATAATATTTTACAAGGATATTATATATCCCCATAATAATTTATATTATCCATATAAATAATTTATATTATCCATATAAATAATTTATATTAATGTTTTGATGTTAACATCTTTCAAAAACATGTTGGTATCAACTTTTCCTTTATAAAAATTCAAAATTCTAAAAAAAATCAGGCTTATAATACCATGAATGTGGTGCGCCATTCATCCCATTAAAAGATTTATTCAATATGAAAACTTTGTTTTCATCTTCATAATGTATAAAACCTCAATATTGTTCAATTTAAACTTCTTCCTCAATATCACTATTTAGTAATCTAGACTTTACATTAATCTGATAAACATTGAAATTTTGATGCTAGGACACTGAAAGAAACATTATAATAGTTTTTAATCATTCCCCTAATGAAAAATTTTCTTCAAAATCCACACATTACACTGATTCATAACCTTTATAAACAATCTTGTCGTTATTTCTTGACACTTCTCCAATATTATTTATATTTTTTTCTATAAAACCACTTTGTTTTAATTAAATTTTGATTTTCATTACATGAAACAAGTTCTTATGTCTCATCCCTTCAATTAGTTCCATTTAGGTTTTTCATAAAATACACCCACTCTTTGGGTTGATTAGATTCTTAAATTGATTCTAGGTCAGATTTTAGATAAGTGTAATCTAATTATCTAATATCAACATTTTTTTTGAGTTTGAGCCTTATGAATCCCAATAATGTGTTCAAATTCAACATATTTTTGTAAGGTAGGAAATTTCAACATTTCTTTCCCAGATTATATTTCTTCATTACACGATTCATATGAATCTTGATAAGAATGTTTTCAATTACATTTAACTTTTTTGAAATTATCAAAATTTTCCTCCTCAAAATTCTAAACAACTTTTTTTAAAGAAATTTTATTTTCAATTACCTTCACATCATATGAGACAACACACTATTTTAAATGTTTGTTTAACATTTATAACTGCTTCCTTTTGGTGAATAACCCATAGAAATTATTTCCTAACCTTTCTCAACAACATTACCAAATCCACATTTTTTATTTTGAGCCAACAAGGTTATTAAAATCCCTTGAAGTATTTTGATGAATTTTTTTTATTATACCACATTTCATAAGTGGTAATGGTAGTTTTAGATCTAAAAAAGTATCTATTTTCAACATGTAAATAAGTACACAGATCTTATATCTAATGGAATTTTAAATGTTTATATTCAGATAACATACATATTTCCATTTCCTCCAAGATTACATAATTTTTTATGCTATACCATTTTATTGTTGAGTATAAGGATCCCTATACTTATGTTTGTTACAATAATTATTATATACATTTTAAATGTATTGATCATGAGTTTATAACCATTATCTATATCATCTTCTTTATGGAAACCCCCATTTCTTTCATAACATCCTTTATAATGAATTTGATAATTTCAATAGCCTCGTACATGTGATTCATATACATGATTTAATTCATGCAAGTGAAATCATCAATAAATGTGATAAAGAATAAATCTCCTTTTGTTGATTGTTGTATCATCAATCCACATAAATCGTAAATAATAAGCTCATGTAGTCTGGTAGATTGAATCTCATTTTTATTTTGACTTTTGTTAGTTATATTTCCTTTCTATAAAGCAATACAAACATCTTCCTATACTCGTTTCTAATTATGGGTAATTCTGAATAACATAAAATTTAAAAATTTTATTCACATTTCTTGTACAAGGTGGCCATGTCTTCAGTTCCGCGACTTTATTTCATCTTCATCACTCACGTAATAGGTGTTACTAATTTGTCCTGTTTGAATGAGTTTCCTAATGGTCTTTCTTCTTCTAAAATGACTTTTCCATCATTCAAAATTATGTTAATACAAAAAATATTTTATGAAAATAACTTCTTTTTCATCAGAATAATGTTTAATTACAGTAAGTATGTTATGTTTAATTCTATAAATAAATAAAACTTCCTTAGTTTTCATCTCTTCAGCATCAATCTCAGATGTTCTGATTCCTCTGACTTGTTAAGAACAATAATTACCAAAGGTAACTACTCATACATCATGACTGTCAAAATGTTTCAAGATTTTTATATCACTTATCATATATGAATCGATACCACTATCAATTATCCATGGTTTGTTCCTTATACTTTAATTTAATGTTGTTTTAAAAAATATATTTCCTTAACTTTCTAGATTTCATCATTCATTTATTTTCTATCTTAATATATTATTTCTAGTATGAGTTTCATGCATCATTCAGAATGATGATTAGCGTGATAAAATCTTCCAAAAAAATCTTCCAGAAATTCAAATTGGTTCATTTGTTGGAATATTTCTAACATAGTGAGAATTAACTTTTTAAATAATCTTTATGTTATGATTATTTCTCTTTATGGTTTCACTATATCTTACACTTTTATAAATCCATATTATGGGAAAGACTTTGTTGTGCCAACAATTATAATCCATGTGCCCATATATTCCACAGTACCAATAATTACCCTGAAATCTTTATTTTCTATTATAAAAAGAACATTCTCTAATTAAACTTTTTTGAGGATGGTAACTTCTTTCAACTATATAACAATCTGGACATGGACCATTATGTCTTTTGAGAGAATTTTCTACTTATATTTGATAGGATTCTTATATAATTTTTCAATGAATGCTTTACAAATACTTTTTTATGGATCCTGAAATATTAAAATAATCATATGAAACATTATTTTTGGTGACATAATATTTCACCTAATTCTTGTATTGATCCTTTTAACAAACGCTATATATCTCGGCTTTTACATTTGATGAATTGTTGAAGATTTCATTCATCTTCCTCACGGTACTTTCAGACTCATGAAATTTTGATTGAAACATGTTAACTTATTCTTCCTTAGGGTCTGGATTCTTACCTTGATCTTCAGTCATCTTACATATTTATAAATTTTATGTTTGTAACATAAAATATTTTTGATGTATTCATCTTCATTGATAACATATTTTACTCCATTATAAACTTATTGAAAATGTTTATTCATAATTTTAGTTAGTTTTTTAGGGTTTTTCTTCCAGACAAGAAACATAATTAGTTCTATACTGACACTCTCTATTAAATTCATCACCACCTTCTTCACTCTCTCATGAATCTTTTGTTTTCTTAACTTATTTAATGAAGGATTTTAATTTTTCTTGAAAATTCATCTTTAGAAGAATTATTTTCAATTGAGACCAATTCAATATGATTACTCAAAAAACAAATTTTTATTCTAGTAAAAATCTTAATGTATATATTAGAATACTTTCCATCTTTATCATTATTTTTTCCACTTTATTAATCAAGGGTTTCCATCGAAATCATCTCTATATTCTCAAACATTCTTATTGGGGAAATTCATATCAAAGTGTATAATTCAACCACACTCAAAACATTTGAGAGTATGCTTACCTCCATAATTTCCTCTTTCTCTTTGATTGTTCATGGATATAAGAGGCATGATTTTTTTGTTTAAATAACAATCATCTCTATATTCATAGTCATAGGGACCAATATCTTCAATATCTTGAATTTTCAATATTCTCAAAGCTTCAATTTTATTTTCATCGTCTTATTACTTTTTAACATTGTATATTTCCACATTTCATTTGAAACAAGAATGTTAAGAAATTCATCAAGAGATAAATAATCTTTATCTTATAAAGATGAAATTTTATAATCCAACAAGTCCGAAAAGTGTCAAAAACGTTTCTTAAAAATTGTAGAATCATATAAGACATATACGATTCATATGATTTTGAAAAAAGTTATTTACTTTTGTAAAGTATTCATCAATTGTTTCTTTATCACGAATTCTGATGTTTTCATACTTATTATGCAAGATTTTTAGCATTTATTCATTAACATTTTTATACCCTTTAAAAACACCTTCCATTTGTCCCATATACATTTTGATGTTTTGAGACCCATCAACGTTTGATAAACATTATCTGATAAGTACATATAGATTTCATTTCTATCCCTTCCATCAGCTTCTATATTTTTCTTATTAACAATTGTCATAGTATAATATTTCTCAATAGTTAGAAATCCAATAGTAGCAGCATCTAAAAACATCAAGGCCATGTGATTAGAGATAAGGAAACATCGTATTTTTTTCTCTATAGTAATTTTCCTTAAAATTTAGGAATTCTTATAGTATTTACAGATTTTATGTTATCCCTGATAAGGATAAAACAAGGGAGCCTTCCCTTTGATACCAATATAGGTTCCATCATAAAGTCTAACAACTAAGAAGGGTGGTTAAATTTGTTTTTCACTTTTTATATGTCTCAAAACATTTGGAATATTAACAACTAAAACCAGTTAAGATTTTTTCCATATTCACATTTAGTAAGTACTCATGAATGAAAAACTACAAACAAAATTAATGTATAAAATATTTACAATGATTGGCCTCTGTGTGAGAACTTATACCTGTAATAAAGACACTCCCATGGGTCTATGGAAATCTACTATTTAAAAGAAGTTAATCCAACTTCTACAAACCACTATTAGACACATTTTATCTCTTAATATGAATGATTTTACTGGGTCCTATTAATTTATAATTATTTATTTTAAAAAATTTGATCTAAAAAAATAATAATGTCTTTTTTGAAATGACTCGATAGTTGCTCAGTGTTATTTCTCAATCTGATTTTTCTAGATTTGATTTTTTCAATCTGACGATGCTGGATCTGATTTTATCAATACAATGATTCTAGATAATTGATCCAATTTTTTGAGTACGATATTTCTAGATTCTATATATGATTCTATTAATAAGATAAAATTGGATCATAGATCTGATTCTCTCAATATGATAAAGTTTGACCATGGATTTAATTCTCTGAATACGATAATGATGGATCATGGATTCAATTTCGGAATAAGATAATGGTGGATCATATATTTTATTTTTGAAGTAAGATTATTCCATAAAATGAATTCATTACCAATATTTAAATCTAAATATTCTGTTAAAATGCTCAATACAATTATTCTTCAATCAGATATAATCTTCTTTACTGAATTCTCCTGTGCTCCGCCTTTTTTGTGTGTGTGAAAGTTTCAAATATACAAATAATATGAGGAATTATTTATACAAGACTTAAAAAACAATAGAAGTAATATTATAAAAAATCATTACTTCCTCAAATATAAAAATATCCATAAATAATTCATAATTTAAACATCAAATTTGACTTCTTCAAACCTAAATAGATTTCTATGAGATATCTGAAATATTGAAATTAAATATTAACTACTTAAACTATATATATCTTTATCAACACATGATTATCTACTTATTTCTATTTTCATTATGATATACTTCTTTCCCATATCATTATGATCTGTTTTATTTTTTTCTCTTTACAATATGTTTCTTTATTAGCTCATTTTGATCTATTTCATTCCCACTGAATTGGAAGCTGTTTCTTTCTCAGAAAAAGTTTCTCAGTATTATATTCAATTTATGAAAATCCCAGCATGAATATCTCAATATAAAAATTTTGGCAAGAAACGTTTAGTACATTTTTCACAGTAAAAAAACCCCTAAATGAAAATCTTAATATGCTAATATGAGTACAAAAATCAATGTATGATTTTCCCAGTACAAAATACAGAGTATGAAAATAAAAGAATGATTTTACCCGCTCAAAAATCCAAGTACAAAAATATCACATTAATTTTCCAAATATGAAAATCTCAGTACAAAAAACCAAGTTTGAAAATCTTTATATAATTTAACCAGTATGAAAATCAATGTACAAAAATAATAATATGATTATCTATGTACAATTTTAATCTTCCTCAAGTTCATAAGAATACTTTTAATTTCTATATCTTTACAATTTAATTCCCATTTTGATAGAAATACCATTATTATGGAAATCTCATTTTGCACCTCAAAAAATTATTAAAACCTCTCCACTATTTCTTCAAAATAACTTATCGTGAGAGTTTCCATGATTTTTATCAATGTCATGATTAATAAAGCACCAATTGATTTTTTTTATAATGATTGAAAACTTTTTAACTCTTGAAATCACATTCTTATTTCAAAAAAATTCAACACATTCACTCTTTCATTGATTCTTTTCAATTTGATTTTTTATAATGTCTTGTATATGGACCTGAATATAACAAAGTATCGAATCAAAAACATCATCTTCCTGACTTCTTTTGTGTCCGAGGAAACTCAATAAAAAAAACATGGGACTAATTTTTTTATAGAATATATCTTCATTAGGATGGACTGGTTCCGATTCCTAAAAAATAAAACATTCATAAAAAAAAGTTAGTTTCTAATAAATAAAAAAACATTCTTTAGAACAACTTATCCCCAATGGGTTTTCATTTTCAAATTTATAAGGATTCCAAAATAACATGTCTTAAAAGGTAATATTATATATCGTTGAAATATTTTTATTAAATATGGCCTAATAAATTTTATATTGAAATAATATCCTTATATCCTAGATTAACCCCCCCCCCCAAAAAAAACCATTTTTTACATTAACCATGAGAATTTGTTTTACTATTATCATTATTCATATTGAATAACTTTTAATGTAGACTACAAAATATTACTACATTCGAATAAAATATATTAAATATATTAAATCATTTTCACTTCTATTATTTTAAAAATTTAATTTCATGATATAAATGTAAAACCCAAAGAAAACACATTTTTATAAAAATAAAGTAATGAATAAAAATAAAATGAAAAATAATAATAAATTTATTAATTTTGTTTTTAAAATATTTCAAATCAATGATTAAATATTTTAATAATATATAATAAATACAATTCATTGAAAATATTGATAAATAAATATTTATTTAATTTCTTATTATCAAAACATATAATGAATATAAAAAAGGTTTATGAAAAATTACTCGTTTTACCTTTAAATTATATTATATTCATTCATAATCATTAGATAAGAAATTTATTTATTTTTATTCATAAATTAATAATAAATTTCATTATAATAAATTTTTTATATTTATAAATTTTTTATATTTATAAATATATTTTATTTATATGTTAATAAATATAATTTGTATAAATACATTTTATTGAAAATATTAATTTTAATCATTAAATATTGTTATTATAAAGTTTTAAATTATTTCATATTAATAAATTAGTAAATTTTAAATTTACGAAAACATTTATATATATATTTATTATAATGTAGTCAAACATATTCGTACTCACTAATTTAATAACGATTTTATTATCTTATACAATAGAACGTGTTCATTTAGACTTGTGGTTTCAGGTAAAGAAATACATTTATTACCTCATGTTTATTTAAGAAGAAAAAATATATAATCTAGTAGTGAAACATTTATGGTCACTATGGGTAGGTTTAGGTATCACTCTAGTTAACATTTATTATACATAAAATCCAAATTAAATAAAGTGAGAGTGTGAGGATTGAGGTCTTAATTTATTCACTATGATTAGGTAAGATTAAAATTATTAATGAGATTTTTTTCAGAGAGTTTTTGGAGAATTATATTTGTCCTGAACATGTATTATTTTCATCAATTCTTCTTGACTTAAAATTCATTTCATACATGCATTTTCCCCATCCATTTTTACTTTTATTTTAAATATAAATGGTAAAAAATTAGTATATGTGAATATAATGAGTGGTTAATCCATTTATTGAGTGAATTAACCCATATTTGTCTCCCCTAGATGTATTGTTTTAGTTTACAGACATTTATTTATTTTTCACACTATAACACCCTGAATATTTTAAATATGAACATTATATTTGATAGTGTGTACAAATAAAAACATCAAGTGTAGAAATGAATATAACATTCTAACACTTCATGTTATATTTATTTTGTGAAATAAATTCAACACATTATATATCTCAAAATACATTCACAACTGTGTTTCGAATGTGTTATATTCAATATCAATTTTCATCGATGGATTTTATTTTACCAAATGAAAATGTATTATTAATAATATTATTTAATATAATAATTATTTATAGTTAATTAAAATGGGTATTTTGAGTATAATTATCTAAATTATAAAATAACATTTATTATCTATCTGTTTGTTATAAATAATAATTAAAAAAATTAATTTTTCCAGAAAAAATGTGTTTTCCTAAAAATAATGTTTAGTTGATCTTGGCACATACAGTTTTAAATTAATTTTTAATTAATTTAAAAAATTTATATCAAAATATATAATTTATTTTTTATATAGGGATAACAAATTTAGCGTACAATTATTTTGGGATTTTTTATAAATGTTTCATTTTTCTATGAACAGGGAAAATACTAAATATTAATTGAAACCTTCCATTTCCATTAAATTATTTATAATGTTAAATTATATTTTGAATCTGATTTAAAGTATAAATATTTGAATTTAATGTAAAATAATTAAATTTTTTTTACTAGAATAATTTTATTGTTGAATTTATATATAAAAATATTGAATAATTTTAAACAACTTAACTTTAAAAACATTCTTTCTAATTACATATGTTGGATTAATTTTAAATAAAAATTTTCAAATAATGATAATTCAATTTAAAAAATAGATTCAATATTTTGAATCAGAATAATATATAATATATAATTATATAAGCTTATTTTTTTATGAAAACTAATTTCAAATACCTTAAAAATTAATTACTACAGTCAAAGTAAAAAATGGATTTACAGGAGGGTATATTAGAATTATAAGTGTAAACATGTAAAAAATGTATCCATAGTTTATTTAGTTATGTTATTTCTACCATGTAAATAGTATTAAATAAAATATAGATATTTCTATTCATATTGATTTGAATATGACACATATAATATGATAGGTAATGAAAAATAAAAAAATATACATTTCTTACTTTTAATATCAATAATGCATTGGGATACTGAATAAAATATAGGATAGTTTATAAATATTATTATGAAATATAAATTTGTTTTATCGACATATAAATTTATATTAGATTTTTTGATATGAAATAATTTCATTAAATAATTAAGATACACCCACACAGTAATTATAAACATAACAATTAGAAAAATGATACAATAAATATTAACAATAATGTAAATTGAATGAATTATAGTGTTCCATTATTTTTATAGCTTAATATTCCATAAAAATAGTTTTTACATTAATATATAATAATTAAATCCTTGTATTTAAATTTTTATTTTCATTTTAAATGAATAAATATAAAATTGACAATAATGTTATTTTATAAGAAATGATATTTTATAAAAAATTAAAATGACTAAAAATAGTATATTATTATAATTTTTTTAAATGTTAATAAATAAAATATATTTTCCATTTATGTACCATATTTTCTTTTATAATTAATTCATTTAACTTTAAATATTAAGAAACCATGTTATCATAGTTAGAGGAAAAGTGGTGTTTTTTTAAATTACATGCGCATAGGTAAAACTTAATTCCCAAATCACATATAACATCAATTTCAATAATTTTAAATCATATTTTGAAAAATAGGATATATTATTTTTAATATGTTTCAATTTTATTTAGTCTTAATAGATAAATTATATAGGTTATAAAATCATTTACCATATGGAAAACCAAAAAATGTAAAAAACAGGGAAACAAAGAAGTTAAGGAATAAAATGTTAAAAAATATATATCATAATGTGTTTTGGAGTTTTATAGAAACTATATTCCATAAAAGTCCTCAATTATTAATTTTGGAGCCACTTTAAGAAATATTGACCTACCAATAGTGAATACTTTTGAGTATTTATAGGAATGAAACTCCTCCTCAACAATAAAGGTTCCCTCACTAGCCTCACTCCTTAACATGTCTAAAGCCATATTTCTCATCTAATACCCACCCAAATAACATCCCATACTACATCCATTAATCCTATAATCCTATTTTTGGTTAGAAATCCATCCATGGATTATTGTAGTTCAACCCAAATGAGGATACTGAAAGAAGAGGAAATGTTCGTTGATGAATGTATTTATTTTATTTATTTATTCACCTTATTAAATTCTTAGTAAAACATGATGATATAATAACATAAATATATTACATAAGTATGGTTATTTTTATAATAATTTAATGAAATAAATTCATCTCCAATTACATAAAATGGATTACAAAATCATCATTCTTGTATACGGCAGACTACCGCCTCACAAACTGTTATATTTCATTCATCCATTACCAACATTAATGGTTTCATATAATGATTGATTTATATTATATATATATAATATCAATAAAATATTTTTACCTACTAAGTAATTATATCACACAACACACACACACACACATATATATATATATTACCCTCTATCCCATATGAGATATGATAAATTTTGTTGTGTGTATGGAGGACTACTACCTCACGAAGCGATGTAATGTTTCATTCACCAAAGCTTCATATAAAAGGTGATACAGAATCCTATAATGATTATAAGTGATATAAATAGTGAAATAATTTTTTTATGAAATTTTTATCATTATTTGATGATATATTTATATATATATATATATATCAGATTCAGTATTTCTATTTTACTCATGTAATGATGATTTCATCGTTAGTAAACAAGTGGATTATTGATTTCACAAATAGATGT
This sequence comes from Viscum album, assembly GCA_963277665.1. Classification (NCBI taxonomy): domain Eukaryota; kingdom Viridiplantae; phylum Streptophyta; class Magnoliopsida; order Santalales; family Viscaceae; genus Viscum; species Viscum album. The sequence continues at coordinate 642,461,973 of OY728125.1, read as the reverse complement.
TACTCTATTTTCATCAACAGAGCACATTGATTATATATATAATTATTAAACATGGTAATATTGAAATTATTACCATTCTAGAATGGTAAAATATTAATTACCATTTTCCATAATGATCATTAAAAATTCAATGAATACTCATGGGTACGTGAAACCTACCATATCCATGACCGCAAAAAACATCATTATTCATAACTATCATTCATGTATAATTTTAAAAGAAACATTTATGAAAAATATGATAATATAATCATGAATATTAATCTAAATATGATATGTCTTTTTAATATTTTCATGAACAAGAAGTTTCATGACAAATGACACATGATAATAGAAGACAATTAACACTTGAAGAATTTAAAATAATGAATAGATATTAATAAAAAAAATATAAGATGTTATGACAATATAATATATGATATAATAAATAATAATAATATTTTATAAGAAAAAAAGTTTAAAACCCCTGTAATAAAGGTTAATGGGAGTTCATAAAAAGGGAGCGTAGGGTATGGGATTTGTTAACAAAAATTTACATTCATTGGGTTATACCTCACGTTCTTTGAATATATAAAGATTTGATTACGTGTTAAATTAATTTTAATTATCTAATGTTGTATTTAAAAGTTTTTTTGTTTATGTACAATTTATACACATAATCAATTCCATATTAATTCTCACTTCAATATAATGACCTTTTTAAGAGTTTATTAAAAAAATCATTATAATCATGATTATTTATTTTTAAAAATCAGTTAAAGTAAATTACATGAAAATTTTCTAATTAAACCATTTATTTTAAATATACAATGGATATTCATTACATTTTAATGATATAATACAATTTCCCACTCTTTTTAAGTAAAAATGATTTAAAAAATGTTTTTATGAAAACCCAACATCATTTCTATCTTTGACTGTACATATATTTTATTCTAAAAAAGAGTTTTCTTAAAAAAATAAATTTTTTGAAAATTTAAAAATACTTTATGAAATTAATTTTCACCCATTTTTACTAATTATAAATGTTTTTAATGGAATCCTATTTGTTTTTCAAGTCAATTTCCGTTTTTATTTTACCAAAAATGTGAAATTTATCTTCTATTCATTTTCTGAATATGGAACATTATGATAATTTTTACGATGAAAAATATTTTTTTTGTAAATATTATATAATTCTTGTAATTAACCTCTTTTATGACCATAATTTAACTAAAGAGTCATTTGATATCTTATGTGGTTCATGTAAATTAATTTTGTTGAAAATATACATTCAATGAATAAGGAATATCAAAATTTTATAAAAATGAAAAGGATATTCTCCGCACTATTTTTTGAATATCTTTATATTTAATTTCCATTCATAAATAAAAAAACATTTTATTCTTAACCCAATATGTATCTATTGTATTAACAACATCTTTAGTCACCATATGGATGGTTTATGAAAATTTTGATTAAGAAATGTTTTGACATTAACATCCTTGAATTCATTTTTGGTAGTAACTAACATTCCCTTGAAATGTTAAATTTCATTGGATAATTGGACATTATATTGACGATAATATCTATATTATATATCATGTAAATGATTATTTCATAATCTTTATAATATTTTTACATATGTTTCTGAATATGAATCTTATTTGAATAACTGTGAAAATATTGATTAATATATATCCTTTACTCAATTAATATAATTAAGATAAGGCATATATCTCATGAATTAAATTGATTATTCTATATATGGTGAATTCTTTTGGAGATATGACAGAGTTGGGACTTATAAATATAAGGCCCTTGATTCATCATTAGTCTCATGAGAAAAAAAAAACTGTTGGAAAACCCATATAAATTTCAAACTAGTATGTTTTAAACTATATTGGGAAAGGTATTGACTATAGTATGATAAAATATCTTTTAAAATGGATTGATAGAAATAGTTTCATGTACCTAGGAAATATTCATTTTGATAAATAGTAATTTTACTTTTTCATGTTTGATTAACATTATAAATTATATTTTCACTATGATATTATCTCAAGATTCATTTATTTTGTAGTTCATTGATTAAATTCCATGTATTTGTAATTATTTGTCTTTACACATTGATTTTTCAATATCCCATTATTTAAATGTTATTTTTGTACTTTTTTACGCTACTCTATTGACTAGTATCATGGATTAATGATATCTTTTGATGTACGTAACCCTCAATAATCATTTGACATCACTGTAATTATGTTCCTTTATCAAGTATCCACAATTTTTATAATGGTTTAAATAGAATGAATTTTTGGAAGAAATAATAATATCAGGGAAGAAAAAATAATTTTGAAAAATTGATATTCAAATGTAATGTAAGACTCAATTAAGTATCTTGTTTTCCATTACTACTAAACTGTTCAGCCCATTAAGAGAAAATTTCTCATATATAAATCCATTGTAATAATGTACAGAAAAGGCTTCGAACTACTGAGGTAATATAGCTATAGTTTTTATAACATGTACATTTAGTTTAAACCTTGGGAAATAGATTTTTTAATACATATATTTGTGAACATAACCCTATAATAGAATTTGAGGATATGTATATTTTAAAATCTGAAATTTTTGTTAAATTAGAGATTTTGTGGTGTTTCAAAGAAATACATATCTTCTTAGATACTCCATTTGGACATGATTCATGCACAAATTTACCGCGGGGTAATAACATTGAAAATAGAACATTGGGATTGACCTGATCATCCCTAAGTACACCACAATGGGCCTTCACACTAGATTTGAAATTCATAGGGGGTATGTTGAGGATAATTAATTTTTTTACAAGAATTTATGAAGAATTTAAATAGATAATGAAATTGAATGACCTATGTTAAACCATAATATATGGGTGAACCTATATGGAAATAAAAATGAAGAAGAATTTATATATTTGTGTCAATTAATAAAATTGTAGAATTATTTTACCAATTGTATTTTAGTCATATGAATCATGATACATCTAATGACTCTGTTAAATTTTAGAAGAAAATTTGTCTATATTATTTTAGGTATTGTGAATACCACCATGGGTTTATGATTTTAAGATTCATCATATAGTCAAAGTCAAAAACCAAGTATTTTATTTTTGTTATTTTCAGTCTGATATGATTAAATACAGTTTAATAAATTGATGGAATTTTCATATTTTAGATCAAAATTTGTTTAAGGTATTGTAACTATACATTTTATAAACATATATTTAAATGTTTTGATATCCATTTCGGTGAATATGATCATTAATGATATTGTAAAAATAATCAATCCATAGTAAAAAGGATATTTATTATTTAATTTTATTTCAAGGATGTCAATCATATATTTGGAAATATTATCAGAAATATGTTAATATAGTTTTAGAAAAAGGATAATACTAATGTTTGGTGATAACATATATCATCTTGAAAGTTAGTGAGGCTTGAACCCATGATCGATGGATGATAAGGGTTACACACCCACCATTAGACTATGTGATGTCCATGTAAATATATTATTATTATTAGTTAAATGACTTTAAAAACAAATAATAAGAATTAACCAATGGTTTTACTTTTGAGGTTTCCAAATTAGTTGAATATAATTTTTTCTAACCATATGGGTTTTGAAAAATAGTTAGAGGTAGAATGAAAGACTAGTCACTATTTTTGGGATATTATGATTTGTTAAAGAGAAATTTTAGTGCTTCTAGAATAAAAAAAATAATTTTTGGATATTAATTTCATAGAGTAATAGACGAATTGGAAATTAATGGATGAAAAAATAAATGAATAGATCATACTAATGAAATAAAAATTCATCATGTATGTATATTTCAATATATTCAGAGATAGCAAACTTATTTTTTATCATTATGAAAAATTGCATCAAAAAGAAATTTTTATCCAATAAAATTTATATATGATGAATTATATGGTATATTAAATTATCACATATTTTTTGATTTTAATCCCTTAAATTACCATTGATCATTCATTTTTTTATCAATTACCAAAATTACATTTTAATTATTTATGATTTTCTTATATATCAATATCATCATATTAAAATAATGGATCCTACTTAAAACCAAAGTTATGTGTTCTTCCATATGACCTTTGGGATCCCCCTTCCTATCTTATTTAGAGGATATTTTATAAACTCTTTTTTTATTTTTGGTTTTCAGAAAAATAATTTTTATATATATAACAATTTATTAATGTGATCGGTTTTAAATTTTTATCACATAATTTATCAAAGGAGGGGAGAATATAACAACCCAAAATTATAAAATAAGAACATTGTATTAAATAGTGTGTATGAAACGCAACACCATGTGTAGAAATTTATATAAAATCATAATAAATTATGGTATATTTACTATTTGAAATGAATTCAATACATTTTATAGATTTCAATGAATACAATGTTGTGTTTAGCTTGTTTCTCATGTGTCAATGAGTCTCTTCGATAGTTTTCATTTTACCAAAAAATAAGAAGCAAATAATATTATAATTTAATATGATAATTATCACCTAGTCATTGGAATTGAGTGTATTAATATTTTTAAATAACATATGAAAATATATATATGTTTCACAAATTTTTTATTTTTGTATTGATTTTAAATAATAATATGATACATTTAAAAGATTTTTTTTTTCAGAAAAGATAAATTTTTTCAAAAAGATGTATTGGTCATGCAAGGGACTCATGATTTAAAATTGATATTTATAACTTTTAAAAAATTATATTAAAGAAATTATTTTCTAAAAGAAGTATTCCATAAATATATTATAGTTATTTTTTGGTATTTTTCTAAGAATCTTTATCTTTTGAGGAATAGTAAACATTAATAAATTTTAATTGAAAAATGGATTTTCATTTATCTATTTTATATTATTAAATAATATTTTAATAGTTTTTAATGTAAAATTAGATTCATTTTATATCAATTTATCTAATTTAGGTAATTGGAATAAATTTATTATTGAATATAGATATAAAATAATCTACAACTTTTGAACAATTTCACTTTAAAAACTCACTTTCTCGTCATGTTTGTGAGATTAAATTTACAATAAAATTATCAAATTATATGAAATGAATTTTAAAAAATTTATTCCATAATTAGAATAAGAATATTTATAATTTCAAAAATCTTCAATAATTTCTCATTCTCAAATAAATATTGAATGAAATAAAAATTAATTACCCCTGTTAAGGTAAAAATAGATTTACATGGGGAGTCGAACTAGAATGATAAAAGTGAAAATGAAATAAATATTTCCTTTATGTTATTGAATAAGTTTATTTATAATTTTTTTAAAAAATTATCTGATATATGGATAATAATTTCGAATTTTTATTGAATATGATCTGTAAAATATGTTAAGTAAATAAAATTAAAAAAAAGATACATTTATTCCTTTTAATATATATAATGCTTTGGGGTATAGAAAAAACCGATGACTGGTTATATAAATTTTAATTTAAAATATAAATTATTATTATTTATTATAATAGTTTATTTTTATTTTTTATATGTGAAATAAATAATTAAAATTCATATGAAAAGCCAACATAGTAAAAATTTAATTAATAATAAAATGAATAAAAATGGTACAAAAATATTAAAAGAGAATTAAATTGAATGAGTTATTGTGTTCCTATAATTTATAGATTAATATATCATATTAATACGGAGATATAATAATATATTGGACCAACATCATTGAATTTAAAATTTCAAATTCATATTAAATTAATAATTTCACAATGGACTATTTTTTTATAACAACTGGTATTTTGTAAAATGATTGAAAATGAATTAGATTCATCTATTTTGCCATGTTATTTTTTAATATTAATAAAATTTAACAATTTTCAACTTATGTTGAAATTTTTATTTTAAATCGAATATATAAACCACTAAATATTATTTTTTTGTTAATGTAGTTATGGTTGAAGTGGTGATTCTTCATGTTAAATGAGTTATTTTAAAATTAATTTACGACACATATAAGTATTTTATTTTATAAATTTTATGTCATATTAATAATTAGTGGGTTAACATTTTATAATAATTTTCACTTTAGTATGATCAAAGTGTATAAATTACATACGTTAGAAAATAAGATACAATTGTGAAAACCCAAAATGGTAAAAAAGGGAAACTAGGATGTTATGGGAAAAAATCTTCAACATGTATTTTCTGTGTGATAGAGTTGTGTCTCAATTATCTCATCCCTTATTCCATTTAATTTTCCATTTTAGAGCCACTTTATGCAATACTTACGTCCTAATAGTGAATATTTTTGTGTATTTACAAGAATTCAACTCCTCCTCAACTATAAAAAAACTCACTACCCTCACTTCATCACATCTCTCAATGAATGTTTCTCATCTAGGACCTACACAAATAACAACCCTACTTCTGTCCACAAATACTAGAATAAGGTTTTTTTGTAATAAATATATCATTTTAGGATTTAGGGAAAATGTAAAGAGAATACCTGAAGAAGATGTAATGTTCTTAAAAAATCATATTAAATTCATTTTATTCTCCACATCCTCCCATTATTATTAAAATATGATGATATAATGTCCTCAATATCTTTCATATACCAAAATGTTATTAGAATAATTTAATTTGCATCAACTATATCAATATTAATCAAATGGGTTATGAAAACATCATTTGAGTGTACAGAAGACTACTACTTTAAGAATTGATATAATTCATTCTTCCATCACCACCTTTTAAGGTTTGGTAAAATAATAGATATAACGTATACATATGATATATATAAAAAAATTTATACCTATATATTCGTTACATAATATATATATATATATATATTTGTTACCTTACATCCCATAGAATATAAAATAATTTAACCCACATGTGCAAAGGAATACTACCTCCTGAAGCGATGTGAATTGTATTTAATTAATGCTATAAATAATAGTTGAAAAAGATAAATTTAATGATTATTTATGATATAAATGAAATTATTATAAAATTAATAAAAATATACATATTTTTTAAATAGAAAAATATATATATCATTTTCCTTCTGTTCGTTTCATTTACATATATACGATAACATCATTCATGTATAAGTAGACTACCCCCCTTTAAGTTGCGACATGACTCCCTTCTCCAAACCAAACCATGTGGATGATATATATAAGTATTACATATGATATAAAATATATTATAAGGGTTTTTTAATTTATTCTATTAATTACCAACTTTTCAAACTGATCATTAGAAAATAGAAATGTTAGTCATGCATATGTTAAACTTATTATCTTCATGAACGCAACATATATCATTTTTCATAACCATAATTCATGATTAGTAGTGAATGTAAAATTGATGAAAAAATTTTCCAATTATGTTATGATTATTATTTTTAATATGATATACCTATATAATTTATGCATGAATAGAATCTTTCACGATGAAACACGCATGATAAAACAATATAATTAACACCCAAAACAATAAAAACAAGGAACTATTATTAAAAAACTATGGATAAGATATAATAAAAGGATCATATATGATATTATTAATATTAATAAAAAATTTAATAATTAGATAACATGTTTTAATCGAATATTTTTCCTTAATATATGGTCATATAAAAGGGAGTCTAAGGAAAGTGATTTCTTAACTCAATTTATGTTCATTGAATTAAACATCAACTTCATGGATTTTGTCATTCTATGATGATATGTGTAATGAATTTAAATTTTATTATGTTTCATTTCAACTTTATTATTTTTATTTATATAATATATAAGAAATTTATTTATTTATTTTGTCTCAATTCAATGTTTTAATCCTGTTAAGGGTTTATCTCACAATCCTATTATAATCGAGTGTGTTTATTCTTGAATATCAGTTGAAATATATTACATGAACATTTAATAATAAAATCATTTAAATTCATTATCCTATGGTTATTCATGGTATTTCCATATAATAATACCATTTGAAACACTTTTGTACATAATATGTTTTTTAATTTTTTAAAGGAAAACCTAAATAATTTTTCTCTTCCATCAGAAATATATTTTCATACATAACCATGTTTTCTAAAAAAATTAATTTTTTACCATTTAAAAATTATTTCTCTAGGTTGTTGCATCTATTTTTAATATTTATGAAATATTTATAAATTATCCTTACATTTTTCATTAAAAACAACACCCATCTATATTTTTGAAAAAATTTGAATAATTTTTTATATCATTTTCTAATAACAGAATTTTGCTAACCTTTATAGTGTAAAAATGGAATTTTCTTTTTTGATTATTAAAATGTAAATAATTATATTCCATAATATTTTTCATTTAATTGATTCTTTATTATCTATATTTCCAGGTTATTTTTAATCAAATGTTTTAGAATGATATTTTAATTGAAAATGGACATTCAATATATTATAAAAAAATTCTTTCCCAAAGATTTTTTTTGAATATATTTGGATTGAATTTTCATTCACGAATTAAAAACACCATTATTCTTACTCCAATGGGTATATATTGTATTTATAACATCCTTATAATTTATATGGATTGTTTATGATAATTTTGACTAGGGAAAATATTAATATTTAGATCTTGAATCTATTTTTTTATTGGATCACATTCCCTTTAAATTTATGATTTCCTATGATCAATTGATGTTAATTTTATTCTAAATATCAATATTATTTATTATGGATATGATTAGTTTCTAAATCATTTACCATTTTAACATTTATTCCCACCTTGAATGGTATTTTATCATTTATTAAAATATTGATAAAGTTTTATGGATTAATCAATATAGATACATTAAAATAAAGAACATTATTAATGAAATAAATTGATTATTAGATATATGAGAAATAATTTGGGAATTTATGATACGGGATGAGGACCGGTTAATGAAATACCATCAACGCATCGATAGTCTCATGATAAAAATTACATTGAAAAATTCTTTGAATTTTTAAATATTTTGTTGAAGAGGTATTGGGAATTTTATTCATAGTATTATGTTGATACATCTTGTGAAAATTATTGATAGAAAAGGTGTCATATACTATGGAAGCATTTCATCTTAAGAAAGGGAATTTCCTTTCATATTATGTTCTCCTCTTCCATGATATTTCCACTAAGATATTATCATTAAATTCATATTACATCAAGTTCATTAATTAAATTGAATGTGTTTTCAGTTATCTAGCTTTATGTATTTATTTACCTTAATCTAGTTATTTAACTGTGAAATGACCACATTTATTAATCCTTCCATGTATATTATGATTTTTTAATCATGAAATATTTTTCTATTCATAATACATTCTATGAATTTGAGATTACCTAAATTGTTTACCCGTCTCATGAATCCATGAAGTATATTTTGTTTGATATGCATTGATTTTCTTAAGTGAATAATTATATTTTATAAAAAAAAATATGTTGTAATTTGGTTTATTAAAATCTAATGTAATACTCAAGTATGTATCCATGTTACCAAAAATTCCAAATTAATCTACCCTTGGGATGTGATTCTTGTATATTATTCCAACATAAATAATTATGATGCTACGTATATAATAATGGTGTTGGGGTCTATACATTTTTGGACAATGAAATCCTTCACATTATTCTCTCACTAATGGATATGAAGAGAAAAATATTATTAGTTATAAGTTTAAATTTTTTTAAATTATACTATTGTATGAAACATTTTATTATCATATATATATTTACGACATCTAATACTATGTTCATAATTTTTCATGTTACTCTATAGAACATAAATTATATAACAAATATAAATCATCATATTTTGTGGGACGGATATCGATATTTATTAATGCAAAAAATGAGGAATACAATAAAATTATCAATAGTTTCACTCGAAATGTTAATAGGATGGGTGTAATTTTAGAATAATTGGGCAATAGTGTTTTATAATTAAGTGTTCTTAGATCACTATAAAAGAAACACAATGATTAGAAAATATCAATTCATATATGATATTACAGAGAGATTTATGAAACCTAACTAAATAGAAAATATCTCCTTTAGGAAAATTCTCTATTCCATATTTATTTTTTGGATGCACCACCCAAATGAGACTATATTTAATAAGATTAAAAATAATGAAATTATATAATAATTTTTTTTAAAGAGGACATATCATTCTCATTATATATTTTTTAATTAGAATAGAATCAAAAAAATTTAAATATATTTCCAATAATGGTGGAATAAATAATATTCATTTCCATGAAATAAAGATCACATTCAATAGAAACATTGATTTTAAAATCAACTAAATTATATTTAAGTAAAAAATCATAATTAATCTAAATATCACAACATTAAATATAAATGTTTTTTAGATAAACAACAATAAGTATTTTCACTGAATATACTTACTACAATTGATGTTTGGTTGAAAATCTGAATTCAAACAATTTTTATTCCTCTAGAAAACTATCATAAAAAAGTTCATTCCCATAGCCTTTAAAATAACTATGATACATGCTATCTATAAAACAATTAAAAAATATATAATAAGATATATAAAAATATATCAAAATATTATCCTTATACGATTCTTAGTTTTTGATCTCAAATCGATGATATATATGTAAAACAAAGGGGAAACTTTTCAAGCTCAAATTATTAATTAATGCTAAAACATTATAATATAATTTTCTGGATTAAAAGATAAAACAATTCAAGCTTAAATATTTATGTTCATAAACTGTAATTAGTGTAAAAATAAATGATATGAAGAAAAATGCATAAATTGTATTATTGGTGATGAAATATAAATGATAGTATATCTCCTCATCGGAATCATTATCGAAGAGTATAATACATATTATATGAATAATTATTTTTGAGGAAGTGTTACTATGTTTTACATCTTGACTTTAATATAGATGAATTCTCTACCAAAAAGACCTTTTCTTTTTGAGTACATAACAGACCCATAATCTTATAGTTAATGACCCAACATAAACATCCATAAACTAATTAAATAACCACCTTTTATTATGTAAAAAAATTTATTAGGATTTTATTGTAGAAACTCTAGACATGGAATTTAATGTTAATGTCCTAACCACTATTATTTATTTGGTTAATAAGAACCTAGGTCACCCAATGTGTAACCATTAGAATTATTACCTTTTATGCATTAAAATACAACCCACATAACATTTGTAAGGGTTGTAACACCATGAACAACATAAAATACATGAATGAATTTATAGAGTAGATAATTACATGGAGTGGATGAATGAAAAATGATCCTAGTGAAAATTTGTAGATAAAAATGTTGGTCTCTAAAATAGGTATACAATATTCCATTAAAGATAAATTATATAAGGATAATGAGAAATTATAAAAGTTTGTATCAATTATTAATTTTATTTGGGAACAAATGAGGATGTCTTGTGAGTATAGAAAAATGGTTCATAGTATATCAATTATATCAATTAATTCTTTAACCACATTATGTATATGATACAAAAATCGATATATTATTATCATTAAATTAAAAAATACTTATGAAAAAATATATAACAAGAATAATTTCTAAATATATAACCATTATGAATAAAGAATATTATTAATAATAATGATTATTGAAAAAAATGATAGAAATAATACCCCTTGAAAATTACCTATAATCATGCATAAATAACATCCTTTTATTACCTATGAATTTCATAGTTAATTCATTAAACTATAATAATTACTATATGAAGTAGAGTTCAATTGTAGCTTCCTCGTTTTTTAACTTTCATTTTTGATGTGAAATCATATGATGAACATGATTTGTTCTATGAGGTGTTTCCCGTGTAATCCATGAATAGGGTAACTAAAACTCAATCAAATACGTTTCCACCATCAATCTACTTATCTTGTTATGTGATCCATGTTTACTATTAAGATAATGTGATCCCATCCTAATATCTGGATGAGATCACATAATTCATGAAACATGAATAATGTTTTAATAATGATAGAAAATTAACATAAAATCACCAATAAAATAGTAGAATCAATAAATATAGGGAATAATACCTCATCTACTGATCCATAGATCTGACCCATGCTCATATCAACATCCACTGAGTCCAAGAGTGACTATATCATCAATAAATACAATTAAATTAATAAGAAAAAAATTAAAACGAAAAATCATAAATCATCATAATAAATTAAAAAATTATTGGAAAACCTCAAAATGCCTAAAAATTGAGTAAAATGGTGTTTTCCACTCATGAAACACACCCAAAATTAATCCACATGAATTTTTGAAATTAAACACCCAAATTGAGGGCTAATTAATCCTAAAATTTCTATAAACAATAAAAAAATCCCTCATGAAACATACCACAAGTAAAACAACGAATTGTGGCATGAATATCTCTTCTGGAAATCTCCTCTACAGGACATATATGAACGCTCTATCAATTGTGATCATTTATCTATGCACTGAAAAAATTTCTTCAAATACCTTAACATGGTGAACAAAAATTAAATAATGTGAAGTAGGAGGAACACTAGAGATGTAAGAATATATAGAAAATCAAACCAACATGATGAAACCATACCAAACCACAACAATAAAAAAGTGACAAGATTGGGGATTTCTTGAGACTAGGGTCATAATTCAATTAATCATTTGATCAAGAGGCATGGAAGGGTAGCTCGATCATGAAGATGGGAATCACCATCTAATGCACCAAATGGAAGATGAATACCTAATGAAGTGAATGGAGGAGGTAATAATTCACATATTTTAGAGGAACATCAACTGGATGATTTTCTAAGTGATGGGGGATCCACAAAGGAGAACCCATCGATGATCCGGTAAGGGAGAATTCTATTGGGAGATGATCAGCAAATGATAAAGGTTTCTAGAGATTTATTCAGTGATTGGGTGATTAATAGAGGAATGTATTGAGGGAAGATAAAAACTAGCAGAATATATTTCCATATGGGAAGATATGACTATTTGTATATATAATCTAATTCCACCATTTTTAAATCACCATAGTTATATCTTAACATATAGTCACAGAAAAACTATACAATAGTTATAGGTCTGTGGCTATAGGTCATTTTTTTAGTATTGTAATCACTTCCCCAAATTCTAAAGTAGTTTTTTCAATATAATATATAACTAGTTATATAAATATTCCAAAGAAACCATATAGAATGGGCCATATTGAGTTTAATTAATTGAAGAAGTAAATCCTTTAGATTCTAGGTAATGGATTTATTCATCCATGTCATTCACTATTTGGTGAAAATATTAATTTTCTTAATAATTAATATGGTTCAATTAAAATTTTCATTGATTACCAATAATATAAAATATTACTATTATGAAAGATTATCATATACCTCGTATCAATGATATTTTTTTTATCAATTATATATATAACTATATTAAATAAAGATTTACTATTGATCAAGACATTATAAACTATGAATAAAGACGTAGAATATACCCATGATAGCCTTATATATGAGTTATAGTCATTAAATATTTATATGAATGACTTGAATACTTATGAATGATCCTAATAAATTCATAGAGTTAATTAATCGAGTCTTTATATATCACTTTGAACGGTTTTTGTTAGTCTTTATCAATAATTTTTTTATATATTCCAATATAATGGATGTTCATGAATATTAATTGAAAATAGTGTTTTAGAGCCTAATTGTTTTTCCAAATTAACAATGTGTGAATTTTAGATTTTGTAAGATTAATTCATAGGTCATATATATCTAAGTGAGGATATAATACAATATCATTCAAATATGGTTGTTATTAATAAATGTTATAACCCAACCAATGTATCTAAAATCTCTATATATTTTAGGTTGGACAGATACCATTTCCACTTCAGGGAGATTTATCTGGATTATATAATCAACATACCAGATATTCTTGAAATTGGTTAATGTTTTAATAGATATATGAATGTGAATATAGTTTAAACTTCTTGAATAGAATGTTAGTACCACACCGTTACATACACTACCCTACAGTAGAGAAGGTTTTATGACCTATATTGATGCATCAAAGAAATGAATCAATTGTTTCCTAATGTATAATGATATATTAAAATATTATACCTCATTAAAAATTTTTCTTAATTAAAAAATTACGCAACAAATTATTTTGAGCTAGAAACACCAAAATCTTCTTGGAAAATATCAAGGCATTATATATATTGAGAAATGTGAGATATATATTATAATACTACATTAATGATGTATATATTTAAATATATATATTTCAATATTTTGTAGAGAATAAGAATGTTGTTAATCAAATATTATGATTTCTCACTACACTATGATCTTATGGATGTGAAGAAGGTGGTTGATGGTCTGATTTAGAAATACCACACATGTTTTCAATGTTAAGGACTGAAAGAGACCAAATATTTCTAGATATATAGAAGATATATCTAGAAATTATGTTGAAAGGTTAATTATATTGTATTTATAATATGAATATTAATCCATTCATCCATGGGATGATTATGAATTTGTATAAGGAATATGTGGAATTATAGGAGAAGATGAGGAATCTTCTTAAGTTAACCCATTAAAATGATTTAATGAAAGGGTTCAATAAAAAATTATGTATCCCATTAATAAAATACATGAAAAATTTTATTTTAGGTTATTCATATATGTAACACCCAAAGTTTTTATGAATTATAGTTTTGAATAATTATATCTTTCTTGATAACACATGTTATACAGAACACTATTTTTTAACAACACACAATATACACTTAATATTATTATTTAGACATTAAAGTTTTATAGTATAAATAAAAATTTGGGGTATGAATAGGGATAAACACATTTTAATAATTAATTAATTTTTTTAATATAATGAAAACATATTGATAAAATAATACTAAATTTTAAATAAAATATTTAATTGTTTTGGAAAAACTATTTTCTCAAAAGAAGTATTCTGTTTTTTTTGAAAAAAATAAAAATAGTACATTATACCAAATTTATAATTTTTTTTAGAAAACTATAATTTATTTTTCAAATATTTTTTTCAAAATTATATTTGAGTTAATTTTCAATAATTTTCCACAAATTTTAATTTTTTTATTAACTCAAAAAAACATTTCTTATTAATAGATTAAATTTCAATTAATATATTTAAATAATAAATGTTAATTTATCAATCTTTATAATGTAAAATTATATCAATTATATATTAATTAATCCAATTTAGGTCATTGGAATAAATTTCATAATGAATTTTGATATTAATCCATTCCAAAAAAGTGTGAATTTTCACTTTGAAGAAACTACTTTTCATTGCATCTGCATGTGCAATAATAATTTTAATATAGAAAAAAAATATTATTTTAATACATAAAAATGTATTAAGATTTTATAATACATCAATTAAATATTATATAATATTTTCAACTTAATTTTTTATAAAATTATTATTTTAAAAGGAAAAAATTTATTTCTGTTGTTAAGGTTAACATAGGTTTTTTGGGGATTAAGCTAGTTAATAATGATTAAAATAACCTAAAATATTGTAAAAATCCCATTTTATTGAAATATTTAGTCATTATATCATATAAGGATTGATTATAGGCCTTTTGGGATCCATTAATCATGTTTAAAATGGATGCACACTACTTTCATTTCAAAAATTAAAAGTGTGACCTTTCCCCCACATAAAAATGGACACCCCTATCCAATCCAATTCACACATCAAAAACCCTTTGGTCAAACTAATATATAAAAAACTATTCAATAAATATATCCACAAGTCCCAGATCAATTCTTTTTATCAACCTCTTCTAATAAGCCTTTGGTTGTAAACTTAAAGGGGTTCTCCGAAAAAAAGGTATTGTCCTTAACTATGAGTTTTCATTTTATTTATTCCTCAAGCCTATTGAAATGATATTTATCTAGGAATATAAAATAAAATATGTATCCAAATTATTATGAGATTTTAATATTTTAATTTCATTTTTAAATATATCTTCTCTTCTATTAACTGGGAAATTAAAGTTTCAATCATGTGTATGACAGACTTCTGCCACAGAAACCAATGAAAATAATTTTCCATCACCAACTATCATAGATGGATTTAATGATGAATTTAGAATATTTATATGATATTTATTATAAAATTATAATTTTTTATTATAATTCCACATATATATCTTTCATTCTAAACCTTGTGAATGTGATAATGTTACTTATGTGTATGACGGACTACCGGTCCATGAATAAATTTGATTATTTTTGCATGTACAAAATACATGGACGGTAATAAAGATATATTTTATTAATATATGTGATATATATTGTATCATAATTATTATTTATTGTTCAAATATTTTTTAATTTCCTTTTATTCTATATTTTTAATTGCCACACCATATTCATTAATAATGTATTTTATTTTCACACTCAAACATTTATGGATTATACTAAATAAATATATAATGAATATATATATATATATATTATAATTATATAATTCTTAAAATTATTTATGTGACCTTAAAATTATTGATGTTAAAGACATAAAAATATCAAACAAATACATATATAGAAATCAAAACAGTTATTACCTAAAACAATATTTTAATATGGAAATTGATTAGAAACATGTTATAATAGTTTGTGAGTAATTATTATATGGTTTGATATATATATATATATAATTTAATTTCAATATTTTCTAATAATATATTTTTAATATACCAATATTTATCAAACAGGTTGTTCGAATGAGCCTGAAAGAATTTGATTCATAAGGTATGATATTTTCATCTCACTTTTTTAGGACACATTCCATATTCACCACAATTTTGTTTAGGCCATGTGTATACATCACAAGAATTTAATATATGAGTATACCTCATAATTAATCCATTTATATTCTATCTTTTATTGAGATTATGATTCAAATGATACTAATGTGGTAAAGGTTTTATGTTACAATCACATTGTTTATTGATATTATTTAAGATTTTGTTTTAGCATGTCATGAACCACCCAAGGTACCCTGGTAACCCAATAACCGAGTAGTCCCTAACATAGCCCGAAGGGTATTCTCGATCCCCACAAGTCGGCGACTAGCACCTCGCATCAGATAACATACAAGTGGGAACGATTTTTCCCCAAGAATGCTGAATCAAAATAAATCAAAGAAACATGCATAATAAAAGAAAATCCACTGGGTGTCATGTACCAAAATACCACAAGGAATAAAAAGAAAAAATTCCTTCATCCCAAGTACTAAAATGGAAAAACAACCCCACGGACCCTAAGGACACAACTCAATAAGACCAAATCCCAACAACTGAATCCACCTAAAAGAGATCCATTCCAATTACTCGAACCTAGAAGAAGAAACTCTAAAAACACCCAAAAGAAAAAATAGGTTATGAGACTATTCCCAGTAGGATACCACCAAAGATTCCATAATATATTCCAAATATATATAATTCAAAGAAAAATTTTCAATTTTAATATAAATAGGATTGGAAATTCAAAACCATATTTAAAAAGAACAAGCTATACATTTTCAAATGATGGAACTAAATATTTTAAGCAATGATTTTTCAAATGATGAAATATTTATAAAACAATGGATTATGTAAAACACTTATAAAAAATAGTTTATATAAATTCATAAGTCATGTAAACAGTTCGAAAATACATTGTCATGAATTTATGTCTAAAATATAAATAAACAAGGTAGAAACATGGTCATAATTTAAAAGTTACAATAGTATTGACCATGAATAGGATTCTTCACACTCTATCTGAACTAAAAAAAATGTGCATACACACATCCCTATGACACTGTCCAAAGAAGACTCGTCACCAACCCGTCAGGGATGTGACCCGCCAAAATTATGTTTTAGAACGTTATCCTACCATAGAGTGTATCCAAATACCTATGCAACTAACTATGGCATTAATGGTATCTTACATGATGGGTGAACTATTTTAAGGCTACATAAAAATACGATCAATCCCATTTATCCATTCCAAAAGAGTAATTTTTTTTTCATTTAAAACCAAATAAGTTTTTATTCGAAAACATATTTTTTACTCAACATAAAACCACTGGATTTATATCAAATCAATTAATGCCATTTCCTTTAGTTTGAAATCCATTAAAAACAAATTTTTTCATTAAAAAATATATTTTCACAATAAAATTCAACAATTTAATTGAAATCATTTGCATCAAATCCTAAATTTTAAATAAAATATTTAAATCATCCAATTCCCAAAAACACACCCAATTCAATGTAATTAGGGTTTTTATATATTTTCATGCCAAAACAATTTCAAATACATCAATTCACTATAACCATATTTTTATCACTTTAATTGAATGAAAATTTGAGAAATTTAATTTAAATCCAAAATTGAAATAAATTAAGAAATACATGGATAGTCAATTTGTCTAATCAAAATAAAACCACCTACCTCACATTTATTGATATCAACAACAAAGGTAAACCACCATGTGTTGTTCAATACACCTTCTCGTGGCCTTATTATTTAAAACGACGACAGACCAATGGTAGATGTTCATCAAGGGTTTCTAGAGAAAAAAAAATTATTTTATTTCAAAAAGAGCTAAAATTTCACGTGATATGATATATTCAATCTCCTAAATAATATTAAAATTATTTATTAAAATATTATATCTGATGATAACTTCTCTCTCCTCAATAATTTTAAAATTATCATTTTGATTATCACATTCAATGATACTTCCAAAATCATTCATAAAATTACAAATTATCATTTTATGTCAAATCATATGATCATAATATTTTATTCAGAATAATTATAAACCACATTTGATATTATAAATAAAATGATAATACATGTGGTATTCTTTTAAAATTATTGAAATATAATTTATGAAATTGTCTTTTAAGAATTTATTTAAATAATTATCATTAGGAAATATTATGATTATCTAATGATTATTAATTGTAATTATAATTTGATAATTATTTATAATTATCCTTTCAAAAGAAGAAGAAATTATCATTTGTCAATTCTTCATAATTTCTGTTCGAAAATTTAAAATAACTACTTATTGTTAAATTTAATAAAATTATCCAAGATAATGATTTTTTAAACAAATACACTTTGATAAACTTGGATAAAAATCATTTTATAATTTAATTTATGATTATATTTTTATAATGCAATTAAAAATATCATATGATAATATTTGAATTATCATTTTTACATGAATCAATTTTTTTCTTAAATCGGGAATTTTGAAAAGAGAGAAGAAGAAAAAACAAAATAAGAATAATAATAGGTGACCTAGATGTTTCACACAAGTAGAATGGGGAGATAAATATTTCAAACCAACGTTAATCCATATATTCAATACTACTTTAATTGTGTGAATCAGGGTTTAGGAACACTCATATTATGAAAAACACAACCCATGATTAAAACTTGGTTGTTCGACTAATAGAAAAACCATCAACCATCAGTTTTCATCAAAATTTAAGAACAACAAATTATTTTGTGTTTAATCGCCAATAATGTGTTTTAAATCACCCCATTAATACATATCTAATTTAAAACAGTTAGAAAATGGGTTATAAATTTATTTTTTACAACCTCTAGGCATTAAAATTTTTGGAAAAACATTGATAGAGAATCTGAATATAATAATTTAACAGAATATTTTATTAAAATTAATTATTTAAAATTTAAAAAAAATAAAGAACCCCAAACGGCCGCTGTACATAGATGTTATGAACCTTAACGTATAATAACCCTATTTCGTAAACAATGGTGATCTCATATTTCTCCAATGATGAACGGTTTGATGGATATTTTAGATTTATTAATTAAAAATTGGAATAAATAATTATTTGAAATAAAATGTATTATTTTTGTGAGTGAGAAGTCCAACAAATTGATTCTTATACCCCGTCTTGGGTAAAACCCAAAATCCGGGCCCATCGTTGGACTTATATTTCCTATCTGTTGCACTGTTTGGTAGAAAACTAATTATTTTTAGTAACTAATATATTAAATATTATATAATAACTATAACTCTCAAGTGAGGTTTCCTAATGTCTGTAACCTTTGAATGTTATATCCCTCTTTGGGTAAAAACCATATTTTGGACATAACAGTTGTCTCAAATTTCTCATTTGACACACCATTTTGGAGTTATTCAATTATTATGAATAACATGCCCTTGCTTAATATAATATATTTAATATTTTTATTCTGTCTTCCTCGATACTTTGAAGACATCGTAAACTCATAATTACACATAGTTTAACTCTGAAAATAGTTAACTGAATATTATAGATTGTTAAATGGGTGGTTTTACCATTCAGCAACATGTTTAACAAAAAAACAACATTTCATTGATAAACCATTTTTTCCCAATTAAGATAATAATAATTTAATATAAGAAGGTTTAGGAACACCTGAAAAAGTAATAGTATGTTACATAACTGATAATAAATTATGATATATATCTCAATAAACTCATGAAAACTATTATCCTATAATTTGGTCATGAAAAAACAAGTTTTCTTTTCAGTTTCCTCCCTCTATATACAAACAAATATGAATATTTTTAATATCGAGAAATAATATTTTTCTAATTACTTAGTTTAATATCCATTCTCTTCCATGTGAATGTTTTCTAAAATTTTTTTTTGAATGTTTTAAATTTTCAAAATTGATATTCTGATGAAATTATCACCCATGTTAACTCTTTTAAAAACTATTTTTAAAAGAATGTTATTTTCATTATATGAATAAGGAACTTTTGGTTTTTATAATAAAAATGTGAAAGGAATGATTAATTAATTGTGTATAGATTGAACAATTATTTAGATATCATGAAATATCAATCACTTAAATCATACATTTCATGTTTCAATGGTTATTTGAAAATAAAATATTATCAATAACATATGGATTATTTTTAGAATTTAAATAAAATTTTCATAGTGGAAAGGTTATATTCGTCAATTGATGTTACAAGTGATCTTAAAAATTAATTTTTTATTTAATATGTCATTATTTAATATTTTTTATGATTTAATGAGGATATGTTCCATTGATACCATCCTTAGTTTTTCTTTGGATGGTTCATATTAACGATGGCATTATTTTTCCGAAATGTGTTTCTTTTCAATTGGATATGTTATGATGGAATGTCTATGAGAACCATTTACCATCTCTGGGGTAAGATATTAAGAATGTTTTATAAATCTTGTGGAATTCAAATGTATAGATTTTCAGGGTGAGTCATATTTCTCCCATCATTGAATTAATTAACAAATAATGTTATTTTGGAAAAAATGTACTAGGATTGTTTTCAAAATATCAAAAGAGGGTACAAATGAGTTTATCCCAATCCCAAAATATGTAACATAAGAGGAAATATAAACATTGAAAGAGGGTATAAGGGAGGTTATCCCAAGAACAAATTAGATACATAGGTGGTATGATAAGGCCTAACATATTACAAATGTATTGGAAGGTATCCTTGAAATAATATTTCCTATTACTTTGTGTATGCCACAAATAAATGTCTTTTGCCAATGTCATACTCCCATGAAACATGATATTTTATATTATTGTGATTCAAATCTTATGAAATCAATCATTTATTCCATGAATCATGTTTATGATCTATGAATATAGGTAATGGTCATCCTATTTTATTATATTGTTCTAATAACCTTACTTTCATGTTATGTTTCAATCTCCATTGTTTACCCTTACTAAGAATAAAATATAAACATTTTTAATGTTTTAATGACCTAGGATATGAAAAAAGTCATTATGTATGATATTTAATTTAAATGTTCTAGTTATGAAGAATTTAGTGGGAAATTATGTAGTTAAAAAATAAACCAGTTTCTTAAGTGTCCAATTTTCCAAAGGAACTAGGTGAAAAGAATATACGAATGGATCATTATGTTATGTAATTAATAATTCTCAATTTAAATGAAATATTTATATATGAAATCCTTTGGACTCTATAACATATTTAATCATTATCATTTTATCTATGTTGTGAAAATATATATAGATATATAATAGAGTATTTATTTTGGTCTAAAAACAAGAGAAATATTTCTGAGTTTGTATCTAAATTCTAGATATGTGAGGTAGTTAATGTGGTGATACTACATTATAATGGATGTTACATCCATTACCATATCAGAATAGAAATTAGAAAACATTACAATTGTTTTTATTATCAAACTTCCAAAAACATCAAATGGGAATAATGTTACAAGGGTTGTAGAGATCATGTTACAATGTTTCTACACTAAATTTAAATGAGATAAGATTTACCTCATGGTAAAAATTCTAGAATATACATTATCGAGGTGGTGAGGTTGAATGGAGTACCACTATTTGTTGTATCTAATCAGGAGCAGAGGAAAAAATTAAATATATTGAAAAATATTAAATGATTTTTGTATATAGAGTTATGTTTCTGTGTTGATTATTATAATAAAACATATATTCACTCTAATAGAATATTTTAAACCCTATTGTATATGTTGAGATATTTTTCAATTGATTTCAAATGTGTTTGGGATCAACACAATCCTGTGGTCATGTTTTCATAGAATAATATATTTGACCCTCAAATTTAAAAGGATCCTTTTGATTCCTTCTATATAAAAAAGAACAAAAATACATCATTAAGGGATTATGTTATTGAAATAATGCTATTTTTACCTGTGATGGAAGATTAAATAATATAGATTGTTCGATCCATTCAACAGAACATCATGGAAAGCTCGAGATGTTATGAATATTATATGTAAAATCTTAAGCATGATATTTAATTTGATGTTTGTGAGAAGTTTTTTTGTGATATTATCAATGAAATAATGTTATGAGATTTGAAGTGAATGGAATCCTAAAAAATATGTACATTTCTCACTTAGAATTTCTAGATCGCTTTAGGATGGTATCTTTTCACCTATTGTTTTCACTGAATCTCTCTCAATTTCATGAGGTGTTCTATATACAATTATTAACAATTTGCATTCTTTATTCTTTAGTTTTACTAAAGTCATAATATTTACCACTAGTTCATAATCATTCTTATGAATAATAACCAGTATAAGAATTTTATTGTAGAAACAAAGTGTTATAGGACAAAACTACATACATGTTTATAGTTTTATAGAGAACTCTAAAATTTAGTAAAGATACATAGGAACATGAGGAAGCAATGAAATAGAGATATCCATATTTCTAACAAGTGTGATGTAAGTTTTATGGGAAAAATAATTTTAAGTGGTGTATAATGTAACTCCATAATACTTGATTATATATTTTTTCTTCAAATGAAATTCTTTTCAACAACATGTAATACACACAACCACATTTTTAAATAAGCTATAATGTAGTTTAAAATTATAACATATCCATTAAATTAGTTATATAAATTATATTAAATAATTTATGAAAACATTATATTTAATAAAATTTAAAAATAAATTCTTTTATTATCAAATAATTAATAAAATGGAAACATTTTGAATTAAAATATTTGTTTTTCTAGAAAAAATGTTTTATTTCACAGAATGTATTTTCTATCATAATAATTAAATTAATCACTATTGTTGAATAAATTTTATGAAAATTAAATATTATATATTCATTAAAATATTTATAAAATCATTTAATATTTCTAATATGCATGGAATTAGAATAAAAAAATATTATACTAAAAATGTAATTTATTTAAAACCATATTTTTTATTTTCAAAACTTATTTTAAAATTAATTTCCTCCACCTATATGTAATAAATAAAAGGGAATTTATTGAACACTAGTAATCTGGACAAAATTGTTTTTTAAAATTGGAACCATTTATTTTAAATCATTATGAATAGTAACTATGGTTAAATTTACCACCTCTATAATGGGTAAATCATGTAAATATTTATTAAAATATGTATTAAGGTCACCATTTTGCATAAAAACCAAGTTGTAATAATATAATTGGATCCCCATCACCATATATTTTAATTTTAATTATTTAATGGATGTTTTTTAATAGAGATGAACTTTGTAATTTAATATTTAAGTAAAATACAAATTTTCAATCTCTTACATTAAAATACATACTACGTGTTCACAAAGATTAAAAATGATTATTTACAAACAATTATAAATTATTATTTAGAAAATAATAAATTATTTTCCAATTTTTAGTTCATTTATAATTTATATTTATTATATAATTACCTTAAAATATTACGCATCATTGGCGTAATATTAATTCAATTAATCGAAAAATAAAATGAAATGTTTCAACATATTTAAAGTAATAAAATTTTGGTTAGTTATTATGAGTCATGAATTTTATCGATAAATAAATCATATTATTTATTCATTAAAATATTAATAATTTAATTAATTTGTTTTACTGATGTATTCTATGTCAAATAAAATGAGTAGTGTCAAAAATTAAAATAATGATACATTATGATATTAATATTTTATTATGTTATATAAAATTCCAAAAAATAATAAAATTTTCCAAGAGTTAAATTATATGTTATAATATTTAATAAATTTTCCATTTATAATTAAAATTTATTTATATACATAAAATTATAACCCCTTACGTGTCAAAAATACATTACTTTAGTTAATGTTAAAATAGGTTGTTTAAGGGGTTAAACCAAACGATAAAGTTTAAAATACAACCTATACTTGTCATAATTTTATTTTTTGGTCATATTTAAACCATATAAAAATATATATTTTAATATAAATATACACATAAAAAATAATAGTTGATAATGAATTAGTTATATTTTAAAATGTTTTGTAATTCTAAATATGTCATATCCCTCGTTTGTAAATTGAAACCCCTTAATTTTATTAGTTACACTTCGCTGAGAAACCAATCTTGAATAAAACATAACCATTTCGATTATAAGTATCATAATAAAGGTTTTATTGGTTCTGATATACTCGAAATATTAACCATGGTTTGATTAAAATGGGTCTAAATGAGGTCTCTCAAAAAAAGGTAAGCATCACCCCAAACATCTATTAATTTATATCTTATTTTAATTATTATAACTATGTTGTATTTATTATAATGTAATAAAATTATTATCCTAAATATTAATAAAATTATTATGATTATGAAACCCCATTTCCCTCCTCTTTTCCATTAAATTGAAACTAAATTTTTCACTCATGCATATGAACGACTTATCATCTTCATATAGAAATATAATTCATTTTTCATCACTATATTTTATTGATGGGAATTTAGATTTATGTATTTTTTATATATAATATTTATGAATTAATTTTTTTAATATTATATTATAATATCTACCTTCTAACATTCCAGCCCTTCAGGAAATAATAATGTTTATCTTGAGTACATGTGGACTACCACCTCCATGAAGCGATATGATCCGACATTCATTTCCATTTTAATTTTTTTAACGAGGATAATATTAATTAATAAATATAATATTTATGTTTTTATTAAAAAAATTAAAAGTAAATTATTATTTACTATTCTTATGTTCTATCTTTCAAAAGAGAAAACAACTTTCATGCTTACATACGACCTAACATCCCAAGGAATGGTAAAGATCATTTTTCAATATCTATACTTTTTCAATACAAAAAATAAATATTAAATGAATATATATATATATATGATATTTATTTCATGCATAACATCCTATATATTATCACAACCTAATAAAATTGAAATGTCCAAAACTACTATACCAATACATACCTGAAAATGAAATATTTTATTAACCAAATCAAGGAATTTAACTAAGATTTATATATAAAATGTAATAAAATAAAAAAAATAAAATATATATGGTATTATATGTTTGATTATTATATCATAATATTAATATTAATAATATATATTTTATATTATATTTTTTTACACATATGTAAAAAATTTGAACTTATGTTTAGTGTTTATTTCCAATGTCAATAATATATGGGATTGTTTATGTTTATGTCTTCATTAGCATAATTAATTGAAATTTATATATCAAGACCAATATATTGTAATATAATTTAGTTATTTCTTTATATTAGAATATTTCCATTATTTTTCTTCACTTTATGGACTCAATATTCCATACTAATGTTTTATGGTAAATCGACCTTGTTTTTCTATTCAATCAAGACTAATTCTCGTCAATGAACGTATTTTCCATAAAATTTATAAAATAATGTTTATAATAATATAAAATGATATAAAAAATTAAATTTTAACCATATTATAATATTCAAAAAATTATTTAACTGGATTTTTTTCTCATTTTTGGAATGATGTTATTTTCGAACTTTTTAGTGGTGTGGAAGAGAAATGTTATTGTAACATATAATAAATGAACATAGTTTTATGACACCATGAACCCTTATTAAATTTAATCATAATTTAAAATTTTATAAGATCCATTTAAAAAATATTTTTATTTATAAATAATAATTTTTTAAAATTTATATAAATATATTCAATGTGAAAACTATTATTTTCCTCGTGATATTTTCCAGTAAAATTTTTAAAATATTTTCTTCCATTAAAATATCATATATTGAATATTATTATTTAATGATGTTATAATATTATTGTTTTATCCAAAAATTACTTTGGGATGAATTATGATATGATTGACAAGGGAAAGTATTGATATTTTTCCCGCTAATTCATCTAATAAGGATATTTATTTATTTTTAAGGCATGCTGACTTTGTTTGGTGGTTTTTTCAGGTGATTATTGCATCAAAATATATTTTTATGGGTGGGGAATTTAATTATATAGTCCCACTATAAATAAATATGTATCATGTGGAAAATATATTTGTTATTTTGTGTAGTATGTTATGATTTATGTAGATTCCTTGACATGGGTCCTTGGATATATGTTTAGATGTCTTGGAACAATGCCTGATGGTTTGTTTCAGATTTCTAGAATAATGAATTCTATAAATAGAAAAATATTTATTTGTTTTAATATGTTTATTTTAATAGTTTTTATATCTATTTTTAAGTTTAAAACTCATATGATTATTTATAAGGAATTATCAGATCATCACTTAATCCTTCAATATTACTTATTACTTATTTATCTTCTGTAGTATGAATTCCCTTACTGAGCATCTGAGAATATCCATTTCGTTTTTTTTATTTCCAATTTATTCAAATAAATTTTTTATGAAAAATATGGAACGATATTCAATATTTATTAAGGATGGTCCCAAAGAAAATATTATGTTATATTTTTTCATATTCAATGTGTGATGCAGGTATGTATCTAGTTTA
Source organism: Viscum album (assembly GCA_963277665.1). NCBI lineage: Eukaryota > Viridiplantae > Streptophyta > Magnoliopsida > Santalales > Viscaceae > Viscum > Viscum album. The sequence goes on along the minus strand of OY728125.1, from coordinate 642,434,514 downwards.
CCAAGACAATTATACTTTTCAGTTCATTAGGTTATGATTTCTATAATTTAGTAAGAATTTAATAAATAACCACTAACTCTTGGATACTTGTGTCTAGGTCTAAAAGTTTATAGGTGATGGAATTTAGTTTTAAAATATGAAGGGGAAATGAAATAAAAACCCATATATAGAGAAATGAACTGTTTTATATAAACATGAATTTTTAATCTTTCATTTCCTTATAAAAACTATAAAGTGTATGTTCATATATTTTATTGATTATATATTTATAAATTTAATTAACTCTATTATTCAATATTTATTTATTTAAATTATTATTATTTTAAAATAATTGGAATATGAAAATAGAATCATTAAAAAATGAATTTGTTATCCTTTTAATGATTTTATCTTTATTCATAATGATTATATGATATATTTATGAATTAAGATTTATAAATTAGCTAAAACATTCCTAATAATATCATTTTAATAGTGATATTTATTTTTTTACAAAATTATTCCTAACATGTAGAAACTATGTTTTAATTAAAATCAGTCTGTTAATAAATAAATATTTTATCAAAAAAAATTAATGATTAATTTTTCATAATTATTCGTTAAATTTTAATTTAAAAAATTATACATATATTTTATAGTGTGTTTAATATTATTTATACCCATAATTCCTAAATCAAGATTATAATGGTTTACTATATCATAGATTTATTTAGACACTCTGATGTGGGTAAAGAATTCTATTAAATAAATAATGTTTTTTCAAAGGATTACATATAAAATCATATAATGTTACATTATACACCACAAATAATTAATATCCCCACAACAATCAATCACTGTGATACAATAAAATAATGGTACATATGCTCCATAATGTCCTAAGTTTCCTATATATCTTCCATGAATTTCAGATTCCTCTAGAGAGCATTAACCATGTGAATTTTCTTATTATATAAAACATTTTATATATGATCAGATATTTCATTTAGTTTTTATTAATAAGAAAGCCCATGATCTAGTGGTAAAACCTCTATGTTCATTACAATTCAAATATATGGTATTTATATTCGTAAAATTGATATGTAGAACACATTGTAAAATTGATAGAGTTTCGGTAGAAGTGCCATGAAATAAGAAATTATCCCATATTAATCAAGAATAATGAATGAACAAATATACATAGGGCTAATCTCTACATTATTTCTGAATCTTAAAACCAATATACATTGAGATATTGAAGGTATTATTTTGTCCTCTACTTCAAAATCAAATTCTCATTAGTAATTGTTTTCATATCTATTTGGTCAACCACGAGCTTCATTAATGCGATTATGAATGGCTATAATATTTTCATCCATTTCCTTAGTTATTACAAGCCCCAATATCATTCATTCTCCATATTGACCCAATAATGTTGGAGTTATGTACTTCCATCCATAGAGGTCCTCATAAAGAGTCATATACATGTTCTGCTAAAATCATTTATTTTACGACTATTTAACAAGAAGAAGTTGTTGATCCAAAAACACATCGAAATCAAGTGACCATGATCATAGAATATTATCTTTTATTTAAATAATTTTCACTAACTAGACAAATATAATATTATAGTAGGAGATACCTAAATTTATCTCCCTATCTCTATGTTTCTAAAGACATATTTAGAACATGGATTTTATCCTGAGTTCATGATAAGATAAAATATAACACGTAATTCCATGAAACATTAACACCTACTTAATTTATATCCTAATAATATGATGAATATAAAAATATTATATGATATTAATGAAATTTGATGACATGAGATGGATTTGTACTATAACAAAAATAACATTATGGGTATCAAATGATTTGGTGAGCCCAAAAAAAAACCCATTGTGATATTTTCTATTTTCCATTGTGGTATTGGTAATGGTTGCAACATCCCCATATCATTTATTCTCTTATTCTTTACTTGATATCATAATAAATATTATGATACATATATTATAATATCCATATTTCTATTTTCCCAAATGAAAAATCGTTTTGATCTATAGACATCATCTTACATCCTAGATTAATATAGAGTTATGAACTATATAATAATTTAAATAGTTCATTATTCAAGTGTGGTGTTAATGATGAAGATACATGGTTACTAAAACTTATCATTTTATAAAATAATGTTTGACTCTTGACCATTTCCCAAATTTTTTATAGCTATATATCATTAATATTTTCTGAAGGTGTCCAATAAGAGTATTGTATCACTGAGAAGGGGAGAGGTGAACTAGGGATCCACTATTTATATTTTGTTCCCTTTCAATTGAAACAACATTTGCCTATAGTGACGGATTTAAATTCCATACTGAGAAAAAAATGAACACGCATCTGATAGAACACAAATATTTACCAGTTCCATAATTAATAAATAATATCAACATCCTTTGTATGGTTTAGAAGTGATCTAATATCATACGATCCACTAGAAATTAATACTTGGATTACAATGAATATGGTGTAGAATTTCACTCATGTATCATTATGAAACAATATAACTAGTTCATGTTCGCCTACTTAGTACAATAAGTTAATAAAATTGTTTTGTAACAACTCAAGTTACATTTTCCTATTTTCAATTAAACAAATGTATTCAAATTGTAATACCATAAATTAATTTATTACCTAGATTAATGGTAAGAACCACCTGGAATTTGTTACGAAACACTAGGTATGATCTTTTTTGAGTCTGATTCCTCTAAGTCTGATTCGTACAAAACAATACTCCAAGTCCAATTTTTTGATAGAATACAACATTGTAGAATAAAAACCACTTCAAATATAGAAGAAAAATATTCAATCCATATAAAATATGAATGAATCGGCACGACCTTTAAAAACTGATAGTCCGAATGGAATTGATCTTTTCTTATCTCTAGAAACCTGAGGACATATCTCTCATTCTATAGTAAACAGTGTGAGTGTCCACAAAGAAAAATGAACTTTTTGGACTTTTACAAGTGACTCAAAACAAGTTTAGGATAGAATCCAAAAATGTTTCTCACTCACAAAAATTCACCCACATTTGATTTTCATCTGAAATCTCTGAGAAATTATAACAATATCAATGCTTCTCAATTGTTCTCGAAACATCTAATATATTCATATCTTCTTTTCTAGAATCCTATTTGAAATTTTAATACGATTATAATTGATGATAAATACATGGTTACAATCATCTTATTCTAATTCATTCATGATAATTTCTTCAAAATGATAATTAATAATATACCAATAGATTTTGTTTGATAAAATGAACTTCTCCACTTAAGAGTCAATCGCCATTTTTAATAAAATTATCCCACTTGACAATCCATTCATCAATAACCAATTTATTTTTCTTTTCTCTTAACCCACTTGAGAAAATGCATCATCAAATTCAAAACATATTCTTGAATCAGTACTTCCTTCATGACTTTGAATGCATTGAGGATCACTTTAGCATCATCCCAATTCAATTGTTATGTATTGTAACATTCCATTCATCACTACTTATTTATTTTAATTTCAAATGAAGCATGATATTTTCATGAATAGAAATGATCTATACATGATTGTCCCGAATACAATCATTCTGGAAATTATCATTTGGGATATGATCAATTCTAGTTACGATCATACTAGTTACGATTTCTTGTTACGATTTGTTGGTATAATCATTACAATCCGAAAACAATGATATGACTAGATACCATACAATAAATTATAAATACTTTATCTACCCACATATGATAAAATCTGAAAATAATGATCTGTCCAGATACAATACAATCTAAAAATGATTCTTTTTTTATTTTTTTTAAAAAACAATCAGAATATTATTAATTTTTTATTATTTTGAAAAAACTATGAATATGATTATTTTCAAAACAAACCAATTTTTATCATAAAAATGAGATGTAATTTAGTTTCCACAAAACCAACCTTAATAATAAAAGAAAACTTTTGAAATGATCATCACCATCATCGTCAGTTTGTTCATAACATTCTCCCAATTTGGATTTTTTTCAACCATGTTTTACAAATCACTGAACTTTATAACCTCAAGAAATGGATAATATATAAAAAATTGTAAGCCTACATTGGATAACTCATTATAGGAAGTAATAATCATTAATATAAAAACCATGCACTAAAAAAAATGAAATATCCTCACAACCTTTTTAATTTCACATTAACCTTTTCATTCTTCCTAGAAAAAAAAATAAAATATTTTCCTACAATCACTCCAACAAATAGTAAGAATAGTTTAGACAAACAAAAAAATGATGAATTCACAGATATCCCACAAGTCTCTCTTTTATGTAATAGATTTATGAATCAAAACCATTCCCCCCTTGAAAAAACAATCCAAAGGTAAGATGATATTTGGGATAGATACACATACCTGAACCTTGAAGAGAAATAGGTTTAAAACCCATGTCTATCCTAATTTTTTAGAATGATTCCTTCCATAATGGTATTGTGAAAATATTAGCAACATGTTCTGATGTTGGAACATACTCCAGATTAAATTCATTCTTCTCTACATGCTCTATAATGAAATGATATTTGAAATCAATATGTTTTTAATAAGAATGATACACTAGATTTCTGGTGAGAGTGATTGTACTTTGATTGTCATAACCCAAGTGTAAGGGTAACATTACATCCACATGTAAATCATCTAATTTTTTTTCATTCTCATTAGTTGAATTGTGGATTGAGTAAAAAAAACATACTCAGCTTAATCTGTACTGAGATTCACTAAGTCTTGTTTCTTTTAATGACAACTAACAAAATTCTTTCCCTAAATGAATTCACCACCAGATGTGTATCTACTACCATAAATATTTCCTACCCAATATGCATCATAATACCAAAATAAATCAATACTATCTGAGCTGTAATACCAGATTCTGATTTTTTTGTGCCTCTAATGTATCTGAGGACTCTATTTTCAGAAATAAGATGTTATTATCTTGGTGCACTCTGCAATATTGCACAGAAGGTAACAAAAAAAACAATGTTCTGTATTTAGGTTGTAAAATACAATTAAAATCCAATCATATTTTGATACTCTTTTTGATCAAATTATTTTTCCTTATCCATAATTAGTTAGATTTTTTCTCACTGAAATGGGTGTGAAAATTGGTTTTGAATTTTTCCAGCCAATCATCTTGAAAAGTTATTTTTCATATTTTTCTGGGGAGACGAAAATGTATTTTTTTTATTATGCTAGATTTTTAACCCTAGAAAGTATTTCATTTATCCCAGCCTGATAATTTCAAATACCTTCTTCAATTATTCAGAAAAACATTCATAGCATCCGTCATTATTCTATGCAATGATAATATTATCATCAAAAACAGTTACAAAGAGGGAATACTCTTCATTTTCTATAATGTAATTATTTTTATCCACTCTTTATTAAAATTTATCTCTTTTGTATATGTATCCAATTTGGAATACCATTCCCTTATAGATTTATTTAGGCCATACATATCCTATATAAATCTTCACAGATATTCTTCATCTTTTCCAATAACAAAGCAACAAGGTTGTTAAATATAAACCTTTTCTTCAAGATCACCATTTAGAAATGAAGATTTAACATTCCTTTAGACGATCTTATCACCTTATTGTGAAGAAATAGAAATAATGATTGTAATTGTTTAAAATATTTCTACTGCAGCAAAGGTTTCATCAAAATCAATATGTTCAATCTTTGAGTACTCTTTGAAAACCAATCTTTATTTGTTTCTTACAACATCACCTACTTCATTCATCTTGTTTCAGAAAAACCATTTGGTGACAATGATGTTTTTATTGTCAGGATTGGGTACAAGTTCCCATGTATTGTTCTTTTCAATATGATCCAATTATTTATCCATATCTTGAACCCATTATAGATTCTCAAAATCAGCATTTACATCACTGAGTTCAACTTTTTGAATACAAAAAAGTATGTGTGATGGAATTGGATGTCCTTCTTATTTGAACCGTTTATTGTTAATAAACAATTATATTCATTGCATCCACATGTTTCCTCGTCCTTGGATAAGATTTTATATTGTCTTCCTCATCACTAGGAATATTTAACTCCATTATTTCAACTTTATTATGATTATAACCATTTGTATCCTTATCAAAATTATATTCATCAAATTGATCAACTTATTTGTCTTCATGGACATGTTTTTCTATCTCTAAGATTTCAATAAATATTAAATCAATTAAATCAATTAAATCAATAATTAATATTATTTATTTATTAACTCTTATATATCCAATTCATTCTGTAGAATAGCGCAGAATGTTCTTAGGCTGACCATTCTCCTCAATCTCACTATAGTTTCCACCTTTCTTATTTATAATACAAGGACTCCCAAAAACAATAAAGTTATTCAAAAATGGAGTTTCTCTATAATAAAATTCATAGGGATTAATACCTAATTGAGGCATATAGAAATGATGGTACTGAATATAAACAATATTACTCAGGGATTTCCTCTAAATGTAATGAGAAAGACTATGCTCATGTAACATGGTTCTTCCCATTTCCACCAGGCATCAATTCTTTCATTAAGAAACACCATTTTGTTATAGAGTGTATGGAGATCTTTAATCTTTCTGAATTGCATGATTATCAAGATAGTATTAAAATTATTCACTTCTGTATTCACCACTATTATGAGTTTTCAACTTCTTCATAGAATTCTCACATTCTTTCTCAGGTTTTCATCGTAAAAAATTTAACATTTTCAAAGAGTCTGATTTTTTTTTCATATAAATAACACAAGTAATACGAGTAAAATAATAAATGAATGTATTAATGAACTAATCTCCTTGTGTCGATTGTTTTATCATTGGCCAAAAAATATCATAATAGATCTTCTCGAGGATGTTTTTGAAAAAATATCAACATACTTATGCACAACATTTGTAATTATTTCTTTTTGGAAGATAATGAAACACCAATATATTCTTCTTGGAATATTAGGAATGTATCGAATAATGCCGCTTTTATATAACTTACTAAATTTTATTAGACACATATTTTCAAGACATTTATTCCATAACTTATTATCTTCAACCATAATACTTTAATAGGAGTTTTTTGAATCATCAACCTTAAACAAACTTCCTTTCGTACGTTGGCCGCTTATAACAATATTTACAACATCTTCACTCTTTTAAAAAATAAATCTTTCTTGCAGATAACCTTGTTACCCTCATCACAAAATTTTTAGAGACTTAGGAAGTTGTGTATTGTCCCATCAATAAATAATGTTTTCTTATATTTCTTCTTTTCATTTCAAAAAATGGCTGATCAACACCTTTGATTTTCAACAACTCATTATTTCCAAATGTTGTTGTGTCCTATTTATAATCATTCACATACTTCAACAATTTCATGTATTCTATCATATAAGAAGAACACCCATTATCGATTATCTAGTGTTGTTCTCCATTCACGGTTTTTAAAGAATTTTCAACGACAAGTGACTTTTCGTTATTCTTTTCACTCATCTCCTCAGTCTTTAAAGAGTTGAGAATCTTTTGTTGAGCCGATAACAAAACAATAAATCCTTTTGAAATGTGTCTAGGTATTTAACATATATCACAAATAGTTTCTATGTGTGGAAGCCTATTTTCAATAGTCCATTTTTTTTATATTTCTTCAATACAACCTGATCATTTTTCTTTATTTGAGGATATTGAATCCTCATTAGTCTCTTCCTTTCATAACATGTGGGATTATAGTAATGTTTTTGATTAAACTAAAACATGCTTTTTATTTTCCCAAATCCCACACAATACTAGCAATACCCATATAAATATTATTTTCTTATAAAACCTCCATACTAATTAGAATTGTTAATACACTTCTCAACCATCATATTTTCATTTTAAATTTCATTTTTTATCTTCTTTTCATCCTTGATAGGATCTGTAGTATTTGAATAATTTATGGATCAAGATAAAACGTTTTCGGATGCTTGATGTTATTTAACTTCTGATTTATTCAAATTTATCACATAAAAAACATTCTAAACATTTGTTTTTTCAAACATAGTTCCATTCTTCATCTGATCCTCTCGACAAGAATCTTTTTTATTGGATGAATTTCATTACTTTTCCTTTTTCTCCCTTCTTCTTCCACTATATTCATGTATTTCTTTCTTTAATATCACTATTCTCATATTTAATTCTTTGAGGAGAATTAGCTGCAACATGACTAACATTTCTACATGAAAAACATTTCAAGGGATGTTTCCCTTTGTATTTCCCTATACCTATTTTATCATTGTTAGAAAAAAGGATAGGATTTCATTGATATTTTCCACATACCTTATTTTCCGAATCCAAATCACCGTCTCCATCTTCAATAACAATCTTCTTTAACTTTTCTTTCCTCATAGCCTTGAAAGACATTTCTCTATCTACCATTTTTTCTCTTAATGGAATTCTATCTTCTCATTTAATAGTTGATAAGAGTTCTACATCAACTATTAAGAGATTATGATTCAATCTCACGGTCTTCCAATGAATAATCCTTTGCATAAAATTGTTTAGGTAGGAGTCTCAATATCTTTTCAACAACTATAGAGTATTTCATCTCTTCACCAAGACATATGTTAGTACTCACAATGTCATTCACCTTGGTAAATAATTCCCCAATAGATTAATGCTCACCCATCTTTAAATCATCATAATTCAATATCCATATTTATAACCTTTCCTTCTTCACTTTTGTATTGAGTTTGTATATATTTTTTAACTTATCCCATATACCTTTGGCTGCGGAAACACCTTTCACTCTCAAGAATTAACTTTCATAAAGTGATGAAAATATAAAATTCTTGTCCCTTCTATCATTCTCATGGATCTTATTATCAAATGGTGTATGTTAATAACGATCATCAATTGGAGGAAACCTAGATGTTGAAGCTTCAAGAACATCATAACGGATAGATATAAGATATGGAATCATTATATCTTTCCCTATATAACAGTTCTTTCCATCAGAGACCATAATTCCTTTAATGTTTATATAGTTCATGTTCTCCATCAACAAAGATTAGAAAAGGGAACCTCATCTCTGATACCACATGAAAGTGTTCATTTGGAGTATTGTATCAATGAGAGGGAGAGGGGGAGGGGGTGAATCAGTGATATTGTTTTTCTTTTATATTTCTTTTCAATGAAAAAATATTCACTTCATGTTAAGGATTTCAATTCCCTACTGAGAAACTAATCAACACACATCCAAAAGAACAAAAATATTTACTAGGTTAACTATTCATTAAGAATAATTATTCCTTAGGTATGGTTTAGAAATGATCCAATACCAAAAAATCCATTATAAAAAAATTCATGTATTACAACAAGTAGGATGTACCCTTTCACTCGTGTGACACTATGAAAAAATACAACTAGATCACGTGTGCCCTCTTAGTATAACAGGGTAATACAATTGTTTTGCTAAAACTCATATTACTTGTGCATCTTTTCAATTCAACAAATGTATTGAAATTTTAATACAATTAATCAATTACTTACCCATAAAATAAAAGGTTCGAACCATCTGGAATATGTTATAAAACATTATGAACACTCTATTCTGAGTCTGATTCCTCTATGTCTGATTCTTATTAAACATTACTCCCTATCTGAATTTCTGATAGAATACAATAGAGTATAATCAAAACAACTTTAATCCTGAAAACAATTTTCAAGTTGAATAGAATATGAATTAATCATCACCTCATAAGACAATTGTTAATCTGAATGGAATTAAACTCTTCTTATCTCTCAAAACCTAGAGCTTCTCACTCTTCTGTAGTGAATAGTGATATTATCCACAATAAAAAATTTACATTTTGGCTTTTTATAGGTTACCCAGAACTAGTTTAGGTGGGAACCTCATAATGTTTCTTTCTCACACAGATTCACCCACATATGAATTTCACCTGAAATCTCAAAGCAATTATGACTTCTTCAATACTTCTCGATTCTTCTCGAAACATCTATATTGTACATCTCTTCTTTTCTAGACTACCATTTCAAATGTCAATACAATTACAATTGATGAGAAATACGTGGGTTTGATCATCTGAATCTGATTCTTTCATGCTTATTTCTTCAAAACAATGATTGATACCATACTAATTGAATGTGTACGGAGAAATCCACTTCTCTACTTGAGATACAATCACTCTTTTAAATTAAAATCTCTCCCTTGAAAATTCATTCATCAATCACAACATTATTTTATTTTATCTTAACCCACATGAGATAACTATCATCATATTCAAAACCTGTACTTGAATCATGACTTCATTAATGTCTTTAAATGCATAAGGGATCAACTTTAGGATTATCTGAATTAAATTGGGAAGTATTGTAACTTTCTATTCATTCTTGTTTATTTATTTTCATCTTAACCGAAGCCTGATATTTTCTTAATATAAATGATCTGGATACGATAATCCTAAAAATGATCATAATGGATACAATCATTCTGGGAATGATCATTTTTTGTTACAATCAATCTGGTTACGATTTCAAGTTACGATTGATGGGTATGATCCCTACAATATGAAAACAATGATTTGCCTAGATATGATACAATACAATGTAAAACAATGATCTACCTAGATATGATTCAATCTGAAAACAACGACCTTTCCTAATGATATACAATATAGAAACATTGATCTACCCGAATATGATACAATTTGAAGAAAATGATCTGCTCGGATACAATAAAATTTGAAAATAATTATTTTCTATTTGTATTGAAAAAAATATGAAAAATATTCATTTATAATTGTTTTGAAAAATAATCTAAATTCAAATTTTAAAAAAAAAACAATTTTTTTCCAAAACAAAGTGAAGTGATTTCTTTTCTTCGAAACCAAACATGAAAAAATAAAAATCTTGTAACCATCATCACCTTCATCATCAGCTTGGTCCCAACTCTTATTCATTATTATTTGGATGGAAAGATGATTTAAAACTACTTTTTTCATGAAATGATTTATCCCCCACCATTATGTTTTTTATGTATATACATTAAAATTTTAAATATTAGATCTTTTGGAATAATCTTCATCGATATTAATAAATAATTGTTTCAACTAGTTATATATAGAACATTGTTCTCTTTTCGAAGATGGTAATGTATTAAGTATTTATTATCATTAATCAAATTCCAACCATCCACTAAGGTGAATATTTAACACATTCTTGGTTAATATATACATTAATTATTCATGATTAATTCATATGGAAAAATTTTATCTTTAAAGATAATGCATCCATATTTATATGAAAAAAATTCAAAGATAAGTGTGAATCATCAGTTGTGTTATTTTTACTCTAAACCTTTAATTATTATGTGGAACAACATATAACAATATAATTTTGTAAATGAACACATACTATGTCTTTATTTGATGTGCCACATTGAATCATAACCCCTTCACCACATGATGATAGTTTGAGAATAAATTTATTGAAAAACCATGTTTGTATTTCATAGAAATTTTCTTCAAATTCATCATTATAAAAAAACTCAAATCCATTTCATAGTTAATATGGTGAATGGATTAGATAGTCATGATAAATTCTTCACATACCATAAATAATATCCATAAAATCCAAAACAATATCATAGTCATCGATGTATGCCTATGATAATTTTCAAAAACATTTTTATTGGATGGATTCATTAATATAGACATTATTTAGATTATATGTCCAAAGAATGATACTTTTTGTATCCAAAATTCATACATCATAAAATATTCTTAAAACTTCTCTATTTATAGGTTCAGCAGTATATTCCTTAACGGATCATAACACTATTACTTTGTCTTAGATTTAAGAATATTATATTTCATAATGAATACCAAAAAATAATAGAGGTAATATATAAAGAATATATTAATTAAGTCCATGATGATAGCATGTGCAATAGTTATTCCAAATGGTATCATTATAAATTCTGTGTACATAACTCAAAAAATATAATATGTTTTTTATTTGTTTACATTTAAACCTCAATTGATATTATCCCAAATGAAGTTAAATCATTTATAAATATTTATAGCCTCACAATTGTTCCCGAAAAGACAAAATATGGGGTACATGACACATATTCTTGGTTATTATTTTTTATATTCATGATAATAATTGTAGATTCCCATCGATTCAACATTTTTTTTATAGAAAAAATAAAATCACCCCATGGTAACAGAGATTACAAAATAATTCACATATCTAGATTCCCTAAGAGTTGATTCTTCAATTTATGCAACTCTATTTAGTATTTTTAATATATATTTTATAATTTGATGTAGTATTTAGTATTAGTTCTCTAGAAAACTCAATATCATGAACCAAAATAGGAATATATAAATATTCTGGAATTTCAAAAAATTTACCCCATAAAATATGTATATATTCCATGTTTAGTTTATCCCAAACCATTTTAAATAAATACCCCCTTTTGATTGAAAAAAGGATACATATATTATATATAATTACCACGATAAGATCATATTTATACACACTCTAATAAATAATAACAGGTTGATTTATTATATCAAATGAGATTACCATTCTTCAAAAAATTAACAAGGATATATATAAAGAAATCCAAATCCATGACAACCAAAATAATAAAATTCAACTAGAGTATGTAAAAAAATATGGATAGGAAGAACCCTCCAATGAAATTGAATTGTTGTACAATCATTAACTTCCAATATGACCATCATAACCTTATAAGTCAACACTACTAATTAATAATCATATATTTTATGTGGTTATTTGGTTACATTTAAAAAATTATTATATACTCTAGAATGGGTAAATCCTAAATTCAATAAAAAATTATTGGTTCTTATATGGAGGGTAATTATACATTTAACAACTTCATTATCATAGAGCATTTTGAAAATATATATAACATGGAATTCCCCTTAATCCATATGCATTATAGGATAATGAAAAAAATCAATGTTATTAAACATTAGATATAAAAACTAGTTATCATAATAAACATACCCTATGAATTTAAAACATTATCACATGTGTTGTGAGATCTATGGAGCTTTCTCTCTATTAAAATCATTAACTAATGTCTTCCCACAACACAGAAATTCAATTTCTTTATAGCACACATTTCCACACATAAATCATTTTTTATACCCCTTAAGATATATTCTACAAGTTTCCTTCCATTCTTCATATATGAAGGATGTCTTATTATATTACCCCAAATGGGTTTTATTATTATAATTTATATGAAATTCCATCATTATTTTCAAGTTAAAAAAATGAGATTAATGGTTGAATCTGATCATAATTTATTCCAAAATATCAAATCAAACGATTTCATAATTTTTACTAAAACCTGTTATAGATAACACAATTTGGTAACTTTTTTAATGCACACATGAATTGATTATAATTCTTCTAAAATAGATGATATTACAAAAAGAATACATCATAAGTATTTTATAATTTTCTATAGAAGTACTACTTGGTTCATCTTCCTTCTACTTTAGAATAATAAATTTCTTCAATATTTTTATATGATTATTATTTTGAATGTAATTCTTGAAAAATAAACTTTTATACTCATTAAACTACAATGATTAAATTTCTTAATGTTGTATTCTATTCGTGATAAGAGTGTGTTGTGGATCTACTTTTATATCTAAGTAAAAAATAATCAAAATTGTAATTTCAGGCTCTAGAAATTGGAGAATGAAAATATTATTTTTAATTGTACTAAAAAATATAATTGTAATTAGTGGATGGATGTTTCCATATTATGGACTCAGTAAAACATTTCACCTTCCTTTTTTAATTTATAAAAATACATGATTCATATCATGAGAAATTTTTGTAAGCATAAAATGAATATTTTACATTACATATCCTAGAACATTCAATTTTTCAATAGGATAAACATTTCATTGTCTATTTAATTTAGCGTTAATGTGACCTTATTTAGTACTGGTCATTTACTATAAACAAAATATTTTTTTTAAGAAATAATAATAATCGAGTTAACCCATATAATTAGGTAAATCATTTATGAGTTGTTTTAATCCTGATACATTCTTTTCAATATATTAAACTGTAGGTTTAATCTATGTCATCTATGGGAATAAACTATTCAAATCATTCATAATGTTTCATGATGAAAAATTTAGTCGATAAAATATTATCCCCCATGACTGCCTAACAAGATGTATACTATTATTCCCATTAATCATTCCCTGATAATGGTTTATTTAATACACAATCTACCCCATTCAATGTTATTACCTCTTGGTGAATATGTTCTATAGCTCTAATCACTTTCAAGAATCTAGATAAATATATATTCTCTAGAAGAAAAACAAAACTTTCTTTTCTGTATCTTATGATGTTCTCATATACATAGGATTATCCTAATTTTTATTTCTAATTCTTTCTCATCTATGTTTCCAAAAATAATTAAATGTCCTTATGATATACAACAATGCAACATAATCATTAGATACACAAATATTACATCTTATTATATGATTATTAATTATATATGATTATGATCAATGTCACAATAATATATTTAGAGGGTCTTGGGAAGAGTGGATGGATAATAATGTGGTTCATAATTGTCTACATCATCTCACACTATGTTATTCACTACTGGAACCCGTCATGGAAAATTACACTTAAAACATTTTTTCATATCAAGGGGAAACGAAAACATAACAAATTATCGAATTAGATTCTTTGTAATGGTAATCAAGGGAAACATAAATAATTAATTAATTGTAAGACTAACATGATCGTGAAATTATGAGAACATTATAATATAATTTGAGATTCATAAAAAGAAATTTAAATATAACAAGCATATGTCATTGTATAAATCGTGAAAATTTTTAATACAAGAATTATAATGAAATCAATGAATGCAAGCCATGAAAAAAATAACCTTATCATATGATAATTACATAAAAGTGTTTATATATATTTTAAATATTCATAATATTATAAATCATATATCAAGGTGACCCACCAATAAACTCATCACATTTTAATCTTGGAACAACCACCAACATACCTACATTAGGCTTGGGATAACCACCCAAATACCATATTTTATAGTAGGTATAACCCAATATATACCCTTTGGTGTGATAAAAAATTTTATTACCTAATAAGATAGAGGTATATAACAAACCCACCTGTTACATAATCATAATCCAATCATATTCCTTCCATAAGATTTTGAAAAAAATTATCAATTCATTGTAGTTTATCCGATGTAATAGAAAATTGGTCTCAGAAATATTTCATCATCATTATCATAAAAAATAATATTAATGAATAATGATATTATAATAATTTCATAACTATAGTGAATCATAATTAATATTAATTGATGTTTTCATAGATGACGACTGCATTTAAAATAATAAAATAACATTTATTGTGAAAAAAATCATTCTCTGTTTGAAATTACATATTATAAATATACAATTAAATATTACGAAAGGAAAATATTTTTTTTGAAATGACCATCGATAAATTTTATGTATTATTCAAATAAAATAATTTTCATAACATAGGGAAAATTATTTCATTTATTTTATGTTAAAAAAATGTTCTCATCTTTAGAAAAATGTTCTTTTAGGAAAGAACAACTAATTTTCCAATATTTTTTTTAAAATTATTTAAAATTGTAATTAAAAATAATAGGGAAATAGTAAAACCATTACTAAATAGATATTAATTAATTACTGGATATGGAAGAAAACTATTCCCATGGAAATTGAAAACCAATACGAGTTTACCTTAAAAACATTATTCTTCATAATTGATTTCATAGTGAGTGGAAAATAATAAAAAATATTTCGTTTTAACAAAAATGGATAATAAAATAAATTTTATTTTATTAAGATAGAAAATATTACTTTATTATAAAAAATATAGGAATATAAAATCCTGACAAAGATGTTATTGTAACGTAAGACCCATACTAAAAGTATGACTTTTTCAATAATCACACTATCCTCCAGTATAATAAACTAAAACTTGTTATTTAGTTATATCAAAGCCATATTTATAATTTCAATTCCATATAGTTTAAATGAACAAAATTTCACAGACAATTTAGAAATGATTAGTTATGAACATTGTCATTTATATATGTCAGTTTTTTAGTTTTTTTGGGAATATTTTGGTTCAAAAATTCTAATACATGTATATTTATCATGGATTGATCATATCAAAAATTCTAATAATGATATAAGTAATATATATTAGGTATATACATATTTCTAACCATCCATTTAATGTATAATTTGGAAAATGAATTAAATTGTTATTATAGACAACACAATGTTCACACATAAGAATGATATTTTCATTTACTAATAAAAAGTAAAAAAGAAAGGTAAATAATATATTTAAAATTATAAATTAATAATTTTCACATTAATATCATACATATTTAATAAATCGTTTATTATATCCATGTATGTGAGGTGGTGATGGAAAATGAATCATATTACTATGTCGAGGGAATTTCATACTATTAAGAGGAAGTGAATACAACTTGTGCGAATTTCAATTAGACATCTTCTATATCCTGATATGAATTATTATACTAAATCCCATCAGTTTATAATGTTTTTATAAAACAATTACCAGAAACAAAGGAATATAGACTTTGTTGATACTTCTCCACAATTGATCAGCCCAAATTCTCAATTTGATATAGTTTTATTTAATTTTCTCAATCTGATGATGTTGGATCCGATTTTCTCAATAAAATGATGTTAGATCCTATCTCATATTTTATAATTACAATAATGATGTATTCTGGATCTGATCATCAAAATATGATAATTCTAGATCTCAGATCCAATTCTTTGAATATGATAATGCTAGATACTTAAACGGATTCTCTGAATATGATAATGTTGGATCCTGGATCCAATTCAATGTATACAACAATGATAGATCCAGGAACTGATTTTATGAGTATGATGATTCAATAAAATGTATTAATTCCAAATCTGTAAAACTCAAACATTCTCTAGAATTATCAATACAATTTTCTTTAATTAGATGATAACATTCACTTCAAAATCTCTAACACTCCACATTTTTCACATGTGTGAATGTTTCAAATAAATAGATGAACTAAGGAAGTACTTATAGAAAACTTAGATAACAATGGTAGTAAACCTGGAATCATTTCCCACTTCCTCAAATATCAAAATCTTTAAATATATCTCACATTTAAAACATCAACATTGACTTCTTCAACCCTACTTATATTTCTGTGAGATTTATGCAAAATTGAAATCAGCATTTGACCACTTCAAATATATATATCATTCTCATCACATTGTGATAAATTTCTTTCTCATCCCATTATGACCTTTTTCTTTATCATCTCATTAGAATCAGTTTCCTTTCGCATCTCATTACGATCTATTTCTTTATCATCTCATTATGGTAAATTTTTTCAGTAGCTCCTTACTTTCTATTTTGTTCTTATTATGATTTTCCCAGTATGAATATCCATGTATGAACATATTAGTATGAAAATATCAGTATGAAAATCAAAGTATGATTTTCACTGTTTGAAAATCACAGTATGAAAATCTAAGTACGAAAATCTGTGTACGAAAATCTCAGTATGAATTTTCCAATATGAATATATGAGAACAAAAATATTAGTACAATTTACCCAGTATTAAAATATCTATGTAAATATATGATTATAGAAATCTTGGTACAATTTTCTATTATGATAATCTCAGTACAAAAAAATGTGTACACAGATGTCAGTACGATGTTCCCAGTATGAAAATCCCAGTATGAAAAAATGAGAATAAAAATATCAATACGATTTTCTTCTTCATCAGGTTCAATAAAAAAAATTCTTTCTCAACTAATTATCATATATTTCCCATTATGATGGAAATAATGTTATAATGGAAATCTCATTTTTCAATAGGTATATTATTCAAACATATACACTCTTTAATAAATTTATTTTATCATGGATGTTTTCATGATTTGTGAGAACCTCTTGATTCGAAATGCATCATCTTATTTTCTTTAAAAAATATGAATATTTTCTAACTCATGGATTCAATTTCATCTTTAAAAACTCTTCATAATCTTCAACATTTACCCTTTCATTTTTAATATGATTAACTTTTTTTTCATAATGATGGAACTAAAAATAATAAATTATCTAATAAAAAACTTCATCTTACTTAGTTATTTTGTGTCCATATTATTTTAATATAAAAACCTCGGTCCAGAAATATTTGTTTGGAAAATATGATCACTATCATAGAATGGGTTTAATTCCTGATAAACAAAATAGTCCTCATAAAAATATTATTTGTCAAAAAATAAGAATTGTTTTAAAACAATTAAACCACAAAGGTTATTTAATCACCCCATTTGGATTTTTTGAAAACCCTTAATAAAAAAATTACAAACTACACCTATTTTGTAAACAAATCATGTTTTTGACTTTTAACAAAAAGTATCATTTCTCAAATGAGAGTGTTATGACACTACACTACTAGTTAAAGTAATGTTTTTAATCAATTCCATACCTCTGTGGAATGACTGTTTTGTAGCCATGTAATGATAAATATCCCCTCACTTTTTTTCTTTTCCTCTAATGTTTCTTTTTGTCTCCCTCATTCTATGATAACCAGAGTATTTAGATTCATTTAAGAAGACAAGTAAAAACTTCTTACAATGTATAATTTCTTACTTTGTCTCCCCATTTTTCAACATAATCCAATGCATGTTGGGGCTGCATCCTCATGAGAGATAGAAAGATAGGGGAGGAGGCTGAATAATAAATTGTAGCCTCAATTCCACAAACCATTCTCTCATCATTTCTTTTGTAAAGATACCAACAATATGATACTTTGTGGAAATTTATTCCAGAAAAACATCTATATCACCAATTCTATCTTTTATAATGTGAAATATTATATTAATTTTCTTTGATATTTAATATTGGACATGATTATTAGAAAGATCAATTATACATTAATTCTCATAATGTATCTTCAATGGTTTATAAAAATTTAATTTCTAATCATTGAATTAAGCCTTAGTCCACAACAATTTATTATAATGTTGAGTGGCTACAATATATTTGGATTTATCTAGATCAATTTTACTGATATTTGTTTATTCCTATCCCAAATCACAAAAATTCACCCAAGAAATATATTCATTTTAATTATGATTTACAATTTTTATAATCAAGAGCCTAATCGTAATCAGTATAACCAGGAAACATCATGTCATTGTTTATTTTGTATAACAGTCCATGTGATATTGAATATTTGACATATCTTAGAACAATTTCTTCTTCCAACATATGCGATTCTTTTGCTCTACTTTGATACCCAGAATAGAATGTTAGATCATAAACAAAATCAGGACTTGATTTTATATGGTAAAGGATACGTCCTACGGATTTCAAAATTTATTATGATTCACACTTTTTCAAGAATAATCATTTCTAAACAGTTTTTTAATTAAAATAGGAGTTTAATATTATTTATATAGTACCATCAAAATATTCATCAACAACACACTGTTATACATTTATTGGGATAAGAAAATGTTTTTTTTGAAGTTGTATGACAAGGAATAAGTTAATTATCCCAACAATGACATTTCTAATGTCTTCATAATTTATTCAAAAAATAATTTACAAAGATATTCTATATCCCCATAATAATTTATATTATCTATATAAATAATTTATATTATCTATATAAATAATTTATATTATCCATATAAATAATTTATATTAATGTTTTGATGTTAACATCTTTCAAAAACATGTTGGTATCAACTTTTCCTTTATAAAAATTCAAAATTATAAAAAAATCGAGCTTATAATACCATGTATATGGTGCTTCATTCAGCCCATTAAAATATTTATTCAATATGAAAACTTTGTTTTCATCTTCATAATGTATAAGACATCAATTTTGTTCAATTTAAACTTCTTCTTCAATATCACCATTTAGGAATCTAGCCTTTACATTAATCTAATAAACATTGAAATTTTGATGCTAGGACACTGAAAGAAACATTCTAATAGTTTTTAATCATTCCCCTAATGAAAGCTTTTCTTCCAAATCCACACATTACACTGATTCATAACCTTTATAAACAATCTTTTCTTTATTTCTTGACACTTCTCCATTACTATTTATATTTGTTTTCTATAAAACCACATTGTTTTAATTAAATTTTGATTTTCATTACATGAAACAAGTTCTTATGTCTCATCCCTTCAATTAGTTCCATTTAAGTTTTTCATAAAATACACCCACTCTTTGGGTTGATTAGATTCTTAAATTGATTCTAGGTTAGATTTGAGATAAGTGTAATCTAATTATCTAATATCAACATTCTTTTTGAGTTTGAGCCTTATGAATCCCAATAATGTGTTCAGATTCAACATATTTTTGTAAGGTAGGAAATTTCAACATTTCTTTCCCAGATTATATTTCTTCATTACATGATTCATATGAATCTTGATAAGAATGTTTTCAATTACATTTAACTTTTTTTGAAATTATCAAAATTTTCCTCCTCAAAATTCTAAACAACTTTTTTTAAAGAAATTTTATTTTCAATTACCTTCACATCATATGAGACAACACACTATTTTAAATGTTTTTTTAACATTTATAACTTGTTCCTTTTGGTGAATAAACCATAGAAATTATTTCCTAAACTTTCTCAACAACATTCCCAAATCCACATTTTTTATTTTGAGCCAACAATGTTATTAAAATACCTTGAAGTATTATGATGAATTTTTTTTATTATACCACATTTCATAAGGGGTAATGGTAGTTTTATATCTAAAAAAGTATCTATTTTCAACATGTAAATAAGTACACAGATCTTATATCTAATGGAATTTTAAATGTTTGTATTCAGATAACATACTTATTCCCATTTCCTCCAATATTACATAATTTTTTATGCTATACCATTTTATTGTTGAGCATAAGGATCCCTATACTTATGTTTGTTACAATGATTCTTATATACATTTTAAATGTATTTATCATGAGTTTATAACCATTATATATTATCATCTTCTTTATGGAAACCCCCATTTCTTTCATAACATCCTTTATAAGGAATTTGATCATTTCAATAGCCTCGTACATGTGATTCATATACACGATTTAATTCATGCAAGTGAAATCATCAATAAATGTGATAAAGAATAAATCTCCTTTTGTTGATTGTTGTGTCATCAATCCACATAAATCATAAATAATAAGCTCATGTGGTCTGGTAGATTGAATCTCATTTTTATTTTGACTTTTGTTAGTTATATTTCCTTTATATAATGTAATACAAACAACTTCTTCTACTCGTTTCTAATTGTGGGTAATTCTGAATAACATAAAATTTAAAAATTTTATTCACATTTCTTGTACAAGGTGGCCATGTCTTCAGTTCCACGAATTTCTTTCATCTTCATCACTCACGTAATAGGTGTTCCTAATTTATCCTATTTGAATGAGTTTCCTAATGGTCTTTCTTCTTCTAAAATGACTTTTCCATCATTCAAAATTATGTTAATAAAAAAAATATTTTATGAAAATAACTTCTTTTTCATCAGCATAATGTTTAATTATAGTATGTATGTTATGTTTAATTCTATAAATAAATAAAACTTCCTTAGTTTTCATCTCTTCAGCATCAATCTCATATGTTCTGATTCCTCTGATTTGTTAAGAACAACAATTACCAAATATATCTAATCATACATCATGACTATCAAAATGTTTCAAGATTTTTATATCACTTATCATATATGAATCGATACCACTATGAATTATCCATGGTTTGTTCCTTATACTTTAATTTAATGTTATTTAAAAAAATATATTTCCTTAACTTTCTGGATTTCATCATTCATTTCTTTTCTATCTTAATATATTAGTTCTAGTATGAGTTTCATGCATCATTCAGAATGATGATTAGCGTGATCACATATTCCAAAAAAATCTTCCAGAAATTCAAATTGATTCATTGTTGGTATATTTATAACATAGTGAGAATTAACTTTTTAAAAAATCTTTATGTTACGAATATTTCTCTTTATGGTTTCACTATTTCTTCCACTTTTCTAAATCTATATTATGGGAAAGAATTTGTTTTTCCAACAATTATAATCCATGTGCCCATATATTCCACAACACCAATAATTACCCTGAAATCTTTATTTTATATTAGAAAAAGAACATTCTCTAATTAAACTTATTTTAGGATGGTAACATCATTCAACTATATAAAAATGTGGACATGGACCATCATGTCTTTTGAGTGAATTTTCTACTTATATATGATAGGATTCTCATATCATTTTTCAATGAGTGCTTTACAAATCCTTTTTTATGGATCCTGAAGTATTAAAATAATCATATGAAACATTATTTTTGGTAACATAATATTTCACCAAATTCTTGTATTGATCCTTTTAACAAAAGCTATATATCTCAGCTTTTACATTTGATGAATTGTTGAAGATTTCATTCATCTTCCTCAAGGTACTTTCAGACTCATGAAATTTTGATTGAAACATGTTAACTTATTCTTCCTTAGGGTCTGGATTCTTACCTAGATCTTCAGTCATCTTACATATTTATAAATTTTATGTTTGTAACATAAAATATTTTTGATGTATTCATCCTCCTTGATAACATATTTTACTTCATTATAAACTTATTGAAAATGTTTATTCATAAATTTAGTTAGTTTTTTTGGGTTTTTTCCATACAAGAAACATGATTAGTTCTATACTGATACTCTATTAAATTCTTCGCCACCTTCTTCACTCTCTGATGAATCTTTTGTTTTCTTAAAATTTTTAACGAAGGATTTTAATTTTTCTTGAAAATTCATCTTTAGAAGAATTATTTTCAATTGAGACCAATTCAATATAATTACTCAAAAAACATATTTTTATTCTAGTAAAAATCTTAATGTATATATTAGAATACTTTCCATCTTTATCATTATTTTTTCCACTTCATTAATCAAGGGTTTCCATCGAAATAATCTCTATATTCTCAAACATTCTTATTGGGGAAATTCATATCAAAGTGTATAATTCAACCACACTCAAAACATTTGAGAGTATTCTTACCTCAATAATTTCCTCTTTCTATTTGATTGTTTATGTATATAAGAGGCATGATTTTTTTGTTTAAATAACAATCATTTGTATATTCATAGTCATAGGGACCAATATCTTCAACATCTTGAATTTTCAATATTCTCATAGCTTTAATTTTTTTTCATCATCATATTACTTTTTAACATTTTATATTTCCACATTTCATGAGAAACAAGAATGTTAAGCAATTAATCAGGAGATAAATCATCTTTATCTTATAAAGATGAAATTTTATAATCAAACAAGTCCGAAAAGGGTCAAAAACGTTTCTTCAAAATTGTAGAATCATATAAGAAATATTCAATTTCTATGATTTTGAAAAAAGTTATTTACTTTGGTAAAGTATTCATCAATTGTTTCTTCATCACTAATTCTGATGTTTTCATACTTATTATGCGAGATTTGTAGCATTTATTCATTAACATTTTTATACCCTTTAAAAACACCTTCCATTTGTCCCATATACTTTTTGATGTTTTGAGACCCATCATCGTTTGATAAACATTATCTGATAAGTACATATAGATTTCATTTCTATCCCTTACATCAGCTTCTATATTTTTCTTATTAACAATTGTCATAGGATAATCTTTCTCAATAGTTAGAAATCCAATAGTAGCAACATCTAAAAACATCAAGGCCATGTGATTAGAGATAAGGAATCGTCCTATTTTTTTCTCTATAGTTATTTTCCTTAAAATTTAGTAATTATTATAGTATTTACAGATTTTATGTTATCCATGATAAGGATAAAACAAGGGAGTCTTCCCTTTGATACCAATATAGGTTCCAACATAAAGTCTAACAACTAAGAACGGTGGTTAAATTTGTTTTGCACTTTTTATATGTTTCAAAACATTTGGAAGATTAACCACTAAAACCGGTTAAGATTTTTTTCCATATTCACATTTAGTAAGTACTCATGAATGAAAAACTACAAACAAAATTAATGTACAAAATATTTACAATGATTGGCCTCAGTTTGAGAACATATACCTGTAACAGAGACACTCCCATGGGTCTATGGAAATCTACTATTTAAAAGAAGTTAATCCAACTTCTACCAACCACTATTAGACACATTTTATCTCCTAATATGAATGATTTTACTGGGTCCTATTAGTTTAGAAGTATTTCTTTTAAAAAATTTGATCTAAAAAAATAATAATGTCTTTTTTGAAATGACTTGATAGTTTCTCAGTCTTATTTCTCAATCTAATTTTTCTAGATTTGATTTTTTCAATCTGACGATGCTGGATCCGATTTTATCAATACAATGATTCTAGATAATTGATCCAATTTTTTGAGTACGATATTTCTAGATTCTATATATGATTCTATTAATAAGATAATGTTGGATCATAGATCTAATTCTCTCAATACGATAAAGTTTGACCATGGATTCAATTCTCTGAATACGATAATAATGGATCCTGGATTCGATTATCTGAATACGATAACGGTGGATCATATATTTTATTTTTGATGTAAGATGATTCCATAAAATGAATTCATTACCAATATTTAAATCTAAATATTCTGTTTAAATTCTCAACACAATTATTCTTCAATCAAATATAATCTTCTTTACTGAATTCTCTTGTGCTCCGCCTTTTTCGTGTGTGTGAAAGTTTCAAATATACAAATGAAATGAGGAATTATTTATACAAGACTTAAAAAACAATAGAAGTAATATTATAAAAATTCATTACTTCCTCAAATATAAAAATATCCATAAATAATTCATAATAAAAACATCAAATTTGACTTCTTCAAACTTAAATATATTTCTATGAGATATCTGAAATATTGAAATTAAATATTAACCACTTCAACTATATATATCTTTCTCAACACATGATTATCTACTTCTTTCTATTCTCATTATGATCTACTTCTTTCCCATCTCATTATGATCTGTTTCATTTTTTTTATCTTTACAATATGTTTCTTTATTAGCTCATTTTGATCTATTTCATTCCCACCAAATTACAAACTGTTTCTTTCTAAGAAAAATTTTCTCAGTATTAAATTCAATTTATGAAAATCCTAGCATGAATATCTCAATATAAAAATTTTGGCCAGAAAATTTTAGTACATTTTCACAGTACAAAAAACCCCTAAAAGAAAATCTTAGTAAGCTAATATGAGTACAAAAATCAATGTATGATTTTCCTAGTACAAAATACAGAGTATGAAAATAAAAGAATGATTTTCCCAGCTCAAAAATACAAGTACAAAAATATCACTTTGATTTTCTAAATATGAAAATCTCAGTACAAAATACAAAGTATGAAAATATTTATATAATTTAACCAGTATGAAAATCAAAGTACCAAAATCATAATACGATTATCTATGTACAATTTTAATCTTACTCAAGTTCATAAAAATCCTTTTAATTTTCATATCATTACAATTTAATTCCCATTGTGATAGAAATACCATTATTATGGAAATCTCATTTTGCACCTCAAAAAATTATTAAAACTTCTCCACTATTTCTTCAAAATCACTTATCGTGAGAGTTTTCATGGTTTTTATAAATGTAATGATTAATAAAGCACCAATTGATTTTGTTTATAATGATTGAAAACTTTTTAACTCTTGAAATCACATTCTTATTTCAAAAAAATCAACACATTCACTCTTTCATTGATTCTTTTCAATTTAATTTTTTATAATGTCATGTATATGGACCTGAATATGATAATGTATCAGATCTACAACATCATCTTCCTGACTTCTTTTGTGTCTGGGGAAACTCAATAAAGAAAACATGGGCCAATTTTTTTTTATAGAATATATCTTCATTAGGATGGACTAGGTCCGATTCCTAAAAAATAAAACATTCTTAAAAAAAAGTTAATTTTTAATAAATACAAAAACCTTCTTTAAAACAACTTATCCCCAATGGGTTTTCATTTTCACATTTATAAGGATTCTAAAATAACATGTCTTAAAAGGTAATATTATATATGGTTGAAATATTTTTATTAAATATGGCTTAAAAAATTTTATATTGAAATAATATCCTTATATCCTAGATTAACACCCCCCAGAAAACCATTTTTTACATTAACCGTGATAATTTTTTTTACTATTATCATTATTCATATTGAATAACTTTTAATGTAGACTAAAAAATATTACTACATTCCAATAAAATATATTAAATCTATTTTATCATTTTAATTTCTATTATTGTAAAAATTTAATTTCATAATATAAATGTAAAACCCAAAGAAAACAGATTTTTATAAAAATAAAGTAATGAATAAAAATAAAATGAAAAATAATAATAAATTTATTAATTTTGTTTTGAAAATATTTCAAATCAATGAATAAATATTTTAATAATATATAATAAATACAATTCATTGAAAATATTAATAAATAAATATTTATTTAATTTCTTATTATCGAAACACATAATGAATATAAAAAAGGTTTATGAAAAATTACTCGTTTTACCTTTAAATTATATTATATTAATTCACAATCATTAGTTAAAAAATTTATTGATTTTTATTCATAAATTAATAATAAATTTCATTATAATAAATTTTTTATATTTATAAATATATTTTATTTATATGTTAATAAATATAATGTATATAAATACATTTTATTGAAAATATTAATTTTAATCATTAAATATTGTTATTAAAAACTTTAAAATTATTTCATATTAATAAATTAGTAAATTTAAATTTAAGAAAACATTTATATATATATTTATTATAATGTAGTCAAACATATTCGTACTCATTAATTTAATAACCATTTTATTATATTATACAATAGAACTTGTTAATTTAGACTTGTGGTTTCAGGTAAAGAAATACATTTATTACCTCATGTTTATTTAAGAAGAAAAAATATACAATATAGTAGTGTCACATTTATGGTCACTATGGGTAGGTTTAGGTATCACTCTCGTTAACATTTATTATACATAAAATCCAAATTAAATAAAGTGAGAGTGTGAGGATTGAGGTCTTAAGTTATTCACTGTGATTAGGTAGGATTAAAATTATTAATGAGATTTGTTTCATAGAGTTTTTAGAGAATTATATTAGTCCTGAACATGTATTATTTTCATCAATTCTTCTTGACTTAAAATTCATTTCATACATGAATTTTCCCCATCCATTTTTACTTTTATTTTAAATATAAATGGTAAAAAATTAGTATATGTGAATATAATGAGTGGGTAATCTATTTATTGAGTGAATTTACCCATATTTGTCTCCCCAAGATGTATTGTTTTAGTTTACGAACATTTATTTATTTTTCACACTATAACACCCTGAATATTTTAAATATGAACATTATATTTGATAGTGTGTACAAATAAAAACATCAAGTGTAGAAATGAATATAACATTCTAACACTTCATGTTATATTTATTTTGTGAAATAAATTCAACACATTATATATCTCAAAATACATTCACAACTCTGTTTCAAATGTGTTACATTCAATATCAATTTTCATCGATGGATTTTATTTTACCAAATGAAAATGTATTATTAATAATATTATTTAATATAATAATTATTTATAGTTAATTAAAATTGGGAGATTGAGTATAATTATCTAAATTATAAGATAACATTTATTATCTATCTGTTTGTTATAAATAATAAATAAAAAAATTAATTTTTCCAGAAAAAATGTGTTTTCCTAAAAATAAAGTTTAGTTGAGCTTGGCACATATAGTTTTAAGTTAATTTTTAATTAATTTATAAAATTTTTATCAAAATATATTATTTATTTTTTATATAGGGATAAAAAATTTAGCGTACAATTATTTTGGGATTTTTTATAAATGTTTCATTTTTCTAGGAATAGGGAAAATACTAAATGTTAATTGAAACCTTCCATTTCCATTAAATTATTTATAATGTTAAACTATATTTTGAATCTGATTTAAAGTATAAATATTTGAATTTAATGTAAAATACTTAATTTTTTTTCACTGGAATAATTTTTTTGTTGAATTTATATATAAAAATAATGAATAATTTTAAACAACTTTACTTTAAAAACATGCTTTCTGATTACATATGCTGGATTAATTTTAAATAAAAAATTTCAAATAATGATAATTAAATTTTAAAAATAGATTCAATATTTTGAATCAGAATAATATATAATATATAATTATATAAGCTTATTTTTTTATGAAAACTAATTTCAAATACATTAAAAATTAATTACTACGGTCAAAGTAAAAAATGGATTTACAGAGGAGGTATATTAGAATTATAAGTGTAAACATATAAAAAATGTATCCATAGTTTATTTAGTTATATTATTTCTACCATGTAAATATTATTACATAAAATATAGATATTTCTATTCATATTGATTTGAATATGACACATATAATATGATAGGTAATGAAAAATAAAGAAATATACATTTCTTACTTTTAATATCAATAATTCATTGGGATAATGAATAAAATATAGGATAGTTTATAAATATTATTATGAAATATAAATTAGTTTTATCAACATAAAAATTTATATTCTATTTTTTGATATGAAGTAATTTCATTAAATAATTAAGATACACCCACACAGTAATTATCAAGATAACATTTAGAAAAATGATACAATAAATATTAACAATAATGTAAATTGAATGAATTATAGTGTTCTATTATTTTTATAGCTTAATATTCCATAAAAATAGTTTTTACATTAATATATAATAATTAAATCCTTGTATATAAATTTTTATTTTCATATTAAATGAATAATTATAAAATTGTCAATAATGTTATTTTATAAGAAATGATATTTTTTAAAAAATTAAAATGACTAAAAATAGTATACTATTATAATTTTTTTAAATGTTAATAAATAAAATATATTTTCCATTTATGTACCATATTTTCTTTTATAATTAATACATTTAACTCTAAATATTAAGAAACCATGTTATCATAGTTAGATGAAAAGTGGTGTATTTTTACATTACATGCGCATAGGTAAAATTTAATTTCCAAATCACATATGACATCAATTTAAATAATTTTAAATCATATTTAGAAAAATAGGATATATTTTTTTTAATATGTTTCAATTTTATTTAGTCTTAATAGATAAATTATATAGGTTATAAAATCATTTACCATAGGGAAAACCAAAAAATGTAAAAAATAGGGAAACAAAGAAGTTACAGAATAAAATGTTAAAAAAAAATATCATAATGTGTTTTGGAGTTTTATAGAAACTATATTCCATAAAAGTCCTCAATTATTAATTTTGGAGCCACTTTAGGAAATATTGACCTACCAATAGTGAATACTTTTGATTATTTATAGGAATGAAACTCCTCCTCAACAATAAATGTTCCCTCACTAGCCTCACTCCTTAACATGTCTAAAGCCATATTTCTCATCTAATATCCACTCAAATAACATCCCAAACTACATCACTTAATCATATAATCCTATTTTTTGTTAGAAATCCATCCATGGATTGTTGCAGTTCAACCCAAATGAGGATACTGAAAGAAGAGGAAATGTTCGTTGATGAATGTATTTATTTTATTTATTTATTCACCTTATTAAATTCTTAGTAAAACATGATGATATAATAACATCAATATATAAATAAATATGGTTATTTTTATAATAATTTAATGAAATAAATTCATCTCCAATTACATAAAATGGATTACAAAATCATCATTCTTGTATACGGCAGACTACCGCCTCACAAACCGTTATATTTCATTCATCCATTACCAACTTTAATTGTTTCATATAATTATTGATTTATATTATATATATATAATATCAATAAAATATTTATACCTACTAAGTAATTATATCACACAACACACACACACACACAGATATATATATATTACCCTCTATCCCATATGAGATATGATAAATTTTGTTGTGTTTGTGGAGGACTATGACCTCACGAAGCGATGTAATGTTTCATTCACCAATGATTCATATAAAAGGTGATACGGAATCCTATAATGATTATATGTGATATAAATAGTGAAATAATTTTTTTATGAAATTTTTATCATTATTTGATGATATATTTATATATATATCAGATTCAGTATTTCTATTTTACTCATGTAATGATGATTTCATCGTTAGTAAACAAGTGGATTACTGATTTCACAAATAGATGTTACTCTATTTTCATCAACAGAGCACATTGATTATATATATAATTATGAAACATGGTAATATTGAAATTATTACCATTCTAGAATGGTAAAATATTAATTACCATTTTCCATAATGATCATTAAAAATGCAATGAATACTCATGGGTACGTGAAACCTACCATATCCATGACTGTAACAAACATCATTATTCATAACTATCATTCATGTATAACTTTAAAAGAAAAATTTATGAAAAATATGATAATATAATCATGAATATTAATCTAAAGATGATATGATTTTTTTATATTTTCATGAACAATAAGTTTCATAACAAATGACACATGATAATAGAAGACAATTAACACTTGAAGAATTTAAAATAATGAATAGATATTAATAAAAAAATATAAGATGTTATGACAATATAATATATGATATTATAAATAATAATAATATTTTATAAGAAAAAAAGTTCAAAACCCCTATAATAAAGGTTAATGGGAGTTCATAAAAAGGGAGCGTAGGGTATGGGATTTGTTAACAAAAATTTATATTCATTGGGTTATACCTCACGTTCTTTGAATATATAAAGATTTGATTACGTGTTAAATTAATTTTAATTATCTAATGTTGTATTTAATTGTTTTTTTGTTTATGTACAATTTATACACATAATCAATTCCGTATTAATTCTCACCTCAATATTATGACCTTTTTAAGAGTTTATTAAAAAAATCATTATAATCATGATTATTTATTTTTAAAAATCAGTTAAAGTAAATTACATGAAAATTTTCTAATTAAACCATTTACTTTAAATATACAATGGATATTCATTACATTTTAATGATATTATACAATTTCCCACTCTTTTTAAGTAAAAATGATTTAAAAATGTTTTTATGAAAACCCAACATCATTTCTATCTTTGACTGTACATATATTTTTAATATAAAATAGAGTTTTCTAAAAAAAATAAATTTTTTGACCATTTAAAAATACTTTATGAAATTAATTTTCACCCATTTTCACTAATTATAAATGTTTTTAATGGAATCCTATTTGTTTTTCAAGTCAATTTCCGTTTTTCTTTTACCAAAAATGTGAAAGTCATCTTCTATTCATTTTCTGAATATGGAACATTATGATAATTTTTACGATGAAAAATAACTTTTTTTGTAAATATTATATGATTCATGTAATTAAACTCTTTTATGAACATCATTTAACTAAAGAATAATTTGATATCTTATGTGGTTCATGTAAATTAATTTTGTTGAAAATATACATTCAATGAATAAGGAATATCAAAATGTTATAAAAATGAAAAGGATATTCTCCGCACTATTTTTTTGAATATCTTTATATTTAATTTCCATTCATAAATAAAAAAACATTTTATTCTTAACCCAATGTGTATCTATTGTATTAACAACGTCTTTAGTCACCATATGGATGGTTTATGAAACTTTTGATTAAGAAATGTTTTGACATTTACATCCTTGATTCCATTTTTGGTAGTAACTAACATTCCCTTGAAATGTTAAATTCTATTGGATAATTGGACATTATATTGACCAGAATATCTATATTATATATCATGTAAATGATTATTTCATAATCATTATACTATTTTTATATATGTTTTTGAATATGAATCTTATTTGAATAACTGTGAAAATATTGATTAATATATATCCTTTACTCAATTAATATAAGTAAGATAAGACATATATCTCATGAATTAAATTGATTATTCAATATATGGTGAATTCTTTTAGAGATATGACAGAGTTGGGACTTATAAATATAAGGCCCTTGATTCATCATTAGTCTCATGAGAAAAACAAAACTATTGGAAAACCCATATAAATTCCAAACTAGTTTGTTTTAAACTATATTGGGAAAGGTATTGACTGTAGTATGATAAAATATCTTTTAAAAGGGATTGACAGAAACAGTTTCATGTACCTAGGAAATATTTATTTTGATAAATAGTAATTTTACTCATTCATGTTCGATTAACATTATAAATTATATTTTCACTATGATATTATCTCAAGATTCATTTCTTTTGTAGTTCATTTATTAAATGCCATGTATTTGCAATTATTTGTCTTTACACATTGATTTTTAAATATCCCATTATTTAAATGTTATTTTTGTACTTTTTTACCCTACTCTATTGACTAGTATCATGGATTAATGATAT
Organism: Viscum album; assembly: GCA_963277665.1. Classification (NCBI taxonomy): domain Eukaryota; kingdom Viridiplantae; phylum Streptophyta; class Magnoliopsida; order Santalales; family Viscaceae; genus Viscum; species Viscum album. The sequence goes on along the minus strand of OY728125.1, from coordinate 642,401,825 downwards.
CTTCTGATGTACGTAACCCTTAATAATCATTTGACATCACTATAATTATGTTCCTTTATCAAGTATCCACAATTTGTATAATGGTTTAAATAGAATGAATTGTTGGAAGAAATAATGATATCAGGGAAGAAAAAATAATTTAAAAAAATTGATATTCAAATGTAATGTAAGACTCAATTAAGTATCTTTTTTACAATTACTACTAAACTATTCAGCCATTTAAGAGAAAATTTCTCATATATAAATCCAATGTAATAATGTACAGTAAAGGTTTCGACCTACTGAGGTAATATAGCTATAGTTTTTATAACATGTAAATTTAGTTTAAACCTTGGGAAATAGATTTTTTAATACATATATTTGTGAACATAACCCTAAAATAGAATTTGAGGATATGTATATTTTAAAATCTGAAATTTTTGTTAAATTAGAGATTTTGTGGTGTTTCAAAGAAATACATATATGTCTAGATACTCCATTTGGACATGATTCATGCACAAATTTACCGCGGGGTAATAACATTGAAAATAGAACATTGGGATTGACCTGATCATCCCTAAGTACACCACAATGGGCCTTCACACTAGATTTGAAATTCATAGGGGGTATATTGAGGATAATTAATTTTTTTACAAGAATTTATGAAGAATTTAAATAGATAATGAAATTGAATGACCTATGTTAAACCATAATATATGGATAAACCTATATGGAAATAAAAATGAAGAAGAATTTATATATTTGTGTCAATTAATAAAATTGTAGAATTATTTTACCAATTGTATTTTAGTAATATGAATCATGATACATCTAATGACTCTGTTAAATTTTAGAAGAATATTTGTCTATATTATTTTAGGTATTGTGAATACCACCATGGGTTTATGATTTTAATATTCATCATCTACTCGAAGTCAAAAACCAAGAATTTTATTTTTGTTATTGTCAGTCTGATATGATTAAATACATTTTAAATAAATTGATGGAATTTTCATCTTTTAGATGAAAATTTGTTTAAGGTATTGCAACTATACATTTTATAAACATATATTTCAATGTATTGATATCCATTTCGGTGAATATGATCATTAATGATATTGTAAAAATAATCAATCCATAGTAAAAATGATATTTATTGTTTAATTTTATTTCAAGGATGTCAATCATATATTTGGAAATATTATCAGAAATATATTAATATAGTTTTAGAAAAAGGATAATCCTAATCTTTGGTGATAACATATATCATCTTGAATGTTAGTGAGGCTTGAACCCATGATCGATGGATGATAAGGGTTACACACCCACCACTAGACTATGTGATGTCCATGTAAATATATTATTATTATAAGTTAAATGACTTTAAAAACAAATAATAAGGATTAACCAATGGTTTTACTTCTGAGGTTTCCAAATTAGTAGAATATAATTTTTTCTAACCATATGGGTTTTGGAAAATAGTTAGAGGTTGAATGAAAGACTAGTCCCTATTTTTGGGATATTATGATTTGTTAAAGATAAATTTTAGTGCTTCTAGAATAAAAAAATAATTTTTGGATATTAATTTCATAGAGTAATAGACGAATTGGAAGTTAATGGATGAAAAAATAAATGAATATATCATACCAATGAAATAAAAATTCATCATGTATGTATATTTCAATATATTCAGAGATAACAAACTTATTTTTTATCATTATGAAAAATTGCATAAAAAATAAATCGTTATCCAATAAAATTTATATATGATGAATTATATGGTATATTAAATTATCACATATTTTTTGTTTTTAATCCCTTAATTTACCATTGATCATTCATTTTTTTAACAATTACCAAAATTACATTGTAATTATTTATGATTTTCTTATATATCAATATCATCATATTCAAATAATGGATCCTATTTAAAACCAAAGTTATGTGTTCTTCCATATGACCTTTGGGATCCCCCTTCCTATCTTATTTAGAGGATATTTTATAAAATCTTTTTTTATTTTTGGTTTTCAGAAAAAAAAACTTTATATACATAACACTTTATTAATGTGATCTATTTTAAATTTTGATCACATAATTTATCAAAGGAGGGGAGAATGTAACACCCCAAAATTATAAAATAAGAACATTGTATTAAATAGTATGTATGAAACACAAAACCATGTGTAGAAAGTTATATAAAATCATAATAAATTATGGTATATTTACTATTTGAAATAAATTCAATACATTTTATAGATTTCAATGAATACAATGTTGTGTTTAGCTTGTTTCTCATGCGTCAATGAGTCTCTTCGATAATTTTCATTTTACCAAAAAAAATAACATGCAAATAATATTATAATTTAATATGATAATTATAACCTAGTCATTGGAATTGAGCACATTAATATTTTTAAATAACATATGAAAATATATATGTTTCACAAATTTGTCATTTTTATATTGATTTTAAATAATAATATGATACATTTAAAAGATTTGTTTTTCAGAAAAGACAATGTTTTTCAAAAAGATGCATTGGTCATGCAAGGGACTCATGATTTAAAATTGATATTTACAACTTTTAAAAAATTATATTAAAGAAATTATTTTCTAAAATAAGTATTCCATAAATATATTATAGTTATATTTTGATATTTTTTAAGAAGCTTTATCTTTTGAGGAATAGTAAACATTAATAAATTTTAATTGAAAAATGGATTTTCATTTATCTATTTTATATTGTTAAATAATATTTTAATAGTTTTTAAAGTAAAATTAGATTCATTTTATATCAATTTATCTAATTTAGGTAATTGGAATAAATTTATAATTGAATATAGATATAAAATAATCTAAAACTTTTGAACAATTTCACTTTAAAAACTCACTTTCTCGTCATGTTTGTGAGATTAAATTTACAATAAAATTATCAAATTATATGAAATGAATTTAAAAAAATTTATACCATAATTAGAATAAGAATATTTATAATTTCAAATATCTTCAATAATTTCTCATTCTCAAATAAATATTGAATTAAATAAAAATTAATTACCCTTGTTAAGGGAAAAATAGATTAACATGGGGAGTCAAACTAGAATTATAAAAGTGAAATTGAAATAAATATTGCCTTTATGTTATTGAATATGTTTATTTATAATTTTTAAATAAAATTATCTGATATATGGATAATACTTTCAAATTTTTATTGAATATGATCTGTAAAATATGTTAAGTAAATAAAAATAAAAAAAGATACATTTATTCCTTTTAATATATATAATGCTTTGGGGTATAGAAAAAACCGATGACTGGTTATATAAATTTAAATTTAAAATATAAATTATTATTTTTCATTATAATAATTTATTTTTATTTTTTACTTGTGAAATAAATAATTAAAATTCATATGAAAAGCCAACATAGTAAAAATTTAATTAATAATAAAATGAATAAAATTGGTACAAAAATATTTAAAGAGAATTAAATTGAATGAGTTATTATGTTCCTATAATTTATAGATTAATATATCATATTAATATGGATATATAATAATATATTGGACCAACATCATTGAATTTAGAATTTCAAATTCATATTAAATTAATAATTTCACAATTGACACTAATTATTTTATAACAACTGGTATTTTGTAAAATGATTGAAAATGAATTAGATTCATCTATTTTGCTATGTTATTTTTTAATATTAATAAGAATTAACAAGTTTCCACTTATGTTGAAATTTTTATTTTAAATCGAATATATAAACCACTAAATATTAATTTTTTTGTTACTGTAGTTATGATTGAAGTGGTGATTCTTCATGTTAAATGAGTTGTTTTAAAATTAATTTACGACACATATAAGTATTATATTTTATAAATTTTATGTCACATTAATAATTAGTGGGTTAAAATTTATAATAATTTTCACTTTAGTATGGTCAAAGTGTATAAATTACTTACGTTAGAAAATAAGATACAATTGTGAAAACCCAAAATGGTAAAAAAAGGGATACTAGGATGTTATGGGAAAAAATATTCAACATGTATTATATGTGTGATAGAGTTGTGTCTCAATTATCTCATCCCTTATTACATTTAATTTTCCATTTAAGAGCTACTTTATGCAATACTTACTTCCGAATAGTGAATATTTTTGTGTATTTACAAGAATTCAACTCCTCCTCAACTATAAAATAAAAATCACTACCCTCACTTCATCACATCTCTCTAGGAATGTTTCTCATCTAGGACCTACACAAATAACATCCATACTCTTATCCACAAATACTAGAATAAGGTTTTTTGTAATAAATATATCATTTTAGGATTTATGGAAAATGTAAAGAGAATACCTGAAGAAGATGTAATGTTTTTAAAAAATCACATTTTATTCATTTTATTCTCCACATCCTCCCATTATTATTAAAATATGATTATATAATGTACTCAATATCTTTCATATACCAAAATGTTGTTAGAATAATTTAATTTGCATCAACTATATCAATATTAATCAAATGAGTTATGAAATCATCATTTGAGTGTACAGAAGACTACTACTTTAAGAATTGATATAATTCATTCTTCCATCACCACCTTTTAAGGTTTGGTAAAATAATATATATAACATATACATATGATATATATAAAAAAAATTTACCTATATATTCGTTACATAATATATATATATATATATATATATATATATATTTGTTACCTTACATCCCATAGAATATAAAATAATTTAACCCACATTTGCAAAGGAATACTACCTCCTGAAGCGATGTGAATTGTATTTAATTAATGGTATACATGATAGTTGAAAAAGATAAATTTAATGATTATTTATGATATAAATGAAATTATTATTATATTAATTAAAATATACATATTTTTTAAATAGAAAAATATATATATCATTTTCCTTCTGTCCGTTTCATTTACATATATACGGTAACATCATTCATGTATAAGTAGAATACCCCCCTTCAAGTTGCGAGGTGACTCCCTTCTCCACACCAAACCACGTGGATGATATATATAAGTATTACATATGATATTAAATATATTATAAGGGTTTTTTAATTTATTCTATTAATTACCAACTTTTCAAACTGATCATTGGAAAATAGAAATGTTAGTCATGCATTTGTAGAACTTATTATCTTCATGATCGTAACATATATCATTTTTCATAACCATAATTCCGGATTAGTAGTGAATGTAATATTGATGAATTTTTTTTGCAATTATGTTATGATTATTATTTTTAATATGATATACCTATATAATTTATTCATGAACAAAATCTTTCATGATGAAACACGCATGATAAAACAATATAATTAATACCCAAAACAATAAAAACAAGTAACTATTATTAAAAAACTATGTATAAGATATAATAACAGGATCATATATGATATTATAAATATTAATAAAAATATTTAATAATTAGATAACATGTTTTAATCGAATATTTTTTCAGAATATATGGTCATATTAAAGGGAGTCTAAGGAAAGTGATTTCTTAACTCAATTTATGTTCATTGAATTAAACATAAACTTCATGGATTTTGTCATTCTATGATGATATGTGTAATGAATTTAAATTTTATTATGTTTCATTTCAACTTTATTATTTTTATTTATATAATATATAAGAAATTTATTTATTTATTTTGTCTCAATTCAATGTTTTAATCCTGTTAAGGGTTTATCTCACAATCCTATTATAATTGAGTGTGTTTATTCTTGAATATCAGTTGAAAGATATTACATGAAAATTCACTAATAATATAATTTAAATTAATTATCCTATGGTTATTTATTATATTTCCATATAATAATACCATTTGAAACACTTTTGTACATAATATTTTTTTAATGTTTTAAAGGAAAACCTAAATAATTTCTCTCTTCCATCAGAAATATATTTTCTTACATAACCATGTTTTCTAAAAAAATTAATTTTTTACCATTTGAAAATAATTTCTCTAGGTTGTTGCATCCATTTTTAATATTTATGAAATATTTATAAATTATCCTTACGTTTTTCTTTAAAAACAACACCCATTTATATTTTTTCAAAAATGTGAATAAAATATTTTTATCATTTTCTAATAACAGAATTATGCTAACCTTTATAGTGTAAAAATGGAATTTTATTTTTTGATTTTTAAAATGTAAATAATTATATTCCATCATCATCTTCATTTAATTGATGCTTTATTTTCTATATTTCAAGGTTATTCTTAATCAAATGTTTTAGAATGATTTTTTAATTGAAAATGGACATTCAATATGTTTTAAAAAAATTACTTTCCCAAAGATTTTTTTTGAATATATTTTGATTGAATTTTCATTCACCAGTTAAAAACACCATTATTCTTACTCCAATGGGTATATATTGTATTTATAACATCCTTATAATTTATATGGATTGTTTATGATCACTTTGACTAGGGAAAATATTAATATTTAGATCTTGAATCCATTTTTTTATTGGATCACATTCCCTTTAAATTTATGATTTCCTATGATCAATTAATGTTAATTTTATTCTAAATATCAATATTATTTATTATGGATATGATTAGTTCCTAAATCATTTACCATTTTAACATTTATTCCCACCTTGAATGGTATTTTATCATTTATTAAAATATTGATAAAATTTTATGGATTAATTGATATAGATACATTAAGATAAAGAACATTATTAATGAACTAAATTGATTATTAGATATATGAGAAATAATTTTGAAATTTATGATACAGGATGAGGACCGGTTAATTAAATTCCCCCGACACATCGATAGTCTCATGATAAAAATTACATGGACAAACTCTGTGAATTTTAAAATATTTTTCTGAAGAGGTATTGGGAATTTTATTCATAGTATTATGGAGATACATCTTGTGAAAATTATTGATAGAAAAGGTGTCATATACTATGGAAACATTTCATCTTAAGAAAGGGAATTTCCTTTCATATTATGTTCTCCTCGTCCATGATATTTCCCCTAACATATTGTCATTGAATTCGTATTACATCAGGTTCATTCATTAAATTGAATGTGTTTTCAGTTATTTAGCTTTATGTATTTATTTACCTTTATCTAGTCATTTAACTGTGACATGACCTAATTTATTAATCCTTCCATGTTTATTATTATTTTTTAATCATGAAATATTTTTATATACATAATACATTCTATGAATTTGAGATTATCTAAATTTTTTACCCATCTCATGAATCCATGAAGTATATTTTGTTTGATATGCATTGATTTTCTGAAGTGAATAATTATATTTTATAAAAAAACAATATGTTGTAATTTGGTTTATTAAAATCTAATGTAATACTCAAGTATGTATCCATGTTACCAAAAAGTCCAAATTAATATATCCTTTGGGATGTGATTCTTGTATATTATTCCAACATAAATAATTATGATGCTACGTATATAATAATGGTGTTGGGGTCTATACATTTTTGGACAATGAAATCCTTCACATTATTCTCTCAGTAATGGATATGAAGAGAAAAATATTATTAGTTATAAGTTTAAATTTTTTTAAATTATACTATTGTATGAAACATTTTATTATCATATATATATTTTCGACATCTAAGACTATGTTCATAATTTTTCATGTTACTCTATACAACATATATTATATAACAAATATAAATCATCATATGTTGTGGGATGGATATCGATATTTCTTGATGCAAAAAATGAGAAATACAATAAAATTATCAATAGTTTCACTCGAAATGTTAATAGGATGGGTGTAATTTTAGAAGAATTGGGCAATAGTGTTTTATAATTAAGTGTTCTTAGATCACTACAAAAGAAACACAATGATTAGAAAATATCAATTCATATATGATATTACAGAGAGATTTATGGAACCTAATCAAATAGAAGCTTACTCTCCTATATATAGATAGTAAAATAGATCTAGAATTGTAGAACTAAATTTAAATAAAATATATTTATTATTTAGGTACAATGAAAAATGGAAGTCAAAACTAAGAATAATTATTTTTCTAGTATTAAAATAAGTTTTGAAAATAATATTTGAAATGAATCTACAATATTGGACCCTTAAGAAGAAAAATAATGACCTTATATGGAAATGTGCAGTGTAAATAAAATTTGGGAATTTTCTGTCACCCTTGAGGTTTAGAGGTCATTGTCATCAGTGATTTCTATAGAAAAGGAGGCTCTATTATCATTGAGTCTTACACCATGCTCAATATGCTGGAGCCTAGTTGTGACAACAACATTGATATACACTCAGAAAAAATCGACTCAAATATTATCCATAACACTCGACATACCCATATGTAAACTCTATGGTCTACTGTATAAAAAAATTTTATATGTCTAGACCCAATAAATTATCATATGTACCAAATCAATACATGGTGAGAGGGAATGAAGTTTTCTTATTTTCTTTCATCAAGGGATTAACAGATGGTTTTGAAAAAAGTTTATTATCATTGGTTCCCTTACCCTAGTTGCATTGTTATTTGAAGAAGATATTTACTCAAGTTACATCATATTAGATCCCCGTGACCCATGTTTCCCCTTTATGATAAAAAAAATCCTATATGTTATTTTTAGGGAAATCTATTTAGAAGTTACCAAGGAAGTATCCTATAGTTTCTGATTTCATGTTAATAAAATGTGGAGGAAAATGTAAAAAATATAAAGAAGTCAAATGAAATATATATATTTTTAAACAATTTACCATGGTATTTTATATCAATACACAATGAATGGTTTTTATTCTCTTTCAACATTTATATAAACTATGTTAATTTTAGATACATCCACGTGAATTTTTAGGCAATGGATAAGGGTGTTTATATATTTTTTGTATCCCTGAAGGTTTCGTAACCATTTCCTTGATTTTGATTATTTTATAATGTTTTTAACATTATGTGAGTTTTGGAATGATATTTCAATTGTTGTATTTTATCCCTCATGAAATATGTCAGTGTGATGGTAAATTTCATTTGATTCATTTTTTTCATTTCAGTAATTGGGTCTTCTATATGATCACTGATGTGAAGACCCTATATTTATAGTTTTGACATTTATCTTAATAAATTTTGTCTCATGGTAGTTTGGTTGATGGATTTATTTTAATTCTCAATCAATATTTATATTGGATAAAATTAGACCGGTGGGGTTAATGTGTATTTTTAGAAACAATTTAATTCTTTAGACATTCTTTCTCTTTGATTGGATAAGTGGTTAGTGGATTAGTTATAGTATATCAATAATCCCTCTAAAATATATATTTTATTATTCTCTTCCGTCATGGTATATTATTTTATCTTTTCCTATAGAGATTAATGATATTATGTAAAGAATGTAATTTCATAGTATTCATTTTAATTGGTATTTTTTTTATTATTCCATACCTATAATTTTAGTTTTGGGGGATACTACATGATTCATTGAATGTTTGAAAATTATGTTATATGGTAAGAATATTCATATGTTTTATGATAATTAATTTAATATAACATATTAGGGTATTATTTTATGAACATATTTTGATATTTATTAATAAAAACAATTGGATTCAATTTATGGCACACCACAAGGCTCTTGACGTGGTTATAACACCCTCTCATGTAATAACTAGGAATCATCCATGGATGTTAAAAAAATTTGGTAATGTAATACCCTATTTTTGAAATTTGTTGAGGCTGAATTACATGATTATATATATATATATATATTAGAAACTCTACCTAAAAGAGGAATTCACTAGTGATCGGTAATGAGTCGTAGGTGAAACAAATCCATGAGGATGTGGGTTGTAGTGAAGAAAATATTATATATTGTTATTTTGGGTCAATATATTTGCTTTTAGAGTTATAAATGGTGTACAAAACTCATTTAATGGGGATTGAAATTTTATTTGATATTTATTCTTTCTCCCCCTAAGGTTCATAACCAGAAATTAATTGTTCTCATGTGTAACTATATTTCATCACACCATCATAAGAACCCAAAAAACATTATGACGATACTTCCTAAGTCCCAAATAATGCAAGGGGGTATGTAATGTCATTCAAAATATGAGAAATATCCCACTACAAGATTCCTATTTTATTAATGGGTAATGAGTTCTAGTGTAATGGAAGTTGTGATGTGGTGATATAGGAGAACCATTATCTTGTATAGGGTTATAATGAGTCTATGATTATGGAATAAGATACAAAATTTATTTCTTTATTATATCAATGGAAAGATGTTATAAATAATAATATAGTGAATACAAATGATTTTACCTTATTTAAGGCTAAAGTTATCAGATATAAAAAAACATAATTTGACAACTTATATGAACTATCAGACATGATGTTTATTTGGATATTTTACATCTAATACATATATGTTATTCCACATGAAAACTAATGAGAGAACATTATATTATCTATCTAAATGATAATTTCATGTCTAAAAATTCGTTATCATGTTTTTTATCTAGTGAAATATATATATTAATATAATACATTGTACCATGAAAAAAGAGAATTGGGTATAATTCAAAATTTAGATAAAGGATATATAAAAGTGGTGGAGTAAAAACTCAAGGTATTTAAAAAACATTAAATGATCATAGGATTACTGATTAGTTTAATGGTTTCATTAAATTTCATATAGATGTTTCTTATAATTCAAATGGAATTTGTCTTAATATAAAGGATTCAAAAATTGTGAAGAATATTTTATGTATATTATTGCGAATGCATAATCCCTTGGTTTTAGAACTTATGGAAATAATCAATGTATAAATATCCATTATTGACGTCCACAGTAACAGAGTCTTATATAAATTGATGTTAATGTAGGTGTTATATTTAAAACAATAATCTTGAGTGATTGATGTAATAAATTTTAAGAAGTTAGATGTTCATGAGGCTGAAAATTATTATTATATAAGTTATGAATTATTAATAATCATGGAAAAAAATAAAATATGAATATAAATATTTTGGGGTATACTTACAATGGAATATTTCAATTATGGGATGGTTGAATACATTACTGCTATTATTATGTCGTCTTTTGATGAAGACGTATAAAAGTTTGAATTATTAACTAAAAAAATTAAAATGTTTTTCCGAAGAGTGAATATAAATTCTAGAAATTAAAGATAAATGAGATTTTAAAGGAATATGTTTGTTATAACAGAAAGAGTGAATTTACAGAAAGGTCTAGATTAAGTGGTCAAGAGTGATATTACCTTAAAATTAGACGATGAAGTAATGAATTTAGTGAAAAATTATAAAATAGAGGTGGATGATAGTTATCATCCAAAAGGATTTATAGATGTGGAGTAGAATTTTAATAGGGAATCATGTTGATATTAATCTATTAATAATGAAGATAATGAAAATTGTATATTTTTTAAATGATAATATATTTTATATTGATAAAATTTTATTAAAATTATATCATTGTAAAAACGTCGTTAAAGAATGTGAAAGGATATAGTGAAATGCAAGAAAGCTGTGAATTACAGACTAATGTTTGAAAAATATACAAAAATTGATAATTTTCTGAATATTTTTATCAAATATAATGTTAAAAGAAAAATGAAAATTTATATGAATGTAATATAAATGATAAAGAACCTTGATGGAGAAATTAATATAAATATTTCAATAAGTGTTTTCCTTATGGTAAATATGTACATAAAGTACTTGAATAATTGAAAGTTTAATGCCTAATAAATCATAATGAAATTATTTTTGAGTTAAGTATTCATTTTTCAATTAATTTTTAATAAAAATTAAACTATTTTTTAAATTTTATAATTTTCATTATGTTTAATGTTGTTCATAGTGAATATTATGTAAATATATTTATTGTGATTCTTGAATATGAAAATTAATAGTTAAAATCTAGTGATCGATAGAATCATGTTAGATTTATTTATGTGGATATACAATAATTGTTTTGGTGCATAAATATTCCATAAAAATAAGAGAATATTTGATAAGTTCATCAGAATATAATAAATAAGCTTATCACGATATAAAAATAGTTCTAGAATAATGTGAAATTTGATCATTGGAGTCAATTATAATAAAAAATAAAAATAGTAATACAACTTCATAGAATTGAATATGAATTCATGGACTATAAAAACTTTGGGTTATTTTTTTATTTACTGTTTACTGTTTCTTATAGAATAATAGATATGTGTAGTATTTTTTATGAGTGTTTTTTTTCATAGTACTACTGTTAGGTTTTTAATTCTGATGCTCTTATATTTTTCCATTGTAATCATTTTTTTCATATCTATGATATTATCATATTTGATAGATTGATTTTAGGATAGTTAGACTATTGAATTGAGGATTTCCATTAACAATGATAGAGATATTACTGATCTCATTGATCAATGGAATAACGATTTGTAATAGAGAGTACTTTATGATAGGTATATCACAAAGGGTTTCTTGGAATATATATGAATAAATTCATATATGTATACAGTTTTTGATGTGGAAAGGTGTGATTATTTATCCATTTTATAATTAAGTTTAAATTAATGATCTTTATATGAAATGTGTTTTTGTTTTTATAGTTTCCTTTTAAGAAAATACGGTTTTAAAAAATACATCATATTATATTTTTATAATATTATAGTTCTTTTGAATATATGATGTTATTTTCATTATATTACTTTTATTTACTTTTGTATTTATGTTTACCAAAAAATTATATCTTCCAGTAAACATATAATGTACATGTACTATGAAATTTATATCTATTTTTGAATAAAAGAATTATATGAACACATTTTGTTTTCTCATATTGTATCCCATTAGACAAACAATTAATATCAAATAATTTTTCTAGTTTAACTAATGTTTTTTATATTATCAACAAGTTTACTATTGTTTTCCAATTTTTTTTCAAAAAATAACTATCATGATTTGTAGAAAATAGTTTTAATTTTTTATATAACAAGTAATATTTTTGGAATGTATGTGTACCATAATCCGGGGACACCAATTTATCATGAATCATATTTTGAGTAGTATAATGATGCAATGAGGAATTTTTTTTCTTATAATAATGTGGAATATATTCTGAAAGTGATAATGGATAAAATTATATATATATATATATATAAGAAGATAGTATAGTTTACCCATGAATATAGACCTGAATATTAGAAAATTCAATGTTTTGAGATAATCTTGTGTTCGATGACTACAATATAGTATAACTATGTAAATTCTTGTTAGACTACGAATAAAATATGTAAAAAAGATATAAATTACTAATTTTATAACATATATATTACATTAAACATGAATTTATATGTTAGTATTTATTTATTAGGATATTTACTTTTTACCTATTGAAGCTACAGTAAAAATGCATTACAGGTTTATATCGCAAGTTGGTAGATTAACAGTTTTTGTGAGAATGAATTAATGGACTAAAAATTTAAAAAATACAGGTATTGTCCTTTATTCAAACGAATGGGAATCAAAAATAAATTCAAATAGGGAAATCGATCATTTCACTAAGCCATGACTTGATGATTCTTAATGGTAGTTTAATTAAATATGAGAAATGATTGAAGATAGATTCTCAGAAGGAGATACAAATAAAAGAGTTTATTTTAATTTACATATTGGTTTATTAACATTTAGTGATCAACAGACTTATTCTAATAATGTAAATTGACAATGTAAACATGATTCTAATTTTACTCATTTAGAAAATTATAAATTATAAATTTCACAACCTTCAAGAAAAATGAATATAAACCACAGTAAAAATAATATATGTTATGACTGATGGAATGAATGGAAATATAAATTTGGGAATATTGATTCATCACAGTTGATAGGTTATGAATGTATAAAGATATGAAATATAAGGCTAGATTTTCCATGCTTGGAAATTAATAATAAATAGTGAATAAAAATGATGTAAATGGAATCTTTTCATTCTTGTGATGATAAATGGAATTCTGAAGAAGGTCAAAGATTTGATATAACGAGTGAATTTGATACAAACAATTGTAGAAATATAATCTCATTTGATTACAATATCTCATAGAATAATATGTGTTAAATTGGAAAATTATCTACTAAAACCATTAGGGAAAAAACTATTGATGAAAATATTAATTTTAAACCAAATGATGATAATTGTTTATCATTATCTAATAATGTATAAGATATTCCATCTATTGATAAAATAGTAATTTTTTATTTTTCATAAAAGAAATAATAAAATGATAAAAAGAGAATGTAAATTTTATTAAACTTGTATGTCTATAACATATGAGATAATTTGAAATTAAAAATTAAAAATTAAAAACATAAATTCCAATAAATAGTAAAATTCATGTTTAATCTTGAATAAATGTAATCCTTATTTGATTGTTAAATAAATGAATTATTTTATTAGTTTGAAAAAAATATTACCAAATATTTCATCATATAAAGGTATAATTGATAAATTTATTACATAGTTTATATCAAATAAAATTATTTTTGTGGGAGGTAAAACTTCAAGTTTGTTGTATTTTCAATAAAATGAATTTCTACCAAAAAGTGAACCAGTCAAAAAAATTATCAAATAAGATAATACTAGAGGAATATTTGTATTTTAAATAATTTAAAATATTTTCAATTTTATAGATATGATATATACAAGGATTTACATGTTGAAATTCATGTAAGATATTGAATAATGTTAATTATTATAAGTATTTTGTATAATAATCCTTGACCTAGGAATAAAATGATACACAACTCAAAATTCTATTAATATCAAGGAATTTTATGAAGTACCATATATCGAAACAAATCATATATATATAGAAATATTTTTTGTAAAATGGATGGAGATAAGTCCAGTTTCTTAAGAATACACAATGTAAATGGTGGATAAGGCACATTTAGGGAAAACCCTCAAGTATGGATAGTAGGTATATGTGATGTTTTGTTTTGTGTTAAAATGAAAAATTCTAATATTATATATGTAATAGGTATTAAGAATAATCTCATATGAAAACTTATTTTAATGTCTCAAAATTTTCTATATAGTGATTTAGAATATTTTATAGATTAATTTCAGAGTTGGAGGAAAAGGCAACGTGATATTCTTAGGCAAGGTGTTCCTGAAATTATATTTTTTAATATATTATATATATTAATATAACATTAATTAAATGTTATGAAAAATTTGTATAACTACAAAATGGGTGACTTAGTCAGAAATATGAAAATACTATTATGTTCACAATTTGGATTTTTCTCTAGGTGTGACATAACACTTGTCAACATTAGAATTTTCTGAAAATGTTGTTGTGGGTATGAAATAAATAATAAAAAATGATTTATTTTATTTTGTTTTATTTAATGTGGAAACCTGTATCCCTTATTTAATAATGGCGATAGCTCAACCATAAGGACCTAAATATAAACTTGTTATTGGTATGTGCCATTGGAGGGGATCCATTGGTATATTTTTAGTAGAAGACTTCAGATCAGATTAGATTGAGGATCGTCTACTAATGGTTTTTATGGATCTCTCTAATAGTGGAAAAACATTATTCAACTGTGATCGATAGAAACTATAGGTGTGGTGTTAATTTCTAAAAATTAAATCGTGTACTTTTACATCAGTTTTTTAAATGTATTTTTTTTTATTTTGTTATTTCCCGCATCATTTTCCTATTTCATCAACAGATAATCCAGGCCAAGCATATAAAAGCCGAGGTTTATTCCTTACTTCTTTTGGTTTGTTTATTTATCCCCAATTTCTTCCCCCATAATAATTAATAATTGAATTTTCCAATAGTTAAACAAATATATGTTATTTTTTCATTTTATTACCGTTCATCGGTGAAAAGGATCAATACTATAAATACGGTTCCCAATTAATGGTGAGATTAAGGTTCATCGATGATAGAGGATTATCAGAGTCAGATAAAATTGGATTGGAAATTCAAATTCATCCTGGATTCGGTGGTTCAACTACAGATGGTTTAGGAGGGTCTATTTTCAGTGTATTTGAAGTTGGAAATCCGGATCTTTAGTTAAGGGAAGAAGATCAAACCCACATATATGATTTCCATTGAGGATGATGGCTACGTAGTGTGAGATTTGGAAGTGGAACAAGTATGATCTAGAAATATTTTATTGGACTATATATAATACAGTATGAAATACAATGTGGGACTCCCATTGCATGATTATTGTGTTTCTAAAATATTTAAATAGAATACATTGTGTGATTGTATCACATTCCACGAGACATGATCTAGGTTTCTCATTGTGTAACTATGGTGTTACACAGTCACCAGAATGCCAATATACATTGATATGTTTCGAGTAAATTAACTTGGTTCAGTGTACACTAGCATGGAAAGTTGACAGAGTTATTGTGTCAACCGATCTATATATTCTAATTACTATTCCTACACATTTTGTATATTGAGATTCACTTAGTGCAAGAGGCATCACCACATGGGCGGACTAAGGATTGGCTGGACACACCGTGTACCACTAGTAGAAGATGTGTACTCCCTTTAAGGGTGTTTAGTGAAATTCATTTCTCCAGTATAGCACAATATATATTAGGAATGTTTCCTGATTCCTTCCTCATAGAGGGTGTACTATGTCATTACATACACATCTTGGTATTTAACCCCCTCTTGAGGATGAGTTTCATATTGATTTTGTGGTTTCCCTCTATGATACTAGAGCACTAGTGAAAAACCACATTTTAACATCAGTTGTTTTTATTGTTGTAGTTGGTTTTTAATTGTTGTTTATAAAGGAGACATAAATAATATTATTTTCAGTGGAAGTTTTCTTAAAACTGATGCCGAAAATCAATTTTGTTGTGGGTTTGAGCATCAGTTTATTAAATATACTGACACTGATAACCGATTTTTGGCATCGATTGTACCAAAAATGACTCTGAAAATCAAATAGGATTGTGTTTATAGGTTTAGTTTTGGATAAAACAAACGCCCTAAACCGGTTTTGTCATTGGTGATATTGAAAACCACTGCTGAAAACTGGTTTTTTAAACAATATCGATGTCGATTTTTTAAATAACCGAGGTCGTATGTTTAATTTTTTTAGAAAATTCAGAAAAACTACAGTTCCAATAAAATTAAAACCCTTGAAAAAATCAATATACAAAAATAAAATAGAATTTATCATTCAATAAAAAAATATAACATTCATACATATGTCTAGTTAAACAAAAAATTATCTACGCATTTTTGTGATAATGTAGAATTAAAATACAATTACCTGCAATCAATGACTTCTTTCTAAAAGTTTTTGACCTTTGAAAGTCCCACCCCTCCATCATTTGCATTTCCCACATTGCCCAAATATTCTTTTATTTCAATGGAAATACATTTTAGAACCTGATAAATTTACATAGATTCCAGTTAAATATAAATGCATTAATATTTCTTATAAAAAATTAGACAAACACATTATAGAGGCACATAAGAGATCTTAATGAATTATAGTTAAAGATCAATGCATTAATATATCTCATGATGAAATGTATTATTATTCCTTTAATGATATTTATTTATGAATTTATAACCAAACATAAGGATGCATTATTTGGTAGTTGGATCAACTGGACCGTCATGATATGATTATACCAGTGTGGTTGACCTGACATGAGTCAATGACTATGATGTACATATGATAGGACTATGGCTAGACATAAAACTCGATTCATTATGGATACCAAGTAAAATAAAAGAAATTTATTCCATGTGGATATCCAGTACATTTTCACTCGTAATCCTTGTGGTCTGACTCAATACTCAATTCTTTAAGGGTACCATGTAATATATTTAATTCACTTTTGGATTGTTATTAGTCAATTCTATTATATTTTTTTTTATCATTTTGGGATGGTGTTTTAGCAGTTATGACATGGGTTCATCTCATCTTGGATATTACATAGACTCTCAACACATCGTAAATTGATTATTTATTCTTTCATATACTAAGAATAAACCAAAAAAACCTACACAGAAAGTTAAAAAAATTAAAAATTCAGAATATTAAACATTCAAAATAAAGTAGTATTAAAATACATGTACCTAAAATTTATGGAATTCTCATTGTTGGTAATTGTTGAAGAATTATTCTTATTATTATTAGGTTCAAAAACCGAATATATCAAAAAATTTAGTTTTTGAACCCATATGTAATATTATTTATCAATATTAGAATATACATACCTCAAATCATAATCAAACATAAAGAATAGTTCGCAAAATAGATTGAATATTAGTCATGTATTATTGGGAATAAGACTATTAATCATTGAATGCATGGCATAATATATAATGATATGAGGTAAGAAATATTATAATATTGTAGAAAATATAAAAAAAATCAATACAACTAACTTTAAAAAATTCTATAGTTTCCCAAGTTGTGATTAACTCATACATGAATCGTAGAATATAATTACCACATTCAACATTTCATTTTTGATGATGAAAATATAGTTATAAAACATTAAACTATTAATAAAAATTAATTTATAACAAAAAAACACAACAAATTTTAATATATAATCTATGTACCTGTACTTCCAGAAATTTTATTTTATTCGGTGTCGTTATCAATTTTTATTTCACTTTAAATTTTTTCAATTAATTAAATTCTCATATATATGAACTAATAATACATATCTAAACAATGAGGATAAAACATAAGAATATTATAAAAAACAATCCTTTCAAATAAGGTGATATTTGTATTACGAACAATCTCTAATAAAGAGAAAAACCAATATATGGTTCATTCACATGGGAACAATACACCTAACATCCAATTCCCCCTCCAATAAAATTTTTTCACAATTAATGACCTTATAATGGTCATTAGTTCATAATTATGTTTCTATTATTTCCTATCATGAAATGGAATAATCCATCCCTAAATAACTTTGTATATTCATTGTGACATAGGAATAATGGTTTCTCAGAATCTTCATACAATCATTGAATATTTTCTATTATTTCAACTGTTTCAACACCTAAATCATGAAATAATTCTTCAATATGATCATCTTCCACGTTATGAATATTTCCATCAACATTGGATGGTTAATTTTTATTTTTTTCACCATTCCAGATCCAACGTGTATAATTAAGGATAAAACCATAACAAATGGGATGGTCCTTGATTTCTCTTTATTTTAACTTTCTCATATTTAATAACATCACACATGGAATGAAAATCAAATCAATGTTTTGAAGATGTCATTTATAAAATTCTAAGAATCCATCAACTCCTCTTTCATATTCAATAGTAGTTATTTATAAATGTATCAAATTATTATCCATTCAATATATGATATCACAAAATAATTGGGGAATATATTAAAACATATAAACTTTTAAATATATTTATATATATAGTTATAGATAATTTGTAAATTTAAACACATTTAATAAAAACTATTTATAATAAAATATTATACATCAGATATGAAACACATTTATAAATAGTATAAATTGTATTTTCATATTATATACATCAGTTATATTGATATTATAATTAAATTATAACATCAATCTTCTAAAATTTATTAGTTCATTTCACACAATTGTTTCATAATTTCAATGTTGCATGTGTCAAATGTATTAAATATCTCATTAATTTAAAGGCAGTAAATTTTATAATTATTAGTAATATAAAATAATAATTAGAGAAAATGTATATATTATAAGTACAATCAACCCCAATACTCCCAAAATTAGGATATATGAAATTAAATACATAACTAAATTGATATATCTTACAACACATTTGGGTGAGAGAACAATAGAATCTTGTGAGGAATAATAAGTGGTTGTGGATCCATGACATGTTTTAATGAGTATATACCTAGATTATATGGTGAAATTATAAAAGAAAAAAGATATATGAGTTGTGATTATGAATAAAGAGATGGTGTGATTGAGCTGAGAGTTGTGAACTCAGAAATAATGAAATGTTGAAATTGAATAGGAATCCAATCTAAGTTGAATTGGTTAGGATCACTGCTGATGAAATTAATGGATAATTCCATAAACTGATTCATAAGAATTGGAAATTAATCAGAATATTAGAGTTCAATTTAAATACTTATATTTCTTGATGATCTACAGGCATTCAAAGACATTGTGGAGAGAAAAAAGGAATACTATTTGGATGTACCTACAACCATCGTATTAGTGGTGAGTAACTTTAATAAGAGGTTGATTAAGAAAGAACCAATGATATTCCAATAAAAAGATGTTGTGAGATGTATTATTATGTTTTCATTGGTAATATTTTGTAAATTCCTGTGAATTATGGAAAATTCAGAGCCAAGATAATCCTTGGCACCCATTATATATGATAAATATATTATTGCAGAGAATATGTGTCTAAATGTGAGGTGAGTTTGATAGGGACTAGGTTTTCTAAATTTGGTCTAACACGTGTAAAAACAACACATTTATATTTTCTATTTATATTTTATTTTAACTATTGTTGTGAATTATTGGTTAAAATATAAAAATCATTATTTATGTCAGAACTAGAAATAGTGTTTCAATGGACCAAAGTAGAAGAAAAGATTAAAACTAATACAATTGGTATTTTGTATAATTTATATAGACCTGATTCAAGTCCCCCACCCACACCCCTCTCAAGTGTATTTTCTCAATCCTATAAACAATCATAATTTCAGATTAAAATAATTTCAAGACATTATTTAGTCAATTGGTCAAGATAAAAATAATGTTAGATAAAAAACATTCAACACATTGATTAATATAATGGGTCAGGAACATTGACCAATACATTTATACATAATATCATATAAAAATAATGTCTTATAAAAATAATTCAATTTTTTTGATATAATTTTGTAATGATAATTTACTAATACATATATACATAATTTCAGATTAAAATATATAACCTAAAATTACACAATATATGATAAAAAAATGTCAGATAAAAATTCATAACCAAAATTCACACAACTCCAATACACATCAATATCATTGATGAATCACACTTTGGGATGACTACTAACTATATTCAAATGAATTTTAGAAAATATAAACTAATATTTTAAGAAAATCAAAATTAAAATTAAATGATCAATAATTTATCATCAAAATTAAAAGAACTATAAAAATTCAGAGTCTAACACGAAAATAGATCTCCAATATGAACATTGATCCATATAAAGCATTGTAAAATTAATCACTCTAGGATCTAGACAAAAATGTATTATAAAAATTAAATATAATGATAAATAATAAACTAAAATCAATCCATGGTTGAAATTCACTCAAAACAGCATTCAGAATAACAAATAATCCAAAGACAATCAATAAAGAGAATATAATGAATAACACAGACCACATATCATGAAAATAGAAGAAAATAATAAAAATGGTGGTTGGAGATGACCAATAAGGCATAGAAGTTGTCATGAGTTGAGAGAAGCCTCTACGGGTTTCGATTTCAATGAATGAACAAGATGATGGTTTCCCAATCCTGACCTTTTTTAAATGACTTTCGGCGTTAGTTTTTACAAAAACCGATGCTAATAAAATTAAATTCGGTAATGGTTTTTTCCATAAACTGACGGCCATACTATTTTTTATATTTTCGGTGTCAGTTTTTTGGAAAACTGACCCCAATAATTTATCACATGGAGTCAGTTTTAAGATAAACCGGCCCAAAAAATCATCATATTCTCTTGTTTGGCGTCGGTTTTTAGTAAAATCGACCCAAAAAAAACTGCCAATAAAAATTGTTTCATGGTTTTTGGTATAAACTATGCAAAAAAGTTCTTTCACAAACCATCAAAAATGGTATATAAATAACAAATGTGATCATTTCAATGTTAAATACTGTATTTCTACAAGTTTAATGAGATCCTCTATTATTTTATACCTAGTATGGGGATTGTTGAATTGGCATGAAATTATTGAGAAGGAAGTTGATCCTTCATCTAGTAGTCCATTTCAGTGTGGTTCGTAGTATCATTAGAGGATGCTCCCCTACATAGCTGGTTGATCCATATTTGGTTTTTGGTGTCCCCAAGTTGACATGGGTGTGATCCCCTATCAAAGTTTCAAGGTCATTAGGCACAAGTGATATTTACATGGTGGGGCTCAATGATAAGGACCTATAAGATGAATATATTCTGTGACAACATAGAATATAGATTGGATACCGAGGGAATGATCATTATTTTGAGAATAATACATTGGCTGTAAGTTTTCATGTAACCTCATAGTGGTATTGTTTCCTTCGTATGTATACCTAGCTTTCTATATGAATTGATATCTAAATCCTTGTTATGAGATAAATTCTACTGATAATATATGTTTAGTGTTTTGGTGTGACCTAAAGGATATTTTTTAATCAATATGTCACATCTTCTTCCCACATGTTTCATGTGTTATACAGATGGATCACCTTTTAACAATATCTTAGAGGGAAGAGGGCCATGTAGAATATAAATACCCTGACAGACTGATGTATGTTTCAGTAGATTCATTGGTAAAATTTCACTCATAAACGACATGTTCGACTTTATTTCGATTTCATTTATGGGATTTTTTTGACATTTCTTCCAGTACCTTGATTTTATACACTTATTTATGTATTAAAGATTTATGAAAGCATGGTTGTATTTTTTTCATTTCAGTGTTGTATGGTCTTAGAGATGTGTGAATGTAAAAAATTACACTAATATAGGGACTATAATGTGACTGACATTCCAACTCATCACTACTCTCCAGACCGTAGCCTATTGAAGGTGATCATGTGGTAGAAGTCGTTTGAGCCCTATCAGGCATGACATGACACAATTGTTTTAGTAGTAGTATGTAATACATTAGAACATGAGTGTCTGAGAATGATTAGGTTTTCATGGGAATATTATTATTTGTTTTGAGTTAACATTTCAGGTCAAAGAATAATGTGAACATTTAGCTGCTGAAATATCCCTAAACTCTGAATTTGATCACCTACCGTTCAACTCAACACATGTAAAAAATATTAAAGGAAAATATTAGATCATGCACCATAAAGTAATATGATGTGAATTCTAGGATCTTATATAGTCATATACTCATATATTATGTTTTTATACGATAAATCATGTTAACTTCATGATTCCACTATGAAGATAGCCAACCCAATTTCACCATGCAATAATAAGTATGATATACCATGTGATTATGCTTCAGTTCAGGGGGCTGTTATTAAGATAATACCTCTAGGTGGTTTCCAAGCTATACTATAGTCCATTAAGAAGGATATAACAATAGAAATTTTTGTATATGATTCATTATGGCTTAGTGTGGTTCATGAGTTACAATATAAATAACCTCCTATGTTTTGGGGAAAGCAAGGCCCCATGTGGATGAGGGGAGGCTAGAGGTAGTCACTCAAGTTTTCCACCTTTTAAAGATTCTGATATATCAAATTTTACTCATCTCATAATGTCTTATTCAAGGATATTTTGGGTTATGATCGAGTTTAGTGGCTCATCCACATGACAAGATGACTCTCTTTTGGTCAGACATTGAATATATATTCAGGGATGGATTTTATATGTCCATGTTGCGATTAGTGTGTATCCAAGATATTCAGAATCTACAACAGGGTATTATGATCATGTTATAGTATTCAGAGGTATTTTCTAATCTCTCATGATACTCTATGTATATGGTGTGTGTTCCATTCTCTAGAACTTGGTTCTTTGTGCAGTAATTATGGTGATATATCATGGATTCAATGATATATCTATATGTTCACATCTATGTTGTGTTTCTTCAGTTGGCCATTATAGTTGGGAGATTCTTATCATGGAAGGCACCAATAGTGGGTACTGGTACTGGGTAACCTATTTATCATACATCAATTGTAGGAAAATGATGGTATTCACATGGATTTGGATATTCTAGACTTTCCAGTATATGATCATATGATAAAGGATCAACGGTATGTGGCTCTCATGATTTCTCAAGGCATCCGAGGGATTGAGGGTGTTTCACCTTTGATGAATTATATAGGGAAGTAGACATGGAAGAGGAGTCAAGAGAGTGGTTGGTGGTTGGAAGTTATTTTACCTTTTACAACCACCATGCATGGATTAGGGAGATATTGGAGAGAGATGCGGAGAACTATAAGATATGGGGGCCTATGACATCAAGTTTGCATGGATGATATGAGGTATCCTTTTTTCCTTTTTCTACCTTAGTTCTATAATCGATAGACATAGGATCAAGTCGTTCATTTCATTCCACTTCTCTATTTGTGTGCATTGATATTACATTTGATCATTTGGATCAACCCTTGAACATGGAGAATATAACAAAAATTGTCTTAGTGATTGCTCTCTTATATCAATATTTCTATTTAATTAATTGAGGAAAGTTATTATTATGGGTTCTCTTGATAGAAATTATTTTTCCTGATGAAATCATCTTAGATATGGATTGGTTATCCATAGTTAATTCCTTGGTTTACTGTTTTAGTCACAGGATGTTGTGTGTCCATAATAATGGGATTATTTGTTTAGTTTCTGGTGAAAATGAAAAATTGGAGGAGTAGAATGAGATTAAGAATAGGAGAGTGTAACCGATTACTTATTAGTTTCCAAGCATGGCTCTTGGAGGAGAGGATGTTATGGGATACCATTTCCCTACGGCGGTGGAAGATTTTGGGGAAAAACTTTCTGAGGATATTCCATTCATACCTCCAAATCATGACGTGGATTTCTTAATTGATTCCTACTACAAGAAGACCCATATATCTACACAAACATATCATATGTCTCTTGATGATCATAATGAGTAGAGGTTGTATTTAGTGGACATGTTGGATAAGTGATTGGAAATATCTATTGTTTCCCTCTCGTCATCCTAAATTTGATTTTCTAATAAAGAAGATTAGATCTTGAGGTTATTCATAGATTAATAACACTTGGAATAAGATATCATTATGAATAAATATGAACTGATGAAGATAAATGACCTCTTCGATTAGTTGAGAGGGGAATAATGGTTATCAATGATTTACATTGGGGAATGAAATCATCAGTTGTGATTACGAGATAAGGATATATCAATGGCATCATTTATATTTCATTATAATCACCGTGGGTACATGGTAATTCCCTTTGTTTTGAAGAATTCCATAATAGAGTTCCTGAGTCTCATATTCCAGATCATTCAACATTTTCTAAACAATTTTTCTGTTTCATGATCAATGATATTAAAGTGTACACATTTTTAAATGAGTATCACGTGAGAAACTTGAGGATGGTCCTTGACAAACTCTTAGGGCCCTATCTTTTTGGGATTCTCTTGAAGCGACGATTCTGGACTTTAGAGGTCCACATCCTAGGATTGGTCATCTAAGAGGCTGGAGTCCCATTAGACCCAGTGAAGGTTGAGGTAGTGATATCATGGTCGATACCCATGTGTCCTATTGATTTGTGGAGTTTCATTTAGTTGGTAGGGTACTAATGGAGTTCTATACAATATTTCTCTAGAGTGACAAGACCATTGACATTTTTTACCCAAATGGGAAATTTTTTTATTTGGACAGAAATGTGATAGAATGGTTCGATATGTTGAGGAAAAGTTTGATGAGTTCTCCCATCATGATATTACTATATGTGGGTGTTGATTATCTAGTGTTCTTGGATGACTTAGGGAATAGACATGTTTGTGTTTTAAAGTAGAGGAATAATGTGATTTCTTATGGTTATATGAAGGTGATAACACTTGAAAATAATGGATCAACTGAAGATCTTGAGCTATCAGCGGTATTATTTACCATACAATTATAGTGAAATTTAATTATGGATGAGAATTTAATCATCTACTATGACCATGGTACTCTTAATTATATATTCTCTTATAAGGATATTAACTTGAGAAATATGCAATAGATAGAGTTCCTATAGTATGGTGACATTGAGATTTTATATAATATTGGGCATGGGAATGCGTGGGAGTATCTCTATGTAGGATATCATGTTATCAACTGTTTGTTGAGGATTCGTACATGTTAGCATCATTAATATTTTACTTGGTGTAAAATGATAGGGAAACTTATATAAAGTTGTTGGTTATTACACCTCCACTTTTACAACAAGTCATGGTGGAGCTACTTGGGGATACCGACTGTGAAACCCTATGTACTGAAATATACATTGGAAAATATATGGATTAGTTTTATAAAGGTGGGGATAATATCACTCTTTTCAAAGGATGAATGATGATGCCATTAACATTTTGGGAGTATGTGATGAGGGTGTTTCATACATCCCCTTTTGGAGTATATCTTGGTGGGGAAATAAGTATCCTGATGTCCAACTTCCAAATATGTGGCCAAGAATAAAGAGTTTTGATATAAATATTTTGTCTCAATGCCTCACTTTTTATTATTAAAAAAAGGATGGGAACTAGGATAAAATGAGTTTAGGGAAACACCTTAAGGTCTCAAATTGGATGTGGGGTGGTATATCCAGTATCTTCATGATTGGGTTACCTCCTAAATCAATATGTAATGAATACATCTGGGCGGTTTTAGACTGAATCACATTACAACCATCCTTCATTTAAATTCAATAGAATAGTTTAGTAGAGGTAATGTGATTCCTATACATACATGAAATAGCCTGACTCCATGGATATACCTTAGCAATAATTTTTGAAAATGATTATCACATCCCATAAAAATTCTAGATAGGATTGCATGAGGCCATTGGGTCTTAGTTTTAGTTGAGCACATCGTTTCACCGCCAAACTAACATCCAAATAGAGAATAACATTTAGGTCTTTGAGGAAATGTTGTGGTATATCACTACGGATTTTAGTTATTATTTAGAGTATTACCTATGTTTAGAAGTGATTTAATAAAAACAATAGTTACCATTACACCATCAGTATGAAATTATTTTAGGCCTTGTATGGGAGACCTTGACAGTATTCATTTTGATATTATTATTTTGGTGAGTAATAACTCATTAGCCTAATGTAAGTGCAAGATACTACAATGAAGGTTATGATTATCCTAGAGTGTATGAGGGTAGTATAAAGCAATTTTAAGTCCAATATGGAACATAAATAGAGACCTTGGGAGTTCGAAGAGGGGTGCCATGTATTCCTAATGGCCTTAGCTTAATATGGATTTTGGAAATATGGTTAGGGTGGTTATATATCAATGATATTCATTGGACCATTCTAGACACTATATAGAGATAGAGATTTACTATAATTCATAGGTCTACTAATAAAGGGAGACCAGGTAAATTATTTCTCCTACATGTCACAATTGAGGATGTAAGTGAAAGACCCATCACATGTTGTTGACTAGGGAGATAAATACATCAAGCATGAAGAAACATTTTTTGATTACTCGATGGAGATCATGGATCATTAGGAGGGGATCCTATAAAGGAAATTAGACTGCCTAGTGCATATCTGTTTGAAGCATGGGAATCACAAAGAGATAACATAGAAGTTGGAGACCTAGATGCAATCTCATTACCTTAATCTTTATAAGTAGATTTTTCTCTTCTCTAGATGAATCTAACATTGGTGGGAAGAATATTATGTCAAATATTTTTTAAATTATTTCTTGAGAATATTATATGGATTAATTTTAGATCCATGCACAGAGATGATGAAAGATTTCGAGGAATAGTGTTCACAAAATTAATTTTTGAAATATATTAAATTTATTAATATCACCCACATGCAATTTTCCTAAAACAATTGAGTAACTCTTGAATATGAGACTAAATTGGAAACTTGAGGGCACTGTTGAGTCTAAAATGTGGGTTTTAACCTAGGAAATACCTTACTATTGATAGTTTTGTGTGTTTTTAAAAATATAGTCACAACAATGAAATTAATAAAATTAATAAAATTAGTTATTATTTTTTATTTAAAATCGAAAAATATTTCCTATATTTAAACTTTGTTATGCCCCAATCAGAGGGTTAGCTGTATAGCTTAGGGATTGAGAGGATCTTTTGGAGGATATTCAGTAGACAACATCAGATTAGATTGGATCTGGGATCATCTACCAATGGATTTTTTGGAATTAACAAATGAGAGAAATGAATAACCATTATTCATGAGTGACTAATCAACACTCTTTGTAGAATTTTTTTGCTTAAATTCAATACTATTATTTTATTCTCGTCATACATGTATTACTTATATGAATATGATTTAATTTTCAAATAGGTTATAGATTTATTTGTGATTTTTTTTATTTTCTTAGATTATTATGTCCTTATGCATTCATCTATTTCACAAAAAAATTGATCATGACCAAATGAAAAAAGGATAAGGTTTGTTCTTCAATTCATGTAGTTAATAGAATCCCCCCTCATTTCCTCATCTATTCATCATTGGTATTTTCTTTATCATATTGTTCAATATAAACGCAGTATTTGATCATTGTCTGACTATCAATCAATGCGACAAGTCAATATGGTCTGTTAGTTTCGCGACCGTGGGTGAAATTGTGGTTTAGTTATGATATTGTATGATCTTAGGCATATCTGAATGTATTAGTGGATCTTGTTTATTGTGGAATCATCAATGTGGATATAGATGACACATGTCATAATTTCATGATATAATTTTACATAAGGAATCATGCTCACCAGTGATGGGAAGGTCGTCTAATCCCATATATATATTTTTGGTGAGGAAAGTAGCATATGTTATGTAGAGGATGAAATGGAAGAGTAACTGGGGGGATCTATAAATTCATTGTTACACAACGTATCATATATGATCAGAAACCTTGTGGGATATCTAAACTATGATGTTAGTATTTTCATGAGAATAAAATATCACTCACCTTGTAACCCTGTTGCATTCCATGTGAATTTCTATAAGAGAGTTGGCATTTTAGTTGACGGTTACATGGAAACTATCAGGATAAAGTACATGGACATGACCAGAGTACACAAACATGTTCTAATGTACACATGCACAACCAGATTTCACAGGTGGAGTGTTTCTGATCATTTAACACCATTTAGTATTTTTATATGATATGTATTTTGAGGTTCACATACTATATGAGGATTAAAAAAACTACTTCACCGTTAGTTGGCTAGACACAACCTAATCTACTATTACACACCATTTACCACATTTAATGGGGT
Organism: Viscum album; assembly: GCA_963277665.1. Classification (NCBI taxonomy): domain Eukaryota; kingdom Viridiplantae; phylum Streptophyta; class Magnoliopsida; order Santalales; family Viscaceae; genus Viscum; species Viscum album. The sequence goes on along the minus strand of OY728125.1, from coordinate 642,372,560 downwards.
TTGGAGCACATTATTTAACCATTTTGGACTAGTATTAGTTCATCATATTCACATGTCCATCCCATGAAGGATAAAATGTGATATCATTTCCACATATAAGGATTATGATCTCCTTTGAAGGATGAGTCTCAGATAGAGTTATTGTTTTCCCACAATGATAATTGAGTGAAATTCTATATAATTATATACATGAGTTGGGGTTTATGGAATCAACATGACCTCGTTAAGAAAGGTGTTGATCCACCATGTAATAAGATATTTCTGTAGGGTTCATAGTATCATTGGAGTACATTTCCCGATATAGAGGACTAATCCATGTTGGGATTTTGGTTTCCCCCAATGGCCTAGGATGGGATCCCCTCTCTGTGCATCGAGTTATTTGAAGATTAGTGAGATTTCTTGGTTATATTCCAATGATCATGACCTATTGGATAAGTTTCTCTAGTGATAATAGACCATGGAGTAGATTCTATCATTACAATAATTTATACAAGAATAATCATGTTTTTGGACGTTTGGTTGTGTCCTCCTAGAGGAGTAGTCTCCTTCTTGATTATATCTATTTTTTTGTATGTATGGATTGTTTATATCCTTATTATGATCATAATATTCCTAATTCTATATGTTTATTATTTTACAAATTCCCCATTAGGAATTGTTATACTCATTCATGAATGGGATTTTCCAGAATGTGTAATGTCTTATATAAGAGATTGACCATTTGGAAAAGTCTTAGAGGGTCTAGTTTTATGTGGATCATTGATATGATGGTAGAATTAGGTAAGATAGGGTGGATACATTAACAATAGTTTACTCCTACATTAAAGGATGAACATTTTTTAAGTTATTTTGGGGGTCTAATATTTTTCCCTTTCTTTCAGTACAATGTTGTCTCACTCTAATTTCATTAATATATATTTATACATGAATGTTAATTATTATTTTTACATATGAACAGTATATAGGTTTAATGATGTGTGTATAGGTACATCAAGATAAGACCTACCATGTGTGTGGTATGCATACATAGTGATGTTCTCTAGCCTCTAGCCTATTTGAGTCATTATTGGGATAGTCACATTCGAGCCCCATAGTACGATGTCGGGAAGAGTAAATTACACAAAGAATGATTCTTTATTAATTCAAGAAAAAAACTGTAACACCCCGAAATTCCACAATACGCTTCTCTTTCAATAATGCAATAGCTTGCATTGTACGCAAGTTCGAGATTCTAACACACCGTGACCAATCAAAATAGACATTATGAATATTAATACCCACTTTTTGAAATTATATAAATTTTATATTTCAAAATGGACTTCATTTTTGTATTCAGAATATCTAAATTAGCCTATTTTGAATTTCTGATATTTTTCTGAGATCTTCCAATTTTGTATGAATAGTGAAAAATACTTAAAAACAAATTTTTTAATCAAAATAATTTATAGTGATAAATTATACTATTGAGTGGTTTTAATGTATAATTAGAATATATTTTTACCATTTTATCCAATGGTGTTCATTATAATTAATTTCACTTTGAAATTGGACATAAACAATTGTCAATCTTTTGATATATATTGTTTCTTAAAAACACGCTATTTGTTGTGACAATGGGAATTAATTATAAAATTAATTAATGAAACTTATATGTTTGTAATTTTGTAAAATAGACATCATTTTTGAATTCGGAATATCACTTATATCTTAGGGTGAAATTTTCGCATTGTTCTGAAAAACATCAATATTTGATGAATAGTGAAACCACTAAGTGGTAGTTAAAAACTGATTTTTCATTTAAATGAAACATTACCACTTCTGTGATTTGATTTTCAAAAATCCGACATACATGGTTGTCATTAATATGTAAAATATGGTTCAATGGGATTAAAATAATTTTTTGCAAATAGTAACTTTTAAGTTTAATTAATCGTGATTAAAGGTAATTAGTGTAATTTAAGGTAAAGATAATGTTATAATAATATGAAATTACCTTGACACATATCCTACCCCTATTGGATGAGTGATGGACGACAAAGAAAATCCATGGGTCAACTTGGGGACCCCATGGAGCCACTTTGGTAGGAAAATTACATTAAAAACTTTTTATTTAATGTTAAAATAAAAATGTCACAAACATGAGTTGTTTTACTAAAACAATTTTTAAATGGGGTTATACAAGTAATATTTTGGACTATAAATATTCATTAGAAATATAAAAAGATTTCCTACATCATGATATTTGTTTTATAATTTTTAGACATTAAATAAATTAAATTATTTATGACACCATGATGATGCAACGATTACCTCATTATTTAACGATTTAAATAAAATGAAAAGATAATGTAAAATATATGACCTACATATGGTAAAAACCTATTGTATGGGTGAAGTTTTAACTCATATCACCATATCCTAGAAATATATAATTTTGGGACCTTTAAAATCCGAAACTCATTATATAATAAAGTGACATTTCATGACTTTCCAAGAGTGCCCCTCCTATCCTCTTATAAAAGGCCCCACCTCTACCACCTTACCCACACCTTTCAAGGCTTTTGCTCGGCCAACCCCTAACCATTTTGTCTCTCCACATCCTAATATTACTCTTATAAGCCTCACTTTGGGTAGAAGTCTTCCCAAGGATTCCTTTGAGCTCAAATCAAAAAGAGTTACCCGTTTTAAAGCAAGTGTTTTCTCTTGCGTTTTTATGTTTTATTTTGCTTCTCCAACCCCCTAAACTCTTTTAATTCATTTATTTTGTGACAACACCAGTATCCTCAATATACTAGGATGTTTTTATAAGAAGTATTTGAGCTACACTTACACAAACCTATATCTAATTCTTAAAGAACATACTGTTTCTGTGGATGGCGAATTTCTACCTCACAAAACGATGATTGTTCAACACTCATATAACACCTTCAAAGGTGGCCAAATAAGATGTCACTATATTTATGTATGATATATAATATGTTTATGTTTTACTTAAGGTTTTGTATTTTTCATTTATGGAATAACTTTATGGTTTCCATTATAGGTAAACGTGATATATCCATTTTAGGAAGTGCGGACTACCGCCTCCTCAAAGTGATTTGAATGGTTAATGCCATATGTGGGATGTATAAAGGATGGAGTAAATGATATTATATATATGATATTATACTGGAATTATAATATACCTTTATATCATTATTATTTCATTCCATTAAATACGAAATAGAAATGAAAGTAGCGTTAATGCATACGTACGACTTACCGTCTCCATGAACGGTGCATTTCATTTCTTACCTCTAAATGTTATGTATTATTATGAATGAATATATATACTGGATATATATGATATGTATGATATCAAAATAATGAATATAATTCTGGATATAATGGATATTTTACCACATGAACAACTTGTAATTATAAGAAGTTTATTTTTGACTCAAGTACCAAAGATCGACAAAATGACCGTTATTAACATAAATAATTACATAATGATCATAACATGGTAATAAGTGATATAAAAGGAATAATGAACATGAGAAAGGTTCTTAAGCAAGTATAAATTAACTCTAGTTTATTATTCAGGAGATTAAAGAACGATCGAGTCAAGTCGGACACGAGGTAAGGGAACTTCTTAACCCAATTTCTATTCTTTGGGTTAATCTCCTTCTTTCAAATTATGTCATGATATTATTATGTCCTATCTTGTATTTGTACTTTCAGTATGTGTACTTATAGTGAATACACATAATATATTTATTTTATTTTAAAAAATGATCTCTGTAAGGTACTTCGTCTCAGTCTCCTTTTATTGAGGCATATTTTGTTTTATACACAACTTTCTTTTAGACGGTGTATAAACCCCTTTGACTTTTATGTTTATTCAAAAAGAATATTTTTATAAGAAGCGTTTTACTAAATGACAAAAAGGAATGTTTTTTTTTCGTACATATGTGGCGACAACGACTTCTCCACTGTTGTGACCATTATTTGTGCTTCGGCTTCTTCTACAAGCCATAAGATTTTTTTAAATGAAAAATAAATACCAAGTTTTAATTTTATTTTATTTTGGTATTGAAAATGGTTTTGATAAGGTTTTTATTATATAAATGTGTTATATTGATATCTTGTGATTGAAATGTGGAAATGTTATGTTTTCTTTATGCATGTTTTATGTGATAACATTATGTTATGGTTTATGATATGTTTAAACCTGTTCATATGAGGAATGAATTGAACTTAATAAGTGATGGGTGGAGCCCGCTATAGCTCCTCGATGCATCGGTAGGTCTCATGAGACAAAATAGTGTCTTGGCATGAGGCGTTGACAAAATCTTATTTGTATTCTTGGCACGAGGCCTTGGCTACGTGGTTATGATAGTCTAACATTATGAATTCCATCATTATGAAAGTGGTTAATGATATTGTATGTGATTATTCGACCAGTATAATATCCATGTGAATAAGTAAATGGAATTATTTCATTTTACTTTTGACATATTATGTTGATGTTTAAGTTTAAAAGGCTTTTGTTTTAGTTATACATTGCCTTAAATGTTTATGTTTATTTATTAAAGCTTCTTCTATATTGTTATCCTTACTGAGCATCTGTGCTCACCCCTTTCAATGTTTTAATTTTTCCAGGATGTGAATAAGTATTTTATGAATGAACTGAAGGGATAATATGAGGGGATATGAATACAAGATGTTGTTGTAGTTTTATATTACTTTATGATGTAATGTAAAACTTATGAATGTATCTAGTGTTTCAAGGCTACTAAACTAATCGGTCTTTCGAGACTTGATCTTTGTGATCATGCCAATGTTACGAAGTAATGCACCGACTCTGGGTAACTGGGGTCGGGGCGTTACAGTTGGTATTAGAGGATATTTAGTACTAACCTTGGATGCTAGATTTAGATAAACTTTGATTAGAGCACATAGCCCTAAGATAGAATTTTAGGATTAGTATAGAAGAAATTCCTAGATTTTTGGTATTATAGTGATTTTGTGAGTTTTCGGAGCAATACATCCCTGTCTGGATACGAGCAGGTAGAGGCGGCTCTGGCACAGTTGTACCTAGGGGTAAAACCCGAAAACATCGCTTTGAGCTAGACTCGAACGAGAACTGGTGCACAACAACGGGCCTTGATGCACTCTTGGTTATGACACTCTCGAAGGATATGCTTAGGATAATTATCATTTTATTTACAAACCATTATAAAAGGATTATGAGTATATACTTCCTAAAAGAAAACATTTTTATTAATATAGATTATATCCATAAATAGTTCAATTTATGTTAAGTGTTTTACAAGTATGGAATTTTGTATTTTAAACTAATATAGTTTATGCCATTGTTTAGAAATGGTGCCTAGTGGGAGGAATGGAAACCGTATCAATGCAAGCACTCCATGTAGGGATTTCCCTCCTGCTCCAAATAATTGTAGTTGAGATGGTGATACAACTGGTGCTGATCAACTTATCACCATACTGGGACAACTCACTCAGGTTATGAATAATAACCTTACTCGTATGGTGCACCCTGATCCGCAACATGGAGGATCAATATTAGACCGCTTCATGAGGCAGCAACCACCAACTTTTAATGGGGGTACAAATCATTTAGTAGCTAAGAAATGGATAAAATCCTTAGAGAAAATATTCCATGCCTTGGGGAGTAGTGAAAGGGAAAAGGTTATCCTGGCAGTTTACCGCCTCACTGGAGATACTGATCAATGGTGGTCATTGATTCAAAACACAAAGGAAGATGATGATGTATCGAATATGGAATGTCGGGAGTTCAAATAGATTTTCTTAGAAAAATAATTTCCTCGTGACCATCAAGCAGATATGGAAAGGCAATTTCTGAGTCTGAGGCAAAAGGAGGATAAGAATGTCGCAAAGTATGAGTCTAACTTTACACGATTAGTGAGGAATGCTAAAGATTATATACGTAACCCAAGAAGTAAGATCGATCGTTTCTTTGATGTGTTAAAACCGTTTCTCCTTCGAGCATTAATATCACAAACTTTCTCAACGTATGTATATATAGTTGTGTGTTCTATCAAGACAGAAAAGGAATTCTCGAAATCTTATGACAATAAAGTAATGCAAGAGAAGAAGAGAACGGTGGAACAAGAGATAGATAAAGGGAAAAAGGGAAAGATGGATTTTCTATTATGCGATAATTGTGAGAAGAATCACCCCAGTAGTTGCCTAAAAGGAATAGGATTTTTTTATAAATGTGGAGAAAAAGGTCACCAGTATCGTGATTGCAGGGTAATGAAAGAGGCTGTCAATGTTGAATGTTACAATTGTAGGGAAATGAGGAATTATGCAAATGAATGTCCTAAGCGTCAGGGAAACTTATCTCAGAAAAGGCCAAGGGATCAAGGACAATCTTATGATGTTACTATAATTGAAGTGGAATAATTAATGTATTTGTGCTTTTGGACTCAAGGATTATATTCTGGTTATAAGAATAATGTGATATATATGAGGATTGTACTTCCGTACTTGTTTTTTTCATTAAGGTTTTAATATGATGAAGGTAATCATATTTTCATTATGTGATAATAAGAGAAACTTTACTTTGTTTGGGGAATCTAATGTTGCAATTGATTTTGGAATTTAAGGACATTTTAGAGAAAGTCTAGACGGAGGTATTTTGGATAACTATAAAGGTTGGAATGGATTAAGTTGAACCATGGATAGTATTGTTTAAGGTAAAAACATTTCTAAAGATTATTTTCAGAATATTATAATACTATAGTTTTAGGAAAAGGAAAACCTGCGGGTCTGGGGATAACCCGTCGCGTCGGACAAAGCTGCAGGAATCGAACCCACAACCATAGTGCGACCGAACTTTATTACCTACCACTAGCCTACAAGATGTCCCTGATTATTAAAAAAATTCCTAATCTAAATGGTATGTAATAATATTTGGTACATTATACAATTAGGATAAATATAATATTTTTGAGTTATATTATCTTTTTGAGTGAAAGATCAGTTGGGGGTAGAAATTAGTTGAAGGTTGAAACTCTACTTGTCAAGCATAAATATATATATACCTATCTCTTATTCTATGAATAAATTATTTCTAAAACTTTATTAAAGGGATATTAAAACAAAACATGTGTTATCCTAATACCTTATGCCTTGTAGAACTGATAATATTTTAAATCAATATAGATTGAAGGCTTTGAGGCCCTCAATTTTACACTTGTTTGTGATTGATGACCTCAATCACTCCCTACAAATATTTACGTTTTTCCTCCAATTATATGTCTCTACTTGCCACCAATTTTCTCCTTATTGATATCATAATTTGGTGGTGAATTTTTCATTTCCCATTCCCTCTTATTAAGACTAAATTCAATTAACCTTATTTCCGATGTGGGTTTTCCACAAAGGTATTTTCTATTTTAAACCTTTTATTTTCAAAGAAAAATTTCAAATTGCGAGGATGCAAAGGATGGGAGAATGTAACACCCCGAGCTTCCACAATATGATTCTCTTTCAATAATACAATAGCTTGCATTGTACGCAAGTTCGAGATTCCAACACACCACGACCAATCAAAATATCCATTATGAATAGTAATATCCACTTTTTGAAATTATATAAATTTTATATTTCAAAATGGACTTCATTTTTGGATTCCTAATATCGAAATTAGCCTATGTTGAATTTTTGATATTTTTCTTAGAACTTCCAATTTTTTATGAATAGTGAAAAATACTTAAAAACAAATTTTTTAATAAAAATAATTTATAGTGATAAATTATACTATTGAGTGGTTTTAAAGTTTACTTAGAATATATTTTTAACATTTTATCCAATGGTGGTCATTAGAATTAATTTCACTTTGAAATTGGACATAAAAAATTGTCAATCTTTGGATATATATTGTTTCTTCAAAACACGCTATTTGTTGTGACAGTGGGAATTAATTATAAAATTAATTAATGAAACTTATATTATTGGAATTTTGTAAAATAGAAATAATTTTTGAATTCGTAATATCAATTATAGCTTAGGGTGAAATTTTGGCATTGTTCTGAAAAACATCAATTTTTGATGAATAGTGAAACCACTAAGTGGTAGTTAAAAAACTAATTTTTCATTTAAATGAAACATTACCACTTCTGTGATTTGATTTTAAAAAATCCAACATACATTGTTGTCATTAGGAAGTAAAATGTGGTTCAATGGGATTAAAATAATTTTTGATGAATAGTAACTTTTAAGTTTAATTAATCGTGATTAAAGGTAATTAGTGTAATTTAAGGTAAAGATAATGTTATAATAATATTAAATGACCTTGACACATGTCCTAACCATATTGGATGAGTCAAGGACGACCAATAAAATCCATGGTTCAACTTGGGCACCCCATGGAGCCACTTTGGTAGGAAAATGACATTAAAAAAGTTTTATTTAATGTTAAAATAAAAATGTCACAAACATGTGCTGTTTTACTAAAACAATTTTTAAATGGGGTTATACAAGTCATATTTTTGAATATAAATATTCATTAGAAATATAAAAAGATTTAAGACATCATAAATTTTTTTAATAATTTTTAGACATTAAATAAATTAAATTATTTATGACACCATGATGATGCAGCGATTACCTCATTATTTAACGATTTAAATAAAATGAAAATATAATGTATAATCTAAGACCTACAAATGTAAAAAACCTATTGGATGTGTGTATTTTGAAATCTTATCACCTTATCCTAGAAATATATAATTTCGGGACCTTTAAAATCCGAAACGCATTATATAATAAAGTGACATTTCATGACTTCCCAAGAGTGCCCCTCCTCTCCTCTTATAAAAGGCCCCCACATCTACCACCTTACCCACACCTCTCAAGCCTTTGGATTGGCCATCCCCCGACCCTTTTGTCTCTAAAAATCCCACTATTACTCATAGAAGCCTCACTTTGGGAATAATTCTTCCTAAGGAATCCTTTGAGCTCAAATCAAAAAGAGTTACCCGTTTTAAAGGTAGTGTTTTCTCTTGTGTTCTTATGTTTTATTTTGCTTCTCCAACCCCCTAAAATCTTTTTATTCATTTATTTTTTAACAAAAACAGTATCCTCAATATACTAGGATGTTGTTATAAGATGTATTCGAGCTACACATACACACACCTACATCTAATGGTTATAGAACATACTGTTTCTTTGGATGGCGAATTTCTACCTCACGAAATGATGATTGTTCAACACTCATATAACACCTTCAAAGGTGACCATTAAGATGTCACTATATTTATATATGATATATAATATGTTTATGTTTTACTTAAGCTTCTGTATTTTTCATTTATGGCATACCTTTATTGTTTCCATTATGGTTAAACGTGATATCTTAATTTTAGGAAGTGCAGACTACCGCCCCCTCAAAGTGATTTGAATCGTTAATGCCATATGTGGGATGTATAAAGGATGGAGTAAATGATATTATATATTATATTATAATGGAATTATAATATACCTTTATATCATTATGATTTCATTCCATTAAATAAGAAATAGAAATGAAAGTAGCGTTCATGCGTACGTACGGCTTACCGTCTCCATGAACGGTGCATTTCATTTCTTACCTCTAAATGTTACATAATATTATGAATGAATGTATATAATGGATATATATGATATATATGATATCTAAATAATGAATATAATGCTGGATATAATTGATATTTCACCACATGAACAACTTGTAATTATAAGAAGTTTATTTTTGACTCAAGTACCAAAGATCGACAAAATGACCGTTATTAACTTAAATAATTACATAATGATCATAACATGGTAATAAGTGATATAAAAGGAATAATGAACATGAGAAAGGTTATTAAGCAAGTATAAATTAACTATAGTTTATTATTCAGGAGATTAATGAATGATCGAGTCATGTCGGGCACGAGGTAAGGGAACTTCTTAACCCAATTTCTTTTCTTTGTGTAAATCTCCTACTTTCAAATTATTTCATGATATTAATATGTCCTATCTTGTATTTTTACATTCTTTATGTGTACTTATAGTGAATACAAATAATAGATTTATTATATTTTAAAAAATGATCTTTGTAAGGGACTTCATCTCAATCTCCTTTTATTGAGGCATATTTTATTTTATACGCAACATTCTTTTATACGGTGTATAAACCCCTTTGACTTTTATGTTTATTCAAAAAGAATCTTTTTATACGAAGCTTTTTACTAAACGACAAAAAGAAATGTTTTTTTGTCGTACGTATGTGGAGACATCAACTTCTCCGCCACCGTGACCATTATTTGAGTTTCGGCTTCCTCTACAAGCCATAATTTTTTTTAAATGAAAAATAAATAACAAGTTTTAATTTTCTTTTATTTTGGTATTGAAAATGGTTTTGATAATGTTTTTATTAAATCAATGTTTTGTATTGATATCTTGTGATTGAAATGTGGAAATGTTATGTTTCCTTTATGCATGTTTCATGTGATACGATTATGTTATGGTTTATGATATGTTTAAACCTATTCATATGGGGAATGCATTGGACTTAATAAGTGACGGGTGGAGCCCGCTATAGCTCCTCGATGCACCGACAGGTCTCATGATACAAACTAGTGTCTTGGCACGAGGCCTTGACAAAATCTTATTTGTAGTCTTGGAACTAGGCCTTGGCTATGTGGTCATGATAGTCTGGCATTATGCATTCCATCATTATGAAAGTTGTTAATGATATTGCATGTGATTATTTGACCAGTAGAATATCCATGTGAATAAGTAAATGGAATTATTTCATTTTATTTTTTCCATATTATGTTGATGTTCAAGTTTAAAAGGCTTTTGTTTTAGTTATACATTGCCTTAAATGTTTATGTTTATTTATGAAAGCTTCCTCTATATTGTTATCCTTACTGAGAATCTGAGCTCACCCCTTTCAATGTTTTAATTTTTCCAAGACGTGAAGAAGTATTTTACGAATGACCTGAAGGGATAATATGAGGGGATATGAAGACAAGATGTTGTTGTAGTTTTGTATTACTTTATGATGTAATGTGAAACTTATGAATTTATCTAGTGTTTCAAGGATACTAAACTAATCGGTCATTCGAGACTTGATCATTGTGATCATGCCAGTGTTACGAAGTAAGGCACCGACTCTGGGTAATTGGGGTCGGGGCGTTACAAAAACTGTACTACTAAAAGTTCAAAATGACTCCAATTTTTTTCATTTTATAAAAATGGTAATGTTTATACATTAATCACAGAATATGTTTTTATAAAGAAATATATTATTTTATTACAAAAAAATCATAATTTATTTAGAATAGATTACTATGTCCCTAAAACATATATATTATCTATGATTTCTCGGAATTAAATATTTAGAGAAACTTAATAATATAATTTTAATTTCTCATGGGTCTATGATCCTTTACATTATGAAAATAAACATATATATATATATATATATATTAAAAAAACTAATGAAGTATCAAATTCCAATGCCATACATTTAGTTTACATGGATCAATTTAATAATGTAAAAACTCAAGTTATATGTTTTAAGAACTATTTTTTTTAGTTGATGATTACACTAAATTTAAATGTACTTAATTTTTGAATTTTTTATCTAAAGAAAACTCCATGTTGAAAATATATATTTCCTTCATTTGAAATTATAAAATCATAACTATTATTAATATTAAATGATATAGAAGTAAATAATTTCTAAATTCCCATTTGAAAATTTTTTCTAATTAAATAAAAAATACTCATAGATTTTATTGAACAAGGAAACTTCAATAGAATGGTGTAATAAAATGAAGAAATGTAATTATCTGAGAAACAATATGTTCATCGTTGAATGAATTTTTAGGGGATATTATTTTTTTAGGAGAATAAATAAATATTAAATTTCACATTAGAAATAATGTTTCACATGAACTCATTTTTAGTAAAACCCCTTATAAAACATGTACTTTGAAAAATATTAATTCATCATATTTTTTTATCTATTGTATTTATCATTAATACTAAATATTATCTCTAAAAAATTATTCAAAATATGCTGAAGAAAATTTCATAGTACATTCAATGAATATTAAGGATTTTAGAGATTTTGAAAATAAAACATTTACCTTAAAAATTAAATAAATTATAAATATGATGAAATTAATCAGTATTTTTTTCGAAACATTTAAAAATAACATATCTGAAATATCTTTAAAAAAACCTTATTTTTAGGCAACTATCCAACAAACATTGGATATTGAAAAAAAATCAAAGAGAAGTTAATATTTATTAAGACAATTTAATTAAAAATAATTCACCTATATAATTAAACAATCATTCATTTTTTACTAATAATAAGCCAATATTATTGAAGAATTCAACTCATAATATCATTGGTGTTTTAACTCAACACGTAAAACAAAAATGCTATTAATAAACCTATTTTATAATATTACAATTTTATCCAATCAAGAAATATATAACAGAAAACAATGATTTAGTAAATAAATTCATGATATTTTGTATAAATATTGAACCCAAAAAAGATGAGAAGAATTATGTTTTGTTTTTTGGTTAAGTGGAATAATGATCAAGTAGTTATTGGAGATGAATGGTTCTTTTGGAATAAATGTGATAAAGATGATATTATTCTTAACTATAATTCATTTTTATTCTAAATGTGTATAATAAAAAGAGATAAATGGTTGGGGGGAACATTTCTCACAATTTGATAAAATCAAATCCATCAACATTACTATACATTTCTTCTCATTTTAACTTATTTATATTCAATGTCTATATTAATTTATCGATCCAAGAAATATATATACATGAATATAACTTGGTAGACCATCCAATTGGTTTTTAAAATATAAATTTTTGAAAACATGTTTTTAATCATAATAAATACATCCATGGTATTAAGAAATCCCCATTAACCAATATAATATTCTTCCAAATTATGTTCAATTAAAATTCTCTCAATATAATGATATATAACTATTTTTTATGAATGTGGTTTTTCAGAAGTAATCATATTTGAAATTTTATCTAATGAAATAATGTTTCATTCTGCTAAAAAACTACTGATGATTATTTTTAAAACCTTATATATAATAAGTTTTAAATTAACATATCAAAAAACATAATTATTTTATTAGTATTAGAAAAGTAATAAAATCATAAAGATATTTTTAAATTCAGTATATGTACACATGAGACATATAGAAATGATTTAAATTTCATAATGCTTTTATTATATGTACATCGATTTATGCCTCTTGTAATTTATATATTGGTCAACATTGGTAATTGGTATATCAAAAAATATATAGAGGGATGATAAAAATATTATTATAGTTTAATAAAATTAAACTGTGTTTCATGTTTGTTATATTATTTATTGAGATATTTAAATAAAATCACATTGAATAACATTTCAATGTATTTATCAGTATTTATTATTACCTTAAATGTTTTTCAGAACATATATCATTTTATTATTTGGGAATATAACTTCATTTAAACTAATTTTTTATGATAAAATTTTTAAGTGTATAATTTATTTGAAGATTTAATTTTAAACATATAATTTCATTAGTGAATCATTAGTATCATGGACCACCCAAAGTCAAAATTAAGTTTCAATTTCCTCTAAAAACATTGAGTTTGTGGAAGATGAAATTTTTTAGTCTCAACTGTTTTGGATAAAAAATCCCTCAAATATTTATTCTTGAGTTTTACTCAATGTGTGAATATTTTTTATTGAAAAAGTTTTATTTTTCATTTTAGTGAACATTCACATGATAATTTTTTGATGCTCTGAGATATAATATTCCACTTCTATAGAAATCAAACATAAAAATGAGATCTAACTGTGATTTGTTTTAGAACTAAAAGTTATCTTATTAAATTTTTCTGTAAAATAATAATAACATTTAACAGATTTCAATATATTAAATTGATATTGGGAATCATAAACAAAAAATTATTATAAGTTCCTATTTTTGTTTCCTCTATCTCCATACACTTAAATTTCTTCATGAAAGGTACATTATATTAATTTTTTTTATAAATTCACTAATTTTTCATTTCATATTAAAGTAAATTTATATTCATGTGATCAGAAATTATAATGATTCATTCAATGATTATTAATTAGAATCAATATAATTATATTTTAATCTAAATTATAATTGTAAGGGTATATATATGATATATGTAACTATTTAATTATCATAATTTCATGTAAACAATTGTTTTCCTCATTATCAAATATTTTACATATAAAAGTACATATTTCATCATACTAGGTTTTATTTGATCCTTTATCCACCTCTCATCATGTCTTATTTATTTTTGATTGTTTTTCATATGATGTTTCAATTATTGTACATACTCCTATTATTGGTGGTTGGGTATTTCCCATATTTTTCCTTCTGTCATTACTCATGATGATATCACTGACATTCATTCAAGATTCATTTATCCTCAATTTTATTGTATTTTGATCATATGAAATATAACTCACATGGGGACAACGTGATTATATTTTGGATATTTAATAGAGTAATAATGTAACCCCCTAACCCCATTAGCCTAGATTCAATGCATTGTTACGTATCATTGGCATGATCACAAAAGATCAAGTCTCAAAAGACCAATACGATTATTATCCTTAATAGTAATAGATACATTCATATGGTTTAAATTACATCATAAAATGGAAAAATATAACAAAATTATTTCCATAGACAACAATGAGATCCCATAGACTATTAGATCAGGTAAGTCATAATATACTTCTTCACATCATGGGAACAATTAAACATATAAAGGGGTGATCTCAGATGCTCAATAAGGATAACAATAAAGCGGAAGCATTAAAAAATAAGAATAAACATTTAAGGAAATGTATAAAACTAAGGGAACATCCTATTAAACATAAACTTCATAATAATATAGCTAATATAAATAAAAATAATTTCATTTAGTTACTCACATGGATATTCTATTAGTCTAATAATCACATGAAATATCAATAGCCACTTTCATGATGATAGAATTCATAATTCCCGACTTCATAACCACATAGTCCAGGCCTTATTCCAAGACTACAAAGAATATTTTTTCAAGTCCTTGTTCCAAGACACTAGTTTGTTTCATGAGACCTACCGATGTATCGAGGAGCTATAGAGGTCTCCACCTGTCACTTACTAAGTCCAATGCATTCCTCATATGAAAATGTTTAAAAATAACATAAACAATCGTATTAAAACTAGCATGCGAAATGTAAATACTTTATCCATGAACCATGAATGGTGTAAAAATAACACATCTACATTAAAACATATAAAAAAACCTTCAATATGCTATGGATGTTTTGTATGATAATAAATCAACATCAAATAAACTTAAAATCCATCAATGGATGTTGACATAGATGAAATCAAAACCATTTTTAGAGAAATAACTTTTTATATTTTAAAATCATTTAAGAGTAACATAATTTTTAAGAAAAAATTTATTTTGAAAATATTATTATAATCTTGTAAGGGATTCTTCGAAGATGTTATAATGACAGAAAATAGACTCACCCGCCGTATAAGTTAAAAAACATTCTTACCTTACTTTTGTCGAAAAGGTCATAAAGTACCTTATTTGGAAAATGATGGAAATATTTCTTTCAAAAAATATAAGGTTAAATAAGTGTATAAATGACTTCAAAACATTGTCTAGTGAATAGTAAAAATGTTTTGAAATACATTTTTAAGAAGCATGGATGTCGATGAAAAAGAGGTCCTAGTAGATAATTACTTATAAACATCCTCAGATAATGAAGAGATTGTGAAATTAACTCTTACCTTTTACATTTACTTGGTTGAGGGTAGGTTAAACTATTTTATAATGGTGAAATAATTGTTATTAAATTATACAAGAATCATATAGATTAATATGGTACAGATATGATCTTTTGATATTGCTTTGTTAATAATATTTTAGTATTATCTTCGTTTTGGGTGTTACTTAATTAGTTTTACATTATATGATTTGTTACATAAGTAATGTTTTTTTATGGAAAGGATGTATGTTATTAATATTAATAATGATATTATTTCTTTAAAATTTATTTTTAATCATCTAATTAAAATTAGTCTTGAATGGATATGATGGGGAATGAATCTCATCGCGTTCATGGAGACGGTAATCCGTACGTACACACAAGCGACAATATCATTATTTTTATATTAAAATAATACATAATTGGATGGTATATCATATATACAGAATAAATATCATGTTATATTTATTATTTACATCAATTACACATCATTATAATACCCATCCAAATAATAATGTATTGAATAACAATTACACCCTGATGTAGAGACGGTAATCCGTACGTACGCAGGTATGGTGACATGTCATTAAAATAATGGACAAAATAATGAATACGGTTGTACCATATTTATAATAACATTAAAATATATGGAAGATACTGGAGTTATTATTTTAGAATGGAAACAACAAATAAATATGAAGTGGAATAAGAAAGGAACTTTAAAGAGGTGATGAAATATTTACCTCTTCTTCGGGTTCTTCCTTTTGATTTGATAAAAAGGGCTCCTTAGTTTGGCTTTCTGACTAAAGGAAGGACTCTAGGATGAAGGTAGGAAAGTTGATAGGGTATATGGGTGAGGGTTGGATGAGAAAAATGTCTTTTAAGGTGTGAATTAGAGAGAAGGGGAGTTCCCTTTTATAAGAGGGGTGAGGGGCAGCTTAGGAAATGCTAGAAATATTTTTTTATAAGAAAATAATTTTCATTTTATAATGGAAAAAAATGAATTATTTAAATTATAAGGTGGTTAAGGGTCTAAAAACACTCAACCAATAGGTTTTAGACAGGATTGGGTCAGTATATTAACTTTATCTTTTAGATTTAACTATTAGTTAAATAGTTTGACATTTACCATGTCTCTTTGAATTTTTATATTATATGGTTAATAAACATACTATATACTTCCAAGTGAACCCCAAGTGGTTCATTAATGATAAAACTATCATTATATAAGTCTTTTGGACGATATTTATATTTTTAGGAAGAGAATATCAATTAATAATATAGTATTTGTTTTAAAAACTCTTTTATGTTCATTTTGACACTATTTAGTATTTTTGTTTTTTCTAAATTCATAACAGCAATATTACTTCGAAATTTTTTTTATCTAACCAACAATAATAAGTCATATTAACCTATAAAATTAGTGGAATTCATAAAAAGCCTCAAATTTCATTTATTAGTATATTTATAATATCAATTATTATAATATTTCATTAATATGGTAATTACTGCATCATCATTATTTCATAAATAAATTTAATTATATAATGTATAAAAAATATAAATATAATACCATTATGGAGGAAATATTTTTAGATTTATAATTAATATTTATAGTTGAATTTAACTTATGTATAACCCTATAGTAAAAAATTTTGAGTTATTAAACATTGATTTTAACTCTATTAACTCTTCTTTAAATAAAATAATAATAAATGTCCTAATCTAATCCAAGTGGACCAAAGAGGTTCATATTTTATTCATAAGGTTGTTTTTGGTTGAATTATACTTATCCAATAGAATTATTACATGTGTTAGGGTAATAATAATATCAAATTGACCCTTAATTACCCAATTTACTTCTAACTATGGTAAATGAAAGTAAAAAAATTAATATTCAAAAAAAATATTTTTCATCTTATTGAAACAAATTTTACTTACTAATATCAACCATGTTTGTCAGATTTTTGAAATTCAACTCACAAAAGTGGTAAAATTATGTTTAATGTAAATTTTCAAATGCTCATAGGAGGTGGGTAAAAGATGGTAAAACGTGCAATAAGATTTTTATATATCTAAATTTATTATAAACTGACTCAAATGAATTACATTGAACTTATATAGGTTTTATGTATCAATTTTGACCTAAAATAAATTTAATTAAAACAAATAATTATTTAAATAAAAATTCATTTTTAAACTATAACATTGTGTTTTCACTATTCATCAAAAATTAAAATTTTCAAAAAAATAACAAAAATTCACCCAAAGATAATTTCGATATTCCGAATCCCAAAACAAAGTCCATTTTGAACGATAAAATTTATAAATATTTAAAAAGTGGGTATTACTATTCATAATGCCTAGTTTGATTGGTTGTGTTGTGTTAGAACTTGAAGTTGCGTACACCACACTCTATTGTTTTATTCAAAGAGAAGCGTACTGTTGCCGATTGGGCTGTTATATTCTTCCCTCCTTCAAATAATTTCATCCTCGAAATTTCTTGAATATTACTGAATAAAAAGAACCAGCTGGTTCTTCATCATAAGTTCCACAGGTTCCCACATTGTCTCTTCCATCTTAAGGTTTCTCCATTGAAATTTTACGGGATGAGTCGTTCGGTTTCTCAGCACTAGTTCCCTTATATCAATAACCTTGACAGGATCTTCACAATAAGACAGATCATTTTCTCATTCTAATTCCTCATATATGGGTACATTCATTCGGTCAGGAATATATTCTCTCAACAATGATACGTGGAATACATCATGAACATTGGAGAGACTTGGACGCATTGCCAAATGGTAAGCTACAACCCCAATTTGTTCAAGAATTTCGAAAGGTCTAATGTACCTGGTACTCAATTTTCCCTTCTTACCGAAACGTAAAACACCCATCCATATAGATACCATCGGGAAAAAATGATCTCATACCTATAATTCCAAATCCTTCCATCGGTTATCAACATAGCTCTTCTGCCTACTTTGAGATGCATTGAGGTGGGTTTGGATTACCTTTAATTTTTCCATCATTTCCTCCAAAAGTTCTAGGCCTAAGAGTTTTCTTTCACCAACATCATCCCAACAGGTTGGTATGCAACATCTCTTTTCATATAACGCTTCATGTAGTTCCCTATGAATACTTGAACAGAAGCTATTGTTATAATAAAATTCTACCAGAGGTAAATATTGATCCCACATTCCTTGAAAGTCAAGTGAGAATGATCTCAACATCTCTTCTAAGGTTTGAATAGTCCGTTCTGTTTGTCCATTAGTTTGGGGGTGGTAGGCAGTGCTAAAATTATGTTCAGTATCTAGGGCTTTCTAATTTTTTTTTCTAGAATCATGATGTAAAACGTGGATCATGATCAGAAAAAATCGATAGGGGTACTCCATGAAGCCTCACAACATCATTAATATATAGTCTTGTAAGACGTTCAAGTGGTAAATCTTCTCTTATAGCAATAAAATGTGATGACTTAGTAAGACAATCAATAATGACCGATACTACATCATTCCTTCTAGGAGTCTTTGGTTCTCCCATGAAAAAGTCCATCTTAATATTATCCCATTTCCACTCAAGTATGGAAATAGGTTGCTTGACTCCTCCAGGTTGTTGCCTTCCAGCCTTCACTTATTGAAAAACCATACATCTTGACAAAAAATCAGTAATCTCCCTCTTCATGTTGTCCCACCAAAAATGTTCCCACAAATATCTATACATCTTAGTGATACCAGAATTTATAGAGAAATTGGAACTATGATAATTATCCAAAAATTCTGTTTTTAGATCAGGTATATCGAGAACACAAAGTCTCTTCCCAAATTTCAAAATACCATCTTCATACACAAATTCACTAAATCTACCATTATTCACAACATTAATGTTCTTTTGAAACACTTCATCATCTGTCCGATAAATCATTATCCTCTTTTTAATTATTGTTTGAAAACCATTTGAAAATTTATTTATGTTTCACCTTCCATGGTTATTCCCATATGCATATTTACGAGATCTGTGAAAATAGGATCCCTTTCAACTATCATCTTGTTCAAAACTTCATGATCTTTTCAACTCAAAGAACCTGCAACCTTATTTTCTTTCCATGGGTAGCAGGGTATTGTGCAGTAATAATCTTTCTGTAGTTCAAGCCATCACCTTTTCCTCATGTTGAGTTCTTTTTTTGAGAAAATGTACTTCAAAAACTCTTGATCAATATAAATCTCACATTTTTCACTATTGAGATAATGTCTCCATATCTTCAAAGAAACAATTACAGCTTCTAACTCAAGATCATGAGTTGGATAGTTTTGATTATGAATTTTAGATGTCCTGATTCATAGGAAATAACCCTATCATTCTGTATAAGGACACAACCAAGTCCTTTCATTGAAGCATCACTATAAATAATAAACCCATCATTCCTAGATGGTAGAGTCAATATAAGATCATTGACTAATATTATCTTCAATTCTTCAAAACATTATTCACACTCTTTTGTCCACAGAAATTTAACCCATTTACGTGTGAGATTTGTTAATGGGTTAGAAAATCATGAAATATTCTTGAAGAAATGCCGATAATAACCTGTTAAACCAATAAAACTACATACTTCAGTTATAATCATCGGTTTTGGTCATTCTTGGATTCCTCTTGTCTTTGAAGGATCAACGAAGAATCTATCATTAGAGAAGATTTGGACAATAAAAGAAATCTCTTGATGCCATAATTCACACTTTCTAAGCTTCCCATATAATTAATTTCTTCTAAGAGTCTTTAGGATAATGCACAAGCTATTTTCGTGATATTCATAGCTTTTATAGTATACCATGATATCATAAATAAATACCTCTACAATGTCATCAAGACATTCCTTGAAAACTATATCCATTAGTTCCATAAAGACAAAGGGTGATTTAGTCAATCCAAAAGGTATTACTATAAACTCATAATGCCCATATTTGGTTCAAAATGATGTTTTCAGAATTTATTCCTTTTTCACACACAACAAATGATATCCAGATCAAAGGCAAATCTTTGAAAAGTATTGACCTCCAAGAAGTTGGTCGAATAAATCATCAATGTGAGTTGGGGGATACATGTTATTTATTGTTATAACATTGATCTCCCTGTAGTCAATGCACAACCTCATAGATCCATCTTTCTTCTTAACATAAAGAACACGAGCTCCCCATGGAGAAACACTAGGTTTAATAAATCCCTTATTACTCAATTCCTCTAGTTGTTCCTTTAGTTCCACTAATTCCACAGTGACCATTCTATAAGGTTTCTTCGATATAGGCCTTGATCCAGGAATTAAATCAATGGAAAACTCAATTTCTCATTCTGGATGATGTCCAGGTAAATCCTCTGGAAATAAATCAACATACTCTTCAAAAATAGGTACATCCTCTAGTTGAACATTCTTTTCCTAACCCACAGTTATTTCATTCTCTTCCTACCCAATAATCAAATTTATTTGAGCTATTGGGGTGGATCTAGATAAAAATTAGGTGGTGACGTTTCTACTCTAAAGATAAGGTACTCCTTATCATCATAAAAAAATTGTATCCTCCTTTTTCATTCAATAAATTTTCGCAACATGGTCTGAAAGCCAATCCATACCGAGGATTATATCAAATTCAATCATCAGTATGATGATGAGATCAATAGAAAAATAACATTTTTATGACTTAATGGGATCTAATTCACAAAACATTGATGCAATGATACTTCCCTTAGGAGTTTTAATAGACAAATACATTCTTAAATCAAATTGGAAATATCGAATTTTATTAGAAAACAGGGAAGATATGAAATAATTCGATGATCCAGAATCAACTAAAGCATTTGATAAACTTGAGAAAACCATTAAATTACATGCCACCACGTATTTCGGAGCTTCAACCTCAGTAGTAGTGATTTCATAAGAATGGAATTGAACCCTTTTCCTTTTCTAAGGTAAGTTCCCCGGACGCTTAGGACATTCATTCGCGTAATTCCCCATTTCTCTACAATTGTAGCATTCAACATCGACAACCTCTTTATTCCCCTTGCAATCACGATCTTGGTGTCCTTTTTCAGAACATTTGTAACAGACTCCCATTCCCTTCAAAAAAGTACCAAGGTGTTTCTTCCCATGTTTACTACAGGATAGATATTCAACTTTTCTCTTCTTCCCCTTATTTCCATTTCCAGAGTGTTCAGAAGGTCACTTCTTCTCTTGCTTTGCTTTAAAGTCGTAAGACTTAGATAATTATTTTTATGTCTTGATATCACATGAGACATTATCTTTTCATGACGAGAAGGATTTTGAGACAAATTATTTGTGGATAAATGGTTTTAACCTATCAAATAAATGACCATCTTACTTGTTGGGTTACGTATATAATATGCAGCATGCCTCGCTAACCTTGTAAAGTTAGATTCATACTTTACGATATTCTCATCCTCCTTTTGCCTCAAACATATAATTTTTATTTCCATATCCACTCTATGGTCATGAGGTAAGTATTTTTCTTATAAAATTTCTTTAAACTCCCTCCATTCTATATTTGATAGTTCATCATCATCTATTGTGTTTTTAATCAATTACCACCATTGATCAACATCTCCAGTGAGGTGGTAAAATGCCATTAAAACTTTTTCTCTTTCACTACCCCCAATGAATGGAATATTTTCTCTAAGGAATTTATCCATTGCTCAGATACTAGTGGATTTGTACCCCCATTTAATATTGGTGGTTTTTTCCTCATTAAGTGTTCTAACTTTGATCCTCCATACTGTGGATCATTGTTCTCCATATGGGTAAGGTTATTATTCATAACCTGAGTGAGTTTTCTTAGTATGGGGATTAGATAATTAGCACCAGTTTCATCACCAGCTTCACTATAATTATCTTGAGTAGGAGGGAAATCCCTACATGGAGTGCATGCATTGATACATTTTTCATTCCTTCCACCAGGAACCATTTCTATATAATGGAATAAACTAGATTAGTTTATGAATCACAATACTTAAATCCAATCTTCTAAAACACATAACATAAATTGAACAATTTATGGATATAATCAGTAATCATAAAAAAGTTTTCTATGAAAAAGTATATACTCATAAACCCTTCATAATTTTTTGTAAAGAAAATGAGAATTATCCTAAGCATATCCCCCAGGAGTGTCGTAAACTAGAGTACTGCAATGCCTGTTGTCATGCACCAGTTCCCATTCGAATCTATATCAAAGCGGTGCTTTTTGGTTTTACCCCTAGGTACATCTGTTCCAGAGATTCCTCTACTTGCTCTTATCTAGATATTAATGCATTACTTAGAAAACTCACAAAATCTCTATAATACCAAATTAGAGGAAGTTCTTCTATACTAATCCTCAAAGTCTATCTTAGGGATATGTGCTCTAATCAGAGTTTATCTAAATCTAGTTTCCAAGGTTTGAACTAAAAATCCTCTAAAAAAACTATAAGTCCCTAACCCTAGAAGCCCAGAGTTGGTGCATCATTACGTATCATTGACATGATCACAAAAGATCAAGTCTCAAAAAACCGATCAGTTTAGTAGACTTGAAAGTAATAGATACTTTCATAAGGATTACATTGCATCATAAAATGGAAAAATATAACAACATTTTTTTTCATATACAACACTAAGATCCCATAGACTATCCCTATAGGTCAGTCATAATATAATTCTTCACATCCTAGTAAAAATAAAAACATATAAATGGGTGAGCTCAAATTCTCATTAAGGATAACAATATAGTAGAAAATTTCATAAATAATCATAAATATTTAAGGCATTGTATAAAACTAAAAAATCCTTTTAGACATAAAATTCATCATAATATAGAAATTATAAATAAAAAAAATTCCATTTACATACTCACACAGAAATTATACTAGTCGAATAATCACATGCCATATCAATAGCCACCTTCATAATGATAGAATGCATAATGCTAGACTTCATAACCACATAGTCAAGGCCTTGTGCCAAGAATAAAAATAATATTTTTTCAAGTCCTTATGCCAAGACAATAGTTTGTCTCATGAGACCTACCAATGCATCAAGGAGCTATAGAGGGCTCCACCCGTCACCTACTAAGTCCAATGCATTACTCATATGAAAAGTTTTAAACATCACATAAACATTCGTATTAAAACTAGCACAAGAAATGTCAACACATTGTCCATAAATGATGAATGGTGTAAAAATAACACATCCACATTAAAATATATAACAAAACCATCAATATTATATGGATTATTTGTATCATAATAAATCAACTTCAAATAAGCTTAAAATCCATCAAATGATGTTGACATAGATGAAATAAAAACCTTTTTTAGAGAAATATCTCATTATATTTTGAAATAATTTAAGAGTAACATAGTTATAAATAAAACATTTATTTTGAAAATAATCTGATAAGCTTTTAAGGGAAGCTTCCACGATGTTATAATGATGGAAAATAGTTGCACCTACTGTATCAGTTAAAAAAAACATTCTTACCTTAATTTTGTCGAAAAGTACATAAAGTACATTGTTTGGAAAATAATGGAAATATTCCTTTCAAAACATATAATGTCATATAAGGGTATAAATTAATTTAACCCATTTTATAGTGAAGATTAAAAATGTTTTGAAATACATTTTTAAGTAGCATGGATGTAGATGATAAAGAGGTACCAGTAGATAATTACATATAAAAAACCTCAGATAATGAAGAGATTGTGAAATTAACACTTACATTTTACTTTTACTTGGTTGAGGGTAGGTTAACCTCTTGTATAATGGTGAAATAATTGTTATTAAATTATACAAGAATCATATACATTAATATGATAACATATGTGGTCTTTAAATATTTCATTGTTAATAATATTTTAGTATTATTGTCGTTTCAGGTGTTAACTGATTCATTTTCCTTTATATGATTTATTTTGTAAGTAATGTTTGTTATGAATAGGATGTATCTTATTCATATTCATAATGATATTAAGTCTTTAAACATTATTTTTAATCAACTAATGAAAATTATTCTGGAATGGATACGATGGGGAATGAATCTCATCGCATTCGTGGAGACGGTAATCCTTACGCACGCACGAGTGACAATATTATTATTTTGATATTAAAATAATACATAATTGGATGGTATATCATATATATAGAATCATTATCATGTTATATTTATTATTTAAATCAATTACATAACATTATTATACCCATCCAAATAATAATGTATTGAATAACAATTACACCACGACGTGGAGATGGTAAGCCGTACATATGCACTTATGGTGACATTTCAATCAAAGGATGGATAGAATAATGAATATTGTTGTAACCATTTTATAATAACCACACATTATAATGTAAATACTAGAGTTAATATTTTATAATGGAAATAGTAATGAAAGAGGAAGTGGAAGATTAAATGAACTTGATAGAGGTGATGAAATATTATCTCTTCTTCGGGTTCTTCCTTTTTATTTGATCAAAAGGGCTCCATAGGTTAAATTTATAACTAAATTAAGGCCTTTAGGTTAAAGTTAGGAGAGTTGAGAGGGTATTTGGGTTGGGTTTGGCCATGAAAAATGGATTTGAACGTGTGAATTAGGGAGATGGCAGAGTGCCCTTTTATAAGAGGGGTGAGGGGAACCATGGGAAAAGCTAGAAATTATTTATATAATAAAATCATTTTCAGTTTCTAATGGATACAAAAATTAATTATTTAATGGATAAGGGGTGGATGGGTCTAAAACCACTCAACCAATAGTTTTTATACATGTTTGGTTCACTATATTAACTTTATCTTTTAGATTTAACTCTTAGTTAAATAGTTTGACATTTACCATGAATCTTTGTATTTTTATATTATATGGTTAATAAACATACTATGTACTTCCAAGGGAACCCCATAGTGTTCATTAATGATACAATGATAATGATATAATTCTTTTGTCCGGACCATAGATTTTTAGGAATATAATATCAATTAATAATTTTGTCACAACCCGTCCTCGGGGCCCATACCGTGACTACCCCAAGCCCGCCTTCCATTGGCCAGGGGCTAGCGACTAGCACCAAAGGCATAAATCCCAAAAGAAGGGGAAGGCATTGACTTTAAAAAGAAAACAAACACAAAAGAGTATGAATGTTAAGTAAGCACTATGTAAAACTGATTACAAAAGTAAGTGCTGGAAAGTAAATGGGCCATTATACAAACCCAACTGAAAGTACAATACAACAACAGTAAGTAAAACAGTAGCACTGAGTCGTCCTCTAGAAATCCCACCTGAAGGGTGGGTACAAATAGTCTCCTCAGCTCCTCAGGTTTGGCCATCTGGTACGTGTACATCCTACCAGGTTTTCCACCTCTGGGTACCATCCAGCTCTACAAGCCTCCACCTCGATCAGTTTTTTCCGTTGTCTGCATCTAGCACAACGTAGTGCAGGCATAGCCCGTGCAGGGGTGAGTAAATGATACTCAGTAGGGACCCTGAGACCCCCGAAGGTCTCTCAGAATCCATGAAGTATAAACCACCAAGGAAAGATACAATCATGTAGTATCAAATGGCTTTACTTAGGTAAATTCCAATACATATACCTATGTCATAAGTTACAGTTCATCTCCAACTATCAGGCACAAGCACAACCCAGTCCACACAGGAAAACACAACCCAGTCTACACAGGAAAGCAAGTAAATCACATTGATGATAATGATTGAAAATAAAGACTCATCTCACACAGGTATACAGATTTCGTTTAGATATTGAGGTGATTAGATGTAGTCACTGATTCAGCTATGCTGTCGGACCCACATAGGATACAAGTCCAGCTAATCTGTCGGAACCACACAGGATAGACGACCAGCTACTCTGCCGGACCCACATAGTATACAAGTACAGAGGTCAATACTGCCAGACACACACAAGATACAAGATTAGTATTCATCACTTTCAAACCCATGGAGGATTCCAGTATGGTAGTCGTCGCTGTGGAATCCACAGAGGATTCTACTACAGTAGTCAATGCAGTCGCAGCCAGCTCTAGGGTTCCCTCACACAGCATGCTCAATTCCGGGAGGGTCTTCTCCTCGAGAAAGAGATTTGATACATAAACTGTCACAAATTCCATATTTTATGTATCCCAAAGTTCCGTCTCATCAAAAGAAACCCAATGAAATAGACGGTGCATCAATCATACGCCCGGTCTGAGAGTTATTGGCTTTTCTGTCCCAGGACCTGGTTGGTTTTTAAGCTAAAACCAACCTGACCATACACCAATTGCGTTCAAAACTCAAGTGGAGTAATCCAAAAGAACCGTATCAACAAAAGGATTTCAGTACAATTGATGGAACATGAATTGAACATCCATCCCTTAAGTTATAAGCGTTTCCGCTACAAGGGCTCGTTTGGTTTTGGGTTCGAACCAACCCGGTTATAATCAAACATTACTGAAACCTCGAGTTTAATATAGCGAAATGACCGTCTCGATCCAAGGATTCCTATGCAACTGACGGTGCATCGATAATAGGTTTTAAGTCATGTTATGGGAAAAATACGGAAACACGGTGCGATGTGGGGGCTCTGGGCTCGGTCTGACCCGGCCCAGCCCCCCCGGGGTCGGCCCAAAAGGGGTCGGCCCCTCCAGGGTTTGAGCCTGGCCTGGCCCAGTGTGGCCCGGTCCGCGTGGCCCACCCCGGCTCGACCGAGGGTGCTAGCTCGACTAGCTGGTCGAGCGGGGGGCTTGGCCCCCCTGTCCCACAGACGTGGCGCCAGGCTAGCACCATGGTCTTCCTCGGATCCCACATGGCCGCAGGATCCTTCTCTCACCACTGCGGCCAATGCCGTGGTGGGCTGCTACCGGTGGTGCACCGGGGCACTGCCGCCTTCAGGTGGCCGACCGGTGCGGGCTGCCGCCTCTGACCATTAGCACCGCCGAGCCAACGCCCCACACCTTTGGGGGCTTCCGCGAGCCATCAGAGTCATTTCAGTGGTCCATTCTCGATTCCGACTATTCTTGCAGTCGTCTTGGCACTCGTACATCTCTGCGAAGGCCTCTTATCTCCATTGTGGTCCTTCTTTGTCGTCTCCAAAAATTCTGCGCATCATGAACAAACTAACGTTGTGTCTCAACTTGTTTGTTAGTCCGTATGCACCGCATTAGTGGTTCAAACATTACTCAACAAATAAATTCCATGTTCAAGAGTATAAAACATAAATATGAAAAATATACAATTAACCTATCTCAATAAACGCTTTCTATCGTCGGCGTCATGGGGAAAAAGGATCGTAGGCGTCGTCGAAGTGTGCCGAGGAGGAAGCGACATCTTCAGTCTTGTATCAGAGAATAGAAAGGGGTTGCGTGTTGTCGTTCTCCAAGGAACTGGCATTTCTTTGTCGAAAAAGGTGACGTTCTTCGTAGGAAGCCGTCGTTCTTCCAAAAGCTCAAGAGATCTCCTGGTCATCCTTCACACAATGAAAGCTCTTCACAAAATTAAATAATAGAATCCTCATATTATTTAATTACACATGCAAAGATACTCCCAAAATTTAAATCAACACATTTAATAATGTGTTGAAAATTTATTAAAGGAAGGGAGAGGTAGATCCCCATTAATTAAATGTGTTGGAAAATAATTAATAGGGAGGGTTTGACCAAATTAAAGAGAGGGTTTTAAATATATAGAGGGAAATTTTATGGTTGGAGCTCCTATGGTCCCCACCTCCCTAACATCCACCCTTGGGTAGTTAGGTTTCTATGGGTCCCTCCCATAACTACCCATGGGAGTAATTTAACCTCCCTACAATAAAATTGTACAAACAATTTTATTCACCTCTTAATTAAACCCCCAAAATATAACTTTAATCCCACTTAAAACACAACTACGGTAAATGTCCCCTTAAAAAATTACCGGCTCTGCGAGTTCATCGGTGCCCTCAGATTTCAATTCTGGGTACCGGTTCAAAAGATAGAAAAACTCGCTCGTTCGTTCCGTGAACATACTCGATCTAATCTTTGGAAATTGATTTTGGGCACACCGGGCCTCGGAATCAAGCGCCGTTAGAAGCCACAGACTCTAAAATTTCAAAGTATTTAAGAAAAAAATTTCCTTGAAATTAAGGGACTTTAAATTACTCCCACCTCAGGGATTTACATCCCCGTAAATATACAACATAAAATAGGCAAAAAAATGAGGGTACTGTGCATGAATCTGAGCCTCCCACTGCCATGTGCTCTCTTGGAGGTTCCTGTGCTATCGACGAATGCGCACAACATGAAGAGACCGCCCACATAGGACATGCTCCTGTCGATCCTTGATCTCCACCGGGACCTCCACAAATTTCGCACCGTCATTGATGTCCAGCTCCCCGTGGTCGATGATATGCATCAGGTCATGCACATATATCCTCAGATGAGATACATGGAAGACTTCGTACTCCTGGTTCAGCTGAGGTGGAATGGCTTGGTGGTAATCCACCTTGCCTACTCTACTGAGGACCTGAAAAGGCACGATTAAGCACGAAGATAAATTGCTGCCCCGACCAAATCTCTGCAACCCATGCCGAGGTGAGACCCATAAGAAAACGTGGTCGCCATTCTCAAACTCAAGTGGCCTCCGTCTCCTATCAGCATAGGACTTCTGTCTGTTCTGTGCAGTCCTCATCCACTCTTGGATGATCTGCACCTTCTCCGTCATAGCCTAAACAATCTCTGGTCCTACGTGTGATGACTCCCCCGGGTCAGTCCAGCACAGAGGTGATCTGCAAGGTCGGTCGTACAGTGCCTCATAAGGTTCCATCCCGATGGTGGAGTGGTAGCTTTTGTTGTAAGAAAACTCCAATAGGGGTAGGTGATCCTCCCAACTGCGACCAAAGTCAAGGACACAAGCACGGATCAAGTCCTTGAGTGTCTGAATGGTCCTCTCCGTCTCGCCATCCGTCTGAGGGTGAAAGGCAGTGCTCAGGCGTAGATGCATCTCAAAAGCCTCGTGTAACCCCTTCCAAAGCTGGGAAGTAAAGTGAGAATCTCGATCTGAGATGATAGATGATGGCACACCATGGAGTCGTATAATCTCTTGGATGTAGAGAATCCCAAGATCTCTACTGAGCCATGATCCCTGATCTATAGGAAGTTGCCCGAATTGGTGAGTTGGTCGACAATCACCCATATAGAGTCTTTACCTCTAGAAGTACATGGAATCCCAGTCAAGAAATCCATGGATATCCTATCCCACTTCCACTCTGGGACCTCTAAGGGTTGTACCAAGACTGCAGGTACCTGGTGCTCTGCCTTCACTTGCTAACATGTGAGGCATCGAGAAACGATCTCTTCCACAACCTTCTTCATACCCGGCCACCAGTGGTGTCGTTTGAGGTCCTAATACATCTTCTATACTCCAAGATGTACCGCTAGAGGGGAAGTGTGGAACTCCCTCAGCACCTCCTCCTGTATTGCAACTAACACCATGGTACGTCCCCTGAAGAGGATGATGTGCTCCATGCCTTCAGAAAATCCATCGGGTGCCAACCCTGAGGATATCTGAGCATGTCGTGCCTCACAGTAAATATCCCCACACTGTGCCTCTATAACCCACTAAAGTAGTAGAGGATTGACTGTGATGTACTGTAGATAGGCTGCCCCAAATCTATCCACGAAGGATATCTACAAAGCTGCTAACTTCTCTGTCGCCTCTCCAAGTAGATTAATGCCCGATCTCTTGATGCGAGCATCATCCACAATGTTCCCCTTCCCAGGAGTATAGACAATCTCAAAGTCATAATCCTGGAGGAACTCGATCCATCACCACTATCTTAGGTTCAGGTCCTTTTTCAAGAAAATGTACATGAGACTCTGGTTGTCAGAGTAGACTGTAAAGCGCTCCCCCATCAGATAGTGTCGCCACATCTTTAGGGTGAAGACCACGGCTGCTAACTCTAGGTCATGGGTAGCGTAGTTCTGCTCGTGCTGCCTCAACTACCATGAACCGTAAGCAATCACTACTCACTCCAGCATTAGGACATACCCAAGTCTATTCCCTAAGGCGTCACAGTAAACTTGGTACCCTACACCCTCCTCCGGCAGCCTTAATATGGGAGCACTTGTCAATCTCCACCTCAGCTCCTGAAAGCTCTACCGACATCTGTCTGACCAAAAAAAGGGTTCCCCTTCTTCTTCAAAGCTGTAAATAGTGTTGCAACTCTGTAGAAGTCTGGCACAAATCTACGATAGTACCCAACCAGACCTAGGAAACTCCGCACCTCCGTCACGCTCTTGGGTGGATCCCAAGCAAGTATTGCCTCAATCTTCACGGGATCCACTACAACTCCCACATCTAAGATAACGTGCCCCAAGAAGTGAACATCACGAATATAGAACTTGAACTTTGAGAGCTTACCGTAATTCTTGTGCTCTCGGAATGTTTCTAGTACAACCCGCAAGTAGTGGGCATGCTCCTCATCGGTATTCGAGTAAATCAATATGTCTTCAAGGAAGAATACGACAAAACGATCAAGGTAGGGCTAGAAGATCCTGTTCATGAGACTCATGAACACTACTGGAGTGTTGGTCACACCTAAGGGCATGAACAAGAACTTATAGTGGCCATACCGACACCTAAAGGTCGTCTTCCACACAACCTCATCTCGAACTCTGAGCTGATGATAGCCGGACCTGATGTCTATCTTCGAGAACCATCGTGCTCCCTTGATCTGATCAAAGAGGTTGTCAATCCTCGGAAGAGGGTACTTGTTCTTCACGATCACCTGTTTCATGCGAATATAGTCAACACATAGTCGCAAGCTCCCATCCACCTTCTAGGCGAATAGAATCAGAGAAGACCAGGGTGAAGCACTGGGTCAGATGAATCCTTTCCCATGTAATTCCTCTAGTTGTACCTGCAGCTCACGAAGCTCGGCGGGAGCAATCCGATATGCTGTAGTAGATATATGTGATGTCCCAGGGTACATGTCTATGTATAAATCTACCTCCCTACGAAGATGTAATCCTGGAACCTCGTCAGGGAAAACGTCATCATATTGATCCATCACAATAGGAAAACTCAGACTCCACACATCAACTCATCCAAGGATAAGACTAGCCAACTGATGTCTGATCGGTTGCCCTCTCCTATGCGTATGTACATCCTGTGCTGCGAAGGTTCCCTTCTCGCTGGTGAAGGTGAACCTGGTCCCATCCATGTTGATACACCGCACATTGCACCTAATACAATCGATCTGGGCATGGACTGTAGATAACCAGTCTATACCCAATATGACGTCGTAAGGCCTCGACATCGCTACAAGATGATCGCAGTCGAAGCTCTCACCTCCTATAGTAAGCTCACACTGCCGGAACTAGTGTGTAATCGTCGAGTCTTCTCCAGTAAGAGTGTCTAGCCATAAGGATCGAGCCAACGGCTCTGTCGGAATCTCCGAGATCCAAACAATGACAGCGACAATAAAATAATGAACCACACATGGGTCTATAAGAACTGCAGAAAGGGTGGAGTAGACATAGATAGTACCTTGAATCATCTCAGGTGCTCCGTGGTCATAAGCCTCCGCTTCCTGGAGCTGATCCTACCTCTGCCCTCCAGCTCCTTGTGGTCTGGGTGGACCTCCTGGGGGTGGTGGCGGTAGAGCCTCGAAACGTCATCCACCACCCACTGCTCGGCCAGCTCCTCTTCCTCGTCTGCCTGCTCCCGGTGGACCACCACGGTCAAATCTCTACCTCTGCCTGAGAGATCCCTCCACTTTATGATGCTCTTCTGCATGGCGGGTCTGGTAGTCACGAGCCATGTGGCCCTGCCCACCGCATGCATAGCACTGTATGCTCCTCATAAGTACGACTCTATGCCATGTTCCCCACACAGACGAACCTATATCCTGTGGTCCCCCACCTGACGGCCTGGTCCACTTGGACCCCTGTGACATCTGTCGACTGCCGGCTGTAGAAGACTCTGCTCTATGCCGTCCTGCGGTGGGTCTCACTGCTGATGGCATCTCGGTGAGAAGGCTCTCCACTAAATGGTCTCACTCCAGCACTACTGCCTACATAGGGATTCTAAGGGGAATCTTTGAAGCTCTGATCTCATTCCCCAGTCCCTGCTCAATGGTCCGGGCCCGGAAGAATGGGTCCCGTACCATGTCCGTGGAGTAGCGGGCGAGGTTAGTAAATCTCATCGAGTACTCATCTACTATCATGCTGCCCTGTTGTAGCTGTATTAAATCCTGGATGCGCACTGCATAGAGGGTGGCAGGTACAAACTCCAAGCGGAAGATGCTCTTGATGTTCGTCCAAAGTAAAGATGCCTCATCATGCACCTAGAGCATCAGGCTCCACCATCTACCTACTGCTGCGTTCAAGAGACTCGCGACAAGGATCAACATAAGATCTGATGGTGTCCCTACCAGTCTGAAGACTCTGATGATAGCCTCCAGGAAATCCTCGGCTGCCGGAGGATCCGTCTCTCCACAGAACCTGTGTGGCATCTGTCTCTGAAACTCTTGCAAAGCACTCAGGCGGTGTGCACTCTCCGCCCCTGGGTCTAGTAGAATCGGTGGCTCAGTGGGTAGTGGTACCACTGGTGCCTCCATTGTATGGGGCCCTACATTGAGGCCTCGTCGCTCGCTGGGATGCCATCCCTCCTATAACTAGCAACCCTAGCTGGATGCCTTCGTGGGGCCATCATGAAAAGAAACAGGTGTGCCATGGTTAAACAGTATACCTGGTGAGCTGAAGCAAAGTAATCACAAAGAAAACTTTTGAAAGGACACACACATGCAATCAGTGTTTTTGTGCACTGAGTTGGAAATTAGAGGTCAGGGTCCTGGCGTATGGATACGTCGGCCGCCGCACCAACACTGGACTCCCTAGACTAAAAACCACACTCAATACTCTTAACACTATTTCTTCACAGAAAGTAAAGATCAGAGTCCTGAGTTCTGTGGTAGAACCGACTCCTCTGATACCAATTTGTCACGACCCGTCCTCGAGGCCCGTTTCGTGACTACCCCAAGTCCACCTTCCATAGGCCAGGGGCTTGCAACTAGTTCCAAAGGCGTAAATCCCAAAATAAGGGGAAGAAATTTCCTTTATAAAGTAAAAAAACACAACTGAGTATGCAATTGAAGTAAGCACTATGTAAAACTGAGTACAAAAGTAAGTGCTAAAAAGTAAATGGGTTAGTATACAATCCCAACTGAAAGTACAATACATCAGTAGTAAGTAAAACAACAGCACCGAGTCATCCTCCAGAAATACCACATGAAGTGCGGGTACAGATATTCTCCTCAGCTCCTTGGGTCCGGTTGTCCGCTCCGTGTATGTGATGCCAGGTGGTCCACCTCCGGGTATCATCCAGCTCCACAAGCCTCCACCTAAATCAGTGTTATCCATCGTCTGCATTCAACATAACATAGTGCAGGCATAGCCTGTGTAGGGATGAGTAAACGATACTCAGTAGGGACTCCAAGTCCCCCAAAGGCCTCTCAGAATCCACCAAGGATAAACCAAAAAGAAAAGATACAATCACAAAGTATTAAATAACTTTAAAAAGGTATATTCCCATACATATACCTATGTCATCAGTTACAGTTCGTCTCCAACTCTCGAGCCAAGCACAACCCAGTCCACAAAAGAAAACACAACCCAGCCCACACAGGAAAGCAAGTCAATCACATCGATGATAATGATTGAAAATCAAGACTCAGCTCACACAGGTATACAACTTTCGTATAACGATAGAGATGATCAGATGTAGTCACTTATTCATCTAAGCTATCAAACCCACATAGGATACAAGTATAGCTATGTTGTAGGACCCACATAGGATACAAGACCACCTACTCTGCCGGACCCACACAAGATACAATTAAAGAGGTCAATACTCTCGGTCCCACACAGGAAACAAGAATAGTAGTCATTTCCGTCCAACCCACGGAGGATTCCAGTATGGTAGTCATCGCTGTCGAACCCACGGAGGATTTTAGTACAGTAGTCGATGCAGTCACATCAAGCTCTAGGGTTCCCGCACACAACATGCTCAATTCCAGGAGGGTCCGCTCCTCGAGAAAGAGAGTCGATACATAAACTTTCACGAATCCTAGAGTTGATGTATCCAAATGTTCTTTCTCATCAAAAGAAACCCAACGCGAGAGACTGTGCATCAATTGGATGCCCGGTCTGAGAGTTGTTGGCTTTTCCATCCCAGGGGCCCGGTTGGTTTTTAAGATAAAACAAACCCGACCATACTCAAAATGCCTCCAAAATTCAATTGGAGTAATCCAAAATAACCGTCTCAAAAAAAGGATTTCAACTCAATTGAAAGCACGTCAATCGGACGTCCGGCCCTTAAGTTATAAACATTTTAGTTCCAAGGGCCTGGTTGGTTTCGAGTTCGAACCAACCAAACCGTATGAAAAATTTAGCGAAAAGTCAAGTGTAAAATACTGAAATGACCGTCTCGATCCAAGGATCAATACGCAATAGACAGTGCATCGATCAGAGGTCCGTAGCTCATGTTATGGGAAAAAGACGGAAAAATGGTCCGATGTTGGGGGGGGGGGGTGGCCCCGGTCCGACCCAGCTAAACCTCCCCTGGGCGGCCCAGACCCACG
The DNA here is from genome assembly GCA_963277665.1 of Viscum album. Lineage (NCBI taxonomy): Eukaryota > Viridiplantae > Streptophyta > Magnoliopsida > Santalales > Viscaceae > Viscum > Viscum album. Next base: position 642,337,047 of record OY728125.1, on the reverse strand, counting down.
CATCAAGAAAAAACTAACGGTGTGTCCAGAATTGTTTGTTTGTTCGCATTAACTACATTAGTGGTTCAAACATTACTCAACAAATAAATTCCATGTTTGATAATATAAAACATAAATATGAAAAATATACAATTCCCCTACCTCAACAAACGATGTCAAACGTCAGTGTCACGGGGAAAAGGATCATAGGCGTCTTCGGAGTGCGCTGAGGATGAACCAAAGTCTCCCCTATTGTCGTGGAGAATATAAATGGGTCGTACGTCTTCGTTCTCCGAGGAACTGGCGTTTCTTTGCCAAAAGAGACATCGTTCTTCATTGGAAGCCGACGTTCTTCCAAAAGCTCATGATCTCTCTCGATCTTCCTTCGCACAACGAAAGATCATCAAAAAATTAAATAATAGGATCCTCCTATTGTTTAATTAAACATGAAAAGAAACTCCCAAAATTTAAGTCACCACATTTAATAACGTGTTGAAAATTTATTAAAGGAAGGGAGAGGTAGATCCCCATTAATTAAATGCGTTAGAAAATATTTAATAAAGAGGGCTTGACAAAATTAAAGAGTGGGTTTTAAAGAGCTATAGTTAAATTGAATGGTTGGGGCTCGTTTAGGCCCCACCTCCCTAACAACTACCCTTGGGTAGTTAGGTCACTGTGGGTCCCACCCTTAACTACCCATGGGAGGAATTTAACCTCCCTACAATAAAATTGTACAAACAATTTTATTCACCTCTTAATTAAACCCCATGAATATAACTTCAAACCCACTGAAAACGAAACTGTGGTAAATGTCCCCTTAAGCAATTACCGGCACTGCGAGTTCATCGGTGCCCTCATATTTCAATTCCAGTCATCAGTTCAAAAGATAGAAAAACCCGCTCGTTCGTTCACTGAACATACCCAAGATAAGAATTGAAAATTGATTCCCGGCACACAAGGCCTCAGAATCAAGCCCTGTCAGAATCAAGAGGCTCAAAAAATTCCAAAGTGTTTAAGAAAAATAATTTCCTTGAAGTTTAAGGGTATTTACATTACTCCCACCTCCGGGATTTACATCCCCGTAAAGCTACTACATAAACTAGGGAAACAAATGAGGGTACTATACACGCATCTGAGCCTCCCTCTCCCATGTGCTCTCCTGGAGGTTCCTGTGTTTCCAACGAATGCACACAAGATGAATCGACCGCCGACGTAGGACCCGCTCCTATCGATCTTCGATCTCTACCGGGAAATCTGCAAATGTTTCCCTGTCATCGATGTCTAGCTCCCCATGGTCGATGATATGCGTCAGGTCATGGACATATCTCATCAGCTGAGATATGTGGAAGACGTCGTGCACCAAGTGCAACTGAGGTGGAAGGGCCATGTGGTAAGACACCTCGCCTATTCTACTGAGGACCTGAAAAGGCCCGATGAATCATGGAGATAACTTGCTGCCCCAGTGAAATCTCCGCAACCCACACCGAGGTTAGACCCATAAGAAAACATGGTATCTATCCTCAAACTTCAGTGGCCTCCGTCTCCTATCATCATAGGAATTATGTCTGCTCTATGCAGTCCTCATCCGCTCCTGGATGATCTGCACCTTCTTCGTCATAGCCTGAACCATCTCTGGTCCTACGAGTGCTGACTCCCCCAGGTCAGTCCAGCACAAAGGTGATCTGCATGGTCGACCGTACATTTACTCATAAGGTGCCATCCTGATGGTGGATTGGTAGCTGTTGTTGTACGTAAACTCCACCAAGGGTAGGTGATCCTCCCAGTTGTGACCAAAGTGGAGGACAGAAGCACCGAGAATGTCCTCGATTGTCTGAATGGTCCTCTCCATCTGTCCATCCGTTTGAGGGTTAAAGGCAGTACTTAGGCGTATCTACATCCCAAAATCCTCATGTAACACATTCCAATTCTAGGAAGTAATGTGAGCATCTCGATCGAAGATGATAGATGATGGCACACCATGGAGTCATACAATCTCCTAGATGTAGAGGCATCCCAATCTCTTTACTGAGCTCTGCCCCTTGATCGGTAAGATGTGGGGTGAATTGATGAGTCGGTCCAAAATCACCCATATAGAGTCATTCCCTCTGAAAGTACATGGAAGCCCCCATCATTAATTCCATGGATACCCCGTCCTACTTCCACTCTGAGACCTCTAAGGGATGTACCAAGCCTGTAGGTACCTGGTGCTTTGCCTTCACTTGCTGACATGTGAGGCATCGAGAATCGAACTCTGCCACATCCTTCTTCATACCCGGCCACCAGTGCTGTTATCTGAGGCCCTAATACATATTCTCTACTATTAGATGTACCTCTAGAGGGGATGTGAGGATCTCCCTCAGCACCACATCCTACAGTGCAACTGGTACCATGGTACGTCCCCTGAAGAGGATGACGTGCTCCCCGCCTTCAGAAAATCCATCAGGTGCCAGCCCTGAGGATATCTGAGCACGTCGCACCTCACTGTCAACGTCCCCATGATGTGCCTCTCTGACCCACTAATGTAGTGGAGGAGTGACTGTGAGGGACTGTAGATAGGCTGCCCCTTCTCTATCCATGAAGGATATCTTCTAAGTAATTAACTGCTTCGTCGCCTCTCCAAGTAGCTGAATGCCCAATCTCATGATAATAGAATCAGCCACAACGTTCCCCTTTACAGGAGTATAGAAAATCTCAAAGTCATAATCCTGGATGAACTCAATCCATCACTGCTATCTCTAGTTCACGTCCTTCTGCGAGAAAATGTACATGAGACTCTGGTTGTCAGAGTAGACCGTAAAGCGCTCTTCCATCAGATAGTGTTGCCACATCTTCATGGCAAAGACCACTGATGCTAAATCCAGGTCATGGGTAGCGTAGTTCTACTCGTGCTACCTCAACTTTCGTGAACCGCAAGATATCACTGCTCGCTCCTACATCAGGAAACAACTGAGTTCGGTCCCTGATGCGTCGCAATAAACTACGTACCCTACACCCTCCTCCGGCACCCTCAAGATGGGATCAATGGTCAGTCTCCGCCTCAAATCCTGAAAGATCTACTGACATCTGTATAACCACATGAAGGGTTTCCCCTTCTTCTTCAAATATGTAAGTAGTTCTGCAACTATGGAGATGTCTAGCACAAATCTCTGATAGTACCCAACTAGAACTAGGAAACTCCGCACCTCCGTCATGCTCCTGGGTGGATCCCAAGCAAGTAACACCTAGATCTTCGCGGGATCCACTACCACTCCCGCCTCTGTGATGAAGTTCCCCAAGAAGTGAACCTCACGAATCTAGAACTGGAACTTTGAAATCTTACCATAAAGCTGGTGCTCTCGGAGTGTTTCCATTACAACCCACAAGTGGTAGGCGTGCTCCTCCTCGGCAGTCAAGTAAATCAATATGTCTTCAATGAAGACTACGACAAACCGATCGAGGTAGGGCAGGAAATTCCAGTTCATGAGAAACATGAACATTGCTGGAGCATTGGTCACACCGAAGGGCATGACCAAAAACTCATAGTGCCCATATCGACACCTGAAGGTCGTCTTCTGCACATCCCCATTAAGAAATCTGAGCTGATGATAGCCTGACATGAGGTTTATCTTTGAGAACCATCGTTCTCCCTTGAGATGATCGAATAGATCTTCAATCCTCGGAAGAGGGTACATGTTCCTCATGGTCACCTGGTTCAGGCAAAGGTAGTCGACACACAGTCGCAAGCTCCCATATTCCTTCTTGGAGAACAAAATTGGAGAAGCCCTGGGTGAAACACTGGGTCAGATAAAACCTTTCCACTGTAAGTCTTCCAGCTGTACCTGCAGCTCACGAAGCTCGGTGGGAGCCATCCGATATGCTGGAGTAGATATCAGTGATTTCCTAGGGTACATGTTGATGTAGAAATCTACCTCCCTTATAGGAGGTAATCCTGGAACATAGTCAGGGAAAATGTCCACATACTGATCCACCACTAAAGGAAAACTGAGACTCCGCACATCAACTGCTATGAGGATGAGACTAGCCAACTGATGTGTGATCAACTTACCTCTTCTTTACATAAGTCCATCCTGTGCTGTGAAGCTTCCCTTATCGCTGGTGAAGGTGAACCTGGTCCCATCCATGCAGACACACCACACCTTTTGCCTAATACAGTCGATCTGGGCATGAAATGTAGATAACCAGTCTATACCCAAGATGACATTGTAAGGCCACGACACCGCTACAAGAAGATCCCAGCCGAAGCTATCACCTCCTAGAGTAAGCTCAGACTACTGGAACCAGTGCGTAATCGTTGAGTCTGCTCCCGTATGAGTCTTTCGCCGTAAAGATCGAGCCAACGACTCCGTCAGAATCTCTGAGCTCCGAACAAGGTAAGCGTAAATAAATGAATGACCCACACCTGTGTCTATAAGAACTAAAGAAATGGTGTAGTAGACACATATAGTTTCTCGAATCATCTCAGGTGCACCATGGTCTTAAGAATCCACCTCTTAGAGCTAATACTGCCTCTAACCACCAGCTCTCTGTGGTCGGGGTGGACCTCCTGGGGGTGGTGGTGGTAGAGCCTCGAAACGATGTCCACTACCAGCTGCTCGGCCAGCTCCTCTACCTCGTCTGCCTGCTCCCTACGGACTGCCACGGTCAAACCTCTACCTCTGCCTGGGTGGTCCCTCCACTGTCTTCTGCTCGTCTACATGGCGGGTCGGGCAGTCATGAGCCATGTGGCCCTGCCCGCCGCATGCATAACACTGTCTGCTCCTCATAAGTCTGGCTCTGTGCCGTGTGACTGGAACATCCGAACCTATATCCTGATGTTTCCCACCTAATGGCCTAGTCCTCTTGGACCACTGCGACATCTATCAACTACTGGTTGTAGAAGACTTCGCTCTGTGCCATCCTGTGGTGGGTCTCACTGCTGATGGCTACTCGGCGAGAAATATCTGCACTAAAAGGGCTCCCTCCAGCACCCCCGCCTACGTCAGGATGCTGAGGGGAATCTTCGATGCTCTGATCTCATGCCTTAGTCCGTTATCAAAGGTCCGGGCCCAGAATAATGGGTCCCGTACCATGTTTGTGAAGTAGCAGGAGAGGTCGGTAAATCTTACTGAGTACTGGGCTACTTTCATGATGCCCTGTCGCAGTTGTAGTAACTCATGGATGCGCACTACACGAAGGGTGGCTGGTATAAACTCCCAGCGGAAGAGGCTATCAAAGTCCATCCAAAGTAGAGATGCCTCATCGTGCACCTGAAGCATTAGGATCCACCATCTACATGATGTTGCATGCAGGATATTCTCAGAAAGGGTCACCATAAGATCTGCCGGTGTCCCTACCAGTCTAAAGACTCTAACGATAGCCTCCAGCCAATCCTCAGCTGCCTAAGGATTCGTATCTCCATGGAACCTAGGCGACCTCTGTCTCTGAAACTCGTGCAATGCGCTCAGGAGGTGTGCACCCTCTATTCCTAGGGCTGGTAGCGTTGGTGGCTCAATAGGTAGTGGTACCGCTGGTGCCTCTGTTTTAATGGGGCCCTGCACCGAGGCCTCGTCGCTCAGTGGGCTGCCATCTCGCATGTAACTAGGAACCCTGGCTAGCTTCCTTCATAGGTCCATCTTGAAAAGAATCAGGTGTGCCACAGTCAAACAGTATACCTGGTGAGATGACACAAAGTAATCACAAAGAATTTTTTTGAAAGGAAACAGACACGTAGTTAGTGTTTTCATGCACTGAGTCGAAAATCAGAGGTCAGGGTCCTAGTGTAATGATACGTCAACCGCCGCACCAATACCGGACTTCCTTGACTGAAAGCCACACTAAATACTATTAACACTATTGCTTCATAGAAAGGAAAGATCAGAGTCCTAAGTTCTATGGTAGAACTGACTCCTCTGATACCAATTTTCAGGACCCGTCCTCGGGGCCCATGGCGGGACTACCCCAAGCCCGCCTTTTAGAGGCCAGGGGCTGGCGACTTGCACCAAAGGCGTAAATCCCAAAATAAGGGGAAGGCATTGACTTTATAAAGTATAAAAACACAATAGAGTACAAAAGTGAAGAAAGCACTAAGTAAAACTGATTACAAAAGTAAGTACTGAAAAGTAAATGGGCCTGTATACAAACCTAGATGAATGTTCAGTACAACAGCAGTAAGTAAAACAACAACACTGAGTCGTCCTCCAGAAATCCCACCTGAAGGGTGGGTACAGATAGTCTCCTAAGCTCCTTGTGTCCGTCGTCTGCTCCGTGTACGTCCTGCCAGGTGGTCCACCTTCGGGTACCGTCCTGCTCCACAAGCCTCCACCTCGATCAACGTTGATCGTCGTCTGCATCCAACACAACGCAGTGTGGGCATAGCCCGTGCAGGGGTGAGTAAACGATACTCAGTAGGGACCCCAAGACCCCCGAAGGTCTCTCAGAATCCACAATAGATAAACCACTAAGTAATGATACAATCGCAAAGTATCAAACGACATTAATTAGGTATATGCCCATACATATACCTAAGTCATCAGTTACAGTTCATCTCCAACTCTCGAGCCCAAGCACAACCCAGTCCACACAGGAAAACACAACCCATTCCACACAGGAAAGAAAGTCAATCACATCGATGATAATGATTGAAAATCAAGACTCAACTCACACAGGTATACATATTTCGTATATCGATAGAGATGATTGGATGTATTCACTAATTCATCTAAGCTGTCAGACCTACACAGGATACAAGTCCATCTAAGCTGTTGGACCCACACAGGATACAAGACCATCTACTCTGCCGAACCCACACATGATAAAGGTACAAAGGTCAATACTGCTAGACCCACACATGATACTAGAATAGAAGTAATCGTCGTCGAACCCACGGAGGATTCCAGTACGGTAGTCGTCGCCATCGAACCCATGGAGGATTCCAGTACAGTAGTCGATGCAGTCTCAACCATCTCTAGCGTTTCCACACACAACATGCTCAATTCTGGGAGGGTCCGCTCCTCGAGCAAGAGAGTTGATACATCAACTATCACGAAGCCTAGAGTTGATGTATCCCAAAAATCCATCTCGTCAAAAAAACCCAACGCGACAGACAGTGCGTCAATCGGACGCCCAGTCTGAGAGTTATTGGCATTTCCGTCCCAAGGTCCCGGTTGGGTTTTAAGCTAAAACCAACCAGACCATACTCCAAATACGTCCAAACCTCATGCGGAGCAAGCCAAAAGAACCGTCTCCACAAAATGATTTCAACACAATTGAAGAAACGGCAATCAGACATCCGGTCCTTAAGTTATAAGTGTTTCCGCTCCAAGGGCCCGGTTGGTTTCGGGTTTAAACCAACCCGGACGTACACAACTTTAACGAAACCTTGAGTGTAATATACCAAAATTAACATCTCGATAAAAGGATTCCTACGCAACTGACGGTGCGTCAATCGGAGGTCCGTAGCTCAAGTTATGGGCAAAATATAAAAAAACAGTCCAAAGTGGGGGGTCTGGGCCCGGTCCGACCCGTACCAAACCCCCCTGGGTCGACCCGACCTGGGTCCAGGCCCGGCCAGGGGTGCTGGCTCGGCCAGCTGGCTGAGCGGGGGGTGCGAACCCCCTGTCCAATGGACGCGGCACTGGGATGGAGTCGCGGTCTTCCCCGGATCCCGCCTGGCCGCGAGATCCTTCTCTGGCCGCCGCAGCCGATGCCGCGACAGGCTGCTACCGGTGGTGCGCCGGGGCACCGCCACCTCCAGGCGGCCGGCTGGTGGAGGTCGCTGCCTCTGGAAGCCAGCATTGCCGCCTCTGGAAGCCGGCGCCATCGTGACAGAGGGGGATTCCGTGGGCCACCAGAGTCATGTTGGTGGTCCGTTCTCAATTCATACTGTGCCTTCAGTCGTCTAAGGACCCGTACATCTCTGCGAAGGCCTCTAATATCAATTGCGGTCCCACTTCATCGTCGCCAAAATTTCTGTGCATCAAGAAAAAACTAACAGTGTGTCCAAACGTTTTTGTTAGTCCGTACGCACCGTGTTAGTGGTTCAAACATTACTCAACAAATAAATTCCATGTTCGAGAGTATAAAACATAAATATGAAAAATATACAATTCCCCCACGTCAGCAAAAAATGCAGAACATTGGCGTCGCGGGGAAAAGGATCGTAGGCTTCGTCAGAGTGTGCCAAGGAGGAAGAGACATCTCCTCTATTGTTGTGGAGAATAGAAATGGGTGGTGAGTCATTGTTCTCCGAGGAACCGGCGTTTCTTCGTCGAAAGAGGTGTCGTTCTTCGTCGGAAGTCGGCGTTATTCCAAAAGCTCAAGATCTCTCCTGATCTTCCTTCGTAGAATGAAATATCTTCACAAAATTAAATATTAGGATCCTCATATTATTTAATTAAACAAGAAAAGAAACTCCCAAAATTTAAATCACCGCATTTTATAACGTTTTGAAAATTTATTAAAGGAAGGGAGATGTAGATCCCCATTAATTAAACGTGTTGGAAAATAATTAATAGGTGGGGTTTGCCAAAATTAAAGAGGGGGATTAAAAAAGCTAGAGGCAAATTTAATGGTTGGGGATCATGTGGGCCCCACCTCCCTAACATCTACCATTTGGTAGTTAGGTGTATGTGGGTCCCACCCTTAACTACCCATGGGAGGAAATTAACCGCCCTACAATAAAATTGTACAAAAAATTTTATTCACCTCTTAATTAATCCCCAAAAATATAACTTCAAACCCATTTAAAATGCAATTGCGGTAAATTTCCCCTTATATAATTACCGGTGCTGCGAGTTCATCGATGCCATCAGATTTCCATTCCGGGTACCAGTTCAAAAGATAGAAAAACCCACTTGTTTGTTCACTAAGCGTACCCGAGCTAAATTTCTGAAATTGATTCCGGGTCCACTGGGCCTCGGAATCAAGTTCCGTCAGAAGGAACATACTCATAAAATTCCAAAGTATTTACGAAAAATACTTTCCCTGAAATTTCATGGTCTTTACAAATATAATCTTTGTTTTAAAAAAACTTTTATGTCAATTTTGACACTATATGGTATTTTGTTTTTGTGAAATTAATAAGAACATTATTACATAAAAAATTCATCTGACCAACCCTAACATGTCACATTAACCTTGAAAATTAGTGTAAATCATAAAAAGTGTCAAATTATATTTATTTGGACATTTATAATATCAATTATTTTAATATTTCGTTAATACGGTAATTACTGCATCATCATTGTGTCACAAATAAATTTAATTATTTAATGTCTAAAAATTATAAATAAATAACGATTATGTAGGAAATATTTTTATCTTTCTAATGAATATTTATAGACTAATTTATCTTATTTATAACTCTATATTAAAAATGTTTTGGTTAGGAAACATTGATTTTAACTCTTTTAAATCATCTTTAAATAAAATAATAATAAATTTCATAATCTAATCCAAGTTGACCAAATAGGTTAATATTTCATTCCTAAAGTTTTTTTTGGTCGAATTTAAATTATCAAATAGAATTTGTACATGTTTTAGGGTAATAATAATATCATTTTTACCCTTAATTAATCTATTTACTTTTAGCAATGGTAAATGAAAGTAAAAAACTTTTATTCACAATTTTTTTTTTCATCTTATTGAAGCACATGTTACTTACTCATACAAACTGTGTCTCTCAGATTTTTGAAATTCAACTCGCAGATGTGGTAAAATTATGTTTTATGTAAATTTGCAAATTCTCTTAGGAGGTGGGTAAAAGAGGGTAAAAAGTTCAATAAAAATTTTATATATCTAAAATTTTATAAACTTACTCAAATGAATTACATTTGAAATATATAGGTATTATCTATCTATTTGAACATAAATAAATTTAAATAAAATAAACAATTATTTTAATAAAAATTCGGTTTTAAACTATAACTTAGTGATTTTCACTATTCATCAAAAACTGAATGTTTTCAGAAAAATTCCAAAACTTGACCCTAAGCTAATTTCGATATTCTGAATCCAAAAAAGAAGTCCGTTTTGAAAGATAAAATTTATAAATTTTCAAAAAGTGTGTAATACTATTCATAATGGATTGTTTTATTGGTTTTGGTGTGTTAGAAATTGAAGTTGAGTACAACACACGCTATTGTATTATTCAAAGAGAAGCGTACCGTGGAAGTTTAGGGTGTTACAAATAACATATGTATATCAGTATCCATGGTGGATTTATTTTTAGATGTCATAAATCCTTATAAGAAATACTAATAGAAATATTCCAATAGTTTCTTTTTTAAAATAATTTAATACAATAAAGGATTGTTTTCTAAAAAAATTTAATTCTTATGTAGTATCCTTGAGATAGTAATATTAACAAAACATCTCTCATGTAAATTTAAAAATTGTTGTTCTTATTAGTATAAGATTTTAGATCTATTCTCGTAAAATATATTGTTTTTTGGTGTAAAAATTCTAATCACAAGGTTTCCATTTTCATTATTATTTTTTCATTGTTTTTATTATCCCATGAGTAATATTTTGTGGACTTGTACTTAACTTAGAGAATTCTTAAAGATGGTGTCATATAAGGACCATATGAATATGTTATATGATACTAGATTGATTCAGGATTCTATTTATAATATATTATGAACTTATTTGGATCTATATTTTTTTGATTTGTTGGATTCATGTTTTAAGACTCCCTGAGGTTCATGAAATTGGTTTAACATCACTCTAATGTGAATACCCAACATCAAACAATAAAAATAACTTTTCTCTCCTCGATGTTATCTTCTTAGTCCAACATCAGGTATCTGGGAGTTCCAAATGTAAATTTATATATCATATGGTAACTATACCCATATATGGGTCATCCACTAATGATGGTTGGTGAATAAATAGGGTAAACAAAGTGATGAGATAGTGATATTGAGAAAAAAAATAATGGAAAAAGGGATGTAGGGTTTATCTATCTTGTTTCAGAGCTGGGAACATGATTCAAAACTTGGGAAATACATAAGGAAATATTTTTATTACTATCTAAAGAACTATCCATGGATGATGGAATTGTTTTAGAAGACCTATAGTGTGATTTAATATCATCTCATTCCCAGAGTAACTACTCAGACAATGGTGCTACATCTCAAGTCACACATTTTGTGGGGTGGGGGTCCCATTCTCCCATATATATCATATTTTATCTATCCACATATTAGTGTCATTTTCTAAGTTTCAATAGTTATATTTGGGACAATTAATTCTAGGATTGAGTGAAATGAAAATTTATAATATCATATATAAATTGATAGAGGTTTTGTGCCTCTTTTATGAGAGCTATATGATATTTCATGATTCTATCTTTGAAAAACTATGTGTATGGGGATTATAGTAAATGAAAATGGTGTATCATTTGTTATGGTTGGAAGAATTATATATAGAAGATAAAAACAATAAGACATATATAATCTATTGAAATTGTTTTTATCTAGAAATTGTAAATATAATTAATATAAGGGATTTTATTGGACGATTAATGGTGGTAGCTGAGAATATTTTTTTGAATGATGTTATTATGTCTCAACAATCCATATCAAGAATATTATAAATTAAAATATATATATAGGTCATTGATTTTACATTAAAAATGAATTTGGGGTATTCCCTCTAAAATCAATAAATATAACAGTATTGTGAATGAAATAAACAATGTGTTTCCAAAACTTGGTATCATGACCAAAATATATATTCCATGGAAAAATTTATGGTTTAATTAAAAATATTACTAATTTTTTTTGTGATAACTATTGACATGGTCATTATATCATGGTTTTATTATTTTTAAATGTATTATATAAACATTACCACTAATTTATAATCTAAATGAACCTAAACATGATGTAGTGAACCTTATATAACAATCCATTGATGGATTATATAATAAGATAGTTTCATATAAAATGAATGAGAGAATGGAGTGTGATTTAGATCATTTATCTAAATATATTTCAGTAAAAATAGGATGATCAATAGGCTGAAAATGAATATGATATATATAATGAGTTCTTATCATTGGTAGCAATAAAATGTTAAAGTGGAAAAGAATTGTTTTTTGGGAAATTTTGAAATTATGTTTATAATTTTATTAAGGTTTTTAACATTATGGATATTCATCCATAGAAGTCTTATGTGGATGATCAAACATTGAATTCATTAAAATTAAATAAACAATTTCTTCAAGAATAAATTTAAATTATAGAAATTAATGATGCATGTTTTTTCAAATGAATGATTTTTTAAAAATGAAATAAAGGAAATTATTGAGTATCCATTGGTATTTTTGGAGGAAAAACATTTCATTGATATATAAGATTTAATGTTGGATTTATTGGTGAAGTATAAAATAAAGGGTGGATACAATTATAATACACATGTATTTGTGTAAATAAAAGTGGAAATGTAAGGGGATCTTGATGATCTTGAATTATATATAAATAATAACATGTAATTTAGTGTTTTATTAATGTAATACACATTTTATATTGATAAAACTAAATTATAAGTCTAATTACATAAACATTTAGTGGAAGAATGCCAGAAAAATAAATTAAAATATAATAATTTTACTATTAATTTAAGATTGAGAGGTATAGAAAAAATCATTAATGGTATTAATATTTCTATAAAATGAAATCTTAAGTGAATAAACACTACATAGGTTGAAGTTATATTCACGAGTAAGAAGATTTAATTAAGAATTAAATTATAAATTTCAAAGAAGAAATTTTAGTTTAGTAAATTATTAGATGTTGTTTTCTAAGAAAGGGTTGATTGAGGTATAAAAACTCTTAATGAAATGAATTTTGAGTCGAAAACTAATTTTATCTATATTTTCAAGAATATAATATTCCCATGTTTGAATTTGAGTTAATATTATTTAGTTTCATTGAGATTCATTTTGTACAGATAAAAATATAATAATATTATTTCCACATATTTGATAATTTCCATTAAAATAGTGAAATAAAAATAATATAAATCCTGAAGTCCAATTATTTTTACTGAATATAAAATCACTCTAATGGTGTTGAAAACATCATTGAAAGATGATAATATACCCTATTTTTATCATAATATAATGAACATTCTATTTATATTGTAGAAACTGATCCTACATAAGGAATAATTAGAATGATGGATTTACTTACAATGATTTCTATAAACAAGAGTTATGATTCATGAATTTTTTATTATTAGTAGGGATCTAAATATTTCATATCATTTTGATGTAATTAGAAATAATTTTACCAATAGAGATTCTAATAAATTTAATATATTATTTCTATTTTTTAACAACTATCAATGTGAGCTTTTTATATAAAGCTAATAATATTTTAAATTATAATCATTACTTTTCTAATAATTTGGATCATGATATTTCCTAGAGTTGAAAGGCGATTGTCTAAACATTGGATCTAAAGATTCTATTAAGGGTGATAGTGCTGATACAGATTTGATAGATATTGGGATTTCAAGTTAGGATGATATATTACCAAAATAGCCTCTGATTGGAATAATGTTATTGTTACAAAATGTAAATCTTAAAGTATTCCTTGACAATTAATATAGTAACACAATCTTTACACTCATAGATACTTCATCATTATAGGTGAATACTCAATACATAACATAATTCTACATGCATGACGACAATGAATGTTTAGTGGATTTGAAGACAACATACATAGTGACATTATTTCATAAATGTTCTCTAAAGAATCCAAAAATATTTTTCTCTCATATTATCCATCATATATATTTATTAATTAATACATTACTTTATAACCATCGAAGGAAGGAAACAAAATAAATGGTTAGAAGTGTCACGACCCATCCTCGGGACCCGTGCTGTGACTACGCCAAGCCCGCCTCCCATAGGCCAGGGGCTGGCGACTAGCACCAATATGAAAATCCCATCAAAAAGGGGAAGGAATTGCCTTTATAAGTAAACAAACAGTACAGAGTAAGCTACCATAAGTAAACACTAAGTAAACTGAGTACAAGTAAGTGCAGAAAGTAAATGGGCCAGAATAAAAACCCAAACTGAAAGTAAAGTACAACTGGAAAAAAAGTACAACAACTGAAAGTAAAACAGCAACATCGAGCCGTCTACTGGTAGTACCACCTGAAGGGTGGGTATAGATAGCCACCTCAGCTCCTTGGGTATAACCGTCCGCTCCGTGTACGTCCCGCCCAGTGGTCCACCTCAAGGTACCGACTACTCCACTAGCCTCTACCACGATCAACTCTGTCCGTCGTCTGCATCCAACACAACGTAGTGTGGGCATATCCCCTGCAGGGGTGAGTATACGCTACTCAGTAGGGACCCTGAGACCCCCGAAGGTCTCCCAGAAACCACAAAGGATAATCCAAAAAAGAAAGATACAATCACGAAGTAACAACCAATACTACTTAGGTATATGCCCATACATATACCAAAGTCATTAAACCCAGTTCGGCTCCAACACCCGAGCCTAAGTTCGATCACGTCCACATAGGATAGTACAACCCAATCCACACAGTAAAGCACAACACAATCCACATATAAGGATAGTCAATCATATCGAAGATAATGATTGAAGGTCAAGACTCATCTCACACAGGTATACTTCTTCGGTGATAGAGATGATCAGATATAGACACTGATTCATCTAAGCTGGGACCCACGTATGATACTAAACCAGCTACTCTGCCAGACCCACATAATATAGAAACAACAGAGTCAGACACTGCCAGACCCACATAGGATACAAGAACAGTAGTCAGTGTCGTTGAACCCACATAGGATTTCAGTACGGTCTTCATCGCTGCCGAACCCAAATAGGATTTTAGTGAAGTCTTCATCTCTGTCGAACCCACATAGGATTTTAGTATGGTCTTCATGGTTGCCGAACCCACATAGGATTTCAGTGCAGTCTTCATCTCCGTCGAACCCACATTGGATTTCAGTACGGTCTTCATCAGTGCCGAACCCACATAGGATTTCACTGCAGTCTTCATCTCCGTTGAACCCACATAGGATTTCAGTACGGTCTTCATTGCTGCCAAACCCACATAGGATTTTAGTGCAGCCTTCATCTCCGTCGAACACACATAATATTTCAGTACGGTCTTCATCGCTGCCGAACCCACATAGGATTTCAGTGCTGCCTTCATCTCAGTCGCAGCCAGCTCAAGGGTTCCCGCACACAGCATACTCGTTCCGGGAGGGTCCGCTCCACGAGCCAAGGGTTCGATACACCAACTGACACGTAGTCTAGAGTTGATGTATCTCAAGGTTTCGTCTCGACAAGAGGAACTCAACATGATAGACGGCTCATCAATCAGACACCTTGTCTGAGAGTTATTGGCTTTTTTTTCGTTCCAGGGGCCCAGTTGGTTTTTAGTCAAAACCAACCCGACTGCACCCCAACTTCATCCAAAACTCAAGAGGAGTAAGAAAAAATGTCCGTCTCACTAAGATGAATCCAACAAAGTCGATGACACGTCAATCAGACGTCCAGAGCTCAAGTTATAAGCGTTTCTGCTCCGAGGGCCCAGTTGGTTTTGTGTTCGAACCAACTGGGCCGTACACAATGTTCTCCTAAACTGTGAGTGTAATATACTGAAACTACCGTCTTGATCTAGAAATCGTATTTCAACTGACGGTGCGTTGATCGGAGGTCCGTAGGCTATGATATGGGTAAAAGATCGGAAGTGGTCTGAAAATGGGGGCTCTGGTCCTGGACAGACCCGGCCCAACCCCCCCTGGGTTGGCCCAAACCGGGTCGACCCGAACCGGGTTCGGGTCCGGCCCATTAGGGCACGGCCCGGCCTGGTGGGCGAGGCCCGACCTAGGGGGAGCGACCCGGCCCAATCGGCGCGGCCCAGCCCGGTGCGGCCGGTCCGGCCCGGGGTAGCTCGGCGCTAGCCGAGCAGGGTCGGCTCGGCACGGCTGAGCAGCCGCGCAAAGGGAGCGATGCCCCCTTGATTGGAGTTGCGGCCCACACGTGGGGGCCGCTCTTTGCCAGCGGATGCGGCCCGGCGCCGCGTCGCCCTCGGTCTCGCGCAGCCGCGGGACCGGCCGCCTGCCGCCGCGACTTCAGCTGCGGCGGTCCTTCTCGGCAGCGCGCCGGGCGCTGCCTTCGGTCGCCGGCACCACCGTGCCGGTGCGGTGCGCCTGTGGGGTCTTCCACGGACCACCGGACTCACTCCGGTGGTCCGTTTTGCCTGCCGACTTCCCCATCGGTCCTCTCGGGACCGACTCTTCACTGTGAAGTCCTCATAACGCCTTTGCGACCTGCTTCGTCATCGCCCATCGATCCACACACCATGAACAAAGAAACGGCGGGTTCAGACTTGTTCGTTGGTCCGCACCCACAGCGTTAGCGGTTCAAATGACTTCCGACAATTAAACACACGTGGAGGATATAATTCACATAGATTTAATTAAACCAAAACCCCCTACTTCAAGGTGTTGATGAACAAAGATTGTCGCGGGAAAATATGTCATGGGAGAAGACATCACAGAAGAGGATCGTCGACATCGCGGTATATGGCGTCGCGTCGTCGATCTCCGGGGAAATAGCGTTCTTTGTATCCCTTCGTTGGAGGCCGGCATTCTTCATTGGCGACAGTGCGTTTTCGCGTTCTTCAAGGAGGAAGATGAAGTTTCAAGTCTTTGAGCAAAACCTCTCAATTCCTCTCGTACGACCAAATCCACCCTAATAAAATAAGGCGTAGCCTTATTTTATTTCTCATGCCATCTTATTTTGACAATCAAAAATAGATCATTCAATTAATTGATTTAATTGATGAGTTTTAACAGCCCAATTAAAGAGGTGTTTAATAATTAATTAAACGCGAGATTTGACTTGGCATTTATGAGGGGGGTGTGGGTGAGTTTCCAAATTTAATGCACATGGAATGTAAAAGGAAATAAGTGGGTGGGGCTCGTGTGGTCCCCACATTACTAATATCCTACTTAGGAGTTAGGATATTAGTGGATCCCACTCCAACCACCGTGCCTAGATTAACACTGCTTAGAAAAAAAATAAAATCTATTGCACAATTTTATTTTATTCTTTAGTTATCCAAAAAAAATTTAATAAACTCACCCGAGAAAACGCAACTCCGGAAAAGGCGTTCTTAGGCAATTATTGGTGCTGCGATTCCATCGGTGCCCTCAGAATTCGATTCCGAGCACCGGTTCAAAAGTTATGAAAACCTGCTCGTTTATTCACGGAACGTACCCAAGCCAAACATTGGGAAATGATTCTAGGAACACTGGGCCTCAGAATCAGGTTTCGTAAGAAACATCGTTCTTGTAAAATCTCAAAGAAAATTAAGAAAAAGAATTTCCCTTGAATTTTACGGGTCTTTACATTACTCCCACCTCAGGGCTTTACATCCCCGTTAAGATACATCACAAACTAGGGAAACCAAAGTGGGTACAGAGCACGCATTTGAGCCTCCCGCTCCCAAGTGCTCTCTTGGAGGTTCCCGTGTTTCCATCTGATGCGCACTAGAGGTATCCACCATCCACATAGGTCCCGCTCCTGTTGATCCACGATCTCCACTGGGACCTCCACAAAAGTCGCCCCATCATCAAGGTCTAGCCCCCCATGGTCGATGATATGTGTCGAGTCATGCACGTATCTCCTCAGCTGAGATACATGGAAGACGGCGTGCACCCTGTGCAACTAAGGTGGTAGAGCCAGGTGATAAGCCACCTCGGCTATCCTACCGAGGACCTGGAATGGTCCGATGAAGCGTGGAGATAACTTTCCTCCTTGGCCAAATCTCCGTAATCCATATCGAGGTGAGACCTGCAAGAATACATGGTCACCATCCTCGAACTATAGTGGCCTCCACCTCCTGTCAGCATAAGACTTCTGCTGGCTCTAAGCTATTCTCATCTGCTCATGGATGACCTGGACCTTCTCTGTCGTAGCCTGGACCATCTATGGTCCCACAAGTGTTGACTCCCCAGGGTCTGTCTAACATAGAGATGATCTGCAAGGTCGGTCGTACAATGCCTCGTATGGTTCCATCGCGATGGTGGAGTGGTATGCGTTGTTGTACGCGAACTCCACCTAGGGTAGATGGTCCTCCTAGCTGCGACCAAAGTCGAGGACACATGCACGGAGCATGTCCTCGAGAGTATTAATGGTTGTCTCCATCTGACCATCCGTCTGAGGGTGAAAAGTGGTTCTCAGACGTAGCTGCATCCCGAATGCATCATGCAACCCCTTCCAAAGATGGGAAGTAAAGAGATCATCTCGATTGGAGACAATAGATGATGACACACCATGAAGCTGTACAATCTCATGAACGTAGAGGTACCCCAAGCTCTCTACTGAGCCCTACTCTCTGATGGGTAAGAAGTGGGCCTACTTGGTGAGTCGGTCGACAATCACCCAAATGGAGTCGTGACCTCTGGAAGTACGTGGAAGTCCAGTCACCAAATCCATAGATATCTCGTCCCACTTCCACTCTGGGACCTCAAAGGGTTGTACCAGGCCTGCTGGTACCTGGTGCTCTACCTTCACCTACTGGAAGGTGAGGCATCGACTAATGAACTCTACCACAGACTTCTTCATACCCGTCCACCAGTGCTGTCGTCTGAGATCCTGGTACATGTTCGCCACTCCTGGATTTACCGCTAAAGGGGAATTGTGAAACTCTCTCAGCACCTCCTCCTGCAAAGCAGCGTGTACCATGGTATGTCCTCTGAAAAGGATATCATGCTCTCCTCCTATAGAGTATCCATCAGGTGCCTATCCTGAGGATATCTTCGCACGCTGCGTCCCATAGTCAGTGTCCTCATGCTGTGCCTCTCTGACCCGCTGCAGTAGTGGAGGAGTGATTGTGAGGGACTGAGGAAAGGCTTCTCCATCTCTATCCACGAAGGATATCTGCAAAGCAGCAAGCTGCTCCGTCGCCTCCCCGAGAAGCTGGATTCCCATCCTCCTGCTGAGAGCATCAGCTACTACGTTCCCCTTCCTAGGAGTATAGACTATCTCAAAGTCATAATCCTGGAGAACTCGAGCTATCGCCACTGTCTCAGATTCAGGTCCTTCTGTGAGAAGATGTACCTGAGACTCTGGTGGTACGAGTAGACTGTAAAGAGCTCTCCCATGAGATAGTGTCGCCACATATTCAGAGCGAAGATCACTGCTGCTAACTCCAGGTCATGGGTAGCATAGTTCTGCTCATGCTGCCTAAACTGACGTGATCCATAGGCGATCATGGACCGTTCCTACATCAGGACACATCCAAGCCCGGTCCCTGATGCATCACAGTAGACTACGTATCCTACTCCCTCCTCCGGTAGCCTCAAGATAGGCGCGTTGGTCAATCTCTGTCTCAGCTCATGGAAGCTCGGATGACATATGTCTGACCACACGAAGGGTTTCCCCTTCTTCGTCAAAGCCGAGAGTGGTGCCGCAACTTTGGAGAAGTCTGGTACAAACCTCCGGTAGTACCCAGATAGACCCAAGAAACTCCGCACCTCCGTCACGATCCTGGGTGGATCCCAAGCTAGCACTGCCTCGATCTTCGCGGGATCCACCGCAACTCCCACCACAGAGATGACATTTCCCATGAATTGGACCTCATGTTACAAGAACTGACACTACGAGAGCTTTCCATAAAGATGGTTTTCTCGGAGTGTGTCTAGTACAACCCGAAAGTGGTAGTTGTGCTCCTCCACAATGGTCGAATATATCAATATGTCGTCGATGAAGACCATGATGAATCGATCGAGGTATGGATGAAAGATCCTTTTCATGAGACCCATGAACACTGCTGGAGCGTTGGTTACGCCGGAAGGCATAACCAAGAACTCCTAGTGTCCATACCGACATCTGAAGGCCATCTTCTGCATGTCCTCGTCTCGAACTCTGAGCTGATGATAGCCTGATCTAAGGTCTATCTTCGAGAACCACCGTGCTCCCTTGAGCTGATCGAAGAGGTCGTCAATCCTCGGTAGCAGATACTTGTTCCTCACGGTCACCTGGTTCAGGCAACGATAGTCGACACAAAGTCTCAAACTCTCGTCCGCCTTCTTGGCGAACAATATCGGGGAAGCCTAGGGTAAAACACTGGGTCAGATGAATCCCTTGCTCTGCAAGTCCTCCAACTGTACCTGTAGCTCTCGTAGCTCAGCGGGGGACATCTGATATGCTGGAGTGGATATCGGGGCTGTCCCGGGGTATAGGTAAATATAGAAGTCTACCTCTCTGTGAGGAGGTAGCCCTCGGACGCCACTAGGGAAAACATATGCATACCGATCCACCACTACAGGAAAACTAGGACTCTGCACGTCAACTACTCCTAGGATGAGGCTAGCCAACTGATGAGTGATGGGTTGTCCTCTCCTCTGCGTGAGTCCATCCTGTGCTGCAAAGGCTCCCTTCTCGCCAGTAAAGGTGAACCTGCTTCCATTGGTGCGTACACACAACACCTTGTGCCCAATACAGTCAATCTAATCATGGACTTTAGATAACCAATCCATGCCCAAGATGACGTCGTAAGGCCTCGACGCCGCTACAAGAAGTTCCCAGCCGAAACTCTCGCCTCCTAGAGTAAGCTCACACTACCAGCACCAGTGTGTAATCATTGAGTCTGCTCTTGTAGAAGTCTCTAGCCGTAAGGATTGAGCCAACGACTCCATCGAAATCTCCGAGCTCCGAACAAGGGCATCGACAATAAAGGAATGAATCGCTACTATGTCTATAAGAACTACAGAAAGGGTGGAGTAGACACGGATTGTAACTCGAATCATCTCTGGCGCACCATGGTCGTAGGCCTCCACTGCATGAAGATGAGCTTGTCTCTACCCGCCCACTCCCTGTGGTCGGGGTGGACCTCTTGTTGGTGGTGGTGGTAAAGCCTCAAAGCGTTACCCACCACCTAATGCTCGTCCAGCTCCCCTGCCTCGTCCGCCATCTCTCGGAGGACCGCCACGGTCGACCCTATGCCTCTTCCTGGGTGGCCCCTCATCCGTCTGCTACTCCTCTGCACGGCGGGTCGGGCAGTCACGAGCCATGTGGCCCTACCCGCCGCATGCATAGCACTGTCAGATCCTCGGAAGGATGACTCTACGCCCTATGCCCCGCACCTCTAAGCCAGTGTCCTGAGGTCGTCTGCCTGATGGTCTGGTCCCCCAGGACCCCAGGGACATCCGTCGACTTCCAGCTGCAGACGACTCTACTACGTGCCGCCCTGTGGTGGGTCTCGCTGCTAGCGTAGGCCTGGCAAGAAAGCTCTCTATGATAAGATCTCGCTCCAATGCTCCTGCCTATGTCAGAATGCTGAGGGAGATCATCGATGCCTTGATCTCATGCCTCAGTCCCTGCTTGGAGGTCTGGACCCGAAAGAATGTGTTCTGTACCATGTCCGTCAGATAGCGCAAGAGATCGGTAAATCTCACCGAGTACTGGGCGACTGTCATGCTGCCCTGTCGTAGCTGTAGAAGCTACTGGATGCACACCGCACAGAGGGTGGCTGGGACGAACTCCAAGCGGAAGATGCTCTCAAAGTCCATCCAGAGGAGAGATGCCTCATCGTGCACATGGAGCATCAAGGTACACCATCTGCCTGCTGCCGCGTGTAGGAGGCTCGCTGCGAGGATCACCATGAGGTTGGCTGCTATCCCCACTAACCTGAAAACTTGTACAACCGCCTCCAGCCAATCCTCGGATACCTGAGGGGCCGTGTCCACACAGAACCTGGGCGGTCTCTGACGCTGAAACTCATGCAGTGCGATAAGGCGACGTGCACTATCAGCGGCTGGGGCTGGTAGAATCGGTGGCTCGGCGGGTAGAGTTACCGCCGATGCCTCTACTGTCAAAGGGCCCTACACTGAGGCCTCATCGCTCGGTGGGCTGTCATCTCGCACAACGCTCAGAACCGTAGCTGGCTGCCGTCGTGGGGCCATCCTAAAAGGAAATAGGTGTGCCATGGTCAAAACAGTATACCTGGTGAGCTGACACAAAGTAATCACAAAGAAAACTTTTGAAACACACATGCAATCAATGTTTTCGTGCATTGAGTCGGAAATTAGAAGACAGGGTCCTAGTGTACGGATACGTCAACCGCCGCACCAACACTGGTCTCCCTAGACTGATAACCACATTCAATACACTTAACACTATTGCTTCAGATAGAAGAAAGATCAGAGTCCAGTGTTCTACGGTATAACTGAACTCCTCTAATACCAATTTGTCACGACTCGTCCTCGGGACCCATGCCATGACTACCCCAAGCCCGCCTCCCATAGGCCAGGGTCTGGCGACTATCACCAAGGCACAAATCCCATCAAAAAGGGGAAGGAATTGCCTTTATAAGTAAACAAACACCACAGAGTAAGACAGTGGAAGTAAACACTAAGTAAACTGAGTACAAGTAAGTGCAGAAAGTAAATGGGACAGAATACAAATCCAAACTGAAAGTAAAGTACAACTAGAAAGAAAGTACAATAACTGAAAGTAATGCAGCAATGTCGAGCCGTCCACTGGTATTCCCACCGGAAGGGTGGGTATAGATATCCACCTCAACTCCTCGAGTCCAGCCGTCCGCTCTATGTACGTCCCGCCTAGTGGTCCACCTCCAGGTACCGACTGCTCCACTAGCCTCTACCACGATCAGCGCTGTCCGTAATCTGCATCCAACACAACGTAGTGTGGGAATAACCCATACGGGGGTGAGTATATGCTACTCATTAGAGATCCCGAGATCCCCTAAGGTCTCCCAGAATCTACAAAGGATAATCCATAAAAGAAAGATACAATCACGATGTAACAATCAAACCCAGTATGGCTTCGACACCCGAGCCCAAGTTTGATCACGTCCACATAGGATAGTACAACCCAATCCACACAGGAAAGCACAACACAATCTGCATAAGAATCAAGTCAATCATATCGAAGATAATGATTGAAGGTCAAGAATCAGCTCACACATGTATACTTCTTTGGTGATAGAGATGATCAAATATAGCCACTGATTCATCTAAGCTGGGAACCACGTAGGATACTAAACCAACTACTCTTCCAGACTCACATAGGATAGCAAGAACAGAGTCAGACACTGCCAGACCCACATAGGATACAAGAACAGTAGTCAGTGCCGTCGAACCCACATAAGATTTCAGTACGGTCTTCATTGCTGCCGAACCCACATAGGATTTCAGTGAAATCTTCATCTCCGTTGAACTCACATAGGATTTCAGTACGTTCTTCATTGCTGCCGAACCCACATAGGATTTCAGTGTAGTCTTCGTCTTCATCGAACCCAAATAGGATTTCAGTACAGTCTTAATCGCTGCCGAACCCACATAGGATTTCAGTGCAGTCTTTATCTCGGTCGAACCCACATAGGATTTCAGTACGGTCTTCATCGCTGCTGAACCCACATAGGATTTCAGTACAACCTTCATCTCCATCAAACCCACATAGGATTTTAGTACGGTCTTCATCGCTGCCGAACCCACATAGGATTTCAGTGCAGCCTTCATCTCAGTCGCAACAAACTCTAGGGTTCTCACACATAGCATGCTCGTTCTGGGAGGGTCCGCTCCACAAGCCAAGGGGTCGATACATCAACTAACACGTAGTCCGGAGTTGATGTATCTCAATTTTCCATCTCGACAAGAGGAACTCAACGTGACAGACGGCGCATCAATCAGACGCCCGGTCTGAGAGTTATTGGCTTTTTTTCGTTCCAGGGGCCCGGTTGGTTTTTTAGTCAAAACCAACCCGACCGCAACCCAACTATGTCCAAACCTTGAGCGGAGTAATCCAAAAGGTCCGTCTCACTAAGAGGAATCCAAAAAAGTCGACAACACGTCAATCGGATGCCCAGAGCTCATGTTATAAGCGTTTCCGCTCCGAGGGCCCGGTTGGTTTCGTGTTCGAACCAACCCGGCCATACCCAATGTTCTCCGAAACCTTGAGTGTAAAATACCGAAACGACCATCTGATCCAAAGATCGCATCGCAACTAACGGTGTGTCGATCGAAAGTCCTTAGCCCACGATATGGGAAAAATACCAGAAGTGGTCTGAAAATGAGGGGTCTGGGCCCGAACCGACCCGACCCAACCCCCCTAGGTTAGCCCGAACCAGGTCCGGGTCCGTCCCATTCAGGAGCGGCCCGGCCCAATGGGCGTGGATCAACCCCACCATCACGGCCCGGCTCGGCCTGGGCGGCCCAGCTCGGGGCGGCTCGGCGCTGGCCGAGCGGCCGCGCAAAGGGGGCACTGCCCCCTTGATTGGAGTCGTGGCCCCCGCGTGGGCGCCGCTCCTTGCCAGCAGACACGGCTCAGTGCCGCATCGACCTCGGTCCCGCGCAGCCGCAGGACCAGCCGCCTGCCGCCGCGGCTTCAGCCGTGATGGTCCTTCCCGGCGGCACGCCGGGAGACGCCTCCGACAGCCGGCACCACCGTGTTGGGGTGGCGCATCAGTGGGGTCTTCCGCGGACCACCGAACGCGCTCCGATGGTCCGTTTTGCCTGCCGACTTCGCCAGTGGTCCTCTCGGGACCGTCTCTTCACTGTGAAGTCCTCATAATGTCTTTGCGGCCTTCTTCGTCATCACCTGTCGATCCACACACCAAGAACAAAGAAATAGTGGGTTCGGACATGTTCGTTGGTCTGCACCCACCGCGTTAGCGGTTAAAATGACTTCTGAAAATTATACACATGTCGAGGATACAATTCAAATATATTTAATTAAACCAAAACCCCCTACCTCAAGGTGTTGATGAATGAATATCGTCGTGGGAAACGACGTCGCAGAAGACGGCGTCGTGGAAGAGGATCGTCAGCGTCGCGGTATACGGCGTCACGTCGTCGATCTCCGGGGAACTAGCATTCTTTGTCGCCCTTCGTCGGAGGCTGGCATTCTTCATTGGCGATAGTGCGTTCTTCACGTTCTTCAAGGAGGAAGATGACATTTCAAGGCTTTGAGCAAAACCTATCAATTCATCTCGTACAACCAAAGCCACCCTAATAAAATAAGGCGTATCCTTATTTTATTTCTCATGCCAACTGTTTTTGAAAATAAAAAACAGATCATTCAATTAACTGATTTAATTGAAGAGTTTTAACCGCCAAATTAAAGATGCGTTTAATAATAAATTAAATGTGAGAGTTGACTTGGCATTTAATATGGGGGTGTTGGTGAGTTACCAAATTTAATGCACGTGGAAGGTAAAAAGGAAGTAAAGGGATGGGGATCATGTGGGCCCCACCTCACTAATATCCTACCTATGAGTTAGGATATAAGTGGGTCCCACTCCAACCGTCATGCCTAGATTAACACTGCTTAGAATAAAAATAAAATCTGTTGCATAATTTTATTTTATTCTTTAGTTATCCCAAAAAAATTTAATAACCTCACCCGAGAAAACGCAACTCCGGAAAATGCATTCTTAAGAAATTACATGTGTCGCGATTCCATTGGTGCCCTCAGAATTCAATTCCGAGCACTGGTTCAGAAGTTAGGAAAACCCGCTCATTCGTTCACTGAACGTACCTGAGCTAAACGTCGGGAAATGATTCCGGGCACACCAGGCCTCAGAATCAGGTGCCGTCAGAAACTGCGTTCTTGTAAAATCCCATAAAAAATTAAGAAAACAAATTTCCCTAGAATTTTACGTGTCTTTACAAGAAGATACTCAGTAAGGTTAAACATAAGTGGTATAAATCAATGATCAAATGTTAGAATAAAATATAGATAACAGTATAAGATAATAATAATAACATAAAAGGATCATACTAAATAATTCTATGATATTTAATCATAAATCTTGTTATAAGGATTTATCAAAACCAATGAAATAAGGTATTTGTTTAAAGAATGAATAATAATAAATAATTAGATGTAATAATATATCATATGTATATGGCATAGGTTTTTGGTATACACGAAATCATGTAAAATCATTTCCTTAGTTAAGGCTCTCCTCTAAGGTTACTATTGTGAATTGGGATCAATAATCATTCCATCACTTTATTAGTGAATGATCACTCATGGGACTCTTTAATAGGACATAATTCATCAATAAAATGGGATCACAAAACAATTTAGTCCTTATTATATCACTAGATATCAATCATTACCCAATGCATTAAAGGCCTATATAATTAATTAACTACTTCTTATATAATTAAAACCATAAATATGTGTTCCAATAGATCATAAAATATTAATCATATCACAATTTCAAAACCCATGAAACAGAAATGGGTTTTATAACCATTTCATAACGTAATTATAGAATAACCCTTAAAACAAATTTCATAATGGTTTCATGATTACTTAATTATACAATGGGAATTAAGTGGGTTTCATAGAATCACTATCATCATAATCCATATTAAAAATTTGATGGTATCATAAGAGCATATCCCCAGTGAATCTTAACTATCCTTAAAGGATATTGATATAAATGAAAATACCATTAAAATATCATTATAAAATTTTATTGAAATCATATGAAATTATATTTTTCCATTAAAAACATTTACACCAAAAAATTACAGAATAGACTGAAAATTATTATTTTTGGAAATAAAAAACTAAATGTATAATTTATTCTAAAATTAATTTAATTATGATTACTTCAAGAGAAACCATTAATTTTTTATATGTCAAATGAAAACATTTATGTCGAAATTTGGAATGTCAAATTGTTTTTGAAAATAATTTCAAAAATATTCAATTTTATAACATTTTAAAAAAAATTGAGTGAAAAATTCTTTTTTTAACATATTAATTATAGTTCACTAATTTCATAAATTATATTTTTATGAGCATAGAAACATATGGAAATGTTTTTTATGAGATAGAATATATGGTCAACATAAAAACCATTTCCTTGGTCATTTTATGTACTAAAGGGAGATGAATTGAAATATATAAAATTATATGAATTAAAAGAGGATAATAGATTATATGTGGTCAAATTAATAATATCCATACATTTTTCATTAATGGATATTTAGCATAAGATGTCATGAAGTTAAATGAGATTATAATATAAACCATTACAAATTTGTTATTATTTTAATCATATTATCCACAAGATAAATAACATAAAAATCATTAGAAAAATTAATATAAAGAAATTTAAGATATAAAAATTCAATAGAGATGTATACCACAAGAAATAAACATGTGGTGAATATAAAATAAGTATCATAGAAAAAAGTGAGATGAGAAACTATTATCACCTTATAAAAAAATATAATAAAAATTATTTAGATAGAATTACATGAAATATTACATTAAGTACCATAATTTAATATGTATCAATAATATATCATGTCAATATAGAATTATATGAACCTCATAAATTTTAATTTGTTAGTTACACCACATATGTTTCATCGAAATAATATTGCGACGGGAAACCATTTCATCTAGAATCCTATTGTATCATTAATATCTTAAACTTATGTACAATAATTATAGATTTATTTTAAATATATTTTAGTACCTTAATCATATATATGATACAATATATTATTTAATTTTAAAATTTTATCACCAATTTATTAACTATTTATTACTATGATCATTGTTCTAAGTGATAACCACTATGTATTTCATGCATGTTTTAGTTTACTAGTTTGATCCACTGTACATTAATCATGGTTCCATTATATTAATGATGTTAACTAGATCCTAAATTTCTTATTTAATATCTTTTACACTCATTTTTCAATTCATTTAATATTTGTATGAATAATGAATTACATCCAATTGTGGAGATAGTAGTATTTATATACCCTTGTATAATGTTTCAACATTTGAATGTATAGAATGAATGAAAACTAAATAATAAAACACCTTTAAATAGATATAATAATATTATATATAACACATAAATTCAATAAATATATCAAAATAAAAAACCATGACTGGTTATAATGGGAAATGATTAATATTTCCGCGTTAGGCAATATTCCACACATACAGAGAATTGATATTTTCGTGTACATTTTAATGGAATGGAGGAGGAAAAGGGTTGTAAAATAAAAAAATAACATATTAGTATATTTTTATACTATTTTAATTATATATTAATGGATACAATTGATTTATAAAGAAGTAGAGAATGAAATAAAATTGAATGTTGTCAATTATGTTTTATATATTCATTGAGAAACCCATTTGAATTTTACCCTATTACCTGAAGGGATATTATTTTTTATATAACATATGATCTAGGACATGGATAAGTAATATATGATGGAATTACATCATATATTATCAAATATAAAATTCCAGATATTTGTGAATAAGTGAGAAGAGGAGGTTCCCGTCTGTATACATGGAGAGGGGAAACCTCGAAAAAACATGAAGGATTATATTAATATAAATTAAGTTCCCCGTTTAACTGGAGAAATAATAAATTTATAATATAGGATGTTTATTATTATAAATACTATCATAGAATAAAATTTAAGAAATTTATTTGATGCTTTAAACCATATCACTTAGTTTCAATACCCGTTGACCCTATTGATGATTAAAAAGATATCAATGTTCTTTATTCATTAGTGGATATAAAAGATACAATAAAACAAAAAGTGACCCCTAAGTGGAGTATTGATGATATTATTTTCTATATCCCATTAAAATATATAATTATAATTTCTTAAATAATTTTAAATAGTTTTATAATATATATTTTCAATATAAGATACCAATAATGTAATTAATGGGACTATTAAAATTCTTTGACTTTAAAGAAGAAAATATAGAAATATAAGTAGAATATAAACTTTTAAAACACCACAGATATGTTCTATTTATATTTTATATTAATTTTGGTTAATAATTCATCAATGTTTTATTTAATTAAGTAGTTTTAAAATTATTGGTTTAATTTTTGTATTACTGGATCAAGTATTTGACGAAATTTCATAAGAATTTAAGATAATTATTCAATAAATAAAAATTAAAATTAAATTAACATTATAAAAGAAATGACTAATATTTCCAATAAAAATTTATTAAAAAATATAATATCTTTTTTTATATCCATAAAAAATATTAGAGATATTAAAATAAAGTGGGTGACATTTTGTCTTTATTATTCACATAAAAATAATATTTAGGTCATTATAAATGAAAATTATAAATATTTTGTGAAAACTTATAAGCTAATATGATTAATTTTTAATGGAACATATATAATGGAATAAAGGATAGTGTTTTGGAAATTTCAATTCCTTATCTAATTGTTTTGACCATGTTTTACCTATTTTACCTTGTTGTGGTGAACAATATTTACCAAGGTTATTATTCGTTATGACTAAAAATAAATACGAAAATTCATTCCAAATTGTATCATATTAATTAAAAATATAAAATACATCTTAAAATATCAATTTTTTAAAATTTATAGAAA
Source organism: Viscum album (assembly GCA_963277665.1). Classification (NCBI taxonomy): domain Eukaryota; kingdom Viridiplantae; phylum Streptophyta; class Magnoliopsida; order Santalales; family Viscaceae; genus Viscum; species Viscum album. Next base: position 642,307,638 of record OY728125.1, on the reverse strand, counting down.
TAAATAATAATATAAATTCATAAAACACTACACAAAACAACTTTTTAAAAATATGTGTATTGAAGCCTAAAAATGATCTTATAACAAAATAATGTATAATTATAATTCATATATGAAAATTATATTATATCTAATTAAAGAATATTTATTTTACATCTTGATAAAACTAAAAAAATAGTGTTAATTTTTAATTTATTTATTTAAAAAAATAAAATTATAATTTCAAAAAATAGATAATTTTTAATATTTAATGGAAAATAAATAAACTTAAAAAATAAAAAAAATATAATAATTATATACTAATTTAGGAAATTATATCATTTCCATTATTGTTTTATAAAAAATGGTATATATATATTATAATATTTAGGAAAATTATCCAATAAAATCCATTTTTTAAAAGAGGAACATATTTTTGAAGCATAGAAAAACTTTAATAAATTGTGATTACTTATTAATTTTGAATTAATAGATATGTTTTTTTATAAAAACCATTATACTAATATTTTTCAATTTTTATATTAAAATTCATACCAAAAGTTTAATTTCCATGTTATAATGGCTACAACATGATATTTTTTATAGTATATCATTTCTCACTTAATGAAATGGGTTTCTTATTAAGAAAGATATCGAGCATAAATTTATTATAATTTTTTTACTATTTTAAACTGAATTATAATGTTAATGAATCTATAACTAGAGGGTATTAGTTTTTATTAAATCATTTAATGGTGTAAATTTTTCAGGAACTGGTAGTTGTTCCCTTTTTTAAATTTTGAATATTCTTATTATTCAAGTATATTTTTTTATATTTTAATTTTTTTACATTAACTTGTATCTATACTATTATTTATTATATTCAAATAAATAATTCCGCATGTGTGATAATAAATTTTAGTCTTGTTTTATATTTAAATCCACCCTAGTACCTTCTTTTAGTTTTATCAAGTCTTAACCAGCGAGGCTAGAAATGATAAATGAATAAAGAATAAGTGGCATGGGGAAGACAAATCATGGATATAATGATGATACATAAAAGATAAATTGAGTAAATTTCATTAGCATTGTAATACGAATTAAATTATAACATTCAAAAATACCTATAACATTGAAAATATCATGGAGTAATTCAAAAGTAGGCCATTTATTGAGAAATAAACACATAAGGATTTTTTAATTGATGATGTTTCTATTTTTCGACACTATTTCATGTTAATATTAACTCAAATGTTTAAAATGGATAATATATTATACAAAAAAATAATGATTTACGATGTATCATTTATATTATAATATAAATTCATTTTATTGATATTTTTAACTACTGAATATTTTGGCAGAATGATGTAGATTTTTAGAAGATTTTAGGAAGACCTTATTTTGTAATTCAAATGAAGATAGATGTATTTTAATATATTTATATAAATTTGAAAATCATTTTTATCCTCTTGATGGAGAAGAATTCAATCTGATATGCTTATTTTGATGAAAATGATATGATGTTAACCAAAATGTCTACTAATTTGGGAATATGAAAGAAGAAAATGACGAATATTGAGATGAAAAATTACGCTAAAATTTAATTTAATTAAAAGAATAATAGTATAACCTATCTTTTGGATGGTGTTAATTCGTCTCATATGATGTATAATATAAATAATATAATGAATTTGTATATTTTAATATATGGAACATTGCGTCTTCCAAGTGATGTAGTATTGATATATAAAGGATGTTCGAACACGTTGTTTTTAGAGCTGAATTTTGAAATTCCATAGTTTTATATATCTAATGACATTTTATTATTTTAATTGATTGTTAGTTATACTTTTTACATAGGTATAGAATTCAAAATCATTTAAAATAAAACCCTATTAAAAGAATGGCTGGGATTTCTCTTATGGATTATTAGAAAATAAATTTTAATTTATATTATGTAGACATTAAATAGAATAAATGTTTGCTAATATGGGAAAAATTAATATCATATGGAAGTATATGAAATCCCATAATAAGAAAAAAATTATAATGGAAATATAAATTCTTAAGTTTCAAGGGATATTCATTACATAAAGGCATATCAAGAAAAGATTTTTGATAACTTAATGCGAGGAATGACGATTTAAAATTCATTTCCTCCAAATAAAGAAGTTAGTTTAGAATTTTCTAAATATAGTTCACACTAATGTGTATAGTAATACATGTCAGTATAGGAAATATGGTGATATTTATGTTAACATTTTTTACAATTATATAATTATAGTATATTTTGGTTAATGTTATCAATGGAAAATGGCATGGATTACTGAAATGTTTTCTAAAGAAGATAATAATAGGAAAAAAATTTAACATTGAAAATTTATAGATTAAACAATGGAGAAAAGTATATATCTTATGAGGTATAAATTTACATCGAAGAAAGATATATTAAGAAAAAATTATATTATATATTTTTGACATAATTCACTCAATGTAATACTTTTGTATATTTCTTGGAATATTTCTAAAGACATGCGCTAAGTTAGTCAGGGATATTGGGGATCATAGATCCCTAAGGTAGTGATTTTTAAAATATTAACTATTTTCACTAACACACATATTATTTTATAAGAAATGTATAATAACTCTTGAACAGAGCCTCATCTCACAAATATGTGTTTGTGGTTGACTTAAAAATAGTGGGTGCACCCTAGGAATGAAAAAACAATGGCCAATGTCAATTTCACATTTTGTGGAGACTATTTGTGGGGTAATAAAAGATGGATAATTATTATTTGAATAAAATATAATTAATAAAATTAGAATACCCTACCCCTTCTATTTGGTTATCATGCATTGTGGAGGGATAAAATGAGTTCCCTCTTATGCAATATATGACCTTGCGGAGAAATATAGGAGAGGAGGTGAAGATGGAATTTTTTCAAGATAGTGATCACTCCATGATCATGGTGTATAATCTTCAAGTCAAGGATCGGGATATGAATCATAGGAGTTTATCAGGGATATAGGTGAATTTATGATATTTATTTCCAGGTTTCCTTATATACATTTTCCTATGGATTTAGATACCTATTGTGGCTACTAGTGAACCAATTGGGGTCGATCTGTGGGAATTTTGTAAGAATCACAGATTTGGGGAGGCTCTTAGGGATTTACCCATGTTTGGAATTCAATAAAAAAGATTTATATAAATATTCATGTCTTTTTCAAAATGAGTTTCTATTAACGTTTTACCAAAAAATGGGAATGAATTTTTTTTATAATGTATACCGATTGAATGGATTTCACCACCCATATGACTAATATTTTCTTTAAAAAATATATTATATGTTTTCATGGTTAATTTACAAAAAAAATATTTCCTTAATATTTTATAAATATTATAATAATAATAATTTAATTTCAAAATGAGATGTTAATTTTCCTAAAAAATTATTCATTTATATTTTAAATGATATAATATCTAAAACAACATCCTTTGATGTTTCTGATGAATTACATAGAATATTATTAATTTTTCCAATCACAATAAATTATTTTGATGTTAATTATTTATATGATGGAATAACTTTTAGTCAAATGTTATTTTCTATAGGATATTGATAGATTTAATTGAATTTTTTTCCTATGGAATACTTATGAATAGATTATGATTATATAGTGGGTGGGTCCACTAGACCCCCCCCAATGGGTAAATATGTATGATTCATGAGCTCAATGGTTATATCTGAGGTTATACCCTGCCAAAAATTTGGTATATAACAGGATATATCAAGCCTAAAATTGGGTACATCGAAGGTTATCCTATTCCAAAAGGTGGGTATATGGTAGGTTATCCCAATGGAAAAATAAGTACATAGGCGGTTATCCCAATATTATTATGTAATGAATGTCTTGGTGTATATCATTGTCGTAATAGTTGTGTGTTTGTGATTATTCCACACTTTATACCCATTATTTATGTAATAATTTTATGATAATTCTAGTCTCTCATAGACGATGTTCAATGATCGAATTTTTTGTTTCATGTCTTTTGAAATAAAAAACATTACACCATTCCTCCTGATTTTATGAATGTTTGGTTTTGAATTCAAAATGTTCATATTAGGTTCTCATACCCTTTTCTTCATGATATTCTTACTTATGATCATAAATTTATAAATACAATTTTTTACACTATCTACTTGTATATAATCCTTATTTTTTTACAATTCCCCAAGAAATTAACAAATGTTTTAAGAATTACATGTCAATATAGAGTGAATGTTTTGATGAAATTTGAGGGATATGGTATAAATTTGTTATATATTAGTTCCTAATGTAATACTAATTCCAATAAATCTAAAAAATTATGTTTATGTTGTGTAACATAAATTTTTTTAACGAGTACTAATCTAATAAGAAGTATTATTTAAGAATGTCATGTTTCATTCACTATATTTTGTATAAGATAATGATTTAGATAATTTTTAAAACATGGATCAAAAAAACTAATTAAAACCCTTAGGATACACCTATATAAAGAATGGAATCCAATGTTATGGTAAATAATGGATTTTTTGGTTTCAAATAAAATACAACCATTTATAGATAAACTCATTTGTATATAGTTATGACATATATAAAGCTAGGGTAACAACGCTAAAGGGAAAAAATCTAATATTTACTAAATTAACAGTGGTTCATGATGAGGGTGCCTAAGATATCACAACTAGATAGACACTCACGGAGGATATTCCCTTCTTAAATAAAATTTTAATTATTATTAATTATAAAGAATTATAATATACAATTTCAATATATTACCCATTTTAAACATAATGTTTCAAGGATTGAAAAGAAGGTTCAATGATTTATACATCCTATGAATGATTTTTCATGATGGATCAATATAATTAATTATTTTTTATGGTCATGATATCCATTTTGGTTATAGTAAGGGATTTTAGGTATTGTGATAAATTTATAATGGTTTTATGTATTCTAAAATATTGAAGTACCCTATATGATATTAGTTATATAAATTATAATATATTTGGAAAAGCATAAAGGAATGTTTGTTCATATCTTCATTGAGTAGATGTCAAAATAGCATAACATAGTCTTAATTGTACGATGATCATATATAAAATCTATGATTATAATTTACATAATATTTCGAGGAATGAATTTCCAAAAAATCATGTTATTATTTATCTAGTTGAATTTATGTGAAATTTTTCATGGATTAGATTTCTTTACAAAAATAAAACATGAATTTCAATGGAAGGGAAATAAACCATTCTATTGTAATACATCTTATGATTGTACATTAGTTTGAGGTTAAATATGAACCTTAAATAAAAATTAAATCTATTTCGTGGGGCATAATTCTTATATCAAAGTGGGTATTTATAATAGATAAATATGGGGGGAATAATCATTAACTATTTTACTGTTCTATAAGATTTTGTTTTATTATTTTCTTGAAGAGTGTCCCAATATTCCCCCAAATAATTAAGTTGAATTTTTTATAATAATAATACCTAAATCCAAACCTATTTTAATTACTCTATATGGAATAGTCCTGATTTAGTTTCCAAAATTAAATAATAAACTATATTTGAATCATTATAAAGGATTCATTCATCCAAGGGTGTCAACATGGGGTGACCATATTCTTTTAATAAGAATAATTATGGATCAAGGTGACTCTACATTTACTATCAAGAACATAACAAAATCATAGTCAATAATAACTTTCCTCTACCCTGCATTTATCAGTTATTTAATAATTTATTATAATATCTATATTTTTACAAGATTTATCTTTGGTATAGATGATATTAGTTAAGGGTCAAATGTAAATATACATCAAAGACAACATTACATTCGAGACATTGATATTATGAATTCATAGTAATTTCATATGGTGTTTACAATGCCTCCACAACTAATATTTATTTTATTAGTATATTTATTAGATATTAACTTGAAAAGTATTTTTATTCATTTGAAATCACAATCTTAGAGATTCTAAGACCATGGAAGAGCCTAGGGATCACTTTTGAATTATACGAAATACCCAATAGAAGGAGAAATAGTTTTCAAAAATTAAAAAAATTTGAATTATGAAAATGAATATTTCATCTTTGAGTTAAATAATATCAATAAAGGGTATATTAGTGGATCCATAAAAGTATGAAGTCATTAAAAACTACCATAGAACAACAATTATGACTTAGATACGCAGTTTTATTTGGGTTTTTTATATATTATCAATACATTTTGAAATATATCTAGTTTATATTAAATTCTCTAGTCATGTTAATGTGAGAAGGGGTTGTGTTCTTTTGAATAGATTAGTGTGAGTATATTATCAATGAAATGAAGAGAAAATTTATATGTGCACGTATGATCACACTTCACTATTGTGGAGATGAGAGTGAAATTTAATGTGATTCATCAAAAAAGGGGTTGTGTTGTGTTTTTATGTGGAATGATATGGTTGTAATATATTTATCTTGATCAATCAAGGTCATCGAGGAATTGTTTTGTGTCTTAATTTGTTGTTAGTTGCAGTATTATCTGTATTAATGAAATAGAGGCAGTATATTTATAGAAAATATTACGAAATATATGTCCTCGTCATAAATCTTTAATGAATTTATTTGACCATATAGTCATGAGTATGAATTAGACATTATTTTTTAAGATGATTAATGAATATCATTGCTCAATATATCACTAGATTGGGAAAATGAATAGGGTGGTTTAATTATTGAGTCAAAAGAATCAAGATAGACTGTCAATGATGAGGTTGAAAATTGATCCAATATTTATGGATTTCAAAATGATAGACATCACAATCTTGAAGGAAGGGGAAAAATATTATCTTGTTCAAGTTAGTTCTCATCCATCTATCAATGAGAAATTTAATGAGGCATAGAAAGAGGATGTAAAGCATCAAAGGAGGTTTGGAAATATTTTTGAGATAAACTTTTATTTCAATAAAAAGATATTGCTCAATATCTGAGTATATGTTCTTTAAACATTTTATATGAATAAGTCTCCATTTGATGAAACACATATATCATATTTCAATATTTATCCATGATACATAATTAAGTATGTTGATGAAAAAGGATATTTTTAGATGAAAAATGTTAAGAGATATATTGTTGAGTAGATATCTTAGTTTTTGGTATGTCTGTATGTTAATATTGAGATCCAAAATTCAACGGGGTGTAATAACAATTAACATAGTCTAATAGAATTTGGAAAACATCACCCTTGATATTTTCCTCGAACTCAAAATAGACTTCTAAAATCTATAATGTTAATTAGGATTTATTCAATTATATTTAAAATTCATTACACTTTATATATATCAAAGAAAATTTCCGTCTTGATAATCATTAAAATATATAAACTAAGAAAGTGTTTAGGTTTTATTGAGAGATACATTCAAGTGTATTTAATTAATATTTGTGGTTTTCAATGATGTTCTAGTAGTCCAATCATCCTAATATGGATACATATATATCTTCCATTACTTGTTATTGTCCTCATATAGATGATTAGTTTGAGAAGACCATTAAAACAAAGAAGGATATTATTATGATCTAACCTTAAACATTACATAATCCTTAGTTAAGACAAGAATTGACATTGAGAATATTTTTTTTGGTTTAGTGATTTAGTGAATTAGTTCATAAATTATACATAACAACTTGAATATTACATGTAGACACTTCTACTCAGTATACATTTTTTCATAAAATAAAAACTCTTAAAAGAAAACAAGAATTATTTTCTGGATATAAATATTATTGAATCCTACCTTTCTCTTACCCTTCCTTATATATGGTGAATAAAATTTCAAAAACATGGGATTATAATAAATAAAAAATTAATTATTTTCTTGATATAAATATTCTTGAATACTACCTTCCTCTTATCCATCCTTATAAAAAGCTCCGAAAGGGATATAATATAAAGAATTAAAACATTAGTCCATCAATACATACAAAACATAATCTCTTTAACAGAACTCATTCAATCATAAGATTTATGATTCACACATAGTAATCATAAATCATAACGGTATCTTAGGGCATTCATATCATACTTACATTATAGCTTTCATAACTACATTGGGAGTAACATTTGGAATACACACCACAATATATTTCCCTAAATTTCTTAGGAAAACATTAATGTTTACCTCCATAACGCTACCCAATGAATTGGATAGATATCTTGGGATCACCCTCCCTAGGTCTATCATGGAACCACCAGTATACATAAATAATGCCCAAGAACCATAACATAATCGTTACACATAACACAAGAATAATGGAGTAATAAAATTCCACATTGAAATCTCAATATATCATTTAACTATATTGAAATAATCGTTCCATTATAAAAACCATTTAGAATAAAAAATTATGTTGAAAGAGTAAATGTTATTTGTTTTTGTTTTATAGACATTAGGACATGATAAGGAATTGAAATTTCAAATAATGCTTGCAGCAGCGGAAATGTTGTTGTCAATTATTAAGTTAAAAAGAATAGTTATTTTTTATCATTTAGTAAAACACTTAATAGAGAAAATATTTCCATTGAATGAAATTAAAATTCAAATGGGTTTATACACCATCTAATGGAATGTCGTGTATAAGTCAATGTATGCCTCAATGAATGGAGTTTGAGACAAAGCCCTTTACCTTGAGTCTGACCTGTCACGTAAGTTCCTTATTCCTCCACTATAATAATCATAAGTTAATTTCTATATTATTCAGAATCTTTTTCAAGTTTACCATTAATTTTATATTACTTATTATAATGTTATTTCATAATTATTTAAGCTAATATCTGTTGTTTTGTTCATATTTGGTATTTCATCATAAAAATGATCTTGTTTTAATTAAAAATTGTCCATGGAGTAAAAAGTCCATTATCTCCAGAATGGTATTCAATATTTAGATATATATCATATATATCTAGTTTATATATTTATTTATAATAGTAAATAATATTTGGATATAATAAATTAAATGTACCATTCAAGGAGAGGGTAATCCGTATGTACACATGAATGCTACATTCATTTATTTTTCATATTTAGTGGAATGAAAACTAAATGATACACTAGTATATTATAATTCCATTATAATATCTATGTAATATATCGTACATAAGATAATTAATTCCATCCTTTATACATTCCATTTATAGCATGTACGAGTCATACCACATTTTAGGGGTGGTAGTCCGCACTTCCCCAAATGAAATCATCGTATTTACAAATTATGAAATGCATAAAGGTATGTTGTAAATGAAAAATACAAAATAATAGAGAAAATATAAATATAATATATTCCATATATAAATATAGTTCTATCATAATGACCACCATGAGAGGTGGTATGGAAAATTTGAATAATCATCATTTTGTGATGTAGTTGTTCACCTTACAGAGACACAATATGTTCATATCCATTAGATGGAGGTGTGTGTAAGTGTAGTTAGAATAAGTATTTTAAAAACATCCTAGTATATTTACTATACTGTCATTTTAATGTAATCAAAAAATTAGAATAGAATATGGAGTGGAGAAGGAAAATAAAATAAAATAACTTTAGAGAAGACATTACATCTAAATAGAGTAACTCCCTTTCATTTGAGACAAAAGAGTTATTGAATTGACATATGCCCAAGTTAAGGCTTCTGGATGGAAGAGATTGATTTTAGGAGATTAGTTTTGAAGAGTTTGGATGAGCCAAGAGGGTTTGAAAGAAGTTAATAAGGTTTATAGGTAGTGACCTTTTAAAAGAGGGAGGAGGGGCACTTAAAGAATATCATGAATTATTAATTTTTTATAAATTATAATTTCAGTATAAATGAATCCAAATTTAGTGAGTTATAAGAATAGATGAAAATTTTTCTAAATAAAATCATCTAATAAAAATTAATCAGATTTTGGATATTTTTTCATCCTTATCATTTTTATTTAACCCTTTTTACTCAAACCATTTTATCAAGCATTTAAAACTCTGAGCATAAAAATAGTAACGAAAACATGAAAAAAAATCTAATTAATGAATCTATAATAATATTCTATAATTATGATAACTATTTTTCCCAATAATATATTTTTTTCAATTTGATAATATTTAATAATATATTTTATACTTTAAAATATGAGTTATGACAATTTTGACACTATTCATATCACGAATTTTTTAAAAATCCATAACAAACTGAATGATTAGAACCAATATCATTAATAAAAATATAACATGTATCAATAATATAGAAAATTAATGTATGACATCAAAAAACCCAAATTACAACTATGATAACTTCTATAATATCATTTATTTGAATCCTTTATTAATGAATAAATCACTGCATCATCATTGTGTTTTAATTAAATTTATTTATTTAATGTTCAAAAATTATAAATAATATGTAATCATGTATAAAATAATTTCGTATTTATAATGATTATTAAAATTTGAATATATCACTTATATAAATCCTTATTAAATTTTTTTTATTAAAAAATATATGTTTATGTTATATTTTTCTTAACTTTAAATTAATAGTAATTAAATGTCATTTTCACACACAAGTGGCACCATGTGATCCTAAAATCAACCCATGTATGCCCATAGTTGGAAATTTCTCTTCCAATATGGTTAAGACATGTGTTAGGGTAATTTATTATTATTATAATATTACTTTTGTTGCCCTTATTTACCAGATTTACCAATTAACCATGATAAATAAAGTATTTACAAAAGTTACTATTCATAATGTATTAAAATAGAGGATATATTTTTAAAAAATATGAACCTCGTGATTCCAAATATGGAATCCATTGTTCCAAATTCATAACACCAAAGTTTTAGTAATTATTTTAAAATTATTTCCCGTTGTCAAAACTAAAAGCTTGTTTCTTAGATGTAAAAACAACCAAAATATTGAGATGTGTTTATGTCCAATTTCATAGTAAAATTACTTAAAATGACTAAAATGGATTAAATGAAAAAAATTTAATCCAATTAAACTCTAAAACATATTAAATGAACAATCTATAAATATTAATCAATTATAAGAAAAGAAATTTTTGAATTAAAATGTGGTATTTTTCACTATTCATGAAAAAATGATCTTTATCAGAAAAATGAAAAATTTTCATCCTAAGTAAAATTTTGATGTTTTGATTCTAAAGTAGAATTAAATTTTTTCTAATAGAACTTATAAAAGTGACAAAAAATCAATTTAAAACAGATTCTCCATCAAAAGGCTGTTAAACAACATTTTAATGAATATTAGAGTATTACATTTTTACAATCAGATTCATTTTTTATTGAGCCTCTAAATTTAATTGGATAAATTTAAAAACATTTAGAAAAAAAATGTAGTCATAAAATGTATAGTTATTTTTATTCTTTCCAATACAATGGCTAGGCATTAACTACCATTTCAAATAATAATAACATTATATTATTTTTTGGTATAACTCAATGATGTGGGAAGAATAAAATTTTAGATAAATCTGTTGTTGCATGTTGAGTACGCTATCAGACATAGAATCCCATTTAGAGGAAAGTTAATATTTAATTCAAAAATATTTAAATATGAAGATTTCATATTTTTTATTTACCTATTATGTTACATAATTCCACCGTTTTGTGAATTTTTTCCCTGCAATTCTATTCACATATCAAATAGGTGGTGGTATTTATCCATCATAGAATTTTTGAATTCCCATGTATCCTCTTCAGCCATATGGTTTTTCCAAAAAAGACATTCCCTAATAGATTACCTTATTTTGAAACACTTTCTCTCTACTGTCAAGAATCTGGAATGCTTGTTCCTCATAAGAAAGATTCTTTTCCAACTGAACTACCTCTAGACTCACAAATGAGATGGATCCGGTATATAATTTCTCAATATTTAAATATAAAAAAATTGTGTACAAGGGAAAAACATAGAGGTAAATATACTCTATTGGAAACCAATACAACATTCAATAGGATCTAATAGTGTCTAATAAACCTCAGACTCAAATTTCCATTTATCCCAAAACACATCACACTTTTCCATAGAGAAACTTTGAGAAAGACATGACCAACTACCATGAAAGAAAGATCTTTCCTTCGGTTATACAATAAAATTTCTTCCTTCTCTAAGTTATTCCCATGTTCTTCTAAATCAACTGAACTATTTCTTCCACCTCTTCTACCAATTATTTTACCATTAATATCCATTCACCTACTTCATTCCAATAAGAGAGAGTTTTAAATTTGAATCCACATAATGTATAAAATGGTTCCATCTGTATACTGGAATGAAAACTGTTATTATAAGAAAACTCAACAAAATAATGATGTTGGTCTCAACATCCCTAGTAATCCATTTAATAATAACATAGAATATCTTCCATGTTCTGAATTTTTCATTCCCACTACCTATCTGATTGTGGATGAAAAGGTGTGATGAAATTTAATTAAGTACCCAACGACATTTGAAGTCTCTTCCAAAAGTTTGAAGTGAACCTAGGTTCATGATTATATACAATAGAGAGGTACAATCCATGTAACCTGACTATCTCATTAATATAAAATCAAGAGAGTTTATCTAGAGATAGAGCATCTCGAATAGGAATAAAATGACCAGATTTAGTTAATCAATTAATAATATTCCAAATTTATTTGTTACCTTGAGAAGTCTTTTATAGCCCCACAAATTAAATCCATGGAAAATATTACCATTTATACTCTGGCACTGGAAAAGGTTGAAGTATCCCTTTCGATAACAACTTATCTAATTTAACCTGTTGAAAAATCTAAAATCATAGGGTAATGTCCACAACATCTCTTTTCATTCCATCCCATCAGTAATACTCTGAAAGATCTCTATACATCTTAGTACTTCCAGGATGAACTGAAAAGGGAGAACAATGAGCTTCACAAAATAACTCGTTCATTAACTATGAATCAAAAGGCTAACATAATCTCTTTCCAACCATCAGTTTATGGTATTTATAAATGTTTTACTCAGGTAACATACCATTCTGAACCAATTCTACCTTTCTCTACCACTGACAGACATCTTTATGTGCTTGCTTTATTCTGTCTTCTAATGACTATTGAACTGAAACCTAAAACAAAATAGAGGAATTCCCTCCTCCAACAACTTCTAATCCAAAATTCATCAAATCAATAACCAATGGATCTTGTTCTAAATGTATCATGTTTAATGTTGCATTACTCTTTTAACTCAAAGTAAAAGACAGTTTATTCACCTTTCCTAGATTGTAATGGATCATGCAATAATAATCCTTGATTTGTTCTATCCATCTCCTATGTCTCATGTTTACTTCCTTTTGAGTGATTATATACTTCACTCTTTTGTGATTAGTATATATTTTACACTTTACACCATACAAATGATTCCCCCAAATTTTTAATGAAGAAACAAGAGAAGCTATTTAAAAATCATGTGTATTGCAATTTAATTATTGAGGTTTCAACTAACGTGAAGAATAAGAAATTACCTGATCATTTTGTGTAAGGACATAACCAAGTCCTTTCAAAGAAGCATCACTGTAAATAAAAAATTCACCTAGGTAATGCAAAAACTGTAGCTTTCACCAATATTCTTTTCAAAAACTGAATACAATCATCACATTCTTTTTTCTAGAAAAATTAAACACATTTTCAAGTTAATAAAGTCTATGAGATAGATAACCGTGAAAAAATTTCAACAAACATTTGGTAATATCCTACCAAACTAAGAAAATTGTGGATCTCAGTTATATTTTTGGTTCTTGACCATTATTCAACATCTTTTATTTTAGCATGATCAATTGTTATACCATCTTTAGAAACAATGTGACCATGGAATGCATTTTTTTTAACCAAAACTCACACTTACTAAATATCCGATATAGTTTCTTTTCAATTATGTTTTTTAAGACAAGACATAAGTGAAATTCATATTCATCTTTAATTTAGGAATATTCCAAAATTTCATCAACAAAAGCAACCACAAAAAGAATCCATGAACTCAGGGTAAATTATATTCATAAGATCCATGAATATAGAAGGTGAATTGGTGAACCCAAATGGCATAACTAAAATTTCATAATGGTCATATATAGTATGATACACGTTATTCAAAATGCCTACTTCCTATACTTTCAATTTATGGTACACTAACCTCAAGTCAATCTTTGAAAAATACTAAGCTCCCTGGAGCTGATCAAACAAATCATTGATATTAGGAAATTGATACTTGTTCGTAAAAGTAATGTTATTAAAGGATATAAAATCAATGCATAATCTCATTGAACCATCATTATTTTTTAAAAACAATACTGGAGAAACCCATGTTGATTTTCTTGGTCTAATGAAACCATTATCTAATAACTCTTACAAATTCTTCTTTAAAAATTAATGTTCAATTTGTGCCATTCGATAAAGGGTTTTTGAAATTGGAATAGCATTAGAAACTAATTCAACAATAAATTAAACTTCTCGATCAGGTATTATATTAGAAAACTCCTCAGGAAAATCATCAAGATACTCATTTACCACTACGAAATCATTAATCTAAACAGTTCCTTTTTTTCTACTATATATTCAAGGTAACATACATATCCATATTTTAATAGTTTCTAAGCTTCTTAATATATTATCAAAGTAAGGATTCATTCATATACACAAATTAAAATTCCTTATGGAAGTAAATTTCTTTAGCTCTGCTGTTAATCTTAGCATGATAAATAAAAATCCAATCCATTCCCAAAATAACAACATACTCTTTTAGAGGAAAAACAATATGTTTTGTTGGTAGATTCATTCCACACACAAGGACATGAAGGTTATTATTATTTCTTTTTGTCTCAACATTCCTTCTTGGTGATTTTTATAGAAGTTTGGATTCATATATTGAAATGGAACTTCAAATATACAAGAAAATTTCATAGAAATGAAAGAATATTTAGACCCTCAATGAAACAACACATTGGCATAATCTAAATAAACAATGTACCAGATAATACTTCATTTTATGGACCAATATATACTGAAATAGTTTCAATGGATTTCACCACCACTTTCATCTTTTTGTCTAACTGGTTTCCATTTGTTTTTCTCTTCATTGGACACTCAATTTTCATATTGACACACTTTATTTCACATAAAACATTTTACTAACTATAAATCAGATCATGTCTAACCATTACCATGATCTTTTCCAGTGCAATTATGCACCTTATGTCTCATTTTACTACATCATTAGAACATACCAGAATTAAAAAGGCATTCCCCGATGTGCTTTCTACCACAATTTTCACAAATTGTAAACTTGTGTTTCTTATCATCAGACTTTTTTAGAGAGTTCTTCCCTTTTGTCTGCAACCTTAATCTCTTATTCTATTGTATTTTATAGAACAAGTTATCATAAAAACCTCCACTTCCACCTTCTAAACACATCCAATATGTTTTTATTAATTTTTAACGTCATGATAAGGTATATCCCTTTGATAATTTTTCTTTAATTATAAGTAAAAAACTATTGATTTTACTATTATGATCCCTTATGAAATTTGGATAATACCATGGATTTCAAGTGAATTTTTCATCATAAGAATCCACTAAGTCATACTCTTGCCTCATTTCTAGGAAGTGTTTTTCCATCCAAAGTAGAACCCCATTAGGAATATATTTCTCAATTAACATAACTTTGAATTCATCTCAATCAAGTGCATCAATCTCGTCATTATCCTTGATATTATTAATCATCGACCACCACTGATCAGAATCACCTTCAAAATAATAAATAATAAGAATAACCTTTTGATGTTCTTAACACCCCATAAATCAGAAATCTTTTTCACTTCTTTAATCCACCCTTCACTTAGCACATGGTTAGATGATCCACAAAATGGTGGGGGTGCTGCCTCATGAAATGCTTCACTACTAACATGTTCTTCTATGGTTGATTTGGAAAATCTCATGCATGGATACCACCACAATTTATAGCCTTATTCAATAGTTTAATCACTACAATAAACAATTTCATTCTAATTCCAACCATCTTACATTTCTTATTTGGAATGTGGTTTTCCTATTGAGGTCGTCCCATTATAGTTTCCATGTTTCCCCTACAAACAAACATTCTAAACACATAAATATATTAGGCAATAAAACATGTTAATATTAAAATTCTATAACATTTCATTATTACCATATAGTAAAAATAATTTATCGATATTTATTTAACAGTATCCTAACCCCTAATGTTATCTAAACCGACCTCTGATACCAACTATATGGCCCAAAAAATAATCATTATATAATCTTGATTTAATATAAGAATTCATATTAAGGATCTTTTATGGTTTCTAGATTTAGAGAATTAGGTCATAAATTATACATAACATCTTGAAGATAACATGTAGACACTTCTACTCAATAACTATTTCTTTCATAAAATAAAAAATCTTATAAGAATAAAATATTTCTATTCATGATATAAATCTTCATGAATACTTCATTTCTACTACCCTTCCTTGTACCCTCTGAAAAACATTTCAAAAAAATGGGATGAGCATAAAAATATCAGTATGGGTTATAAACTAATGAAAGAAACCAATTTTCCATGAATACATACAAAACATACGCTCTTTGACATACCTCATGAAATCATATGATTTATAAATAACACATAATAATCATAAATCATAAAGGTAACTTGTGGCATACACATCATACATACATTGTATCATTAAAATGTATATAGGGAGATAAATTTGAAAAAAAAACACAATATATTCCCTAAATCTCATAGAAGAAAAATTAATGTTTAACTCCTTTAGGTTACCCAATGAATTGGAGAGCTATCTTCGGCTCAAACGTCCTAGGTTTATCATCGAACCACCTGTATATATAATCAATTCTCAAGAACGATAACATAATCACAACACATAACACAAGCATGAAGGAATGATAACATTTCAATATTGAAATCATAATATATCATTTTAATATACTGACACAATAAATATATTATCCAAACTATTTTTCAGTACCAAAATA
The DNA here is from genome assembly GCA_963277665.1 of Viscum album. NCBI lineage: Eukaryota > Viridiplantae > Streptophyta > Magnoliopsida > Santalales > Viscaceae > Viscum > Viscum album. Next base: position 642,290,533 of record OY728125.1, on the reverse strand, counting down.
AGTAAAAATAATATATGGTATTTATTTTCCTTTTAAAAACATTATTTCTTGTTAAAGAAGCCAAATATTAATTAATTCTCACAAAGATAGAAATGTTGTTGTCACAACCTATATTAAAAATAAACATTATTTTTGTAGTTTAGTAAAAAAAATCATAGAGAAAAAATTCCAATTGAATGAAATTAAAATTCAAATGGGTTTATATACCATATAAAGGAATTTCATGTATAAATTAATGTATGCCTCAATGAATGCAAGCTGAGACGAAGTCACTTACCTTGAGTCTGACTTGTCACATAAGTTCCTTGTTCTTCCTGAATAATAAATATGACTTAATTTTTACTTTATTCAGAAATTTTTTTAAGTTTATTATTACTTTTATATAACTTATTACCATGTTATTACATTATTACTTATGTTAATATCGGTCGTTTTTTTTTGATATTTGGTACTTGAGACAAAAATGAAAATTTTATAATTATAAATTGTCCATGGGGTAAAAAGACCATTATCTCTATAATGTTATTCATTATTTTTATATATATATCATATACATACAGTATATATATGTATTTATAATAGTACATAAAATATGGAGATATTAAATGAAATTTAAGGTTCATGGACACGGTAAGTCGTATGTACGCATGAACAATGCTTTCATTTTTTTCATATTTAATGGAATTTAAGAAAAATGACACATTGGTATACTATAATTAAATTATAATATATATGTTATATATGTTAGATATTTTCTTTAATTACATTCATTATATGTTCCATGTATATCATGAATGAGTTATACCACTTAGAGGAGGCGGTATTCCGCACTTCCTCAAATGAAATTATCATATTTATGGGTTATGGAAAGAAGAAAGGTAAGATGTAAATGAAAAATAAAAATCATAGAGACAATATAAATATTATATATTCCATATATAAATATAAATATATATATATATATATAATAATGGACACCATGAGATGTCTTAGGGAAAAATCAAATAATCATCATTCTGTGTGGCAGTAGTTTGTCATACCCAGAAACTGAATGTTCGTATCCATTAGATGGAGGTTTGTGTAAGTATAGTAATAAACCGTCACATAAAAAAAATACTAGTATATTTAAGATACTGGTGTTTTTATGTTTTCAATGAATAATAATATAATAGGGAGTTGTGAATGAAAATAAAATAAATGAACTTGTGAGAAGATGTTGCCTCTAAATCAGGTAACTCCCTTTGATATGAGGCAAAATGATTTATTGAATTTCTTTATAAACAAGGAAATTCTTCTCTGAGGAAGTGAGGTATGTTGGAATCTTATTTGGTTAGATTTTTTATGATCCAAGGTGGCTTTAGGGGTGTGAGTAAGGGTTAGAAGTGGTGGCCTTTTATTAAAGGGATGATGGGCACTTAAAGAATATCTTGGATTCTTATTTTATAATAAATTCTATATCGATTATAAATGGGTAAAAATTCAGTTCTTTCAAAGATAATATGTATTTATGTCGAAATAAAATTTATAAATAATAATTACACATGTTATGGTTATTTTTTAGTCCTCATCTTTTTAAATTTAATCCCTTATTACTCTTAATGTTTTATCAAGAATTTAACATTTTGAGAATCAAAATAGTTAGAAAAACATAAAAAATATCAAATCAAAGAGTCAATAATAAATTTTAGACTTTTTATAACAATTTTTTTGAATCATATATATTTTTTGGGAATTTTATAATATTTAATAAAATATTTTATATTCTAAAATATGAACTATGTCAATTTGGACACTATTCATATCATGAATTTTTTAAAAATCCATAACAACTTGATTTATTCCAAAAAACCACATTAATACTAAGAAAAAAGGTAATAATCATCCATAAAATTCATAATGACCTTAAAACAACCCAATTACATTTATTTTAACATTTAATACATCATTTATTTGAATCCTTTATTAATGAAGCAATCACTACATCATCATTGTGTCGTAATTACAGTTATTTATTAAATGTTTATAAATTATAAATAAAATATCATGATGTATAATTACTTATTAAATTTATAATGACTATTTATATTCGAATGTATCACTTTTATAACCCCATATAAAAATGGTTTTAGTAAAATATATATATTTATGTTATATTTTCCGTAATATTAAATTAATATTAATTAAATGTCATTTTTATAAAGAAGTGGCTACATGGGGTTCTGAAATCAACCCATGGATGACCATTTTTAGAAATATCTCCTCAAATTTGGTCAAGACATGTTTTATGGTAAATTAATATTATTATAATATTATTTTCTTACCTTTATTCACCAGATTTAACCTTTGACCTTGGTAAATAAAATATTTACTGCAATTACTATTCAAAATGTTTAAAAATAAAATTAACATATTTATAAAATTTTTATATCATGATTACAAATATGGAATCCATTTTTCCAAATTCCAAACACAAAATTATTATTAAATAATTTATTTTAATTCTCATTGTCAAAACTAAAAGCGTGTTTTTACGAAGTAAAAAATACCAAAATATTGACATGTGTTTATGCCCTCATTCAATGAGAAAGTAATTCTAATGACCAAAATTCGTTTAAATGTTAAAAATATAATCCAAATAAACATTAAAAACAATTAAAAAACAATGTAACTATGTAAATAATTTGGATTAAAATGTAGTTTTGAATTAAAATGCGGTATTTTTCACCATTCATTAAAAAATTAACTTTATCATAAAAATACCTAAATTTCATCCAAAGTAACTTTTGATGATCTTATTCTAAAGTAGAATTTTATTTTTGTCAAATATAAAATATAAAATTAAAAAAATAGATTTAAAATGGGTTCTCCATCAAAAGGAGGTAAAATTAACTTTTAATGAATATTATAGTATTTTATATTAAATTCCGATTCATTCTTATTTTGAGCTTCTAAAATTAATTTGATAAATGTTAAAACATTTAACAATCATTTTTAATCATAACATGGTAATATCTATTCATTCACACCAATACAATGTCAAGGTGTTAACTACAATTTAAAAAAAATATTATTTTATTATTTGATGGTATAACTCAATGTTGTGTAAATAGTAAGATTTCAAAGAAATCTGTTATTGCGTGTCGAGTACACTATCAGACATAGAATCCTCTTTAAAGGGAAATTAATATTTAATTAAAAGATATTAATAAATAAGAAAATTTCATATTATTTACTTACAAGGGATGTTAAAGATGTGTAGAGCTTATATTATCTATAGTTCAGTGGTAGTTATGGTCAACACAATCCTTTAGAAGAATTTTCTTTTTTACTATTTCAACAACTAAATAATTATTTTGTGTCATTATTAATTATTATTTGGGAATATGATAATATCTTTGAAATAATGAGATGAGGTTGGTGAAATAATTTTATTTGGAAATGATCTACCTAAGGAAACGGAAGAGAATGTTTGATCGATTTAATATAACATCAAAGAAGCTCAGATAAAAAAAGAGTCATGATAATAATCAACATTGTGATCTAAAATTTAAAGAATGTGAGAAGATTTTACTATAAATTAATAAATGGAAAACGAATATTAGATTCTGAAATATAGTAATGTTGATTCATTCATATATTATTATCTCTGATATTCAGGACGAAGTATGAACTATAGAAAATCGATTGGTGCTTCCACCAAACCTCTATCACGTTCACGACAAGTTCATTGTATCTCTATTAAAGAAGTATACACCTAATCCTCAAAATATTCTAAAATCAATGTTTTCTAAATTGTATTACTATCATTATGAAAAAGAACAATCCTGATATATTTGGTTCATACAGATAATAGTATATGAAAAAAAAACTCACCTAGTTTATAGTTCTTTAGATGAATGAGAAACAAAAAGAAACTACATTGTAACTTAAGGAAAATATGAATAATAGATATCAACATTAATTAATATCATAGTTATGTAATTAAAGGGTGATATTAATTATATATTGGGAAAAATTTTACTGTTTATGATTTTATATGTATTTCCATTGAAATTAACCTGAAGTATTTGATAGCTTGTTTTACATCAATCCTCGATTCGAAAGAAACCACAATATAGTCATATATTAAAACATTAAAATAAAATAAAATTTTATGAATATTGATCAAAAAAACAAAATATACGTTTAGTGGATTTATATATCTGTAATTTATTTATTAATGAACAAAAAATATGTATTAGATTTTCAGTAAATTCATTTTATGCTTAAAAATCTATTTTCTCAATTTTTTTTGAATTTTATAGAGACAAATTATAATTAATTTCTAAATTTTAAATGAATATTATTTTCTTAAATGAATATAAGTTTCTATGTAACCTTGTCGATATTATCTTAGTGTAAATTTTGAGGATTAAAATAAAAATATTCAGTTTTAAGTGAATAGTAAACATACTAATTTCTTTAAACATGTAAATTAATTCCATTATATAGTGTTATTTAAAATTCATATTATATTTTTTAATTTTATCATAAAAAATAAGTGAAATTTATTTATAAATAATTTACTAATTACATAGTAATATTTATTTTGATTTATTTTGGAATATATTTATTTTTGGGCTTAAAACCCATTTTATAAACATTCTATTTATATGCCCAATGTGATTTTATATTAATATATTAAATAAATATCAATTTATTATTATTTTTAAGTAAATTTTAATATTATTTATTTCTTAATATATTTTAATATTCATTTGATGGTTTTTACAATTCGTGGAATTGATTTAAGTTCACCTTTATTATTTTCTAAAAAATTAGGTTTCTGTTATGTTTTATGTTTATTTTTATAATTAAATTATTAAAGTTGTAAAAATTTAATCATATAAAAAATATTATATATTTTTAATAATCATAATTAATATAATAAAATAGGATTAACATAATTTATTTTAAAATAAATTGTGATATTTTTTAAACACAATTATGGATAAAATGGGTTTACTAAGGGGCTTAAACTAAGATATAAGGGTCAAAATGCAACCTAAAAATTTTGAATTCTAATTTTATGAATATATTTTATCATTATATTAATTTATCTCTTTAATAAATGTCTATTTTATTATACATTCTCTTGGATTTATACATATGTTATTAAAACATTTAAGAAGTTTCATGGGTGTCCAACCCCTCACTTATACATGGGATCATATTATCCCCCCCGTATCAACATTTTGAGAATAAAATCTTGGAAAATACTAACTCCGAAACATTAAAATACTACTTATCTTAATAAAATAGAAAATTTTATTTTAGAAATTCCATTCATTTAAGTCATATGGTTTAAGCTAAATTAGGTATTTAAGAGAAAAGGTATAAATCATAACCGAAATATTTCTATATTATTTCTTCTTGCACATTATCTAAAACTATTGCATCCTTAACAATATTATGAATATAATACCATAGAAATATTGAGATTTTATTATGATCATTTAATAAATATTTCTCACCTTTTATATATTAAATTGGAATGTTCTATATTAATCATGCATATGTGGGGACTACTGCCTCCACATAGTGATATGATTCATTTTCCATCACAATATATCACGTTTGTTTTTATTATATATGTAATTTTTAAATATTATATATTTTATATAATAATTATTCTAGAATATTTATTTCATATTTATCTTCCTACCATCCAATCCTTTAAAAACGATAATGCAGTTTATGCATATGTGTTCCCTACCACCTCCTCAAAGCTATGTGATTCATTTTTTATATATGATTCATTTGGTAGGTAATAAGGGAATATTAAATAAATATATATGTTATTTGGGTTATAATAATTTTTTATGATGGTGATTTATAGTTTTTTATTTTTTTAGTCCATCCATCATAATGTGGAAGAATCAATCATGTGTCTATAAGAATTTACATATCCATGAAGTAATAATATTAAAATTTCACCACAAGTTTATATGAATGGTTATAATGTTGAATATATTGATCAAAATTAATACTTATGAAAATATAATGATTATGGGGATGATGGAATAATTTAAAATATACAAGGTCCATAATTTGTGAACTATAACATATATGAAAAATGAAACAATTATCATTGGAAAAGTAGGATATTAATAACTAATTATTAATAAAACGAAGTTAAAATGAGGTTTGTAGATCAAAAAATGTTTTATAAGAATTATTTTTTTTGGTAAATAGTTAATAAAAAATATAAATTTTTTATATATGATAATATAGTGGTTAGGAATAAAGTAATATATAATAGAGGGATTCGTCATATAAATACTATTTCATTGAGACATGTTTGATTTTATGAACTATTTTATGTATATGAGAGTTATATACATCCCCTTTGACATGTTGTTTCATGTCTCTTTCTAAAATCATGTTATTTAATGTTAAAATTAAATGTATTTCATCCAATGGGTTTTGATTCTAAATTATATAAAGTGGTAAGGGTTTATCATCTCAATTTATCATTTTTGGACAAATATTATTCTTTTTTACAATGAGATATCCGGGTCACAAGAGAGGACAAAAAATAAAATAATGATTTGAATAAATTTTGAGCAAAAATGACCAAAAAAACCCTTATAAGGGGAAAATTCCCAAATCCCACCCCCTTCATGAATGGTTTAATTATCACAAATGTACCGACCATGGAGAGGCCTAATGGTAACCTCAGAACAAGGTCAATACTATATCCTAGAGGGCTTCATGCGGCATGGATAGTTGATGGTAACCTCCAAAACTTTTCATTCAATCATTTAGAGACCCATCCACTCAAAAAGATCATAAATCATATTGTATGGCTCTAATTATTGTGAAATCAAAATTTAAATAATACCCCCTTTTATTGAAATTTAAGGGGATGTGTGGCCTTTGATCTCTTTAAAAATGCTCAAACACCACGATATTCTTGAGATTTTCAAGGGAAAGAAAAAATAGAACCACCAAGGTATTCCACATTCAGAAAACCTCCTAGTATGTGTTCTTTAAAGCCTCTAAGAATGGTGGATATGCCTTTTGCAAAGGCATGGGCACTATACTAAAGAAGAAATTCTCTGAGGAAAGAAAACTCTTTGTGATACGTGGAACTTTGCAATGAACATACCCTTCATGTATCCCTCCTCATGGAAACTAGTGCATTAATATATTAGAGGGGAACTATATTTCTTGAATACAACTACTTTTAGAATCCCTTTACATATATATAATTCAAAATAATTGTGAGACACATCTCTGTAGTCTCCCTTGATTTGATAAACACCTCTTATAATCCTTTCCTAGTGACTCACATAAATAGAAACCATTTTACACAGTTGAGTTCCTGGGGTCCCATACCAATCCATGACCAGATCAGCCACAACCACTCCTATATCATCCCAAGACACATCAAGTAAATATTAGGCCTTCAGTCTACCAATTTATTCTGTTTGTAGGTACAACGATGTTGATTACTTATAAGCTTAGTCCCCATAAAAATAGTCACAGAATGGACCACTCCTTCCAATAAGTTAAAACACCATGTCCCACCTAGAGGCACATGAGTAGTGGCCATGTAAATCATATAGGTGGATTATTCGGTGGAAAATGTTAACCTGTCTTGGTATACATTCACAATGATGAATCTTTCTATCAACATGAAAAGGTTCCACTTGATGATTAATCTCTTACACAACCAAGACGAATGAAAAAAAATCTACATATCTCCATGTAATATTCCTAAAATTATAAATTACAAGATACATTCATTGTAAATGATTTAAAAATGTATCTTACTTGGTCTGATGAGAACATGATTCCCCATATATAACTCACATGGGATGAAACCAAACATCATACCCAATGAAATAAACTTTGGATAAACCTATTATAGATCACATGGGATAAAAAGTCTCCTTAGGTGGATTCCATGCATAATCCCTACACCATTCCTCATTGATCCTAGTGTCATGATACAAGAATCCTTAATGAATAATGTTAAATTAGATAGAAAAGTTCTATCACACAACCCTAAATAGTGGAATTGAACAATGTGGATTTTCATCCCTGCCTCCTAAATAAGTTAAACATGGTTCTTCCCAAAGAATCAAGCATTAAATCGGTAAAATCAGGTGTTAGGTATTCCCTCTTAGGAATGAACCTCCATAATCCACCTCAACAGGGAGTTTTGATCTAATGAAAAACATTGGTGGGACGTATTCCCTACAAGGGATGAACCTTATAGATTTATCCCAATAGCACATTATGATCCATTGATAAACATAAGTGTGGCATCATCCTTCCTTTTTGAACCCCAATGGCCCCACCACAACATGTCATTCTGATACATCCAATAAGTTGTGACATCTTCTCACCTATGGATTAACATCATTAATCATCCTAGTTAGGTTGTTTTATTTGATTAGTAAATGATATAGTGAAATATTTCCTCTTAATGATACACCTTCAGATCCACCTCAATAGGTCATTCTGATATATTCCACCAGATGTTACATATACCCTCCTAGGAACAAAAAACCTAGATCTATATCAACAGGGAGTCCTAATAAATAAATAAACATAAGTGTTATATCTTCTATCCTATGGATTAACCTCCTTGATCCTCATCTGTAGATAATTATAATATTTTCCCTATTGTACAATAATCCTATGACCAACATGTCCCTAAAAGTAGAAAAACATGAACCTATCATGTCCCAGAAAGATAGAAAACCTACACCCAAAATATCCCCATAAGACATTAAACTTATTCCCAACATGTCCATGTATGAAATTAAACCTATAAGAAACATTTCCATAAAATTTATTAATCTTGTTCCCATCTTATCCCTATAACATGGTAAACATGAACCCATCAAGTCCTCACAAGACTTTATCTTCATTCCCATCTCTACAAGATGTTAAACTCATTACCAATACATAATAACTACCCCATGAAATAAATGTGGGAATCTTGATATAAAAATACATGGAATAACTCTTCCCCTGGTGTAATTACCCCATGATCAATATGGTATTCCATGGGTTATGTGTAGAAAAATGCTCATGCGAGACACCGTCTAAAGTGGAAAATTCACAAGTTCCCCATATACCCAATGTATAAACATGTCCAGAGATTCCCAACATTACTACTCTCATAACCAAAGATGGATTACCAATTAAAAAATAATATGAATAATTAAATGACATCCACCTCAAAATTGAACATGGGACTGAGTCCCATGAACATATATTCATTATATGAGGGATTCCCAAACTAGGAAACATGCATTAAGATGGTATTCATGGAAGGAGAACCTAGAATCCCATCACCCCATTTGATTAAGGAGTAGTCATCAAAAAATAATGTGATTAAATCCACCTACCTTTGGGAAGTGTGAATGTGCAGAAGTGGTGTTCACCATGATGTGTTCTGTATTCAACTTCAAAAAATTGTCGAACAATGAAATGGTGAACCCTGTGTTAATTTTCCTCTCCGACGACCATGGGGACTATTAGATTATATGGAATAATAGGATTAGCTTTTCTACACATTTATAAATTATTCTCTGGGACCAAAAAAGATAATTCTAGATATATCATTGAAATATCCATTGAATTAGGAATGTTAGATTTGGGAATTCTCGGCCAGTGGCATCATTAGTGTAGATCCATACCATAAAATATTGGTTGATATTGGGGTAGTGATTGTCATTTTCCTTCTACATATATGTATGGATGAATCCAAATTCCTAATAGGACTCAATAAAAATGGATCCTCTAACCTCGCACTCAATGGTAACATGGTAGAAGATATGTTGATATGGCAACACCACACACCCATGCCTCCACCATTGCAATGACCTCGCCCTCAGTGAACAGGAACTGATGTTCCATATCACCATATGAAATCATCCATAAGAGGTTTATTGACACCCTTTAATGCCGACATGGGTAGGAGGGGGTCATTTTGATAGGGGATATGGCCCTCTAGGACATGGATGCATTAACACGTCATCAACATCGCCACCCTCAATATTAAAACCTGTGAGACAAATTTCATAACCATGATTAAAATGATCTATAAACTACATTTAATGAAATTTAAATGATTAATAATAGAATTAGATTTGAAGAAAACTACAAAAATTCAAAAAAATCTATATTTGTGTGAAATGAGAATATGCATCCCACTGTTCCACTACCAACATGTCATGCCATCTAGATAACATATCCTCAATCACTAAGGGGAACATATCCATTTCTTATACGTTAAGAAATTATCTATATACACCCTATAGTATATGAAGGCTATAGGAAAAAAAATGAAAAATACATTCCCTCCTAGTCTTCTATTACCCGATTTGAAAAAATTACCCACTTTTCCTATATTATAGAGATAAATTCCTAGAAAACATTTTTTATTATTTTATATAATTATAGGAGAAATAAAAAATATAATATCATTTAGATAAAAATGTATCCATAAAAAATTTCACCAACCATTAATGATAATGATAATTTGATGAATATATGCAACTTATATATATCAAAGAAAATATTCAATTTTTTTTTTTGAAGTTATATATATTTTATTATTTTAGCAAGGTAGCACCATTGGGAAAAGTGATTGAGTAATATATTTCTTAGTCAACTAGGATAATCACACCTAAATGAATGGTGAAATATATTGTGTGTGCACAAACCCTATAGGGGGTCTAGTTGAAGGCCTATGTAAGTATACTACAAAGTCTACTGTTTCCCTATCATGACTAAAAAATGTTTATTTAATGTTATAATGAATATTATTATAATAATATCTATTAAATATCATATAATTATTTCCAAAACATCAAAAATAAATACCGTAGTTTCCATTATTTAATTTAGTAAAGTATTAAAATATTTCAATCATGGTATTTCAGCAAACACATGGAGTTTATCATTAATAAAAAATGAACCCTAAACCATTTTCACATGCATGTATGTTTATATTCAAAAAAAATTCAATGAAATATTATAAAAAAAATCATCATTTTTAATCATTCTGATGGAAACATAACATGCTTCAAGACCCAGTTATTATCAAAAATTAATTCATATGCATGAATCAAATGACTATAGAAAAAAGGAAACATGTATGACCACTTACATCAAGACACTTGTTCCAAAAAAACACACATGATAAAAAACATCGATTCTATCTACCCTTACATTGATTGATCAAATAATAATTTTAATTAGATCATATTGGAAGTCATATATTTATTTATTCATTTCTTGGTCAATTGATCCATTCAAGGATATAATAGGGAATTTAGAGTCTTGATGGAGAATGGGTGAAGAATAAACACATACCACAAATTTTTTATGTTAACCTACCTTTGAATTAGTTGAATTTAAATTTTGAATGGAAAAAAATAAATGAAATATAATGTGATACACCTATGATGACAGAGCTAGGTAACATAAGAATGTGTAAGAAATTCAATTTGTAAATGAGATAAAAATTCAAATTCTTATATTATTAAAACATAACTGTACAGTTTATTCGTAGGGTTAGTAAAATAATCCAACAAGTGTGAGATACTTACTATCTTTTATAAGACCCATATGTTTTGGCCAAAATGTTAGATGAACCATGTACCAATTATAAATCACTATCCTGAGATGAATTCTTTACTAAAAAATGTAACGAAATTATATCAAATAATTCAATACTCATGCACCACTCACAAAATAACTATGACCATTATCATGATTAACTATAAAACATTAATGTTTCAACACGATGTTTGATAATGGTGAAAATCTACAAACACTATTAATTTTTTTTATAAAATAACCCAATTGTCCAAGGAAAGAATAGGATAAAAATTTAATCAAAATAAATTATTAAAATTACCTAAAATTCACTATAATTTGTGGTATTTCTCACCACTATATAGCTTTATTCTCTTAATATTTCAAATTTAAGATTAAATAATATAAAATGAGAAGGTCACTACACCCTGATAATTGATTCCATTTCACATTTATCATGAAAATCCATCCCATGTTACCAAATCACATAGAGAATTGAAATTTACTTCCCTAAGATGACCATTTCCAAATAATCAAATTTGTGAACAAGTTTCTCAATCATCAATAAATTTGGTTCTATATCTAGTTCTTATGGAATGAAAAATTATAGGGGAACAAATGATACATTTTGAGGATAAATACATTGAATATGTTATGATTTGAAATCAGCTGACCATGTAACAATACAGGATATTCCACCTACCCAACTTTCTCAATGATTTCAAATGGTCCCACGTATTTTCGAGAAATTTTTTCATTCTTTTCCAACCATTTGTGGAATAATTAAGGTGACAATTTGAAGAAGACATGGTTGCAGCCCATGGACTCAAACTTTCAGAAAAAAATACAAAATATTTATATTGAATATTATCCATTACCATTTCTCAATGTAACACCCAAGAATCAACTAGAGTATTCATTTCTTTTAAAAGAAGAAATAACACAATACACATAGTTTTACTGTATAATATGAATAAAAAATAAATTAAAATATTTTATAACTATAATTTGAATAAATTATTTAAATTTTCGGATAATCATATCAAAATTAAATTAGGGTGATATTTTTGGATTTTTTTGGAAATGACTAAATATTTCCTTGAATAGTGATAAATACTTATTTTTAAAATACTACCTTTAATTTTCAATTACTCAAGTAATTTCAATGTACAATTATATTATGATTAATTATTAATTTGATATAAATTCTATTTAGCCTAGGATATTTTAATTTCAATCATTAAATTAATAGTTTTTTAATAAGTTAACTTTTATACTTGAAAACAATGTTTTATAAAAACAACTTCTTGGTGTTTTAAAAATTAATATAAATATTATTTTATGAAAATTATATAAATTATAAAATGGTAATTGGAAACCATAAATGGAATTATGTTTCCCAAAATAGTAAATAGGCCACTCTTATTTTTAGTTTTATGAATAGTAACCGTGGAAAATTGTATCACATTAAAAAAATATGAATCTATTAATCAAGGTTAAAAATAATGTGATAAAATGAACCCAAAACATTAAATTATTTGATTTCATAGGTGTTTTTAAGCCATAACTAGCTAAAATTCATATATATGCAATTTTAAATTCAATTGACCTTGATAGTGACATTTAAAATTTTTTAATGGAAAAAATTAAAAAATGTCCATGTCATAATAATTATTTCTTTTATATATTCACATATGAAAAAACATGTTTAATGAATGGATATAAATTATTATAATACACAATTATTTTTTAAAATCTTGGTTATTGTTTTTTTATATTTAGTGGGGACATAATTCATGTAAATTCTTATGAAACCTTGAAAAAATATTAATTCAAATAATAGAGTAATAAAATACAATAATTTAAAAACTCCAAATTTAATATTTTTTGAGTGAGATATAATGAACCATGTATTTTATAAATTAGTATAAAATATTTGATATTTTTAACTGTGAATATTTTGATTACTTATTTTTCTTGATGTTTATAAGGTCAAATTAAATGAATAATTAAAAAATGTCCCTAATTATTTTTTTAGAAATTAATATTTAATTAAGAAAATTAAAATTAATAGAAATATTATATTAATAAAAATTAATTGGAAATGGTTTAAAATATCAACCATGGTAAATTTATTAGCATTTTTTCATTTTATAGTAACATTATTGACCCATACATTATATGAGACTTTTAGAGTATAATAATTTTAAAAAATGGTCAAAGGCAGTAAAAGCTAATATATAACATTAAGAAACCAAAAATATACAAATTTAATTAGATGATGGGATTTAAAATCATCACCATATTATATATAAATTATATCAATTTTTATTCATTTTTTGGTAAAGAAAATTATATTAATTTAATACATTAATAAATTCCATGAATGTTCAAAGACATGCATATAAAAGGACACCCCTTCTCTAAATTCATCACAACATGTTGATATATCAACCTCAACCAACCATATCCCACATCAATTGCAAACACCAATATTTATTTTTTCGTTTTTTTGGTCTTACAATAATATTTTACCTTGATCACTTAAAATAATATCTAATGGAGCTGTTTCAAAAAATTGTTAATCATATTTAACGACTCATTCAACTTTTAATCATATTAAACTTCCAATAAATCCATTATAACCATAAAAAAATAATAAATATGGTATCATAAACATACAAAAATGTTATTATAATTTTGTAAAAAAAATATTATATCTCTTTTATATCATATAAATAGATAAAACATTGTTTTTTCTTACATACTACTTTTCATCTTCATGTAGAAAAGTAATACATTTCTCATACAAAATTTACATGGGTAGTTATAAATACTTAACTAATGGATATATATTATATTGTTTAAATTATTATTCCTTTATAATTTTAATATGATATATAACTTAATACCTTTCAATCCATTAGAACATGATAGTGCCACCCGTGCATATGTGTGGGCCACCACCTCCACAAATCAATGTCATCGATTTTTTCATTTTCTCTTAAGATAAAAAGTGATAATGACTATTTTAATTTATATATATGATAAATATATCATGACTAAAATACTAGAGTCTATGAGGCCATATTTAATTCCTAAGGACCTGAATATCATGAACAAAACATTAATGATAAAATAAAGTAGTTAACTCACAAAACAATTATAATATTGTAATATTGTTGAAAAAAATGAGATATTATTTCTAAGAGGATCACATTAGATATTATAAATATTACTAGGATAATGTTATAAATTAATAACAATAATAATTGCATTATTTATGTGGTTAAATCATGTTCATCTAAGAGGAAATGTGATGTTATTTATTTTGTCTCAATTTCAACTCCATTATAGCATATTTGGTATTATGTTATCATTTGTTATGTGGTTTTTATATTTCCATATTGGATTATTTAAGAATAGTAAATATTTATTCATGATGAATAATGATTATATTCAATTAACTATTTCATGATTAGTGTATAAATTAAAATCAGATATCATTTCTCTTCTAGATTTGGTATATTATTCTTCTCTATCCATATTTCTTATATTTTTTTTATTTATGTGATTTTTATCTATAGACTGATTTCAAAAATTTAATTTTTTTATGGCTGACTTTTTTACATATAATGAATGAATTATATTAATGGTTTTCTAAAAAGTTTTTATTTTAAATATTAATTATAAAAAACATAAACAGTATTTATATTTAACTTATACATCATTACACACAATCCTTCTACCATTTCCAGTTTAGAATAATTTTATAATTCTAAAATATTTAATAAATATTATATAGAAATATATTTTTAGAAATTTTTATTATTCAGTTTTGTGTATTCTCCAAATGAAATGTATTTATATAAAAATGTGTATTGATAATATATTGAAATGAATTGAAGGCTATTAGTTATCTCTTCATTAATTTTTGGAGCATATACATTATCTTTGAACAATAATTTTCATTAGATAGTTAGAAAAATAAATTTCTCTAAAATTATTATATTATTTTTATCATGGATATGATTATTTTATAATCCTTATACCACTATTTCATGGGTTGTTTTATGATTAATATTATTAGGTTAATATGGAAATTATTCATAACCTATATTCATTACTCGATAATTAAATTTATTAAAAAGTCATAATGATCATGAATTAAATAAAGCATTTAATATTTGATAAATTCATTCAAAATTAAGTGTAGTTTTTTCCCTGAAGTTATATATCACCTCGATGCATTGATAAGTCTAATGATTGAAAAGATTTTTCAAAATTAAATGGGCATTTACTCATTATATTAAACATTCATGAAATAAAGTCCTAGAGGAATATATTTTAAGACTTATAAGATAATGATGTACAATAATATTCATTCCCTTAATTTAGAATTATGTTTATATTATCCATTATCTTATTGTATTGATATTATCCAAGTAATCATTTCACACTCATGTTACTAATTAAATGGCATATGCTTTTAGTTATTTCTCATTTTATATTGTTTATTCTTATTTACTCATGATATATTCAACTTTAAATAAACATTATTGAGAATATAATATCATGATTTGTTTTTTACTTTCCCTATGATATCAATAATAATTTGTTGAATGAGTAAACATATGTCAAACATAATTTTTATAGGTTTATCTTTTATTCTTAATATAAAATTAGTGCCCTATATTTATCTGTTTCTATTAAGCTACTATCCCCATAGATAATTTGGGATTAGATGTCTTGTAGATATTCCAATGTTATGAATTACACATTGGATTTAGTATATTGAAGTTGTGGTTGTTACAATTGATATGAGAGAATGTTTAGTATAATCATTGTGAACTTCATTTTATTTGAACATAACTATAATGTGATTTAGGAAAATTCCTTATATTATTTGAGAACTTATTCGAGTGATTTTTATTTTATGGATCAATAATCTTGATAATTATAATATAAATTAGTGTTTCTAATTTTTTGTTGGATCCTCATTATAGAAGGATATTCAAAATGTAACATACCATGTAAATAAAGAATATGACATTTAAATATTTATTAATATTTGTGAATTAAATATTACAGTTACTTTAAAGTTGATACTACGTTCTATAGCGTACCTGAAATGCAACAATGGGTTTCTCTAAAATCATATGTTGCGCACAACTCTGAGTCATTCTGAGAAAAATAAAAATAATATAGTATTATTATTTTAAATGGTAGTTAAAACATAACCATTGTATTGGAAATAATAAATAGAACTAACCATGTTATGATTAAACATGTTTGTTAAATTTTTTTACAATTATCTAATAAAATTTAGAGGCTTAAAATGAGAATGAATCCAATTTTAAGCATAAATACTCTAATATTTTTAAAAAGTAGTTTCACTACATTTTGGTGGAGAACCCATTTTAAATCTAGTTTTTTAAATATTATATGTTGTATTTGAAAAAATAAACATATTATTTTGATGCAGAAAATAATATTTTACTTTGTGTAAATTTTTGGTATTTTTCTAATAATGTGCATTTTTAATTGAATAGTAAAAAATACGGCATTTTAAGTCCAAACTGCCTTTTTTCATCTGAATTATTTATTTGGATAGATTATAATTGTATTGGTTTTTAAAGAATAATTAGATTATATTTTTACCATTTAATCAAATTTTGTTCATTGGATGTAATTTGACTTTTTAATTAGACATAAACAAATGTTAATCTTTTGATACTTATTATTTCTTTAAAACACACTTTTTTGTTTTGACAATAAGAATTAATTTTATATTACTTTATAAAACTTATGTATTTTGAATTTTGAAAAACTGGATTCCATATTTGGAAATTAGAGGAACAATTTAGGTAAATAGATAACCTTGATTTTAAGACATTATGAATAGTAACTTCAGTAAGTATTTTACTTGCCACTGTAAAAGGGTAAATATGGTAAATAAGGGTAAAAATAATATTATAATAATATTAAATTAACCTAACATGTTTCCTAATCCTATTGGATGAGATATATCTAACTATGGGAATCTTTGGGTCAATTTTAGGACCCCATGGAGTCACTTGTGTTGGAAAATGACATTTAATTACTTTTAATTTAAAGATAAGGGAAATATAAAATAAACATGTATGTTTTGGTAAAACAATTTTTATATTGTGTTATATAAGTTATCATTCAAATATAAATAGTAATTATAAATCTAAAAGGTTTTCCTATGTGATGTTATTTTTTTTATAATTTTTAGAGATTATATAAATAAATTTTATTAAGACACAATGATGATGCAACAATTTCTTCATTAATAACGGATTCTAATAAATGATATTATAAATGTTAAAATAAATGTAATTTATTCCTTTGGATTTCCTCCAGAGTTTTTTGATGATATTTAAATGTTTAATTTATATTAATTAATTTTTTTTCAATCAATCATGTTGTTATAGATTTTTTAAAAAGTCATGATATGAATAGTGTGAAAATTGGAATAATTAATATTTTAAAATAAAAAATATTTTCATATATATTATATAATTCCCAAAAATATCAGATTCGTCCAAATAGTTATCATAAGTATAAAATATTAATATTGACTCTTTAATTGGATATTTTAATGTTTTGGTATCTATTTGGATTCTCAAATTGTTAAATGCATGATAAAATGGTAGGAGTAAAAAGGGTCAAATAAAAACGATAAGGATTATCAAATATCCAAAACCTGTCTAATTCTTATTGGATGATTTTATTTCAACATATATTTATCCTATATTCTAACTAACTAACTTTGAATTCATTTATAAATGAAATATAATTTATAATAAAAAAAATAATTCAAGTTGTTCCTTAAGTGCCCCCCCTCCCTCTTATAAAAGGTCACCACCTCTAACCCATTAATCACACCTCTCAAGACCACTTGGACCATCCAAATGTATCTTAAATATGTTCCCAAAATCACAATATTTCTTCTTGAAGCCTAATTTTTGGTATAAGGCAATTGAAGAAAGCCTTTTGGCTCAAATCAAAGGGAGTTCCACGTTTTAAGAGGTATCCTATTATCTTAAATTCCATTCCATTATTATACTTCTTCAGTCACTATTCTATTCTTTTACATTTATTATATATCAACACCAATGTCCTAAATATACTAGGTTTATGTGATGGGACTAATTAAAACTACACTACCACACACCTCTATCTAATTGATTTATAACGTACTGTTATGTGGACAACTAACTACTTTCTCATGAAACAACGATTGTTCGATTTCCACTACCTCATCTTATAGTGGACATTAAGGTGGAACTGTATTTATATATGATATATATTATGTTTATATTTTCTCTATGTTTATGTAATTTATATTTACAACATGCCTTTATTCTTTTCATGTTGTATAAATATAATAATTTAATTTTAGGAAGTGCGACTACTACCCCTCCAAGTGATATTACACGTTAATCCCGTACATGGAAAATATAACGGTTGGATTTAATGTACTTAGGTACCATATATAAAATATGATATTTTAATGTAATTATAATATATATATGTATCATTATTTTTTCATTCCATTAAATATGAAATAGAAATGAATGTAGCATTCATGGATGCGTACGACTTACCTTCTCCATGAACGGTGTGTTTCATTTATCTTCTATATAGGATATGGACTATTATAAATACATATACAGTAAATATATATGACATATATATGATATTTATATATATAATATCATTATGGAGATAACGGAATTTTAACCCATGTAAAATTTATAATTATAACAAGTTCATTTTTGACGGAAGTAGCAAACATCGACAAAACAACCGATATAAACATGAATAATTATATTATTGTTATAGAAAGGTGATAAGTAGTATAAAATGAATAATAAACCTGAAAAATGTTCTGAAGAAACTTGAAATTAAATGACGTTTATTATTCTGGAAAATAAAGAACGAACGAGTCATGTCACAGACGATTTAAGGGAATTTGTCTCAATATCCTTTTGTTGGGGAATGTTTTGATAATATACACTTCCTTATTTTACACGATGTATAATAAAACACTTTAAATTTTAAATACATTCAATGAGAAACATTTTTATACAAATAATTTTACTAAATGAAAAAAGGAATGTTTTTAACATATACGGTGACAATGACCTCTCTGTCCCGATAATCGTTAATTGGATCCCTCTGTAATCCTTAATATTTTAAAAAGGAAAAGAAATACATTATTCATTTCACTTGTCTTGGTATTGAAAATTGTTTTTGAAATGGATTGCGTATTTCAATATCTTAAAATGATCTCTTGTGACTAAAAATGAAATGTTAATAGTGAAATGTTGATATTTGAAATATTCAATGTGTTGTGATTATATAATGGTACATGGAAATTTCATGGGTGGTTATGTAATAAACTAATGACGGGTGGTAACCTGATAAAACAAATGATAGGTGGTTTTGTGATAAATCATGGATGGTTGGTTACATTATAACCTCCAATGCATTGGGTATAGAAGTCGGCCGTATGGTTATTCCATTTGTAAGAATGATTTGTGGTAGTCGACCATATAATTATTCCATTTTAGTATGATTATTTCCCAATTACACCATTAAATTATTTATGTTGATTTCTATGAGTTTTATGGTAATAATTTGGTCATCAAATCGTGGTATGATATCATATTATATCCATGGTTGTGTTTTTTCTACTTTCTTTAGGTGAAACGTTTTACTTTAAGATGAATTATTCATGGTTTACATGTTGTTTTGAAAAGTAACAGTTTTCCATCTATCTGTATCCCTTAATAATATTTTTATGCTTATTATATGTTTTGGAAATGTTCATCATTGGATTTTATTGTGGAATATGGTCAAGTATGGGATCAAGGAAAGGGCATGCTATTTAAAACATTGAACTAAACATGTTTTTTAAAGTGTTGTTATTTTATGGATACTGAGTCGATGTGTCTACATGAAATATTCAAACTGTTATGTATAAATTATGACCTAATTCTCTAAATCTATAAACCTGAAAATATCCTCAATGTGAATTATTAACTTAATTAATGATTATGAAATTGTTAATGTTGGGGCCTTATAGTTGGCATCAGATGTCGGTTTTGATAATTTTAGGAGTTATAATTTTTCTAATAGATGGTCCATAAATGATTTTTTACTTTACTGTGAGATTTAAATGATATAGCATTTAATGGTTACCATGTTGCTTCACTGAAGATTTATCTGTGTTCAGAAAGGTTTTCCATAGAAAAAATAGGGTTTCTATGATGGAACAAAATCAAGTGGAAAATAATCTTCCAAATAAGAAATATGATATGGTTGGAATTGGAACTAAACATTTTTTTAGAGTGATGGAACCGTTGAATCATGCTATAAATGGTGGTGGTATCCATGTATGAGATCAGTTATATCAAGCATAGATGAACATGTCAATAGTGTGTCATTTCAGGAGGCACATCCCCCATCTTTTAGAGGATCAACTGACCCTGTTCTATATAAATGGTGGATCAAAGCACTAGAAAAGATTTTTGATGTAATGGGTTTCTCAGAAAATCAAAATGCTAGTCTTAGTGTTTATAGTTCTTAAGGGTAAGATGATCATTGGTGGTCGATGGTTATAAATACTAGATATTGTGATGAGATATATGCCCTTTTTGGGAAGAATTCAATAGTATGTTTCATGAGAAATATTTTGCAAAGGCAATTTGAAATAGGATGGAAAAACAATTCTTGGGATAGAGCTTAGAGGATGACTTAGTGGATGATTATGAAGAAAAGTTCATTCGTCTTGCAAGGTATGCTCTAAATTTCATATGAAATCTTCATAGTAAGAAAAAAAGTTTTTAATTACGAATGATGCCGTGATATCAAAGGGGACTACCATATTGTGAATTGAAAACAAATGAAATTTTTTTCAGATGTGATGAGAAAGTAGAAATGGAGTTTTCTGATGATCAGGAGTTCCAAGAGAGTAAGAAAACGATAAGGTTCAATTGGAAGGAAAAGGTAAAGAATTCATAAATGAAGCCTAGAGGTAAGAAAATTACATTTCCATCATGTGTGAAGTGTGGTAAAAAGCATCCTAGAGAATGTCCCTCAAAATCTAGAAAGTGATTCTAGTGTACTTAGACTGGAAATATTGCTCGTAACAGTAAGGAAGATGATCATGCATGAAATAAAATGACATTGGTAAGATGTTTTATTTTCAATGAGTTTTTACATTATTCTAATGTGTGTCTAATGTTTATTACCTAGGTTGGAAGCCAGACAGATCAAAAGATGAAGGGTGGGGAAAAATATATTGCAACTACTACTTTGATGTTGGACCATCAAATGAATTGGTATCGGGTATGTTTTTTGTTTTTTTAGATTATTCAAATGTGTGGTTTGATTCAGGATCTACGTATCCTTTCATTTCTAAAAAAATTATATTAAATTTGGAAGTCTATCTTATGATATTAATCAAGAACTTATAGAAAAACACATGGGAAAAACTTCAAGGAAAAAATAAATTATAATAATCTTCCTATCCTTATTTATGGAAAGAATTTACTTACAATCCTTATTGTTTTTCATCAAGTAGTGTTTGAAGTTATTTTGAGAATGGATTGGATTTTTGTTTACCATGCTATGATTGAATCCAGAGCTACATAGGTTCCATTCTAGAAATAGTTACAATTTTTGTAAAAGAATAAACCCCTATATTTGATAACATACTAAGATGTTTAGAAACTAGTGAAAGGTGGAAATTAATGTTATCTTGCACATATTGATAAAAAATAACTATTCTGATTGGTGATGTTCTAGTAGTAAATTAGTGTCTTGATGTTTTTTTCTGTTGAGTTTATTTGTATTATAACTGGTTAGTAAGTTGAATTTACTATCGACTTAGTTTCTGATGCTACTCCAATTTCAAAACCCCTTTATTTAATGGATGAAATTAAACTTTTAAAGTTAAAAAAACAATTATTGGATTTTTTAGATAAAATTTTCACTCTACCTAGCACATCACCATGGGGTGATCTAGTCTTGTCTGTTAAAATGAATAATCATTCAATGAGGCTTTTACTTGATTATAGTGCCTTGATTAATATCACTATTATAAATAAATATCATTTTCCTCATATTGATTATTTTTTTGGTCAGCTCTTGGTAGTTCAATATTTTTCGATGACTGACTTGTGTTCGGGGTACCATAAGTTGAAAGTAATGGAAGAAGATGTTACGATAACCGCATTTCATACTAGATATTTCAAGTATGAATTTTTTTTATTCCTTTTGGGTTTACCAATGAAGCTGTTGTATTCATGGATCTTATGAATAGAATATTTTGTGATTTCTTGGACAATTTTGTTTTTGTGTATATTGATGAAATTTTTGTATACTTCAAAATTAAAGAGGAACATTGAATACATTTAAGAGTTGTCTTGAAAATCTTAAATGAAAAGAAATTTTATGTGAAATTCAGGAAGTGTGGGTTTTTTCTATAACAAATATCATTCCATTGCCACATTGTTTCAAAAAAATGAAATAACATTTTATCCTTATAAAACAAAATTTCTTGATTAATGGACATAACATACATATATAACCATGATTCTTAATTTTCATGGCTTGGAAGGATATTACAGAAGTATTTTTGATAATTTATCATGGTTCTCTATCCCACTAAATAAGTTAGCTGGAAATTTTTTTATGTTTATTCGGTCAAAATAAGGTGATGATTGTTTTTAGGAATTGATAAGAAGATTGGTGAATTCTCAAGTATTGGCATTACCATCCATTTATGGTGAGTTTTTTATCTATAGTGATGCTTCGTTGAAAGGACTTGGTTGCGTCCTAATGAAAAATTCTCAGGCAATTTCTTATGCTTCACGTCAGTTTACACATAATGACTTAAATTACTCTACACATGATTTGAATTAGATGCTATTTTTTTCATTAATTGGAGGGATCATTTTTATAGCATAAAGTGTGAAATATATACTGATCATAAAAGATTAAGGCATATATTCACTAAGAAGGAATTAATCAAGAGAAATAGGAGACTGTTATAATTAATCAATGATTATGATTGCAGGATCCACTGCCATCTAGAAAATGAAAATAAAGTGTTTGATGATTTGAGTCGAAAGAGTAATGCTACATTAATCATGATAAATTTGGAACATGTTCATTTGATTAATGATTTGATGAAATTTGGAATTGAAGTTTTTGGTGCAAGAAATTCCTCTATTTTGTTTCAGGTGGCACTGAAATCATCTCTAGAAGATAGAATAAAGCATGCATATAAAGTAGAATATTAGTTGAAGAAAAAGGTAGAGTTAGTTTAGAAGGGTTAGTTAGCAAAATTTAACATTGATAATTATTGTGTTTTGATGTTTGGAAAGAGATTATGTGGGCCATGTGATTCATAGTTATATAAAGAGTTTTTATGTGAAGATCATAGTTCATTGTTTTCAGTTCATCCTGGTAGTAATAAGATGTTCAGATATCTTTAGTATTATTATTGATGAGATGGAATGAAATGAGATGTTGTTGACTTTATGGTGAAGTGATAGACTTGGTAATAGGTTAAAGTAGAGCAACAATTACCTAAATGGATTCTTCAGTCATAACCGTTTCTAGAGTGGAAATGGGAAAATATATCCATGTAATTTTTTGTGGGATTACCAAAGACATCTCGATGTAATAATGATATATGGGTTATTGTTGATCGATCGACTAAATCTTCTCATTTTGTTCCTATTCAAGATAAATTTTCTCTAGATCAACATTCTCAATTTTATATTAATGATATAGACAGTTAAAATATAGTTCCCCTCTCCATTGAATCTGATCATGATCCAAGGTTCACATCTAACATTTGGAAGGCACTTCAGAATCCATTGGGAATTGAATTAATTTTTAGTATAGTTTCTCATTCTAAATTAGATGGGCAGTCAGAAAAAACAATTCAAACATTGGAAGATAAACTATGTGATTATTAAATGTATTACTTGGGTAGTTGGGACCAACATAATTCTTTGGTTGAGTATTCTTATAATAATAGTTCTAATTCCAGTATACAGATGGCTCCATTTGAGGCATTATATAGAATACAGTTTCAAACAGCAGCTTTTTGGATGATGTAGGTGAACAAAAGATGATGGGACCCGAATTGGTAGAAGATATGGAAGAAAATGTTCAATTAATTCAGAAGAAAATGAGGACTGCATAGAGCATGTAGAAAAGTTATATAGATAACTAGAGGAAGGAGCATTCCTTTGAGGTTGGTGATCATGTATTTCTCAAAATTTCTTTATAGACAAGTGTGATGTGTTTTCGTATGAAGGGATAACTGAGTATGAGGTTCATTGAACCTACAAAATCCTAGATAATGGTGGATCATTTTCCTACAGAGTGACTTTAACTCCATTTTTATCCCAGGTTAATAATTTTTTTCCAATCTCAATGTTGATAAGGTATATACCAGATCCATATCATGTTTTGGGTCTAGAGGTTGTTCAGTTGGAAGAGAATATTTCTTATGAGGTACAACCAGTACCGATTATTGACTGAAGAGAGCATGTGTTGCAGAATAAGGTAATTAATCCAGTAATGTTTTTTTAGAAAAACCATATGGTTGAAGACACAATATTGGAATCTAAAAATTCTATAATTGGTAAAAACCCCACATATTCGATAAGTGAATAAAATTGAGAAGACACAATTTCCAAAATTGGGGAAGGTTGTAACATCCCATGTAAATAAAGAATATGAATTTTTAATAATTATTAATATTTGTGAATTAAATATTAATTTTACAATAATGGGGATGCTTTGTTGGATGGTGTACCTGACACACAACAATGGTTTTCTCCAAAATTTTATATTTCACACAAGGCTGAGTCATTCTGATAAAAATAAAAATAATATGATATTATTAGTTTAAATGATAGTTAACGCCGAGCCATAGAATTGGAGAGAATGAATAGAACCAACCACATTAGGATCAAACATGTTTGATAAATTTTTTTACATTTTCTAATAAAATTTAGAGGCTTAAAATTAGAATGATTCCAATTTTAATCATTAATACTCTAATATTTCTAAAAGGCAGGTTTGCCGCCTTTTGATAGATAATTAATTTTAAATCTATAATTTTTTACTTTTATATCTTCCATTTGATAAAATATACTTCTTATTTAGAAGCTGGAAAATAAAAATTTACGTTGGGTAAAGTTTTGGTATTTTTCTGATAAAGTTCATTTTTTAATGAATATTGAAAAATACTGCATTTAAAGTAAAAACGGTCATTTCATATGATTCATTTATATAGTTAGATTATCCTTTTAATTGTTTTCAAAGTGTAATTAGATTATATCTTTACCATTTAATCCAATTTTGTCCATTAGTAGTAATTTCACCTTTTAATTAGAGATAAACACATGTCAAGATTTTTATAGTTATTATTTCTTAAAAACATGTTTTTTGGTTTTGAAAACAGGAATTAATATTAAATTAATTTATTTAAAATATGCATTTTGAATTTTTAAAAAATGGATTCCATATTTGGAATCAATAAGTCCATATTATGTAAATAATTATTTTTTTTAGACATTATGGATAGTATCTTTAGAAAATATTTTATTTACAATTGTTAAAGGGTAAATATGTTAAATAAGAGTAAAAAATAGTATTATAATAATTTTAAATTACCCTATCATGTGTCTTAATTATATTTTATGAGATATATCTGACTATGGGAATCCTGTAGTTTATTTTAGGACCCCATGGAGCCACTTTTGTGTGAAAATGAAATGTAATTACATTTAATTTAAAGTTAAGGATAATATAACCTAAACATTTAACTTTTAGTAAAACAAATATTATACAGGGTAATATAAGTTATCCATTCATCTATCAATGTTAATTAGACACCTATAAGGATTTCCTAAATCATGTTATTTTATTTATAATTTTTACGTGTTAAATAAATAAATTTAATTTTGACACAATGATGATACAATGATTGCTTCATTAATAAAGGATTCAAATAAATGACAATATAAATGTTAAAATAAATGTAATTTGGTTATTTTGATGTTATAAAATAATTTTCTAGATTATAGTTACATGTTTTCTTGGTAATAATTATGTTTTTTCCAATTAATCCAGTTGTTATGTATTTTTTAAAAAGTCAGGATATTAATGATTTCTAAATTGATATAATTCATGTTTTTAAATAATAAATATTGTATTAAAAAATATAATATTCCAAAAAAAATAAAATATTCCTCCAAATAGTTATACTATGTCTTTAATTTTGTTAATAACTCTTTAATTTTATATTTTTAATGCTTTCAAAACTATTTTAAATCTCAAAGTGTTAACTTTTTTATAAAACAATAAGCCTAAAAAAGGGTTAAATAAAAAAGATAAGTAATAAAAAATTTCCAAAACATGTATAATTCTTATTGGATTATTTTATTTTGACTTTTATAAATCTTTTCTTCAAACTAAATGAATTTGGGATAATTTAAAATCCAAATATAATTTGTAATAAAATAATAATTCAAGAAATTTCATAAGTGGCCTTCCTCCCTCTTATAAAAGGGCGCAAATTCTTACCCATTACTCACACCTCTCATACCCATGTGACTCATCCAATATCTACAAAAACAATTCCCAATATCACTCTATTCATCCAAGAAGCCAAAATATTGGCAGAAGGTAATTCAAGAAAGTCTTTTGGCTCTAATCAAAGGGGCTTCCACCTTTTAAGAGGCATCATCTTCTCTAAAATTCAATTACATTATTATAATTCTTCACTCTCTATTCATTTATTTTAAATTTATTATATATAAAAATATATCCTAAATATACTATGTATTATTTTTGAGAACTATTCTAAATACACTTACACGCACATCCATCTAATTGATTTAGAACATACTGTTTTTGTGGACACTGAACTACTGCATCATGAAACGATGATTGTTCCATTTCCCCTACCACCTCTGATGGTCACAATTATGATAGAAATATATTTATATATACTTGATATTTTGTTTATATTTTCTTTAGTCTTCTTTAATTTTTATTTAAAACATTACTTTATGATTTTCATGTTGTATAAATATGATAATTTCATTTGAGGAAGTGCAGACTACCACCCTCTCAAAGTGATATAACTCGTTCTTTCCATACAAGGAATGTATAAAGGATGTAATTAATGAACATATGTAACACATATGAAATATGATATTATACTAAAATTATAAAATACCTATGTATCATAATGTTTTCGTTCTTTTAAATATGAAATACAAATGAATGTTGCTTTTATGAGTATGTATGAGTTACCGTCTTCAGGAATAGTGTGTTTCATTTCATATATCCAAATGATATGGACTATTATAAATACATATAAACTGGATATATATGATATATATATAATATTTAAATCATGAATACCATTCTATATATAAAGTAATTTTAACAACATGAAAAAATTATAATTATAATATGTTCATTATTGACTCAAGTACTGAACATCGACAAAATGACTGGTATAAAGATTAATAATAATATGATTGTTATAGCATGGTTATATATGGATGAAAAGGAATAATAAAAATGAAAAAACTTTTGAAGCATGTAGAAATTATACTATATTTATTATTCTGGAAATTAAAGAATGAATGAGTCAAGTCAGACACAGGGTAATAGACTTTTTAATCACCTTTAATTGGTGCATGTTTTGATAATATACACCTCCTTCTTTTGCATAATGTATAATAAAACCCTTTTACTATCTCCTTAATTCAAAGGTTATCATTTTTCTTCGAAGCATTTTACTAAATAACTGAAGGAATGTGTTTAATGTTTAGAGTGAGAATGAACTCTCCACCATCATAATCGTTATTTGGCTCCCTCTATAGGCCTTACAGGTTTTTTAAAGGAAACAAATACACTATTCATTTTGGATGGTTTAGTATTGAAAATTCGTATTGAAATGGATTCATTATTTCCATATCTTGAAATGATATGTTATGATGGAAAATTAAATTTTATTAGTGAAATCTTGATATCTGAAATATTCTATGTGTTGTGATTATGTAATGGTACTTGAACATTTAATGGGTTGATACATGATAAACTAATAATGGGTGGATACGTGATAAACCAAATAATGGGTGGTTCTGTGATAAACTATAGATTGGTGGTAAAGTGATAACCTCCAATGCATTGGCTATGGAATTCAGTCATATGGCTATTCCATTTGTAAGAACGAGTTGTGGAAGTCGACTTTATTGTTATTCAATTTATGTATTATTATATCCAAAGTTTTACATTATATGCTATATGTTTCTTTTTGTGGGTTGTATGGTAATCTACTGGTAACAAAATAATGGAATACAATAAGCCTATATTCAGAAAAGTGTTTTTACACTTCCTTAAGTTGAAACGTATTACTTTATGATGAGGTATTCGTGGTTTACATGTTTTCTTGAAAACAAAAAATTTTCCTTCATTGTGTATCCCTTAATGAGCGTTTTGTTCTCCTCCTTAGTTTTAGGAATGTTTTTTGTAGGACATAAAGTGGAATATGATCAAGGATGGTATCATGGAAAATTCATGTTGTTTAAAACAAGGAACTAAACATTTTTGAGAGATTTTATTTTTGGATACTAAGTAGAAGTGTCTACATGTAGTATTAAAGTTTTTATGTATAAGTTATGAACAAGTTATCTAAATATATAAACCATAAAAGATCCTCATTGTGAATTATTAACTTAATTCAAGTTAATGTAATGTTTAGGGATGGGGCCTTATACAACACTCATAGTTAGTATAGGCAATTACCTTCATAGAAATCCTATACAGTTGGCCTTGCACTTGATAATATAATTAACATATTAGTGAATCAAACCATGGTTATATATAATAACCTTTCACACATATATCAAAATGTTGTTCTAAATCTAGATACATTTATTTTGGATGTCTTCACGCAATCGAAGCCTCCATCTTTTAGTGGAACAACTAATAAAATTGTAGCTGAGTTATGGATCAAGTCTCTTGAATATATATTTCTTACTATAGAATGCAGTGGAAGGGAAATATTTTTGTAGACAGTGTATTTTATTAGAGTAGATATTGATCAATGGTTGAAGATGATATAGAATACAAGGGAAGATTTTGCAACAAAAAATATAGAGTGGGGATATTTTAATGTAATATTCTTTCATAATATTTATCATGATGTGAAATGAACAAAAATAAAGAGAAAATTCCATATCATATTGAAATTAGAATAAAGTTTGGTGGAGTATGGGTGTACTATTATAAAAATATGAAGCTATACAATAGATTACACATTTAATATTGAGAGCATAATGAACTATTTATTTTAAGGGGTTTATCCATACCTCTAAAGTTCATTTGATTCTAAAATTATTTGATCATATGAAAAAATAGTATCATTTCCCATCAAAATAGAGAAGGAATTTTATAGAACCTATTTATTCAATGGAAATATAGAAAATAAGATGTAATTTGATAACACTTAAAAAGGTAAGGTATCAAGGAAGATGAGGGGAAAAAAGAAATTCCAATCATTTGAATTTTTTCAATTGAATCTTCCATTATAATAATTTAATGGTATGTGAGTTTTTTATAAGTGTAGATATATGGGTAATCCTTCAAATTAATTTAATAGAGAGAAACAAATAAATTATGTCCAGTGAAATATCAATATAAAAATGATGCATTATTAAAACTAATTCCCAAATAATCAATGGTTAATGTTGTACAATAGGTTGAGGGGAGAAGTCAAAGATTATGAAATAACTACCAATAATGTATAAGTTCCTAATTATTTGGAGGAAGACAATTTCATGAAAGAATAAAATTTTGGAAATGTTTTTTTATTTTTCATCTTATACTTTTATATCTTTCAATTTTTTCATGAAAATTGGATATTTACATAGAACAATAACATGGGATTTCATTTTAATAACTCATTGGTAATGGACCACTACAATAATGATTTATTTTAGTAATCATTATGAACCATAAATGTTCCCTATTTTTATTACATGATAATTATACCTACGGTCTAATTTTCAATTATCCTTTGAATGGATTGTATTTCAATATATAATTGAAAAAATTATTTCAATGTGAATAAAATTAAAATTCTTAATGTATACGAATAATTCAATATCATTTGAGAGGGGATTTTGTCATATGAGTCATGCCTAAATCCAAATCTACTAGATATTTTAAATGAGAATATTGGGAAGGAATAACAGACACAATATATCAGTTAAGAAGGTAATAAGTGATTTGAGAATGTAACTATTATACTATAATAAATTAATTAATTTCCTATGAAATTAACTAGACAATCAGAAAAATTGGAAGTTGAGTTTTCCATTGATTTAATCCCAGATTCAAGTCCTATATTAAAGAATCTATATAGAATAAACACTATGGAATTAGATTAGTTCAAGGAACAACTATAGGAGTTATGTGAAGATGGATTTATACACCCTTATGTTTCATATTTTAGAGACCTTATTCATTTCATTAATAATAATAACAGTTCAATGAGGCTTTATGTTTATTAGTTGGAAATCCATTATTTTACGATAAAGAACCAGTACTATATTCCTTAAATTGATGACTTATTCAATCAACTTAGAAGTGACCAATATATTTCAAAGAGTGACATTTGTTATATGAATCTTTAATTTTAAGTAAATAAAGAATATATATATATATAATCATTCTAAATGATTCATGTCAAATAAATGTTTTTTTAATTCATTTTATGTTAACTAACGTACCCTTAATTTTTAGGGATATATTGAGTAGAGTATTCAAGGAACGTATAGAACATTTAATTGTGGTATTTATTGGTGGTATCTTGGTATACTATAAAACCAATAAGGATCATTGTAATCCCATCAAGATCAATCTTGTTACTCTTAGAGAGAAGGAATTATACACATGATTTATAATGTTTGAATTATATATTAATAAATTTTATTGTCTAGTATATATTTTCTCATAAGATGAAATATCAATTGATCCTATGAAATGATCTCAATAAAATTATTTTCCTGTAATGATGAACAAAATTATGGAAAATATATTCATCGGTTTGTTTGGTTACGATCAGAAAATTGATAAAAACATTTCGGTTTGGATAACCCATTAACTAAGATTACACGTAAAGGGGAAAAGATCATATGGAGAAATGAATTTGAAGAATGATCAAACATTGACTATTCCATCTTGAAATTTTATATATTTTATATAAATTGATGCATTAAATAAATGATTTCATTTCTTCCTTATATATATAGATAATGTTTTTGACTATGTATCACAATAGTTAAATGTTAATGAATATAACTTTCCAACCCATGATCTTGAGTTTTTGTACCTAATCATATCAATGAAGATATTGAGATTTATCTTAATGGATAAAGATTTGAGATAGACATAGATTATAAGAGTTCAAAATAAAAATATTCATTTAAATATATCAACATATGAAAAATATAAAGGATCAATCAAGTCATGTATTAAGACTTCTCAATACAATACAACTAATTGGAGGAACATAAGGAATGATATGTATTGAGTAGCAAAGATCATAATGTCATGAAAAAAATTAAGATTGAGAGGAATCCTATGCTCATAGATACAATAAATCTAGATTCAAGGATTATTAATGATGGGGAAACATAATTTAAATTTTATATGGATGAAAACCCATCATTATTAGAAATGATAAATTGTTTGGGATCGATGATATAAATCTTCAAAAGAAATTTTATTTCCCTAATGGTGGGAAACTGGAAGAATTTGTATATTAAGATTTAATTTTGAAATTTGGAATGTAGTTATTATTGCATATATACATGAGATGGAAAATGAATTATTGTATGATTCTTGTAGATTTAATTTTTCTATAATCCTAGGTCTAACCAAAGTGTATATAAATTTGAAGAATCTATTTCGATGGGTTAATATGAAGTAGGTTATTACTGAATGTGTGACAAGATTATAGATTAAAAAACCGGTGAATGATGATAGATATAATCTTATATGAGTTATGAAACCTCAACCTATTTCTATGTGAAATATAGAAGCCATTAATAATTACTTTTTCATTGAATTACTAGAGGGTCTGTGAAATAATGATGAAATACAAGTAATTGATGACATACTAACAAGAACTGTACATTTCTTCACAATACCTAAATAGTCGGTTTTGGACGGTCATACAAGGGTCTTTTTAAATGATTATTTACGAATCTATTTTATACATTTATGGATTCCTCCTTATCATGATCCATTATTTATAGTTGAAATTTGGAAAATTCCATAGAGTGTTCTATATATCGAGATTTGTTTGAGAAATTCCTTTTGCTCTCAAAATGATGGAAATTACAAATGGGAAATTCAAACATCCCAAGATGTATTGAAAAGATGGTAATTATAACCCATTGTATGTTTGATTATTATTTACCTCTGGTGGAGTGTTCCTATAAAAATAGCTTCCATTGAAATATACAAATGGTGCAATATAGTGTATTATATGGTGATTGATATCATAATTTAACTTATTAGGATGAAGTTGGTGAAGGAAAACATGTGGTCATAGAACTTGTTGAAGACACAATAGTGAAGATAATGAATCATCAATCCAATATTAATCCTTCTCAAATTATAAAAAATATACATGTTCATAACTGATGGAAGTATTTGGATCTTAAAGTGGGAGATCACATTTTTCACAATGTATCTCCATGGAAGGGTGTCATAAGGTTTAGTGAGAATGGAATATTTAAA
Organism: Viscum album; assembly: GCA_963277665.1. Classification (NCBI taxonomy): domain Eukaryota; kingdom Viridiplantae; phylum Streptophyta; class Magnoliopsida; order Santalales; family Viscaceae; genus Viscum; species Viscum album. The sequence continues at coordinate 642,257,038 of OY728125.1, read as the reverse complement.
CCCATATACATCAGATATATTGAAATTCTTGAAAGAATTAGTGCAATGTATTAATTTTTGGAAATTCCAACTAGCTTCTCTATAGTACATGATTTTTCTCATACCTATTTATTGAGTAATTACATTACCTATCAATTGTGTCTCTACCACTTTGATGATGTTATCAGCCATGTCCAATTTCATCCGCCTTGTCCTCCTAGGGAGGGGACTATTTAGTTTTCCCCACTTCCTTGTTGAGGTTTCATACCACCCACTAACCCTGTATATATTAATTTCTTTCCTAAAATACATCTCTGACATAAGGTTTATTGATTCAATATTTGATCTCTTTACCTTTTCATTTCACTATTAGAGTTCCCATTAGCTTCTTCTCTCCTTAACCATTCACTCATGGCACATTATAGTCAGAAACATCCCCAGGTTTGTTCCATCAATTGATTTGTTAACGAAGCATGGTATTTACAACATCCAATGATGGTTGGTCTTCTATATCCAAAATCATTCCTTATCTGTTAAAATATGAAGATGACATTGTGAATTCTTTGTCCAATGATCATGATTATATTAATTATTCATGTTTCTATATTTACACTTAGCCATTTGAAGTCTATTTGAACCAAAATCTTATTTCCTCATTTATTTAGGTTCGTCGCCATGGTTTACACTCTACTTTCATAACCCCTCCAATCATATGATTATTGGAATATTTCTTGGGAATTTCTTATGTGATGACCAAAGAATACAAGGTATGTGCCATCCCATTTCCCATTATATATGTGTGGAGGTTTATTCATCCAAGTCCCCTTCAAATTTCATATGTATTTAAATATATGGGTAGTATCATCATAAGAAAAAGGTTGTTTACAAATCATTGATGAGATATTTTGCAAAATGTTCCCATATAAGTAATCTAGACCCAAAATTTTGGCTTGGAATGGTTTTGGATGGTTTAGTTGTAGTTCATGAGCCCACCCTTGTGAAATATTCAAATATATACTGCCAAAACATTTTCAATCCATCCCATGACTACAATATTTGATAGATGATAATTATGAAACATTTTGGTCCTTTGGATGTGAACTACAGATTTCTGCAATACAATTGATATCTTCAAGTACCTAGATCATCATGCAGAGTCATGGAATGTTCTCATTGTGATGGGATTCCTACTTTTTCCACCTATTATGCATTAATATCCTCATTTTCCACTGGAATAGGGGTGGTGATAGTGGAAAAGAAGTGTTGTGTCTTGCTCGAGACCCAACAACCTCAAATGTTCATCTGATCATGCACATTAAAGGGAATGCTGATGAATAGAATGTAGGTACAAAGGCCTCATCCTAGATGGATACTCAGAAACAATTTCATATAATATATGGGTCTAATATTGAAGAGGATGAAAAGGGATGTAAAAACATTTCAATAGGAAAAAAAGAATATATTCATGTTGTAGTGGATGTTGCAAGCCATGATATTATTGAGTCATAGTGATAATTTAATGCTAAATAAATTTAAGAGGCCACATACATAGATGTAGACCCTCTAGCTTCATAATTTGATAAGTATTAATGATTGTTTAGTGAATATTTTTTTTGCATAAAAAGGGAGGAAAATCATCACAAATTCTAAAGGTTATACTATGTTTTCTGGGATACAAACCAGATGATGGAAAGACTACTCCAATTTGTGTAAGCCTATGGTGAAACAGTTAGTATATAAAACCATGAACTCCAAGGATCCTAGACTCATAATAAATAACCGTCATGCTTAAAATAATCAGGGACTCTTTAATTAGAATATGGAGTTGGTGAAAATTAGTAAGGACATAGGAGATAAAGAGAAACATAAAACTGGAGTCCATTAATTTTTGGAACCTCATGTTGTTGGGTTCTTGGATGAAGGGGAATATTAGGATTCCCTTACCAAAATTGATTAATGGAAGGCCCATAGAGAAGGAGAGTCGAAGCTAATGTTCATATTCCTGTAATTTACTTTTATGAGGCCAATCAATAATTTCTTGTTCAATATGATGGATCAAAGGTGAAAAAAGTGTCCCAACCATGTAAATTTCAAGGGAAAACCAACTTCCCCTACAAATTACTGCAATTAATGAAAATAGTATATGATTGATTTGGAATGGATTTAGAAGAAATGTGGTTAAGAGAAATATTTTGGAAATTATTAGAGGATGTGAAAAAAAAATAAGGATATATTGCCATGATAGATTCGTCTAGAACTCTTGAACTAATTTATATATCTATAGTTGTGTTCTTTATAGAAGTTGGGATATATCTCTTTTTCCAATTATGATTTATAAAATGTTTAAGAATTAATTTCATTCAAAATTGATGACTCTAAATGGATCAATAAAAAAATTATGATTATGAATCTATATTGGAAGTAGATTATGGTTCCCCTTAGCATCTTCTGGTTTACTAAGCCTGGTGCAAGAAACCTGTTTATCATGGTATGTTTTCTCTTAGTTGTTTTTGTTTGGTGTTGGTTTTGTTTGGATTCCCACTTAACCCTAAAAAGAGGTATTTATTTTTTAATATCAAATAAAAATGGAATTGAAATTTGAAATTCTGAATCAAACACATGTTTTGAACTCTGATTAAATTGATTTGGAACCAAATTTATCATACTCTAATGTGCCTAACCAAATTATTAAAACTAGAGAACAATTAATGTGGAATTTGATAAATAAACTTGTACTGGTGTTTTTGACAAACCAGATGTTAGAAGGCGGGATAGGGGAGCTTGAAGAAATTATTGTGAATAACTACCCAAATTAGTTTATGAGGTGATATTCTAGAAATTTTAATGTTGAAATTTTTGATGGATGGATGAATATAACACAAGAGATTCAATTATATAAAGACTTTCATTTTAAAGAAACAAAAACACAATACACATAGTTTTATTCCAAAATATGATTAAAACAAAAATATTATATTTTCAAAATTGAATTTCATTAAATTAAATTCATTTTTGAAATCAGAAAATAAAAATTAATGTGATATATTAGGATATTTATGAAATGATTGTTTTTTCAATGAATAGTAAAAACATAGATTAATCAAAAAAATCATTTCATTCCATTTATTTTAACTAGGAATCTTAAAAGTCAAATTACATTTTGGATTAAGTATTAATGTACCATATGATCTATTTGGTCTTGAATAATATAATTTCAATGGTATATTTTCAAAATTTTGATATAAGTTATTTTTATGATTAAAACGCATTTTTTGAAATATTTCATTACTTTCTTTTTAAGGATTTACAATACAATTATTTTAAAAATTTAATGAAATTTATTTATGAAAAATATAGACAATATTTTAATGTATGTGTTTAAATGTGATAAATAGGAATTTTTAATTTTTAGGCACCATAAATACCAACATTTGTAAAATTTGTGACACATGGTAATAATAAATCAACTAATTGATGTAAAAAAATAATGTGATAAGGTGTTTCCAACCAACCCAAAATGTTCCTTAATTTCATTTTATGGGATCATTTTGACTATATGAATATGAAATTCAATGATATGGAATTTTATATCCATTTTATTTTCATAGTGACATTTACATTATTTTAATCCTCAAAATATATATTTATGAAAAGATGTAAATCAACAATAAGGAGGATAAAACAAAAACAAGGGCTGTGAACCTGATGTAATGAAAATTCTAAAAATTTTGCCTCATTATTAACATTAATTTTATATATCCACATAATGATAATAATGTGATATAAATGAATTAAATAACATATTATGAATATAATATGATTTTCTTTATCATGTAACAACTTGATCTATTAAACCATTTCGGATTTTAGGCCACCAATTTGGACCTCGAGTCCTTTAAGGCCTTTGGCTCACCCAAGGACGTCGACATAGTAAGGATTACGGACCACCACAAGGCATTTGGGCCACCTTAAGGCCTTCCGAACACCTCCAGGACATCAGGCCACATGTAATTATGCTTAAATGATCAGACAGAGTCTATAAGGAGAAGACTCTATCTGGGGATTCATAGGAGGCACATTCACTAGAGTAGAAGGTAAGAGGAATTTTTAAAAAGAGAGGGTATGACACTACCATCGGGACTAGCCTATGCTTTCACAAGAATCCAAGCTAAACATCCATGTGAAGGTTGATAGCTAATATCACAATGATAGAAAATGTTAATAGTCTGGAAAATTTACAATGGGTTAATAGAGGATTAAAAATAATATATATGGGTTAAAACGTAACAAAACTTTTAAAAATATTATTTTATGAGAGGGATTCGACACATACCCATCATATTATTAAATTATATCAATTCTGAGATATTTTTAGATACCAAATAATTTCTGTTACTTTAATACTTTATGATGATCCATGAATTCCCCTTAAATCACATATAAATGAAAACCAATTATATCAATAATTCATAAAACAATTTGATCCATATAACTTAACAAAACCTTTAATAGATATATTCTTAACAACATTATCTTAGTTCTATAGTTTATGGTATTCATAAGATAAAATATATGGGTCCCATAATAAAATATCTGAAGGATCTCTTTCAATGATGAATCGTCTTTACCGACTCTCTTAAACTCTTGTCTTATTCAAAAACCTCTAAATATGTTATATCCATCCTAATATAATAAATCAAATATCATAAAATTAATGCAAATTTAGTATTATTGTGGTAAAACTATTTTTTTACTTTTTATCCATCTTACAAAAAGTGAAAAAATCACTCTTGAATATATACAACTTATTGTGTCAACGTAATGGTGGAATTTATTTTTCATCACCAAATTACAAAGATAGTTATAAAGTTCAAAATACATAATATATGTGACCTATATAATTTATTCACCACATTTTCCTTCATACGTTATAGTATATTAGAAAATGAATATGTTGTTAATGTGTACGTGCATACAAAAACCTTCGTGAATCAATGTGATCAATTTTTCATTTTCGATATCCTTGATTAGAAATGTGGATATATTAAATAAATATATATGATATTTAAACCATTATTTACATGTATAATATTATGAAACCATAATCAACATAAATTGACTAGAACATCCATTGTAAAACAAGCATGAGAAAATAAGGTAGTAAGCAACCAAAACACTAATTATAATCAAATATTGTTAAAAGAACGGTGATAATATTTCGTAAGATGATTATATACGATATTATACATGTTAATAGGAATCTATTAAATAGAAAAAACTTAATTAAAACCATTATACAAGTTATAAAAACATGTTAGACTAAGAGTAAAATTAGCTTCAGGTAATTCTTCTCAATTTCATCTCGATTGATATAGATTGGAAATATGAAGAAATTTCCATTTTTGTGTTATATATATTCCCCCAATGAATTATTTAACATTAATATAAATTTAATACTAATCTTGTTAATAATCCATTAGGTACTTTTCAATGTAATTTTGAACAAATTTATATTCTTGTTTGGGAATATTTTAACTCCATATTAATTTTTTTTAAAAAATAATGAAAATACATTCTATATATTTAATTATTTTAAATAAATATTTTCATATATATTTGACAATGAAAATGGTAAAAAGGAAAAAATATTATTTTTCCCTAAAAGTCTCCATTTTTGGCATTCATTAATCGAATTAATACAATTTTTTGATAACTCTTTTACTGTTACTGACATTCCCAAATCTAAAAAAATTTAATGGTATTTATATTCTTATACAAGAATTAAATGTTAATATATAGAGAAATATTTTTAGAAGGTTTTCCAATCCATTCAATTTTACTCCTTAAAATAAATAAATTAATTTAAAACCTAATATTTTCAATTAATTGGAGAACATATTTTATCTGTTTATTAATTTTGGGGACATTATCATTCTCTTGAAGAAATCTATTTTTCTTGGCCATTTTAAATGTTAAATTTCGATTAAATAACAATATTAATCATATCATATTGGTGATTATTGATAAACCAGATTATATTTTTACATATTGTGATTTATATTGAGTTTTATTTGATTAATTGGGAAATTATTGATAATCTATATTCATTACTCGATACAAGAATTTATTTATGTGAATAAAGTTCTAGAATAAAACTTATTATTAGATAGGGTGACCCCTATAATTATATATCCCTTCGATGCATCAGTAGGTATCATGAGATAAGTCAATTGAAGAAATCAAATTTGACATAACTTGTAGCATTAAAATTTTTGGAATAAAGACATAATGATATAGATATCATGATTTATAATATCATCATATTTTTTCATGTTAATTTCATTCATTGAAAAAATATATATTTTTATCCTTGATATCACTTAATTCATATTATTCATGAATGAATTTTATGCTCATTTTATTAATTAAATGAAAATAATTTTCATTTATTCACATCTCCATATTTACTATTCTCTATTTACTCATGATAGCTTCTGATGTAGATAACCCTAACTGAGCATCCAAGCTCATTAATTATTTTTTTTATTCCCTATGACATGATGAATAGTTCTTTTATTCACTTCATGGATTCTATAATTTTAATTTTTTATGTTTATATTTTATTATTAAGTGAAATTGGGTATCCTATATGTATATGGTAATCCAAGACTACTAAATTGATCAATACATTGAGATTAGATCCCTTTTATTTAGAAAAATTTAATAAAATATAAATAATCTCTTTTTAACAAGATTTGGGGTTATTACAATTGATGTATTACCAGGATATTTTTTAAATAATGCTTAATGATTCTTATAACTACATATTTTCTCCCATTGTTATGTAATAAATTATTGATTTGTTTAGTTAGAAATATAAATACACAATAGTTTCCATTTAGAAGTATGGTTGGTAACTATTCTATTAACTATAATTATTCAATACTAAATGGGTATCCCAAGATCATCCAAAGTGATAGATTCAATCAAAAAAATTGACTTATAGAATTTGAATATATCTATCTATCTATCCATCCATGTGGTCATGATTAGTCTCTATTTTCCGAATCATTAATACCATTATCTCCAAATGATTCTTAATTAACTAGGAAGAAAAACAATAATCTATTTCTAATATGATGTCTAACTAAACACTCACCAATATCACAATCATACGAACATAAAACTTCCCAAACTCTTATACCCAACTAGTGTCCTAAATTTGAATATAGAGGGTCTACATCATGTGTCCATCAATCACCGCGCATATTGAATTCTTCTATTGGAGTTTTTTTGATAGTTTAATGTTAAAATATATTTACATTTCATACCATTTCTATTTTGGAATAGGGAGAGAGTAATGTAATCATATATAGTCATCAGATATTATCCATGATTTGATGATAGGTGTAGCCACGAGATATGATGTTGGTTATATATTATCTAAACCCTAATACCCCAAATTGACACATCATGTCAAAGTACAACATAATAGTGTTTGGAAGAGTATCTTAGTGAGGTAAATGGAATATATCAAACATGTTCCATATTACTAATGATGTAAATACCCTTTTATTAATGAGAAAATGAATGCCTTCTAGTGAGAGAGGCCACACGGGGATTTTCAACCATCTATAAAAAAGTATTGGATACTTTAGAATTCAATGGATTTTTTATTCTCATTGGAATCTAAATAAATGATAGTTTGGGTTAGCTTAACAATTGATAAAAGGATGTCATATACTATATCCATTACCTCAAAGTACATTCTAGAAATGAGTCTCTAATGATTCTACTCATCATTGGATTTATTAACATCCTTGGAGGAAAATATTATATATGGAGAAACTAGAAACACATTCCCCTTTAATAGTGTTTAGACGATGTTGATATCAAATGAAAGAGTATAAACCATCAATCACATAAACCTATGATGGACTTGTTAATGAGAAAAGTGTTAACTTAGAATCTTTTGATCTTAGTAAAAAATTGATCTTTCTTCAAAAATATTATTTCTCTAACCCATGACAAAATGTATAAACACACAACTTTTCATATCATGAGTGGATTAATTCTTCTCATTTAGTAAAATTTGATGGGAACCATATAGAATACCATGATCCATTTTCATGAGGACATAACCAAATATTCTAACCCATACATAACAATATAACACATAAAATTGAGCAGTCTCTATAATTATTATGACCAGTGATAAGTTCAAATTTAATTTTAACTAATCAAAGTATTCCTTGATATTTTCATCCCATATGATCTATTCTACCCTATTGGTTTGGGCTATCAATTATGATGATTTATTTGTGAAATAATTTATGAACTACTAATTAAATCATTACAAGGACTAGAAACACTAAAACAAAATTATATTCAATGAATCCATCCATGATATAATATCTATCACCATCTCATGAATGACTAGGATGCCACATTTTAGGAGCATGTGTCCCAAGAAGAGAACATCATAGAAAACAATTTAAACAACATGGAATAAATGACATGCTATATTTGTATTCTCAATATATCCCAAAGGATAAACACATGCACTACCCTAGTTTTCATGTTGACTAGAATTTCACAAAAAAATACCATAATGAAGGAAACACGGTATTTTTTGGAATATATAGTTCATCAAAGACATAAAAAATATAATAGGGTTAGTAAAAGATTCATATAATTATAATTTATGTGGTCAGAAATACTCTAAAAATCTAGAATATGGATGTTAGATTCCTTACATAATTGCTAGTCAGAACCTAGTCGATAGTAAATTGTTGAGAACTTCATTCATCCATTTACGTGATCAAAGAAATGATTGATATAGTTCTAAGGGCATATATTCTAGATCATCATAAGAATAATTATGTGATAAGAAACACACAATTGATGTATCCCATTATCTTTCGTGGTAAAATATACATGGGATTTCAAAATATGTCATACTCATATCTGAGTAACCCTTTCCTTTCAAATAAACTATATATATATATTAAACAAAAATAACTTCACCAATGAAATTTTATAAGAATGAATAGATAAATGATGGAAATACAATACGAGATCTATTAAAAAAAATTCATATTCTCTCTCTCCATATGTAAAGTAGAGATGTCATATTGAGAAACTAATTGATATTCCTTAAAAACTATATATTGTTTAAAACCAAATGTTTTTTCTTTATATACAATAATATAAGATGATTTCATACTCTCTTATTCATGAAATTATGGTACCTCTTAGTATTACATTGGATCCCATTCCCTTTGATGCACTCATGAAATCCCATGAGAGGTTGTAAAGGATATTGGCTGATGGAAAAAATCGACCTGATTATTATGGGAAAATAACAATTCCATCCAATGATCAAATAATGGAACAATATTAAGGACTAATATATCACCTTAAAAATCTATATTAAAAATAATAAATGTTCAATAAGGTCACTATAATCATTATTCATTTATATTTCTAATATAGATTAATATTCCTAAAACATAACACATCATCTGTGTTGAGAGGTTCATGGAATTCAAAAAATGGTTGATATAAAAGAATATGAGGCACCCATTTAATATGATGTAGTCACTATAGGCAAATAACTGAACATATCACCTCTCAAACTCATAGGACCTACATCCACATCCACAAGGAATTATTTCACTATATGAAACTATATTAAACTTGAAGAGTTATATGTACCTCCAAAAAGTATATGTTTAATAACCTATTTACTTAAGGAGATAATATTAGATAAAATAGGCCTTAGTTTTTTATTAACCCATTTCACTATGGGGAGTTGAATGAGGATCATAAAACACATAAAAACTAAACCTTCATCTATAAAAAATAATTATATTCATAGGTGTAATGCATATATATTTTACATGACCTACCTTTCCACATTTGTAGTAAGAAATTGAAACCCCCCAAGATGTGAATGACTTGGGATGATATAGCGGTTATGAGACACTACTAATCTCTTTAGGAAACTAATTATAATTTTTTTAATTATATAAATACCCCAAGAAATACAATCGATCATGGGAGGTACACAATGCATTATATTATTTCTAAATTGTTCCACATCATCCATCAGTGCTCGATCCATCATCTCATCACTGGTGGAAAGCCTCATCATAAAGACTTGATAATTTATTTATTAACATAGGACCATAAAAATCCTCTAAATTTTAATCTATTAATTTGATATATACTATATTAATAATGAATGAATATTTCGAAAAGAAAATATTATAATCGATTAATGTCTCTAAGCCTTCTTGGATTGTGAGGAATTACATAAAATATTTTATCATCAACTACTCATAGATATGATATTATAATGATTTCATTTATTCCTTTACCCAATATGTTCTTATACTTTTTTTAATTTTTTTGATATAACCATATAATTATAAGGAAATCATGATTTTAAATAGCACACCACACACTAACTGAGTCTTATGTTTCAAAGAATTAATGTTCCATTATGTCTTTTCTAATGTATCCTCCACTTTAGTAGGTTCATCAAAATTTAGTACGGAAGGTGGTTTCGGGTGAATAAATTCCTAGTCTCAATCTCATCACAATCAAACATTTTTTTTTCTGATTCTGTATCTGAAATTAGATTGGGGTTGACTATATGATATATGGTATGAACCATGTACTCCACAACCTCAACATTATTTTTATCCTATAGGGACTCTTGTAGTATATTATCCATAACACCAAAGAGGAAAATAATTATATATATTTTGTGAGTATTTATAATACAAAATACTAAATAATAAATTTAGAATCTAAAAAACCCCTAAAAATGTGATTCATCCTTAAAATTTATATTTTGTAAAGAGGTTAACTGAATTCTCATCAAAATAATACTAAAGGATCAATTGATCCAACACCAAATTGAATCTTATTATTTTTCAAGAGATTGTCATTATTGGAATCACTCGTGACCTACCTCTTATGAATCAATAATCTTATCATGTGTTTGTATTGAACAAATACCCTAAAAAATCTATAATTGATAAAAAATTTAAAATCCCATCCTAGGTCACCAAGGAAACATGAAACTAAAATAATCTCTTGAAAAGGTAGGAATTAACCCATGATCCCCACATGTGGAAAAATACTACCTTTTCATTGACACATGTCATCAAAGATGATTTATATTTTATCAGGTAACATATAATAAGAATTTTGTGTAATTTAACATTACCATCAAAAACATAACTAAGAAATAAAATGTCTAAATATTGAGAAGTTAAAAAATTTAAGTTGATCCATTTAATAACAAAAAAATACAATATAAAATACAATATCTAAATGAAATTAGGTTCATGGTCCTACCATTCCACTTTAATCATTCCACGTCATATAGCCAACATACCATCATTCACTAATTGGTTCGTTTATTTTATATATAACTTAAAAAATGTATTCCTAGACTAAATTGTATATATTGAGTGTGATGAAAACAAGTCAAGTAGGGTCTAACCATATATTCAATAAGATTTCAATAATAAATAATCCATCTTTTCTCATTATAAGGTGGTAAATAAAAAAACCAATTCACATCATTTTATATAAGGAAATTATAATGGAAAATTTACATATCATTTTGATAAAAATTAATCTTGGGTGTATTTAAAAAACCAGGAATTAATAATTCAATTTATTATTAAATGAAAATTTCATTTTTTTATGAAAAAACTATTAAATTATTTTAAAATCAATATACAATAATGTATTTCATCAAGTTACTTCCAAGGGGTAAATAAATCAATTAATATATTTCAATGTTATTAATGGTTATCTCAACATGCTGATTGATGAGAAAGCTTGTGTGATCCCAAACCCTTTAATGAGATAAACATTAAGTTATAGAGAAGGAAATCATATGGGTTAGTTTTTCTAAATCATTTCTAATAAAAAATTAGTTTATTTGGTCGAATAAATAAATTTCTTGGTAGCATCATATTATCCTTGAATACTTTTCATAACGTTATCAACTATATACCAAGGTTCCCATGTTCTTTTATTTCCACATATTCAAAAAGTTCATTTTTGTTCTTTAAAAAAACAAATCTATATCACCTTTAATTAAAAAATGGATCCAAAAAAATGTCACATTCATTTCTATTACAGTTTAATTTTTTAAATGTAATCATTATTAATATATTATAATCACTATAAGGTAATATAATGGAATGATAAAATGATTGAAAAAACTTTAATAAATTCCAATAAAACCTAATAAATTAATGCATGTTTATTGAGAAAATTATACAAGTTAAATCAAATACCTCAAGGGTAATATATAGAATGAAAAAACACCCAATATTAGAAATCATGAATTGTGTCTCCTTATACATAATTTATTCTAAAATAATATCTATTAGACCATACCTAAATACATATTTTTTGTTATGGATGAATAGAAATATCATTCATTTCAATTGTTGATGACTAGATTTAAAACTATGATAAAGGAAGGGTGAATAAAGTACACAGACCGTAATGTTTGTACATCCAAAATATACCGAATCAATAGAATCATTACTAAAAGAGGATTAATTCCCCAAAATTTGCAAGAGGGGTCCTAAAGATTTAAATTCTATGACAGAAAACAAATATTGATGGATTTACCTTTAAAATAAGTCAAAAATATAATTTTTAAATTGATAAAGCATAACAGTATGATTTGGTCTTATGGTTATGAAAATCTTCTGATCCATATTATATCTTAGGAGACCCACACAGTTAAGTCATATTTTTATACATACCAATTACTAACCATGTGAATTTTCAGTAACATTATAAAAAATCCTTGAAAACATGGATGATATGAAGAAATTTTATGATCCTGGATCCAATAAGACATTCAAAATCCATGACGATATAATAAGTCTTTCATTATCCATTTTATTATTATTATTCACATACATGGTTTTTATTATATAATGCCTTCATTAATATTCTGGAATTTAAATTATTGATGTTTGATAACCTATTTATCTTATTGGTTAATTAATTGACTTAAATGATTTCCAAATTCTTGATATATAAAGAAGTAATGTTTGGGAAATGGGTTTGTTGGGAATTTATCTTCCCTTAATTTATTAATAATCCAATTTTTTTTCTTTATAAAATTAATTATTTATGGCCTATTATACCAAATTCAAAACAACATCCATATCCTTTGAATAAATTTATCAGGTGATACCTACAAAATTAATTTCATAAGGGTTGTTGAATTTTATTTTTTCGATGTGATTAATCATTTTAGTTTATATGAAACAACATTTTCCTTTTCTTATATCTGATTCAATAAAAAAAATTAGTCTCTAATTTCAATTATAATAATAAATACCCATTATAAAATTTATTTATTTCTACCAAGTCCCTTATAGACATTTAATTTTTTATAATTGGTTTTATGCAGTGAACAAAATTTTTGACTTTCCTTCGATAATCAATAATTAATATCCATGGGTATCTTGAATTATTTATGAAGTTTTCCTCATCAGTTAGAACTATATTATATTAATTTTATATATGATCATGGAATTAAAAAATAATCATGATGTAAAGAGTTTGATTAAAATATTTATTGAGAAATATCTTCTTAAACTCATCCTATTATATAGAAATAATCCCTTCCATTTTTTTGTTCTTCATTAAATTCATTGACATATCTACAGAACTATATAATAATTATTAAATAGAAATTTAATTTTCATACTATAATAAATAATGAATATAAAATATTAATGCTTATTCTGAACAATTGTTTTTTAATTTCTGGATCGAAAGATCCAGTAAAAACTAGATTTCATTGAAATGTCGAAGAATCAATAGAATGTTTATATTTTTATAGTGAATTTAAGAGTTTAAATTGATTTATGTTTTTTTTTCTTAACTAATGAGAGAATATCAATGACTTTTTTTACAATATCTCTTTGCAAATTTTCTTGTTCATTAGATCAATCATTGAGTTGTATATCATATTCATTGTTAACATGGATTCTCTATTTAAGAGATTTTTCAAAAAAACAAAATATTTAACATGATTAATAAATAGTAAATTATTAATATACTCTGTGAAATAAATTGTATGAATATAAATATTCTATACAATGAATCAAATACATTTTAATAATATTATTTTAAATTTTATTTTTCCTAATTTTATTCATGTTATTATCTATTATACATCAAATCTTATTTCAAAAAAATAAAAAAAAACCTAGCTATGATTAAAAAACAATAATGGACCAAGAATAACATAGATCGATAATATATATTCTCACATAATTAAACATTAAATATCACAAAAAAAACAAACAAAAAGAACAACAAGTCTTGGTTTCTATAGATATTATCTATACAAATGAATAATTACAAATTATTTCTTCAACATATCCAATAATATTCTACACAAATATCTTACTCCTAGAATTTTTTTAATATCCATTCAAGGGGAAATGGGTGAAAATAATTAAATAGATCAAATTATTAGTAATGGAATTATTTTTAATGAATAGTAAATATTCCAAAAATAATAATGTTTAAAAATATGAATATGGGAGGGATAACAATTTAAAAATAATATCATCACGTAAGAACATATAAAAACTCATGATACAATAACATAAATAATGGAATAAGGAAATTTAAAATGAACATGATCATTTTGAAAGAGTATATATTACATGGTATATATATGTGAAAACATGAACAATAAATTTTAAATTTTGGAGTGGAATAATATATTAAATAAAAAAAAAATCCCCATTAAGAACGAAGAACGTTATTAAACAGTGGTTCAGGCATCACTACCTCCAACTCAATATAGAACAGTGTTCAATAATCAATTCTCAAAGTAATATATTAATACATAAAACATTACCAAATTAATTGGAGCTAACTATTATAATTAATCATAAAATAACTGTAAAAAATTAAAATGTTATACCTAAAATTAATCATACCCAAAATATTCATTATACCATAGAAATAAATTGTGTTATATAACATTAAACAATTTTAGAACATTCATAGAAAATTAGAGTTTGATTGATTGAAGAAAAGTCAAGCACTAAAAATATTTATACCATAAAATAATTTTATGTATTTTACATAACTCCATAGTTTATAGTTATATACTGAGTGGGAAATTTGTGAAAAAAATATAAAAAATTGTTTTTATAAATATTTTGTATTTTTTTTATTAAAATGAAATTATATGGCACATTAAAAATAAATTTAATAGTATTAAATGGGATATTTTTTTAAATGAAATTAATGAAAAAAAGTGGATCCTTGAAACTAAATAATGTATTTTTAAAACAATTATATGCTGAGAGATTTAAAATACATTGAAATATAACTAAATATAATTCTTATATTTTAAAATTATTAAATTTAAGTATAATCAATCAAAAAATTATAATATATAATTTTTAAAATACGTAAATAAATATATATATATAAGTTTTATAAGTTAATAAATTATTTTATTTCGTATGAATAAATGTAAAAAAATATTAATGACCATATACTTGGTGGTAAAAAATTATATCTGATTCAAATTATTCCTAATAATTTCTTCTTTATATGATTAAAGTGATTGGTCAAGGTTAATGATTTTTATATAAACAATTTAATTTACCTTTTGAAAATTGGAAATTATATATGAAATGAATTAATATATTAATATAAAATACATAAAATAACTCATTCATTAGAAATTTTTACGATGAAAAGAAAAGCAAATTGGGTAAAAAAAGATTTCATCTTTTTAAAATCATGGGCCAAGAGACAATATTTAGAAAAAATGATATGTTTTGTAAATATTATAAATTACTTAATATGAGGATATAATATATTCATGACTCACCATATATACCACATACAATAAAATAGTCAGTGGATATGAAATATATCTAAATGAAAAGAAATTTAGATAACATACACATACCTTGATTTCCAATATTTTTGGTGGCACTGATGTTCTTAATATATTCATATCTTATTCTATACCATGTTTACTTATTTTATTTGAAATGTGGAAAATTTGTGTGGAATATTAATGTTTAAATATTAAATATAATTTTAGGGAAATATTTGAATTCCCCCAAATTCATGTCTGTTTAATTATTTTATAACACATATCCCCCATCTTATCTAAATTGAATGATTCTTATTTTATAGGGTTCCTTATTCAAATTAAAACATTCCATTATAAGGGAACATTGGCCAAATCTCTATGTGGATGGTAATATGGTCCACACAAGAAGACCCAATGAATCTACGAAGAAACTGGACCATACATGATGATTGAGTATGTGGGATAAATCCTAAAGAATAAATTTTCTAAAACTCCACCATATGTTCGTGATTATCCAATGTAATCAGGGATAAAATTTTAATGCCCTACTTCAAAAGAAAGGGGCCCAAATGATGCTTTCAAGTCGAGCCCACCATTCTGGTCGAGAATTAAAATACAGACACTCGTCATGACATTTCTCATACACGAGTCATTATAAAAAGCAAGGATTTTTTAGTTTGAAAGATAAGATATGTGTGGAAAAATTGTTAGATGAAATGATTTTTGTTAGCTAGAATATTCTTATTCATAAACCCATTCACATTTCACCCTTGTAAAAAGTATGGATTGAAATGGAAAGATAAAATTTATTTATACCAACCATCATAACTTTTGCTCCATATGTAAAAATGCCTCCAAATTTTGATATTAGTCAGCCAACACTCTTATATAAAACATTGATAAAAAGGTTATCTCAATAGTTGGCTTTCTATATAGAAAAATTCATGATTCAGGTAGAGGGGCATATTTAGAATGAAAACAGTCCAACTCCTTGGGCTATAAATACAACCCCATCTTCTCCTTTCATGTGGTTGGGAATTCAGTATAGAGGAGAATCAATTTTCATGACCAAGGATCTTCCAATTTCCTTGGATGACATGAAAAACTCGTGTTCTCACATGAGAGACACTTCCTTCGCTCTTTGATTTCATGTTCTTTCCGTTCATTTTCAATGGCAATTTATTAAGTTTTTGTATTTGTAATTCTATTTTAATGTAGGTTTATTTCATCATAATCTATTATTATCATCTAACATCAGTAGTTCAAATATTAATTTTCTTCAAAAATCGTAAATCAATTTGAAAATAATTCCCTTCATTCACTTTCTCATTTAATGCAAAGTGTGTTTTTGTTATTTCTATTCGTTGCTATTGTGTGTTCGATGCATCACTCTTTTCTCATCCCTTTATTTTATATCTCTTCTTAAATAATAAAAATTAAAAAAAATAATCTAGATTAATAATTATTTCAATGGATGATTAAATATATCATTGGGGTGAGTAATGTTTTAGGCATGTTAAGTGATTAAGAGCTTTTTCTCAAAGAATATTCTTTAAATTAAAAGTGTGTATGTTGAACTTTACATATCAATGTTCAATGACTTTTTTTGTATAATGAGTGGTTTCCATAGATTATTGGAACCATAAATAAAATTCCATAAACAATTTTTTATTAATATTAGATTCCAAAGTTTATTTAAGTATTGGATTAAAACCTTAACACTTAGCAATCCCAATCAACATCATCTTGTGAAATGGGTGTTTATTTAATGAAATATAAAGTACGTGTCAAGGATATAAAAATAATAACTTTCTAATTATAAACTCACCCCAATATTTACCAAATTATTAAATCAATATTAATCATTCGATAATTTCAATTAATCTACTCAACCCCCCACCATTAATCAAAATACAATCAACGAAAAACAATCAACTAATAAAAAGTATCATCGCCGAGGATTAGACCCGAGTGCTGTTATACACATTAGCAGAGCACCAAAACCATGAACGGTCAACAAGTGACAATAATATGCACTTTAAAATTTTGTTTTTTCCAAGGATGGCGCAATTAAATATTCATTAGTTAATTTTTTTTAAAACAATAAACAAAATTAAAAAAAATTAAAAAAACACACAAAGAAAAACCCAACTTCTTATAAAAATCATAAATGGAAAAAAACTATAGCAATAACCTTCTTCCTCTTTCATTCAATTTTTTTTTGAATTCCCCATAGCCTCCCAAACAAAACCTCAGTTTTTTAACACTAAAATTGAGTGAACACTTTGCCAAATTAGGAGGAACATTGGGGATAATCAAATAATTCATGAACCAGCCCTTTCCCAACCAATTGAAATAGATATGGACAATCCTAGGGAACAAAAACATAAAGAACATTACAACCCTCATATTAATTAACAACCCCTTAGTATTCAATATCCAAATAGAGGCTGAATTAGAACTCATATCATGTCTGATTCATCTTGTCCCTCATTTCTACAGCCAAGACGATGAGGATCCACATGTCCACTTGAAAGTGTTCCAAGTGGTGTTCTCTACAGGGAATCCTCAGGGGGTTTTAAGGAACAAATAAAACATCAAGCATTCCCTTTTTTTCCTTAGCTTACTACCTCAATTAATGGATTTAATTCCTCCCTCCTGGTTCCATAAACTAATGGATTGACAAGTAGCAACATTTTAAAAAGAAGTTAATTCCTACTTCTCATATTGCTTCCATCCAAAACTAAATTAGTTGTATATGTCAAATCCCTAATGAATCATTCCATGAATATTGGGAGAGGTTCAAAAATATTGTGGAAACCTGTACACACCACTAAATCCCTGATTATATCTTGATCCTATACTTCAATGAGGTGTTATTAGCTTTGTAGAGAACTATCATTGATGTTGCAGGTATTAGTGCTCTTATTAATAAAACTCTTGTAGCTGCGAGAGATCTCAAAAGTAACATGGCTTCAAACACACAACAATTACATACTCAAGTACATTCTCAAGTCAAAACAATCCCATGATAGTCAATCAATAGAGCCAAATAAGATGACAAAGTGGATGACTGAACTTACATGTCCTGTGTGGCAACTAGTTGGGGCTTCCAAATCCCCAACTTCATCTTCTCTAAAATATCTGTTCCTTGGAACAATCAAGAAATTTGGAATTTTTACCTCCCCATATCTTCCAAATGACAAATTTGAAGACGTTCAAGAGGATCTCTCGGATTCATTCGGATTAATGGAGCTCAATACATCATATGCTCAGAGGAACACAAAACCTCAACAATCCAGTCAGTTCATTAGAATCTTCAAACTACCCCACCCTGATCCCTTCTCTTCTACCTTCATCCAAGACTTGAGGTACGGTAATACCATTTCTCATCCCCCTCAATTCCCTCCTCAAAACCAAAACCAATTACAAAATAGTCAAAGTGTTAGTAACTTCGATCAACCATACCCTTTTTTCCATGACCTCAAAAGATCAATCCTCCTCTTACACGTCCTAGATTCCACAACTGTAATGTGCCTTCCCAATTCGAAAAACAATACAATCTATTTCCCAATAACCAAAATCATGGAAATCGCAATACATGACAAGCCTCTTCTTCCAATCAACCATAGGAAAGTGAATTAGAAAATCTTTCCTCTTCAAAAATTCTAGCCACAAAAACATTGAAAGCCAAATTAGTCAACTTGCATCCCACTAGAACCAGAAACAACAATAAAATTCATCCCAACTCCCTGCTAAACCATTACCCAACCCCATGGGTAATGTATGTGAAATTGAATAGAGATCGGGAATGAAAATTGGAATTCCTCATGATGATTCCTCCAACTCCCCTTTAAATGTTGACCTAGAAAATTAAAAGAAAATGAATCTAAATCCATTCCCTCATTTCCTTTCTTTCCAATTAAGAACCCAATTATATTTCCTCAATCCATTTCAAAGTCAAATATGTCCTTTGAACCCGATCCTAAAATTATCAACATGTTTCGACGTGTTGATGTCAACATACCCCTCTTAGATGCCATAAAACAAATCCCAAAGTATGACATGTTTCTCAAGGAAATTTTCACCCATAAGAGGTATCCTAGGACCTTGAAAATTTACTCCACCCACCATTCTATTCTCATAAAGATCAATGATCCATGGAACTTTATGATTCCATGCCAAATTAGAACTTCCATGTTCAATGATGCAATCATAGACCTAAGAGCCTAACTAATGTGATTCTCAAATGCATCTTTTCCAATAATGGTCTTGGTCCCACACATCCAATGTGTGTTTCATTAAATTGGCCAATCAAATCACTGTATGTCTTGAGGGTATAATCGAGGATGTTCTTGTTCATGTGAATGATCTTATCTTCCTTTTTTATTTATATGTCCATGACATTGAAGGTGAGAAGAACACTTCTCGATCTCCACTAATTCTATGAGGACTATTCTTACTAACAACAAGAACCAAGAATGATGTCCATTCATGCATGTTGTCTAGGGAATTTGGTGACCAACAAGTCAAATTTCACATTTTCCATGCCATGTGATACCCATGTGAGGATCACTCTACATTCATAATCCATTCTACTGAGGAAAATTATTAGAGACAATAGAACACCATTCCATTATGTTCATCATGTTTTAACTTGAGTGGATCTTTTGAAATCACACCATGATTAACCAAGTCATAAATGGTGAAGTTGATGTGGACCTTTCATTCATATACTCTATCAATATATAAGAACATGAAAACTCTCCAGAATCCCACATCAAATCTGATTTCTACTTGTCCACCTTAGACAATATTAAGGAAAATGAATTTGAAGTAACTGAAGTCCCTTTATCTATTCTTGAGTTCTATAACCCATGAATGAATGATGAGATTGATTTGAACCCTCTTCCTAAAAAGATAAAATATGAATTCCTTGTCCATGATCACTCTTATCCTATCATTATCTTTTCTTCACATAGAAAAACCAAGGAGTCCAAACTTGTTCAGGAGTTATAGGAAAACAAAAAGTCCTTAGGTTGGACCCTATATAACATACCAGGAATCAATGCTGCTCTTTTAATTCATTACATCCATGTTGAGAAATTATCCAAACTAATTAGTAAACCACAAAGAAGACTAAATCCTATCATACTTGAGGTAGTTAGAGAAGATATCACCAAGATTCTTCCAGATGATATTATAAGCCCAATTCCTGATAGTGAATGGGTTAGTCCAATTCATGTTTTACCTTATAAGGGAAGGATAATTGTTGTCACAAATGAACATGGGGAGGTACTCACAACTCAAGTGAAGAACAAATGGAAAGTGGGAATTCACTATAGTAAATTAAATGTTGAAACAATAAAAGATCACTACACTCTTCCATTCCTTAATAAAATTATAGATCTTTTAGCTAAAAAGTCACATTATTTCGTTCTTGATGGACACACTAGATACTTTAAAATATAAAATCACACCATAGGAACAAGAAAAAAATACTTTCACTTGCCCCTTTGGAACATATGCATATACAATATTGACTTTTGAACTTTTCAATGCTCCTTCAACATTTCAGAGGTGTATAATGAGTATCATTTTTGAATTCATTGAACACTGCATGAAAGTCTTCATGGTTGAATTCACCATTAGGAGTGATTCATTTGAATCTTTATTGAATTCACAATCTATAGTCCTTTAAAACTGTTTCAAGTGTAACATTGTGTTAAATTTCGTAAAATGTCACTTCATGGTTGAAAATGGGATTTTTTTCTAGGGCACATAGTTTCAAAAGAGGGTGTTGAAGTTGACCTTACCAAAATTGAAGTAATCCAATAACTTCCTGAACCCACTTTTATTCAAGACATCCATTCAATCCTCGATCATACCAGTTTATATTGGTGATTAATACATAACATAAGTAAGATTTCCCACCCACTCACTCAGTTTCTCCAAAATGATGTCACTTTCCATTTTGATGAAGTTTGCAATAGATCCTTTGTGTATGAAAAAATTCTCTTACGTCTGCCTCGATAATCAAACCCCTAAATAGGTCCATACCTATAGAGTTGATGTGAGATTCTTCTTATAGAGCCATTAGGGATGTTCTAGGTCAAAGAAGCCAAAATATTTTTCATGTCATATATTATGCCTCAAAAACATTTAATGAAACTAATTATCACTACACTGTCACTAAAAAGGAACTTTTAGTAGTGGTTTTTTCTATAGATAAATTTCAGACCTATCTATTAGGTGACAATATAATCATCTTCACAGACCATTCCTCAATAACGTTATTAATCAAGAAAATTGAATCTAAACAGAGGAAAACAAGATTGATCCTAATGTTCCAAGATTTAGACCTTCAAATCAATTATTGAAAAAAGAAAATAAAACCATGTGGTTGATCACTTGAGTAGAATTTAATATTAAAATAATTCTAATATAATTGATCCGGAATTTCCAACTGATATCCTCTCATCTCCCACTCCTAAAATACCATGATGTGACCCAATTTTAAATTACATGGTTTCTGGTGTTCTTCATTAATTTTTTTCAAAAAAATAGAAAATGATGTTGAAAAGTGATTCAAAAAACTATTTTTGGGAAGATAATAAACATCATAAAAATAGGGTTGACATGTAAATTAGGAGATTTGTCAATGAAGATGAACAATCCTCCATTATAGAATTTTTTTCACTCACTTCCCAGTGGTGGAAACATTAGACCAAAATGGACATCGTAAAAGGTCCTAGATTCTAGATTCTTCTAGCCTTTACTCTTCAAGGACTCATGTGAGTTCTGTCAGTCATGTCCCACTATCCAAAAGTTTGGCACAATTTCGAAACTAAATGAAACACACCAAAATACTTTAATATTCCATGAGATCTTTGATGTTTGGGGAATTAATTTAATTTGATCATTCACCCCTTCTACTGGATTATAATACATTATTCTTGCGATAAATTATGTTTCTAGGTGGGTAGAGGCTTAACCCATGAGATATGATGATTGAAATACTATTAACGAGTTCATAAAAAACAACATCTTCCTCATATTTGGAACTCCCCATGCCTTGATAAGCGACATATGAACCCAATTTTGAAATATAACCACAAAATCATCTTTTAAAATTAATGGTATTTTATATAAATCTTAAACTACATATCACCCCCAAAACAATGTCATAAATGAACAATCTAATAGATAATTGAAAAAATATCTTTAGAAAATTGTAAAACCCACCAAAAAGATTGGCCTGAAAGACTTGGTGAAGCACTATGGGCTTATTGAACTGCATATAAAAAACACATTGGGATGTCTCCTTTAAGGATAGTTTTTGGTATAGCATGTCATTTTTCTGTTGAAATCCAACATTAGTCTTTTTGGGTTGTTAAAATTGTAATTTTGTTTTTTAAAAATATAGTGAAAATGATTGTTGAAATTTTCCTAACTTGAGGAGCATTGACTAGATTCCTATGATAATTAAATTTTCTATAATGAAAATTCCATGGTACTCCATGAGCAAAAAAATCATGCGAAAGGTATTTCATGAAGGTGAAATGTAAATTCTATTAAATTCGTGATTTAGTCTTCACCCAAGTAAGATTAATTCCCATTAGGAATGTATTTTTATTATTACTATTGTATAACCATTTGGTCCAGTGCATGTCTAAGACACCTCTTAAAAAAGGGCAGTAATGGTTAATGGCCATCAGTTAAAGCATCACAATGAGAGGACATAGAATCCGGGAACAACATTGACTTCCACCGGATCCACAACTTTTACAGTAAACACACCAATAGATGGAGACGATGACCCACAAAATCCAAACCATGGGCACCTCTTTCTGTTTAACTCTCTCTCCCTCTTCATCACTCTAACTCTTTCTTCTTCATCCTATATAATTAATATTTTTACCACTTTCTTCATCAAACCCATTTTTTTAGTCGTTCTCTTTTTATATGGGTGTTTATTATAAGAACACTAAAATAATAAAAAAGCAACTAAAAACTAACAAAAAAGTATAAAAAATAGTCATACTTACATACCATATAGTTTTGAAAGTGTTCCCAACCATTGTAGGGAGTAAAAAGACATGATTTCAAATCAATTTTTTTTAATTTTTATAATGGATTTGGATAAAGAATCTTATATCTAAACCAAAAACTTTTGAATGCTCAGTTTTTGACAGGGAAAATGATTTTCATCAACCGTGAGGAACAACATTATCTTTAATTCTAATGACACCTATGGACATATTTTCAAAATATTTTTTACCCCCATTGTGAGTATTGTGTTTGTGGACCTTTGAGGTGAATTTCCAACATTAGTGTGAATTAATATGATAGAGACATTTTCTAAACCTCACAAGAATCCCAATAGCCAAATAGCCACGTGTTACTTATACATTAATCATTCATTTGAAATCCCACAAGAGAATATGAAAAAACTTTCTATGATATCCATAGTACAATCCCAATACCATGTACCACCCAATTTCTACAATGATTTTTATTGCATAATTTTTTGAAATATAAGTGTGGGAAATGAATATCATTTTGGGTAACCTTTATTGATTTTACCATGTTATCATATGCTTGAGGGAAGGAATCAAATTCAGTGTGGGGGAGAGGTTGTCATTCAGTGGTGTTTGAGAAAGTATATATTTTTATCTTGTTCAATTGTTATTGATAAGTGTTCAAAAAATGATTAAAAACAAATAAAAAAACAAATGAATTGGTTCTGCATTGTGTGGGTAAAAAATCACTCTTCCTCATACTTTTATCTTTTTACAACTATTACAATTATTGTCGCAAATAAATCAAACATGGGTTGGGATATGAGTATGTGATCTATTTCAAGTTCAACATTAGTAAAATTTAAAAAAAGAACACTTACATCATTCGGAGAAGTTTTTTGTTTTGTAAATATTCCATATTTTCATTCCCTTCAAATTTTCTTCCACATTTTTGTATTTGTTCAAAAAATCATGCCCCTGTAAATATGTTTTTTTATTTCTATCCTTGTTTTATTTCAAACATATTGCACATTTCTTTTCAATGCTATTGTTTTACCCCATATTCTACTCTTTTGAATACTTAATTCCTACCATCCCAGAGCCATAGAAAAATACCTTAAATATACATGTTTATTTTTTTTGAAAATTATGATAGGAAATGGAAGTTCAGACCGCTTATAAAATATAGAATTTTCACTTTTTTATGAAAGAGTGATTGTCCATAAATGAATTTTATAATCTTGAGAGGAGTGAGTTTTTAGTGCCCACATTTTCCATTGCTAAATTTGAGCATTAAAAAAGAGTTATTTTTGGAAAAAAATTTCTATAATTTTTTTTGGTGGAATTCAAAATAGATGAGTGAAATAGTCTAAACCTCCCTTGAGTGGGGAAAAAAATTTAATATTTTTTTGTGAGTGAAAATTATTTCGTAATTTTTTTTGTATTTGTTGCAAATAAGGACATGAACAAACCTAAGTTTGGGAGATTTGATGTTATTAATAATTTTATGACTTATTATATACTTCCTATACAGATTTTAAATTAAATTTGTATAATATGTGTAAAATATTAATTTTTAAATATTAAATATAATTTTTGAGCACCATATGAATTCATCCATATTCATTTATGTTTAATTTTTTAATATTTAATCTCACCATTATTATACAAATTTCACGATTCTTGTTTTTTAGGGTTCTTTTTTCAAATAGAAACATTCCATTAGAAATTAATATTTTCCAAATTGTCTATTTTTAGGGTTCTATGGTCCACACAAGAAGACCCAAAGAATTCATGATGTAACTGGACCAGCCATGATGATTGGGTTATTGGGGTAAATCCTGAAACCCAAATTTTATGAAACTCCACCATATGTTCGTTATTATCCAAAGGAATCATGGATTAAAATTTTAAGGTCCCAGTACAAAAACATAGGCCCAAATGATACATTGAATTCCATCCCACCATTCTGGCTGGTAATTAAAATCTAGACACTATTTAGAACGTTGCGCATTATCTAGTAATCAAATAAAGATGGTGTTTTTCATTGTGAATGATATGATATGTGCGGCCAAAATGAGAGAATAAATTATTTCTATTTGATGGAATCTTACTATTCATAAACTTATTCACAATTATCCCTTCTAAAAAGTCTAGATCAAAATGGATATATTAATTTTTTTTGTACAAACTGACAAAACATTGTATCCATAAGTTAAAATGCCACCAAATATTTAGTATAGTTGTCCAACATTATTATATACAACTTTTATGCAGAGGATATCTCATGATTAGTCTATCTAGATGGCCAAATTGGTGATTCAAGTGGAGGGGAATATTTGGAATGAAAACTATCCACCTCCTTCAGCTATAAATACAACCCTCTCTTCTACTTGCATGTGGTTGGAATTTTAGAATAAATGAGGCTTAATTGGTATGACCAAGGCTTTGATAATGGCCTGTGAGGACATTCCGAACTCATGCTTTCACATGATAGACCCTTCCTCCTCACTTTTATTTTATGTTCTTTTCGTTCATTTTCAATTTTAATTTTATAACTATTTTTATTTGTAATTTTGTTTTAGTGCATTTTTATTTCTCCATAATCTCTTATTATAATATAAATTAACTAATTTAATATTAATGTTCTTAAAATATTGAAAATCAATTTTAAAATCATTCTCTTCATTCACTTTCTCATTCAATACAAAATGTGTTTTATTATTCCTCTTCATTGCCCATGTGTGTGTTTGGAACCCCAGTCTTTTCTTATCCCTTTCTTTTTCTTCTCTTATTAATTATTCAAAATAAACATAACAAACCAGATTATTTATCATTTAAATAGATAAGTAAATCTTTCATTATAAGTTAGGTATGTTAAGTTACTGAGTTCTTTTGATCGATTAATATTCATCAAATTAACATTTTTTGTGTTGGACTTAAGATGATATGGTTTCATGATTTGTTTTTTTAACTAGTAGTTTCCATTGATTATTGGAACTATAAATACAATACCATAAACAATTTAGGATTACGATTCGAACCCTAAGATTAGTTAAGTCCTGAATTAAATCCTCAATACTTGGGAATTCCAATCAACTTTAACATGTGCAATTGGAGTTAATTTAATGCAATATAAAGCATGGATTAATTTTTTCAGAATATTCACTACCTAATTATGTACTCATCCCAGTATTTATCAAATTTTTAAATCAATCTTAATAAATGAATCATTTCAATTAATCTATTAAAAAACCCCAATCTAAATACAATAAACTAAAAAATCAACTATTAAAAGGAATCATCTCTATGTATTCAACCCGCGTAATGCTATACACATTAACAGAGCATCGAAATGTTGAATAGTTGATAGGTGATAATTATTTTCTCTTTCATTCACACAAACCGTGCATGTAAATTTTTTGGTGTTTTCTTAATATATATTTTAAAAAATTATTAAAAATTATTTTATAAATTATCATTGATTTATAAATTTCTATTACATCTTTAGAAATCATCCTCTCGTATAATGAATTTTTCGTTTTTAATTCCCAGTGTATTCTTCAATGGATTCCGAATATTGGTTCGGATGATGAACCATTGTAATTTTTTCATTACATAAATAATGTTCATAGAGTTTATTTTAGTGAATTATATATATATATGATGTAAAATAATAATTTTATTGAAGATTATATGAAGCTTTTTGCAAAGAATTTCAAATATCTTTTTTAGGGATCCAGATTCGATATAAATATTTGATTTTTTTAATGAATATATATATATATATATATTTATATATTACCAATAAATAAATATAGAAACATTTTAAATTAATTATTACTCACAACTTTTACCACAAATTATGTTTTCATAATCATTCATGAGAGAAACAATATAGTATCAGTCATATATGTCATAGATCTGACCCAAAAAAGTGCATCTTAGAACAAATAAATGAATAAGAAGATGTTATTTAATTGATATAACACATAATTTATGGGATTTCAATAAAATATAAGTTACTATTAATATTATTGAAATGTTATGTGAAAATCAAACAGAATAATGATTTTTCAAAATATAACACTTACCTTGAAAGGGTGGATCTTCTATTAAGTGAACCCTCTATAATGATGGATTTAGGGCCCATTCATATCACAAGAAGTTTGAAAAATTATTATTTGAATTATTAAAAGAAGATTTTGGTATGGATTCACTAGAAAATTTATAGAATCATGTTCATTGACGCTGGTAGATGATGGTTCATTTTATAAGGGAGCTTGACTGGCTTTTTTACAAAAACTCATTCCTTAATTTATATGAAATGTAATTTATATCGAAGGAGGATCCAGATTAAGAAAATAAAAGAGACAGTCTGTAAAAATCCACAACCAATTTGTTTGATACATTTTTAGATATATTTGGTTCTTTTCCTTTAATATAACTATTTTCCCTTATTTTATCATTAACATGGAAGAATATTTATTCCTTGAGAATAGTATTTCTCATTCAAAAATTATATTTTTACCATGATTGGGAATTTATATTAAAATATAAAAATAATTTAATTTGTTTAAATTTATAAAAGTTATATTTTTTTGATTTATGAATTCATAAATCATTTAAATAATTTTTATTAAAATTAATTATATGTATAAAAATTAATTTATTATTATTCCATATCAACTAATAATCAAAAGATGGATAATAATTTAGTTTATTTTATATATTATCAATACATGTAATTTAAATAGTTGTTTAGTGTTGATTAATTTAATAAAGGTAAAAAAATTTCATATAAAGAAATTCATTAAATGGTCACACTTTTTAATATTAAATATAATTATTTGAATTAATTAAATTTAATTACTTGTTTTATAAACATTCATTTAATTTTACATATTCGTTTTTATTAAAAAACCTTCCTATTTTCATGAAATTAATTCTATAACTGAAATTTATATAAAATGATTAACGTATAAAAATACATATAAAAATATTTTAAAATTAAACATATGATTTATTACTTTATTAATTTCATTTTTATATCACTCTAACATATACATACAAAATATCTTTTACTTATTAACAAATCCTAAGAGTTAAAAAAAGTACTATTGGTGATTTTAAGTATTTATTTATTTAGAATGAATATTCTATTGATTCACAAGATCTAGAACTTATAGTAACCTCAGATTTTCAAAAAAAGCTATGACATCACTTATTATGAATAATAATTACATTATAAAAACACATGCATGAAAACATTAATAGTTTAGTGACATTGTAATCGTGGAACATAAACACTGGTGTATTATTGAGCTATGTTATCTCCCACTATGTTCCACGTGACTAGAACACTTCATTGAAATATCATACATAAAACATTTCATTATTACATGGGGAATAATAACATAATAAAGGGTGATCTCAGATGGTAAATATGGGTAATCAATGGATATATATAATAATTACCTGATCATAAGGGAATGTAAGCATGTTAAAAAAATTTGAAAAAGAATACCTTACATATGAAATATCATAATACTAAATCATGTCATAAATAACAGCAGTTTATAAGACATGAATCATAAGGGAATAAAATAACATGATTTGTGAGAGCATAAACTTAATGTAATACCTTGATTTTGGGGCTTTCATGGAAGCCATGAAAATCAATTCCATATCATCCAAGGAACACTACCAAAGCTATCTGATTTGAATGGGTTCACCTCCAATACCATCATAGGAGTCATGGCTAACTCAGATGACCATCAAGGTGCAAAGATTAAAATACTATACTTGTTTTATTCCCTATTAAATCCATGTCTTATCGAACTAGGGTTTCTCCCCATTATGGTCTTATTTATCTCATGTGATTCAAGATATTACCCAAAGCATTATAGAGAGATATAGGTCCCACACATCACATAATGAAAATCATATTTATGTTTTTTACATTATTATAAGATTTCACCATATCATAATGTATGAATAGAAATTTCAATTATAAAAATTTCTTTATGTCATATCTTATTTAAAATAGACATGTTTCATAATCATTTTATTATAGAATATCGCATGAAAATAAGTTTTATTCATAATAAATTTCTCATGGTAAAACCCATGGAAGAGAAATCGGTTTCATAAATATCATTTCTTCTAAACATATAACATTCTTAGAAATAATATGAAATTAATCCTTAGATAATATCCCCATTAATAAATAGGTAATCTCAATGGATATCATCTTAGATGTAGAATAATTATCAAATATCATTTTGAACATTTCTTAAGGAATATAACCTTTTCACTTTAAAAAATAATTTCTAAAACACAAAATTTTATCAAATAATTTATAATTAAAGATAAACTTGAAAATATATAATGTATTATTCAAATAAATGATGGGTCAAGAAAATTGAAAATTCCATTTAGGATGTAAATGCTAAAAATAAAATACCTTTCATTTTTTTGTAAAATATAAATCGTTATTGTTCAAAAAATTCCCTAAATAATTCTTTTTTATTTTATTTAATTTTCATAATTTGTTAAAAATATATTTTAAATATAATAATATAAAAATAAATTTTTTTCAAAAACATAGTTATAAAACATGGTTTTTTAGGAAAACAATTTTTCCGACGAAGTGGGAAATAAAGTGTGTTTTTCATAAAAATAAATTTGAAATTTTCTTATATACCAAAGATTTTTAAGTTTTACCATTATATTACAATATGATGAATAAAAAAATTAGATTAAAATAAATGATTGTTATATAGAATTATATCCAGATAATTCAATATTGGAGACCTAATCATAAATAATACTTATAATTGATAATAGTATAACCTAATATATTTATAACTATTGTAACATGAAATCATAATCCGCATAAAAAATAACATATCATTCAACAAAAAAACATTATGTTGAATAAATTAATGATATTACATGATAATTTATCTTTATATACTCTTTGTAAAATAATATCGTCACATAACAAAATGTTAATATCAAATAAGGTAAATTATGTGAAAAATCCCTTTACTGAACTCTTGACTTCTATCATACATTTTGAAACCACCTGGAAAATAAATTTAATTTTATTATCAATATATTATAAAACCATATTAATATATATATATGTATGTATGTATGTATGTATGTATCATATAGTATATGATTTACTTATTCTCTTTTATTACTCATTTATTTACAATTCCATGTTAAAGTCATTTTTCACGTAATAACTTCTTTATTTTTCATGTATGTTTTGGCTTGTTATTTTTGATCCGATTATGTCCATAATAGTTTAAAAATACCAATCATTTAAACCATGATATTAATATTATATATATTAATTATATATTTCTTTATATTAATCCCTAAAATTTAGTGGTAAGAAATAAAATACGCCATTCATGGAGACGATAGGTTGTACGCACATATGAACAACGTTTCAATTTTGTTGGATTGAACGAAATAAATATAAAAGATATATATTATAATTATAGAATTATTTTCATGTCATATATTTTATATTTTTTAATTAATCAAATCCTTAAAAACCTTTTGTGTAAATCATGAACGAATCACATCACCTTGAGAGAAAGTATCACACTTTATACACAAGTTATGTAATGATATTCCCCAAAAACATTTATATATGATATTGAAATTAAATAATAATAATAAAAAAGTCATAAATATAATATATAAATAATATATCTATCATTATGACCATCCATAAAATTGTGTCCTGGAAAATGGAATGACATCGGTTCACGAGGTGGTAGTATGATGTACACATAACTGATGATTTCCGAACCCATTTAATAGATATAGAGTAGTTTATATATCATTACATTAATATTAAAACATTATTTATGTGGTATATACTAAATATTTTATATAATCATGTTTATAATAATAGTTTTTGGAGGTGGAGGAAGAAATAAAACAACAAATTCTCATTGATGAAAGTTACATCTTCTTTATGAATCCCCCTTAGGATTGAACTTAATAACTTATTATGATTTCATTATGAAAAAATAAGGCTTCTAGTATTAAATTTTGGATGTTGGGAGGTGATTTGGGTAGGACTTTACTGAAAAAATGTTTAAGGAGTGATGGATAGATGATAGAGTGTGGGATT
Source organism: Viscum album (assembly GCA_963277665.1). Classification (NCBI taxonomy): domain Eukaryota; kingdom Viridiplantae; phylum Streptophyta; class Magnoliopsida; order Santalales; family Viscaceae; genus Viscum; species Viscum album. The sequence continues at coordinate 642,224,964 of OY728125.1, read as the reverse complement.
TCATAAGTAGGGTTAGTGGCACACTTGTAATGTTTTGAAAATATTCAATCATACCCATGTTTTATTAATGAAAAATTCCTAAAAAAATGGGAAATTATTTTTAATATAGGATATAATGTATACTTATATCTATAAATGTTTTTTTAAATTTTATTTGGCCATTTTACCCCTATTTTCATAGTTTAACACTTGGTAAATCATTTTTTACCTAAACCATGATAAATAATATTTACTTTTTTACTATTATTTTTTTGTGAAAATTATAAAACCAATTATTCATGGTAAATTTTTATAATTAAAAATATAGAATAAATTTTTAAAATTTCAAATCATTTAATTATTGAAAATTAATTTTAAATTAATCTTCCAGATATGAAGAGAATATATGGTTTTTAAAGTGAAAGTGATCAAATGTTTTAAAAGATTATATAACCAATTTAAATATGAAATTTATTCCAATGAATTAAATTAAATTAATAGATTTATAATTTAAATAATTATAAATTAAAATTATTTTAATCTATAATTAATAATTCATAATAAATTAAAAAAATTCAGTTTTCAAGAAAAATTCAGTATTTTTCTCTCTTAATTGAAAAATAAAAACATTTAGAAAAATTACAATAAGTAAATGTAATATAATTTAAAAATTATGAATTCAGAAATTATGTTTTTTTATGAAATTAATTTTCCCAAAAATAAAAAAATTTATTTATTATTGTTAAAAATAAGATATAAAAATAATTTTTATTTAGAATATATCATTTTTGAAATAAATAAAAACATTACAAAAATATAAATATTTAATTATCAATGTGATTAATTTATATAAAACCATTGGAATAATTATTTTTAATGTAGTTATTAATATTAATATATATCTTTAACATATAGGTTAAAACTATATCATTTAAATTTATATTTTAATAAAATATGGTGGTTTTGTTAACATTTACATTTTCTAAAAATGTATTCTATACTAGTGTAGTGTGTAGTGAAAGGTTAAATTTGTGATTCATATAAATCAATCATAATTAGGTGTTTCATATAATGTAATCCATTGAGGAAATTTAATTTATTCCATAAACATTTCTTGAAAAATTGAGGTGTTACATTCAATATCCAGTCCCCCTTAAATTGAATTTCTCCATTGAAATTAGTCAATCCAATAGAAAATATTGACGATTATTCTGCCTCAGCATATGCTCAAGTTCCCACACTACTTCAATTAATAGGTGGATTCTCTTCAAAACCATTAATATATTAATCTTCTTGTTTTATATAATTTTCAATTTATGATCCAAAATATCCATCATTTTTACCTCAAAAAAATATATTTCTCCAAATTTATGACCATTGATTTCATTACATGTAAATGGTCAGGTATATACTTCACTAGAGATATAAATCGAACTCATTTTGTTGGAAGCACCAACTAAAATTCTATTAAATTAATACTCTAGAAAAACTTAATTGGAATTATATACATAGGGCTTGGATTAAATTTATGCCTTAATCTGATAACATTATTCAATGGTGAAATTTTTGAAAAACTGTATCATCAACGTCAAGTTATATTTATTATTGATGATAATCTGCATATATTTTCTTCCCACCTAGAGCTACCTTGATGTGTTTTTGAATGGATTTAACCTTTAAAACCATTTCATTATCTATATAATGTTCGAATAACTTTATCTCTCCAACATTATTCTAGCATATTTTTGCTCTATAGTTAATTTTCTAGAGGGATTTATAAGGTCCCATATGAAGGTGTCAGTAAAATCTATTATTGTATGAAAACTCAACAAGAGGAAGGTGTTGATTCCAACCACCCTTGAAATCCAAAGGGCATGATCTCAACATATAATCTAGTGTTCTAATTTTTCATTTAAAATATCCATCTATTTGAGGATGATAAATAGTTCTGAAACTCAAATCCATATTAAGATAATGATATGGAATTCACAAAAAAATTAGGTAAACCACAAATCTTGAACAGAAATAGTGAAATTTCATACTCCATTAAACCATAAAAATTACTTCATGCATATTTAATAATTTTGATCAATATTAAAAACTTCTTATAGAGAGATGATGTATGAGTATATAGCAAGGTTATTGATTAGAAAACATAAAGAATTATTCTCTATAGACATTTTAGAGAGTCCAATGATAAAATACATGGGGACGTTTTCGCATTTCAATTATTTTATAAGAAATAGTTGAATCATCCCTTTAGGATTTTTTATTACCATATTAACTTGTTGACATACCAAGCACCAAGATTCAAACAATGTGATATCTCTCTTTATATCCTTCCACCAGTAGTACTATTTGAAATATCTATACATCATCAAACTTCTAGTATGAATAAGGAATGATGATATTTGATATTCAACTAAGAAATAATTATTCATGTTTTTAATGTATTGAACACATATATGATTCCTGGACCATATCATTCCCTCATAGTGAAGGATAATCCTTGGAACATTTCAAACTAACTTTTTCAGTTATACATCTTCCTTCTTCCTCGCATTATTCATCACTTAAATAGGTGGTTATACATTCAATTGAGAAAGATCTTATTTTTTTACTCTCTTTAGGATTTATAGATTTATCATTTGTAAATAAAATAATATTTAATATTGTGTAATACCAGCCAAAGATAATCTAGCATAATAATTTTGATACAATGCATTGGGTACCATGTTCTCTTCCACAAAATCATAATCTTTAATTAGATCTTAATATATTCTATTGAAAATATTCAAAACCTTCTATGATAATATATCTTTCAATATTTTTTTATCGATATATATATATACCTAAATATTTTCCACGAAGATAATTCCTCAATATTTTTAATGAAAAAAATATCACAGCTAACTCCAAATCATGAGTTGGGTAATTTTCCATTTAAATCTTCACTTTTCATGAGGCAATATAAATAAAAGTTTTTATTGTAATAAAACAATCAAAATTTTCTTGTATTCATCATTATAGATAAAAACTCCCATCTCTTATACATGGGAATGTATGTATAGGTGCACTGAGAATTCATCCATTTAATTCCCTGAATGTTTCCTCAAAATATTTTATCTAATGGAACCTGACCGCCTTCTAAGTAATCATATTCATTGGAATAAATATTCATAATATATTTTCCAAAACCCATCAATATCATCTAGATAATCCAAGAAAACTATGCATCAAAGTCACCATTTTTATCGAGGCCAACATTCAATAGCCTCTGTCATTGATTGATCTATTGATATACCCAATCATAGGAGTGTGTACCCAAAAAGTAAAACCTTTTTTGGGAGAAATTCACAATTTTTAAAATTTTCTTATATTTTCTGCTTCATCATGCTCTTTAGTGGGATTATCTTATTTTATTCGTTATATTTATTTCTATTTGAATAGATAGTTATATATTTTATAAATACTATGAAAAACTAATCAAGAAAATCTCTAAAGAATCTATTCCTCAAATTCATAATGTAATAAGGGTAATTTCTAAGACCAAGTGAAATATTTATATATTCGGTGGCCATACTTTGAATGGAATGATATTATGGATATATTCAACTTCTTTATAATTATTTTATGATATACAAAATGATGGTCAATCTAGGAAAAGTATTGAGATCTGTGAATTTGATTAAAAAATTCATTAATAGGGGGAGATGAAACTTGTTCTTAATTTTGATCTTGTTCAAATCCAAATAATCAATATAAAGTGAAATAGATATGCCATTCTCTTTAACAAAAATAATAGGTTCCCCCCATGGGGAAACACATGACCAAATGAATCCCTTGTCTCGGTTATCTTTGAGTTTATTTATCAATTAATATAACTCAATAAAGTCTATTATATTGAGAGTATTTAAAATTGGTTTGGTACTATGTATGAGTTATATTAACAACTCAACCTCACGTTTTGTTGGATGGGTAGGAAGTTATTTTTGAAATAAATAAACAATTTTCACACTGTAGGCATATCATTGATGTTACATTTCCCCCAACCATATGAGATGAGGACCCTTTTTAATGGAAATGATGACCCTTACAGTGGTTTTAATATCCATCAAATTTTCATACTAATCAACACATAGATATATGATTATAGTTTTTTTGGAATATCATATGTGACATCCCTTTATCAATGTTGGATGTTGGATTTATGAATAAAATCCAATACATTCATAACATGAATTTAAATTCAACAAGAGGAAGAAGAAAATGTTTTTTAAGAAATACATTCCCACAAACATCAACTGAAGAAGAATCATACACTTAAGATAAATTCATCAAACAATTAGGTGTTTTCATTTCTAATTAAGCTTCTAATATTTTGGGTGTAATCTGGATACCATTATAAATTGTTTATATATGACTGAATTAGCGGATATGTAGTCGAGTATTCCATTATGAGTTGAATATTGGATGGTATGTGTACCCTTCACCAAATCGTTATCAAACCCCTTATAAAAAAGTACGATCATGTGAGATTTACCCTATCCATTGGATTGAAATGATAATAACATCGATAATAATTATTAGCCCATCTATTCATGCACTTGTTATTATAATTCCTATTATCCATATACTTCAACCACCAAACTGCGATAGGTTAATAAAATATAACTTTCACACTATTCACATAATTATCTACTTCTTCCAATCAATTATGCAATGAAAAGCTCCATTACCATCTATTCCACAGTTAAAAAATTTACTTGTATTTTTTATGTAATATTATCAATGTTTATGACCATAGTTTAAGAACAAATGAATGCTCATCTTCTTGTCTATATGGTTTTTACATGTTCCACTAAATTCCATATTTATATTCTTATCTAATCCATTATTTTGATATGTAACTCTATCCATAATTTCCAACATGAAAGAACATAGAAAATTATATTAATAGATACTAATGTAGATTATGTATAACACCATTCATATATTTTTGAAGCCACTAAAGAATCAGTCATCCTTAATTTTATGTAAAATGATAATACCTAAATTGTACAACATAAGTATTTTAAAATTTGTATTCAGGGGAAACAAGAGATTCATCATCCTTTTTATTTATCTCAAGGAACTCACTATCCATATCCATGAAGAGAATATAAGGAAATGACATATTGTGGAATATGGTCTTGTACTCATCCCAATACATGTACTAAATTTCACAATATTCCTTATATTCTTGATAAGAGTCCTTTTTTTATTTACTTATCCTTTTAAATAATAGAAATCTATAATGAATTTTTAATGTTCTAAACACTGGAGAACAAATAATATCATTTGAGTGGTATTGTTGAATTTTTTAGAAGATAGTGGATTAGAAGAACTACTGAAAAAAGCTGTATATTTTCTTCTAAAGGTATCAAAAAATATTGGTTCCATCATTTTTTATTTTAAAGTCTATTATGATTCATAGATTATGATTGTTGATTGAAAATAACAATGAAGTTTTTCTTTATATATCCTATAATTCTTAAATTAGGAAGAGTAAAATCATCACATATTATATCACATTCAGTATTAACACGGTTCCCTCAGGTTCTAGACATTGAATAAAACCAATATTTATAGTGTAAGAAACAATAATCATTATTGGGAGCTACATAATCGGGACAAATTACTAATAAGATGTATAAAAAATGAAACAGACATTAAAATACAATATCTTAAATTTATACTAGGTTATTCATGATCATCATCTATTTAAATCATTGCATATGGTTTATAATGATATTTAAAAATTCCAAAGCATATCCATATGTAAATTCAAACTAAGAGGTAAGAAACACCCATTATCATGCACCCATTCCTAATAGATTATAGATAAGTAAAGAAATTTCATGTTTTCCCCTTGATAAAACTATTCCATAGACAAAACCACATTTAGTATCCAATCCAAGATTTATTTTTTGGAATCCACTCCCTCAATCCATAACCAAATTTGTAAAATATTTTCGTATACATCCACTCACCCTTAGACTTATCCTTGGACATGTCCTTGGGGATCTCACTAATGTTTTAATCATCCTAATTTTTATTCGTTATAAAATCTCATCCTTTGATACCAACTATAGATACCTAGTATTTCTAGAATTATATACTACAACATTTATGATGAATATTATTTACATTACAAAAACACATTTTTAATGATTATAATGAATTAGTGCCTTTAGAATCATAACAATATAAACATTGGTCTATAAGTAAGATACATAATCTATCTCTAAAATCTTCATAAATATCATCCTTAAATGACATAACATTAATAAGAAAAGCAATTATAACATTGGAAATGTGAACATAAGATAGAGTGATACATAAAAAACATAATCATAAGGTTATGATGAAATGATCAATAACATTAAAGAAAAATAGCCTACATATCAATGATCATAATCATGAATCAAGGAATAAATATAATGATTTCATAATAAATAAATCATATGGAAATAAAAAAATGACCAATGTGAGTAAAACATTGGAATTAGACATGGAATTTTTGGCATACGCCTATGTAAAGAACACCATTTCCATTTTAACCAACGCTCCCTATCAAGGATGTCATAGTGGAACATTTCCAATCCCCAATAAAACATACTATTCAATGTTTAGTCCCAATACCATCATTGTTTACAAAATCCCTTACTAAACTGGGTTCACATACCTTTACTTCCTAATTTTTTGAAATAAGTTAACTCCCTATTCTATTCCCTACTATCTCATGAGATATAAATCTTTACTAATTGGATAGAGTTAAATGTCCCAACCATCACATAATAAAATCTATATTTATATATTCTATAGAATCATGGAACTTCAATATATCATAACCCATGAATTGAAATGGGTATCATTAAAATATAATCATTTCATAATCTATGGGAATGGTGAAGATATCATGACTATTTCTTCATATAATAACCTAGGATTATAAGAAGGTTTTATAAGCATATCCTCAACTTAGAACTCATGGAATGGAAACAGATTTCATAACCATCATGCTACAAAAAAATAAACCATTTAAATAAATAATATGAATGGTATCCTTTTATCAGATCCCCACTAAGGCATATGTAACACCATCATTGAGATATAATATAGAAAATAATTTTGAAAGACCATATAAAAACATTATTCAAAAAAATATGATTTATCATTTGAATTTTTTTTCTAAAACATAAATATTATTCGAAAATATTTTTATATGAAAAATTACATGAAAACATATAATTTAATCATTAATGAAATTATTTTTTATAGAATGATAAAATATGGTTCATTTCATAACTATAATAATGATTAATTCTTTCACATTTTTGGTAAAATAGAAATAAGAAATGATTGGAAAGACACATGAGGATTCCAATCAAAAAAATCTAAATAGTCTGAAATGGTTTAAAATTTCAAAAAAAAAATAATATAGTAGTTAAAAAATGAAATAATTTCTAGGAAAAAAAATTGGAAGAATACAATTTCATACCACAAAAGGAATTCTTTTCATATTTTGTTGAAAACATTTTCTTTGTAATTTCATGTTCCATAGTGTGGAGGAACAGTTACATTACCTGAATATATCTTTTTGATCCATAGAAGATGAAAATTCAAGATAATTATTTAGCTTATGATCATGATATTTCACCATTATATACATAATCATAAATAATCCTAATAAATTGGGATATTGTAACATAAACTCCATACCACATTGGTAAAATTGAATTATAAGTTCCACAAAGGAATAACAAAAATTGAAAAACAATATTAATTAATATGAAAAATTGATGTTATTTCATGTAAATGGGTCTCTATATACACCTAATGAATAAATATAGGTTCATAACATAACTTATTTCTCATAGAAAGAAAATATAGAAAAAACCCCTTAACATAAGTCTAGAATTTTACTTTACTTTTTTATCCCTCTTCTATCATAAAAATATGATTATTATAAATCTATTATATAAAATTATTAATTAATATATATATCATAAAATATATTACTTATTTATTCCCTATTATTACAAAGTTATTAATAATTCCTTTAAAGTCACATTTTAGGCAGTTACTCCTTTGTTTTTATTATCTATTTTGACATGTTTTTTTACTCTTACATAGATCATGTATTGATCATATATAGTATATAAAAATGATATATAAATAACATATATAGATTAAATATATATTAATAGTAATCCATAATATTTAATAGTTGAAATGAAATACACCATTCTTGGAGATTGTAGGTTGTACATACAAATCAATACTATTTCAATTTTCTTGGTGGATTGAAAGAATGAAAAATAGATAATATTAATTTTCATTACAGAATATTTTTTGATTAAATTTATGTCTTTTAATATTCTTAATACTATATTTCATGACTTCATTGATGAGAATGAAAGATCCACATTGGTTGGGGAGGTTGTAGTTTGTCGTACACATGAGTGACGTTACTATATTCCCACAAAATGAAGAGTATGATGGTGTATGTGATATAGTATTTATAAAATAATAATAAATTAATAAATATGATATATAAATAACCAATATATCATTATGACTATCCTTTATAGGTGGAAATTGAAACAATAATGGCATCAATTTACAAGGTGATTTTCCACAATTCAAAAGAATTACGATTTTGTAAATTTTTTTATAAAAGGAGTGATGACTGTAAATCATTAGATTTGCCTAAAACAATATCTCTATATGGGATATATTGATATTACTATGTAATAAATGTACAATAATAATTGATATATTTTTAAAAGTATTATAAAAAAAGGCTTGTTGATGAATGTTACATCATCATTCATTATCCCCCTTAGTTTTGCACATACATCCTTCCTAGGACCAGATTATATCCAAAATTATTTTTCTAATCTGAGTGGAATAATTTTTTTAAGTCATTTGGGAAGTTATTTCCTAGCTCCAAAATTTTTTAATGTGTGATTACTAGAGTGGATGTGGTGACTTTTTATACGTAGGGTGTGTGGAAAACATGTAATGTTTTAAAATTATTCAGTCATTACAACATTTATATCATGAAAAAACCTCCAAAAGAGGAAATTATATAATATAAAATAGATAAGGTCAATATATAGCTATAAATTTGGGTTTTTTAATGCTGTAAATCCAGTATTACCCTTCTATTATTTCTATATCACTCATTAAATCTACATTTACCAAAAACACAGTAAATAATTATTACTATTGTTACTATTAATTTCAGTTAAACAATATTATAGTTTTATTATGAAATATAAACTCCTCAGATTATTAATATGAAATAAATAATTAGAAACTACATAGAATTATCTGCCCCAAATAGTTTAAAAATAATCACACAAATGTGATGATAAAGCTGTTTTTAATGAAAAAATGATCAGTAGATTACAAAGATATTATATCCAATTTCAAATGAAATTTTTTTAAACCATATAAATTATATTGATATATTTATGTTTTAACTAATAATACTTTTAATCCAATAAAATATTTGATATAACTATAAAAATATATTAAATGAAAAGGTAGTTGTCATTTTAAATTGTGTTCCCTCACCATTCATTAGAAAATGAATTTTTTAGAAAAATACATAAAATCCACCAAAAGATAATTTTGAAATTATGAATTAAAAAAATGTTTTTTAATTTATAAAATTAATTTTTTTCAATGTTATTTTTTTATTATTCATATATAGGAATATTTTTTTAGAGAGTAGTATTTTTGAAACATATAATGAATTTTCTGAAAATTATATATTTTATTATCATTATAATTTTCTTATATGATATTATATTACATCATATTAAAATTTTATTTATCAGAACACATATCACTACATATAATGGAAAGTTTATCTTGATGTTGTTTAAATAAATATATTAGTTAAATATCATGGTTTTGATAAAACTCAATTTTGTTTGTAGTGAATGCTAAGCTAATATTTCATGTATAGAAATATTGACATGGAAGTGCACATAATTAATGAATAACTTGGTGTTTTTTATAATTAAATCAATTAGCTAACATAAAATTAATCCAAAAAAATTATGAAACCATAGGGTGTTACAGAACATATCCCGCAGAATTTTCATCTCAAACAAAACTTGTAGATGTTTATCAGGTGATTTTCCAATATAAAGCTTTTTTGATTATAATCATTCATAGAATTAATCAAATGAAGTGAATGATAATTAATACTAATACATGATTCCGTTTCTTCCCCTTTTATATGTCATTTTTAAATTTTTTTTACCCATATTTAAACCAATTTAGTGAACTTATTAAAATGATCACTTTTTAAATGAGTATCAAATAATAGTTCTAAAAACTATTAATTAATATAACCAATAATGTTTTTCCAAATTATAGAATATAAACAACAAATACATATCGTCAAAAATTATATATATATAAGGGTAAATTACTTTCATTTATATAACCTAACACTCATAATTAAACTATTAATCTCAATACCATATTTATTTTATAATATTTTAATCATTTTTGAAAATATTTTGTAATCATTCAACAATTAAAATTGGTGGAATGAGACACATGGAATATCATGGGGATGTATATTTTAATATTGTTTCATTTCTATTTATTGATGGTTTTATTACTTTTGTAATTTTTTATTTTAGTTTATATATATATATATATTAAGGTATTAATTTTTTTTAATTATATATATTAATAAATTAAGTTATTATCTTTTTTATTTTGTAGATTCATGTAAGATATATTATATTATGTATTAGAGATAATTCCATACTATGAATATGGGGTGACACAAATCACTTTCATTGAAAAAATTAAATTGAAATCCACCCCTTAATGTTTCTCAGATAACCATAAACTTAGATATAAACTATTCAACCACAAAGATTGTTTAAATCTATAGTCCTCCATTTATGTATTTCTGGATGACCATGAACATCATTATAACCCACACACTATATTAGATTGGTAAAACTCTTATGTACCACATACATCCTCTTGGTTGACTAAAAACCCATTGTAACCCATTTACCTTCCATAAAAACACAAAATAGTGTAATACCCATACAAATTTTACTCCCTACAAAAAACTCTACCATACCTTATATTCCTACATATATTGAAGAAAACATCCACATACCTGTTATGTTTTCCTAAAATACCTCAAACACCAAAAAAACCCTTTCACATTTGTTTGGATGAAAAAACTATATTGTATATTGATTGTCAATCATGTTGAACCTAAAATCTATAATTACACATGAAATTCATTTGATTTCATAGAAATATTGGGTTGTCACCTGTTATATGGTCATCATTCGTAGTAAAATAGATGTAATATAGTTCATGGTTCCATGAACCATCACCTTTTCTTCCCCCTTGTTGGAATATATGACCCATATAATTAATAACCATGACACAATTATTGATGATAATATATTGAGATATAAAAAATGATCAGCATAGAAAATTTGAGGGAAAAGGTAAATAGATAGAATAAATTTAGATAAAAATTGAGACAAGAAAGGAAATATATTACAGAAAATTCATTAGTAAAAGAATTCTACAGCAAAACTTCAGTTTTTTAGATAACTATATAATATTGAATAAAACACAAAATAACTTTCATGGTGCCGAACTAAAGACATCCAACAAATATTTCATTATACCAAAGATAATCCACCTTTTATTAAATGATACGTATAATATGAACTATAATATGGGCACAAGATAATTTTTTTATTTAAACATGCCACAAATACATCAATGTTTGTTGATCCCTTTTATATAAAGTAACATTAATTATTATTGGGAGATATATATCATTATGATTTATTACATATGTATAATAGTATCAAAATTGACAATGAGATCATTTATGGGATTATTTGACCTCCAATTATCTCAATTTCATCACATATAATCATACACCAAAAAAATTCATCTATCCATTATAGTAATAAGAAGGATTAGAATCATGGGATAAAAACATTCAAATACAAATGAAAAACCTAGTTTAAAAAATTACTTATAAAAGAGTCTCAGATACTATACATCATTATAAGTGATTCCACATTGATCGAACACTTGATTTTAATTTCAAACAAAATAAAAATATTTCTTTGACTAGAGGATTTCATTGAATTTCATCTCATAACTAATTTGAGGAAAACTTCTTGGTCACATTTGTCCTAGTAATCGTTAACCACCATGTTTTAATAAAATTCATTTATGTTTCCATCACTGTGATAACAATATTTTTTCCAAGAACCAAAATACCCTTTCCCCAGCACACTACCCTCTTAAATATAGTGTCAATAGACCTGTTAAGGGGTATATACTTTGGAGATATGTTAATCAAAATATTCACAGAATATCATGGGAACCAATGGGAGATGAGGTAAATTATTATATCACCAACTTAATTAGTGACCATGGTGATGGGAGATTTACCATTACATTCAGAACCTTTAGGATTATTTGTCTCATGAGAGGCAGTACATTCCTCTCATGCATGGAAATAGTTGATCAATACTAAACAATTATCAAACCTAAAGCATAATAGTTTCCCATGAGTGGTTAATACCATCATGGTAATTTCCATAGTCACACATGTTTCATACTCCATAGGTTATGAAAAACACTAATGTCCTTTTCAATAAAGCATATTCACCCAAGAGTATCTCCCACCTGGTAGAATCCAACACTATAATTTAGAAGGAGGTTTCGTCTATAGCTATAATAAAACTAGAGATGTTTTTAATTTAATTTATATGTATAATAGAACATTTTTTATTTTTATATTATTTCATAGTGTATATGAGACATCCTGAAATGTTTTGACACCACCACTAACTATAAAATTCCTCATGAGTGTTGAAAAATCAAAAAATGACCCTAAATGTGATTTTGAAGTCAACAAATACTTTATTATTATTTATGATGATAAAATAAAACACCGAAGATTTTCTTATAATGGTAGAATATTTGAACCAAAAAATTATTATCCATACTATTTACATCATATAACATAGTTTTCCATTCCATGTTAATGAATATATGCAACAAAAATTACCTCCACATTATAACAATAAAGACCAATGGTTTCATATATAGATATTTTGGATTTTATCCTCATTCTTTATACATCAAAAAGAATAAATATCAGTCCAATAATAATTCTTAAACATGCCACAATGTAGTCCCCTTGGGTAGCATAATAAGGAACTATAGAAGTCCCCCCATGAGCATAGATATGATTGATATGAATTTTTCTATCATACAAAAAAATAATTTAGGATTTTCCCATTGTAAAAATAGAATCCATTTGTATGTCCTCACAAAGAGACATATATAAAATAACACATAATTCTTCCCCATATGGATGAATACACACAACATGGTTCTCCTACCCATTATTAAAAAAGTAAAAATTATATATTTCCTTCCAATGATTTCAAAATATTAATATATTGATATTATTAATATTATATTTGATACATGTAATCTACAGATCATCCCCACTATAGTATAATTAGAGTATTCGATGTTTCCCCTTATTACTCATTAAAATATTAAACATAGTTCAAATTCATTATAAAAAATACATACTAGATGTAGAGAATCCAAATTTTGTTATAATAAGGTACCATAATGTTCATCCCCATGATGATTATGAAAAGGCCATGAAGATGGAATCATATATAAATGTGAAATCTAATTCCCTATTTCATTAGGATAATCATATAGAATTAAGATTTTCTTTCCATTGTAGAGACACACTATAAATAAATTTTTACGTTCTAAGTGTCACATTGAACACATGATATCTTATTACGGTCTTCACCTGCCTACCATTTCATAAATCGTGAACATTATTTTATTTTAATTAAGGTTTATCAATAAAATAAGCTCAGTATAATAACATAATAGATGATATCGTGGAAATTTAAAACTAATCAATAACCAATTGTTATAAACATCTTGAAAATGGTATTAGTATTGAGACCACATTCTATGAAATTCAAATATTTTGTGATAAAAAATATTTAATTAGAATTCATCTAATTGTTTATTAATTTGTTTTAAATTTAATTAAAATAGGTGTGAATTACTTACAAGTATTAAGGTTATATATTCAATAAATCATTTTGGTCCTTACTAATGATGAATTTGTTTTTTCACTATTTAAAATACTATGTTTTCCAAGAAAAATATAACATCCACTAAAAATACATCAGCTCACATGAGCGTTTAACAACTTGATAATGATTGTAATGATCATATATTAAAATAATATATATTAAAACATATTTCTATAACAATAAAATTGGATTCATATTTAAATATAGTATATAATTAATTAATCTCCCATCATCCATTTTAAAATATGTCATATGAGGAAAACGATTTTGAATATATTTTAGTACATGGTTTATTAATTTAAACAATAATAAAAATAATATATTGTTCCATGTTATGTGGCCTTACTATTCATTTCAAAATATAGATATCGTATTTGATTAAATATATAAGAACAATTTTTTTTTAAAAGGATACGTTTCAGTTTGATTTGATGACAACTTGATTTATTAATGAAACATAAGAATATAAATTCAATGGGGTGAAAATAATAAAAGAAAATATATCCAATCTTTACAAGTTCTAATATATTATTATTATGTATATCAATCCAAAAAAATAGTAAGAGCCTATTAGAGATAGGTAATATTCCTTTTTTATCACCCAGATATTAGATTCATTCAGAAATTCATGTTTATAGAATTGTTATAAATTTAGATGAATGAAAATATAACAAATAATTTTCTATGTTATAATATCATAAAATATGTTAAATATCATTAAAAGATCCATATACATGAAAGATGCAATATTTTTTAATTACTATCTTAGAAAAGTGATATTGAATCGTACTAATAGTCCATTTTATAAAAACATAAATATAAATCATCATGTTTCATTAAATTTAGAATAAATTTTAACCAAATATCAATATTTTGATAAAGAAATCATGACCTTAAACTAAATTTAAAACACCACAACACATGCCTATTTTTGATATTGGGTGGCCTAAAAAGATTTCATTTTTTTACTTGTTTTTATAGAAACCATTTAAAGGATTTTGGAATAGAATGAATATTCCAAAATCAAAATTTTCACAATTACGAGATGGAAAACTTTTATATTATTAGAAAAGTTAACATATAATTTCTAGTAGGATGAATCTTAGGGGAAATTGGAATTACTTATTTATCTTCATTTAATTTTACATTGAGATTAATGTAATGGAAAAATGATATCACCCAAGGTAACTGAGCACATCATTTTTCTTCAAAATTTAATTAATTTTGTCTTAAAAAAATATGTCTTATAACAAAAAATTTATTTTTTAAATTATGGTAAACCAATTAACATTGATATTGGGGATGTGATTGTTGATGTGTCTAATATTGAATAATATTTTGGAAATGTCTATTATAACTGATTCTCTTAATAGGGGATGGGCTATATGATTATTCATATTTTAAATGTTGTGTACACCCTTAATAAAAATATAAATAAGTTACTTATAACCACATTGAACAATATAAATTTCATGGATTTGTTTTTGAAGTGGTATATAATATATCACTCACCTCTATAAAATTGAACACATCATACCACATAATGGGAAAACCTTTTCAATTATTTTATTTCTATGAATGGTAAATCCATTCTCAGGGGGATCTATTTTATATGAAAATTCATTTTTTAAATTATGTTGGGGTCCCATTATGTAATTCCCATGGGGACACTTATTTGGTGTCCAAATTGTTTTCCAAGATTAAATACTAACTAAATATATTTGACCCAACTTAACCCCATTATTAGAATATGGGTTTTCCTATGAATTTCAACATCGCTAAATCAATACCATGCTTACAAAAAATTAAAGATTATATAATGTCGAACAACAGCATGAAAAATAAAATGGTTATGTTTTTCCCACATTAAGATAGTTCAAGTGTATTTTAGTAATTTTTAACTGAGTACTCATCTGATACAAAAATGGCCAATGTAATCACATAACCACTTAATGAAATAGATTTTTCATGTGGAAGATGATTTCTCCAATGGAGTAACTTATTATACATCTTATACATGTTGTATTTTCAATTCCATACCCACTTGATAATAAGTTTCATTTTTCATAAAAAAAATAGGGTATGCCTCCCATCCTAGGATATTAACATAAGAATTTCATTATACCATAACATTACATGGTTACCATAGTGTATGTAGAACCGACTCTCTATTTATATCTATATTCTATTAATATAGTAGAAATTTGGGAAAGTAATTTTTAACTACCCAATAATAATATAGAAAATTAAAATATTTCCAAAAAACATTGAGAAAAAACCAAAATTTTAAACAATCTTATTAAGAGCCCTCAGGTCTATGGAATCACATCTATAAGTAAAAAAACATATAATCAGTAAATAAAAATTGAATTGTAGTCCTTATCATATGATCATTAACTAAAATTCCATTTTTCATTTCTCGGAACATTAAAAGTAATGACAATACACAATCTGTCACGAACATAATTTGTATAAAACATTGTTAACACATAACCATATAATGTATTCCCACCTTCCTACTACAGATAAATTACTCTATATAGTATTAAAATGGACATAGAGTTAAGAATTAAGAATAAATATTATGGATTAATTTCATATACTATTCTCTTGAAATTAAACATTATGTTATTCCTTTCAACAATACTAAAATTTGTTGCATCATATTGTAGAATTTAGCTTTTTTCCTCAGTATATAAATATATTTAAACTATAACACCAAAAAAATTAATTCCAATGAGTAGAGAAATGTTGAAACCCCTATATAGCTAAAACAATAGACCCACAAAACTTATCTCGCCCTCTAATACCTTCTTTTATCCTTGATGATGAATGTTGTCAATGTAACTAATCAGACTTCTTAAATGGTAAAATAATAAATAATAGCTTATATGTCTTCATCAATGACCATAAACATTCTCATGATCCATTTTTCATCAAGGATTTTATGGAACTCTAATGTACAACTTAATTACCCATAAGAATCTTAAATTAATATATCATCCATTTACTTTTCTAGACAACACAAAACATCAACATAATTATTTTCCCTTATTTGGGTAATATAATTATTAGAAGACCACATTCCCATTATTTAATGTCACAAAACTATATAGAAATAATAATTCACCCTAGGTTATATTAAAATTAATATAACCTATTAAATATCATGGAAGTTATAAAAGTAATTAAAACATTTATGCCTTTCTTAATTACCATGAACTCTGATGTTATTTCCATTTTCATAAAATACTACATTGTATCAACAATGTATTTTCGGATTACCTAAAAAACATATGTAACTAATCAATTTACTAAGACCTTATAACACTATTGTGTACCTATTAATTATTTTATAATGGCCCTAAACACCGACATAATAGAATTATATTTAAATATGAAACAAAATTCTAGTTCCCCCCAACAAAATTCATAGATTCTCTTAACCCAAACAATAAACACTATATTTTCAGGGATAGAATTGAAAACCAGAGTTCAAACCTCAACAATTAAAAACATAGAATAATAACTCTTTATCATTAAATATTCACGAGAAAACACATCTTCCAAACATGAAATTATCCATTTTATTTTATTTTTCTACATATAAATTAGTTTCAACTAAACTCTTTCATAATAGGTAATTTATATTTTTGTTATGATAGAATTTATGAGGATGTATTAAATTTTTAATAGAGTAACATATTAGATAAGAAGCTTCTTTATGGGGATATAGTAAACCTCCCATCCTCTTGGACTAATCATATATATCTTAATGCACCTCAATATCCCCTAGTATTTAAAAGAATAAAACTAATCAATGATGTTGGATATAACCACAAAAATAATATCATCTCATGTTTTGTTTCTTGATTATATCCTTCCATATTTTTTACTATTTCATATTATAATAATAAAATTTATTTTCATGTGGTTGATTATATTAAATTGATGAAATTTCTACATTAGGGTGTAATTTGGAATGAAATATTTTAATGGCAATATAAACATAACTCAGAAAGTGATCTTGTGTATATATTAGTGATAATTCTTTAATTTTTGTCAATATTTAATATCTTTTATTAATTTAGAATTTTATATTAATTCCTTCATTTCTAATTAATTTCATTAATTTATTATTAATTATATATATATTTTTATATATTTTAGTATTTTATGTGGGATTGTTAGGATTTGAAAACCTAACATGATATACCATTTTATCACGGAAAATTATTTCATTATCATGTATTTGATTGAATTGTTACACCAAAGGAAGTCTAAAATTTTAAAAAACACATTATAATTTCTTAATACAATGTATACAAATTGACTAAAAATGAATGTCTTGTTATTTTAAAATTTAATATGTTTTTTAGCCAAGCTAGGTAATCATAGTTATAAGCATAAAATAATTCTTACAACTGATCATTGTATAAAATAGATTACTACGCTTGATGTATAGTACCATTCATATAAAATTAAATGAGGTTATAACCAAAATTGATATCATATCTTCTCTTATCAACATCATTTACAAATTCTATGTTCTTCCAATTGAGGGCCCCTAGAGACATTTTATAGTGTGTCATATCTACAAATTTTATAATTTATTAATCCCAGAAAATACCATGTATATTTTTTATTAAATCTACATTAAATGATTTTCACGTTATTTATAGATATTTTAATAATGTTTTCCATAAAATAATAATATGTTTTTTCTATTTCTATTTAAAATTTTATAACAAATATATGACTCTTGAACTAATAATCCATGAATCTTGCATATTTGATGTTTCTATTCTTGAAAATGTAATGAGCCTTATGATTAATGTTTTACCATTATCAAATACAATTTATATTATATAATGGATTAAATTATAATTTAACAATTTATTTGACTCTAATAGAAATAAATTAACCCTTATGTAAATATATTTTTACTTATGAAAATCATGTTACTCATATGAAAATTGTTTATCACATATTTAAATCATTTTACTTTAATAGAAATCATTATACTCTTATTATAATTAGTTTACTCTAATGGAATCGTGAGTAATCCTAAAAAAATTTTACTCTTATGATATCAAATGACACATAGAAAATTTTTAAATTATTTGATAATCAATGATAATTATGATTTTAAGGACTCTTATGATAGGAAACAAAATTTGATAAAGGAACTAGAACATATGATGTATGAAAATGATTCTAAAAAAATTAAAATATTTTAATATCAAATATTTTTTATAATTTTTTAGTTCATTATTTATAATATTATAATACATGTTTATCTATATTATTATCCTAGAAGATATTTTACGCAGTATAGACCCTATTTAAAATATAATATTTGATTTTATAAATTTCCTCTATTTCTCATGTGATTGGATTGTTACATACTTTAATGTACACTTATACGTTATATTTAAAACCTTTTTTATTGTTGGATATTGTAAATAAAATTTCTATTATAAATTTAAAAATAATAATCTTTATATATGAGTGGTTGGATATATTAGAATTGAAAACAAAATATAGGTGCACAAATTTTATAATAAATTCGAATTTTGATTATTATTATTTGTTACAATCAAGTTGTTTCTATTCATCATTGGAAAAAACATAAGTCATAATCTAAATTATTTATTTAATGATTTTACTATATTAAAATATATCATTACAGAGTTTCACATGGAGTATATACATATTTTTTAGAGTATATTTCTTTATTTACTATTTTCTTATGTCTACAAACATACAGTATAAAATGAAAAACCATTTTTTATTCTATTATGTAATATAAAAAAGTTATAACTCATTGTATTGGGTGTTAATGATAATATTATAAATTATTCACCTAGAGTAATATCCTATGAAAATATCATAGTAATTTTTGAAATAAGTAATTATTATTTTCACAGTATTATATAATCCCTAACTAAATCAACAAAATAAAATAAAAACGTGATATTTTTTGTTAGTATTGATGACTATGGTAGGTTCATGAGGCACAAAAAAACTATAAAAACATAGTTTTTAATTATATTTAATTATATTTACTTTAGTATTCCTAAATGATTAAATAAAATTATAGAAATAAATAACTGAGAATATATATATTTCAAATTGTCAAGAAATAAAAAACAAAAGCGACTCTCCAAATAATTGAGTTACATGGGAATACTAATGTGAAAACACATGGTATCAATGATAATCATTGATTTATATATATTTATTAATTAATGATTAGTTTTTTATCTTTATTTTTCAAATGGGCTGATTTTTGAGAAGGATTGTTTATTGTAAGACCACCCGAAATTAATAGAGTGAATATATGTAGGCAATAAATGTTTTTTAATATTTGGTATTATGAAGTAAAAAACACAATATATACCCTTAGAGTTAGGGGTTATTGGGGTATTCTAGACAAAACAAATTTTAACAAATTTCTATAAATATATCAATTTATCTATATTGATTTTTATGAATTAACCTTGAGGGTTGCTTGCTATAATATATATCATAATAA
This sequence comes from Viscum album, assembly GCA_963277665.1. Classification (NCBI taxonomy): domain Eukaryota; kingdom Viridiplantae; phylum Streptophyta; class Magnoliopsida; order Santalales; family Viscaceae; genus Viscum; species Viscum album. Next base: position 642,204,234 of record OY728125.1, on the reverse strand, counting down.
TGGACTAATTCAACCACTGGACCAGACAGTTGTTATCACATATTGATAATGAATCCTTTTAACAAAGTTTGGTATGATTTTATACTGTAAATAGAGAGAAAATAATTTATTTTGATCACTGTCACTATTCCATGTCCATGGAGGACTCATTAGTGGTTTTTGGTTCACAAAATCCCTATAAATCCAACTGCATGTTATATGGGTCACTCTCCATAAAATGGGTATATGGTAGGAATATCTATGTTAAATCGTGATACTTTATAGGATTTAGTGTTAAATCATTTATTTTTAATGTTAACTCCCTTGAACATTCCTTAAAATTATCACTAGTAGTGGAAAGGATTAACTTCCACCTAATTATAAACATTTTTCTTCTATCAAAATTCATTTTCATAGTTTTCATCATTGAGTATAAATGGATTCTATGTAGACTGCTTACATGGAACCTTCTTCAAGATCTATATATATACCCTCATAGATCCATATTTGTATTTTATAGTGAAGATGGAATTCTTATTCAATTTTTATAATTAATAGTAATATCCTCATCCTCTATGGAAAATTATTGAGTTGATGTAAACATCTTATTTTTCCTTCTCCCCCCTCTGTTGGAATACATCCTTCAGATATATGTTTGGATATGAAATATGTTATCGGGGCTCTGTCTATATATCTCATTTAACATACATTCAATAGATAACCTCTTCATAAAAGAGGGAAGTCAAATTATTAAATATTTGGTCACCTTTAACCATCATTATGGGTTTTAAAAACAACCCATAACCCATTAAATCATCCTTCGGGGTAAAACAACCCATAACCCCCACAAATCAACCTTCTTGTTATCCTCTAATTCAATTCAACATGGATTATTTAAGGAAAATAATTCACCTTAATATGGGGAATTAAATATCCATTTAATTCCATTATTTTAATGTTGAAAACTCTATTACATGATGAAATAGTATTGTGTTACAGGTAACCCCCATGATGTATAAAGAATTTATGATATGTTCAAGCATCATTCAAGTGATTTATCCTAGAATATCATTTCACCCATCCACACACCCTTCTTCATAGTGTGGTGAAATTTTTTATCTATTATTCCAAAAAAATATAGATTACTAAGTCATGGTCAAGTGGAATCAGACATTTTGTATTTCAACTAAACCATTTTAAAACATTCACCAGTATACAACATAATTCCCATAATTCTATTCCCAGTGTTTCATAGGGATCCTATATATCCACCACTGCTTTTTATACAACATGGTATATCTACTGTTATCCACATTGAGTAAAAGTATTAAATAAAGCATAACCTATAACCCATGACATTCTCCCTATCCATATTAGCATTGTTCAATCTGAAAAGGTGAATTGGATTTCCCCCACCATGACCACTATAATGTTTTCCATATCTATTTTCACTTTTTGATAAACTTATTCTTCATTAAGGCCTATGCTATGGGAATATACGAACATGGATACATTGTTCCATCATAAAGCATGTCCACCATTGTGGTTTGGTATTATTTAGTGGATCATTTTTTACTCTTCTACAATTCCCATCTATTCACTTTGATTCATTATTTCCTCACGACATCCATTATCTTCCTTTGTATGGATGTTGTATTTAGAAATACAATATTTTATAATTCATTAAAACAATATAATAATAAATAAATCATAATCATTACTAAAAAACAACCTATGATAACAACTTCTTTTCAAGGATCATCTTTTCAAGAAATAATTCATTTATTATCAAAAAAACAACTCAATGTTTTGGGATTCCGAAAAAAATACCCCATTTATATTTTTATTGAAATATTAAACATTTAACCCATTACTAGAAAACTAATTCAAATGGATATTATTCCTTATTAAAAATTTTCTACATTACATTTTACATCGTACTATCCCATATTCAATCTTTTGATCTCCTACCATCTTCGAAATTTTCTCCCCATTATGTGTGGGAAAAACACTATGAATGCTAAAATACCATTAGTTGTAAGCATCCAATAGGGATTCTATGGCGTTATTTCACAACATAATGATACATTCATTATGCAATAAATATTCAAATTAAATTATCTTTACAGATTCATTGAGAGAAATTACCACATGGAACCACATATAAAAGCGAATTATATTTGACTAATGAGTCTAATCATAATATAAGAATTAAGGGCCTTATTGCAAAAGATAATTTCTATCCATGAAACACATGAATACCATTTAATAAATTATTATATTATTTTAATTTTCATCATTCAGAAGGAAACTTCCCTTTGTCATCACCCTTTCACCCTCAAATATATTTTAGATAAAATTAAAGTTAATTTTTTGTACTCATTAAACATGATAAAGAAAATTTTACTTCAGATTAAAATTTTGAATAGATAAATCCAATATTAAACTATGATTCTATGTTTTTTAAATAATTCAATAAATTATTATCATTCATAATATCCTTTATTGTTCATCTCAAATCCTCATATGTGTATGGCTATTGAATACAATTCACCTTGATCAATTTTTTGGAAAAACATTTTAGAAAACTCTAATATATCGAATTATTTTCTATGAATTAAAATATATAATATAATAATAAAAACAATAATTGTTCTTTGATAATATCACATATCTGAATTTTATTTTTGGGACTTCTACTATTTCCCATTTAGTTTTCTTGATGTTTCTCGAAACCACTCAAATTAATAGTTAAATAAGAGATTTTGATTTCAATATTAATAATTTTTTATTATCTAAGAAAATCACTCCATTCAATGTATCTCCCCATTATTTATTATCATATTCATAAATATTAAAAAAAATATTAGGATATGTTTTCAAATAGTTCCATTTTTTATGATATGGGGGTAGAAAACCATGAACCACAATAAAACTGCACTATTTTCTATTACCATGTTTAAAATTTGGATAAGGAATTCAATAATTTAGTCAACCTATTCATTGTTATTTTTTGTTTTCCTTATCAAAAACATTCCATAGGATATCCTCATTATGATTAATTTTACCTGAGTTTCCTTACAGATATTTGAATTCTCATTCATCAATGGATAGTGATTTTCCAAAATTTTGGAATTGATCAAACATCAACCAAAATTATACCGACTTATATAATTATTTGATATATCCTAAAAATTAATTATAAATTTAATCTTAAACTATTCATTTTTTGTGTTATTTTGGGAATGACTTTGAAAATATTATTTAATGAGGGAGAGGAGTTCCATCATGGAATACAAATATTTTATTAGTGGATTTTATATTACTTGTTATGAAACCTTTCCTATGGAAGGAAAAACCTATTAATTTTTCATCCATGTTTTATATCATTTATTCCAAGAGTGTTTTTGTGAGTATCTGGTTCTTGGTGAGTGATAAACCCTTCCTTGGGGAACTTTCTCAATATCTAAAACATTGATACAATTTTCTATATTGATAATCATTCTTTAGGATAACCATGTTTCTTGTAATTCAATTGAGTGAAGTATAATATTATGAATTAATTATCCTTACATGAATTAATGCCATTATAATTTATTTTCATGTTATAATGGTTAGTAAAAATGATAAATATTACATAATAATAGTACCCAATTTTGTCTCTCCCTATTTTATAAGATTAAAGTACAAGATTTCATGTCACATGTTTCTTTTCTTCTTAATTTTAAATATGAATGTGCAACAAATTATTTGGTTTCCAAATAAGTCAAATTCTTCACATTATGGAGTGTTTCTATCTCCTACTCAAACCCATTTATTTTTTGGATTTTCGCAGTAAATTTTCATCCATTTTCTTTAAAAGTGAAGTTGTATACATATTTTTGTATTTTTATTTTATCGGGGATCGATTGGTATGATTATATCCATCAATTACATGTATATGGAAATTTTATTTATGATTTCTTAAGAAATATCTTGAATCATGTTTATTTTTTCCATATACTATTTTCCCAATTTCTATTCTGAAATTCAATTGAACTTCATCATTATTTTCCATCTTCTTTCCCAAGGTAAAATGTTTAGTCGTTGTATAATAAAAATCATACATGACATCAAATGTTTCTATTATATCTTAGTTTTGGGATAACATATTAGCCATTACATTAGTAGTTTTTTGATTTGATACAAGATTTTATTTCCAAATTTTTTCAAATAATATTTTTAGATATGAAATGGATTCTATAATACTAAATATTTCTCCACACATGTTTTAGAAATAGATTTTAAATTATAGAATAATTAAAAATTAAAGATAAATTTAATATACACTTTTTCTTCTTCATGACCTCAAATATAAGACACTCTTACTGTTCTTTTTGATATAGTTCTTATGATTTAATTCATATATATTTATAGTACATTCTATACAAAACATATTCACACACATAATGTATGTGGGCATCATTTAATTTAATTTTAAATAGGAATCAATATCAAATTTTCATTGAAATATTTCAAATAATAATTTATCTACCCTTAAGAGAATAATTTTTTCTTCTAAAACATGTCATTAAACTCAAAATGAATATTATATAAAGGAACTAAGAACAATTTTCACATATATGAAATACATTCCATGATACACTATATAAATCAATATTAATTCCAATTCAATTAAAAATATTTATATAATGTAAGTGTGTTAAAAAATTTGAAGGATAAGAATAACCCCCTTATAGTGAATGTTAGTTATTACAAATGGATACACATAAGATATACCTTGAAAGAGAGTTGAACAAGGCTGTGCTAGTGGAAAAACATTATAAACATTACTTTAAATAACTAACTTCTCATGTATGGATCATGATAATTCAACCATAATGGTACCATACAATGATCTATTTCTTCAAGATTATATAACCAACCCACTTAACCATACCTTGGTTTTCATGTATTCAATATTGTTACTTTTAAACAATTTTGGTGTGCATGTGTAAATTATATAGGTACATGATAATTTAATTGGTTTATAATCACTGGGATGTGTCAAAGGAGGATACATCCACGATCTATTTTTAACAAGTAATTATTGTGCTCAATTATCTTAATTGGGGCCACACCCATAACAGTGGGTTTGGGATAGGTCTCTAATTTTCAAGGCTCACTACCTTACAATTTTTAAAGAAATATCACTACCTTCTAAGGTTCACTCCCTCAAACATTAATTCAAATGAAAATTATTGGTGGAAAAAATCACCTTCACTATTTATATATTATATAAGGTCCCTTTAAGATATTTATTTTCATGTATTAAGTCATCTTTTATGAATTGATGCTCTTTTGATAGCTTGTTGTTAATATCATTCATGGCCATTCAATATCACCTAGTAGTACTATATTAAACATTGAGTGCAAAACCAATAATTTTTTTTTAATATACACTTTTTTACTAGGAAATTATTTAATAGATTTGAAATCCTTATTATTCCATCCATCCCATCATATGAAACACTTCTCTCACATAGATATTCATATATTGAATATGTACATATGTTACTAAGTCTTTATACATGATTCCATTTGATCACCAACCTTAAAATATGAAATCCATGCATTAAACTCTTATTCCAACTACATGTTTTTAAAACCTCCAATAACTCACAAAAATATTCCTCCATAATCTCCAATTCATTCAGTCAGTTTGACTACTTTTAGGGATATTTTTTTCTCATTCTTTCTTTGAATAAAATTACAATTTATATCCATATATATAACACTAATAATGTCCTTTCCTATGGTTTGAATCATATACTATGTTCAATGACCATTATAAATAATTAATTAATTATCTCTTCACACATATTTATAGTGATTTCCCCTAAAATATCATTTTCACCCATCGAAATGCACTTCACCACATTATAGTGTCTAACCATTACTGAATTTCCTCTAAAATGTTGACAACATTGGCATGTGACTCATCACTTATATAAATTTGTCTTTCATCTTTATCTATCGATGATGGCTACTAGTTTACAACACCACGCCCATAATGAGGTTACCCATGTTTTACAAGGATCCTTTTAAGATATCTCACATTTCTATACAATGTTCCCCGCCCCCAAATTTTTTTACATTGGAAATTTATTTCTTCAACATTGAACATTTTCTCGATTATGTATTACACTATTTTTATATTACCTTTGTCCATTTTATAGAGGAGTGCTAGAATTACACTACAAGGACCACTACAACGTGGTCCTTTTATAGTTATCCATTTCTAGAAATTTCTTCTTTAGTATTTCATATCCCATGGGTGTGTCTGCACCGGGAAATAATATATTCAACCAACACCACAACAACATCTATTGCATGATATTATAAGGTTGTACATGTTACATTCTTGTGAAATTATATCAGGAAACATTAACTTCTAGGTTTTATCCTAGTTTCATATCTCTCTATTTACATGGATGATTTATCTGAAACAACAACCATTGTGAATACTTACCAAAAAAACAATCATCATGAAATCATGAACATTGTTAAAAAAACCTAAATATAATGCCACTTCTTATCAATAATCTATTTATCAACAAACCCAACACGTCTTATCAGATAATGGAACTCAATCCATTGAGATTCATAATAGTTATCTTTTAAAGGAATATTGAATTAATTTTCTATATAAAATTTGATAATCCTTAATTAGTTTTTGTTATATAACCCAGACTAAAAATTATAGAATATAATTCCATTTGATATTTTAACTCCTAATATATTATTGATATTTTTTATTTATATCCAACTGAGTTTAATAAATTTTCATATTGTTTTAAGACACCAAATATGCTGGAGACTATATATCATCCTTATGGTGGGACATTTAATGTTATAAAATTATAGGATTACACTACTAAATATATGTTCAACACTTTTATGATTCTTATTGAATAAACCATTAAATAGAAGAACAGAATTCCTACCAATATTTTGGATAATATTTTATCATTGAAGGTTATAGTTCAAGAATATGACATTTATTTTATAGGTCATTTATTCTTACATTAATATAGTGGGAATATCATATTCTCTTATTCAATTCAACGTAGTTAAAAATAAAAATTATAAAATTGTTATTGGGGAAAATATAATGTTTGAAGAAGAAATGAATATTGTATCATATTATAACTATTTAATTAAAATGATATATTATTAAAAAAATCATATACATCAATATATTATAACATGTATAATGTTTTATTATAATATTTCACTTATGAAATAGAATTCAGCTATTCTAATTATGGTGATTAACCTAATTAGTTTTAATTGAGGTTTTATAATTATTTTAGGAAGATAAGATGATTCAATGAAATCTGTAAATTAATATATAATGATAGAAAGACCAATGATGTGAGGTGTTATAAATATAAAATTACGAGGTATGTGAATCCTGGTGTCCCACATTTTCATGAAATGATATTATAAAGATATGTTTTAATGATACTATGTCATAAGGAAGAATGGAAAATATGATTTAGAATTCACATTCTATGATTCTAAATAATCTAGTGATGATTCAAATTCCTACCCTATAGAAATTTATTCAAAAAAAGGTTGTTAGGTGTCTCATTTTAATGTCTGAAGTGTTATAACATATCTAAAATACTAATGATGAATCTATGAATAATTTTTAAGATGAAAAAACGTTAAATTGTTATATCTTCGAAGAAAAATATAATTCACTTAATAAGAATCATAAATCACCTAAAAAAGTTTAGGATATCTTTCTTACCTAATAATATAAATTATCTAATTTTATTTTGTATTACACACAATACATGATAAATCCAGATTCACTATTTCATTAAATGATAGTATGACTGAACAATAGTTAAATGATTTTGATTCAACTAATTTTTTACAATGTATTGTTAAATTTAGGGGTTAAATTAATAATATGATAAAAAAGAATATATATATTAACATAAAATATTATATTCTATTAAATAAGGAGTAATCAATGATATATAGATATTATATTGTTTCTAGACCTAAAATAAAAATCTTGTCCACTATTACATATATTTACTATATAATTAATAGACACCATATAAATAATTATTTCTTTAATATTCAAATTTTTATTAGAAGTGATCATCCTTATATTTTTAAATATTTATATATAGTCGTAGAGAGAAATTTTACCCACCTAGATACCAGGGTTTCCCTATTGTGCTCAAACAAGTTCCACACATCACATAACACCACTTGCACATTACAGTTCCATTTAAAAATTATACTCACACCAAAACAGTTTGGAAATATGGTTCTCACCTTCCATATAATTTAATAAACAATGAAGGAAATTTTATAAAACAATTCCAGTAATGTCACTTGGCTTTATGCACAAATTTCAATTAAAAACCTCTTTTATCAACAAATGCACACCAAAACCACATCAAAACACAATTTTCAGGTCACACACATTTTAATAAACCAATTTGATAATCTATACAACACTACTAATTAACCCAATATGGTTTTATATAAGAAAAACACCCAATTTCATGTAAAAGAGCCACTTTAAAAATAAAACGCATGCATAATATTTTTGAAGACCACTTTCGTACCGCACATGAAATTGAATAAATAAATAAAAAAATTTATGAAAAACTTCCAAATTAGCAACACAAAATTTACACGAAAAACTCACCCAATTTCATATCAAAGCACCACTTTAAAACCATTCACACGTTATAACCATGTGCTTTTGGGGTAACCTCAGGAAAATTCCTCGGCTTTGTTGTACGCCATCGTGGTATTGAAGTCGATCCTGAGAAGACCAAATCAATCCTTGGTATTTCACCTCCTCAGAATTTGAAAGAATTAAGAGGACTTCAAGGACACTTACCCTATATTCGGCGTTTCATCGCCAATTTGGCAGGCAAAAGTTTACCCTTTACCAAATTATTGAAGAAAGGAGTCACTTACCAGTGGAATGAAGAATGTCAAGAGGCATTTGATGTTCTCAAGAAATACCTCTTGAGTCCACCAGTACTCATGCCACCTGTTGAGGGTAGACCTCTTATCCTCTATGTGATAGCTTTAGAGCGATCATTGGGTGCCTTTCTCGCTCAAAAGAATGATGCTGGGAATGAAAATAGTCTCTACTATCTCAGTAGAACTATGCTTGAAGCAAAAACTCGGTATTCAAGTATTGAAAAGTGCTGCCTAGCATTAATCTTTGCAGTTCAGAAACTGAGACACTATCTGCAACATCATGAGGTCCAATTGGTATCTCGTAATAATCCGCTCAAATTCATCCTTAGTCATCCAATGCTTACAGGACGTCTGGCAAGGTGGGCGGTTATTCTACAGCAGTTCTACATTCAGTATGTGTCTCAAAAAGCAATTAAGGGCCAAGCTCTGGCTGATTTCCTGGATGAACATCCTTCAGTAGAAGACACGTATTCAGATATCAAACTCCCTGATGAGGAACTTTTCTCTATTCAAGAGAGTCCTCAAACATGGTAAATGTATTTTGATGGTGCTTCTAGAAGTCCAACAAGAAAGAAAATGGAAAATCCTAAATTCAACAAAGTTGGTTTAGGAATTGTGCTAATTTCTCCAGATAAGGCAGTGTTACCTTATTCCTTTTTGTTGTGGGAAGGTGGTACCAATAATGAAGCTGAATACCAAGCTCTCATTACAGGCTTGGAGTTAGCGCTTCAAGCACATGTGAATCACTTAAAAGTGAAAGGTGATTCAGACCTGGTAATCAAAAATGTCAATGGGGATTATGCCATCAGAAAAGAAGAATTAATCCCTTTGTATGATTACATCAGAGAGTTAATGTCGGAATTCCCTTCAGAACCGACATTTTCTTATGTCCCAAGATCACAATATGCTCAAGCTCATGCACTGGCTAATATAACCACAGCTTTAGCAGATCCAAATCGGGACGAAACAACCATCTGTATTGCCCACCGTCGTGCAATTTCACCTTATGTTCAAGTCAGAACAGAGGAAATTAATGAAATTAGTCCCATTCCTGAACCATATGGTCATACTACAGGATGGATGTCACCTATCAGGGAATACCTTCAAAATGGAACACTTCCACCTGATAGAGCCGAGAAAGAACAAATTCGGCGACGTGTGGTCAATTTTACTCTTTATGATGGCCCAAACCACCTCGAGAAAATTCTCTACAAACGTGGTTTTGATGGAGTTCTCTTCAGATGTATTTATGGTGAAGAGATAATGGCTGTCATAAAAGAAGTGCATGCAGGAGTCTGTGGTGCCCACCAGTCTGGACATAGACTATCTGAGCAAATTCGAAGTCTTGGATACTTTTGGCCTTCAATGATACAAGATTGTGTTAATTTCACAAAGAAGTGTCATTCATGCCAAGTATATGCCAACTTCATTCATAAACCTCCAGAGTTGCTTCAGACAGCTAAATACTCATGGCCATTTTCCACATGGGGAATGGATGTGGTGGGACCTTACCCTTCAGCTACGGCCAAGCAGTTTAAGTACATTCTTACTGCGACTGATTTCTTTTCCAAATGGGCAGAGGCAGTACCTCTCAAAGAAGTCAATTCTAAATGCATTGTTAGCTTCATCAAGTCTAACATCATTACTAGATTTGGTGTCCCTCATACCATATTGATGGACAACGGCACCAACTTCTGTTCTTTTGAGGTAAAGAAATTGTATCAAGAATACAACATTAAGTCCAACCATTCATCTCGATATCATGTAGTGGCTAATGGCCAGATAGAAGCCTTCAACAAGACTCTTTCAAATATACTGCAAAAGATGGTGGATAAAGATAAGAGGTCATGTCCTGATAAACTCTTTCATGCTTTATGGGCTTATCAGACTACCACTCGCAATGCAACACGGTCAACTCCATATTCATTGGTATATGGAACAGAAGCAGTCTTACCAATTGAAGTTCAATTACCCTCACTCAGAATAGCCATTTGTGATCAGTTATCTACAGATGAGCAATCCCAAAAGTGGTTGAATGAATTGGAACAGTTAGATGAGAAAAGATTGTGCACTTTGCACCACTTGGAAATCTATCAGAATCGAATAGCACGAGCTTTTAACAAAAAAGTTCATCTTTGTTCATTCATTCAGGGAGAATTGGTATTGGTTCTCAGAGCACCAATGATACCAGGAAAGAAGCCTCCCAAGCTTGAACCAAAATGGGAAGGACCTTATTCAATACATAAGGTCTACTCCAATGGAGCGTATTCTCTAATCTCAATGGATGGAGAACACATCACAACTCCAACTAATGCCAGATTTCTGAAGAATTATTTTGTATAAACACAAAATATTGTTCCCAGAGCCAAAATAGTCACATTGGTTCGTATATTTTGTCCCTGCAACATGACATTAAACTGTGCAACACCAATAGTCCTAACTGCAAGACTTTAAACTACATAGTCCCTGTAGTATGTCCTACATGACACTAAACTGTATAATGTCCTATCTACATGACATTAAACTGTACAGAAGATCCTTATTTGTCCGAGATGACATTAAACTATATTGTGTCCTAGCAACATGACATTAAACTGTGTGGCACTTCCAACGTCCAGCATGACGATAAACTATAAAAAGTCCCCAGAACTGATATCCTCATATTGGTTCACCTTAGTCCTAGCTACATGACTTTACACTATACAACACCAGTTCGTCCTTGCTATATGACGTTAAACTATACAGCAATGGTCCAGTATGACTTTAAACTGCAACTTCGTCCCACACGACATTAAACTGTGAAAAAGTTCCAAAAACCGTCCAGCATGACCTTAAACTGCATCATCCCTGGTCCATGTATATGACCATAAACTATTTGCAAATCCCTTATGTCCAGCAAGACGTTAAACTGTGACATCCTAACTACATGACGCTAAACTGTATAAAAGTACCTCATGTCCGGAAAGACGTTAAACTATATAATCATCAAAGGTCCAGCATGACATTAAACTGCACCATCCACAGTCCATGCATATGAACTTAAACTATTCACATTTTCGTCCAACATGACATAAATTGTGTGTTATTTTGTCCTTATGGCATGACATTAAACTGCACAGTCCCCCTTTCGTCCAATATGACGTTAAACTATTTTATCCCCATCGTCCTAACTACATGACGCTAAACTGTACAGAAAATCCTTGATAGGTCCTACATGACATTAAACTGTATTTTGTCCCTGCTACATGACACTAAACTGTGCAACACCAATAGTCCTAAATGCAAGACTTTAAACTGCATAGTCCCTTTTTTATGTCCTACATGACATTAAACTATGCATCGTTAAGGTTGTTATTACCTCTTGTTTCTCACACCGAGTATGACTCACGTGAGCTTAGAGTGAACATCAACCATAACACTCCCTTTGGGCCACTAACCATGTGTAAGTCCCAACAATTTTTTTTATTAGATCATTGTCCACAAGAACAACTTGATCATTAATTCATTCTTTAATTGGACTACACGGACTTTGATCCTTGCCCTCCAGGCTGGGTATGTAGGCAACCTCCCAGGGTTCAAGCCCAAAAACAATCTCTTCACATCGGTTCACCACCATCTCATATGATGATGATTTGTGAAACCGCCCCTGGAATCAATATCTTTACATTGATTCACTTTCGTCCTTGTTATATGACGTTAAACTATACAACACTTTTGTCCGGTACGACAATAAACTACAATATTCTTTGATTTCCTCATTTGAAAGAGAACTATTATTGACATTGATTTTTCAATCATGGTTTTAATTTTCAAAAGACTACGTGCATACATGGTAATGCCTGAACTTTTTATCTTAGGTCAAACCATCATTGCACTAAAGTCCCCTTTCACCATTCACATGTACGAACCAAATTTGTACAAAGGGTAGTTCTAGAACTACGTGGACTTGATTCACATCCTTATGGGATACGTAGGAACATTCGAGTGTCTCTCGAATCCAGTCCCAAGTCTTTTGGGCCTAACCCCAAATTTCTCTTTTAGTCCCTTGGCTGAAAAGTCCTCATGAAAACACACACTGTGTATTCATTATTATGGTCTGAATTCTATGACCCTAAACTAAGATCACTCATCCTTTCGTCCTGCACGACGTTAAACTACATTTCAAGAACTACGTATGGCTTGATTCTCATTCTTATGAGATACATAGTGAAGTCCAAATTTCAATTCAGGACCCAGCCACAACATGATTATGGTTTTCATTGACCTATGTATCTCTATATACATTGAACAATACCCATCTTTATGTGTTATAATCCTAACCTTAAATATTTTTAGATCTTCAAAACCCTTTTTCATGACTTCTAGTCACAAAAATGTCAAACTTCTGAGAATTCTTTTGCCTGGCTATGCAGCACGTGCCCATGGGTGGCCTTGCATAAACAGTCCACATAACAGACTTGTCAGCCAAAAGATGCTATTTATTTGAACATGCAGTCAATGCCCATAGGTGGCCCTGCATATTTCAACCCCCTAACAGGTTTTGTTAAATAAATAGTAACTTCATTCTTGGGAAGAATGCCTCTTTTGTCCTTATTTGTCTTAAATGACAGTATGTAGGGATCTGCAAAAAATAGCCATCCTTAACATATTTGTCCCATATCCTTTTTCATGATCTGAAAGTATTCAATTCTATGGTTTATTCTTCTTCCCTACGTTTGGGTCAGACCTTCGTAGGAGTGATATTCATCCAGTTCTTCGATGTTCTAGTTTGGAAATATCTTCTCCATATTCAAGTACCTCTTTCCATACAACAAACTCTATACTTTAGAAAATTTTAATCTCCATAAACTTTCCTTGTCTTTTAGCACTAGGAAAGTAAATTTCTGGGAGTTCTTTTGCCTGACTATGCAGCACGTGCCCATAGGTGGCCTTGCATAAACAGTCCACATAACAGACTTGTCAGCCAAAAGATGCTATTTATTTGACCATGCAGCCAATGCCCATAGGTGGCCCTGCATATTTCAACCCCCTAACGGGTTTTATTAAATAATAGTAACTTCATTCTTGGAAACTACTTCTTCTAATGCCTTTTAGCTCTTTTTCATATCATTCCTCAGATTCAAATATTTTTAAGCCATAGTTTACATTTTTTCCCTCATACGTGAGTATGGTAATATGTTTTCAGATAAATTTTCAAGGAATTGAATCCATTTTTAATCCATTTCGGTCAAAGCTATTTTGACCTTAAACATTAGCCCCTTTATGTCCGGCATGCATGACTTTAAACTGCCCACAAAAGAAAAAGGAACTCTGAATAAAAGTCAAGTTCCAGCTCACTAAATATACATTTTTTGTATAATTTAGGTAATATTGAGCAATTAAAAAGTTCAAAGTTTGTAGGATTATTTGTAATAATTCTAGTAAAAATCAAACTATGCTTACTAGGCCCATTGGCTTAAGTAAATTTGAAGCAGGTAGTGAAAAGAATGCAGGTACAAATGATGGAAGACAAAAGTGTTTTTCATTGATACACAAGAGTTGAGAAGGACATCCACAGACTAGAGTCTCTTCTCTTTTTCGAGAATTACAAGAGGCTTTCAACATAACACTTCATTTGATTTACGACATCCCGAGCTTCATCAGCAACCACCTGGAATTCAATCATTCAACTGGATACAATAAGAGATGCAGTGATACCAGCTCTTCTTGGAACAATTGTAAAAGGATGTTCTTGAGTGCGGTCTGAGAAAATTTTCTGCTGATCAAACAGTGACTCTGTTTCTGTCCAAGAGACTTGGAAGATGGATTCATGGATTTGAGAATGGAGCATTGGAAGTAAAGATCCATTTGGAGAGAGTACTCTTTTCAGATATTGCTCTAATACCATGTTTTTCTTCTCTCAACCCACCATTAGTGGAAAACATTTCAGCCCATGGGCTTGCCATTTTCATATCTGCAAGGAAATGGCATGGAAGGAGAATTTGAAAGTCCACACCATTGTTGTTTCTCTTAATGCACAGCATAACCGAAATGAAGGAGTAGCAGTGCAGATGCATTTCAGATGTATAGTTGTTTTCATTTTGAACATTGACTCCTTGCAAGTGACCATGACCACATAGAGACAGGTAGATGCTCTGTGGGAAGTTAAGATGATATTTCTTCAAGTACTTAGCCAAATCTGGGAGAGTGCTGTTGCAGATATCATAGTGATCATGGCCAATGATGTTCATCATGTCATCAATCCACTTGCTAGCTAGTTCATCAGCCATTCCAATTCCCTTGGGAACCACTGAATCTGCACAAAAGATGAATAAACTAACTCTTAAATGGGTTTATTTTTTCATAAATTTGTGAAGAAATTTGCAAAAAATGGCTAAGGCATGAAGGCGCGCAAGTCTAAAACTTGGCGCGCAAGTATTTCATGTGTCGTGCTAGTTTTTGACGCGCATGTATAAACCGCGCAAGTACGAATACCTTTACAGGAGCGCGACATCAAGGAAAACATTGCGCGCCTACCTTTTCCTTTGGAGGGATTCGATTTCCTCAGAGTCAAATCCTCATTTCTCTCCGGATCCAACTCTGAGGGGGGACTTTTGTTGACGCTCCTTTCGTCACAGAATCTAAAGATCGGAAAAGGGAATATCTGATCTCAAAGTGATTCATCCTTTGAAGAAAACATCAAAAATCAACAAAGGCATGAACAAAGAATCGACAGCAACTGCACCGCGCAAGTTTTATCACTGTCGCGCAAGTACACTTGCGCGACACCCTTGGTCGCGCAGGTGACTTGCGCGACCTAAGTGGTAACCGCCCTGTAACCACCCGGGGTCTTCTTTTTCCTATAAATAGACCCTATGGGCCCCCCATTAGAGAGGATCTTTTTCCAGAAACTCGGATTGAAGCTCCCAACGCCAAAGTCTCTTCTCAAAGCTTCCGGAACACTTCTAAGGTAATTTCTTACCTAGAACGGAAGATCTAAAGAGAAGAAGGAAAGCCTAAGTGTTGAAACTTATCAAACACTTGTGCGCCGACTTATTTCCTTCAATATAACTTGCTCGTCCATTTTCTAGAGGAACCTCAAGAGGATTCTAAAGTGATTAAAAAGAAGTCGCTCAAGTATTTCAATTCCAATTGAGAATCGCGCAAGTACCCCTCATGTTGCGCAAGTATACCTGCCCGACCAATACTTGCGCGCCCACGGAAGACTTGCGCGCCTTTCAAGACTTGCGCGCCCCTACTTTTTTGGGTGCCCATCTTGCCCATTTTACCCCTCTTAAGCCATCACACCTTTCCTTTTCAAGATTCAGTCTTCAAGACACTCTTCAAATCCATTTATGGCATTATTTCTTAATTTGAATTTCTTATCTGAAAGGAATTCTGTGGAATATCTCTCAAAACCTAGTGATTTAAATATCTTTATGTCACTAAATATGGAGAGTTCATTAATTCAACCTCATCCTTTAAAATGAGAGAATCCTTAAACTGGGTCTCCTTTTTAGGAATAATCCCCAGTTATAAGTCCTTTAATCTGGGCATCTTCCTCAGGAGTAAGCCCCAAATTCTTAAAGTTCCCCACGGTTGGCATCCTCCTCAGGAGTAAGCACCAAACCTTAATCCCTAACCCGAGTCTCCTTTTCAGGAATAAGACTCAGTCATAATCTTGGGCTTCCTTTTTAGGAGTAAGCCCCAAGTCCCCTAACCTGGGCCTCCTTTTTTAGGAGTAAGTCCTAGTCATAATCTTGGGCATCCTTCTTTATGAGTAAGCCCCAAATTCTTAATGTTCCCAAACTTGGGCATCCTCCTCAGGAGGAAGCCCCAAACCTTAATCTCTAACCTGGGTCTCCTTTTTAGGAATAAGACTCAGTCATAATCTTGGGCTTCCTTTTCAGGAGTAAGCCCTAAGTCCCCTAACCTGGGCCTCCTTTTTTAGGAGTAAGTCCCAGTCATAATCTTGGGTATCCTTTTCAGGAGTAAACCCCAAGCCCCCTTAAAATTATCTTAAACAGTCATAATTTACCTTTGATTTGGGTTTCCTTTTCAGGAGTAAAACCCAATCATAAGTCCCCTCCTAACTTGGGCATCCTCCTTAAGAGTAAGCCCCAATATTAGAGTATTCAAATCTCCATGAAGCACATATAATTTTATGGACCCTGTTCATGGATTTTCTCCCTAAAAGTAAATCCTACACCTTCATCTATCTGGGCAGTCATCCATACATAAGCCCCAAACAAATTCTTATGATTTCATCTTTCATGGCACAATTGTCTAAATTTTACCAATACCTCTTGTTTCTCACACCGAGCATGACTCACGTGAGCTTAGAGTGTAAAAGTAATTATGACATTCATCTTTGAGCCATCAATCATAAACATCATACTCCATTTCTCGAACTACGTGGGTTCTGATTCCTTTTCCAAAACAAAGGATACGTAGGTAGCCCATTTATGGGTTCGATCCCAACTTTGAAATAATCTCTGTCCTTCTGAATGACGATAAACTTCAAGTGCCCCGCTGAGTGGCTTTAAAATCAGCCTGGTCATCATAAATGACCAAGAGACTTTTATATAAATGTTTTTAAGGATACCATTGACCAAGAATCTCTAAACAGATATAGATGATTCTCTATTGATGAAGAACCTCGAATACATATAAAAGATTCTCTAAATTTCTTTGCATATTTAATCATGGATTGTTAAAACTAAAGGAAAGCACATTTTATACTTGGTAATGTAATAAGGATTCACGAACATAACCTAAATCTATAAAGAGAGTCCCGGAGAAGACAATAATTCCCCTCAAAAAGGTGTGATGAGTCCGACCTCCCATCCTCTCGACCAATGCAAATTCCTATGCCTCATTAGTCCACAAGATAATGAGCGCCTGCCTTTGGAAAGTAGGTCCAAACGGATGTGGAATCATTGGATGTTTCCGGTTCTATGAACAAACCCGTTAGAAACTGATCGGAACGTTTGAATCTCCCGTCCAGGAGGTCATCCCCGGATTCCGTGCGAAACAAGCCTCAAGAGGAACGAAGAGCCAAGCTATTAGGAGATTCTCTCCAAGTGACGGTTCTCCAAGAAGTTCCTGAGGGATCAAGTCAACGGAATTCCATGTATCATCATGGACATAGAAGAAGACAATATCACGGAAATGCTGATAGAAGGGATTCCATGCAATATGCATCCATTAATGTCATCAATGCCGTTGCTGCTGATTCACCAGATGAGGCTCAATCAGAGGGGTCAGACGAAGAGGTTCCTGCTCAAGAAGTTGCGCACACATACCTAAATGAAGAAGGTGTGCGCACACGTAATCAAAGGCTTACCCAAAATCTGGGTATTCCTTCAAGTAACCCACTTCCCCCTCTCCGAAAAGGATCCAATAAGGGGAAAGGAAAGAATCAGGTTACTTCTCACCCTTCTTCTGAAGGAGGTCAATCTCTCTCATTAGAGAAAAGTTTTGCACAACAGGAGGAAGAAATGAAAGAATTAAGAAGGTTGAATGCAGAACTACTTCAGAGTAGTCTTCTTCGTAAGAATGCTGAAGTCCGACAGCCGAAGGAATTTGTTGTAACTACTGAGATGGATCAGGAATATCCCCCTTTATCAGTACACCCTCATAGGTCTAATCCTACGGCTCAAACGCAACAACGGTTGGCAGCACTACCATCAGTTGCAGCACCAACCATCACGTCTGTCCAAGATCCATTCATTGCACCTACCCAAAACCAAGTTCAACCTGATGTTTCTCAAAAGTTAATAACTACTATTGAGTCATTAACATCTCGGTTAGAAACTATGGAAGGGAAACGGGCGCAAGTTCAACCTGAAAAGAAGGTTTACCCTGAATGGGTAGATTCAATTTCTCCTCCATGCAGTTTTGGAAACCCTGTTTTCCCTACTTTCAATGGATCAGGCGACCCCAAACAACATTTGACGCATTACGTGTCTTGTTGTAATCCTATGATGGGAACTCCAGAGCAGCAAGAAGCAGTGAAACTCAGATGCTTCGTGCAAACCTTGCAAGGACCAGCTTTTGTCTGGTACACAAGCTTGCAATCCCGATCAGTCATCGGATGATAGGATCTTCGTCAAAAATTCCTTATTCAGTTTAGCTCAACTTTTCCAAAAACGACAGTTTTCGATCTTACAAACTGCAAGCAAAGGGAGAATGAAAGAGTCTCTGATTTCATTGCTCGTTGGAAGGGATTAACGTATTCCTTGAGTTTAGCACTCCCTCGGGAGGAATTGTTGCCAATCTGTGTGGCAAATTTGCATGACGAATTACGCACGCCATTGATCCCTGTGAAATACACAGGAGGGTTTCGAGACCTTACTTTAATTGCTCAACAGATTGAAGATTCCCTTATACAGGCTAAGGTTAAATCTCGTGTAATTCAATCAGATCCAGGAAGAAGAATGGGTAAAGCAGAAACTGCTATAGTTATGCTCAAACAAGCACCTGTACCTATTTCTACTTCAAAACCTTCATCTTCTCGAAGGGCTCCACCTCCTGAACGCCAACAACAAAGGCTATTTCGTCCAAATGATCAAAAAGATCAACGACGAAAACAATTTGAGGATATGAAGAGTAAAACTTACTCTTTCTGAAGTGAGCAAGTTCCTGGTTACTTCATTTCAGCTCTGGAAAATAATTTGGTTCAATTACCAGTGCCCAAGAGGCCAAACAAGGAAGGAGATGAAGACCGTCCCAATTATTGTCCCTTCCATCAAATGTTGGGGCATCCCATCCAGGAGTGTTTTGTCTTTAAAGACCTCTTGCAAAAGATGGTCGACTTGGGACAAGTCAAATTGAAGGGTTCTTCAGCTCATGTAGCGTGTGTTACCGCTACAGATCCAGAGGAAGGAGCCGAGTGGCAGGAAGTCAAAAGCAAAACTGCGAAAAAATATGATGATTGGATGGTCAGAAAGACAATCAATCGGACCCATTCCCTTTTGCGAACACAGTTGAAGAATCCAATTGTGTCTCCTACAAAAGCTGCAGTAAAGCCTCCATCAAAAGACAAATCCTCAAAAGGGCAGCACAATTCAAAGAAGAAAGAGGAATCAGAAGAAGATGAGTATGTATCAAAGCCTAAATTGTCTTTGACTCTAGCAGATTTCATGACATCTACTTCAAAGCCACGGGCACCAACCCATCAAACGGCACAGCCTAAACAGGCTAACCAGGAAGAGTCTTTATCAGACGAAGAGTTAATCTTTGGTTCTATTAATATGAATCAATTAACAGATCCATATTCCAGTCTTGATGAGCCTGAATTCCCTGTATCAAATAAGGTAACTCAAGGAAGTCCTAGAGGTTCAAGATATAGGGGAAGACGTGGATCTTTCTGAAGCCACTACTCTAATTCTACCCCTACTAGCACTGTATATGCAGCAGAAACTCGTGGTAGAGCCCTTCAGCAAGCTCAAAAAGAACAAGCAAGTTCTTCTGCCAATGGCCATCCCAGTTTTGGCATAGTTATTTTAGAAGACTGATTAAAGGTTCCATCTTCTTTACCTCAGAAAGTAAATGGATCTAATCAGTCTAATCTTCCAAAACCAAGGATGTTTCCAACTTCAATACAAGATGCATCAGCTTCCAAAGCATCTGCTTCCAAGGTACCTACTAAATCGAATATTCCTATTGGGAAACGCAGACCTCTAGATCAAAAGTATGATATATTGAAACACTTGGCCCAAGTACCAGCCAAGTTATCAATTTTGGATGCTTTTAATCTGTCAAAAGATCTTCGAGAAGCACTTATCGAAGCTTTGTCAAGTCCTCAGGAGTTTGAAGCTGAAATTGCTGCAGCTGAAATCTATCACATAGAGAATAATCCTGCGGAATGCCATGCAGTGATATCTTTTACTGATAAAGATTAAGATGATGTTGTGCATGGGCACATAAAACCTTTGTACTTATCTGGCAAAGTCAATGGTATAAATGTTCGAAGAGCTTTCATTGACAATGGTTCAGGAGTCAACCTCATGCCCATTCGTACACTTCGTCGATTGGGCCTCACGTAATCTGATTTATCTCCTTCTACCATGATGTTACAAGGATATGATAAAAATGAACAAGAACCACTGAGAGAAGTTACACTCAGAACTCAGTTTGGAGATCTTGTTTCCAATTCGGATTTCATGATTGTTGATCAAGACTCAGCTTTCAATATCTTTCTTGGAAGACCCTGGCTACATCAGCATGCAGCTATTCCGTCATCATACCATCAATGTCTCAAATACTGTTTCGATGGTCAAGTTGGAACATTGTATGGTGATAAGGCCCCATTCAAGACATGTGAGTCTCAATACATTGAGGCGGAATTTTATCACATGAAGGGAAGAAAAAAATCTACAATGAAGGAAATTACCAAAGTTAATGCTCCATATGGTTTGGAAAAAATTCCAATAAATCCATTTTCACATATGAGTACAGATTATGTGTTACCTATCAGTCAAATTGACAAAATAGGCCCAAATCAAAATACTCTTATAGAAAGATCCATAATGTCAATTACAGTAATCGAGCCAGACAACATGGGAGGAATTGGTAATTTACCAAGCAGTGATGAAAGCATAAGTGGTGACGTTTTCATTTTGTCTGCTGAAATCCAACAAGTCTATACTTCGTTAATCAGGCCAGAAGAAGTTATAGCAACACTAGAGGTGAATAATGATGTTGATTCTCGATCCATCATCTCCTCTTTGATTCCCAAAGAAGACCCTTTATCATCAATAGGGTCGGAAATGGAAGCTTCTTCTTCAAAATGTGAAAATTTTGACATCTCTTATGATTATGAGAATTTCGTTTTTTCATCTACTTTTCATGTAGAAACGGAAGAAATAACACATGACGAAGAGGAAGAGGAAGATCTTAGAGATGCTCCTCCAGCATTTGAAGAGGGTATCTCTACCACTGTGGATGAACTCAGAGAAATAAATCTGGGTACAGAGAAAGATCCACGCCCCACTTTAATTAGTGCGGCCATGACCCTTGAAGAGCAAGAGATGTATATTTCCTTTCTAAAGAAAAATAAAGATATTTTTTCTTGGAATTATACAGAAATTCCTGGCCTTGATCCTGATGTTGCCACCCATCATTTGGGTTTGCCAAAAGAACATCGAGGATTCAAGAAAGCTGCGAGAAGAACACACCCAACCTATGCTTCCAAAATTGAAGCTGAAGTGGATAAGCTGATCAAAGCTAACTTCGTCAGAGAAGTTCAATATCCCAAGTGGTTGGCTAATATTGTCCCTGTAAAGAAGAAGAACGGAAAAATTATGGTTTTCATCGATTTCAGAGATCTTAATCGGTATTGTCCTAAAGATGATTTCCCAGTTCCGATTACAGAACTTTTAATTGATGCGACGACTGGCTATGAAGTACTTTCTATCATGGATGGATATTCTGGATATAATCAGATCCGAATGGCCCCAGAAGATGAGGAATATACAGCCTTCAGAGCTCCTCAAGGTGTTTTTTGTTACCGGGTGATGCCCTTTGGTTTAAAGAATGCAGGTGCAACATATCAACGCGCCATGCATCGTATCATCAAATCTCTTTTAGGGAAGTTTGTTGAATGCTATGTAGATGATTTTTTGGTTAAATCCAAACAACGTTCTAATAACTTGGCTGATTTGGAAGTCATATTCCACAAGCTTCGACAACATAATTTGAAGATGAACCCCTTAAAATGTGCTTTTGGGGTAACCTCAGGAAAATTCCTCGGCTTTGTTGTACGCCATCGTGGTATTGAAGTCGATCCTGAGAAGACCAAATCAGTCCTTGGTATGTCACCTCCTCAGAATTTGAAAGAATTAAGAGGACTTCAAGGACGCTTATCCTATATTCGGCGTTTCATCGCCAATTTGGAAGGCAAAAGTTTACCCTTTACCAAATTATTGAAGAAAGGAGTCACTTACCAGTGGAATGAAGAATGTCAAGAAGCATTTGATGTTCTCAAGAAATACCTCTTTAGTCCACCAGTACTCATGCCACCTGTTGAGGGTAGACCTCTTATCCTCTATGTGACAGCTTTAGAGCGATCATTGGGTGCCTTTCTCGCTCAAAAGAATGATGCTGGGAATGAAAATAGTCTCTACTATCTCAGTAGAACTATGCTTGAAGCAGAAACCCGGTATTCAAGTATTGAAAAGTGCTCCCTAGCATTAATCTTTGCAGTTCAGAAACTAAGACACTATCTGCAACATCATGAGGTCCAGTTGGTATCTCGTAATAATCCGCTCAAATTCATCCTTAGTCGTCCAATGCTTACAGGACATCTGGAAAGGTGGGCGGTTATTCTACAGCAGTTCGACATTTAGTATGTGTCTCAAAAGGCAATTAAGGGCCAAGCTCTGGCTGATTTCCTGGCTGAACATCCTTCAGTAGAAGACACATATTCAGATATCGAACTCCCTGATGAGGAAGTTTTCTCTATTCAAGAGAGTCCTCAAACATGGTAAATGTATTTTGATGGTGCTTTTAGAAGTCCAACAGGAAAGAAAATGGAAAATCCTAAATTCAACAAAGTTGGTTTTGGAATTGTGCTCATTTCTCCAGATAAAGAAGTGTTACCTTATTCCTTTTTGTTGTGGGAAGGTGGTACCAATAATGAAGCTGAATACCAAGCTCTCATTACAGGCTTGGAGTTAGCTCTTCAAGCACAAGTGAATCACTTAAAAGTGAAAGGTGATTCAGACGTGGTAATCAAACAAGTCAATGGGGATTATGCCATCATAAAAGAAGTATTAATCCCTATGTATGATTACGTCAGAGAGTTAATGTCGGAATTCCCTTCAGAACCGACATTTTCTTATGTCCCAAGATCACAAAATGCTCAAGCTGATGCACTGGCTAATATAGCCACAGCTTTAGCAGATCCAAATCGGGACGAAACAACCATCTGTATTGCCCACCGTCGTGCAATTTCACCTTATGTTCAAGTCATAACAGAGGAAATTAATGAAATTAGTCCCATTCCTGAACCATATGGTCATACTACAGGATGGATGTCACCTATCAGGGAATACCTTCAAAATGGAACACTTCCACCTGATAGAGCCGAGAAAGAACAAATTCGGCGACGTGTGGTCAATTTTACTCTTTATGATGGCCCAAACCACCTCGAGAAAATTCTCTACAAACGTGGTTTTGATGGAGTTCTCTTCAGATGTATTTATGGTGAAGAGATAATGGCTGTCATAAAAGAAGTGCATGCAGGAGTCTGTGGTGCCCACCAGTCTGGACATAGACTATCTGAGAAAATTCAAAGGCTTGGATACTTTTGGACTTCAATGATACAAGATTGTGTTAATTTCACAAAGAAGTGTCATTCATGCCAAGTATATGCCAACTTCATTCATAAACCTCCAGAGTTGCTTCATACAGCTAAATACTCATGGCCATTTTCCACATGGGGAATGGATGTGGTGGGACCTTACCCTTCAGCTACGGCCAAGCAGTTTTAGTACATTATTACTGCTACTGATTTCTTTTCCAAATGGGCAGAGGCAGTACCTCTCAAAGAAGTCAATTCTAAATGCATTGTTCGCTTCATCAAGTCTAACATCATTACTAGATTTGGTGTCCCTCATACCATATTGACGGACAACAGCACCAACTTCTGTTCTTCTGAGGTAAAGAAATTGTATCAAGAATACAACATTAAGTCCAACCATTCATCTCGATATCATGCAGCGGCTAATGGCCAGATAGAAGCCTTCAACAAGACTCTTTCAAATATACTGCAAAAGATGGTGGATAAAGATAAGAGGTCATGGCCTGATAAACTCTTTCATGCTTTATGGGATTATCGGACTACCACTCGCAATGCGACGCGGTAAACTCCATATTCATTGGTATATGGAACAGAACAGTCTTACCAATTGAAGTTCAATTGCCCTCACTCAGAATAGCCATTTGTGATCAGTTATCTACAGATGAGCAATCCCAAAAGCGGTTGAATGAATTGGAACAGTTAGCTGAGAAAAGATTGTGCACTTTGCACCACTTGGAAATCTATCAGAATCGAATAGCACGAGCTTTTAACAAAAAAAATCATCTTCGTTCATTCATTCAGGGAGAATTGGTATTGGTTCTCAGAGCACCAATGATACCAGGAAAGAAGCCTCCCAAGCTTGAACCAAAATGGGAAGGACCTTATTCAATACATAAGGTCTACTCAAATGGAGCGTATTCTATAATCTCAATGGATGGAGAACACATCACAACTCCAACAAATGCCAGATTTCTGAAGAAGTATTTTGTATAAACACAAAATATTGTTCCCAGAGCCAAAATAGTCACATTGGTTCGTATATTTTGTCCCTGCAACATGACATTAAACTGTGCAGCACCAATAGTCCTAACTGCAAGACTTTAAACTGCATAGTCCCTGTAGTATGTCCTACATGACACTAAACTGTATAATGTCCTATCTACATGACATTAAACTGTACAGAAGTTTCCTATTTGTCCGAGATGACATTAAACTATATTGTGTCCTAGCAACATGACATTAAACTGTGTGGCACTTCCAACGTCCAGCATGACGATAAACTGTAAAAAGTCCCCAGAACTGATATCCTCATATTGGTTCACCTTAGTCCTAGCTACATGACTTTAAACTGTACAGCACCAGTTCGTCCTTGCTATATGACGTTAAACTATACAGCAATGGTCCAGTATGACTTTAAACTGCAACTTCGTCCCACATGACATTAAACTGTGAAAAAGTTCCATAAACCGTCCAGCATGACCTTAAACTGCATCATCCCTGGTCCATGTATATGACCATAAACTATTTGCAAATCCCTTATGTCCAGCAAGACGTTAAACTGTGACGTCTTAACTACATGACACTAAACTGTATAAAAGTCCCTCACGTCCGGAAAGACGTTAAACTATATAATCATCAAAGGTCCAGCCTGACATTAAACTGCACCATCCACGGTCCATGCATATGACCTTAAACTATTCACATTTTCGTCCAACATGACATAAATGGTGTGTTATTTTGTCCTTACGGCATGACATTAAACTGCACAGTCCCCCTTTCGTCCAATATGACGTTAAACTATTTTATCCCCATCGTCCTAACTACATGACGCTAAACTATACAGAAAATCCTTGATAGGTCCTACATGACATTAAACTGTATTTTGTCCCTGCTACATGACACTAAACTTTGCAGCACCAATAGTCCTAACTGCAAGACTTTAAACTACATAGTCCCTTTTTTATGTCCTACATGACATTAAACTGTGCATCGTTAAGGTTGTTATTACCTCTTGTTTCTCACACCGAGTATGACTCACGTGAGCTTAGAGTGAACATCAACCATAACACTCCCTTTGGTCCACTAACCATGTGTAAGTCCCAACAATATTTTTTTATTAGATCATTGTCCACAAGAACAACTTGATAATTAATTCATTCTTTAATTGGACTACACGGACTTTGATCCTTGCCCTCCAGGCTGGGTATGTAGGCAACCTCCCAGGGTTCAAGCCCAAAAACAATCTCTTCAAATCGGTTCACCACCATCTCATATGATGATGATTTGTGAAACCGCCCCTGGAATGAATATCTTTACATTGATTCACTTTCTTCCTTGTTATATGACGTTAAACTATACAACACTTTTGTCCGGTACGACAATAAACTACAATATTCTTTGATTTCCTCATTTGAGAGAGAACTATTATTGACATTGATTTTTCAATCATGGTTTTCATTTTCAAAAGACTACGTGCATACATGGTAATGCCTGAACTTTTTATCTTAGGTTAAACCATCATTGCACTAAAGTCCCCTTTCACCCTTCACATGTACGAACCAAATTTGTACAAAGGGTAGTTCTAGAACTACGTGGACTTGATTCCCATCCTTATGGGATACCTAGGAACATTCAAGTGTCCCTCGAATCTAGTCCCAAGTCTTTTGGGCCTAACCCCAAATTTCTCTTTCAGTCCCTTGGCTGAAAAGTCCTCATGAAAACACACACTGTGTATTCATTATTATGGTCCGAATTCTATGACCCTAAACTAAGATCACTCATCCTTTCGTCCTGCACGACGTTAAACTTCATTTCAAGAACTATGTATGGCTTGATTCTCATTCTTATGAGATACGTAGTGAAGTCCAAATTTCAATTCAGGACCCAGCCACAACATGATTATGGTTTTCATTGACCTATGTATCTCTATATACATTGAACAATACCCATCTTTATGTGTTATAATCCTAACCTTAAATATTTTGAGATCTTCATAACCCTTTTTCATGACTTCTAGTCAAAAAAATGTCAAACTTCGGAGAATTCTTTTTCCTGACTATGCAGCACGTGCCCATAGGTGGCCTTGCATAAACAGCCCACATAACAGACTTGTCAGCCAAAAGATGCTATTTATTTGACCATGCAGCCAATGCCCATAGGTGGCCCTGCATATTTCAACCCCCTAACGGGTTTTGTTAAATAAATAGTAACTTCATTCTTGGGAAGAATGCCTCTTTTGTCCTTATTTGTCTTAAACGACAGTATGTAGGGATCCGCAAAAAATAGCCATCCTTAACATATTTTTCCCATATCCTTTTTCATGATCTGAAAGTATTCAAGTCTATGGTTTATTCTTCTTCCCTACGTTTGGGTCAGACCTTCGTAGGAGTGATATTCATCCAGTTCTTCGATGTTCTTGTTCGGAAATATCTTCTCCATATTCAAGTACCTCTTTCCATACAACAAACTCTATACTTTAGAAAATTTGAATCTCCATAAACTTTCACTGGATTTTAGCACTAGGAAAGTAAATTTCTGGGAGTTCTTTTGCCTGACTATGCAGCACGTGCCCATAGGTGGCCTTGCATAAACAGTCCACATAACAGACTTGTCAGCCAAAAGATGCTATTTATTTGACCATGCAGCCAATGCCCATAGGTGGCCCTACATATTTCAACCCCCTAACGGGTTTTGTTAAATAATAGTAACTTCATTCTTGGAAACTACTTCTTCTAATGCCTTTTAGCTCTTTTTCATATCATTCCTCAGATTCAAATATTCTTAAGCCATAGTTTACATTTTTTCCCTCATACTTGAGTATGGTAATATGTTTTCAGATAAATTGTCAAGGAATTGAATCCATTTTTAATCCATTTCGGTCAAAGCTATTTCGACCTTAAACATTAGCCCCTTTATGTCCGGCATGCATGACTTTAAACTGCCCACAAAAGACAAAGGAACTCTGAATAAAAGTCAAGTTCCAGCTCACTAAATATACATTTTTTGTATAATTTAGGTAATATTGAGCAATTAAAAAGTTCAAAGTTTGTAGGATTATTTGTAATAATCCTAGTAAAAATCAAACTATGCTTACTAGGCCCATTGGCTTAAGTAAATTTGAAGCAGGTAGTGAAAAGAATGCATGTACAAATGATGGAAGGCAAAAGTGTTTTTCATTGATACA
The DNA here is from genome assembly GCA_963277665.1 of Viscum album. Lineage (NCBI taxonomy): Eukaryota > Viridiplantae > Streptophyta > Magnoliopsida > Santalales > Viscaceae > Viscum > Viscum album. The sequence goes on along the minus strand of OY728125.1, from coordinate 642,175,780 downwards.
CAAGAGTTGAGAAGGACATCCACAGACTAGAGTCTCTTCTCTTTTTTGAGAATTACAAGAGGCTTTCAACATAACACTTCATTTGATTTACGACTTCCCGAGCTTCATCAGCAACCACCTGGAATTCATTCATTCAACTGGATACAATAAGAGATGCAGTGATACTAGCTCTTCTTGGAACAATTGTAAAAGGATGTTGTTGAGTGCGGTCTGAGAAAATTTTCTGCAGATCAAACAGTGACTCTGTTTCTGTCCAAGAGACTTGGAAGATGGATACATGGATTTGAGAATGGGGCATTGGAAGTAAAGAGACATTTGGAGAGAGTACTCTTTTAAGATATTGCTCTAATACCATGTTTTTCTTCTCTCAACCTACCATTAGTGGAAAACATTTCAGCCCATGGGCTTGCCATTTTCATATCTGCAAGGAAATGGCATGGAAGGAGAATTTGAAAGTCCACACCATTGTTGTTGCTCTTAATGCACAGCATAACCGAAATGAAGGAGTAGCAGTGCAGCTGCATTTCAGATGTATAGTTGTTTTAATTTTGAACATTGACTCCTTGCAAGTGACCATGACCACATAGAGACAGGTAGATGCTCTGTGGGAAGTTAAGATGATATTTCTTCAAGTACTTAGCCAAATCTGGGAGAGTGCTGTTGCAGATATCATAGTGATCATTTCCAATGATGTTCGTCATGTCATCAATCCACTTGCTAGCTAGTTCATCAGCCATTCCAATTCCCTTGGGAACCACTGAATCTGCACAAAAGATGAATAAACTAACTCTTAAATGGGTTTATTTTTTCATAAATTTGTGAAGAAATTTGATAAAAATGTCTAAGGCATGAAGGCGCGCAAGTCTAAAACATGGCGCGCAAGTATTTCATGTGTCGCGCTAGTTTTTGACGCGCAAGTATAAACCGCGCAAGTACGAATACCTTTACAGGAGCGCGACATCAAGGAAAACATTGCGCGCCTACCTTTTCCTTTGGAGGGATTCGATTTCCTCAGAGTCAAATCCTCATTTATCTCTGGATCCAACTCTGAGGGGGGACTTTTGTTGACGCTCCTTTCGTCACAGAATCTAAAGATCGGAAAAGGGAATATCTGAGCTCAAAGTGATTCAGCCTTTGAAGAAAACATCAAAAATCAACAAAGGCATGAACAAAGAATCGACAACAACTGCACCGCGCAAGTTTTATCACTGTCACGCAAGTACACTTGCGCGACACCCTTGGTCGCGCAGGTGACTTGCGCGACCTAAGTGGTAACCGCCCTGTAACCACCCGGGGTCTTCTTTTGCCTATAAATAGACCTTGTGGGCCCCCCATTCGAGAGGATCTTTTTCCAGAAACTCGGATTGAAGCTCCCGACGCCCAAGTCTCTTCTCAAAGCTTCCGGAACACTTCTAAGGTAATTTCTTACCTAGAACGAAAGATCTAAAGAGAATAAGGAAGGCCTAAGTGTTGAAACTTATCAAACACTTGCGCGCTGACTTATTTCCTTCAATATAACTTGCGCGTCCATTTTCTGGAGGAACCTCAAGAGGATTCTAAAGTGATTAAAAAGAAGTCGCTCAAGTATTTCAATTCCAATTGAGAATCGCAAAAGTACCCCTCATGTCGCGCAAGTATACTTGCGCGACCAATACTTGCGCGCCCACGGAAGACTTGCGCGCCTTTCAAGACTTGCATGCCCCTACTTTTTTGGGTGCCCATCTTTCCCATTTTACCCCTCTTAAGCCATCACACCTTTCCTTTTCAAGATTCAGTCTTCAAGACACTCTTCAAAGCCATTTATGGCATGATTTCTTGATTTGACATTCTTATTTGAAAGGAATTCTGTGGAATATCTCTCAAAACCTAGTGATTTAAATATCTTTATGTCACTAAATATGAAGAGTTCATTCATTCAACCTCATCCTTTAAGATGAGAGAATCCTTAAACAGGGTCTCCTTTTTAGGAATAATCCCCAGTTATAAGTCCTTTAATCTGGGCATCTTCCTCAGGAGTAAGCCCCAAATTCTTAAAGTTCCCCACGGTGGGCATCCTCCTCACGATTAAGCCTCAAACCTTAATCCCTAACCTGAGTCTCCTTTTCAGGAATAAGACTCAGTCATAATCTTGGGCTTCCTTTTTAGGAGTAATCCCCAAGTCCCCTAACCTGGGCTTCCTTTTTTAGGAGTAAGTCCCAGTCATAATCTTGGGCATCCTTCTTTAGGAGTAAGCCCCAAATTCTTAAAGTTCCCAAACTTGGTCATCCTCCTCAGGAGTAAGCCCCAAACCTTAATCTCTAACCTGGGTCTCCTTTTTAGGAATAAGACTCAGTCATAATCTTGGGCTTCCTTTTCAGGAGTAATCCCTAAGTCTCCTAACCTGGGCCTCCTTTTTTAGGAGTATGTCCCAGTCATAATCTTGGGTTTCCTTTTCAGGAGTAAACCCCAAGCCCCCTTAAAATTCTCTTAACCAGTCATAATTTACCTTTGATTTGGGTTTCCTTTTCAGGAGTAAAACCCAATCATAAGTCCCCTCCTAACTTGGGCATCCTCCTTAAGAGTAAGCCCCAAGATTAGAGTATTCAAATCTCCATGAAGCACATATAACTTTATGGACCCTGTTCATGGATTTTCTCCCTAAAAGTAAATCCTAAACCATCATCTATCTGGGCAGTCATCCATACATAAGCCCCAAAAAAATTCTTATGATTGCATCTTTCATGGCACAATTGTCTAAATTTTACCAATACCTCTTGTTTCTCACACCGAGCATGACTCACGTGAGCATAGAGTGTAAAAGTAATTATGACATTCATCTTTGAGCCATCAATCATAAACATCATACTCCATTTCTCTAACTACGTGGGTTCTGATTCCTTTTCAAAAACAAAGGATACGTAGGTAGACCATTTATGGGTTCGATCCCAACTTTGAAATAATCTTTGTCCTTCTGAATGACGATAAACTTCAAGTTCCCCACTAAGTGGCTTTAAAATCAGCCTGGTCATCATAAATGTCCAAGAGACTTTTATATAAATGTTTTGAAGGATACCATTGACCAAGAATCTATAAACAGATATAGATGATTATATATTGATGAAGAACCTCGAATACATATAAAAGATTCTCTAAATTTCTTTGCATATTTAATCATTGATTGTTAAAACTAAAGTAAAGCACATTTTATACTTGGTAATGTAACAAGCATTCACGAACATAACTTAAATCTATAAAGAGAGTCCTGGAGTAGACAATAATTCCCCTCAAAAAGGTGTGATGAGTCCGACCTCCCATCCTCTCGACCAATGCAAATTCCTAAGCCTCATTAGTCCACAAGATAATGAGCGCCTGCCTTTGGAAAGTAGGTCCAAACAGATGTGGAATAATTGGATGTTTCCGGTTCTACGAACAAACCCGTTAGAAACCGATCGGAATGTTTGAATCTCCCGTCCAGGAGGTCATCCCCGGATTCCGTGCGAAACAATCATGATGCCAAATCACATAAGAAAAATAATTTCCAAGTATACTACTGACTGAGCTGGTCACAACACCATCACATAGAATCCATGTATAAAACTCTCCTCTAAATATTATCCTCCATTAGAAGGGATCTGTTAGGAAAGCACTATATAAGAATGTTTATTTTGGTCCGGATCCATTTGGATTAGAGTTCTAAATCAGATTCATCATTACCTCTCCATACATGTATATAGTATTATAAATAGATACAAATGAAACTTCTTAACTTTTAGAAGTATTCATTTTGTCATAAGATAATTAATATTGATGAGATTATTGATTCATTTAATTACATGAGGCTTGATACCCCTATTTATACTGAAATTTCTTATTATGAGGAAAAATTGAAAATTAAACATTATAAAACATTATAAACTAATGAAACAAAATGTAAAAATACTATATAACCTTAAAAAATAGTTAAAAAAACTTTTTAAATAGTAAATAGATGTAGTGATGTATTTTGGTCTTGAAAGTGGTCATGAAAAAATTTAAAAAAATATTCCTTTATATGCCATTGTAAACCTAAAACCATATAAAAATACATGAGATAAAAGATTTGGTTTTTAAATTTATAAGATTAGTTAAATGAGTTCGAGATCAAATTTGTTTTATAGTTAGTTGATAAATACATATGTTGTCCTATATTGGTACTAATTTTTTTTTGAAATAAAAAATATAATGTAGGAGTTATTACTTGTAACGAGCCCAACGTATTAGCCATGGTTTATAGTCTAGAATGAGTCATAGATTTGGAAGAACCATTTTAAACGATATAAATATTACAAACCATTATATTTATTTTTATAATATTCATCTCTTCATGACCTTTATAAAAATAAAAAAATATTAATTATATATTTAAATGGAAATGTTATTAATGATATTTATTTTTAAAAACCTCTTGTTTTTAAAAATTACATTTTTCTAAATTCCTTTTGACATATACAAAATCATTATATTCCCACAAAAAATATGTATAACTTGGTATGAATGGATCAAATAATTTATTTTTTCAATGAAACTTCAAAATTTGTGTAAAATATTTTCTAAAATCACGGAATATGAGTATAAAATTGGAATGATTAGTGATTCTAATTTCATTTTTGATTCTAAAATCATTCAAAAATAAATTGAAAATGTTATTAATAAATATAAATTCATACATGAAATTCGTAAAATATTAATACGTGGAACTAATAATGTATGTAAAACTCCAATAAATTCTTATATTAAACATGATTTGTTTGTTGATGAAAAACAAATTGAGAAAAAGTTGTATAAAGGTCTAATTGTGATTTTATTATATATAACTAAAATTAAACCATAAATTATGCTTGGTTTATGTATTTCTGATAGATTTTGACCAAATATTAAATAATATAATTTTAATTTATTAAAATGAATTTATTATATTATATTATTTTTGTATCTTAGTGATTACTATTTTGATAAACTACTGTGTTTGATATAATTTTTTATTATAGGGATGAATATTTGGGTTGTATATTTTATATGGTTTTCCCATAATGAATCAATTACATTTTTTGAGAAAATACTTAGATTCATGGTCTATTAAGATGACTAATTTTTTTTTCTTTTTTCACTACTAATTCGAAATACATTATAGTTGTTAGTTATTTGGAAAATTAATATTTTATTTAAAACACACCTTGAAGGATTTTTGTTTCAATTTTGGACATATGTAAATAATATTTTATAGTAATGTTGGTATTATCATTTGAAAAAATCTAATAATGCTTTACAGAGATAATAATATAATATTGGGGATCATTTACTATAGTATCAAACTCAACAAGTGATCTTACTCTTGGATTAATAATTATTGAAAATATTTTAGATGATATATTTACTAATACTCAAGATTCTGAATGATTTCATTTTTTATAGTGAATTGGGTTTAATTGAATATAAATGATTTTATACAAAAATAAATAAATTTAATTTCAATTACATTCAAATTATATTATTTTAATATTTGTAATTAAAGAATTTCATTACATTAGGGTTTTAAATTTTATTTGTTAATGTGGTTTCAACATTAAATCAGGAAAAATTTGTTTCTATATTTTCAATGCTTTATATATAATATAAATCCTTTTTACTCACAAAATAATTGATTATGTCCTTCAGAAAAAATTTCATTAAATTAGAAACCCTATTCATTTGGAATATTCAACCTCTTCCTGTATTAATTAAATCTATGATATCACATTATCGAAATTTATGAATTTCAATTAGTGTGAGTACTACATGATAATAAGGATATATTTGAAATTTAAAATATCATTCCAACATTTGTTGGATATAATGAACTTGATACTGGAAAAAGTATTGAGTTTTAAAGAATAAGAGTTTGTTATAAATTCCATAAAAATTATTTTTTTCAGAAGTAAGTGTGATATTTTTTTTCATAATATAGAGATCATATTTATTGTAAATTATAAATTTTTATTAGAATGTTAAATGTAAATATTCTATCCTTTTGATATGAAACATCTTGCTATTAGGATTACAACTAAATGCAATATAATTGTCCCTTGGAACCAATTTGGTTTTATCAAGGGTAGTTATTTGTAGGAAAACATATTCCTTGCCTCCGACTGAACCATCATTCATAAGAAAACCAAAATAGGAGGAAATTTTTCCATTCAAAATTATTTTAATAAATCCTTTGATAACATTGATTAGAGTTTCATTTTCAAATTATTTTATATAATTGGTTTTAATGACACTTTCAATGTTAGGATAAAATCTTTATTAAAATCAGCCTTCATCTCCAGCCTTTCAATAGTTCACCTAAAGGCATATTTAAATGCACCAAGGGAGTTAAGAAAGGAGATCCACTATCTTCCATTATTTTCTCAATTATGGAATATTACTTAAGCATATTTCTCACCCACCTTGTTGATCAAATTACGATTAAACCTATTTAGGCTTCTAGGCACATGACTGTACCCACCCAACTCTTATATGTTGATGACATGATCTTTTTCATACAAGGTGATAAATGGAATATTCAAAATCATAAAAATTACCTATCACATTATGAAGAAATATATGGTCAAATAATATGCTAGAACAAATCCTTTGTGTTATTTGGGAAAAAATCATATATTAGAAAAAATAACATTATCAACAATTAATGCATCAAAGATGGATCCTTACCTCTCACTTATCATAGTGTACCCATCTTTTAGGGAAGACCTAAATCCATTTATTTTTCTACCATTTTTGATTAAGTCATCAATCAAAATTCCTATTTGAAAGGTAAATCCCTCTCTATGGTTGGAATAACATGTCTTGTGGAATCTACGATTGTTTCTAAAATGGTATTCTCGATGATGGTTTACAAAAGGCTTGATGGACTCTTTAAGAAAATTAATGTGTACATATTTTGTTGGACTAGAAGCACTCTTGAAAGGATGTTTGGGAATATTCCCTTGGCTAATTATTGTGAACCCTTAGAAAATGGAGGTATTGGAATCAAAAATCATATACTATATAATGATTCTCTATAATCTAAGCTCATGTGTGGGTTTCATCACAACCACTCGGATTCCATGTCTTTTCTAAAATAATATTCCTCACTTTGTTGAAGAAATGAAATTTGAATTATATGTCATCTTCCATCCGGTTATACAATAGGAAAACTTTCACAAACATCATGAATAATTCTAGATGGATAGTTAATTTTTATTTCTCCATTAATTTGTGGTTGGACAACATGATTTGTACTCCTTTATTCATCATGTTGCCTCCAAATTCTCTTCTACAAAATGATAATTGCATTAAAAAGGATTTTATTATTTTTCATAATAATAACCTTCCTCATATCATCATTCATGTTATTGATATGATTCCATTTTCCAATTTTGATGATTTCATTGTTTGGGAACCAGCTCATAGTGGCACCCTTGATTCCAAAATTTTTTATAAAATCAAATTTTTTAATTATAATTTTAACTTTTGTTGGCTGAAATCCATTGACAAACTTTGGATTACTCCTTAGAGACATATTCTTGTGTGGCATATCACTCACAATATAGTCCACACTAAGGTTTGTCTTCAGTCATATGGGATTAAACATTACTCCAAGTGTCATATTTGTAACAGACATAGAGAAAATAATAATCATCTCTTTTTCTCTTGTTCTACAGCTTCAGCTCATTGGAACTATATTTTTCATATTTTCTCTTGTATATGGTTACATCTAGACTCAATTATCTCCCAAATAATGCATTGGGAGGACTTTAAAACATCTCATAAAATTAATAATGTTTTTCTTAGTTGTGGTTTCAAAGATCCTTTACATGGTGTGGTATGATGGAAATGATATTCTTCATAATAATTGCTCTTTCAGTCTTAATGCAGGTTGGATTTAGATTCTCATTTCAATTTGAGATGTTTACTCAATTCAATACATTAATTGTGACAACACTGTTTAAGACATTGATACCCTCCATTGACTTCAGGTTTATGGAATATAAAAACAAACTAGACTAACTTTTGATGTATTCTAGAAATCTCCACTCCCAAGATGGATCAAAGGGCATGTCAATGACACCTCTAAAGGAAACTCGGGACCTACAGGTTATGGTGCCATTTATAGAGACATTCCTATTCAGTTCCAAAGATTCTTTTTTGGAAGTTGTGGTGTTTCCTCATCTATGGGAGTAGAAATGAGGCATGTTTTCCATGTCATTTAATATTCCATCAAAAATGTTTGGAACAATATTTCGATTTATAGTGATTTGGCTTCTTTTTTCCAGGCTATTTGGAATGGTTTGGTGCATCTTGCCTAGCCACATACTACCCATTGGATGAACTATCTTTCCTCTCTTCTGGATACTAACTACAATGTCACTAATTCCATTCATGAAGCGAACATGATAACAGATAGTCATGTGAATAATGGAGTCAATGACTACACAAATTGGTGGGATAACCTGCCTGATGATTTACTCACTCTATATTATAATGATTGTAATTAGATTCCATCCATCAGACTCATACAACACCTTTTTTTCTATGGAATAACTTGTTCCTTGGTACTTGATTGAGCCACCAACTTCTAAAAAGGTTCATATCTTTTTGACATATTCAAATGTTTAATTTATTTTTAATTTCCTCATGATGTAATGTTTCCACTAATACAGTCTTTTTTCAATACTGAAATATTTCCTACAAATATCTAACATTATTAGTTTTAGAAATTTAAGTTAATTAAGAAATTATTAATGGATATAGATCTATAGAAATGGGTTCTAAGAAAATTAAATCAAATAGGTCTTTCTCATAGAGATGGTATGTTTGAGATAACTCCTTTGATGATATATATCATTTGATTAATATGATGAATCAAGATAAGAGTATTAGAAAACATGAATGGTTCATTGTATGAATAAATATAATCATGTAAATAGTAATATTCATTTATCCCATTATGGGAGTTTCTAAAAAACTTTTACAATTAAGGAATATTTAGACTTCAATTAGTTATGGTAGTAATGTATAATGACACAAAATGTTTCATAAATTGATATTTTATCTATTCAGATGAATATACAATAAATATCACATGTACAAAACAAATAATTATATGGTTTTTGTGTTGTATTAGACCTTCCGACCCATTATGTTGTAAAAAATATGATGTTTGAGTGGTTCTGGGGTAGTCTGTGGTGTTTTGTGGCATGTGAGTAATTATAATGTGGTTTCGTTCAAAAAATCATTAAAAAATACCTTTGTGTTTTATTTTGGTGTTGTGTCATTATGGAGGCGTGTCTTTCTAGCTATGTTTTGTTCTTACTGTATTTATTTATGTTGGGCATGAAATTCTGGTGGTGTATACTTTTAGTGGAATTTCATTCTGGAATTTTTCACTATAACAGCATGTCATTTTAGTGACATGTCATTATAGTGGTGTGTCCTTCAAGAGGAATCTCATTGTAGTGGTGTTTGGTTCTAGAAGAATTTCATTTTGAAAGTGTGTAATTCTAGTTGTCAATCCTTTCTAGTAGAATATCATCCAGAAATCGTGCCCTTCTGGTGAAGTGTTATTCTAGTGCTGTGTCATTTTTGGAGGCTGTTTATTCTACTTTCATGTAATTAAAGAAGTGTGTCATTTTCATACAGTTTTCCTTATTTCGAAAACTTTCCAATCTTCTAAATAATTATAGATTTTTCATTTTGATGTCTTTTATGACAAACTGTGGTTTTAATTACCACAATAATTTTTTTTAAAGTAGATTCAAAGTGTTTAATTATATCATTAATATATAAAAAATTCTGAGACCATTAAATGATAAAAACATGTAGTTTTAATGAGATCTACCTTTAATGGTGAACTAAACCATTTCAAATAATATCATTTTTAGATCTAATCTTCCTAAGGTTGAGACCTTCTCTTCATTCATTCTATCTTATTTATCTTTATTCGGTATGTTCCAAGTCCTTCTTCCATGGATTCATAGAAAATTATTCTATTTCACATTATAGTTCTCACATACAAAGAGGTAGTTTTCTCATGTATGAGCACCCCCTATTTTGGTGCAACATGTTTGTGAAAGGCTTCTTCCATCTAGGTAGGATTTTCATTCATTTTATTTCATGTGTATCATCTATGATGGGTTCATTTTTTTTATCCATTATGAATTTATTTGAAACTAAATTAATAAAGATAACAATATAATTTATATATTATTTAAAATTTCATCAAACATCAAGTATAACCTTTCATTTTTTTGATTTTATTTTTATTATTTTGATACTTTGATTTTATGGGAGGAATTACATGATTGAGATCTTTTTTTGATGGATTTAATCTCTGATATTGACTTTTCATTTAAAAACACCTATTTCTTATAGTTCAGAATCATCATTAATAATTAGATAATTACATATATTCAATTAATGGACTAAATTCACCTGGACCTAAAGAATTTTGTGATAATATACCTAATAAATAATGTGAAATTGAATAATAGATACTTTTCTAAATAAGAAAAAATATGTTTTTGGTGTGTTATAATATTTTTCAGTGGGGGAAGTGGGGAAAATATGGTTGAAAATTTTTGTTGCGTTGAAAGGTGGTGGTTGATGTGGTTGTTGGAATGTTTCAACATGTTGCTTGATGTGATTTTAGTTTTAGGTGATCATATGGTATTAATGGTGATTAAAATGATCTTGGAATATTAATATGTGCATGTTGTTGTGGGTAAGGTTGGTAAAAGAGAATCTAGAAAATAATTTAATATTAACTGAATAACTGAAAAAGAATAGTGTCTTGCATTCTAATTTTGTGGGGTTGTGGATTTTAGTATTGGAGGAATATGTTATGGATCATGTATGTTTGTTGGTGATATTATTATAAACTCTTAGGTGGGTATTTGGTTTCATTATATATATTTAAGTATAAATTGTATTTTCCTTGTGATTTTTATATGCACCCCACCTATGTAGAGATCCATTTGGCAACACCCACATATTTACATGGGTGGGTTTCTATTCTAGCATCCTTGTGGGATGATGGATTTTTGGCCACCCGTCCTTCTCAGCACCCTCAATTTGGAAATAGTGTATGAGGTGTCTTCAAGTGATATGGGATGTGTGGTCTCAGGTGTCTTTGGGATGATATGTGATGTGTGGGGCCAGGTGTCTTCTGGATGAGATTTGTTTTGATGACCTAGGTGTTTTTGGGAAGGATGTTGTAGACCCCAGAAAACGCATCCCCAAAAATTTTCCAAATGCTTCCCTACATGATCCAATAACGTAGTCCATTTCGCAAGCTTCGATTTGGTAGGTCTTAGGGCCCTAACGGAGTTACGGATTAGGCGTTATGGACATTTGAAGTTTGGCTGGAAAAACTTGTTCGCAAAGCCCATTCGCAAAGCCGCCTCCGCGATTGCGGAGCGCCGCCTTGAAGTAATAAGGCGAGAGGCTCTGCGAACCCATCTAACGTTCACGACGCGCTGCGAAGACCCGCTGTGAAGCAGAGGAGGCGGTAAAGCTCCGAGAATTCCATGACGTTCACAAACCCGCCGCAAAGCTCTTGAGGCGGTACCTCTCTATGAACGAATTTGACGTTCGCGAGCCCGCCGCGAAGCTATGGAGGCGGTACCTCTCCGCGAATGAATTTGATGTTCGCGAGCGCGCCGCGAAGTATCGGAGGTGGCGTGGGAGTTCTGCTTCACGGCGCCCCTTGCCTATAAATACCGAGCTCACCTCCCTTCTCCGAACATGCGACCATGGCCACTTCACCCCTTGGACAGCCGAGCGGAGCTTTGCATTGAGGCTCCGTGAGGCCATGCTCCGCGAGCAGCTTCCTTCGCATTGTTGCTCCGCGAGCTGAGGCTCCGTGAGTCAATGCTCCGCGAGCCAATGCTCCGTGATGCTGCTCCTCGAGACCATCCTATGTGAGTCCATGCTCCGTGAGCCTATGCTATGCGATGGTGCTCCGCGAGACTGAGCTTCGCGAGAGCCCCTTTGCTCCACGAGAGTCCTTTGCTCCGCGAGACCCCTTTGATCCCCGAGACCCCTTTTCTCTGCAAGACCCATTTTTCTCCTCGAGATACCATTGCTCTGTGAGGCCATGCTCCACAAAGTTACATCGCGAAGACCTATCCTTTGTGAGGATCCTACCTTTACGCCCACCGGTCCATACCGCGGGGCCTGCGCCCCCGCACCCCCGCTCGGGGTCACTGCCGGGCTGCGGTCCCGGCCCTCCAGGCCGGTCCCTTTGCTATCGTCACAGACCCCCATGAAAAATAGAGTGTCACACCACGAGCATTTCGGGCTGGGATGCTGGGATTTTCCATTTCACCCTTATGCGCTCCCACCTTCCACCTATGGAACACCATGATTTGAGATACTCCTTCGCACACCATGAAATTATTTGACGCGACATATTCCTCTTGGTTTCATTCTCATGTCGTGAGTTGAGATTTTCATCACCAATTCCCTGAGTACCTCGAGATGAACCATTCCTCAGGAACCTCCTCCAAACCCAATCACTTGGTTCCTATGGCAGGTTGAACCAGTAAGGGTCGCCCTTGTGTAAGACCCAACACCAACAATTACTAGGAAACTTAGGCCTAATAGTCCTATCTTGTAACGCCCCGACCCTAGTTACCCAGAGTCGGTGCATTATTACATAACATTGGCATGATCACAAGAAAGATCAAATCTTGAAAGACCGATTGGTTTAGTAGCCTTGGAAACACTAGATATATTCATAAGTTTTACATTACATCATAAAATGAAAAACTACTACAACAACATAATATCTCCACAGTCCACACTATTATCCCCTCATAATATCCCTGCAGGTCATTCATAACTTACTTCTTCACATCCTGGGGAAAATAAACATAGAAAAGGGGTGAGCTCAAATGCCCAGTAAGGATAACAATATAGCGGAACATTCAAAATAAGCATAAACATTTAAGGCAATGCATTACTAAAACAAAAGCCTTTTAAACTTGAACTTCAACATAGTATGGCAAAAGTAAAATGAAATAATGCCATTTACTTATTCACATGGATATTCTACTAATCGAATAATCACATGCAAAATCAATAACCACTTTCATAATGATGGAATGCATAATGCTAAACTTTAATTTCTTTTCAAGGCCTCGTCCCAAGACCTTGGGGCTAACTGTAACCGGAACCCAACCCGGAGTGCCTCTAATAACCGGACACCAACCCGGAGTGCCTCTAATAACCGGACACCAACCCGGAGTGCCTATAATAACCGGACACCAACCCGGAGTGCCTCTAATAACCGGAGACCAAACCGGAGGGCTTACTTTTACTAGTCCCTAACCTGGAGGGCTTACTTTTACCAGTCCCCAACCTAGAGGGCTTACTTTAACGAGTCCCCAACCTGGAACATACTTGTCCAACACATTCATATGAAGTAAAGTTTTAAATATAACATAAAAATTCTTATTGGAACTAGCATACGAAATGTCAACACTTTACTCATAAACCATGAATGCTATATAAATGGCACATCCACAGACAAACATATCACAAAACTTTATTACAATATGGAAGTTTCATATCATAATAAATCAACTTCAAATAATCATAAAATCCATCAAAGGATGTTGACATAGATGAAAATGTTTTTTTAAAAATTATTGAGAGAAATATCCCTTTTTCATGAAAACATTTTAATGTTACACAATTTAGAGTAAGGCATTTAAATACATTTTTGAATCAAAGTGTACCATACCACTTTGAAACTTTTGAATGGAATTAACACTTTTAAAACATTCATTTTCATATAAATAAATCCTTACAAACAATTTTGAAAACGTGGACATAAATGAGGATGATTTAGAAGAATAAATATTTAAAACATTTAAAATGATGTTTTAGTAAAAGTTCCCTTAGAAATAATCCCTTTGAAAACTCTTTTATGAAATATGGACATGGATAGTAAATATTTCCCTGTAGATACTTATGTAAAGACAACCTCGGATATTAAAGAGATTGTGAAGTAAACCCTTATCAATTTGGTAACTTATGAAACATACAACCCATGAAAGAGGTATCATACAATGAAAATGTAAATACACATAAGGTAAAGTGTATTACACAAAGAATACAATTATGGGCAGTACATACACCACACAAAAGATAATAGTGGAAATATGGCATGAATCTCACGGAAATAAAGAGTGAGATGAAAACCCCTTACCACGTTAATCAACTGAGTCGTATGGCCAAAAGTTAATAACCACCAAATTATTTACAGAATAACATGAATATAAAGATAATCATGTTAATATATATCAAATTACAGTATACAATACACCACTTTCAATAATTTAGTGGCGAATAATGGAAATCTCACGGAATTGAATGTGAGATAAGAAAATCCCTTACCTTGTACTTTTACTTGATTGGGGTAGGTTAACCTCCTGTATAATATTGAAATAATTGTCATTAAATTATACAAGAATCATATATATTAATATGATATCATATATGATCTTTTAATATTGATTTGATAATAATATCTTAGTATTATCGTTGTTTCGGGTGTTAGCTTACTTGTTTTCTTTTATATGTTTTGCTACGTAAGACATGTTTGTAAAGGATATGTTTTATATTATTCATATCCAGAATGATATCAACTCCTTAAAAATCAATTTTTAAATCATCAAATGATAATTATACTTGAATGGATACGATGGAGAATGAATCTCATCGCGTTCGTGGAGACGGTAGTCCGTACGTACGCACGAGTGACAATATCATTCTTTTGATATTAAAATAATATATAAATGGATGGTATATCATATATACAGAATCATTAACATGTTATATTTATTATTTACATGAGTTACACATCTTTATTATACCCATCCAAATAATATTATAATGAATAACAATTACACCACGACGTGGAGACGGTAAGCCGTACGTACGCACGTATGGTGACATGTTATTCAAAGGGTGGATAGAATACTGAATATGGTTGTACCATATTTATAATAACATCACAGTATATGTGAGATACTAGAGTTATTATTTTATAATGGTAAGAACAAAGAAAGAAGAAGTGGAAGAAGAATGGAACTTGAAAAGGGGTGGTGAAAACATTACCTCTTCTTCGGGTTCTTCCTTTTGATTTGATCAAAAGGTCTCCATAGGTTGGCTTTCTGATCAAACTAAGGCCTATAGGTTGTAGTGAGGGATGTTGGGAGAGTATTTGGGCAGAGTTTGGCCGAACCCAAAGGCTTTGAAGGTGTGAAGAAATGAGAATGAGGAGTGCCCTTTTATAAGAGGGGTGAGGGGCACCTTTGGAAAAGCTAGAAATATTAGTTTATATTAAATTCATATTCGGTTTCTAATGCCTCCAAAGTTGATTATTCAAAGGTTAAGGTGGGGATAGGTCGAAAACAACTCAACCAATAGAAGTTAGACAGGTTTGGGTACTTATATTAACCTTATCTTTAAGTATTAACTCTAAGTTAATTAGTTTCACTTTTATAATGTCTCTTTGTATTTTTATATAATATGGTTAATAAACTTACTATATACATCCAAGAGACCCCCAAGTGGTCCATTAATGATGAACCTATCATGATATAAGTCCCTTGGCCGAACCTTAGATTTTTAGGAATTTAATATCAATTAATAATATAATATTTGTTTTAAGAACTCTTTTATGTCAATTTTGACACTATTCATTAGTTGATTTTTGTGAAACTCATAACAGATTGATTACTTCGAACAAAGTCAATTAAATAAATCCTAATATATCATATTATCCTAGAAAATTAGTTTAATTCATTAAAAGTTTCATATTATATTTATTTGGGTATTTATAATATCAATTATTTTAATTTTTCACTATTATAGTAATTACTGCATCATCATTGTGTCATAAATAAAATAAATTATTTAATGTCTAAAAATTATAAATAAAATATAATTATGTCGGAAATCTTTTTAGCTTTCTAATGAATATTTATAAACTAAAATCAAACATATATAACCCTAAGTAACAATTGTTGTTCTAAAAGATATATGCTTGTATCATTTTTGTATTCATTTTAACTTAATTAAAATAAAGTGTCATTATCACTTACAAGTGGATCCATGGGGTCCCAAAATCGAACCAAAGATGCCCATGGTCGACCATGTATCAACCAATAGGGTTAAGACACGTTTTAGGGTAATTTAGTATTATTATAATATTATTGTTTAACCCTTATTTACCGGATTTACCCTTAACCATGGTAAATAAAATATTTACCGCAGTAATTATTCAAAATGTCTAAAAATAAAAGTTACCTATTTACACAATTTGAACATCCTGATTCCAAATATGGAATCTATTTTCCTAAATTCAAAACACAGAAGTGGCAGAAATTAATTTAAAATTAATTCCCGCTGTCAAAACAAAAAGCGTGTTTTTAAGAGATAATAACTATCAAAAGATTGACACTTGTTTATGTTCGGTTTAATTGTAAAATTATGTCCAATGACCAACATTATATTAAATGGTAAAAATATATTCTAAATATACTTTAAAACCACTCATATTCATAATTTATCACTATTAATTATTTTGATTAAAAAAGTTGTTTTTAATTAAAATTTAGTAATTTTCACTATTCATCAAAATATGAAAGTTATCCGAAAAGTACCAAAATTTCACCTTAGGGTAAATTCGACACTACGAATCCAAAAATGAAGTCAATTTTGAAATATAAAATATATATAATTTCAAAAAGTAGGTATTACTATTCATAACGGCTAGTTTGATCGGTTGTGGTGTGTGTTAAAACTCGAAGTTGCGTACAACACACGCTATTGTATTATTCAAATGAAAGCGTACCGTGGAAGCTTGGGATGTTTCATTTTAAATTTTTTGATGTCCCCATTTAGTCAAAAAGTTTAAAATATCGTATTTAAAAAGGGTTAACTATTAAAAGTTGATAAAAGTGCAATACTGAAAATGAATTTGTTCTTGCATTATATCTAAGAAACTCATAATATGGATTCTAAAATTATAAGGATTATATAAAGTTTAAAATTTAGATAATACTATTCATAACCTCTTTTGAATGGATTTTTTTTTGTAAGTCACGGTGTGATTGAACTCGGTGTTGCGTGTAGTGAAAGTTATTGAATTATTTTGAAGAAATAACACACTATGAAATCTTGGGGTGTTACATTCTCCCCTCCTTCAATAAATTGCGTCCTCGCAATTTGAAATTGTTCTTCGAAAATAAAAGGTTGAAAATAGAAAACATATTTGTGGGAAAACCCACATCGGAAATTGGGTTACTAAAATTTAGTCTTAATATGAGGAAAAGAGAAATGAACGGGTCACCACCAAATTATGATCTTGATTAGGAGAACATTGGTGGAAATTAGAGACATATAATTGGAGGGAAAACGTAAATATTTATAAGTAGTGATTGAGGTCATCAATCACAAACAAGTGTATAATTGAGGTCCTTAAATTCATCAATCTATGATGATTTGAAATACCATCGGTTCAACAAAACATAGGGTATTAGGATAACACATTTTTGACGTTTCAAAATATCTTATTTGAAATCCCACATCGAAAAATGAATTAACGAGGCCTCTATTTAAAATAAAGAGTGGAAAGTATGAAGATTACCAAAAATAACACATACTAGGGTTCCATGTAGGAAAATATGGATATGGAAGAGAAATCTGATCATCAATTATCTGATGGAGAGTGGTAGAGAACATGGCTATGAAAAGGCCAACAATCCCAAAGCCATGAATTAGTGATGATTTAAGGTACCATCTAGGACAACATTTTTGTTCTATGTTCCTTTTATTAATGTTGAGGAATTTATTTATGAGATTGGCTAAGATCATAAGGATATATACTTACTTTATAATTAGAGTTTTATCCATTAATAAATTTCTACCACAAACTCATCTTTCACTCGTAAAAAAATTCTATTTATACTATTCGTACAGGGTTCCAAAATAAACGAATTTATAATTCATCTACCAGATCTTTTAAAAAAACTACATTATTTAATCCAGGACATTTCTTGGGACAGTGGTAGGTGATACACCCTTGTCGCCCTTCGGTTGCGGGTTCAAGTCTCGCAGCCTTGCCGGACGCGACGGGTTGCTGCCCAACCTCCGGGTTGTCCTTTTATGGCAATCCAAAATAATCCAAACTAGAACTATCCAAAATACTTCTGTCCAAACTCACAGTCCAACATTTATAAGGAAGGTAAACATAATATAGATCCTTTTTACCCTGTAATAGCATATTAATACCTTCATCATGTATTACCATATTCCTTATTGATTACATTCATTCTCCCTTATTCCATATAGAATGATGGATATACTTCATTAATCCAAAAATGTTTTAAACTTCAATAATGATGGAATGTACAATTCATTAATCAGTTCCAAGGTAGTCAAGAATATCCAATATAATTTATCCAAAACAATCACATATTATTCCAAAATCACCACCTCAGTATCAGGACTATATTATGATTTATCATTCTCTCAACCATATATTTTCGAATAATTTATCCTGCTATTGAGTCACTTTTCTTTGTTCCACACAATCTCAAGTCCTTAATGAAATAGTACTGCAGTACAATCCTTATATACTCCATAATTATTATAACAAGTACATTGTTGATACAATACTCAATTGACATAATCAACATAAGAACTCTAATCATTCCTCTTAATCTGTGGTAGTATCATAACTTGATTATTATCTGATAACATCATTTGAGGCATATTCTGATGACTGGGACATAGGTTCGCATAGTGTCCAAACTCCTTGCAAATGAAGCATTGTACATTTTAACCATTTTCTTACCCTTGCAGTCACGTACTTTGTGCCCTTTTCCTCCACACTTATAACAAACTCCCATTCCTTTCAGGAAAGTTCCAGGGTGTTTCTTTCCATAGTTACCACATATGGGAAAATTCTTCTTTTCCCTCATCCCTTTATCCATCTTTCTCTCTTCCATCTTTTTCTTCTCTTTCTTCCCTTCAAATCCATAGGACTCATTAAACTCTTTACTTATCTTATCAACACATGATATTATTTCTTCAATGATGATAATACATGGGAGACTATTCCTCTTATAAATTCTAGCTTAAGACCATGAAAGATATGATCCTTCCTTCTCTTTGGATCATGTGTATTTCTGGAGTTCTCATTTCTTCTACTGGGCGCCATTTCTAAACAATGGCATACACTAGATCAGTTTATGAATCAAAATACATAATCCCATACTTATAAAACACTTAATATAAATTGAACTATTTATGGATATAATCCATAATCAAAAAAATGTCTTCTTTGAGGATGTATATACTTATAAACCCTTCATAATGGTTTGTAAAGAAAATGAGAATTATCCTAAGCATATCCCCCGGGAGTGTCGTAACCAAGAGTGCAGCAAGGCCCGTTGTCGTGTACCAGTTCCTGTTCGAGTCTAGCTCAAAGCGGTGTTTTCGGGTTTTACCCCTAGGTACATCTGTGCCAGAGCCTCCTCTACCTGCTCGTATCCAGACAGGGATGTATTGCTCGGAAAACTCACAAAATCTCTACAATAACAAAATTCTAGGAAGTTCTTCTATACTAATCCTCAAAGTTCATCTTAGGTCTACGTTCTCTAATCAGAGTTTACCTAAATCTAGCTTCCAAGGTTTGTACTAAACTTCCTCTGATACCAACTGTAACGCCCCGACCCTAGTTACCCAGAGTCGGTGCATTATTACATAACATTGGCATGATCACAAGAAAGATCAAATCTCGAAAGACCGATTGGTTTAGTAGCCTTGGAAACACTAGATATATTCATAAGTTTTACATTACATCATAAAATGAAAAACTACTACAACAACATAATATCTCCATAGTCTACACTATTATCCCCTCATAATATCCGTGCAGGTCATTCATAACTTACTTCTTCACATCCTGGGGAAAATAAACATAGAAAAGGGGTGAGCTCAAATGCCCAGTAAGGATAACAATATAGCGGAACATTCAAAATAAGCATAAACATTTAAGGCAATGCATTACTAAAACAAAAGCCTTTTAAACTTGAACTTCAACATAGTATGTCAAAAGTAAAATGAAATAATGCCATTTACTTATTCACATGGATATTCTACTAATCGAATAATCACATGCAAAATCAATAACCACTTTCATAATGATGGAATGCATAATGCGAAACTTTAATTTCTTTTCAAGGCCTCGTCCCAAGACCATAGGGCTAACTGTAACCGGAACCCAACCCGGAGTGCCTCTAATAACCGGACACCAACCCGGAGTGCCTCTAATAACCGGACACCAACCCGTAGTGCCTCTAATAACCGGACACCAACCCGGAGTGCCTCTAATAACCGGAGACCAAACCAGAGGACTTACTTTTACCAGTCCCTAACCTGGAGGGCTTACTTTTACCAGTCCCCAACCTGGAGGGCTTACTTTAACCAGTCCCCAACCTGGAACATACTTGTCCAACACATTCATATGAAGTAAAGGTTGAAATATAACATAAACATTCTTATTGGAACTAGCATATGAAATGACAACACTTTAATCATAAACCATGAATGCTATATAAATGGCACATCCACAGTCAAACATATAACAAAACATTATTACAATATGGAAGTTTCATATCATAATAAATCAACTTCAAATAATCATAAAATCCATCAAAGGATGTTGACATAGATGAAAATGTTTTTTTAAAAATTATTGAGAGAAATATCCCTTTTTCATGAAAACATTTTAATGTTACACAATTTAGAAAGTAAGGCATTTAAATAAATTTTTGAATCAAATTGTCCCATACCACTTTGAAACTTTTGAATGGAATTAACACTTTTAAAATATTCATTTTCATATAAATAAATCCTTACAAACCATTTTGAAAACGTGGACATAAATGAGGATGATTTAGAAGAATAAATATTTAAAACATATAAAATGATGCTTTAGTAAAAGTTCCCTTAGAAATAATCCCTTTGAAAACTCTTTTATGAAATATGGACATGGATGGTAAATATTTCTCTATAGATACTTATGTAAAGACAACCTCAGATATTAAAGAGATTGTGAAGTAAACCCTTATCAATTTGGTAACATATGAAACATACAACCCATGAAAGAGGTATCATACAATGAAAATGTAAATACACATAAGGTAAAGTGTATTACACAAAGAATACAATTATGGGCAGTACATACACCACACAAAAGATAATAGTGGAAATATGGCATGAATCTCACGGAAATAAAGAGTGAGATGAAAACCCCTTACCACGTTAATCAACTGAGTCGTATGGCCAAAAGTTAATAACCACCAAATTATTTATAGAATAACATGAATATAAAGATAATCATGATAATATATATCAAATTCCAGTACACAATACACCACTTTCAATAATTTAGTGGCGAATAATGGAAATCTCACGGAATTGAATGTGAGATAAGAAAATCCCTTACCTTGTACTTTTACTTGGTTGGGGTAGGTTAACCTCCTGTATAATATTTAAATAATTGTTATTAAATTATAAAATAATCATATATATTAATATGATATCATATATGATCTTTTAATATTGATTTGATAATAATATCTTAGTATTATCGTTGTTTCGGGTGTTAGCTTACTTGTTTTCTTTTATATGTTTTGTTACGTAAGACATATTTGTAAAGGATATGTTTTATATTATTCATATCCAGAATGATATCAAGTCCTTAAAAATCAATTTTTAAATCATCGAATGATAATTATACTTGAATGGATACGATGGAGAATGAATCTCATCGCGTTCGTGGAGACGGTAGTCCGTACGTACGCACGAGCGACAATATCATTCTTTTGATATTAAAATAATATATAAATGGATGGTATATCATATATACAGAATCATTAACATGTTATATTTATTATTTACATGAGTTACACATCTTTATTATACCCATCCAAATAATATTATATTGAATAACAATTACACCACGACGTGGAGACGGTAAGCCGTACGTACGCACGTATGGTGACATGTTATTCAAAGGGTGGATAGAATACTGAATATGGTTGTACCATATTTATAATAACATCACAGTATATGTGAGATACTGTAGTTATTATTTTAGATTGGTAAAAACAAAGAAAGAAGAAGTGGAAGAAGAATGGAACTTGAAAAGGGGTGGTGAAAACATTACCTCTTCTTCGGGTTCTTCCTTTTGATTTGATCAAAAGGGCTCCTTAGGTTGGCTTTATAATCAAACTAAGGCCTCTAGGTTGTAGTGAGGGATGTTGGGAGAGTATTTGGGCAGAGTTTGGCCGAACCAAAAGGCTTGGAAGGTGTGAAGAAATGAGAATGAGGAGTGCCCTTTTATAAGAGGGGTGAGGGGCACCTTTGGAAAAGCTAGAAATATTAGTTTATATTAAATTCCTATTCGGTTTCTAATGCCTCCAAAGTTGATTATTCAAAGGTTAAGGTTGGGATAGGTCGCAAACAACTCAACCAATAGAATTTAGACAGGTTTGGGTACTTATATTAACCTTATCTTTAAGTATTAACTCTAAGTTAATTAGTTTCACTTTTACAATGTCTCTTTGTATTTTTATATAATATGGTTAATAAACTTACTATATACATCCAAGAGACCCCCAAGTGGTCCATTAATGATGAACCTATCATGATATAATTCTCTTTGCCGAACCTTAGATTTTTAAAAATTTAATATCAATTAATAATATAATATTTGTTTTAAGAACTCTTTTATGTCAATTTTGACACTATTCATTAGTTGATTTTTGTGAAACTCATAACAGATTGATTACTTCGAACAAAGTCAATTAAATAAATCCTAATATATCATATTATCCTAGAAAATTAGTTTAATTCATTAAAAGTTTCATATTATATTTATTTGGGTATTTATAATATCAATTATTTTAATTTTTCACTATTATATAATTACTGTATCATCATTGTGTCATAAATAAAATATATTATTTGATGTATAAAAATTATAAATAAAATATCATTATGTAGGAAATCTTTTTATATTTCTAATTAATATTTATAATCTAAAATCAAACATATATAACCTTATGTAACAATTGTTTTGCTAAAAGATATATGCTTTTGTCATTTTTGTATTCATTTTAACTTAATTAAAATAAAGTGTCATTATCACTTACAAGTGGATCCATGGGGTCCCCAAATCGACCCAAAGATGCCCATGGTCGACCATGTATCAACCAATAGGGTTAAGACACGTTTTAGGGTAATTTAGTATTATTATAATATTATTTTTTAACCCTTATTTACCGGATTTACCCTTAACCATGGTAAATAAAATATTTACCGCAGTAATTATTCAAAATGTCTAAAAATAAAAGTTACCTATTTACACAATTTGAACATCCTGATTCCAAATATGGAATCCATTTTCCTAAATTCAAAACACAGAAGTATCATAAATTAATTTAAAATTAATTCCCGCTGTCAAAACAAAAAGCGTGTTTTTAAGAGATAATAACTATCAAAAGATTGACACTTGTTTATGTTCAGTTTAATTGTAAAATTATGTCCAATTACCAAAATTATATTAAATGGTAAAAATATATTCTAAATATAATTTAAAACCACTCAAATTCATAATTTATCACTATTAATTATTTTGATTAAAAAGGTTGTTTTTAATTAAAATTTAGTAATTTTCACTATTCATCAAAATATGAAAGTTATCCGAAAAGTACCAAAATTTCACCTTAGGGTAAATTCGACACTACGAATCCAAAAATGAAGTCAATTTTGAAATATAAAATATATATAATTTCAAAAAGTAGGTATTACTATTCATAACGGCTAGTTTGATCGGTTGTGGTGTGTGTTAAAACTCGAAGTTGCGTACAACACACGCTACTGTATTATTCAAATGAAAGCGTACCGTGGAAGCTTGGGATGTTTCATTTTAAATTTTTTGATGTCCCCATTTAGTCAAAAAGTTTAAAATATCTTATTTAAAAAGGGTTCACTATTAAAAGTTGATAAAAGTGCAATACTGAAAATGAATTTGTTCTTGCATTATATCTAAGAAACTCATAATATGGATTCTAAAATTATAAGGATTATATAAAGTTTAAAATTTAGATAATACTATTCATAACCTCTTTTGAATGGATTTTTTTTTGTAAGTCATGGTGTGATTGAACTCGGTTTTGCGTGTAGTGAAAGTTATTGGATTATTTTGAAGAAATAACACACTATGAAATCTTGGGGTGTTACATTCTCCCCTCCTTCAATAAATTGCGTCCTCGCAATTTGAAATTGTTTTTCGAAAATAAAACGTTGAAAATAGAAAACATATTTGTGGGAAAACCCACATCGGAAATTGGGTTACTAAAATTTAGTCTTAATATGAGGAAAAGAGAAATGAACGGGTCACCACCAAATTATGATCTTGATTAGGAGAACATTGGTGGCAATTAGAGACATATAATTGGAGGAAAAACGTAAATATTTATAGGTAGTGATTGAGGTCATAAATCACAAACAAGTGTATAATTGAGGTCCTTAAATTCATCAATCTATGATGATTTGAAATACCATCGGTTCAACAAAACATAGGGTATTAGGATAACACATTTTTGACGTTTCAAAATATCTTAGTTGAAATCCCACATCGAAAAATGAATTAACGAGGCCTATATTTAAAATAAAGAGTGGAAAGTATGAAGATTACTGAAAATAACACATACTAGGGTTCCATGTAGGAAAATATGGATATGGAAGAGAAATCTGACCATCAATTATCTGATGGAGAGTGGTAGAGAACATGGCTATGAAAAGGCCAACAATCCCAAAGCCATGAATTAGTGATGATTTAAGGTACCATCTAGGACAACATTTTTGTTCTATGTTCCTTTTATTAATGTTATGGAATTTATTTATGAGATTGGCTAAGATCATAAGGAGATATACTTACTTTATAATTAGAGTTTTATCCATTAATAAATTTCTACCACAAACTCATCTTTCACTCGTAAAAAAATTCTATTTATACTATTCGTACAGGGTTCCAAAATAAACGAATTTATAATTCATCTACCAGATCTTTTAAAAAAACTACATTATTTAATCCAGGACATTTCTTGGGACAGTGGTAGGTGATACACCCTTGTCGCCCTTCGGTTGCGGGTTCAAGTCTCGCAGCCTTTCCGGACGCGACGGGTTGCCGCCCGACCTCCGGGTTGTCCTTTTATGGAAATCCAAAATAATCCAAACTAGAACTATCCAAAATACTTCTGTCCAAACTCATAGTCCAACATTTATAAGGAAGGTAAACATAATATAGATCCTTTTTACCCCGTAATAGCATATGAATACCTTCATCATGTATTACCATATTCTTTATTGATTACATTCATGCTCCCTTATTCCATATAGAATGATGGATATACTTCATTAATCCAAAAATGTTTTAAACTCCAATAATGATGGAATGTACAAATCATTAATCAGTTCCAAGGTAGTCAATAATATCCAATATAATTTATCCAAAACAATCACATATTATTCCAAAATCACCACCTCAGTATCAGGACTATATTATGATTTATCATTCTCTCAACCATATATTTTCCAATAATTTATCCTGCTATTGAGTCACTTTTCTTTGTTCCACACAATCTCAAGTCCTTAATGAAATAGTACTGCAGTACAATCCTTATATACACCATAATTATTATAAAAAGTACATTGTTGATACAATACTCAATTGACATAATCAACATAAGAACTCTAATCATTCCTCTTCATCTGTGGTAGTATCATAACTTGATTATTATCCGATAACATCATTTGAGGCATATTCTGATGACTGGGACATAGGTTCGCATAGTGTCCAAACTCCTTGCAAATGAAGCATTGTACATTTGAAACAATTTTCTTACCCTTGCAGTCACGTACTTTGTGCCCTTTTCCTCCACACTTATAACAAACTCTCATTCCTTTCAGGCAAGTTCCAGGGTGTTTCTTTCCACAGTTACCACATATGGGAAAATTCTTCTTTTCCCTCATCCCTTTATCCATCTTTCTCTCTTCCATCCTTTTCTTCTCTTGCTTCCCTTCAATGCCATAGGACTCAGCAAACTCTTTACTTATCTTATCAACACATGATATTATTTCTTCACATGATGATAATACATTGGAGACTATTCCTCTTATAAATTCTAGCTTAAGACCATGAAAGATATGATCCTTCCTTCTCATTGGATCATGTGCATTTCTGGAGTTCTCATTTCATCTACTGGGCGCCATTTCTAAACAATGGCATACACTAGATCAATTTATGAATCAAAATACATAATCCCATACTTATAAAACACTTAATATAAATTGAACTATTTATGGATATAATCCATAATCATAAAAATGTATCCTTTGAGGATGTATATACTCATAAACCCTTCATAATGGTTTGTAAAGAAAATGAGAATTATCCTAAGCATATCCCCCGGGAGTGTCGTAACCAAGAGTGCAGCAAGGCCCGTTGTCGTGTACCAGTTGTCGTTCGAGTATAGCTCAAAGTGGTGTTTTCGGGTTTTACCCCTAGGTACATCTGTGCCAGAGCCGCCTCTACCTGCTCGTATCCAGACAGGGATGTATTTCTCGGAAAACTCACAAAATCTCTACAATACCAAAATTCTAGGAAGTTCTTCTATACTAATCCTCAAAGTTCATCTTAGGTCTACATTCTCTAATCAGAGTTTACCTAAATCTAGCTTCCAAGGTTTGTACTAAACTTCCTCTGATACCAACTGTAACGCCCCGACCCTAGTTACCCAGAGTCGGTGCATTATTACATAACATTGGCATGATCACAAGAAAGATCAAATCTCGAAAGACCGATTGGTTTAGTAGCCTTGGAAACACTAGATATATTCATAAGTTTTACATTATATAATAAAATGAAAAACTACTACAACAACATAATATCTCCACATTCCACACTATTATCCCCTCATAATATCCCTGCAGGTCATTAATAACTTACTTCTTCACATCCTGGGGAAAATAAACATAGAAAAGGGGTGAGCTCAAATGCCCATTAAGGATAACAATATAGCGGAACATTCAAAATAAGCATAAACATTTAAGGCAATGCATTACTAAAACAAAAGCCTTTTAAACTTGAACTTCAACATAGTATGGCAAAAGTAAAATGAAATAATGCCATTTACTTATTCACATGGATATTCTACTAATCGAATAATCACATGCAAAATCAATAACCACTTTCATAATGATGGAATGCATAATGCTAAACTTTAATTTCTTTTCAAGGCCTCATCCCAAGACCTTGGGGCTAACTATAACCGGAACCCAACCCGGAGTGCCTCTAATAACCGGACACCAACCCGGAGTGCCTCTAATAACCGGACACCAACCCGGAGTGCCTCTAATAACCGGACACCAACCCGGAGTGCCTCTAATAACCGGAGACCAAACCGGAGGGCTTACTTTTACCAGTCCCTAACCTGGAGGGATTACTTTCACCAGTCCCCAACCTGGAGGGCTTACTTTAACCAGTCCCCAACCTGGAACATACTTGTCCAACACATTCATATGAATTAAAGGTTGAAATATAACATAAACATTCTTATTGGAACTAGCATACGAAATGTCAACACTTTACTCATAAACCATGAATGCTATATAAATGGCACATCCACATTCAAACATATCACAAAACTTTATTACAATATGGAAGTTTCATATCATAATAAATCAACTTCAAATAATCATAAAATCCATCAAAGGATGTTGACATAGATGAAAATGTTTTTTTAAAAATTATTGAGAGAAATATCCCTTTTTCATGAAAACATTTTAATGTTACACAATTTAGAAAGTAAGGCATTTAAATACATTTTTGAATCAAAGTGTCCCATACCACTTTGAAACTTTTGAATGGAATTAACACTTTTAAAACATTCATTTTCATATAAATAAATCTTTACAAACCATTTTGAAAACGTGGACATAAATGAGGATGATTTAAAAGAATAAATATTTAAAACATTTAAAATGATGTTTTAGTAAAAGTTCCCTTAGAAGTAATCCCTTTGAAAACTCTTTTATGAAATATGGACATGGATAGTAAATATTTCCCTGTAGATACTTATGTAAAGAAAACCTCGGATATTAAAGAGATTGTGAAGTAAACCCTTATCAATTTGGTAACTTATGAAACATACAACCCATGAAAGAGGTATCATACAATGAAAATGTAAATACACATAAGGTAAAGTGTATTACACAAAGAATACAATTATGGGCAGCACATACACCACACAAAAGATAATAGTGTAAATATGGCATGAATCTCACGGAAATAAAGAGTGAGATGAAAACCCCTTACCACGTTAATCAACTGAGTCATATGGCCAAAAGTTAATAACCACCAAATTATTTACAGAATAACATGAATATAAAGATAATCATGATAATATATATCAAATTCCAGTACACAATACACCACTTTCAATAATTTAGTGGCGAATAATGGAAATCTCACGGAATTGAATGTGAGATAAGAAAATCCCTTACCTTGTACTTTTACTTGGTTGGGATAGGTTAACCTCCTGTATAATATTGAAATAATTGTTATTAAATTATACAAGAAGCATATATATTAATATGATATCATATATGATCTTTTAATATTGATTTGATAATAATATCTTAGTATTATCGTTGTTTCGGGTGTTAGCTTACTTGTTTTCTTTTATATGTTTTGTTACGTAAGACATGTTTGTAAAGGATATGTTTTATATTATTCATATCCAGAATGATATCAAGTCCTTAAAAATCAATTTTTAAATCATCGAATGATAATTATACTTGAATGGATACGATGGAGAATGAATCTCATCGCGTTCGTGGAGACGGTAGTCCGTACGTACGCACGAGCGACAATATCATTCTTTTGATATTAAAATAATATATAAATGGATGGCATATCATATATACAGAATCATTAACATGTTATATTTATTATTTACATGAGTTACACATCTTTATTATACCCATCCAAAAAATATTATATTGAATAACAATTACACCACGACGTGGAGACGGTAAGCCGTACGTACGCACGTATGGTGACATGTTATTCAAAGGGTGGATAGAATACTGAATATGGTTGTACCATATTTATAATAACATCACAATATATGTGAGATACTGGAGTTATTATTTTATAATGGTAAGAACAAAGAAAGAAGAAGTGGAAGAAGAATGGAACTTGAAAAGGGGTGGTGAAAACATTACCTCTTCTTCGGGTTCTTCCTTTTGATTTGATCAAACGGGCTCCTTAGGTTGGCTTTCTGATCAAACTAAGGCCTCTAGGTTGTAGTGAGGGATGTTGGGAGAGTATTTGGGAAGAGGTTTTCCAAACCAAAAGGCTTGGAAGGTGTGAAGAAATGAGAATGAGGAGTGCCCTTTTATAAGAGGGGTGAGGGGCACCTTTGGAAAAGCTAGAAATATTAGTTTATATTAAATTCATATTCGGTTTATAATGCCTCCAAAGTTTATTATTCAAAGTTTAAGGTGGGGATAGGTCGAAAAAAACTCAAACAATAGAATTTAGACAGGTTTGGGTACTTATATTAACCTTATCTTTAAGTATTAGCTCTAAGTTAATTAGTTTCACTTTTACAATGTCTCTTTGTATTTTTATATAATATGGTTAATAAACTTACTATATACATCCAATCGACCCCCAAGTGGTCCATTAATGATGAACCTATCATGATATAAGTCTCTTGGATGAACCTTAGATTTTTAGGAATTTAATATCAATTAATAATATAATAGTTTTTTTAAGAACTCTTTTATGTCAATTTTGACACTATTCATTAGTTGATTTTTGTGAAACTCATAACAGATTGATTACTTCGAAAAAATTCTATTAAATAAATCCTAATATATCATATTATCCTAGAAAATTAGTTTAATTAATTAAAAGTTTCATATTATATTTATTTGGGTATTTATAATATCAATTATTTTAATTTTTCACTATTATGGTAATTATTGCATCATCATTGTGTCATAAATAAAATAAATTATTTAATGTCTAAAAATTATAAATAAAATATAATTATGTAGGAAAGCTTTTTATCTTTCTAATGAGAATTTATAATCTAAAATCAAACATATATAACCCTATGTAACAATTGTTTTCCTAAAAGATATATGCTTGTGTCATTTCTGTATTCATTTTAACTTAATTAAAATAAAGTGTCATTATCACTTACAAGTGGATCCATGGGGTCCCAAAATCGACCCAAAGATGCCCATGGTCGACCATGTATCAACCAATAGGGTTTAAGACATGTTTTAGGGTAATTTAGTATTATTATAATATTATTTTTTAACCCTTATTTACCGGATTTACCCTTAACCATGGTAAATAAAATATTTACCGCAGTAATTATTCAAAATGTCTAAAAATAAAAGTTACCTATTTACACAATTTGAACATCCTGATTCCAAATATGGAATCCATTTTCCTAAATTCAAAACACAGAAGTGGCAGAAATTAATTTAAAATTAATTCCCGCTGTCAAAACAAAAAGCGTGTTTTTAAGAGATAATAACTATCAAAAGATTGACACTTGTTTATGTTCGGTTTAATTGTAAAATTATGTCCAATGACCAAAATTATATTAAATGGAAAAAATATATTCTAAATATAATTTAAAACCACTCAAATTCATAATTTATCACTATTAATTATTTTGATTAAAAAGTTGTTTTTAATTAAAATTTAGTAATTTTCACTATTCATCAAAATATGAAAGTTATCCGAAAAGTACCAAAATTTCACCTTAGGGTAAATTCGACACTACGAATCCAAAAATGAAGTCAATTTTGAAATATAAAATATATATAATTTCAAAAAGTAGGTATTACTATTCATAACGGCTAGTTTGATCGGTTGTGGTGTGTGTTAAAACTCGAAGTTGCGTACAACACACGCTACTGTATTATTCAAATGAAAGCGTACCGTGGAAGCTTGGGATGTTTCATTTTAAATTTTTTGATGTCCCCATTTAGTCAAAAAGTTTAAAATATCGTATTTAAAAAGGGTTCACTATTAAAAGTTGATAAAAGTGCAATACTGAAAATTAATTTGTTCTTGCATTATATCTAAGAAACTCATAATATGGATTCTAAAATTATAAAGATTATATAAAGTTTAAAATTTAGATAATACTATTCAGAACCTCTTTTGAATGGATTTTTTTTGTAAGTCATGGTGTGATTGAACTCGGTGTTGCGTGTAGTGAAAGTTATTGAATTATTTTGAAGAAATAACACACTATGAAATCTTGGGTTGTTACATTCTCCCCTCCTTCAATAAATTGCGTCCTCGCAATTTGAAATTGTTCTTCGAAAATAAAAGGTTGAAAATAGAAAACATATTTGTGGGAAAACCCACATCTAAAATTGGGTTACTAAAATTTAGTCTTAATATGAGGAAAAGAGAAATGAACGGGTCACCACCAAATTATGATCTTGATTAGGAGAACATTGGTGGAAATTAGAGACATATAATTGGAGGAA
Organism: Viscum album; assembly: GCA_963277665.1. Classification (NCBI taxonomy): domain Eukaryota; kingdom Viridiplantae; phylum Streptophyta; class Magnoliopsida; order Santalales; family Viscaceae; genus Viscum; species Viscum album. The sequence goes on along the minus strand of OY728125.1, from coordinate 642,144,064 downwards.
AACGTCAATATTTATAGGTAGTGATTGAGGTAATCAATCAAAAACAAGTGTATAATTGAGGTCCTTAAATTCATCAATCTATGATGATTTGAAATACCATCGGTTCAACAAAACATAGGGTATTAGGATAACACATTTTTGACGTTTCAAAATATCTTAGTTGAAATCCCACATCGAAAAATGAATTAACGAGGCCTCTATTTAAAATAAAGAGTGGAAAGTATGAAGATTACTGAAAATAACACATACTAGGGTTCCATGTAGGAAAATATGGATATGGAAGAGAAATCTGACCATCAATTACCTGATGGAGAGTGGTAGAGAACATGGCTATGAAAAGGCCAACAATCCCAAAGCCATGAATTAGTGATGATTTAAGGTACCATCTAGGACAACATTTTTGTTCTATGTTCCTTTTATTAATGTTAAGGAATTTATTTATGAGATTGGATAAGATCATAAGGAGATATACTTACTTTATAATTAGAGTTTTATCCATTAATAAATTTCTACCACAAACTCATCTTTCACTCGTAAAAAAATTCTATTTATACTATTCGTACAGGGTTCCAAAATAAACGAATTTATAATTCATCTACCAGATCTTTTAAAAAAACTACATTATTTAATCCAGGACATTTCTTGGGACAGTGGTAGGTGATACACCCTTGTCGCCCTTCGGTTTCGGGTTCAAGTCTCGCAGCCTTGCCGGACGCGACGGGTTGCCGCCCGACCTCCGGGTTGTCCTTTTATGGAAATCCAAAATAATCCAAACTAGAACTATCCAAAATACTTCTGTCCAAACTCACAGTCCAACATTTATAAGGAAGGTAAACATAATATAGATCCTTTTTACCCCGTAATAGCATATGAATACCTTCATCATGTATTACCCTATTCCTTATTGATTACATTCATGCTCCCTTATTCCATATAGAATGATGGATATACTTCATTAATCCAAAAATGTTTTAAACTCCAATAATGATGGAATGTACAAATCATTAATCAGTTCCAAGGTAGTCAAGAATATCCAATATAATTTATCCAAAACAATCACATATTATTCCAAAATCACCACCTCAGTATCAGGACTATATTATGATTTATCATTCTCTCAACCATATATTTTCCAATAATTTATCCTGCTATTGAGTCACTTTTCTTTGTTCCACACAATCTCAAGTCCTTAATGAAATAGTACTGTAGTACAATCCTTATATACTCCATAATTATTATAACAAGTACATTGTTGATACAATACTCAATTGACATAATCAACATAAGAACTCTAATCATTCCTCTTCATCTGTGGTAGTATCATAACTTGATTATTATCCGATAACATCATTTGAGGCATATTCTGATGACTGGGACATAGGTTCGCATAGTGTCCAAACTCCTTGCAAATGAAGCATTGTACATTTGAAACCATTTTCTTACCCTTTCAGTCACGTACTTTGTGCCCTTTTCCTCCACACTTATAACAAACTCCCATTCCTTTCAGGAAAGTTCCAGGGTGTTTCTTTCCACAGTTACCACATATGGGAAAATTCTTCTTTTCCCTCATCCCTTTATCCATCTTTCTCTCTTCCATCCTTTTCTTCTTTTGCTTCCCTTCAAAGCCATAGGACTCAGTAAACTCTTTACTTATCTTATCAACACATGATATTATTTCTTCACATGATGATAATACATGGGAGACTATTCCTCTTATAAATTCTAGCTTAAGACCATGAAAGATATGATCCTTCCTTCTCTTTGGATCATGTGCATTTCTGGAGTTCTCATTTCTTCTACTGGGCGCCATTTCTAAACAATGGCATACACTAGATCAGTTGATGAATCAAAATACATAATCCCATACTTATAAAACACTTAATATAAATTGAACTATTTATGGATATAATCCATAATCATAAAAATGTCTCCTTTGAGGATGTATATACTCATAAACCCTTCATAATGGTTTGTAAAGAAAATGAGAATTATCCTAAGCATATCCCCCAGGAGTGTCGTAACCAAGAGTGCAGCAAGGCCCGTTGTCGTGTACCAGTTCCCGTTCGAGTCTAGCTCAAAGCGGTGTTTTCGGGTTTTACCCCTAGGTATATCTGTGCCAGAGCCGCCTCTACCTGCTCGTATCCAAACAGGGATGTATTGCTCAGAAAACTCACAAAATCTCTACAATACCAAAATTCTAGGAAGTTCTTCTATACTAATCCTCAAAGTTCATCTTAGGTCTACGTTCTCTAATCAGATTTTACCTAAATCTAGCTTCCAAGGTTTGTACTAAACTTCCTCTGATACCAACTGTAACGCCCTGACCCTAGTTACCCAGAGTCGGTGCATTATTACATAACATTGGCATGATCACAAGAAAGATCAAATCTCGAAAGACCGATTGGTTTAGTAGCCTTGGAAACAATAGATATATTCATAAGTTTTACATTACATCATAAAATTAAAAACTACTACAACAACATAATATCTCCACAGTCCACACTATTATCCCCTCATAATATCCCTGCAGGTCATTAATAACTTACTTCTTCACATCCTGGGGAAAATAAACATAGAAAAGGGGTGAGCTCAAATGCCCAGTAAGGATAACAATATAACGGAACATTCAAAATAAGCATAAACATTTAAGGCAATGAATTACTAAAACAAAAGCCTTTTAAACTTGAACTTCAACATAGTATGGCAAAAGTAAAATGAAATAATGCCATTTACTTATTCACATGGATATTCTACTAATCGAATAATCACATGCAAAATCAATAACCACTTTCATAATGATAGAATGCATAATGATAAACTTTAATTTCTTTTCAAGGCCTCGTCCCAAGACCTTGGGGCTAACTGTAACCGGAACCCAACCCGGAGTGCCTCTAATAACTGGACACCAACCCGGAGTGCCTCTAATAACCGGACACCAACCCGGAGTGCCTCTAATAACCGGACACCAACCCGGAGTGCCTCTAATAACTAGAGACCAAACCGGAGGGCTTACTTTTACCAGTCCCTAACCTGGAGGGCTTACTTTTACCAGTCCCCAACCTGGAGGGCTTACTTTAACCAGTCCCCAACCTGGAACATACTTGTCCAACACATTCATATTAAGTAAAGGTTGAAATATAACATAAACATTCTTATTGGAACTAGCATACGAAATGTCAACACTTTACTCATAAACCATGAATGCTATATAAATGGCACATCCACAGTCAAAAATATCACAAAACTTTATTACAATATAGAAGTTTCATATCATAATAAATCAACTTCAAATAATCATAAAATCCATCAAAGGATGTTGACATAGATGAAAGTGTTTTTTTAAAAATTATTGAGAGAAATATCCCTTTTTCATGAAAACATTTTAATGTTACACAATTTAGAAAGTAAGGCATTTAAATACATTTTTGAATAAAAGTGTCCCATACCACTTTGAAACTTTTGAATGGAAATAACACTTTTAAAACATTCATTTTCATATAAATAAATCCTTACAAACCATTTTGAAAACGTGGACATAAATGAGGATGATTTAGAAGAATAAATATTTAAAAGATTTAAAATGATGTTTTATTAAAAGTTCCCTTAGAAATAATCCCCTTGAAAACTCTTTTATGAAATATGGACATGGATAGTAAATATTTCCCTGTAGATACTTATGTAAAGACAACCTCGGATATTAAAGAGATTGTGAAGTAAACCCTTATCAATTTGGTAACTTACGAAACATACAACCCATGAAAGAGGTATCATACAATGAAAATGTAAATACACATAAGGTAAAGTGTATTACACAAAGAATACAATTATGGGCAGTACATACACCACACAAAAGATAATAGTGGAAATATGGAATGAATCTTACGGAAATAAAGAGTGAGATGAAAACCCCTTACCACGTTAATCAACTAAGTCGTATGTCCAAAAGTTAATAAACACCAAATTATTTACAGAATAACATGAATATAAAGATAATCATGATAATATATATCAAATTCTAGTACACAATAAACCACTTTCAATAATTTAGTGGCGAATAATGGAAATCTCACGGAATTGAATGTGAGATAAGAAAATACCTTACCTTGTACTTTTACTTGGTTGGGGTAGGTTAACCTCCTGTATAATATTGAAATAATTGTTATTAAATTATTAAAAGAATCATATATATTAATATGATATCATATATGATCTTTTAATATTGATTTGATAATAATATCTTAGTATTATCGTTGTTTCGGGTGTTAGATTACTTGTTTTCTTTTATATGTTTTGTTACGTAAGACATGTTTGTAAAGGATATCTTTTTTATTATTCATATCCAGAATGATATCAAGTCCTTAAAAATCATTTTTTTAAATCATCGAATGATAATTATACTTGAATGGATACGATGGAGAATCAATCTCATCGCGTTCGTGGAGACGGTAGTCCGTACGTACGCACGAGCGACAATATCATTCTTTTGATATTAAAATAATATATAAATGGATGGTATATCATATATAAAGAATAATTAACATGTTATATTTATTATTTACATGAGTCACACTTCTTTATTATACCCATCCAAATAATATTATATTGAATAACAATTACACCACGACGTGGAGACGGTAAGCCGTACGTACGCACATATGGTGACATGTTATTCAAAGGGTGGATAGAATACTGAATATGGTTGTGCCATATTTATAATAACATCACAGTATATGTGATATACTGGAGTTATTATTTTAGAATGGTAAGAACAAAGAAAGAAGAAGTGGAAGAAGAATGGAACTTGAAAAGGGGTGGTGAAAACATTACCTCTTCTTTGAGTTCTTCCTTTTGATTTGATCAAAAGGGCTCCTTAGGTTGGCTTTCTGATCAAAATAAGGCCTCTAGGTTGTAGTGAGGGATGTTGGGAGAGTATTTGGGCAGAGTTTGGCCGAACCAAAAGGCTTGGAAGGTGTGAAGAAATGAGAATGAGGAGTGCCCTTTTATAAGAGGGGTGAGGGGCACCTTTGGAAAATCTAGAAATATTAGTTTATATTAAATTCATATTCGGTTTCTAATGCCTCAAAAGTTCATTATTCAAAGGTTAAGGTGGGGATAGGTCGAAAACAACTCAACCAATAGAATTTAGACAGTTTTGGGTACTTATATTAACCTTATCTTTAAGTATCAACTCTAAGTTAATTAGTTTCACTTTTACAATGTCTCTTTGTATTTTTATATAATATGGTTAATAAACTTACTATATACATCCAAGCGACCCCCAAGTGGTCCATTAATGATGAACCTATCATGATATAAGTATATTGGCCGAACCTTAGATTTTTAAGAATTTAATATCAATTAATAATATAATATTTGTTTTAAGAACTCTTTTATGTCAATTTTGACACTATTCATTAGTTGATTTTTGTGAAACTCATAACAGATTCATTACTTCAAAAAAAGTCAATTAAATAAATCCTAATATATCATATTATCCTAGAAAATTAGTTTAATTCATTAAAAGTTTCATATTATATTTATTTGGGTATTTATAATATCAATTATTTTAATTTTTCACTATTATAGTAATTACTGCATCATCATTGTGTCATAAATAAAATAGATTATTTAATGTCTAAAAATTATAAATAAAATATCATTATGTAGGAAAGATTTTTATCTTTCTAATGAATATTTATAATCTAAAATCAAACATATATAACCCTATGTAACAATTGTTTTGCTAAAAGATATATGCTTGTGTCATTTTTGTATTCATTTTAACTTAATTAAAATAAAGTGTCATTATCACTTACAAGTGGATCAATGGGGTCCCCAAATCGACCCAAAGATGCCCATGGTCGACCATGTATCAACCAATTGGGTTAAGACACGTTTTAGGGTAATTTAATATTATTATAATATTATTTTTTAACCCTTATTTACCGGATTTACCTTTATCCATGGTAAATAAATTATTTACTGCAGTAATTATTCAAAATGTCTAAAAATAAAAGTTACCTATTTACACAATTTGAACATCCTGATTCCAAATATGGAATCCATTTTCCTAAATTCAAAACACATAAGTGGCAGAAATTAATTTAAAATTAATTCCCGCTGTCAAAACAAAAAGCGTGTTTTTAAGAGATAATAACTATCAAAAGATTGACACTTGTTTATGTTCGGTTTAATTGTAAAATTATGTCCAATGACCAACATTATATTAAATGGTAAAAATATATTCTAAATATACTTTAAAACCACTCAAATTCATAATTTATCACTATTAATTATTTTGATTAAAAAAGTTGTTTTTAATTAAAATTTAGTAATTTTCACTATTCATCAAAATATGAAAGTTATCCGAAAAGTACCAAAATTTCACCTTAGGGTAAATTCGACACTACGAATCCAAAAATGAAGTCAATTTTGAAATATAAAATATATATAATTTCAAAAAGCAGGTGTTACTATTCATAACGGCTAGTTTGATCGGTTGTGGTGTGTGTTAAAACTCGAAGTTGCGTACAACACACGCTACTGTATTATTCAAATGAAAGAATACCGTGGAAGCTTGGGATGTTTCATTTTAAATTTTTTGATGTCCCCATTTAGTCAAAAAGTTTAAAATATCGTATTTAAAAAGGGTTCACTATTAGAAGTTGATAAAAGTGCAATACTGAAAATGAATTTGTTCTTGCATTATATCTAAGAAACTCATAATATGGATTCTAAAATTATAAGGATTATATAAAGTTTAAAATTTAGATAATACTATTCATAACCTCTTTTGAATGGATTTTTTTTTTGTAAGTCATGGTGTGATTGAACTCGGTGTTGCGTGTAGTGAAAGTTATTGAATTATTTTGAAGAAATAACACACTATGACATCTTGGGGTGTTACATATCTACATGACTTTAAAATGTAGTTATCCCTATATGATCAATATAGGATGCCTCTTACCTTAAACGAGAGATGCCTTATGCTCCTAGCATAAGATGCCAATAGTCCTATCTACATGACTATAAATTGTGGTACTCCCAATCTATCAAATGATAGGATGCCCCTTGCTCCAAGAAAGAGATTCCTTATACTCATAGCATGAGATGCCAATAGTCCTACCTACATGACTCTAAACTGTAGTATTCTCCCTATCTAACAAATGATAGGATGCCCCTTGCTCCAAGCAAGAGATTCCTTATGCTCATAGCATGAGATGCCAACAGTCCTACCTACAAGACTATAAAATGTAGTATTATCCCTATCTAACAAATGATAGGATGCCTCTTTCCTTATACGAGAGATGCCTTATGATCCAAGCATAAGATGCTAACAGTCCTATCTACATGACTTTATACTGTAGTAATCCATATCTAACAAATGATAGGATGCCTCTTGCCCTATATGAGAGATACCTTATGCTCCAATCATAAGATGCTAATAGTCCTTTCTACATGACTTTAAACTGTAGTAATCCCTATCTTCCAAACATAGGATGCCTCTTGCTCCAAATAAGAGATGCCTTATGTTCTGAGCATAAGATGCCTAATGCCATGATTACAGTGGCTTAATTCCAATGCCCCTAGGCATTCTCCCTCTTGTGCACCAATGCATAGGTGAGGGCATCAATTCATCAGTGAGTTGTGATGCCCTCATGGCCAGACATGAAGAAGACATTATGGGAAGTGTCCTAGCATAAGCCCCATTCACCATTGTCGCTCTTTAGCGGCACCCGGGCAGCTTCCTTGCGTAAGCCCCATTCACCATTGCCGCTTTTTAGCGGCACCCGGGCACCTTCCTTTCGTAAGCCCCATTCACCATTTCCGCTCCATATCGGCACCCAGGAAGCTCCTTGCGTAAGCCCCATTCACCATTTCCGCTCCATAGTGGCACCTGGGCAGCTCCTTGCGTAATCCCCATTCAACATTGCCACTACATATAGGCACCTGGGCAGCTTCCTAGCATAATCCCCATTCACTATTGCCGCTCCTTAGCGGCACCCGGGAAGCTCCTTGCGTAAGCCCCATTCACCATTGTCGCTCCATAGCGGCACCTGGGCAGCTTCCTAGCGTAAGCCCCATTCACTATTGCCGCTCCTTAGCGGCACCCGGGAAGCTCCTTGCGTAAGACCCATTCACCAATGCTGCTCCATAGCAGCACCTGGGAAGCTTCCTAGCATAAGCCCCATCCACCATTGTCGCTCCTTAGCGGCACACCGGGCAGCTTCCTTGCGTAAGCCCCATCCACCAGTTCCGCTCCTTAGCGGCACACCGGGCAGCTTCCCTGCGTAAGCCCCATCCACCATTGCCGCTCCTTAGCAGCACACCGGGAAGCTTCCTTGCGTAAGCCCCATTCACCATTTCCGCTCCATAGCGGCACCTGGGTAGATTCCTAGCATAAGCCCCATTCACCATTGTCACTCCTTAGCGGCACCCGGGCATCTCCTTGCGTAAGCCCCATTCACCATTGCCGCTCCATAGCGGCACCTGGGAAGCTTCCTACCATAAGCCCCATTCACCATTGCCACTCCTTAGCGGCACCCGGGCAGCTCCTTGCGTAATCCCCATTCAACATTGCCGCTCCATAGCGGCACCTGGGAAGCTTCCTAGAGTAAGCCCCATTCACCATTGCCGCTCCTTAGCGGCACCCGGGTAGCTCCTTGCGTAAGCCCCATTTACTTTTTCCACTCCATAGTGGCACCTAGGCAGCTTCCTAGCATAAGCCCCATCCACCATTGCCGCTCCTTAGCGGCACACCGGGCAGCTTCCCTGCGTAAGCCCCATCCACCATTGCCGCTCCATAGCGGCACACCAGGCAGCTTCCTTGCGTAAGCCCCATCCACCATTTCCGCCCCATAGCAGCACCCGGGCAGCTTCCTCACATAAGCCCCATCCACTGTTGTGATCCCAAACAGCGGTAAGTCATTGTGATCCTTATGCAGCGGTAAGCCGTTGACATCCTTTTACAATGGTAAGTCGTTGTAACCCAATCCAGCGGTAAGCCGTTGTGAACCCATTTAGCGGTAAGCCGTTGACATCCTTTTACAGCGGTAAGCCATTGTGACCCGATCCAGCGGTAACCTATTGTGACCCCATTTAGTGGTAAGCCATTCACATCCTTATCTAGCGGCAAGCTGTTGTGACCCAATCCAGCGGTAAGCCGTTGTGATCATTATCCATCGGTAAGCCATTGTGATCTCATTCAGCGGAAAGCTATTGACACCCCATTCAGCGGTAAGCTGTTGTGACCCAATCCAGCGGTAAGACGTTGAAACCCACAATCGGCGGTAAGCCGTCATCAGAAGAACTACGTGGACTTTGATTACCTACAACGGGGATACGTAGGAAGCCTCTTCAATGCTCAAGCCCGAAATCATCGTCATCCTTTTCTTCGGGCCTCCATCCTGGAGTAAGTCCCAGCACTAATGGGCCGCCTAATGTGTAAGCCCCTCTTCGCTTCTCACGGACACACCCTTCGCGGCGTGATCATCAGGTCCTTGCTGTCTCTTGTTTCTCACAACGAGCATGACTCACGTGGGCCTAGAGCTAGCATTGGCCATGACAATACCTCGTCCAACATAACGTTAAACTGCATGACCTCATCCATCTTGATGTTAAACTACATGCCCTCATCCAGCATGAAGTTAAACTGCATGCCATCATCCAGCATGACGTTAAACTGCATGCCCTCATCCAGCATGACGTTAAACTGCATGACCTCGTCCAGCATGACGTTAAACTGCATGTCCTCGTCCAGCATGACGTTAAACTGTATTCCCCCATCCCGCATGACATTAAAATGCACACTCATTTGAACTAAGAGGTCTTTGATCCATGTCAAGGCATGGTACGTAGGAAGCCTTTATGAGGTTCAAGCCCACCTGTCATACAATTCACGTCGAGTTCTACCTTCGTCCAGCATGACGTTAAACTGCATTCTAGATCGACGGCAAGCCGTTGTCACCACCCGAACTATGAGGACTTTGATCCATGTCAAGGAATGGTACGTAGGAAGCCTTCACGAGGATCAATCCCACCACAAGTGGACCCCCCCGGGTTCACCTTCACGTTGGTTCTCTGACGAAGCCCCCCCTCCAAACTACGAGGACATTGATCCATGTCAAGGCATGGTACGTAGGAAGCCTCCACGAGTTTCAGGCCCACCTCTCGTCGTTCATTCACGTCAGGGTTCATCTTCATCCCGTATGACGGTAAACTGTATTCCACACCTCATTTGAACTACAAGGTCTTTGATTCATGTCAAGGCATGATACATAGGAATACTCCCTGAGGTTCAAGCCCACCACCCGTTGGTCACTCTGACCCTCTTCACGTCAGTTCGCCGACACCCCCCACAAGTGGACCCCCGGGTTCACCTTCACGTCGGTTCGCCGAAGAAACTCTTTTGAACTACGAGGTATTTGATCCATGCCAAGGCATGTTACATAGGAAGCCCCCCCGAGGATCAGGACCATCTCTCATGGGACCAAGGTCCACCTTAACGTCGGTTTGCTGAAGAATTCCATCATTCAAACTATGTGGGTTTTGATCCCTGTCCTCTACACAGGGTACGTAGGAAACCTCCAAGAGGTTCAATCCCAACCACTGGTAATCCATGGTGTTCCCCATCCTGGGGCACACTTCCCCTGATCCGCCCTTAGTGGTGTTCAGATCAGCCATTACGGTGTTACATCTCCCCTCTAGGGAGTGCACCACCTTAGATCCGTCCTCATTGGACGTTCTGATCCATCCATCCTCCAGGTGTTCCTCCTTTGGGATATACCAATCTGATCCGTCTCTGTGGGACGTTCTAATCACCCTCATTCCGTCTATGCAAGACGTTAAACTCGCGGCCTACCTCATGATAAACATGAGATGCCTGAGGAAAACCACGGAAGAAACGCCTTTGGTGTAACCATCTCTGCTAGACGTTAATCTTGAAACATACCCTGTGTTAAACATGGGAAGCTGAGGAAAACCTCAGATACATGCCTTGGGTTCTGCACCCTTGAGAGTCCCTCTTATGAGGAAGAATACAGGTTCCCCTATGTACACACACCCAGAGATTCCCCGACATGCCTGATGTTGCCGTCTACTCCGACCGAAGGTCGCTACCATGTCAAGACCCTATGGAAAGTCCTGATGGAAGTAGTGTAATTAACCGACGTCCATGAAGATATGGCACAAGGAATGAGATTCACGAACAACGTATTAAATCTATGAGGGAGACCCGGACTAGGTGATGAGTTTTGAGGAGGAATCCATGGAAGGAATAACCGACATCCCATCATCCCGTTTCGATCAAGGAGCAGACGTACCTAAACAAGGAATGAATGTCGCCCGCCTTTGGAAAGTGGGAATGCGGGGCAACAGTTGCGTATCCTCACAGACGGATGCGCGCGCCCCGACGAAAGTGTCAGAAACAGAATTTTTGTGATGGTTCAAGTGTGTGTGGTTGGGATGTGATGTGAGGTGTTGCAAAGGATTAGGTGGTCCTGATGTGATGTGGACAATTTTGATGAGGTGGGAGTGCCATGATGTTTTTCATTAGGGTGTGAGAGTGGATAATCAGTGGGAAATGGTGCAAGGTATGATATCATCGATTTTATTTATATTATATTATAATATGTTGATTTGTTCTATAATGAGCGAGGTTTGGTGAGATGGGGGGTTATATTTATTCCACCAATTTGATGTTGTTTTGTTTTGATGCGTTCATAGGGGTTTATTTCTATTATCCTTCCACTTATGTATGAGAGACATTTATTTTCTTACTAAGTATACCTGTATGATCAACCAATGTATATAAAATTGTTTTCATGATTAAATGAGGACATTGCAGACCGTGAAGGCCCTTTTTAAGTGCACCGTTGGATAGTTATTGTGTTGTTGCACTTATTTTGAATTTATAATTTTACATTGGAGAATTTTATTTGAATCAGTTTTATTTTCACATACATTATTGGATGTCATTCCATTTTTCTTACAAATATTTATATATATCAATGAGTTGATTATGGTTGATATATCATATCTCTTTATCTTTTTTTTGTAATAAGGGTAATGCTTCCCATATTGTGATATTTTTACACCCTTGGTGCTAGTTGCCTACCCAGGGCACACTAGAGGTGGGAATCCGAGTTCACTATCAATATCATCCCATTATGGAATCATTGGATAGAGAGGTCATGTAAGAGTGGTATTTTTGATGATGGTTGAGATATATTATGGATTGTAGGGTTAGGAAGTATGTAGATTTAATGGGTTGGTATGGAATTAGTGTCAGTTGACCTTATTTCATGACATAGGTCATGGAGACTGGCTATGAAAATGGATTTTAGGGCCCCCATGATCCAGTACATGGAATCTAAGCATATTGAACCACCATGTGTGATGAGACTTATTAAAAGGTTGAGACCGAGGGGATGTACAAGCATCATTATGACATGTTTTCATTTTTGAAGTAGTTTTTTTTGTGAAAGTCAAAAGAGATAAAATGAATTAAATAGATTTATTTTAATTAAAATATATCATAATCTATACTACATGTCTTAGGAATTTCTTGTTTTCCTAGAATATATGGATCCTGGTCATCGTCTTCTTGTGTATTAAGATGTGGAGGTGCAGAAGGCTGACCTGATTGAATGTCGAAGGGTTGATCCTATTGATGATGACTATTAGTGTAAGAGGGTGTTATGTGATTTTCAGTAATAGTAATTGAATTAGTATGAGGGGAGAATTTCTGCTATGGAAATACAGATTTGGATATAGGATCTGGTGACTGCTTTCATTTTGATCAAGGAGCTGACATAGTACAAGGTCCCTTTGGAAATTATTCAGATGTGAGGATGTTCACATCAGTGGTGGATATTATACCTTGGTGAGTAGATGGAGTAATATGATTCATAGGATGACATATAAAGGTGGTTTCTAGAATAGTTCCTCTCATTTACCATGAAGGGTGATAGGAGACATAAGATAATCTTCCTTCATTAGAGGATTATGTCTATACGGTATCTTGAGATTATGTTCAAGGGACTTTCTCACTTCACCCTAAATCTTTTTCGAAATGAAGATTCCCAAGTGAGGCGTCTTGAGGAAGTTTTATGTCACTCGATTTGGTTTGGAGTTAAATGTTTTTTGGTTCAAACATAAGTGGAGGTTCAAAAGAAGGATGAGGTGATAATGAGAATGCACTCATGGGGATGACTGTCGTGAAGTAGGAACCAACATGGTTCCTTAAGGTGTAGAGATTTTGGTACAAGGCCTTAGGTGTTGGGCCCTTTGATGTTTTTACCAACTGGGAATCAAACATTGTATCATTCCATTGGAAATTTGGGTTTTTTAACCCCTCTAATTAGCTTAGGGCCAATGTGTTTCTTCTATGGGGTTTTTGTCCATATTTTGGACTAGTTCCCAGTGGCTGGTCATGCTGCATTTGGCCAAGTTAGGGAGGTCCAGCTTTAGCTTCAATAGAAAATACCAATGGAGATGTTCAAATAGTAGGGGAAGTAGGCTTGTTGACTAGTTGTGGTATATGGAGCTGGTATAGGTCGGCCTCAGGATGTTCCTTGAGCTTAGGGCCCTTTACGTTATATAGGTTGTGCAGCCAGTTGTCTGTAGAGAGGTAGGGTATATGGAAAGTATTCATTTCATTCACCAGAGGTAGTATCACTAGATGTTTTAGAGTTCGTTAGAGTTTTGATTAGTTTAACGTACATTCTTGTATGTTCTTTTCATGATTCAGGAGCATCACACTCTTTTGTTGTACGTACTTTATCCAATTATTTATCACTAGTTGTAGATATGCTTATCATTCCCCATGTGTTGACTAGACTAGTCAAAGGCAAGACTATCTCATTCGATGTGTGCCAAGGGTGTAAACTGATGATGGGACCACATCAGTCCCATGGGGATCTATCTTTTTCTATAGATACATATATTTAATAGAATCCATGGAATCAACTTATTGAATTGCATACATGAATTTATTGGATGCGTTCTGAGGACAATCATTTTTTTTGAATGTAGATTGATATTCTATAGCTTTCATTGGTTATCTGAGCTATCAGGTGGGAAAATTACTTGTGGATACACTTTTTTCATTAGTATCTTTGTTATCTGAATAATCAGTAGATGTTAGGATAGAGGAGGATGCCATGTTTTTCAGTAAATTGTCAGGGTTTTTTTTCAAGGAGGTTGTTCTACTACCACCTCGACGTAATGTTGAGTTTGTAATAGACTTACAACCTTGTGCTTCAACAATTTCAAATTCTTATTATCGGATGTCGCCTTTAGAGTTGTGGTAGTTGAGGATTTATATAGATGATATGGGGATGAAAGGTTTTATCTGGCCTAGTCTGTCACCATGGTGTGTTCAATTATTGTTCTCAAAGAAGGGATAAATAATTATGAGACTATGCAATGACTACTTGTGGTGGCATCGGTTGACGATTAATGTTTTTTACCCTATTCCACATATATATGGTCGTTTTGACTAGTTGAGGGTAGATTGTTAGTTATCCATGATCGATCTATGGAATGGATATCACTAGTTAAGGATGGAGGATGGAGATTTCCCAAAGGTTGCATTCAAATAAAATCATTGGCCATATGAGTTTTTAGTCATTCCATTCGGTCTTACCAATTCAAAATCCTTGAAAATGAAGCTTATAAACCTTGTGATCCATGAGTTTTTATACTTTATTGTTTTTCTCTTCATTGAGGAAATACCGATCTACTCATGGTCAGAGGAGGATCATCTGGAACATTATAGAAATGTTTTTTAGGGTCTTCATTAGCACCATCTCTATGTAATGTTTTGTAAGTGAAATTTTTGGACATAATATGTCAATTTCCATGGAAATGTGGTGTCTCGGTAAGGTGTGTATATGGGCCTATCAATGGTCGATGCAGTTGATTCATGGGAAGGACCCAATAATGTGACATGGGATCATAGTTTTCTTGGTCTCATATGAAATTATAGATTTTTTGTCTCCAAATTCTCTCAAGTTGTATCCCAATTTCCATCATTGAAATGGAAGGTCCAATATTTTGTGTGGATAGACCATTTCTAGGAAATATTTTATTACCTCTAGGGTAATTTGATAAGTGCTCCATTTCTTCTACTACCTGGTAACGGAGTGATGTTTGAGGTGTTTTGTGATGCCTCCTGTACGGTAATGGGATTCATCTTGATGTGACATAATGAGGAGATATCTTTTCATTATAAGAATTTTCACCCCAATTAGAGGAACTATTCCACCCATTATCGGGAGCTATTATAATTATTTTTTTCACTAAATTGGTGGAGATATTACCTCATAGGGGAGCGCTTTGCAGTCTTCATGAATCATAAAATTGTTTTCTATAAATTTTCCTTGTATGACTTGAATATGTGATAGTGAAGGTGGATATAGTTTCTTTAGGAAAATAATTTTTGAGATCTCATACACTATATGAATTGGAAATTTCATGGAAGATGATTTGATTATAATTTCATAGAAGGATGTTGTTTTGGAGTCTATAGAAGTCTTGTAGAGTGATGGAGGAGTTAGAATCCTTGGCCTTAAATTCAAGGGTATATAGTGGTAGAGGATATTTTATTCAAATGATGATTGAATATTCTTTGATATAAGAAGTATAAGAGTCTTAGTGGGGAGTTTTAGAGGTACATTTATGTTTTGATAATGTTGGCCATTTTGATTCTTCTTTGGGATGGTTGGAGGATGTTTAGAAACGAATATTATTTTGAGGGAGGTTTTTTGTGCTGTTTGTGATGTAAAAGGGAGTCCTTTGCATGTTCCATAGATTACTGTTGATGGTACACCTTGATGTTCCCAAAATGTATCATTTCATGAGCATTCATATTTGGTGGCCCATGATGAAATGGGGGATTGTGGATTTTTTGGATGATTGCTTGGTTTTCCATTAGGTAAAGGTGGAGTATCGTGTTCTTGGTGTCTTTTTCTAGAAATTTTATATTCTCGAATCGAAATGGGATGACATATATATGTATTTAATCATAGGGTTACCATGATCTCTAAGTGGTTGAGATTATTTTTGGGTTATTGTGGACCAGTTAAAAAACAGATCACTTATTAACAATCAAAGAGTCTGGAATATTTTATTTTTTAGAAAAATGAATATGGATTATGAATTGTGGACGTACAGAGTTCCAAGGTCATTTTTTTTAGAATGAGATCCATGTTTTACGTCATGATTTTGTTTGGGAATGTCGCTTTATTTTGGAACTCAGTTTGGACTAAGCATTTCCTTCTACACATTGTTGAATGGAATTATGAACACACTATCCCAATGATGGAGGATGTGTTGCGAGCATTTGTCTTTAACTATGTTAGATCATTGTCACAACACCCACCATTTTCAAAGTTCACTTATTATAATGTATAATACTCTTCCATTGGTAATATTTATTTTGAGTATTTTTATATATGTACATGTCGTAATTCGTTGTGCTGGACTATGGTTGGGGAGGAATTTATCCATGGTCATGAGGTAGTGTAGAGAAAAACCAAGAAGGATTAGTTTGATCAAGAGATGGTTAATGAAGAAAAAGGCCAACATAAGTCTTAAGGCGATGGTAGGAGGAGGCCATATTATTTTGAGGTTGAAAACTATGTATTATTAATGTTATCCCCTCAACATGGGAAGTGGTTTTTTATAAAGTATGTAAGCTCTCAGAATTGTTTTTATGGACATTTTAGGGGAGGAGTTATGTTGGGAATGTTCTTTACTGGTCAGTACTCCCACCTATACTAGACCAGATTCAGGATGTTTTCAACATATCCTAGCTCCATTGAAATCTTCACAATGACTCGAAATATCCTTGACTGTGTAGAGTTTTATATCAAGGATTTTGTGACCATCGTGGAGCATCCACTGAAGATCCAAGACCCTCAAGGGAAGGTGATACAAGGACGCATCATTCTACTAGTTTGTGTGTTATGGAGGCATTTTGTCCTAGAAGAGAGTAAAAGGGAGCATGATCCATAAATGTGAGCCCATTACCAAAATTTATTTCTTGTTTTTCATTATCTATTTTTCTAGTGATTTGATTTTTGGACCTTGGTTTATTATGATATATATTTTTCCACTTGATGTGATTTCTGTTTTATGATGTTTGAAAAATTTCTAATAGGAGAAAAAGGAAGAACAGATTCATAATAAATATGCATTTTACTATAATGTGATTATACTCATGTGGGTGAGTAAGTGGACCCAGAGTGGATTGTATCATAACATGAAACAAGTAATTCCATAATTCCTATGTCCAGGATAGCATGGTTGTCTATATTTTAGGAGATCTTGGGTTATCAGGTTCGATTTGTGGTGTTTTTTCATGTGTAATGTGATCATTGAGAGGTATATCGATGGATAAATGTTTGGACCCTTCCCCTCTTTTCTTCTATGTTAGTTTTGAATTCGTAAAGAAGAGAATAGTTTGTGTGGAATGTGATGGAATTTATTAGACCTTAAATCTATTACTTTTCTAAAAAAAGGATGTTTGAGGTGTCTAGATGTAGTACATGGTGTATTTGGGCCATCTTATTCATTCAGATTGTGTGTTGTTCCAAAAACTATCGAAATGACTAGTTTCCTAAATGTTCTTCATTCTAATGGTGTCATTTTCTGGTGTATTGTTGTTCTAGCAGTGTGTTATTTTAGCGGTGTGTCATTATAGTGGTGTAACATAATTTTGGTGTGTGATTCTAGTGGCGTGTCATTCTAGTAGAAAGACGTTCTAGAAGATTGTCATTCAGAAATCATGTTGTTCTAGAGGTGTATTCTAATAGAAGTTTTTCCTTCTGGTGGCATGTAGTTCTAGGGTCATGTCCTTCTGGAAAAGCATCAATCTAATGGTTTTTCATTTCTAGAAGCATTTATTCTTTCTAGAATTTTATTTTGGCAGTGCGTAATTATGGTATTGTATCATTTCTAGCAATGTGTATTTCTCTCAGTTTTTCATTCTTGTATTTTTTTGTTGTCAATAGTTTTCTTTTTTCTATAATCTTCTTATTTTATATAAACAACATATTTTTTTTGACATATTTTATAAAGAATGTAGGCATTTAATTCCATCATTGAGTTGTTTAATTCTACTTCAAAATTATTTAATCATATCCTTAATTTATAAAAAGTCATGAGGCCTTTAAAAAGTTGTGGTTTAAAATGTATCTTCCTTTAATGGAAAACTAAACCATTTCAAATCATGTTAGTTTCAAATCTAATCATTATTATTCCAACACCATCCCTTAATCCATTCTTTCTTATCTCTCATGATATGGGAGGTTCCAAATACTTCTTCTTTGGAGTTGTATAACATTATACTATAGCTTGTTAGAGTTCTCACTACCAAAGGGTTAGTTTTCCCTTGTATGAGCACCCATACTTTTGGATAGCAAGTTGGAGACATGCCTTTTTTTTCAGGTAGGATTTTCCTCAATTTCTTTACATAAATATTATGCGAGATGGTTTTATTATAGTTATCCATTATTAATATGTTTGAAAAAACATTATGTATGATACTCAATCAATTTATATTGAATTTAAAGGTACATGGAATGTGAGTATAACCTTACATATTTATTATTGAATTGAATTCTATTGTTTAGATATTATGATGTTATGGGTCAAATTCCATGATGATGATTGTGAATTTTGGTTTATTAATTCTCCTATTGTGACTTTTCTATTGAAAACTATTTTTTATGGTTGTTTTGTATCATTCTAAATAATTGGTTAATTACATATATAATGTTAGTGTATAAAATTCCCTTGGATATAATGTTCTATGTAGTAATACCTTTTATTAATAAATATATATTTAATAATAGATCCTTAAAAAAGTGAAAATATTTTTTTGTGGTTTGAGATATATGTGTGGGGTCAGTGGGAGCAAGCAGTGGGATTGCGATGAAAGTACGTGGTAGTTGTGGTTGTTGGGTTGTTTCAACTTCCTAACAGATGTGTGTTTTGTTATGTGTGGCTATTTATAATGGATGGTGATAAAAAAACATCTTGGAATATTAATATATTCATGTTTTTGTAGAATGTTTTGGTAATATAGAATAATGAAAATAATTTAATATTGTCTAAAATACAAAAAAATGAATAGTGTCTTGCTTATTTATTATATGGGGTTTTGTATTATAGAATATATTGTGGATGTGGGGGACCTTTTGGGTAGGTTGGGTATCATATTTTAAACTCATAGGTGGGGATTGTGTGGATTCATATATATGAATGTATCTATTTTTTTCCTTGTGATTTTATAAAAAACACACCCATTTAGAGCACCATCTATTGATACACACAAAGCCACATTGGTGGTTATCTTTCTGGAAATCCCGGTGGGAGGATGGATGTTTGGCCACCAACTATTCCACACAAACTCTTCCATGAAATAGTGGCCTAGGTGTGTTCATGAGATTTTTGATGTATGGTACTTGGTGTCTTCAGGGTGAGTTTTGATGTGCGGCCATAATTGTCTTCTAGATGGGATGTGTTGTAATGGCCCTGGTGTGTACAGGTAAGATATTTTGTATTGTGATGGCCTAGGTGTGTGAGTACGAGATGTGTTGTGAGGTTTGTCCTAGGTGTATATAGGCGGGATGTGATGGGATATAGATGGAAGATGTGGGAGTTATAGGGAATTTATCGATGGGATGTTGGAGTGATTTATTTTTGGGAATGTTGTACAAGGTACCATATCATCATTGTTCTTTCTATTATAAATAATTATTTGGATTCATTATTTGGTTAGTGAGCCTTGGTGTTTTTGGGTGTTATGGGTAGTATATATGTTATGTCTTGTTTGGTTCTGTTATTTTCTCATTCGAGCATTAGTGTGCTCCTTCCACATTTTCACAACAGACAGTGGTTTTCCTACTAAGTATGCCTATATGCTCACCCTATATGAATAAATAATTTTTTCGGATTCCTGGAGTACATTGCGGACCATGCTAGACCTTAATTTCCATACCCTTAGACAATTTCTAAGTTACTACTCTAGTTTTTTTATAGAATATTACTTTGGATACTTTTACATGTATATGTTTTTTAAACGTGCATTGTAGTATTATTTTTAGTTTTTCCTATATATTTATATGTCATGGAATTGATTATGTTTGATATATCCTATCTAGATATTCCCTTTTTTATAGTGGGTAATGCCTCCCATATTGTGTGATTTGATCACCCATGATTCTAGTCTCCAACCTAGGGCCTACAAGTTGATGGACTTTGGGGTCATAATCTCTATCCCCCTATTGTGATATCTTTTGAGGGAGAGGGTCATGGTAGAGTGGTATCATAGGTGATGATTGAGAAATATGATGGATTTCAGAGATAGGTATTATGAGGCTTTCATGGGTTGGTATGGAAATAGATTCAATTGAACATGGTGTGCGACTTAGGTTTGGGAGACCAATTCATGCATGGAATTTTAGAGCCCCACATGATCTAGTTCATAGACTCTGAGATTATTGAACAACCAAACGAGATGGGAATAATGGCAGGGTAGAGACTTAAGAGATTTACATGAATCTTGATGACTTGTACTCTAGTTTGAATTGGGTTGTTTGTGGAAATTCAAAATGAATAAAATGAATTTAGTAGATTAAATTTAAATAAAATATATCATAATCCGTACGATTGGGCTTTGAAAATCCAATTTTTATATACCTATGGATTCTAGTCATTGTCCACATGTGTCTCAAATAGTGGTGTTCTAGTAAGATGACTCAGTTGATCGATGGAGGGATAATCTAGGGGAGGATGATGATTTGTCGATGAATATGTTAGAAAATATTTAGTGGTAGTCTTTAACAAAAAATGAGGGGAGAACTTCTGATATGGAAATAAATATTTGGAGAGATAACCTATAGATCACATTTAGTTTGATCTGATCCATCTTAGTATAAAGAGTCCCTTTGGCAGTTAGTCGGATTTAAGGAGCTGTAAGTTAGTGGTGGATGTTGTATCGTAGAGAGAAGAGGGAGGTAGACGTTTTTTGGCTCGACTTCTAGAAGGATTTTTTGGGAGTGTTCCTATCATCGAACACGAAGGATTAAATGAGGCATGAGATAGCCTTCCTTTAGCATGTTAGGATGTATTGTAAGGATATTCGGATTTGGATCATGGTACTTTTTCCCTTCACCCCCGATCTTTTTTCAGATTATGATTCCTGAGCGGGACATCTTGAGGAGGAACTTTATCACTCGATCTAGTACGCAGTTACACCATGTCTATTAACAATGTACCTATAGGTTTAGAATAAGGTAGAGGTGATATAGAATATGCATTCAAGGGTAGAATTTATATGAGATAGGATCTAATAAGATTCTTATATGTGGAGAATTTTTAGTTGTAGGCCTCGGTTTCTAGAACCTTCAAGGTTTCGACCAACCAGTAATCATATTTGATAGAATCCCATTAGAACTTATGGTTTTCATACCATTTATGTGGGATTGGGACTGATTTGTTTCTTATGTGGTTTTCACATTCATCTTCTATAATTGTCCCTAGTGTCTTCTTGATCTCAGTTTGGATGAGATTGAGAGGTTTTGAATCATTATCAGTAGCAGTTACCTGAGAGGCCCTTCCAACACTAGGGGAAGGACGCTTATGGTCTAGCTAGGGAAGATGGAGAAGGTAGAGGATGACATAATGATGTTCCTCGTGCTCAGAGAGTATGGCATGAGCTTGGTATTGGATGTTGTCATTAGCCGAGAGGTAGGGGTGCTGTGTGTTGTCAGTTTCAGTTAGTGGAGATAGCCAAAATAGATGGTCTAAGTATCATTGGATGTTTGATTGGTTTATCACCAAATCATGTATGTTTGTTATCTGATTCTGGATAATCACACTCTTTAATTACACCTACTATATCCCAATATCTAAAACTAGGCATAGAGAGGCTTCTTATTCTCTTAGTGTTGACTTCACTATTTGAATGTCAGAAAATGTTATTTGATGTGTGTGAGGGGGTGTAGACTGGTTATGATGCCTCACGAATACCATGGGGTACTACTATTACTATAGATGAATCCCTAAACTGTCATCCTTGGAATTCTCTGGTTGTACACTGTATGTGTTGTTATTGAATTCTTTTATAGGAAAATCATGTTTTTCTATGTGGATGTTCAGGGTGTTTTTTTTGTAATCAGAGACTTCATGTGGGAAACGGTCATGTGGATCACCTTCATTCATTATTAGATGAGTTTTCTTGATAATCGATAGATGCATGGAAAAATGAGTCTATAAGGGTTGTTATAGGATCCCCTGATTTTTTTCCCAAGGAGGTTGTTACACTACCTTTGTGACACAAATTTGAGTTTGGGATAGACATATAGCCTAGAACATCACCTATTTAGATGGATCCTTATCAAATAGAACCCTCCGAGTTGCGGGAGTTTATGATTTAGATAGATGATATGATGGATAAATATTTTATCTGAACCAATGTATCACTATGGGGTTCTCCAGGGTTGTTCAAAAATAAGGTAGATGGTAGTCTAAGTCTTTATATAGACTACTAAAGGTTGATGCAGGTGATGATTAAAACTTGTTATCCAATTAAAATGATATATGATTTCTAAAACATCTGACGAGATCTATTGGGGTCTCCAAGATCGCTCTACGACATGGATTTCACCATTTATGAGTGAAGGATGGATATATCATGAATACTGCCTTCATATGCAGGTGTGGAAATTTTGTGTTTGCAGTAATTCCATTCAGTCTTATTAATTCACCATCCATGTACATGGGGCTTATGAAGTTATTGTTCCATATGTTCCTAAATTGGGGATTAATTTTCTTCATCAATGACATACTAATCTACTCAAGGTTAGAGTAGGATCATACCAAACACCTCGGAATTTTTTTTATATGATCTCAATCACAAAAAACTCTATGGAATGCTTTTAAAGTGAATGTTCTGGATGTAAGATGTCATTTTCCATGAACATTTTGTTTCTCAACAAGGTGTGGTTGTGGACCCATAAATTTTTTCGTCTATATTTTATTAGGAAGTACCCAAGAATGTTGGATTTATTTTTATCTTCCATGTTATCACATGCTATTATCATAGGTTTTTACCCAACATATCTCGATTTTAAGCCCCATTGATTGCATTAACTAGGAAGGACCAAGATTAGGTTTGGAATGACCATTTATAGGTATCATTTAGGTACCTTATTGGGATTTTTAGTGATTTGTTCTTCAGTCTCCGAAGGAGGGTGTGATATTTTTGTTGTTTTGTGATGATTCTCATATGGGATTGGGATGTGTCTTGATGTAGTAGAAGTGATTGATCTCTTACGGTTCCAAGAATATGCATCCCCATGAGTGAAAAAATTGGACCCTTGATCTTGATCAAGTAGATGATCTGTTAGGGATAATGTTTTGGTTCCATTACCTCATTGGAAAGAGTTTTGTGGTCTTCCTAGATCACAATAATTTGAGGTATATTTTACTCACAATGTGATTCAAATCTACGATAGTGAAGGTGGATGGAGATTCATCAAGACTATTTTTTTAATATCTCCTATACCTCAATAAAGGGGAATGTCGTGTCCGATTATTTGAGGAGAAATTCATAGAAGGATTTTGTTTGGGATAATGCAGATTCTTAGAGAGAGAAGGAAGAGTTGGTATCCCTTCAATTAATTGAAAGGTTGGATGGTGGTAGAGGCTATTTGATTCAAACAATGGTGAAATCTTCTCTTTTGTGGAAAGTGGGTGAATTTTTGTGGGGAGACATATAGGATGAAGTGATGCATGATCGTGTTTTATATAGTAATCCTCTAAGGGGATGGTCAGAGGATGGTCATAACTAGATGTTTTTTCATGGGAGTTTTTCTTTTCATATAGCAAGGTGTGGGGGTGACTTTCACGAGTTTTATAGATAAATTTAAAGGTATAACATGGAGTTTTGAAAATGTTCCATGGCTATAGGATTCCATTTAGGTGTCCAAGGATGAAATGGGAAGTAGCGAATATTGTGGTAAAGTTCTTTTTTCCATCATTTCAAGATTAATCACTATGTTCTGGACTTTTTTTCTATCCCATGTATTCCACAATTGAAATAGTATGAAGTATCAATGGATTTTATCACAGGGTTTTCCAGAGCTCTGGGTGGTTGTACTATTTTTCAGGTGATTTTGGATTGGTTAAAAAATCATCTCATTTCCTAACAATAAAATATTCTTTTCAGTATATTTTTTTTCAAAATATATGTGAATGATGTAGTGAGTATACAAAGAGTTCCAACATCAATTTTATGAGATCAGGACCCATGTTTCACCACATGAGTCTGGAGGGGATTGTATCATGATTTTGGCACACTGTTGCCCCTCATCACATCCTTCCATCCCCATATAGATGGTTATATGGAAAGGATTATCCAGACTCTGGGGGATATATTGTGGAATTGTGTCTTGGACTTTAGTGGAACATGGTCAAAACACCTTCCCTTGGACGAGTTCACATTTAATATTGGATACCATGATTCTATTGGAATTTCCTTGATTAAGGATCTATACAGAAGGTTGTTTTGTTCTCTATTGTGTAGGATTATGGTTTGAGATGAAGCCATTTTAGGTCTTGTGATGGTTTATAGTGCAATATAGAAGGTGAAATTGGTTCATGAGAGGAAGAAAGAAGCATATGACAAGAATTAGTCTTATTCGAATCATAGGACGATTACCCTAGAGTTCAAATTTAGAGACTATGGGTTCCTGATGTTCTCACCTCAACATGGGATGTGGAGGTTAGACAATGAATGTAAGTGCCCATGTCAGTTTGTTGGTCCCTTCAAGGTGTTGGGGAGAATTGGTGAGTATGCTTACCAATTTGAACTCCAACCATGACTGGACCAGATCCATGATGTTTCCCATCAATCTCACCTCCATTGATATCTTCACAATGGATCCCATGTCATTTAATGGGGAGAGTTCAATATAATGGATAAAAAGACCTTATTGGAGAATCTAGTGGATATCAAATACCATCGAGTGAAGGTTCTGTGAAGATGGAACATTCCATTGGTTCATTTTTTATAGAGGCATGGTGGCCTGGAGGATTGTACTTTCAAGCATGATATGTATATGTGATCCCATTACTCGATGTTGTTTTTAGTCGTCCCTTTTTTATTTTTCTTATGAAGTGATGTTCAAAACATTGTGATTTATTAAATATATTTTTTCCCATTGATGTGATGTGTTTTTTATGGTTGGTAAAGTTATTTTACAAAAAAAATGGAAGACCCGATTTCTAATCTAGATACATTTCACTAAAAAGCGATTAATCATTTGTGGATGAGTCAGTATATCCTAGAGAAGATATTATCATTCCATTAGGGATGTAATTCCCTAATTCCTATGTATGAGAGAGTATATTTTATAGTCTTTAGATGTATTTGGGTTACTAGGTTTGATTGGTGTCGTTGTTTCATGTGTAATGAGATCCTTGAGTGGTATCTCAAGGGACAATTGATTGAACCCTTCCTCTATTTTCATTCAGGGTGGTTTTGTCATGACCCGTCCTTGGGGATCATGTCGTGGAAACCTCAAGCCCGCCTTCCATAGGCCAGGGGCTGGAAACTACCAAAAATGCATAAATACTGATGTAAAGTGAATGAATTGACTTTATATAAGTAATCATACAAAACAGAGTATGCAAGTGAAGTAAGAACTAAGTAAAACTGAGTACAAAATTAAGTGCTGAAAAGTAAATGGGCCAGTATAAAAACCCAACTAAAAGTACAGTACAACTGAGAAAGAAATTACAACAGTAATAAAGTAAGGCAGCAACCCCAGAGTCATCCTCCAGAAATCCCACCTGAAGGGTGGGTACAGATAGTCTTTTCGGTGCCTCAGTCAGTCCGTCTGCTCCGTGTACATCCCGCCAGGTGGTCCACCTCCGAATATCATCCAGCTCCACAAGCCTCAACCACGATCAGTGTTGTCCGTCGTCTGCATCCAACAAAACGTTGTGCGGGCAATGCCCATGAAGGGGTGAGTATACGATACTCAGTAGGGACCCCGAGACCCCCAGTGGTCTCCTAGAATCCACTAAGGATAAACCACAAAGGAAAGGAAAAAACACGAATAATCAACCTACCCTACTTAGGTATATTCCCATACATATACCTAGGTCATCAATCTCATTAAGGCTCCAACTTTCGAGCCCAAGAAAAATCCAGTCCACATAGGAAAGAAGTGAATCATACCAATGATAATGATTGAAAGGCAAGACTCAGCTCACATTGGTATACTCTCACAAATTGGGGTGGAGATTATTATATGTAGCCTATGAATCATCTCCTCTGCCAAACCCACGTAGGATCCAAGTACAGAAGTCATCGCTGCCGAACACATGTAGGATCCAAGTATAGTATCCATCACTGATGAACCCACGTAGGATCCAAGTACAGTTTTCATCGCTGCCAAACCCATGGAGGATCCAAGTACAGTCATCCTCACTACCGAACCCACGTAGGATCCAAGTACAGGCATCATCGTTGTCGCAGTCGCAGCCATCACTAGGGTTCCCGCACACAGCATACTCGATTCTAGGAGGGTCCACTCCACGAGTAAAAAGGGGTCGATACATCAACTATCACAAATTCCATAGTTGATTTATCCTGAAGTTCTGTCTCGTCAAAATAAACTCAACATGATAGATGTCGCGTCAAACAGACACTTGGATTGAGAGATATTGGCCTTTCCGTTCCAGGGGCCCAGTTGGAAATATGCTCGTTCGAAACCCGTTCATTTACCAATGTTTTCCAAAACTCACTTAGAGTATCGCAAAAATACATCCTTGTTGAAAGGGTCCCAGTTCCGCAGACGGTACGTCATTTGGACATGCGGTATTCAAGTTATTCACCATTAAGTAAAAATGAGCCTGACCCATTAGGCCCAGTGGGTTGGCGGGTCGTGTTAAACCAGTTAGGCAGGTCCAACCCAGTAGCGGTGTCAGATCGGCCCGAAGATATGCGCTGCCTGGCCTGAGGGGCATGGCCTAGCTTGAAGAGAAGGCGGGGCGGCCTGGCACAGCTAGGCGGGGCATGTGGCCCCCCGGCTCTCCGAACCCGCGACGCCAAGCGGCTTCTCCCTTCCCATACCGGCGGGCTAGGCTGGCCGGCCTTTTGGCGCAAGTGGCCTGAACGGCGAGCAGTGGATATTCTGGCGCGACACCCTCCTGGAGTCGTGGATCTTCTCTGCCCATCCGGCCGATGGTCTGGCCAGTTTTTTGGTGCGGCGCCCTCTGGCGTTGCGGCTTCCCTTCACCCGGCCGGCCGACAGGCCGACCGGTTCTTCCACCGAAGTAGACCACGATGCGGGCTGCGGTGCCTCTCGCACAGCCGGCGCGACTACGCCAGTTTCCTTCACCGTGTTCCCAGCACGGCACGACAGCGTCGTGCCGCTTCCGCCTTCGGTTGCTGATTCTAAAAATAATAACAAGATCAACGGAGGGTCGTCGAGAAGTTTTAGTTCAGCCCGTGCCCTCCGCGTAAGCGATAATAATCGGTCGTATATTAACATAGACTTCCAAAAATGAATGGGGTACGTAATCATTCTCTTTCAAGAATAATCCCTACCTCAATAATTGATGGCATGCATCAGGCATCGTGGAAGATGGCGTCGCAGGGTGAGGTTTCGTAGATGACGTTGGTGTCCATCGTCATTCTTCATGGAACCAGATTTCTTCATTGAAGAGACGTCGTTCTTCGTCGATAGAGGAGTTATCTTCTTCTTCACAAGAGTTCTCTCCCAATCTTTGTTAGCACAAATAATGCCCTCCCAAAAATAAAATCATAGGCTTCCACTATTATTTTATTAACACATGCAATTTAAAATTCAAATTCAAGCCAAATCATTAATTAATTGATGTGGTTGAATTCATAAAATTAATATGTTGTAAAGAGTTAAAGAGGGAGAGAGGAGGAGGTGAGAGGTCTTATAAATATGGTAGAGTTTTCAACATTAAACAAAGAAGTTTAAAGAGGGTTAAAGATTATTTGGGGAGGTGAATGATTAGGGCTCGTGTGGGCCCCACCTCTCATATAAACACACACGGGATGTTGGGTGGGTGTGGTCCCCACCTGCAACTTCCCATGGGAGGAATTAACCTCCTTAGAAATAAAATAAAATTTTTCCAACAATTTTATTTACTTCTTAATTAAACCACAATAAATAACTTCTCCTCTTGTGCAAACAAAATTACAGTAAAGGTCCCAATAAGCAATTACTGGTGTTGCGAGTTAATCAGGGCCCTCAGATTTCAATTCCGAGCACTAGTTCTAATGATATAAAAACCCGCTCGTTCGTTTACTAAACGTACCTGAGAAAAACTTCGGAAATTGATTCCGGTCACACCATGCCTCGAAATCAAGTATCGTTAGAAGACACATAATTGTATAATTACAAAGTATTTATGAAAAAAATTACTTGAAATTTCGGGGTCTTTACATTACACCCACCTCAGGGATTTATGACCCTATAAAGCTACAACATAAACTAGGGTAAGAAATGACAGTACTGAGCACACATCTGAGCCTCCTACTCCTATGTGCTCTCCTGGAGGTTCTTGTGCTTCCATCCAATGTGCACCAGAGGAATCAACCATCCACGTAGGACCCACTCTTATCGATCCTCGATCTCCACCGGAACCTCCGTGAATGTAGCCCTGTCATCGATGTCCAGCTCCCCTTGGTCGATGATGTGGGTCGGGTCATGCATGTATCTCCTCAGCTGAGATACATGGAAGACGTCATGCACCCGGTGCAACTGAGGTGGAAGGGGCAGGAATTAAGCCACCTCACCTATCCTGTTGAGGACCTGTAATGGTCCGATGAAGCGCGGAGATAACTTGCCGCCGCGGCCAAATATCCATAATCCACATCAAGGTGAGACCTGTAGAAAAACATGGTCACCATCCTCAAACTCCACTGGCCTCCGTCTCCTATCAGCATAGGACTTCATTTTTCTCTGTGCAGTCCTCATCTTCTCCTGTAGGATCTACACCTTCTCCATTATATCCTAAACCATCTCTGGTCCTATGAGTGCTGACTCCCCAAGGTCAGTCCAGCACAAAGGTGATCTGCAAGGCCAGTTGTACAGTGCCTTGTAAAGTAACATCCCGATGGTTTAGTGATAGCTGTTGTTGTACGCAAACTTCACCAAGGGTAGGTGATCCTCCCAGCTACGACCAAAGTCAAGGACACATGCACATAGCATGTCCTCGAGTGTCTGAATGGTTCTTTCCGTCTGGCCATCCGTCTAAAG
Organism: Viscum album; assembly: GCA_963277665.1. NCBI lineage: Eukaryota > Viridiplantae > Streptophyta > Magnoliopsida > Santalales > Viscaceae > Viscum > Viscum album. The sequence goes on along the minus strand of OY728125.1, from coordinate 642,114,746 downwards.
AAGAATGGCGGTGCTCTGGCGTAGCAACGTCCCAAATGCCTCCCATAACCCCTTCCAAAGACGGGAAGTAAAGTAAGAATCTCGACCAGAGATGATAGATAATGGAACACCATTAAGCCTTAAGATATTCTGTACGTAGAGGCATCCCAAGCTCTCTACTGTGCCCTGATCTCTGATCAGGTGGAAGTGAGCTGACTTGGTGAGTCATTGAACGATCACCCAGATGGAGTCGTGTCCTTTAGATGTATGTAGGAGCCCCGTCACGAGGTCCATGGATATCCCATCTCACTTCCACTCTATAACCTCTAAGGGTTGTACCAAGCCTGCTGGTACCTAGTGCTCCGCCTTCACCTGCTGGCAAGTGGGGGCTTCATGAAACAAACTCTACAACATCCTTCTTCATACCCGACCACCAATTTTGTTGTCTAAGGTCCTGGAACATATTATCCACTCCTAGATGTATCTCTAGAGGGGATGTGTTAAATTCCCTCAGCACTACCTCCTGTAGTGAAACTGGTTTCCATGGTATGTCCCCTAAAGAGAATGATGTGTTCTCCTCCTTCAGAAAATCCATCAGGCGCCTACCTTGTGGAAATCTGAGCACATTGCGTCTCATAGTCAATGTCCCCACACTATGCCTCTTTGACCTACCGAAGTAGAGGAGGAGGGACTAAGGGGACTCTAGAAAGGCTTCCCTATCTCTATCCACGAAGGTTATCTACAAAGAGGCTAACTTCTCCATTGCATCACCAAGTAGCTGAATGCCCGATCTCATGCTGAGAGCATCAGCTACTATATTCCCCTTCCTAGAAGTATAGACTATCTCAATGTCATTGTCCTAGAGGAACTTGAGCCATTGCCACTATCTCAGGTTCAGGTCCTTCTGTGAGAATATGTACCTGAGACTCTGGTGGTCAGAGTAGACTGTAAAGCACTCTCCCATCAGATAGCACCACCACATCTTCAGGGTGAAGACCTCTACTGCTAACTCCAGATCATGGGTAGCATAGTTATGATCATGCTGCCTCAACTGTCGTGAACCATAGGCGATCACTTCCAACTCCTGCATTAGGACACACCCTATTCTGGTCCCTGATTCATCACAGTAAACCATGTACCCAACGCCCTCCTCCAGTAGCCTCATGATGGGCGCACTGGTCAATCACTATCTACGCTCCTGAAAAATCTGCTGAAATTTATCTGACCATACAAAGGGTTTCCCCTTCTTTGTCAAAGCTGAAAGTGATGCTTCAACTCTAGAGAAGTCTATCACAAAGCTCTAATAGTTCCCAGCCAGACCTAGGAAACTCATCACCTCTGTCACGCTCTTGGGTGTCTCCCAAGCAAGTACCCCCTCGATCATCGTAGTATCCACAACAACTTCCGCCTCCTAGATGACGTCCCCAAAGAAGTGAACATCTAAAATCTAAAACTAGCACTTCGAGATCTTACCATAAATCTGGTTCTCTCAGAGTGTTTTTAGTACAACCCGCAAGTGGTGGGCGTGCTCCTCCTCAGTAGTCGAGTAAATCAGTATGTCGTCGATGAAGACTATGACAAAACGATCGAGGTAAGGCTAGGAGATCCTGTTCATGAGACTGACGAACACTATTGGTGCATTGGTTATTCCGAAGGGCATAAACAAGAACTCGTAGTGGCCATACCGACACCTAAAGGCCGTCTTCTGCACATCCTCATCCCGAACTATGAGCTGATGATAGCCTGACCTGAGGTCTATCTTCGAGAACCATTATGCTACCTTGAGATGATCAAAGATGTCTTCAATCCTCGGTAGTGGGTACTTGTTCTTTACAGTCACCTGGTTCAGGCGACGGAAGTTGACACATAGTCCTAAGCTCCCATCCACCTTCTTGGAGGATAAAATAGAAGTAGCCCATGGTGAAACATTGGGTCGGATGAATCCATTTCCATGTATGTCCTCTAGCTGTACCCGCAGTTCACGAAGATCGGCAGGATCCATCTGATATGCTAGAGTTGATATCAGTGATGTCCCGGGGTATATGTCAATGTATAAATCTACCTCCCTGCGAGGTGGTAGTCCTGGAATGTCGTCAAGAAAAACACCAGCATATTGATCCACCGCAATAAGAAAACTCAGACTCTACACATCAACCGCTCCTAGGATGAGACTATCCAACTGTTGTGTGATCAGTTTCCCTCTCATCTACGTAAGTCCATCCTGCACTGCAAAGGATCCCTTCTCACCGGTGAAGGTGAACCTGCTCCCATTTGTGCGGACACACCGCACATTGCACCTAATACAGTCTATCTGAGCTTGGAATGTAGATAAAAAATCCATGCCCAAGATGATGTCGTAAGGCCTCGACGACACTACATGAATATCCCAGCCAAAGCACTTGCCTCCTAGAGTAAGCTCACACTGCCGGAACCAGTGCGTAATCATCGAGTATGCTTCCGTAGGAGTCTCTAGCTATAGGGATCGAGCCAATGGCTGCATCGAAATCTCCGAGTTCCAAACAAGGGAAGAGAAAATAAAATAATGACTCACTCTTATGTCCATATGAACTAAATAAAGGGTAGAGGAGACACAGATAGTACCTAGAATCACTTTAGGTGTGCCGTGGTCATAGGGCTCGACTGCCTAGAGCTGAGCCTGCCCCTGTCTGCTAGATCCCTTTGGTTGGGGTGGTCCTCCAGGTGGTGGTGGTGGTAGGGCCTCGAAGCTTCATCCACCACCCGCTGCTCGGCCAGCTACTCTGCCTCGTCCAACTACTCCCAAAGGAACAGAATAGTCTAACCTATGCTGCTTCCTAGGAGGTCCCTCTACTGTCTTCTACTCCTCTGTATGGTGGGTTGGGCAGTCACGAGCCATGTGGCCCTGCCTGCTGCATGCATAGAATTGCCTGCCCCTCATATGGCTGGCACTGCTGCATGTGCCCCACACATTTTAAATAGTATCCTGAGGTCGCCCACCTGATGTATTGGTCCGCTTGGACCTCTGCGACATCTGTCTACTTTCGGCTGCAGATGACTTTGCTACATGTCGCCCTGTGGTGGGCCGCGCTGCTGGCGTCGGCTCAGTAAGAAAGCTCTCCACAAGAAGGGCTCGTTCCTGTACTCCTTCCTACATCGGAATGCTGAGGAAGGTCATCGAAGCCCTGATATCATGCCTCAGTCCCTACTCAAAGGTTAGGGCTCTAAAGAATGGTTCTCGTACCATGTCTGTGGAGTAGCACGAGAGGTCAGAAAATCTCGCCGAGTACTGGGCTCCTGTCATGCTGCCATGCCACAGCTGTAGTAACTCCAAGATGCGCACTGCATAGAGGGTGGATGGAACAAACTCTGACCAGAAGAGGCTCTCGAAGTCCGTCCAAATTAGAGATGCATAGTCATGCACTTGGAGCATCAGACTCCACCATCTTCCTACAGTTTCGTGCAGAAGACTCGTGGAAAAGATCACCATAAGGACTACTTGTGTCCCTAAAAATATGAATACTCTGACGATAGCCTCTATCAAATCCACAGCTGCCTGAGGGTCCATCTCTCCGCAGAACCTAGGCGGCCTCTGTCGCTGAAACTCATGCAACGTACTTAGGCGGCATGCTCTCTCCACTGATGGGGCTTCTAGCATCGGTGGCTCAACGGGTAGTGGTACCACTGGTGCCTCCGCTGTAATGGGGCCTTGCACCGAAACCTCGTCACTCGGTGGGCTGCCATCCCGCACGTAACAAGAAACCCTGGCTGGCTGCCTTTGTGAGGCCATCCTGAAAAGAAACAGGTGCTCCACGGTCAAACAGTATACCTGGTGATCTGACGCAAAGTAATCACAACGAAAACTTTTGAAACACACATGCAATAAATGTTTTTGTTCATTGAGTCGGAAATCAGAAATTAGGATCCTGGTGTATGGAAACGTCGGTCTCCACAACAACACTGGACTCCCTGGATAGATAACCACACTCAATACACTTAACCCTATTGCTTCACAGAGAAGAAATTATCAGAGTTCTGAGTTATGTGGTAGAACTGACTCCTTTGATACCAATTTGTCACGACCCATCCTCGGGGCCCGTGCTGTGACTACCCCAAGCCCGCCTTCCATAGGCCAGGCACTGGAGACTAGAACCAAAGGCGTAAATCCCGACGTAATGGGAAAGAATTGCATTTATATAAGTAAAAAAACACAACAGAGTATGCAAGTGAAGTAAGCACTAAGTAAAACTGAGTACAAAAGTATGTTGGGAAAAGTAAATGGGCTAGCATACAAACCCAACTGAAATTACAGTACAACTGAGAAAGAAAGTACAACAACAGTATACTAAAGCAGCAACCACTGAGTCATCCTCCTGAAATCCCACCTGAAGGCTGGGTACAAATAGTCTCGTCGGTGCCTCGGTCTGTCCATCCACTCTGTGTACGTCGCATCAGGTGGTCCACCTCCAGATACTGTCCATCCACAAGCCTCAACCACGGTCAGTTTTGTCTGTCATCTTCATCCAACCTAATGTTATGCAGGCAAGGCCCATGCATGGGTGAGTATACGATACTCAGTAGGGACCCTGAGACCCTCGGTGGTCTCCCAGAATCCATGAAGGATAAACCATAAAGTAAAGTAACAAACACAAAGAATCAATCAACCCTACATAGGTATATGCCCATAAATATACCTAATTCATCAATCTCAGTATGGCTCCAACATCCGAGCCAAAGAACAATCTAGTCCACACAGGAATGAAAACAATCATACCAATGATAATGATTGAAATTCAAGACTTAGCTCACACATGTATACTTCTCACGAAGATGGGTAGATATGATTAGATGTAGCCTCTGAATCATCTCCTCTGTCGAACCCACGTAGGATCCAAGTGCAGTCGGCATCTCTCCCGAACCCACGGAGGATCCAAATATAGTCATCCTTCCTACCGAACCCACAAAGGATCCGATGACAATGGTCATCATCGTCGTAGTCGCAGCCAGCTCTAAGGTTCACACACACAGTGTACTCGATTCCGGGGGGTCATCTCCATGAGTAAAAAGGGGTCGATACTTCAACTATCACGATGTCTATATTTGATGTATCCTAAAGTTCTGTCTCATCAAAATGAACTCAACGCGACAGATGTCGCGTCAAACAGATGCCCAGTATAAGAGATATTGGCTTTTCCGTTCTAGGGCCCCGGTTGGAAATTAGCTCATTCCAAATGCAGCAGTTTACCAAAGTTGTTCTAGTGGAACTAAATTCCACTAGCCTATCATTTTGGCCCTATTTCGTTCAGGCATTTTTCTGTACTGGTGGCGTGTCCGTTTGGTGGCCATCCATTCTATCGACATGTCATTCTACAATATTCAATTTCTGGAGTCATTTCATTTTGGTGTCATTTCCTTTTAGTGGAATTTAATTTTGGTGGTGAGTCATTTTTGGTGGCCTATCATTCTTGAGGTTTTTCATTTCCAAAAGTCTTTCATTTTTCATGAATTTTCATGTTTTAAAAAAAATACTGATTTCCATTTCGATAGAGTTTTTGATCAAAATTCTGTCTATATTCTATAATTATGTGATTTAAATTAATTTAAAAAGAATTTAATGATATACATTATTTTAGTAATATTTCAGTACCCAATAAAAGTTTCAAAATATATAGTTTTGATGAGATATTCCTTTAATGGCCAACTACACAATTTCAAATTCCATTTGTTTCAGATATTATATTTTTAAGGACAAGACCTTCCCTTCATCCATTCCTTATTATTTCTCTTCATAAGGGAGGTTCCAAATCCATATTCCATAGAGACGTTGAACATGCTGTTGTAGCCGATTATAGATCTCACTACCAAAGAGGTAGTTTCATCTTGTACGTACACCACATGTTTGGGTGTAGCATGTTGGTGAAAGGCTTCATCATTCTATATGGGACGTTCATTCATTTATATTCATGTTTATCATAATGGAATTGATTATTATCATTACCCATTATGAATATGGTTGAAAATTGATTTATAATGATAATAAATCAATTTACATTGAATTTAATGTGGTAGGGAATGTGATTTATAACCATACATATTTTTATTTATTTTATTTTTATTGTTTTGATATATTGATTGCATGGGTGAAATTCCATGATGAAGATCATGTCGTTTTTGAAGGACCCCGGGACACCCTGAGAGGGGAGGGGTGAATCAGGGTGACCACTTTTTCTTTTACTGTGTTGGATCTTGTTCCCACGTTGGTAGGAACTTGTTGAACCTGTATGATGATTATGATCAGAATGAAAACATTCACATGCACAGAGAAGACACATCCATTTTTACTTGGTTCACCAATAAGGGCTACGTTCAAGGAGAATACGCCGACAGGTTGCCGGTCGTACCTAAATCCACTATGCTTCACTAGCTGCGAATACAAATGTTCGGGTACAGACACTCTGTCCCAGGCTCACTGCCTTTACAATTGTTCAGGGATAGCTCATTGCGTCCCTCGGGTCACTCCCGTTGACTCCCCCTGGCTCACTGCCGTTGGTGAAGTCCCACTCAGTTTATAGACGTGAAGGTCTCTTCATCATTTGCATAAGAGTGCATCCTTTGTTGTATGTAGATGCTCTATTGAAGTCCGATTCTCACCAGAAGAAGAATATCACTTTTCCTCGAATGTATCGGGCAGTCTCTTGGATTTCGTGCAGCTCCAAACAGGCCGGTGGGCTTCAGCAAAACCAGGCGTGTTTCTCCAAGACAGTCGCGCAACTCCCACTACGGCGCGCAAGTCCAAACTGGCGCGCAAGTGACATCAAAAAACCTGCACGACGCTTCCTTCCGCGACCTCAAACTTGCGCGGTCCACTTCCTTTCTCTTCCAAACCGTCTTGGGCGTACATCCAACAACCGGCGCGCAAGCTCTACTTGCGCGACAAAACAACCACCTGCGCGACTCAGCCACCTGTGCGACGAGAGCTCGAAAAATCTCTCGGCCTCGAACTTCGTCAGAAATGAGGAGGGTTGTTCCAGTATTTATAGGAAAACTGGACCCCCTGCGCGGCGGCGCGCAAGTCCCTCGATGGCGCGCAAGTCTTGTCTTCAATAAACTCTGTCGCGCAACTCATTTGTGCGACCCAACCAACACTTGCGCGACCTTCTTTCCTTAGCCAAATTTTGATGTTCTGATCCTCAAAAACATAAGGCGCGCAAGTCTTTTATCCTCCAAGAGCACGGCGCGCAAGTACCTTTGCCAAAGACACTTTACTTTATTGGCCGATTTTTAGGCCCAAACATTTGGCAAACACTGGGAAACAGCGCCACATTCACTACTATTTTCTGCTTGAACGGTATGATCGCTTTGTTGGTACACACCCTGAACTTCCACTGAGGATTGACAAGAAACACAAACCATACACCAAAACATTCTTTGAAGAACCTGGTTCCAACAATCTCCCCCTTTGGGTTTGTTGGCAATCAGAATAAATTCAATAGATCTCCAACCATGAGCAAATCCAAAACACAAGAATCAACTCAGCCAACACTCTAAGTCTACGCGAGCAATGCTCGGTGTAGAAAACAAGAGAGAAAGCTTGAATTGGGTCTTAGTGTTTTGAAATTCTCCATGACCTCCATGACGCCTGATGTTTTCCTTATTAAACTTCTCATCACAATCTGACACTTCGCATCACAGAAGAATTTATTGCCTTGAATTTATTCCTTTCTCCCCCATTGACAATAAAACCAAAGACCGAAAAGTTTGTTCAACGTTCAGCTCAAGCGATACTCCCCCTGGATAGTATCTCCCCCATAAACCTGCATCACCGCCATAAGCAGATAAAAACAGTTAAATCAAACGGGGAGAGGGGACTTCCGGAGCCTCCTTATGCAGTAGGAGGTGGTTGAACACCGAGGTTCAACCGATGCTTCTCGAACACAGCCGCAGACAATGGCTTGGTTAGGATATCAGCCACTTGCTCATTAGTTCTGACATGATCCATTTTAATCACGCCTTGTTCAACCTTTTATTTGATAAAATGATACCGTATTTCAATATGTTTTGTACGAGAATGCTGAACCGGATTCTTCGTAAGATCAATTGCACTTTTGTTATCACAATAAATCACCATTGGTTGCTTCACCTTATCACCAATATCTGTTAGTTGATGCTTCATCCAAAGAAGTTGAGTGCATGCTTTTGTGGCGGAGATATATTCAGCTTCAGCAGTACTAAGAGAAGTACTTTCTTGTTTCTTGCTCAACCAGCCAACACATTTCTTCCCAATAAAGAAAGCTCCACCACTAGTGGAATTTCTATCTACGACATCACCAGCCCAGTCAGCATTAGAAAATGATGATAAATCACTTTCCCTGCCTGCAGCAAAAAATAACCCGAAGTTATGTGTACCTTGAATGTACCTCATGATTCTTTTTACTGCTGCCATATGTTCCGCCTTTGGATTACTCTGAAAGCGGGTCGCAAGGCATGTTGCAAAGACAATATCTGGCCTTGTCGCTGTCAGGTACAGTAGGCTTCCAATGATCCTCCTGTACATGGTGGGATCAACAGAGTTCCCATCCTCATGCTTTCTAAGTTTAGTTCCAACTACAATCGGAGTTGACATTGGTTTGGAGTCTTGCATATTGAACTTCTTCAGCAGCTCTCTTGCATATTTTTCCTGAGAAATGAATGTGTATTCCTTCTTTTGAATCACTTACAGCCCCAAGAAATATGTGAGCTCCCCAATCATGGACATTTCAAATTATGATTTCATGTGGTTGGAAAATTCATCCACTGATTTCTTCCTACTGCCACCAAATATAATATCATCAACGTAGACAAGAACCATGAATTGATCTTTTGGAGAATTATTCACATAGAGATTGTGATCAACTCCTCCTCTTTTGAATTCCAACTTCTTGAGATATGAATCTAGCCGTGAGTACCACGCCCGTGGTGCCTGCTTCAAACCATATAGAGCTTTCTTTAGTTTGCAGACCTTTGTTTCATCGGTACCCAAGACAAATCCCACTGGTTGTTCAATGTAGAATTCTTCTTCGAGTACACCATTCAAGAATTCTGTCTTGACATCCATTTGATATACTTTATATCCTCTTTGGAGTGCCATGGCAAGGAAAATCCTGATTGACTCCAGTCTAGCCACTGGAGCAAAGGTTTCTTCAACATCAATGCCTTCAATCTGAGAGTATCCTTTACATACCAGTCGTGCCTTATTTCTGACGACACTTCCATGCTCATCAAACTTATTTTTGAAGATCCATTTGGTACCAATCACATTGTGACCTTCGGGTCTCTGGACAAGATCCCATGTCTGATTCTTGTCAATTTGGTCTAATTCATCATTCATGGCTTTCACCCAAGATATATCTTGTGCAGCTTCTTCGAATGAGGATGGCTCTACAACTGATAGAAATGAATATTGTGTGGTATTCATCATCCTTGTTGTTTGAGTGGGTGCACTCATGTCCCCAATTATGTTGGATGGATCAATCTCAGCTCTTCGATTTCTCCTGCGAGGTTCAGTAGTATTCTCTTCAGCCATAGTTTCTGCTTCAGATTCTTCTTCTGAGTCAACATCATGATGTGACTGCTGAGTTTTTTGAACAACTTCATCTATTTCTGCACTTGTATTTTCTTCACGTTCACATTCTTCCTGACTTTCTATCACATCAGCATATGACGTCCTTGAAGCATTTGTGGTTTTCTCTTCAATTATCTTAACATCACTGCTTTCCACAATTCTTCCCAAACGCTTGTTGAAACATTTGTAGGCTTTGCTGTTCATTGAGTAACCAAGGAAAATTCCTTCATCTGCATTGTCGCCATATTTCCCTTGATTTCCTTCTTTGTTCCTGATGAAGCATTTACTTCCAAAGACACGAAATTATTTTAGAGACGGCTTCCGTCCATGCCACAATTCATATGGTGTCTTCGTCTCACCCATATAAAGTCCTGTTCGATTCTGAATGTACACTGCAGCATGAATAGCTTCTTTCCAGTAATGTCGTGGAATACGACTCTCAATCAGCATAGTTCGTGCCATGTTGTTCACCAGTCGATTCCTACGTTCAACAACTCCATTTTTTTGTGGAGTTCTCACAGCAGCTACCTCATGCTGTATCCCATGCTTCTCTAGATAATTCTCAAATTCAATGGACGTGTATTCTCCTCCATTGTCAGATCGCAACACTGTGATTGTTCGTCCAGTATCATTCTCGGCGATTCGCCGATATGTTTTCATGCAGTCAAGGACTTGTCTTTTCCTGTGAATGACCATCACACATGCCATTCTACTGTAATCATCAATGAAAAGGACAAAGTACCTTTCTCCATGTGTTCCTGCAACATTTATTGGACCACAAACATCTGTATGAATCAGATCAAGAAGGTGAGATGCCCTTTTCTTCTTTGGCCGATATGAACTGCAGACCAGCTTCCCACGAATACAAGCATCACACGATTTTTCACGCTCACGCTTCAGGTTGGGAATGTCCATGAAAATTCTCAATTTTGATATTTTCTCCATGTCTTGTTGATTGATGTGTCCCAATCTCCGATGCCACAGATTGTTTTCTTCTTCAACAGTCATGTAACATACATTTTCTTCACTATCAACCCGATACAAGTTTCCTTCTGTTCTGCATCCCTTCATTAGAGAATTGCCAGTTTTTTCCTTGATAGTGCAGCCTTTCTGATTAAAAGTAACAACAAGTCCTGAGTCACAGAGTTGACTCACGCTGAGGAGATTATGACGTAGGCCATCTACGTAAAGGACTTCAGTCTTCTTTAGTTCTCCATTAGCTAATTTGGTACTTCCACTCCCTTTGATTTTCAGAGCCCCATCATTACCAAATCTTACTGTACCATCAACATTATTTATGATATTTGTTAGTAGGCCGGCATTACCTGTCATATGAGATGAACAACCGCTATCTAGAATCCAGGTACTGTTGTTATTTGTAGCTTTGAGGGCTACCTCTGCAAGGTTTGATTTCTCAATCTTCCTCCTTTCCTTCCATGAGACATTAGATTGAGTAAATAGAACTGATGGCCTTTCAACTATCTCTTCCGCAAACCCAGGTTCTTCATAGTCAAAGTCTTCTTTAAGAGGTGAGAACCTGTTTGAAAGAGCAACATTGTCTTGCTGACGAGACTTGACATGTCTGGAACTTCTGTATGAGGTGTCAATGTCCCTTCTCTGCCTGCAATTAATGGCCTTATGACCAAAGTTAGAACAATGAAAACAATATCCATAGAAATTATTTCTTCTATAAGAATTAGGATATGAAATTGTTCTCCTTTGTTGAGCATCTATATCTTCTCCATTCAGATAGCTTCTTGCCTCTTCACAATAAGACATGGTATGGCCCAGATAGCCACAGAACTGACACTTCATGAGAAGAAATGTCTTCTCACTTGAATTTCTCCTTATAGCTTCTTCCTTGGGAGAATAGTAAGACTGTCTGCCATTTTTGAAAGTTTGAGGATAATTTTCAGGTCTCCTTTTAGTTTGTATTGAGGGTTCCTTTTTCAGCACTCTAGGTAACATTTCAACCTGTTCAACTTTCATCTTATCTTTCTTTTGGATCTTTTCACTTCCAGCAGTTGATGACTCAGCCTCACAGCCAATTCCACTCTTTCCCATGCAAGCGGGTCTTTGATCACTCAAGATTTTTCCAACCCCATCTGAACCACACTTGGATCTTGCTAGTAATTCTGCATCTGAGAATCGTCCAAACTGTATTTTCTTCCTTGATTCTTTTGGAACTGATTCAGTCTCCAGTTTACTCCTTAGAGTAACTACTTCCTCCTCAAGACCCTCAGCAGTCTTGGATTTTTCATCCAGTCTGGATGTGAGGTCATTGATGACCTTTGCCTGCTCTTCAATTCTCAGCTTCAGATCTACTACATCATCATTGCTTTCAATTATTTTAGATTGTACCTTCACAAATTCTTCCAGTCGTTCAATTTCAGCTTCTAGTTGATCAACATATTCAGTTGATTCTTCCACAATTGATTTCCACTTATTGCAGCTCTTACATTTAATCTTAAGCTTACTAACCGCATCCTTAAGTTGCATCTCAGGATCTACACAAGTTCTCAGTTGTTTTTCTCCTTCAGTATCTTCTGGATTTTCAACAGTGGCCATCATAGAAGCATGGTTCCCATTTTTGAATTCTGGTTCTTCTTCATCACAGAATTCATTATCATCTTCTTCCTCTTCACAGACAAAACTCTTCCTTTGCATTTTCTTACCAGATTTGAAGTCTCCCTTTTTGAAGAACCTTCTCTGAGGCTTCTTGAAGTTTTCATCCTCACTCTCTTCATCATTGATCATTTTTAAACACTGAGAAGAAATGTGCCCAACTTTTCCACAACGGAAACACGCGAGAGGTAACTTCCCTTTGAATTTCCCTTTCCCCTTCTGGAACTTCTTTGCAATGAGAGAAACAATTTCTTTTTCTTCGTCATCTTCACCGCTACTATCCTTTGATATTTACAGTTTATCCATGGCCTTGAATGCCATTTCCTTGCTCACCCGAGTCATAGCATCTTCAGGTTTGACTCTCATTTCATATGCTACTAAACTGCTCAGTAGATCCTCTAAAGAAAGTTTGGAAAGATCTCTTTCCTCAAGGGATGACACCTTCGCATTATAAAGAGGTGGAAGTCTTATCAATATTTTCTTTACAATATTAATGTCTTTGATTTCTTCGCCTAGACCCCGAATAGCTCCGACCACTTCAGTAATTTGATTGAAGAAAGAGTCTGCATTCTCGTCTGGATGCATCTTCAGATCATCAAACCGATTGTGCAGCACTTGTAGTTTCGCCTCCTTCACTTTGCTATCACCTTCATAAATATTCTCAAGTTTATCCCACATGGATTTTTCTGAGGTGCAATTCATCACCTTTAGGTAGATCTGATCAGAGAGGGCTGCAGTGAAAGCATTCTGTGCTTTAGCATCTGCATCAAGAAGTTTCCTGTCTGTTTCAGTCATAGCCAGACTTGTTGGATCAGTGACATGAATTCCTTGCACAGTAGAAAAAAGAACTTCCATTCCAAGAGATCTTAGATGAGATCTCATTCTGTTCTTCCAGATCTGGAAATTGCTTCCATCGAAGTGAGGGACTCCCCTGACATTGACCGTGTTTTCCATGACGAAGAAGGTCAGATTCAACACCAGCAACCTCCCTCTGATACCACTTGAAGGACCCCGGGACACCCTGAGAGGGGAGGGGTGAATCAGGGTGACCACTTTTTCTTTTACTGTGTTGGATCTTGTTCCCACGTTGGTAGGAACTTGTTGAACCTATATGATGATTATGATCAGAATGAAAACATTCACATGCATAGAGAAGACACATCCATTTTTACTTGGTTCACCACTAAGGGCTACGTCCAAGGAGCATACGCCGACAGGTTTCCGGTCGTACCTAAATCCACTATGCTTCACTAGCTGCGAATACAAATGTTCGGGTACAGACACTCTGTCCCAGGCTCACTGCCTTTACAATTGTTCAGGGATAGCTCACTGCGTCCCTCGGGTCACTCCCGTTGACTCCCCCTGGCTCACTGCCGTTGGTGAAGTCCCACTCAGTTTATAGACGTGAAGGTCTCTTCATAATTTGCATAAGAGTGCATACTTTGTTGTATGTAGATGCTCTATTGAAGTCCGATTCACACCAGAAGAAGAATATCACTTTTCCTCGAATGTATCGGGCAGTCTCTTGGCTTTCGTGCAGCTCCAAACAGGCCGGTGGGCTTCAGCAAAACCAGGCGTGTTTCTCCAAGACAGTCGCGCAAGTCCCACTACGGCGCGCAAGTCCAAACTGGCGCGCAAGTGTCATCAACAAACCTGCGCGACGCTTCCTTCCGCGACCTCAAACTTGCGCGGTCCACTTCCTTTCTCTTCCAAACCGTCTTGGGCGTACAGCCAACAACCGGCGCGCACGCACTACTTGTGCGACAAAACAACCACCTGCGCGACTCATCCACCTGCGCGACGAGATCTCGAACAATCTCTCGGCCTCGAACTTCGTCAGAAATGAGGAGGGGTGGTCCAGTATTTATAGGCAAACTGGACCCCCTGCGCAGCGGCGCGCAAGTCCTTCGACGGCGCGCAAGTCTTGTCTTCAATAAACTCTGTCGCGCAACTCACTTGTGCGACCCAACCAACACTTGCGCGACCTTCTTTCCTTAGCCAAATTTTTATGTTCTGATCCTCAAAAACATAAGGCGCGCAAGTCTTTTATCCTCCAAGAGCACGGCGCGCAAGTACCTTTTCCAAAGACACTTTACTTTATTGGCCGATTTTTAGGCCCAAAAACTTGGCAAACACTAGGAAACAACGCCATCTTCACTACTGTTTTCTGCTTGAACAGTATGATCGCTTTGTTGGTACACACCCTGAACTTCTACTGAGGATTGACAATAAACACAAACCATACACCAAAACATGCTTTGAAGAACCTGGTTCCAACAGTTTTCTGGATTTGTTCTATAATAGAAAACTTTATATTGAAACCTCAATTTTTCTTATTGTTTGGAATTATCATAAGTAATTGGTTAATTTTATATATTAGGTTAATGAATTAAACTCTCTTGGATCTAATGGTTGTTGGGGAAATACCCTTAATAAATAAAGAAAAATTTAATAATTTATCCTATTTTAAATTTAGAAATATGTTGTGTTGTGGTATGAGATATGTGTGTGGGAGAACTATGAATGATATGGTTGAGTAGTGGTGTTGTGATGAATGGTAGAGGTGGATGTGGTTGTTGGGTGGTTTGAACATACTTCTTGTTGAGTTGTTTGATTTAGATGACTGGTTGGTATGGAAAATTATTAAAATGATATTAGAATAATAATATTTATATATTTTGGTGGAATGAGTTGGTAATTTGTAATCATATAAATCATTTATTATTCAATAAATGAGTGAAAATAGATAGTGTATTTCTCTCTTATTATGTGTGGTTGGGAATTTTAGTACTTATAGTAGACATGGGGACCTTGGGAGTTTGTTGGTGATATGATTGTAAAGCCATAGTTAATGATTTTATGGATTCTTATATATGTATTTATACATTGTATTTTTCTTTTTTATTTCTACTCACACCACAATCATGTCAAGAACCATGTGGTGACACCCAAATAGTCATGTCGGTTTGTGTCCTTCCAAAAATCTAGGGGGGAGGACGGATGGGTGGACACCCACTCATCCCTACACCCACCTCTAGGTGACAATTGCCTAGGTGTCATCAGTGAGTTGTGAGTTGTGTACCCTACTATCTTCTAGATGATTAGTGATGTGTGGCCCAATGTGTCTCTAGGATGAGATGTGTTGTGGTGGCCCATGTGTGTACAAAAGGGATGTGATGTGTTTTTATGGCCTAGGTGATTATGGGTTGGATGTGTTTTGAGGTGTGTCCTAGGTGTGTACAGGATGGTTGTGATGTGATATATTCAGAAGTGGTGGGAGTCCCAGTATGTTTTTTTTGTTCTTTGAGAACATCTAATTTGTGGGAAAGTGGTGTGTGTACCCTATCATGGATATAATATATATAATATTATATTGTGTTGATGCATGATTTGGTGAGTGAGACTTTTTAAGGTTGGGGGTTATTGTTACTCTACCTGATAGGTTCTATTTTTTTTTGATATTTTCACACTGGTTCATTAGTATACTCCTTCTAATTATGATTGAGATAAATTGGTTTTCCTACTTAGAATACATGTATGCTCACCCTATGTATATATATTTTTTCAGATTTCCAAGTGGACTATTCGGACCGTGATGGACAGTACTATCCATACCCTTGGAAATATTTTTTGTTTCAACTCTAGTTTTGTTATGTGTATTTTATGTTGGAAACATTTACTTATCTCAGTTTTATTAACATATGAATTCTAGGATGTTTTTTTTCATTTTTAATATATATATATATATATATATATATATATATTAGATTTTATTGTGGATGATATATCAGATCTACCAATCATGTTTTATTATAAAGGGTAATGCCTCCCATATTGTATGATTTGTTAACCCATGGTTCTATTCAGCAACCAGTGGCTGACTGGAGGTGGGATTCATGGGTCATTATCTCTCCCCCTATAGCGGTATCTTTGGAATGATGGGGTCATGAAATAATAGTTTCAGAGGTGATGGTTTAGTGATAGGATGGATTTTGGATTTTGAAACTATTATGATTGAACGGGTTGGTATGGAAACAATTTCAGTTGTCCTTGGAGTGGGACATAGGCCAGTGATACCATCTAGAACATGGTATTTTAGGGCCTCCATGATCTAGTTTGGGGAATCTGATATTTTTGAATGATCTTGTGAGATGGTATTGATTTCATAGTAGAGACCCAGAACTAGTACATTCATCAACATGACTTGTGTTCTTAGTTAAACTAGGTTGTTTGAGGAATGTCAAAATGTATAAAATATATAAAACGTATAAAATATAATTAAAATATTTCATAATATACTCAATTATGCATAGGAAATCATAGTTTTCCTACATCTATGGCTCATGGTCATCGTCTAGGTGTGGATAATGGAGTGGAGGTCCAGCTGAATAACCTTGTTGATTGAAGGAGGTTTGATCAAGGTGAAGATTCTGATATGTGACAAAGTATGATACTTTCTTTTCAGTAGTTTGAATTGGAAATGTATAAAGATATCATTTATGATATGGAAATAGATAGTTTAATTGGGGATCTATAGATCAATTTTAGTTTCATAAATTCCTTGATAGAGGACATGGTCACTTTGGGGGTTATTCAGATGCTAGTAGTTTTGTGGTAGTGGTGGACATTATTCATTGGTGACTAGAGGGATGCAAATGATTCATGGGTCAACATCTAGGAGGAGTTTCAGGAATATTTCCTCTCATCTACCATGAAGTCTATGAAATGGCATTTGATACTATCCCTTCATTAGGAGACAATGTATGTCCATGAAATTGGGATTATGTTCATGGACATTTTTAATACCCAGATTTGTTTTTGGATGGGGAGTACCCAACGATGTGTCACGAGGAGGAACTCTTTCCCTTAACCATGTTTGTATTTACACCTTTTACATTTCCAACATACAAGGTGGTTTAGAATAATGAATATGAGTTTTATCATATTCACTCAGGACTAGGTTTAACATGGGAGGGGAACCAACATATTTCCTCAAGGGGAAGAGTTGTTGATTGCTGGCCTCATGTGTTGGGGCCTTGGAGGTTTTGACCCACTCAGAATCGACCTGGTTAGCTTCCCTTTCGACCTTCTAGTTTCTGTACCATTAACTTGGTCTTGGAGATATGGTTTTTAATATGTGGTGTTCATTTACATCATTAAGAATAGTGCCCAGTGGTTTCTTGAGCTCAATTTGAGATAAATGGATAGGTTCAACATCAACCTTAGAATATATTACCAGTTATGCCATTCCAACAGTAGGGCTAGTAGGATTATGGTCTAGATAGGATATATGGGGCAGGTAGAGGTTGACCATGGGGTGTTCCATGAGCTCACAGACCTCTACCTGAGAGTTTTAAAATAAGTGGCTATCGGTAGATAGGTTAGGTAGTTGGGAATAGTCAGTTTTATGTAGAGCAGGTAGCAGTAGCAGATGGACCAGCTATCATAAGAGGTCTGATCTTCTTAACATCTACACTTGTATATACTTTTTTTATCCAGGAAATTATCATTCTTTAGTTTTACCCACTATTTTCCATGAAATGAGAGGAGATGTAAAGAGGCTTCTGATTCCCCTATTATTGACTACGACAGTTGGAGGCCCTACCATCTTTTTTTATGTGTGTTGGGGGTGTAGACTGATAAAGGGTCTGTATCAGTCTTGTTGGGATATTATATATCTATAGATTAATCCATTGGATTTCATCACTAGCATTGACCAGAAATATTCCTTACATAATATTATTGATTTATTTTAGTTGAAAATTTTGATTTTAGATATGGATATCAAGACATTGTTTTCATTGGGGATCATAGAAGTCATGGGGGAAACGACACGTAGATCCCATTATGTCTTTGGTGGATGAGTTCTCTGTAGAATTAGAAGAAATAGGGAAAGAGGATTCTCCCAAGGCATTCTTTGAATTCATGGATGGTTTCCCTATGTAATTCATTACACTATCTCCTTGATGAAATGTTGATTTTGGGATAAACATGCAGCCTAGTGCTTCAAAAGGTTTGATGGATCCTTATCAGATAGAGCATTCAGAGTTACTGGTGTTGAAGACTCAGATAGATTATCATATGATAAATGGTTTTCTGTAGCCCAGTGTGTCACGAATGGGGTGCTCAAGTGTTGTTCTCAATGAAGGATAATGGTAGTTTGAGGCTATTCATAGACAACAAAAGGTTGAATATGGTTACAAATAAACAGTGTTACTCATTTCCAAGGATTAACAATATTTTCTAATAGTTTAGGGGAGCTAGTTGGTTCTCAAAATTTATCTATGGTCTTTATATCACCATTTACAGGTGAGGGATGCAGATATCCTGATGACTGCCTTTAGATTCAGGTATTCACACATCGAGTTTCTAGTCTTATCATTCGGCATTATGAATGCACCAACCATGTTCATGGTGCATATGAAAAAAGTGTTCTATGTGTTCTGATATGAGCATTTAATTATATTCATCTATTACATACTGATCTAATCTAGGGTATAGGAATATCATGCTTAACACCTCCATACTATATTACAAAGTCTTCATTGAACCTAGCTTTATGAAATGTTATCCAAGTGTTTTTTTTTTCTAAGAGAGTTCCATTTCATCATACATGTGGTGTCTTATCATAGTGTCCATGTTGACCCATCAAAGGTCAAGGATGATGTTTCATCGAAAACAGATAAAAATTTGGCATAAGTTTGTGTATTCCTTGGACTAGTAGTCTATTATCAGAGGATTATGCATGAATTCACATGAGTTATATCTCCACTGACATCAATGACTATGAAGAAACAAGATTTTGTGTGGTTTGACCATTATTGGATATCATTTTTTTAAAGGAAGTGAATGTTGTTTAACACTCCATTTCATCAGTTTTCAGAGGAGGGTGTGATGTTTTCGGTGTCTTGTGAAGAAACCAATAAAGGATTAGGATGAAAATTGATGTAGTATAACGAAGTGACCTCTTATGGGTCTAGAAAATTGTAATCTCAAGAGTGTGACTATACTGTATATGATATGGAGCTAGAAGTATTTGTGTTTTTTCTAAAGTTTTGGTGACATTACCTCATTGGGGATCTCATTGTGGTCTTCATGGATCACAAGTGTTCCAGGTATTTCATTTCCCAGTTTAATCTAAATATGTGATAGTGATGATGGATAGTTTTTTAAGGCATATGATTTTGAGATCTCATACTCCTTAGGAAAAAGGAATGTCAAGGGAAATTCTTTGAGAAGATTGTTACAAATGGATTTTTTTCAAGCTTCTTTGGATTATTAGAGAGTAACAGAGTAGTTGGAATCCATACACATAAATGAATGGGGAATGGTTGTAGTGGGCATTTTCTTCAAAATAAGGTGTAGTGTTCTCTGATGTTGAGAGTGTAGGTGTCTCAGTGAGGAGACATAGAGGTATAATTGATGTGTGATTGTGTTTACCATTATGATTCTATAGGGGTATGGTCATCGGATGGTCATAAGTATATTTGGTTTTTTGGGAGGTTGTTTTTTCGGATTACGGTGCATAGGGGAGTCACTCATGGGTTTGATAGATCACATTTGGTGGTAAATCTAAGATACTCTAATGTACCATGGATTGGGGATGCAGTTTTTGTTACATGAGATGAAATTGTAAGGGCAGAGTTTTTGGGAATATTCTTGGATTTCCCACAGGTTATGTCAAGGAATCATGTTCTAGGTGGTTTTTTTTGTTGATATTAGATATCTCTGAATGTAAATGGTATGAAATATCTATTGATTTCATAATAGGGTTAGCCAATGTTCTGGATAGTTGTGATGCTATTTCAATGATTTTGAACCAGATAGAAAAATAAACTCAGTTCCTAACAACTAATGTATTCAGAAAATGTCCATTTTCTAAAAAAGTAATAGGTATTATGTAGTGAGGTTGCATGGACTTCCAATGTCCATTGTCTCATATCAGGACCCACATTTTAAATCATTAGTCTAGGGGGGATTTAAGCATTCTTTTGGAAGTTAATTGAACATCAACACTGCCTTCGACCCACAGAATGTTTCATAGATAGTATGGACTATCGAGATGATGGAGGAAATATTGTGTTCATGTATCTTAGATATCTGAAGATCTTGGTCAAAACCCCCACCCTTTGTTGAGTTTGATTATAATAATGGTTAACACTCTTCCATTGGCATGGATCAATTTGATGATTTTTATGTAAGGTGATGTCACTCTCCATTGTATTGGACTAAGGATTGGGAGGCAACTGTTCTTACTCATGAGGTGGTGAAGTGAACGACAAGGAATGTTAAATTCATTCAAGAGAGGATGAAATAAGTAAAATAATAGAACATTTATGATGATGGTCATAGGAGGATTTCCCTAGAGTTCAAGGTTGGAGGCCATATGTTCCTGAAGGTGTCCCCTAAACATTTGAAGTGGTGGTTTGATAAAGGATGTTATCTCTCACCATAGCTTGGTGGTCCCCTCTATGTATCAGGGCTTGTTGGAAAGGTGGATTACTGATTGGAACTCTGTTTCCGACTCTTTCATCAGGGTGCATGTGTCCATCTCGTTCGGGGTATGAGAGGTGTGGTTTTTATTTCCCTACATTCCTTCTTTCCAAAGGCGGGTGGCATCCGTCACTTGTTTAGGGACATCTGCTCCTTGATCGAAACAGGATGATGAGATTTCGATTCTTCCTTCCGTGGATTCCTCCTCAAAACTCGTCACCTTGTCCGGGTCTCCCTTATAAACATAATATGTTTTTCATGAAACTCTTCCAGGTGCCATATCTTCATGAATAACAGTTAATTACACTACTTCTGTGAGGACATTTCAAATGGTCTAGTCAGGGCAGCAACCTTCGGTCAAGGGATTAGTATAGTTGGGCATCAATGGCATGTTTGTGTGCCAGAACACTGGCGCTTCTGGGTTTCTTCCCCTTGTTATAAGGCTTCTTGAGGGCACAGAAGCTCTAGGATTCCCACGTCAAATATAGAGAATTATATTCCATGGACATGTATCTAAGGTTTTTCTCAGCTTACCATGTTTAACACGTGGTATGACTCATGTTTAACGTCCAGTGGAGATGGATTAGACTGATCAGAACACTGAAAAGAGTGGATCAGATATGTGAAACCTCATGAGGGAACACTGATGTCGGGGCTACTGTGTGGTTGGCTTCCGGAATGCTGTTAAATGGAATAGAAAATGGGGTGTCATGATACCACAGGGATATGGCATCCCGGGTAAGAATTAGGATGGATGATTAAGTGATTTAATGAAGTGAGTGGTTAATGGGATAGAAGTGTCATGAGGATGATGGTGGTTGTGGGCTTGATCCTCTAAGAGTCTTCCTATGTATCCTCGTGGAAAGGAATCAAATTCAACATACTTCATCTGATAATGGATTACCACCGATTGAGGCTTCCAACGTCTTACAGCTGGATGGGATCATAATGGATTACCATTGTATGGGGTCGCATTGGCTTACTTCTGGATAAGAATGTAAACGGCTTACAGCTGAATAGGTTCAAAAGGGATTACCATTGATTGAGGTCCCAACAGATTACCATTGGATGGGGGCTAACCAACATGAATATTGTTGGGATGACTGGTGGATGATGGGCTTGAACCGTATGTAGGCCTCCTATGTACCCTGCAATGGTGAGGATCAGAGGGCACATAGTTCAGAATGGGGGCTTGGTGCACCGACGTGAAGATGGTCGATTCCAATGGTTGCTGGTGCTTGAACCTCTTGGAGGATTCTTACATACATTGCCTTGACAAAGACCAATTTCCATGTAGTTCGGATATGGGGCAGGGGTCAGTGAACCAACATGAACATGGACCTGGGGTCTAGGTGGATGATGGGCTTCAACCTCAGGGAGGATTCCAACATACCTTGCATTGGGAAATATTAAATTCCTCATAGTTCATGACTGTGGAATTTGTGGGTTACGCTATAAGGCGGCCAAAGGTGTTGGGGATCTGACGTGCAAGGGGAAGGAACCGATGGGTGTTGGGTTTGAACCTCGTGGAGGCTTTCTACATACTTTGCCTTGGCAAGGATCAAAGACCTCATAGTTCATGGTGGCATTTGGGGATTACTCTCTGAGGCAACCCAAAGTGTTGGTGAACTGATGTGAAGATGGTCGGAATGACCAGGGTGGTGGGCTTGAACCTCAGGGAGGCTTCCTACATACCTTACCTTGTTAAGGATCAAAGACTTTGTTGTTCATGGTGAGTGTGGTACATACACTTTAGGCTTCCCCAATAGGATTTCATGGTCGATGCTTACTCTAAGCCCATGTGAGTCATGCTCGGTGTGAGAAACAAGAGGCAGTAGAGACCTGATGATCATGTTGCCAGAGGTGCATCCGTGGAAAGTGGAGTAGGGCATACACGTAGTTAGCGGCCCAAAGAGGGAATACAGGATTATGCGCGACTAGAAGCCCGATGTGGATGGGAATTAATCTAGGATGGAGGCCCAGTGCCCACAAAGTGGAGCGGGAGAGGGGTTTGGGACCGAAGAATAGAGAAGCATCATTCCCCATCACACCCTTTACTGGCCCTGGCCACTGTAAATGAAAGGAGGAGCAGTTGTATTGCCTCATGCAATAAATGAAAGGGTCTTACACCAAAATGTCTTCCCTTTCCCCACGGACAAACACCACTCCGATAAGGAGGATATCATCCCCTCTGAAGATCAGTGGGCATGTAGAATTTCTAGGGTTGGGGAACCACATGTGCGAGGCACCGGGTGAGGTCACTGTTTAACGTCATGTGCTGAGGATGATGGTACTTGGAAGTTTACCTTCCTACAGCTCGAACATGCGGGTTCACTCCACACCCCTAGGACCTACATAACAGGTACCCTCCGTACCTTGGTGAAAGGAAGGAATGTGCAATGAAATCGAAAGGTGGTGTTATGGAGAGAACAATCATTGGATCCACGTTAGCATGGATATGCGAAGAATAAATAGCCATCAATGTTCCTATACGAAGAAGCATGAGGCAAAGCAATGCAATGTGCAGTATCGTCAAAGGGACTCTGAAGTCACACCGTGAAAACCTAGATGGTCACACGGGAAAAGTAATTTCAAAGATGAGGGGTTCAAAGGAAGGGTCCATGTGAAGCTCTGGTGATCCATGTGGTGGAGGGCACTTGTGATAGTCTGTTCTTCATGAAGTAGAGCATCCTGGCCTAAGAATTGGGAAGAGGTGCATACAGGAGGTGCTTCGTGAAGTGAAAAGGCATTGACAGATCACTTCTTTTCAAAGAAAAGCTGCCTCGCAAATCAAGGTATCGTGAAGTAATGTGCTTCGTGATGTATAGTGACCCTACCTTAGCATGTGGATAATGTGTACATGAATGGTGTTTCATGAAGCATAAATGCTCTGCGATGACCTGGTTCCCCTTGAGGATCCCATTCCTTCGTGGAGGCCCTTAGTCTCTGTGAAATGAATCCCTCTCAAAAGAGGGGATCAAAACAAGGAAAAGGGGAGGCACTTCACAGAGCTGAAGTACCTCGCACATCTAATGGTTCGCAGAGCAGAAGGGTGCTCCACAATTTGGGAGATAGGAAGTTGAATGGTCAGATTGTCCATCCCCTGGACTTGGGGGATGCCAGTATTTATATGGGAGAGGTTCCGTGATGAAGATCTCACTCGGTGCGAAGCATGATTTTTCGTTGCTCCGCGGAAGGTCATGAACGTCAAATGCATTCGCCGAGCATCCCGCCTCCTTGTTCTTCGGGGGGTCACAAACATTTAATGCATTCATGGAGCATCACACCTTCTTGCTCCACGGTTACTTGCAAAGGTCAAATGCATTCACAGAGCATCTCGTCTTCTTTCTCCGTGGCGGTTCGCGAACTTCAAAGGGGACTCTGTAGAGGGGCTTCACCAGGCAGCATTCGGGTTTGTGTCTTCTTCTCCTCCCCATATTTTGGCGTTAAAAAATCCCCCCCCCCCTCAGATTTGGAGGCTCAGAGAAATCAAGGGTCGAAGTCTGACGTTTAATCACCAAAATCCTCAGTCGCTTTGCAAAGCTTTCATGTGAAGAGGGTTCACCAAGATGGAGTGAGATGCTCCGGCCAGACACGTCGTGAAGCTTTCTTCAGTCGAGATGTTACACAAATATCCAGGGGTCCCTCACCTATAAATAGGGTACCTAAACTATCTTTTGTATTTTGTCCTCTCATCGATTTTGTACTTTAGCGCTTTCGACTCGCGAAGCTCCCTGTACTCCGCTATTGCTCTCTACAAATTGGGCCTTCTGTTTCACGGTGCTTTAGTTAGTCTTTGAATTTGCGTCTCATCACTTCGCAGATCTTTGTTTGAAGGCTGATTTAGGGCTCTGCGAACAGTATTCATGAGCGCTCTCTGCGAACTTCCTCCTCAAAATTTCTCTATAAACTAGCTGTTTCGGTGCGGATGTGCGTCGGGCTTCTGTTCTGACGTTGTTCCGCCAGGACGCGTTCGCGCGTGCGCCCGTCGACCCGAGGGGATGGGAGCACGGCTTGTGGCCCCGCAGTCCCGCTTTCCAAAGGTGGGCGGCATCCGTCCCTTATTCAGGGACGTCTGCTCCTTGATCGAAACCGGGATGATGGGATGTCGGCTCCTCCTTCCGTGGACGTCTCCTCGGAACTCGTCGCCTAATATGGGTCTCCCTCATAGATTTAAGAATGTTCGTGAATCTCATTCCTGACGCCATATCTTCATGGACACTGGTTAATTACGCTGCTTCTGCCCAGACGCTCCAAGGAGTCTGGTCGGGGCAGCATCCCGCGGTGAGGAGACCGGGTAGCTCTGGGTGTTGGGGGCGTGTCTTAACACTGCGGCTCTACATGTCTGCCTTCCGTCCCTAATAGGGCTTCTTGAAGGCGTGATGGCCTGAGGCATCCCGCGCTGGGTGCGGGGAACTGCGTTACCTGAGGTTTTCCTCAGCTTCCCATGTTTAACACGGGGTATGCCGCGAGTTTAATGTCCAGCGGGGACGACATCGGACTGATCAACACGAGGAGTGGATCAAATGACAGAACCCCTTGCGGGGAACCTCTGACGCTGGGGCCAGCACATGGGCGACTTCCTGAGTGAAGTGGAGTGGAATGAAATGGAATGACCCTACCGGGATGTGGCGGATCGGGTAAGGATCAGGATGGATGATGGAGTGAAGAGCTTGGACCCCGTAGAGGATTCCTACGTACCGCGCGTTAGCGAGGATCAAAGTCAGCATAGTTTGGGTATACAGTTTAACGTCATGCTGGACGAAGGCAAGCCGACTCACGAGAAGGTCTAGGCTGCGGGCACGCACAAAGTGGGTAGATCACAACTTAACATCTTGATGGACGATGGTGTTTGGGGCTTACACTCTAAGGAGGCCCATATGCGACAAAGCCCAGTTGAAGAGGGACTTGGTCCGAAGGTGAAAGACACCTCGATCCCTATCACGCCCCCTACTGACTTCGGCAGTGGGGAAGCACAACGGAGATACACATGTGCAGTCCCCCACAAGAAACTAGGGGTTTGTAATACCCTACCCCCGTGGGCGAAGGCCCTTCCAATAAATCATCCCTAAAGAGGGGAAATCCCGACATCCCTGCAGAGACGAGCAGGTGGGGGCCACATCCAAACCCGGGGGGACCCTGCGTGCGAGGCACGGGATCGGGTGATGCGGACGGTTTAACGTCTTGCCGGACGAAGTTCAGTTTAACGTCGTGTGTTGAGGACGAAGCGGACGGTTTAACGTCTTGCCGGACGAAGTATAGTTTAATGTCATGTTGGACGATGGGGTTTGGGGATTACACCTTGAGGAGGCCCATATGCTCGGCAGTTTAACGTCGTGCATCTTGGACGAAGTGCAGTTTAGCGTCCTGCAGGACGATGGATGCTTGGCAGTTTAACGTCCTGCAGCGCGGACGAGGTGGTGCCGCCAATGGGTCTGTGTCACTTCGCGCGAGCCTGGAGGGCCGCACGGGAAGAAAACGTACGGTGCGGGCACCCGGGATGAAGATCATCGGGCGCCACGCAGGCGGGTACCCTCAGGGGGTCAAAGGGGGAGACCCTTGGCGGTTTGCGCGCAAAAGAGGATCTTGGCGCACAATACCGCGGGTCGGCGCGCAATTGGGTGGGCTAGCGCGCAATTGGGCCAGCGCTTTGCGCGCCGAAGATGGAGATTGCGCGCACTGGGCCTCTGATAGCGTGCGGGGATAACTGCCCATTCTTTAACGAATGGCCACTTAGTAAGGGGGGGTGCGCGCAATCAGGCTGGATTGCGCGCACCCGGGGGGCAATTGCGCGAAAGAGGGTTCTTTTGCGCGCGAAGGCCTTTGGGTGAGGAGTTGGTCGAAGGAAACAAGCCAAAGGGGTTGCGCGCGAAGGCGAACCCCGGGGCTTGCTTGCGCGAAATGAAGGAGGTTACCTGAAGATGGGCATTGCACGCGGGGGGGGCGGGATTGCGCGCACGAGCGACCCTTCGAATTCTGGAAACCCGCAAAATGTCGGGGGTCACCTTGTATTTATAGGCAACCCCAGGCGCGCAATTCGGCACGCGGTGCGTGCTATTCGACTCACGAGCGCGCAACGCGGCGCAGGCGCGAAATAGGGGCCCGGCGCGCAATAGGGCCGCGCTCGGGCGTCGGGCGCGGAACATTCCGTGCCGACTCGGCCCATTGCGCGAATCCCGGAAGGATTGCGCGTGCCTCGCCAATATTGCGTGCGGGCCTCCAATATTTCGCGCAAGGCCTTCGGGCCTTCCGAAACATGCTTCTGACTCCGAATATGACCTCGCTTTCCTCATCCGGAACTTCTTTTGATGAGAAACAGACTTTTCTGGCGTCTACAAAAGCCCCCCATCGGAATCTGATTGGCGAGAGGTCGCAACGATCGGGTTCTGAGGGAGATGCCGGAATGCCGAAGTCCTGGGCGGCACGGGACATTGGCGCGCAAAAAGGGCGTCGGGCGTGAAATTCGCTGCCGTGGTCGCGCAAAGCGCTTTCCGCGTGGCGCGGACACCTGGCCTCGCCTATAAATAGGGGCCCTGGGTCCCCCGTGCCGTACACAGGCTTTCCGCCTGATAAGCTTCCAAGCTCTCGTGCGTGAAATTGCCATTGACGGCGTGAAATTCGCCCGTTCGGCGCGCAAACCCATCCAGATTTCGGCTTGTCTTGCGCGAACATCTGGGGTTTTACGTGACAGACTTCCCAATTGCACGCCGTCCACTAGGATTGCGCGCCAACTCCCAAATTTCTCTACCATCCTCCTCTAATTCCGCACGCCTCATCCCTTAACCCACACGACTCCCGGAGCTTCTGAGATGGCCGCGAATCAAGTGAATGAGGGGGATGCCTCCATTCGCAGAGCTGAGATGGCGGCAAACGAGGAGGTCTACGGAGCCAAGGAGATTGTTTCCAATAATCAACCCTTGTTCGATTTGCTGACGCCAGCCCAGAAGATGTATCCTCTGTCGGACAACCTACCACTCTGGAACTACGGCATCCTGGATGAGGTCCCGGTGCCGGGGTTCGAGGTTGATGCGCCACGGACCTGGGTGACTCGGGAGGACGAGCTTCCCCGCTATAACATCACCAACAACGGGCATCCTGCCAGGGAGACCAGGCACTTAAATGTCTATGTCCTGAACCCGAGGACGTGAACCATTACTGGGAGTCAGCCTACTGCGAAAAACTCTCCAGCCCTCTACTCGAGCACGTATCGCCAGAGTGTCACCAACGACACCAGGGGTTGGCTGAAGGACTGGGACTTGCGGTCTGGGGGCAATTTCACCAGTGAGTGGGCCTGGGCGTTCTGGGTACGCCACACCTGCGATCACTTCGCGGAGGAACTGCGGTATATCGGCCTGTTTGAGGCGGTGTGGACGTCGCAGTTCCACTTCTACCAGCAGCCCGAGCTTGGTCCGGAGTTGTTCACCCGCTGGTTCCCGGATACCAACACCTTCCATCTTCATCATGGGGAGGTCAGCATCGGTCTCTGGGACATCCACTGCATTGGAGGTATCCCGCTGGAGGGTTACCAATACGATGAGTTCCTCCCTCCGAGGAACACCTCGGGCGACAGGTCACAGACTCCCATCCTGACATGGAATCTACTGGACCTGGCTACAGAGCGGCTTGGGGTCAAGGACTTCCGCAAGGACATAGCCTACAAGGAGTGGTTCGGCCAGTTCTTGCAGCGGTCAGTTCTTGGAGCATGACCCAGCGGTCAAGATGCCAGGCAGGGGGAAGCGGTGCCCGACCGCGGCTCTGAGGAGCCGGAACGGGTCGTACTGGCAGGTCCTGGAGACGGGAGACTACTGCTCATGGGGGTACTGCGTCATCGAGGCCCGGGACCCAAATGTACGGTACGCGGCGTTCCTGGCCACCTTTCTGAGTGGGTGGCTCCTGCCAGTGCGGGACGCGAGGATGGGCGTCTGCCCGGCGACACTGGTGATGGCGGGCGCCATGGCCGCCAACAAAAGATTCAACCTTGGGGTCCTAGTGCTGGCTAAGTTGTACGCCATCCTGGGACGCATCTCGCAAGGGGGGTCGCCACGAAGGGTCTGTGGGCCCTTTCAATTCTTCCATGGCTGGGTGGCTTCTCACCTCGGTGGGTACACGTTTCCAAACGCCGTCATTCCTCCGGGAAACGGCCTGAGACCCTCCCTGCTAAACATCGCGGGGGTCGCTCCGATGAACCTAAATGAGGAGGGTGTGAGGATTCGGATTGGAAATCACGCCAATTTCATCTTCAGCCCGTTCCCCACTCCCGTTGGCCAGATGATCGACAATGGGCAGGGTCTGCTGGAGCAGCACGAATACTTCCTGAGCATGCGGGGCGGGGTGCTCGTGGCTCGGATCGACGGGAAGGTGATCTGCGAGCCCTACGTGCCAACCCGGTTCGCCAGGAAGTTCGGGTGCCTTCAACGGATGCCGAAGAGGGTATTCGCTACTGTCCGGGAGGAGACGAACCCTTGCGTCCTTCGCCAGATGTGGTTAATGTTCGCCGCTTTCGGCTCTGGTGATGTCATCACTCTCCCTCCTACCGGGGTCGACGCAGGCTTGGCAACCGAGTACGCCGATCACTAGGCAATTGCGTACCCCGAGGGGCTTCTACGGAAACCAGTTCAGCGGCTCGAGGTCACCCGTGCGGAGACCGGGCGTCAAGGAAGGATGAGAGGCACCGTTACGCGGGGGAGAATAGAGGTGCGCCAAGTAGCGGAGCTGGCGCGAGCAGGGACTTCGGCGGCGGGCACATTGCAGACTGCCGCCACGGCCTCAGCGCCCAGAGAGGGGGCGCGTGCGGTTGTCGGGGAGCGGCCCGGGAAGCAGATAAGGCGTCTGCTCGAACCCTCCCACGATGCAGTCTTCCCAGCGCTGTGGTCGGCCTGGATGACCCTGCGGCAGTCACTGGGGACCGAAACCATCTGGCAGAAGATAATCAGAGAAGGAATCCATCTGCCAGAGGTCGGGCGCCTTCAGGTCGCAGACAGGGTGAACTTCCACTGACGGTATGCGTATCTGACGGCCATGGACGAGTACGCGCGCCAACGTGGTCAGCGTGCAGAGTCATACCTTTTGGTGAAGGTGATGCTCGGTCTAGAGCCTGCTCCAGAACAGATGCCGCCAGAGGAAGGTATTAGTAACGATGACTCCGAGGAAGAGGAGGAGACGTGGGAGGATGAAGGCTTTGAGGGAAGGTCCCATCCGGGGAGCCCGCGGGAGAGCGGCGAGGTGGCCGGCTCTGACAATATCGATATCACTGAGCTCCTCGAGGTCCGCTTCTATCCCTACTCAACCTGCTTCGTCCATTCTCATATGCAGCTTATAACCCATTTCTTCATATTCCTCAGGAGTGCACAGATGTTGGTCAGGCATCCTCAGTAGGAGTAGGAGAGGCGCCAGAAGGACAGGGCGGGGGCCAGACACCTATCATTGAATTGACAAGCGCTGAGGGGTCCCCTGCTGCAATTGCTCCTGCGGCGGCCGGGACAGCGGAAGACGACGCTCTGGACTCCCGTAAGTCTCCTTACTTTACTGCTGGTGCTTGCCGTTGACGATCTGTGATTAACCGCGGCATGCCTTGCACAGTGATCTCAATACTGGAGGCTCGTCAGGCTGTCGAACCCGGTCCATCCACGAGTGGACCAGTGGCAGACATGCCGCCTTCTCCGGAACAGACTTCTGACACCGAGCCGGCCCCACCAACTGCTGATCAGGGGGCAACGGACGCCGGCGGTGCTTCCATAAGAGAGAGGTCGGGGGCTGACGAGGGTTTCAACGCCGCTGGGGCGAGAGAAGAAGGTCGCCCAGATGTTGGGGAACATATCCCCTGTGAGGACATCCCAGGGGCGGACCCTGCAGCAGACCTGCTGGCTGCCTTCCCTGCATACCGGCCTGCTGACCCCGAGGAGATGGACGACTCGGACTCGGAGGCGGTCGAGGAGAGCCGGATAACGCGCCGCAGGGGGTGGAAGTGCATCCAGCACTTCCTCAAGTGACCCCTATCGGAGTGGCTGGGGCGCATGGGATCGCTTCAAACCTGGCTACGCTTCCTGTGTGCCGGGGGAGCTGATGCTCGACGCCTCCATCTGACGGTTCGTGATTTCATGGCCGAAAAGATGCACAAGAGCCACCGGTGTGCCGACGTCGCACAATGTCGGGACATGTCGGAGAACACGTGGGCGCTCCTAGTGGCGGAGCAAGAAGTCTGGTGCCTCGAAGGGTAGGCGGCTGAGAAGGAGGCCTTCGTCGCAGCATGCACTGAGCTTGTAGAGCAATTGACGGCCCAGCTGGATGACGCCCAGGCACAGCTGACGGA
Organism: Viscum album; assembly: GCA_963277665.1. Classification (NCBI taxonomy): domain Eukaryota; kingdom Viridiplantae; phylum Streptophyta; class Magnoliopsida; order Santalales; family Viscaceae; genus Viscum; species Viscum album. The sequence goes on along the minus strand of OY728125.1, from coordinate 642,083,763 downwards.
GGCGGGCCACCAGATGGTCACACTTCAAGTCGAGCGGGAGCGTCCACAGGACAGGATCGGCGAGCTGTGCGCTGCGACCACCGACGAAGAGAGGGCATGCAGAGAGTGAGAAGCAGCTCTGGAGGCCGCCAGCCAAAGGGTAGCGGCGTTGGAAAGATCCATTCAGCACGCTAATCCCTAGGGGCTTTGTTTTTTCCATTCCCAGAACCTTTTGCTTCCGCTACTCAATACTTCGATCCATTTGTATGAATCAACATATTTATCTGCATCTTTTGGCCTAACGTGCTCAACCACAATTCATTGTCTTGCGGGAGCGTTAACCAAGCTTCAGGCATCCACAATTGGGCCTGGATTTCTAAGGAAAAGAGGGAGGTCATTCCTAGGAAAGGAGACCTCAGACCTAATCAATGTACCATCCCCCCAACTTGTTCCGACACACGGGAAGGACAACACTAGGGGCATTGAGATTTTATCCGAACATAGGGAGATGAAAAAGGGTGAATCGCGTGTCCCGAATTCAGAAATCCACGATGGTCAGTCTTCCAGGAAATGCCCAAGACGGCAAGCGGACAATGGATCAATCGACCATACTACTGCAATAGACGGACCGAAGGTCATCATTCATATTGCAGGAGGCAGATCACATGTCATCATCAATACTGCTTTGGGGGTTCCTTCAGACACAAGGGTGGAAATCCGGATCAAAAGAGAATGCGAAGCGTGGGGCGAAGTGATGATTTGTTCGGACAGAATCTAACACTCCCAAAATTGTGCCACCGTGGGGAAAGCGTATTAGGCGGATGCACCAATCTGGCCGTGAATCACCCCAATTCTCAGACAAAACCTCTTTGACGAGGAAACTGTCGCTTCCCATCATTGCAGTGGGGCATCCCGAGCTGAATCAGGGAGAATATCACAACCGCACCACTCTACCAGAAGCCAGGCCAGACGGCCGGCGACGAGGGGGGGCGGAACATAGCGACTCCTGAGGCTGGACCCGAGTCGAGATGCTCGGGCGTTCCTACGTACTCCATCAGGCTAGAGATCAAGCCACACATAGTTCTGAGAGTGCAATTTTAACGTCATGTGGGACATAGAACCCCGATTAGGGAGATCTTAGTTTAAGGTCGTAGAGCTCGGACCATAGGGGCAGATCTTAGTTTAAGGTCTTAGAGATCGGACCATATGAACCTCAAAGTACGCCACATCGTGGTCCTATCCCCCGGATATGCGAAGATGCACAGAGGGATAATGTAAAGAGTGTCGAGATTTTGCCTGGTCAGAATGGGGGGTGGAAAACGTAATGTGAATCATGCGGCCATTCACTCAAGGACTGGGGGCACCGGCGTAACGATATGGGAGTACTGCCGACCGTAGTGGAAAAGCAGCATCAATATCGCACTGACCGTTGATGGAATGGGGCAGCAAATGAGCATCAACCGCTTAAGCGCAGGATTCATATCGATTTTCTGCCCAAGGCCCTTGGGGGCACCAACCCGGATCGGTGGGAGAGCACTGAGGCATTGTATCTAGACCGCTCACGGGGGGTTCCACCCAGGGCGTAAGTGATGGTTCCGAATGAAGGGGAGCATGAAGCCTGAAAAGTGGAAGGAACCTGACCAAGCTGAACCTGACCCTCCTGGCAAGAGACCAGAGCGCTCTTGACACCGGTGGACCACTGCAAGGGGTCAAGGGACACGCCTTGAGGGTGACCCGAAGGTGGCGGATAAGGGGTAATCTCTAAGAGGTGGGGGGCTGGACCCGAAGTTTCAAACATCCGGGCGTTCCTACGTATCCCATAAGGATGGGAATCAAGCCGTACGTAGTTCTTGAGAGGCAGTTTAACGTCATGCGGGATGAAGTGCAGTTTAACGTCATGCGGTACGAAGTGCAGTTTAAGGTCATGCGGGACGAAGTGCAGTTTAACGTCATGCGAGACGAAGTGCAGTTTAACGTCATGCGGGACGAAGTGCAGTTTAACGTCATGCGGGACGAAGTGCAGTTTAACGTCATGCGGGACGAAGTGCAGTTTAACGTCATGCGGGACGAAGTGCAGTTTAACATCATGCGGGACGAAGTGCACTCAGGAAAAGTACTGCTTGAGGAACCTAGCGTTGGTGGGAGGAGTAACACGCTCACCATCCATAGTCTCTAGGGAGTACACGCCATTGGGATAGACCTTGTGGACGACAAAAGGTCCCTCCCACTTGGGCTCCAACTTGGGCGGCTTCCTGCCGGGGATCATTGGTGCTCTTAGGGACAGTACTAGGTCACCCTACAGGAAGGAGCGGAGGTGAACCTTCTTATTGAAAGCTCGATCCATTCTGCTTTGATCCCTCTCCAAGTTGTGCAAAGTGCGAAGCCTATTCTCATCCAGTGCTTCCAACTCGACTAGACGGGCTTCAGCAGCTCTGTCTGGCACTTGCTGGTCGTAGACCGAAGTGCGCAAGGACGGTAACTGGATCTCGATGGGCAGGACGGCCTCAGCTCCATACACCAGGGAATAAGGGGTAATCTGGGTGGAATTGCGAGTCGTCATCCGATAATCCCAGAGGGCGTTGGGGAGCTTGTCCGGCCAACTCTTCTTGTTCTGACCAACCATCTTTTGATGAATGTTAGAGAGGGTTTTGTTAAACGCCTCAATCTGTCCATTCGCATGCGCATGATAGCGAGATGTATGGTTCGAGCGAATGTTGTACTTGGCGTACAACTTCTTCAACTCGGCTGCTCAGAAATTGGCTCCGTTATCCGTGAGGATAGCGTGAGGCACTCCAAATCAATAAATGATGATGGAGGTCACGAAGTCAGTGATAGAATAGGATTTGACCTCTCTGAGCGGAATCGCCTCTGCCCATTTGGAGAAGAAGTCCGTGGCGGTTAGAATGAACCAGCACTGGCGAGCCGTCGCCGGCAGGTAAGGTCCCACAACGTCCAGCCCCCAGACTGCAAAGGGCCAGGAATACCTGGTGGTATGGAGAGGCTCTGGCGGCCGATGCACAAAGTTCGCATGAACCTGGCACGCATGGCACTTCCTGGCATACTCGATGCAGTCATGGATCATGGAGGGCCAGAAGTATCCCAACCTCCGAATCTAGTGGGACAGCTTCGGCCCAGTCTGGTGGGCACCACATGAACCAGCATGAACCTCTTGCATGACTCGTGGGATCTCAACTCCCTGAAGGCAACAGAGGAGAACACCATCAAATCTGCGTCTATAGAGGATCTTCTCCAGGCCGGGACTGCTCTGGAGGACAAACTGCGATGTGCGGCGTCGAACTCGCTCACACTCGGCCCGATCCGATGGGAGAATGCCATGTTGGAGGTACCCAACCAAAGGAATCCTCCAATCAGGGGCTGGTTTGACTGCCATATCTGTGGTACTCGAGGCTCCAGGCACAGGGGAAACCGCGGTGAGATTACTTACCGATGGGCCGCGATCTCCCTCCGGGATAACGGGAGCGATGAGCCTGCGGTGCGTCACACGGATGATCAGGTTGTCCTGTTCAGGCTCTGTGAGTGACGCAGCAAGGCTGGCCAAAGCATCTGCTCGACCGTTCTGCAACCGGGGAATATGGACAATTTCTGGCCGAGAAGGGAACTGGGCCATCAGGAGGAGGGTGCACTCCAGCAATGGCACAAGTTCCGGCTTCCTGACAACATAGTCGCCATTGATCTGCTTAACGACCAGCTCGGAGTCCCCTTTCACACACAGATGGGGCACGTCGATCTCGAGATCTAACTCGAGGCCAGTGATGATGGCATGGTATTCCGCCTCATTGTTGGTACAACCCTCTGACAACAAGAAAGATTATGGAAGAACGGCTTGCTTCGGGGTAATGAAGACAATACCCAAGCCCACTCTGTTGAGCTTAGGATTATCGAGTCTTCTACCGGTGGGGCTCCGGGAGGAACCGTCAAAGTGCATCTGCCAGCATGGATCGGCACGATCGACCGAGAGAACGACCTCATCAGGAAAGCCTAGATCCAGCGGCTGATCCTTGGAGGTCGGGTGAGCAGCCAGAAAGTCCTCCAATGCTTTCCCCTTGATGGCCTTCTGAGACACATACCTGATGTCGAACTGCTGGAGAATCACAGCCCACCGCACTAGACGGCCAGTCAACATAGGCCGGCTCAGGATATATTTCAACGGGTCTACCCGAGAAACCAACTGTACCTCGTGGTGCTGCAAGTAGTGCCGTAATTTCTGTACGGCAAATACGAGCGCCAGGCAGCTCTTCTCGATGGGGGAATACCTAACTTCTGCATCGAGGAGCATGCGACTAAGGTAATAGAGGCTATTCTCTGTTCCCTCGTTGTTCTTCTGGGCGAGAAGGGCACCAAGGGACCATTCCAGGGCAGTCACATAAAGGAACAGCGGCTTCTCGGATACAGGCGGCATCAGAACCGGAGGTTGAAGCAGGTACTGCTTGATTTCCCCGAAAGCGGTCTGACACTCCTTATCCCATACATAGGTGGCACCATTCTTCATGAGCCGAGAAAAGGGCTTACACTTGCCGGCCAGATTCGCGATGAATCGGCGTATATAGGCTAAGTGGCCTTGGAACCCTTGCAGTTCCCGAATGTTACCTGGGGGAGGCATCTGGCTAATCGCCTTGATCTTCTCTGGGTCGATCTCAATACCCTAGTATCTTACCACAAAGCCAAGAAACTTCCCGGAGGTGACCCCGAAGGCACACTTCAACGGGTTCATCTTCAGGCGGCGAGACCGGAGGAAGCCGAACACTTTCTCAAGATCTTTGAGATGGTCCTGATGCTGGCGCGATTTGACCACCAAGTCGTCGACGTAGCATTCCACCAGCATGCCGAGGATTGGCTTGAATATGCGGTGCATCGCCCATTGATAGGTGGAACCTGCATTCATCAGGCCGAAGGGCATGACCTGGTAACAAAAGATACCTTGGAGGGCCCTGAAGGCATTGAACTCCTCATCCTCAGGGGACATCCGGATTTGGTTGTATCCGGAGTATCCATCCATGAAGGAGAGGGCTTGGAACCCTGCCATGGCATCAATCAACAGCTCTGTCACCGGAAGGGGAAAATCATCCTTCGGACAGTGGCGGTTGAGATCGCGGAAGTCGATACAGACTCTGATCTGCCCGTTCTTCTTCCTGACCAGCACAATGTTGGCCAGCCATCTGGGGTACTGAACATCCCTCAAGAAGTTGGCTTTGATAAGCTTGTCAACTTCGGCCTCAACCATGGAACCGTGGAATGGGTGCATCTTCCTGGGAGGATGCTTGAACCCGCGATGGTTCGCCGGGAGACCAAGGCGGTGGACGGCTACCTGAGGATCTAGCCCCGACATCTCGTCATAGCCCCAAGTGAACACATCACGGTGCTGTCTGCGAAAGTCCACGTACTGCTGCCACTCCTCAGAAGGCATGGAGGCACTGAACAATGTGGGTCTTGGATCTGTCTTGGTTCCAAGGTTCACCTGTACTAACTCATCGACCGTGGCGGAGACGCCCTCCTCAAAGGCTGGGGGTTCATCTTCCATGTCCTCTCCACTCGGGGAGGGATTGTCCACAGGAGAGACTGCGTTGGAAACTGCATTGGGGATACCAGATCCTGCTGGGCTGCTGGTGCTGGCATGGGCGGTCGCGGTCATCTCATTAGGAGACTCACAGGCCGTCGGGACCATGGCTACGTCCAACCGATGGATCGGGAGGACGTAAGCGTCTTCCAAACTTGCCCAGGGATCACTTGCAACAGCGACAAGCTCAACCTCACCTGTCAGGATCTGCTTATCCTTGCTCTTGTAATAGTACACGTCCAGATAGCGGGCTTCACATGAGGCAAAAGGAGAGGCATCTCCCTGAAGCACGCCTACTCGACCATTAAGGGAGTATTTAAGGCATTGGTGGTATGATGAGGGAACCTCCACATGAAGGTGGAGCCATGGCCTACCCATCAATGCGTTATACGCAGTGTCCTAAGAGACTACCATGAATTCGGTGTTGGCAACCAGGTCACCGAACTGGGTCTTCAAATGTATCTTGTCGACCGGAGTTTGCTCGGTGCGGTCGTACCCCTGGATCCTGAGGTCGGAGGGAATCAAGTCATTCTCAGACAACCCCAATATCCTGAGCGTCCGAGTTGGAATCAGGTTAATCCCAGACCCCGTGTCGACAAGACAGCGCCGGACTTCAAGGCCATTGAACTGGCCAGTAACATACAGCGGACGAATGTGCCCCTGTATAGGAGGGTCTTCATCCTTACCAGAGAACGAGATAACTGCCTGACATTCGGCGTTCTCAATCGCTTCGGCGTGAAAGGCCACTGCAGCCGCAACCTCCGTCTCAAACTGGAGGGGGCTCTTCAGGGATTCAGCGAGCGCCTCGCGCATCTCAGGTGACATGCGCAGAGCCTCAAGGATGGAGAGCCTTGCTGGGATGTCGGCCAAGTGCTTCAGGACATCATACTTTTTTGCCAAGCGCGAGCCCCTGGTTGCAGGATGTTGCTCTGCGGTTGGAGGCATGACGGGCCTTGCCGGTTGGACCGGCGGCCGACTGGTGCTTGGCGCATCTCGCTGTTCACTGGTTGAAGCTTGGGAAGTGGTCACCGTACTGGGGCCAGGAGGCCGGGATGGACTCGTTGCAGGACGGAGCTGGTCGCGGCGCGGCTGAGGCGGTTCTGCCCGGTCCCACACCACAAACGGTGGCAGAGGCGAATCCGTCATCCCCAGATGGGGGGGCTGCGCGTGCTGAGCTCAGTTTTGGGCCCGCTTCCTAGTCTCAGTGGCGTGCACGGCCTGGCTAGAGGTACCAACTGTCGTGCCCCAGCGACTCCTGTTGTTGCGGTTCCTCCGACGGTGGCGACGACCGGGGACACTAGGGAGGTCCACCTGGTGTTCTTCAACGTTGGGAACCTAAAAGGGATTTACCAGCTCGACGGTATTAATTGAAGCGTACCCAACACTGTCATCGGACGAATCATTCATTACCGGGCGGATCCAGGGAGGGACCCCCATCTCCGGGTGGTTGAAATCGCCGAGAGTGCAGGATAGCGGCCGTACTGGCGGGGCGCACTCTTCCTTCTTGCGCCGCCGCCGTTTGATCTTCTCGGAAGAGGCAGGCGGGGACGACGATGCCGAAGCAGCACCCGCAGATTCTGGGGGCTCAGGCTGATTCAAGCGCGCACGAATGATTCCATGGGCGCGAATGATCGTCTTGCGGGCCATCCAGTCATTATACTTCTGGGATCCGCGGTCGGAGACCAGCTGCCATTCGTCCTCGTCGCCACTGTCATCTTCTGATCTCACGAACACACCCGCCACTTGTGCTGGAGCGAGGCCCAACCTGATTAAATTGTTGTTAATCTGGTCTTGGAGCCAGTCCTTAAATACATAGCACCGCCGGATGGTGTGCCCCAGGGCCCGATGGTAAGGGAAGTAGCGGGGGTTATCCGTGAGATGTGCCTCCTATGGCCTCCAACACTCAGGCAGTCGCACAATCCTCTGCTCCAGGGCGCTCTGGAAATAACTGGGGACCTGATCCTCGTGAAATGAGTAAGTCAGGTATCGCGGGGCCCTGGGAGCGTGGTCTTAACGAGGGGCTAGAGGGTCCTTCCGAGGAGGTGGACCCCGATTATCTCGCCTGCGTTGTGGCGGTACATTACGCGGAGGGGCCGACCGGTTCTGGGGCTGCCACTACTGGGCCGGGAATTGAGCCCGTGGAGGCGGATTCCTGTGAGGTTGTGGAGCTGGCCTCACCGGCAGCAGCTCCAACTGCCTGGGGACCTCTATCTGGGCAACAGCAGCGGGCTGAGCCCTGCTGACTCTCCTTGCAGGGATCATAGGAGGCAGCAGGTGTGCCTGAATGGCCTGTTGCAGGGCTTCCTCAAGACGTTGAGCTTTGTCTGAGAAGTCCCTGAACCCTCCGGGGTAATTATGAGTGATCAAGGAAGGGACCAGCTCGGTCTTGACGTTCCCGACGCACATTGTCAGCAACTTCTCCTGAGTCAATGGCATGTCAAGGGAATACGTGAGACCCTTCCATCGGGAGACGAAATCCGCGACTCGCTCATCAGGCCTTTGCTTGAACTTGAAGAGGTCTGCGATACTCATCTTCCGGGTCGTGGAACTGAACTGGTAGAGGAACTGTCTACGAAGGTCCTCCCAGCTAGTTATCGACCCGACAGGGAGCTGGCTGTACTAGACAAATGTTGGCCCTTCCAGTGTCTGGACAAAGCAGCGAAGCTTAGCGGCCTCCTGTTGCGCCGAAGTTCCCAACATAGGCCCGCACCTCGAGTTGAAATGGGCCAAATGCTGTGGCGGATCTCCAGTCCCGTTGAAGGGGGCGAAAGTGGGGTTCCCGAATCCTGGAGGTGCCGGCATGTCATCCACCCATGCTGGGTATGGCTTGCCATCCGGCGGGATCGCCACTTTCCGAGTCTCCAAGGCTTCCAAGAGGGCGATGAGTGCCGCCATCGGATCATCCAGACATGGGTTATAGTCCTTGTGAGGATCTCTAACCACAAGCGCATTGCATGGCTCTTCAATCGGGTCGTCGACCGGGTCGTCGAACTCGGCAGCTCGTGGGATGGCGGGCGGAGCGGCCCTCGGGACAGCGGGAGGAATCCGAGCGGGGTCTCTCAGGTAGTCACGCCGTTCGGGAGGGTGTGGTGAAACATACCGTGCCCTCTTGCCATAGGCAATGGACTCTACCCTGTCGGAAAACAAGGCATAATCACGGTTACCCGGGAGAGTCTCGTCGAGGAGTGGTTGTTCCTGTCCCTGCTGTCCTGGCCTAGGATCACCGTAGTCAGGCCGCCGCTCTGCAGCGCGCTCGGCGAGGAGCTGGTCAACTAGATTCTTCTTCTCGGCGAGTTGTTGACATAGCGTGGCCTTCTCGGGATCCTCATCTGCTCTCTGTATGGAGGCAGATGGGTCGGTTGGCTTTATAGCCCTGTCGTGCTCTTTACCTTTGCTGACGTTTTGACTCAACGTCAGTGCTTCAGTGGGTGTGGGGAGACCCAGGAGGTTTCTCTGGTGATGAGTAACTCTCACCGATGGATTAAACGACGGCTTGTATTCGGGGGGAGAGCCCCCGTCGAGAAGTTCCAAGCCGTTCCCCTCTCCCGACAGGTCAGCCATATTGACCGTTTCCATCCCTGGGGACGTACCCTCAGGGCCACCCAGCGAGTCGGGCTGTCGGTGAATCGCACTGAAGCGTAGGGCAGCGTACTTCCCCCATCCACGGATATACACATGGGGGTGGATTCCTCGATAACCTTGCAGAGTACTTGAAAACACTCAACGCATCGTTGTTGGAGGGTCTCGTGGTGCCCAAATGACCCGGGGTGCCGAACTGCGGGGAGCGTGGCCAGGTCAATCTGACGACACTGCTCAACAATATCCTCCAGGTGTGCTTGACTCCCGAGATATGGCATTTGTAGGCAGTGAATACGGGAGTGAGTCTCCCGGAGAGTTTGGCGGAAGCATTCGAACTCATCCGGGGTGAGTGATTCTGGTGCATCAAAGTCCTGTCCTGCGACTGGCCAAAACTTCTCAGGGAAGTGGCCCTCTGCAAGGACGGTCCAGAAGATCCACGACTCAGACTCAGGACCCAGGTCTTCTTGGTCCCCTTCAGCGACTCAGAATGGACGGGGAACCAGCAGTGGTGCCGAGGCGGGCCGCTGGGCCGGCGGGCTGGCCGGCGGTGAATACGGCGAGCAGGCCGATTGGCCTCCATATCCCGGGCCGCCCTATGAGGGTTGCGGTGCCCCAGCTACCACATCACGATAGGACGGGTCGGCGAGTGAACATCCTGCAGTAGAGTCGGTGCTCGCCGAGGGTGCACTAGATCGTGGCTCGACCGTCGGTCCCCAGAAAAGGTCTTCGGCTTCTCCGATCGAGGCAGAAGGCGCTTCCGGAGGGGTCGGTACCAACCGCAAGCTTGATCCTTGGGGGTCTACCAGGCCCTCGCTACTCCGGATATACCTTCGGAGAGAAGCGGGGATCACATCGATCTCGCTCTCGGGGAGTACGAGGCTGACGTGCTGCATTCCTACCCTACCCCTGACTGGTGGGATCGGGGGGAGGGCTCCATCGCCGAATCATACTACACCTCTGTATCAGAGAAACGAACCGGTCGGATCTCTGTCCGGAATTCCCTAACATTCCTCCCTCGACGTCGACGCCTCGCCTTCCTGCCCCTAGGTGGTTCTTCAGGGCATGGCTGATCTCTGTCCTGGCGTCCTCTGGCCGCACCGGTGCTGGGGCCAAGAGGACTGGAAACCAAGGTGCGAGGAGCACCAGGACAGATATCAAAGGGGACGCGGGGAGAGATGATTCTGGGCAGGCCTCTGGGCCGGGATCGGAAGGTGGGATAACCCATGCCTCTTGGATCAGCCACACGGAGTAGACCCTGCTGGTGAATAGCGCTACCGCGAGGTGGTACGTGGTGGCTATTGTCTGTACTAGCAACCGGGAGAGTCAACCCAACCTGCCTTTGGGGCAGTCGGGGCCTCGATCCAGGTCGGGCATAGAAGTGCCCATGCTCAGGATGCGCAGGGGCCTGGTGACTAGAGCCAGCAGTGGCTTGGGCCAACGCGGCCGCTGTTGCTAGGGCCCCAAGGTGGGAATCCTCTTCCGCTCGTGCCCGACGTTGGCGTAGGGGCATACGAGTCGGGATTAGCGGCGCAGGCAGGTGGAGAGCTCGTTCTTCGACTTGAGAAGCCTAGCGGCGGTGTCGCCGTGGCCTGGCAGGAGCCCTTATCGCGGATCCCTGGAGCGAATCTTGGATAGGGTGGTCCCGGACATCCTCCACCTCATCCGCATAGGGGAGGGAGCTGTCAGAGCGTTCCGGGGATAAACTCCCGAAGCGGTTGGACGTCGAGGTAGGCAGCAGTGCCTCCCTACGCGGCCCTCGGGGGCGGCGTTGGTTGCGAGGTGCAGCTTCCTCGTGGTCTAGGCGAGCCATGTCCCCGGTGGGGATGACTCCCTCTTCCTCATATCTCTGCACCAAGTTGTTGATCACCCTTCTCTGGATGACCTTCGAGGGGGAGAGAGGGCATGGTTGTCCCGAAGTTGCGGCTGCTGGGACGGCTGTGGAACGGGCGGGACCGCGCGGAGGAGCCGCGTCGGTGTTTCCCCTACCTTTGCGCCAGTGGGCGGGCGGCGATCGAGCACTGGATTGGGCGACCTGATTCCTGAAAGCAGGGAGAAGAACCCATTAATACTGACAGGAAAAGGAATCGACAACCAATCATTAGTGCCACGAAACCTTCCGTGGGGGGAACCCAGACCATCGACGTCGTGAGACGGAGTGCCCGATTTCCCTTCCCCAGCCCCTGGCGGGTTCCGTGCCCTGGTGCTGAATGCTCGGCCGGGCAACATGCTAGTCTTCCAACACCTCTGAAAGCTATCAGTCTTCGTATTGAGGAGAAGAGATTCACGTCGGGTTCACCATTTTCTATTTCGGTGCAGATGTGCGTCAGGCTTCTGTTCCGACGCTGTTCCTCCAGGACGCGTTCGCGCGTGCTCCCGTCGACCCGAGGGGATGGGAGTGCGGCTTGTGGCCCCGCAGTCCCGCTTTCCAAAGGCAGGCGGCATCCGTCCCTTATTCTGGGACGTCTGCTCCTTGATCGAAACCAGGATGATGGGATGTCAGCTCCTCCTTCCGTGGACGTCTCCTCGGAACTCGTTGCCTAATCTGGGTCTCCCTCATAGATTTAAGAATGTTCGTGAATCTCGTTCCCGGTGCCATATCTTCGTGGACACCGGTTAATTACGCTACTTCCGCCCAGACGCTCCAAGGAGTCTGGTCGGGGCAGCAACCCGCGGTGAGGAGACCGGGTAGCTCTGGGTGTTGGGGGCGTGTCTTAACACTGAGGCTCTGCATGTCTGCCTTCCATCCCTAATAGGGCTTCTCGAAGGCGTGATGGCCTGAGGCATCCCCTGCTGGGTGCCGGGAACTGCGTTACCTGAGGTTTTCCTCAGCTTCCCATGTTTAACACGGGGTATGCCGCGAGTTTAACGTCCAGCGGGGACGGCATCAGACTGATCAACACGAGGAGTGGATCAGATGACAGAACCCCTTGCGGGGAACCTCCGACGCTGGGGCCAGCACATGGGCGGCTTCCCGAGTGAAGTGGAGTGGAATGAAATGGAATGACCCTACCGGGATGTGGCGGCCCGGGTAAGGATCGGGATGGATTATGGAGTGAAGAGATTGGACCCCGTAGAGGCTTCCTAAGTACCGCGCGTTAGCGCGGATCAATGTCAGCGTAGTTCGGTTATATAGTTTAACGTCATGCTGGACGAAGGCAAGCCGACTCACGAGGAGGTCTAGGCTGCGGGCACGCACGAAGTGGGTAGGTCACAGTTTAACGTCTTGCTGGACGATGGTGTTTGGGGCTTACACACTAAGGAGGCCCATATGCGACAAAGCCTAGCTGAAGAGGGACTCGGGCCGAAGGTGAAAGACACCTCGATCCCTGTCACGCCCCCTACTGGCTTCGGCAGTGGGGAAGCACAATGAAGATACACATGTGCAGTCCCCCACAAGAAACTAGGGGTTTGTAATACCCTACCCCCGTGGGTGAATGCCCTTCCAATAAATCGTCCCTAAAGAGGGGAAATCCCGACATCCCTGCAGAGACGAGCAGGTGGGGGCCACATCCAAACCGGGGGGGACCCTGCGTGCGAGGCACGGGATCGGGTGATGCGGACGGTTTAACGTCTTGCCCGACGAAGTACAGTTTAACGTCGTGTGTTGAGGACGAAGCGGACGGTTTAACGTCTTGCCGGATGAAATACAGTTTAACGTCATGTTGGACGATGGGGTTTGGGGCTTACACCTTGAGGAGGCCCATATGCTAGGCAGTTTAACGTCGTGCAGCTTGGACGAAGTGCAGTTTAGCGTCCTGCAGGACAATGGATGCTTGGCAGTTTAACGTCCTGCAGTGCGGACGAGGTGGTGCCGCCAATGGGTCTGTGTCACTTCGCGCGAGCCTGGAGGGCCGCACGGGAAGACAACGTACGGTGCGGGCACCCGGGATGAAGATCATCGGGCGCCACGCAGGCGGGTACCCTCAGGGGGTCAAAGGGGGCGACCCTTGGCGGTTTGCGCGCAAAAGAGGAGCTTGGCGCGCAATACCGCGGGTCGGCGCGCAATTCGGCGGGCTGGCGCGCAATTGGTCCAGCGTTTTGCGCGCGGAAGATGGAGATTGCGCGCACCGGGCCTCTGATAGCGTGCGGGGGCAACGGCCCATTCTTTAACGAATGGCCACTTAGTAAGGGGGGGTGCGCGCAATCGGGCTGGATTGCGCGCACCCGGGGGCAATTGTGCGCAAGAGGGTTCTTTTGCGCGCGAAGGCCTTTGGGTGAGGAGTTGGTCAAAGGAAAGAAGCCAAAGGGGTTGCGCGCGAAGGCGAACCCCGGGGCTTGCTTGTGCGAAATGAAGGAGGTTACCTGAAGATGGGAATTGCGTGCGGAGGGGGCGGGATTGCGCGCACGAGTGACCCTTCGAATTCTGGCAACCCGCAAAACGTCGGGGGTCGCCTTGTATTTATAGGCAACCCCGGGCGCGCAATTCAGCTCGTGGTGCGAGCTATTCGGCTCGCGAGCGCGCAACGCGGCGCGGGCGCGAAATAGGGGCCCGGCGCGCAATTGGGCCGCGCTCGGGCGTCGGGCGCGGAACATTCCGCGCCAACTCGGCCCATTGCACGAATCCCGTAAGGATTGCGCGCGCCTCGCCAATATTGCGCGCGGGCTTCCGATATTTCGCGCAAGGCCTTCGGGCCTTCCAAAACATGCTTCTGACTCCGAATATGACCTCGCTTTCCTCATCCGGAACTTCTTTTGAGGAGCAACGGACTTTTCCGGCGTCTACACTAGCTTCACAGACCAACCCGAAAAAGAACCCAAATTTTAAAACTGAAAAGCTCGTCAAGAAGCTAACCAGGAGGTCCTTGCAGATGCTGTCAAAAGGGACAAGATAGAAAATAGTCTAGGTCTAGGGGATTTAGTACGGAACCACTCCTACCATAATTCGCTAGTGTAGCTGCTTTCGGAGAGCCATAAGAAATACCTGTTCTATAAGAGGTTTCCTTTGTATGGCTTTGGCCAGATAGATGAATTCTTCATCCCAGAAGGAAGTCAGGATGAACCAGATTTCTTGTCTAGGAGCATGTTGTGCCAGTGTCGATGGTTCAGGATGGCTGACGACCATGTCTGGGAGGATTTCACACCCGTCGATGTTGATTGCGTATACAAACACCTATATACTATTGACAAGAAGGAATTATTGCAGGAGACATCTCCCCCACTGTACCAGATGATTATGAAGGTAGCTTTGGGGACACTAAGGAAGGATGGTCAGAGGAATGGGATGTCCACAAGATCCTGGGGGTCCCGATATTGGGTGTGATGTATGACAAATTCCAACCCCTACTGAGTACTTGGGAGGATCCTACATAAATTCCAAGGCTGGTGATGGAATTGATGGAGCTTGTTCCTAGGGAGGAAAAACTATAAGGGATGTCCACTTTAGGAGGTGGTTCAAACAATTCATGATCTTCCTAGAAAACATGCAGTTTCCAATGAGGCCTCGGACTTTCCCGAAGGGGGCCCGATGTAAGGAGCACTCATACATGTAGCTTTTGGAGAAACTCCAGTGGAAGAAGTGAGGATTCAACATTTTCATATAGCAACAACTAGTAATTAGGCTTGCAGCATTCACTACGACTCTTATTTGTGGTTGGATCCTGTCGGTGAGGGATACCAACATGGGAGTACTCCCAAGATCATTTATCATGGCATCAACAATGGCGATATGAGGGCAGGTCAACCAAGGAATCCCAATGAATTCCAATCGTTATAAAGTGATATGGCATATCGATGAGGGGAAAAGGCCACAGAGGATATGTCGGCAATTCCACCTCCTGTATGGGCATATAGCGGCACATATATGGGGGTTTTTGAATACTCAATCCCTATCTCTCCTCTAGGATCAAACTTCCTCCAAGCAATTATGAATGCCGCTGGGAGCATTCCTACCAAGCTGACCGCACCATCGGTTCTGAACTAGGCGTGGCAGGTAGTGGAATTCTATTTACACCCGTTTCCGTTTCCAATGGGGGTGTTCACTAATAACGGTCGGGGAAGGAAGAGCATCAGGCCTATCTTCTAGCCATTTGAGGTGGTGTCCTTGTGGAGAGGGTAGACTGTGATCCCCACTACGAGTCGTTTACCCCACACCAGTTTTCAAAGAAATTCCGGTGCATGCAGTGACTGAGCCCACAGGTCTATCTAGAGGTTTTCTATGAAGAACACTCATGCGTGATGAGGACGATGTAGCTCATGTTCACGCAGGAAGATGAAAAAAATGTGGAACCAGTTGCCTCTGCCGACCACCGTCCTCGCGCTGGTAAAGGAATATTCCTAGAGCTGGGAGGTGGCCTACCCAAGGGAGATTCTAAAGCAACCAACTATTCTATTCGGTGATGGTGAGCTTCCCCGACCTCGGGGCCAGGGCCGGAAGATAGCAAGGGAATCCCACAGTGGCAGGGCTGCCATGGCGGTGAGGCCTAAACCAGTTGAAGGGGAGGAAGTGGTAGCGGATCCAGTGGTGGCGACTGACCCTGTGATTCTAGAAGAGCAGTGTTATCCATAGGGGTGGCTGCCCAGAGGATTCTGTAGAATACCCACTCAGGCTTTGCAGAAGTGGTTGTGCCATACAGACATGCCAAATAATGGTGTCTTCTTAGAGGCCTGGGAAATCTGGGATGTCAACAGGAAATTCCTTGGCCCGTCCAAGATGTGGAAACACCTGAACCATATCGTGATGGGCTTGATGAGAATAGGCCTCATCATGGCCAGCTTTGCGGTGTCCTAATCTAAAGGGGAACAATAACTTTCTGAGCTAGAGGACTTTTTGCACTCTCGAGGTGCTCCTCATCTAATGATAGATCGAGTCAAGGTGTTTCTCGATCACACTACTCCACCATAGTTGTCATTCGCTGATTTGAGAGAGCACTTCCCACTGCTGGAAGAACCAAAAGATTCCTCTTAGGGAGACTAGGCTGAGAGAGGGAGCCCATTGGAGGAGGGAAAATTTAGAGATCAAGACTCTAATCTTGAACAGTTCACAGAGGCCCTTGAGGTCACATTCTGAAACCCCCTTCTCCGAGACTTGCTTTGAGGTCGTTCGGGACTCTTTTCTAACATTTGAATTGTATGGGAGAGTCTTATATATAGAACAAGTTCTCGTCCCTCAGTGGATGCAGATGTGGGACCCTCAGGATCTATGCCTGCTGCTGTATATATTGGTGCATCCAGCGGGGCTGGGATACCTGAGGCGGACCCTCCAGAGCTTTTAGACCATCCGAACATATACGGGGGGCTATGCTTCAGGGTCCTCGTGACATCAACCCAAGATCGTGAACATGAATTCGATCTATGTAAGTCTCTTCCACCAATTTCATGATTGCCATCCCCTGAATATTCCAACTGAAATTCATTTCTCACTTTTTTGGGTCTGTACACTTCTTCAAATGGAATGGGCTACCTTGTCAAGGTTAGTCATGGAATCTGGTGGCATCCTTCCATTGGGAATGCTGGTGGTCGTGGAGGCAGAGATCCGAACCACACTAATTGTGGTGCCCCGATCACCAGTGGGACTATTAGTGGGGTTTTATAGGAGATAATTGTGGTGGGATCCGATGATGAGGATCAATCAGACAGACCTGGTCCCACCAAACCTGATCAAATACAATATGTGGACCATGCTGAAGTGTTCGTAGGGGCGTTCCGCATGTATGAGAATGCCAACTACACTGACTAGGAAGAGTCGACCGCTGATGAAGATGATAGCAGAATGGTCCGTCGCCAATCATGGAAGCGGATCATGCACTTAATTGATGACACCCCCCAAGTATTATGGCTGAATGAGATGGACATACTTCACCCAAAACTACACGAACTATGTGATGGGGGAGTGGATGCACAACATCCTCACATGCTCGTCCGAAATCTTATGGCGGAAAAGATTTTGTAGCATGACTGTGGCCTCAGTGTGGGCTGGTAGTGGAAGAATGTGGTGAACATCCAAAGGCTCTAGGTGACTGAATATGAGGTCCAGCGGCTGTAGAGTTAGGCGGACAGGCTCTCGACCTACCTCAATTTGCAATATGAGCTAATATTGCGATTGAGGGCCCAGTTGGTGGAGGCCAAAGAGGGCATGAAGTGAGCCGCTAAGGAGATGAACACCATCTGAACCGTCATGGAGCAAGCCCAGATTGCGGCCAATGAATTGCGCCCCCTTGCTACCGAGGAGGAGCGAGAGTTGAACAGGCGACAACAATACTAGGATTCCACCAACCAGAGGGTGGCGGAGCTGCTATGGTCTTTTTGACGAGGTTAACCCATCCATGGGGGTAATCTACCCTCTTGTACTGTAACGATTACAAAACCTCAAACGTACTTTCATGCTTTGATTGATTGAATCCATAGCATGCATGATGTCAGTTGTTTATATTGGTTTTTTGCATCCCTGTGACATTGATGGGAAGTCTAGCGACAATTCCCTAAGCTCACATTGGTCGAGCACGAGGTGAGAAACAAGGGGTAACCAACATACTACTCCAATAAAACATGGGAGTGAAAACCAAGATTTGGGCATCCAAGGTTTGAACGACCAACCTAGATTCCCAAGAAGATAAGGGAGAGACCTGACTGGAGAATGAAGCTCTCAGAACAGTCGAATTACAGTTTTCCCAATGTGCTCTTGTGCACGAATGAGGTAGCGCCAGGGTGCTGGAATTGATCCAAATAGATGGGAATGGAAGGTGTGAATCAAGATACCTAGGATTTAGAACACTGTGAGGGGTGTCCTGACAAAAAAGGATGACTATTGATCGTGTTTAAAACACGAAATCCTAATTACATTAGCCTAAAATGGGGATAACAATTGAGAGCCGACCGCTGAACATGTTCGAAACACGGGGTCTGACTCGAAATATCATCCATTAGTCTTATTCAACGTTAGCCCATGATAGTAGGTGAGCCATAGGCTAAGCATGGATATTGTTATGGGGTTCCTTCATGCATGAAAAGGGACGTGGGTCCAAATAACGGGCTCACGAATCTTGGACAAGGAATGAGGGTAATGTCCTCATGAAAATTCCACACTTCGGGTTCTTTTTCAGAACACATCTATGTATGACATTGAGACACATAAGACAGAGGGAGTCGAGTCCCTTCCCAAGGATGAGGGTCTTGGGGCCACAAACTTCAATCATAATGGTCGTAGGAAGAGCCATTAAGGGGTATTGATTAAATGTAATGTCCGCATAGTGCGAAATAGCCAAACGTGATGTGCAGTTCTCAAAGGGATATCATAGTTTTGGTTCATAGAACTAGGAACATGCTAGGAAAAGACATGGGAAACACATGGTGAGGCTATTGGAAAATCGGTTGTGAACAAGGACCAAGAGGTACTCACCATAACCCATGTTCCCAAATGAGTTCAGGCCAAGGGGCCGAAAGTGGATGGGACATTATTTTGGATCCCTTGGGCAGGACCCAGAGACAGGATGTCTGGGCATTCCTATGTGTCCCCTGAAGATGGGAATCAATTCATACATAGTTCTAGAAGAGATCTTAGTTTAAGGTCTTATATCTCGAACAATGCATACTAGGAAACACGGGAGACACATGGTGGGGTAATTATAAAACCCGGCATGAAAGGGAACCCAGGGTTCCGACCACCACATGTTCCCAGAAAAGGTTTTAGGTCAAGGGACCGGAAACGAGAGTAAATATGGGCCTGAGGCACAGTGCACAGGCGTTCCTACATACCCCATGAGAATAAGTATCAAGCTGCACGTAGTTCTGAAGATGGAATGGTGGGATACTTGTGCCCTGTATAATAAGGTTGTGCGGGTCTGGCCCACACACAAAAGGAAGCGGTATTTGATAGATCTTGTTTGTCCTTCAGGGTGAAAGGAGGTGTCTTTTTTATGAAGAAATGAGCCCGAAATGGTGAATCCAAGCCTCACAACAAGAATCAATCCAAAGGATTTTATTGAAAAATGGTATGGTGTTTGACCGATTCCAAACATGATGTCCCTTGAGCGAGGACATCAAAATGTAGTGTCATTTTTTGTCGTGTATCCAGGACGATACTGTCACAGTTTAGGGGCATGTGATGTGACCAACCATGAACTTTGACATCGTGCACCATAAACGTAATTGTCTAAAGTCACGTGGGACTAGGCAGCACAGTTTAATGTTATATGTCTAGGACATAAACATGTGGTTCAAAAGGGAATGAGCACGGTGCAATAAAGCATACCCAACGTGAATGAGGACATAATACCACACCACACCATGCATGATCTTGGGAAAGAAACATTAGGCCTTGGGTCCAACAAAGGTTGAAAGGCGGAAATTGGGAGAGACTAGCTCTTAATTAAGCTAGACCTGAGGACGAGACGGCTGGGTGTTCGTACGTATCCCATGAAGATGGGAATTAGGATACACGTAATTCTTGAAGGTGCCTTTTTAAGTCATGCATGACCAAATACAGTTTAACTTCATGCCTGATAGGGACTAGCTCCCAAGAGGTTGTGTGTGTGGCATGGCTATTAAAAACCCGACGCGAGTGCAGACATAATCCCACACCACACGACGTTTCCCTATAAGGGTGGGGAACTAAAAGGTGGAGTAGAAGAGATAAGTTAGCAAAACTAAGTCGGGCCAAAAGACGAGATGTATGGGCCTTCCTATATATCCCATGAGGATGGGAATCAAGCTATACGTAGTTCTACAAAAATACAATATGATGAGATCTTAGTTTATAGTCCTATTACTTAGACCATATGCAAAGATGAAATCGTTAGAGAGCCCCGACTGCCACCTTATCATGGGTTTTTTTCTCCTAACGTGAAGATACACACTGAGGAATACTACCAAGAGTCTTGAAGTTCTACTTGGACATGATGAGGTGGAAAAGGTTGTGAATAATTTAATTGAAATTTCGGGCCTAATGGGGTTGGCGTGATGATATAGTATAACTATGGACCCTGTTCGAAACACAACATCCATATCGTGTTAGCCTGAAATGGGTGCAAACAAATGAGCATCGGCCGCTGACCCTATTTGGAACGTGGGAAATGTATAAATTTGTTTTCTAAAACCCTCTAGGACATTGACCCGTAATGGTAGGATATCTCTTAGGACTAGAATCCATACCATTTTGTGGTCCCTTTGGGATGTGAATGGTAATGGAATCCCTAATGAGGGGGAACACAAAGCCTGAGAAATGTGTTAAAGCACGTTCGGGTAGAATTCGACATTCCAGGTGGTGAACCAGGGTACTCTTGGGCACATTTGTGAATCACTGAAGAGGAACGATAGGTCCATATTGGGAATAGCCGACTTGGAAAGATGAGTATAGCACAAAGGGATGGAAAACTCTCAGAAGGGGGTAAGTGGTGTGGTTGTCACCCAACGTGAATCCCATACCACATCAAATATCGCTCTCTTTGGGGGAATGTAGGCCAAGGGGCCAATATGAGAGGGAGATCTCAATGAACTAGGGATGGACCCAATGTTTAGATGTTCGGGCAGTACTACATATCCCATAAGGATGGGAATCAACCCACACGTAGTTCTAAAAGAGATGCCAATAGGGGTAAGGTACCCCGATGAGAGTGGGGGGTGTACAACACGATGAGTAACCCGACATGAATGAGGACATAATCACACACAATACCATACAACCCTAAGTGAAAAATTGGGCAAGGGGTCAGAAAAGGCCAAGGGGCCTAAGGCCGGGCCACAGATGTAATTTCCAAACCATTTTGCAGTTTAACATCTAACAATGAGGATGAATAAGGGGTAAGAGACCCCACATACATGAGGTGTACGGTATGGAGAGTAACCCAATGTGAATTAGGAAATAATCCTTCACCACACCATACAATCCCGTAAGAGTTATGATTTGGACCCGGGACTTGGGATTGGGAACATGAAGCATGCCAGAGAATGTGCTCACGATATGGATGATAAATATAGCATCCCGCCATTTT
The DNA here is from genome assembly GCA_963277665.1 of Viscum album. NCBI lineage: Eukaryota > Viridiplantae > Streptophyta > Magnoliopsida > Santalales > Viscaceae > Viscum > Viscum album. The sequence continues at coordinate 642,062,706 of OY728125.1, read as the reverse complement.
GTAACATAAACTTTCATTACATTACACACAACTGAGGATCTTTAAGGTTTAGTGTCTTGGAAACCAGGAACATAATACATGAAAACAACATAAAGCATTCTTCTTAAAAACTTGCAAGGCGTCTCCTTAAGTTCAATCTAGGTTCATTACTGCATCTCATAACCTGGGGACATACATCAAAAGAAAGGGTGAGCAGAAGGCCCAGTAAGGGAAACAAGAGGAACATTTTACATGTGAACTTGAGATACTTCAATAAGGACATGAAAAGAACTTTAAGGCATGAGAAAGAAATCATGAGGCATTTCATAATAAAAATAACATTTTTCATAACCTGAAGATGTGGCTACATCATTTAACATAGACAATCATGAACATATCACCAAGGTCCATCCCCAAGGTGTCATTTGAAAATTACCAAGGTTATTCACCAAGGTATCGTGAAAATTGTAATCTCTAGTGGTTACATCATTACCCAATGCATTGGAGCGCTATCAGGGCGCACCCTTAAATTTGCCTTTATTATCATGTGAGCCACATATATCATCATCAAACATTTCATAAATAACCCACATAGCATAAAATAAATGGGTTTCATTTCATAATCATAACGTTTTAAAAACTGCTTTAAAGACATGATCTTTACGTCACTTTAAACCCACAGAAAGGGAAAGCGGGTCTCATGTATGTAAATTCCCAGAATTTAAAATGGAACATTTTGATATATATGTGAATACCCTTGTATAAATAAGAGCTTTGAGTATTCACTTTATAACATAAAATAATTTTTGAGAAAAGAGAGAGGCATTTTGAGGGGAAAATTCTGCAGCATAACGGCTAAGTTTCGGGGTTTTAGAAAACATTGAAATGAGAGGGGACATGGGTCACCCACTCATAAATGATCCATAAAACAGTAGGGTGAAGGAATAATAAGGACATATGGACATGGTAATGAAATTTTAGGGACATACCATTTGAAATGAAAAACATGGAAGAAAAAAAAAGTTTAGATTTCTCTTATGAAAATTCGGCAGCCTTACGGCGTCACTTAACTTCAAAAGAAAATGATTTGACAAGATCAAATAGGGTCCCTCATCATATGATAATAAGAGATCAGTATGATGGATATATAGATAATTCCCCAACATAACAAAAAGGAACTTGAAAGAATTGACATGAAAGTAGAACTTCAAAACGAGAAGGGTGAAGAACCACTTAAAAATTCGGCAGCCTAACGGCGCCACTTAAAACTTCAAAATACTGAATTGAAGAGATCAAATGGGGTCTCTCATCATATGAACATAAGAGTCCAGTATGATAGATATAGAGATCATACCCCAATATAACAAAAAGTAACTTGAAATAATTGACATGAAAGTAGAACTTCAAAACGAGAAGGGTGAAGAACCACTTAAAAATTCAGCAGCCTAACGACGCCACTTAAAACTTCAAAATACTGAATTGAAGTGATCAAATGGAGTCTCTCATCATATGAACATAAGAGTCCAGTATGATAGATATAGAGATCATACCCCAATATAACAAAAAGGAACTTGAAATAATTGACATGAAAGTAGAACTTCAAAACGAGAAGGGTGAAGAACCACTTAAAAATTCGGCAGCCTAACGGCGCCACTTAAAACATCAAAATACTGAATTGAAGCAATCAAATGGGGTCTCTAATAATATGAACATAAGAGTCCAGTATGATAAATTTAGAGATCATACCCCAACATAATAAAAAGGAACATGAAAGACTTGAATGAAAATAGAACTTGAAAACGAGGAAGGTGAAAGAATCCCTTAAAAATTTGGCAGCCTAACGGCGCCACTTAAACATTCTTAAAACGAATTGATGAGAGAAAGGGGGGTCTCTCATCATATGAACATGAAATAGGCAGTAGGATGAATATAAAATAACATCCTCCAACATAAGAACATGGAGTATAAAAGAAATGACATAAAAGAGATTACTTGAAAAGAAAGAGAGAGGTCGGATCCCTTACCTTGAAACGTGACTCTTGAAACTCAAAGGATTGGACCTTGAGGGCTTGGGGGCACCTTGGGAGGACTCCTTGGAAGGTAAGAAGACCAGAAATTCGTTGGGGGAGAGTTGGGAGTGAAAACTAAAGGAGGAATGGGTGGGTATTTATAGGGAAAGTGAGGGGACAAAGCATTAATGGCCAAGGGACACCTCACTAGTGGTTTTGGAAAAACCATGGGCTTGCCCATGGTATTTGCCCATGGTATTGGCCACTTGGGACACCTCACACCTTATCTTACTATTCATAATTTGACCATATTGAATATATACTTAATACATCATTAAATGATGTCATTAAACACCCGTAACTTAAAAACTATACTTTCACTATTCACCGAAAATTCAACTTTCTCAGAATAATCCCAAAATTTCACCTTAACCAAATATCAATGCTCTGATTTCAAAAATGAAATCCATTTTATAAAAATAATTTTCTAAATATTTTTAATTTTATTATTAAATAAAAACACTATTCATCGAAAATTCATTTTTTTCAGAAAAATCCCCAAACATTACCTTAGCATAATATCGATGCTCTGAGTTCAAAAATAAAGTCCTTTTTATAAAAATAATTTTCTAATTATTTTTAATTAAATTTTTAATTAAATAACACTATTCACCCGAAAAAAACTAATACTTGAATAATAATTAATGAAACCGTTATTTAACTATTTTATTGAATCACATTACTTAATCAAGGTGCCTAGATTATTTTAAAACTTTCTTTAAGTGAGATTACTAATCCATTTGGTCATATTACTAATCCTAATCATAAAATCACTATTCATAATTTACTATTCATCAAAAATCAAGTTGATCTTATTAGACTCTAAATTTCGTACTGAACATAATTGTAGAAGACCATTTTTCGAAAATCATTACACATTTTTAATTATTTAAGGTTTACACAACCATTTTTAAAATATCCTTTTTCTAAAATTCATCAAAAATATGCATACAATATTTATCCGGTCATTTGAAAATTCATAAACATCATCATAAGAAGAAATCCAAATTTTTATTTAAAAAAAGGATTACACAAGGCAATTACGGTCTCGATACATAACCCCTTATAATACCAGCATAGGACCTAAGAGTAAGGTGTGCTAGGGTGATAGAATTTTGGGGCGGCTCAGTCAACATTGCCCGAGTAGTAATTTCTATCAGTTTGAACTTCTCACGAAGGCGATTCCGTTCTAGCTTCACATGATGAAGTTCGGCTTGGATTTGGTCCAGAGCAAAGCCCAATGGTGCTACCTCATTCCCAATCTCTGTTAGATGGGCTTAGATCGGCCCAAGTCTACTAGGTGAGGCCATCAAATCTTCTTTCTATAATAATTAACCAAGATTACTTAAATTTAGAGACAATAATCAAAACATTTTGTTCACGGTGGTCATATTGACTGATGGTCATATAACACTCAAAAACCAATGGTCTCGTTTTATTTATAATCATGTTTATCAAATAAAACATTTTTTTGAGTATAAAAAATAACACATGAAATTAGGAAACAAGATTTATTCAAAATTTCGGGTCGTTACAATCTTCCCCCCTTAAGAAATTGCGTCCTCGCAATTTTTTTAAATTGGGTTTTGAAATTTCATTGAAAGTCCCACATCGGAAAAAGAGTCAGTAACACCATTACTTTAAAAGAAAGAAAAGGAAGTACAAAGGCCACCCGAGTTAACCCACACTCGGGTTCCATGTAGGAAAACATGGACATGGAGGAAAAAACAAAGGGTCAGTTCTGAGAGAGAGTGATAGAGAACATGATTAGGAGAAAGTTAACCATGAGAAAATCCCAAACTTATGATGTGTGTAAACGGTCTTTGATTACCTAGTAGGAAACGTAAACCAACAACATTTTTTTTTACGTTTCTTTTCATAATTTTGAGGATTTCATTTACTACATAGAACAAAAACATAAGAAAATATACCTACCTTCAAGTAGAGTTTCATCCTTTAACAAGTCCCTACCAACACTAATCTTTTCACCAAATGATGAGAATTCAAAAACACTTGGTCTCATAAAAGCACAAGAATAATCTTCTATAGAATCACATAATCTACAAAAGATTAACTATCTATTTCTTCTACCTTTAAACATTATCCCAAAAACAGAAAGGTTAAGGTAAAACAACTCTTCAAAAAGAAAGGATCCCATAGGAATAGAACCTACTTTTAAATCTTCAAAGTTCCATGGTACTACCCAACGTTCATCATAGACCACTCCATAAATAACGGTCCTTAAAATTCCTCAAAATAAACCAAACTAAGATTGAAACCCAAATACAAGAAGGATTTGATAACATAGTCTTCCAAAACAACTTCATTGTTCATCTCCAGACAACATCAACCACTCCTAACATCTTATAACAAAAGTAGCTAACCTAATCATATTTTACCCAAGATAGGTTAATCATTCCCAAAAGTAACCTAAATTACTATAAGTCCACCTTAAATTCATCAATTCTTCAAAATATAAATCAACCTTACTCCTCAATGAAAATACTATAGTAATCTATTTACCTCGATCATATAGGGTCCCCAAAATAGTGAACGCCTTCCAAAATAATAATCATCATTTAATCCCCTAATCATCTCTGACATATTAATACGGAAATTGTCGCATTTCCTATCACATTGGTTGTTGGGACACGTTATTCCATTTCCCACCATTAACTAAGAAGATAAAGTATAATTAGAGGCTTAAATACTTAACCAATAATCATGAAAAGGAACTTAAAGCATATAAGGACAACTTGTAGAAGAAAAGTATACCCTAACTTGTGATCCCCTAGGTTCCCATCTAGGTTATCCATGATCATATATTCTTATTTGAATCTTTATTTTATTTTATCTTTGTTCCTTTAATAATGGTTCATATCAAGCTTATGAATTTACCAAAGCATATCCCCCGGGAGTGTCGTAACCAAGAGTGCAGCAAGGCCCGTTGTCGTGTACCAGTTCCCGTTCGAGTCTAGCTCAAAGCGGTGTTTTCGGGTTTTACCCCTATGTACATCTGTGCCAGAGCCACCTCTACCTGCTCGTATCCATACAGGGATGTATTTGCTTGGCAACCCCTTACTCAATACTCACCAAAATACCAGGAAGATTTCCTATATTAAACTTTTCTATAGGGTTCCTCCTAGAGTTTTCATATCCTAATTTCCACAAATAACTAAACCATCCTTTGATACCAACTATAGCATCCCGCCATTTTATAACATAAACTTTCATTACATTACACACAACTGAGGATCTTTAAGGTTTAGTGTCTTGGAAACCAGGAACATAATACATGAAAACAACATAAAGCATTCTTCTTAAAAACTTGCAAGGCATCTCCTTAAGTTCATTCTAGGTTCATTACTGCATCTCATAACCTGGGGACATACATCAAAAGAAAGGGTGAGCAGAAGGCCCAGTAAGGGAAACAAGAGGAACATTTTACATGTGAACTTGAGATACTTCAATAAGGACATGAAAAGAACTTTAAGGCATGAGAAAGAAATCATGAGGCATTTCATAATAAAAATAACATTTTTCATAACCTGAAGATGTGGCTACATCATTTAACATAGAAAATCATGAACATATCACCAAGGTCCATCCCCAAGGTGTCATTTGAAAATTACCAAGGTTATTCACCAAGGTATCGTGAAAATTGTAATCTCTAGTGGTTACATCATTACCCAATGCATTGGAGCGCTATCAGGGCGCACCCTTAAATTTGCCTTTATTATCATGTGAGCCACATATATCATCATCAAACATTTCATAAATAACCCACATAGCATAAAATAAATGGGTTTCATTTCATAATCATAACGTTTTAAAAACTGCTTTAAAGACATGATCTTTACGTCACTTTAAACCCACGGAAAGGGAAAGCGGGTCTCATGTATGTAAATTCCCAGAATTTAAAATGGAACATTTTGATATATATGTGAATACCCTTGTATAAATAAGAGCTTTGAGTATTCACTTTATAACATAAAATAATTTTTGAGAAAAGAGAGAGGCATTTTGAGGGGAAAATTCTGCAGCATAACGGCTAAGTTTCGGGGTTTTAGAAAACATTGAAATGAGAGGGGACATGGGTCACCCACTCATAAATGATCCATAAAACAGTAGGGTGAAGGAATAAGAAGGAAATATGGACATGGTAATGAAATTTTATGGACATACCATTTGAAATGAAAAACATGGAAGAAAAAAAAAGTTTAGATTTCTCTTATGAAAATTCGGCAGCCTTACGGCGTCACTTAACTTCAAAAGAAAATGATTTTACAAGATCAAATAGGGTCCCTAATCATATGATAATAAGAGATCAGTATGATGGATATATAGATAATTCCCCAACATAACAAAAAGGAACTTGAAAGAATTGACATGAAAGTAGAACTTCAAAACGAGAAGGGTGAAGAACCACTTAAAAATTCGGCAGCCAAACGACGCCACTTAAAACTTCAAAATACTGAATTGAAGCGATCAAATGGGGTCTCTCATCATATGAACATAAGAGTCCAGTATGATAGATATAGAGATCATACCCCAATATAACAAAAAGGAACTTGAAATAATTGACATGAAAGTAGAACTTCAAAACGAGAAGGGTGAAGAACCACTTAAAAATTCAGCAGCCTAACGACGCCACTTAAAACTTCAAAATACTGAATTGAAGTGATCAAATGGAGTCTCTAATCATATGAACATAAGAGTCCAGTATGATAGATATAGAGATCATACCCCAATATAACAAAAAGGAACTTGAAATAATTGACATGAAAGTAGAACTTCAAAACGAGAAGGGTGAAGAACCACTTAAAAATTCGGCAGCCTAACGGCGCCACTTAAAACTTCAAAATACTGAATTGAAGCGATCAAATGGGGTCTCTCATCATATGAACATAAGATTCCAGTATGATAAATTTAGAGATCATACCCCAACATAATAAAAAGGAACATGAAAGACTTGAATGAAAATAGAACTTGAAAACGAGGAAGGTGAAAGAATCCCTTAAAAATTCGGCAGCCTAACGGCGCCACTTAAACATTCTTAAAACGAATTGATGAGAGCAAGGGGGGTCTCTCATCATATGAACATGAAATAGGCAGTAGGATGAATATAAAATAACATCCTCCAACATAAGAACATGGAGTATAAAAGAAATGACATAAAAGAGATTACTTGAAAAGAAAGAGAGAGGTCGGATCCCTTACCTTAAAACGTGACTCTTGAAACTCAAAGGATTGGACCTTGAGGGCTTGGGGGCACCTTGGGAGGACTCCTTGGAAAGTAAGAAGACCAGAACTTCGTTGGGGGAGAGTTGGGAGTGAAAACTAAAGGAGGAAAGGGTGGGTATTTATAGGGAAAGTGAGGGGACAAAGCATTAATGGCCAAGGGACACCTCACTAGTGGTTTTGGCAAAACCATGGGCTTGCCCATGGTATTTTCCCATGGTATTGGCCACTTGGGACACCTCACACCTTATCTTACTATTCATAATTCGACCATATTGAATATATACTTAATACATCATTAAATGATGTCATTAAACACCCGTAACTTAAAAACTATACTTTCACTATTCACCGAAAATTCAACTTTCTCAGAATAATCCCAAAATTTCACCTTAACCAAATATCAATGCTCTGATTTCAAAAATGAAATCCATTTTATAAAAATAATTTTCTAAATATTTTTAATTTTATTTTTAAATAAAAACACTATTCATCAAAAATTCATTTTTTTCAGAAAAATCCCCAAAAATTACCTTACCATAATATCGATGCTCTGAGTTCAAAAATAAATTCCTTTTTATAAAAATAATTTTCTAATTATTTTTAATTAAATTTTTAATTAAAAAACACTATTCACCCGAAAAAAACTAATACTTGAATAATAATTAATGAAACCGTTATTTAACTATTTTATTGAATCACTTTACTTAATCAAGGTGCCTAGATTATTTTAAAACTTTCTTTAAGTGAGATTACTAATCCATTTGGTCATATTACTAATCCTAATCATAAAATCACTATTCATAATTTACTATTCATCAAAAATCAAGTTGATCTTATTAGACTCTAAATTTCGTACGGAACATAATTGTAGAAGACCATTTTTCGAAAATCATTACACATTTTTAATTATTTAAGGTTTACACAACCATTTTTAAAATATCCTTTTTCTAAAATTCATCAAAAATATGCATACAATATTTATCCGGTCATTTGAAAATTCATAAACATCATCATAAGAAGAAATCCAAATTTTTATTTAAAAAAAGGATTACACAAGGCAATTACGGTCTCGTTACATAACCCCTTATAATACCAGCATAGGACCTAAGAGTAAGGTGTGATAGGGTGATAGAATTTTGGGGAGGCTCAGTCAACATTGCCCGAGTAGTAATTTCTATCAGTTTGAACTTCTCGCGAAGGCGATTCCGTTCTAGCTTCACATGATGAAGTTCGGCTTGGATTTGGTCCAGAGCAAAGCCCAATGGTGCTACCTCCTTCCCAATCTCTGTTAGATGGGCTTCGATCGGCCCAAGGCTACTAGGTGAGGCCATCAAATCTTCTTTCTATAATAATTAACCAAGATTACTTAAATTTAGAGACAATAATCAAAACATTTTGTTCACGGTGGTCATATTGACTGATGGTCATATAACACTCAAAAACCAATGGTCTCGTTTTATTTATAATCATGTTTATCAAATAAAACATTTTTTTTGAGTATAAAAAATAACACATGAAATTAGGAAACAAGATTTATTCAAAATTTCAGGTCGTTACAATAAATGATTGGAGGAATGTCTCAAGGGGGATTTGTGTGGTGTTTTGAAATAGCCCAATGTGAATGGGGACATAATACCACACCACACCACACAGCCCTGATTGAGGACTTGGGCCTGAGGCCAAAAAGTGCTGAGGGTCCTCAGGATGGGCCTTGGATGGAAAAGGCCAAGGGGCCTAAGGCTGTGCCTTGGATGGAAAATCCCTAGGGGCCTGAGGCTGTGCCTTGGAAGGAAAAGGCCAAGGAGCCTGAGGTTGGGCCTCATATGGAAAAGGACAAGGGGCATTAGGCTAGGCCTCATATGGAAAAGGCCAAGGGGCCTATGGCTGGGCTTCATATGGAAAAGGCCAAGGGGCATGAGGCTAGGCCTCGGATGGAAAAGGCCAAGGGGCCTCAGGATTGGCCTCCCAACCAGTGGTAGCCATACGACCTCTTATGTGGTTACTGCCTTATCACAGCTCCTAAGCCCACCTCAGTAGTGCTCGGTGTGGGAAAAAAGGATCCGGACTTGGCTCTCACTATCGTATAGGGTTCTAATAGCTGGAATCGCCTGAAGGAAGTTTATCGCTTGGAGATATAGTGGGGAAGAATGGACAACTACACTCTATTTTTTGGGACATTTTTAGGTGGATCTGATGAAAAAGGATATCCATTGACCATATTCAAGGCACGAAGTCCTTGTAGTGACCGAGATTTGGAAGAAAAAATGAGAATCGACCGCTGACCGTATTCGATAAGTGGGACTTGTATCAATTTGTTTCTCAACATCATCAAGGGTGTTGTACTGAAGTGGTAGGAGAGCCCTTAGGCCTAGAATCCATGACGTTCAGTGCCCTTCTGGATGGGAATGATGTTGGAGTCCCAATCATAGGAGTGGGTGAAGCATAGTTGTGCCATCAGTGAAAGAGGAAAACACCTTCGGGGAGTGGGACATATGGTGGGATCGAGATGAGCTCGACATGGATTGGGGTGAAAGCATGCACTGCACCATATGTCCTGACCCAAGTGAAGATTCTGGCATTGGGTCTGGGCCATCAGACGAAATGTCAGTGAATTACTATGTTTCCCATATGGATGGGAATCAAGCCACACGTAGTTCTTGAAGTCCATGCAGTTTAATGTCTTGCGGTGAGGATGTGGGAGGATAGAAAAATGGGGAGTGGGCACATGGTGTGACCGTCATACTCCTGGCATGGGTGGGGCTATGGAATCCCAAACCATATCATTCTAGGATCCTCTGAGAGAACTATTCCAAGGGGGAATAGTCAAAGAGAAGGGTCTGGGGGTAGGATTCTAGATGAAATGATTGAGAATTCCTACATATCCCATGCAGATGGGAATCAAGCCACACGTTGTTCTAGAGGATCTGTTTAACATGTTTCCATATTAAATATAGTTTAACGTCATGCAGGATGAAGTAGTTTTAGGTCATGTGGCACCAGAAAGTTCAGGGTCTTGCCGGACCCAATAGTTTAGGGTCAATCAGGACCATCATGCAATTTAAGGTCATGCGAGACCGACCAGTTTATGGTCGTGCAGGACCGGTATGCTCTGGAAAAGTATTTCTTGATAAACATTGCATTGCTGGGAGGGGTGATTCTCTCACCATCCATGTTCACTAGGGTGTATGCTCGATTGGGCTAAATCCTATGAATTATGTAAGGTCCTTCCCATTTGGGCTCCATCTTGGGTGGTTTCCTACCATGGATCTTTGGTGTTCGGAGGTCCAATACCAAGTCTCCTTGTAGGAAAAAGCGGAGGCACAACGTCTTGTTGAAGGATCTAGCTATCTTATTCTGATGCCTTTCTCGATTGTGCAGTGCGTGAAGCCTACTCTCATCAAGTGCTTCAAATTCTACCTAAATAATTTTAGTTACCTTATCAGGTGCCTACTAGTCATAGACCATTCTGTGAAATGAAGGAAACAGAATCCCGATGGGTATGGAAACATCTAATTTGTACACTAGGGAATATAGAGTCACCTTGGTGGAATTACGAGTCATCACCCAATTAGCCCAGAGGGCATTGGGGATCTTATCTGGCCAACTCCTCTTGTTCTGACCAACCATTTTCTGCAAGATGTTGGAGATGGTCTTGTTGAATGCCTCGGTCTTTCCATTTTCTTGCGTGTAATAGATGAAGGTATTGTTCAAATGGATGTTGTACTTGGATTACAATTTCTTTAGCTCTGCTACTCGGATGTTGGTGTCGTTATTAGAGAGGAAAATGTGAGGGACTCCAAATTAGTAGATGATGTTGGATCTCATGAAATCAATGATAGAACTAGCTTTGACCTCCTTGAGTGGAACTGCTTCTTCCCACGTAGAAAAGAAATTCGTAGCGGTCAGGATGAATCTGCACTGGTGAGTGGTCGCCAGTGGATATAGTCCCATGACATTGAGTCCCCACAGCAGAAATGGACAAGAATACTTGGTGGAGTGGATTGGTTCTGGTGGTCGATTCATGATGTTAGCATGAATTTGGAACATAAGGAATCTCTTGGAGAACTCAATGCAATCATGGATCATGGAGGGCCAAAAGTACCCCCAATATTTAGATCTAGTGAGACAGCTTCAGCCTAGTCTTGTGGGCGCCATAGGAACCAGCGTACACCTCTTTCATGACCTAAGAAACCACAACTCCTTGGATGAAATGGAGGAGAACACCATCGAACCTGCACATATAGAAAATCTGCTAAAGACTGGGACCACTCTGGAGGGTAAACTGTAGCGCGTGGTGTCATATTCGCTCGCACTCGTCCCGATCAGCCAGGAGGAAACCATTTTGGAGATACTCAAAAAAGGGGGCGCTCTAGTTGGGGGACACTTCAACCACTACATCTGAGAAACCCGGGGGTCCTTATGTGGAGTCTCCGGTTGTTAGATGGCTTATCCACATGCCGTCATCATCTTCTAGTGTGATAGGAGAAATGAATCTCTTATGTGCCACATGTATAATAAGATCATCCTTCTCTAGTTTTGTAAGCAACGTAGATAGGCCATCCAGGGCATCAGCTCGACCGTTCTGAGATCGAGGGACATGAGTAACATCTGGATGAGATGGAAACTGGGCCATTAGATGGAGGGTGCGCTCCAACAATGGTATGAGATCTGGATTTCTGACGATATAGTCATCATTTATCTACTTTATGACTAGTTCGGAATCCCCATTCACATGAAAATGTGGCACATCAATCTTGTGGGCTAGCTCGAGTCCAGTGAAAAGAGCCTGATACTCTCCCTCATTATTGGTACAACCCTTTGAAAATAGGAATGTGTACGACCTGATAGCTTGTGTCGGGGTAATAAAGACAACACCCATGCCTACTCTGTTGATTCTGGGATCATTGAGCCTCCTGCAGGTGGGGCTTCGGGAAGCGCCATCAAAGTGAATCTACCAACACAGGATGGCATGATCTACTGAGTGGTTTTCCTCATTGAGAAAATCCAGGTCCAGAGGCTAGTCAGCAGGAGCAGGATGGGCAGCAAGGAAGACTGCCAATGCTTGTTCCTTGATAGATTTCTAAGGGACAAACCTGATATCGAACTACTGAGGAATCACTACCCACCGTGCTAGATGGCCACTCAACATGGGGTGGTCTAGGATGTACTTTACCAGGTCTACCAAATACACCAGCTGTACCTCACGGTGTTTCAAGTAATGTCATATTTTCTGCATAGAAAATATGAGTGTGAGGTAGCTATTTTCGATGGGGGGGTATCTGGTCTTTGTATACATGAGCATAAGACTATGGTAGTGCAGGCTGTTTTCTGTCCCCTCATTGTTCTTCTGGGTGAGAAGGGAACCGAGATATCATTCCAGGGAAGTCATGTATAGGATGAATGTCTTTTCGGAGATGGTTGGCATCAGGACCGGAGGTTGGATTAGGTACTTCTTGATTTCCTCAAACACAGTCTAGCACTCTTCATCACATTCATAGGCGGACCCTTTCTTCATGAGCTAAGAAAAGGGCTTACACATGCTGGAAAAATTTGCATTGAATCAGTGTTTGTAGGCTAAGTGTCATTGGAATCCTTGAATCTCCCTAATATTGCTTCGGGGAGGCATTTGGATAACGTTCTTGATCTTCTCTGGGTCGATCTCGATGCCCTGGTACATGACAACAAATCCAATGAATTTTCCAGAGGTGACCCCGAAGGCACATTTTAGTGGGTTCATCTTCAGGTGGTAGGAACAGAGGAAGCCGAACACTTTCTCATGGTCCTTGATATTGTCATGGGGCTGGTGAGATTTGACCACCAGATCGTCCATGTAGCTTTCCACCAATGCCCTGATGATTGGATTGATATGTGATGCATGGCCTGCTGATAGGTGGAACCTACAATTTTTAGGCCAAAGGGAATGACCGAGTAACAAAACATACCTCATAGCGCCCTAAAGGCTGTGGACACTTCATCCTTGAGGGCCATCCAGATCTGATTGTATCCAGAATACCTGTCCATGAAGGAAAGGGCTTGGAACCCACCCGTATCAACGATCAACAATTCTGTCACTGGAAGGGGAAAACCATCCTTCATACAGTGACGGTTGAGATCCCAGAAGTCGATACAGACTATGATATGTCCATTCTTCTTCCTGAATAGCACAATTTTAATAGTCTATGGGGGGTAATGGACCACCTTGATGTAGTTGGCTCAGATGGGCTTTTCAACTTCTACAACAACCATGGCACCGTTGGAATGGTGAATCTTTCTAGGAGGCTACTTGAACCAGCGATGATTTTCCAGAAGACTGAGGCGGTGGATGACTACCTAAGGATCTAGTCATCGCATGTCATCTAAGCTCCAGGTGAATACATCACGATTCTCTTTAAGGAATCCGACATACCACTGCTTCTCCTTGAGGTACATAGTGGCACTGATCAATGTGGGTTTCAGATCTACCTCACTACCAAGGTTCACCTGTACCAATTCATCGACCGTGGTGGAGACGCTCACCTCAAATGCAGGGGGAGCGTCCTTCAAATATTCTTCTTCATTTGTGGAGGAGGGATCCCTAGTGGGAGAAGCTTCTTATGGGATGACACCCCCATGTGACCAACTGGTACCACCCTGGGTGGTGGTGGATAGCATATCTGAATGTTCACGTGCTGCCGAAACCATAACAACGAAGGATGTTGATCTGAAACCATCTGGTCTTCTTCCCAAGGGTCCACACTTGATGATATCAAATCAATAGTGATGTGTTGTCTTGATCTGGTTAATTCCATCCTAGAGAAATAGACACGTATGGGGCACTATTGTTTCCATGGTGTAGACATCCCAATACCTTACAGGTGTAGGAGGCTCTGGGATCACCTGAGCTGGATTTGTATAGAAGTAGGAGGTGATTTTCCACCGTTGCTTGGACTTGGGAATATTCTTCACCCTTGTACCAGAGGCAAAAAAACACTAACCCATGTCATGGGTCGTGGCCTCCAATCAATGGATCAGGAATCCATCCATGCCCATTGGTCAGTTGTGACCATGACAGGTTTAACCTCACTAGCCTGAATCCTTTTTTCCTTGCTCTTGTAATAGTTGGAATCTAGATAATGGGCTTCACAAGAGGCAAAAGGAGATGTGTCACCTTTGATCACACCTGATTAACCATTAAGGGAGTACTTGAGGCACTGGTGATACAATGAGGGAACTGCCGTATGCAGGCGGATCCACGGTCTTCCCATCAATGCATTGTATGTAGTGTCCTGGGAGACAACCATAATCTCGGTGCTAGAAACCAAGCCGCCGAACTGGGTTTTCCAATAGATCATTCCAACCGGGGTCTGATCTATCCTATTGTATCCTTGGATACATAAATCGGAATGAGTCTGGTAATCTTTGGATAACCATAGCTTCTGTTGTGTTCATGTCAGGATATGATTAATTCTGGAGCCGGTGTCAAGAACAAAATGACGAATCTCCATGCTGTTAAATTGGATGGTGACGTATAGAGGACGGATGTTCCCCTCTATGGGAGAGCCTTCATCTTCACCAGAGAATGAAATTATGGCCTGGAATTCAACATTGTAGATTGCTACAACATGCAAAGATTTTGCGGCTGCTACCTCTGTCTCAAATTGGAGGGGGCTTCTTAAAGCCTCAGCGAGGGCCTCACGCATATATGAAGATAGGATAATGTCCACGAGGATGGAAAGCCTTGCCGGGATGATGGAAAGGTGATTGAGAACATAATACTTCCATGTCAGGAATGAACTTCTTCTTGTAGGAGGCCGCTCTGCGTTAGTAGGCATGGCGGGCCCTACCGGCTGGGCCGACGACTGACTGGTGCTGGGCATATCCCATTGCTCACTAGTAAGATCCCCTAGATTAGATACCAAATGAGGGCCGAATGACTGAGAACGGCCTGTAGTAGGGTGAGGTTGGTCCCGACGTGGTCGGAGTGGCTCTGCCCGATCCAGCAACACAAACAGCATTAGAGGTGGGCCTGATGACACCATATGAAGATGTTGTTTGTGTTGAGCTCTGCGCTAGGCCTGCTGTCTGGTCTCAGTGGCATGCATGACCTAGCTGAAGGAGAAAACTGATATGACATGATAACCCATATGGTCATGGCTTCACTGATGTTGGCGTCAGCTGGGGATGTTGTGGGGGTTCGCCTGGCGCTCCCCATTATCAGGATTCAAATAGGGGTTTACCAAGTCCACAGTGTTAACCGAATCATACCATTGGCTATCACTAGAAGGTTCCTCCACTACTGGGCAGATTCTGGGAAGAATCCCCATCTCTAGGGGCATGAAGTCTACGAGATTTTGGGATAACGACGGCATTGGCAGGGTGCATTGCTTTCCCTTGCACCGTCAACGCTTACTCTTCTGGGAAGAGGCCGGCTGAGATGATGATGAAGAAGTGGTGGCTGTAGATTCTAAAATCTCTAGCTGATTCAGCCATTCACGAATGATACCATGGGCTTGAGAAACTGTTTTTCAGGCCATCCAGTCACCATACTTCTGCAACTCATGGTTAGAAACCTGCTGCCACTCGCCCTCGCTGTCGATGCGGCTATCTGGCCTAACGAAGAAACTGCTACTTATGCCAAGGTCAGGCCCAACCTGACTATGTTGTTATCATCCTGGTCTTGTATCCAGTCTTTGAACACATAGCACTTCTTGAGGGTGTGACCGAGGATCCGATGATAGGGGCATTATTTTGGGTGATCAGTGAGGTTCACCTCTTCTGGACTTCTGCACTCAGGCAACCGCACGATCCCTTGTTCCAAGTCACTTCTGAAATAGCCGGGGACCTGATTCTCATGGAATGAGTATGTTTAGATTCTTCTGTCTAGAAAGGGGTCCCTTGGATCCTAGACCTAGTGAGAAGATATAGGCACCTATCGAGTAGGTAGATCCTGGTTGTCCCGCCCAGGCGGTGGCGGCACATTACGCGGGGGTACCTGCCGATTCTGAGGTGGACGCTGCTGGGTGGGAGGTTGTGCCTATGGTGGCAGGCCTTTTCGAGGTTGTAGAGGTGGCCCCACTGGTAATAGTTCCAACATTCTTGGGGCCTCTATCTATGCCACCGTGGCAGGCTCAGCTCTGACAACTCTTCTTGTAGGAATTGCATGAGGCAACGATCATGCCTGGCCGTCCTGTTGCAGGGAATCTTCCATGAACTGGGCCTTATCATAGAAGTCTCGAAATCCCCCAGGTAATTCTTGGGTTATTAGTGAGAGAACCAACTTTGTCTAAACATTTCTCAGAGACATCATTAGTAATTTCTCCTGAGTCAGTGTCATGTCAAAGGAGTATGTAATCCCTTTTCACTGGGTGATAAAGTCCGCGATAAGGTCATCATGCCTTTATCTTGACTTGAAGAGGTTTGCGATGCTTGTTTTTTGCATTGTGGAGCTGAACTGGTAGAGTAATTACCTATGAAGTTCCTCCCAACTGTTTACAGATCCGACAGGAAGTTGGTTGTACCAGACGAATGCAGGCCCCTCCAATGTCTGAACAAAGCATTGGAGTTTGGCACCCTCCTATTGCGTAGGACTCCCTAACATGGTCTGACACCTTGAGTTGAAGTGGGCTAGGTGCTGCGGTGGATCCCCCATCCCGTTAATGGGAGAGAATAGGGATTCTCAAATCACAAAGGTGTCAGAATATTATCCACCCATGCCGGATATGGTTTTTCATCATGTGGGATTTCCACCTATTGTGTTTCCAACACCTCAAGGTGGTCTATGAGCGGCTCTATTGGATCATTTGGGCAGAGGTCCTTATCTTGATGGGGATCCCTAACCACCAGCATGTTGGTGGGTTCTTCAACATGATAAAAAGGCCCAACTTCCCATGGAGCGGCTGGCGGCATGGCCCTTGGGGCGGCTTGGGGAGCCTGAGCTAGGTCCCTAAGATTTCCGCGCCATTCAGGAGGGTTTGGTGAGACATACCGTGCTTTCTCTCCATGAGATCTGACCTCAACCTTGTTTGTGGGGGAAACATGATCAGGGTTTCCTGAGGGAAGCTCACGGAGGGGAAGTTGTTCCTGCCCCTGCTGTACTGTCTTTGGATTTTCGTTGTTGGGCCGTCGCTCTACATCGCGTTTAACAAGGAGTTCGTCGACCAACTTCTTCTTCTCAGGAAGTTTTCAATGAAATTTATCCTTCTTGGGGGCCTCCTCCATTTTTTGCACTGAGGTGGATGGGTCTCAGTACTTGGCATCTCCGACGTTCTCATTTCCCTTACCGTCGTTCCGCCTGAGTTCCAATTCCTCAGTGGGTGCAGGGAGACCAAGTAGGTTCTTCTTATGACAAGTAATACTTCATGATGGGTCAAATAGTGGTAGTTCACCCTCAGTGGGTAAGTCTCCATCATGAAGGTCCAAATCATCCTCCTTTTCTACTATGTCGGTCACGCTGACCCTGACCCTTTCCGGGGGAATTTCCTCGATATCACCTACCTTTTCTGGCTGCCACTAGATAGAACTGAAGAGGAAGACAACATATTGTCCCCAACCATGAATTTTCATGCGGGGGGATGCCTCCCTGATGAACTTTTAGAGTACTTGGAAACTCTGAACGCATTGTTGTTGGAAGGCCTTCTAGCGGCCTGGTGACTCGGGGCGCTAGGCCACAGGGAGCACAACCATATCCACTAGACGCCATTGTTGGATGATGTATTCATGTTGTGATTGGATCCTGGGATAATACATTCATTGGTGGTGGAGAAGCAAGTGAGTCACCCATAGGGTATGGCAGAAACATTCAACGTCCTCAGGGGTGAAGGATTCCGGTGTGCAAAAACTCTGCGCTGCCATGGACTAGAACTTCTATGGGAAGTAGTCTACTGCAAGGATGTTACAAAATATCCTTGGATCGGATTCAGAGTATGGACCATCATTACCCCACTCGTCAATTGAGGGTGGCTAAGGAACTAGAAGCAGTACTGAGGCAAACCTATGGGATGACGGGCTGTCTAGTGGAGAGTATGGTGAACGGGCTAATTGGCCACCAAACCTCGGGCTACCCTCCAAAGAGTGTAGAGACCTGGCAGCCACGTCATGATAAGACGGGATGACAGCTGAAATTCTTGGCTCAGGGGCTTGGGATACTAGTGATAGGTTGCGATGCTCCTCTCCCACCATTGGTCCCCAAAATAGTTCTTCATGGTCTCTTGTCGAGGTAGAGAGCGCTTCCAGTGATGATGATGGATATTGCACAATTGTAACTTGTGGGGTCCCTATATTTTCATCCTCTTGGATATACCAGCGGAGGGAGGTGGGAATTCAACAGACTTCACAATCCAGCAGTATTAGGCTGATGCGCCTTATTCCTGCCCCATCCCATGATGCGGATGAGAGAGGGGATGGTTCATGTGCAGAGTCATACTCTGCTTCAGAGTCTGAGAAGCCGACCGGTTTAATCTCCGTCTGGAACTTCCCAACATTATTCTTTCAGCAGTGAAGACCTGCCTTCCTGCCCCTGGGTGGCTCCTTGGGACATGACTAATTTCTTACAAGAGGTCCTTGGGTTGTGCTAGTTCTGGGGTGGAGAGGGCTTCCACCTGAAAAAACCAGGGTGTGAGGAGCACCAAGACATATGTTAAAGGGGAAATGGGGAGGACCTCAATGGATAGAACTATAGTGGGAAATACCTCCACAAAAATAGGCATGATCTTGGGGAGGACCTCCATGTTTGTTTCCCCTATGGACCACAGTACGAGGAGGCTCCTCATGTCTGTCTAACTAAACATGGGTATGACCTCTGTGTTGGGTGCTAGTGAGGCGAGGCTGGCCTTCACCCCTCTAGTTTCCGAGATGAGGAGGACCATCAACAGCAGCTAAGAGGTCACATGGAGGATCCCCGCATTGAAGAGAGACTGGATGGGTAATGTCCCTACCCCGGCAGTCGGGGGAAGGATGAATGATTCCATACCCAGGGTAATGGGAATGGGAGACCCTTCTGTACTGAGTATCACCACTGCGGAGAAGGCCCTCATTGGCATTGAGGGTGGCACGGGTCAGACCTCCATGCTGAGTCTCGAAGAGGGGAAGGACCATGCTTTCCATGGTAGTAGTACGAGGAGGACCTCCGTACTAGGTGGCATCACCGTGGGTTAGCCTTTAGTGGACACTACTTGTACCAGCGACCAAGAGAGTCGACAAAACCTACCCATGGGTGGGTTAGGACCTCGATCCTGGTCGAGCATAGAGGTGCCCCTACTCAGTGTATGCAGGGAACTGATGGTATGTGTCAGTGGTGGCTTGGGCCACTGTAGTCGTCGACGTTGACGCCCCTTTTTGGGCATCCTCTTCAGCTCGTGCCCGACACTAGCATCGGGTAAGAAGAACTGGAGCTGGTGGTGCGGGTAGGTAGCTTATGTGCTCCTCATTCAGCAAGACTAGGTGGCGGTGCTGACACGGCCAGGTAGGAATCCTCACTAGGATCCCCTGGACTAAAACACTGACCAGTCTGGGCCGGACATCACCAACCTCATCAGCGTAAGGTAGGGAGACATCAACTCGTTCAGGGAGAGGCCCCCAAAATGTTTATATATCGGCATGGGGAGCAATGGATCCATGTATTGCCCTCGGGGGTGGCGTTGGTGACGAGGCACAGATGCCTCAAGATCCAGGAGGTCTATATCCCCCATAGGTATGATACCCTCATCCTCATAACGGCGTACGAGGTCATTAATTACCCTACATTGGATAACTTCAAATGGGGAGAGGGGGTGTGTTTTCCCAGTAGTGATGGCCATTGAGACCATCGTGGAAGAGGTAGAAACACACCAGATTTATGCGTTGGTGTTTCCCCTGTGCCTGCGTCTATGGGCAGGTGGTGATCACATTCCTTATGCAGCAACTTGATTACTGAGAAGCAAGGGGATTAACCCTTAAGTGCAAAAAAAAAAGGAATTGATGACCAATTCCCCAGTTACATTCCGTCTTCCATGACCAGTAAGAGGGATCCACGCTAACAACATCATTGAATGGTACCTCTAACGTTGTACTGCCCCAACTTCTGGTAAGTATCACGACATGCCAGCTATTTTCTTAGTGGGACCAGACGCCTAATAACTGGATCCAGTGACATGCTACTCCATATATGCCTCGAACACTACTAATCCCCATATTAAGGAGAAGAACTTCACATTAGGTTCACCATTTCTATTTCCGACAATTTCTCTAGGGCGCGTGCGTTCATCTCATTTAGGGGATGAGAGGCACAATTTCCACCCCCAAAATCCCTCTTTCCAAATGTAGGCGACATCCGTAGCTGGTTTAGGGACGTCTACTTATTGATCGAAATGGGATGATGGGATGTCATTTCTTTCTTTTGTGGATTCTTCCTCAGAACTCGTCATCTAGGCCGGGTCTCCCTTATAGACATAAGATGTTGTTCATGAAACTCTTCATGGCGTTATATCTTCATGTTTACCAATTGATTACACTTCTTTTGTCAAGAAGTTCTGAAGGGTTTGGTCAGGTAAGAAACCTTCAGTCCGGGGAATAGTCACTATGGCATCACTGGAAAGTCTGGCCGCTGGAACACTAGTGTATATGGGATTCTTTCCCTTACCATAGGGCTTCTCGAGGGAAAGGAAGCCTGAGGTTCCCCATGTAGAATGCGGGGAAATATATTCCCTAGGCATGTATCTGAGGTTTTCCTCAGCTTCCAATGTTTAACATGAGGTATGCCACAAGTTTAACATCCAACGAAGATAAATTGGACTGATCAGAACACTGACAAGAGTGGATCAGATTGCTGCATCCTTTTGAGGGAACCCTGATGTCTTGGCTAACATGTGGTTGGATTCCCGAATGCTGTTAAATGGAATAGAGAATGGGGTGGCATGATCCGACTGGGATGTGGCCTCCTGAGTGTGAATCAGTATGGATGATGTACCAATTGAATGAAGTGGGTGGTTAATGGGATGTAACTGTCATGAGGATGATGATTGTTTTGGGCTTGAGCCTCAAATAGTCTTCCTAAGTATCCCTATGGGAGTTAATCAAAGTACACGTAGTTCATCTGATGAAGACTTACTGCCGATTGAGGCTTCCAAAGGCTTACTACTAGATGGGGTCTCAACGGATTACCATTGTCTAGGGTCACAATTGCTTACTGCTTAATAAGTATGTCAATGTCATACCACTTAATAGGTTCACAATGGCTTACCGCTGATTGAGGTCCCAATGGATTACCACTGGATGGGGGTGAACCGACGTGAATATAGTCGGGACGACTGGTGGATTATGGGCTTGAACCAATGGGAGGCCTCCAACTTACTCTTCCATCACGAGGATCAATGGAAACATAGTTTATAATGGGGGAATGGTTCACCGACATGAAAATGGTCAGGTCCAATGGTTGTTGGTTCTTGAACCTCATGGAGGCTTTCTACGTACCTTACCTTGGAAAAGATCAAAGTCAACATAGTTCAGATATGGGGTAGGGGTCAGTGAACCGATGTGAATAAGGAGATGGGCTCCAGAAGGATGATGGGCTTAAATATCAGGTTTGCATCCTACGTACCTTTCCTTGGAAATTACCAAAGTCCTCGTAGTTCATGAATGGGGAATTTTGGGGTTACGCTTGGAGGCGGTCCAAGGTGTTGGTGAAGTGACGTGCATGGGGTTGGAACCAATGGGTTTTGTGATTGAACCTCATGGAGGCTTCTTATGTACCATGCCTTGGAAAAGATCAAAGACATCATATTTCATGTTGGCATTTGGGGCTTACGCTCCAAGGCATCCCAAAGTGTTGGTGAACTGATGTGAATATGGTCGGAATGACTTGGGTGGTGGGCTTGAACCTCAGGGAGGCTTCCTACATACCTTTACCTGGTAAGGATAAATGACCTCATAGTTCATGGTTGGTGTTGGGATTACATTATAGGCTACCCCAGTAGGATTTCATGGTCGATGCTCACTCTAATACCATGTCATTCATGATTGGTGTGAGAAACAAGAGGCAGTAGAGACCCGAAGATCACGGCGAGAAAGGTGCGTCCTAGGAAAGTGGAGTGGGGATTACACTTAGTTAGCATCATAAAGAGGAAACATGGGGATATGCATGGATATTAGCCTGTAGGGGATGGTACATAATCCATGATGGAGGCCCAGATGCGAAAAAGCGCAGCGGGAGAGGGATTTGGGACCAACGAAATGAGGAGCACCGTTCCCCATCACGCCCTTTGCTGGCCCTGGTCTCTGGAAAAGAAAGAAGGAGTAGTTGTGCAACCTTCTACAAGAAAGGCTAGGGGCATACACCAAAATGACTACCCTTTCCCCTTAGACAAACACCACTATGATATTGAGGATATCATCCCCTGTAAGGGCTAGGGGGCTTGGAGAATTTACAAGGTGGGGGAACCCTGTGTGTGAGGCACAGGGTGAAGTCATAGATTAAAGTCATGTGCTGAGGATTATGGTAATTGGAAGTTTAATGTCCTACAGCTCGGACGATGCGGGTTCACTCTGCATCCATAGCATTTACATAACTGGTACCATCTTCACCTTGGTGAAGAGAAGGGATAGGAAATGCCCGGAAAAATGGGGTTTTTGGAGGGAACCATCGAGGGTTCCACATTAGTGTGGTTATGTGAAGAAGAAATTTCCATTAACGTGACTATGTGAAGAAGCATGAGGAGAAGCAATGAAATGGGAATTATCGTCCAAGGGACTTTGAATTCACATCGTGAAAACCTAGAGGGTCACACAAAAAAAGGAATTGCAAAGCAGAGGGGTTCATAGGTTTGGGCCATGTGAAGCTCAGGTGCTCTACGTCATCGAAGTCACTTGCGAATGGGTGTGATTCGCAGAGTTGAGTGTTCCAAGATAAGCATTAGGAAGAAGTGCATACAAGAGGTGCTCCGTGTAGTAGAAAGGCATTCACGCAACACTGCTTTGTAGAGAAACGATGCCTCGTGAAGCAAGGTATCATGAAGGAATGTGCTTCGCGAAGTACAGTGACCCTACCTTAGCATGTGGATCATGTGTACATGAAGGGTGTTTCGCGAAGCATAAACACTCCACGACGACCCGATCCCCTTGAGGATCCCATTCCTTTGCGGAGGCCCTTAGGCTCTACGAAAGGCATCCCTCTTGATAGAGTGGATCAAAAAAGGGAAAGGGGAGGCACTTGGAAGAGCATAAGTACCTCCCACACCACATGGTTTGCGGAGTAGAAGGGTGTTTCAGGATTAGGAAGATAGGAAGTTAAAAGGTCGAATTTTCTATCCCTAGGACTTGGGGGAGGCCTATATTTATAGGGGAGAGGCGATGCGAAGCAGTGCTCGCTTGGTGCGAAGATAGATTTTTCGTTGCTCTGCGGCGGGTCACGAACGTCAAATGTGTTCGCAGAGAATCCCACCTCTTATCTCCGTGGTGGGTCGTGAACGTCAAATTCATTCACGGAGCAATCCTAATTCTTGCACTGTAGTGGGTTGTGAATTTAAAATGTGCTCATGGATCATCCCACCTTATTGATCCACGACGGTTCCCGAACGACAAAGGGGACTCTATGGAGGGGCTTCATGAGGAATCCATTGGGTTTGTGTCTTCATCTCCTCCCCATATTTTGGATTCAACACACTCCCACCTCGACTAGACTGGATCCATGATGTTTTGAAAATCTCTCAACTCCATCGGTATCATTATGATGACATCTATGTCCTTGAATGGAGGGGATTTATATATCAAGGATGACGTAAACTTCTTGTAGTATACAGACGAGATAAAATATCATTGAGAGAAGTTTTTATGAGTATATAACATTCCCTTGGTTTATTTGTTATTGAGGAATGGTGTCCTACAAGAGTGTATATGGGGGCATGAGACCAAAATCTGAGGCCAGTACCCAGAGTGGTTTTTAGTTTTCCCTACTCTGGTTTCCTTGTGATGTGATGTTTAGACAATGTTGGTTAATGATATATATTTATTTTACTCTGGATGTGATTTTTTTTCGTTATGATTGATAATATTATGATAGGATAAAAAGGGATTACCTGATTCACAATCAAGACACATTTTACTGGGTTGCGATTAAACCCATTCAGGTGAGTCAGTTCTTTCCATAGTAGACAGTATCATGAAAAGTAGGATGTAATTCACTTATTACATTGTATTGGAAGGTATGGTTTTCTAGATGTTATGATATTTTGGGTTATCAGGTTTTATTTGTGGCGGGGTTTAATGTGGAACAATATCCTTAAGAGGAATCCTGCGGTAAGTTTGTCTAGACCGTTCTTCTATAATCATGTTTTTTGGTTTTTAATTATAGAGGGGAAAAATAATTCAAGAGGTATATTATGTGATGGACTAGAGATTGTAGATTTTTTCATTCCAAAATAATAAAAATTTATCATGTTTGGGGGTAGTCCAAGGTGTTTTTAGGACATGATAGTCATTACAATAGATTGTTGTTCCCTCAATTTTATAAATTTCCATTTTTAGTTGTGATTTATTCATGTAGTGTTTTATTATGGTGAATTTTCATTCTACAGGTCTATCATTCTATAGTGGGGAGTCATTTCGAGTATAATTTTATTCTGATGGAGTCTAATTCCAACGACATGTCCTTTTGGAGGCATGTCGTTCTGGTGGCATGTTGTTTTGGCGTCATGCCTTTATGGAGGCATGTCTTTCTAGTGGCGTGTCCCTCTGTTGGCATGACTTTCTAGCGGTGTGACCTTCTACTAGTGTGTCATTCTGGTGACTAGTCATTCTTCCGGTATGTGATTGTTGTGACATTTTTTTCAAGAGATATGTGATTCTGGCTGCATGTCCTTCAGGAGATGTATCATTATGAAGGCTTGTTGTTCTAGATGAATATCATTCTGGTGGTATGTCACTCTTGTGGGGTTTCATTTATGGAGATGTTTCATTATGGTGGTGTTTTCTTCTAGTGGTGTGTCATTCTAGTGGTGTGTCATTTTTAACAGTTTTCCAATTTTCCATTATTTTCAAGTTTAACGAAAAATTTAAAAAATTTCATCTTAACATCGTTTATGAATAAAAGTGGGTTTAAATACCTTAATTAATTGGTTTAAATTCATTTCAAAAGAGGTTAATCATATTCATAGTTTCTAAAATGTCCTCAGAAATTAAAAATTTTCAAAACACGTGGTTTTAATGAGATCTTCAATTAATTGACAACTACACCGTCTCAAATCCAGTTAGTTTCAAATCTAATACTTATATTTCCAAGACATTCCCTTCATTCATTCTTTCATATTTCTCTTGATATGGGAGGCTCCAAATCCTTCTTCCTTGGTGTCATAGAATGTTCTGATGTAGCTAGTTACATCTCTCACAACACAAGAGGTAGTTTCCTCTTATACACACACCCTTTATTTTTTTCCATCTTGTTGGTGAAAGGTTTCTTCCTTTGAGGTAGGGTTTTAATTTATTTAATTTCATGTGTACCATGAAATAGGGCTTATTATTCATATCACTTATGAATATGGTTTCAACCACAATAATAAAGATAAAAATTCAATTTATATTAAATTTAAGTTCTATGGAACATGATGTACAACCTTACATCTTTTTATTGATTCTTTTTTTATATAATGATTGTAGTGGTGAAATTCTATGAAGATGATTGTGGGGTTTTTTGGATTCATTCAAAAATAGTTTCATTTATTTTGAAAAATTTTATTTTATGATTGCTTGGTAAAATAAAAAATTATTGGATAATTATGTATATTCATTAATGAATTAAATTCCCATGGATCTAATAGTTGTTGTGATAAAACCCTTAATTAATATAGTGAAATTTAAAAATATATCATTTTTGAAATCTGAATTTTTTTTGTTTTCGTATAGGAAATGTGCATGGGGTAAGTGGGTATGATATGGTTGAGTAGTTGGGTTGTGATTAAAGGTGGTGGTGGATGTGGTTGTTGGGCTATCTCAACATCCATCTTACTATGTGTTTTGTTTTTTGTGAGAATGTGTTTAGGATAGTGATAAAAACGATATTTGAATATTAATATGTACAATTTTTAGTGTAAGGTGTTGGTAATGGAGAATATGGAAAAAAATTAATATGAATTAAAAGACAAAATATGAACATTGTCGTGATTTCAAATTTTCTGGGATTGTTCATTCTAGTATTGGGAGTGGATGTGGGGGACCTTGTGAGTTAGTTTTCTATCTTCTTGTAAACCCATATTTGGTGGTTGTGTGGATTCATATATATGTATGGGGATGTTATATTTTATTTTTGATTTGTATACACACCCCACCCACGTGAAGCACTATGTGTTGAAACCCATATGTCTCATGCGTGGGTGTCTTTCCTAACATCATAGTGGGATGAGGGAGGGATGGCCACCTTCTTTTCCCTTCTCCCACATCCATGAAATAGTGACCTCCATTTCATTGGGTGAGTTGTGATGTGTGGTCTGAGGTTTCTTCTGGATGAGTTGGGATGTGCAGTACCTTGTGTATTTGGGATGATATGTGTAGTAATGGTACAAATGTGTATGGGATGGATGTGATGTGTTGTGATGATCTATGTCTGTACAAGAGAGATTTTATATGAGGTGGGGACTAGCTGTGTGTAGGCAGTATATGATGCAATATATTTAGAAGATGTGGGAGTTCTATGACATTTTCAATTAGGGTGTAATGGTGGATAATCAGTGGAAAAGTTGTGTGGGGTACCTGAAGGTCGATGTACTTTATATTATATTATGTTACATGGATATGTCATTTGGTTAGCGAGCCTTGGTAAGGTTGGTGGTTACAGTTGGTCTAAATGATATGTGTTGTTTCATTCTATTATTCTCTCATGAGTGAATTTTTATTCTCCTTCCACTTGTGCATTAGAGACTTTGGATTTTCTAATGAGTATTCATATATTATCACCCTATGTATATAAAAATATATTTGGGATTCTTGGAGGACATTGAAGACCGTTCCATACATTACTAGTCATACCCTTGGACAATTTTTGTGTTTCTACTCAAGTTTTATTTTGAGTATTTTACATTAGAGACTTTTACT
Source organism: Viscum album (assembly GCA_963277665.1). Taxonomy (NCBI): domain Eukaryota; kingdom Viridiplantae; phylum Streptophyta; class Magnoliopsida; order Santalales; family Viscaceae; genus Viscum; species Viscum album. The sequence goes on along the minus strand of OY728125.1, from coordinate 642,035,383 downwards.
AGTATCATTTTAATTTACACATATATTTTAGGATGGTTTTTGGGTTTTCTTATATATATATATATCATTGAGTTTATTATGGTTGATATATCATATATCTTGATCATGTTTTCATATATTGTTAAATGACTCTGATATTGAGATATATTTAAACCCTCTGTATTAGTCGCCAACATGAGCCCTACAAGATGTGGGACGTGGGGGGAATTATCTCTCTCCCCCATTATAGTGTATTCGGAGGGAGGGGTTTGTGACTATTTATTGTTTTTTGATAGAATATAATTCTTTTCTTATTTCATGAAATAACTTCAATATACCCTGTAACACCCCAGGATTTCATAGTACGTTATTTCTTTAATGTAACTCAATAGATTTTTCCACATGCAACAACGAGTTCGAGTGCACCACAACATACCAAATTAGATGTTCAAAAAGATTTTATGAATAGTATTAACTGAATTTTTTATTTTATATAATCCATATAATTTTAACATCCACATTATGTGTTTCTTAGACATATCATAGAGTCAATTTCAATTTTTTAGTTAAAATATATATTTTTCAAAAAATATAGTTTTCCACCTTTTAATGGAGAACCCATTTTAAATCCAATATATGAAAAATTAATATATTAAATTTTATGAAATTAAATTCTTATTTATAATTGGGACATAAAAACTTAGTTTGGATAGATTTTTGGTACTTTTATGATAAAATTCATATTTGGAAGAAAAGAAAAAAATACTAAATTTTAATTGAATTTTTTTATAACCAAAATTATTTTTAGTATTGTATTTTAAATTTTAGTGATTTAAAAGTATAATTATATTATATTTTTTCAATTGAATCCTATTTGTTTTCATTGGATGTAATTACATTACTTAATTGTACATAAACACATGATAATCTTTTGATAGTTTTTACTTCTTAAGAACCCACTTTTTGGTTTTGAGCCAAGAAATTAATTCTAAATTAAATAATGAAAATTATGTGATTTGAATTTGGAAAAATTAATTCTATATTTGGAGTTAGGAGGTCCAAATTATGTATATATGTATTTTTATTTTAAGACATTGTGAATAGTAACTTCAGTAAATATTTTATTTACCATGGTTAATGGGTAAATCTGGTATATGATGGTAAAAAATAATATTATAATAATATTAAATTATCCTAAAACCTGTCCTAACCCTATTTTCGGATACATTTCCGACCATGGGAATTATTGGGTGATTTTGGAACCCAATGGAGCAACATGTAAGTGAAAATGACACTTTATAAAAATTAATTTAAAGTTAAGGATAATGTAATATAAACATATATCTTTTAGTAAAACAATTTTAAATGGGTTTGTATTAGTAATATTTTCCACTAGAAAATTTATTTATAAAACTAAAAATATATCCGACATCATGGTATTTTATTTATTATTTTTATACATAATATTAATATATTTACTTATAACACAATGATGATAAATTATTTTCCTTATTAATGAATTAATCAAATAAATGGTATTATAAATATTAAAATAAATATAATTTAAATCTTTTGAGGCCATACACGAATTTTCAAGGTGAAAATGAAATGTTATTGTTGTTTCAATGTATTTTTTCTATGTAATCATGATGTTATGACTTTCACAAAAAGTAAATACAAAATAGTGTCAAATTTGACATAAACGAGTTTTTAAAATAAATGTTATATTATTAAATGATATAATATTCCTAAAAATATAAGGTTTGGTAAAGGTAAAAATGTAAGGTTAGATCTGAAATTAATTAAATATATTAGTTTCTCTTGGATTTTTATTGAATGTTTATTAAGCATGTAATATAAAAATACTAGAAGAAATGGTAAATTACACTATTTAACCAAGCGTTGAATTAAAAGACAAGGTTAATATGGTGACCTAAACTTGTCTAAAACCTATGGGTTGAGCATATTTTCACCCATCCTCATCATATAATTGAAATAAATCGATTTGGATCTATTAGAAACTGAAAATGATTTTATAATAAAATAACATTTCATGCTTTTCCTAGAGTGTCCCTCACCTATCTTATAAAAGGGTACTTCCCCTTCTCTCAAAGCCACATCTCCAAAGACATTTCGCTCAGCTAAACCCTAACCAAATCTCTTCCCAACTAGCATAATATCATCCTAAATTTTTTTATATGATCCGAAATACAACCTAATGATCCCTTATGTTCAAATAAAAAGGATGAACATGAAGAATATGTAATTATTTCAACACCATTTTCAAGGTTCTTTTCCACTTCAACTTCCTCTTTCTTTGTTGTTTCCATAAAAAAATAATACCTCAAGTAAATTATACATAATTGTAAGTTTTTATAAATATGTTACAACTATATTCATTATTCTATACATCCTATTATTCAACACAAAATTATTTTCATAGGTATAATAATAAGTATAATTGATTTAAATAAAAAATATAACATGTTAGTGATTATTTATATGTAATATACCATCCAATTACATAAAAATTCACCATCAGTAGAATGATATTGTCATCCGTTCTTACGTACGGCTTATCATCTCCATGATGCGATGAGATTCAATTGAACATTCACCATTCAATGATGATTATAAAAATATATATTACTAATAAGTATGTAATTTATTAAATAGTAACTCTACTCTAAATATATATGTATATATATATATATATTTAAAAATATCCCATTCTCTTACTTCTATTCAATACGGTATGAAAACAGAAATATCGTTTAGGCATACGTACGACCTACCGTCTCCAAAAACAGTGTTTTCCATTTAATATATCTATCTATTATACATATTTAAATTAAAAATATATATGATACATAAACAATGTTTTATATTCTTGAAGTAATGAAATTATGATATAAGTGATACGATCTGGAATAACAAGTTAAAACACAAACTTTAGAGAATGTGATTATTTCCCGAAATGTAATTTTCACATGGAAATTATTATTAAATAATAGAATAAAGTAACAATAGAATCAAGTATGATATAATAAATATGAATATGGTTATGTTATAATTTAATAACATACTATGGTCATTATACATGAGGTTAAATGTACCCTCGACCAAAGGAAAGTACGAGGTAAGGGTTAATTACTGAAACTCATTCTTATCTTAGATGGTTTATGTGTAAGTATTTGCTGTGAAATATTTATTATCCATTCTCATGATTTATAAAATAGTTTTCAAAAGGATTAGTTTTAGGCTATATTTTAAAAAAATGTCACATTAAATGTTTTAAATAATTATTCTTCTAAATCATTCTCATTAATGTCCATGTTTTCAAAATGGGTTTAAAGATTTATTTATATGGACATGAATGTTTTAAAATATTAATTTATTTCAAAATATTTAATATGGTATGGGAAAGTTTGATTTAAAAATATCTTTTAAATGTATTCCTTTATAAATTGGGTGAATTTAGAATGATTTCATGAAAATGGGTATTTCTCTCAATGAGTGTTACTGATCATTTTCAACTATGTCAACTTCCTTTATTGGATATTATTCTTGATTGAGTTTGATTTATTATAATATAATCCTACATATTATATTGAATGATTTATGATAAGTTTTAAGGAGGATGTGATATGTTTATACCATTCATGGTTTATGGATAAAGTATTTACATTTTTTATGTTAGTTTTAATACAAGTTTTTATGTTATGTTTCACAATTTTCATTTGAGGAATGCATTGGACTAAGTAAGTAACGGGTGGGGCCCACTATAGACCCTCAATGCATCAGTAGGTCTCCTGAGACAAATTAATGACTTAGAATATGGCCTTGACAGCATTTTTATGTGTATTCTTGAGAATTGGCCTTGACTATGTGGTTATGATGTCCAGCATTATGAATTCCCTCATTATGAAATTAGTGATTACATATGACTAGTCAACTAGTTTATTATCAATGTGGATGTTCATATGGTATTTTTTGATTTATTTTTTTATATTATGTTCATGTTTATGTTTAGAAAGGCTTTTGTATTTATTACAGATCATTACATAATATTTTATAGCTTCCGCTGAATTATTTACCATTACTAAGAATCTAAGCTCACCCCTTTCTTATGTTTTGTTTTCCAATGATTCCCAGAAGTGTGTTATGAATGATATGAATGGTTAATCTAGGGTAATAATGGAGTTATAAAAGGATTATTTATGGTTTGTTTTATGATATTGTGTGTAATGCAACATTCAGGTAGGTAATTGATTTTCCAAGACTTCTAAAATGACCTTCCTTCAAGTCATGATTCCTTGTAATCATGCAAATGTATTAAAATAATGTGCCTGCTATGGGTTTATGGGGTCAGAACATTACAATTGGTATAAGAGAAATTTTAGCAATAACATTAGAAACTATATTTACATACACTCTGATTAGGAAACATTACTCTAAGATAGACATTGACAATTACTATAGAATAATTTTCTAGAATTTTGGTAATGTATATATTTTATTATTTTTCAAAACAATACATCCTTGTATGGATACTACTTGTGGATGTGGTTCGAGCACATATATACCCTTGAGTGATAACTCTGAAAATGAGTTTTAGGCTTCACTCAGGGTATCCAACTACAAGACTATGAGCCTTACTGTGCTCCTGGTTTGACACTCCTAGGGGATATTCTTAGGATAATTCACATTTCCATTACAAAACATTATGACAGGTTTATGAGTAAATATGTCGGAATAGAAACCAATATTACGATTAAGATATAATATGTGTTTAAATATTCATCTAATTTTGAGAATTTATATATTATTTGAATTATACATTATGATATTGCCTAACCTAGTGTATGTACTCATTTAGAAATAGATCCCAGTATAAGGAATGTGAACTCCAACAATACGCATGATCCAAAGTGTAAGAATGATCATATCGTTTATGGTAATAAACCAAAATTTATAAGGGAAATAGTCTCCCATTTATTGACATCATATAAAGAAATAGTATTATGTGTTAATAATATAATTAAATAATTCTATTAGTACTATGGATTTGAAGGGAAGAATGAAAAGAAGATGATTTAAAAAAAGCTGGATAAATGGATGAAGGGAAATAAGGATTTTCCCACATGTGATAATTATGGAAAGAGTCACCTTGGAAAATGATTTAATGGAATTGGAGTATGTTATCTGTATGGAGAAAAAGGACACCACGTTTTGGATTTCAATGTCAAGAAAAAGGATTCAAATGTACAATGCTCTATCTACAAAGAGATTTGACACAATGCGAATCAATGTCCAAATTATCAGAGTATGCCCCAAAGGATTCTATTGGATAATAATCATTTTATGGTAATACCCAAGATAGAGGGGAATGATAAGTGTTCTTTTGTTGTTGTTAAATAATTGTGTCATTTAAGTGATATATCAATGATGTTTTGGTTATATGTATTATATAAATAAATAAGGATTGTACTGTATTACTATTTAATTGATGATTTGATATTATATGGTTCTAAGAAAAGTGAATCAACATCAAGTGAAACTTTTTGGAATATATATGGTTAAGAGAAATAAAAAACATATCATAGTCATGAGGCTGTGGTAATTACTTTTTGGAATAAGAGATAATTGAGTTGGATAAAGTATATTGGATACTATTGAATACATTGGAACTAATTAATGGTTTGTTTATTCCATTAATGTTGGATATTACAACATATTTGGATTTAAGGAGTATAACTGTTATTCATTAAGGAATAATGGACCATGAAAGTATTAAAAAAGATATATTTTAATTAAGGGTGTTACCATGTTGTAAAAGAAAAATTATGAAGTTATTCACATGTTATTACGTGGAAAAAGATATCTTCAATATGTTTACATTTCTTATAGATTTTGAACTGTGACTTTAGAAAGAAGTATTTTGGATAAGTATAAAGGATAGAATGAATTATGTCAGACATTGGATACTATTGTTTAAGGTTTAATAATTTCTTATGATTATGTTTGTATTGTTATAAAAAGGAAAACCTAGAGGTCGGGCGACAACCTGCTGCGTCCAGTAAGGCTGTGAGACTTAACTCGCAACTGAAGGGTGACAAAGGAGCATCCCCAACCACTGGAATATATGAGGTCCGGGTATATATAATATATTTTTTAAATACTCTAATAGATAAATTATAATTCAATTTTTTTGAACCCTATACGATATCGATATATAGACTTCTATAATCTTCTGGATTGAAAGATGAGGTTGTGGTATAAATTAGTTACTGGATGGAACTCTACTTCTCAGCTATTTTTTCATATTATATGAAGAAATTAATTCTTATACCATAGGGAAAGGATCCTAAAACCAAAAATGTGTTGTCTTAATACCTTATGTTTTTTTGAACCTATGATATTTTAAATCATCATAGATTTATGGTTTTGAGGCCCACAATTTTACATTTATGTTCACTTGTTCGTGATTGATGACCTTAATGACTCCCTATAAATATTTTTCTTGTTAATCCAATTATGTGTCTATAATATCCATGAATTTTCTCCTATTAAAATCCCTAACATGGTGGTGACTTTTTCATTTCCCTTTCCCTCTTTTTATGACTAAATATTTGTAACCCAATTTCTAATGTGGGTTTTCCAAAAAAGAATTTTCTAATTTCAACATTTTATTTTCGATTTTTTTCAAATCGTGAGTATGAAATTTATTTAAAGAGGGGAGAATTTAACACCACATGGTTTCATAGTATGTTATCTCTTTATGTAATTAAATAGATTGTACCACACGCAACACCGAGTTTGACCGCACCCTGACTTACTGAACTAGCAATTAAAAAGGCGGTTATGAATAGTATTAACTTTATTTTGAATTTTATATACTCCAAATAATTTTAAAATACCTATTATATTTTTCTTATACATATTATAGTGACAAATTCAATTTTTAAGATAAAAGAAATATTTTTCAAAAAATGTAGTTTTTCACCTTATAATGGATAACCATATTTAAAAAATATATTTTAAAATTTTATATATTCAATTTGATGAAATTATATTCCACATTAGAATATGGACATTATAATTGTTTTCGGATAAATTTTTGGTACTTTCCTAATAACATTCATAATTTGATGAATATTGAAAAATACTAAATTTTAATTGAAAATAACTTTTTTAATCAAAATAATTAGTAGTGATAAATTATACATTTGAGTGGTCATAAAGTATAATTACATTATATTTTTACTATTTATTCCAATTTTGTTCATTGTATATAATTAAATTTTTTTTATTGTACATAAACACATGTCAATATTTTGATAGTTTTTACTTCTTAAAAACACACTTTTTGGTTTTGACAATGGGAATTGATTTTTAATTAATTTATGCAACTTCTGTGTTTTGAATTTGGAAAAATTGATTCCATATTTGGATTCTTGTGGTTCAAATTGTTTAAATAGGTAAGTTTTATTTTTTTATTTTGAATATTAATTTCAGAAAATATTTTATTTACCATGGTTGAAGGTTAAATCCTATAAATAATTGTTAAAAATAGTATTATAGTAATATAAATAATCATAAATTGTGTCCTAACCCTATTTGAAAATACATTTCCGACCAAGGGCCTACTATGGTCGATTTTGGGACCCCATGAAGCCAATTTTAAGTGAAAATGACACTTTATAAAAATTAATTTAATGTTATGGAAAATATAACATAAACATAGATCTTTTAGTAAAACAATTTTTATATGGGGTTTTATAAGTGATAGTTTCAAATATAAATAGTAATTATAAATATAAAATTATTTCCTAAATCATGGTATTAGATTTATAATTTTTAGAAATATAATAAATATATTTATTTATGACACAATAATGATGATGTAGTATTTTTCTTATTAATGGATGATTCAAATAAAAGATTTTATAAATATTAAAATAAAACAAATTAAATGTTTTGATCCCATCCAAGAATTTTCAATGTAAATATGACATGTTATGGTTTCTTAAATGTATTGTTTTTGATGTAATAAATATTTTATGACTTCTAAAAAAACAAAATACTAAATAGTGTAAAAATTGACATAAATGAGTTTTTAGAAAAAATACTATATTATTAACCATTATAATATTACTAAATATTTAGAGTTCAGCCAAAGGAAATAGATAAAGGTATATATTTCATTAATGAACCTCTCGTGGTTCTTTTTAATTTTTATAGTACGTTTATTAATCATGTAATATAAAAATACCAGACATGGTAAATGTAAAACTATTTAACTAAGCGTTAAATCTAAAAGATAAGGTTCATATTGTGACCTAAACATTCTTAAAACCTATTTGATGAGAGGTTTTAGACACATCCCCACAATAGATTATAAATAAATCCATTTATAGCTATTATAAATAGAGAATTATTTTATAATAAATTAATATTTCAAGCCTTTGCTGAAGTGCCCCTCACCTCCCTTATAAATGGGTACTTCCACTTCTCTAAAATTCAAACTTACAAAGCCATTTTACTGGGCCAAAACCTACACAAATATACTATCAACTACTATCATCTCAACCTAGAGGCATTAATTTGATCAGAAATACAATAAAAGTATCCCTTTTGTTTAAATCAAAAGGAAGAACCCGAAGAAAAGGTAATTAATTCATCACCTATTTCAGTATTCTTTTCTTTTTCCACTACATCTTTCTATAGTGTTTCCATATCAAAATAATAACTCTTCTACCTTATAAATAAGGATATGGTATTATAAATATGGTTCATCCATATTCATTATTCAATACATCTTATGAATTACAAAGTCACCATGCATGAGTACGTACAACTTACCATCTCCACGTCGTGATGTCGTTTGTTATTCAACACTTCATTATTTGTATGGGTATAATAAAGACTATAATTGATGGAAATAATAAATAAAACATTTTTAATGATTAATTATATATAATATACCATCCAATATCATATAATTTCACCATTTATATAATGATATTTTTACGATTGCGTGCGTACAACTTACCGTCTCCACGATATGTTGAGGTCTATTTCCACATTCACCATTCAATGATGATTAGAAAAATATAAATTATTAATAATTATGTAATACATGATATAATAATTCTACTATATGTATTTATATATATATATATATATTAACATTAACATATATCCCATTCTCTTACTTCCGTTTAATATGATATGAAAACGAAAACAACGTTTAACCATACGTACGACCTACTCTCTCCATAAAAAGTGTTTTCAATTTCATATATTTATCTATTATACATAAAAATATTTTAAATATATTTGATACAAAAATAATGTTTTATATTCTGCATGTAATTAAATCAGGATATAAGTTATAGGATCAATAATAACAAATTAAAACATGTATAATAATGAAAGTGATTATTACTCGAAATGTTATTTTAACATTGAAAATATTTTTAAATAAGTAGTATAAAGTCATAATTGAATCATGTATGATATTATAAATAGAAATATGGTTCTGGTATAATTGAATAAAATATTTTGAAATTATACAAGAGGTTTAACCTACACTTGACCAAAGGAATCTACCTGGTAAGGGTTAATTCCTCAATCTCATTAATATCTGAGTTTGTTTATGTGTAAGTATTTACAGGGAAATATTTATTATCCAAGTCCCCATTTCGTAAAAGGATTTTTAGAAGGATTTTTAATGTAATCTTTAACTAAAACATCGATTGAAATGTTTTAAATTTTTATTTTTCTAAATCGTTCTCATTAATGTCCATGTTTTCAAATGGTTTTAAAGATTTACATATATTTACAATAATGTTTTCAAATTGTAATTTCTTTCAACAGTTTAATAGTGGTATGGGATAATTTGAATCAAAAATATCTTTTAAATGTATTCCTTTGTAAACTGTGCGACATCGAAATGATTTATTGAAAACATATATTTCTCTCAGAGAGTTTTACTGATCATTTTCAACTATGTCAACATCCTTTACTGGATATTATTATTGAATGATGTTGATTTATTTTAATGAAATATTCCTTGTTGTGTTGAATGACTTATGATATGTTTTACTATGGATGTTCTATTTTCATACCATTAATGGTTTATAGTTAAAGTATTTACATTTATTTTTCTAGTATTATTAGGAATATTTATGTTATGTCACAAAATTTTCATTTGAGGAATGAATTGGACTTTGTAAGTGACAGGAGAGGCCCACTATAACCCCTCGATGCATCAGTAGGTCTAATGAGACATATTTGTCTCTTGGCACAAGGTCTTGACAATATTTTTAATTTCATTCTTGGAACGAGTCCTTGACATTGTGGTTATGATTTTTTAGCATTATTCATTCCCTCATTTAGAAATTAGTTATTACATGTGATTATTCGACTAGTAGAATATTCATGTGCATGTTTATATGGTAATGTATGATTTATTTTTCCCATAATATTTTCATATTTATGTTTGAAAAGGCTGTTGTTTTTCTAAACTTCATGCCTGAAAATTTTATAACTTCACTAAATTACTTACCCTTACTGAGCATCTAATCTCACACTTTTCTTATATTGTTTTCCCCAGGATTCCAAGAAGAGTATTTTGATTGATATACCGGGTTAATATAGTTGAATAATGGTCTTCTCAATGGGTTATTTATGTTGGGTTTTATGTTTTAATGTGTAATATAATGTTATTGTATATAATATATTTTCCAGGACTGATAAATTGATTGGTCCTTTGAGACACAATTCCTATTAATCATAGCAATTTATAAAATTAATTCACCAGCTCCAGGATTTTGGGGTCGGGACATTACATACCCCACAATGACCTCCCCATTTACAACTCTTCATAAACATACCCTATTTAAATTTTATAATAATAATTCAATCAAATGAAAAATAAAACTCAGTGACATCAAATTCATAGTATGGGTAGACATGGAAGATATAAACGATGATCATATAAAACAATGTTATAATAATAATGGTATGAGATCATCAATATAACATAAAAAGATCAAACCCAATTCTGTCAAATAACTTAAAACAGAATCATGGTACAAATCATGTTAGTTAATAAGACATAAGTCATCAAGTAATCAATGTGCAGAAGCAATGAGATCTTATTAACTGAATAATACATTGATTTTTTGGCATACACATATTCTTATAATGTTTTGAGCATGTATATATTGCAATAGTTTCACTGATTTTGTTAAATACATGAAATTATGTGCTCACATAAAACTTATTTAAATGGAAAATAATCACATTCATAATCCTATGGACATAATGACAAGTCTAAAAATAACCTTATGTAAATAAAACTAGGTCCACATATAACCATATGGACATGAAACGAGGTCCAAAAATCACATTATGTACATCAAACAAGGTCTTCCCATAATACAGTTAACCTAAAAGTAGGTTCAGAACTAATATAATTAATCCTCAGTTATAAATATGTAACCAATTCAATGTAGGTATATATAGGTCCCAATAATCAAATAATCTATAATCCGTGTTCCATGAGATCATAAGAAATTAATCAAGTCATAACCAATGAATAAAAATAGTGGGTTTCATAAACCTTTTATCATATCTTAACCCATGTAAAGGAAACATGTTTGATAAATATAATGCATTGAAAAGAAAACGGTTAAATAAAAAACCTGACATAATAATTATAAACCATTCAAAGAAAGGATATGGATAGTTTCATTAGTTCATATCCCTATTAATTATTTTCTAAAATTTTATGATGACAACTTAGATAAAAAATTCTGTTAAAAGATCACTTGGATCATTTCTTGAGGAAAAATCAATTTTTACTCAAAAATCAAATCGTGAAAATATAAAAAATTGAATTTTTTTAATTAAATAATTTTATGATAAGATAATATTTGAAATCTAGAAATTAATAATTAAATCCTCGATCATTTATTATATTTGGAAATATTTGTCTGGTGATATATGTTAAAAAAGGATTCTTTCACATTTTTATAAAAAAAATAAAAAATTACCTCATTTATAAAATGAGAAGAAGATTCAATTTATACATTTTTGAAAGAAAAAAATGTGTATAAATGAATTAAAATTATCATATTAAAACATTATTTGTATAATTTTTAGAAAAAAATTATTTGGAAGAAAAATTATTTTCTACTAATGAGAGAAAGAAAATTGATTTTCATGAAAAAGATATATATTTTTTAATTTTAGATCATTAGGATATAAATATGAATTGAAAAAATGTATCTTACATAATGGAGCATAGTAAAATAGTATTCAATATTTTAATGAGAGGTGGATCTGAACATTTCATCCCCATAATCATGATCACAAACAATCCTGACAAATAATGAGATTGTAACATAAAACCATTACCACACTGGTAATGTATTAATAATAAGACATGTGAAATAAAACCGATATATGGTTATTTAATAACCTATAAAATTAAATAGAATTTTCATAAAAAATATTAATCTGCATTATATACACAATAAAAAAGACACTAGTTGTAAATATGACATGTGTCTCACAAAAACAAAACTGAGACAATAATCACAAACTGCTTTGCTAAATTTTGTATCGTTACAAAAACCAAAGAATAAATTAAAATTAAAATTTATATGTTATTAAAATTAATAAATTCATTATATAAAATGTCATTTTTTATTATACTAATCAGAAAAACTAAATTAGTGATTAATATAACACGTGTCTCCCATAAATAAAATATTAACTAGAAATCCCTATCATTATGTCTCGGGTTTCATCATAAATTCTTCAACACAAATTATAATAAATATATGTTTATTTTTAATGTATTTTTAACTATAATTATATTTTTTAGGAAATTTATTATTAATATATGGCCTTTTATTACATGTTTATTATCAATTCCTTATTAAAATCATGTTTTAGGTAATAATAGTTTGCTACCGTTTATATTTTTATATAGAATTTTGATCCTTTTACATTGATCAATGTTTAATCATATCCATAATTCAAAAATTATGTAAATATACTATATTTTAATTTTATATAGATTTATATTAATCGATAAATGTTAGAGATAAAAAATGAACAATACTGTTCAGGGAGACGGTATACCATACACACATATAATGGATGTTTCAAAACTCTCAGTGGATAAAGTGAAGGAAACATAAATGTCAATTAAGAATTGAAATATATATTTCATATCATATATAAAATATATATGCGATAAATATAACCTAATTAAATTCAAGGTCAAAATAATATTAAAAATGTAAGACATCACAATGTGGAGGAGGCAGTCCACATAGACACATGAGTAACATTATTATTTTCCAACAGACTAAAATATAAAAAAGTAAATTCAGTTTATAAATATAAATTTATAATTATTTCATATCTATAATGATAGTTTTTAAAATCCATAATTATATTCATCCTTTAGAGGTTGTGATTGAAAAACAATTGCAACGCTATGTGATTCGGTAGTCCACCGTACACCCAATCGATAGTTTCATTTCACAGATGACGGATGAGGAAAGATATATAGGATATGAAGTTAAAATAATAACATATAAATGTATTTAAGAATCAATTATTATTATATTATAATGTTTAAAATAACAATGAAGGTCATAAGATAAGGTTTATAAAGAAATATCTTTGTGAAATACAATTTCGTTCAACTTGAGTAACATCCATTGGATATTTTATTAAATACCCTAGGGTTACTATTTTGGGAATCCCATAATGTATAGAAAATGAATAATGATTTTGGGTTGACATTTTTTCAATGATTGTTCATGATTAATGTATTATTACGTGTAAGGAAGTGAAGGGAGGAGTTGTTGTTTTGTAATTGGGGGGGGGGGATAAGAAATATCTAAATACCCAAAATGATTCAATAATGTGAAGTTAGTCTAAATAAATGTTCCTCTAAAATTCATTTATAATGTATTGGAAGGAAGATATGGTTTTTCTATAACTAAAAAACACATATTTTAGAAATATTATTCACTTAACATATATAATTATTCACTTTTACCAATTTATTTTTCACCATAGTAATTAGATGATCTTTATTTATAGTAGTGAGTTATCTTTGATGCCTAAAAATAAAATGGTGCATATTAGATACTTTTCAAAATATAATTATAATATTAAATAAAAATTATTAAATATAAAAAATAACATATTTCAAAATTAATTTCAACACAAGGTCATGTTACACATGAATCCCTCATTAATCCTTAATTTTGGTGATTAATTATTTTACTATTTTTACTATTAATTTTGAATTAAAAATAAATCAAATATATTAAGTAATAATTATTAATCGTATTAAAAATATTTAATCCATTTTACCAAATTCAACTAATATATGTCGCATATTTAATTCAAATTAAAACTCGCATACTTGAAAAAAATGATTTTCCAGACAAATGATATTTCAAGTATAAAAGGTTTTTATATCAATTTGATCACATAAAATTTCTTCCCATGTCAAAAATTAGAATAAGAATAGTATAAATGAAAACGTTTTACATTTAAAACAATTTAAATTATAGTGTATCTTCTTAAATTCATTAATGTAACGTCCCAGACCCGGGTGCCACGCAACGGGTGCCCCAAGCTCGGTTCGCCACGTGACCTCAAGAACATTTCCCCAAATTCCAGAGGCTGCCGACTAGCAGTGAGGGCCCAGGTCTGATAGTGGGGAAACTATTCCCTCATTTTTCAAAGTGTAGCGCAGTGGAATACCAAAATAAACATACAACGACAGCGGAAACAGTAAACATACACAACTGAAATAACTATCACAGTGGATATAACCAACAGTATACAAGTAATTATGCTACATGTTTCAAGTTCTATGAAAACATCTAGAACATGTTATACACCAATACAGTACAACAAAATACAGAGTACAATAAAACAAGCAAAACAGCTGGCAGTGGCATCGCGGGTCTAGGCTCGGTCCCATTCCCTCCTACTCCTCAGCAACATTCAAGTACCTATATTGGGACTCTTTCCCCTATCTACACCTATAGAAACGTAATCTGTTTGGGCTAAAAACGTGACCCAAACAGGGTGTGAGAAATATATCTCAGTAGGCACCCACCAAAGGCCCGTTCCCAACTGCGTGTAAGCATGCAACAATAGTGTGAAACAGAAAAATGCAAAAAAGTAACCAGTACTTCCAAGTTACTAACATAACAATTAAATTGCCATTTTATTATTCATTTAATTCATGATATACTAGAAATCACCACAGTGTACTTCTAAACAATCAATCCACGTCCTCAGACAAGAAAAACCATACCCTCAGGTAATCAGAATCCTACCCATAGGTACAACCCTCAGGTGTAATAGAAATTGCCCTAAAGCATAGGAAGTGTCTCCCTCAGGCACAGAAGTCAAGCCCTTAGTCACGAAAGGTTTCCTTCAGGTGAAATACTACATCCCTCGGGCTAAATAGTGTAGTTCCCTCAGGCTGATCACAAAAACACCCTCAGGCTAAACACAACAATTCCATCAGTCTAAACAGGTAACCGGGCCATGCCCAACAGGTAAACAAGCAGTAACAAGCAATTCCTCTCAAGGCAATTCTACAATTACTACTTTAAAGGCATTCCCTCGGGTATCGTGGCCAAACGGATAAACAGAAGAACTCACCCCTTGGGATGGTTCTGGATCCAAGAAACAATCCCAAACAGAATTTTTACAACTTTATTTAATTACCTATATAGTTCTAGGTAGTTAAATTAGCCATGGCCTCAGCCGTACGACACCCCAATACGGGTTCGTAGCTCAAAAACGCACAAAAAACGCACGATAGTTAGAAAATTAACACCAAGCCACCTACCTTATATGCCAACGAATGTTATACTCGAACGCTGACTCCAGAAACTCCCAAGAATGGCGTAGATATGACGAAGAACAAAACCCATTCAAACGTAAATAACTTATGTTATGAGAAGAATTGGTAACCAACACGCTAGGAGAAGAGAGGTATTACCCGTGTGGAACCAACGAGATCGCCTGAGGTGGAAACCGATTCCAGACGAACCCCCGACAAATCTCCAAAATTACGGCCTCCTCCTTTGGCTCCAAAATGGCTCAAACACCTCCTATGCCAAATGAGGAGGGTACTGCCTGTTTTAAGCCGAAAAAAGTACACGGCGTTTACTTATGAGTACATGGCATGTACTTATTTCATTTAGCTGTTCATTTGGTGGCACCACCACACTGTTCATCCGTCGACATGAGTACACGACATGTACTCCCAAGTACAAAGCATGTACTTTCGCCCAGTTGGCGGTGACTCTACCACCTTACTATTCGAGACTTCCGACTGACTACACGGCGTGTAAGGTACCACTACATGGCGTGTAGTTGGTTCCTACACCCCTCGTCGCCGACAAGGCTACACGCCCCGTGTACTCATCCCAACACGGCCAAAAGTACATGGCGTGTGGACAAAGTACACGACGTGTAGTTTTAAAATTTAGTATTTTCCCCATTTTCCATATTTTCTCAAAAACACTTAAGGAAAAGGAAAAAGATGAAGCCCATACCTCAAAAATAAGAACCGGGTTCTTAAAAACTTCTCCCCTTATAGCAATTAGTCCTCTAATTTCCCTTCCAAGGGTGGAGAAGATAAAGCTCAGAACATCTCTGCCCACTAAGCATGTACGTCGGCCTCCCGCTCCTAGGTCTCGTCCTACACCCAGCCATGCTTCCATAGCACTCGTACGAGAGGAAATGACTGGCCTCGGAGAAACTTCGTGCTACTGTCAATGATACAGATTGGATGCTCCTCAAAAGATGCATCATGCTACATCTCAAAGTCCTCTGACTGAAAGCTGTGAGACGGTTCTGAATGGTAGCGATGCAACTGAGACACATGGAAGACATCATGCATGTCTTGGTACCACTGTGGTAACCGCAACCAATAGGCAACCATCCTGATACTCTCCAGAATCTCGAATAGCCCCACATAACTCAGTGAAATCTTACCCTATCTTCTGAGCCTCTTGTGTCCCAGCCTCAGCGAAACACGCAAGAAAACCTGATCCCTAACCACGAACTCCAACGGTCTTTTGGGGCAATCATCATAGGATACTTGACGAGACTACGCGGTAGCCATCCGCTTCTGAATCAACTGGACCTGCTCAGATGTCTCCTGTACGAGCTGTGGCCCCAGTAAAGCTGCCTCACCTTCCTCTAACCAGAACAATGGGGATCGACATGGCCTACCATATAAATCCTCATATGGTTCCATCTCAATAGTTGCCTGAAAACTATTTTTATAGGAAAACTCGACTAAGGGTATATGTTTCTCCCAAGATCCCCCAAAGTATAGGACGTATGAGCGCAGCATGCCCTCTAGTACCTGTATCATCCAATCTGACTGGAATTCTGTCTGAGGGTGGTATGTTGTGCTCAGAAGCACCTGTGTACCCAGCACCCTCTGAAAACTCTGCCAAAAACGGGACGTAAAGTGGGAATCCCTATCTGAAATGATAGAACGAGGGATCCCATGAAGACGTAAAATCTCTCAGATGTACCACCTTCCGAGATCATCGACAGCAAAGGTCTACTTTATCAGAAAAATGTGAGCTACCTTCATGATTCTAACCACAATAACCCACACGACGTCATTGCCTCGAGGTGACCTCGGCAATCTCGTCACGAAATCCATCGCGACATCATCCCATTTCCACTCTGGAATGGGTAACTACTATAACAGCCTAGCTGGCCTCTGGTACTCTGCCTTCACCTGCTGACAGGTGGAACACCTCGTAACAAAACCAGCTATCTCTCTCTTCATACTTGACCACCAGTACTGACTCCTCAAGTCACGGTACATCTTGGTAACCCCGAGATGAACTACCCAAGATGAAGCATGAAACGTCCACATCATCTCCTCGCATATATCCCCTGGAACCCATACTCATCCATGGAAACACAAAACCTCATCATCGCCTATCGTCCAACTGGGAGGAGGGTCCTCACTTGCCACCGACTCCCGTAGAACTAGGCCTTCTAAAACCGATAGCTGCCTCATCCTCACCCTATCCAAGAGGGTAGAATTTACAGCTAACGAGGAAAGATAAGCCTGCCCCTGACTGTTGTGCGCCTCTAGATGCATCTTAGAGAACAAATCCATGAGCTCCCACTCACCACTGGCCTCTTGCACTGCCTGTATCTGAGTCTTCCTACTCAGTGCATCAGCTACTGCATTAACTTTACCAGATGTATAGGCAAGCTCAAAATCAAAGGATTTCAGGTACTCAACCCACCTTCTTTGCCTCAGATTCAGGTCGCGCTGAGTAAAGATACACATGAGACATTTGTGGTCGGTGAAAACCACCAAATTCTCTCCCAACATATAATGTCTCCAACAGTGAAACACATGCACAACTGCAGCCAAACCGAGAACACGTGTCAGGTAATTCCGCTCATGTGGCCTCAACTACCGAGACCCATATGCAACAACTCGGTTGCCCTACATCAAAACTGCTCCCAGCCCAATCCATGATGCATCACAGTAAACTGTATAGCTCTTCCCCTGCTCTGGGAGTATCAGGATCGGTGCTGATGTCATCCTTCACTTCAGGTCCTGAAAAACTGTCTCGCAAGCTTCTCACAAAATGCACTTCACACCCTTCTTAGTCAGACCTGTCAACAATGTTGCTATGTGGGAGAAGTCTTGTATGAAGCGTCTGTAGTAACCAGCCATCCCTAAGAAACTCTGTATCTCAAACACGTTCTTAGGATTCTCCTAGAAAACTACTGCTCTCACCTTCTCTGGGTCTACTATAACTCCTTCCTCTGAGATGATATGACCTAGGAAGTGAATCTGGTCCATCCAAAAGTGGCACTTAGAGAGATTAGCATATAGTCGATGCTCTCTCAGTGTACTCAATACAATATCAAGATGGGAGGAATGGTCATGTCGAGTGTGATAGTACACCAAGATGTCGTCCACGAATACTACCACAAAAGAATCAAGGTAAGGATAGATCACACGATTCATCAGAGCCATAAAAACTGCTAGCACGTTTGTCAGTCCGAACGGAATAACCATTTACTCATATAGACCATACCTAATACTAAAAGCTGTGAGAGGTATATCAGATGGTCTAACGCGCAACTAATGATATCCGGATCTCATGTCAATACTTGAGAACACTCGTGCTCCATGAATCTGATCAAACAGATCATCTATTCTCGGCAAGGGATATCGGTTCTTAATCGTCAACTTCTTCAGCTTCCGATAATCCATGCAAAGTCCGAGGGTATCGTCCGCCTTTTTCTCAAAAAGGACCATAGAACCCCAAGGAGAAGTACTGGGTCGGATAAAGCCCTTTTCTTGTAACTCCACTAACTGCCTCTTGAGCTCCTGCGACTCATGCGTGGCCATCCTAAAATGAGGAATGGACACCAGTTCTTCTTCTGGCACAAGCTCGACAGAAAAATCCACGTCACGCACTGGAGGTAGACCTGAAAAGTCGTCTGAGAAGGCATCCCTGAAACGATCAACAACCGGAGGGAAATCCGTCTAACATGCCCCCTGATCATCCAGATATAAGCTCGCTATCTGGGATGGGACTCCACCTCGCCCATGATGCTCTGGTCCAGCTCGACTCGCCTGAACAACCCATTTACCCTGGTATAGAAACTCTCTACCCTCTGGTGATGTGAAACACACCCTGCGATGATAGAAGTCTACAAAGGCTCAAAAAGGAACCAACCAGTTCATCCCGAGAATGACGTCATAACTCATCATCTCTAAGACATAGAGGTCCCAAAGGAAGTGACACCCTCCAACCTCAAGGGGGAACTCTTTGCACTGACGCACACTAGCCGTTCTAGTCCCCAATGGAGTGTCTAGCATCATGATATCAGAAGAAGAAGAAACACTGAGCCCAAGGATCTCCCCAACAGGTACAGAGATGAAACTATGCATAGTACCCGTATCAAAAAGTACTGAAGACAAGACAGAAGATACTAGAATAATACCTTTGACTATAGAAGGTCCGAGATCCTGCTCCTGCTGGGTCTGTTGCACTGCATATGCCTACCCAGTGCCGCGGCCCTGTGACACAGCCTGGCTACCGAGAGCTGTCCCGCCCTGCTGCCTCTGCGATCCTGGTGTCTGGCTACCACGGCCACGACCACCATCTCTGCTTGCACACCATGACATATTTCAGTTCCCTGACTGGTAAGAAGCCACTGGTCCTGCACCCGCACGCGGAGCCTGCACAAAACACCTCTCACTAGCCATTAGTGGAAACACCCTGCAAAAGCGTTGCAGATGACCCATCTTGCCGCAAGCTCAGCACTTCACTGGGTCTCGTGGACACTGTGGTCTCTTGTGCCCCTCTCGTACACACTAGTATCACCTGGTCGGGACACCTAAAGAAGCTGCCTGGATAGTATTGCCACGCTGAGAGAAGTTCATCGGTCACTTCCTCTTGCCAGCAGAAATCACACCAGTAACTGGTGGTGAACCGCCCTAGCCCACACCACTTGATTCCCGCAGGTTCGTCTCTGTAATCAACGCCTGGTTCACAATTGCGTGTACAGTAGGTAACCTGAAAACATTCACCAGTGCTCTGATGTCATACCGAAGACCATCCTCAAAACGTCTGGCTCTCAACGTCTCATCACCCACCCGCACGGGTGAAAAACGCTGAATCTCTGTAAAACGAGTAGAATAGTCCATCACCGACATAGCGCCCTTCTGTAGATTCATGAACTCTCGAGCTCTATCTGCCCTCAGCATCTCAGGAAAGAAGAAGTCATAAAAGACTGCCTGAAAATCATCCCACGCCATGTCTCTGTGATGCTCTGACTGGCTGGTAACATCCCACCACCTCTTGGCGTAATCACGCAGCATGTAAGTCATGAGCTTGACCCTCCGCCCTGGAGGTGTCTCCAGATGCTCGAAAATGGTCTTAATTGATCCTAGCCAAGACTCTCCAGCCTCTGGTCCACCATCAACTTAAAACATAGGTGGATGCTGCTGCCGAAAGATACGCGTCAGCACGGCCATAGATGTGGTAGCCTCCTGTGCTCCATGAAAGGTCTACATGAACCACAATAAGCCTTCGCGGAAGTGCGCCTCCGCGCCTGTGTCCCGTATAGCAGCTGGCGTCACATATAGATTTGCTGGTAGATCAACTGGTAGCCCATGGACCACCATCTCTGAAGTATAATCGTCGCCGCTCTCCTGGGGAACAACTCGCGGTCGTCTAGGCGGCATGACACTTCATGGTCAAAAGAACGCCTCAGATTCAAGATTATTAAGACTGAAAGTGAAGGAACCACAAAGATACAAGAGGAAGAATGCATGCAAAATTTGAAAAATAAGACTACACGGCGTGTACAATGACTACACGACATGTACTTGACTTCCCTTCCCCTACCTGGGTTCTTCTACACGACTAAGCCACACAGCTTCCGTCGAACAAAACTACACAGCATGTATAATATCGACACAGCGTGTATGGTGTTATTTTCCAACTACTTGTGTCGTCTGTGACACGACCGACTACTCGGCTTGACACAACACAACGTGTTACACCCGCACACGGCGTGTACACCACCCTGTTTCCCAGCCACACGGCTAACTTCACACGGTTTGTCCTTATACAAGACTACACAGTGTGTCCCATAGGTACACAGAATGTTCAGGGAGAGGCTACACCTGCCCGTGTTCTTAGCTACACGACCGAGTCCCCAGGTCACACTACACGGCATGTCAATAATTGACACAAAATGTTCTGTCAAGGAGTTCACCGACCTGTGCTGTTAGTTACATGGCCGAACTCCATGTCACAATACACGACATGTCCATTAGGTACACGATGTGTTTTACCCAAGCCTTTCCCTACCCCATGTCGCTGTCAACATGGTTTGTGACACGGTAAGAGACTACACGGCATGTACTCGCAGTACACGACGTGTAGTCAAAAAGTTCATTTTTCTTCCTGAACAGAAGAACATACACGGTGTGTATAAAAATACTACATGGCGTATATACTGGGTTTCTAGACAGTATGCCTCAAAACATCCCCAGAACCTAGAAAATACCAAAAAACAACACCTTAGTGTCAAATTCCGACCCATGGGGGCCCATACTCCCCACAAATCAAATTTTGACATCTTATATGTGTTATAACCAATAAACAGTCAATGATCCACCATATTTTGGTCAATGGGGGCCCATAATACCCAAAAACCAAAGTTTGGCGTCCATTCTAT
Source organism: Viscum album (assembly GCA_963277665.1). Taxonomy (NCBI): domain Eukaryota; kingdom Viridiplantae; phylum Streptophyta; class Magnoliopsida; order Santalales; family Viscaceae; genus Viscum; species Viscum album. Next base: position 642,013,081 of record OY728125.1, on the reverse strand, counting down.
AAATAGGCTCAAACAAAAACACCATATCACAAGGTAGGTATTTATCAAGCAACTATCACAACAACATGCTTTTCTAGCACAACAACTATCACAACAACATGAAAATTCTAAGGCACCTACATGGCATGGAAACTATGAATGGCACGTGATACCTAGCATGCTCCTATATGATGCATGAGATGGCATAACCTCATATCATTGGGTTGAAACTAAAGAGAACCCACAGATAAAATATAAATAGCACAATCTCAAGTGCGTCACCCAATGGTGAAAAAAAATCTACTGTAAATTGCAAAATCAACCAAAATTGCAATCACGAGGTAAATTGGATTTTCCCTGTACGCGGGTTAGCTACGCCCGAGCACAACATATTACCAACTATTGTTCCGTCCTATCCATGACTACGGCTCCAAATAGTATGCCAAAGAAAAGAACCGCTCTGATACCACATTGTAACGTCCCAGACCCGGGTGCCACATAACGGGTTCCCCAAGCCCGGTTCGCCACGTGACCTCAAGCACATTTCCCCAAATTCCAGAGGCTACTGACTAGCAGTGAGGGCCCAAGCCTGATAGTGGGGAAACTATACCATCATTTATCAAAGTGTAGTGTAGCAGAATACCAAAATAAACATTTAAGAACAGCGGAAACAGTAAACATACGCAACTGAAATAACTACAGTAGTGGATATAACCAATAGTATATAAGTGATGATGCTATATGTTTCAATTTTTAAGAAAACAGACAGAACATGTTATACACCAATACAGTACAACAAAATAAAGAGTACAACAAAACAAGAATAACAGCTGGAAGCGGCATCGCGAGCCTAGGCTCGGTCCCATGCCCTCCTACTCCTTAGCAATAGTCAAGTACCTGTATAGGGACTCTTTCCCCTATCTACACCTGGAGCAACGTAATCTGTTTGGGTCGGAAAGCGTGACCCAAACATGGTGTGAGAAATATATCTTAGTAGGAACCCACCAAAGGCCCGTGCCCAACTGTGTGTAAGCATGCAACAATAGTGTGAAATAGTAAAATGCAAAAAAGTAAGCAGTACTTCCAAGTAACTAACTTAACAATTAAATTTCCATTTTATTATTCATTTAATTCTTGATATACTAGAAATCACCACAGTGCATTTCTAAACAAACAGTCCACGTCTTCGGACAAGCAAAACCTTACCCTCGGGTAAACAGAATCCAACCCACAGGTATAGCCCTTAGGTGTAACAGAAATTTCCCTCAGGTGTAGGAAGTGTCTCCCTCATGGACTAATGTCAAGACCTCAGGCACGAAAGGTTTCCCTCAGGTGAAACACTACAACCCTCAGACTAAATAGTGTAGTGCCCTCAGGCTAATCACAACAACGCCCTTAGGCTAAAAATATCAATGCCCTCAGGCTAAACAGGTAATCAGGCCATGCCCAACTGGTAAACATGAAGTAACAAGCAATTCCTCTTAAGGAAATTCTACACTTACTACTTTAAAGGCATACCCTCGGGTATCCTGGACAAATGGATAAATAGAGGAATGCACCCCTTGGGATGGTCCTGGATCCAAGAAACGATCCCAAACAAAATTTTTACAACTTTATTTAATTACCTATATAGTTCTAGGTAGTTAAATTATCCACGGCCTCAGCTGCACGACACCCCAATATGGGTTCGTAGTGCAAAAATGCATGACAGTTAGAAAATTAACACCAATCCACCTACCTTATATGCCAACGAACGTTATACTCGAACACCGACTCCCAAAACGCCCAAGAACAGCGTAGATCTGATGAAGAACAAAACCCATTCAAACGTAAATAACATACGTTAGGAGAAGAATTGGTAAGCAACACGCTAGGAGAAGAGAGGGATTACCTGTGCGGTTCCAACGAGATCGTCCGAGGAGGAAAACGATTCCAGATGAACCCCCGGCGGATTTTCAAAGGTCCGACCTCTTCCTTTGGCTCCAAAATGGCTCAAACGCCTCCTCTGCCAAATGAGGATGCTACTGCATGTTTTAAGCTGAAAAAACAAAGTACACAGCGTGTACATCTGAGTACACGGTGTGTACTTCTTTCATTTAACTGTTCATTTGGCGGCACCGCCACACTATTCATCCGTCGACATGAGTACACAACATGTACTCCCAAGTACACACCATGTACTGTCACCAAGCTGGCAGCGACTCCACCGCCTTACTATTCAAGCCTGTCGACTAACTACATGACGTGTAAGGTACCACTACATGGCGTGTAGTCGGTTCCTACACCCCTTGTCACTGACAAGGCTACATGCACCGTGTACTCATCCCAACACGTCCAAAAGTACACGACGTGTGGACAATGTACACGACGTGTAGTTTTGAAATTTAGCATTTTTACCCATTTTCCTTATTTTCTCAAAAACAATTAAGGAAAAGGAAAAAGAAGAAGCCCGTACCTCAAGAATAAGAACCGTGTTCTTACAATTAATGAAAAGGCGTTTTAAAAAAGATAGTATTGTTACTATTCAAAAAAATGAAACTTTTAGAAAATTCTAAAAACATTATTATATGATATTTATAGAATTTTAATTTTAATTTTTTATTATTTTTTCAAAAAACATATTTCTATATTGGGAAACAATTTATTTTAATTTTTATCCCAGAAAACATGATTATACATCCTTTAATAAAAATTATGTTTTTCAAAATAAAACTACATTTATTCTTATCGCATGTTGACATAGAATATTGGATAGGTCCATGAAATGCACTATAGAAAAAACCTAATGCATCTTGGTAATCCATGAAGAATACTGTGATGCATGAGGGAGTTGCACACAAGAATTAAGAGGTGCTCACAAGATTCCCTTAGTCATGAAAACCCTTGCACACCCAATGCAATGTCAAAGGGAAGATTACATGGAGACCTTCTCAAAAACCAGCCATGGAAATGGAGAAAAGGAATATTGAATGGTTTGAAATATTCACATAGGCATGAAAACCCTTCCATGCCCAATGCGACATCAAACGACCTCTTGAACGACGCGCATCTTGCATATTTCCGCTGATGTTTTTGGTTATAAATAGAAGCATAACCCCCACCCTTCTAGAATAGTTACAAAAGACGAACTGACACTCTTCCATGAAAAAGACACAACTTCCGTGGCAATGCGAAAAACACCATGACCTCAAAGAATTGGATCTTGTGAAACTAGTCTCCCAAGTGTCATCTTTTGGGTGGTCCCACATGGGATTGATTGGAATCCATTTAATTTTAATCTATGTAATTTTCATGCAAAATATTCCCCTTGTGTGCAATTTTACCATTATATCATATCAATATTTTATGAATCTACTCATTTTGTGCGCAATTTCCCCATCTTGATCGCTCTCCTCCTAATGTGTTCCATATGTCGTCCTCACCCTAAGACACCATGTATGAGCCCCTCTTTGGTGCTACACCCTAGTTGTTCCCATGCTCCTCTTTTAAAACCCTCTAGGTTTGTATGAAGCGATTTCAAGTTCCATTACGTAGTGATTGATATTGTGTTTATAGGCCTCATGATTCTTCCCATAGGAATTCTAACTGCTATTTATTCTTCTCATAGCCATGAAAATGTTATCCCCTCGATGGATCATTCCACATCCAAGCCTCTACATGGAATTGCCAGTGTATTCCCTCTACCAAGGGTTAAAGTGTTCCAGTTATGTTTTTCCTAGGGCTGAGGAGTGAATCCTCATTATTGGATCTACATGAAGTTAAAATACCAAGAACCCTCATCCTCAGCACATGATGATAAAATTTATCCTCACAACGTGCAATATACGCAGAATTCCCTGACTCAAACATTTTTCTTTCCCAGTAGTCTCTTTGTGAGTGACATCTTCCTGACATGGAATGAGATCCTCCTTACATGGAACATAATTTGTCCGTAGGGAAGGGAAACCATCTTAGTGTAAGCCTATAGCCTCTCTTGATATAGTTAGAATACTCACTCATCCTCTCTTCTTCTATGCACAAAGGACAAATGATAGATGGGCACATGGACCTTTGTTTCCCCATCCCTCTCCCTTTTGGCTGTATCGCCATCAGTCCACCATCCTAGATTAAGTCTCATTCTCCATCTCCCTGGGACACTAACCTAGTTTAATCCCATGTTACCTTCTTGGGTAATTAACAACACATAAACGCCACTTTAATCCTCGTGGATTAACCTTTCACAACATGATTGTCATGTCTTTGTAGCCTCTTTTTTTCTCACACCGAGCATGACTCATGTGGGCATAGTGTAAGCATCAAACATGGAATAATTTTTGGGACTTCATAGCATGTAAGCCCCAAGACTCTCCAGAACAATGTGTAATTTGATCATTTTCCATTTACAATGATGGTAAAAAGGAAGCATCCTTGAGATTCCATCCCAACACCCATTGGTCCTGACCACTTCATGTCGGTTCACCCTCATACAACATGACATTAAAATGTATTCCACTTTTCATCCTGCATGACATTAAAATGTATTCTTTTGAACTACATGATTTTGGATCCATGTCTCCTATGAAGGGTACATAGGAAGCCTCCCTGCGGATCAACCCCAAACAATGGTAAACCCCATTCGAACTACGAGGATGTTGATCCAAGTTTCCTTGGTATAGTACATAGGTAGCCTCCATGACATTCAACCCCAAACACTAGTAAACCCATTAAAACTATGTGGGTTTTGATCCCTATCTCATAGAAAGGGTACATAAAAATCCTCCATGGGTTTTAACCCCAAACACTGGTAAACCCATTTGAACTATGTGGGTTTTTATCCATGTCTCCAAGGTTTGGTACGTAGGAAGCTTCCATGAGGTTAAACCCAAAACATTGGTAAACCCATTTTATCTATGTTGGTTTTGATACCTGTCTTCTAGGTAGGGTATGTATGGAACCTCTATGAGGATCAACCCTAAACAATAGTAAACCCATTCTAACTATGTGGGTTTTGATCCATGCCTCCTAGGATGGGTTTGTAGGAAGCCTCCTTGAAGTTAAACCCCAAACACTAGAAAACCCATTCAAACTACGTGGGTTTTGATCCCTGTATCATATGAAGTGTATATAGGAATACTCCTTGAGGTTTAACTCCAAACATCAGTAAACGTTTTTGTCCTCTTTGATGGGACCCACATATTTGGTCCTCCCTTTAGTGGCATCAAACCAACTCTCGGGCCACTAATGACATGTAGGACCCATCATGTTGGTAGGTAGCCATCCTATACAAACACCCTGATTCCAATACCCATAATGAACTTTGTGGACTTTGATTCCATTCCATGGGGATATGTAGGAATCCTCTCAGAGGTTCAAGCCCATAATTCATGTCTCATCCAGGTATTTCCTTTGAGAATTAGTTTTTTGGGAAGTCCATGACCCAACTCAGAGGTTCTACTTCCTCCGGCTTTTCTATCAATGTGTAAATTCTCACATGTCACCTCCTCAGGTGTCCCATTTCCCCTCTAAACTACTTTTAATTTGATTCTATTCAATGGGAATACATAGTAATCCTCTCTAAGGTTCATGACCGACACTCCCATCACATTCACAAACGTTTCATATCATTCCCCTCCCACTTCATTCAACCCTCCATCATCAATCATTATTCATACCCAGGCCGCCACATCCCATTGAGATCATTCTATTCTTTCCATTGCTACCACTTATGGTACTTGGGTAGTAATCCAAGAATTTCCCCCACACAATCAATAACCATCCAACAAAGAGTGTCCCTCTTGAGATGGGCTACTATCCATGCATATTCCCCAACACGTCTCTGGGTCATTGTCCTTTGAGTAAACTGCGATTCATCAGCCATTCGAACTATGTGGATTTTGATCACTGTTGTCGAAATAGGGTATATAAGAAACCTCCCTGAGATTCAATCTTAGAAAATGGTAAAACCTGGAGTCACGCTTATAGGTACCCAAACATCCTCAAATCTATCTTCATTGGATGTTTTGATATACTCATCCAATTAACACCATAGGATATCCTTCTTGCAGATGTATCCATCTGATCCACTCCAATTATTGTTTTGATAAGTCTGATCCATGTCCTCTAGATGTTAAACTCATGGCATACCCTGTGTCAAACATATGAAGCTAAGGAAAACTGTAGGGACATTCCTTTGGCATATAATTCCCCGCACTCTATGTAGGATGCCCCGGGCTTCCCTGCCCTTGAGAAGACCAATAATTAGGGGAAGAGACCAAGATGCATCAGTGTTTTAGAATCCAGACACACCAAAGATATCCAATGTGACAACTACATCCATTGAAGGTTTCTACCCTTACATGACCCCTTCGAATATCCTGACAGAAGTAGTGTAATTAACCATCATCCATGATGATATGGCACCAAAAAAGAGTTTAATGAACATAATTTTAATCATTAAGGTAGACATGGACTATGTAACAAATTCTGAGAAGGAATCCATAGAACGAGAGACTAACATCCCTCCATCCTGATTCCTTAAAGAAGAATACATCCAAGAATATGTGACGGATGTCACCCTCCTTTGGAAAGTGGGAATGTGGGGTAATAACATAGTGCATCCTCGAAAAACAGATGCATTCCCCAGAAAATGGGTCAGAAAAAAATGGAAAACCCCACATGAAATTATTCTCCCCAATGTCAAGATTAGTTGCATTCAAGACAACAATGGATAAGAGTTTCACCATATCTTGCAATCTGACACCATACCCCACTATAAAAATTGTGGGCCTCATATGAAACTCCCCAGATATTGGGGTCGTTGAATGTCGGACATCCTAGTCTTTAATGTTTATAGTCTGGATCCTTCTTACCAATCATGGTAGATGGAACAGAGTTGGGACAGCAGACGTCGCTTTCCTATTTTTAGTACTAATTGTTGAATCTTCCATTATTGCATGACACAAGATGCTATTTCCTGAAACCAATCACCACCCACCCACCGACTTAGGGGTAGAGGCATCACCAACTCAAAAATACCACATATCCAAATCTCTCATGCAAGGGCCACTACATCCATGGTTGTTGGGTGCTCACTCCCCATCTCACAATCTGAACTTGTTTAGAGGAGGAGGATCATCAACCTCGTTTGATGGTATTTTGAAGAATGTATTATCCCAACTCAGGATATGGCCTAATAGGACTTAGATTCTTTTACACCACACAATCTTTTCCACCCCAAAGGGTTGTGTAGGAAGACACTTCTCCATACTACATCCTTTAAATATTTTAGAACCACTCCCTAGAAGTATTTGATGACTCACCCCCTTATTCTAATGAGGTGAGGGATCTCCATGATATCCCAAATGAGATCTATTCCTAGGGGTAGCCATGGATGGATTCCACCAAGATACATCAGCACCACCACCCATTCGCATAGGCTGAGGAGTTAGTGAGTTACACACCTGAACCTCTGGTGCAAGTCCTATTATCCAGACCCCAATGTTGGGTTTAAGTTAAGGAGGACACACTCCCGGGGGTGACATCATCAATGGATACAGTGGAACGTGACACCACCAACACATAATATTAATAACCCATTTATTCTAAACAGGGGTACATAGATGTCTGACCTAGATCGATGCCCTTACCACCCCACGAGCAGGTTGGGATGACTCTCTTCATCGATGATACTGTGTGCGCTCGTCAAGGGATGACCCGCAGAAATGACATTCCGCTTGGAGGACATCCCCATTCCAAAACCTCTGAGAGTGTAGGTCCTCTCTTCTCTCTTTCTAAACATGGATATTATCCCCATGCCACTATCAGTCTGAGTGAAGGCCCTCCCAGACACACATACATCCAACATAGTGGTTCCATTCACACCTGCAATCCTAGGTATGAAGCCATTCCTCCTGTCACATGTTACTGATGAAAAGATCCTCCTTTCCCAGTCAACTATCAATGGGGGTGTCCTCCTCATGTTCTTGCTGTAATAGAAAAAGTTCCTCTTGTCCTGGAAATCATAGAAGCAGTGGTCTGCTTCGCTTCAAAGACATTCAAGGAAGAGGTCGTCCCCATGTTCAGTTTGACCAGTACGAAGTCTCCCTCGTATAGTAACTATAATGGGAATAAACATGGATGTATTTCCCATGAACCCACCACCTCCAGTGAAGTTTCTATCTTCTACAACACATCCCATGAAGATTCCCTCATCTTGGAAACTAGTGGACATGGAGGCCCTCCTTGTGTTCTATTTGACATTTGTCGTGGTGCACCTCGCACCTCGACTCACCCAATAGGAATACCTCTCCACTCTGTCATTAGTTCAGTCAAAGGTCCTAGTCGTATTTAAAACATACCCTATCTTGAAGAACCATCCCGAGGCAGGAGTTTAGGTCACCGCCGCCAAAGGAAGAATACATAGAAGTTCTAGATCGTGATTAATATCATTTTATTTTCATATTCTGAGGTGAAATATTATTTTTTAATAGATCCCTTTCCCCGATCATTGGTTTCAGGGTCTAGGGTTGAAATAAGTCATATAAGCCCCATCCTTCTACAATGCCATGTCCACCAGATCCCTGCCTCCCTCTGAAGATACTTCCACAAGGAAGATTATTTGGCCTCCTTCTAGGGCCTATCCATTCAATCATCCCCATCATCCACAGGATCATTCTCTATGTCAACTATATATAGAAAAGAGTTATTCTGGGGGCCAATAGAAGAAAAATAGTAGCATGACCCACCATCAGTTAACAAAACCCATGTGTGGTATGTTTTGGTCATTAGTTTATCATTCCGAGATGTGGTCACAGAGTCATTGCATTCATTAAAAGGAAACCCAAGATACATAGGCTTTTTATCTAACTCTTCATATTCTCCACCAGCTAGTGTACCATCTCAACAATCTACATTAGTGTCGTTACCAGTCCCTCAGCCACCCCAAGTCAATGACTAGGACAACCAAGGGCTGAATCTTGTGTCTAATCCCAAGATCTTGTGGGATATTCTTATAACAAACCATTTACCATAGATGTTCTGACTAGTTGGAAGAAAGAACTTCAGTACACCAAAATATATAACCCGGTATGAGGTTGCGTGCTTTCGCTAAACCCTCTGGGTGACGCACTCCCACCTCTATCATCGGTGGGTGGCTTACCCCATGTGTCAGTAACACTATGTAGACATTTTACAGTAATGGTTCATGGTCGATTTGTCTGTGATTCCCATAGCACAGTGCCCTCAGTCAGTCATTCGACATCAGACCCTCCACCAATGATGTTTTCATAGCTTTACGGTGCTCTGTATACTTATTAAGGAGGATTCCCCTTATGTTAATATCTATGGTTGGGGATTGTATGTGGCCCATCATTTCGGTACTATATAGGTCTAACCCGACTTACAAGGTGATATTGAGGATATACCCTCATGTATTATCACGGGTAACATGGTCATCCTATCCATGGGAGATAAAGAGCTAGAACTCCTTGAAGAGAACATACCCCATGGGGGAGTTCCTCACCTAATAGATCCTTTGGTATGGGTTACTAGCCAGCAATGAAAGTTACCAGGTTATCCCAAACGTACCGAGTCATTAGCCCTCAGTTGAAATCCAAATAAGGGTAAAGAGCATATTGGTGCAGTCAAACAATCCGATCTATATGGCTTGGTACAAAATAAGGAAAATGTCCCCGAAAAGTTTTTTTGCGTCAAAATCTTGTGGATCATAAAAAGATGGTTGATGAACTTCACGCTGAATGTGTCATGGAATGGATACCAAAATACTATGATCCTCGACTAGGGAATCAGTTGTTGGTACAACTCCCCCCCAGCAAATTACCTCCAGATGACCTTGACTATCCTTCCCATATAGACAGGTATAAATCAAGAGATTATTGAAATAGGGTGTGATATTTGTCTCCAAATACAGCTGAATTTCGTGATAACCCACCTAAGGACCCAACTTAGGTTTCCATTCCCAATCCACAGGTCGTTCCCCCAGTAGTTCTTTGGGCCATCCAAATAGACTCTCCCTGAGCCATTGGTCCTTCTTATCATGTTGAGGAACCTTCCCACAGACTGGTGATAATAGATCCATTTCAAGACATGTATCCTTTCCCAGATTATCCAATGACAGCTCTCATTTCCCACCACATGGATTTAGAAACTCGAAATATGGTAATTTTTCTTGATGGAAAGCCATATCTGACATGGGTGGATGATATGCCAGCACCCCCGGTTTCAAACATCCAATATTCTTCACCTTTAATGGGATGGGTGATTTATTGTATAATCTAGACCACTTACTCTAATGGTTTGGACCCATTTTGGAACTCCAGTATTGTAGGAGGCTTCTAAACTCTAGTATTTCGTGCAATCAATGGAGGAGAGTGCATTAGTTTGGTATAACCATCTAACTATTGGGTCAGTAGCCGGTTGGGAGGATCCTCGTAGGAAGTTTCTTTACCAGTTTTGTTTCACCACCTGGCAAACGAGTATTGATTACCTCTTCATGGGGAAGAAGAGGCCTAATGAGCGTGTCGCGGAATTTGTTAACATGTGGGAAAGCCTCGCATATTCCCTGAATATGATGAATACTCAGGAACAACTAATGACAATGTGTGTGGGGAATGCCAAAACCAAATTGGTACCCTCTCTCATCATGAATAAATTCCTAGGGGGATTTTAGGATTTCTTGGCCAAATCCCATTGCCTAGAAGAATTCTTATAGAAGGCCAAAGTGGCATGTCTATTTCCATAGGAACTTCTCGTGAGAAGAGAAAATAAGGTTATTCCCACCACGGTAGAACAATTAGAGGCCCATATAAGGCTAGTGTTATTACCAGGGGAGCCACCTCCACATACTTGCAATGGGCCACCAACTAAGGCATAGCCCCTGTCCAAGCAGATCCCACCTAAGAAGCAGTCGGCGCCCCGGCATAACATGTCGCCACCACCTAGGTGAGAGAATTAGGCTCCACCACCTTGATAGGCTCCTCCATCCCCTTGTTAGGGCATGGTTCCTAGATCCCCCTTCTTAGCTAGAAGTAATCAAACCTACTCATTTAATGAGGCGTAGGTCCCCTTATATTTCCAAAGATCCCTGGAACAAAGAATTCTATTATTTTCGGAATCCTGGAGGACTGATGAGGCATATCTCAATGATCACCCGTGTTTCTTCCCCAATCACCGGGTCCTATGGAACACCCTCACGCAGTGCTATGTGTTTACATATTTTCTCCAAGACCATATTGATAATAACATGTTCATGTTTGGTCCATCCCCCGAATAGGTAGCATGTGTGATCATACAGCTTGACAGAGACAGTAATAGTGAAGTTTAGTAGAAGCAGTTTCCCAGCTGTAGGTCCAAAAAATATGATCACTGTATGGCTTGTATAACAGTCTCCTGTGCTCATGGTATTATTCATACATGTCTGAATCAACATGAGCCTTTATAATTTATCGTGTCTCCCACAACCACAACTTTTGAGTCATCATCTTAGTCTCCCTCACCCTAGAGGGAAAAAGAATTTGTGATGCAAGGGAAATCAAATTCCCCCACCGATGGCATCATCATCCCAAAATCATGGCAATTTCATGCCCTTTATGATTGAGAATTCCCCCAGAATCCATCCAATGTTGGAGGATTCTTCAAATTATGACCAAGGGTACACTTAGATTAATATTGTGGAGCTCTTAAACCCTTATATGGTTCCATATGATGAAGAGAACCAGACAGATCCTCCCAATATCCTCACCTGATGCCAGTGTTGACAGAGCCGCAATAATATGAGTCGTCAGGATGCATTTTTCAGTGATTCCAGTCAATATGTGCATGCCATCAAAACCATACAATAGGCTCATCTTAGTGTCCAACACATGCTTCCTTCTCATCTTGTTTCACCATAACCACCACCACCACCACCGTTTGTGCTGCTCGATCAGTAGGAACCACCATTTTCATGCTATGATCAGCCATGTTCTATTGCGGATCATCCTCAGTCATCTATCCCTCATCTGGTAGTCACGCCAAGCAAGTCCACTAGTGATAATCCGGACCTTCCCATCACCAGTCAGCCCCCGGTTTAGCCAGAAAGGCATGTCATACATCCAATCATAGAACTACCTCTTGTTAGTAAAAGTTCACACGTGGCACAAATGAATGATATTATTATGAATATTTCCAAAATTATTGCAAAGAACTATATACTCAAGACTCTTTTCCTATAATTAGATATGCATTAATCCCTTGTTGAGGATTTAAGAAGTCCCCTCTTATCTAAGATAGAAGTAGCAGCTGTAAAAGCCTCCCGTGGTAAGGCAATCAAGCATGCATAATGTCCAGCCATTATCTCTTTATTTGGGGAAGATTGAGGTTCTCCCACACATGGTCATATCTACCCATTATACATCACTCTCCTTTTGAATGGTGTGGTGGTTCACTGCTATCTTGTTGACACATGTTTGTAGATCAACCATATCCTTACCCAAACAATCCAAAATATGTGGCTATCTGAGGCTAATTTGAGTCCCTCTGACCTAAATTTCATGGTGATAATAGTATTGAAGAGACACTTGTTGGAATGATCTGCATGAAGACCCAATTAAATGGACTATTTTCTAGCACTGAGTTCATGTTTTTCTAAAAGCAATTCTTACAACACGTTGATGGGTAGGTCATGACTCCACATTCAAGCATTAGTCCCTTCATTATATCAAAAATTCATTAAGTACTCCGTTAATGGAAAATTAGGCGTACTACAAGGTAATGTATCTCTCTTTGCCTCTTCTGAATCCCACTACGTGGATGTCGACTATTACATGATCAAGGACAAAAAGATTCAGGTTAATGAGGTTGGACACACCATGACTGCTACCGACCCTTAGACAAACCTGTATATTGCCTATATTTTCTCTATCCATAGATTAGAGGCCAAATACCTAGACATGGGGAGAGGAATTGTTGTTTCGTGAATGAGGGGGAAACAGATTCCCAAGTTTATGGGATGTCGGATGATCACATCATATTCCTATACAAATGAGTCTTGGGTTATCTCAGAGCCCCATACTCCCATAAGGTATTGGGATGTCTGCCCTATGGTAATGAAAATACATCATACATTATTTTTTCTCCAGACTGGGATAAACTAGATATAGAAGACGTGCCTCTATTAATTTGATATCATCATGTGAGTCCCTATAGGGAAAATGCCAGATGGTATCAGGTCAACAACCTTCATAGCCATGGTTTTACCAGCACATGAGTCCCTGGATGCGATGTCCACTGCTGCTCAGGCTGGAGCTAGTGTCCCATTGGGATCTATCAACTTAGAAGAATCTCCACCCACTAAGGATCACTACTCTATGAGTGAATATGAGGAATTTTAGGATTGTCATCCTACATTCAATGAGGGTTCCTCCACCATAGTATATGGATTGGTTTAGGTGAACATCAATAAAGAGATGGACCTGAAACTAACATTAACCATGGCTGCTCTGCCTATCGAAGAGAAATAATGATACACTGATTTCTTGAAGAATCATCAAGAAGTTATTTATTGGAGTTATGATAAGATTCTAGGACTAGATCCTCAGGTCACCATCCACCACATCAGTCTTCCAAAAAATCGTCACTAGTTCAAACAACCTACCATAAAGATGTATGCTTCTCACGGTGCCATTGTTATGTTCGAGTTTGATAACCTCATTAGAGACAATTTCATGAAGGAGTTCATGTACCAAAGATGGTTAGATTACATTGCATCCCTCATTAAAATGTAATGGATGGATTAGAGTATGCATCGACTTCCAGAAGCTCAACCATCCCGGCCCGAAGGATGAAATTTCCCTTCCTCCGACAGAACTATTGATTAATTCCACCCCAAGGTTCTAGTATCTCTCCATTATTGATGGGTATTATAGGTATAAATAAATTAGAATGGACCCTGAGGATGAAGAATCAACCACTTTCAAGGCACTACAAGGTACAATCTTCAACTATGTAATGCACTTCTTTCTAAATAATGAATGTTCCACTTATTAGCATACCATGCATCACATATTTAAGACAATAGTCGGGACATTGGTGGAATTCTACATTGAAAATATGGCGGTCAAATCATACCAGTGTCAAGACAATCTCAATGATCTCATGAGAGTGTTCATATTCCTATAATCCTTACATCTGAGGATGAACCCCGTGAAATGTGTTTTTAGGTTACATCTGGAAATTTTCTCAACATCGTTGTCAGATATATAGGCATGAAGATAGATTCATAGAAGACCATGTCCATTTGTTAGATGTATCCCCTAAGCAACATTCAGGATCTCTGAGGATTTCTTGGCCACATAGCCTTCATATTCCAATTCATAGAAACTCTTGTCAGAAAATGTACACCCTTTTCCCGACTAAGGAAGAAAGGTGCTGACTATTATTGTGATGAAGCGTGTCAGAATGATTTTGAGGAAATCAAGCAATACCTCTTACAACCTCCAGTCCTGATGCCACCAATTTCTAGAAATATACTTGTCCATTATGTGACTGCTCCAGAATGATCTAATGGCACCATTAACTCCATAATAGTAAAGAGGGGACAGAGAATAGTTTGTACTATCTCAGATTCTTGCTCCTCGATACAGAGACCAGATGATCCTCTATCAAAAAGAGCATCCTGATATTTTTATTCATTGTTCAGAAATTGCAACATTTTTAGTAGCACTAGGAGATACATATAGTGTCCCAAGTGGATCCGTTAAAGTACTATATGAACCGCCACACATTGACAGGCCGTTTATCTCAATGACCTGTGATCCAAAAACAATTTTACAACTTGTTTTCCCGTAGAAGGCCATCAAGGGACATGAATTAGTATACATCCTTGTCACCCATCCTTCTCTTATGAACTTGTATTTGGATATTGATTTATTAGATGACACAATACTCTCAGTATATCAAGGCGTTCCATGTTGGAAAATGCATTATGATGGTGATTCAAAAATCCCTATTGGGAGAAGACTCAATTATCCCATACATAGGAGAGTGGGCTTGGGTATTGTCTTTATAATGTTGGCACAAGCTG
The DNA here is from genome assembly GCA_963277665.1 of Viscum album. Lineage (NCBI taxonomy): Eukaryota > Viridiplantae > Streptophyta > Magnoliopsida > Santalales > Viscaceae > Viscum > Viscum album. The sequence goes on along the minus strand of OY728125.1, from coordinate 641,998,044 downwards.
GTCTGCCATATTCATTCCTACTGTCATAAGGCTATAAAAACAATGAGGAAAAGCACCAGGCTCTCATTATTAGTCTTAAGCAGGCCCTCACGACTGAATTTCCCCACTTACATGTGAAATGGGACTTCAATTTAGTCATCATGCTGATCGATGACGAATTCATCCTCTGGAAACCAGACCTCGTACCACTGTTAGAATGTACTCTCTAGCTGATGTCCCAGTTCCCATCTCGACTAGAAATTACACATGTCCCTTGTTCATAGAACAGTCAAGTGGATGCCCTATACAACATGGTTTTATCTCATGAAGATCCTGACATTGATGATTTGATTATTCATGTACCGCATCATAGATTCATCACTCTCGTTACTCTGAACAATGATGATAACCTGCAGGTAAGACACCTTACTGTCGGTGCCTCCATGGCAGGACCCCCAGGTCCCCCTAAAAGAGTGTTGGAAGCGACTCCTGACTAAACGACCCCCTTTATAGAGTAACTCCTTCACGATAATCTCCCTATTATCGAGCTGATCAAGAACGAATCTGATGTCGTGTGTTGTATTTTACCCTCCAGAGTGGTTTGAGTCATGATCGGATCCTCTATAGGAAAGAGTCTGATGCGATTATCCTCTTTTTCATTCTAGGAGGTGATATTTCTCATGACATATATGGAGATAATGCCGGTTCCTGCAGGCATCATCAGACAGGGCTGGAATTCTCTCAGCAGATCTAGAGATTGGGGTATATTTGGCCCGCCATGATCTGTGATAGTATAGTGTTTTCAAATAGGTTCTATGAATGAAAATTCCATGATAATTTTGTGCATCAGTACCAGATCTTCTTTACACTACCATGTACTCATGGACTTCTGTGGTCTAGGGACTAATTGTCCTTGGACCATATCCAGTAGTGATAACTTTCCAGTGTAGGTTCATACTGGCCTCTACATAGTTTGTTTCCATGTGGGAAGAGGTAGTTCCTCTTAAAGAGGTCATGGACCATTCTATAATTGAATTTTTGAGATCTTATATCACCTACCAATTTGGAGTCCTACATACCATCCTCACCGATAATGGCACCTAAATCCAAGAAGTGGAACCGATGAAGTTGTATGCCAAGTACAATATTCGTTCTAACCATAACTCTCTCTATCATGTGAAACAATATGGGAATATCTAGGGATTCAACAAAACCCTCTATATAATTTCATAGTATTTGGTTGGTCAGAACATTAATATTTGGACGGATAAACTCCCCAATGCTCTCTTAGATTATTAGACGATGACTCGTAATTCCACTCAGGTGACCCCATATTCCCTGGTGTATGGAACTGAGGCAATCCTTCCCATCAAGATTTAGATTCCTTCATTGGACAAAAAATTATACATTCAGAAGAAACAAGAAATGTTATCCCAAATCTGTCTAGCGAAATTGAAAGTGCTAGAAGAGAATATGCTTTATGCCCTGCACAATCTATAGAGGCATCAGAACAAGATATCTACAACATTAAAAAATAATGTTCACCTCTGCCCTTTCTTAAAGGTTGACATGGTGATGGCCATGAGAACTCAAATGATACCTGGTAGGAAACCACCCAAACTAGAGCCCAAATGGGAATGGCCTTACATCATTCACAAGGTTTACCCAAATGGTGTGTAATTTCGGATAACTATTGATTGTGAGCATATTATGCCTCCCACCAATTCTAAATTCACCAATAATTATATTTCTTGAACATTCACACATGAAATTAGATTGTATTTTCTTCACTGCACGACATTAAACTATGCAATTCTTCCATAATGATGGACGTAGAACTACCCACCACCCATCCCACATGACATTAAACATATTTATCATCCAATATGACATTAAACTGTGAGTGTAAGATGTATCATTATGGTCTAAACTCTATGACAATAAACTAATATTTACCTTATCCATGTCACATGATGTTAAAATGCACGACATCTTCAGTAATCATATATGGCTTGATTCTCTCCTCATAGGATACATATGATCACCCAAACATTCCGTCCATGGGCTCAACCCCAAACTTCGAGATCTCCCCATAGGTCTAGCCCCTTGGTCTAGATGCTTCTCAAAAAACATGGTGTGGTACAAGCCTTGTTTTCCTTCATTCATGTTGGGTTTTTCATGACTGCACCATGTATCTCCCTCATTGATGATCTCCACATCTTTTTTCCTTTACTCATGATGTTAATATGGACTAGAATATTCATGGTATAAGCATCACATCATTTGGGTATCCATCATCTTTCATAACCAAAAGGTCCCCTGAATGGTATGGATTCTTGGCCATATGGAACATCTTCTGTTTCAGGCCAATATTCTGGAGGGTCTTGAACGACACTTTGATACAAGTCACACAATTCAACTACAGTCAGTGGTTGACACTCATTTTCTTTTCCAATTGCGGTTCACACGATATAGATTCTATGTTTCAATCACAGTCAATAGCCATCCTCCATCATTATATCCACCCCTCTATGTCCCAAATATTGGGTATTGGTCTGGTTGGGATCAACCACACTCAATATCTTTCCATCATTATTTTACCCTTATATGATGGGAAGAACCTTATCCCATTCCTTGTTTCCCACAACGTGCATTATTTAGATGTACTAGAAGATTTGGTAAGGCAGTATCCTCATAAAGTGTCATGGAATCACCATCCAAGACCAATGACCATAAACAAATATCCCCACCGTCTTCACAACATGATGTCAAACTGCATGATCCGTCTAGGTTGAAGTACGTAAAACTACCCTGCACTCATTCTGTGAGACAATAAATGGTAAAATGGTCTGATTTCAACGACTTAAACTATGATCTCCCCACATCCTTGTTGTATGATGTTATACTTCACAACACATTGAGAACTATGTTCAGTTTGATTACCATCCTCATTGGAAACTTATGAACGTCAAGATTTATCATCGTGGCCCAACCTCAGGTCATTCGATCATTCCGGCCTCATGGCCCAAGTGGTCACTTTGGATTGTGTAGTGTGGTATAGACTCTGTCCATTTCCACATAGGGATATTTTTTCGGCGCCACACACATCTCCAAGGAAACACCCCTCCTCCATCCATGATCTATACCATAAGATGTTAGGAAGCATGGGCCCCACCATTCTTTATGCATCCCATCATTTGGGTTTCCATCATCTTTCACATCCAAAAAGACCCCCGAAAAACATGAATTATAACCATTTGGACTCTCCTACCATCTTAGGCCAATGTCCCTGAGGATTTTGAACGACAATTTGAAAAAAGTCCCACATTGCGATTATGGTCACAGGATGGTACTCAATTGTTTGTTCCATTCCTATGATACAAAAGGGATAATTTCATCTGAACATATTAAATTATTATCCTCAAACATTATTTCCATTCTACAGTCTTCCGATTGATATACACGGTGATTCACTATTTTCGACCATCTGTCTCATGCACATGACATTAAATTGGGCATCTATAGTCAGATCTCTATGACTATAAAAAACATCTACCATGTCTTCGTCACATGACACTAAAATGCATGACATCTGAAGAACAACATATGGCTTGATCCATCCTCATGGGATAATTAGGAACAAAATAATATTTCATTTTTGGGTTCATAAATTCTCTCTCTTGGCCACTTGGCCTGAGTTCTTTACATAAATTAGGAATGGTGTGGCATTTGTGGGATTATTCCCTCATTCATGTTGGGTTTTCTCCACTCTATACACATTTTTCGTTGAAATTCCCCTCTTATATTCATCCTTTCATAAATACGTTAAATGTCATGGAACTTCAAAGCTATGTACGGATTGATTCCCATCCTCATGGGATATGTGGGAATTCCTAGACATTTTGTCTTTAGTTCCAACCCTATTTATTAGAATCAATCACATACTTCCCGTAATTTTGGATTTTTCCTCCAAGGGGGTTATGTGGTGTGCAATGGGATTATGTCCTCACTCACATCAGGTTCACAACAGTCATCCCACAAACCTCCATCCTGAGTGTTCTCCATCCCCCATTCCCCCACTAATCTTCTCGAGTCATCTATTCTAAAATTGTCCCCCTCAACTCTCTTTGAAAATTCACCCACATGCCAGGGAGAACTATGGGTTAGGATCTTTAGTGTTGGATTCTACATAGACATATTTTCTTCCATTTCATAGTACATGATTCCATTTATTTTGGATTTCATCAACTTTCACATTCTATTGGGCCCCCGAATGACATGTATGTTAGGTATTAGTGCTCTCCTACTATCATGGGACAATTCCCCCATGGATTTCGAACTATAATTTGACATAAGTCCTGCATTTCAAATATAGTCATTGGTAGATGCTTAATTGTTCATTCCCATTTCAGGTCACATGATACTGATGATGCGTTTTGAATGTGGTCACTAGTTATCCTCCATCGTCATGCAACACATATTGAGCCTTAAATATTGGTTGTGTGATTCACATATCATTCCACATCATCATGTGAAAGTGGAATTTAGACACTCTGGGTGATATCCCTTAGTGTTCATTTTCATATTTAGAGGATGAATCCACCATGTGGTGTCATTCGAGGCTCCGCTCAGTTTCCCCATTATTTGTATTCCACAGGTTGTGAGGACCTTATACACCATTATTTCCCACATCAAGTGTGGATCACGTGGGGTTAGGGATTTGGTCAAGGTTTACACCAACTTGGAAGAGTCTCGCTTCTTATGCTCTGAGCTCTATGACCGTAAACTAAGATCTTCCCTCGTCCTTATCACATAATGGTAAACTACATGAATCATTCCATAACTACACAACGACTGATTCCCATCCATATGGGATATGTATGAATGCACAATCATTTTGTATTTGGGGCTAGCATAAGATCCACTAATTATCTATTATGTTTCTCTTTTTGGCCTTGAATGTTATAGGATTGCGTGTTGTGGAATATGTGGGATTCTGACCTCATTCAGGCTGGGTTTGGGATATCCAGACCACATAATCTACCTTTAAGATCTAGAATTTCCTACCTCTTCCATTTCACATTATGTTAAGCTGCACGACATCTTCTAGAACTATGTATGGAATGATTCATGCTCGTGTAGAATATGTAGGAATGCCTTAACACATTGTCTTGGGCCCATTAAAATTTTTTCCATCCTCAATCTCTCAACCTATGATTTTCCTTGGTATTACATGGTTTCATATAGACTTCTTGGGTCCTCATTCACTTCATGGTATGTAGCGCACCATGCATTTTCTTTCTAGACATGTTAAGGATGACCGATGATAATTATGTGATTCTTTAACTTCTCCACTGGAAAGGTTTTCCCTTACCATTTTGGGAGTTTTTCCATGTGACACTTTGAAAAATACATTCAGATAGATTCGTATTCTCATGGGATACATAGGAACACCCATGCCATTCTCCTTAGATCTAGCCCAAAAATTATTATTTTCGGCCCTTTTGCCCGAGATCTCTATTAGAAGCAGATGATGTGGGGTGGAATTATTAATTTACTCATTCACGTTAGGTTTACAGTTTCTGCCTCACATACCCCATTATAGATCCCTTCCCCCTTGTGTCTTTACCGGATGACATTAAACTGCACATAGCCAACATAACTATGTATGGATTGGTTTCTACCCAAGAAAGATCCATTGTCACATATAGATGTCCAGTTCCTAGATCAAAAAAATGTTCTTTTATACCCTATAATATGGTATTCATGGCCTTGTCCCCCCATTTAGAGACACTTCATTGCATTACTCCTCACATTATGACATTAAAATATGTGTATATCATCCTCATTGGAAAGATGTAAAAATACAGGTCACTCTATGTTTTCACATAAGTGATCCTTTCCAGAAATAAGTATGATCCCTAATTAGATCAAGGTTCTTTCCTAATGTGTTTTCATCATGGTGGTATAATTTCAAGTGGATTAGACTCCATTCAAACAACTGAACACCCCACCTTCCACACATTAAGTTCCCCTGATTCGGAACCTCGTCCTCTTTCAAGTCAATAAGAACCCTATAACAATATGGATACTCTCCTATGACTCACCTACTATATCAGGAAAATGTTGTGGAGGACTATGGATGGAATTTTGAGTCATACCCCATGCTTCAAAAATCATCAGAGGTCGGCCCTCATCTTTTGTCACCACTTCAAGGTAACACAAGAGGGATATTGTGTTTCTAACACTATCAACAATCATCCTTCATTGTCATGCAACCCCTACAATGTTCTAAATTATGTGTATCATTATTCACACCATCAAATTTCCTCTTTTTGGATTGATTCCAACACCCTAGACGTTATCATGACTATGCAATATATATCATTGGGGAAGCACTAACTAGACCGCTGTGAGGACCCTATTCCTAGTTCAGGGCTCCACTTACCAATTGAAAAACTCAGGGCATTCATCCAGAACCCATTTTTTTAATGTTCATCTAACATTCTCATACACAGTGTGAACAATTACAAAGTATTCACTTGTTTATTGCATTGGTACTTGCCCACATGATCTTAGGGATGGATATCTAATTTCATCATAGTTATGGTCATAAAGCATTAAAATAAACAAGAATGAAAATAATCGGTCCATGCATGTAGTTTGGAATAAAAACAAATGGAGATAGATTAATGAGTTTGGACAAAACATGCCCCATAGGTATCAACAAATTTGATGAGTTTCTCTATTTCTACCACATTATGGATCATATCCTCTAGGGATGCTTTCCACTCCCTGAGATCCCTCTCTTCATCAGTAGATACAGAGCATAACTCATTAGCTCTGACCTACACTCATGCCTACTCATCTTAGAGATCAATCATTTAGTTTCTCGCATGAACTACTAGCTCTTAGTAATCAAATATCTTGGCCCTCAATAGTTCAACGTTCTCAAAATGGATCGCAATAAATGCCTCTCTTTATTTTTATTTCTCTTCAAGGTGTCAGAATTTTTGCTCAGATTTAAGGAAATTCTCGGAATTCTCTTACTCATTCTCGAACTGGGTAATATCAGAGTGTTGGATACCCTACTGTATTTTCTGATCCATATAATCATGGATCAATATATTCTTACGGTGATCATATAACCCTTTTCCATAATGAAATTGTTTCTAGGTGCGATGTGACTCCATCCGGCTCATCCATTGCTCTAGTGACTGACTGAGAAAGCATTTGATGCACTTCCACACCTAGCATAATGTCATATGACTCTCCTCGGATGCTTTTGGTCAGATTAGTCCATCTCGTCATGGTTTTCAGGATTGTACTCAGGAAAGGTAACTAGAAATTCTTCTCCATGGCCCTCTTATGGTTTTATCGCATCTTCTATGAACTCACCATCGCAGGCCAGAAGCTCCCCTTGGCAACATTATGACCCTTGATTTCATCATTTAGCATAAGAAGTACCTGGGTGGGGCTATATTGAATAGTTTTCTCTGTGAGAGGTTGTCCAATCCCTAGTAGGGCTCTTACAGTTGTTATAGGCTCGATGGTTTTCTGACCCTCCATCCTTGAGATCACTACATTGGGTATCCATATCTTTGTCATCCGAGTTTCCAAATAACGGATGTCCGGTAATGAAGGTAAAGAATTATAAGAGAAAAGCACGACAATATCTATTTCCTACGTCATGGTGGGAGCCACAACCATAGGATATATCTCATCACATGTCAGCTCAATCACCAGCACCATATCATTGATAATGATGAGAATATAAGAAACTCATAGGCTTTTATTTCATCCCTTCATTCTGGTTCATCGCTTCCCACTCTATCCATCACAGATTCCCCACATTGTTTGGTTCTGAATGTAGGCTAATGAAGATGATCTCGGACGTCTCTGTGTAAATATTCATCTCCTAAAGGGACAGATTCACAGATACCATCGTCATTTTTTTCCTAAACAAGACAAAATTTGGTTCATAGATTAGAATTACAAAAAGAGAAGGGCTAGTGGAGATAAGAGTTAGTGAAATTCACCTCAAGTTATTCAGCTAGTCCTATTTCAGAACCAATGATTTTTCCACTCTCACATGTGTATCCCAAGAGAATATATTTTCTTGAGAGTCCCTCAACTTCAGGACAATCATCCACATCCTCTTGTTCAACTTCCTCCACATCTTCTTCATCTTCTTCCTCATCTTCCCCTTTATCTTCTTCTTCATTTTCTTTGTCATTGTTATATTGAATATTTTTAGGGTCATGTTTCTGGCCAAGAATCACCTTCAGTAGGAGTTGAGTCTCTTCATACCACCCTAGATGGCTTGTGTACATATCCATGGATGTAAGGTAAGCTTTCCGGCGATGATGGTTTACACTTTCCACCACCTGGATATGCCTTATGTGTAGTAATCTGATCCTGGTATGCACCAATCACCCCCACAGCTCTTTGGTGGTCACAAATTGTCACAACGTCCTCCAGGAAGACCATAGGGATGGGAAGATATCATTAGTGGTTGGCTTTGGAATCGACATTAGCTTATATCCATGATTTTCCCTTACTGGCCCATGGGTGCACCCAATGGACAACCCCTCTTTAGAAGGTAGAGGAATGTTCTCGCACTACGATGCTCCCACTGATGATGTTCTAGCCCATGTCGTTCTGACCACCTTTCCTATTCTTTGTCTCACCTCTCCGGTAGTACCTCGTCTGCTACCTCTCTCTCTAGGATCTGCACTAGACACCTCGATTTTCCTGATGTGTTTTCATAAAACTTCATTGGGATACATTTTATCCAATGGTTGTTTTACTCTATTGATAATCTAGCACTGACATCAATAGGGTGAGGGTGATGAGTTCACTCGAGCCTACAGTCACAAAGAAGAGAAATAGTTGGTGAAGAATGTATGGATGTGTCTCTTTTATAACCTCTGTGTATACATTCATTGGAATCCATTGAATGCACCCGAATGGCATGGAAAACATAGTCAACACATATAGTCTGCAGATGATTTTTCCATTGATATAGGATACCAACACGCCAACCTTAATGCTTTGCGAGTACTCCCACTACTACAAGGTGACCCACCCATCATCTATCTTTTGAGAGACTAGTTTTAAAAATGGATTAATGTCCATGTTTGTATGGCTAGCAGTCATGAGATTTATCCCTTACTCTATATGCATCAATAGGGGGATTAAAGCAATATTCTGGAGGGATAGTCGCAGACCATCACCTAGAGGGAGAGTAGAATTCGGGAATTCATACCCACCATAATGATCTCCATTCCAACCATGGAGAATCAAGAACATCCCACACACCCTTCGGGGTATTCTTCCCCTTGTGATGCGTCCTAGATTTCTATATATCCTTGTTAGTATGCCCCCCCATATTAACCTTATTCATCACCACCATGACCCCGACCATCACTAGAATTCCTGGCGAGACCCGCATCCTCGTTTCCCACAATAATAGCTACAACCCGGTAAGAAATGTAGCAAGGAATTTGGAAAATCATACATTTGGGTCATGAAATTCATTTATATCGAATCCCCAAGATATGCACTCTCCTGTTTTGAGGGACATCCAGTATGATCCCACCCTCCCCCTCTGTGATGTGTTCGGAAAATTCTTCTCTAGACCTAGAATCTTCACCACCTTTTAATGAGTCATAAATAGACTGAACTACCCTGAATAAGATATATCATATAGGATGTACTTGATGTACAACTTCCCGATAGCCAGCTCCAACTGATGCCCCATCAGAAGAGGGGTGCACATCATATCCCCACAAACATTCACTATTGGGAATAACTCGTCATATTCTTACCCCTCCAAGGGTATTCCCCCAATGAAATAGATATCCATGAGACTGATGAATACCTCCCAGTGGTGGAGGTGGATGGTGTTGGTATAAGGAGACCTTCGACCGAACAACTCCATTACAAGGTCCTGTTGATGATAGATGTGAAACTGCAATGTCCAAATAGCTTCAAAAATCCTAATAGACCGCAAATCTACCCTGAACAACATTCATTTCTAGAGAACACAGTATGCACATTACCATTCACTCATTAAATTAATGTCATACATGAAATCCAATTCATTTTAAACCATTGTCTCATCAATAATGATGTTTCTAAAAGTTCTCACAAAAAAGGTGAAGATTCCTCAGAAACCAGATCAATCTCAAAAATAGTCATAGTCTTCGGATTTACGATGTATATGAATTTGATCTGTGTTTCTATTGAAGGATGACAGTTGTTCTGATGTTGAACTACAGAATACTATCATTGTGTGATACCTATGACTGTGTCATATTAGTTTCAATTATAGTCATCTGTACCACCAATAGAATGCTAAAGTTCTATATTGGAAGACTATCACTTAGGATATAATCATTTTGAGCTTGCGTTAACATGACAAGAGAATTTTATTATTAGACACCACCCATCTCATGTGAATAAACTAAGGGTTTGTGATCATTTGAGTCCCTCTTTTAGCTGCGGTGTCATCTCTCTCAGGGTTGGTCTGTTTCTCAAAAATCTCCATTGGGTTTTCAGATTCAAAAAGGGATGTTCCCTAAAGAACATGAGATCGTTGTGCATTAATTCCCATTGCACTCAAGAATTTCACTAAACGAGGTGGTACAAGAAGTAATTATGGATCAAAAGAGCCTGGGAGTAAGTGAAAAACTCATATCAGCTGTGAGAACTTGCGTGCAGATTGGTACCCTTCTCGAACACGAGGTCAATAGCACTGGTCGTAAGGAAAAGATAATTTGGGGACCCAAGGGGGGCCCTAAGCATGTTTATAGTTGTGGGTCGGCCCTTTCACACATGTGGAAGTGGTTTTTGTTTTGAAGTGTCATTTTTTCATGTACCGATGGTGAGATACTATTCTTTTCGTCATGAACATCAGAATCCGACCATTTGGTCCCTCTTCAGATTTGATTTTGAGGGGGGTAATTCTTTGATTGCGAATTTTGGATAGGGTTATGAACATGAAATATCAAGAAAACCTATGGAATCATGGTAATCCATTGAAAATTATTTGATGTTTGAAGAAGGTGAGTGAAAGATTCCCTTAGGCATGAAGAACCTTGCATACCCAATGGTAATTCAAAGGGATCCTTTCACAATGATCATCTCAAAAACCATCCATGGATATGGTGCAAAGGAAGATTTAATGGAGCACAAGATTGATATAGGTGCGAAAGAAATAGCATGCCTAATGTGACATCAGATTACCTATTTCACGCCACTCCTATTTCATTACACCACCGATATTTTTGGCTATGAATTAAAGCATTACCCCCACCCATCTAGAATGATTATAGAAGATGAATCGATCATCTTCTGTTCAAAATAAACTGCCTATAGAACCGTGAAAAAAACACCATGGACTCAATGTATTAGATATTGCACGACATGTATCCTAGGGGTCCTCATTATGGTGGGCCCACGTAGGATTGATACATGTCCACTTCCTTTCATTATATAGCATTTTCATGAAAAAGAAACATTGGAAACACAAGTTTGTCCTTATATCATAAAAATCTTGAGAACATCTACTCGTTTTTCATGTGAATTCCTCATCTTTCATGCTGACATGCATGTTGCGTGCTCACCTCCTCATTTCTACATGTGTCATCCTCCCCATTAGGAACCATGTTAGAGCCCCTCTTATCAGTGACACCCTAGTTGTGCATATGGTCATCCAGTATAGAAATCCAAGATTGTACGAAATGATTTCAATGTCCCTTGGGATGTTCTTAAAATTACGTTGTATGTCCTCATGCTTCTTCAAATATGAACACTAAAATCAATTTATTCTTTTAATAGACATGCTAACTTGATCCCCTTAATGTATAACTCCACAAACCCGCCTACAAACGACGTTTCAATTGCCTTACCTCCACCAAGGGTTTAAGTGCGTCAGTTATGCAAGTCCTAGGGGAGAGGATGGAATCCTCATCATCTGAGCTATATGAAATTAAACCTAAATGTAACCTCGTCCTCAAAAAAGGATGTCAGACTATATCCTCACCTTGTGCCATATACATAGGGGGCCCCTCTTCATACATCTTCCATGCCCACTGGTCTCCACAAGAGTGAGATCTTCCTCACATGGAATCAGATCCTCCATGAATGGAACGAAATCTATCCCCGGGGAAGGGAAACCATCTTCGTGTAAGCCCCTAAAATTTCTTATGAGAGGTAGCATCTTCACTACTCCTATCTTCTTCCATGTGCAAATTTTAAAAGATATATGGGCCCATGTTACATTATTACCTCATCCATATCCCTTTGGGATTTATCGCCATCAGGCCTCTAACCTAGAGTAAATACCGATAATTATCTCCCCAGGCTGCTAACCAGGCATAAGACCCTGCTACCTCTTTGGGTCATTTACCACGTGTATTCCCCAATTCCTTCCTTGTAGACACAACTTTTGAGATGTGATCCTTAGGGGGTTTATACCTCTTCATTCTCATGCCGAGCATGACTCACCTGGCGTTAGAGTAAGCATCACCCATGGAATCCTTCCTGGTCCACCTTATTTTTAAAGCCCCAGACCACTACCAAACTATGTGGACATTGATCCTTTCCCATTTCCAAGTAAGGTACATAGGAATCCTACCAGTGGTTCATGCCCAACAATCATCAGTCCCCACCACGTCATGTCGAGTCTACCTCATCCTGCATGACCTTAAATTTTATGCCCCGTTTCATCCCACAAGTAGTTAAAATGTATGTTTTTGAACTATGTGGGTTTTGATACCTATATCATAGGAAGGGTATATAGGAATCCCCCCCGGAGGTTCAACCACAAACACTGGTATTCCAATTTGAAATACATGGGTTTTTATCTCTTTCAACTAGGTAGGGTACGTAGGATGCCTCCCTAATGTTCAACCTAAAACAGTGGAAAACCCATTCGTACTACATGGGTTTGGATAACTTTATCCAAGGTTGGGAATTTTAGAAGCCTCAATGAGGTTCAACCCCAAAAACTAGAAAACCCATTCGAACTACATGTCTTTTGAACCCTATCTCTTAGGCAGGGTACATTGTAAGCCTCCTAGAGGTTCAACCCCAAAAACTGGTAAACCAATTCGAACTACATCGGTTATGATCCCTGTCTCACAGGGATTGTACGTGGGAAGCCTCCCTGAGGATCAAACCAAAAAACTAGTAAACCCATTCTATCTACAAGTGTTTTGACCCTTGATTCCTAGGTAGGGTACGTAGGAATCCTCCTCGAGGTTCAACTCCAAAGACTAGTAAAACCATTCTAATTACATGGGTTTTGGTAACTATCTCATAGATCGGGTAAATAGGAAGCTTCCCTGAGGTTCAAATCCAAAAACTGGTATACATTGGTATCCCATTTTGTGGGACCCACATCCTTGGTGCATCTTTTGGTGGAGTCAGACCAACTCTCAGACCAATAACCATGCGTAACCCAAAACATGTTGTGGGATCATTTTCCAATGCGTACACCCTGATTCCTTAACATGTCATAAAATATGTGAACTTTGTTTCCCTGACACATGGATACATAGGAATCCTCATTGAGGATTAGTGTATTCAATCATGTCTCTTCCTTGTCTTTACTTTGAGCCTCTATGTTCTGGGAAGGTCATCACCCGACCTAGAGATTCTACATCCTTTGGGATTTCCATCTGTGCATCTATTCTCATAGGCGGCATCCCCACGTGTCTCATCATCCCTTATAACTATGTGGATTTTGATTCCCTTCTGAAGGGATATGTATAATGCCTCTTTATGGTTCACCCCAACACTCCCATCACATTCACAACAGTTCCATCTCAATCCCCTCCCACTTCATTCAAACCTCTATTGTCTATCATGGCTTCAACATGGGTCACCACATCCCTGTGAGATCATGAAATTCATCACATCACTTATCCTTGTGGCACTTGGCTAGAAAACCAAGCATAAGTCTCACACAATCCACAACCAACCAAACAAGAGTGTCCTTCTTTCAATGAGATTTTATCCATACATAAGACCAATATTGTCTCTAGGTTTTTTCCCTTTTTGTACACACCAATTTTTCACCCATTCGAACTATGTGGATGTTTATCCCTATTGTCCACACGTGGTACGATGGAAACCTCATAGAGGATTAATCCCATCCAACGGTAAAACCTGGTGTCCTCTTTATTGGGACTCAAGAGTCCTTGAATCCGTATCCATTTGAAATTTTGATCCACTCATCTAGTAAACCCCATAGGTTCTCCCTCTTGGGGATGTACCCATCTGATCCACTATAATTTCAGTTCTGATCAGTCCAATATATCTTTGCAAGATAATATACTCATAGTGTACCCTATTTCAAAAATGAGAAGCTGAGGGAAACCCGGTGGTCATTCCTATGGAATATAAATCCCCACAATCGATGTGGGGTTCCTTGGGATTCTACACCCTCAAGAAGCCCTCTCATAATGGGATGAAACACAGACACATTAGTGTTTCAGTATCAAGACATGCCAGAGATGTCCAACGTGACTAATCCCCCAATTGAATATTGTTTTCCAAGATTGAACCCTTTGAATTTTATGACTAATGTAGTGTAATTAACCATAATCAATAAAGATATGGTACCACGAAATATTTTCACGAATAATGTCTTAATTTTAACGGGAGACCCAGAATAGGTAACGAATTCCGAGTTCGAATCCATAGAATGAGAGAACAACATCCAATCATCCCATTTTCATCAAGGATAAAATTTCCCTGAATTAGTGACGGATTCCAAAAACCTTTAGAATGTAGGAATGTGGGGTAACAATGTAACACACCCTCAATAGCTGGATTTGCACTCTCGAAAAACCGTTGGAAACATCCCATACATAATAAAAATATTAAATTATTGATATATCAATTGAATGAATATAATATATATATATATATATTTCATAAAAATAATTCCAAAGTAGTGACCAATTTATTTAATTATGTTATACTCACATAATTTTCATAAAACATTTCTCATAAAAACATTTCTTTTACATTGAAAATATTTTTATTTATTTATTCTGAATAAACTGATATGAATAGAATTTATTTAATATATATCTAAACCATAAATTTTTATAATTTATTTAATACTTTTAATACTCACCATTAAATCAATTAGGATACAACTATCAAATTAAATGATAATATTTTTCTAGTATATCATTTTTTATTTAAATTCATTATTTAGTACAAAATTTTCAATTGGAGAAATAAAATTTATTTGAAGAAATTTATATCATAAAAACTATAGATGTTACATTATACCCACTATGAAATTAATTTTTCCATCAAAATTCCTTCAAAAAACTACAAACAGTTGAAGATACGTCTAACTCATAACATCCTTATGTTCCCATGTAGCTTCCACAAATTGGCGGGTTCTCTAGAAAACATTGACCATGTGAGTTATCTTGATTCATATCAGTTTACCTCTATTGTCAATAATTTTCACAATGTTTTACTTATAAAACATCTCTTTCCCCAGTGGTATCATCTCTAATATTATTACATGCGAAGGCCCATGTACGTAATTCGTCAGGAGAGATACAAGAAACACATCATAAAACTGAGGGAAGTTCAGTGAAAGTTACATGAGATAATAAACCTTCTCTACTTGATTAAGAATATGAAAAGGTAAAATAAACCAATGGATCTTCCTTTATTTGTATCTAAATACCGTAATATTTTTTTAGTGAAATTCCTAGAAACACTATTGTACCAAAATGAAATTTTAGGTCACATCAATGACTGTAAACAATACTTTTCCATTGACTTTATTTTGTCCTTGTGTTTTGAAAAATGTATATATCCTTATCTAAAGTTTATAAATGTAACTCAGGTCAAAATAGTTTCATTTCACTATCATTTACCGAACAAATTGGACTGGTACTGTTCTTTTCATTTAGGGATTCAAAAGGATCTGTATGAAAATTTGAACGACAACTATTCTTTTTTGAAAATTTTACAAGAGTTATTAATGAAACCAACCACTTTTGAAATCAATTAAACATGATATAAACATATGCTCTTATTTTTTAATGGTACTTTTAGAAATTACAACTTCTTTGGGGATGAAAATAGTAATAAAAATAAACGATGAATCCAAAACCTACTGTATGCCTTCCGATATCATTTTACTAAAAGATGGATCCCTATTAGATAATAGTGACATTGGTACGCCATCAAATCATAAAACATACATAATATGCACCTATGTAATCATTTCAAGAGAAACAATTATCATTGGGAATGAAGTGTGTTGGATTCATAAGGAGACTGACTACATCCCAAGTGGAATTGTTACCATCATATGATTTATAGAGTTCAATTACAAAATACCAAGTGATGCAATCCCTTTTTAATTCTACAATGGGTGATGGTTTTAACAAAACATTATACATTTTTCCCTTATCCTTAATATGGTAAAATAAGAAAAACTTATAGCTGAGAATTCATTGATCCAGAGTATCAAAAATTATTTCATTACTTCAGAATCTTTGCAGATAGAGTTAATTAATTACCAAAAAGAAATCCAATTTCACTAATCAATGAATAGTAATATTTTCATAGGGTTTATTCATATAAACAATATCCTAAAATTCTAAACTATTGGTTAGAGAATAAGTGTGCTCGAATTATGTAGAATTACTTCAACTATAGATATTTTATAATTTTTAACTATTTCCATTTTATGTAATTCATCATGTGGATTATTATCATCAATTTCCATAGTGTTTGGGAATTTATTTTCATAATTCCCCAACATTGTGCATTTGAATCACTAGATTTTTTGGTGAATTTTATTGTACTTACTCTTCATTTATTTCATTGAATGTCCTATCCACAAGAGATATACAATATTTTTGATGATGTAAGGGGTTCCCCAAAAAGACAAAAATTCTCATTCCTTTTAGGAATTCAAGTAAGTACTCCATCAAACATGTTAGTTATGAGGGGAGTAAAAATATTTTGTACCTGTATGTGAGATATAATTTGATAATCCATAATATAACATATTAATTTTTTATCACAAGAACATTGTGGGTTCCTAATATTTAGTTCCACTTTTAGTACAAATTTATTGATTTCATTATAGATTCCAAAGTATCTTATTACCATTTCCCTTTATAGATGCAGTTTTAATCTATTGAATTATCAATCAACCCAAAATTCATTTTCAATGAGAATAAATAAATATTAACACAAAATTCCTGTATAATTTTCCACATAGGTAACAATAGATTCATCATCCTCAATTTTCTGTTTGAGGAATTCCATCTCCATTTTAATATGGTGGACATGAGGAAACAAATTATTAAAAAATAATCACTTAAAATCAACGCATTTTATAGTGTCTAATTTATCACATTTCGTCTTATTTTTAATAATATTCCAAAATTGATCAACTTTTTATTCAGAATGCTAAATTTTCAAAATTATTTTTTTCATGTTCTAAATTAAAGAGAATTAAAATTTTCTTTCTAATGGTTCTGATCTATTTATCAGCAACATGTTAATTTTTCAACCCTTTAAAATAAGGTAGAGTATTCCTCATTAATTATTAAGCTGATCATATTCCATCCATTGATCATTTGGAATCTTAGTATGTTTCATTGAATGATAATACTGTATTATAATTGAAACTAAAATTTTCATCGAAACTCCTACAACATTTGGTTTCTCGGGTAGACAATCACTATAGTGTCAGTAATATTCAATATTAAGATGGTTTTTTCATATTCCCCATTATTGAATGAAAACAAATATCATTGTGTGATCAACATAGATCACAATGATAAACCAAATAATAATTAAAATATCTTATATGAGGTCTAAATTAAGGGAAAAACTTTTCAATATTAAGCACCATAAGTTTAATCTAGGTAATCCATGATTATAAACTTTTTAATTTCCATATAATGGTTGAAAATAAATATTTAAATTAATCTAATCGTATGCAATGAGATTTTTTAATGAGTTGTGAATCAAGGAAAATTTTCATGCACTAGGTAATGATAGAGTGAAGACCAATGATCCCATTTTACATTTATTCCCCCATGTTAAAAAGTGTCAAGTCCATACCCACATAAAGTATCCAAACATGTATATTTTTCATAGAGTATATAAGAATCTCTTATATACACAAACATTAGGATGTTACCAAATACTTAGACATATCCCTTGGGTTTTTAGAAAATTTATTCAACCCTTATCTCAAATGATTAAAATTTTTCTCTAATACCAACTATAAAGACCAAATAGTTTTTCATTACAATATATTATATCATTTTAGATGAATATTCATTACATATCAAAAATAGTCACCAAAGGGATGTATAAGGTTCATTTATTTGGATAATAAATAATCAAAATTCATATCTAATGAAATAATTTCAACATCTCTCACAAATATCTCTATATATAGTACTCTTTATACTAATACCATATTTAACACCAATATTCACAACGAGGTTAAAATATACATATGAAATGGTTAGCACGTATGCTTAGTAATGGCGATCATGGGAGATACCAATCAATTATTATATGAATGAAGAAGATAAGAATAATGGTATGAAATTTTGAATATAACATACATATTTCATAAAAATATATATTAAAGATCATCTATATGAGTCTTTTCAGAAATCATGGAAGTTCTTAAGGAATGAATCACAATGTAATAAATGCAAATAATCCCCATGATTACATCTTGGGAATAATAAATATATTATTCATGTACGTATATGCATATAAAACTATGAACATAGTTATATAGGAATAAGCGCATTGAATATACAAAAATTATGCTTCACAAACATGGATATTACATTTTTTTAGATGAACATTATGAACATTACAATAATAGATGCCTAAAGACTATAATGGTATAGTGTATTTGGAACCATGGAAACCGAATCTTTTATCTTGGAGAATGATCTTCAACATCACCCATAAAGATCTACATAATTAGTAATTCTACCTAAACCATTTCTTCGTAACCCATGAAAAGAAACATAAGAAAGGGGAGAGCTTAATCTCCCAGTAAGGGTAATAAAGGGAGAGATGTAAGAATAATAATGACAACATGGGTTTGATAATGTGATCATGAAAATAATAAAATCATACCCTGTATATAAAATTTTATATTCACAAAACATGGAATAAATAATGGCATTTTAGAAAACATGAATCATAAAGAAATAAACAACATACTCCAAGAAAGCTTAACACAGGAAGAAAAAAATGGAATTGTGGCAGACACATAAGTGTATAAATAATTCCATAGTATCCAAGTAATCAATGCGAAGGTTGTTTATGGGTTTTTTCCAACATATCATCTTGGTATTCGTGGTTCATTTGCATGGCCATCTTAAACGCAAGAGTTCAATCCTCCTACAATCTTAGTAGTCATGGTTCAATCCCACGACTATCTTAGTATCATGAATTCACTCCTTATACCCTATTAGTAGTACTGGTTCACTCCCATGGACATCTTTGTTGTCAAGGTTCACTCCCAAGACTATTTCAGTTTATCTCATTAGATATAAATCCATACCTAATGCATTGGAGGAAAATATAGGTCCCACCCATCTCATAATAAAATCATAAATATATGTTCCCAAATATCATAAGAATCATATCACAAAAATTGTAATGGAATAGATGTCATAAATATGTAATAATATCAAAACCTATGGAAAAGATACAGGATTTATAATAATTTTTTAAACATAATAACCTATGAAATGAAGCAGGTTTCTTAAACATATATCCATCCAAACACAAACCATTAAGAGAAATAATTTTAATGTTATTCTTGAAATAAAATAATATATGTCATCTTATACGGGTAAGATTTTGAAATATCACTTAGAATGCGAAAAGAACATTTTAAATCATAAATTATTTAAAAAAAACTTTTCTTTGAAACCAAATTGAAAATATATAAAGGGATCATGAAGAATCATTTAAAATTTTTTCAAGGGAAATATCCTCCTTTATATGAATAATTATTTTTGAAATATAAATCCTTTTGAAAACCCATTTCCTTGAAAAAAAATTAAATATTGAATATTAATCATGATATAAATTTTAAAAAAAAATTCATAAAAAATAACTTTCTATACTTATAACGGAACACTTAAAAAATAGAATATTTTTATTTATTAAAATCCCTTATAGTTTTAATAAATAATTAAAATTGAAATGTTGTGTAGTTCTTAAAAAATTCATTTAAAATAACATTATTATATTTTAGTTAAAACTACAAGGAAATTATGTGTTATTAATGTGTATAAATCAATTCATGCAGTATAATTTTTGAAAACATTCTTTTTGTACTTTTTCTAGAAAAGTCAAAAAATACATCATTTGGAAAATGAAAGAATGATTGCTTTCAAACCGTGTAGAAAGAAGTAAAAATGGGAAAAATGTATTTAAATACCCATATAATAATTGTTATCCTTTTATGAAAGTATTTTTAGAAAACATGTACATGGATGATAATATATCAGAATAAATATTTACATGTAATCAATCCTAAATAGTAATGTGATTGCAAAAATTATCTCTTACATTATGTCTTGACAATATTCATACTCTTACAAGATTAATGTGTAAAAAATATAAATTTATTATAAATATTTTAAAAATTAATATTTTTATACATATTACCACATATGGTTTTATTATTACCTTATATTTCCCTCATGTTAACGATCTTATGTTAAGGTCTCACTTTTTGTAATATTAGCTTTGTTCTACACATTTTTCTTAATTTGTTATATTGTTTATTTTTAGAATTATATCATGATTCTCAAATGTAAATTATGATATAATTATATTTTATATCTATTATATTTATATTACAACAATCTTTGTCATAATTAAGTACAAAGTGTAATACACCATTCATGGAGACGGTAAACCGTATGTATGCATGAACGTTGTTTCTGTTTTAATTGCCGTACAAGAAGAAAGTATATAAATTAAATATATATATATATATATAATTATTCCAGTATTATTATTATATCATATATATCATGTATGATAATTAAACACATCCTTAATTCATTTCACGTGGGGTTTGAATGAATCACATTACTTTGAGGGGGAAGTAGTCCACACATCCTCAAATGAGATTATTGTACTAACACCAAATGGAATGTAAAAAGGTATTTGTTTTAAGAATTATTACATAAAATTAATGAAATAAAAAATATTATATATAATATATATAAATATATATTCCATTATAATGGCCTCCATGATCAGTGGTAAAAGAAAAATGAACAATCATAGTTTCGTGAGGCATTAGTTCGCCGTAAATAGAAACAATATGTTGTATATCCATTATATGGAGGTGTGTGTAAGTTTAGGTAAAACCATTATCATAACAACATCCCATATTATTTAGGATTCTTTTTTTTTCATAAAATAATGGAATAAATATTGTGTATTGGGTGGAGATGGAAAATTACGAAAGGTTCCTGAGAGAATATGTTAACTCTTAATCAGGTATCTCATTTTGGTTTGTGTGAAATGGATTCCTTTATTTTCATTCCATCAATGGAAATTCTTATAGGAGGAAGGGATAAATGTTTGTAGGTAAATGATCTGGGGTTAACTTAGCCAAAATTATTTAGTGGTGTGTATAAAAGAGATGGATAGGTTCCCTTTTATATGAGGGTGGATGTCACATTAGGAAACTCCAAAATTATTTATTTATTAATTAATGATTCTCAATTTCAAATACCACCAATGTGATTTATTTAGAGTCTATTATGAGGATGGGTTGAGTGCCTATCTACTAATGAATTTTATATTTGTTTATGCAAAAAAATTAACATTATTTTTTGTCATTAACCGTTGGTTAAATAATATTACTTTTAATGTAAAAACTTATTTTTTAAACTATAGGGTTAATATATTTACTATAAAATGATAAAGTAAACCAAATTGGATCATTTATGAAATATTTCACACTATAAAATTCTGTTGGATGAACCTTATATTTTTAAGAATTTTATACTATTCAATAAAATATTATTGATTTTAAAGAATCATTTCTGTTAATTTTGATATTATTCAATATTGTCATTTATAAAAATATCATACCAACATGACAACTTCGAACCAAAACATCCAATATTTCCAAAACATGTCTACATTATCTATTTTTTTGATGTCACTAATTAAGTGAAATTATATTAATGTTAGTAATTATAATATCATTTATTTGATATATTAATAAATCATACAATTACTCCATCATTATTATACAAGTCATTAATTATGTTATTTAATCTCTAAAAAATTAAAAAAAAATATAGTAAATAAGAGAAATTTGTTATCATTCATATGAATAATTATAGTCAAATTTATCTTATTTATTTACCTATATTAAATATTACTTACTTGTTAAATTTTGAATTTGACACATTTAACTCTTCATTAAATAAAGTATAATAAATGTATTAATCTTACAAAATTGGCTTAAAAGGATCTTATTTTTGACCTAATGTTGATTGTTTTCGAAAAAACACGTATCCAATGAAATTTGGACATGTGTTAGGGTAATGTTATAGTATTATAATATTAATTTTACATTTATTTACCTTATTTACCTTTAATCGCAATAAATAAAATTTAAAACACACTCTTAAATTTTATTTTCCATCCAATTAGATCACAAAATTAATAATTATTACAACCATGTATTTTTGTTTTTCGAAATTCAATTCACAACAGAAGGAAAATTATGTTTACTGCTAAACCCAAAAATGTGGTTAAAATGAACTTTAAAGATATGTTCAAAAGTTCTATAATTATTTATATCTAAATATATTATAAATTTTTTTCCAATTACCTACATTGGATTAATATATGTATTATTTATCTATTGTGACTTTAAAATTAATTTAATTTAAAATTAGGTATTTAAATGAAAAAGTTGGGTTTTAACTATGATGTAGTATTTTTTTTACAATTCATCAATAGTTGAAGCATTTTAGAAAAATCTCAAAAAGTCATACAAATATTATTTTCATATTATTAATTCAAAAATGATATATATATATATTTTATAAAATTTAATTTCTATGAGTGTATAAAATTAATTTTATTATTTGTTAAAAAAGTAAATAAAAACTGGTTCTTTTAGGAAAATAGAACATTAAAACATATAAATACCTTACCAAAAATTACATTTTTAATTATAAAAAAACATTATAACTAATATTTTAAAACTATATATTACTATTCATATTACATTTCATATGGATAAGCTATAAATATATTATTAAAATAATTGTAATAGTAATGTTTTGTTTTACAGAAACCTGGTGTTTCATGTAACGCATGCCAAGCCAGTGTTGCGTGTAGTGCACACTTCTCTTGGTATTGTGTATAACATAATGCTATTATATAATTTAAAAAATCTACATTATGATCCGTGGGAAGTGAATGTATCATATGATTAAATTAATTCCAAAAAAATAAATTCATAAAATCTCAGGGTGTTACATTTTACTCCCCTTAAAATAGTTTTCAACCATAAAATCCTCCGGGGATATAAAAATATAGAAATCCAAATCATGAAAAAAGATAGAAACATTATTTTAAATAGTAATATTTTGAAGATAATTGTTTTTTAATGTAAATCAAGACTAAGTCTCTACGTAGGAGAACATATGTGATGATTTGGTCATTGAGGAAAAGCATAAATTAATATATATATTAATAAATATCAATGATCAAAATAAATTGGTTGATGAAGATAATGTTAACAATCTAAAAAACATAAACTAATAAAACATAAAATAGGCCATTGATATAATCAAAATGATGATATCACGTGTAGTTGGGGCTTGGCTTAGTGGTAACCACCCCATAAATGTACATGGAAAATGGGGGTTCAAAACCCATTAGGCGTAGGTTACTGTAGCAGCACTGTAGCGCTACTATAGAAAATGAGATACTGTTGCAACATCGACATTGTAGCGGCGGCAGAGGTACTGTAGCGGTGGCAGCGGCACTGTAGCAGCGGCGTGTACTATAGCAGTGCGGGTACTATAGAAGTACTATTCACAGAATGGGCTTTGGGCCAAAAAAATGGGGCCTATGGGCTATGTAATGGTCTAAATTCCCACTAGGCCTTCGGGCTATGTAATGGGTCACCCTCTACCCAGTTAAAGTGGTCTTTGCTTTGTTTCAATAATAAAAATGAGGCTTCGTCCCACTCTTTTAAAAAAAATGATGATATCATGAAATCCTTTTATCTAATGATCCCTTCTTATAATGTTGATGAATTTGAAAGAGAATATATACTTACATTATTTCTTGACAACTTCACCCTTGTTTTTTGTATGATTAATTTCCCCTTCATCTATTATTCCATGAAATAAAATTGTCCTTTTTCATTGTTGATGTTTAATAAAATCACATGAATAATTATTTTTCATTCTATATATATTCAACAAAAAGGTTATAACTAATTATAAAATATGTATATAACAACCAATGAGGATACAATAATACATACCCGATGTTTATCTTAAACATTCCATAAATAGATAAGCACCCAATCCACACGTCATTTTAATGAATTCCACTAAATTGTGTTAACATTTTTCTCTTATATATCATAAGTATGTTCATGGTTCAACCATTCCAAACATGTGAATATGTTAATTATGTATTCTCGTGAAACATGGTAATAACCTGAATTACGAAACATTCTTATTGAAATAACTTATGTTTCATTATTCTCATGTCTAAAAAGATGTAAAATTTTGTTATGATAGCATAAACCACTTGTTTATAAATCCTTAATCAGTTATAATGTATCTAGTATCATCCATTTTACTTATTCAAATCCAACATATAATTATCAAAACATCATTATCTAAACATAAGTGGTGTAATAAGGTTTATCTTTCCATTAATAATATATTCTTCAAGTATATCACCTTATCCTTAAATCACAATTTGGTGTCCTTATAACTATTCAACATATCATTTTTAATCCTTAATAAAAAACATATACTAATTATAATTATATATTCAATGATTCATATACAATAATCTTTGAATTTATAAACATATACACCTCAATAATCTATTTCTATTCTTAAACCATTACTCAAGATACTTCATCTTAGAATTTACTAAAATATAAATCAGGTGTTCATGTTCATCAAGCTTAATATAACCATGATTATGAGGATTAATATAATCAATCATGGTAGAACCTATCATACCATTTAAATGTGGTTTAAAATATATTTATCATCAGCAGTATAACCAATACTTATAAAACATTCACTGATCTCTTTATGATATTTCCTCATTGGAAATCAATTTCATAATTCCCATACTTTCCACATCTAAAACATTAATGGTTATCAATGTTTTATCTAGTTTTGGCTATTAAATAAGACTGCAAGGAAAACTGTGAGAAATATATATCAGAGATTAAAAACTCATAAGAAAGGTTAATTAGATATAATATTTCAATCTATAATATTTTTTGATTAATACTTGGTTATTCATACCCAAATTCTATTTAAACCCATTACAATGATTCTTGAAGAGTTTTTGAATTTCTAATGCATATCCTCTAGGAGTATCAAACTAGGTGTGCAACAAATCCTGTTGTCGTGTACCACATTTCTATGAGTTAGGCCCAGAACATCTAGTCAGATTATTTATCCTTAGGTAAATCTATATCAAATCCACATACACTTAAAGTAGCCTTAAATGTTTTTATTTCTAGGAAATATCTCACTCAAAACATTCCAAAATTCAAGGACAATTTCCTAAATGTTGAATCATCCTTATGCTTATCCTCAAAGACATCCATAAAAATATCCTTAGAAATATACCTAGGAATATAATGAAAGATTTATCATTCCATTTTAAAAATTATTACCAATCCTTTCAATTTATACCAACTATAGAAACCCTTTCTTATCATATATGGATATTACAACAGTTTAGATGAATATTTTATTCATTACAATAATACATTCCTAAGGACCATAATTGTTTAGTGTGTTTTGATACATAGAAACAAAATCATCACTCCTGGTGAATGAAATTGAAAATATCCCATTATGATAACCACCTTTAGTACTTCTATGTAAAAATCATCTTCATAATGTGGGAAAAAACATAATAAAGGGGTGATCAGAAATGATCAGTAAGGGTAAACAAGGGAGATATGTAAGCGTAATATTGAGAATAAGGGTATGAGAACATGATCTTTGAAATATATGATCATACTCTAAAAATAAAATATCTTACACACAAAACATCGCATAAATAATAGCCATTCACAAGACAAGAATCATAAATAAATAAATAACCCATGATAAAAAACTTCACATAGAAACAAAACATAGAATTTTGGTAGACACTTAAGAATATAATGATTTCCATAGTAACCAAGGCATCATTTTCAATACCATCTTAGTAGTTTGGGTTTATTCTCTATGACATATTATTAGTAATGGTTTACACCCATGTCCTTCATTGAAGTGTGAGTCCATACCTCATACCATCTTAGTAGTTATGGTTTACTCTAATGGACATTTTAGTTGCATGATTTCACTCCACATACCATCTTATTAGTCATGTATCACTCATATGGCCATCTTAGTAGTCAAGGTTCACTCCCATGACCGTCATAGTTTATCTCATGAGATATAAGTCTTTAACTAGTGCATAAGAGGGAGATATATTTCCCACCCATCTCATAATGAAATCATACATCCTTGTTCCACAATATCATAACAATAATATCATAAAAAATGTAATGGACAGGGTTTCATAAACTGGTAATCATATAATAACCAATAGAAATGATATAGGGTTCATAATCATTTCATAAAAATAAAATTTCAGGAAATGAATCTGGTTTTATGAACATCATGCCATCAAAACAGAAACTATTCAGAGACATAATTTGAATTGTATTCGTTAAATATAACAAGTTATATCGTCATGTATTGGGAAGTATTTTGCAAGATCACTTGGAACGTAAAAAATCCTTTTAATAATAAATCATTTTGAAACCCTTTTCTTTAAAACCACTTTAAAACATATAAAGGGGTCATGAAAAATCTTTTAAAACATTTCTTGAGAAAAATATCTTATGTTCTTTGAAAAGTAATTTTGGAAATATAAAAACATTTCACAAACCTTTTCAATTAAAAAAATAAAAACATAAAGATAAATATTGAAAAAATTAACACTTTCTTAACATAAAAATATATTTTAAAACATATAATGGAACACTTGAAAAAACATTATAAAAAATTTCATTAAAATTTATTCGACATTAAAAACATTTTATTTACATGAAATGTCGCATAATTTTAAATGAAAACTTTATATTTTAATATAATATTGTGATATTATAGGGAATATTAAAATAAATAACATGTAATGAAGTAAATGAATTATTTCATGCCGTATAAGTTAAAAACAATCTTTTTGTACTTTCTTGGAAATATCAAAAAGTACATCATTTTGAAAAGGAAAGAATGATTCCTTTCAAACCATGTAGTAAAAAGTCAAAAAATGGTTAAAATTGAATTTAAACACCCAAAAGATAAAATTAACCATTTTATTAATTTTCATTAGATAACATGGTTTTACATGATAATTACAAAATTAAATATTTAAATCTAAACAATATCAAATAATAATTAGATTGAAAAATTATCCCTCACCTCTTGTCTTGACTCTCGATGTGCTCACACAAGCATCCTCTATAATAAACATAATATAATTATAAATAATTTAAATAATAATTTTTATATAATTAATACCCTCTATGTTTTTATTATGACCTTATATTACCCTCTTGTTAACGATCATATGTTAAGATCTCACATTGGGTAATATTCGCTCTGTTCTTCATATGTGTCTTAATTTTATATATTGTTAGTCCTTATACTTATATCATTTTTGTAGAATTTAAATATTGATATAAATATCATGTATATATAGTATATATATAATAATAATCCATTCATAAGAAAGTGTCAAATGGAATACATTATTCATTGGACAATAAGCCATACATATGCATAAACATTAATTATGTTTTAATTGTTGTATTGAATGAAAGTATGTAAAGGAATGTATGTATATATATTCATTTATATATATATATCATTATTACAATAGAATTATTACATATAATATTTCATATAAGTTCATTAAACACATCCTAAATACATTCCTTGTGCTGAGTGAACGAATCACATATCTTTGAGGGGGGGGGGGTAGTCCACACTTTCTCAAATGAGATTATAGTATTAACAAAAATGGAAAGTAAAAATGATATTTGTTTTAAAAATTAATACATAAGCATAAATACATAATAAAAATTATATAAAATATATAAATATATTTTACATCACAATGGCCATCATGATCGGTGGTAATGGAAAAATGAACAAACATCATTTCGTGAGGCAATAGTTCACTGTACATAGAAACAACCATCTAATATAACCCTTAGATACAGGTGTGTATAATTTTTGGTTGAAAACATAGTATAACAACATCATATTATATAGATTATGCTTTTAGTTTCCTAAAATAATCTCATAAAGAGAGTTTATAGGGTGGAAGTGGATAATTATGAAAGGTTCGTAAGAAAATATTTAACCTCTTAATTGGGTAACTCCTTTAGGATTGTTTGAAAAGTCTTTATTGAGTTCCTTTATTATGAAGGTATAGATAATAGGATGAAGTGATGGAATATGGGTGGAGAAATGGGTAGGTTTTGGCTAAGACAAAAGGCTTTATAGGTGTGAATAAAATAGAAGGAGGTGTCCCCTTTTACAAGAGGGAGGGGGGCAGGTTAGGAAGCACAAAAAATATTAATTTATTATAAAATCATATTTGATTTCAAATAGCTCTATTGTGAGTTATTTAGAAGAAATTATGAGAATGGTTCTAAATCCTCTCATTAAATTAATTTTAGACTTGTGTCGATCACAATATCTTGTTAAATAATTTAACTCTTACCTTGACAATTTTTTTACAATATAGTGTTAATATGGTTACTATAAAATTTCTATATAAATCGAATTGGATAATGTATGAAATCTTGTAAACTATAAAACCCATTTGAAATAACTTTATATATTGATGAATTTTATATCATTTAACAACATAGTATTTATTTTATGGAATCATTTATGTCAATTTTGGTACTATTCAATGATTTGGTTTTCTTAATATTACCTACATGATAAATTCGAACCAATACTAAAAATATGTCACTAAAATGTCTATTTACTCTATAAGATTTATGTGTGTCATCAATTATATAAAATTATATTTATTTTAATATTATTAATATAATTTATTAAATATATCAATAAATTAAACAATTACTTCATCATCATTATACAATCCATTAATTAATTAATTTATTCTCTTCAAAATAAAAATAAAAATATCATGATAAATATAAATTTATTTTATTTAAAATGAATAATTATAGTCTAGTTTATATTTTTTATAACCATATATAAAAAATATTTAGTTATTAAATATTAAATATGACAGTGTTAACTCTCTTTTAAATAAAATATAATAAATGTCTTAATCTAACATAAGAGGCATAAAAAGGATCATATTTTTGACCTAATGTTTATTTGGTCAAAAAAAACTTATCAAAGGAAATTAAGACATGTGTTAGTGTAATTTTATATTTTTGTAATATTATATTTACCTTTAATTTCACTATTTACCTTTAACTACATTAAATAAAAATCAAATTTTACTATTTACCTAAAATTATTTTTATACAATTAATAGAATTAATACTAATTAAAATAATTAATCTATAGTTTTTGAGATTTATTTCACAGAAGGGGTAAAATTACGTTTACTACAAATCCTGTAACTATGATTAGAATGTGGGTAAAAGATACGTTCAAAAGTTCAATAATTTTTTGTATTAAATTCTATTATAAAATGATTCAAACGAACAAAATTGGATTAATATATGTATTATTTTTCTACTTTTACCATAAAATAAATATAATATAAAAATTATTATATAAATGAAAAAGTTAGTTCTCAACAATAATGTAGTATTTCGACTATTCATCGAAAATTGAAACATTTTAGAAAAATTACAAAACATCTCTCTAATATAATCTGGATATTCGGAATTAAAAAAAATATATATTATAAGAAATTGAATTTCTATGAGTATATCAAATTAATTTTATTATTATTCAGAAAAGTACAGAAAATATAGATCTTTTAATAAAATAGAACTTTTATTCCTATAAAAACCTTACAAAAAATACAATTTTTATTATAAATAACATTATAACTTAAATATAAAAATTATTTATTATGATTCATATTACAAGTTTAACAATTATTTTATAACAATCCTATTTAGATAATTTTAATAACAATGTTTTATTTCATAGAGACTCAGTGTTTCGTGTAATGCAAGCCAAGCCGGTGTTGCATGTAGTTCACGTCTTTTTGGTGTTCCTTATAACATAATCCATAACATAGTTCTATTATAATATATATATATATATATAGTTTTGAATTAAATGAAAATATTAGAAGATGAAATTTATTTGAAAGAAATAGATTCACTAAATATTGGGGTGTTACACTAATTATATCAAGGACATGAAATCCAATCCTCATATAAAATGTATGTACATAAATACTAGGCATAGAATTAATCTACTGTACATGAAACTAGGCCCAAAAATACCATAAGTAAATGAAAAAAAGTCATCACATATACTTATGGACATGAAACCTATTCCACACATAACATTATGGACATGAAACCAGTTACACACATAACCTTATAAACATGAAATTGGGTCCACTCATACAATTGTGAACATGAGAGAAACTCGATTCATAACATATTTACTCATGAGTTATCCTTGTTTTCCGAATGCATTGGGGGGATATATTGGCCCCCCTATAATATAATAAACACATTTGTGTGACACAATACCATATAAAAATCATCATGTCATAAATAATGAAATGATAATGGGTTTCATAAACATTTTATTATATCATAACCCAGGGGAAAATAGGATTCATAAACATAAACCACTTAAATGTTTTGTGTTTTATAAGAATATTGGTATCACAATTATAATCCATCCATGTAAATAAAAACGATGCTATCATCGATTAAAGTCCCAGGTAAAGATTATGTCAAATTAATGGATGTTATTATAGATAAGAAATGATTTGAATATTTCACATGTATAATTTTACGATGAAAATAGAATTTCTTATTTGAATTAACACATACAAAAACTAAAAATTTCATAAATTTTAATGAAAAAATTATTTTTAAATAAACATTTAAACTTTTAAATAATTCTTTAAGTAATTTATTTGTTATGGTGGAAATAATTATCATTCATGTTGTATAAAATAAAAGAAATAATCCTGTCATATTTTTGTAAGAATAATAAAAAATTACATTTTCCTGAAAATCACATAAATATTAATACTATTTTTAAAAATAATCAGTATTAAGAATTACTATAATAAATAATTATATATTATTCATGAAAACATTTTTAGAAGAAAAGGATTTTAATGATAAATTATTATCGACCTAAAATAGAAATAAAATAAATTTTCATTAAAAACATTATATTTTTATTTTTATCTCTCAAAGAGGGGATTATGAAAGGTAAATAGGTATTCACAATAAATAACCATAGTGAAATAGAATTAATTATGATTTTTAGATGTAAATAAAAATACTTTATCATCATAAATAAAATCATAAATAATCCCGATATGTAATGAGAGTGTGATATAAAACCCCTAAAACATTGGAAACTTTTTGAATCAAAATAACCATAAAATAAGAAACCATAGATGGATTTTGAAATCCCCCTAACATTAATAAGAATAATCATAAAATATATTCTTGGTAATTATATACAAACCATAAAATAAATAAGTAGTGAATATTTCATGTATCTCATAGAAAAAAAGTAAGATAAATTATGGCTATGATAAATTTTTTGAATCGTTAACCACATGGAATTGTAAAATAAAATGAAAATGAAATTGTATTTTGAATAAATAGATTCATTATATCAAAATTCAATTGTGAATTATATTAACCTGAAAGAATAAATTATAGGTGAAAATTCAATGTGTCTCATGGAAATAAAATAGACTAGAAGTCCCTAATCTTAAGTCTCAACATTCATCATTAAAATTAGAACCTATTGTATAATTAATATAGTATTATTATTAATTTAAAATGTAAACATAACAATATATATATATATAATTCCATATATTTTATACTTATGACCACTTGTTACTATTTTCCTTACAATTCCTTGTTAAAATTTTAATTTGGGTAATAACTGCATCATTTTTTCATGTCTGTTTTGGATTATCATTTAAATCCTTTTAATTTTTTAATGGTTTCATATTATTCATAATTATAAACATGATATATATATATTTATAAAATATTTTTAATTTATAATTATTTATTTTAATAAATATTAGTTATACATTGAAAATTAATTTCACAATTCATAAAGACAGGATATTGTATATACGCAAGAATGATGTTTCAATTTTCATGTTGAATGGAATAGATGAAAATTAATAGTTAAAAATCAACTTTACAGAATCATTTCTATATCATACATATCACATATATTCATTTAATATGAACTAATAACCATACATTCGATATGAAATGAAAAACATATCACATTACTTTTGGGAGGGGGTGGTCCACTTGTAAGCATGAGAAACCTTATAATTTTGCATAAAATTAGAAGATAATATATATATATATATTAAAATAATTATATAATTATAAATATTTCTATTTAAATAACTTATATTTTTAAATTCATAATTATATCTATCATTAATAGGTTGTGATGAAAAATGTATTCAACTAGTTCGTGAGCTGATAATCCTCCATAAAAACAATCGACAATTTCATTTCTCATTTGACCAAAGAGGGGATAGATATTGGTTATGCCACAAACATAGTAAATTTATTAAATTATACATATTTTTTATTATATTTTAATTACTTAAATATTAGTGATGGTTTTATGATATAGATTGAAAATGAATATCTTATTTAATACACTTAATGTATTATAGAACAACCTCTATTAGATTTCTTATTATGAACCGTATGGTATGTAATTTGGAAGAACAATAGTTACATAACATGTATATAAATGTTTTGGTTAGATTTATTAGGGGGTTATCAATTGAAATGAATCTTTAGTTGTGAATAAGTGAGGGGAGTATGTAGTGGTTTATAATATAAGAGGAGTGGCATTTTTTAAATACCCAAAAAAATTCAATAATTAGATGTATGTGTGAAGAAATGTGCTTCAAAAATTGATTAAACATGGGGTGAAGGAATATATGGTAAATCCACATATCCAAAACAATAAATACATGTTTAGAAATTTTTATTTCCTTCCTCACTATGTTTAATAATTTTTTCGATTTTAGTTATCACCATATTAATTAGTCTTTTTTTATTTAAATATGTATATTATCAATTAAGTGAAAACATAAGTCCCATTATATAGTTTTGGGGCCTTAGATTAAAAATAAGATATGTAATCTATTAAATAAAAATCATACATGTGTGTAAAAGTAATATTAACACAACTACATGTAGTACAAAAAGAACACTTTTAATCATTACCCTGATATTTACTACCTTTACTATTTAAACTAATAAATTTTAATAAATATTAACATTAACATATTACGCAACAATAATTATTATAATTCCAATTATAGAATAAATTTCACCAAATTCAATTCATAGATTCATCTGAATTTAAAATAAAACCCATTGACATGATGAAAAAGATTATTCCCAAAAAAATGTTTTCTTAAGTATAAAATGTTTTATATCAATATTAAACATTAAATATATTAAATTTAACTAAATTTGAGTAATAAAAAAATAATTTATCTATTATTAAATTTAAAAAATTATAAAATAATGTGGAACTTTTTGAATTATTTAATAGAAAATGGTGTTTTCCACAGAAATTACTATTTCTACTATTAATCGAAAAATAATATTTTCAAGAAAATTTAAAAACACATTAATTGATAATTTTGAGATGATTTTTTAATTTTCTAAAATAAATATTCTAAAATTCTTTAAAATTAATTTGAATAATAAGTGTGCTAAATGTAGTGAAACTAAGTTATAGAGAAATACATCTTTTAAGCACAAAAGTAGATTTATTCTTATCCCAAACACATGAATTGATTCACATAGATGAAAAAATTTATTAATAGATTTTTGATATATTTATATTTCATTAAAGTTTTTCATCAATATTGATCGACTTAATTTATAGACATGGAAAGACATAGTGTGTATACAAAAAAGTTTCTCCGATGATTTTTTTTATTCATATGCTTTTGGTTTATTTAAATAATTTTTTTTCTATTATTTAATTATTTAATAATAAATTTAATACAAGTTAATTGATTTTATATATGGGTATAATATATATTTTTCATATTAGTTAATCATATTCATATTCACCATTCAAAAATATCGGTACCAACTGTTAGACTAAAAAGTAAAAGTAAAATTCTATACTATATTTTATTAAAAATCATGGATTCTAGTATAGTAAAATATTACTGAATTTAAATATATTTTAAAAAATTATTATATTAAATATCATGTTATTACATAATGTTTCATTTTAATAACAATTTATCTTATGGTATTATGAGAAACATTGTTTTTCATGAAATATGCCTTTAAATAATCTTATTCCTCTTCGAATAAGGTAAGATTCTCAATTCAAAAAGGTTATAGTGATTCCTTCATCTATGAAGTTATATACTACTAGGGAAGTGAATGTATAATTTTCTAAACCTTGAATAGCGAAAAAAAGTTAATTTCATTGGTCCTTAGTTTGAAGAGATGCATATTAGTGAAGTGAAATACACTACAAAAACTAATTTTGATAAGAATATAATAGTTTTGTATGAAACCATTTTTTATGAGTATCATTAGATGAATTTTCCATAACCTATTCATGTACCCAGATATTAGATTATAGGTTCTAGAGACAGAATTTGTGATATTCCATTGGTTGGTGCGTATACAAGATTATAATATCTTAATGTAGCATCACTAGATTTAGATATTCATTCTCAGTCATCTAAAAAGAATGGAATCTCTGATATTGATGAAAAAAATTAATGATTTTATACTAAAGTGTTTTCTATATTCAAAATAAATATAAATGAAATTAAATTTATTAAAATTAGAACTCAGTGGCACTAAATATAAACAACTAGATTGGATATCTTCTTCTATTTCAATTTATAATTTTTATCAAATGAAGTCTCAAATTGTTCTAAGGTTGACATGAATAAATTATGTAGAATCATATATCTTAGCCTAATATATTATATAATATTCATCCAATTAAGTAATATACATCATCATCAATATCAAAGTGAAATATAAATATTTTTAGATGAACTGAAAAATACTTCATCAAACATATCAATAGTTAATGAAAAAACTATTTCATTATAATGTGGTATAATATCAATGCATATTTTCCATGAGATAAATAATTATTTTCTAATTGACGTCATGTTTGTAAATATAGATGAAAAATATAATTTTTATTAGATTAGAATATCCTTGATAGGTTTTTACCATTTATTGAATATATTCATGCATATATAATGGAGAAGTTAGTTGAAAATCATAGAAACTCTAAAGATAAAAGTAATCCATAAATGTTTTAGAAATCAAATTTATTTTCAAATATTTAATTATTTAAGGATTTCAATAAAAATAAATAATTATGGTCATATACATTAATTTTTAAATAAATAAACTAATTATTAATGAAAAAATGAAGAATCCCACATTCATAAAGCTATGGAAAAAGGATGTAAATTTATTGTTTACAAAGAAAAATGTATGAACTTATTTTTACTACTACGAAAAAATTGTAATCATATTTCTATATTTTAATGATTTTTTGGTATAATATATATGATAATTTTAGTCATTTTTTATACAGAATAATTATTCATAAAAATTATGGAATTGTTATTCAATACTAATTTATTCATAAAAATATTATATTTTAAAGAGGTTATAAAATTGAATTATTGATAATTATGAAATCAAATACTATAATATATTTAAAAAAACATGTCCATTTTGATACCCCACTACCAGAGAGATATTAGGAGATATTTATGGAATAAAGAAAACTTAGAATAATCAATATATAGAATTTAATGTTATTTCTTGAAGGTAAGCTTCTTCTTCATCTGGACCCACACACACTTATGTTAAAATGAAATTATATCCTTCACATATATTTGACATGGAATGAGATTTGAATTTTTTTAGAAGAGTGTATGATAGTATAGTAAAACACTTCGATGGGAACCATTATACATGGAGTATCAAAATTTTAGTTTATTCTGTCAGCACCAAGACATGTAATTATGGTAAAGGCTCTTCTAAAAAACAAGATAAACCACAAATAAATCATTAATATTGATAATTTCATATTTCAAAGGTTATTCTCTATCATTGTTCACACTCTTTGACACTCTAAATTTCAATTATTATATATGTCATAAATTTTAATGTAATTTTTCTTATTATGTTTTGTTTTATATGCATAAATTTTATTTATTTGACTATTCCATAGTATTGTGTATTACCGATAATTTGTTAAAATTTTATTGCCCTGAAAATATTTGTAGAAATAATCAAAAATAAAAACTTTTACTTCAATCCATAATTATAATAATTTATATCTTCATTATAATTACATTATCTTGAGAATTTATTATTTATATTTTATGGGATTTTTATTCATTGATAATTATGATATTTCTCGATAATGTATGGTTTTTGGATATATTGAAAATTTTCATAATTTGTTTTACTCAGAAATGAAATTTTTTGACATTATAATGAATCTAAATTTAATGAATTTATTGTTATTTATTAATATTTTAATAATATATTTCAATATTATATTGTATTTTAGAGTTTATTTTTTTTTTGTAATCTGTTTTGTATATTTGATGACTCTTGCAATAATAATCACTGACTATTTTGATTCAAATGTTTATTTTTGTAAAAGTTATTAAATCTTATCAGATATAGTTTACTTTTATGTAATGATAATTAATATCATGTAATGAATTAATTTAGTTTTTGATAAATAATTTTACATTTATTGAAATCAATTTACTCATATAGAAATCGCTTTATTCATTAATGAATTAATTGAATCATATAAAATATAGTTTATACTAACAAAAATATTCTTACACTTATATAAATATGTTTAGTCTTCTAGAAATTAAGCTAATTTTATGAAAATTAGTTTATTATTATAGAATCATTATAGTCTTATGAAATCATATTGGCTCTTAGAAAATGAGATAACTATTATAAAATTTTTAATTCCTTATAAAATCTTATACCATTACGATTTAAATCACTTTTATAAAGCGATTCAAATTTTTATTAAGTGCATGACTCCAATGAAGTTAAAAGATAAGACTTATAGAATTAAAAAAATTAAATTAATATATTTACAATTGTTTATTATATTTTTTAATATATATGAGAATATTACACCTACTTTATTTCTAATTAAGCTTGATATTTTCAAATGAGTCCGGATAGAGTATTGAAATAGTCATTAATTATAAGGAAGTCCATAACAGCTCAAATGATCTGATGAAATCCTTATTTAATTGAGATTTTAGTAACTATATCTAAAAGATTTACTAAAGAATATATATTTTATATTTAATTTCAAAAAGGCAACATGAAAATAATTTATACACGAAAAGATTGATCTATTAGATTTAAATTATAAAAAACTACATAAATTTTATAACAAATATCGAAAAACGGGCATCATTACTTACATAGAATACTATTTTATGCATTCCTCAAATTAATGAATAATTATTTTATTTTGTACAAATTTTATGAATTTTTTAATCAAAATATATATTACAGTTTCATGGAATAATTTTTAGACCCATATTTAAGTTGCAAATTATTGATGTTAAGGTGGATTCCTCAAACATTTGGTATTTCTTATGGAGAATAAAACTTGAAGAAGACACTGGTAAAATGTTTTATGTGGTAAATTTTATAAATTAAAAAATAATTTTCATACACATATAAAATAACTTTTATTATGTGCGGTGATGTTAATTTGGATGTTCAGTAGTTTTTGAATCATATTTGAATATCATTAGAGAGGAACTGAAGTGATTCTTTACTTGTTTACGATGTTATGTAATTTTTAATGTGCAGTGGTGTTTAATTGAAAAATATGTATGTCCTCAGAAAATCATATGATTGATTTTTCATCAAGATGGAACAAATTTTAATTGGATAACTACTTTCTATGATTCGTCCTTTCTAAATGAAATTCAAAATATAAAAATGTCTTGAAATTAGTATAGTAATTAAAGAATTTTGAGGATTAATATAAATCTTATGATAGATAATTTGATAATTTAAAAGTGAAAAAATACCTTATAAGAGTAATGAATGAATTTTGAAAAGTTATAATGAGATTTAAAAAATAAAATGAATCATTATATGGGTGACCATCAGATTGTACGGGAAAATAATTCCCTAAAATATGATAAATTATGATTTCATATGATAAACTCTAGGAAATTAAATGAGATTCTATAGAAAATATAATATTATTATTCCA
This sequence comes from Viscum album, assembly GCA_963277665.1. Lineage (NCBI taxonomy): Eukaryota > Viridiplantae > Streptophyta > Magnoliopsida > Santalales > Viscaceae > Viscum > Viscum album. The sequence continues at coordinate 641,959,189 of OY728125.1, read as the reverse complement.
TTATAAAAAATGTAAAAAAGAATTAGAAATTTTGATAATTCCATGGATTGATTTTTTAAATAATTTGAGTATTTTTACTCTTATACAGAGGCCATTTTTGATAAAAGAGTATGTTGAAAAAGTATGTTTTGTAAAAGATGAAATAAATAAATTTGATAATGAATTATTTTATGAAATGTTATATCATATGGTGGAAAAATATTTTATATATTTAATAAACTTAAAAGTGGAGTTTTTGAATCAAATAAATATAAAGGAATATGGTTCACGATATATTGGACATTATGCTTCATTAAATATAATATTAATTTATGGAGAAAAACAAGAATTGTTCACATTATATCATATACATATATTTGATGATGATCTTGAATATATTTTATAGTGGGATTAATTTTTGTAAAAGGAGAAAAATAAGATGAGAGGAATTTATGAGAATATATTTTTCCTATTATTCCATTGATATTCAAATTTGAGAATTTCTATAGCATTTTTTGTGAGATAAAAACCATGAAAATCATGTCATCATAGAATTTAAATTAATGATAATACGTGATTAATAAATATATATATTTATATTTATTATTTAAGTGGTATAATAAATAATAATAATAGAATATATAATTCTACTTATGTAGATAAAAGAGTTGAAAATGATATAATATAGCTGTGTATTAATGAAAGCCTTGTATGGGAAAGAAATTCATGTTATAGAAAATCATTCTTCATTACCATATCATTGTTGTTTATCCAACCTATTTAAGATACATATATGTATCACAATGAATTTAGATAAAACTATCTAATTTTTAATATAAATTATCATTCTAGTGGACTATATGATCTTAGATGATTCTAGACTGTACCAAGGATGAATATTTTATTTTTTTTTAAAAAAACTTGTAAAAATTTATTTTAAGCCATTTGTCTATACTTGACTATTTTGGAAGTGATATATATTATCACTTTAATATGATGATAGGATTTTTAAACTAACCTTAAAAATAACCCGTTCATATTATATCATAGAATGACAAGATTTTTTAACGATTTGATTTTTGATGGGAAAGAGTTCCTATTTTTTAATAAAATTGGCCACTACATTCATGATTCAAGTTTGTAAAATCCCAATTAAATAATTTGAAAGGTTAATAGCACATTTTAAGGGAAATGTTACTTTATATTGAAAGATCACATGTTTCTTTTTCTTTTATAAAATATTTTGGATGTTTTGGGAGATGATATATATGGATATATTAAAATTATTGTAGGTTATTTTATAACATCAAGAAATATAATGAAACATGAATTTTTTTTCCTTTCTTGGAATGCCAATAGTTAATATTTTTAAGATATTTATTTCATTAAAGGTTAAAGGGATAAAAATAGAAAAGATAATAAGTTAAAATTTGGGAAATATATTTGATGGAAAAAAATCGAATCATATTATAAAAAAAGTTTTGAGGTAGATGAATAACTACAACCAAATGATGGAAGATTGAATAGTAGAATAATTATTCACTAAATACGTCAATATTCTGAGCACTATCATATGTTTGGATGAGAAATTTTAGGATACTAAAGTATTAGATATAATACTATACAATCTTATATATATGGTTGATTCTAAAATTAAAAATATTGAATATTGGGATCTATACACCATCAATTTTGATAAATTATTCACCAACCCTATATGAAATAAATTAAAAAAGGGATGTGTTATGGTGAAGAATTATAAGATTGAAGATAATCATTCCATTAAAATTTCAATTTATTCTTTAAAAGAAAAAAATATATCAAAATTCAAAAATAGAAATTTCTTATCTGATTTAAAGGAGTATAATTTCTATGAAGAATACGATGATGTTATGAATTACTATGATATCAATGAAAATATACTGATTTATAATGTCATTATGGAATAATATATTGGTGATAAATGTGGTGAAGTTTGAATTGGTGATTAAATATAAATGGAATTTATACTCAAGGTGGAACTAAACACTTTTTTAAATAATATATTGAAATAATAATAAAAGATAAAATTTAATAGAAGAGAATTTTTTTTCAAGGATCAAATAATTTTATATTTCTAATGAAGAATACCATAAATGAAACAGAATGATATATTAACAAAATTTTATAGTGAAGAGAAGACCATACATATTAGAATAGTGTAGAAGAGAAAAAAAATTGAGAATGATCCTGATACTATCATACTAAATATGAAAATTGTTGAGAAATAATTGGATAAATACAAATTTTAAATTTAATTCCATTCATGAGGTATGGTAAATCTCAATGAAAATTGTTTTGAATGTTCATAAATATTCACATAATGATTATAATCACGTTGAAAACCATGTTCTTATTAAAAAATTGAGAAACATCTTGGAATTTTTAGTGAAAATACGTAGATGAATACATTGGATATGAAAACAATATTTATGAGAAAAATTATTATCATAAATATAGAAATTCAAGTAACTTTGACATTAAATGAGCACTTCTGTAATTAGTTTTTCAAAAAGGTATAATAACAATAATATATATATAAGAATAATTTTAATGTCTAAAAAAGTTTTTTCTCATAAAAAACATCTTAAATTTTTGTCCAATATTATGAATAAAAATAGGTTTGAATGTCTTGAAATCAATTTATTTTTTGAGTAAAATATTCATTATATGGTGATTGTTATAACTATAGATTATTTGGGTATATGGAAATATATTTTTGTTTTGATTAAGATTTTTATTTTGAAATAATATTTTTAATGAGACAAAATTTGGCATGGGATCATCAAACAAAAATATAGAAAATTCAAAATAAATCTTAATAATTTGGATTTATGTTTGTGAACTTTTTTCAAAAGCTAGATGATCTTTTTGGAAGAAATTTCACGTGATGGAACCACTATATAATTTTTTTCACTATTATATCTACCTATTTGGTGATAAATTTTCATATTAAATTGGCTCATATGATGAAGAAAAAAATACTATCACACATGGTTTTACTTAGGTTACGCTTTATTTGGTATTATATATATATATAATGTGTAGGTTATTTTTCGTGATGTTTTGATATTATTTTCAAAGATTTTTGGATTTATATAGGGTAATGGTTTGGGAACAATTTCATAAAATAATAAAACAAATATGGGAAATTTTTAAACTAAAATTCAAGAAACTAGGTATTCATATGTTTAGGTACATAGTGTGGATAAACCTTGAAGCTTCCAAGTAGTAATCGGTCAATGTTAGTTAGTCGGTTATAACATAGTCGGAATATGGGTTTCCAAAATACGAGGGCCATGTATGTGATGTGTGGTTTGAGGTAGATTCTCATGGATGGTTATCACTGGTATTCCTAACATTGTTCCATATCTATGCCGGATGAAATTTTAGAAAACAAATGTTTAACTAATAAGATTTACCTCCTATAAAAGGCATTTCTCCCTAAAAACCACAAAACATGATTTCATTTTCCTCTCTAGGTTGCGGAGACCCTTATTTTTGACATAGTGGTGATTCTAAGGAGAGTAAATGTGCATTGGACTCCCATATTCATTGGTATGTCCTTAGTATTTATTTTATTCCTTATATCACTCCTTATTCCCTCCCATAAATCGATATAGTTAATCTATTGTGAATATATCCACTTTATTTTGATGTCAATATCAAAGAGATATTAATGTTTTTATTTTATTTTATGAGGTCTAAGGATGTTTTTAAGAGTTTCTAGATTGATTTTAATGTATTTATACAGTTATTAATTATTATAAAAGTTAAAAGTCAATGCCTCACGACTCAATTACAAATTATTAGAAATTGATGGCCTAGTTTCAAATCGATGGAATTGCATGAAATGTTTTTGAACAACATTGTGTGATTTGATGGAATCATTTTTAATTATGTTTTCATGGAAATTGTTTAAATTTTTTGAGTTTGTGGAAAGTGATCTTTGTAACACCCCGACCCTAGTTACCCAGAGTCGGTGCATTATTACATAACATTGGCATGATCACAAGAAAGATCAAATCTCGAAATACCGATTGGTTTAGTAGCCTTGAAAACACTAGATATATTCATAAGTTTTACATTACATCATAAAATGAAAAACTACTACAACAACATAATATCTCCACAGTCCACACTATTATCCCCTCATAATATCCCTACAGGTCATTCATAACTTACTTCTTCACATCCTGGGGAAAATAAACATAGAAAAGGGGTGAGCTCAAATGCCCAGTAAGGATAACAATATAGCGGAACATTCAAAATAATCATAAACATTTAAGGCAATGCATTACTAAAACAAAAGCCTTTTAAACTTGAACTTCAACATAGTATGGCAAAAGTAAAATGAAATAATGCCATTTACTTATTCACATGGATATTCTACTAATCGAATAATCACATGAAAAATCAATAACCACTTTCATAATGATGGAATGCATAATGCTAAACTTTAATTTCTTTTCAAGGCCTCGTCCCAAGACCTTGGGGCCAACTGTAACCGGAACCCAACCCGGAGTGCATCTAATAACCGGACACCAACCCGGAGTGCCTCTAATAACCGGACACCAACCCGGAGTGCCTCTAATAACCAGACACCAACCCTGAGTGCCTCTAACAACCGGAGACCAAACCGGAGGGCTTACTTTTACCAGTCCCTAACCTGGAGGGCTTACTTTTACCAGTCCCCAACCTGGAGGGCTTACATTAACCAGTCCCCAACCTGGAACATACTTGTCCAACACATTCATATGAAGTAAAGGTTGAAATATAACATAAACATTCTTATTGGAACTAGCATACGAAATGTCAACACTTTACTCATAAACCATGAATGCTATATAAATGACACATCCACAGTAAAACATATCACAAAACTTTATTACAATATGGAAGTTTCATATCATAATAAATCAACTTCAAATAATTATAAAATCCATCAAAGGATGTTGACATAGATGAAAATGTTTTTTTAAAAATTATTGAGATAAATATCCCTTTTTCATGAAAACATTATAATGTTACACAATTTAGAAATTAAGGCATTTAAATACATTTTTGAATCAAAGTGTCCCATACCACTTTGAAACTTTTGAATGGAATTAACACTTTTAAAACATTCATTTTCATATAAATAAATCCTTACAAACCATTTTGAAAACGTGGACATAAATGAGGAAGATTTAGAAGAATAAATATTTAAAACATTTAAAATGATGTTTTAGTAAAAGTTCCCTTATAAATAATCCCTTTGAAAACTCTTTTATGAAATATGGGCATGGATAGTAAATATTTCCCTATAGATACTTATGTAAAGACAACCTCAGATATTAAAGAGATTATGAAGTAAACCCTTATCAATTTGGTAACTTATGAAACATACAACCCATGAAAGAGGTATCATAAAATGAAAATGTAAATACACATAAGGTAAAGTGTACTACACAAAGAATACAATTATGGGCAGTACATACACCACACAAAAGATAATAGTGGAAATATGGCATGAATCTCACGGAAATAAAGAGTGAGATGAAAACCCCTTACCACGTTAATCAACTGAGTTGTATGGCCAAAGGTTAATAACCACCAAATTATTTACAGAATAACATGAATATAAAGATAATCATGATAATATATATCAAATTCCGGTACACAATACACCACTTTCAATAATTTAGTGGCGAATAATGGAAATCTCACGGAATTGAATGTGAGATAAGAAAATCCCTTACCTTGTACTTTTACTTGGTTGGGGTAGGTTAACCTCCTGTATAATATTGAAAAAATTGTTATTAAATTATACAAGAATCATATATATTAATATGATATCATATATTATCTTTTAATATTGATTTGTTAATAATATCGTAGTATTATCGTTGTTTCGGGTGTTAGCTTACTTGTTTTCTTTTATATGTTTTGTTACGTAAGACATGTTTGTAAAGGATATGTTTTATATTATTCATATCCAGAATGATATCAAGTCCTTAAAAATCATTTTTTAAATCATTGAATGATAATTATACTTGAATGGATATGATGAAGAATGAATCTCATCGCGTTCGTGGAGACGGTAGTCCGTACGTACGCACGAGCGAAAATATCATTGTTTTGATATTAAAATAATATATAAATGGATGATATATCATATATACAGAATCATTAACATGTTATATTTATTATTTACATGAGTTAAACATCTTTATTATACCCATCCAAATAATATTATATTGAATAACAATTACACCACGACGTGGAGACGGTAAGCCGTACGTACACACGTATGGTGACATGTTATTCAAAGGGTGGATAGAATACTGAATATGGTTGTAACATATTTATAATAACATCACAGTATATGTGAGATACTGGAGTTATTATTTTATAATGGTAAGAACAAAGAAAGAATAAGTGGAAGAAGAATGGAACTTGAAAAGGGGTGGTGAAAACATTACCTCTTCTTCGGGTTCTTCCTTTTGATTTGATCAAAAGGGCTCATTCGGTTGGCTTTCTGATCAAACTAAGGCCTCTAGGTTGTAGTGAGGGATATTGGGAGAGTATTTGGGTAGAGTTTGGCCGAACCAAAAGGCTTGGAAGGTGTGAAGAAATGAGAATGAGGAGTGCCCTTTTATAAGAGGGGTGAGGGGCACCTTTGGAAAAGCTAGAAATATTAGTTTATATTAAATTCAAATTCGGTTTCTAATGCCTCCAAAGTTGATTATTCAAAGGTTAAGGTGGGGATAGGTCGAAAAAAACTCAACCAATATAATTTAGACAGGTTTGGGTACTTATCTTAACCTTATCTTTAAGTATTAACTCTAAGTTAATTAGTTTCACTTTTACAATGTCTCTTTGTATTTTTATATAATATGGTTAATAAACTTACTATATATATCTAAGAGACCTCCAAGTGGTCCATTAATGATGAACATATCATGATATAAGTCTCTTGGCCGAACCATATATTTTTAGGAATTTAATATCAATTAATAATATAATATTTGTTTTAAGAACTCTTTTATATCAATTTTGACACTATTCATTAGTTAATTTTTGTGAAACTCATAACAGATTGATTACTTCGAACAAATTCAATTAAATAAATCCTAATATATCATATTATCCTAGAAAATTAGTTTAATTTATTAAAAGTTTCATATTATATTTATTTGGGTATTTATAATATCAATTATTTTAATTTTTCATTATTATAGTAATTACTGCATCATCATTGTGTCATAAATAAAATAAATTATTTAATGTCTAAAAATTATAAATAAACTATCATTATGTAGGAAATTTTTTTATCTTTCTAATGAATATTTATAATCTAAAATAAAACATATATAACCCTGTGTAACAATTGTTTTTCTAAAAGATATATGCTTGTGTCATTTTTGTATTCATTTTAACTTAATTAAAATAAAGTGTCATTATCACTTACAAGTGGATCCATTGGGTTCCAAAATCGACCCAAAGATGCCCATGCTCTACCATGTATCAACCAATAGGGTTAAGACACGTTTTAGGGTAATTTAGTATTATTATAATATTATGTTTTAACCCTTATTTACCGGATTTACCCTTAACCATGGTAAATAAAATATTTACCGCAGTAATTATTCAAAATGTCTAAAAATAAAAGTTACCTATTTACACAATTTGAACATCATGATTACAAATATGGAATCCATTTTCCTTAATTCAAAACACAGAAGTGGCAGAAATTAATTTAAAATTAATTCCCGCTGTCAAAACAAAAAGCGTGTTTTTAAGAGATAATAACTATCAAAAGATTGACACTTGTTTATGTTCGGTTTAATTGTAAAATTATGTCCAATGACCAACATTATATTAAATGGTAAAAATATATTCTAAATATAATTTAAAACCACTCAAATTCATAATTTATCACTATTAATTATTTTGATTAAAAAAGTTGTTTTTAATTAAAATTTAGTAATTTTCACTATTCATCAAAATATGAAAGTTATCCGAAAAGTACCAAAATTTCACCTTAGGGTAAATTCAACACTACGAATCCAAAAATGAAGTCAATTTTGAAATATGAAATATATATAATTTCAAAAAGTAGGTATTACTATTCATAACGGCTAGTTTGATCGGTTGTGGTGTGTGTTAAAACTCGAAGTTGCGTACAACACACGCAACTGTATTATTCAAATGAAAGCGTACCGTGGAAGCTTGGGATGTTTTATTTTAAATTTTTTGATGTCCCCATTTAGTCAAAAAGTTTAAAATATCGTATTTAAAAATGGTTCACTATTAAAAGTTGATAAAAGTGCAATACTGAAAATGAATTTGTTCTTGCATTATACCTAAGAAACTCATAATATGGATTCTAAAATTATAAGGATTATATAAAGTTTAAAATTTAGATAATAATATTCATAACCTCTTTTGAATGGATTTTTTTTGTAAGTCATGGTGTGATTGAACTCGATGTTGCGTGTAGTGAAACTTATTGAATTATTTTGAAGAAATAACACACTATGAATTCTTGGGGTGTTACATTCTCCCCTCCTTCAATAAATTGCGTCCTCGCAATTTGAAATTGTTCTTCGAAAATAAAAGGTTGAAAATAGAAAACATATTTGTGGGAAAACCCACATCGGAAATTGGGTTACTAAAATTTAGTCTTAATATGAGGAAAAGAGAAATGAACGGGTCACCACCAAATTATGATCTCTATTAGGAGAACATTGGTGGCAATTAGAGACATATAATTGGAGGGAAACATAAATATTTATAGGTAGTGATTGAGGTCATCAATCACAAACAAGTGTATAATTGAGGTCCTTAAATTAATCAATCTATGATGATTTGAAATACCATCTGTTCAACAAAACATAGGGTATTAGGATAACACATTTTTGACGTTTCAAAATATCTTAGTTGAAATCCCACATCGAAAAATGAATTAACGAGGCCTCTATTTAAAATAAAGAGTGGAAAGTATGAAGATTACCGAAAATAACACATACTAGGGTTCCATGTAGGAAAATATGGATATGGAAGAGAAATCTGACCATCAATTATCTGATGGAGAGTGGTAGAGAACATGGCTATGAAAAGGCCAACAATCCCAAAGCCATGAATTAGTGATGATTTAAGGTACCATCTAGGACAACATTTTTGTTCTATGTTCCTTTTATTAAAGTTGAGGAATTTATTTATGAGATTGGCTAAGATCATAAGGATATATACTTACTTTATAATTATAGTTTTATCCATTAATAAATTTCTACCACAAACTCATCTTTCACTCGTAAAAAAATTATATTTATATTATTCGTACAGGGTTCCAAAATAAAAGAATTTATAATTCATCTACCAGATCTTTTAAAAAAACTACATTATTTAATCCAGGACATTTCTTGGGACGGTGGTAGGTGATACACCCTTGTCGCCCTTCGGTTGCGGGTTCAAGTCTCGCAGCCTTGCCAGACGCGACGGGTTGCCGCCCGACCTCCGGGTTGTCCTTTTATGGCAATCCAAAATAATCCAAACTAGAACTATCCAAAATACTTCTGTCCAAACTCACCGTCCAACATTTATAAGGAAGGTAAACATAATATAGATCCTTTTTACCCCGTAATAGCATATGAATACCTTCATCATGTATTACCATATTCCTTATTGATTACATTCATGCTCCCTTATTCCATATAGAATGCTGGATATACTTCATTAATCCAAAAATGTTTTAAACTCCAATAATGATGGAATGTAAAAATCATTAATCAGTTCCAAGGTAGTCAAAAATATCCAATATAATTTATCCAAAACAATCACATATTATTCCAAAATCACCACCTCAGTATCAGGACTATATTATGATTTATCATTCTCTCAACCATATATTTTCCAATAATTTATCCTGCTATTGAGTCACTTTTCTTTGTTCCACACAATCTCAAGTCCTTAATGAAATAGTACTGCAGTACAATCCTTATATACTCCATAATTATTATAACAAGTACATTGTTGATACAATACTCAATTGACATAATCAACAAAAGAACTCTAATCATTCCTCTTCATCTGTGGTAGTATCATAACTTGATTATTATCCGATAACATCATTTGAGGCATATTCTGATGACTGGGACATAGGTTCTCATAGTGTCCAAACTCCTTGCAAATGAAGCATTGTACATTTGAAAGCATTTTCTTACCCTTTCAGTCACGTACTTTGTGCCCTTTTCCTCCACACTTATAACAAACTCCCATTCCTTTCAGGCATGTTCCAGGGTGTTTCTTTCCACAGTTACCACATATGGTAAAATTCTTCTTTTCCCTCATCCCTTTATCCATCTTTCTCTCTTCCATCCTTTTCTTCTCTTGCTTCCCTTCAAAGCCATAGGACTCAGTAAACTCTTTACGTATCTTATCAACACATGATATTATTTCTTCACATGATGATAATACATGGGAGACTATTCCTCTTATAAATTCTAGCTTAAGACCATGAAAGACATGATCCTTCCTTCTCATTGGATCATGTTCATTTCTAGAGTTCTCATTTCTTCTACTGGGCGCCATTTCTAAACAATGGCATACACTAGATCAGTTTATGAATCAAAATACATAATCCCATACTTATAAAACACTTAATATAAATTGAACTATTTATGGATATAATCCATAATCATAAAAATGTCTCCTTTGAGGATGTATATACTCATAAACCCTTCATAATGGTTTGTAAATAAAATGAGAATTATCCTAAGAATATCCCCCAGGAGTGTCGTAACCAAGAGTGCAGCAAGGCCCGTTGTCGTGTACCAGTTCCCGTTCGAGTCTAGCTCAAAGCGGTGTTTTCGGGTTTTACCCCTAGGTACATCTGTGCCAGAGCCGCCTCTACCTGCTCGTATCCAGACAGGGATGTATTGCTCGGAAAACTCACAAAATCTCTACAATACCAAAATTCTCGGAAGCTCTTCTATACTAATCCTCAAAGTTCATCTTAGGTCTACGTTCTCTAATCAGAGTTTACCTAAATCTAGCTTCCAAGTTTTGTACTAAACTTCCTCTGATACCAACTGTAACGCCCCGACCCTAGTTACCCAGAGTCGGTGCATTATTACATAACATTGTCATGATCACAAGAAAGATCAAATCTCGAAATACCGATTGGTTTAGTAGCCTTGGAAACAGTAGATATATTCATAAGTTTTACATTACATCATAAAATGAAAAACTACTACAACAACATAATATCTCCACAGTCCACACTATTATCCCCTCATAATATCCCTGCAGGTCATTCATAACTTACTTCTTCACATCCTGGGGAAAATAAACATAGAAAAGGGGTGAACTCAAATACCCAGTAAGGATAACAATATAGCGGAACATTCAAAATAAGCATAAACATTTAAGGCAATGCATTACTAAAACAAAATCCTTTTAAACTTGAACTTCAACATAGTATGGAAAAAGTAAAATGAAATAATGCCATTTACTTATTCACATGGATATTCTAATAATCGAATAATCAAATGCAAAATCAATAACCACTTTCATAATGATGGAATGCATAATGCTAAACTTTAATTTCTTTTCAAGGCCTCGTCCCAAGACCTTGGGGCTAACTGTAACCGGAACCCAACCCGGAGTGCCTCTAATAACCGGACACCAACCCGGAGTGCCTCTAATAACCGGAGACCAAACCGGAGGGCTTACTTTTACCAGTCCCTAACCTGGAGGGCTTACTTTTACCAGTCCCCAACCTGGAGGGCTTACTTTAACCAGTCCCCAACCTGGAACATACTTGTCCAACACATTCATATGAAGTAAAGGTTGAAATATAACATAAACATTCTTATTGGAACTAGCATACGAAATGTCAACACTTTACTCATAAACCATGAATGCTATATAAATGGCACATCCACAGTCAAACATATCACAAAACTTTATTACAATATGGAAGTTTTATATCATAATAAATCAACTTCAAATAATCATAAAATCCATCAAAGGATGTTGACTAGATGAAAATGTTTTTTTTAAAATTATTGAGAGAAATATCCCTTTTTCATGAAAACATTTTAATGTTACACAATTTAGAAAGTAAGGCATTTAAATACATTTTTGAATCAAAGTGTCCCATACCACTTTGAAACTTTTGAATGGAATTAACACTTTTAAAACATTCATTTTCATATAAAGAAATCCTTACAAACCATTTTGAAAACGTGGAAATAAATGAGGATGATTTAGAAGAATAAATATTTAAAACATTTAAAATGATGTTTTAGTAAAAGTACCCTTAGAAATAATCCCTTTGAAAACTCTTTTATGAAATATGGACATGGATAGTAAATATTTCCCTGTAGATACTTATGTAAAGACAACCTCGGATATTAAAGAGATTGTGAAGTAAACCATTATCAATTTGGTAACTTATGAAACATACAACCCATGAAATAGGTATCATACAATGAAAATTTAAATACACATAAGGTAAAGTGTATTACACAAAGAATACAATTATGGGCAGTACATACACCACACAAAAGATAATAGTGGAAATATGGCATGAATCTCACAGAAATAAAGAGTGAGATGAAAACCCCTTACCACGTTAATAAACTGAGTCGTATGGCCAAAAGTTAATAACCACCAAATTATTTACAGAATAACATGAATATAAAGATAATCATGATAATATATATCAAATTCCAGTACACAATACACCTCTTTCAATAATTTAGTGGCGAATAATGGAAATCTCACGGAATTGAATGCGAGATAAGAAAATCCCTTACCTTGTACTTTTACTTGGTTGGGGTAGGTTAACCTCCTGTATAATATTGAAATAATTGTTATTAAATTATACAAGAATCATATATATTAATATGATATCATATATGATCTTTTAATATTGATTTGATAATAATATCTTAGTATTATCGTTGTTTCGGGTGTTAGCTTTCTTGTTTTCTTTTATATGTTTTGTTACGTAAGACATGTTTGTAAAGGATATGTTTTATATTATTCATATCCAGAATGATATCAAGTCCTTAAAAATCATTTTATAAATCATCGAATGATAATTATACTTGAATGGATACGATGGAGAATGAATCTCATCGCGTTCGTGGAGACGGTAGTCCGTACGTACGCACGAGCGACAATATCATTCTTTTGATATCAAAATAATATATAAATGGATGGTATATCATATATACAGAATCATTAACATGTTATATTTATTATTTACATGAGTTACACGTCTTTATTATACCCATCCAAATAATATTATATTGAATAACAATTACACCACGACGTGGAGACGGTAAGCCGTACGTACGCACGTATTGTGACATGTTATTCAAAGGGTGGATAGAATACTGAATATGGTTGTACCATATTTATAATAACATCACATTATATGTGAGATACTGGAGTTATTATTTTAGAATGGTAAGAGCAAAGAAAGAAGAAGTGGAAGAAGAATGGAACTTGAAAAGGGGTGGTGAAAACATTACATCTTCTTCGGGTTCTTCCTTTTGATTTGATCAAAAGGGCTCCTTAGGTTGGCTTTCTGATCAAACTAAGTCCTCTAGGTTGTATTGAGGGATGTTGGGAGAGTATTTGGGCAGATTTTGGCCGAACCAAAAGTCTTGGAAGGTGTGAAGAAATGAGAATGAGGAGTTCCCTTTTATAAGAGGGGTGAGGGGCACCTTTGGAAAAGCTAGAAATATTAGTTTATATTAAATTCATATTCGGTTTCTAATGCCTCCAAAGTTGATTATTCATAGGTTAAGGTGGGGATAGGTCTAAAACAACTCAACCAATAGAATTTAGACAGGTTTGGGTACTTATATTAACCTTATCTTTAAGTATTAACTCTAAGTTAATTGGTTTCACTTTTACAATGTCTCTTTGTATTTTTATATAATATGGTTAATAAACATACTATATACATCCAAGAGACCCCCATGTGGTCCATTAATGATGAACCTATAATTATATATGTATCTTGGCCGAACCTTATATTTTTAGGAATTTAATATCAATTAATAATATAATATTTGTTTTAAGAACTCTTTTATGTCAATTTTGACACTATTCAATAGTTGATTTTTGTGAAACTCATAACAGATTGATTACTTCGAACAAAGTCAATTAAATAAATCCTAATATATCATATTATCCTAGAAAATTAGTTTAATTCATTAAAAGTTTCATATTATATTTATTTGGGTATTTATAATATCAATTATTTTAATTTTTCACTATTATATTAATTACTTCATCATCATTGTGCCATAAATAAAATAAATTATTTAATGTCTAAAAATTATAAATAAAATATCATTATGTAGTAAAGCCTTTTATCTTTCTAATGAATATTTATAATCTAAAATCAAAAATATATAACCCTATGTAACAATTGTTTTTCTAAAAGGTATATGCTTGTTTCATTTTTGTATTCATTTTAACTTAATTAAAATAAAGTGTCATTATCACTAACAAGTGGATCCATGGGGTCCCAAAATCGACCCCAAGATGCCCATGGTCGACCATGTATCACCCAATAGGGTTACGACACGTTTTAGGGTAATTTATTATTATTATAATATTATTTTTTAACCCTTATTTACCGGATTTACCCTTTACCATGGTAAATTAAATATTTACCGCAGTAATTATTCAAAATGTCTAAAAATAAAATTTACCTATTTACACAATTTAAAAATCCTGATACCAAATATGGAATCCATTTTCCTAAATTCAAAACACAGAAGTGGCAGAAATTAATTTTAAATTAATTCCCGACGTCAAAACAAAAAGCGTGTTTTTAAGAGATAATAACTATCAAAAGATTGACACTTGTTTATGTTCGGTTTAATTGTAAAATTATGTCCAATTACCAACATTATATTAAATGGTAAAAATATATTCTAAATATACTTTAAAACCACTAAAATTCATAATTTATCACTATTAATTATTTTGATTAAAAAAGTTGTTTTTAATTAAAATTTAGTAATTTTCACTATTCATCAAAATATGAAAGTTATCCGAAAAGTACCAAAATTTCACCTTAGGGTAAATTCGACACTACGAATCCAAAAATGAAGTCAATTTTGAAATATAAAATATATATAATTTCAAAAAGTAGGTATTACTATTCATAACGGCTAGTTTGATCGGTTGTGGTGTGTGTTAAAACTCGAAGTTGCGTACAACACACGCTACTGTATTATTCAAATGAAAGCGTACCGTGGAAGCTTGGGATGTTTCATTTTAAATTTTTTGATGTCCCCATTTAGTCAAAAAGTTTAAAATATCGTATTTAAAAAGGGTTCACTATTAAAAGTTGATAAAAGTACAATACTGAAAATGAATTTGTTCTTGCATTATATCTATGAAACTCATAATATGGATTCTAAAATTATAAGGATTATATAAAGTTTAAAATTTAGATAATACTATTCATAACCTCTTTTGAATGGATTTTTTTTGTAAGTGATGGTGTGATTGAACTCGGTGTTGCGTGTAGTGAAAGTTATTGAATTATTTTGAAGAAATAACACACTATGAAATCTTAGGGTGTTACAATCTTGGTTCATGATTTAAAAATAGTGGTTTTAAAATTAAAATTATGTTTTAATTCATGGAAGATGTTTATATTATTTCATTGAATAATATAAAATTTTTATTGAAATTTCAGGGCATGGATTTTGGATTACATGGTTAGTGTGAGTTAATTTTGATGTTGTGAATATTGATTTGAGGAGTGTACCATGGGGTAAAAAAACATATGTAAAGGCCTGGAATTTCTGTGGAAGTTTTTTTCTTAAATACATGGTAATTTTACGAGTCCGTGAAAATTGGCGGCGCTGGATTCCGAGGCCCGGTGTGCCCGGAATCAATTTCTGAAGTTTTGTTCAGCTATGTCCAGTAAACATACGAGCGGGTTTTTATAAAATTTAAATCGGGGCTAAGAAATGAAATCTGAGGGCACCGTTGAACCCACAACACATGTATTACCTTAAGGAGTCTATCAACTCGTCGACAGTGGGTTGAGATTAAAAGAATGTTTTTGGATTTTTTAGAGAATGAATTAAATAAAAATTAAGTGTGTGGCTTAATTTTTATTTGTTTGTTGGTTAAACCCTCATCATGGAAGTTGGAGTTGGGACCACCACACCCTAACCTCCAATGAGAGGTTATAGTGGTGGGGCCCACCTGAACCCATCCTCCCATCTGAGGATTAATGTGGTGGGGACCACCCAAGGTTAAAACCTCTTGAACTCCCCATTAAGTAGGGAGAAACGTCTAGAGATCCCCACTTTATGGTGCCAAATCCTCTCAATTAATTAATTTATCACATCAATTAATTAATTTCAATCTTTTTGAATTATGTTGCAACTATTAAATAATAGGTAAGAATAATCTATTATTTTGGGTTGGCAGTATGTCTTTTGGTGGAACTTGGGAGATGGCTCTAAGAGAATAAGGTGTTCCACTGACAAAGAATGCTCCAACCAATGAAGAACATCTATCTCAATCCCGACTTTGACTTCCTTCCTCGAAACCACCTCGACATAGGATGCATTCATTTACAACGAATCAATGTCCGCCTTTCTGCGACTTCGTCAACGATCAAAGAACAAAGGTAGGGGTCCAAGAATTTCTAGTTGTTGCATGTTCTTCGTTTTCTATCATGGAATATAATTCGAATCTGCATGATATCACCCTAACATGGAGGGTGCGGGATGAACAAACACGTCCCAACCCCTCTTCATTCTTTGTGGAATTTTATGCTAAATGCGGCATGAGACTGAGATTAGCATTTACTATCAACAATGACTGGGGATCGAAGTCGACATGCCAATGAACGAGAGGATACTTCCAAAAAGCTAATTGGGCCACCAGAACTCATCCGGTGACCCACATAAAACTCACCGACGGATGGAATGACAATCGCCACCGCATGGATGGTGGTGGTGCAACTGCGCTACCGGAGGACTAACCCGTGGACGATGGCCCACAGGGGTGAAACGGAGGTCGACGCAAGTCCGACCACGATGAATATCGGTGGCCCGAGCCACCGGGTCTCCAGAGGAGGCATGACACAACCGCGCCACTTGGTTGAGAAAAAGGGGGCCACGGTGGTGCAATGGTGGCCAGAGCAAGGTCGGCCGCAAAGGAGACTCACGCCTCGACCTGCCGGGTCATCGGAGGAGGGGCAGCGCAATCGGCGCCACATGGGAGGCAGCTGGTCGCTCAGCTAGCTGGGGGGAGCAGGAACCCTTTCTCGGTCCCGCATGACATGGACCGGCACCACGTGGCACTGTTTTTGGAAATCACTTGAATGGATACGTCGTTCGGGATGTAGGGGGTGTGGCCTCCCCTAGATACGATTAGGGCGAACCCCACGAGCTGCCTGGCTGGACCCAACATAGGCCGGACCCAGTGCGGATCGAGCCACCAGCGTGGGCCAGGCTACCCCCACGGGCTGGGCCTCCCACATGGGTCGGGGCGCCCTCGCGGGCCAGGCCATCCCCGCAGACCGGGTCGGACCATCAGACCGGGTCAGACCCGCAGACTGGGTCAGTCTGACTGAGCCGGATAGGACCTGGACCCGTTTGACCTATTTCCTCTCTTTTGATCATTACATGAGCTATGGGAATCTGATTGATGAACTGTATATGGAGACTTAAATCTTGGAAGGAGACGATTCGTTTGGTATACCACACTCGAGGTTTGGACACAGGTGGGGTACAACCGGGTTGGATTGAACATAAATACCACCGGACCCTCAGAACAGAAATGCCAATAACACTCAGACCAGGCGTCCGATTGATGAAATTTCTATTGCATTGAGTTTATAATGGAAAGAAAGATCATTTGGATACATCATCCTAGAATTCAAGGTAGTTGATGTACCGACACATGGATTGAGGAGCAGACCCTCCCGGAATCAAGCATTCTTTCTGTGGAACCCTATGGCTGGTTGTGCACTGATAACTATTCCTGGACCTGGTGTGGGTTCAACAACACTGACGAATGTTCCTAGATCCTATGTGGGTTCAAAAACACTAACGACTGTTCCTGGAACCTATGTGGGTTCAACATCTCCATTTACTATTCCTGGATCTTTTGTGGGTTCGACATTTCTGATTTCTGTTCCTGGATCCTTTGTGGGTTCGACAGTATAGATGATTCAGTGGCTACATCTGATCATCTCTGTCTCTCTACATAAGTTGAATACCTCTGTGAGATGAGTTAGTAACTTTTTTTACATCATGATTGATATAGGTTACTTGATAACATAGATATATGTTTGGGCATATTCCTATGTGGGGTCATCTGTTGATTTCTTACTCTGTGGTTTATCCTTGGTGGATTTTGAGAGACTATGAGGGTCTTAGGGTCCCTACTGAGTATTGTTATACTCAAACCTATATGGGATATACCTGCACCTCATTATGTTGGATCTAGATGATGGACAATGCTGACTGAGGCTGAGTGTACCAGGACTGGACGGTACCTGGAGGTGGATCACACAGCGTGACTGTACACAGAGGAGACTCACAGACGTGGTGTGCTGTAGAGGCTATCTGTACCTATGATTCAGGTAGTATTTCCCAGTAGACGATCTAGGAGTTATTTCCCCTTTTTACAATACTTGTACTTTTAGTTTCTTGTACATTCTAGTTGGCCTTGTATTATAGCCCCTTTTCATTTTCTGTACTCTTTTGTTGGTTATACAGTATTACTTTGTGTTTTGTATCCAGCTATGTGCTCTGTTTTGTGTGTTTACAGTTATAAAGGCAATGCCTTCCCAGATTTAGGGAACTACGCCTTTGGTTATAGTCTCTAGCCGCTGGCCTATGGAAGGTGGTCTTGGGGTAGTCACGGCATGGGCCCCGGGGGACGGGTCGTGACAAATTGGTATCAAAGGAGTCGGTTCTACCCCAGAACATAGGACTCTGAGCTTTCTTGTTAACAACAATAGTGTTAAGTTTAGTGAGTGTGGTTATCAATTTAAGGAATCCATTGTTGGTGCGGTGGCCAACATATCCATACACCAGAACCTTAAATACTGATTTTCAACTCAGTGTATATAAAAACTGATTGCATATGTGTTTTGAAGAGTCTTATTGTGATCTCTTTTGAGTCAGCTCACTAGGTATAAATTATTGACTGTGGAACACCTATTTATTTATAAGATACCTCCATGCAGACAGCCAGCCAAGGTTCCAGGCTTTCTACGAGATGGCAGCCCACCGAGCGACAAGGCCTCAGTGCAGTGCCCTATTTCAGTAGAGGCACCAGCGATACCACTACCCGTTGGTCCACCGATGCCACCGGCCCCATCAGAATTGGATGCATGCTTCTTGAGAGCATTGCAAAAGTTCTAGCACCAGAGGCCACCTAGGTTCAGGGGAGATTCAGACCCACATGCAGTTGATAATTTGCTGGAGGTTGTGGTTAGTGTTTTCAGAATGGTAGGGAAACTAACTAACCTTATGGTGATCCTTGTCGTGAGTTTCCTTCAGGAAGTAACAGACAGATGGGGGATTCTGATGCTCTAGGTGCATGATGAGGGACAACTACTCTCGGGAGACTTTGAGAGCCTGTTTTGGGCGGAGTTTGTCCTGGACACCCCACGTTTGGTGAGGATACAGAAGCTACTTCATCTACAGCAGGGTAGTATGATGGTGGCATAGTACTCAGAGAGGTTCACCGTCCTCTAGTGCAACTCCACATATATGGTGTGGGACCCAATCTTTAGTGTCTGGACCTTTGAGAAGTGTCTTAGGTGAGTGATCAGAGCTTCGATGATCTCCCTAAGAGTCCTGACATAGGAGGGGGTGTTGGGGAAATACCTCTTGGTAGAGATTTTCCTTTCTAAGCAGTCACCAGCAGCAAGACCCACCATAGGGAATCCCGTATCAAAGTCTTCTGAAGCTGGCAGTAGACAGATGTCATAGAGGTCCAAGAAACCAGACCTTCTGGTGGACGACCTCAGGACTCGAGTTCGGTTGTGCGAGGCACATGAGACGGAGCAAGTCATTCAAGGAACATGCAGTGTTTCAAATGTGGTGGGCAGGGTCACATGGAACGTGACTATCCAACCCACTATTAAGATGATCGGTAGGAAGTTGAGGGACCTCCCAGGCAGAGGAAGAGGTTCGATCGAGGCGATATGCAGGGTGCATGCAGATGTGGTAGAGGAGCTGGTTGTGCAGTTGGTGTTGGAAGAAGTTACGAGGTGTAACCACCAACACCACCATGAGGTCCACCCCGACTGCAGGGAGTAGGTGGACAGCGGAGAGCTAAACTTCAGGTAGCTGAGGCACACAATCCTGATGCTCTGGAAATGATTCGAGGTATAGTCTATGTCTACTCCACCTTATCTACAGTTCTAATATACACAGGTGCCAATCACTCTTTCATTGCCAGTTCCCTTTTTAAGAGCTCAGAGATTTCGATGGATCTGTTGGACCGATCCTTACGACTAGAGACTCCTATGAGAGCAGGCTCCATGACCAGTCACTAGTGCCGGCAGTGTGAGCTTACTCCAGGAGGCGAGAGCTTTGGCTGGGATCTTGTCGTAGCGGTGTTGAGGCTGTTCGACATCATTGTGGGTATGGACTAGTTATCTATAATCCATGCTAAGATAGACTTTATTAGGCACAATGTGTGGTGTGTCCGCATGAATGGGACCAGGTTCACCTTCACCGGTGAGAAATGAGCATTTTCAGCGTAGGAAAGACTTACTCGGAGGAGGGTGCAGCTGATCACTCATCAGTTGACCTGCCTTACCCTCAGAGCAGTTGATGTGGAGAGTCTGAGCTATCCTGTATTGGTGGACCAGTATGCGGATGTTTTCCATGATGATGTCCCAGGTCTACCTCCTCAGAGATAGGTGTATGTTTACATTAACCTGTAACCCGGGACGAAGATGATATCTACGCCAGCATATCGGATGGCTCCTGTTGGGCTTCGTGAGCTGTGGGTACAGCTGGAGGACTTGTAGGGGAAGAGATTCATTGGGCCTAGTGTTTCTCCCTAGGCAGCCCTGATTCTATTCGCCAAGAAGGCTGATGCGAGCTTGTGTCTTTGTGTCGACTACCATCGCCTGAACCAGTTGACCATGAAGAGCAAGTACCCACTCTTGAGGTTTGAATACATCTTTGAATAGAAGAAGTGAGAACGGTGGTTCTCGAATATAGAACTCAGATCAGGCTATCACTAGTTCAGAGTTTGTGATGAGGATGTGTAGAAGATGTCCTTCAGATGTTGGTATAACCACTATGAGTTCTTGGTTATGTCTTTTGGCGTAAACAATGCCCCAACAGTGTTCATGAGACTCATTAATAGGAATTTCCAGCCTTAACTCAATCACTTTGTCATAGTCTTTATCGACGACATTCTGATCTACTCGACAACTGAGGAGGAGCATGCCTACCATTTGAAGGTTGTACTAGACATACTCCGAGAGCACCAGCTTTATGGTAATCGCCCGAATTTCCTGTTTTGGATCTGAGAGGTTCACTTCTTGGGACATGTAATATCGGAGGATAGAGGTGTAGTGGATCCAACAAAGATTGAGGTGGTACTACCTTTGGGGCCACCCAGTAGTGTGACAGAGGTACGATGTTTTTGGGTTTGGATGGATATTACTGAAGCTTCTTATGAGACTTCTCCAGAGTTTCAGCACCACTATCAGCCTTGAAAAATAATGGGAAACCATTTTTGTGGTTGGAGAGATGCCAGTAAATCTTTCGGGAGTTGAGGCAGAGGCTGACTAGTTCCCCCATTCTAAGGCTTCCAGAGGAGGGCATTGTGTATGTATACTAATACAACTCATCAGGGACTAGACTCAGGTGTTTCCGAATTCAGGACCGATCAATGATCGCTTATAGTTATCGTTAGCTGAGACATCATGAGAAGAACAATTCCACCCATAATCTGGAGTTATCAGCAGTGGTCTTCGCCTTGAAGATGTAGCGGCACTATCTGATGGGAGAGCGTTTTACAATGTACTCTGATCCCAAGATTCTTAGGTATATCTTCTCTCAGAAGGACCTGAACCTGAGAAAGTGACGTTGGCTTGAGTTCCTCTAGGAATATGACTTTGAGATAGTCTATACTCCTGGGAAGGGGAACATTGTTGTTGATTCACTCAGCAGGAGGTTTGGTATACGACTGCTAGGCGAGACGACAAAGTAGCTGGCTACCTTTCAGATTACCTTTGTGGATAGAGACGGAGAAACCTTTCTTCTATTTCTTATTTTTACTCCCCCACTTCTATAGTGAGTCAGGGAGGCGTAGAATGGAGACGCTGACTGCGAGACATGACGTGCTCAGATATCCATAGGGCATGCACCAGATGGATTTTCTTAGGGGGGGCATGTCATCCTCTTCCGAAGATGTACTGTGGTGCCCATGACACTTCAGGAGGAAGTGTTGAGGAAGTTTCACACATCCCCTCTAGCGGAACATCCAGGAGCTGGGGAGATTTACCAGGATCTCCAGCTACATCACTGGTGGTCGGGGATGAAGAAGGAAGTTTCAGATTTTCTCTCACCGTGCCTCACTTGTCATCATGTGAAGGCAGGGCATCAGGTACCAACAGGCTTTGTTCAGCCATTACAGTTCCCAGAGTGGAAGTGGTATGGGATATCCATGGACATCGTGATAGGACTTCCACATACATCCAGGGGTCACGACTCGATTAGTATGATCATAGATCAACTCACCAAGTCGGACCACTTCCTACCGATCAGAGAGCAGGGTTCTATAGAGATCTTGGAAAGCCCCTGCATGCAAGAAGATTTTGCGGCAACATGGACTACCTTCTTCTGTTGTCTTTGACTGTGATGTAAATATTACTTCTCGGATATGGAAGGGGTTGGAAGAGGTTTTCAGGATGCAGCTTTGTATGAGAACCACCTTTAATCCTCAGTCAGATGGCTAGACTGAACGGACCATTCAGACGCTCGAGGACATGCTGTATTCTTATGTCCTCGACATCAGTTGTAGCTGGGAGGATCACTTAACTTTGGTGGAGTTTGAATACAATAATTTATATCACTCCACCATAGGAGTGGAACCATTTGAGTAATTATACGGGCATCCTTGAAGATCACCCTTATGATGGAATGACCCTGGGAGTCAGCACTAGTGGGTCCGGAAATGGTACGAGCTACCAAGAAGAAGGTGCAGATCATCCGGGAGCATATCAAGGATGCATAGAGTAGACATAAGTCTTATGCTAACAGAATACAGAGAACTCTAGAGTTAGAGGGTGGCGACCATGTCTTTCTATGGGTCTCACCTTGATGAGGTTTATATAGATTTGGTCGAGGCAGCAAGTTATCTCTGAGATTCATCAGACCATTCCAGGTGCTTAGCAGAGTAGGCGAGGTGGCTTACCACTTGGATCTTCCACTTCAGTTGCACCACCTACATGATGTCTTCAACAAATCTAAGTTGAGGAGATACATGCACAACCCATCTCACATCATCGACCATGGAGAGCTGGACGTCGACGATGGGGAGACTTTTACAGAGGTCCCATTGGAGATTGATGATCGACAAGAGTATATCCTACATGGACAATCGATACCTCTGGTGCACGTTCGTTGGCAGTACGGGAACCTCCAAGAGAGAACATGGGAGTGGGAAGCTCAGATGCATGCTCATTACCCACATTTGTTCCCTTAGTTTGAGTTGTAGCATATGAGGACATGTAGCCCTGAGGTGGGGAGAATGTACTAACCCAACGTTTCTGTGGAATTTTTTTTCTTAAATACATAGTAATTTTATGAGTCCGCAAAAACTTACGACGTGTGATTCCAAGTCCTGGTGTGCCCGAAATCAATTTCTGAGGTTTTCTTCGGGTAGGTCCAATAAATGTACAAGCGTGTTTTTATAAATTTTGAACCAGTGCTCAAAATTGAAATCTGAAGGCACTATTGAACTCGCAATGCCGATATTCTCTTAAGGAGGCTATCACCTAGACGACAATGGGATGAGATTAAAAGATAGTTTTTGGGTTTTTTATAGAATTAATTGAATAAGAATTAATTTTCTGGCTTAAATTTTATCATTTTGTTGGTTAAAACCACATCATGGAAGTTGGAGGTGGGACCACCACACCTTAACCTCCCATGAGAGGTTATAGTGGTGGGGACCATCCAAAATGAACCTCCCATTTGAGGATTAATGTTGTGGGGACCACCCGAGGTTAAAACCTCTTGAATTCCCCATTAAGTGGGGAGGAACCTCTTGAGCTTCACACTTTATGGTGCGAAATCCACTAAATTAATTAATTGATCACATCAATTAACTAATTTTAATCAATTTGAATTATGTACCAACAATTAAGTAATAGGTAAGGATAATCTATTATTTTGGGTTGGCATTTGCCTTTGGGTGGGACAAGGGTGAAGGCTCCCAGTGAATAACGTGTTCCACTGACAAAGAATTCTCCAACCGACGAAGAAATTCAACCTATATCCCAAGTTCGACTTCCTTCTTCGAAACCTCCACGACGTAGGATGCGTTCATCTATAATGAATTGATGTCCTCCATTCCGCGACTTTGTTAACGATCAAATACCAAAGGTAGGGGTACATGCTTTGTAAATTGTTTCATGTTCTTTGTTTTCTGTCATGGATTATAATTTGACACTGCATGATATCACCCTAACATGGAGGGTCCGGGCTGAACAAACACGACCCGACACCTTCTCCTTCTATGTGGAATTTGATGCTAAACGTGGCATGAGAACTAAATGTGCAATTCTCGTCAAAAATGATTGTGGATCGAAGGAGACATCCCGAAAAACGCGTAGCTACTTCCGAAACGAGAATCGGGCCACCGGAACTCGTCTGGTGACTCACAGAAAGCTCTCTGATGGATGAAGAGACAATCGTTGCCGCATGGATGGCAGCGGTGCAACCACGCCACCAGAGGAGTAACCCGTGGCCAATGGGCTGCGACGGTGCAATGACGGCTGACGTAAGCCCTTCTGCGAAGAAACTTGGTGGCCCGAGCCACCGAGTCTACAGAGAAGCACGATGAAGATAAAGGGGGCCACAACCCCTAGCCGCAGTGGTGCGGCGGTGGCCGGCACAAAGCTGTCCACTAAGAAGTCCAACAGCCAGAGCCATCGGGTTGCCGGAGGAGGTGCGAAGCAATGGACGCCTCGCGGGAGGCGGCTGGGCGCTCGGACAGCCAGCAGGATTGGGACCCCTCACTAGGTGTCGCGTGATGTGAACTGGCACCATGTGGCACCCGTTTTGGAAATCAGTCGAACGACTAAGCTGTTCGTGATCTGGGGGCACAACCTCCCACATAACGTGGCTAGGGGAGGACCCCACGTGCCGACGGGCCGGACCCAGCATGGTTCGGGCCACAAGCGTGGGTCGGGCCACCCCTACGGGCTGGGGTGCCCTCGCGGGCCTGGCGGCTCCCGCAGACCAGGTCGGACCCGCGGACCGGGTCAGACCCCAGTCCGGACCCGGACACATTTGACATATTTACACTCTTTTTCCCATAACATGAGCTATGAGAATCCGATTTAAGAACAGTATATAGTGATAGAAACCTTGGAAAGAGGCGGTTCATTTGGTATACCCCACTCGAGGATTTGAAATAGGTAGGGTACGTCCAGGTTGGTTCAAACATAAATCCATATTGGGCCCTCGAAATGGAAATTCCCATAACTCTCAAACCGAGCGTCCGATTGACGCACCGTCTGTCTCATTGTGTTTCTTATATAAAGAAGGATATTTTATATACATAAACTTTTTTACTTCATTGAAGTTGATGTATCTACACATGGATTGACGAGGGGACCCTCCCAGAATCAAGAATTCTTTGTGCGGTACCATGTGGCTGGCTGTGCACTAACGACTGTTCCTGGATCCTGTTTGTGTTCAACAGCACTGACAACTATTCTTGGATCCTATGTGGGTTCGATAGCACTGACAACTATTCCTGGATCCTATGTGGGTTTGATATCTTCGAAAATTGTTCCTAGATCTTGTGTGGGTTTGACAGTTCTGATTTCTGTTCCTGGATCCTATGTGGGTTCAACAGAATAGATGATTCAGTGGATACATTTGATCACCCATATCTCTCTACATAATTTGTACACCTGTGTGAGTAGAGTCAGTAACTTTTCTGTTTACCTCATGATTGACATGGGTTACTTGATAACTTAGGTATATGTATGGTCATATACCGAAGTGGGGTCATCTGTTGATTTCTTACTTTGTGGTTTGTCATTGGTGAATTTTTAGTGACTATGAGGGTCTCAGGGTCCCTACTGAGTATCATTATACTCAACCCTACATGGGCTATGATCTCACCTTGTTGTGTTGGATGTAGATGATAGACCACGCTAATCGAGGCTATGCGTACAAGGACTAGATGGTACCTAGAGGTGGATCACACAACGTGATTGTACATGGAGGAGACTGACAGACGTGGTGTGCTGTGGAGGCTATCTGCACCTACCCTTCAGGTAGTATTTCCCATTGGATGTTCCAGGAGTTGATTTCCTTTTTTCAGGTACTTTTACTTTTAGTGTCGGGTACTTTCCCGTTGGGCTCTTATTATATCCCCTTTTCACTTTCTGTACTCTCTTTCTAGTTATACAGTTTTACATAGTGTTTTATATCCGAATATGTTCTCTGTTGTCTATGTTTATTATTATAAAGGAAATTCCTTCCCAGATTTAGGGTATTACACCTTTGGTGCTAATCGCTAGTTCCTGGCCTATGGGAGGCGGGCTTGGGGTAGTCACGGAACGAGCCCCGTGGGACAAGTCATGTTAACATCTCTATTTGGAAGGGGAATTTTATATTGGGGAACATGATTATTGGTTACCTTAGGATAACCCAGAAGATCAATGAGAGGCCACTAATGAGTATGGATTATTCATCTAGGAATGCGTGTTTGAATGTATGAATGTGAAGAATTGGTGTGGCAGATGGATTTGAGAAATGATTTTAAGGAATTTTTTTCATTCCAATAAATTTGTTTTGTTTTAGAACAATATTTTTAATTTGATATAGGCATATTTTAATGAATTTTAAACTTTTCAATATAAATGTGATTACATGTTATATCCTTGTGGCTTGAGAAGGGAAGTAATTGAAGAAATCTTGAATTGGTTTATACACACCCCTTCATTTTAAATTTGCTGAATTTTAAGGTGTTATGTTGAGAGACACATGTAAAGGCAAGTTATCTCAGTTATTCAGTGATACGTCATGATACCATAGTAATGAATTTTTATAGTTAGAACTTATAGAAGGTAAGAGTTTCTGAGTTAGTGGATTAGTTTCCCTTGAGTTTTTTGGGGCTGGTTCCCGCTTTTTACTCATATATAATAGTTAATTTTTTATTGAGTTTATGTTTTCACTAATATAACAAATAGTTTTTTTGGTTTTTGAATTGTGGTTTGTATTTTAATCTATAACTGGAAAATTTCTCCCTAATTTTTATGAATCCATTGGAACATATTTCTAGCACTTGGTGTCTTGAGGATATCAGATAAGGGTAATAGCACCCTTTTATTATTACCATTTTTCTGGGGAATGGAGAAATGTTACAAATGGTATCAGTTTGTTTTTTCATGGAGATGAAAATCATTCTTTCTTAGTCTTTTTTTTGTGGTGGTAGAAATAACATTGGATCGTTGGAACATGAAATTTAGGGAATAAAAAAAGTATTTATAACCTATTTATGATGAACATATAGGTATTAAGGATTTTGGGACCATTATTGTTTTTAAACACATCTAGGAGTTGTAACCTCATCATCTAGGGTGTGGTCGATTAGAAGAGAATTACTTGGATTAATATAATAGACTTCCCGCTAGGAGTGGATAATTCATATACTATAATTATTTTTGATTTTGTGTCAAAGTGATGATCTTTTAAAATAGTTGAAAATTGGTTTATTTTAAAAAATAAAGGAATAATTTTAAAAAAAAAATTATAACCAAAAATAAATTCATTTAGGAATTCATTTTTGGGATATGTGTGATGTGGAAAAATTTATATTTTCATGCCTTCAATAGATCAAGATTTATAATATATTGTATTTTGTTTTTTTATATCGAATGAAACTTGGTAGTAATTATAAGAACATATAGAAGAGGCTACTAAGATTATTGTTGAACCTAATCCACATGTGAACCTAACATTTGTTCAAGGTATTTCCTAGTATTTTCAATATGTTTAAAGAGGTAATAAAAATGGTGAACCAAAGAATTTTGATAATTCTATTCAATTCTAGAAGATGAATCCAACCCTTATCACTAGTGATGTAAAAATAGAAAAAGTACAATACTCTATTAATAGTATGAATCAAATCTTCAATTTCCTAGGCACACCTTTTTTGATGATGGTGAAGTTGTAAAATTACAAACTGAATGATCTTGTCATACAATTTTATTATAATACTGTATAGGCTAAATTGAACCATGTTTTAAAATAATTTTTTTTAACAATTGATCAAAAAAATTACAACCACATAAATTCTGAATTATAAGAACTAAAAATTATTCCATTTTAATAAAAGAGAACCTCATTGTTCAAACAATGAAAATAAATTTATTAATTGTTTAAAATTTTCACTAAATATTTCTAAAAGTGTTTCCCTAATAGAATGAATTATTGAAGTGGGATTGAGTCCAGATATCTACTCAATGATTTTTATTGTTTTTTATATGAAACTATATGAATATGGTCAATGGAGAGATGGGGGTAGATATATACAACTATGGTAATACGGTTGGGGGAGAATTTTGAACACTAGGGGAACTCAAGGGAACACTAATGCATGGAATAATTGGAGGAAGGAAACCCATTTATAATGTTATTGTATGTCTCAAAATCATATAGTAGTATCAATGAATATTCATTCATGTCCAAAGATTATGATTTGATGCATTCAGTGTTGTTATTTTGAGCATCTGAAACAAGGTTGTATAGAACCACCAAGAGAATGTAACAATTTCAAATAGGCAGAGAATCATCAGTGCTACTCTCACAATGCTCAATGATCATATCCTATGGACAGATATCATTCCCCAAAGGCATCATATGCTTCAATGGGTCATGTGATGAAGAAGAATTATCATTAGCAGAACTGATCAAGTCTTAGAGATTCAAGGAATACAATGAATCCCCAACATGGGAAATATCAATAGGGTAATAAATAATAAGGTATTGTTATTAAATAATAGTAAAAAGATAATAATGTGAACCAATATGTTGAATTTGGACCTTCAATGGTTATATGTTCCATTATTTTTAATTTTATTCGTATACAGTCTTCTTTTGATATCGGTTCATCATATTAATTAATTTCATCTTATGTTGTTCATCTTCGGGGTTTATATATAGAAGTGATGCATTCTATTTTGAAACATAAGACTCTTTATGGAAAATTTAAATGTAGATCCTTTATATGAAAATAATGTTATATAACTACTGATGGGGAGGAATTAATTTGCAGTTTCTATTTTCTTGAGATGGGTGTTTGTGACTTAATCTTTGGAATGGATTGGATGTGAATTTTCAAAGCTCACATTAATTTTATACTCGAAGGGTTAGTTAATAACTATATATGGTGTTGAGTATCTCTTTACAGGATATTGAAATGTGAGGGCATGTAGTGCATGACTATTGGTTCCAACAGTTGAATGTATCATATATCAGTTTGTAGCATTGACATTGAAATTTGTGGGAGTGGTCAAGAATAAAAGTTTTCCAACCTTTTTCAATCAAATTCATATTATTTTTCTTGAAAATTTATCAGGATTTTTAACCACAAGAGAAGGTTTTTTTAAAATTAATACTAGGGACCCGTTCTATATAAAATACATCTTATCAGACGACACAAATAGAATTAATAGATGTAACAGACAAATGTTTTTATGAAATATTTTCTATAAAAAAATTTATTCTTAATTAGATATATTTTCATTAAAGAGTGAGTTTAAATGAACCGTGACACACTCTATTTATAAAGTCACTATTATAGCCAAGACATCACATTAGAATGAATAATTATAACTTACTTATGAAAATGCATTGTGAGTTCAGTTTCTATCAATTATTTTTGAATATTTTAAATAAATTACATATATCAATTTTTGAGTGAATATCATTTGTAATTATATTAATGAGATATATATGTGTTATAAAATTACTAATATATTTTTTATACTCATCTGATGCATATTTTAGTCATAGGGTATGAATAAAACTCTATTTGATGTATAATAACCTATTTTTTAAGTTTAATTTTACTCCTTTGAATGGTGAACCCATTTTAAATTAATATTTTCACACATTAATGATTTTTAAATGAAAAAATTATCATATTATTTTGAATTAGGGAAATTTTTTAACATTGGATGAGTTTCTGATATTTTTCTCATAACTTTCATGTTCTAATGAATAGTAAAATTACACTAACTATTAATTGACAATAACTTTTTTCAGTGAAATAATTTATATTGTTAAATTATATTATTGAATGGTTTAAAAGTTGACATTTAATATATTTTTATGAATTAATATAATTTAGGTCATTGGAATTATTTTTATATTAAATTCATTTGTAAAAACATTTCAATCTTTTGTGATATTTTTTCTTTTAAAAACCATTTTGTTATTTCAACAATGGTATTAATTTTAAATTAATTAAAGAAACTTCTATGTTTTTATTTTTGAAAAATGGATTCCATATTTTTAATCTGTTCGTTTAAATTATGTAAATTGATTTTTTGGGCAATATGAATAATAACATCAGAAGATTTTATTAATATGGTAACATGGTAAATCGAGTAATTAAGGTTAAAAATAATATTATAAAATTACCCTCAAACTTGTATTAATATAATTGGATGATTGTTATATTCTCTAAAACATACATGGGTCGAGTTGGTATCCATTAGAACCCACATGGATTAGAATATGACCTTAAATTTATTTTATATAATGAAAAGTAAAATATGCCACACACAAACATTAATAATTAAATTTTTTTAATATAATGTTATAAAAAAATGTAAATTTGATTATAAATAATCATTTTAATGATAAATTTTTAAATTTATCATTGTGATTTATTTGTAATTTTTAAGAAATAAATAATTACATTAAATACTTATGAATGGATGAGGAAAAAATTAATTAACTTATGAGAAATAAAAAAATTATTAAAATAGTAATAATCATCAAAAGGCCCAAACACTTGAACAAACCATATTGGTCAAGTATATCTCGACCATAAGAATTCAAGGGTCAATTTATTTATCATTTTGTGGTTTATAGAAGAGATTATGACACTTATATTATTTTAGTTAATGTGAAGATAAAGTTTTCACATTACAGTTTTAAAAGATTACAGCATTTTTAATCGTTGGATTCATTGAAGATAAATTTGACTACAAGTATTCTGTTAAAATATGATGGATTTATATTCATCATATTATATTATTTTTAATTTATATTCAAAAAATAAATATATTAAATAATTACTCAAAAATTTA
Source organism: Viscum album (assembly GCA_963277665.1). Classification (NCBI taxonomy): domain Eukaryota; kingdom Viridiplantae; phylum Streptophyta; class Magnoliopsida; order Santalales; family Viscaceae; genus Viscum; species Viscum album. The sequence continues at coordinate 641,927,577 of OY728125.1, read as the reverse complement.
GGTTGTAATTATTTTATTAATGATGGGATCAAATATTTTTTTAAATAGTTAATAAATATAATCTGTGATAATTATTATTAATTTTATTGATTACCATGACCCTATAGGTATTTAATAAAATATTTGGGCCAAGTTTCACTTCTTATTTTTACATTTTAAAAAATCCATCAAATAAATAGTTTCAAAATTTTCATTATTTATATTTTTTCAATATAAGGATTTCTTAAATTATTTAGAATCAAAAAAAAATTATCAAAATATAGAATAACTATAATATAGTATAAAATATTATAAATTATTCATTTTTTGTCTAATTTACTTCAAATTCGTAAATATTTCACCCTTTTAATGTTGAAATATTTATTAAATTAGGTAAAACATAAAAAGAATGACATTGTATTAATTAAAATTATATTGCATAAATTGAACTAAAAAATGTCTTCAATTTATTTTATGATGATATTACAACCCTATATTTTATCATCTTTGAAAATTTAGACATTTTGGATGTTTTTATGACGGTTTTGGTTTTCTTATAAAATAAAAATTTGAGGTTTCGAAAAGTTTCCCTCACCAAAATTATAAAAGGGAACTTACTCCCTCAATTCTTCACTTCATTTTGAGACTTTAAACATGACCATACCATACCCATTACCCTTAAAAACTTCTATAGAAATATTCTAGAGGTCCTGTTATTTATCGATTATTTCAATATTATTTCATTTTTTAAATCCACCACATGAGTTGTATCATTATAATGTAAAAACTCCAGTATTACTTATATATTGAGAGGGTATTATGAATATGAAACAACCAAATTACACCTTCTACCCATCCAATGAAAAATGAAATCACCACGCGTGTCTACGTAGGTCTTACCATCTCCATGCCGTGGAGTAATCCATTTTACACCACCACCTTACATGGATTGGTATAATGATTGAATTAATATATATATATATATATATATGAATAATATAAAATGATAATTATTATAACATAATATTCACCATACACTGTAGTACCATTCAACAATTATGGGAACAATGTCTTTGCTTGTGCGTACATACAGCTTACCATCTATATAGTGCGATGTGATTCATTCTACATAATATTCATTAAATCATGATTATATAAATCAATTGAGTGAATAAATATATTATATTGTATACTAATACCATGATTTAAATTTTATGACTATAACCTAAAAAGTTGAATAAGAACTTATATGACAAAACATGCATAGGAACATAAAGTAGTTAACACACAAATAACGAGTAGTAATGATATTTTACTAAGGAACAAATGAATATATGGCCATAAATGTTATCATAGAAAATATTATGATAATAGAATAAATCAGTAACAATATTTAAATCATTTTGATGGAGGTTCAGATATGAAGCATATCAGACCTAAGTTAAGGGATATCATTCCTAATCTTGTTTTTATTTGAGATTTTTTATTTGTAAGTATTTACTAGGGTATATTTATTATCCATGTCTCTCATTCCTAAATATTTATTTTAAAATATTATTTATGTTCCCTTAAAATTTTACCCATTGGTGAATTTTTACAAAATGGTATGAATGGAATCTTTTGACATTTTCAGTACATGATACTTTTTGAATTTTTTAGAGAAATCACGAGTAGATTGGTTATTTAACTTGTACAACATGAATAGATTTTTCGATTTCATAATTCCTTATTTCCATGAAGCTTCCTTGACAATATTACAAGGTTATTTTCACATAAAAATATTTCTTTTAAAATTGTGTGTCATATTGATAAAGGAAACTATTTTTGAAGAATAAAGGATATTTTCTTTTGGAATTATTTTCATATTTCTTTTCAAAATTATTTTCTATCATAGATGACACTCTTTAAATAAGGTTAAATTTCTGACCCTATCATTACTATGATTTGATTGTGTGTTATTTAGTAAATCCATTTGTTTTATACCAATTATGAAAGAATTATGTTTAATAATCCCACTTTATTTCATGGTTCATGCTATGGTGAATATTTTTATGTTTTTTGTGCACACGTAAGAATGGTTTCATTGAAATATGGGTGTGAACTATATGTCCCACTAACATATTGGGTAAAAATTAATATCTCATGATATAGACATGATTGGAATGGAAAGTAAATCTAGATTAGTAATATAGGGCTGGAACGAGGAGTGAACACAATTCAGTTATGGAAATTTTATTCAATGATGGTCTCATTAATGTGCCTTGGATTTTTTGAAATGATTTTCTATGTTTATGTGTGCATGCCATGAAATTTCATGTCTTATGATATTACTATTTGGATTACATTTCACTTTTATTATTTATCTCATAAAATGATATTAAGATCTTCTATATGTAGGATAATATTTTCAGATGTCATGTTCTTATGATTATGGTATGATTGATATTTCACTTGTTTCCCCTTAGTGTTAATTTGAGCATACCCTTTCATATGTTTCTTTTCCCCATTCCATTATAAAGGGTATTAAGTAAGATATTTCAAAAATAAGTATTGTTATTAAGTCATGAGCGGGATATAGTGTGGATGTTTTACAAACCATTTTATTATGTTTCCCAATTTCAAAAGACACTAAACCGATATGGTCTTGGTATGTTTTTTATGTGGTGCTATAAATATTATTCAATGTATAAGTAAAGTATATATGTAATGTATGGGTTGTTATATTTGGTATCAGAGAAAATTTATACTAAACCATTAGAAATTAGGATGAAAAAACCTTAGTATGAACCCCTAGGATATATCTTAGTATAGGATGCAATCCTATTATAGTGTTTTAGAGATGTTCCTGAATAACCTATGATAAAAAATAATGTTTCCCAAATTGTATTTTTATTCTGGAATTATGTTGTTTTACCCTTAAGATTAGTGTTTCTAACACTATACTTCTTGGTTTTAGTCAATGGACGGAACATGAAGGAACTGCGTTAATGTTGAATGCGAAGGGAAATGACATGATTGTCTCCATGAGAAACCGAATGATATGGGATCTAGAATACAAAATCATATATCCATTCTCAAAATAATTTATGAAGCTACAAATCATTCCAGACATACAAACGATAAAAATAGAGAGAAAAATTATATTGAATTGTTCATTAGGCATAATCCACCATCATTAAATAGGTCTTCTGATTTATTAGTGGTTGAACAATGGATCTATACCACTAAGAAGATATTTTTTATTCCATAATGTTCTGACCATGATAAAGTCATTTTAGTAGTGTATGATTTGGATGGCGAAGCTGATCAATGTGGGAATCTTGTCAAGAATACGAGGAAAGGTGTTGAAATTGATTCCATGGTATGATATGAGTTTAATAACTTAATTATCAATTAGTACTTATCTCATATTCTTCAAACGAAGATTAAGGAGGAGTTCCTTGAACTTAATCAAAAGGATGATAAATAAGTTGCTACCAATGAAGAAAACATTTCAAGACATTCAATGTATACTTCTAGATTTATTAAACAATATTAGAGTAAGACAAATTGATTCTTTAGTGGAATTAAAACAATTCTTATAAGGGAATTAGCCACAAGGGGCTTCATTTGCAACAATGAAATTGTTTGATGTGATATCAAGGTTGATATAGAGTTTAGAGTAACCCATAATTAATATGGCATTGATAATTATAGAAAAATGGAATTCAAATGAATATATATAGGCCACCATAGAAAGAAGAAAAGTTTAAATTATGCTCAATGTGTTGAATGAAAAATGAAGAGAATTGTTTTAAAGGGACTACTCAATGTTTTATGTGTGGAAAAGAATGCCATCGGGAACTTGAATGCTAAAGTGATAGGAAAAAGATGTATATTTATAGGAACAAAGAAAAGGACACATATAATTTTTCTTCTACACTTCAATGTTATAAGTGCAAGGAAATGGGGAATTATGACAATCAATTACATATTACATGTGTTATTGATGATGATAGATATCAACAAACCCTTAAGTACAAATAAAAAAATAATTTCACATGCTATAACTATCAGTGATGTGGAGTACAGTAATGAATTGTTGAAAGTTTCACATATCATCCACTGTAATGTAAAAAATGTTTTATTTGATTTTGGATCCACACACACTTTTATTTATGAAGAATCTTCAAAGGGTATCTCTATATTACCTCAACAATTAGATGTGGAGTTAGTTGTAACCTCTCCTCTTGGCCTAATGGTCGCATCAAATGTTTATATTTCTTCTCTGGTTAATGTTTGTGGGAAAGTGTCTCTTGAAAATCATGTGATCCTTCCTATAGTGGAATTTGATGTGATTATTGGCATTGATATGATTTCTCTATATATATCTCATATAAATTTCCATTTAAAGGAAACCACATTTCGTATTACAAATCAATATCTGAATAACTATCAATGCAAAGATGAATATAAACATCCATTATGAATTTCATATATCTTACATGTCACACCACATATTTTTTATTAATTTTTATTTATTTATTCCTTGGATTTGGGTTCTCACACCAAGGTCCGGGCAAGATCTTGGTTTACAATTTTTTTCTTTTAATATATTTAGCAGGTTTAGATCTTGTCCGTGGTCACCGCACGATAGGCGGTAGCTGCTCGATCACCCCAGGTGCTTGCGAGGGTGTCGAAGCGGACTGCGATGAGGCGCGCAATTTGCGTGCGCTTTTTTTAAGTCTTCAGATGAGCGCACAGGTACATGGTTTCTAAAATTTGATAAATAATTAGATTATGGTTAAAAAGGGGTTTTAATAATAATAATATTATGTTATCATCAATATTATTGGGATTATTATTATTAATCTTTATATTATTGTTATTATTATTATTAGTTTTATTACTATGACTATTGTTATTTTATTAGAATGGCAACAAAAAAGAAGGAAATTTTTTGAAACATTAGATCTAACTAAGCCGCACCCCACATTCCCCACTTCCCCTACCCACGGCGCACCCCCACTCTGAGAACACTTCCCCTTCGCTGAGAACCGCCACCCTACCCTCGCTCCACTCCCTCCTCCCGATCTGCACCAGCCGCCTATTCTCTCTACCCCGCTCATGCCACTATCTGGTTTCTCCCCTCACCCTCGGCTTCTTCCCGCGTCCATCCTGCTCCTCCGACGATGACCTCACCAGACCCTAGTCGAGCTTCCCCTTTCCTACTGGCCTTGCCACACGCCTCTCGGCCTTCCCTCAGCTCATCGGACCACCACCCAGGTTTTTTTCCTTCTCTGGTGCACCACACATCACCATTCCACCCACCATTCTTCTGGCTTCCTTGCTCAACCCCTGGCCACACCGGCTCCGCAGCCCTCTCCCACACTACCTCGGCTCTTCTGGCAGTAGCTCCGACCTTCGCTGCCACCTTCCACGTTTTCCAGGGCTATCTCCAGTGGATTTCCCAGCGTCCGACCACCACTTTTTTTCCGCACCGCCCTTTTCCGACACCACCCCACTCCGCCCAGACCCCCTCTTCAGCCTTGCTGCTTTGCACGCCACCCCCTTCTGTCCAACCGTTCATTGGTGAGATCCCAGCCGGCCGACCTCGTTTCCGGCGACCCCGATTTCACCGGCGCCCTCCCCCTATAGCGGCTTCACTTGGGTAATTTTTTTTGGATTCCTTTTCTTTATTTCTCCTTTGGGGTTTCAGTTTTTTTTCCACGGCTAGGGGTATGTTTTATGGTTTGATTTTGATTCCTTTTGGTTCGAATTCTTGATTTAGGGTCCATTTTGGGTTCCTCATGGTGTGATTGGAATTTTACACAAACTTTTGATGCTTTCAGCACTCGAGGTAGATAGTTCCCGCTATAAATATTATTTGGATAATTATTTTGCTTACATAGTTAATTTAATGTGTTATTTGGTTGTTATGGTTGATTCAGAATTTGTTTCTGAAAAGGTTTTTTTATGTGTTTAAATTTAACGTTTAATATTTAGATGGAATTGAGTGTTTTTAATGTGTAACCCATTTAGTGTTATTTGATGTCAATTTATAAATCGCGCAATTGGTTATTTAAATTATATAAGTGATTTGAATGATGTTTGGAAATTTTTTTAGTGTGCATTTGGTTCAAAAAATTGGATTTTGGGTATGTTCTTGGTGTGAGGCCATGTAGTGTTTTTTGGGTTTTTTATAAATTGTGTAACGGTCTATATAATTTGTTTGAGTGGTGAAAATCTTGTTTTGAAAATGGGGTAAAAACATGAATGATTTTATAAAGGGGGCTTGGCCGTTTTCTTAGTTGGTCCTTATTTTTTTTGTGTTTTCTAGTGTTATTATAAAAAGGGAATTTGAGAAATTATGAAAAGTGTGTGAAATGTCTTTTCAAAGATACATGAGATGCGAATGCATTGATGGTGGGTTTTTACAAGGGGTTTCATAAATTGATTAAGGAAGGGTAAAAGCACTTGAAAAATGGGTTTGAGTGTGATTTCTATTTAGATCTGTTTAATAATTGTTTTAAGTGGTTTAGTAAATTGTGTCAAGGGTGCGGGTTGTGTTTTGAAAACATGTCGAGACAGTTCCTTTGTGCTGGTTCATTTGAATTGTTTGGAGTCCACATTTATATGTTTTAGTTCTGTGGTTGTTGCAGCGTGTTGGCGAGGAAGACCCGCGACACTTCGTTCGTCGGCTTGCGCGAGTTTGTGCGTCTGTGCGAGGCGTGATGTGCCATTATGTTTGGACAACGAGTTGAGTTAGGTCCTCCATTGCACTCACCTTTAAATTTAGAATTTATTAATTTCTTGATGTTTTGTTAATTTTTATGAATGATAAATAATATTAGATAATAAAATTTTAAATGATTATTTAGTGTGAAAAGAACCGTTTATTTTAAACTGAACACTTGGAACATTTTCTTGATAGGCGGACACCCAGTTTTGAAAGAATTCCCGTTTGGCCTTTAAACATAATTCACGGAATTTAAAACTTACTTCTAGTTTTAAAGATAAATTATTTATTCTGAAGAAGTGTTTTGGATTTTCTCGAGAAATGAATTTTTGATTTAAAATTGGTGAAGGCCCGTTTGGCACTTTAATAAAATAGATTATTTTAGAAAACCCACTCGGGGTGATCTTTGGTGTGCATTGATTGCATGAGCTATTTATGATTTTAGTTCTTTGTGACTGCTTGATTTACATTGTGGACGCACCCCTCTTTTATTATATGTGTTGACATGGGAACCTGGCATATTGAGTAAATTTTCTGAGAATGATTGCTGCACTAGTTTAGACCATGCACTGGCTAGTGGCCCCATAGTAGTGGAATAATGAGTTATTGCTGCTATGGGGATTGGGCCCCTCAGTTAGGCCATGCAGGGCTATACTGGGTAGTAGTATGGGTGTTATGACCTCATCGAGTTAGGGAATGCCTTCAGGATGAGTCAGATATATAGTACGTTCTGTATTGTTCACGATCTCCTAGGTTCGACCCATGTTTCTTTTTTGTGTTTATTTATATGTGGTGGACAGTTGAGAGGTCTAGTTCAGTTTCTGGCCCCGTGGGCCAATTTTTCCATTGCCCTTGGTGTTTGTTGTGTGTTGTGTGTGATTTTCCCTTTTGACTAACAACTAATGTTTGGATTTCTAAATGTTTCACAAAATGTCTTAAAATGCAATGCACCTGTTTCATTCAACATATAATTTATTCTAAATTAAAAAGGGAATGGACTATTACTTGTTTCAAAAATTAAAGTGTGTGTGTAAAAAACCATATTTTATATAATTTAGTGCAAACTTGGAGTTGATAATTTTTTTTAATGCTACGTGCTTTGGGAATAGAATTAGTTGGGCCTACATACTGAGTTTTAATACTCATGCCTATAGTGTTCTCTTGTTTTTAGTTCTGTTTAAGGTTCCAGCTTCAGTTATTTACCTTGAGCGACGTTGGTCGTGGTATTGGAGAGTGACCCATCAGGTCACATGGAGTTTTGGGCGTCGTCAGGTTAGTAGCGTTGTTGGTTGTTCTTTGTTTATTCATTTTTGTTCTATTTATTTTCCGCTGTTTAGTTTATTTTCCTTTGGGCTAAATCGTTCCCACCTGCTTAATTTTGATGCCCAACACTAGTTTCCAGCCCGTGGGGATCGGGAACGCCCCTCGGGCCATGTCACGGGCCGGCTCGGGTGACCGGTTCAGGGTCAACCTGGGTTGGTTCATGAAAAAATGGCATCAGAGGTGTCCCTTGTTATTTGGGATGTCTGGTATATGGAGATTAGAATTGTTGGGACTCAAGAGGTAGGTACGAGAAGGACGTCATGAACCCTCGCTCGTTCCACACCTTGAGTCACCAGGGATAGTTCGGGAATTCAGTCTTTGTTTTGTTTTGGTTTGTTTTGGATTGAGGGATGACAATGGAGGTAAAACGAGGTTACATCGTGATCTCACATAGAGTAGTGACCCATGTGGAATCTGGGTACACGGTTTGAATCCCTACTAGTTTTTGACGCTTACTTGGAGCATGACCCACTACCATGTTGCCAGGTTAAGTGTGACCGCTAGTCCCTCACTCCTATGGTTTGATGCAAGTTGAGTGTCGTTTTCATTTTTGTTGGTGTAGCTGCATTTTTGGAAATGAAGAAAAGGGGTTTTGAGAATTTGAATGATTTATTTTAAATGACTTTAAATTTATGAAATGGGTTTAAAAACTGAAAGTCTTCGGTTTGGAAAACTTTTGTTTTCATGGAAAGTGTTTGAGAATGGTTTGGGGTGTAAAACCTCAGGTACTCCTTATGAACGTTTTCACATGTGAGAGGATGCATGGAAAGTGTGTGTTGGTGTGTATAAATGAAAGTGGATGTAGACATACGCAACGGTTCATGGTATTACCTTGGTGTGTTTGAAACTAAAGGCTTGACCTTGTTTTCTAAATGGGATTTTAAAGAGGAAAATGGTTTTGGATAGCGGTTTTGAAAAAAAGGGGTAGGTTTGGAATCTAAAATGGAACAGGAATTTTGGAAGAGGAATTTATGAGTTGTGTCTGTATTTTCTGGTTTATTTTGAGTTGGTTGTTTTGGATGAGGGTGTTTTATTTGATGTTTCTTCGATTTATATCAGTTTTGGCTTGGTGTTGTATATTTTGTTTAGAAATGCCGCCCTGAAAGCTCCACAGAGTTTTGATGAGTCATGCCCAGTTTTTGGTCTTTCTCAGATGTTGTCGGTCCTTCATGGTGATTGGTGACTATTAGAGATAGTGGAGTGTCTTTAAGAGGTCGATCACATCTTCAGGGTATTGGGAACTCCCGAAGCTGTTAGAGTGCATGTGGTTTTGGGTATGTTTGAAGGTCCAACTCTGGACGAGTAAGAGTTGTTCACCCCGCCATTACTGCAAGTCGGGATGATGTGGTATGTCATTAAAGCCATCTTCATTCAATAGTTTATACTAGTGGAGGTGAAGATGAAGAAAATGGAAGACGTCATGCGTGTTCAACATGGCCAGTAGACAGTGAAAGCATATGTTGACCATTTCAAGGATCTGGTGTCTCTTTTTCCGGGGGTGGTGTTGCAGGACTGGATGAAGACTTTTCCCTTAATCAGGGTCTTCTACCAGAGATCAAGGAGCGAGTCCTCCCTTTTGGGAGCATCACTTTTGAGAAGATGGTGTATGAGGTGTTCTTAGCTGAGTTGGTCCCCAGAGTGAAAACAGTTGATAGTCCACCGTATCCAGTTGCTCATGAAGGTCCCCCATCTGGAGAGCAGAGTGTGTTAGAGGGACCTGTTTCTAAAGAGTCATCTGTAGTGGTTCTAGTTTCCAGTTCTTCGGACCATTCAATGGTGTACCACCAGTGTGGCCGGTTCAGGCACATGAAGCAGTCATGTCGCATCCCTCCGAAGACGTGTCATCGTTGTAGATGTTTGGGTCATCTAGAGAAGTTTGGCAGAACGCATCGCCTGAAGATGATGCTGTGACTGAGAGATTCCAGTGCCTGACTGTGAGGCAAAAGATGCTTCAGCCATCAGAACCCTAGCCACAGGTCTTGAGGTGAAGCTCGCGTGTAGTCATGATTTTCTAGGGGTGTGAAGCCTTGGTCCAGGTTCTGTGTTCCGTGTTGGAGAGGGAACATTTAATGTCTTTTAACCCTTTCTTTTATTGTTGTTAATGTTTTTACATCGTTGTAAGTTCATTGCTTCGTAGTGGAGTTATAATAGACACATTCTGTTGTAATCCAACAGTTTTGTTTGTCATCTTATGGTTTTCTGAATCATGTGTTTTTTTAAATGTATGTTTGACCCTTATATATGTTGGTCTTGGTTTGGTGGCATTTTTTTGGAGAAATAAGTGCTTGTGGAGGAGTCAAGGCTTGTGGTTATACTCGAGTTCACTGTTTGGGGTTATGTACTTCTCAGAGGTTTTTCTCCTAGTGTTGGGAGTGTTTGGTCTGGGTCAATAGATCTAGGTTTTGGTGGAGGTGTTGTTCGCTCGTGCTTTAGAACATAGTTTGGATTGGTTGGGAGTTCCCTTGTCGACCCCACTTTCCGGGGTAGTATGTTTGAGTGTTAAAATTTCCGCACTCTTTGAGATCTTATGGTGGGGAGAACCCTCTCGTGTTCTCCTCCTCTCTTTTATTGTGGTTTCTTTGGGTCTCAGTTGGGCATGGACTCTTGTTTTGTCTATTGTTTGGTCGGATGACTTTCTGGGGGGCAGAAAGTGTTTGTGGTGGGGAGAATTGTGACACCCCAACTTTTTAATTAATTTTTATTTATTTAATCCTTGGCTTCGGGTTCTCGCACCAAGGTCTGGGCAAGATCCTGGTCTAAAATTTTTGACGTTTAATATTTTTAGCGGGTTTAGATCCTGTGCGCGGTCACCGCATGATATGAGGTAGCCGCTCGATCTCCCCAGGTTCTTGTACAGGTGCCGAAGCAGGCTGCGATGAGGCGCGCAATTTGCGTGCGCTTTTTTTAAGTCTTCATATGAGCGCACGGGTACCTGGTTTCTAGAATTTGATAATTAATTGGATTATGGTTAAAAATGGGGTTTTAATAATAATAATATTATGTTGTTATCATTATTATTGGGATTATTATTATTATTCTTTATATTATTGTTATTATTATTATTATTAGTTATATTATTATAACTAGTGTTATTTTATTAGAATGGCAACAAAAGAAGGAAAAAAACTGAAACCCTATATCTACCTAAGCCGCACCCCACATTCCCCTCTTCCCCTACCCGCGGCGCACCCCCACTGTGCGAACCCTTCCCCTTCGCTGAGAACTGCCACCCTACCCTCGCTCCACTCCCTCCTCCCGATCTACACCAGCCGCCTATTATCTCTACCCTGCTCATGCCACCATCTGGTTTCTATCATCGCCCTCGGCTTCTTCCCTCATCCATCCTACTCTGCCAGCGATGACCTCACGAGACCCCAGCCGAGCTTCCCCTTTCCTGCTGGCCTCGCCGCACGCCTCTCAGCCTTCCCTCGGCTCACCAGACCACCACCCGGGTTTTTTTCTTCTCCGGCGCACCACACATCACCGTTTCGACCACCATTCATATGGCTTCCCTGCTCAACCCCTGTCCGCACCGGCTCTGTAGCCCTCTCCCACACCGCCTCGGCTCTTCCGGCAGCAGCTCCGACCTTCGCCGCCGCCCTCCACGTTCGCCTGGGCTATCTCCAGTGGATCTCCCCACATCCGACCACCAATTTTTTTTTCCGCACCGTCCTTTGCCGACACCACCCCACTCCTCCAAGACCCCCTCTTCGGCCTTACTACTTTTCACGCCTCCCCCTTCTGGCCAATAGTTCTTTGTTGAGATCCCAGCCGGCCGACCTCATTTCCCGCGACCTCGATTTCACCGGCACCCTCCCCCTCTATCGGCTTCACTTGGGTAATTTTTTTGGATTCCTTTTTCTTTGTTTCTACTTTGGGGTTTCAGTATTTTTTTCCAGTGGCTCAGGGTATGTTTTATGGTTCGATTTAGATTCCTTTTGGTATGAATTCTTGATTTAGGGTCCTCTTTGGGTTCCTCATGGTGCGATCTTGGTGCGATTGGAATTTTACCCCAATTTTTTATGCTTTCGGCACCCGAGGTAGATAGTTCCCACTATAAATATTATTTGGATAATTATTTTACTTGCATAGTTAATTTAATGTGTTATTTGGTTATTATGGGTGATACAGAATTTGTTTCTGAAAAAGGTTTTTTATGTGTTTAAATTTAACGTTTTATTTTTAGATGGAATTGAGTGTTTTTCATGTGTAACCCATTTTGTGTTATTTGATGTCAATTTATAAATCACGCAATTGGTTATTTAAATTATGTATGTGATTAGAATGATGTTTGTAAATGTTTTTAGTATGCGTTTGGTTCTAAAAATAGGATTTTGGGTATGTTCTAGGTTTGAGGCCATGTAGTGTTTTTTTGGGTTGTTTATAAATTGTGTAATGGTCTATATGATTTGTTTGAGAGGTGAAAATATTGTTTTGAAAATGGATTAAAAACATGAATGATTTTATGAAGGGGGGCTAGGCCGTTGTCTTATTTGGTCTTTTTTTTTTGTGTTTTCTAGTTTTATTATAAAAATGGAATTTGAGAAATTATGCAATGTGTGTGAAATGTCATTTCAACGATACTTGAGATGTGAATGCATTGATTGTGTGTTTTTACAAGGGGTTTCATAAATTGATTAAGGCAGGGTAAATGCATTTGAAAAATGGTTTTGGGTGTGATTTCTATTTAGATCTGTTTAATAATTGTTTTAAGTGGTTTCGTAAATTGTGTCAAAGGTGCGGGTTGTGTTTTGAAAACATGTCGAGACAATTACTTTGTTCTGGTTCATTTGAATAGTTTTGAGTCCGCGTTTATGCGTTTTAGTTGTGTGGTTGTTGCAGCGTGTCGGCGAGGAAGACCCGTGGCACTTCGCTTGTCGGCTTGCGTGATTTTGTGCGTCTGTGCGAGGCGTGACATGCCATTATGTTTGGACAGCGAGTTGAGGTAGGTCCCCCATTGCACTCAACATTAAATTTATAATTTATTAATTTCTTGATGTTTTGTTAATTTTTATGAATGATAAATAATATTATATAATAAAATTTTAAATGATTATTTAGTGTGAAAAGAGCCGTTTATTTTAAACTGAACACTTGGAACATTTTCTTGACGGGCGGACACCCAGTTTTGAAAGAATTCCCGTTTGACTATTTAACATAATTCACAGAATTTCAAACTTACTTCTAGTTTTAAAGATAAATGATTTCTTCTGAAGAAGTGTTTTGGGTTTTCTCAAGAAATGAATTTTTGATTTAAAATTGGTGACGGCCCGTTTGGCACTTTAATAAAATAGATTATTTTGGAAAACCAACTCGGGGGGTGATCTTTGGTGTGCATTGATTGCGTGTGCTATTTATGATGATAGTGCTTTGTGATTGCTTGACTTACATTGTGGACACACCCCTCTTTTATTATATGTGTTGACATAGGAACCTGGCATATTGAGTAAATTTTCTGAGAACGATTGCTGCACTAGTTTAGACCACGCACTAGCTAGTGGCCCCATAGCAGGGGAATACAGAGTTTTTGCTGCTATGGGGATTGGGACCCTCGGTTAGGCCATGCATAGCTATACTAGGTAGTAGTATGGGCATTATGACATCATCGAGTTAGGGCATGCCTTCAGGATGAGAAAAATGTATAGTACGTTCTGGATTGTTCAAGATCTCCTAGGTTCGACCCATGTTTCTTTTTTTGTGTTTATTTGTATGTGGTGGATGGTTGAGAGGTCTAGTTCGGTTGTTGGCCCCGTGTGCCACTTTTTCCATTGCCCTTGGTTTTTGTTGTGTGTTGTGTGTGATTTTTCCCTTTTGACTAACAACTAAAGTTTGGATTTCTAAATTGTTCATAAAATGTCTTAAAATGCAATGCACTTGTTTCATTCAACATATAACTTGTTCTAAATTAAAAAGGGCAATGGAACGTTACTTGTTTTAAAAATGAAGGTGTGTGTGTGAAAAACCTTATTTTATATAATTTAGTGCAAACTTGGAGTTGATAAATTTTTTGTTTAATGGTATGTGCTTTGGGAATAGAATTAGTCGGGCCTAACTACTATGTTTTAATACTCACGCCTATAGTGTTCTCTTGTTTTTAGTTCTGTTGCAGGTTCCAGCTTCAGTTGTTTACCTTGAGCGACATTGGTCATGGTATTGGAGAGTGACCCACAGGGTCAAATAGAGTTTTGGGCGTGGTCAGGTTAGTAGCATTGTTGGTTGTTCTTTGTTTATTCATTTTTGTTCTATTTATTTTCTGATATTTAGTTTATTTTCCTTTGGGCCAAATCGTTCCCACCTACTTAATTTTGATGCCCCACACTAGTTGCCAGCACATGGGGATCGGGAATGTCCCTCGGGCCATGTCGCGGGCCAGCTCGGGTGACCGATTCAGGGTCGACCCGGGTTGGTTCATGACACTACATTTCTTGATTTCTATAAATGAATGTTATTTATCAGAAATGGTTTGGAAGAATCTCACGATTAATAATACACCCACTGCATGGGAGATTGATGATGTCTTTCTAGATAAATTTCTTGGTCCTCCACCAAATTGTGATGTTGAGTTTTCAACAGTACTCATACCTTGTGCTTGTCATATTTTAAAGACCCCATATAGAATGGCCCCAATTGAGTTGCAGGAATTAAGGAAGAAACTAAAATAGAATCTCGAGAAGGGATTCATTTTCCCTAGTGCATCAGCATGGGGAACACCAAATCTCATTTTTAAGAAGAAAGATGGATCCATGAAACTCTAGAATTATTATTGAGAACTTGAAAATATCACTATCAAGAACAAATATCCTCTTCCCCACATTGATAAATTATTTGGCCAACTACGTAGAGGTCAATACTTTTCCCAGATTGATCTTCATTTAGGATATCTTTAATTAAGGGGAAAAAATGAGGATATACCATAGAAAAAATTCTTTACAATGTATAGACATTATGAATCTACATTGATTTCATTTGGTATTACTAATGACCCCACTATCATCGTGGATGTAATTAAGAGAGTCTTTATAGGAAACATTGGTCATTTTGTGGTATCATTTCTTGATGGTATTCATGTATATTAAATGATCATTTAGGAACCTGAAGATCACCTGAGAATTTTACTGAAGACCCTACTAAAGGATAATATTTATTAAAAATTTACCATGTGTGAATTTTGGCATTATAATGATTCGTTTTTTGGGTCACATAATATCAAGAGAGGGGATAATTGTGGATCCAGGAAAATAGAGGTTATTGAAAGTTATTAAGGAGAAACAACAGTAACTGAGATCCAATGTTTTCTGGGATTGGAATGATATTATGAATTTTTTTGAAATTTTTTTCTCGATTATCTAATATACTAACAAAATTTACTTGGAAAGGCGTTATGTTCATTTGGATGGAGGAATGTGAAGAGAATTTCAAAGAGTCAAAAAGAAGATTGTCCAGGGAAACTATGCTCACACTCCCTTGTAGTGGAAAATGGTTTTTGCTCAATAGTCATGCATTCAAAAAGGGTTTAGAATTTTTTTTACATGAAAACTAGTATGGTGATTGTTTATTCCTGACAACAGTTGAAAATTCATAAGAAATATTACCCAACTCATATTGCGGAGTTAACCGCGGTAATATTTATATTAATGATATAGAGGCATTACCTACATGGTGAAAAGTGTGATATTTATATTCATCATAAATGTTTAAAATATATTTTAACACAAAAGGATCTTAATATGTGACAAATAATATGGTTGGGGTTGATTAAATATTATGACTACTCAATACATTACCACCATGGGAATGCAGACTAGGAGGAAGATGCTTTGAGTCAAAAATACCATGCTAGCTTATCTACGATGAGGATCATGAAAGATCCAATATTTTTGGATTTGAAAATGATGGATCATTAAATTTGAATGGAATATGAGAAATATTCTCTTTCTCAAATGAATGTTCAACCATCTATACAAGTGAATAATATGTAGGTACAAAATGAAAATGTATTGTTAAAAAACATGGTGAGAAATGTTCCTTAATTCAATATGGATTGTGATGGAATAATAAGGTTCATGAAAAACATTTGTATTTCTCCCATACCAGAATAAAATAATTATAAATTAGATGAATCTAATAATTAGTCATTATAAATTCATCCTAGATGTAAAAATATGTATAGAGACCAGAAAAAATATTTCTAATGGGATAAAATAAAAAGAGATATGGCTGAATATGTATCTCGATTCGTGGTCTATCATCATGTTAATGAAGAGAGACAAAAGTCTAAGGGGACGTTACAACCATTACCCATACCATAATAGAAATTTGACAAAATCACTATAGACATTGTGGTCAGACTTCCCAAAACATCTATAGTCTATATTGGTATATGGGTTATAATGGACTACATTACGAATTCGGCACACTTCACTGCTACTATAAAGGATTTCTCTCTTGGCCATCTTTCTAGTATATATTTAAAGGAAGTTGTACGATTTCATATTGTATCACTTTCCATTATAACTAATAGAGATACAAGGTTTACCTCATTGTTTCGGTGAAGTCTTCAGCACGCCCTAGATTTAGAGTAATGTTTCATCACTTCGTATCGTCCTTAGACTGAAGGTCAATATGAGAGGACAATTAAAACCTTGGATGACATGATGATATCTTGCTCATTGGATTTCAAAGGTGGTTGGGATAAACACCCACCATATGTGTAATTTTCATACAAAAATATCTATCACTCTAGTATGAAAATGGATCCTTATGATACCCTCTATGGAAATAAGTGTATAAACATAACATGATGGGATAATATTGGGTAAAGAAAGAGATTATGACCTAATCATGTTGATGAAATGGTAGAAATGGACATATATATTCAACAACACATAAGAGTATCTCAGTGTTGACAAAAAATGTTATATTGACAACTAACGAAAAGGCATAGAGTTTGAAGATGGTGATAAGGTGTTTCAATAAAAATCTCCATAGAAAAGAGTAAAGAGATTTTTAAAGAAGGAAAAGTTATTCCCTACGTATATCATCACTTTTGAATTAGTGGATAGTGTTTGGAAGGTAGCCTACGAATTGGAACTTCCACCACATGTCTCTTATGTTCATGAAGTGTTCCATATATCAATCCTGAGAAAGTACGTATCCAATCCGTCACATTTACTAATCTCTGAATTCATACCACTAGATAAAGACATTTCTTATGAATAAAAAATGATATAGATTCTGGATCATAGAGAAAAAAATCTACGAAACTAGCCCACTCACTTGGGTAAAGGGTTATCGAGGAACCTCAAATTTGAGGAACCTACATGGGAATTTTAATACATGATGCTGGAGAATTATCCTAATCTCTTTGTTTCTATGTGAAAAATTTCATAGGAAAATTTCAATTTTTGGGGGGTTAGAATATAACAACATGATGTTTTAGTAAATATCTTCTATAAATAATTTTTATTCTTAAATACAATTAATTTCAATAAATAATTTGATTAAACAAACTGTGAGATGCCATTATTTAAAAATTACAGATATAGGATAGCGATTAGGTTACCAGGAATAATTATAAGTTACTTTTGAAAATGCATTGTGAATTTATTGGCTATCAATTATTTATGAACATAAAAATCAATTAGATATTTGTATTTTTGATTGAATTTATTTTGTTAAAGAACTAAATGTAATATATATAGCTGTTATGTTTTTAATAAAATATATTTATATTCATCCAATGGATATTTTAGTCGTAGAGTACGAATAGAACCCAATTTGATGTATAATAACCTATTTTTTTAAAGTTTAATTTTACAAAATTGAATGTAGAACACCTTTTAAATTACAATTTTGACAACTTAATAATTTTTATATGAAAACATATACTTTTTATTTTAATGTTGGATATAAAAATTCACTGTGATTAATTTATGATATTTTTTTGATAACATTCATGTTTTGATTAAATAGTAAAAATATGGCAATTTCTAATTGAAAATAACTTTTTTCAATGAAATAACATTTAGGGTTATATTATTTTATTGAATAATTTCATAGTAAAAATAAAATATATTTGTACTATTTAATATAATTTAGGTCATTAGAATTAATTTTACATTATATTATGATGTAAAAACTTTTCATTCTTTTGCAGTATTTTATATTTTAAAACCCGTTTTCTCAGTTCAACAACATTATTATTTTAAATTAATTATTGAAAATTTTTGTTTTGAATTTTCAAAAATGGATTCAATATTTTGAATTAGTAGGTCAAAATTATGTAAATAGATTTCTTTGAGCAATATGAATAGAGAAATTGGTAAATTTTATTAACACGTTAAAAGAGTAAATCTTGTAATAATGAGAAAAAAATAAAAATTTTAAATTACCCTAACACTTGCCTTAATATAACTAGATGATTATAATTATCCCTAAAACATAATTAGGTCTAAATGGTATCAATTTTAACCCACATTGACGAAATTAGGAAAATTAATTTATTTAAATTAATGGAAAGTGAAATATGTCCCACTCTAACATTAGTAATTATATTAATTTTAATATAAAGTTATACAGAAGATAAATTCTATTATATATACACATTTGAAATCTATATTTTTTTATATTTTCTAAAAATTTATTTTTAATTTTTAATAAATAAAAAATTACCATAAAGACTTACACTTGGATGATGAAATGATTAATTAATTGACGAGAAATCAATAAAAAAATTTAATTAAAATATTAATAACCATCAAAAGGCCCAAAAAATTTACCAAACCTTACTGGTCAAGTATATATAGAACATAAGAATTCAACGGTATACTTCTTGACCTTTGGGAGGCTTATATAAAATATTATTATTATTATAATATTTTAGTTAAAGTGAAGATAAATTTGTCACAATCATGTTTTAAAATAGTATTGCATTTTTAATGGTGTTTTTCAGAAGATAATTTTGACTATAAGTATTATTTTAATATATAGTTAATTTGAATTCATGATATTATTTTATTCCTAATTTCAATTGATAAAATAATTATATTAAATAAAAAAATTAAGGTAGTAATTTGTTTTAATGAAGAGATCAAATTAATATTTTTAAAAATATTTTTAAAAAATAAATTGGGAGAACTATTTTCTATTTTATATATTACCTTTAACCCATAGAAAAATAATAGAATATTGGGATCTAGGTTTACTTCATATTTTTATATTTTTAAATACCCATTAAATAAAGAGTTTCAAAATTCACACTTTTGTTAATTTGAAAAAATATGGTTTTATAATATTATAAAAAATAATTAAACTTTGTTTAAAGTATAGAATAATTACGTTTCGGTCTGAAATTATCTAAATTATTCAATTATGGTCTAGTTGACTTCAAATAAGTAAATATTTCACCTTTTTAATTTTGAAATATTTGTGACATTAGTAAAAAATTAAATGGATTCAGTAAGTATTAATAAAAATTATAATTCTTTAATATTCATAAAAACAAGTCTAAAATGTATTTTTTGATGAGATTACAACACTATCTTATATAATAATAAAAACTTTGGACATTTTGGATGTTTTTATGTGGTGTTATTTGTTATTATAAATTAATATTTTTGAGGATTCCTAAGGGGCCAACACCTCAACTATAAAAGGGTACTTCCTCCATCAACTCATCAATTCTTTTTGAGCCTCCAAGATCAACCATACCCTGACCATTTCCCCATTAAAAATCCCAAGAAAAATTCTAGATGTCATGATCAACATCAAAGACCAAATATATTTCTATAAGTGGATTTTTGAAGAGGTACATCAAAGAAGATGTAATATCAATTACCAATTCATTCAAAATTTATTATTATACAACATAAAACTCATGAGTTTTTCCATTATAATATAATAAATATAGTATTAATTATTTGCATAAATTTTATTATGATTATTAAAAATCCACTGTATACCTTCTACCCATCCTATGAAAAATTAAATCACCACGTGTGCGTACGTAGGACTTATCATCTCCACGCTATAGTGTAATACATTTTTAACCACCAACATACATGGAAGGGGTATAATGATGGAATTAATAAATACACATATGAATAAAGTAAAATGATATTTATTATTATATAGTATCCACCATCCTCTTCAATATCATACATCAATTATGGGAACCACATCGTCGCTCGTGTGTGCGTACGACTTACCATCTCCATAGTGTGATGCGATTTGTTCTGTGTAATCCTCATTAAATAATGATTATTTAAATTAATTTAATTAATAAATATGATATATATTATACTAATACCCGGATTTTAATGGTTTATATATACCCTAAAAATAGGAATAAGAACATATCTGAGAAAATAGGCATACAAACATAAAGTAGTTAATACCTGAATAAAGTGTAACAATGAAATTCTACAAAAAACAGATGAAAATAAGATCATTAATGTTATCATAAAAATTATAATGATTATGGAATAAACTAGTAACATTATGTAAATCATTAATAAAGAGTCTTGGATATATGTTATGCATATCAGACCTATGGTATGGGATATCTTTTCAAATCTCTTTTTTATCCGAGATTATTTATTCGTAAGATTTTACTGGGGTATATTTATCATCCACATACATGTTTCAAAAATATGTATTTCAAAATATAATTTTACTCATTGGTTAATTTTTACTAAATTATATAAATGAAATCATTTGTAGTTTTTTGTACGAGGCAATTTTTCACATATCATATAAAAGTATGAGAAGAATGTTTTTTTAAATTATAAAACATGAACTGATTTTTATTCTTTGACAATGATTCATTTCCTTGAAGGTTACCCTTTAAAATTACAAGGTTATTTTAACATAAAATTATTTTATCTAATTTTTTTGGGCTTTTTGATAATGGAAAATGTTTTTGAAGAGAAAGGATATTTTATCAGGAATTAATTTCAACTGTTTTCTCAAATTTTTTCCATATATGATGAAACTCTTCAAATACGGTTATATTTATACCACGAATATTACCATTATTTTATTGTGGTCTATTTAGGTAATACATTTATTTTATATCAATTATGATGGAATTATGTTTAAGAAACCAATTTTATTTCATGGGTTATTTTATGGAGAATGTTTTTATGTTTTTTGGGCACATGTAAGAATGGTTTCATCATGAGAAGGTTGGGACCAATATCCCCCTCAAATGATTTTGGATAATATTTTTATCTCATTATATAGACATGAATAGAATGGTATCTAATCCAGTTCTATAATATAGGGTTGGAATGATGAGTGAACTCGCTTCAGTAATGGAAATTGTTCGCTATGATGGTCTCAACAATGAGCCTTGACTAATATGAAATAATTTCTATGCTTATGTGTGTATTACATGAAATTTAATGTCTTATGTTATAACTACTGTGATTAAATTTGAATTTTATAATTTATCCCATGAAATTATTTTCTGATGTTTTATGTGCATGATAATATTTAGAACGGATAAGTTATTATGATAATTATATGATTGGTATTTCCCTTATTTACCCTTAACGAGAATTCGAGATCACCCTTTAATAAGTGTCTTTTCCCCAAGTCATGAAGAATGGTATTCAGTAAGATATATCAAAATGGAATCTAGTTATGAAGAAATATGAATGGGATAATGTGGATATTTTATGAACCAGTTGTTTATGTTTCATAATTTCTAAAGATAGTAAACCTATAAGGTCCTGGAATGTTTTCTTGTTATTTCATGTTATAAATATTATTCAATGATGATTTAATATCTATATGTAATGTATATACCATTATATATGAATTGAAATTATAGTTGGATGTTTTGGAATGATAAGGATTTTTCAACCTAGTACGTTCTCATGGGAAGCATCAATTATGTTTTTCAAAAACGATTTTGGAACTCTAATAAATTGTGTGGATTATTGTAATATTAATAATTTTATGATAAATAATCAGTATCATAATCCATTAATTAATGATTTGTTTTATCAAAAGAAGAGATCCCACATCAACTACATTTTTGGAAGTGGGATTGTGATGACCCACATTCTTTATGATGAAGGAAGGGATAAGAAGATGTTGAGACCTTCCTTCCTTAAGATTAATGAGAGATAATGACCCCTTAAGTCCTACCTTCAATAAGTTCTTGGGTGGATACCAGCACCAACAGTATAAATATAACACAAAATTGGAAGCATTACCCTTTTTAAAGCATCAATGATTAAGAGATAAGATGCATCATCCTCCAAAAACTCGATCACATACACAAATTTATATAATAAAACTGAAATCCATCCCAAAATCATGTTTTTTGTAAAAATAATTGAAATACAAACAAAACTCAAAATTATATACCAGAATAAAACTATGTAGTTACATAAAAAACAACTACAACATCCGATATAGTAAGGACTATCATGTTCCGCTTAATCTCCATGGAAACCAGAAAACAATTTTAGATGTGTAGGGTGAGAAAATTGGTATTCTAAGTAGGGAAAAGAAAAAGTCACCCTAGGAAAAGTGTGAGATTCATAATAATTCCCATGTGAAAAAATAATAGAAACAAAAAAACACCTAACAAAGTATACTGTCCACCCCAACCTCACTAAGACACACTCAACAAATAACACAAGTCAACAAATGTAAGGTAGTAAGAACATTGACATTTGGGTACCCCACACCACTTCACATTGATTAGCAACTTATCTATAACAAAAAATATACTAATTCTACCATGATCTTAAACAATCCCCATTGTTAGAAACATACCACACACCCCTAGGCAACTATGAACATCACATTCTAACAACAATCACATAATCCAGAAAACAAACCACATCCTACACGCCGACACTTAGTCCTCATACAGAAGACACCTGGGAAAACAAAACTCAACTGAAAACACCTAGGCCTCATAACAGCACCAAAACCTACCAAAAGAGTTATGGTATACCAACATCGAGAAGTGGGAGTAGAGAAAATCCAATAACCAACCATCCTTCTATACCCTGAGATGTGGAGAATGGACACCCTCCCCCTAATAATATAGGTTCTCTGTACGTAGTGCTGAACATGGTTGGGGTGAGTATAGAAATCACAAGTAAATACATATACATATACATATATATATATAGGAAATAATCACACAAAAAAACTTATGGGTTTTCAACACAACAACCAGCCCACACCAAAAATACCCTTCGTTCCAACCCTATTTTCACATACCACCACAAACAACGGTCACTTTTGTAAGCTGATAAATTAACGCCATGTCACTACATATTCAACATGAAACAATCCCCCAGTCAATTTGGGAAACCATTTTTATTCTATATTACCATTTCATTCATTTATTTATTCCATCCCAGAATGAGCAACTAACCAACACATCACACCAAAAGTAGGATCACAACCCATGAAAACATCATAGAGGCCCAAAAATCACTAGGAAAAATCCCAAACAAGGTAACAATATCCTTTTTCAAATACAATTTCCCTCTTAAACCATAATCATCATCCCATATACGGCAAAAGAACCATAACTAGCAAAACAACAAAAGTCAGCAATCTTGTAGTCCCACTACACACTCCCCATTATTAAAAGACCGTTGACCCACTACCACCATGAATCATAAATGTCATTCCACCTTGTCCTTACTCTAATAAAGTAAATTCCCCAATACACCTTAGCCCAACCCCACACTAAATCCCATATATATAACAACACCCCACCCAGCACACCCAAAAACATGAACGTGGAACAACCCGATCCTATTGTACTACTACCCAACCACTTCCCCGATGCAGTATTATTGTATAACAAGTTCATCCATTCAACAGTAAACTAATCTCCGAAAATTAGATTCTGTAACACCCCCGTACATCCCCATACTCACAACTACACTCCTGGCCACATCACCACAAGAACAACACATACACAAGGCCGAACAAAACCAAAAAAATCACACATCCACAAAAAAAAGGAAAAATTTGTTAAGATTTAGATTAAAATCATATATTAATTTCACTGGATTAAATTTTTGTGATCATAGAATATGTTTGACACTAGGGAATCCATATAATTAACCAGATTTATGGGATTAACTATATTAAAGTTCTTATAGTAGATATTAGTAAATCACATAGGTTTAAAAATAGAGACCACAAATGACCAAGATTTTCAAAAGGAATACAACCCTTAAAAAACAAGATAAGGATCAAGGATATCATATAAAATAAAATAGTGATCACCATTGTACTCCCAATCCCTTATTCAATAATTCTTGTTATATTTCAGAAATTTGGGTCTATCCATATTCATAAGGGTACATGAGCACACCCACACCACATGATACACAATTAAAAGATATACGATGAAAATCCATTCACTGAACAATCGTTGATAATAAATTATTCCATTCACCAAAAATATAGGACACACAACTAGTATGAAATAATATAAGAGAAAACTAAACAAACTACTACACCATAGGTTCACAACTCCCAAGGGAAGAAAGGTTCTTGGTGCACCATGTTTATGCGGAAGTGTTTAAAGGAATAAAGGATTTGGGGAATCGAAAGGAAATATCATAAATCCATATGAGAAACAATTTCAAAGCCATTAAAGCTTGATATTTATCAAAACCACATGTTTTAGGAGTCAAAGTAAGAATTAGGTTTTTAGGTGAAAAATACCATATGACATAGTCCAAAAAACTCATTAAATATAGAATTAACTCATCTAACATCAATTGAAATGTCAAAGGATAATATTGAATAATGGGGAAAATGAAAATGACCCAATAATGGGTGAGGCACTGACACAAGTCAATAAATCATTAGTCATCGATAGTTGTGCCACTGATGCTGAGCCACTAAAGAAACTTGATGACATTGAGTTACAAATGTTACTCCTCGATGCCCGACCTACCGATTCATGGGCCTATGGAGACTGGAATAACAATGCCTCGACCTACTAATGCCTAACCTTCTGACAAACTATGTTAATAAATCCACTGATTCATTGGTGCCAAACTACTGATACTGAGTTATCAATGTGACTTTCCAACACCAAACTCATCGATGAAAATGGGAAATTTGGATACTCTTCAAATGATCCATCATTGCCTCCCAAATAGCCCCCAAACACAATATTTTGACAATGTAATAGACCACAGTGGTTAGCTATATTACATAATATACCTATCAAACTATTATATCCCTCATGAATTCAAAACTAATGCCAAAATAAATAGGGGTTGGAACAACTACCCCATAACATACCTCTTATGGATAAACCACAATGTGTTTTTCGAAAGGTCATGTGAAAACACAACATCCATTAACACCTCCTCCCATATATCCAAACAAGAAAAATTAAATGATACCCCACTCAATACCCAATTGTCTGGACACGTGAATTAGGTAATTCTTTCCTCCATGTCACAAAATTATCCTTTATGGGCTGTACTGACACACCCTCAAGGGTTTAATCACATACACATTAATGTGTCCTGATTAGGAATCAGGTATCCTCATTTTCACATGTTTGTATTTAATCACATAATACCAAATATGGAAAGAACACATCATTTAAAAAACATGGTTTATGAACTACATCACATATCAAAACACTAAAAGAAAACACAATAAAAATCTGGGTACTGTTAATGCATTTGCGTCTCTAGCTCCCATTTATTCCCCTCCAGGACACCATTACTCCACAAGACACAAACCAAAGGAATGGACCATCCACAGAACAACTCCTTCTAATGGACCTGGATCACCACTAGTTGCTCCACAAATGTTACATCATCCTCAATATCCAAATATCCACAGTCAATGATATGGGAGTCATCGTGAAAATAATGATGATGTTGGGAGACATGAATGATTTCATGGATCATCCTCAACTATGGTTGAAATGACATCTTTTATTATAGCTTTCCAAATTATCTCAACCATAAAGGGATGCAATAATCATTGGAGAAATCTTACTCTCGCTCTCAAACATCTAATTCTAAAATCAAGGGGGAACATTCAATAACAGATGGTCCCCAACCTCGAACTCCAAGGCCATTCTACTAAGATCAAAATAAGACTAAGGCCTCTCTTTTGATGCCTACATCCTTTCAATAACATGTTTCTCCTTCTTGATCTCACTCTACTCCATGTCAGGACCAAGAATAACTTCCTCCCCAAATTCTATCTAGAACAAGTGTGGGAGACATGGTATTTCGTATAAAGATCCAAACTGAGATATGAAAATGGAAGAGTGATAGATACTATTGTAAAAAAACTCTACCAAGAAAAAATGTGGAACCCAAGACCCACCATGGACAAAGAAAAATGCTCATAGCATGTACTCCCATGTCAGGATGGTCCTCTTTGTCTGCTAATCTATTTTAGACTGCATCGTTGTGCTAAGGTGAAACAATGTTCCAAAGGCATGCTAAAATCCTCTTCAGACTCTTGATGTAAAACATGTGTCTTATTATGAGAAGATGGATCTTGTAACTTCATGCATTCACACCACCTCATCCACATACATATACACTATGGAAACATCTGGGCATGGATCATTGATTACTAAGAAGTGTGATAATTTTTTCAACCCATCCACTACTACCCAAATTGAATCATATCCTCCCAGAGCCCTTGGAACCCCTATGATAAATCCATGGATATTTCATCCCACTTCTACTTGAGGTCATCTAAGGGATGAAATAGACCACTGGGAACATTTTTCTCATCCTTCATATCCAAGCACACCAAGAACATTACCACAAACTATGACATTGCTCGATTTACCAAGAGCCACTAGAATTATTTCCTCTAGCTATGATACATATCAGAAATACTTGGGTGTACCTCTAGGGGTGATATATGAAACTCACAGAGAACACCCTCACACATCTCCATAGGAAGAAATAACATACCATGGAACAACCTTTGATTCTGAAAATCCTTTGACCATACCTCCAGAGCATTACTCTAATCAATCTGATTGTGCATCACATCTACCTCTGAGTCTCCCCAATAAGACTCCTCCACCTTCCAAATCAAAGAATACAACACTGTCATAAGAAATAGTTAGCCTTTCCTTCCATCCATTATTTCATCTATGTAGAAGGCAACCAACTCCTCCATTCCTCACCAAGTGTCTGCAGGATCCCAAACCACATCCTTTTGAGACTACCTTCTCAAATAATTGGCCACAAAAATCCCCTTCCTTGATGTGTAGAGGATATAAAAATCATAATCCTAGAGAAACTATGTCCACCGCCACCACTACAAGTTCATATCTCATTGGGAAAATATGTACCTCATGATCTTCTGATACATGAATACCATAAAGCACTACCCAATGAGGCAATTTCACCAAAACTTTAGCACAATCATGATCACTGCTAGATCCAGATCAAGGATGGAATAGTTATGTTCATGGGGCTATAACTTCTTTGACCCATAAGAGATCACTACCCTTTGCTACATTAGTAAACACCTCAATTCCAGACAAGAAACATCACAAAAAACCAAAAATATCACCCCTTCCTATGGAAACATGATCCTTGGAGCACTAACCAACATCCCATTCAGTTAGTTGAAAACTACCTAGAACTTCTCACTCCACACAAAATCTTTGCATTTTTTGGTTAGAGCCCTTAACAGAGGTGATACTCGAGATAAATATGGTACAAATCTTTGATAATATCTTGCTAGATCAAGAAAACTATGAACATCTACAAAATTATTTAGTGATTCATATGAAACATCTTCTTAGACCTTGGACAGGTCCACTTCAACAGAAAACTGAGACACTATATTTCCATAGAAGTGGACTTCCATGTCCATATCTTGCACATGAACCACATTCCATAGAGCTGGTGGGGCTGAAGGACCATTAGGACCATCATAACATGATCAGTATTCTCCCCATATAATTACGAGTAG
This sequence comes from Viscum album, assembly GCA_963277665.1. Taxonomy (NCBI): domain Eukaryota; kingdom Viridiplantae; phylum Streptophyta; class Magnoliopsida; order Santalales; family Viscaceae; genus Viscum; species Viscum album. The sequence continues at coordinate 641,899,583 of OY728125.1, read as the reverse complement.
ATAAAGATGTCATCGATGAATACAATTACAAATCGTCTAAGGAACTTACGAAATATGGAGTTCATAGTCTACATGAACAATACAGATGTATTCAAAACACCGAACTACATAACCATGAACTCAAAGTTCACATAACTACGACTAAATGTAGTCTTCAAGTTGTCACCCTCCCTCACCCTTAACTGATAAAAACCATATCGTTGATCGACTATAGAAAACATAATTCATCCACACATCTTGTTCAAAGGATCATTTATCCTTGGGAGAGGTTAATAATTATTGATTGTAAGATTATTCAGTGTACAGTTTTCTAAATAAAGCCTCATAACATTGTATTATTTCTTAGTAAACAAGACCAGAGCACCCCATAGTTACACAATTGGTAGGTTAAATATATTCTTCCTTAGATCATCAATCATGATTTTCAACTCCCACATCTCAGAAGGCACCATTCATTATGGATCCATTGAAGTTGGAATATCACCGTGTTGCAAGTCTATCCAAAACTCAATACCTCATCGAGAGGGTATAGTCACAACCACCTCTGGGAAAATATCCATAAATTTTATGACAACTACCGAAACCTCCCCCATCTCTACATCAACTGATTACACTGAAAACTATTACAATAAGGAACGAAAAGGCTGCACACACCGACTGACCATCAAAAAACTATTCTTTGCAATGAATGCTACACAATGACCACATATATTTGAAAATAAAAACATTCTCTAGAAGAATTAGATAACTACATGCATGGAGTAAAAATAGTTTATTCCAAGGATAAAACCATATGGATACATCTATATCAGAAAAAGATCCCCACTAGACCGATGCATCCCCAAAACCAGTTTATATCCCCACAAAACATCAACTAAGTTGGTCAGACGTCAAACTAGTGTACTCAAATCCCATGGAATATAATTTTTTTTAGTTCTAGTTCAAGATCATGGGATAGAACAGGTTAAACAAATGATTTCATAGCTTCGGAATCAAACAAGGCACGAACAAGAGTACTAAAAAAATAGATCGTACATTGAATGATCTCCATCCCTACTAGAATTGCAACCTCTATGATGTGAAACTGACCTCTTCCATCTCCTCTTCCCATATGCTATTGGATTCCCCCTAACCATTCCTGTTTCGAGGTCACTATAGAATTACAAGAGGTAGGACTCTTCTGATCCATCTCCCCTTTGAAGAGTAGGGACCGGTTGTCCCTGCTACTGAAATAAACTGGATGGAAACTACTACAGAGGTGGGCGTTAGACCTACCCACCTCCACTGCACTAAGCTCCAACAAGGCATTGACTCTAGAATATTATTGTGAACTCCATAAGAAAAACACCTCAGTCTTAGGACTATGTGAAAAGGAAAAGGACCAGAAGGATGTAACTGAAAAAACATGGTTGGATCCTCACCAACCAAATCCTGAATGGTCCTCATGCCATAGACTTGTTGCTGACATCCTTACTCTTTGTATAAATTTCAGGGCTCCCCTCTCATGGTGGTCATAATCATGACTGAATCCTTTCTACTTTCTCATCATTCTTTTAAACCTCTATGTATGATAGTAGTGTAAAGGGAGTAACCAGATACTAGTGGGAAGGGCAGAGTGCCTCCTCTAAATTTCTTGCCAGAGACTCCTCATCTGGAAATAGACCTAGATAAATGAAAAGGAAATCTATGTACTTGATCCCAAATTTCTGTACTGGAGTACTCCCGTACTGGAGGGAGAGTACATCTTTTCTCTTATCATCCATCATCATAAAAGAGGGGAATTATTCCGAGAACAACTTCACAATGTAATCCCACAAAACATCCATCTCCTTCTTATCCTTGAGGTAAAGTATCCTCCACTAACATGCTACCCCCCTTATCAGGATCACAGCTAGGGGAACCCAGTACATTGTTAGATTGCGGATCAAGATGAATGTTATCACCAAATCCTCAAATCAACTCTCCATATCTACATCTCTGACACTGCCCTAGCACATTCTAAGAATTTTTCATTGTAAAGCTTTAATGGTATTCATCGATAGATTGGCCTCATCCTCTAGATCATCCATCCACTAATCAGTCGTGTTAGCTTTCTGAGCCCCCACTTCTCATCCCACATGCGGTCAATATCCTAGTGCCATGGTTGAAAGGAAAATTAGGAACTCCTATGCCTGAGTAGTATAGAATTTATTTAGGATTTTCTTTAAATCATTTTTTAATTTCATTTCCCAATAATGCCCAAAAAACCAAAACAGAAGTAATCATGATGCTTGTACCTTTCATAGGGACTCTACCCCACAATCTGTGTTGCCAAAATTGGTCATTCAATAAGCATAGATTTTGTGCATCATATCAGGGGGAACTAAATTTCCATGTCATAGTTAATTTTACCTATCCTACGTCATGCACCATTATCACCAAACAATGATTCACTATAATATCATGCAATCCTCCCTATCCCTAACTTGAATATTCATTCTATAACTCAACCATCATCCCTAATACCATTCTAGCATGACCTACCTTCATCAAGATGAGGGATTAGATACCAATATTACAACTCCTACTTTCCTCGAGATGAATGAGATATAATGACCCATGAGACCTGCCTCCAATTATCCTTGAGGTGTTAACAAACACCAAGTATGTGAAAATCATAAAAACGAGAGGTAATACCATTTTAATAGTAACCAATATTGAGAGACAAGATATATCAACCTTAAACAACTCCAAGATATATATATATATATATATATATATATAAAGAATCCAAAATCCACCCACATGCATGTTTAAATTAAAAGTTATAGAAGTATAATAAAAACTCTAATGTAAGTACCAAAATAAAAATATGTAGAGACATAAAAATTTTCCCCAACGTCGAAGCTAGTAATGTCCATCAATGTCTTCATATTATCCTTGGAAACCTGGAAACAATTTTATAAATGTAGGGTGAGCATATAAGTATAACTCGTTTTGAAAACCCAATGCCACCCATTCACAAGTTGAAGAAGTATAATAACGCCCTAGTGAGAAAACAATAGAAACTCAAAAGAACCAAAAAATATATACGAGTCTCACCGAAATCACTAATGAACACACACAAAATAACAGAAGTCTGGTAATGTAATGAAATAAGGACATCAATATTTGGGTGCCCCGCACCACTTCCCATAGGTTAACTACACATATCTAATGGAAAACATCCTAACACTAATAAAATATTTCGCAAGACCCACTATAAAAACCTACCTGAACACATATAGTCCACTAACCACATCAAATTCATCCCAAAGACACATGGGCCGCAAAATCACACCACGTCCTATGTGGAGATACATGGGCCACATCCCGAAGACACATGGGAAAAAAAACTCACCTACAAACACCAGGGCCTCACAATCGCACCAAAACCTGCCTGAAGAGTCCTTGGATACTAATGAATAGGAGAGGGAGATAAGTAAAGATAATAACCATCCATCAATCATCTAGCCGAGATGTTGGGGAAGGACACCCTCCCCCATAATAATGGGTTTGCTCAGCATGTAATTCTCAACACAGGTGGGGGGAATATAGAAATTAAAAATAATTACATGTATATATATAGGTACAATCACTCGACCAAACCTATGGTTTTTCAAATTTATAACTATCCCACACCCAAAGCCCCATTTCTTCCAACCCTACATGCACATACCACTATTAATGATGGCCACTTCGCTATGACGATAAATAAATGCAACTTCACTACAATCACAAATAGAAACATACCCACAAACAATTAATTTAACAATTTTTACTTCATTACCAGGTCAGTTATATATTTATTTCATCCCAACCTGGTTAACTACCAAACTAAGAACACCAAAAGTAGAATCATATTACACACACACTTCATAGAGTCCCTAAAAACCCCGAGAAAAAATACCATGAAAGGAGAATACATCTTTACCCAAATATATAATACCTCCATAACCATCCTAGGTATCCCCACAATAGAAAAATTTCCAAATCTAGCAATACAAAAAACATAAATAGATTATATTCCCACTGCATAATCCCTTTTCTTGAACACCTATTCAACAACTACCCCCATCGTTCATCAAAATCATGCCACCTTTCCCTTCACATCAACATGTAAACCCACCCAATACACCTCATCACAACCCCACATAGCATCCCCCCTTATAAAATTATCAATTACATAATATACTATTACCTTAATCATCCTATCAGTGCAGAAAAACCCTAAAATAACCAGAGAAACCAACTATTAAATATCCAGTCGATCCCCATTATTGAAGATTCACATCAATGTTCTCTTTAATATATATATATATATGGGATATCACATATAATGTTTTTGAAACAAATATATAATATATCACAATGAAAGAGGCGAATCAAACTACTTTATTCTCATATATATTAAAATACACAGAGTATCACATTACATATTGATGGTTAGATAAAAATGATTTATATTTCCAGGCCAATGAATATATATTATAAGGACGAGTGAAATTTCTTACAGGTCCAAACTTTCTTAAAAAATAATACATATTGTACAATGATCATTTCTGTTTGTAATTTTTGTATGTAATTTCATATTGTTCCCAACAATCATGAATTGATCCACAATCCACATAAATGTTTTTTCATGTCTCACCCCTTACATTTTGATAATAGAAAAACTTAGGTAATGAGTGTTGAAATGTGGAAAACGGGATTTCATTGGCCTCCCCAATCCGATCATCTTAGATCAATGGGTTAGCGGACCCACTGTGGGGTGACCGGTGAAGAATTTTTTCAAAAATGGATTGCTTTGTTCCAGTGACCTACAATCAATTTACCAAAAATATGCAATGATGAAGAGAAAATAAAAAAAATAAATTCAAACAAATTAAAACCGAGATATATAATTCCATCAGTTTAGATGGCACATAAGTTAAGAATGAGTACATGATCCAGTTTTCAAAGAAAAAACTCATGTCTCAAAATATTTAGAAAACGAATAAAAATAAACTCTTATTTTTTTAAAAATTCATTTCCAAAATCACTGTTTTTAGTAGATACTAACATGTGACATGGCATATTTTTTCCTTGTATAATGATAACACAAAAAAATTGATTTGAACAATTTAATGATATCAATTGTATGATACCTTATCAGGAGATGCATAGATACCATATTCAACATGGAAGCAAACCTAGACACAATTTGAAAATCCCAACAAAATTCTTTTTTATTGAGGTCATTTTTCCTTTAAACAAAAATATCATAGGTTTCAAATATTTTATCATACATAGATATTTCCTGAGTAGCTGATGAACCAATGGGTGTCTCAGACTATTTATGTTTCAGGTAATCGTACTACTAAGGTGTAGGTTGGGTATATATACCAATGTATCCAACATATAAAATACCACTACTCATAGAGTTTTGTGAATAAAAAACCATATTTACATGGGAGTATCCAAATTTGAGCTCTTTACCATTGTATATAGACATTGAATCACTAATAACCATTGGGGTTTCTATAGATCCCCCACTTGATTGTACGTCCAAAAAATTTATGGGAGGTGTGGCAGCATTAATGACCATGGATGAACAATTTTCAAAATTCCACAACCAGCACTGAATATGGTAATTCACTACCCCTGGAATATTCAATAGAGTCATCATTTAAGAATCAATTGTATCCTATTAAGGGTACCCTATATTAAACCATAGAATAACATCAACAAAAAAGGAGAATACATTTTGTTGACCCAAACAAACATATAGGTGATATCGACCATGTTGATTACTAGTGAAGAGCATGGTGGAGAAGTAAAATAACTTTCTTCCTCATATTAACAAAATTATACATGACCCAAAAAATGAAGTGGGGCTTCTTTTCATAGAACTGAACATTCATGTCGAGCTAGAGCTAGTTATTTCCATATTTGAGGGAATAACATCTGGTGATGAACAACATAACTGGTGTTAATATTTTGTATTACAGTCCATAGAATCAGAGGAATAAAAAAAATATGCAATCACTGATCTGAATATATATAATATATATCTTAGTAGTGAAACAATTGCATCATAACTTCTTAGATAATGTATAGACACATTAATATTTTGGGTGAATAAATATATAGTTTGTGAACATAATCTACATGATGATTTTGTTCCATGTTCTCATAAATGTAAAACATTATAAAATATATAAAAAAATTACTTTAGTCAATAAATTAAAAGACAATTTACAAATTCAATCCCTAATAATATTTTTATTTATTAAAAAAAATCAATAATCTTCAACAACATTCTAAAATTAATAAATTTCAGTAAAACATGAATCAGGATTCCACTGAAATGGTTTTTACATTCATGTTTTTAGTCAGCCAAAAATTTCAAAACCACATAAGGTTAAAGTATTAAATAATTAGAGAAAAAAAATCCATGAACCATAAAAAACATATTTAACATCTAATTCATTTAGTTAACTCTCTCTACTCATATAACATTTGAATCACATACAAATCAGTTCAAGAGGAATAGTATCCTTATTGAGCTCTAAATAATCCTGAAATCAACATTTTCTAATCTTTTTATTTAGATCGTTCTTATCCAAGAAAAACTCTATTTAAACATCTTGGTCATCTACAGAGTTATGTAAGGGACCATATTTAGTGATCATTTTGGGTAAAAAATACAAAAAAATCACAATCATATAATGAAATTGAATACATAATTTGATATATAGAAAATTTATCTACCACAGACTGAACTATCAATTTTCAAGGATTGTTCATATTTGATGTTCAAAAAAAAAAGTCATATATTCATGCACACAGAGTTCCTGGGAATCCCATACCTATATCTTAGCTAGTACTGTTTTTTAAGACTTTTATAATTCAATGTGTTGGGTTTTTCTTGTTATTAGGTGTATGAAAAATTATCTTATGAAAACAAGATAATAATTATCCCATGAATAAGGTATAAAAAATAATTAACAATAGTTCCTAATGATGACATCTCTTTATTAAAGTTCAAGTAATTTGATAGATTCTATCTATCATGAGTGATATAATCTAGAGTTATTAATTCATTATATGTTGGAAAATAAAAAGGGGATAATCTATTTAATCAAACCTAATATGTCTTACTAAATAAACCATGGGAGTTGGAAAAGTTTCAATGAATTCATCTTAATGGAATCCCTTTTCACGGTGAACTACATAATTGCGACTAAACTAAAAAATAATTTCACAAGGCATTTTAATGGTCCTAAAGGATATGATCTCTAATTATACAAATTTTATTTGAATAGTGTATAGAATGTATCTCAATCACTGAAAATCAATTTATATATACTGATCATCATCGAATAATCAAAATTTATAGCATATCAAAACAACATGTACCTCCTCTAATAAACAGATGTTCAAATATAATTGAAATATCTCTGACTATTATACACCTATCAATTAATAACTATTAAAATAAAATTGAATATTGTATATTTAGAATCCTTTAATTCACCCATTTACACTTATTATATTATCTCTAGTATTATGTCACCCTATTTGGAATAGATATATGATTCTATTATTAGATCACCCCTCATTCATAACAGGTTAGATTTTAATGCATAGTGGTTACGAAATGAATCATACATTATGTCCTATGAGCATGAATTGTATGACACATTAATTCATTACCTTATACTATAAGTAAAATTTATGGTATGAGCTAAAAATATATAAACCTGAGAATCATTTCAATCCAAACTACAAGCACATAAATTATAGAGAAAGATATCAAAAACTCAGTATGTCAAAACAAAATTATACAATCAATATAGGGGTATACACATGTATCAAAAAAAATATAATAAAAATAGAATACAATCAATAAAATATAATTATGAAATTACAGAGAGTATAAAATGTGAATAGTTTCAGTATAGTAATCTTTGATACCAATCTAAAATGTAGGAAAAAAATGTTATGCACATTTATGATGTATAGATTTTGACTCATGAAGAGGAACATGGAATGGTTTAATAAATAAAACATTTGGAAAAAACATGAAAATGTATATTGGAAATTAACTTACTCTTGAATAAAATATATAAGTATTTTTAAAAACTGGATTTCAATGGAATTGTACTAGAAAATTATAATATACAAGAGATGTACTAATATATGAAATTCATTAAAACATTGTAAGTGTTTAATGATTCTATACATGAAATCTATTAAAAAATTAAGAAGTAACATGATTCAAAATGTATAAAATTACCAAAACACAAATATTAGTATATATAGTGTAAGTCAATTTATAAATGACCATCGATTTTGATAGAAATTGTTGGCATAAAAATATATATTTGTAAAACCATAAATCTAAAAAAAACAATAAATAAACTAAATGCGAAGAACAAATAAATTTCCACAAATAAATTAAAAAAAGAAAATTAAAATTGAAATGTTTAACGATTGCTCGTTGTTCATTACTGGCAACAAATAAGATTTAGTTTCACTTATTGAGATCAAAGAATGAAGATAAAGTTCTCCTTTATGAAATGTCTAGAAGTGAAAGAAGATACTGGAATAAATACGATTTTATGGGAAAAATATAGTCCATATACTATTAAATGAATAAATCAATAATTTAGTGAAATGAACATTTTATATCTAACCAGTTGAAGACTAAATGATAATCCAGATTTATATGTAGAGAATATTTAATTTTTAATAAATAAAATGATATGATAGATTTGTATAAAAAAATAATTGAAATGAATTTCTTAAAATAATATTAGTATCATTATGAGCATAGATTTATTAGTTCAAAGGGGATCGAACACATAAAATTGAGTACAAAAAAATAGATGGTAGAATAGAAAATAATAATTACAAATTAATTAAAAAATGTAATGTATAGGGTAGAAAACAAAATTTTTAAATTTCCCAATACATATTGTATAAATTTTACTAAAACCATATAAAATTTAATCCAATGACACCAAATTGTGTGAAATCATAACATATATAATGTAAATTTTCCCATGTAAATAATAATATATAATTTATTATTCATACCTAATTTTGAGGTTGAATGTAATGTATTTACACTGATATGTGTTTTGAAGACATGTACGTCTTCCTAGTCTATGATGGAATGTCTTAGAAGGAAATGATGAAGGTATTCTAAAAGTATGCTTCAATATTAGGCTAACGAGGCCTAAAAAAATATTTCGGGATTAAAATGAAATAAAAATCATCCCAATATCCTAGAAAATATCATAGATTAAAAAGATAAATTTACATAAGAAAATATGGATAGTTCTCTAATGTATTCCAATCACTCGTCGAAGTGGGTGTAAAACAAAATCACTGCAAAATATCTAAAAATGAATATGAAAATAAATATTAGAGTCAACTTTCACATATGATCAATGATGGTGGAATAGATTGATTTTTGAAAAGCATATGAAATGGAATAAAATATCCTAGATAAAAAATGTGAAAAAATTGTGGAGATTGAGGTAATTTCAAAGATGGGGAAATGAGTGGGTTGTGTGACATGTAAAACAAAGAGGTATAGGAGCTATAGATGGAAGAGCAAGAGGTGGAGGATTTGTAGGTGGATAGTCTATATTCAAAGAAACCATAGGCGTAGCAGCCTAAGGAATAATAGCATGTGGCGTACCCGCCGTTAATGGTGGTGGGATGTAACATAGGGATAAGAAAGAAATGGAGAATCCCAATATTGAGCATGTGGAGGTTGGGGATATAGAGTTAGAGGAGATAGAGGAAGAGGATCCAGAGTAGAAGGACTCTGGGAAGGAGGCAGAGCGGGTGGAGAGGATGGAAGTGAAGCATGGGAAGAGGGTTGCAGTGATGTAGGTGTATGTGGAGGACCATGAGGCAGAGCAACATAGGGGGACCCATAGGAGGATATGGGTATCGATGGAGAGGGAGAAGACTAGGAGGCGGAAACCCTGGGAGGTGGTGAATAAAAACGTGAGTGGGATATTTGGAGGGATCTGAAGATCCTCAGTTTTGCATGTATTTTGAGTGAGGAATTAATATTGGGGGTAATGTGGAAGCATATCTGGGTGACACATATGATAAAGTCACCAAACATTAGTATATATAATTGAAGTCCCTTACCTTGATTCAAATTAACCACGCACATTATATATCTTCTTGAATAATATAAAAGGTTAATTAATTTGATATTAAATTTTTTCTTGTTTATTTCTCCTTTTATTTTATTTATTTTATTCAACATTTAACTATTTAATTAATTGCATCCACAACATATGTTTTGATGATATTCATTTCACCAGTCAAAAATGTCTTCTATAAGTCAACTATGGTCAAATATGTCATTATTAAATAATATCTAGAATTATAATAATGAAATAATTATAGTGTTTATATAACAATGATATTTTTAAGTAAAATAATAAAATGTGGTTATTAAAAATGAATTATGTTACAATCATGGGTATTTTAGCCATACATACAATAGGTGAACATTTACATTTTTGATTTATCATTAAAATTCTAAGGTAAATATTATTTTAACAATAGTTAATGATAATAATGTATTATATACAATATTGCTTATTTAAATATAGTTTTATGTACCACCCATGTGATGTGGTGGGGAAAATTAACTCCATCACTTTATAGGGGTGGTAGTGCATACGTAGGCATGAAATTTTTTTTTATTGAATGTAAATTTAGATGGTGAGTGATATATTACCATATAATAATGATATAATTTTCAGTAATATCATAAATAAATAATAATTATATGATTAACATATATATAAATATATATATGATTTATGGTGATGGATAAAGAATTATTCCCTTTCATGGGAAAGCCTCTATTGATTAACACCTTAATCCCAATATGGTAGGTCTGGGGACTAATAAAAACCCATAGAATCTGTTGAGAGATTCATGTAATTGATTTGGGAATTTACTGTCCAAACAAAAGTGAATTTTAGTTTGAAATAAATATAAGTATATATTACCTTTCATAAGAGAGGGGAGGGGAACTCTAAGAACATATCAAAATATTTACTTAATATATATATTTTTTCAATTCGAAATTGATCCAATGATATTTATGTCTAATATAAGATGATAATGGGTCAAAACAATATCATACAATATAAACTATAATACAATATCATATATTATATGCTAGAAAAATTTTCTTGTAATTTAACCATATTATTTTTAACCCATTATTAATATCTTTTATAAAAACTGTGACAATAACGTTTTTTACATTTTAGGGTAAAATATAATTACTATAAAGGGAAAACATATAGTAAATGGTCTGTGGATGTAATTTTCAACTATATCCAAATAACATGGATAAATATACCAGTTCTAGGAATTTAATATAATTTAATAAAATAAAATTCAATATAATATAGAATTAATTACAAGTTATATGACTTTTCATTAATTTTATTGTAAAAACATCAATAAAAAAAGTGAAATTAGAAAAAAAATTAATCTATCACTTAAATTTAATTTTCATAAAAATTAATCCATCTATTATATAAATTATATTTATTTGTATTTATTTTAATATATTGAATATTATTTATTTTATTGCCAAATTTATTGAATAACTAATTCATACAAATAGTGTAAAAATTTAAGGTAAATATTTTTTCACTAAAAATTAATAATAAATTATCATTATTTAGATAAATCATTAGAAATCTAAGTTAATATTTATATCCGACTATATCCCAATGAAAAAAATTATTGTGAATAAATTTAAGAGTGAGAAATTTTCTAGTTTTCTTTATGTAAAATTTTATAAGGCTAAGAAACATTACCAAATAGAAATAAAGGGTAATATAACAGATCATTGGATGCGTATATAAGATAAAAAATCATTAAATAATAATTAGACATGTTTTTGGGGTTATTTTATATTATTTATCATTTTATTTGAAACCTTTAATTTCCAAATTTACACTTAACTGAGGTAATAAAAATTAAATAGATTATTATTTATTTTGAAAAGAAATAAAATAGACCTATTTTCAATTTTTGAACTTCTGATTCCAAATAAAGAATCTATTTTTCAAAATTCAAAACCGAAAATTAGTTGAATCTAATTTAAAATTTAAAAAAAATTCTGTGAAATCCTTTTTTTAGAAAATTTAAAATTTTCAATTAAAATGTTATTATAATATATTAAATTATGAAATTAATTTAAAAACTATAATTGGATTAATTTAAATAAAATTTAATAAATTAAATTTTAAAACTAATAAAAAAATTAATTTGATGATATAAAAACATTAAAATAAATTACAGCATTTAATACAAATTAATTCTTCACTATTGATTAAAAAATAGATTCACTATTAATTAAAAAATAAATAGTTTCACTATGAATTTAAAAATTATATTTTTTAGAAAATCATAAAAAAATCCACCAAATATATTTTGGATATGATTAAGTTAAATATTAAATTAATTATTTAAAATTAATTTTATGTAATTTCTAAATATTAATAATAATTACGGCCCATAAAAAAAAAAGAAACCCCATTCTAGGAAATCATATTTAAAATGACATCACTAAAAATAGAGTGCATATTTAAAGAGTAATAATTAATAAATTAAAAATATTTTAACTATAATATATTTAATAATGTAGTTAATAGTTTATTCCTAAAAAAATTAATAGTTTGTTTATAATTATAACATTGAAATAAAAATTATTTTATGTTATTTTATGCTCAGTGTTTCACATATTTTACGATAACAAACCAAATCCTTCATTTTATCATATTGGTATAATAAGTATTTAATATCAGAAACCATGTCCCTGAAGCGATGATTATGTGGATTCTTTATTTATAAGTAAGAAGTGGTTTAAAGAAATAATGTGAATTTATAGAATTATAGGATGGAAATATGGATTAGATTGCTTTTACTAGTGAAGAAAAACCGACCTAATGTCATAAGACAATGATAAATGATTTTGAGGTCTGAAATATAAACATAGGACAATGATAATAAGTTTATATTAAAATAAAATAGTGGACAAAACACAGACATCATAATTTGTGCTTGATTAATCAAGATAAGTATATGGGGTATTGGAGCATCAATAGTATATTAATGAAATTAATAAGGAATAAGATATATTGGAGATAGTTGGAATGTGTTATTTTTGAACCAAAGCCTAAAAAACAATTTCACAAAAAATTCTGTTTCAGGAATAAAATTCAATAAAAAGGTAGAAGTTTTATGAAACAAAAATAAATGTGTAAAACAGGAAATAATGATTTGATGGAATTTATTTTGATGATCCCTTCACACTAAATGATAAAATAAATGGAATTATGAAATTTAATCATGTTACAGTGAAATTGAATTACAAGAATTTACAATATTATTTTTCATATTCTTTCCACAATTGAAAGTTAAAAAAGGATTCATATATTATGATACATGGTTATTTCTTTCATAGTACAAAATAAATTTTGTATTTTATAGTTATATAGGGGTAAATATACATTAACATGAACCCCAATAGAATGGTATTATATGTTATACAAATCCTAGATGAAATTGGAGTTCATCCATTGATGTATTTAGAGGTATATATTTTAAATATGTAAACAAGGAATCAGAAATTGTTAATATTTATATAGATGATATGATTTTTATTGAAATGAATAATTATTATCTGATGAGTTTTCCATGAAAATAAATATATTATTTGAAATTCAATTTCATAGTGAAATGTGATATACTATATTTAAAAAAATACAATAGGAAGGCCAAAACATTATTTCTCAAGAGAAGTATTCTTGGGAATATTGAATAATGATATTTCACAGAGAATTTAAACTATATTTTATACAATTTTTTTTGGAAAAAATTATATCTATGTGTAATAATGGGAAACCTATTTAACTAAATGAATTATAACACTTCTTAAACGGTTATATACCATAATAGTTTGAGGCCTGATATTTTCTATCTGGGTACATTACGTTCCATCTATTAATGAACACATATAAAATCACAAATCCTCGAAAGAAAAATGATTCCAGGATAATTGAATCGAATCATGGTTTATGGGTTGAGATGATATAATAATTTAAATACTAATCCTTTTGGCTATAAAAATTTATATTCAGATGTAAATGAAAAAGAAAAAGGATTATATCCTGTTTAGTTTTTTCTTAGATTAATGGTGTGTTTGTTGTCACATAATGATTCAATTATTTATAACCTCATATACATTCAATATATATATATATATATATATTAGAAAAAATAGATCAAAATTGAGGTGTATTATTACTCAAGTATAGTATCTAAATGTGGAAGTGAAACTAATATTTGTATGGGTTTTTTATTATTAATGTTCAATAAATTTATCATGGAATCATATTTGACAATAATTTTCATATAAATTTGAAAAATATCAATCATTAGTGAGAATATGGTGTAAAATCTGATAGTTTAGGAATACATATTTATATTTTATAAAATATATTATGTATCTATTAATAAATTATAAAAGCATGCCATTTTGTTATTGCAAATAATGGCGGGAGTTCAAACTCATATCTCTTAAGGATAAATAATTGTTATTTAATCCTTTATCTAATATATATTTTTTTATTATTTTTTAAAAAGTGGTAGAATGTTAAAATTAATACATTTATGTTTATTCCACTATGTCTTTATAAATTACATTTATGAAATGTGAGTGAACCATTATAGAGAGAATCCATTTATATTTTTTTAATTAATAGTGACGTATTTCTTATTTTTTGAGAAACTTTTTTGTGAGATTTATTAAAAATGGTATTTTTTGATATTATTTTATTGGATTATGAGACTCTATGAAATGGTATAATAGATTTTACTAATATTATATAAAACATAATTTATATTTATTTATTTCAGGGACATATTTTTCAAGATACGGTAGTATTGATTCCCACATCCAATCATATTGTATCAATGGCTATAAAAAATTATATATTTTATTCAATAAATATAGTCATTGTCATTAAATTAAATAGTTTATATGAAATGGATTTTAGTCAATATTTTATTGAAAACACAATATTTATTTTACAATTTTCATGTTTTCTCCGATATCATTCAGATAGTCATTTAATTATTAAAAGATGATTCATTTCTATGTCTATTTATTTTGAAAATGATTTATGTTATCTATTTTCAAAAAATACAAGGGGGGGGGGTCATCCATAATAATGTGATGGAAGATGTTGATTTGTTGAGTTATTTTAGAGACCTTGGATTATGTTATAGAGGGTCGGATTTGAACATGTTTCCTATAGTATTTGGTATATTTTATATAGTAGAAGAATTAATGAAAAGGTGGAAAATTTTAAAGTATTGGGTTTTTTATTAATAAATAAATCATTTCAAAATTCACATAATATATAATTTCTAATGCATGGAAAACATAATTTATGTTTTTTAACCATTTGATACAGAGTTATATAAATCAGGAGATGAATTTAATTGACCTTGTGATTATATAAAGTATTCTAAAAATTTTAAAGTATAATAATTGTTATCTAAAATATTCCTAAGTAACCAAAGATTCGTAAGATTCATTTTTGGCTCCCGAATGATAAGAGATTACTAGTTTGTAGGATTTATCCATAGTAGATGATAGTTAAATTTTGAAAAATTCCTCCCTCTATAAGAGTCATTATAAAATTTTGAAGGTTAAATAAAGGCTTCCAATGGGTATTCGAAACATTGTAATAGTGATTCAAGACATTGGAAGAGTTATCCACATTTCAAAAGTGTAAAATACAATCTATTATGGGTAACTTTCACTTCAGAAGGATCGATATTTTACATAATCTAACAATGGAAGACATAAAAGAGTAACTCCAGGACTTAAAAAGTAGTAGTCTTGAGATGTTTATAGGAGAAACATACATTTCAGATTACCTTGTCCATGTAAAAGATTGTCATAAAAGAATTGATTCACTCTATAAGTCATAAGAGTTAATTTAACCATATATAATGATCTTGTTGATGAAATTTTTTATAAAAAAATGTGAGTTTTATAAAATAGAGAATAACATAGAGTAAAAGAATGAAATATTTTTGTGAAAATAAAAATTAAATGAATCTAAATAAGGATTAAAGGAATTAAACCTAAAAATTTTGATTTTAATTAAATGAGTGATGATTGAATATGATTCTTTATTATGATGGATTTTTTTATCATAAAATAGATAAGAAATTACAAGAAAACAAATTGATCATACTAGAAACTATATAGTTGTGTTTAGATAACCTATAAACAATTTTAAATAAGTTTGATGATGTAGGATATAGTGAAAATAATTTATGATCAATTGAAGAGATGTTATATTTTTATCATGATTTTGAGATTGAAATTTGAAAATGATTTTCAGTTAAAGAGGAATTAAAATATGAATAATGTATAAATGAATATGTAATATGTGATTTTTTTTAATAAAAAGATAAAATAGGATTTTCAAAGAGATAATTGTTAGATAAAGAAAAATATATTAATTTCATTTATGAATTTGGTAGTAAAGAAGATTAAATAAGATATTGAAAACAGCATGGAACAATTATCCTATTGAATAATCTCATCTTGTTGAAAAATTATATCCTTCATCGTATATGTGTAATATCACTTACATGATTGGGGTAAATTTTTTATGATGATCTTTATTATAAACCCTTTATATTTTAAATCCAAATGTTGAGACATGAGGTTTGTATACACTCCATTATATCAATATCTTATAAATTATTATCATTAAAATTATGAGAGGTAATCCTTATAAAATATTCAAAAATTAATTATGTATTTTCTTTTATGAGTTAAAAATTAAATCTATAATTTCAATTTTCTAGGATGGGAATGTTGAGTCTTAGTAAAAGCATAATTAAAATTGTAAAAACTGGTTCCCCCACCCCCATAATTTATATTTATCTTCAGTACCCTATGAGCTGGTATTAGACTGTAATACCTATCATTAATTTTTTACTACTAAATGTGAATGAGTTACATTTTTTGGACATTTGTTTCTTTAATTAATTTTCATAATATAGATATTTATAGTTTAGAAAAAAGTAAATATATTACCACTTTTGATTAAAAATAATATTCTATATTGAAATATATATTATTTCATTTTACTTTTGTCACTCATTTTGGTCAAGCCTAGTTCCACCATTGTGAGTCAAAATGATCAATGTCAGTGTATCATGCCATTTTCATGTGGTGATAAAAATCCCCTCAAAATCTAAATATATTATAATCAATCTGATACATATCTAATGAAACCATAATTTCATAAATGACCTTCAATAAATCTACATCATTTCCTTCTATAGCCAATACAAACCTCCTTTTTAATGAAAATTTAAAAAAAAATCTTAAAAACAAAAAACCATTGGAGAAAAAAATACATTTCATGCCAATAATCACAAAAAATACCAACCATATAAGGAATTACACATCACAACCTTCTCAAAAACATTATAAATAAAAGGAATAAAACTCTAATAGATAATAAAAAATTAACAAAAAACCCCAAAAAACAAAATCTAATCCTAAAATCCAGAAATATATAAACATATAGTGAATCATAATCCATCATCCACTAGAACAATGGATAAAAAATAAATTGTTTCCCATAGTGAAGGTACACTTATGTAGTGTGACCTAAATCAGGAATCCCCACTATAAAGCGCTAAGAAGTCCCCCATAGATGGCCCATGATATGACCTGACATAATAGTCTCTCCATGGTTTTGGTAATGATCTCATTTGGGAGGTACACAATGAAATTAGGAGAGATTGATTGAATCCTATTAATTACATTTTGATTGAAGGGGAAATGGGAACTTCAAATTGGAAAATATACCAACAACTAAATGAATAGCATAATAGAATTGGAGAAGACTGGCATTGGTGGAAGTGGTCTTAGGGAAAAATAAAATCGAAGAATATAACTAAAATAAAATTCGTTCCAAACCATGGAGAGATGAGAACTCTCTAAAGAGATATTTTTTTGTGAAATACTTATTCATTATGTAATTTGTGTTTTATGATTGAAACTGATAGAATGTTCATGGAGAATATTGACCATTCTTGGTATAATATTATGTCATAATTTTCAAAATATTACATTATAAAGGTTTTTTTAAAGAATCAATGTTCATTTGTGAATAATAATATTATAATTATGAATGGAACACAAATTTGAAGAAAATGAAACTTAACATTTTTCTAGTAATGTATTAAGGATAAAAAATGATTGATAATAATATAAGAGATGATTTGATTACAAAAGTCAGTGATATTGTGAGAATAATAATAGGTTTTAATGAGAAGTTATAGGATACGATGATTATATAGAAGATACTAAACATTATTCTAGATATGATTGATGGCAAAGGATCAACTCTTAAAGACCATGGCCTACGAACACTCCCATTCACCAAACTACAAATTATCCCAAAAGAATATGATATGTAAAGTAGAAAATTTTTATTGATAAATTATCAGGATAAAATGATAATTTCTTTTATTATAACCTAAAATAATACATATAAGAAAATTTATTTTTTAGATAATTAATATCTGAATAAATATGATTATCTTTATGAAATTTTGTAACAATTGATTATATAGACCCAAGATTCTCACACATGGATAATGCGTATTTTTAGAATAATTTCCATTTCATTACAAAAATATGTGCCTATGTATCTTAATAGTTCAGTTTCATTAGAAACACGGAAAATAGTCCCATTAATATTTCAATGATCTTAAATTTCTTCCCAAAATATATTCCACTATCGTGATCATAATTAATACATTTTTTCCTAACCTAGAAAAATGAAACCTAATAATGGATGAGGTTATATGACCAGTGAAGGAAAATAATGGAGATATTTAATCATAACATGAACAAAAGGTTATGAGAACATGTAAATAATATTGAAAAACATACCCAATTAAAAATATCATAATATTTTCTAATTGAAAAAATATTCACAATTCATAAGAAATGAATCATAAGGAAATAAATTACATGATCCATAAGATAATAACATTTGAATATTGAAAATAATTAAGGAATATACATAGTTAAAAAATATATTATGTCAAAGAAATATTCTATGAAATTCATAAGGTGTTCATCTTGGGACAATCACTTACCTAGCTAGTTTGATATTGGGATGACCTCTCATGTACTCTCATATTTTGGTCATGGGATATTATCCCATATACCATCTTATTTCGTGATTTGGATAACGAACTGTGTACCCTCTTGTTTTGGACTATGAATGATCTCTAGTGTATCCTTTTGTTTCGGTCTTGGGATGTAATAAAATCTGTCCACTTGTTTTAGGCTTGGGATAACATCCTGTGTACCCATTGTGCCTTATGATCATATAATATTAACCATATCATAACCCATAAAATCAAATGCGATTCCTAAAAATTTCATCATATCATAACTTATTGAAAAGAGACATGTTTCATAATCATTTTAAAATTTCATTATTGAATAAAACATGAAAAAATAAGTGGGTTTCATAATAGTTTTGTCATATTATAAGAGGTGGTAGAAATATAGGTTTCATAAACATCTTCTCATCAAAAACCATTTATAGAAAGAATAGGAATGGTATATTTGGGTATTATCCCTAATAAGGAATAAGTTACATCAATGGGGTTCATTTTAGATGGAAAGTGACTTTGAAAGATCTTGTGGAATGTATCATTAGGAAAATAACATTTATTTGAAAATGAATAATTAAAATGAAAAATTCCTCAGACAAATGTAGAAATATTTTATTTAAAAATATAAATTTTAAATAATAAGAGATGATTTAAAAATAATATAAATCCTTCCATGAAGAAAACATCCTTTCAAATTTATGAAAAAAATTTAAAACATAAAATAATTTAATAAAACAATTCATTTGGAATAACAAATAAAATTTATAATGGATACTTCAATGAAATTATTAGTCATGAATGTGGGAAATTTCATTTATATGGTGCATGTAAAAATAATGATTCGTTTCATATTTTCTATAAAAACTAAATATGAATTGTTTAGACAATGACAAAAAGAATCTTTTCATGAAAATTTTTATAAAGTCAAAAATTTGTAAACATATATTTAATAAAATTTTTAAATTATTTAATAAAAACTTGAATTTTTGTTAAAACATATTTTTTGATGAAAAATAAGTTTTTATTGAAGACAGAAATGAAGATATTTTTTCATAAAAAATTAATTTTGAATAATTGACTACCAAAAGAGTGTAAAATGTTGGTAAAATATGTATATATGGAAATATGTTTAGGATTATAATATTTAAATTTAATTGAGATAGAAATAAAAATATTTTATCATTGGGATCATATTTAAGAAAACTCCCTCTAAATGATGATATTATAACAAATACACATACTACATTATAAATATTCAATAATAAAACCTGTGGAAGAGAAATCCTAAAATGATATATAAATCCATTTCTGATTTATTAATTTATTGAAATATAACTACCAATAAAGAATAATATAAAATGAAAAGTTTAATAATATGAAAATTTTTATATTCATGATATAACATATCAAAAGATAAATTTCTAAAACTGACAAAACAAATGAGTGGTGAATTTTTGTATGTCTCACAGAAACGTAAGAGATAAGAGAAATCCCTTCCATTAAATCATGACTTACTTCATACACATTCAAAAATCATGTATAAATATATAGTATTATTATAAATATAACAATAAAAAATAAATTACATATAATAAAATATATTATTTAATTTTTTTTTTCCTCATTTAGTAATAGGTCCATGTTAAAGTCATGTTCCAGGCTATAATTTCTTTGTTATCCGTATATGTTTCAATTTTTTACTTTTTATCTTATAAAATTGATAATGGATATATTTATTCAAGAATAATAAACATTAAATAACTATGATATATACCCATAAATTAATCATTTAATATGAATCATTAATGTTTATTTTTTGAAACTAAATATGTTACAATAATAAAGATGATAGGTCCCACACAAGCATGTGTAATGATTTCATTTCTCAATGATAATATTGTGAAGAAGTAAAGTAATACAATATATTTAAAAAATTATCCTCATATAATTTATATCCATCATTCAACCAAATAATGAGAGGTGGTAATGGATAAAGGAATTACATCAGTTTGCGAGACAATAGTCTACCATACACATGAATGTTGATTTTGTTACACATTTAATGAAAGTGGATGTAGTTATTGGTGATGAAATTTGTTACAAAAATATAATTATATTTAAGATATTTTTTATTATATACTCATTTTTATGACAATTTAATTATGTTGGGGAATAAATAAAATAAAAAATCACAATGAAAATGTTACCTCTTTAATAGATAACATCCTTAGGTTTTCACCAAAATGCATTCTAGGTTATATTTATAATAGAAATAAGTATTATAGGAAGTGAGTATGAATTTGTTTTAGTTATTTATGTAGGAATTTGATTCAATAAATGGGGTCTATGGTGTTAATATGAGAAGATAGGTGGTGGCCTTAATATGTGATATGATTGGGACACTTGTAATTTCTGAATGAAAACATCATGCACCGACATTTTTCACTGGCCAATAGGGTATAAAATGGAGTATTATCATGATTTAAATACGATATAATATATTTAGTGACATTAAATGTTTTTTATATATTTTCTAGTTCGTCTTTATCATTATAGTTTTATTTTAACCCACGAGAAACCTAACTTTCCTTTAACCACGATAATTAATTTTTTTTCATTTTTTTAGTAAAAAAATAAGATAACCATATTACATAATATAAATAACTATTATTTCATATTTAGAATCTAATTTTCTAAATTCAATTAAAAATAGTGGAAATTTATTATTCAAAATAAACCTCAAACACTTAATGAAAAAGCATATTTTCAAAGAGAAAATGATCAAATGATTAAAATCATTCTAAATCAAATATACATATACAATTTATTAAAATGGAATAAAATTGATATATATATATATATATAATTGAGATAATATTGTATTAAAATTTATTAAAATATAATATTAAATTTATTATTATATTTAATGACAATTTATATTTCATTTAAAATTATATATTTTTCTCTATTCATCCAAAAATCAATCTCTTCTTAAAATTCTACTAAATTATACCAATTTTTTTAACAAGATTATATAAATAATGAATTTTATTTTGTAACATTCATTATCTAAAAGTGTATAGAAAAATATTTTTTTTTGAAAAATAGATAATTTCTTTAAAAAATATTATTTCCAAAGAATGTAAAGACATTATTGAAAAATTCATTAATTTTTTTATAAATATGGTGCCTTTAAATAAAACCAATAAACATAAAATTTAGATGTTGTTATTAATATTGGTTTTTATATGTTTAAAAGGTATGTTGTAATATTTATTTTTGAATAAAATTAATAAGATATCATGGTTTTTCTAAACATAGTATCGTTTTTAATGCAAGGTAACCTAGTGTTTCGTATAACAGAAGATTAAAATGGTGTTTTTATAACAAATTATATTTAGAAAATTAAAAAAAAATATGGTGTTAAATTATACAGCCCATATATTTAATTTTCCCCCTCAAAATTCGTCACATAGATTCTAGTAAATAAGTATTAAACATTATTATCATTTTCATATATTCCCATTTAGCATCCTCAAACAGTTGGTTTTCCTACAAAACATTAAATTGGTGAGTGTTATTTTTTTTATATAGAATTCTATGTATGATCTATAATCTCTAATAGTTTTTCTGGATAAGATATTACATGCTTCTGTGGTATGAAATCCAATTTGAAAACATGTGATGGATCAAGTATGCATATACTCAAAAGTTATACATGAAACTTATGATGAACCATATAGAGGTTCTTTGGATGTTCCGAATGTTATGATAATTTCCTAATTAGATCAATTATTTTGATCAGAAAGATATATATAGGGAATATTTTTCCTTTTTCAATTTCATGGATAATTTCATCTAAATACCTTCTCACCTACATCACATTATAAATCACATAGATAGTTATCTGTAGAAGATTTATATAAATTTTTTTTGTCCTTACATGTTTATTAATAGGTCTAAAACTATTCTTCATATCATTATCTTGGTCGGGACCCGATATCTCTATATCTAAAAATTTATTCCTTTATAGGGGTTTTCTATCCTTTATTCCCCAAAGGCTTTATATGGAGGCAACTGAATTCTTGAGTGAAATCTACTGTCATGTGAATGTTAAACTAAAGGAAGATATTTGTCCCAACCCCCTTTTAAATACTAATAAAAAACGTCCATGTTTTTAATTATTCACTTAGATTGACCATCTATCTGATGATAAAATGTAGTGTTGAATGTTATCCATAGTAACTTGTCCAAAATTATGAGGAGAATTACAGATCTTGGTCAAATAAAATTAACTGAGGAACTCTATTCAAGTTTAACACTTCCAATAATTATATTTTCAAAAATATAACCAAAGATAAATCACTTATGATGACAATAAATTTTTATAACTTCATTAGGTTATAGACTATGTCTAATTTTTATTTCATCATAAAATATGAGACAAAACCTAATGATTACAATTTGTAATACCCGATGATTATAAAAAAGAATATTGTATTCGATAACATATAGGAAATGAAACACCAATTATATAAGAAAATTTATCACCACATGACATTGGGATGTATTTATTTTTTAAATAAATACATTCATTTAAATATCTTTCATTACACAGAACACTAATTTTAGATTTTGTTACATTAAATAATGAGTTTCTTTGATAGCTAACCTCACTAAAAAGGATGAATTTTATCCAAAAAATAACCATTTTAATATATTATTTATCACTAACATATTTGTGTAAAGGGTATTAATAAACATAAATATGTTATAAAAATAAATCATTTACACATATTTATTATTCATCTATTAATTAGTAATAAAATTGAAATATTTAACAACAATAGATATATTTTCTAAAAATAAAATGTTTTTCTAAGAGATGGTGTAGTCCCTCATTTTAAATATAATTGAAAATTATTTTTTTTACCAAATTTAGATACATTAATTAAAAAATGAACTTATTTTTTGAATTTATAACCACAAAATATTTTTTAAGATGTGATTATGGGTTTTTTCTAAAATTTTTTATTTTTGGTGAATTGTGAATAATATTGAATCTTATTTCCAAACTGCTATTTATGTAAATAATTTATAATTTTAAATTAAATTTATAATTTTTATTTGGTAAAATTAGTTCAATTTTTTCCATGTAATGAAAATTACTAATTAAAATAATTTTAATTTTTAATTATTTTATTCAATCTTCAAAAACATTTAATCATTTCCTCTTTTAAAAACTGACATTATCATTTCATTAGTGAGATTAGTTTTAAGATTATTTTTTCCATTTCTTAAATTTAATTTTTAAAAATGATTAAATATTTTAATTAAGAGTAAATTTATTTTCTATGAGTATCCACTTAATTTTTTAAAAAAATGAACAGTGGAAATAATAAAATTTCATTGCCCCAATTAATGTAAATATTTATTACTAGGGGTTAATGTTAAAAGGAACAGGTTAAAAATGTCCCACAAACTTATAAAACAACCATAATATCAATATATTTAAACATTATCTCCTATAGTATTGATAATTCTCAATATTAAGGCCTTTGGATTGCTATAAATTTAGGTATGATTGAATTTTTTCCAAAAAGATAGACATATGAAACTCATATTACTTATAGAAGGCCACACACTATCTTATATTATTCAGTAAATCACACCATTTTAATTTGGGTAAACCCTTACCTAATACATTACCAAATATATTCTCGTCATTATTGAATACATATTTTTGTCATAATTCCATATTATAAAGTTATTTTGTGAAAACCTAAGGCAGATACCCGGTAAAGAGGTAACGTTCTTCAATGAGTTGTTTTTTTCATCCTTCACCTTCATCAATTATTATTAAATTTTAATTTTATAATAATTTAATTATATTATAGAAAATTATTTGTTTTTATAGTCTATGAATTACCTTTATCCATCCTAATATTCATCAAATGGGATACAAAATCATCATTTGTTTGTAGAGCAGTCCACCACCTCACGAACCGATGTCATTTGTTTTACAATTACCACACTTCATGGTTGGGTTTGATGATATATAAAATGTAAATATTATATTTATAAATTAATTTTACCTATTCAATCGTTATATATTTTATATATTTTTAATTTTTATTCAATTTTTATAGAATAATATTTCTCATCTGTTATGCGAACTACTACCTCGCAAAACGATGTCATTAATTTTTATTTTATTTTTTACATGAATGGAGGATAGCATAAATATAACTAATAAATTTGATATATATCAAATAATTATGATATTATTGAAATATCTATCATTATAAAAATCTATAATTTTCCTTATTACCTTTTCATTAACATGTAGTTGAGAGCATCATTCATGTATTTCTGTACTACCAACTTCATGAAGATATGTAAATCTATTTTCGTTACCCAATCACATGGATGATATAAATAATTATATACAAATAATAAATATGGTATTTATGTTATTATTATCATTAATTAAATATACAGTATTACTTACCATGTTTCTATAATGATCATTAAAGAAAAAAAATGTTACTCATGAAAATGTATGACCTACCATCTCTATGATCATAACATACATCATTTATTTATATAAATCATTCATAATTGGTTATTAAAGTATATTTCATTTGACAAAATGATATTTAAGTCATGTTTAATAATTTGGATATTATAGAATTATATAATATTCACAAAAAATAGATAATTCATTTTGAACCATGTTTGCAAAATAAAGTAAATTAAAACCCAAAAAATGTAAAATAATTTAAAATAATTAATTATTAGTTGATAAGATGTTTTAACAGGATCATATATAAAATTATAAATATTATATAATTTCTCTTATAGGTTAATAATATGGTTAAAACTAGTATTCAAGAGGTTAAATGATTTTTTATATAAAATAAGTGCTGGGTAATGAATTCTATTTTAATTTACATTCATTGAGAAATATTAGTATGTTAGGTAGCACTTTCCTTTATATGGTTTACCCAAATCCCTTTTGACATGTAATGTCATTCATAAATTAGTATTCATGTCATTATATGTTTAAATTTAAATTATTTTAATACCATTGGATTTTAATTAAAAGATTCCAAGGGGTAAATAATTTCATTACTCATTTATTTTAATTGGATTAGATTACTCCTTCGTTTTCATTAATATTCTGAGGTTATGTGTTTTAGGGATTTTGATTTTGTTTTTCTAAATTTAATCTTTTATATTATTAATAATGTTTTTATTCACAATCTGGTCAGTTATTTATTCTCAGTTAAATGTTAGGATCTTTATAAGGTCAATTTAACAATCACATTATAATCGAGGTTTTATCCTTTAATATCAGTTGAAGAAAATTCTTTAATCACTTTTTAATAAAAAATTTTAATTTTTTTCTAATCTAGTTGTTCATTATATTTCTATATAATTTTAATATATTTCCAATATGTGGTTATTATTGTGATATAATTTTTTTAAAAATAATCCAACATCATTTCTCTCTTCAGTTGGAAATCCATTTTCTAGAAAAACCATAACATCAAAAAATGACTTTGTTGATGTTTTTACATTTTACAAATTATTTATTATTTATATTTTACACATTTTTATATTTTTATATTTTTTTTAGAAGATATATATTTTTTATGGAAAATTATTTCCATTTGTTATATAATAAAAATGTAAAGTGAATCATTTTTTCGATTTCTAAAAAGGTCACTTTGCTAAAAAAATTACACTAAAAAAAGAAAATTCTTTTTAACATTTATATAATGTATGATACTAATATATGACATGTATATAATTTATTTTATTCATAATTTTTATGTTAATAAGTTTATGTTTAATCAATATTCTTTCACTAAAATTCCAAAAAATCATAACTTTTAGAAGTGGGTTTTAAAGGAAATAAGTTTCAAAATCAATTATTTTTTAAGAAGTGATTTTAAAAACAAAAAGGTTATTTTCCACAATATTATTTTATACAATGTCTTAAAAGAATTCTTATTCAGAAATTAAGGAACCATTTCATTTAATATATACTAAAATATTGAGAGGTTGTATTCATATCATCCATATTTTCTCTCTAGAAGGTTTATGATTATTTTGACCGAGGATGCTACTGACTTTCACTTACATGATTTGTATTTGTAGTGAATAACATTGACATGAAATGTATAGATCATGTGATAATTTTACAATATATTTACCCTAGATTTAAATATTATTTATCATAAATAATATTATTTATTAAATTTTATCTCATTCCTACATATAATGTTCTATGTTGAAAATATTTTGTTTATTTGGGGAAAACTGATAAATCTGTATTCATTTGTCAATATAGATATATGATGATATGTAACATTTTTTAGGACTTAAATTGATTATTATATAAATTTGGAATTGTTTAGATGTCATATAAATAGGTTTGTATCAGTTATATATAGCATATTTCTTCATCATTATTGTCATGGGGTTAATTAGAGGAAAAAATATAGTATAATTGGTCTATGCCCATAATTTTTAATTTTTCTTGAGGAGAGGTCTCCATGGTAGGTGTACCAGGTTCCTGGTAAACATGAAATTTAATAATTAAGCATTTCATTCATTGTGAATTTAGTAATTATTTTTTCATCGGAATTTGTTCAAGATATTTTAAATGGATGCATTTCATTATCTGATTGTTGATCCAAATGTCATGTGTTTTCAGTTATTTACATTTCCATAATGAAAATGAATTATCCAATTATGTTTGACATGTTGTATACTATGTGTCAGGTTTTTTATAATATCACATTTCAATATTGATTAATCTTTTCAAATTACATAAATGGAAAGAGTGATTAGTTATTTACCTTTCTATATTGACTATGATAATTGATTAGTGATTTTATTCAGTGTATATAACCCACAATGTGAATTTATGACCCCCTTTATTTTTCATCATTTCCTTGTAATTTATTATGTGTATGAAAAAAGATATGAAGTAATATTATATAATAAATATTGACATTTTTAAAAACAATTATGATTTTATTAGTATATTTATATGAAATATAGGAATCAAGTATGTTTCTAGTTTACCATGATTGACTAACCTATTTATTCCTTTGGGATGTGATTAATTGTATCTTATCAAAATCTAATAATGTAGGCACAAACACTAGGATACTAGGGTTGGGGTGACTACAGTTGGTATCAGATAATGTTTAGAATAAACCTTGGTATCATGATTGAGGAAAACATAATTTAGGTGTCATACCCACTAGATAACCTTTGAAGATATGTATATAAGAGAATCGTAATGTTTTGGATAGGTATAAAATATATGTTTTTCCTTATAAATGAAACAATATGTATATAATAAACGTGTATGTAGTTCTAGCACACATATACCTATGGGTAAAAACTCTAAAAAGGAATCATTGGACATGACCCAATTGTCACCACATTAAGGAAAATAGTCCAAACTGTGCACCAAGTGTGAAACCTCTTGGTGAAAAACATAAGATAATTCACATTATAATTATAAATAATTTTGATGGATTCAAATTAATGATGGATGCGAATGGAATGTGTGTTTTGGGTCGGTCTCGGAATGCCCAATGGTTTCGTATCTGATGACGTGTGGACCTACTTTCCAAAAGTAGGCGTTTGCCGGATGGTTTGATCAGTGACGCTTAAGAACTCACATTTCTCGAGAGGATGGGAAGTCAGGATCATCGCACCCTTTTGGGGCGAATTATTTCGTATTCTAGGACTGTCTTATAGATTTAAGACGTATTCATTTGTTCACGAATCTTTGGTTTATAGGCAAGCATACTATCCATACATTTCTCATGGTTGGCAGTGGTCAGCTGAACGTAGGGTTCAGAATCATTTATGCCTGAGGTTTACCATCCCTCGTTGGATTAATGACCCCGAGGAGTTGGAACTCATTGAGTCGGAACTAGTAGTGGCACGGTCAACCGATTTGAAGATAGTCGGATCGACCGGTTGTTGGGATTGAACCTCATGGAGGCTTCCTATGTACCCTGCCAAGGGGACGAGGATCAAAGTCCACGTAGTTCAAAAGGGGAGCATCGGAGAAAAGATGTGAAGGTTGACTGAGGGGTTCATTGGTGACAAGGCTTGAACCTCATGGAGGCTTCCAACGTATCCCTGTGGTAGAGAATCATAGTCCTCGTAGTTTGCGTTGGCTTGGGACTTACACTCTAAGGTATCCCAGAATGATGGATTGGGGCTTACACACTGTGGAGGCCCAGGGAGAGGATTGGGGATTATACTCTGAGGAGGCCCATCAGAGGATGTCATGGTCGATGATTACTCTAAGCCCACGTGAGTCATGCTCGGTGTGAGAAACAAGAGGCAGCAGGGACCGGGGGATCACATCACGAAAGGTGCGTCCGTGAGAAGTGGAGTGGGGCATACGCGTGAGGGAGGCCCATAAAGTCAGGGCTTACTCCAGGATGGACTCCCATGGAGTCTTCCTCATGTCTGGCCTTGAGGGCATCCAAACCCATTGGTGGGTTGAGGAATACACCTATGTGTTAGCGCACAAGTGGGATAATGACAAGGGCATTGGATTCAGTCCAAACAAAGGGAGATAAAAAGTGTGAATCACATTCCCAACATTCAGAACTTGATGAGGGCGGCGTGGTGATGGAGGAAAACTGTTGACCATGTTCAAAAAAAATCATCCATATCACATTATCCTGAAATAGGAACAGAAAAACGAGGGTTGACTGCTGACCAATTTTGAAACACAGGACCTGAATCGAAGTGTTGTCCAAAGTCTTCTAGGGTGTTTGCCCAGTATGGTTGGTGAGCTGATGTGGCATGGGGCCAGGCCGTCAAGGGGTACCTTCATACATGAAAGACGGTGGAGATTTGAATGAAGGCACACAATGCGTGGGGGGGGGAATGATGGAATGTTTGAACATATCCCAACGCTCTTGAAATTATGCCACTGTAAACATGGAATGAGGCATCTTATGCATGGAGCAAAAGGAATCTCTTTATTAGAGAAAGAGGCATCCAATTATTGAATGATAGGGAATTATACATTTAATAGTCATGTAGAGAGGACTGTTTACATATAGATTAACATCACATGGATAGTACGAGGGCCATAAAGTTTAATGTCATGTGGTCAGGATGAGGTACATACAGTTTAACGTCATGTGGTGAGGACGAATAGGTAGGAGAGACCTATCAATGGTTGATGTCGGACTTACACAAGGGAGTATGGTTCTAGATGAACCTACAAAAAATAGATAGGTAATGGGGTTATAGGAGAGTCATGAGAAGTATCTCGACTCATGGAATATATAGGACAGATGTTGGGGCGGTGCATGGGTGAAATGTAAAATACTGTTGGCCCGACCCGAAAACTTCACTGTGTGACTCTCCATATTCCATGGGGGTCAGTGAAATATTGTTGACCAGTGAGTACGTGGGATTTTCCTCATGGGACGGGTCGTATAGGAGATGGTCGCAAGGAGCTGGCCGCGAGGGACTGGCCGCAGAGGAGCCGACGACGAGGGAGCATGCCTCGAAAGAATAGGCCGCGAAGGAGGTTGTCTATAAAGGATGGCCACGAAGGAGCTGGCCGTGAGGGAGAAGGTCGTGAAGGAGCTAGGATGTGAAGGAATAGGCTGCGAAGGAGGCTGTCCGCGAAGGAAGGCCGTCCACAATGGGTGTCTGCAATGGGGCTTGCGCCCGTCTTAATTTGCACTCGTAGAGGGGTTCCCACCTCTATTTCGCGAACGACGCTGGTCTACAGAGGGGGTGGTTGCGGAGGGGCTATCCGTGAAGGAAATGGCTGCTAAGGGCTAGCCACAGAGGAGCTGGCCACATGTGGTTCGCGGACTGGTTTCTACTCTTCACGGAAGATTGCATCCATGGACGATGTGGGGTCCGCGGATGGTCACGGAACACTACCACTGGGAGTGATTTCTCCAGCATCTCCCCATAGGTTTTCACCCGTACTTCCTCTCCTTTGTTTTGGTTCCCATCACTGACTATTTATAGAGTCGCATGGAGGTTTTATTGACAGGGAATAAGGTGTTTTTGGGGAATCCAATGATGAAATCCCCACTCGTGGATGACTCGATCAACTGGGAGTTTTTTGAACCGAGATTCGTGGGATTGCTCGGTGGACGTGCACCACTCCGCCTCTATTTCTTGAACAACGGCGGTCTGCGGAGGTGCCGGTTGACACAGTTCGCGGCTGTGGCGGTTCGTGACGGTGAACTGGGTCAGTTCCTGTCCTGCTTCGCACCCGCAGAGGTTATCTGCCCCTGTTTCACAGTTCACAGAGACGTTGGTCTGCGGAATAGCGGTTTGCTGAACCGGCCACGTACTGTTGCTGGGAGCCGGTATGGGGACCGGTTTGGTCCTTTCCCAAGCCTTGGGGTAATTTTATTTCCCCCTTACGGAATTTTCAGGACCCTAAATGTGTTATACATAAAATTTCTTATATATAAAATAATATGTAATGATTTAGAAATTATATAAATGATTTTATGAATATCCAACTATTATTATTATTTATCACATTATGCTTTTGGTTAACATCAAATGATAAAATAAAAAGGAATCGTGTTAACATTGAACATGAAGGAAATGGTGGTTAATAATAGAAGAAAATGGGGTCATTATAGGAGAAAATGATATCATGATTATGTCCAATTATCATTCCTAAAATATTACTAACAACCTATAAATTAACAAACTCTTAAACTCGTAAAAAACGACAATGATATAAGATTCAAATAACATATGTGGTGGAGACCATAGAATAATGAATGACCGGTTTCAATCTTGTAATAAATTTAGAAGTATACACCTAAGAAATAATCACAAAAGAATAGTAAAAAGGTTTATATGGTGAATGGAAGCTCATAATGAAAATAAATTCTATTGAAAAATGAAGAGTATGATTGAAAGAATAAAATAATATCCTAAGTATCCTTTTATAGATCATTTTATTTAACATGGGGAGCTTTGGATTTATCTGTATCAATACTATCGATTATAATTTACACCATATACCAAGAAAAACCTATGTTGAAATATAATTTATTATTTTTTATTTATTGGGTTTCAAAAAACTAAATTTTTAAGTAATTTTGTAATCATTGTTTTATTATAGAACTCATGAAGCATCGAACGATTGATTGAATTATAGGGTCAAATATGTATTTATTATCTTGATAGTTATTTATACCATTATGGGTTAAGATTTTAGGGTTGATCAAATGTTTAATGAATCAAAAACAATTTTTATTTTTTATATGATGGGTGGATACTATGATTCGGGATATTTTTGGATGAAATCTATAGCAATAATGACCATTAGATTAATATATTTTTTAGTGAAAATTTTATTTGATGAATAATTAATTTACATTTTATAGAAATAATATTAATGGAATTGATAACATTTACGGTTTATATGATCAATAAAAACTTTTTATGACAATTAAAATACGATTATCAGACCTTTTGAG
Organism: Viscum album; assembly: GCA_963277665.1. Classification (NCBI taxonomy): domain Eukaryota; kingdom Viridiplantae; phylum Streptophyta; class Magnoliopsida; order Santalales; family Viscaceae; genus Viscum; species Viscum album. Next base: position 641,866,752 of record OY728125.1, on the reverse strand, counting down.
AAAAACAAGTTGTATTTAAAACCTTAGTAAAAAGGATATATAATGATTAATTTTATTTTGAGTATGCCCATAATAATTTTTTGGGAATTTTATAAAAATTAAATTAATATATTTTAAGAAAAAGGATAACCCACATGTCCATTGACTACCTGACGTATCCAGAATATCTATGAGGATTGAACCCATGACTAAAGGATGATAGGGTATTAACAGCTACTATTGGCATCGTTATGTCTTTATTAATATTTCATTATATTTTGTTAAAATATTTTGAAAAATAGATATTATAGATGAAACAATGGTGTCACAATTGAGGTTTTATATATTAATTTGTTACATTAGATAACTTTTTTTTAACCATATTGGTTTTAGAAATTAGTTTGCGACAAAAGAAAAGGCTTGTCTATTTTTTATGGATCTTGTTATCCATTTAAATTTATGTTTAGTTCTTTAGGAATAAAAAAACTATTTTTTGGATATTTATTTTATGGTGTAAATGGATAAATATAAAATTTGTTGAAGCAATACAAAATGATGAAAATTTAAATATGAAATAGAAAAATATCATGTAATTATATATATATATATATATATTTATATTAAAATCACAAAACAACACTATGGAAAAGACATTAAAACAAAATTTTATCCTAATATATTAACAACATTTGAATAAAATGTTCCATTAAAAAATCACATATTTTTGTTTTTGAGACCCTAAACAGTCTATCGACCATTAAATTTATTTTTGTCAATGACCTTAATCGCTCTCTATATTTATTTATTCTTATCTTTCATGTCAATATATCCAACTTCCCACAATGTTCACCTATATTAAACCAAGTTATGTGACACTTGTATTCCGCTTTATCCATTACATAGATGTTTTTTATTAATCCTTTTGTTATGTGGGTTTTTAAATATGAATATTTTCAAATTTCCTACACTTTATATCTTGATCTATCTTAAATTTCATGGATTCCATTTATTTATGTTGGTGACAATGAACCACCGTGAAATTATAAAATTAAAACATTATATTCGATAATTTATATGAAATGAAACACCAATCATAGTAGAAAATATAGCACCCAAAGACATTATTATTAATTTTCTTTTAATTAAATTAAAACTCTTTAATATCCTGGATTATATGAAAAAATAAATTTAACTTATGGCACACATAATAATGTGATTCTTTTATAGATTGTTTTATTTACAAGACTAAGTTTTAGTGAAAAACAATATAATATTTAATATGATTCTTATCAAGTAGTAGTTAGAATAGTGGTTATGAATATGGTTACATAAATTTATAAAATATATATTTTACACCCATTAATTAATTATCTATTTATTATAATAATCAATAAAATTTAAAATATTATAAATATTTACTCTATATTTTATATTTTTTAAAAGATTGATAAACCACTATTTTCCCACATGATTTAAAATTATGTTTTACCAATTTCATAAAAATCTATTCATCCAATTAAAATAATTTTTTAAATGATTATATCACAGTTCTAATTGGGAGAATATTTCAACTTTCTCTAAAATGATTTATTTTTTAGATGAATATGTAAAATACTGATTTTTAATTGAAATATGCCTTTTGTTTCAATAATTTATATTGATAAATAATAATTTAAATTGTTTTTAAAGTAAATATATGACAATTTTTTATGAATTTTTTTAATTTAGTTTATTTTAATAATTTTCAAGATTAATTTGGATAGGAAAACATTATAAGCATTAAAACATTTTCTCATTGAAAACATTCTTTCCATTGCATATGTGGGGTTTTTAATTAGAATTTTCCAAATTGAGGAATTGAATTTTTATATATGGATTCCATATTTTCAATAATAATAAATAATTATTTATAATAAGTTCTACTAATATTTTTACAAAAATGTATAGTGAAAAATTAAAAAATATTTAATATGGTTAAAGTAAAAAAATAAATTTTTGAGCCGGAAATAATACTAATTTAATAAAAAATGTAACACCAAATTTTTCAATGATAATTGGATATCATTATTTCAACGTTGTGTATTAAGGGTTATATAATGGCATAATTTGGAAGATTTTGGCTTGATAAGATCATGGGGTTGATTGAATCTTTTCGAAAAATTGGAATTGTTCCATACACCTCTGTTTTTAATGGCCACCAAACCTACTATATTTTTCACACATTCATGACATTTTAGTTCAGCCCATTACTTCCCAAATCACTTCCATAACATCCCTATAGAAATTATTGAAACCATATTCTTTAGAATAAGTTCATCTTAGGAAGGATATTATTGAAAACTTATGGAGGATATTGAGAGAAGAGGCAGTGTTATTCAATGAGCCTATTATCATTATTAATTCACCCACCACCATAAATTAATATTTTCTTAAATATATATAATAAAATATGTATCTCCCATATATTTTTACTTTTTTATAATCGATTAATTACCTATCTCTATCCACAGAACCAAAAAAATTGTTAAGAAATCCTTGTTTGTGTGTACGGTGGACCACCTTTTCACAACCCGAAGAAAATCATATTTCTATTACCACTATTCATAGTTCGGTATCATGATAGATTAAAATTATATATGATATTTATTAGATATTTTTAAATATAGAGTAATTAATATATATATATATACATTCCATTTTTTTGAGACATGATAATATCGATCATGTGTATTGTGGACTTGTGCCTCGTAAAGCGATATGAATCATTTTTATTTTACATTTTAAGAGGATTCTAATATATATAATGTTAAATAGTAAATACAATATTATTAAAATAATTAATATAATCAAGAAATTTTTATCATTATAAAAATATAATATATCATTTTATTTCTTACCTTTGCATCCACTGAATAATTAAAACTTCATTTGTATACTTGTGGACCACCGCATTCACGATGTGATGGGAATATATCATCATTACCACATCACAAAGATGATATATATAATTATATTTAATGAAATTATATTGTATTTATGATTTTATGATACTTATTTAATGATAAAATATTATATACCACATTTTCATAATGGTCATTGAAAAATGGAAATGCTACTCATGTGTACAAACAGTATACCCTCTCCATGATCATAACATAAATCATTTTTCCAAAGAATACTTTATGATTAGTTTTAAAATACAGTTTATGTAATAATATGATAATAATTAATGTATTATTATTATCGAGATTTAGTATCTATATAATATATCCAAGAATAATATCTTTCTTGGTGAAACATGCACAAGAAAATAAGGCAATTAACACCTAAAACAATGAAAATAATGTAAGATAATTAAAAATGGGCAGCAAGATATTATAAAAGGATCATATATCATTCTGTAAATTTTATTATGGATCTTTTATATGTTAAAAACATGTTTAAAACCACTGAACTTTTGGTCAATTCATGTTCAACATAAATTAGGTGTGGGGGAAGGGATTTCGACTTAATATCTATTAAATGAGGAACATTTTAATGTTTTGAACAAAATTTAATTATATGGTTCAAAAAAATAAAATTTAAAATGTAAAATCAAGATAAAATAATTATTCAAGGTTTTTAGTTTCAATATTAACTATTTAATCATAATTTATTTGAATTAAATTTACCACGTGGTAAATAATTCTGTAACCCAATTTTCATTCTTGTATAGATTACTCATTCGTATTCATTAAAATTATATTCTTGTGTGTGTAATGAATTTTTATTATTTATTTTTTTATTTTCAATTTTTTAATGTCAATTTATATTTTATAAACACAATAATTTCAGTGTTAAATTCTGACATAGATTTTTTTGGTGATTTTATGGGTAAATTTTACAATCCCATTCAAATCGAGATTGTTTATTCTTATATTCATGTAAAAGGAAAATATTTGAAAATTTCTTAATAAACCCATTTAATTATTTAATATTATTGTAATTCATGATAATTTCATGTAATATTTACATTTTCCCACTCTTTTGTAGTTAAAATGATGTTTAATATGTTTTTATGATAATCTAGAATCATTTCTCTCCTTGGTCGAGAATCAATTTTCCTCAAAAACCATGTTTTAATGAAATGTTTCCTAATTGTTTTAATCCATTTATAAATCATATAAAATATAAATTTTTACAAATTATATACTTTTTGAAAAGAATTCTGAAAATAATATTCTTTTCATTTACAAAACACTATCCATTTGGTTTTTACTAAAAATTTGAATAAAATATTCTTCCTATTTTCTAAAAAAGGAACTTTTATAATCTTTTTACAATTAAAAATGAATATTCTATTTAACTTCTATGACATGTATGGAATTACCCACAAACATGGCCATAATTGACATGACGCTATATTTCGTTATAAATATGTTTAGTTTTAATGATTTTTTTCCTAATATCAACAAAATTTTTAGATTTTAAAAGATATTTTCAAAGAAAGGGGTTTTCAAAAATATTATGTTTTAAAAATTTAGTTTCTATTTTAAAAGTATATTTTCCTCAATAAAATTTAATGAAATTTTTAGGGTGTTTTTATTTTTAGTAACTTACCCCCTTCATTTTATATATACCACACAATGTATATATTTTATTAATACCATCCTCATTCTCTGTCGAGATGAATAATTTTTAATCACTCCAAGGATAATATTTAAATTTACATCCCTTATTAATTTTTAAATTCAATAACATCACCATAGAATTTTCACTTTCCTGTAATAATTTGATATTAAATTTCCCATAAATATCATTATTATTTATCATTGATAGTTTTTAATTTAAATAATATATAATTTAAACATGCAGAGTTCTATAATGAATTAAATTATAAAATCTAGAGAAATATTAATAATTATATACTGTTTCATCAATATGGATATTTGATGATAAAGAATACATTTTTCAATTAAATCTATTAATAATGTTTTTATGTATAATTTAGATATTCAAGACATGGGTGGGTCCTAGTTATTGATAACCGCATGATTTATAAATTGTCTTATGTTAAGAGTCAGTTTTATTGACTTAGTTAAATGAGTTTCTACCCATTATATTTAAACTATCTTGATGATTGTTATTTATAGTAGAGGTTTCATGTTCCTAGAAAACATTTTGTCTAATAATTATGAATTACATTTATTATGAATTCAGTAATTATTATCAATGATCTTTTCTATATGATATTATATCAATATTCATATCATTATGTGATTTTTCACTAAATGGAATGATTTTTCAATTATTTAAATTGTCATATTAACTATTCCTAATATAGTAATTATCTTTATGTTATTGATTAAAGTAATGTTTTTTCCTTTATTTTTCAATACATAATTATTATGACTTTCAGAATATTTAAATTGAATGTGTGATTTGTTATTTACCTTTTTGTTTTGATTTTTCTCCATGATTTAGGATGGCTTCAATTTTACATAACCATTTCTTATCATTTGATCTCACCCTTGGTTTTTTTTCATTCCATGGGAAACCATTAAGATTACTAGAAATTATAATCAAGAATATTCTATAGATAATAATAATATTCTCCTAAAAACAAATAGTTTTTAATTTCAATATTCATTTTTAAAATGAGAATCATTAATGTATCTATTTTACCCTGAAAAAATAATCTATTTGGTATGTTGGGATGTGATTCCCTATATCTTAAGTTTATATATTAAATTTTGTAATAATAGTAAGATATATGGGTTGGGGTCACTATATAGGTACCTTTAATAATATCTCTAAAAGGTCAAAAGTAATATATCAACAAATATATATGTCAATATATTATAACCAAAGAGTGTCATTACTATAAATGTATTTTAGAACAACCTCAATCTTGAAAAAATATCATAACATATAATTAAAAATGAGTGTTAATGAAATATATCTATATGATCATCCTTAAACTCATAAAACCATACTGAAAAACATAACATTTAATTTAATATTATATAGAGAAATGTAAACTTCCAAAATTTAATTAAAAATTTATTTTTTATATAATCTCATATCTTATTGAAAACAATTTCATTCGAATCTTTAGTTCTCCCATATACTGATATAATATAAAATGTTTTTCAATTATTCTGTAATTCATGTCGAGGTGTATAATTAAATAAGATTTCACTAAATGATGAAAAATAAGACTTTCATATGTATCATTTATACAAAATCAGAAAAAAATACCAAATAAGGAGGGAAGAAAAAGTGTTCCCTAATTATCATGATTCAATTAATCTGTTATGATTACATACAATTTTTCTTTTCCATTATTCATTATAGGTTTCTATGTCTTATAATCTATACTAGCCCTTGGATTTGGGAATTAGTTCAAATAGTGAACAATGTCTTATAAATTTAAACACTAGAGTATGGGTGGTAAATTTAGTGAATATTTCTCTTTATTTGAATCAGTAAATATCATTCTTCCCATAACATTGTTATTTTATTTACTAATAACATTCCCTTTCACACATAAAACATTTACCAGTATCATTATAATGATTTCATCCATGTTTCTTCCAACACATATTTACTAAAGAAATCATCATCTTCTCTTATCCTTGGTTTTTATATTTTCCCTAAAATTAAATGTCTTCACTTATTATCACTACAATTATATTGATATATTACTCATACATACAATTATAAATTCATTTCATATAAATATATATATTCATGTCTACTAATGTCTCTTATGGATAACACCCTTCGAAGAGTGGGTTTTAAGAACATGAACAATTCATCATCTTTTCTCTAAGGCTACATAATAATAATAGATGTGTTACTTAAAATACATTTACTATTTGTCTTGTAGAAACCAACAAAATCATCATCATTTTACATTAACTGATAGAAATCCTTCTCCGCCTTCATATAAATAGTATGAGGAATATACCTATGGAAAATTATGTTCTTAAAATCACGAAAATAAATGTATACAATTTTATATTTTCTTCCTTGTTCTCTTTAAAAGAGTCAACCATTTGCTGACTTTACCTTCAAAATGGAACATAACATGGATCACATTCTCTTGATCATAACATTGGGTTTTATGAAATATGATTTTATTTGGTGATAATACAATTTTCGACAACTAGTGGATTAGAATACCCAATGAAAGAAGGTGGAGGTTGTCTCATGAAGGACGTAATAAAATGTTATTCCCCAATTTTGTTATTTGGAAGTCTAGAATTATTCATATCTAGAGAAGGTTACGTGAGTATAAAGACAAAAAAATTATTCCATATCACATATTATTTAGTTTTTCAGGATTAAGATTATTGGATTAATCATCACATTCATCACTAATATGATTTATTTAGCTTCCAGCCATCGATTAAAACAATAATAATAGTGTGAGAAACCCAAACCATAGTGGGGAACCACCTAATAATCAAAAATAATTAATATGTTGTATAAATTATGAAAATAGATTTTTAATCAATGAATCCTTGGTTTTCCCCTATGTTATTTATAATCATCATCTACTTAAATACTCTATGATGTTTTATAATTGGTTTTGGAGTTAACAAATAATATCCACCATGAGTGTTAAACTAGGTGTGTATTATGTCTCATTCTCATTAACTAGGTAATGATCAACCTATGTTCAATGTCTCTTTTTTATGTAATTACCCCTAAAAACCTCGATTCTAGATCAATTTTTAAAAGTAATATCCATACATAGATGTATTTTTCTAAAACTATTTTACTTTATCCTTGATCAAAATTAAAAGACCCTTTCAAACACATTGGATCAGCCTTATAATTACCTTTAGATACATCCCTATGTATATCCTTATAAATATCTATAGATATCTCACTGATTATTTCTCATCATAATTCCAAAATAATGACAAAACATTTCCTCTAATACTAACTATATAGACAAAATATTCCCATAAATTCATGTCATATTGTCTTGAATTAATATTCATTACATTACCCAAACACATTCCTGAGGACCAAAATAGTTTTGTTCCATTAAAAACAAGATACATAATCTTTATAATTAATATATGATATTCAATTTCTCCCCTAAAGAGCTTCAGTTTTAGTAATCATACATAAAACTAATATTTATTAAATGGGGAAAGGAAACATAATAAAGGGTGATCAATGATTATTAGTCAGGTTATATAAGGGAGATATGTAAGGATAATAAAATAATAAGGTTATAATAACCAAAACATAAAATTTAAAAACCATACCCTAAAAATAAAATATGATAATCTTATGTCATATAATTTAGATCTATAGTTTATAATAAATGAATCGTAATAAAATCAAAGAGCATTATTCACAAGTGAATAACATTTTCATAAGACATGGAATTATTTCATACACCTAGGAATTGAAAATATTAAGGCAATGTTGTGTAAAAAACACACATAACAAGTATGTTTTGGTCTAACCACATATATATCTACTTCAAGATTGGGAATACCTACCACGTAACTTTTTTTTGGATTGGGATATCCTTATTGGACCATATTTTTTTATTCTTTGGATAACATCTAATGTACTGTATTATTTCTCTCTTGGAATAACCTCATTTATATCCCATTTCTTTATGCTTGGGTGAACTCAGATGTACCCTCTTATTATGGGAATTGTAGAACCTACCATGTACCATAGGTGGTCATATAACATTAACCATTACACAATACATTGGAGGGAGATATAGGTCCCATACATCACATAATGAAAATAATATGTACCTGTGCCAGAAGAACAAAATAAATTCATCATATCATAAGCAATGAAATGAAATGGGGTTCATAAATATTTCCACATATCATTAAATTTATCAAAGAGAATGATTGCATAATTATTTCATCATTTCATCACAATCTAACCCATTGAAAAATAATCTCACTTCATAACTTGTTTTTCACCATATAATCCTTTGAATAAAAATATGTTTTATAATCATATTATCATCAAAACTATTCATTGAAATACTAATAATTTTATCCTTGGTTAATTTCTTCTTTAATGAATAATTCCCCAAAAAATATGTTATCATAGATATAGAATGGTTTTGAAAGACCTCATGGAACATATATTGAGAAAACGAACATTTCTTTGAAAAAAAATATTAAAACTAAAAACTAAATATATATTTTGTAATTATATTTAATTGAAAATAATATTTGAAACTTATAAAGAATTATTTTTAAATCATTAGAACATTTCTTTAGCTGATTATTATATATAATGTGAAAAATATTATAAAAAACTTATTTAAAATCATTTTCTCTATAAATAACATAGAAATGTTTTAAAGGAATTTTCCAGGAAAATAATAGTTTTTTAATATGGGAAATTTTGTTCATTATATACTTGTTAAAAAAAGTTTCCTTTCATATTCTTTGTAAAATCCAAATGTGGTTTGTTTGGAAAATGATATAAATATTCCTTTCGAACTATTTTATAAAAATTAAAACAGGTCTAAAAATATATTTTATAACTAATTTGAAGAATGTTATAACATTTTTAAAAATATTTTTAAAAAACATGGTTTTGAAATAACAATTATTTTTTGAACAAATAGAGCAATAATGATGATTTTTGTTTAAATTTTATTTTGAAATATTGAGTATAAAAATAGTGGAAAATTGGGTATGTATTCACCAGAAACAAAAATTGGAGAATAAATTCATTAGTTTCTGTATATATAGATCATAAGATATTATCATTAGAAGCATAATGAAAAACAATCCCTATAAATGATGAAATTTTTATATATAAATAAATTACCACTTTTGTATAATTGAATCATAAAACCCATGAAAGAGATATACTCAAATTGAAATGTAAATGGGAATTATTTTTAAAGATAATAATAATAATATATTTTCATTTGTATTTTACACATGACATAAAAGAATCAAATGGTGAATATGGTTTGTGTCTCACAGAAAATTAATTTGAGAGATAAATCCTCAACTACTTTACAAATATTTTAAGCATAAAGACCAATAAATAATCAAATAAAATTAACATTCATGTGCCATTAAATGGAATATATTTTATATATGAAATGTAAAAGGTAAATATATACACATGAGAAATAAATAAGTGATAATTTTGGTTTTCCTCTATGAGGTAAAATAGAGATTAGATATCCCTTACCATAAGTTTCGACTTCCATAATACATGTTCATATATCCTTTATTATATATATAAGTTTATTATAAATATAATAAATAACTTAATTACATTCTTTTACTACCTAGTTATTAAAAATTATTTGTTAAAGTCATGTTTCAAGTAATAACCTCTTTGTTTTTGGTATGTGTTTTGATTTTTTATGATCAGAACCATTACAATGATCATGGTTCCATATTCTATAAAAAAATGTTTAAATAATTATAATATTTTTTTCCAGATATATATTAATTAAAATTCATGAAATATGTTTTTGATAATTAGTGTATGTTACGATCATAAATATGATAGGTTGAACATATGCATAAGAAAGGTTTCTTTTTTTCAATGAAAATTAAGGAAATGAGGTAACTCGGGTATTATATTTAATGATTGATAATAGTGTCATAAATACCATATGGGTTTATTAAATAAACTTATATATAACATCCATGTGGTTTTCTGGTTAATAGAGTGTCACATCACTTATTGAGGGATGATGTCCATACATACATGAACAATGTTATAATATTTTAGTGATTGAAAGGGTAAGAAAGAAAATGATATATTATATTTTAAAATTAACAAACATGTCTTGAATTAAATTTTCATTTCATGTATATCATGCATATTTTTTTACATTATCCTTATTATATTCCATGCAATTCGTTATTGAAAACTAATGAAATCTCCTCGCGAGGTAGTATTCTACCAAGCACATGAACGATGTTATCATATCCTTTATATAAATGATTGATAAAATTAATATATGATATAAAAAAACCGAGGAATGAATATTTTATAAATTTCATATAAATAATTTATATGCATCTTGTTACCTAACTGTGAGAGTTTTTGAAGAACAAACATATAAAATCGGTTCGTGAGGTGGGAGTGCACCATACAAAAGAACAATAATTTCCATATGCATTTGATGGAAGAGTACATTTTTTATATAATAACTATAACATAAAAAAATTTATTTAATGGAATTTATTGAGGTTCTTATATCATCATGGTTATAAAGAATTTAAAGAGGTGGAGTATGAAATAAAATAAAAACACTCATTGAGAAACATTAATTACTCTTTAAGTAACAATATTAATATGGAACTAAAACAATTCATAGGATGGATTTATGACAAAAATTATGTTTATATTATGAGAGAAGTGAATTTTTGAATTTATATTAGAAGGTATTGAATGAACCAGAAATGTTTTAATTTGTTAATAAAATAAGAGAGAAGGGGACTTTTATAAATGAGATGAGTGTAACCCTTGAATTTTTTATAAATAAAAATGTTTAACCACATTTTTCACAAAAAAAAAATTCCAAAAAATACAATTATAAATAAATTGATGTTACATGTTCTAAATATATCCATATAATATTTTAACAACATGGTAAACCCATTTTTACCTTATCCACAAATATTAATTTATATTGTTTTCAATATTAATTCATGTAAAAAATTATATAAACCATATTATAAAATATAAATTATGATCATTACACATATTGAATATAATTTTTGAAAATAAATATATAGAGTTGGAACAATTCAACATAAAAATTATTATCTGAGATGTTATGAGAATTCATTTATTCAAAGGAAACATATTCAAAAGTTTAAACCATTCTTGTATCATATTTCACAATGGAATTGATTCAGATAAAATAATATAAAATAATTTCTATTTTATTTAAATAAATTTACTTTAAATTATATTTAATATATAATATAACTTTATTAATAATTTTAATGAAAAAGTGGTTTGAAATAAAAATATAGTGTCATTAAATATTCATAAAAAATTAATATTTTTATTGAATTATCCAAATTTAAACATAAGATAATTTTGAAAAGAAGATTTAGAAAATGAATATAATTTTATGAAATTATTTTTTCAATATTTTAAAACATAATATCAATATTTATAAAATATATAAATAAATTTTGTGATAATATATTATTTTTAGAAAATATTAAGACATTATAAAAAATTTTACTACTATTTTTATATATATATCCCTCATATAAATCTATTAAAAATAATATTTTTTAAAAATATTATTATTATTCATAAATATATTTTTAATGGATTTATTATAATGGTGGTGTTTGAATAATATTTTTAATATATCATAGATTTTTTAAAACATTGAGCCATGTGTGAAGAATGGTAACTTAGAGTTGGGGGTAACGTAATATTTTCTAAGTGTTATGGGTAACAAAATATATTCAAGAGATTATAAAAAATAAAGGTTTTATACTCAGGTCATGAATATATAGATTCTCAATAAGATTAAAAGGTATACATAAGAAGAAAGTTTCTCTATATTTTTTAATGATTGGGGGCTTTTAACATTTCACTGTAAATTATTCGATGTTGAATTGTTAGGAAATGGGTGAATATTTGATTGAGAATCTATGGAGTTAATTAATAAAAAAATGAATCAAGATTTAATATATCAATGTTTTTTCATTAATGGAAAATGAAAGAGATTATATATATTAAAAAATATAAATTTCTTATCTATGACAGAAGATAACAAAGAAGTTTAGAATTTTAATGAAATTAATGAAAACCTAATAACTTAAAAACATAATGATGAAAAACATGTTGATAATTAATGTTGTTTCCCTATCATTGGGGAATAAATAAAAGTGTAATTTATGAGTTTGGGGGAACATAAGGAATGTATTTTTAGGATCTCATGATTTGTTAATGCGAGAAAATTTTTTAATAGAGGTAGTAAAATCTCTGGAAAAGAAACATTTTTTCATGCTGAACAAAAATCAATGGTATTAACATTTATTTATAAATATAAATTTTTCTTAAGAGATGAATATAAATATTGATATAAAATTAATGTTAAAAAATGAAAAATGATCCTGAAACTATCAAACAAAAGAATATTATTTATTGAGATATGATTGGTGATATAAAAATTAATTATTCATAATTATATTCATGATGTCAGATAAAGAACGATTATTAATGAATTTAATTTTATTAAATTTTTTATGTAATGATCATAAAGATGTTTTAAAAAATCACTTAAAGTAAAAATTACTATGTATTTTATAATTTTATTTGAAAATACTAATGTGAAGACATAGATAAATAAAACAATGTCAATGAAAAAAATTGATTCCATTTTTCAGTAAATTTTTAGTAGAGAAATAAGAATTATTAAACATCAAAAAATGTTGTATCCCAAAGGGAAAGAGATAATCAGTCATTATATATGATGATTTATTGAGACTACTATAACTATATTTCCCAATGATAATATAAAAATTGATGACCAAAAAAAGTAATATAATTAGATTTCATCATTTACCACCAATCTATTTTCAATGGTTATTATTCTTTTTATAGTATTTTTTCACTATGTTTGATTTGGGATAATGGAAGGAGATTTTCGGTTTAATTACCTAAATTATTGAAATCTAATAAGTCATGGGAAATAAAATTCGATGAGGATTAATAAAACTCAACCAATATGAATTGGTACTTATTTTTAAAAAACTTTATTTAAATATGATCACAAATAACCTAAATTGAATGATTTTTAGGGAATATGTGACCTGTTGGGTCAACGTAATAAATATTGTCTCAGCATTCTACCATCAAATTTGAGTACGAATTCTATTATTAAAAATTAATAGATGAACATGAATAAATTTAAAATAAAAGATTTTGAAATGGAAGATGAAGTTATATCATCAAATGTGTAATGTTAATAGATTCATCATAGTTGATGATATTCATGTACTAAAATATACATAATTCACTTATATTATTTATAAAAGTGTCGGGAAGGAACATAAAACTTTTTAAATGGTGGTATGCCTCAAAATTAAGGATTTGGATTAAGAGCCATTATAAATTATAAATTGAATATTCAGAACAGATTTTATATTGATTGGATAACACATAATTAGTTATGTGTTTCCTAGATATGTGATGAATGCAATGAAGTGGATTTCAACAAAAACATATTTTGTTTATAAATTCTTAGGATGGATGATTAAAAATAAGAGGATGGTAAACAAAGGTGAATTTATATTGAGAGGGGGATTCAAAATATTTAATTTTATTATTTTTAAAAGAAGAAAATCATTTTTTGAATCAAAATAATGGTTAAATCATCTCAAATAAAATCTGAAAAGTTTCTTATGGAGAAATTATTAATGAATTAATTTTTTTTAAAATATATATAACCATCATGTTCCACACATTTGGAAAGGGAAATGCAATTGTTAATTTTTTCTACAAAAAAAAAAGAATAGATTCAATGAACTAATTAATTGAAAGTGATTTATTTACATAAATTTATAAAAATAAGTTTTGAATAAAAATTTTATGAAAGCAAATTTTTTCCTTTATTAATAAACTAATGAAAATCACATTTATTTTGTTTATGTATCATGACTTTGATTCCAAGAAATTGTATAATTTTTTTGTAGTAATAGTTTAAAAGGATTATGTTGTTTCCTTGAATAGAATCAAGGTAGAAAATTTTTCAATGTTTATTAATAAAGTATTTAATGCATATCATGAGAATAATGGTATTGTTAAATTAATCAAAGAGATATTTAGTCAATAATAAAAAAATTTGAATGGGGGAATATTTTATTGGTGGATATTTCTTAGACTATATTGATAGAAAACATAAATTTTTTTATTTCTAGTGAATGAATATATGTGCAGTAGATAATGAAAAAATTGTTTTTGTTGTAGAATCAAATATGATGTTCCACCATAAGATATATATTTTACAAATTATTCCATTTTACAATATTATAGATAGTATTGTACCCATTTTATAATCAATGTTAATGGTGATAATATTTTTAAGTTTGAGGAGAGTGGAGATGATGGAATCCTTCTTGGTAATACGCCAAATTAATGGGGATACAGATTTTACAATATGGAGTAAAGAATGAAAATTGAGACTTTAAATGTAACTGGATCACTAAAAGATATATATTTAACAGAAATATTCAAATTAAAAAATAATTATGGGATAAAGCGGATGAATCAACATAATCTAGTAATGAAGGGAAATATATCTCCTATGAATCAATGATGAGTTAGAAGGTGGTGGTCTAAGATATAATTTAGGATAATGATATCATGTTTTGACTATAAGAACATTGAGGATACCAATTAATAACTCGCTACATTTAGATGTTGATGAAATATATATTAATGAGAAATTTCTTGATTAAAAGTTGATTCATTCTATGAATAAAAAATTAGATTCGATTAAGAATAATGAAAACTTGGAGTTGGTACCAATGCGTGGAAATAATAATTTTATTGAATCAATTGAGGTGTTTTAAAGCTTTATAAATTAATAGTTTTATTTTTTTAGAAAATAAGGCATAAAATATATGGAAAGGTTACTCTCAACTAAAAGGAATTAAATTGGATGAGAGCCTCACATAGATTTCAAAAAGAAATACCATTATATTTTTTAAAATTGTATTTAAATTGAAATACACATTATTAAATGGATTTTAGGAATTCTTTCCACAATAATGAATTAGAATATATACTATATATTGTAAAACCATGTGTTTTATTTCTTCGTAGAGAATTAATTTAACCTTTTTTGTTCATAAGGGTTCTATATATATATATTAATTTCATCCTCAATAAAATCATATTATATGAAAAAATTATTTGATTCCATTTATATTATAGAAAGCATTATTAGAAAATAAATTATTCAATAATGATGACAACAACATATCAAATTTTGATATTACCTGTGTTGGTTGTAAACTTTTTTAAATAAATGATAGAGTCTATGGAGAGTTTTACCAAGAAATAATGAAGTTATATGAAATATATATGATTGAAGATATTAGATATATTTGAGGATTACAGATTTATATTGAGGAATATGACATGTCTTTTTCTCAAGAAAAGTATACTCGATTGATTTTAAAAAAAACTTTACCCTCAGGATTCAGAATTTTTTTACATGGATATTAGAGTGGAAATAGAGATTGATAAGGATTGTAATGGGAATGAAGTTGACCAAATGGAATTCTATATATTATCAGATGTTTACTATACCTAATAACAAACGTGGAAATTATAAAATCTCACAACAAGTATCTCATTTAAGGAATATAAAAAGGATTATGAAGTACATAAAAGTAATGGTATATTATGGATTTGGATATGTTAATATTAGAAATAAAAATATTTTTTCAATTTTATATACATACTAGGTTTGAAATATATATTATTGATGGTCTATATCTATTGGGGTATTCATATGGTTGAAACATTTCTATGTCAGAAAAAATATCAAAAATTTAATGACATTTTCCACAGAAGTTGAATAATATATTTATAAAAAATATATAATGAAAATGATATTTATAAGGACTCAATTAGTTGATCTCAATGTGAATGTAAAACTTCCACTACTTCTGGGATATGATAATTAATGTTAAATATTTTTTTAGATTTAATTTTCAACATGAATGTTCATTGAACCCTGATAAAAAAATCAATTTTTGAAGGTGTTTGTTGACAAAAATTGGATGATGATACAAATTTTCTCATAAATTAGAAAACAACTAATGTATTTACTAAACCATTATAAAATAACACATTTCAATGTTTTCATTTATGATTGGAGTATAAATTGACTTCTTTCAAGGATAATTTTTGGTTATTTCAAATTATATCACACTATTACTCTCTATTATTCCACTCAAATGGGAATAAAAAAATTAAAAGAATATTTTAGATTATTCATTTATGTATATAAATCATTTGTTTATGAATGAAATGTGAATTATTTTATTAAAAATAAATTAATTTTTTATCTTTATTGGGAAATGATATCTCATTTAGAGGGATAATGTATTTAGAGAAAGTTATCAAAAAGAGAAATGTGTGAGATATGAATGTTGGAATGAGAGTCATAGTTTCCTTTTTAAAATTTTTTCTATGAGATTGTTTTTTGGAGTTTGTTGTGTATTATTTTACATGATACATTTTTTAAGATAAAGAAGTATTGTTGCATAGTTGATCTTAACATGTATCAATGGTGAGGAAATTTTTTTATTAAGAGGTATGAAGAGAATTAGGAGATGTAAAGTAAATATTTGTAAATAAAAATATGTTATTATATATTTTATAAATATCATTTTTTGTTATATATTTCTGTTATAATTAACCTCATCAATAAGGATATATAAAAATTATTTAATGATAATTCATTGGTAAATATATGTTAATATGAAAATGATTTATGTTATTTGGGTACTAATAAGATCAAAATGGCCTCATTATGGGTTCCCAAATATGTTTTGGGGGATTTTAATTTCATTGGAGATTATTATGAAACATTATGAATTTAGGAGATTTTTATTTGAAGAATATTTCAATAGAAAATGATATCTTTATATTCAATAATACATGAAGTGTAAGAAAAATTACAGATGCTTATGTTCTTATTATTTTATCAATACATAAAACATATTAAAAATTACATAAAATAAATTATATTATTTTAGGTGAATGATATTTAGTTTTTTGAATCTCTTTCAAATTTATTTATATAAATTTATAGAGGAATTTATATAAAATAATTTATATTTGTAGTATTCTGAATTTTTTTTTAGGGTCTATATTGACCGGAAATGTTCTTACATCAATATATATTCATAATATTCATTTTTACACTATAATAATATGTTGTAAAAAGGATACCTACATCACATGTGTCATCCATGGAATCACAAGAGTCTCCAAATGTAGATAGTATTAAGAATATGACAATAAAATAATTAAAATGAGTATTTTGTTACATATAAATGAAAATATCGTACATTGGAAGAGTCATTATATATTTATAAAGTGTAATATATGACTTTATAAAGGAAACATGATACATCTTATAGATATGAAACAAATTCATCAGAGTGATTAATAAATCCATAAGAATTATCTTGACTACCGATGAGTAAATATAGACCTTACGAGATAAGAATGTAACATTATTAACATAACCCTCACTTTTATGGGTAAATAGTATACTAATATATTACAATGGTAGAATTTATATGCAAATGTTTTGGACATTAGAAGATTTATTATAGAATACTTTGTGTAATATTTAATTTTTAAAAATACTGTTGACGTGAAATAATTTTTTAATTCCTCGATTCACTAGGTACTTTTTTATATTTGTCTATTTCCTATGAAATAATCATTTGACCCAATAGTTAGAGAAAAATGAGGGTTCTCTAAAAGTTTAATAATCTATGATAATCTAAAATAATTACCCTATATAAAATAATATTATAGGATGTTGAATTTGGATTTCATGAAATAATCCACATGAATGGAATTTTTTATCCATGTTGTGATAACGAAAGATGGTTCCCACAGTGGAATAGTTTAGTTATTCCTTGAAAGAGTAGGAAAAATAAGGAATGAATTTCACAGTCAGAATAAAACATATTTAATTATGTTGTGATGAAATGGAATTGATTGGAATAATGGATGAAAATGTGGGACTAATATAAAATAATTATTTATATTTTATAATATGTAATCTCAGGGAATTTGAATTATAAATTCACATTAAGACATGTTCTTTATCTTGTATGATTGAGAAAAATAAAAATGGGATTCATGAATACTTGATAACGAAATGAATGAAAAATGAGAAAAATTTATGTAAGAGATTATTGAAGTTATAAAATTAATTTAGTAATATAATTTATGTAAATATACAATTATAATGAATGGATATAAAATATTATAGTGAAAAATTTATGGAATTCATTTTCTGTTTAAAACTATCCTTTCTTTAGAAAGTCATTTCTTTTGTTAGATGTCTCTTTAAGAACACACAATACTAATAGAAATATGAATATCATAATTTGAGCATTAACCCATTTCATTTGTTATGAAAATGATGATATTAGTTGAATGTATGGTCATAAGGGAATGTAAATTATTAGAATAAATCTCATATCTGTTTTTCGAGGTAAATCATTAAAAACAATTCAGGCTTATCTTTTAAGTGTTTATGAGTCTATCTTAACATCATATTAAATTTTCCCTTAATCAATGAAGGTTGTTTCATAAAAGTAATTTAAAAAAATTAAAATTTAATTTACATCCTCCCAAATTAGCTTTCATTTATAACATGGGTCTTTTCAACGTCAATTATAGTCTGATAAGTATTTCATATTTATTCGTTATAAATATATTTTATCTATTGAGATGATTTCATGATTCATTAGTCTCTTGTGTCTGTTACAATGTGTTATAAACTAGAGAATTATACATTCTCTATTTTTTACTTCTATAAGAAAAAAATATTTGAAACTATTGTAATTGCAAATACTTGACTGTATTCTTTTATAGGGAGATGTGCGGAAAATATATTTTACCTTCAAAAAATAAAAAGCTTCTTCCATCCATGTGTGGATTGACCAGGAAAAAATATATAAATTTTTTCTAAACTCACATTGAATATTGGTTTAGTGAACTGTAGGGTTCTTTAATGCCTAAATAACAACAATTTTTTTACTCTTTTATCCTTACTTTTTTTCATTACATTTCATAACTCATTACCGAAAATGAAAAAAAATAACTAAAGATAGATGTTCTTATTTGGTGTGAAATTAAATAAATCAACACACCCTTATTGAGTAATAATTATATTATATTGAGACAACTTGATTCATCATAGAGAACAAGAATATCTACATAGAACCAATAAAAAATAGGGATTTCCTTTTCCCTCTAATTTTTGTATGAATATATATGGTACACTATAAACTATTGATAATTAGTTTTTAGATAAGAATAAATGAATCTCTCAAGATATTTATTTAGTACCACCCTTAATGATTCTAAAAGAAATCATATTTTTCATTTATATAGTCTTAGTAATTGTCACCTGATGAATAAATTGGCATATTTAATAGATATTATTCATCTATTTATCCCGAACAAATTTATAAAAAGCTATTTTTTTGTACATCTATGAAGAATGAATCAAAATCAACCCCAGAATGAAAACTTTTATGGTCAGTAGTTCTCATGTTGCTAAATCAATCACTATATTTCAAGGAATAAAATATAAAAATGCTCAAGATGTATGATAAGTCATGTTATGAGTGAAAACACCCACCTATGTATGTAATTTAGTAACACATTCCTCTCATGAATAAAATTTAGGATATTAATATGATGATATAAATAATGTTTTTAAAATTTGAAAAAATTAATATCATTTTCCATATACAAATATACCAAAATAATGCATTATTTCGGTGGCCAATACAAACATATCTTATCAATGTTCTTACATTTAGGATTTAGCAATGTATTATGCAACAATATTTTCAAAACGACTATTCCTAAAAGTAACACATATGATTTAAGGAAATTTTAATTATGTTAATATTCGTAAATGTTAATAAAAAATAAAAAACAAAAATGATGTAAAATTTATGATTATAGTCAAAAATAGTATATCCATAATCATATACCCATACATTAATTCCACCAACCCAGAGTAACCATTTTAAACCCCCCAAATCAAATCCTAGTCTTGAGGAAATGAAGAATTCAATGGTTTCAAATAATATTCCCAATACAACTATACAAAAACAATTCTATGACTATAAAAATCATGTTAGACAATTTTATATTTGTATTTGAATTATCATGTTTCACAATTCATGTAATAACATATTAAAATGGTATGTAAAAATAATTTTTAGTAAATGTTTTAAACAATATCATTGAATGTTAATTTTTTGTCACTTATAGTGGATTTAGGAAACCTTCAGTAAATAAATAATTAATTGAAAAATACAATTTTTTATGTTTTTTTTTGGAAATTTATTTATAAATTTATAAAATTTACATTTCATACATAAAAAATATTGAAGTGACGTAATTTTTTTTCAATTAATTAATTTCAAAAAAATTGCAACATTAAAAAGTAAGGTATATATATTACATGTCCCTAAGAGGGATATTTGGTGAAAATAGTTCAAGGATTTTATCATTATAAAAAATAAGGATAGTAAAATGTAAATAATTTACTCGATTTTGATAAATTAATATAGTACCCATGAAAATTATAGTTACAGAATACGACTCCCTTTACGGATACACTGATCTTATTAATTTGTCCATTTTCTTTTCCGTTGGAGATCATAACATTACATGGATATGATCCTTTTTAAATTTCATAAATCCTTATAGTTCATTTACCATCCTATTTTTCCAATAAATATCAATCCCCATAAGAATTTTGATGCTTTATAGGTTCTTTGTCTTGAACCTTGATAATTCACATAATTTTCTAGACATTCATTAGTTAGATAATCATTGAACATTATCATCCCCATAAATAATACACTTCTTTTCTCTAAAAGGTGAGGGGCCATGAACAAAATATTTTCATGTCCATGTCATCTCTGTATAAGATATCCATGACCATGTCATTTCCTTAAAATATTTTCTAATCCATATCTTCTCTACAAAATACAATCATTATACCTTTCTAAAAGTAAAATACATGATTTCTAAGGATCATTTTCATTAATAAAATATTAATGTTAATTATAAATTAAATTTTTAATTTTTAATCATAAAAGTTTTCATAAATTATTTTTTATAATTTTGATTGATTATATATTTTTAATATATAATGTGTAACACCAAAATATTTTAAATGAATAAGACAATGTGTGAAATAATGAGACACAACACTAAACCTAAACAAACCATAGAATATAATTATTTAAATATAACAACATAGTAATATAATCATCTTGTATAAATATGAAAATTCAAATTAAGAAATATATAAAGTGTTTTTATTCAATAAAAATGTTTTTAATAATTTTATGGAAATAAGTATAAATGTTTTTAAAATATAAATAATAACTCAAAAATATTTTCCAATCAGACATGATTTCAATTTATCTTTTTAAGGAATATTATATTTTTTTATTTCACATCTTCAAAATTTTTTTTTTTAAATATGTAACGCCCCAACCCCAGTTACCCAGAGTTGGTGAATTAATACATTACATTGGAATGATAAAAGTAAATCATGTCCCAAAAGACTGATCAGCTTAGTAGCCATAGAAATACTAGATACATTCATAAGTTCAATATTACTACTTGAAAAGAAAAAAAACACTAAATTATTCCATTAGAAACATCCATGCTTCCTATATTATGCCTAAAATTCACTCATAACTAACTTTTTCACATATTGGGAAAAATTAAACATAGAAAGTGGTGAGCTCAGATGATCAGTAATGATAACAATATATGAGAAGATTTCATAAATAGGCATAAAAATTTATGGTAATGTATACCTAAACCAAAGCCTTTTAAAATGAACTTCAGCATAATATGGAAAAAATTTGAAATAATACCATTTACATATTCACATGTATATTCTACTTGTCGAATAATCATATGAAATATCAAAAACCACTTTCGTAATTATGTAATTCATAATTCCAGACTATCATAACCACATAGTCAAGGCCTTGTGTCAAGACTATAAATAATATTTTTTCAAGGCCTTGTGCCAAGATACTAGTTTTTCTCATGATACCTACCGATGCATCGAGGAGCTATAGTGGGTTCCACCCATCACTTACTATGTCCAATGCATTCCTCATATGAAAATTTTTAAACTTAACATAAACATTCATATTAAAACTAGCATATGAAATGTCAATACTTTATCCACAAACCATGAATGGCGTAAAAATACCATATCCACAGTAAAAAATAACTAATTCGACACAATATAGAATATTGTATTGTATTAGATTAACCTCAATTGAGAATAATGAAGTATATTGACATAGATAAAAATAATCATCAAAACTATTAGAGAGAAATACCCCCCTTTATCTTGAAATCATTTAAAATAAACAGTAATGGTCAGGAAGCGATTTAAAATTTGATTTTTGAATCAGAGTGTCCCATTCGACTTTGAAACTATTAAAAGTAATTATAATTTTAAAACTTTAATGTCCATATAAATAAATCTTTAAAACCATTTTTAAAACATGGACATTAATAAGAAATATTTAGAATAATAAATATTTAAAACATTTAAAATGATATTTTAGTTAGAGTTCCAAACCAAAAGAGAGACACATTAATACAAATAATTGATTTAATCAAAACTTTGTAATATCATGATAATAAAGGGATTCATGATGTACTATGTCAATGTACAATATATACACTATATAAATGTGATTTGGTGTATAATAACAAAAAAGTCTCAATGGAATGTAAATTGAGATGAAATTTCTTATAAAGAATATATCCTTAGGTTAATGATAAATCAATGACATAATTATGTGTGAAAAATATAAATACACCCAATATGATTGTAAATTCAGGGTAAATAAATCATAGGACATTCACACATATTCTTGTAAAAAAACACCAATGAATTGGATATTTACTCAACATATGGAGATTGAGTTAAAATTACTCTTATCAGGTTCATATCGCTGACTTGAGAATTTATCAATGGAGTGATTATGTGTATAAAAAGTATATCCACAGAAAGAGGAGTGGAAATTATGACATAAAAAAATGAATACTGATTCCACACATAATTTTGGAGTAAATTAATCAATGAAGTATGTGTAAGGCCGAATAAGTTGATATTAAAATTTCAAATTACCCTATCTATTTGGTAACATACGAAACATACACTGTAACGCCTCGACCCTAGTTACCCAGAGTTAGTGCATTACTTCGTAACATTGGAATGATCACCAGAAAGATCAAATCTCGAAAGAACGATTGGTTTAGTAGCCTTGGAAACACTAGATATATTCATAAAGTTTTACATTACATCATAAGGTGAAAAACTACTACAACAACATATTGTCTCCATAGTCCACACTATTATCCCCTCATAATATCCCTGCAGGTCATTTATAATTTACTTCTTCACATTCTAGGAAAAATAAAACATAGAAAAGGGGTGAGCTCAAATGCCCAGTAAGGATAACAATATAGCGGAAACTTTCACAAATAAGAATAAACATTTAAGGGAATGTATAACTAAAACAAAAGCCTTTTAAACTTGAACTTCAACATAGTATGGAGAAAATATAAGGAAATAATGCCATTTACTTATTCACATGGATATTCTACTAATCGAATAATCACTTGCAATATCAATAACCACTTTCATAATGATGTAATGCATAGTGCTAGACTATCATAACCACATAGCCATGGCCTCGTGCCAAGACTACAAATAATATTTTGCCATGGCCTTGTGCCAAGACACTAATTTGTCTCATGAGACCTACCAATGAATCGAGGAGCTATAGAGGGCTCAACCCATCACATATTAAGTCCAATGCATTCCCATATGAAAAGGTTTAAACATTAACATAAACATTCGTATTAAAACTAGCATACGAAATGTCAATACTTTCAGCATAAACCATGAATGGTATAAAAATAGCACATCCACAGTCAAACATATCACAAAACCTTCAATACAATACAAAAGTTTTGTATCATAATAAATCAACTTCAAATAAGCTTAAAATCCATCAAAGGATGTTGACATAGATGAAATCAAAACTATTTGAGAGAAATATCTCTTTTCTGGAAATCATTGAAGAGTCACACATTTATAAAGGAAGAAATTTAAAGGATATTTTTGAATCAAAGTGTCCCATACCAATTTCAAACATTTGAAAAGAAATATCATTTCAATACCGTCATTTCCATATAAATAAATCCTTAAAATTATTTTGAAAACATGGAAATTAATTAAAAATATTTAGAAAGATAAATCATTAAAACATTTAAAATTATGATCTTGATAAAGAGTACCTTTCACAAATTATTAAAATATTCATTTTGAAATCATTTAAAAGTCACATAATTATAAATAAAACATTTAATTTGAAAATATTCTTAAAATATTGTAAGGGAAACTTTGACGATTATATAATGGCGGAAAATAGCCGCACCCGCCGTATAAGTTAAAAAAACATTCTTACCTTAATTATGTCGAAAAGGTTAAAAAAGACCTTGTTTTGAAAACGATGGAAAGATTCCTTTATAAACCGCTTATAAAAGTCAACAAGGGTATAAAGGACTTTAACCCATATTCCAGTAAATAGTAAAAATGTTTTGAAATAAATTTTTAAGAAACATGGATGTGGATGATAAAGAAGTCCAAGTAGATTATTACATAAAAACAACCTCGGATAATGAAGAGATTGCGAAGTAAACCCTTTCCTTGTAATTTTCCTTGGTTGAGGGTAGTTTAACCACCTGTATAATGGTGAAATAATTTTTATTAAATTATACAAGAATCATATATATTAATATGATATCATATATGATCTTTTAACATTTCTTTGTTAATAATATCTTAGTATTATCGTCGTTTCGGGTGTTAACATACTAGTTTCCTTTTATATGTTTTGTTATGTAAGCAATGTTTTTAATGGTTAGGTTGTATATTTTTCATATCCAGAATGATATCGATTCCTTAAACATTATTTTTAAATCATGAAATGATAATTATACATGAATGGATATGATGGAGAATGAATCTCATCACGTTCATGGAGACGGTAGTCTGTACGTATGCATGAGTCAAAATATAATTCTTTTGATATTAAAATAATATATAACTGGATGGTATATCATATATACAGAAGAATTATCATGTTATATTTATTATTTAAATGATTTCCAAATCATTATTATACCCATTCAAATAATAATATATTGAATAACAATTACACCACGACGTGGAGACGCTAAGCCGTACGTACACACGTATGGTGACATGTTATTCAAAGGGTGGATAGAATACTGAATATGGTTGTACCATAATTATAATAACATTATAGTATATATAATATACTGGATTTATTATTTTTTAATGGTAACAAGAAATAATGAAGAAGTGGAAGAAGAAAAGAACATGAAAAAGGGTGGTGAAACCATTACCTCTTCTTCGCGTTCTTCCTTTTAATTTGATCAAAAGGGCTCCGTAGGTTGGCTTTCTGATCAAACTAAGACCTCTGGGTTGTAGTGAGAGAAGTTGGGAGAGTAATTTGGTATTGTTTGGCAGAACCAAAAGGCTTTTATGGTGTGAGGTAATGAGAAAGGGGAGTGCCCTTTTATAAGAGGGGTGAGGGGCACCTTTGGAAAAGCTAGAAATATTAATTTATAATAAATTCATATTCGGTTTCTAATAGATCTAAAGTTGATTATTCAAAGGTTAAGGTGGGTATAGGTCGAAAACAATTCAACCAATATAATTTAGACATGTTTGGGTTTCTATATTAACCTTATCATTTAGTTTTCACTCTTAGTTAATTAGTTTGACATTTACCATGTCACTTTATATGTTTATATTATATAGTTAATAAAATTACTATATACATCCAAGAAACCCCCAAGTGGTCCATTAATGATAACTATATCATTATATAAGTCTCTTGGACGAACCTTAGATTTTTAGGAATTTAATATTAATTAATAATATACTATTTGTTTTAAACACTCTTTTTTGTCAATTTTGACAGTATTCAATAGTTGATTTTTGTGAAACTTATAACAGAATGATTACTTCGTAAAAAGTCAATTAAATCAATCCTAATATGTCATATTATCCTAGAAAATGTGTTTAATTCATTAAAAGAATCAAATTATATATATTTGGATATTTATAATATCAATTATTTTAATTTTTCACTATTATGGTAATTACTGCATCATCATTGTGTCATAAATAAATTGACTTATTTAATGTCTAAAAATTATAAATAAAATATAATTATGTAAGAAATATTATTAGAGATCTAATGAATATTTACAATTGAATTTTTCTTATTTATAACCCTATATTAAAAATTTTTTAGTAAATAAACTTTGATTTTTACACTTTTAACACTTCTTTGAATTAAATAATAATAAATGTCCTAATCTAATCCAATTGGACCTAAATGATAATATTTTATTCCTAAGGTTGTTTTTGGTCGAGATACACTTTTACAATAGAATTAGGACATGTGTTAGGGTAATATTAATATCATTTCTACCCTTAATTACCCTATTTACTTTTAACCGTGGTAAATAAAAGTAAAAAAGTTACTATTCACCAAAAATTATTTTTATCTCATTGAACCACATTTTACTTCTTGATATTAACCATGTCTCTCGGATTTTCAAAATATCTTTTACAGAAGTGGTAAAATTAAGTTTTATGAAAAATTCAGTTTTTTTAACTACCACTTAGTAGTTTAACTATTCATTAAAAATTGAAGTTTTTCAGAACAATGCCAAAATTTCACCCTAAGCTATAATTGATATTACGAATTCAAAAATGATGTCTATTTTACCAAATTCAAAACATATAAGTTGCATTAATTTATTTTATAATTAATTCTCGCTGTCACAACCAATATCGTGTTTTTAAGAAACAATATATATCAAAAGATTGACAATTGTTTAGTTCCAATTTCAAAGTGAAATTAATTCTAATGAACACCATTGGATAAAATGGTAAAACTATATTCTAATTATACTTTAAACCCACTCAAATTCATAATTTATCACAATTAATTATTTTGATTAAAAAATTTCTTTTTAATTAAAATTTTGTAATTTTCACTATTCATCAAAATATTAAAGTTATCCGAAAAGTACCAAAATTTCACCCTAGGATAATTTTGATATTCCGAATCCAAAAATGAAGTCCATTTTGAGAGATAGAATTTATAAAATTTCAAAAAGTAGGTATTACTATTCATAACGGCTAGTTTGGTAAGTTATGGTGCGCTTTAACTCGGTGTTGCGTGTAGTGCAAGTTATTGAATTATTTTGAAGAAATAACACACTATGAAATCTTTGGGTGTTACATCTTCCCCACCTTCAATAAATTGTGTCCTCACAATTTGAAATTGTTCATCGAAAATAAAAGGTTGAAAATAAAAAATATCTTTGTGGGAAAACCCACATCGGAAATTGGGTTACTAAAATTTAGTCTTAATATGAGGAAAAGAGAAATGAAAGGGTCACCACCAAATAATGATCTCGATTAGGAGAAAAATGATGGAAATTAGAGACATATAATTGGAGGAAAAAGTAAATATTTATAGGTAGTTATTGAGGTCATGAATCACAACCATGTTTTGAAATTAAGGTCCTTAAATTCATCAATCTATGATGATTTGAAATACCATCAGTTCAACAAAATAGAGGGTATTAGGATAACACATTTTTGGTGTTAGGATTCCTTAAATAAATTATGAGAATTAATTTCTTCATAGAATGATAGAAGAAGAAAAAATATATTATTGACAAGTAGAGTTCCATCCTTTAACTAATTTCTACCACTGACTCATCTTTCACTCAAAAATATAATAGATCTTAAAAATAATATTCTATTTATCCTATTCGTATAGGGTTAAAAAAATTGAATTTATAATTCATCTAGCAGAACGATTAAAAAAATGACATTTTTTCAATCCAGGACATCACGTGGGTTAGTGGTAGGTGATACACCCTTGTCGACCTTCGGTTGTGGGTTCAAGTCTCGCGGCCTTGCCGGACGCGACGAGTTGTCGCCCGACCTCTGGGTTGTCCTTTTATGGAAATCCAAAATAATCCAAACTATAACTATCCAAAATACTTCAGTCCAACATTTATAAGGAAGGTAAACACAATAAAGATCCTTTTTTCCACGTAATAACATGTGAACACCTTCATCTTGTATTCTTTTAAAACACTGCAACATCCTGAATTGCCGTAAAAACTTATTGATTACATTCATAATCCCTTATTCCTTAAAAAATAATAGATATACTCCTTCAATATAAAAATGTTTAAAACCCCAAAAATGATGGAATATACAAATCATTAATCAGTTTCACGGTAGTCAAGAATATCCAATATAATTTATCCAAATCAATCATGTATTATTCCAAAATCACTACCTTGGTATCAGAACTATATTATGGTTTATCATTCTCTGAACCATATATTTTCCAAAATTTATCATGCTATTGAGTCACTTTTCATTATTCCACACAATCTCAAGTCCTTAATGAAATAGTACTACAGTACAATCCTTATATACTCCATAATTATTATAAGAAGTACATTGTTTGATACAACACTCAATTGACATAATCAACATAAGAACTCTATTCGTTCCTCTTCATCTGTGGTAGTATCATAACTTGATTATTATCCAATAGAATCATTTTCAGCATAGTCTGATGACTAGGACATAGGTTTGCGTAGTGTCCAAACTCCTTGAAAATGAAGCATTGTACATTTGAAACCATTTTCTTACCCTTGCATTCAGGTACTTTGTGCCCTTTTCCTCCACACTTATAACAAACTCCCAATACTTTCAGGCAAGTTCCAGGGTGTTTCTTCCCACAGTTATCACATATGGGAAAATTCTTCTTTTCCCTCTTCCCTTTATCCATCTTTCCCTCATCCATCCTTTTCTTCTCTTACTTCCCTTAAAAGCCATAGGACTCAGTAAACTCTTTACTTATCTTATCAACACATGATATTATTTCTTCATATGATGATAATACATGGGAGAATATTTCTATTATAAATTCTGGCTTAAGAACATGAACGATATGATCCTTCTTTCTCTTTGGATCATGTGCATTGCTGGAGTTCTAATTCCTTATATTGGGCACCATTTCTAAACAATAGAATACACAAGATTAGTTTATGAATAACAATACCTAATCCCAAACTTGTAAAACACATAACATAAATTAAATAGTTTATGTATATAATCCATAATCATAAAAATGTCTCCTTTGGGGAAATATATACTCATAAACCCTTCATAATGGTTTGTAAAGAAAATGAGAATTATCCTAAGCATATCCCCCAGAAGTGACGTAACCAAGAGTGCAGTAAGGCCCGTTGTCGTGCACCAGTTCCCGTTTGAGTCCAACTCAAAGCGGTGTTTTTGGGTTTTACCCCTAGGTACATCTGTGCCAGAGCCGCCTCTACCTACTCGTATCCATACAGGGATGTATTGCTCGGAAAACTCACAAAATCTCTACAATTCCAAAATTATAGGAAGTTATTCTATACTAATCCTCAAAGTCCATCTTAAATCTATGTTCTCTAATCAGAGTTTATCTAAATCTAGCTTCCAAGTTTTCTACTAAACTTCCTCTGATACCAACTATAACGCCCCGACCCCAGTTACCTAGATTTGGTGCATTACTTCGTAACACTGGAATGATCACAAGAAAGATCAAATCTTGAAAGAATAATTGGTTTAGTATCCTTGGAAACACTAGATATATTCATAAAGTTTTACGTTACATCATAAGGTGAAAAACTACTACAACAACATATTGTCTCCATAGTCCACACTATTATCCCCTCATAATATCCCTACAGGTCATTTATAATTTACTTCTTCACATCCTGGAAAAAATAAAACATAGAAAAGGGGTGAGCTCAAACGCCCATTAAGGATAACAATATAGCGGAAACATTCATAAATAATAATAAACATTTAAGGAAATGTATAACTAAAACAAAAGCCTTTTAAACTTGAACATCAACATAGTATGGAAAAAATAAAATGAAATAATTCCATTTACTTATTCACGTGGATATTCTATTAATCGAATAATCACATGCAATATCAATAACCACCTTCATAATGATAGAATGCATAATTCCAGACTATCATAACCACATAGCCAAGGCCTCGTGCCAAGACTACAAATAAGATTTTGCCAAGGCCTTGTGCCAAGACACTAATTTGTCTCATTAGACCTACCGATGCATCAAGGATCTATAGCGGGCTCCACCCATCACATATTAAGTCCAATGCATTCCCATATAAAATGGTTTAAACATAACATAAACATTCGTATTAAAACTACCCTATGAAATGTCAATACTTTCACCATAAACCATGAATGGTATAAAAATAGCACATCCACAGTCAAACATATCACAAAACCTTCAATACAATACAAAAGATTTGTATCATAGTAAATCAACTTCAAATAAGCTTAAAATCCATCAAAGGATGTTGACATAGATGAAATCAAAACAATTTGAGAGAAATATCTCTTTTCTCGAAATCAATGAAGAGTCACAGATTTATAAAGGAAGTAATTTAAAAGAGATATTTGAATCAAAGTGTCCCATACCACTTCGAAACATTTGAAATGAAATATCATTTCAAAACCTTCATGTCTATATAAATAAATCCTTAAAATCATTTTGAAAACATGGAAATTAATTAAAAAGATTTAGAAAGATAAATCTTTAAAACATTTAAAATTATGATCTTGATAAAGAGTACCTTTCACGAATTCTTAAAATATTCATTTAGAAATCATTTAAAAGTATCATAATTATAAAATAAAACATTTAATTTGAAAATATTCTTATAATATTGTAAGGGAAACTTCGACGATTTTATAACGGCGGAAAATAGCCGCACCCACCATATAAGTTAAAAAAACATTCTTACCTTAATTATGTCGAAAAGGTTAAAAAAGACCTTGTTTAGAAAATGACAGAAATATTCCTTTATAAACCACTTATAAAAGTCAAAAAGGGTATAAATGAATTTAACCCATATTCTAGTAAATAGTAAAAATGTTTTGAAGTACATTTTTAAGAAACATGGATGTAGATGATAAAGAAGTCCCAGTAGATTATTACGTAAAAACATCCTCGGATAATGAAGAGATTGCGAAGTAAACCCTTACCTGGTACTTTTCCTTGGTTGAGAGTAGGTTAACCTCCTGTATAATGGTGAAATAATTGTTATTAAATTATACAATAATCATATATATTAATTTGATATCATATATGATCTTTTAACATTTCTTTGTTAATAATATCTTAGCATTATCGTCTTTTCAAGTGTTAACATAATCGTTTTCTTTTATATGTTTGGTTACGTAAGCCATGTTTTTAATGGTTAGGTTGTATATTTTTCATATCCAGAATGATATCAAGTCCTTAAACATTATTTTTAAATCATCAAATTATAATTATACTTGAATGGATATGATGGAGAATGAATCTCATCGCGTTCATGGAGACAGTAGTCTGTACGTACGCATGAGCAAAAATATCATTCTTTTGATATTAAAATAATATATAATTCGATGGTATATCATATATAAAGAATATTTATCATGATATATTTATTATTTACATGAATTACAAATCATTATTATAACCATTCAAATAATAATATATTGAATAACAATTACACCACGATGTGGAGACGGTAAGCTGTACATACGCACGTATGGTGACATGTTATTCAAAGGGTGGATAGAATACTGAATATGGTTGTACCATAATTACAATAACATCATAGTATATATAAGATACTGGAGTTATTATTTTATAATGGTAACAACAAACAATGAAGAAGTGGATGAAGAAAAGAACTTGAAAAAAGGTGGTGAAATCATTACCTCTTCTTCGGGTGCTTCCTTTTGATTTGATCAAAAGGGCTCCTTAGGATGGCTTTCTGATAAAACTAAGACCTCTAGGTTGTATTGAGGGAAGGTGGTAGAGTAGTTGGGTAGAGTTTGGCCAAACCAAAAGGTTTTTAAGGTGTGAAGTAATGAGAAGGGGAAGTGCCCTTTTATAAGAGGGGTGAGGGGAAACTTTGGAAAAGCTAGAAATATTAATTTATAATAAATTCATATTTTGTTTCTAATGGCTCCAAAGTTGATTATTCAAAGTTTAAGGTGGGGATAGGTCTAAAAACATTCAACCAATAGAATTTAGACAGGTTTGGGTTACTATATTAACCTTATCTTTTAGTTTTTACTCTTTGTTAATTAGTTTGACATTTACCATGTCACTTTGTATTTTTATATTATATAGTTAATACACTTACTATATACATCCAAGAGACCACCAAGTGGTCCATTAATGATACATCTATCATTATATATGTCTCTTTTCCAAACTGTAGATTTTTAGAAATTTAATATAAATTAATAATATAATATTTGTTTTAAAATCTCTGTTTTGTCAATTTTGACACTATTAAATAGTTGATTTTTGTGAAACTTATAACAGAATGATTACATTGCAAAAAGTCACTTAAATCAATCCTAATATGTCATATTATCCTATAAAATTATTTTAATTCATTAAAAGTCTCAAATTATATTTATTTGTGTATTAATAATATCAATTATTTTAATTTTTCACTATTATGGTAATTACTGCATCATCATTATGTCATAAATAAACTAACATATTTAATGTCTAAAATTTATAACTAAAATATCATTATGTAGGAAATCGTATTATCTTTCTAATTAATATTTAAAATCAAATTTACCTCATGTAAAACCCTATATTAAAAATGTTTTAGTAAATAAACATTGATTTTAACTCTTTTAACTCTTATTTGAATTAAATATTAATAAATGTCCTAATCTAATCCAAGTGGACATAAATGATAATATTTTATTCCTAAGATTGTTTTTGGTCGAGATATACTTGTCCAATAGAATTAGGACGCGTGTTAGGGTAATATTAATATCATTTTTACCCTTAATTACCCTATTTACTTTTAACCGTGGTAAATAAAAGAAAAAAGTTACTATTCACCAAAAATTATTTTCAACTCATTGAACAAAATTTTACTTCTTGATATTAACCGTGTCTCTTGGATTTTCGAAATTCCATTCACAGAAGCGGTAAAATTATGTTTTATGAAAAATTCAGTTTTTTTAACTACCACTTAGTAGTTTCACTATTCATTAAAAATTGACGTTTTTAAGAACAATGCCAAAATTTCATCCTAAGATATAATTTACATTCCGAATTAAAAAATGATGACTATTTTACAAAATTCCAAACATATAAGTTTCATTAATTAAATTTATAATTAATTCCCGCTGTCACAACAAATAGCGTGTTTTTATAAAACAATATATATCAAAAGATTGACAATTGTTTAGGTCCAATTTCAAAGTGAAATTAATTCTAATGAAGACCATTGGATAAAATGGTAAAAATATATTCTAATTATACTTTAAAACCACTAAAATTCATAATTTATCACTATTAATTATTTTGATTAAAAAAGTTGTTTTTAATTAAAATTTAGTAATTTTCACTATTCAACAAAATATTAAAGTTGTCCGAAAAGTACAAAAATATCACCCTAAGCTAATTTTGACATTCCGAATCCAAAAATGATGTCCATTTTGAGAGATAGAATTTATAAAATTTCAAGAATTAGGTATTACAATTCATAACAGCTAGTTTGGTAAGTCATGATGCACTTTAACTCGGTGTTGCGTGTAGTGCATGTTATGGAATTATTTTGATGAAATACCACACTATGAAATCTTGTGGTGTTACATACACAAGTGAAAGAAGGATCATAAAATGATGATGTAAATATTAATAAATGAATATATATTACACAATTAATATAATCCTGGACAGTACGCACACCACATGCAATAAATAAGTGGTGAACAATGGAAATATCACAGAATTACAAGTGAGATAAAAAAAACCTCTTACTTTGTATTTTTTCCTTCGTCGAGGGTAGGTTAACCTCTTGTATAGTGATGAAATAATTTTTATTTAATAATAAAATAATCATATATATTAATATGATATTATATATCATCTTATAACATTTATTTGTGAATAATATCTAAGTATTATCGTCGTTTCGGTTGTTAACAGATTCATTTTTCTTTATATTATTTGTTATGTGAGACATATTTGTTATGGATTGGATGTATCTTATTCATATCCAGAATGATATCACGTCTCAAAACATTATTTTTAATTATCTAATTAAATTTATTCTTGAATGGATATGATGCGGAATGAATCTCATCGTGTTCGTGGAGACGATAATCAGTACGTACACATGAAAAATGATATCATTATTTTGATATTAAAATAATATATAATTGGATGGTATATCTTATATAAATAATAATTATCATGTTATATTTTATTATTTACATGAAGTACCCATCATTATCATACCCATACAAATAATAATGTATTGAATAACAATTACACCACGACGTGGAGACAGTAATCTGTACGTACACACGTATGGTGACATGTCATTCAAAGGTTGGATAGAATAATGAATATGGATGTACCATATTTATAATAACATCATAGTATATTGAAGATATTGTAGTTATTATTTTTGAATGAAAATAACAAATAAAGAGGAAGTGGGAGAAGAAAAGAATTTGAAAGATGGTGGTGAAATTATTACCTCTTATTTGGGTTATTCTTTTTGATTTGATCAAAAGGGCCCATAAGATGGACTTCTGTCTAAAGGAGGGCCTCTAGGATGATGTGAAAGAAGTTGATAGGATATTTGGGTAGGGTTTGGCTGATCCAAAAGGCTTTGAATGTGTGAATTTGAGAGAAGGGGAAGTGCCCTTTTATAAGAGGGGTTAGGGGAACCTTAGAAAAAACATAAAATATAATTTTATAATAAAATATATTTCGGTTTCTAATCACTCAAAAGTGGATAATGTAAAGGGTAAGGTGAGGTTATGTCAAAAACCACTCAACCAATAGGTTTTAGACAGGTTTTAGTCACTATATTAACCTCTACTTTTAGATTTAACTCTTAGTTAAATAGTTTGACATTTACCATGTCTCTTTGTATTTTTATATTATATGGTTAATAAACTTACTATATACTTCGAAGTGAACCAAAAGTGGTTAATTAAAGATACAACTATCATTATATATGTCTTTTTGCCAAACCTTATATTTTGTGATATATTAAATCAATTAATAATATAATATGTTATTTAAAAACTCTTTTATGTCAATTTTGATACTCTTTGGTATTTTGTTTTTTTCTAAAATCATAACAACATTATTACTTCGAACCAAATTCATCTAACCAACCCTAATATGTCATATTAACATCAAAAATTTGTTCGATTAATAAAAAGTCTAAAATTAAATTTATTTGGATATTTATAATATCAATTATTTTAATATTTCTTTAATTAGGTAATTACTACATCACCATTGTGTCATTAATAAATAAATTAATTAAATTTTTAAAAATTATAAATAAAATACTATTATATAGGAAATATATTTATATTTATAATTAATATTTATAATCGAATATAACTTATGTATATCCCTATATTAAAAATGTTTTAGTTATTAAACATTGATTTTAACACTTTTATCTATTCTTTGAATTAAATAATAATAAATGTCATAATCTAATCCGAGTGGACCAAAGTGGTTCATATTTTATTACTAAGGTTGTTTTTGGTGGAATTATACTTATCCAATATAATTGACACATGTTTAAGGGTAATAATAATATTCTTTATACACTTAATTACTCTATTTACTTTTAACCGTGGTAAATAAAAGTAAAAAAGTTACTATTCACCGAATTTTTTTATCTTATTGAACCACATTTTACTCCTTGATATTAACCGTGTCTCTCAGATATTCGAAATTCAACTCATAGAAGTAGAAAAATCACATTTTATGTGAATTAATAAATTCTACTAGGAGGTGGGTAAAAGACCGTGAACAGTTCAATAAATTTTTTTATATATAATATTATTAAAAAATGACACCAATGAATTAAATTGAAATTATATAGTTATTATGTGTATATTTTGACCTAAAATAAATTTACAAAAAATAAATCATTATTTAAATGAAAATTCGGTTTTAAACTTTGACTCAGTGTTTTTCACTATTCATTAAAAATTAAAAGTTTTCAGAAACATACCAAAAATATACCCTATGATAATTATGATATTATGAATTCAAAAATGAAGTCTATTTTAGCAAATTCAAAACATAAAAATTTCATTTAAATGTTTAAAATTAATTCCCATTGTCAAAACCAAAAAGCGTATTTTTATGAAATAATAACCATAAGATTGACATTTGTTTATGTCCAATTTCAATGTGAAATTACATCCAATGACCAAAATTGGATTAAATGGTAAAAATATAATCAAATTATAAATCAAAACCATTCCTATGTTTAGTTGAACAGTATTAATTATTTTGATTAAAAAAGATGTTTTCAGTTAAAATATATTATTTTTCACTTTTCACCAATATAGGATAGTTATCAAAAAAACACAAAAAATTAATTGAAACTAAATTATTATGTCCGGATCCTAAAGAAGAAGATTATTTTGTAAAATTTAATATATAAAAAGTTTCAAATATTGGATGTAAATAGGGTTCGCCCTTAAAAGGAGGAAAATTTTCATTTTTTGAAAAATACTTCGTTTATATGGAAAAAACTAAATTGTCCTTAAAGTATGTCTAAAAAACACAAAATATAGAATATAGCTTTATAAGGGTTATATAAAGTTTAAAATTATGTTAATACTATTCATAACTGCTTTTGAACGGCTAGTTTGGCAAGTCGTGGTGCGGTTGAACTCGATGTCGTGTGTAGTGTATGTTATTGAATTACTTTGAAGAAATAGTGTACTATGATATCTTGGGTGTTACATTATTCCCTCCTTTAATAAATTGCATCCTCAGAATTTTTAAAATTGCTCTTGAGAATATATTGGAATGTTCATCATCAGAAAAAGAGTCAATAAAACTATCACTCTAAAAGAAAGAATGAGAAGTACAATGGTCACCCAAGATAACCCATACATGGATTCCATGTAAGAAAAATGGATATTGAAGATAAACTAAGTGTTAGGTTCTGATGGAAAGGGATAGAAAACATGATCAGGAAAAAGTTAAAAACAAGAAAATCACAAAATTGTGATGGTACAAATGGTAATAAGTTTCCCAATAGGAAAAGTAAACAGACAACATTTTTTTTTGTTTTAAGTTACATTTCATAAAGAAGAGGAATTAATTTATGAGATTGACTATGAAAATAAAGAGATATCCATACTTTTTAAGTAAAGTTTCATTCTTTGAGAAATTTCAACCACTAACCCATCATTTTTTTTAAACGATAAGTATTCAAGAATACTTGGTTATACTAGAAGAGCTAGAATAAACTTCTATAGAATCACATGATCCACGAAGGATAAAATATATAATTACATTGTCTTTAGAGATTAATCAAAACAAAAATGGTTAGTACAAGATCTAATGATCCCCCAAAAGGATATTCCTTTAGAGAAAGAAACAGAAATTTAAATTTCTATAATTAAACAAAAAATAACCCCAAAGATAAATAAATACCATTCAATAAGAAATTGCCCTTAAAATCCTTCAATTTAATCCAAAATATATTGAAAACCAGAACATAGAAGAATTTGGTTATGTAGCCTTCAACGTTAAATTGAATCTCCAAATAACCTCAACTACTCTTAAATTCACATACATTAATGTAAATAACCTAATCACATATTCTCTATTATAGGTTATTAATTTCCATAAATAACACTAATCACTATAAATCAATATTAAAAACATAGATAAGAATCCACCATTATTACTCAAATGAAATCCCATAGTATTCTATTTTCCTGGGGCATATAGTGTTCCCAAAAAAGTGATCATCTTCCAAAATATCATGTATCACTTATTCACCAAATCATTTTCCTATACTAAGGGTATTCATTTGATAAGACATAAGATCCCCAATAAACTTATTATTGATAAATAAAATAATTTAACTAATAATAATTAGTCACACTAACTAGGGACTTGACGTAGTCAAGTGGTAGGAGATAAATCCCAATCACACTTGGGTTGTGGGTTCGATTCCCACATCATTGTCCAAAGTGATTGGTTTTCTAACGGTCTGCGTGTTGTCCTTTTCCGAAAAGTATATTTTATGACATTGCCAAAATGACGTGAATTCTTTAAAATAACCATTACTAATTTAAACAAAAATGTTATCTCATACCTTTAATTTTCATCCCAAAATATAATAACTTATAATTTCCTCATACCCAATGATCATATAAAACCAATTGGTTATTTATAACTATACCCATAAAAGAAAATATAAGCCTTCTTCAAATATCATTTTCACATGACAAACTATAGGGTTAAAAATACAAGAGAAAATTATTCCAAATTTATCACATCAACAAGGAGCAGTAGTACTTTTACTAATTTCTCCAACCTTTTATTTTCACATAGATTCTTCTTTGACCAAGAAAATATCATATCAAATAGGGCTTTCACTCAGGTAATTCCCAGGTCCCTAACATTTATGGAAAATGACTATAAATGGATTCTTGGGACCATTTTTGTTTTCTTTAATAGTAATCTTCAATTTTCCTCAGCAATTCTTCACTTTATGTTCTTCATTCCCACATGTAAAGAATTTATTTGTTCCATTGAGACACTTTCCTAGGTGTCTTCTTCCACATTTCATGTATGATGAATGTTGAGGATTATTTTCTCCATGGTATCCGCTATTGGAGCTCTTATCATTTATCACCTTTATCTTCTTTGTTGAGTCCGGGATTTGGTTAATATATATGTTATTGATCATATTTTTGGAAAACTGATTTGGCATGAACAAGATATATTTTACGACAATAAACATTCTTTTTTGTTGCTAATTTCCACCACAATTCTCACATTGTACATCATTCCTAAAGTTACTATGACTTCCTTGGAATCCAACCATTGACTAAACCATAAATCTTGGTGTGAGTAACAGTAGTCATAAAATCATTTTGAGAATATCATGACACCATATTTTCAATTTGAAACACCTTAGGATTAACCAAGGTAATTTATTCTCATATTAATTTAAAATAATTCAAATCGGTTTGTAAAGAATATGTAAATTATCCTAACCATATCCCCCAGTAGTGTCGTAACCAAGAGCGCAGCAAGGCCCATTGTCATGCACCAGTTCCCATTCAAGTCTAGCTCAAAGCGGTGTTTTCAGGTTTTACCCCTAGGTATATCTATGCCAGATCCGCCTCTACCTACTTGTATCCAAACAAGGATGTATTTTCTAAAAAACTCACTAAATATCCACAATACCAAGATTCTGGGATGTTCTTCTATACTAATACTAAAATTCTATCTTAGGGCTATGTGCTCTAATCAGATTTTAATTAAATACAGCTTCCACGGATTATACAAAACTTCCTCTAATAATAATTGTAGCGCCCTGACCCCTGTTACCTAGAGTCGGTGAATTATTACTTAACATTGGCATGATACAAGGAAATAATTTCCTGAAAGACCGATCAGTTTAGTTTCCTTGGAAATAATTGATACATTCATAAGGTCTACATCACAACTTGAAAAGAAAAAAACACTAAATTATTCCATTATAAATATCCAAGATTCTTAGATTATTCATGCAAGTCACTCATAACTAACTAATCCACATCCCGGGAAAATTAAAACATATAAAGGGGTGAGCTCAGATGCTCAGAAAGGATAACAATATAGCAGAAAATTTCATAAATAAGCATAAATATTTACAGAAATGTATAACGAAAACAAAAGACTTTAAAACATGAACTTTAGCATAATATGGAAAAAATAAAATAATGCCATTTACTTATTAACATGGATCTTATACTAGTCAAATAATCACATGCAATATCAATAACCAATTTGTAATGATGGAATACATAATGCCAGACTATCTTAACAACATAGCAAAGGACTTGTTCCAACACTACAAATAATATTTTTTCAACGCCTTGTTTTAAGACACTATTTTGTTTCATGAGACCTACCGATGCATCGACAAGATATAGCAGGCTCCACATATCACATACTATGTCCAATAAATTCCTCATCTGAAAAGTTTAAAGCTTAACATAAACATTCTTATTAAATCTAGCATACGAAATGTCAATACTTTATCTATAAACCATGAATTATATAAAAATAGCACATCCACAATCAAACATTACTCATTCGATACAATATGAAATATTTTATTGTATCAGATTAACCTCAATCACGAATAATGATGTATATTGACATAGATAAAAATAATCATCAAAACTATTAGAGAGAAATATCCCCCTTTTTCTTGAAATCATTTAAAATACACACTAATGGCCGTGAAGCCATTTAAAAATAGATTTTTGAATCAAAGTGTCCCATTCCACGTTAAATATTTTAAAAGGAATTTTAAATTTATTACTTTAATTTCCTTATATATAAATCCATAAAAACATTTTTAAAACATGGACATTAATGAGAAATATTTAGAATAATAAATCTTTAAAATATTTAAAATGATATTTTAGTTAGAGTTCCTAACCAAAAGAGAGACACTTAAATACAAATAATTGAGGCAATCAAAACATTTTAATATCATTAGAATAAAGGTGTTCATGATATACTTTGTCAAAGTACATTATATTCACCATATAAAAGTTATTTGGTTTATAACAAAAAAAGAAGTCTCAATGGAATGTAAATTGAGATGAAATATCTTATAAAGACCATATCCTTAGGTTATGGATAAATCAATGACATAATTGTGTTTGAAAAATATCAATACACTCAATATTATTGGAAATTCAGTGTAAATCAATTAGAGGACATTCACAGATATTCTTTTAAAAACGACACCAAGGAATTGGATATTTAACTCAACATATGGAGATTGGGTTAAAATTACTCATATCATGTTCATATCGATGACTTGAGAATTTATAAATGAAGTGATTATGTGTATCAAAAGTATATCCACTGAAATGGGAGTGGAAATTATGACAGATGAAAATGAATAGTGATTCCACACATAATCTTGGAGTAAAATAATCAATGATGTATGCGTAAAGCCAAATGAGTGGAAATTGAAATTTCAAATTCCCTTATCGATTTGGTAACTTTCGAAACATACAACCATGAATGAAGGATCATACAATGATGATGTAAATTACATAAATTAATTTATATTACACAATTAATACAATCATGGGCAGTACACACACCACATTCAATAAATAATTGGTTAACAATGGAAATATCATGGAATTAATAGTGATCTAAGAAACCACTTACTTTTTATTTCTTCCTTGGTCGATGGAAGTTTAACCTCCTGTATAATGGTGAAATAATTGTTATTGAATTATACATAAATCATATATATTAATATGATATCATATATGATCTTTTAATATTGATTTGTTAATAATACCTTAGTATTCTCGTCATTTTGGGTGTAGACAGATTCATTTTCCTTTATATTATTTTTTATGTGAGACATATTTGTTATAGATGGGATGTAAATTATTCTATACAGAATTAAATCATGTCTCAAAACATTATTTTTAATCATAAAATGAAATTTATTATTGAATGGATACGATGGGGAATGAATCTCAATGCGTTCGTGGAGACAGTAATCTGTACCTACGGACGAGCGACAATATCATTTTTTTATATTAAATTAATATATAATGGGATTGTATATCATATATACAGAATCATTATCATGTTTTATTTTATTATTTACATTAATTAAACATCATTATTATACCCATACAAATAATAATGTATTGAATAACAATTACACCATGATGTGGAGACAGTAATCCGTACGTATGCATATATGGTGACATGTCATTAAAAGGATGGATATATTAATGAATATGGATGAACCATATTTATACTAACATCGTATTATATATAATACAATGGATTTATTATTTTATAATGGAAATAACAAAGAAAGAAGAAGTGGAATAAGAACAGAACATGAAAGAGGGTGGTGAAATTATTACCTCTTCATCGGGTTATTCCTTTGGATTTGATCAAAACAGATCCTTAAGATAGATTTATAACCAAAGGAGGTCCTCTAGGATGAACTAAAATAAGTTTATAGGATATTTGGTCAGTTTTTGGACATTCCAAAAGTCTTTTGAAGGTGTGAAATTGAGATATGGGGAAGTTCCCTTTTATAAGAGGGGTGAGGGGCACCTTAGAAAAAACACAAAATATTATTTTATAATAAAATAATATTCTGTTTATGATTTCTAAAAAGTGGATTATTTAATGGATAAAGTGGGTATGGGTCAAAAAAAAACTCATCCAATAGGTTTTAGACAGGTCTGGGTCACTATATTACCCAAACATTTAGATTTAACTCTTAGATAAAAAGATTGACATTTACCACATCTCTTTGAATTTTTATATTATATAGTAAATAAACATAGTATATACTTCAAATAGAACCACATGTGGTTCATTAATGATACAAATATCATTATATAAGTCTTTTGGTAGATCCTTATAATTTTAGGAATAGAATATCAATTAATAATATAATAGTTTATTTAAAAACTATTTTATGTCAATTTTGACACTATTTGGTATTTTGTTTTGGATAAAATTGTAAATCCATGATTACATTGAAAAAAATTCATCTAACCAACCCTAATATGTAATATTAACCTAGAAAATTTGTGTTATTCTTAAAAAGTCTTAAATTATATTTATTTAAATATTTATAATATCAATGAATTTAATATTTCATTAATTAGGTAATTACTACATCCCCATTGTGTTATAATTAAATTAAATTATTTAATGTTTAAAAATTATACATAAAATACCATTATGTAAGAA
The DNA here is from genome assembly GCA_963277665.1 of Viscum album. NCBI lineage: Eukaryota > Viridiplantae > Streptophyta > Magnoliopsida > Santalales > Viscaceae > Viscum > Viscum album. Next base: position 641,822,922 of record OY728125.1, on the reverse strand, counting down.
ATCGTTTTATCATTCTAATGAATATTTATAATCAAATTTATCTTATTTATATCCCTATATTAAAAAGGTTGTAGTTTTTAAACATTGATTTTAACTCTTTAAACTCTTTTTGAATTAAATAATAATAAATGTCATAATATAATCCAAGTGGACCAAAGAGGTTCATATTTTATTCTTAAGGTTGTTTCTGTTCGAATATACTTATCCAATAGAATTAGGCCATGAGTTAGGTTAATAATAATATCAATTTTACCCTTAATTACAATATTTACTTTTGACCGTGGTAAATAAAAGTAAAAAGTTACTATTTAACAAATTGTTTTTATCTTATTTAACCAAATTTTACTCTTTGATATTAACCTTGTATCTCATATTTTCTAAATTAAACTCATAGATGTGGTAAAATTATGTTTGATGTGAAATTACAAATTTTCCTAGGAGGTGGGTAAAAGATAGTAAAAAGTTCAATAAAATTTTATATATTTAATATTATTAAAAAATGACTCCATTGAATTACATTGACCTTATATGGGTATTATGTATCTTTTTTGACCTAAAATAAATTTAAGTAAAATAAATAATTATTTAAATAAAAATTCAGTATTAAACATTAACTCAGTGTTTTTCACTATTCATCAAAAATTAAAAATTTTCCGAAACATACCAAAAATTACTTCTAAGCTAATTTTGATATTCTGAATCCAAAAATTAAGTCTAATTTAAAAAAATAAAAACATATAAATTTCATTTATTAGTTTAAAATTAATTTCCGTTGTCAAAACCAAAAAGTGTATTTTTATTAAATAATAACTACCAAAAGATTGACATTTGTTTATATCCAATTTCAAAGTGAAATTACATCCAATGACCAACATTGGATTAAATGGTAAAAATATAATCTAATTATACATACAAACCCTACTTGTTAATAGTTTGACAATATAAATTATTTTTATTAAAAATGTTGTTTTCAGTTAAAATATATTATTTTTCACTATTCACCCAAATATGAAAGTTATCAGAAAAAGACCACAAAATTATTGAAACTAAATTATTATGTCCTGATCCCAAAGAAGTAGTTTATTTTGTCTAATTGAATATATAATAGTCACAAATATTGGATGTAAAAAGGGTTTTCCATTAAAAAGCGGTAAAAATGAATTTTTTGTAAAATAACTCTTTTATCTGAAAAAAATTAATTTGTCCTTACATTATTTCTAAGAAACTCATAATATGGATTCTAAAATTATAAGGGTTATATAAAGATCAAAATTTTGTTAATACTATTCATTACCGCTTTTGAACGGCTAGTTTGGTAAGTCGTGGTGCGCTTGAACTCGATGTTGCGTGTAATGTAAGTTATTAATTTTTTTGAAGAACTAGTGTACTATGAAATCATTGGGTGTTACAAAATAAATATTATTTTTCGAATTAATTTTATTTAGATTAGGTAATGGGGGATTTTAAGGTTTTTTTCTCAAAATAATGATTTTCTAGCAACTAGTGATAATTCGTGAAATTTTATAGTAAACTGTAGTTTTTTTCAAGCTTATAAATTTTTAAATTTTTTACAAATAATTGTTTTTTAATATAATTGGGTTTCCTAAAATATTATTAATGAAATTATGTTCATAGGAATCAATTTTATTGTTAAATTTGTTATTAAAACATTTCCATTCATAAAAATGTGTTTTTCTAAAAAATTGTTTTCCTTTTAATTTTAGGTTTTTATCTTAAGTCAATTCCATCCAGTACTGTTGGCCAAATAATGAAAATTGCCTAAAATATTCATAATTATTATGTTCATGGGTTTTAAATCTGTCCCTTTTATTTTATACCAATATAAATAACAACAATAGTAAATTACTGTTCACATATATATGTGTGAAAAAATAGGTTTAGAACATTTGGTTATGGATTTATTATTTCACTATCAAAATACATTTTCATATTTCATGGTTGTATATCAGATATTTCATTTTCTTTGAACATTAAATTCATTTGACTATAAGATAATGTAAAAAATGTCACACTCCTAATATTAATATATCCATTATTTTATAGTACGATTAAAAGAGGTTGTGTGCATTCATAATTTTTATTTTATAGATAAATTTAATTTATTTATCATGGGAATTTATTTTTAATTTTTTGTAATGGAATAATTTCCATTAATTCTTCTCCAATTCCGAGATAGTATTTGTTAAATTAATAGAAAAATGAAAATAAATATTAAAAATATTAATCGTTTTATACATTTTATTAATTATAATATTTTATTAATTTAATAGATAATTATGATATGTTATGGATTTTTTAGTTTAATTTATTTTAATTATATAATTTTCTTATTATCATTAATATCACGTTAAATGTATTGATTTAATGATGAAATTAATGATATTTTATAAAAAAAATATTTGATTAGTTTTTCAAAAAGAATTAGAAAATATTTAAATATGATAAGGTGGATAGTATATGATCTCCAATTTTATAAAATTTATATTTAGGATCCAATTTTTACATTATATGTTAGTTTATAACAATTAAAGAGTTAAGATGTTTTTATGGTGGCTAAGGCTAAAATAGGTTAACTAAGTGGTTAAATAAAATGATAAGGTCTAGAAAACCACAAAAATGTATCTAGATTTTATTGGATGTTGGTATTACAAAAATATAATACCGTACATTAAAATATATATCTAACTGAATCTTTATTATAGAGAATCACAATTTTATATTTTAATTATTTAATAAATTTCAAAAGTTCCCTTCTTTTGCTTTTAAAGGGGATCCCCTCATTTCAAATCTTTAGACCAAATTTATACTTACGGAATGAAAAAAATAGATAATATTCCATTGTCAACATCTGTATACAAAAATTATTTGTTAATATCTTCTTAAAAGATAATTTTAAGGGTCCTAAATAAGGTAGTTAAATGAGTCCTACTATATAATAGGTAATCATATTACCCAACCAATATCAATATGTTTGTTCTCCTAATTATAATTTATATGTGATATTTATCATAAAAAATGTATATATATTAATTATAATAATATTATATTATGATTATGATACAATATTAATTCATCCTTGTTTCCATCAAAGGGGATGTGAAAGTATTTCTTGTTCATACATATTGATCACCACCACCACATAGAAATACAATCTATTTTCCATTGCCAATGTTCATTGATGTTTATTATAATTATTTTAACATTTATAAATTTTAATTATGAAATAATAATTATTATTAACGTATAAAATCATATCTACCTTTATTACTTTCATGACGATGGAAAATTATATTATCGATCTTGTATGCTTTTCGACTGCCACCTTAGTAACCTAATGTGAATAATTTTTAAGGTATTCATTCAATTGTTTTTAATATTGATATATTTAATGAATATATATATATATATATATATTATATTTGAAATTAAAATAATTTTCCACTGGTTTTTTATTTTTGGACTTTATTTCTTTCTAGCTATCAAAAACTAAAAACACTATTCATGTGTGTCTACATCTTACCATCGCCATGAATGGTGTACTTAATTTTTCTATATTTTATTTTTATAATAAATGTAAATATATATATATATAATTAATACATTTTATATTAAATTGATTTTTATAATTATATATAGGATGAAACTTTTATAAATTCATAAGTACAAGAAAAAACTAAACAGTTAACACCAAAAAAATTTATTTTAATTAGTAATTTGTAATAAATGTGTGTTAAAATTTATAAGTGAATAATATAAGATATAATAATTATTTACAATATTATTTAATATAATTATAATAAAAATAAAAGTTCTTATATAGAATGGAATAGATTCTTCAATGAAATTTAAACATCTGGTAAGGGAATTTCCAGTCTCACATTTATTTGTTGAAGGCATATGAAATATTCAACACTTGTTTATCTTGTGTGGAATATATACATACCATTGATATTATATTTCAGTCAAATTATTATTTTAAACATACTTAACATTTCAATTTATTTAATTTTTCTTATTCTGAAAATTTAAATGATAACAATGTGGTATGGGTTTTATGTAACAATCTCATTTTTTCCATGATTGGTTGTGAATAACCATTCGATGATGAAATTTATGGATATAATTTTGAATAAATGTCATGAATATAACTTTGTTCTATTTATTTATGAATATTAAAATATTTCATTTAATCTTCCACTCTTTAAATACTAAAGAGGTTGAATGAATAATTTTAAGAATAATATACATTATTTCTCACTTCAATCGAAAATCCTTTTTCATCCTGGACCATGATTGCTAAAAAAATTCAATAATATTATTTTATATTCTAAAAAAAAATTTAATGAAATTTTTATCTATGATAGATTTTTTATATAAAGGATGAAATGGGATGTTCTTGTAATTATCTAAATGAGCCATTTTTTGAAATTTACAAATAAATGATAGAAATGTTTTCATTTAACATTTAAGAAATGAATGTAATATAATCATATTAGTCCCAATAATTTTTTTGAAGATTCCATTAAAAATTACATGGATATTTATAATGATAATTTATTCATTAGTATTGGGTAATATCATCATTTTAAATAATTTATTTTAAAGTGGAAAGGGTATTTTCCCCCAGAATTAATCATAATATCATTTAATGAAAATTTCCATTAATGATATAATATTTTCATATAATTATTCTTTCGGGGATTATGATCCAATGCATATGTCACTATTTTTACTCTCGAAGTTATATAAATATGATAAATAGATAATTATTAAGACCATTTATTTTCTATGGGTTATATTATGTTGCGATGTTGATTGTTTTATGATCTTATGACAATTATAAAAATGAATTATGATTAAGTGATGGGTTTTTTTGTTATAGCCGTCACATGCATTGGGTAAGTGATATTGGGATCTCTTGAGATGATGACAATATGTGAGAACATAATTGTGTTAATTTTGTTTCAAATATTTTCATTCAAGTATGATCACATTCTAGATATTATTATAGGAAAATGTGTGGATTGAATTTAATTTATCTATGTTAAAAAATTGACGATATTTTATGCTTATCATTCCACATGAATATATTATTACTATTGAATGTTTATTACTACACTAACATTATTATTGATCATGAATCTATATATGAATTGATTATAAAGTTTATAATCTATAATTTTTTTGGGTTAAAAATATTTTATATTGATAAAATGAACATGAATATGTAATCACACCCCGATGATCATAATAAAAATAAAGAATGATATCTCCAATTTTTACCTTTATCGTATATATGAGCTAACTGTTTCTTATATTTCATTTCCAAAAGATATAATGAACATTTAGATTTTTGGTATGTTTATGAAGATTAAAAGTTGATAATAAAATTATTAGATATTTCGATGATATTTAATGAAATAAGTTTATTACATATCTAACCTTCAGAGACAGTAAACCATTAGATCATATTTTTAGATTATAGTTGTAAAAAAAATGAGGACCTTGGATATAAATCTATGTATAATATTATGTCCTATTTTTCAGAAAGGTAGATATTATCTCATTTTCAAAACAATAAATCCCTATATTGATACTACATGTACATATTAATATATTACATATTAATTTAGGGGTAATAAACAAAATAATATTTCATTGAGTAGAACACAGCCCTCATTATAGTCTATGTGAGGGGACCCTTACTACACACATAGTTTGACCATCATGGGTATATTATTTGGTTAACTCATAATTTAATTATAAAACATTATAAAGGATTTGTATAGTTGATTAACATGAATGAAAATGGTTAAAACAAATGAATATTATATAGAAATGAACATGTCTATATTTAGAGATACAATAAATGATTTAACATGATTATATAGTTTCCATTTATATTTATTTTCACCCAAACTATTGTTTTTGGTTTTATTTAGTAAATAGAACTAGGGGAATTCTTTTAATGATGCATTTTAAAGATAATGAAATGATTTCACAAATTACATACCAATGGGAACATGATATTGAATGTGAAACCATGTGATTATGTCTAATAATTAATACCATTATGTGAAAACAAATAGCATCTTGGGTATGTTTCTTTACCAACCAAACTAGAATAAAATAGTGTTTCACGAATACCGTGGACAAAATAATATTATATCAATAAATTAAATGAACATTGGAAGAATTAAATGGGTAAATGTCTCAATTTTATGTAAATATAGTTTTTGTGTGGAGAGGATAACATAGAGACTGTATTTTTCTAGGAAACAATGTCATGATTTTTAATGAAATGGATGAAAATAATGGTTTAACTTTATTAAAATATTTAGTTAAATGTTTCATATTTGGAAAATATGGGAATTAAGAAAATAAATTTCATATGGGGAATTCTGAATAAGTGAATAAAATGTTTTACTTGAAATAGTTTTACTATTGATGATGACGACACTAGAGATAAAACATGAAATAAAGGAGGGTTTATGGAATATGATAATTAATACTTGATAATTTTTCGTGAACAAAGTGGAATTATTAATGTGTTTATGTATTTTTTTCCAAGACTCTAATTTTAGAATTATTTTTATCAATTTTATTATATAAATAAGAATCATAAAACATTTCAGGATTGTTCTACAACCGTTTTTCATTAAGGGATTTCAAAAATATTTTTAATGGCATCGTTGACCTAGAAAAGTGATTTAATTATAAGAAAATATTTTATGGAAAAAATGATTGGGGGTTAGATAAATTTTAATATCTTATGAATGATTTAATAATAATTTTAAATGATATAAAAAGATTATTGATTTTATAAATGGGATTGCATTGATAAAAATGGAACATAATATAGATTCGATGAAAATGTTTTTAATGATATATTTGATAGAGTATACAACATTTTTTGATTTATGGGGTATATTAAATAATGATTTTTTATTTAATTAATATTGATAGGGTTAAATTTTGGAATAATGTATATTTTGTTTTGGGGTTTTTGTAACATCAGGTTATTAATATATCCCAAGAGAATATATGAACATGATAATAAAAAATATGTTATGTGGCATTTAGACATAATTTATGTTGTTTGGGGATTAATATTAATATGATCTTGAGAATTTGGTGAGATTGTTTTTAAATTTTTTCAATTTAATCCCACATTTTTTGAAAGTGTTTTAAGGTTCACTACTTATGAAATATCATCATATCCTGAAATAGTTCACTTTATAAACAATAAATGTATTGGTTAATGGCTATGAATCAGGAACATATCATGATATATCAAAGGCTATTTACTAGTAGTGAGTTCCTAGGGTGTGTCTATGGGGATATGATTCCCCCATATTATAGTATGATCCAAATAGAAATAGCCCAACATTTTTTATAGCTAGAGATAAACATGTTTATTAAGTAATATATGAAAATAATGATATAATAAAAAGAATGAAGTAAAGGACCATACAACCATGTCATACATATAACATTGATCACCGACTAGGAAAATCACATATAAATGTAAAAATAAAATGAAAAGAATTAAAATTAAGTATTTCTACTACTATCTTTGAGTCAGACCACATACCTAATCTCCATTGACACTATCATGCTACTCCAACATGATCATATTAATCTACACTACTGGCTATTATCGATCCTAAAACCATGGGCCATAGCATTTTCAACTATACAAAACTGTTAAACCTCAAAAGACACACACAGTCTATACACACACCCACATACACCATGGTACACATATTGGGGGTGAAAAAACTAATATTATTAGACCACCTCTAAATATGAACCTATATCCTACTATCAAAACTATATTCCCATTTAATATTCTCCAACTAGATGACATAAAATATTAAAAAAATAATGTGGAACCATAATCAATATATCATTACATAATATTATACAAATATAAATCCTATAAATAATGGATTTAGTTGGATGTTATACCACTCAGGCCATTTATGATTTATTTGGTCATTAGGTATATAATAACAAATTAAAATACCTTCTTCAGTCAGTGATAAAAATTTATCTGTGTAATCTACACCAATATAAGGGGAAATAATTAATATCTTTATAATTAGCCATAATCCCTTCAAATAATTATAATGAAGGACTATATAAAGTAATTAGAAATTTTTTTATAAATGGAAATAAGTTGGATGTCATTCAACTCATTATATATAAATATAGTTTGATGTTAGATCCCTAGTTTTCATTCTATATGGCGTCATAATGATGAGACTTAGATAATTATTGTGGTAAAGAACCTTAGGTAATATTTTTAAGGTAAATTCTCTAGATAAAAGGTAAGGACTTGTGAAATATTCATTAAATGGATCAATAGACTCATCCATAGACAATTCATATTCATGTAGTAATGGTGAGTCCACATGAGCCTTGAATTAACCCTGTGAATTGTTCAGGGAGAGTGAAATAATACTTTATATTGCCTCAAATAGGGGTTCTGATACATTCACAATAACCACCTCTATAATACATTATTCATGAGGAAACACAGTTTAAAATGGGATATCCAAAAAAATAGTGATCAATATCATAAAAATCCAAGGCTTTATATTTGGAATTACATTTTAGAATCCCAAATATGCAAGTAAGCTCAATACCTGAAACACATGTAGTATGTTTTGGAATCCCAATGAAAATTATTCTCAACATTTACATCCCAAGTTGTTTTTATTGGAATCATAATAAAATAAATAGAAATAAGTTTTTCAGAATCCTAATACAATGTATCACCTATGGTAATCCCTGTCATATATCACTTTGAATTAGGACCATTGTAAAAACTATAAGGAAACACCTTTAAAAATTTAATTACATAATCATTAGCTAAGTTAATGCACATTTAAAATTGTTACAGAGGAAAAATTCATAAACCCACCACTAGAAAATCAAACTTTTAGGATTTCATATTTAAATGGGTTATAGGAGACACATTCAACTATCTATACACAAATCCATGATGCACTAGTATAGGGTTGGTCACACACTAGGTCACCCACAAGGTTCCTCATGTCAGAACAATATAGTGGAAACCTAATTGAGAGTATTTAGGGTAAGATACTTATAATAGAATCAATCATTAGATCTTAAAAATAGTAGGGATGAAATGTAATCGTATATAGAATAATAGGTAGTGGTCAGTAAGCAACTGGATCATACATGTGGTCCTCTAAATAAATTTTTATGCATAGGTATCGAAGATGGTATCCTCTAAAACACATATTCTCTCTTCATAACACAACATACTACCCCACGTCGAACATCTCCGGGCCTCCCACGATAGAAGGGAACATCTTACTAGGGATTTATCACCATTTAAAATAAAAAAACATATCAATTTCTCAAGGGGGTGGGTCAAGGACCATCTAAAATGAATGTCTTACTCTAGGATGGTCTGAACACCCCACCAATCAAACACATCATGTCAAATATCAATCCCTCTATCCAAGGGAATTCAAAATATAAATCAGTCAAGGACCTTATAGAACCCATTACTTTTTCACAATTCATATATTATGACACTCTTGTGGATCACATATCAAGTATCACTCTTAGGAGATAATAGATAAAATTTACTATAGAAAGAATCATTCTCTTATGGATCACACAAAAAAATCAAATTTGGTGTCCTTGAGTCACTACAGGTGTTCCAATATTTTGATCTAAAAGAAAAATATTAAAAATTAACAAATAATATGTCAGATTATAGCGTTGTGGTGTCGAAAGCTAAAAACCCATCAAAAGGGTATCAATGGAGAAGTAAATTGTGAATATACACAACTACATTAAATGTACTCTCAAGTTATCACATAAACACGTAAATCATTTAGAAAAGGGATGAAAACCATAGTTAAATAGTTGTAAAACTTGTTCACATCATGTACCATTTTCATGGAATCTTACTTTGTACCTAAAAATTCCTATCCATATGTATTTTCCTAGTTATGTAGAGCAACACACTATGTAACCCACATGGGGTTTCACAGTGTACTCTACATGGCCGTGTAACCCACACGGGCTATCTGGATAGTTACTTGGTAAAATGGATAAGCACCAGCACATGGTATATACACATAATACACTATATGTTGTTCTAACAATTCATTATCCCATAATCTAAAGAGAATAGGTTATGTTCTCTTGAACTAACCACTATGTGATCAGGATTTATGAATGGGAATAACATTTCAATTGGATGAAAAACCCAATATTCTCCATAAAAGATATAGATCATCCATTAGGTGGGTGTCTAGTAGTTGTAATATCACCTTAAGAATAGAATGTATTAAATCATTTGGTATTTATTTCAAAAACCTTAAAAAGGAATTCCTTCGTGTGGAATCTGCTAATGATTTTCACTGATTTTCATTACACCGTTACCACATGACAATCCCACTCCTCTCGAACTCCGTAGTTACACCTCCTTTCCTCACCATCGATAGTCCTCTCTCTCTCTCCATATATATATATATATATATTGATCCCTTTCCTATTGAGGTTGTGGTGAATGAGATCCCATAGGGGGCATAATTGATAATCCAGGGGGAGGAGAAGAATGAAAATATGAAAAATAAGTAATAAAAGTGATGAAAATGAAAAAGGAAGAAGGGGAATGGGCCTTCGACTGATGGCCGACAAGAGTTTATACCTCACCCATTAAAATCATTCATTCAAAACACAACCATAGTGATAAAATATCTTTAAAATGATAAAGTGAAAAGATATTTCCTAACAAATAGATGTAAATAAATGATTAATTAATTAATTAATTAATTAATAATTATTCCCATAGACTCTGAGAGGAACATATTTTGATGAAGCACCATTCCTATGATAAAACCCTATTCCCAAACCAATGTAGTGGTCATAAATTTTTTACGAGGTCATATGGTCATAAAAAGACTATTTTACCCCCACATACATCCAAAACAATGATTTGTATTTCTACTCAATTATTTTGTCTAGAAAAACATAGTTCATTAAAACCCCCGCCTATAAATTTTTTTATCCCTCTAAATCCAAGGTGTTCAAATGATATAATTTATCTCATCTCAACCATAACTTCAATTATTATATCTTGACGTTCTAATAACCATTCATAAAATATTAAAAACATTCCAAATCAAGGAAGATGTTTAACCATGGCTGATATGGTACACCTAACCATTGGAATACATATATTTTCCCCCACAACTCAACAAAAAAATTCACATTCCATGAAATTTCAACCACAAAATTCAATTGGTTTCTTGTGCAATAAAGACAGTGCCATGTCTAAAACACAACATCAAGACATAACACCTTTCCTATTTCTTAGAATGGTTGCCAAAAAATTGTTTGAGTTTAAACTCATAATGGGGGTCACAACCACCAAACAGTCAATGGTACACTCCCCAACAAATGGATTACCATATACCTATACATTGTTAGAAATCCTAAGATGTTCATTCATAAAAAAAAAATTTAATTCTAATAGAATATAAGATCTTTATATAAACAACACTATATTGGAATACATAGGATGATGACAAGATATTGGTAAGTGGAATATATTGAATAGAAATGTACTATGGTTCCATAAATAGGTCTATATAACAAACTTTGATACATGATTATATAAAACTAGGATATATATTTCCTTTACCAACTCCTGAATCCAAATCTCTAGACAATTTGTCTCTAGGTCCAACCCAATTTCTACCACCCCACAACACCTGGTCTATTATTTATTTCTCCTCAAATAAATAGGGAAATTATACATCATAACAAAAATCTCAAGATACCATTCCCATAGAAATTAAATGAATTTTATTCCTCATCTCACACATGATGAATCCCTAATTTTTGATTTAAAGGGTATCTTGCATAACTAACAAGTACATTTATCACCAAAATCACACCCCCACGAGTCATCCATCACAATGATAAGTTTGGAATGATACATGGAACATCTTTAATAACAATTCAAGAGTTACTATCGTACTCCTCTCCAATATTGATCACCCTTCCCATGCTACATTTTTCCCCATGACTTCCAATCTCTTAGAATCATTTTTCATTATTAATGAATCACCCTCACAACCAATGTAAAATAGAGACAGAAACCTGAACATGCGTGATATTTAATATAATTCTTCATACAAATGAACCATGGGTTACTTCTAAGAAGAAAATAGAATCATAATTCCATGATTTTAACACCTGAGAACATACTATGAATATTTCTCATAACGAGCATACAACTAAGATCACATCCTAAAAAACAATTTCAAAATAATATGTTAACCCTACAAATAGAATTAATAGAATTATAAAAACACTAACTCACAAGGTCGATGTTTAAAATAAGGCCCCATAGGTCTCCCACATATCCCTAACAATGAAAAATTGTGTTTGGTCACTAGGATTGCCCACCAAGCCCAATATGATTTATCCATTATCCAAGGCCACATCTCGAGAGAATCATCCACTCACATGTCTCAACAAAAGAAATCTAAAATACATGTCAATCCTTGATAAGGGAGGTAATGATAACATAAAACTATAATTGTCAATACTAAGTAAAATAGTTATAATTGTAAAAGATTCAAATTCCATTTAATGGAGAAAAAAACCAAATAATTTGTAATTGGAAACCAATTAACTAAAACCCATTGATAACCACTAACATTAAGGATTGAATTCTAATGAAATACCCATTTGATAATTTTCCTACAAGTCCATGAATCTCTCTGAGAATCCCCATACTGAACTTCTCCAGGGAGGGTCATGATATGATCATATAAATCATAACAATTGAACCTCACTGAGTATCCATATAAGGGATTATCTCCCAGTGGACCTAGTTTATTATAATACTTTGGGAACCTATCATCATTCCCTTAAATTATCTTTCTAGATATTGCGAAATTAATGATTCTAAATTAAAATATCATAGAAAACTATATAGGAATGGAAAGTGTTGTTTATTAAGAATATTTGTTTAGTAGCACCTGAAAAGGATATATGAACAAAGGTTCCATTAAAAGTGAATCAACTACCAATTTTGATCTATAAATATCAATGATACATATAATTTACTATCTCAATGATCTATTTTGTACAATATTGTCACAATATAGTTACATATACTCTCATTCCATGTTATATGGGAAATCCCCATATATGTCGTTACTGACCCTTTAAATAACTGATAATAAGATAAAACATCCGACTATAGGGTCTATAAATTAAAACCGTGTGCCTTTTTGACACACATGGGTCACTAAACAATCCATTAGAGAGGGTTGAGCAATAAGATACAAAACCAAACATCTAATGAGTGATCCAGATAACCTACCATCAGACGTTATTATATAAGATATGTGGAATAATTAGGTATAATTCCACCAAAAACGTATATAGTAAAATGCTATTTGGCTTGTTGTGAAATGTTAAAAATCTGTCATCATTCATAAAATATAATCTCATAATAATATAAATATAACATTTTAACCATGTCTTCTAAATATCATACATGAGATTCCACTTTCCTTTTGCAATGAATAGTTGAAATTGGTCATTTGTCTCTAAACAATGACTAAAGATCCATAAATCCTTAATAAATCATAAAATATAAAACATAAGTGTTTCTATAAAAGAAAAAATTGCATAAAACTATAACATATCATATGAAGGACTACAGTCCTATATCCCTGGTAGCGTGTAATTCTCATTGGAATAAGTAATCTAGATGCACTTGTTTGATTTCCACCATTGTATCTAACACATTCCATATATTCCAGTTGACCATATCACAAAGAGTAAATTAATTTGAAATGAATAACTATGGTATTATTTTTTCCCATCCCTTCTAGGGTCAGTCGATGAACAATAACCTAACATATGGGTGACTACACCCCAAGTTTTCCTATCCATATACTAAAGGATTACGACTCGAAGTGAGTTCCTAAGCTGTGTCTATTGGTAGACTATTTAACCAAATCATAGGAAACAATGGTGGAAATAATAAATACCTTCCATAATCATATATAAATTGATTTTAGAAAAAAATTAATTAAAATATGTTAGTAATAAAAATAATTTTCTTAAAGGATTAAACAACCATGGAATACACACAACACTGATCACCCACTGGATGACCACATATATATAATTAAATTAATGAAAAAAAAAGAAAATGGTACTATTTTTTTATATTATATGAACAACATACATTATCTGAATCGAGGGTGCTTTGCTACTCTACCCCAACAATAATAATACACACATGTAGATGCACTCAATCAAGAAACCATGGTACTCAACCCTATCTATAATGAAACCATTCTCAAATTAAATGAAAATATAGTGTCTACATACACAACAAGTATAATATAGATATATATAGGGATAAATAAAATTTTTCAGACATCCATAACATTGAACATATAAATTGATGGTATAAGTCTATGCTCATAAAATAGGGTCATCCTAGCGAAATCAGACATGAATAAAATAAATAAAGTTAAACCATAATGATTCGTGGGTTCTATGACCCTGATCAACTGGAAATCCTATGGATATGGAATTAATGTAGATTACACAATATTTACTCCATGAAAAAATTATTTAGTCTTTTTATCTATAATACCAACCAATAATACATACTTCTTCAAACATGAAAAATGTCTATGCACAATCTACATTACCATTGGGATATATACTTACAAGCTCTAGGATCACGTATACTAACCTTCATTCACTATAATGAATTATTCAAGTTAAAATATTTTCGTAAAATAAAAATGAAAATTTTATGGAGTTCATATAATGCCATCCAATTAAATCCACTTTGAATCTCTGAACATTGGTCTTGGTCTATTGGCACTTTCGACAATGAGACATGAATAACCACAATGTGGGAGGAAACATAGATTATATTTAAAAGCTATGATCTCCATATTTGAGGTAATGACTCAAAATCTATTTAATAAACCTCTTAATAGCCTCATCCACAGACAAGTCATGGCTAAATAGTAATGACTTCCCCCCAATCATTGTGGGTATCCAAATAATCACTTTAGAAGATTGTAATCATCCTCACAAAAAGCATTAACAATGGATCTGATATATCTTAAGTAGCCACCAATTTAATACCTCATCATGGAGTAATCCTAGTAATTTTTTTGAATTCCTCTAATAGTCATGTAATATCATGTAAGGATTATAGGCCAGATCTTAATATGTATATCTTAGAATCTGTAATAAACATGTATTCTGAAGAGTCATATCCAAAGAAGAACATCACATCATCTAAATAAAAAATATACTCAAATGGTGTATCCCATTTTGTATATCTTGAAGTAGTAATCATATAGAAATCAATACTATGTTTTAATATATATCCCCAATAGTATATTTAGGCATCAATATTATATATTGAATTATGTCTGAATCATCATGAAAACTACAAAGAAGTAGTTATGAAAAGTATATAAACATGAACAACAACAAACTGAATACATAAATAAAATTCTGAGGGTGAAAAAATGAATAAACCACTCTTAATTCCATAGAATCTTAGTCTTTCATGTTTGGAAAAGGTTTGTGGTGGAACCTTCTATCATGTCAACCAAATCTTGTGATTCCATATATTATTGTTGGTCAAACAATGAGGAACCCACATGTTCCCACATATACAAACACTAGAGAGTAATCATACATGGGATACATGAAAGGAGTAATCTAGTATAGGAATCCTTCATGCAATCCTCATAAATTTAATTGGGGTAGAGGCATCCTATGTGGAATCCTCAGAAAAGCGGATTAAGCAAAAGATCCAAAAAAGATCAATTGAATGAATAGGTAAGATTAAGAATCCTATTTGATCTCCCATAAATATAATAAGGTCTCGAGGTAAAACATCCTATAAATTATTCTCTAACATCTTACATCCTCTTTGGAATGAAAGAATCATCTCTTCAGGTAGAAATACCTTCCTAAAATACAATGTAAACAGCTTTCAAGGGATATTACCCATGGTCCTTCTTAGATCATGATCTCACCCATCATTTGTCCAAACACCATCCTAATCAGACTTTTCAAGTCACATCTCAATCCTATTAATATGTAACTATTCTGAGAGAAATCCAATGTGTGAATTCGAGGACACATGTTGAGTCCACTAACTGTTTCAAATGATTCTTTAGTGGGTCACATCATATGTATCAATCTCATAAGTTAACAAAAACTATTTAGTATAGGAATAACCAATATGTTATGTGTTTGTCAACCCATAATAAAACATTATATTCCTAAAATCATCAAATGGGTAAAACAATCATTATTTTTATAGAAAAATTATAAAAATATAATACTCATGTCTTGAATTCTAACTATGGTACATAAACCCAATGGAACCCTCAAAATGGGTGAAATGAAAATATATATTGTGATTAAGATTGAGTACATGATTCTTACTCTCACAGATTAACATGGGAATTCAGTTCATCAATAAATGGAATTTAAATCATATGTAAATTGAGTTAAAAACATGTTCATGGAATGTTCTTTACATAGGGTGTCTTCTTGGGTACCCCATAGGCAATGGAAAAGTTTCTTATCCTTGTTGTGTACTTCTACATGGCATGTAATCCACACAGGGTTTCACCATTCTCACATTATAGACATGTTCCCCTACACAGGTAGTCTGGTCATGTAGTTAATATCATTGAAAAGTACCATTATACAATATATACATATGAAATGTTATATTCCCCAGATCTGATGAACACTTGTAATGTGTTCTTGAACTACAGAATACGTGATCTGGATTTTTGAATGGAAAGGTCACAACAATTGTCTCAAACAACATATTTGTTCACAAATGTTATAGATCAACACCCATTTTATCATTATCAATCCATATAGGTCCATAAAACATGATATAAACAAATATATGGCATGTTATGAAAATAAAATAAAATATTTTCTACCATTGGGAGGAATCTTCTGAAGCATTGCACCAATTCACATTATGATGTTGTTTTATGATGATATTCCTCCTATAGAGTTATGACTCATCACCTATGTTCATCTACCTCTCTATATCTCTTTGTCCCTCTCACTTTTCTCCCTAATTCATGGTGAAGTGGAGCCAATAATTTTTGTATGGTATAATCTGGTGGAGGAGAAAATTGATAATTAAAAAAGAATGTATGAAAATAAAATAAATATAAATTGAAAAAAGGGCCCCTGGATAGACCCAATGCCAGATATAAGTTTTACCTCACCTTAGAAACATGTCCAACTCTAGAATAAAAAAAACTAATTTCCATATTAATTTCCTTGATAAATATATCACTTAATGAACACACATATATAAATAATTATTCAATTATTTAATTATTAATTATTAATTATACCATGAAAAGTTTAACAATATATATTTCCATCAAACTCCCATACATGCATATATAATATATTCCATGACTAATGAAGGGGTATGAAAAATTATCTAAGATCATGTAATATGGTAAAAATGTCATTTACCCCTCATAAGAATCATAAAGGGGAAATTCAAATTTCTTCTCAATTCCCATGTTTGATAAAATGTGGGTTTATACAATTAGTTAAAGTTATTTTTTGGGTTCTCTTGTTTGAGGATACAATATGATTTATTGTATTGGATAATATATTAAAATAATTATGGGTTTTATACATAATATGATATTATAGGAATTCATTTTCATTATTTTATGGATATTCTACTATGTTGAAATTTCATTTTTTTCATCGTGTAGGAAAAATTACTCTTGAATATTCACATATGGTATTAGGAGATTAAGTAGAAATTTATTTAAGCATAATCAAATGTTGAAATTGAGCATATGGTGTAGATAAAAAACAAGTATATTTTATTATTTTATCTATAATAATTATAATATAGAAACCCAAATTCATTAATGTTATTTATAAATAAATGGGTATGTCTTTACTGTCATTTTTTATGAATCAAGGTAATTTTAACCAATCAAAAATTTAGGAACTATTAGTCTTTAACTTGTTCATGAACATGTGTTTTATCACCCTTTGTTAGTATATGGGAATTATTTTTCATCTCAAAGTCTCTTTTTTTACATCCCATTATTGTTCTCCTATTGAGAAGCATATTTTTTCATCCAAATAAACCTCATATTTAATGATCCCCCTTTTTTGAAAATTTTATATTAACACTTTTTACCATATGAACTTTCTAAAAAGGATTTCTTCAATATAAAAACCTAGATTACCGAGAAAGAGTTCAAATTGTAAGGATTTATATCATTAAATTATATAGACTGTATCACCCATATAATTTAAAATAAAAAATATGTTTGATATCATATATGACACAAAACACCACAGTTAAACAAACCATATAATATTAATATTTAATATTATTATCATAACTCAGCCATTTAATTCACAATTACTGATAATAATAATAAATTTTTGAAATATATATAACTTTTATACATAGTAAAAATGCGTATTGATTATTGTGAAATAAGAATTCAATTATCTAAATGTCTTATTATGCTTCTAAAATATTTTTCCACTAAAAATTATATTTAAACTTTGATGGGAAAATATTAAATTTAATATTTTAAAATAACTGAAAAATATTTATAATAATATGATTATATGTTTTTGAAATACTTATATCAGAATTATATTAGGGTTAATTTTTTTTTCATTTTTATGAAAAGACTGATTTCCTGATAAAGAGTAAAGAATGTAAATTTCTTATTAAAAACATTATCATTGTATCAATCATGTACAATGTTCCATTTTTTTAAAAGTTTTTAAAAAATTGGATATATTATAATTCTTATAATCTAATTATATTCATTAGAATGAATTTGAGGGCTGAATTTGGTTTAAAACATTTTTTTTAACTATTTTATTATCAGGATGAATGTTTTTTTTTGTGTTTTATTTTTTTATCATAAATTTATTTTTTTCCACATCTGGTGAATTCATCATGAAAATGGAAACCATAATTGAATGAAATTGGTTCCAATTTGGTTAAATTTATACTTTTATTTTTTTCCATTTGAATAATAACCATAATAAAGTTTTTCCACCATGTTAAGTGTGAGACTGGGAAAATACATTTAAAACTATGGGATATGGCTCTAAAATTTCTCTATCACTTGCATATAACTGATTATATGGGTGTTTGTTTGACATGTATGTCTCATACTCAAATATATGACAACCGTCAACTATATTACAATGGCAATGACCATTATATTTATTTACGTAAATAGTAATGTAAAACATGTGTCACCCTTGAAAATAATATCACTAATATATTATCATAAGGGTAAAATAGGTTATGTTTAGTTATAATGTTTTTTCTAAAATATATATTAAATATTTTATTCTATTAATTAATATTTAATTTTGAGGGATTAAATAGTAACCTTATTATTTTTGTAACACTATTATAACATTAATAAAATTTTTAAAAAAATTTTTTTAAAAATAATAAATATTAAAAATATTTTATTAAATATTATGTTTCAGGAATTTCTAATCTAAATATTATATACTAGGTTTTTTTGAATGGATTGGATTTTAAATACATCTAATTATGGTTTTACATCGTGATGAGTATCCCCTCTTCCCAGGCCTTCCCGTCTTTGTGTGCTCTTGGCAACCCCTTGATACTCTCTCTAACAGGTGGTGTGTTGAAGTACCCAGTCTTTCTCCATATTCCTCCTCTCGCTGCAAGTGCTTCTGGGTCCGTTACAAAGCAGCCCTAGTGGGATGTAGTGGTATTTTCCCTTCCTAAAGGAGTCCCCTTTGAGGGCTTATCCACTAAATTCTCGAATGCCCCTCCACAACTACCTTCTGTGGATCCCTTCCCTTGGCCAGATGAATCCAATGTAGGAGGACGGTCACCCGTGGTGGCCTCCAGGAGGAAATGGTCTTCATGTAGGGTTGGCAGCCCTGCCACTCCCATGGTGTTTCTGGGTGAGGTACCAGGGGTGTGGACAAGATCAAAGTCCAAGATGCATCAAGGGAGCTCCTACTCCCAGTATGAGAAGGCAAGAACTATGGTGCCAGTCCTAGGGAGCTCTCTTTCCAATGATACATTTACCCATCTGGAATGCTCTGGGTCTTAGAGACCGGGTCAAGTCAGAGTTTCTTTCCTTAGAAATCTCCAGGCACAAAGCAGTGGTGGTAGTAATCCTTGACCATAAACAACAACCCAACAGAATTGGGGAGTTCTCCAAAAATCTTCGGATGCATGGAAGCACGCAGGAGGAGCTGGTTAATAGGCATATTTGGATCTTTTGGAATAAGAGGTGCAATGTGGTCCTAATTCAAGCGGGGGATCAGTTCCTCACTGTTAAGGTAACTCTTGGCCCCATTCCTATTTATGTTTTCTTTATGTATGGAATTTGAAACAGGCACTCTCGGGAAGCCTTATGGAGAGATATAAGCTTGTTTGATCCTAGCCCCATGCCTTGGATTGTGGGGGGAGACGTTAATGTAGTGTCTGTTCTAGATGAACGGCATGGTAGAGGCCCCTTCCCAAGGCAATTTAGACTTGATTTCGTTCGTTTCATGGCTGGCAAGGGCCTCTCAAACCTAGGCTTTGTGGGGGACAAGTTCACATGGAGTAATATTCAGCGGGGATCATGTCGGTTGTGGGGGCGTCTGGATCGCTGCCTCGCTAACATCCATGCTATCTCTGTCTTCCTGACCACTAAGTTGACTCATCTGGTTTGGGGAATCTCAGACCACTCACATCTCTTTGTGTTGCTTGACTCCTCACCTCGGCCACCAGTGCAGTTCAGATTCAGTCAGTACTGGGTGGACAAACCAGGATACCATGACATGGATGGTGCAGTTTGGGCCACTCGTTTTCAAGGTATCAAATGGATCATTTTTCATAGTAAACTGAGAAGGCTTAAACTCAAGCTCCAATCATGGGCGATGGACCTGGCTCCCTCTGAAGAGGTTGTTACTTCTGTTATGTGGGAAGTGGAGAGTCTTTAGCTTCGTCTCAAGGTGGAGTGGGATGAGCGGTCCTATGCGGCTCTTACAGAGAAGAAGGGCATTTTGGCTGATCTACTTCTGAAACTGAAGCGTCTCTCTAGATAGAGGGCTCGAATCAAATGGCTTAAAGAAGGAGATAATTACACATCGTTTTTTCACGCGTGAATCAAGTAGAGGTGGATGCTGGTCATACCGAACATCCAACTGGGGGACGGCTCCTTCACGGAGGACAGAGACATGATTGGAGGCATGGCCAATTCCTTCTTTCAGGAGCTTATGGCTGGTCCTAATGAACGATTAGCTACTGGTTATCCTTCAAAACCTTATGACATTTTTGATATGATTCCAACCTATGTGTCTGGCCAAACCAATGAATGTCTGGGGGCTATTCCCGGTGAGTAAGAGATCAAAGATTCTCTCATGCATTTGAATCCGGAGAGTACAGTAGGTCCTGCTGATTTTCATGCTTCGTTATACAGGGCCTCCGGGGTCTTAGTGAAAGAGGAATTGATTGATGTTATACATGATTTCTTTAGGGGAGGGAGCTTACCCAGAATTTCTTGTGCCACCACTCTCGTTCTGATTCCCAAGTCCAAAAACCCTTCATCGATCTCACACTACCCTCCGGTGAGTATGTGTAATGTGACATACAAGATCTTGTCTAGCATTATTAACTTGAGTATGGCTATCTATATCCCTCACTGCATTTCCTTGGAACAACATGGGTTCATGAAAGGTCGATCGATCTAAGAGGACATCGCTCTAGCTCAGGAGATGCTTAGTGATATCAACTTCAAGACCAGAGGGTCTAACATAGTCATTAAACTTGACATGAGTAAGGCCTACGATCAGGTGGAATAGACTTTCATTAATAGAGTTCTCTCAGGTATGGTTCTAAAATCTTGGAATTTTGATCTCTTCTTCTGTTGCTTCAACTCTTCATGGTTATCTGTGTCATTTATGGGAAAATCGTACGGGTTCTTCAAGTCTACTCGAGGCCTCAGGCAAGGGGACCCCATCTCTCAATCTTTTTTCATTATCATTCTGGACTTCATGAGTTGTCTCATCCAGAGGAGCATCATCAATGGTGGTATCCTTCCATATCGGCGTCGTCTAAAGGCCTTGACAATATCTCATCTTATGTTCGTGGATTATACTATCTTATTTATTAACATTAAGACTATGTCTATTTGTTGCATTAATAGTGTGCTTGATTTTTATTGGTGATGGAGTGGTCAGTTGATCAAAAAGGGTAATAGTGTATTCTACATCTCCAATAAGGGCTCCACATAGAGAGTGGAGGTTGTCAGCAGCTTGATTTCCATTCAGAGGGGGGGTTTTCCTATTATTTACCATGGTGCTCCCATATTTCTGGGAAGGCTTCGAATCCACGACTTCGACGACTTACGTATCAAAATATCAGATAGGTTTTTGAACTGGAAAAATAAATTCATGTCTTTCGGTGGAAGGACCTCCCTGGTGAACAGTGTGATGCTGGCCTCTCCAATCCATGTTTTATCTTCCAACAAAGTCCCTAAGGGGGGTGATCAAATCCATTGATATGATACTTTCCAATTTACTTTGTGATTTGGCTTCAGAGGGAAAGAAACACTGGGTGGCATGGTTTAAATTAGCAAGGCCAGTGAGGGAGGGAGGGATTAATGTAAACAACTTAGAGGGCACACTTTACTTCATGCATGCGAGGATCACTTGGAGTGTTCTAGAGTGTAGTACTCTTTGGGGTTCCACCATGCAAGCGTATGCCACGGGCTCCAGGGGTTTGGTGGAGAAGAACAAAGCGTCCCTCTGGTCTTTGGTTGGCCCCATTGTTGACAAGCTTCAGCCCTTCACTCGGTGAATTGTTGGAAATGGAGATCTCTCCTTCTGGCACCAAGATTAGAGCAGTGTAGTGCTAGGGTTTCTTGGTTGTCTGATCACAGATATTTTGTACATGGATTCTAGTGTTTTCCTGGAGTTCATCATCTCAGCTATGGATGAAAATAAGCTTGAGTGTTTCAATATAATTGAACTTAATACATAGAATGATAAATTTGACTTCACTACTTCCTCCATGGGCCGGTTCTCCTCGAAGGACTTCCGCTGCATTTCTTTTGAGCCAGGTCAGGCAGGGAGCTGGGATGAGGTCGTCTGGGTGAAAAACATTCCAACTAAGCTCAATTTTCTAACATGGAGGATTCAAAATAGAGCACTTCCGATGGACGAGAATGTCAGGAGGTGCGGCATCTAGCTTGCTTCTAAATGTGTTTTCTGTAACGTGCATAGAGAAGAGAGCACCTGACACCTGTTCTTTGGCACTGTTTGGGTGGGAGAGGTCTGGAAGGCACATGCCGATTATCTGAAACCCTTTCTTCGAACGAATCCTTATCCTCCTTTCTTGTTAAGTGGTATCACGACTCAGAGGGTGGGGGACCTGAGAGAGTTGCTCGTTCGGTTTTGCTGCATGTGGGGTGTTGGTGTCATTGGAAGGCAAGGAATAGAGAAATATATGAGGGTGTGGCTGTCTCTGATGTAGGTATTATTGTCTAGGAAATAAATCTGTTATTGGACCTGTACTAGGTGGTGCGACATTGGAGGGCAGCTTTTTCCTTTCACCGGTTTCATTCGAGTTCCAGCGAGGACTGTACCTCTAGTAACAGGAAGGGCAGTTGGGTCTTCTGGAGATCTCCCTCGGGTAGCATGAAGCTCATTACGGATGTCTCTTGTGTCCAGGGGTGCATTCGTGGAGGAGGTGTGGTGAGGGATAGTAATGGCTCGGTTTTCTTAGCATTTCATCCTACCTGCACCATGGATCATTCCTTCAATCGGAGGCACTGGCAATGATTAAGGGACTCAGACTTTGTAGGCAGCAGGGGTTGGAGGTATCCGAAATTGAAACATACTCCTTAATTGTTTATAACTTGTTAGAGGAGAATGGTGAAGTCCCCTGATCGATATGATATGTCATAAGGAAATGTAAAAGAATTATTATAAACAACATTCGAATTATTCACACCTGGAGAGTGGGGAACACGGTTACTGACTACTTGGCCTCGGTGGTCCTTAATGGCACGGAGAAAGTGTTTCTTCACTCTGCTACAAGTATTTCTCCTAATGGGATTGACTTTATTAAAGGGAATGCATTAGGGCTACATCATTTTAGGCCCCCATAGTTTCTTTTTTTGGGCGGGGGTGGGGGTGGGTGAGGGGTTTCCCACTCTGCTTCTCCTTTTTGTATTTTTCCACCCTATCCCTTTATAAAATTAAATGATGATGATGATAATTATGGTTTTACAATTCAAATAATAATCATAGTTTTATAAATTTCATTAAAGATATTTTATGAAAAAAATATTTTTGTAAACTTCTTTAGAATCATAAAATATTAAGAAAGTGTAAAAGGAGGATAATATATGGTTTAAAATTTATCAAATTATACATTTATGATCCAATTATCACACTATTGGTTTATTTATAAACCTTTAAGAATGAAAATATATTATGAACATTTTGGTCAAAAAAATTGTATATATGGTGCTAAAAATGATAAGGATTAAAATGAAAAACAAACCATACAAAATTGTATTTTATAATGATAATTCAATAACTTAAAACCATCTATTATATTATATGAACATTTGGAAGTACATTTATTGAGAATTAATTTATTGTATTGTCATATTTTATTAAATTCTATGTGTGCTCATCCCCCACTTGTAAAACAACCCCCCGTTATCTTCTTTACATAAAATTTATCCTAATATCACAACCCGAAATTACCAAATGTTCTTCTAAAGATAGCTATCATTGATTTATATGGTCTTATATTTCCATGTGATCATTCTAGTGGTTATAAGAAATTAATCTAAATGAGCCCCATTGAAAAGATGTAATTTTCTAATGTGAAAATTTTAAATTTATATTATCTTTTAATTCCTATAAATGTATTATATTATAAATAAATTAATAACATTAGTATCTTATATATTCTTGAATGTATTTACTATAATGAAACAATATTTATTCACACCATTTTCCTTCTATGTGTGAGTGAATGTATCACTCATGTGTACGTATAGATTACCTTCTCCATGTAGCAATACAACTCATTTTCCATCGCCATTTTTAGGATTATTAATTTTATGGGTTTAAATTTCTTAGATGATATTTATAAAATAATTATTCTATAAAAAATTTAATATCATATCTACCTTAATACATTCTAATCAATTTCTGAAATGATAACTTTGATTGTTCTTACGTGTGGACTATGACATCTACAAAGTAATTTGATTCATTATTATTTTCCACATCATATGGATTATAATTAGGATATATTTAATTAATAAATATGATAAATGAATTAGGATAATGTTTCAGGAAATATGATTTATTATTTTCCATTACTTTATTCCCTCCGATGAAATGTGAAAACAATGAATTCATATTTACTACCTTCAGTCTCCATAGATGATATACTTCATTTTCATATCTATTCCATTTATGAATGACTAAAAAATATAAATATATTCAATGAATATATATTATATATATGAAAATTAAAATACATGATATTACAGATCCTGAATCAATTTATAAATACTCAAATTTTTGACCCAAAATTCTTATGAAAAATCAAAATAGTTAAAACTCAAAAATAATGATTTTAATATTAAACTATAAATAAAAGGGTGTTGAGTTAATATAAGTGGTTATTATATGGTTTTATAATTATCTACATGACTCATTTTTATATGTATAATAAATATAAATTTATTATACTTGTGGTTAAATTTCCTTTAACAAAACTCAAACTTGAGGTTAAGGGATTTCTTGTCACAATTTTATTTCTAAGAGACACATTACATACTCACCTCTTATTTTATTTATTTATTGTATAAAATTTTACTTGGATATGTTAGATTATTAATCTATTTTTTCCTTCATATTAAAAGATTGAATTTATTTTATTCATTCGTTTTATTATGATTCAAGAGTTTCTATAGTGATAAGATTTTTATGTTGCAATCTCATTTTTTATTAGCACTGTCCAAGATTAACATTCATATAAATAAATTTACTAATCCAATTCTCAATATTTATCATTAATTTTAATATCCTAGGGTTATTAAATAATATGAAATATTTTTCATTTCATTTTACTTTATTTGAATACTAATCATACTTAAATATTTGTTATAATGAAAAATAACATTATTTCTCTCCTCAGTCAATATTATATTTTTCTCCAAGTCCATGTTTTCTAAATATATTTTCAATAATTTTTTTTTCATATTCTCCTATGATTTTATAATTTAATTTTTTAACCATTGTTCATTTTATACAAAATAGATATAAATGTAGTGTTCTTGATTTTTCCTAATAGGGTTACTTTATAATGATTTTCAAAAGTATGAAATGAATTTATTCTTTTAATATATACAGAATGGATGATGTTTCACAATGCCATGAATAATCAATGCTATAAAAATTACATTACATATTTGTTTGGTTCATGTTAAAAATCAATTTCATTAAATTTTTAAAACAATTTATGTATATTAAATAAAATATTTCAAATAGAATTTCATCATATCCTAATAAATTATTCTTGGTATATTTGTAAAACATCCCCAATTTATAATAAGATCATTTGGAAATAAATATGATTTAAACTGGTTATAGTCCAAATATATCATCATTATTATTTATCAGGATGGTATATAAATGTGATGATCATATATTTATGAAATACCATTATTTTTCATTTGTAATTATATGATGTTTTGAATATTTTTATAATATTTTGTGGAATTTATCTGAATAAATTATGATTTTATTAGGGTTTGGTCGTATATAGACATCAAGTGAATTGTGTTAATTTATTATAGAATCTCAAGATATTTTGATGATATATGTGAACATGATTTAAAATTTATTTTTCACCAATTAATGAATGATTATGACAACTTTCTAGTTATGATCATGTGATAATTAATGGGAATGATTTTGAATAGCTCTGTTCATATAATGAGGACTCGGTATGATATCTTCTTATTTTTATCGAAATATAATGCATGTAAATGACTTAATTTAGCTATATTCATAGGAATATAATTTAATAATCTTACTATTAAACATGCCTATATTGTGACGCAAAGATGTTGACAACTGATTAGATAGTTTTACAAATCATTTCTCAAGATATAAATTGATTCCAATTCATATGATATTTTTTATGGTGTTAATAATTTATGTTGAGAACACTCAATTAAATCTTCTATCATACCAATATCATACCCATATGATCATCATATCCACTAATTCTCGATATCTCCTATGTTAATCTATACTATTTGAGCTCATCCTTTAATATGTTTCATTTCCTTATGCTAGGATGAATGTCAATTTCATGGTTGTGTCTATGAAGTTTACTATGTGTGATCATTTTTAAATTCCTAAGATCATTCAGAAAATAAGAATGTTGTGTATCATGTCTCTAGAGACACAAAATCATTATTTTCCTTACATGTGTATTAATATATTTTATAATTAATATTAAAATAATATTTTTCAATACATGTATATGATTTTCCAAGGTCACTTCAAAATGGAAATTTTTTATTAAATATTTTATCAGAAAATAAAATCATATGAGTTGGGAGATAGCTCACTATGTTCAATAAGGTTGCAGGACTCGAACCCAAGAACAATACACAATAGTGGGAAAATGATTACCATTAGCCTACATGTATCCATACATGGATTTTTCATAATATATATTTCTATATTCTTTATTAGTTTTAAAGCTACATTACTTTTTATTTTAATAATCATATCTTCATAGTAATCAAGTTATTATAATCTAATGGTTAACCAAGTATAGAAAATGTTTTCATGTTAAATATTTATAAAACATTGATGGTAATACAATATATAATTTTCTATAAACCATATGATGAATGGTAAAATATAAATGTACACAAAAATAATACCATATCATGCATTTTTTATTTAATTAATGTTTTTAAATGGTTTTCATAAAATATGATTAATATTTGTTTTTAGTCAAACATATTCATTGAAAAACTAATTATCATGTTTTATAATAACATAGAAATATATAATTTTGTATTTCTAGTTTAGAATATGATTAAGTTTATTTACATATTCTTGTTATCACAAAATATCTACAGTAATGAGAATTTACTTTCTTGGAATAGAAAAATGTTCAAATTATATAATTGTTACCATTGTGAAAAAAATTTAATACACAAAACAATATTCTAGATTATATATTTACAAGATAAATTCAAGTTAATTAGATTAATAATTTCCTAAAATTTGTTATTTTAATATATTTAAATAATTATTTTCCGTTCATAAAATTATAAATATAAAAAAATAATTGTAGTCAATCATACCAAATGAAATAATTTTTATTCAAAATAATTATTAACGCATTTATTATATGATATTATTTAAAATTTTAATTCCTATATTTGAATATAAAAATTTTATTAAAAGGATTAAGTTGTTTTAACTATCATGACAAATATTAATTTATGTGAATTTATGATACTTTTCTAAAGAAGGTATTATTTTAGGGAATAATCCAAATATTGTTTTTATCATATTATATGTGATTATTTTGAAATTAGTTTTTATCTCCCATAGAAACTAATGTAAATATTTGGTTTTAATATTTGAAATCTACATGTTTAAAATATTTTGTAATATTGTTTTTTACAAAAACATGAGACCAAGGTAATACTTAATTATAAAGGTAAAGGTAAAATGAGGAAGAAATGGGTTAAACGATGTAGGAGAGGAGCAAATATCATAAAATCCTATAAATAAATGCGTGGATTAGGTTATTCATTAAATTAACTAGTAATTATATAAATAATTAACAATTTTATTCCACTTACATTAATATTGAAACCACTATATATATTTTGTAATTATATATATAAAAGTTACTCCGCCCTCAATGGTTAAAAGTGGCCTTAACCATCCCACTTCTCTGCAAACCCTAAGAGTTTCAGCTCAAAATCATTATACCTAAATCAATCCCCAAGCCAAATTCACTCATACTCTAGGTTCTATTAAAAAAATACCAATCCATGGTCCTTTAATTTGTATTTCGTGAGAAGACATCCAATGGAAGTAGAGGTCAGACCCATGAACATAGTGAGATGGCACCCAATGTGTTGGATCCTCTAATCCAAACTCTTTTGTTTCTGGTAACAATTTATCTACCTAAAAATCGTATTTATCTATATATAATTCTCATGTTTCCCTTAAATATTTTATATGTATATATCTTATTTATATATCATGTTTATTTTCTCTTTCTTTGGATGATTTATACATGTATTTTGAGTTTACTTATCAATTATTCCTTAAAAACATGGATAAAGGGGAATTTAAAAATCATTAGTCTATTAAAAGTGAAAATATTTTATATATTTTTCCCAAAAATGATTTTATAAAAAATGAAAACATTATTTGGAACCAATAGGATTTAATTATAGTTTTAAGGAAAAAAGGATGTGCTAACATTCTTTGATTTTTCTTTACCCATTTCATAAAACATCCTTGAAGTGGTGTATTTATAAACATTTTTCATCACCCATTATTTTGAAATATTATTAGCATGGACTATATAATTATGAATGAAGACTTCAACTATGGATATTGAAAATACTATATTCTGTATTCTCTAGGGAATCCTTTGGAAATATCACATGGTTATGTTTCTAGACAATACTACACAACCCTTTCTCACTCATTAGTTTTTCATTTGATTATGAATTACATATGATTTTATTTTAAGGGGAAAATTTTCAAGTACATTATAGAATGTAATAAGTATACCTAAAATCATATATCCCTCAATGATATTGGGTAATGCTTTTTATAGAATGATATGGTATGTAAGGGACAAGGGAGGAAGACCAATACAACATGGAATTTTATCCACTATATAAAGGGTGGTCCCAAAATTAAATATCACACTAATTCATTGTGTTTTAATTTATATCTAATTAGATGATATGTGTGGATGTAGGGATTAATCATAATCCACTGTGGGACTTTGGCCACTATGTTATGTTCCATTTATAGTGATCTTTGTATTAAGATTATAATGTCATGTTTTATGTTATTTTCACATTGTTTTGATGCCATTATGAAAGATATATTTTAAATTAATCTATGTTTCAATATTTTTATATAAATCTTTGCTCATTAAAGATTTCTTGTATTCCTATTGCCTGTATGTTTATTCTACATTTCAATTTTTAGTACTTTTTTTTCTCTATAACACTCCTTTTCCCCTTTATATATTTCTCCATGATATATTAAGAAGTAATAATATTTAAAATGTATTTATTAATGAATTATTTGTAATTAATTATGAATATAAAATTATTACAGATATAGTTTATCTTTATGCTAATGTATTATAGGTATAATCTCCAAAAGACAAAACTATACTCCCATGGTTTTGGTTTCTTGAATTTATATGTTAAAAATCATGTAATTCAATTAGTATGAGAGTTGGGTAGTTATAGATGGTTATAAAAAATAATCTAGTAATTATTGAGGATTACAAATAGAAAATACTATAAAAAACCATATAGAAAGTTTTATGTGTATGAAAACATCCTAAGATATTTGTAAAGTATAAAGCATGTTATTTCCTTGATTTGATGAATTTATGTAGATAAAAATTTGTGGATAAAGATTTTTTGAAAGATAATACAATGGGTATTAGGCCTTGAAAATGTTGTTTGAGTATCAACTCAATATTTACAAAGTACACAACTAATGCGAATGAGTACAAATATGGTTAAAAAATCCCAATTCTTTTTTATCTGATTCACATACTCTTCCCAGAAAAATATTACGGATTAAACTTGTTTTTGTAGAATTTCATGATTTAATATATATAAATAGTTTTGTTAAATAACAAATATGAGAAATATTAACCAAAAAAATTATTGAAAATTAGTAAGTTCTAATAACATATTATATATGAATCTACATATTTAAAGTATTATAACAATCCTTTAAATAATAAATTCAAAATTTCCATCCATATATTCCAATTATGAGGGAAAATAATAGTTTTTTAGTCTTATCCAAGTTGTGAGATTGAAATGGCATTAAAAATTATATATTGAGTCTTTTCTAACCCCAATTATTTACATATGGGATTGATAATAAAAATTATTCAATAACACTTTATTTAATGGGGTAGAATGTAATATGCCATAATAATTATGAATATATTTCTCTTAAAATAAATAAATAAAATATAAAATATCATTTTAAAAAATATTAATAAAAGAATTTTTATGCATATTTATCATCAATATTGTTTTGATGTTACAAAAGAAACATATTTTTAAATATTAAATTATATAACATGAATATAAAAAATATAACAAAATTACATGCACCCTAGAAACATAATGTATTACTATCTTTGGTGTTTATATACAAAATGTAGTTGTTTGAGATTTTAGAATAAATTATTCTATAAAATAATTGTTTAATACATTTCTCATTTACCATTTAACCTATATCAAAATTTTTATATTCGATAAATTATACTTATATTTAAGATTTTCTCATTTTTTAATTTAATTTTTAATTATATTTTTATTGTAAGTATAATTTTGTTTAAAAATTGTTTGTTTATAAAAGAAGAAAATTATTTAACTCTAGCTAATAAAAAATTATTTGTATTAGATATAATAACATATTTTTTAATTAGATTAAAAATAATTATTATGTTATGTACATTGTTTCATACAAATCTAAATGATGATATTAATATATATATTGAAATTAATTTATGATAAAGATAAAATTAGAATATACTATTGTAAATTATTTGATATATGTAAAATTATGTATGTAAACTTTATGAAAATATTATATAAATATTATAAATAGAAGTTAAAAAGAAATTATAATAAAGGGAACCATTAGCAAATTTTTTTACAAGTTGGATAATATTTATTAAAACTATGGATTATGGAAAATATGTTTGAATACATATTAAAAATATAATTTAAGATGAAAAAAATAAAAATTAAATTAATATTAAATTATGATCTAAAATCATATACAAATGTAAAAGCATTAAAGAATTATATGTAGATAATAGAATTATAATTTCATAATCTATAAGAAAAATATAAATAAATAATTATATTTAAATAATATATGTAATTAAATAAATATTTATGATTGAATCATTATAAAATGGTTTTAATAAAATACTAATATATGCACAATATATACTAATAAACAAATAAATTTATAACTAATATATAAATGAAAATAAGAAATTTGTTTTTCTTAAAAATGAATAACAAAATTGAAAAAAACATTAATGGATGTATCATATCTCCAATTTCAGCACCGGCACAACCACCTCCTCTAAGGCCCACACCATCATACTTTCTCATGGACGACAAACCCTACATTAGTTAAAATCACCTTTCAGTAACTATCGATGGCTTCTCTCTCTTTCCCCACTAACACCATCACAATAGTCAAAACCCACACTAATTTTCAATCCCATGTTTACTTTCCATTTTTATTCCCTTCAGCCCAGATGTCTTCTTGTCGCATTTCCTACCCAAGGATATTAAAACCACAATTTCTTGATTTCCTACAAGAACTCGATGCCATCATGTTTTAAAAACAAAGCGTTGTATTTAACCTTGGTAAAATATATGATTATTCGAATCATTGATCATATAGTAATCATTGAAAAAAACTGGTCAGTTGTGATCTGAAGATCATATAATATACCGAAATATGGGAGCCCACACATTCAAGATAAAAAAATGACATAATAGTCATGAGTCTTAGAAACTGGATTCTTAAAAAATATGTAATAATACCTACAGATAAAATCATAAAAAATATACATGGGATACTAAATTATTAGTTTCATAAAATATCATCCATTTAATAAGGTCACTACCAACTCTGATTTTAGAAATTGAATGTATTATTAGGTAATCCATTTGAAAAGGTACATCTATATCAGAAATCATCAACTAATTTCTTATATCTATCATATTTTTTTTCTTCTTTCTCTTCTTAGAGATAAAGAGAGAGAGGTATATAGGATAGAGATTAAATCCATAGAGTTTTCCTTCATGATAGAAGCAAAAAAGATGTTATATAAGAAAATTAATATAAGGGTAAATTAGAATTTTAATTTATTAATTTTTAATAAAGTAAATCGTTTCAATTTTTTGTTTTAAAATGTTCATGAAAATATATCCTTCTAAATAAGGGGAATTAATTTGGATATATATATTCTAAAATGATTCCAAACAAAACCTACATTTTATTAAAGCGTCATATTATTTTTTCTTCTGTATTATTTTCCAAGGGGAATTTAAATATTTTATAATATATATTGGTTGACAATAATTCAGTGAAATGAAAAATGAATATTTATAATTGATATTTAAACTCATTTTCACTCCATCATGGGTTTCTAGTTGATGTTTAATTGTTAATTTTTTTTTTAAAATTATCCTTTAAAAAGTATGAAACATTGAAAATATATCATTTTAGGTAGAATATTATTTTCATAAATTTTATAAATTGTTAATATTTTTAGTTTTATTTAGTTTTGTATATTATTTATTTTATTTGTTGAAGTTATAAAATAATAATGAGTAGTTTATAAATTATAATTTTATTTTATATTCAAGATATTTAATTATATTTTTTTATCACCAATTCTTATTTATTATATAGTTATTCATTAATCATTCTGATTTGGAATCCATGCATGTTTTATATTGTCTCAGTTTATAGTTTAGTTTCTTTTGGTTTATTCTTAATGAATGACATAGACATTGACATATATATATATATATTTACTTATATATTAATATAATTACATATATAAATATAATAATCCATTTATTTAATTTTTAAATATATGATTCAAATCACTGAAGAAAAAAGTTCCATGATCAATGTGTTTTATTAAAATATGGTGCTTCGACTATGTGAAAATGAAGTTGTCTTATGGAGTGCGGACAACCCTCTATGATGGTTAGGTTATATATAGTGTTAAATGATTAATGTATAACCGTTGTCTCATTTTTTGTTCTTCTGCATTATTTTTCTAAAAAAATAAATGGTTTCATTTAATAATATAAATATATATAATTATTTCAAAGGTGTTAAATTGTTTTTAATTTTAATTCATGGTTTTTATTCAAGGAATCTTTAATTTATGTAATGTTATTTTCCAATGATATTTTCAGAAAAAACATGTACTTAAATTTGATTTAAAAAAAGTCATTAATTATTTTTTGAAGGGAACAGTTAATCATATAATAATTTTTTTGGTTTTCTTTAAAACTTATTTTGAATGAATTTTGTTTCTATAAACTGTAAAATGGATAAATAGATTTTAAAACTAACTACAAATTTGACCAGTAAAGTTATCTTTTCAGAAGTTTGTCATATAGTATTTAGTTGAGAAAGGGTTGTCCAAAACATGGCCATCAAATAGTTATACATTATGAAATGTTGACATAGAGATGTCAAGAAAAATTTATATTTAATTTAGTTAATTTTTTAATGTTTTTCCTAATACTCAAAAACCCTAGACCTAAATAATTGTAAAAAAATTATTATTAATATAAATTCTAATGTTTTATTTTTTTAAAAGTATATATATAGTGTTTTAGCACCATATTTGGGAGGACACGTCTTGGGATTTATTGTTTCTATAAAAATAATGGATTAGAAAATGGTGAATATTAGATTGAATATTTGTTAGGAAAAATTTAATTGTGGGATAAAATTCTAGGATTGAAAAATTAGAATTTAATTCATATTAGATGAATTATATTTTAGAAATACCTTATGAATTAAATAAATAATCATATTTTCATTTTGGGGTTTCACTATCTCAGATATAGGAACTGGTAGATTTTATTATTGAAATAATTTTTTTTTTTCATATATCAGTTATAATTTATTTTCAATGATAAGTATTAGAATAAAATCATATCCTATTATTTTTTTGTCATTAATTATAATGTGTAAAAATATATTTTGAATAATTATAATATATTGGATGGAATTTATATAATTCATAGAATGTAAAACCCAGGTGTTTTATAAAAACTATTTCATTAAACTAAATGACTCATAATTGGATCATTTTTATATCTAATATATATCTAAATATTGATTTTCCATAATCATAATGTTATATATATAATTTTCAAATTTTAAAATTAAAACATTGATCTTATATTTATAATGAGTTTAATTTTAGTTAAATATAATTCATAAAAAATCAAAATGATGTAACATGTACTAATGAATAATAATTAATTATCTGTATAATAATATATGAATAAATGGAAAAAATACGTGTTATGTTTTAAAATTATAAAGCAAAAATATTAATTTTGAAAGTAATATATAATTCTAAATGAATATAGGATTAATATAAAATAAAAATGTTATCTTTTAAATTTTATGATTTCTGAAATATTAGGTTTATAAATTTTTTTATAATAGTATATAAAAATAACACAAATTTTTAAACTAAATTATTAGAAAGGAAAATAGAGGTATAATTTTTTTATATGTTGAATAATATTTATTTTCAAACTATAGTAAAAAAATATGTCTTAAGAAATAAAAAAAAGATAATTTGTAGAGTTAAAATAAATAATTATAATAAAAATTATTGGTAAAAATTATATTTAATATACATGAGATAAAAATATAATAAAATAAAATAATTATAATTTATTTTATTATAATACGATATAATATAAAAGATATATATATGAAATTAGAAATAATAATATTTTGAATTAATTAAATATTTAAGATTGACTTATAATAAAATTGTATTGAATAACTACATACAAATATATTCATTATATATACCAATATAAATATAAACATATAAACTATATAAATATATATAAATATATGAATATAATAAAAAATATAATTAAAAAATGAAATAAAAAACTAAAATCAAAACCCTCAGGGGTTCGATCATCCCAAATACATGCATTGATCCAAACACCTCACTGAAGACCCACACAATCATCCATGGAACCAATTGACATGCTCGACAACGATGACAACCTCCTTTCACCTCACCATTGATGTTTATTCATTATTTTCCCACCAACAACATTTCTCCAAATGAAGTGTAACGTCCCGACCCAGGAGCCATTGAACGGTGCTCCGAGTCGGTTGGTCACAAGCCCTTAAGTGCACCTCCCCATATGCCAGAGGGTGCCGACTAGCAGCGAGGGTCTAGTAAGTTAGTGTTGGGGAGACTATACCCTAATTTTTCAGAATAAAATACAAGTAGAAGTAACCAATAAATAGGAGAAACAAAAATAATTATAATATTAAAAATGTTACTAAAATGACCAAAACAGAAAATACAATACTCAAATTAAAGGTAAAATATGCTTTTACAATGCATGTTCCAAGTGTCCACAATGAAACTGAAGTAAAGACACAATGACTCCCAACGGGTCACGAACCATGTCTAGCTCCCTCAACCATGTTGCGTCCCCAACTCATCCATCTAACCAGGGCACTTTCCCTTA
This sequence comes from Viscum album, assembly GCA_963277665.1. Taxonomy (NCBI): domain Eukaryota; kingdom Viridiplantae; phylum Streptophyta; class Magnoliopsida; order Santalales; family Viscaceae; genus Viscum; species Viscum album. The sequence goes on along the minus strand of OY728125.1, from coordinate 641,786,164 downwards.
TCCTGTCCTGCAATAACAAAGTCTATTTTAGTACCGATCAGGCAGCCTGAGTAGGGTTTGAGTACGACTAAGTAGGTCACCACCAACAGTGTCAAAAAAAATCCAGTCAAAAATAGTGTATGCATTTTCATTAGTAATAAAGAAATGCAATTGAGTAGAATAATTGAATTTATCTAATTCACCTTTATTTAATAAAAAAAAACCAAGGTTCCCTAGAACCCCCAAAACACAATAACTACTTCGGCCCATGTCATAGCCTAAACCATTTTCCCTTCTCAATTCAAAATCATTAAGTCACAATATCAAGTTAAATAATAACCAAAATGAACCATAGTACCAAATAAATGAATGAGTGTAGAACGCCATGTCTAGCACAAATGTGAGTATTTGGAGCATCATTCCCTGTCTCACAATCCTGTTGGTATTTGGAGCATCGGTCCTTGTCCCATAAAATATCAAATTCCTTCATGTCATTGTTTCAAGAATACCATGTCTAGAAACTATGTGGGTATTTGGAGCATTAGTCTATGTTCCACAACCCTTTTTCAAAACAAATGACCTATTAACATATAAGACCATATTTAAATGTTTAATCATCTTTATCCTTCAATCATAATTTTCACCCATATTCAACTAGATACAAAATTCACAAAGAACCACATTATCAAACCCCCAATTAATTACTTATGCCATGACATTTATACAACTGCATGCACCTAACAGGATAATACTATGTGATTGTATTTAGACCACCTACCTCGATTTATTGATGGACGTTAGCCCAATGAGAAACCCCAAAATATGAGCTGCACAACATCGTCGATCAAGTTCTGGATCTAAAACCATAAAACCAAGATAATATCTAAGGAATCATGATCTTGAAAAAATATATCTAGATCCAAAATCCTAGACCTATAACATAACTCATATGATTAAATCCATGGAAATTATGGAAATCTCACATGAAAAGATAAAGGAATGATATAGATATAAATGGAAGATGCAACAGGATGAAATCCACTTATAGGAAGGAGATGAGATAATCAATCCAAGCCTTCAATCTCTAAGAAAGATGTTCAGATCGCCTTGGAATCTCTATGGGAGGCTTTGGAAAAACCTAGAAATTTCCAAGAATGAGCCATGGTCTGAACTTAAGGAAATCCCGGGGTTCGAGTGGTTTTAAAAGAATATCTTCGGAATTAAAATCCAGGTGCATGGTTTCCTGGATAGGGGTTCATGGTTTGTTAGACCATGTGCAAACCGTGATGACCTCACTATCCATATTTTTAGGGTCCACATGGTTTGGTGGAGCACTTTTTCAAACAGTGCGTAATACATGTGTACCTCTCTGTCTGGTTCTGCTTAGTTGGCATGGATTGGTCGCATGATTTTTCAAACCATGTGCAAACCATGTACAACCCACTACCCTTTTTTTACTTAAAAGTTCACCCAAATGCACCCCAAGTCACTACTCCAAAATAGAGATACTCAGAATCTTTTAAATTACCTGAAAACATGCCTAAGATTGAATCCAGAAAAGGTCAGGATCTTACATCCTTCCCACCTTATAACCTCTCGTCCTCAAGTTTTACTCCCGAACTTCTCTGAGATTACGAGCTAAAAATATCAGGCCAATGAGTCTGTATATCGGACTCCCATTCCAATGTCTCTTCTTGCACACATCCAAGCTGCCATAAAACATGAACTATCAGTACGGTCTTTCCCCTCAACACCTTCTCACTATGATCCAACACACATATCATATGTTCCTCAAAGGAACATCTATTTTTAGCTCAACATCATCCACATCGATCACATGAGAAGGGTTGGGGTGATACCATCATAGTTGTGATACATGGAAAAAATCATGCATAGAACTATATTTCTATGGAAGATCTAATAGGTAAGCTACCAGCCCGATTCTCTTTATGTCCTTAAAAGGTCCAACAAACCTGCGTTCCAACATTCCCTTCCTCCATATCCTGTGGTGACCGAACCTAGGTGACACCCAAAGAAAAACACAATCACCCTCTATAAACTCTAAGGGTTGTCTCCATCTGTCAGCATTTGAATTCTACCTACTCTGAGCCATAGCCATACATTTCTGAAACAGATGAACCTTCTCTGTCTTCTCCTACATAAGACTTGGTACAAAAAACTCTTACTCACCTGATTCTATCCAGAATAGCGATGATATATAGGTACTATCATAAAGAGCCTCATAAGGTTCCATCTGTATAGTTTCATGATAACTATTGTTATAATCAAACTCCACTAAATCTATGTTCTTCTCCCATGAACCACCAATGTCAAGTACACACACTCTCAATATATCCTCAAGCACCTGTATAGTAAGCTCTGACTGTCCATCAGTTTGTGGATGGAAAGTCGTACTCAATAAAACATGCGTACCAAGTACCTTTTTCAAGCCCTTCTAGAAGTGTTATATAAACTGTGAATCATGATCCAAAACTATATTTCGTGGCACCCTGTACAAACGAACTATCATCTGTAAATATAGCTCTCTTGGATGTTCAACTATAAATCTTTCCCTTATAGGCACGAAATGTTCCACCTTTGTCAGTCAATCCACAATGACACAAATATCTTCATTTATCCTCAGAATGTTTGGATTGCATATCATGAAGTCCATGTTCATGTTATCCCACTTCCTTTCCGGAATGGAAAAAGGTCTTAGTAAACCTCCAGGTCGTTGATGCTATGAATTCACCACCTGATAGGTAAATCGTCGTGTCACAAACCCTGCTATCTCATTCTTCATGCCTGACCACTAAAACATTCATCACAGATCATGATACATTTGGGTTACACGAGTGTGCACTTCCCATATTGATGCATGAAATTCCCGCATGATCTCATCATACATACTCGTAAGAACAACAACCCAATTTATCATATAAATGATATAATTATCGTATATCTTCTAGTACAAATGTGTCTCCCCAACTTCAATGTTTTCCCTCCAAGACAAACATCCCATGTCCTCAAATTCCTTGTCCCTAATCCATCTCAAAAGTGTATACTCCACTACAACAGACACAAGTGCCATTTCCTCCCGTATCTCCTGAACCACAACGTGTATTTCATCTAGCAACGACATCATCCTCCACTCGGAACTATATTCCTGAACTATATAAGTCTATGCATTCCTACTCAATGAATCTGCCACATCGTTTCCCTTCCCAAGTGTATATAATAGCTCAAAATCAAAATTCTACATACACTCAACCCATCTCCACTGTTAAAGATTCAAATCATGTGGAGAAAAGATGTACTTCAAGCTCTCGTGGTCTGTATAAATTGTAATCCTTTAACATAGGAGTTAGTTTCACCAACACTTCAAAGAATAAACCAAAAATTCCAACTCAAGGTCATGCATTGGGTAATTACTTTCAAGAGGCCTTTGATTTCGAGAATCGTAGGACACAAATTTATCTCTTTGCATCAACACAACTCTAACCCCTATCCTATAAGAGTCACAATGCACCATGTACTCTTCACCTAACTCAGGTAGATCCAAAATTGGGGCGGACATCAAACACTTATTTAACTCTTGAAAATATGTCTAACAAGCCTCTGACCATTCAAACTTTATTCGCTTTTTGGTCAAGTCTTAATGTGGTTTTTCCAAATAGGAAAATTCTTGGATAAATCTCCTGTAATATCCAGCTAACCCCAGAAATCTTCTGATATCAAAAATATTCTTGGGCTCCTCCCAAGAAACCACTGCGTGGACCTTCTCTGGATCCACTAAAACACCATTCTTTGAGAAAATGTGTCCCAAGAAGTGTACCTGGTCAATCCAAAATTGACACATTGATAGCTTGGCGTATAGCCAATGCTCTCTCAGTGTACTCAGGACGATGTCATGATGTTGGGAAAGATCTTCAAGAATCTTAGAGTAGATCGAGATGTCATACACAAATACCACCACAAACTATTATTGGTATAGAAGAAAGATCCTTTTCATCATGGCCATAAACACTACTGGTGAGATTGTTAACCCAAAAGGCATTACAACAAACTCAGAAACCCCATAACTACTTTTGAAAGGAGTCCTCAGTATATCAGAAGTCCGAACTCTCAACTGATGACACCCCAATCTTAATTCTATTTTGATAAAACACAGGCTCCCTTACACTGGTCAAACGGATCATCAATACGTGGTAGAGGATATCAGTTATTTACAGTAATCTTGTTTAACCTCAGGTAATCGACACAAAAACATAAAATCCCATCAGACTTCTTTGCAAAAAGAAAAGGTGATCCCCAATGCGACATTCATGGACAGATAAATCCTTTATCCTTTAAGTCTTCCAGCTAAGATTTGAGTTCTTGAAGCTCATTCAGTGCCATTATATATGGTCGAATAGATACTGGCTCAGCTCCTGGCATCATCTCAATAGTAAATTCAACATCTCTCTTAGGTGGTATCCCTGAGAAGCCTTCCAGGAATACATACTGAAACAAATAAACCACTGGTGGAAGGAAAGTTCTCCTAACACCTTCATCTTACAATAAAAGAATAGAAAATTGGGCTATGAGCTTTCCCAGTGGCTGAGTAATCGGCCCTGCTAGGCCTGCCAGGATATCCCACTCCACATTGTGAATCTAATGGTCACCCACAGGCAACATAAATGTCACCCTCTAACGATAACAATCAATGTGGGATCAGTATGTGACTACCCATAGCATAACCAGGATTAGGTCGATGCATGTCATATCATGGATATAGAGATCCCATAAGAAATAGTATTCCCTGATCTCAAGAGAAAATTCCTTCAATATAATGATGTCACTTGACTATAACCCCAAAGGTGTGACTATCGTTATAGCCCCGCTCACAAACTCCACCTCCAAAATCAAACAATTAACAAGATATGTAGATATAAATGAATGAGAGGCACCGATATCAAATAAGGCATTAGATAAAGTAGGGTCCACAAGAATAGTTCCTCTCACTTACAACGGTCCAGCCTCACTGTCCACAAGGGTTGGTTGTACTGCATGTAACTGTGCTGCTGCTCTCCCCTGTGGTGCCGTTTGACTCCCCTGACTTGTACAACTCTGCTGATATGGGAGTTTCTGCCCTAGAGAACCATGTCCGTCACCCTTATCACCTCGGCTAGTTGAACTCCAACCTTGGGACTGAAAGGGTGTAGAGGATCCCCATCAAACACTCTGACTCTGTATAGCTAATCCATCACCACTAGAATCCTTTGGGTTTTTGCAGAACTTCTGGAGATGTCCCATCCTACCACAAAATCTGCATTCAAAAGGAGGTCAAGGACATTGATTAACATATTTTATTAGCCATCTAAACTGGTGAAAAAACACTATGGTATGGTCTTGTTTAACCGACCCCTCTGTCAGCAGACTCTGTCTCCCACCTCCCTTTTTGACATTCTCATAATGTCTCTTCTTGCTCTCAAAAGTCACACCACCTAACCATCCAGAAAAAACCATTTTCAACCACTCGAATCATCCTTCATGTTTGCCTAAGAGATGAGAGCCTGATTTACCACTTCTAAAAAATTCTTCAGCCTTAAAAGATTCACTTGAGACATAATTTCACATTTAATTCCATCTTGAAATCGTCTTGCAGAAGAGGCCTCATCTGATGCCAATGCTGGAGAAAAGCATTGTATGTCAGTAAATCATCCATCATAGTACATTAAAGACATATTCCCTTGAGTTACCCTTATGAACTCGTCCACTTTCTCCCATCTAATCATCTCTTCATAGAAGTGCTCAAAGAACTTCTCCTAAAATTCATTCAACTCCATAGTTTCCATATGATAATTCTGAGTCTCGATGTCCCACCAACGTTTCGCTTGACCACGAAACATGTAAGTTTCTAACTTAACTCTCTTATCAACAGGTATCTTGAGGTCGTCATGTATGTTCTGGGTAGATTCAATCCAGAACTCAGCTTTCCCCAGACCACCCTCTCTAGAAAAAGCTAGCGGGTGCTGTAACCAAAAATCCCTCATAAGATCAGACATACTCTTCACAACCCTCCCTGGGTCTCTTTCCATCATTTTCATGAAACAGGTGACATTATCTCGAAACCATTTCCCCGATTCTTCAGTTGGTAATATTGGTGCCTCAGGTTCAACCATTAGAGGACCATTTATAACTATACCCACTTGTCCTCTCCACAAGCGTCATTGAGGTACAATTCTACAAATCAAACATGCAAATTTGAAAAAAGTTCACAATGTTATCATAATTACACACAACCAAACCATCCATATAACTTCAAAATTATTTCTTTTAATTTCAAAATTAGACTCCATTTTCATTTAAAATTTCACAATAAAGGAAAATAAATAGTTTAATTTCAACAATCTATCCATAATCTAATTTCTTGTGTGTGCCTAATATGATGCAAGTCACAATATTCCCAAGTGCCTAGAATGATGCATGTAGAAAATACACTCATACTGTTCTGGGATACGAATCAATAATCAACAAATTCTATAAATAATAATCACATCACACAACATGTACATCACCCCAGGTGAAATAATATTCAACTGTATTGGAAAACATCAATAACAGAAATCCCACCATGAGTACTAGAGTTTTCCCCCCATACATGGGTTTGTAACTCCCATGAAGGAGTTCATTATCAAGCCCCAACTTTCCCTAGTCCACTTTATACCATCCACAAATATTAAGACAAAAAAATAAGAAGAAAGAAAACATGCCTATGATACAACTTTGTAATGTACCAAACCAGGAGCCACTGAACGGTGCTCCAATCTGGTTGGTCAGAAGCCCTCAAGCGTGCCTCCCCGTATGCCAGAGGGTGCCGACTAGTAGGTAGGGTCTGGTAAGTTATTCTTGGGGGGACTATACCCGCTGTTATTAGAATAAAATACCAGCATAAGTAACCAATTAATAGTAGAAATAGAAATAAATATAATTGCACAAATGTTACTAGAATGACCAAAATAGAAAATACAATACTCAATTGAAAGGTAAAATATGCTATTATAATGCAAGTACCAATTGTCCACAATGAAACTGAAGTAAAGACACAAAGTCTCCCAATGGGTCCTGAACCATGTCCAGCTCCCTCAACCAACCTCTATCCCCAACTCATCCATCTAACTAGGGCTCTTTACCTTATCCTATCCTGCAACAACTATGTCTATTCGGGTACCGATCAGGAAGCGCGAGTAGGGTGTGAGTTCAACTCAGTAGGTCCCCACCAACAGTGTTGAAAACAATCCAGTCAAAAAATTGTATGTAGTTTCATTAATAATAAATCAAGGGAATTGAGAAGATAGATTGAATTTATCCAATTCACCATTATTTAATAACTTAAACACCCAGGTTCCCATGAACCCCCAAACCACAATACCTGCTTCGGCCCATGTCAGAGCCTAAACCATTTTCCATACATGATTCATAAGAATTAAGTAACAATATTAAGTTACATAATTTCCAAATGGAACCATAGTACCAAATAAATGAATGAGTGTAGAACGTCGTTTCTAGAACACATGTGTGTATTTTAAGCATCAGTCCCGGTCTCACTACCCCATGGGTATTTGTAGCATCAGTACTTGTCCTATAAAATATCAAATGCATTCATGTCATTGGTGCTAGAACTCTGTGTCTAGAACCACTGAGTGTATTTGGAGTGTCATTCTGTGCACCACAACCCTTATTCAAAACAAATAACCAATTCGCATATACAACCATATTCAAATGTTTAATCATCTATATCCTTCCATCATTATCTCTCACCCATATTTAACTACAGCCACAATTCACAAAGAACTGCATAACCAAACCACCAATTAATTACTTATTCCACGATATTTATTAAAATGCATATGGCTAACAAGATGAGACTTTGGTATTGGATTTAGACATCCTACCTCGATTTAATCGTGGATGTTTTCCCAACAAGAAACCCCATAATCCGAGGGGCACAACGTCGTCGATCAAGTTCTGGATCTAAAACCTTAAAGCAAAAATATTATCAAAGGCATCAAGATCTTAAAATTTTAGATCTAGATCCACAATCCCAGATCTATACCTTAACTCATAGGTTTAGATCCATGGAAATGATGGAAATATCCGATGAAAAGATCAAGGAATGATAGAGGAATAAACAAAATATTCAACTGGATGAAATCCACTTACCAAAAGGAGAGAGGATCTTAAATCCAAGCCTTCAATATCAAAGAAAGATGTTCAGATCGCCTTGGAATCTCTCTGGGAGGCATTGGAAACACAAAGAAATTTCGAATCCCGCGACAAGGTCAAATATTAATGATATCCTGGGGTTCTGGTGGTTATAGAAGAAGATTTTCAGAATTAAAAACCATATGCACAGTTTCTTAGAATGGGGAACACATGTTTTCAAACCATGAACAAACCGTGCGAACCTCATTTTCCATATTTGTACGGTCCAAACGGTTTGGTCTCACTTTTTTTAAAACGTTGAATAAACCATGTGTACCTCTATGTCTATTTCTGCTTGGTTGGCATGGTACGGTCACATGGTTCATCAAACCATGTACAACCCACTGCACTTTGTTTTACTTAAAAGTTCACCAAACACACCCCAATTCACTACTCCAAAATAGAGATACTCAGAAACATCTAATGTACCTGAAAACGTGACCAATATTGACTCTATAAAAGGTCAGGATCTTACATGAAGCATCCATTTTCATGCATTCTTCATATAACATCATGATACATTATTTTATGTATTTCTCACATATCATGTTTTCCACATTATTTGGGAATAATTTACAAAGGAAAAAGATAAATTTTTAGAGAAAATAACCTAATTTACTAGGATATTTTTTTTGGATTTAAAAAAATCCATTTATAAATATGAAAAATGATTTATAGGATTTCACTTGGGGTCTAGGTTGGACCATATTCTATTCCCAACTACTTCGAAAGAATAATATAATAGGAGTGTTTCACATCATGAACTAGTTACATTACATGAATCTATTTTCAGGATCCTATAGTGAACAATTTAGAGTGTGAAGAGTTTGTATGAAATAAAACAACTTCCCATCATGTAAAGGTCAATCAAAGCTATTTTTGATATGCTTTAATTAAATTTTCAATGTATCAAAAAAACATTAATGTTTACATCATGAAAGTGTTTCATATCATGACTTTTTTGGGATATGTGTTTTTAAAAATGATTCACACGTGATTTTATTTTCATTTATAAAGATGTATTTTTTCAACAAACATAAGACGACGACCATTTCATTTTGTGCATATTTGGTATTTTCAGATCATTTTGTTTAGTTATTGATCTTCTTTGTGAGTTTATTGCATATCTCAGTGTAAGTGATATTTTTGATCCTCCATTATTTTTCATCATAGTAGTTTCATTGAACTAAATTTGAAATCGATTTTTATTGTTGAGTTGAATCCCTTGATGCATTTTAGATCCATTATTTTAACACCCTCCAAATGTTTAACATGGTGGTTTCTATGGTGTGAAATGAATTTTTATTAAATTACATGATGTTTTATATTCTACACTAACCATTTCTCATATTGAATTACATCTATGATGTAAGAATTGATTCACGGGCCTCAGATATTGTATTTTGTTCTTTTGTTTTTGCGGATCCCATTGTGGATATCATCTCTCTAAAATTGAGGTAGGTTGTTATATATATAGCCTATATTTGTTGAATAGTATTTCTATAGATTTATAATTTATTTTCTAATATACAAGATTGAATTTTGTGGGTGTGTAAATGGGATTTTGAGACATAGTGAGTTTCCACCTTATTTTGGAAGAGGGAAATTTATTTTCAAGGAATAGTGAATTGGATTAATAAATTATATTTTAGAGAATAATATTTATGAATAGTTTCAAAAAATTTAGCACATTGGAAGCCATGGGTACACCTCTAAATAGTATTGTAAAATCCTTTTTTTATTGATACTCTCAGAGGTTTAACTAAAGGGTTGTTACTCTCCAATAATGGCCCATTGTTTCGGTGAATAATTAGATATGTTTTGTGGGTCACTTGCTTGGATTGTTCTCTAATCTCTAGATTCAATGCATATATCTAGATATTTTATGTGCTGTATTTTATAGGTCTATGAAATTGTGTTGTAACTATCATGACCAATAGTGATCTTTGGAATGATGTTACCTAAGATATTGGTCGTACTTATTTTGGTTTAAAATGATATGAAACACATTATATGTTTTCACTACATTGATAAATGTGATATTTTTGAAACCTTTTTACCTGGATTATTTGGAAACATGGAAAAGTGCAATTTATTTAACATAATTTTTTAATATAAATAGATTAACTATTTATCATTTCTTGTTTAACAAAATTTTAGAATTATTGGGATTTTTTTTAGAGAGTTTACATGAAAGGCCAGAGTGGTTTCCTACTAAGCCAGCTTAGTTAAGAACATATGTAACCATTTGTTAGTGCATATCGATTTATATGTCAATTGATGTAGGTAAATGCATGGAACAATAGATAGGCTGTGAGTCCTCTATCTACTGTATTTGGGAAGATGGTGGTGAGATGGTGGGAGTTGACCCATGCTATCACATCGAGTAGGTGTTAATTTTTTTATTTTTCCTTTAATTTTGGACACATCCACTTGAGACAATTTACGTACTTTTGAGTTGACTCACATATTTTGTTTCATTTTTCTATAATATATTTTAATTTTTTACTCCTAGGATAAATTTTAACAGAAATATATAACATATATAAAATAAAAATTATACAGAATCTTTAATGTACATATATCATTTTTTATTCATTAAATATAGAAAAAGTATAGATTTAGAATTCATGCATATGTGTAGCCTACCATCTCTGTAATTATAAAATTTCATTTATTATATCCAAATTTTATTGATTGTTATAAATAAATATATTGGATATTTACTATAATTAATTTGTTTTTACAATTATTTAGATGGTGTAATCCTGATTGATGTTTGACGAAAAAATTGAAAGTCCAAACAGACATGAAAAACATATCAATTAACACTTGAAATATTGAATTAAATGAAATATTAATAAAAGAATGATAATTGAATATTATTATAAGATTATATTTGATAATTTAGTTGTGAGTATTGTTATATTATAAGTTATATTTTGTTTAAAACAATTATATAGGATGTTAATATATGTCACCAAAAATAAAATCTAAGGTAATGGATTCGTGTCTCACTTTTTCTTTCTAGGAGGAATACATCATTTTCACCACTTATTTCGTTTTTATTGTGAATATACTATCCCAATTATATTTAATATAATTTATACATAGATATTCGTGGAATTAAAATATTCATTTGATGTTTTATTTTTCAAGGGGAATATGATTTAAAAGTTGACATGTAGTGAGGGAATTCATCTCACTTTACATCATTTGAGGCATAATTAATTATTGTGAAACTAATTTATTATATATGGTGTATATACATACATTCTCACCAACAATACCACGACTAAATAATTCTTCCTGACTTTTTGAGTTTCAAATTGAATTAATTCATCAAAAGGGATTGGAATTAAACATTAAAATGTAGATTAGAATTCCATAACTTACATTATTTTAATTAGGCTATATTACATCCTTGTTGTCATTAATAATAATTGATTTTGTGTTTAATCAATTTTTAATATATATTTTTTCATTTCAAACTTTTTTATGTATATTTACATTTAACACACATAATTTGTTGGTGATTTTATTTTAACATCATGATTAAGGTCTTTTCTAAGGTTTACTTCAAAATCACATTTTGTTTGAGATTTTTTATACATGAATTTTAATACAAGAAAATTATTCAATAATTTTTTAATAATACATTTAATTATATTACGCATAGGTTATTTATGACTTTTTGGAGTAGTAATAAATTTTATCAAAACTTTTGTAAAAAAAATGTTTTAGAAAATGTTTTTAAGAAAACACAAATTCATTTCTCTTTTTTTAGGGAACAAATTTTAACCTAAAAAAATATTTTATAAAAAATATTTTAAAACGGTTTCATTGTTTCCAAAATGTTTTATAAATTTTTTTACAATTCTTTAATATAACTTTTTTTAAATGATTCTTATTTCCTCTTTCTCGATAAGGTATATTTTTTATCAATATTACTTTGTAAAAGGAATTCTCTTCTTACCTTGATCGGCCTATATCAAATTACCAATTGGATATTCATTGAGGATTCCATTTCATGTTTAAAATTATACTTTTAATAGATTTTGTTTTCAAAATTTATTATCAATGAAAATTATTTTTGAAAATGTTTTTCGAAATTAAATGGATATTTCCTCATGATATTCATTGAAATATATTTTCATATTTTTTATATTCAGTAACAAGAACATCCATTTATTGTACTCCATCCAGTAAATTTTGTACTAATAGCATCCTACACCATTGTATTGATGGTTTATTATTAATTTTTCTCCATATATTATTGATATTCCCTTGTTGATTCCTTTATCAGTCCGTATAATATATTCAAGTTCCTCTGACAGTTTAACAATGAATTTCTAAAAGTTATCCATATAATTAATCATAGATACATTTACTCCCTAAACGATATTTAATTTGGACAACTTTTACCACATTGATAGCATTTTTATTATCCGGTGAAATATTGATTAATATATATTCTTTATTCAATACAGATATTTAATAAGTCATATAGCCTACTAATTAAAATGATTATTCGATATAACGATTGGTTTGGAAAGGAAATAAAGGGTTGTTCCCATACATTATAGAGCCCCTCAATGCATTAAAAATTTATCATGAGAAAAATTAGTAGCACATATTAAATAGGTTTCTACATATAGGATTAAGTAGTCTAGTAAATGTTCTTGATGGTATTTGTTTTTATATTTCAAATATATGAAATCTAATAGTAAATTTTTTTTCATATTTATTCATCAATTAGTATCCATGCTATTTTCCTTATAAAAATGCATATTAATGAATTTAATTATCTCTTTGTTGATAAAATGGAATGTGTTTTATTTTTCTTACCATTATATATTGTTTATTCCTTATATAGTTATTTAAATGGAATGTGTTTTTAGAAATTCAACTTACCATATTATTTACTCACTTCATTCACAAATATTAATTACACGGAAGGTTATATATGTTATTTACCTTATATTATTGAATATACTAATTGATTCATTAAAGAATACATTATATATTACATTTTTTGAGCATCTGATCTCACCCTTATTTTTTCCCATTCCCCAAGATTTTTGGAACTACACAATAATATATAATGAAAGATATATTATATTGAATAAATTCATTAACCTCAAAAGAAAGAAAAAAAATTATGTTGTAATTTGGCTGTTCATTTGTAATACATGACTCATGTATGTATCTTGATTACTATGAATGGTAATCTATTAGCCATTTAGGACACAATTTACTTGTATCTTAGCCTAATGTAACTGTTTCTTGTTACCAACACTAGGTTTCACATGGTTGGGTCGCTAAAAATATCTTGTTTTTTAATATACAATATGATAATAAAGTAATATAGAATTATTATTTAATATTAATTATATTGATTTCAAATATGGAATTAATTCTTTCAAACTCAAATCATATAATTGGCGGCATATAATTTTATATTATTAATATAACCATTATAAAAAATCACTTTTCTAATGGAATTGTTTCAACAAATTTAATAAGTTTTATTTCAAAATTGAAGAAAAATTGTATTTGTTAACATGATCATGATTAATAATAATATAATTTTACTAAAATTAATTTTAAAACATTATTAAAACAAAATGGAAATTTAAATATTGTAAAAGAAATTTCATTTTAAAAACATCATAATTTTGATTTTTTCGTTAAAAAATTAAACATTTTACAAAATTTTAAAAAATTCTCTCTAATATAATATTTAAATGATGACTTCAAAAACAATGTTCATATTTATATATATATATATATTAAAAAATTTGAAAAAATTAATATATTATTTGATCAAAGAAATAAATAAATATACATTATTTGGAAAAGTTGATTTTTAAATCATATAATAAGAATATAAAAGGTGTAGTAACTTTTTAACAACATATATTATTTATCATAATACACTAAATTTGTTTTTAAAACTATGGTTATTCATATTCATAAAGAAAATTATTTTTTAGGTTATAATGGTCATTTATAAATATAATATTAATATAACATTGCAATTTCTAAAAACATAGTGTTGTGTGTAACACAAGATATCAATGAAATTAAATCTAATTAAAAAAATTATATATTCTCAGGGTTTTAGATTATCAATTTATAATAGGCAAGTATTGTATGTATATTATATTTTGTCAATTCAATTACGTCAAATCAATTTTGTGAGCCTTACATTGTGGTAAATCATGAAAAAATCTAATTTTAAATTAATAATTTCCAACTAATGAATATGATATAGATTAGTGGTTAATGATGATAATTTGATGATTTTAGTGTTTTCTCCATCATTAAATCGAGTTTGGTTACTCAAACTTCTTATTTTATTTTAATACATATAAGTCTTCCTGTGTTTTTAGTTTCTATGTTGGGTTGTAATTTATAACAATCAATAAGATATACTATTTGATAACTGAATTTTAAAGGGTTATTAAATTTAAAATGGATAAAATTATAAATCAAAACAAATTATTGGAATATGATGACTTATAAATTGGAGGAGTATAATTTAAATTGTTAATCACATAATTAAAATGTTAATATGGATTGAAATATTATTATATGATATATTAATTTTTATTAATATAGATTGAAATATTTAAACATTTCATATATAAAGAAACATTTATACGATCATAAAATTATTTAATTATTATTTATATTTTATTATAATATGGTTTATAATTATTTAGAATGTTATTATTGTTATAAATTAATATTTATTATTGATTATGAATATCTAAAAATATCTATTTTCACCCATAATTAATTTTAATCAAGATTATTGTAAAATCCATATTAAATACCACATAGGTTATATGATAAGTGTTTGTGATCATTGGAACCATTAATCCAAATTTGGTCTGAGGCTTGTTTCAATTTGGAGTATTTTTTTATTGGGTGGTAAGGGAATAATGATGAATAAGTAGTGAGTTATTATATTTTGTTCTACTTGTTTATATGTCTATAAAAAGTTTATTGTTGGATTACACTTATACCTTTTAGTTACATTATGCGGATTCACTTCCCCATGATTATTCCAAATTACCATGGAGTCATACTAAAATTGATAGTGGTTATGATTCATAATTCTAGTGAGATTTGTCGATTTTGGGATATGATCTTAGTGGTGTTGGCACTTTAAAAATTTCTGATCCTCTATAAAACCTCTATAATATAAGTAGATGTGGGTGAAAACTAAAAAAAAGGGTTTCTTATGATGTGGATTTATAGAAGGGGGGTTTTGATTTTTGTTTTAATTTTAATGATTATTTTGATCGTATGTATTACAAATATATATAGAAATTTTATGAGGTGTTAAATTATAACATAGGATCTAGGATAATAATCTTAAATTGTAGTATGTTATATGTATGTGTTGTAATTATAATCCCAAAATCCATTATGAGTGTGGTAGTAGATGGGTATTAAATATATAATTTGGTTCTGAATACATTGTTAGTGTTTTGAGATCTATATTGATGATGGTAAATTTAAAAAAGAGGATGATAGTTTTAATATTATATTTTTTATGACAATGTATAATGTATGTATGAGGTGTGTTGGTATTGAAGAAGTTTGAGGATGTGAGGATCCTTTAGATTAGAGACACAATAATAGAGTGACAGTCCTATGGGTGGACAACTTCTTATCTAACACATATTGATGTAGATAGATTCCATATGGTAGGAAGCTCTAAAAATAATAAATAGTCTTAGGGGTGGAAATATACCAACAAGTGTGTGTGGGTATTATAGTGAGCCCTCTATAATAAAAAACAATCATATATATGATAATAGTTATAATGATTTTGATACGACTATATTGTTTCTTGGTTCTACAAATATGATTGTTAATTCACTATGGATAGATAGATACATCGTATGATATTATCTTGGCGATATCATAATGGGTGGATAGATATATGAGGAATTGAATGTGGGATCCCAATTGGTGTATAACTTCTTATTATGATATATTTAGTATAAGTGTTTATTTTGATGATGGTATGTTTGGAGAGATGGGAGATCCGGAATATAATAGGGTATGAAAATGGTGTCGATTATGTGTCATGTAATTTAAAATAGTTTGATTATTTAAAATTATGAGATTCTAATTAATTGATTTTATTATTTTTTATATGTGAATTTATTTTAATGTTATATTCACATATATGAAATAAAGATATAGGGAGGAACATTTAACGTATACTTATATTAATAGAATTTAATATTTGTGGAATATTTTAGATGATAATGATTGATTTATTAGTGGCATTGACTGAACCTAGGTCATGAAAGAAGGAGACATTTCAAAGGACTTGAATTTAATTATACATGACTTAAATTTGAAATATTTAGATATAATATATTGTAATTTTACTACAAGGAATCATGTTTTATATCATTATCCCTTTGAGTATTTATATATATATATCTAGAATCATTGATGGAGTTGGTGTTACCTTCGGTTGGCTTGGACCCCTGAATGAATATATTAGAAATAATAATCTATTTAAAGTAATGATCAAGAATAATTTCAGTATTTATTTTTTTATTTTTTGAGTTATATGATGGTCAATATATGACCATGGTTAATTTAAGAACATGTGGTATACTATAAGTGAATTATAAAGTGATTTGGTGTTGGATGTTTTTTGGAGGATAACCATAGGAGTTACGTTAAATAAGATGAATAATTATTTAATTCATTTTATTTAATTAACCTAAAAGACTAAATCCCGCTTTAAATATTCTTCAATATAATATGTAAATGGTTATCCACATAATTATGGGGAACTAGAAGAGATGAAAGGTCATTTTTCGTTGGTAGATCAGGATTGTGGAATGATGGTGATCAAATTGAGGAGTTTCTAGAGGCAGGTCAGGAATGTAGTAAGTATTATTTATCATTTCAGAACATTATATTCACAAATTATCTGTAAATTATATATGTAGGGATTTTTATTCATATTTTCTTAATATTTATTTGGAAATAATATATTTTGTATCTATTTTATCTTGATCCATGAAATTCGTTCATCATATAAACTCAATTCAAAATTGAATTTTCAAACCCGGTTTATATATCTTATACTATGATATCACTCTTGATCCAAAAAATTATAATTGTTGGATATGATCAAATCCCCCAATTTCACTCATAAATAGTTTTCATATGTTTTCTTCTATTATTAATATTTTTTCTCCATTTTCCCATTTGGTTGTAGTTTGAAATAATTTGGATGGGTTTTATCATGATCAAACCCTCAGATTCATTATGGTATATTATATTCCTTGATTTATGATTTATGTTCATCATATTATCTCAAAATAAAATTGAATTGATAAAACTATTATTATTTTTTATTATATTTTATTACTCTTGATTCGATGAATTGTGACTGTTGGATGGGATCCTGTTAACTAGAGTCTTCTAACACCATTGTTCTTATTCTTTCCCTCACTACTCATCATTTTCTCTATTGGAACACTTGGTTGCAGTTAAAAATTTATAGGGTGGGTTTAACCATGATCTGAGTCATATAATCATGGATATTTCATAAATAATGGATTTTTAGGATTTAGTAATGGATCATGTTGGGATCATGGGGTTTTGGTAATGGATACAAGTTTTAGGACCCTAAAAAGTGGTGGAAATTAAATGGACTATAGTGTGGGTAATTAGATTCTCATTCTCATCAAACATAGGATAGGAATTGATTAATGTAGTCATTTAACATTTATTTTAGATGGCTTGAAGAAATTATTTTCATTGTTGATGGTGGATCTTGAATCCTTATAAAGTATATTCTTTACTGCTAATGAAAAAACTGACTAAATGGAGATTGGTATACAAAAAAACATTCCATGCACTCCATGTTTTTGGCTAGAAATTGTTTTAGTTAAATATTAGGATGACATGAAATTTATGTATATTTAATTCCATGTAATATTATATTAGATGTATGGTATTTTCATTGAGATTACATTATAATAGAAAAATTTGTGAACAGAAGCATAGCCAGTGTACGTGGTCATGTGTCGGGAGTGAATATGTGAGTCCTATGTGGATGATACATACTTTTGTAATATCTATATATTCATTGTTGTGTGACATGGCTTCCCAATCATTATTCAAGGGAGAACATGGTTGGGCGGCGACGTGAGAACACACGCAATGTAGCCCCACATACAATCCATGTACCTCTCCCAGGAGGTTCTATCTCCCTTATCTCAATCTTCGAGACTATAATTTGGGAATGTGATTAGAATATCATAAATTATTTTGATGTAAAGTGAAATTGATCCCTTATTTTTGGTGTATTTTTTATCCTACAAGTTGTTCTGGGAAAGATGCTTTCTTGGGTAACACTTGACAGATGTTAGTGATCAGGAAGGATCATCCGGGTTATGATGGTGTTGGCTCCCCCAATCCCTACAGGTCCTGGGCACCTGACTGTCTTTACATATTTATAGTTAGTACTCCCTCATACTATAAATAGGAACATGTTATTTATCAATTATCTGGTACTCCCATGGCTTCGAGTTCATTATGGGTGCGGGTCATCTAAAAGAGTTGTGGATCCCTCAATTATGGAGGTTATAAGGGAGGTTTGGGCACCTCTATTGAGAATCATGTAAGGTATAGTGTGATATTTGTAATTGGAGATAGATTGTTGGAGGTATAGAAAGACTCACCATCCTTTCATGGACTATGGGTATCGAGATCCCTTTTAGTCATATTCGTGTTTTTTATATCTATATATCATGTGTTTTCTATTTCCCTATTACTGTGGGTTGAGTAATTTTTTTTAATCTTTATATTTCTCCATTTTTAGGTTCTAGAGAATTTTACTAGGTATATGTACACTCACCAATCCATTGGATTGTCCAAAAATTTTAATGTCTTATTCAGATGATATGAAAATCTATAGTGACATAAGTTGAAAATATCGTTACCTTAGGTGTATCGACCATGTTAAGTGATCATATATATAGATCATGAGACGATATCTCTTTATATTTTCCTTTAGCCAATGTGTTCAGTTTAGGATATACATTTTAGTTTGGAATATATTTTCCCCCATTATTCTTATTCTTTAAATTGGTATACTTTGATATATTCAATAGTTAATAATGTATCCATGGTTTTGATCTTACTTCCATATTCATTTATTATTCCTTTATACATAATTATAGAGATGTTTGTGTGTGTTGTAAAAGGTATATAGTATAAGGGATCTCATCTCAGTTATTCATACTCAGTACTTATCAGTAACCCTTGGTATTTGTGAGGAGGGCATGGGTTTGTCTCACTGAAGATCAATGATATATGACACGATAGTTTTGTATCAATTGTAGTTTATCCTCAAGTATGTGTTGTAGTGGTACCCATTATAAAGATTGGTTAAGGATAGAGGGGAATGGTTTTTGAGTGAATTAGTTGTGTATTTTAGGTTATATAACCTATTGTTGGTGTGGAGGATGACATATCCAAACACCTGTACTCTAACTACCTACTTTTCAACATGGTATTCTTATACATTGATCACATTTAAAAATTTGTACATTCATGAAATAGGATTGATTATTTTGAATATACTTCTTGATTCTGCTCCACATATATATGTTCATCTATCCATGGTAAGTATTGATCACTTTCAGTATGTCTCCATGAAGTCATCAGTGAAGGTTACAGATACATGACAATGACTGTGAGTCATTCAGTGATGAGGAATCATTTTAGAGGCTATATCAGGAAGATTTTCCACCTGGTAGGTAGAAACTAGTTCTCCCACCAATCAGTTAGTTTATATTACTAGCAATATGTGATTATAATGCATATAGAATTATTAATATTTTTTAGTTCAAATGCGAGATAATACTAATGTTCCGCATTAGTCTAGATCATTAGGATGCAGAGGACTACCTTGAGTTAGTTATCAGAGTCATCAGGACTGATCATACCTTTATAGATCATATATATATACTTTTGGAAAACCCTATTCATATGGTCCAACAGTACATCTGGTGTTTGAAAAAAACAAACCAATGATTTCATGACACACTCATAGTCAAATGTCCAGTAGAAATTTCATGCAATGTATTCCACATCCTTTTGGTAATCTATGTAGATTCATGCGCACCATGGGATACAATATGGATATATGATAGTTCTTAAGCATGTTCTGAGGTTCATAGACCTCATTTTTTACTCGCTTGACATGGTGGTAGATGGGCTGTTCTAGGAAAACTCATTTGATAAGGGTCATCATAGATACATTTATTAAATTGTATACATCCTTTTCCTTCCTACATAAGATATAGTGAATTTTTGGACCTGGTTACCCATTCATTCTAAGAAGTGGGATGAATGTTATTCTAAACCAACGATGATCATCATGTGGATGATTCATCCGAATTATCTACTAGGCTTCATATGTTGTGGTGTTAGAAAATGAGCCATTTTACTACCTAGACCTAGACAAGTGGATCATTTTACAAATTATTACGTTATGGATGAATTTATTTAGGAGAGGACTTATTATTTGTTTGTTATTGAAAGGGTCACATGAAATGTGTTTTCCATTCCAATCATATAGATAAGGATATGAAAAATGTGGACAAACCAACACTATGACAACAATTTCATGGTAAGGGATCTCTCATTCATGATTAAGGAATCCCCCATTTAGGTTTTAATAACAATGTAACATGTTGATATATGGATGGAGGATTTGATGTTATAAGGATACACTATAACTTATTTACACCACCACATCATGTTTTCCAAAAATATGCTCATAGAACTGGAAATCAATGCATTGAGTAGCTATAAGAAATAGAGGGATATGATTAGGAAGATCGTGATAGAATCTGAGGAATGATATATGACATTTCTACCCATTCATAAGTACTTTTATACATTTTAATGAATCATTAATTCATGATAAAATCCCATGAGAGAGATCTATAGGACCCTATTGAGACCATCACTCTACAACAAACTCCTAGAGGTTCCTACCTTGGGTAATATCCTATATCGTATATCTATCAAAAGTTTTATCCAGGACATTGGGAAGAGTGTTTATCATTATACATCATAGTGTTCATGAAAATAAATTATCATATTTTCTTATATATGGGAAAATTTCTTATGGCTTGATCCCGTATTTTCTATTATAAAAGGCATGGTAGATTCCTTCAGATTTATGGGATGGGATTGTTGTTTTTTGAAAAGAGAGATCTCATGGATGAGTGTGTGGGCCATTTGAGTAGGAATTTGAAACCCTTCACCAATATTTTCATGAATTTCATACATATAATAATCAGATCTTTAAGGATATTTATATCTTTAGTAATGGATGAATATACATATAAATATTATTCATGAAGGAATTCCTAGGACTACCTCTAATGTGATAGATAGACTCCTATATGCAATTTGAACCTTAAACCACATTGATATATTTTTGGGGATATCATATCTCACCAACTGAGATCTGGGTGTTCATGATGTGGTTGGAGGAACTTAAAGAGTATGGTTTTATCATACCCAATATATCTCTATTGGTAGCCCTAGTTTTGATAGTAAAAAAGGTGTACTTAATCTTCATTATTTTTATTGATTATTATCTTATAGACTATGTTTTGATAAATAAGAATTTTAATTTGATGAGGATTGGTGACCTACTCATCTAGTATAGTTTCATGAGTTGGTTCCCAATGTCCATTCCAACATCTGACTACCACCATTAGAGGGATTGTGATGATGTTAATATAATGATGCAATTTTTAATTCTCTAATGAATCAATGAGTTCTTGGTGATTCCTTTTGTTGTTATGTATTAACGTGATGTGTTAAAGGATCATTAAAACTAGATCATCTATCCATACATGGATGAATTTTTGGGTCTCTTCATTGATGACACAATCATATAGTCTATATTTTTGGAGGAGAATAGAGAGTATAAGGGGCGGTCATAAACATAATATGGGTGCACAATATTTATATTAAGATCATAAAGATGCATTAATGAATATTTTAATATCACTTATTGTGGTATGACATCTTTGATAATGTGTTATTTATAAACCAGATGAATATTGATGTGTAGATTTCTTGGGAACCACCTAAGAGAGTATTAGAGGATTAGATTTTATATGATTTGGATGGGTACTATAAGTTATTTTTGGATTATTTTTCTAGTATTTCATTACCCTTTACATCCAATATTTGGACATGGAATCCATATACATGGATCATGTAGTTTCAGAGTGTCTTTATGGATTCATGTTGGAGCTTGACCAATGATCCTATATTGAGACTAATAGAGGAGGGAATTGAGTATGTAGTGTATTATTATTCCACTTGAACTGAGATCATTTTTGATTGTATGATTAGGTAAAAAGTGATTGCATACTATTCATCTATTTACACAAACAAATTGTGTTTGGAATATCATTACATAGGGAGATATTAACATATGACAGAAGTCCCACATGGATTTCTTATAGGTATATAACATCAATATTTTATATAATCATAGGAAATTGGATCATGGTGACTAATTTCCTGAAAAAGATGTCTAATTCCCACCTATTTGAAGAGGCATATCAATGGTTGGCTTCATTACAAATATCACTTGTGCAGCATGTTGGTTCATTATTTATTTAGTCTATGTTAGTGACTTCTCTGAATCATTATCAAGTGTGTGAGGCATAATTGGGAGACATTTATTTTAGGTTCTTTGTTATATTATATCCTCAAGAGATACACCAAAGGGATTTTATATAAGAGGTATGAAATTCATCCCTTTTATGGGATGTAAAATTCTTCTAGTCATTTTCCTAAAGGAGGGGATGAGGGAGTTTCAGACTTCCTCTGTGATTGTAGATACCGATGTGGAAATTATGTTAAAATAAAATACGTGGTAGTTTTTTGGGTTGACATGAGTTTGATCATAACCGACTTCATCTCACAATGTCTCATGTGCATGCATGTGAAGGAATAGAACTATGTTATTGAAGGTTCATCAAAACATCTTGTAATTCTAGAGATGAAATTTGATTCAATATCCAAGGAATTTTTAATGGATATAATTTAGAATGTGAGGGGACATGATGTTGTCTTTTTGTTTTTTTGTATGTCATGCGAAGTCAGTTCTCTTTCTTTTATGTGATAGAAGATATCAGTTGATAGTTCGGAGTAGTTATACATATGTTATATCAACCATCTCTATGGGCCACATTCGATGATTCTCTCTGATCATGACTCTTAGTTAATGTAACAGTTCTGTAGTGGATTACAGGAATACATATGGTTCACTTGAGGATGAGTACAACATGTCACACCCATATAGACTAACATACAAAAAGGACAATCCATTTTTTGGTGAATATGTTTATGGAATTTATGTTGGACATTGGCCAGATATGGTAGTATCACATTCTAATAATAGGGGTTTCATGTTATAATACCTATCATCCTACTATCGTAATGGGACCTTTTAGGCCCCTATATGGTATTCCCTATAGGTCATCCTTTGGATAGACTGAGTTTAGAGATACTTTATATTTTTTCCATGTATTGAGAAGAAGATGATGGGAAAAGTACAAAAGATCTAAAAGCATATGAGGACATCTCATACCACAAAAAATATTAAAATTATAAATATCATTATCCCAAGGAGTCTGTGTAGGTATAGCATGATTTCTTAAGAGAATCAACATAATGAAGAATATAGATAATTTGGAGGGGAAGAAATCTATCCCAAAGGATCATCATTCCAATTGATATCCAATGTAGTGTTAGATATTTTTATTAACACAAAACCCTACCCCTACAGTCGGATAGAGTCTATGAAATATTCCATGTTTCAATGATAAGGAGATATGTGAATTACCCAATGCATGTTATTAACATGGGTGATATGGAAATCAAGAATGGATCCACCTATGTGGATCACCTGGGTGTGATTAAAGGATATGGCATGGATGGACCATCCATTTGGTTTTGGTGATTTAGTAACACATGAGCATACAAATGATCTCCGTGGACTACAAGAGTCAGATTTGGACTTAGTACCAAAATATATTTGTGACGATTTCAATTTTTGAGGTAAGAACCCATAAATGTGGGGAGGATGTGAATTCTATAGTTTTACTATATTAGTATTTTTATTATTTAAATGTATATATCTAGATTTTTCCATGTACTCTACTCACTGTCTATGTGTCTCAAGACTACAAAATTAATATAGTAAAACTATTAATATAGACTAAACAATTTCCATGAATCATTTTGGTTTTTAATGGGCCAACCATTTTTGAGTCATAGTTTATGAAATATATAACCATAGTTGATTTCAAAAAATCGGATATACCATATGTACAAAATTATTTTATTCGACCTCGGATTTTTCTTTGATGGAATCCTTAAGAGGTGTGTTTTACTTCTTTAAATAACATAAAAAATAAATCATTCTATTAATATATTTTCCTATAAAATGTATATGTTTATAATTATATCATAGGGAGAATATTTAGGATGAATGATCAATCATTATTGGTTGATCAGTAATGGATAATTATTATAATCTAATAGAGGTAGAGCAAGTGGCAGGTAGAAAATACAGTAGATCAAGGTAAGGATTGTTATTTCTTATTTATACCCATTTATTTGATAATAATATATTTTATATCTACCTTATCTTTATCATTGTTTTTTCTTAATATGAGTCTAACATACAATTCAATTTTTGATACATATTTATATTTTTTAACCCATGATATCACCCTTGAGACTTCATATTATTATGATTAGTTGATATCACATTAGTAAATGCCAGTCCTTACCTTATTTTTTCTGATGCTCACCTATTATTTTTCATGTAATTCATTATTAGGCCATGGGTTGTGGATGGACATTTTCAAGGTGTGTTCTAGAATTATTGAACATCTAGGTTCAAGGTGTTTCATCAATCAATTTTTGGCATGAGGAACTTCAGATGAGTTTTGATCGGATTGTGGTTTGTGGGTCATTGATATGATAATCATGACCCTAGATAGTTGATGATTCATGATGAACTCCTTAGTGGAAAATACATGTATTTACATAAGGAATTACATTAGTGGATGATTAACTAGTTCTAAAAGTACCATGTGTTCCCCCAGAAGGTGTGTGTGTTGTTTATTCATCATCCTTAATGAAAAAATATGTATTGGCCGAATAAAAAAAATCAAAATAGTGGGAGTTAATAATTATTTCATATTGACTAATATAAAATGATGGAATGTTTAAGATGTGATAAACTACTTGAGATGGTCTAGCTTAAATCTCATATTTAGTAGTATATGCCTCTTAAATATGGATAGAGTTGATGGGTGTGGTTAATTAGGATCCTCCATGTTTTATTCAAATTCCACCACATGGGTTGTGCATGGTTCCATTGAATAAGAGATATGAAATGGTTCCTGATCTTCTACAATTATGAGGAATTTGAATATCATGTTGTACCTCATTCTCATTGTAGAATTTGTCTTGATCTTTTTGATCTCTCACACATAGATCATCAAGAAAGTATTCTTCATCATGACTCTAATATTTCTCATCATGGTTATCTATGATATTTAACTTTAAATGGTTGTTATATTGATTTTCATTGGGTTAGGCTTCAAATTCCTATATCTCTTCTCAAAAATTCAGAATGAATGGGACTTATTCTTGTTATTTTAGTTTAGGTTTCTATTTTGATGAATGTATACATTTATTTATCCATTATACATTTATCAATAGTTGTTCAATGATTTCATTAAGATCTTTTTACTGTAATATCTTATAATAAGTTTCTTTCTAATATTTCAGTTGATGGGGTAATTTAAAAAAGTTAGGAATCAAAAAGGGGGACATTTCAGGGACTTTGAATACTTGATAAAATTATTGAATAAACTGGTATATATTAGATATATCTGGGTATGTGGACCCAAAAATCATTTCTTACATATCGTACCTCATTATATTTATGAATTCTTTGAATTCTTTCTCCCCACAATTTGATTTCCAAAAAATAACACTTTTATAAAAAAAATAAAAAAAATTACTCCAATGAAATGGTTGATTCGATATTTGGTCATTGCATTTATGGGTGATTTTTCCATGATTTAATGAAATAATCATTTTTAAAGGTCATTGAAAATGAATTTTTATTGGTTTTATTATAATTTATTTTAAAAATTATAAATAATTTGAAAATAGAAAAAATTATTAAGTGACTGGTTGGATTATAGAAACAATTCTAGTTTTGATACATTTCTATCTTGTGGTTTGGGAAAAGAATTTTATATTATTTCCTACTGCAACAGTACAGCTGTTTGGCAGTGTAGAGGGAACAGTGGCATGCACTATTTGGCACTGTAGCAGCCGGGAATATACCCCGTATGGGCCTTCGTGCAAACGATTTGTTCCCTAAGTCCTTTAAGTCCTTCGGGCCACCCAGGCCTTTGGGTCAGTAAGGCCTTAGGGCCACCTCAAGGCCTTCAGGCCACATTAATGTGATGATACAAACCAGACAACCTACAAGAAACAAGCTCTATAAGGAGGATGAGCAAGGAGCTTTCACCACAGAAGATTCTAAACGGACAGCAAGAATGATAGGTTTTGGCACCTGCCATCAGGACAAGCCTGTGCATGCACGGGAATGCCTAGCCGAACAGCCATGCGAAGGTGGAGAGCTTATTTCACGATGAAGATGATGGGGAGGAGTAGTTCCAAGTAGTTAGTCTGGGTTGTATGTAATGTTTGAATAATATGGGAAATAGATTCATCTAAGGCCTATGGGCCATGTAATACTTAAACCTACGGGCCTTGTAAGGGTTCCACCTCACCCATTGAAAAGGTGGATTATCCAAAATCAATAAAAATGAAGGCCTTCAGGCCAATGGATGAGGAGAATGACGAAAATAATTTTCCTTTAAGTCTGGTTTTAGATTCCATAAATATTCATTCTTTGTTTATAATTGTTTTGATAATACAATTCTAAAATCACATGCATGAATTACTACCTTTTTATTTTGGGGATTCAGAATTAAAAATTGATAACTGAACTAAATTACACCACCTCCTGTAATCATGGTTAATGGAACACTTAATCATGAATGTGACACCTTCTAGGGATTCTCTCCATTTTATGTATTTTTTCCATTAAACAACTCAACATCACTATGTGGAGATCTTTTTTCCAACCAAAGTGAGGGAAAATATTATAACAAGTAAATTAAGTAGAATTGAGTTGCGTGTTGTGTGTTGAAAATATCCACACCCATTAATGTCAGTCACATATACAATAAATATTAAAAAACAATTATGAGTTTTATAATGGAATTTAGGTACACATAAAATCACCTAAAGTTAAGACTCTTATGAAACTAATATTTTTAGGAGTACATAATCTCTCACTGATTAATGATAAGAGAGGAATAAAAGAAAAAAACAAAAAGGGGGAGGTACATTGAGAATGAGGGAGAGATAGAAATAAAGTGAAATAGAAAAGGGAATGTGAAAATAGATTAAAAAAACCAACAAAATATAAAAAAAAGAAGAAACATAATAAAAATAATAAAAAATAATAATAAAATGTAAAATATATTTTTTAATAAAGTCTAACATTCATATGTATGTTATATTAATAAATTAAATAAAAAATAATGACAAAAAAAGAAATTTTTTTCCCTTATCCTCCTCCTCACACTAGTGTATCAAACTCCAGATCCTTTTATAAATGGACAGATCCCCTCTATTTATAGAGGGGTAAATATATATCAGTATAAGTCTCAGTCAATGTTGGCTTCAAATATGTGGTTTATCTCTCAAATATAACATCCATCAAAGATAACCCCAATACACCGAGTGTGAAATTCTGAAATACCCAATGATTTATTTGTTAAATCATACAATGGATAGTGAGATAATATGGGGTATCCTCTAGTGTTCATAGTGTGAATGGCCATGTATATGTGCATTCATTTTGGATCCAATTTTGATTCATAAGGGGTGGCATTGGTGTTGCAATCTTTATTAATATCTCTATCTTTTATAGTGTCCAAGGGGGAATGCATTACATATGTGGAGGTTTTTTTATAATTTAATTGTTTTTATGGAAGTCACCTGAGGAGTTTACGATGATTCATTCTGGCGTAGAAAATGAAAGTATCATTTAAGATCAAAATCATGCTTTTTAGTAGAAAACAAGGGAATCTGTAGGGTGTTTTAGTTGTGGTAGTGGAGTAAAGCGATGTTGTCAATCTAGAGAGATGGTGGGGGTTCCCAAGGAATATATTCATGGGGATAAGTGAGATAATAAATTTTTAGTAAGTGATTAATATTTCACTACCATATTTTATCCCACATTGGAAGATAATGGGTTCTCCATAATCATATATATTAAAACATTCTATATCCCTACGTTTGAATCCTGATGTGGGTATAAACTCTTGGTCACATGTGAGGTCATGAACATGGTTCATGCCTCACATGAACAACATGTGTGGGTTCTGTTTCACTTATACACCCTAAAAGAATCCTCTATACAGTCTACACCTTCCAATTGGTGGGATTTCTCTCATGTGTTTCTTGTCTAGGTGGCCCACTATGTTTTTCTTTGTGGATTTTTTGCCATTAATGATGAGGGTTTCCCAAGTTGTTGCATTCATTAATAACCTATTAAAATTAATCAATTCAAAATATAATGTAAAATCCATCATAATATTTAACTATGTTGTAAGAAAATAAACATTTCCAATCATTTGAATACCTTATTATTTCATTATTCATTATTTAACACATCTTTATAGAATAATTTATTTTAAAGTAAAATATATTTGAAATAATAAAAAATCCATATATATATATATAGAAAATAATGTAAGAAAACATCTATCCATCATATGTACCCCATATGAAGATGATTCGTTTCCTAATTATGATTCCCTATAATATTTAGGCTAAGATGAAGATAAAGGATATCATACTACATAGAATGAGTGCACCAATGAAAAATATTGCGGATAATATTAACGAAAAGGAAAATTGAAATAAATAACCATTCATAGAGAGTTACAACAAAGATTCTATGAAAAATTGGTATCATAAGAAAATAAAAAATGATGAATAAGAAAAAAATTTCATTTCCACACTTACCATATAATTTTTTCTACATATTGGATGTTTGGGGAAACTAGATATGGTTAAGTTATCCTACTCAATAACTATATAGAATAGAATGTATTAGGTTATGGAGAAGAATATGAAATTTTATATTTTATTGTGGAATATGAGTTAATCATTTTATAAATTGAAAAACTAAATATATAGTGATGAATGATTAATATTACCAATTATTGATAGATAATGAATTATTCCACTATTCATTCAAGAAATCATGATTTTGGTCACCTCTCCCATAATCCACCACAACCAAAACATGGATGCAACGAATTGCTTCTAATTAAAAATTGTGTTACGATTTGGTTATCATTGGAATATTATATTCATACCAAAATTAATTAACCAATCCCATGATGGCTTTAGGTAAATGACTATTTATAAATACTATCTTAAATGTGGTCTCCATAATTATTTTTCATAATTTATGGATTATAGATTTATTTTTTTCAAATGATTTACTTTTTGGGATAAAATTGTAGTTCCCCTTATGTTTTTATCATTATTGAATGGTATTTTTCCTTCACATTTTCTTTTTAATTTTTATGGTCTATGATGAGATCACATAAAAGAGACATGAAAATATTGAAGTGGATACCCAAGATTATTCTTGAAATGAGATATTAATTCATGGTGAAATTTATTTTTATAATGTATGTAGGTTCAGATAGAACCTGGATAGAAAAAACTAAAAGAATCATTTGAAGGATATATTTTGTTACAAACAAATTATTTTATACTACACCATCCATTAATATTTGTTTTTAGAACACTCATACTTCAAATTTCATGGCCCACATTTAAAATTTTATTTAGTAGAATGATATCAGATAAATAAAATTCATAGGATAATTACCAATCCATGGTTCTAAATATCTAAATAAATAAATTTTAATGAATTTTTTTTTTGAAAAGATATTTCAGGGTTTATAATATGGAATTAAATATCATAAATCATGATTTAGGGATACTGGTTTATATTTTTAAGTGAAAATTTTCTAGGATTTTGCGATCATTAAATTTATAATTTTTTCATTTATTAATTTTATTATTAGCATATATTTCTATGAGTTATTATCTCAACCATTCATCTTATTTCCGAGATAGTACCAATTTTTTTTTCATATTAGTTTTATATTAAATTTCTTGATATATACTAACACGTATCTTCATCAATTTTCTTGGGATTTTTTCAAAGTTATGAATAAACTAAATCACTATTATTATCATTATGATGTCATACTATTTAACCATTTATCCTTGGAATCGCATTAAACTAATATTTTTTAATATCATAGAATCATTGAACTGTATCGATAGAAAAAAATGTATTGTTTTATAAATATATTAACTATTTCTATGATTCTCTAAATATTTTTCATGATTTTATAAAATTCATGAGGGGAGTCATTTCTATGGTATAATTTACATTTATATAAATATATTTAAGTGTAGGGGATATTTACTATGATATATATGGAGAGTATAATTATTTTTATACATTTTATTCACTAAACTCACTTTGGAAAAATGTTATGCTTATTGCGATTATGAGAATTCACCATTTCTAGATCAAAAATATTTTGATATTATTCGGTTAAATAGTTGATGTAATATTTTTACCTTGCATTAATTTTAAAAAATAAATGAAAAATATAATAAATTTAAAAAATATGAAACATTGGGTTTTTTTAATTGCATTTCATTTTCTCATGGGCCTCCTTTATGATATTGTGGATGGGGTAACATATGTTTTCTAGAGTAGATATTTATTGATCTATTATTGATTATACAGAAATGTAAATAATAGATAAACTCAATCCTATTAATTACATGTTTTACATCATGCACATACCTTCCCTAAACATCTAATCCATTTTAACCTAAGGATGAATCCATCATGATTTTTATTTGGTTTGTTCATTATGTAGTAAATAGGTTGAATGTACATGAAGCCCATGAAAAGTGACTTGTTCATGATGTATGTGTTTTATATAACCTACATTTTTACCATGATGAGGATTTTAAAAATTCAAAGTGATGTAATTTAGAAATGGAATTCATAATAATAATCAATTGAACAATTATAATGGTTGAATTAAAATGCGTTCTTTTTTTAAATGAATAAAAGTAAAATATTTTGTTGAGTAGTTTTTTAACAAATGTGACGTTAATCAATTTCTCATTGAGATTCTTGAAAGTTTATATAATACGTTTGATCAATTTATTTTATAAATAGTTCATTTAAAACTTGTTAAGGTGAGTATCCATTTTAGCATATTGATATTTCATTATAGATAAAAATCAAGAAATCATGTGTTGGGGATTTTGTACAGAAATTCCTAGCATGTAATTTTGATATTAATTTATGTAAATCTACATTTATTGAAAGAATAAAAATTTCAATATTTTTTGGGAAAAAATTATAAAAAAATTGCATTGAAATATAGGTATCATCTTTTTAGAAATCACGTTAGAGGAAATGAGATTCTCATAATTCACCCCTTTATTTGAATGTCCATGAAAAGTTAATTTATAATAATTCTAGTAATTTTCTAACAATTTAAATATAAATTTTTTCTAGAATTACTAAAAAAAAATTCATTTACAGAAGGATATGATGTTTCTTGATAAATAATATAGTAGATGAAAATTTATAAATAATGGGATAATGGGAAGACATAACATAATGCATGTTACCTATGTAATTTCTAGGGATCATCACTGATGAAATGATTTGAAATATTGATTATGGAATTGGAAATTAAAATTGACAATAATAATATTATTTAGGATGTGAATCCTTGTAATTACATGAATACGTGATCTAAAGATGTAATCATGTATTGTAATCCAAACATATCATAGGGTAGAATATATGTCACCTGAAGGTTGTTTTATGACAAACCCATTATGTGCATATTTTTTTGTATGATTCAATAGGGAAACTCATTAATGAAAAATAATGACCATTAATTACTAGGATTTACGTACAATCATTGATAATAAATATATTATTTAATTAAATCAAATCCGAAAAAATTGTAAGACCTAAAAATTAAGGGTTATTATTAATTAAAAATTTATTCATTCATCATATGATCTGGAATAATTGGAGGTCCTCCTAACTGGATCCATGGTTTCCACATTTATATGATGAAAAATAGTATACTTTTCCTACCCCTTTTGGATATCAATAAGAGATATAATTTATTCCACATCATTCATGATGTAGGTGAATTTGATATATCATTGTATTAAAAATGTTAGTTAAAATTAATGTTGGGGTCTTGTATGTGTGATTCAATTTTATCAATTACGTATTTCACATTTTATGTCCATTTTAAAAGGTGTGATGAAATATGATTAAATTTATTTCTATCATTGATAATGTAAATGTCCAAGATAGATTGAATGTCCTTTGTTTAATGTGATATATAGGGTTCATATTTCCCTTGCAACCATTAGAGTTTTTCATATCATCGGTTTAAATATGGTTTACAGTACCCATCCCATTATAATAAAATGTACATGAAAATAGAAAAAATAGATTATATGATAGTGTGAATTTACCATGAAAATTGGATATGATATGACATTATTCTAACAACTACATAGTGGTATCATTATTTTTTCAAAGCATGTTGTTACATGAACCTTGACTCATTGTGTTGTGAATTTTTTTATATATTTTAATTATGTTAAACAGAACCAAATTTTTTTTTTAAATTAAATTATTTTAGATTAATTTCCTCAGATAGAATAGTACAATATTGATTAATTATTGTATTCTCCAATCCTATCTATCTGGTTTTGACCTTATACATTCATTTCTAATACTACCCTATTTTTTGGCAATTTGTTTTCTTTAGTAAACAATAATTTTTTTGATTTTATAAAATAAATAACATTTAGGAAATGTTAGAACCATCAAACAGACAATTCCACCACCATGGGACATCGGTGGGATATGAAGAGAACCATTTCCAAGACTAGACCCCCACAAAAAACACCACAAAGTTTCCCACAAAACATTTTATAGAGAACCAAACATGGGTTGCACAAGGAACTATTACTAGGACCGACCCACTGAAACTATCACCTTGTGACACAAATAAAAGGATCAACTCAATGCTAGACACCTTGATAAGCAACCATGTTATATCTAAATCCATCACTGAGGTCGCACATGACACCATCACCAGCCACACCGACCACAATGATATGTTTTTTTTTGTGTTTCTAAATATTTAGATTCCATAACCAAATGCAATTTAATGATTCGTGTGGGAATATAAGTAGACATTTTCATTATAGAAAATATTAATTTAATTAATCTATCTATTAAATCATATTTATAAGGTTTTAAAAATTAATAAAAACTCACTACCAAAAAGTCGAGATATAATTATTAGGTTATTCTTTAATAACTATACATAAGGAAATATCTAGATAAATAATAAATGTAACATAACATATATATAAAACTCTAAAATAAATTATATCATCATTTTTATCAATTTTTATTTTCTAATTTTAATATTAGATAGTGACTGGGACTTTGAAAAATAACCACTCATAGGCCTTGAGCAGGCACAACACATAAACTATTATTATTTTATTTTCTTATGAACCATTCATTAAAAAAAGAAGTAAATATGGTTTATTTTGGGAAAACCAAATGAATTATGGTAGATAAATTATAAATATATATAACATTTTTGAATCCATAAAATATCTATATATTATAGAATTTATATTATTTTAATATTTTACTTCAATCACATTATATATGATTCATGAAATAAATTCCATAATTACATCAACTAATTAAGGATCCCATAAAAAAAGAACACTAACATATGACTGTTTATACCTTTCTGAGAAGATGTAATATTAGACTTATTTATTTTTTTATTACTAGAAACAAAATAATTCCTATATAGCTAGGGGTTTTCACTATCAATAAAATTTCATTTCTAACATTATTGGATTTCACTTATTAAGGGTTTGTTGAGGGTTGTCTTACAACTTATTAGATATTCTTTTTGAATCTTTTATTAATACATTTTCATAAATTTATTCCATGAATGTTTCATCATGGATATTACAATATGAATAAGATTCCTCAAATTTTGATCATATTTATCAATTTTATTTAGACAGGTCTCCCTATTATTTTATAACATCGTCATAGATTAACCTAAGGGATTTTGGATTTCTATTTAGTGTTTAATACTTTTCTTTAAACGTAGGAAAATATTAATTTTTAAAATAAAAAAACTTTTAGAATAAAATTCAGAATATTGAATATTAAAATAAAAGTATTATACCTATTCGGTGTTACATATGAAGTAGTTACATTCTTTTTGATTTTGTTTATCAATATATATATTATAATTATAATCACTACTAGTGTTTCCTTATTCTATCTGTGTAGAATTTGTATCCTTTATGACAATATTCCTGTAATATAATTTTCTCTAAAAATAATTTTTAGAATTTGTCAACAATTTCACTTGAGTGGAACGTCCAATAATATTACTAAGAATATTTCATTCATAGAATTTAATGTCCATTAACATACCATAATAATTTGTTTTACTATTAATTTTTCTTAATCATATTCTCTTATAAAAAACATTTTGAAATTTCATACAAATAGAGAAAGTTAATTTAATTATTCTAAGAAAAATGATCATTCATTATCCAATTATTATGGAAATGATTTTTATTTTTCCTATTTTCTTCATTATTATTAGAAATATTCAGTTAAATATTTTATTCCTTGATCAAATTTTTATTATCATCTCATACATTAATCTATACCATATAAAACATAATATCCCGAATCTAATAATTTATTTTATGATCCATTATAGGGTTATATTGACATGTGGTAGCTGATATTCAACGAAATTTCACAATTAAATCATTAAAAACATTCATTGACTAATCTGAATCATGAATAGGGGATAATAAAGAATAAATATCATTTTTAATTTTAGTGAGTCTACAATTTGTTAGAGTTATTCTTTTAATTTATATCATTTTAAAAAAACCAATCTAAATATTAACTGTGTTGTTCCTTTATTTTCTTTCATTTTGGGTTCCATATAATTTATAGTTATCAATTTATACATCTTATTTATAGTGGAAAAATGTAAAAATCAGTAAGACAGAAAATATCCAATAAAATAGATAATAGAGCTTATAGAAATTTTATTAGTATAAAATTCTACTTCTTGACTTGTACACCATAATTCTTCTTATTCTATTAAATTATTTTATCGATTTAAATCTTCTTGGTAGTCTGTTATTTTGAGATTACATATATATAGAATCATTTTTGGAATCCATTAGTTGCAGTTATATATATTTGAAAAGGTATCCCTTCTGATATAAATTCCATTAATTAATTCATAGAATATTGATTAATAATAATTTTATAATAATAATTAAACTAAGATATAAATATGAATTTAATTTTATAAGATAAAAATTTCTTTTATAATACATTTATGTAATAACTCAATTTGGGGGCCTTTATTAAGATCATAAGATTTTTCCCTATTTAAATACACCAACTTACATTTTGATTTAATCATGTATTAATGATCATCTACAGATATGAAATAGATAAAAACAAAATAAAATTATAAGGTCATTTTATATTTATAGTGGATCTAAGATATAGTAAATGTCATTAATACACTACAAAACTAAAAAAACATGTTTGTCAATTTTCACTAAGAATGTCCATTCCCTTGGGATTGTAAAAGTCATGTGAATGACAATATAACTTCTCAATAAGGCTCTAGTAGATTTTACATGGATCTCCCTTGAGAATAAATATCGATGACCATCACAAAATATTTAATTTTATAATTTATCCATTATGAAAACAATAAAATAATACACAAAAGATAAATGCTTCAATTCATAGTGGAAGGAAGTAACCTAGAGTAGATTGATTTTCATTAGGAAATTATGAAGAAGGGAAAAATAAATTCATTATTAATTAAATGTATATATATCATAAATACATATATAGGAATAAACATCATTCATGGTTTGATCTTCACAATAATAGTTTATTGAAAACTATACATGACCAAGAATATGGTCTTTTATTTTATACTATTCACTCATGACGAAGATCATCCCTTTTTCATTTATACATTTCACAATAAATAAAACATTAATAAATATATATTTATTAGAATAGTTTTTATTTCCATTTCACTTTACCTTTTTCTCTAGAGATATGGAAAACATAGGACGTCATTTAGAGTGGCTATAGTTTTCTAAAGAAATGCCTATTTTATTGAAGTGTAAGTGTTAAATAGCGCATTCTCTAAAACTAATTATATGAGGATAAATAAGTAGAAATTTTTTTATGATAATATTTTCCTTTAAACTATAATAATAAATCTAAAATAAGGAAAATTTTATTTCTTCATATTTATCGGTATTCGTTTTATTTGATTTTATATTGAAATGTTTCATATCCAAAGACATCATTCCATGAGTCTTCTATCTTGGCATAAGTCTTCTGAATATATATTTTATATAATCATTTGACTATTTAATCTAATCATATGAGATGTTTCTTATTCATATCACCCCATATTTATTTTAAGTCATTATCTCCATAATAATGCATCAATATTATTGTAATACATTATCATATCTCTTTACATTGATAACATAAATATTCAGTGATCCTTCATTAAATTAGAAATCCTTTAATAAGATCTTATTGAAACATTATATTTCTTTCCATATGTATATTACCCTTCAACATAAGTCATTTATCCCAATTTTAAAGTCATGATTATGTTTTAAGTACATTAAAAGACATATAAAATAATGGAATTTTGAAAAAAATGTTGTATTGTAAAGCTTCATTTTGAACATATGACATGAATGTATGACATCTAGATTAATAAATATTTACTCATTGTGAATAAAAATATATTATAGAAATAAATATGAAACTAATAACATTGGAATTCAAAATTAAATAAAAATAAATTAGTAATAAAAATGAGTGCTAATAAGAGTATCAGAACACAGTAAAAATTGGAATTTTGAATCAAAAATTGATTTCCTACTTATATTTAAATGAATTTAATTATATAATATATAAATCTAAGGAAAATTTCATTGGTATAATTTCATAAAAAAAAATTAATATGGAATTACCTGTATCTAAAAGTTTCAATTATTTATTAATCATATCAACATGCGGTGTTGGAAAATACATAGTAATATGTTGTCATCTAAGGGAGGGCCCTACTGGACCATATTATTTGTTAGATATCCTCAACTAATAATTAATTTCAAAAAATAGAAAAATCTATTAATAGAATGTAAAATGATGAGGATTTTTGTTTTCTACATAGTGTGTTGACAATTCCTTTTGGAAAAAGATTGATCCATGGAGCTATAGAACATTAATTTATGATTAATGAATCCATGTGAAATCACAATGTAATTTGATAATTAGTATAGTGTAGTGTTTAATATATCATCAATTGTATTTCTTCGCTTAACATTTCTTTTAATTATGAAGGGAGACATTAATTTTTTAATTCTCACTAAGGTTACCATAAACCATATGCTCAGATCTAGTGGTAAAGATATTATTTAGAAAAATATATTGAATAACAATTCAGATGAAGACATAAAAGAATATCTATATTTTATTTCATTTCCATATGATAAATAGTATGTCACACAATATAACACAATCCCCAAAACCCTAGGTTACCATTCATATATAAATAATTATATAAGAATATTATTTTAAAATATTTTTAAACACTTCCACATAATTGATCCACACTAGAATCACTTTTATAATTCACATTATATATACTAATCATAATAACATGGGGCATGGAAATATGATGAATGATAGAGATAAAACGTATATTTAGTAAAATAATAATCAATATATCATCATTGTTTATATCCAAATCATAATATTTCACAAGATTTGGAGTGAAATATCATATTAAATCAGACATTACATAAAAATAGTTAATCATAATTCATTGTAACAGGAAATATACCCTCAAATGAACACCATATACCAAAGAAAAATTTTGTTGATTCATGAGATAATAATCATTATCCATAGAAAATAATAATATGAATATTGAAAAGAAATATAATATGAGATAGAAACATAGTATAACAAAAAATATTTTAAGAAAACCAAGATCATGGAACATTATCATCATGAGTCACTACTCGCCCAACGCTCAATGATAAAGCCAAAATGCACCCATATATCCATAACTCATGATATATAACAATGTAACCATATTATTTTAGGTATATATATCCATATAAATACATAATACTTATGTAGTACCCCCAGTTTATAGTATGAAACTCTTTCCTGATGCTTTTAATGATTTTAATGTTATATGTGATGAATGGGAGAGTCGGGAGAACTTTAAATGATGTTTGGAGGCAAAGGGTAAGTCACACGGGCGGTGCATGGGTTATCTAAAATGTGCGTCCAAACCGTTCATAGTAGGCCCTTAAGATTGTAGCATCCGCATGGGTGGTGCACAATTTATCTAACCGTACAGCCAAACAATGCATGGAGTGTATTTCGATGCAGTGGCTAATGCACAGTTAGCGCACAGTTTGTCTAACCATGTGTGAAAACCATGTGACAACATAAATGAGATCCTATAAAATTGGATCTCACTCGTTTTGCCTCTAAGTGTATTGTTTATGCTCCTAAGTAGCAATAGCTCGGTATTTTACTTCTCCTAGGGTAAAAGAGGGTTCTCCAATCATTCTGGAGGCGATCTGAAGGATTCTCTTGGTGAATCAAAGCCGTATTCTTGAGGTATGTGATCATTCTTCTTCGTTCTTGATCGATTTCTTAGATCTACTTAGATCTACTTCTCCTCTTCTCTCAGTTTCGTAGATCTACACCAGTTATGGGTAGAACTATGTGTGTGGATTCCAAATTTGATGATATTTGGTCTCGATCTTTCTAGGAGAAGAGATCTAAGGTGGGTTTTTGAAGAACCAACTCGGTATTCTTGTGTGTTCTCCGTTTGATAGGGTTTTCGTCAAAAAATTTAATGTAGGTGGCTTCTTTCTCGACTCCACTTAGTAGAACTGAATGTCATGCTTTCAAATTGGATTGTTTCAATGGATTTGATTGTGAAATGCATTGATTAAATATTATTTGGTAATGATTTATGGTTTTTATGTAATTGCGAAATCTTAGTGAATTGTTGTGCAATGTGATTTGGCTTCATGAATTTAAAATGTTTATTTTAAATAATGGATTTTATGAAATTGTAATTGGTTTTATGAAAAAATGGGTTTTCAATAAAAATGGTGTTTTACTAAAATGGTCTGAGATTGAAATGACTTTGATGGAATTGGTTTTCAATAAAAAGGGAGTTTTATTCAAATGGTTTGGAATTGAAATGGTTTGGGATTGAAATGGTTCTGATGGAAATGGTTTTCAATAAAAAGGTGTTTTATTGAAAGGGTGTTTTGGCATGATTCATGGGAAGATGTTGTGTGTGTTCATATTGCATTCAGGATGGACAAGGGTTAGGAGTCTCCCCCATTTTTTTGGTATGGATAAGGGTTAGGGCTCTCCCCCGTCAATCTTTCATATTTCATTCGGGATAGATAAGGGGTTAGAGTCTCCCCCATCAGTGTTGGGATGTATAAGGTTTAGGTCTCTACCCCGTCAAACATTCATATTGCATTCGGGGAAGATGAGGGTTAGGGGTCTCCCCCATCAGTGTTGGGATGGATAAGGGTTAAGGCTCTACACCATTAATCATTCATGTGCATTTAAGCTGGATAAGGGTAACATGTCTCCCCAATCATGGTTGGGATGATAAGGGTTAGGGATTCTCTCCACTTCTAGGTAGCATGCATGGTTGGTTTCATGAGTTTTTCAAATGGTTGGGTATGCCAAGAAATGAATGTTTTTGAAATGGAAATTAATATTGTTTGGTTATTTTTTGGGAAAAATAACTAGCTAGAAAATTGGTTTCAATTCCTCTTGGCATGCCTTTGGTTATGAATGGTTTTATAAACATGTTTAAATTTAGTTATAAACAGCTTTTGAGAAATTTTTTATGTAAACTTTTTATATATAAATTTGGCTAAATCTTCTATCCTAATGGCATGATTAGGGAATTCATTGGGGAAAGACTACTGAGTTTTATACTCACCCCTACTTTGGCTCTTTGGTGCCTTTGCAGATGTCGTATTCTGGGACACATGTAAAGGTAAAGCATCTTATTTGTAGTGGATCATGGTGATTCTTAGAAGATTTTGTGGAGCTTGGATCTTGTGGAGCTTGGATTTTTGCATGCCTTTTGAGAGTCTTGAGTGGTTCTTCATTTGTGTACTTTGATGCTTGGTTTGGTCTTCCGCTGTTGTGTACCTTGATGGGGTTTGATATTAATGACGATGTTTATTGGTCTTTTATTTTTTTTTGCATCATATAATTAAATTTTTGTTATGTTTTGTTTATGGGTTTATTTCATAAAGGGTAAATCATCCCCCACATGTTCTTGAAACCCTTCGGTATTTATTTCTAGCCTTTGGCACCTTGGGGATGTCGTTTAAGGCCTAGTAATGACTTGTTGTACTCTCAAGACAATGAGAATTGGCAGGTCATTACAAATGGTATCATCTTGTTCGGTCGTTGCCTAACAAGTGTTCATCGATGTTCTTAGTCATGGAGTTGAAATTCATTCATGTCTATTCCTTGGGTCTAAATCTTAGAGAGGAGTAGGATTGTCGGAACATGAAATGTATAGCATAAAAGGAAGTAACTAACCTATTTATGGTGAACTTTATGATACTAGGGTGTTGGGTTCATAACTATTTTGGATACACTTCTTGAATGTTGGAAATCTCATTGTCATGGGTTAATCCACTATGACGAGCATGACATGCATTTTAGAGGAATGAATTCCCACTAGGATTGCATATCTTATTGCGAGGAATGACTTATGATTTTGTGCAAGGTGATAATATTCGGGAAAAAAATGCAGAAATTGTTTTCAATGAAAGATTTCGAAAAAAAGGATATTTTGTGTATTTTGAAAATGGGTTTATTTTCAAAATGGATGAGGAATGTTTTCAAAAAAACTTGAACATGGGAAAAATGATGTTTTTTAAAACAATGTTGTGATAGATGATGTGATATAATTTGAAATGCTAACCCATCAGTTTCTAGATAGTGAGATTGATGAGGTTTTTTGTAGTTTTAGGAAATGGAACTTGGTAGTCGTCATAGAAACCAGTCGAAAGAGTCTAGTGAGAATGTGGTTGCACCTGAACCCCTGGTAAACCAACAGTTGGCCCAAAGAATTACTCAGGATTCTAAAACCATTGAAATGGGACTGAAACTAGATACATTGTTTACGATATTAGTCACTACTGAAAATACAAGTGGGGAAAATATGGTTATTTTTACTAGAGGATCTGAGAACTCTAATGCTAAGAGCAAGAGGGAATCAGACACCATTTCTCAAGGAGGAAAAACACATCATAATTGGACCAAAAGATTCTTAAAACTTCCTCAGAGACCCAAGTGTAAGCAGAGATGTTTCCATTGTTGCTCTACATGCCAGATCAAGAGGGATTCCAAGGAACAACATAAAAAATGACATATTTTTTAGAAGATGGGACATCTTCGGCGCTTTTTCTATAATGCTCTGATGCAGGGCGTTCATGACTCTCCTTAGAATGGGAACTGTCAGTATGAAAATAATGAGCATATCATGCAAAGCACACATCTGGTGGGAGTTGAGGATGTTGTAGTGGATGATTAGTCGGGACCATCCGGAGTGTGTGGTACAGTTCGTTTATTTTCCACGTTGATGCAAGATTTTTTTTGATACAGGTGCTCTCCATTCCTTCATTGCTTCTCGTGCTGTTGATTTTCTATGTTTAAAGCTGGAAATAATCTATTCTGTTTTGAAACTAAAAACCCCTCTTGGTGAAAGAGAATATCAAGCCTTTGTGTGTAGTGAATGTGCTATAATAGTTAATGGAGATGAGTTAAAATGGGATTTATTGATGTTGGACATGATTTCTATGATGCAATCCTACGTATGGACATGTTGACAATGTCTAAGGGTCACATTGACTATTATAAGAGAATGGTTAGTTTCACGACTGAGGACGACATTGACCATCTCATCAGAGGAGAGTGGATGGTAACGAAATATTCAAAGAGCATGATGGAACCAATGGTGGGAAAAATCCCTTACCATTTTGAAGCGTTGACTTTGGCATAAATGGGAGAGATTGAGAAAAATAGTTTTCTAGCTGTGGTGGATCAATTTCCAGATGACGTTCCCAAAAACTACATAGGGTTACCACCTCTAAGGAAAGTGGATTTTATGATTGATCTCTTTTCGGGGACCATTCATATTTACCTTACGTCTTATAGGATGGAACCAACAGAGTTACGAGAATTAAAAGTGCAATTAATGGAGTTGGAAAGCAAGGGTTTCATTCAACCAAGTACATATCCATGGGCAGCAACGATTTTTTCGTGAAGAAGGCATATGGAAGTCTCCGGATGTGTGTTGATTATCGTAATATTAACCAAGTTACTATAAAGAATAGATATCCACTTCTACACATTGATGATCTATTTGATCAGTTAAGGGGAGCTCAGTGGTTTCCCAATATTGACTTGTGATCAGGATATCACAAATTGGGAGTTCGGAAGGAGGATATTCCAATGATAGCTTTTAGAAGCAGATATGACCACTAAAAATATATAGTCATGCTTTTTGGTCTAAAGAATGCACTAATGGTCTTCATGGCTTGGAAAAATAATATATTTAAGCGATATCTAGATTCTTTTGTTATGGTGTATTGTGATACTTCAAGATCAGGGTTTGGTTGTGTTCTCATGCAAGGAGACAATGTGATTTCCTATAGTTCAAGGTTGTTTAGGGTGCATGAGAAGAATTACCAAACACACGATTTGGAGTTAGCTACAATCTTCCATTCTTTGTAAACATGGAGTC
Source organism: Viscum album (assembly GCA_963277665.1). NCBI lineage: Eukaryota > Viridiplantae > Streptophyta > Magnoliopsida > Santalales > Viscaceae > Viscum > Viscum album. The sequence goes on along the minus strand of OY728125.1, from coordinate 641,742,620 downwards.
ATTATCTCTTTGCGGAGAAATTTAATGTGTTTAAGGATCAAAAAATCTTGAGACACATTTTCTCACAACGAGATTTGAATCAGAGTAAAAGGAGGTGGTTGGAGTATCTCCAAATGTTTGACTTCGACTTGATGTACACATAGGGAAAAAGAAATCTGGTGGTGGATTCATTGAGTATAAATTCAGATGTTCAGTTAGTGAAAGAAACTTCAGATGAATTGCAGTTGATGTCGGTCTTAGCCGACATGCATGAGGAATATGAAAACTGAGGTGATGTTATAGTTTTCATTTTAGCTACTCTTTTTCCTTATTTCATTAAGATAATCAAAGGAGCACAAAAATCTGATGCATAATGTCTAGTTGTATGTTCAGAACCCAATGGTGGGGAGACCATTGATGGATGTACACTTGATGGGGTTCAATTTTGTGTTTCAGAGATCAGATGGTTGTACCTTTGACTTTTCAGGAACAACTCTTTCCTGCCTACGACCATTCAAGATGTGATGTACATAAAGGTACACAGAATACGTATAAGTAATTTAAGTTGTAGTTTTTGGTGGAGCGCATGAAAATGAATGTGGTCGAGTTCGTCTCGCAGTGCTTAACTTGTGAGCAGGTTAAAGAATATCATCAAAGGCCAGCTGGTATGTCATAATATTTACCTATCCCATTATGGAAAAGGGATCAGATAGCAATGGATTTTGTTACAGTTCTTCCATGAATGGTCTGGAAACACGATGCCATTTGGGTGATAGTGGATCATCTAACCATGTTGGCCCATTTCTTCTCTATTCGTGAAACCCATACAGTGGAAGATCATTCAATAATATATATCCGAGAAGTGGTAAAGAGGTATGGTGTACCAGTGTCTATAGTCTCATATAGAGATCTGAGGTTCACATCTCGTTTCTGGAAATCATTACAGCAAGCCCTCAGAACTCAGTTAACTATGAGCATGGTGTATCATCCTCACATGGATGGGAAATCTGAGCTGATGATACAAACGTTGGAAGACATGTTATGGGAATGTGTAATATATTTTGGTGGCTCATGATAGGATCATATAAACTTAGTGGAGTTCTCATACAATAAAAACTTTCAAGCCTCAAGATGCATGGATCCGTTTGAAGCAATATATGGGTGTCCTTGTCGTTCTCCACTATGCTGGGTGGAAACGGGTGAAACATTACATGTTGAGCCAAGACATGTCCAAGAGACAATAGAGAACATCAGGTTGATTAGAAAGATGATGGAGATGGCTCAGAGTCATAATAAATCTTTTGCAGATCACCGTCAAAGACTGTTTTTGTTCATAGTGGGTGATCATGTCTTCTTGATGATCTATACAAGGAATGGACATCATCATTTTGGGAATTAGGGAAAGTTATATATTAGATACATTATCCCTTTTGAGATACTGGAACAGGTCGGAGATGTGTAATATCGTTTGGCCTTGCCATCACTGTTCAGTTTGGTGACTAATGTGTTCCATTATCTCAATTGGAAAAGTATCTACCTGATCCTGACCATGTGATCAGATGGGATCAAGTTGTCCTAGAGCCAGATGCTTCATTGATACATATCCCAGTATGGATTGTGGATAGGTATGATAATGTCCTTTATGGAAAAAGCATCAATCTAGTGCAGGTTTTATGGTAGCATGGTCAGATTACGGAAGGGACTTGGGAACACGAAATGAAAATAAAAGAACATTGGCCAGAACTCTTTCAGTTCGGTGAAGGTTTTATACTTTCTGAGGATGGAAAGACCAATGCTGGGGAGAATTTAGTACCCCCGGTTTCTGGTATGTAACCCTTTCTTGATGATTTAAAATGTTTTAATGATAAGGGTGATTAATGGGAGAGTTTGGAGAACTTTAAATGGTGTTTGGAGGAAAAGGGGAAGTCACATGGGCAGCACATGGGTTGTCTAAATCATGCGGCCAAACTGTTTGTAGTTGGCCCTTGAGACAGTAGCTTCCACACATGAGGCACACATTTTGTCTAACTGTGTGGCCAAACCATGTGTGGAGTGTCTGTCGATGCAGTGGCTAATGCACGGTCAGCGCACGGTTTGTCTAACCATGCGAACAAACCATGCGACCACTTAAATGAGATCTTATAAAAGTGGATCTCACTTTTTTTTGCCTCTAAGTGCCTTGTTTAAGCTCTTAACCGGCCATAACTCAGGATTTTGCTTCTCTTAAGGTCAATGAGAGTGCTACCATCATTCCGGAGGCGATATGAAGGATTCTCTTAGTGAATTTAAGTTTGATTCTTGAGGTATTTGATCGTTCTTCTTCGTTCTTGACCAGTTTCTTAGATCTACTTAGATCTACTTCTCCTCTTCTCTAGGTTTCATAGATATACCCCCGTTATGGGTTGATCTATGTGTGTTGATTCCAAATAAGATGTGATTTGGTCTTGATATTTCTAGGAGAAGATATCTAAGACGGGTTGTTGAAGAACCAACTCGGTTTTCTTGTGCGTTCTCCATTTGTTAGGGTTTTCGTCAAAACTGTTGATGTATGTGGCTTCTTTCTCAACTCCACTTAGTAAAACAGATTGGAATGCTTTCAAATTGTTTTGTTTGAATTAATTTCGTTGTGAACATCATGGAAGAAATCTTATTTAGTGATGATTTATTGTTTTTATATAATTGTGAAATCTTGGTGAATTTATGTGCAAAGTGATTTGGCTTCTTGAATTTAAAATGTTGATTTAAAATTATGGATTTTCTGAAATTTTAATTGGTTTGATGAAAAAAATGGGTTTTCAATAAAAAGGGTTTTTTTATTGAAATGGTTTGAGATTGAAATGACTTTTATGGAATTGGTTTTCAATAAAAAGGTAGTTTTATTGAAATGATATGGAATTGAAATGGTTTTGAGTGAAATGGTTTTCAATATAAAGTTGTTTTTATTGAAAGGGTGTTTTGGAATGATTGATGGGCAGATGTGGTGTTTTTTAATATTGAATTTGTGATGGGACAGGGTTAGGAGTCTCCCCCCATCAGTGTTGGGATGGATAAGGGTTCAGGATCTCCCCCATGAAACATTCATAATGATTTCAGGACAGATAAGGGTTAGGAGTTTCCCCCTTTAGTGTTAGGATGGATAAGTGTTAGGGATCTCCTCCATCAAACATTCATATTGCATTCGGGATGGATAAGGGTTAGGGGTCTCCCCCATCAGTGTTGGGATGGATAAGTGTTAGTGCTCTCCACCATCAAGCATTCATGTGAATTTGGGTTGGATGAGGGTAAGAAGTCTGCCCATCATGGTTGGGATGGATAAAAATTTGGTCTTCTCCCCTCTTCCAAGTAGCATGTGTGGTTGGTTGCATGAGTTTTTGAAATGGTTGGGTGTTCCAAAAAAGGAATTTTTGTGAAATGGTTCTTAAGCTTGTTTGGTTATTTTTATGGAAAAATAACTTTCTAGAAATTTGGTTTCAATTGCTCTTGGAATGCCTTTGATTATATATGGTTTTTGAAACTTGTTTATATTTAGTTAGAAACTTCTTTTGAGAAAATTATTTATATAAAATGTTTTTATATAAATGTTTCTAACTCTTCTATACTAGTGGTGTGATTATAGAAGTCATTGGAGAAAGCCTACTGAATTTTATACTCACCCCTGATTTGGCACATTGGTGCCTTTATAGATGTCGTATTCCGAGACATATGTAAAGGTAAAGAATCAAATTTCTAGTGGCTCGTGGTTTTGTTTGGGAGATGTTTTGGAGCGTGGATCTTGTGGATCATGGAGTTTTGGGTGTCTTTTTAGTGTCTTGAGTGGTTCTTCCATTGTGTACATTGATTTTTGGTTTGGTCTTCCACTATTATGTACCTTGATGTGGTTTGATATAAAAGGCATTTTTTATTGGCCTTTCATTTTTTCATGCATCATATAGTGAATTTTTTGTTATGGTTGGTTTATGGGCTTATTTCGTAAAGGGGAAATCATCCCCCACATGTACTTGAAACCCTTCGGCAATTATTGAAAGCCTTTGGTGCCTTGGTGATATCGCTTAAGGCCCAGAAAAGACTCAGTGTACACTCAAGTGAATGAGAATTGGTGGGTCATTTCCACTTACATATCATCTCTACATGAGATCATTTATTTATCAAACCATAAAAACCCCTATGTAGAAAATGGGTTTTATATATTTTCCAAATGGTATTGAACAACATGAAATTAAATGTATATTGGTTGATAAAAAAAATTAAATCATGGCAACAGAGTATTTAATATAATAAATTAAATGAGAATCATATAATATATCTCCGATGGAGTTAAATCTATTATATTTGAAGAGTAAAATGGATGGAAAACCACAAATTGGTTTGAAAACATTTCTAATCATTGTCCTAAAAAAATTTATACATAACATTAAAAAATATCTTATTTGATAATTTGAAAAAAATGAATATTCAAAATCAATATATGGAAATAAATATCAAAAACAAAAATCTAATAATGAAATTATGTAGTGAAATTTTTAATATGAATTATTTTTGAAAAAATTTACTTTTAAAAAAATAATATTCAATAAATAATCTATCAAAATGAAATAGTATTTTCAAAAAAAATAAAATGAAAACATTTTCATAAAATATAATTTTAATAACAATATTCAATAAAAATTCATTGATATAGGAATAATTGTTATGTTTCTTAAAATGGTAGATGATGTAAATCATAATATCCAAAAGGATAACCAGTTAGATATTTTAGAATGTCTTTTTTGAAAACCCATAAAATAATAAGGGAAAAATTATTCTTTTTGAAAAGATGAAATGTTAAATTTAGAGTTCAAATAATGTAAATGAAAAATTTGTTTTCATAAAATGATAAAATTTTCAGTAAGAGAAACAATGAATACATAGGATAAATCATCATCAAAGAGGAAATTAATTTTTCTCAATGACAGTATAAATTTATGAGAAAAAAATACTTCAAGTGAAAAGAATTGAAATTAATTTTTTTCCCATAAATAGTGGATAATAAATATCATATAAAAAATTAAATAAAATTATTTAGGACAAAATAATAATGAGGCTATATAATTTACAATATATACAGAATAAAATATGATTGAGTAAAAAACAAATATTCTGACTGTAAAATCACTTCATTTAGAAACCCTTGTAAAAAGAACATGAGATGAGGTTTTTAAATTTCCTGATTTTAATGATATTTCATACAAAATTAAATTCTAATGTATTACATAAAAATAAATAAAAAATTAAAAACACTGGTTAATATGAAATGTGTGTCAAAGAATAACAAATGAGTTCAAAATGTTTCTTATAGATTAGGAAACATTTAAATAAAAACACATTTAAAGGTAGAAATTTAAATTAAATATTAAATACCATGATTGAAAAATGATACAAAATATTAAATATTGAATATGAAGTATATATATATAAAATAAATAAAATTTGGTTTTTAAATCAACAATTCTCTTGATTAATGAAAAATTAAATGAAACAACTTTACCGACATAGAAAATCATGAAGTATGTATTATTTAAAAGGGGGGATAAGTTGTAGGATTTTGAATCCAAAATTTATATATGACATTTAAAATAATAAAATCATGTCAAATATGACCACCAAAATTTATGATTATTGTTTATAAAATAATAACAACTTATTGAAAAAATATTGTCTACAAAAATCCTTATATTTTGTTTTGTCTTAGTAAAACATTCCCTAAAAGTATATATTGAAACAATAACTCTATTAATCGCATTAAATTCCTTAATAATATCATTAAATCATAAATTTTATTATTTATTATCCACGTACTAGTTCGTAAAGGGTGACCTCAAATTCTCAGTAAGGGTATGCATGGAGAAAATAAAACAAACCATATACATTTGAACCTCAAAACATGAGCATAATGTTTAAACATCAAAATCTTGAGAAATGACATAAAACATGGCAGTACGTAAGGCATAGATCATAATGAAACATCAATAATGATAAAATAGATTGGAAATAAAACTTGTAAATGTGGAAAAACATTAATCACATGATATGATTTCCATAGTAACCAGGGAATTGCTTTCAAGACCATCTGAGTTGACGATGTCCCTTATTGAACCGAGTTCACTCCTCATTCCAGTCCTGTGTCACTGAACCAGATTAACTTGTTGTTCCAGCCATGTCTATCTCATGAGATCTAAATCCTTACCCATTGAGTTGGAGGGAGATATAGGTCCCACCCATCTCTTAATGAAATCCTTCTAACTTGTGCCACAACATGAACATAAATCATTCATCATTACCCAAAGTATTAAATGGGTTTCATAAACATCATAAAAAAATAACATAATCCATACAAAAAAAAAAATGAATATCATTTCATCATATGAAAAGTGAAACCTTGTAAATCATAGAGAAATTATAATTGAAACACACACATACGAAATAATATCATCTTATTGTTGAGAAAAGTATTATTTTCAATAATACATAATAATGTTATTTAAAGGGGGAGAATATTGAAAATAATACTCTGTCTCTTTATGATAATTTTCATGCTCACAAATACCCTTAATTATTTTATAATGATTTTATTTAGCATTTTGCAGGAATTTATTAATTTATTTTACTCTTGAAATTAAGGGATTTATTGTTAAAATATTCGTATTTAGCGTGTTCTGGAAACACTGTTCATGCAATCTTTATTCGGAATCTGCTTGAGCGTATTCTGGAAACACTGTTCATACCTTACTTATTCAGGATATGCTTTAGCATGTCCTGGAATCACTATTCATAGCCTACGTGGATAAAAGTAGCGCAAGAATGAAAAGCGTGTATACTTTTTGAGATAAGATAAAAGTATGGTTAATCAACCATAAGTTATCAAAAAATTATAGAAGAAGAACCTTATGTTAGAAAGGAACCAAATGTTTGGTTTATCAGCAATGTATGGAAGGAGAACCGTACGTAAGCACTAAACGTTACGTTTGTTTCTCAAAAGCATGGTTCATCAACCTTACATTTGTAAACAACCCTACGTTCTTTGAATGGATCTTTTATCTTTCATCTTAGAGTTGAAGAAAAAGTATGGATGATCAAACCTAAGTTTACGATCAACCTTACGTTTGATGAAAGTAACATGAACCCTATGTTTATGTTCAACCTTACATTGTCAACCCTATGTTTGGAGGCCACATCATCAACCTTACGTTTGGCGTCGGAAAGCTTGAAAGACAATATTTTTATGCAACGGTCAGCAAGATGATTGTTAGGCGGATTTCAATCCGGATTTAATGTTGATTTTAAAATATGAATTTGACCAATTCAAAGTCGTTTTATCAATGGATTAAAGACCGAATTAAAATAAGATTTTTATGCCGAGTCTTCAGGGAAGTTACAAGTACTCTGTAAATTAAAATTTTTGAATATCGCGAATAAAAAGCCAATTTTTATGGATCTAAATATGCAAGGGATATGCTCGGATTTATTATATATGTTTTCTCTGAAACACCAGGCACATGACTACGTTGATCAATCTATTATTCAAAAAGCTGGAAAACAGAGACTGCTTAAAACACTCTGTTCTGCTGATTCAAATGGAGCATCAAAGCTCTGTTTATTTAAGAAGAAAGAACTCAATAGAATATTCATTTTTTCTACATAAAATATCTACTATGGATCTATTACTGCTGAAGTTGTGAATTATATCTCTATATCTACTACAACCGGATCGACTAAGAACTGATGTGAATTGAAAATCAATATTTCTATAGATGACGATCCATCTGTTATCAATTTCATTCTGTTGCAATTTTGAATATCAACTGGAAAATTTCTTTTGAAAATTCTTTTTATCTTGAGTAACCAGCTTCTAGTACTAAGCTATGTAGGTTCGTTTTTGAACTAGAAGTCTTTGTTAGCCTGAAAATGGCAATGGAGTCAACTATATGTATTTCAGTTGTTGGAAGGTCTGTGGAAAAGAGGTCTAGATAGTGAAAATCACCAATCCCATGGAGTTAAGCGTTGGGGGAGTGGACTAGGGGCATTCTGTTCCCCGAACCACTATATATCCATGTGTCCCTGCTTTTACTTATTCAACTGCATGATCAAATATGATAAATCATAGAGCATAGAACACGTTCAATCGAAGAGTTAATGAAACATATGAAAGACACAATTCACCCCCCCTTCTTGTGTATAATCTGTATACTCAAGATCCAACAATTGGTATTAGTGGTGGAACTTCGGATAGAGACTTAGAAATCTATAAGCCCTTAAAGATTATAAAACAGATCATTGTGACTGATACAAGAGAAGGGATTTCAATGGTCAGAGCACCATATTTTAATGGAGACAACTATGGATGCAGGAAATCGTGCATGATAATATATCTAAAAAACCTCGGATATAAAATATATTCAAAGATTCCGACTACATATGAAATTTCTAAAAAGCCTGAGAAATGGATTGCTGCTACAGAGGAAGAGTATGATATGAATTCGAAGGATACGAATGCAATCATATGCGGTCTTGGACCAGATGAATTTAATAGAGTATCTCAGTGCATGGTATCATATGAGATGTGGCAAAAAATAGTTGTGGTGTATGAAGGAACAGAAAATGTGAGATAAATGATATATAGAACCGCCATATTGAAATTTTATACTTTCAAAATGTTTGAATGTGAAAGCATTACTCAAATTAATGGGAGATTGACAGAAATTGTCAATAATATAACAGATCTAGGAGAACCTATCAAGTAGGATGATCAGGCATTAAATGTACTGAGTGTACATCTTACTCGATGGAATGGTATCTCTGCTACAATTATACAATCAACACCTGTCAAAAATATAACCATGAGAGAGTTGATTGGTACGCTGATGATGTGAGAAGTTGAAATTCAAGATGAGGCAAATGAACATAAAGTCTACATCAAAAAGGATGATACTGCCTTGAAGGTAACTTCACAACAAAAGAATAGAAAGATGAATACTGGAGAAGTCAAAGCTAATCAGAGAGCTCTGACTCATCAAAATCAGATAAAGAACTATCTCAGATAGACAAAAAATTTATAAAATTCTACAGCAAGAAAAGAGACTTTAAAAAATCCTTTAAGAGAGATGACAAGGAAGTAAGATGCTATGAATGCAAGAAGATGTGGAATATCATACCAGATTCCCCAAAATTGAATGATGCAAAGAAAAAGAAATTCTTTAAAAGAAATGACTATGACTAGAAAGACAAGAATGTTATGAAATCCACTTGGAGTGTATATGAAGACTCCAGTATCTCTCCTGAATCAAGCTCAGAGAAGGAAAAAGTCAATCTAAATGCAAACATGTGTTTCATAGAAGAAACTGATGAGGTACACTCATATTACTCCTCTGACACAAATAATGCATCAAATTATGAATCAGGATACAGAGATGAAAAACATAAATCATACTACAATATGCTTGAAGAAAGATATGAATCCCTATTTAAGAAACATAAGTCACTAAAGAAGATATCTAAAGCTGTTTCAGATAAAAGAGATACAACGCTGAAACAACATAAGGAATTAAATGATAAATACAATTCTAATAACACTAACTATATTTATTTTGAATAAAGAATAAAAACACTACAGGATGAAGTAGAATCTTACAAACAGGCTGCATTGGTTTTTACAAAAGGATAGAATTCATTAAATGAAATTCTTGGAAAAACTGTCATTAAAAAGGAGATATTTGGAATTGGCAGTAATGGAGAAAAACCTAAGATATATAAAGTTTCTTGTGTTCCTATCTCTAAAAGAGTTAATTGTAACTTTTGTGGGACAAAGGGACATATAGCTAAAAACTGTTTCTTAAGACAACCTCAAATTTGTGGTATTAAGAAAGCCTATGTTTCAAAAGAATTACATTATTCAGATGATTTTAAAAGAACAAAGCAAATCTGGATACCCAGTTCATTAATAGCTAACACCCTTGGACCCAACAAAATATGGGTAACAAAGAAATTTGTTTGAATGTCTTTGCAGGTTTGAGGCCACCAGAGTAGAAGCGATATATGGTACATAGAGAGTGGCTGCTCAAGACATATGAGTGGGAACTCATAGAATTTTTCTTCACTCAATTAAAAGGAAGGAGGACTTATCACATTTGGTGACAATTACAAAGGAAAAATAATTTCCATTGGAACTGTTGGAGATCCAAAAACAATCTCAATCAACAAAGTACATTATATACAAGGATTAAAACACAACCTGATAAGTATCTCTCAACTTTTTGATGATGTATATACTGTTGATTTTACTAACAATTGTTGTGTTGTTTCTACAGATAAACTGTTTAAATTTAAGGCACCAAGAACTTATAATGCCTATACTTTGGATTTAAATTCCTTGTGTAAACAACGAGTGAAATTATTGAATGCTAAAGTAAGTGAATCTTAGATCTGGCATAGGAGACTTGGACATTGCAATGTATATGTTATACATATATTATCTAAGAAACATCTAGTTTCTGATTTGCCTAGTATCAAATTTGAAAGTGATAGATTATGTGATGCATGCCAACTTGTCAAGAAACACAAATCATCATTCAAATCTGTTAATAAAGTTGCTATAACTAATCCTCTAGAACTTATCCATATGGATTTGTTTGGACCGTCCAGAGTAGCAAGATTAGCTGGTAAATTTTATGTTTATGTAATAGTTGATGATTATTTTATATTTACATGGATTTTCTTTTTGAAATTTAAAAATGAAGCTTTTACTTTATTTGAAAGTTTCTACAAATCTGTTCAAAATGAAAAAGGTTTTAATATAATCTCATTGAGAAGTGATCATGGTGGAGAATTCGAGATTTAGGAATTTAATTCCTTTTACTAAAACATGGGTATTAAATATACCTTCTCTGCACCAAGAACACCTCAACAAAATGGGATTGTAGAAAGAAGAAATAGAACAATTCAAGAAATGGCTAGAACTATGTTAAATGAATATAGCCTACCTATATATTTTTGGGCAGAAGCAATAAATACATCTTGATATATAATTAATAGAGTTTTAATTAGACCTATTTTGAAAAAGACACCCTATGAAATATGGAATAACAGAAAACCTAAATTAAATTACTTTAAAGTTTTTGGATGCAATGTCTACATCATGAACACCAAATATAATCATGGTAAGTTCGATCCAAAATATGATGAAGGTATTTTTTTAGGATATTCTACTACATCCAAAGCTTATAGAGTCTATAACAAAAAGTCAAGGATTGTTGAAGAATCAGTTCATTTTAAATTTGATGAATCTAATCCATTTAAGAAAAGGACAGATCAAATGGATGAACCTGACTCTAATGATAACATTATACTTGAGAAGATAAATAATGATTTTGAAAGTGATATAAAATAAATTCAGTCCAGTTCAGAGGAACATGATACTGAAGAACCTTTAAATGTATTTCCTATATGGTCCAAAACCATAATGAATCACCCATTAGAAACTGTTATAGGTGACTTAGAGACTTGTATTCAAAATAGAAGAAACATAGGAAACCTTTCGGAATTCTCTGCCTTTCTATCCCAATAATAACCCAAGACTATAGAAGAAGCTTTAGATGATTAAAGCTGGGTAATTTCAATGCAAGATTAATTAAAACAGTTTAAAAGAAATAAAGATTGGGAATTAGTGGAAGGACATAATAATTATCTAGTAATAGGAACCAAATGGGTCTTTATAAATAAACAGGATGACCAAGGCACAATACCTATAAATAAAGATTAGTAGCTAAAGAATACAATCAAGAAGAATGAATAGATTATGATGAGAATTTTTTTCACCTGTATCTGGGTTAGAATCCATTATAATCTTTTTAGCCTATGCATATTATATTAATTTTAAATTATTTCAGATGGATGTTAAATCTTCATTTTTAAATGGTTATTTAATGGAGGAAGTTTTTGTTGAGCAACCTCCTGGTTTTGAAAACTATCAAAAACCTGATTCTGTTTTTAAACATACTAAAGTTATTTATGGCCTTAAACAGGAACATAGAGCTTGGTATTAAAGATTAAGTTATTTTATTTTGAAAAATGACATTACTGTTGGATTGGCAGATCCAACACTCTTTAAGAACATTGTGAAAAATAAATTTTTATTGGTTCAAATTTATGTTAATGATTTAATTTTTGGATCAACTAATAAAACTCTTTGTCATGAATTTTCAAAATTAATGCAATAAGAATTTGAAATGAGTATGATGGGAGAATTGAATTTATTTTTGGGTCTTCAGAAATTTCAAAAATATTTTGGAAATGTTTTAAATCAAAACAAATACATTACTAATTTACTTAAGAAATTTAGACATGAAAACAACATGCCATTTACAACACCTATGTGTACTAATATAAATCATGATTTGGATGAAACTGGGAAATCAGTTGACAACAATTTATATAGAGGTATAATTGGTAGTTTGTTATATCTTTCTGCTAGGAGGCTAGATATAATGTATTCAGTATGTCTTTGAGCTATATTTCAATCAAATCCCAAGGAATATCATTTAACTGATGTCAAAATAATTTTTGGATAATTAATAGGAACTATTTTTTCATCTCTACTTTATCATAAACAATCTGATTTTAATTTGATTTCATATTCAGATGCTGACTTTGGAAGTTGTAGATTAGATAGAAAAAGCACATCAGAAACATGTCACTTTTTAGGAATGTATTTAGTGTCATGGTCTAGTAAGAAACAACATTCAGTCACCCTCTCAACAGCTGAGACAGAATATGATTCTGCTGGCAGTTGTTGTCCACAAGTGTTGTGGATGAAAAACACTCGTATAGACTTTGTATTGAATTTTAATAACACACCAATTTTATGTGATAATACAAGTGTAATTAATACTTCAAATAAACCAATTAGTCATTTTATAACTACGTACATTGATATAAGTCATCACTATTTTAGATATCAAGTTATTAAAATGGATATATTTATAGAATTTATAAATATAGAAATTCAATTAGCAGATATTTTTACTAAACCAATTCCCACTACAAGGTTTTATTTTATAAAGTGGAGCATGGTTTATTTCATTTTAAATAATTTTTTTAAATGTTATTTATTTAATTTTATTTATTTTTGAAAATTTTATTTTGTATTTGAACACTGTTTATGATTTTTGTATGATTAAATTCGGTGTACGCGAATTTTGTTTGTTTTTAGAATAAATGTAATGATTAGTGATTACACAGGAATCAAGGCTGTTAGAGCCCTTTAGAATTCGAAACTATTTCTTTTCCCCAACAACACCCTTTCGAACCCGAAAACCGCATATTTTTTCACACCCCTGGTCTTCGAATCTTCAAAACCTAAAATCTTCGAACATTCAAAAATCTACTCAGAAATGGAAATGACCAAGTGACCAGATGAAACCAAGATCAGTGACGCGAAGAATCAAAATATATTTGGACAAAAAAATTTCAAGGCAAAGTTATAGATCTGGAATGGCTGTTCGAGATGAATCTGATGTTGAAACATGCTTTATCTTTTCAAAACCTTGAGCAGAATTTCAATAGTGAAAGTTTTGAGTTTTTGTATGAGGTAGAAATGCGTCATTTCTTATGATTAGTTTAGCTTGTATAGGTGAGGATGAATACACTATGATTGCAAAGATTGAGGACAGATATTTCTCAATCTCTTCTGTTGAAATAAGACAAATCCTAAATATTCCACATGAAGGAGTATACCATTTTGATTTCAAAAACATAGGAGATGTTGTGCATAAATATGAGGACATTATGTCATTTTTGTTTGGAACATCTTCTATTTGGAAAATAATTGTGAATGATTTAGAACCGGATCAGAAGATCCTGGTTAAATATGTTCAGACTAGAATAGCTCCCAGAATGGCCGAAATGGAAAAGATTTTGTACCCTGAAATGTACATAATGTAACTTCTGTTATGGGATATCAAATTAAACTTCCCAAGGTACTTGCTAAGGTAACTCAAGTACTATTGTCAAAGTGATGCCCAGATGAACTTTTACCCCTTTGGTCGATTTATTTCTAAACATTTGTTCAAGAAGGATATGGTAATACTGGTGGATGCCAGAGTTCGTTGTCATCAAAACAATGTATTCATTGCTGGAACTCTAAGTGAAATTGGCTATTTCTGGAGAACCATTAAAGGAAAAAAAATTCTAGTAGGAACTGAGTATGACTCAGAGTGTTATCAGGCTCAACCTGATAAGTCCAAGGAGGGATAAGATGAATCAAGAGTCAGCAATGTAGCAATAAGGATCCGATTTGAAGTGGATGATGCTCAGGAATAAAGAAGTCAAGAGGTACTTGAATCTCGAAGAACTTGACCTGTTAATGAGGAAATTACATCCCTTGCATTGGAAATAAAAGATGCTTTATCTTCTTATAATTTTGTAAGAGATGATGTTATTGATAAGTCCATATAAGATGTTAGTGAAAGGAAAACACCAGTAGAGGGATCAGGACTTCAAGAAGAAGCTCAAAGGGAGACTCAGGAACAGATTGTAGCTAATGATGAAGTTACACTTCAACAAGAACAAGATAAAAAGGCAGAGCCTGGTGAGGAAGTGGCCAGACCATAGGAAACTCATAAAAATATTGTTCTTGAAATTCCAGTGGAAGACAAAGATACTGATGTTTGTGATGAACATCTCCCTGATGCTCCAACAGAGGTACTTCAAGAGGATTTTTCTAGGGAGGAGTCTGAGGACTCTAAGGAAAAATCTGTGGACCAACCCACTCAAGACCAAGAGAAAGAACAATCTGATGCTGACTCATTACCTTTGGTACTACTGCATCATCCAGAGCCTGAGAATGAGAATCAAGCACAAGTTGCCTCTGATTCAAGGATGAAATAAGTTGAAGAACTGTAAAAAATGTGTCCCAGTTGGAATTCGAGAATGTCACTCTGAGAAATTCCATAGACATAGATCAATTGAGATTTCAAAAGAAGAAGGAGAGTAAAGTCTCAAGGCAAGAAGTTGAAATGTTTAAAGAGGATATGCTGAATGCAGTTGTCAAGTTGAAACCTGAA
Organism: Viscum album; assembly: GCA_963277665.1. Lineage (NCBI taxonomy): Eukaryota > Viridiplantae > Streptophyta > Magnoliopsida > Santalales > Viscaceae > Viscum > Viscum album. The sequence goes on along the minus strand of OY728125.1, from coordinate 641,727,549 downwards.
ATGGTTATGAAGTCAGATTTATCAGATCTAATTTTTTTATTGAGAACCAATTTGCATCAGTTGAAAATAGTGTTGTTAGTGGAACAGGTACTTCACCTAATTTAATTAGAAGGTTTCAAGCTATCATAGTCGCGATGAGCAACATGAATGACCGGTCGCAAGATATTCAATGTAACAGTTCTCCATTATCAGTGTTGCTGGAAATCAGAAATTTTTAGTGAATCAACTGACATCTAGTGAGCCACCAATCAAAACACTGTTAAATCAGATGTAAGAGAAGCTGTCAGTGTTTATAGAAATAGAGGAAAGGCTGCATGAGTTTTTCAGGGTCAATTTAATCGAGGATATTCATATGGCTTAGGAGAACATAGAGCTCATTATCAAAATTGGAGATGGGATGAAAAAGAGACTCAGGGAACAGTTTACAGAAATCAAGTCTTCAATCCAGTGGAGATAGAACCAATTGACTACCTTTCCCAAACCTTGATTCCTGTGTATATCAGTGTCATGATCATACTACTGTTTTTGAATGAAAATTTCCTCCATTGTTTTTTGTTTCTTTCTCTATTTGTTTATTACTGTTTTATGTTAACATATGCTAGTATATCAGATTACCTTACTATTAAACAGTTAAGTATAGCATTTACTAATGTTCAGTACAACATCAATCTGTGTTCTATTCCATATTTTATCAACCTTTTTGATCTCACAAAAAGGGGGAGAACTTTGGATAAACACTACATTATTATGTATCTATTTGGTAGAAATTTGGTTTTACATTTATCTTATTGGGGGAGAAATTAAAAATGGATAAATTTACGGAAAAATTAATATTGTATTTATCTTTTCAAAATTTCAAAACTATATGTAATTAATTTTGAAAGTTTATTTCATTAATTATTTTATGGGTTTTGTGATCATAAAAAAGGGGGGGATTTTATAGCAAAGTATTTTTTTTCAGCAATACATAATAATCTTATTTAAAGGGGGAGATTATTGAAAATAATACTCTTCCGGTTTATGATAATTTTGATTCTCACAAATACCCTTAATTATTTCTTTATGATTTTATTTAGTATTTTTCAAGAAATTATTAATTTATTTTACCCTTGAAATTATGCGAATTTATTGTTAAAATATTCATATTTAGCGTGTTATGGAAACACTGTTCATGCGCTCTTTATTCGGAATCTACTTGAGCATATTCTGAAAACAATGTTCATACCTTACTTATTCCAGATATGCTTTAGCATGTCCTGGAATCACTGTTCATACCCTACGTGGATAGACATAGAGTAAGGATGAAAAGAATGTAGACTTTTTGAGATAAGGGAAAATAATGGTTAATCAACCTTACGTTATCAGAAAAGTATAGAAGAATAACCTTACGTTAGGAAGGAACCTTACGTTTGGGTTATCAACAATGTATGGAAGGAGAACTATACATAAGTACTAAACATTATGTTTGTTTCTCAAAATTATGGTTCATCAACCTTACTTTTGTAAACAACCATACGTTCTTTGAATGGATCTTTTTTCTTTCATCTGAGAGTTGAAGAAAAAGTATGGACGATCGACCCTATGTTTATGGTCAACCTTATGTTTGAAGAAAGTAACATGAACCCTACGTTTATGTTCAACCTTACATTGTCAACCCTATGTTTAGAGGCCATGTCATCAACCTTACTTTTGGCGTCAGAAAGTTTGGAAGACGATATTTTTATGCAACGGTCATCAAGATGATTGTTAGGTGGATTTCAAGCCGGATTTAAATTAGATTTTAAAATACAACTTTGAGCGAATCAAAGCTGTTTTATCAATGCATTAAAGATCAAATTAAAAGGAGATTTTTATGCTGAGTCTTCAGGGAAGTTATGACTACTCTGTAAATTCATATTTTTTAATATTGTGAATCAAAAGGTGACTTTTATAGATCTAAACATGCAGGGGATATGATCGGCATTATTATATATGTTTTCTCTGAAACACCAGGAACAAGAGTGTGGTGATCGATCTATTATTCAAAAAGGTGGAAAATAAGACTGCTTAAGGCACTCAGTTCTGCTGATTCAAAAGGAGCGTCAAAGCTCTGTTTATTTAAGAAGAAAGAAATCGATTAAAGATTCACTTGTTCTACATCAAATATCTACTATTGATCGATTACTTATGAAGTTGTGAATTATATCTCTATATCTACTCCAACTGTATCGACTCAGAACTGCTTCGAATTGAAAATAAATATTTCTAGAGACGATGATCCATCTGTTGTCAATTGCATTCCGTTGCAATTGGGAAGATCAACTTGAAAAGTTCTTTCTAAAATTCTTTTTATCTAGAGTAACCAGCTCCTCGTACTAAGCTAAGTTGGTCCGTGTTTGAACCAGAAGGCTTTGTTAGCCTTAATATTGTAAAGGTGTCAACTGCCTGTTTTTCAGTTATTGGAAGGTCTGTGGAAAAGAGGACCAGATAGTGAAAATCACCAAGCTCATGGAGTTGAGCATTTGTGGACTGGACTAGGGGGATTCTTTTCCTCAAACCACTATACATCTATGTGTACCTGCTTTTACTTATTCCTAAGCATGATCAAATATGATAAATCATAGAGGACAGAACTCGTTCAATCGAAGAGTTAACAAAAAATATGAAAGACACAATTCACCCCCCTCTTGTGTATAATCTGTATATTCAAGATCCAACACTTATATGGAAAATGGTTTTGAAAAAAACACTTGAAAAGAATTCTTGAGGATAATATCCATTCTCCTTCAAAATCATTTTCTTTTCACAAAATTCCATTCAACTTTGCAAGAAAAGGATTTTTTGAAAATAGTAATTAAATATTGTAGAGTAAGCTTCATGAAAATAAGGAGTTATGAAACCGTAAAAATCTGTTCATGCCGTATAAGTTAAAAAAACATTCTTCTCATAATTTTGTCGAAAAAGTCAACAAAAGTACCTCCTATGGTAAACAAAAGAAATATTCTTTCCACACGATGTGGTAAAAGAAAAAAAGGTTAAAAATGACTTTTAACATACATGGATGACAATTAAACATTTTATGAAAATATTTTGAGAATATATGGACATGGATAATAAAAATAACCCCAGTAAATACATACGAATAAACAATCATGGATAAGAATAAGATTGGAATAATTATCCCTTACCTAATGTCAACTTTATTCCCTATGTGTCCAAGACTCTTGTGTAGTGGATTTAAACAAATTATTAACTTATAAAAGAACAATAATAATATTTATGATATCATATATGATTCACTTATGACATTATATTATCCATTCTTTTTTCAATTCAATGCTAAAGCAGAGTTTTAGGTAAAATCGTTTCATTTATCATCTGTGTTTTGACTTGTAATTATTAATATGATTACATAGAAAATGATTACTTAATTACATAATATAAAACATGATTTATATATATTATTTATTCAGATTATACATATATATAATAGATCAATAAATGGAATGAAATACACCATTCATGGAGACGGTAGGCAATACATATGCATGAACACTGATTTTCATTTCCTTATTGAACTGAATGGAATTAAGTAGAGGACATACATATTTATAAACATAAATCTAGTAACATTATTATTTCATATATTTAATGATTACTTATTATATATACTTTATAATAATTCTTGAATTGTTAACATGGAAAATGAATCTCATCGCGTTGTGGAGACGGTAATCCGTACGTACGCACGAGCGATGATATCGTTACTATATTTATTGAATGGAATTGTAGTGGATGATATAATATATTATAATCAGTATGATTTAATAAAAATCATATATATTTATTCTTTACAAAATTATAACCATCCAAGTAAGGTGGTGGTGGAAAAACTGATTACACCACAGCGTGGAGACGGTATTCTGTACATATGCACGCGCGATGATTTTGTTTTCTGTAGGATGGATAGAAGGTTAAATAGGTTTGTTTCATATTTATATTAACATATAAGTATATACTTAATACTGATTTTATTACATTATAATGAACCAACTAATGAAGAGGAAGTATAAGAAGAAAAAAACTTGAAAGAGTCGGTATAAGAGAATACCTCTTCCTCGACTCACCTCATTTACAATTCATCTTAGGGCACTAGAGTTGGTATTTTTACAAAACCAAAACCCTTATGATATAACTAGAGTGGTTGATAAGAGAAATTTTCAGGGTTTGGCCGAGCTTCAAGGCTCAAAAGGGTGTGAACAGAATAGGGAAGGGGTGCCCTTTTTATAAGGGAGGAGAGGGGCACCTTTGGAAAAACATAAAATATTATTTTATAATAAATCCATATTCGGTTTATAATAGCTCCAAATTGATTTATTTCGAAGATAATGTGGGGAAGGGTTGATATTCTCTCAACCAATAGGTTTTAGAAATGTTTATGTTACTATTCTAACCTTATCATTTAGATTTAACTCTATGTTAAATTATTTATCTTTTACCGTGTCTTCTTTTTTTCTTCCACTATATGTTTAATAAACATAACATAACAAGAAAAAATAACCCCAAGTGGTTAATTATTAATATATATAACCTTACTGAATACATGTTTCAAAACCTTGGATTTTTATGAATATAATAACCATTAATAATATAATATTTGTTTAAAAACTATTTTATGTCAATTTTGACACTATTTGGTAATTTATTTTTGTCAAAATAATAACAACATTATTAGTTATAAAAACATTATGTTAATTGATAATAACATATAATATTAACATATAAAATTAGTGTAATTCATAAAAAGTCTCAAATTACATTTATTTGGCTATTTATAACATCAATTATGTTAATATTTCATTAATAAGGTAATTACTGCCTCATCATCGTGTCATAAATAAATTAAATTATTAAATGTCTAAAAATTATAAATAAAATAAAATTATTTAGGAAATCGTTTTGTCTTTATAATAAATATTTATAGTCAAATTTATATTATGTATGACCCTATATTAAAAATGATTTAGTTATTAAACATTGATTTAAACTATTTTAACTATTCTTTAAATAAAATAATAATAAGTGTCCTAATCTAATCCAAGTGGACCTAAAGGGTAATATTTTATTCCTAAGCTTGTTTTTTGTCGAATTACACTTATCCAATAGAATCAGGACATGTGTTAGGGTAATAATAATATCATTTTTACCGTTAATTACCCTATTTACTTTTGACCGTGGTAAATAAAAGTAAAAATATATTATTCACCAAAAATTATTTTTATCTTATTGAACTACATTTTACTCCTTGATATTAACTGTGTGTCTCATATTTTTTAAATTCCACTCACAGAAGCGGTAAAATTAAGTTTTGTGTAAATTTTCAAATTCTCCTAGGAGGTTGGTAAAAGAGAGTGAAAAGTTCAATAAAATATTTATATATCTAAAATTATTATAAAATGACTCAAATGAAATAAATTTAACTTATATAGGTATTATGTATCAATTTTGACCTAAAATAAATTTAAATAAAATAAATCATTATTTTTATAAAAGGTCAGTTTTTAAATAGTAACATAGTGTTATCACTAGTCACCAAAAATTGAATGTTTTTAGAAAAATACCCAAAATTCATTCTAGGATAATTTCAATATTCCGAATCCAAAAATGAAGTCCATTTTGAATGATAAAATTTATAAAATTTCAAAAAGTGTGTATTACTAATCATAACGGCTTGTTCATAATAATATTATAATAATATCTTGTTTAGTGAAATTTGGTATTACGTACTACACACACCATCGAAGAAGGTCTTGATTGCGTGTAATGCAAGCCAAGTCAGGGTTGCGTGTAGTGAAAGATCCGTTTGGTGTTGCGTATATCATAATCAAAACTTATTTCATTTATACATTCAAAAATCTATACTTAATGTTTCATAGAATAATTTCCACAAAAATAATTGAAATTGTGTATAACACGAGCCAAGAATAGTGTTGTGTATACTATAAGCTAATACGTTGTTGCATATAGTACATGATAATCTTGGTGTATCTTACAACAAAAGATATGAATGAAATTAGAATGAATATATCTCATACAATCTCGGGGTGTTACATTCTACCCCCCTTAAAATGAATTTGACCATCAAAATTCATCGGGGTTATAAATTGTTAACTAATTGAATGTTTCTTTAATTAAAACACACATTGTAAAAAAGAAATAACAAAAATGAACTTTAAAAACTAAATTATGAAATGTAATGGTTACCCAAATTAACTAATCGATGGGTTACCACAAAGGATAACATAGGTAAAAATATGGATATGGAAGAGAAATCTTACCATCAACTTCTGAGGAAGAGTGGTAGAGGACATGGCTATGAAAAGCCAATAATCACAATGCCATAAATTTGTGATGATCTATGGTACCATCTGATTCCTCAGATATAATAGCACTAGGACAATATTTTTGGTTTTCAAGTTCATTTCCCTAATGTTGAATAATTTTAATTAGAAGAATTACTTACATTATTTTGGTTCAATATCACTGTTTCTCGTACCTCAAACAATTTCCTCTTCATATCATAAATAAATGAAGGTGAATTTTTCATTTGTGATGTGTTAGCAGATCATGTGATAGAATGATGAGACATTCCATCTGTCTCAAACAAAAGTTTATCAAAAGTTATAAGTCCATCTATAGTGAGATTAATCATATATGGTTCTTAAAATGGACTTATACTTCATATATCATATTTCATAATATAATAAAACTAGTTTCTACTGACCAAGGACTTCCTATAGGCCCGTGGTAGGCAATAAAGGCCTATAGCACTTCGGTTGTGGGTTCGATTCCCACAGCCTTGTCTGACGTGACAGATTTTCACCCATCTTACGGGTTTTCCTTTTTATAAAACTATACTATTACAACATACCAGAAATAATATCGAAAAAGGTTCTATCATTAAATAGTATTATATTATTTCCAACGTAATCCCTTTAAAATCTTTAGGTTTATCAAAAATTCTTCTATCCAAGCTCCTAGTGTAAAGAAAATGATTACTTGAAAGGTCACATAACAAGCATAAGAAAACCATCATTTATCCCCCATATATCAAAAGATATATCTTGTTGGTCACATTCCAAATTTGTGAATACCTTAATCATGTGTTCTTTTGAAACATGAATTACCATATAACCTTAGTGAAAACATGAATTCTATCAAAAGATAACACTTTCCATATACCAAAATCAAAAAATTTATATATACTCAAACCATGATATCACTTTGTCCTTATATTAGTCATGAGCTCATGAATACTATCAAACATTTCATTTTCTCCTTATCCCATCATTATGAACATATCATCTTCTTTGCAAAAATATTTCCATCACATTTCATGGTTTATGGTACCATATTTTTATGGAAAACCATAATGGACCAATTCATTGATATTCCAATATACCATAAAAGTAATTCAACAACATTATTCTTGAATACCAATACATAAACATTAAATCCATCCTATTCAATGATTTTCATGGAATAAGTCCTTCCATGATTTAGAAGTAACCTCTTATGTCAGGGAATTGAGTTGGGTAATGTCCATGTTCTCCACAGATAAGACATTAAACTCCATAACAGTCTATCACTCTATGGCCCTTCTACCCACACAAATAACATCTTACCCTACATTTGATGTATTCATCCTGTTTATTCTTCCATTCTTTAGAAGTCTCAATCTGCATTTCTCTATGCTCCTCACCATGCGAACATGCATAAAAGTACATCTTCCTATTATTTGATGAATTTCGAATATCACTAATGTTCACCTTGTTAATCATATATCGCGATGTCTGATTTGGCATATTCATAATATCTTTCTCTCTAGGAATTACTCAATTTCACTGCTCATAGTAACCAATTTTTCCATCGAACTCAGTGTTAACCCAATTCCTTCTGGTTCCCTCTAATAACTAAAACCAAAAACCATTGTGTAAGAAATAGTTAGAATAATGAGGAACCACACAATCATCAAAAGTCACTTATAAGATGTATAAGTAATGAATCCTTCATTAACCTATGATTGCTTAGGTTCACCCAAGGTTATTCATGATCATCAACATAATTTTAGTACTATAACCTATAGTTATACTAATCTATAGGGACATCCCTAGACATACCTTAGAAATATCTATAGGGATCTCACTAATGTTTTCGCATCAATGTTTCCAATGGTTGACTAAAACATTCCTATGATACGAAATGTAGCGGTCTAGAATTACTTCCAATGTACTATAATTTATACCTTTCAGGGCACTCCATGGGCGGCTACACCCCCAGGGCGGGACACACCACCATCCCCAGTGGCAGCCATTTCCTCATGAATCCCTTGGGCGGAGAGCCATGCTTCGTCCAACGCTCACATGTGAGAGTTACGAAGGATCTGATACATTCCTACCTCCATTCCCACTGATACCAACAGTAGAGACCCAAATCATGGTGTACATGGACATTACATTACTTTTGGTGAATATCTAATACATAACAAAAACAGACACCAAAGGACCCTAATAGTTTAGTGTCTTTGGAAACTCGGAATATAATCTTCTAATCTTGGTGAAAGATCTTCAACATATCCCATAATGATCTTCCCTTTTTTTCATACCTAAAACCTTTATTTATATCCTGGGTAAAAGAAAACATATAAAGGGTGAGCTCAAATGCTCAGTAAGGGTAATAATGGTGAAAATATAACAATCCATATACATTTGAACTTCAAAACATGAACATAATGTTTAAACATCAAAATCTTGAGCAACGACATAAAACATGGAAGTACGTAAGGCATATATCATAATGGAACATCAATCATGATAAAATAGCTTTGAAATAAAACTTTTAATTGTGGAAAAACATTCGACATATGATATTATTTCCATAGTATCCAAGGCATTGCTGCCAAGACCATCTTAGGGGACAAAGTCCCTTACTGAACCGAGTTCACTCCTCGTTCCAGTCCTGTATCACTGAACCAGATTAACTTTCCATTCTAGAAATGTCTATCTCATGAGATATAAATCTTTACCCAATGCATTGAAGGGAGATATAGGTCCCACCCATCTCATAATGATATAATTTTTACTTGTTCCACAACATGAACATAAATCATTCATCATTACCCAAAGTATAAAATGAGTATCATAAACATCATCCTAACATAAAATAACCCATACAAAAAATGGATATCATTTCATCATAAGAAAACTGAAACCATGTAAATAATATAGAAATTATACTTGGAACATAAACATATGATATAATGACATATTATATGGAAGTTGGTTTTGATAAAACGCTTGAAATTAATTCTTGAAGAAAATATCATTTCTCCTTCAAAATCATTTTCTTTTCACAAAATGCCATGAAATTTTAAAAGAAAAAGGATTATATTGAATATAGTAATTAAATCTTGTAGAGTAAGATTCATTAAAATAAGGAGTTATGAAACAGTAAAAATCTGTTCAAGCCGTATAAGTTAAAAAACATTATTCTTGAACTTTTACCGGAAAAGTCAAAAAGTTCCTCGTATGGTAAACAAAAGAAATATTCCTTCCATACGATGTTGTAAAAGTAAAAAAAGGGTAAAAATGAATTTAAACATACATGGAAGAAAATTAATCATTTTATGAAAACATTTTGAGAACATATGGACGTGAATAATAAACATAACCCTGATAAATACTTACGAATAAACAATCTCAGATAAGAATGAGATTGGAATAATTATCCTTTACCTTATGTCCAATTTATTCCATTTGTGTCCGAGAATCCTATATAGTCGGTTTAAACATATTATTAACTTGTATCAGAACCATAATAATATTTATTATATCATATATTATTCACTTACAACATTATAATATCCATTCATTTGTCAATTCAATGTTAAAGCAGCGTTTTGTGTAAAATTGTTTCATTTATCGTCTCTATTTTAACTTGTAATTATTAAGATGATTACATAAATGATGATTACTTAATTCCATAATATAAAACATGATTTATATATAATATATATTCATAATATACATATATATAATAGATATATAAATGAAATGAAATGCACTGCTCATGGAGACGGTAGGCCGTACGTACGCATTAACACTGTTTTTCATTTTGTTATTGAAATGAATGAAATTAGGTAGATGAAATACATAAATATATAAATAAATGAAGTATCATTATTATTTCATATATTTCTTGATTATTAATTATATATACTTTATAATCATTCTTTAAATATTAACATGGAAAATGAATCTCATCGCATCGTGGAGACGGTAATCCGTATGTACCACGAGCGATGATATCATTCCCATATTTATTAAATGCAATTGGAGTGGATGATATAATATATTAGAATCAGTATGATGTTATAATAATCATATATAGTTATTATTTACACCATTATACCCATCCAAGTAAGGTTGTTGTGGAAAATCTGATTACACCACAACGTGGAGATGGTATTCCGTACATACGCACGCGCGGTGATTTCATTTTACATAGGATGGATAGAAGGAGATATAGGGTTGTTTAATATTTATAATAATATATTAGTATATAATTAATACTGATGTTATTGTTTTATAATGAAACAACTAAATAAGTGGATGTTGAAGAAGAAAGAAACGTGAAAGATTTGGTAGAAGAGATTACCTCTTCCTCGATGCACCTCCATAAACTTTTTCTTAGGGCACTAGAGTTGGCCTTTTTAGAAGACCATAAAATCTATGATATGACTATATAGGTTGAAAATATTAATTGTCTGGATTCTTCTGAGTTTCAATGCTCAAAAGGGTGTGAAGAGAAGAGGGATGAGGTTCCATTTTTATACGGGAGGAGAGGGGAACCTTTGCAAAAACGTAGAATATTATTTTATAATAAAGACATATTTGGTTTATAATAAATCAAAATTGATATATTTAGAAGCTAAAGTTGGTATGGGTCGAAATACTCTCAAACAATAGGTTTTAGAGAAGCTTAGGTTACTATTTTAACCTTGTCTTTTAGATTCAACTCTATGTTAATTAATTTAACTTTCTCCGCGTCTTCTTGTTTTATTACACTATATGGTTAATAAACATACTATAAAAAGCCGAAAGAACCCCAAGTGGTTCATTATTAATATATATAACCTTATCTATATCATTTTTCAAAAGCTTCGAATTTTAGGAATATAATAACAAATAATAATATAATATTTGTTTTAAAAAATATTTTATGTCAAATTTGACATTATTTGGTAATTGATTTTTGTGAAAATCATAACAACATTATTAGTTCTAAAATGGTAAATTTAGTCAATAATAACATGTCAAAGTAACCTAGAAAATTAGTGTAATTCATAAAAAATCTAAAATTACATTTTTTTGGGTATTTATAACATCAATTATGTTAATATTTCATTAATAAGGTAATTACCGCATCATCATCTTGTCATAAATAAATTAATATAATTAATGTCTAGAAATTATACATGAAAAAAAATTATGTAGGAAATATTTTTATATATATAATTAATATTTATAGTCGAATTTAGGTTATTTATAACCCTATATTAAAAATATTTTAGTTATTAAACTTTGATTTTAACTATTTTAACTATTCTTTAAATAAAATAATAATAAGTGTCCTAATTTAATCCAAGTGGACCTATAGGGTAGTATTTTATTCATTAGTTTGTTTTTGGTCTAATTACACTTATCCAATAGAATTAGGACATGTGTTAGGGTAATAATAATTTCATTTTGACACTTAATTACCCTATTTACTTTTAACCATGGTAAATAAAAGTAAAAAGTTACTATTCACCAAAAATTATTTTTATCTTATTGAACCACATTTTTATCATTGATATTATATTTTTCTCTCAGATTTTCGAAATTACACTCACAGAAGCGGTAAAATTAAGTTTTATTTAAATTTTCAAATTCAATTAGGAGGTGGGTAAAAGACGGTGATAAGTTCAATAAAAATTTTATATACCTCAAATTATTATAAAACAACTCAAATGAATTACATTGGACTTATATATGTCTTATGTATCTATTTTTACCTAAAATAAATTTAAATAAAATAAATAATTATTTAAATAAAAGGTTTGTTTTTAAATAGTAACCCAGTGTTTTCACTATTCATCAAAAATTGAATGTTTTCAAAAAAAATACAAAAAATTCACCCTAGGATAATTTGGATATTCAAAATCCAAAAATGAAGTCCATTTAGAAAGCTAAAATTTATAAAATTTCAAAAGGTTGGTCTTATTATTCATAACAGCTAGTTCATAATAATATTATAATAATATCTCGTTTAGTGAAATTTGGTATTGAGTACAACACATGGTATCGAAGAAGGTTTTGATTGCGTGTAGTACAAGCCAAGTCAGGGATGCCTGTAGTGAAAGCACTGTTTGGTGTTGCGTATAACATAATCAAAACTTATTTCATTTATACATGAAAAAAATCAATAGTTAATGTTGTGTAGAATAATTTCCACAAAACGAATTGAAATTGTGTGTAACAAAAGCAAAGAATAGTGTTGCGTATACTGCAAGTTAAAACGGTGTCGTGTATAGTACAAGCTAATATTGGTGTAGCTTACAACATAAGATATGAATGAAATTAAAAGGAATATGTCTCATAAAATCTGGGGGTGTTACAATAACAATGTTTTAAATATCATATTTATTCACTAAATAAACATGTTAAAATATCCATGTATTCTAGATTTTAAAAAATGAGCACCTCACTTATGGAGATGGTGGACCATGTAACACAAGAAACATTTTCAGTTTTCAAAAGGTTGGAAGAAAGGTAGAAAATTGTTATACCATAAACAAACTACAATTTCAGTATACTTGTGATACAAACATTATTTTGTTAGTTATTTCACCTTAAGGTGTTGTTTATTCCAATTGGGTTCATCGAATATATATATTTATAAATACTCAATCAAAACAATTACCATCTATAATAACATAGTAAATGAAAATGAAATTGGTTTTAGATGATTCACTACAAAAAATTATGAATTTAATAACACTAAAATTGTCTCTATTAGTGCTAAAAATCACTGTCAACCAAAGAGATGTTAATATTTGACAATTATCATCACTATGGAAAAACAGTTATAGTTGGGACCATTATCAGTGCTTTTTAGCACTTAAAAAGGGTTTCATTATCTCCACTTCTTCAGTACTGATAAAGGATGAAGATATAAGTTCTTTTTTATTGATGATATATGATAGTTTTAAATGTGTTAAAAAACAAAAGAGAATGTTTGCTGTTATATGTGATTTTTTATTTCTCTTAGGAAAATTGAAAAAATATTAATTTTTAATGCACCACAACACCCTTCTTTCTCATCACTATCCACTGCCACACCTCAATTAGAACCTTCAACCCATATTATGTTCTTCAGAACCCCCCTCCCCCCCACAAACAATTCAGCAGTGCTTGGATGGATCCTCAAAATACCATTTGGTGCTTATAATTGATTCTAGTACATCTAACCTACTCTCTAATTACCATTACCACTCCTCCAAGTATGTATTATTTTAAATTTTCAAATAATTCTATTTAATTATATATATTTAAAACTATGTAATTTTTATATACATACTTACATTTATTTTAATATATTATTTAATAACATTCATTTATATATTTTTGAATATATATATATGTTTATTATTACACAAACATGTGTATATATAATAATTATATGTACATTCTTGGAAGTATATATCTATTTTTATATGATAATAATTTATAATTATTTGTAAGACAACTTTTCCACAAAATAGATTATAATAAATTTCAAATTATAATTTAATTGATTTTATATGATTTTCAAATGATTTCCTTGTATTGAAATATAAATTTTATACGACATATATTTTTATTGGTCATTATTTGTAGATATATATTTATTCATATTTACATGTAATTGTTCATTTTGAATTAATTTTATTATAATGTATTTTAATTTAATTTACATGTTATATTTAGTAATAATGATATATCTATAAAAAATAAACTTATATATGGCATGTATTATTAATATTGATACAGCTACACATACACACATATATACACAATCACATACACATTTTGATTTATCACATAAACATACAAATATCTATTTATATATTTATATATTTATTGATATATATTTGGATATGCATAAATAAATATAAATATATTTATATTTATATACCCAAATTTTTTTAAATAAAAACATTACATGTATAGGTATATATATACTTATTAATTCATTTTTATAAATATACTAAATTGGAAAATTGTTTATATTAAATATTTCATTAATAAAAATGTACAAATTTTTCAGTTATGTATTTATGAATACATTTTTACATAAATATGATTAAATATATATATATATATAATGTTTATAATTTGGAAATATAGGGGAATATGCATATATTTAATTATAAATGAAGCCACATTATAAAAAACAACAAAAAATTAAAATAAAAATTTCAACAATATTATAATCCTTGTGAATAAATTATGTCCCACAATAAAAAGGACAATAAACCCCATTAACCAAGGAAAAAATTCCATAGAGTGTTAAAAATATTTGAATACCATGACTAAATATTCAGTTTTGGAATAGATATGGTCCTTTCCATATTCACGAAAATTTATTAAAGTTACTTTAAGTAACCAAAGCATATATCACTTTCTGGGATTTGATTTGATATGAGGTAGATCCCAAATGAAAAAAAATTAATTGTAATTGATGTTTTTAGTTCATGTAACATTTCAAACTTATCTTTTTTGGTTAATTAGTTATTTTAATTTTGTTTTCATCCAACTATGATTTAATGATTATTTATTGATATTATTAAAATATTATTAAGTAAAAATATATTTCTAATTACATTTTATGTCATTTTTTAAAAAAAATATTATATGTGAAGTCTTAATGTGTACATAAACTTATTTAAATCTTATTTTAAAAAAGAATTTTACATTTATATCAATATTAATATATTAATGTATTAATATATTAATATATTAATATATTATTTTTAATGGAATATATCCTTTATCAGTAATATAAAAATGTTATGATAAAGGTGGGCCTTTATCGGTATTAGTAAAACAAGCACTGATAAATGCCCCAAATTAGATAATTTTTATTCACACTGATAATGGACCCTCTTTATCATTGTTTCCTTGTGGTGGTGAAAATGGGCCCCCACTATCAATTCATTTTTATTTTCACTAATTATGGTACCACTTTATTAGTGTATAATTAGTATCACTGATAAAGGGACCTTATATTCGTGATTTTTTATTAACATTGATAATTGAGGGCTTTATATGCACTATTAGGTTGTACTAATAAATCCTAATAGTGGATAATCCTAGAATATTAGTATAGAATAAAATTAGTATAACATTCCATTCATTGTAATTTTTTTAGTGATCTAGTGGAGTGTAGTTTTAATTTTATATTCATTCATTTTTTAGTGTTGGGACTAATGTTTCCCTATGTTTTTGAACTTCCATTATAAAAACCATAATTATACATTTATTATTTTCAAATACTCATAATAATTTATAGGTTACGGTTCCAAATACTTTATTAAAACAAAAAATAAGTGTCATTATATTTTCATGCACAATTCTCAATTATATCATCATGAATTAATTATTCTTTCTAATTGATGAATTAAAATTTCATGCAATAAGTATAGAAAGAAAATGTAATGGATATTCCAAAACACAGTCCCAAACAAGGTCTTGAAAATGAATAAATCCCAATAAAACATTTCAACTTATATTATTTTTATTGACTCAATAGTGATTATCTTCGTACATCATTCAAAAGGGAGAAATTAAAATAAATGGTCTCCATAGAAAAAAATAACACAAAATCCTCTTTCAACTGTAGAAAGATTAATATCGTGGTTTCAAATCCACCATTAATTTCTAGTCGAATCATCATATTTGTAGTCTTATATTAACTATAGATTGATAAAATTATTTCAAAAAAAATATCCATGGGGGCATGAAAACTAATCATCACACCTATTTAATTCGCAATGAAATATCTCATGTTCATTCAGATTGAATATGTGAAAAACAATGGTTTTCTTCAGTAACCTGTACAAATGACTGATTATAAAAGAAGATAATGTGTGGTGGATCCATCCATGTAATTACACATGACATTAGTATAGTGTTGAATAATTCCCCCTAAGAACATTTTGCACCACAAAATGAAATTTCATCACATCATGAAACTCGAATATATAAGAACTACCATGTCAATAAAGATGTAGGCTGGGATTCTCAAAATCACCGATGTATATGACCCTTAACTATCTTCCTCCAACACATTCGGATCTATACTTTCCTAACACTTATATATACTAGGATTTAAAGGACCACATGCATTATCATGACCTCATTGGCCAGTGTATATTCATGTACCAGATGATTCCCTCTCATGTGTGTTTTCCCATTAGTCCTATGTTTTCCCTATAAAACAAAAAAAATAACTTTTTATAATAATTGATAAAAAATAAATTTTCCATTGTGAAATTCTTTTTCCAAACAAATTTTATTTATTTCATTTCCCCACATATTTTTAAATATTTAATATATTGAATTGAAATACATCAATTAATATTTTAGAATAATAAAAAAAGAATTAATAAAATATATTATTTTAAAACATGATATTTTTATATATAAAATATAGTCACTGGTCAACATGGAAGTATTGGATTTGGCGAAGTTAAAAGAACAAATAATTGAAATGAAATTAAGAAGTTGTAATTTTTTATTTTCAAATTCTCCTATAAAAATATTGTATTGTAATTTGTTTAAGGCTTTGAGAGGTGACCGATTGGGAATAATAAATTCTCTATAAATTTGATATGTTATTTGGGGATTAATTTATGATGATTCTGATAGAATATAAGATGCCTGGTTTGTAAGGAGTAGTGGGATAGTGACGACCCCTTTTTATTGGAGAGAAGTGGACTTTTAATTAGAATATTAAAGTTATTGTGACTATTCAAATGTCAGTTGGGTCCAATAATAGACAATACTGGAGTTGTATATGTGAAATATTCAATCATGAATCATTAATACATTTGAAATAAATTAATATTTTTTTCCATCTTATTTTTTTTCTCTGTCACTATTTTGGTTTTACCATGGTAATTAATTTTTATATATTTAATTTACCTTCATAGCCTAAAATTTAAATGATTCTTATTATATAACTTGGAACTAATGTTTCAAATTATGAAATCCAAATTTTCAAATAAATTTTCTCTATGTGGTCCAAATTAATATTAACATTTGTGCATGTAATTGTTATCACCTGTTTAAAAAACTATTTTTTAAGACTAAAAAATTTGTTTATGTTAAAATTATAAATATCATTTATTTTTATGAAAGAACATTTTTTATAAATAAACAAATAATAATTCTATATTCTTCATCAAAATACAATACATAATTTTACCTTTTGGACAGTTAGTTTGAAAATAGACATGCAATAGTGTTTATTTGACTAAAAAATTACTTATATTTCAATAATTATAAAAATGTGTTTTTAAATTCTAAAATTATTTTGAAATCCTAAAGATGATTTATTAATATATATTTTATTCTAATAATGTTTCATAAAAATTGAAATTATTCATCTATGATGACAATGTAATAATGTGACAATATTTTCATTATTTTTATTTTCACTACTCACCCCAATATTCATCATTTACATAAAAAATTTAAAAAATCTTATCGAGATGAATTTGAAATTTTGAATTCAAGAATTATATATAGTTCATAAAAATAATATTATTAAATTTATAATTTTTTAAATGAATATATAATATATAATGAAATATTTTTTTATAGAAATGAACACTTTTATGAATTAAATTGATTTAATATTACAATATAGTAATTTATAATAAAATGAGTGTTAAATATAATATATTTAAATAGTAAGTATTATAAAAATAATATTTTACAACTAAAAAATTTATCATATTAGGTACAATATAAATCAATTTAAAAATAATTCGATCAAAAATATCTTATTTCAATATTAAATTCGTTTAATCACATTTCACTAATAATTTTACCTTCAATCATTTAAATTTAAAATAAAACATATAGTAATAAATATATTAACATAAGTAACATAAGATTGGTTTTTATAATATATAATATAATACAATTTAATTTCTACGAGTATATATTATTATTTTAATTTGTGTATTGATCATTCACATCATATTACACAATTTTAATAAGGTAGGTCATATATAATTTTATATTTTTGTTACATATTGAGAAATTTAATGACCAAATTAGATTTATTTCATTGAAATATTTAATTTAAAATCACGGGGTGTTAATTTATCCCCGATTAAATAAATTTATTTCTCACAATTTAAATTACCTCAAATTAATGAAAGAAGTTATGTGATCCATAAGAAACATAAACTATATTATCTACTCATATATATACATCATAATCAAATATACTTGTAGATAATCATATTGGTCCTATGAAAACTCTATGTTAAACATTAAAATAACTATTATTCATGGTTTTGAGACTTAATGAATATCCAACAGTTTTCTACAGGAAACTAGATAAGGTGTTGGCACCAAAACTAGTGCACATCGTGAGCTATCAGGATGATGTAAATTTTTATCATGGTGGATTCCTTGAAACCTATTTGAGTTATTAAAAATGATAAAATAATAAATCATTTTAACAAGATAAAATATGTGGTCTATATTTTTATTCCTTATAGATTCCTATTTTGGAGTCCATAAAATCACAAGAGTTCACGATGTGAAGAAATGATTCATTTAACACCCTGAGAATTTAAAATAGGAACAATATATTGAATTAGAGATATAACACACAAAAAGAAATGAAGATAAAATATCACCCAAATAAATTATAATATATATTTTTTCAAATAAAATAAACCTATTCAATATCATATGATGTATACAAAAATGATTCCAAATTAAATTCAATACTCCATTAAGGTATTAATATTTAATAATGACCATTAGAACTTACATATTAAGTTGGAAGGTATAAATAGGACTAAATAGAGAATTAAAATTATAAAACATTTCACATGTATAAAATAATTCTATAGTTATCAATGGATTTGAAATAAAACTATACCAATTTTTAAGAGAATGACATATTTTCTGAAAAACTGTTTTTTGGTGAATTATTCACTCTTTGAACATATAATATAAATTAAATTTTTTCAAATATTGAAACGTTATTTTAAAAAATGGAAATAACTTGTAAGAATATAATTTCATAATTATCTAAGGTTAAATATTTGGTATTTTTATAAAATGTTGTATTTTTTTATGAATAGTTACATATTTTATTTTTTATTAAAAAATACAATTAAATAAAATATTTTTGTAATTTTTTTTATTTTTATGTGGTTAGTAAGTCATATCAGTAAAATTATCATTTATGTGATCAATAAAAGGTTATTGGAATATTTTTCATATTGTTTTTTGATATAATTTTTTTAACTTTTGAATGTTTTTCTTTTGGAAACCATTTTTCGACACATGTACAAGTTTATTTTCTAATTAAATTCTTCCAATTATGTTATTTGAATTTGGGAAAATGTTTCCCATTATTGGAATCATAACAGTATCAAATATGGTAAACATAATTATTTACCATAATGAATTTTTGAATTAGAAAAAAATAATTATCATGGTTAGTGTAAAAACAGATTATATGGGGTTAAACTCAAAAGATTAGGGTTAATAATGAACTAAAACATGTCTATGTAAAATTTTATGGGAATATATATATACATTAACTAGTATAGATTTCTAAAATGGTATATTTTTTATCCTTGTATCCTGATAATAACATGGGTGAAATTAATTTTTATTATTAATTCAATGTGTGTCCTCTCACTCACTTATAAAAGGACACCCCCTCTTCTCTCATTTATACACTCCCAAAAACCAATGATTCATCTAGTAACTAACATTATCAAATATTTATAAACCTTTCCATATAATAGATCCAATTTAATTTGAAAACCCTACTTAGGAAGGGTTTTAGTGAAAAACAAAATATGTTATCTGAAGAATACGTTACATTATTAACTGAGAGTTTTATTTTATATCATTATAAAACTCTTATAAACGGTATTATACAATGAATAAAAATTAATAAAATTATCTTCCATAAAATGAGTTATTTTTATATCTTGGTATTGGATTTTAAATATATTCTCCACCATGAAATGGTAATTGATATTAATTGATATTGTGTATAGAGGACTACCACCTCACGAAATAACCAAGTTCATTTTATGTCACTACATCTCATGTATCGATATAAGGATATATGAATAATTAATATATATATATATATATAATAAATAAATGTTATTATTATTCTTAAGTAATAGTAATGTAAAATAAAAATCGATACTACCATCTCTGTAGGGAAGACAATAACATCGCTAATGTGTACGACATACTACTGCCTCATTGAGAGATGTAATTTGTTTCCAAATAATATTTATTTGAAATTTAATAAGTACTAATTTGATATTGATATATTAATTTCATGAAATATTAATAATTCTATAAACAAAACATGTCATCTAATTTCAGACCTAACTATCTGTTGACTAAATGATAAGGTTTGTCATCTGTATGGTGGAATAAAAACTCATGAAGCTATGTGATTCATTACATTGAAGATAAAAAATTATAAATCTAATTTAAATAAATAATATATATATAATTTTTTTATTATAGAAAATTAATATAAAATAAACTGAAATATCATCTGAACCATTATGTAAATGATTATGTTCTCCTCTATAGGTATGATATACCATATCCACAATGCGATGTTATTCATTTTCAATGTTCAAAATTCAATAATTATAATAAATATGTATATAACAAAAAAATACATTTATATCATTACTATCATTCCATAGATGATGGAAATTTATTTGATTATCAAGATCTAAAACATTCTTATGAAATGTGTATGAGAAAACATGACAAAGAACACTCGAAACAAAAATGATACTGAAGTATTATCAATTAAAGATTAATAATATGTTATTAAAGATAATAAATTATATTATAAATATTATTACAGTATTGGTATATGTTAATAACATGTTTTAAACCACTATACACATGGTAAAAAATCTAAACTAGAGGGATGCATGAGGTAAGGGATTTCATAACTCAGTTTTCATTCACTAGGTTATAAGAATACCAAATTATATTATGAAATGACTACGAGTGAAATGAATTTTGACTTATTTATTTTTAATTTAAAATTATTTTTGTGTGGTTATATTTTTTATACAAATAGTCAACCCATTTATTAACTTTCACCTCAGTGATATTAATTTTGTAAGGGTTTCATCTCAAATATCCTTCTTTTATATGACTGTTATTTTATTCAAAAAATTCTTTTTGAATTGTGTATATAGAACCCATTTACATAATAAATAAAAATTACCTCAAAAATCATGATATTTTACTATACAATACGACTATATAGTTTATCTGATGTCATGATTCAAAATTTTTTAAAATCAATAATGGTTTATATTTCCATATCCTTTTTATGTATTTCATATGATTAAATTTACAATGATGGAAATTATTTAATAACATTAAAATAAACCCATTTTTTGTTATCCTATATTTATTCAGTATTTTTAATGTTATTTAGTCCATTTACATATGTTTGGTAGATAAATTATTTATAATATATTTGTATGAAATTCCAACTTTATTACTCTCTTCTGTCAAAAATAATTTTTCTTCAAAATTCTTCTATTGTAAAAAGTTTTTAAATTTTCTTTACTATACATGTTAAAATTAATTTTAACCATTAATTATATTTTTTTTATTTTAAAAATAATCACCCTGTATCTTTTTAAATTAATGTATGTTTTGAATTGTATTAATTAATTTTGAATGGAGTATATTTTTTCAAATGGTTTCCCAGTAATGGAACTCATATGCAATAATTACCACTTAATTATTTAAAAAATCACTTTTATTGATCCAAATTTAATTTCTAAAAAAGTGTTTTCTTTAATGTTTGTGAATTTTTCATATTTTTAATATGGTTATTAAAATGGTTAGGGTATTTTCCAATTTTATTTTCAATGTTCCCAATCAAAATAATTTTACATATGTGATGGCATACATTGATGTTTCTAAAAGTTAAAAACACATTTTCATCAATAATGTTTTTAAACATTTTAATGGTATTTCAATAAACAAATTCATCTTTTGATTCTTTGAATTTCATTCCAATTTTTCATATATGTATCTCACCATATAAACCTAGTTCAAAATCCCATACCATATGGGGAATTACATGCATTATGATTATTTTAGGAATTCATTCATTATGATGTTTCCCTTTATTCTGATATGAAAGAATATCATACAAGCCATTTTCATTCCATGGGTAATTACCATGTTATTATTTATGTCTTGTTCCATTATATAGAACAAATAGATCATGAACTTGTCATTATGGGTGCACCTAGAATGTTTTCAAATGAATTAGGGTAATTCTATAGTCTCATGAGGTGTCATGTATAGAGTTATGGAGTAAGAATAATACATTATGGGACATTTTCCACTATGTGATATTGTTTATGTAGTTATCATTGTCTCATATTGAAGTCAGGTTTTATGTTACTTCCACATTTCGTATGATTCGATGATCTTATGATATAATGTTCTATACAATATAATTCAATGTGATAACCCATGTTCCATATCTTTAAAGATATCATGGTATATATTTGACTCACATGTTGTGTTTCATTATTAGTTTTCCTCACTTAAAAGGCATTATTGTTCAAAAATTTAATTTTTTTATTCACCCGGACAACCTATGAAATTATAGGATCACTAAAGGATTTAATATCTCATTACAGAAATTATAAAAAATTAAGAATACCATGTTTTAGTTACCATTTTAGTATTACAAATAGATTCTAAAAAATACAGTAGTCTATATGATCTATTGGTTTTATTAATAGATATTTATACATAAAACTATCACAATAATATTTATAAAATTATTGAGTATTAATAATTAATTTTTTAAGTCATTTAGGAACAATAGGGTTTCAAGTTCTAAAATCCTAGGTCTTAAACATTTAATAGATAGCCTTCTCTCTTGAACTATAACTCTCTTCAATGTTATTTTGGGTTGTATCTATAATTCACAAACACTTTGTTTAATTGCATGATATCTAGTGTGGTGGATTGCTTCCCCTTTATGGATTTTTTTGTATCTCTTCAATTCATCATGATTTTTAAGTGGAGTTGTGATGTAGTTAATATGTATATAGATCAATTTATGATTTCTATCAAGGATTTATATATTCCATCATCTATTTGTAATCTAGGGGTTATTTTAGTGCTTGATGTGGTGTGATATAATGATTTTCAAGGTATTTATTTACATTAAATTTATGTTGATTCTTTTTCTTATGGAATTCCATTCCATATTGTGCGAATTTATGACATAGACAATGTTATTTTTCCCCTGAGTTTCAATTAGACTCTTGTTGTGTGTACCCTATTGTGGTTGTTGTGTGACCCAAGATTGAGGTGGGTGGTTTATTTTAGAGAGAATGATAAATAAAAATAAATTCTTAATTTTTAGTACTTTTTTATAAATTAATTAAAATGATTTTTTATTTATTGTGAAAGGATAGATTATGATATATATATAAGCACCATGTGGGGGAGGGGAGAATCCTTGATCTCATTTTTTATTATTTATTATTTGTAAGGAAACAAACATCACATCCTGTTAAGTTGTTATGAATTTTATGAAAATTAACTCACAAGAACAACCACACAAGCACAATAATTTAAATGGTAATATAATTAACAAAATTAGTTACTTCTTCATTGGAAATAATCAAATACAAAACAATCCACTATAAAATCCATTTTTTGTGGTTACAAAAAAGATAGAATATCATTAAACTAATATTTTACATTTATAAAAAAATATTGCATGTGATTTCTGAAAAATGAAAATATTTAACATATATTTCATAACTTTATAAACCTACACAACCAAGCTCATAATTGTTTCCCTGAGCTTTTTGAACAAGAATTACGTTTTCTATTCTTGTAAAAACATATTCTCTACTTTAATGCCTAGTTGAATATAATAGAATATTTTTTCTATATCCATAATGAATATTCTTCAATGCAATTTTTCATTAAAAAAGTTTTCATCCATAAAATTTATATTCTGAATCTAACTATTTGAAATCGTCATTTCTAGAAATTGTTTGTCCTAAATCCATCCTTATCGATTTTGTCTGGTTGGATTTTTTTATCATGAAAGATTCCATTGGGAATTTTTTCATATGTAAATTTTCATACCAATATGAACATCTTCGCCAACTAAAATATTCCTTGATTTTATTTCTTTATATGGTAACTGGGATTAAATGTATGTGGAGTTATTATTATTCAAAAAAAATCCTATATGGAAACACTGAGGACAAACATTCATATTTTGAAAAAATAAAAGGATACAGGTTCCTTTCTCGTATAAATAACTTTTTTAAGGGAGAGTCCATCTAGTACTTCAAAAAATGTGAGGGAACCGCAATAATTCATATGTCCCTCACAACCAAAAATCTATCCAATGATGGGTCTCCATTGTGTGGAACATATACCTCCCTACCGAGATACGAAAACCGCCAGTTTTGAGGAGGATAATTTGATTGTTATTGTCTTTCTAATTTTTTTTTGACTCTCCTAAGCCACTGTGGATGATAAATATCATGGAAATCCACAGGTGATATAAAACCAGTGAAATCACATAATATTTTCCACAATATTCACGACCACTCGCTTTTAAAAAATTAAGGTGTTGATGATTTCTACTAATGAACATGGAAACAAAAGAACATTGGTTATAATGGAATCCCATTACCATTTACTATATTATTTGTAGAAAAATAATTTTTTAAATAAAATAATCCATAAATTATTATTTGTCTATATTTTCCTTGAAATAGGGTTGAAGTCCCCATTGATCAATGTTTTGGGAAGCATGAATCCTGAATTAGTATGTATTAGAGGAAAATGAACCTATTATAGAGCCTATGAAGACAAGAGAACCTGGGATATCCTATATATAGATACTGTTGTAATTTATTTTTATGTTTGATTCCAATATATACTGGATAGAGAAAGGGTAGTGGTTTTATTGACTAAAGGATATCTCCATTTTAGGGACTTTTAAATAGCACAATAGAGTCCCCTGCCAATTAAAGTTCCCAAAGTTAATGTTCCAATGCACTATAATCCAATGGTTATGGTTATAATGTGATGGTAAGTGATCATAAATATATGTTCATAAATAGGTGGGTTAACCTCTTGGAAAATTTAGGTATTTTCTATATTTCTCTTTGATGAACCTACTATAAAGTATATTCCCTTCAAAGAATTAATATATAGGATTTTCTTATATATAGGAAGTCCTATTCATGACATTCATCACATTGATAACTCTATTATCAACGGATCATTTTGAATTATTAATTGAGGGCTAATGACATCCTCCCTATATTATGGAATCCAAAATAAATGAAGATAAGAGTTTCAAGTTATCTTTGAGGATCACCTTATGAACCCTGAGAATCAAGAGCATATGTATGGAGATAGAATAAAATAACCAATTTAAGAAGGAAATTATACAACCAAATGAAGTAAAATTATATTTCTAAATTGCGATGTGATTTATGATCCGATAAAATACTCCCTCCAAAATATAGACATAGTTCCTATTGGGAGTAATGGGTGAACCCAGTTATTTCATGGGAAATAATATTATTTGAATTTCCAACATGGATTCAATTATATTAAAGCATATTTCAAGGCTACATGATTGGATAAATATGTATCTATGATAATGATTTATAATTTTACCACTTTAGTATGAGTATTACTCCATGAAATTGATATAACCTCTGATATGAGATTTGAATAAATTGATAAATAACCACTAGATATCATTAAATAGGTGGTGGGGATCCCTATTGTAGTGTCCCTTAGAGTGGATGGTATAGATTTTTCCAAGATACATGTAATAAAATATGATTATTCTGAGAGTATCTTGAACCATAATGAATATGATGGAAGACAAGGGTCCCCCATGTCTACTAAACCTGATGAACCCACATTTCCTCTCACATGATGTGAATAAAGAACCAATGTGATCTATTAAAGTATAATATTAGATCCACCACAATGTCCCTGAAAAAAATGTTCTTCATCACAACGATAAAAAATTTATACTAAATCCTATTAGACACTTTATTTATATTCATAATAATAACTATATTTGATCCCACTAAGATTTTTTAAATGGTACCAATCATTTCCTAGTATATAAAAAATGTATCCTATGATGGATCAACCATTGATGAAACCATATGGATCTCTTATCACCTATTTTAGAATGAAATGGAAAATACTCTTTTTTTAGTAGAAGCATGAAATTATAACTAGAATTACACATGATTATATACCTTAATTGACAAATATATGAGGTTTTCTTCACATTTGAAATGGGAATATAAGGACCCAGACTTAAGAATATATTATTTTAGTTATTTAAAAACTATAAATCACATTCATTTAAAAAATATATTTTAGGAGTGCAATTTTATAGAATTGGGACAAACACATACATAGTAAAGCCACACATTACAAGTGGACACTTACAGTCAGTAAGCTTTTTTTCCATCAAAGGAAAACATTTAACAAAGGTTTCTTTCATAATGCATTTTTAATACATTTATCATGGTATATTCACATAACATTAAAATATTTATGCTTTGTGATATATTTTAAAATATATTGTATAGGAACAAAAATATTAGTAAGGATCATAATGATTCAAAAAAATTAGTTCTGTGAAAACATTAAAACCCATTAAAATACATTTAATAAAAACACATTTAAAACCATAGAAATATCACGTAGGTTTCCTGGGACATCATTAAAATATCAATATTAAATTCACCCATAGAAATAAAATAATCATATATTTTACTAATATCTATGGAGTACCTAATACATTAGAGATCTATAACAGGGATCACACAATGTATAAGCTATATTAGACTCACCAATTGGTCATGATCTATAATGGAGATTAACCGTTAATATATGCAATATAATTCCCACCTACGAGATATAATTGGGTTGAAGAATTATTATATAATTATTAGGGATTAAATCTGGAATAAAACACTTACAAACTCTTTTAATCCCATGTGAAATCAAATTCTAGATATCAAAATGCCAATTTATTTTAAAAATTATATTTAAAATATAAAAACCAAACAAAAAATAATTCAATTGGTTTCATTGATTTTTTAAAAAACATATAAATTTATATTATATTCATAAAGTGTCATAAAATTAGGAAAAACTGCTGATTCCGTATAAATTAAAAAAACATCCCTTTTGACTTTTGTGAAGAGTAAAAAAGGAACATTCAAATATGTGTTTTAAAATAATTTCCATTACATAAAACCATAAAAAATATTCATTTTTTTAAAAAAAAGAATAAATGAAAATTTTAATAGAAAATTTCTTATATTAAGACATTCTCAAAATTAATTAAAAAACATGGACATAGATGATAAATATTTAGAAGAATAAACCATTAAAACATTTAAAATGATGTTTTAGTTATAAAGTCCCTTTCCACGAGTCCAAGATGTTAAGAACAATCATTGAATTCGTAAATAATAATCATGGGATAATTTATTTCATTCTTGAGAACCTTTAAATTTTTTATTATTCCTTTTATACAGCTTATTATCATGTTATAAAAATTATTTATTATTCATATTCATTTGGGTTGTTTTTTTGATATTTGTCCCTTGAGCCCAAAATGAATTTGGTATGATGTAAAAAGTAAAAGTGTCCCATAGTAAATTATATCCTTAATAATATTAAAGAAAAAATAATCAATTTTATATAGAAATTATACATTTTATTCCAATCAGGAAATATGGATTGGAAAAATAAACTATGTTGCTTACATGGAGACTGTTAGTTGTACTTATGTATGAGTAACATATTCATTATAAAATGATCATTATTGAGATAAAGATGTATTATTAATATTTCCGATTTATAATAATATCATTATCATTAAGTATACGTATTTATAAATATGTCATTAAAGTGATTTAGTGGTGAAAAACAAATCACATCACTTTGTGGATGTGATAGTTCACATGTACACATGAATATCATTATTATTTTTATGTGCATGGAAAGGTAAGACCATAAATGATATATTATCCTTTTAATATCTTAAATATTTAATTAATATCATAAAAATACATTAATTACTTAATTATAGCCATTACTTATATATGGTGATGGGAAAAATATATTTGTTCATAAGGCGGTAGTTTACCCTAAACACGAATGATAATTATTCTTCCATTTGATGAATGAAGAGATGGGATTAGGTTATGTTATTTACATAACAACATATCATTATTTTTAATATAATATTTATAAATATTTTAAACTAGTTTATTATGATATTAATGAAGTTTATGATGATATACAATAGAAACACATAATTTAAAACCATAAGTCTTCTTTAGATGATCTCCACTGATTAATATCATAACACCAATAAGAACGGTTGAATACATAAAATAATTCTTCTAGAATGTAGAGAGGGGTTATTTTAAGGTATTTGAGTTAATATTGTACATACAAAATTATTATGTAAGTGTGAATAAAATATAATAATTGGTGCCACTTTTAAGGAGATGGGAGAGGCACTCTTAGAGTTCTTGAAAATATTAAGTTAATGTATATTAATTTTCAAATCCAAATGGATGAAAAATAATTTCTTTCAATGATGTTAATATTTTGAGTCAAATTAAATTCATGAAATCAAAATTAGGTAATTATTTACTAGTTTTTATTCCTTACCTTTTGGTATTATCCCTTATTTAACCTCTATAACTCTAATAGTGACAATTTAGTATTTTGTTTCTTAATGGGTTGATATAGTTACTATAAAAGGCCAAACAAAGAATTAATGAGTCATTTATGGAATTCTAAGGCTTATCCCAATAATTTTTCCAAATTTTAAATTTTTATGAACTTTATGTATCTTAATAAAATATTATTTGTTTTAGTATTTCATTAATGTCAATTTTGACACTATTCATTACATGAATTTTTGAACATATCACAAAAGCATTGGATGTTAAAACAATAATTTAAATAATAAATAACATTTCAAATTAATCCAATAAAGTAATGTATGACATTAAATATTAAATATTATATTTATTTTAATATTTTTATGACCATTATTTTATTCTTTCATAAGTTAAATAATTCCTCTATCGTCATTTTTTCACCATTTAAAGTATTTATTTTATCATAAAAATATAAATAAATTACAATGATGTATAAAAACACTTTTTATTTCAAAATAATATTTATTTTCGATCACATCCCATATATATCTCCATATTAAAAATATTTTTATTGTGAGAAACTAAAGTATGAAAAAATTGACATCCATTGGAATATATTATTAAAATGGTCATATTCTAATCCAAAGGACCATAAATCATCTCATAACAATTTTAGTAATTTATAGGGATGAATAACACCTATAAAATAAAATTAGGACATGTGTTAGAGAAATTTTAAACTATTTATAATATTATTTGTACACTTATTTGATTGATATACCCTTAAATATTGCAATTAATAAAATTACAAAAAATACTCTTCATATTTTTTAAAAATAAAGTTCCCAATTTCAAAATTTTGGACTTTATAATTTGAAATAATTTTTACATTTTTACCATATAAAAAAAGATAAATTTTAGAAATTAAATAAAAATTATTCATGTTACCAGATTATAAAAAGATATTTAAAAGTAAAAATATTCAAAAGATCGTAATGTTTTTAAAACCAATTTCAAAGATAAATTGATTAAAATTAAAAACAGTTGATTAAATAATAATAATTTTATCTAATTATAATTAATATATATAAAAAATATATTGTAAAACAATAACTATACATGATTAGAAATTTATTTTCCAATTAAAATGTATTATTTTTTACTGTTCACCAAAACATGAAAATTATCATAAACAATTTAATCCAAATTAAATTTCGACATATATCATTCATTGAAAATTTTAATTTTGTCAAATAGATATTATAAAATTCTAAAAAACTGTATTTAAAACATCTGTTCTATCAAAGTCTTATAAACTTGCTTTTTATGAAATATACTTTTTTTATTCAAAAAAATTGGATTTTTTCTTATATATTGTCTAAAAAAATAGTAGTTAAATTTTTAAAAATTATATTTAATATATATATATATATATTTGTGTACATGTGTTTCAATAAAATAATCTAACAATAGTGATTTTATTAATTATTAGTATTAAAAAAACTTTTTCACTTTGAAATAGTTTATCAGAAAAACATTTCCTTTTATTTTAAAACCGGGTTTTACATTCAAATAGAAATAAATCCGTATAGAAGTATTATTTATGTGTATATAATCCATATGTTAATAAATAAATGAATAATTTTCATTCCCTTCAATCTAACATCTAGGATATATTGGTAACATTATAAAGGAATATTTTGTTTTTTATTTAAGCCCGATATGGTATATCATGTAGGATATCAAGCATTGAATTTTATTTTTTTAAAATAGGATGTTACAATATACACCATTTAATAAATTGTGTCCACATAATTTTAACTTCTGATTGAAAAAATGGTTTATATTTTCAAAATACCTTTGGTAAAATATATCATTGGAATGTGATTAATTAAACTTCCAGTATAAAATAATGTACTGAAAGTACGTAGCTCGCTTGAGATAATATATTAGAGGGTTCTATATAGGAAAAAATAGATTTAGAATAGAAATATAACTCATATGTTATGCTGGGTAGTGACATTGAACATGGCCATAAGAATGTTAACAATCATTGAACCATAAAGATATGATGGGGTAAAAGATCATTGATTTCAAAGTAAGAATAGTAAATGGATAACAATTTTAATTTATAATGTTTTTAATATATTTGGGGTATTAATTTAATTAATTAAATATAAACATAAAAAAATATACTAACATGAAATGTTTAATTTCATCCATTAATTAATTTAAAAAAAACTCATCTTTTTCTCCAATCAATAATAATTTTAGTTGTTTTTTTCATCCTAAAAGGACGAGAATCAACTTCTTGATAGTCACATAATATAAAAATGATTAATGATCTATATCTTCTCTCAAAGCAATATCCAAAACCAAAATGGTTAGTAATATCTACGATAATTCCCCAAAAATATTAATCCTTATATGATGAAAATACCTCTTCAATATCTTAAATATAACAACAATATAAAAAGTCCATCATATACCATTCACCAAAGAAATATCCTTGAATATTATCAAATAATATTATGTTTTAATCTCTATGATCATAAGTATTTGATCACATAATATTTCATTATAAATTTAAATATTTATCACAAATAAAATCATTCACTCATAATATATCAAAAAAAATTAATTTCCCTAACCACATATTTCACAATTTATATTAATCATTTTGATAAATAACCTCAATAAAAATGAAATAAAATTTTACTATAAAATATTGTTCATCCTTTATTTTTCAAATAAAATACCACAAAATTATATATAAATAAATCATATATGATTCTAGTAATTTTGAATGCCTTCATAAATAACTTAAATTACTTAATCACCAAATCAATTTTATATCCCGTTGTTATCTATTCTAAAAATCATATACTCCCAAAATAATCTAACCATTTGTCGATATAATAATTTATCCAAAAATGAAAATCCATATGAACTAGGAACACTCATAGTCTAGTTGTAGGTGATGCAATAATATCATCCTTTGGTTGGGGGTTTGATTCTTGTGGCCTTTCCAAACATGATAGGTTGTCCCCATCCTATAATTTTTGATTTTTTTTAAACAATACCATTCGAAAAACAATTCCCAAATATGAAATTTCAATCAAAAGTATCCATAAAATGTTTTAACGTCAAATTATTTCTCATTCTATTGATTTTTCAGAAGACAAATTAACAACCCATAGTTACCTCAAAAATAAATGTATCAAAAAATAATGTTTATTGCCTTCAAATTGTATAACATTAACTCTCAAAATGGATTATATCACATTATACTTATTATCATCATGATAATTATAAATATATGATGATATCCATAACTCTTAAGGAGACTTCCAAATCAAAACAATTTTCTAAACAATACTCTCATATCAACTTTATTGACCCAGTCTTAAACAATAGATATTCTAGTTATTTTAAACCTAGAAATAACCTTCATTTACAAATGATCTTTTAGGATTCTCATTTTAGTGATATAGGAAAAGATGTTACATATTAATCATATAAATTAAAATTGGACACATATACCCAGTATCCATATTCTCTCAAGTGGAAACCCTTTTAAAATAAAAAATGGTTTTTTTCTTAAATAATTACCAATATGTTCATCTTGGAATTTTTTTTTCATTACCAATATTTAATCCCTATGAAAAAAATATAATAAAAAGGGATTATAAAAAAACTTTGTAAGAAAAATAATTAAATGAAATAATTATTCAAGAAAGAAACAAAAATCCCCATTAACATAGATTTTATAGAAAATCATTATCAAGAAGAGAAAATTCACAAAGGTTCCTTTGGAAACCATTACCATATAACTATTACATTAACCTTTATAAATGGAATAACCAAATAGAATAATTCCATATTTTGAGTACCTAATGCATAAGAGATCTATACTGTGGATCACCCCTCTTATAAGATATATCAGGATCACCCATTTCACATGAGCTATAATTGGGATCAAATATTTGTATAAGATATATTGAGCTCACCTATGATGAATACTATTGAGAAACACTTCTATATAATGTCTACGATATATATCAAGAATAAAATACCTAAAAAAGATTCTAATCCTCTATGAATGCCACTTCCAGATATCAAAATACAAATTTATTTGAAAAATAACTCTTAAAATATAAAATTTTGCACATAATAATGAAATTATATTCTAAAAAATAAATTTGAAATCAAATAATGAAAAAATTAATGTAATAATGATTCTTTAAATTAGAATATCCTAATGATTTTTAATAAGTAAAAAATAATTTCCCCTGACTGTTGTAATTAACTGATAATAAACTTAAAAATATGGGTTTTAAAAAATTTATTGTCCATAAAAAAATTAAAAAGATTACTGTATGATAAAATTTTAGAAAATAAAAATTTTAAATCATTAATATACATATAAATAAAATCTAAAAACCATTAACTCCTCTAAAGAGTTTGTTATGTCTACAATATAGACTTTAGAATGTGGGTTGGGATTATATAAAGGGATATAGGTTGATATTTTTTTATCCAAATATGTTATTAAGTGTAATTAAAAAACAATAATAGGTTCCCTTTTATATGAGATGGGTGGGTAACTCTTGTATGTCATTAAAATACTAGTTTAATAAATTACTTTTCTATTGGAAATGGATCTAAAAAAATTAATTTAGAATATATGATGATTATAGAATAAATATTATTCATACAATGGAAATTATATATATTTCTACTAATTATTAATGGTTATTTTTGTGTTTAACCATTATTTAACATCTTTAACTCTTACCATGACAATTTGTATTTAAAAATTTTATATGTTAATATACTTACTATAAAATTCCAAAAAACCAGAAAATGATTCATTTGATATTGAGGCCTATACCAATCCTTTAACTATATTTTAAATTTTTATAAATTTTATATCATTTAATAAAATATATTTTTTAAAATATCATTAATGTCAATTATGACCCTATTCATTGCATGTCATTATAAAAATATCATAAGAAACATGATACTTTCAAAAAAAAACTACATTAAAATATAACTAACACATCAAATTTACCCAAATAATTCATTAATTTCATTAGTTATGTGAAATTATTTGTATTTTAATATTTTCAATATCAATACCTTGATTATTCCATTAATTAAACAATTACTACATCATCTTTATGTCACCATTTTGGGTAATTATTTTATAAATAAAAATTTAAATTAATTTAACATTATGTAGATACAAATTTTAGAATAAAAAATATATTTATTGTAAAAAATATATCTTATATTATCCCATGTTTAAAATATTTCTCTTTTTAAAAACAAATGTATGATTGAATTTGACTTTACTTTGAATATAATATGATAAAGGTTATATTATCATCCCAATGGCCATAAATGGAGTCATAATTGTTATTTTAGTGTATATTGATAAATAATTCTCACCTAAAAAAACAAGTACATGTGTTAGGGTAATTTGATAATGTTGATACTATTATATTTACCCATTATTATCTGATTTACCCTTATCTTTGATAATAAAAAAATTACTACATATACTATTAATATTGTCCAAAAAATGAAAGGTTCCTATATACTAAATATGGAAAAAATAGGGATTCATATTATCAAAATTGAGAAAAAAGAACAGAAATTAATTAAAAAATATTCTCGTTGACTCTATAAGAAAAAGTTTTCTTAGAGTAAAAACGTTCAAATGCTCACAATGTTTTCAAATCGGATTTCATTGAAAAATTCATTCAAATGAACTAAATTTGATTGATGGATAAAATATTTATCTACTTATACTATAAAAAATTCATAAATATAATTTAACAATATAAATAAATTTGATAAAATTGTATTTTTTATTAAAATGCAATATTTGTTTCATTATTCATCAAAATAAGAAACCTTTCTGAAAAATAACAAAAATTCAAAAAAGTAAAATTTAATACAAAAACGTCAATAAATAAGTTTATCCTGTCAAATAAAATATATAAAAGTGTTAAATTCAAATTTTAAAGAGTGCTCCATCAAATGGTGAAAAATATCCTCTTTCAGAAAATACATCATTTATTCATAAAATTTGATTTACTATTATATCTTGTCTAAAAAATACATATGATAAATTTTTAGAATTATGTAGAATATATTATATATCAATTAAATTAATATAATGTAATAGTAGTTATCATTTTATTTATCAGTATTAAACAGACTTGTGTACATTTAAATTGTTTTTCAGAAAAAAACATCCTTTTATAATAAAAATGTTTTTACATTCATTTAATTATAAATTAGACGCAAAAGAATTATATATACAGTTTTAAACCAAATTTATATAATCCAACAAATAATTTTCAATCCCTCTATTGTATGTGACGATATATAATGATAACATTTTAAAAATAAAATTTAGTTATACGTTTAATCTCGATGTGGTGTATCTTGTATACTATCTAACATAGAGATTATTTATTTTAAAACTATTGATGTTACAGGGAACTATCATTTGGATCCATGCAACTAGTTGGAGAGATCTATCATTGAAAATATTCATAATTGGACTCAAAAAAATTATCCTAATTAATATTCCATGAGTTTACATAAAAATAACCATGGAATCCACTGGTACTTAGAGAGTACTCATAGTTGAAAAACCATATAGAATCAAAAAATTTCATCTAATTTGGGTATTTTTTAACGTTGTATTTGATGTATAGAGAAACCACATACAATACGGAGTTGAAGATGTCCATCTGAACACTAAGGCGACCATTATCCATGCTCGGGTTATAGTTACATCCTAAGTTATTGATGTAAGAATAGACCATACCAACCACGACATCTAGATAACTGATAAAATAATCATCATATAGCTAGATGTTTGGGATAATTCTACACTATTTTTTCAATTAATAATTTATAATAATGAGGTATTCATTTCTTCTTCTGTGAACCATGTGGATATAGGGATTTCATGTAACATTATATCATGCTGATGAAATATTGCATTGAAATGATTCTTTTTTATGGTAAGGGTGGTGAAGACATCATATTCTAACTCTTATTCCTATATAGAATCTATGAGATCAATATCAACCTTGATGATATCCAGATTTTTGGTATGATAGGATTGTTTTATAGACTATAATGAAATTTCATTCTTCATACAATACAAATTTTTGTGGAATACAATTGAAATCCTTCACTACATTGTTTTAGTAAAATAATCTACCA
Organism: Viscum album; assembly: GCA_963277665.1. NCBI lineage: Eukaryota > Viridiplantae > Streptophyta > Magnoliopsida > Santalales > Viscaceae > Viscum > Viscum album. The sequence continues at coordinate 641,691,176 of OY728125.1, read as the reverse complement.
GTACATATAAAGAGTTGCGATAATGATTCCACAAGTTAGAGAATATGAACAGAACACCACCAAAACACTTTGAATTCACGTTGAAGATTAAAGGGGGTTATTCTAATAGATCATGATCCTTATAGGATAATGTAACATTCAAGAGCGAAGAGATAAATTGGATATTAGAAATTTAATTATCCAAAAAGATCAAAAAAAATATTTATTTTCATTTTGGTTATAGAACCATGTTATCCTACCACATGATAATCCTATATCTAGGTGACATTTACATGATGGAAAAGAGGATAAGTCTGTTGGGTGGAGAAAGAAGAGGAAGTGATGGCAAGAGGGGGGGTGAATTGCCTTTTAAAAAATAATTAACAATTTAAAATCAATGTGAAAGTGCAGTGGAAATAAAAGAGGCAAAACACACAACTTGATAACGGAGTTCGGATTAAACCCAAGCCTACGTCTCCGCTCCCAACTCAACTGTTGAGATATTTACTACCGCTTGCTTTTCAATGGTTTTAGCAAGAAACCCACTAGACTTTAAGGTTAGTCTAGAACCTATTACAGCTTGCTTTTAATGGTTGAGCAAGAACCCACTAGCCTTCTTACAGGTGAAGGCTAGCACACCTATGACACAAGCCTTTTAAAGGGAAGGCTTGTCTAACCTCTTCAGACCTTAAAGGTGGTGTGAAAACCCAAAAGAGAGGATGAGAGAAAGAGATGAGGTTTGTAGGCACAAACCCAATTTGATGATCAAAATAAATAAAGCAATGAAAAACCGTAATGGGAGAAGCCTTGGGCGCCAAAGGATTGATGGAGTTGATGAAGGGCGCTCCCAAGCTTCTTTGGTGGTGCTCCTTGGATGTTGAATTGAGTTGGAGCAATTGGAGGATTCCTTGGAGAAATGCGCCAGAGGTTCTCCAAATGATCAAAGATATGTCCCGTGAGCTTCCTTGGCTTGGTTATGGTTCCGGTTCTTCCTAGTCCTTTATTTATAGAGGGGGAACCCTCATATGGCCTTTGGAGGTCTTCGGAGCCGTTGGAAAGGGCTTTGGAGCCGTTGGGAGGCAAGTGGACGAGTCTGGTCAAAGGCCCAACGGCTAGTTTGACTGGCTTCACCGGCTGACCGGTGCTAGGCCACCGGTTGGCCGGTGCTTTCAAAAAGGAAGAGGTTTTCTGTCCAGGCGCCACCGGCTGGCTGGTGAGGAGGCCACCGGTTGGCCGGTGCTGAGGTAGTAGCAAACACTATTCTGCTGGGTGCCACCGGCTGGCCGCTGGTGAGGCACCGGTTGGCCGGTGGTCTGGACAGAATGATGCCTTCTGTCCAGGCCTCCAGCAGCTGGCCGGTGGTCTTCCACCGGTTGGCTGGTGGACTGAATTTCAGTCCACTTTTCTTCCTTTGCCACTACTTGCTCCTGAAATCATGCCTATTTAAAAAAAACACTTGAAAACAAGATTAGTAAAATAAGAGAGTGATTGTGATCATGAAAATTAAACCACGAAGGGTACGAGAGGTACAACAATCTCCCCCTATTTTGATGATCACAATCACCAAAACAAACAATGTAAAAAGAAATGAAAGACATGCTTTAAATGTATAAATTGAAAAGTAAATCAAAGCATGAGAAAAAGATTTTTCCCCCAATCAATCAAGAATTTCTCCCACTTTGTGATTATCAAAATAGCACGGGGCATAACACTTGATTGAGGGAAACGTTGAAAAACGAGATAGAGATTTTAAACCAATTGAAATCTTTGAAATTTGAATTGAAAGTTTTGAATTGAAAAATTGAATTGAATGTTTGAAATGAAAAATTGAATAACAGTTTGAATTGAAAGTTTTGAAATGAAAAATTGAAAAACAGTTTGAATTGAATGTTTTGAAATGAAAAATTGAAAAACAGTTTGAATTGAAAGTTTTAAATAAAAATTGAAAATAAAGCAAAAAGGCTTAAAAGATCCTAACTCCCCCTAAATAAAAAAAACAAATCACCAGGGAGAGGATTTTGGAACCGAGACAAATTTTGGTCCAGTGAGACTCGCTAAAAGGGATTTTTCAATCCACACATGTCTAGTGGCGGGTATTCTCCTATAAAATTCATCGTTAATAAAAATGGTTTTGGGCCTACCATACCGGGCATTTTTGCAATCGCACTCATAAATTAAGTGCCCGGGTTTTTTGCAATAATTACATAATTTAAATTGGGAGCTCCCCCTTACAAAAATAGTAGGTGCATGGGAAGAGGAAGCTTGCTTGGAATAGCCAAGCCCTTCGGTGGTTCTAGATATGCGTTGGGAACCAAGCAATTTGGTCAAATTTTGTTCCCCTTGGGTGAACTTGGCTAGGGATTCCCATAAATCTTTGATTGTTGATTCCATAGAATCAACATCGGGAAGGTTTTGGACTTTGAGGGACAACTCCTCCTTTTCTTTGAGAAGTTGTTCCTTTTCGGAAGAGAGTTTTTTGAAATTCTTTTTTAAAGCAACAAATTTGGAAGAAAGTTCATGAAAACCTTCCTCCAATTGATCTCTAGCATGTTGGAGATCCTCATAAGACATGTGATTGAAAGAATTTGAAGAACAAGAGGAAGAGGAGTCAGAAGAAGTTACCTCATGAAATGCCATTAGGCATTTTTTACCGTTGTCACTTGAGGAGGAGGAGGAGGAGGATGTGGAGCTATCACTCCAAGTGGCCTTGAAAGCCTTCTTCTTTTCCTTTTTCTTGGCCTTTTTCTTGTTGAGTGGGCAATCGAGCTTGTAATGGCCTTTCTCGCCACACCCATAGCATGTTACCTCGGGCTCGGATTTTTCGTTGGGTTGAGCCTTGCAGGATTTCTTCTTCTTTTGCTTCTTCATGAACTTGTGCATTTTGCGGGCAAGATTCTCCATTTCGGAATCGCCGCTTGAAGAGGAAGAAGATGAGGAGGAGGAGCTTTCTTCTTGTTGAACTTTGAAGGCGATGTTCTTTGGAGTTTTTATCGGTTTGCCTTCCTTTTCAGCTTGCCTCCTCATGGTGATCTCATAGGTCATTAGTGATCCGATGAGCTCTTCGACCGGCATGTTCTTGATGTCTTTTGCTTCTTGGATTGCCGTTACCTTTGGTGCCCATGAGCTTGGTAGGATCCATAGGATCTTTTTGACCATCGTTTCTGCAGAAATATTATCTCCAAGGGATTTTCTACCATTGCAAACGTCAGTAAAGCGTGTAAACATTTCAGAAATAGATTCATGTGGGTGCATGGTGAAAGACTCAAAATCTTGACGAAACATATCCAATCAAGTATCCTTGACTTTGTTGGTCCCCTCATGGGTAACGTCCAATAGTTTCCAGATTTCATGTGATGAGGTGCATGTGGAAACTCGATTGAACTCATTACGATCAAGGTCGCAATGAAGAGCGTTCATGGCTTTGCCATCAAGCTCGAAATGTTTAATATCGGCTTGGGTCCATTTGGATTCATCGGGAGAGGAGAGAGAATAACCATGCATGACAATTTTATAAATAGGATAACCTATACTTCTAAGAAAAGTGGTCATGCGGGTTTTCCAATAAGTATAGTCGGTTCCATCAAAAAATGGAGCACGACCCAAAGAATAGACTTCGGGGGCGAAAGAGGTTGATGCCATCACAATGGATCTTGAATTTGAAACCGGTTAAGGTATTACTCAAATTTTGCCTCTGATACCAATTGTTGGGCGGAGAAATAAGAGGAAGTGATGGCAAGATGGGGGGTGAATTGCCTTTTAAAAAATAATTAACAATTTAAAATCAAAGTGAAAGTGCAACGGAAATAAAAGAGGCAAAACACACAACTTGATAACGGAGTTAGACTTAAACCCAAGACTACGTCTCCTCTCCCAACTCAACCGTTGAGAGATTTACTACCGCTTGCTTTTCAATGGTTTTAGCAAGAAACCCACTAGACTTTAAGGTTAGTCTAGAACCTATTACAGCTTGCTTTTAATGGTTGAGCAAGAACCCACTAGCCTTCTTACAGGTGAAGGCTAGCTCACCTATGACACAAGCCTTTTAAAGGGAAGGCTTGTCTAACCTCTTCACACCTTAAAGGTGTTGTGAACCCCCAAAAGAGAGGATGAGAGAAAGAGATGAGGTTTCTAGGCACAAACCCAATTTGATGCTCAAAATAAAAAAAGCAATGAAAACCCATAATGGGAGAAGCCTTGGGCGCCAAAGGATTGATGGAGTTGATGAAGGGCACTCCCAAGCTTCTTTGGTGGTGCTCCTTGGATGTGGAATTGAGTTGGAGCAATTGGAGGATTCCTTGGAGAAATGCGCCGGAGGTTCCCCAAATGATCAAAGATATGTCCCGTGAGCTTCCTTGGCTTGGTTATGGTTCCGGTTCTTCCTAGTCCTTTATTTATAGAGGGGGAACCCTCATATGGCCTTTGGAAGTCTTCGGAGCCGTTGGAAAGGGCTTCGGAGCCGTTGGGAGGCAAGTGGACAGGTCTGGTCAAAGGCCCAACGGCTAGTTTGACTGGCTCCACCGGCTGACCGGTGCTAGGCCACCTGTTGGCCGGTGCTTGCAAAAAGGAGGAGGTTTTCTGTCCAGGCGCCACCGGCTGGCCGGTGAGGAGGCCACCGGTTGGCCGGTGCTGAGGCAGTAGCAAACACTATTCTGCTGGGTGCCACCGGTTGGCCGCTGGTGAGGCACCGGTTGGCCGGTGGTCTGGACAGAAAGATGCCTTCTGTCCAGGCCTCCATCGGCTGGCCGGTGGTCTTCCACCGGTTGGCCGGTGGACTGAATTTCAGTCCACTTTTCTTCCTTTGCCACTGCTTGCTCCTGAAATCATGCCTATTTAAAAAAAACACTTGAAAACAAGATTATTAAAATAAGAGAGTGATTGTGATCATGAAAATTAAACCACGAAGGGTACGAGAGGTACAACAAAGTCAACCCAATCACTCTGAGGCTAAATGTGTCTACCATTCTTCTAAAGTGGCTATATATTATTTTTTAAAATGCCTCTAACAAAATAGGACGGGCCACCTAGATTGAATACTTAGTGATCACACCATAGTTTCTACCTTGGGCATGAAAGACACGTAGAATAAAAAAAATAAAATAACAACTCAAATTTACTAGAACATAATTTAAATGAAATGCATTGAGAAGAAATATCATGTTTCTCTACGTATATATATAATATTTATAGATGATCCAAATATTATTGTTGGTGGGATTCCAATACATTTAATTATACATTCCAATATTATTAGATAATTTTGTAATAATTAAAGACCCTTATTTCTTCTCACACACAACTACGAGAGAATATTATTTTCCAAAACCTCATTAGAAAGGAAATTCATCCTCAGATTGACACTTATTCCTCAATAATCCCAAATAATGTAAGAGGTCATCATAAAAATTTCTTCCTAGTATTTTTTTAGGAGTAGGAAGGCCCATTACTAGATATAAATAGAAGTAACAGATCATCATGGAATGATACTTGCTGCACACGTTAGTTGGAATGGGGGCATAATTTGGTGGGAGGCTCACCCACTATAGTATAAGAGTCACTCAGTGTGATGTAAGGTGTGGAAGTAATTCATTTAGGAACAACTGTATATATAATAACGCATTGTAGCTATTCGACATCGAGGATGGAATGTAATTGATTAAAACAGGTCATTAGGAAAAGGGGGACACATATGAGAACATAGAAGGTCTATCTTTTACCTTGTGTCTTTGGTCCATCGACCTGAGGTGGTTATGATAGATACATGATTCTAAATTCCCCAAACTATAACATGGGATATTATGGAATAATATACAAAAATTTGTTGACAAAGGGAGACCACGATAAAAAATAAAATGTAAATAGGGGAGGGGACTCCGAGGGAAGGGGATAGGGAGATAAATCATCAAAAAACCCCACATAATCACTATCTCTATGTAAAACCCTAAGATTTTATGATAAATGTTTTTATGACTTATTATTTATGCAACACCAAAGGAATATTTCACAACACACAATACTGACTTGGCTTGCATTAAACGCAATCGCGACCTTTCTCGATAACGTGTGTAGTACGCAATACCAGGTTTCATTAAACAACGATATAATTTTATGGACAAGCTTTTATGAGTAGTATTAACTACATTTTGAATTTTATAACATTATTATTCATCTTACACATTTTATAGAACATGGTATGAGAAAAAAATAAATTTTTTAGGTAAAATAAGTATTTTAAAAAAAATGCAGTTTTTCCACCTTTTGATGGAGCACCCACATTAAATCTAGTTTTTGACATGTTTATAAGTTCAATTTCAAAAAATAAATTTCTTCTTTCGAATCATGATATAAAATTTTACTTTGGATAAATTTTTTATATTTTTCTGATAACATTCATATTTTGATGAATAGTAAAAATACACTAATTTTTAATAAAAAACAACTTTTATCATTGAGATGATTTATATGGTTAAATTATAATGTATAATGGTTTTAAATTATAAATAGAATATATTTTTACCATTAAATATTATATATGTAATTAGCATTAATTTCATATTGAAATCATAGGTAAAAACTTTTCAATCTTTGGCAATGTTTTAACTTCTCAAACCTGTTTTCTTAACAACGACATTAATTTTAAATTAATAACTGCAACTTATGTGTTTTGAATTTTTAAAAATTGATTCCATATATGGAATCAGTGGGTTCAAATTATGTTAATAGGCTACTTTTTATTTTTGGGCATTATGAATAGTAACTACGGTATATTTTATTTACAATAGTTAAAGGTAAATCGGGTAATTAAGGGTAATTATAAGATTATAAAATTACTCTAAAACCTTCCAAAATTCTATTTGATGACTGAAAATCTACCCATATCACCTAAGGGTCAGATTAGACTCATTTAATGTAATTGTTTCCTTGAAAGTAATTTAATTATTATTAAAACCAAAGAAATTGACAACATGTCACTTTCTTAAATATTATAAGTATAATAATTTTTTTAGTGATAAACTTAAAGAATCTTCGAATATGAATAGTCTAAAAAATATAATACAATTATCTACATCATTCGAATTTATTTAGAATTTTTATGGATTAAATAATTATCATAAAGTATGAAACAATAGTGATGTTGAAATTATTTCATTAATTAAAATATCAAATAAATGGTTTTAAAAATATTAAAATAAATATTATATGAACTATTTAATGTGATCCAATAATTTTATAGATACATATGAAATTTTATTAATCTATTAAAGCTTTTAGTTCAAACATATCTTTTGTATATATGTTATTTAAATTCAAATAATTGAATAGTGTAAAAATTGACACTATTGTTATTTTATAAAAATAACATATTATAAAATTGTTTAAAAATCAAAAAAATATTTAAAAATTATAAATTAAAATTTATATGGCCTAAAATGTCATAATGTTTCAAATTATGGAAAATTCACATCACATTTGTAATTATTTATAATAATTTAAAATTTTGAATATTATTACCACAAATAAAATTAAATTGATAAATTAGGATAAATCAAGTTGATAACATTTAAAATAAATTCCTAAGATGTATAAATTTTATTGGTTGATGTTATTACAACCCTATCTCATCTAAAATTCAAATATGAGTAATTCTGGATGTTTTTATGTGGGGTTGAGATTTAATATAAACCAATATTTTTTATATTTCCAAAGGTGCCCCTCTCCACCCTTATAAAAGGGAACCTCCTCCCACTCCTCATCACACCAATTTGAGACATAAGGCTCGTCCAACCCCTGCCCATTTCACGTCCCCACATCCCTAGAAACATCCTAGAGGTCCTGGTCTTCATTAACGTCCAATTTTAGTGCCCTAAGTGGAGGTCTCAAAGAGGCGCTTCAAAGAAGAGGTAATGCGTGTTACCGATTCATTCAAATTTATTTCTTCTTCTACTTCTTCTTCTTTAGTTGTTTCATTATGAAATAATAAAATTAGTATCACTAATATACTGATATGTTATTATAAGTATGAAACAACCCTATTTCACCATCTATCCATCCAGGAGAAAAAGAAATCACCGCGCGCGCGTACGTACGGAATATCGTCTCCACGCCGTGGTGTAATCTATTTTCCACCACCACCTTACTTGGATGGGTATAATGGTTTAAATAATGACTATATATTATTATTTTCAATTTATATTTATTATGAAATAGTATACATACACTCCAATACAATTCCACAATCATGGGAACGATATCATCGCTCATGCGTACGTACGGAATATCGTCTCCACGATGTGATGTGACACGTTCTACATGATATTCATTGCATAATGATTATATAAATGAATTGAATGAATAAATATGATATATATTACCCTAATAAAATTCTTTATATGAGGTTTCTATAACCTAAAAAGAGGAATAAGAATTTATTCGACAAAACACACATACGAACATAATGAAATAAACACCCGAATAACATGTAGAAATGCAATATTACTAATAGGAAGCTAAGTATATGACCATATATGATATCATAAAAATACGTATGGTTCTGGAATAAGTCAATGACATTATTTAAATCATTATACAGGATGTTCGGACAATTACGAAGCAAATCAGACCTTAGGTAAGGGAAAATCTCACAATCTCATTTTTATCCAAGATTGTTTATACTTTACAATTTACTGGGGAATATTTATTATACACATCCATGTATACTCAATATGTAATATTATTTCCACCCACCTACAATTATTTAAATCCAATTTTACCCTTTGATGAGTATTTAGTAAAATGTATGAATGGAATCTTTTGTCATTTTTCATACAAGGTACTTTTTGACTTTTCCGGCCAAAGTATGAGAAGAATGTTTTTTAACTTATACAACATGAATGTATTATTAGAACATTATTACCATGAATCTTCCTTTACTTGCTTTCATGTTTATTTTTAATCAACTTCTTTTTGTTCAAAATTATATGACTTGTTAGGAATGTAAAATGTTTTTGAAGTAGAAAGGATATTTTTCTCAAGAATGGAGTTCAAGTGTTTTATCAAAATTATTTTCCATAAATGATAATATAGGGTTATGTTTATATCCCTATTTTTAAATTGATTTTATTATGTTATGATATAATTATTTTTATGATAACCTTTTATGGATTATGTTATGATGACGTGATGTTTAAGAATTCCATTTTTATTACATGAGTTATGCTATGATGTCTGGTTTATGATTTTGTGGAACACATAAGAATTGTATCATTATGAGATGGGTGGGACCCATATCTCTCTCCAATGCATTGGGTAATGAATTATATCTAATGAGATAGACATTGCTGGAATAGCAGGTTAAACCGGTTTAGTGAAAAATGTCTGAAGCGAGGAGTGAACACGGTTCAGAAATGGACTTTGTCCACTAAGATAGTCTTGGAAATGAGTCTTGACTAATAGGAAATGACTTTATATGATTATGTGTTTTTTCCACAAAGCTTCATGTTTTATGTTTTGATTATTGGGATTACATTTCACTTCTATGATTTATACTATGTTATGATCTATTTTGCAGAATAAGCTTTTCAAAATGTTATGTTCTTATAAATATGATATGTTTGATATTTCTTTTTTTTTATTAATGAGAATTTGAGCTCAACCTTTTGTATGTTTTCTTTTCCCTAGGTCAGGAAGATGGATATTAAGTAGGATATGCCAAAAAGGGACTCTAGATATGATGAAATAAATGGGAGACAACGTAGATGATTTATGAACCAGTTGTTTATGTTTCCCAGTTTCTAAAGACACTATACCTATACGGTCCTTTCATGGTTTTGTTATATGTTGTAATAATTATGCTTCAATTTTGAAGTAATAACCATGTATGTAATGTATGGGTCGTTATAGTTGGTATCATAGGAATGGTATAGTCAACCTTTGGAAACTAGGATGTGAAAGCCTTAGTAAGAAACCTAAGGATAAGTCTAAGCATAGAACACAATATTAGTGTTTTAGTAATGGCCATGAAAAACCTATGATAAGACCTTAACTGTGAAATTTTATTCTTAATTATGTGGTTTTCCTATTATAATTAGTGTTTCTCACACTATTATTCTTGGTTTTACTCAATGGATGGAACCCGAAGGAACTTTGTTAATGCGGAATGCGACGGGAAATGCAATGATTGTCCCCCTGAGGAACCAAATGTTATGGGAGCTGGAATGCAGAATCTTATATCCGTGATCACACAACTTTCTCAATCTATGAATCATGGAGTACTTCTAAACGAGCAAAGGAAGGTGAAACATTATGTTGAATCCTTCATGAGGCAGTGTCCACCTTCATTCAGTGGGTCTTCTGATCCATTAGTGGCTGAACAATGGATCAGTACCACTAAAATGATATTTTCAGTTCTTCAATGTTCTGAGCATGATAATGTCATCATAGCAGTGTATTGTTTGGAAGGTGAAGCTGATCAATTGTGGAATATTGTTAAGAATACGAGGAAAAGTGATGAAATTGAGTCCATGGATTGGGAAGAGTTAAAGAACTTATATTTCAATAAGTATGTCCCTCGTATTCTTCAAACAATGTTGGAGAAGGAGTTTCTTGAACTGATGAAAAAGGATGATGAATGCGTTGGTACCTACGAAGAACATTTTACATGAATTTGATGGTACGCTTCCGAAATAATTATCCAACCTAAGAGTAAGATCGATCAATTCTTTAGTGGCTTAAAACCAAGTCTTCTCAGGGCGTTAGCCATAAGGGACTTCAATAGCTATGAGGAAATTGTTCGATGTGCTCTCAAGGTTGAGAAGGAGATTGGTGTAACCCATCAGTCGCATGGGTTTGATAAGAAGAGGAAAATGGAATCCAAAGGAAAATCTAAAGGCCAAACTAAAAAAAAGATGTGTCTTACCTTATGCTAAATGTGTGGAAGGAAACATGGAAGAAATTGTCTTAAGGGGACAAGAAAATGTTTTATGTGTGGAAAAGAAGGTCATCGAGAAATTGAATGTTGAAATAATGGGAAGAAGATGCCTAATGATGAAAACAAAGGAAGGGATACACATAATCAACCTACTACACTTCCATGTTTCAAGTTCAAGGAGATGGGGAATTATGCCAATAAATGGAAAAATCCAAGGGTTGATGATGATGATCGACATCAACAAACTCATATGTCCAAAGACAAAGGAATGCCACATGCAATTACTATCGATGATGTGGAGTACGACAACAAAGTGGTGAGAGGTACACATACCATCCACTCTAAAGTAGAAATTTCTTTATTTGATTTTGGATCCACCCACACTTTTATTTTTGAAGAATTTTCTAAGGGTATCGCCGTATTACCACAACAATTAGATGTTGAGTTAGCTGTGATAACTCTAAATGGCACAACAGTCGCATCAAAAGTTTACAATTCTTCTCCGATTGAAGTTTGTGGGAAAGTGATTCCTAAAAATCTTGTGATCCTTCCTATAGTGGAATTTGATGTGATTCGTGGCATGGATTTTATTTCATTATATAGAGCTTATATCAGTTTCCAAAGAAGGAAAGTCACATTTCATATTACAGATCAATCTATGATCGTCTATCGATGCAAGGATGAACATAACCTTCAAGTGGAAATTTCTTACATCTTATGGGGCTTGATTCCACTAAATTAAGGTTATTTATCTCAAAAGGTTGGAGAGAAACTCATGATTAATAATATTCCCATTTTACGGGAGTTTGATGATGTCTTTCTGGAAGAATTTCCAGGTCTTCCACCAAATCATGAAGTTGAGTTTTCAATAGAACTCGTACCGGGTGCTTTGCCTATTTCAAATACACCTTATAGAACGACCCCAATTGAGTTGCAGGAATTGAAGAATAAACTCTTAAAGAATCTTGATAAAGGATTCATACGCCCTAGTGCGTCACCTTGGGGATCACCTGTTCTATTTGTTAAGAAGAACGATGGATCCATGAGACTCTGCAATGATTATCGAGAACTTAACAAGATCACTATCAAGAACAAATATCCTCTCCCACGCATTGATGACCTATTTGACCAACTACGTGGAGCACAATACTTTTCAAGATTGATCTTCATTCAAGGTATCATCAATTATGGGTCAAAAGGGAGGATATACCAAAGACGACTTTTTGTACAAGGTGTGGACACAATGAATTTATAGTGATTCTATTTGGTCTTCCTAATGCCCCTTCAATCTTTATGGATCTGGTGAATAGAGTCTTTAGAGACTATCTTGATCAGTTTGTGGTAGTCCTTATAGATGATATTCATGTCTATTCAATGAGCAAGGAAGAACATGAAGATCACTTGAGAATTGCATTAAAGACCCTAAGAAAGGAGAATCTTTATGCCAAATTTACCAAGTTTGAATTTTTGCATAAAAAAGTTTCATTTTTTGGGTCACATAATCTCAAAAGAGGGGATATCTGTGGATCCAGCAAAAACAGAGGTCATCGAAAGATGGTCGAGACCAACAATAGTAACTGAAATCTGATGTTTTCTTGGTTTGGCTGGATATTACCGACGTTTTGTGAATGATTTTTCAAGGTTATCTAACCCACTCACCAAGTTGACTCGGAAAGAAGTTTAGTTTGTTTGGATGAAGGAATGTGAGTAGAATTTCAAAGAGCTAAAAAGAAGGTTAGGCAGTGTACCTTTTCTCACACTACCTTGTAGTGGAGAAAGGTTTGTGATCTATAGTGATGCATCCAAGAAGGGACTGGGGTGTGTTCTCATGCAAAATGATATGGTGATAGCTTATGCCTCACGACAGTTTAAAATCCATGAGAAAAATTACCCAACTCATGATTTGGAGTTAGCTGCGGTAATCTTTGCATTAATGATTTGGAGGCATTACCTTTAAGGTGAAAGGTGTGATATTTATACTGATCATAAAATTTTAAAGTATATTTTCATACAAAAGGAGATGAATATGCGCCAAAGAAGATGGTTGGAGCTGATTAAGTATTATGACTGCTCAATTCATTACCACCCTAGGAAGGTAAATATGTTGGAGGATGCATTAAGTCGACAAGACCATGCTAGCTTATCCATGATGAGGATCACAAAAGATCCAATATTTATGGATTAACAAAGGATGGATTTTGGAATTATAATGGAAGGGGAGAAATATTATCTTTCTCAAATGAATGTTCAACCATCTATACACATGAAGATTAAAGAGGAACAGAAAGAAGATGTTGAGTTACAAAAGAAGGTGGGAAATGTTCCTGAATTCAACCTTGATTGTGATGGGATAATAAGGTTCAGAAACCGTGTCTGTATTCTTCCCATACAAGAATTAAAGGAGCTAATGGATGAGGCTCATAGTTCGTCATTTTCTATTCAACCAAGAAGTAAAAGATGTATAGTGACCTGAAAGATTACTTCTGGTGGGATGGCATGAAAAGAGATGTTGCTGAATATGTCTCTTGATGCTTGTATTTTCACCATTTTAAAGGTGAGGGAAATAAGTCTAAGGGGATGTTATATCCATTACACATACCAGAATGGAAATGGGAAAACATCACTGTGGACTTTGTCACTGGACTTCCTAAAACATCCAAAGGCAATAATGCTATCTGGGTTATATTTGATTGTCTTACTAAGTCGGCACACTTCATTGCTATTAGAGAAGATTTTTCTCTTGATCAGCTTTCTAGGATATTTGTAAAAAAACTGGTAAGATTGCATGGAGTACCAATTTCCATTATATCTGATTGGGTTCCGAGGTTTACCTTGAAATTCTGGCGAAGTCTTCAGCATGCTCTAGATACAGAGTTGAGTTTCAGCACTGATTACCATCATCAGACAGACGGTCAGTCTGAGTGGACAATTAAAACTCTAGAAGACATGTTGTGAACTTGTTCTCTGGATTTCAAAGGTGGTTGGGATCAACACCTATCTTTGGTGGAATTTTCTTATAATAATAGCTTTCACTCCAGTATTCAGATGGCTCTTTATGAAGCCCTCTACGGAATGAAATGCAGAACTCCAACTTGCTGGGATAAAGTTGGGGAAAGAAAGCTATTAAGACCTAATCTTGTTGATGAGATCGCAGAAAAGGTCAGATCTATTCAATAACACATAAGATAAGCTCAAAGTAGACAGAAAAAGATATGCTAATAACCGAAGAAAAGACCTACAGCTTGAAGTTGGTGATAAAGTGTTCTTATGAATATCTCCCTAGAAGAGGGTCATGAGATTTGGAATGAAGTGAAAGTTGAGCCCTAGATATATCATCCCTTTTGAAATTCTGAATCATGTTGGGAAGGTATATTACCGATTGGCGCTTCCACCGAATCGATCTCAAGTTCATGATGTGTTCCTTGTATCTCTCCTGGGAAAGTACATACTCGATCCTTCACATGTACTCAGCTCAGAAGTTGTACCTCTAGAGCAAGATCATTCTTATGAAGAACAGCCGATAGAGATTCTGGATCTTAGCGAAAAAGTCCTACGAAACAAGACCACTCACTTGGTGAATGTTTTATGGAGGAACCACCAATTAGAAGAAGATACATGGGAACTTGAGGATATGATGAGGGAGAGGTATCCTTATCTGTTTGTAATGATGTGACGAATTTTGAAGGAGAAATTCATTTTATGGGGGGTAGAATGTTACATCTTGAGATTTTATGAGAAATATTTTTTTATGTCTTATGTTATACGCAACATCAAAGGAATCTTTCACAACACACAATACTGACTTGGCTTTCATTACACGCAATCACGACCTTCCTCGATAGCTTGTTTAGTACGCAATACCAGGGTTCACTAAAAAACTATATACTACTATGGACTAGCCTTTATGAATAGTATTAACTACATTTTTAATTTTATAACATTATTATTCATCTTACACGTTTTCTAGAACATGGTAAGAGAACAAAATAATTTTTTTGGGTAAAATAAGTATTTTAAAAAAAATACAGTTTTTCCACCTTTTGATGGCGCAGCCACATTAAATCTAGTTTTGACATGTTTATAAGTTAAATTTGACAAAATAAAATTCTTCATTGGAGTCATGTTATAAAAATTTACTTTGGATAAATTTTTAATATTTTTCTGATAACTTTCATATTTTGATAAATAGTAAAAATACGCTAATTTTTAATTAGAAACAACTTTTTTCCTTGAGATAATTTATATGGTTAAATTATAAATTTTAATGGTTTTAAAGTATAAATAGAATATATTTTTACCATTTAATATAATATATGTCATTATAATTAATTTCACATTGAATTCATAGGTAAAAACATTTAAATCTTTGGCAATGTTTTAACTTCTATAACCCGTTTTCTTAACAACGAGATAATTTTAAATTAATTACTGCAACTTATGTATTTTGAATTTTGAAAAATGGAATCCATATTTTTAATCAGTGGGTCCAAATTATGTTAATAGGCTACTTTTTATTTTGGGGCATTATTAATAGTAACTACGGTAAATTTTATTTACCTTTGTTAAAGGTAAATCAGGTAATTAAGGGTAATTATAAGATTATAAAATTACTATAACACCTTCCAAAATTCTATTGGATTACTAAAAGTCTACCCATATCACCAAAGGGTCGGATTAGATTCATTTAATGGTCTTTTTTCTAGAAAATAATTTTACTATTATTAAAACCAAAGAAAGTGAAATCATGTCACTTTCTTAAATCTTATAAGTATAATAATTTTAATTTAGTGATAAACTTAATGAATCTTCAAACATGAATAATCTCCAGAAATCTAATATAGATATATACATCATATGAATTTATTTATAATTTTTAGGGATTAAATAATTATCATTAATTATGACACAATAGTGATGTTGAAATTATTTTATTAATTAAAATACGAAAAAAATTGTTGTAAAAATATTAAAATAAATATTATATGAACTATTTCATGTGGTACACAAATTTTCTAGTTAAATATGAAATTTTATGAATATATTAAATCTTTTAGTTCAAACATGTATTCTATATATATTTTATTTAAATTCAAATAAATAAATAGTGTCAAAATTGACACTATTGTTATTTTATTAAAATAACAAATTATAATATTGTTTAAAAATCACAAAAATAATTAAAAATTATAAATTAAAATTTATATGGTCGAAAATTTCATAAAGTGGCAAATTATGGAAAATTCACAACACATATGTAATAATTTATAATAATTTAAAATTCAGAATATTCTTACCACAAATAAAATTAAATTGATAAATAAGGATAAATCAATTTGATAATGTTTAAAATAAATTCGGAACACTTCTAAATTTTTTTGGTTTATGAGATTACAACCCTATATCTTCTAATATTCAGATATGAGTCATTTTGGAATTTTTTAAGTGTGGTTGGGATTTAATATAAACTAATATTTCTTATATTTCCGAAGGTGCCCCTCTCCTCCCTTATAAAAGGGATACCTCCTCCCTCTATTACTAACACCAATTTGAGCCTTCCAGATCGGCCAAACCCTGACCATTTCACTTCCCCACTTCTCTAGAAACATCCTAGAGGTCCTCGTTTTCTTTAAACACCAATTTTAGTGCCCTAAAAGGAGGTCTCAAAGAGGCGCTTCAAAGAAGAGGTAATATCTGTTACCGATTCTTTCAACTTTATTTCTTCTTCTACCTCTTCTTCTTTAGTTGTTTCATTATGAATTAATGACTTAAGTATCACTCATATACTGATATGATATTATAAGTATGAAACAACTCTATTTCACCATCTATCCATCCTACGGAAAACGAAATCATCGCGCGTGTGTACGTACGGAATACCGTCTCCACGCTACGGGGTAATCTATTTTCCAACACCACCTTACTTTGATGGGTATAATGGTGTAAATAATTACTATATATGATAATTTGAAATTGATATTTATTCTTAAATAGTATACATACACTCCAATACAATTCCACAATCATGGGAACAATATCATCGCTCGTGCATACGCATGGAATACCGTCTCCACGATGTGATGCGACTCCTTCTACATGATATTAGTTGCATAATGATTATATAAATGAATTTAATGAATAAATATGATATATATTACACTAATTCCATTCTGTAAATGAGGTGTTTATAACCTAAAAAGAGGAATAATAATTTATTCAACAAAACACACATACGAACATAAAGCAATAAACACCCGAATAACATGTAACAATGAATTATTACAAATAAGAAGATAATAATATGACCATATATGATATCATAAAAATAATTATGATTATGGAATAATTCAATGACGTTATTTAAATCATTATACAGGATGTTCGGACACTTATGATGCAAATCGGACCAAAGGTAAGGGAAAATCTCACAATCTCATCTTTATCTGAGATTGTTTATACTTCAGAATTTACTAGGGAATATTTATCATCCACATCTATGTTTCCTCAATATGTAATATTATTTCCATCCACCTAAAATTTTATACATCAAATTTTAACCTACAGTGAGTTTTTAGTAAAAGATATGAAAGGAATCTTTTGTCGTTTTTCGTACGAGTTACTTTTTGACTTTTCCGACCAAAGTACAGGAAGAATGTTTTTTAACTTATACAACATGAATAGATTTTTAGAACATTATTTCCATGAATCTTCCTTTACACGTTTTCAAGTTTATTTTTAATCAACTTCTTTTAGTTCACAATTATATGACATGTTAAGAAATGAAAATGTTTTTGAATTAGAAAGGATATTTTCCTCAAGAATGGAGTTCAAGTGATTTATCAAAATTATTTTCCATCTAAGATAATATAGGGTTATGTTTATATCCCTATTTCTAAATTGATTTGATTATGTTATGATGGAATTATATTTAAGATATTCTTTTATGGATTATGTTATGATGACGTGATGTTTAAGAATCCCATTTTTATTACATGGGTTATGCTATGATGTATGGTTTATGATTTTATGGCACCCATAAGAATGGTATCATTATGAGATGGGTGGGACCTATATCTATCTCCAATTCATTGGGTAATGATTTATATCTCATGAGATAGACCAGGCTGGAATGGAAGGTTAAACCGGTTCAGTGAAACAAATCTGAAATGAGGAGTGAACTCGGTTAAGAAATGGACTTTGTCTACTATGATAGTCTTGTCAATGAGTATTGACTACTAAGAAATGATTTTCTATGATTATGTGTGTATGAAAAAAAGATTCATGTATTAAGTTATGATTATTGGGATTACATTTCACTTCTATGATTTATCCCACATTATGATCTCTTTTGCAGGATAATATTTTCAAAATGTTATGTTCATATAAATATGATATGTTTGATATTTCTTTTGTTTACCCTTACTGAGCATTTGATCTCACCCTTTTGTATGTTTTATTTTCCCCAAGTCATGAATAAGGATATTAAGTAGGATATTCCAAAAAGGAACTATAGATATGATGAAATAAATGGGAGACAACGTAGATTATTTATGAACCAGTTATTTATGTTTCCTAGTTTCTAAAGACACTATACCTATACAGTCCTTTCATGGTTTTGATATATGTTGTAATAATTTTACTTCAATTTTGAAGTAATAACCATGTATGTAAAGTATGGGTCGTTATACTCTAGATCCGATGGTCAGGAATCCCCATTAACATGATTTGATGATTTTTCACTGACCAAGACAACCGGTTGATACGAGATTGTATGTTTTGAAGCTCTCTTTCCACACACTACGTTGGTGTGTCCATGTAGGTGATATGATACTCAATAACTAAGAAATAATTGATAGGGAATAGGTTTCTTCCACTCTATAAATCATTTTACCTGAAGGAGGACCCATGCAAGTGGTGGTATAATGGGATCTATCAAGATGGATATCTGAGCTGCCGAATATTCCAGGATCTGGAGAGTGTGATCATCCATGCATAAAAATTACACAAGTGTCTCTAATCAATTCATAAGGAATGATATGATTTAAAATGGTATTGATTGAACAATACTGTTGAGACACACTACTACACGAGGGGAATCCATGACATGATGGACCACCATCGACTAATGGAAAAGATGAAAGAGGCAATAAATGAAGGATAAATTTCACTAGGACCAATCATTGAAGAAATACTCTTGGGGTTTATGGATGACACAATAGTATTTTTTTCAAATTGGAGATGCTAGATAGGACATCTAAACACTAGGATCTGATAAATTTATTGAATAGAGCTAAATTCATCTTGTATCTAATGAAATGTACCTCCAAATATTAGTTTATGAGAGTCAATGCTTCTTGTGTGGAAGATTAAGAAAAGGATAGCATAGGAGATCAATCCAAAAAACAAGGATAGAAATAATCTAGATAGAAATGTGGGATATGAGTAGGAAAAGTGGAATATGGAGGAGGGGTTCTAAGTAGAATCTCTTTAGCTAGTTGTCTAGTAAGGGAATCAAATCCAAAGGAATAGGGATTAAATGACAACGAGGATACAATTTAAGCAACTTTTTTGCAAGGGGATGGAAGATATGTTACTCCACCATCAATAGTATGGTAAAAACTACCACCTCATGGATACAAAGGTCTTGAAAACTATTAAGATACTTTTATACCTCATATATAATCAAATTGGATAACTGTATTTTTGTTCTATCTAATTGGATTTCTAATAAACTTTTCGAAATTTAACTCTTATTTTTTATCATTATCAAAATCCTATTAAATATTATTTAGCAAAAAATTCACATCAAATATCTTTAAATATTCTTCTAAAATCCTATAAAACACCTTCATCCAAAGGGTTATAAAAAATTCTCTCATTGTAGTTCATTGTAAAATAATATCATAAATAAATAAAAAAATTGTAACTTAATTTGTTGATTGCTTTTCTGACAAATATAATCATACATTAGAAAACTCAATATAGGTAACATGAATCATTGAATAGATAAAACGTGATTTCCATAAGTGGATACTTATGAAATTAATTCTTATATACATTCATAACAACCTTTTCCATAAACATAAATGTTTAAAAAAATATTGATGAAAAATGAGTCATAACAGAACATAAATAAATTTATAATATTTATAACATGCCAAATTCATAGCATAGACCATATAAAAATACTGACCTAATTTTTACTTTCCAAAAGATTGATTAACCTTATACCAATTGTTATATTTATGTTACATTCTTTCTGTATCCCATGATAACAAAATCCAATGATAAGATGAGATAATGTATGGAAATAAAATTCCATATCTTTGATGATATTTATTGTTGTACACCCATTTTCAACTTCAATAAATAAAAATATTATTTTGGTACTGTTTTCGTGGATATATCAAAAACTTTTTCAATTGTAGGAACACACTCTAGATATAGTTCATTCAAATAAAAATTCTATTAATAACATGATATTTCATATCAAGTTTCATTGACTGAAAATGCTTCAATGTATAATTATTGAAATTTAGGTCACTTTGATAATCACTACCAAATAGTAGGGGTAACTTCACTTCTACTAACAAATCATCCAATTGAGTCTTTGGCCACATATGTTGGGTTAGATATCGAGTATATGAAACATACCAAGAATTTATCATGATAATATATAAAAAACATTTTTTTATATCGACTTACAAACCATTACATAGATAGAAAAATCTTGCAGATGAGGATCATCTATCATCAACTAATCATGACAGAACAACATCAGTATAACTAGACAAGTAATATTTTCACGATCATTCATGTATTATACCAAAATCAGTAGTTCCAATGATATATTTTAAAAATAATTTTCAACTCAATATATGTTTTTATTATAGGTAAAATTATTATATTTCCCCTAATTTAATATAATATATAATAGACTGTATTGAATCCTTCAGATATAACAAAATTATATTAAGATTCTTCAACTATATAAGATCAACAACCCTTACATGACTATCAATACTCATCTTGTTTTCCCTGGTAAATTGTATAGAAAATGGTATTAATTATTCCATACTAAATAGAATTAGTTTTTTATTAACGTACTTCTCTTGGTATGGTAAAATAAATTTCCTCTTATTTGAGATTTTAAAGAAATGAAAATATTAAATTTCCCTGAACATGGACAACCGAAATATCTTTTTTATCTCTTAAAAATAATTCTCACATGTTTCTTCATCATTCCCATTAATTATTATATCATCAAAAAAATCTAAATGAGGTAAATATATTGATTTTTTGGATGTTGATAATACTATATATCATCAGTTCCTGAACTTCAATTTCCTTATAATGTTATCCAATATTGAATACCATGATCTTGGATCTTGATTCATCCCATAAAAATCATTCTTCAACTCGCATATATGACTTTTATCATTGTTATTCATTTTAAATTGTGATTTTTCAATATAAAATTCATCGCCAAGATCTCTATTATGAAAAATTTAATTTACATCCATGTAAAATGTTTTATAACCTAATTGTGCTCTGATAACAAGAATGAATCTTATATTTTATAATATTACCACTAGATTAGAGGAATCATCGAAATAAATTACTCTAATTTGTGAGACCCCATTATAAATAATTATTTCATTGTTTTATATCAAATAAAAATATATAATAAACATGTTTTGGAAACCTTACATTATACCAATGTAAACAATATTATTTTTTGGGGTACATATTATAAGGTATTATTTGTCTCAATTTTATCTAACTCATTATTAATAACATTAATCCAATAATTCTTCATGAAAAAATCATCAAACATATTCCAATGAAATGATATATGGAAATTGTTATAGGAGACACTCTTTAGTGAAGATAACGGTGTGTAGGGTTTCCAATATTTCATGGTGATACCCCATTTTTTGAGATTCAAATAGATAATTGGTGGATACCCTCCCCATGAATTCTCATAACAATAATGCATTAGAATGGGGAAATGATATTGGAAGGTGAATGATGAAAGGGTTTCTCTGGGAGAGAATTCCATAAAAAATACATCATCTTACTTCAATAATGACTCTCCAGCTCAAGTATCTTCTAAAGAGGTTGTTTTGTAGAATACGGGTGAGAAATTTATTGTGATCTGAATAAAAAACTTTTATAATCATTTCATTGAACAAATTCATGTTAGTTATTCAAAAAATTCCACACTTCTCTTCTAATTGTGAGGAAATACGAAATATCAGAGAAACTGGAATTGTTAAACGAATCAATATTTTGATATATATTCCTTATTGATGACCCTGATCAATTTAAGCTATACGTTTTAGTTTGTATAGAAGATATGATTTTGGATTTCTCAAAATAGTATTATATTCTAGTTGGGTTTCACCTATACCACTACATTTTTCAAAACATACACATCATGAAGAGGTAATATAGAATTAATTCAGTATTTATGAAACAATGTGAAATATGAATCATAGAATAGAGCACAATCTTTTAATTTATTAAGGTAGGGAACAAGGTAGTGCATATTTGGGTCATATATTTTGATATAAACTGAAAATTTTGATCCATAAGATATTTTTTTACATTGAATTTAAAATAGGGCTTCCAACAAAAATATATAAGTGACATGAATAGGAAATAATTATTGAAAAGTTTATAGTTCTCTAGGAGGTTGATTTAAGTTAAACCCTTACTAGGAAGGTGGTATTGTATACTCAGTAAGATGAATTGAATATTCTTAAGAAATTTGAGAATCTTCATTCTTTTTGAAATGATTGTATGTTAACTGGTCATGTAAAGAGTACCTATAAGATTTCTATATTTTTTTCATTCTATTAAATATATGGACTTGATGACTCTCGTTGTAATAGAGGACCAAATAATCTGTTCCAATATGTTTAATATTAAGTTCATTATAGTAATAAACATTTATAATGATTCTCAAACATTTTTTGATTTATAGAGGGATGAAAACATGCATGGAAGGTGAAAAAATATAAATTTTGGTCCTTATGTAAATAGAGGAGATAAAATTCATTGGGTAATTAATTCATTTTAATAAATTATGATTCTAATAATTTCCATGAATTTAATTTTTTTAGGAGATCTGAAGTTAGTGAAAATAAAAAAATTAAGGAAGAGGACAATGATTATAATATGGATGATACACGAATCATTCGATGAACATTCTCCTTGATACATGTTCTTGTTGGGTCTTCTGAAGGACTTTTAGTACAATAATCTAAAGATTTTAATTATGGAAAATAGGATAACAAGGAACTTTCCATATTATAGTGGATTTTCCCCCATGAGATGACTGTTTCCATCAATATGAGTTAAATAACATAGAATCTTGGAAAATATTTGGCCTTTCCTTTATTTTAGTTTGTTCTTATCTTGTAAAAATTTGAATATAGAGTATTTCATAAGGAATCTATAGAAATAAAGGATTTTTAGTCCCTGAAGTGGGGGTTCTATATGAGTTAAAAATAGTGATTTCTATAATAGTAATTATGATTTTTATTCATTGCTAATTACTTCATATAAAACATAAGATTTGGTAATGTGTAGGTATGTTGAATTTGAACCCTTAAATCCATTCCCATTGTTCATATTTTACTTTTAATTAATAAAAGGACCTTTTCATGAGGAATGTTTGATCAATTTAATATTTATATTTGGATATAATTCACTTATAGGTTGAATATGTAATAATTGATATCCAACAATATCAAAACAAGAGTGCATGTTATTACTTTATAGATAGATCATTTAATAATTATTTAATAGCTTTAAAATGATTTTCCAAAAGGATCATAATTTTTCACTTAAATTAATGATCAAGATTCACATTTAATATTCTCGAAAAACAACTTCTTCAAATTAATACCTAGTAGAATAGGATAACATCATTCATATTTCAATATCAAAAATATTTATGTATGGATTTTTTTCCTTTCATATGTTTTCCATCTTGGATCAATCTATCTTGAATATGTCCATCTGAAATCTTTCAATCCCAAATTTGTCAATAATTAATCATTCCATCCTAAATTTTCATGTTTTTAACTATTTTGTCTTAAATTTTTTTATCATTTTTTTCTTCTATACAAAACATTTCCTTTTGATCCAAACTTCTTCCATAAATAATATATTCCATGGTTGGAAACATTATTCCCGAAACTCTCTTTTAGAATATCATCTTGATTTATTGTTAAAAACAAACATTTCATTACTCGCATCATTTTTCACATGAGAAAAGTGAAAAAAAATTCTATCATATTCACCATTTTTAGGTGTATGTAAAATAAAATTGTGGGGAAATATAATTAATTTATTTCATTAATAAAATCAAAAAGAATTCACAACTCCCACTCAATCTATTTTAAATTTGATTCACTTGTAAAATTACTTCCAAATTCATTAAAACATGATTAGAATAAATATTTTATTATATTATTTTTAGAATAATTAAAATCCCACTCAACATCATAAAACTTAATAACATTTGGAGTCCTTATTATAAATCATCACTTCATAATAAATTCATCAATAATAATTTTATTTGGAATATTCCAGTGCAATATTCGAATGAAATTTCCATATGATAATGTGAATCTAAAAATGATCATAAGAAATCTCAATATGATTTTCACTTTATAAAGGTTTTTCTAATTTTCATTTTTCACCAAAATCACACATTATAATAGACATCACAAATATACATAAAAAACCCCATGTTACTCAATCTTTTGAACACCATAAACTGCCTAAAAACATTCCATGGAAATGAATTATATATGAATTTATACGCACACAAACATTTCTCCCCCTTTATTCCAAACACATAGATCATGATATTTTTAACCTAATGACTATGGAAGCATTTAGAATTGAAAATAATCATTATATTTTATTTTCACGACCTTTTTTATTATATGAAAGTTTTCATAGAATCTTCTGATGAATATTTCATATTATAATTATAAGGCCCCAACATTAAACCATAGTTAATCTTGAGTTATTACAAGATTACACATTGAGGATCTTTTCAGGTTTAGAGTTTTAGAGAATTAGATCATGAAACTTGCATTACATTCCACATTTAAAGAAAGTTGTTACATAAAAGACAATATTCATTCTTCCCATCAACAGAAACATATTTAAAATAAAACATGGATTCTTTCTTGACACATCCTTGACACTATCATCACATCATGTACCTTTCCCTTGACCTATGAAAAACATTTCAAAAACTTGGGATGAGCATAAAAAGCTCAGTAAGGGTGATAAAAATATGGAAAGGAAACATGAGTTCATATATGCATAAAAATGAAATCATACTTTACCCATAAAACATAGGCACTTTGAAATACCTCATCAAACCATGAATAAATCAAAGAAAACATAATACATAAAGGTAACTTGAGGCATTCATAACATTTTTACGTAGGGAGTACCCCTCTTGGTTATGTTTGGAATAACTATCACAGTATATTCCCTAAATCTCTTCGGAGAAACCTTAACGTTTCACTCCTTCGCGTTACCCAATGCATTGGAGATCTATATCGGGCTCACCTGCCATTAGTTTATTACGGAACCACCCGTCTTCATAATAATGCCCAAGAATCATAACATAATTTTATCTCATAAAACATACATAAAGGAAACATAACATTTCTACATTTCAATCACAAGATATCAATAAAACGCATTGATATAATAAAAACATTATGAAAACCATTTTCAATACCAAAATAAAAAAAAGTAAAACATGGTATTTATTTTTCTTTTAAAAAAGGTATGGGTTGTAAAGGAAGCAGAAACTCAAATAATGGTCAGGGCGGCGGAGAAGTCGTTGTCACCGCATACGTACGACAAAAACATTTCCTTTTGTCGTTTAGTAAACGCTTCGTATAAATAAGATTCCTTTTGAATAAACTTAAAAGTCAAAGGGGTTTATACACCGTATACAAGATGGTTGTGTATAAAACAAAATATGCCTTAATGAAAGGAGATTGAGACGAAGTCCCATACAAAGACGATATCCTTGGTTTAAGGATAAATCAATTACATAATTATGTGTGACTAACGAATACACCAAATATAAGTGGATATTAAGTGTAAAATAATCAAAGGTCATTCACACATATTCAAAGGATGACATATTCAATAACTACATGTTGAACCCAATGAAATCGAAATTGGGTAAAGAAGTTCCCTTGACATCCTAACGGCGTCACATCAAAATGAGTTGATGAGAGATAAAAAGTGTATCTCATCACTTGGACATAAAATTTACATCAATAAGGATATATGAGAACATATCCCAACATAACAATATGTAAATTAAAAGACCCAAGAAAAGAAGTCTTTTAAAAAGAGAAGGGTGAAAGGTTCCCTTACCGACTTGGGTATCTTTCAAAACATACACCCCATGAAAGAAGGACAATAAATCATTGATGTAAATACTCATAAACGAAATTATATTACAAAAAGAGTAGAATAATGGTCATTACATAAACCACTCAAAGGAAATTGTCGCAAATGTAGAATAAATCTCACAGGAATAAAAGTGAGATGAAAAATCACTTACGAAAACTCGGCAGCCTAACGACGCCACTTAAAACTTCCAAAAATGGATTGATGAGTCTCATCACATTACAATAAAATGTACAGAAAGAGGAATATGAAAGAACATCCCCCATCATAACAAATAGGACTTAAAAGAAGTGACATAAAGGAGATTACTTAAAGAGAAAGAGAGAGGTTAGATCTCTTACGAAAATTCGGCAGCCTAATGGCGCCACTCAAATCTTCCAAAATGGATTGATGAGAGAGAATAGGGTCTTTCATCACATGAACATAAAAATTATAGTATGTGTAATATAAAATAACATCCCAATAACAAGAAATATGAGCTTTAGAAGGAATGACATAAAAGAGTGTACATAAAAAGAAAGAGAGGAGTAGGATCCCTTACCTCAAGTCCAACTTGCCTTGTTCGTTTCATTATATTCCTGAATAATAAACTTTGGTCAATTAATAATTTCCTAAGTACCTCCTTTAGAGATTATTATTCAGTTCATATCACATATTATAATGTTATAATAATTGTTTAATAATGTTAGTTCATATCAGACGTTTTTGACGATGTTTGGTACATGAGTCAAAATTGAACTTGTTTGAAAAAAGATTGCCCATGTAGTTATAAGTAAATAATTTCCAGAATAGTATTAATGATTAAAAAATCATATATATCCAGTAAATATTCATTTCATACTATTCCATATAATTTGGAGATAAAAAACGAAAAGCACCATTCATGGAGACGGTAGGCCGTACGTACGCATGAACGCTACTTTCATTTTTTGTCAAATTAATGGAATTAAAACAAAATGAGATATATATATATATATATATATGTTATAATTCCAGAATTATATCCATAATTTTGATGTAATATATTACATATATATCCATTATATATATGTACTTATAGTATTACATAACATTTTGAGATAAGAAATGAAATGTACCGTTCATGGAGAAGGTAAGCCGTACGTACGCATGAATGCTACTTCTATTTCTATTTCATATTTAATGGAATTAAATAATAATGATACATAATAGTATTTTAATTCCAGTATGGTATCATATATAATATCATTAAAAATATCCTTTATATGTACCACATATGGTATTAACGAATCAAATCACTTTTGAGGGGGCGGTAGTCCGCACTTCCTTAAATGAAGATATTGCGTTTAACCATAATGGAAACCATAGAGGTATTCCCAAAATGAAAAATACAGAAGCTTAAAGAAATAATAAACATATGATATATCATATATAAATATAGTGTCATCTTAGTGGCCACCTTTGAAGCTGTTAAAAGAATGTTGAACAATCATCGTTTTGGGAGGCCGAAATTCGCCATCCACGGAAACAGTATGTTCTTTAACCATTAGATGTATGTGTGTGAAAGTGTAGTTCTAATAATTCTTATAAAAACATCCTATTATATTGATGATACTGAATTTGTTACAAAAGATATGAATAAAAAGTGTTTAGGGGTTGGAGAAGCAAAATAAAACAAAACTACTCAAGTGAAGACATTACCTTAAAATCAGGTACCTCCCTTTGGTTTGCACTGAAAGGATTCCTTTGGAAGACTTATGCCCAAAGTGAGGCTTCAAGGAGTAAGAGAGGGATATGGAGAGACAAAATGGGCAGGGTTTGGCTGAGCCAAAGGCTATGGAAGTGTGGGTAAGGAGGTAGAGCTGGGGGCCTTTTATAAGAGGAGAGGAGGGGTACTCTTGGAAGGTGAAACAATGTCACTTTATTTCAAAATGGTATTCAGATTTAAGAGGTCCCACATTGATGTATTTAGAGGGTAATATGATAAGGGTTCTAAATCCACTCATCCAATAGGTTTTGGACATCTGTAGGTCTTATATATTACATTATCTTTCCATTTTATTAAAATCATTAAATAATGAGGTCATCGCTGCATCACCATGATGTCATAAATAATTTATTTTATTTAACGTCTAAAAATTATGGAAAAAAATACTATGATTTAGGAAATATTTTTAGCTTTCCAATTAATATTTATAGTCAAAATTCTGACTTGTATAACCCCATGTAAGAATTGTTTTAGTAAAACATCTCATGTGTGTGTCATTTTTACTTTAACATTAAATAAAAAGTTATTTATGTCATTTCCCAACCAAAGTGGCTCCATGGGGACCCCAAGTTGACCCATGGCTTGTCTTGGTCGGCCATGACACATCCCATGAGGTTAGGACATGTGTCAAGTTCATTTCATATTATTAAAACATTATTTTTACCGTAAACTACACTAATTACCTCTAATCGCGATTAAAAACTTAATAAGTTACTATTCACCAAAAAATTAATTTTATCCCATTGAACCACATTTTACTTCTTAATGACAACCATGTATGTCAGATTTTTTAAATTCAAAACACAAAGATGGAAAAATTTCATTTAAACCGAAAAATCTGTTTTTATAAGTACTACTTAGTGGTTTAACTATTCATCAAAAATTGAAGTTTTTCAGAAAAATCCCAAAAATTCACCCTAAGCTATATTTGATTTTCCAAATTCAAAAATGAAGTCTATTTTACAAAATTCAAAACATATAAGTCACATTAATTAATTTAATAATAAATTCCCGCTGTCAGATCAAATAGCGTGTTTTTATGAAACAATAAGTATCGAAAGATTGACACTGGTTTAAGTCTGATTTCAAAGTGTAATTAATTCCAACGACCACTATTGGATTTAATGGTAAAAATATATTCTAATTTCACTTTACAACCAATTCAAAAGATAATCTAATCATTAAAATAAATTAGATTAAAAAGAGGTTTTGAATTAAAATACAACATTTTACACTATTCATTAAAAAATGAACTTTATCAGAAAGATACGAAAAATTTACACAAAGTAAATTTTGATGTCCCAATTCTTAAGAAGAGTTTTATTGTGTCCAAAAGGATGTATAAGAGTGAACAAAACTATATTTAATGACATTTCTCCATCAAAAGGCGATAAGTGAACCTTTAGGGAAAACTAGGGCATATACGCCTAAAATTGAATTCATTCTGTATTTTAATCCTTTATCTGTTATTGGATAAATGTAAAACATTTAAAAACATATATAAACATATTTTAGTTATTTATATCCATTCCCACCAATACAACTGATACATGTTAACTACCATTTAAAATAATATTATTTTATTATTAGAGTACAACGTAAGATTCCCAAGAAACTCATTGTTGCGTGTTGGGTGCGCCATCGAGCATAGTGTCCCCATTAAAGTCATATTAATATTTTATTCACAAATATGGATAAATATGAATATTTCATATTCTTTATTTACCTGGGTGTTACATCCTTCCCCCCTTTTGGGAATTGCGTCCTTGCAATTATAAAATTGCGCTTGGAAACATCCTTGAAAGTCCCACATCAGAACAAGAGTCGGTAAAACAATCACTTTAAATTGAAGAAAGATAAGTACAGAGGTCACCCGAGTTAACCCATACTAGGACTCCATGAATGAAAACATGGTCATGGAGGAGAAAACATAGGGTCATGTTCTGATGTAGAGTGATAGAAAACATGTTTAGGAGAAAGTTAAAAATAAGAAAATCAAAAACTTGTGATGGGTTAAACGGTGTTGGGTTCCCCAGTAGGAAAAGTTAATAGACAACTTTTTTGTTTTAAGTTACTTTTTATTGAGGAATTTATTCATAAGGAAACATAATCACTTATCATGTTGACTTTCAAATTTTACTAGATTCTTTAATCAAACTCATATTTTTTCCAAAAGACGAGTATTTAGGGAGACTTGTTCGCATTAAGAGTACTATAATCAACTTCTAGAGAATCGCCTAATCCACAAAAGAGAACTATATACTTCCCATGTCTTTAGGCATTAACCAAAACCAAAACCCAAATGGTTAGTACAAGGTCAGATAATCCTGAAAAGGATAACCCATTAAACAGAAAATCTATGCTTAATCTCCAAAATTTGTCCAACAAAACCCAAAGTTCAACGAGGACCATCCGATAAACAATTTGTCCAAATAATTCTTCAAAGTAAACCAATATAAGATTGAAACCGAAATATTTGAAGGATTTAGTCACATAGTATTCCATGTTAAATCGTAACATTTATCTCCAAACAACATCAGTTGCTCTTAAAGTCTCGTATTGAAATGTAATTAACCTAATCACATATCCTCCATGATAGGTTAATCATTTTCATAAATAACCCAAAATCAACTTACTCTTAATTCATAAAATCATTTAACTAAAAATAATTAGTCAAAATAACCAGGTACTTCACGTATTCCAGTGGTAGGTGATAAATACTTGTCGCACTTTGGTTGTGGGTTCGATTCCCGCAGCTTTGTCCGATGCGACGGGTTGTCACACGGTCTGCGAGTTGTCCTTTTTCCAAAACTATATAATTCTTAAATCATTCCCCAAAGGAGAAAAAATCAACAAAAATGATCATAACATATTTTAACCTCAAGTTTATCGCATGCCTTTCATTTTCCAGCATATCATATAATAACCAATAATTACCTCAAAAGTAAGGATCATATAAACTCTAATGGTTACCTTTATAATTATTACCTAAACATCCACATTGATTGGTCATCTCGTACATGATGCATTAAAGATCATACCAAGGTTCAAGTGGTTGATCATGACTCCTTGATAGTTGGTTTAGAACAACCACGAGTTTCCTCATTGAATCCCCCATTTTATCTAGTATCTTAATCATAGAACCACCACAATTTTCTTCAAACCTGTTGTCTCTTTGGTGCCTTCTAGATCCATTCATTCACTAAAAACAGAAATGTCAGTGTGAGTATATCAACAAAACCATCATGTACTAATGAGGAAGGTAAACACTAAGACACACTTACTCATTCACTTTATCTAAAACTAGGACTCTTTCTGATATCCTAACCATTATGGTAATGTCACTTATGCTTAAAGAATACCCTAACCTCTAAAGTTATCTAAACCGACCTTTAATACCAACTATAAGGCCCCAGCCTTAGACCTTACTTAATCTTGAGTTATTACAAGATTACACATTGAGGATCTTTTCAGGTTTAGAGTTTTAGAGAATTAGATCATGAACCTTGCATTACATTCCACATTTAAACAAAGTAGTTACATAAAAGACAATATTCATTCGTCCAATCAACGGAAAAATATTTAAAATAAAACACGGATTCTTTCTTGACACATCCTTGACACTATCATCACATCATGTACCTTTCCCTTGTCCTGTGAAAAACATTTCAAAAACTTGGGATGAGCATAAAAAGCTCAGTAAGGGAGATAAAAATATGGAAAGGAAACATGAGTTCATATATACATAAGAATGAAATCATACTTTACCCATAAAACATAGGCACTTTAACATGCCTCATCAAATCATGAATAAATCATAGAAAACATAAGACATAAAGGTAACTTGAGGCATTCATAACATTCTTACGAAGGGAGTAGCCCTCTTGGTTACGTTTGGAATACCTATCACAGAATATTCCCCAAATCTCTTCGAAGAAACCTTAACGTTACACTCCTTCGCGTTACCCAATGCATTAGAGAGCAAGATCGGGCTCACCCACCCTTAGTTTATCACGGAACCACCCGTCTTCATATTAATGCCCAAGAACCATATCATAATCGTATCGCATAAAACAAACATAAAGGAAACATAACATTTCCACATTTCAATCACAAGATATCAATAAAACGCATTGATATAATACAAACATTATGAAAACCATTTTCAATACCAAAATAAAAGAAAAGTAAAACATGGTATTCATTTATCTTTTAAAAAAAGGTATGGCTTGTAGAGGAAGCCGAAACTCAAACAATGGTCACGGCGGCGGAGAAGTCGTTGTCGCCGCATACGTACGACAAAAACATTTCCTTTTGTCGTTTAGTAAACGCTTCGTATAAATAAGATTCCTTTTGAATAAACGTAAAAGTCAAAGGGGTTTATACACCGTATAAAAGAAGGTTGTGTATAAAACAAAATATGCCTCAATGAAAGGAGATTGAGACGAAGTCCCATACAAAGACGGTATCCTTGGTTTAAGGATAAATCAATTACAAAATTATGTGTGACAAAAGAATACACAAAATATAAGTGGATATTAAGTGTAAAATAATAAAAGTTCATTCACACATATTCAAAGGATGACATATTCAATAACTACATATTGAACCCAAAGAAATCGAAATTTGGTTAAGAAGTTCCCTTGACAGCCTAACGACGTCACATCAAAATGAGTTGATGAGAGATAAAAAGTGTATCTCATCACTTGGACATAAAATTTACATCAACAAAGATATATTAGAACATATCCCAACAAAAAAATATGTAAATTAAAATACCCAACAAAAGAATTCTTTTAAAAAGAGGTGGGTGAAAGGTTCCCTTACCAACTTGGGTATCTTTCAAAACATACACCCCATGAAAGAAGGACCATAAATCATTGATGTAAATACTCATAAACAGAAGTATTTGACACAAAGATTAGAATAATGGGAAGTACATACACCACTAAAAGGAAATTGTGGCAAATGTAGCATAAATATCACGGGAATAAAAGTGAGATGAAAAATCACTTACGAAAACTCGGCAGCCTAACAACACCACTTAAAACATCCAAAAATGGATTGATGAGATCAAATAGGGTATCTCATCACATTAGAATAAAATGTACAGAAAGAAGAATATGAAAGAACATCCCCCATCATAACAAAGAGGATCTTAAAAGAAGTGACATAAAAGAGAGTACTTAAAGAGAAAGAGAGAAGTTAGATCTCTTACGAAAATTCGGCAGCCTAACGGCGCCACTCAAAAATTCCAAAATGGATTGATAAGAGATAACAGGGTCTCTCATCACATGAACATAATAATTACAGTAGGTGTAATATAAAATAACATCCCAATAACAAGAAAGATGAGCTTTATATGGAATGACATAAAAGAGTTTACTTAAAAAGAAAGAGAGGAGTAGGATCCCTTACCTCAAGTCCAACTTGTCTTGTTCGTTTCATTATATTCCTGAATAATAAACATTGGTCAATTAATAATTGCCTAAGTACCTCCTTTAGAGATTATTATTCAGTTCATATCACATATTATAATGTTATAATAATTGTTTAATAATTTTAGTTCATATCAGACGTTTTTGCCGATGTTTGGTACATAAGTCAAAAATGAACTTGTTTGAAAAAAGATTTCCCATGTAATTATAAGTAAATAATTTCCAGAATATTATTAATGATTAAAATATCATATATATCCAGTAAATATTCATTTCATACTATTCCATATCATTTGGAGATAAAAAACGAAAAGCACCGTTCATGGAGACGGTTGGCCGTACGTACGCATGAACGCTACTTTCATTTTTTGTCATATTAATGGAATTAAAACAAAATGAGATATATATATATATATATGTTATAATTCCAGAATGATATCCATAATTTTGATGTAATATATTACATATATATCCATTATATATATGTACATATAGTATTACATAACATTTTGAGATAAGAAATGAAATGTACCGTTCATGGAGACGGTAAGCCGTACATACGCATAAACGCTACTTCCATTTCTATTTCATATTTAATGGAATTAAATCATAATTATACATGATAGTATTTTAATTCCAGTATGGTATCATATATAATATCATTAAATATATCCTTTATACGTACCACATATGGTATTAACGAATCAAATCACATTGAGGGGGCGGTAGTCCGCACTTCCTTAAATGAAGATATCGCATTTACCCATAATGGAAACCATAAAGGTATACCCAAAATGAAAAATACAGAAGCTTAAAGAAATCATAAACATATTATATATCATATATAAATATAGTGTCCTCTTAATGGCCACCTTTGAAGGTGTTAAAAGAATGTTGAACAATCATCGTTTCGGGAGGCCGAAATTCTCCATCCACGGAAACAGTATGTTCTTTAACCATTAGATGTAGGTGTGTGAATGTTTAATTCGAATAATTATTATAACAACATCCTAGAATATTTATGATACTGTATTTGTTACAGACGAAATGAATAAAAAGAGTTTAGGGGGTTGGAGAAGCCAAATAAAACCAAAGTACTCAAGTGAAGACATTACCTTAAAATCGGGTAACTCCCTTTGGTTTGAGCTCAAAGGCTTCCTTGGGAAGACTTCTGCCCAATGTGAGGCTTCAAGGTGTAATATAGGGATGTGGAGAGCCAAAATGGGCAGGGGTTGGCCGAGCCAAGGGCTTTGGGAGTGTGGGTAAGGAGGTAGAGGTGGGGGCCTTTTATAAGAGGAGAGGAGTGGCACTCTTGGAAAGTGAAGAAAAGTCACTTTATTTCAAAATGGTATTCGGATTTAAGAGGTCCCACATTGATGTATTTTAAAAATAAGATGATAAGGGTTAGAAATCCACTCATCCAATAGGTTTTGGACATGTGTAGGTCTTAGATATTACATTATCTTTCCATTTTATTTAAATCGTTAAATAATGAGGTCATCGCTGCATCATCATGATGTCATAAATAATTTAATTTATTTAACGTCTAAAAATTATAGAAAAAAATACTAGGATTTAGGAAATATTTGTATATTTCCAATGAATATTTATAGTAAAAAATATGACTTGTATAACCCCATGTAAAAATTGTTTTAGTAAAACATCTCATGTGTGTGTCATTTTTACTTTAACATTAAATAAAATGTTATTTATGTCATTTCCCAACCAAAGTGGCTCCATGGGGACCCCAAGTTGACCCATGGCATGTCTGGGTCGGCCATGACATATACAATGAGGTTAGGACATTATTCAAGT
Organism: Viscum album; assembly: GCA_963277665.1. Classification (NCBI taxonomy): domain Eukaryota; kingdom Viridiplantae; phylum Streptophyta; class Magnoliopsida; order Santalales; family Viscaceae; genus Viscum; species Viscum album. The sequence continues at coordinate 641,655,808 of OY728125.1, read as the reverse complement.
TCATTTGATATTATGAAAACATTATTTTTACCTTAAACTACACTAATTACCTCTAATCGCGATTAAAAACTTAATAAGTTACTATTCACCAAAAAATTATTTTTATCCCATTCAACCACATTTTACTTCTTAATGACAACCATGTATGTCGGATTTTTGAAATTCAAAACACAAAGATGGCAAAATTTCATTTAAATGGAAAAATCAGTATTTATAAGTACTACATAGTGGTTTCACTATTCATCAAAAATTGCAGTTTTTCAGAAAAATCCCAAAAATTCACCCTAAGCTATATTTGATATTCCGAATTCAAAAATGAAGTCTATTTTACAAAATTCAAAACATATAAGTCACATTAATTACTTTAATAATTAATTCCCGCTGTCAGATCAAATAGCATGTTTTTATGAAACAATAAGTATCAAAATATTGACACTGGTTTAAGTCTGATTTCAAAGTGAAATTAATTCCAACGACCACTATTGGATTTAATGGTAAAAATATATTCTAATTTCTCTTTAAAACCAATTCAAAAGATAATCTAATCATATAAATAAATTAGATTAAAAAGAGGTTTTGAATTAAAATACAACATTTTACATTATTCATTAAAAAAATGAACTTTATCAGAAAGATACCAAAAATTTACACAAAGTAAATTTTGACGTCCCAATTCATAAGAAGAGTATTATTTGGTCCAAAAGGATTTAGAAGAGTGAACAAAACTATATTTAATGATGGTTCTCCATCAAAAGGCGATAAGTGAACCTTTAGTGAAAACTAGGGCATATACGCCTAAAATTGAATTCTTTCCGTATTTTAAGCCTTTATCTTTTATTGGATAAATGTAGAAACATTTGAAAACATATATAATCATATTTTAGTTATTTATATCCATTCCCGCCAATACAATGGCTACATGTTAACTACCAATTAAAATAATATTATTTTATTATTAGAGTACAACGTAAGATTCCCAAGAAACTCATTGGTGTGTGTTGGGTACGCCATCGAGCATAGTGTCCCCTTTAAAGTCATATTAATATTTTATTCACAAATATTGATAAATATGAAAATTTAATATTCTTTATTTACCTGGGGTGTTACAATCATTGTTAAAAAATTATTAAAGAACCACTATCTAATATTTTTCAAAAAACATATTTACAAAACTCTCTTATATATATTTTTAGAAAATTCCTAAGAAAATTACATCTAATCTATCCACATTGTTATTAACATTTTGTTTTATAATTATCGGAAAATTTCAAAATAGAAGTCCAAATAATAATTATCAACATATTTATTAAGGAAGCTCTATCTAATCATTTTCATTTGACTTCATATATATCCGATTTTCTTGGTAAGAGAACTATACAAAGTAAAGTGATTTCTATTATGAAAAAAATGAAAACAATATCAAAAAAACATTAATATTCATAAAATATTCCACCAAATATCATCAAAACAACTTCCTACAACCTAAAAACACATTTAACCAACTTTTTAACAACATAATATTGTTTTGGTTAAATTATTTTATGAGAAAACCTTATATTATACTAATTTTGGTCAATGGAATTTTATTATCATAACATGGTAAAAATGATTGGAAAATTATTTTTAAGTGATTTTTTATGAAAAAGGGTACTGAAAATTTTATTATGAATTTTTAATAACATGTAAAATGTTTTTATAACTTCACGACATCAGATCCATGGGGTTTTATGAAGAAAGTGTAGTAGTGCAGCTCAATATTTTGTAACAAAATGTGGTTACCATTCAAGGTTATTCTCAAATTCTATGACTTGGATGGATTTTTCTCAAGGAATTGATAAAAATAATAGGAGTGTTTACTTTATAGGGATTTCATATATTCCCAATAAATTGATGAATGAGTTCTATGTATTATTTTTTAAAATAGTTATAAATGATGTATAACTAAATATTCTAACTAGAACATGAGTCATCTTTATAATATATTACCATTAAATATTTGAATTTAATATTTTGGTATTTATATAATTATTTTGATAAATATTTCGTGTTTATAGAAGTAATTACATAGATTGGTTTTACTTGGAAATGTTTTTGAACCGTGAACAAGGGGAAACTTTTTTTCTATGCCTTTGTTATAAAACTAATTAACTTTTATCATTCAATTTTTTATTTAAATTTCATATAATTTGATATACACTTGATATTTAACACCTTGGTATAATCTTAATATATATGTTCAGCTCACACCCATCACATTATCTTAGTATTGTGTGGTCTATTTATTGAATTTTTATATTGGAAAATGCAAGTTCATAGATTCAGATAACGAGGATTATGTCAACATTATATGGGTAGCAGGTGGTTAGATGGTGGTAAATTTTACATTATTCCCTTTTATTTGTTGGTCTCTATTTATGTTTCCATATTTTCTAGTATTATAACATGGGATTTATCATTACTATTTTGATTTTTTTCACTAAATTATTTCATCTTTCATTATGAAGTATTCCTTTAAGATTCTTCTTTCCACACACATATATATATAAAGATCCATGTATCTTATTTTATCTTAGGAAAATCATTATCACTATTTTTTTACTCCTAGATTGTAGTGTTCCAACCTAAAATATAATTTTATTGTCTTTCATGTGCATCATAAATAATTTTGGTTACCATTTTAGAGGTTATCCTTGGTTGGTTCATTATAATTTGTATTAGTGGTGTCATATTAACATGTTTCATAATTTTTGGAATTATAGTAGATTTGATATTAGATTTTCAAGACTTAAGATGTAGGTTTTGGTGAGATCATGGATATATATTAGCGTGATGAGGCTCATCTTTTCATGGGATGTTGGGATGTGTGTCCCTTGTGTTGAGTTTTGACTTTATTTATAGTTTTTACATGTTGTTTTTTTATTTTGAAGTAAGATTATCTTTTTTTATAACATTGATTTATTTGTATTGTATTTTTACGATTCCCATGAGATATATTCCATGGGTTCTTTATGAGGGTGGAATTAGAGATGGCTCCACAGGGGAACCCTTTCTTAGAATAGAAAAAATAGGGGATATTGTTATGAAAGTTTCTACCATGGATGAGAATATATCATGATTTCAAAATTAAGATTCAAATGTCCAACAATGAGTAGATACATACAGATATTAATCTTATTGTCAATATACACCATTCATTTTGTGGAGTTGGATCATTTCGTTATAGAGGCTGTAATGAATGATCTATTGATATCTCAAAAACAAATGTTGGAAATATACCTATATATTCTGTTTCAATTTTATATGATGATGATTACAACCTATGTGGACACTATTGATAAGAATGTGATTGAAGATATGGATATGGATGGAAATATTTTATATTATTCCCCCAACTCTTCCACTTTGTGGTGGTTTTGGTGGTGCATAAATGAATAATATATAGTTGGATGATAATTACATTAGTGGTGGGTGTGGTTCGCAGCGGCAAAGACTCCATTAAATCATTTTTTAAAGCCAATATATTTTCATTGGTTTAAATCAATTTAGTATGTTTAGGATGACTTAATTCACTTATCCCCCACCTGTGGTTATATTTAGGTCTTATGGATTCTTATTCTATCTTTTTAAAGATAATAATGATAAATCTATTTCATTATATGTTATTGGATGATTGGATTCAATTGACACTATGGATCCTTATGATGATTCAATTTCTATAGGGCTCCGGCCATTTTACCAAGGTGTTATGAAAATTCAAGTAGTGGATAAGTTTTTATAAGTGGTTGACACAAAACAAGTGTGGGTGAGATGTTTCATATTATTTATTAAATCTACAATACTTATTTATTAGATAACGGTTCCTCAAACTAGTATATATCTTCTCATTTTGATGATATTATGAATCCTCTAATGAATTATATATGTTGTGCTTCCTATGGAAAAAGGAAGGAAAAAGGGATCTATTATCATAATTTTTCTCTATTTATAACCTACTAATAGTTTGTTTTATATTTCTTGGTTCGTAGTATATATATATCTAACATCATCATCATTATTAAATTAATTTTTTATCATCATGATAATATTATTATAATAATTATTGTTTCTCTATCATGTTAGATGGCGGAAGAAATCATTCTTTTTAGGGAGACTATGTTATATGTTCTGATAGTGTACAAAATTCTCACAAGGATATCAGGAGTTTTTTACTAATTCAATTAACCCTAATGATATTTTTACTCTTATTAGTCTTTCATTGGATGTTATTGACTTACCTAATGTCTTCCCTAGATTCTTCTATAATTATCCCATGGAATGGGATTTAGAGTTTAATATTGGTATAATATGGGGTATATAGCTGATCTTGATAGACTCTTATCGAATAGTAGTATCATAGTTTAAAGTGATTAAGATTAATTTGGATGATCTGAGGGAAAAAATGATATGATCACCCTCTTATTTAACTATAGACATCCCTCATACAATTTTCCATAAAGTATGATGTTACACATTGTTTTTACATGTAATATCAAATGTTGAACCGAGTACACTTTTGAAATAATATACCTTTTAACCATATTTGTGATGAGATTGATCAATTAATAGGGAGTAGTGGTTTTTAAATATATATTTCTAGTTAGGTGATAATAATATTTGAGTTTAGGAGTTTTATATTTCAAATAATGTATTTTGTAGTATGTATGGTTCCATTGGGTTTGAATAATAGTATTTTTTAGGGATATAATGAATGATATATCATATTAGTATATCAAAACTTTTTTTTATATTTTTGGATCATATAGTTTTTTATTTTATATTTCCTCTTGAGAATGTGAACCATATTTATAAAATTTTTGATATCACGATAAGTCACTAACATTATGGGAATCGTCCAAAAAAATTTCTAGATCCAAGAAGTGACGTTATTCAGGATCATTACATACGGCATGGCTTATCTTTCATTCCTACAAAGTTAAAATATATTTTTTAATTCTAAGATATAGAATCTATATTCATGATATTTATATTTATTAGATTATATAGATACTATTTTTGGTTCCTCAATGATTTATAAATTCTTAAATCAAGAATGATTTATTATATGAATAAAAGGATTGTATTCACATGGGATACTAAATTTTATACTTCATTTGATGTGTTCTGATGAAATATTACATTTGGAATAATTCAGATATTACAAGAATCGTGTGAGTGGTATGTGGTATAATGGGATGCCTCTAGAGCTAGTCTAGGAGGTGTTATTATACAAGATAATAATGGTTTAGACTAATGTTTCTTTATCATTGGCTACATAGTAAATAAACCCTCTCTATTTGCAACATGGTGAAGTTCTAAATTTGATAATGTGTTGATAAAATTATTTTTAGGAATAGGTTCATAGTATTTTCTGATTATAAGATTCTGATATGTTTCCTTCCTTAAAATAAACTAAAACACATATAGATTTTGTGGGAGGAAAATATCTAGATATTTTTCATTGACATCATCTATAACCTGTGTATGGGGAATGACATTAGTAATAATCTCAGTAATAATGTTCCATAACATGATTTCTCAAAATTAATGGAAGAGTGGAGCCATATTGAGATATTTTATCAGTTTAATCATGCTGTGTAAGTGGAGATTCATGAGTGGATATAAATTATTTTTGATATAACTATTTCTCATTATGTCTATTTTAGCAGGTCAACAGTAAGATGATGTGTTTAGGGAACTATATGAAACATTATATTGTAGAGAGTATTTTTCTAGTAAGTCTCTCACCTCTGAATGTGTTCCAACCATTGGTAATTGGATTTTCAATCCACCACTGATGAATAATTTAGTATTTAAAGATTTCATATGTTCTTCGTGTTCTTTCAGCATAGTTCTATGGAGATGAATTTTAACATTATAAATTTTATCTAGATCATGGATATGATGAAAGGAATTGATTATTATGTTTCCCACTATTACACCATCATGTGGATAACATAAGAGAACATAAAGTCTTATGGTATACTTCACCATGATTCATTTAAAATTTATAAATGGGTTGAGGTTTTGTTGAAATTTACTTTTTTATTTCCACAACCTGTGTAAGGAAATAATTTTATCTAGATTTTGATTCATTAGTTAATGAAATCAACTCATTTTATTAAAATTAGGGACACTTATAAATTGAAATACATTGGAAAATGATATGTATAGAAATATTTATGATGTATTGGATCCCCACATCCATTACCATGGATATAGATCCTCATTTTACTTATATATCGGGAGGAGTCTCCATGGGGTGATTGGGAAATGAGATTGGTTGAGTTCATCTTACCATACATAAATGTATTGTCATACCAATTATGTTATTCAGTTCATAGAAGATATACTATTTTCTGATATCATCAATTTATGTGTATCATGGGATAACCATTTGGGATTGTTTTATTTTTCATATTAAAAATTTTAGTAGTTATCGATCAAATTGGATCCCATCAAGGATTATTATGGTCACATGTGCTGGCCACATCATTATGTGGAAAAGCTAGATGATACCATTCTTGTGAGATCTTTCCTAATTCATGAGATATTGTTGCAGATTCATGATATACATAAATTAGTGGATACAACATAGAGTAGAGTTAAATTTAATTTTTATAGTTGATGTCATAGTCTTGAGTTTTCAATTATTAACCATGTTTTATTGGATGTTTTTTCATGGCTATCTCATAGGTGGATTGGTAAATATGGTAAATTGGCTATAAGGAATGTCACACTATTTGATATCACTATGTATCTTATGAAGGGTTATTATTAGTAGTAATTGAATGTTTAGTTCATAGTTCATCATGATATTTTTAGCATAACACAACATATTATGTATCATCCTGATCCCTCCCATTTTTTATGTTTGGAGGGGATTTATTTAATGTAAATTTTTTATATAATTAAAAAACCAACAAATATCATTTATTCCTATATTAAAGTATTTAATGGGGTTTCTATTACATTTTTGAATATTTTATAGTGTAAAGCATTGCATTCCATATGGGAGCATGATTTTTCATTGAGTTATAAATAGCCTAACCATTTTAAAACAAATCCTTCTTAAACATGAATTCATAGTTGTGAAAAGTCCTATGCTGGGGATATTATAATATTAGGCAAATATTTTCACTATTTTTAAGGTCTAAAGTGTTTTTTATTGATCTTTGTAGAAGTATAGGAGTTCTAAAATTTTTCTAATAGAAAATTGAATGGATGTTAAATATGTAATCAATTCATTACTTGAACTTGGTTCATGACATGAATTTTTTATATATTGAAGAATGAAAGTTGGTTAAGGATGGAAAAATATAAATTTCTTGTTTTTTATTAACATCATAAAATAATTTACCATATTATTTAAGTTGAGGTGATGGATTTTTTGTATACATAAAACCACCTGGGTTCATATCAATAATCAATAATTCATGATGTTATTGCTTCCCAACCAATGAGTTTTTCTAGGATGCATAGAAAATTATCAACTCATTCAATGTGTATAATTCTTAATAAAACATTATCACTCATTGAGTCACTGTTGGGTGGTTTTGTCTCCTTCTAAATACCACTATTTGGTGCCTTAATCATGGACATAATGTATTGTTTCTAATTTTTAAGTTTTTGGTTATCTCTTCATTTCTCAAAGATTTAGCAGTATAATTTGGCTATAACTGTAGATCATGTGTATCAATTTACTATTTCATATCAATTATTTTAAAATCCTTCATTCCATTTCCATCCATAAATAAGATCTAGTATTTTTATTGTTCATTTTAAAGGTTAAATTATATATGTTCTAACCTATCCTTTCCAAAAAAACAGTTTTATTTGGAATTTTATTCTATTATGTGAGAGTTAATGATACAGATATTTAACATTTCTTGTGAGTTCCCTTTATACTTTTTGTGTCTGGATAAAACTTTTGATGGTGTGTGGCCCAATTTTAGGATAGGTGGTTCAAAATGAAGTCTATGATGGATGAACCATAATTGATCATGGTTTTATAAAATTTGAAATTATTTTGAATGTTATTTAATAAAACAATTTGTGTGTGCAAATGGGTTTTGGGGAAAATATGGTTTCCCACATTTTGTTAAATGAAATGTGATTTTAAAATCATTAAGAATTTTTTTGTGAAATGGTTTTTGAAAGATGTTCATATTGGGAAAATGTAGATTGAAATTGTATTTGAAAATGTATGACTTTTTAAATTATTTGAAAAAAATAGTTCATAGATTCCTTGGGTACATATGTGGAATGTGTTGTAGTAGGGATCATACTTGGGTAACATAGATTGCTTCACATTTTAAGGTGTTCTTCAGTTTCTAGATTGGGATTCATTTTGTTCTATGAATTCATTGCCATAATAAGAGGATTCACTTTTTCAGGAGATCCTTTTTCCCTAGAACTTGATACACAAGTTATAGTTAATTTAATTGGTATGTAGTCATAATTGATGTAAATGTGATCAAACATACCTAAACATAAGATACCTATATAGTTTTTTACCATTGTGTTTCAAATTCATATGGTATTAGATTTAATATACCCTTTTTTAAAAATGTAACAAGTTTACTGAAATTATTATTCAAAACAATTTCATAAGGTTTTTTTAGAAATATAAATAGGGAAACTATTTACAATGTTTTTTATATAAAACCACTAAAAAATTATAATTAAATTTTTTCATTATGTTTCTAAAATTGGAATTATTTTATTGAGAATAAATATGGAAGTCCTAGGTGGGATGGTAGTATTTTAATTTATCTCACACTTTTCACATTATCAGTGGATTATATAGACCTTATATTTTATTATGACATATGAAAAGTAATGATTTTATAGTGTGGTGGTGAGGTATATATCATCTAGGTATGGGTAACTACTGGTAAGATGGCAATGTATTTCCGAAATATCATGTGTAATATTTGGTGCATGCATTGGTTGTAATTTGGATTATTGTACTTGTACCTTTGGTTTTATCATGTTTCTATTTAGATGTATCACGACCATTGTATGTACATTGAATTTGAAAAATTTCCTATCTAGGTTTTAGTTATTTTTTTCTTATATATATATCATGTATATTATTTTTGGTTGGGTGAAATTATTCCCATTGGTTGTTGTTTGATGCTCAGGTTTTAGTAATCCCTACCTGGGGATGAGGAACACCCTTCAAGTCAATGGTGAATCGGATTGTGTACCAATATAATGGCTATACTAATCCACTTCAGTACATGGATACTATTTATTTTCTACATAATAGGAATGTATGGAAACATTATTTCACCTCTATAATTTGGACCAAATATTCTTCCTTTATTTGTTATAGTATCAACCCGGAACAAACATTCACAACATGATGTTAAAGATCATATTTACAGAAAAATAATAAAACTAAAATGATTGTGATAAAATATATAAAAAGAAGATTAAATTATCACATGAATATGAAAAAACACTCCAATAATGTCATATACAATGATACATTTATTTCAACCTATGTTACATCATATAGAACACTGATATAATTTGAAAATCATTCAATTCATTCAGTATATCACATGTTGTTTCTCGTCATAGTTCTATTAGGTTCTCTAGAAAATATGTTTTTAAATCCCTAGTAATGCTTCACAAAAATAATGTCAAAGAATATTCACTGGTAGTGTTAAATATGGTGCAGAGTAATGCCACATTATCAAGAATCACTTAATGATCTTGTTAATACCCAACACACCCCTTTTGGTCTTACTACCATTAATGGATTTTGTGTTTTAGAACCCATTCATATTTGATCTCTATATGGTTATTTAATTTCTAGGAAAACATAAAAATTCCAATATTAATAACATTTTGTAATGTTATATTGTACATAAATAAAATTTCATTTTTTGTTCAATGTTATGTATTCCGAATGACTTAACTAATCTCCAAAATATACTAATTGATATAAACAATTGAAACATACACTAATCCCAAAGAAGGCACCCTAGAAAGACACTCCAAATTTTTTCTAATAAAATTATTTGAATACAGTATATGATAATATGGTAGATGATACAAGATAAAAAATAAATAATTTACATCATACCATTAAGATAACCATTACATATCAAAATAATAGAAATTATCAATAACTAATGATTTTAATATTGGAGAACTAGATACATAAGCTACATTTCTACAATAATTGTTATCATTTCTCCACAATTGTGTCAGGTTATACTATCATCAATAATTTTCCTTTCCAATAATTATCTTCATGAACTCGAGAATGGAAACATAATAAAGGGTCGAAATCAATTTTTTTGTAATGGAGAAATCATCAACATTCAATCATGGGTAAGATCAAATGTATATGAGAAATCTTGAACAATAGTGAAATATCTTATTAAAAAATAACATGTAATAATAAGCATTCTTTATATGTCTTGATATAAGGATATATAATCTGAAATTAATGAAATATATTTTTGAAAAACATATTGGATTCCTAATATAATAATCATGATCCACTGAGTATAATCGTTTGAATGGCGAAAAAAATTAATCATTCCCTTAAAACATACGCTTATAATTAAATTTTTCACAAACATATGCATAGGTTATATTACCACTGTGAGTTTATACTCACTCCACAGCTTTGTGTGACACCATATTATTAGGGCATGTCACTTTATCAGCCTTCATGTATCTTTTGAAATATTTTTTGAAGTGTTAAAGGAGGTTTTTCTCATGAAATCATCCCTAATAAGATACCAAAATGAGGAGAGAGATATATATAGTGGCTTTCCAAGTCCCACCATAAGTTGGCCTTGGGTGGGAAACTATAACAGAGGGTATAATAATCATGTATATGTGAGGATTACCCTATAAGAAAACATATATAAAATATAGATAATAAGGATAAAATTAAAAATTTGTACTTATATATATATCCCAACTGAATAATTAAAATTTCAATAAATACAAAACAACTAATAATAAAATAAAAAGTAACAAAAATCTAAAAAAATAGTGCCCATGAAGCCCAAATAGATCGGAAAAAATAACAATATTGTAATATCTGGCCTAATCTCTAACCAGCTATGACTGACCAAAAATATAGATTATATATACAAATGGTGAAAAAAGTAATATACATAGTATGATCCTCCATGGTTCCTCTCATGAATAAAACAGTGAAAGAATGATAAATCATATTTAACAATAGTGAAGATAGCTCATAACTAAAATAGGTATACTAATTTCACATCGTCTCCATGTATAACTCTCACTGTGTATCAAATAAAAGATAACATATTATATAATAAAAAAACATCAGTTTTAACCTGCTCCATCTTCCCCACTGGTTTTCCACTCTGCCCAAACATCACATGTCTTAAGCCATCTCTCTCCAAAGGTATGTCATCCCAAAGACACCTCGGAAAGGCATCCCCACATGCACATTGTAAATCACATCATCTTATCATCTCATCAACATTTCCATATATATTAAACAAGTATATTTTTTAATCCACCACATATTAGATAACATGTATTATAAATTAGGTATTATACCTCAAGAGATTACAACCCATACATTGAGTATGTACCATAATCCAACAAATCTTACACACATTATACATATAATATTTCGTTGGATACTGTATATGAGAACAAATGTGTATTAAATAACAACATACAATCACATCCCCCTACAAATATATATGGGGAATAAAATTTCAATGACTTTACGTAAATGTTACAACAATGAAAAGAGATATGGAGTATAGATGGTATTCAACCATCAATTCCATATATAGGGATGTCAGAGGGAAAAACCTCCCAGAGTCCACTAAATATCAGTTTCCCAATCAAACACAGTTGTTTTATCTTATTAAATCCAAGAATATAGAATATATAATATATCTCACAACCACACTGTGGCCATAACCAAATCTTATACCATTCTGAATCTAATATTTCTTGGACTCCCGTCTACAACTTCTAAGAATAGATAACCTATATTATTACACTATCTCATGTGGATAGATTAATTCCATCATTTTATTTTATCATTTATGATGAATTATTTAATTCAAAACTCATTAATTAACTATTAAAATTACTACAAAATACATTACATTATTTTAACTAGAGTAAAGTCCATGCCATCTAGGAATAATCAAAACCGAGGACTCATGTTATCTAGATTATCAACATTTTAATATTCATTCCAATAACACCAAACCCATGGTATATGAATATATTATTAATCATTTTCATCATTCAATAATCCTGGTACATTAGGATAACTATATTATGCATCCAAAAATATGAAACATGAATCCAATCACAACCAATGACATCAAGTAGTGGGGAACATAATGTAGATAAAAATCCAACCCAGTCATAGACCATTAATCAAATTTACTTATGAGTGTACCAACACTTAGTATATCATCAATTGGTATTCCCAACATCTACATTCTACATCATCATCAGTTTCATACATGACAACCGCATGAATATACCAATGCATCTCTCCATCATAGGCATCAACTGCTGCCACAGAAACTGGGAATCGTTGCCAATATATATTTTCATCTATCCCAGAATCTGTCATCCTAAGATCACATCACATTCAGACCTCCCTACCCCATATCATATCAGAAATCCCTATCTCATCTATCCAAGGCTCATACGGCCATGCTCAAAACCATAGATCATCACAAAATCATCAAGATCAAACCATAATTTCCAATAGGGACACTATGTACCCAAAATAAGACACCCATCCGCCACACATAAATTGTCTATCGCAACTTCAAACTCATTGAACTCAACCATATAATGAAGATAGGAAACTCATGGACAAGGAAATATCTTTATCATAAAATTGGGTTTTATTCATTATTGAACTAAATAATTTATTATTCATAGGATCAAAAAATTATATACCTAAGGAATCAAGCTATGATAAGATACCAAATTAATTAAAGAATTATTTTAAAAATGAATTCAAGCATCCAAAAATTCTCATTTATCATTATTTTAAATTATCATAAAAATAATTATAAACATAATTCAATTTATTTATCAATTAAATTAATCACATAGATTATAATTTTGAATTACACATGCATTTTTTATCAATTCAATTATCATCAAATCACAACACAAACTTCATTTCGAACATGTCCCTTATTTAATCTCCAAATCCCATTAATTATCAATTATATTTTTTTATGTTCATTTGAAATTTCAACATTCTAATCCATGATTTATAACATGGTACCAAAGAATAGCATATACATGAAACTATCTATTTAATCATGAGGTAAACTATTATCATGGTACAAAGGAATAACATCGAAAACATGAGATTTCTAACAATGTTTTAGTCTAGATAAATATTTATTAGGTCCATTTAATTTCTATATAGAGTGAATAAGAACAAATAATATAGTATTTCATTTAAATAATATATAGGAAGTATGGAATCCCCTACCTCAAATAAATCATAATTCTTTACATGACAACATACCAACGTTGCAGATCCTGATAACCACTCATGTATGAATCTGAACTCATCCAAAAATGCCATGGAATAATGGTACTAATAAGAAACCAAGAAAACCCCCTTAGAAACATGTCATATGATCATCAATTACATATTAAGAAGAAACATGAGTAAATGAAATTGAATGAGGAAGGAACTCCAATAAACATATATAGAACGCACCTTGGATGGCCACATATCGAAGACTAAATCAAAGAATACATACCCATTGAGGTAATCCGCAATAAAATTAAGAATAAGGTCAGCATATAAATTAATGTTTAGAGGGATTTAGGGTTTACGGGAAAATTCTAATTGCTTCACCCATTTAAAACATGTCACACATTATGTTTACATGGCTTGTAATTCTTTCAAATCATTTAATAATTGGGTTTAGATTCTCACCAGAACACAAATTGAAACAAATAATTTAATATCAACAATTTATACCTCATGAAGCACCCCAATAATCATCCTTAATAACATTCGAACTACAAATACTTGATGTGAAATCCACTAGCTCGTCATCTATTGTCCTAGAATATATTTTTTTGAAATTGAACCCCTCCAAAACCACTCTAGGACTCCTCCGAGCTCCACAATCCCTAGAAAAAAGGAAAAGGGTTCAACTACATGGATTTAGGATCTTACATTAGTTACCTTACAAACAAATATATTCCATAAGAATCCAAAAGAATATAGAGAGAAATTAATTGAGGGACATTCAAATAAGAACCTCATGAGACACATCAAAAATATCATGCCATATTCTAAGCGTAACCAACAAACATAAATGAAATATGAAAAAAACATCAAACCACAACAATCCTCTCCTAAACACCCTTGTGGAGGATACCTCCCAAATAAGTTTAAAGCCACTTTAGAAAATAAGTTGAAACTACCTCATAATAAAAAATGGAAAACATTCATAAAATAATAGTGATACAAGAGAGGATCTAAACATTCAACAACATGGTCTAATGAGTGCATATATATTACTCATGTTCTTAGGAACTATCGTCCATGCCACCATCTCTCCACTAGACCTGAACCAAAGGAAAATAATTTTTAGACAACAAATTCTCATGGAGGTCCTAGATCTCCACAAAATGCTCCCTGATGTTCTCATGGTCATCAAAATCATTCTCAACATAATTGGTGAGATGAGAGTTATCATGAATATAATCAACTATCTATGAAACATGAAAAAAATAATGTATTCATATTATAAAAACCATGATCTTTATTTCACACTTAAACATAATTTATTGCATAGAAATCACTTGAATAAATATAGAAGATCGAGAGGTCAAGTGTCTTTGGGGATTTAGATCATTACATAAAAGCTTATATAATAAAACAAAAAACATCTTTATCGAAAAATTATTTTTCATGACCCCTACATTCCCTCGTACATAGCATTGCATGGGATAACCTGAGGACATGCATAAGAAAATGGTGAGTTATATATCCCAGTTATGGAATAAACATGGAATGGAATGAGGAATACAATACATGTTATACAATAGTCTTATCAATGTAGCACATGTTAAGCATGAACATAATGGAATGATAAAGCATGATAATCATAACATGGAAATGTGGCAACAACACTTCACATGGAATTTGGAATGAGACAAGGATAACTGATCATAGAGAATGTGCAAATCCACATTGCACATGAAGCACAAGTAAAACCTCTCTTAACAAGAGATATCATGATTGAACACTCATTGCACATGATGTATCATGATTCTATACATTACCAAATGCATTGAAGCACTATCAGGGCACAAAGTTGAATACCAGGGAATCAATCAATATCATAAGTTATTCAACATTTATGTAATTTGTAATAAATAGATAAAACTGAAATTCCATATTTATATGTGCATAAAGTTGAATACCCTTGATAGAGACATGGGTATGGTATTCACTACACAATGAAATTGGCTTGGAAAAACACGGTGCAATTTCGGCAGCATAATGACGTGACATAAGGGTTCATGAAAATAGATGATGAGAGATAAATGGGTGTCTTGTCATATTTACTTGAAATATATAGTAATGGGTTCATATTGATACATGTCCCAACAAACTTGATGGAATTCAGATTTATAATACAAAATAATTGCTTGGATGTAAAAGAGGAGAGCAAAATCCCTCATAGAATTTCAGCATGGTTACAAGTGTACATGGGAGGAATTAATTAGATAAAAAGGTGTCTCCCATTTTCTAAGCATAAAGAGGTCAGTATAGAGAAGGTTAGAAATCATACCCCAACATTTTTAATTGAAAAAATGGCATAAGAACTTAATGAAAATTGTACAAAATTACAATATAATAAATCCTTTACTTGGAAGTGTGATCCAAAAGGCTTGGGAGAGGCTTGGGAGAGGATTTTTTAAGAGCTTAGGGAACCTTGGGAGGATTCTAGAGAGAGGAGGATAGGGGTTGGTCGAACTACAAAGGCATTGAGTGAAGAGGAAGTGGGAGAATGGGTGGGTTTATATAGGAAAGGAGAGGGAATTCTTTATTATTTAGGTTTGGGATACATCATATTAAACTAATCAATACCACAAACCAGACCATGGTTTTTGCACATGTTTTTTTCCAAATGGGAGTAGAACACAATATTTTATAAGGAAAATGTCCTATCTTCTTAAAATAATAGGGTTGCTTATTTGGAGGTGAGTCACACTCTAAAGGAAAAAAATTTAAAAATGCAAAATTATTTATAAGTATTGAAGGGTCCAAAAAAGTTTTGAAAAATAAATAAAACATACCAAAAGTCACATAATTTTAATGTTAAAACATTTATTAGCCGAACATATTGTTTATATTATTTTAGTACATCACTACTGGGTCATTATGATGTCATAAAACACATTATATTTTTAAACGATATTTAATTTTTACCCAAAAATTCTACTATCTCAGAACATTTTAATAAACTCACTACTAGAGAATTTTGACGTCCTAATTCAAAATAAGTATATTTATTTTATCTAAAATTTTTTATAAATATTTGAATTTTTACTTTTAAAAAAACTGACATTTATAGAAAATTCACGATTTTTGACAAAAACAACTTTAAAAACTTAATAAAAATAACAATTGCATTCATACAATAAAATGATCATTTATATTTAATAAATAATAATTTATTTATAATTATAATTTATTAATATATTATTTAATTCAAAATTCAATTAATTCATCAAAATTGATTTCATAGTTTAATATCAAATAAAAATAATATTTGTGCCTTAAAAACTATTTACAAAGTAACAATAATAAAATGAATGCACATTATTTGTAAAAAAATAATGTAAATAGTCATATTTCTAGGGTATTATTACATAACCTCTAATAAAACATGCATAAGTCTGAAGGGTAAGGTGTTCGATGGTGACAAACTCTTGGGGTGGCTCAGATAACATTGCTCGGATGGTAATCTTTATTAACTTCCACTTCTCCCGTAGTCAGTTCCACTCAAGCTTAATGTGTTCAAGCTCGGCTTGGGCTTGGTCAACAATGATTCCCAATGACACCACCTCCTTTCCAAGATTTGAAAAATGGGCTTTGTACGGGACATGTCTACTGGATGAGGTCATATATTCCTTTTTCTTTGTAAATTGGTTTTGTTAAAATCCTATATTTTTACTAATCATGTGATCACTATTCAACAAATATATTAGAAAATATCCCAATTCATAATGCAATTTTAAAATCCAAAAACAGAAATCCAATTAAGTTCACATTTTATATAACCATAATAATACATTCAATTTGATTAATAGGAATTTCCATTAATTAATTTTTGGGTCGTTACAATCTTCCCCCCTTAAAAAATTTCACTTTCGAAATTTTTCTTTTCCAACAAAAATATATATCTCGGTAACATTGATTCAACATTTCCTCTGATTCCCAATCCCCTTCAACAAAATTGTGGTTTTTCCATAGCACCTTGATGAGGGGAATTTTCTTATATCATAGAACTATTTCTCAACGATCTAAGACCTTCGCTGGTCGCTCCTCGTATGAGAGATCATCCTCTATCTGTACTACCTCTAAAGAGAGTACATGTGAAGGTTCTGGTATGTACTTTCTTAAGAGGCATACATGAATGACATGATGAACATTGGCCATGATAGGTGGAAGTGTTAGTCGATAGGGCACTGCCCTAACAAGATCAATAATCTCGAAGGGGCCGATGTACCTAGGATTTAACTTCCCTTTCTTTCCAAACATCATGACCTTCTTCCATGCACATAGGCGTAGAAATAAATTTTCACTAAATTTAAACTCAAGGTCTCATCGATTCTTATATTAATAACTCTTATGTCAACTCTAGGCTACCTGGATATACTGCTGAATGGTTTTCACCTTCTCCACTATTTTATCGACCATTTTTGTTCCTAGAAGCTTATGCTCACTGACTTCAACCCAACATGTTGGGGTTCTGCACCTCTTCCCATATAGGGCTTCATATTGTGCCATTCAGATGCTCGAGTGGAAACAACTATTTTATGAGAATATGTTGATCTCATCCTCCTTTTAAGTCCATTGTGCATGATCTCAACATGTTCTCAAGTGTTTGTATAGTCTGCTTAGATTGTCCATCAGTTTGGGTATGATATGTCGTACTGAAGTTCAGTTTTGTATCAAGAGCATGTTGAATAATCATCCAAAAATATATAGGTTAATCATGGATCTTTATCAGATACAATAAATAGTGGTACACCATGCACCCTTACAACTTCCCTGATATATTTCTATGCCGGTTGAGCAAATGATAAAACCTCCTTAATTGTAATGAAGTGTGCAGACTTTGTAAGACGATCCACTACAACCCTGATTGAATTGTTGCATGTGGATATCTTCGGATATCTGGTGAAAAATTCCATGGTGATGTTCTCCCATTTTAATTCTAGTATGGGTAATGGTTGCATCATCCCCTTACACTTCTACCTCTCTGCCTTCACTTGCTGAAAACCCAGGAACATTGATGTGTACCCAGTGATCTCCTTTATCATATTATCCCACAAATAATTCTCTCAGAGATCTTAATACATCTTTGTGTTTCCTGGGTTAATAGAGATATTTGAACTTTTTTAATCATCTAAAAGGTGCTTTATCAGCTCTGTACATGATGAACACATAGTCCTTTCTCAAATTTCACAATTCCTTCTTCATTAACATTGAACTCTGAGTATTTCCCTCCTCCAATTGCTTCCACTTTCTTCGGAATTCCCACATCATCCTTTTTAGCATCCTTTAACCTTTACAAAGGATTTGTTTAAGAAATCATTTGTTAGATGATTGATGATATTCCATTCTTTATGATTCCCATTCCCATCTTCATCAAATCTAAGAAGATTGGGTCCTTCTCAATTCTCATCACTGATATAATCGTCAGGTCCTTTCGATATAGAGCATTCACCATTTTTTTGCATTCATAGGGTGGTAATGGATTGAGAAGTTATAGTCTTTGACCAGATCTAAGCATCATCGCTGGTTCATGTTCAACTCTTTTTGTATGAAAATATACCTGATTCTTATGTGTTTTGTATATATTTCACACTTCACCCCAAAGAGATAATGGTGTAAAATTTTTAAAGTGATGATCACTACAACCCACTCCAAATCATGTGTTGTATAATTATTCTCATGAACTTTCAATTTCCAGGATGGATAGGCAATAACTTTATCATTTGACATCAACACACAACACATGCCCTTATTTGAAGCATCACTAAGTACCCCAAAATTTTCTCAACTTGTGGGTAAAGAGAGCACGGGCGTAGTGATAAGCCTTCTTTTCAAATCCTTGAAGCATTATTCACATTCATAACTCCAAGTAAACTTTACTACCTTCCAAGTTAGCTTGGAAAAAGGGTTGGAAAATCAAGATAAATTTCTCACAAATCGTCGATAATATACAGTTAAGCCCAAGAAACTACGGATATCTGTTACTGATGTTGGCCTCATCCATCCCTAAATTGCATCTATTTTGGATGGATCCATAGATATCCAATTTCTTGTGATGATATGGCCCAAGAGTGAGACCTCCTTCAATCAGAACTCACACTTTAAATACTTTTCATAGATATTATACATCAGTAAGGTCTATAGTACAGTTATTAGATTCTTTTCATGATCCTCTTTGGTTATAGAGTATATCAGAATATAATCAATAAATACTACTACAAATTATTCCAGGCAATCCCTGAATACTCTATTCATCAAGTCCATTAAGATTTCTAGATAATAAGTGAGTCTTAAATTCATTACGGTGAATTCATAGTGACTGTATCTTGTACAAAAAGCAGTCTTGGAGATATCATCCTTATTCACCCTTACATGATAATATCCCGACCGCAAATCTACCATTGAGAAGCTTTGTTCTCCATGAAACTGAAGGAAGAAGTCATCAATTCGTGAGAGATGATACTTTTTCCATATCGTGATTTTGTTAAAGTAACTATAATCGATGAAAAAGAACATTGACTAATCCAAATTCTTGACAAAAAGGATTGGTGCACCCCATGGTGAACCACTTGGACATATAAACCCTTTATCTAGATTCTCCTGTATTTGTTTCGCCAGCTCCTCAAACTCCAAAAAAATCTATTATATACAGAGTCTAGGATATTTTCAATGACCTAGGAATAATATAAATTGTTAATTAAACATCTATTCCAGGATGAAGGTCAAGAAATTCCTTGGGAAACACTTCAGTGAATTCCCTCACAATAAGCATGTCTTCTAGGATGGTTTCCTCCTTATACTCAATCATCTGATCCAGATACACATGCTCATAGGGATTTAATATCCACGCATGAGATGATGGAGATAATGACGATTCATCGCCCTACTTGCACTTGTATATATTCGGGGGTTGATTCTCCACATGGAGAGTGATTCCCTCTCACAACAATTTATGTTGGCACTATATAAGGAAAGAAAATCCATGCCAAGAATTGAATAAAATTCCACTAGTTGGAGTATTATGTGGTTTTCCTAGAAATTAAATCCACATATTCTGATAGTGTAGGAGTAATATTCATGGGATTCAATTATTTCCCCATTTTCTATACCCACAATCATTGTTACTTCCATGATTTTTGGTGGCGTTGGGGTTGTTCTACTAGACTTTCGGTATATAAAAGAATACATAGAACTATGGATGATAACCCTACCTTTAACTTTTTTACTATTGTTCTACTATATCCAATATAGACATAGGGATGAGTACTTTTAAACTATTAAACCCTTAATGGTGAATCCAAGGAAAAAATAGATGACTTATAAATAACTTTTATTTCTTAGCTTATGAATCAATAGGCATCAATCTCTGATATTAATGATCTACTTTCTAACATATATTCATTTGGGACATTTTTTAATTCCCTTTATAAGGGTTTATACAAAGCTTGTGATTTTACAAAAGAATATCCCCTGGGCGTGTCGTAACTATGAGTGCAGCAAGGCCTGTTGTTGTGCACCTATTACCATTTTAGTCTATCTTAAAGCGGTGTTTTCTCTTTTTACCCCTAAGATACATCTGTTCCAGAGCCGCCTCTACTTGCTCGTATCCAGACAGGGATGTATTTGATTGATAATACACATACTCAATACTCAAAAATACCTAGGTATGTTGTTATTATACTTATTCTTTTCCTTATGTATTCAATAGGGTTTTCTAATCCTAATCCCAAAAATAACTTAACCTATCCTCTCATACCAACTATAACAACCCTTCTCTTTATTTCACACATAAACATAATTTATTACATAAAAATCACTTGATACAACATAGAAGATAGAGGTGTAGTGTCTTTCGATCATAGGATCATTACATAAGATCTTATAACTAAAAACAAACAACATCTTTATTGAAAAATTACTTTACATGACCAATACATTCCCTCGTACTTAACATTGCATGGGATAACCTGAGAACATGCATAAGAAAAGGGTGATCTATAAAGCCCAATAAGGGAATAAACATGGAATAACATAAGGAATACAATACATGTTATACAATAGGAATATAAATTTAGCACAATAGAAACATGAACATAAATTCATGGTAAAGCATGATAATCATCACATGGAAATGTGGCGACAACACTTCACATGGAATTTATCATGAGCCAAGGATCATTGCTCATATAGCATGAGTAAATCATCATTACACATGAGGAAATTGTAAACCATATTTGCAATTGAATTATAATGAGTCAAAAATCATTTCACATGACTTATCATGATAATATACTTTACCCAAGGCATTGGAGCACTATCCGGGCACACCATTCATAAACATTTCACATCATGAATAAGTGTGCCACAAGAATCATATAACATGGAATCAATAAATGTCATAAGTTATTCCATGATTATGTAATGTGGAATAAATAAATGATTTCACCATTTAATATGTATATGTTCATAAAGGTGAGTACCCTTGATAGAGACATGGGTATGGTATTCACTACACAATGATCATGGCATGGAAAAATGCGGTGCAATTTTGGTAGCATAACAACATGACATAAGGATTAATGAAAATAGTTGATGAGATAGAAAATGGTTTCTCATAATATGTACATTAAATGGACATTAATGGGGTCATATTGATACATGTCCCAACAAACGTAATGTATCTTTGATGAATAATACAAAAGAACTACAAGGATGTAAAAGAGGAGAGAGAAATCCCTCACAGAATTTCAGCATGGTAATGGGTGTACATGGGAGGAATTAATTAGACAGAAAGGGGTCTAAAATTATCCAATCATAAAGAGGGAAATATGGGTAAGGTGTGAAATCATACCCAAACAATTTTAATTGAAAACAATAGGGCATAACAACTGAAAGAAAATAGGACAAAACGAGAATGGAAGAAATCCTTTATTTGGAAGTGTGATACCAATGGATTTGGAGAGGCTTGAGAGAGGCTTAATGGGAGCTTGGGGAACCTTGGGAAGATTTTAGAGAGCTTAGGGAAAGGGAGGGTCGAACTCAAATGGTTTTGATTGAAGAGGATGTGGGAGTATGGGTGGGTTTATATAGGAAATGAGAGGGAATTATTTATTATTTAGGTTTGGGACTCCGCACATTAATCTAATCAATACCACAAACCATCCAATGGTTTTTACATAGTTTTATACAAAGGGGAGTGGAAAAAAATATTATATGAATCCAATTCCTGAACGTCATTAAATAATAGGGTTTCTTATGTGGAGGTGAGTCACACTCTCAAGAAAAAAAAATTAAAAAGACAAAATGGTTTATAAGTCTTGGAGGGTCTATAAAATAATTTTAAATTAAATCAAACATACCCAAAATTACATTATTTTAATGTTGAAATATATATTGGAAGAAAATTATGTCTATATTATTTTATTACATCACTATTGGGTCATTATGATGTCCTAAAACACATTATATATTTAAACGGTATTTATTTTTTACCCAAAAAATCGACTGTCTCAGAAAATTATGAATACATCACTGTTGAATAATTTCGAAGTCCTGATTAAAAATATAATATTCATTTTATCTAAATAATTTTATAAATATGTGATTTTTTACTTTTAATATAAAAACCGACATTTACCAAAAATTCATGGGTTTGGACAAAACCATTTTTCTAACCTTAATAAAAATTACAATTACATTCATAAAATTATATGATAATTTATATTTAATAAAAATTAATTTAATTGTAAAAATATTTTATTAACATTAATATATAATTAAAAAATTCATTAATTCATCAAAATGTATTTCTTAGTTGAATAATAACTAAAAATACTATTGGTACCTTAAAAACTATTTACAATGTAACAATAATAAAATGAATTGAAATTCATTACACAAAAATTATATGCATAGTCATAGAGCTAGGGTCTTGTTACATAACCCCTTATAACACCCGAATAAGTCAAAAGGGTGTGGTGTGTGATGGTTAAAGACTCTTGGGGTGGTTCGGATAACATCGCTCAGGTGTTAACCTCTATTAACTTCCACTTTTCCTGTAGTCAGTTCCGCTCAATCTTAATGTGTTCATGCTCGACTTGGGCTTGATCAAGAATGAATCCCAATGATGCCACATCTTCTCCATGCTCCAAAAATGGGCTTCATTCAGATAAAGTATACTAGATGAGGCAATCACTTCCTTTGTCTGAGTTAATTGGATTTGTTAAAGTCCAATATTTATACTAATCATGTGATCACTATTCAACAACTATATTAGCAATGGTCACAATTCGTATCTGTATTTTAAAATCTAAAAACATAAATCCAATGAAGTCCAAATTTTGTATAAACATAATTCATCATTTAATTAGATCAAGTGTAATTTCCATTAATGATTTTTTGTGTCGTTACACATATCATCTATATAGTATGTTTGATTAGATATTCCACAGATCCAACAAGAGGAAACACCTTGAAAGAACAAAAAAGAAGGGATAAATCATATTTTTTACATATAATCCTTCATTTCCCTTGTTGAGGAGTCACATTTAGAAACACATGATCTCCAATGTTAAATTATAGATGCATCCTCCCATGATCAACATATAATTTCCAATGACCCTGCTCTACCTTTATCCACGAAAAATTTACATGAACCTTATCTATAATATTCTATACCAATTCTAGAATGATAAATACTGCCTTTCAACCCCCTATATATCATAACAATTAATGGATTGTTTGGAAGTATTAATCGTCAAATGTCATCCTACCAATCATAGTATGGAAATAAATATTGTAATAAAACACTACAAAGATAGGGTGCCTCATCCCCAATTCTCCAAAATATAGTATATAAGAGTGCATCATGTCTATAAAGTTCTGGTTGGCCTACACTATCTAACAATCTATTTACAAATAAAAATATGTTTTATGTGATATTTGAGAATAAAAATTATGCAGGAGACCTCTCAACACCCTTGATGTAAAAGATGATCTTAGTCAAATATGATCCTCCTTAGGACATCATGGAGTCACACCACCTCCTCTATATACTACATTGAACGAAGTTATAATGAACTCCCCTCAATAATCTCTAAAAAGTGGTATGTTCAATTGATCCACTATCACTCATATAGAATCATAGTCTCCCATATATATGGGTAATAAAATAATGATGTCCATTGATATGTCCTTCCACTTTCACAGTGGAGAATCTAACATCTAGAGAAAAACACCTTGGTCACCATTCTCACCTTCACCTTCTAAAAGACCAAAAATCATGAAAATGCAATACAACTACACACTTTGAATCAAGCCACCAAAACCAAAATATCAAGGATCAGAACAACTTTGTCACTTCTGGATGTACCACTAAAGGTGAACTATGGGACTCATAAAGAAATATCTCATGCATCACTAATGGAATGAAGTGAATTCCAAGAAAAAAATTGGTGTTTTCCATCTTTAGAGAAACCATCAATAGAATCCCAAAAATATATATGTCCCTTAAGGGCTTTACCTTAGAATCTGACAATTAGTAAACCTCCACCTACTAAACCAAATATGACTACACATTCCTATGAAAAAATAAACCATTTCATCATTCCTCTCTTATTTATATAATATTTATGTATAGTTATTATGTTAATATCTAGGAGTCTCTAGATTAATTATGGACACCAATACACAACTTCTTTCTTAATGAAGAAGCTATAAATGTTTCCTTTCATATCACATAAAAATCTTATTGTCGTAATAAGACAATAATTATGACCATTGACATAGAAGAAAGATTAGGTCCTGCTATTAGAAGAAATAATTAGTGCTCTTTCAGTTAGTAAAAACCACAAAAATAGCACTGAATAGATAATATCACCACAAATTATAATAAAATAGAACTTCTACCAACTGAATATCATGATTGAAATAGTTAAAAACATTTATAAATAACTAATGTGACCCTTAAGAAACAACCGATCTCTATTTGATTTGAAGACATCATAATCCAAGATTTGAAGAATCATAAAAACCATAAAATATAACTTCTTATGCTATCAAAAAAGGACCAAATCACTCATCAACATCTCATTTTCATACTCAAATGCAGCATAACACTACATAGTCCACAATAAATCATAATCCTTCTAGTTCAAGTCCATCAGAAGAATTTAATCCCAAGATATATATGATATAACACTCCCTTATTATCCTACAAATCCATGGATAATCTGTACCTCAACCTCTATAATGGGGAAAGTTCCTAAGAAACAACAACCGATATATTTTAAAAATCCCTAAATAATACCTCCTTGGAAAACACAAGAAACATGAAATAGACTTCCTGAGACTGTATCATGAATAATGAATATTTCTTTAATTGATTCAAATGATGAAGAACTCCTAAAATAAAACACTTATTCTCTATGTGATCCTACCCATACATGTAATAAATTGGGATTTTATTGATTAAAACCACCAAAAAAATATCTTGGGACTCTTCAAACACTATTTTAAACAACACAAAAAACTCTTAATGACCATTGGGAAAAAAAGTTTTCATATTAATATCAGTATCCTTCACCCCCATATAATGACATCCTGATCATAAATCGATTTTTGAGAACCAATTTTATCCTTTCCAATAATCAAAATAAATAATCAACCCATATAAGTGGAATGATTCTATTCACTATCAAATGTTTTAGGGGATAAAAATTGATACGATGATGAAGAATCCCGTTGACCTTCTTTATGAAAGAAACTAGTTCACTACAAAGTTATACAGTTGGAAAAAAACCTCACTACAATAGGTCATTGAGTTATAATTGTAGCTATTGTAACTAGGAAGGGTTCATCATATACATAGACATTGAGAGAGGATGCACACATGTATATAGCTCAATCAGAGACTCAATATCCCATCAAGGGGATGAAGCCACAACCTACAATGTAAATTCTTCATGGAACTCTTCAAAAACGATGAAAAACATTAACCATTGAACCATAGACAAACCCAACATCAGCTAGGACATCAGAGAAGAAAAGGAAGGAACACACTAGTAAAACAATTTAGGGTCTCACTCACCAAAGAACATTGTTGGATCTCTATCATCATTATAGAACTGAACCATCCCCTAAATGAAATCCCTGATAGCATGCACAGAATACCACAAATCCATGATAATGATGATTTCATATTAATGTGTCTATAAATTTAGGAAATATTCCCAAGAGTGGTGCAACCCCAAAAATATCTCACAATCACTACATACATCATAAAAGTCATCTAGACCTCTAACTAGTGTAGTCAATGCCAATAGAACGGGAAGGATCTATACCTAAATTAAAAAATGATGGATGATGGAAGGTTATATAAAGAGTTTCATCATTCAAGAATCAAAAAGTAATAATAAAACCATGTACAAAACTATAATAATATACATCATATGAAATTTGGCTTTCCTGAAGCCTGTAACGCTAATGCATAAGGATTACCAAAACCTCGTCCCTTACCAATATAACAAAACTGGAGTCCACCTCCATAACCAGGATCTACACTATAAGAATGAGGTGCACATCTGGGTTTTACTCTTCCAACACCATCTCTTCTGTATATATCCCATACATGAGCACCCTATTGCTTCTTCCTCTAGGAAACTACCTCAATGGAGGAACCCGATGAAGAATATCTAGCACATGTTGACTACACAAAATGGACAAAAATACATTGTGTCAATGTCCACAAACTCGACAAGAAAAAACTAGTTTGGTCTATTTTCATAGGAATGGGATCCACCACACCTAGTGAAAATATATGTTGAGGGATGGGGGATACCCTCGACTAACTGAAAACTCATTTAACCTGAAATTGTGAACCTCCAACCATATATATTCTTTGAAATAAATCTTGACGATGACCCTCTCATGGTTATACTGTTCTATCCAGGATCCTCATGAAAAAATCTTATCTCTATAGAACCTTGAGATATTTATTCTAAAAATATTAGGTGACATGGAGTTGGATATATGATTATGAATCCTCCGAGATATACTTCAAAAAGGCCAACTAATTTTGAAATAGGATTGAATCATATCACATACTGGTCCAAAAATGGTCCCCAAACACTCCCACACGATAAATCACTTGTCTAAGGGTAAGAATCTCGTGAAGAATAATCTACTTCACAACTGATTAAATAAACTCTACTCATAACTGGTTTTTGATCATTACTCATCAAACATATGACTCTACAGGATCCATGAGGAATAAGACCTACTACTAAATCACTTCTACATTCAAAATAATCACAAAAAATGAAACCTGATGCTCTATCCAATCATGAATAAAAGTGGAAGAAATACCAACCTCATACAACTAGTATTTATTGAATGTATTTAAAAATTATATGTGATGTTTCTTCATAATATAGATTTAATACTCACGTAGTATCCTCCTCCATGTGTAATATTTACTGAACTCTTCTCTTTGTTGATCATATATCACATACTGCTTATCATTTTTGATGTGAACCTGACAAGGATGTCAACATGGAGCTAAGCCTATATACATAACATACTATTAGAGCTACTAAACCTAGAATATTTTATACTTACCATTAAATAATTATTTATTTTATTGTATTTTTATTTTTTTAAACTATCCCAATGTCTAACAATTTCAAACACAAGTGAAAAGAGGAATGGTGTATGATCCTTTCCGAAGTCCCTTCCCTCAAACAACTCTCTCTTCATTAATTAGCCTAAACAAATAAATGTCTATGAAACATATCACATAAGAAAAAATACATGTTTCTTACATAGTCTCTAAATATTACTCAACTTACTAAAATTATATGATATCGTTGAAATATCAATCCATGAAAACTCACCTATTCCTAATTCCTAATTCCATCATATCCATCAAATTGGTCCTTTGATACCAATCTACCATGACACCCACCCCACAAAAATACCACAATTTGGGAGAGAGATGGTGAATACCTGAGTCCCACCTCTAGTAGACCTGGGTTTAGTGATTAGAACAGACGTTATAATAAGCATGAATTTTTGAGGCATTACTCTCTAATATAATATATGGAAGATAATGATAAGAATGATACCCCATACAAAAACTTCATAGAAACCCAAACACACACACACACACAAACTTATATATATATAAAGACTTGTATATAAATAAAAATAAATCCCAAGTGTAGACATGTTGTATCATACATTCCTAAAAAAATGCAAGTAAAACTAAAAGTACTAAAAAGGCAAATATGGTAGCGACCATGATGCCAAAACAAGTCCATAAAAACCACAAGCTAGTAATATCCAGACTGATCACCAAAAAACTTATGATTAACTAAAAAAAATTATATATATATATATATATAAGGTGTTCTTAAAATTATACTCAGTAGGATCCTCCCTAGAGCCTCTCATGAAAAAAAATGAAATCATGCTAAAGCATAATGAACAATTGTGAAACTAACTCATCAACTAAATATGTATATTATGCTTCTATCCCTACTATTGACAACACTCAACATATATCCCATACAAGAAAGTATATAATTTAATAACAAAACATCAAAGGTACCTCTCTCTTACTTTACCACTATTTTTTCTCTCTTCCCAAATATTTCACATTTAGATCCAATAATCTCTAAAATAAATCCACCGCGAAGACACTTGATAATGAGTGATAAAATGAACCTCCTAAATCACATCATAAAATCATCCCAAACATGGATCATTCATAGTATACACGTTCCTTTTAGAATCCAACACAACCTGCATGACATGTATCATACATTGAGAACTATACCTTAATCCATTACATATTATGCACTGACTATGTTCCTCAAGTAATCACAACCTAGACATGTCATACATATAATAATTCATTAGATACTATATCTAGAAATAAATATGTTTGAAATAACCACGATACATTATATCCCTCCATAGAAATATATGGGGAAAGTAACTAACATGTATACCAATATTGGTAACTAAAAAGAAAAGAGAGTGGGGCCAAAGTGGATTGTTTTCCATCCATCCTCCCATCAGGATGTAGGGGAAAACATCCTAAAAAAGACAATAACGTGTATGTTTCACAAATTTACATGGCTGGGTATCATATAAAATAATATAACACATAAGATATAATATATCTCATAAAAAAACATTAGTCATAATGAAATCGTAGACCCAACAACAGTTAACATCTCTTAGACTCCTAACATCCATTGCTAAGTACATGTTTCTTATATGCATACACAAATTCTAAAGAGATATATTAAATCAATTTTTATTTTATCGTCTTACAAGCATTAATTAATTCATTAGTTAGTATTTATCCTTTAACATAATTAAAAATTAAATTACATTAACTTAATCATATTAAATTCAATTCTCTACAAGTATAATCTAAACCGAGGACCCAGATTATCAAGATTAATATCATTCCACATTTTCATTCCTCCAACACCAAACAGATTGGTAAATAATTATTTATATATTATTATAATCATTCTATAATCTAGGTACTTAAGGAAAACCATCCTTTTCTACCACCACAAAAAAAATTTAAAACAAACACAACAAACATCTTGAATCAGTGGAAAATTGAATGAATATAAAACAAGAAACTCAGTCATCAAATCATTAAATAGATTTATAAGAAACCATAACAGATCTCAACGTCTCAGAAATGGGTAAGACTAGATTCATCACATTCCATAATAACTATCAATATAATCGAAACCTGCATGCATATACTAATTTATCATTTTATCATAGGCATTAATTACGGACACCTCTTCTAGGCCTCCCTACAAACATATCATTCCTTCTATCCTAGGTGCAGGAAACACAAGATCACATCACATCTATGCCCCAATTACCCATATCACATCATTTATACGATTCTCCACCATCATTGGCTCATGTCACAATTTTCTCATTCATGTCCTAGAAATAAATTCTACATGAACAAACAAACATATCAAACATGACAACTAGGACCTCAAAACAGGGGTTCCTTTACACATAAAAGAGATATCACAGATCCAAACATATAGATCTTGGTAATCACATGTAGTTGAGAATGGGAGGCCCTATAAAATATGATTATAACACTACCATATCAAATTCCATATTGAATTAGCTGATTCATTATTCACATGATCCAACAATAGGAATTCTAATGCATTATGGTATTAGAATCTACCATACTAGTAAAACAATTAATTTTATTATGATTTAAAGTATCTAAAATTTACTATTTATCATGAATAAATAATAATCATTTAAAACATGAGTAAAAAAGATTCAAATTATTTTAAATTTTTATTAATAACATGAAATAGAATTTTCAATTTCACATGTGTATTGTGTGTATTTGATTATCCTCCAATGAAATGAACTTCCAAATTACAAACATTCCCATTTTGTAATATATTATGAAAATTAGTTATCAATTTAATCAAAATTTAAATTCTTTACCAATTTCAACATGCCAATCAAATAATAAGAACATTCCATAAAATTATATCATAGGTATCACAAAATATAAAAAACCTTTAGGGAAACCTATATAATGATACAAAGAAACAATATTGAAAGTATGTGATCGCTAACAATTTCATTAATCTAGGTCAATTTTTATTATTATAATATCATTTACATCTAAAGTTTTAAAGCATGATCAATTTATGATTTCATATAAAAAATCATTGAATATTAATGAATTAACTACCTTGGAGGGATAAATGATTTTTTCACAAGAATAGACTGATGTTTTGGATCCTTATTACCTCTCCCATGAGAATAATAACCCATACAAGGACACCATTACACAACCGCATGATGTAAAAACTATGGACACCACATTAGAAACATTCGACATGACCCACCATCACATGATAAGATTAAACAAGGGGAATTTAGACTAATGGATGATGGAACCACATGAAAAGGATATAGAACTCACCTTTGATCATCATAGATCAAATAATAATGCCATGCATTGATCCCCATTTAAGGAATTCAAAAATATATTAGAAAAAGGATTCTTAAATAACCTAGGGTCCATATTGCCAAAGGGTTTTGAATAAAATCAAGATAACTAAACTGTTTAATAAACACACAACATGGTTGATTTAGACAGCATGCAATGTTTACAAGTAATGTAATCAAGAGGCTTCAAATACATCCAAAAAACATCACCTCAATACATTAAATCCTGATTATTTTCATGTGATGAAGCACAATGTGAATGATCCATAACTATATTCGACCTACACATACAGAACATGCAAATCACATACACATTGTGTATTATATGATCTCTATGTTTTAGTAACAGAACCCCTCAATACATGCTCTATATAATGGACCATACTTTCCATATAGATATTAATTCAACATTGACGAATATTTATTACATAACAAAACAAAAAAACTCCAGGACCGTATGGGTTTAGTGTCTTTAGAAACTGGGAAATATATTGAACATGTTCATAAAACTTTGACACTGTCCCCTACTTATTTATTCACAAATAGACTCCTATTTGGAATATCAAACATAATACCCTTATTCAAGACCTAGGGAAAAGAATCATATTAAAGGGTGAGCTCAATTTCTCAGTAAGGCTAAACAAGGGAAATATCATTCATATCATAATCATAAGAGCATAACATTTGAAAATATTATCTTGCATATAACAGATCATAATATCATGTCATGGGATAAATCAAAAAAGTGAAATGTAATCCCAATTTCCATAACATAAGACATGAATTTTCTTGGCATACAAAAATAATTATCGAAAATCATTTTAAAATAGTTAAGGCTCATTTTCGAGACCATCATAGTAGAGAAAGTCCATTATTGAACCCAATTCACTCCTCGTTCTAGCCCTGTATTATTGAACTGGATTTATTTGTTGTTTCATTCATGTCTATCTCATGAGATATAAATCCTTACCCAATGATTTAGAAATAGATATAAGTCCCACCCATAACCTAATGAAATCATTCTTATATGTTCCATAAAAACATAAATTACATATCATAACAAACCTCAAGAAATAAAATATGTTTCTTAATCATCATTATATCATAACACATTCCATATAAAATATCATTCCATGATTAAAAACATAAAATTGTAGTAGTAATAGAGATAAAAACATATCATTATTTAAATTTCATCATATTATATGGAAAAGAATTTTGAAAAAACACATGAACTTAATTCATGAGGAAAATATACTATCTTCTTCAAAAATAATTTATTTTCTCAAAAGTCCATTCAATTTTAAAAGAAATTAATTTAGTAGAAAAATAAACATCAAATACTGTAGAGGAAACTTCATGTAAATAATCTTCATGAGACTCTAAAAATCTATTCACGTTGTATAAGATAAAAAACTTTCTCCTTGTAATATTTCCAAAAATATATAAAATTACCTCTTATGGTTAACAAAAGAAATATTACTTCAAAATAATGCAGTAAAATTTAGATATTGTTATAAATGAATTTAAACATACATATATCAATATTAAACATTTTATTAAAAAATTATTAGAAAACATGGACATGGATGATAAATATAACGCTGGTAAATATGTACGTATAATCAATCTCAGAAAAAAATGAGAATGCTAAATTATCGCTTACATTTGGTCTGATATGATTTATATGTATTGGAAATACCTATATAATTTATTAGATAATGTTTTTTATTTATTACAAAATCCTAATCAATTTTATGATGTCATTTATAATAATATTTCTAATCGTTAGTTAGTAACATTTCTTTGTTACTTGTTATACAAGTATTAACTTATTTATGATCTTATGCAACGTTTATTAAATAAGTTCTTATTACCATTAATATGGTAAATTTATTTCATTTATCGAATGGTATTACTATAATATATATCATATCTACAAATTAAATTCATTAATATAATCATGGTTTAATAATGAATACGTAGAACGAATCACATCTCACTGTGGAGACGGTAAGCCATAATTACGCACGATCGACGATATCGTTCATATAATTGATGAATTTTATTGAATTTAATGATGTATATTATCTCAGAATAAAAATAATATTATATAAATCATATACATATTTATTAATTAATTCCATCATTATACCAATCTGTGTATAGTGGTGGTTAAAAACAAATTACACTACAGTGCGTAGACGGTAAATCGTACGTATGCAGGCATGGTGATTTTATTTATCATAGGATGGGTAGAAGGTGGAAAATAGTTTTTAATGTTTATCATAACATATCTTTATATTAATGATATTTATGTTATTAATTCACAATTATATGAACTAATGAAGAAGAATTTGAAGAAGAAATAATTTTGAATGAATCCGTATATGATATTACCTCTTCTTCAATGTTAATTTTATAAATATCCACTTAGAGCACTAGAGTTTGTCATTGAAGTTGAAAATAACATTTAGAATGAAAATAAAAAACTTAATAAGGAAAAATGTCTTGGGATGACCAAACATGAATGCTCAAAATAAACTGATGAGGTGGGGGAGTAGGTTCCCTTTTATAAATTAGGTGAAGGTCACTTTAGGAAGCTCTATAAATAATAATTTAAAATAAAATAAAACCCTACCCAAAAACATCAAATGTGACCCAAATTAGAACATGAGATCATGCATGGTTTTAATTTCATTATCCAATAAATTTCATACAACTTATTCTATCAATTAAAACCATATCGTTTTAATTGAAACTTAGTTATAGTATGAAATTTTAATTGTGGTAATAATATGTTAAATATTTAATGGTTACAAATATTTACTTATATGGAGTGAATTGAACAGAAATGTATATTTTAAGATATTTTAGACTATATATTCATCACTATTTAATTTTTCAAATTTTTTTTGATTTTTAAATAATGTTATAATATGTTATACATATAAAATATCAGTAGTTTCAATTTTGACAATATTTAATTATTTGACATTCGCTAAAATCCACACAGAAGATAACATTGATACAAAATATTTAATACACTACTAACATGTCATAGTCACCTATAAAAGTCGTTACGAACATTAATTAGTTTATATGAAGTTTATTTTAATATTTTTAAAACCATTTATTTGATATTTCTGTTAAAAAAATAATTTTTACATCACTATTTTGTCATCATTAATGGTAATTATTTAATATCCAAATATTATAAATAAATTTATATGATGTAGTTAATTATTTAAGAGTTATAAGGACTACATATTATTTATATTTTCTCCTATTTATCCATATATTAAAATTAATATAGCTATATATAATGAGATTGTGACATTTTTTCACAATTATTAGTTTTTGTTACATTAATGTCGTATTCAAAGGTTTGTGGTCATTAGGGGATTAATTTTTTTGAAATTGATGATAATGGTTGAATTTATTCATTTAATAAAATTTTATAGGTGTTAAGGTAATTTTATAATATTATTTGGACACTTAATTAACATATTTACCTTTAACCATTGTAATAAAAATAATTATCAAAGTTACTATTCATAATTAACAAAAATAAAATTAGCCTAATACCATAATTTAGACCCAATGATTCCAAATATGGAATCATTTTTAAATAATTAAAAAGATATAAGTTGTAGTAATTAATTTAAATTTAATACCATTGTTGAAATTTGAAAATGGGCTTTAAAAGTTAAAACAATCCAGAAGATTGAAATGTTTTTACCTATGAATTCAATATAAAATTGTTTTTTATGGAATAAATTATATTGAATGAATAAATTATATTCTATTTATACTTTTAAGCCATAAAATATTATAATTTAACAATATAAATTATCTTGCTGAATAAAATTTTTTTAATTACAATTTAGCGTATTTTTACTATTTACGAAAACAAGAATGTTTTTAGAAAAATATTTGAAATTCATCCAAATAAAATTTTCATATCCCACTTCAAAATAAAATATTTATGTAGTCATATAAAAATTATTGATGTTTAAAATTTTAAATTTTGAACAGGATATCCATTCAAAGGTGTAAAATTAATGTTTAAAAAAAATAGATTTGTATACATCAAATATGGGTTTATTCATACCCTATTACAAAAATATATATTAAATGAATATAAAAAATATTTTATTTCATAACCAAATTTAATTAACTGAAAAATAAAAATATCTAATTGATTTATATTTTTCATTAATAATATCTTTCCAATGAATTCACAATTTACTTTCATAAGTTAGTTATAATTATTCCCTCTAACTTAATGACTTATATATAATTTTAATTTTATAAAAAGGGTATCTCGTAGTTTATTTAAACTCATAATGGAGAGAAAGGAATGATACTGAAGAATAAAAACTATTTAAAGAAAATATTTCACAAAAACATCTTTGTGTTCCATCCTACCCCCATTAAACTAAAATTCTACCTCAAAATTAATCACTTGAAAATAAACAGATGAGGATAACACTATCTCATCATATCCTCCAATTACAATGTAGATTCATCAATTTGGTGGTTCCAAAATAAAACAATAACCAAGAGAGTGAATTTATTTCATATATATTTGTCACTACGATCCAGAATCTCTATCAATAGTTCATCATAAGAATGATTTTTCTCTTGTAGTATGACATCTAATAAAATTACATGTGAAGGATTGGATATCTAATTTCTCAAAATAGATACTTGGAACACATCATGAACTTGAGAGAGATTTAGTGAATGATCTAATCGGTGTTCTACCTTCCAAACATGATTCATAATTTTCAAAATAATCATATACCTTGGGATCAACAATCTCTTCCTATCAAATCACATTACTCTCTTACATGGAGATATTCAAAATAATACCGTATCATTATCATCAAACTTTGGATCTTTTCTTCGTTTGTCAGTATAACATTTTTTTCAACACCGAATAGCTCTTATGTGTTTTTGAATTGTTCTGAACTTTTCTGCAATTTCAACAACAAGATGACGTCATCATATATTTCATTCCCTAACATCATCCTAGAAAGTTGGTCTTCCACACATATTTCTATATAGGGCTTTATAATTAACCATATGAATACTGGAGTGAAATCAATTTTTATAGAAAATTTCACCAATTGTTGGTTTTGATCCCAACCACCTTGGAAATATATAGATATTTTTCAAAACATGTCTTCCAGAGATTGAATTTTCCTATCAGACTAAACATATATTTGAGGATATTATGCAATGCTATAACATTACTCTGTATCCACATCATATTGAAGACTTCTCCATAACATTGAGATAAACCTCATATCCCTATCGGATATAATTAAAAGTGGTTCTATAAGAAATATTACCACTTTATTTTTATATATCCGGGAAAGATGATCAATACAAAAATCCTCTCTAATAGCAGTGGAGTGTTCCGAAATTATAAGATGATCAACTATAACCCAGATGGCATTATTACCTTTAGATTTTTTGGGATGTCTGATGACAATGTCCATAGTGATGTTTTCCAATTTCCATTTCGGTATGCGTAATGGTGGTAACATCACCTTTGAATTTTATCTCTCCACCTTAACTTGATGAAAAAGAAAGAATCAATATACATATTTCAGAAACTCTCTTTTCAAGCCATCCCATGAGAAGTACCCTTTCAGGTCCTTTTACATCATTGTGCATCATGGATGAATAGAGAATAATGAACTATGAGCCTCATCAATTAGATCCTTCATTAATTCTAGTATTGGTGGATTACAAACCTGTTTTCTAAGCCTAATTAATTCCTCATAATCATGGTTGAATTCAAGAAAATTTCCAACCATCTTTTGTATCTCTAAAAATTTCATTTGTGCCTTCTTAATCGTCACTAGTATAGATTATTGGATATTCATTGAGAAAGATAAGATTTATCCCCTTCCATTGAGAATTCATCATCTATACTTTGAAAATCCATAAATATTGGATCATTCTTGATCCCCATCAAGGATAAGCTAGCATGTTTGTTTTCACTCAAAGCATCTTCCACGTTTTTCTCTTTCACATGGTGATAATGTATTGACCAGTCATAATGATTAATCATCTCAAATATCTTTTTTTGGTGCATATTCATCACATTGTGTGTGAAAATATACTTTAAACCTTTATGAACAGTATAAATATCCCACCTTTCACCATTATGATAATTCCTCAATATCATTAATGCAAATATTACCATAGCTAACTCCAAATCATGAGTTGGGTAATTTTTTTCATGTATTTTCAACTACCTTGATGCATAAGCTATCAACATACCTTTTTTCAAGGGAACACATCACAACCCCTTATTATATGCATAAATATATATCACTAACCAATCTCCACTACAAGGAGGTGAGATCATATGTGCATTGGTTAACCTTCTTTTTTACTTAACTGAAATTATCTTCACATTCCTCCATCCAAACAAACCTAACTCCTTTCTAAGTCAACAAGATGAGTGTATTAGATAATCATTATAAATCATTCACCAAACATTGATAATATAATGAAAAATTAGGAAATCATTAGATCTTAGTTACATTTGTTGGTATTGACCATATTTTAATAACCCTAATTTTTTTTGGATCCATAGATTTCCTCTATCATGAGATTATGTGACCCAAAAATGAATCTTTCTGAAGATAGATTTCACACATTGTAATTTGGGCATAAAGCTTCTCCTTTCTCAGGGTCTTCAATAAAATTATTAACTAATCTTTATGTTCATCCATCCTCCTTTAATAGACAACAATGTTATCAATAATTTCTACCAAAAACTGATCAATATAATCCTTAAAGACTATATTCATTAGACCCTTCAAGATAGCAGGAGAATTAGTAACGCCAAAAGGCATCACTATAATATCATAGTGTGCATACCCTGTACGGTTTGTATTCTTTGGTATATCCTCCATTTTTTACCATTAATTGATGATATATTTGATGAAGATCAATATTGGAAAAGTACTGAGCTCTACATAGTTGGTCAAATAATTCATCAATGTGGGGAGGGGGTTATCTGTTATTGATAGTGATCTTGTTATGTTCTAAATAATCAATGCGGAGCCTCATTGATCCAT
This sequence comes from Viscum album, assembly GCA_963277665.1. Classification (NCBI taxonomy): domain Eukaryota; kingdom Viridiplantae; phylum Streptophyta; class Magnoliopsida; order Santalales; family Viscaceae; genus Viscum; species Viscum album. Next base: position 641,617,090 of record OY728125.1, on the reverse strand, counting down.
CATTCTCATTAAAAAATAGAACATTTTCTCCCCAAGGTGATTAACTAGGTTATATGAATCACTTTTCAAGATTCAATTGGATTTTGTTATTCAATTCCTATAACTCAGTTTGGGCCATTCTGTAAGGTGTCTTTGAAATTGACATAGCAGCCAGATTGAGTTCTATTGAAACCTCAATATCACGATTTAGTGGAAGACATGATAATTCCTCAAGAAATAAAACATTAAACACTAATACAATGTGTTTATTCATAATCATGAGTCTCTCCCCAACCATTTGAGACAAATAACATTCAATTATTAGAAACAAGACCCATAAGATGGATGAAATTTCTATGGGAAGGTTATATTCATCCATTCATTGATATATGATCATAGATTGATCTGGAATATGAATTTTGACTACCATTCATTGGAAATTGATAAGAGGTCCATATAGAGAAATCCAATCCATCCTAATAGTCACATAAAGTTCCACTCTAGGAAGTATCCAAATATTTGAAGGAATCACATTCTATACAATCATTAACCATAAAAGAATTGTAAACTTTTTAAGCGGATGTTGTGCCACTAGGATATGTCAAAACTAACTAAAATTCTAATTATTGTGGTAATATAGGGACACCCATAGAAATTTTTTCAAATGTAAAAGAGTGGGTGGATCCAAAATAAAATAAAACATATTATACATTAGATAGGATGGTATGTGTACATATCCCCACTTCATTTACTTACTACACATCGCCAAAAGTGATTTCATTTGACTTTCTTTTGACTTTTTTCTTAAGAGTTTATTGACATCGATCATCATCAATAACCCTTGGATTATGTATTTATTGGAATAATTTCCCATTTTCATGCACTTGTAACATTGATGTGTAAAAAGTGAATTATGTGTATCCTTTTCTTAGTTCACATCAATAGGAATCTTTTTCCCATCACACTGGCATTCAACTTCCTGATGACCTTCTATTCCACACATAAAAAATTTTCTAGTCCATTTAATACAATTACCTCTTGGTTTCTTTCCACAAATTAAGGATAAGGGAAAACTGATCTTCTATTCAGTGTCGTATTTATATTTTCCTTTGAATTGCATTTTTCTTTTCTTATCAAACACATATGACTGATGGGTTACTCCAATATCCATATCATCCTTGAGAGAACATCAAATAATTTCATCATAGATATTGATGTCGCTCATGGATAATTCCCCTCAGAGACTTGGTTTTATGCCACTACTGAATTGATCCAATTTACTCATATGTTATATAATAATTCTAGAGGAATTCCTAGAAAGTTCTGTAAAATTTTCTTTGTAGGTCCCAATAGATTCATCATCCTTTTTCATATGTTCAAGGAACTGATTCTCCATCATTGTTCAAATAATCCGAGTAAATTACTTATTGAAAAATATGTTCATAAACTCATCTTATTCCATAGACTCAATTAAGTGTATTTTCCTCATATTCCTAATATGATTCAAAAATTGATTAGCTTCTCCTTCTAAACACATTACTGTTAAGATGTATTTATCATGTTTAAAACATTATAGAACTGAAAATATATTTTCAGTGGTACTAATCCATTGTTCATAAACTAATGGATTAGATGACCTGCATAATAATGGTGGACTCTGTCTCATTAAGGACTCAACTGAATGTTTCTCCCTCCCTTTCTCACCTAGAATTCCTTCGTGATTCACCACTTGAGATAGTAATCTGAGAATGGATATGTGATTTTTCATTCCATCTCCCATAAAATTTGGTTGCTAAAGGGGAAAACTATTTCATTTCCTGTCACATTCAGCATTAACGAAGATTCATTGGGTTCCATCCATTGACTAAAACCAAGAAGCATGGTGTGAGAAACATTAATCTTAATATTAAAACCAAATAATCTTGGATTAAATATCAATTTGGGACACTTTATATTTTATATTTGGTTATTAATGAACATCTCTAAAACACTAGGATAGGATTGTATCATATAATTACACATACCCTTAGGGTTTATTCTAAGGTTCTCTCATCCTTGTTTACAATGGTTTACTATAACATCTCATTGATAACAACTATAATGGAAAATACTTTATATATATATATATTACTTCAACATTGAATAATTATTATTAAATAATACACAAAAACCACACCAGTAACATATAGGTTTAGTGTCTTTAGAAACTGGGAAACAAAATCAAATGGTTTATTAAACATCCACATTGTCTCCCACTTATTTATTTTTAACTGGACCCCTTTTTGAAATATCATACTAAATACCCTTCTTCATGAACTTGTAAAAAGAATCATATTAAAGGGTGAGTTCAAATGATAAGTAAGGGTAAACAGGGGAAATATCATTTATATCATAATCATTTGAACATAAACATTGAAAATATTATACTATATATAAAAGATCATAACATCATGTCCTAGGATAAATAATAAAATTGAAATGTATGCCCAATTGTAACAACTTAAGACACTAAATTGCATGGAATACACACATAATAATATAAAATCATTTCATTTTAGTCAAGACTTATTACCGAGATCATCATAGTGGACAAATTCCATTACTGAACCTTTTTCACTCCATGTTCCAGCTCTATATTACTGAAATTGATTTAATTTCCATTCTAGTCATTTCTATCTCATGAGATATAAATAATTAATCAATGCATTGTAGTGAGTTATAGGTCCCATACATCATATAATGAAATCATTCATACATGTTCCATAAAAACATAAATGATTCATCATTGCGTAACTCGAGTAAAAAAATGGTTTTCATAAACATCATTATATCATAAGATAATCCATAAAAAATATCATTCCATCATTAAAAAATTAAAATCATAATAGTAATAAGTATAGAAATTTAATCCTATTTAAAGAGAATTAACTTAGATGTAAAACATTTTTTATAAACACTTGACCTTAATTCCAGATGAAAATATCATTTTTCTTAAAAAAAAACTTCTTTTCAAAAAATACATTGACATTTTGAAAGAAAATAATTTAGTTTAAAATAAACATGAAATAGTTTATATGAATATCTATGGAAATAAGGTGTAATTAAATAGTAATAATACATTCATACAGTATAATTTGAAAAACATTATCCTCGTACTTTTTTCAAGAAAGGTCAAAAAGTACCTAGTATGGTCAACAAAATAATGATTCCTTCCATCACATGAAGTAAAACTCAAAAATTTTAATAATTACATTGAAAATACATATAAAAATAGTAAAAATTTAATGAAAATAGTTTTATAAAACATGGCCATAGATGATAAATATATCCCCCTTAAATACTTATTTATAAACAATCTCGGATAAAAATGAGATTACAAAGTTATTTCTTACCTTAGGTCTGATATGCTTTGTATGTATCTGAAACTCATGAATAATTGTTTAAATAATTTTACTGATTATTCAATAATCATAATCATTTTTATTATAACATTTATGATCATTTTTTCATCCATTTCTAACAACATTTCATTGATATTCGTTATTTCAGTGTTAACGTTTTTATGTACTTATTAATATTTTGTCAGATAAGTTTGTATTACCATTATTAATTTATAAATATATCATTTAAATAAAGTTATTTTTATAATATATATCATATTTATTCATTCAAATAATTTATATAATTATTATTTAATGAATACTTAGATGAATGAATGACACCTCACCATGGAGACGGTAAGTAGTACGCACGCACAAGCAATGATATTGTTCCCCTAAATGATGAATGATATTTAATTGAATGGTCTGTAGTATCACAAAATAAAAATCAATTTATATAAATAATATATATATATACTCATACCATCATTATACCCATCCATGTAAGGTGGCAGTGAAAAATGGATTACAGCATGGCGCTGAGACGACAAGTCGTACTTACGCAAGTGTGGTGATTTCATTTTTTATAGGTTAGGTAGAAGGTGGAATACAATTGTTTCATGTTTATAATAAAATGTAAGTATATTTTTGATACTGAATTGATTAAATTATAATTAAACATATAATTAATAGGATGTATAAAATGAAAAATGTTTGAAAGAATTGGTAAATGATATTACAACTTCTTCAATGTGCCTCCTCAAAATGGCCTCTTAGAGTAGTAGAGTGGAACTTTGAAGATATAAAGAACCCCTAAAATGAAAATATAGAAGTATATAAGGTACCATTTTAGGTAATGGACGATATTGAAGTCTCAAAATGATGTGAAGAGATGAGGGAGGAGGTTACCTTTTATAATTGAGGCGAGGGTCACTTTTTGATACTCCATAAATAATAATTTATTATAAAATCCAAACATACCCAAATACTATCAACATGTCCCATATTAGATGTAGAGATGTGATAGTGTTTTAATCTCATAAAACAATAAATATTGGGAATCAAATGTTCTCAATGCAAACCGTATCATTTTAATTGACACTTACTTAATATGTTAAATATTAATTGTGTTAATAATATTTTATGAATTTAATGGTTATAAATATTTACTTGTATGGTGTTAATTGAATATAAATGGATATTTTATGAAATTTTATAACATTTAATTTTGATTTTTAATTTTTTAAATTTTTATATGATTTTTAATAATTTAGTAAAATGTTATTCTTATAAAATATCAATACTATCAATTTGGACTCTATTCATTTATTTGACTTTAAATAAAATTCACACCAAAGATAAATTCAATCCAAAATATATAACACACTATTAACATGTTAAATAAACCTAGAATATTAGTGGATCTAATTAATTAGTTAATATGATATTTATTTTAATATTTCAAAAACCATTTATTTGATATCCCTTTTAGTAAAATAATTTTGAGATCACTATTGTATCATCATTAATGGAAATAATATAATCGATACGAATTTTAAATAAATTTCTATAATGTAGGTAGTTTTTTATAGTTCCATAGACTATATGTAGTTGTTATTATCTTATATTTATCCATATATGTAAATTAATATACTTATATAAAAAGTGATTGTGACATTTTATAACATTTATTAGTTGTTATTACATTCATGTCATATTCATTGATAATTGGTCATTATTTGATTAAATTTAGAAAAATAGATTATAAGGGTCAATGTTAGTGATCCAATATGATTTTTACAAGTGTGAAGATACTTTTATAATATTATTTGTACCCATAACTGGCCTATTTACCTTTCAGCATGGCTATAAAAATAACTACAAAAGTTACAATTCATAATTCCCAAAAATAAAAGTAGCCTATTAACATAATTTGGAAATAATGAATCCAAATATAGAATCAATTTCTAAAAATTCAAAACAACTAATTATCCCTAATTATTTTCTAATTAATATCAATGTTTAAATGAAGAAAAATGGATTTAAAGTGAAAACATTCCAAAAGAATCAAAATTATTTTACCTTTGAATTTAATGTAAAATTAATTCCAATGACATAAATTATATTAAATGATAAAAATATATTCGATTTATACTTTAAAACCATTCAACTATATAATTTAACCATTCAAATTGTCTCAATGAGAAATTTGTTTTTAAATTAAAATTATGGTATTTTTACTATTCATAAAAACATGAACGTTATTAGAAAAAATAATTGAAATTAATACAAAGTAAATTTTGATGTTCTACTTCAGAACTACATATTTAGGATTTCCTATAAATTTTATTATTATGTCAAATTCTAAATTTCGAAGGGGTTCACCAGTCAAAGGTGTAAACTAAATTGTTTTTAAATAAAATAAGTTTTTATATATCAAATATTGTTTTATTGATAACCTATGACTGAAATATCAATTTTATGAATATAAAAAATATTTTATTTCATTACCAATAGTATTTCACTCAAAAATAAACATATATAATTGACATATAATTTTCATAAATAATTCATATTCAAATAATTCACAATTCATTGTCATATGTTCGTTATAATTATTCCCACTAACCTAACGGCTTGGATATAACGGTAGTTTCATAATAATTGAATTATGTGGTTCAATTAATCTCACGATTGAGTGTAAAGAAAGATAATTAATAATAAAAAATTATTTAAAGAAAATATTTAATAAAAACATTTGACTGTTACTCTCTCAGCCTACTATAATATCTGAAATACATAGAAAATTGAAAAAGGCTAGACTATATGAATCTGTGACTTTACATTCCTAGGATAATAGGATTCTGGAATCAAAAAGAGCCATCAAGGTGGAGAAAAAGTGTGGTTTTATATTTTACTAATGCATAATGATATTAACCACACCATGGTCTGTGATAATTCAAAATTGGATAGCCAATTTTTTTATAATGATTATTCACAATTACCAACATATGTTGCAGTCCCAAATATAACATAATTATATATTTTCAATCGACCATAGAAACCATAACCGCATAACATATTTGGTGGAGGTTCTAGCTAGATAGAAATTACTGAGGGCTCATTTTTAAGACAGGGTCTTGACCTTGGAAAGGTTGTAGTTTCCCTATCCACCACAACCATCAAGGCCTCAACACAACTGTATTTGATGATTTGGATAGAACAAGGAAATTAAGGCCATTGGACTAGGATTCCTCCTATAACTGTGTCAGGCTCCATGATGAGGTGTGACTAAAACCCATAGCATGTGGTGAACCTACACCATATAGGGGTGTATCATTATTTTCTTTTATAAAAATATGATTCATCTAAAAAAATTATGAAACTACTAAACTTATTTATAGATACTCATAAGTTCTTAATTGGAAGGTCTTTAATGAGGTTTTAACATAATTTTTTTCTATACTAATCCCTCACTTTAATTCCATTGATAGGGATTAATTCTTCTCTTAGAATGGATGAGAGAGCTTGGATGGTCAATGTGAATTCATGATTTAATAACAGGTGATCTGGTTAAACTGAAATTAGTTTTTGTTCTACCATTCATTGAAATCCATGAAACAAATATAGATAATTGTCAGCCATATTTTGATAATCAGCAATAGGGAAAATGTTTAGACCTAGTGTGTTGTAATTAGTGGATCTTCTCAGATATGTATGATCTTTTTCTATCTTTTAGGTATCTACTTTCTTAATCCATAACTATAGATTTATAAATCGCAATCACATTTTAATGTGTAAGGTGGATGGTTGAAATTCCATTTATTATTGAGCTACACTATGAATATATGGTCTCTAAGGACCTGAAATATATTTCATTATTTTTATATACTTTTTCCATATCTACACAATTTTTTATATTAATGGAATGCACAAATATATATAATTCACATATATTAAGGAACTATTGGTGTTTTCGTACTGGTTTTATTAATTACACCCGACATGGGAATCTCGCCCAGTGTATCAATATCATGAACCCAAATTTGATGAACAACATGATCCCTCTTATGATATTTTGAGTAGGTTTGATAGGAATATAAGAAAGTTGTGGGATGGATATTATATTGACTATATGATTCTATTTTTTCAATTTTTATTTTATCTCATACATTTATCTAATACATTAGAGGGTCCATTATTTTCATTTTTGGATTTCTGACTTTCATTCCATATTTATATAACATGGATTTGTAATTTTTATATACACTTATTCTATAATTGTTTATTTTCACTTTAAATTATGATTAATCGTGTAATCACATTCATTATATACATTGATGATTACCTGATACTAGGGGAATAGTCTCCCTATAATGCCCCTCCTAGACCTCCCAACTATTTGGTAATGTTGAAAAATTACTATATTAAAATAGATATAGTTTCAATATAACTTAATTATCATAAGATATAGAGATATAATAAAACAATATTTATCAGTATAATTGTATTGGAAAATGTTATGTATTACTTATTCTCATATTACATTGGAAATATTGAATTCAAATGTAGAATATGATATACTATGACATCCTTGATATTATTCAAATATCTTTCATTAAAACCTAGGGAATGTAAAAAAATATAAAGGGTGATCTTAGATGTTTGGAGAGGGATGCATAAATCCGAAGTTTTCATAAGTACATAAGGTATAATAAATATGAAATTTTAAATAAATAAAAAACATTTCATTTAATTATTAACTTGAGCAGGAAATTCGTCCTTTTATAATATTATTCTAGTGATATCATGGTTAACGTTATTAAAAACTCACGATGATGGAACTATTTAATTCTAGTTTTCATTATCTTATACGTCATTATATATTTACCATAATGATATTATTCTAATATATTTTTGTAAATTGGAATTCATATACCAAAAATCTATTTAATATATTTGGAAGGATGGTTTGTCTCAGGATACCTGTTGATGCATCGAGGGGCTATCGTTAACTACACCCCAAATTTCACTGTATATCCAATAACGTCTCATATGTTTAAAGAAAAATATAATTCCCAAATAATATGACTTATAAATAATTCAATGTAATGAAGAAAAAATATAGAATATTACAATTTCAATAGTCACTCAAATTAAAATCATTATAAAAAATAATATATATATATATGGTTTATAGTATTGGAAATAAATACATCCATGATAAAATGAATACCAATATTTAAGAGAAATTTAATTTCAAATGAAAAATTATATCAATAAAATGAATGATTAAAGTTAATGTTCATGAACATATAATTAATAGGAGAACAAATGACAACAAATTAATCATAAATATATTTTTGTATGAAAATAATATCATAAGAAAAAATCAATAAAATATAATAGAAATATTAAAATTCAATTTCATTAATGTTTTACCTTTTTAAAATAATTGAAAACATGCAGAAAATTATAATTTTCATAAAACGGTTTTGGTCGCGAGAAAATATGTCAAGGTCGTATATTTTAAAAACAATCATTTTGTTTTTTCGTTTAGAAAGTAAAAAAACAATACTTTAGTAAAATTATGAAATATTCTTTCCAATACATCTAAATATTAAAGGATATCATTAATTTTAATTAACAATTCATTTGATTATATATAAGGTACATTTGAAAAATATTATTGGGAAATGTGGACTAAGAAGAAACATATATATAATTTAAAAAGAATATAGTTAAAATTTTCATTTAATTATTTCATTCATTTATTCAAGTTACAAAGAGAGGAAATGTTTGAAAAAAATACGGAAACTCCATATATATCAATAGTATAAGAAAATAGCTATATTTATTGAAATATTATTGTATGATTCTATTGATAAAAATAAATGAAGTACAGAAAATGAGTTTGTAAAATAAATGGTTTCCCCATTATAAAACATTTAGTTATAATTTCTTTGAATGGTAAAATTTAACTAAATCATTGATCATCATGAATAAGTACATATTCATGGTAAATTTATCATTGGATATGTATATGCACAAAAAAATATGTTCATTATTATAAATCATTATCTATGGAGTTAAAATAGATATTAAATCCCTTAACAAAAATTTCAATTACAATGTATGTTCAATTAAAATAATGGATAATAAATGTAGAGTTATTTTAAAAAAATTATAAACCCATATACAAAGTTATAATATCATACATGACCCATTTATTAGATCTTTTCATCTCTTTTTCAAAAATGTTTTATTATTATCCTTATTTTTTATTTCTTGTGATACATTTTTTTTCTATGTTATGATTCTTTAGTAAATTTACATGTATCATGGTCATGGATTTTGAGAGGAAAAACTTATTCATTCTCATATTATTATAAAACACAATTTTTTTACAATTTGGTTGATCATATTTTCTGGTATTTAATTAATTTTTCATTATGATAGGATTCAATGTTTGTTTAAAATGGATTTAATAGTTAATTATTTATTGATATAAATAAATTTTAGTGATAAAGATCAATCTAATTACCATTTAAAAGGAAATAAAAAAGACGAATCTATGGAAAATAGACACAACAATATGAGAACAGAAATCTTCATCATAAATAGTGAATTTTTGGTGCAATATTTGATGATTCCAATGTGTAAAACAATGCATATGTGGAAAATAAAATCTAGAAAAGAATGTTATGAGCCTAGTTGTGACAAAATTATGTCAAAATATAGAACACATTAAAATTTCACAGTATTTATAAACTAGGTGTAATAATTTTTACTAGGTTATACCTTAGTGATTTTATACTGTAAAAAGTACAATTTACGATGTAAAAGTTCTAGATAACACCCAAAAGTAGTGATTTTCATGTAAATTAATGTTTAGAATGTCCATGAATACCTCATTATGACTTGTGATCTCGTTGAGTCATTTATTGTGAAATTAATGATCGTATGATGATGGTTTAGGTATATAAATATATTGAAAGAGGTCTATTGGAATGAAATCAGCAATGTATGGATTTGGATGTGATGTTGTGGAGCTGGTATGTCGATGAGTTTTTGGTATAATGTTTTGTTTTTAATTTTTTTTGTTATTCAAATTTATGTTTTAATTAAATTGTTTCTCTTTAAAATCAAATATATTCCATTTAATCTCTTTCTCTCCTCTCTTTTTCATCTATGATGTCTTATACTTATGATGGGTAGTGACTTAAATAACACATGGAATTGTGGGAGGTCTTAGTCTATCTAAATTAGTATGTTTTAAATAATATATTGTTTTATTTTATTTTGGTATATCATATTATTAGTGTATAGGTGTGATGGTCATACACCTTGGAATGGATCCCAAATTCAATGCATTTATTTAATTTAATTATTTTCCATCCCATTCCTCATGAAAACAATTCATATTAATGAGTTGGGTGTTTTAGAATAGATTTAACTTCATATGATGGGGGAGGGTCTTTTTTGAAATTCACTATTGACCATGTTGTTCATCCTACAAGTAAATTAAAGGATGATATATTTGTTATAGAGAAGTTATTTTTTGGGACATTAAAAAATAAAAAATCTATAAATTAAATATTTTTAATTCATTATTTATATTTCATCAATGAGTTATCAATCATCATTTAAAATGAATATTAATGATGGAACCCAAGCTACTAACACCTAAGGACCAATGATATTCATTTCTAACATTATTTTATTGCATCTTTATAATATGTTATATTTAGGTTTAATTTTATTTTTTTTTTCAAAATCAATTCTATTAATAGATAAATAAAACCTATAAATAAGTAGTATATGTGAAATATAATTATTAATTTATCTATTTGAAAGAACCTAAATTGAGAATACTCTTGTAAAACACTAATTTTTAGTAGGAAAATATATTATCTTTTGAAACAAACAAAGATATGTTCTTCAAAAATGGCCATTTTTCATTGAATCTAAGAAGTTATTTAATTCAATCATTCTATTTTCACATTTATTTGTAGAAAATTGTTCTTATTTTTTAAAATAAAAATTATCATAAAATAAAAAAATTTCCATGATTCATCAAAATTGACCATATTCTATAAGGAGTTATAACTCAGATGATAAATTCTGAGTGGAAGTGGTTGGTAATAATTTCCATAATTGGGTGAAAATGTTTAGAGACATAAACTATAACATGGGGAAAAAATGAATGGATTACGTAATATGTCCATGCATACCCGGGACAACAATAAAACAAGATTAAAAACCTGGTCTAGTGGTGGATGAAATACTATAATAGTTTTTGATGATGAAGAGACCAACAGTGTAATGGAGGAGGTGCCTGAATATCAATTCAATCTCATACAACAATTTTTTGAGGATGTAGATGGACAATTTATTTATGATTTACAAAATAAAGATCAATTAAAATTAGATAATTTTTGAATATTTTAGGAAAAATAAAAATGGAATATAATGTAACTATCCATGAAATAGTGTACGTGGAAGAACCAATGTATCTATATCTTTAATTGGACCAAGAAGAAAATACCCATTTGGTAGATTTTGAAGAATGACTGTTGGAGAATGAATACCTATATCTGTGTATTATAAATCAACTCTAAAAAACACTTTCCACTAATGAAGGGATTGGAGATGAACAACCTCAATGAGAAAATATTTTATTTAACACTGTGTCAACCTATTTTATTGAAACTAAATTTATTGTTTCCTTAAACTTTTTTTATTTTTCATTATCTTCTTACTCTTGTTTTCCCATGTAAGTAGTTGATGATAAAAAACAACTATTTAGGTACACATTGATCTCCCTTAAATATTGAAAATTAATTAATGCATTCCCATGATGATATCACAACATCTTTTCTAGAAAAAATTGAGACATGATCCACATTGAAAATGGGAAGTAAGTTTCATTTAATTATTGATATTGAAATAATTTTGAAATAAAATTATATCATAACATTCAATCTTATAATTCAACTCCTTCAACACATTTATAGAATCCAAAATGTGGTGAATAAAACATTTTAACGGTAAAAAATAAATGAGGAGGAGCACATATACCCTATCCTACCCCTTTGATTCCTTATATATCTCATTTAAAAACTGAATGATATAGTCTCCTATATTTATGTATTCCTCCTAATCAGAAAACAAAATTTACAATACGTAAAAAACAATTGTGGTGGTTAATGTCTAAAAAACTAAAAAATACAATAATCTATTATTAACATCTTGTGCTATGTATTTGGCCACATTAAAAACCTTGGGCCTGCATGAGGGATGATGAATCCAAAATTGATCACTTATTACATTTATTTCCCTTCTTGGAATTTTAATTTAAATTATCAGTTTTGGAAATTGTATTTAGATGTAGCCCTTTTTATATTACTTTTAAAACATCATTATCATTGGTCATTATTATTTGGTGATTTATTTTTATCGGTTTATCATAGTGATAAAACATTAGTAAGGACGAATGTGAGGAGGATATAGACACATTGTTAAATCAATAAAAACAAAATTCGTGTCATGAATTGAATTCACATCATAAAAGGAAATGAAATCATAAAACTATTACAAAATAGAACAAAACATACCTATTAAACAGGAAGGGAATCAACATATTGGGGGGATTTTGAGTTTGAATTCTTTATTTAATTTTACACAAAAAAATTTAAATTTTTATCATTTAGAGGGAAAATGGGATTCCCCAAATTGAACAATTGTTCCATAGTTCAGATATAAGAGATATAATATTCTTATGATATTCATTATTCAATTTCATTAAGATTCACTATTGACATAAATGGATGTGTGAAATAGTAAAATTAATATCTAAAGTTCATCATGTGGGGTTTAATTTTATAAATCATGGGTTTAGGGGATGATTTTAATTTTGGGAATTAAATTCATCTTAGATTTTGAATATTACAACATTATAAATTAAAAATTGATTAGTTGAATGTTTTTGTGCATTTCTGGGATCAATTTTCTAAAAACATATATTCTTATCAATAGGAAAACATCATGAGCAATGTTTCACATTAGTTATATAGATAATTTGATGATAGAATTGGGCATGTTGTCTTCTAGAATATTCTTGGTATCTTATAAATTCTCTAACTATATAATAATTGTTTATATTAATTGGTCATTTTATTATTTAACACATCCATACATGGACACATATTGATTTCAACCATTATTCTTACCATATAATCCATGAATGAACTTATTAGTAATTGAACCAGGGTATATTTCTATTATATCAACTCCTACACTATTTATAATATGTTTCATGATATTTTCAAAAAGAAGGGGAGAGGTTTTCCATTTTTGATGAGGATATAATAAATTTAGGAGATTATTATAGTGGGTTTCCAAGAAATATTTGGAGATTAAATGTTATCACTTATTATATATTTCTCTTCACCTCTCTGGCTATATATAATTAATTTAAATAATATAGTTTTTCATTGGAGGATAAAAAATCACCATTAATATACTATTTATTTTATTCATATGTGGTTAGGTTATGGATTATATATTTTTCTCAAGAAGAACATTCTAAAATGAAAGAAGAACGAAATCATGAGTGGTTGATTAATTCACTAGGATATTTTTTATCATGTCCTAACGTTGATCTTTGGGGTTGGAAGATGAAAATTTAATCATTGCAAGAGTAATTTCATTGAGTTTATTTTTTGATATAAATCTATATACTTATGTTTGAATTTTTTTATCTTCATATTACTCATTACCCATGTATCATAATCCTTAATAAAATTTTATCCATAATGCAGATCCCATGTTAATAATTTTTATTTCCATTTTTATAAGGTACAAAAGTTAGATGCCTAACAATACTATGCTACGTCACATGTACATGGGTTATATGTATAACATTATTATAATTATTAATTTTATATATTAGTAAAACTAATTCAATGTGAGGTAAATTAAATATGGTTGTATAATTAATCATGAAATAAAAACCAAAACATAAATTTGGGAAATAATTTCTATTTCAAAGGAGGAAAAGAAATATGCTAGATTTACTATTTTCCCTGAAAAGTGAGATATTGGATAAATTAATTTTTGTGCAATTTTAATTATTATTTCCATTTAAAAAAAATTAGTATTGTTTTTATATTCCACTATTTTTTTTAATGAAATCCATTTTAAATTTTTTGATACAAGATGTTTGATGACATGAAAGTTCTGTTAAAGGGGGAATTAACATAACTAATTTATGATTTTTCTTTAAATAGTAATCCAAGAATTTATGAAATATATTTTATTATACATGTGGAATTAAATTTTTATTATTATTTAATGAAGGATACATTTTTTAGGAAATGAATAAAAATTTAATGGTTTTCTGATATATATGAATTCTATTGATGAGGAATGATTCAATTTCAATGGAAAGGGCATGTGTCATGAATTTCCTTTTAAAAAATTAGGGAAGGGAAAAATGATGTTGAGACCTTCCATCATTAAGATGAAGGATAGATAATGATCCTCTAGTCCTTCCTCAAATAGGCCCTAGTGGGGAGACCAACGCCAAGTGTAAACAATATCACAAAAATGGCTGGCATTACCATTTTTATTGGAATGAAGATATGGAGGTAAGTTGTACAACCTCAAAAAATACAAGACATAAATATATAAAATGAACCCAACATACACCCCACGTGAATTTTTAAAGTAAAAATTCTAGAAATATAATTAAAACTCCAAAGTACGTAGAAAAATAAAACAAAGCAATGACGCAATGACTATCCCCGTTGTCTGAGTGAGTAAGGTCCAGAATAGTTTTTGTAATATCTCTGAACACCTAAAACCGGTTGTATATACATAGGATGGGAATTCAAGTATACTAAGTAGAATAAAAAATTACACATGTGTACAAGTTGGAGAAGAATACTAATTACCCTATTAAAAAAGAGTAAAAAATAAAAAGAACATGATAAGGTATTGTATCCACCCCAAACTAACTGAGGCACTCTCACAAAAAATATATGTCATTTAATGTAAATTAGTAAGAACAATGATATAAGGGTACGCCAAACCAATTACCACAAGTTCACTGCCCATCCCTAATGGAAAACATACTGATCTAACAACACTCTTCCACAGGACACTCTATCACAACCTTCCTGCACACACCTGGGACACACACCAAATCAAATATTCCCATCAAAAACCTAGTCCACAAACTATAACCACGTCCTTAAGAAAACAGGTAATCACGACGTAACTCATCCAAAATATACATGGGAATCACAAAACAAATTATCCTTATAAAATAGAAGAATATCACTTTGCCTGAAGACACATGTCCCTCACAACCATACCAAAAAATGCTTAAAGATTCTAGGGATACCAATTACTAGAACAGGGATAAGAGAGGAGCCAATAACCATCCATCTATCCTACCAATGATATTTTGGGAAATGAAAACCTCAACTATAATAATGGGGGTGTTCAGTACATAGTGATGAACACATGTGGGGTGTGTAATGAAATCACAAAGAACTAAATGTATATATATTGGTACCATACACTCATCCTGACATATGGGTTTCAAAACAAAAACAATCTCACACCAAGAAATCCCTTGCATCCAACCCTAAATGCATGTACCGCCACAAAAGATGGTCCCTTTTGTAGTTTGATATATGAACCCTTTTTCATTACAAGACACAACTCGAAACATACCCCCAACCAATTCATTTATCTAATTTACATTTTTCATTATAAAATTATTCATTTATTTATTCCATCCCTACCAAACCAACTACTCAACACAACTAACGTAATAAGGTGAAGAAACCATACCAACAACTACAAAACACAAACAAGTAAATAAGGTCCAAGGTAACAGAATCCATTCTAAAACACAATTTTAATAATGAATAAAACACTACTATCTTGTAGGCCTACTGCACACTCCCCCTTCCTGGACACCTTTTCAACCACTGCCACCATAATTTTTCAATGTAATGTTTCGTTATCCATCCTTTCAATAAGAACACCCCTCATAAACACCTAATTAGAACCTGAAATGGTAACCCCACTACATAAAAACACCATCTATATGACACCTATAAACATGCACACAACACAAACCAGTCTTATTTCCCCATTACCCAACCATTGTCCAGATCAAATCCAACTATTCAACAAATTCATCCATTACACAATCAACCTATCCCTCAGCATTAAATACCATCAAAATGCTCATACAACCCCATACAAAAAACCACAATCCAAGCCAATGTACAACACTAACATCACTAATACAAGGCCAAATAGAACCAAACCCAACACACAACCAAAACAACAAGGAAAATATTATTCAGATTTAGAAAAAACTTGTGCATTAATTCCACTTGATAAAATAGGTGTTATCACATAAAAGTTTAGTTCCTCGAGAATCCATTTATTTTATCAAATTTACATGATTAACCAATTTCCAATTCTTTCTTCCATGATTTACAAATCTTACTGGTTCAAAAACAGTGAAAATAAATGGATATGATTTTTTAGCATATTATAACCCATACAATTCACAAGATATACCATTGATGACATATAAACAAGGTGACCCCCATTATAGTACTCTAACCCCTTGTTTAATACATCTTATTATATTTGTAAAATTTGGGTCCATCCGTAACGATACAAAATTATTAGAGAGATTATGGTATCCCAACTTGGAATAATAGAAGATTGCAAACTCATCCTTGTGGTAAAAAGGGGATCACACGAGTAGTAGGAAGGACTCCATGGGAAAACAGAAAAGACATATAATGAAAAAGCATAAAAATCCTTGGGAATATATGTTATTAGTGAATAATTTGAAAGTAGAACGGTTCAAAGGAATAGGGGATTTGGTATTTAGAAATACTAGACCCTAAATCTATGGGAAAAACTATTTTAAATGAATTAAATATGGATCATAATAAAGAGCATGATGATTTGGAGTCAAAGGGAGCCTCAGTTTTTTGGAAGATATATAACATCTGAAATGCACCAAAAATTAATTTAATATGGAATTTAAATCATTTATCATAAAATGAAACAACAAATTGGTGAAACTATACAAATTGGGAAAAACAAGAAATGCCTCATTGATGGGTGAGTCTTCTATGTGAGTCACCAATGACTGACTCACCAATGATGAGACACGATGTCACTCACTGATACTCAAGCTATTAATTCCTCAACTAACAAACCCCATGACCTATAGATCTTTTGAGTCATCAACCCCTCAACCTATGAACTCTCTCAGTCACAGACTCCTTGACCTACCGACACCATGAATCACTGAGGCCTCAACCAATCGATCCCCTGAGTCACCGATAGTTGAACCTACCAACGCCCTGAGTCATCGATGCCTCAACCCACCAACTCTTCATGTCACCAATGCTCTATGCTAGATATTATAATCTACTGATGTTGACTAACTGATGTTGATCTACTTAAATGACTAACCTCTATAGAAATTGGAAATTTAGAAAACAGATGAAATGAGCGACCATTGCCCCCCAGAACACCCCAAACAATGTATTTTGAAAATATAATGGACCATGATGCTCCAAGAAATTACATCATATACCTCTCATTATGTCATCTCCCTTGCTAATTCGAAATTAAACCAAGATGAAAGAGGGGTCCAAACAACCACCCTTTAAGATAACTATTATGAAAAAACAGCCTTGTGTTTTAAAAACCTGGAGTTAAACCTTAACATTAAAGAACACCTCCTCCCATATTTACTAAACCCAAACATTCTAATGATACCCCACACAAGAACCAACTGTCTATACATATGAATTCGGTAATTTCAACTTCTATGTTACGAAAATATATTCTTTGGGTGACACTTACTCTCCCACACTAGTTTAATCACATTTACATTAATTCATCATGATTAGGAGTTATGTCTCTGACCTTTTCAAATGTTAGGACTTCTTCACAAGATACAGAATGAGGAAACAACTCATCTCATAGAAAATATGGTCTAATAACTACATCAAAAATAATAAAACAAATGAAAAACTAAAAAAAAATTGGTTTATTGTCCACACATATGCATCTCTCGCTCCCATGTTCTATAATCCAGGTCACCTTGAATCCAAAAAACACAAAACAAGGGAATGGTTTGACCATGTAATGCATTATCCCGAGAATATTGGTTCACTACTTCCCACACAATGGATATTTCATCGTTATTGATATCCAATTCTACTGAATCAATGAAATGGGAGTCATCGTGAAGATACCAATGAAGATGGTGGACATGAAAGACATAATGGATCCTCATTAAATACAGTGGAAATGCTAACTGGAATGCCACCTCGCAAACTCATCCCAACACCTTTTAGGGTCTAATAATCTTGGGAAAATTATTAATCCATTATCTGAAACTCTACATTCCATGTTGTGGACAACAATAAATAACACATGTTCCCCATACTTGAACTCCAATTACCTCCACCTATCATCATCATATGACTTCCTCTTATCCTGCACTACCTTCAACCTTTCATAAATAAGATGCACCTTCTCTGTCGTACTCTGTACAACATTTGACTAAGAACAACTAGCTCCAAAACATATTTTTCTGAAAAATGATGGATGACACATTCATCCATATAAATCCTCAAATGGAACCATAATGATGGAATAGTTATGTATATTATTTTAAGAAAACTATACCAAGGGAAATTGTCAAAACCAAGACTGTCTAAAGACCAGAACACATGCCCGCAACATGTCCTCAATTGTTTGGATGATCCTCTATGTTTTCCAATCCTTCTGAGGTTGGAAAGCAGTGTTGTGACATAACTGAGTAGTAAAGGAATGTTGCAGTACCTCCAAATAGAAGACATAAAATGTGTATCCAGATTTGACATGATGGACCATGGATGTATATCTTGTCTCCCCACCTCATCCACAAACCTATTTTCTATGGCATCCACTATGCTTGACCTATTGATCACTTTTAAATGGGATGATTTTGTCACCTAATCCAATACTACTAATATTTCAAAACATACTCCCAAATCCATGGGTAATCATGTGAAAAAATAAATTATTATTTCATCCCACTTATACTTAGGGAAATATAGGGGCTGTAAAAAATCACCAAGAACATGGTTCTTGACCTTGATTTACAAGGACACCAATAATTATTTCACAAACCATTCCATTTTTTCTTCCTTCGGGGTTACCATAACTATTACCTTAAGCCAGGGTACCTCTTGAAAAATCCTTGTTTCACTACAATGGGTGAGCTGTGAAACTCACAGTGAATTCCTTTGCACATCCCTATGGGAACAATCGACTTCCCACCGAACATCATATTCTTCTAACAATCATCCAACCCTCCATCTCGAGCATCACTATGTTTAGTAAGATCAAAAAGAACCTCACCAGCCATTTCTACCCACTAAGACTCATCCACCTGCCACATTAGAGAAGATGAAACTATAATATGAAACTGAATGCCTCTGCCAATGTCCACTCCTGCTCCTAGGTGTAAGGAATCTGATTCATCTATTTCAATCCATGCATCTATAGATTATCAAACCACCTCCTTCCATGACATCCTACTCAAATAATCCGCCAAAAAGTTCCCCATCCCTTTTGGGTAAGAGATATTAAAATCATTATCCTTGAGAAACTCTATACTCTTCCACTTCCACATGCTCATTTCATGCTTGGAAAAGATATACCATAAGATCATGTGATCTGTGATGATTAAAAAGGACTCCCCAATGTGGTAATGTCACCACAAATTTAGTTCAAACTCAACTGATGCATGTTATAGATATTTAGTGGTATATTTATATCCATGGAGAAGTAATTTCATAGACCCATATGTTATCACTCCCCATTACTTCACTTGAACACTCCCCAAACCCAAACAAGAAACATCTCTAAAAACCTCAAACATCACCCAATCCTATGGAAACCTATGTACTGGTGCACTGACCAACTCCCCATTCTAATAGTCGAACGCTTCCTAGACCTACTCGATCTATACCAAATCTTGGACTTTTCATGTTAGAGCTGTCAACACAACAAGTACTTGATAGAAATCATTTATGAATCTCTAGTAATAGCCTATTATACAGAGAAAATTGTGTACCTAATCCGCATTCTTAGGTTCTTCCTAATAAATAACACCCTCTACCTTCAACGAGTCCACTGCTACACCTTGATGAGACACCCCATGATAGTGGATGTGGTCCCGATGTCCAAAACATGCACTTGGATAGCTTCTCGAAGAGTAGCACATGACGAAGGACTTCTAGGATAGTCTTGAGATTCTCAGTATGATCCTCCTATGAACTCTAGTTGATCAAGATTTCATCAATTAATATGATGATGAAATGGTCTAGGAACTCACAATATACATATTTGATAATACCCATAAACACAAATAGTGTGTTTGTAACACCGAATGACATAACCACGAACTCAAAGAACCCATACATGCTCTTGAAAGCATTCTTCAGGATGTCACCCTCATTTAACCTCATCTGGGGATTCCCAGACCACATTGGAACCTCATAAAGTCAACATTGTCCGATCATCTTGTCTAAAAGTTCATTTTTCCTCATGAGAGGGTAACATTTCTTGATCGTTACCAGATTCATCCTCCAATATTCTATGCACAGTCTCATAAAACCATTTGCAATCATCAAAAAACAATGCAACAGAACCCCACATCTACACACTAGGATAGATAAATCCCTTCTTCATCATATCATTAATCTGGATATATAACTACCACAACTCAGAAGGCACCATCCAATAAGGAGCCATCAAAAATGAACTAGCACCGGGTCTAAGCCTATCCCATACGCAATGTCACATTGACTGTGTAGAGTCCGAACCTCCTTTAGTAAAACATCCAGAAACTCTCCAAAATCTACCATAACCTCCACCATCTTAGCATCCATCGATCCCACTAATTTCTAGGCTAATAGGGAATGAAGAGGCTCCATACGTTAGCCGCCCACTTGACAGCTGCACTCACCAATGAACGATACACACGAGCCTCTCAAATATGAAAACTCGACTCTTATTTGATGTATTTAATAATATCATGATATGAAAGAAACCATCTGATTCCAAGGATGACAATGAATGGCTGCATTTGTAGTAGAATGAGATCCCTACAGGACCAATGCTTCCCCATAATCAGTCCACATTCCTTCCTAATGTAAAAAAATGATAATGACCTATAATAGGCATAATCAATACCAGGGGAAAGGAATAACTCTCTCTATAATGCCCTAAAAATGAGATAAACATGGTTCAATGATGTATTACATAGATCCTAAATCAAACAAAGAATATGAAAGAGCACTGCACAAAATGATCATATTTCGGATGATCATTGGCCCCGATGGAACTACTTCTTCTAAATTATGCTACTAAAAAATCCTAGATCCTATGCCCATTTACTATTGGTAGCCTCTCCAACTTACCTCAGGTCATGGTCCCTGTGTAATACCACTAGGTCAGCCTCTACCTGCTTCATATACCCTTAATGGAGTAGGAGACCGTTGTCTGTGCTAGAGAAATAGCCTGGTCAACAACAACAACTGAGGAGGGTGATGGACCTTACCATCTCCAATGTAATGAGATAAAATTGGTAACTGACTCTGATGATTTCCATGGTGTCCATCATAGAAACACCTTGGCCCAGATCCTATGGGAAAATGAAGAGGACATAAAGGCCAGAATTGAAACTGTTGGGGTCAACCCCCCATCGGCCAAAACCTGGATGGTCTTGATACCGAAGACATTCTACTAAAATCCTTCCCCTTTGATGTACTCTTCTAGATCCCCTCTTATGTTACACCTAATCATGAGTGCATCATTTCCACTATATCAACCCTCTTCTAAACCACTATGAATGTTGCAAGAGTGAACAGAATAACCACCTAATAGAGGGAAGGACAAAGTGCCTCCTCTAAGTTCCTTTCCCTAGACTCCTCATCTAGAATGAGATCTATAGAAAAACATTGGAGACCCATGAACATTCACTCTATTTCCTATAGAGACATATTTACCTGCTAGAGGGAGAGTATATATTGTTGCTTCTCAGCCTTCATCGTCAAAGAGAGGAATTAAGCCCGAAACACTTTCTATAGTCATCCCATAAAACGTCACTCTCCTTCCTCTCGATAAGGTAAAGTGCCACCCACTAATGCACTTCTCCCCTTATTTGTCTTACTTATAGGGGAAACCAGTACTATGTTGGAGCCTAGATCAAGTACAAGGTGATAACCAGCTCCCCAAACCAAATCTTTGTCTTTATGTCTATGAAAATGCTTTCGTACATTCATAGTATATATATCTTGAATTCATGATACATCTTATTCCTATTTTTATCCACTTCTTATATGTCAACCCACCACCGATCTGTCATATTATCCTACTGATCCCCCATTACATAAGCCACTCATGGAAGAAAATTAGGTTCCAATGATGAAAGGAAAAAAAGGAATTCTTAAGCCCGAGTATTATTAATTTTATTCGGGATTTATTTAAAATCGTTGTTTATTTTAATTTCCCGAAACCACATAAAAACAAACAAGAAAACATGTAATAATGATCCATGTAACTTCCCTAGGGTATGTACCCTGAAATTTGTGAAGCCTCACTTGGTCGTTTGGTAAGATTATAGTATTTGAATCAGATCACGGGGGGCTCAAAAATATCATGTCTTAATAGGTACTCCCTGAACTATGTCATGCGCCATGATCACCTAACATTGTTTCCATACCATCCCATACAATAATCAATATGACTAACTCCAAACTCTATCCAATCTGTCAACCAACTCTTTTGATACCAATCTATCATGTCCAACCTTCTTCATGATGGGGGGAGGGATAAAAAGATTCTGAGACATTACTTGTTCAAGATTATGGATAGATAATGACCCCTCAAGTCCCACCTCAAATTAGCCCCGGGGTGGTGAAAAATAACAAGGGTATAAAAATATCAAAAAAATGGGAGTGCATATCCTTTTTATACTAACAAATATTGGCAGATAAGATGTATCAACCTCTAAAAACTCCACGAAACATATATATATATATATATATATATATATATATAATGAAACCAAAAACCACCAACATTTATTTTTAAAGTATAATTTCTAGAAAAAAATGAAAATTCTAATGTAATAACCAAAATAAAGAAAGGAAGAAACACAACAACCATCCTGAATGTCTAAACTAGTATGTTCTAGCATAGTCTAGTTAATTTCCCTTGAATCCAAAAAATAGTTTTATATACGCAGGGTGAGCATACAGGTATACTTAGTAGGAAAAAACCAATGTCACCCATGAACAAGTCGGGGAAGCATAATAATTCCCCATTAAGAAAAACATATAAAATCAAATGCACCTAAAAAGGTATACTATCAAACCCAAACCTCAACAAGGAAAACTGACCAAATAATGCATGAAGAGTAATGTAAAGTTGTATGCACATCGATATTTTTGTACCCACACCACTTTACACTAGTTAACTCCTTATATCTAATGGTTAACATACTGATGCTACCATACTCTTCCAAAATCCCCATTGTTACAACATCCCCGCACACACCTAGGCCACACACCACATCACATCTCACCCGCAAACACCAGGGCCAAAAACCACAACCCAACCCAAACAGACATAGTTATCACTAAAAAAATAATCTTGAAGACACATGGGAATCAACACCCAAATATTCCCAAGGAAACATGGGAATCAAGATTTTCTCATAGAAAAATGGGCCACCCAACAACACCCCAACCTACCCGAAGAATCTAGTGCTACCAATGCCTAGGAGAGGGAGAAGAGAAGTTCTAATAACCAACCATCCATCATCCTACTCAGACGTAGGTAATGGACAACATCCCCAATAAAAATGGGGGTGTTCGTCACATTATTCACAACACAGGTGGGGTGCGTATAGAATTCACAATAAATTACATGTATATATATATATATTCAAAAATGTCAATCCATCCAATGGGATTCAAAACAAAACCACACAAAAAATACCTTTCTACCAACCCTTATTGATTATACCACCACAAACAATGGTCACTTTTAAAAGTCACTAAATGAAATACACTTTACTATATGCCACAACTCGAATCATACTTCCAGCCAATTAATTTAATCAATTTTCGTTTTTCATTATCAGTTTATTCATCTATTTATTCAATCACTAATTGGGAAACTACGAAACAGTGAAAACGTTATAAGGTGAAGCAACTATTCCAAACACTTCCAAAGAGAAACAAGGAATGAAGGGAGAAGGTGAATGAATCCATTCTATGACCCATTTATAAAGGTGAAAAAAACTCAACATCTTGCAGTCCCACTTGAAAATCCCCTTACAAGATACTCATTCAACCAATTCCACCATCATTCATCATCATAATGTTGAATTGTACGTCCTCTCAACATGTAATCCACCCAATACACCTCATCACAAACCCCCATGGTATTCCTGCTACATAAAAACACCATAACCAGCAAAAAAATAAACAATAACCTCACACAATATTGTCCTGCATCCCTGTTAGCATAACACTACATAGATGCAGTCCCACAAAATAAAAAGTTCATCCATTCTACAATAAAAAAATCACACAGACTTAAATTCCATCACACCAACAGAACCACCCCATACACTCAAGAAAAATCCAAAACACAACATGAATCTACCAGCACAAACACATGGTAGAATAAAACCACACACAACAAACAACCACACAAACAAGGCAAGGTTTGTTAACATTTAGCGAAGACTCGTGATTTAATTCCACATGATAAAATAGGGGTTAATATTGAATAGGTTTGAAGCTTGGAAATCCATTTATTTAACTAAATATACATGATTATCGAAATTTAAATTCTTACAGCAATGACTCTCAATTCATATAGGTACAAAAACTAAGACCAGAAATGACCATGATTTTCATAACAATACAACTGATACAATTGACAAGATAGATTAGGGAAAACATGTATACAATGTGATCACCATCATCATATTCCCAACCCCTTATTTATTACTTCTTATTATTTTCATTAAATATAGTTCCAAATATATTCACAAGGGTACTTGATCCCAACCCCTTGTTTATTAATTATTATTTTCCTTAAATCTAGTTCCATGTCTATTCACAAGGGTACTTGAGTGAACCCACCCTTCATGATACACAAATAGTAAAGTGACTAAGGGATCCCTACATTGAAAAATAGACAATCAATAGTTATTCCTTGCATAAAAAAGGGGTCATGTGATAAGATTGATATACTCTAGGGGAAACCCGAATAGACTTTGACATCAGAACTACGTGTCTCCTCGGGGAATAATGGGTCTTGGAAAATGAAGAGATAGTGGAAGGGTTCAAATGAATATATAATTTCAGCATTATAATGGCTTGATCATAAATCAAATTAAATATATTTTAATGTTTGTTAAAGATGTATCGTGATCCATACCATAGAGATTGGAAGTCCACGGAAGCTTCATGTTTTTAGATGATAAATAAAATATTAAGTAGCCCAAAAACTTCTTAAAGATGGAATATAACTCATTTATAGTTAATGGAAAAATAGAAGGGGAGAATATTGAAAAACTATAAATGACTCACTAATGGGTTAGTCACTAACGTGAGTCAATGATTCCTAACTCAATAAAAAATGAGCCACTACTGCTGATCTATTGATGCGAATCAGTAATGCATGACCTACTAACACCTCGAACTTCTGATTCACTGGACTATTGATGCCCTGAGTCACTGAAACCACAAACTAAGGATGCCTTGCATTACCTAAACCCTAAGTCACCAACTCCATGAAAATCCAATGCCTAGTGTCACTTGCACCTCAACCTATCGATGTACTAATTCACTAATGCCTCGACCTACCGGTATCCCGAGTCATCGATTCCTTGACTCACTGACACTGAGATACCAATTCCAACCAAATGATGCGACTCATCGATTCCTGGAACACTAATGGAAAGCTAGAAATTTTGAAAACACTTAAAATGAGCCACTGTTGACTCCCAGAACCCAGGAAACAATGCATTTTCACAATGTAATGGGCCACGGTGGTCGTGCCCATTACATCTTGAAACTGAATAATCCATTGAATGTGGAGAAAACAATAAAGGGTTACAAAAATTTATGTTGTAAATATTGAATTTTAAATGTAGTATTTGAATATTTCAATCTTCAGAACTAATCTTAAAAGGAAAATGGATGTATAAGATGAATAGTATGTGTCACTGCTTGAGAGTCACATGTCAAACTACAACATAGATTCATTTTTTATTGGCTATAGAAAAATAAAATGATTTTTTAAGTTCTCCGATGAAGATTTTATAACATAAAAATAGTAAATAAACAATAAAAATGATGAAAAAGTGATTCTGATGTAAATTGAATTCAATATCACACATGAAAACCTCCGTACAACCTAGTATCACTTTATCTTTTTATTAGTACATTTCTGATAGCATGATCACTTTTTTTTGGATTTCAATCTGATATCATGTGCTGGACTAAAAGGAAATCCTAAATTTAAGTTATTTGGAATCTTCTTTGAAGAAGTGAGATGTTGATGTGTTTTTAGGTTTTCTATTTTTTTAAAATTATTTTTCTATGCAAACCCAATTCATTTGATAGTTAAACTATTTCTTTTTTCATTCCAATATATTCCATTGAATATTTTTATCACTTCTATCTTTCCTCCATGATCTCTTATGATCATGAAGGAATGATAATGACATAATTCTTGGGCTTATGGTAGGTTTCATGAAATTTAAAATATTTCTAATGAATTATTTAATTGTTTATTCTATTTTTATAGAACATGGTTAATGTTCCTATGCGAAATGATCATACACCATGAAACAGATTTCGAAATCATACCTATTCATTATTTTAACTATTTTCCAACATTTGTTTCTTTAAAATATTCATATGATGGAGTTGGGTTTTTCCAAAGGGATGAAAAACTATACAATAGATTCAGGTATTTTAGGAATTTCATGCTCGATCGTGGTGTTTATCCTATATTAATATTAGATGAGGTGGGATTTTGTGTTGAAAAATGATTGACTAGGAATGAAAACATACCACACACAATTAATTAAATAATTTTAATTCATTGATTATATTTAAAAAATGAATTATCAAATTGGGTATAATAATCAATTAATAACAATAAAACTCGTGTACAAAAAACCAATTTACTAAGAATGTTATTTTATGAAATCATTTTGTTTCATATTCTCATTAAGAAGGTTTTCATTTTCATTTAATATTTTTAAAAACTATGTTTTTGCATAAATAAAATTAATAAATATATTATGTGGAATAATAGTAGTAATTTTTATATTACAAAGCTCTTCTTATGAGATGATCCTGTTCAACCAAAGTGATATACTAGAAAAATAAATTTACATTTGAACATCCTAATGATAGTCATATCAGAAAAATAATTTCTAGAATATTAATCATCATAAATATTCATTATATATATTTTTAAAAGAATCCCTAAAAAATAGAGAGGAAAAATTCATCACGTCACTTTATAGAGGGGGTAGGTTGTATGAGCTCATAAGAGACGTTATTGTTTTTTAACAGGAGTAAGGGAATGGAATTTTATGATATATTATACATCATGAATCATATTCCTGTCATAATTATCATATATATTAAATATTTTTATCCTTATTACAAGCTATGTGAGGCACTAATTGAATCCAAACTATATTAGTTAGTGATATGGTAGTTATGTATATAACTAAGTGATGGATTTATTTCACATAAAATTAATAATTAAATGGATAAATATTATGAAATAAATATAATAAGTTATCAATTTAATGGAGATACTAGTGTTTTTGTTGTGTAATTGTTTGGATAATATCGAATGTGTTGGATGAGGATGAAAAATAAACATTCTTCATGTACAGGATAACCCCTTTTTGAAATAAATAATTTATATTTTATTTTATGGGATCCACGGATGGTATTTTAGGTACATAAGAAATTATATTACATGTCTGGGGATCTTGAAATACTTTTTTGTAGTTTTGGTCCATCTATGTGGCTCTATGTGGTCTATAAAGGGGAAGAGAGGTGGTGCATTTTTATAATGAATGAAAGGAGAAACATGGAATTTAAA
Organism: Viscum album; assembly: GCA_963277665.1. Lineage (NCBI taxonomy): Eukaryota > Viridiplantae > Streptophyta > Magnoliopsida > Santalales > Viscaceae > Viscum > Viscum album. The sequence goes on along the minus strand of OY728125.1, from coordinate 641,588,462 downwards.
AACACACACACACATATATAAATATATAAATAAATTAATTTTAATGATAAAGTTCATAAACATATCAATTTTAAGATAATATATTTTTGAAATACCTACAACCAGTAAAATATGGATTGGTTTATTAGAGTATTTCAAAATTTATATTTTTTAACCCCTTTATTAATGAATTTTAACCTTGACTGTGGTAATGAATTTTTAAATAACTAATGATTACAATGTTACTTATAATTGTAAAAAAATTATCATCAATGGCCATGCGATGAAATTGTATACCAATTCCAATACTAATTTTTCCCTTTATTTTTTTTATTATCTTAACAAATAAAATTATTAATATAATATTAAACAAAATATTACATTAATTCCAATTTATAATATTTATTTAGTTTGAATTTAAATATATCAAGAAAATGATATGATTTGAATATAAATATTTTAAATAAAGCCAATAAATCATTAGTAAATATGTTTAAGTCATATTTCATCAAAAAAACATTATATTAAATATTTTTTAATTTATTTAATATGAATTTTCAACTACTTTCACAATAACTGTGTTGGTGGTCCCTATACATTTAAATTAATTATTCCACCCCAAAATATTTTTAGATGAATAATAATTATAAAAATAAATTTATTAGGTTTAAGATAAAATTAATTTTTCATAAATATGTATGTTAACACCAATCATTGTTATGAGAAATTATTTATTATGTTATTTAATGATTTCAATCCTTAAGTAAACATTGAAAAAACAATTAGATAAGTCACTTATCATATAACTCCAAATTTTATAAATTGATGAATCCAAAATTAAATATATTTAATAAAATTAAATTTATTTAAATTGTATGCATTATATTTAATAGAAATCCATAAACACAATGGAATACTTTTATTGTAAATTTTTTCTTAAGATAAAAAAAGGATCTTATACCAATGTCAATTATTTTTTTCATTAAAGCACCTCAACAACCATGTCTACCCACTAAGACTCATCCACCTGTCACATTAGAGAAGAGGAAACTATAATATGAAACTAAATGCCTCTGCCAATGTCCACTCCTGCTCCTAGGTGTAAGGAATCTGATTCGTCTATTTCAATCTGCATCTATAGATTATCAAACCACCTCCTTCCGTGACATCCTTCTCAAATCATCCACCAAAAATTTCCCCATCCAATTTGGGTAAGAGATATTAAAATCATTATCCTTGAGAAACTCTATCCTCCTCCACTTCAACATGCTCATTTCATGCTTGGAAATGATATACCATAAGATCATGTGATCTGTGAAGATTAAAAAGGACTCCCCAATGTGGTAATGTCACCAAAAAATTTGTTCAAACTCAACTGATGCATGTTATAGATATTTAGTGGTATATTTATATCCATGGACAAGTAATTTCATAGACCCATATGTTATCACTCCCCATTACTTCACCAGTACACTCCCCAAACCCATACAAAAAACATCTCTAAAAACCTCAAACATCACCCAATCCTATAGAAACCTATGTACTGGTGCCCTGACCAACTCCCCCTTCTAATAGTCGAATGCTTCCTAGAACTACTCGATCTATACCAAATCTTGGACTTTTCATGTCAGAGCTATCAACAAAACAACTACTTGACATAAATCATTTATGAATCTCCAGTAATAGCCTATTATACAGAGAAAACTGTGCACCTCATCTGCATTCTCAGGTGCTTCCCAAGAAATAACTCCCTCTACCTTGAATGAGTCCACTTCTACACCTTGATGATACACCCCATGATAGTGGATGTGGCCCCCATGTCCAAAACATGCACTTGGATATCTTCTCGAAGAACAGCACATGACGAAGGACTTCTATGACAGTCTTGAGATTCTCAGTATGATCCTCCTATGAACTCTAGTTGATAAAGATTTCATCAATTAATATGATGAAGAACTGGTCTAGGAACTCACAATATACATATTTCATAATACCCAGAAACAAAGATAGTGTGTTTGTAACACCGAATGACATAACCACGAACTCAAAGAACCCATACATGCTCTTGAAACCATTCTTCTAGATGTCACCCTCATTCAACCTCATCTGGGGATTCCCAGACCACATTTCAACCTTATAAAGTCAACATTGTCTGATCATCTGGTCTAAAAGTTCAATTTTTCATCATGAGAGGGTAACATTTCTTGATCGTTACCTGATTCATCCTCCAATATTCTATGCACAGTGTCCTAAAACCATTTGAAATATTCAAAAAACAAGGCAACAGAACCCCACATTTACACACTGGGATAGATAAGTCCCTTCTTCATCATATCATTAATCTGGATATATAACTACCACAACTCAGAAGGCACCATCCAATAAGGATCCATCAAAAATGGACTAGCACCGGGTCTAAGCCTATCCCATACACAATGTCACGTTGACTGTGTAGAGTCTGAACCACCTTGAGTAAAACATCCAGAAACTCTCCAAAATCTCCCATAACCTCCACCATCTTAGCATCCATCGATCCCACTAATTTCTATGCTAATAAGGAATGAAGAGGCTCCATATGTTAGCTGCCCACTTGATAGCTGCACTCACCAATGAAAGATACACACAAGCCTCTCAAATATGAAAAATTGACTCTTATTTAATACAGTCAATAATATCATGATATGAAAAAACCCATTTGATTCCAAGGACGACAGTGTATGGCTGCATTTGTAGTAGAATGAGATCCCTACAAGACCAATGCAGCCCCAAAATCAGTCCACATTCCTTCCTAAAATAAAAAAATGATAATGACCACTAATAGGCATAATCAATACCAGGGGAAAGGAATTACTCTCTCTATAATAACCCAAAAATGAGATATACGTGGTTCAATGATGTATTACGTAGATCCTAAATCAAACAAAGGATATGCAAGAGCACTTCACAAAATGATCGTATTTAGGACGATCATTGGCCCTAATGGAACTACTTTTTCTAAATTATGCTACTGAAAATTCCTAGATCCTATGCCCATTTACTGTTGGTAGCCTCTCCAACGTACCTCAGGTCATGGTCCCTGTGTAATACCACTAGGTCGGCCTCTACCTGCTTCATATACCCTTAATACAGTAGGAGACTATTTTCTATGCTAGTGAAATAGCCTGGTCGACAACAACAACTGAGGAGGGTGATGGACCTTCACATTTCCAATGTAATGAGATAAAGTTGGTAACTGACTTTGATGATTCCCATGGTGTCCACCATAGAAACACCTTGGCCTAGACCCTATGGGAAAATGAAAAGGACATTAAGGCCAGAACTAAACTGTTGGGGTCAGCTCCCCATCGGCCAAAACCTAGATGGTCTTGATACAGAAGACATTCTACTAAAATCATTCCCCTTTGATGTACTCTTCTATCTCCCCTCTTATGTTACTCCTACTCATGAGTGCATCATTTCCACTATATCAAACCTCTTCTAAACCACTAAGAATGTTTCAAGGGTGAACAGAATAACCACCTAATAGAGGGAAGGACAAAGTGCCTCCTCTAAGTGCCTTTCCCTAGACTCTTTATCTATAATGAGATCTGTAGAAAAACATTGGAGACCCTTGAACATTCACTCTATTTCCTATAGAGACATATATCCCTGCTAGAGGGAGAGTATATCTTGTTGGTTCTCATCCTTCATCGTCAAAGAGAGGAATTAAGCCAGAAACACTTTCTTATAGTCATCCCATCAAACGTCACAGTCCTTCCTCTCCATAAGGTAAAGTGCCCACCACTAATGCAATTATCCCCTTATATGTCTTACTTATAGGGGAACCCAGTACTCTGTTGGATCCTAGATCATGTTGAAGGTGATCACCAGCTCCCCAAGAAAAATATTTGTCTTTGTGTCTATGAAAATGACCTTGTACTTTCATTGTATATATATCTTTAATTCATGATGCATCTTATTCCTATTTTTATCCTCCTCTTATATGTCAACCCCCTGCCGATCAGTCATATTATCCTACTGATCCCCCATTACCTAAGCCACTCATGGAAGAAAATCAGGTTCCAATGATGAAAGGAAAAAAAGGAATTCTTAAGCCCGAGTATTATTAATTTTATTTGGGATTTATTTAAACTCGTTGTTTATTTTAATTTCCTGATAACACACAAAAACAAACAAGAAAACATGTAATAATGATCCATGTAACTTCCCCAGGGTATGTAACCTGCAATTTTTGAAGCATCACTTAGTCATTCGGTAAGATTATAGTACTTGAATCAGATCATGGGGGGCTAAAAAATATCTTGTCTTAATAGGTACTCCCTAAACTATGTCATGCACCATGATCACCTAACATTTTTTCCATACCATCCCATACAATCATCAATGTGACTAACTCCAAACTCTATCCAATCTGTCAACCAACTCTTTTGATTCCAATCTATCATGTCCAACCTTCTTCAAGATGGGGAAGGGACAACAAGATGCCAAGACATTACTTATTCAAGATGATGGATAGATAATGAACCCTTCAGTCCCACCTCAAATTGGCCCCGGGGTGGTGAAAAACAACAAGGGTATAAAAATATCACAAAAATGGGAGTGCATATCCTTTTTATACTAACAAATATTGGGAGATAAGATGTATCAACCTCTTAGAACTCCACGAAACATATATATATATATATATAATGAAACAGAAAACCACAAACATTTACTTTTAAAGTAGAATTTCTAGAAAAACAATGAAAATTATAATGTAATAACAAAAATAAATAAAGGAAGAAACACAACAACCATCCTGAATGTCTGATCTAGTATGTTCTAGCACAGTCTAGTTAATCTCCCCCGAAACCAAAAAATAGTTTTATATATGCAGGGTGAGCGTACAGGTATACTTAGTAGGAAAAAACCTATGTCACCCATGAACAAGTCGGGGAAGCATACTAATTCCCCATTAAGAAAAACATAGAAAATCAAATGCACTAAAAAATGTATACTATCAAACCCAAACCTCAACAAGGAAAACTGACCAAATAATGCATGACGAGTAATGTAAAGTTGTAGGCACATCGATATTTGTGTACCCACACCACTTTACACTAGTTAACTCCTTATATCTAATGGTTAACATCCTGATGATTCCACACTCTTCCAAAATCCTCATTGTTACAACATCCCCACAAACACCTAGGCCACACACAACATCACATCTCACCCGCAAACAGCAGGGCCAAAAACCACAACAACACCGAAAAAGACATAGTTAACACTACAAAAATCATCTTAAAGGCACATGGGAATCAACACCTAAATCTTCCCAAGGAAACATGGGAATCAAGACTTTCTCATAGAAAAATGGGCCACCCAACAACACCCCAACCTGCCCGAAGAATCTAGTGCTACCAATGCCAAAGAGAGGGAGAAGAGACTTTCTAATTACCAACCATCCATCATCCTTCTCGGACGTAGGTAATGGAAACCATCACCAATAACAATGGGGGTGTTCGTCACATTGTTCACAACATAGGTGGGGTGCGTATATAATTCACAATGAATTACATGTATATATATATGATCAAAATTCTCAGCCCATCCAATGGGATTAAAAAAACCACACAAAAAAATCCATTTCTACCAACCCTTCTTGCATATACCACCAAAAACAATGGTCACTTCTAAAAGTCACTAAATGAAATCCACTTTACTATATTCCACAACTCGAATCATACTTCCATCCAATTCATTTAATCAATTTTCATTCTTCATTATCAGTTTATTCATCTATTTATTCCATCACTACTTGGGAAACTACCAAACAGTGCAAACATTATAAGGTGAAGCAATTATTCCAACCACTGCCAAAGAGAAACATGGAACGGAGGGATAAGGTGAATGAATCCATTCTATGACCCATTTATAAAGGTGAAAAAACTCAACCATCTTGAAGTACCACTTGAAAATCTCTTTATAGGATACCCATTCAACCACTTCCACCATCATTCATCAAGATAATGTTTCCTTGTACGTCCTCTCAACATGTAAGCCACCCAACACACCTCATCACAAACCCACATGGTATTCCCACTACATAAAAACACCATAACCAGCAAAAAAATAAACAATAACCTGACACAATCTTGTCCTGCAGCCCTATTAGCAAAACACTACATAGATGCAGTCCCACAACATAAAAAGATCATACATTCTACAATAAACAAATCACATTGACTTAAAATCCATCACACCACCTCACTACCACATACACACAAGAAAACTCCGAAACACATCATGAATCTACTAGCATAAACACATGGTAGAATAAAACCACACACAACAAACAACCACACAAACAAGGCAAGGTTTGTTAATATTTAGCGAAGAATCGTGATTTAATTCCAATTGATAAAATAGTGGTTAAAATTTAATAGGTTTGTTGCTTGGAAATCCATTTATTTAACTAAATATACATGATTATCGAAATTTAAATTCTTACAGCAATGACTCTGAATTCATATAGGTACACAAACTGAGACCACAAATGACCATGATTTTCATAACAATACAATTGATACAATTGACAAGATAGATTAGGGACAACATGTATACAATGTTATCACCATCATCATATTCCCAACCCCTTATTTTTTACTTCTTATTATTTTCATTAAATACAGATCTAAATCTATTCACAAGGGTACTTGATCCCAACCCCTTGTTTATTAATTATTATATTCCTTAAATCTAGTTCCATGTATATTCATAAGGGTACTTGAGTGAACCCACCCTTCATGATACACAAATAGTAAAGTGACTAAGGGTTCCCTAAATTGAAGGAAAAAAAATCAATAGTTATTCCTTACATAAAAAAGGGGTCATGTGATAATATTGACGGACTCTAGGGGAAAACCGAATAGACTTTGACATCAGAACTACATGTCTCCTCGGGGAATAATGGTTCTTGGAAAACAAAGAGATAGTGGTAGGGTTCAAATGAATATATAATTTGAGCTTTAGAATGGATGGATCATAAATCAAATTAAATATATTTTAATGTTCATTAAAGATGTATCATGATCCATACCATAGTGATTGGAAGTCCAAGGAAGCTTCATGTTTTTAAAAGATAAATAAAATATAAAGCAGCCCAAAAACTAAATAAATATGGAATATAACTCATGTATAGGTAATGGAAAAATCGAAGGTGAGAATATTGAAAAACTAGAAATGACTCACTAATGGGTGAGTCACTAACGTGAGTCAATGATGCCTATCTCAATAACAAATGAGCCACTGATGCTGATCTATTGATGCGAATCAGTAATGCATGACCTACTGACACCTCGACCTTCCTATTCACTGAACTACTGATGCCCTGAGTCAATGAAACCAAAAACTAAGGATGCCTTGAATTACCAAAACCCTAAGTCACCAACACCATGACAATCCAATGCCTAGTTTTACCTGCGCCTCAACCTATCGATGCACTGATTCACTAATGCCTCGACCTACCGGTATCCCGAGTCACAGATTCCCTGAGTCACTGACACTGAGCTACAAATTCTAACCAAATGTTGCAACTCATCGATGCCTGGCACACTGATGGAAAGCTAGAAATTTTGAAAGAACATAAAATGAGCGATTGTTGACTCCTAGAACCCAGGAAACAAAGCATTTTGACAATGTAATGGACCATAGTGGTCCAGCCTATTATATCTTGAAACTGAATAATCCATTGAATGTGGACAAAAAATAAAGGGTATCACAAATTTATGTTGTAAATATTGAATTTTTAATGTACTATTTGAATATTTCAATCTTCAAAACTCTGCATAAAAGGAAAATGGAAGTATAGGAATGAATAGTATGTGTCACTGCTTAAGAGTCACATGTCACACTACAGCATAGCTTGATGTTTTATAGGCTATAGAAATATAAAATGATTTTTTTAAGTTCTCCAATGAAGATTTTATAACATAAAAACAGTAAATAAACAATAAAAATTATGAAAAAGTGATTCTGATGTAAATTGAATTCAATATCACACATGAAAACCTCCGTACGACCTAGTATCACTTTATCTTTTTATTAGGCAATTTCTGAAAGCATGATCAACTTTTATTGGATTTCAAACTGATATCATGTGCTGAACTGAAAGGAAATCCTAAATTTAAGTTATTTGGCATCTGCTTTGAAGAAGTGATATGTTGATGTGTTTTTAGGTTTTCTATTTTTTAAAATTATTTTTCTATGTAAACCCAATTCATTTGATAGTTAAACTATTTCATTTTTCATTCCAATATATTCCATTAAATATTTTTATCACTTTTATCTTTCCTCCATGATATCTTATGATCATGAAGGAATGATAATGACATAATTCATGGACTTATGGTAGGTTTCATTAAATTTAAAATATTTCTAACGAATTATTTAACGGTTTATTCTATTTTTATAGAACATGGTTGATGTTCCTATGCGAAATGATAGTACACCATGAAACAGATTTCAAAATCATACCTATTCATTATTTTAACTATTTTCCTACATTTATTTCATTAAAATCTTTATATGATGGAGTTGGGGTTTCCCAAAGGGATGAAAAACTATACAATAGATTCGGGTAATTTAGGAATATCATGCTCGATCGTGGTATTTTTCCTATATGAATATTAGATGAGGTGGGATTCTGTGTTGAAAAACGATTGACTAGGAATGAAAACATACCACACACAATTAATTAAATAATTTTAATTAATTGATTATATTTAAAAAATTAATTATCAAATTGGGTATAATAATCAATTAATAATAATAAAACCCGTGTACAAAAAACCAATTTACTTAGAATGTTATTTTATGAATTCATTTTGTTTCATATTCTCATTAGGTAGGTTTTCTTTTTAATTTTTTATTTTTAAAAACTATGTTTTTTCGTAAATAATATTAATAAATATATTATGTGGAATAAAAGTAGTATTTTTTATATTACAAAGCTCTTCTTATGAGATGATCCTGGTCAACCAAAGTGATATACTAGAAAAATAAATTTACATTTGAACATCCTAATGATAGTCATATCAGAAAAATAATTTCTAGAAGGTTAATCATCATAAATAATCATTATATAAATTTATAAAAGACTCCCAAAAAAATAGAGAGGAAAAATTCATCACGTCACTTTGTAGAGGGGGTAGGTTGTATGAGCTCATAAGAGACGTTACTGTTTTTTAACAGGAGGAAGGGAATGGAAGTTTATGATATATTATACATCATGAATCATATTTATGTCATAATTATCATATATATTTATTATTTTTATCCTTATTACAAGCTATTTTAGGCATTAATTGAATCAAAACTATATCAGTTACTGATATGGTAGTTATCTGTATAACTAAGTGATGGATTTATTTGACATATAATTAAGAATTAAATGGATAAATATTATGAAATCAATATAATAAGTTATCAATTTAATGGAAATACTAGTATTGTTGTTGTGTAATTGTTCGGATATTACCGAATGTGTTGGATGAGGATGAAAAATAAACATTCTTCATGGACAGGATACCCCATTTTTGAAATAAATAATTTATATGTCATTTTATGGGATCCAAGGATGGTATTTTAGGTACATAAGAAATTATAATACTTGTCTTGGGATCTTAAAATTTTTTTTTGTAGTTTTGGTCCATCTATGGGGCTCTATGTGGTGTATAAAGGGGAAGAGAGGTGGTGAATTTTTATAATGAATGAAAGGAGAAATATGGAATGTAAAAACACACACACACATATATAAATATATAATAAATTAAATTTAATGATAAAGTTCATAAACATATCAATTGTAAGATAATATATTATTGAAATACATATAACCAATAAAATATGGATTGGTTTATTACAGTATTTCAAAATTTATATTTTTAACCCCTTTATTAATGAATTTTAACCTTGACCGTGGTAATGAAATTTTCAATAATAAATGATTATAATGTTACTTAAAATTTTTAGAAAAATTATCATCAATGGCCATGCGATGAAATTGTATACCAATTCCAATACTAATTTTTCTCATTAATATTTTTTATTAATTTAACAAATAAAATTATTAATATAATATTAAACAAAATATTACATTAATTACAATTAATAATATTTATTTTTTTTTGAATTTAAATTTATCAAGATAATGATATGATTTGAATCTAACTTTTTTAAATAAAGCCAATAAATCATTTTTAAATATGTTTAAGTCATAATTCATCAAAAAAACATTATATTAAATATTTTTTAATTTATTTAATATGAATTTTCATCTACTTTCACAATAACTATGTTGGTCGTCCCTATGCATTTAAATTAATTATTCCACCCCAACATATTTTTAGATGAATAATAATTATAAAAATAAATTTATTAGGTTCAAGATAAAATTAATTTTTCTTAAATATTATTGTTAACACCAATCATTGTTATGAGAAATTATTTATTATGTTATTTAATGATTTCTATCCTTAAGTAAACATTGAAAAAACAATTAGATAAGTCACTTTTCATATAACGTCAAATTTTATGAATTGATGAATCCAAAATTAAATATATTTAAAAAAATTAAATTTATATAAATTGTATGCATTATATTTAATAGAAATCCATAAACACCATGGAATACTTTTATTATAAATTTTTTCTTATTATAAAAAAGGATCTTATACCAATGTCAATTTTGTTTTCATTAAATATAATAAATTATATTAATTTTATGTAAATTAGACTTATATTATTTTAAAATAAAATTCATATTGTAATAGAAATTTTCAATGAAATTAAATGATAGAGTGTAGAAATTCTTTTCATTGAAGAATCATTCTGTTAAAAAAATGAAAAATATCACCCTAAGGTAATTTTGATATGAAAATTTGAAATAAAATGAGTTTTTTAAAATACATTTTATAAATGTTGTAGAAATTGAATGTATTATTTAATAAAAAATTGTAATTAAACCCATATTCAAGGATAAATGTATTTTAATAGTGTGTAACCACTTTAATAAAAATTGAGTAATTATTTAAAAATATATTTTAATCATATAAAACATTTATAAATATTTTTTAATATTTTTTTCCTGTATTAACTCGACTAATTTAATTTTTTGGTTATAATGGTATACTATATTATTGTTTATTTGGAATTTAGGTTGTGTGTATCAAAAAATAAGAAATAAATTAAATTTATTTGATGAGCAATATAATAAAATATCAAGGTGTTACATTATACACACCCTATAATATTTTTTCCATATAAATTCTATCACTCAAACACACATTATTGAGGATACCTATTCCTCATCACATTCTGTAGGTCCTTCATAGGTTTTCAAATTTATGGTTTTTACATAAATCATTCCCAAGAGGAGTAGTTCTATTTTTTATCACATTATGTCAATAATAAAGAATATCCATAGGTTTTTTCATAATAATAAATATATTTACTCATAAGTGTGTCCTATGAGTTCATTACATGTGAAATATCTTGTATTTACTTCTTCTATATATAGTCATGGAACCCATATTGAAATTGAGATAGGTTATATGGATGGTCCAAAAAAAAGTTACACAACCAATTCAATTATGAATTTCTAAAGGACTGATTTCTCTCTAGATCATATTTCCCTTCCAAATCCCTCAACCTTCATCGAAAAAGTTATTTGTTGAAATACTATATCATTAACTTTTATATCTAAATATCATTGATCATTGTTAACATAAATATTATCCTTATCTATGTGATCCACATTTATGTTGTTGAATGGATCTAAGCTTCCCAACCATATCCTTAGCAAGACAATTACCGAATAAAAATAATTCACCATCTTCAGTGAAAAATTTGATTTATTCTATTCATTCAATAGAGGGATCCATAATTTTCCCATTAAATTCATGATTGAAAGATATTATTATAGGAAAAATATACCAAGGTATGGTATTGATCAAAATCTACAGTTCAATATATAGTGAAAGAACATAAAACATCTTCAATATTTTTAATTTTCCCCAAAAATTGACCATCCATCCGTAGACGATAATGTACCACCCTAATATTTTTATGATATAGAATTTGTTTCATGTTATTTATATTAGTTTATTTATTTATTTATGTTTTAAAATTTTCATTTAAATATTGTGTTTTATACTACCCCAATATATGATTTCAGTATACACATCATAATCATAGCTTTTGGTATACACAACACTATGTTTTTATGTGGTTACACAAACTTTTGTGTTCTTTTGATGAAATTATTTTCATGAAAAACTATGTTTAAGAAAATAACTAAAAATTATTATGTTACATTATAACCTATGATTTATAATGGTTAATGTGAAAAGTATTATGTGAATGTTTAATGTATTCTTTATGAATGAGTATATAGTTAATTCATTGATGAGAAATTAATTATAAAGGAAAATACAACCCATTTTAAATAAAATAAAATGTTTTTCTAAAGAACTATTTAAATTTAAATAAGGATTTGAATGAAAAAATAAAATCAATATTGATGGATTTTATTAATTAACTATATATTTTATATATTCAATGAAATATTTTAAATTCATCTTATATGTTTTATAGACATTTTATAAGAACATAATCAATTCTTTGAATAAAATGATTATTTTTCAAAAAAGTCATTTCTACCACCATAGGATGGAAACCCCATTTTATATATTATTATTCAAACAGTTATATGTAATATTTGGATGGATATAATTATTATTTATAAGTAGGGAATAAAAATTTTGTTTGTATTATTTTTTGTTATTTTTCTCGGTATGATCATATTTAATTGAATATTAAATAATACTAACTGACTTACTAAAAATTAAAATTTTATTTCAAAGAACTCTTGAGGAAAAAGTGGGAAACCTTGAATAAAATCATATAAGAGTAAAACAAGAAAAATACTACTAAGAACAACCTCTCCCCAGTAACTACATCGTTATATTTATATTGATTGATTATGCAATAATTTAGTTTATTATTATTATTATATTAAATCATTAAACATTATAATTCAAAATTGTTTTTTCTAATATATTTATATCGATATATTATCATATAAATTGGTTTTATATTATTATTATATAAATTTTGTATCATTAAATCCAATTTTTTTCATTATACGTATTTTTTCAATGAAATTGGATATAAACACATTTAAATATTTTTGTGGTTTTTACTTTTTAAAACCTAAATTTCTCAATTTTCCAATAGAATTTATTATATTTTAATTACTTGAACATCCATTTAATAAATGTGAAAATAGATTCCATATTTTTTATTAGCATGTACAAATTATTTTAATAGGTTACTTTTAGTTTTAGATGTTATGAATAGTAACTAAAGTAATTTTTAATTGACACAATTAATGATAAATTAGCTAATTTAGGTAACAAAATAATATCATAAAAATTATGAAATTACCCATCCACCTATAAAAATGCTATTTTATTAGTAATTATAGACCCCTAACACTTGGGGATCTTAATTAAATAATTTAATGGACTTTTTTCATAAAAATGATATAAATTTTATTAAAATAAAATAAGTGACATGAATGTGACAAAATGTCACCCTCTTATTTTTTAAAAGTATAATAATTTTATTATAAGGATAAAAGTGATAAGGCCTTGGTAATAAATAGTATCCATAAATCTAATGAAATTATATATGTCATGTGTATTTATTTATAATTTCTTTTTATTAAATAATTACCATAAATATAGAAAAATTAGTGACACATTAATTATTTTATTAATGAAAATATCAAATAAATGTCATTAAAAATATTAAAAAGATATAATTTGAATTTATTATGGTACTCCAAGAATTTTCTTGGTGAATATGAAATGTTATAATAATATTAAATGTTTTTAGGATGTTATATCTATGATTGGATTTTATTGAAATTAAATATTATCAAAATTTACACTATTGATTTTTTTATAAAAATAATATATTAATAAATTATTTAAAAATTTTTTAGAATTATTTCAGAATAAAAAATTGACTATAATAAGTTCTATAATTTCATAATGTGTCCATTTAAGGAAAATTTACCCAATATACGTAAAATATGCAGTCTTTAAATTATTAAAATAATGTTACCACAATTAAAATTAAAAGAAAATAATTAAGGGTAAAAAAATGATACGTTTAAAATTTAAATAAAAACATGTCAATAAATTAATGTATGAGAGGATATATATATATACCAATATAATATTGGATATAATTCATGATGGAGTAATTAGAATGAAAAAAAATTCATATTAATTAAATGTTTGAATAGTTTCCAGGGGCACCTCTCCCATGTCCTCTAAAAAGGTACATAATAATCTCTCTTACGTAAAAATAATAAATGTTTTGGTTTAAAAAATACCTACCCATAACCATTACTAGAATAAATCCCTAATTCTTGATCCCATAGTTAAGGTCAAACACCCACCATAGAGGTGTTCATGAGTTCTTCAAAGTTGACCCATTGAAGAAGGGGAAATCTCCTTTACCGACTCTCTGATGATCATTTATTATTATATATCCTCTTACATTGTGGTTTCATTTATAAATTATTAAATAAATAAACACTTATATAAGGATATGGTATTACAGTTTTGGGATAATCGTATTTCACCTTTTATCCATCATATGAAAAATGATATCACCACTCTTGCGTATGGACGGCATACCATCTCCACATTGTAGAGTGATATATTTTAAAAAAATTATTTGGGAGGTAATAATGGTGGATATAATAACTATATATGATTATTTTAACAATATATAGATCCTAAAAAAAATATATTCATTCCACTTTAATATCATTTCATAATTAATGGAATGACATCACAGTTTTTGTGAACGTATGGCCTACTATCTCCACGATGTTATGTGATCCATCATACATGACATAAATTAATGAATGATTATATAAATTTATATAATGAATAAATATGGTATTTATTGTGATATAAATATGTCATAAAAATGATATATGAAACTTATTCAACAAACCATGCTTATGAAAATAAATCCATTAGTACACAACTAATAAGTAATAATGTAATCCTACTAATGCACAAATGGAAATATGATAATATATGATATAATAAAAATAAATATGTTTATATAATAATTTTGTGATATATTTCAATCATTATATAGGAGGTTAGGATACATACAATAGATATCAAACATAAGGTAAGGATTAATTTCACAATATAATTACTGTCCAAGATTTTTTATACAAAAGTATATACTAGAGAATATTTATCATCCATGTATAGTTTTCCTAAATATATATTCCAAAATATAATTTATATTCATCTAAATAACTGAAAATTCAAATTTACCAAATTATTGATTTACAGTTAAATTACATGAATGGGATCTTATTTCATTTTTCAATATGGGGTATTTTTTTACTTACATGACAAAAGTTTGAGAAAAATGTTTTATTTTTAAACTATAAAACATGATGGGTTTTTACATTTTCATAACATGATATTTCTAAAAAGACACCTTTAATATATTTCTAGGTTATTTAAAATGAAATTATTTTCATTATAAATGTGTGGAATTTTTGGAAAAGAAATTTTTTTAGAATTAGGGATATTTTTCTTCATAAATAAATTTTAATTGTTCAATCAAAATTATTTTCCATATAAGACGGAATTATTTAATTGTGTTATGTATCAACTATATTATCCCTATAAATCATATGTTTTTTTTTATTTTTTGGATGTATTTTTATTTTGGAAAAATATTTCTTTTACATGGATTATGTTATGTTATAATAATGGTAAGATACTCATTTTATTCAGTGGGTTATGCTATGAGGAATGATTTATGTTTTTATGGACCACATACAAATTATTTAATTATGAAATTGGTGGGACATATATCTCTCACAAATGAATTGTCTAAATATATAAATATCATTTGATAGATAGGGTAGAATTGGATATAATTTTGGTTCATTAATACCCTACTGGAATGAGGAGTGAGCTCGGTTCAGTAAAAAAAATATTTCCAATTTGATGGTCTTAGAAAAAATCCTTAAAATAAAAAGATTTTCTATGGTTATCTGCTTTCCAAAATTCATATTTTATGTTAATGATATTTTCTCATCGATCATGTTTCTTTATGATTTATTTCTTATGAACTACCAAGAATTAGTTCATGTCTCAAAATATTTATATATGTTATACACCATATGATTTTCAAAAGATATGTTCATGTTATTACAATAATATAGTCATTTTTGTTAGATGTTTTCCTCATTTACCCTTACTAGGGATATAATCTCACCCTATTCATTCGTTTTATTTTCCATAGGATATAAAGATTGGTTTTAGCTTTGAAAACAATAGGAAAATATCTTTAAGGGATATGTTGAAGATCTTACCCCAAATAAGAAGAATATGTTCAATGTTTCCAATGACAATAAAATAATAAATTACTTTTTTGTTTTTTTGTTTAATATATTAATTATTATGAAAAGATAATGTAATGTTCTTGTACATAAATCTTGGGTCGTGAGTGTTGGTTTTATAGAGAAGGTTTGGTCATGATTTGAAATCTTGGATGATAAAACTTCAATGAGATCCAAAGAAATATTTTTAAGGATATAATAGGGGATTATCCTATAGATAATGCTAAGTATATGTTATAATACTATATTTTTTTGGTAATGATCTTATTTAACCTAGGATTTATCCTATGATGTCAGTGATTAAGGGTACCCCACTGATTATGATATATTCATAGTTTGGTTTTTCCTCGAACACTATTCCTTTTTAGGATTTAGATAATTTCTATAACCTGAAAGAACCAAGATAATATTTACTTCAATGGGAAATGAAATGATTATCCCCCCAAAAAAACCAATTTTTTTTTGTTATGGAATGAAAAAAATTGTTACTATAATTAAAAAATCAATAAATAATCCTGGACATCCAAATGAGTAGAGAAGGGAACACCAATCTATTGAGTCCTTCGAGAAGAAACATCAACCTTCTTTCAATGGGTGTTATAATCCACTTATTGCTGAAAAATGTATCCATACCACTGAAATGATATATTATATTATTCATAGTCTGGAACATGAAAATTTAATTTTGTTTTTGTATCTTTTGGAATGCGAAGTGGGCCAGTCGTGGACTCTAATAAGTAATATGATGTAGCATGATGAAATTGAATCAATGGAATGAGATGATTTCATGAAATTATTTTCCAATAAGTAATTCCCTAATCGTATTCATATGAATTTGGAAAAGGGGTTTCTTGATCATATGAAAAGGGATAAAAAATCAGTAGGTACATATGAGGCAAATGTTTGTCAACTTTTAATATACACCTCTAGAATTATCATCTAATTAGAAATTAATGTTGATTGATTATTTAGTTGATTAAAACCAAGTCTTAGAAGGGAATTATCCATAAGATACATTAGTATATATAAAGAGATTATGTTTTATTATATCATGGATGAAATATATTTCAGGGTTAAATATCAATCACATGGTGTCCACAAGAAATTAAAGATGGATTTCAAGGGAAAATCAGAAAATAATGGTGAAAAAAATGGAAACTTTTTCCATATTCACAATGTGTGGAATGAAGCATGGTGTATATTATATTAAAAGGAATAGAGAATTTTGTAAGTGTGGAAAATATGTTTATCATGTATTTTAGTTCCAATGTAATTGGAAAAAGATAGCTAGTGATGCAAATATAGAAAATGCAACTTAAAATAAACCTCCAACACTTCAATGTTATAAGTTTAATGAAAAATTTCATTATGTTATCCAATTACCTAATACAAGGGTTGTCTATGATGATCAATGTGATAAACCTCTTAAGGAAAAATACAATGTAAAATCACATGCAATCATAATTTGATATGTACAGTATAATAGTTAAGTGGTGGAATGATTGAATGTTTATGTAATTGGATTCATGAAAAAAAGTAAATTAATTTTATGGTATTATGGAATAATGAAATATCTGTTTGATTAATGTGGTTTTTCAATATGTATTTAAGAGTATATTCTAAGTGGCACTAATAATCATGAAAATTTATTTAGATGTTTTTGTGAACAAAAATTACAGGAATGATAACATTTAATATGTTCATAATGTTGTGATATGGAATAAATATTTGTTCGGTAGTATTAATAAACTCAAGAAAATATTATGAAAAGAGAATTATGATATCATTGATAGAGAATATAGAATCTTTTCAATTTCCTGTATATGGAATGAGTAAATTTTGGAAAGTGTGCAAGATTTAACTAAGGTTATATGGTAATTTATTTTACTACCATGTTTCGTGATAATACATGATGAAGGAATTCACATGTTTGTAATTTGAAAAATAATAGATACATTATGATATGTAGGGTAGAAATGTTAAGTAGAGTTAGTGAACCTCTATCTAATATTTTGGATTTTTGTATTTTATAAAGTTTTTATGGTTTTCAACTTATGGATAACATACGTTAAACTTTATATGTAGTTTGTTAAATAAAATTATTACCTCACTATTGGTGGAATTGGGGATATTTGATAACATTTTCCATCATTTTTGTTATTTTAATGACATTTGGAGTGTATTTTCATTTTATTTATAGATCTCATGATTTGCTAATTATTAAATAAAAAAAATCAACTTCATTTCTTATAATGATGGATGAAGTCTAAATTGGTGGTAATATAATTAATAAAGTAAGTATTTATCCTCATGAATAATTATTCAAAACATGGTAATGGATATTCAATCCAAAAAAAGTTTATCTAAGTACATTCATTTCTAATGAATCGAATATACCCTTAAATAATCCTAGATTTATGGATTTTTTATTGTTATCATTCTCATAACCTTTTTCACTATCACTCTGTATAAAAAATTGATGGTTATATTTCCCTTCTATATCCATGTATTCACATTCCACATATGTTATCCTTTTTGGAAACCCTTTCTTTGTAACTTTCTGTAACCTTTACGTTTCTGACATTCCCTTTTAAAAGGAATTCTTATTATTCAGTTTTCTTATGTGGGTTTCTATTAAAAAAATTAAATATTAATCCTTTTATAACCAAGATAAATTTTGCGAGGGAAATTTATTTTACGGGGGGTATAATGTAATACCCTGAAATTTTTATGAGATTGATTTATTCTATTTTTTTATTCATTTATTTATTTATTTATGTTTTTTAAATTTCATTGATGTCTTGTGATGAACACTATACTAAGATATGATTTCATTATACACATCACTAGATTATCATGAAGTATATACAACACTATGCTTGTCTTGTGATAAACTCAATTTCAATTTTTTTTGACAGAACTCATTTCATAGAAAATTATGTTTAAGAAAAAACCTAAATAATGTTATATTACCTCATAAACTATGAATTATATTTTTTAGTATGAACAGTACTAAATGAATTATAAAATTATTATTCATAAATATTTATATAATTATTTCCATGATTAGTAATTAACTATAAATGAACATAAAACCCTTTTAAAATAAAAGTAAATATTTTTATGAATTGCTATTTAAATGAAAATAAGTGTGTTTATGAATTAATAAAAGCACTCATAATGGATTTTATTATTGAAATGTATATTTTACATATTCAATTTATGTTTTTAAATTCATCTTATATATTATATATATATGATATATGAAAAAAATGAATTCTTTAGATAAATGGTGATTTTTCAAAAACATATTCGACCACCTTTTGATGGAAACCTAATTTTTAATAGTGTTTTTGATACTTTTTTATTTTCTTTCTAAAAAAACATCTTATTTTAATGGGGACCTAATAATTTAGTATAAAAAAATGTGTGGGATTTTTTTTGAAATTTTCTAATGTAAATGAATTGTGAAAAATTATTCCTTTTAATTCCAAACTTCTTCTTCATCTAATTTATTTATATTATCAAATTATGTTATTAATTGATTTTAAATTATTATTAGATTATTTCATTAAAATTTAATCCAATTAGGGTCATTGGAAAAATTTTCTCATTGATATTTTATATAAAAACTCCATTGATGGTTTACACTTTTTAAGAGGTTACTTTTATTTTTGGATATTATGAATAATATCTACGGTAGTTTTTTAATAAAGTTAAATGTATATTGGGTAATTTTGGTAAGAAAATAATATGATGAGGACAATAAAATTATACTAACACCTGTCAAAATCATATTGGATAATAAAATATTCTTTTTAACACTTAAGGATCATAGTTGACTCATTTGATGGACTCTTTTCCATTAAAATGATACAATTTTTTTTAAATAATAGAAATTGACATGAAAGTAAAAAAATGTCACCCAATTATTTTTATTAGTAAAAAAAATTTATATTTGGATAAACCTGATAAATCTTTGATAATAAATAGTATACAGAAAGCTAATGAAATTATTTACCTCATGAAAAATTATATATAATTTTAAGAGATTAAATACTTACCATACATATTATCCAAATAGTGATAGAGTAATTATTTTATTAATCAAAATATCAAATAAATGATATTACAAATATTGAAATAAATATAATTTTAATTAATTTGGCTACTCCATGAATTTTATAGGGGACTATGACATGTAATAAGTCAACTAAATGGTTTTTTCAATGTTATATATCTTTTTGGATTTTATATAAACCCAATACTTCCCAAATTGAAAATACTAAAATTTTATAAAAATAATATATTATTAAATTATATAAGAAATAGTAAAATAATTAAAAATTAATTTCTGAAAATTATAAGGTTTAAAAGATCATAAATATTATATTTATGGTCAGTTAAACCAATATAAATAAAAGATACGGTTTATTGTTATTTAAATTGTTGTTAAAAAATTCAAATTAAATGTGAATAATTAATGTTAAAAAACAATAATGTTTAAAATTAAACCAAAACATGTCCAAATATATTTGAATGAGAGGAAATAGAATAATATTAATCTTATATTTGATATAACACATGTTGAAGTCATTTATATTTAAAAATTAATTTATATTAATTCAATATGATAAGAGTTTCTGTTGGTGCCCCTCCCCTATCCTATAAAAAGAAACCCACTCTTGTATATTACATAAAATTAATAAATAATTTTTTTAGAAAAGCCATTTCCTAACCATTTCCAAAAAAACTTCCCCCATTCATGAGGGATAATTTCTTGAAGAACACCCTTCACAAAGTTGATACACTGTTATTCAAGGGTGATCTACTAAAGAAGATGGAATCTCTTTTAATGACTCTCTAAAGAATATTTCTTCTTCTACATCATATTCCTTTTTTGATTCCATTATAAAGTAATAAATATAATATCACCTATATAATGAGATGTTATTATGGTTATGGGTAAACTATATTCCACCTTCTAACCATCCAATGAAAAATGAAATCATCACGTGTGCGTATATACGGGTTACCGTCTCCATGTCGTGGTGTGATCTTTTTTTAACCACAACATTAGTTGGATGAGTATAATGATGGAAACAGTAACAATATATGATTATTATAATGTGATATTGATTTATATATAACATATATACCATCCACTTCCATACCATTTCATAATAAAAGGAATTATATCATTGTTTATTCATAGGTACAACCTACCGTCACAATGATGTGATCTAATTCATTCTACATAAAAGACATTAAATCATAATTAGATAAACATATATAATGAATAAATATGGTATATTCTATTATATAACTATGATATATTAATGATAAATAAAACATCATTGAAAAAACATGAGTAGAAAAATAAATCCATTAATACCAAAAACACGAGTAATACTAAAATATTATAAAAAAGGATTATATTATGATCATATATGAAATGATAAAAATTAATATGATTCATGAATAATTGAATGAAATTATTTAAATAATTATACTGGAGGTTTTGATACATATAATGGATATCGAACCTAAGGTAAGGGATTATTTCATAATATCATTATTATCCAATATTGTCTTCCATAAGTATATACTGGGGTATATTTATCATAAATGTCCATGTTTACTAAATATGTATTATAAATATAATTTATATCATTATTTACTTTTTAGAAATCATTTTTTTCAAATTGGTGTATTTAATTTAAATGGTATGAAGGAAAAGATTTCTTTTTACAATACAAGATATTTTTTGACATATTCAAAAACAAAGTATTAGAAGAATGATTTCTTTAAACATATATAGAATGAATGATATTTATGTCTTTATAACACCATATTTCCATGATTTATAATTTATAATATTTCAAGGTTATTTTTACATAAATTATTTTTCATTAAATTTTTTTGGAATTCTGATAAAAGAAAATGTGTTTGAAGAAGAAAGGATATTTTCCTCAAGAATTAATTTCAATTTTTCAATGAAATTTATTGTCCATATAAGAAAGAATTATTTAAAAGGGTTATGTTTCAAATATAATATTCCTATTATTCTTATGTTTTTATTATGTTTTTTATGGAATTCAATAAAAAATCTATTTGTTTTACAAGTATTTTGTTATGATTGAATGATTTTTAAGAAACCCATTTTATTCCTTAAGTAATTATATGATGAATGATATATGTTTTTGTTGAACATGTAATAATTATTTCATTATGAGATGGATGGGACATATATCTCTATCTAATGCACTGTGTAAATATTTATATCTAATGAGATTGAAAGGGATATAATGGGAAATGTTCTTGGTTCAGTGATACTGGACTAGAATGAGTTGTGAGATCAGTCTAGTAATTTCATTTTTCCAAAATGATGGTCTTGGAAACGAGCCTTGACTAATATGAAATGATTTTCTTGGCTTATATGCATTCTAGAAATCCATTTCATATGTTAATTATATTTTCTTTTATTTAATGTTTCTTTAATAATTATACCTTATTAAGTATTATTATGTATTTAATGTCTCGGGATTTTGAAATATGTTTTACATGATATTATTTTAAAATTTTTCATTCATGTTATTAAATTACTATTTTTTTATTTGTTTGATATTTTTCTTATTTAACCTTACTGAGTATCTGAGATCACCATTTTAATATGTTTTATTTTTCTTAAGATATAATGAAATGATTGAGGTAGGAAAAGTAAAGTGGAATATATTTATGGGATATTTTGGCCATTATTTACCAATATAGAAGAATGTGTTCCAAGATTACAAAGGCAATAAACTAATATGGTCATTCGATGTCAATTTTTGTAATGTAGTAAGTATTTCATAGATGTAAAGTAATGTTCATGTATGTCATAATGAGTCATTAGAGGGAATATGTAATAAAATTGTACATTGTAACCACTTCCTACTTAGGGATTTTAATGAAAATTGATTTAAACCTTAGATCCCTATCAGATATAGTTTAGCGTGGTACTCAATAAAATTTGATTATATTATTGATTTATATTCAAGTATGTGGACTAGAGAGAAACCTTATCTTATAGCATTAAAATGTGTTAGTTTCTTTATAAGCACGACTACACCCAAAATTAAAATATTCCATTATGATGTACAAGTTTTTCCAATGATAAAATATAAAGAAATTTTTTATGTTTTTCAATAGGGTGTGGTTAGTAGTTTTATCATACACATTGGTATAAGTTTATCATCCTTAAGATGAAGAAACACTTCGAATTGAGATATATAAATAGAAATACACATTTTCATGTTATTCAACAATAAACACCCTTTTAGATAAATATATCTGGGAATAAACCTAGTATAAATAAAGAATTATGAATAATAAACTCAATCAGATATCTCATTTTTTATTATAATGAAAAAACACATACTCAGTTTCTGAAAATTACCATTATTGTTTGACCATGGTTATAATTGAGGACAATTCCAAAGCTTCTTTGATAATTCACAATCTTTATTCTATGGTTTTTTAATCCTCCAATGGATGAATGGATTAATATTATTCAATGTAATATAATATTTTTCCACTTTTCTTAATATTTTAATATCAAACATCTATACATCCACAAATATGGGATTACATTCAATCTTCATAATGGAAAAACATGGATGGTCTTTCTTACATATATCATCCACTAACTTCTTTACCTTCTTAGGGTGGTAAAGTATTGTGGAGTCATTATCATTGATCAAAACCAAATATATACCCTAATATATAGTCAACTACTTATATATTAATATATACTAAATTATTTTAGGATAATTATATATATCACAAGTTTTACCAAATTTATAATGATTTCATATCATTAAAGGAAAAATTATTTTTTCTACATCCAAATAATGAGTTAGGAACTTTTTATCCTAATTTTTTAATTCTGAAGGTGAATATGATATCTCCATGTCATTTTGAATGTGTACATATCCATATACCCTCATTTTGCATCACTATATATCAAAACCCCTACACATAAGTAGTGTATTGTACAAACATGTGTGTTAACCTACCCTCTAATCTATTATTTGAAATTCTCCTCACATGTATCTATCCACAAGAACCTTAATCCCATTAAAGTCATCTGGTTTTGTATGATATATATTTATTATCAATATCTTAAAGAAGAATTGATATTATCATTCCAACACAATAAATCTATGGTCATAGTAAATGTAGATGGTGTAGGATTTTTCTCAATAACATCCAACTTTGAAGGATCTATCGACATTCCATCTCATAAAATTATATGACCTCATAATGAGACTTTTTGTAGCCAAAATGCATACATGATAAATTTGAAATATATATTTTCATTTTTCTATGTCATTACTAAAATCATAAAATGTTCTTTAAGAACATAATTACTCTTTGAGTATATTAATATAACACTTTTAATGACTATAGAAAACCAATCAAGTTAAAATTTAATGAAACTACTCATTAAATCTTTGAAGATAAGAGGATCATTACTAAATATAAATGTATTTTATATAAATTCTTAATAATATAAATAATATAAATGTTTTTATGGATATATCCACATTCAAAACCCTTATTAGATGATATTAATATTTAATATCAATCATGTAAAAATATTAATCACCTCATAATTGATCAAACATTTCATCAATAAAGAGTAAAATATATTTTTCTTAATAGTTATTTTGTTAAGTTATAGTTATACAATTCAGAGACTCATTTTAAAATATTATTTATAAAAAAATTACAGTTTTAGGCAATATTGAAACACTTGGTCAAAAAAATCTTTTTTTAAAATATAACAGAGATTCTTCTTTAATTCTTACCACTCAATCAGTTTCATTCATTATAAGTCCTTAAAATAGGTTTCTCACTTGGTATGATCTCAATTTAAATATAACCATCAATATTCAAGGGAATACTATGTAACTCTTCTAGAACGACATCAATATTATCAGTAATAGTATGAATATAATGAAAATTGAGTTTCTCTCTAACTATATATGATAAATTCGCTCCGGAATATGTAATAAAACCCATATAATTTATATAATTTTCATTGGAAACTGTGGTTTATAGTCACAAAAATTGACTAACATATGTTAATTTTGAACGTTGAATGTTAATTCCCATGATTAATAAAATATTTTTGAGGGACATACAAATTGTTCATATACCAATTAGGTAGTGCCACTTTGGTGGTGGCATGGTAGTGATGGAGAGTGGTACAACATCGCTGATCTCTGGGAGTATTAGGGTTCTAATCCTAGGAGTCTACTATTAGGGTGAGGCTCTCCTCTGGGAACCACCCACATTGTCGGGCTGCCCAGATTCCTCTTGGCAGGAAAAATTAGGCGCCACCTAATTGCTGACGGATCACTCTTATAGACCATCACTGTCGGGACATAAACCTCTGGGACGCTCTGCTATCTCGGCTGGCAATGACTCCTTCCCCGGTTGGGGAGCTCCCTTCGAGTGCTACCCATTTGTGGGGGGGTGTTCCTTGTTTGGATGGTTTGAAAAGGCCACACTGGGGAATTCCCTTTTAAATTGAAATATACCAAATATGTATTAAATATATAAAAATATATAATCTTCTATCACATGAAGAAATTAGAAATAGGGGAATCATACTTTAGAATTATAGGATTCTCTATATGTTAATGGATATTTATCATAACCTAAGACATTTTCCATGATATGTCCATGATGTACTCAGTTTCAACATAACCCTTATTGAATTACCCGTCATATAAATACTTACATTGACCAAAAGTGTTTATTCTCAATATTATGTTATATTAAATTACTAAATGATAGAATATAATGAGTTATCTAATCTTAATTAAGAATATTGAGCTCTAAAATAAAAGTACATCTAATGGTAAATGTTCTCAAATACTATATGGGATTTTCATAATTCTCATCTTACATTTTTTTTTAAATCATATTTTCTTCTTTTCTATAATACATTTTTAATCACCAAATATAGAAAATAGACTCATGTATCCTAGAGATAGAGTATATTTAATTATAATTTAATAAGATAAAATAGATCCCATGAATAAATATTGATTAGTTTTATAGTATTGTATAATTAGATACATAAATGATTCCAATATTATAATGTAAATATAAAATAAAAATTTATCATATGAATCATTATTTCATCCTTGATATTATTTATAATACCATTAATCATACGCTATGGAAATGAAAATTATTAACGGTGGGCTCATATTCTTATACATGATTTTTTATAGTGGAATACATCATGTATAAATATGGTGAAATAAATATGGATATGTGAATATCTGAAAAAAATTATATTTAATCAATTAATTTATCATGAAATAAATCCATTAATAATATCAATAATGTAAGATCATTGATAATAATAATGTAATTCTAAATGAATATAATAATTCATGATGAACATCATGATCTCAGAGATAATGGTACCATTACCATCAAAGACTTATACCTTGAGAGTTTAATCTATGGGTAGGTATACATAAAAACATTTGTTATTTTTGGAAAACTACATTATCTCGTGATACATGTCGATGCATTAAAGGTATATCTATTATTGTTCCCCAATAGTCATTATCTGTCAAAGGCATTCCTCATAATTTTAATGATCAATTTTATTAATAAAAAAATTCCTTTATCAACAAATATCAATATTTATTAAAGAATATATAATATATAGATTTCATCAGTCAATCAAATAACATTGAAAATAAAAACCCATATGTAGAAATGATTTAATTATTTAGAGAGAGTTATATACATGAAAAAATAAAAATAAATATTTAATATAAATATTTAATATAAATATATTTTCTGATGAAAAATCATTGATATAACATGAATTATTCACGATAATGTTAATAAACAGAAAAATAGTGCAAGATGAAATTGACTATCAACTCCTCAGAAGTATATTTTTTTAATAAAACAATTTCTTTTAGATAATTAATGAAAATGGATGTGAATAATTGAACAAATAATTCATTGAAGAATTTTCATTATAAATTCATTGATTATTTTGAAAATGTTATATTTTATAAAATATTTATGGTGCCACAATAATTTATTAACTTTATATATGTTAAAAAACATTCCTTTTTATATTTTTTAACAAAATATAGAAATGATAATTTTAGATTAAGTTAAATATATTTTATTCAAACCATATAAAAAGTAATTCGTGACATAAAATCAACTTATTTAATTATTTTGGTAAAAAAAATTATTTTTCTAAAAATTATTTTTTTTAAATATCGACATTGAAGAAAAATATTCCAAATAAAAATATAAATAAGACCTTATTTTATATTAATATATTAATTTTTTGATTCAAGTTAAAAAAAGAGGTAATATTAGAGAAAACCTGGAAACTGCTTCACACATTATAGGATACGAAAATAGATTAATTTTATAATATATGTAATATATTATTCTATAAAAAACATATGTAATCCATTTAAATTGTGGTTATAAAATAAATTCTTACATTTTTTTGTGACATTTACATTGCAAACCTCTGAAAGGGTAAACATTACATGAAACATAAATCATCATGATTAAATATATTTTCATTTTAAATACATTAAATTGGAAAATTATACACTACATAATAATATATAGGTGCCTAATTCAAAATATGACATAGTGGAGTGGAAATTGAGACTGAATCCTATACATCTTGATCGAAATAACTCATAAGTTTCTTTTACCTCCAGTATAATAAATGAATTTTTTTAATAAATAAATATAAATCCCATAAAAATTTCAATAATATCATATGTGAATAGTTTATTATATATTATCAACCATTTTTCTAAAATATTTTATTATTATAATTGTTTTTAGTTTTAACTAAATTATTTTTCATGTATGTTTTGATTAGATAGTTATTTTCCTTAATTAATAAAAATGGATATATCAAATCCGGAATGTTATATTTTAAATAAATTTCATACATGTTCTTTATAAAAATATTTAATATCAAACATGAGAAACAGAATTGGAAAATGAATCGAATTACTTGATATAGATGGTAATACGTACAAATGAATGCACAACACTATCATTTTTAACAGTTTTAAGGGAATCTAATTAGATGATATGTTATAATTATTGAATAATAATTCAGTCATAATCCTTATATATTATCAATAGTAACATAAATATAAAAAACCATGTGAAGAAATAATTGAAACAAATTACATCGGTTCGTGAGTCGATAGTGCACCGTACAAAAGTGTGATGGTTTTTTATACCATTTTATTGATATAGAGATATATAAATATTATTAAATCATTAAAATTACATCTAATTATAAT
This sequence comes from Viscum album, assembly GCA_963277665.1. Taxonomy (NCBI): domain Eukaryota; kingdom Viridiplantae; phylum Streptophyta; class Magnoliopsida; order Santalales; family Viscaceae; genus Viscum; species Viscum album. Next base: position 641,559,608 of record OY728125.1, on the reverse strand, counting down.
GGATATTCCAATTTTATTATATTTTAATTTATAAAAATTGATTTATGGTTGTAAGAAAATAATAAAACAAAATTCTCTAAGTGTTGTTGATTAAATATATTTGGAAGAACATCATTAGTTATCCTCTTAAGGGACTAAGAGTTTGTCTTTTGGGAAGAAAAAATACATGAAAAAAATAAAAATGTTTATAAGTGTTTTTATAAGGTTGTTTTTGAGAAAATTGTCTGTAGATGGTGTTTAGAAGATAGCTGAGTTGGTTCAATTCTATATAGAATGAAAGAGCACACATGAAATTAATAAAAATATTTCAATATAATGAATTAATATTCAGATGAATGTAGATCTAATTTTTCAGAATAAAAAATATAAATTTATATATGCATTAAATCCCTTCAAATATTAAATAGTGTATCGATTTATGTAGTTTTTTAAATTTTCTATTTTTTTAACACATTGTTTAATCAATTTAAACTTAATCTCCATGATGGATTTTTCAGTCATAAAGGGCAAAACATTTACCAAAATATGATTTGGGAAAAAAAATTAGGCTTGTTTATTTCATAAAGGTTCTCTTTAATGATAATTTTGTTTTATTAAATAATTTATTAAAATATTATTCAACATTAAATTTTTTTAATATCATTTTTTCAATATTCATTTAATTCTAATTCGAATACGTAAAGAAAAGTATTGAATTAAAATATAATTCATTTAACCATCGATAATATATTATTATAAAAATTAATGTTTCAATGAAATATTAATAAAAAACACCACTGTTTTTAAGGATTCTATAATTACATACTTTGTTATTTCCACTTTATGAATAGACTCATTGTAAAGATCATATATGAATTTAAGGTAAATATTTCATCACTAAAAATTTAATATAAATTTAAATCATAAAAATAAATAAACTAATTTTACGATGAACATTTATATTCATTAAACATGTATATTCTGTAAGTTATATTTCTTGAAAACTTATTTATTATTTTATTTTGACATTTTAATTCCTACCCATGTATTGCATAAACATTTAGATATGTCACTTTTTATATATCTCAAAAATTTATAAACATATAAAATAATATAATAATTTACATGAAATAAAAATATTTTAAAATACATTTTCACACTGAAATATTATATTTATGCCACAGAATTGGATTTCTCAAATACTGCACATGAATAGCGTTGACACTGCATTTTTTCTGTTAATTCTATAATAAATTATAATTTAAGAGTTTTTACATATTTTTATTTTAAAATTTTAATATATTATCATAAATTATTCCTTAATGATGTTAAATAAATTATATAATTTTAATTTTTTAGAGATATCACAAATGATACAGTATTTATTAAAAACTAGATTATTTTCAATTATAAATAACCAACTTCTTTCAAAAATATAAAATATTAATATCTGTACAAAATTGAGTTGTTGAATCAAAAAATTTATTAAATTTGAATAACTGAAATTAATATATGCTATATGAAATACATTTAATATAAAGGAATAAACTGTTAAGAAAATCCATTTTTATAAAAACTTGTTTTGAGTCTTATTAAACAATTTATAAAAAAATAATGTATAATGTTGAATACAATTTAATTTTTTATAAATTTTTTAAATATATGTGACTATTCATAAATTATAAATTAATTAAAAGAATAATTTTACATTTCAAGGAAGTCATATGGCTATTTAAAATTTTTTATTTTTAGAAAAATGAATAAAAAATCATTCATTTCAAAAAAAGAAAGAATTTGACAGTAATATGATTTTGATGTGATTATTTAAAAAATAATGTTAATTTGATTCAAACAAAATTTTTATTATTGAAATACCATAATTTTATTATTTTCTCAAAAAAAATTAATAAAAAACACATTTTTTAGGAAATTAGGTTTTTAAGCATATAACGACTTAAATAGAAAGTGAGTACTTATTTGTAGGAACATTTTAATTATATAAATTATTGATATTTATTTGTCTTCAAAACATTTTTAATACTATTCACTATGGTAATATAATAGTATTTCATAATGTTAGACTATGTAATGGAACATTATGAATTAGGGTTGCGTGTGTCATAATCTATCAATGAAATTAAATTTATTTTTAGAAAAATATATCATAACATTTTATAGAGACATTGGAATCCTCTTACATATATTGTATCATATATGATATTATACGGAATTCTAACCCAAGAATAGTGATTCTGTCATAAGTTTTAAAAAAATTCATATGATCATGTCAAATAACTCATTTCCATTCCATTATTTAATTTTGGTCAGAGAAGATAAGAGATATAATGGATGGAATTCAAGTATGGGAACTAAGTTAGTTATTGTTCATCACTATATAGTGGATCTCTAAGTTTCCCTTGACATGGTAATGGATTCTCATACTATTAAGTTTTATCTTTTTTTAATTAACTATTTTTGATTAATATTACATTGATATACCAATCTATTTAATTTGGTGTCTTTTAATTAATCATGTCTAATAATTCAGGATCAAATTCCATACAAAAGCATTTATCATCAAATAGACACCAAACAATAAATATTCATTTTTGAATAAATAATATGTGATTTATGGTAGTTATTTATCAAATTATAAAGTTTGATAAAGAGTATTCAAGGATTTACCACATATATATGAATGGGAATAATTTCTAAGAATGTTTTTTGTGTGGAGTATCCTAAAGGGTTGGGTCGATGATGGTCTATTTTTCTCATGACTTATAATTCTTTTATTCCATATACGTCAATTGAACTGGTGGGGAAATGATATAAATGGATTAATAAAATTTATCCATAGGATCAATTATCCAGTCGAGACACCATAGGGTTGAGATGTTTTTCTTGTGACCTTTATATTTTAGGGAACTTCGTGATGATGGTGTGGAGCTATACATCATGTTGGTAGATGTGAAGGGATGGAATGGATGGATTTTTAGATCTACTATTCTAGGAGTTCATCCATTATAGGGTAAAATTTTACTTCAATAAAGAGTTCATGAGACCTAATTTATGGTTTATGTAATTGTCTTCCTATGTAGTGTCATTTTCTATGTTGACTATCCTTACTCCTTTTATAGCATGGAACAAAAAAGTAACACGGTGTTTGATATCACCCTTTTTTCAAACATGAAATTACACTTTAGGATCTTTTAATTAACATCCTATGATGTACTTAATTTATTGATATAAATATAGAGAGTATAATTTATGAACAAAGGGCATCATGAATTATTCATGATTTCAGTGGATTGAATGGTTTTTTCTCCAGTAAGATTTACTTTATTACTATAGGATGAAAGGAAAAAATAATAGGATGGATGATGGGCGAATAGTCAATATTTATAGTAGAGTAAAGTTTCTTCTTATCCTTTCATGAAATATGGTTATGATAGATTAAATAACTATAGAGGAAAGGGACATTTTTATAAGGAATATACTATTTCATTAATGGATTTTCATGATTTGGAAAAAACTAGAAATATAAATACTAATGCTTAATGCATTCATTAAAACACTATAGACTATAGTACAAGTAGAGTACATAAGTAGTGGTTGAAGAACACAAAAGGTTTATTAAATCAAGTAACTCACAGTCCATTGGGGAATCATGGAGTGGTTATTAGTACAGTACGTGTAGATAACCAAGCTCTTATGATAGTGTTGTGGAACCTTAAACAGTGTGAGGTAATGTAGTCAATTATACACATGTTTTTCTTAGTTTTATAGATTAAAATAACATTTCATTACATATTATCCGGTTTTTGATGTGTAAGACTTATTGGTTATGTTCTCTATTATAGAACATGGATTAATAAAAAATGTAGGAAACACTGAGTCTCTACAAAACACCAATTTGTTTTAACCAAGTCAATAAAAACAATTTTTCCACATATGTGATTTGAATTTTGAAAAACATAACATACCCAATTGCGTTCAATAATATATTTTGAGTCTAACAAGTCAAACATAATATATTGTGAATAGTAATATACCATTATGAATAGTAGTTTTACATTTATGAATATTAAATCATATTGTTATTTTATTATCTTAAGGTTATAAGATAATAATATCTTGATTACTTTTTCAAGGTGATATAAAGCTAATAATAGTTTTAAAATTACTATTATTTGAATAAAGTTTGATTCTATTTATAAATTTAATTTATAATTTTTTAAAATTATTTTCAAAAAAATGAGTTCATTAGTGAATTTTAAAAATTTTAAAATGGTTTGGGTGAATTATTTGTAATTTTTATATAATACTCAAATTATTTTTGAATAGTAAACAATGATAATTTACTATATATAATCATTATTAGTTAAATTCACTATTTATGGCCTCATGGATGATGTGAGCACACTTGGTTCGATCTCAAATTCACTTATTAATATTATGGGTCACATGAATCAACACTATTGGATTTTAGGAGGGAAATGTTTAAATAATGAATATGATATTCAAAAGTCACCCCTCTCTTCTTCTATAACCCCACCCCCCCCCCCCCGCTCTTTATTCTATTCACACCTATTAAACCTTTTACCATGTTTAAAATCTTCTAGAATATCCCCCAAGAACCTCCTCCACATCCGTCATCCCATGTTCTCATAAAAATACCAAAACCTCTCACCTAAAGAGGCTCTCAAGGAAAATAGCTTCAAGAGGTAAATTCCTCTTTTCAATTATTTTATTTCATGTTCCATAATTTTATTTTTTACACATTCTTTAATTCAAATGTTGTGATGACACTGATACCTTACATTTACTGGAATAATGCTTTGATAAATAAATAATTCATCATCATCTATCATTTCCCCTTCTTTTATACTTGAAATTAAAACACCATCTGAGATTTGTAAAATTATCACATTCAAGGACAATATGTTTTCAATTTCTATTACCATTATCAATTCGGATAATGAAACCATTTTGATGGTTGAGATGGAATATAATATATGTATTTTAAATTATTTAAGGTTCAATAATTTTTTTAAATATGAAATTAATTTATAAAAAAAATGAATTAGCTGTGATCAAGAACTGCCAATTAACCCAAAAAATTATCATTAATGTTTAATATAATAATCCATCTTCACTCTAAATAAAAAACAAATTTTATAACAATGAAATAATAAAGTTGTTAAAAAATAACATAAAACATCTATTATGGGAAACCATTTTAACTCTACATGTTTATCCATACATGAAGATAAGTAAACAATCATGAAAAACAAGGGAGAAAACAATCTAAATAAATAATTTGAACCACATAAACCATCAAAAGGCCATGAATAAACCAAGTATAGTTATAAAAAATAAATTTAATGTATAAGAGGTTTTTGAATAATTAATGTTTTAAAATAAATTTTATTATTCATGTAATTAATATCATTTTAGGAACACTTTCATGCTTAGGGAAATTGTTTTCCTCCCAAACCTCCATTTTCATTCGGGTGACTTTTATTGTCAAATTACCTCAATAAAATTATAATGTATTATTAAGAACTCATAATAAATTCTTGGTTAGTTAAATATATATGTTTACCATCATTAATCCTCATTTATTTTATGGGTATTTAAATGTCTTTATAGGAACTTTCAAAATTTATTCCAAAATACAAACCAAATTCAAGGAAATTTATCAAATATTCACCTTTTTTATGGAAACACTATATTCTATTTTTTAACAATATTATTTCCATTAAACCAATAATTTTATTATAATGAAACTTCAGTTATTATCTTCAATGATTATATAATTATTTTTCCTACAGAATTCTTCTTTACAATGTAAAAGAGTATCTATCTCAAGAATTACTCATTGATTTTTATAAGTGCATCTTCATATTTTTTAACAATCATGTTGTTTTTATTTATTTTTTGGGTTTATCTTGTATTATATATTCCACTGTATTTAATTGAATTTTTTATGATTAGTTTTATTCTGTATCTTATATCGTTAAATCTTTCACTAATTTACTCTAAATGGTTATTGTTTATGTTGAATGTTTGGGGAATGTTATTTACATTTTATACATTAGATACAATATTAATGTATATGTTGTCCATGTTTATACATGTACATATGAATAATGTATTGTACATAGTAAGTGATGGATGGGGCCCACTATACCCCCTATATTAATCAATAGGCCTCATGAGACAATCTATGGTCTTAACACGATTCCCTGACAAAATGGTTGTTTATTGTTTTTATATGAGGCCTTGATAGTAGGGTTATGGTGTCTATCATTAATAATTTCATTATTTTTAAACTATTAATTTTATTTTAATGAGTTTATTTGGCTAGTATAATACCCATGATTATGATTAATTATGGTATTATTGATTTATATATTATTCCAACCATAATGTTTTAATGTTCATTATTAAAGGAATGATTTTTAGTCATTCACCATGCATAATGTTTATGTTTATGATGTATTTTGAATTATTTCTTACCCTTACTAAGCATTTGAGGTAACCCCTTTCTTATGATTCATTTCAATAAGAAATTAATAGGTATATTATAAATGAAATTTAGAAATAACCATGGATTTATTGATGCTGTTAATATAATTTATATATTATATTTACTTTCAAGTTGTAATGTTGAACATATGTATATATCTAGTTTTCCAAAAATACTTAACAATTCATTTGGTTGGGATACAATTTTCTCATAGTCATGCCAATGTAATGAGTTTAGGCACTAGCTCTAGGAAACTGTGATATGGTATTTATTTTTGGTATCATAGGAAGTTTTGAAGAAAACATGGTGACAATATTTTGAAAACGTAGATTAGGGAACAATAGTCTAAAATAGTATTTGAGGATAAAAATATAAACATCCTAGAATTTTAGTAAGGAATAATTTATATGTATCTTTATAAAAGTACATCAATATATAGATATATATATGGATGTGGTTCTTGAAAAAATTTACCTAGGATTAAAAACATGAATAAGGAGTTTCAGGTTTGACCGAAGGTATCATGGAACACAACTAAGATTTGTACTATGCACCTGGTTTTACCATCCTTGAGGGTATTATAATGATAAATCTCATCTTATTTTAAATCCATTATAAAATATTTTAATTTAAAATATTCCTCAATGAAACCATGTTTATGATAATGAGATTATATATGTTAATTATTGTTCTTCGTTGATATTATAAATTATGATTTATAATCTAATCTAATTTATGTCAATATTTTTAAATGGCACCATGTGGATGAAATGGAAACCACCTGAATATGTATGTCATATGTAAGGATTTACCTCTAATAAAAGATAAAAATGACGGTTCTAGTGCTATGAATTGTGCTGAGAATCTTATAACTATGTTGGGATAGCTGACTCTGGTTATGAACAAAACCCTTACCCACATAGAGAATATAGATCCTCAACATGGGAGAGACATGTTATACCACTTTATGAAAAAATATCCTCCATCATTTAATGATAATAAAAACCATTCATAGAAGAGTAGTGGATATGTTTATTATAGATGAAATTTCTCACGTTGGGATGTAATGAATGAGATAAGGTTGTCATAGTAGTTTATCAACAATCGAGAGATGTATATCAGTGGTGGTCTTTAATCCAAAACACAAATGTGGAGGATGAAATTGATGAAATCAAATGGATGTATTTAAAAAAATTCTTATAAAAATACATCCATTGTTAACATTGTATAGATATGGAAATGTAGTTTTAGAATCCAAGGAAAAATCAGTATGCGAATATTGGAAAGTATGAAGCTAACGTTACAAGGTTAGAAATTCATGTCACAGGCTACAGATGTAATCCAACGGTCAATATTGATATATTATTTAAATGTTTAAAACCATTCCTCTAAAGGGTTATGTTCTCCGCATGTTTCTCATCATATTAAGATATATTCTCAAGTGCTATCAAAATGAAGAATCATTTCTCCAATTCATTTTATTTTTAGGGAAATAAATAGATGAAGAGGGAAGCTAAAAACTCTATAAATGGAAGTAAGGAAATGGGGGTCAAAAGGAAGAGTTGAACTCCCCCTATGATAATTGTGGGAAGATACACCTTGGTACTTTCTGGAAGGGTATGGGTGTTTGTTACATGTTTGGAGAAAAGTACACATATATTGAGATTGTTAGGGAAGAAATAATCTAAAAATTTTCAATGATAGAATATAATGGAGAGGGTACATTATGTAAATGATTGTCATCGATCTCAAGGATACATTCCCTAAATATTTCCAAGGATGTAAGACCGTGCTTATGTCTTTAAAAATGATGAGGTTGAAGTCGAAAATAATGTGGTGGTAGTTACTTTAATCATTTCAACAAATATATCGAATGATTTATTTCATTTTGTATCATCTCATTATTTCATATCATTCATGTGTTCCAAGAAAATGTGATATTTCTTATTTTATTTAATAATGGAGTTGTTAGTCAAAAATCTTAATATAAGTATCATTGTAAAAAACATTTGTCAGGAAATCCATATTATGCCATATAGATGTACTTTATCTACTGATTTTACTATCTTACCCCCTTATTAAATACGATATAATCCTCGGTATAGGTTGGATTTCAAACAATGATGTGAAAATATTTTGAAATAAGAAGGAGGTTAATTTTTTTAATGATGTGGAATCCCTTAACTTAAGGGAAGAAACGTCACTACATGGTTCTCATATATATCCATACTTAAAATCTCTTTTGAATTCAATTATTAGGGAGGAAGAGAACACAATATATATGTGTGTGTAGCAAAATGTTAAAATAGAGAATGTAACTATTGTGCAATAATATATTGATGCGTTTTTGGAGGCTATACCTGGAAGTCCTCCAAAGTGGGAAGTTGAGTTCTTTATTGATTTAATTCCTTCATCAAAGCCTATATCAATTCCTCCCAATAGAATGGACACTCTGTAATTAGTGGAATGAAAGAAAAACCCATATGATTTTAGTGATAAAGTATTTATTCACCATAGTGTTTCCCAGTGGGAGATCCTATTCGTTTAATTAAGAAGAATGATGAATCGATGAGGTTGTGAATTAACTATATGGAGATTAATGGTATAACAAAAAAGTACAAGTACCCCTAAATCTCATTGATGATTTATTTTATCAACTTCTTGACGAACAAAACTTTTTGAAGATTGACCATCGATTTGGATATCATAAATTTCATTTAAGGAAATATGATATTCCAATGACATCATTTGGAAATAGGTAAGGGCATTTTGAGTTTACAGTAATGCCTTCTGAATTGACTAATGATCCCTATATTATCATGGATTTAATGGATAGTGTTTTCAAGGAATGTGTTGATGATTTGCGGTGGTATTCATTAATGATACCTTGGTATATTACAAAGTCTACAAAATCATGCAAATCCCTTACTCAATATTTTTAAGTCTCATAGATGAAATGAATTATATGGGATGTTTAGAAAGTGTGAATTTTTTTATCAATAAGTTTCCTTTTTTGGTCACATTGTCTTTAAGGATGGAATATTGCTTGATCCCGTGAGGACAAATGTTGTTCAAGAATTTCCTACACTGATGAACATAATTGATGTGCGTATATTTATTGGTTTATAAGGTTATTATCTTCATTTAATTTATAACATCCCCCTTTTACCCAATGCTATGATCATGCTTACACGTAAAGAGGTTAAGTTCGTATAGACAAAAGAATGTGAGGATTGTTTCAAAGAATTTAATAGGAGATTATTCAATTCTCCAATCCTATCTCTAACATAGAGGATTGATGGCTTTGTGATATATAATGATTCATCAAATAAAGGAAATGGTTGTGTCCTTCTAAAAAATTAGAGAGTTATTACCTATGCATTCTGTTATTTAGAAATTCATGAAAAAAAAACTATCATACTCAGGATCATGGCATAGTTACTGTGATCATTGCTCTACAAATATGAAGACACAATATCTATGGTGAATGATGTGAGATATATATGAATAAAAGGAGTCTCAATTATATCTTTTCATAGAAATAGAACCACATGAGGTAAAGAAGATATCTCTAACTACTCAAGGATTATGATTTTCCCAAAGACTACCAACCAATAATAGAAAATAATGTAGTTGATGCATTGACATGGAATGATCATATAGTTTTAATCAAACTGATTAATAAAAGGGATCCAATATTCATGGATATAATAAGTATGGACATGGGAATTATCAAATAAGGTGAAACATCATTACTTTCTCAATTTAATTCCAAAAAAATTGTTAGAAAGTATTAAAATCTGTTATCCTAATGATGATAACCTTAAAAAGAAAATTAATTATGTGAAAATGGGATTCTAGATGACATCATATGTGAAGATGAAATTTTGAAAATTGGGAAGAGGATCTGTGTTCCCTCTATACCCTATCTGAAAAGGGAGGTTTGGATGTTTTCCATAGTACAAACTTCTCTATACACCTTTCTAGAAAAACAATTTTATAGATATTTGAAATACTTTATTCTTGTGGAATAACATGAATTTGGAAATTACTTATTATGTATCAAGATGTTTAGTCTCTAAACAAGTGAATGTTGAACCCCATTATCCAAGAGGATTTATGTAACCTCTACATATTCCTACATGAAAATTGTATGACATGACCATGTATTTTTTCGTTGGATTACCAAAAATTCCAAGAATTAATGATGAAATATGGGTCATTGTGGATCGACATACAAAATCATTACACATACATGCTATAAGGGATGATTTTCCACTTGAGTGCCTTGAAATACTGATTATAAATGAAGTTGTCAAACCTCATGGAGAACCTCTCTCAATTGTTTCTAACATAGATCCCCAATTAACAACAAATTTCTGGAAGACTCTTCAAAAATCCATAGTTTCAGAGCATTGATTTTGTACTTCTTATCAACCTCAAACTAACAAACAATAATAAAGGACGATCCTAACATTATAATACATGTTGAGATTATGATCACCTTATTTTCAATGTATGTGGGATTATTATTTACATTTTTTGGAGTTTTCCAACAATAATAGTTTCCATTCATGAATAAAACTTGCACCATATTAATCATTGTATGGAAAGAGATATCGTACACCAACATGTTGGGATGAATTTGTTGAATGGATGTTTGTGGGTCCATAGATTTTGTAGGAAACATCAGAAACTGTAAAGACTATTGAAGTCCATATCAAATTATACAAAATATGAAAAAAAATATGATGATAATCGAATGAATGATTTTAAATTTCAAGTGGGAGATCATTTTATCTTAAATGTATCTCCATGGAAGGGTGTTATAAAAATTGTGAAGAAAGGGAAATTGAGCCCTAGGTACATAAGAGGTTTTTTTATTTTGATGATAATTGGAGATATTTCATATCGTTTGGCTATGTCATCTAGCCCGTATAAAGTACAAAATGTGTTCGATGTCTCATTTCTGACAAAGTAATTCTAGAACCAATGCATGACTTCACTTATAAAGGTATAAAATTAGAACCCAACATTTCTTACTGTGATGATCCTATCTGGATTTGGGACACTAATGAAAATGTGTTCAGGAATTGAATGACTCAACTAGTAATGATACAATGGAAAACAATAAAAATGAAGTGGCTACATAAGAGACTAAAGATCTTTTGAGGAAGAACTACCCGAATCATTTTTAAGGTAAAATTTTGGTAATTTTTTGGAAGAAATTTTGGTAAGGATGGGAGAATGTAAGACCCAAAGGAGTTATAAATAAATGCATGAAACACTACATCTCTACAAAACACCAATTTTTTTAATCTAGACATTAAACATAATTTTTCCACCTCTATGATTTCAGTTTCTGAAAACTATCATAAACATTTGAGTTGAGTAGGATATTTAGTGTCTAATAAAAAAAATTGGTGAATAATGACATACCCTTATGAATAGTAATATGACTCTTATGAATAGTAAATAAAATTACTATTTCATTTTCTTAAGGTTATAATATAATGGGATCTTGATTAAATATTCTAGGTGGTATAAAATGAATTACAGTTTTAAAATTTTAATGTTTCAAATAAATTGCGATTTAATTTATTAATTAAAATAATAATATTTAGAAAATTGTTTTTTAAAAATGGAGTACATTTTTTATTCTATATGTTAAAAAATGTTTAGGGTGATATGTTTTTGAGTTTTCTAAAATACATTAATTTTTTTAGAATAACAAAATACAGTAATTTTCCGTATATATAAATTATCGATTAAATTCACTATTCCTATAATCATGGATGTTGTAAGCACACTTGGTTCAAACTTAAAAGAACATGTTAATATTATGGGTAAAATGAATCAACACTATTGTTTTGCTTTAGGTAAATAAGAAAATAATGAATAACATATTCAAAAATCACCCCTCTCGTCCTCTATACCCCCCCCCCTCACTCCCTTTTCTCTTCACTCATTTTAATACTTTTTCCTTATCCGAATTCTGATAATGTAATCTCCCTAACTACCCCCCCATGTCTAGAAGCCCATGGTCTCATAAAAATACCAAAACCAATCCCATAAATAGGCTCTAATGGAATATCACTTCAAGTGGTAAATTCCCCTTTTCAATTCTTTTCATTCAAGTTCATTTATTTTCACATCCTTTACTCATATACTTTATTTCAAACATTGTGATGAATCAATTACATTAAATGTACTATAAATGATTTATAATAAATGAAAAATTCATTATCATATCTCTTTTCCCTATATTTTAAACTAGAAATGGAGACACCATCTGAGATGTGTTAATTTATCACATTCAAGGGCAACGAGTTTTCAATTTCTATTACCATATTCAATTATGGTCATGAAAACATTTTGATAGTTGAACTAGAAAATAATATATGTATTATAACTTTATTAATTTTCTGTAATGATTTTCTAATCATGATGTTAATTTATAAATCAAAATGAGTTCATTGTTATCAAGAACAGTCAATTAACCCAGATAATTGTCAGTAATGTTTTATGTAATGATTCATATTCACTCCCAATAACCAATAGAATATTATATCCATGTAATCATATGTTTGTTCACAAATAAAATACAAATTATATTATGCAAAACCTTTCAAATTCTACTTTTTTATCCATACATTAATTTAAGTAAACCAATCATGAAAACAAGGAAGAAAACACTCCCAAACAAGGAAATAGAATTTCTTAACCCATCATATGGCAATGAATGAACTTAATAAGGTTATAATAAATAAATTAAAGGTATAATAGGATCTGAAATAATTTATTTATGAACCTAAATTTGATTATTCTTGTCATTAATATATTGTTAGGAACACATTCAGATTTACTGTAAGGGTTTTCCACCCGAACCTCCATTTTCATTCGGGCTACTTTTATTGTCGACTTACTTCAATGAAAATGTTATGTATTATTTTATAATCCGCATTAATAATATTTGAGTGAACTATATATATTTTTTACCCACTATAATCCTTCTTTATTTTATGGGGAGATACATGTTTTAAAAAAAAGCATTCAAAATTCAATCCAAAATTCAAGACCATTACTAGAAAATTTATCAAATTTTCACCTATTTCATGGGAACTCAATATTCTATTTTTATAAATCATTAATTTAATAAAAGAATTATTTTTACTATGAGACGAATAACATAATTCACTTAAATTATTAAGAAATTGTAATTGAAACAAACTCTTCTTTTCTATGTAAAAGTGTATTTAGGTCGAGAATTACACAATGATCTTTATAAAAGTATCATCATCATTTTTAACACTATTATTGATTCATATGAATTTTTTGGTTTAATATTTCATTGTATAACCTATCATATTTTATTTAATTCCTTATGATTATTTTTATTTTCATTGTTCTATCTTAGAACCATTCAATCATTTACTCAAAATGGTTTGTATTTCTACATAATGTGTGGAGAATGGTATTTATATTTCATATGTTATGTACAATATAATTGTATATGATGTCTATGTTTATCCCCATTCATATGAGCGATTGATTGGACATATTATGTGATGGTTGGGGCCTGTTGTATCCCCTCGATGAATCATTATGTATCATGAGACAAACTATGGTTTAACATGTGGCCTTGACAAAATTATTATTTACGGTCCTAAAACATGGACTTGTTGGTGTGGTTAGGATTTCTATAATTCTGCATTCCCTCGATATTAAACTAGTAATTTAATATTCATGAGGTTAGCTTACATGTATAATACCAATTATTATGGTTTATTATGGAATTATTTATTCATCTCTTATTCCTTCCATAATGTGTTCATGTTCATTATTAAAGGCATGTGTTTTTACTTATTCACAATTCCTAATGTTTATGTTTATGATATATTCCATTTTATTGGTTACCCTTACTGAGAATTTGAGCTCACCTTTTTCTTATGTTTCATTTTCAAATGACATGAGTAGGTATTGTACGACTGACATGAAGAAATAACCTATGAGTTATTAATGTCATCAATAGAATTTCTATAATTTATTTCCTTTCATGTTATAATGATTAACTTATTTATGTATATGGTTTTCAAAAACTACTAAACTATTCCTTTAAGATAAATTTTTTTTTGTAATCAATAAAGTGTAAAAAATTGAGGCACCTGCTCTAGAAAAATAGGGTCGGGTCATTATATACTACTATGATTTGTTTCATATCATTACACCATTTTAGAATAATGTGGACCATCATTATATCTATAAAAAAGTATTATGGTGACTGATGGATTTAAAATTATGTGATGTTTCACAATCTAGTGATTTTTGGTTTCGATGTATTCTTTCGTATGGAATGATTTAGAAACTACCATGCACAAAAAATCTTTTTAAAGAGTATAATAAATTTAACATAACATAATGTTAATAATTTCATGATTACTGGTGAACAAGACTTCAAAGAAGGAAGACTGGGACTTGATAATCATTATAGAGAAGTACTTTAAGCACATGTGGCTGTCATGATCCTTATAATAGATCATACAATGTCTCCCTTATATTTTCCACTCTTAATGTATCTTTTACAAGATTTATTCTTAGAATATATATTATGGTTACATATTATTAACGGATTTATATATGAGATCGAACTTATGCCTGGTGAGTGTCCTATATTGATTCAACCATATCACATTTAACTAACTCAGTTGATAGATATCAGGATAAAACTAAAATATATTTAAGACAAAGGATTCATTAGATTTTGAAAAACAACTTCCAATTCCCAGTGATGTTTTCAATAAAGGGATTGGATAATCATATTTTTTCCTAAATTCTTACTATTGAAGGATATTTTTAGGAAAAATGTATTTTCCTATCAAAGGGTTAGCGACTTGATTATAAAATTAACTACAGCCTAGTGATTTTAAAAAATTGATATATATCCTGGATACCATTAGCTTAATGTTATAGTTGTATTCATACAAAATAAAACGTTTAGTGGAATATATGCCTTTTTAAGAGAATTTATTATGCCTTTTGAACTAATAGATTGTCTAGTAGGGTTTGTAGAACTCCAAAACAAAATTATCCACCCATTCGTGGAATAATTTATCACATTGATTGTGGATGAAATCCATTAATGTTAAAAGGCATTGGAGTAACATAAAAAACACCATTAGATCATACTATGTATTCTTTGAGAACAATGGACTAATTCAAATTTATCAAAGTGTATCTTTTCAATTCAATAGGTGTGTTTTATTTTGAATGTGGTCCAAAAAACATAGATATGTGTTTAACCAAATAATGTAGAATAAGTTTTGTCTTGTGGATTACCTTGTAATATGATTAATATTTATAGTTTCATTATGATTTATGTGTACTATAAGAGGATTATATATAAATATCCCTTATAATAAGAATATATGAAAATGATTGAGATATCACATTCACGTATGAATGGATAAAATATTGTGACTAGGCCATCATTGAGATAATATGAGAATAATGTTGATGCGGATTTTGATTTATTCATAGCACAAAATTGGGTATTACTGCTTTCAGATTCATCTATTATATGATTGGTATCTTTTTTTAGAACAATTATGTAGCTTCTTATGAGTCTCGTCAATTGTAATTCCATAATTGTAGCTACCCCACTCATGAATTAATGTTTGAATTTTTTTGTATATTTGATGAAATGTTAGAGACACATCCTATTTAGTGATAAATTCTTCATCTACATAGACTCAATGTTTTTTATGTACGTTTTCACATTTTAATACGTGAATCATTATCAGATTCATTTAATAGTATTATTATAGACATTCAACATTGAGATGATGTATAATTTCGGTATGGGGAATGTTTTTATAAAAATTGTTAGCAGTAAGACCGATAAGATTAAATACCAGATATCATAATCAAAATTAATTCTAATTTGAATCATGTAATATAAGCAGGTGGGTGTAAATGAGTATTGTGGTATAGTGGATTATGCACCCTTTGGTGATCACACCCCCATTTGTGGAATACATCATGGCTAGTTATGAATTCTACATAGCTTGTATTATGATGGGAAGTGGATAGTTGAAAATGGTTTATTCCAGATTAGAGCTTATATAGTCATGGTTTGGCTTCATGTTAATGATATACTTATGGAAACTTCTTCGATAAGGGATGCGATTAAAAAATATCTCATGATTTATATTGTGATGTCAACCTTGGATCAACCAAAAGGGATCAAAATTTAATATGAAAATTATAATGACCTAGCATGAAAATTAACAATACATGATTTTTATCTTATTGTATAAAAGTTTTTAGAATCATTTCTATGAAACATATTCCTAGAGGTATTATCCAAAAAACATCTAGAGCCCGTGTAGAAGTGGGGTGATGTGACAATGGTATTTGTGATAGTGTTTTTGAAGACCCCATGAGTTCATCATAAAATGTGGGTGGTAATGTGTTGGATGATCAAATTGAATCACATTATGCTAATATATGAGAATAACATGGTATAAAAAATATGAAAGTTCTTTATTTTTGATATTTATGGATATACAGTGTCTCACAGATCATAGTAACTTATTTAGAAACTGATTTCACATTGTAGTTTCAAAAAAGATTTATTGTGGTGATAGGGAATTAGCTGAAGTCGAGAATAAATTTTCATCCTGAAACTAAGGGAAAATCATAGATAACAATACATACCATGTAGGATATGTTTTTTAAATTTATTTGGATTTTGTAGGAGATTGTGATAATCACTATGATTTTTGATTATTTTCCAACAACAACTGTATCCATTCATTGATTTAGATGGATCCATTTTAGTATCACTATTGATGAACATATTGTTCACCAGTATGCTTATATGATGTTAGTGAATATTTATTTTATCATACCTAGTGTATTATAGGGGACCTCAGATACGGTGAACATTATTCAGTAGAATTTGATTCCTTCATAGAATATTCAACGGTCGTATTCCAATAGGATTTGATGATCCTTAGAGTTAAATGATGATGATAGAGTTTTCTTTATGACTCCCACATTGTTGGGTAATATGTAATGGAGTATGTATGTTATATTGAAACCCTAGTATGTTGAAATTTTGGAAATCAATTTGTGCCTAAAGATGGTGACATGTTAGTGGAATCATCATACACTATATGTTGGTATGAATAATGTCTTCAGTGTGTCTAAACAATCAAGGTATAAGTCCAATATGGTAGATGTGTTTAACTATAGGGATGTTGAGTTTGAAATATATATATATATATATATATATATATATATAATGTACTGACCTACAAATATTTTCAAATGAAGAAACATTTCATTTTGAGGGAATAAGAATTAAATAGTTCTTATTCAATGGAATAATTTTTTTATTCGAGATTAAAAATAGAAGTGGGAGACATACTATCCTGATAAATAGATAATTATTCTTGATTAAAAATATAGATACACTTCTTGAGGATGAGAATTACTTCAAGGGGGACTAATGAAACTATTTAATTATGTTAATTATATATTATTCTTGAGCATATCTTATTTATTTACATTTCCTAGTCTTTGAGGATGGTTAGAGGTGTTTTTATGTTTTTAATTAAAATGGCTTTGGTAGATTCTTAAAATCAGGGTTTGTATTTTCCTAGTTCTAAATGGGTTGGATAACACCATTGTACAAAATGTTTCTGGCAATGGAAGAACCTACGAGTCACTAGCTGAGAAGCGACACTGAGTAAAGGGAATTACCCAATGCATGTAATGTAGAATGTATCCCTATCCACCGTGTCTATCAAGGCCTCACTATATAAAGGATGGAGGCCATTGAACTACACAAAATATTAAAGTCCTTTAGGATTAAGAATTTCCTCTAGTCATGTCAGGCATTGCACACTATTAGGACATGGACTCATGTTTGTATCTTTTTTTTCTAGTTATGTGTGATATTTTTCTCAATAGTGTGCCATGAAATAACGTAGATACCCAAGTACCATGATGACCATAACTATTCAGATATGGCTAATGGTGTGTTCTTGATCACCAAAGGTTTTAGAATGACACCTAGAGCCAAAACAATATGAATGTGGGAATGAATTTTCCACAAAAATAGAATAATTTTATATACGTAAGTTTACATATAACAAAAAACTACATATGTACTACATTATGATATTTAAAATAATTTAAAACCCCCATGTGCAACAAAAAGTAATAGTAAACATGATAGTAACCCTTATCCTTGTAGATAAAACTATGCAATCCCATGGATCAACCACAAGAACCACCATAATGTGGTTCATTACCCTTGATCGAGCCTGGAAGAAGATAATATTAAAGGACTCAGCAGCATGGGTAGGGTGTGAGCTAAAATCCAAGTAGGTTCTATATAATTATTCCACAATAACATTCCAATAATCATTAAAAAAATAATTCAATTTTGAATACACATAAATGCCATTTCAAAAACATATTTGTATCCAATATTTATTTCCATTTAAAGGGATGGAAAAAAATTTATACAGTGGATTAATAACATTTTTATATATAAGAGTTTATACAAATTCATAATTGATTTGTAAAAAATACTATAAATAATGGTATAAATATATAAAAATGAATATCATGGTCATTTTTTAAGAAGTATTATAGTTCTAGGTTATTGGATACCCACAAACTCGAATTAGTGATTATGAAAATATGTTTACATTTGTCCCTTAGAAACTAGTCAAATTGGACTCATCCCAATCCTATCATAGATATGACCTACTTCATATGTTTTATTAGAGTTATAAAGCTTCAATTGAGTGTTTTCTAGAATAACTCTATAACTACCTAGTCTTTTATTTTCTCTAAAAGTACTATATAATAGGAAATTAATATCAAAGTATTTAAAATAATTTTTATCTCAATTTTCTATTTCAATATAATAATTTAATTTTTAAAACGAAATAGTCTTTAAAATCAAATCATTCCATTTTCTAGGGTAAAACAACCGAGTTTCTTTTTGACTAATTTAATCCATTATTAAAAAAATTGAAATATGAAATCAATTTCACAATTCTATCTCATAATTTAATTTCACAATTTAAATTCTTCAATCCAATATTATAATATTCCATAAAACTCCAAAAACACAGTTCATTTCAACCTACTTGGGGGTTTTCCATAATTTAATGCAAATTCATATTCAATTAAACAATTCAATGGAGTTGTTTTTTGATTAAAAACATGAAATAAATTAATTAAAATCAATCAATTTAGGGTTAAATCAATTTTTCTATATAAAATGGAACCACCTACTATTGATCACAGGATCATGAATAACAAAACCCTTAATAGGAAACTCCAATAAATAATGGAAGGAAAGAAAATACAAGAATCAAACCTACATTTTAAATCTATGTAAATAATGAATATATCATCCAAAACATTTTACATCTAATAAACCCTTGTGAGGATATAAGAATATAGACAGAGATATTGCGGTAGATGATTCACATTCCCATAGGTGTTTGAATGTGACTTGACACACATAGATCCAACTAGAAGGTTGTTTGGAATAAAAAAGGGGCTTTGAGAGCCTTATAAACCTATGAAATAAAAATAATTAAATTTAGGGTTGAGGTGGAGGTAAGAAGATGTGTTCGATAAATTTTAATCAATTTCTGGAATCATTAAATTTAGAGTGTTGAGTTTGTTGGTTTAGGATGAATTTTTTTATCAAATCATGTTCCCAAAATGTGGACACCTATTTATGCGCATAACTAGTTTCTCCTTGGTGTGTTAAAAAAATTTAAACCATGAACCAACTATGAAAACCTTCTCTGTTGTGGTTTTCGCAGTTTCCAAGAGTAGGGAATACAGTTTGGCCAAATCCTGTGCCAACTGTGCACAACACAAATGCCCATTAAATTTCTAAAAATATAACCAAAATAATACATAAATGAAACCCAACAAAGGAGTTTTAAAAGTGGGGTTGGTAAGTACTAAGGAAAAGTTAATACATTTTATAAACTCCTCGCCATAGAATCTTTTTGCCCCCAAAAATCCTGATAAAAATCGTCCATGTCATGATGCTGAGGTCACTACACTCTCTTTAGTGCCTCTCTCTCCAAATTATCATGATTATTTTAACCTTTCTTCCATATTACTAAAAAACAAGGTATTATCCTCCCTTTAAGTGGCTTAGTTATATAATAATCTGTAATGATTCAATATTCAGTTGGAGATAAATCATGTTCAACATCAAGATCGATATAGCTCCGAACATGAGATGGATCATATATATACATTAATAACTATGACACATGGAACTCATTATATATCAAAATCAGTTAAAATGGAAGGGATAAATTTTAAGAAACCTTCCCCACCCACTCAAAATGATAAAAAGGCCCATAAAATGTTTATAATGAATAACATGCCTCCTAATCCACTGATGACCCAATCGAGATGAAACTCTCAAGAACATCTGATCACTAATTGAAAATTTCAATTTTCAATGATGAAGATCTGAAAAAAATTGTACTGGATCGATGAAATCAACATCCTCTAAAGAATCAAATTATTCTCTTATTTCATCTCTTGAACCATGCTTACTCCAACCACTAAAAAATACCTGCTCTATAACCAAAAAAATATATATTTGAATGGTTGGCCTTGCAAGGCCTTAAAAGGATACATCCCTATTATGGTTGGGAAACTATTGTTATATGAAAATAAAACCAGCTCTAAATGGTAAACCAAAAACCCCACCAATGTCAAGAATATAGAAATGTAACACATCCTTAATAATCTATATAGCTCTTTTTATCTAACCATCCAAATTTAAATGATATATTGTACTCAAATTCAAATGATATCTCAATTCCTTATAAATGTCTCTCTAAATGTGATTAGTAAACTAAGGGTACCTGTCAAATAATATATAAGATGTCACTCTATGTAAAAGTTAAATATTTTTTTTGATAGATATTTTACAACTCTTCAAATTAGGTTGTATCATGAATTGGTATAAAGATTCCCAATTTTGTCAGCCTCTCAATCAAAAACCATATCGCATTATTCAATATATGGGTATGGTGGAACCCGATCAGAAATTCCGTTGAAATCTCATCCCTAATCAATGTCTGGACAAGAAGTGATAGAAGAAAACCTAAATGATTCTGATACTCAGGATTGATGTATTGGAATTTTTATCAATGAGAGACAAATTTAGAAATGACATGTCTCATACCCGGACACCAGAATATACATTTCATGTCATTGAACATATTCATGGTTCATGGGAGTACTTCCCCAGAAGAGTTATGGAAGTCCCTTATTTTAGATTTATTGAATGGTAAGAGTGAATTTTTTTTTGATATCATCGATTGCCCTCAGTGGAGAACGAACAATCAACAATAGTCTCCCCACCATAAAGCGAGTCACTAATGTCACAAGACTCATCATCCATATAATTTTTTTGAATAATTTTATCGATATGATAGAATATAAACTAATCACATTCTAAAGAAAACTAATTCCATAACTCCAACAATCCAACATGTATCTTTACCTAAATATCCTTCAAGTGAAACCTTCAACATATTTTTTATGGCTAGGGTATGATGATTCCTTAATGGTATAGGTGATTTCAATGTCATTATATTGTGTGTACACCATCAAAATCCTTTGGTGGAGATTCGAATATTTTTATGATAAGATATATGTTAAGATATTATGGTCATAATACATGGTAAACCATTCTAATAAAAGGAAATGTTGTAATGTATCTACCAAATCTTTTTGTAATGAAAATTCCATATGATTTAACTAAGTGTTCTATTATGTAAAAAGTTTATATAAAATATTCTTTTCCTTGGTTTTAGGTTTCTAGATTTCAAAATACAGTTACGAATTGTTACAATTTCTAATACAGTCGTTGAACAGTGATCATATGATTAATAAAAATATAGTTATTTAAAATATCCAATTTACTCAGAAAAAAGAAGAACTGGCCTAATACTGTAGAATTTTTCCATACAAAGCCCATATGTTAGAGCTAAGAAAGGAGTTGACATCACTCTGCTGTCCACTTGACCAGTCACAAGCTGAGCTTCAACACATTATGTTTGAATGGAACCACGTATGTGATAAGTGGTAGCTAATATAGATTACCACCTGAGCAATGTTATCTGAGCCACCGCAGGAGTGTTTCCCCATTGCCCACCTTAACCATAGGACATATGTAGGTTTCATAATGGAAAATTTAACAATACCCTAGAACCATGATTGTGTACTTTATTTTTATTGTTATAATGAATATACATATATTTTGTAAATGGGGTTTGAAGCAAAAATATTATTTTTAGTTAATATAAAATTAATAAATCTATTTGATGAATAATTGATTTTTCAATTAAATAATATTTTAAACAAATATTATTACTAAATTTATTTTTATTAAATATAAATTATTGTACAGATATTATGAATACAATTGTAAATTTTTATTATGGTTTTAAAGATGCCTTTTTCAAAACCCATGATTTTTTTATGAATGATGATTTTTATTTTTTAAGAAAAAATTCACATATTCCAAAAATTATTTAGTTAAAATTAATATTATTTTCAGATTTAGGACAATGAATATATATTATAGTGAATGGTTCATAATTTTATGAGACAATCAAATTTGTGGGTAAAAATTAAATACCATTCAATCTATAATGTTTTTTTATGATATCATAATATGGAAATGGTAAAATAATAATATACTGTAAATGGTATTTTCAGTCAATATATGTTTTTTTAAATAATTTGTTTTTAGGTTTGTTTTATTTATTTTACAAATCCTTATGTTTTCCTACAACAATTATAAATTATTTTAACATTTAAAAATTATTTGATTGTGAAAGTGACTCACCTCAACATAAGAAGCCTAATATTTTAATAATTTATTCTTTTATCCTTATAAAATAATTTTTTCCACTCCCATTTTGAAAAAACCCTAGGCAAAAACCGTCTGTTAGTTTTTGGTTTTGATTAGTTTAAGGTTTTTTGTCCAAATCCTAAATAATTAATAAATCTATATCCTTTTCCTATATAATCTGACTCAATATCCCATTCCTCTTCAGTAAAACAATTTGGAGCATGACCAACGTATGACCTCCTCTCTCTATAATCTTCCCAAGAAGCCTCTCTCAAGCCTTTGGATCACACTTTCGAATAATGGATATTGTTCTCCCTCATTGTTTCCAAGTCTCGTAATGTTTCTATACCCGTGAATTTTCAATTAAAACTATTGGGGTATGATTTTTCACATCTCATATACTTATATCCTTATTTTTGTATGATGAGATACCCCTTTCTCTATCATTAATTCCACCCATGTACACCTGTTACCATTCTAAAATTCTATAACGGATTTCTCCCTCTCCTCATTTGCATTCAACCAATTATTTTAAATTATTAATATATAATCCATTACATATATTGGGAAATGTATCTATATGACCCAATTACTATCTATTTAATTTAATATGATGTTATAACCATTTCTCTCTCATCAAACATTTTTATAAATTCTTATGTCACACCGTTATGCTACCGAAATTGCACAATGATTATCCAAGACAAAGTCGTTGTGTTGTGAATACCATGCCCATTTCTCTATCCCGGGTATTCACCTTTATGAACATTTACATATCTATTAAAGAGTTTCATCTATGAATTCCACATTCCTATATCAGGAAATAAATTATTATGTTTAATGAATCCATGTTATATGATCTATTTGGAACACATATGCTTGAAATGAAATGATTATGAAGGGTGCGCCCTGATAACACTTAAATGCATTGGGTAAAGACTATTATCATGGTACATCAAGTGAAATGAGGGTTTAATCATTCTAATTCATGTTCAATGAGGGGTTACTCATGCTCCACATGCAATTATACTTGTCTCATTCTAATATCAAGTTAAATATTTTCTCAACATTTCCAAACTATGATAATGATACTATATCATGCCTTAATGTTCATGTTTATCTTATTATCAATTTATATTCCTATTGCCTAACATGCATTGTGTTTTTCATTTTATTCCTTGTTTACTCCATTATCGGGATTTATAGCTCACCCATTTCTTATGCATGTCCTCAGGTTATCCCACACAATGCTAAGTACGGAGGAATTACTTTTCTCATGGGAAGGATTTTTCCAATAATGATGTATATTTCATGTTTTAAGTTGTTACGTGTTGTTCCTAAGCCACAAAGACAGTATAGCTCTTGATCTTCTATGTTCTATCATGTGAATAATCTATGTAATAAATTATTTTTAACTGTGAAATAAAGAGAAGGGTTGTTATAGTTGGTATCTGAGGATAGGTTTATTAACTTTTGGGATTAGGAATAGAAAACCCTAGATATAGCCTTGTATATAAGACTATTTATAATAAATGCTTACATTAATTTTTGTGAGTATTTAGTATGTTTCATTGTCACACAAATACACCCTTGTCTGCAAATGATCTGGTAGAGGTCGCTTTGGAACAAATGTATCTAGGTGTAAACACATCAAACACTAATTTGATCTAGACTCGAACGAGAACTGGTGAACTATATTTGGTCTTTCTACACTCTTGGATACAGAGCACCAGGAGGATATGCATTGGAAAATTTATAATCTTACTATGAACCGTTGTTATGGGAATAAATAAAATTACCCTATGAATATATGTTGGAAGGTAGATCGGGGAAAAAATAGATTGAATCCTATAAATTCATATGTTAAGGAAATAAAAGTAATATAAATGTTATCCCTTATTTTCTTTGGATCCCTTTTTTTTGTGTTACACGTAACATTCCTTTTATTCCACGCAATGTCCTATAACGGGCGGACTAGGGATAGAAAAAAATGTGAATATCATTGTGATGATTGTTCTAATGAGTTGCCCAATCTGATTGGAGGGGGAGTCACAGACTTTTCCCTAATACACATATAGTTAACTAATGGATTGAATAGAAACATTGGTCCAGAGGACCATTCAAACCACCCTAAGAATGAACTAGTCACAATCATGAACTTCATGAGACAAAGGACTTTTACTTTTAATGGATCATTTGATCCCTCAATTGTCGAACAATGGATCAACTCCATGGAGAGGATCTTCTCTATCCTTC
Source organism: Viscum album (assembly GCA_963277665.1). Classification (NCBI taxonomy): domain Eukaryota; kingdom Viridiplantae; phylum Streptophyta; class Magnoliopsida; order Santalales; family Viscaceae; genus Viscum; species Viscum album. The sequence continues at coordinate 641,533,911 of OY728125.1, read as the reverse complement.
AATGTTCGAAAAAAGAGAAGGTTCTTCTATGTGATTATTTTATGGAGGTTGAAGCAGATCAAAGTTGTAAATTGATCAAAAATATGATTCTTGGGGAAGATATTGAGTAGTTGGAATGAAAGGATTTCCAAAATTTTTTTTTCAATAAATATTTTTCCGATACCCTCTAATATAAGATAGAAGGGGACTTACTTGACCTCAACCAAAAAGACGATGAATCCATTAGAGTTTAAGAGTCAAAAATCAAACTTATTGAAATATATGCCTCTAGATTTGTCATTACCACATAATAAAAGGTTTCCCACTTATTTGGTGGGCGAAAACCTAGCATACAGAAATCCCCATTGATCTATGAGTTCAAGATCTATGAAACAATTGTCTGATGTGCACTCAACGTTTACATTGAGATCGGAAAATCCCAAGGGTATCATGGGGATAATAAGAGTGAGGTGGAAATTAATTATGGCGGTCTGATGGATAAATTCGAATTTTCTATGAAATTTCAACACCCCACATTCCAAAACTATTGAAAAAAGAACCCCCCAAATTCCATGAAGTGACAAGGAAATGCTTTAGGTGTGTAAGAGATGGGAACCTGGTTAATAACTATCTATAAAAATACCATGTACTACAATAGAGGAGAGGAATAATCTGTTTGTCCGTCAAGAATTGTTCATTTCATCAAATACAATGAATTGGGGCACTTTACAAACCGGTTCCCTAAGCCAAGGGTTTTTTGATGCAACCAACAACCTCCAAGGAAGAAATGACGAGCTTTGTACATCACTACAGCCGAAGAGATCCAAGAAAATGAAGTGATGATAGGTAACATAGTTATTAATTCAATAATAGAGAATTTACTTTCTGATTCTGGTTTGACGAATTCTTTGATAGCTTGAATGTTTATTAGAACAATCCCAACATCAATAAAAATCATGAAAGTGGATATTTCAATGAGAACCGAAAATGGGGTAATCATTGAAACCATGAATATAACACCTCCCCTATTTCAATATGTGGTTTTAACTTCTCGTAAATCCTCTTCATACTCCCTCCATTGGAATTTGATTTAATTTATATCATTGATTTTATTTTCTTATATAGAGAAAACATAAATTGTATTGATAGGAAAATCACTCAAAATAGGGCGAATCGACCCCTGATTCTGTACAAGTGAATGGAGGAGGATGAATCTTCTTTTGAACCATCATCTCAAGTGTGGATATTACTTCCCTCTGAGCATTTTTATCTCACATAAATAATTAAGTATATGGAAGAAACCATAAATGAAGACATTATTACTGTGATGGAATTCATTGAAGTGTTTCCTAAGCAATTTCCTGGTCTTCCACCTAGAATAGATGCTGAATACTTGATTGATCGTACACCTGGGGCATTGATAATATCAAAGACTCCATATATAATTAATTTTTTGGAGCATTAGTAGCCAAACAAACAACTAGTGGATAATTTGGATAAAGGGACTATACACCAAAGTGCTTCACTATGTGGTGCATGAGTCCTCTTCATCCAGAAGTCTGATGGGTCAATGTGCATAATCATTGATTATCATGAGCTCAACAAAATCGCGATAAAGAAGAATTTTAATCATACATGAATTGATGACTTTTTCGATCAGCTAGGTATAGAACAATACTTCTTCAAGGTGGATATGTGGTTGGGATATTATCTTGTAAGGGTGAAGGAGTATATCCCCAATACAGCTTTTCGTAAACGATACATGCACTATACATTTCACCGTAATGCCTTTGGAACTCACTAATTCTACAGTAATATTCATGGACATGAATAATAGTGTCATTAATGATTGCCTTGTAATATTTGTGTTAGTATTTAAATTCAATATTTTAATATACTCCATAACCAAGGGGTGGCATAAGGACCATCTAAGCACTACACTAGAGACCTTGTGAAAGGAGAAGCTCTACACAAAGTACAACAAGTGTGAGTTCTCATTGAAGGAAGTCTCATTCTTGACTTGTATCATCATAAGAAATTATATATATGTATTCCCTTAATGACATCTCCAATTGAGGGATGGCTGAGACAAGCATCGATGACAGATATCTCTAGATTCTTACAGATAGATGGATATTATCGCCGATTTGTTCGAAATTTCTCACGATTTTAAACCCACATACCAAGATAACACTGATGGGTGACAAGTATTGTTGGAGTGATAAATTCAAAGAATTATTAAAGAAGATAAAAAAGATTATTTTCACTATGCCCGTGCTCACACAACCCCCACCTGGAGAAATTATTCTAGTATTTTTTAATGAATAAAAGAAGGTATTGGGTTGTGTGTGGATGAATAATGAAAATTTCATTAACTATGTATCACGGAAATTGAATGTTAATGAGAAAAACTATCCAAAACATGATATGGAGTAGTCTGTAGTAATATTTTATTTAATAATTCAGCGACATTACCTCTTTGGGGATATGTGTGAAATACACCCTGATCAAAAATCCTCAAGTATATATTCACACAGAGTGTGTTTAATATAATCCCACAAAGATGGCGAGAGATGATCAATGTATATAACTCCTCAATGCATTACAAACCTGGGAATGAAAACAAGGTGGTAGATGCTCTATGTCAAAATGACCCAAAGATTCTATCGTTGATGATAATTGAAAACCAGCGAATATTCATAGATTTAAGGAATATGGAAATGGGAATCATAAAGAGGGGAACATAATCATTCCTTTCACAAATGATTGATCAATATTTTCTTTCAGAATGGTTAAAGGATGATCGAATGGATGATGTGTGAATTCATAAGAATTTGTAATCTATCATGAATTTTAAATCCTTAGAGTTCAATGTTAATAGAGAAGTAATTTTGTGATTTGTGTCAAGAATATGTGTTCCATCAAATTCAGATTTAATGAATGAACTTTTGGATGATTCACATAGTTTATATTTCTCCTTTCACCTAGGAAACACAATGATGTATTTTGGCACCTTCTTTTTGATGTATGTAGCCTTTCTTTATGCCTTTTTATGCATTGAATGTACTTTGGATGGTTTGGGAAGAGGTTTGGAGAGTTTGGTATGATTTTTAATAAGTTTTGAGGCTATTCTAAGTGTGCACTATTTGATCATGGTTAGGGAATACCCTACAGGGTTCTTCAAGAAACCATGAAAGGGGAGATAGTAGGATTCTCACAGCCTGTGCATAGTTTTCCAAACTGTTTGAGGCCACATCATGGACCCCTCCTCATTATATAGTGGTGTGTTCATAATTAGCGCACAGTTTTCCAAAATATGCAGACTAACCATGTTTCTATATAAAAAGAGGGTTTTTAATATGGGTTCACACAGGTATGAATTATTTCACTCCAAACATTCTCCCACTCAGGTCTCACTTGGTATTTTCATATCTCAAGGGTTTGAGGGGATCTAACCCAAATTTTTGAATCTAATTGAAGGGGTTTCATGGTGGATTGAAGGTGGTTCTTCTCAAGTAAGTCTCCTATTGTGTTTCATTGTTGTTTTCTCTAGATCGACATTCTCCCTCTCTATTGGTTTCTATATTTTCAACCACTGTGTGTAGATATAGGGTTGTGTTTTCCATGGGTGAAGATTTTAAGGCGTGTTGATGTTAGGGAAGGGGTTCTAGAATGGTTTCAGTGGTGTGCTCACTATATTTGGGCTGTAGTTTCATGGGGGTTGATTTCACCAAAACCCTAAAGGTATGTGGCTTAGCTATCGACTCCACTTTCTTAGAACTAGAAGGCTTGTCAATATTAATTGCTTTTTCTTAAATTAATTGTAAATTTTGATGTGTAAAATTGGACTGAAATACATTTGGTAACATTTTGAGGATTTTTGGGAAAAAGGTGTCTTTGTCGTGTAATGTTCATGCTATTTGATATTAAAATAAATATTTTATAACTATTTGCTTGTGTTTATTTTTTAAAATGGGTGATGAAATTGGGTATCAATAAATGTTTGGTTTATATAAATTTGGGTTGGCATAGAAAATTGTTGAAGGGTTTTATCAATAAATGAGTGATTTATTGATGTGAATGGGACTTTGCTGAGATTTTTATTGTCTTTGAGGTATTTTTTGTTTATAGATGAATTATTTACCTGATATGGGGACCATGTTGTGATATGCATGATATTGGGTTAAGAATTATGTCTTTTATTAATTTTTTGTGATGTGGGAGGGGATAAAACCAATAAAAAGATGATGGACAGTGGATGAGAGGGCCCCCGTCAAAGGATTATTGGGCGGGAAGTACCACTTGTTTGAGAATGATGTAAACAGGTTTGGACAGGAAGTTCTATCATGGTGGTGTGGTTGTTGTGTTACTATGCAAGATCAAAATTGGTTTTTCAAATTTGTGATGGTGATATGTCATATGTATTAGTGTGGAATTCCCATTTATGACATGGAATGCTAAGGGAATGCTTGGATTATGGTAATTGTTTCACTATTTAATGTTTTATATAAATGGATTTATATAAATGTGATAATGGTTCATTCTTAGTGGAGTGTATAGGGAATTAATTTAGGGAAACATACAGAGTATTATTAATCCTTTCCGGCATTGGAACTTCGATGATTTTTCTGATTTTTTATTCCAAGACACAGGTAAGAGTAATGATTCTCATTTTACTAGTGGATCAACAAAAAGCAAGAGTGATGTTGTGGTGATTGGATAATGTAGCTTGGTGCAGAGATATGGATGACATCCTAGTAATTTTGGATTCCTTTTGTAGTCTTCTTCATTGTACTCTGACATTGGATTTGTTGTATTTGGCACGTGGGATCATTAATGGATTTGTTGGTTATCTTTTGGTAATGTGTGATTTTGGTTGGTTTGTTGACATGCATCAAATAGTTGTGGATTGTTTGGATGGTTTGATTTGTCTTAAAGGAAAATAATTCCCCAATTTATTATCTAAGCCCAAGGAATTTATTTCTAGCTTATAGTTCCATGGGAACATCTATTAAGTCCAAGAATCAATCCTTCTCCCTCTCAAGACAATGAGATGGGGAAAGATGTTACAAGTTGTATTATTTTTCTCTATCCTTGGCTTCTAAGTGAGAGCGGTTGTTCGATCCTTGGTGTTGGCCATTGGACTTCATGTTGGTATGCGTTCAAGGAATATTCCTTGATACATGATGGTAACATGGAATAGGATTGTCATAACCTGGAATTTATAGCATAAAAGGACGTAAATAACACGTGTATAAAGAACTTCATGAAACCAGGGAGTTGGGTACATAATTGTTTTTAAGACACCCATAGGAATTGGAAATCTCTTTATCATGTGTGTATATAATGAGATATACATGGAGTGAATGGTAGAAATGACATCCCAATAGAACTCATATTTCATGAGGGTGTAATGATTTTTAGTGTGATATGAATGTATGGATTTGAAAAATATGAATTGGGTTTCGAAACGGAAGGATTAGAAACATGGAAAACTAGTGGTATTTGAAAATTGGTTGATTTCCAAAACATGGTGGATTTTATTCCAAATAGTGAAACATTGGGAATGTGAACTTTTGGAAGGCTTCATTGTGATAGTTGTAGTGAAATTAAAATGGAACATGTGAATCATGTGTTTCTAAAATAGAAGGACTTATTGTTGATATTGTATTGATAGAAATGGAACAAGGTGGACGTCGTAGAGACCAATCAGATGAAGATTCTAAAAATGTTGTTTCACCTGACACCCAGGTGAAGAAGAAGGTAGTGAAGAGTATAGTGAAAGTTTCCCAAGAAGTGGGATGTGTGAATAAAGTGGATGAAATAAGGCATGTGGGTCATGTAGTTCAGTTTCAAAGGAAGAATCCACCCACCTTTAGGGGTGATTCAAATCCACAGAGGGCTGGAGCATGTATGAATAGAATAAATCATATATTTGAATTATTTGGTACACTAGAAGAGATGTTGGGAAACTAGGCACATACATGGTGGAGGATAATTCCCATTAAATGTGGGATGTAGCGGTTTGAGAAAGAAGAGACCAATGTGTGACATGGGAGACATTTGTGGAATTGATTAATAAACAATTCTACACTCATGCATTCTTAAAATTTAGAGAACAAGTGATTTAATCAGTTTGATGTAAGGGAACATTACAGTGAAGAAATAAGCAGATAAGTTTACAAATTTAGTGTGGTTTGCAACTGAGGTGGCAAGTAGTACAACATTGAAGGAACAATTTTTTGAAGCTGGGTTGAAAAATAAAATTTGTTTGAATATTGTGGTGATGTGTATTGATGATTACACAGAAATGGTGAACTGAGAAATAGAGACTAAGTGAGATCTTGTGGTGGATATAGGCGGGGGAGGCATATTGGTACCCATAGGGAAAAGTGGGAACTCAAATGATGGATTCAAGAGGAAGAGGGGATCCTATTTCTAGGGTGGGGGTATGGTTCAAAATTTCACTGATGGATCGGTGGATCTTCCTATGAATCTGTAGAGTAAGATGGGATGTTTTCAATGTTATTATACTATCCACATCAAGTGGGATTGTTTGACACAAACTTGAGCAGGTCATAATTGTATGCCAATGGGGAATTTTAAATGTTATTATCAGAACACACTAACGTCGGGTGTTTGTGACATTTCTCAGGGGTATTTGGGGTCTTATGCCTTGACAGGACATGGGAATAATTTTACCCCTCGACAAGAGAGTAATGTGGGTCATGGTGATTCTCAGAAAATCACAACGCCTCAATAGGGTAATATGTAGAAGTATTTGGAATGTAAGAAGTTGTTTACAGTTGAGTAGGTGTTGATGGATGATTAGTCGGGACCATCCACAGAGTGAGGTATAGTTCTTTTAAATTCAATGCTGATGTGTGATTTGATTGATACAAGTGCTTATCATTTTATTACTTCTTCTCACATTGTTTATCTATTGTGTATACACATGGAAATGATGCCTTCTATTTTTAAAATAAAAACTATTCTGGGAAAATTAGAGTGTCAAGACTTCCTTTTTCGAGGTTTGTGTTTTGTTGTGGATGGCTTAAAATTGATGTCTGATTTCATAGTTCTTAATATTGATTATTATGTTTTAATCCTGGGATTCTATTGGTTCAAAAGTTTTAAGGCCCACATCTATTTCTATACATGAATGATTAGTTTTGGGAAGGAGTATGGAATTAGACATCTCTTTAGAGGGGAGAAGAGTGAAACAATGTGTACAATAGATTTTTTGGCACTAACTATTGGAATGATCTCATATAAGTTGTGACCTTGTCATTGACATTAGTTGAAGGTGTCGAGTAGAGTATTCTTGTGCACATTTTGGATCTTTTTAGGGATGTATTTCCACTAGAATTAGTAGGGTTTATATAGAGACCCAATGATTGAAGTACATGGACATTAAATTACTATTTCGGAATAATTAACACTTGATAAAAATAGATGCACGATGACCGTATTAGTTTAGTGTCTTTGGATACTCACAACACAAACTTCTAATCACGGTGAAAGATATTCAACATCTCCTGTAAAGATCTTTACCTTTTTTTTCTTAACTAAAAACTTTATTTATATCCTAGGGAAAATAAAACATAAAAGGGGTGAGCTCAAATGGTCAGTAATTGTAAACATAGGGAACTGAAAAACAATCTATAAATATTTGAACGTAAAAACATGAACATAGAACATCAAATTCTTGAGAAATGACATAAATATTTGTAGTAAATAAGGAATAGACCATAAAACAACATTAATCATGATAAAATGGCATGGGATTAAAACATGGAATTGTGGAAAACCATTAATCACATTTTATTATTTCCATAGTAGCCAAGGAATTGCTACCAAGACCATCATAGTGGACAAAGACCCTTACTGAACCGGGTTTACATGTCGTTCCAGCCCTATATTACTGAACCATATTCACTTGCTGATCTAGAAATGTCTATCTCATGATATATAAATCTTTACTCAATGCATTGGTGGGAGATATAGGTCCCACCCATCTCATAATGAAATCATTCTTTCATGTGCCACAAAATAAACATAAATCATTCATCATAACCCAATAAATAAAATGGGTTTCATAAACAACATCCCATCATGACATAATCCATATAAAATAAATGGATATCATTTCATCAGAAACAAAATAATACAATGTAAATAATAGGGACATTATATTTGAACCATAACCATGTTAAATAATGTCATCATAAATGGAAAATAGTTTTGATAATACACATGAAATGACTTCTTGATTAAAATAACCTTTTTTTTCAAAACAATTTTCTTCTCCCCAACATCCATTCATGTTTAAACAAAAATGAATTTTTTTGAAAATAATAATTGAATATTGTAATGGAATGTTCATGTAAATAAGGTGTCATGAAACTGTAAAAATCCATTCATGCCGTATAAGTTAAAAAAACATTCTTCTCGTACTTTTTCCTGAAAAGTCAAAAATTACCTCATATGGTAAAAAAGAAATATTCCTTCCATACCATGTGGTAAAAGTAAAAAAAGGGTAAAAATTGAATTTAAACAGACATAGAAAAAAAGTAAACATTTTTTGAAAACATTTTCAGAAAACATGGACATGGATGATAAAAATAACCCCAGTAAATGCTTACGAATAAACAATCACGGGTAAGAACGAGATTGTAATAATTATCCCTTACCTTAGGTCCGATATTCTTTGTACATATCTGATCCTCCTATATAATAAATTTAATAATTTCATTGACTTGTTCAATAATCATATTCATTGTTATTATATCATATATGGTCATATTCTTATCTTCATATATGTAATATTTCGTTGCTACTTTTTATTCGGGTGTTCATTGCATTATGTTCTTATTCGTGTTTTGTCAAATAAATTATTATTCCTCTTTTTAGGTTATAGATACATTATTTACAGAATGATATTAGTGTAATATATATCATATTTATTCATTCAATCCATTTATATAATCATTATTCTATGAACATCCTATAGAACGAGTCGCATTAAATCATGGAGATGGTTGGTCGTACGTACACACGAGCGATGATATAATTCCTATGATTGTGGAATTGTATTTAAGTGTATGGTTTATAATATTTCAGAATCAATATAACTTTACAATAATCATATATAGTTATTTCTTTCATCTTTATACCCATCCATGTATGTTAGTGATGAAATAAAAGATTACACCACGGCGTGGAGATGGTAAGCCGTATGTACGCACATGTGGTGATTTCATTTTTTCATAGGATGTATAGAAGATAGAATGTGGTTCTTTCATATTGATAACAACATATCTGTATAAAAGTGATACGGGAGTTATTACTTAATAATGAAACAACTCATATAGAGGAAGTAGGAGATGAAATAATTTTGAATGAATCAGTAAAGTATATTAACTCTTCTTCGACGTTCCTCCTCTTAATCAACTCTTAGGGAACTATTGTTAGTCTTTGAAGAATACCAAGACCTCTAGTAGGTTTCTAGGGAAGTGTAGAAGTGAAATGGGTAGGTTTTGGACGAATTGGAATGCTCAAAAATGGAGTGAAGTGGAGAGGGAGGAGGTGCCCTTTTATAAGGGAGGAGAGGGGCACCTTTGTAAACCTAAAAGATATTAATTTATAATACATTCAAATCCCATATAAAAACCTCCAAATAAGACTCAATTATAATATGAGATTATATAGGGTGTAATCTCATCAACCGGTGACATTTAGTCATGTTATAAGTTTATTTTAAACATTATCATTTTGATATATCCTTATTTAATATATTTAATTTTATTTGTGGTGATAATATTCAAAATTTTAAATTGTTATAAATACATACATATATGTTGTTAATTTCTATAATTTGATACTTTATAATATTGTAGACCATGTAATTTTCAATTTTCAATTTTTAATATTTCTTTGATTTTTAAATAATTTAATTATATGTAATTGTTATAAAATACCAATAGTTTAAATTTTAACACTATTTATTTATTTGAATTTAAATAAAATACACAGAAAATATATTCGAACCAAAATATTTAATAGGTTCCTAACATGTCAAATGTTTCTATAAAAATTTTTGAGCATAATAAATTTTTTTATAATAATTAATTTAATATTTTTAAAACCATTTATTTGATATTTCTCTTAATAAAATAATTCCTACAACATTACTGTATAATTATTTAATATAATTTTTTATTGTATAAAAAATAAAAATAAATTACTATGATGAATATAAATCTAATATATTTCATAATAATAATTTTAGTCCAATTTATCTTCTAAAACACCAGTCTTTTAAAATGTTCTGTTTATTATATTACGAAGGTGAAAACATTGACATCACTTAAAATAAAATAATATAAGTATAATAATATCTTTTATAAGGTTCCAAAGTACAAAAAATTCACCATATGGATACTTATGGTTTATATGTACATTACCAAAAAGTTTTAGTCAGGTTTTCAGGCGTTTTATGTGTATTAGTAGTTTAATAAACACTATATTATTGATTTTTTACTAAATAAATAATTTCTGCTTCATTAATGTAAAATATATTAAAGTAATTATAGATATCATAAAAAGTAAAAATAAATTACAATTATAAAGAAAAAAAATTTATATTTCCAATTAGTACTTATAACTGAATTTATATTCTGTATAACCTTATATTAAAAATAATTTAATTATTAATGTCTGAGTGAGGTATATTCTACTTTCATATAAATAAAATAAATTTAAGGACTTAATCACATACAAGTGGGTTCTAATACATTCCATTTCGACCCAAGTATATTTTAGGAAGAAATATAATCATCCAATTATATTAATACAAGTGTTAGGTTAATTTTATATGATTATTGTTACCCTTAATTATCTAATTTACCTTTAACTATGGTAAATAAACTTTTCCGTTGTTACTATTCATAATTCCCAAAAATAAAAAGTAGAATATTAACATCATTTGGACCTAATGATTCCAAATATGGAAACCATTTTTCGAAATTAAAAACAAATAAGTTTCAGAAATTAATTTAAAATTAATCTCATTGTAAAAAACGGGTTTTTGTTTAAAACAATGCCAAAGATTGAATTTATTTTACCTACAAATTCAATGTAAAAATAATGTTAATGACATTTATTATATTAAATGTAAAAAATATATTCTATTTAAACATTAAAACAATTTACTATTATAATTTAACAAAATAAATTATCTCTATGATAAAAGTTGTTTTTAAGTAACATTTAGTGTGTTTTACTATTCATCAAAATAAAAACGTATTCAGAAAAATATGTAAACATTATCCAATGTAAATTTTTATATCCTGATTCAAAAGAAGAAGGTTATTTTGTAAAATTTAACTTATCAACTTTCCAAAAATTAGATTTAAAATGGGTGTTCCATCAAAAGGTTGAAAAACCTCATTTTTAGAAAAATACATTTTTTGTGCGAAGTATTGATTTTGTTCTCATACATCATTCAATAAAATGTGTAATATGAATTATAATGTTATAAAATTCAAAATGTGGTTAATATAATTCTTAATGGCTAGTTCATAATAATATTATAAAAATATATCGTTGTTTAGTGAAATTCGGTATTGCGTACAACACATGCTATTGAGGAAGGTCTCTCTTGCGTGTATTGCAAGCCAATTTAGGGATGCATGTAGGGAAAGATTCCTCAAAATATAATTCTGTTATACATTGATCAAAATCTTTACATGGTGTTTTGTAAAATAAAATTTATTCAAAATAACTTGAAACTGTGTTAATCACAAGCGAAGAATATTGTTGTGTATACGGCAAGCTAATACGGTGTTGCGTATAGCGCAAGATAATCTTCGTGAAGAGTACAAAAAATTAAATCAAAGAAAATATAAAGAATATTTCTCATAAATTCTCAGGGTGTTACATTATACCCTCCTTAAAATGAATTTCGCTCTAAAAATTCGTTGGGGGTTATAAATGGTTTTCTACTGGAAAGTCTCTTTCATAGAAACCCACATCGTAAAAAGTAATACTAAAACATAATTTTTAAAAAGGAAAGTTAGAAACATAACAGTCACCCAAAGTGACTCAGCACTGGGTTTCCACATAGGAGAATGTAGGTGAAAATATGGATATGAAAGAGAAATCTAACCATCATGTTCTGATGAAAATTGGTAGAGAACATGTCTATGAAAAATCCAACAATCACATAGCAATAATGTTGTGATGATCTAAGGTAACATCTAATTCATCATATTTGAGGACACTAGGACAAAATTTTTGGTTTTCAAGATCATTTCCCTAACGCTAAAGAATTTTAATTATAAGAAATACTTACTTTATTTCGGTACAATCTCACCGTTGGTCGTTCCATGAATAATTTTTGCTTCATATCATAAAAAATGAAGTTGAATTTGAAATTTGTGAAGTATTAGCATATCATGTGATAGATTGATATGTCATTCCATCTGTCACTATCACAAAAAAGGTTATCATAAGATATTAAATACACATAAGTACATATATGGTTAGGTTAATGGTATATGGTTCCAAAAATGGACTTATACATCATCTATCATAACACTTAATAAAATAAATCTAATTTATACAAACCAGGGACTTCTTGTAGGCTAGTGGTAAGCAATAAAGGCCTATCACACTTTGGTTGTGGGTTCAATTCCCACAACCTTGTCTGACGTGAGGGGTTGTCATCCATCCTGTAGGTTGTAATTTTTCTAAATCTATACTATTATAACAATCTAGAAAAAAAAATTAGCCTTAAAAAAATACTATCTAATGTACAACTTAATCCATTCCAACCTTTAGGCATATAAAAAATACTTCTGTCCAATCTCATAGTATAAAGAAAATGATTACTAGAAATGTCATATTCTGAGCATGTGAATACCATCAATTATCCCCCTTATATAAAATGATATATCTTGTTGGTCACATTCCAAACATGTGAATACCTTAATCATATATTCTCTTGATACATAAATTACCATATAAACTATGTGAAAACATGAATTCATTCGAATGTTAACTCTTTCAACAAACCAAAATCCCAAATTTTCTATATACTCGAACCATGATATCACTCTATCCTTTTATCTGTCATGAGATCATGAATGCTATCAAACATATTATTTTCTCCTTATCCCTTCATTATACGTATATCGTCTACTTTACAAAAATATTTCAATCACTTTTCATGGATACTAGTACCATAAAATTATAGAAAACAACAATAAACCAATACATAGATATTCAAATATACCATAAAAGTACCTTACCAACATTATTCTTGAAAAACAATACATAAACACCTCAATCCATCCTCTTAAATTATTATCATGGAATAAGTCCTTCCTTGATTTAGAAGTAACCTCTCAGGTCAGGGCATTGAGTTGTGTAATTCCCATGTTCTCCACAGATAATACATTGAACTCCATAATAGTCTGTCACTCTATAACCTTTCTCCCCACCAAAAAAACATCTTCCCATTCATTTCATGTATTCATCAATGTTCTTCTTCAATTCTTTAGAAATATCAATCATCATTTCTATATTCTCCTCACCATGCGAACATGCATAAAATCTAATCTTCTTCTTATTTGATGAATTAGGAAGGCCACCAAAGTTCACCTTGTTAATCATATATCATGATGACAGATTTATCATAATCAAAAAACCATTATTTCTAGGCTTCTTTAAATTTTGTTACTCATAGTAACCAATTTTTCCATTGGACTCAATGTTCACCCAATTCTTTCTAGTTCCATCCATTGACTAAAACCAAAAACCATAGTGTCAAAACAGTTTAAATAATGAGGAAGGCCATGATCATAAAAATTATAACTTACCACACATTCTTTAATCCATGAGACCATAGGTTCACAGTAGGTTATTCATGATCATCAACATAATTCTATGACTGTAACCTATAGTTATACTAATCCTTAAGGAAATCCCTAGACAAAACATAAAATATCTATAGTGCTCTCACTAATGTTTTCACATCCTAGTTTCCAAAGGTTATATAACCCTTTTCTCTAATAACAACTATAGAGACCCAAAATTTGATGTACATGGACATAATATTACTTTTTCAGAATACTTAATACATGACATAAACAAACGCCTATTGACTATATTAGTTTAGTGTATTTGGAAACTCGGAACATAAACTTCTAGTCATGGTGAAAGATCTTCAACATCTCCCACCAAGATTTCCGCCTTTGGTTTTCTTACCTAAATCCAATATTTATATCATGGGGAAAAGAAAAATTAAAAAGTGTGAGCCCAAATTCTCAGTAAGTGTAAACAAGGATTGCTTAAAAACAATCCATAAACATTTGAAAGTAAAAACATGAACATAAAACATAAAAATCTTGAGCAATGACATAAATCATGGAAGTACATAAGGCATCGATCATAAAGGAACATTAATAATGATAAAATGGCATGGGAATAAAACATGGAATTGAGGAAAACCATTAAGAACAAAATATAATTTCTATAGTAGCTGAGGCATTGCTTCCAATACCATCATATTGGACAAAGTCCATTACTAAACCGAGTTTACTTGCCATTCCAGCCCTGTATTACTGAACTAGATTCACTTTCTTTTCCATCCATGTATATATAATGATATATAAATATTTACACAGTGAATTAGAGGAAGATATAGGTACCAACCATCTCATAATGAAATCATGCTTTCGTGATCCACAAAATAAACACAATTCATTTATCATAACCCAATGAGTATAATGGGTTTCATAAACATCATCCCATCATAACATAATCCATATATAATAAATGGATATAATTTCATCATAATAAAATTAAAAACACCAAAATAATAGGGACATTATACATGAAACATAACCATATTAAATAATGCCATCATTGATGGAAAATAGTTTTGATAAAACACGAGAAATGAATTCTTGAGGAAAATATCCTTTCTTGTCCAAAATCATTTTCTTCTCTAAAAAATACATGAAGGTTTAAAAGAAAAAAGAATTTTTTGAAAATAATCATGAAATCTTGTCCATTATTCATAATGAAAATAAGGTGTTTTGAAACTATAATAATCTGTTCACGCAGTATAAGTTAAAAAAACATTATTCTCGTACCATTTCTAGAAAAGTAAAAAAGTACATCGTAAAATAAAAAAAAGATATTTTTCTTCCATACCATGTGGTAAAAGTAAAAAAACGGTTAAAATGAATTTAAAAAAACATGGATGAAAAGTAAACATTTTATGAAAACATTTCTAGAAATCATGGACATGGATGATAAACATAAACCCATTAAATACTTAGGAATAAACAATCTCAGATTAGAACGAGATTGGAATAATTTTCCCTTACCATAGGTAAGATATGCCTTATACGTATCTGAAACTCCTATATAATTATTAATATAATTTCATTTACTTATTTTAGAATAAAATTAATTGTTATTATATCATATATGGTCATATTCTTATCTTCTTATTATTAATATTTCATTGTTACGTGTTATTTGGGTGTTCATTACTTAGCGTTCTTTCGCATGTTTTGTCGAATAAATTCTTCTTAATCTTTTTAGGATATATATATACATCATTTAAAAATTTTTATTAGTGTAATAAATATCATATTTATTCATTCAATTCATTTATATCATTTTTATTCAATGATGATCATGTAGAATGAGTCACATCACATCGTGGAGACAGTAGGGCATACGTACGCACGAGCGATGATATCATTCTCATGGTTGTTAAATTGAATTGAAGTGTATGGTGTATAATATTTCAGAATCAATATCACTTTACAATAATCATATATAGTTATTTCATCCTTCCATATACCCATCCAAGTATATTAGTGATGAAATAAAAGATTACACCATGGCGTGGAGACGGTAAGGCATAAGTACGCACGCGTGGTGATTTCATTTTTCCATAGGATAGATAGAAGACTGAATAATGTTGTTTCATATTCATAATAACATATCATTATACATGTTATACTATAGTTATTACATAGTAATGAATCATCTCATATAGAGGAAGTAAGAGAAGAAATATGTTTCAAAGAATCGATATAGGATATTACCTCTTCTCGGACGCGCCTCCTCTTAATCTCCTCATAGGGCACTAAATATGGTCTTTAAAGAAGACCAATACCTCTAGTAGGTTTCTAGGGAAGTTTCTATGTAAAATTGGCAGGGGTTTAAGGAATTTTAATGCTCATAAATGGTGTGAAGTGGAGAGGTAGGAGGTACCCTTTTATAAGGGATGAGAGGGGAACCTTTGGAAACCTAAACGATATTAATTTATAATAAATTCAAATCCCACAGAAAAACCTCCAAAAAATGACTCATTTATAAGATGAGATGATTTAGGGTTGAAATATCAACAAAATATAACATTTATACATGTTTTATGTTTATTTTAAACCTTATCATTTTGATTTATCCTTATTTAATCTATTTTATTTTAATTGTGGTAATAATATTATAAATTTTATGTTGTTATAAATATATACATATATGTTGTAAATATTACAAACTTTTGTACATTATAACCTTTTATACCATATAATTTTATTTTTGTAATTTTCAAATATTTTTGTGATTTTTAAATAATTTAATAATAGGTTATTTTTATAAAATACCAATAGTGTAAACTTTTCCAGTATTCATTTATTTGAATTTTAAAAAAATAAAAATAATGAATATATTAGAAACAAAATATTTAATAGGTTACTAACATGTCATATGCCTCTATAAATTTTTTGGATAATATTAATTTGTTCATATAATATTTATTTTAATATTTTTGAAACTATTTAATTGTTATTTGTCTTAATAAAATAATTACTACAACATTATTGTATAATTATTTAAAATACTTATTTTTTAAATAAAAATAAAAAATAAAATACTATGTTGAATATAAATCTAATTTATTTCATAAGAATACTTTAAGTCAATTTTTTCTTATAAACCACCTAATTTTTTAAATGTTATGTTTATTAAATTATGATGGTGAGAACTTTGACATCATTTAAAATAAACTAATATAAGTGTCATAATTGTTTTTATAAGGCTCAAAATGGTAAAATATTTGACCTTTGGATGAATATGGTTTATAAGTAGACTACCAATAAGTTTTGGTCAGGTTTTAGGGGATTTTATTGGTATTATTATTTTAATAAAAACTATATTATTTATTTTTCACTAAATAAATATTTTTTTCATCATTAATGTATAAGATATTAAGGTAATTATATATTTTTTTAAAATTACAAATAAATTACCATGATAAATAAAAACATTTTAGATTTAAAATTAGTATTTATAACCGAATTTATATTTGGAATAACCATATATATAAAATAATTTAATTATTAATGTTTGAGTGAGTCATATTTCACATTCATTTCAATAAAATAAATTAAATGTCATAATCACATACAAGTTGGTTATAATAGATACCATTTCGACCCAAGTATATTTTAGGAAGAAATATTGTTATCCAATTATATTAATTCAAGTGTTAGGGTAATTTTATAATATGATTTTTACCCTCAATTACATAATTTACCTTTAACTCTGGTAAATAAAATTTACCGTAGTTACTATTCATATTGCCCAAAGAAATGTAGCCTATTAACATAATTTGGACATACTGATTCCAAATATGGAATCCATTTTTCCAAATTAAAAATACATAATTTGTATTAAATAATTTAAAATTAATCCCATTGTCGAGAAAAAGTGGTTTTTGTTTAAAACATTACAAAAGATTGAAATGATTTTACCTACGAATTCAATTTATAATAAATGAAAATGACATAAATTATATTAAATGGTAAAAATATATTATATTTATACTTTAAAAAAATTCTATTATAATTTAACCATATAAATTATCTCAATTAAAAAATTTGTTTTTAAGCAAAATTTATCTTGTTTTTTCTATTCATCAAAATAAGAACAAAGACAGAAAAATATCAAAACATTATCCAATGTAGATTTTTATATAATGATTCATAAGAAGAAGATTATTTTGTAAAATTTAATTTATAAACTTTTCAAAATTTTGATTTAAAATGGGTGCGCCATCAAAGGCGGCAAAACCACATTTTTTTAAAAAATACATCTTTTATACGAAAAATTGATTTTTTTCTCATACCTTACTCTATAAAATGTGTAAGATGAATTATAATGTTATAAAATTATAAATGCGGTTATAACAATTCAAAATGGCTAGTTCATAATGATATTATAATAATATATCATTTTTTAGTGAAACACGGTATTGCGTACAACACACGCTATTGAGGAAGGTCACTTTTTATGTAATGAAAGACAAATGAGGGTTGCGTGTAGGGAATGCTTCCTCAAAATATAGTTCAGTTATAAATTTATCCAAATCTATACATGGTGTTGTGTGAAATAAATTTTATTCGAATTAACATGAAATTGTGTGCATCACAACCAAGAATAGTGTTGCGTATACTACAAGAAAATAAGGAGTTGCGTATAGAGCAAGCTAATCTTGGTGAAGCGTACAAAAAAAAGACATCAAAGAAATTATATAGAATATTCCTCATATATTTTTGGGGTGTTATTGTTCCCACCCATTAGAGAGGTGGTGTTTATGACTGATCTCCTTTTGGGGAAAAGTCATATCTCACATCCATCATACTAAATGTAACCCTAACAATTTTGGTAATTAAAGTTGTCACTGGAAGAATTAGAATACAAAGGGTTCATCTGTCCTAGCACGACATTGTTGGCAGTACGAGTTTTGTTTAATAAAAATGTGGATATAACCTTGCTGCTCTGTGTTGATTAGCATAGACTTAATCTTGTTATGATAAATAACTGATATACATTTCCAATAATGGATGACTTTTTTTACTATTTTAGGGGAGCTCAGTGGTTCTCCAATATTTACTTGAAGTCAGGGTATCTCCAATTGTGGGTGAGGAAGGAGGATATCAAAAAATAGCTTTCATTAGTAGATATGTCCATTATGAGTATGTGGTTATGCCTTTAGGTCTAACGAAATATCCAAAGGTGTTCATGGCATTGATAAATAAGATATTTCAAAGATATTTGGATTATTTTGTGTTGGTATTTATGGATGATATTCTAGTGTATTCAAGGACAAGGGTAGATCATGAGATGTACTTGGAGATAGTGTAGGGGATCATGAGGGATCGTCGACTTTATGCCAAATTTTCCAAGTGTGACTTTTTGATATTGAAGGTTCCTTTCATTGCCCTTGTTATTCCTCAGAGCGGTGTTTCTATTGAGCCGAAAAAGGTAGAGGTTATTATCTCATAGAAACCTCAAGAGGATGTTTTTGAGATAAAGATATACATTGGTCTAGTTGGGTATTTTGAGCATTTTTTTCATGATTTATCACGATTGGATTCACCAATGACAGCTTTGACAAGGAAGAATATGACATTTAAATGGGATGATTAGTGTCATAAATGATTTGAAGAGTTAAAGTGTCACCTTACATCATCACCAATCATGGTTTTTCCAAAACCAAGGAAAGGGTACCTAGTGTATTTTGATGCATCGGGATCAGGGTTGGGGTGTGTTCCCATGTAGGGGGATCATGTGGTTTTATATTGTCCAAAACAGTTGTAGTTTCATGAGAAAAACTACCCAACACCTGATTTAGAGTTGTTAGCAGTTGTCCATGCATTCAAGATGTGGTGTCATTACCTCTTCAATGAGATGTTTTTAATTTTTACCGACTATAGGATCCAAATGAATATTTTCTAATAGAGGGATTTGATCATGAGGAAAAAGAGATGGATGTAATATCTCCATATGTTTGATTTCATCATAATTTATACACTGGGATAGGAAAATTTAGGGGAAGATGCATTAAGTAAGAAATCATATGCTCATGTGGTGAAGCAGGTATCATATCTGTGGCAGTTGATGTCGGTCATAGCCGACATGCGGTTGGGATGTGAGGATTGGGGTGACATAGTGATCTTTTTTCTGGATTCATTGGTTCCAAATTTGATTGGTTTTCTTAAAGAGAAACTAGATTTCGATTATGAATATATTTCAATGAGGTAGAAAATCAATAGTGTGGAGACTATTGAGATATAGGAATTGAATGGGATTCAGTCTTTCATTTTTGGAATCAGATGGTGGTACAAGTGGAATGTTGGGAGGAACTTCTCAAGGATTATAATCATTCAAGGTGCGCTATCAATCCTGGAATTATGAAAATCTATATGGGGTTGATCTTGTAGTTTTTGTGGCCTTGAATGAAAAGGGATGTGGTCTGGTTTTCTTTGAGATGCTAGACTTATCTGTAAGTCAAGGCAAAGAATCAGTGGCCAGCAGACATTTTTCAATCCTTACCTATCCTAGTGTAAAAATGGGACCAGATTGCATTGGATTCTATAATGGGTCACCCAAGAATGGTTATAATGTACAATGTCATATCGTTGATTGTGGATTGGCTCAAATAGTCATACCATTTCACCCAGATTCATAAATATCATAATGTGTAGGATCTGTCCAAAATCTATATCCTAGAGTTTTTAAAGAGGTGTGATGTTCCAGTTTCGATCGTATCAGATAGAGATCCGAGGTTTACATCTCATTTCTAGAAATCCTTGCAGCAAGCCCTTATGACATAGTTGGAGATGAAAATGATGTATCCTCCTTAGACTAATGACCAATCACAGAGGAAAATCCAAACCATGGAGGATATGTTAAGGGCATATGTGATGGATTTTGGTGATTAATGAGAAGAGAAATTATTGTTGGTGGAGTTATCCTATAATAAAAGTTATAATGATTCAATACATATGGCTTATTTTGAGGCATTATAGTGTTGTCGTTATCATTTTCCACTATGATTTTTGGAAACAGGAAAGACTTCTATGATCGTATTAAGCTTTTTCCTAGAGACTACAGAGAAAATCACGTTGACCAGGAAGAGGATGGAGATAGCTCAATGTTTCCAGAAATCATATATGGACTATCCTCGATGACCCGTTCCATTATAGGTTGGTGATCATGGTTTTTTATAATATCTCTTAGGTTGGGACATCATTATTTTGGGAAGCAGGGTAAGTTATCTTTGATGTATATTGGGTATTTTGATATAATTGAGAAGATTTGAGAGATCACTTATTGTTTAGCTTTTCTACCGTGGTTTAGTGAGGTGTAAAATGTAAATCATGTGTCGCATTTGAAAAATTATCAGCTTGATCATGACCATGTGATCTGTTGGGATCACATTGAGCAATAACTGGATGCTTTGTTTGTGCACATGAATGTGCCGATTGTGGATATGTAGAAGAAAGTTTTTCATGGTATAATGATTGGTTTAGTTTTTGTTTTGTGGTAGCATGGTGAGATTCAGGAGGACACTTGGGAGTGGGAGAAAGAGATGTCTGAGCAATGGCCTGAGATCTTTCAGCAAATCAATGGTTATCAACATTCCAAGGACTGAAAATCCATTGGTGGGGAGAATGTAACTCACATTGTTTGAGGAATGTATCCTTTTTATGCCTTTTTTCATTTAATTTACTTGAGATGTGGTTTGGATATTTTGGTATGATTTCAAATAATTTTGGAGTCTTTTCTATGGGCATACAGTTTGAGCATGATTTTGGAAAACTGTGTGGGTTCTCTAGGAAATCGTGCAAGGGGTAGACATTATGCTTTTAATGCCATGCACACGGTTTTACAAACAATGTGAAGAAACCGTGTGAAACTTATAACATCTCAGTTCCAAAAGCCGCCCAGAGGTGCCCCGTACCCTATTTGTCACATGGCCCCAAGTGCATTTCCCTCAATTCCAGAGGCTGCTGAATAGCAGTGAGGGCCTTGGGTGTGATAGTGGGGAAACTATACCCTTAGTGGTAGAGTAACACAGTGGAATAAAAATAATTGCAATAGCAGAAGCAGTAATAATCTATACAGAAGTAAACTTTGGGAGACTTGAAAGTAATAAATTAGAGCACACACATATATATGGATGATGCATGATACATATTTCTTGGAAAGTATCCAAACAAATCACTATGATGGAATAAAATAGTACTAAACTATATGAAAAATAATTCAAGTAATCAACTCCTCATGATCGCATGCCATAGCTTGGTCCCATGCTCTCTAGCTCCCCAGTAAATCAAGAACATGAAGTAAAAGAGAGATTTCCCTTATCTATACCTGAAAAAATATAATTTTTTTGGGCCCAAAACGATGACCCAAACATGGTGTGAGACTAAATACCACTAGGAAAAACCCAAATGATTTGTGCCTAAAAATCAGTGAATACATGGTAGGTAAAAGTACAGAAGTATTAAACAAGAATGTACTCAATAGAAAACAATTCCACAAATAAAATGCATCTAATCAAGCATATTGACCCTCTAGGAAGTGCTCATAGCATATCCCCTCTAGTTTAGTTATAAGAATATATAAGGACTGTATAATGAAGAACTCAAAGTCAATTCCCCTTATAGTCAAAAGTAAATCAAGACTCTCTGAAGAAGCTCACATGGTCAATTCCCTATATAGTATAAGGTTATTCAAGGACTCATTGGGGGCCCTCACAAGGTCAATTAATCTTATATCCCCATGTTCAATGACTCTCTGAGGAAACTCAATTGGTCAATTCCCCTTATATCCCCAAGTGGTTCAAATACAATCTGAGGAAGCTCACTCAGTCAATTACCTTAATAGTTTACTATGCCAGGTTCTCACGGCCCCGTGTAGGTCAACAAACATAGAAAAGAAATATGTACAAAGTAATCCTGCAGAACTACTTGGATAATCATTCTACAACATATCAAGCAAGTCATAAACCCCCCCCCCAAATCACTAGGCATGGAAAATAGGAAAGGCAACCAAAGAGGCTATGTAGACCAACTATCGTAAATAGAACATGCATGGGAAACACATCCAAATCATATAAATCAACCTTATTCATATCCATGTAACCTCTACTCAATCATACAAGCATGGAAGGTAATAAACAGGGGTAAAACGGTAAACAAGAAATACCCCATTCATGGGCATTGGTCAAAATTTCACATAACACTCAATGAATTTCAATGGAGAGGCACAAACCACCTACCTCTGGAATTTGGGGACATGCGCTTAAGGCCATGTGACCAACCGGGTACGGGGCACCTCTTGGTGACTTCCAGAACCAGGACGTTAGGTTTTGGAAATCCCACATCGATGGAGGAGGATCACAAAGAACCCCTTTATAAGGTGGTGTGGATACCTCTCCCATCATGAGTACTTTTCATGGGGGATTCTTGAGGGGTAGAGCATAGGGAAAGAAAAACTATGTGGGCTAGGCCCAAAGTGGACAATTTCATTATAGTGGGCTGAACTGGGACGTTACAAATGGTATGAGAGCTGGTGTCCATTGGATGTGTTAGCGCAGACACTGGGCCCTTATGGGGGTGGGGTGGGTTATGTTATTCCCACTTCGAAGAAGGAGGAGCATGAAGAACCCCTTTATAAGGTGGTGTGGATGCCTCTCCCATCATGAGGCCTTTTCCTAGGAGACGCCTAAGGCTAGAGCACATGGAAAGCAAAACCGTGCGGGCTAGGCCCAAAGAGGATAATTTCATGATCGTAGCCTGGACTGGACAATTAAAAAACCCTCATCTCAAGACATTGGCATTCACATGGTTAGCACATAGTTTTCCAAAATGTGAGGACTAATCATGTTGCAACAAAAAAATGTGGTTTTTAAATACATGTTCACTCAGGCTTGAACTATTTAACCCAAAAATTTCTTCCAGTCAAGCCTCGATTAGGATTTTTAGTTTTTAATAGATGTAGGAGCTCTCCCACATGTTTTGGAATAAAATAAAAGGGTTTTCTTAGTGGATTGAAGGCTTTTATTTTCAGGTAAGTATCCCCTCGGGGTTCTTTTTGGTTTTCCGTGGATCTACATCTCCCTCTCTCTCTTAGTTTTCATGTTCTACACACTTTTTGTTTATATATAAGGTTGTTAATTTCTTCGGTTTTAATTTTAAAGCTAGTGGATGTTAGAGAAGGGGATCTAGAATGGTCTCAGTGGCGCGTTCCCCGAATTTGGGGAGCAGTTTTGTGTGGGTTTCTTTTGCTGAACCCCTAAAGGTAGGTTGCCTCTCTCTTGACTCCACATTGATATAAACTATTCTGATTAAATGGTTTTTAGTAAATTAATTTTTGATTATATTGTATGAAATTGGTTAGAAATCCCTTCTGTTGTGGTTTGGGTATTTTTGGGAAAAGTGGTCTTTGTCGTGTAACATTCTTGATGTTTGATATTAAAATAGTGTTTTTAAAATCAGTTTCTTGGGTAGATTTGTGAAAATGGATGATGATAATGGGTTTCAAAAAATTTGTGGTTTATTGAAATGCGGGATATCATGGAAAATGGTTAAAAAGTGTTTTCGACAAATGAGTGATTTTTTGAACTGAATTGGAATGTGTTGAGATTTTTAATTTTCTTGAGGTATTGTTTGGTTGTAGCTGAATTGTTTACATGATGTGGTCACCTTGTTGGGATATTCTTTGTCATGGGTTAAGAATTATGGCATTCATTAATATTGTTTGATGTTGGTAGGGAGTACCACCAAAAAATATGATGGATAGTGGAATGATGATCCACCATCAAAGGATATGTGGGTAGGAAGTACCACTGGTTTGGGAATGAAGTAAACAGTTTTAGATAGGATGTTCCACCATGGTTGTTCGGTTGTTGTGTTTCAATGCAAGATTGAAATTGGTTGTTCTAATTTTTGATGGTGATATCTCTTATGCATTAGTGTGAATTTTCCTTTATTGGCATGCCTTTGTAGTGGTATGTTTTGTTTATGGAAATGGTTTCAATATTTCATGTTTTATATAAACTACTTTGTATAAATTTTTTAATCAGTCGTTCCTTATGGAATGTATAGTGAAGTCATTTGGGGAAAAATACTAAGTTTTATTACTCACCACCAAATTTGGAACATGGGTTATCTTGTATATATTGTATTCTAGGACACATGTAAGAGTAAATATTTCCATATTTCTAGCGGTTCATCATTTTTCATGTGTGATGTTGTGGTGCTTGGAGGATAGAGATTGGTATGGAACAATGGACGGTGTCCTAGTACATTTTAGTCTTGTTTTAGTCTTCCTATTGGTACTCTGACATTGGATTTTATTTTAATGTGGGGTCGTTATAGATTTTTTTTTTCTTTTGGTAATGTATAACTTTGGCTGGTTTGATGACATGCATCATATAATTGTGAATTGTTTTGTTGGTTGGATTTTTCATAAAGGAAAAACATTTCAAAATTTATTCTATAATCCCTTGGAATTTATTTATAGCCTTTGGCACATTGGGAACATCACTCAAGGCTAAGTAGCATTCCTCCTCTCAATGAAGATAATGAAATGGGGTGGGATGTTACATGTATCGAGATCTCTGATAGGTTTATAGGTTGGATAACATAAACAAATAGATCATTGAGTATACCTAAATGTGGCTGGTATGTTAGAAAGTTATCTCTATGAGGAAAAAGTATAAAGGGATGATGCAACCATTACTCATAGCAATAAGGAAATGGGAAAACATCACCATGGTCTTAGTCACTAGGCTTCCGAAGATATCCAATGGAAACAACTCTATCTGGGTTATGGTGTATCGTCTTACAAATACAACACAAATCATTTCAATTCATGTGGATTTATAATTAGATAAACTAGAATGAATATATATCATATAAGTTGTAAGGCTACATGGATTAACATTATCTATTGTATCTAATCAAGATCTGAGATTTACCTCAAGGTTTTAGAAGATTCTTATACATGCTTTGAATAATAATCTAATATTTGTTTGGATTATCATCCTCAAACTGATGGAAAATATAATAGGACTATAAAAATACTAGAGAAAATATTGAGGGCATGCTTGGGGGGCTTTAAAGGATGATGGGATCAATATCTTCTTCTCATTGAGTTCTATTTCAATAATAGTTTCCACTAAATCATCCAAACATCTCCATATATAGATCTTTATGGGATAAGGTGCAGAACGACAACATCTTGGGATGATGTTGTTGAGAGATCACTCTTAGGTCATTAATCGGTCGAAGAAATGGTGGAGAAGGTTACGACCATCCAACATCACATTAAAGATACTCAGAGTTGACAAAATATATATGCTTATAATGACTGATCATACCTAGATTTTGATGTTGGAGACATGGTATTCCTCTGTATATCAACAGGGAAGAGAGTTATGAGTTTTTTGAAGATGCTAAAGCGTAGTACAAGGAACATCATCCCTTTTTAGATCCTTGATTACATTGGAGAAGTGGCGTATCGAGTAACACCCCCACCAACCCTATCTCAAGAACATGATATATTCCACGTATCATGCTTAAGGATGTATCATTATCTGACCCATAACATGTACTCAATCCCAAGGTGGTACCATTAGAGAATGAACTCTCCAATGAAGAGAACCCAATGAAGATCATATATCACAGGGAAAATGTTTTACAAAACATGAAGATTCCCCCTCGTTAATCTATTATGGAGAAACCACAAGTTTGAAGAAGAAACATGGGAACTAAAGGATGTGATGAAGTGGTGTTACCCACACATGTTTTAGAGTGGGAAAAAGAAATTTCAAGGGAGAAATTTCTTAAGTGGGGAAGATTGTAACGACCCAAAATTTTATTAATGAAAAATATTCTTGATCCAATTTAATTTCTTATTATGTAAAATGTTTATATAAAATCTGCACTTCCTTGAATTTATGTCTTCAGATTTCAAAATAAAATTAGGATTTGTTATCATTTCTAATATAGTCATTGAATAGTGATCATAGGAATATAGTAAATATATAGTTTTAACAAATAACATTTTCTCAGAAAAAGGAAGATATGTCTTTAACAAGTAGAATTTATCCATACGAAAACCATTTGTCGGAGCTCATAAAGGAGGTGGTATCATTGGGATTCTCTCTTGACCAAGCCCATGCCGAACATCATAATTTTAAGCATGAATGGAACTACCTATGGGAGAAGTTGAAGTTTATAAAGATTACCACCTGAGCGATGTTATCTGAGAAACCCCAAGTGTCTGTTACCATCACACACCATACCCTTAAGTCTTACGTGAGTGTCATAAGGTGATATGATACAAGACCCCAGAACCATGATTTTTTTATTTATTATTTTGTATAAATAATATACAATTACTCTTTAAACAATTTTAAACAACAAATAGTATTTTCAGATAACATTCAATTAAGAATTGTATTTTAATTAATTAAGGGATTTCTAAATTAAATAATATTTTCATAAAATATTATTACTAAATAAACTCTCTATTAAATATAAATTATCGTAGAATTTTTATGAATACAATTTTAATTTTCATTAACGTTTGAAAGCCGTTTTTAACAAAAGCCATGAATTTTTTATAAATATTGTTTTTATTTTAAAAGTAAATATCGAGATATTTGGAAACAAATTTAGATATAATGAATATTGTTTTTGTATTATGGACTTCGTAATTTTCAAATGGTTATTTTTTTCATAATTTTCTTGGACAGTCAAATTTTGGTTAAAAATTAAATATCGGTTAATATATTATGTGTTTTGGGATATAATAATGACCCAGTAGTGATGTAACAAAATACTATATGTGTGTTTTTCAGCTAATATATGTTTAATCTTTAAAATAATGTGATTTTAGGTTTTCCAATTTTTTCTTCAAATCCTTAGTGGACCCTCCAAGATATATAAAACATTTTAATATTTTAAAATGATATCCTTGAGATTGTGACTCACCTCCACATAATAAATCGTAATATTTTAAGATGTTAGACCATTAGACTTTTTAAATAATTTATTCCACTCCCCTTTGAAAAAAACCATGGGAAAAACCATGGGTTGGTTGGTGGTTTTAATTATTATAATGTTTGTTGTTGACAACATAAATAATAACGTATTACCTTTCCATTCTTATATAAACCCACTCTATCTCCCATTCCTCTTCACTCAACCCATTTGGAGCTCGACCAAATGATGGGGTATGATTTTATTGATGTTTCTTTATGTTTTTATTCCCTTTCATTTTCAATTAAAAATGATGGGGGTATAATTTTGAACCTCTCATTTACTGTCATTATTTTGTTTTAATGATGAATGTCTACTTTATATATCATTAATTCCTATCATGTACACATGTTATCTTGCCATAATCTTGCAGGGGATTTCACTATATCCTCATTCACATTCATGAAGTTATTTAATATTATGAATCTAAATTCCATTACATATTTTGGGACAAGTATCTATATGACCCTTTTGATTTCCATTTCATTTAAATATGATGAGATACCCATTTACCTCTTATGAAGCATTTTTTTTAAATTCATATGTCACACCATTATGATGCGAAAATTACATTGTGATTCTCGATGCCAAAGTCATTGTGTAGTTAATACCATGCCCATTTCTATATCAAGGGTATTCACCTTTATGTAAATTTACATATTGATTAAAGAGTTTCATGTATGAATTCCACATTCCTTTATTGTGGAGTAATTGATGATGTTTAATGAATCCATGTTGTATTATCTATGGGGCACACTTATGCATGAAGTGAAATGATTAAGAAGGGTATTCCCTAATATCTCTCTAATTCATTTGGTAATGAATAGTATCATGATACGTCATGTGCAATGAGGGTTTACTCATTTGAATTCATGTGAATTGAAGGATTACTAATGAACCTTGTGCAATGATCCTTGGAACAAGCTAATACCATGTTAAATGTTATTGCCACCATTCCATGTTATAATAATTATGCTTTATCATGCCTTTATGTCCTAGTTTCTCATATTCTCCATTGATATTCTTATTGACTAACACGTATTGTATTATTCATTTTATGAGTTTTTTACTCCGTTGCTGGGCTTTATATCTCACCCTTTTCGTATGCATGTCTTCAGGTTATCTCATGCAATGTTATGTACGAAGGGATGTGTCTGGTCATGTAAAAGAAGTTTTCAGTAAAGATATATATTTCATGTTTTATGTTATTATGTAATGTTCTTAAGCCCCAAATAAACATGATATCCCCATCTTATATGTTGTATCAAGTGAAGATTCTATGTAATAAATTATGTTTATGCGTGAAATAAAGATCAGGATTGTAATATGTAAACTCTTAAGTGCATGAATTACAATTGTGATTTCAAAGTCATGAGTTAAGTAATTCTTCTCGTGTGTCATAAGCTATCGAGAGCCATAATAAACTAATTAATCTCCCATTATAAGAGCTCATCCAAAAACTTCATCTGATGCATGACACAAGACAACATAGATTGGACCAGCCTCTAGTAGATCCACGTCAGTGAAGTGGTCAAAAGACATTTCATTTTAACAAAATAATTCCGATATCTTTCATACAAAAAAATAATGACCTCGTTTTGAGATAGAGTGGAGATGAAGGGGAAAGTTATAGAATTACGTTATAAACTGATGATAATATCCACCATAACCCTAGAATAACTGAATCTCCAAGACATTTTTTGTTCCCAGGTCATAATAACCTTTATCTTATCCTGGCCGATTAATATAAAATGTTTCCCAATAACATCACATCCCAAAACTAGAAATAATATTATGATAGATGGGCATAAATTTGGTGACCTATAAATAATTATAGAGATAATATCAGATGAAACACATGATCCTCATAAATCACAGCATGAACTAAAATGTCATCCACAAAGACTACCACAAATGTATCCAAATACACATGGGGAATCCTCTTTTTTAAACCCATAAAGACTGTAAAAATATTTTTTTTAACTAAGTGTCATGTCAAGGTACTTATAATGGTTGTACATGATGAAAATGGTTGTTTTTGGAATAAAATATTCTTTTATTTTATTTGGATAGAAACTAGATCTATGTTCATTAATTGAGAAACACTTCACCCATTTCTATTGGTGAAATAGATTATCAATTTTTCACAACAGATACTTGTTCATCACAATGAATCTACTAAGTTTTTACTAATCAATGTAATGTCAATGTTACCCATATATTATATATGAAAATAGATCTGGAACTTCCCATGGTGACACATTAGGGAATATAATGAATTTCTCTATAAGATCATCCAACAATGTATCCAAATCATTAATTTCATAATGATTCATGAGTTGAGAATGAATTTGTATTGGTTGAGTACTAGGGACTAAATATATATAAAACTTTACCTCCCATACTCATGGAAAATGAATGAATTCAAAATGGAAATTTCTAGAAAACTCAACAACAATTTGGTGAAGGTAAACACTGAATTCATCTCACTCCAAGTCAAAAGAGAAAAATAATATTAATCATTTAATCACTAGTGAAGAATGTTCGCCTCTACTCCATCTTTGGTGAAATCCTTCTTAAATAGAATGACATAATCCATCAGGTCTAGTGAAGGAGACCTATTGAAGATAAAAATCTATACATACATTATTGGAAATGATAAAATACATCCTGCAAATAACATCATGTGAATTCTTGTTGTGGACCCGAATATACCAAACAGGCATAATATTTTATAAAGATAAAACAACAAAATAATAATGATACTATTCTATATCTTCGTTTTTAGGGGATAGTAATAAAAACCACATAAGATAAAAGACATGCATCAATATTAAGCTAACTGACTATATGGTTTGAATCAAATGAATGAGTTCCACCAATATCAAATAATATAGCTACTATTGATTATTCTATAGTGAGGGTACCTATAAATGATGTTAGTCATGTATCTTCTTCATCTCGACACTCTTCCACTATGTGAAGATGCTTCATTCTGGATGACAAATGATGGAACTCCTTTGGTCATGAAGCATCAAATTGGAGTGAAGTTTTATTAGGATCTAATGATCTTGTGCCACTACACAGAGGGAAATTGGCATGGAAGAATATCTACATGTTACCTGAGTGGCAATCAAAACAACATATCTTGGGCACTGAAATAAAAAAACCCATTTTGAGTTCCCTAGCTTTCCATGTTGGTAGAAAATATAAGGCCCCCTTCTAATAACTATAATAGGTATCAATCTTTCGAGAACCACCATGAGAATAATCATGCTAAATATTTCTATTAAAGGAACTCATACCACTAATAGGTAAAAATGGAACTCTCATCAACCATAAATTCCACCTAGGTCCATTTCAACCAATAATGATATATCCAACATATTAGGATAAAAAGGTAACTTTAGCATGAGTACCTAAGAATAAAAATAAGAAATAATTCCTATCCCAAACCATCATGTCGGTATCTTATTATTTGATACTATTTTAGGGTGAATCTTCATAAACACAGCAATGTTATTTGTAAATTCTGTCACATTCTTACATGTATTCTCAACTGCAACAAAGTCCAAATCTTTTGAAAACAACATCGACTATGGATAAAACTAGTCAGTGAAAAGAAAATTAAATTCATTCAACTCTCAATACATCCCTATTATTCTTTGTCACCAAAATGTCCCACCATCTCCTTTTAGTTACTTCTAGCATGATGTTTGAAATTTTCACCATTATTACATCAAGGTTCCCCCATAACTCAAATAGATTCTCTATATCCCTCATCCAATACATATCTAGTTAGGGAAAATTAGATATTTCGAACACTGGTATGGTTTCGAAAAGGAACTCCTGGGCATTAATCTATAAGTCATCCCACTGAGCTTCAATAGATAGAGCCTAAACTTGAATGGATTTTGGTGTTTGTCCCCCGACATGAAAAAACACAGAAAATAACATCAACCCTATTTTATTCCACATGTGGATATTTTGTCTATAGTTCGTCAAAGAAATCATCCTCAATCAAATAAACATCTATTCATAGACGCATAGTTCTATAAAAAAAATGTAATAAAATATTAGCGACATAATAAAAAAACTCAAATAGAGAAATAAGGGAAATGAATTGAAACTGATAGGAAATAAATATTTGGATTTCAATATATAAGAATAGAAAATTGGGAGAGGGATAGAAATAAAATTCCATTAATCAATAATAAACTACCCTAGGTGAAATAAGGATCATTTTAGTGATGGATGGCTAGGAACTAAATCACAACCACCTCCTCTATCTTGAAAATATCAGTCAAGTAGATACTGACATCTTGCAAAGATAGTTAACCAACACATTTGATATTATCTGTTCATGAACCAACCTAGATACCATGTTACCCTAATAAAGAGGCTAGTACTCACATTTTATGAAGGTAATTCAAGATCCCTACTTGTTTGAAACTAGCACCTTCCATCAAATAATATGAAATGATTAATGAGTTTTCCTCAAACCCAATGGAAGGAAGTGATACAAGTTAATATCAAAATAAGACACCACAGGGGAAAATGTATCGAAATTAAATATTTAAAAAAACCCAAATTGCATCTAGAAAATACCATAAAATAGTATTAAAACCAAATTCCCAATATAAAAAACTCTCTAATACCAGGGATCAACAACAGTAACCACCTCCAATTGGTGAATTAAATTTTTTCCAACATGGAAGAAGATAATCAACAAAAACTCAAAGGCACAGGTAGGGTGTGAGATAAAATCCAATTATGGTCTCACCAATGATTTCATAATATGATTATAATAATTATTATGAATATAAATCATTAAATTTTGATTAAACATGAATGGTATCTTATATTAATGTTTTAAAAAAATCAAGCTCTAAATTTCAAAGGATTTAAAAATTTCTAAACAATGTATTAATCAACATTTTATATAAAATATTTTATATAAATTTAGATGGAATTTGTAAATAATTTAAAATCAATGGAATATATATCAATTCACTAACAAAGAAAAACATGGTTATTTTACAAGAGGTGTGATAGTTATAATTTATGGGATACACATACACTAAAATAGTAGTCACAAAAATATGTATACACACATCCCATGGGGATTTGTCAAAGAGGAATCATCACCATCCCATCAAGGATGTGACATGATAAATATGTATTTTCATAGTTGTAATGCAACAATAAAGAGTTTTCCTGAACAAAATCACTAACTATATAGGCTAGAATGTTCTATAAAAACATTGATCAATGGGAATCTTATTTTAAACCTATTTAATATAAAATTCAACCCATTTTTTCATTATAAAATATAAATTTCCATTTGAAAACCTATAAGGTTTATTGATCAAAATCAGAATTTTTCAAGATAAAACCACTGGGATTCTATCAATAATATTTAATCAATTATTCTAGAAAAAAATTTATGAAATGAATTTCAATAATCATTTTAACAATTAAACTTCACAATTAAATTTAAACTATTTTAACTATATAATCATAATTTTAAAATATTCCATCGAATTACAAAAAAAATCCAATTCCATTGAATTTTGTGTCTCCCATTATTATACACCAAATCATATTCAAATATCACGTTTAATGGAATTTTCTTTTTATTAATACAATTGAATGAAATTAAATTTAATGAAGTAATTAAAATTAAATAAATCATTTTAGGGAAAAATCAATTTACAAATCATACAAAATATACATTATATAATAACTGGATCAGGAATCATAATTCCTAAATAGTAAACTCCAATGAATAACATTGAAAATTAGGATCAAAAAATCATATTGATATTCAAGATCCAAAACAACATGCATTAGATCATAATGAATATAAAGATCTAATAAACCCTTGGGAAGAAATAAAAAGGGGTATTAAAGACCATGAGAGAAGATTCACATACATATATGAGATCGTATGTGATTTTATATGCATTAATCTAACTAGAAAGAGGATTGGAGGTGCTAAAAATGGTACTGGAGAGACTTATCAACCTCAAAAATCATTCAATAGAAATTTATGCCATACAGGGAAGTAAAAAAGTTGGGTTTGGGAATTATTAATTAATTCTTTGATTAATCAAATCATTGGGGAATAGTTAACTAGGCATGGATGCATAATTTTTCAAACAGTGCATCCTACCTCTACAGCCCCACTGATGGGGTTTCATTACTTCTCCTTAGTGGGTGCACAGTTTTTCAAACCATGTATCAGTCATGAAAACCCTCACTATATGTGATTACATGGATTTAAATAGTAGTTAAATCTATTTTTGAAAACTATTCACCAACCATGAACATTCCAAAATCACTTTAAAATTTCCAAAATATATAATGAAGTATCCCTAAATAAAACCCCTAAAAATTATCATTGAGGTATTGAGGAGTAGTTGGTAAACATAATAGGATGTTAAATTAAGTAAGTGAATACTCTCCAAACATGACCCTAGATTCCTAAATCATGATGTCACATGGCTCAATCTGAAAAAAAAAAGTTGGGATCCCTTATAGTTTGGTTCTAAATAATGTCAGATCCAAACACTGATCCCTTAGAATATATGTTGTGGAATGGTGGTACATTTTTATATTATTTTTTATTTCTTTATTTATATGAAGTTATCCATTATATTTTTTCACATATGTTTTGGACCCAATTGTTGTTTTTCATTGGGTATCATACTCATAACCTATGAGGTTATCTAAATGAACATGAATAATTTGTTATTGGGGATCCAATGAATATAAAGGGACCTATAGCGGGGTTTTGATTATCAATAATATGAGGGTATAAGAATTGCAGGATGGACATAATTTTGTTTGTATGGTAATTTTTTATTTTTTTTATTTTATCTCATACATTGATCCAACACCTATAGGGATCCTTTTACATTAAATTAGGTTGTGTTACTAATATTCCATATTTCTATTATATGTGTTGATACTTAATGTTCCTGTTCCTACTATGATTATTTATTTAATCATTAAATTTTTATCTTTATTATTATAAAATCCATTTTATACTTTGAAGATTACCTGATACTAGGTCCATATTTTCCCCATTATAACCCCAATGTACATCGCCTATTATAAGTATCATCTATAATATGGCAATGTATGCCTGATGACATATGGACTTCAAGACATTACCTGGTGATTCTGGCCATCGAGTTAAACTTGGTGATAAAATTTAGTTTCAAACATTTATACATAACCCAATGTATATAAACTATAAAAAAATTTATCATATGGTTTTATGGGATCCCACTAATAAATCATCAACACATATGTGTTCTACAGGGCTTTAATCACTCATCATAACATATATAACCCTTGAAATGAAAATTGGTTTGTTATCATCTCCAAATGGGATTTCATAATGTAAAATAAAAAGTAAATCAATTGATAAAAAAATTATTCAACTCAAAGGATAACTTTATGTAGGAATTTATAGGGTTATTCATAATACATAACTACATATTATATAAATTCTTTATATATAAAAAGTAAAAAGAATGAAAAATAAAAAATATTCTATATAAGATATTTTTCATTTTATAAAAAAAAGTATATATATATATAAAATTCTGAAATATAAATAATGAGAAATTAAAAATTATTTCCATTAAAAATAATTATTTGGATTAAATTCTCTATATTGAATCCTATATTTATGGCATATTGGTTTTAAAATTCTGACTTGAAATCATTTTGAAAAATTTTACAAAATAACATTCTTTTAAAATGGATCTTTGAGAAATAATAAAGTGATTTTGAAATGTGAAGTTAAATAATTAAATACTATATTAAAATTAATATCAATCTTTATATTCTTGGATTAAAAGATATACGATGGATATAATGAGAAAATATGGAAGGGAAGATAAAATATACAATCATGAAAGGAAGACCACATTAATATTTAAAAATCTCTCTATTGAATACCCCAACCGTAAAATGGGAAAACAAAAATTTATTTTGAAAATATAAAAAATAATTTTTAAATGAAATTAATAAAAATTCAGTTTTGATATAATGATAACACTAGAGGTGAGATAAAATGTTAATATAGTGTAAAATCATTATCGAATAGGATAAGAATTACTAGAAAACACTTTAAAATTATATTAGAATTAATGTCATCAAGGGAGATGAATTTAATTTAAAGTATTTTATTTATAGGGAGAGGAGAGGGAATATGATATAAATAGTGAAATTGAGTAATAATGTTATCTTATTGACATGATGTTTTGGAAGAGAAATTATTACAAATTTAATGAATTTTTTCTTATCAAAATCAATGAGAAAAATAAAATAACATGAATTGAAAACCCTAGGATTGAGATCATGAGATATATTAGATATTAAATTTAATTATTTCATGGAAAAATAAGCATAAATGATAGGTTATTGTAAACACCCCATGAAAAAAACAAGTCAATAATATGGAATTGGACTCATTAATTCAATATTGAGATGATAATAACACATAATTTTTATGAAGCATTTTAAGAAAAAAGAGTTAAATATAAATGGGAAAAATAAAACACCAAATAAATGAAGTATAAAATTATTCAAATATTATTTATCAAATAATGATTATAAATTTAAATTTAAATTAAATTAGGCATATAAAAGGAATCATGTGTGATGGAATGGAAATTGAGACAAAACACCCTTACGAACACCCCAATTCATGAAGTATATATCAAATTAAATATGGTATATGTCATATAAACTTTAATTATTAAATAAATATAATTTTAATTAAAATTTATATAGTCATAGGGATGAACATTGAAAAATTATAAGAATAGTGTTCAATATGAACAAACATGAAGAATGAAAATAAATTCAACAAAACCCTAATCATTTTTTCCTTCTTATTAGATCATGATCTAACATCTTGTATAATATCAATATATCATTTAATGATTTATTTGAAAAAAAAATATAATGTACACTTTATAATAATGTATTATTATTATATTTTATAAATTTACTAGTTTGTTTTAATTTTATATCATCATCTATTGTTTGTAATTTTAATTGTTTTTCGTACACATGTAATATCAATAAAGAAAATCATTCAATAAATGCAAGTTAATAATTATAATATTAAAGAAGTTATTGAGCTATGTATATTATAATTATTTATAATTTTATCATAAAATTTCATGATTTAATAATTTTTAGTTCTTGAAAAAGGAATTAGTTTTCAGTTTTCTTAATGTTTATGAAAACAATTTGTATGATTATAGTAACACCACAAGATTTTATGAAAAACTTTACTTTAAATTTCATTAATGTATTGTGTTGTAAGCTACACCAAAAGGAGTGTGCACAACACGCATCCCTAACTTGGCTTGCATTACATGCAATCGCGACCTTCCACAATAGCGTAGGTTGTACGCAATACCGAGTTTTGCTAAACAACGATATGTTATATAAACTAGCCGTTATGAATAGTAATATCCAATTTTTGAAATTTTATACATTTTATCATTAAAATTGGACTTCATTTTTGGATTCATAATATCGAAATTATCCTAGGGTGAATTTTTGGTATTTTAATGAAAACTTTCAATTTTTGATGAATAGTGAAAACACTAGGTTACTATTCAAAACCCGACTTTTTATTTAAATAATTATTTATTTTATTTAAATTTTTTTTTGCTAAAAATTGATACATAATATCTATATAAGTTCAATTTAAGTCATTGGAGTAATTTTATAATAATTTTAGATATATAAAAATTTTATTGAACTTTTCACTGTCTTTAACCACCTCCTAGGAGAATTTACAAATTCACCTAAAACATTATTTTACCACTTTTGTGAGTGTAATCTTGAAAATTTGAGAGGCACGGTTAATATCAAGGACTAAAATGTGGTTCAATGAGATGAAAACAATTTTGGTGAATAGTAACTTTTTACATTTTTTTAACCACAATTAAAAGTAAATAGGTTAATTAAGGGTAAAAATGATATTATTATTACCCTAACACATGTCCTAATTATATTTGGTAACTATAATTTGACCAAAAACAAACTTAGGAATAAAATATTACCATTTAGGCCAACTTGGATTAGATTATGACATTTATTATTAATTTATTTAAAGAAGGGTTAAAATAGTTAAACTCAAAGTATAATAACTAAATTATTTTTAATATATGTTAATACATAAGATAAATTCGACTATAAATATTACATAGAAATATAGAAATATTTCCTACATAATGGTGTTTTATTTATAATTTTTAGATATTATATAATATAATTTATTTATGACAGAATGATGATGCATTAATTATCTTAGTAATGAAATATTGACATAATTGATGTTATAAATACCCAAATAAAAGTAATTTGAGACTTTTTATGAATTCCATTAATTTTCTAGGCTAATATGACATGTTATTATTGATTTAGTTGACTTTTTTAGAACTAATCATTCTGTTATATGTTTCACAAAAATCAATTACCAAATAGTGTCAAAATTGACAAAAAAATAGTTCTTAAAACAGATATTATATTATTAATTGTTATTTTATTCATAAAAATTTAAGGTTCGGAAAAATGACTTAGATAAGGTTATATATATTAATAATAAACATATTGGGGTTTTTTTTTCTTGTTATTGTAAATTTATTAACCTTATAGTGTAACAAAACAAGAAGACACGGTAAAAGAAAAATTATTTAGCTTAAAGATAAATCTAAATGATAAGGTTAAAATAGAAACCTAAACTTTTCCAAATTGTATTGGTTGAGCTTATTTCGACCCCTCCCCACCTTAGCTTCGAAATAACTCAATTTGGAGCTATTAAAAACCGAATATGACTTTATAATAAAATAATATTTTTTGTTATTCCAAAGGTGCCCCTCTTCTCCCTTATGAAAGAGAACCTCGTCCCTCTCTTCCTCACACCACTTTGAGCCTTCAAGGTCAGACAACCCCTGAAAATTTATCTTCCCCACTTCTCTAGAAACATCCTATAGGTTCTGGTCCTTTTCAAAGACGAATATTAGTGCTCTAAGAGGAGGTTTCAAAAAGTCATTTCGAAAGAAGAGGTAATATCCGTTACCGATTCATTGAACTTTATTTCTTCATGTACTTCTTCTTATTTAGTTGTTTCATTATTAATTAATAACATCAGTATCACTCATATACTGATATGTTATTATATGTATGAGACAACCCTATTTCACCATCTATCCATCCTACAGAAAATGAAATCACCACGCATGCTTACATACGGAATACTGTCTCCATGTCGTGGTGTAATCTATTTTTGACCACCACCTTACATGGATGGGTATAATGGTGTAAATAAATAACTATATAAGATTATATCAAAGTGATATTGATTCTGAAATATTATACATACACTTAAATGAAATTCCACGATAATGGGAATGATATCATCTCTCGTGCGTACGTACAGACTACACTCTCCACGACGCGATGAGATTCATTCTCCAAGTTAAACATTCATGAATGATTATAAAGTATATATAATAAGTAATCATGAAATATTTTAAATAATAATGATACTGGAATTATTTTTATATATATTCATGTCATCTACTTAATTTCATTCAATTCAATAAGGAAACGAAAACTGCGTTCATGTGTACATACGACCTACCTACTCCATGAACGGTGTATTTCATTCCATTTAATAGATCTATCATATATATATATATATGTATATGATGAATATATATTATATAAAAATCATATTTTACATTCTGTAATTAATTAAATCAGGATATAATAATAATATTAAGAACAACAAGTCCAAACACGTACAATAAATAAAACAATTTACGTCAAAACGTTGCTTTAACATGGAACTTACAAAAGAAAGGGTAATATAAAGTCATAAGTGACCATATATGATATCATAACAATGAATATTATTCCTTAATAAGTCAATGACATTATATAAATCATTATACAGGAGGTTCAGAAACATACGAAGCATATTAGACCTAAGGTAAGGGATAATTTATCAATCTCAGTTTTTATCCGAGATTATTTATTAGTAAGTATTTACTAGGGTTATCTTCATCATCCAAGCCCATGTTTTCTAAAATTGTTTTCATTTATGTTTAAAGACCTTTTTACCCATTTTGACTTTTACTACATGGTATGTAAGGATTTTATTTTGTTTACCATATGAGGTACTTTTTGACTTTTCCGACAAAAGTACGAGTAGAATGTTATTTTTAACTTATACGGTGTGAACAGATTTTTATGGTTTCATAAAGCCTTATTTTCCTGAAGAATAATCTACAAGGGTTTATGAATATTTTCAACAAAATAATTTTCTTTTAAAATTTCATGGTATTTTATGAAAAGAAAATGATTTTGAAGAAGAAAGGATATTTTCCTCAAGAATTCATTTCAAGTGTTTTATCAAAACCATTTTTCCATCTAAGATGACATTATTTCATATGTCTATGTTGCAAGTATAATGTCTCTATGATTTAAATGGTTTTAATTTTCTTATTATGAAATGATATTCATTTCTTTTATAAGGATTATGTGGTGGTGGAATGATGTTTATGAAACCCATTTTATTCTTTGGGTTATGATGAATGATTTATGTTTATGTTATGGCACAAGTAAGAATGATTTAATTATGAGATCGGGGAGACCTATATCTCCCTCCAATGCATTGGGTAAAGACTTATATCTCATGAGATATACATGGCTGGAACAGTAAGTCAATTCGGTTTAGTGTTATAGGACTGAAACGAGGTGTGAACTCGATTCAAAAAGGGACTTTGTCCACTAAGATGGTCTTGGCAGCAATGCCTTGGCTACTATGGAAATCCTAACATGTGATTAATGGTTTCCACAATTACATGTTTTATTCCCATTATTTTTTGTCATGATTGATGTTCCCTTATGATATATTCCTTATGTACTTCCAATATTCATGTCTTTGCTCATGATTTTGATGTTTAGATTTTATGTTCAAGTTTTTTCATTCAAATGTTTATGGATTGTTTTATGTTCTCTATGATTACCCTTACTGGGCTTTTGAACTCACCCCTTTTATGTTTTCTTTTCCCCAGGATATAATGAATGGTTTTAGGTAAGAAAAAATGGGAAGATATTTATGGGAGATGTTGACAATCATTCACCACGATTAAAATATTATATTCCGAGTTTCCAAAGACACAAAACTATTACGGTCCTTGTGTGTCTATTTTTGTTATGTACTAAGTATTCTGCAAAAGTAATGTAATGTCCATGTACGTCATGCTTTGGGACTCTACAGTTGGTATCAAAGTAAAGGTTTAGTCAACCATTGGAAACTAGGATGTGAGAACTTTATTGAGATCCCTAGAGATATTTCTAAGGTATATCTTGAGATGTCCCTAAGGTTAAGTATAAGTATAGGTTATAGTCCTAGAATTACAGTAATGATCTTATAATTAAACCTAATATGTAAGATATTGAAGGTACTCCCACTTTATTATGTTGTTTTCCCTAGCATGATTTTTTCCTCTCACACTTTTCTTTTTGGGTTTTAGACGATGGTTGGAACCCAAAGGAACTGTGTTGATCAATGTAATGGACAATATATTGATTGCCCTCTTGAACAAACAAATTTTATGGGAGATGGAGTGCAAAATCGTATTTATATACTTCCTTAAGCTATGAATCATTCTAGACTTCCAAATGAGAAGAGAAGGGAACAATATTCTATTGAGTCTTTCATGAGGCAACGTCCACCTTCATTCAGTGGGTCTCCTGATCCACTTGTTTCTAAACAATGGATCAGTACCACTGAAAAGATATTTTCAGTTTTCCAATGTTATGAACATGATAAAGTCTTCTTAGTAGTATATTATTTGGAAGGGTAAGCTGATCAACGGTGGAATCTTATCAAGAATACGAGGCCAAGAGATGAAATTGAGTCCATGGAATGAGACGAGTTCAAGAACTTATTTTTCAATAAGTACTTACCTCATATTATTCGAACATAGATGGGGAAGGAATTTCATGAAGTAAAGAAAAAGGATGATGAATCTGTTGGTATATACAAAGCGAATTTTACAAGGCTTTCAAGGTATGCATCTGGCTTTATTATCCAACCTAAAAGTAAAGTTGATCAATTCTTCAGTGGCTTAAAATGAAAACATCGATGGGAATTAGCTTTAAAAGACTTTAGTAGCTATGAAGAAATTGTGCGTTGTGCTATCATGGTAGAAATGGAAGTTGTTGTTACATATCCATCTCATGGTTTTGACATGAAACGAAAGATGGAGTTCAAGGAGAAATCTCAGATTAATGATGAAAAGAATATGGATGTTTCCTTATGATCAAAGTGTGGAAAGAAGCATGGTGGAGATTTTCTTAATGGGACTAGAAAATGTTTTAAGTGTGTAAAAGAAGGTCATCGAGCAGCTGACTGTCGAAGTAATGGAAAAAGGGTTGCTAATGATGTGAATAAATAAAAGACTGCAGAGAACGCACCACCAACACTTTAATGCTTCAATTGAATTGAAATGGGGCATTATGATAATCAATTCCCTAATCCAAGGGTTAATGATGATCGACATGAGAAACCACTTAAGGAAAAGTATAAAGGGAAGTCACATGCAATCACTATTGGTGATGTTTAATATCACAATGATGTGGTGGAATGATTAAGTGTTTATATAATGGGATTCCAAAATAATGTGGTATATAGTATCATGGAATATTGGAATATTTATGTATTGTTCTATTATGGTTTTCACAAATTTTATGGTACCGGTAACCATGGAATGTGATTGAGATATTTTTGGAAAGAAGATGATATGCGCATAATGAAGGGATAAGGAGAAAATGAAATGTTTGACAGTATTCATGAGCTCATGACTGATATAAAGAAATAGTTATATCATGGTTTGAGTATATAGAATTTTGGGGTTTTGGTATGTGGAAAGAGTTAACTTTTGACAGCACTCATGTTTTCACTAATATTCAATGTGTATTCATTTTTCAAGAGATTATATGATTAAGTCCTTTGAATGTTTGGAATGTGACCAACAAGACATATCTTATGATATATGGGGATCAATGATGGTATTAACATGCTTATTATATGAAATCTCTCATAATCATTTTCAAAATAATATGAGAATGGACTACAATATTATGGATAAGTCTAAAGACTGGAATGGATTATGTTGGACATAAGTTAGTATTGTATTTTTAGAAAAAAAAGGACAACCTGCAGAATGAGCGACAACCTGTCATGTCGGACAAGGATGTGGGAATCGAACCTACAACCGAAGTGGGACAGGCCTTTATTTCCTACCACTGGCCTACAGGAAGTCCCTGGTTAGTGGAAACTAGTTTTATTTTATTATACATTATGATAGATGAAGTATAAGCCCATTTTGGAACCATATTTGATTAATCTCATCATAGATTGATTTATGTATATAACTTTTGCTAACTTATGTTTGAGATAGATGGAATGACCTATCATTCTATCACATGATCTGATAAAACTTCATGAAAGACAAATTGAACTTCATTTCTTA
Source organism: Viscum album (assembly GCA_963277665.1). Taxonomy (NCBI): domain Eukaryota; kingdom Viridiplantae; phylum Streptophyta; class Magnoliopsida; order Santalales; family Viscaceae; genus Viscum; species Viscum album. The sequence continues at coordinate 641,490,416 of OY728125.1, read as the reverse complement.
ATGATATGAAGTGGAAATTGTTCAAGGCACGAACAATGTTGAGATTATTCCAAAATAAAGTATGTATTTATTCTAATTAAAATTCTTCAACTTTAGGGAAATGATATTGATAACTAAAAATGTTTTCCTAGTACCCTTATATCCGATGAATCAGATGGTACCCTAGATCATCACAAATATATGGATTTGTGATTGCTGGCTTTTTATAGCCATGTTTTCTACCACTCTCCATCAGAACATGAAGGTTATATTTCCCTTCCATATCCATATTCTCACCTATGTTCTCCTATGTGGTAACCCAGTGATTAGTTAATTTGGGACACCGTTACATTTCATACTTTAGTTTTTAAAGCCATGTTTTGGTATTCCTTTTTATGATGTGTGTTTCTATTAAAGAAACTTTCACGTAGTAAACCATTTATAACCCCGACGAATTTTGAGGGTGAAATTCATTTTAAGGGGAGTAGAATGTAACACCCCAAGATTTTATGAAAAATATTCTTTTTAATTTAATTAATGTCTTGTGTTGTAAGCTACAACAAAAGGAGCTTGCACAGCACGCATCCCTGACTTTCCTTGCATTACACGCAATCACGACCTTCCAGGATAGCGTGTGTTGTACGCAATACCGAGTTTCGCTAAACAACGATATGTTATATAAATTAGTCGTTATGAATAGTAATATCCACTTTTTGAAATTTTATAAAATATATATTTTAAAATGGACTTTATTTTTGGATTCAGAATATCGAAATTATCCTAGGGTGAATTTTTGGTATTTTTCTGAAAACATTCAATTTTTGATGAATAGTGAAAACACTGGGTTATTATTCAAAAACCAACTTTTTATTTAAATAAGTATTTATTTTATTTAAATTTATTTTAGATAAAAATTCATACAGAATGCCTATATAAGTTCAATTTATGTCATTGGAGTCATTTTATAATAATTTCAGATATATAAAAAATTTATTGAACTTTTCACAGTCTATTAACAACTCCTAGAAGAATTTTCAAATTCAAATAAAACGTAATTTTACCACGTCAGTGAGTGGAATTTTTAAAATCCGAGAGACATGGTTAATATCAAGGACTAAAATGAGGTTTAATGAGATGAAAATAAATTTTGGTGAATAGTAACTTTTTACTTTTTTTTACCACGGTTAAAAGTAAATAGGGTAATTAAGGTTAAAAATGATATTATTATTACCCAAAAAAATGTCCTAATTCTATTGGATAAGTTTAATTCGACCAAAAACAACCTTAGGAATAAAATATGACCATTTAGGCCCACATGGATTAGATTAGGACATTTATTATTAATTTATTTAAAGAAGTGTAAAAATAGTTAAAATCAAAGTTCAATAACTAAATCATTTTTAATATAGGTTTATACATAAGATAAATTCAACTATAAATATTAATTAGAAATATAAAATGATTTACTACATAATGGTGTTTTATTTATAATTTTTAGACATTAAATAATTGAATTTATTTATGACACAATGATGATGATGTAATTATATTATTAATGAAATATTGACATAATTGATGTTACAAATACACAAATAAATGTAATATGAGACTTTTTATGAATTAAATTAATTTTATAGGTTAATATGACATGATAGTATTGATTTAGTTTTCTTTTTTAGAACTAATAATTCTGTTATGATTTTCACAAAAATAATTGACCAAATAGTTTCAAAATTTTCATAAAATAGTTTTTAAAAAAATATTATACTATTAATTGTTATTTTATTCCTAAAAATCTAAGGATCTTCCAAATGACTTATATAAGGATATATATATTAATAATAAACATATTGGGGTTATTTTGGCTTGTTATAGTATGTTTATTAACCTTATAGTGTAAGAAAACAAGAAGACACGGTAAAATAAAAATTATTTAACTTAAAGTTAAATCTAAATGATAAGGTTAAAATAGAAACCTAAACTTATATAAATTCGATTGGATGAGGGTATTTAGACCCATAATTACCTTAGATTTTAAATAACTCAATTTGGGGCTATTAACAACCGAATATGACTTTATAATAAAATAATATGTTTTGTTATTCCAAAGGTGCCCCTCTCCTCCCTTATAAAAAGGGCACCTCCTCCCTCTATTCCTCACACCACTTTGAGCCTTCAAGCTCGTCCATACCCTGAAAATTTCTATTTTCCACTTCCCTATAAACATCCTAGGTGTTCTGGTCTTCTTCAAAGACAAATCATAGTTCCCTAAGAGGAGGTTTCAAAAAGGCGTGTCGAAAGAAGAGATAATATCCGTTACCGATTCTTTCAACTTTATTTCTTCTTCTACTTCTACTTATTTAGTTGCTTCATTATGAAGTAATAACATCAGTATCACTAATATACTGATATTTTATTATAAGTATAATACAACCCTATTTCACCATTTATCCATCCTACGGAAAACGAAATCAACGCGCGTGCGTACGTACGAAATACCGTCTCCACGCCGTGGTGTAATCTGTTTTCGACCACCACCTTACTTGGATGGGTATAATGGTGTAAATAAATAACTATATATAATTATTTCAAAGTGAGATTGATTCTGAAATATTATACATACACTTAAATTCAATTCCACCATAATGGGAATGTTATCATCACTCGTGCGTATGTACGGACTACCGTCTCCACGACGCGATGATGTTCTTTCTCCATGGTAACCATTCATGAATAATTATAAAGTTTATATAATAAGTAATAATGAAATATATGACATAATAATGATACTTGATTTATGTGTATATATATTTATTTCATTTACTTAATTTCATTCAATTCAATAAGGAAACGAAAACAGCGTTCATGCGTATGTACGACCTACTGTCTCCAAGAACAGTGTATTTCTTTCTATTTAATCGATCTATCATATATATATGTATATACTGAATATATATTATATATAAATCCTGTTTTACATTCTGTAATTATGTAAATCATGATATAAGTAATAATATCAAGAACAACAAGTCCAATCACGTACGATAAATAAAACGATTTAACCCAAAATGTTTCTTTAACATGGAACTTACAAACGGACAGGTAATATAAATTCATAAGTGAACCATATTTGATATCATAACAATTAATATTTTTCTATAATAAGTCAATGACATTATTTAAATCATTAAACAGGAGGATTATAAAAGTATGAAGCATATCAGACATAAGGTAAGGAAAATTTATCAATTTCATTTTTATCCGTGATTGATTATTCATAAGTATTTACTGGGGTTATCTTTCTCTTCGAAGCACATGTTTTATAAAAATGTTTTCTTGTATTTTTAAAGTCCCTTTTACCCATTTTTTGAATTTTACTACATGGTATATAAGGAATTTTCTTTACCATATGAGGTACTTTTTGACATTTCTGACAAAAGTACGAGAAGAATGTTATTTTTAAATTATACGGTGTGACTGGATTTTTACAGTTTCATAACGCCTCATTTTCATGAAGAATCCTCTACAAGATTTTATGAATATTTTAAATATAATACTTTTCTTTTAAAATTTCATGGAATTTTGTGAAAAGAAAATGATTTTGAAGAAGAAAAGATATTTTCCTCAAAAATTCATTTCAAGTGTTTTATCAAAACCATTTTTCCATCTAAGATGAAATTATATCATATGTATATGTTTCAAGTATAATTTATCTATGATTTACATGGTTTCAATTTTCTTATTATGAAATTATATACATTTCTTTTATATGGACTATGTGATGGGTGAATGATGTTTATGAAACCCATTTTATTATTTGGGTTATGATGAATGATTTATGTTTATGTTGTGGAACAAGTAAGAATCATTTAATTATGAGATGGGTGGGACCTATATCTCCCTCCAATTCATTGGGTAAATATCTATATATCATGAGATAGAAATGGCTGGAATAGTATGTAAATCCGGTTTAGTGTTACAGGACTGAAACGAGGAGTGAACTCGATTCAGAAAGAGACATTGTCCGCTAAGATGGTCTTGGTAGCAATGCCTTTGCTACTATGAAAATTATAAGATGTGCTTAATGGTTTCCACAATTACATGTTTTATTCCCATTCTATTTTATCATGGTTGATGTTCCCTTATGATATATGCCTTACGTACTTCAAATATTCATGTCTTTGCTCAAGATTATGATGTTTAGATTTTATGTTCACATTTTTGCATTCAAATGTTTATGGATTTTTTTATGTTCTATATGATTACCCTTAATGGGAATTTGAGCTCACCCCTTTTATGTTTTCATTTCGCTAGGATATAAAGAATGGTTTTAGATAAGAAAAAAAGGGGGAAGATCTTTATGGGAGATGGTGAAGATCTTTCACCACGATTAGAGGATTATATTCTGAGTTTCCAAAGACACTAAACTATTACGGTCCTTGAGTGTATTTTTTTGTTATGTACTAAGTATTCTGAAAAAATAATGTAATGTCCATGTACCTCAAGCTTTGGGTCTCTACAATTATAATTTGTTAAATATTAAAATAGTATTTCCAAAAAAATATTCAAATTATTATTTTATAAAAAGGGAATAATAATTAAAACATTTAGGTTATCATTTTCTTCTAGTGTGTAATATTATATCATCGATCATATGTGTGTTTGAACTGACCTAAAATAAGATAATGATGTGTTTGATGGGTGAGTATGTTTAAGAAGAGATTTCATTTGAAGAATATAATTATCTCATAATTATTGTGATATAATTTAGATGATTTATATGAATTGAATAATATGTTAATATATTAGGATATATTATAATATTTTTGATGTTAAATGATATTGGATTATTTATGTAGGAAGTAGTCTGCACATACACACGTTTGATGTTCTCGTTTTCTAATAAATGTAATGAAGATATAATTTATTTAAATTTTCAGAATTTTAATAATTTTATAATCATTATATTTATTTATCAAATAAAAACATTATCTAAAAAGATAAGTCTATAGTAAAAATAGATCACATTGGTTGTATATGAGAAATACACATGTTACATAAATAACATATTTATTTTTTAATGGTTTGGAGGATGGTAAAGTATGGTGATAAAAAAATTATTTTAATTTTGATTTTCATGTAAATATTTCAATTCAAGTATATCATATCATATTGTCAAAGAAGATTATTGAATAGAAATGAAATGAAAATTGAGTAGTTTACAATTTTAACTTAAACCTTAGATAAACTCCTTTGAAAATTTAATTAAGGATTTTAGATGTAATATATTAAAATAGAAAAAATATTATTAAGTGGGTAAAATTTTTTGGTTTTGTTTTGTTATATATTTTTTCATATTTAACTAGAATGATGTTTTTGGAAAATTGGGGTGGTATTTGATCATTTTATAATGGGTCGGTTTTTTATTTTATAATAATATAAAAGTAAACGTAACTATTCAAATGGAAAGTGTATATAAAAATGAAGTAAAATGGAAGGGGTGAAAGTATAAAATCATAGAATCCTAATCAATATTTTAATTGAAATGTACTTAATAAGTTTATCAGTCTTATACTCATTAGTGTTTTTCTTTAATAATTTATGGTCTTTACTATGGAATTGTTTTTTATCTATGTAATTTATTTGTGTTTCCTAATAAAATGGACTTTATCATATTATTTTAATATAATGAATCCAAATATGAAATCAATATATTCAAAAATAAAATCACAATGAGTAATAATGTTTTTATATTGACACTCACTATAATACTAATCGTGTTTTAAATAGTGTTTTCAAATTAACAGAAATTGCGACCAGCATAAAATAAAACAAATTGTTGATTTATATGAAATAAAATTGTATATTATTTAACAAAACATATATTTTTTATTTTAACAATAATAAAAATTTGAATTCTTCTATTTTGAAATTTTTTAATTATAATTCCCAAAATAGTTTTTATTAGTTTAAAATATTTTTTAACATACAAAAAAATTAATCATAGGTTTCCATAATTCAGTGTTTTGTTTTTATGTTCATTATTTAAATATATGAATATATATTTTTTATATAAAAAACGTTTCATATTCTTTTAAACAATTTGTTAATTATAAAAATATCAAAAATCTAAAGATATTTTAAAAAATGGAATTTTTGCTATTAAATATAGATTCATCGGTTTCTTAGAAATCAATATATATATATATATATTCATATTTAAATGTTTACATTATGAATTGAAAAACTATTCAAATTTTATATAATTTAAATTATAAATTTTTAAATCTTTTCATTAGATACTATAAAATATAGAGAAATGTTTTTATAGAATACTTTAATTTACACATTAAATATTCTTAATATTAATTCATATAAATTTATAAGTAAATTTGTTTTTATTTTTTATTTGATAAAGTACTTATTATTAGAAAAACAATTTAAAATTTTACTTATAATTTATTACGAAAAAATCAAATCATATTTACAATTGTTATTTTGAAAATATCACATTTTAACTTTTAATACTAATAATCACATTAAAATAATTTTTTACCTTATACCAATTAAGATTAATCAATATATATATATATTTATATTTATTTAATAGAAATAATATTTAATGACTCTGTATATATTTTTATAATAAGACAATTAATGATCTTTTTTATTTACATGAGGGCCTCTAATTATTGTAATTTTTTTTAATATTTCACATCATATTATATTCAAATATTAAATAGTTTCATGATCTATTTTAATTAGGTGATTTATGTGATAATGCAATAAAAAATAGTTTTATCTAATTGGACGATATATTGTATAATATTTTCTATTTATATTCTCACTCTTCTAATGTGATAAATGATACATAAATCTTATTCCCGCAATTTTTGTAAGTTATTTTTGATGTAATATCCTAATCAGTAATTCAAAAATAACAATAAAAATATTTAGAACAATATTACTAACAACTAAATTCACTTTAAAATTTCATGGGAAACGATATAGAAAATTGTAATTTCAAAGCACTAAATTGATGGAGAAATATAAATCAATCCATTATAATTTATACTTGTACCCATATATGTAAGTAGGTGGGTTAAATATATATCAATATATACAATCATTTTATGCTAAAGAAGGTTAATTAATCCAAGGAGAAGATGATTTATATTATTTATATGCATGTGTACTTAGATTAATATATGTCGGTTGAACATGGTGGAACATATACTATCACAATAAAAAAATGTTGTATCATTTGTATTTTTTTACATGACATGCTACTTGACTCCTACTCTTAGATTAATATAAAAATAAAAACTTTTGTGGTATGTATACCATCCATAAAATGTTTGGTTAGTATTTTCAAATAAGGGTGAATTAATTGACTCAACAAAATTAAACTTATAAATAGGTGTTTTGGAATGAAAATTACAATGTACAAAAGGGATCAAATACTCTCAAAGTAGAACGTTATTCACATTTCCTTGATCATCTATCAGAAACATATGGTTTTTATATCATTTTCATAGATTTATAGACCTAATAAGATTTTATTAAATTTTTTCATGGTATATACTGTATATCCCAACATATTAATTCCATTATATTTTGTTTGAACACAAATATTTACATAATATATAAAGGAGGAAATTCTTAATTGGTAGAACATTTATTTTTTCTTAATTATTCCTTCTTATGTCTTCACACTAGAATGTTTTATGACTTTTTCCATTCTATAATAATCCATTTTTTTCTAGGATATTCGAGGTAAAAAAATAGATTGAATAATAAACTATTTACAAGGTCAATATTAATATATATATCAAATGAGAATGTCTAATGTTTCATTGTTAGCCTACTTAAGGTATTTAATGTTAGACCAGTGTAGGTATCGTTATCTAAATTATGAGGTAAATTTAATATAAAATATAGTGAAAAAATCCTTATGTAAATTCATGACCAATTCCACTATAAACTATAACATGTATTGTTTCATTTATATAATTTTCATGATAAAACCATTATGTCGTGAATTTTAGGATCCCACGACAATGAATCGATAAACAATATGAATTTTATAATATGAGTATCTCAAATCAAAGAGTTTTTGATACATGATACATTAACCAAAATCAATTAATTCTATTCACAATATAAATATGAAAATTTATATATTAAATTGTATAATAATAAGATTTTATAACCATGCATTAAAAATGGACATGATGGGTAAACAAGAAACATCAATGATACTTCAATCCACTTTTATAATCAGAATATGGAATATGAAAATACTAAAACATGTTGTTTGCTTTTGTAAATAATGGTATGAAATTAGCCTTTTGAGAATGATCCTTGATTTATATTTTAATAAATGGTTCCAGAAATATATTTTTTGGGTGGGTTGGTATAAAGTACATTATCCTAACGATGAAACATTCTTATAACTAGGATAATGGATATATAAGCCAAAATATTAATACCATGAAAAGTATTCGATTTAGAATTGAATGTTCACATTACCAATTTTGATGAATGGTTTATAATGATTCAAATGATTATTAAATAATGATGTTTTTATAGATAAAATATATTAAAATATGGTTTGATCACAAAAATGGTCACAAAATAGTGTTTTGAAAACAATATCATTGTGTATGGATATAAGAGGAAATTGATTGAGTGAGTAATAATATGAATATGATGGGATTCCCAATGTGAAGTAGTATCCTTATTCTGAATGACCATATACATATATTATTGTATAATTTCACTCAATAGTTCAAAGGAATATCTAATCTATTTTTTTCCAAGAATAAGTATCCTATAGAGTATTACTTTTACTTTTTTATGTGTAGGAATTTACCCCTAAAAACTGATCCTTTTCCATTTTTTCTCTATCAATATTTTTGGATTAATTAAAGTGAATGAAATAGTGATTGAAAATTATATTTTATCACCTTTCCAGCCTTTATGTTTCTACAAAATGAATAGTCTGTCTATCTTTTATTTAAACAATATGTCTCTTTAACTGTGGACCATTTTAGGTTGATATTTATGATAATATTGGTTATACTTGAATCATTATTGACTCTTATTATTTTGCACTCTTAACTACAACATCAAATGAACTATCTATATCTGGATAGGTAAACCTGCTGTGAACGGAGGGTCTATTGTAAAAATAGATGATATCAAGGAAGGGGTCATGAGGCAACCCCAATATTACATACATACATATTAAATCTTTTTATAATAATATTTCATACATCTTACATTTATTATCAATAATTAACCTAATGTGTTAGTATTTTTATATATTAAATACAAAAAAAACTAATGTTAGAAAATTTTCATTTTCAAAAAAAAATAGACTTCTCAGATTTTACCATTTTAAATATATCATATATAATATTTTTCATCATAATCAATAGATTAAAAAATAGAATATATTGAGCCAAAAAGATCAAAGTAGGTAAACCTAAGATTTATCAACAAAAAATCATATATTATCATAATATGAAAATAGTTTTAAATGAAATTATTCAATAGTATAGTCTTAATATGGGATAATCATACACAATATTACCTAAAGAAAAAATCTGGAGTCTTGTATAATTTATTTTTTATAATATTACATGTGAGTAATATATGTGTGAAAACATTTGTTGATAATCATGATATATGAAATCATAAAATAGGTTTAGGAATGTATCATATGATAAATAAAGGAAACTAATTCCTTATATTGAGTCAAACTACCAAGGCCATTATGAAATATTTAATAAAACACCATAGAGAGTTTTGTTCAATCCGCATTCCCACAAACATAGTGGATATAGACCAATAGTTGGCTTGATTTGATAAACAATCACACATATGTCTTCTCATGAGTTTTAAAGAATTACCCAATGCGTTGATGTAATGTACGATTCATGGATCACCCATCATGTAAGAAACCCCAATATATTTATATATATAACATAAATATAAAAAATCATAATTATACCATAGAATTATTAACCCCTAAAAAGAATTAGGTTTATTGAAAATCTATATATGGAATTTTCCTGATGCATACCAATAAATAGGTTGGATGTTATAATTAGAGAGTATCCATAGAGAACATAATATTAATTAAATGTTTTTGACATAGATAAAAACTTATTTTTTATAACAATTGAAAATTTATTTATAAAATAATAACTATAATATTTTTTACAATGTAAAAAAATATTAAAAATGATAATAATTACTAGTTTTTTAATCAATGAAATATTGTAAATTTATATTTATAATGAATAACATGTATAATGTCTATAAAAATAATTTAAGTGAAAAATATTTTAAAAAATAGATTATATTCACACTTTTGCAATGAACCAAAAATTGAACCATGGATAATATATTAAGAAGTTGCAATTTTAATTATTTTAAAAAATATAATATTAAATAAAAATAACCATATAAATTAGTGATATATATAAAATAACTTAAATAAAAAAATATAATGAATTTTGATGTAGAAAAAAAAATATTTGGGGCCATAAAAAGAGACATGGTTGAGTATATATAAAAATACATTTTTGATCTCATTGTGATCCATGAGGATAAGTGGTTAAAAAAATTAAACCACGTGAATAACTAATGGAAATGATAATTTATGGGTTTTATGGATAATAAATACAATTTCATATTACCGAAGTTGATGCAAAAATTATAAATATTTTAGAAAGAGATTTGTAAATATACCCTTTCATCAATGGTAACTCTAAAGTTATAATCCCTTGAAGAACGAACATCATATGTAATTTCAAATCCAAAGAATTTAAACAAAAAATACATCATCCATTCATTGGGTTGTTTATATACACTATATTATGATAGATTGGGATGAATATCGAAATTATCTCAATGATTGAATGTTGAGATTAAAAAACAGGTTCCCTTAGAATCTACAACCTAAAATGTATTTTAACTTCCTATGTATTAATATAACGTTACTAATAAATTATTACCACAGATATTTAAAATCTTCTAACATTATTAATATTTAAATATAATCATTCACTAGATATATATACCAGTTAGTCATTGTTTGTTTCTAACATCATACGTTATAAAATTCATTATTTCATACATCATTCATAATGGTGACATCAATAATCATTATTATATTCCATGTTCATGATTTATTAAATATTAAATTGAATTAAATATATTTTTCATAACTAATAATGAAGTTATATGTTAAATCCATTATATTTCTGGGTTTGGTTTTCGAGGATTGAAATCATTAACACACCTGCTTTGGGTAATTTTTTTTGAACAACTCAAATGAATTTTCAATGAGTTTAATATTAGTATTATCATTCAAGAAACGAAAAAATTATTTATTTATTTTGATCATTTATAAGCATTATTAATGTAATTCTTGTCATTCATATTGGAAAAATGATGATAGAATGACATCATTCTTTTTGGTGGTTGATTCAATCAAAACAAGAACAATTTATACTAATGAATAAGTGTATTGAGCTATATAATAGTTATATAGTTTTCTTAAAGGAATAATTATTTTAAGACAACATCATTATTGTGGATAATTATATTTATAAAAAGTGACTATGTTATGATAATTTGAAAATATAGTGAAGAGTGACATTACACTCATGGATGAATTCTCTCATTATCTATATATTCTTCTTTCAAATGATGGATTTAGAATCCCTTCATGAATCTAGATTCCATAAATGACTATAGTTATTTGGAAGATGGAAAATGGGTTGATATTTATGTAAGATCCTAATTTATGGGAATGGTAGAAAAGGACCCCTTTAATAGTTGAGTATTCAGTGACATTTCAACAAATATTCATTAATTAGTGTAGAAGTTTGATATTTTAAGAGGAATTTGGATAAAGAGTGAATGATAATATATATAGATCATGAGTACCATCATGCACACTATTTATAGATATGGAATAAAAATAATATTATTACGAACTCGTCAATTATACCCTTCTTACCTTATTTCACCTATCTCATGGTAACTCACAATTTAAATCAATAAAATCTATTTAATATAGACAAATTTTATCTAAATATTAAAAATATATATGTTATTTATTATTATTAAATTTAATAATCTTAGAAATTTTAATTTTATTTGAGACATAGTAGAAATATATTATACATGTTTTGTTTGAAATTTTAACAAATTAATTTTTTAGAAATAATAAATACATATGAAACTGTACTAGAAAATTTCCCTTTTTACAATTAATTAATTTAATTAACCAAATATTTTAATTTACTATTCCTCATATAAAAATTTATTTTATCAATTAATTGGTAATAGAGTTATATTTTAATTTTTAAAAATCTTTATAACCTTTAATAATATTAATATATAAATAATTAATATTTATATTTATATAATTAAATACTACATTGAAATATAAACCATTTATTTTATTCCAATTGTTTGAATTAAATTATTTTTAATTTGTGGCTATAATTTTATGACAAAATTAGCTATTAGATACTTGTATTTAAAATGATCATATATCCCATAACATTATATACAATAATATGATTCATTACTATGTATGGTATTTCATACATTATTGGAATCATTAATCTTATTTAATTCTATCTCATTATTCTTATTATGTTTCAAATGTATTTCTGTTATTAAATAGTTTCAATAGTTTTTATAATCATCATATGGAAAATTAATGATAATGATTTCATGTTTTAGCTTTTTATTTAATTGCGGTATTATTGAACTCGTAATTTTCATAATAATGCTTCATATCTTATCCCAAAATTTACTAATATTTATCGTGAATTTTATTAATTTAGCTCAATAAAATGATTCATATTCCATTTTTTGGGGATTTTTATATAAAAAAATCTATTCAAAGTTGATCTTTTTAATAGAAAAATGCATTTTAAAATCAAGGGTTTTCATATTTTACACCATGAATATTATTTTCCCATTAATAATTAATTACTTTGTTGAACTCTAATGTCAATAATTTTGAATTATTGTATCATCAAGATCCAATGTTACTCTCCCACATAATTGATTCTTCAACAGAACATTAATGAGGTTAGTGGCCTTTTTCATAGTACATTAACTCAATATTCCCATGAGTAGTGTTGGATCCGGGATCTATATCCAATTTATATTGAAGATGCATCCATAATATCTAAATTAAACTATAATATTGATTAGATACAATTGGGTGTGGTTTTCCATTCATCCTTAGAACTCCATTGGTATATATAATTAATTATATATCAAAATAATTATTCTCGAATATGAATGAAACGTGTAGATATCATAAGGTGATAAAAAATAACCTAAAAAACTATCAAACATAAAATACTTATAATGCTGAATAATAAAATCCATTTAATTTTTTTCTCATTTTTATATTGCTATGTTTACTGTATTCATCATCCATGGTTGTATTAGTCATTATTTCTTATATTTATGTTACACCAAGTACCAGGTTATATACTGTATCATCTCCATCATTTTGTTTTGCAACCTGAAATTCATATTTAGATCTCTATAATTTTTTTTGATTCTGGTTTAGATATAGGAAAATAATCTATATACATTATTTGAAAATGGAACAGTCAACTGAAATTCATGTAATACATGTTCATTTCCTAAATTTTAAATCAATAATTGTCTAATTTTAAGACTATAATATTCCATACATTCTCTTATACCTTTATAAAACTTAAAAACCTCATGTGTCGTTATATGGACGGATTGTTGGGCACTCATTTTTTACACAATGAATTTCTCCCCATCCATTATGATTTCATAGTATATCCATGGGAATTGGTTCTCTATAAATCCTCCTCATATATAAGGTAGCGCGATTCCTCTATCCTTAATCATCATCTACCTTGTTTTCTTTCTATCGTGTTATTTTTTTCTACCACACAAAGTTCTTAATAAAATTCATTCATCCCCATTTTTTGTATCACCAACACATTTTCTGTTTATATATAATTTAATCACTTTTGATTAGAATATTTTTCAAACATTTCATGACATTGAGAATTCCATAATATCATTGATGAAAATATTACCATTAATAACATAAAATTATAAATTTTGGAAATTTTAAAAATAATCCCTAATTAAAAAGTGTAATTGGAAACAACCATGTCATGTTATATGATGACACATCCAATAACATATTTTATGAATTAAAATATATTAAAAACCCACATCCACTGATGATTTGATTTAGTAAAGGTAATGGGACCATCCTTCTCTGGTTATCCATTAATTTTTTTATATTGATAAATCTATAGAAACATGAATTCCATCTATGTGAACATGTATAATATATTTAGAAAACGTAACAATTTCTCAAAAATAATTAATGGTATCTAGAAATTAATTAAAAAATCTAGATCTCTATTACCATGGATCATCTATTCCATTATTCTATCACTTAGGTTTTGGGGTAACCTATGATATACAATCACTTTTGATTTAATTACAAAATCATTATACCTCTTTTTATAGTAATTCAATCATTGTAAATTTATATTAAAATGTTTTTTAGTGTCCATTGAACCACCCTCAAAGGATTTTCCTCCACTTCTTTTCAAATAGAATATAAGATAATAATATTAAAAAAGAGTACAAAATATTTGCCCATGTATAAAATAAATCCAATATTCATTTTATCCTTGATGATAGTAGAGTAATTATTTAATTTTAATGGAGGAAATACAAATAACTAGTTCACATATCATATATTAAAGGATATCTTAGATATATATTCCCTTTGAAAATTTTATTTATGATAAAAATATTAAGGGATAATCATTTATAAGTATGTATCCCCTCACAGATTTATGAACAATATATCAATATATGATAAAGGATACGTGTTCTTGAACATGACATCATTATGTTCATGATAATAAATATAATGAGTCATTAATCTATAATTCTACTTATCAAAGTGAACATGTTCCACCTATGGTGATATACTATATTAATCTAAAACCCACCTAAAAATTCTCTTGAAGATTCAAAATATATTCATCAAACTCAATCAGTGGTAATATATACGGATTATTTTGTATAGTCATAAAGAACGTTTGATTTTATTAGATATTAAACCTCATGATCCAAGGGAAGACAAAAAATTACCTCTCAAAACGTTTATATTTTAACATATTTTTGGAATTTCAACAATATTATGGCTCCCCACCAACCATTTTCTCTAAATACACACACATGATTGGATTTTATGACTCGTGTAATTAAAGTAATTATTATATGGTGTCCATTGTTAGATTTAAATGAGTAGATTATAAATGTTTAATTTCATTAATGAAATAAGAAATTATCATCAACAAAATTAATATATTATCAATATAGAGAGATATAATACATTAGAAAAATGATATAATTCCAAATAAAATAATATTAATAATTTCTTCTTGAAGAAAATTCGTTAAACTACAATTTGTTTGAATTAATTTTAAGTTGATGAAATATTAATTCCTAGATAATTTTTAATTGAAAATACAATATCTCACCATCAATGATATGAATTAGTAATCTTAGACACATTTAAATATTTAAATTAATTCATAGAACTAGCCTAAGGTAAATTTTTTACAATATTGATAATACCTATCACCGCCATTATTTTTTGATTGTGTCCTTCAGCATTTACTGAGAAAATGGATAGAATGAGTACTATGTAATCATCACTATATGAAATCATATGATAGATAATTAGATCATAATGCATACTAAATTATGACATATTTAAATAAATCTTTTACATTTTCTGTTGTTCCTTTCCCAATTTTTATTAAATATAGTTATTTTTTTGGTTCTATTCATTTATTATTAACATAAAATCCCCAAAAACAATCCAACCCTAATTTAATGAAAACAATTATGACCCAAAAAATTATATAAAACGCATTTTACATAATTTTATATATTTATTAATTAAATATGAAATTAAATTACATTCTCTAACCTAAAATATTGGTATATTTGTAGATTTAAAAAATATAATGACTTATAATATATCATTTACATTATATCCCAATAATAGTATTCTCATTTGTTACCCTTTTGAATAAAAAAATTCCTTATATTTATTTATATCTAGGGTAATGAATATATAGTAATGTTTGATCATGTATGTTCTGTAAAGATATAATTGGATATATCATCTAATGAATATAACTGACCAACATATTAGCACGTGGTTATGAAAAAATAATCAAGGAGAGGGGAATAATATAAGATAATCATGCAAAAAAAACATAATTCATGAGTCATGGTATAATTCTTTTGTATTACACAATAGATTTGTTAGAAGAGTGTAAAAACATGAGTTGATAATCTGGATTTATGAAAACATAACATAGGATTATGAATATTAAGAATAAATATGAAAAAAATTATTAATTATTTTTTATTCTCATTGTGAAGGCTATAATCACAAGGTGTATTGTTTCACAGAGTGTATTTGGATCTCTCCCTAGTAACATACATGTAATATCATGGTGCATCAATATTTTTTAAACACGTTAGAGGGAAATAAAATTATTCTCCAAGACATCACCTTATTAAAAACCGTACAAGTCTATTCCAAATGAGCATACAATAATTCATAATTCTATAATATATTAATTAATCGATTGAATAAAATGTGTTTCCAAAAAAAATCCACAATATATGTACTTAAATCAACCAAATAAATAATATTTATGGTTTTATTTGAGAATATATATTGTGAAGGATAAGAGAATTGAATGGATGTTGAAAAATATATAAAATTCAAGTACATGGATGTTAAAAAAGTTATCTAAAAAATAAGAATAAAACCAATTTGTTTGACAGAAAAAAATATGAAAAATTCTGATAACAACATGAGAATATTTTTTAGAGAACTGGGAAAATGTGGAAAATAAGCATTATAAACAATGCTTAAAATGACCAATGATGATCATGTGAATAAGATTCCATTTATAATATTTAATTAAAGAAGATGTTAATAGAAAATGTCAATAATAATTCATTGAATAATTTAAAAGGAAATATATAAAATAATGTAAAAAAATTAGGATATGGGGGGAAAATTCCTTCTTGAAAATAGGAGATAAGTTTGGCTCCACTGTTTTTATCTATTATTGAATATATTTAACTTTTTTGTTGTTTTATTTATTTTATATATATTCTGTGTCATTTCTTCAGGATAGGAATTATCGTTCCCTCTATTTTTATTGGATTCTTGGGTGCTAGTAACCGAATCATGGGGATATGGAAATCCTTTTAAGTATGTTAATATTTGTTCATGGACTATTTTGAGTGGATATATAAGATGGTTCATCACAAAATGGTATCAATGGATGTTTTCTCTCAAAAGACCTTATCTTGGGGTGTCTGGTATTCTTGAGATAGGATCTTTGGTTATTCATAAGAATATTTTTGTAAGTTCCTTGAAATAATTTTATGTGACGAGACTCATGTTAACATGTTACATTTGGATGTGTGAATAATGTTTTGAGATATTTTTGTTGATATTAAATCTTAATCATGGTTTTTTAGTTTGAATTGATAATTTTTTCTAACTAATTATTTATTTTATTTCAATGTATTGAAGTATGCCTCTGCGAAGCACTATTAATGTTCATAGGGAGGGTGAATTTTTTGATCCATGAGGGAAACCATCGACAGATTAGAACATTATCAAGGCTATAGTGAGGGGAGTAAATGTTGTTTTCCATAATTTTACATAATTTTAGAACACCGTTTTTTATATGCAACTGGGACCTTTAAGGTAAAGAGATCGATATTAAGATTTATTGATTGAGAAGACACCATACTCTAATGGAACTAACAAACCAAAATAGGTGGAGGAATGTCTTGAGAAGATCGATCAAATTTTCAACTTCTTGGAGACAATTGAGAATATCATGTTGAAGTGTGAAGGGTTCAGACATACAGATACTAGAATGAATTATTGAGATGCATAGTTTATGATGAAAAGAATGTGGGATTCGAATAGATGGGTATCAAGACTCTAATTTCTAGTACTCATTAACATAATCACTTATTATGGACATTTATTTGGATTTCGTGAATTTTCAACACGAAGAGCATTCTGTGACAATATAAAACAATTAGTTTTTCTAAGATGGTTAATTTTTTACATGGGGTTTAAATAATGACTTGATGATGGCTCATAAGTACCTATAGTGATTTTGATTAGATAACATACAATTAGTACTTATGGTAAATATTTTAACATATATAGAGACAATAGATGTGACTATGATAGAAGAGAGGAATACTGAAAGAATAATTTTTTTAACACCCTTACCCCAGTTACCTAGATTCAATGCATTATTACACAACATTTTCATGATACAAGGAATCATCTTCTGAAAGGTCGATCGGTTTAGTTTCCTTGGAAATACTAGATACATTCAAAGGTTTTACATTATATCATGAAATAAAAACATCAACAAAATTTTGTACCATTTTAAACACACTTATATCCTTAGCCTATCCATATAGGTCAACCATAAAATACTAATGCACATCCTTCAAAAAATAAAACATATAATGGGGTGAACATAGATGCTTCGTAAGGATAACAATATAGCAGAAACATTCATAATAAAAATAATCATTTAAGGAAATGTATTAACATAATACAAATCCATTAAAACTAAAACTTCAACATAATATGGTAAAGATAAAACCAAATAATCCCATTTACATATTCACATGTATATTATACTAGTCGAATAATTACATGAAATATCAAAAGGCTCTTTTATAATGATGTAATTCATAATTCCAGACTTCATAACAAAATATTAAATGAATTTTTCCACGACTAAAAATAATATTTTTAGAGGCCTTGTTCCAAGAAACTACATTGTCTCATGAGACCTAACAATGCATCTAGGAGCTATAGCAGGCTCCACCCATCACTTACTATATCCAATTCATTCCTCATATGAAAGCGTTTAAACATTACATAAACATTTGATTTAAAAATAGCATATGAAATGTAAATAATTTATCCATAATCCATGAATGGAATAAGAATAACACATCCACTTTCAAACATATCACAAAACCTTCAATACAATATGGGCAATTTGTATCATATTAAATCAACTTCAAAAAAGATTAAAATCAATCAAAATGTTGTTGACATAGTTCAAATCCAACCTTTTTTTGAGAAATAATTATTTTTATTTTTAAATAATTTAAAAGTAATGTAATTATTAAAGATAACATTTATTTTGAAAATAATCTTATAAGATTGTAAGAGAAGCTTCAACAATGTTATAATTTCAGAAAATAGCAGCACTCATCGTATAAGTTAAAAAACATCCATACCTTAATTTTTTTTTAAAATGTCATAAAGTACCTTGTTTGGAAAATGATGAAATGATTCATTTCAAAACATATAAGGTAAAATAATGGTATAAATTAATTTATCCCATTTTCAAGTAAATAGTAAAATTTTTTTGAAATACATTTTTATAAAAACACGGATGTGGATGATAAAGAGGTCCGAATAGATACTTACGTAAAACCAACCTTGAATAATAAAGAGATATTGTAATTAATCCTTACCTTGTAATTTTCGTTGGTAGAGGGTATATTTTTTTCCTGTTTAATATTTAAATCATTGTTACTAAATTATAAAAGAACTATATACATAAATATGATATAAAATATGATCTTATGATATTTCTTGGTTAAAAATATTTTAGAAGTATAATCATTTTGGGTGTTAAATTATCTTTTTTCCTTTATATGATGGGTTATGTAAGCCATGTTTGTTATGGATATGATGTATTTTATTCATATCCAGAATTATATGAAGTTCTTAGTCATTTTTTTAATCATAAAATGAAAATTATTGTTGAATGATTACAATGTGGAATGAATCTCATCGCATTAAGGGAGACCAAAATCCAAACGTACGCACGAGAGACAATATAATTATATTTAATGTGAAATCATATGTAATTGGATGTTATATCATGTATAACAAATCATTAACAAGTTATATTTACATCATTTATACTCGCTATTATACAAATCCAAATAATGAAGTGTTTGAATACCAAACTACACCATGATGTGGAGACGGTAAGCCTAACAAACACACATATGGTGACATTTTCATTCATATAATGGATATAATAAAGAATATAGTTGTACAATTTGAATAACATCTCATTATATAGAAGATATTCGAGTTTTTATTTTATAATCGAAAAAACAACGAAATAAGAGGTGGATGAAGAAAATAACTTGAAAGAGGTGATGAAATATTTACCTCCTCTTCGGGTTCTTCATTTTAATTTGATCGAAAGGGATCCATTGGATGGAATAATGATCAATGTAAGGCCTCTAGGTGGAAGGGAGGGTAGTTTAGAGGATATGTGGGCCTGGGTTGGCTAATCCAAAAGACTTTGGTGTTGTGAAATTAAAAGAAGGGGAAGTGGCCCTTTTTAAGAGAGGTGATGATCACTTTAGGAAAAGCTTGAAATATTATTTTATAATAAAATAATTTTCAGTATCTAATGGCCTCAAAATAAATTACTTCGAAAATAAGGTGGGTATGGGTCAAAATACCACTCAACAAGTAGGTTTTAGATATGTTTTGGTCACTATATTATCCTTATCATTTAGATTTAACTCTTATTTAAATAGTTTATCATTTACTATGTCTCATTGTATTTTTATATTATATGGTTATTAAACTTACTATAGCTCACCAAGCTAACACTGAGTGGTTCATTATTAATTTATATAACCTTATCTATGTCCTTTGGCCAAAACTTATTTTTTTGGCAATATTATATCAAAAAATAATTTAGTATTTGTTTTAAAAACTCCATTAAGTCATGTTTGACACTATTAAGTATTTGGTTTTTGTGAAAATCATTACAGCATTATTACTTCTAAAAAAATTATTTAATCAACCCTAATATGTCATATTAAACCTAAAAATTAGGTAAATTCATCAATATCCTCAAATTACATTTATTTGGATATTTATCATATCAATTATTTTAATCTTTCATTAATAAGGTAATTAATGAATCATCATTGTGACATAAATATATTAAATTATATAAAGTATAAAAATTATAAATAAAATAACATTATTTAGGGGATATTTTTATCTTTTTAATGAATATTTATAGTCGAATTTATATTTTGCGTAAACCTATATTAAAAATTGTTTAGTTATTAAACATTGAATATAACTTTTTTAACTCTTTATTAAATAAAATAATAATAAATGTACTAATCTAGTCAAAGTGGGCCCAAGAGGATCATATTTTATTCCTAAAATTGTTTTAGGTCGAATTATACTTATCCAATAATTTTAGGACCTGTGTTTGGATATTTATGACATTATTTTTACCCTTAATAAACCTATTTATTTTAACCGTGGCAAGTGAAAGTTAAAATTTAATATTCACCAAAAAAATTGTTTCTTCTTATTGAACCACATTTTAAATACTGATATCAACCGTGTCTCGTGTATTTTTGAAATTCAACTCACAGAAGCGGTAAAATAATGTTTTATGCAAATTTTCAAATTCTTTTAGGAGGTGTGTAAAAGACAGTAAGAAGTTCAATAAAGTTTTCATATATGTAAACTTATTATAAAATGACTCCAATGAATTACATGGAACATATATAGGTATTATGTATCTATTTTGACCTAAAATAAAATAAATTAAAATAAATTATTATTTAAATAAATAATTTGGTTTTAACCAATATGGCAGTGTTTTTCACTATTCATCAAAAAGTGCATGTTTTCAAAAAAATACCAAAAATTCATCCTAAACTAATTTTGATATTCTGAATTCAAAAATTAAGTCCATTTTGATAAATAAAATTTATAATATTTTAAAAAAATTGGGTATTACTATTTATAATGGCTATTTTGATTGGTTGCGGTGTTAGAGTCTCGAAGTTACGTACAATGCAAGATATTTTATTATTCAAAGGGAAACGTACCGTGGAAGATTGGGGTGTTACATTATCCCCTACTTAAAATAATTTTTCCAAGAAATTTATATAATATTACTGTATAATAAGAATCAGGTGGTTCTTCATCCCAAGTTCCTTCGTTTCCCACGTTGCCTCTGCCATATTATGGTTTCTCCATTGAAATTTTACCAGAAAAGTCAACCCATTTCTCAGCACAAGTTCTCTTGTATCAAGGATTTTGATAGGATCTTGACAATAAGATTGATCTGGTTCAAGTTCAGTTTTCATAGGTGAGTACATGCATTGGGTCACTCATATATTTTATCAACAGTGATATGTGGAACACATCCAGAACATTAGAGAGACTTGGAGGCATTGCCAAACGATAAGCTATAACTCTAATTCATTCTAGAATTTCCAAAGGTCCGATGTACCTGGGACACAATTTACCCTTATTATTGAAACGTATAACACCCCTCTATGGGAATACCTTCAAGAAAACATGGCCACCTACTTGAAATTCCAAATCTTACCTTCAGTTATCGGTATAGCTCTTTTGCGTACTTTGGGTAGCTTTGATGGGGATTTGGATAGCCATCACATTTTCCATTGTTTCCTCAACTGGTTCTGGGCCTATGAATTTTCATTCACCAACTCCATCCCAACAAGCTGGTGTGCGACATCTCTTTCCATATAATGATCTATATGGTGCCATCTGAATACAAGAATGGAATCTATTGTAATAGGAAAATTCTACCAGAGGAAAATATTGATACCACATACTTTGAATGTCAAGTGAGGAGAAATCAATATGTTTTCTAAGGTTTTAATTGTCCATTCTGATTGTCTATCAGTTTGAGGGTGGTAGGCAATGCTCAAACGAAGATCGAAATCTAGGGCCTTCTGAAGACTTTTCCAAAATCATGATGTGAAATGGGGATCACGAATAGAAACAATCGATAGAGGTACTCCATGACATCTTACATCTTCATTAATATATAGTCTTTCCAGACGTTCAAGTGGTAAATATTCTCTTGTAACAAAAAAAATATCTGACTTAGTAAGATGATCAATAATGACCCATTTTGCATCATTACTTCAAGGATTATTTCGTATCCCTATGAAAAATTTCATCATAAAATTATCCCATTTCCACCCCAGTATGGGAAGTTATTGCATGAATCCTCCAGTCCATTTCCTTCCAGCTTTCACTTGTTGACAAACCATACATATTTCTACAAAATCAGTAATCTCCCTCTTCATGTTGTCCCACCAAAAATGATTCTTCAAATTTCTATACATCATTGTTCTTCTAGGGTGTATTGAGAAATTGGAGCAATGAGAATCATCGAAAAATTCCATTTTTAGATCAGGTATGTCCGGAACACAAAGTCTCCTACGAAATTTCAAAATTCTATCTTCATATATGAAGTTACTCAATCTCCCATCATTCACATCCTTAATATTCTTTTGAAACCCTTCATCACAAGTCTGAGAACTCTTTATCATATCTACTAAAGATGGTTTGGAAACCATTTAAAAAATTATTGATGTTTCGCCTTCCATGGTTATTCCCATAATCATCATTACTAGATCAATGAAAATAGGATCCCTTTCAACTCTCATCTTGTTCAAAACTCAATGATCCTTTCTAGTCAAATCATCTTCCACCTTATTTTACTTCGCTGGGATGTATTGTATAGTGCCATCATAATCCTTGAGTAGTTAAAGCCATCATATTTTCCTTATATTGAATTCTTTCTATGAGAAAATATACTTTAAACTCCCATGATTAGTATAAATCTCACATTTCTCACTATAGAGATAGGGACTCCATATTTTTAGAGAAAATATTACCCCTACTAAGTCATGGTCATGAGTAGGATAGTTTTGCTCCTGAATTTTTAGTTGTCGTGATGCATAGACAATAACTCTATCATTCTGCATATGGACACAACCAAGACCTTTATTTGAAGCATCACTATAAATAACAAACCCATCATTCCCCGATGATAGAGTCAATATAGGAACATTGACTAATTATTTATTTAGTTTTTCAAAACATTCATCACACTCTTTTTTCCAATCAAATTTAACCCCATTACGCATGATCTTGGTTAATGGGTTAGCCAACCGGGAAATGTTTTGATGAAATGTCGATAATAACCTTATAAACCAATAAAATTTCATACCTCATTTATTCTCGTCAGTGCTGGACATTCTTGGACTTCCTTGTTCATTGAAGGATAAAAAAGATTCAATCCTTATAGACAATGTGGCCAAGAATAGAAATCTCCTGAAGATATAATTCATAGTTTCTAAACGTCCTATATAATTCATTTCTCTAAGAGTCTTTATAAAAATGCGCAAGTTAGTTTCATGATCTTCGTAGTATTTGGAGTTTACCAAGATATCATCAATAAATACCACTACAAAGTCATCAGGATATTCCATGAAAACTCTATACATTATATATACTAAGAGATATGGTGAATTATTCATCCCAAAAGGAATTAATGTAAACTTTAATTCCCATACCTGGTACGATATGCGATTTTCAGAATGTCTTCTTTATTAAAAGAAAACTTGTGATATCCATATTGAAGGTCAATGTTTGATAAATATTGAGCTCCATGAAGTTGGACAAATAAATCATCAATGCGAGGTAGGGGATAATTGTTCTTTATTGTTATAGAATTTTTCTCCAAATAGTAAATGCACAACCTCATAGATCCATCTTTCTTCTTAACAAAAAGGATAGGGTCACCCCTAGAGAAACACTATAGAGAATAACTCTCTTGTTACTCAATTCATCTTGTTGTTTCATTAGTTCCACTAATTCAATAGTGGTCATTCTATATAGGGTCTTATATATGTGCCTTGAACCAGGAATTAAATCAATGGAAAAATCAATTTCTCATTCAAGGGGAAGTCCATGTAAATCATCTGGAAACATGTCAACATATTCCTGCACTATAGGTATGTCCTCAATTCGAACATTATTTTACTCACCCATAGTTATTTTTTTCTCTCCCCCCAATAATTTATTTTAGTTGCGCTACTGGTGGTGGATCTAGATCATAATCACATGTTGATGTTTCTGCTCTAAAGAAAAGGTAGTCCTTATCATAAATGAGACTTGTAACCTCCTTCTTCTTACAATAAATTTTCACATCATGTTCTGAAAGTCAATCCAAACCAAGGATTATATCAAATTCAATCATGGGTATTATGATTAGATCAGTATATAAATAAGATTTATATTCCCTAATGGAAACTGATTCAAAAATCATTATTGCAATGATAATTCCCTTAAGAGTTTTGACTGACAACTCCCTTGTTAAATTAAATTGGAAATATCTAATTTTCTTAGAAAACTCAGAAGATACAAAACAATTAGATGATCAAGAATGAAATAATGTTTTTGAAAAACTTGATGAAACCTTTAAATTACCTTCCACCACATATTTTAGAGCTTTAAACTCAGCAGTACTGATCGCATAATCTTGGCCATGCTCCTTTGGCCTTTTCTAAGTTATGTTCCCTTAGCGCTTAGGGAATTCGTTTTCATGATGCCTATTTTCTCTACAATTTTAGCATTCAACATTGAAAACCTCTTTCTTCCCCTTGAAATCAAGAGCATTGGGGCCTTTTTAACCACACTTGAAACATACACTCATTCCCTTAAAGAAAGTACTGGGGTGTTTCTTCCCACATTTACCATAGGATGAATGTTCAACCATTCCCTTTTCCCATTATTTGTATTTATAGAGTGTTTAGTAGATCTATTCTTCTACTTTTTTCTTTAAAGTAGTAAGACATAGAAAATTCTTTTTCTATTTTAAAATCACATAAGACAATATCTTCGTATGATAAGAAGGATTGTGAGACTAATTCTCACTGTAAAAATGGTTTTAACCCACCAAATAATTGATCAATATTACTCCTTGGGTTATGTATATAATATGTAACATTCCTTGATAAACTTGTAAATTTATCATCATATTTTTTGAAATTATGATCCTTATTTTGTCTTGGACTCAAAACATTCCTTTCTATATCTTCTCAATGGTCATGATGATATTATTTTCTTAAGAAAGTCACTTTTAACTCCCTCCATTCCATATTATATACTTCACCATCTTCTTTAGTGTTTTGAATCAATGACCACTATTGTTCTGCATCTCTGACGAGGTGATAAACTCCCAAGAAAACTTTTCCCCTTTCGCTACTTCACAAAGCGTGAAATATTTTCTATAAGGATCTTATCCATTGCTCGACAAAAAATGAATCTGTAGTCCCATTTAATGTTGCTATGTTTTTTTCATGAATTGGACTAACATTGACCCTCCACAATTTGTATTAGGGTGCTCCATATGGGTAAAGTTATTGTTCATAACCTGTGTGAGTTGTCCCAGTATGGTGATAAGCTGATCATCACTAGTTGCATCACTAGATACACTATAATCATCTTGATATGGAGTGAAATACCTACATGGATTATGTGCGTTGATACAGTTTGCATTCCTTCCACTATGCACCATTTCTAGAAAATGGAATACACTATATTAGTTCACTAATCACAATACATAATTCCAAACATGTAAAACACTTAACATAAATTGAACAGTTTATCGATATAATCCATAAACCTAAAAATGGTTTGTTTGATGAATTTTATACTATTAAACCCTTAGTAATTGATTGAAACTAAAAGGAGAATTATCATAATCATATTCCCCATTAGTGTCATAACCAAGAGTGCAGCAAGGCCCATTTTCATGGACTAGTTCCCATTCGAGTCTAGCTCAAAGTGGTGTTTTTGGGTTTTACCCTTAGGTGCATCAGCTCTAGAGGTGACTTTACCTGCTTGTATCTAAGAATGGATTTATTTCATGGAAAACTCAAAAAATTTCTACTATACCAAAATTCTAGGAAGTTCTTCTATAATAATCCTCAATGTCTATCTTAGGGGTAATGTTCTCTAATCAAGGTTTTTATAAATCTAGATTCCAAGGCTTGTACTAAAATTTCTCTGATACCAACTATAATGCCCTGAACCTAGTTACCTAGAGTCGGTGCATTATTACATATCATTGGCATGAAACAAGGAATCAGGTCCTGAAAGATCGACCAGTTTAGTATCCTTGGAAGTACTAGATACATTCATAAGTTTTACATTAAATAATGAAATAAAAACATGAACAATATCTTCCCCCCTTATAAACACACTTAAATCCTTAGCCTATCCCTGTAGGACAACTATAAGATACTTCTTCACATCATGGGAAAAATAAAACATAGAAAGGGGTGAGCTGAGATGCTCTGTAAGGATAACAATACAGTGGAAACATTCATAAATAAACATAAATATTTAAGGAAATGTATTAGAGTAAAACAAAAGGATTTTAATATTATGCTTCAGCATAATATAGAAAAGTTAAAATCAAATAATTCCATTTACAATTTCACATAGATATTCTACTAGTCAAATAATCACATGAAATATCAATATTCACTTTCATAATGATGGAATGCATATTTCCAGAATTCATAACCACATAATCAAGACCTTATGCCAAGACTACAAATAATATTTCTTCACGGACCTGTAACAACACACTAGTTTGTCACATGAGACCTACCGATGCATCGAGGTGCTATAGCGGGCTCCATCTATCACTTACTATGTCCAATGCATTCCTCATATGAAAATGATTAAACATAATATAAGAATTCGTTTTAAAACTTGAAAATAATGTCAATACATTATCCATAAACCCTGAAGGGTATAAAAATAACACATCCACAATCAATCATATCAAAAAAACATTAATTAAATATGGAAGATTTGTATCTTAATAAATCCACTTCAAACAAACTTAAAATCCATCAATAAAATGTTGATATAGATGAAATCAAGACTCTTTTAGGGAAATATCTCTTTCTATTTTAAAATCAATTGAAAGTAATATAATTATACAATAAAACATTTATTTTGAAAAATATTCTTATAGTCTTGTATGGGAAGCTTCGACGATGTTATAAGGGCAGAAAATAACCGCACTCGCCATATAAGTTAAAAAACATTCTTACATTAATTTTGACAAAAAGGCCATAAAGTACATTGTTTGGAAAATGATGGAAAGATTCCTTTTAAAACATATAAGGTCAAATAAGGGTATAAATAACATTACCCCATTGTCTAGTAAATAGTAAATATTTTTTAAAATACCTTTTTAAGAAAACACGGATGTGGATGATAAAGAGGTCCCAGTAGATACTTTTGTAAAAACAACATCGAGTAAAGATATTATGGAATTAACCCTTACCATGTATTTTTCCTTGATCGAGAGTACATTAACCTCCTGTATAATAGTTAAAACATTGTTATTAAATTATAAATGTACTATATACATAAAAATGATATCATATATTATCCTCAAATATTTCTTTGTTAATCATATTTTATTAGTATAATCATTTCAGGTGTTAACTGATCTGATTTCCTTTATATGATCTATTATAGAAGCCATGATTGTTACGGATACGATTTATTTTATTAATATATATAATTATATTAATTTCTAAGACATAATTTTTAATCATATAAGGAAAATTTTTGATGAATTATTACGATGGGGAATGAATCTCATCTCATTCGTCAAGACGGTAATCTGTACGTACGCATGGGTGACAATATCGTTATATTGATGGTGAATTTTTTTGTAATTGGATGGAATATCATATATAAAGATTTCTTATCAAGTTATATTTATTATTTAAACCTTTTATACTCATTATTATACCCATACAATTAATTAAATTATTGAATAACATACTACGCCATGACATGGGGACGGTAAGCCGTACGTATGCTAGTATAGTGACTTTGTCATTCATAAGATTGATAAAATAATAAATATTGTTGTTCCATTTTAATAACATCAAAATTTAAATAATATAATGGATTTATTCATCTATAATGGATACAAAAAACAAAGAAGAAGTGTATGATGAGAAGAACTTGAAAGAGGTGATGAAATATTTACCTCTTCTTCGGGTTCTTCCTTTTGATTTGATCAAAATGGCCCCATAGTTTGAATTTATCATCAATGTAATGAATCTAGGTTTAAGGTAGGATAGTTTAGAGGATATTTTGGAAGTGGATGGCTGGACCCAAAAGCATTGGATATGTGAAATTAAGAGAAGGGGAAATGGACTTTTATAAGAGTAGTGAGGGTCACTTTAGGAAAATCTAGAAATATTATTTTATTATAAAATCATTTTCTATTTCTAATGTCCCCAAAATGAATTATTTCAAGGATAAGGTAGGATGAGTCAAAAAAAATTCAACCAATAGGTTTTATACAGATTTATTTCCCATATTAACCTTATTTGTTATATTTAACTATTATTTATATAGTTTGTTATTTACCATGTCTCTTTGTATTTTTATATTATATTGTTACTTAACATACAATAACAATACAGTCGAACCCCAAGTGGTTAATTTTTAATATATATAACCTTATCTAAGTACTTTTTATGGTATATAGATTTTTATAAATACTATATCAATTAATAATATAGTAATATTTTTAAAACTCAATTATGTCATGTTTAACACTATTTAGTATTTAGTTATTTCAAATTCATAATAGCATGATTACTTCAAAAAAACAATTATTTAATCTTCCATAACATGTCATATTAAACTGTAAAATTATTGGAATTCATAAAAAGTGTCAAATTATATTTATTTGGATATTTATAATATCAATTATTTTAATAATTAATTAATAATGTAATTACTACATCATCATTGTTTTATAAATAAAGTAAATTATATAATGTCTAAAAATTATAAATAAAATACAATTATGTATGAATTATATTTATATTTCTAATAAATTTTAGTAGTCTAATTTATATTATGTGTAACCCTATATTAAAAATGGTTTAGTTATTAAACTTTGAATTTAACTCTTTTAACTCTTCTTTAAAGAAAAAAATAATAAATTTCCGAATCTAATCCATGTGGACCAATGGGGATCATATATTATTTCTAAGGTTGATTTTTATCGAATTATACTTATCCAATAGATTTTGGACATGTTTTAGGGTAATTATGATATCATTTTTACCATTAATTACCCTATATATAATTTTAACCATGGTAAATAAAAGTCAAAAGTTACTATTCACAAAAAAATATTTTCATCTTATTGAACCAAATTATAATTATTGATGTCAACCGTGTCTCTCAGATTTTTTAAATTCAACTCATATAAGCAATAAAATCGAATTTTATTCAAATTTGCAAATGCTCCTTGAAGTTAGGTAAATGATGATAAAAAGTTAAATAAAATATTTATATATCTAAACATATTATAAAATGAATCCAAATAATTAAATTAAAATATATTAGGTATTATGTATATACCTTTACATAAAATAAATTTAAATAAAATAAATAATTATTTATATAAAAAATTTGGTTTTAACCAATATCGTCTTGTTTTTCAGTATTTATAAAAAATTGAATGTTTTCAGAAAAATACCAAAATATCACCCTATGATAATATAGATATTCCGTATTCAAAAATAAAGTCCTTTTTGAAAAATAAAATTTATTAAATTTCAAAATGTGGGTATTACTAATCATAACAGCTAGTTTGATTGGTTGGAATGTGTTAGAATCTCGAAGTTGCATACAAAGAAAGCTATTGAATTATTCTATGGGAAATGTATCATGGAAGCTTGGGGTGTTACAGTTTGATAATCATCCTCATATGGTCCACATAGTGGAAGATTATTTGGTGTGCTAGGGATAAGTGGAAGTGGAAGGATCATTAAGATATTAGTAGAGGAGGTTCTCAATAACATACTGCTTCTACAACTCTTGTTTTAGATAGTGGGGTGCCTCTACCATTCTATCAGTGTGTGAAGGTATGACTCACACGATGCTCTTTTTCTTATCATTTATTGATGTGTATCTTTTTTGGATGTTATGGTCCTCTGCTACAATTCTATTAGTCTATTCCTACTCCTTGATATAGTCACTTATTTTTTTCCAAAAGATAAATAAGATTTATAAAATGCTTAAAAGACTATAGGGATCGATCTATAAGACTCTAGAGTGAATCACCATCACATATTAAATGAGTTTCCAGGGGTAGATGTGGGTCCACCAAAAGTTGGAGGAATCATTTTTATTTTATCTTCGGTGTTAGTGTCTTTATTTGATATGGGTGCTTCACACTTTTTTGTATTTGGACATTTGTTTTTATAAGCTTATCCTTCATATAGAACTCATGTCCTTCATTATGGAGTTAATGATGCCTCTTTGTAAGTTGAAGGATAAGGGGTTCCATTTACATTTTATCCCAATCTATAGATTACACATTGTTAGTCTTGGATATAGTTTTTCATGATTTTGATATCTTCGACATTTTCATTTGGGATGGATTGGATTGTTGGTTATCGTGATGAGTTTGATTTTTATCACCGATGTTTCTTGTTTCTTATAATCGATGGGAGATCTCAGTTATTTAATGGAGAGTGGGATATGAGGCCTATCCATGAAGGACCTTCCCACACTAATCTCATGAGATTTTCTCTATAGTTGTACATGAGATTGATTAAATTTATTTTTCTGTTGATCTTCTCTTTATTTTTTGATATTTTGTTAATGTTTTCCAAGAATATTACTCAATTATTCCATCAAATATAGAGGTAGATTTTATTACCTCCTTCACGATCTAGATAGAGATAATATCAATGACTTTAAATCATATGGAACTAGCATAGCTAAATGATCTCAATATTTTGATTGATGGATAAGTATAAAAGGGTTTTGTTCCTCCTAGTATTTTACCTTGGGTTGCCCCAATGATCTTCAAATGGAAGGTTGATGATTAAATATGATTTTTAGTAGACTGCATAATGTTGAACTACTTAAGATTTAATAATCAGTATCCTTTTCCTCTTGTAGAATATTTTTTGATCATTTAAATTGGGGGAAAGTGTTTTTTGTATATTGATAATTGATCGTGTTATCATCAACTCAGAGTTCGATACTATGATATACATAAGACAACTTTCTAGAGTAGATATGACCGTTATGAATATCTTGTGAAATAGTTTGGTCTGAATAACAAGCCAACATTTTTATGGATTTTGTGAATTAGATATTCCATTAGTATCTCAACACTTTTGAGGTATATTTCAATGATGAAATTTTTAGTTATTCAATATTTCAGAAAATGTGCAAGCTCTATCTGGGTTTGGATTTGGAAATCCAAATAAAATATTATTTATATCGATGATTTCAAAATGAAACAACTTGATTCACATAATGAAATTATTAGGAAATTTGATTTTTAAGCATGGATTATCAGTTGATATGGAGAATGAAAATGATTTATTTTCATTGGAGGATCCATAGAATATGTTTTGGATTTTTAGATCCTTTGCTGATGTTATATACCATCGATGAATAATCAATGATTTCTAAAAGTTGGTGTAACCATTGACTAATAATACTAAAAATTTTGTGAAATTCACATATGATGAAATGTTTTTTCCTACATTCAATGTGCTGAAAATACTTATGACATTGGATACTATTTAAATATTACCTTATTTTAGTAAGGAACATGTTTTTTAGTTAGATTCTTCTGAAACTGGTTTGCGTTTTATGATCATCTATGATGAAATTTAGTGGTTTAAGACTCTCATTAGCATCGAACACATGTTAATATTTACGCAAATCATGATTTATAGACTAAAATATTTTTTCATGTTCACATGTTTTGGAATCATTATATTTTCTGGAAGAGGTTCATAGCCTTTTCTAACTGTTAGTGTTTCAGTTATATAATTTCTCAAAATGACTTGAATCATATAAAGTGGTGGTGCATTGAATACCTTTAGACATTTGACTTTGATATCAGATACACCGAAGAAATGGGTAACTCCATTGTAGATGATCATAGTAAGAAAGTTACATCACAATATGTTTTCGAGTAAATGGAATAGTGTGAAATTATGGGGATCTTTTTAATGATTCATATGGATTCTAAAGATGATGTTTGAAGTATGGTGTTCACCGTTATTTAATCATCGTTGACTATCCCTAATTTTATTGTGAAAAAATTAGTAGTTTGATGACCTTTTTAGATGAATTCAAGAAACCCTACACTATGGGAAGTGTATTACATAATGGTCACTCTATTAAAATGGAGTTAATAGTTTTTGGGAACTATTTGTATTCCCAGAATCTATGTGGAGCTTGGTTTTCAATGATTGACATTGTTCATCATTGGTATTTTCATCTTGGATCTATAACGATGTATTCTTACATGAGACAACAGTTATGGTGGACATGTATGATGGGTGACATTACTAATTATGTGTCCAACTATTACACTTTCCAACAGATTAATGTGGAGCATATAAACCCTTCTAGTTTTCTTCAGCCTATTACATTGATGGTTTGGAAATTAGATAAGGTATCTATATACTTTTTTTATTACCATAAACACCCCATCAGAGATATTAAATATGGGTGCTGATTTATTTGTTGACAATGTTATCACATTTTATTTCAATCAAATACACCATAAAAGTTGAATACTTGGGATTTCATTATGTGAAAGAAAATTGTGAGGATACAATGGTTTCCTTGTACCATTGTGTTAAACAATGATATAAGGAATAATACAATGTTCTAGATAAGTATTCAAGAGGCGATGGGGACATATGTATGATTTAGTACAACATATCATCCAAAATAGATGTTTATATGAAGCATGTTATTCAGGTTTTCAAGGATATGATTCATTATAGTAACATATATTTTGGTGAATTGTGGGATATTCTATTGGGACTAATTGATATTTCTTATAAAAATTATTATCATTTTTAAATTATAATGGATCGTTTTGGTTTTTATAAGGTAATTCATGCAGATAAACACTATTTTGGGTAGAGGTGGGAAAATCAAATTTTGTTGGAATAATCTTGGTTCCAGATATGACTATGGGAAATTGGGATATATGTTGGGTTTTGGTTGCAGTGCATATTTATCCAATGTTTTATGTGAATAAACAACATATTCTTTTTAAGATTTCTATAGGCAACCCTGTTTTCTTGGATGCTTCCCCTAGATTGGGTCATCATCTACTTTAAAAAAAAGGATAGTTGGATCCACGTTATGTGGGACCATTTTTGTTAAAATAAATGAAATGGAATGGTTTTTTATCAGAAAGAATTTCTAGTTCAGGTAATAGGCATTCATGGTGTTTTCCCATATCACAGATAAAAAAATATCATATCAATCCCTATTATGTTATGTTTTAAGAAGATATTTAGTTAGAGATATATGTTTTTTATGTTGATAATCCAATTGAGATAATTGACATGGGATTTAATGTATTGGTTGATTATTATATTGAGTTTTTCAGAGTGTTATGGGATCAAAAATTATATTCCAATTAGAATTTGGGTACGTTTTCATTAATGAGAGAGAACTGGCCTGACCTATTTGTTATCCTTCATTTTTCAACAACAATTCCAAAGGATGTAATGTCTCATTATGGACAGTTTGTAACACCCAGTTGCCCAATTTTTTTTAATTCCTTTTCTTTTATATGTTTTCCTCTTTAATTCTGTTCATCATGGGACTTCCAAGGATGGAGATAATTTATTTTTGAAAATGGATTAATTTTTATATTTTCATGTTTCTTATAATTAATGGTGTGTGACAATAAACATGTCAATGGTATTACAGGAATATCCCCAAGTTTAGATGAAACATGTGTTGTTCTGTTTTTTCATGAAATAATTTATATTTTTCATAGTCTATTGTAGAAATAGATTTCATGTAATATGATTATATGATGAGTATGTTATCTAGTTTAGATGTCATGAATATGTTATACATAGTGAAGTGAGTACACACCGTGCAAATATTACATGCTGTGTAATAGTAAAATATCATTTCTAAATACAAATGTGATGTATTTTTCTACATTTGTTATCATTGTTGATTAAAATAAATATAAATTAATTAAACACAATGTAATTTTCATGAATATGGATTTAGGGAAGCATGAAAGAGATATGTTATTTCTTTCACCTGCATATCCTTTGGATATCGACCTTGAAGGCATCTCCAATGATATTTTGAGTATATGTTCGATCTAGATTTCTCTGTTAAGTAACAAATAAATGTTATAGTTGTTTTTTTTATCATTATGTGATTATGTATTTTTCTTCTTCATTTTTATGATCTATGTAACATCTTTAAATTATGTTATTTGTGTAGTTGACCCATTGTAATATTTTCCCTCTGTTTCTTCTAGAACTATTGTGTAATATATTTTTAGGGGACGTTAGTTTATTGGATACGTTGTGGAAGGTGTGTGTTTTTGATTAATGTGTTGGTTCTTATTATTTTTTAATACATTTCCTAAATTGAATCAAATGTAATATATGTAGGTTTATTCTATGGAATTCCTTGTCATTGTTGAATCCTTTTGTGATGGATTCTATTGTGGGTTTTTACAATCCAAATATTTGTGTTATGTGATTTTGTCTCTAGAATGATTTGGTGAAATCAATTACTCTTGTTTTTTATAAATTTATATTTCAAATATAATTTAATGATAGTAATTATTTTTTTTATGTATTGTTATAAATAATTTTTTCCCAATGGTTTTGGTAAATGGAAAAGGGTATCCAAATCATTCTGAAATAGTTTTTTGAGGTTGTTTTCATTAAATTAAAGGATGAAATAGATAAATGTGTTTATTTGAAAAATAGGGCACATGGGAAACTATGAGTACATAAGTGGAAGGTAGAGTAATATTTATCATACATTATTGGGGGTAGGGAGTTTTCTCATGTGTGTTTTCTCAGATTCTAAGGCATATTGTTCACAAGACCAGAAAGACTAGTTGGGGGTTCACATGCTAGGGTGCTTGTCTAATATCTAGACATGATGAATATGTATAGTGGGTTGATGCATATGAAACAGTCATGAAGGGATGTGATTCCTTGTTATCCTAACCTAGTGTGTTCCATGTTATGATGCTACCTTATCTAATTCTTTTTTGATTTGGGCTTTTACAATATGTTTTTACTCTTTTTTGTTCATACATATGTTTGTTATCATAAATCACGAATTTTTTTTTCAAACTCGATATTTCTTATTATATATATGAATATGAAATGATTTGAAATTTATTTACCAAATTTTTTTTTTGAAATGCAGGAAAAGGGAAAAGTAAAATGTTTTCTGTTCTTTTGAAAAAAAAACTATTAATCTATTATCATTCATTTTTTATTTAATGTTGATCATTCAAGTATTATATTTTAGAGACTTGATATAGATAATATGGGTGAGACCCTACTGATCCTATTAACTAAAACCTTGTTTATGTCTTTAGTGGTGTGTAGACCAATAGAAGTCTTCCAATACAGGGAATGACATACCACCTTAGTGAGGCGATGATGTTTTATATCATCTGGTATGGGTAGCTATTAGTGAGTTTGTAGGAGACTTCCCACCCAATAACATAGCGTAGTTGGTTTTCCTATTTTGGTAGTCCATTGTGGTTATAATTGTACTTTAAGACTTTTTTTATATTTAAGATTTGTGGTTTATACTGTTTGATTTATTTAATTTAATATATTATCCTCTTCCAGTGTTTTAATTTATATATATAAACATTGTATTTTCTTTAAGTTGTGATAAGTTATTAATTCAGTTTGTTTTTTGATGCTCAGGTGTTCATCTCATTCCCATGGGGATTAAAAATTCCCTTTGGGTATGTTTTATATCGGGTCCGGTACCAAATTTAGAAGGTATCCATTTCAATTCATTACATATTCTATTGGTTATATTGGTATGATTATCCAAGATCAAACACGTATTTCACTTGTTTTAGGTATTGGTTAATGAACATGTGAAAGTGTATTTATAATGAGTAAAATATAAATAAAATAGGTCTAAAACAAAAACCAAATTATTATTTCGTTATTAATATCATGTATTGCCACTATTAATTTTATGTTCCATATTTATTCTATAATCAGTTACAATTTATTTCATGGTTCATCTAGGTAGTTGAACCAAAATAAATAAGGATATTCTATACTAATGATTGAGAAATAATATATTGTTATAAATTATTAAAATAATTATTTATAAGAATATTGATTTTAATATGTCTTCACTATAGTGATGAATGATATTTTGAAATAGTGGATATAATATGATAAATAGAAAACATATTGAATAACTTTATTCTTTGATGAATTTTCATAATCTTGATAAATGTTTATTTATAATGTAGGGTCTAGGCTTCCTCATTGTAAATAAATGACAAAAAAATATAATAAGGCCATTATGGAGGTAATAAGGATATACATCAAAGATATAACTCAATAGTTTCATTGGTCTTCGACGGGTAGATGAGGGGTCCTCTTATAAGCATGGTTTGTGTTCCATTTCCCTAAATATTAAATTTTTAAGTTATATGATTATCCTTTTAAATAGAACGGGGATAAAAATTTAGTTGATTCATTATCCCCTTTCTCCAAAAAAATGTAAGATATGATTTATTATATTTTATGTCATTTCCACATTATTGTACCCATTTTAAATTATTTTACCTAGGTAATGGTAACTAAATTTTACCATAGTAACTTATTTTTTTGAAAGGAATGAAATTAAATAGAATTCAAAAATTTAATTTTCATGTTAAATTTTTTATCTATTTATCTAATTTGATTTCTAGATATGATACATTAACCATTCAATTTAAATGATACAATATATATATATATATAAATAAATTATTTTTATATTTAATATTCTAACAGTATGTTACTTTAATGTTATCTCGTATCAATAAATATGGTAAAGGATTATTAATCTCTGAATGATAAATTAAACATTTAAAATATATACATTATTTTAATTTTAGTAAAATAAAATTAACATATGAAAATATGATATAATTAAAATTATATCTCACTAGTGCAGAAAACATTTTTTACATCTATTAATTTTTATTTTTTATGTCGGATTTTGGCCGATGTTATTACAGAAGACGTTTAAAACATTTTTTTATGTCTGTTATTATAAAAACAATGTAAAAAAACACAAATTTGAAGCATTTTTCATGTCTGTTGATCAAAAACTGATGTGGACTACGCTTAAGAGTCGTGGTTTATTATGTCAGTTATTAAATAACCAACATGGAATATAATCTTACACATCGTTTATTATATAACCGATTTCATAAATCACTCCTCCGAAGCATTTATCATGTCGGTTATTTCCATAACTGACATGATTAACTAGTCTCCCAAGTGGTTTTCCACATCAGTTAAATAAAAATTGACGTGAAATCATATCTACTATGTCCGTTATAAAATAATCTAAATAAAAACCTATTCATTTCCATTTATTACATTGGTTATAAAATAACCAATGTAAAATCATTTCCCATGCATTTATTACGTCGATTTTCAAATATAGACGTTAAAAATAATCCCAATACATTTTTACATCGGTTATAAAATAGCCGACTTAAACACCCATTTTTAAATAAAACTGATCTACCACTACTATGAACTCCAAAAAAGACCTAAAACATACCAAAACATAAAAAACACAGTCCAAAAATAGACCAGAACCCCCACACCCCACTGGATAGCTCCAACCACACCCCTGGACACACCACCCCACTAGAAACCCTCAGACCAAAACCAAAAACTTACAAAAATCAAAAACAGTCACCCACACCCATGGACCTCCCCCACCCTCTGGAAAGCCCCTCACACCCCTGGATAACCCTCCCCAACCCCTGGACAACCCTCCCACACCCATGTACAGCCCTTCCACCCCTGGACACCCCCACCCTCATTGACACAATTGACGCCCCCATACCCTAGGAATGCCCTCCCACACCCCTGGACAACCCTCCCACCCCCCCCCAAACACCCCCACCATCATGAACACCAGGGAAACCCCCCCACACAAACCCATATACTTCCCTCTCACACCCCTAGAAAGGCCTCCCACCACCTATACACCCACCCCACCCTAATGGATAGCCCCCACCACACCCCTGGACAATCCCACCATAGTGGACACCCCCAGACCAAAACCAAAATCAGACCAAAACCAGACTAGAACCCCCCAAAAGATCAAAACCTGACCAAAACTTGACTATAACCCCCCCCCCCCCCCCCACTGGACAGCCCCCACCACACCCCTAGACACCCCTACCCCAGTAGAAACCCCCATACAAAAAATATAGCAAAACCCAACCAAAACCAGATCTCCCACCGTCCTGGAATTACTTCCACCCTCCTGGACACCCTCCCACAAACCATTGTAAAGCCACTCCACCCCACTAGATAGCCCCCCCCCCCCACTCCACGGGACAACCCCCACCCCACTGGACATCCCTCCCACACCCCCATGGGAACCCACCACACCCTATAGGACCACCTCCCCCCCCCCACACACACACCACTAGACACCCCTCAGACAGCCCCAACTACCCTGGACATCCCTCCCACCCTCATGGAAATACTTCCACCCCTTGGAATTCACCCCATCCCCATGGACACCCTGGACACCCCACACCACTAGACATCCCTCCCACACCACTAGAAACCACCCTCACCCCATATGACACCCCCACACCCCTGGACACCCCCTGGATAGCCCCCACTCTCCTATACAACCCTCCCACCCTCCTGGAAATTCTCACACCCCCTTGATTCCCCCCCCCCCCCACTCTCATTGACACCTAGGACCCCCCCCCCCCCACCGGACAACCCTAACACACCCCTAGATACCCCCCAGCCCACTGGACACCCCCCACACCCTTGGACACACTGACCCCAATACCAAAATCCATACGATAAAAACTATCATAAGAAGACCAAAACAGGAAGTAGAGAAAAATTAAACATTCACATATATATCGCTAAAAACATACAGTGTCAACGTAAAAAAATATATCCAGTCTAAATGAAAACCAAATACACAATTATAATGTAAATATTCAAAATTACATATTACACTACAAACAACTAAAATTCAATCAAACCTGTCAAATAATTTGACCATTCCACTTGTAACTGTTGGAAATCTTGAGCACTATAGGGTTGAGGGTAATCAAATAGAAAAAAATTAAAAGGATAGATGTCAACGTGTGTAATGAATAAATCCAATGAAATATTATCAAAAAGTTTAAAAGGAAATAAAAAAAGTTCAAATTTCACAAATCTTCCAGTTGTAATTATTTCATACATAAATCTTAACATATAATATCCACATTCGATGATGTATTTTTATTCATGACAATTTTGTTTGAGTGAGTGTAAATTAAATATATTGTTTTTATGTAATCAATCAAAATGTAAAAATTATAAATAGATATTTTTCTTTACATTTACATATATGATCTTCGCACTCCATTTCTTTGTGTTTTTTGAAAGTATAGCCATCCCCTGTTAGAAAATAATACTAGTGAGATAAATTTAAAATTCATTATAATATTTAAAACTATTGAGAAATTGAAAATTAATTTTCCACTATTTTCGTAAAACATTCCAGCACATCGCCAAGGATAGAGCATATCGAATAAATTGTTTTCTCCATTGGAAAAAAACACCTAACATATAATGATCAATAATAAAAGAATATTTAATATTAGTGGTTTTTTGTGTTAAAAGATAATTAACTATTTTCCAGATATGTGTTTCATACCTCTCACAGAAAGGCATCATCCAATACTGTGTGAATACATTATGTTCAAATATTTCAACAATATAAAGAATTCTTTGTTCATAAACCAATGCATGTACTTCAGGGAAAATCAAATGTGCACCCATGAATCCATATACATATGTCTGATCATTCTTCTCATAGATGTTGTAAAGATACCTTATACAAAACAAACATAAGTATACATTTTTAAATAATATAATGTAGGTAAATGTTGTTAAGACATACATGGAAAAAAACTTCTCCACATTGATTCCTGACTAATCTCCAGTAATAAGCTCCATGATATCATTTTTCACAATCCCCATAGTTATTGCACGTACACAAACATGAGATTTCATTGGAAACTCATAATGATCGACCAAAAATTTGTATATATTGACAATCTGTCAAGTCTACTAGAATCTATATCTAATGTCATATACATTTGTCTCTATTGTTGTGTATAATGTATTTCTATATCTTTGAAGTATTCCTATCAAAATAAATAGAAATATATATTAGTTTTAAAATTATAAAACATATTTAATAATAAAATAAAATAGAAGATATAAGAAACACACCTCCATGTTAATGAGTTGCAAAAGTCTAGATAGGAAAATTAAAAAGTGGCTTATACTAAATCCAACTATCATCACCTCATCTGTAGGTAATGTTACTCAAGCTGATCAATCTATAATGTCCTGTACACTGACCCTATGATTTTGTACCTCTAATTATTGATGATGAACTGTATCTTCTATGCAATATACCATCCCAAATGAAACTATATGATGTTGATGATCATAAACATACAACTTGAAATTAGTAGGAAGTTGTGACAAAGGAGTATGATAAAAAAAGGGATCTGCAGGATGAGGTTGGGGATTTAGGGCTACCAGTAGAGGTGGAGGATAAATAATGGGGTCTTCATGGGGAGGTGGAAGAGTAGGAGCTGCAGTCTGAAATTATCTTAGCATATCTACAAACATAGACTGTACCGATGCTCTAATAGTTTCCTCCATCATGGCATTAATATTATGAACTTTATCCTCCAAGGATTCTATTTAAAAAAAACAATCTTAATGGATGAAGTTTAAGAACGTGGGAACACGTTTCTTACCGATACACCTATCGGATATCCTCATACACGACCAGGATGTTTAGGCTTTCCCAATGTTGTAGATAAAATATCTTGCCTCCCAGAAGTTCTAAATACCCCGTGTTAGATTTTCCCCTCAAGAGAATTGTTTATTAATTAATTAAACCTTTTTTAATTATTGAAATTATATGAAGAATATAGTTAACCTAAATAAATAAAATATATATCTTACAATCCTCTCAGCTATGATTCTCGAATCTTCTGAAAGATATTTCCCTTCTTTCTTATCTGAGTTATATTCCATTTTTCATGTCTAGATAGAGGGGATGGAGGGGTCACCTCTCCAGTGCTTGAAGACACAGCTATTAGTTTTTGTAAATTTTCCTCCATTATTTGTTCTTTCAATAATGTATACCCTTCCCAAGATAAATTATGTGGGTATACATCTTCATATTGAATCTCTTGGTGGGATTTCCTTGTTTTCTATAAATTAAGATTAAGAAATCATAAACAAAACATTAATAATATCATTTATATAAGAAAGATTATAATATTTTACATTTCCCTTACCAAAAATGTGTCTTTTCTTCAACATTCAACAAACTGTCTCCATGTGTCTTCAATTATGAAGGGATATATATTACATGTATTGTCCTGACTTATATGTCCAAACATGAAATCAGATGAGTGGGTTGATTTGAAATCCCTCTATCTCCTAGCAGCCATTGATAAGCATTTCTTCTTGACTCCTCTAGTGTTAGGAATATAAAATTTCATCTGACAATGAAGAGGTTAAACATATTATATATACAAGAAATTTTTAAATAATATGAAAAAAATTGAAAAATATCTTACCAAAATCATCTCCCACAACTGAGAGATTATCTCTTTGTCCACACTTCTCCAGTTATCATAAAAAATTCTTACTTTTCTCTTACCCTGAGTTGATACAAAACTCTTAAAATCCTATAGCATTTGGACCTCTAAGAATATCATCATCATCAAACTCAATGAGTATCCTCTAGTCCTATAGAGACCCAAAGCCTGACGTACATGGACATTACATTACTTTTGCGGAATACTTAGTACATAACAAAAACACACACACAAGGATCGTAATAGTTTAGTGTCTTTGGAAACTCGGAACGTAATCTTCTAATCGTGGGGAAATATCTTCAATATCTCCCATAAAGATCTTCCCTTTTTTTTACCTAAAAACCTTTCTTTATATCCTGGGGAAAAGAAAACATAAAAGGGTTAGCTCAAATGCTCAGTAAGGGTAAACAAAAGAAATATCAATCACATCATATACATAAGAACATAGCTTTTGGAAATCTTAACCTGCAAAAGAGCTCATAATATCATAACATGGGATAAATCATAGAAGTGAAAATGAGATCCCCATAATCATAACATGAAACTTGAAACTTTGTTTCATGCACACATAATCATTGAAAATCATTTCTTGTTAGTCATGACTCATTTCCAAGACTATCTTAGTGGACAAAGTCCCTTTCTGAACCGAGTTCACTCCTCGTTTCAGTCCTGTATCACTGAACCGAAATAACCTTCCGTTCCAGCCATGTCTATCTCATGAGATATAAAATCTTTACCCAATGCATTGGAGGGAGATATAGGTCCCACCCATCTTATAATGAATCCTTTCTTATGTGTGCCACATAATCATAAAACATACATCATCGCATAACACATGTAACAAAAATGGGATTCTTGAAACATCATGACATCATAAATCAATTCATATAAGATAAAGGAATTCATAAAAATAATTCCCTCACAACATGAACAAATCAATTTAATAATAGGGATAAAAACAGAACCCTTTATTATCTTAGATGGAAAATAATTTTGATAAAACACTTGAACTCCATTCTTGAGGAAAATATCCTTTCTTCTTCAAAAACATTTTTCC
Source organism: Viscum album (assembly GCA_963277665.1). NCBI lineage: Eukaryota > Viridiplantae > Streptophyta > Magnoliopsida > Santalales > Viscaceae > Viscum > Viscum album. The sequence continues at coordinate 641,446,532 of OY728125.1, read as the reverse complement.
TTTCATAACATGTAATACAACTTTAAAATAAAAGAAGTTTATTAAAAATAAACTTGAAAACTTGTAAAGGAAGCTTCTTGGAAACAATGTTTTAAAAATCCATTCATGCAGTATAAGTTAAAAAAACATTCTTCGTACTTTTGTCGGAAAAGTCAAAAAGTACCTCGTACGAAAAACGACAAAAGATTCCTTTCATATCCTTTACTAAAAACTCATCAAAGGGTAAAATTGGATTTAAACAATTGTAGGTGGATGGAAATAATATTACATATTGATGAAACATGGATGTGGATGATAAAATACACCCTAGTAAATACTTATGAATAAACAATCTCGGATAAAAATGAGATTGTGATATTTCCCTTACCTTAGGTCCGATTTGCTTTGTTCGTGTCCGAAGCTCCTGTATAATGGTTTAAATAATGTTATTGACTTATTACAGAATCATAAATATTGATATGATATCATATATGGTCATATTATTAGCTTCTTGTTAGTAATATTTCATAATTACTTGTTACTCGGGTCTTTATAACTTTTTGTTCTTATGCGTGTTTTGTCGAATAAATTCTTATTCTTATCTTTAGGTTATAGATAATTCATTTCCAGAATGTTATTAGTGTATTATATACCATATTCATTCATTCAATTCATTTATATAATCATTATGAAATAAATATCATGTAGAATGAGTCGCATCACATCGTGGAGACGGTATTCCGTACGTACGCACGAGTGATGATATAGTTCCTATGATCGTGGAATTGTATTGGAGTATATATATATTTTTTCAGTATCAATATTACTTCATAATAATCATATATAGTTACTCATCACACCATTATACCCATCCTTGTAAGGTGATGGTGGAAAATAGATTACACCACGGCGTGGAGACGGTATTCCGTACGTACGCACGCGCGGTGATTTCATTTTTCGGTAGGATGGATAGAAGATGAATTAGGGTTGTTTCATATTTATAATAACATATCAGTATGTAAGTAATACTGATGTTATTACTTTATCATGAAACAACTAAATAATAAGAAGTTTAAGAAGAAAGAAATTGAAAAGATCGGTAATGGATATTACCTCTTCTTTTGGAACGCCTCTTTGAATCCTCCACTTAATGAACTAAGATTGGTCTTTGGAGAAGACCAGGAACTCTAGGATTATTCTAGGGAAGTGGAGAGGAGAAAATGGCAGGGGTTGGCCGAGCTTGAGTGCTCAATTTGGTGTGAGGAGGAGGGGGAGGATGTGCCCTTTTATAAGGGAGGAGAGGGGCACCTTAGGAATATCTCAAAATAGTATTTTATATTAAAGTAAAAATCGGTTTATAATGGTTCCAAAGGGTCTTATTTCGAAGATAAAGTGGGGATGGGTCGAAATCCTATCAACCAATATGATTTAAACAAGTTTAGGGTATTATTTTAACCTTATCAATTAGATTTAACTCTAAGTTAATTAATTTAACTTTTACCGTGTCGTTTTGTTTTCTTTCACTATATGGTTAATACACTTACTATAACATGCCAAACGAACCGCAAATTGTTTATTATTAATATATATATCCTTATCTAAGTCATTTGGCCGAACCTTAGATTTTTAGGAATAAAATAACAATTAATAATATAATATTTGATTTAAAAAATATTTTGTGTCAATTTTGACACTATTTGATATATGATTTTTGTGAAAGTCATAACAGAATTATATGTTCGAACCAAGTTGATTAAATCAACACTAATATATCATAGTGACATAGAAAATTAGTGGAATTCATAAAAAGTCTCAAATTACATTTATTTCGGTGTTTATAACATCAATTATGTCAATATTTCATTAATAAGATAATTACTGCATCATAATTGTGTCATAAATAAATTAAATTATTTAATGTCTAAAAATTATAAATAAAATACCATTATGTAGGAAATCTTTGTAGCTTTCTAATGAATATTTATGGTCTAATTTATCTTATGTATAACCCCATATTAAAAATTATTTACTTATTAAACTTTGATTTTAACTATTTTAACCCTTCTTTAAATAAATTAATAATAAATGTCCTAATCTAATCCAAGTGGGCCTAAATGGTCATATTTTATTCCTAAGTTTGTTTTTGGTCGAATTACACTTGTCCAATAGAATTAGGACATGTGTTAGGGTAATATTGATATCATATTTACCCTTAGTTACCCTATTTACTATGAACCGCGGTAAAAAAAGTAAAAAGTTACTATTCACCAAAAAATTATTTCCATCTTATTGAACCACATTTTAGTCCTTGATATTAACCGTGTCTCTCGGATTTCTGAAATTCCATTCACAGAAGCGGTAAAATTAAGTTTTATGCAAAATTCAGTTTTTAACCTACCACTTAGTGGTTTCACTATTCATCAAAAATTGAAAGTTTTCAGAAAAATACCAAAATTTCACCCTAGGCTAATTTCGATATTCTGAGTCCAAAAATGAAGTCCATTTTGAAAAATAAAATTTATAAAATTTCAAAAAGTGGTTATTACTATTCTTAACGGCTAGTTTTAATAACATTTTAATAGCATATCGCTGTTTAGTGAAACTCGTTATTGCGTACTACACACGCTATCGAGGAAGGTCGTGATTGCGTGTAATGCAAGGCAAGTCAAGGATGCATGTTGTGCAAGATCCTTTTGGTGTAGCGTACAACACAAGACATTAGTGAAATAAAAAGAATATTTTTCATAAAATCTCGGGCTGTTACATTCTACCCCCCTTAAAATGAATTTCTCCCTCGAAATTCGTCGGGGTTATAAATGGTTAACTATTCGAAAGTTTCTTTAATAGAAACCCACATCGTAAAAAGGAATACCAAAACTTGGCTTTAAAAACTAAAGTATGAAATGTAACGATTACCCAAATAAACTAATCACTGGGTTTCCACATAGGTGAAAATATGGATATGGAAGAGAAATCTAACCATCATGTTCTGATGGAGAGTGGTAGAGAACATGGCTATGGAAAAGCCAGTAATCACAAATCCATAAATTTGTGATGATCTAAGGTACCATCTGATTCATCAGGTATAAGAGAACTAGGACAACTTTTTTTTTGGTTTTCAAGATCATTTCCCTAAAGTTAAAGAATTTGAATTAGAATAAATACTTACTTTATTTTGGTACAATCTCACTGTTGTTCGTGCCTTTAACAATTTCCACTTCATCTCTTAAATAAATGAAGTTGAATTTGTTATTCGTGAAGTGTTAGAAGATCATGTGATAGAATGACGGGTCATTCCATCTGTCTCAAAAGGTTAGCAAATTTTATATACATAAGTCGATCTATAGTGGGATTAATCATATATGGTTCCTAAAATGGGCTTATACTTTATATATCATACTGCTTAATATAATAACACTAGTTTCTACTAAACAGGGACTTCCTGTAGGTCAGTGGTAGGCGATAAAGGCCAGTCGCACTTCGGTTGTGGGTTCGATTCCTACAGCCTTGTCCGACGTGATGGGCTGTCGCCCGTCCTGCAGGTTGTCCTTTTCCTAAAACTACATTACTATAACATCCCATAATATCGAATAAAAAAAACTTCTATCCTTAAACTATACACACTTATGTCCAACATAATCCATTCTAATCTTTAGGCTTATACATAATACTGCAGTCCACTCTCATAATATAGTGACAACGATTACCAGAGATTTAATACTGTCGTTGATCCCCACATATCATAAGATATGTCTTGTTGGTCACATTCCAAACATTCAAAGTCCTTAATCGTGTATTCTCTTGAATACCTTAGTGAAAACATGAGTGCAGTTAAAAGTTAACACTTTCCACATACCAAAATCCTCAAAATTCTATATACTCAAACCATGATATCACTTAGTCCTTATATCAATCATGAGCTCATGAATACTATTAAACATTTCATTTTCTCGTCTTCATTATGCGCACATCATCTTATTTCCAAAAAAATATCTCAATCACTTTGAATACCACATCAATAAATATTGTAATACTCAATGATACAACATTATTTTGGAATCCCATTACATAAACACTTAATCATTCCACCACATCGTGTCATATTCAATATTGCCAATAGTGATCACATGTGATTTCCCTTTGTCCTTTGCCTTCAATGGTTGCTCATGTTGATCATCACTAACCCTTGGATTAGGGAAATTATTAGCATAATGCCCCATTTCCTTGCACTTGAAGCATTGAAGTGTTGGTGGTGCGTTCTCTGCAGTGTTTGCTTTATTCACATCATTAGAAACCCTTTTTCCATTACTTCGACACTCAGCTGCTCGATGACCTTCTTTTCCACACTTAAAACATTTTCTAGTCCCTTTAAGACAATATACACCATGCTTCTTTCCACACTTTGTGCATAAGGAAACATTCATCTTCTTTTCACCATTATTCTGAGATTTCTCCTTGAACTCCATCTTTCGTTTCTTGTCAAAACCATGAGATGGATATGTAACACCAACTTCCATTTCTACCTTGATAGCACAACGCACAATTTCTTCATAGCTACTAAAGTCTCTTATAGATAATTCCCTTCGAAGACTTGGTTTTAAGCCACTGAAAAATTGATCAACTTTACTTTCAGGTTGGATCATAATACCAGAAGCATACCTTGCAAGTCTTGTAAAATTTGCTTCATAGGTACCAACAGATTCATCATCCCTTTGCTTCAGTTCAAGAAACTCTTTCTCCATCTTTGTTCGAAGAATACGAGGGAAGTACTTACTGAAAAACAAGTTCTTGAACTCGTCCCATTCCATGGACTCAATTTCATCTCTTGGCCTTGTATTCTTGATAAGATTCCACCATTGATCAGCTTCACCTTCCAAACGATATACTGCTAAGATGACTTTATCATGTTCAGAACATTGAAGAACTGAAAATATCTTTTCAGTAGTACTGATCCATTGTTCATCCGCAAGTGGATCAGAAGACCCACTGAAAGAAGGTGGACGTTGCCTCATGAAGGACTCAATAGAATATTGTTCCCTTCTCTGCTCATTTGGAAGTCCAGAATGATTCATAGCTTGTGTAAGTATAGCAATAAGATTTTTCACTCCATCTCCCATAACATTTGTTTGTTCAGGAGGGCAATCATTGCATTGTCCATTGCATTGATCAACACGGTTCCTTCGGGTTCCAGCCATCATCTAAAACCCAAAAAGAATAGTGTGAGAGGCAAAAATCATGCTAGGGAAAACAACATAATAAAGGGGGAGTACCTTCAATATCCAACATCTTAGGTTTAATTCTATGATCGTTAGCGTAATTCTATTACTATAACCTATACGTATACTTATCCCTAGGGACATCCCTAGACATACCTTAGAAATATCTCTAGGGATCACACTAACGTTTTCGCATCCTAGTTTCCAAAGGTTGACTAAACCTTTCCTCTGATACCAACTGTAGAGACCCAAAGCCTGACGTACATGGACATTACATTACTTTTGCGGAATACTTAGTACATAACAAAAACACACACACAAGGATCGTAATAGTTTAGTGTCTTTGGAAACTCGGAACGTAATCTTCTAATCATGGGGAAAGATCTTCAATATCTCCCATAAAGATCTTCCCTTTTTTTACCTAAAAACCTTTCTTTATATCCTGGGGAAAAGAAAACATAAAAGGGTGAGCTCAAATGATCAGTAAGGGTAAACAAAAGAAATATCAATCACATCATATACATAAGAACATAGCATTTGGAAATCTTAACCTGCAAAAGAGCTCATAATATCATAACATGGGATAAATCATAGAAGTGAAAATGAGATCCCCATAATCATAACATGAAACTTGAAACTTTGTTTCATGCACACATAATCATGGAAAATCATTTCTTGTTAGTCATGACTCATTGCCAAGACTATCTTAGTGGACAAAGTCCCTTTCTGAACCGAGTTCACTCCTCGTTTCAGTCCTGTATCACTGAATCGAAATAACCTTCCGTTCCAGCCATGTCTATCTCATGAGATATAAAATCTTTACCCAATGCATTGGAGGGAGATATAGGTCCCACCCATCTTATAATGAATCCTTTCTTATGTGTGCCACATAATCATAAAACATACATCATCGCATAACACATGTAACAAAAATGGGATTCTTGAAACATCATGACATCATAAATCAATTCATATAAGATAAAGGAATTCATAAAAATAATTCCCTCACAACATGAACAAATCAATTTAATAATAGGGATAAAAACAGAACCCTTTATTATCTTAGATGGAAAATAATTTTGATAAAACACTTGAACTCCATTCTTGAGGAAAATATCATTTCTTCTTCAAAAACATTTTTCCTTTCATAACATGTCATACAACTTTAAAATAAAATAAGTTGATTAAAAATAAACTTGAAAACTTGTAAAGGAAGATTCTTGGAAACAATGTTTTAAAAATCCATTCATGCCGTATAAGTTAAAAAAACATTCTTCGTACTTTTATCGGAAAAGTCAAAAAGTACCTCGTACGAAAAACAAAAAAAGATTCCTTTCATATCCTTTACTAAAAACTCATCAAAGGGTAAAATTGGATTTAAACAATTGTAGGTGGATGGAAATAATATTACATATTGATGAAACATGTATGTGGATGATAAAATACACCCTAGTAAATACTTATGAATAAACAATCTCGGATAAAAATGAGATTGTGATATTTCCCTTACCTTAGGTCCGATTTGCTTTGTTCGTGTCCGAAGCTCCTGTATAATGGTTTAAATAATGTTATTGACTTATTCTAGAATCATACATATTGATATGATATCATATATGGTCATATTATTAGCTTTTTGTTAGTAATATTTCAATGTTACTTGTTACTCGGGTCTTTATAACTTTTTGTTCTTATGCGTGTTTTGTCGAATAAATTCTTATTCTTATCTTTAGGTTATAGATAATTCATTTCCAGAATGGTATTAGTGTAGTATATACCATATTCATTCATTCAATTCATTTATATAATCATTATGAAATGAAGATCATGTAGAACGAGTCGCATCACATCATGGAGACGGTATTCCGTACGTACGCACGAGTGATGATATCGTTCCTATGATCGTGGAATTGTATTGGAGTATATATATATTATTTCAATATCAATATTACTTCATAATAATCATATATAGTTATTCATTACACCATTATACCCATCCTTGTAAGGTGATGGTGGAAAATAGATTACACCACGGCGTGGAGACGGTATTCCGTACGTACGCACGCGCGGTGATTTCATTTTTCCGTAGGATGGATATAAGGTGAATTAGGGTTGTTTCATATTTATAATAACATATCAGTATGTAAGTAATACTGATGTTATTACTTTATCATGAAACAACTAAAGAATAAGAAGTTGAAGAAGAAAGAAATTGAAAAGATCGGTAATGGATATTACCTCTTCTTTTGGAACGCCTCTTTGAATCCTCCACTTAATAAACTTAGATTGGTCTTTGGAGAATACCAGGACCTCTATGATTATTCTAGGGAAGTGGAGAGGAGAAAATGGCAGGGTTTGGCCGAGCTTGAGTGCTCAATTTGGTGTGAGGAGGAGGGGGAGGAGGTGCCCTTTTATAAGGGAGGAGAGGGGCACCTTAGGAATATCTCAAAATATTATTTTATATTAAAGTCAAAATCAGTTTATAATGGTTCCAAAGGGTCTTATTTCGAAGATAAAGTGGGGATGGGTCGAAATCCTATCAACCAATAGGATTTAAACAAGTTTAGGGTATTATTTTAACCTTATCAATTAGATTTAACTCTAAGTTAATTAATTTAACTTTTACCGTGTCTTTTTGTTTTCTTTCACTATATTGTTAATACACTTACTATAACATGCCAAACGAACCCCAAATTGTTTATTATTAATATATATATCCTTATCTAAGTCATTTGGCCTAACCTTAGATTTTTAGGAATAAAATAACAATTAATAATATAATATTTGATTTAAAAACTATTTTGTGTCAATTTTGACACTATTTGATATATGATTTTTGTGAAAGTCATAACAGAATTATATGTTCAAACCAAGTTGATTAAATCAACACTAATATATCATAGTAACCTAGAAAATTAGTGGAATTCATAAAAAGTCTCAAATTACATTTATTTTGGTGTTTATAACATCAATTATGTCAATATTTCATTAATAAGATAATTACTGCATCATAATTGTGTCATAAATAAATTAAATTATTTAATGTCTAAAAATTATAAATAAAATACCATTATGTAGGCCATCTTTTTAGCTTTCTAATGAATATTTATAGTCGAATTTATCTTATGTATAACCCCATATTAAAAATTATTTACTTATTAAACTTTGATTTTAACTATTTTAACCCTTCTTTAAATAAATTAATAATAAATGTCCTAATCTAATCCAAGTGGGCCTAAATGGTCATATTTTATTCCTAAGTTTGTTTTTGGTCGAATTACACTTGTCCAATAGAATTAGGACATGTGTTAGGGTAATATTGATATCATATTTACCCTTAGTTGCCCTATTTACTATTAACCGCGGTAAAAAAAGTAAAAAGTTACTATTCACCAAAAAATTATTTTCATCTTATTGAACCACATTTTATTCCTTGATATTAACCGTGTCTCTCGGATTTTTGAAATTCCATTCACAGAAGCGGTAAAATTAAGTTTTATGCAAAATTCAGTTTTTAACCTACCACTTAGTGGTTTCACTATTCATCAAAAATTGAAAGTTTTCAGAAAAATACCAAAATTTAACCCTAGGCTAATTTCGATATTTTGAGTCCAAAAATAAAGTCCATTTTGAAAAATAAAATTTATAAAATTTCAAAAAGTGGTTATTACTATTCGTAACGGCTAGTTTTAATAACATTTTAATAGCATATCGCTGTTTAGTGAAACTCGTTATTGCGTACTACACACGCTATCGAGGAAGGTCGCGATTGCGTGTAATGCAAGGCAAGTCAAGGATGCATGTTGTGCAAGCTCCTTTTGGTGTAGCGTACAACACAAGACATTAGTGAAATAAAAAGAATATTTTTCATAAAATCTCGGGCTGTTACAAGTCCTGTGTATGGGCATGTGATAATTTTTGTAAATGTGTGCACCCACGTTTACCAACTCTTGAACTCTTTGTCATAATGGGAGAACATGAGGAAGATTGAGAAACATCAAGAAGAGGATGTGAATGTTCTTCCCCATAGGTATGACTAATATGATCATCTCCAGAATCATGTGGTTGATCAACTGATTGATTTCATATTATCCTTCAAAAATAAAAAACAAACAGTAGTTCACAAATATACAAATTCTAATAATACAATACTAAGTTAAAAAAATAGAAAATTGTACTAAGTTACATAATAGTAAATATGGTTAAAATGGTAATCATGTTAAACAATGTTAATGATGGTAAAGAAGGTAAAGATGGTAAACATTGAAAACATGGTAAACCTAGTCAAAATGGTAAAGTAATTGTCATTGACCAACAATAATAGATGTGTAATTTATGTAATGGTAAAAATGATAATCTAAACTATAAAATAAATAAAACAAACAAAAAAATATATTTATTTGTTTTAATACACGTTTTAATAATGTAAAAACATACAATATCTAACATTTTATGAAAATAAAAAATTTAAACAATAAAAAAAATGTTACCTGTAATTTTAGGAATGTACCAATTGATTGTTTTCCGAAATTCCTTCATCATGATCATTCCTTGTGGCACAAACCATGCCTTCAACATTATCATCATTATGTTCTGTTAATCCTTCCATGGAAGTAGGTATCTCATATTAATCATAAACTTCATTAAGTTGATCCTCACCAACATATTGTTTTTTCCATTGTAAAAAAATATCATACTACATATCTGATTGATCTACTACATAGAAAATTTGTTTTTCGTGTGTTTCCATTATAAAATAATCAGCTGGGTCTTCTAGTTTATTCAGATTAACAAATTCCGTTCCTAATTCATCATGTATGACACTGTTGTTACCGATAAACCATTTACAGTTAAAAAAGGAACGTTAATTTTAAAGTAATCAACCTCCCATATTTCTTCATTCACTGCATAATATGCTCTTAATGTAGAAATTGAGTTTTTTCTTTAGCACTCGAAAAATTCATTGCTTCTGCAAAAAACAATGCACCATTATTCTGAACTACAGTTCTGTATTCCTTAGCTTTCGTATGAAATGTTTAGTCATTAATGAGATAACTAGACCATGTTATCACATTTAAACATGGACCACCCACTTCCCATTTAAATGTATTCGATAGATTTGATCTACCAATCAAGGTCTTTTTAAACCATTACAATATTTTTATTGTGATCATTCAAAATCCACATTTATTTCTTCTTTAGATGACATTGTTTCAACTCATTTATATGCAATGTGATATACAGTTGAGCATCATCAATGTTATTCATGATGAATAATTCTAACTTCATTATCTATTCTAGTGAAAATGTTTTAAATTTCAAGCAACGAATCCCCTTTCCAACATTATTAACTCGTTTTGGGCGAGATGGAGGCAAACCTATGTGCTGCACCGCAGCCATATAGCTTGTACAAAACTCTGCAACCTCCTCAGAAATATATTTTTCAATAATGGAGGCTTTAGGTAGATATGGATTATTAACATACCCATTCAATATTTTCATATAACTTTCAAAAGGATACATCCAACGAAGATATACAGGCCCACAAATCATTATTTCTCGAACTAGATGAATCATTAAATGAACCATTATATCCAAAAAAGATGGAGAAAAGTACATTTCCAATTGACAAAGTATAAAAATTGCTTCCTTTTACAAAATTGTAAAAGAATTCACATCAATCACTTTATTACAAATTGAATTGAAAAATTAACACAACATCATTATAGTCTTTCTGACATGGATGGGAAATATTCCATGAAATGCAACAAGTAGAGGTTATTGCAACATGATGTGTCCATCAGGAGATTTCATACCTTTCAACTTCAAATCCTTCAATGAGACATAATTTTTTACATTTTAAGAATATCCTTGAGTCACTTTGATATCATGATGACACTGAAAACCCTAATTTTCTCCCTCTTAGATAATGTATGAAAAGTCTGGGAAAGAAATGTTCATCTTCCATTAGGAGTTGGAGCTAACTCCAAATGTATTCCCATTGATAGTAAGTCTAATCTAGCAATCAACACATATTTTTTCTTTCCTATAATATCTAATAATTTTCTAATTCAATTGTCCCATATATTCTTTTCACATTCATGAAATAAATATTATGTTTAGCTTCATGATATCTCTAATATGGTAGCTCAAAAAATATTGACCTTTTATTCCAAATATGTCTATCATTACCTGATTTCTTTTTCATTCCCAATGTCAGGTCTTGGTTTTCCACCCTCTCAAAATAAAGATCAAAGGGTAATGGTTTTGGAGCAATATAAATTTTTTTGAGCCATTTAATGCCTTTTTAGTCTTCTATAAGAGTGATCCATAGACAAAAACTTTCTATGACCCATGTACATTGTTTTCCTCCCATGAGGCAATTGACAACATGAAGTCTGTTGTTCTCAAATCAGACATGCTTTATGCCCTTTATGATTGTATCCAGAAAAATTTACATATAATGGGATGTCATCTATAGTGAACATAAGCATTTCATGGTGTTGAAAATTATTCATTTTATAAGAATCGTACACCCTAATACCATCCCCCCATAAAAGATTCAAATCATCAGTCAATGGTGACAAGAAAACATAAATATCATTGTTGGGATTCTTTAGACTAGAGATCATTATACCCAACATGAAATATTTTCACTTCAGACACACATCTGAAGAGAGGTAGAAAATTACCAATAAAACAATCCATGAACTATGTGTGCTACTGAGGGTTTAGTATGGATTCATTCCATCTGTGCACAACTGTAGTCTGTGATTTGTAATTTCATTTCCCAATGTTAGATACTGCTAATCAAATTTATTCCATTATAGAAAATCAGCTAGATGAAATATTTTTCCATCAAATTTCCACTCATCCACATGAAATCATAACCTTTTTTTCATCATGTGAATTTAAGAAATAAACGTTTCAAATGATGAAATATAGGTAGATACAAAAATACCTTGGAAGGGATCTTTGTAATCTCTACATTAGCCTATGATTTTTCTTTCACCTTATACCGTGTTGTCCCACATTTAGAACACTCTAATAGAAAGTCATACTCCTTCTTATATATCATACAATCATTATAACAATCATGTATTTTCATGTATCCCAATCCCATCAGGCATAATATTTTCTTATCCTTATAATGTTAATCTGGATGAGTGTTATTTTTTGAGACTATTTCCTTCATCAATTGTAGCATCTCTGTAAAAGTTTTGTCACTCTATCCATGTTTCACCTTCAGGTAAATCAATCTTACCATCGCCTAAAAACAGTAAAATATTTACAACTAGTATCCAATGGTTTTTCACCATCACAATATAGATGTGAAAATATCAGTTATATCTCAATTATTTATATTACAATATTGGGAATCATTTCTTCAATTCCATCAGAGTTACTTTCTTGCGAATCATCATCATCAGTAGATCTGACATTCCATCCCATTTCACCATTCCAAATAGAAGGGTTGTAACTCAGATTAAAATTATTACAATTTAGATAATATTTTATCTCTCTACTTTCCTACATCTTAAGACTCAAACATTTCAAGCATGGACAGAAAAAAATTTCCCTGCTAGGAACATTTCATTTGAAAAATTCAAAAAAGGCATCAACACCTTCCTCATATTCATTACTTATTCGATGTTTCATAATCCCCCATCGACTCATTATTACCTATAACAAATATCAAAATTAAAAAACATTTTAAGAAAATACAAATATATGTTTATATCAAAAATATCATAATTTGAATGTAAATAAACTTTTATGTATAAAACAAATCTAGGCATATTTAAAAAAATAATTTTTGATAATGATTTTGAAAAGAAAATATAGTTAGAAATAATATCTTTAAATTCATATTGGATCCTTTCTTCTTAATGTTCACAAAGAATACATAATGGTGCAACTGGATATCAAAATCACCCTTCTGAAAAAAAGAAATATGAAGTATAAATATTAAAATATATATACATTCACTTCTGAAAATTACACAAATAACAATGATTTGAAACCTTTGGATAGCCCCTCCAACACACTCGACATCCCCCCACCCATCTGGAAAACACCCCCACCCCCAGGACACCCCTACCCCCTTGGACAACACCCCCACCCCCTTGGTCACCCCCTGGACACCACCACACCCTTGGACCGCCCCCACCCCTCCTGACCGCCTCCAACCCTGGAATCCACCCCCACCCCCTGGACACCACCTCCACCCCCTAGACACCCCTACCCCCTTGGATAATACCCAACCACTTTGGAACCCCCCCCCCCCTAGGACACCACCCCCATCTTCTTGGACCCCCCAGACACTACCACCCCCTTGGACAGCCCCCCACCCCTCCGGATAACCCCCACCCCCTTGACACCACCCCCACCCCTTAGACACCACCCACCACCCCCTGGATAGCCCCACCCCCTGGAAATCCCCCACCATTATAGACAGCACCCCCAACCCATTTGACACTCCCACCCATCCTGGACAGCACCCCCACACCTGACCCCCATAGACACCCCTAGAAACCCACCAACACTTTAGAACCCCCCCCCCCATGAAAGCCCCCAATCTCTATGGTCATCCCCCAACCCCACCCCCCAGGACACCACCCCCACCCCTGTGGACACCACCACCCCCTTGGAAAACCCCCCTCCCCTCTAGACACCCACACCCCCTTTGACACCCCCACCCCTCATGGACACCACCCCCACCCCTACCACCCTTGGACACCCCAACACTCTGGACAACACCCCCCCCCCCCACCCAGACCGGCCACCAAACCCTCTGGACAGCCCCCCCCCCCCCCCCCCCCCCCCGCGGACACCACCCCCACCCCCCCTAGACACCACCCCCACCCCCTTGGACAACCCCCTTGGACAGCACACACACCCCTCTGGACAGCCCCCACACCCTAGAGAGCTTCCAACCCTGTAGACAGCTCCAACCCCCCCCCCCCCATGACCTAGGAAACCCCACCCCTCCTAGACACCACCCCCACCACTACCCCCTTGTACACCCCCTGGACACCTCCAACCCTCTGGACAACCTCCCCTGGATAGCCCCCAAACCCTCTGGACAGGCATCCGCCCCCTTAGACCCCCCCCCCCCCACACCCCTGGAATTACCCCCACCCCGATGGACAACCTGACACCCCCAACCCTCTAGACAGCCCCCGAACCCTCTTGACAGCCCCTTCACCTCTGGACAACCCCCACCCCCTAGACATCCCCACACCACTCTAGACACCCCCACCCCTTGGACACCCCCTACCCCCTTGGACAACCCACTACCCTCCTTGGACACCACCACCAACCCCCCTAGACCCCCATATCCCCTTGGATATCCCCCTCACCCCCACCCCAGAACCCCTCTTGGACACCCCCAACCCCCTTGGACATCCCCCGCACCCCCTAGACATCGCCACCCCCTTGGATATCACTCGCACCCCCTTGGACACCCCAACCCCGTTGGATAGCCGTCGTACCCCCTAGACACCACCCCCACCCCATTTTTTACCGAATGGACACCCTACCACCGGAACATCCCCCCAACCACCCTAGGACACCACCCACCCACTTGGATAGCCCCCACCCCCTTGGACACCCCCTGTACATGCACACACACAAACAAACATAAATCGTTAACTTGCATTATATCACATCCATGGTTTCTTGCAGAAGAAAATAATGTAGCATATTATAAATGAACATTATGAATATTACCATTATAGAATGAACAAATATAGAAAAATAAGATCACAAAAAAAGAGATTAGGTCATCATGAAAAATAATAATTGAAACCTAGATGTGTGAGGCTTACTTGAGTATTGTGAGTCGACCTGATAGATCTGGTGACAATAAAGATGATGAATGATGTTGGATAAATGAGGTTGCAGGGCAGGACTTTGAAGAATCCATCCTAGTTTTTCCATGTGGGAGAGAAGATTTATAACATCATTTATTTATAATCGACATTATCAATGGAACTTTATAAATTCAGTTTTTTATAACTGACGTGATAAAGCATCAAGCTTTCCTTTATTAGGTTGGTTATTTTATAACTGATGTGATAAAGCGTACCAGATTTGTTTTTTATATCGGTTATAAAATAACTGATGTAAAAAATCTAATCTCGGAATTTTTTACGTCCGATATAAAATAACCAATGTAAAACATGGATCCTGATCAATATATCACATCAGTTATAAAATAACTGACCTAATATATCAATTTTTACAGTTGTGCACGTCGGTTATATAGAACGGACATGAAGAATGAAAATGTGTTAAACATTTTTTCCACTGGTGACTAAGAAAAATATCATTTTCTAACATTATCTAATTTTATCCACATTTTATTAAAATTAGTTATTCACTATTAAACACTTTATTTATATAAATATGCTGTTATTAAATTTTTAAAATGAATTTCCAAAAAATTAAAATTATTATTTTTAATTAATAATGATTGTAATATGTAATGTATACAGAAATTATTATAATTAATAAACTTATTTAAATATTTTCTTCATGTTTTATTTCTGTATTATGTATTATATTATTTTCAACTTTTTAATAAAAACTAAAAAAAAAATTAATATAAATATTTGATACCTTAATAACATAAAATTTGATATTAGATAACCATATTTTAAATAAAAGTATTTCTAACTCCATATATATAACAATCAAATCTCACTCATATATATATTCTTACATAAAATCAAAGAATTAATCATTATATTTACTTATTTCTAAACGTGTTTCTTATATTTATATAATTTTATATTCTATCAATTGTTTAAATTATGATTATGATTTTGGGGGAAATCTATAATGATAAATATTTGATTTTCATGGTATTTTTATTTACTAGTATATTTATTCCGCATATTCATTTCATAATTATTTTTCATATTGGATTCTCCTAATGTATTAATTTTTATCAAATAATGTATTATATTATGTCAATATAGTATATCACGTTTTTTAGTTCGTTGATGCATGTGAAAATTTTTATTCAGAATAATATGTGTTTAATGTAATTATATATTGTAAAATCATGTGGTGTTACATTGCACATAGATTATGGTAATAGTTTTCTAACAGTATGTTCTTATAAAAAAATACTGTAAATATTTGTCCAAAATAATAGGAATCATACAAAGAATGGATCTGGTTATTACCATTTATGAATGAGAGACCAATTATAATATTCACCATCTCATACATAGGTTCATATAATAAAAGTTCATAGTGTTTGGACAATTTTTTAGTAAGTTTGTGAAAATTAAATTAAGGATCAAGAGTTGGGAGAATCATAGTACCTTTTGAATATATAATGATGATGGTATAAATACTAACCTAATGAGTTTGAGTGTGGATATAAGTGGTTATATAAATTGTGGAGAGGATTATGAATATTTAAAATCAAATAACGAGTTACCTAAAGAAAGAAATCATGGGAAAATGGAGTTATATGTCTTCCCCACATCATGAAAAAACTCCCCAATTTATTAGGATAGATATAGTGTAAAAATATCATATTTAATTTTCATTTTCCATTATAGTTGAATGTTCTAATTACCCAATCCATAAAATAATTGTTGTAAATAAAACACTTAAGGAATGAAGTGTTGAATTTGTAAAGGGTATGTTTGTAATGTGACTAGTACATTATAATAGTCAATGAACCATGGTTAGGATGTTAAGGGAAATTGAATGGGAATGAATGTGGATGAAGATATTTGGATTGATTAGAAATATATAGTTCATAAGAAACTGTATATCGTATGATAATAGTAAAAAAACATATATAGTTTTAATAAATTATAATTAATCAAAGTTTAGATTCTTGTATGTATGGACATAACAAAAATATGGATAGCATACACTAGGAAAGATAATGGGACAGAATCAAAAATGTGGCTGGAAGAAAAAAGTGTAATCTAGGTGTCACTAAACCTCCCAATATAACACGAATCATGAAAACTATAGAACATATATGGGGAAAATAATATAGTAATGCTTAAAATAACCTAAGGAGGCTCCATGTCCATACTAAAAATAAATTAATAATGTATACACCAAGTAAAAAATGAATATGTAAGTATGGGATACCTGACCTCTAGGATGTTTTCAATAAAAATAATGGAATTGTTTCCTAGAATGTATTAAAATATAGAGACCATATGCCCATAAACCATATATGTATATACTCACTTATCAAAAAAATTCAAGTCATATTGTAAGGTCCACTATATGAAAATTATATTCTTATAGGATGTACCTTGTGTCCTGGTTTTTATCAATATTAATATCACATAATAAAAAATGGACAAATTTTAATGTCGAACACATGATAAGAAGTCAAACCCGAATGGTTTTAATTTGTTGAATTATGATTATATCTATTGATATTTATATCTAGATTTGGATATAGACCTTTTGGTTTCCCTATTTCTCTTAATTAAAAAATAATCAATCCATTTATTCTTTTTCAAAGAAAATCATCCTTATATTGAGCCTTATATAGAAATACTTGACATGAATAGTAATGATTTATATAGGGAGGGGATTATAAAATTGAATAATTTTTATATTTGGATCTATTATATTTAAACTAGACATAACTACATATCCACTAATAATTGGATAAATAATCATACATTTTTTATATTTATGACTCTATAATGATTGGGTTATTATACTATGTAAATTTATTAACATTATTATCCTAATATAAGATTATAAATATAAATAATATGAATTAGTGGGAGTAAACATGTCGTTGAATAGAGATATTAAGATAATTGGATTTATGGATGGGCATGTAATAGGATATTAATTAATCAGTATATAACACGAAATAATAGTAATGAATATCCACGTGGTTCTTATATGATAAATATTTATAAATATTTGACACTTTCAATGAAAAAATATGGAAATTACTTTTACATGTATGTGATATGGGGATAAAACCATATAGTAATAATAGTATTACCACTAGGAAAACTATAACTATGGATAATCTAATGAAAAAACATTTGGAAACCAAACATGATATAGTTCATGTCTTATATCCCATGTATAGTTTGGCATAATGTTTTAATTTTTAGCTCATCCTATGATTGGAGAAATATTTTTTGAAATTTTTCCTTCAATAAAAATATTTCATTCCCTCTATAGATCATTTAATTTGAAACATTTCCTAGGTTATGTGAACCAATACATTAAAATTTTATAGTTAATCTATATCCATAAAATGCTCTGGAAAATAAAAACTCCTATGTTGATCGATCTGTTAAACATGAGTAGAATTTTTGATTTGTGATAACATAGAGTTTACATATGTATATAGTTTACTCTCAAGGTATATGGATCACCCAAACACTATAAATTCACATGGTGTAGAGTACTCCAAACTATTTAATGCATTATGGGAATAGTCTGTATGTTTTAAAATTTTGCATCATATGATAACAACTATGAGTTATTCATTTTTATGGACCTATAACTAGGAAATAGTGGTCAAGCTCTTTAAGGTCATGTAATAAGAAAACACACTCAATGTTGTATAAAATCTTATTGAAGGGATTTACAATATAAATTTTAATATCTTCTAATTGGAAATATATATTCCCTATGTAATATTTGGAAAATTAATTCTTGAGGAATATATATTTTATAAAAATAATGATCCAATATCCATTAATTATGATCAAATATTATTACTTTTTAGAGATGAAACTATAAATTTTGAGTGAACCATATTATATTATATTTATTTTCAAAGGATTCCAACTAGGTATCATATTGTTCCTCATAGATGAAACTAATTACCCTTATGTAAATGAGAAGAAAATATCCTTTTTATTATGTGATCATAAAAATTATGCAAATGAACCACTAGATATTTCAGTGAACATAACCTTTTCCCATCACGATACACTAGTTCATACAACAATATTTCAGACTACAAATATTTATTCAAATGATGAAAAATTACAATGTGACATGATAGATATTGTACCTCAATGGGTAAAACCACATCAATCATATATATGATTGAATATGATATATCATTAATGTGATTAAATTTTTTTATATGATCAAAATGAAAATAAGTTATTTTCAAGTAAAAATTTCATGTATTTACTAAAAAAATTATAGGATATTAGATAAATATTTATTAAAAGCCTCTATATTTACATACCCATTTTATGAAAATATGTTTAATGGTTGGAATGAAAATTTTACACTTAATATATTATTATCTACTCCAATGATTAATGATTAGGCCCATTACATATTAATATTGTTTATGGAATTTAATATGTAATAATATTTTTAGAAATTTTGAAAACAAGAATGACAACATTAATTTCAACAACACTACTGAATATAAACCTAACTCAAATAGAAAATAAATTACATGAAATAAGGATATACTGTTACTTCATAGATAATATTTGGGGATACATATCAATAAAATCTATTCCATAAATTTTAAATTACTATGACTATTTGGAAGTATATATATATTCTAAGAGATAATAAATAATATTGACATTTGTCTGAAAAACAATTTAGTTCATATATAATTCATGTAATACTTATATAAAAAATTAATAGGAGTATCCATGTCTATTAATATAATGGAAGAGTGTGTATCGTAAATGGTTTCCACAAATGTATCCCATATTGAATTACTAAATAAGAGAGAGGGTCTCTCCTCCTTCAATGTATCCAAGTATGTCTCCATATAATCATTGTATAATTATATCTTCTATGAATCAATGACATCATTATGGATGAATGTTTTCATACAATGATGTATATGTTATTTTTTATTACTATAAACTTGTAGGACCAGATTTTGGATGTAATCTATTATGGGATATATACATATAAGTGTGTTATCAATTCAATAGGGTAGAGGTTCAACAAGATTATAGGTGGTGAAAGAATTTTTCATTTCATGTATATCATTTAAGTCAAATAGAGAAGCCACTCTAAGTTATAGTATGTGAATGTATCCCGCACCCTATTATAGGTATTCTAGGTCTACATCTGTTTTCCAAAGTATATCTATTTGGTATTTTTATGATAGTGCTAAGTGAGATATTTTGGAATATGAGGGGAATATATTAATTAACCATCCAATGTTTTAAAAATAGGGAAAACATTATTCTTCGTGTAATAGTGACCAATAATTTATAAAATGTTTATCTCAAAATCCAACTTGATATGAAATCTATACATGATTATATAAAGGGATATCATCAATCAATTTATGAGAGCTCGATTGTCTACCTCGTTTTTAGTGAATCATGTAAAATATTGGATGAACTAATGAAAAATACTTTTATATGGATAGAGAAACTAATAACTAATCCACCCACATTGAGCATTAGATTTAATATCCACATTACTTTTTGGATCATATAGGCACCATCATAGTATATACACCATGTTTGAGAATCATCATAGAATTGGAAAAACATTTCATTATTCAGATCCATCGCAAACAAGGATTTCTCTAGGATTAGATGTGCTGTGAGAAATTTTGTTAGTGATTTAAATATATCTAACTTGTGAGATATAAATTGAATATTGACCTATTACTGGATGACCTCCAACTATTCTAGATTTCATGTTTACATTTCATAAATGAGGATTTATATCAGCAAATTAACATAGGAGAGGATATGGATCTCTTAATACTGTTAATAATGTACTACATTTATTTTAGAGAACATTATAACTAAGAATCAATTCATGATATCACAATATAGGATCATATTCTTTTGTGTTATACTATTGAAATTGTATATTTTTTATTTTCAATCAACATTTTCCTTAGTATTGACTTTTATGTGTGATAAATTCAAGGTCTTCGTACAGAGGATGCATAAAATCCAATCAACTAGTTGCATCAAGACATGTAGGATCAAAATACTATATATAAATTCATAAATAAATTTTCTAAAATCATAATCCCACTAAAATATAAATCCTTTCTTCATTTACAATGTGAAGGGTGAATATTACTCAATAATTTTATATATGAAACCTCTATTATTTGTGTGACATCCATATAGTCCTCCCAACTGTATAGTGATTCATAGAGGATTTATATCAATTGTCCCATTTATATAGTTGATTTCATTATTGATGTCTCATAATCATATGATGAATTTGTGGAATTGACCCAATGTTACCCCAATATCTTTTTCCATGGTGTCAATAATCAGGATGTGTAAAAAAATTACTAAAAAGGGTTTTAGTATTGAAAATATGATCTTACTATTATAGGTATTTCACAACTATATTATCTATATACCAGTAAATGTATATAATATGAAAGGATATGTTAGTATGGTTCTTATTGTGGTGGTATTTATTCCAATATTCATTAAGAAAACAGCTACTACTAGAAAAAAGTATACCCCTTGGGGACATAAAGGATGCGACCTCCTCTTAATATTGATCCATATAAATATTATTTGATCCAAAAATCTCATCCATAATTGAGATTTAATATAAAACATACCTTACATGGATCAATTTTTCTGAAACTGTGATTGATAAAATTATATAGAGATAGTTTTGGTTGAAATCCATTAATTCATTATAGATCATGATTTTCCATTCAATTTCTAGTCTATGGTGATTTTGGGAACCAATTTCGGAATTTTAAATCATAAATGTTGTTTTATTTAATGAAATTAATATAGTCTACCTTAATGTTATGTGTATAGGTGTGCTGAAATATCCACTCCTCATATTTTTTACCATGATCGTTGTCCAGGTATCCAAAAATGGGTAGCCACAAGGGGATCCAATTCATGTATCTATATATAGCTCTATATGAATTAATTTTCATATTCATATGAAAATTGTAAAATATCCCTAGAAATGATATTTTAATATAAATATATCTCAATATATAGTTGAGATGTTTAGGGTCTTTACTGACATAAAGGGATTGCGAAGTGGACTTTTATATTCCATAGTGGATATTTCTCATTATATTAGTCCTCTATACAACTATATAAGATGAAACTTAAAATTTTTTCATTTAATTTTCAATGGATCCCATATAACCCAATGACACCCTAGATCTAGAATTGTTGCGTCAATTTAGTTGATGGGAAACTCGAACTATTTATCATTTCATCTACAAAGATTAAAAGAGGTAGTTTCTAGGCCATTTTGCATAGGAATCTGAACGATGTTTTTTATCCTCAAATGTTTCCCATAAAATATGAATAACCATGTGTCAAAATAATGAGACTCATAAAAATCATCAGGTGAACTATAACAACATACTACCTCAACATTCCCATTTATAGTCTACTTCATGCACTGATGATAAGATGAGGCTACTTCCACCTGAATTATAGATCTAAGAACCTCCTAACATGATTTAGAATGTTTTTTCTTAACAAAAAACCCTAAAATCAAAGACTAAATGAGAATGAGAAAGCGTGTTCAAATTTTTATGTTTCCAAGGGTCCATTGTTCATACTTTTTTTATCCTTATGTTGATAAGTTAGAGGTTGAAATGTTTTATTGGATATATCCAATCTTCCTAAGTGTAAAAATTAGGATGACATTGATCCTAACATATTTCTCAACTGATTTAAATCATTTTCCAAGAGAATATTAGTTACATACAAGGGTGTAATGAAACCATGTAAGAGAGTTTCCTAATCTTATACAATGAAGTTGGTTTTTGAGTAGAACTGTATGGATGTATACATTGTGTAATATGTCTCACTGATAAACAATTTATCTAAAAAATATTGGATGATTAATAGATCCTCAACAAGGGATTACATGATTTTTATTAATATATATAAGTAATATAATATAGGTATCATATTTCTAAAAAATATTATTTTCACATTATGTCATGTTTTTATAATAGATGTTGAGGCTTCCTATCATGTGTTTTCTCCTTAGAATGAGTCTTTAGGGGTGATGTGGAAAATTCTAGTGGGTCATTCACTTGAATGAAATAAAGGGACATACTTTTTCACTATTCATTTTTATAAATAATCATTTTTAAAATACAATGTCGACTAGTCAATTAAATTTTTACTAATAATATCTTCAGTATAATTACGGAAGTCATTTTTTGGATGATCCAGGATTAGATATATATTCAAATTATGGTCATTTTATTACTATTATTTTAACTTATATGGTTTATATCCTCCTATTTATTTGGATAGAAAATCAGAGAGAGACATGAATAAGTTTCATTATAATGATTTCAATGTTTTATCATTACTTCATTCATGAGGGATTGATTACATTAAATATTATATGAATATGGTGGTGAAAATACTACCTCATCTTTTATTGAGGTAATTGAGTTCAAAAAAGGCCAATTCATTTCTAACATGAGTATATGATAACATTTTCTGTGTCGTCTTCTCATATATCTTCTATAACACATTTTGGGGGTATTCTTTCAACTCGTTTTCTTGTTCTAATAGGGAATAATTATAAAATATAACCTACATAAGTGGGTCACCTAGAATTTCATATCCATAGTAAAAAGAATATTTTAATTTATTTTTGTAAGGATGAATCATTCTTATATGTTTCTCTCTATATCATGTTTTTGGAAAAGTAAAAAATATTCTCATGCTTCCCCAAATCATTAGCCTTCCAAATCATTGGATGTTGTAAAATGAAAATTTTTAGGACTCTATAAATAACCCATTGATTTTATTTTGTTTTGGTAGTAATAAATATTATTCCTTTCATCCTTAAATATTAAGAAAGTATGCCTATTATTTCCATCATAATACAGATAGTGTTTCATCAAATGTAATTTAATAGGAGGAATCCCAAGGTATTTTGAGTGGTTTGGAGATACATATGTTAATATTAATTTATTAAAAATGATAGTCATGATCTCTAAACTACTAGATACATTCCATTGTTATGATGTAATTAGATAATACTTTACCATGGTGAACCAAATAGGTTCTTCATGACATTTTGAAGTAGGTGAAAACATTGAAACACCATCCAATTATTTAATTATAATGAGTGATTTTTTCAAGTCATCTTATATGCTTTATATTCATATGTATATAATATTATCTTGATAAAATTTCATTTTTAGTGTTCTATTTAGGACCGTAATCTAGGTAAAAATTTATAAAACCCTCTATTATCAAATTATTTTTAGGCTGATTGTTCATGAATAATTATTTTTCATATTGTTGAGTTTAATTAGATGTTGATATAGCTTATGATTATTAGCTATTTTGGAATATTAATTTCTCGACATAATTGAATTTATAGATGAGTTCCACTAGATATATGGAAGGAATGATTTTTTTTCGCTAGACTAAGAAGATGTGATCACTAGTCAGAGGGGCATGTGGTGGAACCATTTCTCAATTATCATGGTATCGAGATCATCTATTAGGTAAAACCTATAATTGATGGCGAAATATTGGTGGATTTAGCTTTGTAAAATTTTTTGGAATCTTAGAAACACCTTGACCATTCCCTGATGTCTAGGATTAGATGTCAAAGTCCCTCATATCAGGATTTAAAAAATTTGGTTTACATGAATTCCTTTTTGAATAGACGAGATATTGTTTGTTTTTTGGAATATAGGAACCAACTCCTTCATCTGTGTAATGATGAATATTCTCTGTTTGGACGTTTATCGAGATTTTCATTTTTTCCATATGATCCATTTCGTCTTGATGATATAATACATTAATTTTTTCCTAAAAAGACCCATCTACTTCTTTAGATTGGGTTTGGATTCCCTATCTTCTATTAAAATTCCATATTCTAAGAGTGATGAAGCTTCATGGAAACAAAATTTAAAACTTTTCTTAGTTCTGGTTGTTGAATGATCAAATTGAAACACCCAATCATTTCCGAGATCTACATTGATGAAAAATACTCTAAGACTCTCACTGAATTTATATTGATTTTAAAATATGTGGAATTTTGTTTCATGAAAATTGTAGTGTATTAATGAAAAATTTATACGATAATTGATTTATTTTTTCTATAAATACCATGAAATGATTTGTAGGGTAACTCTCTCAAGTGTAACTTCAATAGATATTCCTAAAGACATGATGATGGTTTCACATCGTGATTTTCACATGGTTTCTAAGAGTGTGAATGAGGATGTATTTATTGGGGTTGAATGGTG
The DNA here is from genome assembly GCA_963277665.1 of Viscum album. NCBI lineage: Eukaryota > Viridiplantae > Streptophyta > Magnoliopsida > Santalales > Viscaceae > Viscum > Viscum album. The sequence goes on along the minus strand of OY728125.1, from coordinate 641,421,122 downwards.
CTAACTCCATTGATGTGGGAATTTTGAGGTGTTTTATAATGATTTTGAATACTAAAAGAATATTCTTTCAGTAATATGGTGAGTGGTGAGCCTATAAATGTTGTAGAAAGAGAAGAAACACCCTGAAATAGTTAGAAGGATGTGACTATATTGAATTATAGATTCAGTTTGTCTACTATTAATATGATACCTAAATATGAGGCCATTATTCTCATCAAATTATTTTCTACATGAGGTGCTATAGTAGGCTAGGTGTTAGATGATTCTATCTCTAAATAGCTACAGGTCAAAAAAATGTTGGAAAATTGCTAATGGGAAGGAAGGCCTTTTATTCCTTCACTAATCTAGTATTACTGTATGATTGAAATATTTGATAAAATTGATGATGTAGGTGGTTGTAATATAGTTATTTTTCTAAGATGAAACCAAGGGAAAACATTGGATGGAGGAGAATTTTACGAAGTAGTTGTAGACACCAAATTGGATGAGGGATCAAAATGTATATTTACCACAACTATAGCTAAGGGGAACTATTATAAGACTTCTTCTAAATATGATGATAAAAACATAGATTTTGAGTATTTAATAGTGTTATTATGTAATATGGGGATTGATTTATTTCATTTTGGAGATTCATGTTACATTCATTGAAGAATATTAAAAATCAAAAGGATTAATCATTTCTATATATCCCAATGATGAATAGGTTAACATCATGGGGTATAAAACAAAAAAAAAGACTATTGAAAATATCAATGTACATATTATTTAGGAAAAATATGTACTCATCTCTCTATATGAAGATCTGTTGTATTTCAGTGAGACTTATAGTCATTGTATTTTATTATAAGAGAAACAACATTAAAGGCCAATTTATTAGGCTCTTATTCATCCCTAACCACTTATCTAAAATTATTAAACCAACCTATGAATAGTTTGTAAGGGACTTTTTACATGATCATATCATAACACAATTCACTATCATAGAAATGACACTAGTGGGGGATATTAAATTTAATAAAGAGTGAAATCATTGTGGTATCAGTTGGGAACTCAATATAGGGGATGACTTGTATCAAGATGTTGCAGTATGAGAATTATAATATGAAATAAAATCCATTGGTGATCACCATAAGGTTTTGGAATTCATACTATTTATTTTTAAGTAATACATTTTAATATGACTAAATTAATATTTAAAGGACATTTCATAGAAATTATGAAATAAATCTTATAGAGAAAAACCAGGATGTGTTTCTAGAGTTTTTTATGTGTATATTACTATCTTATATTTTTTGTAATCTTTTTTATGGTTATTATTATGATTCTCACTAAACCAAATTTTTTTATTAAATCAATCCATAAAAAACTAGATAGTGATTATTAATTTAGATTCGAACGATTAAATGAAATAATGTCTATGCTCATTTGGTAAATTTATATACATGATTACTATTGGTATATAAGTTATTTCATAAATAAATTTAGACTTTTTTCATAATTTTCTAGTCTCATCATCATATAGATTCATTAGAAATCAATTTTTACGAGATACTCTATTAGTATTTATGTTCTATTGAATATTGGAAACATGGAACTGAAAAATATTATTAGGGGTGCATTCAAGTCTAATTAATATTGATAAAAATTTATCTTAATATATATGGGTGTACATCAAACATTAATAGTCATTACATCATAATCGAGGGAAAAAATCAGGTCAAAAATATTCTATGGTCTTCTTCAAGGGAAAATACTTGAACAAAAGATGCATGAATATGTTCATATTATTTTCACATGTGTCCACTATTTACATCTAACAATATTTTTTATTTGGTAGATTGCTTTAAATAATGGTGTAATCTACCATAATAGTGGTTACTCTTAAAATTACTCAACTATGGATGTAAAATTAATTAGTTTTATGTCCCTTAGGTTAGTTTAGTTAATGAACTCCACCCTTTCTTATCTTGTAGTATACTATTTTCTGGGGGATTTTGAAGATGTTATATATTATCCATAGCCTAGAGTATTCACTATTTATAATTTTCACCCCTAATTAGATCATCATTCATAAATTTAATTATTCCACCTCAATTTCATATATATAATTTTTATCCTCATAAAATAGAGGACATATTTATTTGGGTAGAGTTGGATATATCCATGACATTACCTTTATCCTTGGTTATATCTCACAGATAATATGGTATTCAGACATTCAGAGGAGCATTTAATTCATGAGTTAGATTTTGATGTCTGCAACATGAACCTTATATACATACTTTGATGTAATCTATTTTTGGACCAATTTCATGCTATTAACTTTCTTCTACTTCAATTAAATACTCTATTATATAAAAAATTCATATATAAATGGAATTCCCTTTCATGGGGGTGGGGGAAGGGGTAGGGGTATCAATTCCTCATCTTTGTTATAAGGGTATATATTATCTTTGTCATATACATTGATTAAAAGATCATGATTATCCTATAATTTTCCTTTTTTCATTGGCTATTTTAAATTATGTACTTGTGAGGTTTTTCATAGACTCTCGGGAGTTCCATTGGATGAGTTTTGTAAATATTAGTCCAGAGTGACTATTAAATTAGTTTCAATGAATGTACACCCAATGATATCGATTGATAAAGAAATATAGAGAAAAATGACGAAATTTTATATGAAACTCCCGCCAAACTAGAGAAGATGAAATTCGTTTTTGGAGGATGGGGTAATAATTCCACCATCCCTATGTGTTTGGTTGACTTTGCAATATTTATAGAATAAAATGGATCCATTTTTTATTTTATGAACTTATAGGAAGTGGTAGTGTGAGAAATAATCCAAACCATGCAAGATATTATTTATTCACTATTAACATGCAGTTCACTATTTGTGTGGCCTTATTAACCCTTTTAATCCACTAATGGGGAATGAGGTTGTTTTATTTCATATTCTGGGTGAGATATGCTTCCCACAAAGGGCAAGTCTATAATTAAGGTGTCCTTCCATATATGACATTCCTCCAAGAAATTATTAAAATTCTCATGAATGGGTCTATTAATACCCAACTCCCACTAAGTATAATATTTATACACCATAAAAATTATAATATTCACCTGTAAAAATAAATATGTATATATTGAACCAATTCCCAAAACTCAACCCGATGAAATGAAATTTAATTTTGACTTCCCCAATAAACCCTTGTCTCAATCAAATATTTTGATGTATAGAGATCCATATTCACCCCACCATTGATAAACATGTTATATCAATTGTAAATATGAGATAGTAATTTCTTACTTATAAGGTGAGAATATAAGAGTCCCTCACATTATTTCCCATATTATGGTTATGTCCTATATAAAAAGATGCTAGTAAAAATCAATGGAAGATAACCTATTCCACTGTGACATTATTATTATAATCCATATACTGTAATTATCTATCCTTGATTTGATGAGAGTCACCCATATGTTTAGATGAAAATAATGTTGGTAGCCTACATTAAAATTTTTAAAATTTAACAAGTTTATGTGGTGATAGAGAAGAAAAAGATTAGTGTTCTATCCTCTCCCAAATATTTAAACATAAAAATGGATTTTGCATCATCCTTTATAAAATTTTTATAAACACTATATGAATATAAATATATTTTATACACTACTTTTCAACATGATTTTGATCATTTTAATCTATTAGTTGTGTCCATGTGTATATTAGCCAATGGTGTTGCAAATAATAACTATGGACTCAAGTTATCTTCCATATGGGATGAAATTCCTTTGAGTGATTAAAATACATCTTTTGTGGATGGATATGAATTCCCAAGTGCCTCTTAGAATAATTTAAACCTTGAATAAATTATGATAGTTGTTTAAGTTTCATATATATAAGATTTGACTTATTGAGGAGAAATGTTAAAAAAATATCCATGGGGTAGCCTTTCATGGTTTGCACAAGATCTTTTAATTATGGAATGGACCTCCAATTATGTTGTTTTCATTTTTTGGAGATCCTTTATAATATATAAACTCATGAGAACCTATTATTTTATTATCTTTGTTCAAATTGTGAATGATTTTTTGGTTACTATTATTTATGGGATTTCAATGGCATTCAATCCTTACAAATAAATCTCTATGCCATGTGTAGTACCTCTATAATATGTATGAAGAAGATGAACATTATTCCTTTTATTTATATACCCATCTAGTAGAACATCTTAGTTAGTATTATAGGGATAAACATTAGAATTATGGATCATGGTACTATTAGAGGAACCATCACAACCATATCTGTCTATTCCTATTGATTAGGATCTAATAGATTTATGGGACTCAATCAAAAGATGTTCGAGAGAATAATTAATATTATTGTTGAATTGGGTATATATAAAATCATCTCTCAAGAATAGTAGGGTTCCATTAATGAGTCTTTACTTAGGATACCCTTAGCATGATTATCATGTTTAGTTCCTCTATCATAATCTAGGGCACATAGTTTGAGTTGTAACCTAATTTTTTGGGATCCATTATATTAGACTCCTCAGTTTCCATAAGAATATGTTGATGATCTCCTTGTATACAAGAATGAATATTAGATTAATCCTTGATTCTCATCAAAATATTTTTGTATAATTATTCAGTGAGAGTATGAAATCAGATTGATTAATGGTTTCTATAATAAAATATTAATGTTTTCCCTATGAATCCATTAGATCATGGATGTGACTCTCCCAAGGATGTTTATTGGTTCATGATTATGATGATGCTTTAAATATACATCTCTAATATACCAATGAGACATATAGATAAAAGAACAGATATATTTGAACTCCCATGATACCACCAGAATATATAGATGATTCATGTGTGTACTTATGTGTTGACTAATATGTAAGTTCTACTTAGTTACTATGGAATTATGCTGAAAAGTTTTATATTCGTTATCATGAATATATGTCCAAACTATTTTGTTTCTATAATATTATCAAATTAAATCAATATCAGAAAAATAATTTTATCATTCTCAAAAATCTCAACAGAATATACAGATAGGTCTCATTAGTGTGAGAATCTAAGTGAGACTATTTTTTCTTTTTTAATGAAATATTATAATGGATATCATTTATATTTATGTGAGATGGAATATAAGCCCAATATTAATATTCAGTAACTTTATAGATATGAAAACATACTTCACAATTTGTAACTTTAAAAATATCAAATTCCAATGATATACTAATCATTCTACCCGATAATTATAACATCGTGGGTATCATGGTTTCAACAGCTAAGACTAGGATATTTGATGAAATCTCCTTTGTGTAAACCAAAGGGGATAACGCCTTATGATATAGATTCTCATGATGATTGGTCGGATCCTACTAGGATTACACAGATTATAAATGACAGTGTTTTTAATATCCTTGTCCTCATCCATAAAATATGGGGTTTAAAATTTAAATGCATTATCAATAGTCTCCTCTATATAGAGAATACAGAAATAGGGGTCACATAATACTCTATTACCAATGTATAATTAGACGATTAAAAAGGAGTCATCTAATAGAGTTTTTTTCATGAAACCTTTCCTATTTGGATGGATCTATTCATATGGCATTACCACACAAGGTATATCACTCAAGGCACATATAAAATTGAATTGGTAATATTATCCACTTGGTCTGAGGTCCATAAACTTTTTCATGGTCATGTATTATGTCTGGAGTGTCACAATTAATTAATTTTATATTTAGGTGTACATTTCTAAAGATCATAGCTTTCATTAGTAAATTCAGTGATATAATATCAATTTTCATTTATGAAAGAGAAATAAATAAAAATCAATAAATTTTTTATGTGAAATTAAAAACAATTTATTGATCATTTGACCTTTTTCATAGGTAATGGATTCACATGGTATTAAAATTAAAATTTGCAGGTTCCCTTACACCCATTTATTTTTAGTCAATGTTGAAATGCAATAAAATTATAGGATGTTGTTATGATATTCCAACGATTCATTGGGTTCTATATTGGTAGAGAGGATTTGATGTTGGATCTTCCCTTATAGGGTTTAATTACTAGTTTAGGACAGTCTTATATATTTATAAATATTAATATATTATTTCTAATAATATAATTATAACTGGTTACTTCTATGTAATAAATCGATCAAATCCATCTTTTTGTGTAAATATATGTATGTTTAAGAGGTTCCCAATATTTTTCATAGAAGTGATTATATTATGAATTAAATCTATAGAGTTGGTCTCTCTAGAATTTATCACAATCATAGAAGTAGATATGTATATTATTTTTTGGATTGTTCCTAGGAAAAAGTGTTCATATATATCCTTTTTAAGGGAATTTTAATATGTGTATCGCGGTTATTATTAATGGGAAACATCATACCTATAATGTTTTTGAGTAAAGAAAAACTTTAAAGTATTTTAATCTTATAAAAAAATGATAAAGTGATGTACATTTTAAGTCCATTCATATAGGACCTATGATGTTATGGTACTAAAAAATTACAATGATTCTAAAATAACCTAGTGAATATTAATGAAATCCAATGTAGTTTGATTTACACCATTTATGTTCATATGAAAACCCAATTCTATGTATCTTATAATCATTTTCTAATGATTCATGTGTTATGAAGGCGACCCGAATTGGACACCAAGGAATAATTACACATGTTTAACCCATTATCATTTATCCATGATATTGGTAATAATTTTAGAAATGATTTGTTCAGTCCATAAACCTAGTTAAATTAATTTATGTTAATGTATCATAGATTGGGGACATGTGGTTTATATCATTAATGAGGATATAGTTAGGGTTTACACAAAAGGAGGAGGGAAATATATATATATGTGTGTGTGTGTGTGTGTGTGTGTGTGCATTTCTTTATTATCAATAGATAGGGAAGAATTAATGGATACTTGGGGAATATATATATATGTGAGTAAAATTTGTGGCTTACTTCTAGAGTGAATATTTTTTAGTTGAATTCCAACTCATATTTTTTGGTAATTAGAAAAATAAGGATGATTTGAATTTTTTGGAATATGGACTATTGAGGATTATTTGATGCATAAAATTTTATTCACACTGAAATTAATATTATAGATAAAATGGATAAAATCATTAATGAGGATATGGGTTGGGAATACACCTAAATAAGAGGACCACAAATGAATACGTACACATTATATTGGTTTAATAGGTGATGAAATAAGATGATACTCATATGGGTAATGTGTAGATTATGAAGAGTTGAGTGTTTTGTATAAGGTTCCAATAATATATTCATCTCACAAAGGGATCATATGTATGAGATCATTAATGAGGATGTGTCTTAGGGTTAAACATACTAGGTGTTTCATCCTAGTTCATTCTGATAGTTGACTATGTTTAAGAAATATATTGGTGTTTATACCACAAGGGAGGAAAATATATTCCTTGATAGCACATTGAGTAGATAAAACTGTTCTATAAGATATTTAGGACAATAAGGTTATTAATATGTGATAACTAAAATGTTCCAATAATCATCTCGTGATAGAAACCCTCATTTCTAATGGAATATATAATGGATAACAATTTTAAGGTTATACAATTTTAATTATTGTGTACAGATGTGCATAACATAATCATTTATCAAATTAGACCACCTAGTATATCTGAGTAGGAAGGTTTATATTGTGTAGAACCAGTTCAAAATGGAACCTTTGTGGGGGGGGGGGGGGGCTATTTGAGGATGGACTCTACCTTGGTGATGTAGTTAACTAGTTTCTTTATATATGAACCAGGTGAAGTGATTACCAAGAATAAACTGATGTGTGATAGCACATAATTGTTGCATCTTGGAAAATTGGTTCCCTAGTTGGGTAGACATGATGATGTGTCACCCTATAGTGGAAGGCGGGTGATGTGTAATCCTATTATGGATGTGGGCAATGGTGTCTCCCTATAACGAGGGTTGGGTGAAGTGTCTTCCATGTATGGATGGTAGGGTAATTTTCACCCTAGTTTAGAGGGTATGGATAAGTGTCACCTTTAAATATATTAGGGTTATTCATAAGCCTATATTGAACCTATTTAGTTGACATCAATCCTAAAACACTAATAATGTATAGTGGGGTAATTTTGAAAAGTCAGGTGCCCTTATATAGTACACCCATGAACAAGTCCTTCACATGAGTTCTCTAGGAATGTAGAGGAATAATTTTTATAAATAGTATTAAGGTATCTACCATTTCAATCTTTCAATGTGTTATACAACAATTCCCCCATCAAATTATGAAGCAATTTCTAATTATATGAATTAATGGAGTTGTAAATAGTGATAAAATATAACTTCTATATATGATTTAGTTTGATGAAGGTTCAAAAGATTACATTGTGAAGGATTAAAGAGTGTTGAATAGTGGTTCAAAAATGGCCTCACCTAATTTTTTTTCATTTTAATGGATAATCATGGATGAAGATGTTTGGATGGGGAAATGTTTTTAGAAAATAGGTGTGAAAAGGACTATGTGTAATGTTATGGGTTAATGATTGGAAATTCATGAAATGATAAGCATGTGGGGTACCATAGTTATGGAAACAATAATGTACATGTAAACTCAGGGTGCATGATACTATCCATTCACCCATTATTTATGTAATCAAAACAACCTTATTACAAATAGAATCATGTCTATGTAAAATGGTCTTCATGTAATATTAGATTATTGTATAATATTTACGATTGATTGAATATAGAATGAGTGGAAATTCATACATGCATATTGTTTCCATTTAAGGATGATTTTATAAGATTACACTAAAAATTTATTGAGTATATGATCTAATTATACTTTGAATTTATTAATTTGTATCAGGTGATTTGAAAACCATGTATAAATTCTTAAGGAAAAATAGAAGTACCCAACTCATATGTGGAAAAAGTATCCATTAAAATTTTATGATTCACATCACATTAGTCAGATGCATGGTTGACTATCCCATTTTTAGGGGATAAAATATTGATGTATATCCAAGGTAGTGATTGTGAAAGATGATGGGAAAAATGAAGAGACCATTAAACACAAATTCTAGATATGGTGGTAAAAATACATACATAAGACAAATACATTATCTCCAACTAATGTTATACAAAATTTCATTAATCATTTTACATGTGTATTCATATCATCTCAAAATTAACACAGAAACCAATAACCCTATGTATTATCATCATTGATGATTACCTACACCCACAAATAATAATTTAATAATTCTTACTCATATCCCATTATAATGTTTTACACAATAATACCACATATACCTAATTATATACAATTTTCCTAGATAAAATATTGAAACATTATGAATGACAGTGATAAACTTCTTAGTATCGTGTAATAATGTTTAAAAAAAATTATTTTCCATTATCTCATAAAAATGTTCAGAACATAAGAATTAGTGAAATAGAATGATTAATGTAATAATATAATTTAGTAAATTGAAATAAGAAATCTAAATGATAGTATAATAACAAATATAGATGTTGAAATGATGAAGTATATATAAATGATAATGAAAAAAAATTATTGCAATGGAATATGATTGTTAAATCATTTGAATGTAATCCCGAGCCACTGAAACATACCATCAAATTGATGGAATGTAATATTTGTAATTAAACTTGTTTAATAATGCTAAAAATATTATGTTCACACATAAGATTGTTAAAATAGGTAACTCCATCATGAACAATTTTAAACTTTGGATACCAAATAATGTCAAAAAATAACATTTGGAACATAATTAGATAAATAATATACATGTATGACATTATAAACATAGTAAATAAATTTATTTCCACACATAACAATATATAAAAATCTTACCACATCATTCTATGGATCATCATATTTTTTCTTTATATATTAAGATTAACACATAACTTTTGAGGGATTTATTTTTTTAGGGGATATTTTCATATATAAGGTATAACATTACATAGATCCTTAAAATAATATATATATATATATATATATTTATATATATATTTATGATCACATCATAATTAAAAAATGAAAATAGATCATGTAATATTTAAATAGTCATGTGGAATAATTATTATATGATGAATGATATAAGATCTTATTTTTTGAGATCCTCCAATAATGCGAAATCCACTTACAAGTGAGAGGTTTGAATCAGTTGTGTTATTATTTTATAATTAATTTCTCTATGAAATATAATTTTTTGAGTTGTTCGGTTTTGATCTATAGGATCATGAGATACAAACATGTAGATTGGGTTCTAAAATATCTTGTACATTTAAAAAAAAATAAACTAATCATAGATAATTATATATAAAAAATTGATCATTTTATTCTAGGACTTATAGGATTAGGAAAATTACATAAAATATTCTTCAGTTCATATATTTTATAAATGAAAAATATATTTGGTTTTACTAAAATTAGCTCTACAAATGAAACCAAAATCATTTTAAACTTATTTTGATCTTGTGAGAATCATTTTCAAAATTTTAGTGAGCATCAAATTTTCAATTAGGGTGTTTAAACTCCAATGTTGAAGACCTTTAATAAATTATATGAAAATTTACTTGGAATAAATTAATTTGAATATATGTATCAGTATATGATATATATAAAATTTGATAAATAATTTTCTTTAAATTGAAGGATTTGGTTGAAGAAATATATATCTATAAGATATATATTTATAAAAAATTAATAATATAATTATTTTTGTACACAAATGTGTCAATATATAAAAAACAATGAGATATGTATTATATTTTTCCATTAAAAAATATAATCCTTTATTGAAAATACTAATTATTTTTCATTAAAATAATATGTGTAAAATAATTAGAAATATAGGGGCCACATGAATTATCTATTTTAGGAAATCATCCCCTTGAGGCCATGAGTTCACTACACATTCCTTATAATCTTAGTTATATGTTTTATTTTATTATTTCTAATTAGGCATACCTTCCACATTTATAATCCATTAGAAAAATTTCCTAAATTCATAGGTAGAATTCAGAAATATATTTTCAATTCATCTGAAAAAAAATTATTTTACTAATAATATTCGATTATATATTAAAATCATTGTATATATTTATAAATATTTTCATGGAAAACACTCGTAAATTTAAATGAGTATTTTATAAATAAAATTATATCCTAAAAATACACTTTCAACATATAAATAAAATTATTTAGAAATTTATTTAATTGAAAATTGGTTTTGAAAATATAAAAATCCACTTTATCTGAGAACTATATTTTGTGTGCAAACAAATATATTTGACAGATACAAATATCAATATAAAATTATATTTTAGAATATGTATACATTTAAATATAATATTTTTGTTGAAAGAGTTTCAAAATCAAAATTCTCTTATATAAGTGTTTTCTGATAATATGAAAGACATATAAATTTAAAAAATTATATTTTCTATTACCTGAAAATTTGGATTGAAAATAAAATACATGGAGTGCAAAAAAATACCTTAATGTATATGATTGAAAATATACTTCCCCAATATAAAACTTGAGGTTTTAGACTATTGATAAATAAAGTGATGTTCTCTCATTATATGATTTAAAAATGGTATAATAAAACCTCTAAATGAATATATATATATATATATATATTTATTTATTTTGTGGTATTTTTAAATGGCCTTATAAATAAATAATCCCAAAATAATCGTTTAAGTAAAAAAATGTGGAATGATATTTTTCAGGAAACAAGGTATTTGATGAAATCGTAATATTAATGAATGTTTTAAAAAATACAAATATTTTGATTAATATTTAGATTCCATTCAATTAATATCCCTAAAAATCACTTTTTACTTATTTGATATATACAGCTTCCTTCTAGATTATGGAGTAATCCTAATAATGGATTAAGAAAAAAAAATTATATCATTATGACACTGAAGTAGACCCAATGGTCTTGGAAAATTGATATAAACACTAGGTGAACTTTAATTTTAAATATGATCATTTTTGTTTTTTTCATATAAATTTAATTACTAGAATTTAATTAGTATTGTTGATAATTATTTATAAAGCAACCCAATCGTGATAAAATTTTCAAGAATTTATTTTACATAGCAATGGATTTTGGTTTCTTAAATGGATTATGCACAGAATCATGTGATGTAGAGGTGACCGGTGCTTCATTTTTTAATTTTTTTGACTAAAGGGGAAGAGACTTCACTAGTTAGTGTTTATCATGAGATCCTTACACGTATGTTTTTCATGGGTTTTCAATTTTTTGATTTCACAATTTTCATAAAATGATAATAAAAATGGTAGTATGAAATCATGCAATGTTGAAACTTTTTGTGTTATAGAAAAATTATTATAGATAGGAGGAATAAGGGAAGATAATATGGAAACAAATGTACTCTTAGGTTATCTCAAGAAAGAATATCATGATCTAGAAAATTAGACGGCTGAAATTGATTCAATTGAACTAATTATGTCTGAGGGTTCCTACTTGATGTAGTGTTCGACATTTGTAGAGTGTAGTGATGATACTTATTGAGTTTCCCTTATTTCTCAATTCAGATCATCTATAGAGAGGTGAGACATCCGATGGTCTTCATTTTGCTGATGAGGGTTTTATGGGCCTCGATAGTAGGTGATTAGTTTAATTGAGACCACCAGTTCTGGCCATCTCATGATGGTTGATGGTCCCCCAATGCATGAATCTCTAGTGCTGGTGAATTCAGTAGTTGGTTATGGCATGAATGGTGATCAACATGAAACACCACGGATGGCTACGTAGAAAAGTGATAATTGTGCATGTGGACCTTTGTAGGTGGTTGCGATGAACAAACTTAGTGGTGATCGATGTTCTACACTAGATATGGCAAGGAGGGAAGGAGCACACAGGACATCACCGGTGAAGTTAGGGTTGAATAATAACATGAATTGATCACATTAGGAGGAGAAAATAAGGGATGTACTATTTGATACTCTATGTGATGCATGGATTTTGGAAGGACATTTTCACTAATCATATGTTATTATAGTAGATGTAGGGGAGAGTTATGTTAATCGAAATATAGTATCCTGTAACTATTTTCTTGTGGAACCCAAAAAGGATTCCAACAGAAGACCTTTCATACATATGAAAGATGTTATCCTAGATCGGAATTTGAATAAAGATGATATTGATCATGTGATTACCAACAGTGAGGCTATTTTTTGATAGATTTATGATTTGATTGTTCTCCATCATTGTGAGGATTTTTTTTCTTCTAGTGGAAAGTATTATAATATTAATGACATGGTTCAAAATTTTTCTTTTGTATGGAATTCCTCAGATTTGAAATGTATACCAATGGGTAGGGACTTCTACCACATTATTTCCACATCATAGGAAAAAAAGTGAAAGGGATAGGGGATCAAATCAATTCTATAATATTAGGTTGGATTTGTTTTCATGAATGATATTTCTGATGTAATATATTTTCCTTAAAAGATTATCAGGTCCATGTTTGGATTAATTTTTTTTCATAGCTAGATTTTTTAGCATCCCATGATTCTTTTTGATATTTCCACTTCTATTTATATTCCAATCAAAATAGACATTTCCATTTGGGATCCCATATTAGGTAACATTGTAGATTTCTAGTGGAGGATGATTTGAGAACAACATTATTTAATAATATACTACAATCATATTTGGATGATAAATCCATCTGAAGGTGGAATATAAAAGGATTATTTGTTTCTTTGTGGACATAAAAACAATTAGTCAAGAAAAGTTATTATACTGTAAAAATTTGGTTTTCCCATTTTTCGCTTTAAAAGGAAATCATAAGACATTTTCCAGGAAGATATTTAAGGTTCAGAATATAGAGGATCATATTTCTAGGAGATGTTCCTATGAGAAGAAACTTGTTGAGGTTGTGGATAATTCTTTGAAGGGACATGCTTCCTCCTTGTGGATGAGGCATCATCCTAAGTCTCTTTTATTTGTTAAGAAATTATAGGTGGACACATTTGTGCCTGAACTATGGTGTGATTATATGCAATGGATCATGATAACTGGTGATAATTTTTATCCAAATGATTCAAAATATATTTCAACACGATATCATTTGTGGAATTAGTGCATAAATCTGGTGGATTATAATCCTCGCGATATATGGGATGAGGGTCTCAATCCAATTGACACTCAACATAACATTGATTTTCATCAAGAGATTTAGAAAATTCCTAATTCCTCCACGGATGATGAGAAATGGGGAACATCTGTGATGATGAAGCAGTGAATGACAGTACCCCGCTAAATGTATTTGTCATCAGTGGTCATGACTCTTATAAGGATGCAATTTTATATGGAAAGAAAATAGTGTTTTATAGTGGTATTTTCACCCATTCTCATTTGAATAAAAATCCACATAAGGACTATTAATAACTACACTAGATTATGTTGAACAGATATTCTTCAATGATTTCATAGATGGCCAATGAAGAAATCCTCAATGTATTCAACCAAGGTAAATCTAAACCAGAGTGGAAACCTATTGATGAATATGAATATGGAAAATAAACTTCATTTTATGATCTTTAACTCTTTTGTTTGAATTATGAATGAAAAACCTTTGTCTTATACAATCCGCCTCTTTTCAATACATTGTCCTTTATTTTTAATTAATGGATTGAATCATTGCTTTTGGATACACATGGCTGGTTTTTAACGGGTATATAGTGACATGAGAAAATGTTCCTGATAGTAAACATTATATTATTTCAGAGATCACATATATTTAAAAAATTCATGATATACCAATGTACGAAGAAAATAAATATTTATCACTTGGAGAACACAGACAAACATAACCCACACCATCCACGCCTCTTCTTTATGGCCCACATATGTCACCCTAGGAAGGAAATGAGGACACTATGTGCTATCTAGGGGTGGTATGCATTCACAAACCCTCACACGAGCCATAGATTGGGATATTTGAGGTTTTTCCCATGAATGGATCGAGCATTCTCCACCATGTTAATGATTGATCTAGCTTAGATAGCGATCAATACTGGAGGATATTTATATATATATACTAATTAAATTTTAAATATTTAATAATAATATTAACCAAATAATTATCTATGAAATGAATATATATATACTTCTTTCTTTCACATAGATTACTACTAATACTTTATTATTCAATACCAATTACATTAGTTTGGGATAAAACATTTCCATATATAAATAGAATTATATTATTTTACAAGAATTAATAAAACTTATTTTTCATCATTAATTTATTTTATTCTAATTTTATTATATCTTTCATCTAATATTTTATTCTCAAGAACTTGAGGTTCTTATATTTTGTATTAACATTTTATCAAAAAAATATAAATATTGATTATTACTATAAAATAGTCTTAATAAATTATAAGTTTTATATGCTACATCAATATTAAAATTATATAATTAATATAAATTCATTAAATTTAAAAAATAATTTATTAAAAATTAGAAACATAGTATTTTGATAAATACAAATTTTACTAAAAAAATAAAAAATTTCTAAAATAATTAAAAGTCACATGATAAATTAATTGAATCACATATATTATAAAACTAAATTTAATATGGAATAATAAATCATATATTATAAAAAATAGATTACTAACATTTCAACTTGTGTATATTATAAAATATATTTAAAAAATATAAATAAATAAAAATTATTATATTTTTAATAAAGAAATTATATTCTTGAGTAAAATGATTTTTTAAAATAAATTGTATAATATTTTATTATTTTAACATTTAAAAATAATTTATATCAATTAATTATATTGATTAAATAAATTTTTCATTTTCATAAAAATTATTTATATGAAATCATATTTTAGTTTTTAAAATTATGAAGAAATTTATTTGGTATGATTTATTAAAATAAATAATAAAATAGTTAAATTTCCAAGGATGTTACATTCTCCAGATATTAGTGGAATTGATCCCTGAAAATTATTTCTTTGTAAATAATGATATTCTGAATCTCCAGTGTCTCAATTAGGAGAATAAGGATTACTATAATTTAAATATTCTTAATAATTACCACAATATTAATTTTTATATCATACGAATAAAAATTATAACTTCTAAAATATCCTAAAATTAAAATATACTAATATAAATTTTTTTCATAAATGTCTATCGGATAACATATATATAATCAAAAGACTATCAATCCCAAATTTGTTTCTAAAATTTGTTTTACATTGTTTTTTACAAAATATAATTTAATAATATACATTCATTGACATAACTAATGGTCTTATCAGACTTGGTTTTGGATGATTAGTAATACTCCACAAAATATATCACTGTTCATACAATTTATAAATGAAACAACTATTTTGTTCAAATAATGTTTTCTCTATAGACAAAACCACATTCCATTTTGACCGTCTACCGAGACTATGAAAATAAATTTTAAATATAGAGTTAGCATAAAATATTCATTTTATATGGATTAAAAAATGTGGTCAACATCAAATGTAACGCCCCGACCCTAGTTACCCAGAGTTGGTGCATTACTTCGTAACATTGGCATGATCATAAGAAAGATCAAATCTCGAAAGACCGATTGGTTTAGTAGCCTGGGAAACACTAGATATATTCATAAAGTTTTACATTACATCATAAGGTGAAAAACTACTACAACAACATATTGTCTCCATAGTCCACAATATTATCCCCTCATAATATCCCTGCAGGTCATTTATAATTTACTTCTTCAAATCATGGGAAAAATAAAACATAGAAAAGGGGTGAGCTCAAATGACCAGTAAGGATAACAATATAGTGGAAACTTTCATAAATAAGAATAAACATTTAAGGCAATGTATAACTAAAAAAAGCCTTTTAAACTTGAACTTCAACATAGTATGGAAACAATAAAATGAAATAATGCCATTTACTTATTCACATGGATATTCTACTAATAGAATAATAACATGCAATATCAATAACCACTTTCATAATGATGGAATGCATAATTCCAGACTATCATAACCACATAGCCAATGCCTCATGCCAAGACTACAAATAATATTTTTCCAAGGCCTTGTGCCAAGACACTAATTTGTCTCATGAGACCTACCGATGCATCGAGGAGCTATAGCGGGCTCCACCCATCACTTACTAAGTCCAATGCATTCCCATATGAAAAGGTTTAAACGTAACATAAACATTCGTATTAAAACTAGCATACGAAATTTCAATAGTTTCTCCATAAACCATGAATGGTATAAAAATAACACATCCACAGTAAAACATATCACAAAACCTTCAATACAATACAAAATTTTGTATCAAAATTAATTAACTTCAAATAATCTTAAAATACATCAAAGGATGTTGATATAGATAAAAATCAAAACTATTTGAGAGAAATATCTCTTTTCTCGAAATCATTGAAAACTCAAACATTTATAAAGTAATTTAAAATAGGTTTTTGAATCAAAGTGTCCCATACCACTTTGAAAAATTTGAAAAGAAATATCATTTCAAAACATTCATGTCCATATAAATAAATCCTTAAAATAATTTTGAAAACATGGACATTAATTAAAAATATTTAGAAAGATAAATCTTTAAAACATTTAAAATTATGATCTTGATAAAGAGTACCTTTCACAAATTCTTAAAATATTCATTTTGAAATCATTTAAAAGTCGCATAATTATAAAATAAATCATTTACTTTGAAAATATTCTTATAAGCTTCTAAGGGAAGATTTGACAATTTTATAACGGCAGTAAATTGCCGCACCCGTCGTATAAGTTAAAAAAAGACATTCTTACCTTAAATTTGTCGAAAAGGTTAAAAGTTCCTTATTTGGAAAATGACAGAAATATTCCTTTCAAAACATATAAGGGTATAAATTACATTAACCCATTGTCTAGTAAATAGTAAAGATGTTTTTAAATACATTTTTAAGGATCGTGGATGTGGATGATAAAGAGATCCTAGTAGATAGTTGCGTATAAACAACCTCAGATAATGAAGAGATTGTGAAATAAACCCTTACCTTGTACTTTTCCTTGGTTGAGGGTAGGTTAAACTTATGTATAATGGTGAAATAATTGTTATTAAATTATACAAGAATCATATATATTAAAATGATATCATATATGATCTTTTAACATTTCATTGTTAATAATATCTTAGTATTATCGTCATTTCGGGTGTTAACATACTCATTTTCTTTTATATGTTTTGTTACGTAAGACATGTTTGTAATGGTTAGGTTGTATATTTTTCATATCTAGAATGATATCAAGTCCTTAAAAATTATTTTTAAATCACTAAATGACAATTATACTTGAATGGATATGATGGAGAATGAATCTCATCGCGTTCGTGGAGACGGTAGTCCCTACGTATGCACGAGCGAAAATATCAATATTTTGATATTAAAATAATATATAATTGGATGTTATATCATATATACAGAATCATTATCATGTTATATTTATTATTTACATTAATTACAAATCATTATTATACCCATTCAAATAATAATATATTGAATAAAAATTACACCACGACGTGGAGACAGTAAGCCGTACGTACGCACGTATGGTGACATTGTTATTCAAAGGGTGGAAACAATACTGAATATGGTTGTCCCATAATTATAATAACATCACAGTGTATATAATATACTGTAGTTATTATTTTATAATGGTAACAACAAAGAATGAATAAGTGGAAGAAGAAAAGAACTTGAAAAAGGGTGGTGAAATCATTACCTCTTCATCGGGTTCTTCCTTTTGATTTGATCAAACGGGCTCCTTAGGTTGGCTTTATGATCGAATAAAGACCTATAGTTTGTATTGTGGGAAGCTGGGAGAGTATTTGGGTAGAGTTTGGCCGAACAAAAAGGCTTTGAAGGTGTGAAGTAATGAGAATGAGGAGTTCCCTTTTATAAGAGGGTTGAGGGGCACCTTTGGAAAAGCTAGATATATTTATTTATAATAAATTCATATTCGGTTTATAATGGCTCAAAAGTTTATTATTTAAAGGTTAAGGTGGGTATAGGTCAAAAACCATTCAACCAATAGAATTTAGACATGTTTGGGTTACTATATTAACCTTATATTTTAGTTTTAACTCTTAGTTAATTAGTTTGACATTTACCATGTCACTTTGTATTTTTATATTATATGGTTACAAAAATTACTATATACATCCAAGCGATCCCCAAGTGGTCCATTAATGATAAACCTATCATTCTATAAGTCTCTTGGCCTAACCTTATATATTTAGAAATTTAATATCAATTAATAATATAATATATTTTTTAAAAACTCTTTTATGTCAATTTTGACACTATTCAATAGTTGATTTTTTTAAAACTCATAACAGAATGATTACTTAGAAAAAAGTCAATTAAATCAATAATAATATGTCATATTATCATATAAATTTTTTTTAATTCATTAAAAGTCTCAAATTATATTTATTTGGGTATTTATAATATCAATTATTTTAAGTTTTCACTATTATGGTAATTACTGCATCGTCATTGTGTCATAAATAAATTAACTTATATAATGTCTAAAAATTATAAATAAAATTGAATTATGTAGGAAATCGTATTATCTTTCTAATGAATATTTACAATCGAATTTATCTTATGTATAACCATATATTAAAAATGTATTAGTAAATAAACTTTGATTTTAACTATTTTAACTCTTCTTTGAATTAAATAATAATAAATGTCCTAATCTAATCCAAGTGGACCTAAATGATAATATTTTATTCCTAAGGTTGTTTTTGGTCTAGATAAAATTTTACAATAGAATTAGAACATCTGTAAGGGTAATATTAATATCATTTCTACCCTTAATTACCCTATTTACTTTTAACCGTGGTAAATAAAAGTAAAAAGTTACTATTCACCAAAAATTATTTTCATCTCATTGAACCACATTTATTTCATGATATTAACCATGTCTCTCAGATTTTCGAAATTCCATTCACAGAAGCGGTAAAATTAAGTTTTATGAAAAATTCAGTTTTTTTTACTACCACTTAGTAGTTTCACTATTCATCAAAAATTGAAGTTTTTCAGAACAATGCCAAAAATTTCACCCTAAGCTATAATTGATATTCCGAATTCAAAAAGGATGTTTATTTTAAAAAAATACAAACATCTAAGTTGCATTAATTAATTTTATAATTAATTCCCGCTGTCATAACAAATCGCGTGTTTTTAAGAAACAATATATATCAAAAGATTGACAATGGTTTAGGTCCAATTTCAAAGTGAAATTAATTATAATGAAGACCATTGGATAAAATGGTAAAAATATGTTCTAATTATAATTTAAAACCATTCAAATTCATAATTTATCACTATTAATTATTTTGATTAAAAAAGTTGTTTTTAATTAAAATTTAGTATTTTTCACTATTTATCAAAAGATTAATATTATCCAAAAAGTACCAAAATTTCACCCTAGGCTAATTTTGATATTCCGAATCCAAAAATGAAGTCCATTTTGAGAGATAGAATTTATAAAATTTCAAAAAGTAGGTATTACTATTCATAACGGCTAGTTTGGTAAGTCATGGTGCGCTTTAACTCGGTGTCGTGTGTAGTGCAAGTTATTGAATTATTTTGAGGAAATAACACACTTTGAAATCTTGGGGTGTTACATTCTACCCTCCTTCAATAAATTGTGTCCTCTCAATTTGAAATTGTTCTTCAAAAATAAATGGTTGAAAATAAAAAATATCTTTGTGGGAAAACCCACATCAGAAATTGGGTTACTAAAATTTAGTCTTAATATGAGGAAAAGAGAAATGAAAGGGTTACCACCAAATTATGATCTCGATTAGGAGAACATTGGTGGAAATTAGTTACATATAATTGGAGTAAAAACCTAAATATTTATAGGTAGTGATTGTGGTCATCAATCACAAACAAGTTTAAAATTGAGGTTCTTAAATTCATCAATCTATGATGATTTGAAATACCATCGGTTCAACAAAACATAGGGTATTAGGATAACACATTTTTGGTTTTAGGATTCCTTAAATAAAGTATAAGAATTAATTTCTTCATAGAATAAGAGAAGAAGAAAAAATATATTCTTGAAAAGTAGAGTTCCATCCTTTAACTAATTTCTACCACTGACTCATCTTTCAATCTAAAAGATAATAGATCATAAAATTAATATTTTATTTATCCTATTCGTATAGGGTTAAAAAATGAATTTATAATTAATCTAGCAGAACCATTAAAAAAACGACATTATTCAATCCAGGAAATCACATGGGTCAGTGGTAGGTGATACACCCTTGTCGCCCTTCGGTTGTGGGTTCAAGTCTCACGGCCTTGCCGGACGCGACAGGTTGTCGCCCGACCTCCGGGTTTCCCTTTTATAGAAATCAAAAATAATCCAAACAAGAACTATCCAAAATACTTCAGTCCAAAATTTATAAGGAGGGTAAACACAATAAAGATCCTTTTTTCCGCATAATAACATGTGAACACCTTCATCATGTATTCTTTTAAAACACTACCACATCCTGAATTACCATAAAACATTATTGATTACATTCAGAATCCCTTATTCCTTAAAGAATAATAGATATACTCCTTCAATCCAATTTTTTTTTAAACCTCAACAATGATGGAATATACATGTCATTAATCAGTTTCAAGGTAGTCAAGAATATCCAATATAATTTATCCAAATCAATCATGTATTATTCCAAAATCACTACCTCGGTATCAGAACTATATTATGGTTTGTCATTCTCTCAACCATATATTTTCCAAACATTTATCCAGCTATTGAGTCACTTTTCTTTGTTCCACACAATCTCAAGTCCTTAATGAAATATTACTGTATTACAATCCTTATATACTCAATAATTATTATTACAAGTACATTGTTGATACAACACTCAATTGACATAATCAACATAAGAACTCTAATCATTCATCTTCATCGGTGGTAGTATCATAACTTGATTATTATCCAATAGCATCATTTGCGGCATAGTCTGATGACTGGGACATAGATTCATGTAGTGTCCAAACTCCTTGCAAATGAAACATTGAACATCTAAAACCATTTTCTTACCCTTATAGTCACATACTTTGTGCCATTTTCCTCCACACTTATAACAAACTCTTATTCCTTTCAGGCAAGTTCTAGGGTGTTTCTTCCCACAGTTATCACATATGGGAAAATTCTTCTTTTCCCTCTTCCCTTTATCCATCTTTCTCTCATCCATCATTTTCTTCTCTTTATTCCCTTAAAATCCATAGGACTCAGTAAACTCTATACTTATCTTATCAACACATGATATTATTTCTTCATATGATGATAATACATGGGAGACTATTTCTCTTATAAATTCTGTCTTAAGAACATGAAAGATATGATCCTTCTTTCTCTTTGGATCATGTGCATTGCTGGAGTTCTCATTCCTTCTACTGGGCGCCATTTCTAAAGAATGGAATACACTAGATTAGTTTATTAATAACAATACCTAATCCCAAACTTGTAAAACACATAACATAAATTAAATAGTTTATTTATATAATCCATAATCATAAAAATGTCTCCTTTGAGGAAATATATACTTATAAACCCTTCATAATGGTTTGTAAAGAAAATGAGAATTATCCTAAGCATATCCCCCCGGAGTGTTGTAACCAAGAGTGCAGCAAGGCCCATTGTCGTGCACCAGTTCCCATTCGAGTCCATCTCAAAGTAGTGTTTTCGGGTTTTACCCCAAGGTACATCTGTACCCGAGCCGCCTCTACCTTCTCGTATGCAGAGAAGGATGTATTGCTCGGAAAACTCACAATATATCTACAATACCAATATTCTAGGAATTTCTTCTATACTAATCCTCAAAGTCCATCTTAAATCTATGTGCTCTAATCAGAGTTTATCTAAATCTAGCTTCCAAGGTTTGTACTAAACTTCTCTGATACCAACTGTAACGCCCCGACCCCAGTTAACAAGAGTTGGTCCATTACTTCGTAACATTGGCATGATCACAATAAAGATTAAATCTCGAAAGACCGATTGGTTTAGTAGCCTTGGAAACACTATATATATTAATAAAGGTTTACATTACATCATAATATGAAAAACTACTACAACAACATATTGTCTCAATAGTCCACACTATTATCCCCTCATAATATCCATGCAGGTCATTTATAATTTACTTCTTCACATCCTGGGAAAAATAAACCATTGAAAAGGGGTGAGCTCAAATGCCCAGTAAGGATAACAATATAACAGAAACTTTCATAAATAGGAATAAACATTTAAGGCAATGTATAACTAAAACAAAAGCCTTTTAAACTTGAACTTCAACATAGTATGGAAAAAATAAAATGAAATAATTCCATTTACTTATTCACATGGATATTCTACTAATCGAATAATCACATGCAATATCAATAACCACTTTCATAATGATAGAATGCATAATGGCAGACTATCATAACCACATAGCCAAGGAATCGTTCCAAGACTACAAATAAGATTTTTCCAAGGCCTTGTGCCAAGACACTAATTTGTCTCATGAGACCTACCGATGCAACGAGGAGCTATAGTGGGCTCCACCCATCACTTACAAAGTCCAACGCATCCCCATAGGAAAAGGTTTAAACGTAACATAAACATTCGTATTAAAACTAGAATATAAAATTTCAATACTTTCTCCATAAACCATGAATGGTATAAAAATAACACATCCATAGTAATACATATCACAAAACCTTCAATACAATAGTAAAGATTGTATCATAATAAATCAACTTCAAATAAGCTTAAAATCCATCATAGGATGTTGACATAGATGAAAATCAAAACTATTTGAGAGAAATATCTCTTTTCTCGAAATCATTGAAAAGTCACACATTTATAAAGGAAGTAATTTAAAAGAGGTTTTTGAATCAAAGTTTCCCATACCACTTTGAAACTTTTGAAAATAAATATCATTTCAAAACATTCATGTCCATATAAATAAATCCTTAAAATCATTTTGAAAACATGGACATTAGTTAAAAATATTTAGAAATAAAAATCTTTAAAACATTTAAAATTATGATCTTGATAAAGAGTACCTTTCACAAATTCTTAAAATATTCATTCTGAAATCATTTAAAAGTCACATAATTTTAAAATAAATCATTTACTTTGAAAATATTCTTATAAGCTCTTAAGGGAAGCTTTGACGATTTTATAACGGCGGTAAATAGCCGCACCCGCCGTATAAGTTAAAAAAAGACATTCTTACCTTAAATTTGTCAAAAAGGTTAAAAGTGCCTTGTTTGGAAAACGACGGAAAGATTCCTTTAAAAACATATAAGTGTATAAATGACTTTAACCAGTTTTCTATTAAATAGTAAAGATGTTTTTAAAGACATTTTTAAGGAACATGGATGTGGATGATAAAGAGATCCCAGTATATAATTGCGTATAAACAACCTCGGATAATGAAAAGATTGTGAAATAAACCCTTACCTTGTACTTTTCCTTGGTTGAGGGTAGGTTAACCTCCTGTATAATGGTGAAATAATTGTTATTAAATTATACAAGAATCATATATAATAATATGATATCATATATGACCTTTTAACATTTTGTTGTTAATAATATCTTAGTATTATCGTCGTTTCAGTTGTTAAAATACTCATTTTATTTTATATGTTTTGTTACATAAGCCATGTTTGTAATGGTTAGGTTGTATATTTTTCATATCCAGAATGATATCAAGTCCTTAAAAATTATTTTTAAATCATCAAATGATAATTATACTCGAATGGATATGATGGAGAATGAATCTCATCGCGTTCGTGGAGACAGTAGTCCGTACGTACGCACGAGTGAAAATAACATTCTTTTGATATTAAAAAAATATATAATTGGATGGTATATCATATATATAGAATCATTATCATGTTATATTTATTATTTACATGAATTATAAATCATTATTATACCCATTCAAATAATAATATATTGAATAACAATTACACCATGACGTGGAGACGGTAAGCCGTACGTACGCACGTATGGTGACATGTTATTAGAAGGATGGATAGAATACTGAATATGGTTGTACCATAATTATAATAGAATCACAGTATATATAATATACTAGAGTTATTATTTTATAATGGTAACAATAATGAATGAAGAAGTGGAAGAAGAAAAGAACTTGAAAAAGGGTGGTGAAATCATTACCTTTTCTTCGGGTTCTTCCTTTTGATTTGATCAAAAAGGCTCCTTAGGTTGGATTTATGATCAAACTAAGACCTCTAGGTTGTAGTGAATGAAGTTGGGAGAGTATTTGGGTAGATTTCAGCAGATCCAAAAGGCTTTGAAGGTGTGAAGTAATGAGAAGGAGGAGTGCCCTTTTATAAGAGGGGTGAGGGGCACCTTTCGAAAAGCTAGAAATATTAATTTATAATAAATTCATATTCGGATTCTAATGGCTCAAATGATGATTATTTAAAGGTTTATGTGGGGATAGGTCTAAAACCATTCAACCAATAGAATTTAGATAGGTCTGGGTTACTATATTAACCTTATATTTTAGTTTTAACTCGTAGTTAATTAGTTTATCATTTACCATGTCACTTTGTTTTTTTATATTATATAGTTAATAAACTTACTATATACATCCAAGCGACCCCCAAGTGGTCCTTTAATGATACAGTTATCATGATATAAGTATCTTGGCCGAGACTTAGATTTTTAGGAATTTAATATCAATTAATAATATAATATTTGTTTTAAAAACTATTTTATGTCAAGTTTCAAACTATTCAATAGTTGATTTTTGTGAAACTCATAACAGAATTATTACTGCGAAAAAAGTCAAATAAATAAATCCTAATATGTCATATTATCCTATAAAATTAGTGTAATTCATTAAAAGTCTCAAATTATATTTATTTGGGTATTTATAATATCAATTATTTTAATTTTTCACTATTATGGTAATTACTGCATCATCATTGTGTCATAAATAAATTAACTTATTTAATGTCTAAAAATTGTAAATAAAATATAATTATGTAGGAAATATTATTATCTTTCTAATTTATTTACAATCGAATTTATCTTATGTATAACCCTATATTAAAAATGTTTTAGTAAATAAACTTTGATTTTAACTCTTTTAACTCTTCTTTGAATTAAATAATAATAAATGTCCTAATCTAATCCAAGTGAACATAAATGATAATATTTTATTCCTTAGGTTGTTTTTGGTCGAGATACACATGTCCAATAGAATTAAAACATGTGTTAGTGTAATATTAATATCATTTCTACCCTTAATTACCCTACTTACTTTTAACCGTGGTAAAAAAAAGTAAACAGTTACTATTCACCAAAAATTATTTTCATCTCATGGAACCACATTTTACTTCTTGATATTAATCGTGTCTCTCAGATTTTCGAAATTCCATTCACAGAATTGGTAAAATTATATTTTATGAAAAATTCAGTTTTTTTAACTACCACTTAGTAGTTTCACTATTCATCAAAAATTGAAGTTTTTCAGAACAATGCCAAAATTTCACCCTAAGCTATAATTGATATTCCAAATTCAAAAATGATGTCTATTTTACAAAATTTCCAATCATATAAGTTTCATTAATTAATTTTATAATTAATTCCCGCTGTCATAACAAATAGCGTGTTGTTAAGAAACAATATATATCAAAAGATTGACAATTGTTTAGGTCCAATTTCAAAGTGAAATTAATTCTAATGAACACCATTGGATAAAATGGTAAAAATATATTCCAATTATACTTTAAAACCACTCAAATTCATAATTTATCACTGTTATTTATTTTTTATTAAAAAAGTTGTTTTTAATTAAAATTTTGTAATTTCTATTATTCATCAAAATATTAAAGTTATCCGAAATGTACCAAAATGTCACCCTAGGATGATTCTGATATTCCGAATCCTTAAATGAAGTACATTTTGAGAGATAGAATTTATAAAATTTCAAAAAGTAGGTATTACTATTTATAATGGCTAGTTTGGTAAGTCATGGTGCGCTTTAACTCGGTGTTGCGTGTAGTGCAAGTTATTGAATTATTTTGAATAAATAACACACTATGAAATCTTGGGGTGTTACATCAAATAACTAATACTAAGAAAAATTATTTTCAAAACATTCATTTAAAAATCATTTTCTTTATATCAAATAATAAATAATTGATAAATAATTTTCCAAAATATGAGGTTATTGTATTAAGAAAATCCCTAAAATATAATTTTTAAAATATTTTAAATTAAAAATTAATAAATAAACTAAAATTTTAAATATATAGTAACCATTGATATAATATTTGGATTTTACCATTAAAAAATCAAATAATTACTTGACAATAATAACTCATTATAGAGTAAAATGATACTTATAAAACCTTAAGAATACCTTGAGACAACTTATTGTATCACTTTTATGAAAATCTACCCTTGAGACCAATGGATACCTAACCATTACTTATCATAACATTTGATAAAAATGATCCATGTTTTATTTAATGAAATACTTTTTTTTCATTCCTACCTTTCACATTTGTAATCCATTAGAAAAAATTTAAAATATATTGAAATTTATTTACAATAGCTGAATAATTTTTTGAATTACATATTTTATAAAAATATTTCATTTACATGTACCATAAGGGTTAGAAATCTATTATTTTATAAAAAAATCCAAAAATCTAAATGTATTATACTTGAACCCATTAGAAATTTAACTTATATAAAATGATTTTATTAAAATACATGGAATGCAAATAAAGATCATCGTATATATCTATAATTATTATCTTTATTAAAACCAATTAATTTAAACTTGTATTGTATAAATAAAATGGTATATTCAAAATATTTTTAATAAATGTAAATATAATTATTTAAATTTTATTTTATTCATATGGTGTATTAAAGAATACAATAAATCATTTTCCTTCATGAATATGGTTTTATAACATAATAAAGAGATTGAGATGTATATGTTACCATATAAATAGTGTTTTTTAATTTTTATGAATTTAAATATTTTTTTTAAAATAGATTTTTACAAAACTTATTCTCTTATAGAAGGGTTTTATGTAAATTTAAATGGTATGCAGATTTCTTAAATTATAATTTAACTTATTTTTTTCTCAAAAAAATAAAAAGATATGGAAAAACTTTGATTCCATCAAAATATATGTTTGAAAATATACTTCCATTATATTAGTCTTGCTAGTGTAGACTAATATATTATGCTATAATGTTTTCTCTATATAATGTTTGGATATAGAACACGAAAATAATTAAGAGAAGTGATAGATAGTGAGAATGTGTTTGTCATTTTCAATTCCATGTTGTTTTTAGAAGGACTTATGTATAATAAGGACCTAATATTTAATTTTTGTAATGTAAATTTATAGTAAGATACTATTAATATAGTTGGGGATTTGAAGAAATCTAGTTTATTATTAAATTATTATAAAAAACTCAATGTTATGTATTAAGATTCCATTCAATTAACATCCCTCACAAATATTATTTCCATGATTTGGGGATATATAGTTTCTTTAAATAATATATTGTAATAATAAACATGGATTGAATATATTTATACAAACCCTTTCCTCCACTGATGTGAACATGATGAACTAGGAAAATCTAGTAAGTTATGTTGTTACACTTTTACAATAGAGGAGGTCATTACTAGTATGTTAATATTTACTTAATATATTGTTTTTAATTAGGTTTCTTTATGCTTCTTGAAGAATATCTTTCATTACAACAATCACCTAATTTTTTTGTTTATTTTATTTTGGTTGCATGAAATTATTATTAATTTAATATTAGGATGTTTGCATGAGAGGTTCATGGGTTCTCACTGCTATGGATTGTAGGGGAATAAACGTCACTCGATATTTTGGATCAACAGATACTTATGTAAAAAATTTTCATGGTATTCGAATTTGGTTGTTTTGATATTTTTAGTGGATGAAAATGGAAAAGGTAGTACAACATTGTTCTAAGATCAAGAATAAAATGTTCCGGAATTAAGTGTGATGTTTAGTGGGAATGAATAAGAAAAGATGGGGATGCTGGTTCGTCTAGGTCGGGTCAAGGAAGAAGATGATGATAAATTGATTTGGAAGAATGCTTTTGATCCTATCAAATGACTGATGTTATATTCCAAATGATTTTAATGGAGAATAGTGACCTAATAATGCACAAATCATATCAAATACTCAGTTGTTTAAGAGCTTCCAATTAGTTATAATTACTCCCACTACACCAATGTTACACAAAACCCTCGGGATATCCACTAATAACAATTACACAATCACCCCTCACTAGACACACATCACCTATAGGGTTATAATATAGAACCCTATGGGTGTGATTTCCACACCATGTGCACCCTCTATGTGATATGCAAGAACTGTTAATACCAAAACCTTCACATGTGCTACAAATTTGGATGGTCATGCTAGTCCCTATATATGGGTCGAGTTTTATCCCCACATGTTCATGGTTGAGCTAAACTAGCTTGCTAGATTGGTTTTCCCATATATATATATATATATATATATATATATATATATATATATCACTACTAAGTAAATTATAATTATTTTAAATTAAAAATAACTATAAAAACACGTATTTAATTTTTTTAAAATTTATTTATTTATTTATCTTAGATATCTAATATTATATTAGTATTCACGAGGTTTATATTATTTTTTAATTTAATAATAATCATAAAAAATTAAATTATTTTAAAAAATTATTAAAAAATTATTTATCATCTAAGATATTTTTTATCATACTTTTAGTGTATATTTATTCGAATGAATCTATTCTCGTGAAATTATATTTCTAGTATTTTTTATAAAAATATTAATATAATGTATTAATATATATTATTAATATTAACAATGTTTTATAGAAACATTTTATGTGATAAATTAAAATTAAAATTAACTATGGAATATAATTAAATTAAATTTAAAATAATATGTTATTTAAAATAATAACATATTATTTAGAAAACTATAAATTTTATAGATCAAAATAAAGAACAATTAAAAAATTAATAATCCTATATATTTTCATCAAAATAAAATATATTTTGAGATATTATTCTAGAGGCCATATAATATAATATATTCTATAAAATTTTGAGATAACATTTTTTAATCATGTTTTAAATATAATATATTATTAATGGACATAAATATTTATAAATTAATATAGAATGTTTAAAATTGAATTTATATTATTCAATAAATATATTATTTCATTATTAATAATACCAATTTTACATTTTTTTATAATATTAACATTTTATGTTTCTTTATATCCAAAACAATTTTTGATTAAATTAGATAATAAATTTTAATAAAGCTTTTTTATATCAAAAAAATAAAACATATTACATAATTTATGATGAAATTAATATAACAACATATATTAAATGAAATAATAATATGGTTATATTTCCTGAGATTTTATATGACCCCCTTAAAAATATCTTATCCTTGCATGAATTCATTAGAAATTAAACTGAACAACTCTCACATAGGTTTGTATATGGTTCAATCCTACTGTGGGAACCCTCTATACACTATATCTAATAGCTATTATAGTCACTAGATTTAAAAAAAAATACATGGGTGATTATATATGGGATGGAAGATTTCATTATCAACCATGGGGTGTTTCAAAATAGAGAACCACATCCCATGTTTTTTATATAGAATCTCATTAGTTATAATGTGATCAAAAAAATGTGTGTAATATCAATTTAGAATTTTTGTTTCGTCAAAAACAATTTATTATCATCTTTTTGAGGAATCAAAATTAATAGTTCATAGAATTATCACTAATTCATGTATATTGACCTATGATAACACCTGATAAAATCTATATGTGTTGGTTATATATTATGAAATCGAGTATTATGAGACATTAATTTGAATCTCAATCCCCTTGTGAACATTGTTTAATTAAATATACATTTCCCGTCAAGTGTCTCCATGTCATTAACCTCACAAAATCTATGAAAATTTCATCCCAGATTGTTTTTTCTTAGCAATTATTAGAGTGATTTCAGTCTATCTCACCAACTACTACATTTATGTAGGAATTCCCAAAAACATTATATTAATAAAACATTAATAAGTTAAAATTTTATAGAATTCTCATAATTGAAATAAATGATCCTAGGTAAATTTAAAAAATCTATTTTTTGCATTGACACATTTCTACAATAAGTAAATATTCTTATCACATTTAATTATTCACTCAAGTGTTATTACAGAAATACACTTATAATCATTTGAGACCTGAACATCCATACCCAATATTAAAAACATGATATAAAAGTTTATTTATAAAAATAGAAGAAAAAATATTCAGTTTAAAAAACTGGGGATATTTTATGACTTATGTTATGGAGTTTTAGGAAAATTACATATAAAAATAAAGAGTGACCAATTTTTGAATGTAAAAAAAGAATATTGTTTTTATACATTGTAACTCCAAAAAAATAACTTCGGGAGTACTAATGATTCAATATAAAAAAACTAAAATGAGTGGTGGGAATAAAATATCTTGTATATATTTTTTAAACTAGTGAAAAATCAATTAATAAAAACTTATTTTATAAATAAAGTAATGAAATATATTTTATATTAGATTCATTATAACTGATATAATTAATACTTTTTAAAAGGTAATTCTATATTATTCAAAAATAAATATTGTACAAAATTATTTTTTGATGTTGTTTTATAAAAGCCCAGTTAATTTAAAAAACAAGTACTTTTAAATTGCATTATAATATTCCCTTAATAATTCATTGTAAATAAAAAAAATTAAATTGAATTAATTATTGGAAGTCCATATGAAATCCATGAGGCTAGTAGAAGAATCAATTTTAAAAAAAATGCAATGTTTATGTCATGGGATCACCCCATTCCTCGCCAACTCATTAGATACCCATATGTCGAGTTTTGATTAAGAATATATTTTTTAATTAGCTATTTATTTCTCATTTATAACGAATTAAGGATCCATTATTTACATATATATTATTGTAAATGATAAAAATAATATTATATCTACTAAAAAAATAAACAGAAAGACATTTTTTGAAAATATTTTAATGTTCTTTATAAATCAATAATGTTTCAAGAAAAGCATTAATAAAATTTATAAATCACTTTATAAATTAATCATATAAAATTTATGAATAATTTATATAATTTTATTTTATTGGCATATAAATTTCATTGAAATACCTTGTTATGTTAGTAAAATGATATAAAATTTGAAGAACTTTTCAAAAAAAATATTGATTTAACAATAAAATACATTTTATAATATTTTATATATGATATAAATAGACAAAATAATAATAATAAAACACTCATATAATTCTGAAAACAAAATTATAATAATAAATATTTACTTTCAATGGATTTATAAAAATCTAATATGGTTAAAGAAAATAAGTACCCATAAGATGGGGTCTATAAATATTAAAAAAATCACGAAATACCATATCAAATGACTAGAATTTTAAACATAACCCATTTATATAAAAACCAATGAAATTAAATTTTTTTATGATTTTAAAAATAATATTTCTCCTTCCTAAAACTACGAATTAGTACTTCATTTGGAAAACACTACTATGAATGGTGGATGATAAAGAATTAGAGAGAGAGAGATTGACTTTCGGGGTCGAGTGTCGGGATACACTATTATATTATGTTATATATATATATAGTAGTTTTGTGTGAACATTTTCATGGAAGATACACATAAAAATTGATGTCAAAATTTCATCTTTCATCAAAAATATACTTTTTTGATAAAGGATGATTTAAGAATCTAGACCAACATTATTGATGATTGTTGTATTGTTTATATAAATTTCATATAAATCATTTGTCTACAACTGAAGTATATAATGATGATTGGGAATAATGTCTGAAAAAATAGAAAAAATGAAACCAGGATGCGGGATTTTTACCTTTTTTCTTATGAGTATTCATGAATTTAAACTACACCACTCAGTAATTGTTATAAAATATGTAGATCATAAATGTAATAGAAGTTATACTGAGTGGTATTATCATATGACGTGGGACATTTCAGTTCTTTATATGTACATAAAACTATTAATTAATGTATGGTGATAATAAATATGATATTCAAAATAGGGTTGTTGGTTTTTAAGATTCAGGTACTAACTAGTTTTTGGATAATAATAGGAATAATTTCATCTGGGGTTTATTTAAAACAAAATCAAAGATGAAAATGGTTTTAGAAATAATTTGACTAATTTTCATTCTTTAATATAATGGTCTTTATAGAAGAACCCATTTTAATATTGGTGAAAAGTTACTACATTCCCAAATCCCAGAACAAAAAATCCATTAGCTGAGAACATTCATAAATATTAAACTCTCCCAGATACATAGAATTTGTGAAAAATAGGTTTTTCTCCCTCTCCCCCTTAGCTAGAGCTGACCTATTCCATCTCATACTATGTTATGGTTGCATCACAAAGTGGAAACACAAGTCATTCCTCTCACATTCAACCAAACATCCAGGTTCTCTCTTATATCGGTGTTTCTCTTGAGCATGGATGATTTACCTACCCGTCATCCTCTGTAGTGTTGAATAGATGATAGATATCTCATGGGATTAAAAATATATTTTTACACACAATAAATACATAGTAATTTTAAAATTCCAGTATACAAGGATGTTATCATATTCACATCAAAATTATGGTATATATATATATATATTTATCCAAATGGCAAAATGTATTACTTTTAATAATTATTCATACATATAATCCTTAAAATACAATTTTTCATTGTAAATTTCAAATTACAATTGTACTAAATAATATAATTATTTTCAATTTATTATCATGCTACTTATTTTTAATGGATTCTTTACCTTTTCAGTAAATGGTTCAAAAATATCCAAATTGATAATTATTAATTTAAGAAAAAATATTATAAATACCGACAATTTATTGATATTTGTTTAAAATCTATTCTAAAAATTATAATTCTATATATTTAATAGGTGGTTCATCTCTTCCCTATTTTTTAATATATTTTTCCTGTCTTCCTCATTAATATTTTCTATTCATGGTTGAACCTATTTGGTGGGTAATTTTTTTTTAATATTTATTGAACTATACCATATTTTAATATTGATGATTGGGATAAGTCTAATAAAATAGTTACAAATTTCAATATTGTGATGAAATGTTCTTGATTATATATTTGGGACATAATGTTATTTTTTTAAATTTTTATCTATTTAATTTTGAATCATCAAAACTTATTTATTTTTAGAAATTATTCATAAAATAATTGTAAAAAATGTGGGACGATATAATCTTCCCCCTTATAGGACTTATTCCATCAAATTTACTTTGTAAGTAATGAATAATAATTATTATTTTATGATTTAGTATTGAAACATTATATTACTAAATAAAATTACTTTATTAATATAATAATTGCAAAAAATGTTTTTTACAACTTTTTTCAAGTCATACAATACATTTATCAAAGTCCCGGATTAAAATTTCTCTTAATAATTTAGGGCCATTCCATCCAAACTAGTGCATAGGGTGATTTAATGTTATAATATTTTTATTTACCATATGAATCATGTGACATTTGAATTATCTTGATGTAATAACTAATAAGAAGTTTATAAAGAGTTATTAACAGAATATAACTCAAAAATGCCATTTTGAATTTTATTTCTAAAAAATATTTTTTCTTAATAATTATCACATATTTCACAGTATTATATAATACATAAATAGTTTCTAAATATAAAAATATTATACCTATATAATTCAATAAAGTCACCCCATTTTGTGGAATCTAGAAAACAAAAAAAATCATATCAGTTGCAAAAAGAATTAAGATTGAAAAGACTATCATGATACATTCGTCATCATGTGCAGTAGGGAAGTTGAGTATTCATTGTTTTATAATTGAAAATATCTAACCATAAATGAATAATAGTATATTATTTGTGGTGGATTACTCATGGTGGTGTTTGGAAGTATCTTTAATCATTTATATGGTATGAAACTCATATTAGCATAACATTAGAACAATATTTACATGTAACTCATTAAGAATGTGTAAATATTTTTTTTATTCTTCTAAAATATTTTTTATATTTCATATGAATAATATAGTTAAGATTTATACAAAATTAATTAATTAAAAAATTTAAAAAAAATAGCAATATTCAAGGTTGACTAAACCATTCATCTAATACCAATTGTAACAGACCAAGACAACCACTTCAGGATCTTCTATTAAAAAAATAATGTAACATTTGAATAATATTAACATAAATAATACAGTTCTTTAAAAACAAATAATCCTTTCAGGCCTAGTTTTTAAGGGAGTTGGAAAGATCATTATAAAATATAAAAGATTTAAAATTTGAAATATAAAATAGAAAATTTGTTTTGCATGTCCTAAATTTATAAATAGAAAAATATATTTTAACTATAATGTTTATATGAAAATGATTACATGATATTTTGTTATTATAAAATTTCAAAAAATGTGATTTTAATACTAGTTAAATGACTTTTTATATATATTTATACAATGATAATCCATGAAAACATTTGATACCAAATTTTTAATATTTCATATAATAACTAATTTTCAAAATATAACTATAGGGCATCTAGAACATAGAAATAATGTATAAAAACATTTAAGAATGTATTTCAGAAAACCCACATTAAATTAAAAAAATTATATTTATATATGCTTTGTATTTATTCTTCAATAAATCCTTGAAAAATAATATCTTTTATATATTAAACTGATAATTTTAAACTATAATAAATCCATTAAGTTACTAATATTAGCACTTTTAGGTCAGTATTCAACATAGACCATGGAATTTCCAAATTCTTCATCAAATAAATTGATACCCATGTGTCATGTTTTGTTCATGAAAGACATTTCTAATTAGGTCTACCTTTAACATTTATAACCATTTAAAAACTATCCTTATATATATATATAAATTAAGAAAAAAAATCATTTTTTATCTCTTAATAATTTATCAAAAGTTGTTTTCTAGAAAACATCATAATGGTTAGGAGAAATACATAACACTGGAGGAAATTCACAATTAAAATTTATAAAAAAATTGGAAATTAAAATTTAATCTTTTAATTATAATTAATCTTCTTGGAATTATTATCACATCTAGATCATTCCCATACCATTTAATTCATTAATCATCTATAAATTCTATGTGAAATTATCACATAAAATGATTGAAAAAGTATTAAAAAACATCCAAATATTTGTTTTAAAATATCACTTAAGGATGCATAATAATAATAATAATATTCCAATTATATATAATTTTGAAATAAATCTATTATATATAAATATAATTTTTCAAAAGAGGGTTTTAAATATATAATAAAATTAATTTAAATAAAATAACTGTATAATGTGTTTAAAAAATAAAACATAAAATCATGAAATAAGATATTGCATGATGGTAATATAAAATATAATTTTATGGAATAAAATGATAATATTTTGTTTTTCTTTTAGATGCATTGAAAAAATAAATTCCCCTAACATAAAATTGTGAACTAAGTACTCGATGGGAAGGAAACTATATATTACCGTTAATGATATGGAATATGAAAGATATATAAATGTATATATTTATATAAGTATATACATATTTGGAGAAGAGAGATTAGTTCTATTAGGGGATTAATTGGGGTGTTTTTATAGAAATTTTTTGTATAATTACTAACATACGATACACATAAAATAAATTCTATTGAAACTTAATATCTTAGATTAAATATCTTATTTGAAGAATGATTATTTGAGAATCTAGATCAGCCTGCTCAAAGAAATATATATATATATATATATATATCCAATTAATCTCATTTCTATAACTTGAGTGTATAAGCAATTTTTAGAATAATGAAAAAATGCCAAAATGAAACAAGGATGATGGATTTGAATATATCCATTAGTGTCTATCAAATTATTTAATACACACAATATCTTATAATCATGATTTATATATATATATATTCATGTTCATAGAATAAATATTTATATTCTTATATCATTTTTCACGTAAATAGATAACCATATAACCAATATTAAATTACTAAAGAATACATAGAATCATATTTATTTAATAATGATGAATAAATTTATATTTTTATATCTGTAAGATCATCTCTTCCAATGGTGATATGAATAAATATCAAACAATTTATGGATCTGTAGATAAACTATATTCAATCATACTTTTAAATGTTATAGATACATTGAGATAATGTTTTCTCATTTTAAATAAATAATTAACCATAAAATTTTATCTGTAGAAAAATGAGTAAAAGATGTCAATGAAGGTTGAAGATAGGTCGTCACATGTGATGTGGGACATTATTATTTTTTTAATGTAGTTTTGGCTTGTCTTCAATGAAGGTAAATAGTGAAGATGATCTTCAATAAGGACTCATGCGTCTACAAGATTTGGGGATAAATCATTATCAAGAGAGTAATAAGAACAATGTTTTTTAGGATTCAACTGTGATGAGTTTGAGCATGAAGATTTCATTTGATGGAATTGGGAAACTAACGATTCATTGATCAAAACCTTGTTATATAAGAGCTCATTGTAATATCAGGGAATACTGAATTCATAACAGACATTAGAAAATACATCTGCTAAGTGCTTATATGAATATACAATTCTCCCAAATACTTTAAAGATTAAATTAATTTGCATTACACCCAATCCTCATCATTTGGAACCAACACATGTCAGAACCTTAATAAATGTGAAACCCCAAAAAGTGGTGTTGTTGATCTCTCCCTATACATTCATACTATCTTTCATACACTCTAATATTGACATGTAACATATCATATTTTTCAATTAACCCTCCATCCCAACTCTATAGAGGTGTACATACACTAAATAACTCATTGGTTGGAA
This sequence comes from Viscum album, assembly GCA_963277665.1. NCBI lineage: Eukaryota > Viridiplantae > Streptophyta > Magnoliopsida > Santalales > Viscaceae > Viscum > Viscum album. Next base: position 641,382,891 of record OY728125.1, on the reverse strand, counting down.
AATATTTTCCTATCCACAGTGTATACCAGATCAAATTAAAATAAAACTATATAATGATTTCATCTTATTCTCATCAACATTAATGAAAAAAGTACATTTTTTAATAGTCATTTCAACAGAAATAATTAATACAAATTATTATTCATACATATCATCAATAATTTAAATATATAAATGTGTAAATTTAGAATTAAAATTTAAATAAATATTATAATTATATTAAATTTATTCACATATCACTCATTATGAATGAATATTTAATTTTTTCGGTATAATTTCTATATGTTTGAAATGACTAATTGTTAATTTTAAAAAATAACTAAAAATAAACACACCTTATAGATATTTTAATAGATTATATTATATGTATTTTAATTCTCTAACTTTAAATATATGTTCTTATATTCCCTCATGTTTTTAGCATTGTTATGCTCTTCATGGTTAGTGTTTTTTATAAATAATAAACCATAATTAAGTGGGTTTTAAAATTTGTTAGCTTATATGTATTGGATCAAGTACATTTTTAATAATAAGGATTGTTCATTGCTTATTTTATTAGTTAAAAATTTTATATTGTTTTGAATTGAACATGAATTTATATTTGAGTTATTGTGAAAATTTTAATATATTGTTTTTCATAATATTTTATATATAGAATATTATTTTAATTTTATCATTTTTCAAAAAAATAAAATAAAATTACAGGTATGTTACATTCTCCCCCCTCTCTAAATAAATATTTCCCTAAATATTATTTTTAACAAACACGATTATATTATCTTTCCCTGAATCAGTCTAGATTCATTATTTTCTAAAAAATGTACCATTATTAATATAACTATAACAAAAATTCCATTACAATTTTTTTTCAAATTAACCCATACCTTTATCAAAATCTTCAACTATAATTTCTATCACTAAAATAATGTTTTATTCCACTAAAACTATAACATAGTCTGAATTAACATTATACTATTTTTATTTCACATCTTTATACAATAAAGTTTTGGTTAATTATATATAAACATAGATATGATGTTTTTAATTAAGTATTAAGAATCTATAATTTATAAATATCTATTTGAATTCTATTTGTATAAAATATCCATGATAAATCTTATTATTATATTTTTATTTCATCATTGATACTTTTATAAAGACTAAATAATAAAATTTTATACATATATAATGTACGAAGGCCACCCACTTCCACAGATTCAAGAAAATAAAAAAAATGTTTCCTGTTGATTGGACATGCAGACAAATATGAAAATAATTATATGGTGTTTTCCTCAAAATGTGTAAAATAAATGTTCAGTAAGCACAATCATCCAATATAAAAATACATAGCCCTGAGATAGTTGAGGTATAATTGGTGTGTTGGATAACTCACAGGGGTTTTCGTAAGTAATTTCAATATTTGACAAGTTAACAATTTCTTCAGAGCGTGAATTCCGAATAATATTTGAAAGAAACCCAAATGAAACTTAAAAAAGGGTTATTATCATTATTATTCCTTCTATTTTATTATTATGTTAAAAAATATAATCAAATTTTATTACTAAAAGGTTAAATTATTAATCTATTTTTATTCCAAAAAACTTAATCTCCAATTTTGACTTAAGTGTTCCTCTAAAACCATTGGTAATTGCTTAGGAACCTAAACTCAAAATCCATTATTAAAAAAATTCTAATTGTAACTAAAAATATATTTTTCCATAAAAAACTAAGGATCTATTGATCTCAATGTATCAAAGGATTTCAAAAATTACTTATAAAATATAAGAGTTAGAAAAATTGAAATGCAAAACATCATATTGGTTTTACTTGTGATAACATCCTAAATAAAACCATATCACTCTAAAACATCTAAATATATTATAAAAACATTTAAAATGTGGGGTGAGCAAATAACATCATCAAAATATGCTGTAAAACCAGTAAAACAATTCTTAATATATTTATAAAAAAACTTATTTAAAATATTTTATAAAAAATCTATAATATTTAATTTTAAAATACCATAAAATTAATCATAGTTTTTTAAAAATAGATATGTTCTACAAAAAATTTGATGAATTCATTTTAGAAAAAAAATTAATTTTACTATTGAGTTCCTTTAAATAAGCATGTAATAGATCCATAGAACTCATTTAAATAGAAGAACATTAATGGATGAAAATGAAATTTTATAGACCATATAAAATATATGAAGAATTTATAAGTATCTCTTTTAAAACAGTATCATTTTTTGTTTTTTGAATAACCCCATTTGATATTATCTCATGTGACACCCAAGTGTTTTGTTTTTATTAACAATAAAATGTTTCATCAGTTCCACCATTCTCTATTAAAAGCCATAAAAATCTCTCAAATAGCTACAAAATTTATTTTCAGAGAAAAATAAATCTATGTGTACAAAAAAGTGGAATTTTTTGGTTAAGGAATGACATAATGGTTTAGAGAAAATAATAATGTTATAAAAATTCAAAAATATAATCTCAATAAGTATTTTTAAATTAAACATGTATCAAATATTTTAATTAATCTATATAGAATGTTTTTGAAATACATAGTGAATGCACATACCTATTTTTGTGTTCAGCATCCATAAATTAAGAAATTAATTTCCACATAAAATGATTACATATATATTACAGAAATACACTATAATATTTGAAAATAACATTAAGATACTATATAATAATAATGATCTTGATACATATAATTTTTATACCAAATTATAATATAAGATTCTAATATCTCAAAATGGGTTTTATAAAAATAGTAGCTTTAAATAGAACTAAGTACACTTACAAAGGGGTTTTGAAATATAATATAAAATCATGAAATAATTTATTATATATATAATTATAAATATAATACCAATACATAAAAATATTTGAAATTATTTTCCCTTTTAAAATAATTGTAAAATAAAACGTCCCTTTCCTCGAACAAATAATTAGTATTGTCTTTGGAAACCTCGACTTACAATAGTGAAATATATATAATTGATTAGAGAAATATATAGATATATTTTAGGGGTAATCAGTCATGTTCCATTGTTGGATGTAATTAGGACATTATATTGAGTTAGTGTATGATTTTTTATAAAATGTTCTTCATCTTGTTTAAATTTTTAAACATGTGTTTCGAGCGAAAGATTTATTCAAAATACATATTAGATTAAAATTCATTGGATGTTACAACCATTCTCTTTATTTCACCTCATTTTCACTGTTAAATATATATTAATCTAGATAAAATATTCTTGAGAGGCCACCAAAAAAACAAATCACTAACAAATGAATTTGAAATTTTGAAAAATACCAAGAAGTTAACTCTTTTTCATCAATATGGTCATCAACATTACAACTCTTTTAATGTCCATTTGTGGAATTATGATATTAATTATAATGAAAAAATGAAAACATGTTAATTTAATAATTTAAACATAATATATTCTTTCTTGAATCATGAAATGATTTTTATTTTAATAATGAATAAAATATCATAATAACTTCATCACATTTTTATTCTAAAACATTCTGGTTGATAGTATTCAAAATTAGAGTCAAATTCACATAATTTCTTTCTTATTCATTAATTCCCATGGTGCTATCTTTATCCAACATTTTTTAATTATATATTTATTATATATATAAAATTAGTACTATATTTTTATTAGTTTAATCAATAAAGATAAACTAGGGTGTCATTTATTTTATTAAATATTTGATAAAAATTGATTTCAAAATTTCATATTTGAAAATATAATTTAAATTAATAATTTACATATTTATATTTTTACATCATAATAATATTTAAATGAAATCATAAATCATGTATTGAAAAATCATCATAATTTTTTACTCGTATAAAAAACAATATTATCATATAATATGATTTCTCCTATGAAAGTTTTATTCTTCAATTAAAAAAATTATAAAAACATATAAAATATCATATTTATAATATTTAAATTGATATATAGAAATATTTTAGTCAAAAATAAACCAATATATTCATCTACAATTTTCTTCCAGCATAGCTTGATTTTCATAATATAATTTATGTCATATGATTACAATTTCATAGTTTTTAAACAATATGTAATGGTTTCTAGGGAATTTCTTTTGGTTCTCTCAATGGTGTTATATATTAACATCATGTATGAATGTTTTCCATAAAAAAATTGGATTCAAATACTTATAATTATATATATATATACAGAAATGTATTATGAAAACCAAAAGACGTGTCTATTTTCAGCATTTATAGAAAAATTCAACATTTCCTCTAAAAATTTAAATATAACTTTTGATTATTTTTATATGTTCTATAATAAATTTAATATCATTAGTGTGATGACCCAGACTCTCTTGGTCCTTCCCTTTGCCAAAATCCGGGTTCTAAAGGAGTGGCGTCTCGGTGAGACTGATCGTTGAGACCGATCGGCGAGACCGATCGGTGAGACCGATCGGCGCGACCGATCAGCGAGACCGATCAGCATCTCCCGGCCTTGTCAAGTTGTTTCCAGTAGCCCTCTTTTGCGTAAATAGGGTCTTGAGCCCTATTCTGACTCGTTTAACCGTGTTTTTAAGACCTGTAACGCCCATAAGAGTTCTAATTAAAGGCTTCATCAATTCATGAGTCAGCTTAAACCACCTGACCCCCTTTTGTGATGAGTGGAGCCGCGTGATCAACCCACGACCCCTGCGCCTTACGCGGTTTCATGTTTTCACCTCAACCATCCCCGTCTCTTATAAACTAAGGGTTAGCCATGGTTTCTCCTTTACTCGATCGTGACTTTTCACAAACAGCTTCTGGTGCATCGGGCCGGCCGCATCGTTATCCATAATGTTCTGCACCCCCTGCCTAAACATCGATCATCTATAAACAAGTAGGGAATTTCTCCTTCGTCTCTCTCTTTTGTGTATCATGTGGGTTGGGCGTGCCTTTGGTCCTGTAGAATTGGGTGAACCAGACCTAATTAAAGATAAAGAACGAATTCTATAAAGAAAGAAGAGGGGGGGGGGGGCTGTGATCGTTGATGGTGTTTTATATTTTGATGATGTTTCTTCTATGACCATCTTGTTGAGTTATGCTGGCTTATGCCTCCTAAAAATCGTGGTCATTGGTGGTTGTTGTTTGTGCACTAATAAACCCTGCAGATGTTTTAAATGGCTTGTTTGTGGTTGTAAACTCCTACTGTGAAAAGTGAATCGGTTAATCACGTATATCCGGATGAATAAATTAAAGCACCAAGATCAACCCTTCTGTGATAACTCCCGGTTAGAACACACGGAATTTGAAATCATGGAGTGTGTTAAGTCGTTTAAATCTGAAAATCCATGTCTTGTGTTGGTGGTGGTAGTTGGTTGTTTTCCTTTCGGGTCGATTGATGGAAATGTGGGAGGGGATGGGATCCCCTGTTCTTTTATACTCTTGGTGGTTGTGTGAATTTGGGGGACATGATCTCCTGTTGGTATGGTTTCGGTGGTTGTGAGTTTTAAATCCGGGTGGTTACTTGTTTATATCACAAATTGGGGTGGAATCCTCTGTTGTTGAGAACCAGGTGTGGACGTTTTGGTTGATGTTTGACTGTTTACTTTCCTGGACTTATGCCTATGCCTACTAGCTGCCCAGTAGTGCTTAAACATAAACATTATTACTGAATGTGAAATAATAAAGGGGACACATGGGCTGTTGGCATGTGTCGTGACTCGGACTTGGGTGTCGTTGTGATCTGTAGGCTGTCTGAAGAAAAAACCTAGCTTTGGGTGAGTTCTTGTTTTATATATATATATATATATATATATATATATATATGCAGCTTTGTGTTTCTTATTCGCGCCCCACCCAAGTTGAGCACTTAGTGCCGAACACCCCCATTTCATGGGGGAGGGTGTTTTCCCAACACTATTCTTAGTGGCTGGTTATTAGCTCCTTTTCTGCTCCCTTTCCCGGATAGCCCAAGTATCTTCGGGCAGGCTGTGATGGCCTGAAGTCCATTATTATCCCATGAAGCTTCGGGCGGGGTGGTGTGGTGGTTGTCCAGGTGTGTGCGGCAGGTGGTTTCCCAAGTGTCTTCGGGATGAGGCCCAGGTGTCTTCGGGCGTGGCAGTGGATCCTTTAGCCCAGGTGTCTTCGGGCATGGTGGTGGTTGTTCTGGCCTAGGTATTTGCCGGCATGGTTACATGTGACAGTTGTGGCCCAGATGTGTGCGGGCGGGATTCAGCAGTGGGACTGTGTGCGGTTGAGGAACAGGTGTGTGCGGGTGGAATTTCGGCAGTGGGACTGCGTGTGGTTATGGCCCAGGTGAGTGCGGGCGGGTGTGGAAGTGGGACTGCAGTGAGAATGGCGGGATTGGTCTGATGCGTAGGATGTCTCAATAACCAGTGGGAATGTGGCGTGGGTTACCCAAACATCGATGTTCTCTTATTATATATATATTACTTGACTTGCATTATTTGGAGAGTGAGCCTTGGTGAGGCCTTGGATGGATAGTTCGCCTTGTCAGGTGTTTCATTTACTCTTTTTCTCATGGTACTTTAGTACGTTCCCCCACTTGTGCACGAGAGTCTTGGTTTCCCCTACTGAGTGTACTCGTATTCTCACCCTACATATATAAAACTGCTTTTAGGTTTCCAGGAGGACTTCGGGGATCACGCCGGACCTTACTAGCTCGGACGTTTGGAGCAGTTGCAGTTGTTTTTTTCTTTTTGGTACTTACCTTTTAGTCACCTTTTTTACTTTGTGGATTTTACTTTTGAAACATGCATGTGGGAATGGTTTAATTTTGTCTTTTCTTTTCATTCTACCTTGGTGTTGTTGGGTTTTCTTCTCCTTATCTCTCGATCCTATAAAATAAAAAGGGTAATGCCTTCCATTTGCGAGAATTTTCTATACTTTTGGTGCTAGTCGCCACTCCGGGACCTATTGAAGGAGGGTTTCTGGGGTCATTATCTCTCCTTCAACTTAAAGAAGGAAGGGCCTGGCAATAAGCTGACCCTTCCCTCCTTTTGGTGAAGGTGGGTCGTGACAGAATGGTATCAGAGGTGATGGTTGAGAGATAGGACGGAGTCTGGAGTTAGGCACAGTGAGGATTGCATGGGATGGTAAGGCAACGGTGTTGGGTGAACATGGAGCATGAATTAGGCCAGGGAAGACCGTCTAGGACACGAGATTTTAGGGCCCCCCGTGATCCGATGCAAAGACACTGGACCTACCGAACGACCAAGGGAGGCCACACTGATTGCAGGGTAGAAACCCTAGGAAAGCTACATGCATCATAATGACTTTTGTTCTTTTGTTTATGATATGTCTTGGGAATTAAGAATAAATTAAATCTTAAGAATTTTTAAGAACATTATTCTGAACTACTTGGGCTTAGGCATTCTTTGTTTACCTTGCAGCTATGGCACCTGGAAGACGATCACATGTGGTACAGGCGATCGAAGCCCCTGAGACTACTTTGGCCAATCAGCAGAGAGCTGATCGAGAGGAAGAGGACGACCAGTGGCAGAAGACTCTTCGAGCCTTCCAGCGACAGGCCCTCGAGAAGTATGAGGGCAGCACCTCTGATATGAAGACCGAAGGCTGGCTAGAGGAGCTAGTTATAGCCTTCGGCCTGATTCGGGCCCTGACTGAGTACTAGGTTCCCCTGGCTGTTTGCCGGATGCGGGGAGCGGCACATCAGTGATGGATTCTTTACCTGGGGGAGAGGAGAGAGTCTGAGGTGGCTTGGGTGGATTTCGAGAAGGATTTCCGGGCAGAATTCTTCTCCTCGACGATGAAGGCAGAAAAGAGGCAGGAACTACTCTCCCTTTAGCAGGGGAGTATGTCTGTGAGGGAGCTAGGGATCAAGTTCAAGGACCTCCTACGTTTTTCTCTGGACCTCTTTCCCGAAGAGGAGTCTCGAGCAAGACGTTTGGAGGAGGCACTCCGACCCTCCATCCAGTATATTGTTACCCCCTTTACCCTGCCGACGTACTTGGAGGTCCAGAAGAAGGCCGAAGTGGTGGAGAGGGTGCATTCTCTAGGGGGAGTGTCGCGAGAGGGGATCCAGTTGGGACCATCAAAGGGGAAAGCCGTCAGCACCAGGCCTCCAGCGTCAGGACCCTCTAGGTTCCAACCCACAGGGAGCAGGCCGCAGCAGTTTCAGCTTCGGTCCCCCGGTCCTCACCCTTTTCCTACGGGCCCGGGACCACGATGCTTCATTTGTGGGAGCCCTGGGCATCTCCGGAGTCAGTGCCCAGACCGGGTGCAGTACGACAGTGGTAGTCAGCCCCAGCTCCTGCCCCAGCAGCAGCTTTCAGCCAGACCTTTCCAGCAGAAGCAGCAGGGACAGCGAGCTCCCGCTCCTCCGAGGGGAGACGTAGGTGGAGGCCGACCTCACGGCGCTCCACAGGGACCTCAACCAGGGCATGACCGGGGAGGTGGCCGACAGCTGAGGGGAAGGGAGCTGGGCGTGGACAGTTGCACGCTGTAGAGGCAGCAGTCCCAGTAGGGCCAGAGGTTGTTCGAGGTACGATCTGTCTGTTTAGCACTCTTTCTTATGCTTTGTTCGATACTGGATCTTCGCACTCCTTCGTTGCACCCAGTCTAGCCTGCGCCTTGGGTCTAGATGCCGAGAGACTTCCAGTGACCCCGGTGTTAATCACACCATTTGGAGGTCAGACTGACTTGTTGTTCGTTTGTCAGGGATGTAGTCTGATGATAGGGCCACATCAGTCGGTTCGGGATCTTCTTCTGCTACAGATTCAGCCATACGATTTCATCCTAGGCATCGACTAGATATTTCTTGTGTGCACCGTCATCGACTGCTTTCGAATGAGGGTGGTGTTCTTAGACTTGGACAGCTGGTGTGTTACCTTCACCGGTGAGCGGAGCAGTCCGAAGGGAAACAGGAGAGAGGAACCTCTCCTCTCCTTGTTGACCGAGCTGAAAGTAGATTCAGTAGATGCAGAAATGGTGGAAGTGCCAAAGATTGTCCGAGAGTTTATGGACATCTTTCCTGAGGAGGTGACGAATCTACCCCCTCAACGTGATATCGAGTTCAGGATAGACCTGCAGCCCGACGCTCATCCAATCTCGATGGCTCCTTACCGGATGGCACCTTCGGAGCTACGGGAGTTGTGGATACAGATTGACGATCTGATGAAGAGGGGTTATGTTCTTCCAACTGCATCACTGTGGGGTGCTCCGGTCTTGTTTTCAGAGAAGGAAGATGGAGGTCTTAGGCTATGCATAGACTACAGGAGGTTGAATCCGGTGACGATCAAGAATCACCACCCTCTCCCATGGATAGTTGATCTTTTGACCAGCTGAATGGGGCAGGATGGTTCTCGAAGATCGACCTGCGGTTTGGGTACCACCAGCTAAGGGTGAAAGAGAGCGACATCCCGAAGACAGTGTTCAGGTGCAAGTATGGACACTTTGAGTTCGTAGTCATGCCCTTGGGTGTTACAAATGCCCCGACTGTGTTCATGGGGCTTAGAAACTCCATCTTCTGGGAGTACGTGGATGAGGTGGTGCAGTTGCATGGAGTTCCGAAGTCTATAGTCTCGGATAGGGATGCACGGTTTACCTCGCGGGTCTGGAGAGGATTGCAGAATGCGTTTGGCACCCAGTTATGCCTTAGCACTACTTTCCATCACCAGATAGATGGACAAGCGGAGCGCACCATCCAGACCTTGGAGGATATGCTGAGAGCATGTATTCTGGAGTCAGGAGGGTCATGGGTGCAATACATTCCTCTGGTAGATTTTTCCTACAATAATAGCTACCACTCTACCATCGGCATGGCCCCATTTGAGGCTTTGTACGAGAGGCCATGTCGTTCACCTGTGTGTTGGACCGAAGTAGGAGAGGCAGGAATCCTTGGTCCGGAGGTGGTGCAGAACACGATAGAGAAGGTTCAGCTCATACGGGAAAGGATGAAGGCAGCCCAGGACCGACAGAAGTCGTATGCTGATACAAGGAGGAGGCCCTTTGAGTTTCAGGTTGGGGAACACGTGTTCTTGAAGGTCTCCCCTCGGTGTGGGCAGTAGAGGTTCGTCAAGGGGAGTAAGATTTCCCCAAGGTTCATCGGGCCCTTCCAAGTGATGTGGTGGGTCGGCGAAGTGGCTTACCAGCCCGCATTGCCACCGCTGCTACTAAGGATACATGATGTCTTTCTTGTGTCCCAGCTCCGTCGGTATCTGCACGACGATTCGCATGTCCTTGATTGGGGCGAGCTGGACATCGAGGACGACGTGACATTTGTGGAGAGACCAGTGATGATCGAGGATCGCAAGGAGAAGGTACTTTGTGGGTGAACCATTCCCTTGGTTCGTGTGTTGTGGAGACATGGTGGGCATGAGGAGAGTACGTGGGAGAGGGAAGCATAGATGCGTACCCAGTACCCAGAGTTGTTTTGAGTTTTGTTCCTTGTTGTACCTGTTGTGATAGAACATTTTGTCCTTTGGCTATGAAATGTACTGGTTTTCTTCCTCTGGTTGTGTGTAAAAACCCCCAGCTATAGGGAAGGAGAGAAACCGACCCCTAATCAAGACGCATTATGGTGGATGCAATTAAACCCGTGCGGGCGGGTCCGTGTCGCCCAAAGCGGATAATATCTTGACATTGGGGAAGAGAATCCCCAACCCACGTGCCTGGGCAGTTTGGCATGGTATGTTTCTTGGTTTGTGACAGGAAGATGTTCTTAGTTAGTGATGAGGTTCTCTCATGAGAGGTATCTTTTGGGGTGGTTGTTCAGACCCGCCCTTCCCTTATGGGTTATCTAAATTCTCGAGGACAAGAATAGTTTGATAGGTATCTGATGTGATGACCCAGACTCTCTTGGTACTTCCATTTTCCAAAATCTGGGTTCTAATGGACTGGCGTCTCGGTGAGACTGATTGGTGAGACTGAAAGGCGAGACCGATCGGTGAGACCGATCGAGGAGACCGATCAGTGAGACTGATTGGCGCGACCGATCGGCGCGACCAATCGGTGAGACCGATCGCCGCGACCGATCGGTGAGACCGATCGACATCACCCGACCTTGTCAAGTTGTTTCCAATAGCACTCCTTTGCGTAAATAGGGTCTTAAGCCCTATTCTGACTCGTTTAACCATGTTTTTAAGACCCGTAACGCCCATAAGAGTTTTAATTAAATGCTTCATCAATTCATGACTCATCTTAAACCACCTGACCCCCTTTTGTGACCAGTGGAGCCGCGTGATCAACCCACGACCCCCGCGCCTTACGCAGTTTCGCGTTTTCACCTCAACCGTCCCTGGCTCGTATAAACTAAGGGTTAGCCGTGGTTTCTCCTTTCCTCGATCGTGACTTTTCACAAACAGCTTCTGGTGTATCGGGCCTGTTGCATCGTTATCCGTAAAGTTCCGCGCCCCCGGCCTAAACGTCGATCATCTATCAACAAGTAGGAAATTTCTCCTTCTCTTTCTTTTGTGTATCAAGCGGGGTGGGCGTGCTTTTGGTCATATAGAATTGGGTGAACCAGACCTAATTAAAGATAAAGAACGAATTCTATAAAGAAAGAAGAGGGGGGGGCTGTGATCGTTAATGGTGTTTTATATTTTGATGTTGTTTCTTCTATGACTATCTTGTTGAGTTGTGCTGGCTTATGCCTCCTAAAAATCGAGGTCGTTGGTGGTTGTTGTTTGTGCACTAATAAACCCTGCTGATGTTTTAAATGGCTTGTTTGTGGTTGTAAACTCCTGCTGTGAAAAGTGAATTGGCTAATCACGTATATCTGGCTAAATAATTGAAAGCACCAGGATCAACCCTTCTGTGATAACTCTCGGTTAGAACACACAGAATTTGAAATCATGGATTGCGTTATGTCGTTTAAATCTGAAAATGCATGTCTTGTGTTGGTGGTGGTAGTTGGTTGTTTTCCTTTCGGGCCAATTTCTGGAAATGTGGGAGGGGATGGGATCCCCTGTTCTTTTATACTCTCAATGTTTGTGTGAATTTGGGGGATGGGATCTCCTGTTGGTATGGTTTCGGTGGTTGTGAGTTTTAAATCTGGGTGGTTACTTGTTTATATCACAAATTGGGGTGGAATACTCTATTGTTGAGAACCAGGTGTGGACGTTTTGGTTGATGTTTGACTGTTTACATTCCTGGACTTATGCCAATTCCTACTAGTTGCCTAGTAGTACTTAAACATAAACATTTTTACTGAATGTTAAATAAGAAAGGGGACACATGGGTTGTTGGCGTGAGTCGTGACTCGGACTTGGGTGTCGTTGTGATCTGTAGGATGCCTGAAAAAAAAAACATAGCTTTGGGTGATGCTTGTTATATATATATATATATATAGCTTTGTGTTTCTTATTCGTGCCCCACCCATGTTGAGCACTTAGTGCCGAACACCCCCATTTCATGCGGGAGGGTGTTTTTCCCAACACTATTCTTAGTGGCTGGTTATTAGCTCCTTTTCTGATCCCTTTCCCGGATAGCCCAATTATCTTTGGGCAAGCTGTGATGGCCTGAAGTCCATTATTATCCCAAGAACCTTCGTGCGGGGTGGTTTGGTGGTTGGCTAGGTGTGTGCGGTAGGTGGTTTCCCAAGTGTTTTCGGGATGAGGCCCAGGTGTCTTCGGGCGTGGTAGTGGATCCTTTAGCCCAGGTGTCTTCGGGCGTGGTGGTGGTTGTTCTGGCCTAGGTGTTTGTAGGCATGGTTACATGTGACATTTGTGGCCCAGGTGTGTCCGGGCGGGATTCAGTTGTGGGACTGCGTGTAGTTGAGGCCCAGGTGGGTGCGGGCGGAACTTCGGCAGTGGGACTGCGTGTGGTTGTGGCCCAGGTGTGTGCGGGTGGGTGTGGCAGTGGGACTGCGGTGAGAATGGCGGGATTGGTCCGATGCGTAGGATGTCTCAATAACCAGTGGGAAAGTGGTGCAGGGTACCAAAACATCGATGTCCTCTAATTATATATATATATTACTTTACTTTCTTTATTTGGGTAGTGAGCCTTGGTGGGGCCTTGGATGGATAGTTCGCCTTGTTAGGTGTTTGGTTTACTCTTTTTCTCATGGGACTTTAGTACATTCCCCCACTTTTGCACGAGAGTCTTGGTTTCCCCTACTGAGTGTACTCGTATGCTCACCCTACATATATAAAACTGTTTTCAAGTTTCCAGGAAGACTTCGGGGATCACGTAGGACCATACTAGCTCATAATTTTGGAGCAGTTGCAGTTGTTGTTTTTCTTTTTGGTACTTACCTTGTAGTCACCTTTTGCACTTTGTGGCTTTTACTTTTGAAACATGCATGTGGGAATGGTTTACTTATGGCTTTAATTTTCTTTCTACCTTGGTGTTGTTGGGTTTTCTTCTCCTTATCTCTCGATCCTATAAAATAAAAAGGGTAATGCCTTCCATTTGAGAGAATTTTCTATACCCTTGGTGCTAGTCACCACTCCGGGACTTATTGAAGGTGGGTTCCAGGGTTCATTATCTCTCCGTCAACATAAAGAAGGAAGGGCCTGGCAATCAGCTGACCCTTCCCTCCTTTTGTTGAAGGCGGGTCGTGACAATTAGGAAAGAATAATTTAGTACATTTAAATGTTTCTAATTTTTTTTAAAAAACTAATCAACTATTAAAAAATTATATAATGAACTTCAATCTCTCCCTTTGGATTTTATGTCAACATATCATAACTAATTCAAAATAACATAACATCTATATAAATCACCATATATCATTAGACATGTTAAATTAAACAATTTATAATATTATAAATCTATTAGAAACACCATAGCATTTAGGGTAATTTTTTTGAGAATAACATCTCTAATTAGAAAACATTTTTCATAAGATGACATTGATAATATCCCTCTCATTTCACAGTTTCACCATTATTTTTACAAATATTTATCAATATATATGGACTCATATTATAAACTAATTTATATATGTGGATTAACCATTACCAACATTGATATATAAACCCACCATATTGAAAAAAAAAAATTCTACACCTTCTCCTATTTGACAATATAATACAAAGTCTTGTTGGTGATTTCTTATTCCTATATATTCAAGTAATATTTGATCTTGAAATATTGTTTTTCCATTAATTTTATAATACTATATAAAGTAATTTTATTTTTAAAAATATATAAATTTTTATGTTTTTTAATATGTAATCATGTTTCATGTCTTCATTTTCCACATTCTATTTGATGAAATGATAGCTGACATAAGAAGCATTGATCCAGAGCGTTTGGTTAGATAATTTAATAGATTTTAAAAATTATTATTATCACATTAACTTATTTTAGGATTCTCATTGCTAGATTCCAAATTTTCTAGCCAATCCAACATTTATTTAACCCGTTTACCAGAATTTGTGGATACAATATACATTGTATCAGCTTTACTCAATGCAGTTTAATATTTTTCCTTTATATGATAGCTCATGGTATTCTCTCTATGAATGATTTATAAAATATATGTGGGAATTATTTCAATAAAATCCAATTACATGTAACCATATGTGTATCCCAAATAATTATAATTAGATAAATTTCTATATGGAACAACAATATTTAGAGTAGAATTGAAATTCAATAATATTTTTCTCCTATAAATTTATATTCTTTTGGATTAACAAAAAATATTTCACATTGATTCATGAAATAAATAAACATGTTCTTTATGTAGTTACATAGAGTAGGATATTAATTATTAATCTAAATAATACATGACTCACATTAATTTATTTTCTGTTGTAATATAAATTAGTATTAACTATAATATAAATATATAGTTCTTTTTAATCATCCATTCAAAACATATTAAATAATTCTACGAAATATATCTATTAGGATACCAAAACATAATGGTGTTTTTATTTAATATGAAATGAATGAATTTTGTACATCTCACCCATTATACATAAATCCATTTTTTTAGTTTTTTAAGAAGAAACTTTTGGAAAAGTGGAAACCATAGTGAAACCTCAAAATATCACCCACATATACCCCACATTAAGTATCTACGACAACATACCAAATTCAAAGTAAAAAATACACATAAGGTAGACCCTTCTACTACTACAGTCATCCAAAAATCCCCAAAATTCAATAATTCAAAATCAATGTTGTCTGCCATGATAAGTGAGTCATCATTCCAGGTGTCACCTTCAGTCTCATACCCTACCTCGATTCACACACTGAATGCGATAGCTGACTAGTTCGCATCAAACCAGATTGCGAGAAATCATCCCAGGAATCTATAGTCACCGTTGAAAAAAAAACTCATCATCTACACCATACTGGAATCAATAAAAACCATTCCAACATATACACAAAAGTCTTCATCGTTATCCAAACACCACACCATCGTGAAGGCTTGACAAATCTTGAAAAAAACCATACCAGATATAGAAGTTGAAAATACCTCCAAACAATCCTCACCCAGATATACTTCCATATAAGTAATACACAAATAATCATCAATACTATGAGAAGAGATTCATGAAAGTAGCATCATCCGCTGCCAGATTAAACCTTCCAAAACATGTGAGGAACCACCATTCATGCTCCATCTCAGAGAAGGGAAGAGGTCCTTAGGGTAAGAAAGGGATAAGAACATTTAGTGCCTCCTACTAATGGAATATCACTTGACCTAAAATCTGAATCCAAATCCAAGATAATGCCGAATTAGGAGAACCTATAAATCCCTTAACCACCATTAAAATTATCCTAAAACAACTAAGTAACCATCACTCCAGATCTGACCTGGATAGGAGAGATGGAATTCAAAGTTTGTGAGGGGACAAAATGGTTGGCTGATTAATCAACATAGATCATTAGAATCGACCACGAAATTGTGATAGAATAAAAAAAATCACACCTCCCGAGAGAATCAACACATAAAGAATGTAATCGATAAAATAACGGATGATTAAAGAGGAAGAAATAAATGAATAAAGAGATAAAGGGAGAGAGGGGAGACAACACTTTGACTATCTCCCTTCCATTAGAAAAAGGGGTTTCAGTACAAACAATTCATGACGCCAAGAACAAGAGGGGGAGAGTGTGGGGAGCAGGTATCTAAGAGAATACCATCTCACCTAATATATACATTTTAATATTGGTTTTAATCAATAATGAATATTATTCAATGAGATAAAATTTATGATGAAAAAAATAATATCATCATCATATAAAATTTTATTCATATTTTCTATGTAATTATCTTTCACATATATGTTATTATCATCCTTTAGCTTTTATCATTTTAACTCTCCTAAACTCTTATACTCTTTTGAATAAATGACCATGGTGGTCTTTTTGGGAATAACATTTTCATACCAATCGATATTTTTTTCCTTGAACTTCATGTTTCTTAGTCAATTTAGTTTTAAAAAACCACATTAGGGAAATTATTTATTATTTTCAAATCTTGGTATATTCACATAAATGAAATTCTTTTGAATATGACAAAGATCTACATTTATAAAATTTATCTATTCCTCATTCTAATGTACCTTTGAATAATATAGGGTCTCAACGAGAGGAATGATATTTTTATAGTTTTCATGTCTTAATCATATACTTTAATAAATTAGTATCTCTTGAATGAAAATGATTGGTTTATAATAATTAAGATTGCTAAAAATCTCATTCAGTAGCCTCTAATTTAGAGTTCTCTTTTCTTCATCAATTTTTATTTAATAAATAGAAATCAAATTTTATACATTTACATCCTCAACTTCACCATATGTTGTTTAAATCTCAATAATATTAGTATCAACATTCCCATCAGATAATTTTTTGATAAATACATTATTTAATTTATTTTCATCAATTTTCATATAAAAATAAATATCTAGTTTTTACAGCTATTTATTCCAAAAATTGTAACCACTTAAATTGGATAGGAACCTAATAAAGATTCCTTTTTCATATATATTAATAAATTTTAATTTTTTTTGTTTTTAAAAACTATTTAATAATGTTTGGAATATAAATTAAATTAATTCACAATTGGATTGTTTTTTAACCACATCTCGTAAGGATTATTGTTTTTCTTCAGTCTTAGAAGACACCTATTTTTTATATGAAAAATAGTAAAAAAAACTTCTCCATTGAAACATTTAGTACGTTTATGCTTTGAAAGAATTGTTCCTTCCATTTACACAATTTTTTTATTCATAACTTATGCACCTATATTATAATATAGAATGTTTAATGAATTTTATTAGTTCTTGATTCCATTCATTATCGAATAAATTTCAAAATTATTATATGCTTATTCCCTACCATCATTTTAATTATTCTTCATAATATAGTCTCCCATATCATTGTCATCTTGAATTCTGATTATATCACACATGGTAATAATAGTTCACTTATGACTGATGAGTTTAGTAGTGGTCATTTGTGTTTAATAATATATGAATTTAACGAATAATAAGTCAATTATTTATTGTAATTTCTTATAAGTCCCCAACAAATGATTGTTTAATTTCAAGTGGAATGATTGAATGAATATCATCCATTTTATGAGATGTTTATATTATCTCCCCCTTTTACCATGTTCTAAAAGTATCATATAAAAAATATTTTGGCAGCGATTATCTATCACCACATCATACATTGAGGTTTCAATAAAACTTGATAGATAAATATTTTATGTCTCTCCTTCAAATGATTATTCTAAACCAAGAAGTAAATGTTTCAGAAATAATTTAGAAAACTAATCTGAAAAAAATTGTCCATTGGTATATATTGTATTAAGGACATTTTTTCATATTTAAAATTATTATGATGAATGAGTTTTAATTAAAAAATACTTTATTACCCATATTAGAAAATTTGGGCACATGAACAAGATTTTTTTGATTATATTCCATATAAAAAAAGATATTACAATTGAGATTTATTTTTTCAATCTGAAAAAAACTAACACCTTTTAATTTCAGAGTAGTCTAATTTCTGAATTTCATAGACATTGAATCATGATATTCTATGTTATTTATTTTTTAATCTCCTTACCTGTATAAAAAAATAGTCCTCAATCCATGAATTTCAAATATTACATTCTTTTATTTCGATATTAAAAAAAATTTCACCTTATTTTTTATTTTCCATTCCTTTTTCATTTTCATTAAAAAATCATTTTCCAAGAAGGGTTATCATCAATTTCCTGGATGAAAATAGATGTCAGTAAAATTAGCTAGTTAATTCATCTACACAACCAAACATGATTTATTTAGATATATTTGAAATTCTCTTGGTCCAAGATCTTTTATTTTACATGATATATTTTACAAGTATGAATAATATTTGTTCAAAAAATTTCGTAGTACACGTAGTAAAAAATTAATCTAGGTCATCAAAAATAATAGAAATTATATCTAAAATTTTATTTCCGAATGGGGACAATGTTTTATTCTTACTTAATCCTTGGGGAGGATGTAATTATTAACACTACTCTTCCTAAAATAGATATAGAATATGGTTTATCATGATATATATTTTTCCATACAAGATATGATTTAGAACATAAATTCGTAATACTGGTAATTACAGTATAATTTTGAGATTTATTAAATGATGATTTAACATGTTCTTTTGATATCAGTTTTTTTGTTATATTTTTTATCCTGTATATTACATTTATTGCATTGATGAATTAATTGATCATGTTCTACAAATATTTAGAGTTTCAATAAATTTTTATTTTCTCGATATTTTATTTTATCATTTTATTGTGAGTTTACCTTCATGATATTTTACCATAATTCCACACACTAATGATTTTATAGGTTTTTTTATTTCCTAGACATTCATAGAGATCAAAATTATAAACTCATTCTTCTTTATTTTTATTTCCTTCTCGATTCAATAAAAATATTATTTTTCTATTTTTATAAGTATTATTATCAATTGAGTTTTCAATTTTTTTGTTCAATATGTGTTCAATATATTATATATAACTTTTCCCCAACTATATTTGGATTGTACATTATTCTATACATGAGTAATTAAATTTGGCTATTTTGAGTAAATTTATCTTTTAGGTTGCTGTATGAAAAGAAATTATCCTCTTCCTGTTTAATTATTATAAAAAACAGTTCTTGTTGAAAATATTTGATTTTTATATATAGATTAAGAAACATATCATTATTTTATTCTATATTTATTGTTTTGAGTATTTATTAATGATAATTTATTTCATAATATAAAATTTTCTTTTTTTGAGTTTATATAAATATTCATAATGTTATCACATTTTATAAAATGATGTGGGTTTTTACCTTTATGTATTCCAAATAAATTGCTAAAAAATTTGGATTTATAAAAAAAATCCTGTTATAATACTCTTCTTTCCAATATTCGTCATCAGAATCATTGGATTGTTTCAATTTTCACACCTCTAGAATGACATGTGGATTTCAAACAACGTATTATTGTTTTAATAAAATGAGTTATGTATTTAAGGAATTATTATTTTATTTCATGGTATTCACCATATACAGATTAAAAAATACAAATATATGAATTCATCATCAGTAATAGGACAATTAAAGATCACTAATATTATTGTAGAAGCACACTGTATTCCCTCCAGAGGATCCAAAATCATAATAAATGTTTCTTAAAATAACTTAAATTAAATTATTCATATCATGTTATAAAAAACCTAAAATGATTAAAAAATTACATAGGGAACATCATATTTAAGTAAATTATAATTATAATATGTACTTATAGTTTATTTAAACAATATCAAAATAATGTTATACACCCATTATAATATATTATTTATATTGATTAAAATATATGACTATCTAGGTGAATCTAATAAAATTAATTGGATTTAGTATAGGGTACTCATAATCAATGTATTTTTTGAAACATTAGAATTACAAGTTTATGTTGATAAATCACAAAAATTGTTCTGATGGATGAAAACTCATCTTGAGAATTGATTTCTTTGTTAATAAAGATATATTGTAAATTGGATATAGAGTCACATGATTATATGAGTATAGTAAAAATATCTAAAAATATATAATTAGAGGAATTATAAGAGTAATTTTACCAAAATCGATGTTAAAAATTTAAAATTTCTATGAATTTTTAATGAGTTTAGAAATAAATTCATCAGTTATTATAAAATGTAAAAACAATATTTTAAAAAATAAAAAACTAGGTGTATATAATTTTTTTTGAAATAAAATAAAAATAAATATATTATAATAAATTGATATTTCAAATATTAATTTAAAATATATGATAAAAAATTCAATAAAAATAATATTTAAGAAGAATGAGATGAAAATGGAAGTTAAAAACTAAAAAATGTCTTTTTGATGTTCTAATGGAATTTTCACTAGATCCACAATATATTCACTGATAAATATCATATCTAAAAGTTGAAAAAAAAAATACATAAAAATTATTTTTTAAAAATATAAAAAATATTGAAACTATTGAAGGAAATATAGTTAATATAGATTAAATATAATGTTTAATATAGAAAATGGAATATAAGTTGACAAATATTTTATAAAAATTATTATTTTTTAATTATTAAGTTACCTATTATGATAAAAGTTGCACAAAATTTCATTTTTATTTAATATAAACATTAATAATATATTTATAGAATAAAATGGATATTAATTATGAAAATAATAAAAACAATTCTCTTATAAATAAATAACATTGACCTGGTAGAAGAATTCCTAGTAGAGATAGTTAAAATTCTGCTTTAGAATGATATGTTTTTTATAGTAATAGTAAGGGGAAGATCATTTTGATTATGAATTTTAGTTTAGAATGTTTAAACTAAATAGATTCTATGATATAGTTATGTGTTATAATATCTCATATATAGAATAATGATGACAGTTAAGAAATAGTATAACCTAATAAACTAATATTGAGTAATGAGACCCATTATAATTGTTGTTACATGTAATTTATGACAAACAAATGGCTATATAAAAAATATAAAATTTCATTTTATATATAACATCATGAAAATTTCATGAATTAAAATAATATAGAAAATTTAGAGATATATTTTTAGGGACATATTGAATTTCTGAAAAACACCAAAATCAACTTGCATAGAAATTACATATAAAGTGTAATGTTTACAAAGATGAATGATGATAGTGATATGAATACAGAATATAAATTATATTAGTAATATTTCTATTATATTATTTTCATAACATAATATATAAAAATCCCTAAGGCATAAAATAAAGGAAAAATATTAATGTAAACTGAAACGCTTGAAAAATGGAGCCCTTAAAAACATTATAAATAGTGAAATATGAAAAAAAATGGAGAAAGATAAAAACAATAATTATAAAAATCGTTGAATAAATGGAATAAATATCATGTTTTTTGTGGGAGGATTGTATAAATCCTATTAAGAATAATAAAATTTTTATAATCTCATATAAAAAGTGGGATTTTTGGAGAACCCTTACATAAGATAATATTGTATGAACTTAAAATTAATGAAAGAGGTAAGAATAAAAATATTATACTTAAAAAGAGATAAAATATGTAGTAATTTAATTTATTTTTATATAATTTATATAATTTATGATATTTAATAAAGAAATTTTTGATTAATGTATTGAGTATTTAGAAGGGAACCCCTTACCTTTCCTATCAACATCTTTGAACACTGTCATAAAAGATGGAAACTCATTTAGAGTTGTAAATAATATATTTTGAAACCATATTCATATTAATTATCATTTCAATGATATAATAAAATTCATTTATTTTATTTATATTAAATATTCATCGTAAATTTTTTATCATCTTTCCTTAGAAGATCAATCTATTTCATCCATGTTTTGGTACAATTATATTTGTGACCATTCATTATTCATTTATTTTAAATATCTATAATACTCAAATTAATGAAATAATATTTGCATAATTATTTATTTGGTTTTATGATTAAATTTTTTAGAGTTTCTAGTATGGGTCTCATTGATGAAATCCCCTAAGTGCTTGGTTATGTAATGTTTGAGAAACAAAAGGCCTTTTATTATAAATGACGGAAGTATTATTATGAATACGTATAAATTAAAAACATTTTTTGATTATTAATTTTATATATTACAAATAATTAATATATTACATGAATACATGATAAAAATATATAGGATATTACATGTGGGTTGTTAAACTATCTAAATGAAGGATATGCAATAATCAATGGATGTGTATGAAATTGTATTGATTTCAAAATAATTATATTTTCATATATGAATAGTTATCTTATTTAAACTTATTTAAAGTTCTATATAATAATTATAATGAGTTATTGTAGGGGTTTAATAGATAAGGGAGTATAAGATGACATTAATTAAAAAAATATGAAATCACATCCCCTCTTTGAAGTATTCATTGATTTGAATGATACAAGAAATCATCTTGAGCATAAATATCAAATGAGTGATATATATTTATTATTAAGTAAAATTATGCTTATATTGATGATAAAACATAATGAAATATAAGTTTTTATGTGCCTACAAGAGAGGTCATTTTATATGTGGAAATGATGAAAAGTTTATTCAAAACATAAGGTAAATAATGAGAAAACATTAAATCACATCTGAGTTACGGGAGTTAGGAATGAAATGATTCTTTGAAAACAATTATTGAATTAAAAATATAGTATTTTTTTATTTTCTTTAATATCATTTTAATTTTACATAATTTATTCCACGTAATTTAACTCACTTTTAACTCATTAGACATAAATTAATTATTTAAAATTATTTTTATTTTATATAAAAATACAATATATATATACAATTACTAAAAAATGTGATTTATTGATTAAAAATATGAAAACCATTTTTTGATATTTATTTTCTAGAAATTAATAAAATTTAATTTCAAATGAAAATGTAGAATGTATAAAAAGTGATTATTTTGAAAATTATTTTTTGAAAAACTATGTAATTTATTTATTTCTTAACATATAATGATCATTAAATGAATAATAAATTATTAATATATATATATATATATTAAATTTTAATAAAAAAATATTCAATAAATTCTATATATTTAAATAATAAAAAAATAAAAAAATGATTATTGATTGAATAAAAAATAATTTTTTTGGGTGAATATATTTATATATATCATCATTATTTAGATACTAAAATGGATAATTTACAACATAAATATTTCAAATATATATTTCTAATATAAAATACAACTTCTGTGAATATTTATTTCCAAAATAACGAAAGTAATAATTTTTTACCATGAATATACGGGGATGATTATCATGAAGGTATGTTAGGTTACAATATAAATAAATTTTCATCATGGATATGTAATACTAAATACATTCCCATAATTGAAAATTTTGGATTCACATGAAACCCTTATATTTTTTAATTTATAAAAGTATTATTTTTTAACTTGTTTAATTCTCACCCAAAGAGTAAAAAATGTTCTATTCGATCTCAACTATTACAATTAATATCACACTTTTCTATTATATACATTTTGGTTTATAGTTAATTGTTTATATTTATTTAATAAAAAAAATTTATATCATTGAAATAATAATATTCCCCACTCCGTATCAATGTTTCAAATGAGAAAATTGAATTAAACATGAAAATTGAATATTTATTTTGAAATCAAAGATATTTTAAATAAAAGATTAAAAAATCACACAATGAATATATAATTGTGATGTATTTATAATTCTAGTATTTTATAAGAAGAACATTGATATTATTCATGTATATGGTGGTGATCAAAGAAAATGTAAACTTTAACCAGATATGAATACCCCTATAGGGTATATGAGATATACCATTGATTCCATTAAAATTATATGTTCATGAAATCTTGATATATATGGACCTACTGGTTAGTGGGTAATATATGAAAAGATATTTCATATACCATTTATGTTTGACCTAATTTTCTAGGAATTGGGAATGTTATATAATAAAATGGTACTAGATTAATGAAAAGGCCTACTAGATTTAACATCCACACTGAATATCTTTATTGATTGATTTATATGTTAAATAATGATGAAATATAATCTAACAAATTCTTATATCTTAGATAGGTAAAAAACAAGAAGCTTGATCAAAAGAATATTCAAATAACAAGGAAATGTGGGGGAGTTTGATGATTTTATACCAAATGAGCTATATATGGTGACCTATCATTATACATTCACATCAATAAATCCTTTAATCTATACTATTATTGATATTTTTCATTCTATGGTCAGTTTAGAATTATTGTTTAAGGATACCACTGTTTTATTCTATAGATGGTTATATCATGAAATTAAAATATAGTTAACCATAATAGGAGAAGTTATTAATCATATTTCATCATTATTATATTGACATTGTGATATCACTTCTCAAATTAAGGTTTATTTTATTTTTTACATGTTTATGGAGTATAAACACCTCAATGTAATTGATAGATTTTTTGTTTTTTTAATCATACATGCCTTTTATGGCCACTAAATCAACATTTCCTATTATTTTCGATTGATTATCATACCCTTTAATGAATATATCATAGATGGATTGATATTCTAATACTTTTTTATGATGCACATTTAGTTTCCCTATGAAAAAATACATATGTAACAGAATTCCATATCAGATATAAGATCATAGAAATATATTTAAAACCTAAACATATCGATCTGCTTCTATTTTCTTTTATTATAGTCCAAGATCATTAGATTAAATTAAAAACATTTATCATCCTTATACAAAAAGTGATGGATATTCCATACCAAAATAAGATTACTCCAAAAATGATTTTTCATTACTCCCCAATAAGTTTCTATATTAGTGGAAATTCAGGATATAAATAGGGGCATGATATGTCCTTTTATAGCCTCTCCTTGTTAATTCTATAAGATGGAGAACATGGTTTTATATATTTTTAAGTTCACTTTTAGTATGATATAATTTAATGGATTCCAATTAAAACTAATCCTATTTAGGTTTTATATGAGATCAATGACGCAATATGAAACATGATTACAGAAGAACTAAACAAACACAATATAGAGTCACATTGGGTTGAAAGATTATTATTTCAACAAGTAATATTTGTAGTCTAGGGATATGAATCTCTTTTCGAGATGATACTCACTAAATTGATTTATATAGGACTATTTGTCTTGTGATGATTAAAAAAATATATTATGGTTTTTTGCTATCCCTAATGTATTTTATTTGAAGAATATATATTTTTAGAGATTTTTCCATTCCCTCCTTGTTATACCATTTTATATTGACCTACTAATAATATTTGAATGAGGGATAATTATAGGACCCTAGTCTGAATTGTTACTCAATTTAAAATATTATAATAAACAATATTTAAATATATGAATCATGCAAGTTATGATTATGTGTAACTCCACGATTCCTACTCATTCCATTGTTTTGTATCTCACTTCCCCATACAGTACTATGAGTATTTCAGGTTGATTTTTCATTATAAGAAATGTCACATTTAATGGAATATTATATTAATTAAATGATGTTAATGAATGAAATATATGGATCCTAATCATATAATATTAGTATTTTATTATACATGATAAGATAATTTCAAGTGAATAATGTATCTGAAATTGCAATATGGCTTTGGTATACACATGGTTTCCTCCACTGAACAACATCAATATATAATTTTATTATTTATAATATGTGATGCTTATTAAAAGAAGACTTCAACATGAAGTATTATTTGGGTGGTCTTATTATTATCTAATTAATTTATTTATGATTTCAAGATTGAAAAATATTGTGCAGTAGAATGTATAATGATTTATTTGTTATATTCATACATGTTTTATTTGAAACCTCTTTAAAAACTCAATTTAATTCAATTAGGGTAATTGAAATGTTGATATCATTTTGGAATGAAATTTTTATATTCAATTAACAATAATATACCATAATATATAGAAAATATATAATGATAAATCATTCATTGATTATATATTTCAGTGTTCTATTCTTAGAACTATATAAGGGGATATGTCTTAGAACATACCCTTGTTTTTTTCTAAATATTAGAAGATTTACCATATCATTAATTGAGTAAAAATATTAAATATTTAGGATGTTATTTGCGAAAAGGGGTAATTTTTTTCCACAATTTCAAAATCATGGATCCTCTTTTATTTACATATTTATTTTTATTTGATAGGACTTCTGAATTTCTATTATTTATTATGAGGAGGTGGGGTTTTTTGATCCATGGTTAATTTAAGAGCCACGGATGGTGTCCCTGTATGTCAAATTGTTAATGTTGTAAATTATTTCTTCTTATTTGTTTATATATCTATTGGGATTAATTGATAATTTTTTTCGTGTTTCTTATTTTTTTTCTCATAATATTTTGTTGACTAATTGAATTCCCAGAATATACAATGATAAATTTAGATCATTATCATCAAATTTAACATTTAATAATGGTTATTTGTAAAACATTCATATAACTATTCACATATGATCTATATTGTTGTTTCGTATTTCAATAATCTCCATTATTTTAAAAAATATGTCACTCAGTCATTCTCCACCTTATAATATTAAGAGAGGTTAAAACGGTTATCTTCTTTAGTATTATTGATTTCTAATATTTGAAATGTTGATAGAGATCCTATGAATTAGTGACAGACCCATTCATAGTATTCTAATACTAGATGATCATGGGTCATTGTAAATCTATAAATAATAACATGATTTTGGTGCCTTTATTTTAATCTAGGATCCCAAAAAATCTCCATATTAGGATATAAAATTAGGGAGAGTGTACATTGGGATTCCTAAAAAATTTTAAAATGAATATATTGAATTAATAAAAAATGATGGTTGGAGGTAATATCATCATTAGGATAACTGATATTTCCCGGTTCATACAAATACATTTATTTTTTAATAGCCTATAACTAACCTATTATTATATAGATTATATTTTCATTTGAAAATTCCAATTAAATTTTCAACTACCCCATATATATTTCAAATTCTTCGTATTGATTATGGATTTTATGATGAAATTCCATATAGTCTACATTGGTGTTAATTAATTTAAAATTCTAAAATTATTAATTACATGTATTGTTGTTAGACTATACCATCATGGATTAGGCAGTCCCTGTCACCAAAAATTGAGCATCCATAGGAGTAAAGGACTCAAAATGTATATTATAGTCCCTAGTAAGCATCTATTAATTCAACTGAATGTTAATATTTGAATTTTTTCAATTTCATATTTTAGCATTATGATCAACTCATTCACATAGATATCAATTATTGGTTTTCGATATTTCTTAGAAATGTATTTTTAAACTATTTTTCCATATTCAATGGTATAAAAGTACACATTAAAATAAAACTCATTTTGGGATCCTTGCACTGAGTTCCCCACATGACATCTTGTATGTACCACTTCATTATGTATCCAAAACCAAGATGTATTTCGAAATTATGGGTCATCCCAATGCATGTCATTGGTAATA
Organism: Viscum album; assembly: GCA_963277665.1. NCBI lineage: Eukaryota > Viridiplantae > Streptophyta > Magnoliopsida > Santalales > Viscaceae > Viscum > Viscum album. Next base: position 641,355,323 of record OY728125.1, on the reverse strand, counting down.
TCATGTTATATGGAGCCAGTAAGACTATTTTTAATTATATTCACCCATATAAATAAAATGGTGAATATATCATCAGTCACATATGACAAATAAAATGTTATTTGGATTCATAATATTCATAGAAATCATCAACGTGGTTACTTTTTGTAAATAACTTCACATGAAAAATAAATATATTGAATATTTCTCATGAAATAATGAAATTTAAATGATTGGTTACCAATGAGGTTTTTATCATGAACAACCATTTCTTGGGGATTTTTAACAATGATTCATGTTATATTTTCTCTAGCTAATTGTCTAATAGTTAATAAATTGGATTAAAATGATCAATGTTTAAATAGATTATGGCATTAGATAAGTGTTTCTATGAAAACAAAATTAGGCTTCTAGTGATATTATCCTAATGAACAATTTATTTGGAGCTACTATATCTTCTGGTGCTCTTTTATAGATATATATCTAGAAGTGGATACTATTGGGGATAACCATCACATAGATTATTTTGATTTATTTTTATTGGGGTAAAATATATAATTCAGACATATTAATGATTAATCTAGTGGTGGATCACCCTCACTATGGAATAATGTATTGTGTTCTAGAGAGGTGATGTCATTTTGTATAATATAAAAATATTATTTCACTAGAAGTTTTAGGTTAAACTTGTGGGTATTTGGTTTCATTTATTGGAAGGTATCTACTCTAAGGTGGATGAAATATCAGGTTTTAAAGAGCCTCACTAATTAAATATCAATAGGTTAAAAAATAATTAAGATATAAATCCCACTACCCATGCTACATACATCAGGGAATCTTTGTTTCTAATAAACCTTAAGTATTATGAACAAATGCATTGGAGGTGTAAATATTGTATTTTGAAATTATGGTCTTCTTATTCAAAAATATAATCAACTTCAACTACTAACAGTTCTCAATTAAAACAAGTATGTGAATAGTTTATCATGCATATAGCATGAATTAACAGTCATGATGGTTAAATTCCATCAAAATACTATATAAATGAAATGATTTGTAATACGATATGATTATATCAAGAAATATATATATCTTGCAAGTAGAAGAATAATATAATTCTTGTATTTTTTAGAATTATTTTTCTCTCTTATGTCATTTATGAAATATTGATACTTAGAAAAACTTATTTGGTTTTACATATTAGTTATTTTTTTTAATCTCTCTAATTTTTTTTTCATCTTCACCAAAGTTATAGAGATCTTCTAGTGGGGATAATTATAATTATTGCCTATATTCCTCCAATAAATTATTTAAACTATAATTGGTCATAGGTGGAGTGAAAAATGTTTATATATCTACTATGATGTTAATATATTAAATATATTATTTATTGATAGTGAATGGTATATCTAATAGTTCTATGATTATTTATATTAATAATATAAATGTGGGGTACATCTGTAGTTTCTCCTCTAGTGTATGGGTTCTCAATGAAATTGGATATGTTCATGAATCCCTAACAATAGAGTAAGTAAAATAAAAACTCTATTTTCCCAAGGAAATATAAATGTGAATAATCATACGGAAGTCACTAATCTCTCCCTCTAGTTCGAATATCCATATAAACTATTTCTTTTTCTCCTAGTTGTTGGATATAGGGGGATCAATATATGTGTACTCTTAAATGATTTTGATATTGATTATGTAGAATTATTTTTCCTTTTATGAATATTCTATGAATAAATATTTTGGTAGTCGTATGATACCAATTATATCTCTTCATCAATAAGCTGGAGACCTCTAGTTTAGTTAGATATATTATTTTTTGGATCAGCCTCTGTGACAAGTAGGGTATACATAACAAATGGGATTTATGTATGGAAGATAACATGTCTATAATAAAGAGGATTTTTAGAAGAGTTTTTTGTATTATAATTAAAATCATATTTATTGAAGAAAAACATTTCATTGGAATATTACTTGAATTTTATTTTTTTCATCCATGGAGAGGACCACTATTGTGTTTTTATTCCCAAAAAGTTATATTCAATCTATCAGATCTAGCAATATATATCTAATTATTGATACAGCCACTAAAAAAATAAAACCCGTATGACCCCTCATGTAACTATCATAACAAAGGAAAATATTATAATGGTATTAAAAATGAGTATGGGATCCAATTTGACATCCATGTCACATATTTTATTGGATGGTACCACTTGAATGTTTTTTAGCAAAATAAGTCCTTATATTCTCCCACTCTCAATACCACCACCTAACAGATTGGAATAAATGTTTTTTATTATAATTGTCTTATAATTTTCATATGTGTAATAGTATTATAAACATTATTATTTGTTAAAAAATCACTTGATTTCACATCATGTATTGTAATCTCTCTATTCATTAATTTCATGGAAACTCGGTGTGTCATTTCCCAAGAATCAAAATGATGTCTATATCCTCATGGAACCCTATACCCCAATTAGTTTTATTGATATCGATCTATAATATCCACCTATGGAGGATACATATAATTATATCTATTACAAATTATTGTCATATAATGTTGTGAAGTTATAACTGAGGAGTGACTATTCCTCATATTGCAACTAGTTTTTTCATCATTAGTAGATATGTCAAAAACGATTTGGAAGAAGACTTATTCCAATGATTTTTTCATAATAAAAACTATTTTCTATATGTAAGGGAATAGGTATAATTTATGGTCTCACATTTCTGTTCATTGAGTTCATCACCAAGTTGGTGATGAAAATCCATATTAGAGGGTTAGGGTATATTTGAGTGGGAGGATTACTCACATAACCAGTGATTCATCCAAAAAAGTATCATTAAAAAAGTGTATCCCACAATGGATTGTGAAAAAATTGGACAGGGATATATGAGTTTTTTGTGGAAAATGATGTTTTATAATATGATGACTTTTCATTATCCAATATGTGTTAAGAGTCATTTATGGAAGGATACATAGAAGAAATAATATTTTTTATATTGTTTATAAATTTAACGAGGGATTATACTTTCAACATATATGATTTACATTATGGATTCACCAAAAATGGTGTATATAATTTCATGGATGATAAGAAAAATAGCATAACATAATTAATGGGATCCTCTAGAGCCACATGTAAATTATTCATATGTTCCCAATTTTAATAATTGAATGTAGTTTTAAATTGTTTTATTTTAATTATAAACCAAAAATATATCATGTGGATTAAAATATTTCTCATCAGTGGAAATAATCTTGATAATCATTCAATTGAAAGATAGAAGAGAAACCAGTTTATTGGTATGGGTGTTAGAGGTTTGTAGGATGGTGAAGATGTATATGATTACCTACTGTTACTTTTGATAAAAACAATGTTATTGACAACCACTAAATTGATTACAAAAATAATTATGGGGATTACCAATAAATGGAGTATATCAAGTTATATAAATTGAATGTGAACAATGAAAGCTATAATTAAATGGGTATTTATTGAAAAAAATAAAGAAACAATATAATATCAGATATTATATAATTATATCTAAACATACTACCACTAGATCAATAATAACGGATCTTGGTGAAATGATTCATAAAAATTTGAAAATCAATGGGCCTATAGTTCCATGGAATCACCATTAAATCCAAAAAGATATATAATAAAAAGTAAGTAAAAAGGAGAATCAACCATTATAATGAACACTAAAGCTAGTGATGGTCACCAAGAACATGCAATTTTGGAGAAAACGATCCATATTTGTTTAATTGTGGAAACCATAAAATTATGTGAGGTCATTGATGAGTCAGAAATTATTTTTAACTCTAAGTGGAAGAATACATAATATTTCACGATAATTAATGTCTCATTTTAATAGTGATTTAGGGTGAAAGATAAATAAATTAAATTCAACATTAATAATGAAGAGCTTCCATGATTTTAGGATAATGATTTTACCATAATATATAGAATCATTTATGGGAATCTAAAATTGTATGAGTACATTAAGACCTTGTGTAAGATGTATTACTTCTTTAAGGAAAGAATTTCAACAGATATGTAGTGGAATTATTTTTTGGGCAATAAAAGATATGAAGTTTTAAATAAATTTTTTTTAGTGGTAATGTAGGGAATATTGATTTTTTAATAATATATCAGTGCCAATATTTTATGAAATTTTTCATTAAACCTTTCAATTTTTATTGAAAATGGAATAAATTTATAATTAAATAGAGTATCGATTTTACTCAATAATACCGGGAATAATTTCCCAATGTGGCTTTATCTAGGTGACCAATATTTGATATCTATTTAATTATCCTCTTATGTGCTAAAATGTTTGGGGTCATTCATGAATGGTGATGTATAGATTATATGGGATTCCATTCAGTATAATCAATTATTGTATATATTATATATATGTGATGTCATCATCTTCCTTGTAAGATAGAATTGTGGAATAGTTTGATATTGTGATGGATCCCAAGAAACCATATTATTCCACTTATACAACACCCAAATTCATTAATTTTTATCATTTAATATTTCCATTTATATAGACTATGTTAGTAATTTTCATTATCAAGCATAATCTCAGATTAGAGCAATCACTATCATGTGATGAAGTTTCTATATTTTTTATGATTATTTTTTATCATTGTATATGTTAAATATATAGTTGAAAATTAACTAGTATTTTATTTAATTATGGAATGATAGTTTATAAGTGTTGTAGAAACTATTTTAATTGCATTACCCTAGGCTAATTTCTGGCCATCCAGTTTCATCACTCTACAGAATACATAATGTCTTCTGTTATTGATTTAGCAAAAAAAGGGGGATCTTTAAATATCATAAATTCATATTGATATCCATTTATTATTTTTCATAGATGAATTATTTTAGACCCTGATCCACAATTTTATTTTATAAATTTCAATCTTATGAAGGGGTGAATATATAATTGAATTTTAGGATCTATATAGTTAAATCAATTGGATTGGATATAATGTAATTTCACAAAGGTCACTATTTCTTATTCTATGTATCGTTATTTATTTTAAAAATATAATCATGATGTATATCATAAAGCTATTATTGAAAATACCAATCAATTAAATTATATTCTACATTAGTGGGTGAAGACCTATCTTAAAATAAAAAAATAATTTAGGTTTCATTACATGATATGGAATAAAGTTTGAAATATTATGCTCATGGTATAGGGAATATAATGGATAATTTATGCTGATGTAATTACCAATACAATAATTTAAATATATATAGAAATATGAACATGAATTTATATCTAAAAAAAGAAAATGGGTTGCAACATATGTTCAAGACTGATTTCAAGGGAAAATGATAATAATGTTATTTAAATATAGGTGAAAATACACAAAGGAAATGATACCATTTAATGATATACAAAATAACATGATGGTTTTGTAATAGTTTAAATTTATATATATTAGAATAATGTTACCCCTTATTTTAAATGCATATTGAAAGTGTACGAGGAAGAACCTTATTTAATACTATTTTGGAATGAATAATATTTGTGATAAATATTATATTATCTAAGGATAGAAGATGGATTGTGATGTTGTTTAGTGACTTCGTGAAGGGATTAAGGATACACCAATATCCAGATACAAACTAAAATAAAATGGATTTATATTATATTTCAAAAATTTAGGAAACTTGATCATGCATTACATAAATATAAAATGATTTGAGATCAATATGTAATACATTATATAATAATACAATCCCAAGAAGTGTTTTTTTAATGTACTTACAAAATAGATATATAATAAACTTATATTTTGAATTATTTCCAATATCAAAAAAAAATAATTACCCACATTTTAACAATGTTATACACTTCACATACATAAAACGTTTCATTATAAACTACAATAATAGAACCATACAGAATAGTATACTAAATTTCATAGTATATAAAAACATGAAATATGTTAATTAATGAAGACAAGTGAGAATCTAATATGTTTTGGATGTGACAACATGATCACAACTTATGAGAACATTATCTGTCAGTCATAAACCATAAAACTGCATTCAATGCATAAGGATTCATTATAATAATAGAAACAATATATAAGTGGGTGGAATCGTAAATAATAAATTTTGATCCTAGATATAATGTCTTATCCATAATATATAATTTGATCATGAAAAAGTGATGCACAAACATAAGCATATAAAATCACTTACTTATTGAATTCTTAGTAATAATAATTTTACTAAGGATAGGTTCCAAGAGTTTGTTAGATTCACATCAAATTCCCATAAACCTGAAAATAAATTTTCAATGATTCTCACCAGGAAATTCATCCCATAGTATCACAGGTATAACTACCGATGTTAGTTCATGGCCATGGGAAAACTATTTTTCAACGCTCTTGGGCTTGGGCAAGTCGCATGCCTAACTTGTTTCACTTATGAAAACATATCATGTACCCTGAGGATATGTAAAACCTATAGTGTAACCATTTGATCTCATTCTATTTAAAAAATTTCCCAATTAATCAAAGGGTTATAGTTATCCCACCACAAACATAATACTGAACTATTTAAGTCTACTCCATAACAAAATAATATCTTTAATCATTCCTTCATAGTTTAATTAACCACTAAAAAGTTATTGATTTACCCAAAACATCATTAAAATCTCATCATCATTATCCATAAAGAGAAAAGAAGGGGATGCTATCAGAATATCATACCCCAAGTAAATCATATCAGTCCTTGAATAATGTTTATAATGATGATTTCTTTTAAAATTATTCAAAACTATAACAAAAAAACAAGAGAAAACATCATTTTTCTTTTTGATATTTGCAAAAAATTTAAAAAACCTAAAAATTAGAATATAATATTTATTAAATAACAATATTATAATTTAAATTAACTTATGTGATTAATAATGATCATGATTAAATGAATGTCCTTTCTTTTCCTTGAAACATTAAAAACACAATTTTAAATTTTCTAAATGGATTTAAAAACTAACTCGTTCAAACAATTAATATAATATTCAATTCAAAAATATTTTAACAAAAAAATAGACTATAAATATATGATTTTAATTCATTTGAATGTAGACAATAACCTCAAAAAAATTATTTTGAATAACATAGACATGTAAGAGGATTATTCTCGACCAAAAAGTACAGGAAAGGTCATGTTTTCTTAAAAATATCATTTTTTTCTTGGTGTGTATCAAAAAATTAAAATATGGAAGATTATATGAAAATCATAGAGATTACCTTTTCAGATGAAATTATATGGTTTATATAAGAAAAATAATCCTCATATAAAAAATTGTAGACATATTATAGATCTATAATAGATCTATATTAATCCTCATATAAATTTATTTTTCAATTATAATTTACAATATCCAAATTATTAATAATTATTCATAAAATTAAATATTTAGTTGTAAATTATTATACATTTCATGTATGTATTGGCTTAAATATTATGGTCCCTAGACAATGGCCATGATTTTTTCATCTATAAAATAATTAGCATTTAATAAATATATTATTTATTTATTATGTACAATATTTATCAATCCATGTGACTTGATGATGAATAATTTAATAAATAACATCCTAGATATGGTATTATGAATGTGTGAATGAGTTATTATTTAATTTTAAAAGGAAATAATGACTAGATTTTGAAAAATAATTTATCGTTCCAAAAAATTAATTTAGTTACAAAAATATTATATATTCATAAATTTAATCAATATAACCAAATGAGATATGTGTTGATGAAAACGAAATTACATAATTTCATGGAGCATTAGTCGACACATACTCCTTCAATATAATTTCATTTTTTATTAGATAAAAAGAAAATACAAAATCAATGTTACATTAATATTAAAATGTTATAGTATTAAAAGGATACTTCAGTTTTATTTTTATAAGGTTATGGAATATGTTTTGGTGGTATATGAATAAATGAATTTAAAAAGGTATGGAAATAACATATTACTCTTCCTTGGATAAAACATCATGCTTACGATATATATCCTCTATGTAAAATACATGTTATAGATTAGGTATGTATTTCTTCAAATTTGTTAAATAAAAAATATGAAATAAATTCAGTGGGTTTCAATAGACGTTATATTAAATAATAATTATTCTAATATAATCAATAATATTATATGTATAAATATACATGAAACTGAGGTCCACCCTCTTTCAAAATATCAAAATTCTAATCCATTAAGATATTTAAAGGAAAAACTTTTCACTAACTTCTTATCCTAGATCACGACATTATTTACAATAATTAATTTTCTATTAACTATGTGGTACTTTAATGTGGTAATTAATTTATCCCTCCTTATCTACCATTAACAAAACTATCCCAAGACCCATTCTCTTATGTTTTCCAATTTAATATATAAATTTATAAATTCATAACTTTTTTCTATAGTGGGATTCATAAGAATCCATATTAATTATGGTGTGTAAGTTATTATTATACGAAATATTTATTAATGAAATGTGTTTTACTGTTAAATTTTAAAATATATATAGAAATGTATCTGAATATCTTTTTGGGATAGAATGGTTATCTAAAACACATCATCTTTTTTAGGATAATATACAGTTCTAAAGGTAGACATCATATAAAATTCATTACATGTACATCTCCAAGAAATCACATAAAACATTATATCTTGATCAAATATGAATAAATGGTGTAATTGAAGAATCCTTAAAACTTACATAATATATATAGAGAGGAAATTTAATAATTTAAAAAATATTCATTAATAGAAATGAAATTTGTCGACTTCATAATATGGATGACTTTAACCCAAATGATATTACAAATTATAGCTGTCTTGATGAGTCATATGATGATATCCATAGTGTTTTTCTTTTATTTCAAAATCGTAATGGGTAATTAATACCTCACACCCTTAGCCTTTTAAAATTCATCTATAACATTATGACATACTGAGAATCAAGTTATATACTTTAAAATGTTCTTTTTTTAAATATTCCCACTATAAATTATATTTTAGATCTCTATACATTTTTTATATTCAGTACGGATGGGGAATGATGAGATAACTACTTCGTCCCATAAATCATTCATTATATTCAATTTTGAAAGGAAACATATCTGGTTTTAGAATATAATCACTCAATATCAGTCATAAGATAAAATTATGTTATTTCTTCTTTTCTATTACAGTTCCAAATCAACTATTTATTCCACATTAATTTCCAGATGGACGGGTGGTTAGAAAATCATTTATGAATGATAATATCTATCCCCTTCCCTATTGATTTTGAGATATATTATTTAAAAACATTAATGTATCTCATATGATCCCCATTAAGGAAAATAAAGCCTTGTTCTTTAATCTAAGAGTAGCATCCACTATTTTCTTCATCCCAATACGGTAATGTATTGAGTAGTCAAGATCTTAAATGAACAATAATAATCACCTTTTGTTCATCTTCAACTCATTTGATGTGAACATATAATTCAATATTTTATGATTTGTATATAGATCACACCCTTAACCATTAAGATAATTCTATAAAATTATTCATTAAAATAATTTCATTAAAAGTAAATAATGTAATATTAAGTAAATATTTCTCATTTTCCTTCAATTTTCATGAATAATACACTAATTGCATGTTATGATACATGAAAACATATCCATGTACCCTCATTGATTCATAACTGTATATTGAAAATAATTCTCCATAATGGGTAATCTTATAATAGGTACACTAACAAATATTCACTTCAGATATCTGAAAGTTTATTCACATTCATTTATCATAAGGAATGTGGAGCCTTTTGAGTCGACATGGGTAGTGTATTTGAAAACCATGAGTAATTTTCCATAAACATATATAGTATCTATCAGATATTGTAGAACTGATGATCACGTTTATAATGGATAGTCTTGACTATTGGTCAATAATATTTATCATTAAAAGATCCTATTATATACCCTCTGTTGTAATTATGTGACAGGTGATTGATGCTTTTTATATACATAATTTACACTAATATATTTTCTAAACAAATTATACTATATAATGGTCTATAACAAAATAATTAAATAATAATTATAAATTTCATTACTTATAAAATATATAGGAGCATCATCTATAAATACTACCACATTATGATGAAGGTATTTTATAATGTCTTTATTTTTTTGGTCAATACAGATAACGGGGGAATTGCTAAGTCAAAATTACTTCCTATAAGTTCACAAAATATATTCCATGTACAATAGAATATAATTTGTTATATCCTCTATTTTAAAATGTTAATTAATGATAGAATGATCTAATATAAATATTTGAAAAATATTTATAACTATGTGATTGATCAAACAAATTATCAATATATGGTAAACATACTTGATCTGGATAGTGATCTTTTTATGTTAAAAATAATCAATTAAAAGGTATAATGAACAATTATTGTATAAATAACATGAATAGGTGCATTAAGAAATGATACACAAGGAAATAAGTCCATTAAATTTTCAAATAGTGTTTCCATTTCAATTCAAGAAAATATATTATTCTTATTCTATAATGATTTTTAATATATGAGTGATACTTGGGATGAGTTATATAGAAAAATAAAGATCATTTTTATGGGAATACTGGATAACACCTTTTCAAATACATAAATAAATTCTTAAATAATTGGAATATCTTCAATGATAAGTTTATCCCCAACCATTTGAGATAAATACCTCTCAGGAGTGCATATTATAATACATATAATGTAAATAATTTTGATTGTAGGATTATATTAATCCTTGAATCAATAGATTATAAGATATTGATTCATTATAACAATTATGACTTCTTATCCTCATACATGGATATAGGTTATTAGAGAGTGATATATAGAGCTAATACAACCCCAAATTAACTTAAAATTAGAAAATAATGTTAATAAGAATATTTATTCATCGAAAATTACCAATAACATCAATCATATTAGAGCTTGAGATTTGATATGATATAATTATACCATTATTTTTTCATCAATAAATCAATATATATTCACTAGGGTGATTAAATGATATTCTAAGATAATTATTTTGAAATAAAACATTGGGTTGAACCACAAAAAAAAATTGTATTGTTTAAGGGTGGATGATAAGTATACCATTAATTATTGGACTCTTGAGAACCACTATAGGTGTTGTAATTGAATTAACATTCACTCCTTAATTTGAATTACAATGTTGTTGATATTTATTTCCATCACTAACCATCATACCCATGGACTTGTTTTAGAAATCTCAATACTTCTTGAAATAAAGTGATATTACTATGGTTGAAACATTTGATTATTCCTCATATCCATTCTATTTATTTTCTATCATATTCGAAACATGTCACCCATCAAGTAATTAATGACCATGTCTTCCAAATAAGGAAAATATATATCTCCCTTGGAAAGAATATCTCTTATACTTCGTATAATTTTTTTTATAATGGAAATCTAATTATATTTTCACTATGGGTTTTTTATTTGAATCTCTATATAATTTAATTTTCCGACACCTATCCCCAATAATTTGTGGAAAATATTATTCTCCACCCGAAATTTTTATATTCAGATATCATTAATTTATTTCATCATACATATCAAATTATATCATATAGAATAAAATTAATAGACATTATTGTATATACCTATTGAACATATCAATTTTTCATTCATGTTCATTTATTAAACCAAAAGTGTATTATGCATGTCCTGTTAATACTTCCTCATATATAAGAATAAATTCATCATTGTTTTCTTTTCATTTGAATTACAAATCCATTTTAGTAAAAATGACTAATGTACAATATTTATTAATAGAATCCTTCTTCAACCCTGCTCATTTCATAGATTCAATTTCATTATACTTCTTTATTTTTTTAACAAGTTACAACCGTTAATCAGATTCACCCTCCAAAGAATACAAAACCAAAAAAACATCTCATGGGATGAACACTGGATAACCAAAAATATATTTTCTATAGCATTGACCATTTTCATAGTTATAATTGGATTAATTTACTAAATAATGAAATATAGAAGTTGTTTAATGAAATAATCATTGGTACGTTATTGATTCCGTTGGAAAATTGGATGTTCAACAAGATTCATGTTACTATTCGAAGCTTTAGAAGGTTGGTTGAAAATTTCCAAAATATTTTTCATCCCAACTCCAATTTTATTTTACTACTTGTGAGTACAATCACAACATTGTTTTTTGAATTCATTTTTGACAAAATTACACATTCTAACTACAATTTTATAAAGCCAAAATGAGTAGTGTAGGTATATAAAATCTATTTTTTATGATAGTAATAATATATTAATGACAATTATTCATTATATTTCCTAAATTATGACATATTCTTATAATACTGGGATGATTTTCGTTAATCATAAATTGAATAGGATTATAAAATGAAATCTTTGGTTGTATTATATCATTATTCATATCCAATTCATAAAAAATAAATTTTCCCTTCTTTAAAACCAACTATGGAGACTCAATTATCAGTTAGATAATTAGTAAATCAATTTTGAGAAATATTTATTACATATTAATACAATAAAATCCCTATAAACATAATGTTTTCTTATATATAGATATAAGATAGATAATATCCTTATATCATTAATAACATTAAATATATACCACAATTTTCACCTCACATAGTATGCTACATAGATATATCATACATAAACCGTTTTAGGATAACATGGAGAACTATTGAAATATGAATGGGTGATCATAGATTCTCACCATGTTTATACATGGGAGATATAAATAAATGATAATAAGTTAGTATAATACAAGATTAGGTTTTGGGAGAGTTATCTCAATATAATATATTATACCCATCAAATCCAAAACCATAAAATATGCACTGGGGAAAATGATTTTTTTTTTAAAGACAGTTATCAGAAGAGTTATGAATGATCAATATTCAATCAAGATGAATGATTTAATACTCTAATAAACATACATAAGTTATTTGTATAAATATAAGTGTAATAAATCAGTTTCTTTTTCATTGATCACTTCCAAGACTATCATAGTGGATAGAGTCCCATTATAGACTGAGATCTCTCCCCATTCCCATTAACATTATAGTTATTTGAGGTGGTTACTCATTATGAAATTAATCAAATATTTGGATTGTAATAACTACTAGCTTCAATTATAAATCTTGGGAGAACTAGTTGTGTAACATATTGTGCTTGGTCTAATCATCCATGTACCACATTTTTCTTCAGATAACCTCACATGTACTATTTGGGTCTCTAATAACCTCTCATGTACCTATTTTATATCCTGAGATATAAATCATTACCTAATTAATTAGAGTTTTAGAACAAACACACACATCACTTACTATTAAACAATTCATATTTATTCCAAAATATCCAAGTAACCATTGTCATTTCAATATACATTAATTAACCCATGAGAATTAAAAATGTTCCATGAAACATCCCTAAAAAATAAGCATCATAATCCATATAGAGAAATTAAATTGATTATATCAAAAGATGAAATCCCTAGGTAATCATATCAATCCATAATTTATTTTAATAGGTAAAAAAATATATCTATATAATTTTTTGATATATTCTTTAAAATTGAGAAAATAATCTTTTTTCAATTTAGAATATTTTGTAAAAAGATAACCAAAATTGGTAACGATTTAATCAACATTGATAAATTGAAATATTTATAATACTTTTATTGATAATGAAATGAAATGAATGAAAATATTTTTATTCCTTAAATGTTTAATTTCTTCTACTGTATGTAATATAAAATTGAAGCATTAAAAAAATTATACGAGATTTGGATAAAACTATTATAAGTTTTTATAAAAAATAATCATAACATTAGTAAAAATTAAATTATAAATATATACTTCATCAAAATAACTTTAATGAATACTGATAGTAATGATTCCCCACAAAAATTGAGAAATAATATCATCATTTCATAAATACATTATATTAGTCATTTTGAGTAAAAACTGAAAATATATAAGGAATAGTTGAAAAAAATCTAAAATAACTATTGTAGGAGAAGATATTTGTTTTTTTAAAATAAATAATATATTATTTCGTAAAATGTAAATTAAAAAATAAAAAATCTTTTTAAAAAGTGATGTTTTAGTATAAAATCTCTTCCTTATATCCACAATTGATTTATATTCATTCTAACCAGCAATAAAATAAATTTAGATGTATTATAGTTCTATACCAAAAAAATATTCACAGTTATATTACCCTATATCATTACACAGAACTTTTAATAACCCATATATTAATAATTATTCATTAAGTTAATATTTAGGTGTCAACAATTCTGTTTTTCACATAGGTCTCAGTTTGGTAATTCTTGTAAATGCATGTTAGGAATATTATTTTCATATAAAAAATTATTTTTGTTATAAATGTTATATTTATTAATCATATAAAATTTATAACCATATTTCTATGTATGTGATGATAAATAAACTATATCACTTCAAGGCAATTGCAGTATGTTCATACACATGAGGGATGTTTTTATTTTCAATGGATCAAATGAAGGAATAAAAAAATTATCTATAATTATATAATCATTGTTATGCTATAGATAGCAGATATATCTACTAAATATATCTAAATTAAAATACTTTATAGATGGTGATGAGAGTCGTATTTCAAAACAATATAGAGGTTGTAGTCCACATATACAAATGAGAAACAATTTGATTTCCACATACATTGAAAGGTTTAAAAAATAGATATATTATTAACATTAATATATTTATGTATAGAAAATACAATTAGTTCATTATTTTTATGTGGTTATGTATTATTTTAAGGATGCTTACGAAAAAAATACTTGAAATAGTCTGGTTAGAACACATAAATATACCTTATATATTCTCAAATGAAAAACAAATGAATTATCCTTGGATGGGTATTTTGGGAAACAAACAACCTCTATGTCATGAGAAAGTGTATTAGGAAGTTATATTAGTGGAACAAGGTCATGATTAGGTTCACATGGGGTACATATAAGTTAGAAAAGTAGATTTAATAGTATTACTGACTAGAGTGACGCCCATTTAAATATTATTAATGTTAAAATAATTTTAATTAATTTTAATTAAAAGTGATAATAAATAACCAAATATTAAAATTTAAAATAATTTAGGTTTAGACTATAGTCATAATATCCAATTTCAAAAAAAAATTGAGATAATGTAAGCTACATATCATAGTTTAACTCCCTTATCCGCCCTTTTAACCTTTACTTTACTAATAGGTTCCAAACCATGGATACAATTAATACTATATAAAAATTAGATTCACCTTATTAAAAATTCATATCATGTTGAATGAAAATATATAAACCATTTTACAACATTCTATTCTAATAGGTTGAATAAACTACTCTAATATCCCCAAGAAATGGGTGAAACACATTCTTAGAATTAAATTTTTTATTATTAAACATAAATTTTAATTTATTTTTACTAATTTACTAGTAATAAACATTAATTAGTTGTTAATATATTTTATTGACTATACTATAAAAATATTTTCTTATATTCAATAATAAATTAATATTAATTTAAATAATAAAGATAATTTTATTTACACATGATAAATTCTATTTGGGAAATAATGTGTTTTACATTCAAATGATTTTATCATTATTTAGCAACAAATTATAATAAATGTTGAAATTTTTATCCTTTTTAAAATGTATAGAAAATATTACTCAATTATTTTATTTATAAATAAGATATAAATAAGTTTTAAACAAACAATATAGAAACAATTAGTAAACCAAACATTTTTATTTAGCCCAGACTTGTTTGAAAAATAAATCTTATTACTAATTTACCATTCTATATAAGTAATTATTTTATATAATTATTTATTACATGATGTTAATAAAAAATAATTAGTGTGTTATTCCTAAAATAATGAAATCATTCAATGAGGAATAATTCCACAACACAGATTTAAAAACTTTCTCAAGAATATTTGGATTTTATTAAGTGAATTTGACTATGTTTATTAAGTAATATTTTTTACCTATTTTATTTTACCAAAAAACAATGTTTTCCATTTCATAATTTCATATAGAATAATTGAATTAATTCTAATTCTATAATAACTGAATGGTATCATACCCTTCAAAGTTATTATGTAAATAAATTTTATAATATTGGGATGTTAAAATTATTTTTTTAAAAACAAATTGTTATGATAGAATCTAATATAATTTATGAAACTGATAGGTTATTTTTTTGGTTTAGTTACATCAAGGTAGTTAATAGGTTATTTAGTAGTTTTTTTTATCCAGAAACATTAATGGCTATAATGATATTTACTAAAATACATGTAACACCACTGCATTTTAGTACTAATTTCACTTTAAGTATATATAATGTTGAATAACTTATTTCACTTAAAATTCCAAATTGGAATGATCCAAAACATATTAAATAGACAATATTTGTATGTATATAATAGGAGTTAAACCTATAGTAAAATAATATATAGTAATCAATTAAAAATCACATATATTTAAAAGATAAATAACAATTATTATTTAATATAAAAAAGGAATTTTTTGTCAAATATTATTTTTTAATTTTTTTTTATTTTCTCTAAAAACATTATATTATTCACTTTTAATAATTAATTCACATAATATTGATTATATTATAATTAATTTAATTAAAATTTAGCCTGAAATAAGATTAGGAACACTTAATGTTTAAAAGTATAGCCAATGTTGAATTTCATTTTAAAATTTATTTTAATTTCAAAGAAAAATTTATGAATATTTGAATAATAAATTTATAACATTAAATAAATTTTTGAATAAAGAATTAAAAAAATTATATATATTTTATAGTATTTTTATAGAAATGATATATATTTAGGTGAATAGTAAAAAATACAGTTTTTAAAAATACTTTCACAATTGTTAATTCATTATGATTTAAGAACAAATTAAAGTATATATAAATATTTAATTGAAGAAATATTTATTTAATAATTGAAAATTTTAATTTGAAAATTTTAATTTTAATATTTATTTCAATATTTATCATATTATATCATAACTTATATTTTTTATAAAACTATTTTCATGTGTTAAATATTTGATATTTTAAAATTTCATTATTAATGTCATTTTGGAAATTAATATTATGAATCAATTTAAATATTATTGTTCATAATATAAAAATCATCTTACAAGTGTTATTTTTTCTCATTTATAATATTAGGACCTGACATTAAAACATTATATAATCTGGAATTAAATTATTAATTCACATTGAGGAATAACATTTAATAAAAAACAAATAATAATCATGATAATAAAGGGATTTGTAATAGAATATTTGAAAGGATAGTATATACACAATATGAGAGTGAATTGGCGTATAACCACAATGAATTCTCAATGGAATGTAAATTGAGACAAAATCCCTTATAAAAACTACCTCATTATATTAAATATAAATCATTTAGATTATAATAATTGAATAATATAAATACATACAATATTATTGGATATTCAGTGTAAATAAATCAGAGAACATTCACAAATATTTTTGTAAAACCAACACCGATGAATTGGATGTTTAACTCGATGAATAGAAATTTAGTTAAAATTACTCTTATCAATTTCATCTCGATGACTTGAGAATTTATCACTGGATTGATAATGTGTATCAAAATTATATCCACATAAATTTGTGTGGAAATTACAACTTAAATAAATAGTAATTCTACACATAATCATAGCATGACAAAATTAATAATAAGAAGATTAACCCAAGGAATTAAAATTGTGTTAAAAAGTTCCCTTACCGATTTGGTAACAAACGGAACATACACCAAATGAAAGATGGATTGTACAATAAAGATGTAAATACCAACAATTGAAAGTATATTATACAAATAATGCAATCATGGTAAGTATATACATGATATGAAAAGAAATAGTGGAAAATAATGCATGAATTTCATGGGAATAAAAAAGATATGAAAACCCATTACCACATTGTAATCAGTCTAGTCGTATGAACAAAAGTTAATAAGAAAAAAATTAATCATATAATTTCATTAATTTATATAAAATCATGATAATATATATCAAATGGACGTAAAATATAAAACATATGCAAGAACTAAGTGGCTAACAATGGAAATCTCACAAAATTAAAAGTGAGATAAGAAACCCCTTACCTCCTGTCTGACTTGAATCATTCATTCATTAATCTCCTTAATAATAATCCAAAGTTAATTTATACTTATTTAAGAACATTTTCCAAGTTTATTATTCCTTTTATATCACTTATTACCATGTTATAATCATTATTCAATAATCTATGTTAATAATGGTCATTTTTTCGATATTTGGTACATGAGTCAAAAATGAACTTCTTATAATTACAAGTTGTTCATGTGGTCGAAATCCCATTATCTCCATAATGATATTCATGATTTAGATATCATATATATCCATTATATATCCAATATATATATATGTGTATACATATATTTAAAATAGTACATAACATTTGGAGATAAGAAATGAAATGTACCGTTCATGGAGACGGTAAGACGTATGCACGCATAAACACAACTTTAATTTCTATTTCATATTTAATGGAATGAAGAATTAATGATATATAATTGTATTATAATTTCATTATAATAACATATATAATTTTAGTAACACCATATTTTATATGTTCCATGCATGGCATTAAAGAGTCACATCACTTTGAGGGGGTGGTAGTACGCACTTCCTCAAATGAAATTATTGCATTTACCTATGATTGAAACTATAAAGATATGTTATAAATAAAAAATAAAGAAGAAAATAAACAAAATAAATATAATATATATCACATATAAATAAATTTTTATCTTAATGACCACCATAAGAGATGGTTGGAGAAGATTGAACAATCATCGCTTCATGAGTTATTAGTTCACCGTCCACAGAAACAATATGTCTTCACCCATTAGATGGAGGTGTGTGTAAGTGTAGATCGAATAATTTTCTTAAAAAACCTAGTATATTATGTATACAGTATTTGTTATAAAATAAATGAATTCAGAGAGTTTATGGGGTTGGAGATGTAAATTAAATCAAAAGAACTTCAGAAAAGACATTTCCTTTAATTCGGGTATCTCGATTTGGGTAGAACCAAAAGCATTACTTGAATTGCCTTCTTCCTAGCGGATGGATTCTATGAGGAGTTTAGGGACGTATGGAGATGAATTGGGAATAGGTTATACAATCCATGTGTATTTAGAAGAGTGAGTAATGGGAATGAAGTCGGGGATTTTTATAATGGGAGGAGGGTATATTTATGAATGTTTAAAAATATTATTTCATTATATAATTATTTTCCGTTTATAATGGTCAAAAACAAATTAAAGTCGAATATAAGATGACTCATTTCGAAATATAATCATCTATTAAAAATTGGACAGGTTTTGGATATGTGTTTAATCTTTATAATATTTTGTATTTAAATCATTCATTAACGTTGTAAACACCGTATGATTATTGTGTCATATATAATTTTTTTATTTGATGTCTACAAATTATGGAACATATATCAGGATGTAGGATATATTAATATCTTTCAAATGAATGTTTATATTAAAATATATTACTAATATAACCCCATGTAATAATTTATTTACTAAAAGATATATGTTTAGGTAATTTTTTTTTACTTTATAATAATTAATATAAAGTGTCGTTATCACTCCCAAGTGGCTCCATGGGGTCTCAAAATCGACCCAAAGATGTCCATGGTCTAAAATGTATCAAAAAAATAGGATTATGACACATATTAGGGTAATTTAATATTTTTATAATAATTTTTTTATCCATATTTACCAGATTTACACTTTAACCATAGTAAATAAAATTTTTACTAAAATAACTATTCATAATCTCAAAAAATAAAAGATACCTATTTACAAAATTCGAACCTATAGATTCTAAATATGGAATCCATTTTTCTAAATTCAAAACATAGAAGTTGAAAAAGACTAATTTAATATTAGTTACCACTTTCAAAACAAAAAGTGTGTTTTTATTATATTATAACTATTAAAATATTAAAAATTATTTATGTCCAATTTCAAAATTAAATTACTTCCAAATAACAAAATTGAATTAAATACTAAAAACATAATATAATTACACTTTTAAAAAAATTAGAAATATAATCTATCCTTATAAATAAATTATATTAAATTGTAGTTTTGAATTAAAATACAGTACTTTTCACTATTCATTAAAATTGAATTTTATCAGAAAAATACTAAAAATTTTTCCAATGTAAATTTTTTTGAAAATAATATAAATAATAATTTTTTTTGGTCAAATATAACATATACAAGTTGCCAAAACTTGATTTATATATGGTTCTCCTTCAAAAGGCGGTAAATCGACCTTTTAATGAATATTATTGTATTTATGCATTAAATCTGATTTCTGTCTTATTTTATGATTTTAAAATTTATTAGATAAATGTAATAATATTTAAGAAACATATTTAAACATAATATGGGTTTTTATGTTCATTCCCACTAATACAATGGCTATGCGTTAACTACCCTTTAAAATAATAATATTGTATTAATATTTTTCAGTATAACTCATCGTTGTCTGCAACATATGTTTTCTATGAACCCTGTTGTTTCCTATCATGTATTCCATTGAACATAGCATCCGTGTTAAAGTAAAATTAATATTTAATTCATAAATATTAATAAATATGAAAATTTTATATTTTTTATTTACCTGGTGTAACACCCCAAGCTTCCACGGTACGTTTCCCTTCGAATAATGCAATAGCGTGTGTTGTACGCAACCTCGAGCTCTAACACACACCACAACTAATTAAACTAGCCGTTGTGAATAGTAATACCTACTTTTTGAAATTTTATAAATTTTATTTATCAAAATAGACTTCATCTTTGGATTCGGAATATCGAAATTATCCTATGTTGAATTTTTGGTATTTTTCTGAGAACTTCTAATTTTTTATGAATAGTTAAAAATACTTAAAAACAACTTCTTAAATAAAAATAATTTATAGTGAAAAATTATACTATTTAGTGGTTTTAACGTATAATTAGAATATATTTTTACCATTTTATCCAATGGTGTTCATTAGAATTAATTTCACTTTGAAATTGGACATAAACAATTGCCAATCTTTTGATATAAATTGTTTCTTAAAACACGCTATTTGTTGTGACAGCGGGAATTAATTATAAAATTAATTAATGCAACTTATATGTTTGGAATTTTGTAAAATAGACATCATTTTTGAATTCGGAATATCATTTATAGCTTAGGGTGAAATTTTGGCATTGTTATGAAAAACATCAATTTTTGATGAATAGTGAAACCACTAAGTGGTAGTTAAATAACTGATTTTTCGTTTAAATGAAATATTACCACTTCTGTGATTTGATTTTCAAAAATCCGACATACATGGTTTTCATTAAGAAGTAAATGTGGTTCAATGAGATCAAAATAATTTTTTGCTGAATAGTAACTTTTAAGTTCTTAATCGCGATTAGAGGTAATTAGTGTAGTTTAAGGTAAAATTAATGTTTTAATAATATGAGATGAGCTTGAAACTTGTCCTACTCCTATTGGATGAGTCATGGCCGACCAAGACAACCCATGGGTTAACTTGGGGACCCCATGGAGCCACTTTGGTTGGAAAATGACATTAATATATATATATATTTAATGTTAAAATTAAATTGACACAAACATGAGTTGTTTTACTAAAATAGTTTTTAAGTGGGGTTACACAAGTCCACATTTTGATTATAAATATTAATTATAAAGCTAAAAAGATTTCCTAAATCATAGTATTTTTTTTATAATTTTTAGACATTAAATAAATTAAATTAATTATGACATCATGATGATGCAGCCATGACCTCATTATTTAACGATTTAAATAAAATGGAAAGATAATGTAAAATACATAGCGTACACTTGTCAAAAACCTATTGGATGAGTAGATTTCGAACCCTTATCATCTTATCCTAGAATTATATAAGTGTGGGACCTCTAAAATCCGAAACTCATTTTATAATAAAGTGACTTTTCTTTACTTTCCAAGAGTTCCCCTCCTCCCCACTTATAAAAGGCCCCCACCTCTCCCACCTCATTTACACTTTCAAGCCATTTTTCTCGGCCAACCTCTTCCCAAATACTCTCCCAACTTCCCCCTCTTACTCCTAGAAGCCTCACATTGAGCAGAACTCTTCCCAAGGAAGCCTTTGGATCAAATCAAGAAGAGTTACCCGATTTTGATGTAATGTTTTCTCTAATGATGTTTTGTTTTATTTTTCTTCTCCAACCCCTAAACTATTTTTATTCATTTATTTTGTAACAACAAAAGTATCCTAAATATACTAGGATGTTGTTATAAGAAGGATTCGAGCTACACTTACACACACCTACATCTAATGGTTAAAGAACATACGGTTTCTGTGGAGGGAGAATTTCTGCCTCACGAAACGATGATTGTTCAACACTCATATAACACCTCCAAAGGTGGCCATTAAGATGTCACTATTTTTATATATGATATATAATATGTTTATGTTTTACTTATGCTTCTGTATTTCTCATTTATGGCATACTTTATGATTTCCATTATGGGTAAAACGCGATAATTTCATTTTAGGAAGTGCGGACTACCACCCCCTCAAAGTGATTGGAATCGTTAATGCCATATGTGGGATGTATAAAGGATGGAGTAAATGGTATTATACACTATATTATACTGGAATTATATTATAAATTTATATCATTATGATTTCGTTCCATTAAATATGAAATTGAAATGAATGTAGTGTTCATGCGTACGTACGGCTTACTGTCTCCATGAACGGTGCATTTCATTTCTTACCTCTAAATGTTACATAATATTATAAATGACTGTATATACTCGATATATAAGATATATATGACATCTAAATCATGAATATAATTCTGGAGATAATGGATATTCTACCACATAAACAACTTGTAATTATAAGAAGTTTATTGTTGACTCAAGAACCAATGATCGACAAAACAACCGTTATTAAATTAAATAATTACATAATGTTCATAACATGGTAATAAGTGATATAAAAGGAATAATGAACATGAAAAAGGTTCTTAAGTAAATAGAAATTAACTCTAGTTTATTATTCAGGAGTTTAAAGAACGGTCGAGTCAGGACAAGACGCAAGGTAAGGGAACTTCTTAACCCAACTTCCATTCTTTGGGTTAATCTCATACTTTCAAATTATGTCATGATATTATTATGTCTTATTTTGTATTTTTACTTTCTTTATGTGTACCTATAGTGAATACACATAATATATCTATTTTATTTTAAAAATGATCTTTGTAAGGACTTCATCTCAATCTCCTTTCATTGAGGCATATTGGGTTTTATACACAAATTTCTTTTATATGGTGTATAAACCACTTTGACTTTTAAGTTTATTCAAAAGGAATCTTTTTTATACGAAGCGTTTACTAAACGACAAAACGGAATTTTTTTGTTGTACGTATGCAGCGACAACGACTTCTCCGCCGCCGTGACCACTATTTGAGTTTCGGATTCCTCTACAAGCCATCATTTTTTTAATGAAAAATAAATACAAAGTTTTAACTTTCTTTTATTTTGGTATTGAAAATGGTTTTGAAAGCGTTTTTATTATATCAATGTGTTGTATTGAAATCTTGTGATTGAAATGTGGAAATGTTATGTTTCCTTTATGCATGTTTTATGTGATACGATTATGTTATGGTTTATGATATGTTTAAACCTATTCATATGAGGAATGCATTGGACTTAATAAGTGACGGGTGGAGCCCGCTACAGCTCCTCGATGCATCGGCAGGTCTCATGAGACAAACTAGTTTCTTGGCACGAGGCCTTGACAAAATCTTATTTGTGGTCTTGGCACGAGGCCTTGGCTACGTGGTTATTATAGTCTGGCATTATGCATTCCATCATTATGAAAGTGGTTATTGATATTGCATGTGATTATTCGACCAGTAAAATATCCATGTGAGGAAGTGAATGGCATTTTCTCATTTTACTTTTTCCATATTATGTTGATGTTCAAGTTTAAAAGGATTTTGTTTTAGTTATACATTGCCTTAAATTGTTATGTTTATTTATGAAAGCTTCCGCATTATTGTTATCCTTACTGAGCATCTGAGCTCACCCCTTTCAATGTTTTAATATTTTCCAGGATGTGAAGAAGTATTTTATGAATGACCTGCAGGGATAGTCAGAAGAGGATATGAGTGTGGACTATGGAGACTTTGTTATTTTAGTTTTTCACTTTATGATGTAATGTAACGTTTATGAATGTATCTAGTGTTTCCAAGGCTACTAAACTAATCGGTCTTTCGAGACTTGATCTTTTGTGATCATGCCAATGTTACGAAGTAATGCACCGACTCTGGGTAGCTGGGGTCGGGGCGTTACAGTTGGTATCAGAGGCAGTTTAGAACAAACCTTGGAAGCTAGATTTAGACAAACTCTGATTAGAGCACGTAGACCTAAGATGAACTTTGAGGATTAGTATAGAAGAACTTCCTAAAATTTTGGTATTGTAGAGATTTTGTGAGTTTTCCGAGCAATACATCCCTGTCTGGATACGAGCAGGTAGAGGCGGCTCTGGCATAGATGTACCTAGGGGTAAAACCCGAAAACACCGCTTTGAGCTAGACTCGAACGGGAACTGGTGCACGACAACGGGCCTTGCTGCAATCTTGGTTACGACACTCCCGGGGGATATGCTTGGGATAATTCTCATTTTATTTACAAACCACTATGAAGGGTTATGAGTATATACTTCCTCAAAGAAAACATTTCTTTTTATTATTATGGATTATATCCATAAATAGTTTAATTTATGTAAAGTGTTTTACAAGTATGGAATTATGTATTTTGATTTATAAACTAATCTAGTTTATGCCATTGTTTAGAAATGGCGCCTAGTGGAAGGAATGGAAACCGTATCAATGCACGCATTCCGTGTAGGGATTGCCCTCCTGCTCAAGATAATTATTGTGGATCTGGAGATACAACTAGTGCTGATCAACTTATTACCATACTGGGACAACTCACTCATGTTATGAATAATAACCTTACTCGTATGGATCACCCTGATCCACAACGTGGAGGATCAATGTTAGACCGCTTCATGAGGAAAAAACCACCAACAATTAATGGGGGTACAAATCCGTTAGTAGCTGAGCAATTGATAAACTCCTTAGAGAAAATATTCCATGCCTTGGGGAGTAGCGAAATTGAGAAGGTTATCATGGCAGTTTACCGCCTCACTGGAGATGTCGAACAATGGTGGTCACTAATTCAAAACACAAAGGAAGATGATGAATTAACAAACATGGAATGACAGGAGTTCAAAGAGCTGTTCTTAGAAAAAGACTTTCCTCGAGACCATCGAGCGGATATGGAAAGGCAATTTCTGAGTCTGAGGCAGAAGGAAGATGAGAATGTCGCAAAGTATGAGTCTAACTTTACAAGGTTACCAAGGTATGCTGCAGATTACATACGTAACCCAAGAAGTAAGACTGATCATTTCTTTGATGGGTTGAAACCATTTCTCTGTGGAGCTTTAGTATCACAAACCTTCTCTTCATACGAAGGTATTGTCTCGTGCGCTATCAAGATGGAAAAATAATTCTCTATGTCTTATGACTTTAAAGCAAAGCAAAAGAAGAAGAGACCTGCTGATCAATCTGGGAATGGAAATAAAGGGAATAAGGGAAAGGTTGAATATCCATCTTGTGGTAAATGCGGGAAGAAACATCCTGGTACTTGCTTGAAGGGAATGGGAGTCTGTTACAAGTGTGGTGAAAAAGGCCACCAAGCTCAGGATTGCAAGGGGAAGAAGGAAGCTACCAACGTTCGGTGGTACTATTGCAGGGAGATGGGGCATTATGCCAATGAATGTCCTAAGCGTCAGGAGAACTTACCTCAGAAAAGGCCAAGGGATCAAGGCCAGGCTTATGCTATCACTACTGCTGAGGTAGAAGCTCCGAAAGACGTGGTGGTAGGTAATTTAATGGATTCCTCAAGTTTAGCAAATGCATTATTTGATTCTGGATCATCGCATTGTTTCATATCTTCCCAGTTTACTAAGAAAATTAGATATTTCCAATTTGATTTAACAAGGGAGTTGTCGGTCAAAACCCCTAAGGGAAGTATTGTTGCAACAAAGTTTTGTCGATTAGTTCCCATTAGAGCACCTAAATGTTCTTTACCTGCTGATCTCATCATCATACCCATGATTGAATTTGATATAATCCTCAGTATGGATTGGCTTTCGGACCATGATTCAAAAAATTATTGTAAGAGGAAAGAGGTTACGATTCTTGATGATGATGATAAGGAACACCTTATCTTTAGAGCCGAATCGTCGCCACATAATTCTTATCTAGATCCACCCCCAGTAGCTCAACTAAATTCAATTATTGGGGAGGAAGAGAAGGAAATTACTGAGGGTGAGAAAAAGAATATTCAAATAGAGGATGTACCTATAGTGAGAGAATATGTTGATGTGTTTCCGGAAGATTTACCTGGACATCCTCCAGAACGAGAAGTTGAGTTTTCCATTGATTTAATTCCTGGATCAAGGCCCATATCGAAGACCCCTTATAGAATGGCCACTGTGGAATTAGTTGAACTAAAGAAACAACTAGAGGAATTGAGTAATAAGGGATTTATTCGCCCTAGTGTTTCTCCTTGGGGAGCCCCTGTTCTTTTTGTTAAGAAGAAAGATGGATCTATGAGGTTGTGCATTGACTGTAGGGAGATCAATGCTATAACAATAATGAACAAGTATCCCCTACCACGCATTGATGATTTGTTTGACCAACTACATGGAGCTCAATACTTTTCAAAGATTGACCTTCGGTCTGGATACCATCAGTTGTGTGTGAAGAAGGAAGATGTTCCAAAGACAGCATTTCGAACAAGGTACGGGCATTACGAGTTTACAGTAATGCCTTTTGGATTGACTAATGCACCCTCTATTTTCATGGATCTAATGAATAGAGTTTTCAAGGAATATCTTGATGAATTTGTAGTGGTATTTATTGATGATATCTTGGTATACTCCAAAATCCACGAAGATCATGAAAATCACTTATGCATTATCCTGAAGACTCTTAAAAGACATGAATTATATGGGAAATTTAGCAAGTGTGAATTCTGGCTTCATGATATTTCTTTTCTTGGCCATATTGTCACAAAGGATGGAATTTTTGTTGATCCTTCTAAAACCAAGGCAACCCAAGAATGGCCAGCACCGACAAGTATAACTGAGGTACGCAGTTTTATTGGTTTAGCAGGTTATTATCGACGTTTCGTCCAGAATTTTTCCAGATTGGCTAACCCATTGACAAAGCTCACACGTAAAGGGATTAAATTTGTCTGGACAAAAGAGTGTGAAGAATGTTTTGAAGAACTAAATAGAAGATTAGTCAATTCCCCTGTATTGACTCTACCATCGGGGAATGATGAGTTTGTTATTTATAGTGATGCATCGAAGAAAGGACTTGGTTGTGTCCTTATGCAGAATGATAAGGTCATTGCCTATGCATCACGACAGCTAAAAATTCATGAGCAAAACTATCCTACTCATGATCTTGAGTTAGCAGCTGTGATCTTTGCTTTAAAGATATGGAGACATTACCTCTATGGTGAAAAATGTGATATTTATACTGATCACAAGAGTTTGAAGTATATTTTCACACAAAAAGAACTCAACATGAGGCAAAGGCGATGGCTTAAACTACTCAAGGATTATTATTGAAAGATACATTACCACCCGGGGAAGGCAAACAAGGTGGAAGATGCTTTGAGTAGAAAAGACCATGGAGTTTTGAATGTGATGAGAATTGAAAGGGATCCAATTTTCTTGGATCTAGTGAAGATGGACATGGGAATTACTAGGGAAGGTGAAACATCAATGCTTTTTTAAATGGTTTCCAAACAATCATTATTAGAAAGGATTAATAGTTCTCAGAACAATGATGAAGAATTTCAGAAGAAGATTAAAGATGTGAATGATGGAAGATTGAGGGACTTTGTGTATAAGGATGGAATTTTGAAATTCAGGAAGAGACTTTGTGTTCCCGATATAACTGATCTAAAAAGGGAATTGCTGGATGATGCTCATAGTTCCAATTTCTCTATACACCCTGGGAGAACCAAAATGTATAGAGATTTGAAGGAACATTTTTGGTGGGACAATATGAAGAGGGAGATTGCGGATTTTGTGTCGAGGTGTATGGTTTGTCAACAAGTGAAAGCTGGAAGGCAACATCCGGGTGGAGTATTGCAACCTCTTCCCATACCTGAGTGGAAATGGGATAATATTACGATGGACTTTGTCATGGGACTACCAAAGACGCCTAGAAGGAATGATGCATTATGGGTCATTGTTGATCGTTTTACAAAGTCAGCACATTTTCTGGCTATACGGGAGGATCTACCACTTGAACGTCTAGCAAGATTATATATTAATGAAGTTTAAGACTTCATGGAGTACCCCTATCGATTGTTTCTGATCGTGATCCTCATTTTACTTCAAGATTCTGGAAAAGTCTTCAAAAGGCCTTGGATACTGAACTTTGTTTGAGCACTGCCTATCACCCTCAAACAGATGGACAATCAGAACGGACTATTCAAACCTTAGAAGACATGTTGAGATCATGCTCTCTTGACTTTCAGGGTACGTTGGATCAATACTTACCACTGGTAGAATTTTCCTATAACAATAGCTTCCATTCAAGCATTCAGATGGAACCTTATGAAGCGTTATACGGAAAGAGATGTCGTACACCAACATGTTGGGAAGACGTTGGTGAAAGAAAACTTGTGGAACCAGAACTGGTGGAAGAAACAATGGAAAAGGTGAAGGTAATCCAAAACCACATCAAATTAGCTCAAAGTAGGCAGAAGAGCTATGCCGATAACAGAAGAAAGGTTTTCGAATTTCAGGTGGGAGATCATGTTTTCCTAAAGGTATCTCCATGGAAGGGAGTTATACGTTTTGGTAAGAAGGGTAAGTTGAGTCCCAGGTACATCGGACATTTCGAAATTCTAGATCGTATTGGGGTTGTAGCTTATCGTTTGGCGATGCCGCCAAATCTCTCCAAAGTTCACGATGTTTTCCACATATCTCTGTTGAGGAAATACATGCCTGACCCAACACATGTACTCACCTATGAGGAATTAGAACTGAAACCCGATCTTTCCTATTGTGAAGAGCCCGTCAGGATTCTTGATGTGAGGGAGCAGTTGCTGAGAAACCAGACGACTAGTCTAGTAAAGGTTTTGTAGAGAAATCATAAAATGGAAGAGCCAACATGGGAACCTGAGGAGCTTATGATGAAGAACCACCTGAGTCTTTTTATGCAGTAATACCCTAGAAATTGCGAGGACGCAATTATTTTAAGTAGGGGAGAATGTAACACCCCAATCTTTCATGGTATGTTTCCCTTCGAATAATGAAATAGCGTGTGTTGTACGCAACCTCGAGCTCTAACACACACCACAACTAATTAAACTAGCCTTTGTGAATAGTAATACCTACTTTTTGAAATTTTATAAATTTTATTTATCAAAATAGACTTCATCTTTGGATTCGGAATATCGAAATTAGCCTATGTTGATTTTTTGGTATTTTTCTGAGAACTTCTAATTTTTTATGAATAGTGAAAAATACATAAAAACAACTTTTTAAATCAAAATAATTTATAGTGAAAATTTATACTATTTAGTGGTTTTAAAGTATAATTATAATATATTTTTACCATTTTATCCAATGGTGTTCATTAGAATTAATTTCACTTTGAAATTGGACATAAACAATTACCAATCTTTTGATATAAATTGTTTCTTAAAAACCGGTATTTGTTGTGACAGCGGGAATTAATTATAAAATTAATTAATGAAACTTATATTTTTGGAATTTTTTAAAATATACATCATTTCTGAATTCGGAATATCAATTATAACTTAGGGTGAAATTTTGGCATTGTTCTGAAAAACATCAATTTTTGATGAATAGTGAAACCACTAAGTGGTAGTTAAATAACTGATTTTTCGTTTAAATGAAATATTACCACTTCTGTGATTTGATTTTAAAAAATCCGACATACATGGTTGTCATTAAGAAGTAAAATTTGGTTCAATGAGATCAAAATAATTTTTTGGTGAATAGTAACCTTTAAGTTCTTAATCGCGATTAGAGGTAATTAGTGTTGTTTAAGATAAAATTAATGTTTTAATAATATTAGATGAGCTTGAAACTTGTCCTACTCCTATTGGATGAGTCATGGCCGACCAAGACAGCCCATGGGTCAACTTGGGGACCCCATGGAGCCACTTCGGTTGGAAAATGACATTAATATATATATATTTAATGTTAAAATTAAATTGACACAAACATGAGTTGTTTTACTAAAACAGTTTTTAAGTGGGGTTACACAAGTCCAAATTTTGATTATAAATATTCATTAGAAATCTAAAACGATTTCCTATATCATAGGATTTTTTTAAAATTTTTAGACATTAAATAAATTAAATTAATTATGACATCATGATGATGCAGCGATGACCTCATTATTTAACAATTTAAATAAAATGGAAAGATAATGTAAAATCCAAAGCGTACACTTGTCAAAAACCTATTGTATGAGTAGATTTAGAACCCTTATCATCTTATCCTCGAATTATATAAGTGTGGGACCTCTAAAATCCGAAACTCATTTTATAATAAAGTGACTTTTCTTTACTTTCCAAGAGTGCCCCTCCTCCCAACTTATAAAAGGCCCCCACCTCTCCCACCACATTTACACTTTCAAGCCATTTGGCTCGGACAACCTCTGCACAAATACTCTCCCAACTTCCCCCTATTACTCCTAGAAGCCTCACTTTGGTCATAACTCTTTTCAAGGAAGCCTTTGGCTCAAATCAAGAAGAGTTACCCGATTTTGAGGTAATGTCTTCTCTAATGTTGTTTTGTATAATTTTTCTTCTCCAACCCCCTAAACTCTTTTTATTAATTTATTTTGTAACAGCACCAGTATCCTCAATATACTAGGATGTTGTTATAAGAAGTATTCTAGCTACACTTACACACACCTACATCTAATGGTTAAAGAACATATGGTTTCTGTGGATGGCGAATTTCTGCCTCACGAAACGATGATTGTTCAACACTAATATAACACCTCCAAAGGTGGCCATTAAAATGTCACTATTTTTATATATGATATATAATATGTTTATGTTTTACTTATGCTTCTGTATTTCTCATTTATGGCATAA
Source organism: Viscum album (assembly GCA_963277665.1). Taxonomy (NCBI): domain Eukaryota; kingdom Viridiplantae; phylum Streptophyta; class Magnoliopsida; order Santalales; family Viscaceae; genus Viscum; species Viscum album. The sequence continues at coordinate 641,323,780 of OY728125.1, read as the reverse complement.
TTTATGATTTCCATTATGGGTAAAACGCGATAATTTCATTTTAGGAAGTGCGGACTACCGCCCCCTCAAAGTGATTTGAATCGTTAATGTCATATTTGGGATGTATAAAGGATGGAGTAAATGGTATTATACACTATATTATACTGGAATTATATTATAAATTTATATCATTATGATTTCATTCCATTAAATATGAAATTGAAATGAAAGTAGCGTTCATGCGTACGTACGGCTTACCGTCTCCATGAACGGTGCATTTCATTTCTTACCTCTAAATGTTACGTAAGATTATAAATGAATGTATATACTGGATATATAAGATATATATGAAATCTAAATCATGAATATAATTCTGGAGATTATGGATATTCTACCACATAAACAACTTGTAATTATAAGAAGTTTATTGTTGACTCAAGAACCAAAGATCGACAAAACGACCGTTATTAAATTAAATAATTACATAATGTTAATAACATGGTAATAAGTGATATAAAAGGAATAATGAACATGAAAAAGGTTCTTAAGTAAATAGAAATTAACTCTAGTTTATTATTCAGGAGTTTAAAGAACGGTCGAGTCAGGACAAGACGCAAGGTAAGGGAACTTCTTAACCCAACTTCCATTCTTTGGGTTAATCTCATACTTTCAAAATATGTCATGATATTATTATGTCTTATTTTGTATTTTTACTTTCTTTATGTGTAACTATAGTGAATACACATAATATATCTATTTTATTTTAAAAATGATCTTTGTAAGGACTTCATCTCAATCTCCTTTCATTGATGCATATTTGGTTTTATACACAAATTTCTTTTATACGGTGTATAAACCACTTTGACTTTTAAGTTTATTCAAAAGGAATCTTTTTTATACGAAGTGTTTACTAAACGACAAAACGGAATGTTTTTGTCGTACGTATGCAGCGACAACGACTTCTCTACCGCCGTGACCACTATTTGAGTTTCGGATTCCTCTACAAGCCATCATTTTTTTAATGAAAAATAAATACAAAGTTTTAACATTATTTTATTTTTGTATTGAATATGGTTTTGAAAGCACTTTTATTATATCAATGTGTTGTATTGAAATCTTGTGATTGAAATGTGGAAATGTTATGTTTCCTTTATGCATGTTTTATGTGATACGATTATGTTATGGTTTATGATATGTTTAAACCTATTCATATGAGGAATGCATTGGACTTAATAAGTGACGGGTGGAGCCCGCTACAGCTCCTCGATGCATCGGCAGGTCTCATGAGACAAACTAGTGTCTTGGCACGAGGCCTTGACAAAATCTTATTTGTGGTCTTGGCACGAGGCCTTGGCTACGTGGTTATGATAGTCTGGCATTATGCATTCCATCATTATGAAAGTGGTTCTTGATATTGCATGTGATTATTCGACCAGTATAATATCCATGTAAGGAAGTGAATGGCATTATCTCATTTTACTTTTTCCATATTATGTTGATGTTCAAGTTTAAAAGGCTTTTGTTTTAGTTATACATTGCCTTAAATTTTTATGTTTATTTCTGAAAGCATCCGCATTATTGTTATCCTTACTGAGCATCTGAGCTCACCCCTTTCAATGTTTTAATATTTTCCAGGATGTGAAGAAGTATTTTATGAATGACCTGCAGGGATAGTCAGAAGAGGATATGAGTGTGGACTATGGAGACTTTGTTATTGTAGTTTTTCACTTTATGATGTAATGTAATGATTATGAATGTATCTAGTGTTTCCAAGGCTACTAAACTAATCGGTCTTTCGAGACTTGATCTTTTGTGATCATGCTAATGTTACGAAGTAATGCACCGACTCTGGGTAGCTGGGGTCGGGGCGTTACACCTGGGATGTTACATCCTTCCTCAAATTTGGGAATTGTATCCTCACAATTTCAATATTGGGAATGGAAACATAATTGAAAGTAACATATCGGAAAAAGATTCAATAAATATATCACCTTAAAATAAATTAAGTGAATTACAAAGGTCACCCAAGACATCAGATACTCGGATTTTATGAAAACATAGACATAGAAGAAAAAATAACTCTCATAGATTAATAGATAGTGATAGAGAACTTGATCACGAAAACTAAACAACCACAATATGATAAATTTCAGGTTAGGTAAAATTCTAATGATAAAAGTGAGATTATAACATTTTTGCTTCAATATCCTTTTCATAGAGTTGATGAATTTTATTAATTACTTGACTAAGATTTTAAGGAAATATATTTACTTTTCACGTAGCATGTCATCCTTTAATAAAATTCTAACACAAACTCATCTTTTCTCCCAATGTTAAGTATTCAAGATAACATTGTTGCACCTGAAGTGCTATAATAAACCTCTACAGTATCAGAAAATCTAATAAGATGAACTATATTTCTCCACTATCATTATACATCAACCAATACCAAAAGTCGTTAGAACTTGATCATATAATTCCCAAAAGGATAATCCTTTATAAAAAACTACTTTCAATATATAAAATTCAATAAAAAGAACCCAATGTTCAGGAAAGGACATTCAATATACAATTTTCCTCAGAACTCTTCAGAATTATCTAAACTAAGATTGAATCCCAAAAATCTGAAGGATTTAATCACATAGCCTTCCACAATAAATCTAAAAGATTTTCTCCAAAAACATCAACTACTCTTAATGTCTCATATTAAAGTGTAATTAACCTAAACTAATATCATCTAGGATATATTATTCATTTCCACAAAGAACACAAATCACCTTATTTCTAAAATAAAAGCCTAGATTCATATAAAATAATATTTCAACCATTACCAAAAAAATTATATCCCATAGATTTTTATTTTTCCTTAAGCATATAGTGTTCCCAAATGAGTGAATTCCTCCAAAAATAACATTTTTTACATAATCACTAAATCATATTATTATATTAAATATGTCAATTTTATAAAACATAAGATCCAAAATAAATGTATTCTCTATACATAAAATCATTTAACACAAATGAATGTGTCATAATAACTAGGGACTTATGAAAAGGCTCAGAAATTCCGAGGAATTTTTTTTCATAAATACATGGGATTTATACGAGTCCGTGAAAATTAACGGTGCTTAATTCTAATGACCAGTATTCCCAGACTCAATTTTTGATGTTTTTTCAGGTATGTTCATTAAACGTATGATCGGGTTTTTATAAATTTTGAACCGGTGCTCAGAACCGAAATCTAAGGGCACCGTTGAACTCGCAGTGCTAGTATTTTCTTAAGAAGACTTTCACCTCGACAACTGATGATCGAGAATAAATGTTAGTTTTTGGAATTTTCTAAAAAAATAATAAAATAAAGTGTACAACAGTATATTTTATTTTATGCTACAATGTGTTTGATTATTGGTTAAAACCTCCACTTTTGATTTGGAGGTGGGACCACTACCCCCTAACCTCCCATTAGAGGTTATGGTGGTGGGGCCCACTCGAATATAACCTGCCGAGAGAGGCTACAACATGGGGACCACCCGAGACCATAACCAATCATTTAAATAATAAGGATGGGAGCACACATCCCCTATTAATGGGAAGAGAGTTTAACCTCTCAACGCTCCCTCATTAATGAGGGAGAGCCTCTCCACCTCCCGTATTTTTTGAATTTGTGCCAACTCACCAATTAATGTGCCAACCTGATGAATTAAATTGGAAGAAACTTTTTAATTAATTCACCTTTTTGAATTTTGTGCCAACAATTAAGATAATAGAAAAACAATTATTTGGGGAACATTCATTTTGATGGATGCTTGGGAGAGGAAGAGCACTTGGGGAAACTTATAATCTCCCATGAAGAATTCCCCTCCCAACAAAGAACACGAAGAATGCCGGAGAATATTATTTTTGACCTTCTACCCCAGAAACCTATCGGCGTACCCTACACAACTTCTTTAATGAACTAATGTAGCTCGGGAGTGGGGACATGTGGCGAATGTGATGAACAACGATCTTCATCATCTTATTTCCGCAACTCCGTTAGCGATCGAAGAATCAACAGTAGGGAGTTTATTACTTGTTGAAGATGTACCTTTTTTACCATCTTTAAAGGATAATAAGGGATTGATGTAGACGTATTATTGATCATCTTCTTCTCATGATGAGACAAATGATATCTCCCTAAACATTGATGGTGCGGGCCAACCTAACATGTCCCGAAATCCTCTATCGATCTCTCTCTTCTTGTGAAGTTCTATGGCATGTCGATTTATTAACGATGAGTCAAAAGAGGTGGAAATAACAAAGGCTGCGCTACCCGTAGCCTCCGTGAATCGGGCCTTCGGCATGCACCTTCCCGTGCTCCACCGAACAGGCCTCCATGCAGCCTCCTGGTGCCCTGCCGCACCATGCCTGGTGCCCCCGTGGCCTGACTGTCCCCTTATGTTCCCTCCCCGGTAACCCCACGGCCTCCCAACACCCTTCCGCACCCACCTCGACGCCCCCACGACCTTCCCGGCACCCTGCCAGTGCCCCTGTGGCCTGCCCGGTGCCCGGTTGCGCCCTGCTCGACCACCCCCTGAGTCAGTCTCTGCACGTGCCACCCCGAACATGCCACCCCGAGCCGACCTCCATGTAACCAGAAAACTCCAAGCCAATTCTGCATCTAGAATCCCTCGCTCCCTCTAGGAAGGGCCCCACCCTCACAGGCGTCTGTGAAGAACTTGCCCGGAGCTCATGCCGAACTACCGAACTACCCCAATAGTCTGTTGGGCCGGGCCTGGCGGACCGGGACAAACATAGCAGGCTGACCTAACAAAAGGTTTGGGTCAGACCCAGTGAGTCTTACTGGGTTGACCAAGACCATGTTGGCCCAGACTGGGTTGGGCCGAGTCAGTCCCACTGGGTCGGACTAGACCCGGGCCCACTACTGACCCTATTACCTTCATGGGCCATATCTTTAGAACTAGACGTCCATTTAATGAACCGTCAGCACAGCCGGTATTATTGGAACATGATGGTTCCTTTGATAATACACCCACTAGAGTTCAAATATTTTTGTGTTATGTTCAGGTTGGATCGTAGACGAATCCAACTGGGCCCCTAGGAATAAAAGGCTAATAACTCATAGACCGGGCATTCAATCGGCATTCGGTCTATTGTGTTGGAACCCCTATGATGTGGAAGCCCTTTGAGATAATTTATCGTGGAACTTCATGGCAGTTGGAGAATCTACTAGTAGCTCGTGGAATAGATCCTTCCTGAGGCGAGCAGACAGAGTATGGAGACCTAGTAGATTGCTGAGACCTGACAACTGCTTGACCGATTTGACTCAGAGTGACTTGACTAACCCAGTGGTGAGCACCTCTGTGTGACGCAGCAGAAACTTGGTTGGGAGCGCCTATATGTGATCATGGGAGACCCATGCTACTCGACCAGAGGAGTAACTCATCATGCTATGAGGGGGAGTGCCTCTGTGTGAGTGCAACAGACCCATGTTGGGGATCACCTTTGTGTGACACGGCAGACCCATGGTACTCGACGGGATGAGTACCTCAATAGTCCAAGTATAGTGGGAAGCGCCTATGTGTGGTGTGGTAGACACACTTTACTCGATAAAGTAGGAGTACACCACCAGTCGTGGTTTTGATAATAAAAATACTGGTTTAAGCTGAGTCAATGACTTTTGAATTTTCCTCATGATTGATATGGGTTACTAGATAACTTTGGTATATATATGGTGATATACCTCAGTAATAATTATCCATTTATTTCATGCTTCGTGGTTTATCCTTGTTGGATTTTGCGTGACCTTGAAGGTCTCGGGGTCCCTATTGAGTATCATTATAATCACCCCTGCAAAGGCTATTCCAGCACCTTGTTGTGTTGGTTGCAGACGATGGATAGCGATGACCGAGGCAGAGTGTAGCAGGACTAGACGGTACCTAGAGGTGGATCACTTGGAATGATTGTACACGGAGGAGACAGAAAAATGTGGAGTGCTGAGGAGGCCATATGTTCCTACCCTTCAGGTAGAAACCCTTGAAGATGACCCAGTAGATACTTTACTTTTCATCAGTAGTACTTGATTTTAATTTTTACTTGTATTCTCTTGTTGGTCTTGTATTTCTGAACCCTATTACTTTTCAGGACTTCTTTTGTATACAGTTTTATATTGTGCTTTACTTTCAATTGTGTACACTATTGTTTTTATTTACAATTATAAAGGCAATGCCTTCCGGTTTAGTGAATTAAACCTTTGGTGCTAGTCTCCAGGCCATGGCCTATGGAAGGAGAGCTTGGGGTAGTTACGAAATGGGCCCTGGGGGACGGGTCATGACCAATTGGTATTAGAGGAGTCGGTTCTACCGTAGAATATCGAACTCCGATCTTTTTTTTTTCAGTGAATCAATAATGTTAAGGGTACTAAGTTTGGTTTTTAGTTCAGGGAGTCCATTGTTGGTGCGGGTAGATGACGTATCCATAAATAGGACCCTGACTTATGATTTCTAACTCAGTGCATGAAAACACTGATTGTGTGCGTGTTTTGAAAAGTTTTCTTTAATTAATCTCAACCAGGTCAGCTCACCAGGTATAATCTTTTGACCGTGTTGCATCTGTTTCTTTCAGTATGCCTCACAGTAGATGACTAGTTAGAGCCCTAAGAGTCGTACGTACTGACATCCCACTGAGCGATGAGGCCTCGGTGCATGGCCCTTTTCTAGCAGAGGCATGAGTTGTACCACTTTCCGTTGGGCCACTAATGCCACCATTCCCAGCAGTAGACGATGCACGCCACTTGAATGCATTGCACAAGTTCCAGCTCCAGAGGCCATATAGGTTTAGGGGAGAGTGGGACCCACAGGCGGATGAGGATTGGCTGGAGTCTGTGCTGAGAGTTTTCCAACTAGTAGGGACACCAGCAGACTTCATGGTGATCCTTGTCGTGAGTCTCCTTTAGGCCACAACAGATAGATGGTAGAGCCTGATGCTCCAAGTTCATGACGAGGCATCCCTATTATGTGAAGACTTCGAGAGGATGTTTGGGGTGGAGTTTGTACTAGCCATCCTTCGTGCGGTGCAGGTATATGAGATACTTCATCTGTAGCAGGGCAGCATGATAGTAGCACAGTACTCAACGAGGTTCACCGACCTCTCGTGCTACTCCACAAATATGGTGCAGACCCATTCTTCAGGGCCCAGACCTTCAAGCAGGGGCCCAGTTCAGAGATCAGAGCACCGATGATCTCACTAAGCATCCTGACACAGATGGGGGTTCTAGAGAGATCCCTCTTGGTGGAGAGTTTCCTTGATAAGCAGTCTCCAAAAACGAGACCCACCACTAGCCGACACATAGTGGATTCTTCTGCAGTTGGCAGTAGAAAGATGTCTTAGAGGTCCAAGAGGACCAGAAAATCATGTGGTCGACCGCATGACTCAGGATCAGTTGTGAGTGGCACACTGAGCAGAGACACACATTCCAGTAGTAGGTAGTGTTACTCATGTGGCAGGTAGAGTTACATGGCTAGTGACTGTCTGACCCACCATTCAAGTGATCACCAGAAAATTGAAGGACCTCGCAGGAAGAGGTAGAGATTCAATCGAGTTGTTCCAGAGGGAGCATGCGGACATGTAAGAGGAGCTTGTCATGCATCAGGTGGTGGGTGACGATTTGAGGTGTTACCTGCACCACCGCCGGGATGTCCACCCAGACCGCAGGGAGAAGGTGGACTAGGGAAATCTCAACTCCAGATAGTTGAGGAATACAGTCATGGGGCTCCAAAGATGATTTGAGGTATGATCTACATGTACTCCACCGTAGCTGCAGTTCATATAGAAACAGGTGGATGTCATTCTTTCATTTCCACTACCCTCGTTCGGAGCTCTGAGATTCTGACGGAGCCGTTGGCTCGATCCTTACAGCTAGAGACTACTACGATAGATGATTCGACGATTACACTCTAGTGTCGGTAGTGCGAGCTTACTCTAGGAGGCGAGATCTTCCGCTGGGATCTCTCAGTAGTGGCATCGAGTCCTTACGAATTCATCTTGGGTATGGACTAGTTATCTACTTTACAAGATTAGATTGATTGTATTAGGCAAAAGTGTGGTGTGTCTGCACTGGTGGGACTAGGACCACCTTCACCGGTGGGAAGGGCGACTTTGTAGCACAAGACAGACTTACGAGGAGGAGGGAGCTGCCTATCACTAATCAGTTGGCCTGCCTTACCCAAAGAGCAGCAGAAGTGAGAGTTTGAGTTATCCTATACTAGTGGACCAGTAAAAGAATTTTTTCCCTGACTATGTTCCATGACTAACTCTTCACAGAGAGGTGTACTTCTACATTGAACTGAACCCCAAGGTGACACTGATATCTACACCACAATATCATATGGATCTCATTGATCTTCATGAGAAATGGGTATAGCTTGAGGGCATGCATGGGAAAGGACTCATCCGGCCAAGTGTCTCTCCATTGCCAGCCCCGATTCTGTTTGTCATGAAGGTGGACGAGAGCTTGCGGATTTGTGACGACTACCATCTCGTGATCCAGGTGACTATGAACAAAAAGTACCCCCTCTTGAGGATTGATGTAGTCTTTGATCAACTGAAGGGAGTTCATTGGTTCTCAAAGATAGCCTTCATATCAGGCTATCACGAGCTCATAGTACGAGATGATGATGTGCATAAGACAGACTTTAGGTGTTGGTAAGACAACTACGAGTTCTTGGTTATTCCCTTCAGCTTAACCAATGCTCCAGCAGTGTTCATGGGACTCATGAATATGATATTCTATCCATACCTCTATCGCTTTGTCTTATTCTTCATAGATGAAATTATGGTATAGTTGACAACTGAGGAGGAGCTTGCCTAGGATTTGCAGGTAGTACTAGAAACACTCTGAGAGAACCAGATTTATGGTAGGCTCTTGAAGTGCCAGTTTTGCATTCAGGAGGTTCACTTCCTGGGGAAAATCATCTCCGAGTCTAGAGATGTAGTGGATCTAGCGAAGATCAAAATTGTACTTGGGAGAAACCTAGGAGCATGAAAGAGGTACGGAGATGCCTGGGTTTGGCTGGGTACTTCCAGAGTTTCGTTCCATACTTCTCCAGAGTTGCAGCACCACTATCTACCTTGAAAATGTAGGGGAAACCATTTTTGTGGTCGGAGAGATGTCGACAGAGCTTCCAGGAGTTGAGGCAGAGGCTGACTAGTGCCCCCATCGTGAGGCTTCCGGAGGAAGGAGTAGGGAACGTAGTCTACTATGACGCATTAGAGACCAGACTTGGGCGTGTCCTAATGCAGGAGCGAGTAGTGATCACGTATGGTTCACAAAAGCTGAGACAACATGATCAGAACTACACTACCCATGACCTGGAGTTAGAATAAGTGATCTTCTCCTTGAAGATGTAGATACATTATCTGATGGGTGACCATTTTACCATGTACACCAATCAAAAGAGTCGTAGGTATATCTTCTCTCCAAAGAAACTGAATCTGAGACATCACTGATGGCCGGAGTTCCTTCAGGACTATGACTTTGAGAGAGTCTATACTCTGGGAAAGGAGAATGTTGTAGCAGATTAACTTGGCAGGAGATCTCATATACAGCTGTTAGGGGAGGCGGTAGTGCAGTTGGAGGCCTTACTGATATCCTTTGTGGATAGGGAAAGAGAAGCCTTTTTACAGTCTCTTACAGTCACTCCCCCACTCCTTCAGCGAGTTAGGGAGGCACAACATGGGGACGCTGACTATGAGACACAACGAGTTGAGATATCCACAGGGTAGGCACCTGATGGATTATCTGAAGGTGGGAGCACATCATCCTCATCGGAGAACATACTTTGGTACCAGTGTCACTTCAGGAAGAAGTGTTTAGGGACTTCCACACATCCCCTTTAGCGGTACATCCAAGAGTGGTGAAAATGTACTGGGGCTTTCAACGACAGCACTGGTGGCTAGGTATAATGAAGGCAGTAGCAGAGTTTGTCTCACAATTCCTCACTTGTCTGCAAGTGAAGGTGGAGCACCAGGTCCCAGTAGGCATGGTACAACCCATAAAGTTCCCAGAGTGGAAGTGGTATGGGATATCCATGGACTTTGTGATAGGTCTTCCACATACATCCAAGAGTCATGATTCGATATGGGTGATCATCGACCGACTCCCCACGTCGGCCCACTTCCAAACAATCAGAGAGCAGGGTTCAGTATAGAGCTCGAGATGCTTATATGTGCAGGATATTATGCATTTACATTTTATACCTTCCATAATTTCTTCTGATCATGTCGCAAGATTTACTTCCAGACTATGGAAGGGGTTGTAGTAAGTATTCGGGACAAAGCATTGCATGAGCACCGCCTTCCATCCTCAGAAGGATGGTCAGACATAGTGGACCATTCAGACACTCGATGACATTCTCCGTGCATGTGTCATCGACATCATTCGCAGTTCATAGGATCACTTACCTTTGGTAGAGTTCTCCTACAGCAACATCTATCACTACACTATAGGGATGGCACCTTTCGAGGCATTGTACGGGCGACCTTTCAGATCAGCCTTCTGTTGGATAGACCCTGGGGAGTCATCAATAGTGGGACCATAGATGGTGCAAGCTACCACGATGCAGGTGCAGATCATATAGGATCGGATGAAGACTACACAGATCAGGTAGAATTCATATTGTGACAGGAGACAGAGGCCCCTCGAGTTCGAGGATGGTGGCCACATCTTTTTACAGGTCCCACCCTGACGTGGTCTACAAGGATTTGCTTGAGGAATCGAGATATCTCTGACATTCATCAGACCTTTCCAGGAACTCATTAGAGTAGGTAGGGTGGATTACCCATTAGAACTTACACCTCAGTTTCAAAGGTTTCCCGACGTCTTCCATGTATCACAGCTGAGTAGATACATGCATGACCCTTCTCACATCATTGACAATGGAGAGCTGGACGTCGACGATGGGGAGACATTCATGATGGTTCCTGTGGATATTGAGGATCGATAGCCGAAGGTTTTACATGGATGGTCGATAACTTTGGTGCGCGTATGCTGGCAGCACGGGAACCTCCAAGAGAGCACATGGGAGTGAGAGGCTCATATACGTGCTCAGTACCCCAATTTATTCCCATAGTTCGAGTTAGAGCTTACATGGTCATAAAACCATGAGATGGGGAGAATGTAAAGACTCAAAAATTCCATGGAAAATATTTTCTCCAATACGTGGTATTTTTACTAGTCTATGATAATTTACGGTTCTTGATTCTAAGGCCCGGTGTGCCCAGAATCAATTTTTAATGTTTTGTTCGGGTACTTTCAGTAAACGTACGAGCAGGTTTTTATAACTTTTGAACTAGTGCTCGGAACTGAAATCCAAGGGCACTGTTGAACTCGCAGTGTCGGTATTCGCTTAAGAATACTTTCACCTTCATGACAGAAGGTCGAGAATAAAAGTTAGTTTTAGGATTTTTATAAAAAAAATAATAAAATAAAGTGTACAACACAATATTTTACTTTAAGCATCTATGTGTGTGAATGTTGGTTAAAACATCTACTTTGGATCTGGAGGAGGGACCACCACACCCTAACCTCCCATTAGAGGATATGGTGTTTGGGCCCACCTGAATATAACCTCCCACAAGAGGTTATGATGTGGGGACCACCCAAAACCATAACCTCTCATTTAAATAATTGGGGTGGGGACCACCCTACCCCTATTAATGGGAATAGATTTTAACCACTCAACTCTCTCTCACTAATGAGGGAGAGCCTCTCCTACTCCCCTAGTTTTTGAATTTGTTCCCAATCCCCAATTAATGTGCCAACCTAATGAATTAAATTGGAGGAGAATTTTCAATTAATTACCCTTTTTTAATTTTGTTCAAATGATTAAAATAATAGACTAATTATTATTTTGGGCACATTCATTTTGGTATAAGCTTGGGAGAGGAAGAGGACTTTGAGAAACTTATCCTCCCCAACGAAGAACTCCCCTCCCAATGAAGAATGCAAATAATGCCGAAGATTCTTCTTCTTTGACCTTCTACCCCGGACACCTAACGACCTACCCTCCGCAACGTCGTCAATAAAACAATGCGACTCAGGAGTGGGGATGTGTGGCGGACATGAAGAACGACGATCTTCATCGTCTTCTTTCCACAACTCTGTCAACGATCGATGAATCCATGGTAGTGGGTTTATTACTTGTTGAAGTTGTACCTTTTTCATAAATTCTTCAAAGGATAATAAATGATTTATGTGGATGTATTATTGATCATCTTCATCTCATGATAAGCCAAATGATATCTCCCTAAACGTGGAGGGTGTGGGCCAACCTAACATGGCCCGAAAACCTCCGTCAATATCATTCATCTTGTGACGTTCTACGGCATGGATACATATCAAAGATGAGGATACAGAGGTGATAACGAAAAAGGCCATGCTACACGTGTCCTCCTCGAATCACGCTTCCGACCGGAGTTCCGCCAAACTGGCCTCCACGTGGCCTCCCGACGCCCTGTCATGGCCTGCCACGCCCGGCCCGGTGCCCCCGTAGCCTGCTCGACCCCTTCTACTCCCTGCCCGGACCCTACTAAGCCATGCCAGCACCCTTGCGGCATCCTGACGCCCTTCCAAGTGCCCCCGCGGCCTTCCTGGCGCCCTGCAAATGCCCCCGTCGCTTGCTCAGGACCATGTCGTGCCCCGCCCAGTCACCCCAGAGCTGGCCTCTATGCGAGCCACCCTAAACCGGCCTCACTCGAGCCGGCCTCTGTACTACCCATGCGCTCCCGGCCGAGTCGGTATCCAGACTCCCTCACACCCTCTGGGTCGAGTCGCGCTGGGTCGTGGCCTCACAATGCTCCGGGCTGAACTGGTCCCGACTCCGGGCCGAACCGCCCCCGCAGTCTGGTCGGCCGGGCCCAGCAGGTCGAGCCAGAGATAGAGGGCTGACCAGCCCAACGAGTCAGGTCAGACCCAGTGAGTCTGACCAGGCCGACCTCGACTAGGTTGGCCCAGACTGGGTTGGGATGAGTCGGTCTGATCGGGTCGGACCGAACCCGGGCCCACTACGGACCCTATTACCTTCTTGGGCTATATCTTTGGCACTAGACATCTGTTTGATGAACCGTCTGTGGTGCCGGTATTCATGGAACACGACGGTCCCTTTGAGAATACCCCACTGGAGTTTATTGTATTTTTTAGTTATGGTCATGTTGGATCGTACATGAATCCAACCAGGTCCCCGAGACTAAAAGGCTAATAACTCACAGACCGGGTGTCCTATCGATGCACCGTCTGTTATGTTGAGACACCTATGACATGAGGAACTTTGAGATACATCTTTGTGGAACTTACTTATAGTTGGATTATCATCCAGTAGCTCATGGAGCGGATCCTTCTAGAGGCGATCAGACAGAGTACGAAGACCTAGTAGCTAGCTGAGACATGATGACTGCCTGAGCGATTTGACTCGGAGTGACTCAACTAGACCAATGGAGAGCGCCTTTGTGTGACACGGTAGACCCATGGTGTGGAGCACCTCTATGTGGGAATGGTAGACCCACGGTACTCGAAAGTAGTAGTATCTCAGTAGGCTATGAGGGGGAGCACCTCTGTGTGAGCACGGAAGACCCATAATGGTGAGCACCTCTGTGTAACGTGGTAGACCCACATTACTCAGTAGGAGTACTACTTCAGCAATCAAATGAAAGTGGAAATAACCTTTTAGTGATGCAGTAGGCACACTATACTCGATATAGGAGGAGTACGCCACCATCCGTGGTTTCGATAAAAAAAATCCTAGTTTGATCTGAGTCAATGACTTTTGTGTTTTCATCATTATTGAGATGGGTTACTAAATAACATAGGTATATGTATGGGCATATAACTAAGAAATGGTTATCCTTTGATTTCATACATTTTGGTTTATCCTTATTGGATTTTGTTAGACATTGAAGGTCTCAGGGTCCCTACTGAGTATCATTATTCACACCCTAGACGGGCTATGCCCGCACCTTTTTGTGTTGGTTACAGACGACAAACTGCGATTACTGATACATAGAGTAGCAGGACTGGACGATACCCAGAGGTGGACCACTCGGTGTGACAATACACGAAGGAGAGGGACGAGTTTAGAGTGATGAGGAGGCCATCTGTACATAACCTTCATGTTGGAACCCTAGAGGACAACCCAGTAGTTGCTTTAATTTTCTTTAGTTGTACTTGTTTTTCAGTTGTACTTGTTTTCTCCTATTGGGTGTGAATTTCTGTCCACTTTTACTTTCCAAAACATCTTTTGTATAATTTTTTACATTGTATTTTACGTCCAGTTGTGTACTCTGTTTGGTTTGTTTACAGCTATAAAGGCAATGCCTTCCCAGTTTAGGGATTTAAGCCTTTGGTGCTAGTCGCCAGCCCCTGGCCTATGGATGGCGGGCTTGGGGTAGTTACGACATGGGCCCCGGGGGACGGGTCATGAAAACTTCACATATGACATTGGTATGCGATGCGCCATTATTTCCCTTTAATTGTGGGTTCAATTAATGTTGCCTTTCTGGATGCGATGGGTAATCACCCATCTTACGAGTTGTCCTTTTTATAAAAAAGAAAAATATCCCTTACATGATTTAACCTCAATGGTTTTCTTATACATTTAATTGTTTTCCCAATATAGTAAGACCACAACATCTTATATCTTGTAATTTGTTTCACCTCCATATGTTATGTTAAAACTATTACCAATAGAAATAACATCATACATTGATCACGGTATCCATATGGTTTCTTCATTATCTCGTTCACATTGGTAGATGGTCCATGAATTGAAAATATGATTTAGATATCCTTCAAAATAATATTCTTCTTTCATCCAAATACACCTTGTACAACTTTGGTCATATGGGTGGTCGTAGAAAAACAATTTCATAAAATAACCATGTATGTAAAATAAATTCAAAATATCTAATAAAATATTGTTTTTAAAAAACAGTCGGATCAAGATTGGGTAGAAATGATCAATCTGTGGTCCTTCTAAAGTACAATAAGTATGTGCTGAGAGACTATGTTGTAAAAGAAAATATAAATTGGTTGTGCAAGGGTCTCCTTATTCACTACCTTTTTCAAAATCATAATATCCTTCAAAATAGTTCGATAAGGTAACATATTTAAAAATTGCTTGATAATATTTACCTTTCTTGAAAATATAAGAATATTGAGAAAATAGGATTTCATTCAATACAACCCTTGATCCATGAAGATATAGATTTATAGTGGAGCTTTTTTGAGATCTCAAAAAGCTGCTTGAAAGTGAGATGTATGCTAGAAAAAGATTCACAGTCATCTGAACATGACATTGCAATAATTATTACAAGAATGTCATCAAGAAGAGATAAAAATATTGTCTGAGATCCTCTTCCTTCCTTTTGTATCCAAATTTCCTTGATCTGAAATATTTATAAAACAAGGATTCAATTGAAATAAAATACATAGGGACAACCATGTGTTTAACTAAAACTCTTAATCCCTAAAGTTACCTAAACCAACCTATGATACCAAATCTATGGATTTAGCCTTAAGACATTACATAATCGTGAATGAAATGAATAATTCAAATTGATGATCTTTTCTGGTATAGATTTTTTGAGAATTAGGCTATAACTATTACATATCAACTTGTAAATTACATTAAGACACTACTAATCAGTATCAATTTTTTTTCATAAAAAACTCCTAAAAAGAAACATGTATAGTTCCATGTTTTAGATTGAATTACTTTTCCTTGATCCCATACTTGACTCTATTCATTTTAAGTCGTGTGGAAAATTTATCCAAAACATGTGATGAGCATAAAAATATATATAAGGGTTAAAAAATAAGGAATGAAAAATTAACCCATAAATAATTACAAAACAATGAAACTAGATGTTTTAAATAATAACATACCCTCTGAAATAATAATAATTATGAATAACGCACAGAAATCATAGATCATTATGATTACTTATGGCTTCTATATCATACATACATTGTAGCTATAACAACTACATAGGGAGTTATGTTAAAATACCCATCACAATATATTCCATAAATCTCTTAGGAGAAACAATAACGTTTACCTCTATCCTGTTACCCAATGCAATGGAGAGCTATCTCGGGCTCACTCAACCTAGTTTTATCATAGAACCACCAGTATTCATAAATAATTTCAAAGAACCATAACGTAGTCATAACATATAAAACAAGAATAAAGGGAAGATAACATTTCCACATTTCTATCACAATATATAATTTCAAGATATTAATATAATCAATTATTTATGAGTCCATTTTCAAAATCCATTTAAAACAATTAATAAATACATTTTTATATCAAAGTGACCCATACAACATTGAAGCTTTTAAATGAATCATCATTTGAAAATATTAATGTCCATATAAGTAAATCCTAAAAACCTTTTTGAAAAAAATGAACATTAATGATGTATATTTATAAG
Organism: Viscum album; assembly: GCA_963277665.1. Taxonomy (NCBI): domain Eukaryota; kingdom Viridiplantae; phylum Streptophyta; class Magnoliopsida; order Santalales; family Viscaceae; genus Viscum; species Viscum album. Next base: position 641,307,316 of record OY728125.1, on the reverse strand, counting down.
AATAAAACATTAAAACATTTTAACAGATATATTAGTTTAAAAAAAATTAAACAAAATGTGAGACACTTGACTTCAAATAATTAATGAACAAAATTTAATCTGAATGTTATAATATCATGAGAATAAACGAATTCGTGATAAAATATTTTAATGGATATTATATACACCCTATAATAGTTAATTGGGGAATAACAATGATGAAGTCTCAATGGAATGTAAATTGAGACGAAATCCATTATAAAAACAGTATACTTAGATTAATGATAAATAAATTACATAATAATGTGTGAAAGATATAAATACACTCAATATGATTGGATATTAATTGTAAATAAATCATAGAACAATCACACAATGTTTTTTAAAAACAACACCAATGACATGGATGTTTAACTCAATGAATTGAAATTGAGTTAAAATTACTATTATCAAGTTCATATTGATGACTTGAGAATACACCGATAGTGTGATTATGTGTATAAAAGGTATATCTACAAAAAGGGAAGTGGAAATTATTAATTAAATAAACTATGATTCCACACATAATCATGGCATGACAGTGTTAAGAATTAGAAGATTAACCCAATGATTGGAAATTGGGTTAAAAAGTTCTCTTACCAATTTGGTAACATACAAAACATTCACCAAATGAAAGAAACATCATGCAATGAAGATATCAATACCCATAAATTAATGTATATTACACAAATATTAAAATCATGGGAATTAAATACACCACACAAAATGAAATAATGGAAAATGTAGCAAGAATCTCACGGGAATAAAAAAAGAGATAAAAACTTCTTACCATGTTCTAATCAATCGAGTCATATGAAAATTAGTTAATAACCACAAAATGAACCACATAATAGAAAGAATATAAATAGAATCATAATAATATAAATCAAATGGAAGTAAATAAAACACCACATTCATTAAATAAGTGGTGCACAATGGAAATCACACATAATTAAAAGTGAGATACGAAACCCCTTACCTCGTGTCCGACATGACCTATTCGTTATTTAGTATCATGAATAATAATAAAAAGTTAATTTCTACATGATTAGGAACATATTTCGAGTATATTAATCCTTTTATATCACTTAGTTCCATGTTAATAACATTTTACATTAATTTATGTTAATAAAGGTCGTTTTGTTGATATTTGGTACTAGAGTCAAAAATGAACTTCTTTTATTTACAAGTTGTTCATGTGGTCAAAAGTCCATTATCTCTAGAATGATATTAATGATTTGGATATCATATATGTCATGTATATCCATTATATATATATATATATATATATATATGTATTTATAACAGTGCCTAACATTTGGAGATCATAAATGAAATGCATCGTCCATGGAGACGACAAACTGTACATAACCATGAACATTAATTTCATTTCTATTTAATAAATAATGGAATGGAAAATTAATGATAAATAGGAATATTATAATTCCATTAAAATATCGAATACAATTTTAGTAACTCCATCCTTTTACGTTACACGTTTGGCATGAACGAGTCATATCACTTTGAGGGGCGATAGTCTGCATATCCTAAAATGAAATTATCACGTTTTATCAATTATGGAAACCGTTAAGGTTTGATATATATGAAAAATAATGAATAAAAGAAACAATATAAATGTAATATATATCACATATAAATATATTTCTGCCTTATTTTCTACCATAATATGTATTAGGAGAAGATTGAACAAGCATTGTTCTGTGAGGCAGTAGTTTACATTCCACAAGAACAGTATGTTTTTAACACATTAGACGGAGGTGTGTATAAGTGTAGTTAGTATAATTATTATAACAACAACCTAGTATATTTATTATACTGGTTTTATTATAAAATAATGGGATTCAAATATTTTATGTCATGGGATAAATAAAACAAAACAAAAGAACATAAGAGAGGATGTTACCTTTAAATTGGGTATCTCTCTTTGGTTTGAACAAAACATTTTACATGAATTGACTTTGGTATAAGGGAAGGCTTCTAGGAGGCGTCGAGATATATAAGAATTTTAAATGGGATGATGTTAGACTATCCAAGGGGCTGGATAAGTGTGAATAATGGGTTAGAAGTGTGGACTTTTAATAAGGGGGAGGAGGGGCTCTTTAGAAATGTTTAAAAACATTATTTTATTACGTAATTATTTTTGGATTCTAAAGGACCAAAACAAATTAAATTCTAAGATAAAATGACTCATGTTTGAAATAAAATCATCCAATAAGAACTGGATAGGTTTTGGATATTTTTTTACTCTTTATAATCTTATTTATTTAAATCATTTAATAATGATGTAAACACAACATCATTACTGTTTCATAAATAATTTTATTTATTTAATGTATAAAAATTTAAAAAAATATATCATAATGTTGGAAATAATTTTATTTTTAAAATGAATATTTATAGTTGAATAGATATCTTATATAAATCCATGTATGAATTGATTTAATAAAAGATATATTTTTAAGTCATTTTTGTCATTACATTAAATTAATTAAAATAATGTGTCATTATCACTCCCACATAGCTCCATGGGTTCCCAAAATCGACCCAAGTATTCCCATGGGTGGAAATGTATAAACCAATAGGATTAAGACACATGTTAGGGTAGTTTAATATTATCATAATATTATTTTGTTACCCTAATTTTACCTGATTTACCCTTTAACCATGGTAAATAAAATATTTACTTAAATAAATATTCATAATGCGTAAAAATTAAAGTGAACTATTTAAAAAATTTGGATATCCTAATTCAAAATATGGAATCCATTTTTCCAAATTCATCCCATATAAGTGGTAGAAATTAATTTAAAATTAACTCCCACTATCAAAAAAAAGTGTGCTTTTAACAAATAATAACTATCAAAAGATTGACACATATTTGTGTCCAATTTCAATGTGAAATTACATACAATGAACAACAATGGAATAAATAGTAATAACATAATATAATTACACTTTAAAAAAAATTAAAAAGGAAATCAATACTTATAAATAAATTAAATTTAATGGTAGTTTTTGAATTAAAATACTTTATTTTTCACTATAAATTAAAAAATGATTGTTATGAGATAAATACAAAATATTTTCCCAAAGTAAATTTTGATGTTCCGATTCTATGACAGAATTTTATTTTTTTCAAATAAAATATATAAAAGTGACCAAAACTAGATTATATTAGGGTTCTCAAGCAAAAGGCGGTAAATCGACCTTTTGATGAATATTATAGTATTTATGCATAAAATCATATTTCTTTCTTATTTTATACCGATAAAATTTATTGGATAAATATAAAAAAATTTAAGAAATATATTTAATCATAATATGGTTACATTATTTCATTTCCACCAATACAACAACTATGCGTTAACAACCATTTAAAATAATAATATTATATTAATAGTTTTTGGTATAACTCAACGTTGCGTGAAACGTAAGTTTTCAATGAAACATATTATTACTTATCATGTTTTCTAGTAAACATAGCATCTCCTTAAAACTAAATTTAATATTTAATTCACAAATATTAGTAAATATGAAAATTTTATATACATTATTTACATTGGTTGTTACATATAAGAATAACTTACCAAGGTTATAAATATATTATATTAAATTTTAATTTTGTATACAGATATAACTAAATTGAATGTTCTAAAATCACTCAAAATATCATTTAAAAATAGTTTTATATAGGAATATCAACTGATATTCAGACATTCCTTATTTTTGAATTCATTTGGATCCAATATATTTGAATATTAACATTTCATTTTATATTATAAAAAATATATTCTTATTTCTAAAACAAAACATCCACTACCCCATATACCTAAACTCTAAAATTTTACTTCTACAATAAAATATATCATATATAATTCCCATAGATCATTATCCCATGTTTTCTAGACTTTTGATCTAAATGTAACTCCAATATCCACTATTTATAGAAGGTTATCAATGATATGGTTCAAATTATTAACATGAATAATAATCACAACATAACCATTATTCTTTTGTCTCCATTTTTTTACCTCCAAATCAACTTTTCCAAATTTATTGTAATTAATTATTCATTATTAACAAAATTAAATGTTATTATATTAATGGTGTATTCACTATCTACCACTTAACCATTGAAAAATGAGAACTTCAATCAAAAACATATTTAGATTTTCATAACTGACATGTTTGGATATTTAAAAAAATGTTATTTAGTGAATATATATAATATTAAAAACATTCTTAAGATTATAATAACATAATTACTCCTCTACCTTTTTTTCTATGTTAATATAATTTTTTTTCCAAGTGTATGTATATAATGTTGCATCTGTAACATCTTGTTTGAGTTTTTGGGTATTCCTAAATCATCTTATGTTAACTTATTAATTTTATAAGATAGAAAAAAAATTTATCAGTCAATTTCTGATATTTGTGTTAAAGGTCTTTACTATCAGCTATCATCTTGGAATATTCAATTGAATATTTTTGGTGTTTGAAACTAACTTAGAGCATGATTCTAAGGTCCAAAATTGTTCGGCGATGAAATAATAAAATTATTAAATAGATTATGTTAACCATGAACTTTTTATTCAAAAAATTTGATAAACTCCAAAATGGTGTGTCTTTTGAGAAATAAGAGACCACTGTTATTTCCAAAATATAGGGTTTACCCTAGGAGGGGTAAAAATTTTGAAGGCTCATGAAATTTGGAATCTTAGAAAGTGATATAAAGATAATATTTAATATTTAATATATTATTTATTCAAAATAATTAAATATCTTACAAATAGTGTGTTGTAATGGAAATATAAGATCATCGATTGGTCCGTAATGTGGTATTCAGCCTTGAGGGCTATAAAATTTGTAAACATAAGTCATTTGTATTCCTCACTCATGAGTTTATGTTGTTAAATAATATTTAATACAATCTTTAATTAAAATAATTAAATATATCACATATGATGTGTTTTATGGGAAATCTAAGACCACTGATGGGTCTGTAATTATGATCTTACACTAGATGGGGTATAAAATTTGTAAGTACCATATGTTTGGATTCCTCACTGAAACAATTATCCCCTTTTTCTTTTATTAATTATTTATTCTGATTTTAAATTAATAAATCATTAATATATATAAAAAGGTTCATCATTTACGAATTCTGATACCACTGTTGGGTCTGGAGGGAGGTGTTTATCTTTGTTGGGGTAGAACATTTATCCTTAATAGTCATTTGAGACCATATTATTTTTTATATTAAATAATTAATCAATTTAATTTAATTATAAAAAAGAAACGGTTTTCACTATGAAATCTCCCCTTTCATGCCGCTTCATCTTTTCTATACACCAAAACTACATTTTCAACTAATGGCTTCATCCAAATTCTTCGAAATCATCCCAGTTTTAATCTATTTCACTTTCAATGCCTTCATGAGGATAAATTAAATATTATGCAATAATGTTTTGTTTGAATCTTGGATTATATTTGATGTTTTAAATTATGGTTTTAAATGCCCTGATTTTGGGTTCATATACCCATCAGTTCATATTTTCTGTGGATCTCATTGATTAGGATCCACCACAGACCTCCTTTAATGATGTTGGTATGTCTCTCAGGTTCTATTAATGTTTCTTATTTCATGTCTTACATCTTCCTTTAACCTATGTGAGACGCCATGGAGAAGCATGAGTCATTTTTATTTTTATTTTTACATTTTTTTATCAACATTCTAAAAATAAAAAAATTGGTTGAAATAAAATAAAATGATAAAACTTGAGTTACACGAGTTCATTTAAAAAATTATCTAGGATTTTTATTAATAAAAAATGGTTAAATAATAATTTCTTGAAACCCAAATTATCAATTAATATTTATATGAAAAATCCAATGATAATTTTCAAATATAGATTTCTAAAATTTTTTCGAAGATATGTAAATAATTATATGATATAATTACCATGCATAATTATATGTAATTATCCAATGATAATTACATGGGTATTCTGTTTTTTGAATACAATCTTGATAAAATAAAGGTTAATCGCAACGAATTATATATCAATGAATAATTAGGCGAAATTTTCAAACAATAACAATTATCATTTAACAAATGATAATTTCATCCAATTATTTATGGAATAATTGTTTAATATTATCACACCATAATTATTTAGATTATAGGCAATAATGAATTATCAAATGATATATATATATATATATATATATCGATGAACAAACTTGGGATAATATTTTATAGTTATCTAATGTTATGAATTTTGACTATAAAAAGATATATATATATATATATATAGTTAGATATATATTTTTGATAAATACTTTCATTGTTAAGGAAAATTGTACTAAATAAAAAATTATCAATATGTAATTTCTTGAACTATTGAAAGATAATTTCAAACACATTGGTTATAATTAAAAGATAATTTAGATATTTTCTAGGAGACATAAAATCTAATCACATGCAATATTGTAATTCTGTGTGAAATTAAATATCAGGATATAATTATTAATTGAGGTTTATAATTATTATTATGGATAATTCTTGTGATTTAATGATTTTACATAAAATGAAAATCTAGAGATTATCCAGGATAGATAAAATGTAAACACATGAAATATTTAACTTCCATGTGAATTAAAATTGATGTTTGGTTCTAAGACCCCTCAAAAAACCTAAAACATTAGTGTATTGATGCTTACGATATTTTGTATGTTGGGTGGTTTATTGAACCACAAAAAGTGGTTTATCATTACAGGTGACATCAATGACCTTGATGTAGGCGGTTCCATCCTGATTAACCAAATTTATTATCCGTATATTGTGTGATTAATTTAAATTGTTGATTTAAATTAAATTTCTCAAAATTTCATTCAATTTAATTGATAAAAACTAGATTCCAGTGAGTCAAGATATTTGAACTACTTTTGAAATGGAAATTTTGAAAATGCATCATTCCATTTATTTTGGTGTGATTATTGGAAAATATAAATTTTTTATTTTAAATAATGGATTTGATGGAAACGATTTCAATTAAACTATTGAATTTAATTATTGAAAAAAAAATTAATGTTGGAATTTGTTTTGAATATATTTAAAACTGGCGAAAATGGATAAAAATGATTTGATAGAGACCTAGTGGATTTATCTTGTGAAAAAAGGATTGTTTTTTTAATAAAGCATGCTTTGGTTTTAAATTGATAGAAATTGGAAATTTTGAATTGAAGAATGGGATTGATCATATTATTTATAAGTCTTAAAATAGTTCACCCATAATGTAATAGTGCATTCAAGACTTAAGTAGTTAGTGAGTTATTTGGATACACTTTATGCTGTGATAATGTTTTAAAACATACATGCGACAGGTCACATCCCTGATTGGTTGGTGATGAGTCTCTTTGGGCCAGTATCATAGGAACTTGTGTATACACAATTTTTTGAGTTTACTTTGAGATTGATTAATCCTATAATAAGTTATTAGTATCATACTTTTTGGTATATGATTGTGCTACTCGCTTGTTTTTTATATGTGAGATATAAATGTTTTCCACTATTTTAAACTATTTTAAATTAATTCTATATATACTTAATTTGTTTTATGTAACTATTTTAATTTAATCCATTGTTTTAAAAATATTAAATCATTTTTTGAAGTTCATTATTAATGTATTTTCCCATAATTTTAACTATACAACATGATTTCATTAATTATGCTTTAAAATGTCAATCTTGTTTATCATTAATAATTGAAATCATTCATTTGGTAAATTAATTATTTGAAATTGAATTGGAATATTTGGTGAGACCCTACTGTCATTTCTAGCTAACACCCTACTATTTCTTCTGGGAGTTCGTATACTTTTTCCATCTAGGTCCGAGCATGGGGAAATGATCTCTTGGAGGTGGACCAAGCTGTTAAGAATTGGTCATTGTGAGTTGTGTTCCTCAAGGACCATGGGATGTTTTCCCTATTTGGTACATGGGTTGTATTACTTTGGGATTGTTGTTCGTTGTTGTATTCTATTACATTACTCCTAGTGGAGTTTTATTTTGTTATGTATACTATCTTCTATCTTTTATTTACACCTTTTAGTGGAAAATCGTCCCCAATTTCATGTTGTATGATGTCAGGTGCTGGTAACCAACCCATGGGGATCAGGAATTCCATGTCGGTTATTTTTGGGCCAAATCGGTGATCAGGATACCAGAGTACCTAGGTTGGTTTGTGAGAAATTGTTATTAGAGAGATGTTGAGATTTTTCTTAAAGTCAATATGCATTTTTGAGATCTTGTTATGATATAGGAGGTAGTTTCTTTTCAGTTCCTAGAAAGAACTCACAACAATAATCCTATTTTTTCCATGGGTGGTTAGGGATAGATGTATTGTGTATTAGTTCTCGTCTTTTCCCAATTTTTATTTTTGTTGAGATATATCAAAATCATACCGGTTCTATTGGTCTGGATCATGTTTCCCTCATTTCTCCATAAGAACATTATCTAATGTTTTCCTAGTTGTTTGATGATGTTGTGTAACATTATGCCTTCGAGAAGACGTGGGAATACGATCGTGGAGCTGACAACTATTGAACCTCTATGATCGAATCATGTTTTGGATATGAATCTAGTTGTTGTGATTGTGTATAATATCCAAGATTTGGGGAAGGCACTAACATTATACCCCGTTCAGGATCCAGTTATGGATCCTCTTGTGGATGTTCTTAACAATTATTCATAAGGGTTCTTTCTCCAGTAAAAACTTGTTCTCAAAGTGTCCATTGATCCTCAACATAATAAATAATGGCAGGGCCGAATAGAATGTCTATTTGAGATCTTAGAGACACCAGACGAGATCAGTGGGAATTTTTCCATCTTTTTATTTGAGGGACTAACAAACAGATGGTGGGAAATGATATGGATGAAAACGAAACGTGAAGTATTATAGTGGAAGGACTTAAATGTTCTTTTCACTTACCAAATCTATACATAATCAACAGTGTTTTCTAAGGTTGTGTATCTTTTCAATATAGATTAATCCAATACAAGTGTGGCTCCTGTAGATTCTTAGTGACCTTGCAGAAGATCTACCACATCTTCTCCACACCGTGTATCAATATAAGATCATAAAAACATTAAAAAAGCACGGGGAAATAAAATATTTCATGCACAAAAATATTATAGCCATAGGAATCCAAAACAAATCTTCATCACACAGTGGAAGATTCTCAAGACAAAGTAGATATTAGTCCGGTGACAGTGAGGTGTACCAATTCTATATCATCGTCATCAATGACTAACTATTTTATGGCAGTGCATCTCACTCAATTATTTCAACACGTATCATTAATATTATTAATATTTTGATGGAGATTTTTTCTTTAACAATGGATATTAATACACTCCTTAGTACAAAGAGAGAGAAGGCCCTCCATAGTCCCACTTGTGTCTTCACTCTATTAGATGTCGAGTTTTCTTATAGATTTTTGGTACTCAACATAGAATCTCTTGACGTCATATTAAAGACAGATTGGTTCACTTCCAATAAAACCCATAATGATTGATATCTTCAATAGGGCTACCATAATCAACTTAGTGGTGTGCCTCATATATTCCATGGATATTGGAACCCAACGTTGAGTAGAAAGGAATATTATAATCCAATGCTGGGTAAAGTTATATCAGTGTTTTCTTCTTATCTGAAGAGAGATTCAATGAGCGTTGATATATTTTTATACATAATCAAGTTTCATATCAAGTGTCTTTCTAACATCATTGGTTTAATTCTAATTAAGAGAGGTTGAGTTTTAGTTTAATAAATAGTTACCAATTTGTGAGTAGATTATATCCTTTTGGGGTCTTGTATGAAAGGCCATGTAAATATCCATTGTGTTGGTTGGATATTGGTGAATGTTCTTTGGTTGGACCCAGTTTATTAAACGAGATGACAATAAAGATTCAGTTAATTTTTCAATGAATGTTAATAACCTAGATCCAATGTAATTAATATGTTGACCATTATTATAGATCTTTGTAGTTCTAAGATGATGACCTGGGGTTCATTAATGTTTCACCTAGTCGGGACATCGAGGGATTGGGAAGTAAGGGGCGTTTACTTATTGTTTTGTGGGACTATTAGATTTTGATGATCTTATGGGGATGTTTCATATCATTTGGTACTACCACCACTCATGGAATCAACATATAATATATTTCATGTATTTCAATATGAATTTTTTATCTAACCAATATCATGTTATGAGTTGTTGTGATCTTGAAGTAGAAATTGGTTTATCTATTACTGAACAACTAGTTAGGGTTGTTGATTTTGAGACCAAGGTATTTCTTTGGAGGATGATACCTCTGATCTATATGCCATGTAATGATGGTTATAATTCTCATGATATGATGGAGTGGGTGGAACTGATTCTAGGGAAGTAGCCTCATCTTTTTGATGTGGAGTCTTCTTAGTAGGATTTCCTGGGACTGAATGTTCCTACGGTGGGGAGCTCGTAACATCGCATAACATTTTTTGAGTATTCCTATTTCATGTTATGTTAAATAATTAATATCTCAAGTGGAGAAAATTATTTATCATAATATTACTCATATGTGTGTTAAAGGCCTTAAATTCCAGTTAAAATATTGGAATATTAAAATTGATATATTTTGGGGGTCAAAACTGACATTGTGCACGATTCAGATGCCCTAAATGGCTAATAGAAGAATGAATAAAATTATTATACAAAATATATTATGTGTGCACTTTTAATTAAAAATATTTTAATAACACCAAAACAATGCATCATTTCAGAAATCTAAGACAAATGTTATGTCAAAAATATATTGTTTACCCTAGAAGGGGTATAAAATTCAGAGGTGTCTTACATTTGGATGTATTTTTTGTGATATAAATTTATTAAATAATATTTAATATATTATTTATTCAAAAATAATTATATAACTCCCAAATAGTAATTCATATTCGAAATGATAGACCACTAATAGATCTGTAATGTGGTGTTTACCCTAGATGGGGTATAAAATTTGTAAATTTCAAGAGTTTGGATGCCTCAGTCATAAAATTAATTTATTAAATAAAATTTATTATATTATTTTATTTAAATAATTAAATATCTCCAAAACAATGTGTATTATAAGAAATCTTAGACAACTGATGGGTCAAAAATTAGTTGATTACCCTAGATGGGTTATAATATTTGTATGCATTTTTCGTTTTGAAACTATGCTCGAAAAAAACCCTTTTATTTTTATTAGTTATTTATTTATATTATTAATTAATAAATCATTAATATGTCTCCAACTGTTTATCATTTGAGAAATATGAGACCAACATTGAGTCCAAAAGGAGGTGCTTACCATAGGTGGGGAAAACATTTATGATTTACGGAAATTTGAAATTATTCTTTTTTTACGTTAAATAATTAAATAATTTTATATAATTATTAAAAATAACTAGTTTTCATTGTTCAACCTCCCATTCTGTGCCTCTTCATCACCTCCATGCACCCAAACTCTATTTTCAACCTATGGATTCACCCAAAATCATTCAAATCATTACCATTTTAATTTGTTTCACTTGAAACACTTTCAGGAGGGTAAATTAATTTCTCCATAGTAAATATTTGGTTAAATCAAGGATTAAATTTTTTGTTTTAAATTAATGTTTTAAATGCTCTGAATTTGGGATTTTATTTCCCATCATCTCTAATTTTGGTGGATCACATCAATTGGAATCAACAAAAAACTTTCTTGCACGTACTCAGTAGTTCTATGAGGATTTTCTATAGTTTTTTCTTCCATTCAGTTCTTCTTCTTTTAACCTATGTGAGCCTCCATGGAGAAGAAGGTGTAAATTTTATTGTAATTTTTACTTTTTTATCTTCATTTTAATAATTAAAAAATGATGACATAAAAAAATTGTTAAAACATGTGTTCCATGAGTTTTTTTTTAAATTAGTGAGGGATGTTTTTAATATATAAATGGTTGAATAATAATATGATGAAAACAAAATTATCAACTAATATTTATGTAAAATATTCATTGATAATTATCAAATTTTTATTTCTCAAAATTATTCAGACATATGTAAATAATCATCTAATTTAATTAACATGGATAATTTTAGGTAATTATCCGATGAGAATTACCTCAATAATTTTTTTTTGAGAATATAATCTTGTTAATATAAAGGATAACTGTAATGAATTATCAAGCAATGAATAATTTGGTGAAATTTTAAAACTATAACTATGATGATTTAACAAATGATTATCTCAACGAATTAGTGAATGGATATTTATTTAAAATTATCACATGATAAATATTTAGATTAAAATATATATTGAATTATAAAATAATATATTTATATATATATATTGATAAACACATTTGGGATAATTTATTAAAATTATCTAAAGTTATTTATTTTTATTTTAGACAGATATATATATAGTTATATATATATTTGAAAACTATATTTGAATTTAAGGTTAGTTTTATTAAATATAAAATTGTCAGCATGTAATTACATGAACTATTGAAGGATAATTTCAAACACATGGATTAACATAAAATGATAATCCAGAGATTATCTAGGAGACCAAAAATTTAATCACCAGTAATATTTTGTTTCCTAGTGAAATAAAATAGATGGTTATAATAATCGACTGAGGTTTATAATTATTCTTATAGATATTTCTTGTGATTTTAGGTGGTAACATAACAAGAAAATAAATTGATTATCCAGAATAGAGAAAATTTAATCACATGTAATATTTTACGTCCATGTGAAATAAAATAGTTTTTCGGGTACGACGACCCTTTTATTAACATCAAACATTGGTTTGTTGATTCCACTGATAATATGGCTTCGATGTGGTGTATTGAACTACATAATGTTGTTTATCATTACCGCTAACATCGTTGAACTTGTGGTAGGTGGTTCTATCTTTATTAGCCAAATAAATTATCATTGAATTGTTTGAATTATTTAAAATTTTTATTTAAACAAAAATTTTAAAAAAATTAATTCAATTTATTTTATAAAAACATCATTGAAGTGAACCGGGAAATTTGAAATGGGCTTGACATGGAATTTAAAATAACCCAAATTCTATTAATTTTTCTGTTTTAATGGGCTGATTCAAATTGTTTAATCTATATTTTCTATTTGATGAAAATGATTTCAATTAAATTGTTTAATTTAATTGTTGAAATAAATTGTATATTGGTGGAATTGGTTTTGAATGAATTTCAAACTAGTGAAAATGTATTAAAATGATTTGATAGAAACCCAGTAATTTTATCTTCTGAAATAGAATGTTTTTGAATAAAATATACTTTTCTTTTAAATGGAAATTAATGGGATCTTTTGGAATGGATGGATGGGACTGATCATATTTTTATGCAATCATAAAATAGTATACCCTTTATGTAAGAGGATAAGAAAGAATTATGTAGTTAGTGAGTTATTTGGATACACTCTACTGTATGATAAAATTCTAAAACATACCTGCGGTAGGTCACAACCCTGATGGGTTGGTGATGAGTCTCATTTGGAAGTGTCATTGGGACATGTGTATACATAGTTTTTTAAGTTCACATAGAGAGTGTGGAATACAATAGCTAGTTATTTCAATCGTACCCTTTAGCAGATGACCATGTTGCTTGCTGATTATTTATATTTGAGATATAAATGTATACCATGGTTTTAATCTTCATTACATGCCAAATGAATTTATATAAAAAAATTTAGGATACTATTTGTATTTAACACATTATTTCGTCAATATTTCATAAAATTGTTAATTATTTTCTTAAATTATTTTTCCATAATTTGAACAATATAAAATAATTTATTTAATTATGATTTAAAATATCAAACATGTTTATCTTTTAATATTGAAGGCATTAATTTTTTTTATATAATTGTTTGAATATAATATGGAATATCTGGTGAGACCCTATGGGGATTTTTAGCTCACACCATACTTTTTTAATCGGGTGTTTGTAGTCATTCTCCATCCAGGTTCGTGAATGGGGAAAAGATCTATTTTATGTGGATCCAGCTATTGAGTTTTGGGTTTGGTGAGTTCTGGTCCTCTGGACCTTCGGTTTTTTTTCTCTATTTGGTAATTGGGTTATAGTACTTTGGTGGTATTTTGCCTTACTATATTTTGGTACATTACTCACATTGGAGTTTACTATTTTATCCACACTATCTTTTCGCATTAATTTCTTCTTTATGGAAAAATCATTCCCACTTGCACGTTGTGTGATGTCAGGTTCTAGTCCCCAACCCATGGGGATCAAGAATGTCTTTGGGTTCTGTTAGGGTCAGCTTAGTTTTTGGGTTACCATGGTACCCACGCTAGTTCGTGACAACATCCACGGAGTGACGCCATTAATTTTTCATATCCACAATACAAGGAATTTTATAAGAATTTAAATAATGAATAAAAAATATAATTTTGGGAAATAATTTATTAATGGGGTTTTAATATAATTTTCCATATTTTACTTATTAATTAATATAAAATCATTCATTTATATAATTAAATACCAAAATAAGATCTACATATATTTAAACCTAAAAATTTACAACTAATAATCTCATGGGATAAATATAAGAATCAATAATTCATTATGGAATATATATTAATGTACCTTAAATAATGTGGAGATGATTAACATGGTATCAAATAATTAGTATTGATATCAATGTTATAATTTTTTAGAGATAAAACTAATATATTGTACATCAGATGATGATAGTGAACTATAACTAACTATTAAATTTATTATAAATGATTGTAATTGATAATTATATTTGTTAATGGATATTAATAATTTTTTTAAATTTGATATTAAAATGATATTTGATTGTATACAAAGATAAATAAAATTTGTGGTAGTTGAATGTAAATTGTCGGGGTTGTCACATAAAAATTGCTTGCATTTAAAAAAATTTCAATTATGAAAAAATTTTAAATGATATGGTGTATAAATTAACTCATTTAAATTTAATATCTTGATTTTTTTTAAAATTCATATATTTTAATAATCATCAATATTTATCTATTCAATTGATTTTTATTTTATTATTCCATATTTCATAAGAGGGTTTTATTAAAAAAATATATTTTCATGAGTCATAAAAATTACACCTTTACTCTGGTTTGAAATAATTATTTTCATCTTTACTACAATGATATTACATTTCCATTCCACTTTTTATGGGAAATTATATTTTCTAAAAAATTAAAATTATTGGATGGGTTTTTTTATTCCTGAAATTGGGGATGCTGAGAATAATTTTCATCCTCTCTAATTGAGTTTTATCCCTTTCACATCATTATTATATTTTTAGGAAAAACATATTTCCATTCAAAAATATAAATCTTAATATGTAATATTTGGGTTAATATTTAATTATTTACCTCTTGTAAATTAATGATTTATCATACTATTTATAATTTGGGTTTCTATGATGTTTTCTTTATTATGATAGAGTTATTTTTTATTTTTTTAGTTTTTAAATTATATCTTCTAGAAAAAATTTCCTATATATAAACATCATGTCTTTTTGAAGGATCCATTTTTGATATATCATTACAAATAATGTTTAGTAAATTAATCATTTCAATTTCCAAAAGAAATGTATTTTTAGAATGGACATATAATATATTCTCTTTTTGGTGATTTTAATAAATTGTTACTAAATACACTATTCCATAGATGATCAGTTATTTTATTTAATTTAAAATGATCTATCTGTAATGGAATTATGCTTTAATAATCCGCCTTTAAATATTTTTATTTACACCTTTTTAGAGATTGATAATATTTATTTAAACTAATTTATTTCTTCAAAACTAATTCTAAGATAGATTTTAATAAATATTATAAAACCAATTTTAATTTCATTGGTTCTTTACTATATAAGGAGTGATAAATATCATGTGGCACACATATTATCGATGATTGCTATTTTAAGAATTATATAACCCTCCAATGTAGTATATAAGGATTTTTATCTCATGAGATAAGTATTCATAGACATGGTCAAAAAAATTATCAAGTATTGGTATGATTTAGTTACCCATGAAGGTTATGCTTCCATATATTTATGTTTGTTCCACATTTACATGACATTATGCTTCTTATGATAAACCTTAATAATTTTTTATATTTTTATTATCCATGTTATAATCATTATAATTATTTAAAAAAAAATTATTTTATTATGTTTCATTATCGTGATTATTAATGATTGAACAAGTTATATGATTATATATTTGGATTCCATGATCAATTTAGTAACATTATACTACCTTATACATTTTTATAAATTTTTTATTTTCTAACCCTTGTGATTCATTTGGAATCATCTTCATACTATGTGTTTGATCTCATTATTTTATTATATTTCCTTTCATCGGGTTATGAATTGTTTTAAACAATGAGAAGCCTATATGGGGTCTATCATGGCTCAATTATGGAAAAAGTTATGCATATATTTCATAATAGGATTCATATAAATGTAATAGTAAAAGACTTTAAACCTTCTATTCTTATTATTGTGATGTTAGTAGTGAGATGTAATGCGAAAAAAAGAAATTATTTAAAATAAATATTTGCTTTGATTCAGTAATTGATTTTAATTCTATAAAAAACATTACTTCCTTTTAGCACCATACCAAAGTGTTCATATTTGTAGAACCTCATTTTTTATTGGATAAATGATCAGTTATTTTTTTTGGGATTTGTTTACTTATTTTTTGGTTTACGAGACAAAACATTTACTGAAACCCCTTAGAGTAAATATATTTATTAGATAACATCATGAAATTTCAGTAAGGTAGATATTTTTTGGTTTCCTAGAGCTAAAATCCATTTCTTAAAAAATAGAGTGTGTACAAGATCTGGAATTGATGTACTATGTGGTAATAACCTAGAAAAGGTTTTTTAGGTATTAACCTGAAAATCACATGGTGTCTTATAAAGAGGCCAAACTGTAAACCTCATTTCAAACTCCATGTGGTTAAACGTTAGTGATTTTCATTAACTATAAGAAATATTATTGAGGATTTAAATATTTTTATATGACAAAACCAAATAGTAAATGTCTCTAAGGACTTTAAATTTTATAAATGAAATTAAATTTTTTATTGAATAAATATATTAACATGTAATTTAGTTATATAAAAAACATGTTTTACTTTTGTTATTTTCTAAAATTTTATTATTTTTCAAATTTAAAATACCCTCAAGAGTCATAATAGTTGATAATATAGTGTTTTTGTAGTATCCACAACGATTAGTATATAACGTTTTATTATAATGTATAATTGAAACAAAAACATAAGTGACAACCTTGATGAGTGGGTTAGTAACATTTGAAGCTTATTTGTTAGAGCTTCTATTTGATATAACATCAATGGGCTTCATCATTGAACAATCCCAACATGATATTCAACAACTAAAGTAAAAAATGAATCAATTAACAAGATAATTTAAATCACATTGAGAACATGTCCCAAACCTTGTCCACTGATCAACCATAATAATATATCACCATCACAAACCATACCCTCCGAGAATTAAATGATCTAATAAAGGGTTTTGAATATACAACCTAAAAATATTGATATTTATATCATATTTTTAATAAAATAATTTTTATATTTATCATTTCTTAATATTAATTTTTAAATAAATAAATAAAATGTTTGATAAAAATTAGATTTTGATATGATGAAACACACATTATATTTATGATAATTATATAGATTCAGAAAAGAAATTTTTTTCATGGATTCAAATTCTTTTGAGATATTTTTTATTTTATTTACTTTTTTTATAAAATAATATTTATAATGTTTAAAGTCTTAGGTTATTTTAAAAATTAAAATTTAATTTTTATAAGTGTTAGATAAACAATTATTATAAGAAATACATTATTTTTCATTAATAATGGATTTTTATTTAAATGATAGAGTTTTTCATATTTAGATAATTATTTTCCCAAAATGAATATTATCCCTAAAATAATCATTTAAAAATTATACAATTGTTAATTTCACTTAATTATATGAGATAGTCTAATTTTTTGGTAAAATATAAATATGATATTAATATACGATTTTTATTAAGACGTCATAAAAATCCAAATGTGATGTATTATACAGCATAAACATAATCCCTAAAAAACTAGAAATTATATTAAAAATAATTAGTTTTTGAAGTGATTTGATTAATTTTAAAATACATTAGTAAATCACCCAAAAGCCATATTATATTTTATGGTTATATAATCAATTATATATAATCATTACTTACATCAAAATCACCAACAGAATTATAATAATATGTTTGGTTCTTATCCTTATAATATATTGACAAAATGCTAAAATATTGTTTAAAAAAGGGATAAAATTGGAAGGTCCATAATTTTGATTATATAATTATATATACTCCAAAACATAATTTTAGATATTAATAAATAATTACCCTCACTTTTTATATATAACCCCACGCAACCTTCATTTCCACTTCACTAGAAATACTTTTATTAGAATTTTACCCTAACCTTTCCATACTAGATTCCTCATAAGGTTCCCCAAACATCATAGAAAACTCCTCAAAAGAATTATAAAGCTCCCTCTCAGGGTAAGAGATCCTATTATTATCTACATTACTCTAGAAACATATTTATATAATTAATTTTATTTTCAATTGTCTATGTCATGATATGTATTCACACATCCCACATATATAAAATACATTATCAAAGTGACGTGATACCCTTTTCACTCTAATTTAACAATTCCAAGATAACTCATGTACCCATATTATACAATGAAAATATATCCTTCGATTTTATATTAAAAATATTTTGTAGTGAATAATCATATTCATGTACACATTGGGGTATTCACTTAGTAGTACCTATCCATCATTTATTATGTATTTTTATTTATGTAACCTATAATGTATAATAATTGTATTAAAATTTATGAAGTTCATCCATATGTTTTTTTGATATATGTGACACATATCTGCATATTCATTATATACAACGGATGGGTGGACAAAAAATTATATATCCCTCCATTGCGTTAGGGTTTTTATCTCAAGATATTCCATGTATGTTAAGTGATAGGTTATCCTAAGAACATTATGTCATGAGATCTAGGTGGTAATCCAAATCCAATGAATTATTATTATATGTTGGGGTCACATTCTTATGTTCTTTTATTTTATCATCCCTCAATTTTAAATATTATTATTTATCCCATATTTTGATACATTGATATGCCTACTAGATCATATATAGTAAATTATCATATGATATTATTTTTTTATTACCTTACTGGGATTTATATCTCTCTCATTGATTGTGTAAGTCTTCTGGTTATTTGATGTCATGTTAAAAGATAAATGGAATATAAGGGGCCATTTTGGAGTCTTTAAATAAAAATATTACACCGTTGTTTTTAGTTAATCATCTATGTACAAAATTTAACAAAATGTTAGACCTCACAGTCCTTCAGGATTGTATTAACTATTTAAATATGTAATAAATTCACATATAATGTTTAATAAAATATGGTTTCTCATATTTATTATTAAAGGAAAATTAAAGTTATATTTGGTTAATATGATTAGAAAAATCTTGTGAAATCTTTAGGGATTAGAATATACATATTAAAACAACCATTGATTTTTGGTAAATTATAGAGACTGTGTTTCCATTGAAATACATCCCTAATTGTTACTACAAGTGATTGAGTCTATGAAATAGATGTACCTAGGGTTAATAACCTAGAAAATTGTTAATTAACCAAATCATTATCATCATTGGGCGCAAGACAACGATACTTTCTACACACCTAGTTTGACAATACCGATGGATATTCATTTGTAAACATACTAGCTTCTTATGAACCATTTTAAGAGAATAAAATTTTCAAAATGTTGTTATATTAGTATATAATTGAGTAATAATTTATATTAAAACCCACAAATTCATAGGTTTTGAAATATATTTCATTTATTAATTATTCCATTAATAGTCATGGTTTCCTGCTTATGTCTTTAATAGCGTAAAAATTATCATCCATAATTTTTTTAGTCAATGGATTGAAATAGGGGAAAATATTATAGAAACAATCATTAAAGGGAAATTTGATGACTACACAAATGATATTCCTAACCTGATGTGAGTAGTAATTGTGAACATAAAACAAATAATTTCTCAAATAACTGAGGTAGTTTGTAGAAACATAAATCATGACAAACAAAAAATCCCCCTATAAAAGATAATGGTTATTTGAGACCATTATATAAGAGAGGCTTCTAAAATTTAATTGATTATCCTTTAAGACAATGATATTTATTTATATATTTATTAGTAAATTAAATTTCATCAATAGATTATGTTTCATGCAACACTATGTTTTGAAGAACCAAATTATTGTATTATTATTATTTAATTGTAACCATTATAACATAACCATTAAATTTTGAAGCTTGAATATGAATAATATAATTATAAAAAAATGTTTAATTTCTTCACATAATGAAATCATGTTGATAAACATTATTTATATTTTTGAGGTCTTTATATTTTTCAAAATTATTATTTCCACAAATAAAAATTATTTTCTGAACAAATGAAAAAAATATTTTTTTACACTATCATATAATGCAAACGAAAAAATAAACACTATTTTTAAAATATAAAATTCAAAATTATATTTGAGTAAATTTTTTTATAATATTCTAAAAATATTAATTTTTACAATGAATAGTAAAAATAATAATTTGAATTTAAAATAGCCTTTTTGATTAAGTATTATATAATTCAAATTACATTTTATGATAGTTATAAATTAAAAAAACAGATAGGTTATAAAATAATTAATCAAATTTATTCATTGGAATACATTTTATATTTAATTTACATATCAAAACATACAATACATGTAAAATTATTTCCTAATGTAAAATGTTTTTCCTTTTGTCTACGGGTTAAATATAAAATTAAAAATTTTCAAATAATATTCCATAATTTTTCAAAATGGATTGAATATTTTTATTTAGAGTATTTAATATTATATATTATGTTTAGCATATTTTTTCAGTAAATTCAAATAATATTAATATTAAAAATTATTTATTTTTATTAGGGTTAAAAAATGTTGACCTTGGGATTAAACAAAAATATAAGGGTATTTTTATAATAAAAAATGTCTAAATATATTATTTATCCATATGGAAAAATTATAATAACCAAAGATATAATTTATGGTCATCTAGAATCAAAATTATTAGGAATTACATTATTACTTTAGATTCTTTTGGGAACATTCAATGTTGTTTGAACATATGTTTCTTTCCCAACTTATAAAAGGACATATTATCCCCTCTGTAATTCACACATACAATGAAATTTATTTTGGATTATAACTACCAAAATAAATTATATACATCCCTACCAACATACTAGAGACCCCAATTATATTATTACACACTATAATAAAGGGTTTAGGTATATACTTAAAGAGGTTCCCTGAGGAAAATTATTAACTCCTAACTGTGTAGTATGAATATATTTCTTTTTACAGTTCTTAAAAATTACTTTCAAATATGATGGAATAAAAAAATAATTATCTCTTATATACAAGGATGTTATTGTGTTAGTGGAATAACCTACATTCATGACTTCTTCCATGAAATGGGAATGAAATTATCGATTATGTGTACGATGGACTACTGCCTCATGAACTAATGAAATTTGTTTTACATAAACCACTTTAAAGGCTGAATTTAATGGAATATTAAATATATTTTATTATATATATGATATTATTACAATTTTGGATGTATAAAATCAGATATATAATCTTAATTTCCATCCATTAGGAATAGCTAAACATCACTCCTGGGAATAGTGGAAAACTCTCTCGCAAAGCGATTTGATTTATTCAAAATATAGAGTTTACATATAAAGTAATAAGGATTTGATTAATTAAAATATTTTATTTATATGAAATATTAATGTCCAAATAAAAGTAATATATTATTTACCTTTATTCAATTTCCTCTGTCTAAAAAATTGAAACAATATTCCTGTTTATGTATGACCTACTGACTCCATGATTGGTGTACTTCAATTTCATAAAATATTTTTTTATACAATAATAAATACATATATAATGAATATTTATTATATTTATATAAATTTTATATCTCTGGGGATCCTGGAACAATGATAAAAAATCATAATATACTAAACCAAAATACACAGGAACAATGAAGTAATTATTTATCAAAACATGGTTTTAGAAAGGAATAATTATAAAATTGTAAATAAAAGATCATAGGTTAATCATTTATGGTTTTATAATTTTATTAAGTTACTACGAAAATTGTATAATTAAAATATATTCATTATAAAAGTGTTTTAAATGTGTACAATGGAAATTGATACTTATGGTTATAGATTCAAAGTTTCTATATTATTTATGGGAGACAAGTTTATTATTACAACTATTTTCCTTTAAATAGATTAAATAAAATCATTATTAAATTTTTGAATTTTAATATATTTATATAAATTAAATTCCCTGATTCATTTTATGTAATTATTTTATATGGATGTTGATTTAAATTATTACCATTGTGGTAAGGTTTTTGTTTTATAATCTTATCATTTAACTAGATTGTTTTATGAATACCTTCCAATAATGAGATATCTTGATCTAAATATCAATAGAATGATTCATTTTATTATCCTACGGTTAGTTATTGAAATTTTTTTCAATCATTTTCCTCTCCTTATATACTAATTATTTCAAAAATTGTTTTTAATAAAGATAAAATTTAATTATTAATTCTATTCATATCCATTTTTCTTCAATGTTGAATATTTTAAAATAATATTTTAACAAGGATTTCATATTATTAAATTTGTTTCTAGACATTCCATCCTATGTTTTAATTTTTATAGGATATTTTTAGAGGAATATTTTCTTTATTTTACAATCATGTTTGTTTACAATGTATATCAAATGTCTGAATGAGATTTTATTTGATAAAATTTATGTAATGAAAGGAATTATAGTCCATTAGAAAACCAAATTTATTTTAATAGGACTTTATAAATTTTTATGGATCTTTTAAAATAATGTTTTTGTAAATTTTTTTGAACCATTTATATTTTAGATAAGTTATTTCAAATGAAGAGAATATTTTCCTCAAGATAGAGATAATTATTTTTATGAAATTTATATTAAAAAATGAATTAGACTTTCATATTTAATATGTATAGATCCAATAGTATAATCCTTATTATTTATTCAGATGGCTTATTTTAATGTCTGTTAGTAAATTAGTTTTAGGAAACTAATTCATTTTTTAATGTTTTATGCTATGATTAAATGATGATATTATTATGATAACAAATTCCTTTATACTAGTTATAGTTTGATTAAAGACTTATGAAACCCCTTTGAATACTTTGTTTTATGCTATGGTGAATGTTTTATGACATTTCATCTCACAAATGTTTGGGTTATGCTATACCTGGGGGAATATATATACCTCCAATTCATTGGGTATTGTTTTATATGTCATGAGATAATAATAGGTTACTTCATTATTTTCATGATCCACTATGGGGAATAGGCTAATGGGATTGATTGAATATTTGAAATAGTATATGATGCATGATCTGTTTCAAAATGGGAAACATGTGATTATGTAAGATATATTCAGATTTTTTTCTATTCAGAGTTTAACCCTAAATTATGTATTTTTTTAATAGTTATGATAGTGTGAAACATTTTTGACATTAAAATATTGTTCGTGAATGATTTATGAGGAATTAAAACTCATATAATATATATATTTGAAAATTATAATGTTTTATTCAATGTATCATGCATATGATCCATGATTCATTTAGTAGGAAAATTTTAATTTATACTCTTAATCATGTCCCCTTATGCTTAAATTATGAATTTATATGATCATCGATTAATATCATCCAAAATTAACCTTACTGAGAATCTATGACCACCCTTTATTTTATTTACATTCCTCATGTTATGAAGGAATGTTTAAGTTAGTTATGTCTATGATGAGTGCTAAATTGTATGATATTTCATTGTGATATTAAATGACATTAATTAAAAAAATATTGTTTACCTAGTCATCAGTGACACTAAAATATGTCCTTGGGAAAGTTTTTGTGAAATGTATTTAATGTTTTTCTAAAGTGTAGTGATATTAATGTGTGAGAAAACTGGGTCATTATATATTGATCCCTTAGTAATGGAGGAGTGGATCAAATACATTGAAAATATCTACAATATACATCACTGTTTGGATAAAGATATTATCATGGTGGTTGTTTATTGTAATGATGAAGTGGATAGTAAATAGACATCATTTTTCAAGAATATTATGCATGTTGAGGAGATATATATGGTAGAGTGTGGAGTGCCCAGATCAGTTTGAATCACTAAAAGGTGGAGGGGGGTGAATCAGTGATCCCATTAATCAATTTAAAAATTGATTATTTTAAATTAAACATATAGGGTTAGTAAAAGCCTTGATCTACTCTTCTTGTGTCTCTCATCCCTAATTTGGATGTTTCTATAAATGTAAAGGTAATGAACAAAAGGATTTAAATGGATCGGTTCAAAGACATACACCTTGTTGTGTTGGATATTCTCCATAATACAGATTATCCATTATAATCTTATTATTAATGACAATGGTCAATATATAGTCTCATTGTATATCTTCTGTGTCCCATAGGATGTCCATTATACTACTTCCCATAGTGTCACCAGAGTCCCACTGGCCTGCTCTAGTGTCCCACTGAAGTCTTCCTCTCATCCCTAAATCTCACAGAGGTCTTCTATATCTCGCTTCACAAGAGAAAATTCATACTGTGTTCTCTTTTGATTAACAATATATTGATATTATTCTCTTCCCAGAAAGTCTTAAAAAATCACAATTTCTTATGTATCTCTTCAAAAATCATCATCATCCTTTTGTAAGGTCTATTGGCCTTCCCCAGTTACTATGATAGATTTTCTGATCATTCTTCATTTACATAATTCTTGGGAAATCCTTTCTTCTTTTTATGTAGACCCGTCCTCACTTACATGTGTGTTGACAGTTCCCAGAACCTCTTCAATAATGTAAGAATGACTATGAACAATATCAGTACTATCTACCTTATTAGATTCTCAAATACTATCAACATAGTTAAAGGATATTCTTTTATCTCTACCTAGATTCAGTCACAATTTAATTACTCTTCATGAATGGATTTCATGCATCCATATTTATTGTATTCGTGTATGTTAATTCTTATTAGGATTTCATGATATTATTCATGTTTTCATGCATATATAATATTTATTATTTTCACTCACAATATTCACTTGTATTATTCTTTCTCAATATGCACACAAAATTCGTTCTTTACGTGTTCATGGACATGCATTGATGCATATCATTTAATATCATTCCCTATTTAATTATTTTCTCACACATATTACTTTTATAGGTTCTCTATTTGTGTTTCAGGAATTTGTATATGAATGTATGTGTGTGAAATCTCAACTTTCTATTGCGCAAACACACTGTTCACTTCTCTTTTCTTCTTCATGAATGCTTACCTACTGTTTCAAGATATCACCAATGCCTCAGCCACATTCATGTGTTCCTTTTTTTTGAAAACACGGGGCCTCAGGTTCATATAAAAACATTATCATTTTTCTACATTCCCAAAAATATGAATGGGTATATGTTTTGTGTATGGGTTCTTAGATTGTTCATGAGAATAGGTGGGAGTTCTCACCTTCCCCTCCTTCATGAAAAACATGACGCATGAGTTCTCCTTCTTTGTGAAAATAGTGAACGGGACTTCTACAAAACAAGGGGGTGGACCTCCTTCACAAAACCTGAGATGTTCATGGGTCTATCATCGCAAATCACTAGAAGGGTGTGTAACACCAGTTGTGTACCCACAGGACCACCCTCATGAAGAATTGAGAGAGTTTTGGGGCATACCTATCATGTGTTTAGGGGTTTCATATCATAGAGGTGTGGTTCTCCTTCCTTCTTCACGTAGAAGGTTCAAGGGTGCATACCACCCATTGAACACATGTGGTTCTTTGCATCTTTGTGTAGTATGATGAATAGGGTGTGCTCTATTTTGAAACAGGAGCCCCCAAATATATGTCAGGAAGAAACATATTTATAATCAGGGATACTCGTTTTATTGGTAGATTATGCTCATTCAAATCCATGTATACAACATGATGATCAGGGCATTGAATGCCCAAGATAATTAGCATCAAAATTTTGAAGCTGCATGTCAAAGATATGCTATATTTCATTGGTGTTTCCTTTTCAATTGTAGGAATCCTCTTTGTGGTGTAATACTTACGTGCATGTGATGAGGATCAGATTTATCTTGTTTTTAAATCCTCCCCTGAATATAGAACGTATAGTGTATCCTTAGTAACTTCATTTTTCTCATCCTTCTCCAAATATCATTATTTTTATGCATGAATGAAATTGTAATCACATGCATGTTTTCGTTTCATCATAAATCTCACTATTGGCTTAAAATGAGCTCAAATGATGACTAGAGAGGTGAGATCATTGTTCGGATTGAGAATTTGTTTGTGGGTGCTCTCAGGTGTGGCTGGATGTTAAAGATGACGCGATGAATCCAACAGATGGCCATACTTCAATCCCGAACCATGAAGGTCATATGGATTTCCTGAATGCATATGATGGATCCCGCGATTGATCAAACGTCGCTCCACATCCTGTTTCTATCCCACATTGAAACGAGATAGTGAGGAAGTGGTTGTTTATAATTATGAGTTATCTATCCTCAACACAGAATTATCCTATTCCATCTCCCAGTGTGGACCCTGCACCAGTGTTCAATAGGCGCTCTTTGATGCATGTTATTGCCTCCTCGGGTGTGCTCCTAGCACCCACTATGCAGCCTTTTCTCATGGGTTGATCACTATGCGTGCTCTTGTGGGGTTATACACAGCACACTCTCCTACCAAATATAGGGTTGGAATAGAGGATTCCCAAAGGCACGTTTGACCCTCATGTCCCACATGTACCTGTGGTTGAGGACCTCAGCTGGCCCTCTTGGTTGGAACTTTTTTTTGAAAAAAGTAAAATATAAAATGATAACATAAATGATACCATAAAATAATATGTATGTCCACCTTCAAATGTGACAAATCCCCTCCCACTTCTCTTTTCCTTCATCCACCCTCATTATTTTCTTTCTTTTTAGATCATGAATTAAAAAATATATTCCATAAATTCATTTATTACAATCACGGATGATGCATGGATCATTTCCTCATTCCACATGAACTAAATCATAATTCATGGCCTTCTTGTTCTGAGGGATCTCTTATCCATTAAAACATATGTTGGACAATTAGGATCAACTCAAAAAATCATATGATTTATTTTTCACAACCTTTATCCTATTAGAATCCATTGGGTGGATCTTTCACATTCATCATGCAATAGAATAGTGCATGGGGTTCTTCATAAGATGTAACAATGTTTCATTCATTGACACATGACTTGGAACGTTATATAATTTATAAAATCATATGATTTTTTGAAAATATGGATAATTTCCAAGAATCAAATCCAATGTCATTTCATACTAAATATCTAAGTGTAATATGGTTTGGAAGAGATTATCATCTTTAATCATCATCAACACTTCACCACTACCTTTCTATACACATATTAATATTTTATTGACAAAAAATGAATCATTGTGCTCTAAAATATCCCCATTTATATATTGTTTTCAATATCACCTATGAACACTTTGTATGGTTCAATATGTGTGCCAATAATTTCTCCCCCTTAATGGAAACCATATGCAATGGTTTGGTAGGGTCTGTTCAAAAACATGCTCTCCTCCATTTAAATAATACATGCTTGAACATTTCTAAGAGAGGGATGATGTCACATGGTTAACATTACAAAGACCATTTAGTTAATCAACACTATGTCTACATGGGAAAACTCGGTGTAGAAAACATGAGATATATGAACACGGTTTTCAATGATGTCAATCAAAAACCATTCATGTGAAATATTTCTGAGAGTGTATCAATTCATGACCAAGCGGATGGGGATAATCAGATTTAGCGATGGAATGCTAAATCCTACACATACTTCACAAAACATATTAAAAAGATCAAGTGAAAAGATAAAGTCCCTCTTTTATCCCATATTTTCATCAATCAAGAAATCACCCTTATTTGATATGATAAATACAATTAACCGAAAGGGATGAATGTGTGATAGGAATACCTCATGTATCAGCTTCTTGAGATGTTATGAATTTCATGATTTTTCATGACCTAATCCTTGATATCACCTCTTTCATATTTTCTCCCCCTTAAGGGGTGAAATCCCATTTATTTACCATGGTGTAACATATCATCACATATTATTCATGATATTCATGTTGATAATCAACCACTGTTGAACACCTCATGTTATTATAAAATCATGAATAATGAGTCCAACTTTTTTTTCACTTTTCTCATTAAACATTCATTGTATGAATGGCCTTCATCTTCAATTCAATACAATGTAATTACACATATACAGAAAAATAAAACAGATTTAGATGGATCACATGTGATATTCTTAGTGGGAGAAACATGGCTAATAATTTTCCTTCAACCCAAGAACTCTTGTCGTTGTAGCTGTACTGTTACATGTACTCTTCGTGATATTGTCTCCCCTCCATTTGACATTCTGATTTTTCATTTTCAGCATGTTCCATTTCCTTCCATTAACCCTCAACCTATGTGGATTATTTCTATTTACTTCTGCTAGTAGTTATGTTGTTTCCATTGGTGCATGTTTTTCAATTTTCAACATCTCCATTTGTCCTAGTAAAATAGCTATACATTTGATTTCATGATGTCCATCCTTCTTGCACCTTCCACATAGTAGTTGTGAGACACTTGTGATGGAAGATGCTTATAGCCTCATAGGAAATTAGAATTTTCCTTCATGTGGAATGATTTGTTTTCTAATTTTTTTAGATTTAAGTAGTACTCCATCTTTAGCCATTTTTAGTTCTCTAGAAATATGAAATTTATTAGTTCAGATAAGTAAACACGTATTTTTAACATTTTTAGATTTGGTGAATCGACATGGATTATTAATTATATTCATTTTACCTTTCTTATGAAACTTATTATCTTCAATAATTTCATCAATCGATCCCAAATTCTTCTAGATTGATTCTCCTTTTAATTTACCTTTCATCCATTCATTTCCATGCATTGATTGCAGTGATCCATGGTATGACATTTCTTCCCACAATAGAAGCATATTTTTTTGATATAACATTCTTGGAATCCATATTGAACATTTTCTTGGGAATAATTTTAGTCATATTTTTCTGGAATTCATTGTATTTCTTACTAGAAATTCCATACTTTACAACTTATTTATATTTATCCTTCCATTTTTATGGTCTATGATTCTTATCAACATTTGAATGTGGCATGGTAGGACTAAACCAAACTCATAATAATTATGAAAATTTTTGTTAAAACTGTCACAAAAGTATTCAAGATAATAAAATTTGTTCTTGATATACATATTATTCTTTATCTATGATTTCTGTATTTCCATTGCTAGATGATTCATTTATTCACATCTACTTTCCCTGAATATAGGCCTTTCATTATTTTCATATGCTGAAGAATTATTCCAGAAATCATTGGCTTGATTCCCAAACATCCAACAACGCCAACAATATCAAAAAAATGAACTTCTTTTTCTTGTAGTCTCAGTGTAGCTATATTCAATGCTTTGATATTTCTAGAATTATATTTTTTCATTGGATAATATATTTATGAGTTTTTCTTCTTAATAATCCCTCCATCCAATCATGAAATTTTGATTGATGTATCATTATTTTTATCAATGCACATCTTCCCAGCTTTTAGCTTTGAACCTCTCCTTTTAGATGTAACTATTATATTTAAAACGAAAATAACTATGTTTTGGTATACCTTCTTCTTGGAGGTTGATTCCATTCGATTAGAGGATGATATGATGTTCCATTTGGAATCATATTCCAAAATGAAAACAAGAGTGGTAGCATTTCTTCTTTCATATGTTTGGTAGGTTCTATCTTGGAGTCATTGGTGATTCATCAATTTCACTTCCTACTCTAAAAATGTCATGTTGAGGTAGTTATACTCATTATAAATTGATCTCATCGTGAATTTAAAATTCGTCTTCAACATTATCATTTTTTCATCATGCATAATTTTTAATTCATGCAAGGAAACGTCAAGCTTCTTTACCTTGATGGATTTTTCTCTTAGTTGAGAAGCTTGGACAACCATAGAAAATTTGTGAAACTTTTAAAATTCATGGAAATATTATACAAATACAATCTAAAGTAATTATTTTTCACAAATAAGTCCCTTAAATTCATCAATATGTTGAGAATTTATTTCATTTGTAAAGTGATGTTGTTTCTTCCATTGTCTTTAAGATAATTGTGATAGTGTTGGATATGAAAAATATTTCTACCAATTCCTCTTCCATGGAAATTGTTTTCGTCTTCCAGCTTTAATTTTTAATCTGGAAGAACATTGATACATGTAGAAACATGTATGGACACTTCTCAAGGGACTTTCTTCAGATGATCTTTGAGTACAGACATAATATCACTAATTGATCTATCATCATCAATGCTTGAACATGATTCATCCTAAGAGGATTAATAAAAAAATTATCTTATCTTGTACCTTTCAGATTACCTTCAATAGTAAATGTCTCCCCAATAATAGTAATTTTATCATTCATCTTTCATTAATATTCCTTTATTCTATTTTTCTGAGTCTTGGAAGAAATCACCATTTGATGTTCCTCACTCATTTCATGAAATCCTCACTTTATCATGACTCCATTGGATCTTTTAGAGGTAACATTAACTCTGATACCAATTGATGTGTCTGGATCATTTTTAATAACTGATAGGTTGAGGCGGTGAATTAGTGATCCCCTTAAACTTTTTACAAATTGATTATTTTCCATTAAACATATTTGGCTAGTTCAATCCTCGATCCACTCTTATTGTGTCTCTCAAACTTACCTTGAATGATGCAATAAATGTAAAGGAACTAAACATAACGATTTACAAGGTTCAGTTCAATGACCTACTACTTGTTATTTTGGTTATTCTACCTAACATAGATTATCCACTATAATATTAATATCAATTACAATGGTTTACATAATGTCTCACTGTATCTCCCCTGAGTCCCATAGTAGGTTATTTATACATCTTCCCACAGTGTTACCAGGGTCTCAATGGCCTACTCCAAATTCCCACTGATGTCTTCTTACCCTCCATATATCTCATAGGGGTCTTCTATATCTCAAGTCACATGAGAAAATTCCTTCTTTGTTATCTTTTGATTCATTATATATTGATCTTATGCAGTTTCCCACATAGTTATGTTGAATCACACTTGACTATGTATCTCTTAACTAATCCCCAATAGCCCTTGGTATAGTCTGTTGGCCTTTCTCAATAAATTTGATCACTTTTCTATTCATCCCATAGTGCCACAATCTTCGAGAAATTATTTATTCATCATAAGAGGACCCGAACTCACTTACAAGTGTGCAGATTGTGCACAAAACCTCTACATGAATATATGAATCATTCAGAACAATATCATGTTTTTCACCCTTCATGTATTCTCAAATACTGTCAACTTGGTTATCATATATTCTTTTAAATCAACCCTTCTTCAGTATCAATTTAATTTTACTTAAAGCATGGATTGTGTGGAATCCAATATTCTTGTGTTTGAGTATCTCAATTCATTTCAAATGTGCATCAGATTATGCATGATTTCATGCATATATAATATGTATTGTTTGTACACATACTATTAACTTAAATTATTTTTTTCTCAGTATGAAAAAACAATTCCATCTTTATGTTTGCATGAAGATGTGTGGATTCACGTCCATCAATCCCATTCCCTATTTGATTCTTCGCACACACTTACACCTTTTACAATTTTTTCCTTTTTTTCATGCATTTATATATGAATTCATGTGTATGAAATATCTATATTGGTTTTCACACACCCACTTTTCACTTCTCTTTTCTTATTCACGAGTGCATAGAAATTTTATCTGTCTCTCATCAAAGACTTGGCCAAATGCATGTGTTACTTTTGGTTAAAAAATGAGGACTCTGTTTCATATGATAACGTCTTCATTTTTCTTCATGCCCACAAAATCCAAATGGGTATATGATTTGTGTGTGGGTTCTCAGATATATCATGAAAATAGGTGGGAGTTCTCATCTTCTTCTCCATTAAGAAAAATAGGAAGAATGATTTATACATATTCATGAAAACAATGCATGATACTTCTATGCACTAAGGGTGGGGACCTCCATCACATAAACATAGAGGTGCATACGTATTTTATAAAAAACCACAGGAAGGGGGCATAGAACCATTTGTATACTGTTGTGAGAACCACCATGAACCACAATGGGAGTTTGGGAGAGAAAGTATCATGTTTTCATGGGTTTCTTCATACAGAGGTGTGGTTCTCCTCCATTCTTCGCAATGATGGTTAAAGGTTGCAAAAGTCCTATTGAACGTATGCAATCCTTTTCTTCTTCACGTAGCATGATTAACATGGAGTGCACTATTTTGAAATAGTATCACAAGAATATATGGAGGGAAGAAACATATTTAGGATCTAGGATACTAATTTTGATTGGATGAGATATTTTACTTCAAAATTTTATGCCACGGGTCATAGATATGCCGCAATTCTAAGGTGTTACGTTTTCAAATGTGGGCTTCTTCTTCATGGTTTGATCCATAAGTTCATGTTATGAGGATCAGATCTATATTGTTTTTAATTCCTCCAGTGAATATCAAACATCCATTGTGGCCTCAGAAAATTCCTTTCCCTTGACCATCTATGAATTTATTTATTTCGTTGCATGCATCAAAATGAAATTCCATTCTTGTGTTTGTTATATACTAACAATCACTATTTGCTTGAAATGAGTTCAAATGATTCTCAGAGTGGTGATATCTTTGTTTTTCTTGAGAACTAGTTAGCTGGTGATCTCAGGTGCATCATGCGGTTGAAGACGATGTGATGAAGAGATCAGATGACCCAGCTTCAGTCCCGAACTATGGAGATCAATTGGATGGACCTAATGCGTGAAATTGATCCCATGCTTGATCAGATGCTTCTCCATGTCATGTTTCTATCCCACATCAAAATATTAGAGTTGGGGAATGCTTGATTATAATGATGACCACTCCAGCCTCAGCTTAGAATTCTCCTCTCCACTCTCCTGATGCCACCCTGCACCAGTGTTTTGGAGGCATGCTTCTTCTCCTACTCTAGCCTCCTTGGGTGCACTCTGGGAACCCAATATGGACCATTACAGCACAGGTTAATCATTGTGTATCATCTTGAATGCTTATACAATGCTCAAGCTCCAGCCTCATGTAGGGCTGGTGTTGATGCTTCCGTGAGGCGCAGTTGACCCTCGGGTCTCGCATGTACCTATGGTCGAGGACCTTGACTGGCCCAATTTTTGGGACCAATTGTTTTGAAAAACTATCATAAAAAATGATTACACAAATGATATCATAAAATATGATGTAAGGACACCTTCAAATGTGTCATGGCCTCTCCCTCTTCTTTTTCTCTTCATCCACCATCATCCATTCCTTTCTTTTTGGATCATGAATCCCAAATATCTCCCATGTATTCATTTAATCCAATCAAGGATTATTCATGGGTCATGTCATCATTCCCAGTGCATTAAATAATAATTCATTGACCACTTTTTGTGAGGTATGTGATCTCCATTAACACATATCATTGAAATTTAGGGTCAGCTCAAAAAATTTCAAATTTTATTCACAACCTTCATCCAATTTGAATCCATTGGATTGATCTTCTACTTTCATCATGAAATAGAGTATTTCATTGGGTTCTTCATATGTTTGTAACAATGTGTCATTCATTGAAACATGCTTTGGGATGTAAGATCAGTTGTAAAAGCATTTTATTTCATGATAGTATGGTGAATTTCCAAGATTGACGTCAAATGTAAATTCATATGAAACTCCAAGTGACAAAAGATTTGGAACAACTTCTCATATTTAATCATCATCGTCACTTCATCACCTCCTTGTCGTATACATTTTTAAATCTTATTGACGAGAAATGAAACACT
This sequence comes from Viscum album, assembly GCA_963277665.1. Lineage (NCBI taxonomy): Eukaryota > Viridiplantae > Streptophyta > Magnoliopsida > Santalales > Viscaceae > Viscum > Viscum album. Next base: position 641,272,870 of record OY728125.1, on the reverse strand, counting down.
ATTCTCTATAATCTCCCCCATTGTAATTTGTTGTCAATATCACACAATCACACTTTGTATGGGTCAATATATGTGACAATATTTTATCCCCATTATTGGGAACCAAATGAAACAGTTTAGTGGGGTTTGTTCAAAAACATGTTCTTCTCCCTTTAAATAATATATTCTTGAACATTTTGGAGAGAGGGATGATGTCACATGGTTCTCTTAGAAAATTTCCTTTAGTTATTCAACTGTAAGTCTACATGGGAAAACCCAGTGTAGAAAACAAGAGAGATATGACCATGGTTTGCAATGATGCAGATAAAAAACCATACTTGTGAAATCATGCTTAGAGTGTATTAATTCTTCACCATGGGGATGGAGATAATCAGATTTATCTAGAACATGTAAAATCATAAACATTCTTCACCAAATATATTAAAAAGGTCACATGAAAAGATAAATATCCCCCTCTCATCCCATATTTTCATCAATCAAGAACCCCTCATTAATTGATTTGATATATAAAATTAAGCACAAGGGGTGAATGTTTCATTGGAATACCTCATGTTTTAGCTTCTTAAGATTATATGAATTTCAATATATGTCATTATATAATCATTGAAATCACAACCATCATATTTTCTCCCCCTCAAGGGGTGAAAAACCTTTAATTTAACATGGTGGAAAATATCGTCAAATATTATTCATGATACTCATCTTGCTAATCATCCTCTGTAGAGCAATTTATGTTATTATCAAATCACGAATAATGATCCCAACTTGTTCATCTCCACTTTTCTCATTAAACTATCATCTCAAGAATGGAATTCATCTTCAATTCCTTACAATGTACGTACATATATAAAATAAAAATATATGGGGATAACATGGAATATGTGTGAGATTATTAATGGGAGAGACATGGCTGAGAATATTCTGTTAACCCATGAAATCCCTTCCTTATAGCACTACTATGTCAAGTACTCTTCATTCTACTGTCTCCTCTCCATTGGACATTCTAATTTTTCATTGACATCATGTACCATTCTCTCCCATTCAACTTTAACTTATGTGGATTATTTGTCATTACCTCTTCCAGTAGTGAAGTAGTTTCCACAGGTGCATGTTTTCAAATTTTTAATAACTCTATTTGGCCTAGTGAAAAAGATATACATTTGTTTTCTGGATGTCCAACATTTTTTCACCTTCCACATAGTAGTGGAGAGACACTTGGGTTATCATGGGTTGATAACCTCTAATGAAATTTTAATTCTCCTTTATATGGAATGATCTATTTTCTCTTTTCCATAGAATTGGATAGTACTCCATCTACTACTCATTGTAGTTATCAAGAAATTTTCAATTGATTAGGCCAGATAACTAAACACTCCTTAAAATTTTATGATTTTTATCTTCCACAAGGATACTTCTGTGTTTTCAAGATAACATTCTTAGGAAAATTATTATCATCGGGAATTTCTTCAGTTCATCCCATATTCTTCTGGATTGGTTATCTATTTTGTTTCATCTTGGTTCCATTCATTTCCATGGCTTGTTTGCAGTGATCCATGGTATTACCTTTTGTTCCAATATAGAAGCATATTTTCTTTTATGATATAACATTTTTGGAATTTGGCTTGAAATCCTTCTTAGGACTAATTTCATTCAGTGTTGTCTTGAATTCATTGTATTAAATATTCCCAATGGAAATGTTTTCACCTAATTTGTCTTACCCCTACCTTGTTTGTGGTCTATTATTCTTATGAACATATGGATAATGCATAGTAGGAAAAAACCATCACTCATCATAACTATGACCACTTTTGTTGAATCTATCACATAATACATCAATATAATAAAATAAATTCTTGATATACATATTCTGCCTCATTAATGATTTCAACCATTGCTTTATATGTTGCGTTATTTCATCACATATAAATTCCCTTAATGTAGGACTTCCTTAATTTTTATATGTTGTCATTTTAGTCCAGTAATCATTGGTATGATTCCCAAAATTCCAACAACCTAAATAGTGTCTAATATATCTCCTTATTTATTTGTAGTATCAGTCTAGAAAGATTTAGTGCAATTTTTATAAATATCATTCGTTATTTGGAGCATACATTTTTTAGTTTGTAATCTCAATCACCGCAAAATAAATTCTTGAATTTTTTACGGATGTATCAAAAATTTTATCAATGAACATCTTCTCAGTTTTTAGCTTTGAACCTATACATGCAGATGCAACTACATTAGTAGAAATAGAAATAACTGAGTTATGGGATAGCTTCTTCTTTAAGGATGTTTCCATTAGATTAGAGGATGATCTATTGTTATTTTTGGAATCATATTCCTTAATAAAAACCTGAATGCATAATTTCTTCATTCATCTATTTGGGATGTTCCATCGTGGAGTGATTGTTGATAAATCAATTTCACATCCATCTCTAAACAAATCAGGTTGATTTATATCTTCTCCTCCTCAATTAATCATAGCTTTCTTTCCTAATTACCCTTTAGAATTTTCATTTTTACGCTTTCATATTTTTTAATTCTTGCAAGGAAATGTCATGTTCTTTTACCTTGTTGGTATTATCTTATAGTTTAGCATCATTGACAACCCTAGATACTTTGTGAAACTTTTCAAACTCATGGAAACCTTCTACAAATACAATCTCAATGAGTAATTTCTCAAATATACTTCCTTGAAATTATTTAGTAACTTGAGTATTTAATTCATTGAAAATAGAAATTGTTTCTTCCGTTGTCTTCATAGGTTATGTGAGTGTTTTAGATATTCTAACCTTTTATCCAATGCGTCTTCAATGGAATCAGATTATTCCAGCTATAATTCTTCATCGTGGAGAACATTGATATTATAGAAATATGTCTTTCAACTTCTCTAGGTACTTTCATCAGATGGAATTTTAGTATAGTATGAATATCACTAATTGATCTACCATCATCACAACTTGAATTGGCATCATCAAAAGAGGAATTCCAAAAATAATTATGACATGTTGTACCATTCATATTACCTTCAGTAGAAATTATCTCTTCATTTGTAGAAATATTCTCTTCATATTACTTGCTTGTTCCTTATTTCTATATTCCTATGTCTTGGAGGAAATCTCTATTTGAGGTTTCTCAAGCATTTCATGAAATCTGTACTTCATCAAGACTCCCATGGATCTTTTAGAGGTATCATTTGTTGTGCAACCAATTTTTGTGGCCGGATAAGTGTGAATCAATGAGAGGGTGAGGTGGAGAATTAGTGATCCGTTTAAACTTTTTACAAATTGATTCTTTTCGATTAAACCTCTATGGATGGTTAAAGCCTCAATCTTCTCTTATTATGTCTCTATGCCTTTCCTTTAATGTTGTGGTAAATGTAAAGGCATTGAATACCCGGATTAACAATGTTCATTTTAAAGACCTACTCCTTGTTGGGTTGGTTATTCTACCCCATATAAATTATCCACAATAATCTTATTATCAATTAAAATGGTCTATAATGAGTCTCAATGTATTTCTGTTAAGTCCAATATGAGTTTATTTATACTGCTTATAAAAATTTTACTGGAGTCTCACTGACCTACTCCAGAGTCCCAATGATGTCTTCTTCTCCTCCATGAATCTTACTGGGGTCTTCTATCTCTCAATTCACATTATAAGCATACTTCTATGTTATATTATTATTCACTGTAGATTGATCTTATTCTCTTACAACACAATATTTCTGAATCACACCGATATTTGTATCTCTTCAATAATCTTCAACAGCCTTCGGTAAGGTCTGTTGGCCTTGCTCAATAACTCTGATCACTTTTCTAATTAGTCCATTGTACCACCATGCTCAAGAAATTCATTATTATTATGATGTAGATCTACCCACACTTACATGTGTTCATATGGTGTGCACAACCACTTTAATAATTTATTAATAATTCTAAAAAATATGAGCTCTAGATTATTTCATGGATTCTCAAATTCTATCAACACAGTTACCAGATCTTATTATAACTCTACTCGGAATCAGTCTCAATTAAATTTCCCTTAATTCATATATTTAATGGCATCCTACTTTCTTTCGTTTAATAATTTCAATTCATTTCACAAGTGAAAGAGAGTTTTCATGTTTTCATGCATATATAATATTTATTGTTTTTCCACACACTATTCACATGTATTATTTTTTCTAATTATACACGCACAATACCTTATTTATGTGTGCATGGACATGGATGGATGTATATCATTCAATTTTATTCCTTATTTAATTTTTTCCATACACCTATATGTTTTGTATGTTTTTTCTTGGTGTTTCGTGAATTTTTATAAGAACGGTTGTGTATGAAATCTATAATTCATGTTCCACACACCGACTATTCACTTCTCTTTCCATTTTCATGAGTGTATACCGATTTTCTCAACCTCTCATCAAAACCCCAGATTCCTTCATGTGTTCATTTTTATGAAAACACATGGCATCCAGTTCTAAAGAAAAAGTAATTCTTTTTCTTCTTTCCTAAAAAATATGAATTGGTATATGGGTTGTCCATGGGTTCTCGAATTTCTCATGAAAAAAACATTGGAGTTCTCACCCCTTCTTCTCCATGAAAAATAGGAAACACATGTTATCCTTATTCATGAAAACATTGAACAGTTCTTATAAGCACGTAGTTTGTAGAACTCTTTCATAAAAGCCGAGAAGTTCATGGGTCTATTGTCACAAAGCACTAAAATGGAGCATAACACCGGTTTTGTACTAGCCAAATAACCTCCACGAAGCACAGTGAGAGTTCATGATAAAACCTATCAGGTGTTCAGGTATTTCATCCCACATATATCCAGTTCTCCATCATTCATTACATGGACAGTTCATGGGTGTGTAGCACCTATTAAATGCATGCGATTCTTGGAATCAAAGTATTGCATGGTGAACTAGGAGTTCTCTATTTTGAAATAGGACCACTCAAATATATGGAGGTAATAAATATATTTTGTATTGAGGATTCTGATTTTATAGGAATAGTATTCTCATTCAAATCTATTTATATGACATGATGATTGGGGCTTTGTATTTCCAATATCATTTGTTTAAAAATTTCAAAGTTGCGGGTCGAAAATAAGTTTCAAGTCTCCTGTGTTTCCTTCTCAAACATGGGATTCTCCTTCATGGTGTAATCCTTATGTTCATGTGATGAGGTTCACATGTATATTGTTTTTAAAGACTCTATTGAATGTCGAACATCTAGTCCAACCCTGGAAACATCATCTACCTTAGCCTACTTTTAAGTTCATTATTTTGTTGAATGCATGCAAATGAAATTTCATGAATGTGTTCATTACATCGTAACTACCATTGTGGGATTCAAATTATCTCAAATGATCCATGGATTGGTTAGATTTTCATTTCGATTGACTACTGGTTCATGGGAGATATCGTGTGTTGTTAGAGGTTGAAGGCGATGCGATGAAGATATTGGAAAACCCTTATTCAATCATAATTTGTAGAGATCTTATGGATTAGTTTGATGTGCGTGATCAATCCTGTGATTGATCGGATGGTGCTCTGCATCGTGTTTCTATCCCACGTCAAACCATGATAGCGGGGGAGTTCTTGTTTATAAGAATGAGAACTCAAGCCTTAGTTCAGAATTTTCCTCCCCCTCACTTACTGCCACCCCACACATGTGTTCTAAAGGCATGCTTCAGTGCCTGCTCTTCCCTCCTCAGGCGCACTCATATCACCCAAAATGGACTCCTACTGTATTGGTAGATCATCATGTGTGTTTCTACAAGATTATATATGGCTCAAACTCGTGACTGATGTAGTGATGGTTTTGAGGCTTCCCTCAGGAACGACTGACCCTCATGTCCCAAATGTGCTTATGGTAGTGGACCACAGATAGACCAATTTTTTGAAAAAATTTCAAAAAAATTGATAACATAATTGATTAAATAATGTAAGATGCATGGCCACCTTCAAATTTATAATGTCCTCTCCCTCTTCTATTTTACTTCATCCACCAACATTCATTCATTTATTTTTATATCCTAAATCACAATTATATTTATCACATTCCTTTAATACCATCATGGATGATGCATGGATTATTTCATCAATACTCATGCATTAAATCATAATTCATGGCCTTCTTTTTGTGAGGTATGTATTCTCCATTAACCCATATCTTAGACATTGAGGATTAGCTCAAACAATCTTTTAGTTTTATACACAAAATCAATCCAATTAGAAGACATTAGATGGATCTTCCTAATTCATCATACAATAGAGTATTTCATTGGGGTTCTTAAAATGTTGTAACAATCTTTTATTCATTGAAATATGTTTTTTAAAATAAGATCAGTTCTACAATCATCTGAATTTTTGACAATATTGATAATTTACCAGCCTGACATCCTTATATTATTTCATACTGAATCTATAAGTGACATAATCTTTGGAAGAACTTCTCCTCTTAAATCATCATCATCCATTCATCAATACCTTAACATACACATATTGAAATTTTACTGACAACAAATGGAAAATTATTTTCCAAAATCTCCCCATTTGAATATTTTGGAAATATCACCGAAGAACTCTTTGTATGGGTTGTTATGTGTTCCAAACATTTCTCCCCCATATTGGAAACCAAATGCAATGGTTTTGTGGGGTCAGTTTAAAAACATTTTATCCTCCCTTTAAAGAATATATACTTGATCATTTCTGAGGAAGAGATGATGTCACATGGTTCACAATTTAATGAGCAATTAGTTAATCAAGTCTATCTCTACATGGGATAACCTGATGTAAAAAAAATAGAGATATGAACAAGGTTTTCAATGTTTTTGATAAAGAATAATACATGTGAAATCATGCTTAGAGTGTATCAATTATTGACCATGGGGTTGGAGATAATCAGATATAACAATGAGATGCTCAATCATTAACATACATCACCAATCATATTAAAAAGTTCAAGTGACAAGATAATGATCCCTGGTTCATCCCATATATTCATCAATCAAGCACTCCACATTAATTTATATGATAAATAAAATTAAGTACAAGGGATGAATGTGTGATTGGGATACCACACATTTCAGCATCATGAGATGATATTAATTTCATGATTTGTCATTAAATAATTCCTTGATATCATCTTCTTCATATTTTCTCCCCCTAAATGGGTGAAATCCCATTGATTTCCCATGGTAGAAAATATCATCACATATATTTTGGGATATTCATGTTCATAATCGTCCACTATGTAACACATCATGTTCCTATCAAATTAGGAAAAAATATTACAAATTGTTGTTCTCCAATTTTCCCATTTAATAGTTATATTAATAATGACCTTCATATTCTTTTCTCTACTATATAAGTACACATACACAACAAAAATATAAGGGAATAAGATGGAACACATGTGACATTATTAATGGGAGAAACATGGTAGAGAATTTTCTTTCAACCCAAGAACTCATTTACTTGTTGATATTCAATGTATGGTACGCTTCATGATGATGTCTCCTCACCATTTTATATAATTATTTTTCATTTTCATCAGGGAAACATTTCTTACATTCACCTTCACCCTATGTGTATTATTTATCTTTAATTCTGCTAGTAGTGAAGTAGTTTCCATTGGTGAATGTTTTTTAATTTTAATCCTCCCAATTTGGCCTTGTAAAAAAAGATATACATCTGTTTTCATGATTTCCAGCCTTCTTGCACCTTCTACTTAGTATTTTTGAGACACATCAATTGTCATGTTCTGACATCCTCTCATAAAATTAAAATTTTCCATCATGGGGAATGATTTATTTACTCTTTACCTTAGATTTAGCCAGTACTCCATCTTCAGCACTTTGTAGTTCTCTAGAAATTTTCAATTGAATAAGATAGATAACTAAACACTCCAACATAAAATTTTATGATTTGCAACTCCCACATGGATTCTTCAGTGTTTTCAAGTTATAATTTTAAGGAATCTTATTATCTTCTGGAATGTCTTTAGTGAATCACATCTTCTTTTGGATTGATTCTCCTTTTTGTTTCAAATTTATTCCATTCATTCCACAGATTGTTTTCAATGATCAATGGTATGACCGCTACTTCGACAATAGAATCATATTTTCTTTTCTTGATATGAAATTCATGTGATCTAGCCTAAACTTCTTTCTTGGGAATTATTTCTTTCATTGTTTTCATGATTAACTTTTATTGCATATTCCCAATGGATGAAATTTCAACCCTTTTCTCATTCTCATTCTGTTTTTGTTGTCTATGATTCCTATCAAAATATTCATGAGGAATGGATGGACTAAATTGGAACTCATCTTAACTATGAAATATTTTTTTTCAATTTCTAGATATATATTTATGATAATAAAATCTGGTCTTGAAAGACATATTCTTCATCGTCTATGATTTCTACTTTTGATTTTCAGTATTCTTTATTTCTTCACATCAAATTTCCATGAATATAGACCTTTCATAATTTTTATATGATGACCTATTATTCCAAAAATCATTGAACCAATGCACAAACATCCAACAACACCAACAGTAGCAAATAAATCTCATTTGTCGCTTTGTAGTATCATTCTCAAAAGATTCAGTGCTTTATTGTTTCTAGAATTGTCTTTCATTCATTGGAACATACATTAGGGAGATGTTACTCTTAATCCTCCGAACATCCATTCATGAAATTTTTATGAATTTATAATCATTTTTTTCAATAAAAAGCATACCAACTTTTAGATTTGAATATGTAGTTGTAGATGCAACTACATTAGTAAAAAAACTGGGTTTTGGGATAGCTTCTTGGAAGATGTTTACATTGTATTAGAGGAAGATATGATGTTCCTTTTGGAATCATATTCCTTATTGCAATCATAAGTGGCAATATTTCTTCATTCATCTGTTTGGGAAGTTCTAGACTTTAGTGATTACTAATTCATCAATTTCACCTCCAGCTATAAAAACATCATAATGAGGCAGTTATTCTCATCCTCAATTGATCTAAGATTTCTTTCCAAATTCTCCATCAGATTTATCATATGTTCTTCATGAATATTTTTTTAATTCGTGCAAGGAAATTTCATGCTTGATTTCCTTGTTGGATTTGTATTCATGTTGTGATGCATTGAGAAGCATTGAGAATTTGTGAATCTTTTCAAATTCATGGAAAGATTCTACCAACACAATATCAATGAAATATTTATCAGAAATAATTACATAAAATTATTCTATAACTTGAGCATGTTATTTATTGTAGAGTAAAATTTTTTGTTCATTTGTCTCCATAATTTTTGTGAGAGTGTTGGATATTCTAACCGTTTTAGTAAATGGATCTTCTATGGCATAATCATCTTCTTCTAGCTGTAATTTTTCTTCTTGAAAAACTTTGATACTTGTAGAAATTTTTCTTGCCACATATTTTGGAAAATTCATTAGATGATCTTTGAGTACAGAATAAATATCACTAATTGATCTATCATCATCACAAATTCACCATGCTTCATCAGAATAATAATAATAAAACGAATTTTTATATGTTGTACCATTCATATTACCTTCATTTGAAGTTGTCTCCCCATTAACAGCAAGTGTCTTCTTCATATTCCATTCATGTTTCATCTATCTATTTTTACGATTCTAGGTAGAAATATACATATGAGGTTTCTCACTTATTACCTGAAATCTGAACTTCATCAAGACTCACTTGAATATTTTAGGGGTAACCTTCACTTTGATACCAATTGATGTTCCTGGATAAGTGTGAATCACTGAGAGGGGGAGGGTTGAATTAGTGACCCCTTTAAGCTATTTACAAATGGATTCATTTCAATTAATCCTCAATGGATAGTTAGATCCCCGATCCACTCTTCATGTGTTACTCAACATTTCCACAACTGATACTGTAAATGCGAAGTCACTGAATAGAAGGATTTACATTGTTCAGTTCAAAAACATACTCGATGATGTGTTGGTTATTCTCCCCAACAAAAATTATCAACTATACTATTTTTATAAATTATAAAGGTCAATACATAGTCTCTCTATATCACTCCTATGTCCCATAATAGGTTCTTTGTATTGCATCCCATAGCGTTGACTGAGTGTCACTATTCTACTATAGAGTCCCACTGAAGTCTTCTTCTCCTCCCTGAATCTCTAAAGGGTTTACTAACTCTCGATTCAAATGAGAAGCTTTATTCAGTGCTATCTTTTGATTCTCCATAAATTTATCTTATGATATTCTCACATAGGTTTTCTGAATCACACTTTCCTTTTTATTTATTCAATAATGATCAACATTCTTTGGTAAGGCCTGTTGGCCATGCTTAATAACTCTGATCTCTTTTCTAATCAGTCCTCAGTGCCACAGTGCTCAGGAAATTATTTCTTCTTTTGATGATGACTCAGAATCACTTATGTTTGTATAAATGGTGCACAAAACCATGTTAATATAGTAATAATAATTCCGAACAATATTAGCTTTGTCTGCCTTCATGGATTCTTAAATACTGTAAACTCGATTGTCAGATCTTCTTTTTTACTGTGCCTGACTATAGACTCAATTTAATTCCACATTATGCAGGGATTGAATGGGAAACAAACATATTATTTTTGAGTATCTCAATTCTTCTCACGTTTTCATGAGATTATACATTTTTTCCTGCATATATAATATGTATTTTTTATACACACACTATCCACTTATATTATTTTTTCTCAAAATTCCCACAAAATTCCATCATTAAGAGTGCATAGACATGAATAGATGTACGTCATTCAATATTATTCTTGTTATAATTCTTTTGACACACCTACACCTTTTATATGTTGTTTCATTGTGTATAATGCATTTTTATATGAATGCATGTGTATGAAATCTCCTATTACTTTTGTACACACCAAACATTCATTAACCTTTTCTTTTTCACAAGTAAAAACATATTGTCTCAAGAACTCATAAAATCCTTGGCCACATGAATGTGTTCCTTTTTATTAAAACAAGTGGCCCCGAGTTCATATGCAAAATTCTCCATTTTTATTTTTTCCCGAAAAATCTAATTGGGTTTATAGGTGGTGTGCGGGTTCTCAGATGGATCATGTAATCAGGTGGGATTTCTCACTATCTTCTCTTTCATGGAAAAGAGGATGCACGACTTCTCCTTCTTTGTGAAAATAGTGTACAGTTCTTCTACGCACCAAGGGTGAAGACCTCTGTCCCCGAACCTAAGAGGATTAGTGTTATGTCATCCAAATGCACTATAAAGTTATGTTGAACCGGTTGTGTAACTGCGTGAGAACCTCCATGAAGTAAATTGAGTGTTTGGGAGAGAAACTATAATGTGTTCAAGGTTTTATTTGTGCAGAGGTGTGGTTCTCCTTCCTTCTTCACAAGGATGGTTCCAGGGTGTGTAGGACTTTTTGAACACATACGGTTCTTGGCTTCATTGCGTAGTAGGATGAATAGGGATTTCTCTATTTTAAAATAGGAGCACTCTAATATACGGGGGGAAGAAACATATTTTATATTGGGGATAATCCTTTTGTAGGAAGAGGTTTCTCTTTCAATTCCATATATATGACATGATGATCTGGGATTTCAATACCCATGCTCTTTGGATTCAAAATTTCAAAGACGCGGGTCAAAGATATTCCTTGTGTCTTGGGTGTTTTCTTTTCCAACATAATCTTCTTCTTCGTAGTGTAATCCTTACATTCATGTGACAAGGATAACATGTATCTTGTTTTCAAATCCTCCCTTGAATACCGAACATACATTGTGGCATCGACAACTTCATTTTCCTAGGCCTTCTCTGGATTTTTTTATTTCGATGCACGCAAGAAAATTAAATTTCATTCATGTGTTTGTTACATACTAATGATCATGGTGGGATTAGAATGATCATAAATGATTTCTGGATTAGTGAGATCATTTTTCAGACCGAGTACTCCATCGCGGGTTCTCTCGGGTTTGGTTGGAGGATGATGATGACATGATGAAGTGATCAGGAAACCTTTATTTAATCCCAAATCACAGAAATCAGATGGATGGCCTAGTCTCCCTCAATCGATCCTGTGACCGATCAGATGGTTCTCCAAATATCATTTATGTCTCAAATCAAAAAATAAAGATAATAGGGTAGTGGTTGTTTATAATGCTGAGTGCTAAAAAATCAGCACAGAACCCCATGGTGTCACCCCACACTTGTGTTCTGCTGGTGTTCTTTTGAACCTACTATTTTATCCTCAGACGTGCTCTTATCTCCCACTATTCAAACTTTCTTCATGGGTTGATCATTGTGCATTCTACTGTGGGATTATACAAGGCCCAGGCTCATGCATCAAGAAGGGTTGTCACTGAGGCTTCCCTCAAGTGCAGTTGACCCTCAGGTCCCGCATGTTCCCGTGGTCGACGACCACATCCGACCTTCTAGGTTGGCCCTATTTTTTGAAAAATTATAATAAAAAATGTTAACATAAATGTTAACATAAAATAAGATGCATGGACACCTTTAAATACTTCAAGGACCCTGCCTCTTCTTTTTTTATCCATCCACCATCATTCATTCCTTTATTTTTAGATCGTGAATCCCATATATATTGAATATATTCCTTTAATATAATCATGGTAGTTGTATGGATCATTTATTCATTCCCCATGCATTAAAGAGTACTGGGAAACCTTCTTGTTATGAGGGATGTGTTCTCCATTAACACATATCTTGGATTTTGAGGGTCATCTCAAACAATCATCTAATTTTATTCACAAACATGATTCAATTTGAATAAATTGGATGTATCTTTCACTTTCATTGTGAAATGTAGTATTTTATGGGGTTTTTCATCGATTGTAACAAAGATTCATTATTCGACACATGATTTGGAACTAATGATCAGTTATACAATCATCTGATTTTTAGAAAATATGGAGAATTTCCAAGAACGACATCCAATTTCATTTCATACTTAATCTCCAAGCAACATAAGATTGGGATCAATATCTACTATTCAACCATCATCATTACGTCATCACTAATTTTCCATTATACATATTTACATCTTATAGACAAAAAATTAAACACTATTCTCTATAGAGTGGATAAAATTATATTAAATTTCTGTTTAAAAATATTTTCCTCGCACTCAATAACATAAAATGAAGAAAGAATTTATTTCACTTAAGAAAAATTATTATGAATCCAACAGATTTTATGAAGAAAATGTTAAAATATATAAAATATAGACCATAAAATTGCTCATTTACCCTAAATGGTAATTTGATTAATTAGTTTTTGGGCTAAATCTGACTCGATTAAAATATATGACATTTAGAAGTACAAAATTCTAATGGGAAATTATCTAATGTTCCCTCAATATCCTAATTGAGATTATTTAATCTCGTTGTTATCATGAGGAAATGGTATAGGAAATATAGTTTAATTCTTGAATTATAGTGGAAAAATATTGAAGTAAAATGAATATAAAACTTCTAACTTTTCAAAAGTTTGGGATGAATTATCCTATAAATTTATAGGATGGTGTGGTTAAATTCATTCGGTATGGGGAGGATGTGTTCTTATAGAGTTATTACTAATTAGAGAGTCCCTCCATTGTGATAGATAAATGGAAGCCTCCAATGAACCCCCATACTATTTTCAAATAATTCCACTACATATAAGAGTGATACATTTTGAATAAATTCCATATTCCAGGGGTTGCAAATGATAATCAAAAACAAAAACATCTAAGTCCTAGAATGAAATGGTGAGATTCTGCCATCATAAATATTAAGGTGGATCCAAATAAATATTAGTGGTAGGTATGATTTTTATTTATTCAATGATAATGAAGATACTATATGATTATAGTTCTAAATATTCATTTATATCATATATGTTTAGTGCTATTATTCAAAAACCAAATAAAACATGGATTTTGAGCTATAAGATAAAATGGAAAATGTGGAAAAATTTCATCCATAGAATATTAATTATCCAACATCCAGATTTATTCATTGAATTTCGAAGAAAACCTTATGAAACTCCACTTAGTAGTCTTTGGCACTATTATAATCATTTATTGAATTTCCATGTATAGAGAAAATAAAAATTTTAATGATAAGGAAATCACCCTCTATATCCCAAATCACTATTTGATTCTATACAAGTTCAAGAGGAGGAAAAATTTTAATTGGATCAAACATATTAATAATAGTTATTATTACCTTGAGATTAAAATTATTTAGCTAAATTATTGATATGAAAGAGAAGATCATCATTAATGACATTCCCAATATACAAAAAATCACTTATGTATTTCATAAATAATTTCATTTTCTTCCTCATATCCATTCGGGTGAGTTCCCAATTATTCTTATACTCAAAGATTTTTTTATATCCAAGAATACATATAGAATATATATTTTTGAAATTCATGAAAAAAATAAAAAAAATATAGTAGAAACTATATAACTAGTTTTTTGACTATGTGAATTACTATAGGGTGTACCATACATCTTCTTCACTAAGATTGATCAATGAGCCTCAAAATTGTTTTTATTTAGCTCAATAAGATCAGAATAATAAACAAGTGTCATCTACCATAGATTGAAGCCATGTTTTATCATCTATGTTGATCTTAGTACATCTGTAAAGTGGATCATTGGGTTTTATATTAAAAGAATAGGTTAATGGGGTGGATATCCACAAGAATTATTTTTATAAAATGTACGAGAACTATACTATTCATATTGATTCATATTCTACTGACCAGTTATCTAACTATCTCCATATATTTGATGAAATTATTCTCAATATATTACCTCCACAAATTTCTGGGAGTATTTATTGATTATATTCTTATCAAATCTAAATTCAATGAAAAACATGAAGATAATTTTAATATGTCAACGAGGACCTTGTGGAATGGAATTATGTATGAAATATAGAGTAAACATGGGTTATGGATGGTGGAAGTAACATTAATGGGGAATATCATCACCATGAAAGGGATATATATAGATAGATAAAAAGTTGAAGTAATTGAATCATGGAACAAAACATATTTTATGGAATAAATGCATCATTTTCCAATAAAATCATGATACTATCATATTTTTGTCAGATACTTCTCATATATTTCAAGACTACTATCCAATATTACTCTGATAGGATTCATGTTTTTATGGATGGATTAATGTGAATCAATAGTTAATGAGATAATAAATAGGAAACTTCATACACATATGCTCACATTACACACCAGTGTTGAAGAAATTTTGATCTAATGTGATTAATCCAAAAAGGGTTTTGGTTCTGTACTCATGAAAACATTCAATGTTAAAGCCAATTAATCTCAATAATTAATTAAATAAGATAATAAATTCTTGACAGAAGATCTAAAATTTGAAGTAGTCATGATTGTGTTGATTATTTGGAATCATTATATATGTGGGGAAAAGTGTGAAAAATTTATTTATCATAAAATACACAAGAATATATTCACATAAAATGATATTAATATGATCCAATAAAGGATGTAATTTTTTTATCATATATTAGTATTTCAAGATCTTTTACTATCCAAATATGGAAAATGTGTTAGATTCTCTATGTAGAATGGTTCTCGCAAGACTATTGATGATGATGATTGAAATGGATCAAATATTCTTGTACACGAAATTGAAGGTTATGTAATTTATAAAATGGTATTTATCTTAAAATACTAAATTAACTTCTCATCCATCTACTCATGAGAGTATCAATGAGGCATATAATGATTATAAGTTTTTAAAAAATAATGTTGAAAATTTTAGATATTAACATTCCTCAAGAAATAAAAATATTTTTTCGAACATAGATATATATCCCATAAAACCATAGTAGGAGAGGTAACCACTATGAGATTTACAATGCTCATCCTTCTATATTAATCTATGAATCACTAATATGTGTTTTGTTTTATGTAACTATTTTTATGTTATAACTTTAAGAGGCACACTATTGAGTTTGTTTCTTGATGCTTTGTATTCCATCAAGTCAGTGTAGATCTATAATGACTAAGGTACGATGAATCCATTTCCTATACCATTATAAAAATTGGAAATATACCATTTTATATCATCATAGGAATCTCTATGAACACTGATGGAATCAAATACCAATAGGTGGAATTTGATTTTGTTAACAATTAATTTTATTCCATTACTACCATGAAAAATTATACCATTGACTAACTCGTCGGGATACATATAAAGTAAGAAGTACGACTACATGGATTTCCACACTCTATTATATCTGATCAATAATTTAAATTTACCTAGACAATATGGATAATCATTTTACATTTTATGGATTTATAAATGAGTTTCAGCACTACTTGTCATAAGTGATTCCATTTTTATTGAATTAAAAGAAAAATACATGAAATAAAAAGACAAGAAAGAAGAAAGATAGGGTCTAAGGTGGCATAAAATAATGAAGGCTGAGGGAATACCATTTGTATAAATGATATTCCCTATGTTGGAAGAAAGCAATTTTGAGATATCTGGTGACTTCAAGGACATATTCAGCTTGGGAGGATAAATGATCTACAACATTACTCCCTTCACACTAGGTATGAGAAACCATAATATCATTGATGAGGAGAGCTCTTAATTTTCTTATAATGTATGATTTGGACCACGGGGTTTGATATTTACCCGGAAGGGAGTTATCAATGATCATAGAATCAATCTCTGCATTTGATAAATGTTTCCATTATTTATCTCAATGGAAAATATTAATGAGGTTTGGGAAGAAGGGGATGAATTTCTGTAGATACATAGACGACTTTGAATTCTTGGACACATAAGAGCTATGGAATATTTTCTATAACACTTCCAAAACTTATCAAAATTACATGACATGTTCTACATATCACTATTGGTCAGGTAAATTCAGGACCCCTAACATATATTGAATCTAGAGGTTCCACCATTAGAGAAGAATCATTCATACATGGAGTAGATTGGGAAGATCATATATTGATGATAAAAACATCTATGATATAAAAAAATCACATGGTCAATGTGTTGATGTAGAACTAGAAAATTGTTTAAGCCCAAAGGGAATTATAAGAGGTGATTAAACATAAGTACTCTATTTTATTGAATGAAATGATAAATATTAGTTAAAAATTTCTGAAGGAAAAATAATATAATAACCTGAAATGTTATAAATGAAATCCCCTTTTTAATTAAAATGTTTTGGATGGAGAATTGTTTTTTTACTAAAACAATAACCTCTTACAATCATGGTTAAAGGAACCCCATTAGATAAACTATCTCCACAATTCCATGAAATCCATGAAAATTGACTAAAAGTCCCACAACAATATCATGCCATAAATTTCATACTTGAGTCATGCCTAAATCACTCACTACCTGTGTCATGCATGCATCCCTTTCTACCTGCGTCATTCCTTCATCCCAACCTACATCGTAAATCCCACTATGGGGTATACAAGGATTCTATCCCCGGTCATTTTTATGTAGGCTTATAGGGTTTTCTAGTTATGGGAAACCCCAACTTCATAAATTGATTTTTTAAATTCAATTAATTAATTAAAAATTAATATAGTTAATGAAAACAGCTTCACAAGATTAATTATTCTAGTCATTTTATGGTATGTCAAATTTAACAAAAATTGATCATAACAACAATTGATAATATATTCACTACCAATAGAACATAAATATTTTTATATTAATATTAATGATAACTACCAATTAGTAGGGAAAAATTAATCTATTTAATTGACGGTTTGGATAATACCCTATGAAACACATTTTTCAGAGCACGGGAGGATGAAAATATCACTAGGTATTTCCACTTAATAAGGCCAACCCAAATTTTTTAACCAAATCACTAATGAAACTATTTATGGTATAATTTAGTGCTCATTAATATCATAGTTGAGATAATGTTCACTAATCAAACCTTATAAAATCTTACCCTTTCACATTTTACCCATAGGGAATTTGATAGTGTAATAAAGCATCATGTATCTAGAGCCTATCAGTTTAAATTTTAATATTTTAATATTATTAAATTATAATTATATTTTTTCTTATTTAATATTACTTTTTAAATTACTAAATAATTTATTTCATATAGATTGATTTCGATATGATAATATAAGTATATTTTATAGAAATATAAAGATAAAATCAAGAAATACGTTATAATTAATTAAACAAATTTAATTATTAATTTTTTTAAAAAATATTATAAATGAAAATTTATTAAATTTATATTAAAATATAATTTCAAGAAGTGAAATTTAGTTTTATAAGGGTTATAAAGATTTAATTTTCAAAAACAATTATTTTTCAGTAAATTCGGAATTCTATTAAAATTTATAAATTATAATAGTTTGAGAATAAATTTGATAAAATAATAATTGTTTTTTAAATCCACATGTCTAAATTATCCATTGGTGAATGTTGAATAATTTAACAAGACAAAAGAATTTTTCAATATATGTTTAATACGGTAAAAATATACAGAATGTATCATGGAAACATAAGGACATAAAATTAATGTAATATACTCCAAAAAGTTATTATACACCAAAAGTATGTTTTTTTTTAAATATTTTTATTGTTTAAGTTATTTAATTAATTTTATAAACCCATAATAAATCGTCCAAAACATATATTACATTTTCTTATATTAAATTCTATTCTTTATAAACATGAATCAGTTTTATATATCTCAGGAAATTAATTTAATGTGTTATGTTTTTATAATTATAAAACAATTATTGACGCTCTAATGTGTCAAGAACCCTATGAAAACCATGAGTTGGATTGTGGTTTGGATTAATATATCATATATAGTCCAATACCAATCATATGATTCCAATAATGATATCCATTCCCTTTTTCTATATAAAACCTCAAAATATAATTGTACTATTCACTAATAACTCTTCTATAAATAATTTTATCCAAATATTCCTCTATTGGTTGCTAGTTATATTCCCAAAAAGTTATCAGTATACTCTTAAAAATATTTCTAGTGTTCCCTCTCCTAGTAAGGGATCCCCTCAATCTCTTATTTATTCAATCATCTTATGAATAATATGCATTAAATTTCTAATTTTAAATGACAATAAATATTCTCAAATATCCCCCATACATTCTGTATTATTTAAAAGGTATGGGATACCCCTTCCAATATAATTTAACCCTTCCATGAATCATCTTGTACCCTTGTCGTGCTATCAAAAATTAGCCAACAATTTTCCATTGGAATCATTTGTGTAGTGAAATCCCATATTCATTTTCACTTAGGGGTATTCCATTAGTTGTACCAATAACTAATTAATGGGTTATTTCCATTCATTTATTGAAAATCGTTAATCATGGATTTAGTTGTAAAGAAGGTCATCCATTGTTGAATGATATATGTGTTACACTTATTCAAGTAACTCATATAGAACTGATGGGTGTGCCTGAAATTATATATCACTCCAATGCATTGGGTAATGTATTTTTCACATTATATACCATGTATGGTTTTCGGGAAGTTATCTTAAGAATGAAATGTTTTTATTTTTTTCTATTTAGTCCTGAATTCTATTTATGATGTTAGGTTTTTTGTTGTTTGTTCATTCTTATGTTTCATTGATGTTTTCTAGTTATATCATATATCATTTTTCATGATTATGATTCTCACCCATCTTATGTTACCTTCAAATGATTCATGAATCACTTTTTCTACATTATATTATGATATTTCTTTTAATTTCATTAGCAATAATTATTTTTTAACGATTTCTTATGTACACCGCATAGTTTTCCCATGAAACATTAGATAATCCAAGGAATATATTTGCATGTTTTGATGATTTCAAATATTTTTTTTCAACCATGATTCAATATAATGTTATATATACAACATTTTCCAAATAAAATTATCCAACTGATGTGATGGGGTTATATTAAGTGTATCAATATGTGATAAATTCGTAAATAAAGTGTAAGAAAGTATTTATTGTCATAATGAATATGGATAAATTTGCTTAAAATATTGGTATTGATGTGTTAAATAATATATTAATTTATAATATATTTCATAGATAAAAGATATTTTATATTTTGAGGGAATAAATTTCGATTATTATCAGGATATTAATATTATAAGAATATAGAAGATAATGGAAACACCAAAAAATCTTAAAATAAGATCATTGTATTTGATAGTGTCTATGAAATAGAAAACCAATCATAAAAGAAAATATATCACCAATAGAATTTAAATTAAATTTTTATTTAAAAAATTCATTCACATTAATATATTTCCTTATACACAAAATTGATTTTACCTTAGGTTCTACATAGTAGTGAGTCTATTCTATAGTTTACGTTATATGTAAGATTGAGTTTTAACAAATGAAAATAAAATATTAAATTTATTTTACAATGTATAACATAACTATGTGAATGTCAGGTATGAATACGATCTAATTAGTTATTAAAATATATATATAACAAATTATTATTTTTTACCTATTGACATGTTATTAATTAATAATCATTTAAAAGAAAAATAAATATTTTTTGAAATTATTTATTCTGAAAGATGAGATATTAATGATTTTCACTTGTAATATATGATTAATTATTTCCAATATTTTAAATATTTAATGAATAACTAATCAATATTTATGATTAATATTATATAAAATATTTTCTTTGGATTTTTCTAAAATATTTCTTTTATTATGAATTGTGAAAATACTAAATTTTAAATGAAAACATCTTTTTAGATTAAAAAAATAATAAAAATAATTTTTTTTATTCAAAATTGTTCAATTTCATATCACATGATCAAATTTAAATAATTTTAATTAATTCCATTTTAAATTACTATATAATATCTTTGTAAAAAAATGAACATTTTCTCTTTTGAATCGAGATTTATCATCACATCTGTATGATTAATTTTAAATTATTATTTTTTATTTTTGTGATTTTGATATACATAAATTTATTAAATAATTTCTTTGGGTTAATTAATAAATTATTATAATACAAATATATATTTTAACCAAAATTAATACTACTATAAATAAAAAAATTACCTTGGTAAATGTAAAAAATTGATTTACTAGGGGGATAAACAAAAATGATAATAGTTATAATGACATAAAAACTTCTCTAAAATATATTTTCTCCCCATATTTCAACATTAATACATATAATATATGGAATAATGTATTAATGGATCATTTTCATATAAAACAATTATGTTTCTAATTTATTCTTTTAAAAAAGTACTGTTCTTCCACTCAAATTACATATAAAAGGCCCCAACCTCCTCTTTTCTTCACAACTTCAAACCAATTTTCATCAGCCAATACCATAAAAATCAAATAATAATCTACATAATATTATCTATGAACCCTAATTTTTTTGAATAAATCCTTTTTTGAAGTAATTTTGGAAAACCTAAGGTGGATACCTGAAGAAGAGTTAATTTTCTTCAATAAGAATTTTTATTTTATTTCATCACCAACCTCAATAATTTGTTATTAAACTAGGATGATATTATTTCCTCCATATGTTTAATACAAATATATATTGTTATGATAAATTTCATAACTACAAAAACCATAACTTCCATCAAATGGGTCATGAAATCATTATTCATGTGTAAAACAGAGCACCGTCCTAAAAAATTTTATCATTCATGTCACCATTACCACCTATGAATGAGGAAAATGATAGTGGATATAATTTATATATTATATATTTGAACAAAATTATAACTATGGAGTCAATATATCGCGTATATAGTTTTAAAATTAAAACTTTTAGGTGATATAATAACATGGCTCATGTGTATGGTGGACTACCCCCTCGTGAAGTTATGTGATTCTGCTTTCACTAACACTTTACATGGATAGTAAACAAGGATGGATTAAATGATTATATGTGAAATAAACGAAATAATTATTAAAATAAAGACATATTTATCAATATTTATAAACAATATATATAACATTTTTTCTAAACTTTTCACTCAAAGAACGATGAAAACATTGATCATGTAAATGTGGAATATCACCTTTATAAAACGAAAAGACACTCATTAAACTGCCAGAGAAAATATATGGTATATCTAAAATTTAAGTAATATTAATCTAATTAAAATATTAGAATCATTATTTATTGGTGAAATAATATTTACCACTTTTCCACAATGATTATTGAAAAATAGAATTATTATTCATCCATACGTATAGCCTACCATCTCCATGATCATAATATAACATGTTTTTAATAACCATATATAATGAATGTTTATAAATTAAAATTTTATTTAAATATTATAATAATTTAAATATTATTATTATTTATATTAAGGAACTTTGCAATATGGCCATGAACTATATGTTCTTCAAAAAACACACGTGAGAAAACAAGACAATTAACACCCTAAATAATGAAATTAACAATATTTTATTAATCAATGATTGATATATTTTTATAAAATTAATATATATTATATTAAAAATATTAATATGGTTTTTTATAAGTTTATAAAAAATTTAAAACTGCCATGCTAGATTTTATATAACATTCAACCAATAGGAAGATAGAGGATTCAGAATTCATCTTAATTTCACTTCATTGTGGCATATTGTAATATTATTCTCATAATTTATTATATAAGATGTATATACTTATATGTTGACATATTATATAATCATTAATTAATTATTCATTATATTTTATGTTTTAATATTAAATATTTCATCCAATAGTATTTGACTTGAATGATTCCATTTTGTAATGAATTTTGTAAATCAATTTCTTTTCAATGGGTTATATTTCTTTATTTATTTGGAATTGATATTATATGATTATTTTTGAAATAAAATTTTGTTATTTAATTTTTTGTTAAAAATTTTTATTCTGATGTATATTTTATATTGATAATCGATTCAATTAATAATTGTAACATCAATATTATGATCATTGTAAGCATTAATCTCACAATCTAATTCTAATAAAGATTTTTTATTAATGAATTTTAGTTGGATAGGAAGGTAATGGGACTGTAAGGGGTGATGCCTTATGACCTCCTGTGATTAGGGTTTCCTACACCATCATCCCCTTCACTCCCTTACCTTCATCTACTGGCACACAACTGATTGTTTGGCTGTTTGGTGATGGCTTGAGGGTGTAGATCACCCCATGGTTTCGTGGATTTGGAGATCTGCATCAACCTCCGACGAAGAAATGGTTTGCAGGTCTCCACTCCCACTCCCGCAACGGCTTCACCTCCCTTTCTTCTACACTACCCTCTAGGTTCTTCGTCTTCCTGTTGAGTCACTATGACCACGATGAGGGTGACCTCAGGAACGCTCGGGGCACACAACAGTTTCTTTTATGATTTCTTGGTCTTGTTTGGTGTGACATGTTTTACTGGTGTGAGACTCGTAAGGTCTTCTTCCTCTTTCCAGGTTAATACGCGTCTATAATAAGTGTCCTTTAGAAGGCTTGGAGTTGGCGGCATTCCCTTACTAGTAATCTCAGTAGATCTGAAATTCTGGTGAGCTGCTGATGAAGCTCTCCCCGTCAGTCAGCCCCCATCGTGGATCTGCTGTGGGTTTGTATTTTTGTCCGGTGCAGATCTGGTGGTACTTTCTCTAGTGGACATAATTCTATTTCATGGGATGGCCGTGGACGAAAGAGATCATGATGACAAGGATGGGGGTGTGATGGGTTTATGGCTCGATCTGGGGTCGAGGTGATTTTCAGGACTTTTCCAGTGCGACGATGGTGGTTCTCAGTGAAGGTTGGTGTGGGGGTGCTGGCCCCTGGAGACGGTCTGTTCATGACGGCATCGGTGTGTGGTGTGTTTTGGGTGGGTCAGTCCTGGAATGGGTTCTCTGACTGGCCCATCGATGGTTGCTACTTTTGGGTATTTTTTTTTTGGTTTTTGGGTGGGTCTAGTCGTGGACTAGGTTTCTTGTCGGGATTTCATATTCGTGTGTCGTGTTTTTTGGTTCTCACTTTTCATTAATGTGATTTTTATAAAATTAAATAAATTGTTATTTTCCTAAAAAAAATTAGTTGGATAGAATTTTTTGATAATTTTCAAAATAAACCAAATTCATTTTTAGTTAATTTGGTCATACATTATATTTTCATGTGATAGTTCCATCATTACACTGTTTTTAACTGAAATAATTTCTAAAATGTTTCTTAATAATGTTCTACTTCATTTCTATCTGTGGTAAATTTTATTTTTCCTTCAAAAAAATTTCTTCTAAAAGTGTTGAAATTTTTTACCTGTTGAAAATTATTTATTAAATAAATTTATAAACATTTTTTCTTTATGAAACGTTATTTTAAAATGGTTATTATTTTTATTTTATAAACATGAATCTTTTATATATTTTTATTGTGAAAAAATAAATTTTCTCTTTAACTTTTATGGCATGTATAGAATTACCCACAATAATTACCTTCATGTATTTTAGGATTACATTATCTTTTACATGTTTATTTAGAATGAATATTTTTTCCTTATATTCTAGTAACTAGTAAATTTTTAAAATTATTTTATAATAAATGGATTATTGAAATGTTTTTTCACTTAAAAATTTATTTTCAGGTTGAATTTTTTTTTCAAACAATAATGATTTTAAACAAGTCTTTATTGTATTTTTATTCAAAAATGATAAAATACATTGTTTTACAAATAATTTTATAGGTAATGTTTGAATGATACCATCCATATTCTTCCTCTATATTTTTATGATTATTTTGAATATTGAATATTAATATTCACTTCGATGATTCATTTTTATAGACAATAATGTTCCCTTGAAATTTTCATTTTCATGTGACCATTGGACATTAAATTTCCTCTACGTATATTTTTTTAACATTGTTATTCTTATTATTTGAACCACATATCATATCAAAATATGGTTTTCTATATTGAAACTCAGTTTTGTATTAGGGTAAATATTGATATATCTTTATTCTTTAATAGACAAATTAATTTTATTTTAAGGCACATTAATTTTTAATTTACCCAATTATTCAATTTATGTGGAATTTTTTTGATTGGAAAGAAATGGGTGGGGATTTGTTATAGATATTTAATTGATTCATTGATTGTATCATGAGGTGAATAAATAATCTAGTATTCAATTGGTCATTATCCATACATTAATACTTCTTGTGAATGGACTTGATTAAATTTGTATCATGATTCTCGATATCATGGTATATAATAATTAATAATTTCCTTCCTTGAGAATATAGTTATTATAATCCATGATATTATCTATTTTATATAATATCTAGTTGAATTTTTCTCTCATTTTATTTTGTAAATAGTACGAATTTTCAGTTATTTGTGTAGCCATATTAATTATACATTATCCAGTATTGATAGTCACGTTATTGATTAAATGGAATGTGTGTTCAGTTATTTATATTTCTATATTTATTATTCATTTCAATGAAAAATAATGGAATGTGTTTTTAGTTATTTACCTTTATATATTTAGTATTTGCATTAATTTATGATTGATTCTGATGTAATTGACCCTACTATTATTTTGATCCATTTCATATTTTTTATTTCTCAATAATCCCTAATTTGTACTATAAAATATGTTGTAATTTGAGTTTCCATAATTAATATGGGAACCATATATTTATCTTGTTTACCTGGAGAATAAAACTATTTAGTTCATCCAAATACAATCCTTAGTATCTTATATTAATGAAGAACTGAATCATGGATACTGGGTTAGGGGTCTCTAAATTTTGTATTATAAGAATTTTAGTATCAACCTTTGGAACATGATTATAGAAAAAATTTATTAGCTAAAATAACTCTATATTAAACATTGATAATAAGTGTACGAATAACCTAAGGATTTTTAAATGAAGTGATTATGTTGTTTTTATGTTAATTCATATCAACAGTGATAATAAAATTAGATGTGGTTCTTCCATATAGAAACAAAGGTGTAATAAATTCAAAAACGTCGCATTGGGCTTGACCTCCTCATCACCTACTGTAAAATAATGGGCCTAAATGTGCACATGGTTTTTCGGTCGTGGGGATTTCATAGTGTAATGCACATTTTATATACAAACCATTATGAATTATTTGAATATATGCTAAAACTAAATAGCCTAGGTTAAAACTACTAAGTTATATATAAATAAGTTGTTTCATGATTTAAACATCATACAAATGATTATATGTTTTTCACTATGATTATTGGTGGTTACATGATGCTTATTGGTTTTAGTGAATGGATGTGACTTGAAGAAATAACATTCATATAGATAATGAAGGATATGGTGGTTAATATGCTAAAAAATGGGATGATGACTTGAGTGGATGAAATTTTGACTATTACGAATCATTTATCCTAAAATTTTATTTAAATCTTATATATTAACCTACTGATGGGATCAAAAAAAATATAAGGATGGGTATTTCTAAAATATTGATAGGATGAGACCATAGATTAAATAAGGATCAAATTATATCATGATAGAAATGTGGAAATAGTCACTATGGAATGTTTCATGAAGGAATGAAAAATTGATTTATGTGTGGAAAATAAGTTCATAATCTAAGAAATTGTTGAGTAAAGACATAGAGTATGATCTAAGGAAATAAATCTCATAATAACGATAAATTTATATATAGCTATTTTTGATTTGGAGAACCTTGCATTATTTACCCAATTCCCTCTTATAATGATTAAAACATTGACCATGTAAGGACCAATGTTTAAATAATATAGATGAATGTTTTATTTATTTTGAATCAATTATAAAAATGAAAAATTATTTTACTAATGATATTTTGGTAATAAGAGTAATGAAACAGCTATATATTGTGTTAAAATTTTAAGAACACATGTACACATAAACTTAAGAGTTATCATACAATCATGGGTTATGAGTTTACAATCAATCATTTCGTCAAATTTATAAACACATATCTTTAGGTTTTATATTATGAGAGTACACAAATATTAAATATATTTTAGGAAAAAATATTGCAATAAACACCCTTGGTTTATTATAAGTTTTATTGAAAATATAATATATGGAATATTCCAATACATTTTATATCTATAAGTTGAGAGGTGTTGATGAAATTTATAATGGATATGATAATTGATGGCATTATAACTATAGAAAAATAGGATTAGGAGAATTAGTCAAAATGTATTGATCTATAAACCATTGTAAATTGGAAATTTAAGGATTAACTTTGTTTTAAATATTTTGATCTTGTATTTTGGGAATATTATATTAATTTTATTTATAAAATTTTTGAAAAAGGAAAAACTACCTACCATGTGACACATCAACATGTATTGAAATGTCACGGGGTCTAAACCCCTTGGAAAATGGACATAAGGGTTTAACTCTACCTCTAGCTTATGTGATTTCATAGTTAATATATCATTTTTTATAAAATATGAAAAATAAATAATAATGATTAAACTATAGTTTTACTTTTGATGTTTAGAGATATATTTGTTATATTGGATAACCTTTAAACCCCATAACAATTTTATAAAATGGATAATGTAAAATGAAAATAATTTTCACTATCTTATGGATATAAAGATCCCTAAAAATTTAATAATATTGCTTCATTCATAAAAAATCTTTTTATATATTAATTTCATAGAATAAGGGATGAATTTAAAATTTAACCATAAAAAACCAAAGGATGAAATTTTGTATACAAAATATAAACATATAAATTAAATATAAATCCCTATATTGATAGATAGTAAAATAATTCCTAAGTATTTGGAATTTTTTTTGAAAACAGGTTAACCAAATGCATTCATATTTAATTTATTTTAAAATATTTTAGATCGTAACAGATTTATAGTTTTAAGGCTCTTAACACTCAATTGATAAATCAAATTCCTTTTATCCACAATGTAAATGACTATATAATTATATGTTATTTTCCTCCCTGACCATATCACTACTTTCAACCAATTTTTTCAAAATCAAATACCTAGTTATGTTTCATTCATAAGACCTTTATATTTCTATTTTTATGTTATTAATATATTGTGTAATTAACTAGTTTAATGATGTGGTATTTAAATAAATTTATTTTTAAATATCAAACCACTTATTTCTGATACCATGTTTGAATTGTGATGAAGTAATTTATTTCGGGTGGGGATAATATAACACAATGAAATTATAAAAAAGTAACATTGTATTTGACAGATTATATGTAAGAACACAGTTCATATTCATGAGATATGAGTTTATTATTTTCCCTTTTTTCCTTAAGTGTTTTCGAGAAAATAAATAAAATGGGGGAAAATACAAAATTTTTGGGTACACGCCATGTACTTTTCCACATTTTGTGTACATTGGCTGTATAGAATGAGTATACATGGAATGTAGGCTTGTCGTCAATGAAGGGTGTAAAAATTGACTACACACCATGTACATACTATATAAACGCCCTGTAATCAGTCAGAAGGTGAACAGTAAGGTGGTGGGAGTAGCCACAAGTGGAATGAAAGTACACCCCGTGAACTTAGGAATACACACATTATAACCAAGTCGGTTGATGAACAATGTGGCGGTGAAAAGTAACCGCCAGAGGAACAATTAAAAAATGGGAATTAAAAACCATCTACTAGAGAGTACATGCAGTGTAGTTGTGTTTTTTTTATAAACTGGAAGTAGCCTCTTCTTTCAACAGAGGAAGCTTAGATTGTAGGGAGGCTATGGGAGGGAAGGGTCGAACCTTGGAGGAGCTCCTGATCACACGCTAGAACTCATGTTCTTTCACCTTGAATCTCGTTGGGACGTCTCAGGTAAGCGCTTCCCTCTCATTCAGCCATTATTTCCAATTCTTTCCTGATGGGATGTTATTTGAGTTTGAATAGATGAACGTTTATCATAGATATACGTTGTTCTATGAGGTTTTGGGAGGCATCATTTTCATATATCTATCAGTGGAAATCGGGATAGGTGGTCTGGTGTTTATTTCAAACTTTCAAGTGATTTTTGTGTACCGTTGGGCCAGGATCCCATGTTTGGGGTGTCGTGTGGATGAGGACACCCTGTGGGTGTGTTTCCCTAGTTTATCTATTTTTCCAGGATACCTATGGGTATTCAATGATTATAAGCATGTTTTGAGTTTTCTTTATAGGAAACATATATTAGTGCTTGGTTGTATATTGGCCTCGGCCTGGTTATTTGTTTAGCCTCATGGAATTGTTATGTTTAGATTTAGGGAAATGTTTCTTTAGCCTGAGGGTAGTGTTTTGTTAGCCGGAGGGCATTGTTTTGTTTGACCTGATGGACATTTTTTGTTTATCCTAATGGAAACGTTTCTTATGGCTGAGGGCAGTAGATTCTGTGACTGAGGGAAATATATCGTATGCCTGAGGGCAATATTCGTTTAGCCTGAGGGAAATCAACTGAGGGTTTGATTCTAATTACATGAGGGTAAGAATTTTCATTTCTAAGGACACTGATTACTTGAAATATTCACTAAGGTGATTTCTTGTGTTATACCTGCCAAGCTAAAGCACATTCTTAGTATTTCGAGTGCCTTTTATTTGTAAGATATCCTGTTGTAGTTTTTCTACAGCACTATATATGAGATTTTTGGAAGACGCTGAGTCTCGTAGACATATAATTCAATTATATTTAATTGTTAAATGAATATTAAAATGGTAATTTAATTGATAGGATGGTTACTTTGAGTACTTCCTAGTTTACTGCTTTACATTATTGCAAATTGCAATTGCACATTTTTCACCGTCAGTTGGGCACGGGCCTTTGGTGGATGCCTAGTGGGATTTATTCTCACACTATGTTTGGATCATGTCTTATACCAAAATAGATTATATTTATTTAGGTGTTGATAAGGGAAGGTGTCCCTATAACGGTACATGATTATTGCAGAGGAGTGGGCGAGCAGGGGACCTAGCTTAGGATTGAAATGTTGTTGAGTTCCTACTGCACTGTTTTGTTTTTCATTGTTGTACTTGATACTTCTATTGTATTATTCTAGATTGCAGTGTATCCTATTTTGGATGCTTTCTTAGATTTAGGGACATATCACATCATCATATAAATATATTCCTTCTAGTTATATTTTTCTTCTACTGTCCACTCTGGTTTATATTGTTTACTGCTTTCACTGTTGTAAGATTATATTTTTTTCACTGGGCTTAACTTTGACAAATGAGGGAATTGTTTCCCCACTATCATTCCTTGGCCCTCATTGTTAGTCAGTAGCCTATGGAATTTGGGAAAATTTTCTTGAGTTCAAGTTACCAACCAGGTGCGAGGTACCCATTATGTGGAACCCAGATCTGGGACGTTATAGAGTGGTATCAGAAGTATTTTTTTTTCATTGACTTACTGTTTGGAGCCTATAGTTAGGGATAGGATGGAATTCGTATTTGGTAATAAGCTGTGCCTGGGAGTATCTAACCATTGTATAGGGAAAAGGAAATTTACCTTGTGTTGTAATTCTACTAATTTTTTACTTTTACAGTTGATTTGATTTCAC
This sequence comes from Viscum album, assembly GCA_963277665.1. Classification (NCBI taxonomy): domain Eukaryota; kingdom Viridiplantae; phylum Streptophyta; class Magnoliopsida; order Santalales; family Viscaceae; genus Viscum; species Viscum album. The sequence continues at coordinate 641,242,225 of OY728125.1, read as the reverse complement.
CGTTGGGTGACACACTTATTGTGTGCTATTTATAATTTCTATACTGTGTTCTATTTTAGTCACAACCAGATGAGATGAGGGTATTCCATCTCATGCATCATTTAGGCACATGATAGAATCACATTTCATGCATAGTTTCCATGCCATGTAGGTGCATTAGAAATTTCATGTTGTTGTGATAGATGTTGTGTTAGAAGAATCAAGATGTAGTGATAGATGATTTGATAGAATACCTAATATTTGATAGAGAATTATTAGGTATAGCTAGTGAATGAATGCCAACCATTTCTTCTTGAGGAGTATGGGACCTCATTAACTGGAATTTGGTGGATCATTGACTTTATTAGCTTATTTATATCATGCATAAGATGCCAAACATTGATTCGCGTGGAGTATGGGCCCTCATAGATCGTAATTTGGCACTTAGGTGTTGGTTTCAGTTTTTTTCTGGGCTCCAGAGTAGTTTCTAAGGAATACTGTCTCGACCAACCCAGAATACACGCTCTGTAGTTTTTACTACATGCCATGTACTCTGATGTTTGGGAATAAATGAAAATCTTTTTAAGTACACACCGTTTACTGTAAGTACATGCCATGTAGTTTCTAACCATGTCATAAGCCGTGTAGGTAGAAACACGGGATATAGAAACTCTAGAGGGAACACGCCGTGTACCGGTCGTACACGACGTGTAGTGTTGACCATGTGTATGTCGTGTGGCTAATAACATGGACAGAGAAATATTTGCTTAAACGTGCTGTGTCAATTCCGAACACACCATGTAGTTTCATCTTGGGACGTGGTCGTGTAACTAACAACACAGGTTGGTGTTACCTCTTTAGTACATGTCATGTCCATCTGGAACACACCTCTTAGTGTGATTCATGTATCTATCCATGTCTTGAACAACATGGTTCGGTGAATCTCATTTAGAACACGCCGTGTACCAGAGGGACACATTGTGTAGTCTTGACCAGTGAGAGACCATCTGGGCTAGGTTGTGTGGCTGGGTAGTTGGTGTGGTGTACACGCCATATGTTAGTGTAACACGCCGTGTACCTAGGTTTGAGAAACACCCAAGATAGAAACAGAACATAACCATATAAGGGTTTACGGGTACAATCTGTGTAGACTTTATACATGTTTTGTAGTCTCGATGAAAGGAGAGTTGTGTGTCTTAGCCATGTATAAGGGCTCCAGAAAGGGAAGAGAATTCATGTACACGCCATGTGTAAGGGAAACACACCGTGTTCTTGGGGTTTTACACGACCAGTTCTGGCCGAAGTACCCACCGATGTAAAACACTTAACGGAACACACCATGTAGTTATTATACACGCCGTTTAGTCTTATTATGTAAAACCTGAATATTTTCTTTCTCTATCTCCCTTATGAAATTTTCTGTCCTCGATCCTTGATAATCTTAATCTAAAGGCATGTGTTGACCTTGTAGAGTCATGTCACCAAGAAGACCACCAATTTTTATAAAATTGAGCGGAAACTATTATACTATAGAGATGGTAGGACATGGGCTACCAGTGGATCCTATATTAGTGTCAGATGTGGCACCAACCGTTTTACCGGACACAGGCACTGATGCATAGTTATGTGACGGCTTCATGCAGTTCATGCAGACCTTCTAGGGAGCACCGCCTGCTGCCGCATCTATGGCAGAGCTGACACGTATTTTCTAGAAGCAGAATCCTCCTACGTTTTCAAGAGATGGTGAACCATAGGCTACAAAGTCATGGATGATTTAATTGCATACTATATTCGAGCATCTTGAGACACCTCATAAGAGGAGGGTCATGCTCGCTACATACATGATTTGTGATTATTCCAAGAGATGGTGGGATGTGACCACCGAGACTGAGCATTACTGAGATATGGCGTGGGAATATTTTCAGGCAGTCTTCATTGAGCTTTAGCATTTTTCACCTATTCTTGATGGTGATTAGGAATTGAGGGATAGATGATTTAAGTATTGTCTTCGATTTTACATATGGTAACTACTGAATATTTTCAAGTTTCCTACAGTGCATGCTATTTTAAACCAGACACTGGTTATGGAGCAAAACCTACGATAAGCTAGTGGTGCGAACCCGAGTGATTAGGCACTAGTTTTTGGTAATATTTCTACCAGTAATAGGAAGAGGCAGATGGATTTCTCTCACGGTGGCAGTACTAGCCAAAACAATTCTATAGGTGGCCAGGTAATATGCGACTAGTGTGGTAAAGACGGGTACATGATACCTCAGTGTCCATGTGACCCAGTGCAATGCCGAGCTTGCGGCAAGATGGGCCATATCCGGTGTTTTTGTAGTGCCTTTCCACCATTGGTTAGTGAGAGGGGTTCTGTGCAGACTCTGCTGGAAAAAGAAAGGCTAGCTTCTTCTTATCAATTAGGAAATTGGGATACGTCAGGATGTTCAGGATGATCTAGTAGTAATGGTCGTGGTAGCCAGACACCAGGATCTCAGAGACATCGGGGCGGGTCACCTTAGGGTAGCAAGGCTGTGTCACTAGGCCGCGACACTGAGCATGTATATGCAATGCAACAGACCCAACATGAGTAGGATCTCGGACCTTCCACTGTTAGATGTACTATTTTAGTTACTTGAGTTCTATCTTCAGTATATTTCGATACGGGTTCTACTCATATCTTTATATATTTTCTCGTTGAGGAGAGCGTTGGGATCTGTGTTTCTTCTTCTTCTTCTTCTGATCTCATGATGTTAGACACTTCATTGGGGATGAAAATGGTTGTTGTGCGTCATTTCATGGAGTTCCCCCGAGTGGTTGGTGGTTGTAACTTTCAATGGGACCTCCACATCATAGAGATGATGAGCTATGATGTAATTTTCAGGGTGGAATGGTTGGTACCCTTCAAGCCTTTGTGGATTTCTATCATTATATAGTGAGTTTCACTTCACCAGATGGCAGCGAGTTTCCATACAAGGGTGAATGGCATGTCCAGGAAAGCCGAGCTGGACCCAAGCATCGTGGGAAAAGTGAACTGATAGCCTAGATTGTGAGTTTATATCTGGATGACCAGGGAACCTTTCAAAAAGGATTTCCATCCAATGGAAAGTTATTTCAGGGATGTATTCCTTAACGAATTTCCAGGTCTACCTCCTGAGCGAGAGGTGGATTTCTCTGTTGATCTTGTGCCATGAGTGACACCAATTTTCATTCCTCCATATAGGATGGCTACCGCATAATTTCTTGAGCTGATGAAAAAGTTGGAGGAGGTTCCATCTAAGGGTTTCATCTAACCCACTAATTCTACTTGGGGTTCTTCTTTCTTATTTGTAAAGAAGGTATATGGTAACGTCAATCACTGTGTTGATTATCGGAAGTTGAACTAGTTGACAGTTAAGAACCAATATCCCTTACCACTGATTGATGGTATTTTTTATAATCTTCAAGGAGCACAAGTGTTCTCGAAGATTGACTTGAGATATGGATATCATCAGTTGCACGTTAGTCCATCAGAAATACCACTTACAGCCTTTCAGGGCAGGTATGGTCTATATGAGTACTTGGTTATGCCGTTCAGACTCACTAACGCCCTAGCAGTTCTCATGGCCCTGATGAATTGTGTGTTCCACACATATCTGGATTCAATTGTGGTAGTCTTCATGGATGATATCATGGTATACTCTCACATGTAACACGACCATGCCACCCATATTGATATCGTACTGAGTACACTGAGAGAGAATAATCTATATGTTAAGCTCTCAAAGTGCCACATTTGGATGGACCAAATACACTTACTTGGTCATATTATCTCAGAGGCACAAGTTGTAGTAGAACCAGACACGGTGAGAGAAGTAGTTTCCTGGGAGCATCATTAGAATGTGTTTGAAATACAAAGTTTATTGGGGCTATATGGTTACTATAAGCACTTTATATAGGACTTCTCTGGCATATTATTGTCATTTATGGGTTTAACAATGAAGGGTATGTTGTTCGTTTGGTCAGAAGCTTGTGAGATATCCTTTCAGGAGTGGAAGGGAAGGTTGACATCGACACCAGTCCTGATACTTCTAGAGCATGGTAAATTCTATACAGTTTACTGTGATGCATTAGGTATTGGGTTGGGAACACAGTTGATATAGGGCGATCGAGTAGTTGTGTATGGGTCTCGGCAGTTGAGGCCATATGAGAGGAATTACCTGACGCATGATCTTGAGTTGGCTGCAGTTGTTCATGCATTACTCTGTTGGAGGCATTATCTCTTGGGATAATATTTTGTGGTGTTTACAGACCAAAAAAGACTTAAATATATCTTTAACCAATGTGACATGAATTTCAGATAGTGAAGGTGGGTTGAATACCTTCAATAGCGGATGCACTGAGTATGAGAACTAAGATACAGACAGTGCATGATGCTAGTGTTGAGTGGAAACTTATGGATTTGTTCTCTGAGATGCATTTTGAGATTCACAATAGTCAAGGGAAAACTTATCTTTCATCATTAGTTGTGACTTCTATCCTCCTGGATAGAGTGATGATGAGAAGACTATCAGATTCTGAAGGCCTAGTTCTACGAGAGTCGGTGGAATGTTAGGAGTCTCCCAATGTTTGAAAGATATGAGATGATGAGTTACTGTGTATCCATGGACGAGTGTGGGTTTTAGGGGATATATGTGAGGAGTTGATGTGTGAATTTCATGCTTCAGCTTGGCCAGTGCATCCCAAGGTTACCAAAATGTACTGTGACTTTGAGACGTCATAATTGTTGGCCATGTATGAAAAGAGAGGTAGCTGGTTTTGTTATGAGATGTTCCACATATCATCAAGTGAACGGAGAGAATCAGAGGCTAGCTATACTATTACAGTAGTTACCCTTCCCTGGTTGGAAATGGGATGATGTTGCGATGGACTTTGGGACCAGGTTGCCGAGGTCACCTTGAAGAAATGATGTTGTGTGGGTTATTGTGAATAGACTCATGAAGGTAGCTCACTTTTTCTGATCAAGGAGACCCTCGGTGTTGATGATCTCGGAATGATGTATACCCGAGAGGTAGAAAGTCAACATTGGGGTCACTTTTTCTATCATTTTAGATAGGGAAGCTCATTTTATGGCTTGTTTCTTGCAGAGTTTTCAAAGGGAACATGGTACAGAGGTTCTTCAAAGCACAGTTTACCACCCTCAGACCGATGGCCAATCAGAGCGTACAATACCAGTGCTACAGGACTTGCTACGTGCATGCATTTTAGACATTGGGACTCTTGGGAGAAGCACATACCCATAGTTGAGTTTGCCTACAATAATAACATCCAGAAAACTATTGGGATGTCACCTAACGAGACTTTATATGGTAGGCTATGCCGATCACCCTTATCCTGGTTGGAGGAAGGTGAGGCTTCTTTACTAGGACCACATCTCGTGCCGGAGACTTCAAAGCAAGTCCAGTTGATTCAGAAGCAAATAGATATTTCATAGTCTTGTCAGAAATCTTATATTGATCGCCACATATTACCATGGGAGTTCGTTGTTGAGGATCATGTTTTCTTTCGTGTTTCTCAAAGGTTGAGACACAAGTGGATCAGGAGACAGGGTAATCTTTCACTGAGGTATGTGGGGTCGTTCGAGATTCTGGATATATTCAGGCCGATTTCCTATCGGTTGTAGTTACCATAGAGGTATCGGGCCATGTACGACGTCTTCCATGTATCCCAGCTACACCATTATCATTTGGAACCATCTCACGTTTTTCAGCCTGAGGAGGTTGAACAATAGGTCGGTGAATCCTTTGAGGAGCATCCGATTCGTATTGTTCAGAGGACAACAAAGGTTCTCTGAGGCCAGTCAGTTCCTCTCATATGGGTCCTATTGTTGCATGGCCGAGTGCAAGATGAAACCTGGGAGAGGGTGACTGATGTACGTGCTCAGTGGACAGAGTTGTTCTAAGCATTATCTTCACCATCGTTTGAAGAGAAATTATTGGAAGAATTACATTAAGGGGGGAGTTTGTAAGAATCTGGTTCTTATTTTTGAGGTATAGGTGTGTTCTTCTCCTTTTTTCCTTAAGTGTTTTCGAGAAAATAAGATAAATGCAGAAAATTCCCAAACTTTTTGGGTACACACCATGTACGTTTCCACACGCCATGTACTTTGGCCGTGTAGGATTAGTATACAGGGCATGTAGGCCTGTCAGAAATGAAGGGTGTAAAAACTGACTACACACCATGTACTTAGTATATACACACCGTGTAATCAGCCTGGCGGTGAACAGTAAGGTGGTGGGAGTATCCATCAATGGAACAAAAATACACACCATGTAGTTAAGAATATACACAGTGTAACCAAGTCGGTTGATGAACAATGTGGCGGTGAAATGTAGCCACCAAAGGAAAAGTTAAAAAATGGAAAGTACACGTTGTGTACTTGAGAGTACACACCGTGTAGTTGTGTTTTTTTTGTTATAAACCATAAGTAGCCCCTTCTTTTAAGAGAGGAAGCTTATAATTCCTGGAGGCCATAGGAGAGATGGGCCTGTCTTTGGAGGATCTCTCGATCACACGCTGGAACTCAGATTAATCCGTCGGCGATCTCGTTGGAACCACGCGGGTAAGAGATTCCCTCTCCTTGAGCCTTTCTTTCCAATTATATTTTGAGGGGAAGTTATTTGAGGTTGAATGGATGAATTTTTATCCCATATCTACATTGTTCTCATATGTTTATAGAGGTTTTGTTCACATATATCGATCAGCAGGGATTGAGGATGGTGCTCTGGTGTTTACTTCCAACTTTCGAGTGATTTTTGTGTACCGTTGTGCCACGATCCCATGTTTAGGGTGTTGTGTGTCTGAGGCCTTAGCTGATACAATATCTAGAATTGCATAGATAATCTATTGATGAATATAAACTACTATTTGGGATCATTTCTTGGATCTAGGGGCACCCTATGGATGCATTTCCCTTGTTTAGCCATTTGTCGAGGATACTCGTGGTTATGCTGTGATTATAGGAATATTTTGATTTTTCTTGAGAGGAAACATATATAATTTCTTGGTTATATGTTGGGCTCGGCCCGATTATTTTTTTAGCATGCGGGCATTGTTCTATTTAGCCTGATGGCAACGTTTCTTTATCCTGAGGGCAGTGTTTTGTTAGGCTCGGGCCATTGTTTTTTTTCGCCTAATGGAAAATTTATATTTATCCTAAGGGAAATGTTTCTTATGCCTGATGGAAGTAGCTTCCGTGCCTGAGGGCAATTTATTTTATGCTTGAGGGAAAAATTCATTTATCCTGAATAAAATCATAAAAGGGTTTGATTTTGATTACATGAGGGTAATGATTTTCATGTCTAAGGACACAGATTACTTGAAATATTCACTATAGTGATTTCTTATGTTATACCATCCAAGATAAAGCACAAGCATGGTACTTTTATTACCTTCTATTTGTTAGATAGCCTAATTTAGTTTTGTTTCAGAACTGTATAGGAGATTTTTGGATGAGGTTGAATCTCAAAAACATATAATTCAATTATATTGGATTGTTAAATGAATATTAAAATGGTATTTAATTGATAGGATGGTTACATTGAGTACTTCCTAGTTTATTTCTATACATTACTGCACACTATTGTTGCACACTTTTCATTCTCAGTTGGGCATGGGCCTTTGGTGGATGCCTAATGGGATTTATTCTCACACCCTATTTGGGTCATGTCTTGGGCCCAAAATGATTATATTACTGAATGTGTTGACAAGTGAAAGAGTCCCTGTACAGGTGCTTGATTGTGGGAGAGGAGTGGGAGAGCATGGGACCGAGCATAGGATTACGATGTTTCTTAGTTCCTACTACACTGTTTTGTTTTGATTTACTGTACTTGTACCATATACTGTATTATTCTCAATTGCAGTGTATCCTATTTGGGATACTTTTTTATATTTAGAGACATATCGCATCATCAGATATATATATATATGCCTGTTTTTTATATTTTTCTTTTGTTTTCCACTCTGGTTTATATTGTTTACTTCTTCCGCTGTTGTATGTTTATATTTATTTCCACTGCACTACACTTTGAAAAATGATGGAATAGTTTCCCCACTATTAGTCCATTGACCTCGCTGCTAGTCGGCAGTCTCTAGCGTTTGAGGAAATTTTCTTAAGGTAATGTGACCAACGAGGTTTGGGGCACCCGTTCTGTGGCTCCCGGATCTAGGACGTTACATTATATGACATAGAACAACAATATTAGTGGTGAATATAACACCCTATTAATTAATGGTATATTTATCATTAAAAATTTATATTTCATATATATCATTAATTACACAAAAAAAATTGATTTTATCTTTCATTACACTGAATAACAAATTTCTTTGATAATTTGTATTACATACAAGACAAAGTTTTATCAAACAAAAATATCTTATTAACATTATTATTTAATATATCAAACAGGCATTAGACTGTTGGTCATGAAAATAATTAATTAAATTATCAAAATAATCTATTTAATGTTTTTAATTATTTATCTATTATTTAGAAAAAAAAAATATCATTTAGGATAAAAATAAACATTATAAAAAACACAATTTTTTTAAATGATGGTTTAGTCATGCTTTGCACAGAATATTTAACATTAATTTTTTAACAATTAAGGAAACATAATTATACAAAATAAAATGGAATTTATTAAATTTGAATATAAAAATTATCTTTGGGTTTATTTTTTAGATTACCCTAAAATATTTAATTTTTCAATGAATAATGTAAAAATACATAGCATTAATTGAAAAATACCTTTTATTTTAATTATTTGTAAAGTTAAATTATATTAATAATAGGTTTTAAAACAAAATTTGTTCATTTTTATATAAATCAATCAAATATAGTCCATTTTAATAATATTAATATCTAATTTTGATAACAAAAACTATGTAATCTTTTTTACATTTTTTGTTTAAAAACTAGTTTCAAATCACACCATGCAGATTAATTTTAAAGGAAAATTTTCAAATTATATGAATTAAAATAGAAATATAGGATTAATTAATTTTAATTTTCATCATTTATATTTTATAATATGTTCAAATAACATTTAAAAAAATGGTATTGAAAACAATATAAATTAATTACCAATATTAAGGTAAGAAAGTTTTATTGGGGGATTAACTAAAAGAATAATGGTTTAAATGACCTAAAAACATATATATAATTTTTTTCATATAAATATTTCAACCATAAACCATATATTATCTGTAATGATCAATTATTGTGATCTTTTGAATTGAAAAAAATGTGGTTTGAATTAATCTTTCTTAAAAAAATCTGTCTCTCGCCTCAAATATAAAAGGATAACCTATCTCATCGCCTCTTCAAAACATCACAACATTTTGGATCATCAATGAAATTAAAAAATAACAACAATAATTCCATCTTATCATATTATTATCCATATTTTGAGTGTAAAGACAAATTTGGAAGTATTTGGTGCAAACGGAAAGAGGATACCAGAAGAAGAGGTAATTTTTTTCAATGAGAGTTTCCATTTTAATTCTTCATCAACCTCCCCTAATTATTATTAAACTATTATGATATATTATAATAATTATCTCCCATATAATTATATATTTTTATGATAATTAAATTATGTAAAATCATCTCTATTTCTATAAATTGGGTTACAAAATCAACATTCTTGTGTATAGAAGACTACTACCTCACAGACCGATTTCTTCCATTTTTCCATTACCACCTTTCATTGTTTGGTATGATGGTGGATATAAATTATATTAATATATGATATTTAAAACATAATTACATGTCTAGATTCATTATATCAAAAAATATCTATTTTTTACTTTCAATTACAGATGGGATACGATAATGTCTCTCATGTGTATGACATACTACCACCTCGGGATGTGATGTGATTTTCTTTTCACTAAATATATATATAAAAGGTAAAAAGTAAAATTTTAATTACAGTAACTGGTATAAATGAAATAATTTTCATATTAATGAATTGTTTTTGAATATGAAAAAGATAAAATATATAATTTTCACTCACATAATTCTACTCAATTAAATATGATAATGTCATTCATATACCTATTTAATGTCACCTTCCTAAAATGATGTCACTCTATTTTAAACATGAAACCAAATGAATTATATATATATAAATATATTAAAATAAATAAATTTTTATTTATTATATTTTTTTATCAGTTTTAGATGACAAAATATTAAAAACCTCTATTCTATAATGATCATTGAAAATTCAATGTTTATTCATGTATACGTACGACATATTATCAATATGTTTGTAAGACATTCCATTTTTCATAATCAAATTACATGATTAGTTTAAAAAGATTAATGTATGTCCAAATATGTAAATTATTTCATGATTTCTATTCTTTAGGTTATTGAACTATATAATATTTGAAATATCATGTTCTTTCATGATAATAAACACATGAGAAAGCAAGGAAATCAACTCCCAAAACAATGAAATTTTCAAAATATAGTATGGAACTTGATATAAGATATTTTAAAAGGATAATATATGATATTATAAATATTAATATGTATTTTTACTCACATAATAGTTTATTTTAAACAACTATACTAGAGTTTAATGGGTTTTCAACCCAACGGAACTACGGGGTAAAGATTTTTTACTCCATTTCATTTCATTGAGGGTTATTATAATATTATCAACCAAATTTAATTTATATGTTTTATATACTACCAATTTTAAATGTTATATAATGATTCATTAATAATTATTGGTATTTTATATTTCAATTTAAATATTTCTTCGAAAATCATTTGACATGAAAATTACAATGTGAAAAAGTGTTTCTTAACCCAATTTATTTTCATTGGGATTTATTAACTCAATATACTCATTAATATTAAATGATTATGTTCATAACGAATTTATATTGTATTATATTTTATTTATATGTATTTGTTTTTATTTAAAATTGTTACACATAATCTATTCATAGAATAATTTTCACATCAACATTATGGTCATTTTAAATGTTTATTTCTCCATCTCATTCTAATAAAGATTGTTTATTCTTGAACATCAGTTAAATTGAATTATTTTATAATTTTTTAAAAAATTTCTATCATTTTTATCTGGTTATTCATCATATTATATTGTAATAGTTCCATTTTTTCACACTTTTGTACTTTAACTAATTGATAATAATTTTTTAATAATACATGAATTAATTTTTCTATATTTTTGAATATAAATTATTTAAAAAACCTTATTTACTAAAAAATAATTTTAATTCAACTCATTAAAATTATTTATTAAATAAAATTTCATCCATTATCTATTTTTTGTAACGATTATAAAAATAATTTTCATTCCATTTTTTGAATGGGGAACTTTTATATCCTTTTTGAAGTAAAAAATTAATATTATTTTAATCTTCTAATATTTAATGAAATTACATGATGAAAATAACATTATTTCATTAATGATTAAATTGGATTTTTAAAAGTTATTTTTAGAGATAATATCCCAAATTTTTTTGGAAATTATTATTATTTTAAATATAATTTCAAATAACCTAGGTTTAAAAAAATATTATTCAAAAAGTGATTTTCAAAATGATTATTATATTTTCCCCAATAATGGTTTTAATTACCTTTTTATAGTGTTCATATTCATAAATTAAAACATCCCTTCATTATAGATATAATCTACTAGGGATATGCTATATTGATCTAGTCCATATTATTCCTACAGATATTTTTGGATTATTTTGACAAAGGATAGTATTGACAATCCCTTGATCCATTTTTTTAGTCAAAACATTTTCTTTAAATGTTAAATTTCTAGTGATCATTGGAAATTAAATTTACTTTATGAATCCATATTATTTATCATGGATAATTTTATTTTTTAAAATTGTATATCATTTCTACATATTTTTTTCTATATTGAAATTAATATTTCTATATAAGAAAATCTATATAGATCCTTATCCATTACTCGATACATATATATGATGAAAACAATCATTTTTTATGAAATAAATCAATTATTATATATATGGAAATCAATGGACAAGATAAACTTTTGTGGGGTCCGATTCTAGATATCCCATCAGTGAATTGGATATATCATGAGGTAAGTAAGTATCCTGGTATTTAATACTATTATACATATAAATGAAACCATATTGTAAAATGATGTGATGGAAGAGGTGTCATAATGCATGAGATCATCTAATCGGGATATTAAGCATCTCCATCTATAAAGACCCATAAATTTCAAGGACATTTTTTTTCCTAATTTTCTTTGGAATTTTACAAGAGTGCAGTTTCTGACGGCACCTAATTCTGAGGCCTGGTGTACCCGGAATTATTTTTCGAAGTTTGGCTCGGGTACGTTCAGTGAACAGACGAGCGGGTTTTTCTAACTTTTGAACCGGTGCCCGGAATCAAATTCTGAGGGCACCGATGAAATCACTGTGCCTATATTCACTTAGAAACGCCTCTTCCGGAGTTGTGTTTGCTTGGGTGTGGTTTTTAATTTTCGGGCTTAAAGTTAAGAAGTAAAATAATTTTACGAAAACTTTATTTTATTTCGCTTAAGCCACTTGGAAGCCACTTGAAGCCACTTAAAGGCGGATTAAGCTGATTTGATCAGGATAGGATGCTATCCAAAAATATCCTACCCCTTGGTAGGATATGTGTGAGGTGGGGCCCGCACGAGCCCTGCCGTTTCTTTCCGCTAAGTAACGCACCCGCGAAAACTGTCATTATGAAAGTCAACTGACACGTTTTCTTAAAATCTTAACGCACCATTTAATTGGGCGGTTTATTTCGTGAATTAAATGGGCGGTTTCGTTCGTTGAATTAATTCAACGAATTGATGGGTCGTTACTTACCCTTTTCGTTTGATGGCGTAATAATAAAATAAGACCAACATGTCTTTTTGGAGGATTACTCATTGAGAGGAGTTCGTGAACCTTCAACCTCTTTCGCGAAGAACGCGAAGAACGCGAAGAACGCGAAGAACGCGAAGAACGCGAAGAACGCGAAGAACGCCGACCTCCGACGAAGAATGCCGAACCCAGAAATCGACTACACGACGTCGTGATCTGTGACGCCGACGTTCCCTTCCTGCAGCATTCTTCTGCGACGTCTCTTCCTCCGCGACGGATCTTCGATCAGCTGCTTGAGTTAAGAGTCTCGAATTTTTCTTTTTTTAATCTCCTTTGTGGTTTTTACCGAAACACAGATTTAATTATAATTAAATTAAATCTGTTGTTCCTGGTATGTTGAGTTCGCCGACTCAACGCCGGATTCCGCGACGACGCGATGCCTTTCCGCGATGACGCAACGCCTTCCGCGACGATCAATTTCCGCGAAGAACGCTCACGCGCGACGACTACGAGGTAGGGATTTTATTTTTGGAAATGCCTCATGTTTCCTTTGTTGTTTTGGTTCAAATGAGGAACCCGATTTATGAAACAATTTTATTACATTAAAAATTGTTTCGGATATGCGCTCATGTGTTGAACTTTATTCTTTCCATTGTTTATCTCTAATGCGGAGGGTGCGGGCCAAACGAACATGGCCCGACGACCCTCCGTCGTTCTTCATTTTTGTGCGGATTTGACGGGCGACGACGGAACATGCTGCAACGGAAGTTTGATGATTCCGCAGTGATGAACGGATCCCGGGAGGAACAACGGCACAAACGGGAAGGAAAACAGACCACCAGAGCGACTCTGGTGGCCCGCGGAAGCCGGCGGCGGTGCGGGTCGCCGGCACCCGGAGGCGGCGGCGCCCGGCGCGCCGCCGGACGAGACCACCGTGGCACCGGCCGCGGCGGCGGCGCCCGCGGACCCGCGGCCGCGCTGGTCCGGCGCGCGCGGGACGCGGCTGAATCCGCCTCCGGTCACTAGGGAGACACCCCGCGGGTGTCGCGGGGGTGTCACACGGGGGCGGCGGCTCCCCCCCGCGTCACTCGGGACGCGGCTTCAGCCGTGTCCGGCTGTCTGGCCGACACCCCGCGGGTGCCGCGGGGGTGTCACGCGGCGTGGAGGCTCCCCCTACGTTGGCCGCTCAGCCGAGCCGAGCCGAACTGGCCCTGGCCGAGCCAGACCGGTCCGACCGGGTCGGACCGGGTTCTGCCGACCCAGGGGGGTCGGGCCGGGTCGGCCCGGGCCCTGACCCCCCGTCTTCGGACGGTTTTCGTTCAAATGCCCGTAAATTGAGCTAAGGGCATCTAAATGACTCGCAGTCAGTGGCAACATGATCCTTGGATCGAGACGGTCGTTTCGGTATATCGCACTCAAGGTTTCGGAATACTTTGAGTTCGGTTGGGTTGGTTCGTACACGAAACCAACCGGGCCCTCGGAGCGGAAACGCTTATATCTTGAGGTACGGACGTCCGAATGACGCGCCGTCAGCTTTGTTGATTTCCTCTAAGTGAGACGGATCTTTTGGCATACTCCGCCCGAGGTTTGGACACAGGTGGAGTAGGGTCGGGTTGGTTCGTACACGAAACCAACTGGGCCCTCAGAGCGGAAACGCTCATATCTTGAGCTACGGACGTCCGATTGACGTGCCACCAGCTTTGTTGAGTTCCTCTAAGTGAGACGGATCTTTTGGATCACCCCGCCCGAGGTTTGGACGCAGGTGGAGTACGGTAGGGTTGGTTTTTCCTTAAAAACCAACCGGGCCCCTGGGACGAAAAAGCCAATAACTCTCAGACCGGGCGTCCGATTGACGCGCCGCCTGCGACGTTGAGTTCCTGTTGACGATACGGAACTTTTGGATACATCAAATTCGGACCTTGTGACAGTTGATGTATCGATATCTCAGCTCGTGGAGCGGACCCTCCCGAACGAGCATGTTGTGTGTGGGAACCCTAGAGCTGGCTGCGACTGCTACTTCGACGACAACGACTGTGCAGAAATCCTCAGTGGACTGCAACGATGAAGACAGCTGGTCTTGTATCCTATGTGGGTCCTAGCTGTGCTGGTCTTGTATCCTATGTGGGTCCCATCATGGATGATTCAATACTGGTCTTGTATCCTATGTGGGTCCCAGTATATATGAATCAATGAAGACAACTGGTCTTGTATCCTATGTGGGTCCTAGCTGTGCTGGTCTTGTATCCTATGTGGGTCCCAGCTTAGATGATTCAATGCTGGTCTTGTATCCAATGTGGGTCCCAGCTTGGATGATTCAATACTGGTCTTTTATCCTATGTGGGTCCCAGTATAGATGAATCAATGAAGACAGCTGGTCTTGTATCCTATGTGGGTCCTAGCTGTGCTGGTCTTGTATCCTATGTGGGTCCCAACTTAGATGATTCAATACTGGTCTTGTATCCTTTGTGGGTCCCAGTATAGACGAATCAATGAAGACAGCTGGTCTTGTATCCTATGTGGGTCCTAGCTGTGCTAGTCTTGTATCCTATGTGGGTCCCAGCATAGATGATTCAGTTTCTATACCTGATCATCCCTTTCACCTTTTCGACGAAATATACCTGTGTGAGCTGAATCTTGTGTTACTCTCCTTTGTGGATTATGTTGAGCTATCCTCTGTGGATTTACTGTTTACTCTCCTTTGTGGATTTTTTTGAGCAATCCTGTGTGGATTTACTGTTTACTCTCCTTTGTGGATTGTGTTGAGCTATCCAGTGTGGATTTACTGTTTACTATCCTTTGTGGATTGTGTTGAGCTATCCTGTGTGGGTATACGTTTTGCTTTCCTATGTGGACTGGGTTGTGCTTTGGCTCGGACATTGGAGCCGAACGGGAATTGATGACTTAGGTATATGTATGGGCATATACCTAAGCAGTGTCAGTTGTTACTTCGTTATTGTATCTTTCCTTTGTGGTTAATCATTGTGATTTCGGGAGGCCTTCGGGGGGTCTCGGGGTCCCTACTGAGTAGCTTATACTCACCCCTGCATGGGCTATGCCTGCACTACATTGTGTTGGTTGCAGACGACGGACAACGCTGATCGTTGTGGAGGTGTGCGGAGCAGGACGGTACCTGGAGGTGGACCACTGGGCGGGACGTACTCGGAGCGGTTAGGAGGACCCGAGGAGCATTGGAGGCTATCTGTACCCACCATTCAGGTGGGACTTCCAGAGGACGGCTTGACACTGCAGCTTTTCTTTTCAGTTTCTTTTTTTCCCCTTTCAGTTGTACTTTACAGTTGGGCTTGTATTTCCGGCCTCTTTTACTTTCAGCACAGCTTGTACCGTTTTTACGTAGTGTGTACTTTTCCACTTGCTTACTCTATGGTTCTTGTTACTTTTCAAAGGCAATGTCTTCCCTTTTGATGGGATATACACCTTGGTGCTAGTCGCCAGCCCCTGGCCTATGGAAGGCGGGCTTGGATAGTCACGGCACGGGCCCCGAGGACGGGTCCTGACAAATTGGTATCAGAGGTGGTCAGTTCTACCGCATACTCTGATCTTTCATCTATGTGAAGCAATAGGGTGACACCCCGCGGGTGTCACGGGGGTGTCATGCGGGGGCGGCGGCTCCCCCCCCCCCCCTCATCACTCGGGACGCGGCTTTAGCCGCGTCCGGCTGTCTGGCCGACACCCCGCGGGTGCCGCGGGGGTGTCACGCGGGGCGGCGGCTCCCCCCGCGTCGGCCGCTCGGCCGCTCGGCCGAGCCGAGCCGGACCGGCCCTGGCCGAGCCAAACCAGTCCGACCGGGTCGGACCGGGTCGGACCGGGTTCGGCCGACCCAGGGGGGGCGGGCCGGGTCTGCCCGGGCCCGGACCCCCCGTCTTCGGACGGTTTTCGTTCAAATGCATGTAACATGTGCTACGAGACTCAAAACGACTCGCCGTCAGCGGAAACGCGATCCTTGTATCGAGACGGTCGTTTCAGTATATCGCACTCAAGGATTCACAATATTTTGAGTTCGGCCAGGTTGGTTCGTACACGAAACCAACCGGGCCATCGGAGCGGAAATGCTCATATCTTGTGGTACGGACGTCCGAATGACGTTCCGTCAGCTTTTTTGATTTCCTCTAAGTGAGACGGATCTTTTGGCATACTCCGCACGAGGTTTGTACATAGGTGGAGTATGGTCGGGTTGGTTCGTACACGAAACCAACCGGGCCCTCGGAGCGGAAACGCTCATATCTTGAGCTACGGACGTCCGATTGACGTGCCGTCAGCTTTGTTGAGTTCCTATAAGTGAGACGGAACTTTTGGCTCACTTTGCCCGAGGTTTGGACATAGGTGGAGTACGGTCGGGTTGGTTTTGCCTTAAAAACCAACCGGGCCCCCTGGGACGAAAAAGCCAATAACTCTCAGACCGGGCGTCTGATTGACGCACCGTCTGCGATGTTGAGTTCCTGTGGATGATACAGAACTTTTGGATACATCAACTTCGGACCATCTGATAGTTGATGTATCGACCTCTCGGCTCGTGGAGCGGACCCTCCCGAATGAGCTTGCTGTGTGCGGGAACCCTAGAGCTGGCTGCGACTGCTACTTCGACAATGACGACTGTGCAGAAATCCTCAGTGGACTGCGACGATGAAGACAACTGGTCTTCTATCCTCTGTGGGTCCTAGCTTTGCTATTCTTGTATCCTATGTGGGTCCCAGTTTGGATGATTCAATACTGGTCTTGTATCCTATGTGGGTCCCAGTATAGATGAATCAATGAAGACAGCTGGCCTTGTATCCTATGTGGGTCCTAGCTGTGCTGGTCTTGTATCTTATGTGGGTCCCAGCTTAGATGATTCAATGCTGGTCTTGTATCCTATGTGGGTCCCAGATTGGATGATTCAATACTGGTCTTGTATCCTATGTGGGTCCCAGTATAGATGAATCAATGAAGACAGCTGGTCTTGTATCCTATGTGGGTCCTAGCTGTGCTGGTCTTGTATCCTATGTGGGACCCAGCTTAGATGATTCAATACTGGTCTTGTATCCTATGTGGGACCCAGTATAGATGAATCAATGAAGACAGTTGGTCTTGTATCCTATGTAGGTCCTAGCTGTGCTGGTCTTGTATCCTATGTGGGTCCCAACTTAGATGATTCAGTATCTATACCTGATCATCCCTTTCACCTTTTCGACGAAGTATACCTGTGTGAGCTGAATCTTGTGTTACTCTCCTTTGTGGATTGTGTTGAGCTATCCTGTGTGGATTTACTGTTTACTCTCCTTTGTGGAATGTGTTGAGCTATCCTATGTGGATTTACTGTTTACTCTCCTTTGTGGATTGTGTTGAGCTATCCTGTGTGGATTTACTGTTTACTCTCCTTTGTGGATTGTGTTGAGCTATCCTGTGTGGGTATACGTTTTGATTTCCTGTGTGGACTGGGTTGTGCTTGGGCTTGGATGTTGGAGCCGAATGGGAATTGATGACTTGGGTATATGTATGGGCATATACCTAAGCAGTGTCGGTTGTTACTTCGTGATTGTATCTTTCCTTTGTGGTTTATCCTTTGTGGATTTCGGGAGGCCTTCGGGGGTCTCAGGGTCCCTACTGAGTAGCTTATACTCACCTATTCATGGGCTATGCCCACACTACATTGTGTTGGTTGCAGACGACGGACAGTGCTGATCGTGGTGGAGGTGTGCGGAGCAGGACGGTACCTGGAGGTGGACCACTGGGCGGGACGTACTCGGAGCGGTCAGGTGGACCCGAGGAGCAGTGGAGGCTATCTGTACCCACCCTTCATGTGGGACTTCCAGAGGACGGCTCGACGCAGCAGATTTTCTTTTCAGTTGTTGTTTTTCCCCTTTCAGTTGTACTTGACAGTTGGGCTTGTATTTTCGGCCCTTTTTACTTTCAGCACAGCTTGTACCGTTTTTACTTTGTGTGTGCTTTTCCGCTTGCTTACTCTGTGGCGCTTGTTACTTTTCAAAGGCAATGCCTTCCCTTTTTTTGAGATATACGCCTTGATTCTAGTCGCGAGCCCCTGGCCTATGGAAGGCGGGCTTGTGGTAGTCACAGCATGGGCCCCGAGGACGGGTCCTGACACAATCATTAAGAATTCAGTTATTATCATCCATCAGATTTTCACTATGATATTATCTCAATAGGCATTTTTTATTACTTTATTATTTCAGTGGAATGTGTATTACAATATTTACATTCCCTATTTAATATTCCTTATATAGTTATGAAATTAATGTTTTTCAATAATGTTAATTTGTTTTCAATTATTTATCATTCCATATTTTTTACTCATAAAACATTATTTTAAAGGAATTGTAGTTTAATTCATAATCATTACACATTGATTATTCTCATTGAACCTTGATATCTACCACTATACTTAACTCTTAATGGGAATTTGAGCTGACTATTATTTTGTTTCATTTAATAGGAATCCATGGTGTGTAATATGAAATTTATGTTGGAATATAATAGAGGGAATATTGATATTCCCAAAACAATTATGTTGAAATTTTGGAATTAAAATATAATAAGGGAACTATCTATGTATCTATTTTACAAGATTAATAAAGTATTCTGTCCTTTTGGATGTGATTCCTTGTATCATATTCCTATGTATAAAATTGTTATCAGTTCCACCAACATGGGTTGGGTTTGTTAAAATAATTTTTCTATTGTTATTTTTTGGCTTTATTTATGAAGTGTGTTAGAACCTATGATATTGAAATGTACTTTAAAATAATAGTATCAAAAGATATGAAAGATTATATACGAGAGAGTAAATATTATGATTATAAAATAACATTATAGTTTACCTTAATATGATATTTTCATGATAACTATTTTCTATTTTGTATTTGGGTTAATACAGGACCCAAAAAATGAATGAAAGAATGATGTGTCTCTAAAAGATCTTATAACCAACTCGGGAAGAATATTTAGTAATTTTTTTGAGATTAATTCAAATATATATATGTTCTAATAATATGAGAAATGATGATTCTCCTATTATATAGGTTCTTCAGGTTGATATCTCAATAATAAATATATATTTAGTTCCTTACTGATCCTTCTGCTACCTTCTTTGTAGAATGATATTTTCAATTACAAGGGAAAATCATTTAAAGGGGTAGAATGATATTCCAAAATATTAAATTTTTAATTTAATATTAAATAAATACTATGTTTAATAGCTTGTTTCATTCCCAAAACTGAACTAAAAAATGTCGAAACATATTATAGTAACAATGATAGTATAAATAGATGATTAATAAATCCTATAGATATTTAAAAATCTGAGTCAGTTAAAAAATTAATACAATGAGAGGATAACTAATAAATATGATTTAATGGAAATTGATTTTATCAAGGATCCTATGTGAAATTGTTTTTTATTTTAACTAAATTAATTATATAGATTGGTTTTAAATTATGATTATGATATTTTAAAATATTTTTTTGTATCTACTAATATATTAATACTCATTTAAATAGTAATTGGTATTAAATTAGAGAAGGGGGAATTTCTTTTTGAATGTATTCCTTTTCAAAAAAATAGTTTTTCATTATATTTATATTTCCATTTAATAATAAAATTTATTTTTTCAAAATATTAATTTGATAAATGTAATTTTCATGAAATGTTATCAAAAATATCATAAGGTGATTATATGGAATTTTATAATGAGGTTGAATATATTATAGAAAATATTTAAAATATTTTTATTAATATTTAATTACATTTATAAAATAAATATAATATAACAAAAATTGATATTTATCAACTAATCTTCAAGATTAATGATTAAATTTTGAAGAAAAATTTCAAACATGAAAATATTATGTATAATTTACAATCCTATATATCAAATTTTATTGCATATGTGATATCTTTATTAAATTGTTTGTTTTTCATTACGTATTAGAATTATTATTTATATCAAATTAAAATTATTAATATTATGAAATGATTTTAAAATTTTTATTCATAATAAAATAATCCAATAATGTTAATTTGTTATCTATGAAATTATGTTTACATGCTTCAAAAAAGTTACAATTGAAAAAATTAATATATAGAAAGGGCATATCTTTAGATAAATGCAACAACCTAGAATTATATCAATAAAATTTCACTTATTATAATTATTTTATATAGTATGAAAGTCACACAAAATATAGTGACCAAAAGAAAAACAATATTTATATAAATTAAGAATGGAAGAATTTCTATTTAAATTAGTCAAGGAACATAAACCAATAGAATAGTAACTTGACCATTGTAATAGTATTTTGATCATTTAAAAATGTCAATTTGACAAAAGTATACAAAAATACCCTTTAAAATTATAAAAAAAATTTATGTTTCTTATGAATGAAAATATCACATATTTATATCACGAAATAACAGAAAACAAATTAAAAAAGATAAATTTAGTGTTTCTATTTTTGTTAAATGTAAAATATTATTTACAATTTTACAATTAATATAATTATATAAATAAATTATTTATAAAATTGATTATAAATATAATATTTTGTTGTTTTATGATTATATAATAATTTTATGTGGCCATAATTATTTTTTCGATTTTTCTAAAAATCATTTATAATATTAACATCAGTATTTATGCAATAAATTATGATTTTATTTCAAAACTAAATTTGACATATTTGGAAAATTAATTTCATAAAATAGAGTCCATTTTAAAATCTTAACATATAAAACATATTTGTTTTAGTTTTACAGAATTTTTTAAATTAGGTGAAATTTTTAGGATATTGTAATATTGAAATTTACAGTATTTGAAATTATAATCCGTATATAAGAATTTTAGAGTTATTTGTGATGTATGGATGAGGTAATAACCCATTTGGTTGAACATAAATTTACTATTTATTATAATTAGTCAAAAAAATCCACAATATTGATTTTCTTGAGCCAATATAATAAAAATAAAATAAAAAAATAATAACAAATGAATGTCTCAACCCACAATATATACCACCCATCACCAACCATTCTCTTACCACCAAATATGGCTTGAAAACTATATAAATTATGCGAAATTTCAGTTCCAAACATCTTCCCCATGTCTCAGTCAAATAAATACCAATTCTAAGTTCATTAAGGTGGTTTTCAAAGAGATAACACTAATGTGGAAAAATCCTCCTTCTTTCTCTTCTATTTTTTAGTCTTATCCTCCTATAACATCCACTATTAACAATAGAATGATAAATATTCTAATATATATTTATATATACTCATATTATTATTTCAATGGAGTATCAATCAGCAAATCTCATCTCCTCTCTTTTTTTCCTGAAAATGAAAACATTGTTCATGGTGTGATGATGGGCCACAATAAAGGATGATGAGATTTTCGTTTTTCATTACATTATTAATGGATGGTAATAAAATTATTTTTATGGTAAAAAAATCTTATAATATGTGTATTAAATCTTATTTAATTTTCTATAACCAATTTATAAACATAATATTATATAACTTTATACAAATTCATAATGGCCATAAAAACTGCCCAAATACACTAATAATTTATCATTATCATTTAATATAAAGAATAATCCTCATATAATAAATTAAAATAATATATGGGTAAATTTAAATATTTTAATTCGAATTATTACCATATAATTTAACTTCTAGTGTTTTCATCCAATTGAAATGTATGTCCATAATAGTACATATGTCGACTGATCCTCATACCATAAAAATAATTCTCTAAAAATGAAAAATTGAAATCTATATCTCATAAAAATTTACATAAATTTGATTAATAAATTATAGAAAATAAAATTTATTTTCATGTGGATCTTAATTAAATTATTAATAAATCTAATTCAACTATTCAAAAAATTATGTACATATTTAGAAAAGTTTCAAATATATGGAAAATGGAATCATTTTGAACCTCCAACCTAACTTTGGGTAATGCATTCTCTATCATTACAACAGATTATTTCATTATTATTATAATTTATTTATTCCAAATTTTATGAATATGTTACAAAATTTTTTATCTTCATCAATTTAACATTCTTTGATAGGGATATATATATTTTAAAAAGGACCCCTTATCAATTCCTCTCGATCAGAATTCCCAAAAGAGGGAACTTCCCAATTTTTTGAACAGTATAAATGTAACACCCCAAGCTTCCACGGTACGTTTCCCTTCGAATAATACAATGGCGTGCATTGTACGCAACTTCGAGATTCTAACACACCACAAACAATCAATCTATCCATTAAGAATAGTAATACCTACTTTTTGAAATTTTATAAATTCTATCTCTCAAAATGGACTTCATTTTTGGATTCGGAATATCGAATTTATCCTAGGGTGAAATTTTAGAACTTTTCAGAGAACACTTATATTTTGATGAACAATGAAAATTACATAGTTTTAATTAAAAACAACTTTTTAAATCAAAATAATTTATAGTGATAAAATATATTATTGAGTGGTTTTAAAGTATAATTAGAATATATTTTTAACATTTTATCCAATGGTGTTCATTTGAATTAATTTCACATTGAAATTGGACCTAAACAATTCTCAATCATTTGATATATATTGTTTCATAAAAACATGCTATTTATTGTGACAGCGGGAATTAATTATAAAATTAATTAATTAAACATATATGTTTAGAATTTTGTAAAATAGACATAATTTTTGAATTCGGAATATCAATTATAGCTTAGGGTGAAATTTTGGCATTGTTCTGAAAAACTTCAATTTTTGATGAATGTGAAACTACTAAGTGGTAGTTAAAAAAACTGAATTTTTCATAAAACATAATTTTACCACTTCTGTGAATGGAATTTCAAAAATCCAAGAGACACGGTTAATATCAAGTTGTAAAAAGTGGTTCAATGAGATGAAAATAATTTTTGGTGAATAGTAACTTTTTACTTTTATTTACCATAGTTAAAAGTAAATAGGGTAATTAAGGGTAAAAATGATATTAATATTACCCTAACACATGTACTAATTCTATTGGACAAGTGTATCTCGACCAAAAACAACCTTAGGAAAAAAATATTATCATTTAGGTCCACATGCATTTGATTAGGACATTTATTATTATTTAATTCAAAGAAGAGTTAAAAGAGTTAAAATCATAGTTTATTTACTAAAACATCTTTAATATAGGGTTATACATAAGATAAATTCGATTGAAAATATTAATTAGAAATATAATAAAATTTCCTACATAATGATATTTTATTTATAATTTTTAGACATTAAATAATTCAATATATATATGACACAATGATGATGCAGTAATTACCATAATAGTGAAATATTAAAATAATTGATATTATAAATATAATTTAAAATTTTTAATGAATTACACTAATTCTCTAGGATAATATGATATATTATGATTTATTTAATTGACTTTTTTTGAAGTAATCATTCTGTTATGAGTTTCACAAAAATCAACTATTGAATAGTGTCAAAATTGACAAAAAAGAGTTTTTAAATAAAATATTATATTATTAATTGATATTGAATTCCTAAAAATCTAAGGTTCATCCAAGGGACTTATATAATGATAGTTATATCATTAATGGACCACTTGGGGGTCTCTTGGATGTATATAGTATGTTTATTAACTATATAATATAAAAATACAAAGTGACATGTTAAATGTCAAACTACATAACTAAGAGTTAAAACTAAAGGATAAGGTTAATATAGTGACCCAAACCTGTCTAAATTATATTTTATGAATGGTTTTCAACCTATCCCCACCTTAACCTTTGAATAATCTACTTTGGAGCCAGTAGAAACCGAATATGAATTTATTATAAATTAATATTTTTAGCTTTTCCAAAGGTGACCTCACCCCTCTTATAAAAGGGCACTCCTCCTTCTTTTTTCTTCACACCTTCAAAGCCTTTTGGTTCGGACAACACCTGCCCAAATACTCTCTCAACTTCCCTCAATATAACCTAGAGTCCTTATTTCGATCCGAATGCCAACCTAAGGAGCCCTTTTGATCAAATCAAAAGGAAGAACCCGAAGAAGAGGTAATGTTTTCACCACCCCTATTCAAGTTCCTTTCTTCTTCCACTTATTATTTCTTTGTTATTACAATTGTAAAATAATAAATCTAGTATATTATATATACTTTGATATTTTTATAAATATTGTACAACCATATTCGATATTCTATCCACCCTTTGAATAACATGTCACCATACGTGCGTACGTACGGCTTACCGTCTCCACGTCGTGGTGTAATTGTTATTCAATATATTATTATTTGGGTGGGTATAATAATGATTTCTAACTCATGAAAATAATAATTATAACATGATAATTTTTCTGTATATATGATATACCATCCAATTATATATTATTTTAATATCAAAAGAATTATATTTTCGCTCGTGCGTACGTACGGACTACCATCTCCACGAACGTGATGAGATTCATTCTCTATCATATCCATTAAAGTATAATTATCATTTTATGATTTAAAAATAATGTTTAAGGACTTTATATCATTCTGGATATGAATAAGATACAACCTATCCATGAAAAAACATGTCTTACGTAACAAAACATATAAAAGAAAACAAGTAAGTTAACACCTGAAACGACGATAATTCTAAGATATTATTAACAAAGCAATGTTAAAAGATCATATATGATATCATATTAGTGTATATGATTCATTAATAATTTAATAAAAATTAATTAAACATTATACAGGAGGTTAACCTACCCCCAACCAAAGAAAAGTACAAGGTAAGGGGTTTCTTAACTCACTCTTAATTTCGTGAGAATTCCATTGTTCACCACTTAATTATTTCATGTGGTGTATGTGTACTGCCAATGATTGTATTCATTGTGTATTATACTTTAATTTATATGTATTTACATCATCATTTTATGATCCTTCTTTCATGGGTGTATGTTTCGTATGTTACCTAATCGATTAGGGAATTCCAAATTTTAATTTCCATTTATTCGGATTTACGCAAACTTCATTGATTATTTTACTCCGAGATTATTTGTGGAATAACTATTCATTTTCTTATGTCATAATTTCCACTCCTCTTTTCTATGGAAATAATTTTGATACACATAATCACTCCATTGATAATTTCTCAAGTCATCGATATGAATTTGATAAGAGTAATTTTAACTCATTCTCCATTTGTTGAGTTAAATGTCCAATTCATTGGTGTTGTTTTTACAAGATTATGTGTGAATATCCTTTTATTGTTTTACACTGAATATCCAATAATATTTAGTGTATTTATATTTTTCACACATAACTATGTCGTTGATTTATCCTTATCCTAAGGATACGGCCTTTATGAGAGATTTCATCTCAACTTAAATTCCATTGAGACTTCTTTGTTGTTATACACCAAATCACTTTTATGTGGTGTATATAATGTACTTTGACATAGTATATAATGAATCCCTTTACTCTCATGATATTATAATGTTTTTATTACCTCAATTATTTGTAGTCAAGTGTCTCTCTTTTGGTTATAAACTCTCACTAAAATACATTTTTAAGTGTTTTGAAGACTTATTCATCTAAATCGTGCTCATTAATGTCCATGTTTTAAAAATGGGTTTAAGAATTTATTTATATGTACATTAATGTTTTAAAATTAAAACTCATTTTAAAAGTTTCAAAGTGGTATGGGATACTTTGATTCAAAAATCTATTTTAAAATGGCTTCATGACAAATAGTGTGACTTTTAAATGTTTTCAAGAAAAGAGGGATATTTCTCTTAATAGTTTGATGAATATTTTAATATCAATAACCTTAATTATTCTTGATTGAGGTTAATGTGATACAATAAAATCTTCCATATTGTATCGAATGAGTTATGTTTGACTGTGGATGTGCTATTTTTATACCACTCATGGTTTGTGGTTAAAGTATTGACATTTCGTAAGCCAGTTTTAATAAGAATGTTTATGTTATGTTCAAACATTTTCATATGAGGAATGCGTTGGACTTAATAAGTAACGGGTGGAGCCCGCTATAGCTCCTCGAGGCATCAGTAGATCTCATGAGACAAACTAGTGTCTTGGCACAAGGTCTTGGAAAAATCTTATTTGTAGTCTTGGCATGAGGCCTTGGATATGTGGTTATGATAGTCTGGCATTATGCATTTCATCATTATGAAAGTGGTTATTGATATTGAGTGTGATCATTCGACTAGTATAATATCCATGTAAATATGTAAATGGCATTATTTCAATTTATCTTTTCCATTTTATTCTGAAGATCATGTTTAAAAGGCTTTTGTTTTCGTTATAAATTTCCTTAAGTGTTTATGTTTATCTATGAAAGCTTCTACTATAATTTTATCCTTACTAAGCATTTGAGATCACCCCTTTCAAATTTTATTATTATTTTTCCATGGATTTTGAAGAAGTAATTTATGAATGACCTGTAGGGATAGTATGAGGGGATATGAAGACAATATGTTTTCTTTTGATTAAATGTAAGACTTTATGAATGTATCTAGTGTTTCCAAGGCTACTAAACTAATCAGTCTTTCGAGACTTGATCTTTCTTGTGATCATGCCAATGTTATGTAATAATGCACAGACTCTGGGTAACTGGAGTTGGGGTGTTACAGTTGGTATCATAGAAAGTCTAGTACAAACCTTGGAAGCTAGATTTGGATAAACTCTGATTAGAGAACATAGACCTAAGATGAACTTTGAGGATTAGTATATAATAACTTCCTAGAATTTTGGTATTGTAGATATTTTGTTAGTTTTCCGAGCAATACATCCTTGTCTCGATACTAGCAGGTAGAGGCGTCTCTGGCACATATGTACCTAGGGGTAAAACCTGAAAACACCGCTTTGAGCTAGACTCAAACGGGAACTGGTGCACGATAACGGGCATTGTTGCACTCTTAGTTACGACACTCCCGGGGGATATGCTTAGGATAATTTACATTTTCTTTAAAAACTTATTTAAAGTATTATATATATAAGATGAGAGTAAATGACCTTGGTTAATCCTAATGTGTTTCAAATTGATAATATGGTGACATGTTAATCTCCAAATGATTGTATGACTACTATTACTCACACAATGATTTCTGGTTTTAGTTAATCGCTGGATTCCAAGGAAGTCATAGTGAGTTTGAGAATGATGTACAAGGTGGGGATGGTGGTGGAAATGAGAAACAAAATGGAATGTTGATAGGACTAAAAGATATCGTTAATATGCCAAATCAATTTTTCAAAAATATGATCAAAAATATTTATATTAACCAATTACCAGACTAAACAAAGAAGGGAAAGGTGATGAATGATAAGAGCTCCAGTAGTGGAGACCATGGAGAACGAAATACTCAATTTCCCTTATGCAGGAAATATGGAAGGAGACACCTAGGAAAGTGTCTCAATGGGATAAATAAATTCTTTACATACGGGAAGAAAAGACATAAAGTGGAGAATTGCCGAATAAAAATGAAGAATACTATGGAAGAAGATAAAAATGGTCCCAAGAATCCATTTAGAGTCATTTGCCGTAAATATAGGGGACCTAGCCATTACCGGAGTGAATGTCCTATTTTATAGGACATTTTCTTGGTTATAGAAGAAGAAATGTGGAAATAAATTGTTGGATAAATGTTTAAAAATTATTAGTGATCCTTGATGAAGGGTTTACTTTGGAATAATTTTCTCTTGTATTTGTAACCCTAACGTTTTCCATGTGAGAATGATATTTATGGAAGAATTACCTTTTCTCATGTGGATATAGTTATAAATTACCATTTGGTTTTATATGTTCATTGGGTTTGAGGAAATTACAAATTATTATAATTTGGGATGAAAATGAAAGGTATGAGATAACATTTGTGGTTAAATTATGTTATGGTTATTTTGAGAGATTTATCTCATTTTGGTAATGTTATAAAATACAGTTTTTGAAAAAGGACAACACGTAGACTGTGTGACAACCCATCGCGTCAGAAAAAGATGTGGGAATCGAACCCACAACCAAAGTGCGATTGGGATTTAT
Source organism: Viscum album (assembly GCA_963277665.1). Taxonomy (NCBI): domain Eukaryota; kingdom Viridiplantae; phylum Streptophyta; class Magnoliopsida; order Santalales; family Viscaceae; genus Viscum; species Viscum album. Next base: position 641,213,259 of record OY728125.1, on the reverse strand, counting down.
CGCCTACTGCTGGACTACGTGAAGTCCATGGTTATTGTGACTATTATTTTTAGTTTAATTATTTTATTGATCAATAATAATTTGATTTGGGATCTTATGTCTTATCAAATGAATACCCTTAGTATAGGAAAATGATTTGGTGATTAATTGATAATTGTTATTTTGGAAGTTGTTCGCTTTGGTGTGAACACTATATGCCCAAGGAAAATAGAATAGTTTGGAATTTCATTTGAGGAGTAATGGTGGATTTTTATCTATGTTTTTATTGTTTATTTATAATGATTTGGGTTATTTATGGAAATGATTAGATTAATTACTTTTAAGTATGTGACTTTAAGAGTAATTAATGTCATTGGAGATACAATTTAATGTGGAAGACTACATTCTTAATAAGTTTTGGTTTTTAATATTATTTTTGATTATACTGAAGGATTTTAAGGACAATTGATTATTGAATGGTATTTATTTATCTTTGGGGTATTGTTGGTTTAATTTTGGAAATTAAGATAAGTTTTTATTTATCTCAAGGAATATCCTTTTGGGGGATCATTAGATCTTGTACTAACCATTTTGGTTTTGATTAATCTCTAAAGACAATGTAAATATATAGTTCATCCTGCATAGATCATGTGATTCTATAGAAGTTTATTCTAGCTCTTCCAGTGTGACCAAGTCTTCTTGAATACTCATCGTTTAAAAAAATGAGTTAGTGGTGGAAATTTATTAACTAATGAAACTCTACTTAAAATGTAATTATATATCATTATATTCTTATTCAATATCATAAATGAATTCATCATCCTAATGTAATGGAACTTAAAACAAAAAAATGTTGTCCATTTACTTTCCTACTAGGAGACTAATGGCCGTTTGTGCCAACACAAGTTTGTGGTTTTATTATTGTTAACTTTCTCCTGATCATGATTTCTATCCCTCTCCATCATAACTTTACACTTAGTTTATCATCCATATCCATGCTTTTCTACATGGAATCCGAGTATGGCTTATCTTGGTTGACCTTTATACCTCTCTTTCTTTCTTTTAAAGTGATAGTTTTATTGACTCTTTTTCCGATGTGGGACTTTCCATTATATTCCCAAGAACAATTTTAAAATTGCGAGGACGCAATTTATTGAAGGAGGAGAGAATGTAACATCCCAAGCTTCCACGGTACGTTTCCCTTCGAATAATGCAATGGCGTGCATTGTGCGCATCATCGAGATTCTAACACACCACAACCAATCAAACTAGCCGTTATGAATAGTAATACTTACTTTTTGAAATTTTATAAAATCTATATCTCAAAATGGACTTCATTTTTGGATTTGGAATATCGAATTTATCCTAGGGTGAAATTTTGGAACTTTTCAGATAACACTTATATTTTGATGAATAGTGAAAATTACTAAATTTTAATTAAAAACAACTTTTTAAATCAAAATAATTTATAGGGATAAATTATATTATTGAGTGGTTTTAAAGTATAATGTGAATATATTTTTACCATTTTATCCAATGGTGTTAATTAGAATTAATTTCACTTTAAAATTGGACTTAAACAATTGTCAATCTTTTGATATATATTGTTTCTTAAAAACACGCTATTTGTTGTGACAGTGGGAATTAATGAAAAAATTAATTAATGCAACTAATATGTTTAGAATTTTGTAAAATAGACATCATTCTTGAATTTGGAATATAAATTATAGCTTAGGGTGAAATTTTGGCATTGTTCTGAAAAAACATCAATTTTTTATGAATAGTGAAACTACTAAGTGGTAGTTAAAAAAACTGAATTTTTTATAAAACATAATTTTTCCGCTTCTGTGAATGGAATTTCGAAAATCCGAGAGAAATAGTTAAAATAAAGAAGTAAAATGTGGTTCAATGAGATGAAAATAATTTTTGGTGAATAGTATCTTTTTACTTTTATTTACCACAGATAAAAGTAAATAGGCTAATTAAGGGTAAAAATGATATTAATATTACCCTAACAAATGTCCTAATTCTATTGGACAAGTGTTTCTCGACCAAAAACAACCTTAGGAAAAAAATATTATCATTTAGGTCCATTTGGATTAGATTAGGACATTTATTATTATTTAATTCAAAGAAGAGTTAAAAGAGTTAAAATCAATGTTTATTTACTAACAAATTTTTAATATAGGGTTATACATAAGATAAATTCGATTGTAAATATTCATTAGAAATATAATAATATTTAATACATAATTATATTTTATTTATAATTTTTAGACATTAAATAATTTAATATATTTATTACACAATGATGATGTAGTAATTACCATAATAGTGAAAAATTAAAATAATTGATATTATAAATATAATTTAAGACTTTTAATGAATTACACTAATTTTCTCAGATAATATGAAATATTAGTGTTGATTTAATTTACTTTGTTCGAAGTAATCATTCTGTTATGAGTTTCACAAAAATCAACTATTGAATAGTGTCAAAATTGACATAAAAGAGTTTTTAAAGAAAATATTATATTATTAATTGATAATAAATTCCAAAAAATATAAGTTTCGGCCAAGAGACTTATATCATGATAGGTATATCATTAATGGACCACTTTGGGGTCTCTTGGATGTATATAGTAAGTTTATTAACTATATAATATAAAAAAACAAAGTGACATGGTAAATGTCAAACTACTTAACTAAGAGTTAAAACTAAAAGATAAGGTTAATATAGTGACCCAAACTTGTCTAAATTCTATTTATTGAATGGTTTTCGACCTATCCCCACCTTAACCTTTGAATAATAAACTTTGGAGCCATTAGAAACCGAATATGAATTTATTATAAATTAATATTTGTAGCTTTTTCAAAGGTTCCCTCACCCATCTTATAAAAGGGAACTCCTCCTCCTATTTTCATAACACCTTTAAAGCCTTTTGGCTCGGCCAAAAACAGCCCATATACTCTCTCAACTTCCCTCACTACAACCTAGAGGCCTTATTTTTATCATAAAGCCAACCTAAGGAGCCCTTTTGATCAAATCAAAAGGAACAACCCGAAGAAGAGGTAATGTTTTCACCACCCCTTTTCAAGTTCCTTTATTCTTCCACTTCTTTTTTCTTTGTTATTACCATTAAAAAATAATAACTCCAGTATATTACATATACTGTGATGTTATTATAAATATGGTACAACCATATTCATTATTCTATCCACCCTTTGAATAACATGTCACCATACGTGCGTAAGTACGGCTTACCGTCTCCACATTGTGGTGTAATTGTTATTCAATATATTATTATTTGGGTGGGTATAATAATGATGTGTAACTCATGAAAATAATAAATATAACATGATAATGATTCTGTATATATGATATACCATCCAATTATATATTATTTTAATATCAAAATAATGATATTGTCGCTCGTGCGTATGTACGGACTACCGTCTCCACAAACGCGATGAGATTCATTCTCTATCGTATCCATTAAAGTATAATTATCATTTTATGATTTCAAAAATAATGTTTAAGGACTTTATATCATTCTAGATATGAATAAGATACAACATATCCATGAAAAACATGTCTTACGTAACAAAACATATAAAAGAAAACGAGTAAGTTAACACCTGAAACGACGACAATTCTAAGATATTATTAACAAAGCAATGTTAAAAGATCATATATGATATCATATTAATGTATATGATTAATTAATAATTTAATAACAATTATATAAACATTATACATGAGGATAACCTACCCTCAACCAAATAAAAGTACAAGGTAATGGGTTTCTTAACTCACTCTTAATTTCGTGAGAATTCCATTGTACACCACTTAATTATTGCATGTGGTGTATGTGTACTGCCCCTGATTGTATTCATTGTGTAATTTACTTTAATTTATGGGTATTTACATCATCATTGTATGATCCTTCTTTCATGTGTGTATGTTTTGTATGTTACCTAATCGATAAGGGAATTCGAAATTTCAATTTCCATTTATTCGGCTTTACGCAAACTTCATTAATTATTTTACTCCGAGATTATGTATGGAAAATCTATTCATTTGATTATGTCATAATTTACACTCACCTTTTCTGTGGATATACCTTTGATACACATAATCACTCAACTGAAAATTTCTCATGTCATCGATATGAATTTGATAAGGGTTATTTTAACTCATTCTCCATTTGTTGAGTTAAACATCCAATTCATTGGTGTTGTTTTTCCAAGATTATGTGTGAATATCCTTTGATTGTTTTACACTGAAATCCAATCATATATAGTGTATTTATATTTTTCACACATAACTATGTCGTTGATTTATCCTTAACCTAAGTATACAACCTTTATGAGAGATTTCATCTCAAATTAAATTCCATTGAGACATCTTTGTTGTTATACACCAAATCACTTTTATGTGGTGTATATAATGTACTTTGACATAATATATCATGAATCCATTTATTATCAAGATATTATAAAGTTTTGATTACCTCAATTATTTGTAGTCAAGTGTCTCTCTTTTGGTTAGAAACTCTAACTAAAATACATTTTTAAGTGTTTTGAAGACATATTCTTCTAAATCTTGCTCATTAATGTCCATGTTTTAAAAATGGTTTTAATAATATATTTATATGGACATTAATGTTTTAAAATTAAAACTCCTCTTAAAAGTTTCAAAGTGGTATGGTACACTTTGATTCAAAAATCTATTTTAAAATGGTATCTTGAAAAATAGTGTGGCTTTTAAATGTTTTCAAGAAAAGAGGGATATTTCTCTTAATAGTTTGATGATTATTTTAATATCAATATCCTTCGTTATTCTTGATTGAGGTTAATGTGATATAATAAAATCTTCTATATTGTATCGAATGAGTTATGTTTGACTGTGGATATGCTATTTTTATACCATTCATGGTTTGTGGTTAAAGTATTGACATTTCGTATGCCAGTTTTAATATGAATGTTTATGTTATGTTTAAACATATTCATATGAGGAATGAATTGGACTTAATAAGTGATGGGTGGAGCCTGCTATAACTCCTCGACGCATCGGTAGGTCTAATGAGACAAAATAGTGTCTTGTCACAAGGACTTGGCAAAATCTTATTTGTAGTCCTGGCACGAGGCCTAGGCTATGTGGTTATGATAGTCTGGCATTATGAATTCAATCATTATGAAAGTAGTTATTGATATTGCATGTGATCATTCGACTAGTAGAATATCCATGTGAATAAGTAAATGGAATTATTTCATTTTATCATTTCCATTTTATGCTGAAGATCAAGTTTAGAAGTCTTTTGTTTTAGTTATAAATTTCCTTAAGTGTTTATGCTTATCTATGAAAGCTTCTTCTATAATGTTATCCTTACTAAGCATCTGAGCACACCCCTTTCAATTTTTTTTATTTTTTCCAGGATTTTGAAGAAGTAATTTAAGAATGACCTGCAGGGATAGTATGAGGGGATATGAAGACAAGATGTTTTTTTTAATTTAAGAATTTATGAATGTATCTAGTGTTTCCAAGGCTATTAAACTAATCTGTCTTTCGAGACATGATCTTTCTTGTGATCATGCCAATGTTATGTAATAATTCACTGACTCTGGGTAACTGGTGTCGGGGCGTTACAATAAAGTAACTTGCATAATATATTATAGGACACCATTATTTTTTTAAAATAAATCATTTCTTCATGAAAACTATCATAGTTCATTTCTTGTTTTATCCAAAAAATTATTTTATTTCCCCCTTTAAAGATACATTATATATTTCTGTTAAATATCAAAAAATCGGATCATTTATATAGTTTCTTAAGCACTCCATTAACATGTTTACACATCATTTGGACAATATTTATCATGAAATGTATTTTTTCATTATTAATGTACAATTATGATTTAAATCTATTCTTTCATGGAACAAATTATAATATTCCCCATGGGTATGCTTTACGACAAGTCTATGATACCCATTCCTTAAATATGACCCTTATGTATGTCACTTATGTATTATTATAAATCTGGAACACATATTCGTGGACATGATATGATTGTTGAACCCATATATCACTCCAATGCATTGGGTAATATTTAGTTTTATGTGATGAAATGGTCGAACATGGTTTAAACCTGGTTCATTTATGTGATTTTCACCACCATGTGATATAGTCATGGTATTTAACCATTACTCAAATTAATGTCATTTTATATGTTCCAGCCACATTCTAATATGTCTATTTGTACATGATACCATTTTCTATATTTTATTCTTTTATATGGTTATTTGTATTCCAAAAAAAATTAGGTTATTATGTTAAGCCTTCTTAACCATGTGTTATGCCTTATATCTATATTTAGTGCCCTATTGGGATTTCTAGATTACCCCTTTTTTCATGTATTCCCTATATTATCTGATGAATACAGATGATCTCAAATGGAATCTTGAATTAATTATATTGATCAAATTAAATATTTTTCTATTTTGGATTAATGATTGGGAATTATATATCCACTCTTCCTAATAAACTAGACATTAAGATATATGGTTTGTATTTGATGGTTAATAATGATTAAAATCATGAAATAATATGTGTAAAAGTATAGGCTCTCTATAGTAGGTATAAAATAATGGTTCAGTTATTCTTAATATATTTGGACCAGATAATATTTTTAATAACCCTTGGGCTAATTCCATCATCATGGATAACCTTGTTGATACATAAAAGTCACTTGTTAAAATGTTATTTTCATTTGAATGTTTACCCTTTTATGATTAAAGTTTCACTTTTTAAATTATCATTACAAATGTATTTAATCCCCCAATTTTTTTTAATTTCTAATTAATGGAGGGAAATTTGAGAAGTATCATCACACGTTTTCACCTTTTTCGGTAAAAGAAAATATCAGAGATACATTTTATTATGGGCGAAGAATGTGATGAACCAAAATTTTATAAATCAAATTCACTTTCTTTTAATAATGTTATATAGTTTCATACCCATAAAACACATTTGGAACCTACTAAAATAGTTATTTCTCATTGAATAAAAATAAAATGTGTGGTATTTATAGAAATTTTGGAACTCATACAAATGTAAAAGTAAAAATACCATTGGAATAGTAATATGGACATTAAGAATAATAAAATGGAAAATAGAATAATAAACTTACATGTGAAATTATAAATAAAAATTATGAATGTTATAAAAGAAAATTGAATATATTTAAATCATGAAATATGTAAATAAATGTATTAAAAATGATAACTTATGTGTTGGTATTTTTTTGAAATGTAAATTGTAATATTAAATATTATAATTTATATAACAATTTAATAGAATGTATAAAATTATATGATATATTAATAAAATAATATTTCTTCTATAAAATAATAACATAATTTTATTAGACATTAATTATTTTATCAAATTATCATAAAATAAGTTCTAATCTTAAAATATGTATTTTTTTAGTAATGAAATTTTTTAATTAAAAATTAAATTACTCATATTTAAAAAATTATTTTCATAAAATTAGGTCCATATCCAATATTTATACATCAAAATGTTCTGAGTATGATTTTTTTTATTTTTTATAAAATAGTTGATTTTTATATGAGTAGTGAAATATGGTAATTTATGGTATTTATCATTTTAACCAAAATACATGAATTTATGAGTCATAACTGATGTATGGATGAATTAATCTCTAATTACATTGAACTAAAATTTTTTATTTACTATTTTTAGTCTCAAAAATCAACAATATTGAGATACATAAGAAAAAATAATTAAAAAATGAATCAAATTATCAAAATCACCTCACTCTTTGAACTATATACCCACCCCTCACCACCTCTTATCCTCATGCCTCAACAATCTCAATAATTGTTTATATTCAACCAAATACCTCTCCCAATACTCTTCCAAACATCCTAGTCTTTGTGGTCTCCCCAAAATAAAAATTCTAATTTCCTTAAATAGGTTATCAAGGAGAAAACACTCAAAAGTTAAAATCCTCTTCCTTTCTCTTTAAATTTATTTTCATTTCAATTCATTCATTATGATAATTTATCCAAAATTTCATGATATATACATAATTATATGTATACTATAATTTTATTTTCTCAATTTAATATCCATAAATATATCTATTCTCTTATATTTTTCCCTAAAAATTATAACATCATTTGTGGGGTGTCGATTTACCACTATCGTGGAAGAAGAATTGTTGTTTATCATTACTGCCTTTATGGATGTCAATAAAGAAAATTATAGTTGAAAAATATTATATTATGTCTATTATTTATATTCTAATCCTCTAGAACCTGTATATCAACATAATATTAATTAAAATGATTCTAGTTTTTGATTGTCACAAAAATCACTAAAATAGAGTAATTATTTTAAATAAAATCATATACAATGAATAATATTCATGTAAAAATATGAAATAATATATGGGCAAATTTAAATATTTGGAATTTAATTTATTCATTGTAATTTCAATTCTGGTGTTTTTCTCCCATTTGATAAAATCTTCCATAATTATTTACAAGTGGACTGATCATGAAACCATCATACAAAATCTCCTAAAACAAAAAAAATTAAACTCTATTACTAATAAACAATTTCCATAAATGAACATAATAAAATTTTAACTAAATGAATATATGTTCAATAATGATTGAGTTAAATCATAAATGAATATAATTTTATTAACAATTACATTAAGGGAAAGTGCATAATAGTTGTAGAGATAAGGTATGGAATTATTTCCAAATCACCAAATTACTTTTGGTTTACTCTATTAATTTTAAAACATTGTATTTATTCATCATTAATCTGTATTTCTTGAAAATTATAAGATTTGTTTCCTAAATTACATTTCCATGTCAATTTAACCTTCTTTTATCAGGATATAAATATTTTGGAAATGTTCCCTTTTCAATTCCTCTGGATGTGCATGCCCAAATAAAGAGAACTTTCCATGTTATTAACCATTCACAAGTACAATGCATAATCAATTTTCAGAAAAAATTATTTTCCTAATTTAAAATATTTCCACATGAAAATCTATCTTAGTTAATTTATTGTTTTATCCAAACAAGTATTATTTTTCCCTGTTTAAGTAATTTTTAAAACATTCTCTTAAACATCACTGTAATGGATCATTTATAAAGGTTCCTAAACACTCCTTTCATATTGTTACACATATGCTGGTTGTAATATTTCATTATTTATGCCTAGTTTTAGTTATAAATGTTAAAATTTCAAATAAATCCTTTATTTAGTGGACAAAATTATGATATTATCTTTGGTTATTCCTTACGACAAGAATATCATACCCATTTATTTACATGGGTGAATCTTATGTTTGATCATTCATGTGGAACAAATATGAATGAAAATGTTATGATGGGTGAGTCCACATAGCAATCCAATTAATTTGTTAGTTTTTTGTATAATGAGACATCATGTCTGTACATGGATTAATGATGATTCCTTTATGGTAATTTTTCCACTATGGGATATAGTCATGGAAGTTACCCTTGACTCATGTTTATGTCATGTTATATATTAATGAATATTTATTATGTTTCAATGATTACATATTACTGTGTTCTATATTTAATTATTCAATATTTTTATTCATGTTACATTCCTTTTCATATCATCGTGTTATGCATTTTAACCCATGTTTCAGCTTTATTTATATGTTTATTCCCTTGATAAGATTTTAAGGTCATCCCTTTGTTCACTTTTTCCGTAGATTATTCTATATAGATGTCAGATCTCAAAAGAATATTTCAGTTCATTATGGAGATTAAATGAAGATGTTTTTGTTCTGGTTTTATTATTTCTAATTATGTTTATAATATTTCAATGACACTAAACATAATGATCCATTATTTGTATTTGTTGGTTAAAATGACTAAAATATTGCAATAATATGTTTCAAAGTCTAAAGTCACTATATAAAAACACTAAAATCACTCAAAAAATTCATCCATGTTATGGATTTATATGGTGCTCGGTCTATACTCAAACCCACTATATCATTTTCAAATTTTTGGAACACTTATCTTGAATGGTGAATTGTCCTTTTATATTATTACAAAAATGTCACGCTCTACATTAATAAAAGGATACTTCCACCACCCCTTTTACATAAACTATAATATTTATATATCTAGTTAACATCTTCATTATTCGACTTCATCTAGTTCACTCTATCAGGTTTGTAATCACATTGATCCATGGTAAAAATCCTAAATCCACCATTTCCAAGAGGGACCCCAAGAGAGGCTTCAAATTTTCAATGTGAGTACTCATAAAATCTTATTATATTGGTACATATTTATCCTACATATATATTTTACATATTATAATATAAAAAATATTTATTATTAACATATGTTAATGTTATTGTGTTAATTTTTCAACTGTTATCTACATATAGAAAAATAAAAAATTAATTTTTCTTCATATGTGAACTACCACCTCCTCGAAGAAAAATATTTCATTTTTTATGACAACATTATATATATATTATTATAAGGGGTTTTTAAATTAATAATATATCTATAATATTTTTATAATTAAAATATTGTAAATAATTTTCTGACTTTCAGTCATTCAATGGATAATTTTATCATCGTCTATTTGTATGTGAATACTACCACCTTTAGGGAGTGAAATAATTTATTTTTTATCATTTCAATAAGTATATAGTTATAAGGATGTAATTTGTGAATAATATGATATTATTTTTAACTATTTTATCTAATATTTCTAAATATAATTTTAATTCAATTCGTGCTTAACAAGGTAAATATCATTCATTAAAAACAATTCAAACCAGCTCTCCAATGATTTCACAATCCTTTATCATTAAAAAAAATTATCATTTGAATAATGTAAGAAATTATAAATCATTATTAAAAATTATCATAATTCCATAGATAATATTAGAATTATTATTTTGGTATTAAATAATGATTATCGATGTCAACATTGTGTGTCTTGTGTGATACAACCAAAATCACTAACATCTGAGGATGAAAATGAACTATAACTAAGTAATTAATTTGTAATAAATTGTTGTAATATATTATTATACTGGGTAATATATATATGAATTAGTTTTTGATGTAACTTGTTTTTTATAAAACATATGGTTAAATTTAGTTTTTAAATTTTATGAATAAAATGTAAGGGTTCTCATAAGAAAAATTATTTTTGTGAGTCATATTTTGTATTATGATCTAAATTATGAACATATTGTAACAATACCAACAATATTTACTAGGATATTAAATTTATATTATTATATTTTAATAGAACTAATGGTTTATATTCTAAATGATTGACCAATTTAGCAGTTTTTGAGAACATACTACATACATGATACCAATTTACTTTAGTAATTGAAAATTAAACATAGAAATTTAAAATAATTATCATCCTTAAACTCATTTAATGAATTATTTATCATATCCTGGGGAAAGGAAAAAAATAAGGGTGATCTCAAATAATCAGAAATGGTTTCTTATAGTGGAATTTATCATAATTCAATATAGTATAATCAATAGAGAAATGTAAATAACTAATCACAAATGACATTAAATCATAAAAAATGAAATTTAAATGCATCTGTAGATAATATCAATGAAAAAAAACATCGATAATAATATTAAATCAATTTCAAAACATGGAATCAATTAATATCTATATTTCATCACCTCATGTATCACGATACATCTAATATCAAGGCATATACCAATGTTTATTACAACTACGGTCAAAAACATATTTATTTTGGCATACAATTGTTTCTCATGGAACACATAATTGCATAATTATAATGTAGAATTCTAGGACTCACACATCACTCTATGTCTAAATTTTTACTCGTATATAAAATAAATGATTTAATTTATAAGTAATAAAATTTATCACCAAATATCGATAAGGACGAAAGTATTAAAATTTATCAATTCACCCATTAATAAAAATAATATCATTGTTGAAACTATTTTTAAAAATGGAATATGAATTCTTGAATAATCCTATATAGGAAAAAAATTCTTTATATTTAAGAGGCATGTAATTTTTAATGAAAAATGATTACATGAAATAGATTGTCTTGGGATAAAATTAACAATCACAAAATTAGTCATGAAATGAGGGTTGCCAATGAGTTCATCAAGAATATGGGTTTTTCTGATATAGTCACTCCATTTGAAATAATAAATGTAATATATGTGAGATATTAAAATAATATTTCATAAAAACAATCATTCTAAAATGATGATAAAAATTTCAACGAAGTTAAATTTTTAATACAATTTTTGTTGTGGGGATGTCTGCTATTGTCATAGAATATTTATTAAAAATTGACCTCTTAAAAATAGTAAAAGGATTCATTTGATACAAAATTTAAAATGAATTTACAACATAAAATTCTCTAAATAAATCATTTTAATAAATGATATTAATTTTCGAATAAAATTTTGGACAACATGGATATGGAAGAAAATATGTATGATTTAATGGTAAAATTAATCATTTTGTTCTTTTATTCAATTAATTACATGATCCATGTAAAAAAGACAAGATAATTTGGCTGAAAATATACCAAATAATTGGCTATACATTGGATTAAAAAATGATTGGAGCTTATGAAGAGAAATTCATACTATTGTTTTAACATGAGTGAAATAAATCCTAAAAGAATGTGATATGGAAAACTAGATTATTACCTATTTGGTAACATTAAAATTATAAAACATTGAATGAATAAACCTGAATTTAAATTTTTTTATCATTAATTAATAGGTATTGAATTTACATATATAAACATGGTAGTATATAATACACATAATAGTGAATAGGTGTATACTAACAAATATTTCATAATGAAATAAATATTGAGATGAAATCACATTCCATATAGTTAAATTTGGTCGATAGGTCATTAAACACTATATAATGGTTTGAAATATGTTTGAAATAAATAATAAAACCATATTAATATTTATAATATCATATATGATCATTTTGTTATATATTATCACATGTTCATAACAATATTTCAATATTACTATTATTTTGAGAGTCAATTTCCTAGTTTTTTCATGCATAATTTTTCATGAATGTTCTAGATCGTTAAAAGAGGATATAGTTACATCATATTTGGAATTATTCTATGGTTATAAATATTTATTTTATTTTATTTTAGTGATTTCTATTACCATACATGAAAATTGGTGGTATAAATTGATTCCCTATGCATCGTGGTGATGGTAAAATGTATGTATGCATTGGAGATGATATCATTTCTCATGGGTCGAAAGAATAATTAAGTGGATGATATATTAATTTTAATTATTAAATATTATTTAATATATATATGTATATATATATATCCCATATATTCATTATATTTATCCACATTATCTTCCATGTGGTGGTTAATTTAAAAACAAATCACATCGCTTTACATGGAGGTATTCTTATTAACAGATAAGAGACATAACTTTTCATATATGGAATTCACTGTAAGAGGCCATATTTGATATTATAATTCCATAATTATAGCTATATAATAAACACACCCACACCCACATATATATATATATATATTTGTGTGTGTGTGTGTGTATTTGTATTAATTCCATCATTTATCTTACTCTGATATGTGTTGATGGAAAATGATTTATATCAGTTCGTTAGGCTGTAGTACTCCATATAATCAATTGATACTTTGATTTCATTTTTTGGTGGAATAGGATAAATATATTAGTAATTATATTCAAATAATTAAATTTTAGTTTATGAACCATCCATTTTTTATCATATTGACATGATTGAATAAAATTAAAACCCTCATTTTAAGAATGTCACCTCTTCCTCAGACAATATATTTATGTTTGAACCAAAACAATTCATAGGATAATATTAAGATCTATGAAAATCATCAATGATATTTGGAGGTAATGAAGGATATTATTTATTAGGGTTCTTCGAGAACGAAATTGCATAGGAAATGTGAAAAGGGGATGAGAGCGGTTGGCCTTTTATAAGTGGGGGAAAGGGTAGAAATGGAATTTTTTTAATGGAATGAATTAACTCCACATTAATTATAGTCCCATACTATTAAAAATGGATAATTACAGATTATTGGATGAGATATGGTCTAAATATTCAAATCAAACAATAATTGGAAATTCCTTTGGTAATGTTTTCACTACTCTTTTTTTAACCCCGCCCCCCACCCTCCAGTAAACATGTTATAACCATAACAATGTAAGTTAATTTCTACTGTCTTCAATATTCATTATGGTCAAAAATTAAGAAGAAATTTGAATATATGATAAATTATATTAATTCCAAATATGAAATCCATTTTACCAAATTCCACTAACATAAACGGAAGAATTTAATTTCAGTAAAAAAATGGAGATGCGAAGAAAAAACAGTTTTGAAAAATACATGTTTCCAATGATATAAAATGAATTTATAAAAATATTGAACATATAAATTATTCAGTGAACTATATTTGGATTAAAAAAATATAATTTCACTAATTTGTATTTTTAATCCAATTTTATATTAAATAGAATATTTATTTTCATGAAATATACCGGATTTTTTAATATAAATTAATGATTTTCACAATTACAAAAAAATAGTACCTATTATAAAAATCCAATAAATTCACAGCAAGGAAATTTTTATTTGATTATTTCAAAATTTAATTCCATTTTTTCAAATACACTACTTGAAACATACAAAATATATTTCAATAAAATTTTGGATGTTGGGAGAAACAAATCTGATAAAATATTTCTCTATATTTTAAATGTTTTTTTATTTTTTTTAGGCTTAATGAATTCCCAATGAACATTTTTAAACTTTAGATTTTTTTTAAAATTTTTTTTAATATTCTTAACGACCAACTTATTGAACAAGATAATGTTTTTATTTTTAAATAATAATATTTTAATTCATGATTGGGTTTCTTTTAAACATATAGTTATTTATTTTGAAATCTATAGAAGAAATTAATGTTATTCTAAAATAAATATATTGTAGATTTTGAGGGAGTTAAATTATTTCATAATAAAGAAAGTTATTCCTTGAATATTTTTTACTAATTAAATTCTATGTTATTTTTGGTCTTTCTTCATTAAAATATTCTATGGTTCACATATTTCTTATTACAATTTATTATTTCTCTAGGGTACAATTACAAATAAAGAAATATAAATCATCAATACATACTCATTAGTACATATAATGATGATTAATTATTCACAAAATTATATACCAGGTCCCACTTTGATCACTAGGCAGGTGAGAACATGTATTGGGTTTGGAATTAATTAAACAACAATGATATATAGAATATAACATTTACATAAGATAGGATTGGTGTTATTTTCAACTACTAATAATTATCTCCAAATCACAAAAAAAATATAAGGATTGGATATAAATAGGGATCATATTTCCTTTCATAACAAACCATATGTCACCCATACATGGAGATACTTTCAAAATTACATGATCACTCACATAGAATTTCAGTTTCACCGTAATATTATTGTAATTACACACATTTATACTATGATATTCCTTAATAAGGTCAAGAATAGTATTTAACATTCCTGATCTATTTAGAATGATCTGGGAATTCATGTTTCCTTTCACTAAATTCATCCCAATATGTTGTCGTAATATATCATTTCTCTTCTAGTTCTCTATATGACACCATTTAAATACATTAATTGAAACTATTATTATTATATAACTCAAACAAAGGTAAATACTAGTCCTACATACCATGATAATCAGGTCAAAAAAACGTCATCAAGGATTCCAATGTTTGAATAGACCTTTATACCATCAATCATTTCGAATATGGATTGTGGTTCTCAAATTAAGCTTAGTATGATGAGTTTTTTTTGGAAATTTTAGAATTTTTATGTGTAAAAGGGATCAGGATGAGGACAAATTTACATAGGTGAATCAAGAGTTTTAAATATTCAATAATATATACCCTTTCAAGGATCTCAATTGAGAATCTTCTTTTATAGGGAAGACCTATGCCGATTTTGTTAGGTTATCAATAATAACTCATATTGCATCATTATATCTAGAGTATTTTTTATTCAATTGATGAAGAAAATAATAATTTAATCCCATTTCCCTATATAAATAGAAATATTATTAATGAATCCTATAAGATGTTAGGTCTCAATATTAAATTTTTTACAGACCAAACATGTGAAATTTAATCAGCAATTTCCCAGATACTATTATCCAACAACAAATGTTCCCAGAAATCCCAATAAATATTTATTCTACTAGGTTGTATAAAAAAATTTTATATATGGGAATTATCCAATAATACAATTTCTAGTAAAGATATAGACGGAATACATGATGTCCTTCTAAATTTTAGAACTCTGTCTTCAAAGAAGGTTTTCTAATTTTCCATTATTCACAACATTAAATTATGAAAATTCTTATTATCATATTAATAAATATTTATATGTTTAGTAAATATTTATTCTCATTAATTTGAAAAAAGATGTATTTCTACCTTTTTAATAATTCCCATATTCATATTTACTATATCAATGAACATTGGTTCAATCTCAATCATCATTTGTGTCAAAAATCAATGATCGTTTATACTCAATTTATTGGGTACCTTCTTTTCATTCTCAGGGTGATAACTCATTAAGAAATTATTTTCAATGAGTTTATCAAGCCATATCATTTTATTGATGTTGATATATTTCTATGATATGATAAATTTTAGTCTCTTATGGCCTATTAATATATGGAATACTCACTATATAGATAATGTATCTATATTCTCAAAGAAAATGTTATACTTACTAAATCAATATCATGGGTAAGATAGTTTAATTTATTAGTGGTCTACTGTATTGATTAATATAAAATAACTACCCCATTTTCCATAAGTTCACATCCCATTGAATTCATTGATGCGACAATATATTTCAAAAATCGATCCTTTCTTAATGTTAATGTCAAAATTAATGAATATAACTATATATAATACAATTTTCTAAAATATTCCTCACTTTTATTTTTCAATGAATATATCCACTTTATGAGTAATTTAGATTAATGGGTTATCTAATGAGGTAAAAATTATAAATTTATTTTTAATAGGAATATTTCAAAACAATTAGATTATATAACTAATTTATTTTTGATTATGTATTACATCTTATAATAGACATTATCATTGTAGTATCAACATAAATTCCATCATTACAGAATTTCTTTTATGAAAATGAACCTATTGTGGACAGAAATCAGACATAATAATGTTGCTATAGATCCCTCATTTTAATAGTATTAATAATTATATCCATGTGATTATAATGTTCCATATTAATTTTAGAATAGACTAATACATCATCAATTTATACCATAATAATGTCGTGAATATATTCTTTGAATAATCTATTAATTATGTCAATAGAAACATATGAAGAATTAATAAATACAAATGGAATTACTACAAACATGTAATTTGAATAACTCATTAATAATTCTGTCATTGGAATGTATTCCTTTTATAAATTTAATTGATGAAACCCAGAAAAATGTTTAATCTTTAGAGAATATTACAATATAAGAAGTTGATGGAGTAACTATTCAATATAATGTAGGGGAATAATATTCATTATCAAAATTTCATTGGTTTCGCTATAATTAATTCATAACATCATGAATTCAACATTATATTTAATGACTATAAAACGAGATACACATGGAGATATACTATGTTGAATAAACCCAATAGAAATAAATCCACTATTTGATTCATGAACACCACTAATTCCATAGTGTGTATTTCATAGTGTGCCTTTAATATTGGTATTTCATTAAGGTTTAAATCAATTGAAAACATGACATAATTATTTGATGGACTCTGAGTAATTCATCAGGAAATACATTAAAGTATTCATATTTCAATAGGTTTAACTGATGATTTATGATTACGATATAAATTCATATTTTATTCTATTCATCCTCAAGAATCTCATTCAAAAGCGATAACATGGTTGGTTCTAAACACCAGTCATATGATGAAGTCTCCTGATTCATGATATGGAATTCAACATCAACATTACAAATCATAATTTATATATCCTTATAGTAAATATCTACATCATATTTTAAAAATATAGTCCATACCATGTATTATATCAAAGTAATCAATAATAATAATAATAAATACCAAAAATTCATAATTTTATGTCTCATAATATGGTTCATTTGGTACCTCCTTATTACAATAAGATATCAACTATGAGTTATTACAAAAAAATTCTTTCTATTGAGGATATGGAAAAAAATAATTTTCTTATAAAATGAATGATACAAATGAGTTGGAATATTTAGAATCAAATAGTCAATTGGACAAATTTGAGGCTATGGTTAAAGTACATTCCACCAATAACATTTTTCGATTCCACCATAGCTTGAGTGATATCATAATATTGTACCTATATACTTATAATATTCTCTTATACATTCCCTCAATGCTTGGGACATTGGTCAACATAATACCCCATTTTGTTATTGTTGAATAATTAGATAAAAAAGTATATATCTATCCAATTCCATATGTATCTTGCTCATCCTTATATCTAAACATACTAAAACCCCCATGTCATTCTACTATTTCCAATGATGATTCATTCCATTAGTTTTTATAATATATTATTTTCATGGTTATATTATTATTTATTGAGGTATTCCGTTTTTCTTGGTTCAGAACCAACCTATAGTTTTCTCGATTTTACATAATCATATTGGTTCAATAAAATTTATTCTTTTTTTGTGGAACATAAAAATAATCTTATGAAGAAATTTTTTGAGAGACTAATTCTCTAGGAAAAGTTTCCTTAATTCCATAATAAAATAATAAAATACTTTATTCTATGTTGTGAATGCAACAAAAATCATACTTGGAAAGTCTTGTAAAGGTATCCTTATAATGAACAAAAATTTCTTATTTTATTTTCATTAATCGATGGGTATTTATATTCATTTAATTCTATTTCTCATGAAGAAAAATAGGTTGAATAATAATTCATTAAAATATTCACATTATATATATTTTATTTCAAATTCAAATCTTGTATTATAGACCAATGACAATAATTAATTTTCATCACCTTTGAGAAAATACACTTTATGTGTAAACATTTCCTATTCATCACTTCACATTTAGTGAAATATAATATCAAGAGACTTGATCCATTTCACAACTACCAAAGGATTATTATTCCCACAAAATCATGTGGGATTATATCAGATGAAGAGAACCAATAGATATGAATATTACTAAGGTAAAATATGTTAATCTATCCAGAAAAGGATACTTTTCATAACCTGATTATTCTTCCCTTAAATAAACATGATATTCTCAGTTACAATACTAGTTATATTAAATTTCTAAATAGATAATTCTCTTCATTTTCCTTTAGTGTTTACACCCTTATTTTCATCAATAAACAATTCTAAATGATGGAATATAGTATAATTTATAATAAAAATGTGATCATAAAAACATAATAAATATTTTTAAATATGAAACAATCGTTACATTAAATAGAAAATTTATTAATTTTAAATCTCTAAATATTAATCATGGATTCTTTGAGGATGTAATTATTTTAAAATCAACTATGATTTTTTGTTATGAAAATGTAATCTATCTAAATATTACCCCCATGAGTGTAAAAATGAGTGTAGTAAAAGAAAACCTACCATAAACAAGAATAATGGCCATGATATACACGATCAACTCATTTTGGGGTTATTATCCCAATATTAATCTCTACGAAAACATTGTTCACATGTTGTATCTAGAAATGGGATTCATTTCTATAAAAAACCACATAATATCTTCCTCCCCAAATAAATAATATTTTATTCTACATGTATATTGAAATTTAATCTTATTTTTTTTCTGAAATTTATTGTTTCGTTATGCTATTTCACAAAATTTGAACTAAATTTGATATCATACCAACTATAATAACCACAACTCTAAGAATTAGTAATTTCATTCGTTGAGTATTATTTTTTTATTATTACCCAAGTTATTTTTTCATTGATATTATCTCTTCATGCATTTAATTATCGGTTTAGTGATATGTGTTTTCTATTATTTTCATTATCACATTGATTATTCTTTACATGATTATGATAGTTATTTTAATAATTAACTATCATGTATGTTATGTTATTTATCTTACCATATTGATTATGTCTTATTGATTCATTATATCTTACACTATGATAAACCCTTACTAATAATTTTGTATCACCTTTATTTGGTTCTCCTTACCCAGGATATGAGGAAGAATGTTTTAATGAGTTTACGGTTGCAGATGTTTTTATATTATGATGTTTCATTTTCTATTCCCAATGTATAAATGGGTACCATTTTTTATTTAGTTCACAAAAAGTGACAATATCATCTATCCATTAGGATTTGACCTCATGTATTTATTATAATCTAAAAAATGATATCTCAGAAATGGGTTAAAAATAAATATGGTTGTTACAAATATATACAACATTTTTTAATGTTAAATCTATATATCTACTATATATATTATTCCTAGAATTCCATTTGCCATGCGTCAAATTCAAATCCTTCCACATCATTTTTTAGACATGTCGCTCCACAAATTCTCAATGTCGCTCCACCCTATGGTATCTCAAAATTCTCCATGTTGTGCCACCCTGCGATATCTCAAATTTTCTCTGCCTCCCTCTCCCTCTCCCATGAGTTGATCATTGGTCGTGACCTATATTACACTTGAATGCCTGCTTCTGTCATCCTCCCTCTCATGTTTTACCCTTTTTCTATATCCCTCTGTCTCTGAACTCCCTCTTATCCTATATTCCATCATACTCTCAGCATTTTTACTTCTCTCGATTGCTGTCGGGATTCATCTCTTCGCGAACTATAGTTCCCGCAAACTCTTGACACTAGAGTAATCGTCTTCATGGTTTCACTATAGTGTGTCATGCTCATACTTCCTTCATCAAAATACCTCTCCTTTTTGTGATTTTCCTATCCCTAAACAAGGGTTACTTTTGGAAATTGATTCCCCTATACTCTATCTCCCCCTCCAACATAAAATTATTCTCCCTCCTCTACTCAAATTTTCCTCTCCCACCTCTATTACCACATTTAATTGTCCATTGGTTTTTAGAGAGCCAATCTCAAAAACCTACTATCTGGCTCCATGCACTAATATTCCTCCAATATATTCAACAACCTTCTTTTTGTGAAATGTCTTCAAAAACAAAACTTAAACTCTATGAGTTGGTTTTTAATCCTTTCATTGTTGTTCTGTTGTTGTATATTTTTGGGCGGTGGGGGGATTGGATATGGGGCTTCTGAAATATTCTATGGAGACAGTGTTCATGCTCTTCCTTCATAGCCCCCGTCAAATATGGTGGTCGCTAACAAGGCCACCTAGATGTTAGTGATCTCAAATGATTCTCATAAGGAAAATGTTGACATTTTGAAGATGCGCATTAATATGATGAACAAAATTATGGCGCTATATGTAAAAAACACATATTCTTCCTTGTCTATTCTATACTAAGAAGGAAAAAAAACGGATCTGGCTCAAATGTACGAGTTGTTATGTGATCTCAACCTTCATCATTGAGTCAATTTGATGGGGTCAGTTTTCTGAATCCATCCTTTCTTTGTTTCAAATTATATCAATCTGGACTGACATAACCAGTGGCCTCCAGATATTTGTAGATATGATTATTCTGGTAATGGATAGTGTTAAAACAAGGTACACGGTATTTCTCAAAATGGATATGTATGATTAATAATCTCTAACTTTTGTTTCATAATTAATTTGAGGGCATTTAGATACAGATTGAGAAAGTGTGATTCATATAATTTCAATTCTGTCTTCTAAATTAATAATAATCATTGAACAGTTCAAGCACACGTCATAGGTGGTTTCAAATTTATGGGATTTAATTAACAAGTGTAAAATGTTTAGGTAGCACTCCATGTAAGGGGTTTTCTGAATCACATGATAGGAATTTATTTTCCTAGCCGAGTGAACATAAAACTTATGCTGATATTGAGGATTCATATAGATTCATGGAAGAGACTTATGGATTTAAAAAGGGAGATGTTTTTTTTTGTACATACAATCTATTGGGTGTGGACCAAATATTTATTTAGTAGCAAGGTTGCTGAGGTTGTGGGATATGGTTTTTCATAGCTCAATCTTTTCAAGACTTCGAGTTCTCTCCCAATTGAAGTGGACATCCTGGTTTGATATCTATAAGGTACATGTTTTTTTCCATTATAATATTCATTCAAATATTCATTTATTTAGGGTTCACAATTCCTTATTCATCATCATTTAATTAGTGTAGGTATGCCTATCTCTTTGTATTATTATCATCATTATTCATTATATATACAAATAATAATATTTGTATAAGAGATATAGTTAACTTATCACTTATATTAATGATTTTATTTTTCTATTTTCTAATCATTTTTTTGACTTGAATTAGATTATTCCACCAAATGATTACATCCTTCCATTATAATATCATCTTATTTCATTTATTCTCAGTTATTTTGATATCAGGTTAACAGGAATCATCTGTTTAAATTTGAAATAATGTTTCAATGATGTCAATTCATTTGATAAAATAGTTCATTTAATTATTTCAAAAGATTAAATGATTTATGAAAACTATTTTTTTATAATATTGTTTATTTAATCTTTCATATTCAATTTTTTAATATCACAATTCCAAATTATGTACGATTTGAAATTTTTTATAGTTTTAGATATTTTTATCTCCTATATTAAATATTTAGTATTTCAAATTTCTTAAGATTTCTTTTTATGTCATTACAATACATCTTCAATTCATCTGTTGAAACACCAATTTCATTCGGTAAGAGGGTATTTATTCACCTCTTTATTTTTAAGGGCTCGCACATTGTTCTAATACTTTAAAACAAGTTGAAATTTTGGTATTCCAAAATTACATCTTTTAGTAGACAATATAAATCTTTTTCCCTCACCCAAATTTTAGGTAATGATGATTAATGATTTGTATAAAGCTGTTGAATTACATGCATAATGTATTATATTCCCTCCATTTAAAATTATATAACATGTTTTATACTCAATAGTTTTTATCTTCCATCGGTTTTTATAATTAAATATTTACCACCTTCCGTTATTATATCATCATGGTTAATAGATTCTTCTCAGTTATTTTTTATTTCAGGTAAACAATATTCATTGGTTTATAATCAATAGTTCCTTGATTCTCATGAATTATTGTTTTATATTTTTTTATCATGGACATATAGAAATATTTATTTATTTTTATTTATTTTTATTTTTTCTCTAAATTAATGGATG
This sequence comes from Viscum album, assembly GCA_963277665.1. Taxonomy (NCBI): domain Eukaryota; kingdom Viridiplantae; phylum Streptophyta; class Magnoliopsida; order Santalales; family Viscaceae; genus Viscum; species Viscum album. The sequence goes on along the minus strand of OY728125.1, from coordinate 641,189,756 downwards.
TTACATATTCTATGTAACTAGTTTTTTATTGTACTTAAAATTTTACATTATGTGGCATCACTGGAACTTATATATTCATATTTGTTTTTATGAAAATGATGATGACAGTCCAGTAATGATATGTGTGCCTTCAACCATTGAATATCAAATATAGGCTTCTATGTTTATATACTTCTATTTTCACTATTAAAAATTTTTATAGTTGTTTTCATATAGCCTTGGAATAATCTATGGTTTTGGTTCAAAGTGAAATTCATACTAATCACCAGCAAGGATAGCAGGATGTCGGCTAAATCTAAAAATGATGGATCTTGTGCTTCGGGGTTTCATTCAAATTTCTTCATGTTTTTTACATGATTATAGATACACTTCACCTTATATTTCTTAAAATTCTTTCTCATTGAAATATGTTTGGATTCTCTCTAACTCCTACGAGAATGGCTGCTAGACTTATTGGTTTATTGATTATCAATTTTTTGATGAAATGGTATTGTGTGATGATTAGTGATAGAGATGGTGATGTTTTTTCTAATCTGATTCAGAAGGTTCCCTATTATTATGATTTGAATCTATATTTTGGTTCCATATTAAGATATATCTTTGGTGTTTCAAAATAGTTATTTCAAACGGTGGATCTAGATGGAGTTTTTTATATTTTATATTTTAGATGTTTCATAACTTGAGGGAGTTGTCTTTTCTATTCCTGCATTCATTTTATCATGTGGGTAGTTATTTAAAGGATATGGGTTTTCAATGTTTTCTCCCTATGATTATATCGATTCTAATGTGGACAGTATTGTGATATTTTGGAAAGATGTTTTGATGGAAAAATGTTTTTTAATTTTTTAAAAAATATAGCATAAAATCATTGGTTTCCTTTAAATTTTAATTTTTTCTAAATCCATGTGATAATGAAATTAATAAATGATTATTGGTGTTATCCGCAACATCCATGAATCTGACAGAGGATGTAAAACATCAATCATTTTCACTCGAGATGACTTTTTAGCATATAAGGAATTTCCAAAGGGTATTCAAGTTGGTGGAGTGAAAAGGTATGTATATTTATTCATTTTCTGAAATTTTAGAAATATTTAAATTTTATAAAACAATTAATTCTAACGTTTTATATGTTTAATTATACATTGAACTTCAATTTTTGAATTCCAAACTTTTATTAAGGAAAAAATTTATTTTATATTGTTCTTCAAATCGTGAGTTGAGCATCAATCCCTGAAAGAGTATGTGCCCAGATTCTGTATATAATAACTCATGACTAACAAAATTGTTTATAATTTGGGCTAAAATAGCATTCAATGCTTTCCTTTCATCATCTATATAACTGTAATTCAACATTTTTGTTAGTCTTTTAAGGGACCCTAGTTCTAGGATCTTCTTCAATTCTACTGGGTTATTTTTACTATGTTCCCCAAGAATCTATTTTGTAATTCTTCTCATATCTGAGTTATGGTTACTAAGTGCCTAATTAAGCACCCAAGTCATCCATGATACTAAATTAATTAGAATATTCAATAGTTTCATTGAGTATAAGTTCTAGTATGTGTTCCCTTCACTGATGACAATGTTTTTCATACACTTATTCATTTATGAAAATGTTTTAATTCTATGAGAACAATTAAATTTTTTAATATTAATTAATAACAATCTTATAAGTTGTTATTTTATTTAATCCAACAGTTTTTATTCTCTTGATGGATATGTTAAATGATTTTCGTGAAACATATTATTTTAAATGTCCATTTTTTATATTCATGTTATGAATGACCCACAGTTGGATACCCTATGTATTGTCCAATGATGTTACATGTTTTATTTGATTCAGGTATCTTCATCAACATCTTTTTTTAATCAATGTTATGATATCAAATATTCAATATAATTATTTCTCCTTATTATTTCTATTTCCATTTTTAAAATGTTTTATTTATGTTTTCTTATTTGACATAAGTATTTAAATGATATATTATTCTACTGCATCATAGAGGAAATTATTGTTTCATGTACTTTTTGATATATTTATATATATTTATTTCACCTATTATTTTCTTCCATGAAGTACTATTTTTCAGTGAGATATGATTTTCTCAGATTCTTCAAGCTGGTGAAGCAAGCATGCATATACGTTCATCTATGAATCAAAAATTATGTCTATGGTTGGAGGATTTTTTTGTTAATTTTGAAGGTTTTTATTATGTGAAAGATATTAATTTGTTTTAATTCAAGAAATTTGATTGTTTTTTATTTCTTTAAAAAATACATCTGTTTCCCTATTTCTATGAAATATGTTATAGAGATAAATTTTAGTGCTGATAATAGTCCTTTTAGGGTTAGTTTTGGATCCTTTAATGGTCTATTCAATTACATTTTCTATGATGTTTACTTGGTTTTCAATACTAAAAACATTGATCAATTTGCTACAATGAAGGTGAGAATGCATAAATTTACCATGAAAATTGTTAATATGATAAATTAAGGATTTTTCATATCCCAAGTTGGCCCTATAATATTATATTAGGTTATACCATTGTAGATAATTATGTTTTTAATTTTTATGCTTTTTGAAAAAATCATCTTCATTTTTTATAAAACAAAATCTGAAGGTTTTTATTATGTACAAATGTTACTGTCTTTGAAGAATATAGGTCCACATGTTAATCTCAAAATCAGGCCTTATGTACATTCTAAGTGGAATTTCAGGTAATTTCAAATGTTTTTAGTATTTCCATGATGTAATATTTCTAAGAGTGATATGGTTTTCTCATATTTTTCAAGCTGGTAAAGCAATCATGCATATACGTTCATCGCAGAATCAGGCTTTTTGTATATGGTGAGTTTAATTTTTGCGTAATTTTGAAGGTTTTCATTATGTGGAAGATATTGTTGTGTTTCAATTCGAGAAATTTGATTCTTTTTTTATTTCCTTAAAAAATTCATGGGTTTCCCTATTTGTTTGAAATATGTTCCAGGGACCAGTTTTAGTGGAGATAATGGTCCTTTCAAGGTTAGTTTCGAAACCTTTAATGTTTCATTCAATAAAATTTCTGATGATGGTTATTTGGTATTCAATACTAAAAACACTGATCAATTTTCTGCGATGAAGGTGATAATACATAAATTTATAGTAAAAAATGTTAATATGATGAATGAAGGATTGTTGGAATCCAAAGGTGGCCCTATAATATTATCTCAGGTTACTAAATTCTAGGTAATTGTGTTCTTTAATTTCTAGGTTATTTTAAAAAATTATTCTTTATTTTATATAAAGAAAAATATTGTTCGTTTTTAGTCTGTGCAAGATTTTATATGTGTTTGAATAATGTAGGCATATACGTTCATCTCAGAATCTAGCCTTATATCTATTCTAAGTGGAATTTTGGATAATTTTTATGGTTTTTAGTTTATACATGATATTATGTGTTTGAATTCATTAACTTTTATTGTTATTTTCCATTTATTACAATGTACAGGGGTTTCCCTATTTGGTAGAAATATGTTCCAGGGAACAGTTTTGAAACCGATAATGGTGCTTTGAGGATTAGTTTCAGATCCTATATGGTCCATTCATGAAATTTTTCTATGATGTCTCTTTTGTTTTCAATCCTTAACATTATGATTAATTTTCTAAAATGAAGGTTAGAATGCATAAATTTATAAGGAAAATTGTAAATATGATGAAAGTAGAAGGATTGTTCCAATACCAAGGTGGACCTGTAATATTATCTCAAGTAACTACATTATAGCTAATTGCATTCTTTAATGTTTATATTTTTTTAAATTTCACCTTGTTTTTTTATAACAAAAAATCTAAACAGTTTCCTTCCAAAAAATTTCATAGATATAGAATGTATACGGACCAGTGGAGTATGACATTGGGAAACCTTCCCACGCTTAAATGGGATGCTCGGATGGTTTATCATTAAACTGGACAGTACTCATTATGTAATAGGAAAATGGTGGAGGTTTTTGATACTAGAAATTTTAATGAAGACTATTTAGTTTGTGTTACTCATGGTAGATGACATTAATAACAAGAAATTATTTATATATTAGATTTTTCGTGTTTATGGATGGTTTTTTGGGTGGACGTTACACATTTAATGACATTTTTCCCTTGTACTCATAAATAAATGTTTATGTGTTGTTTCTCTATTATCTAATTGTTTTACAAGTATATGTGAATACAACAAGGGGAATTGGTAATGAATCAATGTATTATATCGTAAAATTATGGTGTTAACCTCTGTTTCGACCATCATATGAATGCAGGTAGTTTGTGCATGAATGTTTCTGAATTAACTATGCAAATTCAAGACACCCACTTCTCTGTTTCATTAATTTGGTGTCAATTAATTGATTCTCATGTAAATTTTTTTCATTTTTCTTCGGTTCATTTTTATTCAACAACATTTGGACTGACTTGTGTATTGTGGTTTTAGGTTTGTAGAAGGAAAAACTGAAAAAGGTCCTCTTTCCAAATATCCTATTGATGAATGTAAAACCTCATGGCCCCTTTATTGATTTTTTTTTCAGGATTCTCTATCTAAGGTAGGATATAAATCTTCTTCAAACCAAGGCATGTATAGTTTAATTCCTTGTTTTATCTTGTCTTTGAGGGACATCATTGTTCAGAAGATGCGTCTAGGGTCTGATTATGTATTCTTCAACATATGTTTTTAAGTAGTCTATACTATTTTACTCATCCCTTTTCTATGGAATCATTGAATGAATTCAGTTCTTCTTTGTCTATCTACCTTCAGTTTCCCTGTTCCAGTAAACCCATAGTTGATGTGTTTCATGTGAGTTTGTTATGTTCACTAATTTTTCATGGATGTCACTACAGTGGGAAAAAATATTAATGTTTTCTTATAATTATTTAGACATATTTTAATATATTTAATGAAAAGTCACATTAAATAGTACAATGATTTCTTGATTTTATTGGATTTGTACATCACCTTCATATTATACATTTCAGTTCAATTACATTCAAATAAAGTTTTCAAAAAACCTTCAAAATTTTAGTCAACAATATCAGTAATTTCAATATCTTATTTCATACCTAATCATCCTACAGTTTCTATTATTATGAATGTATAGTACACTGAAACTGTGATCTTTATACACTCTATTTAATAAAATCATAAATATTTTTGCAGATCGGATTCTTTACAGAAGAGTTTGGCGTGGCCGATAATGACTTTCTCTGGAAGTTGAAGTCCCACCCCCTCCTCCACTCTCAACTAAAAAAACATTACAGCTATCTATGCTAGACGAAAAAATCAATAACCAATTTGAATAACTAGAGGAACATTAAGAAGAAGCAAATGTGGATGCAGAAAATCCATTCATGAAAATGTGTAGGAACTTACTGTGGAGAAAACACTACTGATTCAGAAACTGTAGACTAACAATCTGTTCATGCCTGATCTACAGAAAATGATGACTCTTTGTTATATCTGTAGATATTTTAATATGCGAAATGATGATACTAAGAGAAGTCAATATCACATCACTGGATATCAGAAAATATGGTAAGGGAATTTACTATGGGGTAAGAGTTCTTTAATTTTTTAGGACATTAACATTATTCTACTACAACAAAAGTGCTTCTAATTGATGCCCCTTTCACACATATATATGGATATATAAGTTTTAGTTAACGACTGAAAAATAATGAATATATATCATCTTGTTATGTAGAAAAACTTGTGATGCTACTACATTGAACTAAGGAAATTCTACTGAATTATATTGAACTAAGGATTACATGTTAAACACTACTACTTATAGGTGATGTATTTCCTCACATCATTTAAGGAAAGGAAATTATCAAAACAGTAGAATCCATTATTTCTATCATGAAACTATACATGATAAATAATATTAGTTCTATACAAAAATTAGTAATTTACTTATGGTATCTCTAACAACCCATTTGTCCGGGTCCAACAAATTGAGAATTTTATATGTCAATGTTCATGTTTCTGTAGGTTCTATCAGGGAATCTGGATTGATGAAAAATAATGATGGGTTGAAGATTTGTGGTAAAGTATATGTTTAGTTGAATCAAATCATCACATTATACAGGTTGGAACAAGTAACAATCATTCTTTTCCTCTGTATTTCAGTCCATTAAAATATTCTTGTGGTAGTCCTTTCATGTCATTTACACATGTATGATTGAATGTAATTAATTTATAGTATGGTTGCTCTAACAAACCAGTTTTATGGGTCCAAAGAATTGGGAATCTTATATTTTGAAGTTCCTATTTAGATAAGGCGTTATCAGGGAATCTAGTTTGAGGACCAAATTTGTTGGTTTGAAGATTTATGGTAAAGTAAATGTTCAGTTGGAACAAAACATCACTTTTTATAGGTTATAACAAGTAACAATATTGCTTTTCCTCTGTTTTTAGTCCATTACAATATGCATGTGGAAGTCCTTCCAAATAATTTACACAACTATGATTGAATATAATTAATTTATATTCATCTATGCATATCTGAATTTGTATAGAATGATTTCATCTACCTCTTTCCAAACCTCTAACGATTCAAATATCACGACTTTGTCAATATTTTGATCTCAACTGACGGATCCAGCAGTTCTGTAATTAATCCATGGGGTGGAAATATACATTCTAGTAGTGAAAGAAATATGAGGAACTGAATTTGTTTCTTTAGGAACAACATACCTTCTTGAGGACGTGTTTCTTAGATGAAATAAGGTCAACAAATATAAGAAATTTTTGCAATGATGCAGAGATGATGAATTTAATGTATAGTCCAGTAGAAAATCACCCACCATGGCCTCTCTCCCCATATAATATCCAACTGTTTTCCTCTAATATACTATATATTGTGGACATGTAATTCATTAAATCTTGAATTTACAATATTAAATGCACTTAAGTGGCTGTATATACAGCTGTATAGATATTTTTTCAGTTTCATGATTACATTTTACAAAATGAATTTGTTTCTATCAGAGACTGACTCATTATTATTAATTACTTTATGCATAAGTCTTCACATTATAGTATTCCATATTAATTAGTTTCAATAGTCTTTAATTTAAATATTTTTATAGTATACAAAAATATTTTGTACAAACAAATATAATGTTAAGTGACTATACACAAAGGTATGCTTATTTATCTTATATGATAAAAAATGTATGTAAAAAATGACATTGTATCATTAATTTTTGTTGACATGTATATATACATTATGTATTATATATTCATTCCTATGTATATATTCATTGAAATTGGAATCACATTTCCTACAATACATCTAGAAATATTACAATTTCATTCTTAATATTATGTATTAAAGATGCATAAAATACATCAATTTTTTTGTATATATTTTTTTGATTCAATTAAATGTTATCATGTAATATGAACTAGTTTTCGACTATATTTATTCTTCTATTTATTTTAGTCAGTTTCATCTTTTCTATCATATATGTTTGTTGCATCTACGTCCCATTTTCCATTTTGTTCCATATACATGAAGTGAAGTTTCACTCCATTTTTAATTATCCCAAGTTTCCCAATCCATCATTTTATGATTATTTCATTTATATCTACATTACTCATTTTTATTATTTAAAACACATTATTATCTTTGATTATTATTTCACATTAAATTTCAGTGCCCACAATATAAATATTGTGAATGAAATTGTAAATGAATTAAAATATTCATGAATAAAAATTTAAAAATTTATATACTTTTATTCTATCCCTTTTTTCAACTATTTTAATGTTATCTTCATATTCCAGGAACTCATGTTCCGTTATCATACGCCATTATGTTCTAATTAAAATTTTTCCAAAATTACTATTTCTTCTCAACTTTTATAAATATTAATCTCTTATTAAAAGAAAACCATTAATTGATGATGTCTTGAAAAAGAACGAGTGAGTAATAGTTATTTATATTCATGGTTTTTATGTATATACTAAATTCTCTCTCATTTAAGTGGTTGTGGTGCTATTTTTTAAATAATAGTAATGTGTTTGGTTGACCAAACATAATTTATTGAGCTATAATAATCCTTCATTGATTTTGATTCAACATATTTTTTCTTTATTCGTATTCTTATATTATTTTTATTTTCCAATTATTTCATGGGGAATTACTATTTTAAATCAAACACATCATCTTGGATGCATTTATATAATTGTATAAACAATGAGCATAATAATTCTCATTATATCCATCTGTTCTCTTCCTATTAAATATACATGTTCACTAATCCTCTAAATATTCTCATTTATTACGTTTTAATGCATAAAAATTTTTCTTCATGTGATATTCAAATTTCAATTTTAATATTTTCAAAAAAAATTATGTATCACAATCATTAAAATATGGTTTTGAATAACTGTAATTTCAAAATGTCAAAATGTTTTTTCCCTTTCCTAATTGTAAAATATTTTTTCAATATTGAATTTTATATGGAATAACATTTATTCATTATCAAGGATACTATATTAATATATATTTGCAAATAATATATGAAATAATATATATTTTAATTACTATAAAATGATATTTTCAAATGTATCTCATTACATATTTCCCATTTGATGATATAGAAAAATATCTTCTATAATCTCTTTTTACATTCATTTAAAATTTTCTATTTTACCATGAAATATATTCTTCAAATGGAGTATGGCTTTCAGAATCACCCTATAAATTTTCATATTTTTAGTGATTATAATCTATCATAAAAATTGATCGTATCAATGTAGAGATTTAATGTCACACCATTTCAATAATATTTTTTAAAAATACATTGGTGTTTTATCAAATGGTAAATAATTACTATCATATAACACATATTTTTATGGTTTATTGATGTTTGGTGTCTTATATATCCCTTAAATTCGTTTTTTATGGATTTAATTATAATAACATTAGTGTTCATGGATATTATTATATTGTTCAGAAGAAATTAGCTTAATTGGGTTATTTAAAAGGTGATGTTTCCCTATATTAATGTTGGTTCAATATTTATATGATATTCCATTTTATTTTGTTAATCTATCATGATTCATGATTTTTTTACATGATTCTATAATATTTTATAATCGTAATTTTCTTTTGATGTCTTTTTTATAGTATTATTTTTCTATATCATTATCCTAAATGACAAGAAACGGTCCTTGATTATCAATTGTGATTCCGTAAAAATTTTAATAGGATAATTCTATATTATTATTTTCAAATTTTTATGGCATAATGATGATTATTTATTTATAATATGTTTCTTATTAGGTGATTGAAATCATCTTATAATTATAATCCAAATCCAATTCATATTAAGATGACTGAAACCTATGATATTTCTAATATGGGATCTAGTGGGGTTGGAAAATATGGCAATATTCACAATTATTATAAAATAATTTTCTTATAAAGGTGGTCTATAAAGACAATAAACCTTCAATTCATGGGAATGTGAAATTAGTTATGAGATATAATATTTTAAATATGTAAATGATGTAAAATAAATATATGTTTATACTAGATTGACTCAGTTCATTTCAAATATATTATGTAATTAATTTTATTTTTGAACTTGAGTTGGGATTCTGGGAGTAGGGTTATTTAATATAAGAATTATAAACATTTATGTTTAATTTTAGTATCTCTATGGAACTCAATGGGTATTAAGTTGTTTATAGATTAAGTTTCAATTACAATAACCTTGTTATTGAAACACTAGGAACCGTCATAAATATCATTATTAGGGGAATAAAATAAATTGATATTCAAGTGATTAAAACAAATGTTAAATAGATATAATAATGGTGTGAGTATCATACATTATAAATCAGGAATTTAAGTTTAATTCTGGAAATATGGAATTGCATCTAGTAAAACTAAAAATTAGTATCATATGATACCCATTCATAAATATGATTCATGAAATTTAATTCTATATTATATGGAATAATTTGAAGATTGTTATCATGATTAAATGATAGAAAGTCAGTTTCTATTGTTTTGTGTCATATAATTTGGTTATACCTTGGTGTTTTATGTCATGGGGGAATGATGGTACATTATGCAGTTTAAGGTCATTTGGTGAGTATCATTGTCACATTGCATTATGTTATATTGTAATGATCATACTACACAATTTATTGTTATAATAGATATACCATATACCAAAAATAATTAATGTGGTGTGATATTGACCTTGTGTGGATCTTTTGTAAGGGTTTCTTGTAAAATTCCTAAATCCATATTGGATTGGTCCATTATGGAGCTGTAATACCGTAGCTATAAACAAGGGAAACACAACAAGTATTTAAATTAATGTGGAAAATGTTATATGGATATATATATATGCTATAATTTTTAACGATTTTACATATATGCATACTAAGAATTATTTATTAGTTCATATATAAAATCAGTATATTGTTTTAGGTGACAACATATGGCCTCACTAATAGCGAGAGACATGAAAGAATGGGATTCGATGATCCACATATTGGTGGTATTTGGTATAATATGGTAGGGTAATACTATAAAATAATAATATAGTGGACCACCAGGATGGATTTTAATTTTATGTTTAATTAAATTATTAAATTCCCATATTTGTTCTAAAACATTTCGATAGATATACCATTAAGTCTAGGATCACCTCTTTGGGGAAATAATGGTAGCTTTAGAATGTTTGGTCACTGTAGACAAAATTGGATTGTAGGAAAATTTTATAATAACCCTACGACTATTATGACATTTTTAACAGATTAGATTTGAATTGTATTAATGTAATTGAAATTTCAAATTTTTTGAAAAGAAAGAAATTAACTAAGGTCAAAATTTTAAACACTGGAAAAATTTAAAAATCTGATTTCATTTTAAAAATATATTTATTTCATAATAATATGTTTTTAAATGATTTGTATTTATAGTATATAGGACTAGTAGATGTAGTAACTGACTAATAATTATTATTTTGTGAATATTGCAGACTTCAAATAGATTTTTATAATTTTGTTGTGGGTCAGTTCATAAAACGGTGATAAATAGAACATACAATGAGTTTAACATTATTAATATTGTGGAATGTTATAGACTGTAATATTATCTATACATAGGTTATGATCATTAAAGGGAATTAAATAATGTATCGATGATCACCTGGTTTTAATAGATGGATTCCTACATATGTCGTAGGTCTATTTTTATGATTGGATGATTGGACCTCTCAATAGAAGTAAATAGGTATAACATGTATTTAATCTCTTTAATGTTTCGTTATGTGAATTTGATATGAATATTATGATATTGAAGATCAATAATTTTTAATATTATTTCCATTATCTATTGATTAATGAGAATTTCATAATGTCCTCCCATGTTTGTAGGACTTCATGTCTGTAGAACATAAACATTTGGTATTTGATTCGTTATTATTATTAATTAATTTTAAGTGAATTTTGAGTTTTACTGGAACATGTGTAGGAATTATTATTGTGTAGTGAGTGGGGTGTGTTTTTTATTATCTTCTAGTTATGTATTCACAGAGGAGAATATCATTCAAGGGATTTTTTTAGAATATGTTTTTAATCATTGAGTAGTTTAAGTTCTAATTAATGGACATTGGAGTGGGAATATTCATTGAACAATTGAAATATAATTTTTTTTCATTCTCTCACTCATCCTGATCAAAATCATACTCTTGTAAACCTCACACTCTTTTATTTATGTTATTTCATTTTTAGTGAAAATTTACTATTAGTGGATGAAATGTAATTGAAATAATCAATGGTTTGGGTTTATATAGACAAAAAAATAGGTATTGGATCATGAAGGTTACATATGAATAATTATTTGGCCTAAATAACATAAAATTTCATTATTTTAAGTCAAATAATATTTTAAAAAATTGGATGAATTGGAAGGGTTTTATTCTATATTTTTTTTGAGGTGGTCACTAGACCAAAATGGTTCTATTGAAATCTACAAGAAGGAAAAAATGAAATAGTTCACTACATCCCTTTTAAAAATATACTATATGAATATAAACATCATTAAATTACTTATGATTTTGAGATTGTTTAGTTTGAGGATTTCAGAAGCTCAACCAATTGTATATCAGGTGCTGAATTTCAAAATGATTTATAGATAGCTGGAAATACTGATGATAATATGCATATATTAGGATTAAATAATTATTTTGATATCTTTAATGATTAAAATGTTGGATTCAAGATTAATGAATATTGGAAATTCCTTTAAGAATAATGACATAATATTTTAGGTTTTGTAGAACCTAGTGCTCAATAAAAATTATAGAGGATGAATGTACATAAACCAACATGTAATTCCATCAATGTTTAAACATGGGGGTTTTAAATGAAATTTATATTATGAATTATGAAAAATGATGATAGAAATTATGAGAGATATTGATGGAATATAACTCGACATGGTCCCATGTGTTGGATTTTTGGGAATCATGGGACTAATGTGAATGATTATATAAGTATCATGTAATTCATCGAAAGGAAATCTTCCAGAGGTAAAAAATTTAATTAGTACAACTGAAGGAAGTTGAAATATTCTTATATGTTACGTAAAATTATGTATCAAAAATATTTCAAAAGGAAAATTTTTTGGAAGTTAAGCCATTGAAAAAAAAATTTAAAATGTAATTTCAATTTATAAATTAAAAATAGATTCTTCTTAATGTGGAAATATTCTACAAACATGATTTCATTTTTAAAGAAATAAATTTTTTAGTCATCTAAATTAACCAGACTATAGGAAATTTTTTCTAATAAAATTATTGATCTGATCAAAGGGTCTATAATAGTGAGATTACGTGTAAATTAGAAAACAAATTATCTAAATATGCTACCAAATTGAGCTATAATTATATGAGCAAAGGTATCCAAAACAATATAGGATTTTATAGGCATGATCATCTTAGAGAGAATAATTTTAATGTTTTAATATAAACATAAATATTTAGTCTAGATTTCAATGAAAATAACCGTAGAAATAATCGATTTTATGGGATGTATAATAGATTTTAATTCATATTTAGTAGCTGGAATCCCAAAATCCAAAAGATGAAGCTTATTAAATATGTTGTTTCATTGGTATTCTGAGTTCAATCCCATAGAGGATCTATTTAGATTTCAACTTTTATTGAAGATTATAGATGGAATGTCTATAACTAAATCCACGATTATAAATCATACATGTTAAATGAATTTGATATATTTAAATCCATGTAAAAAATCTATCCTTTTCACAAATATATAATTTTATGATCTAACATTAGTGGTTGGAAAAGGAATTTGATATTTAGAAAAATTTATAATAATAAATTGATCAAGATATAAATTATATTTATTAGAACACTAAAATAGTGTGATTTTATAGAAATAGTGAATTAAAATATAATGAAGAATACTTCTATAATTTGGTTTCGCTCAAAGATTACAGAATAATTTTGAGATGAGGCAGTTTTTATAATAACATATCACATCAATAAAAGTCATTCTTCCATAGTTGGAAAATATATTTTTAAAAATTATATTCAAATAATATAATGGAATTTATCTACATTTCAATCATTTATGTTATAGAATATTATAAATTCGATTTTACGGATAGTGAAAATTATGATGAAATGTTCAACAATTTCTTCCTTATGATATATGATAGTGATGACTTTAGATAATAGTTGTGGGATCCTAATCACATCAACAACATAATATTTCATGATATTACATTCAAATGAAAGGTCATATAGAACGAATAAAACCTATGTTAGTTATATTTTTGAGAGAATGGATTCAATTAATTATTTTTATATAGATATGTATAAATATCAAAAATATATATTGTTTAAGTGATTTTTAATACGAGACTATATTTTATTAAAATTAATGTTGCATAGGACATGATATAATGATGTAGAACAAATAAACACTAATGAAACCCCCATATGTGGGGGGATTTAGGAGATCAAACTATAGATTATAAATTTCCAAAAAATGAAATATCTATAGGGGAAAAGTAGTAATTATAGCTAAATAGTTTTTCTAGAGTTATAATGCTACTCTAATGGGTTGAGCCTGAGATAAATTTCTAATTTCTAACAAATATAGACACACTTTTCAGACCAAAATTTATCAATTCATGTAGTGGAAATAAATAGTTAGTATTAGTGGTGAAATAAGATATAAATTTCTTGGAGTCTAATAGATCATGGAATATGATAGAAATAACATAATCCAAAAACGAAATGGATAATAAGTGGGTCCTTAGTCTATAGGAATAATCTAAAGTATGGGAGAGATAAAATCCATTATTGTTGGTAAATTATTTTTTAAACAGGAAGTCATTTATTTCTAAAAAAACTATCACTATTTGTTATTTATTATAACATCCAAAAATATATATGTGTGGTATAGTATGGTAATCTGCACTTTCAAATGATGAATATAAAAATATCCTTCATACAGGTTTATTTCACGTATTATTTAGAATGAAACATTATTGTATTTGTGATAATATGAATATAATTATAGCTTATTTCCTAATGTGATGTTAGTATGAAAAAAAGGATTACTCATCAATGAAAACCTTATTTTTATTCCTTTATGGATGAAAAAATATTTATTAAAATAATTACGACCGATTTTAAATCCACAATTACTGGGAAGATTAATGTAATATCAAAAATCTTATTTATAGGGATTAAATGTCTCATATTATAATAAATATTAAAAGGATAATATAGATAGACCATGATATATTATGCTAGATAAAGAATAATTATCTTAAATATGATTATAATATTTTATAAATTAGAATTGAGATAGGTAAAATGTATAAAAATTGGGTCTCTTTAATAGGGACTATATTTAGAAGATAATTGAATGGTTTAATATAACCTCATTTAATACAATCTAAACACTATTTTATTGATGATTATTGTCATTTAATATTAATACACCATTATTAGATGGATAATGAAACATTTACATAGACAACGAAATGTTCCATGTATTCAATGATATGTATGCTATCACATATTGACTTCCTAATAAATTATTTCTCTTCATTCTTTTAAAATAAATAAGGGGAACCGTGGGAGGTTGTGAAATGGATCATATAGTGGATATGGGGATCATAAGATACAATTTAAATTTTCTAGTGAAGATAATCCAATAATGGATATTATAGATATATTATATCATTAATATTAATATCATTGGGTTAGAAAAATAAGTTTTTTTACATATAGAGGGACATAGATATGTTGGATGTTTTAGATTCAATCAGTTGTTACATTATATACCATGAGTAAAAAATATTTTGTAGTTATTTAAATAAAAAAGTAATAAATATTGTTGATGTGATTTATAAATGAGCATAGAGGTTATCGGAAGGAGGGATAATTCTATTATGATAGTAAGAATGTGATTAAAAAAGCATGCAATATGAAGTATCATTCAGGTATAAAACATATTGATAATGTATTCCATTTATTTTTAAAATACAATTATAAAACCTTTTATAACTATGAATGATATCTATGGAGAATAACTTACCTAATATGTCCCAAAAGTATTTATTCGAAGAATTTTGGAGGAGATATTGTACTCCAGTAGCACCAGTGGGAATCTAACTTTTGGGGTACAAAATAAGGTTTTTAAGGATGTTAAGATGAAAAACATTTACATGAGTCTAATGGTTCCAACAATTTCCATTATATATTCATGGAGTAGGACTATGTCAGTAATTTGTATCATTTTTTAATTATTTTCAGTCCACCAAAATTATTATTCTCTTCATTGATGGTTAGTTTTGGATATGTATATAATGAATGAAATCACACTAATGAAGGATTTTTTGTCAATGTTTTCTATATTACAATTGAGTTTTTAGTAAATAATAGCATGTAAGTTCAACTGATGGGGGGTATTGATATTTATATTGAAAACATGTGAGGATAAATATTAAAATAGGATAATGATTAATATTCTCAAATAAGAGGTGGAAACTAGGATGAGAAAGGAATTAGTTTATCAAAAATCATATGAATTATATTTATTAATTCATAACAATGTTATAGGTCTGTGTAATAGGTTGAATGAGAGGATATCTCTATAACATTCTGGTGGGACAACCAGTATTTGTTCACACAATTTATTTTTTTAGATTTAAATTTATCTAATAATTCAGATATTATAAATCACAAATAAATAATCATAATCCTTTTTTCATCCGAGTAATGAAATTATTTGAGGATATGTACAGTGTTCATATGTAATAATTATTAACACACATAATATTTTTATATTATGTTCCATATTTTATTCTTTTTAAATTTGAGTTATTTGTGGGTCTTAATGGATTGTGTGTAAGGTTTTACATAATATGGTATTAGGGTTAATTTTATTCATATAACCTAGAACATTAACCTTATTAGAGAAGCACTTCTGGTGGATCTATTCAAATATGTGATTTTATCTTTTGGAGGATTAACATCATGTAAAAATTAGTTGTCTCTAGTCTCTTTTTCCAATAGAAATGTAGTCATTAATAGAGATGTAATTATTTTATCATTTGCATAAATATATTTCATTCATTTACCATAAATTATTATATGTAAATCACCTATAAAATAACACCTACCACCATATTTCTTTAAAGAGTGGTGATTTATTAATCCCAAGGTACTCTCATACCATGTGACTTGTCTTCTATGTTTCTCCAACCATTTAAATAGGAAATTGAATGTTCCTTTTCTAAGAGAAGGATTGTGGTTAGATAATCTTTAACCATGTAACATGATAATATTATATCAATATTTCAGTACCCTATTGAACAATAAATTTTCCGTTATAAGTTAAGAATAAAATTCTTATGTATTTTTCAATAAAAATTTTATTTAATTTTACCCTATTTTTTGATTCAATGTGATGAACATTTTGGGGTGTTTATTCTTACTAACATCATTTGGATATGGTGTCTTCAAAATAAAAATATCACATTTTATACATTTTTTTGTAATTATTGATCAGTTATATTAGGGCATAATATTTTTTTATCATTTTACATTAATTGAAAACATTGTAAAAATGGCATATTTTGTTTAAATAAAGAAGGATATCCTGGAATTGTTTTATATATTCCATAGGAATAAAATTTCTAGTATTTTTTTTTATCAATTTAGGGTTTTTGTGTTCAATATATTTCATTTATATAATTTAATTTAGTATGAATTCATATATTTGATTAAATAGATTTTTTAATATTATTTAAATCTTTAAGGACTCAATGTACATTCATGGATTCCTTGAACCTCATTTCAGTTGACTATATGTGATTATTATTATACCACAAGAAAAATTGAATATGTTTTTCTATTTTATTTTATATAATATATATCTATGTATTGAAAAAATATATAAACTCTATAAAACCATGTATATATTCTTTTACCATTTCAAGGATTGTGCTAATGAAAACTATGTAGTGGTTAATGTTTCTACATCATGGTCATATTAATAGAAGTTGATTCATATTAAGAGTTTTTATAATTTTTAATTTTATTAATTTTATTAATTTTAATATATCATGATTAGATTCCATTATTGGAGAATGATTCTAATTGTTTCAAAATTTTATTATATTTTTTAATGAGTAAAAAAATTATATATGACCAGAATAATAATTAAAATGTCTTAAAAAATATTTCTGAACACATTTAAAATGTTTAATATAAAGGTAAATCCATGTAGGACTATTTAATTGGGATCAAGTCTTGATAATGGTGTGTAATGGTTATAAACAATTACTATTCGAGATTGTGTTAAAAGATTTAATTTGTAGCTATAATACATCTCATTGTTTTTAGAAAACCGTTTTTGGTAGGATTTGAGCATCCCTAAAATACATTATTAGTGTTGTAAGATTAGTACGCCTGATGGATAACTTTTTATTAAAGGTTAAATTGGTTTTCATTCCGGGATCTACTCAACTATTTGTAATTAAATGTTTTAGCATCATTAGTTAGAGCCACCTATGTTACAGATATTTTTATTTCTAATTCAAATAAAATTTTGAATGATGTTACAAAACGGGTATAATAGTCATTTCCCTGACACTCTACTAGTTGTATGAACTCTAAAACCATTGGATGGTGTCAAACCTACATCCATTTAATTTAAATTAAATATTTAATAGATAATTATAATACTATGTGAATTTTTTAATTTTTATCAAATGAATTTCATATTTTTAATTTATTAAGTTAGATAAAATATTGAGGATATCTTTCTATATAATAAAAACATTTTCTATTTTCTCTTACACACAAAATTTATTTTCTTCAAAATCATGCAAGACACATGAAAGTGAGCTTCATGGAACGATGAAATAATATTATTTAAAATATATCACTTATAACTTAAAATGTAAATAATATAGTATAAATATAATTATATAATATATGAAATAAAAATATTAATTTTCTACTCACCATTTATTTATTTATATAATCTAAATATATAATTAATCAGTTTTTCTGTATAGTGGTTATATTCATTTAAATATGTTTTCTAAAATATCATTTATCTAAAAAAACTATTTATGGAATTTATGGATAATTTAAAAAATTCATATTCTAAAATGATCATTATTTCTGGAAATATTTTATCTAAATTCACATATGACGAAATATTTTCCCTTTTTCGAAAATAGTTTTTCTATGGATATTGAAAAATATTATTTTTCATAAAATCAGAATTTATATTGACTACACCAAATAATTTAAATAAACCATTATGTTTTAATGTAGAAATATTATTTATTAGTTATATTTAGTCAACCTAATTAAATTCAATCAAGTTTATATCGGTATTTAGAATATGTTTATTTTTTGATATAAAATTTTTCTTATATGAAACATTTATTAATTTATATAAAGGTTCTATACTATAATTATATAAATAATATTTAATGATAAATTTTTTAAATGAAACGTATGGATTATATATCAATAAATTTAAATTGAAATTATTAAAATAATTATTAATATACATATAGTAAATAAAAAATAATCATCATCTTGAACTATATACGTCCTGAAAACTAACACGTTCATCTCATTTGTGGGGTTTTATTAAAATTTCACATATTTTGATTTTATAAAATTTGATGAAAAAATAAAATAAATTTTATAAATCATAATTATAATTTTTTTACTGTAAATTATTGATAATTTTTTTTGAAATTTTTATTTTTTTTGTTGAATAGTTTAAAATTTAACCTTCAAATCAAGATTTCTTTTTTTAATTAAATGTAATGTTATATTATATTTTAAAGTAGTTCCAAAATAAAATTAGATGATTTGAATATATTTTAACCCAATTTAAGTCATTGAATTCAATTTCATATTGAAATTTTATATAAAAACATTCTAAATATTTGAACATCTTCTCTTTGAGAACTCATTTTTTCATCACACTTGTTAGATTAATTTTAAATTTCTATTTACCATTTATATGAAAATAATTTTAAATAATGGATTCTATATTTGGAATCAGAATAATTTATGTTATCAAATGTGATCATTTATTTTAATTAAAAAAATCATAAGGGAAAATAGAAAAAATTATTTACCACAAGGAACATAAAAACGAGTTTAGTCAAGAATAAAATAAAAAATAAGGGTTAAAATTACCAATAAAAATTTCTCAAAATACTTTTATGGACATATTTCTTTGATTACACCAATAAGGTTAAATAATTAATCTTTTTGGGACTTTCTTAAATGTGAAAAAACTATGGGATGATATAATGTTTTTCTAAAACACAATGTCTGTCCGTCCACCACATATAAAAGGCCACCCACTATTTGTGATTATGTTAACCATAAAACCCATTTGGATCATATAAAAACTACCATAACACATTAAAAATAGCATCATCTAACCCTATAATCCTTATATTGGGAATAAATATAATTAAGGATTTATTTTAGTGAAAAACAAAAGAAGATACCTTAAGAAGAGGTAACATTTTTCAACGAGAACTTTTATATTATTTCTTCCTACAACAATTATAATTTTTATTGAGACATGAAGTAATAATAACCTATGTATCTATCATATTCTAGTATGTTACCATGTTATGTTAATTTCTTGTAGTCACTTATTCATTCATCAAATGGGTTATGAAATCATCCTTCGTGTGTATGGAATATTATTGCCTCACAAACCGATTTCATCCATTTTTCAATTACCATAACGCACAATTTGTTATGAGGATAAAATGAAAGTAAATATATGCAATCTATAAAATAATTATACCTTTTTTCATTGTTTCGTTATTTTTTCCTTTAATTATAAAAGGTATATTACAATATCCCTCATGGGTACGATAGACTACCACCTCATAAAATTATGTGATCCAATTTTCACCAATGAATTACATGTATGATGATAAGGATATATGTGTGTTACATGCCCTAAATAATTATGTTATTTGTTAAAAATGTATCATTCTAAAAAGATAATATAATATTTTGTTTTATGTCATTTTATTCACTAGAATATGATTATATCATTCCTATACGTGTGGACTACCACATTCTTGAACCGAAGTGAATGTTTTTCATCACAACACCACATGGAAGGTATATATATGTATATTTAAATTAATAAAATGGTATTATATATATTATTAACATTCTTTAATGATAATATATATCAAATGATTCACATGTAAGATAATGCAGACATTCATATGTGACGTGCATAAAATAATTTTGATATTCATGACATGTTTATCATTATTAAAGGATAACGTATTCTTTTATTTCCAACATTCAACTACACTGAAATATGATAACAACAATCTTGCATTCCTTCACTACTACCTTCATAGAGTGACAACACATTATGTTCATCACCATACAAAATGGATGATATATATAATTATATGTAAAGATATATCATGTTATTAATTATATTACTATAATTCTAGAAATATTTTATATTGTATACCTTCTTTCCATATTTATCATTTGAAAATATAAATTTTACTAATGCGTACGTATGTCCTACCATCTCCATGACCGTAACATACCTCATTTCTCATAACCACCATTCATGATTGGTCTTCAAATTATAATTGATGTATAAATATTATAATTATTTCATGATTTTTCATTCTGGGGACTATGAATGAATGATCAATGTTTATGGGAAAAAAATTAAAAATTAAAAAATATGGAAAAAACCATGTAGTTATTTCAAAAAACATGGATTTACCATGAAATTTTCAATTAATGGGTAAAAAACAAGATATTTAAATCATATAAGCTAATATATATCTTATTCCTTAATATATTTAAAATATACTTATATTTTTTTTAAATTATTTTTAAATGAGTAGTAAGGAAATTGAGACTTATAGTAATGGATTTTTTTGTCTATATTTAGTTTATATGAGACATATAGAAATTTACTACATATTTCTTTTCAATGGTGTGCAATTACCCCTTTGAAATGTTTTATCATGATTCTAATTATTTTCATGATAGTTATTGTTTTATTTGATTTTATTAATTATTTGGGATTTTTATTTATCATATTACTAATGTGGTAAGGGTTTTTTGTCTCAACTTACCTTCAACGAGACATATTTCATGTTATTCACCTATCTTATTTTATGAGCTATATATACAGCTACACTGAAATTTAATATCATTATTTTTTTATTGTCATGATATTATTTGTTTAATGTAATTTTTTCCTTTCATTAAACTTTAAATTAAAAATTAATATATAGGTATTGGTTTTATGTTATAATCAAAATTTTCAGGGAGAGTTATTAATATTTTCCATCCAATGACGAAATATTATGCTATATCTCTCAAGAAAACCAATATCTTTCCTCTCCACCAAAAAATTATTTATAATACATGTTTTTTATAATTTTACTCTCTCTATATACACAATATTTAAAAATAATGTTTTCAAAAATGTTATTTTTATTTATCTCATTAATCGTAAAAACATTATCATCCAAAAATATTTTATCAAAAAATGGTATAAATTTTCATAACAATTATCAGAAATATTATTAAAAAAAAATTACACACTTTTAATCATTTTCAAAACATCTTTAAAGGAATTATACTATAGTTTTTAATACAATTCCTCTAAGAGTTTACATGAAATGTGAGAAGAATATTTGTTTTTAAGATACATGGAATTAAATGTATTTCATATTATCTTTACTAATAAATTTTTTGAATACTCCCTTATAAAATTTTCAATCCAATTTTCAAATAACACATTTTCCTTAATATTTTTTAAATTTTTATAATTTAAATAAATGATTTCAAAATTAAAATTATTTTGAAAATGATGAATGTTCTAAATCTATTTTTCTTCAAACTATAATTCTATTTTGCCAGAGGATTTTTTATATTATTTTTAATGATTTATTTATTGGATTTCATTTTTATTTTAAATAAATCTATTAATAAAATGATTTGTATTATAAAATATTATTTTAAAAGAAAATTTTTCTTTTTCAAAAAACATTCCATGTTGTTTATCATTTAAAATTATTCTTTATCTAAGATAATATCTTCTTGATTGTACAGATTCATTTGGAGGATATCAACAAAGTATTAAATTTTAATTCATTATAGGAATGTTCTATTATGATAAAATGTTTATGAAATCCCTTTCACTTCCATTGGTTACACCATGAAAAACTTTTGATTAAATGAAATTAATTTTACCAATGTTTATTCTATAATGAAACAATGAATTGACTATTAAACTATCTCTTTTACATAGGTTATGATAGGAATATATTTTTATAAATCCTAGTTATAAGTTTATGATATGTTGAATTTTATATATTGTTTTGGAATATATAAATAGTTTAACATTATAATATGTGTTGGATCTAAATCTCACTCCAATTAATTGGGTAATGATTTATATCTCGTGGGATAGACATGACTAGAAATGGGAGTGGACCTATTTTAATAAGGCACATTGTCTTATATAATGGATTAGGGATTGAACCATAACTAATATGATGGTTTGGGGTGTGGAATGATTCCACATTAAGGGAAGGTATTCCACTAGAGATTGTGGTGTCTCCTACCATAAAGGTTTACCCACCAACAGAGTTCCTTGATAAGTCTTGGTAATGATCCCTAACTACAAAGTAAAGTAATTAAAATGCATATATTTGTTAAAAAAACTATTTTTTAAATTTTTTTCTCTAATGAATCTTGTTATTTTATTTCCTTATGATTCATGTCTTATGTATAACATCCTAGAACATACATTCATGTAACTTATTATTAAATCCAAACCTATATATTCTCAGGATTTATGTTTATAATTGGGACCAATGTTTTTCCTCTAGATATTAAAAAGAAAAATAGAATACATTGATTAATTACAAACATAATGACCTTCTATGTATATAGTGTTATTGAAATACGAAAAACTCTTACACAAACAATTCAATTGATTATAAATGATCATTCATCCCACTTAACTTATATTCGCTTTTTCAATCTAATACACCATTATCGTTCCAATGAAATCCCTTCTATAAACAACTTTCTCCAAAAAATTCCATAAAACCTATGAAAAATAAAACATAATAATGGTGATATGAGATGTTCAGTAATGGTAAATGTATGCATTATCAATTTAATGGTATAAATAACAATATGAGTCCATATGGGTTTTATTACATACCAATAGTGAATGGGTGAATCATAAAACAACTCATACCAATAAATAATTCTATCATCAAGTATGAAAACATGGTAAAAATGATCGCCCAAAAAATTAAAAAACATTATCCTTATGATATAAATCTCGATCATTAGATACACTTTAAAACCATATAAATTATAGAAAACACCAAAATAATTAACATGAAACTATTATACATTTAATTCTTAGAATGGAATAACCATATTTTTTACTTCCATACATGTAACTCTTATAAATATAATAGACACACGACTAACTTCCAAACATGTCACTCATTCAAATGGAATATCCATACAATAGGCTTCCATGGAAAAAATATTCCAGGAATATCGCATACCCACCCATCATAAGTCTATCATCAAATCACTAGTCATTGGTTTATAACATAACCAATAAAAAAACTACCAAGTACCATTATAAATTTATTTCACATTAATGATTGAATTTAAATGACAACCCGAGGTAAAAACCATTATCTCTTTCATAAAATGATTATGAAATGGATAAAAAATTGATTATATACTTATATCATTGAACCATGATTAACTCTCTGAAAATAAATGAGCTCAATAAAAATATCATTGAAACATGATTAACCCATATGAAAATAAATGGGATTCCTCAAAAATATTTATAATACATGATTAACCTATTGAAAATAAATAGCTTTAAAAAAAATATCATTAGAATATTTTTAACCCATGGGAAACAATTATATATAAAAATTTATTGAACAAAATAATAACAAAGGGAAAAGAAATGGGTTCCACAAAATTTTTATTACGTAATAATCAATCTGTGTAAATGAAAAGGGTTTCATAATGATATCTTTATGACATAATCATCTCATGGAAAGGATGTTGGATTCATAAGAATATTTTTCAAACAATCATAATCTATCCAAATAATGAATCATAATAGTAAAAATTAAAAATATATAAAATTTATGATAATTAAATAAATTAATATGAATTAATGTAAATTCTATTAAAATCAATCATGAGGAATATAGTCAATAAACAATACAGTGTATCCCATACAACCTAGAAAAATTTGAATTATAATACCCATATAAGGATAAAGTTAAATAATTATAGAATAAAATGATAATAAGGATATTAATGATAAATAATGTCAATGTATAATTCTATAATCCACATGAAATAAGATGGGATTATTACATAAAAAAACATCTCAATGATGGGAAATTGGGATAAAACCCCATAACCACTTTGATACCATTTAAATATTAAATTAATTGAAAGATAAATACTAAAATGTATTTGAAAAATCCCATTAAATTGACGATAAAAATACTAAAACACCTTAATGGGATGTAGATACACCACACAATAAAAATAAGTGGTGAATATGTAATAAATCTCAAAAACATAGAACTGACACAAGTGATCCCCTTACTGCTATAGTAATATCAAAGTTCGAAATCCAAAAAGTAATAATCATTGAATGGAACATTTAAATACCATGAAGATACAATAATTCATGATACAACATATTAAAAAGGAAATGTAGATACACAACATAAAATAAGTAAGTGATGACTACGATATTTATCCGACAAATGATAAAATTGAAATGAAAACCCCTTACAAATATTGTATCATTGGACAATGAAAATTCATATGAAATAATTATGTGTGAAAATGGTAAATCCAAAATGTAAAATTTTAAATAAATTATAAAACAATCATATGTCATTTAATGCATATTATTTTCATAATATAACTACAGATATATAATTTTAACCCAATTAATGGATAATGAATTAAGAGATCAATTACAATATAAGTAACTATTGAATAATGAGATCCATGGAAAATTAAAATTAATTAATAATTTTAATTTGATGAATTATATTAAATTCATTATATAATATTTCATAGGATAATTATATACACCACAAAAAATAAAACAGGTACATTATAATATGTCTCCATGAAATGAAATTGAAACAAAAATCCCTTACTAAATGTTCAATTTATCATGCTTATCCTCTATATTTTTGAATAATTGTCTAATTTAAATTTTTATAATTATTAAAAAAATTCTATTTATTATTAATTTTATTTCACCAATAAAAATGTTATATATAATTAAATAATCAATAATTTTTAAGTCTGATGTTTTGACCATATTCATCTTATGTGTCAAAATTATGTTTTATAGGTAAATAATGGTCAAGGGGTTCATTATTTACATATATTCAGAACAATACAGATTAAATAATAGTCAAATTTGTACATAAATTATTCTTTTAAAATAATTTTGTAATTTTGGTAATGATAAATTACAAACATTGTGATCATGGAGACGATTGGTGGTACAAACACATGAGTAGAATTATCATTTTTTAATAGTCATTTTTTAAAAGAAGGTAAGTAAGATTTATCATACTAGAATGGAAATTATATCATTAAAACCCTAATATTTAATTCTATATAATTTTATATATCATTCGTATTTGTGGTGATGAAAAATAGAGAATCACATGGCGTGAAGAAGGCACTATTCCACACATAACAAAAAAGGACATTATCAAATTTTAAATGTGTGAAGTGGGTAATATAAAATAATATATTATATATATAGATAGATTATTATGTCATTAAAAAAATAAATATTTCATTTATATGAAATATTTCTTTTATACCCATCCTTATAATAATCCACATAAAGGGTGAACGTATTACATTTCTTTAAGGAGGCGGTAATCTATACATCCACAAACGGTGTTATCATATTCCCACAAAATGGAAATAATTAAGGTATGTATAAAATAATAATTAAAAAATGAATGATGAAACTGTAAATGTAATATATATATATATATATAACATATGGTACGTTATAATTACAAACCATAGGAGGTGGAAAAGGAAAAATGATCAATATCGTTTCACAAGGTAGTCGTTCATCGAACAAAGAAATAATGATTTTGTTACCCATTTGATGGGTGTGTGTGTGTTAGTATACGTAAAAACCCTAACCAAAAATTATATTCATATATTTAGGATACTAATGATATAATTTAATCATGTAATAAAAATAATTGAAGTTTTTTTTGAAAGAATGAAATAAAGTAATCGTTCAACAATGCAAACTTTTTTTGGGTAACTCCATTTGGTTTACACCAAAGGACTTAGTTAGAGTTATTAATGACAAAATAATGAATATTGGATTATATAATACATGTCAGGATATTTTTTTGTCAGTGTATGGATGATCCAAATGTATTGAATGGTGTGAAGAAGTTAGGAGGGTGAGTGAATTTCTATAGTGGAGAGGGAGTGGTGTTCTTGTTAATATAAAATTGTAACTACTATTGGGTTGACTCCATTACAAAATGAGACGAATCTAAGGATACAAATCATATAAAACATTATATATGCTCTAATAATATCCATAAAATTGTATTTGGCCATCATAGAGTCATTTTTTAAACCTTATATTATATGTTTAATTAATAATAATGTACATTTTTATCTTAATCACTATATTTATTTTTGATTAATTTCCCAAGTAGTTATTGTTAAAAATAACCTTTTACTTAATATAAATTATTAATTAACATTATTCCTAATATGGAGTCCATTTTTTCTAATTATGACCACATAAGCAGGAAAAATTAATTTTAAATTAATCCTGGTGAGAGGATGATAAAGATGGTTAATAATGAAAAAAGGTCCAATGATTGAATTGATTTCATATGAAATTCCAAGGTGAACATTATTACAACAACCCAAATTAGTTTAAATGATATAATTTTTTTCAACCTATACTTTACTACCAATTTAAATATAATTTTATATTATAAATTAATTAGAGGAAAAAGAAGTTCTCAATTATAATTCAGAGGCATTCACTATTCATCAACATATGTAAGTCCTCCAAAAAATACCAAAAATTAATTGAAAGTAATTTTTGATATTAAAATTAAAAAAATGATGTTTATTTTTTAGAATAAAAATTATAATGGTGTGAAAAATTATTTCTAAAATAAGTATTCCAATAAAAGGACAAAAACTTTCTTTTAAAAATATACAACTTCTTTAAATGAAATTGGATTTATTATTATGTTAATACTATAAAACATAATATAAAAATTTTAACACATTTTATTAAATAAATAAATTATAAATTCCATTTATATATTTCACGAATAGTTATTATAATAATTTATTAAGCAAAAATTCTATTCTGGTCAAAAAAATTGGTTTTTTATAAAAACATATTTTTTATATTTAATTGGATTATACATGTATTTATAACTAAATGGTAACCAATAAATTCATTTTATAATAATTTATAAAATATTAATTAGTAAGTTACTTAATCATATTCATTCCAACTATTCAAATTTCTTGGTGAAAAATATCAAATTAAATAATAATATTATATTATTGTTTGTTAAGACTCGAGATTCTGTGTTATATAAGTCATAAAATGAGAACGATGATGCATGAAAAGAGATAAACATGGTGTTTAATATTGTTCATGTTAAAATACATATTGCATGTAATCCAATATATTAAAAAATATAAATTATTTTGAATGAATATGTTTAATAAAATTTTGGGTCATTACACCTTACCCCCTTAAAATGAATTTCACACTAAAACTTCGTATTGTTAATCATAATGTTAACAGTTTTATAATTCCATCATTGAAACCCACCCCATAAAAATGATTAATAAAACATACCATTAGAAAAGGAAGGAAGAAATATAATCATTGGATGTTACAAAAAAACTAGTATTCTGAAAATAGACAATAGTTGTGGGAAATGAAAATGTTGATTTGTAAGGGAAAATGATATATCCTGGACTAGTAGAGGGTGATTGGTAAAATTATCAAGAGGAAGAAAATGATGAAAAAATTCATCTGAATAGGCATGTAAAAGGTCATTGATATCATCATAAAATATGGTAATAGGGTAAAATTTTATTTCAAGATCATTTTCCTAAAGTGAAATAATTCTCTTACAATCTAGTCCATTAAAAATAAAATTTAAATATACATAATTGTTGTGTATAATTTCATCTATTAATCAACTTCTACAAAAATCTCTTCTTTTTCTCCAAAAATTGAGTTTTCAAGAATAAATTTAAATTCATCAAGCACTAAAATAAACATTTAATGACCATGTAACCATAAAAGGGATAATCAAAATATTCCACCTATATTTAGACTTAAAAAACATAAATATATAATACATTATAAGATAATTCTAAAAACATATAAACCATCAAATGATTAAATAACATTCAAAATTCAATAACAAAAAACAATGTTGAAACTAAATTATTTCACAAATAACGATCCTTACCATTCGTAATAATTTTCTTCAGTAGGTTTGAAACCCAAATATTTGAAATATATAATAATATATTATTCTATAAATCAACCATTATTACTCAAATAAAATCCCATGTAATTCTAACATAAAATATACCTATAATAAAAATTTCATGGCAACCAGGAAATCTTGAAGGCTTGTGGAAGTGCATGAAACACATATCATCTTTCAATTATGGATTCAAGACCCACCACCAATACATACGTAATGGTTTAAAAATGAACAATGGTTTGTCCGAATTATCCAATCATGAAAATTAATTCCTCCCTAAAAACTATTCATTTTCACCCTAGGGGTTAAAATACTTCATCCCAATAAACTTCACCATAAATAACATTAATATCTCATCACATAAAACTTCATTGATGAGTATAATAAATTTAACTTATTATCTTCCACAAGATTATAGAACTATTAAGGTATACATAACACTTAATATGTCCTTACATGAAATCTCATAAATCTCCAAGGTTATCTAAACTGATCTTTGATAAAAAAATAATAACTTCCCAAAACGTTTTTTGTAGATCTTATGCTGTTATCTGAAACATTACACTCTATTATTTTATACTAATAATAGTGACCAAACTATTTCATATAAAAATTACAACATCAAAATGAATACTTGTATTACAGATATAATTGTTTTTATTTTTTGTTTTGAGTTTGGAGTAATATGAGAAAATACTACATAAATAATTCCCAAGACTTTAGATGAGATTTTATCTCACATACCACATATTTTATTTGTAAAATTAATACACCATCATTGTCCATGTAAATTCCCTTATGAACATGACTTGTTCAACATATTTCATTAAAACAAAGGAAAAAAGGAGTCATATAAAGGGTGATCTCAATGGTAGATGATGGTAAATATTGTAATTGACAATTTTATTTTATTAATAAGAATATGGTTTCATAAATCTATGATGACATAATCAACGTGCATGAGTTAATCATAAAAGAATTCATACCCACCAATAATTATATCATCAATTATAAAATAATGTAAAAGGAATGACTCAATAAAATCAACAATCATGAGCCATGTGAATTAATCTAAATTTTTTTAAACATTATAAACACATATATAGAAAAAAATTATCATCATAAATTATTATGAATTACATTATAACAAGTGGAATCACCATGCAGTAAACTTCCTTAAATCACACTATTATAAATAGAATAAACATACGACATACTTCAATACATTTCACTCTTAGAAGTTGAATAGCCATATATTAAATTTCTAAACCCATTGAATTGGAGGGATATCATGGTCTCAAACATCCTTCATCTATTATAGAACCACATGTCATATTTTTATGTATTAACCACCCATAAAATTTTTATAAATGATTACTAATTCATAACACATTAAAAAAAGGTTTCGGACATGTTTCATTAGAGCGGCATCATTACCCTCCCCCTCTCGCCCTAGGGTTTTCCGCGATAGTGATTTGGAGGGGGGAGGATCTCGATTTCTAGTGCCTTCACCCCCCTCCTTCCCCTTCCCTGTTTTTTCTCATTTTCTCTCTCCTATGGTTTTGTTTTCTCTTCGATGCTTCGTTTAGCTTGATTGTACTCTTGATGGTGCGGTTGGCTTGTGTTTTTCATTTCAATGATGAAGGGTCAGATTTTGTGGTGGGATGTTGGTCTGGTGGTGGGCATGGACTACATTTGTGTATGAAATTTTGGTTTTCATCCTTGTCACTGATTATTCATTCAGGGTGGTTTGGGGTTCTGACGACCAATGATGTCTCGGTTGAAGCCATTAGACACTAGATCCATGCTCTGACCTATCGTTCCTATACGCCTCTCCATGTTGGAGATAGAGTGGAGGATACCAAGAGGTTTTGGGTTATGAGGTTCAGCAGTCAGGGGTCTTCAATTCGCTTCATTGATTGGATTGACGATAGATTTCAATGTTGGCATCAGTTACGTCGTGGATAAGTTATAGTTTGTCATATCTGATATTGTTTCTACCTCATAGCCACTGGTGAAGGATTCTTGGTTTTTTTTCTGAGTGCGATAAACATGTTTTGATTTTATTCAGTGATATGTCATGTTTATGGTTTCAGGTTCTCTGCATCAACCTTGGCTTCCTGGTATATGGTTTGGATTTTGGGTTGAAATGTGTTTGTTCTCAGCGATGGTGATGATGGCGGTTGGTGATGCTGGTTGCTCGCCTTAGTGTTGGTCATCATCAATTAGGATACAATGAAGAGTTTCTCGAGCAGCTCACCTGTTCTTGGATGGTGTCTTCCCTATTTTCAGTGGTGGCCCGTTTCTGCAGTTTGGAGGGCTCCGATGGTCATCTAAACGTCCCTAAAAACTGTTGGTTTGGGATGATGTGTTTGGCATGTTAGGGTGAGCAGCTCGAGTGGCTCTTATCTGTGATGTCTGTTAGCTGTTGACAATGGTGGTGTGGAGACCTCTTCTTTGCAGTTTATGTTTTGTGGAGGTTCATAACATTGTTTCCACAAAAGAATGCATTTTTCTATGATCTGGATCCAATTTCTCACCTTTCACTCTGAGTTGGAGTTAGGTTGTGGTCTCCATGGTTCTTTGGGAAGTGAGTCTGTGCGGGTGGCTTAGGGAGGTTTTCGGTGATGACCAATTGATTGTCGACGACAAGTTCATCTGCCGTATAGTTGTTCACAATGGTTGGAAATGACACGAATGATAGTGTTTGATTAACGTGGGTTGGATGGTTCGTTGCTCGAGGCATTGATGGTGTTTTGTTTCAAATTTAATTCAGAGTTCGCAGAGATGGATTTTGTAGGACGTGGGATGGATGGTTCGTGGCTCAAGGAATTGATGATGTGCTGTTTGATATTTGAATCAGGGTTCGTGGAGACAGTTTTAGGCACGATGTTGTTGGTGTTGATTGAATTTTTTGAATTTTGAAACAATTTTTTGGATGGTTGTGTATAATGGTGCACTATAGTGAATGTCTTTGAATAGTTCCCACTTTTACTTAATGTGGATTTTTATTAAAATAAGAAAATAAATTTGGAGTATGACACATAAAAGATTGAATTTTTTTCAAGAATTCAGAGGAAAAACCACTAATACATTCATAAATTATTAACTTGTGGAACAAAAATATTTTAGATACCAAATTCATAAAAACTGTATAAACCCAATGAAATTAAATTGTTTCAACAAAAAATCTCTATGAAAAAATAATAATACATGGAAAAGAAATGGGTTCCCCAAAAATCATTGTGAAACAAGATTATCCTATTAATCAGATAAAGGTTCCAAAACAATTTCATTGTAATGTGATTACCCCTAAAAATAAATGTTTTAAATAAAAATATATTTTCAAATAAAGTTACGCATGTATGATAAATTGGTTCGAAATTTATATCTTTTGTACAAAATAATCACAATAAAAATATAGGGGTTTCACAACAATTATTTTTGGACATAATCAACCTATGGAAAACAAAATGATTTCATAATAATATCTTTGAAACAATAAAAATACATCAAAAGAATTAATGTGGATCATATTAATGAAAATATACAAATTTATGGATAAATATGGGAAATTTTTTTATGCTAATTAATAAATATTCCATTAAAAGTCTATTAAAACATTCATGATGAAAATTGGTTTTAATAATTATATAGTGTCCTGTACATCCTTGAAAAATTGCAATTATAATCCCCATGAAGGAGTAAAAATAAATTAACTTATATTATAATGATAATAATAATATTAATGAGAACTATTAAAAATTTATAATTATATACAAATCATAAAATTAGATTGGTGTATAACATAAGAGACATATGTAAAAAAGGAAAATTGTAAAACAATTCCATTACCGAATTGTTATCATTGAAACCTAAAACCCCACGGCAAAGAGATAATAAAATTTTAATTTTATCCCCAATAAATTCATTGACAAAAATTTTAAAATAAATTCAAGAGATGTAGATACACTATACAACTAAAATATGTGTTGAATATGGAATAAATCTCACAGAAATAAAAGTGAGACAACAAATCCACTTATAATTGTGGTAACATGGGACTCAGAAATATAGAAAGTAATATTCATTAATTTAAATATTTAAATGCAATGAATATAAAATATTTCATGATATAATATATCAAATTTGGTTGTAGATTCACCACATAAAATAATTTAGTGTTGACTGTGTAAATCTCACAAACAAAAAAAGTGAGATCATAATCCCTAAAAAAGATTCTATCATTAAAGAGTGAATAATTCAATGAAATAATTATATATGGAAAATTAAAATCCATAAAATAGTATTTAAAATGTATTATAATAAAAATTTAAAGTAATTTCAAATATATTATTGGCCTAATATAACCAATAAAATAGATTTTTTACCCAAAGAATGGATGTTGAGTTAAAGAATCCCTTAACACATGAATAACTTTTCAATCATGAGATATGTTAATGAATAAAATAAATTATAACATTGAAAATCATGATATAAAATAAAATCATGAAATAAAAATTATACTATCATAATATACACAACAGAAATGAAACTGGGTTTATAACATTACAATATGTCTCATGAAATGAAATTGAGACAAAATCAATTACTTTAAGTATTATTTTTCCTTATTTTCTTACAAATTATGAAAAATTAATCTTATGACAATTATATAACTATATTATAAAAATTTCTTGTTTTATATTAAATTTAGTTCACTTATAAGAAATTTATTTAAAACTCTATAAAAAATAATGATTAAGTAGAATGTTTTGACCATATTCATATTTTTTTCCAAACTAACTTTGATAGGTCGACTATAGTCATTAGGGTAATTATTTAAATATCTATGAAATGATAACCATGAAATAATTATAGCATTATTAAATCAATTATACTTCTAAATCTATTCAGTAAATATGGTTATGAAAAATGTTTAAACATCATGATAATGGATACAGTAGGTCATACATACACATGATTAATATTATCATATTTCAAAAATCATTATGGAATGAAGGTAATAAGTCATATTATTATATATTTTCAATTATATCAAAAATAATATATTATTTAACCATATACACTTATATATATATATATCACTATTTAAATTTGTTGATTAAAAAAAATAACATCGCTTTGAGGAGATAGTAGTTTGCATGTTTATAAACTATGTAATCTAATAAAAATACTATTTCCATCATAATTACCAACCATAATATGTGGTAAATGAAAAACAAATGACATTGTTTTATCATGCAGTATTTTTATGTACACATGAATTGTGACTTCACTACCCATTTGAGTGATATGTGTCTAGGATTAGGTTCACCCAATTACATAAAAAATATGAAAATATATATGATATTATGTTTATTATATGAACATGGAGTAAGAATAAATGAAGTCGTTTGAAAAATAAATAAAATAAAACTAGTCATTGAAAAATTGTACATCTTTTTTAGGTAACTCCTTTTGATATAAACAAATAGAATCCCTTCAATTTATTTAAACCCAGTGATAGACTTATAGGATAAGGGGAGTGGTATTTTGATATTATATTGTAATGTATTTTATGAGAAAAAAATCCTTTGTTGGTGTGAATTTTTTGGGAGGGAGATTCCATTTTAATAGTGAGGAGGGAGTGTCATTCTTGTAAATAAAAAAACAATCATTACATGGAGGTCCCCATTACATTATTTTCCATAGATAAAGGTATTATTTATAACAAATAACTTATATTGGTGAAAAGTAATTTTCAAAATTGTTTTTTAACATCTGTATGGTCAGTTTTAAAACTTATATTCGATGATTAATCATTAATTAATCTAATTTTTACCTAAATCACAATCATTAATTTTACTTCATTTTACCAATATTTTTATAAAAACTATTTTTTCATTAAAAATAATTTAAAATTATTCTTATTAAAAATATGGAATCCATTTTACAAAATTTCAATCTTATTATTTATAGAGATTAATTTACAATTAATCTAATATATAGGATGTCAAAGAGGGTTTTTAAAATAACTCTCAAAATATCGAAATGATTTTATATCAAATTTTAATGTGAAATTGAATCCAATAACCTAAATATTTTTAGGTAATATAAAATTGATCTAATTATACATTAAAATAAATAAAATATATAATTTATTAATACATATAATTTATATTAAAATTAAATCCTCAATTAAAATTCGGGTCATTCACTATTCATCAAAATATGAAAGTACTCTAAAATTAAATAAAAATATAAATAAGAAAATTTTGAAATTACCATTTAAAAATTTAATTTAATTTTCTCAAATAAAAATCTATAATGTGTAAAAATTTATTATTAATAAAAATATTCCATTAAAAGGTAGTAAAACTGCCTTTAAAAACTAGAAAACTTTTTATTCTTGATATTTGATTTATTCTTATCCTAACCATGAAAAAAATATTTGATGAATTTAAAAAAATATTAAAAATATAAAAAATAATTTTAAACATTATAAATATATATAAAATTTATTAATTTAATTTATATTATAAAATTCCATTCTGGTCAAAAAAAATTGTTTTCATAAAAATTCATCCCATATATTCAATTTTTCATTATTTCCTTTTATAATTTATTATTATAAAAAGAATTATATTTATAAACTTTTTTAGACTATAATTTCAAAATATAATTACACCAAGTAATTTCCTCCATTCCTATAGCTAGATGGTAACTACCATATTAAATATTTGTTTTATATTTTTATCTAGTACGACATTGGCTTGTGTGTAAGAAAATCTTTCAAAGGAACTAGATGTTTTTTTGTATCATAAAATAAACTTGGGGTTTCATGTGATTCAAGTGAAAATATATATTTTCTGTAAGGAAATATATTAAATAATCTTAATTTATTTGAAATATAATGTTTAAAAAAAATTTTGGATGTCACATTTTAAACATAAAATATTTATATTATGATTCAGAATTTTGTTCTTTGATATTCCATGTATGGTTTTCATATGTTATTCTCTTCATGGAATTCCGTTATAAAAACATTATATTTATGTATTTCTCTTATTCACCCATGCCAACCATCTGATATCACCCTATATTAGGTTTCATCTCCCTCGGATAGAGTGAATGTTTTTATGCAAGGTATACAAAGGAAGAGTACTAATTGGGAAGATATTTATGGGAAAATTTAATATCCTTAACCATATTCGAATATTGTTCACCATGATTCAATTGGAAATAATATTTTTTAGTACTTATGTATATGTTTGTTTAATGTAATGAATACTCCTACAATAAATGTAATTTCCATGTCCGGGTAGCCTGAGTCTCTATAGTTAGTATCAGTGGAAATGTTTAGTCAACCATTAGAAACTAAAATGAGAATAATTTAGGGATATTTTAAGGTATATTAATATGTTAATTTCTAGGGTTTTCTCTTATGATCTATCAATGGATGAGTATAATTATAGGAAAATTTATTGCAATTTTGGTAGTGGATAGACCAAGTGGTTTCAAGAGAATTACATCCTTGTCTTGGTACTAAAAGTGTATGTGGGGAATATAGGAACCTAAGCTAAATATATCTAGAAATGGTTCGTTTACATGGTCTAAATCATCACATGGTTCATGAAAATATTCATTTTAAAAAAAATTCATTACACTCCTTGATTATATTATTCCATAATTCATAAAACCATTAAATTATATCCCGAGTGATTCAAATAGAAGGTTACGATGAATGACATAGGATAATACAAATATTTAAATAAATAAAATTGAGGTTTCATGATTATAAATATTATAATTATGTTTCATATTTTTTCATTTCCCATTATTATTTTTATTTTCCATGATATTTTATTTTAGTATATGTCAAATGTGATAACAAAAATGAAATAGTTAAAAATTAATTGTGATTGGAAATTTTCTAAATTGAAAACAATTAGGATGATGTCTGTAGTGAAGGATATTATGTATATTCATAGTCAATTATTAAAGAACATGATTAACCATGTTCACATTAATAAACTAATAGATTCACAAAAATAATATAATGATAGAGTTAGTAGACAGTTTAGTTAGTGAGACCATAGAGGAAGGATGATTCAGTTTCCTATATATCAAGAATGTTGGATGATGAACCAAAGCTAATCAATCAGTGTGATGAAATGTTGTTTTCATTATGGAAATGAAATAGACATATCATATAAAATAATATGAAAAATTAATGTTCTTATTGTCACAATGTAGAGTATTTATAGTATCCCTTGGGTATCGATGATTTGCAAATGTTTTAAATTTGGATTTTATGGGTATGATGAAAATTTATTTCCAATTGAGAAAAGTCATGAATAGAATCATAAATGTTTTATTAGTAAGGTTTTTTCACTATACAGTGATGATAGTAAGAATGAAATATGAATCTAAATAGGTACTAAAAAATACAGTGATGAATACTATTTAGATATTTGAAAATGATGTGAGATGAATGATGTATTAATTCATTATTATTTAGCGATTATGTTATATAAATCATGAAATATATATTTATTTATCAGTAATAATTTTCTCTATTGGATTTTCATGAATATGATGAATGTTACTAATAACCTAGAAAACTGATTTAATGGAATGGTGATATTAAATGAAAAAAATATTATTAAGGAAATTATAAATCATAATATATCCTTGGTTTCATGATAATGATTTTGGGATAAAAATATGATTCATATAAATAAATAATATCAAAAAGTTTTGATTACCTTCTAACCGATTAAGTGTTTTTTTTTAATGTTTTATATGCTATCATTGAGGAGTTTAATGAATTTTTGGAATAACTGAAAATATATAATAATTTTTTTATGAGAAATGAGGAACCATAAATGTTTTAAATATCTATTATGGTAATTCATGTTATTACCATGTCTCAAGAGAATACATGGTGAAATAATTCAGTTGGTTTTTATGTGATAATCAAGATCTTATTTATGATATATATAGGACAAATATTAATATGATTTTGAGAAATTTAGTGACCTTATTTTTAATGTTTTGGATTTTAATATATTGAATTATAAATGGTTACCCATTTAGGAATTGTTGGTATTGATATTTTGGGTATGTATTAAATATTATCTTATGAAATCACCAATTTAATATTTATCAAAAATGGATAAAGAGTGTCAAACTAACTAAATATAGATGCAATGAGTTATTATTCATTATGGATCTTATTTAGTTCATCATAATAGAAAAATTAATTTCTTTTCTAATGATATGAAGTATATACTAATCAATGAACAAACAAAGGGTTTGATTATGCTTATGAAATTTAATGACTTCAAAAAAGTATATCTTATCATGAAAATTCATAAAAAATATAAAAAGGATATTGAAAATATTTTTTCCCATGTGATAATAATCTTTTGATGATATCATTGATCTTTTCCATGCCTCTATTTTTAATGAAAATTTGGTTATTTAATTTCTCCTCAAAATTTTTTCTATCACTCCCCATTCCTGTTTGATTGTAGGATTTCTCTTATCTTAGCATGTTTTCGCATCCCACCTATGTGAACCTATTTGGAATCCAAGTATGTGTTATTCAAAATAAAGTTTCCAGTTCACATTCATTATTTCAACATGATGTCTAATTTACCTTTTTTTATGATGTAGGGTTTTATGATGGAATTTTCAAATGTTGATGATTTGATGACTAAGATACATTTTTTGGAGTGAAAATCATTTTATGTAGAGTAGAACGTAACACCATATGATTTTGTGAATTTGATTCAAATGAATTTTAACTTTTTGATAATTTGGGTTATATGAAAAAATGTTTTTATCTTTTATTAAATGCATCACCACGTTTATCTTTTGTTACGTGTAACAATGAGTTTCATGTAATGTGCGAATCACATCTAACACCGAGTGTTACTGAACCATGAAATAAAATTATTTTAAACAGGTATGTGATCACCTTTTGTTGGAATAGTCATCTAATAATGTTATTAACTAATATATGAAATATAAAATAAGTTCTCTATATAATATAATTTCATTTATAAAAGATTAAAAAAAATCAATCTATTATTTTTAAATTAATTATAATCTATTTAAATATTTTTTCTTCAAAAATTATATATATTTTTTTTGTGAGAAAATATTATAATTAGTAATTAGATATTATTAAAAATTTATTTTATAAAATTCAATTCCATTTTGTAAACTTCGTATCAAAATTGACTTAGTGTGATATTTTTTATTTTGAAAAAATTATTTAATTTTCTATGAACAATGAAAAATGTTTAATTTTATTAAAATATCATTAATATTATATAAATTTATGAATTTAAATGAATCATTATTATTTAAGGTAATATAATATTTTTTTAACATTCAATCAACTCATGTTATTCATAATAAATTTTTATTTACATTCTAGTATATGATTTCTTTTTGGTTTAGAAAAAGGTTTTCTAAAAATTGTTTTATAGTGTATAAAGTATCACTGTTTTTTTAAATTAAAAAAATCACTAATTATGAATTTTCAAAATTAAATATATTTATTATATGTCATTGAAATTTAAATTAAATTCATATATTTATAATTATTAGACCTAGAATTAATATAAAATATTATTGGTCTTGAAAAATAAACTATTTGAAAACCATCATTTCAATTGTGTCTCTAGGTTTTTTAGTAAATTTTATTTTTAAAATTTTAAAAAAAAATTACATAAAAAAAATTTAATCTTTTATATCATAATTTTAATATTTTATTATGACTCTTTTTTTATAAATTTTTAAAAATAAAAATATTTTGATGAATAGTTAAAATACTTATTTTTTAATCGAAAATATTGTTTTCTTTTAAATTGTTTAAAAAGTTAAATTATATATTAAATAATTTTTAATAAACAATTAGATAAATGATATATCTATTAATATTATTTAGGTTACTGGAATAAATTTCGTATTAAAATTATATATAAAAACATTGATATCATTTTATAACTTTCTTTATGAAAATCCACCTTCTCATCAGACCTAACCAGTTAATATTAAATTAAATGGTTCCACTTATGTGAAAAAAACTTGAGAGAATGATTCCATATTTTTAATTATAATCATTTATTTTAACTAATAATGTCAACTAAAATTTTCACCTAAATGAATTGTGGAAATAATAATAATTAATTACCACTTTTAAGGTGAATTAGGTTTAGTAGGGATTAATCTAAAAGTATAATTGTTAATATTATAACGACTCGGCCATAAACATTACATAATTTATCTATTTATACTAGATTTCACTTCTATGCAATCCCTATGAACTTTTTTGTTTAGTTTTCTAGGATGTAAGGAAATTACTCATACATATCAACCTAAAAGCATACAAAGTGGGTACCATTAATGTTGTATCCATTTCTTAAAAAAATATTTTTAACATCAACATCATTTCTTTGAATAATCTTCATAACAACTAACATGAATTATTTATTTCTCTTAAACATCCTTATAATCTATGAAACAAATTTAATAAACTCTGATGAATGTAAAAATCATATTAAGGCATATAAAAACAATGAAAAAAACCAATTAATTCATGAATACATATGAAATAATTTCCGCAAAGACATACTTCTCAACTATATATACTTACACTATGAGACTCTATATTTCCATAAAAAAATTGATGAAATATAACTATAAAGGTATCTTGGGTAATTACATAGTTATATTGTAAGCATCATGGATACCTTATAAT
Organism: Viscum album; assembly: GCA_963277665.1. Taxonomy (NCBI): domain Eukaryota; kingdom Viridiplantae; phylum Streptophyta; class Magnoliopsida; order Santalales; family Viscaceae; genus Viscum; species Viscum album. The sequence continues at coordinate 641,148,760 of OY728125.1, read as the reverse complement.
TTTAAACCATCAAAATAAATATTCAATGTTACCCTCACTGCTACCTTATGGTGTAACCATTACAGTTTCACATGGACTAACCATATGGCTGAGCTCCAATATAAAAATACCCAATGCAATGGAGATGGACATATGTACCACCATTCATCCTAAACAATTCATCATAACCATAACATAATCATCAAACAATAACACTGGTATAAAAAAATTTATTTTGAATTTTGTAAAAATAGAAGATTCAAAGAGGATTTTATAATAAAATTCCCATAAAAATATCATATAATTGATATTTGAAACATGAAAATGAATGTAATATTTTTATAAAATACAAATGCACATAATATATGTAAATACCTAGAAATTCTATTTAAATGTTTTAAATAATATGGGATTATTAAGAGTCTGTAAAAATTGACGATGCGTGATTCTGAGTCATGGTGTGACCTTAACAAATTTTTAATCTTTTTTAATGTATGTTTAGAAAATGTGAGATTGTGAATTTCTATTATTTGAACTGATTGTCATAATTGAAATCTAAGGGCACTATTGAACTCACAACGCCATGATTCTCTCAAGGGATGCATAACTTCGACCACAATAGGTCGAGTAAAAAAGATAGATTTATGGAATTTTTGAATTAATAATAAAATAACATATATAATTTTATTTTATCTAACTCTTCATGAGTGATGGTGGTGGGGACCACATAGGTGGTTGGTCTGTTAATGAGGGAAATTAAATGTCATTTACACATCAATTTTATGACAACTCCATGTTTAATTAATGAGGTTCATTAATTTCACTGTTTAATGGACCTTTAATTAAACGGAGAGTTAAACACTTAATTCCGCATTATGATTATAAAAAATTTGGAAGAAATTAGGACTTGTGGATTATTTGAGGATTCTTGTTGAAAAATAGAGGAACTCTGACGAATTTCAAATGATCAACCCCTCCAACGAAGAACAGAGGCATGAACGAAATCATTGGAGGAATTGATCTGGGATAAATGAATGCATGTGGCTTCAAAAAATGTAGATTTTCCTTTCACAACTGTGACATCCCATATGTTTTTGATGTAGGGATTTGTCTTAAAATCCATGTGATTTTATTAATTCAAACCCTCATTCGAAGAAAAATCGGGCGAACGTGAATCAACCAAAATGAGTTGAACCACGATTCATATGAAACTGTGGGTGGTTAGTATTGGGAAAGTTTGAATGTTGTTAATCATTATCTATATAATGTATTTTTTACTACCCACTTGATATAATGCTAATGCGTAGGGTGTAGGCCAAACGAACAAGGCTCTGACCCTCAGACGCTTCAGTTTTTGTTGCATTCTTTTTGGGTGAATTTTCAATGGGATGGACTATCAAATATGGGAGTCTCACAGTGATTAAAGATTTCAAGGAGGCCCGTTGATGCAATCAAAAATGAAAACGGACCACCAAAGCTCACATAGTGGCCTACAAGAGTCCCTCTGGCACGACACTGATGCGGAAATGCTAGAAAGTGACGGCAGCAGCTGACTCTCCCCAGCTGTAGAGGGAGGTGGAACACGTAGGCACCCTGACACATAGAAGGTGCATACGATGTCTACCGATTGTGGTGGAAATGGGTGGTGCACCATGGATCCAAGCCGCGATAGAGCGGACCCACACCTCATAGGTCCAGCTGACCAGGGGTGGTGCCTTGTGGCATCATCATTGCAAACCGAATAGACTTATGTCCATTTGGAAGGGGGTGTGACCACCCCCTAAGTTGTGACTATCCAAATAGGTTTGTGCTGCTCTGCAGCCCAGTGGGCCAAGACCGCCGCGACCCAGCCCAGCAGGTTCGGTCCAGATCAGTTCAGGTCGGTTCGACTGCGTCAGACTAGAAGCAGAACCTTTTTGGCCCATAAAATCTTAAAAGGACTTATCTCACTAACAATAAGTTATATTGATGATCCTTCAATGGTGCTGGAATCCTTGGAACAAGGTGATCTTTTTGAGATACTCCACTAGAGTTTTAAGAAATTTGGAGTATGGCTAGGTTGGGTCAAGCCTGAATGCAACTAGGCCCTTGGTACTAAAACACTTATAACTCGCAGACCGGTCATATGATGGATGCTCTGCCTGTCGCATTGTAACTGTTCCGACATGAAGGTCCTTTTGGTTACTCCTTTATGGAAATTCATGTACGTTGAGGCCCAACTGATATCTTTAGATGTAGATTCTATGGAACTTAACCACCCCATGTGCAAGGAATCATGTGGATTGCTATAAATTGAATAGTGACCTTGTGTGGAATAGTATCATAGAGAACCTATGTGGATCTGCATCACAGTGACCCTATGTGGATCAGCATCATAGAGATATTCTGTGGAAAAACATTATAGGGACCCTTTGTGGATCAATATCATAGTGAACCTATGTGGATCAACATTCTAGTAACCTTTTATGGATCTCGGGGTACGACCTAATGAGGACCATCCTTAGAACGTCCTGGCTTGGATCAGTGAAAAATGACCCTATGTGGGTCAACAATGGAACAAATCCTTCATGATTCTGTTTTGGAATCATCCTAATGAAAAAATGATATAGCTTAAGACCAATCATCTATATTCTTGATCACCATATTTTTTACTTGGTTTGAGTGGAGCCTTTTTCTTTTTTCCTTTTGATTCAGATCATGCTTTGTGGTTTTCAATTTTAGAATTCAGAGAGATCTTCAGGGTTCTCTGGTTCCCTATTGGTAATTTTTATACTCACCCATACGTGGGCATCACCCGTACATTGTTGTGTCTTGTGCATAACTGCACATCTGAGAATATAGGGAGCCAGTACCAAGTGGTACACAGAGCTGACTGGTTGACGTAGAGAGATGCTGAGACGATTTGTACTTACCATTCAAGTATGATACATGGCGTTAAATCTCAAGATTTGCATTCAATTGTATATTTTTTTCATTCTATTAAGCTTCTATTCTAGACACTTTACTTTTTGATGTACATGTACTCAGTTTTTCAGTGGTATGATGTTTCCCTTTTGAGATTTGGGACTAGGTTGGACATTTTTGTGTGTACAGGTAACCTATAAAATGCCTCCCACTTTTATGATAATGCCTTTGGTGCTAGTCACCAGCTGCTGTCCTTCGAGAGGCGGGCTTGGGGTAGTCAAGCAATGGGCCCTGGGGGATGGGTTCTGACAATGTGGTATTAGAAGAGTTTGTTCTACCAACAAACTAGGACTCTGATCATTACAATAGAGTAATAGTGATAATTGTTTGAGTGCGGTTTCTAGTTTGGGAGTCTAGTGATGGTGTGGTGGCCAACGTATCAATTTAACAGGAAACTGAATTCTTATTTCTGACTCGGTGCACGAAAAAATTGATTGGGTGAGTTTTGTAAATGGTTAACTTTTGATCTCTTTTGAGTCAATTCACAAGGTATAACTTATTAAAAGTGGTGCACCTATTTATTTTAAGTAAGACACCACATAGACTGCCAGCCATAATTCAATAGAGTTTTCATGATGACATCACACTGAGTGATGAGGCTTCAGTGCAGGTCCCTCTTAAATTGATAGCACCTTCGGGTGGTGCACCAAAAGCACCACTACATGTTGGGAAGCTGTTTCCACGATCCCCAATGGCGTATGGTGCATGCTGATTGAGCACATAGAAAACTTTCCAGTGGCAGAGGCCTCCAATGATTCGATGTGTGATAGATCCCCAGGATGCTGATGAAAGGATGGAGGTTATGGCTATATTTTTCTGCCCAGTTGGGACACCATCAAAGGAAATGGTGATCCTAGCTGCTAATCATTTCTTTGGAATGATAGGAAGATAAAGGATCATGGAGCTCTAGTTACACGATGAGGTGACCCTCACCTGGATGAACATCAAGAGCCTCTTTAGGGAAGAATTCGTTCTAGGGACCCAATGCTCTGTGCGTATTCAATATCTCTTATACATACGGAAGGTCGGACTAATAGTGGCCCAGTAATAGGTGAGATTCATTTACCTCTCCGACTACTCTACCAATATGGCACAAGACCCTTTCATCGGGGTCCAGACCATTGATCATGGTCTTCTGCAGGAGATCAAAGAATCAATTATATCGATCAATATCTTGATGCATGATGGATTACTGGAGCGGGAATTATTGGTTGAGAGCTTCTTAGCTGAGAAGGCACCGACAGTGAGAGAAACCACCATACCACAGGTAGTTGAGTCTTCTATAATTGGAAGTAGGCAGATGACACAGTGGTATATCCAGGCCAGACTATCCAGAGTAAAAACCCAGGATGCATGTCCAGAGGAGTGACACTCATGAGGTAGGGCAGGCAAGCAGAGGGGCATAATATACTTCACATGTGGTGGGCAGGGCCACATGGCTCGCAACTGCCTTACCATCCATAACGATGATGAGAAAATGGTTGACGGACTACTGAGTGAGAGTGAGAGGTTCACGTGAGGAGGTCTAATGGTCCTCATATGTGGTAGAGGATTAGTTCATGTAGCAGGCGGTGGGAGGTGATTTGATGTTCTACCACCACCACCTCTAAGTGGTCCAACCCGACCTCAGGGAGCAGGCAGACCCGGATGAGCACATCTTTATGCAATTGAGGCCTACAACCATGGTGCTCTATAGATTATTCTAGGTACAATCTATGTCTAATCCACCCAAGTTGTAGTACTTATATTTATAGGGTATAGTTACTCTTTCATTTCCACTGCTCTATTTCTGAGATCTAAAATTCCAGTAGAATCATTAGCTCGATTCTATTGATTAGAGACTCCTACAGCATAGGATTCAATGATCACACACCAGTTCAAGCCTTGTGATCTTACTCTAAGAGATGAGATATTTTTCTAGGATCTCCTAGTAGTAGATTCGAGGACTTATGACGTCATCTTGGGTATATAATTTTTATCCATGGTTAATTCTTAGATTGACAGTTTTAGGTGGAAAGTGTGGTGTTTCCATGAAGATGGGAGAGGATTTCCTTCACCGATGATATGGGAACCTTTGAAGCTCATATTGGACTTTCTTGGAGAAGGGTGATTCTAATCACACATAAATTGTCTAGCCTTATACTCGTAGGAGTTCATGATAGGATTTTTATCTATCATATAGTGCTGGACCAGTATGTTGATGTCTTTCATGAGGATGTTCCGAGATTACCTCCTCACATAGAGGTAGACTTCTACATCGAGTTGTACCACGGGAAAACACCAATATCTACTCCAGCATATCAGATGGCTCCCATAGACCTTCGTGAGATTTGGTTACAGTTGGAGTACTTGTAGAGGAATGGGATCATAAGGCCCAGGGTTTCTCCAAGTGAATCCCCAATTTTGTTTGACAAGAAGGCATATGGGTGTCCGAAGCTTTGTGAAGGAAATAAGCGCCTGAACCAGGTGACCATGAAGAACAATTTTTTTCTACCATGAATTGATGATATCTTCTACTAGATGAAGGGAGTATGATGGTTTTCAAATGTACACCTCAAATCAGGCTATCATCATCTTAGGGTATGAGATGAGGACTTACCGAAGATGACCTTCCTATGTTAGTATGACAAATATGAGTTCTTGTTAATGCCTTCCAGCGTGACCAATGCCCCAGTAGTGTTTATGGGTCTCATGATGATGTTATTATAGCCTTACCTCAATAGCTTCATGGTGATCCTCATTGAAGACGTCTTGATATACTCGGCATCGGAGGAGGGGAATGCCACACACCTGCAGATAGTTCTAGATACACACTGAGAGCACCAATTTAATGGCATGCTCTTAATGTGCCAGTTCTGGATATGGGAATTACATATCTTGGGGAACGTTATCTAGGAGGATAGAGTTGAGGTGGATCCAGAAAAGATAGAGGTAGTGCATTCTTGGACACCGCCCGAGGGTTTGACAGAGATGTATAGATTCTTAGGATTGGGTGAGTAATACCAGAGATTCGTACCAGAATTCTCTAGGGTAGTGGTTCCCTTGTCAACTTTGATAAAAAATCAAAAACAATTCTTATGGAGAGAGATCATCCCATTGAGTTTCCTAGAGCTGAGGCATGGATAGATGATTGACCCCATCTTGAGGCTACTTTAAGAGGGTGTTGGTTTTGTAGTTTACTGCAATGCATAAGGGACTGAACTAGGTTTTTTCCTGATGCATGAGTGAGCAGTGATCCCCTATGACTCAAAAAAATTTAGACAACATGAGAAGAACTACAGTACCCATGACCTGGAGTTAGTAGCAGTGGCCTTTGTGCTAAAGATGTGGCATCACTACTTGATGGTTGAACGGTTTACTGATTACTCCGATCAAAAGAATATCAGGTATATCTTTTAAGAGAAGGACCCAAACTTGATACAATGATGATGGATAGATTTCCTCCATGAAATTGATAGTGATATAGTTTACACTATTGGGAAGGGGAACGTAGTGCCAGACACACCCATCAAGAGGTCTGGTCTATAGTTCATTAGTGAGGTGAAAAAGAAGCTAGCCGCATTGGTGTAATCCTTCATGGATAGGGATGGAGAATATTACCTCCAGCATATGACAATTACACCACTACTCCATTAGCGAGTCAGGTAGGAACAACTTGGGGACATAGACTATGATGAACAACGTGCACAGAAATTCACAATACAGGCTCTTGATAGAGTTTTTGAAGGTGGGGAACACGCCATTCTCTTCAGAGGATGCACCCTGGTACTAGAGATGCTATGACAGGAGGTGTTGAGGGAGTTCCACACGTCCCATTTGGCAGTACTTCCAAGAGTGTTGATGATGTACCAAGACCTCCAAAGTCATTACTAGTGGCTATGAATGAAGAAAGCAGTGGAAGACTTCATATCACGTTGCCTCACTTGTCAACAAGTAATGGCCGAACATCAGGTACCAACAGGCTTAGCTCAACCACTTTAGGTTCCAGAATGGAAGTGGGATGGTATATTCCTAGAATTCATTATAGGGCTACATTGTACATCTATTGTAAATTATTCTATCTAGTCGATTGGTTACCAACTAACCTATTCTTCCCAATCATACCCATCCGAGTGTAGGGATAAGTATAGAACTTTGGACGTCTCTACATAAATCAGATTGTATGACTTCTTGGGGTGAAATTGTCAACAAATTTAGATCATGACACTCATTTTAAATCACATTTATGGATGGTATTTCAGGGGTAATTTGGGGATTAGCTATTCTTTATCATGGCATTTCATCTTCAAATAGATTTTCAGACGGAGTGGACTATATAGACACTCAAGGAAATGATTTGGGCTTGCGTCCTTGATTTTGGCCATGGTTGGGAGGACCCCATGCCACATGTGGAGTTAGCATAAAACAAAAGTTATCACTCCACCATCAGCATGGCTCTGTTTGAGGTCCTATACGGGAAACCTTGCAGATCATCACTATGATGTATAGTCCCAGGGGAGTCAGCACTTATGGGTATAGAGTTGGTATAGGCTACCATGTAGAAGGTTCAAATCATCCTGGTGAAGATAAGGACTACACAAATCCGGATGAAGTCTTACGCCGACAAGAGATATCGACCCTTGGATTTTGAGGAGAGAGACCATGTATTTTTATGTGTCTCAAAATGATAAGGATTACATAGGTTTTACTGGGGTGGAAAGCTATCTATGATGTTTATCAGACCTTTCTAGATCCTCAACAAAGTAGGAATGGTGATGTACCATCTAGATTTTTCTCCATATATGAACTAGGTGCAAAATGATTTCCATGTGTTACAGCTATGGAGGAATATGAATGACTTATCGCACGTTATCAACTGGGTCGAGTTGGACATTGACGATGGAAAAACGTTTTTGGAGTTCCCCGTGAAGGTAGAGGATCCATAGAAGAGGGTCTTTTGTGGGTGGTCTATTCCATTGGTGAGAGTATAGTGGTAGCAAGGGAACCTCCAGGAGAGCACATGGGAGTGGGATCTCAGATGTCTGCTCAGTATCCCCATTTGTTTCCCTTGATTTATTGTAGCATTGAGAGAAAAAACCTTAAGGTGGATAGAATGTAATGTCCTAGAAATCCCATATAATTTTGTTAAATTATTTGGGAATATTACAAGCATGTAAATATTGACGACACATGATTCTAAGTCCTAGGGTTCCCGAAATGAATTTTTAACATATTTTAAGGTACTATTAGTAATCGTGCGTGCAAGAATTTCTATCTTTTGAACTGCTGCTCAAAATTGAAATCTTAAGGAATCGTTGAACATGTAGCACCCGGAATCTCCTAACGGAGGGTTACCATTGAATGTTGTATGTCAGGTGAAAATTATTGATTTACAGATGATTTAAAAGAATAATAAAATAAAATATATGTAATATTATTTTTTACCTCTTCTTGAGAGATGGTGGTGGGGATAACAGAGGTGGTCATACTTTTAATGAGAGAAATTAAATGTTGGTTACAAAAAAAATTGTAACCACTCCTCGTTTAATTAATGTGGTTCATTAATTTCACAGATTAACGGACCTTTAAAAAAAGGAGAGTTTAAAAATAAATTCGGCCTTTTCATTATAAAAATTTTCAAAAAAATGACTATTGGTGGATTATTAGTGGATTATTGATGAAAACCCAAGGAACTCCAATGAAGTTCTAATGATTAACCCCTCCAACGAAGAATGGCAGCTTGAACGACGTTGTTGGAGGAATTGATCTGGGATAGAAAAACACCGGTGGATTCAACGAATGTAGATTCTACATCCACAACCGTGACATCCCCTGCATTTTCAAGGTAGAGTGTTTTTCTTAAATCCAAGTGTGTTTATTAATTAAAACCCTCATTCTAATAAAAACATGACGAACATAGATCAACAAAAATGAGTTGATCCGCTATTCATATGAAAATGTAGGTGGTTGTGGAGGGAAATGTTTAAATTCATTTAATCATTATCTATGTGATGTATTGTTTACTACCCACATGATATAATGGTTATAATGAGGGAGCATCCAAATTAAAAAGTCATGTACCCTCTACCACTTTGGTTTTTCTTTCGTTGTTTGGGTGATTATTTTCAATATCACAAAATCACGAATTCGGGAGCCACACAGTAACGGAGGAATTCTGAGAGGCACGTAAACACAATCAGAAGGGAAAAAATACCATTGGAGCTCACAAGGTGACTCGCGGAAGTTCTTTTGGCACGACACTGTTTCAGTGATGCTGATGACCAGGGCTGATGGGTGATTGTGGGGGCTGGATCTTGTAGGTTGGGAATGGAGGTAGAGCTCGTAGTTGATGTGGAAGAGATTAGGGGCATCTGACATCAACTGACCATAGGGGAAGAGGGTGGAAGGAATACACTTATTGCGCAGGTTGGAACCTACTTCAAGATACGATGAAAGAAACCCATCCCCTATGACTCCTGTTGAAAGGGGGTGGGGGAACTTGGAGCCTCTGTTGCAAAACAAATTATATTTTTCCATACAGAAGGAGAGCGACCCATGAGTGGGTCGCACCTAGCCAATGCGGTTTGGGCTGGCCCATGACCTAGCGGGCCTGACCAACCATGTCCCATCCCACTTGAGTCGGCCCACCCTGTTCGGTCCCATCCGGGTCGGATCCAGGATAGACGCGGATCGGGTTAGGTCCACCTCAGTCTAGGGGGGTCGGGTCAGTCCGACCAGGTCAGACCGGACCAGAACCCTTTCCATCCCCGATAAACTAAAAAGGTCATATCTCACAATCTAAACATTCGTTTGATGAAACTTATATGGCACTGGGATCTTTGGAATAAGAAAATCCTTTTGAGATTCCCCACCTGATTTTTGGATAAAGTGGTAGTACGACTAGGTTTGAACGAACCCAAATCTAACCAGGACCTCGGTACTAAAATGCATATAACTCACAGACCAAGCGTCTAATTGACACGCCTTATTTCACGTTGAATCCCTTATGACATAGAGGAATTTTGGGTTACTCATTTGTGGAACTTCTGGAAGTTGTGGTATGAATGATATATTGTGAATCAGATTCTTCATAAGACATGTTCACTATGTTCAGGGAATCCAATGGTTGGTAGAAATTGAATAATAACCCTATGTGGATCAAAATAATAGCCACTATATGTGGATCAACATCTTTTGTGACCCTGTGTGGATCATTTTCCTAGAGACCCTGTGTTTATCAGCATTATAGAAACCCTATGTGGATCAACATCGTAACCACCCATTATAGATCAAATTTACAGTAACCCTGTGGGGATCAGCACTGTAGGACCCTACAAGTACTAGCCTTAGAGAGGCCCATTGTGGATCAGCGAAATTAAAACCATTTTCGTTCGACAATAGAACAACTCCTTCATGGTTCAGTTGTGGAAACTTCCTATCTGAATAAATGTATATAGCTTAATACTACTCAACTATATTATGGATCTCTAAGTTGTTTACCTGGTTAGATATGAGTCTTTTTCTCTCTGCCTTGTGATTGAGATCATTTTTTGTGGTTTTACGTTGTTGAATTCTGAGATAACCTCATGGTTTTCGGGGTTCCTACTAGGTATTTTTATACTCACCCATGCACGGGCTTCACCCACACCTTGTCATTTCTTCTACAAATGATAGGAAACATAACTGATATTTTAGTGATCCATGACTATGAGGAACATGGGGCCGACTAGTTGATGTGGAGAGCTCTAGAGATGAGACATACCAACCCTTTAGGTAGGATCCTTAGCAAGTGATATAATTACCTGTTTTTTATTGTAGGTTTTTTCATTGAGTTGGGATTGTTTCCTTACCCCTTTACATTCAACTGTATGTATACATATTTTTTCTGTGGTATTATGTTTCCCTTTTACAAGTTGGGACTTGGATGGACATGTGTGTGCATATAGGTATCCAAGAAAATCCTCCCACTTGAAGGTATGCCTTCCTCACTAGTTGCCATCCCTTGGCCTTTGGGAGGTTGGCTTGGGGTAGTCATAGCATGGGCCCCGGGAGATGTGTCGTGACAATATAATAAAAATCATTACAAAACCAATCATAGAGATACATAATCAATTAAGTATAAAGTAAACCCAAATAATGTAAATTGGGTTAATAATTCCATTTCCATGGGTTCAATTAACTTTAATCATGTTTAATAATCTGGTATAATTGTTAAAAGGGTGTCATTAATATTTCATAGTAGCATAATAATGTTTATAAAAACTTATATGATCATTTTATATCATCAGTTGACTCATTCCCTAATAAATTTTTGTTATTTCGATGGTTTGGAGTGCATGTTTTACATGATTTCCATGGTCGGTTTGAAAAGGATTTTCTTGTCGAGTGGAAGAAATACTCCATAAGGAGAATAAAATGGTGTTAATATGGTTCCATAATAATAAATTATTCCATAAATAATTTTTATTATATTTTATGAGTATGAACTATTAAATAAATTGTTATCGATGTTCATTTTGATAATTTTGGTGGCTCTTCAATAATCATGAACTTATTTCATCATATAAATTTAATATCATGAATTTAAGATTATGATATAAAATAAGAGAGGTAATGTAAAACATTTCAAAATATTTTTGAACCATTAAAATGGCTTTACAACCATCCTTTAAGGACATAATTTAATTTAGGACACATTTTCCATGATGTCGGTAAGTCAACACATCATTGTCAGTGTTTTAATTTTTAGAATATGAGTGAGATTAGAGGAATACCGACGATGAATTTTTCAATGAACATGATAAAAATATAGAATTTATAAAATATTATATCTTCCATTACTCTTCTATATAGTTAGGTGAATAGAGTATATGAAATGAAAATAACTAAAGAGAAAACACATGAAAATGAATTTGGATTTTTATGTCTTGATCTCTTCCCCTTGAGATCATCCTTAAGGTCTTTGATTTTTTCCTTCTGGTGAGACTAGTAGGACTTTAAAGTTGGGACGAGTCATGCAAAGGTTATTTTGAAGAATTTATACAATTCTCAAATCTCTATAGATTTGACAGGAGGTGGGGGTGAGGGTGGTATTTATTATGGTTGAGAGGATGTGTTTTCCATTATTTTAATCATTAATTTAATATATTTCTCAAGTATAGGATTTTTTTTCATTCATGGGTCCAAAGATAATAACTAGAGAATGTTTTTGTTAATAAAGGGTTCTTACATTACACATGATGTTGGGAATATTTTACTTATCATATAAATTAAATTTACGATAAATTGCAAAATTTTAACTATTCATAAAAAATATGAGTATTTCAGAAAAATCCCAAAAATTTACCCAAACCATTTTCTTATGTGTATAATTATAACATAAACACCATTTTATCAAAATATTTTTATAAAAATGATTAATCTAATTTTTAAATGAATTCATAATGTGTACAAAAAATTACAATTTTAAAACTATAACTCATTTTTTTATCACCTTGAGAAATTAATCAAGGTCTCGTAAATTATTAGAAATAATTTCACTGGTTAGTTTACTATTAATTTGGTTATAACTACTCATAAGGGTGAAATTAATATTCCTAATGGTTTGTTACAATTCACCAAAAATGATATTTGTCCTATCAGACTCCAAAAACACATACTGATCTCCACCATGTATGTTTTGTTTTTAAAATTCCAAACACATTAAAAGAAAAATTATGTATAATGTCTAGATTATAAAAATATCATTTAAAAAAGTTTAATTATATAGGGACTCAAGGATTCCTACATTTCAATTTATTTTTCCAATAATTGGTTGTTGCATTCTCTCAACATCTTGAAATTGTGTCTTCTCAATTTATTTACTTATTAAACAAGTGAGGGTTCCTTTCTATTGTAGAATTTTCAAATTCCCTTATTGATTCATCAACCATGTGTTTTTTCCATAAAAAAATTTCCTATGGGATTACCTTATTTCGCAATAGATTTTCTCTTTGATTAAGAATATGACGAGTTATCTCTTTATAAAAAATGTTCTCTTCTAGCTAAACTTCTTTTGGGCTCAAAACCTTAGATGAATGAAGCATATATTTTTTGAACATTGAAACATGAAAATAATATAGTACCTGAGATAACCATAAGGGAAAATCTACTTTCTATGAAACCGGTGCAACTATATCTAATTTTTCTTATGGTTCAATGAACCATGGAATTATCTTTCATTTCTTAACAAAACACATAACAGTTTTCAATAGTGATATTCTATGAAAAAAATGATCACCAAACTCAAAACAATATCCCTTTATCCTATAATAATCATAAAATTTCTATATACTCTGAGCTATCTTCATATGTTTCTAGATCATATTCACTTTCTCAGTGACTCCCCATATTAATTCTAGTCCAATCAACTTCTTTTCCCTAACTTATCCCAAAAATATAGAGTTTTTCACAACTTCTCATATAATGCCTTAAAATGTGTCATATGTATACTTGAATGAAAACTGTTATTATATAAAAATTTAACTAAATAAATATGATGTTCCCAACATGACTAATGATCCATTGAATAATCATGATGCATATCCTCCAATGTATGAATCTCCCATTATAACTACAGATATTATTGATGATGAAATTTTGTATAGAAATTTATTTCGATGCCCAACAACTTTTGGAGGCCTTTCATAAAAGTTAAAACAGATCCTGAGATCATGGTATGATATGATGGAAAAAGGAACTCCATGTAACCTTACAATATCAATGAGGTATAATCGTAAAAGTTAATCCAATGGCATAGTATCTCGAATAGAAAGTAAATGATAATATTTAATTTTTCGATCCACAATAACCCAAATTGTATAGTTACCTCAAGAAGTCATTGGTAGTGCGACAATGATGTCCATGGATATATTTTCCATTTCCACTTTGGCACTGGTAAAGGCTAAAGCATCCCCTTCGGTAACTTCCAATATTCATTAACTAGATTGCATGTCAAAAATATCACCCTAACATACTCAATATCTATTTTCATTCAATCCCACCGGTAATATTCCTGAATTTGTTTGTATATCATTGTGATTCCATGTTGAACTAATAATTGAGAACTATGAGCTTCTCACAAAACTTACATCTTCAACTGATAATCACAATGCACACATTACATATTTCCAAATCTTAGAACACAATATTTATCCATGATAAATTTTATAAACATACCCATTTAAACCGATTTTACATTATTATATAACTCCATATCTTCCATATTGACATGCTTAATCGAGTCTGAAAAAGATGAATGTACTGAAACCTAAAAGAAAAAAAAATTATTTCATTCAAAAAAACATTCAAAAAAAATTAAATTAAATCATTAATACAGGTTTATTTTCTAGATATAACACTGTTAATGATACATATTTTTACGACTCAAGGAATCTACCACATTGTTTTCTTTTCTTGGATGGTAATTGATTGTGAAATAATAATTCTTTATCAATTCAAGGAATCTTTTATGACTCGTTTTTAATTACTTCTAAGTGAATATATACTTCAGCAGTTTTTGGTAAGTATATATTTCACATTTTTCTCTATATAAATGATAACGCCATATTTGTAAACTAAAAACCACATGTGTTGCTTTCAAATCATGTGTTTGATAATTTGACTTATGTAGTTTTTGTTGTCTTGATGCATAAGAAATTACCTAATCATTCTTCATCAGAATACACAAAAGTCTAATTATTGAATAATCATTATAGATTAAGAACTCTCTATTTCTAGTTAATTAAACCCTTAATAAAACAGTGAATCTTGGTTATATTTTTGGGTCTCATCCTTTCTTTAATAAAATTTATTTATGAGGATAAATATTTATTCCATCATCAGAAAAAATTTGAAAATGGAATGAAATTTTTCTCAACCAAAATTCACACTTACTGAATTTTCCATACATTGTATTTTATTTTATGTTTTGAAAATATCCCTTTCATATTTTTAACACTCTACTTTACTTTATAATATACAATAATTCCATCGATAAAAACAACGAAAACATATACGAGAACACGTGAAATATTATATTCATAAGATAAATTAATAAAAAAAGTGATTTAGTTAACCAAAATGGTATAATAAACAATTCATAATGACCATATTTAGTTTGAAAAGAAGTTTTTTTAATGTCATCCTCCTTCACCGTCAGTTGATGGTGCCCAAATATAATTTAAATTACAGAAAAATACCGACCACCCTATAGCTAGTCAAACAAGTCATCGATGTGAGGAAAATGTTACTTATTCGCAATAGTAATGTTATTCAATGTTTTGTATTCAATGAAAAGCCTCATTGAACCATCTTTCTTTTTAGCGATCAAAATAGGGTCTCCACATTGTGAAGTTCTAGGATGAATAAAGCCTCTTTCGAGAAACTAGTGTGACTAATTTTTCAATTCAATATGTTCCATTTGAGACATTTGATAAGGGTTCTTTGAAATTAGATTAGCATAAAGAACTAAGTCAATTGTAAATTCAACTTCTTGATAAGGTATAATACCAGGTAACTCATTTGGAAAAATATTATGGTATTCTATTACCTTGAACATATCATTAATCTGAACAATTCGCATATTTTCAGCAATATGAGAAAGATAACATTCATTACCATCTTTCAACAGTTTCTTAACATCCAGATATTTTATCAATTTATGGGTTTGTTCTTGTATAAAAGTTGTCACTCTTTTAGTAAAAACCAATTCTTTTGTTGTACAATCAATCATAGAAAGATAAATATAATGTTAATCCATACCCAGAATGATAAAAACATTACTAAGGAAAAAACAACAAGGTGTACAGGTAATTTCAACCCAAAGATAAAAATATGAATATTCTTAAAATCCATGTTTATTGTAACATTTTCCCATAATTTATTAAAAATATGTTCTCGTCTCATTTTTTGACGTTATATTTCTAAATCACCAGAAAATTTCTCATAAATAAAGGAATGTGTAGACCCCATATCAAATAAGACATAAAAATTATGTGTAAATAAGAAATGAATCTAATACCACTTCATTAGATGGCCTAGATTCTGCTGACATATTCATAAAGGATCACACTGCAACATTATGATTATTGTATAGATAGTTTTCATCACTAGGGTCTTTCGTTGGTTAGGAATTTACATAACGAACCACCACACCACATTTGGATCAAATTATTGTTTTCTTATCAGAATTGATCTTAATATTATTTTCATTATAATCTCAGGCCATATGCCCAAACATTACACATCAAAAAAACCGACCAGTTTTTGTAAGACGTTCCCTAGGTTTCTTTTTACCACACTTTTCCCAAAGTTTAAACTGGACATTCATACCATCAGATTTATTTGATTGATTCTTACACATCACTTCCCATCTAGAACACTTCTTTATTTTTTTTATTAAAAGTACAAGTGATCATCCTTAAACTCTATTTCTACCCTCTTAGGAGACAATAAATGTTTCTTATAACATTCGACTTCTCAGGAGGCCAATTCTGTATGAAATATTGGCATCATTCATAAGTAAAATTTATTGATTTTGAAATTAAGATCCTGAATAAGATTTGGAGAATAACTTGCTATTTATAAGAAGTTTTCTTCATACACGGCCACCTAGTATTCATCATGTTTCCTCAATTAAAATATTTTAATCTTAATCCAAAGTCAAAACTCATATGGAATTTTTTTCTAACGAAAATAATTTTAAATTAATCCCACTATAAGGATTAAATAACTTATCTATCCCTGATATTATTGACCATTTATCACTACATGTTAGCTTCACCTTCAAAATGATAAATTTAAAGACTAACCTTTTTATTAGCTAATCAACCCATAACATCAACTATCTTTTCTTGGGATAAAATCCATTCTTTAACCACTACTAGATCTGAATATCCACTAAAAGAAGTAGGATTCTACCAAAAACATGTTCCATTATAGTCATTTTATTTTTTGGTAGATATGGTTATTTGATTATGTGGATGACACACTATTTATTAACTACTTTAACAAATCTCTTAATATACAAAACTTATCTATTCTAATTCCCACCACTCCTGAAAGAAGATTCAAAAAAATTTCAGACTCTTGGTTCCTTCATACATTAGCTTCCCTGTTTCTTCAACAAAAAAACATTTTGAAACGACATATGTTAGATGAATCATTATGGTAATCTATAAACGATATACCATTTTTATATTAACATAAGTTGAAAATTATTTATGGTATTCTATTAGGATCATAATAACTCTTTAAAATATATGAACAGTGATGTAATAAAAAATAAAAGTACTCAACCATAAACTATACATTTCTTATCTATATCGACAAGATTTCTTTTACTTACATTCCCAAAGATCATTCCAGGTTATATATTTATATAGTAAGGACATAACTTATAAATATCAACATAGAATCATATAATGTGGGTACTATTAAAACAATATCAATTTCTTCTAAAATATAATTTTTTTTTATAAAAACATGGTTTCTGTGACAAATCTTCATAACATTTATCAAGGAATATTTATTTCTCTTACACATCCATATCACCTATGAAAATTACATAAAATCATAGAATGAAGAAAAAATTATAGTAATGGATATATAAATATGTATATAAACTAATTAGTCCAGAAATATATATGATATCATTTTCACAAAGACATATTTGTCACCCATTTATACTTCATCAAATATGATATTTCAATAAAACATTAGAGAACATATATAAAACCATAATGTTAACCTAGGTAATTACATAATTATATTGTTTCCATCGTATATACCTTATGATTTTTTACCCTCACAACTTCCTTATAATGTAACCATCATGACTACCTTATGTGGTAACTATCATACTTCTACTAGTAACTATACATACAAAATACAAATTACACATACCCAATGCATTGGAGGGAGATGTAGGTCCCATCCTTTATTATAAGAAATTTACAAGAACCCTAATAGAATCATAAAAAATGAAATCTTACAAAAATCATTCTTCTTGAATTTTGTAAAACTAGAAGATTAAAATAGGATTTTATATGAAAAGTCCCTTACAAATATCATATAATTGATACGGGAATCGTTAAATTGAAAGAAATAAGTTTATAAATTATAAATACAAATAATAAAACACAATATAAACAAAAATTATTACACATGTAATCATAGTGGAAAATAATCAATGATGTAGAAGGTTAACCAAAATAATTGAAATTGGATTAATAACTCAGTTACCTTATCATTGACTTATATCAAACTTTTTTCATCCTCCAGCATAATGGGAAATAGTGTGTTATTAATATTTTAATGAAGAATAATCAGGGTTATAACCCCTTATATAATCATTTAACAACAACATTGACTCATTTACTAATAATATTTTGTTATTTCCATTGATTTGAGTGCGTGCCTTATAGGATTTCCATGGTTCATTATTAGAGAATTTTCTTGTCAAATGGAAGGGAATCTCCAAAGGGAGACCCCATGAATGGTTGGATATGAGAATTTCCCTCACCTGATCTCCCCTTTTCAATGTTTACCCATTTGAGGTTCTATTTTTGTTTTCCAGAGTCTGGTTCTGCCAATTGATGATTTACGTCTTCTCTTGTGGCTTTACCCTTCACGCACATACCCATTTTGGACTGGTTAGATGTTTTCCAGGGAAAATTAGGACGGTGTTGGTGGATTTGATATTGGGGTTTCTGATTTTGGAGGCTCTTGGGTGCGGTTTTATGTTAATGGCTCCTTGTAATGATCTGTTGGTTCTCACATTTCCTCAAAAGTGATTGGTAATGTTGGGTTCTCACTAAACCAAAAAGCATTTTTCAAAAATAAAAATAATGAATTTTCAGTTTGTTAAAAGATTCCTTAAATCATTTCGGATATTTTTTTATGAGAATCAATCATTAGATATATAAATAGTTATATTCATTTAGATAATTTTTGCATTTTATTGATAATCACGAACTTGTTTCAACATAGAATTTTAATATTTTGCATATAATTTAATTTCATAATATAATAGAGGTAATATAATATATGTTATAATATTATTCCAACCATTTAAACTTTTATACACCCATATTTGAGTGATGCAACGAAAATTTAGGAAACATCGTCCTCGGTGACAGTAAATCGACACGTCATGGATAATGATTTTATTTTTAGAATAAGAACATGATGAGACGAAGAATGAGGATTAAATTTTCTATAAACATGATAAAAACCTAGAATATATATAATAATGGATCTTTAATTCCATTTGGATAAGGGTTGAAAAATAGAGAATAAGAAAAGAAATGAATTAAAAAGAAAATACTAGAAAATGAAAGATGATTTTTACCTCTTGATCTGTTCTGCTTTAGATACTCATTAAGGCCTTCGTCTTTGGCATTTTCGTTATACCAAAAGGTCCCTGACATTAGGAAGATCCTTATGAAAGTTATTGGGATAAATTTGAACAATTATAAAATATTGAGGTGTTTGGGTGGATGAGGGGGTGGCGTTGGCTTTTATAGTGGTGGAGATGATTAGTTTTCTATTATTTTAATCATAAGATTATTATTTTTATCAAGAATATAAATATTCATGCTTCATGTGTTCCCAAATAGTACAAAGAGCATCTGAATTTGAACCGAGGATTCTTAAATCAGTGATAATTCTAGTAATAGTGTAGTTAACATATAATTTATATATACAGGAAATTGTCAAATTTCATTATTCCAAAAACATTGAGTATTTTATAAAATTACCAAATATTTACCCCAACCATTTTTCGACATGTAGAATTCAAATATAAACTCAATTTTATCAAAATTATTTTCTATGTATGATTAAATAAAAATTTTTATTTAAATTATAATTTATTCAAAAAAACAATTTTAAATCATTAAATTGTTTTTTAAAAAACATGAAAATTTAATAATGATATCATAAATTATAAAAAATAACTTAATTTGTGATGATACTATTCATTTGGTCATATTACTATTCATAAGGGTAATATTAATATTAATAAGGGTATGTTACTATTCGAAAAAAATTATGTTTCCCCTATCAGACTCCAAAAAACATAATAATCACATTTTGGTATGTGTGTTTTTTAAAATTTCAAAATGAAAAAGTGGAAAAAATATTTAATGGCTATATTATAACTATATCATTAAAACAATGTGTAATTATGGTGAGAGTCAGTGTTTCATGATTTTGAATTAATGTTTAAAATCATGGGGTGTTACAAAAATAACATATAACATGAATAAAAACTAGTTCCTAGAAACATTCATACCAATAAACATTTACGTATAAATAATGGACTATTTTCAACCCTTGTTAAATTTAAAAAATGTGTGTTCACTTGTTTCTTTTTTAGAATACATCATGTATCCCATCCCCCAAATACAGGAGGCCACACCGTATCTTGTATTTTTCATATCATAAAAACCATTTTGTTAAATAAACACCCTAAAATATCTTCCAAAATCCTCTCCTCTAATCATAGTTGTATTAGGATTTTCATAAATCCCTCCAAGGATTTTCGTGAAATCCTAGGAGGATATGCAAAGAATTGGAAACCTTATTCAATAAGATTATTTTTATTTATTCTACCAACTCCTTGAATTATTATTGAAATGGTATGATATTATAAAAAAAATATTCAATATAATTAATTGTTTTTATTTTAATTTAATTACATAAAACTATCTCATATTGTTTAAAATGGGTTATTAAATCATTCTTCATGTGTATTGTGGACTACCACATCTTGAATCAATGTCATTCGTTTTTTCCATTACCTTATTTCACAATTAGGAATGATGATCGATAAAAAATTAATATATGATATTTATAAAATAAATATATCTCTCGGTAATTTTATAAAATATACCATTTTGAATTCCTTTCCATATTGGGTATGATAACATAACTATTGGGTTTGAAGGACTACCACCTCCTAAGGAGATGAGATATTTTATCACTAATACTTTTGGATAAATATAACGAGGATAAATAGAACTGACATACATGAAGTAATTATGTTGTTTTGGAAATATTAAACATTCCAATTATATAATATATCATTATATTTCTTATCATTTCCCTAATTGAAAAATGATAACATCCTTGGTGTATGTGTTGACTACCAGCATCATGATGTGATATGTCTCTATTTTTGTCACCACATTACATAGATAACTGTTATAATTACATATAAAAAAATAATATCATGTTTATTATAATGTGATATTTATGGGAAGATAATATATTACATACCTCTATTCAATAATGATCATTGGAAAATGGAAACTTTACTCCTCCGTATGTAGGACATAACCTCCCCCTAATCGTAATGTGCATCAAATACCATAACCATAATTAGTGATTTCTCCTAAAATTAAAATCTATGGATCAATATGATTACTATTTAAATATTATTATTTTAGATATGATTGAACTACGATCAATTTATAAGGACCAAAAATAAAAAAATCCACACATTTATGAAAAATAAAGTGGTTATAACATGAAACACGATTGTAACATGATATTGTTAAAAATACGGTTATAAAATGACATGGGTAAATAATATATATTAATATATATATTTATGTATATTTAATATATGTATAAGAAACATTAATTTATTTTTCCTGATGTTTAATTTATTAAGAAGGATGATGAGACTTACGGTATGGGATTTCTAATCACTATATTTTTTCTAGAAGATGTATGAAAATTCACAACTCATTTTTTCGGTGTATAAACTACCCATTTTACATGTTATATCACGAATAATATTATCTTAAAATATATATGGATTTATTTCTCATTACGATTTATTTTTATTACAATTCAAAACATTACTAAATAGGTTACATATTTTTTGTCTCAATTTTCCATTAATGAGACTGTGTGATGTTATGAACCATTTTTATTTTATGGGCTTTATAATGATTCCATTTTAAATTTATTATCATGAAAGTATTTATTATAAAAATAATTTCAGTTTAATTTTATTTTTTCCTTTCATGGGGATTGTAATTCAAATTTACCAATGTGGTATGTGATTTATGTTTCAATCTCATCATTTGTCCGTATTTCTCAACATTATTCTTCAAATAAACAGATATTTTTATCTATCAACCAATGATCTCAACAAATTTTTTATCGTATGGGTATTTATGGATAATAAATATTTTAATTTAATTTACCTCTATTTATGTATATAATATTTCAAAATAATGTTTTAATGAAAATCATCATTATTTCTCCCTTCAATTGAAACCCCTTTTTCATTAAAAAGCATGTTTTCTATAAATGTTTTGAAAATGATTGTAGAATTTTTAAAATGTATAATTAATAAAAAATTTGCGTATGTTATAATTATTTTCTGAGATGTTTTTATATGAATCTTCATGTTTCTTTCAAAAAATCATGTTTTGCTTTTACTAAAAATATTAAATGAATAATTGGCTTGAGCATGAATGAAATTATCATTATTTCACCCATTCATGACCACTCAATGTTTTCAGGCATATCATATATATTATCAATGTTCTTTTCAATGAAAATATTTTCCTCGAATGTTTTGAATTTTCTAGATATTTAAAAAATCATTTTCAAATTAAATCACTACGGGAAAAAGAAATTATTGTGACGAGATTTCATGTCTCGTCGTAAACGATTTGGTGCGGGTAGCGTGCCAAACCACGTGAAAATTATTTGTGACGGGGGGATCCCCCCGTCGCAAATACCCGGCAGCAGATAAAAGATTTTTGCGATGGGATGTCCTCGTGTCGCAAAAATATACGTCGACATGGACTATTTGCGACGAGACCTCTAACAAATAACTATTTTACTAATGACAGTAATTAATGCAGGCGTAGGTATTTGTGATGGGTAACCCGTCACAAATAATCTAACCTACATACACCCCGATTCGTTTTTCTTCTCATTCCACTCAATTTATATATCTGGATTCTCTATGAACATTGATTTCAGAGGAAATTTTTTTCTAAGTTAATTTTTTTGGTGACGAAGAAGTTGTGAAGTCGTCTACAACAATAGAAAATCAAGTTTAAAGGTATTTATGTTTTATTTAATTTATTATTTATTTAATTTTTTATGTTAATTATTAATATTGTTGATTAGTTGAAATTAAAGTGAAATTCAATTGTTTTGGCATGACTATTTATTTGTCCTAATAAATTGAAATATTTAGCATTAATTTTTATTAATTAGTAGTAATTAGTAATTATTAATGATAATTAGAAATGTATATAACTAATTTGTATTAATTAATAATAATTGGTAATAATAAATAACAAATACAAATAATTAGTAATAAATATTTAGATTTATTAATAAATAGTAATAATGAGTAATAAATAGTATTAAATTATAATAATTGGTAATAAATTGTAATAATTTGTAATAAATTGTAATAATTATTAATATATTGTAATAATTAGTAATAAATCGTAATAATTAGTAATAAATTGTAATAATTAGTAATAAATTATAATAATTTGTAATATATTCTAATAATTATTAATAAATTGAAATAATTAGAATAAATTGTAATAATTAATAATAAATTGTAATAATTAGTAATAAATTTTAATAATTAGTAATAAATAGTAAAAATTATTAATAAATTTTAATAATTAGTAATAAATATTAATAATAAGTAATAAATTGTATTAATTAGTAATAAATTGTAATAATTAGTAATAAATTGTAAAAATTAGTTATAATTTATAATAATTTGTAATAAAATGTAATAATTAGTAATAAATTGTAATAATTCGTAATAAATTGTAATAATTAGTAATAAATTGTAATAATTAGTAATAAATTGTAATAATTAGTAATAAATTGTAGTAATTAGTAATAAATTGTAATAATTAGTAATAAATTGTAATAATTAGTAATAAATATTAATAATTAGCAATAAATTGTAATAATTAGTAATAAATTCTAATAATTAGTAATAAATTGATTGAAATTATATTAATTAGTAATTAATTGTAATAATTATTAATAAATTGTAATAATTAGTAATAAATTGTAATAATTAGTAATAATTTGTAATAATTAGTAATAAATTGTAATAATTAGTAATAAGTTGTAATAATTAGTAATAAATTTTAATAAATTTTAATAAATTGTAATAATTAGTAATTACTTGTCATAATTAGTAATAAATTTTAATAATTAGTAATAAATTGATATAAATTAATAATAATTTGGAATAATTAGTAATAATTAGTCATAAATTGTAATAATTAGTAATAAATTGTAATAATTAGTAATAAATTGTAATAATTAGTAATAAATTGTAATAATTAGTAATAATTTTTAAAAATTAGTAATAACGTGTAATAATAAGTAATAAAGTGTAATAATAAGTAATAAAGTGTAATAATTTGTAATAAAGGGTAATGATTTGTAATAAAGTGTAATAATTAGTAATAAACTGTAATAATTAGTAATAAACATTACTAATTAGTAATAAAATGTAATAAATTCTAAAAAAGATTAATAATTAATAATAAATTGTAATAAATACTAATAATTAGTAATAATTAGTAATAATAATTAATAATTATTAATAATTATTAATAAATTGTAATAATTATTAATAAATTTTAATAATTATTGATAAATTATAATAATTATTAATAAATAGCAATAATTAGGAATAATTAGTAATAAATAAGAATAATTAGTAATAAATAGCTATAATTAGGAATAAATATGAATAATTAGCAATAAATAGGAATAATTTGCAATAACTAGGAATAATTAGCAATAAATAATAGGAATAATTGAAATAATTAGGAATAAATACTAATAATTAAGAATAAATACTAATAATTAGAAATAATTAATAATAATTAAGAATAATTAGCAATAATTAGGAATGATTAGCAATAAATATGAATAAATAGTAATAAATATGAATAAATAGTAATAAATAGCAATAAATAGCAATAATTTTCATTAATTAGTAATAATTAGTAATAAAGAAAAATAATTAGTAATAAACATGAATAATTAGGAATAATTTGTAGTGATTAGTAATATATTGTAATAAATTGTATCAATTAGAAATTAATTGTCTTAATTAGAAATAAATTTTATTTATTAGTAATAAATTGTATTAATTAGTACTAAAATTGTAATAATTAGTAATAAATTTTAATAATTTTTCATAAATTGTAATAATTTGTAATAAATTGAAATAATTAGTAATAAATTGTAATAATTAGTAATAAATTGTTATAATTAGTAATATATTGTAATAATTAGTAATATATTGCAATAATTAGTAATAATTAGTAATAGAATGTAATAATTAGTAATAAACATTAATAATTACTAATAAATTGTAATAATTATTAATAATTAGTAATAATTACTAATAAATACTAATAATTAGTAATAATTCATAATAATTCATAATAATTATTAATAAATACTAATAATTAGTAATAATTAGTTATAATTAGTAATAATTAGTAATAATTAGTAATAATTAGTAATAATTAGTAATAATTAGTAATAATTATTAATAAATTGTAGTAATTATTACTAAAGTATAATAATTAGTAATAAAATGTAATAATTAGTAATAAACATTAATAATTACTAATAAATTGTAATAATTACTAATAAAACTTAATAATTAGTAATAATTAATAATATTTATGAATAAATACTAACAATTAGTAATAATTAAAAATAATTAGTAATATTGATAAGTAAATACTAATAATTAGTAATAATTAGTAATAATTAGTAATAATTATTAATAATTAGTAATAATTAGTATTAATTGTTAATAAATTGAAATAATTATTAATAAATTACAATAATTATTAATAAATAGCAATAATTATGA
Source organism: Viscum album (assembly GCA_963277665.1). Classification (NCBI taxonomy): domain Eukaryota; kingdom Viridiplantae; phylum Streptophyta; class Magnoliopsida; order Santalales; family Viscaceae; genus Viscum; species Viscum album. The sequence goes on along the minus strand of OY728125.1, from coordinate 641,122,884 downwards.
ACAATTAGGAATAAATATGAATAAAAAGGAATAATTAGCAATAAATAGGAATAATTAGAAATAAATAGGAATAATTAGTAATAAATATGAATAATTAGCAATAAATGGGAATAATTAGGAATAATTAGGATTAATTAAAAATAAATAGGAATAATTATAAATAAGTAGGAATAAATAGTAAGAAACAGTAATAAATAGGAATGATTAGTAACAATTAGCAATATATACTAATAATTAGGAATAAACACTAATAATTAAGAATAAATACTAATAATTAGCAATAATTACTAATAATTAGAAATAATTAGAAATAAATGGAAATAAATAGCTATAAATATCAATAAATTGCAATATTTAGCAATAATTTTTAATAATTAGTAATAAAGAGAAATAATTTGTAATAAAAAAGAATAATTACTAATAATTATTAATAATTAGGAATAGTTATAAATAATTAGTAATAAATGGGAATAATTGATAATAATTAAGAATAATTGATACTAATTAGTAATAAATTGTAATAACTAGTAATAAATTGTAATAATTAGTTATACATACTAGTAATTTCTAAAAATTACAAATAAATACTAATAATTATTAATACATAGCAATATTTTGGAATAATTATCAATAAATATAAATAAATAGGAATAATTACTTATAAATAGGAATAATTATTAATAATTAGTAAAAATTAGTAATAATTAGTAATAATAAGCAATAATTAGCAATAATTAGTAATAAATAGTAATATTCGGTAATAAATTGATATAGTTAGTAATAAATAGTAATATTTAGTAATAAATAGTAATTGTTAGTAATAAATACTAATAGTTAATAATAAATAAGAAAAGTTAGTAGTAAATATGAATAGTTATTAATAAATAGGAATAATTAGTAATAAATAAGAATAGTTACTAATAAATAGGAATAATTACTAATAAATATGAATAATTAGTAATAAATAGTAATAATTAGTTTGGAATAGTTAGGATTAGTTAGAAATAAATTTTATGAAATCGGAAAAATTTCAAGTGGATTAACGAAACTCCTTTTGCTCGAGGACTTTTATACTTTCAACTCTCACCAACTCAAAACATTATGAAACATGTGCTACTACATAGGCATATGAATTCTCGTATGCACGATATTGGATATGCATCTGTAGGATCAAATTTTTTTTTTTAATTTTTTCAGGCGGTGATAGTTGGAAGAAGACTGTTCATCGAAGAAAAGGGGGCTCTTTTGTCTGACACCTCCTTTAAATGATTATTTTTAACACTGAAATCACAATGATGAATCTATCCGGAGTTGCACATATTCATTATGGTGCATAAGAGAATGAATATGCGTACCTCTGTCCAGATTCTTCATTAGGATTTTGATGTGAGAAAGATGCATGTAAACGAGCCGTCGGACAAAAGAGTTTCCATCAATCCACTGGAAAGTGTATCGACCTTAAATAATGGTAATTATTATGAATTTTTAGAAAATAGTTATATTTTTTCAGATAGTATTTTTATAATTTCAAATTATTCAAAAACAGTGATGATTTTATATTTTGTAGAAAAATATGGAACAAGGAAGTCGACATCAGTTATTATTAAATGATCATGCTTGGATAAATCAGTACAGAAATCCAAATGGTATTGGCTTAAATCAAATATATATTGATGGTGTTGATGCTTTCTTAGAATTTTCATCATCAAAACGAGAATTTGTTTCAGAAGGAACAATTAAGTGTCCTTGTAAAAAATGTGATATGAGAGCATTTGACACATTTCACAAGGTTGGGGGACGTCTCTTGCGGTTTTATTTTCAACTAGATTATGTTTCTTGATATCAACAGGGTGAAATCAGTTCTAGAGATGATACTAATAACTTCATTTTGGATCTATCATGGTTCTAACATTTAGTACATGATGTTGCAAGTCCATCTCTTCAACAAAATGAAACTCACGATGATATCGATTTAACTCCTGAGTTGGAACCATCTGAATTTTATTTTTTGTTGAGGTCTACTTAGGGTGCATTATATCATGGTTGTAAGATAAGAAAATTAGAAGAGGTTGCAGAATTTATGGTTATTAAATCATATAATGCAATACCAAACAAATGTTTTGATCGAATATTTTCTTTTGTTAAAACACTATTACCTGAAGGAAATGTGTTTCCTGCAAATTACTATAAGAGAAAGAGGCTGGTTTGTAGTCTGGGACATAGTTATCGGATTATTCATGGATGTGAAAATGATTACATATTATATTCTGGTGAAAATGAGTCATTGGAATGTTGTCCCACATATGGACAATCACAGAATAAAGAAGCTCAACCAGGGAAGTCTGGATCGATTCCTGTAAAACAGTTGAGATATTTCCCCTTCACACCCAGGGTGAAATGTTTATTTATGTCTCATAATAGAGCATCAATGATGTCATGGCACAAAACCAATACTTCAATCGGTAAAATAATGAATCTTCCATCTGATGGGGATTGATGGAAACATTTTTATCATCTACATCCATATTTTTCTTTAGAATCCCGAAACGTGTGATTGGGTATTTCTACTAATGGTTTCTGTCTGTTTGGTTTTTATGGTAGTCAGTATTCAAGTTTTCTTGTCTTTATAACTCTGTACAATCTACCCCCATGGATGTTGATGAAGGAGCCCTATATCTTTTTGACCTTATTAATCCAGGACATCCGAAAAATAATATTGATGTTTATTTGAAAACATTGATTTATGAGTCAAATGCATTGTGGAGTAATGGGGTATGTACATATGATGTTGGTGCGAAATAACATTTCACATTAAAAGCAGCATTAATGTGGATGATTAGTGACTTTCCGGCATATGGCATGTTATCTGGATGGAGTACACATCGTCCGAAATCAAGTCCTTACTGTATGAAAGGAAAAAAGAATTTATACTCCACAATGGAAAAAAACCTTTGAATTTTTATTGTTATCACAGATTTCTTACAACCGATCATCCTTTTCAAAGGAACAAATCTCATTTCAGAAAAGGAACAATTGAAAGGGATGAACCTCCAAAAATAATCTCATTTACATAGTCAAAATCTATTTTATTTTCATTACCTCCCATCACATTTCGTCCAATAGTAAACTAATAGAAAATTCATGTCTTTGGAAAAGTACATAATTGGATAAAATGAAGAATTTTTTCAGATCTCCCATATTTGTCTAATTTTTTGGTCCCCCACATGTTGGATGTCATGCATCTCGAGAATAACTATTTTGATAAATTATTTCATACAGTTTTGGATACACCATGTAAGACCAACGATACTATAAAAGCCTGATTAGATCTTTCCCAAATTTACAGGCGAGCAGAACATGAACTATTTTAAAATGTCATATCACATAGGTTAATGGAGCCAAAAACAACTTATAAACTATCCATAGAGAGATTCTTATTATTTTTTCAGTGGATTTACATTTGAGACTTCCAAATGGCTATGCTTCCAATTTGGAAAGATGTGTTAATAATGATCATATTACCAGATTAAAAATTCATTATTTTCATGTTATAAGGAAAAGAATTATGCTGATTAGATTTAGAGGTTTGTTGAATTCTATGATTTGGGATTCGATAACAGACATATCATATTTTTTCATTACATTTGTGTATTGACAAAAGACTACGATGCGCTAAGAAAACATGAAGAAGATGTTATTGTAATTATATGTAAACTAGGAAAAATATATCTGCATTCTTTCTATGACTCATTGTAACATCTAATATTACATATTCCACATGAATTTAATTGTGGAGGACAAGTACAGTTTCGATGGATGTACCATTCAAGAGATGCATGAATAAATTGAAAAAAACAGTACGTAACAAAGCATCAGCTGAAGTCTCAATTGCGGATGCTTATTTGCATGAGAAAATTTATTTTCTCCGCTCTCACTATTTTGAATCTGAATATCCCTAAATAAAAAAATTCTTGGGACGGAATGAGGGAAATGTTAATGATATAACAGAAAATTAATTATCAATTTTTAATTGGCCAAATTATGGCTTTGGTTGAGTTCATGAATGATGGATTTCAGATGATGAACATCACAGAGCTCATACATATGTTCTCTTGAACATTGAAGAAATGAAAACATTTGTATTGTGAGTGCTTATATAACTTATTTTATAATTTCTGTTATAGTATGTAAACTTATATGATTTGTAGGTTATATGATAATCATATCAAAAAACAACTTCCACAAATTACAAAAGATGCTCTTAATGAACGCATACAAAGAAATGTCTCAATGGTTTCAAAAACTGGTAATATAATTTATTGATGGTTTATTATCAATTCACTTTACTATTTATTATATTGTTATTTGTTTTAAAAAATTTCATGTGTCTAAACTTGTTGATAAAATTTATAAGCGACTATGTATATAGAGTAACCCACCATCCCAAATAGTTAAATCTTGTAATGAATATGTGGTGAATGTTTTGAGATTTCATACACGGGCATATGGGGATTCAAAAATACCAATGAATGGTGGAGTCAGTTTGAGAGGATCACATCATAGAGAAACTGAAGATGACTTTTATGACATTCTAGATGAAATTATTGAGCTATGTTATCTTGGATAGAATTATATAATGATGTTTAAATGCTGGTGTTTGGATACTGAGAGAGTCTTGTGTGTTCATCCAACTCATGGAATCGTTGATATTAAATATAAAAGTCTTCATGCACTAAATAAACCATATTTACGTGCTCAACAAGTATATCGAATTTATTATGCAAAGTATTGTGCTACATCAAGAGACTTGAGTGATTGGTGGAGAATAATAAAAATGAAATCTTGGAAAAATCAATTTAATCAAACTGAATGTGGTTCTACTGAAGTGGAAGGAATTGATATTTATCAAGAGACTACTCAAATTTCATCTTTTTTCATAGAGAAATGTGAATATCAATGATGACACCCCACGATTAGGGGTCGACGGTGACGAAGATATTAATGATGTTACAAATGAATTTTAAATGACAAGGGATGGTGAGAGTGAAACTCATATGGATATTGATGATGTCGAGGAGGTATATGAATACATTAACATCGTCTGATATAAAGATGACGATGAAGGTGAACATTGACACAATTAAATGCTAGTTATGATCATAAATAATATATATCCATATATGATAGTTATTTTCAACTAAATGCTAACAACAATCATTTTGTGTTTCAGATGGATCCTAATCTATTTCTAGAGTTATAGGAGGCTGATCGACCTTTGCATGAGGGGGATGTGGGATCATATGACCCGCATCCAACTGGTGGTTCAAAAGGAATGCGGAGGGGGCATATACTTTCACGACCGATGATTCCTGACCCTATCCCCGAGCAACGTCCACATGTTGGATTCGATCCATGCACACAGAGGTATGATAACCTGTATATTTTAGTTAGCTTTTTCATTAATTTATTTATATGTATACTAATTTTTTGATTATTTATAATTTTTTCACTGTTTTGTGCAAGTAGCTATTGGAAAGGGGAACGCTATCTTGCACAATTATTTTTCTCAGCCATGGATCACATGAGAACATATTCCCATTGATGTGAAACTCTCCATGTACAATCATTCGCTAGTATATAAATAAATAATATTTATTTTGAAATTTATTTTAATAATAACATGATATTGTAAATTATCTATAGGTATTATGGGTTCCCATCGATAATATCATGCATGACGCTATCCGTGCAGCATGGGAGGTGGCTATGCATGAGCGTTTGTGTTAATTTTTTCACAATATAAAAAAGATGGACATTATGAAAGTAAGAGAGACAGTATTTGATGATTCGTGTAGAGCCTACCGACCAGAGTACATTTCATATCAAGTTTGGGATGGATTATGTGATCACTAGTTGGGTGGTGGATTTTAGAGGAGGTCTTCATTGGGTCCGTAGAACCAGGGGAGACAGGAGGTAACACATCGAGCTGGTAGTCTTACATTTAGTACGCATAGAAAGCATCTAGTAAGTATATTTTTTTAAAAATATTAAATAACATAAAATATAAACACTATTTTATATTTATATAGGCAGTCGATCATCCCGATATTATAGAGTTCGATGTTTATCGGAGGATGTATAGTGATCCGGCCACTGGAGAGATTAGAGGTGATTGCCAACATCAGCTTGTGGTTAGTATTATTTTTTCAGTTTGACAATTAACTGCATATAATATTTTCACAATTTTAATTTAAAATTGGAATTGAAGAAGTCATATGAGGTTGCGGCCTCTCAGACACAGACTGAGGGTCAGGACGACGCAACTGATCATTCCAGTGCACACCATTTCGACGAGGTGGTATGGATTCGGGTGACTTAGTATGGCTTTGAGAAGGGTTGCGTAGTTAGTATCATCTCTCATGCGACTCCTAGTAATTATTATGTTGCTTCTGGGATGTTGGCGTCCAACTCGAGAGGAACTTGTGGAGAGGCTTCATCTTCTGCCTCACAATATCAGGAGCAGTTATGAGCTCATGATGACTTTATAGAGAGTTTATAGAAGCAGCAAGAAGAGAATCATCTACAACAGTAGCAGTAGAAGTAGCAACATGAAGAGGAGATTCGTCGATGGCAGTGGCAACATCAAGAGTAGATGGAGTACATGCGCCTTAAGACTCATAGTTTGGGGATGGAGTTTTATCTAGCATTTCTTTCAGCTCCCCCACCTCCTCTAGAAGATGACCCCTATTTATTTTTTATGTTAAATACATTTGAATTTAACATTTGTTGTCATATGAACTATATACATTTTATGTCTTTTATATTGCTGTGAATATTAGATAATTTAATTTTTAATATTGTATGATTTTTTTGTGAATATTGAGAATTTTAATAATTTTAATAATTTTTATTATTTTATTATTTTAATAATATTAATATTATTGTTTCATTAATAATATGATTATTATATATATTTTTTCAGTATTATATTTTTAATATTTTTTAATTTTAATAAGAATAATAATATTAATAATAGTAATTCATTATGATTTTTTTATATTTTTTTTGTGAATATTGAGAATTTTATTAAATTTATATTTTAATTATTTTGATAATATTAAAATTAATTTTTCAATGATTATAGTGTTATTAAATTTTTTTTAAAAACAATTTATTTATTATTTGCGACGAGATCTATTATGACGGGTTCCCGTCGCACATAGTATAAATAATTTTTTTTAAAAGGTATTTGCAATGGGATGACGAACCCATCACAAATAATTTTTGTGATGAGACCATTACAAAAAAGTATATATATATATATATATATAGTATATTATCTGAGACTTATTTGCGACGGTGACATAACCCTTCGCGAAAACAATTATTTGCGACGAGCTTGTTGGAAATAATATTTTTTGCGACTCCGTTTTCTACCACGGTCTATTTACGACAGGACCCCGTCGCAAAAAATTATTTACGACGGGGTCCCATCGCAAGTAACCCATCACAAATACCTATAATTCTAGTAGTGTACGAATTTTGAAAATGGTTAATTTTTTATAAAATGTGATTTGAATTTTAATGGTTATTTTTTGAATAAATGTTTTATATAAATTTTCAACCATAATTTATATGTTTTCATGTTTATTATCAAAGAATGGGATCCCAAAAAAATGTTGTAATTTTTTTTTCATGTTATGGTTATATTCCTCATGAAACATTCTAAGTGGTGTATAATTTAAAATTATTCTCTATCTAAGATGGAATCTACTGATATAACTTATTGTTTATTACTGATATAAATAAGGGATTCCCTTATTATTATTTCATTGAATTTTTTTAAGATCATATAATTAGGAAACCATTTTCACTTAAACATTTGTACCATGATAAAATTTTGATGATACATAATTCCTGTTATGTGAGTTATACTCTGTGGAAATTTAGGAATGATTATGAAACCTATCATTTTTAGATAGTTTATGATATGATGATATGTATATGAATCATATTTCATGGTTTATGATATGATGATTTTTTTGTGATCTTCTGTAAAAAATTAAATTGGTTTTTCATTATGATATTTGTAAGATCCCATCCCTCTATTAGGTATGACTCACAAAAATATATGTTGAAGATGGTTTATATTTGTTTAATTGGAAAAAAATGTTTTATCAGAGAAATTTTGATAAATGTGTTAAAGGCATAAAAATCTAATAAATCTATTGTAATATTAAATTTAATAGTTTTGGAGTACGAAACTGAGTTAGTGTGAGTATATGAGGCCCCCAAAGTCTCAGTGATTATTGAATAAAAATATTAAATATAATATACTAATTGCACACTTTTTAATAAAAAAAATTGAATAGCTCCAAAATTGTGCATCGTATGGAAAATATGAGTCCCCCATTGTGTCTAGAACATGGTTTTTACCATGGGTGAGGTATTACATTTGTATGTGTCATCCGTTTGGACATCTCCCTCGGGAAAATAAAATTTTTATCTAATTAATTTCTTAATACATTTTTTTGAATATTAAATAATTAATATCTCTAAAACGGTGCATCCTATGAAAATATGAGACCACAGTTTTGTCCGGAACTATGGGTTTACCCTAGTTAGAGTATGAAATTTATATTCCATGTAATTTTGATGTTATTTATTTTTTAATATTAATTAATCATCAAATCAATTAAGATAATTAATCGATAAAATAAATAATAGGGCTAAGGAAGATTAATTAACTGTTAAATTATTTAATGAGGGTTGTTGTTTTGATGCTATTGAGAGAATTATATAATTACCAATGTAGTTAATTACATTATTTTTAGTTTTTCGGATACTGATTAATTAATTAATGGATTATGTACTGGGATTGATGTTCTAAATTAGTTGGGAAATTAATGAAGGGTATTTATGTGATTAAATAATTATTGTCAAAGAAACATTTTAATCCATAGTCTTTCTTATAGTGTCAGATTGATATGTCAGTAGTGGGAGCGTGACCCTAAAATTGAGGTAGTCATTTAAAGACAAATGTTAAATATTTAATTCTGGATTACGGTAGAGGTCCATGAAATGGCCAAAATAATGATTTGTTGACCCATGAAATTTTTTGGAGTGATAAATAAATAAATTATTTAATTAATAAATGTAATTAAATTAATTGATTAAAAGTTATTATGAATGGGATTTTTGGTTTTTTACATGACATTGGTAGGAAGACCATTATTTATGACATGCTTATTTATCATATCTATATTTCTCCTTTCAGACTTCAATAGTCAATATCTTTTTTTATAATGACCAGATTGGAATTCCGTCAGTGGAATTGTATTGATCTTGGTAATAGGATGGTGCATATCAATTTTTTTATATAAAATGAATTATTTTGAGTGGATATTTATTAAACATGATACACTTATTTATTAAATTTCTCTTTTGATAGTTGTCAGAGAAACGATCCATCAATGATGTTGGATTTATATCGTATGTTCATCATATTTTAGGTAGGTGGTCTAAAATAAAAATCATTGTCTTTATTATCAATTAATTGTAGGTGTTTTTTGATTTTATAGAGTTTTTTTAGAAATTAGATATCCAAATTGTATTAATTAATGTGGTCAATTGATTAATTTAAGTATTGGATATTTCATTGAATAATGGAAATAAAATGGTAAAATTAATTTTCAAAGTATTGAATTTGGAAATCGGGAATCATCAGTTGCTGAATTAATTACAAAATTATTGATACCATGAAACATGATTAATTAATTTTTGAATTAATTAATTTGAATGGTAGGAATGATGAAATAGTGATTTAGTATAATTACATTATGAATTAATTATAATGAGGTAGATATAGTTGATATTTAATAAATTACTCTGTAGTTGTTGAATAAAGTTATTTGGAATAATTAATTGGGGAATTAATTATATGGTTATTGAATAAAATGGGTTTTGAATAATTAATTTGTTAATTAATTATAGGGTTATTTAATTAAGTGGGTTAGAATAATTAATTGAAGAATTAAATGGTGTTATTGAATCGATTAGGTTGCAACAATAAATAGGTTAATTAATTAATGGTTTTAATAAAAACAATTAGAGGGATCAAGTTATATTAATGAATTAAAGTGATTTAGGTATATTAATAAACAAGGTTTATGTGAAAAATTAATCAATTATATAATTAAAGGGATTGAGTGATATTAATTAATTGTATAATTAATAAATGTTGTTGATATAAACAATTAATCAGTGAATTAATTAAAGGGATTGAGATAGATTAACTAATTGTAGAATTTAGTAATGGAGTTTATTTGAACAATTAATTGGATAATTGATTGAATGGATGGAATGTGATTAATTAATTATGAATTAATTAATTAGAGTTGGCCTGAACAATTAATCAATTAATTAATCGGAAAAAATATGTTAGACTAATTAATTGTGGAATTAATAAATGGAAATGATATGGATTAATTAATTGTTAAATTAATTAATGAGGATTCATGAGTTATTAAATTTATATAATTGGATATTTAATTGATTAATTAATTCTGAGATAGTGAGATTTGAGAAGTGATACAATTAACTGAGGAATTAATTATAAAATATTAAATTTCAAATTGAGATAATGAATTGATGAAATAATTATGAGATTTTGAGTTTGGTAATTGAAATAATTTATTGATGAATTAGTGATAATAATGAGATAAAATAACTGTTTAGTTGATTAAAGAGAATAATGTGACTAATTAATTAGGGAATAAATTAAGGGGGTTTATGTGAAGACTAATTATTGCATTTCCAATGAGCGTAAGTGGATTAATTAATTGAAAAATAAATGTGGTAGTATGTATGATATTTAATGATGACTAATCCTGCTTTATGTGATGATGTGCTATATGTGATAGAGGGATTGATTATTTATTAACCATGATAAATGAGATACATGTGATATGTTTGAATGATGAATTGTGTAATATTAAATGGTGAATGGTAACATTCTCATTCATCTAATTATTAAGAATGGTAACATGGAAATTCATTGGTGTGTGAGTATGGAATGGTAAAATGAACATTCATGGGTGCGTGAGTATGGAATGAACTATAGAGATTCATTATTGTGTGAGTATGCAAAGGTAACATGGATATTCTTGGGTGAATGAGTATAGAATGGTAATATGGACATTCCGGGGTGTGTGAGTATTGAATGGTAATAGGGAAATTCATGGGTGCATTAGTAAATAATCATAACATGGACATTAATGGATGTGTGGGTAAAAAATGGTAACATGGACATTCAAGTGTGAGTGATTTATGAAATTGTAACATAGTTATTTATATGGGTGTAAAATAAGAGTGGTAACATGGTTATTCAATTGTGGGGTTAAATAAAGATTATGAAATAATGTGATAAACTGTTTAATTATGCATTTTATTTAAATTCGGTATTCAACTGCATATACATGCTATAAAATATTTTTGTTTAAGACACCATTGGTTGTGGCCTACTGAGTTGTGATCACACCCTATTCAGGCAGCCAAATCGGTAACTAAAAATACTTTGTTGATGAAGGATATGTTAAGGTAAATGGCCCAAGATTAGATAGTTGATTGGGGATGTAGCATAGATGATAGAACCAAACATGGTTTGGGACTCACCTCAGAGTCATTCATGTCTTTATTTTCCAGTTATGCATTTTAACACTTACATTGCTATGAAATGTTTCCCTTTCAGTTGATTACAATATTTGTATATTTTTTACCATGTGAAATTGTTATTATTATGATGATATATGATTCCTCTAATGCTTGATTTTCTTCAATGGGTGTTTTACTCTGATAAAAGTTGGTATAGTCTCTCCATGACTGACATAAAAGACCATCTCTTCTAGTCGGCAGACTCTAGAGTGTGAGGACGCACACATGAATTAATGTGTTGAACTGGAATGGGGTGTAGGTGTGGGGTATTGAGGCCGAGATGTTTCAAGGTGGGATCAGACATTCAGTTTTATTTTCTCTTCTTTTGTCGTACTATTTGGTAAAGGTATACATGAGACTAGTAAGTTTAAATGACTGGTTATGAGCTCGTTCCTGGGAGTAGCTACCTTATTTATGTGGGAGAAATAAATTACCCAGGTTGGGATTGTTGTTACTTCTTTATTATAATTGCATGAGAATATTATTTCACATTGGGTGATACAATTGTTGGATGAGGTGATTAATTTTTGTAAAAAAAATTGTTTGAACACAGGATTGTTTTGTGACATGCATCATTATATGCATGCATTGAAAAATGGTCTTTAGATACGATGTTGAACATGATCACATTTTCTTTGGGGAATTTATATGAAAATGATGAATTAATTAATAACAGAATTGTGAGGTTGTGGCGTTGAGGAAAAATTAATTATTTAATTAATTGTATAATATTGATATCATAAAATATGGATGATTAATTTTTGAAATAATAATATGATATTAAAATTATTATTTCAAATTATTAATGGGGTAGTTAATTATGGAATTATGATATTTACAAAGAGATTATTTAAATATGGAATTAATAAATTCATCTTTTGGATTAATTAATAGAAAAATTAATTAATGTGATTAAATGTATTATTTAATTTTTTAATTTAATAATGTGATTAAATAATTGAATATTTAATTAATGATTGTAAATAGATTAATTAATTGTTCAATTAATTAAATTGATTAATTAATTGATTTAAATTGAAAAATGATGTAGGATCAGAATAAATGGGAGTCTAACTGATAAAAGTTAATAATGAGATTGTGTTTAAACTTGTTTATTCAAACTTAGGTATATGATGGCTAAGGGTAGTCATAGTGCAGTAGTTTTGATTATGTGGAAGGAAAAAGGGATGAACCACTAGTAACAAAAGATTGGTGGTGGTCTTCATCGATGACATCTTAACATACTTTTAATTAGTGATTATCATGTCCCCTACATTGACATTATTCTAGGTACGTTGATAAATATCAGGCTTTATTCCTAGATAATTGAATATGTTATGGTTGGATATGGGTCCCCTTGTATAGAGTGGTTATTATATGGTATATCTATAGATAATGATGTCGTGAGATACACCACTGAAAATTTACAGATGTGATTCTCAAGATCGACCGAATGTTGATAAAAACTATGGTTATTGAGCTACATAACAAGAGGGGTTAATTAAGCTATATAGGTGCGTAGATTATAAAAAACAAATTTTTCATAAAGGTGATTAGGATTACATCTTTAGGGAAATATTTTATAAGGTAGGGAGATTGTATGATACCAACCTTTTTCTAGGTATGAATATTTTAATATTTTTTTGAAGACGTTTTGTCTATATTTTAATGCATAAAAATGTTATGTGAGTGATTTTTTTTATAAATGTGTTAATTTCCTTAAATTATAGTTTGAAATTGTGGAATATTTTATTTAATATTTATGGAGTTCGACACTAACTATGTTTGTTATTATGAGGACTTCAATGTCTCAGTTAATACTAAATAAAAATATTAAATATAATATATTAATTTTAAACTTTTATATACAATATAATTGAATAACTCAAAAAGTTTGAATAGTTGGAAAACTACGAGATCGAAGTTTTTCAGAACATGGTGTTTACCCTTGGTGGTGTATGATATTTGTAAGCGTCAGATGATTGGAAAACACACTCGTGAAAATAAATTTTATATATTTAATTAGTTTTTAAATCCATTTTTTGAATATTAAATAATTAATATCTCTCAAATAGTGTGTCGTATGAGACATTTGAGAAAACCATTGGGTCCAAACGGGTGGTTTACCCTAGTCGGGATTTGAATATTATGCACAATAGAATTTTGATGTTATTTAATTTTTAATATAAATTAATTATCAAATAAATTGAAATAATTAATTGATGTATTAAATAATAGGATTGGATAGATTAAATAATATTCAAATTAATTAATGAGGAATGTTTTGTAAATGAAATTGGAAGAATTAAATAATTAATTGTGCATTTAATTAACTGATATTGGGTTCGTTGATATTGATTAATTAATTGATGAATTAATTACTAGGATTGAAGTAATTTATTAATTAAGAAATTAATTAAGGGTATTTATATGACAAAATAATTTTTGTTAAGACACTTTTCAGTCATAACTATTTTATACAGTGTCAGATTGACAGGATTTAAGTGACATCGTGACCCTAAAATTGAGGTGTTCATTTCAAGACCAATGTTGAATATTAAATTCAGGCCCATCGTATAGGTCGATGAAACACCAAAAATGATGATGTGTTAACCTATGAAATTAATAGAAGATATTAATAAATTCACGATTCGATAAAAAAATTTAAATAAATTAATTGATGAAAAAATATTATAAATATTATTTGGAGTGGTGTTCATGGCATGGGTTGGAAGCACATTATTTATGAGAAGCCCATATCTCCTCTACATATCACTCCTTTCAGACTTCAATAATAAATATATATTTTGTTATTGATCAGATTGATGTGTCGTCAATATTATTAGATTCTTATTGATAAGAGGACAGTGCGTGTTATTTTTTTTCATAGGAAATGTGATATTTTTTTCATATTATTATTAAACCATATCAGAATTTGTTTTGAAATTTATCCTTTGATAATCATCGAAATCACTAACCATCAACAATGTTGGATTCATATCATGTTTTCATCATATTTGACATAGGTGGACTAAAATTAAAATTTCATAGTATTTATTATCAATTCTATGAATGTGATTTTACATTTTCTATGGTTCATTTAGCAATTCAAATTACAAATTGAATTAATTAATGTGTTAAATTTTTTATTGGGGAATAAGAGATTTGAGTGAATAATGTAAAATAACTAGTAAAATTATTTCTCAATTTTTTGAAATAAGAAATTGGGAATAATTAATTGATAAATTAATTATATAATTATTGAATTCATGGAACACGATTAATTAATTGTAATATTAATTAATTCGAAGAAATAGAATTATTAGTTTTTGATTTGGTAGAATTAAATTTCGAATTAATTATGGTGAGATATATATTGATGAAATTTAAAAAATTCTTATTTTTTTACAAAAAAAGTGAGTTCGAATAATTAATTGGTGAATTTATTATGTTTTTATTGAATGTATTGAGATTAAATAATTAAACGGTGAATTAATTAAGGGGTGATTTAAATATGTGAGTTAGAATAATTAATTCAGGACTTAACTGGTGTTATTGAATCAATTACAATGAAATCATTAATTTTTTAATAAATTAAGGTGATTGTGTTAGATTAAATAATTAAATAATTAAATAATAAATTAATGGAGTTTATGTGAAAGATTAAACAGTGACTTAATTGAAGGGATTGAGTTAGATTAATTAATTATAGAAATAATTAATGGGTTTTTTGTTAACAATTAATCGGTGAATTAATTGAAGGGATTGAGTTTGATATATTAATGGAAGAATTAATTAATCGAGTTGATGTGGACAATTAATTGGTGAATTTATTGAATGTTCTGATTGTGATATATTAATTGTTAATTAATTATTGAGGGATTTCATGAACAATTAATTGGTGGAATAATTGAATTGATTGAGTTAGAATAATTATTTATGGAATAAATTAATAAAAATTATTTGGTATAAATAATTGGTAAATTAATTATTGTGGATTTTTGAGATATTGAATTTATATAATTGTATAAGTAAATGATTAATTAATTATGATATATTGGGATTTGATAATTTTTATAATTAAATGTTGAATTAATTATGAAATATTAAATTTTATAGTGAGATAATTAATTAATTAATTAATTATGAGATGTTGAGTTTAGTAATTGAGATAATTAAATGATTAATTAATTATGAGTAATTAATTAATTATCTTTTGGTTTAATTAATGTTACTGATGTACTAAATAATTTTTGGGAATTAATTAATGGGATTTTTAGGAAGAATAATTGTTTAATTAGAAATGATGGTGAGTGGATAAATTAATTGTTAAATTAATGTGATACTGGGGTGAGAAGTTAAATGCAGATTAATCATTTTTGTTGTGATGATGTGAAATATGATATAATGGGACTAATAATTGATTAACATTGATAAATGAGATACATATTATTTGTGTAAATAGTGAATTATGTATTTTTAAATTTTGAATGGTAACATTCTCATTCTGCAAACTATTAAGAATGGTAACATGTTCATTCAAGTATGTATGTGTATGGAATGGTAATATAGATATTCAGGGCTTCATTCGTAACAATTAGTGACTTGGAAATTCATTGGTACCTGAGTAAAAAATTCTAACATGTACATTCATGGTTGTGTGAGTATTCAATTATAAAATGGACGTTCAGGTGTGAGTAAATTTTGGAATGGTAACATATTCATTCACATCTGTGGAAAATAAAAATGGTAACATGCTTGATCAGTTGTGGGGTTGAATAGCGAATATTAGTTAATTTTATAAAATGTTTAATTAGGCATTTTAATTAAATTTTTATACAACTGTATACTATTGATATTGACTGGATTGGTTTTACACACCATTGGTGGTTGCTTACTAAGTGTACTCACACCCTTTTTAGTATTCCTGATTAGAATCCAGATAGTCTTTGTTGTTGTAGGAAATGTTATGGTAAAAGGACATATATTAGTAGTTCATTAGGGTTAGACAAGGGATGAGGTTACTAGACCTGGTTCAGGACCTGTTTGGGAGATTTTTTGTCTTTATTTTCTAGTTATTCATTTTTAAACTGACATTGGCCCAGTATGTTTCACTTTTAGTTTGGTCCTGTATTTGTAGATTTTTTAACATGTGACATTAGAATTGTTATGATTATATATTTTTCGGCTATTTAATTATTTATATTGACTGGAGATTTACTCTAATAAAATAGTGTATAGTCTCCCTAAGACTGATTGACGATACCATCGATGTTAGTTGGCAGCCTCTGGCATATGGGGAGGCGCACATGAGGTCATGTAATGAACCAACACAGGGCACCGGTGTGTGTCACCAAGAATGGGACATTGGAAAGTGGTATCAGAGGTTCTGTTTTCTTTCTTCATATTTTATATTTCTATTGGGAATGGTAGGCAGGAGAATAAGATTGTTTGGATATTGTTTTTGAGGTTGTGAATTGGAGTAGAAACCTCATGTAGGGGGACAACCCAAGTACACATGGTGGGATTGTTGTTATTACTGATATCTATTATAGTTGAATATTATTTCATCTTGCATGAGAAACTTATTTTGTGATGTGATTATAGATTTTTATATTTTCTTTGACTGACTCATTTCCAGATACGGCATGAGGGTTGAGTCAATAAGCATAATTCTAGGCACTAAGGATTATTTTGTGGCATGCATCATTATAAGAACACTCATGATAATGGGCTATGTGTAAGATATATAACATGTGATTTTTTTCATTATGGAGAATATATAATGACAATGGTGAATTAATTAATTATAGAATTGTGAAATTGAGTTTTTTAGGAAAAATTAATTGTAAAAAAATTTATAAGATACTAATATCATAAATTGGGGAAAAGTAAAAACAGAATTAATGATTTGATTCTAATATTATTATTTTATATAAATAGTGATGGATTTATTTATGGTATGATGATATCTATAAAGAGATTAGTTAAGTATGAAATTAATTAAAAAACTAGCGGATTATAAAATTGAAAAATTAATTAATGTGTTTTATGATATTATTTAGTATTTTAATAAAATAAAGTGATTAATTAATTAAATAATTAGTTAATTGGAGTGAAGAGAGTTTTTAATTTTTTAGTTAAATAAATAGATTAATTAGTTGAAAAGTATTGTAAAATTATGCAATATGCAAATAAATGGGATTCAAAATGATATAATTGAATAATGGGAATGTGATTACACATGTTATCCTGGACCTAGGTGTAGGATGGTTAATAGTAGTGAGAGTGCCTCATTTTAGTCCATGTGGTAAGAAAAATGGATGAAAAAATGGTAATAAATATTTTTAGTGGTATTCATTGATGAATTATTTGTGTACATTCAATTTGTGACAATAAAGCCCCTACCTTAACTTCATAACGAGTACAATGAGAAAGATCTGGTACTATGCCTCACTAAATGAATGTGTTTTTGTTGGATATAGAGCCCCTTTGAGGTTGTCTTTACGAAGAATTATATATTTGGAGCATGATGGTGTGAGGTACGCCATCAGCAATTTATTGATGAGGTTATCAGGATTGACTGGAGTTTAATAAAAACTATAGTTGTTGAGCTACAAAACAAGAGTGGTTATTGAAGCTCCAAGGGTGGGTAGATTGTAAAAACCTAGCTTTTCTTAAAAGTTCATTGAGGGAATTCTTGAGTAAGAGATGTTATAAGATGGGAAAATGAGCGATCTCGTCTTTTTTCTAGGTAGGATTCTTATAATATATTTTCTGAAGATAGTTCATCTATGTATTAATTCAAAAAACGTTTTATCAGTGAAACATTTAATAAATGTCTTAAAGGGCTCAAATTCCCATTAAAATCTTGGATTATTCAATAAATTATTTTAAGAGGTTAACACTGAGTTAGTGTGAGATTCTGAGGCCGAAAAATTATTAGTAAAGTATAAATGAAAATATTTAATATAATATACGAAGAGCAAACCTTTGATTCAAAATAACAGAATAACTCCAAAACAACACATCTTATGGGACATCCAAGTCTACCTTTTTGTCTTAAACATAGTGTTTATCCTAATAGGGTATAACATTTGTATGCATCGGACATTTGGATGTCTCACTTGAAAAAATAATCTTTTTATATTTAATAATTTTTTAAATCCATTTTTTATTTGTAAATAATGAATACCTCTCAAACGATGATCTTTATGGGAAATCTGAGACAACCATAGCATCTAGAACATTGGTTTTACCCTATTTATGGAATTAGTTTTAGGCACAATGGACTATTAATGTTATTTAATTTTTTAGATTAACTATTTATCAAATTAACATAGAAAATTAAATCATAAATTAAATAATTATATTAATTTGATTAATTAATTATCAAATAAAATAATAATGATTATTGTGTAGATTCAATTGATAGAATTAGATAATTAATTGTGGAATTAGTTGTGTGACTTTGAGTTTGTTGATATTGATTAATTGATTTATGTATTAATTACTGGGATTGATGTTCTTGTATAATTGGGGACGTAATTACGGTTATTTATGTGAAAAAAATTGTTTTCAGAACATCTATTTAGTCATAACCCATTCGCATGATGTCAGATAGACATACCGTTAGTGGTAGTGTGACCATAAAATTAAGTCGATCATTTCAAGACCAATACTGAATAATTAATTTAGGCTCGTGGTACATGTCCATGATACAACCAAAATGATTATTGTTTGTCCCATGAAGTTAATATGAGAGATGAATAAATAAATAATTAAATTAATAAATGTAACTAAATGAATTGATGAAAAATTATTATAAATTAGATTTCGGTTATGGCGTATAACATGTGTAGGAAGACCATTCTTTCAGACAGGCCCCTCTCTCCACTCCATATCTCTCCTTTCATTTTTCAATAATAAAATCATTTTTAATATTTTCCATATTAACATGTTTTAATAGGCATAAGATTATTCTTAATAAGAGGAATATTGATATCAAATTTTTTTTCACATAAAATAGTGTGTTTTGAGAAGTTTTTATTAAACCATGAATCCATTTTTATTTTATTTATCCTGTTATTGTTGTTAGAATAACACATCAACATTGATATTTGAATCATATATTTTTTTCATCATATTTGTGGTTTGTGGTCTACAATTAAAATCAAATAGTCTGTATTTTCATTTACATGTATCTAAATGTAGATTTCTTAGGGTTTCTTTAGTAATTGGAATTCCAAATAGAATTAATTAAGGTGGTAAATTAATTAATTAAGGAATTATATACTTGGGTGAATAATTGAAATTAATTGGTACAATTATTTCCAAAATTATTGAATTGGAAAATTGGGAATAATTAATTATTGAATTAATTATAGAATTTATGTTACCTTGGAACATGACTAATTAATTTTAGAATTAATTTATGTGAATGGTATGAAATATGAAATTATGATTTAGAGTAACCAAATTTGGAAATAATTATCGTGAGATAGGTATTTTTCAAATTTAATAATTTACTATGTGGTTATTCAGTTGCATGAATTGGAATACGCAATTGTTGAATTAATTATGTGGTTTCAGAATTTTGTTATTTTAAATTAGTAATTGGTGAAGTAATTATGGGTTTATTTAATTAAGTGATTTGGAAAAATTAATTCAAGAAATAATTGGTGTTCTTTAATCAATTATGATGGAATAATGAATTGATTAATTAATTTAGAATATTGAGATATATTAAATACTTAAATATTTAATTATTGCATTTTATGTGAATAATTATTAAGTGACTTAATTTAAGTAATTGAGTTATATTAATTAATTGAGAATTAATTAATGGTGTTGAGATGAAAAATTAATCTATAAATTAAATGAGGGTATTTAGTAAGATTAATTAAATATAGAATTTATTAATTCAATTGTTGTGAGTAATTAATTAGTGATATAACTGAATGAATTAAATATTATTAATTAATTGTGACCTAATTAATGGGAGGTGTTATGAAAAATCAATTTTTTAATTAATTGAAATGATTAAGTTAGATTAATTAATTCTGGAAATAATTATTGGAAATTATTGGGATTAATTAATTTGTAAATTAATTAATATGTACCCTTGAGATATGGAATTGATTGAATTGGATAATTAATTGATGAATTAATTACAAGATATTTATATTTGAGAATTAATATAATTAATAGTAAAAATAATTATGAAATAATAAATTTTGGAATGTATAATTAATTGATGAATTAATTATGAGATGTTGAGTTTACTAATTGAGATAATAAATTGATGAATTTCTTATGTGTAAGTGATTAACTTACACTTGGGTTAATTGATGGGATTGACATTCTTGATTAAATATGGAATTAGTTATGTGGATTTTTGAGATGACTAAGTGTTGAATTAGTAATGAGGGTGTGTGGATTTACTAATTGATAAATTAATGTGTTATTTGGTTAAGATGTTTAATGTTTATAAATCATGGTTGATGTGATGATGTGCTATATATGATAATAAGGTTAATAATTCGATAACCTTGATAAATGAGATACATGTGATATGTATAAATGGATTGTTATTTATTATTAAATGGTGAATGGTAACATGTTCATTTGGACAAATATTAAGAATTTTAACATGGACATTCATGGGTGTGTGAGTATGGAATGGTGACATGAACATTCAAGGGTGCATGAGTACAAAAAGGTGACATGGAAATTCACTTGTGTGTGATTTTTGAATAGTAAAATTGAAATTCATGGGTGCGTGAGTATATAGTAGTTACATGAACCTTTGTGGGTGCATGAGTACACAATGATAAATGGAAATTCATGTGTGTGTGAGTTATATAATGTTAACATAGTCATTCAAATGGGTGGAAAATAAGAATGGTAACATGACCATTCAACTTGGGGTTGAATAATGAATATTATTTAACTTGATAAACTTTTTAATTATTCATTATAATTAATTTCATTAAATAAGTTCATGCAATTGGTATTGACTATATTTGTTTTAGACACCATTGGTGATGGGCTACTTAGTTGTACTCAATCCCTATTTGGAATGCATGATCGGTACCTAAATTGGATTTGTTGTTGTAGTATAGGTTAAGGGTATTATCCTTAAATTAAATAGTTGATTAGGGATTGGACATGGTTGAAGGAAACATACATGGTTTGGGACCCGCTTGGGAGTCCCTATTGTCATTAATTTCTAGTTCTTCATTTTAACACAAACTAACGGACCCTAGGACACCCTGAGAGATGAGGGGTGAATCAGGGTGTCAACTTTTTCTTATAAACTGATGGATCTTGTTCCCACATTGGTAGAAACTATTTTAACATGTATGATGAATATGAGAATAAATATAAAATTAAAATGAAAATATTTGACACATAACTTTTTACTTGGTTCACCACTAAGGGATACGTCCAAGGAGCATATGCTGAGAGGTTGTTGGTCATACCAAATTCCACAATTCTTCACTCGTTGTGGATTACAAAGGTTAGGGAACAGTCACTTTGTCCTATGCTCACTCCCTTTACAACTATTCAGGGATATCCTACTGCATACCTTGGGTCACTTCCCTTAAATCCCGCTGGCTTATTTCCTTTGGTGAATTCCCACTCAGTTTATAGACATGAAGGTATCTTCATCATCACTAATGAAAACATCCTCTGTTGTATGTAGATGCTCTGTTGATGCCCAACTTCCACCCGTAGACAAATCTCACATTACACCAAAGGTATCGGGAAAACTTCCAGCTTTTGTGCTGCTCCAAAAATACTGGTGTGCTTCAACCACACCTTGTACGCTTCTCCAAGCCACCACGCAAGTTTTAAGACAACGTGAAAGTTCACCTCTCCCACTTGTGCGACACTCACTTCTTCAACTTCAAACCTGCACGACTCACACCCTTTTATGCCCAAACCGATTTTGGCGTGAAACTATCAACTTTTGTGCTTCTTCAAATTCTGGCGCACAAGTGTCACCAAACCACCTGCACGATACCTCATTCACCAAATCCATACTTGGGTGACTCACAACCTTTCTCACCCAAACCACCTAGGACGCGCAACAAACAATTGTCACACAACTTCTACTTGTGCGACCGCATAACTACTTGCGCGGCCCCGACAATTTGTGCAATGGGAGCACTGGATTTCTCTAAGTCTCAAACTTTACTAAAAATGAGGAGGGGAGGTCGTCTAATTATAGGCATTATGGACACCCTGCATGACGGCACACAAGTCTCCTCTCGGCGCGTAAGTCCAGCCACCC
This sequence comes from Viscum album, assembly GCA_963277665.1. Taxonomy (NCBI): domain Eukaryota; kingdom Viridiplantae; phylum Streptophyta; class Magnoliopsida; order Santalales; family Viscaceae; genus Viscum; species Viscum album. Next base: position 641,099,873 of record OY728125.1, on the reverse strand, counting down.
TAGTCTCTTGGTCGTGCTAGTCACTTGCGTGACCGAACCCAAAACTTGGTTACCCCTACTTCCTTTTCCTTATTTTTATGATATGATCTTGAAAAACATTTAGCGCGCAAGTTTCCAATCCTCCAATCCATCAGCGCGCAAGTCCCTTTCCCAAAAACACTTTTCTTCATTTGTCAATTTTGAGGTCTATAAATTTGGAAAGCACTTGAAAATGATGCCACCTTCTATAATGTAATCTTCTTGAACAGTATGATCACATTGCAGGAACTCATTCTGAACATCCACTAATGATTAAAAACAAGAAAAAAACATACTCCAACACATTCATAGACGACCATGGTTCCACCAATCTCCCCCTTTGGGTTTTTTGGAAATCAGTAAACAAATTCAATAAAGTACCAGCCACATGAAAACCAAAAATGCTAGAATCAAATCGGCCAACACTTTAAGTCTACATGAGAAATGATTGGAGTAGAAAAAAAGAGAGGAATCTGGAATTGGGATCCCATGTTTTGGAAATCTCAAATACGCACACGAAATTCTCTTACAGTATCACAGAAGCATTACATGTCCAATGTATTCCTTCCCATCCTATTACCAATACTGGATTCTCAATGTGTCACAAAAGAATTACATGCCGGAATTTATTCCTTTCTTCCCCATTGAAAATAAACTCATAGACCGATAGTTGTTCATTGTTCAACTCAGACCACACTCCCCCTGGATAGTATCTCCACCACAGACCTACACCACATCTATAAACAGATTGAAAAAATTAACATAACTCGGGAGAGGGGTATTACGTAACCTCCTTATGCACATGGAGGTTTCCGAACACCAAGGTTCATCCAATTCTTCTCAAACACAGCCGCTGACAGTGGCTTGGTCAGGATATCATCCACTTTCTCATTAGTTACCACATGGTCCATTCTAATCACACCTTTCTGAACTTTTTATTTGATAAAGTGATACCTGATTTACATATGTTTTGTACGAGAATGCTGAACACGAGTCTTTGTAAGATCAATTACACTCTTGTTATCATAGTAAATTATTATTGGTTGCTTCACCTCATCACCAATATCTATTATTTTTTGCTTCATCCATATAAGATGAGTGCATGCCTTTGTGGAATAGATATACTCAACTTCAGTAGTACTAGGAGAAGTACATTCTTGTTTCTTTCTCAACCATCCAACACATTTATTCCCAAAAAATAATTCTCCACCACTGGTGGACTTTATGTCCACTACATCGCCTGCCCAGTCAGTATAAAAAAATACTAATACTTCACTGTCTCTTCCTGTAGCAAAGTATAAGCCACAATTGAGAGTACCTTGAATATACCTGATGATTCATTTTACTGCTTTCATATGTTCCTCCTTTGGATTTCTCTGAAAGCTGGCCACTAGACAGGTTGCAAAGGCAATATCTGTCCATGTCGTTGTCAGGCACAGTATGATCCCAATTATCATCCTGTACATAGTGGGGTCTACAGATTCCCCATCCTCATGCTTTCTTTGTTTGGTTCCAACTGCAATCAGAGTTGATATTGGTTTTGAGTCTGGAAAATTAAACATCCTTAGATTCTCTCTTGCATAATTTTCTCGAGAAATGAAACTGTAATCCTACCTTTGAATCAACTGCATCCCCAAAAACTATGTGAGCTTCCCAATCATAGACATTTCAATTTCCGATTTCATGTGATTCGAAAATTCATCCACTGATTTCTGCCTTCTTCCACCAAATATAATGACATCAACGTAGACTAGAACCATGAACTGATATTTTGGATAATTCTTCACATATAGATTGTGTTCTAATCATCCACTTTTGAATTCCATATTTTTGAGATACGAGTCCAACTGGGAATACCATGCCCGTGGTGGGTGCTTCAAACCATGTAGAGATTTCTTACGTTTGTAGACCATTATTTCATCAGTACCAAGAAAAAACCCACTGGTTGTTCAATGTATACTTATTCTTCAAGTACACCATTCAAGAATGTAGTCTTGACATCCATTGTATATACTTTATATCCTATTTGGAGTTCTATGGAAAGGAAAAGCCTAATTGAATCACGTCTAGCCACTAGAGAAAAGGTTTCTTCAACATCAACGCCTTCAATCTGGGAGTATCCTTTACCTACCAGTCATGACTTGTTTCTAATAACACTTCCATGCTCATAAAAATTGGTCATGATTATCCATTTTGTACCAATCACATTGTGACATTCGGGTCTCTAGACAAGATTCAATGTCTGATTCTTATCAATCTGATATGAATCCTCATTCATGGCTTTCACCAATGATTCATCCTTTGCATCTTCTTCAAATGAGGATGGCTCCACAACTAAAAGAAATCTAGATTGTGTGTTATTCCTCATCCTCCATATTTGAGTGGGTGCACTCCTGTTCCCAATTATGTTAGATGGATCAATCTCAACTCTACGATTTATCTTATGTGGTTAAGTTTCATTCTACCCACCCATAGTTTCTTCTTCAGATTCTTCTTCTGATCAAACATCATGATGTGACAACTGAGTGTTTTGTACAGCTTCCTCTAATTCTGTATTTTTATTTTCTCCACATTCACTTTCTTCCTCACTTTCTATCACATTATCATATGACTCCCTTGATGAATTTGTGGTTTTCTCTTCAATTATCATAACATCACTACTTTCAAAAATCCTTTTTTAATTTCTTGTTAAAACACTTGTAGGATTTGTTGTTCATTGAGTATCCATCGAAAATTCATTCATCTGCATTGTCACCATACATCCCCTGATTTCAAACATTATTCATAAGGAAGAATTTTCTTCCTAAAACACGAAAGTATTTCAAAGAGAGTTTCCTTCCATGCCACAATTTATATGGTGTCTTCATCTCACCCATATAATGTCCTGTTTTATTTTGAATATATACTGTAGGTTGAACAACCTCTTTCCAGTAATGTCTTGGAATAAGACTCTCAATCAGTATAGTTCGTGCCTTGTTGTTCACCTGTCATTTCCTACGTTCAAAAACTCCATTTTTGTAGAGTTCTCACAGTAGCTACCTCACGTTGTATCTCATGCATCTCTAGGTAATTTTCAAATTCAATGGGAGTTTATTCCCTTCCATTGTCAGCTCAAAACACATTGATTGTTCGTCCAGTATCATTCTTATAGATTCATTGATATGATTTCATGAAGTCAAGAACTTGTCATTTCTTGTGAATTACCTTTAAGAATGCCTTTCTACTGTAATCATCTATAAAATGAAAAATGTATCTTTCTCCATGAGTTCCGGCAACATTTATTGGCCTGCATACATCTGTTTGAATTAGATCAAGATGATGGGATGCCCATTTCTTCATTGGCCTAAATGAACTATAGACTAGATTCCGACGAATGCAGGCATCACAAGACATTTCACGCTCATGCTTTAGTTTGAGAATATCCATGAAAATCCTCAATTTTGATATTTTCTCTAGGTATTGTTGATTGATGTGTCCATATATCTGATGCCAAAAAATGTTTTCTTCTTCAACAGTCATGTAACAAACATTTTCTTTATTATAAACCTGATATAAGTAGCCTTTTGTTGTGCATCACTTCATAAGTGAATTTATTATCTTTCATGTGATAGTGCAACCTTTCTGATTAAAAGTAACTATAAGTCTTGAGTCACATAGTTGACTCAAGATGAGTAGATTATGACTTTGGCCATCTAAAAAAAGGACTTCAGTCTTCTTTATCTCTCTATTAGCTAATTTAGCACTTCCAATGACTTTGAATTTCAGAGCTCCATCGTTAACCTATCATATTGTACGATTACCATTCCTTTTTATATCTGTTAACAGGAAAGCATTACCTTTCATATGAGATGAACAACTGCTATCTAGAATTCTGGTACTATTTCGTTTTTTGGCTTTGAGGGCCACCTTGGCAAGGTGGTATTTCTCAATTTTATTCCTTTCTTTCCATGAGACATTAGATTAAGTATAGTGATCTGATGGCCTTTCAATCATCACTTCCGGGTACCTAGGTTCTACATAGTCGAAATCTTCTTTGAGAGGAGAAAACTGTTTAAAATAGAAACATTGTCTTGCTGACAAGACTTCACTTGTCTCGAACATCGGTATGAGGTTTCCATGTCCCTTCTCTGCCTGTAATTGAAAACCTTATGACCAAAGATAGAATAAAAAAACAATATCCATAGAAATAGTTTCTTTCAAAATAATTATGGTATTAATTCGTTCCCCTCTAATGAAATCTTATATCTTCTCCATTCAGATAGCTTCTTTCCTCTTCGCAATAAGACATGGTTTTGCCCAAATTTCCACAGAACTGACACTTCATGATAGGAAATGTCATCTCACTTCTATTTACAATCATTCCTTCTTCTGTGGGATAAAAGTATGAGGGATCCTGTTTCCACTAGGATCAAGGATAATCTTCTTTTCTTCTTTCAGATTTAATAGGGAGTTTCTGTTTCATCACTTCAAAATATTTTCCCACATCACCCACTTTCATCTTACTGCTATTTTGTTTACCATTATTTGGGGCATTTGACGATTCTTCATCACAACCAATTCCACTATTTCCAATGCTGGAAGGTCTTTGATCATTTAAAATCTTTTCAACTCCCTTAGAGCCACGTTTTTCTCTCTCCAAAAGATCAACATCTGAGAACCTTCAAATCTGTATTTTCTTCCTTGATTATTTTGAAACTAAATTTCTTTCATGTTTACTAATAACAGTAAAAAATTATTCCTGAAGATGCTCAGTAGTCCTGGAAATTTCCTCTAGTCTGGAGGTGAGGTCATTGATGAACATTGTGTGCTCTTCAATTATTAGCTTCAGATCCACTACATCAAAATTACTTTCATGTATTTTTTACTGTACTTTCACCAATTCTTCCAGTAATTCAATTTCGGCATCATGTTGATCAATATCTTCAGTTGATTCTTCGAGAATTGATTTCCACTTATTGAAACTATTACATTTAATCTTAAGCTTACTAAAAGCATCCTTAAGATTCAACTCAGGATATGTGCTAGTTTTCAACTGATTTTCTCCACCAGTATCTTTTAATTTTTCAACAATGGCCATCATGGATGCATGGTTCCCAGTTTTAAATTCTGGTTCTTCTTCATCACAGAATCCATTATATTCTTCTTCCTCTTCAAAGACCAACACCTTCTTTGGTACGTTCTTTATTGATATTAAGTATCCCATTTTGAAAAACAGTTTCTAAGGCTTCTCATTGTTTTTTAGAATCTCTATTCTCATCATCAATCTTTATTGAACACTAAGAGGCAATTTGACCATATTTACCACAATGAAAGCAAGCTAGAGGTAACATCACTTTGAATTACCCTTTTCACTTCTAGAAATTATTTGCAACGAGGGAATTAATTTATTTTTCCTCGACATCTTAACCACTACTGTCTTTTGAGATTTTCAGTTTCTCAATGGTATTGAATTCCATTTTCTTGATCACTCGATTTGTAGAATCTTTGGGTTTTCCCCTCATTTCATATTCCGCCAGGCTTCTCAATATATCATCCAGAGAATGTTTGGAAAGATCTATTTTCTCAAGGGCTGAAACCTTTACATTTTAAAGGGTTGTAAGTCTTGTTAATATTATCTTCACAATGTCTATGTCTTTGATTTATTCACCTAGACCCCAAATTTCTCCAACCACTTCAGTAATTCAAATGATGAAGGAATCTGCATTCTTATCAGGATGTATCTTCAGATCATTGAACCTATTGGGCTAGACATGTAGTTTCACCCCCTTCACTTTGCTATCTCCTTCATATATATTTTCAAGTTTATCCCACATGGGTTTTTTTTGAGGTGGAACTCCTCACTTTTAAATAAAACAGATCATGAAGTGATGCGGTGAAAGCATTATGTGCTTTAGCATATGCATCATGAATTTTCATATCTATATCAGCCATAGCCATCCCTGTTGGATAAGTAACATGTATACCTTGCATAGTGGAAAACATAACATCCATTCCAAGGGATCTTAGATGATATATTATTCTATTCTTCCAAATCTGAAAATTACTACTATAAAATAGGGGAACTCCACTAACACTTGTTGAATCTTCGATGGCGGTATAAAAAAGATCAAACACCAGCATCCTCACTCCGATACCACTTGAAGGACCCCGGGACACCCTGAGAGGGGAGGGGTGAATCAGGGTGTTAAATGTTTCTTTTAAACTGACATATCTTTTTCCCACGTTGGTAGAAACTAGTTTAACCTGTATGATGGATATGATAATAAATAGCACATTCACATGAAAAGCCACGATAGATCACTTTTTACATGGTTCACCACTAAGGGCTGCGTCTAAGGAGAATTCACTGACAGGTTGTCAGTCATACCAAATTCAACTATTCTTCACTCATTGGGGATTACAAAGGTTTGGGAACAGTCACCCTGTCCCAGGTTCACTGCCTTTACAACGATTCAGGGATAGCCTACTGCGTCCCTAACGTCACTCCTGTTGACACCCCTAGATCACTGCCTTTGGTAAAGTCCCACTCAGTTTACAGACGTGGATTTCTCATCATCATCTCTAATTAATACATCCTCTATTGTTTGTAGATTCTCTGTTGAAGTCCAACTTCCACCCGTAGACTAATCTCACATTACACCAAAGGTATTAGGAAACTTCTAGCTTTCATGCAAATCCAAAAAGACTTGACTGACTCAACCACACCAGGTGAACTTCTCTAAGTTAGCGCCCAAGTTTCAATATGTTGCACAAGTTCACCTATTCCACTTGCGTGAAACTCACTTCTTCAACTTCAAACTTGCGCGACTCACACCCTTTTACGCCCAAACCGATTTTGGCGCGAAAATATCAATTGTCACGCTTCTTCAAATACTGGAGCGCAAGTGTCGCCAAACCACCTGTGTGACACCCCCTTCACCAACTCCAAACTTGGGTGACTCACACCCTTTCTCACCCAAACCGATTTGGACGTGCAGCAAACAACTATCGCGCAACTTCAACTTGCACGACCGCACAACCATTTGCACAACCACTACACCTACGCGATGGGAGCACTGAATTTCTCTAAGTCTCAAAATTCGTTCAAAATTTAGATGGTTTTCCCTATATTTATAGGCATTCTAGACACCCTACGCGATGGAACGCATGTCTCCTCTCGGATCGCAAGTCCAGCCACCCCAGTCTCTTGGACGCGCTAGTCACTTGTGCGACCAAACCAAAAAATTTGGTGGCCCATATTACATTGCCAAATTTTGATGATCTAATCATGAAAAAATATGGGCCAAAAGTTTCTATCCATCCAAGTCATCAGCGCAGAGGTCCCTTTTCCAAAAACACTTGTCTTCATTTGTAAATATTGAGGTCCAGAAATTTGGAAATCACTGGAAAACGATGCCACCTACTATACTGTAATCTTCTTCAACTGTATGATCACTTTTCTTGCACATATTATGAACATACACAGACGATTGACAACAAACAAAAAACATACTCAAATACATGCATAGACGACCATGGTTCCGACACAAAGATTGACATTACATGTTTCCCTTTCAGTTTTTCACTATATTTGTACAATTATTTACCTTTTGACATTGGTATTGTGATGATTATATATTATTACTTTATTTTTTTATTTAATTCCAATGTTGTTTTACTCAGATGAGATATTTTGTAGTCTCCCCATGACTGACATACACGACCCTCACTATTAGTCAGTATCCTTTGGCATAAGAGGAGGGATGAATGAGGACATGTGGTGAACCAGCTTGGGAACCAGTGCGTGGAACCCTGTTTGAGAATCATTAGAATAGTGGGAGTTATATCCCCCTCCAATGCATTAGGTGAAGATATATATATCATGTGATATATAAGACAATAACAACTGTGAACTTGGTTGAGTAACGTAAATTTTCTACTCTGATGGTATTGAGAGTGAACCATGATTACTATGATGGTTTGAGTAGTGAATCCACTCCAAAATATGGAAAGGGCAGTGGTGTGGGATAGTTTTTTGTCTCACCTAGGAGGTGTATCCATCCATTGAGTGTCTTGAAATGTATTAAAAATTAACATTGACAGAAATATAAATGATATTAAATTCTTATCTATATTCTATAATTTTATGTCTTCATTAAAATTTTTTATAATGACTCATGTTTTTTTATATCCTTATGATTTCCATATTTTTGACATCAAATAAATATATCTTGATATCAAAGCGTTAAAATTGATATGATAGGTATGGTTGTTATATACTATTATCACATCATCATTTTCTTATGCTCATGTTTTTTTAATGTATTTACCTTCTTTACCCATACTAATAATCTGAAATCACATTTTCATATGTTTCCTTTCTGGAGGTTGTGAATAAAGGTACAGTGGTGGGTATATATATAAATTTTAAAATAACTGAAGGATTTTTATTTGAATCATTGATGATACTTTACCAAATGATAATATTGTATTCTATGTTTCCAATTGAAATAAATAATTAAAGTCCTTAGGTATTTGTTTTTGTAATTTAATAATTAGTAATATAATTTTTTTTAATATCCATGTATGAGAATCATGGTGAAATACAGCTAGTATCAGAGGAAGGGTTTAGTTATGAATAAGAAAAATGGACAAGAAAACATTTTTGATATTACTAGGGATATTTCTATATATATGTAAAGGTATATTTCCAGGGATAATTATATGGTTGAGGTGAATTTGTGGAAATATTCCTAGAATTTTTTTAAAGGATGGAGATTGTATTTTCCATGAAAATAGATCTTTTTCATATTTCTACTAGTAGATGTGGATCTGGAACAGAGGTACAACATAGAAAATAACACAAAAAAGGATTAGTTGAGAAGGACTCGGTCATTACATGGTTCATATAAAGGGGCCATGTGGAACACATAGATTGACACTCCCGGGGTATTTGATTAAAAAAATTTAAAACTATTTAAAAACTATCATGAAATATTTAAATACATGGTGACTATAAATTTCAAAGGATAAACCAACAGTGTCATATATTAAAAAAATGATTATTCATAGAATAAATATAGGTTATTTTCATGATTATTTGTTTTTCCATTTCGATTATAATTTCTAAAGAAAATCATTATGGTTTTATTTAATAGAAAGATACTGATGTAATTTGTTAAACAATGAATTTGATGAATAGTTTTATTATGACTTGTAAAATGTGTTATTAGTTAGATGCAAGTATATTTTTATTAAGTATAATAAATTATCACAGAACATGATTAAATACATACCCCATAACCAACTATATGACTCACCAAATATGATGATGATGTAGATATATGAGAATCCATGTTTGGGTGGATATGGTGGAAAGATGATTATGTATCCCATATGTTGAGAATGTTAGAAGAATAAATAAATGGAATGTATTATAGGTAGTATATGATGTCTTGGGTGTGAAATAGATGTAAACACATAAATTAAGTATGGAGAAAAAATTAATTTTTTGGTCTACATAAAGGATGATAATAATGGTCTCCCTAAGGTATCAGTGACTATTGAATTATTTTAATGTGGAATGTATGGAAATTAATAAAAAAAATTTCCAAATAGGAAAATTCATGAAGAGAATAACTATGATTTATGAGTAATGTTTTTTATGTTAATGATGACGATACTATGAATGATATATTAAGGGAATTAGGCATTATAGAATAAGATTATGTGTCCTATTTAAGAGTTTGAGATGGAAATGGGATGATTGATGTAATAATGTATTATACTTCATGGATTATGTTCTATGAATAATTAAATATATTTGGATTATTCAATAAATATTTATCATTAAGGATTCTAAATAATATGTTTAAATGTGATGATGGAAAAGAAATGTGATTCAATGAAAATGTGATATTTCATGGAAAGAATATTATTAAGGGAAGTATAATGATGAATATGTTCACGGTGTTGATATAATGAGATTGGTATAGATAAATTAAAATGGTTATACTTATTACCTAGGAACTGGTATATTGTTTATTGAAAATGTTATTAATTCCCTAACATATGGAGAGTAAATAATTTTTGGATTTATGAAATATATTTAATAATATATTTTTTATGTAAGGGATGAAGATGAATGTATGTTTTATGTAACATTTTACTATAATTTAGCTTATTATAATGCATCATGAGAATACATGATAAAGTTATTCATATGTTTTTAATTTTACAATCAATATATAATTTATAATATATGGGGGATCAATATTATGTTGATTTGGAGATATTATACAAACTTAATTATGATTTTTTTTATTTTGATCTTTTTAATGATTCATGAGGTTAATCATTTATGAAATTATTTAAATTGAACTATGTATTTGGATTTTGAGATTAACATATTACTTCACCCTTTACTGATTTATCTATATCAGTTAACCAGTATTGTAATTCTTTTTACAAAAGAGACAAAGAATGAATTTTTATTATTTTATGGACATTATTATGTGTTTTAGATATGAAAAATTCACCTAAAATATTATGAGATTATTTGGAAGTTGATCAATGGAAAACAATGGGAGATATTGTTCTTATCAAATGGAATGAAATCAAGAAAGAATATCTTCTTGTCAAAATTCTTCAAAAATAGTCAAATGATCTTAAAAAAAATTGTCCTATTATCATCATGTTTTGTGATATCACTAACCTTTTTATACCTCCAATGTTGATGTATTTGGGGACCTTAATGTTTTCATAACCATGTCCTCTATCACTATCCATTCGTTTTTTGAGTGATATTTTCATCTTATATGTCCATGTTATCAATTATCACCAATGTTCTCTTATTTGGATTCCTAAAATGTGTTATTATAGAATAATTATTCAATTAAAATTATATTTATCAATATGATGTTATATTAATATATTTTAGTATGTGCGTTTCAACGAATGAATTTTCAAATGTTATTCTTTTGATGGGCGAGATGAATTTCAAGGGTAAAATTATTTTTTATGGTGGGGAAATACAACATCCCAATATTTTTTGAATGTTTTTTTCAAATAAATTTTATAATTTTCATGCATTATATTAAACGAATAACTGATTACATGTTGAATAAAAATAAATGATAATTCTTTCTTAAGATACATGCTACAACGAGTTTCTTACTATGTGTGAATGACACGTGAAACTAATCATCAATTAACCATAAAATAAAATTATATCAAATGTGTCATTTATTACACATTCATTAAGTAGGAGGGTATAAAAAATATTAACTTCTATACGAAATGTACTTATAAATCTCCAATTAAATATAACATTATTTATAAATGATTTTAAAATATATATAATTTTTTAGTGATGTAATTATATTCAGAAAACATACTTTTTATTAGAAATTGTTTTTTTATTTTTATGAGAGAATATTATAATTATATTATAAATAATTAATAAAATTTTCTAAATATATCGAAATTAAATTTTGAACCATCAAAAATAAATTTACTTATAGAGAAATATTGGGATTTTACGAAAATATTGATTTTTTAGTGAATATAGTAAAATACCATTTTTTGTAAAATTAAATTTATTTATAATAAAATATGCAATTATGATTACCCATTATTTTATAATGTTACCTAATTAATCTTTTTTCCTATTTATTCAACTTATGTACTTTTTACTTATCTTTATATTTTATTTTAGTATATGTATTTTTGGGTTTAAAGAAGGGTTTTTATGAAAACTATTTTCATATCCATAATGTTTCCCCATAATAATTAATTAATATATTACTTAATTATTAATGTTTCAAATGAAAATTATTTATTGTAAATAATTAAATTTTAATTTATATTAATACAGTTATCATTATATATATAGTGTTAATATATACTCATTTGGAGCTTAAAAACAGACTCTTTAAATGTCCTCCTTTTCACCACGACTGTGGGTTTCATTTTAAATTTTATTTTTCCATTATGGTAAAATTTATGCAAAATAATAAATTATATTATTAAAATAATAATTTCAAAATTATCATAGGTTAATTTTTTGGGATATTTCTTAAAATATTATTTTTTTTGTTGAATAATGAAAAACACTAATTTTTATTTTAATTTTTTTCCTTTTATATTATTTATAAAGATAAATTATGCTTTAATTTTTTTTAAAATTATAAATAATTAAATTATATATCAATTAGATAAATTTATTAAATTATATTCAATTTTTAGAATTTAATAAGATATAAAAACATAGTAAATATTTGAACATTTTCTCTTTGAGTACCCTCTTTCTCATCACGTCTATATGATTAATTTTAAAATATGATTTTAACTTATATGAATATAATCTAAAAAAGAATAATTTCATATTTGGTATCATAAAAATTTATAATATATAGTAAGTTAATTCTAATATTTGATGAAAATCAATAGTGAAAATAATTGAAATTAATAAACATAATTAACGTAAAAATGGGTTTATCAGGGTATAATCAAAAAATATAAGGGAAAAATTGACCTGTAAACTCATCTAAAAATAGTTTTATGAAAATATTGTAACCAATAAACCTTTATGTTTTAATATTTGACCATATTGTGCCCATGTGACATGAGAAAAAATTGGTATCAAAAACTACATTTCAAAAATACCAACTATGTCCTCTCCCAAACTTATAAAACACACCGCTCTCCTCTCTTACTAAAATTGTAAAATAATTTTTGTTTAGACATTAACAATACATATATATTATCAACATTCCATATTTTATAATATAATCCTAATTTTAGGCATAAATAGAAACTGTGATGTTCTTTTGTGAAAACATATGAAGGATACCTGAAGAGGAGGTAACATTCTTCAATGATATTTTTATTATTTTTCTACATCCACCTCCATAAATTATTATTAAAACATGATTATATTATAACCTATGTATCATATATAGAATTAAATTTTTTATGTTTAAGAAATCTCTAAAAGTCTTATGATCTTCCATCAAATGGGTTGAAAAATCATCATTTGTTTATATGACATACTACCACCACACGAACCAATGTCACTCAATTTTCATTACCCCCTCTGAAGGTTGGGTATGATGGTTTATATAATTTACATATATGATATATTTTATTTATGTATACATATATGGTAATTATATAACATATAAAATTTTAATTTCGATTCCTTTTGGGATATTATAATGTCTCCCATGATTACGACAGACAACCATATCACGAAGCGATGTAATTTTTTTTCACTAACTCATTAATGAAATACGATAATGATAAATATATGTTATATAAATGTAATAATTATGATATTGGCGAAATAATTATATATATAATGGAAATATATAAACTTTTTTCCTTCCTTTTCCCTCACAAAATTGTGGTATGGTCTTTCATTCATGTGTGGACTACCACCTTCACGAAGTGATGCGACTCTATTTTTTAAATCCCCACACCACATAGATGAAATTTATATATACATTAAAATTAATAGTATGGTATTAATAAAATTGATATTATACTGATAATATAATATTTTACATACTTTATTTCCACAATGACCATTGATAAATGCAAACGTTACTCTTGCCTATGTATGACCAATTGTCTACATGATCGTAATATACGTCATTTTTATAAACAATAATTCATTTATTTAAAATAAAAGTATAATTTAGTTATAAATATGATCATTATTTCATTAATATAAGTACAAAATATATTATTTAACTATGATCAATTTAATAGTGTAAATAATAGAAAATAAAAACATACATGAAAAATAAAGTGGTTATTAACTGAAACACAACATTAACATAAAATGGTTAATAAATAGTTAGTAAAATGAAATAACTAAATAATAAATTTATATATATATATATTTAAAAATATTATTATAATTATAATTAAATAATATTTATTATAAATTTGTTTATATTGAGTATGAAGGATTTTGAGACTTAGGGTAAGGGATTTCTAGCCTCACTTTTATTTATGGGAAACATATGAAAATTCACCACTCATTTATTCTTTGTAGTATATAAACTTACTATATGAGATTTTATTTCACAAATGAAAATATATTAATGATATTTAATGTCTCATTTTATGGGTTTCTTTTTTGGGAATTACAATTCAAAATATTGACAATATTGTAAGTGGTTTTGCCTCTATTTTCCTTCATTGAGAATTATGTCATCTTATAAAGGAAACTTATGTTATGATTTATACATAGAGGAACATAAAAATTTAATATCATTAATTTATTTATTATAAGGATATTTTATGATTCATTTAATTTTTTCAATTCACATGGCTTATGATTCAATATTACAAAATTGTTATGGGTTTTATGTTACAATATTATCATTTATCAGGATTGGTCAGGATTATGATTCCAATGATGAAATATTAAGATGTATTTATCAAAAAACACAATAATATTCCCATGATAAAGTTATTTTCAAGTAATACATTTCATTTCTAAATTTTCGCCTCTTTATAAACACAATATTTCAAAAGAATAATTTTATGACCAAATCAATTCTTTTTCATTCTTAGATTGAAAACTATTTTTATCCCAAAAACATGTTGTTAAAAATTATATTAATTTTTTTTTCGAAATTTTCAATTAATTATATTAAATTAATATTTACCCATGTTTGATTTTTTTAAAATTATCATCATCCTATTTTCTAATGAATACCCTTTTGGATTTTACTTGATATTTGAGAAGAATCATTGTTTATAACTTGCACGACACAAAAAATATTTTACACTATATTGAAAACTCAATGATTTCAATGATCCATTATAATTTTTCAATGTTAATTTATATGAAAATATTTTCCTAAAATTTTATGATGTTTTATATGCTAAATAAATTATTAAAAAATGAAAATATTTTTCAAATATTTTATATATTAATTTTTTTTTTCAGTTCCGAATGTTGTCTTCCTACAGATGTGTTTTAATGATTTTTGAAGATACCATTTGATGAATTAAATTTTATTTTTACTGAAAGTAATTGTAAAATGTTTTATAATTTAAAAAATATATTTCCATAAAAGTTTATATTCCTTATGAAACCTTCCTTGTTATTTTTATCTTGAAATCGTTCCCCATCTATGATTGATTCATTTGATCTAACGTATGATTAGTTAGAGAAATGATAAAATGGATTCCCTTATAATTATTTCTATATGTGGTCAATATTGTAAAGATAAATATGATACATATTTATCTTCTATGGGGTACACTATAATAAAATTATTATGAAAACCGTTTCATTATCCAAAGCTTAAGATATGAGGAAATAATGAAATGATTTTGAAAGCTGTATATTTTTCAAAGGTTATTATATGATGTAATGTTTTTGAAACCCATTTAATTTTTTTGATATGATTAATGGTTTATGATCTTTTGGAACATGTAAATATGTTTTTCATTATGAGATAATGGGGAACAATATCTCCATCAAATACATTTGGAAATGATTTATATTTCATGACATATATTGTACTAGAACATAGAGTAAACCTAGTTCAATAATGAAATTTCTCACTAATTATGGTCTTTAATGGGACCCTTGATTGTTAGGATGGTTTGGGGAGTATTCCCACTACAATTTGATGAAAGAGATGCCTCTAGTGATGGGGGGTTTCATGACCAAGAGGTGAATATACCCATAGAGTTCCCTGATATTCATTGGGAACGAGCCATTACTAATCAAGAAATTATCTTCTATACGTACGTGTATCTCACAATTCTATGTCTTCATTCAATTTTATTCCCTAATTAATAAACTTATTCCATTTCTTTATTATTGATTTAATATAAACATCCAATATTTATATCACAAATCAAGATATTGATATTTTAAATACTTGGTATGGTTTTCATATATTATTTTAACATAATAATACCCTTATTCTCACCTTATTTCTACGTATTTCCCTTGAATAGACTTACTCAACATATGGTATCACCCTTTTTAACATTTCTTATCCACATGTTATGGATAATGATGGTATGTAGGGTAAGTCTAATAAGGCCACTAAATAAGAATTTCTTTAAGGGAAACATTGAATATTATTCACCATATTAGTAGATTATATTCCATTAATTCAAAGGTATTAGACTATTATGGTCCATAAGCATGTGTTTGTTTAATATAATCAATATTCATCTAAAAATATGTAATGTCCTTTTATGAGAGGACTAGCTCACTATAATAATGAATATTGAGAAATGAATTATCCTGAAGATAAATGAATTGATCAATATAATGTTATGGGTTAGAGTGAATTGAAAGCACTGATAGATTTTAAATAGAGAGTTTGTATTTTATTGGATATTATAAATTGATATCATGGATTCTCAAAAAAGGTTATGGAAAATAATTTAACGAATAACAGTATCATATATATTGTTTTTTGGAAAATACTATAATAGATAACAATCAGTAATTCAGTATAGGTGAATGATCGTTTAGCTATGGTTATTTAACGGTCATTCTATTAACAATTTTTAATTATTTCATTCCATTATTTTATATATGTATTTAGTTAACAATTTATAATGTAGTGCAGTTATTTAGATGCTTTTATAATTTTGATGTGGGACATTGTGACATCTAAAGACATCATAAAAAATGAAATTTTAATTAAATAATGTCTCTTAAATTATAGTAATGGGTTTTAAGGCCACAAGAAAATTATCTATTATTTACTTATTAAAATAAATATTATTTTTCAAAAATCGTTATTTATCATTCATAATTAGTTTTTATTTATAATTTATAAATTTAATTATTTATTAATTTCTAAATATTATATATTTATAATTAGAATTTTTAAATTATCTAAAACTTAATTAATTATTGATTATTAACCACTTTTAAATAATTAATTGCTATTTAAAATTATTAAATAATAAAAATTAAATAATAAATAATAAATATTAAATAATTATTTTTTAAATATTTCTAATTTTCAATAATTATTAACTATTAATTATTTATAATCATTATTTATTAATTATTTATAATTATTAGTTGTAAATTATTTAAGTACACATTTAATCATTAATTGTTAATTTTTAATAATTTAGTAATTATTTATTATTTATTAATTCGTGATTATTTATTAGTAATTAAAAACATTAATTTGTTATATATGAATATAAATATGTAGACATGGATAGGAAAATACAACCATTCAGACACACAAACATATATACAAACATGAATACATCAAAACAATCATAAACACATACTAACATACATACATACATACATACATACATACATACATACATACATACATACATACATATATACATACAAACATACATACTTATATACATATATATATATCTACACATGTACTTACATATAAATGTATGTATGTGTGCATGCACACATGTATCTATCAATCTACATTCATCTATAAATTCATATGTAAATACATTCATCTATTTTTTCATGAATCCATTCATTTATACAAACATTCATTGATTTTGATCATTTGATACAAGTGAAGTAAAAAAAATCATAAATTAGCATAAAATGACCATGAAATTAAATCTAGGTGTTCACATGTGCAACATTTCCTTTAAAATCATGGATTACAAAAACAAAAATCATCAAATTTGATAAAAATTTGTACGGATTAATAAATAAATATTAATATTCTATAAATAGTTTAAAATTAGGCTTCGATATAAAAAATCCATTAAATTTTATCTCAATATTTATTTAGGCTCTACGACGAATAAATTTGTTACTATAATTAGAGTTATAGATTCTAGTTTTTGTGGGACCCTTCACCCAATTATTTATTGAAGAAAATGTGTCTTGAAAGTAATAAATTGCCAAGTTTTATGTTAAAAGGTGATAAAATAATTTGAATTAATTATGAATGTTGAATTTATTTTCAAATAATTCTATAATGTTGTGATGAGTGATTTGGAATATCTGTAAAGTATTTTTATGCCAATTTACGAAAACTATGTAATTTATATATATTATGCTCTCAATTACAGAATTATAGAAATTCTGTGTTTGAACTAGAATTTTTTTAATTCCTAAATACTTCATAAGTATGTTTTTTAGTGTTCTTCAAGTTCCATAAAACATCATAATGTTGACTCTAATATAAAAATATAAAAATGAAATAATCTTATGGGTCATTGTTTATCTTCTTATTGTTTATTATACTTCATATGGTTTTTTTCCCGTTCATAAGGCTGTTAATGGATTATTATATGATTTATCAGAACATTATATAGTTCATTTTTATTATAATAATGAGAAAATTTAAAACGAATAAACAAAATAATGTTTTTGTGGGAAATTAAAATCTTTCTTCTAGAAATTATGATGTTTAATAGGATCTTATTATGTTTAGACACAACCTCTTGATGTGCATTAAATTATTCAAATTTTATTATGATAAAATTTATAGTAAACCTATCTTCATATATTTATTTTCTCTCTTTTTAAGGTTCTTATAATAGTCAAAATATCTTTGAATATAATATTTTATAACAAATTTTATGATGCATATATTGAATTAAAATAACAAATAATAGAGTATATCAATGAATAAAAATGACAATTTATTATTCAATGGTGATTAAATGTAGATTAATTTAGATGATTATTTTGAGATACTCCTATTTATTGCAAATAAAAAAATTAAAATAAATATTTTTCATCAAATATATAATTATTTATAAATATTTTGACAATATAATTTACTATAGTAGAATATCATGGGAAATATTTCATAGATATTTTTAAAAATAATATTCTACAAAAATCATAATTTTATATGGTTTCAAGAAAAAAAGAAAAATATTATCAATAATTATGTTGATAATATTATACTTGATTATATTGATTAATGGTGACATCATTGAAAGAAAATAATATAAGGAATAGAAAATTGTTTCTTCATTTTTAATCATATTTATTTACGAAAATTATTTATATTACTAATAATATAATTTTATTCTCTTTTAGAGAAGAATATTAATGCATTCATCTATTATCTCAATCTTTTTATAAGTATTTTTAGAAACTATGATCGGATTCCTACCAGTGGCATATGTGTTGATATTTTTTTTGTAATTGATGTTATTTTAGAAGTATAAAATTTTATATTTTATTTTAGGTAATTAAATAGTATAAATTATATTTTATTTATATTCAAGAGTTGGGGATATAATATGTATTACTATGGGTTATTGAATACAAAAAAAAAATTTCAAAATTTTTAAATAGAGTATACCTTTCTATGAATTTTTATGACACCTACCCATTTTTTTTGTTTTCATCAACAAAATATACCGATAATAATTTACTAGTTGGAAATTTTTTTTTCAACTTTGTAAATAGAACATGATAAAGTGTGGTTAATTACATCAATTGGAATGCTTTAAAAATTTTCCTCAATGTTATAAAACATTCATTATTGTTGTATTCTAGTGAGATAATAAGAATTATAGACAGTTTAACCATTCTATAATCAATCATAATGTAATTATTTAGAAAATAAATTTTAAAAAATAGTACCACTTATTCACCTCCACAATTGGAGGAACTCCAACCAATTTGACAAATTCATGTGGTATAAAATAGATCAATGTTACTCTTGATAAAGCTTGATATGAAAGGTAGAGAACATAATATATGATGTTGTACATCTCTTTTATGTAAAGAATGTTCTTATATATAGAAAAAGAATAATTTCTTTATTATTAGTATATGTACAAGAAGGGAGTTCTCCTTTGATTGGGAGTTTTGTGGAAATTAAGTGAAATGAAACAATGTACATTAAAAATGAAAGAAACATTAAAGATGATATAATATCCAAAAAAATTATATCATAATTATAAGATAGTGTATATGTGAAATTAATGTTGACTAAAATAATAATTCAATGTGGGATAGTCTTGAGAACAAGTATATTGGGAATTTCAAAATAATTAGGTCAATATTATAAATTTCATATAAAAATATGCTTATATCAGAATGAATTAAAATGAGACAGTATATAATAACATACCCAGTAAAATGAAATCCCAAATCACATATGTATTTTAAAGATAGTATAGAATATTCTACATTTGTTATGAAATTAATGAGAAATATTTTAGAATTATTTCATCCAATTATTTCATCCCTATAAGAAAAATGAGTACTTATCATCTAGTGTGGTCCACCGTACTCTTCTTAACTATGATATGAGAAACGATCTTGTCTTGAAGAATGAAAATTATGTGGAAATTACTTTCAAATCCTTGTACAAATTAAAAATTCCAGATGATGAGGATTAATATGATATTTTTTCAATGATTAATGAAATGATATATAACTAATTTTTGAGGGTTATAAAATGATAGTGTCCTAAATCAAAATAATTATAAAATTAAAAAGGGTATAAATGATAAAAATATATCAAATTATAATCAATAGTTTTAATGATATATGATAAAATTTTATTGATTTACATTTTAAAATTTTGTGGAATTTGAAAATAAAGAAGTTGAATAGGATCCTCAATGAATATTAGAGTATTTTTATAAGAATATAAGGTTAATGGTGAATAAAAAAATATTATTAAATTAAAGGGGATGATAATTTTGGTTTGTAATGAAATTATTTATTAATACTCTAATATTATTATTTATAAATATATTTTTTAAAATAATGTATGATACTTTTTGGAACATGTTGAATGAAAATATGAAATATAAAACATTATAGAAGAAATATTCAATACCAACATAAATTACAAGATAAAATTAGATCATGTATTATTTCTTGAAAGAAACAGTTTACATAAGAATGAAATGAAGTATCTTATGAATAAAATTATAAACTTATATAAATATAAGGAAATTTACCAGATCAAATTGGGTTGATCAGTCTTATTAAAGATAATGATGATTGGTTGGAAAGGATTAAAATTTATTAGAAAATAATGTTATTTAAAAATTATAAAAACTTATCAAGGTCGAGTAAATGTTTATAAATTTTAAAAAATAAATTATGTAAAGTTATAAATATTATGATAAATATCAATAATTAATGGTATATTCATCAAAAAAATATCTTGGCATGTTTTACATTATATTATGAAAATGTTCCACCAATGAAACTTCAAAATTCCATTTCAGTTCCATCTAAAAGTGCATGTTGGTAAATAAAATCTAATATTGAGTTAGTTAATAATTTTCAATGTTATAAAATCAATAGAAAAATTATAGTAATTTAATTTCAAAATGGTAAATTATATCTTTCCTATGAAACAGAATGTTGGAGTTATAATAAAGTTTCTTTTCATAATTAACAGCCAAAATCAGTAACTATATATGATAATTATATTTTAAGGGTCTAATTATTGTTTTTTTAAACAGTAAATATGATTTACTTCACAAGATGCCTGTCTAATATAGTGTTATAAATATAAAATAAAGGGGGATCATAAGAATCATTGAAACAAGACAATAACGAATTAGACTATAAATGACAGTTCATATATGTATACTTCCCAAAATATTATTGGTTATCTTGAAAATTATATGGAATATGTGAAACAAAATGTTCAATGTTATGAATTATTACTGACCATTAAACAAGGATAAAGAAAATAGAATTTTGGGAAAAGGTTCAGATAATAATTTTGTTTGAGAAGATAATTTTATTTTTGGTGGTTATATATGATCAAAAAAAAAGAACATATAATGGATTCATGATAGTTCATTGTTATAAAATATGGCATAAAATTGATAGTTTATGATGTTTATTTTGGAACTCAATTTTGGTGCAATTAATTTTTGAAATGAGAGTTGCATTAAGATAAATTAAAATGGTTTGGATGAGATAAAACCTTAAATCAATAATTTATAGGGGTGTTATTTATTGATGGTCTGAATAAAAATATTTTCATTAACTTTTAACCCTATTGAAAGAAAAAATGGTAATATTTTATGAACTAATTCCATAATAATATAAATTAATATAAAAGGTTCGTTATAAATTTATTGATAAGAAGTGGAACTCTAATTTAGACTAGTGACCGATGAATGTTTTCTAACATAGTTTAAATGATGAGAATTAAAATTTTACAAAAAAGGAAATTTCATATTTGAGAAAAATATTTGAGAAAAATATCATGATAATGTTATGTAATAGATCTACACTATCTATGTAGAGAAACATATAGAGTGTTTACATGTTATAAAAAAGGGAATATGGTGAATTAATAATTTAAGACAATAAAAATATAATGAACCAGACTTGTTGGATTAATCCCCTCATATTTATCTATACATGTGTGGAACAAATCCAAATATGGTTATATATATTTTAATAATTTTTTTGATGATTCAGTTTTGTAAAATGTATTTCATAATATTAAAAACTCAAAATTAGTGAAAATATAAAATATTTTCCAAAATGACGCTAATGAAGAGATGGGGATTATATTACTATGTTATGGGTAAACAATATAATGTACAATAATATGATTAATTTTTAATACTATCATGATAAAACATTGATTAATAATCAATATAGTACAATTTTTTTTATAATTAATAGAAATATTATCGAAATTGATAGAGATATGATTTCTGAGAAAAATATGTAATGAAATTTCCAAAGAGAATCATTGTTCATAGTTGTGCCAACCAGAAGTATGTGTCTAATAAAAAAGTTATCTAATTTGTTTTTTATTTTTTTTATATAAAATTAATTAATTTTTTAATTATATCAGAGTATTTGGAATTACTTTTAAAAGATAAACTGTGAACATATAAAAGAGAATATATGATTATAAGGCCAAGTTGGGTATCTCTATGGGATACATGTCCCATGGAAACGGATAAAGATGATAGTGAAAAAGTTAAAAAAAATTATTGAAAATTATTATATAAATGTTTTTAAAATTCATAATTATATTTTTTCACCATATATAGTATATTTTGATGAAGATAGATGTAATAATGATATGTTTTCTAACAAAATAAGTGATATTATATGGAAATGATAAGAATGGTGTTGATACCAATTCTAACCACACTAATAATGAAGATGATTTTTTAGGAAATTGAAAATAGAAGGATCATAGGCCAAGGAAAAATATAGAGAAATAAAATATAACTAGTTATTAAAGTGAACTAGTGTAGAATAATTTATCGGTCTTCCCCCAAAAATAGAACACCACTAAATTACCCACATGTCTTAAAGAGAATTCATTACTCACATGAGCTGGAATGTAGTGATTCAAAATTAAAGAAATACATTTAGGAATGATTTTTCTGAAGTCATAAATAAGAAAAATGAAATAAACAAAAAAAAGATCTTAAATAAATAATCAATAATATAGTTCGAAAACAACTATAATTATCTAACCCATTATAATAAATATAACATCAACCATATAGATAAATTATTTAATGGAAAATTAGATACAACACTAGCGAAAAGTAAACAATAAGGAACAACTAACTTGAGACCTGCCGAAACTATCTCCTTGATTCTATAATTTTCTCATCACCACCCAAGTAACCCCACATCTACCATGACGATTAAAAAATTTCCATATGAAATCCATGAACATAAAATATATATGTTTGAAAAAAAATCCTGGTAGGTTAGAACAACATTCTAAATCTATGGAATTATTTTTGTAAGGTAGTTTAAAAATAATGAATTGATATTAAAGCCAGAAAGTAATAATTTTATTTATTTAAAGTATTAAAAAATTAAATCCATGAATATCATTAAAAATATTTATACTTTTTTCTAATAGTTTAAGACACATATTTTTAAATATCCAATAATGTTTAAAAATTCCTAAAAAAAACCAATTTAAATTTCTTACAACAACACACTTGTTTTATTTAATTGGAAATAGTAACATAAAAAAATTCATCATAGAAATCAATCATTATACCAAAAAAAACATTTTAAAATCCACATAAAAACTCCATAAAGTGTATTTTATTTCATAATTTGTTTCCAATAAATATTGAATTCTCATTTTTGAATGAAAATTATTGAACTAACACACATGTGAAAGAAAAAATGATTAAACCATGTATAAAAATGGAATATATCAAAATAAAATAGAAACGTTTGCATAAAAATGAATATGTAAAATAGGTATAAATGAGCATTATAAAAAATACCCCTAAATTAAAAACCAATAATGTTATCACATGTTTCATGGGATCTACCCATGTTTTTTTAAAATGTGTAAAAATAGGTGTATAATTGTATACCGCCGGACAAAAATTCAATGATCATGAACTGACGTTCAAAAGTAATGTAATAATACTAGTTCACATAATCTAAATTGTGGCTAAAACCCCTCTAAATGTTCATTGTGCTATTTGTGAATAGATGGCCACTGGTAGTGTGTGAAAAAACTAGCATTGAAAACTATAACACCCCCTTATTACCCAGTTTCCCACAACAAGTAAAATAAGTGATGCATACTAATAAACAAACTAATTATATCACACCATTAATAACACTGGGTATGCTCACCGCTAAAAATAAATGTTGAATATTTCTTATTTATAAATTTTCCTCAGCATAAAAAAACATTCTTACATAGAGGGAGAAAATAATTACCCCATATTGATAAATAATACCAAATAAGGGAATATAGGAAAAGAGTAATCAAGGGGTTCCATACACAACCACTATTTGAATCCAATATGAAAATTGATCATTTAAAACTAAAATTTGTCTTTGGATTACAATCCCTTTAACATTTAAGAATGTTCCACATTATATATTTCTGGTAAAATGATATAAATCACTCACACCACTTAAAACATTTCAAATTCACCCTTTAAAATGTGAATCATCCACTTTAAAAAAAACAAGTCCAAATTCCATTCATTTCTATAAATGACATTACAAAAGCTACATTATGTCATTTTCCACAAGGGGGAAACCACATACACATTTCAAATGATGATTTTAAATATTATATAACCCCTTCATAATCCATTCTGAATTCAACACCTCAATTTAAAACAAATCTCAAGTTAAAACAATTTTTTCACTCCATTAAAATAGAAAGTATATCGAAACCCATTACATATAAAAAATCATTTTTTATATCCATGTAGTAATTTACCAAAAGAATATAACTTTTAAAATTTCTATTTGAAAAATGAAAATATGTAATTCACATAGAAAACATGTAATGAGAATATAAAAACACAGAAAAATTATTTCAAATCAATTCAATTATAATATGTATATATATTAAAATAAAATAAATTTTGAAAGTTTAATAAGGCCCTGAATTCAAAAAGTAAGATTCACATTGGGAAAACCCAAATTATATAGTGGGGAACCATGGCAAGAATCCTCAGAATGCTTCGCCTTCAATTGTGACCACACTGATGGGGAGATAAATAATTTATAACAACCCTATACATTAAAAACCCCAAAATTATATCCACTGAAAATTCTATTATCAACCATAAGAGATATCCAATTAATGGGTGAAGCCTTAAAAAGGGAAAAGAGATGGAGAAGGGATAAAGAGGGAAAATGTGGAAGAGATGCCTCAAACCCACATGGAAATCCCTAAAGGAATGATAATATTTTGCTGAGGATTAAAGTGGAGCTCCTCTATTTTCCACAAAAAGATATTATTATATAGTGAGGGACAAATTATGTTGAAAATATAATAAAATTTAAGAGGGTTATATTGATGAAACCCAAAAAATAAACAAATGGGTCAGATCACATAGTTTCACCATAAGGTTTTCTAAACAATTCAACAAGCATATACGAGCCTCCAATGAAGATAAAGAAGTAAAATAGATACTCCAGGGTTTTGATATGGTTGAAAAAATAATTCCCCCATTATTTAATTCATCATTTTCTAGAACCAGATCCAAACTCAATGATTGTTGCATAGTTTACCAAACTATTCATAAGTCATGTGCCATACCTCATATACACCCAAATACCCAAATAGATTTTGGGGAGCTCCTCTCATTTTTTATAACCATACAGAATCTATTTAAATTATATTTTTCAAATTTATATTTCCACCATCATGGAATATATATAGTATCTATTAATAGTGCATTATAACTAAGATTCCTAAAAAAATCAACCAAAAACATGAATTTTCATCCTGTAGGAGACAAAAACAATAAAAAATCAATATAATATAAAATCATGAATCCTAAAAAATATAGAGACACATGGTGTGTCACAAACTCCCCATAATGACACATTCTTAACCCATAAATTCTATTCGAAACAATGGAAAGAGAAATCAAATGATCAGAATATATCCTAACCAAAAGAACTGACCAAGAAAAAACAACCCCAATGTTAACAATCCAAATCGTAAAAAATGGCCAAATCAATCAACCACAATGTATTGAACATATCCTTTAACTACTAATATATAATCTCAATAAATAATTCATATGATTCATTGGAGGCCAAACATGGTCTCCCCTCAATTTGAAATTCCTCTAACATGGTAGATCCCAAGTGATACTACTAGAAATTCAAACTCAGATTATCGAAAAATCCAAATTTGAATGCATTCTCAATTAAAATGAATTCCAAAAATAAGGAATGAAGAAAAAATATATGCATCAACAAGAAAATAAAATTATATCTCTCTATAGTCCATGATTAATGAAAAAAATTAGTTTAATACCTAGATCAACCAGACATTTTTCATATATAAAGCAACAAAATACACTAGCTGGTAAGCTAGACTCAACGAGTTCATCACATGCCCTAGTTATCCCAATCACACATTCATGACATCCTTAATTTCCAAAAAATGATCACATCAGGAATTCAACACAAGAATAAGTGAAACCAAAACTCTTACTAAACGTTTACCCAAAAAACAAGGCATATCAAAATGGAACTCATAGCAAACCACAAAACACATGAAAATAAAGAAGTTCAGGAATGCATTACCTAACCAACAATGCCATTAAATTATATCCAAACTAATCCACATGAAACACCAAGAAATAATACCATCTATAGGATTCCAAGAATGAAATCCAATTCTCAATAACCCATATTACAATAATTAATATAAAGATATCAAAATGAACACATACAAAAATAGATTACACTCAAAAATTATTCAAAATTTCCATCCTCAAAAAATTAAGAGATAAACCAAATTTCCAAAATGAAGGTAAACCCAAGGAGGTTTCATATAAGAGGGACTAGTATTCTCTAAAGACAAATTGTAAGCATATAAGGGTTATTTTCATCCAATAAGAATAATATTTTTTCCTAAGAATTAGCTTGTTTTATTTCTTATCCTTACTCTATAGGTTACACATACTCACTCCACCGTACCTCTATACTTCACAAGGAACTTAGTTGTCCCAAAAAATTATTTCCTAGACAGCTCCACTTCCATTCATACATCCTTAATGTCATATTAAACTGAATATGTTAGACATGATGCATGTATTAAAAACCAGGATATGTAAAATTAATACTACCAATAAAACAATATTTATCCGGTTGACCTGATAGTAGCTTAGGGAGAAATATGATTATCCTTTAAAATTCATTTAAAAAGTCCCTTACTAGTCTATCAATATAAAAATAAATATGATAACCTCATGCTCCATCCATATATTTTAATCCCTAGGGAAAGACCACATGAAAAATTACTTTTTAATTACCTCCAAAGACATAACATTATGAAGATTATATTGAACCATAGACTCTATAAAACATGTATAAAATATTCAAGAAATATATCAAATATCTCAAGCATGAGGTTTCAGGTCTCCCATGATTAATCAAGATCACATAGTTCACTTGAAACCACCATAATTCTTCCACTGACCCATGATTGGAACTGATCAAAAGCTGAACGTAATTAAAGAACTCAAAGATGGGGTCTTTGAACAAGGAAGGTTTAATTTCCACCACACCACATAAAATCAAGGTCCAAACCAAAATATTAGAATACTTTTCGAATATTTAGTGACGAAGCGACGAAAACTATACACGAACATCACTAATTCATTCTTTAAATAAAAAATTGAATCCTTGGAAACAATGAATCCAGTCTAAAACAAAATTCCCTTCAATGACGCAAAAGATATTATACAAGGAAATTTTAAGTAAACCACTTGCATGTAACATGAATAGAACGATATAAAGAAATCCATTAAAACCAACCAATATGGGTGGAATACACAATACCCAAAAAAGATCATCTCAAAAAACCCTAGTAAATTTTTATTTCTATTTGAAAACCAGGTGCCTTATGGATTCCCATAAAAACATCTCCCTCATTAAATTTTTTATAAAGAAAAATTAACAGTATGATGATAAAATTATTCCAAAACTCAATTTATTTAAATAAATATATTTTTGAAAAACATAATAAAATGTGTTTGGATAAAAACATATTTCAAATACCACAAGGAAAACATATTCAAAAAATAAAAAAATCTATATTTTAAAATTAATATATTAAAAATCAAACTCATTTTCAATTTTTTTTCAAATATTTTTTCACACAATGAATTAAAAATGAAACCAAATATGAATCACATGACACACATACCTAAACAGGAAAACACTACACTCCTACATCCATCTCCAACTAGAGATAAAATCCCTTAGATAATTACATAATTGATTGGACTCAAAATAGATTAATTATGGAAGAACTAGTATCATGAATGTTTGGGGCACATGTATAGGGAAACTAGACACCAACCATGAAACACACCATGTAATAAAGGTTGTATCAACCACATGGGAACCACATGGTTTCCCAAGTCCTGCAAGCTTAATGGGAAGCACATGTTTTCCTCTATAACATGATGAAAAAATGAGTGACCCAAAATATGAATCATATAATCTATGGGTATCAAAATATCCTCAACCACATAAAATAAAACTAATATTTGTCTCAAATTAAAAATTCACTGACAAACATCAATTGACATCTTCATTCTTGGGATGATAAAGAGCTACATATAATCTCTCCATCCTTATATCTCAAGCCTCGAAATTTAATCTCCTTTATACCAAGACATCCCCAAAAATGTGCAACAAATGACGTTCAAGATCATACTAATATAACTTAATTCCTTCAATATAATTGTGTAATGAACTGAATTGAGATAACAACTAACTCAGCACACATCTCGATTCTCCACAAGGACTAAAGGGAATTCTCAATCCCCATGGTCAGGAAAATAGTTCATTGCAATCATATAAATATATTTGGTAATGTTCTCACCCAAAAACTGATAAGGATTATAGAATGAAAATGATATAATATTATAAAAAAATAACAATCCAAAACAATATATAATGATACAACACATTTGGGGACATATAACTGCATCAACAAAGTGAAATGATAAATCATTTTATTTATAATGACCAAATACTTTTCAAATATTATTGAAAGATTATTAACATAAATATACATTAATTACGACCCAATGATGATGGGTGATAGTGTTTTTAGATCACTAGTCTCATAATATTTCAATGTGAGACAAAAAAATATAATTTTTTTATTCTTCGTAAGGAGGTCCTACAACAGAATAGGATTTATTAAGGAATTCATAAAATTAAGGGGTGACATAAAAAATCATGTATGGAAAACTAGGATCGGAGTCAATGCTATAAACTATATCATATAGTATACAACTCATGAGTAATCATATGTGAGATGAACATAAAGAATTTGGTATCATATTTTCATGGGATCCTATTAAATATGGTGCAAATGTATATCATGAAATGAATATGATTCAATGAAAAAATTTCCATTTAATAAGATTTGGTTTAAAATGTTCCATAATTGATTAGGTTTACACTTTAATACTATACACGATGCCTCAGGAGGCTAATGTTTTACCCATTGCATTGGAATACTATCAGGTAACACTCACAATAATATGTCCAAATTTTTTATATAACACATAAATGAAGTCAGTCATTATAGATAATATAAAAATACCAATGGAGAGAAAATGGGTTCTATAATAATGCCACATAACATAATAAATGTATATTCTATAATTAATTATTTTTATAAATGTGTATAATTCATGAATTACCTCATCAACGGAATATTAATTAATCAATTTATATATGTTAGAGACAAATAAACATTATTTTTAAGAAATATATAACCCGAAAAGTTTTTGTCATTGAATTAAATGTCTTGATATGATTTTATAGAATATTTCATAAGAAAAATACACTTTCACATTGAAATTTGTAACTAAAAATATATTTTTTATAAATAATATTATTGAAAACATTTTAAATGGAAATAGAATTGAAACTTTTAAAAGGTCTATTCAAAGGGTTGAGTGTTCATGATGGGTAAAATATTATAAATACTATATAAGTTATGAAATATTCATTTCACACTAATGTAAAAAGTATAAAAAAGTATATTGAATGGAAAATGACAAGTAGATTCCTTTAAAAATATTTTGAATGAAGTAAAAAATGTATTTCCTTAATAAATAATTTATATTATATTAAATATTATATTTAATTATTTTTAATTCATTTATATAAAGAAAAATAATTTTTGACCAATGGGAAATATAAAGTAAACTTTTGTTAAATATTTATTTATATATAATTTTAGGTACCAATGTGACTAAAATTGTTCTATTTAAGGAAATGTAATTAATATCCCTAGGAGAATAAAATTAAAGGTTATTATTATAAAATAATTAAATATTTATTTTGAAATTAAATTAATGATTAAATAATACAAATAAATATGAAATTGATTAATAAACCACTACTGATATTGTTTCATTTGAATCATACCATCATGATATAAGTAAATTAAAATGAAAATTTAAATAAAATTAATTTAAAGAGATTAATGATAAAAAAAAATTAAAGGGATTTTATATAAAACACATAAAATATGATTTTGGTTCATATGAGATATGTTTTATAGAAGTAAAAGTAGAATACGAAATCCCGTACCATTATTTTTGTCATGTCATGTATGTCCATAATTTCCTATGTGATAATATTATATCAACAATTAATTTTCATAAAAACATTAATATAATTAACAACAGACACCTATAGCATTTTCAGTATTTATTTTAATGACATATTAAATTAGTTATTTAATTATGTACATGTTGGGTGTTTTGCAGATTCATAGTTTAAAATTTCAAAAAGACATCAAAATATTGATCATTTTCAAAGAGATCATTTTTAAATAATATATAAAATAATAATAATAATTAGATAACAATAATTATTAAAAATCGATTATAATTTTGAAACTAATCATTAAATATTGCTATAAAAATGATCTATTTTAAATCATGTAGAGACTAGGACATACATTCATATGAGTAAAAGGTCCACTTTTCAATGAACATGGATGAATGAATTGATGTGGTGTTTAATAATTAAAAATGATAATTATAATATAAATATCATATTATTTATTTTTGTACACTTATATTCACTGTGATATTGTAATATAAAATAGATCAAATCACTTCCTTAGGAAGCGATCCTTTATAAAAATGAATGTTGTTATCATTTTTCAGCAGATGGTAAGTTAATATAGTATGATGTTTTATATTTTACCATAATTATTAATATTTAATGAATATAAAGTAGAAATATGTAATTTTAATTCATTTAATGATATCCAATGTTGGAAAATGAATCACATTGGCTAATGATACAGTAGTCTATCATACACAATGATGATGGTTTCACATTCGATTTAAGATAATATGGATGTAGGTTATTCAATTAACACAATAAAATATCATTATATGGGATATAATACTTTTATTATATGTTAATATTTGAATAATATTTTATGGTTGTGGTAGAATAAATTAACCCAATTTCTTGTTTAAGTATAAGTCCTCTTCTTTTAAAATCTTTTAAACGTTTCCACCAAAATCTTTTCATGCAGGGTATTATAACAAAACCATGGATTCCAGAATGCGAGGATGGAATTAATGTACACATTTGGGATGATAATCGATTATCCAAAGAGCTTTTATTGTTTACAAATGGGAGGATATTAGGTTATCTTTTATATGTGATAAGGAGTGAATTTTTTATAATAAGAAACACTATTCATTAATGGCAAGTCACTCTCATTATATTTGACTAAAAAAAGGATAATAATTTATATAGTGGGAGATATATCTTAAATAACCAACCATAATTTAAAAAAAAATTTTAAATTTTTTTTTCATTGACATCATTAGTTAGTCCCCCTAATAAACCAATATTAACATAAACAACAGTTGAAAATTTTTACTTTTTTACTATTCAAATGACTTAAAACTAAGTTAAATATGTTATATAATATTAATTATTCTGTGACCAAAATGTAGAAAAAAATTAAAAACTCCATTTGATATAATTGGTATACTTATTTTAAAGTCAAACTATCAAAATGTGTTGAAAATGATTTTTCAATAAATGTATTTTTCATGAAAAAGAAGATCTTACATAAACTATATAACCAGTAATTATAATTTTATAAATATAAGTTAATATAAATGGATATATAATATATAAATTTAATATAAATATTTCATTTACATTGGTTATATTAATTAAATAAAATGTATAAACATTATGAACATAATAATAGTATATAGAAAACAATGTTTTAAAGCATTAGAATACTATAATAATAAAATATAGTTTAAAATGATATAAATGTAATTAAATAGTTTTAATAAAAATAAATAATAATTATCAATAAAAATGAATAAACAGAATTTTAAATTTCATATTTTATCAGAAATAAATTAAATTTTTTAAAAAATCGGTATTTTCTACTAGTCACTGAAATTTTTTTTAATACTATTATTTCACACATGGTAAATTTTGAAATTATAATTCAAAAAATCATGTTCATTTTAAGAATTATATTTTATAAATTATATATATAAAAATTATAATATTTTCTCACAAAAATTTAAAAATATCATTTTCAATGAAGAAAAAAATTTCAAAAAATTGAGTTCTTGTTTAATAATAATTTATATATATATTTATATTTGTTAAAAATGTTGTATATACTTAATCGTGTATTTTATCATAATCATACCATCTATTTAATATCTAGGTTATAATTGAAATATTTGAATAAAAATATTTTAATGGTAAGTCACAATTCATTTATTCTTAGTGAATCGTGTTTTATACACTATCAAACATAGAGTTATTTTAAAATAAGTTTCTGTTTCAGTCTAATCCTTAATTAAATCATTTGATCCCATTGAGAACGTGAACTCATTAATCAAGGGTTTGAGATTTATAAAGTAGAATGATGAAAAACCCATTTACTAAAAAAATTTAATTAGACATTTGATTAAATAATTGAAAGGGAAATAAAACAGTCCTCTAGAATAACACATGAATATGGTTCCATGTAGGAGAACGTTGGTGGGAAGTGAAAATATGGACATAGAATAAAATCATATATAATTATGTATATTTACATAGATTATTGACCATATTAAGTAGATAATCAAGAGAACGTTAACAACCATAAAACCCAAAATCCTTGATAAATTAGATGACAATTGATTCATCCTCTATAATGGTAATAAGTTTTCATAATTATTTCAAGATTCTATTCCTATAGTTGAGAGAATATTGTAATATCAATTTTACATTCACACTTAAATATACATGAAGAGTATCTTCATATTTCATCAACATAATCTATTCTTTTATTGTTCTTCGATAACTATCTATTTAAACTATTAATCTATATAATGAATATACCATATCATTTTTTTGATGAAGTATTTAAATTAACTTTTGATAGATCATATGATTCATAAAAGTGTAAAAATGTATTCCACCAATCTTTGTTAAAAACTAAATTGTTAGAATAAATTATGATATTACCCATAATGAATATGAGTATATTAATATTCAAAATTATACAATGAATCAACAGAATTAATATAGATAATGAATTAAAAAAATATCATCATATCCCAATAACCTAAATGATCACAACATTAATGAAGTTTTTAATTTCCAAGGTTATCGCATACCACTAAACATACAAATTCAAAAACAAAATAGAATTAATCCCAAATATTCTATTTGGTTAAACCTAAATACTATATATATATATTAATCTGATAAGACATTTCCCAAAATATCATTAAGCACCTAAAAATCATAAATTTTAATGAAAATATTATCTTATAATTAGTTTCTAAAACAAATTTAAAAATTATCAACCAAATCATTTATGTAAAAAATATATCATAGTATTCAATACATTATAATGGAAAATGGAAGGTGTTGTGCCCGATTTACTTCCATCTGTTGGTATAGGGCTCATCCAAATTCCAAATTCAATGAGTCTTTTCTATGTATTTTATAATACATTTCTTAATATTATGTTTTCTTAATTCACATAACATTACCAAAAATATTATGAACATATTCAAATAAACATTAACTATTAAATCAGTTTTTTAACAACTAATAAATTGAGAGAGTCTATATTTTTCCCAAAATTTCATATAATATTAATTGAATATATTTACATCAACATCCAGAACATATCATATGTTATCATTTCTAATATAATTTTTCCATAAATTAAAATATTAATATTATGTTAGTATTAGGGGAATCTTTTTTCAGTCAATAACTTCTTGAAAATTTATAAATAAAAACAAGAAAAAGTAATCTATAAATGTTGTGTGATATTTATAACTTTCATACCATTTATTTAAAAAATTCAACAAAATTATTATTAAATTTTAAAAAATAAACACTCTAAATATTACACATCAATAATCAAAAAAACATAGGCCCTTATGAATTAATCATGTTTTTTGGTTAAATATTATGATAATTACCATGTTCCACACATCTATGGAATTGAATTATTAGTAGTGCCTTCAGTTGAAAATTATTTACTTTATTTTTTGTTACTCAAACCCTTAATTTTTTTTTTCTTGCATGTGTTTCAAAATTGATGTATATTATTGTTAAAAATCATAATTTAAGATAACTCATTTGGAATGATCACAATATTTCCAATTAAATTTTCCATTAGGTTGGGAACCACATTAGGTAAATTAATAATTTTCCCATTACATTGGTTGCTGCAAAGTTTTCTCCCATTTCCAATTACTAACTAAAATGAATAAATTAAAAAATATGATAATTAGTTAATATAAAATATGGAAGAATATTATCCAAGAAGGTATAAAATGTAAATGATAAGGGTATCCTGAATTATGAGTCACTAGGTTTTAATATTGGTTATCCACGGAAACATTTACTATTAAGTTTTATAACCTTGAATTTTATAAAGCCCATAAAAATGGATCATAAAGAGTTTGTGGATTTATAAATCACATCCATGAAGATAGTTACACAATCTTTGCAGCGTATACCATTTTCGTGAAACATATGATGACCTTGTACTATGAAGTATTTAAAAAAATTGTGTTTCTGATGATTGATAGTACAAAGATTATGTTAGGAGTTTCTACCTATGAATATTTTATGTACCCTTATCATGGTCAGTTAGAAAAATTACCTCTTTGTTTTTTCAGTAACTAGGTTTGTCATGTGATTTGTTAGAATGGTAACTTGTATGTTAGTGTGGAAGGTTGGTCAGTTTTGGGGTCAGTCAGCACAGTCACAAGGTTTTCATGAAATTAAACATATCATCTCATGTCTAGTATAATAATATATATGTCATGGTTTCTTATGTGAATTGGATATATGGCTAGATTAGTTACATGAATCAACCAAATATAGGAAATGGATATGCAAATTATCTATGTCGAGTGATTTTCTATGTGAATTAGATACACTGAGTTTGTAACTATATAAAGTTTCTATATGGAGTGATCTGAAATTTGAATCATCTATTTAGAAGAATAAAATATGTGGATTTATCAATTATATGAATTAGTTATATAAAATAATCAACTACATGACTTAATCAACTACATGAAAAAGGTTATGTAAGAATTTTGACTATGAAGGGCTTTCAACTATGTGAGAATTAACTTAAGGGGGATTTCCTTCAGTTAGATGAAGACGTACATTTGGTTATTTTGATGTAATTAATATATGTTATTTAAATTTCATTTCTCCATTGAAAAATATGGCCATGATTTTATGTGATTTCCAAGGTTGTAAATAATTCCTTTATCATGGTATTTAATGAGATTAAAAAATAAATTAATTCAATCAATTGTGATATATAAAGCTAAACATTTCTTATCTATTGACTCAATAATGATGATGATTAGCTTCTTTCATCCTAATTGCATTCCCTTAAGACCCGAGGATTTAAATACATTCCCTTGTATTTGTGTAACCCTACAATCATTTGTTTCATTTTCATCTAGTGTCAATTATATATTTTTTGTGTACTATATTTTGGTGTAATTAATCACGTAATGTATATTTATTCCCTAAAGTGGATCCTTTATTTCTCTTCTCTATATAAAATACCGATGGGATAATGGTTTTAAATTCTTTGGTAAGATGGTATGAAACAACTACATAAATTTAGATGTTTTCTTAATATGAATTAATGGGGAATAGGGAAGTTAAAAAAAATTTCAATGATTTCTGCATGTTTTGAAAAATTAATTATTTTGAAATTATTATATCATTCATAGAGAGTTATTATCTTTATTATCACATGTTTCGTTAGTTTACATGACTGAAATATTATCTTGGTGTGGGAAATTTATTGTCTCAATAGGTTAATTATTATCATTAATAATGATAATGAAACTCAAATGTATTTTTAATTATGTTATTATATTATCATAAAAATTAGTCATGTCTAATTTAACTGTAAAAATCATGTCTATTTGGTGATCTATTTTCACTTTATTCAATAATATACATAACAGTTTTTTAATATTTATTTATTCTCTCTTTGATCGAAATGGATAATAATATATATCAATAAATTAAATTAGCATGACATGGGTTGAAATGGATGAAAGATCAATGAATTGAATTAGAAAATTTTGTTAAATCGGTCGATGTTTATATGTTAATAAAAGCACCAGATAAATACATGGTCTCCATTAATGAAATTGGTTGATAAATAGGAATTACGGAAAATTGATTATTTGAAATAAAATGTGGCATGTGGCATGTCTATTGTTTGTTTGGCATTATGATTTTGGGGTGGTTGTGAAAGTGGTAATCTTGTGAGATGGTTTGTTGTATTGTTACTTACCCATATGTTGGTATTGTTTGTTATGATATTATATATAAATTTTTTTTGTTATTATTTAATTATTTTGCACACATATTTTTAGAACCTAGTGATGATGTCCAACAATTTTTAGGGTTCTTTTTCCGAATATCTGGGTGGGAGGATGGATGGATTACCACCAATATAATCTAGTCTCATCTTCTATGATATGATGAAATTAATGTTAAATTATGTCTATAAGTCAAATGTTCCATTATCAAGATTTAATTTGATTATAATTGATATAATAAGAGACTTTGAGGAAAAATAAATGAGATGGATTATGGTTGGGTTCATGAATGGATAGGGTAGGGTGTGAGGTTGATGTCATTAACATTTAGGATGCCGAAATACATTGTTTATAATATGTGATTTCCCATATGTCATTTAGTATGATGTTATGTGATTTTATGTCCATGATGATTATGTTTGTGATGTGATGTGATGTGAAGTAGTGTGATATGCAATAGAAGTGAGAGCTAGGAAGTATGATGTTGAGTTGTGAGTGTGTAGAATCAATGAGAATGATATGTGTGCTAGACATTATTGATATGTTTAGTGTAATGTTATTATACTTTATTACATTATTTGTTGATCATTCCATGTTTATGATAGGTTTCTTTTGATGAAGTATTTTGGTGGTTTTATTTCAAATGTTTTCTCATGGATGCATTTGTTTGATTCTTTCAAAAGTTTAAGAGAGTGTTTATTTTTTCAAATATATATTCATCTATGTTCACCCTAAGTATATAAAACAATTAATTTTTTAATAATGATATCATGGACCATGTTATACATTAAAATCCTAGAGTTTTGGACAATTTATGTTTCACCTCTTATTATTTTGATTCAGGTAATTATTCTTGGAAATTGTTATATATTTTATTTTTTTATACATACAATGTTGGATGGATTTGGAACTATTTTTTATTATAGCATAGAGATGGTTGTGGTTTATTTATTTTATCTTCCATCATATTTTATTTTAGATGGGTATTCCTTCAATTTATGTTATTTTCAAACCCTAGGTTCTAGTCACAAACCCACAGTCTAGTGGAGGTGGGAATTATGGGTCATTACATCTTTCCCTTAACAATTTTATTTTTATAGGGAGGGTTTTGGAAAAATATTTATTAGTTGTGATGGATGAGGTAATGGATGATGTTCATAGTTGAGTATAGGTTGTATTTCATGGGTTGGTAAATAAGCAATTCTTGTTGACCTTGGTACATTTCGTATGAAATGGATATTATAAAAGTCATTTGATTTCTTGTCCCCCATGACTCAGTGCATAGGCTCTAAAAATATTGAATGACCAAGTAACTTTAAACTATTTTTTGGTTAGACACCAAGGAGAGTTTCTTGAATCATGTTGACTACTATTATTATATGAATTAGGTGTTATAGGGAAATGAAAAATAATGTATGGTGAAGTTAAATGAATAAAATTAGTGTTAATAACATTACCTACCACCTAGGAAATGGAATACCATTTTTTAATTTCAATTAAAACTCATGGATTTCAATCATGTGTGGTTTAATAATTACATGATCAAAAGGATAAATTAGTTGATTGCCAATGGTTTGATCTAGTTTATAAGGATGATCAATAGAAGTGGTCATTGTGCACTTTACAGTAGTTTTATTTGTGGTTGTATGAGGGATTTTTTTCAGGTGTGGAGAGAATCTGATGGATTAAGGATCTCGATATGACCTTCAGTTTGATTTATTCCATAGTAGAAAACTAGTTCTTCTTGGTAGTTAGACAAATGTGGTTACATGTGCCTCTGTGGTGGTTTTTATATCAATGTGAGGGGCAAGAGAAAGATGTTTCATGGGTCAAAATTTATATATATTTATTGGTATCATATTTTCATAAACTATAATGGAAGGGAAGAGGAAGCATCTTCATTATCTTTAGTGGGATATTTTGTCAATGCACATTCAAGGTATATTTTGTCAATTATGTGTTTTTTCATTTCATGATTCTAATTTATACATTGATTCACAATAGAGAATAAGTGGTTGATATGAAGCATGCGTGAGGAGTTATACCATGACAGGAGAATCA
This sequence comes from Viscum album, assembly GCA_963277665.1. Classification (NCBI taxonomy): domain Eukaryota; kingdom Viridiplantae; phylum Streptophyta; class Magnoliopsida; order Santalales; family Viscaceae; genus Viscum; species Viscum album. The sequence continues at coordinate 641,060,462 of OY728125.1, read as the reverse complement.
ACTAGGTTCCTCTAGGAGTAATTTAATCAGTGAAAAGTCTCTGGATCATCGACCTTATAGGTTTTGACCTGAATGTGTCCAACCAAATAAGAATCCTTTCAATCCCTCTAGGGATAGTGGTTTCCATGATGTTATAGGTGATGTCTGACAACTTCTATTTATTGGTAGTGTTCAAGGATATCATATGAACCAAATTCCATTGGTTTTTAAAACTTATTTTGGTAGAGGTCGTCAAGTGAATCTCCATCCTCTGTATAAGTTACTAATGAGTCAATTTCAGGTTTAGATCAAGTATTCTTATTCATTTTTGAGGGAATATAATGAAATAAGAGGTCAAATTTGGGTTTATTACTCTTTTTCAGGGACTAAAAAACATATAATAGTCATATGGATGGACCACATAAGAGAGGTAGGGGAGATGGTCATCGTCAGTTCCATATGGTGGAGGCATTTTAGCCAAAGAGGCTAGATATTGTTCATGGTATTATTAAATTAACTTCCACCCATTCCCATGTCCTTTTTGATTTAGAATGTTGAAGAGAACTTATTTTATCACATCTATTATATCATTTGGGACTATATGTTGGGAATTGTTCATTTATCGTCATGTTTATTATGCCAGTTAGAGTCTAGAAAACCTTGTTTTATTCATACCGAGGGTGTTGAATGATGATATGGCCACATTAGTCCAAATGGGACTTATTCATGCTTTATATTTTTTTGTATGATATCCTCCATTGAATTTAATAGTTAGTTATACAGTTTATAGTATCAAATGATTCAAAGTGGGAGCTGTGTTCTCTCTTGTGGATGACTAGAGTTTGGTTTTCATTGTAAATCAAGGCTATCTATATGATAATAGGTGTGTGTAGCCCAATTTTTCTATGATAGCTAAAGTATTTTGGGAAATAGTTAATGAAGATATGATGGAGTTTCTTAGTGTAATTAGGGATATTTTGGATCTTTTTCACAAGTAGTTTTTCATGTTACCCACCTGATGTAATGTTGAGTCCAGGACAGAAAAACAACTTCATTTTTTCTTATTTTTATGGATCCATGTCAGATGAACCCCTTTATGTAATGGGGAAAAGTATTTAGATAACTGGAATGATGAATAAATGATTCATCTATCTTATTTTTTTCATCGTGTGTTGAACATTTGTTATTCAACAAAAAATAAAATGGTAGTCGTCAGTTGTTTATATTGTACAACAAGTCGAAACTAGTAGCTATGAAGAATCATTATGCTCTTAAAAGAATAAAAAATATTTTCATTTAGCTAATTGGGGTGATTTTTATTCCTATATTTTATCATTGTATTGGATTTCACTCATTGTGGGTGAGGTAAGATTGTATCATGAAGACGTCCTTCAAATGTAGGAATTAGAACATTAAAATTGATGTTGTGCTATTTAGTTCCATGAACATTCAATCTAATTTCATTAAACTAATTAAATATATGTTCAATAAATTAATAGAACAATTTTCAATCATGTTCATCGATGAAATATAGATATACATATGGTTATAAAATGATCATGACAATTATCTCATAGTTCTCTATCAGGTTAGTCAATACCATCATCTATTTGAATAGTTGTCGAAGTGTATTTTATTAAAAAATAGGATCATATACATGGGAATGTGGTGTCCCAAAAGGGTTTTATAGAGGATGCGTTAGTGTTTTAGGAAATTATTTCTTGGGATGGACCTAAAAGAATTGTAAAATTGCAAAATTTCCATTTTATTGTAAGCTATTAACAGAGGTTTGTGCCTGATTTCTCTCAACATGTAGCCTCGTTTATAAAACTAACATTGAATGAACTAGAATTTATTTAGATTGAATACTTCATTGAAGTAATTGTCTAATGTAACAAGTTATTATTCAGCTTTTCTATTTCTCTGGTTACTATAGTAGAGGGTTATGTTTGAGGTATTTTTTTGTTCTTATCATATGTACATGTGATGTGTTTTGTTGTAGAATTGGATTGTGATCACTAATGGATCACGAAAGTTACATCCAAGTGAGTTTATTTACACCAACTATAATATAGAGCTTATAACTGTTTGGTTTTAATTGAATTTTTGGTATAATTTATTCTAAGTTGAGTTGTTTTTGTTCTATATGGACCAGAATAGCTTGAGGTGTATCTTTTTTTAGTATGATCTAAATCTGCAGTAGTTTATGTGGATTGTGTTTCATCAATATTATGATATTGAGGTCATCATAACCTTAGAAAATGGGAATAATTTTTACCATCATCTGATATGGAAATCATTGAAGAATTATATTAGAGATTCTATTGTTGTTTAGCAAATAATGAAGGAGTTATAACCCTTAAAAACATATGATATAGTTGATTATGGTATAAAATATTTATTTTATATGACAGTATTGTCATCTATGATATTTTCGGTGGAGTAGTTTCAATGGACAGACTTAGAGGTGGAGCAGATGCATGATTATTTTATACATTGTGATTTATTATAGGAATGGTCAGAGGATGGTTAGAAGAAGATTTTTTTGGGGATACCTTTTATTATTGGGGAAATGTATGTCGGTGTACTTTATGAGTCTCATAGTTCACCATTGGTAGTATACCCACGAATTTTTAAGGTGAAATTTGGAATTAAGATGTAGTTTTTTAATCCCAGGATTAAATGAATGGTGGGGAAGTTTGTAGAAAAATGTATGATTTTCTTGAAGTTAATGGAAGATATTCATGCTCATGGTGGTTTTTTTAAACAATGGACATTACGATGTCAAAACATGATGATATGTTGATTCAATTATTTGTTGTATTTCCCTATGCTCATGAAGGGTGTAATTCTATATGGGTAATCATAGATTTTTTGATGAAAATATCTCTCTTACTAGTGCATATATAATTTGGTTCCTTGTATGTTTCAATGAGGAGGTATATGGAAGAGGTTGTGTGATATCATTGAGTGTTTAGGTATATCATCTTAAATTTCAAATCTCTTTTAACATCATTTAAATGGTGGGTATTGAAACATGATATAACACTTAGGAAAACCTCAACACCTTTTTCCACTCTCTGATAAAGAAGATAATAGAGGGGACTATCCTAATACATGAGGATATGTTGTTTCCATGTATCATAGAGATTATAATTTCTTCGAAATGAAAATTTTCTTTCGATGACTATTCAAAAAAAATGTCAAAATAATCAATCATCATTGATCCATTTGAGGTGTTGTGTAGATGGATGTGTTGTTCTCAATTATAGCAGAAATTGGTTTGGGAATCGTCTGTTCTTGGTTAAAATGACTTATAGGGAACATTATAGAATTTTAAGATTGTATTTAGAAAGTATAATGGTTGTATAATACTTCTATAAGTCTTATTGTAATCATATGAAGAATCCTTTAATGATCGATGTTGATGATTAAGTGTTTTTTATTGCCTTACCATTCCATGAGAAGTAGATTTTTGGACAAGGTGGTAAGTTATCGCCTATGTTTTATGGAGATTTTGAGATGGATTTTAAATTAGAGAAATGGAATATTAGTTGGTACATCCAACATAACTAGTCTAGATCAACAATTTCTACAATATCTATCATCACTATTGGTATCATCATGATGAATCCATTGTCATTGACTATGGATATATGGATATCAAAGATGGAACGATGTTTGTGGAGAGGCCAGTAGACATACAATATCATCATAAGAAGGTTCTACGAGGATACAAAATTCATTTCGTTCATATGACATGGGGTAATGAAGTCTTAGATGAGTGTACATTTGAGTGTGAGATGCATAGGGATTCATAGTATCCAAAATTGTCTTCATATTTTCATTATTTTCGTTATTTTTTATGCTTTGATTATTATACCATTATATTTTTTATATGTTTTACTATTTACATGATTTTATGTTGTGTTTTTAATGATTAAATTCATAATACTAAGGGAAAACCAAATTCTCAGTCAAGATATGTTGTACATTTATGTTATTGAAGCTGTTTAGCTGAGTCTATACCACCTGAAGCAGATATTATCATGAAACTGGAAAAATAAGTTCATAATTTTTGTTCATATGTATCTATAGTGTTTTGGATAAGGAATATGTTGGCATAGGCTATCAGGGGGTTGAAATGGTTTATAATTAGATATGAGGAAAAGAAGAGTCTTGTGCTTATAGTGTTTGGTTGATGGTAGAGTTTAACTTGTAAAAATACCCTTAAAAGGTATCTCATGGGAAATTTCATTAGACTATTATATTCACTTCCTTTTCATATAGTTGGATTCCAAAGGATGGGAATGGTTTCAGTGGTATCTGATGTATTGACCAAGATTCATAAAACCATTTCATTTCTGTTTTATATGTTTTGTTGAGGTCAATATGGTGTTAGGATATTTTTCCTTTGGATCATCTATGTTACCGTATGGTTGTTAGTTGGAAAATAATTTTTTTTGTGTTAGGAATTATGGTCATCTAGTCAATTATAATTTCCACTTTTCAACTACAATGATAGTTTAGTTGTTCATGTGGTCAGTTGGCACGATAACATTTTCTTGTGTGGACACTTATTTCGTCTCATGGTTGTTGATTTGGATATATGGATAGTTCATCAACATAAGTCAGCTTCTAGGATGGTTCTACTATGTGAATCATAAATATTGAGTTATCAACTTCATGAATGTGCTAGGTGGAGTGATCATATATGTGAATTGGAAATATGCAGTGATCGAAAATGAGAATATTTCGTATGGAGAGATCAGCAATGTGGATGAATTAGCTACATTGATTGATAATCTACATGAACTATCTACATAATGGGATTGGGACGTGGATGTATCAGCTTGGTGAAAATGGTTACATGGATATTTTGCATATTTGGGGTGATGAACTACCTGAAAAACGCACAGGGAATTTTTTATTAGTTATGCTAATGTGGAAATATTTGTCTTTTAGCCGCATGAATCAGTAGTATTTAAATGATTTTTCTCTGAGGATAATTATTTTCGTGAGTTTGAATGATGGAAAATAATATAATTGAGTACTTTTGTGTGGAGTATAATGAGATCTTCAATAATTTATAAATTAAATATATGGGGTTCTTAAAACCTCATCATTTTGTATATATTAACGTAAATATAAATATCCTTCCTTAATTATTTCCTACTTTAATTCCCTGAAGACTGGTTTTGTAGAGTCATCAAACCGTACCTCAATTAGTTTGGGTTTCCACTAGTAGTTATTCAATCTTGGGAGCAACATTTGTTTTGGTTTTATGAATAGTGTGAATCTCTTTCATTCTAGGTAATATATCCCTCAATTTTTTTTCTTTGTGTGACTTTTGGGGTGAATCGTAATATTAATTTTTTTGAAGAAGGTATTCTCTTTAATAATAAAGACAATTAATTGGTTAATTGTAATTAATGAGGAATAGATAATTTCACCAATATATTTTATGTTTTATTATATTGATTATAATTTTTCCAGTAAAAAGAACTGTCACATGAATATAATATTATTATCTTTATTATGACATGTTGTGTTTATTAATTTGATCCAAATAGTATCACATATGGATAAATTTATAATCTTGTGAAGCTCATAATTTTTATCAAATTGTGAAGGGAATAATCACATGTTTGTTTTATGTTGTCGTGTTGATTGAAGTGTTTTTCATGTATCTTTTCATTCTAAAAAACCATGGACAATGGGGTCTTTTTTTTCACATTAAAATACAAATTTTTGAACCATATCATTTCAATTTTTTATAACCATGACTAAAATAGATAATTACTTATATTAGGTAAATAAAATTTATATTTTGTGTGTTGAAAAGGATAATGAAACAATCAATTAAAATGACAACTATGGTTTAAGTGGTTTATTTTTATATGTTACATAATAGGATGGATAAATAAATAGACCTATTTAATGAAATTTTTTCGTGAATAGGAAATATTCAAAATAACTTATTTCAAATAAATTTTTTCCAGTGTCTTGTGGCCTGTTTATTTGGTTTTGTGATTTTAGGGGTGTTTATGAAAATAGTAATGTCTTTTGTTAGTTCTCTCATCTTATAAACATACATTGGTATTGTTTGTTCTGATATTATATATAAATTTTATATCATTATTATTTCATAATAGACACAACCCATGTAAAGTTCCTAGTGAAAATGTCCAATTGTTTTTAATTTATCATTTTTAAAATCCCAGTGGGGGGATGGATTTCTGGAAAACCTCACTTCACAGTTTTTTCATTCATGTAATCATGAAATACACAGGTTGTGAATACCATAATTTAGAGGTTCCACAATTTATATTTGATTTGATGAGAACTGCTTTCCCAATCGACATCAAGAGAGATGTGATGATATGGCTTGTGGTAGGTGTTGTGAAAGGTCGAATGGGGGAGATAGGTGGATATATTTCATGTTCATCATACCCTAATATATTATTTTTGAGTTTTTATGAGATGTGATGGCCCCATTGTCTTTGGATAACATGATATGTGTATTGATTCTTTGTTGTTTTTGTGTGTGATGTGATATGATATGATGTAATGTATTATTAAATTGAAGATATGGGAGTGACAATATGTATGACCCTTGGACGTGAGAGATGAAAATAAATGTTAAATTGGTGTATGGAACAATTTATTGATATGATTAATATTATGATAATATACATGAATTTTATTATTTGGTGAGAATTCCATGGTGAGAATACTGATAGTTATTTGACTATTTTAGGTGGCTTTTGTTTTGTTATATCATAGGTGAATTATTATGCTTCATTCACATTTTCATGAGAGTATTCAGATTTAATACCTATTATAATTGTATTCTCAACCTATGCATATAATGTATATTCAAATTTCCCGAAGCATTACATATACCACGATAGACATTACTCACTCAGTGTAACACCCCAGGTAAATAAAGAATATAACATTTTCATATTTATCTATATTTGTGAATAAAGTATTAATATTACTTTAAAGGGGACGTTATGCTCGATGGCGTACCCAACACGCAACAACGAGTTTCTTGGGAATCTTACGTTGCACTGTAATAATAAAATAATATTATTTTAAATGGAAGTTAACATGTAGCCGTTGTATTGGCGGGAATGGATAGAAATGACTAAAATATGATTATACATGTTTTTAAATGTTTTTACATTTATCCAATAAATGATAAAGGCTTAAAATACGGAAAGAATTCAATTTTAGGCGTATATACCCTAGTTTTAACTAAAGGTTCACTTATCGCCTTTTGATGGAAAACCGTCATTAAATGTAGTTTTATTTACTCTTATACATTATATTGGACCAAATAAAACTCTTCTTATGAATTGGGACATCAAAATTTACTTTGTGTAAATTTTTGGTATCTTTCTGATAAAGTTCATTTTTTTAATGAATAGTGTAAAATGTTGTATTTTAATTCAAAACCTCTTTTAATCTAATTTATTTATATGATTAGATTATCTTTTGAACTGGTTTTAATGTTAAATTAGAATATATTTTTACCATTAAATCCAATAGTGGTCGTTGGAATTAATTTCACTTTGAAATTAGACTTAAACTAGTGTCAATCTTTTGATACTTATTGTTTCATAAAAACACACTATTTGATCTGACAGCGGGAATTATTTATTAAATTAAATAATTTGACTTATATGTTTTGAATTTTTTAAAATAGACTTCATTTTTGAATTCGTAATATCAAATATAGCTTAGGGTGAATTTTTGGGATTTTTCTGAAAAACATCAATTTTTGATGAATAGTAAAACCACTAAGTAGTACTTATAAAAACTGATTTTTCCGTTTAAATAAAATTTTACCATATTTGTGTTTTGAATTTCAAAAATCCGATATACATGGTTGTAATTAAGAAGTAAAATTTGGTTTAATGGGATAGAAATAATTTTTTGGTGATTAGTAACTTATTTTGTTTTAATCGCGATTAGAGGTAATTAGTGTAGTTTAAGGTAAAAATAATGTTTTAATAATATGAAATGAAATTTACACATGTCCTAAACTCATTTTATGTGTCATGGCCGACCAATAAAACCCATGGGTCAACTTGGGGACCCCATGGAGCCACATTAGTTGGAAAATGACATAAATATCTTTTTATTTAATGTAAATGTAAAAATGAGAGAAACATGAAATATTTTACTAAAACAATTTGTACATGGGGTTATACAAATCCGATGTTTGACTATAAATATTCATTGGAAAGATAATAATATTTCCTACATAATAGTATTTTTTTTAAAATTTTTAGACATTAAATAAATTAAATTATTTATGACATCATGATGATGCAGCGATGACCTCATTATTTAACGATTTAAATAAAATGGAAAGATAATGTAATATCTAAGACCTATACATGTCAAAAACCTATTGGATGAGTGGATTTCGAACCCTTAACACCTTACCCTAGAAATAAATCAATGTGGGACCTTTAAAATCCGAAACCCTTTTGAAAATAAAGTAACAGTTTGTAACTTTACAAGAGTGCCCCTCCTCTCCTCTTATAAAAGGCCCCCACCTCTACCTCCTTACCCACACTCCCAAAGCCTTCGGCTAGGCCAAACCCGGCCCATTTTGTATCTCAACTTCACTCTCTTACTCCTTGAATCCTCACTTTTGGAAGAAGTCTTCCCAATGAATCCTTTGAGCTCAAACCAAAGGGAGTTACCCGATTTTAAGGTAATGTCTTCACTTGTGTCCTTTTGTTTTATTTTGCTTCTCCAACCCCCTAAAATATTTTTATTCATTTCTTTTGTAACAAATACAGTATCATAAATATACTAGGATGTTTTTATATGAAGGATTAGAGCTACAATTACACACACCTACATCTAATGGTTAAAGAACATACTGTTTCCGTGGATGGTGAATTTCTGCCTCCCGAAATGATGATTGTTCAACATTCTTCTAACACCTTCTAAGGTGGCCATTAAGATGACGCTATATTTATATATGATATCTAATATGTTTATGTTTTACTTAAGCTTCTTTATTTTTCATTTTGGGCATACCTTTATGGTTTCCATTATGGATAAACACGATATATTCATTTAAGGAAGTGCGGACTACCGCCCCCTCAAAGTGATTTGATTCGTTAATACCATATGTGGTACGTATAAAGGATATATTTAATGATATTATATATGATACCATACTGGAATTAAAATACTATTATGTATCATTATGTTTTAATTCCATTAAATGTGAAATAGAAATGGGAGTAGCGTTCATGCGTACGTACGGCTAACCGTCTCCATGAACGGTACATTTCATTTCTTATCTCAAAATGTTATGTAATACTATAAGTACATATATATAATGGATATATATGTAATATATTAAATCAAAATTATGGATATAATTCTTGAATTATAATATATATATATATATATCATTTTGTTTTAATTCCATTAATATGACAAAAAATGAAAGTAGCGTTCATGCGTACGTACGACCTACCATCTCCATGAACGGTGCTTTTCATTTTTTTATCTCCAAATGATATGGAATAGTATGAAATGAATATTTACTGGATATATATGATATTTTAATCATTAATACTATTCTGGAAATTATTTACTTATAACTACATGAGCAATCTTTTTTTTAAACAAGTTCATTTTTGACTCATGTACCAAACATCGGCAAAAACGTCTGATATGAACTAACATTATTAAACAATTATTATAAAATTATAATATGTGATATTAACTGAATAATAATCTCTAAAGGAGGTACTTAGGAAATTATTAATTGTCCAAAGTTTATTATTTAGGAATATAAAGAAACGAACAAGACAAGTTGGACTTGAGGTAAGGGATATTACTCCTCTCTTTCTTTTTAAGTACACTCTATTATGTCATTCCCTCTAAATCTCATCTTTCTTGTTATTGGGATGTTATTTTATATTAAACTTACTATAATTTTTATGTTCATGTGATGAGAGACCCTATTCTATCTCATCAATCAATTTTGGAAGTTTTGAGTGGCGCCGTTAGGCTGCCGAATTTTCGTAAAAGATCTAACCTCTCTCTTTCTCTTTATGTACTCCCCTTTATGTCACTTCATTTAAGCTCCTATTTGTTTTGATGGGGGATTTTCTTTCATATTCCTTTTTCTGTACATTTTATTTTAATGTGATGAGATACCCTATTTGATCTCATCAATCCATTTTTGTAAGTTTTATGTGGCGTCGTTAGGCTGCCGAGTTTTCGTAAGGGATTTTTCATCTCACTTTTATTCCCGTGAGATTTATGCTACATTTGCCACATTTTCCTTTGAGTGGTGTATGTACTGCCCATTATTCTGCTCTTTGTGTAATATACTTTCATTTATTAGTATTTATATCAATGATTTATTGTCCTTCTTTCATGGGGTGTATGTTTTGAAAGATACCCATGTCAGTAAGGGAACCTTTCACCCTCCTCTTTTTTAAAATACTTCTTTTGTTGGATCATTTAATTTACATATTTTTATATTGGGATATGTTCTAATATATCCTTATTTATGTAAATTTTATGTCCAAGTGATGAGATACACTTTTTATCTCTCATCAACTCATTTTGATGTGACGTCGTTAGACTGTCAAGGGAACTTTTAACCCAATTTCGATTTCTTTGGGTTCAACATGTAGTTATTGAATATGTCATCCTTTGAATATGTGTGAATGACCTTTTATTATTTTACACTTAATATCCACTTATATTTGGTGTATTCGTTTGTCACACATAATTATGTAATTGATTTATCCTTATACTAAGGATATCGTCTTTGTATGGGACTTCGTCTCAATATCCTTTCATTGAGGCATATTTTGTTTTATACACAACCTTATTTTATATGGTGTATAAACCCCTTTGACTTTTACGTTTATCCAAAAGGAATCTTTTTTATACGTAGCATTTTACTAAACGATAAAAGGGAATGTTTTTGTCGTACGTATGTGGCGACAACGACTTCTCCGCTGCCGTGACCATTATTTGAGATTTGGCTTCCTCTACAAGCCATATCTTTTTTTTAAAAAGAAAAATAAATACCATGTTTTACTTTTATTTTATTTTGGTATTGAAAATGGTTTTCATAATGTTTTTATATCAATATTTTGTATTGATAACTTGTGAATGAAAGGTGTAAATGTTATGTTTCCTTTATGCATGTTTTATGTGATACGATTATGTTGAGGTTCTTGGGCATTATTATGAAGACGGGTGGTTCCATAATAAACTAAGGGCGGATGAGCCCGATATAGCTCTCCAATGCATTGGGTAACGCGAAGGAGTGAAACGTTAAGGATTCTCCGAAGAGATTTAGGGAATATACTGTGATGGGTATTCCAAACGTAACCAAGAGGGTTACTCCCTACGTAAGAAACTTATGAATTCCTCATGTATCCTTTTATGTCTTATGATTTCTACGATTTATTCATGATTTGATGAGGTATGTTAAAGTGGTTATGTTTTATGGGTAAATTATTATTTCATTCTTGTGTATATATGAACTCATGTTTCCTTTCCATATTTTTATAACCCTTACTGAGCTTTTTATGCTCATCCTAAGTTTTTGAAATGTTTTTCACAGGTCAAGGGAAAGGTACATGACGTGATGATAGTGTCAAGGATGTGTCAAGAAAGAATCTGTGTTTTATTTTAAATATGTTTCTATTGATGGGAAGTATGAATATTGTCTTTTATGTAACCACATTTTTTAAATGTGGAATGAAATGCAAGATTCATGATCTAATTCTCTAAAACTCTAAACCTGAAAAGATCCTTAATGTGTAATCTTTAATAACTCAAGATTAAGTAAGGTTTAAGGTTGGGGCATTATAGTTGGTATCAAAGGTCAGTTTAGATAACTTTAGAGGTTAGGGTATTCTTTAAGCATAAGTGACATTACCATAATGGTTAGGATTTCAGAAAGAGCCCTAGTTTTAGATAAAGTGAATGAGTAAGTATATCTTAGTGTTTATCTTACTCATTAGTACATGATGGTTTTGTTGATATACTCACACTGAACTTTTTGGTTTTAGTAAATGGCTGGATCTAGCAGGCACCAAAGTGACAATTGGTTTGAAGGAAACTGTGGTGGTTCTTTGATTAAGAGACTGGATGAAATGGGGTATTCAATGAGGAAACTCGTGGTTGTTCTAAACCAATTATCAAGGAGTCATGATCAACCACTTCAACCTTGGTATGTTCTGTAATGAATCATGTACGAGATGACCAATCGATGTGGAAGTTCAGGTAATAATTATAAAGGTAACAATTAGAGTTTATATGATCCATACTTTTGAGGTAATTATGGGTTATGATATGATATGCTGGAAAATGAAAGACATGAGATAAACATGAGGTTAAAATATGTTATGATCATTTTTGATGATTTTATCTCTTTTTGGGGAATTATTTAAGAATTATATATTTTTGGAAAAAGGAAAACACGCAGACCGTGTGACAACCCGTCGCGTTGGACAAAGCTGCAGGAATCAAACCCACAACCAAAGTGCGACTGGTATTTATCTCCTACCACTATACTACGTGAAGTCCCTGGTTAGTTTGACTGATTCTTTTTAGTTATATGATTTTATGAATTAAGAGTATGTTGATTTTGTGTTATTTATGAAGATGATTAACCTATCACGTAGGATATGTGATTAGGTTAATTACTTTTCAATACGAGACTTTAGGAGCAACTGATGTTGTTTGGAGATAAATGTTAAGATTTAACTTGGAAGACTATGTGACTAAATCCTTCAAATATTTGGGTTTCAATCTTATATTTGATTACTTTGATGAATTTTATGGACAAATTGGTTATCGAATGGTCCTCGTTGAACTTTGGGTTTTGTTGGACAAATTTTGAGATTAAGAATAGATTTTCTTTTTATAAAGGGTTATCTTTTTTTGGATTATCTGGCCTTGTACTAACCTTTTTGGTTTTGTTTTTGGTTAAAGCCTAAATACATGGGATGTATATAGTTATCTTTGGTGGATTAGGTGATTCTCTAAAAGTTGATTATAGTACTCTTAATGCGAACAAGTCTCCCTAAATACTCATCTTTTAGAAAAAACATGAGTTTGATTAAGGAATCTAGTAAAAGTTGAAAGTCAAAATGATAAGTTATTATGTTTCCTTATGAATAAATTCCTCAATAAAAAGTTTCTTAAAACAAAAATTATGTCTTTTAACTTTTCCTACTGGGGAATCGAATACCGTTTAACCCATCACAATTTTGTGATTTTCTTATGGTTAACTTTCTCCTAAACATGTTTTCTATCACTCTCCCTCAAGAACATGACCCTTTGCTTTTTCTTCCATGTCCATGTTTTCCTACACGGAATCGTATTATGGGTTAAATCGGGTGACCTTTGTACTTATCTTTCTTTATTTTAAAGTGATTGTTTTACCGACCCTTGTTCCGATTGGGACATTCAAGGATGTTTCCAAGGTCAATTTTAAAAATTGCGAGGACGCAATTCCCAAAAGGGGGGAAGGATGTAACACCCTAGGTAAATAAAGAATATGACATTTTCATATTTATCCATATTTGTGAATAAAGTATTAATATGACTTTAAAGGGGACGCTATGCTCGATGGCGTACCCAACACGCAACAACGAGTTTCTTGGGAATCTTACGTTGCACTCTAATAATATAATTATATTATTTTAAATGGTAGTTAACATGAAGCCGTTGTATTGGCAGGAATGGATAGAAATAACTAAAATATGATTATACATGTTTTTAAATGTTTTTAAATTTATCCAATAAAATATAAAGGTTTAAAATACGGAAAGAATTCAATTTTAGGCGTATATGCCCTAGTTTTCACTAAAGGTTCACTTATTTCCTTTTGATGGTGAACCATCATTAAATATAGTTTTTTTTTCTCTTATACATTATATTGGACCATATAAAACTCTTCTTAAGAATTGGGACATCAAAATTTACTTTTTGTAAATTTTTGGTATCTTTTCGATAAAGTTCATTTGTTTAATAAATAGTGTAAAATGTTGTATTTTAATTCAAAACCTCTTTTTAATCTAAGTTATTTATATGATTATATTATCTTTTGAATTGGTTTTAAAGTGAAATTAGAATATATTTTTACCATTAAATCCAATAGTGGTCGTTGGAATTAATTTCACTTTGAAATCAGACTTAAACTAGTGTCAATCTTTTGATACTTATTGTTTCATAAAAACACGCTATTTGATCTGACAATGGGAATTAATTATTAAATTAATTAATGTGACTTATATGTTTTGAATTTTGTTAAATAGACTTCATTTTTTAATTCGGAATATCAAATATAGCTTAGGGTGAATTTTTGGGATATTTCTGGAAAACATCAATTTTTGATGAATAGTAAAACCACTAATTAGTACTTATAAAAACTGATTTTTCCATTTAAATGAAATTTTTCCATCTTTGTTTTTTTAATTTCAAAAATAAAACATAAATTGTTGTCATTAAGAAGTAAACTGTGGTTCAATGGGATAAAAATAATTTTTTGGTGATTAGTAACTTATTATGTTTTAATCTCGATTAGAGGTAATTAGTGTAGTTTAAGGTAAAAATAATGTTTTAATAATATGAAATGAACTTGAAACATGTCATAACTTCTTTGGATGTGTAATTTCCGACCAAGACAACCCATGGGTAAACTTGAGGACCCCATGGATCCACATTGGTTGGAAAATGACATAAATATATTTTTATTTAATGTTAAAGTAAAAATGAGACAAACATGAAATGTTTTACTAAAACAATATTTACATGGGGTTATACAAATCGGATGTTTGACTATAAATATTCATTGGAAAGATAAAAATATTTAATACATCATAGTAGTTTTTTTATAATTTTTATACATTACATAAATTAAATTATTTATGACATCATGATGATGCAGCGATGACCTCATTATTTAACAATTTAAATAAAATGGAAAGATAATGTAATATCTAAGACCTACACAAGTCCAAAACCAATTGGATGAGTGGATTTAGAACCCTTATCACCTTATCATAGTAATAAATCAATGTGTAACATTTAAAATCCAAAACTCTTTTGAAATTAAAGTAACATATTGTAACATTACAAGAGTGCCCCTCCTCTCCTCTTATAAAAGGCCCCCACCTCTACCTCCTTACCCACACTCCCAAAGCCTTTGGCTCGGCCAACCCCTGCCAATTTTGTCTCTCTACTTCACTATATTACTCCTTGAAGCCTCACGTTTGGAAGAAGTCTTCCCAAGGAAGCCTTTGAGCTCAAACCAAAGGGAGTTACCCGATTTTAAGGTAATGTCTTCACTTGTGTCCTTTTGTTTTATTTTTCATCTCCAACCCCCTAAAGTATTTTTATTCATTTCTTTTATAAAAAATACAGTATCATAAATATACTATGATGTTGTTATAAGATGTATTCGAGCTACACTTACACAGACCTACATCTAAAGGTTAAAGAACATACTGTTTCCGTGGATGGTGAATTTCTGCCTCCCGAAACGATGATTGTTCAACATTATTCTAACACCTTAAAAGGTGGCCGTTAAGATGAAACTATATTTATATATGATATCTAATATGTTTATGTTTTACTTAAGCTTCTGTATTTTTCATTTTGGGAATACCTTTATGGTTTCCATTTTGGGTAAACGTGATATCTTCATTTAAGGAAGTGCGGACTACCGCCCCCTCAAAGTGATTTGATTCGTTAATACCATATGTGGTACGTATAAAGGATATATTTAATGATATTATATATGATACCATAGTGGAATTAAAATACTATTATGTATCATTATGTTTTAATTCCATTAAATATGAAATAGAAATGGAAGTAGCATTCATGCGTACGTACGACTTACCGTCTCCATGAACGGTACATTTCATTTTTTATATCAAAATGTTATGTAATACTATAAGTACATATATATAATGGATATATATGTAATATATTACATAATAATTATGCATATAATTCTGGAATTATAATATATATATATATCTCTCTCATTTTGTTTTAATTCCATTAATATAACAAAAAAATGAAAGTAGCGTTCATGCGTACGTAAGACCTACCGTCTCCATGAACGGTGCTTTTCGTTTTTAACTCCAAATGATATGGAATTGTATGAAATGAATATTTAATGGATATATATGATATTTTAATCATTAATACTATTCTGGAAATTATTTACTTATAACTACATGAGAAATATTTTTTTTAAACAAGTTCATTTTTGACTCATGTACCAAACATCGGCAAAAACATCTGATATGAACTAACATTATTAAACAATTATTATAACATTATAATATGTGATATGAACTGAATAATAATCTCTAAAGTAGGTACTTAGGAAATTATTAATTGACCAATGTTTATTATTCAGGAATATAAAGAAACGAACAAGACCAGTTGGACTTGAGGTAAGGGATCTTACTCCTCTCTTTCTTTTTAAGTACACTATTTTATGTCATTCCATATAAAGCTCATCTTTCTTGTTATTGGGATGTTATTTTATATTACACTTACTGTAATTTTTATTTTCATGTGATGAGAGATCCTATTCTCTCTCATCAATCCATTTTGGAAGTTTTGAGTGGCGCTGTTAGGCTGCCGAATTTTCGTAAGAGATCTAACCTCTCTCTTTCTCTTTAAGTACTCCCCTTTATGTCACTTCTTTTAAGCTCCTATTTGTTGTGATGGGGGATGTTCTTTCATATTCCTCTTTCTGTACATTTTATTTTAATGTGATGAGATAACCTATTTGATCTCATCAATCCATTTTTGGATGTTTTATGTGGCGCCGTTAGGCTGCCGAGTTTTCGTAAGGGATTTTTCATCTCACTTTTATTCCCGTGAGATTTATGCTACATTTTCCACAATTTCCTTTTAGTGGTGTATGTACTACCCATTATTCTACTCTTTGTGTAATATAGTTTCGTTTATGAGTATTTACATAAATGATTTATTTTCTTTCTTTCATGGGGTGTATGTTTTGAAAGATACCCAAGTCCGTAAGGGACCCTTTCACCCTCCTCTTTTTTAAAAGACTTCTTTTGTTGGGTCTTTTAATTTACATATTTTTATGTTGGGATATTGTCTAATATATCCTTATTAATTTAAATTTTAGGTCCAAGTGATGAGATACAATTTTTAACTCTCATCAACTCATTTTGATGTGACAGTGTTAGGCTGTCAAGGGAACTTCTTAACCCAATTTCGATTTCTTTGGGTTCAACATGTAGTTATTGAATATGTCATCCTTTGAATATGTGTGAATGACCTTTGATTATTTTACACTTAACATCCACTTTTATTTGGTGTATTAGTTTGTCACACATAATTATGTAATTGATTTATCCTTAAACCAAGGATACCGTCTTTGTATAGGACTTCGTCTAAATCTCCTTTCATTGAGGCATATTTTGTTTTATACAGAACCTTAATTTATATGGTGTATAAACCCCTTTGAATTTTACGTTTATCCAAAAAGAATCTTTTTTATACGTAGCGTTTTACTAAACGAAAAAAGGGAATGTTTTTGTCGTACGTATGCGGCGACAACGACTTCTCTGCCGCCGTGACCATTATTTGAGATTCGGCTTCCTCTACAAGCCATACCTTTTTTTAAAAATAAAAATAAATACCATGTTTTACTTTTCTTTTATTTATGTATTGAAAATGGTTTTCATAATGTTTTTATATCAATATGTTGTATTGATATCTTGTGAATGAAAGGTGGAAATGTTATGTTTCCTTTATGCATGTTTTATGTGATACGATTATGTTGAGGTTCTTGGGCATTATTATGAAGACGGGTGGTTCCGTGATAAACAAACGGCGGG
This sequence comes from Viscum album, assembly GCA_963277665.1. Taxonomy (NCBI): domain Eukaryota; kingdom Viridiplantae; phylum Streptophyta; class Magnoliopsida; order Santalales; family Viscaceae; genus Viscum; species Viscum album. The sequence goes on along the minus strand of OY728125.1, from coordinate 641,042,571 downwards.
TGAGCCCGATATAGATCTCCAATGCATTGGGTAACGTGAAGGATTGAAACGTTAAGGTTTCTCCAAAGAGATTTAGGGAATATACTGTGATGGGTATTCCAAACGTAACCAAGAGGGTTACTCCCTACGTAATAAAGTTATGAATACCTCAAGTAACCTTTTATGTCTTATGATTTCTACGATTTATTCATGATTTGATGAGGTATGTTAAAGTGGCTATGTTTTATGGGTAAAGTATGATTTCATTATTGTGTATATATGAACTCATGTTTCCTTTCCATATTTTTATAACCCTTACTGAGCTTTTTATGCTCATCCCAAGTATTTGAAATGTTTTTCACAGGTCAAGGGAAAGGTACATGACGTGATGATAGTGTCAAGGATGTGTCAAGAAAGAATCCTTGTTTTATTTTAAATATGTTTCTATTGATGGGAAGAATGAATATTGTCTTTTATGTAACCACTGTGTTTAAATGTGGAATGAAATGAAAGTTTCATGATATAATTCTCTAAAACTCTTAACCTGAAAAGATCCTCAATGTGTAATCTTGTAATAACTCAAGATTAAGTAAGTTTAATGGGTGGGGCCTTATACTCAGACAATGGGATAGTTATTATATTGATATATTATATTTGATATTCAGTTTTCTCTTTATGATAAATTTACCTGTATCACTTATATTATACATGCATAATGGGATGGTTTTGGATTTATTTTTATTCAATTTCGTGGAGTTATTTTTGTTTGATTAATCATATCTCCCTTTATTATTTCATTATAATGGTTAATGCCTCAAATTTATGATATTTTCATTCCCAAAATGTTATTCATTGACCCAGGGTCTACTGATGGTGGGAATCAAGGTTTCATTATCTCTTTTTCATTCATTGTGTATCTTTTTATAGAGGGTATCATGATAGGTTGAGTCTATATTAGTACCTCCATTTCAATGTTAAAACCCCTAGATATAACTATTATAGAGCTACATCCACATGTTGTATCAAGATAGCGATGAAAATAATAAGAACCCACCTCCTCTATACTTTATCAAAATTAAATGATAATCTTATTTTAATAGTTTTATCATTATATTTATCCATATGTTGATGACTATGTTTTTATCTTCCTAGTTTCTACAGCATGTATAAACCTTTTCTCTGATACTAACTATAGAAACCAATTCCTTTTATAAATATAATAACCTGATTTTTTATATAAGGGCCCACTAAATGCAATCCAAATATCATGATTTATAGTGTCTTTAGATGACTGGGTTCAAATACATAAAATTGTGACTGAAATAAAAAATCATTATTTTATTTTCTATAATGATCTCCTAAAACATCCTATGAAAACCAAGGTAATACATAAAAAAATGTGTGATCTCTAAATCCATTTAATGGAATGAAAATGATAATAAACCATATCATGTTGTTGAGAGGTGTAACATGCATGATATCATAAAATAAATGTATCATCATCAATCACGTGGGAGATTAATGTAAATAACAAGCAAATATAAGATCATGGAAACATGAGAAATATGAAAACTACATATTACACAACATAATCCTGAGTCTATGATAATTATCTAGAGAATATCACATGGTGTGCAGTGTCCCATAAATGATAGGTTTACACCCTCATCCCTTATCTCTAACCTCATGAGACCAAATAACTACCCAATTTATTAGAACACTATCTAGTAACACACATTATAAAATATTCATGATTTTTTTCTTCCACATATAGGTTGTCATCTATAAAACAAAATATAAGAGTGTCTTATATAAAAATTGTGTTGAATAATGTTTATTAATATATTAAAAAATAGAAATTTAATATTTAATGAATTTTAGAAATGTTAGTAAATCATGTAATACACTATCAATATAAAGTAGAATAGTATAAGTATATCTTTTAGATACATATATTCCTAATTTAGAAGAAATATATAACATAAAATGTTGTTTCCTTGGATGAAAATTAATTTTAAAGATTATAAAGATTATTCTCAGAGAAAAATAAACTTTTTATACTTTGAAATTAACTATTAAATAAAAAACAATATTAAAAATATTATATAAAACATTTTATTGGTAAAATACCTTATAAATATTTAAATAATTCTTCACATTATTTAGTGGTCATCATGGAAAGTAATTTTATACATGTCATATGAGTTAAAAAACATTCTTATCACAATCTTGTAAAAAAATTATTAAACTGTAAATTTTAAGCACATTCCTTTAAAAATAATTTTTAAAAGTATATAAATGTTTAAAAAATCATTAAACATTTATCTACATAATGTTAAAAAAGTTCTTGAAACTATATTACAAATACAACGATATAGAATAAAAATAATATTTGAATGTAGAGAGAAATAAAGACAACATTTCGTTAAATCATGTTTATCAATAATTTTACATACTGAATATATGAAATTAATAACTTCATTTAAAGATTTTATGACTATACATAGGATAAAAATTATTTTTTTATTTAAAAATGAACATGAAATTTTCAATAAGGGAAATTAAATAATAAAAAATTCCAGATTAAAATTTCATTAAAGAATAAACCCTTACTACATTGTAAGTTAAAAATAATTTCCCCCCTGAAATAATTTAATTCAAATGAAACATTAATTACCATGAATGTAAAGAGATTAATTAAATCGCATTAAAAGGGACTATTAATGCACCAAAAAATAAAAATAACTTGTGAATATGGCTAAAGTCTCATGGATATAAAAGTGAGATGCGAAATCTCTAACCATGAGTCCAAAATTGTCATGTATGTATGTTACCTATACAAAAATAATCTTATATAAATTATTTTATTTATGAATAATATTTCCTTTTTTTAATCCCTTGAACACAAACCATTTACTTCATTTTATTAATTACAAATTTATGTTCATATTAGGGTATGTCTAAGACTTGTTCTTCGAGGATGCGTAGTTCATAATATCATTATGGATCTAAACTGTTGATCTGGTCAAAGGATTCAGTTTTCCTTCAACTAAATATTAATAATCATTAAATTATTTTATATTTGAGAATTATATTTTTGAAACTATCCAAAAATGTGGTTTTGAAAGATGAACTATATTACAATAACATAGATGATATATTGTACGTATGCATGAGTGATATAAGGCCCCGACCTTAAACCTTACTTAATATTGAATTAAATGAATAATTCACGTTGAGGATCTTTTCAGGTTTAGAGTTTTAGAGAATTAGAACATAACTATTACATCTCAAAAGATTACAAAGTAGTAACTTCTACTAAGATTCCATAATAAAAAAAACTCTTAAAATAAACATGTCAAGTTCCATGTTTTATATTGCATGAAATTCCGTTGATCCCATCCTTGACCATATTCCACATTAAGTCCTGTTAAAAACATTTCAAAAAAACATGGGGTGAGAATAAAAAGCTCAGTAAGGGATACACAAAGAATGAAAACTATTAGTTTTTCAAACATCAAATAAACCATGTATACTCTATCAAAGTAATACCTTCACCTTCATGAAGTAGTAAAAACTCTTCACTGAATAAAGTATCATTACTTACCTTTTTGTAACCAAAGGATTACCATAAAACCCATATAAAGAACACATAACATATATAAAGGCAACATCGGACATAAACATACTTAAGTGGAATAACCATACGGTCGACTTCCACACATATCACTTAATGGAATAGCCATACGGCAAATTTCCATACATACTTAATTGAATAGGCATACGGCCGACTTCCATACCCAATGCATTGGAGGTTATAACGTAACCACCCGTCCTGGTATTCATGGCACCACCTGTCATATGGTTTATCACGTAACCACCCAACAAATGTCCAAGTGCCAATATAAAATCATAAAACATAAAACCAATACAAAGGAATGATAACATTTCCACATTTCAATCACAATATATCATAATAGAATCCTTTATCAAAACCATTTTCAATACCAAAATACATAAAAGAGTATATGGTATTTATTTCATTTTAAAAACATTACGCCTTGTTGAGGAAGCCAAAGACCAAATAATACTCGCGGCGGCGGAAAAGGTCGTTGTCACCGCGTACGTTAAAAAAACATTCCTTTTTGTCGTTTAGTAAAACGCTTCGTAGAAAAAGATTACTTTTGTATAAAAGTAAAAGTCAAAGGGGTTTATACACAGTATAAAAGAAAGTTGTGTATAAAATGAAATGTGCCTCAATGAAAGGAGATTGAGACGAAGTCCCTTACCTCGGGTCCGACTTGACTCGATCGTTCTTTAACGTCCTTTAAAAGTGTAACTCTTTTTGATTTGAGCCTAAAGGCTTCCTTTGAAAGGATTATGCCCAAAGGGAATCCTCTAGGATGAGAAGAGGGATGTGGAGAGAGTAAATGGGCAGGGGATGGCCGAGCCAAAGGCTTGAGGAGTGTGTAAAATGAGGTAGAGGTGGGGGCCTTTTATAAGAGGAGAGGAGGGGCACTTTTGGAAATCATGAAACTATTATTTTATTTTCAAAATTGATTCGAATTTCTAAGGTCCCACATTGATATATTTCAAAGATAAGATGATAAGGCTTCGAAATATTCCCATCCAATAGGTTTTGGACATGTTTATGTTTTAGATATTACATTATCTTTCAATTTTATTTAAATCGTTAAATAATGAAGTCATCGCTGCATCATCATGTTGTCATACATAATTTAATTTATTTAAAGTCTAAAAATTATAAAATAAATACTATGATGTATAAAATCCTTTTATCTTTCCAATGACTATTTATAATAAAAAATCTGATCTTTATAACCCCATGTAAAAATTGTTTTCGTAAAACATATTATGTATGTGTCATTTTTACTTTTACATTAAATAAAAATTTATCTATGTCAGTTCCCAACCAAAGTGTCTCCATGGGGTCCCCAAGTTGACCCATGGATTGTATTGGTCGGCCATGACACATCAAATGAGGGTAGGACATGTGTCAAGCCCATCTCATATTATTAAAACATTATTTTTACCTTAAACTTCACTAATTTCCACTAATCGCGATTAAAAACTTAATAAGTTACTATTCACCAAAAAATTATTTTAATCTCATTGAACAACATTTTACTTCTTAATGACAACCATGTATGTTGGATTTTTGAAAATCAAAACACAATGATGGAAAAATTTCATTTAAACGGATAATCAGTTTTTATAAGTACCACTTAGTGGTTTCACTGTTCATCAAAAATTGATGTTTTTCAAAAAATTACCAAAAATTCACCCTAAGCTATATTTGAATTAAGAATTAAAAAATGAATTCTATTTTACAAAATTCAAAACATATAAGTCACACTAATTAATTTAATAATTAATTCTCGATGTCAGAGCAAATAGCGTGTTTTTATGAAACAATAAGTATCAAAAGATTGACACTAGTTTAAGTCCGATTTCAAAGTGAAATTAATTCCAACGACCACTATTGGATTTCATGGTAAAAATATTTTCTAATTTCACTTTAAAAACAATTCAAAAGATAATCTAATCATATAAATAAATTAGATTAAAAAGAGGTTTTGAATTAAAATACAACATTTTACACTATTCATTAAAAAATGAACTTTATCGGAAAGGTACCAAAAATTTACACGAAGTAAATTTTGATGTCCCGATTATAAAGAAGAGTTATATTTGGTCCAATAGAATTTATAAGATTGATCATTACTATATTTAATGACGCTTCTCCGTCAAAAGGTGATAAGTGAACCCTTAGTGAAAATTAGGGTATAAAAGCCTAAAATTGAATTCTTTCTGTATTTTAAGCCTTTATCTTTTATTGGATAAATGTAAAAACATTTAAAAACTTATATAATCATATTTTAGTTATTTCTATCCATTCCCACTAGTACAACGACTACGTGTTAACTAACATTTAAAATAATATTATTTTATTACTAGTATGCAACGTAAGTTTTCACAGAAACTCATCGTTGCGTATCGAGTACGCTATCAAACGTAGAAACCCCTTTTAATTAAAATAAATATTTAATTCATAAATATTAATAAATATGAAAATTATTTATTCTTTATTTACCTGGGATGTTACATCCTTCCCCCCTTTTGGGAATTGCGTCCTCCCAATTTTATTCACTTATCAAAATAAGTGGGGGTATTTATCCCTCAAAGCATTTTCAGATTCCCACATTGCCTCTTCAATCACATGGTTTTTCCACAAAACCTTTACTTGATGAATCACCTTATTCCATAACACCTGCTCCCTATGGTCAAGAATCTGGACTGGTTGTTCTTCATAAGGTAGGTTCTCCTCCAGCTGAACTACCTCTCGACTCAAAACATGAGATGGATCTGGCATATACTTCCTCAACATTGAAACATGAAAAACATTGTGTACCTGAGATAAACTCGGAGGTAAAGCCACTCGGTAAGCAAATGATCCAACTTTCTCCAGAATTTCATATGGTCCAATAAACCTTGAACTCATCTTTCCTTTCTTACCAAATCTCATCACACTTTTCCAAGGAGAAACCTTGAGAAAAACATGATCACCTACCTCGAAAGATAGATCCTTCCTCCGGTTATCCGCATAACTCTTCTGCCTGCTCTGAGCTGTTCTCATGTGCTTCTGAATCAACTGAACTTTTTTTCCCATCTATTCTACCAATTCTAGTCCCATCAGCTTCCTTTCACCCACTTCATCCCAAAATGCTGGAGTTCGAAACCTCTTCCCATATATTGCCTCAAATGGTGCCATCTGTGTAACATCCCAAGTAAGTAATGAATAATATATATTTTTATCTATGTTTATTAATGATTAAGATAGTGTTATAGAGGCTTAAAATGAAAATAAATACAATCTTAAGCATGTAATACACTAATATACTTAAAAGATTGTTTTACTGCCTTATGATGGGAAACCCATTTTGAATCTATATTTTGACAATTTTATAAACTATGTTCGTCAAAATAAACTTATCCTTTATGATTGTGACATCAAAATTTACCTTGTGTGAATTTTAGGTATTTTTCTGACAATGTTCATTTTTTAATGAATAGTGAAAAATACTGCATTTTACATCAAAACTTCTTTTTAATCTAATTTATTTATATGATTATATTATGTTTTGAATTGGTTTTGAAGTGAAATTAGAATATATTTTTACCATTTTATCCAATGGTGGTCATTGGAATCAATTTCACTTTGAAATTAGACTTAAACGGATGTCAATCTTTTTATACTTATTGTTTTGTAAAAACACGCTATTTGCTCTGGCAGCGGAAATTAATTATTAAATTAATTAATGTGACTTATATGATTTGAATTTTGTAAAATAGACTTCATTTTTGAATTCGGAATATCAAATATAGCTTAGGGTGAATTTTTGGTAATTTTCTGAAAAACATCAATTTTTGATGAATAGTGAAACCACTAAGTGGTACTTATAAAGACTGATTTTCCGTTTAAATGAAATTTTGCCATCATTGTGTTTTGAATTTTGAAAATCCGACATACATGGTTGTCATTAGTATGTAAAATTTGGTTCATTGAGATTATAATAATTTTTTGGTGAATAGTAACTTATTATGTTTTTAATCGCGATTAGTGGTAATTAGGGTAGTTTAAGGTATAAATAATACTTTAATAAAATGAATTGACCTAGACAAATGTCCCAACCTCATTGGTTGTGTCATGGCCGACCATGACATGCCATTGGTCAACTTGGGGACCCCATGGATTCACCTTTGTTGGGAAATGACATAAATTACTTTTTATTTAATGTTAAAGTGAAAATGACACAAACATAATATGTTTTACGAAAACAATTTTTAAGTGGGGTTATACAAGTCCAAATTTTGATTATAAATAGTAATTGGAAAGCTAAAACGATTTCCTATATCATAGTATTTGTTTTATAATTTTTAGACATTAAATAAATTTAATTATTTATGACATAATAATGATGCAGCGATGACATCATTATTTGACGATTTAAATAAAATGGAAAGATAATGTAAAATCTATGAACTACACATGGCCAAAACCAATTGTATGAGTGTATTTCGAACCCTTATCACCTTATCCACGAATTATATCAATGTGGGACCTTTTGAAACCGAAACACATTTTCAAATAATGTAATATTTCTTTACTTTCCAAAAGTGCCCCTCCTCTCCTCTTATAAAAGGCCCCAATCTCTACCTAGTTTCACACACTCTTCAAGCCTTTGGCTCAGACAACCCCTGCCCATTTGCTCTCTCCACATCCCTCTCCTCATCCTAGAGGATTCCCTTTGGGCAGAATCCTTTCAAAGGAACCCTTTAGGCTCAACTCAAAAGAAGTTACACTTTTTAAGGTAATTCGTTCTCTCATGTTCATTTGTTTAATTTTGCTTCTCCAACCCCATAAACTCTTTTTATTTACTTCTTTTGTAACAACACCAGTATCTTCAATATACTAGGATGTTTTTATATGATTTATTTGAGCTACACTCTCATACAACTACATCAAATGGTTAAAGAACATACGGTTTCCGTGGATGGAGAAATTCTGCCTCCCGAAACGATGATTGTTCAACACTCATTTAACACCTTCAAAGGTGGCCATTATGATGTCACTATTTTTATATATGATATATAATATGTTTATGGTTTCCTTAAGCTTCTGTTTTTTTTTCATTTTGGTCATACCTTTATGGTTTCCATTATGGGTAAACACGATATCTTCATTTTAGGAAGTGCGGACTACCGCCCCCTAAAAGTGATTTGATTCGTTAATACCATATGTGGGATGTGTAAAGGATAAAGTTAATGATATTATATATGTTATTATACTGTAATTATAATACACTCTTATATCATTATGATTCCATTCCATAAAATATGAAATAGAAATGGAAGTAGCGTTCATGCGTACGTACGGCTTACCGTCTCCATGAACGGTGCATTTCATTTCTTACCTCTAAATGTTACGTAATATTATAAATGCGTGTATGTACTGGATATATATGACATATATGATATCTAAATCATGAATACCATTCTGGATATAATGAACCTTTGACCAAATTAACAACATGTAAGTGTAAGAAGTCTATTTTTGACTTAAGAACCAAATACCGACAAAATGAACATTATTAACTTAACTGATTACATGATGTTCATAACATGGTATAAAAGGAATAATGAACTTGTTAAAGATTCATAATCAAGTAGAGATTAACTCAAGTTTATTATTCAGGAGATTAAAGAACGGTCGAGTCAAGTCGGATACGAGGTATGGGACTTCGTCTCAATCTCCTTTCGTTGAAGCATATTTTATTTTATACACAACTTTATTTTATACGGTGTATAAACCCCTTTGACTTTTACGTTTATTCAAAATGAATCTTTTTTATACGAAGCGTTTACTAAACGACACAAGGGAATGTTTTTGTCATACGTATGCGGCGATAACGACTTCTCCGCCGTCGTGACCGTTATTTGAGTTTTGGCTTCCTCTACAAGCCATACCTTCTTTTTAAAAGAAAAATAAATACCATGTTTTACTTTTCTTTTATTTTAGTATTGAAAATGGTTTTCATAATGTTTTTATATCAATTTTTTGTATTGATATCTCGTGATTGAAATGTGGAAATTTTATGTTTCCTTTATGCATGTTTTATGTGATATGATTATGTTATGGTTCTTGGGCATTATTATGAAGACGGGTGGTTCCGTGATAAACTAAGGGCGGGTGAGCCCGATATAGCTCTCCAATGCATTGGGTAACTCGAAGGAGTGAAACTTTAAGGTTTCTCCGAAGAGATTTTAGGGAATATACTGTGATGGGTATTCCAAACGTAACCAAGAGGGTTACTCCCTACGTAAGAATGTTATGAATGCCTCAAGTTACCTTTATGTCTTATGATTTCTATGATTTATTCGTGATTTTATGAGGTATGTTAAAGTGCCAATGTTTTATGGGTAAAGTATGATTTCATTCTTATGTATATATGAACTCATGTTTCCTTTCCATGTTTTTTTTATAACCCATACTGAGTTTTTATGCTCATCCCAAGTTTTTGAAATGTTTTTCACAGGTCAAGGGAAAGCTACATGATAAGATGATAGAATCAAGGATGTGTCAAGAAATAATCCATGTTTTATTTTAAATGTGTTTCCATTGATGGGAATGAAGAATACTATCTTTATGTAACCACTTTGTTTATATGTGGAATGTAATGCATGTTTTATGATCTAATTCTCTAAAACTCTAAACCCGAAAATATCCTCAATGTGTAATCTTGTAATAACTCAAGATTAAGTAAGGTTTAAGGCTGGGGCCTTATAGTTGGTATCAGAGGTCGGTTTAGATAACTTTAGGAGTTAGAATTCTATTAAATGATTATCCAAAAATATTTTTTTTGAAATGATATAGCATTTAAAGATTACCATGTTGCTTCATCTAAGACATGTTTGTTCAGAATGGTTTTCCGCAGAGGAAACAGGGAAGCAGTGCTAGGAAGGCATACAGAAGGAAATAACCTTCCGAATCAGCATCCAGAAATGGTCGGAATTGGAACTGAACAGTTTGTGGCAGTAATGGCGTAGTTGACTCAAGCGATAAATGGTGGTGGTATCCATGCACGAGATCAGGCAGATCAACCGCAGAGGAACATGTCAGTGGTGGAACATTTCATGAGGCAACATCCCCCATCATTCAGAGGATCATCTGACCCTGTGCTAGCTGAAGGGTGGATTAAAGCACTGGAGAAGATTTTTGATGTCATGGGGTGTTCAGACAATCAAAAGGTTAGTCTTGCTATTTACCGTTTGGAGGGTGAATCAGATCAGTGGTGGTCTATGGTTAAAAATATCAGGGACGTCGATGAGGTTGATTCTCTTGACTGGGATGAATTCAAAGGTATGTTTCTTGAGAAGTATTTTCCTAAGGCTGTTCGACTTAGGATGGAAAAGCAATTCTTGGAATTAAGGCAAGAGGAAGACTCAGTGGCTGCCTATGAAGAAAGGTTCACTCGATTGGCAAGGTATGCTCCAAATTTTATCCGGGACCTTGATAGTAAAATCAATCGTTTTTACTCAAGATTGAAGCCAAAATACCGAAGGGAATTAGCTTCTCATGAGTCTAAAAGTTATGAAAATCTTGTTCGATGTGCTGAGAAGGTGGAAATGGAGTTTGCCGATGACCAAGTTTTCTATAACAACCAGCAGAAGAAGAGACCGAGGTGGCAATAGAAAGGTAAGAATTCTTCAAAAAAGTCTGATGGTAAGAGAACTAAGTTTCCAGTTTGTGATAAATGTGGAAAAAGGCATGCTGGGGAATGTCTTCTGGATTCTGGGAAGTGCTACCGATGTGGTAAGATGGGACATAAGGCTCGTTATTTCACTGAAAAGGATCAAGCTGAAGGTAAGAACAAATTTGATTTACAGTTAGAGAAATGTTTTAAGTGCAATGAGATGGGTCACTATGAAAATGAGTGTCCGGCAAAGAGCTTGAGTGATGGGAAGCAGTTATACTACAAGCAGAAAGGGGTGGTGAAATCCTTTGCAACTACTTCAGCAGATGTCGGGCCATCAAATGAAGTTGTATCAGGTACTTTGTTTGTTTTTTCAGATTATGCCAGTGTGTTGTTTGATTCGGGGTCTACACATTCTTTCATCTCTGAAACCTTTTCTAGTAAAATGGGAATACCATCTCAAGAAATGACTCCTGAACTTTTGGTAAAAACACCTGGGGGAAATGTTGAGGCAAAAAGAATTTATAAGAATCTTACTATCCTTATCCGTGGAAAGAACCTACTTGCAAACCTTATTGTTCTACCTCTAGTAGAGTTTGATGTAATCCTGGGTATGGATTGGCTCTCTATTTACCATGCTAAGATTGACTGTAGAGCTAAAGATGTTTCTTTTTAGAAAGACTTTCAGTTTGTTTACAAGAATGAACCCTTACTTTTGATAACATATCAAGAGGCCGAGAAACTTGTAAAAGATGGAGATGAATGTTACCTTGCACACGTCGTTGAAAATAAAGGAACTGTTCAGATTAATGATGTGCCAGTGGTAAATGAGTATCCTGATGTTTTTCCTGATGAGTTGCCTGGAATAATACCAGATCGGGAAGTTGAGTTTACTGTTGACTTAGTTCCTGATGCTAAACCAATTTCAAAACCCCCTTATCGAATGGCACAAATTGAAATTTTAGAGTTGAAGGAGCAATTGCAAGATTTATTAGAGAAAGGTTTCATTAGACCTAGCACATCACCATGGGGTGCTCCTGTTTTATTTGTTAAAAAGAAAGATGGTTCTATGAGACTTTGCATTGATTATAGAGCCTTGAATAATATCACTGTTAAGAACAAATATCCTTTGCCTCATATCGATGATTTGTTTGATCAGCTCCAGGGATCTCAGTTTTTTTCAAAGATTGACTTGAGATCGGGGTACCATCAGCTAAAGGTAAAGGAGGAAGATATTCCAAAGACCATGTTCCGTACGAGATATGGCCATTATGAATTTGTAGTAATGCCTTTTGGGCTAACCAATGCACCTGCTGTATTCATGGACTTAATGAATAGAATTTTCCATGAGTTCTTGGATAAGTTTGTGGTGGTTTTAATTGATGATATTTTGGTGTTTTATAAAAGTAAAGAGGAGCATGAAAAACATTTAAGGGTTATCTTGAAAACCTTAAAAGAAAAGAAACTGTATGGGAAATTCAGTAAGTGTGAGTTTTGGTTGCAACAAATTTCTTTCCTTGGTCACATTGTTTCTAAAGATGGAATAACTGTTGATCCTGCAAAAACAAAAGTTGTGGAAAAATGGCCAAGACCCACAAATGTAACTGAGATTCGTAGCTTCCTTGGTTTGGTGGGATATTACCGAAGGTTTGTTAGAAATTTTTCACGGTTATCTAGTCCAATGACTAAGCTAACTCGGAAGGGTGTTAAGTTTATCTGGACAAAAGAATGTGACGATTGTTTTCAGGAATTGAAAAAAAGATTGGTGAATGATCCAGTTTTGGCACTACCTTCTAGGAATGGTGAGTTTGTTATATACAGTGATGCTTCATTGAAAGGACTTGGTTGCGTCCTAATGCAGAATGATCAGGTAATTGCTTATGCTTCACGACAGTTGAAAACTCATGAGGTAAATTACCCTACACATGATTTGAACTAGCTGCTGTTGTTTTTGCTTTAAAAATTTGCAGGCATCATTTGTATGGAGTAAAGTGTGAAATATATACCGATCACAAAAGATTAAAGTATATATTCACTCAGAAAGAGTTAAACATGAGACAAAGGAGATGGCTGGAATTAATCAAGGATTATGATTGTACAATTCATTGCCATCCGGGAAAAGCAAATAAAGTGGCTGATGCTTTGAGTCGAAAAAGTAATGCTTCATTAACAATGTTGCATTTGGAACATGATCCTTTGGTTAACGATTTGATGAACTTTGGAATAGAAGTTGTTGGTGCAGGAAGTCCTTCTGTTTTGTTTCAGGTATCAGTGAGATCTTCTCTATCAGATAGAATCAAGCAAGCACAGCAGCAAGACAATGAGTTGCAGAAAAGGGTAGAGCTGGTTCAGAAAGGTAAGTTGCCTGAATTCAACATTGATAATGATTGCGTTTTGAGATTTGGGAAGAGATTGTGTGTGCCATGTGATTCACATTTGAAGAGAGAGTTGTTATGTGAAGCTTATAGTTCTCCGTTTTCAGTTCATCCGGGCAATACTAAGATGTATAGAGATCTGCGGGAGTATTACTGGTGGGATGGAATGAAAAGAGATATTGCTGATTTTACTATGAAGTGTTTGACTTGTCAGCAGGTTAAAGCAGAGCGGCAGTTACCGAAAGGGATGCTTCAGCCTTTACCAGTACCAGAGTGGAAATGGGAGAATATATCCATGGACTTTGTTGTTGGATTACCGAAGACATCTCGAGGTAAAAATGCAATCTGGGTTATTGTTGATCGCTTGACCAAATCTGCTCATTTACTTGCTATACGAGATACTTTCTCTCTTGATCAACTTTCCCGTTTGTATCTTAAAGAGATAGTCAGGATACTTGGAGTTACTCTCTCCATTGTATCGGATCGTGATCCCAAGTTTACTTCTAACTTTTGGAAAGGCCTTCAAAAGCCTTTGGGTTCTGAGTTAAATTTTAGTACAGCTTTTCACCCTCAATCAGATGGGCAGTCAGAACGAACAATTCAGACATTGGAGGATATGCTACGAGCTTGTTCTATGGATTATCAGGGAAGTTGGGACCAACATCTTTCTTTGGTTGAGTTTTCATATAATAACAGTTTTCATTCCAATATACAGATGGCACCATTTCAGGCATTATATGGGAAGCTGTGTCGAACTCCATCTTTCTGGGATGAAGTGGGTGAAAGGAAGTTGATGGGACCAGAATTGGTAGAAGAGATGGCAGAAAAAGTTCAGCTGATTCAGAAACACATGAGAACAGCTCAGAGCAGGCAGAAGAGTTATGCGGATAACCGGAGGAAGGATCTATCTTTCGAGGTAGGTGATCATGTTTTTATCAAGGTTTCTCCTTGGAAAAGTGTGATGAGATTTGGTAAGAAAGGAAAGTTCAGTCCAAGGTTCGTTGGACCATAATAAATTCTGTAAAGAGTTGGATCAGTTGCATACCGAGTGGCTTTACCTCCGAGTTTATCTCAGGTACACAATGTTTTTCACGTTTCGATGTTGAGAAAGTATATGCCAGATCCATCTCATGTTTTGAGTCCAGAGGTAGTTCAGCTGGAAGAGAACCTATCTTATGAGGAACAACCGGTCCAGATCCTTGACCACAGGGAGCAAGTGTTACGGAATAAGGTGATTCATCACGTAAAGGTTTTGTGGAAAAACCACATGATTGAAGAGGCAACATGGGAATCTGAAAATGCAATGAGGGATAAGTACCCCCATTTATTCGATAAGTAAATAAATTGCGGGGACACAATTTTCTAAAGGGGGGAAGGATGTAACATCCCATGTAAGTAATGAATAATATATATTTTTATCTATGTTTATTAATGATTTAGATAGTGTTATAGAGGCTTAAAATGAAAATAAATACAATCTTAAGCATGTAATACACTAATATACTTAAAAGATTGTTTTACTGCCTTATGATGGGAAACCCTTTTTGAATCTATATTTTGACAATTTTATAAACTATGTTCGTCAAAATAAACTTATCCTTTATGATTGGGACATCAAAATTTACCTTGTGTGAATTTTTGGTATTTTTCTGACAATGTTCATTTTTTAATGAATAGTGAAAAATACTGCATTTTACAGCAAAACTGCTTTTTAATCTAATTTATTTATATGATTAGATTATGTTTTGAATTGGTTTTGAAGTGAAATTAGAATATATTTTTACCATTTTATCCAATGGTGGTCATTGGAATCAATTTCACTTTGAAATTAGACTTAAACTGGTGCCAATCTTTTGATACTTATTGTTTTGTAAAAACACGCTATTTGCTCTGGCAGCGGGAATTAATTATTAAATTAATTAATGTGACTTATATGATTTGAATTTTGTAAAATAGACTTCATTTTTGAATTCGGAATATCAAATATAGCTTAGGGTGAATTTTTGGTAATTATCTGAAAAACTTCAATTTTTGATGAATAGTGAAACCACTAAGTGGTACTTATAAAGACTGATTTTCCATTTAAATGAAATTTTGACATCATTGTGTTTTGAATTTTGAAAATCCGACATACATGGTTGTCATTAGTATGTAAAATGTGGTTCAATGAGATTATAATAATTTTTTGGTGAATAGTAACTTATTAAGTTTTTAATCGCGATTAGTGGTAATTAGGGTAGTTTAAGGTATAAATAATACTTCAATAAAATGAAATGACCTAGACACATGTCCCAACCTCATTGTTTGTGTCATGGCCGACCATGACATGCCATGGGTCAACTTGGGGACCCCATGGATCCACTTTTGTTGGGAAATGACATAAATTACTTTTTATTTAATGTTAAAGTGAAAATGACACAAACATAATATGTTTTACGAAAACAATTTTTAAGTGGGGTTATACAAGTCCAAAGTTTGATTATAAATAGTCATTGGAACGCTAAAAAATATTTCCTATATCATAGTATTTTGTTTATAATTTTTAGACATTAAATAAATTTAATTATTTATGACATAATAATGATGCAGCGATGACATCATTATTTGACGATTTAAATAAAATGGAAAGATAATGTAAAATCTATGAACTAAACATGGACAAAACCAATTGGATGAGTGTATTTCGAACCATTATCACCTTATCCACGAATTATATCAATGTTGGACCTTTTGAAACCGAAACACATTTTTAAATAATGTAATATTTCTTTACTTTCCAAAAGTGCCCCTCCTCTCCTCTTATAAAAGGCCCCCACCTCTACCTCATTTCACACACTCTTCAAGCCATTGGCTCGGACAACCCCTGCCCATTTTCTCTCTCCACATCCCTCTCCTCATCCTAGAGGATTCCCTTTGGGCAGAATCCTTTCAAATAAAGCCTTTAGGCTCAACTCAAAAGCAGTTACACTTTTTAAGGTAATTCGTTCTCTCATGTCCATTTGTTTTATTTTGCTTCTCCAACCCCCTAAACTCTTTTTATTTACTTATTTTGTAACAACACTAGTATATTCCATATACTAGGATGTTGTTATATGATTTATTTGAGCTACACTCTCACACAACTACATAAAATGGTTAAAGAACATACGGTTTCCGTGGATGGCGAAATTCTGCCTCCCGAAACGATGATTGTTCAACACTCATTTAACACCTTCAAAGGTGGCCATTATGATGTCACTATTTTTATATATGATATATAATATGTTTATGTTTTCCTTAAGCTTCTGTTTTTTTTCATTTTGGTCATACCTTTATGGTTTCCATTATGGGTAAACACGATATCTTCATTTTAGGAAGTGCGGACTACCGCCCCCTAAAAGTGATTTGATTCGTTAATACCATATGTGGGATGTGTAAAGGATAAAGTTAATGATATTATATATGTTATTATACTGGAATTATAATACACACTTATACCATTATGATTCCATTCAAGAAAATATGAAATATAAATGCAAGTAGCGTTCATGCGTACGTACGGCTTACCGTCTCCATGAACGGTGCATTTCATTTCTTACCTCTAAATGTTATGTAATATTATAAATGAATGTATGTACTGGATATATATGACATATATGATATCTACATCATGAATACCATTCTGGATATAATGAACCTTTGACCAAATTAACAACATGTAAGTGTAAGAAGTCTATTTTTGACTTAAGAACCAAATACCGACAAAATGAACATTATTAACTTAACTGATTACATGATGTTCATAACATGGTATAAAATGAATAATGAACTTGTTAAAGATTCATAATCAAGTAGAGATTAACTCAAGTTTATTATTCAGGAGATTAAAGAATGGTCGAGGCAAGTCGGATACGAGGTATGGGACTTCGTCTCAATCTCCTTTCGTTGAGGCATATTTTATTTTATACACAACTTTCTTTTATACGGTGTATAAACCCCTTTGACTTTTACGTTTATTCAAAATGAATCTTTTTTATACAAAGCATTTACTAAACGACAAAAGGGAATGTTTTTGTCGTACGTATGCGGCGACAACGACTTCTCCGCCGTCGTGACCGTTATTTGAGTTTCGGCTTCCTCTACAAGCCATACCTTATTTTTAAAAGAAAAATAAATACCATGTTTTACTTTTCTTTTATTTTAGTATTGAAAATGGTTTTCATAATGTTTTTATATCAATGTGTTGTATTGATATCTCATGATTGAAATGTGGAAATTTTATGTTTCCTTTATGCATGTTTTATGTGATATGATTATGTTATGGTTCTTGGGCATTATTATGAAGACGGGTGGTTCCGTGATAAACTAAGGGCGGGTGAGCCCGTTATAGCTCTCCAATGCATTGGGTAACGCGAAGGAGTGAAACGTTAAGGTTTCTCAGAAGAGATTTTAGGGAATATACTGTGATGGGTATTCCAAACGTAACCAAGAGGGTTACTCCCTACGTAAGAATGTTATGAATGCCTCAAGTTACCTTTATGTCTTATGATTTCTATGATTTATTCGTGATTTTATGAGGTATGTTAAAGTTCCAATGTTTTATGGGTAAAGTATGATTTCATTCTTATGTATATATGAACTCATGTTTCCTTTCCATGTTTTTTTTATAACCCATACTGAGTTTTTATGCTCATCCCAAGTTTTTGAAATGTTTTTCACAGGTCAAGGGAAAGGTACATGATAAGATGATAGAGTCAAGGATGTGTCATGAAATAATCCATGTTTTATTTTAAATGTGTTTCCATTGATGGGAATGAAGAATACTATCTTTATGTAACCACTTTGTTTATATGTGGAATGTAATGCAAGTTTTATGATCTAATTCTCTAAAACTCTAAACCCGAAAAGATCCTCAATGTGTAATCTTGTAATAACTCAAGATTAAGTAAGGTTTAAGGCTGGGGCCTTATAATCTGTATACTGGAATGAAAGCTGTTATTATAAGAAAACTCAACCAAAGAAATATGTTGGTCCCAACTTCCCTGATAATCCATCGAACAAGCTCGTAGCATATCCTCCAAGGTCTGAATTGTTCGTTCTGACTGCCCATCTGATTGAGGATGAAAATCTGTACTAAAATTTAATTCAGTACCTAATGACTTCTGACGGCCTTTCCAAAAGTTAGATGGGAACATGGGATCACGATCAGATACAATGGAGAGAGGAACTCCATGTAACCTGCTTATCTCTTTAAGATAAAAACGGGAAAGTTGATCTAGGGAAAAAGTATCTCGTATAGCGAGGAAATGATCAGATTTGGTCAAGTGATCAACAATAACCCAGATTGCATAATTACCTCGAGATGTCTTCGGTAATCCCACAACAAAGTCCATGGATATATTCTCCCATTTCCACTCTGGAACTGATAAAGGCTGAAGCATCCCTTTCGGTAATTGCCGCTCTCCTTTAACCTACTGACAAGTCAGACACTTCACAGTAAAATCAGCAATATCCCTTTTCATTCCATCCCACCAGTAATACTCCCGCAGATCTATGTACATCTTAGTACTGCCAGGATGAACTGAAAACGGGGAACTATGAGCCTCACATAACATCTCATTCTTCAACTATGAATCACAAGGCACACATAATCTCTTCTCAAACCTCAAAACACAATCATTATCAATGTTGAATTCAGGCAACTTACCTTTCTAAACCAGATCTACCTTTTTCTTCAACTCACTGTCTCGCTTCTGTGCTTGCTTGATTCTGTCTGATAAAGAAGATTTCACTGATACCTGAAACAAAACAGAAGAACATCCTGTACCAACAACTTCTATGCCAAAGTTCATCAAATCTTTAACCAAAGGATCACGTTCCAAACGCAACATTGCTAATGAAGCATTACTTTTTCGACTCAAAGCATCATCCACTTTATTTGCTTTTCCCAGATGGTAATGAATTGTACAATCATAATCCTTGATTAATTCCAGCCATCTCCTCTGTCTCATGTTCAATTCTTTTTGAGTTAATATATACTTTAAACTTTTGTGATCAGTATATATTTCACACTTTACTCCATACAAATGATGCCTCCAAATATTTAAAGCAAAGACAACAGCGGCTAATTCCAAATCATGTGTAGGGTAATTTACCTCATGAGTTTTAAATTGTCGTGAAGTATAAGCAATTACCTGATCATTCTGCATAAGGACACAACCAAGTCCCTTCAACGAAGCATCACTGTATATAGAAAACTCACCATTCCTGGAAGGAAGTGCCAAAACTGGAGCATTCACCAATCTTCTCGTCAACTCCTGAAAACAATCATCACATTCTTTTATCCAGATGAACTTAACACCCTTACGAGTTAGCTTAGACATTGGACTAGATAACCGTGAAAAATTATCAACAATCCATTGGTAGTAACCTGCCAAACCAAGAAAACTACGGATCTCAGTTACAATTGTGGGTCTTGGACATTCTTCAACAAATTTTGTTTTAGTAGGATCAACAGTTATGCCATCTTTTGAAACAATGTGACCTAGGAAAGAAATTTTTTGTAACCAAAACTCAAACTTTCTGAATTTTCCATATAGTTTCTTTTCTTTTAAGGTTTTCAAGATAACCCTTAAATGACTTTCATGCACCTCTTTACTTTTAGAAAACACCAAAAAATCATCGATGAAAACAACCACAAACTTATCTAAGAACTCATGGAAAATTATATTCATAAGGTCCATGAATACAGCAAGTTCATTGGTTAACCCAAAAGGCAAAACTACAAATTCATAATGGCCATATCTAGTACGGAACGCAGACTTCGGAACGTCTGCTTCTTTTACTTTCAACTGATGGTACCCCGACCACAAGTCAATCTTCGAATAATACTGAGCTCCCTGTAGCTGATCAAACAAATCATCGATATGAGGCAAAGGATACTTGTTCTTAACAGTAATATTATTCAAGGCTCTATAATCAATGAAAAGTCTCATTGATCCATTGTTATTTTTAACAAACAAGACAGGAGCACCCCATGGTGATGTGCTAGGTCGAATGAAACCTTTATCTAATAACTCCTGCAATTGTTTCATTAACTCTAAAAGTTCAACTTGAGCCATTCGAAAAGGGGGTTTTGAAATTGGCTTAGAATCAGGAACTAAGTCAATAGTAAATTCAACTTCCCGATCATGAATAATACCAGGAAACTCATCAGGAAAAACATCAAGATACTCATTTACCACTGGCACATCATTAATCTGAACAGTTCCTTTATTTTCAACAATATGTGCAAGGTAACATTCATTTCCATCTTTTACTAGTTTCTCAACTTCCTGATATGTTATCAAAATCAAGGGTTCATTATTGTACACAAACTGAAAATCTTTCTGAAAAGAAACCATTTTATCTCTGCAGTCAATCTTATAATGATAAAAAGAAAGCCAATCCATGCCCAAAATAACATCAAACTCTACTAGAGGAAAAACAATAAGGTTTGCTGGTAGATTCTTTCCACACACAAGGATATGAAGGTTCTTATAATTCCTTTTTGTCTCAACGTTCCCTCCGGGTGTTTTTACCATAAGTTCAGGATTCAGATCTTGATATGGAATTTACAATGTACTAGAAAACTTCTCAGAAATGAAAGAGTGTGTAGTCCCTGAATCAAACAACACATTGGCATAATCCGAACAAACAAACAGTGTACCTGATACCACTTCATTCGATGGCCCAACATCTTCTGAAGTTGTTGCAAAGGATTTCACCACCCCTTTCTTCTTGTAGTCTGGCTGCATTCCCCCAGTTTAGTTCTTTGTTGGACACTCGTTTGCATAATGACCCATTTCATTACACATAAAACATCTTACCGTTATCTTTTCATTGCCTGCTTGATCATCTTCCTTACAGTTACGAGCAATATGACCAGACTTACCACACCGAAAGTACTTACCAGACTTGGATAAACATTCTCCAGGATGCATTTTACCACACTTCTCACAGGATGGATATTTGTTTTTCTTACCTCCTTGCTTCTTTGATGAATTCTTCCCCTTTTCCTGCCAACTAGACCTCTTATTCTGTTGTTTGTCATAGAACACCTAATCATCGGCAAACTCCATTTGCACCTTCTCCGCACATCGAACAAGTTTTTCATAACTTTTGAACTCACGAGAAGCTAAAGCCCTTCGATACATTGGCTTTAACCCTGAGTAAAAACGGTTTATTTTACTATCAAGATCTCGTATGATGTTTGGAGCATACCTTGCCAATCGAGTGAACTTTGCTTCATAAGCAGCCACTGAATCATCCTCCTGCCTCAATTCAAGGAACTGTTTTTCCATCCTAAGACGAACCACCTTAGGAAAATATTTCTCAAGAAACATACCTTTGAATTCGTCCCAGTGAAGATCCTCAATCTCATCACTATCCCTGATATTTTTCACCATCGACCACCACTGATCAGCTTCACCTTCAATACGGTAAATAGCAAGACTAACCTTTTGATGTTCTGAACACCCCATGACATCAAAAATCTTCTCCAGTGCTTTAATCCACCCTTTAGCTTGCACGGGGTCAGATGATCCTATGAATGATGGGGGATGTTGCCTCATGAAATGTTCCACCACTGACATGTTCCTCTGCGGTTGATCTGCCTGATCTCGTGCATGGATACCACCACCATTTATAGCCTGATTCAACTGTGTCATCACTGCAACAAACTATTCAGTTCTGATTCCGACCATCTGAGGTTGCTGATTTGGAAGGTTGTCTTCCTCCTGATGTCGTCCCAACATATTTGCTTTGTTTCCTCTGCGGAAAACCATTCTGAACACAGAAATATCTTAGGCGAAGCAGCATGGTAATCCGTAAATGCTATATCATTTCAATCATATTATAATTTAACACTTTTCTAACTCCTAATGTTGTCTAAACCGACCTTTGATACAAACTATAAGGCCCTGGCCATAAACCTTACTTAATATTGAATTAAATGAATAATTCACGTTGTGGATCTTTTCAGGTTTAGAGTTTTTGAGAATTAGAACATAACTATTACATCTCAGAAGATTAAAAAGTAGTCACTTCTACTAAGTTTCCATAATAAAAAAAACTCTTAAAAGAAACATGTCTAGTCCCATGTTTTATATAGCATGACATTCCCTTGATCCCATCCTTGACCTTATTCCACATTAAGTCCTGTGAAAAATATTTCAAAAAAACATGGGGTGAGCATAAAAATCTTAGTAAGGGATACACAAAGAATGAAAATTTTTAGGTTTTCAAACATCAAGTAAACCATGTATACTCTATCAAAGTAATACCTTCACCTTCATGAAGTAGTAAAAACTCTTCACTGAATAAAGTATCATTACTTACCTTTTTGTAACCAAAGGATTACCATAAAACCCATATAAAGAACACATAACATATATAAAGGTAACTTGGGACATAAACATACTTAAGTGGAATAACCATACGGTCAACATCCACACATATCACTTAATGGAATAGCCATACGGCCAATTTCCATACATACATAATGGAATAGCCAGACGGCCGACTTCCATACCCAATGCATTGGAGGTTATACCATAACCACCCATCCTGGTATTCACGGCACCACCCGTCATATGGTTTATCATGTAACCACCCGTCAGATTTCCAAGTACCAAAATAAAATCATAAAACATAAAACCAATACAAAGGAATGATAACATTTCCACATTTCAATCACAATATATCATAATAGAATCTTTATCAAAAATATTTTCAATACAAAAATACATAAAAGAGTATATGGTATTTATTTCATTTTAAAAACATTACGGCTTGTTGAGGAAGCCAAATACAAAATAATACTCACGGCGGCGGAAATGGTCGTTGTCACCGCATACATTAAAAAACATTCCTTTTTGTCGTTTAGTAAAACGCTTCGTAGAAAAAGATTCCTTTTATATAAAAGTAAAATTAAAAGGGGTTTATACACAGTATAAATGAAATTTGTGTATAAAATGAAATATGCCTCAATGAAAGGAGATTTAGACGAAGTCCCTTACCTCGGGTCCGACTTGACTCGATCGTTCTTTAACGTCCTTTAAAAGTGTAACTCTTTTTGATTTGAGCCTAAAGGATTCCTTTGAAAGGATTCTGCCCAATGGGAATCCTCTAGGATGAGGATAGGGATGTGGAGAGAGTAAATGGGCAGGGGATGGCCAAGCCAAAGGCTTGACGAGTGTGTGAAATGAGGTAGAGGTGGGCGCCTTTTATAAGAGGAGAGGAGGGGCACTTTTGGAAATCATGAAACTATTATTGTATTTTCAAAAGTGTTTCGAATTTCAAAGGTCCCACATTGATATATTTCAAAGATAAGATGATAAAGCTTAGAAATATTCCCATCCAATAGGTTTTGGACATTTGTAGGTTTTAGATATTACATTATCTTTCCATTTTAATTAAATCGTTAAATAATGAAGTCATCGTTGCATCATCATGATGTCATACATAATTTAATTTATTTAAAGTCTAAAAATTATAAAAAAAAATACTATGATGTAGGAAATAGTTTTATATTTCCAATGACTATTTATAATCAAAAATATGATCTTTATAACCCCATGTAAAAATTGTTTTCGTAAAACATATTATGTTTGTGTCATTTTTACTTTTACATTAAATAAAAAGTTATTTATGTCATTTCCCAACCAAAGTGGCTCCATGGGGTCCCCAAGTTGACCCATGGCTTGTCTTGGTCGTCCATGACACATCCAATGAGGGTAGGACATGTGTCATGCTCATCTCATATTATTAAAACATTATTTTTACCTTAAACCACACTAATTACCACTAATCGCGATTAAAAACTTAATAAGTTACTATTCACCAAAAAATTATTTTAATCTCATTGAACCACATTTTACTTCTTAATGACAACCATGTATGTCGGATTTTTGAAAATCAAAACCAATGATGGAAAAATTTTATTTAAACGGAAAATCAGTTTTTATAAGTACCACTTAGTGGTTTTACTATTCATCAAAAATTGAAGTTTTTCAGAAAATTACCAAACATTCACCCTAAGATATATTTGATATTAAGAATTCAAAAATGAAGTCTATTTTACAAAATTCAAAACATATAAGTCACATTAATTAATTTAAAAATTAATTCCCGCTGTCAGAGCAAATAGCGTGTTTTTATGAAACAATAACTATCAAAAGATTGACACTAGTTTAAGTCCGATTTCAAAGTGAAATTAATTCCAACAACCACTATTGGATTTAATGGTAAAAATATTTTCTAATTTTACTTTAAAACCAATTCAAAAGATAATCTAATCATACAAAAAAATTAGATTAAAAAAAGGTATTGAATTAAAATACAACATTTTACACTATTCATTAAAAAAATGAACTTTATCCGAAAGGTACCAAAAATATACACAAAGTAAATTTTGATGTCCTGATTCTAAAGAAGAGTTATATTTGGTCTAATAGAATTTATAAGATTGATCAAAACTATATTTAATGACGATTCACCGTCAAAATGTGATAAGTGAACCCTTAGTGAAAATTAGGGAATAAAAGCCTAAAATTGAATTCTTTCCGTATTTTAAGCCATTATCATTTATTGGATAAATCTAAAAACATTTAAAAAAATATATAATCATATATTAGTTATTTATGTCCATTACCGTGAGTACAACGGCTACGTGTTAACTAACATTTAAAATAATATTATTTTATTACTAGTGTGTAATGTAAGTTTTCAAAGAAACTCATCGTTGCGTATCGAGTACGCTATCGAACGTAGAAAACCCTTTTAATTAAAATTAATATTTATTTCATAAATATTAATAAATATGAAAATTATTTATTCTTTATTTACCTGGGATGTTACAAGTGATGTTTCCATTTTTCAACGGCTATTATCGAACAATGTCAAGTATATTTATTATCATTTTTGAATGATAATTATTTCATAAATATAAAATTATTTCCAAAAATTCACTAATAGACAACATCCATGTGATGACATAATAAGACAAGAATCGCATGAATTCGAAAGAATGGTAGTCCACCTACACTTAAATAATTTTATCATTTTTAAATGGATGGTATAGTAAGAAGATATATTATATGTTACATTTAAATAATGATAAATATTTGTGGAATATTATATATAAATATTAAATTAATTAATAATAATTGTTTTGAAAGGATATTATGGGAAACTAATTACATTTGTACAAGAGACTATAGTCTGTCTTAAGCAAGAATGATGGTTTTGCTTCTTTATGATGGAATATGAGATGGATGCACTCTATTAAATTAACATATTAAAATATTAGTATATTTGTGATACTTATGATATCATGTCTTCGTATTTTAATATGTTTTTATGAGGTGGCAGAGAAAATAAAAATGATCTGTTAAGAATAATACAACATCTACGAAGAATATTTCTTTAGGTCTATACAAAATTAATTCCTTGAAGGTTTTTCTACTAAAACCATGTATTCTAGGTAATAATCCCTGATTTTATGTTATTTATCTTGTTAAATTTAATTTCATTGAAATCATAGGTTCACACAACATCATTCTTAATCGAAAAATAATATCTAA
Organism: Viscum album; assembly: GCA_963277665.1. NCBI lineage: Eukaryota > Viridiplantae > Streptophyta > Magnoliopsida > Santalales > Viscaceae > Viscum > Viscum album. The sequence goes on along the minus strand of OY728125.1, from coordinate 641,016,339 downwards.
CAAAATATTATTATTTAAAAAATATCATTCTAAAGTAGCTATAAAATTAGCATGAATGAATAGTGTTACCCAAATTATGAAATTTCTATATTATATATTTACTCAAATTGAATGAAATTAAACCAAATGTTTTTATAAGTATAAGATAATAATTAATCCAATTTTATGCATTAAAATAATTATAAGGAACTTTTACCACATTTTAATGGTTACTTGGTTTTAAAACTAAAATAATACGCATTTATATATTATGCTAAAGAAAACTAACTTCATTTTTTACTGTGTAATTTCCAAAATATTTTTCTATGAAATTTCCTTATTTTTCATAAAATATTAATTTTCCAGTAAATATTGATAATCATGATTTCTATAAAACTTTCATTTTCATTATATTAATAGTAAATTTATGATTTTAATATTAAATATTCTTATAAAAGTATAAATGAAAATTTTTTATCTATGAAATGAAAATATAGTTTATTTACATAATCGAATAAGTAATTATTTATTTTTAAAATGATAAATTATGGGTTGGTATTCTAGTCAAACCTAAATTTTTAATTACAATTTATTAGTTAATATAATAATTTAAAATAAAATATATTTTATTATAATATACTCCTCAATTAATATTTTTATGTATTATGATTATTATATCATTTTATAAGTCCTTAATAAATATTTTAATTTTCCATAAAATCAGATTTAATATAAAAGTTGGTATTTTTTAAATAAATGATTAATTTAATTAATAATAAAATTTATCATATTTTGAAACTATTTTCATAAATTGGAGTCTATTTTTTTCAATTTTAAATTTATAAAAATTGTTTGGTTTAATTTTTAAATTTTCATAAAATAGTTGAATTTTCAGTGAATAGTGAAATATGGTAATTTAGAGTATTTAAAAAATAGATGAATTATTGACTTATAGATGACCTATGAAAAATGTGTTCCCCTGAAATTAATTTATAATTCATTATTTTATGATAATTAGTGACAATTTCAAAATTATTTAATTTCTTTAGCAAAAATAATAAATAAATTATTAAAATTATCAAAAAACAGTCCTCTCCTCCCGTATAAATACAACACCCACCACCTCTTCTCCTCACACCTCCAAATCCATAAAGCATGTCAAGTATTAAAAAATTTACTCTCCCAAAAATCTAAAACATGTTTTGGTCTTTCTGGTCTCACCAAAATTTAATTTCAATTTTTATTAAGGAGTTTTTCAAGCAAACGAATTCTACAGGTAAAAGAGTTTTTTTCAATTTTCTTTATTATTAATTAATTATATTATCTTACACCTACATCATATATCCAGAAATAAATGATAATTCTGATATCATATATATATATATATTGTAATTAAATTATTATTAGGGGATATACGCCATCAATAATTTTCTCTTCTAATTTTTATTCTAAAAATGAAAACGCCATCTATGAGGTGATGATTAACTGCATTCATGGATGATAAGTTTTTTTCAATTATGCCTTCAAGGCTAGCCATAAAAAAATTATGGTTAAAATATACATTAATATTTGAATTTAAAATTACTTCATCTTCTATAATTAGTATATATATATATATAACATTAATTCAAAACAAAAGGTTAGTTTTTGATTTTCCAAAAAAAATCCGATTTAATCTACATGGTTATCATTAATGATTTATCTAATGAATAATCATTAAAACATGAAAATTAAAACATAAAGACATTAAAAAAATCATTAAGGTCATTACTAACAGATAATTTAAATTTTGGTAAACTATGTGTATTTTATATGATTTTTGTATATGTATACAAGTGATCTAATCATGAAAACCATAGAAAAGAACACTCTCGAATGACAGAATTAATTATTCTAAATCATAAAAGAGGCCATAATTGAAAAAAGTAAAATTAAAATAAATAAATAAAATTTTAAATAGGTTATGAAATAATTTATTCATGAATCTAATTTCAATATCTAGTACATTAAGTACAAGAAATGAATGCTTTCTGACATAAGGCAATGTTTTCTTCTTGATTCCCTACTTTCTATTCATATTATGATTTCACTCTATTTGTAGTCAATGTAATTCTTAATTATTTTGAAACTATTTTTCTAAATGATATGTATATTATTCCGACTCACGTATCCATATCATTTTATCTTTATTTTATGAAAAAATTTATATTTTACAAGGATTTCTTCTCAATTCATGTTGATAAGCTAGCTCGATTAAAGGGAAGTTCTCAATATCATACCAATTATAATGTAACCACAATAATTTATTTTCTGATAGCATTATTATTATAAATTAAAAAAATTTATCCTGAATAAATCATATTTCTTTTTGGTTTTATGGAAAAATGTTTGACTTTTTCCATTATAAATGCTATTTAGTAACTTCCCTTGAATAGTGCGAAAGATGATCTTTTCTAAATATTCTTAAAACCCCTGTTTACATGGTTTACATCATTTATAACTAAAATATAATTCCACTATCCATCTCATTTATTTTTGGGATATAAAAATTTGTAATATGATTTTTTGATAAATACAAATTATTTTTCTGAATGATCTTTTCGTTTCAAAGTAAAAAAGGAATATCTCATAAGATTACCCCGATGACATTATTAGAGTATTTTCATCTATTTTAGCCCTATCTGTTGAATATTATGTTTAATTAGGATTAATTTTTTATTATATCATCTTCCATATTTTATTTCATGGTTTATTATTATTCATAGGGATATAAAATCTTGATACCATTTTCTATAATACTTGGGGTATTTTATGATTATGTTTACTGATTGGGGAAAATGTTTACATTTCATAGTGTAGTTTCAATATGAATGTATATATTGATTATCTTCAAATAATTTCTTATTCAGAAAGAATTCGACAAACTAAGTAATGGGTTGGACCCTCTATAGGCCCTCTATATATTATTATGTATCGTGAGACAAACTAGACCATGTTATTAACTATTTTTATTGTTTTCTCAAAATCCTTGATTCCATGTTTATAATGTACGAAATTATGCATTCCCTTATTATGATACTAGAAATTGACAGTACATGAGATTATTCAACTTGTATAAAATACATGGTTATGTTTCATTGTCAAGTGTTTATTTATGGTATTATTTAATCATTATTAATTCACTCTATATTATGTCTTCGATTATGTTGTATTGGAATGTTTTTTATAATTATTCAATATGATTTGTTATTTATGATAGATTCCTCAGTATTTTTTAACCACACTAATCATCCTAGAACATCACTTTCTTATGTTCTATTTTTTCTGTTGGATGAAATGTTGTTTATCAAGAATTAATTTCAAGGATAATCTAGGATTTTATTAATGTTTCAAATAGAGTTTCTATTTTCTGTCTCATTTCAAGCTATAATGTAAAAAATATGTTTTTATATGGTTATCCAAATCTACTAGTATATTTTTTCCTTTGGGATGCGAATTATTATTTTTAGTACCTACTTAATAATGTAAAGCTCTGGATTTGGGATACTAGGTTTGGTGTCTTTATAGCAGGTATCGTAGAAAAGTTTTTTCAACCCACATAAAATAGATTTAGAAAACATTGATTATGGAATATATCCATAAGATTTAATTTGAGTATAATTATAGAGGAAATTCCTATAATATTGATGTGGTAGAGATTATGTGGGTCCCCCTATGAATACATCCCTATATAGATATTATAAGTTGAAGTGGTTTTGAAAAAAAAAATTATAGGGTAAAAACTCTAATAAGGTGCATGAAGCCTGACATGGCATAAAATGGTACCTGAAAATAGACTTTTTTCACACCTAGTTTGACATTATCGAGGGATATATTTAGGATAAATCACATTTTCATTAAAAATGATTATAAAGGATTTAAAATTAATTATGTTCCCAAATAAAACATATTTACAATTATGATATTATCTATACATAAATTCCATCTTTATGTTAGGTATTTTTATAGTTTGAAATTATAAATTAGGATTCCCTTCCTAATTTAGTGAATTCCATTAACTAGAAATGGCACCGAGATATAAGAATGTAAATTGTATCAATGTGTATATCCCATGTAAGTATTTTCTTTATATGTAATATAATGATTTTCGAGAAATATCTGAAACTAGTGTTGAATATATTATAAGTATATTTGGAAATATTAATATAATTATAATAAATAACCTCACTCACTTGGAGAATCTAGATCCAAAACACTATGTAATAATGTTAGAGAAATGTATGTGAAAATAACCTCCATAATATAATGGGACTACTAAAACATTTTTATATGATCAATGGATGAGTTCCTTAGAGAATATATTTCTCAGTTTTGGATGTAATGAAATGAAGAAGGTTATCTGGAATGATTATCAACTCTCAGAATATTCCAGATCAATGGTGGTCATTGATTCAAATAACTATTGAAAATTAGAAATTTCAAACATGGAATTAAAGGATTTTAAAGATATTTTTCATGGAAAAATATTATCCGAGATATGTATGAGTGGATATGGATAGAAACTTCCTGAGTTTGATATAGAAAGAGGATTAAAATGTATGTATTTATGAATATAACCTTATATGGTAAGAAAGGCATGCCTCAAACTTCATACATAATCCTAGGAGAAATATAGTCCATTTAATTTAAGGAACTAAGAAAAATATATAATGAATGATATTTTTAAAATCATTCTCATCATACAAGGAAATAGTATTAGGTGTTATCAATATAGGTAAATAATGTTATATGTATTATTAATTTAAGGGAATATAATACAAGAATATAATGATATAGTAAGAGACAGATAAAGGGCATAAAGGAATGAAGGATTTCCCACTTGTGATAACTTTGTGAAGAAACACCCTATTATATTCTAAAAGGGAATGGGCATTTGTCACAAGTTTGGAGACAAAGGTAACCAGGATCATGAGAATATAGGAAATATAGATTCTTTAAATATGATATGTTTCAAATGTGATGATATGGGGAACTACGAAATTTAATATCCCAAAAATCAAAAAAATATAAATAATAAAAATGAAAAGTGCTCAAAGTCATTCTTATACTAGTACTTCAATTGAATACGAATAATAAATGTAGTTCTATTTTTAGATCAATAAAATATGAACCATGAGATATATGAGATCTTTAATTAAATACTTCTACTTTTATGATTTGGAATCATACATGTTTTCATTATGGTTTTATGTTGATCAAGGTATTCATGTATTTGGTTTTTGGGATTAAGAGATTCATCATTTGGTAATTATTGTATTAATTTGATTTTATAAATTTAGTGAAATTCCTTTTTTATTTTTGTCCATCAGATATATAAATTCATCTTTTAATTTAGTCTTAAGATTATTTACATAATTAATTGATAAATTATATAATTATAGATTTTTTTTGATAACATGGTACAAACTTCTTGATTATTGAAAAACATTACAAGAGGTATGAATGAGATAATATAGAAACCCTCTATTTCCATACCTTAACATTATATCAAATTTTCACAATACATAAAAAAATTACAAACAGATTCACAAAGACCATACTATTATCGTTTTTCTTGAGACATCGAAACATAAACACAAGTACATAAAAATAGCTGCATTATATCCAATAAGGTTCTTTTTTACTAGAATCCTTTTTACACATAGAAAAATAATATATTTCATCATAACCTAGAATAGTAAACATAAATGTTTTGATATTTAATTCTTAATAACGATAAACAAGGTATATATATATATATAAGAATATTAATGAATATAATGGAATGGGAACATGATCATGAAAATATAAAATCATATCATACATATCATAGATCACATACATGAATTATGGAATAATTTTTATTTTTTCATAAGACATTAATCATAAGGAAACAAAGAACACAAATCATAGGAATAAAACATGGGATTATGGAAAACACATTACCATATAATATTATTTTGATAGTATCCAAGGAATCACTTCCATGACAATCTCGGTATTATGGTTTCATTCATAGTACTGTATTTTTTGTCATGGTTTACTCCCATGCCCATATTAGTAGTAAAGGTTTACATAAAAGCCTATATTAGTATATATCATGTGATATTAATCTTTTACCAATACATTGGAGGGAGATATATTTCCTACTTGTCTCATAATGAACTAATATATACATATTCCACAAAATCAATAACAAGAATATCATAACACATGAAATGAATTGGGTATCACAAACATGTAATAATATCATAACCTCTCGAAATTGATACAAATTTCATAATAATTTCATCAAAATCATAACCCCTGTAAGAGTAATAAATTTTATAAACATATAACCCATGAATGAGAAATATATTTCATAAAAATAGAACCTGTGGAAGAGAAAATGGTTTCATAAAGGCCATGAAATCTAGAATAACCCATTTGGATAATGAATTTGAATGAAACCATTATATAATTTTAAATAATGGGATGAGTAACATAAATGAATAGCATCTTTTTCAGAAAATAATTTTAAAATATATCTCAAAAATAAATTTTCTGCAAAATTTCTTATCGATTTTTCAAAATACTTTTTAATATATGAACCAATTGAAAATAAAATTTTAGAAAAAACAAACATAAAATCATATAAGGAATATTTGAAATCAATTTGAAAACATTTTTACCATAAAAAATAAAAAATAATCTTGAAATCATTTTTGAATCATTTTTTCCTAGAAAAATAATAAAAGGATATTAAAATCATTTTTAAACACTTTTCATTCAATATATATTTCAAACTTAAAAGTAAGTTCTGAAATCATTTTTGAAAACATATTTCATTACAAACATATAAAATAATATTTAAAACATTTTTTAAATAAAGTTTCATTGAAAACATATTAAATAATCATCGTAATATTTTTAAAACCATTTTCCATAACAAATTTTAAAAAAATCATGAAAGTATTTGAAAACCAGTTCCGTTAAAAACATATAAAAAAATATTAAAATACATTTGAAAAATAGTTTCCTAGAAAAATATACTGATGAAATGTAATGAAATAATGAACATGTTTTGGAAAGAATTTCATTGAGACCATTTCCTTACAAAATAATTTAATCATGAAAATTAAGCATTATATAAATGATTGAGGGTAAATGTTTACTTGTTTTACAATGTGAAAATGAATAATCCCTTTACATAGTAAAAGGTTTGGAAGTAGTTTTTTGTTGAATAAAATCAAGAAGATTCCATTAAAAACATTATGAAAAGATAAAAATAGGAAAATTTCATTTATATGATATAATATAATCGTAAAATATTAATTGAAACCATTTTCTGAAAACATGGTTTTGATGGAATGAAGAATTCCGACCAAAGAGAGGGAGATGTTGGGATTTAATAAAAATGATTTCTTAACTATATTTTTTACCAAATTCAAAAAAATGGTAACAATACATGAATAAATCATGAATAATAATTTGATAATAAAATTCATGAATTTTACTAAAATATTGATTATAATATTTCAAAAATGGAAGAATACTCATAAATATTCTAAAAAAGTGATGAGATTGTTTCAATAAACACTTATCACTTAGTAAAGTTGAACCATACCACCATATATGAAAGTGGAATTACATGAAGCATTAATTAACATGATATGAAGTAGATACAATTTATAACATGTCAAAATCTATTATAGACATCTCAAAATAGAATTTTGTGGCATTATAAAACATCTATCTTTAAAAAGGGAAATTGACACAAATTTTTCATTCATATTTGGAATAATTTGAATCCTTTACCTCATTAATAAAATATCATAGAATTGATTTTTAAAAACACATAAATTTAATTATAATAATCATTCAATACATCCATATGCAGTATACACACCACATAAATTGAATGGGTGGGGAATAAAGCAGGTATCTCAAAGAAATTAAAAGTGAGATAGAATCCCATGTCCTTGTGTCTAGAATCTCTTGAAAATAATTCAGAACTCATTTATACATAACCTAAATTTATTATGAATATTTTAAAAAACCGTATTCTTATATCTAATACAAAATATGTATGGATTATGAACTTATATTACCTAATTGTTAATAATACTATGTTAATGTTTCACTTCAGACTATATTCACTTTATTCTTATCATGTGTATTAATTTGTCATATCGTTGGCCCCTATGCATATATCATGATTTCTAAAATGCACACATTGATGTAAATATAATTTTTATTCCATATATGTTTTATTATAATAATACAATTAATAAAGAATTATTAAATTGAATATGACATTCCAGGAGATGGTAAGATGTACGTACAAATGAATGATGATTACCTTTTTATTATCATATTAAATGAAAAAAATTATATTTAGTATATATAAATTATAATTATATAATAATAATTATTATATATATATATATCTTATAAATTCACTAAAAACATTATTAATAAATTCAATGTTGTGTGTTAATGAATCAGATCACCTTGAGGGAGTGTTAGTCCAAACTTCCTCAAACAAAATTATCGTATTTACCCCAAGTATGATGTGTAAATATATTTGGTTTAAAATTATTGAAGAATACTAAATAAATAATAAATATAATATATATTCTATATAATTTTAAATTAGATCATAATTTCCTTCATGAGAGGTGGTGGAGGAAAAAATGAACAATCATAATTTTGTGAGGATGTAGTTCACAGTGCATGTAAATAATATATTCATTACCCATTGGATGAATGTGTTAGTAAGTGTAGGTAAAAAACATTGAATAAAAAATACTTATATATTCATGATATTTTTTATACAATAATGAAATAATGAGTGTTTAAGGGTTGTATAAAGAAAATAAAATAAATGCGCTTAAGAGAAGATGTTACTTCTTAGTAGGGTAACTCTTTTGGCTTATGCCACAACATTTCCTTGGATTGATTCCATCCAAAAGGGAGGCATCAAGGAGTAAGGGAGGGATTTTTGGAAGTTTATTGGGTATATATTTGACACAAATAAGTGGATTGAGAGGTGTGAAGATGAGGAATAGATGGTGGTTATTTATAGGGAAGGTAAAGAATACAGTCAGAGTGTTTGAAAATATGTCAGTTGTACCTATGTTTTATCTAAAATTAGTTATATAAAACTGACCAAAATAAAAACTGTAAATATAATGGATTAATAATATCTAGAAAATTATTATTTTACATGTGTCTTGGAATTTTGGGGTTTTAAATAGAAGAATTAGCACTATAATATCCTAATTTTTCTTTTAACTATTGTAATTACTTTTAATCACTATTAATAATATTTTTTTCAATTTTTTTAAAATGTTATAAATTATAAATTATAATGATTCCAACTATGAAATAAATTTTTATAAAATATAATAACATAATTGGAAAAAATTAATTTAAAATTAATTCAGCTGACATGATGACACAATGGGATTCAAAAGTAAAAACATCCAAACATTTGTTTTGTTTTTATACACAATTTCTATATGAAATGTATTTTAATGACATAAATAGGATTAATTAATAAAAATATACAATAATTAAACATTTAACCAAAATTTTAATAAAATTTATAATTATAAATAATGTAGAATTAATGGTATTACTGACGGTATTTTTCCCTATTCATACAAAAATAATGATTTCCAAAAAATCCCACAAATTTTCCATAAGATAATTTGGACATTACAAATTCAAAAATAAATTTTATTTTATAAAAAAAAAATTTATGTTGTGTCTAAAACTAATTTTTCTATTTTTCTCAAAATTACAAGAAACATAATTTATTATAGGAAATAATATTTTTAAAAATATTAGGACTTAACAAAAAATGTATATTTCAACATCAATATGTAATATTTATAAAACACCAATATAAAAAATATATGAGAATTTGTTATAACTATTCATATTAATATGTTTACCAAATATATTAAAATTATATCATTTAAATAATTATAACAACAAAAATATTATTCTTAGAAAGTCAATGTTACATATAATGTATTCTAAGTTGGTGTTGTATGTTATATATGCCATTCCAGTGTTCCATGTAACATACTCCATGTCCCATGATATCCTTATCATTTTGTGTAGAACCAACTAAAATTTATGTTGTGCATAGTTCATGATTAACATGATATGGAGTATAACATGATCCAAATATAGTTATTTAATATATAATAAACTATTTTAAGTGTTATGAGAAATGAAAAATATCACAATGTATAAATTAATTTGAAAATTAATTATTCACAAAATATTGGGGTGTCGTATTCTACGACCCTTAAAATTAATTTCACCCTTGAAATTCGTTTGGGGAGTAAAAGGATTAATACTTTAATGATAAATTCATATAAACTAATATCACAAAAATGGACACTAAAACATACATTAAAAAGAAAATATGGAGCAATAATTATTTCCAAAATTAACATATTTCATGGTTTCCACATAGAAGAACATAGGATGGGAGTGAAGATTGGATATGTAATAAAAGTGAAAATATTTAAAAGGAGGGATTAAGGATATCAATCAAAATCAATTGAATTATAAACAATAATTTGAGGGATGCCAATATTCTCTTCCCTTTCATGAACCATCGATGATGTCTTAAGGAGGCCAATATTCATATACATTTCTTTAACAGAACTCATCATTTTTATCATGATTTCACATGGTTTTTGTCTTTCTTTTCCATAGTCAAAAAACATTCTTATTCCTCTAATACATGTAGTTACTTGATTCATTCCACACTCTTGAAAAAATGGAAACTGAATATTATTTCCTCTATGGGGTCTAAATCTAGAACTCTCAGTGAAATCCTTTATTATTATACTTGGCTAGTTCAACAAGAGGTTATAGTAATCATTATTAATAATGTTCCATGAAATCTAATTAGGTATTATAAAAAAATATTTGACTCTAGTGATCATCCAAATTTACTTATAAATATAAAATTATCCTTCACATTAATCCTTAATCCAAATCCTATTAATTTCCACCATTAACTAAAAATAGAGGCATAGAGTGAGCATTACTCATTATTGAAAAAATCACATATTATTGAAAATAATTACATTTATGAGGTCTATTTATGACACCCTACTTTATCTTTTATAACATTTGTTTTAAATAGGATATTAATAAACAACTTTTATTTAAATCATTCATCATGGGTTTTAATGAATTTGTGAAATCCAAAAGCATATAACCCAAGAGTGTCATACCAAATATTCAGAAAGGCCTTTTATCATGTACTATAATGATCTAAATGAGTCATGTGATTTCTTTTTCCAGTTTCTATCCCTATGTACATCTGTGTCAGAGCCACATCCACTAATAGTATCGAGACTTGTATGTATTTCTAAGATTCCACTCAATCTATCCTTTACCAAAATTCATGGAAATTTTCTTCTAAATTTACATATTTATATTCTTATACCTGGACATGTCTATAGGGTTATAAATAACGTTTTCTAATCATATGATCCAGAGGATAACTAAACCATTGCCTTAATACCAACAATAACGACCCTCCATTTTCATGAATCAACATTACAACACTTTTTTAGAATACTGAAAACATTATACAAATAGACCCTCATATACTATACTAGTCATGTGAATTTGATAACATATTAATATTAACATTATTACATAAATGAGCTACATTGTCTCACAATAGGTTCATTCTGACTACAACTGTTCTTAGATACATAAAAAACATTACATTTCATTATATCCTAGGTAATGAAATAAAGATATCATTAAGCTAAAAAGATCAGTAAGGATATGAAAGAAAGATATATAAAGATAATAATGTGTATAAAGGTATTATAACATGATCGTAAAAATAGTGGATCAAACCCCTCATATGAATGATGATATACATGAATCATGATATAAAGTTTGATGTTACTAGTAAAAGAATAATAAAGAAAACAAAGAATATAATCTCTGATGTCTTAACATAGTAATAAATCAGGGAATGGTTCAAACCACATCGTAATTGTAGTATGTGTTTACTCCTCATACATTATAGACAGTCAAAGTTCACTCCCATGTCTATCTTAGTAGCATTATTTTACTTCTCATACCATCTTAGTAATAGTGGTTCTATCACATGACCAACTTAGTAGTCAGTCTTTACCCCCAATACCATCTTAGGCTATCTCAGGAGATATAATCATAAACAATGCATTTGATGGATATATAGGTCCCACCCATATCACAAATAATTCATACATACATGTTACAGAAATTCTAAACAATCATATCATAGCCCGTTAAATTAAAAGCTTATCATAATCAGGTATTCTAATCATAACCCATGGATAAATATATAAGTTTCATTATTATTTCATCAAAAAAATAACCCATCTATGATAAACAGATTTCATAAACATATAAACCATGAAAGAGAAATATATTTTATAAACATATTACCCATGTTTATAAAAAAATTTCAAAAAAACCATGACATCAAGAATAACTCATTCAGAGAAAGAATATGAATGTAATCATTAGATAACATCCTATAAATACACGAGTAATATCAATAAATGATATCTTAGACGGAAATAAATTTTTAAATATCATTAAAAATCGTTTTAATTAAGAAAATATCATTTCTTCGTTGAAAAAATCATTTTATTAGATAAAACATTTTGAAATTAAATTTCATAGAAAATACCTAGAAATCTTATAAAAATATTTGAAATGTTTTTGAAAAAAAATTCCATAAAAAAATATAAATGAAACATGAAAACTGTTTGAATACCCTTTTCCATTGAAATCTTATAAAATGATATTTAAAATATTTTTATAACCACTTCAATGAAAACACGTTGCAAACATATAAATAATTATTGAAATAAAATTTAAAATATTTTTCCTTGAAAACTTATATAAGAAGCATTAAAAATTATGAAAATATTTTTCTTTGAAAATAAATAAAATAATTTTGAAAATATTTTGAAAAAAAATTTCCTTATAAACTTATAAATTAATCATTAGAATATTTGAGAAGAATTTTCCTTAAGAACATATAATATAATATTTAAAAAATTATGTAAAACAATTTCCTTTTAAAATACTTTAAAATTTTATAATTAAATTTGAAAAATAATTTTAATACCATTTCATTACAAATATCTTCTTAAAAATTACCCATTAAATAATTTATAGGAATCTTCATAGAAATTACGGTAGTTAAATATTTAAATGCTCTATGGTGTAAAAAACACATTCCTTTTTCATGGTAAACATTTAGAAAAATTATTTATGCAGATATAAATATGAATATTACTTTGAAAAAAATTGTAAACTAAAAAAATTTAAAACATTTATTTAAAATATTAAAATATAATATTATAATATTTTTGGTATCCATTTTTGGAAAACATGGTTTTTAAGGAATGCATATTTTTTACTGAAGACTGGGTAAAGTCGATCTTTCATAAAAAAACTTTCTTAACTATATTTTTTTACCAAAGAGTAGAAAATGATACTAATATATGAATATATCAGGAATAAATATTGAATAATAAAATTCTAGAATGTTCTTGATGTTATGATTATATGATATTAAAAAAAATAGAATAATTATAAACAATCTCTAAAAGGGTTGAGATTGTTTCAATAAACTATTATCACATAGTAACATTGAACTACAACTAAATGTAAGAATGTGAAATTATAATAAGTATAAAATATCATGAAATTATTCATATTGAAGATAAAATATGTCAACTTTATGTATATACACCTTGAAAAATAATATTGGTGCATGATAAAACATGTGTCTCAATGAAAGAAAATTGAGACAAAACTATCTTACTGATTTCATAGCTTTTCATAAATCGACCCCATGAATTAAATATCATAGAATGTATTTTTAAATACCCCTTAATTTTACCACAATAATCATTTAATACCACAATTTTAAATATATACACCATATAAAATGAATCGGTAGTGAATAAAGTATGTATCTAATTGAAATTAAAAGTGGGATGAAATATCGTTAACTTATGTCTTAACTCTAATCGTACTCCTCAAATCTGCTCGTATAATAAATATTAACTTATTATAAATAAATTATAGAACCATATTATTATATCTAATGACATATATAGTTTTATTATGACCTTATATTTTCTCATGTTCACAATCATATGTTAAGGGTTCACTTTGGGTAAAATTAGCTTTATTCTACGCATGTGTATTAATTTTTTATATCCATGGTTCTTATTCCAATATCAAGATTTAAATAATGTAAAAAAATAATATAAATATTATTTATATTCACTTTATGTTTAATATAATAATCTATTTAATATATAACAATGAAATACAATACAATATTCCTGGAGACAATGAGATGTACATACGCATGATCATTGTTTTGGTTTTTATTTTCGTGTCAAAAGAATGAGGGAAAATGACACATAGGATTATATATATAATAATTATAGTATAATTATTTTTAAATATATATAATAAAATTTCATTAAGTAAATAAATAAAAAATTTTGTGTAGTTTGTGAACGATCACATCACTTTGAGGGGCCAGTAGTGCACACCACCTCAAATGAAATTATCATATTTACACCAAATAGAAAGTATAAAGATATCTATTTTAAGAATTTTATTAAGTATTTAAGACCTAATAAATAAAATATATAACATAAAAACATATTTTCCATCATTATTTCCACCTTGAGAGGTGGTAAATGAAATACCAACAATCATTGTTTCGTGAGGCGTGAGTTATCCTTACACATAAACTCTATTTTTTTACCCATTAAATGCATGTATTTTTAAGTGAAGGTAAACACCTAATCCTAAAGACATATTAATAAATTTAAGATAATGTTTTTTTGGTAAATCATTGAATAATGAGATTCGATGGGAGGAGAAGGAAAATAAAATAAAGGAGCTTGAGAGAAAAGGTTACCTATTAATCGAGAAGCTCCTCTTGGTTTGTGCCAAAAGTCTTCCTTAGATTTCTTCCTGTCCAATATGAGGCTCCAAAGAGGAAGGTAGGGATGTTGGGAAGAGTATTAGTCTGATACTGTTGTAAAATAAGTGGTTTTATATGTGTGAATAATATTAATAAAAGGTAAGCTTTTATTGGGATGAGGGAGAACAAAAATGGAATGTTTTAATAAAACATACAATATAACTATGTTCTTAAATTAAAAAGTCAATAAAAACAACCAAAATCAATAATGGAAGGTTTTTTATGAATAAAAACCTCAAAATGGTTTTTGGACAAGTTTATAGATCTTCTGGGTCTTAAATTTATGATTTAGTACTTTATTATAGTAATTTTTCTATTAATCGTAATAAATAATTTAAATCACTTTCACTAATATTTTTTTAAAAACCAATGTTGAAATTATTAGAAATTATAAATTATGTAGATTCAAAATATGTAATCAAATCTATCTAATTCAAATAATTGAGCTTTTATAAATGAATATAAAATATAACCTTCTAAGAGTTTGATTGTGTAGGTTTTTAATGTAAAAACATCCATACATTGGATAGGTTTTATACCCAATTTTATAGTGAAATTGATTCCAATAACCTAAATTGCCTAAATTTATAAATATATTATCTAATTTACCATATAAACTAAATAGGAAAAAATTAAATTTTCCCTTATAAATAAATTATATTAAATGGTAGTTCTGAATTAAGATCCATGATTTTTCATTAGGCATAAGAAACTGATGTTTCTCAGAAAAATACAAAAAATTCACCCCAAGATAATTTCAAAATAGAAAATAGAAAATTTATTTTATTTTATCAATTTAAATTTATAAATTTATAAAAAATTAATTTTAATTTTTTCTCATAAGGAAATGAAAAATAGTTCTTTTAAGAAAATAATATTTTTAAATATATAAGGACTTTAAAAAAATAATATCATTCATCATCAATGTGTTTTATTTATATAAACCCATTATAATTTTTCATTTAAATGTAATTAACACTATTTATATTAATTTCTAATGGCTATATTATAATTATGTCATTAAAATAATTATATCAATAAAATATGATTCGTAGAAACTTAGTGTTGCATGTAACGTATGACCAACTGGTGTTCTGTGTTGTGTACTCCATGTTGGTGTGGAGTGTAACGTTTACCATGTCATATAGAGTTATATAAAATTTATGTTCTGTATGGTTCGTGATTAAATTGGTGTTTCATATATCACAAGCAAAACATAATACTTCAATATAAAATAAAGTATTTTTACTATTATGTGAATTGAGAAATATCGCAAAGGCTAAATTATTTCGAAAAAAATAACTTGCAAATTCTCAGGGTGTTTTACATTAGGATAGTATTATTTGTTAATAGTGATTCAAGAGTGATGAAATCATCTGGATATTTCATTTATATGTGTTATAGATGAAGTTAACAGGGATTGAAGCACTGTTAAAGGATATTATTATTCTTATAACATGGAAAGTTGTCCTGAAATTTTATTTTATTAAGTTCAAATATTTATAGTAAATTAATCCCTTAATATTAAGAAATTTATTTTTTCACAAAAATGTTATTGTTTTACTTATATTTCTTAAAAATAAATAGACTTTTAATTGATCATATTTTTATATACTTGTGATGGTTAACTTCATGATGACCTTGTTATCTACCACTTTCCATCAGAACATGTAAGTTACACTTATTTTCTATGACTGGGTTTTCAATTCCCAATAATTTTCTCCTATAGTAAAACCTAGTTTTTAGGAGACCCTCATATTTCCCTTTCCATCTTTTAAGAGGATATTTTATTAATCCTTTTTATAAAATTAGATTTATAAAAGGTTATTCAAAAATGACAGCTCCATTATTTCCAATCATAAGTTTAAATTGAAAGGATGAAATATTTTAAAGGACAGGAGAATGTAATACGCCAACATTTTATGATATGAAACTTTTTAAATTTAATATTGATGACTGAATAGGTACCACACAACCCCAAACTTAAACAAACAATGTTATACAATTGAATATCTTAATTTTAAAAGGGCTATTATAAACTAACTATAATATTATTGAGAATGAATAATATTATCCATGTTACTAAATTCAAATATTATATATTTAATAAAATGTTTTTAAATTCTCACAAATTAATTTAGAGGTCTTAGAAAAGAATGAATCAAATTTTACGCATTAAAATGAAGTATTTTTATAATGTTGATTTTACCACCTTCTAATGGAGCATTGGATTTGAATATAAATTTTGAAACTTTTATAATATATATTTATTAGAATAAATATATTATTTTTATAAATATTATTTCAAAATCAGTTTATGGTAAAAATTTTCAATTTTATGAAAATAAATATTTCCCAATGAATACTGAAAAATCTCGCCTTCAACTAGATTTTTATTTTCAATATATATCTGCACTATTTTGGATTTGAATAGTAAATTCACCTATTAAAGTATATATAATATTTGGGTATCTATTAAATTAAAATATAGTATATTTACATCATTTAATAATTAAGTAGATGTTTTAAAAATTATAAATTCAGTGTTGGTATTTTGTGAAACCTAAATGTTTATATGAAATTTTATAATTAGAATAAAAATTTAAATGAAAAAATATTTTCCTAAAATAGATTGAAAAATTAATACACTATTGTCTCATTATTACGATAATATTTTATGTGACCATAGTTAGTATTTTAAAGTGTCATAAAATCATATAAAAATTTAAGATTATTATTTTTATAGTTAATAATGATATTAATTTATAATTTAATTTAACATATTTAGAATTTTATCATAAAATGGATTATTTTTTTAATTATAAATATAAAACATAGTGTGATATTTTTTGGATTTTTACAGACTAATTTAATTTTTGTGGAATAGTGAAATATGTTAACATAGAGTATTTAAAAAATACACGAATTATTGAATAATAAATGATGTATGGATACTGGTGTAGCATAATCATAGACTATACTTCATTTGTGTAATATATTTATTTATAATGAAAAAACCATTCATTTTCATTGTCCAAAATAGTAATCAAATGATTAAAATAATAAAAAAACACCCCTCTCCTCCTCAACAACCCCTCCCCACCCCTTATCCTCGCACCTCCAAAGCCTTCAATAATTTCCATTTTATACCCAATACCACTCTAAACCCTCTCTCTCACATTTCGGTGTTTGTAGTATCACCCAAATAACATTTTATTTTTATTTTAGGAGGTTCTCAAGTAGAGGAATTTAAGAGGTAAAATCTCTTCTGATTCTATTAACTGTCATTATTTTCCTTTTCGTTTCGTATACTTTAATTAAATCCTCATCCAAAACATTCAGTAAAACTCTAGGTATAATATATATACTATAATTTTATTATTATTAGTGGATATCCACCATTAATAATTTCCATTTTCCCTTTTATTTTAAAAATGAAAACATCATTTCTGAGGTGCTTATTTACACCCTTCTTAGAGGATGAGTCTTCATTTTTCAATTACTACTTACAATTTAGTTGTAAAAACAATTATGGTTAAAACAGAAATTAATACATGTAATAAAACAATAATAATTTTCTAAAACTAGTATAAATTCATTATACTAATTTCTAATACAATACAAGTTTGTGATAATTAAAAAAACCAAAATATTCTAAATGGTTATAATTATTGATTTATCCAATGTATAATCTGCATATCGAAAAATATATGATATATAGGGCCATTAAATATCATTTATTTTAATTAATAAAATATAATTTCATTTTTAGATAACAATTTCCATTTTACATGACCATTGGTATGTGTATACAAGTTACCCATTCATGATAATAAATGAAAATAACACACCCTAACGACATAATTATATGTTATAACTTATAAACATGGACATAAAATAACATAATAAAATTTCATTAAATAATATACATATAATATAGGTTCTGAAATAATTTATTAATGAATAGAATTTCTTTACCTAGGATGTTAAGTACATATACAGAATATTTCCAGAAATAAGGTATGGGTATCTTCATGAAACTATATTTTTTATTTGGATTACACTTTTTCAATGTTTCCCCTAATGTAATTCACCATGTACTTTATATATTTTTTATATATTATTTTTATATATTTCAAAATCATCTATAAAAATCATTTCATATTTTATTGATTATAAAATTCATGTTTTACAAGATTCCCTTCTCAATTAATCCTAGTAAGATAGTTTGATTAATTTGAAGCTGTCAATTTCATAGACATTTTCATGTAACACAATATTTTTTAAGAGAACCCTTATTTTTCTAAAACTAATTAGTTTATCATTAAAAACTATATTATTTCAATTTTGGTTTTATTTAGAAAATTATTCCTTTGTGTTTTTTAATCTCTTCAATAATTTTCCTTAAAACGTGATAAAGATGCACTATTAAAATGTTAATTAAAAATGATATTTTACATATTTCATTCATAAAATATTATTCAATTGACATTAACTTTTACTTTTTTGGATAATTCTATTTAAAATTTTATTTTATTTTAGATACAAATGATTTTTACAAAACCAAAATTCAATGGAAATTAATAAATTTATTTCTATCAAGAATTACTTGACGATTTTATTAGACTATTTTCATATATCTAAACAACAGCTTTTGAATATTTTTACTAATTGGGATTAAAATTTAATGATATCATCAACCAAATTTTATTCAATGGTTTATGGTTATTTTTTGGGACGGACCTTGTAGATATGATTCTTTATATTACTTTGGATAGTTTATTATTATGATTACTAATTGGTGAAATTATTGACATTTCATATTATTTTTTCAAAATGAATTTACATGGGGATTACCCCCCCCCCCCCCCCACATCATATTTATAATGAATTGGAATTATTATGTTATCTATGGAGCTCATTATTTCCCCTTGATGCATGATATGTTTCGTGAGACATACTAGACCTAGTTTTTACCCATTTGTGGTGTATTGGACGAAGCCTTGAAATAATATTTATGGTTATTTAAATATTGATTCCCCTCATTATGATAACATAAATTGGTATTCCATGAGATTATTCAACAAGTATAATATTAATGGTAATATTTATTTCTCATGTTATTATTTATGGAATAATTTATTCATCTATTATTAATACCATATTATGATCAGGATTTTTTTAATTGAATGTGTTTTTAGTTAATAAACATTAGATATTGTTTATGATAGCTTTGGGTATATTTCATACCCTTACTGGGTATCTGATCTCACCTATTTATTATGTTTCATTTTTTCCCCATGACTTGAAGATGTTTATTATGAATGACTTGAAGGGATAATCTTGGAGTCTATCAGTGTTTCTAATGGAGTTGTTATGTTGTGTTTAATTTATTATTGTAATCAATAACTAATTTTTATATAAAATATTTGAAATATAATAAACTATTATGTCCTTTGAGGTGTTAACTCATGTACATATTACTAATTTAATAATGTAAGGCATTGGTTATAGGCTACTGGGCTCAGGGAAACTACATTATAAAATATGAGGATGAAAATAGTAAATGTATATGGCAGTGAATTTTCCAAATCAAAATTACTTCAACGTTTTTAATAGAGAGGAGTGGAAGATCCCTTTTATATGTGAGATGGGGAATTTTTTTAGAACCCAAATAAATTCAATATTCTGAAGACACTCTTAATCCATGTGCCTCTAAAATATAAAAATAATGGATATGACGGTCTATGTTGGAGGAACATTGTGGTTAAATTGGTTTAACATTGTTTCTGTATTTTTTGAAAACTAAAATTTCTGTATAAGAATGTTCTTATCATCCATGAATGAGATAAAGTTCATTGTTTTTATATTTTTTAAGGAATTAAAATGTGAAATAAAGAGTAAGATCATTCTACAACATATTCAGAACATTTGATCCAAAAACAATCGGTGGAAGATAATATTGTTTAGTTAAATTTTTCATTTGCTGTATTTAGAGAAACAAAAAAGTAGTTCTATTAAGAAGTAAAATAATTTCTTAAGTGTTTTGAAATAAACTTTTGAATTCATGAGTTAGAATTTTTTTCATACTCTCTAAACCAAATTAGATTATTCTATTCTAATCAAGAAGTTATCACGAATCATGATAACGTTCATGATAAAGGAATTTGAGTAAATGGTTGATAGTTTTGAAGAAATTCAAAATTTCAAAGTGAATAATTAAATCATAATAATAAATTATATTTCAATGATAATTTAATCATAATATGGTTTCCATAATTATGAAGATATCCATTGAAGGAAGAATGTTTTAGAAGATTTGATGCCAAAGACAGAATGTGTGAAGTTGATAAAGTTTGAATTACGTCCAATTTTCTAAGTGGATTCATCATTGAATGTTATTAATTATTATGAAAATTCATCATATTGAGATTTACATCGTAATGGGAAATTCATCATAATTGGATTTCTATTGTAATTATCTGAATATGAAATATAAATCATAATGACATGAAGAGGAAACAAAAATTGTAAAGAACTAAAAAAGAAACCTAAGTCATAATGAGCTAAAAAGGAAACTGAAATCAAATAGATCTGAGGAGGAAAATAATCATAATTAGTTGAAAAGGAAACATAATCTTAATGATATAATTTAAATTAATACTCAAAATGAAAATTGGACCTTTTTATGAATTGTTGATGTGGTCAAAAAAATCAATTTGGTGTAAATGTAGGACAAATACATGGAGGATTAAAGAAGACATTGTTGATTTTTAAATGTGAGATATATTTGGATTTAGTAAATAAGATCCATTCCAATAATATTATGGATTCAGACTGACCAATTGTGGATTATTTTCAATAAATCCTTTATTCTCTTATTTAGATCAATTTTTTAATAAGAAAAAAATTATAAACTGACTATAGTTAGAATAGTCAATCCTATCTAGAGATAGAAGGTCTATGTTTGGAGTTGGCAGAAGTTTCATTCCCTTCTATATAATATTATATTTCCATATACCCTAGGGGTGGCTATGATATGTATTTTGGTTCTCACAATGAGGTTGATACATGTAAATCATGTGTTATTTACATTCATTCCAAACTTTTTTTATGAATGAGTATTTACTAAATTTCGATAAGAAAATAAATATTATTAAGTTGTAAGGGTTATTTTTCAAGTAGTTTTGAAACTACTCAAAAGTGAACAATTAATTCAATTCTCTCACTTCTCGGTTTTTATTCGATCCATTAGAAATTTAATTGGTATCAGATGAAGGTTCACTTATTTAATCATTTTCATGGATAATACCAATTATTTCAATTGTAGAGGAATTCCTAAGTTGGATGGAAAAAAATTATTATGGATAAAAAATAGTATCATTCTTTAACTATTATCTCTTTTATTAGATGCTCTTGATTTTTTTACTATTCGTTTTACACTTATTGAGAAATATGATACTATACCATTTTCAAATAAGAGATATACAGAAGTTGTTGGAAAGGCTAGAAATTCAGTTTATATGCCTTTATCATATAATTCTTATCATATTATGATGGGTATCAAATCATCAAAAAGTATCTAGAACAATCTAGAACATGCTTTTGAAGGGAATATAAATATTAAGGAAGAAACACTATAAATATGGTGTAGAATCTATGAAGACATTAGAATGAGATTTGGAACAATAATTGATTAATAATTCACAATATTGAAGGTAATTTTATTCAACATTGGAGTATTTAAGGGTGTCTTGGATGATTTTACAATTTTAGAGAAACTTATGGAAAACCTTCCAGATAGTTTTGATCAAAAAATTTATTAGAAGATACGAATGATTTATTTGTTGATGAATTAAAAACATTATTTTTTTCTTATGAATTGAGGAATAAAACAAATTTTAAAATGAAGATAAATGATAAAAATTATTTTGAAGCTATCATATTGATCAAAATTCAATATGATAATGTTTTTGATCCTTCATACTCCAAAGAAAAAGATATTAATGATTTGAATGAAAAAAATAACAACTATTATATAAAATAACAATTAAAGAGAAAGAGGTAAGAATGGAGGTTAAATTACCCTCAAATTTGTTTTATCTATCGTGGAATTGAAGAATTTTCTATGAATTTCCCATTGAATAATGTTGGAATATAATGAAATTATTCTGATTAAAAACCCGGATGAAAGAAGTGGGAGAAAAATGATAATGCAGAAAAGTCTTCCAACAAATACTCTAAGAAGAATATTGTAAAATAATAAGTGTTTTGATTATGAAATTTGAATAGGACTCCAATGAAAACAAATCTTCTAAATTTGATTGTTTAGAAAAATTCAGAACTATTATTGAAAAAGATGAGAAAACAATAAATTCAAATGATAGTGAAAAAGGTTGTGAAGAATCTTATAGAGAGTATCATATAAAAATAGAACTCTTTTCATGTCATGAGAAAAAAACTCTAAAGATATAAAGTAGAGTAATGAATAAATATTATTAATAAGTTTCTAATGGATAAAAAGTTTTCATTAAGAAGGCGGATAAGTATATTGAATACATCTTATGTTACCGACAATGAATTTATAAATAGGGATAGATGATTGAAGATATTAATTAGATGTTGTAATCTAATGATAATGAAGAGAAAAAGTTTTAATGAAAACTAATTGTTTATAAAATTTCCATCATGATGATGAATTAAAACTTTAACAAATCCATAGAAGTAAAAGATGGGACTTATAAAGTCTATTAGAATGCACAAAACCTGAATTTAAAGAAATATTCTCTTCTAAAAAATAAATTTTCCTCCTTTTTTTAAATATTTAAGGTCCCAAAAATTGTATTGGGAAGTATTGGTTCGAGAAAAGAGGTTATAAACCTATAAAATCTATAAAATTATCAAACTCACTCAAAATAAAAGATTTTCCACATCCTAGGTATAATATAGCTGAATAAAGATACCAACCTCTATAAGGTTTTTACAAAGAAAGATCATTATTAAATAAGAAAGCATGTTTTAATGGATATTTTATTTTCTATATAATCTATGGGAATATGAAATATAATTTTTGTTACATCATATCTCTAATTATAAGAATATTTTATTAATATGGAAGAAATAGTGGAAGTAGAATGAGTAACTTTCCAAGCTTACAGAAAGTTGAAAAAGTGAATTCTGAAGATGATTGAAACATTAAAACAAGAAATAAAATTGAATTTATAGAATATACCTATAGATGATGAGATAATTCTCGTCATCATGAAATTTGTTTTTGACACATCGTATAGATCATGTTTCTTATAATAGAAAAGAAACGTATGCTGAATATAATAATGTTGGGTAAATATTATTTGTGGTCGAGACAACTTTGAAAGGAGGTGAAAAAAAACATATATTTTTTATTAAAAATTCTTCATATATGAAATGTGATATAAAAATAATAATAATATTTTAAATTTGTGATGGAGGAGAATTAACCTTTGTATTGAAAGTTCCCTAAAAATCATATGAATTAAAACCGATGACAATGATGCTGAAAAGTTGAAATATAATGATTTTTTATTTGCTGGGGGACTAAAACATAACTAACATATTGTAAGTGGACACTCTGATGATGATAAAATGTTTTTTTAGAAAATATTTTTGAATCTTAAAAGTGCAAAATATGGAACACTAATTAAAAAAGTAGAATGAATCGGTGGTAATCACTTTCAAATAATAGAATTCAACAACTCCCCATACTAGAGTATGGAAGATGAAAAAATATATTATAGAACCAAAGACAAGGACACCATGGTCAGAAAAATATGAATAAACATTCTAAATTTTATGTTGTCTAGAATTTTTCATAATTTTAATGAAGGGATTAAAATGTTTTTATTACATTCTAGAAAGTAAACATTTTTTACAAAAGTCATAAGAGATTTGTGATTAAATCTACCAGATGTCTTGAATTTTTTCAATTAGATTTATGATGTATAATGAGACATCAATCAACAAAATATTATTTATACATTATATAATTATTGATGATTTCAGTTGGATAAAAATCATTATGTTTTCAAAGCACAAGTTTTAGGTAATTTAAATTTCAAAATTCTTTAATAATGATATTGAGAATGAAATGAGGGTCTCAATAAAAAGGCTGAGAACAGATAAATTATACATAATTAACAATATATTCTTTTGAAATATATATATAAGAGAAATTATGGTATCAAAAAATTCAATTCCCCATATAATCCACAACAAAATGGAGTGTCAGAAAGAATGAATGTATGTTTGGTGGAAATGGAAATTATTATGTTAGAAAAATACAAACCTTCAAAATTATATTAGGGAGAATCTTTAATTACTATTGTACATGTTAAAAATAGATTTTTCTTGAGACCATAAACCAACATGAATCCTTATCAAATATGATACAACAAAAAATATACCATTAAATAATTCAATGTTTTTGGGATTCAATGTTTTATTTAATAAAAAATACATATTTTGGAATGTTTGAAGAAATAGATGAGGAATGAACTTTTAGGGGTTTATACCAAATGGAAGAAGATTAAAATATTGGAATAATTTATAAAAATCATTTTTGGACCTATATGATATGAAGGTAACTGAACAGAAATGTTCCATAACAAATGTTGGTAAAAATTATAAGGAAGATAAACTAGAGAATTCCACAAATAGTGACGGTAATTCATAACATCATTATCAAGACTCAAGTGAATAATGTGATGAGGAAATTTCAGTATGGAAATAAATATTGAAATATCCTAACATTCAAAAACATTTTGAATCCGAAAAAATTATTTGGAAATAGAAGACTATAGTTCGGATATGAAAAAAGTTGATATTAGATACCAATAATTCACTTATCTAAAATTATTAACCATACTCAGTTATAGAAGCTATTTAAAAAAATTAATGGGCGGATGCAATGAATTACGAGGTGGAATAGATTGAGAAGTATGAAACATGGGAACTTTGTTCACAACTAGCAAATATAAATGACATTGAAAATATGTGGGTTAAATGAAACATATTAATTGAACATGGAGAAGTTTTAAGAAACAAGAAATTTTTTTGTTAAGGCTGTTCATTGTTGTAAATTATGGATTTTAAAAAAAATCATTAATTTCATGATTAGAAATTATTACAATGTTTCTTTCCATGTTCGTACATCATAGTTATAATTTTTATCAGATGAATGTAATGTTAGATATCTTATTGGGTGAGATTTATGATGAATTTTACACTGAAACAACATGTGGGTTTCTACTATAAGAGGATGAAAACAAAGTCTGTAAATTAATAGATATTTTTTTGGGGAAAACCATATCAATGTTCTTGATATTCAAAACATGATAAATAATTTGAAATAAAAAATTTTTTCTATAGGAAATTTTATTTGAAACTTATGTGTGAAATATGTTGACTATAGAGCTATAATTGTAATTATTTTTGTGTATGATATATTTTTTGGGATAGAGAATAAATTTTAGAAACATTATAAGAATAAATGAATAAGAATATTGAAATGTATATATTAGAATAATTAACATTCTTCCATGGGTTTGATGTTCAATGAAAGTAAAAATACATTTTCAAATATCCAGAAAATTATTCCAAGGAATTGTTAAATATGATTTGGATGGAAGAATGCAATAAAGATTCAACTCCCATTTTAGTATGCACAATATTGAGTAAAGATGAGTCCAAAATAAGTGTGAATCAGAATGAACTTAGAAAGTTGATAGGATGTCTTCTTTAACAAACAACCTCAATGTCTGCTTTAGTTTATGATATGAATTTGTGTTCCATGTATCAAATTAGTAAGAAAGATTAACATATGTTTGAATCAAAGAGGATTATGAGATATGTCAAAGGGACAAAATCACATTGGTTTTTATAAAAAAGAATTTGAAATATGGTGTTTCATTTTATAATTATTCCAATTGGGCTAGGGAATTTAATAACATAGAATCAACCTCATAAGGAACTTTTTTCTTGTGTGAATGTTTTGTGAGATTCAATAGTAAGAAATATTGTTTTTTAATGTTGAGCATAGCTGAATCTGAATATGTTGCATCTAATCAGGATAGTACTCAAATGTTATAGATGAAATTTCCGATACATGATTTTAAAGTAAATTTTGTTATCCATTAAAGATACTTTGTGACAATCAAAGTGAACATTATCATTATTAAAATATAGTCCAATATTCAGGATAAAAAACATTGATATATTAGTTCCCATTATAAATGAAAATGTTTCTACTAAAGGAGTTTTGATCTAATACATTTAAAAGAATTATCATATTGATGATATATTTAGAAAATAAATTCAAAAAGAATGGTGTGTGGAATTAAGGCTGCAACTTCATGTTCATCCTCCTCCCATGTACTCCGAAAGCTCACAAGGATGTCCACCCTTGATTAGGATTATACTGACAAAGGGGGATAGAAATTAACAGCTTTTTTACTTTGTAGGAATATTTTACTTGTATTTCATTTATGAATCTAATGCTAGGGTTTTCAAAGAATGTGTGAGACCTAGATATGTGTGAGAAAAAGGAAAGTGAGATAGGAAAAGATAATAGTGATGTTATTCTTAACATTACATGGCCAGAAAATTGACTTTCCAATAAGGGATAGAAATACCTCAATGACATTACTTTATCTAGTATTGTGGTTTCCAGATACATTCAATTGAGAAATAGTATGTTTTGATAAATTTTTGGAAATATTAGTTGGTTTTAAAAGATGAGTTATGAAAAAATTCTAAGATTTATAAAATTTATTAATTATGGTTGTAAACAAATGAAAAGAGGCAGATTGAAGAACCTTTATTCTTTAGTGTTTTAAGAATGTTTTTTATTTGTTTATAACTAACCATTGTGTATAATAATTTTTTTGTTACCCCAAAATCGGATCTAGTCCATCATAATGGACATTTGTATGAAATTCAAAATCTAATAAATAAATCAGATCTATTTGAATTCTATTCACATCATCATATGAAAATGAATTGGAAGAAAATATTATTGTTTTCTATATATTTTCCTTTGTATTAATTAGATAATGAAAAAGGATAATGAGTGAATAACTCTTATTGTTACTGAATAGTATTGAAAGAATTAGGTGATGTTAGGAGTTGTAATGTTTTAATACATGAAAAACAAGATCATATGATTATTTGACAATCAAGATGAAATGAAAGATCCTGAAAAGTTTCATGATAAAATCATTTGATGAAATGGTTGATATATTTGGAGAAATTAAAAATTGAAGAGTGAAGAATTCCTTCATAAAGATAAATTCTATCATAATGAGAATTTCCTCTTAATGTGGATTCCATCATTATAAAGAAATCCATCCATGGTAAAATGACATAAAAGATCGAATTAAGAAGTCAGAATGTGTGAGGATGATAATGTTTGGGGAAGTTCAAACTTAATAAGTGGTTTAATCTTTGAATAATTTCTATTATTATGGGAAATCATTATAATGAGACTTCCATCATAATGGGGAATTAATTATAATGGTATTTCCATCAAAATGGTAATTTCATCATAATTAGAGGAATATAAAACAAAAAACATAATATGTTAAAGAGGAAATAGAAATCATAATGAGCCGGTGTCACTACCCATCACTTGGGGCCCATGTCGTAACTACCCCAAGCCCACCTTCCATAGGCCAGGGGCTAGCGACTAGCACCGGAATGGCATATCCCATAAACGGGAAGGCATTTCCCTTTTTAACCTGTACTAACAGATTGTCCAAGAACACAACATGAAGCAATCACACAGACTAGAACATGATAAGATCAAACCACAAGGTAAACTGTTGTAGTAAGAGAGTGTTGAAAGTAAAAAGGGGCTGGAATATATGCCCAACTATAAAAGTACAAGTACGAAGGGAAGTAAAATACAACTGAATGAAAAAGGAAAACGGTTTGGGGGTCGTCCACCGAGGTTCCTACCTGTAAGGTAGGTACAGATCACCTCCTTAGCACTCTATGTCTATCTGTCTCCTCGGCATCACGTCACAATGAATAGTCCACCTCTAAGCACCGTCCAGTCCTAGCACCTTCATCCTTTATCAACATTGTATGTCATTTTCACAATACACAACAAGGAGTGGGAGAATTCCATGAAGGGTTGAGTATAAAAATACTTAGTAGGGACCCCAAGACCCCCCACAGATCTCCTAGAGTTCCACAATAGAAAAACAACAAAGCAAGAATTTACTCTACTTAGATATATACCCATACAAATACCTAATTTACCATGATATACTCATCTCATACATTAGGGAAGGACACCACATAGGTAACACCATGACAGTAGAAGTACAATAAAGAAAACACCATGAAGATTACACCACGAAGGTAACTCCACAAAGGTAGAAGTACCACATAGGTAACACCACATAGATAGAAGTACCACACAGGTAACAAAATAAAGATAATACAACAAGGGTAGAAGTACCACACAGGTAACACCGCGAAGATAGAAGTACCATATAGGTAACACCATGAAGATAGAAGTACCAAAAAAATAAAACCATGAAGATAGAAGTACCACACAAGTA
The DNA here is from genome assembly GCA_963277665.1 of Viscum album. Taxonomy (NCBI): domain Eukaryota; kingdom Viridiplantae; phylum Streptophyta; class Magnoliopsida; order Santalales; family Viscaceae; genus Viscum; species Viscum album. The sequence continues at coordinate 640,986,675 of OY728125.1, read as the reverse complement.
ACACCACAAAGACGATACCACAATGGTATAAGTATCACACTGGTAACACCCAAATGATTGAAGTACCAAATTGGTAACACCATAAAGATAGAATTACCACATTGGTAACACCACGATGATGATACCACAAAGTTTGAAGTACCACATAGGTAACACTATGAATCTAGAAGTACCACACATGGAACACCACAAAGATAGAAGTAACACACAGGTAACACCGTGAAGATAGAAGTAACACATAGGTAACGCCACTATAATTTATGTACCATTATAGTAAAAGAATCATCTCACAATTAGGTATAACTTATGTACATAAATACAGATGATTAGTTGCAAACTAGATCATCTTATTATTTTAAGAAGCACTGCTACTGACCGACACAGGATCGATAGGTAACTAACCCCCGATGACCCACAAAGGATCTGTATGTGCTGACCCACACAGGATCGTTGATCACTGACCCACATAGGATCTAACCCACATAGGATCGATAGATGCTAACCCATATAAAATTGATGTTCTTTCTTCGCATTGTATCCTGCCACATGTTTCCTTGCACCCGGTGCACTCAAGTTCTATAGAATCTTCCCCTTGAGATATTAGTCCTATATCAACCTCCATGAAGCTCCCAAATGGTGTTACCCAATGGACATACATGCTTTAAGGGTGCCAACGCAATATAAGGAACGTCAATCAGACGGTCAGTCTGTGAGTTTAATGATTTTTAGCTCCGAGGCCCTGGTTGGATTCTAGTTCGATCCAACCCGACCATACTCCAACATTCTCCAAATCAAATTTGAAGTATACCAAAAGTAACTTTTCGATCCAAGGATCCAAACTCTAAATGAGTTTGGTCAAACAGATGTATGGTTCTCATGTTATGCCCATTTAAGTGTTTCTGGGTCCGGCTCGGCCCGGGTCTAGTACGACCCGGTCCGATTGACCCGAACCGACTCGGTCTGGGCTGAGCCGGGGTAGACTCAGTCAGTTGGGATGATGTCTAGTCCGGCTCAAAAGTGGGGTGACTTGATATGTCGTCCTAGCTAGAATAGGGAGGCCCATAAGTGTGGTGTCCTGCAAGGGTGGCCCGACCAGAATATGGCGGCACGCAAGGGGGAAACCCACTCTGAGGATAGTGGCCCTATCATAGGGTGGAGGCCCACTCCAAGGTCAGTAGCTCAGTCTGATGGCAACAACCCATTGCGAGTTAGGTGGCCCAGATCAAGGGTGGTGGCTTGGTTCATTCCGATGCGGGGGGTGTAACACCCCTGGTCACCCGGATTCCCGAATGGCCTGGAGGCTGTTCAGTTGGGGAGGTGGCAGCACCGCATGGGTGTCGCTCGGTCACCATGGAACTCACTAGAGGAAGTTTCAGCCTCCATTAGGGCTTTGGCCGTGGATTCTATTCGTCGGTGGCACGTCGGTCGCACCACCTTACTTCCTATGGTCGGTCGGCGTCCCAGCCACCTCCTCCATTCATCGCGTCTGATGAGTCACGACCCTCCTCTTACGGTGTGTGTCGACATGGTCGTGGTCTTCTGAGGTTGCACAATAAAATAAATATATTGGAGGGTTCATGAAATGTTCTTTAGGCCCACAACCTCTACGTTGGCTCCCAATATTAAGGATATTAAGGGAGTTTAATAAACAGTTGTATCGAATAAAATATTAACCCCTGAATATTATTTTCAATAACGTCCCACAAAGACGAATGAATTGTGGTTCATCTCATTAGTAGGTTAACCTATGTTTTCAGGTTATTTGTTAAAGGATAAGGGAAAATCATTTTAATGGTGAAAAGAATTAAACCCCATAATAGGAATGGACGTCTGCTGACGACAGTCAACAGAACCTCCTTCATCGTTGTCATCGGTTTGTGGCTCGGTGGCGCTCGTCACTACTCATTGGAACCAGTCTCGCCATCCTGGTGGTTGGCGTCATGGTACATTTCAAGGGATTTGTCGCTTGGTGATGTTGTTCCAAAACCCCTCCCCATGTTTCATATAAATAGGATAAGAGAAGGATTATGCCATGATCGAAGAAATAATGAGGCTCATTTAATTAATGAACCTCCCGAATTCCCAATGGTTCAATTAAAGGAAAAGAAGAGTCAAGCCATTTATTGGTTGGACACGTCGTCGGTCCTACCAGCGCCATTTTTCCATTGGAAGAAAGAATGTAAATAAAATAACAAATAATTTTATTTTATTAACCATTCAAATGTCTACAAAAATAACATTTTTCACCCAACCTACTTTAGTCGAAGTTTTACCTTCTTTTAGAGAATCACAGTGCTACAGATTCAATGGTTCCCTCAAATTTTCTATCCAAACAATGGTTTATATGATAAAAAAACATGCTCATGTGTTTACTGAACGTACTCGAAAAAAAGTTCATAAAATTATTAACAGTCACCATCGACTTGCGCCGGTCGAGGTTAGGCTCTTCCTAACTAGGACATGCCCTAACGAACCAAACATTACTCTTGGAATTCTAATCCAAGTTACCGTTTAAATTTCATGGAGTTTAAAAGAAAATAATATTCACTTAATTATTTTATTTAAGGCTAAAAACTAACTTTCACTGGTGGCATGCGCCGACCAATGTTAGTATCTTCCTAAAGGGAGCATGCCTCATGGGTTAAATGGTGATTTCAGATTTTTAATATGGGTTACCATTCATGAGATATAAGAATTTGAAAGATAAAGTAATTTTATTTAATAATTTTCTTTATGGTTATTCAATTTTCTGGTTTTCTCACAAGAGACCCTCACCAACTAATCATAAGTCACGCATAGGGTAAACCATTTATCTTCATCACAACAGTGATCTCAGATTTCTGATCCGAGTGACAATTTAAGAGCTATTCCACTTTTTTAGGAAAACTGTGTACGCGAGATAATTAATGCTTAACAAAACATCAATGGATCATTCAAGGCACTTCGGGACTCGAAATCTCATGCTGTTAGATTTCACTGTCTCAAAATATTTCCATATAATTTTAAAAAATATGGAATTTCCAGGACATTAAATTCTCACCACCGTAGGGTTTTACATCCCCGAAAGCCAAAACATATTTTAAGGAAACAAATGGGGGTATTGAGAATGGATCTGAGCTTCCCGACCCCATTTTCTCTCTTGGAGGTTCATCTACCTCCAGAAAATGTGCACCATAGGTATTGATAGCCCACAAAGGACCCGCTCCTGTCGACCCTCAATCTCTTTTATAACCTCTTGTAAACATCACACCATCATCTAATTCTAGCTCACTATGGTCGATGACATGATAAGGGTCATGCACATATCTTATCAGCTAAGATATGTGGAAGACATTGTGCACCAACTCCAACTATGGGTGTAGTGCTAAGCAGTATCCCACCTCAACAATCCTATGAACAATTAGAAATTGTCTGATAAACCTCCGTGATACAATACCTCCTCTTCCTAGTCTCCATAGTCCTAGTCGAGGGGAGACTCACAGGAAAACATTCCCCCCCTCCTGGAACTCTAAAGGTCTCTATCACTTGAATGCATAAGACATCTTCCAACTCTGTGCAGTCTTCACATACTGACATGTGAGAAATCGTGATACGAACTCTGCCGCTGCTATCTTTATCCTTGAAACCAATGCTGATACTGAAGATCCTAGTAAATCTCCACCAGTCCGAGATGTACCGCGAGAGGTTATGTATGGAACTCCCTCGACACTTCCTCTCATAGCGCCACTGGTATCATAGTACATCCTCTGAAAGGGATGACCTGCTCCATACCTTCAAACAATTCATCAGGTGCCTGTCCTATAGATATCTGAGCACGTCGAGCCTCATAATAAGTGTCCCAAGTTGTGTCTCATGATCATGATAAATAATTGGCAGTGTTACAATCATAGACTAGTTGTATACTGCTCCATCCCTATCCTCAAAGGATATCTGCAACATGACTAGTTGCTCTATTGCCTCACTCATCAACTGCAGACCAGACCTCCTGCTGAGTGCATCTGCTACCACATTCCCCTTCTTTGGAGTATTTACTATATAAAAGTCATGGCCAAGGAGGAACTAAATCCATCCCTTTTATCTAAAGATCAAGTATTTCTGGGAGAATATATTACTGAGACTCTTGTGATCAGAGTAGACTGTAAAACATTCACCCATCAAGTAGTTACACCACACCTGTTGTGCAAAGACCATTGTTGCTAACTCCAGGCCATGGGTAGCATAGTTGAACTATCCAGCCTTTGTCTTAGCACTTTATAGCTCTACTAACACTTCTCCATCCATAAGAAAGTCTCCCCCATTTTCGTCAAAATAGGAAAGGGTTCCACTACCCTAAAGAAGTCAGGTCCAAAACACCAGTAGGACCCATCCAAAACAGAAGTCCCTCCCCCTTTAGGGTGGTAAACCTAGAAATATCTTTTTGAAAGTTTTCCCCCACAAATTTCAACATTTTTTTGGAACTAAAAACTCAAAACTTCCACTACCATGAGGGTAGGGCTGTCTTACTCAAGAGTGATCAGTTGAACCCTCCTTTTCATGAGTTTTTCATGTGTTGTCTGGGTTTCCATTTTCTCTAACCAAGGAAAATACAATTCCAACATTGAAGGTAAACCAAAACATTTTTTTCATAAAAAATTTAATTTGAGAATGAACAGTGGATGTCTATTCCATACCCAAACTAACACCATAGGTCCTCGACGCTTCCACCAAGAGGATCCAACCAAAACTCTCGCATCAAGGGTCAGATCACACCATTGGAAAAAGTGTGATTATCAAGTCCCCTCTCAATGGTATCTCTAGACGTGAGGGTTAATTTAACATCTTAACTAGAAACTGTAGGTCTCAGACAAGATTTGTGGAAGGATGGAATGATTGGTACCTATGTCTATTAATATGAAAACAAGTTGTAGACACAGAACATTCACCGAATAATTCCTAGAGACCTTGGGTCACACTCCATGACCATATTCAGCTACTCCCTTCCCTTTTTCTACAGCTTTTTGAGCCTTATGGGGACCAGAAAGGGGGTTGTTTGTAACATGTCAATATGTACACCACCTCATGTTGTTCTTCTAGCTCTGCTTCCACATCTGTAGCCTTATTGATTCATCATTCCCTAACACTTCTTCTACCCAATTTTTTTACATGCCCAAGTCTCTAACAATGGATCCATTTTCTTGATTTCCGACTACTAACATTAACCGGTTGTATCTTCTCATCCAATGAAAATTCAACTACAATGGTTCCCTCTAGAACCCTAATAATGGTAGGAATGCATAGAGTAATAGTGCTAGCTTGAAAATCATTAAACAAACCACACTCGGAAGTCCAAACCCCAAACACTGACCAGATAATATTCATCGAGTACTAAGAATGGTCGATACACCTTGAAAAATACTCAGCTACCAATTTTTCTTCCTACCAAAGTTGTAGAAGCTCTAGAGAACTCTCAGCCACCTCCTCAAGCTACTCCAGAGCCACATGTGAGTCAGGATCACCTTGGAACTAGATGGGTATCTGATGCTGAAACTCCCATAAGACACTAAGCCTTTGTGTGTCCTCTACTAGTACTGTCAGTTTAATTTCTACCCAACATGTGGTGGTGCTACTTGAATACCACTTGAAGGTCCCAATGCAGTAAGAGGGCCCTGCATTGGAGCCTCATCGCTCGGTGGGCCATCATTGTGTACTCTCTCAAGAAACCTGGGTGGCTGTCTTTGTAGTGGAATACTGATAAGGAACAGGGGCGACATTTTCATTAAGTTAATCTTGGTGTGTTGACTCCAAATAAATCAAAACAAATCTTTTCCAAAACACATGAAATCAATTTTTCATGCGCTGAGTTGGAAATTAGAATTCAGGGTCCTGGTGTGTCGTTATGTCGGTCACCACACAAACACTGGACACCCCAAAATAAAAACCACAATCATAACACATAACACTATTGCTTCATAAAAAAGATCAGTTTCTTAGTTATTCGGTATAACTGAGATCCTTTGATACCACTTTGTCACGACCCATCTGTTGGGGCATGTGTCGTGACTACCGCAAGACCACCTTCTATAGGCCAGGTGCTGGTGACTATCATTAGAAAGGTTTATCCCTTAAACGAGAACTCTTTTCCCTTTTAAACTATACAGAAACATAGTCCATGAACACAACAATATGTAACCACACAGACTAGAACACAATAAGATTCAACCACATTATAAACTGGTGTAGTAAAATAGTGTTGAATGTAAAAAAGGGGTGGAATACAAGCCCAACTGTAAAAGTACAAGTACGAATGGATGTAAAATACAACTGAAGGAAAAAGGAAAACATATAATGGTTCATCCTCCAAGGTTTTTTCCTATAGGTTAGGTGCAGATCGCCTCCTTGGCACTCCACATTTTTCAATCTCCTCCACTTAATGTCACACCGAATTGTCTACCTCTGAGCACTATCCAGTCCTTACTCCTTCATCCTTGATCGGCATTGTAACAACAAGGTGTAGGAGAAGCCCGTGTAAACTTAGTATAACAATACACAGTAGGTAACCCAAGACCCCCGTAGGTCTCCTAGAGTTCCATAAAGGAAACACCACAAAGAAAAATATCAAAAATTCATAGGTATATGCCCTTACATATACCTATTTTTTCAAGATATACTCATCTCATACATGAGGTAAGGACACCACATAGATTTCACCATGAAGGTAGAAGTACCACACAAGTAACACCATGAAGATAACACCATGAAGGTAACACCACAAAGGTAGAAGTACAACACGGGTAACACCACAACGATAGGAGTACCTAACAGGTAACACCCCGAAGACAATACCATAAAGATAGAAGTACCCCATAGGTAACACAACGATGATATAAGTACCACACAAGAAACACCACAAATATAGAAGTACCACATAGGAAACACCATAAAGATTGAAGTACTACACAGGTAACACTAGGAAGATGATACCACAAAGGTAGAAGTACAACACATGAAACACCCCGAAGATAGGATAACCACAGTGGAAACACCACGAAGATATAAGCACCACATAGGTAACATCAATAAGAAAAAACCACAGTGGTTGAAGTACCACACAGGTAACACCACAAAATATAGAAGAACCACAGAGTTAACACCACGAAGATAAAAGTACCACACAGGTAACACTGTAAAGATGGAAGTACCACATAGGAAACACCACAATGATTTAAGTACCACACTGGGAAAAGAATCATCTCTCAATCAGGTATAACTTGAGTACAGAAGTATATATGATTAATCGTAAACTAGATCATCTTATTCTGTTAAGAAGCACTATTACTGACCCATACATGATCAATAGGTAACTAACCCCCACTGACCCACACAGGATCTGACCCAGACATGATCGGTATGTGCGGACCCATATAGGATCGTTGAGCATTGACCCCCACATGATATGACCCACATTGGATCGATATATTTTGACCCACATAGGATCAATGTTCTTTCTTCACGTTGCATCCTGCCACAGGTTTCCTCGCACCCGGTGCGCTCATGTTCCACAGAATCTGCCCCTCGAGATATCGGTCAAACCTCGATGGCCAGTAAACTCCAAAAAGGATTGAACCAAAGAACCACCGTGTCGTAAGGGTTCCAACGTGACAGATGTCACATCAATTGGATGCCCTGTTTGTGATTTATAAGAGTTTTAGCTTCGAGGTCTAGGTTAGATTCGTGTTCGATCAAACCCGGCCATACTCCAACTTTCTCCAAAACTCAGGTGGAGTATAATAAATGGAATATCTCGATCCAAGGATCCCAACTCTTCATATGGTTTTTCAAATAGACATTCACTTCTCACGATATTCCCCTTTATGTGTTTTTTGGTCGAGTTTGTCCCGGGTCCGGTCTGACCCAGTCAGACCGACCCATCCCAACTCGGTCCGTGCTGAGCTGGGGTGGATTCGGCCCTTTGGACTGATGTTTGGTCCAACCCCCTTGACGGGTGACCCTCAAGGGAGGCCCTACCAGAATTGGGCGGCCTGCAAGGGGGTCGGCCCGACCAAAATGGGGTGACCTACCAGATGGCGGCCCACTAGATCGGTGGCCGGCTGGGTGGTGGCCCGATTGGGTAGTGGCCTGAATTAAGGGAGATCGCCCACTCAGAGGGTGGTATCCTGCTCTGAGGGAAGCGGCCTGGTTCGAGGGTGGCAGCCCGGTGCGAGGGTGGTGGCCCGACTCAAGGGTGGAGACCTGCAAGATGGTGGCCCCATCGTCGGTGGCGCGGTGGTGTAACCACCTTCCTTCCCGTAGTCGGTGGCATTCTCCGATCACTGCAGCTGATGATCCGAAAACCTCCTCTTGCGGCGTGCGTTGACGAGCTTGCGATCTTCCAAGGTGGCTCAAGTAATGCAAGATGGAAGAGGGTTCGGGGCGAGTTCTTTAATCTCGTACCCTCGGTGTTAGATTTCAATATGGAGGATATTATGGGAGTTCAATAAAGAGTTGTATTAAACACAGTATTAACCTCATATGATTTCATGTGATATCCTCCCACAAATATGAATGAATCACTGGTCAAAAATTCAGTCAGATGGCCCACATTCTTCTTGTTTTTCAAGAACAGAGAAGTCGAAAATCATTTGAATGCATAAATGAAATAAACCCCATACCTGGAAGAGAGATCCTCTTACAACGATGGACATAACCTCATTCATCGTTGTCATCAGTTCATGACTTAGTGGTGCTTACCATAGCTCTTTGGAACCAGTCTCAACCTCCATGTTATTGGTGTCGTGATACAGTTCCAGGGCTTCTCTCTTGGTGAATTTTTGCCAACACCCCTCCCTGAGCTCCATATAGGTAGGATAAGATAAGGAGTGTGCAACGCTCGGGGAATTAATGAGGTTCATTTAATTTAACAACATCCCGAATTCCCAATGTTGTGGTTACGGGAAAATAAGAGTCAAGACATTTATTGGCTTGACACATCGCTGGTCCTTCTAGTGACATTTATCCATTGGAGGAAAGAAAGAAAATAAAATAACAAAACATTATATTTTACTAATCTTTAAAAAGTCTATAAAAAAAATTTCACCTGACCTACTAATGTCAAAGTTATAACACCCTTAAGCGAATCTCAACGCAATGGATTCAATGGTACCCTTGGATTTTTATTCCAAGAAATGTTTCTAAATCTAGAAAATGAACCTCACACGTTTACTGAACATAAGCAAAAAAAAGTTTGGAAAATTATTAACAGTCACCCTCCACTTTCACTAGTCAAGATCATGCTCTACCTAAGAAAAACATTCCCCAACTAACGCAAAGGTAATATCAGGATTCCAATCTGAGTTTCCATTTAAATGTTCTGGATTTTACAATAAAATAATTGACAATTATTATTTTATTTACGGAAAATATTTAACATTCTCTGGTGCCCCGCACTGGCCAATGTTAGTATCTACAAAAATAGAGCATACCCTAACGATTTCATCAGTGCTCTCAGATTTTTAATTTGTGTTTTCATTCGTGAGTTATAAGCATATGAAAAATAAAAAAATTATTAAATAATTTTATTTACAGTTATTCCATTTTCTGGTTTTCTCATAGGAGGCTCACATTGACTAAAATTATATCGTGCTTATGGTAAACTCGTCATCTTAAGCCAAAAAGTGACTTCAGATTTCTAATCTGAGTAACCATTTATGAGTTATTCTACAATTTTAGGAATACTATATACGCATGATAATTAAAGAATAAAAAATCTTCGACAGATCATTCTGATCACTCCGGGCCTAAAAATTTCGGGTTGTGAGATTTTGCGGTCCCAAAATAATTCCATATAATTGAAATAAATTAAACTGAATTTCTGGGACATTACATCTAGGTAGGAAATTGAATTATTAATTAGATTAGAAATAAATAGAAATCATAATGATCTTAGAAGGAAACATATCATAATGAGATGACAAGTAAACATAATCATAATGAGATGATTATGAAAAATACTCGAAAATAAATTTCCATAATTTTTATAAAGAATTTAAGATGTCTAACATGAAATTAAAATTTTCATATATCTCAAATAATTACAAAGTGGTTTGAAGAAGTATAAGGTGGTGTATAAATTAGAGTGATCTTTAGAGATTTTAATAATTGAGAAAATGAAAAAATGTTAAAGTTCCTCTCATTTTTCTATGCCGCCTATAAGTACATTCTCATATCATTCATTCATTGTCAGACTTTCATGCCTGAAAAAAGATTGAGTGTTGAGGAAATCAAGTGTAAGCCATTGGTAACTTGAAATCACGTGAGGATGATCAGTTAGTTAAATGTTTTATTACCAAAATGGGAAGATCATATTCAGTCAATACGATTGATTTGATTAGACTGAAGAATATTATTTTGATATTTTGACCAGAGTTTGAGTATTGCATATTGATAATGGGATCATCGTATTCATTTCATCATATTTTTAGAATCTGATCTAGACTAATCATACTGATAAAATCAAATCTAAACAACATGTAATAATAGAATCATATGCAAACTCTTCATAATTAGAAAATCAGATCTTTCCAAATTGGACTAAGGATTTAGACTGGGAAATTGTGGAGTATTTTCAAAAATTTCTTTATTATTTTGATTATCTATACTATATTATAAGAAAACATTGTAAACTGAAATGAGTCACTATAATCATTACAATCAAGATACATAAGGTGTCTAATGGGAGTTTTTACATGTTCTATTCACTATTTTATAATAGTAGATTTCCATAAAACCACTTGAGATACAATAGGATTAAATTAGGTTTTCAAAACAACGTCAAACCTTATAAGTCAAGTGTTATTTACTTTATTTCTTAACATTCCATGCATGATTATTTACTAAATTTTTTTAAAAAGTATTTATTAATAGGTATATGGGGTAATTTTTTTAAAAGTTATGAGATTCACAAAAAAATTGATCATCTGATTTACCCCCCCTCCCTTGAAAGTTGTAATTTGATCATTTGGAATATAATATATGGGTGTAAAAAACCACCAAAATTTATAGATGAGCATTTTTTAGACAATGAATTTAATTTACCTCATTAGTCACATCACTCGTGCATACTAGGGATAATAGTAACCATGGTAATAGATTTGTACTATTTTTTATTCATATGAACAAATATTATGTTAAAATTATTAGATAATATTATTTATTATATATATAAATATTGAACCAATTTTATCAATTTTATTTGAAAAAATCATTTTAATTTACTATAATGTTAATCCATAAAAATGTGTCCGAAAAAGTTTTTCCAAGAAATTATTCTCAGGTATAAAGTGATCTTACATTAATAAATGAATAATAATCCCCATTTTATGAATTTAAATTCATATAACCAGATATATGAAATATAAATTTCATTTAATCCATACCATAATATGGATTATTTTAATTAATTTAATGCATAAAGATTAAGCACAGAAAATCAGTTCGTAGAAAACATCATTTTAAGCTAATGCATAATATTATATTAAAATTCGGTATAATATTGATTTGGATTTACATAATTCAATTAAATATATAAATATACTTATTCTAAAATTAAATAAATAATTTTAATTTTTCATTAATTAATTAAATAAAAATAAATGTTTGTTTTAAAAAAGTTAGTATTTTCTTGTATCCACTGAAAAATATATATTTTTCAGTATCCAATAAAAAATATATATTTTCCAAAAAAAAATTTACATTTCCCAACAGTTTAATTTTTTCATGATGAATTCAAAAAGTAATTTAATTTTATAAAATAAATTTAGTAACATTTATATTAGTAAATTATAATAGTTTCTCACAAAAAGAATGATAAATAATTTCTAAATATATCTTATTCTTAAAACAGTTGAGTTCTTATATCCTATTAATTAAAAAATTCATTTTTATTTATTGGAACCTTTAAATATATATTATATTGTATTCAATCATATTATTTAATTAAATTTAAATTTATTGGTTATGAAAATGAAATTTAAATAATAATAATATTATAATATATTGTCTTTCTTTTAATCTCAACGTTTCATGTTGTAGAAGAAATCAAATATAATGTTCTTTTAAAATATCACTATAATACTAAAATATAATTAGAAAAAAATATTGAAAAACATCATGGAAAAACCAAATAAATATATTCCTAAACTATCTATATGAAACCTCCAGTTTCCCACTACCACCCAACTCACCCCATTTTTTTCATGACAAACAATAAATAGGTCTTACTAAAATATCGAAAAACCTATAATATATAGGTATGTACTAAAAATATCACTAGGATAACCCAACCAAATGAATAATTTAAATATTTTTCATAAGGTATCTGAACATTTTTATTTTTAGAAAAATATAAAATTTATTGTTTTTCATTTATTTAAAGTATTACAATCAAAACAATTCCATAAAAAACATTAAAAACATTTATATATATTTTCTGAAAATTGAACGCACAATATTTTAAAATCAGTATATTGTTTGAAGAAATTTTAGACCAAACATTGATTAACATACATGGATATTACATAATATCATATTAATATTCATAACATTACAAAATTACAGGCCTAAGGATCGTACTGGTGTAGTAACCTAGGAAACATGGAACCCAAACATCTAACTGGGTGAAATATCTTAAAATTTTCTCAAAAATATATTACCCTTTTATACATATACATAAACCAATTATTAATAACAGAGGGAATGAGAACATAAAAAAGGGGTGATGTTATATTATTACTAAAGGAAAACAAGGTTGATATGTAATAATAACAAGACTATTAGGGTTTTAGAACATGATAATAACATTAGAATAGCATACCCTTCATATAAAAGATCCTAATACAGAGACATGGCATAAGTATTTGCATTGAATAAGATATGAATATTTATATAATAAAGATAATGATGCACATGAACATATAATAGGAATAAGACATAATATTGTGGCCTGAATATAATTATATAAAAACATTCACTATATGTCAAGGATCATTGCCAGAACATGTCTTGGGTCTTCATGGGGGATTCACATGTTAGGATAAACATAAAACCATCCCCAGTGATAGAAAATTTCTTATTTTGGATCAGTTTATTCCTTCTTACCATACTATATCATTTATCCCCTTCTTCTCATAGTGTATAAGTCTTTCCCATCTTCCTATAGTGGATCTAGACTCGCCTGTTTCCCTATTTGGATCAGGACACACATGTTTCCAATTGGTGATTATGCCCATCAACATGTTTCCCATCAGCATCATATGATATATATTTCATTACCATATGCATTGGATGTAGATATATATGTGACTAATCATGTAATCTATAATCGGATGACCCAGTAATATTAGTCAACTCTATCATATTATATGTAATGATATTACCTTGTTTTATCTGGGAAAACACATCATATAAATGTAGAGGGATTTCCTAACATGATCAGGGCGACCCCATTATATAAAATTTTATGGGATTTCCCAAAACTATATGTGAAACCCCATTATGTAATCTATAACGATAATAACTAGTGCAATTTGTTCAACCCAATCATTTAACTTGTAAGTGTCTTTTCTGACACTATCGCGGACACCCCATAATATATGATGCAATGGGATTACCTAGACCTATCTAGGACTTCCCATCATATAATATGTAATTATACAACCTAAATCTATCTAAATCACACCATCATATATGTTGTAACTATATTACCAGATGCTATTTGGGACACACTATTGTCTAAGCTGTAATAATCTTATCAGGTGATATTTGGGCCAACACACCATATAACACATGTCCATGAATGAAAACTATAATAATGATCAAATCTATTGAATACAACCATAAAAAATTAATAAAAAATTATATATATTTCATAACATGATTAACCCATAGAAAAGAAATGACATTCATATCAATCTCCGTGAAATGTGATTCACCGGTGGAAGAGAAACGAGTATCACAACATACTTTTTGAAACATGTTTTACCTATGGAAAAGAAACATGTTCCATAAACATCATTCCATAAAAATACTAACCATTATGAAAAATTAGATGAAAGGTATCCTTGTATATTATCCCAATGAATTCATTAACCATATCAAAGTATTTAATCTTATATTGAGATGGATTTTTAAATTTCTCCTGGAATATAACTTTTCCTTGAATGATTATTTTTTAAAAATATAAATTTTAAAAATCATCATAATTGAAAAATAATTCGAAACCATATAAATAAATAAACATAATTTATTACAAAATTTTCTTAAATAAAATATCATTTCATATTTGAAGAAATATGTTTACAACATTGAAGATTTTGAAATACTTTTCCATTGAAAATAAAATTGAATATTATGAAGGGATATTTAAAACCTATTCTTAAAAATTTTAAAAAATAAAACATTTTTTAAATCCTTATATATTAAAATAATAATAAAACATAACATAAAACATGGAAAACATATTTAGAAATCATAAGAAAATATCTAACATAAGATTGAAATAAAGACGTATTTTCATAAAAAGGTATCTTGAAATATCATAAGTACCGAATAGTTGTAAAATGATACCAATTCATGAATATATCATTGGAAAAAAGGGGAAAATTATCTTGAGAATTATGGAGATATGGATCATAATATTACATCAATTGAGGTATAATCATAAAAAATCTAAATACATGATGAGATTATAGAAATACACTCTTACAATATTGGTAACCTTGAATCAAAATCCTCATGAGCTACTAATTGTACATAAATCCTAAAATTACATGAAAATAATTATTTTCATTATATATATCATTTTTAGGGAATTATATACTCCCCATAGTAAAATATTGGTGCATAACTTGTCATGCATCTCATAGAATAAAAATTTAGACAAAAAATACGTTACTGTTTTGGTATAATTTGAACTATAAACCCCAAGAATTTAATATCATGAAATTGAAATGTAAATAAAATTATATTTAATTATAATAAATATATATTACATTCATGGGAATAATATAAACCACACAAACGATATTATTGGTGAATAATGCATTAGTCTAACAAAAATAAAATTGATATCAAAATACCCTTACAATAAGTCCTGATATTAATCGTAAAAGTTAAAAACTAATATATAGTATTTATAAGATTATTATAAAACTACCAAAAATAATTTTATTATTTATCAAACCATATATGATTTTATTGTGACCTTATGTTAAAGGTTTATTAAGAAGTCACTATTTTGTTATGTTTTGGTTAATATTTTCTTTGTTTTTCGTATATATATTAAATTGATATTCTTGATACTCTAGCATAAATCATGATATTATTATCTAAATAATGTAAAACATGATATAAATATCATATATATACAGAATAAAAATATTTATACAAATATATAAAAATATTTATATTAAATGGAATACACCGTTCATGGAGACAGTAGCCTATAAGTATGCCAAAATATTGTTTCCAATTTCATACAATATTGAAATAAATAAATTAAATGACATGTATGAAAATAAATATATAATATTATTCCATTTGAATTTATATATATATATATATATAATTTATCTAATCCCATAATTAATTTGTTTCATGTAACGTTTGACTGAATGACATCGCTTTGGGGAGACGGTAGTCCACACGTCAAAAAACAAAGTTACCGTATTTAAACGAAATGTAATTCATGAAGTTATATATTATATAATAATTCCAATAATATATAAACGTCATAAATATCATATATAAAATTAAATTACATCATTATTCCAAATCATCAAATGTGAAAATGAAAGAACAAACGATATCGGTTTGCGAGAAGGTAGTACGTTGTAGACATGAATGATTAATGTGTATCCCTTTAGATATAAGTGTGTATGAGTATTGGAAAAACCCTCAATATAAATAAATTATTGTACATTTTTTATATTTAGGGTATTACTTAATAATGGAATTATTATATATGGGGGTTGTATAAGGAAATTAAAACAAATTTCATCTTAAATGGTGTGATATTATTTTGGTGAATCTTGTTCATATTATACCATGGGAGTCCTAGGATGACTTTATTACCTAAATTTATGCCTCTAGAAAACATTTCTAGATTTATGAAGGATATTTGGGAATGGTTTTTATGATAAAAAAGTGTTTTATAGGTGTGATGATAGGATTCAGAGATGATGCCGATTGTAAGTGGGGAAAATGACACATTTGGTATTACGGAAAATATTTGATTTATCTATATGTTTTAATTGATCCATAAGGGATTAAAATATATCATTAAAGATCCTTAGTGGGTTTATAGTCTTAATATATCCATATAATAATTTTTACACATATTTGGGGTCATTTTTAATACATATATTTAATGTTTAGTTCTTAATTACGAAAATTTTTACCTTAATAGATATACTAAATTCGAATTATATTTACTAGTATTTATAGTAAAAAACTATTTTACTATTATTATAATTTATATGTTATTATGAATCTAATTTTTGAATCTAATTTTTTAATTTCTAGTAACATATATGTAAAAAATTAATTTAAAATTAAACTCATTTACAAGATGAGATGGAATATTATTATAGTTAAAAGGTCAAACAGTTTGAAATGTGTTTATAGAAAATTTCAATGTGAAAATTGTTTCGATAAAATAAACTGTATTATTTGAGGTATAATCGATCTAATTAGACTTTGAAACAAAATTAAAATATAAATTAATAATATAAATAAATTAGATGATATTGATTTATAGAATTAAAATTCAATGTTTTTAATTATTCATTAAAAAATGAAACTTCTCTAAAAAATACAAACAATTCAACAAAAGTAAATTTGGATATCAGGATTTAAAAAATAGTTTTTTTAAATAATAAATATTAATGTGTCAAAAATTATATTTAATATTGGTTCTCCAATATGAAGTGGTAAAATCACCTTTTATAAAAATACATCATTTTATTGATAAAATTGAAATTATTCTTAAATTATAAATATTAATATATTAAAGTAGTGTCACTAAAATTAAATATATAATATATAATTTTTAGTAAAAATGTTTTTAAATAGTTGTTTTTTAATTTAATAAGATAAATTGGTGTCTGTACATAAAAAATACTTTTCATAGAAAATGAATTACATTATTTTAAAATAATTATTACATTATTTTCTAGATAATTGATGGAAATGTATTAATATCATACACATGTTTAAATCATATTTTCACAATTTGTTTAATCTTATTCATAACTACCATTCTAACATATTTTTTATAACTTTTATCATATTTTAACAATAATAGTAATTGTACATTGTTGTTTCGTAAAACCACGTCATGTGTGTGAAGCATGCTATCAAATGGACTCTTAATTATTTGTAATATAAACCAAACATAGTGTTTTGTGCACAAACAGATAATCTATCCTTTTCATGCAATGAATAATCAATGTAGTATTTTGTATAGAGAAATAATAACATGGAACTTTCATATAATAGAAGATAAATTCCATGTTTCATGAAAAGGAGAATATTTATAAAATTTAATTAATTCAAAAAAATCAAAAATTCATGGGGTATTACATTAAAACCCCCATAAAAATAATCTATCCCATGAAATCTGTCTTGTTTATCAATTTTTTAATACTTGGTAGTTCTACTCATCAAATCCCACTTCGTAAAAATGAACACTAAATCTTCCATTAATAAGGGGAATTTGGAAGGATAAAAGTTATCTAAGGTAACACATAACTATGTTTCCACATATTAGAGTCTAGTTGGGAAGTTAATACATGGAAATGTAAAAAAATCATAAAAAATCATATAGATTATTAAATACCATTTATCATAAGAATTTGGGTGATTAAAAGAGAGTTAACAATCAAAAAACCATAAACTGATGAAGCAAGAAAGTGTTCATTGATATCATCAAAGATGATGCTAATTGGAAAATATATTTTTTCGAGAACATTTTTTCGAATATTGATGAATTTTTTTGATATGAAATATTTACATGTTTTTAAGAGAACCCCAGAATTTTTGTTCCATGATCTATCTTTACCTCATCTCTTATTAAAAGAAATGAAGGTAAATTTTTCATTCAAAAAGCATTAGTATATTATGAGACCTATAATTATAATTATAGTTCATTTAGTATATATTTATCATAACTAAAAGGTCAAGAGATGTTATCCAATGTGCATAAATCCTCCTATAGTGAGATAACACTTTATTATATAAAACCACATCATAATGTTAACACAAACCATTCCATAAATAGTAAACCTTTTAACCCTTTTAGAAGATAAAAGATCAAAATAAAATCATTACCTATCTCAAAATATTCTTACCATTGATCCCCTATATTTTATAAATAGGATTGTACTTTTTGTATACTAAACAAGTGAATGCATTTATCAAGTACTCTATTGAGATAGGGTAATAACCAGAATTGTCATAAATCATTATTGAAAAATTTCATGTTATATTTTATAAAATTTTATTAAAAATATTCCTTTAATCTAAAAATATATAGATAAGTAATAAACACTAGCATAAACCACTTTTTCGTCAAATCCTTTATTAGTTCTAAGGTAATCAATATTATTAAATTTACTTATTCATGTCCAACTTATCATTATCCAAAAATCATAATCTCGATATCAAGAACATATCAAGGGTTACCTTCCCTTAATATTAATAACACATTCCAGGAAATCACTTTTATACTTTATTAGCACCGGTTATCATTTTTTTTCAAATTCATAATGAAAAACTTTTAGTGAAAATTATTATATAATTCATGATTCATAATCATTGAATTCAAAAACATAAATCCTTAATTAATCAATATCTATAGTTAAACAATTAATGAGGATTCATCATATTATTCATTAATAATAAATTGCAATAATATGAAATAGGAATTATGTCTTTGGGTTATCCAACCAAATCCCACTCGTGCTTCTTAAATTTAATGTAAATTATATTGTTATAACATTAAATACAATTCAAATGTCATTTGTGGTCCCCTTATATTCAGTAGTATAATGAATATATGTACCACATTTTTTATTCCCATTATTATATGTCCAAATATGAAATTTATTTTTATAATTCATATATATTCCACATATGAAACATTCATTGTCAACCAAGTTCCTTTTTGTTTCCACCATTGACTAAAACTGGAAATCCTATATTGAGAAACACTAATCAATGAACAATACATCATAATTAGAAAATATTGCTTAAAAAATTCCTAATTCATGAATCATACTTCTAGATATATGTCAGTAACGGATTATCCCTATATACATACCTATATATATGTAGAAATATCCCAATGAATCTCACTAATTTTTTCTCTAACTAGTTTCCAATGGTGGAGTAAAACTCCCTATGATACCAACTATAGAATCACATGATTTGAAAACATGAATATTGTATCATTTTTTATGAATATTTAGCACATTAAAATTTTTAAATTCATGTGGGATGGAACAGTTTAGTGTATTAGAAAACAATGAACACAAAATTCTAACATGGTGAATGATCAGAATTATTTCGGACAATTATATTCCCCTAGAGTGCTTCCCCATAAAATTATTCATCATAACATAGGGAAACGAAAAATGGGGTTATCTCTAATTATAAGGCCCCAGCCTTAAACCTTACTTAATATTGAGTTAAATTAATAATTAACATTGAGGATCTTTTCAGGTTTAGAGTTTTAGAGAATTAGAACATAACTATTACATCTTAAAAGATTACAAAGTAGACACTTCTACTAAGTCTCTATAAAAAAACCCTTAAAAAGAAATATGTCTAGATTCCATGTTTTAGATAGCATTAAATTCCCTTGATCCCATCCTTGACCTTATTCCACTTTAATTCCTGTGAAAAACATTTCTAAAAACTTGGGGTGAGCATAAAAAGCTCAGTAAGGGATACAAAAAGAATGAAAACTGTTAGTTTTTCAAACATCAAGTAAACCATGTATACTATATCAAAGTAATACCTTCACCTTCATGAAGTAGTAAAAAAAAATCTTCACTGAATAAAGTATCATTACTTACCTTTTTGTAACCAAAGGATTACCATAAAACCCATATAAAGAACACATAGAATATATAAAGGTAACTTGGGACATAAACATACTTAAGTGGAATAACCATACGGTTGACTTCCACACATATCACTTAATGGAATAGCCGTTCGGCCAATTTCCATACATACTTAATGGAATAGCCATACGGCCGACTTCCATACCCAATGCATTGGAGGTTATAACGTAACCACCCTTCCTGGTATTCACGGCACCACCCGTCATATGGTTTATAACGTAACCACCCGTTAAAATGTCCAAGTACCAATATAAAATCATAAAACATAAAACCAATATAAAGGAATGATAACATTTCCACATTTCAATCACAATATATCATAAATATATTGACATAATATAATCCTTTTTCAAAACCATTTTCAATACCAAAATACATAAAAGAGTATATGGTATTTATTTTATTTTAAAAACATTACGGCTTGTTGAGGAAGCCAAAGATCAAATAATACGCGCGGCGGCGGAAAAGGTCATTGTCACCACGTACGTTAAAAAAACATTCCTTTTTGTCGTTTAGTAAAACGCTTCATAGAAAAATATTCCTTCTGTATAAAAGTAAAAGTCACAGGAGTTTATACACCGTATAAAAGAAAGTTGTGTATAAAACGAAATATGCCTCAATGAAAGGAGATTGAGACGAAGTCCCTTACCTCGGGTCCGACTTGACTCGAGCGTTCTTTAACGTCCTGAATAATAAACTTGAGTTAATTTATACTTGATTAAGAACCTTTTTAAAGTTCATTATTCCATTTATATCACTTATTTCCATGTTATAAACATTATGTAACCATTTAAGTTAATAATGTTTGTTTTGTCAATATTTGGTTCTTAAGTCGAAAGTTGAATTCTTACAATTACATGTTGTTCGTGTGGTCAAAAGTTCTTTATATCCAGAATAAAATTCCTGATTTGGATATCATATATATCATATATATCCAGCATATAAATGTATTTATAATATTACATAATCATTTAGAGGTAATAAATGAAATGCACCGTTCATGGAGACGGTAAGCCGTACGTACGAATGAACGCTACTTTCATTTCTTTGTCATATTAGTGGAATTAAAACTAAATTAGAGGTAAGTATATTTTAATTACAGAATTATATTCATCATTTAGATATATCATTAATTATATATATACATTATATACATGTAATTTTAATAGTACATTACATTTGGGGATAAGAAATGAAATGCACCGTTCATGGAGACGGTAAACCGTACGTACGCATGAACGCTACTTTCATTTCTATCTCATACTTTAATGGAAAGAAATAATAATGATATAGAGGTATATTATAATTCCAGTATAACATCATATATAATAACTTTAAATCCATCCCTTACACGTCCCACATATGGCATTAACGAATCACATCACTTTTAGGGGGCGGCAGTCCGCACTTCCTTAAATGAAGATATCGTGTTTACCCATAATGGAAACCAAAAAGGTATGAAAAAAATGAAAAATACAGAAGCTTAAAGAAAACATAAAAATATTATATATCATATATAAAAATAGTGAGATCATAATGGCCACCCTTGAAGGTGTTAAATGAGTATTGAACAATCATCGTTTCGGGAGGCAGAATTTCGCCATCCACGGAAACCGTATGTTCTTTAACCATTTGATGTAGTTGTGTGAGAGTGTATCTCAAATAAATATTATAACAACATCCTAGTATATTGAAGATACTGGTGTTGTTACAAAATAAGTAAATAACAAGAGTTTAGAGGGTTGGAGAATCAAAATAAAACAAATGAACAAGAGAGAATGAATTACCTTTAAAAGTGTAACTCCCTTTTTATTTGAGCCTAAAGGCTTCCTTTGAAAGGATTATGCCCAAATGGAATCCTCTAGGATTAGGAGAGGGATGTGGAGAGAGTAATTGGGCAGGGTTTGGCCGAGCCAAAGGCTTGAGAAGTGTGTGAAATGAGGTAGAGGTGGGGGCCTTTTATAAGAGGAGAGGAGGGGCACTTTTGGAAAGTAAAGAAATATTACTTTATTTGAAAATTATTTTCGGTTCTAAAAGGTCCCACATTGATAGAATTTGTGGATAAGGTGATAAGGGTTCTAAATACACTCATCCAATTGGTTTTGGACATGTTTTTGGGTTTAGATTTTTTCATTATCTTTCCATTTTATTTAAATCGCCAAATAATGATGTAATCACTGCATTATTATTATGTCATAAATAATTTAATTTATTTAATGTCTAAAAATTATAAAACAAATACTATGATGTAGTAAATATTTTTAGCTTTCCAATGACTATTTATAATCAAAATTTGGACTTGTAGAACCCCACTCAAAAATTATTTTAGTAAAACAATTTATGTTAGTGTCATTTTCACTTTAACAATAAATAAAAATATATTAATGTCATTTTCCAACTAAAGTGGCTCCATGGGGTCCCCAAGTTGTACCATGGCTTGTCTTGGTCGGCCATGACTCACCCAATAGGTGTAGTACAAGTGTCATGGTGTTTTCACATTCTTATAATACCATTTTTACCTTAAACTACACAAATTACCTCTAATCGCGATTAATGAAAAAAAGTTACTATTCACCAAAAAATTATTTTAATCTCATTGAACCACATTTTACTTCTTAATGACAACCATGTATGTCAGATTTTCAAAATTCAATACACATTAGTGGTAAACTTTCATTTAACTGAAAAATCAGTTTCCTTGATTACCACTTAGTGGTTTCACTATTCATCAAAAATTGAAGTTTTCCAGAAAATTACCAAAAATTCACCCTAAGCTATATTTGATATTCCGAATTCAAAAATGAAGTCCATTTTACAAAATTCAAAACATATATGTCAAATTAATTAATTTAATAATTAATTCCCGCTGTCATGACAAATAGCGTGTTTTTTTTAAACAATAAGTATCAAAAGATTGACAACAGTTTAAGTCCAATTTCAAAGTGAAATTGATTCCAATGACCACCATTGGATTAACTGGTAAAAATATTTTCTAATTTCACTTTAAAACCAATTAAAATAATAATCTAATCATATAAATAATTTAGATTAAAAAGAGGTTTTGAATTAAAATACAACATTTTACACTATTCATAAAAAAAATGAACTTTATCAGAAAGGTACCAAAAATTTACACAAAGTAAATTTTGATGTCCCGATTATAAAGAAGAGTTATATTTGGTCCAAAATAAAGTATAAGAGTGACCAAAACTATATTTAATGACGGTTCACCATTAAAAGGTGATAAGTGAACCTTTAGTGAAAATTAGAGTATATATACCCGTAAAATTGAACTCTTTCCGTATTTTAAGATTTTATCTTTTATTGGGTAAATGTATAAACATTTAAAAACATATCTAATCATATTTTAGTTATTTCTATCCATTCCCACCAGTACAACGACTACTTGTTATTTAAGATAATATTATTTTATTACTAGTGTGCTACGTAAGTTTCAAAGAAACTCATCGTTGCGTATCGGGTACGCTATCAAACATAGCAACCCCTTTAAAATAAAATTAATATTTAATTCGTAAATATTAATAAATATGAAAATTCTTTATTCTTTATTTACCTGGGATGTTACACTAATGCTCAATAATGGTAAATAAATGATATATGTAAGAATAACATGAGAAAAAGGCTATGATAATGTGATCGTAATAATATAATATCATACCCTTCTAATCAAAGATCATAATAAATATCCATACCATAATTATTAGAAGTTCAAGTGAAATGAATAATAAGATAATCAAGAACATGAACTGTACTCCAATATCATAAGAATAAGGAAACTAGTAATGTCACAAATATATGAATCAAAATACATTCCCTATAAGTCAAGGATCATTTCTGAAATGTCTTAACTCACTTCTTGGGGGATTCACCAATAAGGAAGGGCACACCACCATCCTCGGTCACCATCCATTCTTTATTATTGATCAGTTTATACCTTATTCCCATAGTAGATTCGATTTCCACTTCTTCCCATAGTATATAACGACTCTCCTTCTTCACATAGTGGATAATCACCCCCATGTATACCATTTTGGTTTAGGAAACTCATATTTCCCATTAGGTATCAAGTTCATTGAATTTTATCACATCATTATCTCATGGAAAAAATATTCACTGAATGTATTAGAGGGAGTTATGGAACTATTAGGGCCACCCCATAATTTAAGATGCAACGGTATTACATGAATCTATATGGGAGGCCCCATTGTAAAATATATGACAGGCTTACTATGTACTCTCTATTCCATCCCAATGTACAAGATGTAATAGGAATAGCTGATGCTATCAAGGCTACACCATTGTATAAGTTGTAATAGTCTCACCATGTGTTATCCAGGCCACCCAAGCATGCACTTTGATACGCATGAATAGTTTATAATTTTTAAAACTTGAAAAAAATATATAAGTACTGTGCAAGGTTGAACCATAGAAATAATGTGAGTAGACACTAGGAATATCCTCTTGGATTAATTTTCAAGAAGATGATATGTAATTATAATTAACAAATAAAAATTATATAAAACAAATAACTATTTAAAAAATATTAATTAAATTATATAAAAATATCTATGTGAACCTAACTATGAAATGAATGAAAATAGGCGGAGATAGAAATTTCATAGTTATGAAATTTGTTAAAGTGCATTCAATGACAAATATTTAGTTCCCACAGTTGAATATTTATTTAATCAATTATCCTTGATTCCATATATTAATCAAAGTACAATAATTCTTCACTCTCGAATGATATATTGTATTCTAGTTTTCGAATGAATCATTGTTCATATTGTTCTCTTTTGTGATGAATAATTTTTGCATCATTGTATCACTAAAACACAAGGTGAAATACCACAACCGTTTTCTCACAATTTCTCAGTATCTATCTTCATATGGCATGCATTAGATCACTGATTATTTATCACATCAGAAATTATGAATGAAAATACATGAAAAATAATAACAATTCAATTAATATATTTATTTTTCTAAAAATTCATTCACATTGGATTTACAATTATATCACCCACACATCCATGTTCATGCTAATTTAATTATCCAATGATCTCATGTCATCGAGTACATAATTGTTATCATGTAGATGAGCACTAAACCAGGTTTTCATACTCCCAATGAAAATTACATCAAAATATAGATATAATCAATTTAGTAAAAATATAATTAAAAATAAATTTGTTTAAAAAATTCTCAAATATTGAAATAATATAAGGCCTTCATACACTAACACAATCTTTGACACTCTGAAAAAGAAGAAGTTGGATGATATCATGAATACATGGCACATAAAATTATATATAAAAGGTATCACCATCCACATTTAATCTATATATTTAATAAATGCATCCATAAATTAACTCCCAGTAATAAGCATTGCTCTTCTAATTTCTGCGACATTGAACCAATGTGTCACATAAATGAAAAAACTATTTGGCCTGTCTGAACTCTTATCAGGAATTATACTCATTGTCCACATATATTAAAATTAATAGTGATCCAATGTATATATATATATATGGGTAAATAATAATGGATCTCATAAAATATCACACCAACCCATTGTTATTGAACATGATGAGTCTACAGCTAATTCACTACACCTGATAAGCCGTGTGGATCATTTGTTGTTGTATGAGTAGGTGTTCTCATTGTGAGGAAATCATGAAACCTCATGGTGGGTTGTTTCACTCTCATTCTATTGGAGGAGTATATGGAATATAGTACAAGCAGTTTCACTACCTGATGAGCGAGAGAGTTCGGGAAGGGGTGGTGGGGAGATAGGGGTAAGTGGTACTGGGGTGTGGGTGGAGATAGAGATAGAGAGAGATGAAATATAACACATCCATATCCTTATTTTAATGTCTTTTTTATATTATATTCTTATTGTAACATCCTCCCATGTTTCTTCTAGGTGCCACTTTAAATTTTAATATTTTCATATGTTTTTTCTGAATATAACTTGGTGCATGGTTTGGAACTACAATTTACTAA
Source organism: Viscum album (assembly GCA_963277665.1). NCBI lineage: Eukaryota > Viridiplantae > Streptophyta > Magnoliopsida > Santalales > Viscaceae > Viscum > Viscum album. The sequence goes on along the minus strand of OY728125.1, from coordinate 640,960,492 downwards.
ACCGTGCAGGTAAACCATGAACAATTGTCTATATCATTAAAAATGTTTTTTATTTACAATTTTACACTTCTATAATTAAACATGTCTCACCTATTTCTTCCCCTGTTCGATCTTATCATCTATGTAATGCAAAAAAATCTCCCTCAGCCTCTCAAAGAACTCATTTTTGAAGGGGATTTCGGTGGGGAACATTATGATTCTTCAAGTAAAAGATTCTTTATTTTTTTCCCATTTGCATAGGGTTTCAACCAACATTTATGAAGTTCCAAATGTCACTCAGAAATGGATATGATCTTAGGGTTTTATTTTTTTTTGTTTTTTGATCCAATATCATGGATTTAGTTTCATTTTCACTCCCTTGTGGTGAGTTGGTGGTGCGGTTGATGTTTCACACAAGGTTTTGGTGTTTTTGATATAAAAGGAAGGGGGTACTATGTGTATAAATTCTTGGATGAACTTATATTACTTTTTAAACCTATTTAGAATTATTTTATCCTTCTTTCTGGTGAAAAAGTGATTTTGGTAGTGTTGATTGATCATTTTTTAAAAAAGTTTCATTTTGACATGAAAATGGGTGTTTTTCATGTGTATTCAATGTTGCATCATTTGGGTTAATATGATGATCTGTGAAATTGATTTATTAAATGTTGATTGGGCTTACAAATCTGGTTTGGTATGGTATTGGTGTATATTTGACATTAAAAGAGTGATTTTAAATGTATTTGGTGAGAAAAACATTGTTTTACTACTTGAAGTTGTTTTACGAATCTTTTGAATGGTTTATTGAGTTTCACAAATGGTGAAAAGGCATGATTGTAACTATTTGGTGTGTTTATGTTACATAAATGGTGTTTTAATGTGAAAATGGTATTCATTAACATGTGAAAATTGTTTTATCCCAATGAGGGAACCATGTGTATCATGGTGGGCAGACAATGACAAGTATGATAGTGATCTAGAGTGGTATTGTGGTTGTTTCACATTGAAAGTTTGATGATGAACATACTAACTAATCATTGGTGATATTGGAGACCACTAGGGCATTGGGTTTTCAACTCATAGTGGCTTGTTCATGATAAATATATTGATTATGGTTACTTTTACACTGAGATATGATATACCTAATTCCAATAGATAACTAGTTTCTAGGGGTTCCCCATTAATTAGTTCTCATCGAATATATTATAAATACCATTGATATAAAGTGGAATGTGCTGAAAAATTCAGTAGCATGTTTATTTTCCTAAAAATATTTCATTTCATAAATTTTTTTCCATCATAACTGATTTCATTTGAAGTTTCATACTTTAAAAATTATAACTATCATTTCATATTTATAATACATGAATGTTTTTTTTCTTAAAATGTTTATCACAAGGAATATTTTTTGGGAGGCATCCTATTTGTCATTGGATCACACCCTAATTACAAATTTGTTTGAAAGTAGGAATGGTTATGTTAGAAACACGTATGGGAAAGGTCCTTGGATGTGGTTGTTCGGCTTGTTGGCTTCCATCCTTGATGCGGTGTTGTAGAGAATGATCAGTTATGATTCTCCTATGTCATGTGTCGGTTCTAGAGTTTTAGTTGCTGCAACATTTGAGTAGTGTCCCTTTGGGGATTTTTTTAAAACAATGTATTGATGTTTTTAATTTTATTAGAGGCTTGTTTGGACTAAATTTTCATTATCAATTTATTTATTTTTATTTGTTGTTTGATGCTTCAAAACTCAGGAAAATATTTTCCTACACATTATTCATTATACTTGGGAACATGTACTGGGCTAGGGGGATAGATAAGATTCTTCGGGCCTTATCACAGATTAGGTCGTGTGCTGGCTTGGATGGAGATCATATTTAGTTAATGAAAAAATGTTATTGGAGGAGGTTATGCACCTTGAGTTATGTTATTATCATGGATGAGTCTGGCTAGATAGAATATAGGACTATCAAGGCTCAGAGTCGAATTTTCAAGTTGGGTGCCTTGCCCATATCTTTTATGATAGACCATAAGTCACCATGGGATGTTGGGATTTTAATTAGAATTCACTTCCTGGTGAGACAGGCATGATATATATTCCACATGGAAATTTGGTGGATGTGAAGTAGTTGTTTTTTTTAATTATTAATATGAGTTTGAATTATTTATTATTTTTCATATGGATGAATTTTTTCAGAGTTATTCTTATAATGTTTCTATTGTGACCACTACCTTTTTTAGCAACATGCCACCTTATAAAGATCCCACACACCCACGGGAGGAAGGCAGAGAGGGTTTTACCACTCCCCTCGATTAGAGGTTGTTATAATATATGTTATGGGCTATCCAGGGTATGAGGCAAGGAGTGGGTCCCACTCCTACTCTAGCTAAAGAAGATGAGTCTGGTACCAAAGAGGATAAAACCCATGAGTTTATGAAGAATAATCCCCCTTTATTCTGAGGTATCATGGAACCTCAAGAGGCAGAGGAATGGCTCAATTAGATAAAGAGTATATTCGTGTTTCGAGAATAACATTAAGAGGTTAGGGAAAAATGTGACTCATTTTAGCTGGAAGGTCCTAGTTGCTGGTGGTTGGAATCAATGCTTCTAATTTGGAAGAATGAGCATACGAGATGTAAGGATATTAAGACTACTATCAATGATGAGTATTTCCTCTAGGTCTTGGGAAATTCTAGTTCCTAGGAGTTTATGGATCTTTCTTAGGGAGATCATTCAGTGATGGAATATTCTAACCATATTTATGAGATAGTTCAATACATGACTAATTTTTTTTCTAATGATTCCATGAAATATCTGATGTTTGAGAAGGGGATGCAACCCAAAATTTATTATTAGGATATCTTATTCAAAATCAGAACTTATGGTAAGGTAGTTGATCATGTTTTTAAGGGAAGGATTGATTAGAAAGGGATTTATGGGTTTTCATGAAAGGATTATTCTATAGGTAATGGTATCTCATATGAGAATAAATGAATTAGGGAGGAGTAGGGGAAGAATAAATGTGGTTGTTTAAGCCCTCCTGTTAAAAAGTTCTCATCTATTACTTCTACTGAGTGGTCCATTATGTTCCCCCAGTGTAGGAGGCTAGGGAACACCCTACCTTAATGTACATTCCCTCTGAAGTATTGTTATTTGTGTGGAGCTAGGGGACACTTGCACCTCTTTGGAAATATGTAATGTCCACTCTGAAGTGGGGCATGATATGTGGCTTAGAGGGGAGTTCCTGTTTATTCAGAGTAGTCGAGGACGAGGGGATCTTATTTTTGTGGTTGTGGTGGATGAGACAGTTCTGAAAAGATCCACATGGAATTGTCCATTCTCAAGAAGTGCCAAGGAACATTCATAGTGTGGATCAAGCACGAGCTATATTGGATATAGGGACTAATATAGTTCGAGGTACCATTATGATTGCATCTTCTATAACTACAGTTCTTTTATATACTGGAGTTTTGGTTTTTTTATCTCTACCCATATTTTGACCAAACTGAATTTTCCAACTGATTTTTTCCACTATGGTTGAGTTGGTGAAAACATTGGGTAAGAAGAAAGAGCAAGGTCTTAGGTGCCAGTCATGTGTGATTTTCGGGTCAGGGGTTGAGATGATGTGGGAACTCCTAGTCTTGGATATAGTTATTTTTAAAGAGGTCCTTATCATGAATTTTCTAGTGTTATTTCATGTTCATATCGATTGTTATTGGTGGTGGGTGAGTTTCATGGAAGCTAATGGGAGTCTTCAATGTTCTCATGGGGAATGGGATTCATAATTGCGTCATGTGAGACCTGTACTCCCAGAGTTGGGGAATCCTGTCTTCTAGAGATCATCGCCCATGCTATAGGACGATGGTCCTGTTCTTGAGGGTGTATTACCTCAAGTAGTTTATGATAACCTATATGAATCTCCAGATGAATTTTATGTCTTACCCATAGATAGGGATGTGGAGTTATCAACTAATTTGGTGTTAGGAACACATCCAATATATATTCCCTCTTATCATATGGCCCCCACAGAGACGATGGAATTAAATATACAACTAAGTGATTTAGAATCCAAAAGATTCATTCACCCATGATTCTCTCCTTGGGCTGATCCTCTTCATTTTGAAAATAAGGCCGATTAATCCCTCCGGTTTTCCATCAATTACTGGAAGGTGAATAAGGTAACCATTAGGAAAAAATATTCTTTTCCCCAAATAAATTATTTTTTTGACCAAATAAAGGGGGAAAACGTGTTTTCTAGAATATAATTCATCTAAGGTTACAGCCATGTTAGGGTAAGAGAGGCAGTGATCCTGAATATTGCTTTCAGAAGTATGTATGACCACGTTGATTATTTGGTCATGGATTTTGTATTAACCAAAGCACTGACTATTCCTATTGTTCTCATGAATTGTGTGTTCCAAAATTATCTTGACTACTTCATCGTGGCATTTGTGGATGGTATCCTGGTATACTATGTGTCTGAGGAAGAGCATGGGAATCATTTTCGGATCATGTTGGGCATATTGTGGGATCATCGTCTTTATGAAATGTTTCCCAAGTTCACTTTCTGGATTAGGGAAGTGATGATTTATGGGACATATTATCTCAAATCATGGGGTTTTGGTGGACCCCGAAAAGATCACTATAGTATTTTCATAGCATATCTAGGGAATGTGTTCAATATTAGAAGTTCCCTCATCCTGATAGGTTATTATAAGTTTTTTGTTCAGGATTTCTCATTGATGGATTCACCCATGACCTCACTAACTTAGAAAGGGGTGATGTTTGAATGGGTCCTAGAATGTTAGAAATCCTTCAAGGAGTTTATGTGGTAGTTAAGTACCATCCCCATATTGATCTAGCTGTGATCTGGAAAAGGGTTATGTGGTTTATTGTGATGCTTCAGATATGGCTCTCAGGTGTGTACTTTTTTTAGATTAATCTTGTGGTGGTTTAAGACTCTCTAAAACACTGAAAAATTAAAAGTATTGACATATGCATTAATTGGAGTTAACATTAGTGATTCATGCTTTAAAAAAATGGTTTCACTACCTCTTTGGGGAAATGTTCTTGGTCTACTGTGATTATAAATGTATAGCCTAAATTTTATCGAATAAGGATCATAACCAGAGGTATTATTGTTGTGTATAGTACGTAAAGGGGTTCAATTTAGACATTTTCTATATACCGAGCAAGGGTAGGGTGGTGGCCAATGCCTTGAGTAGAAGAGTACAAGTGCAGTCTTTGAGGATGTCTTGTAATGATTGTACTCTGATGGGGCTCTTTTCTCATATGCATGTAGAGACCATGGAGAACAGTTGAGGTGGCTTCTAGGAACGCGTTTAGTTGATTCTTTCTCTTTTATAGTTGATTTAGTTGTACCGGTCCAGTGATGATCTATGTTAGTGATTTAGGTAGTTTCTTTATGGTGGGCAGACTAAATCTGACTGGTCTCTATGTCCCACTAGAATCTTGTGCGTCACATGTCATTTAGTGGTATTGTTGTCTCTCATGAAGCTGTTACTAAAGGATTGCCACCAGCCTTAGTGGGTCATACATCGTAGATCTACCATAATTTACTATAATGTTTTTTTGGCAATTCTATTGGCTAGGTATGAGGTGGGATATAACTGATTTTTTTTCATGATTCTATACTTGTCAACTGCTGAAAGAAAATTATCAAAGGTCGTATAGTTTTCTTCATCCATTAATCATTCCTAATTGAATGTGGGATGAGGTCACGATGGACATCATCGACTTTCCTCATGCAATTTGAGGTAAAAATACCATCTGGGTTGTGATTGATCATTTGACCAAATAACCCCAATTAATGTTGATCTTTGATATAACCAAAATAGAATATTTGGGTGACTGAATATTCAGGAGGATGCAAGGATTCATGGGGTTCCATAATCCAATATGTCAGGTAGATACCCCCACATCTCCTCTTGGTCTTGCTAAGGCCTTTAGAAGGCTTTGGGGTCATGTATTAAGATGAGAAAAACATACCCTCCTCAAATGGATGGTCAGACAGAGCGGTATAAAAATTTCTTGGAGATAGGTGGTTCGTGGGTTAGCCATTTGAGATTGGTCATGTTTTCATATAATAATAGTTACCAATCCTAGATTCTGATGGATCCTTTTGAGGTGCGCTATGTTTATCCTTGTCAATCCCCCATGTGTTGGGATGATGTAGGTGAGACCTCATTGTTGGGGTTGAGCCTTACGCAAGAGAAATTTGAGAAGTTCAAGTTGATCACAGAATGGTTATTAACAACTCATAGTCACCAATAATCCTGTAATGACATAGAAATTATATGTAATTGTTTTTAATTAAATTGGATTTTTACGAGTCCGCAAAAATAAACGGTGAATGATTCTGAGTCCCTGAGTGCCTAGAATGAATTTCTGAACTTTCTTTAGGTACATTCAGTAAACGTACGAGTGGGTTTTCATAACTTTTGAAATGGTGCTCAAAATTGAAATATGAGGGCATCGTTGAACTCGCAGCAATGATATTCCCTTACGGAGACCTTCACATTGACTGCAGTAGGTTTAGGGTAGAAGATATTTTTTCAGGTTTTCGTTGAAGAAGATAAATAAAATATTTAACATTTTATTTTTCTTTTGAAACCCCTCATTTTGAGTTACGGGGGTGGGTACCAACTGAACTAGAAAACACCCATTTGGAACTCTAGTGGTGGGGACCACCCAAAACCCTCTTTAATGTGCCTAAGTCCCTTGGAATCCTCCCATTTAATTGTGTCAAGGAAATACAATTAATCGTGCCATTTAATTGTTCCAACGCAAACCAATTAATTGTGACAACATTAATTTTTCCAACGTAAATTAAATTGATAAACCTATTTTAATTTGTTGGCTCCTCATTTATTTGAGGATATCATTGGTGAAAGGGAGTCTTCAAGAGATCTTTTACGAAACTCTTTCTTCAATGAAGAACACTCTTTCTAATGAAGAACATACTTTGGAATCAAGAATGAGGACGATGCTCGAGCCCGACTTCGGAAGCGTGATGTGGAAGCGAAGATCATTGGAACCCTCATTGCCTTCAATAACATCTTCTCATGACACATCCAATGAGGAATCGAGGTGGTTTTATTGTTGTTTTTACACTCCCTTACACTGTTCTTGTCATTCTTCATGATTCAAGTAAATTTAAGCTACTTGCTACTATTCTAACATATATGGTGGTGGCCAAACAAACATGGCCCAAACTCTCCACAACCTATGTGTATTGTTTGTGGTATTGAATCATTGGATATGTCCCGAGGCGTGTGTGGAAACATTTGGGATGAAGATTGGGCCACTGAGGCACACCCAATGACCCAAAGAACTTCACCGATGAACGACACCGAAGGGATCGAGAGTGGTGGCCAACACTGTAGTCGGCCACGATGAAGACGGTTCCGCGACCATGATGCCGATTAAGGGCCATAGCTAGTTGGACACTATAGAGCAATGGCGGCGGCCGGCGACAGCCGCCCACGCATAAGGGAGGCGGTAGCCCACGTCTGCGCTGCCGGGAAAGCAGGAGCTGCGTCCTTGTGCCACCACGTTGAGGCGAGGGCAGCTATCTCAATGCTGGCCACTAGTGTCCATGGGGAGCATGACCACGCCGCGTGAAAGAGGCCGGACGACCGGCCATTTGCTAGCTGAGTGGGCCACCATATCACGGGCCGCACATCGCGGGACGAGTGTAACCCAGTGGGCCAGTTCGGAGCCAGGGAAAGACCAAGGGTGTCGAGTCAGACCGAGGTACATACCCAGTGGGCTGGGTCAGACCTAGGGCCGGATTTGAGTCCATCCAGGTCAATCAGAACTGGGTTGGGTCCTCCCAGGCCACATCGGACCGGACTAGGACCAACTTCGACCCTTTTTGTTCTTTCAGCAAAATCATGAGCTTTAGGCGTCCGTTTGAATAACGGTCTATGACTCCAGAAACCTTGGATTGAGATGGTCCTTCTGGTATACTGCAATTGAGTTTTGGATAATTTTGGTGTACAGCCGGGTAGGATCGAACATGAATCTAATTGGGAACTTAGGACTAAAAGGCCAATAACTTATAGAAAGAGTGTCTGATTGATGCACTGTCTATTTCGTTTATACCCCTATCATGTGGTCGTCCTTTGGGATACTTCTTCATGGGACTTCATTGCAGTTGGATTATCAACCTGTGGCTTGAGGAGTTGACCCTCCCAGAATTAAGAAAGCATAGTGCAAGAACCCTATAGCTAGATGTAACATGAGAAATGGATCTTATGTGGGACTTTTCTTTTGTGATCCTGTGTGGTTTGTGCTTTGGGGTCCTACCTGGGTGTATGTTCGAGAGTCTCACTTGAATCCTCTCTTCTAGTCCACGTGAGACTACTCTTGGATCCTACGTGGGTCTTCTATACTAGAATCCTACTTCAGTCTCCTGTACGAGGATCATACATCGGTATGATGATTTATGATCCTACGTGGGTCTACCTTTTAATTGAGTATGTGGATTCTGTAGTTACAAATAATCATATTTATAACTATAGCTATGTTATACCTGGTGTGAGCTGAGTCTTTACATTTGGGGTAATCTTTTATGTAGCGTAACTTTGTGGTACTAATCTTCATGGAGATACCATTGTGGTAATACTCTGTGTGGCATACCATTTTGGTACTTACCTTTGTGGTGATACCTTTGTGGTATTCATAAAGGTGGAATTACCTTTGTGGTACATACTGTCGTGGTGTTACCATTGAGGCATTTATTCCTTTGTTGAACAGTTGATATTTGGGATATTGAGTTGGAGCTTATGTTTCCTCGTGAATGATAAGGGTATACTTGATAACTTAGGTATTTGTATGGGAATATAACTAATTAGGCTTTTCAAGTGTTTTAATGAATTTGGGTTATCCTTTTTGGGTTTTGTGAACCTTCGAGGGTCTTGGGGTCCCTACTGAATGTCATTATACTCACCCCTGCACAGGATACACCCACACCTTGTTGTGTATGGTGCAGACGATAGACAACGTTGACTGAGGACAAGGGTACCCGGACTGGAGTTATCTCATAGGTGGAACTTAAATGAGGTGTACTGCAAAGACGACCATTAGAGAGTTGTACATACCCTTTAGGTAGGGACCTTGATGGGTGTTCACAGGAGATATTTCAGTTTACTTCAACTTCCCAGTTTTATTGTACTTTCCAGTTGGGCTTGTATTCTGGCCCATTTTTACCTACTGTACACACTCTTTTTAATATACAGTTTACCTGTGTTTGTATCTTGTTGTGTGAGTTATAGGTTATAAAGGAAATTCCTTCCCAATTTTTGGTAATATGCCTTTCGGTGCTAGTTTCCAGCCCCTGGCCTATGGAAGGCGAGATTGGCGTATTCACGGCACGGGACCCAAGGGATGGTTCATAAAAAATTTGCATCATAGGAGTTGATTCTACCATAAAACATTTGACTCTAAAATTTTTAACAGAAATAGTGTTAAGTGTAGTGAGTGTATTAATCAGTTTAGGGAATACAGTGTTGGTGTGGCGGCTGACGTATCTATACACGAGGACCCTGGATTCTAATTTCTAACTTAGGGCATGAAAAAACTGATTGCGTGTGTCTTTTGAAAACTTTTATTTGTCAACTCTTTGAGTCAGCTCACCAGGAATAACATATTTTCTGTGGCGCACCTGTTTTTTTTTCCAAGATTCCCCCATATAGACAGCCAGCTAGGGTTTCAGGTATAGTACATGATGATATCCCACCGAGCAATGAGGCCTTAGTGCATGGCCCTTTATCAGTAGAGGCACTAGCAGAGGCACCAGTGGTACCATTACCCTATGGGCCACTGATTCCACCATCCCCAGTAGTGGAGAGTGCACACCTCTCAAGAGTATGTCACGATTTCGAGCACCAGATTCCACCCAGGTTCACGGGAGGACGGACCCACAGGCGTCTAAGGATTGGTTGAAGGTCATGGTGAGTGTCTTTCGACTGGTAGGGACACCAGCTGATCTCATGGTGATCCTTTCCAACAAGTCTTTTACAAGAAGAAGTTGGCCTATTGTAGGGCATTACGCTCCAGGTTCACGATGAGGTGAAACTTCTTTTATGAAGACTTCAAGAGCTTTTGTAGGGTAGAGTTATCCCAGTGACCCTTCACACAGTGCCCATACAGATGATTATTTATCTGCAGCAGGGCAGCATGACTATGGCTAAGTACGCAGCGATGTTCACCGACCACTCATGCTACTCCACTAATATGGTGTGGAACCCATTCATCAGGGCCCGAACCTTTTAGAATAGACTCGTGTGGGAGATCAGGGCTTTGATGATTTCTCTAAGCATGCCTACGCTGGTAGGGGTGTTAGAGAGATCCCTCTTAGTTGATAGTTTTCTAGCTGAGGGGTCTCCAACTGTGAGTCCCACCACTGGGCATAACATATCATAGTCTTCTACAACTGGAATTAGATAGGTATCACAGAGGTCCAAGAGGACAAGACCTATTGGTGGACGACCTCATGATTTAGGGTTGGTTGTGTGGGGAACCAGTGGCAGAGCTAGACATGTGAGGATCAGGAAGTGCTACACATGTGATGAGTAGGGTCACATGGCTCGTGACTATCCAAACTACTATATGGATGATCAGCAGACAGTCAAAAGACCACCCAGGTAGAGATAGAGGTTCGACCAAAGAGGTCCACATGATGGAGGATAACATGGTAGATGAGCTGGCTATGTAGCTGGTGGTGGGTGACGATTTGAGGAGTTACCACCACCACCACCAGGTGATCCACCCCGACTATAGGGAGCAGGTGGACAGGGGTGACCTCAGCTCTGGGCAACTAAGGCCTATGACCACGGTGCTCCGGAGGTGATCCGAGGTATGATCTGTGTCTAATCCACCTTAGTCGCAGTAATTTTAGACACAACTTCCAGTCATTCTTTTATTGCCACTTCCCTCATTCGGAGGTTGGAGATTCTGATGGAGTTGTTGGCTCCATCCTTATGGATATAGACTCCTCCATGAGTGGATTCCACAATTACACATCGGTTCCAGCAGTGTGAGATTACTCTAGGAGGTGAAATATTCAGTTGGGATATTCTAGTAACGACATCAAGGCCTTACAATGTCATCAGGGGTATGGAATAGTTATCTATAGTCCATGCTTAGATTGACTGTACTAGGTAAAAATTATGGTCTATCCATGAGGATGGGACTAGGTTTACCTTCACCGGTGAGAAGGGATCCTCTACAGCACTGGGTGGACTTAGCCGAAGGAGAGTGCAGCCGATCACTCATCAGTTGGCTAGCCTTACCCTTAGATCAGTTGATGTAGAGAGTCCCATTTATCCAGTAGTGGTGGACCAGTACGCAGATGTCTTCCTTGATAATGTTTCAGGTCTACCTCCATGTAGAGAGGTGGAATTTTACCTTGAATTGAACCCCGGGACGACACCGATATCTACACCAGTGTATTTGATGGCTCCCACAGAGATTCGTGAGTTGCAAGTCTAGCTAGAGGACTTACATTGGTAGGGATTCTTCCAGCCCAGTGTTTCACCTTGGGTAGCCCTGATTTAGTTAGCAAAGATGGGGGATGGGAGATTGAGACTTTTTTTTGACTATCGATGCTTAAACCAGGTGACCGTGAAGAACATGTACCCACTCAGAGGATTGAAAACCCATTTGATCAGCTGAAGGGAGCTAAGTGGTTCTCAAAGATAGACCTGAGATCAGGGTATCACCGGCTTAGAGACCGAGATGAGGATGTGCAGAAGAAGGCTACAAGATGTTGGTATGGCCACTATGAGTTCTTGGTCATGCCATTTTCCATGACCAATGCTCCAACAGTGTTCATGGGACTCATGAATAGTATCTTTCAGCCATACATTGATCACTTTTTAGTAGTCTTCATTGACGACATTCTGGTCTACATGGATTCCAAGGAGGAGCATGCCTATCATTTGAAGATAGCTCTGGACACACTCCAAGATAACTAGCATTATGATAAGTTATCGAGGTTCCAATTCTGAATTCGAGTGGATCAATTACTGGGATATTTCATCTCGAAGACAAGAGTTTTGGTGAATCCAATAATAATTTAGACAGTTATTTCATGGGATCCAACAAGGAGTGTGATGAAGATACAGAGTTTCTTGGGTTTGGTCGGATACTATCGGAGGTTTGTGCCAAATTTCTCCAGAGTTGCAACACCTTTATTAGTGTTGACAAAGAAGGGGAAACCCTTCATGTGGTCGGAAATATTCTAGAAGGGTTTTAAAGAGCTGAGGCAGAAGTATAATAGTTACCCCATATTGAGGCTTCCCGAGGAGGGCATTGGGTACATAGTCTACTATGACATATCAGGGATCGGGCATGGATGTGTCCTGATGCAGGAGTGAGAATTCACCACATATGGTTCTCAAAAGCTGACAAAACATTAGAAGAACTATTCTACCCATGTCATGGAGTTAACAGCAGTGGTCTTCACCTTGAATATATGGTGACATTACATGATGGGAGAACATTTTACAGTCTAATCTGGTCAAAAGAGTCTTAGGTATATCTTAACTCAGAAGGACCTGAACCTGAGACAGTGACGTTAGCTTGAGTCCCTCCAAAACAATGTCTTTGAGATAGTCTATGCTTCTTGGAATGGGAACGTTTTAGCAGATGCACTCAGAAAAAGATCTAGAAAACAGCTACAAGTCAGTAAGTGAAGGCGGAGGATCCAGTACTAGTAAGCTTAGTTCATCCTTTAGAGGACCCCGAGTGGAATTGGGATGGGATATCCATGGACTTCGTGATAGTAATTCCACGTAGATCTAGGGGTCATGATTCTATCTGGGTGATCGTCTACTAACTCACTATGTCAGCCCACTTCCTAAAGATCAAAGAGCAGGGTTCTATGGGGAACTTGATATGCCTCTAGGAGTAAGATATTTTACGGCTACATGGATTGTTATTGACAATTTTATCTGATAGTGATGTACCTTTCACTTCCCGTCTATGGAAGGGGTTGCATGAGGCTTTCGGGATGCAACTTCGTTTGAGCACCGCCATCCATCCTCAAGGGGATGGCCAGACTGAATGGACCATTCAAACCTTTGAGGACATGATTCGTGATTGCTCCCTCGACTTCAGTCTTTGATGGGAGGATCACTTTCCCTTGGTGGAGTTTTCATAAAACAATAGCTATCACTCCATAATTGGGATGGAAACTTTCGAGGCTCTGTATGGCTGACCTTGCAGATCAACTTTTTGCTGGACTGACAAAAGGGAGTCAACACTTATGGGATCAAAGATGGTACAGGATACCATGTAGAAGGTGAAGATCATCTAGGAGTGGATGAAGACTACATAGAGCAGCCATAAATTTTATGCTGATAGGAGACAGAGACCTCTGGAGTTTGAGGATGGTGACCACGTCTATCTATGGGTCTCACCCCGATGATGTTTGCAGATATTTGGCTGGGGCGGCAAGTTATCTTTGAGGTTAATCAGACCTTTTTAGGCCCTTAGTAGAATTGGCGAGGTGTATTACTGCTTCGCTCTGCCAGCTCAGCTGCAAAAGGTGCACGATGTCTTCCACATATCCCAAATTAAGAGATACGTGCACCACCCACCTCGTGCCATCAACCACGGGGAGCTAGACATCGATGAGGGGGAAATGTTTATGAAGGTCCCCATAGAGATTAAGGATCTATAAGAGCATGTACTTCATGGGTGGTCGATACCATTTGCGCGTGTACGTTGGCAGCACGAGAACCTCCATGGGAGCGCATGGGAGCGGGAGGCTCAGATTCATGATCAGTAACCTCACTTGTTTTCCTAGTTTTTGTAATGTGGATTTCGGGGAAACAAATTCCAGATGTGGAGAGAATGTAAAGACCCAAAAATTCCATTTTTTTTAAATATATTGGAAATTTACGAGTCTGCGAAAATTGACAATGCATGACTCTGAGGCCCGAAGTGCCCATAATGAATTTCTAAATATTTTTTAGGTACATTCAGTAAATGTGGGAGCGGGTTTTTGCATCTTTTGAACTGGGGATCAGAATTGAAAAGTGAGGGGACCATTGAAATCACATCACATATATTCGCTTAAAGATACTTTCACCTCCACCGCAGTAGGGCGATGGTAGAAGATAGTTTTTTTTAGTTTTTCATTGAAGAAGAAAAATAAAATATTTAACATATTATATTTCTTTAGAATCCCCCCATTTGAGTTATGGGTGTGGGGACCACCCAAATATTAAAACCCCCATTCTGAATTCTAGTGGTGGGGACCACCCAAACACCTCTTTAATTTGGGGAAGTCCCTTATCATCTTCCCATTTAATTGTGTGAACGCAATACAATGAATTGTGCCATTTAAATGTGCCAACAAAATACAATTAATTGTGGAATTTAATTGTGGATACAAAAATTATTCAAATGTAAATTAAATTGATAAACCTATTTTAATATTTTGGCTCTTCATTTTTTTCGGGAAATTATTGGTGAAAGGGAGTATTGGGGAGAACATTGGAGGAAGTCTTTCCCCAACGAAGAACATCTTCTCCAACGAGGAACATACTTTAGAATCAAGAAGGAGGGAAACACTCAAGCCCCAATTCAGAAGCATGTTGCAGAAGAGAATATCGTTGACACCCTTATCGTCTTCCCCAAATTCATCTTGCGAACCTCCAAAGAGAAATCGTGCTAGGGTTTATTGTATATTGTACACTCCCTTACCACGTTCTTGTCGTTCTTCATGATTCAAGAACATATAAGCTGATTGTTACCATTATAACGCAGAGGGTGTAGGAAAAACAAACACGGAATGACTTATGCATAAACTATATGAATTTTTGGTGGTCTTGAATCAATGGAGACATCCCAAGGTGAGTGAAAAAAAATTAGAATGAAGATCCGACCACTGGGGTAAACCCAGTGACCCGAAGAATGTCATCATCGACCATGCTGGTGAACGACACCGAAGGGCTCGGGTGTGGCATCCGACACTTCGTCCTGCCATGACGAAGATGGCAGTGCGACGACACTGCCGGGGAAGGGTCGTGGCCCATCGACCGCGGTGGCGAGGCGAGGTTGGCTTGCTTGCGGTCGGGCGCCAGTTCTGGCGCGACACACGACAACACCGTACAGAGGAGGCTTCCGAACATCTATCTGAGAGCCCGGCGGACCGCCACTGTGTAGGATACTGTCTGGGCCGGGCCACACTGGCGGGCCATGCTGGACCCATCAGGCCGTGTCGGACCGGACCTAGACCAACTTTGAACCTTTTCGTTCTTTCGACCATATCATGATCTTCGAGCGTCTGTTTGACGAATCGTCTATAGTTCCAGAATCCTTGTATATAGATGGTCCATTTGTTATACCCCACATAAGTTTTGGAATAATTGGGGGTATGGCTTTGTTGGATAGGACATGAATCCAACTAGGCCCTCGAGTCTTAAAGGCCAATAACATATAGATCAGGCATCTGATTGACACACTGTCTGTTGTTTTGAGAACCCTATCATGTGGTGGTCCTTTGGGATACTTCTTCGTGGGACTTTTGGGTAGTTGGATTATCGACCAGTTTTTTGAGTAGAGGATTCTCCCAGAATCAAGCGAGCTTAGTGAAAGAACCTTGTAGCTGGATGTAACATGAGAAAAGGATCTTATGTGGGTTTGTGCATATAGATTCTATGTGGTTCTATGGTTTAGGATCCTACATGGGTATGTGTCTGAGATTCTCGCTTGGATCCACTCTATGAATCCATGTGAGACTAATCTAGGATCGTACGTGGGTCTTATATACTGGGATCCTATGTCGGTCTGCTATACTAGGATCATATGTGGGTCTAATGATTTAGGATCCTATGTGGGCCAGGCTCTTAACAGAGTAAGAGGATTCAATAGTTACATCTAAACAACATTACTACTATACGTATGTTATACCTGGTGTGAGATAAGTCTTTACCTTTGTGGTATTTTTCTATGTGGTGTATCTTTGTGGTATTGATCTTCATGGTGATACCATTGTGGTAATCCTATGCATGGCATACTTTTGTGGTACTTACCTTCATGCTGATACCTTTAAGATATTATTTTGTGTGGTGTAACCTTTGTGGTACATACCTTCGTGGTGTTACCTTCATGGTATTCCTTCCTTTGTGTAATAGTTGATCTTTAGGCTTTTGAGTTGGACCTTGTGTTTCCTCATGAATGAGATAGATATACTTGATAACTTAGGTATATGTATGGGCATATACCTAAGTAGGGTTGTCATATGTTTTCATGAATTTTGGTTATCCTTTATGGATTTTGTGAGACCTTTGAGGGTTTCGAGGTCCCTATTGAGTATTGTTATACTCACCCATGCACGGGCTATGCCTGCACCTTGTTGTGTCTGGTGCAGACGACGGACATCGCTGAATGAGGATGGGGGTACCAGGACTGGAGGTAGCTCGGAGGTGGACCTTAGATAAGGCATACCATATTGATGATTGTTTGAGAGTTGTACCTACCCTTCATGTAGGGACCTTGGTGGGTGTTCACAGAAGTTGTTTCAGTTTACTTGTACTTTTCATTTTTCTTTTACTTTCCAGTTTGGATTGTATTCTGGACCCTTTTTACCTAACGTACACATTCTTTTTACTATACAGCTTACTTTTGTTTGTATCTTGTTGTGTGCTTGGTTGTGTGAGTTATAGGTTATAAGGGCAATGCCTTCCTAGTTTTAGGGAATATGACTTTTGTTGCTAGTTTCCAACCCCTGGCCTATGGAAGGTGGGCTTGGGGTAGTCATGGAAAGAGCCCCGGGGGATGGGTCTTGACAAATTCGTTTTCAAAAGGAGGAATCATGATTTACAATTTTCTATGGGTGATTGGGTAACCGTGAAGGTTGCCAGATGTTTAAGTCATCAGTATTTGGGAATGATGGGAATGTTAATATCGAGGTATGTTGAAGCCCTTGTGGTCACCGAACGCATTGGAAGGGTGAAACATAGTATAGATTTTCCCTCTCAGTTGACATCTATACATTACATATTCCGTGTATCAAAGTTGAATAAGTAAAATCTAGATCCATCTCATGTAATACATTGGAGAGAGTTAGAGATGGTGCCTAATTTATCAGTGCTTAAGAGGCCAGTGTAAATAGTAGATTCTCAAGAGAATTATCATCAAGGGAAGTCCATCACCCTATTCGAGTCCTTTGGAAGCATGGTAATGATGTGAATGAGACATAGAGGGATGTCATGGGATAAACAAGATTACTCATGCTTGTTTTCAATTCATGCATCGGGTATCAATTATGGGGAAGAATGTTTTCATGGGGGGGAGAATTTTCACATCAATATCCTTCTCTTAAGGTAATTTTCCTCTTATATTCACGACATAACATCCCTACATAGCAGAGTTTGTCTCTCAATGCCTCACTAGTCAGTAAGTGAAGGCAGACCCTTAGGTACTAGTAAGCATAGTTCAGCCTTTAGAGGACCTCGAGTGGAAGTGGGATAGTATATCCATGGACTTAGTGACAAGACTTCCATGTATATCCAGGGGTCATGATTCTATCAGGGTGATCTTCGACTGACTCACCAAGTCAGCCCACTTCATATTGATCAAAGAGTAGGGTTCTATAGAGAGATTGAGATGCCTCTGTGAGTAAGAGATTTTACGGCTACATGAATCACTATTGAAAATTGTATCTGATAGTGATGTACCTTTTACTTACTGTTTATGGAAGGGGTTACAGGAGGCTTTCGGGACGCAACTTCGTTTGAGAACCACCTTCCATCCTTAATGGGATTTCCAGAATGAAAGGACCATTCAGACCCTCGAGGACATGCTACGTGCTTGCGCCCTCGACTTCGGTCATAGATGGGAGGATCACTTTCCCTTGGTGGAGTTTACATAAAACAACAACTACACTCCACCATTTGGATGGCAACTTTCGAGGCTCTGTTTGGCCGACATTGCAGATCAACTTTTTGCTGGACTGACAAAAGGGAGTCAGCACTTATGGGATCAGAGATGGTATAGAATACCATGGAGAAGGTGCAGATCATCCAGGAGTGGATGAAGACTGCACAGAGTAGGCATAAGTCTTATGCTGATAGGAGACAGAGTCTTCTAGAGTTCGAAGATGGTGACGACCTCTTTCTAAAGGTCTCAACCCGATGATTCTTGCAGAGATTTGGATGGGGTGACAAGTAATCTCTAAGGATCATCAGACCTTTTTAGGTCCTTAGTATAATTGAAGAGGTGGCTTACTACTTCGATCTGCCAGCTCAGCTGCAACGTGTTCACGATGTCTTCCACGTATCCCAAATGAAGAGATACATTCACGGCCCATCTCATGTCATCGGCCATGGTGAGCTGGACATCGATGATGGGGCAAGGTTTATGAATGTCCCAATAGATATTGAAGATCTAAAGAAGCATTTCATTCATGGGAGATACTATTAGTTCATGTACGTTGGCAGCAAGATAACCTCTAAGGGAGCACATGGGAGTGGGAGGCTCAGATTCGATCTCAGTAACCCCACTTGTTTTCCTAGTTTTTGTAATGTGGATTTTGGGGAAACAAATCCCTGATGTGGAGAGAATGTAAAGACCCATAAATTCTCTTTTTTTTTTAAATATATGAGAATTTTACGAGTCTGTGAAAATTTAAAATGCATGATTCCGAGGCCCAAACTGCCCGTAATGAATTTCTGAACATTTTTTAGGTACGTTCAGTAAACGTGTGAGCGGGTTTTTTCAACTGTTGAATTGGGGATCAGAATTGAAAACCGAGGGGACCGTCGAACTCATTGCACCAATATTTTCTTAAAGAGACTTTCACCTCCACCACAGTAGGATGATGGTAGAAGACAGTTTTTCAGTTTTCTTTTTAGAAGAAAAATAAAATATTTGACATCATATTTTTCTTTTGAAACCCCTCCATTTGAGTTAAGGGTGTGGGGGCCACCCAAACTAGAAAACCCCCATTCTGAATTCTAGTAGTGGGGACCACCAAAACACCTCTTTAATGTGGGGAAGTCCCTTATAATCCTCCCATTTAATTGTGTCAATGAAATACAATGAATTGTGCCATTTAATTGTGCCAAAGAAATATAATTAATTATGCCATTCAGTTGTGGCAAATATAATTATTCCAATATAAATTAAATTGATAAACCTATTTTAATATGTTGGCTCTTCATTTCCTTGGGTAAATCGTTGGTGAAAGGGAGTATTGGGGAGAAAATTTGAGAAAGTCATTCCCCAATGAGGAACAACCTCTCCAACGAAGATTATACTTTAGAATCAAGAACAAGGGTGACACACAAGCCCAAGTTCAGAAGCATGTTACAGAAGCGACGATCATTGGAACCCTCATATCCTTCCCCAAATTCTTCTTAAGACACCTCTAAAGATAATTTGATTTATGGTTTATTGTAGATTGTACACTCCCTTACCATGTTCTTGTCATTCTTCATGATTCATGAACATATAAGCTGCTTGTTACCATTCTAACACAGAGGGTGTGGGGAAAACAAACACGGACCGACCTATCTGCAAACTATATGAGTTTATTGTGGTCTTGAATCATTGGCGACATCCCAAGGTGAGTGAAAAAATTTTAGAATGAATATCTGGCCACTAGGGTAAAGCCGGTGACCCGAAGAATGTCGTTGGCGGCCGTGCCGGTGACCGACACCGAAGGGCTCGGGTGTGGCATCCGTCACTTCATCCGGCCATGACGAAGATGAAGGTGTGATGCAACTACTGTGGAAGTGTCATGGCCCATCAACCACGGCGGCGAGGCGAGGTTGGCTTGCTCACTGTCGGGCGCCGGTTATGGCACGACACAAAACTACACCGCACGCAAGAGACTCGCCGACCATCTATCTAAGAGCCCAGCGGACTGCCGCTGCGCAGGCTGCCCCATGGGCTGGGCCATGCCGGAGGGCCATGCTAAAACCATCAGGCCATGATGGACCGGACCTAGACAAACTATGAACCTTTTCGTTCTTTTGACCATATCATGATCTTCAGGAGTCTGTTTGACGAACCGTCAATAGTTCCAGAATCCTTGTTTATAGACAGTCCATTTGGTATACCCCACATAAGTTTTTGGATTAAGTTGGGGTATGGATTTGTTGGATCGGACACGAATCCAACAGGGCCCTCGAGTCTAAAAGGCCAATGACAAATAGATCAGGCATATTATTGACGCACTGTCTATTTTTTTATGAATCCTATCACGTGGCGGTCCTTGGGGATACTTATTCGTGGGACATTGTGGTAGTTGGATTATCGACCAGTGGCTTGAGTAGAGGATCCTCCCAGAATCAAGCGAGCTTAGTGCAGGAACCTCGTAGCTGGATGTAACATGAGAAAAAGATCCTATGTGGGTTTGTGCTTTTGGATCCTACGTGGGTCTGTGCTTTAGGATCCTACATGGGATTGTGTTCGAGAGTCTCACTTGGATCCACTCTAGGAATCCAGGTGAGAGTACTCTAGGATCCTATGTGGGTCTTATATATTAGGATCCTTAGTCGGTCTGCTATAATAGGATCCTATGTTGGTCTAATGATTTAGGTTCCTACATGGTCCATGCTCTTAACAGAGTAAGAGGATTCAGTAGTTACATCTAATCCTCATTACTACCGTACCTAAGTTATACCAATTGTGAGATGAGTCTTTCCCTTTGTGGTATTCTTCTGTGCGGTGTATCTTTGTGGTACTAATATTCATGGTGATACCATTGTGGTAATCCAATGTGTGCCATAATTTTGTGGTACTTACCATCATAGTGATACCTTTACGATATTCTTTTGTGTGGTGTTACTTTTGTGTTACTTACCTTCGTGGTGTAACTATCGCGGTATTCTTTATTTTGTGGAACAATTGAGCTTTGGACTTTTGATTTAGACCTTGTGTTTCCTCATGAATGAGATGGATATACTTGATAACATAGGTATCTGTATGGGCATATACCTATGTATGGTTTTCAGATGTTCTCATGCATTATGGTTATCCTTTTGGGTGTTGTGACACCTTTGAGGGTTTCGAGGTCCCTAATGAGTATTGTTATAATCACCCATGCATTGTCTACGCCCGCACCTTGTTGTGTTTGGTGCAGACGATGGACATCGCTGAATGAGGACGAGGGTACTAGGAATGGAGGTAGTTCGGAGGTGGACCTTAGATAAGGCATACCACAGAAAGTACCGTTTGAGAGTTGTACCTACCCTTCTTGTAGGGACCTTGGTGGGTGTTCACATGAGCTATTTCAGTTTACTTGTACTTTTCAGTTTTCTTTTACTTTCTAGTTGGGCTTGTATTCTAGCCCATTTTACATACTCTAAAAACTCTTTTTACTATACAGCTTACTTGTGTTTGTATCTTGTTGTGTGCGTGGTTGTGTGAGTTATAGGTTATAAGGGAAATTCCTTCCCGGTTTTAGGTAATACACCTTTCGATGCTAGTCGCCAGCCCCTGGCCTATGGATGGTGGGCTTGGGGTAGTCACGGCACGAGCCCCGGGGGATGGGTATTGAAAAAAAAAATTTCAAATAGGGGAATCATGATTTACAGTTTTCAGTAGGTGATTGGGTACTCGTGAAGGTTGCCACTCGTTTCGGTCGTCAGCATTTGGCAATGATGGGAATGTTAATGTCAAGGTATGTTAAACTTTTTGAGGTCACCGAACGCATTGGAAGGGTGGAATATATGTTAGATTTTCCCTCTCAGTTGACATATATACATGACATATTCTGTGTATCCATGTTTTATAAGTAAAATCTATATCCATCTCATGTACTACATTGGGGAGAGTTAGAGATAGAGCCTAATTTATTAATACTTGAGAGGCCAGTGTAAATGAAGGAATCTCAAGAAAATTATCATCAAGAGAAGTCTATTCCCATATTCTAGTCCTTCGGCAGCATGGTAATGATGTGAATGAGACATGGGGGGATGTCATGGGATGATCAAGATTACCCATTCTCATTTTATAATCATGCATAGAGTTTCATTTCTGGGGAAGAATGTTTTCATGGGGGGGAGAATTTTCACATCCAAATCCTTCCCTTATGGTAATTTTTTCTCTTCTATTCACAACATAACATCCCCACCAAAGATTCTCATAGGAACCCCATGATTTCGGTTGAATTTTTGACGTGTTTGATTGAAAAAAATGAGCCGCACAATTTGGCTGCACAATTTACTAAATTGTGCAGGCAGACCATGCTCAATTTCCCACCTCATTAATTTTTTTATAATTATAATTTTTGCCTTCCCAAATTAAACCAATATCACCCATTTATTTCCCCATTAGACCCTAGTAGCCATTGGAGTATCAAATTATACCTCAAACTCTCTTGGAACTCATTGTTTAAGAGGATTTTGGTGGGGAAAGATCTATATTTTTCATGTTATTTATTACTCCTTTGTTTTTATTTCATTTAATTATGGTTTATTCAACCTTTCATTAAGTTAAAAAGGTCTAGTAGATATGGATTCATACCTATTGTTTAATTTTTTGTTTTTAGGTCTAATTTTGAGGATTTAGTATTGTTTTCACTCCCATGTGGTGCATTAGTGGTGTTGTAGATGTTTCACAAAAGTGTTTTGGATTTTTGATATATAAGGTAGGTGATTCATTATTTAGACATTATTCAATGAATTTATATTTATTTTTGACATGTTTAGAATGATTTTTATCATTTTTTGGTTGTGGTAAACTCATTTTTGGTAGTTTTGATTGACAATTTAATTTTAAAGTTTCATTCTAACAAAGAAAATTGTGGGTTTTCATGTTTACTCAATGTTTAATCATTTGGTGATATTTGGTGATACATGAAATTGTTTTATCAAATTAATTTTGGGAAGAAAAATATGTTTTGGTACAGTATTGGTGTACATTTGGCATTTAAAGATGGGTTATAAATGGGTTTGGTGTGCAAAACATAGTTTTACTACTCAAAGTTGTTTTATGAAACTTCTGAATGGTTTATTGAGTTAAAAAAGGTTGTTAAGACTTATTGGGTACTGTTTGGTGTGTTTTTGTGTCATAAAAATGTATTTTTCAGGTGGAAATAATATTATTTAACATATGAATCTTGTTTGAGGTAAAAGAGGGAAACCTAGCTATCTAGGTGGCCGGACAAGGACTAGTATGCTATATCTGAAGTGGTATCATCCATATTTTACAAAGAATCTTTGATGATGAAAACAATAACTAAACATTGGAGATTTTGGGGACCATTAGTCCATTTTTGATTCCCCTTTTAGTGTCTCATGATTGATAATGACACTAATCATGGTTTCTCTTTCACCAAGATATGATGTACCTATGGCCGATATATAGCTATTTTATAGGGGTTCTCCTGTGATTAGTGGTAATTGAATATAGTGTACTTACCATATTAATATGGTGGGATTGGATAGAAAATCAGTAGTATGGATATTTTCTTTAAATGTTTGCATTACTAATATTTTCTTTTATAAGAACTAAATTTATTAGAAGTTTTATCCTTATAAAATTATTACTAGCAATGATTGTTTATTAGACTAACAATAATTATTTGTCTTTAAATTTTTTTCACATGGAATTTTTTGGGACGAATTCCATTGGTCTAAGGCTCATAGACTAAATACACCATTGGATGTATCTATACTTCGATAAGATTGGAATAGGTAATGGAATAGTCCTTAAAGATTACAGTTTGGGTTATTAGCTTCCATTATTGATGTATTGTTGTAGAGAATGCTTAGGGATGACTTAATTTTTCTGTTTAGTAGTTCTAGAGTTGTAGTTGCTTCTAATTTTTTGTTGTTCAACTCCTGTTCATTTTCTAAAACCATTTTTTTTAATTCAAAATTTTATTTTAGGCATTTTTCGGTTAAATTTTAAGATTCAGTTTATTTATTGTTTTTTATTTTTATTCTACTAAAATTAGGTAAATTGTTCCCAAACCATTATTTGGGATACATTAACACTTGTCCCATCCCGCGGGGATAGGTAATTCCCTTCTGGCCTTGTCCCAAACTAGTTCTGGTGTTGGTGTGGATGGTAATCAGATTTGAATCTTCCTAAAAGGGTTAGGGCAGTGGGGAAAGAGGGGAAATGAGAGGGGGTAATGTGGGGAGATAAGGGGAATGGGTGGAAGTGGGGGAGAGGGGATGTGGGAAGTGGGTGGTAAAGAGATAGAAAAAAAGAACGAGTGATCCTATTGGGAAACCAAGCTACCTAGACCTACTACTATGGTTTATTGCTTCTAAAAAGATGATCGGGTTTCTGACCTATTGATGTGGTTTTATGAAATGCCTCCTACATTAAATGTGTGAAATAAAAATAAATTCAAATTCAAAAAATAATATATATATAATTACCAAAATATTAAATACTATATGATAATAATATTGTTATAATTATTATTACTATTATTATAATTTAATTATTAGATATAAGTATAAAAATATGCAACGGTGTGCGTTTATGCCTATTATTAGATATACTAATATAATATATAAAAATTATTTAATGGATTGAAAAATTACATCCTACCCTAAAATAATAATAATTTCAAATTTAATTTAACATAATGATGAAAAAATAATATTAAGACTAATAATACAACAATTTATACTACTAATATTGAATACTAACATAAACAAACTCTTAAAATTAATACTATTATTATCAATACTATTAATTTTATAATTATATACAATAATATAATAAAAATGTAGTGAAATAATATAAATGCAATGAAATAATAATAATAAAATAAAAAATTTATTTAAATTAATAACAATAATATATTGTTAAATATTATATATAAAATTAATATATACTAAAATAATAATAAATTAATATTAGTAGTATATAAATTAACATAAAAATATAAAAAATAAAAAAATATTACCTAACTACATAAAGAACCTAAAATTTCTAAAAGTGGGTAGAAAAATAATTAAACCAAAATTATGAAATTATAAAAATAGAAGCAAAATACACGTATATCAAATCCCACAAACATAAATGTTTTCATTCACCAGAATATAAATCAGGAATAATACTCAATTAGACACGTATGAAATTCAATACATCATAATTAAAATTTCAAGTATTTTCATTACAATTTTCACACAAATTATCATTATTCATTTAAAATTATAATTATAAAAAGTAGTTCCCTTTGACTCATTATATTTCCAAAATAAGTACATAATGTCACGCATCAGGTGACATACCTTGCAATCAATCTCACCTCATTAAAAAATTACAAATTTATTATTAATTATCAATTAAATGTATTCATACCATATGATTTCCTTCAATTTCAAATCTTCACTAGTTGAAATAAAATGAAATCAACAATCATTAGGACATCACATTTGGTTCAAATATCTCAAAGGAAGTGGGATAGTGGGTCAAAAATAATATTTGTGATTGTTTTTGAAAAAAACAATGTATTGAATATCGAAATCTATGCATGATTAATGTCAATAAAAAGTATACTTCCCCTATCATATTTATCTATGTTCACTTTTTTACCTATTAACCATGATCCTCTAGGAAATATAAATCATCCATTATTTCAAAAACAATTATCAGTGCCTTCAACAACAACCTCTGACTGATTTTATGAATCCTGAAATATTTTAGATGTCTCCATGTTGGATAAATTTTCAGATTCCCAAATATTTTCTATTATCGGTGATTCAATGTCATTTGAAGTGATTTTATATTTAATTTGTAAATCAGGGTTGTCTTGGTTCAATTCTAAATCAATGATGGTAAAGAAGGTTATCTGTTCAATGTATGCTTCATCCTCAAAAGGTGTATATTTATAGACATTGAATGATTCCTTTTACACTTTGGGATGTACAATTTTTGAACTCACATAATGAGAACATGGGATCATATTTTATGGGGGGGATTTATATTTGATAGTGTAGAAGACTAGGCTCTCTTATTCATGAAATGTGAATAGATTGGAAGAATAAATTGCATTAGAGAGGAATGATCACAGGTATGAATATATGGAGGATAAATATTATTATCAGAATCAGGTCATGGATGATGTACAAATGGAACCTATAATTCACTCTCCTAAAACGAATTGTTCAAAATTAGATAATAATGTTGTGGTGAGGCAACAAGTTGGAAAATATGTGTTGTTTTTTAGATGTTTTTTAGGAATTTTGTTTCATTATGTTTATATTGAAGTTAAGACCTTCTATTTTGCTTAGTGATAGAATAAAAAACATTCTTTTTATTGTTGAATTATTTTTTTCACATGAATTATATTGTTCTTAATGTTCAAGAATTTACTAAATTTCAATATTGTAATTTTTTTTAAATGACATGTATCAGAACATGGTGAAACTTTCACAAATGGAATATAAAATGGACTTCAAAAAAATGATTAAAATAAATATAATTACATGGAGAGATATTTTGTTTTGTAAGATAGTTTTCCATAACATGAAATTTTTGTGGTAATGATGGTTACATGTTGTAAATGTTTAGTCTATCCCATGATATTATCGTATACTAGGTGTATCAAAAGTATTACTGAAAAAACAAAATGACCAATAGTATTTCTAAACATTTTTTGTATTTTTATTTTATTTTGTTTTTGACCTAAATTACTATTTTTAATGAACTGTTAGTACTACTTTTATACAAATAAATGATTCCATAAATTTTGCATGCATGTCTCAACATGTGAGAATTTTCAAATTTTGAACACCTACAAAATGCTATAGAAGTAGTGAGATGGGTATGACTATAAATATAATTTGAGTAGACACAATGAATATACTATTAGATAAATGTTCATGAAGATGAAATTTAATTGTTAATAACAACTAAAAATTATAAAATTTAAATAAATATTTAAATATGACCCATTATGTTAACTAAGACAATCTATGTGAATCATACTAATATGTGAAAGAAAACGACCGAATATAGAAGTGTCAATGTTGTGATGGAAATTCATGTTCATTCAATGCCAAATATATTATTCACACATCAAAATATTTACTTATTAAATAACTACAAATTCTAAATTTCAATAAGAATACTACCATGTCTCACTATCAAATGTTTAAAAGTATTATAATTTTTATAAAAATCATCTTTCATTTTGGTCTCTTGCAAAAACATTAGTTTTTTCATTATTGTAGAACTAAATCCGATGGCAAAATACCAGAACCCATTTATCACAACATATTTGTATCTATCTATCTTGGGTTTTCCCATTTGAGATCATCAATAAAATATCACAAATTCATGTTTGATGGAGAATATAGGAAAAATATTTATTTTAAAATTAATATATTTATTTATTTAAAAATAATTCATATGTATTTTATTATTGTCACACACGCATGACCAATTTCCAAGTAAATAAATTCACAAATGATCTCTCTTTCATGATTACTTATATGGTATCACATGGGAAAGACCAAATATAGCTGCATGGAATCTAAATGAAAACTTATTCTAATGTAGGTATAATCGATTAAATAAACCAAAAAATTAAAAAATAGTTTTTTTAAAATACTTAAAAAATAGAAATAATATATGGAATGAGTACACTCTCATGTTTTTTAACCCTCTAATACTTAATAATTATCTCATCATATCACTACCATGACACATAAAAAACATGAAATTATATTACCATGATCTTGTTGTCTCTATGGTCACTGAAATCTGCAATAGGTGGTCTCCCAAAAATAATCACATCTTCACCAATCTCTGCAATGTTGAAACAAAACATATTTCCATCAAAAATAAAGATCATGTCTATTAGAAATACATTGGACCAACACACTTACTATCTACTTCTCCTTAGATAAAAGAGACCCTCGACATGTGTTGATTTCATGAGTGAAAAATAGCTCTCAACCAATATCACAATAACCTGGATTTTGTGAACCGAATGACTCTACAGCTAAATCTATATACCCAAGAAGAAATTAATATACACTATCAAAGTTAGAGGAGGAGTTCTTGGATTTTAGGGAAGTGTGTGAAATATTTTTGGGTTTCTGTAAATAGGTCCTAAAGGAGGATGATGCATCTAGTGTGTGGTATGTCAACACGAGAAGAGGGAGAGAGGGATAAACATAGAAGTGTGACAGAGTGAGAAGAGATTGGAGGGGAACCTAGAGGGAGGATGATCCACCTAGCCTCGCTCCATGGTTTTACCTTGCCCAACATATGATCTAGTGGTTGACCTGTTGATGAGGTTTTATGACACACCTCCTACATTAAAATAGGGAAAACAAAAAAAATCTAATTGAAAAATCAAATTAAATCAAATTATCAAATCTGAAATGTTTGATAATAATAATAATAATTTAAAGATAATAATTAAATATAAATATACATAAATGTATGTGTGTAATTTTTTTCTTAAGATTAGATATTCAAAACTACTATATAAAAAATAATTGATTTTATATAAAAGTTTAACATATCTAAAAATATAATGTAATTATTAAATGTTATTCTAATTAAACAAGAAAAAAAATATAATTAACCCTACTACAATGAATACTAACACTATTAATTTATTATTATTATTATAATAATAATAATATAAAATTAATTTTATGATTAATAAAAATTATAATATGAAAATGATATACAATAATATAATACCAATATAGGAAATCAATATAAATAAAAAATGTTAATAAAATAATAAAAAATAAATTAGTGAAAATTATAATTATAATATATTATTAAATAAAATATATAAATTTAATTAAAACTAATAAAATATTAAACTACTAATATTAGTAAATTTTATAAGAAAAAAATATTAAATAATATAAAATTATACAATACTATAAAAACATCCTAAAATTACAAAAGAAGTTATGCTATGATTGTAAATAAATTATAATATTATAAATATACAAGAGAAATACATTTACATCACACCCTTTCAAATGAGCTTAAACGGCCTTAACCAACCTTATTTGGGCCACCCTAATGTATATTTTGTAACAAGCTTACCTGATGCTATATAGGCCACCCAATCTTATAAGCTATAATGGGATTACCACTAGCTATCTATGACACCCCATCATATAATCCACTTCCTTGAACTAAAATAAGAATAAATCACACAACAAAATTTATATCATCCTAAAAAAAGAATAAAATAATTATTCATTCATAACAAGATAAACCAATATAAAATAAATTGGTTTCATGTCAATCTCCATGAAGTGTTATCTTTTCATGAAACCAAAATGGGTTTCATGAAAATATCAATGAAATAGGTGTTAGATAAGTAATATAAAAGAGTTATATAATCATCATTCCAAAAAATATAAAAAATTAAAAGAAATAATATTAATTTTTTCCTTGGATCATATCACTAGTAATTCATAAACAATATCAATGTGATTTATCTTAGATAGATAAAGATTTTAAAAGATCCATTTTAACAATTATTTTCTTCGAAAATATCTATTGTTAAAACATATAACATTTTCAAAATCTAATAAATTTAAAATCCATTTTGATAACATATAATGTCAAAATTAATTAGAATTTAAAACATTTATCATGAAAAATTTATTTTCTACATTGAAATCTGATTTTTAAATACTAAATCATTTTTAGACCCTTTTCGTTTGAAAATAACCAATATAACTTATAATGGAAGACTTTAAAACCATTTTAAAAACATAAAAAAATTTAAGTACATATCCTTGAAACTGATATTTAATGATTACATAATTATTTTTAAAAATTTATATATAACAATGTTTTTGAATATAATAATTTCTTACTAATGTGGAAAATAATGTAAGTTTTTCATAAAACTAATTTCTTAATTATATTATATAGAGAATATTGGAAATGGTACTAATACATGATGATATAATGTAAAACAATAAGATAATAAATTTAATAATAATTTCTAATATATGGATAATAATATTTCATCAATGGAAGCATAATCATAAATTATATTGATAATTGTTGAGATTGGGATAATAAACACCTACTACTTTTGTGACATTTAATCCTAAACCTCCCGAAGGAATACCATAACATGATTATTTAAATATAATTTAAATAAGTATATTATTATTATAAAATTTAAAGGGATTTATATATATCCCATAGAAAAATTCAGGTCCATAACAAGGCATGTATCTCAAATAAGAATAATTGACTAAAAAATCACTTTACTGATTTTGTAACTTTTGAACCATAGAAAACATGTTATAATGATCGTAAATTGGAAATGTGAACACCCATAAATTAAATTAAAATAAATATAGATTATATTTATGGGAAGTATATTCAAAACGTTAATTAAATGAGTGATGAAAATGTAATAAGTCTCAATGAAATAAAAGTGAGACGAGAAAACCCTTACCTTATGTTTTTACATTCTTTGTACACATTAAAATATCATATATAATAAGTATTAAATAAAACTAAATATAAAATAGAACCATATTATTATATATGATACATTGTTTGATTTTAGTACAATATAATGTTACTGGTTTATAAACAATTCATTTTTTAGTTTGTGTTTCAGGTAATAACCGCTTTGTTATTATAATATATTTTGACTTCTTAATATTGATCCTCTTACATTGATAACGATATCATTATTTACATAAAATACAACATGATATAAAAATAATTTATATTAATTATATAAATATTAATACTAAGGTATAAAATATATAAATTTGAAATGGAATACATTATTCATGGAGATGATAGGTCATACATAGACATAAAAAATGTTTCCATTTTCATCGCTTATTGAAATAAAGAAGATTAATGATATACATGTGAATATATTTAATATTATATAAGTATATGTATTATTTAATATATATCATATCATCTCACTAATCTTATATTTGATAAAATGTATGAATTGTTTGATCGAATCACATCTCTTTGAGGGGGCGGTTGTCCAGATGTCTACAAATGAAGTTATCATAATTACAAAAAATAAATGAACGAAAGTATGTGTTATATAATAAAAAAAGAATCCCAAAACATTATAAATTTTATATATATCATATAAAAATATTATTTTCATTATTACAGTCATCCTTGAGTTGTGTCTGTGGAAGAACAAATGACATCGTTTCTCAAGGTGGTAGTCCACCATACACCCAACCAATGATTGTGTATCCTATTTGATGGAAGCGTGTATTAGAATAAGTTTAACCCTTAATATGACAACATATTTGTTTATTTAATATTCCAAGGATATTATGTTATCATGTAATAAGGATATTTTAGGGGGTGGAGAAGGAAATAAAATCAATTTTCTTTTTTAAGGATGTAACCATTTCTATGGGTAACTCTTTTTGGATTACACCAAAGGGATTCCTTGGATGGATTTATTCCCAAATAGAGTACTATATGATGAAGGGATATAAATTTTGAGATATTTGGTTATGAAATTTATGATCTAAAATTATTTTATTGTTTTTATGAGATGAGGAGGAGTGGAGGCCTTTTATAACTGGTGAAAAAGACAGATTGGGTATTCATGAAAAGATTTTAGTTCTCCCAACCTTTTACTTGTCCCAAAATTAATAATAATCAACTATTCCTGATCCTTATAGGTGTAAGCTTCTTAATATGGCCGGAAATTAATTTTTAGGCAAGATTATGTTCATTTTGAGACCTTATATTCTATTTTTACTTATTAATTAGACTCATTTTTACATTAATTGATGTAATTAATTTTATTTACTTTAACTAATATTTCAGGAAAAAAATAAGTTGACTTGAATTGAAATTTTAAATTCTTATAAACCATAATATGGAATCCATTTTTCAAAATTCAAATAATTTAAGTGGAAGATATTAATATATAATTAATCCCTCATATGGGATAAGATGATGAGTATTTAAAGTGAAAAAGTACATAATTTGAAAATTCATTTATATCAAAATTTGAAGGGTAATTGTTTATAATAGCATGAATTTCACTAATTGATGTATTATTGATCTATGTAAAAAATTTAAACCATATTAATATTGAAGTTAACTATATGAAAAATTTTATAAAAAAGTTGAAAAGAATTAAAATTCAATATTTACAATATTCATAATAAAATAAATACTCTCTAAAAATCAAAAAAAAATCAACCAATGTTGATATAAAACATTAAAATATAAAAATTAATTTTCAATTAACAAATATAAAATATTCTGAAATTACATCTAAAATGGTTTATCCATTAAAAGGTGGTAAAATTACATTTTAAAAATACATATCATTTTACTCACTAAATTGAATTTATTCATATCTTATACCCATAAAAACCAATGGATGAGTGTAAGAAATTTCATTAATATATAATATCTAAATTTTATTTAAAATATATTTAAATATTTGTTTATTTTATTTATTATGATTAAATAATGTTAGTACATAGAAGTATTGTTTCCATAGAAAATGAATTTCTTTTTTTAAATAGTTCATATATTCATTTTAGAGGATTGATAAAAAATGGATTAATTTTATACACATGTTTACATATTATTTTCACAATTTAGTTAATCTTATTTATAATATTCATTCTAAAAATTAGGTGAAAACTATAATAATAATTTACATGAAATATTATAATAATGTTTTATTTTGGTAAAACAAGGTATAACATGTTACACATTCAATTAATGTAACTATGAATTATTTAGAACACAAAAAAACATAGCTTGGTACACATATCATGCTAATAAATGTGTTCTATTTATGGAAAACTCAATTTTCTATTTCATAAAATGCAATAATAAATTGGTGCTCTCATATAACACATGATATATTCAATGTCTATTTTAATAAATAATATTTAAAATATTAAATTAATTCGATGAAATATTTCACAAAATCACATTGTGTTGCACATTTCTAAACAAAACATTATTTCAAATTTCCAAAAACAACTCACCCATTTTTTTAAAATGAAAACTGTCACTTTATAAAATATCATCATTTTAAATTCATATTGGAACAACAACACCCATATTGAAATCAACTATAAAATCATACACATGATTATTTCATTTCATTAACGTTTTCCAAAAATTTTGATAACACGTTTTCAAAGGATATGATCCAAATGAAACATTGGAAAAGAACAAAAAAATAGGCACAAAACATATCACAAGTAATATTTCAAAATAAATAAGAAAAGGGTGTTACAAAAATATAATCATGGGTAATCACACGAAATATTAGAAGATCAAACCCCCAATCAATTAAAAAAATCATTATATTTATTTTTTCATGCGATATACCTTGGGATTCGATGTGTGTAAACCAACTATGCCTATAACTAATTTACCATGATATACTCAGCTCATACATTAGGGAAGGACACCACATATGTAACACCATGACGGTAGAAGTACAATAAAGGTAACACCATGAAGATAACACCACGAAGGAAACTCCACAAAGGTAGAAGTACCACATAGGTAACACCACATAGATAGAAGTACCACACAGGTAACACAATGAAGACAATACAACAAGGGTAGAATTACCACATAGGTAACACTGCGAAGATAGAAGTACCATATAGGTAACACCATGAAGATAAGAGTACCAATAAAATAAAAACCATTAAGATAGAAGTACCACACTAGTGACACCACTAAGACGATACCACAACGGTATATGTATCACACTGGTAACACCACAATGATTGAAGTAACACATTGTTAACACCATAAAGATAGAATTACCACATTGGTAACACCATGATTATGATACCACAAAGGTTGAAGTACCACATAGGTAACACTATGAATCTAGAAGTACCACACATGTAACACCACAAAGATAGAAGTAACACATAGGTAACACCATGAAGATAGAAGTACCACACAGGTAATACCACAATAATTGAAGTACCATACTAGTAAAAGACTCATCTCACAATCAGGTATAACTTAAGTACATAAGTACAGATGATTAGTTACAAACTAGATCATCTTATTATGTTAAGAAGCACTACTGCTAACCCAAACAAGATCGATAGGTAACTAACCCCCGATGACCCACATAGGATCTGTATATGATGACCCACACAGGATCGATGAGCACTGAACCACATAGGATCTAACCCATAGAGGATCAATAGTTGCTAACCCACATAAAATCGATGTTATTTCTTCGCGTTGCATCCTGCCACATGTTTCCTCGCACCCGGTGCACTCAAGTTCTACAGAATCTTCTCCTTGAGATATTAGACCTATATCAACCTCCACGAAGCTCCAAAATGGAGTTACCCAATTAACATACATGTTTTAAGGGTTCCAACGCAATAGAAGGCATGCCAATCAAAAGGTCGGTCTGTGAGTTTTATCATTTTTAGCTCCGAGGGCCTTGTTGGATTCTAGTTCGATCCAACCCGACCATACTCCGACATTCTCCAAATCAAATGTGCAGTATAACAAAAGTAACTTCTCGATCCAAGTATCCAACTGCTAAAGACTATGGGTCAAATAGATGTCTGGTTCTCATGATATGCCCATTTAAGTGTTTCTAGGTCCGGCTCGGCCCGGGTCCAGTCTCACCCGGTCCGACCGACACGAACCGACTCGGTCTAGGATGAGCCAGGGTGGACTCAGCCCATTGGGATGATGTATGGTCTGGCCGCATGTGGGGCGACCTGCAAGGCCGTCCTAGGTAGAATAGGGATGCAAGTAAGTGTGGCGTCCCGCAATGGTGGCCCGACTAGAATATGGAGGCACGCAAGGGGGAAGCCCACTCCGAGGATAGTGGCCCTATCATAGGGTGGATGCCCACTCCATGGTCGGTAGCTCAGTCTGATGGAAAAAACCCATTGCGAGGTAGGTGGCCCAGCTCAAGGGCGGTGTCCTGGTTCGTTCTGACGTGGGGGTGTAACCCCCCCGATCACCTGGATTCCCGAATGGCCTGGAGTCTGTTCAGTTGGGGAGGTGGAAGCACCGCATGGGTGTCGCTTGGTCACCGTGGAACTCACCAGAGGTGGTTTTGGCCTCCGCCGTGGCTTTGGTCGCGGCTTCTGTTCGTTGGTGGCGCGTCGGTTGCACCACCTTACTTCCTATGGTCAGCCGGCGTGTCGGCCACCTCCTTCGTTCACTGCGTCTGAGAAGTCACGACCCTCCTTTTACGACATATGTTGACATGGTCCTGGTCTTATGAGTTGGCACAATGAATTAAATATAGTGGATGGTTCAGGATATGTTCATTAGGAACACACCCTCTACGTTAGCTCCCAATATTAAGGATATTAAGGGAGTTTAATAAACATTTATATTGAATAAAATATTAACCCCTGAAGAATCTTTACAATAACATACCACAAAGACGAATGAATTCTAGGTCCGCTCATTAGTAGGTTAACCAGTGTTTTTCAGGTTATTCGTGAAAGGATAAAGGGAAAATCATTTTAATGGAGAAAGGAAATAAACCCCATACTAGGAAGGGACGTCCGCTGGCGACAGTCGACATAACCTCCTTCATCGTTGTCATCGGTTTGTGACTCAGTGGCTCTCTTCACTGCTCATTGGAACCAGAATCACCATCCTGGTGGTTGGAGTCATGGTACATTTCTAGGGCTTTTTCACTTGGTGATGTTGTGCTAGCACCCCTCCCCATGTTCCATATAAATAGTATAGGAGAAGTATTATTCCATGATCGATGAATTAATGAGGCTCATTTAAGTAATGAACCTCCTGAATTCCCAATGGTGAAATTAAAGGAAAAGAATAGTCAAGCCATTTATTGGCTAGACACGTCATCGGTCCTACCATCTCCATTCGTCCATTGGAAGAAAGAATGAAAATAAAATAACAAAACATTTTATTTTATTAACATTTCAAATGTCCACAAAAATAACATTTTTCACCCGACCCACTGTAGTCGAATTTTTTCCTCCCTTAAGAGAATCCCAGCACTACAGATTCAATGGTTCCCTCAAATATTCTATCCAAGAAATGGTTTATATGATATAAAATTATTCTCACACATTTACTAAACGTACTCGAAAAAAAGTTCATAAAATTATTAACAGTCACCATCGACTTGCGCTGGTCGAGGTTAGGTTCTGCCTAACCGGAACATGCCCCAACGAACCAAAAATTTATCTTTTAATTACAATCCGAGTTACAATTTAAATTTCATATATTTTACAATAAAATAATATTCACTTAATTATTTTATTTAAGGCTAAAAACTAACTTTCACTGGTGGCATGAGCCGACCAACGTTAGTATCTTCCTAAATAGAGCATGCCTCAAGGGTTCAATGGTGGTTTCAGATTTTTAATATGAGTTACCATTCGAGATATATAAGCATTTCAAATATAAAATAATTTTATTTAATTATTTTATTTACAGTTATTCAATTTTATGGTTTTCTCACAAGAGACCCTCGCCGACTGATCATAAGTCACGCATAGGGTAAACCCTTCATCTTCATCACAACAGTGCTCTTAGATTTCTGATCTGAGTGATAATTTAAGAGTTATTCAACTTTTTTAGGAAAACTGCTTATGCGAGCTAATTAATTCTTAACAAAACTTTAATGGATCATTCAAGGCACTTTGGGCCTCAAAATTACATGCTGTTAGATTTCACGGTCTCAAAATAATTCCATATAATTTAAAAAAATATGGAATTTCTGAGACATTAAATTCTCACCATTGTAGGGTTTTACATCCCTAAAAGCCAAAACATATTTTAAGGAATCAAATGGGGGTATTGAGAATGGATCTAAACTTCATGTCCCCATTTTCTATCATGGAGGTTCATCTTCCTCCAGCAAATGTGCACCATAGGTATTGACATCCCACAAAGGACCTGCTCCTATCGACCCTCAATATCTTCTATAACCTCTTGTAAACATTGCACCATCATCTAATTCTATCTCTCTATGGTCGATGACATGAGAAGGGTCATGCACATATCTTATCAGCTAAGATATGTGGAAG
The DNA here is from genome assembly GCA_963277665.1 of Viscum album. NCBI lineage: Eukaryota > Viridiplantae > Streptophyta > Magnoliopsida > Santalales > Viscaceae > Viscum > Viscum album. Next base: position 640,923,508 of record OY728125.1, on the reverse strand, counting down.
ACATTGTGCACAAAATCCAATTATGCGGGTAGTGCTAAGCAGTATACCACCTCGCCAATCCTATGAACTATTAGAAATTTTCCAATAAACCTCAGTGATAACATACCTCCTCTTCCTAGTCTCCATAGTCCCAGTCAAGGGGAGACTCACAAGAAAACGTGGGCCCCCTCCTGGAACTCTAAAGGTCACTATCACTTGAATGCGTAAGACTTCTGCCAGCTCTGTGCAGTCTTCATTTGCTAACATGTGAGACATCGTGATACAAACTCTGCCGCTTCTATCTTTATCCCTAGCAACCAGTGCTAATACTGAAGATCCTAGTACATCTCCGCCAGTCCGAGATGTACCGCGAGAGGGGTTGTATGGAACTCCCTCAACACTTCCTCTCATAGCACCACTGGTATCATAGTACATCCTCTGAAGAGGATGACCTACTCCCTACCTTCAAAAAATTCATCAGGTGCTTGTCCTATAGATATCTAAGCACGTTGAGCCTCGTAATATGTATCCAAAGTTGTGTCTCCTGATCATGCTAAATAAGTGGCAGAGTTACAATCATAGACTAGATGTATACTGCTCCATCTCTATCCTCAAAGGATATCTCCAACATGACTAGCTGTTCTATTTCCTCACTCAGCAACTGCAGACCAGACCTCCTGCTGAGTGCAACTACTACCACATTCCCCTTCTCAGGATTATTGACTATATAAAAGTCATGGTCAAGGAGGAACTAATTCCATCCCTTTTATCTCAGGTTCAGGTCTTTCTGAGATAATATATTACTGAGACTCCTGTGATTAGAGTAGAATGTAAAACGTTCGTCCATCAAGTAGTGACACCACATCTGTTGTTCAAAGACCATTGTTGCTAACTCCAGGCCATGGGTATCATAGTTCAACTATCCAGCCTTTGTCTCAGCTCTTGATAGCTCTACTAACACATCTCCATCCAGAATAAAGTCTCCCACATTTTCATCAAAATAGACAAGGGTGCCACTTCCGTAATGAAGTCAGGTCCAAAACACTAGTAGGACCCATCCAAAACGGAATTCCCCCCCCCCCCTTGAGGGTGTTAAACCTAGAAATATCTTTTTGAAAGATGTCCCCAACACATTTCAACATCTGTTTGGAACTGAAAACTCAAAACATCCACTACCATGCGGGTAGGGATGGCTTAGTCAAGTGTGATCAGTTACGCCCTCCTTTTAATGAGTCTGTCATGTGCTGTCTGGGTTTCCATTTTCTCTAACCAAGGAAAATACAATTCTAATGTTGAAGGTAGACCAAAACCTTTTTTTCATAATAAATTCAATTTTAGTATGAAATGTGGATGTCCAGTCCATACCAAAACTAACGTCATAGGTCCTCGATGCTTCCACCAAGAGGATCCAACCAAAACTCTCACCTCAAGGGTCAGATCACACCATTGGCATAAGTGTGATTATCAAGTCCCCTCCCAAGGTATCTCTCGACGCAAGGGTTAATTCAATACCTTAACCAGAAACTCTAGGTCTCAGAAAAGATTTGTGGAAGGATGTAATGATTGGTACCTATGTCTATTAATAAGACAACTAGTAGTAGACACAGACCCTTCACCGAATAATTCGTAGAGACCTTAGGTCACACTCCATGACCATATTCAGATACTCCCTTCCCTTTTCCTGCATCTCGTTGAGCCTTATGGGGACCAAAAAGGGGGATGTTTTTAACATGTCGATATTTACACCACCTCATGTTGTTCTTCTAGCTCAGCTTCCACGTCTGTAGCCCAATTGATTCATCTATGCCGAACACTTCTTCTACCCAATTTTTTTACATGCCCAAGTCTCTAACAATGGATCCATTTTCTTGCTTTCCCACTACTAACATTAACCGGTTGTATCTTCTCATCCAAAGAACATTCAACTGCAATGGTTCCCTCTAGAACCCTAATAATGTTAGGAATGCATAAAGTAATAGTGCTTCCTCGAACATCCTTAAACAAACCACACTCGGATGCCCAAGCCTCCAAAGTTATGATCAGATTACATTCATCGAGTACTAATAATGGTAGATCAACCTTGAAAAATACCCATCTACCAATTTTTCATCCTACCAAAGTTGTAGATGCTCTAGAGAACTTTCAGCCACCTCCTCAAGCCAGTCCAGAGCCACCTGTGAGTCAGGATCTCCGTGGAACCAGAGGGGTATCTGATGCTGACACTCCCATAAGACACTAAGCCTATGTGTGTCCTCTACTAGTACTGCCGGTTTTAATTGCTACCCAACATGTGGTGGTGCTACTGGAATACCACCTGAAGGTCCCAACGCAGTAAGAGGACCCTGCACTGGAGCCTCATCGCTCGGTGGGCCATCATTGTGTACTCTCTCAAGAAACTTGGGTGGGTGTCTTTTTAGTGGAATACTGATAAGGAACAGGGGTACCATTGTCATTAAGTTATACCTGGTGAGTTGACTCCAAATAAATCAAAAAAAAACTTTTAAGAAACTCACGAAATCAATTTTTCGTGCACTGAGTTGGAAATTAGAATTCAGGGTCCCGGTGTATTGTTACGTCGGTCGCCGCACCAACACTGGACACCCCAAAATAAAAACCACAATCATAACAAATAACACTATTGCTTTATAGAAAAGATCAGTGTCTTAGTTATTCAATATAACTGAGATCCTCTGATACCACTTTGTCACGACCCGTCCCCTGGGGCCTGTGCCGTGACTACCGCAAGACCGCCTTCTATAGGCCAGGTGCTGGTGACTATCATTAGAAAGGTTTATCCCTTAAACGAGAAGTCATTTCCCTTTTAAACTGTACAGACACATAGTCAAAGAACACAACAAGAAGTAACCAAACAGACTAGAACACAATAAGATCCAACCACATGGTAAACTGGTGTAGTAAAACAGTGTCGAATGTAAAAAATGGTTGGAATACAAGACCAAATGTAAAATTACATGTACGAATGGATGTAAAATAAAACTGAAGTAAAAAAGGAAAACATATAGTTGTTCATCCTCCAAGGTTTATTCCTATAGTTTAGTTGCATATCGCCTCCTAAGCACTCTACATTCGTCAATCTCCTCCACTTAATGTCACGTCGAATGGTCCACCTCTGAGAACTATCCAGTCCTTACTCCTTCTGTCTTGATCGGCATTGTACGTCATCTTCACCATACACAACAAGGTGCAGGTGAAGCCCATGTAAGGTTAGTATAACAATACATAGTAGGTACCCCAAGACCCCTGTAGGTCTCCTAGAGTTCCATAATGGAAACACCACAAAGAAAAATATCAAATATTCTTAGGTATATACCCTAACATATACCTATTTTTTCAAGATATACTCATCCCATACATGAGGTAAGGACACCACATAGAATTAACCATGAAGGTAGAAGTACCACAAAAGTAACACCATGAAGATAACACCATGAAGGTAACACCACAAAGGTAGAATTACCACACGGGTAACACCACAAAGATAGGAGTACCTCACAGGTAACACCCCAAAGACAAAACCACAAAGATAGAAGTACCCCACAGGTAACACAACGAAGATATAAGTACCACACAAGAAACACCAAAAATATAGATTTACCACATAGGAAACACCATAATGATTGAAGTACCACACAAGTAACACTAGGAAGACGATACCACAAAGGTAGAAGTACAACACGGGTAACACCACCAAGAAAGGAGAACCACAGTGGTAACACCATAAGATATAAGTACCACATTGGTAACACCACTAAGACAAAACCACATTGGTTGAATTACCACACAGGTAACACCACAAAGATAGAAGGGCCTCACAGTTAACACCACAAAGATAAAAGTACTACACAGGTAACACTGTGAAGATGGAAGTACCACACATGAAACACCACAATGATTAAAGTACAGCACTGGGAAAAGACTTATCTCTCAATCAGGTATAACTTAAGTACAAAAGCATAGATGATTAATCGTAAACTAGATCATCTTATTCTGTTAAGAAGCACTGTTGCTGACCCATACATGATCGATAAGTAACTAACCCCCACTGACCCACATAGGATCTGACCCACACATGATCGGTATGTGCTGACCCACATAGGATCGCTGAGCATTGAACCACATGGTCTGACCCACATTGGATCAATATAATTTTACCCACATAGGATCAATGTTCTTTCTTCACTTTGCATCCGGCCACAGGTTTCCTCACACCCGGTGCGCTCAAGCTCCAAAGAATCTGGCCCTCGAGATATTGGTCAAACCTCGATGGCCATTAAACTCCAAAAATGAGTGACCCAAAGAACCACCATGTCATAAAGATTCCAACGTGATAGAAGTCACGTCAATCAGATTCCCTGTCTGTTAGTTATAAGTGTTTTAGCTTCGAGGGCCAGGTTAGATTCGTGTTCGATCCAACCCAGCCATACTAAAAATTTCTCCAAAACTCAGGTGGAGTATAATAAATGGACTATCTTGATCCAAGGATCCCAACTCTGCATATGGTTCGCCAAATAGACATTCAGTTCTTAAGATATTCCCCTTTATGAGTTTCTGGGTCTAGTTTGTCCCGGGTCCGGTCCGACCCGGTTGGACCGACCCATCCTGACTCGGTCCATGCTGAGCCGGGGTGGACTCAGGCCTTTGGGACAATGTCTGGTCCAACCCCCATGATGGGTGACCCTCAAGGGCATCCATTCCAAAATTTTGAAGCCTGCAAGGGGGGGCGGCCCGACCAAAATAGGGCGACCTACCAGATGGCGGCCCACTAGATCGGCGGCCCACCGGGTGGTGGCCCGATTGGGTAGTGGCCTAGATTGTGGGAGATCTCCCACTCCGAGGGTGGTATCCTGCTCTGAGGGAAGCGTCCTGGTTTGAGGGCGGCAGCCCGGTGTGAGGGTGGTGGCCCGACTCAAGGGCGGAGACTTGCAAGAGGGCGGCCCCATTCGTCGGTGGTACGGTGGTTGAACCGCCTTCCTTCCCGTAGTCGGCGGCCTCCTCCGTTCACTACAGCTGACGATCTGCAACCCTCCTCTTGTGGCGTGCGTTGACGAGCTTGCGATCCTCCAAGGTGGCTCAAGGAATGCAATATAGAAGAGGGTTCGGGGTGAGTTATTTAATCCCATACCCTCCGTGTTAGCTTTCAATATGGAGGATATTATGGTAGTTCAATAAAGAGTTTAATTAAACACAAGATTAACCCCATATGATTTCATGTGATATCCTCCCACAAAGATGAACGAATCACGGGTCAAACGTTCTGTCAGATGACCCACGTTCTTCTTGTTATTCATTAGTAGAGAAGTGGAAAATCATTTGAAATCATAAATGAATTAAACCCCATACCTAGAAGAGAATTACTCCTAAAACGGTCGACATAACCTCATTCATCGTTGTCGTCTGTTCATGACTCGGTGGTGATTAGCATAGCTCGTTGGAACTAGTATTAACCTCCAAGTGGTTGGTGTCACGATACATTTCTAGGGCTTTGTATCTTAGTGAAGTCTTTCCAGCACCCCTCCCTAAGCTCCATATAAGTAGGAGAGGAGAAGGAGTGTGCAATGCTCGGGGAATTAATGAGGTTCATTTAGTTAATGAACCTCACTAATTCCCAATGGTGTGGTTACTGGAAAAGAAGAGTCAAGACATTTATTGGCTTGACACATCACTGGTCCTTCCAGTGTCGTTTATCCATTGGAGGAAAGAAAGAAAACAAAATAACAAAAATTTATATTTTACTAATCTTTCAAAATTCCATAAAAATATATTTTTCACCTGACCTACTAATGTCAATGTTATAACTCATTTAAGTGAATCTCAGCGCAGCGGATTCAACGGTACCCTCGGATTTTTATTCAAAGAAATGTTTCTAAAGCTATAAAATCCACCTCACATGTTTACTGGACATAAGAAAAAAAATGTTTGGAAAATTATTTACAGTCACCCTCGACTTTAGCTTGTCAAGATCATGCTCTACCTAAGAAAAACATTCCCCAACTAACCCAACGGTAATATTAGGATTCCAATATGAGTTACCATTTAAAAGTTCTTTATTTTACAATAAAATAAATGACACTTAATTATTTTATTTATGGCAAAAATTTAACATTCTCTGGTGGCCCACACATGCCAATGTTACTATCTACAAAAATAGAGCATACCCTAACGAGTTCATCAGTGGTCTCAGATTTTTAATTTGAGTTATCGTTCGTGAGTTATAAGCATTTGAAAAATAAAAAATTTATTTAATTATTTTATTGATGGTTATTCCATTTTTTGGTTTTCTCACAGGAGGCTCACATCGACTAAAATTATGTCATGCTTATGGTAAACTCATCATCTTAAGTGCAAAAGTGCCTTCATGTTTCTAATCTGAGTAACCATTTATGAGTTATTTTACAATTTTAGGAATACTATATACGCATGCTAATTAAAGATTAACAAATCTTTGACAAATAATTCTGAGCACTCCGGGCCTCAGAATTGCATGCTGTGAGATTTTGCGTTCTCAAAATAATTCCATATAATTAAAATAAATTAAAGGTAATTTCTGGGACATTACATGTAGGTAGGAAATTGAATTAGTAATGAGATTAGAAATAAATAGAAATCGTTATGTTCTTAGAAGGAAACATATAATAATGAGATGAGAAGTGAACATAATCATAATGAGATAATTATGAAAAAGACTCAACAATAAAATTCCATAAGTTTTATAAATAATTTAAGAGGTCAAACATGAAATTCAATTTTTCGTATATCTCAGAGAATTATAAAGTGGTTTAATGACGTAAAAGGTGGTGTATAAATGAGAGTGATCTTTAGAGATTTTCATAATTGAGAAAGTGAAAAAATGATAAAGTTCCTCTCATTTTTCTATGTCTCCTATAAGTACTTTCTCATATAATTCATTCATTTTCAAACTTTCATGCATGAAAAAAGTTCGAGTGTTGAGGAAATCAAGTGTAATCCATTGGTAGAAAGAAATCTCGTGAGGATGATCAGTTAGTTGAATGTTTTTCTACCAAAATGGGAAGATCATATTCAGTCAATCAGATTGATTTGATTAGACTGAAGAATATTATTTTGATATTTTGAACAGAGTTTGAGTATTGCAGATTGATAATGGGATCATCGTATTCAGTTCATCATATTTGTAGAATCAGATCCAGACTAATCATATTGTCAAAATCAAATCTAAACACCATGTATTAAGAGAATCATATGAAAACTCTTCATAATTAGAAGATCAGATCTTCCCAAATTGGACTAAGGATTTATACTGAGAAATTGTGGAGTATTTTCAAAAATGTCTTTATTATTTTGATTATCTAAACTATATTATAAGAAAACATTGTAAACTGATATGAGTCACTATAATCATTACAATCAAGATGCATAAGGTGTCTAATAGGAGTTTTCTCATGTTCTATTCACTTCTTTATAATAGTAGATTTCCATAAAACCACTTGAGTTGCAATAGAATTAATTTAGGTTTTCAAAATAACGTCCAACCATATAAATCATTTGTTCTTTACTTTATTTCTTAACATTACATGCATGATTATTTAATAAATGTTTTTAAAAAGTAATTATCAATAGGTATATGAGGTAATGTTTTTAAAAGATATGAGATTCACAAAAAAATTGATCATCTGATTGACCCCCCTCCCTTCAAAGTTGTAATTTGATCATTTGGAAAAAAATATATGGGTGTTAAAAACCACAAACATTCATAGATGAGCATTTTTTAGACACTAAATTTAATTTACCTCATTAGTCACATCACTCCTGCAAACTGGGGATAATAGTAACCATGGTAATTGATTTGTACTATTTTTTATTCATATAAACAAATATTATGTTAAAATTATTAGATAATATTATTTAATATATATATATATAAATATTGAACCCATTTTATCAATTTTATTTTACAAAATCATTTTAATTTACTATAATGTTATTCCATAAAAATGTGTCCAAAAATGTTTTTCCAAGAAAGTATTCTCAGGTATAAAGTGATCTTACATTAATAAATGAATAATAATCCCCATTTTATGAATTTAAATTCATATAACTATATATATGAAATATAAATTTCATTTAATCCATACCATAATATGGATTATTTTAATTAATTTAATTCATATACATTAAGCACAGAAAATCAGTTCGTAGAAAACATCATTTTAAGCTAATGAATAATATTATATTAAAATTCGGTATAATATTGATTTGGATTTACATAATTCTATTAAATATATAAATATACTCATTTTAAAATTAAATTAATAATCATAATTTTTCATTAATTAATTAATTAAAAATAAATGGTTCTTTTAAACAAGTTAGTATTTTCTTGTATCCACTGAAAAATATATATTTTCCAGTATCTAATAAAAAATATATATTTTACAAAAAGAAATTAACATTTCCCACCAGTTTAACTTTTTCATGTTGAATTTAAAAAGCAATTTAATTTTATAAAATAAATTTAGTAACATTTATATTAGTAAATTCTAATATTTTCTCACAAAAAGAATGAAAAATAATTTCTCACAAATATCTTATTCTTAAAACAATTGAGTTCTTATATCATATGAATTAAAAAAATCATTTTTATTTATTGGAACCTTTAAATCTATATTATATTGTATTCAATCATATTATTTCATTAAATTTATATACATTGGTTATGAAAATGAAATTTAAATAATAATAATATTATAATATATTGTGTTTATTTTAATCCTAATGTTTCATGTTGTAGAAGCAATCAAATATAATGTTCTTTTAAAATATCATTGTAATAAAAAAAATATAATTAGAAAAAAATAATGGAAAACATCATGGAAAAACCAAATAAAGATATTCCTGGACTATCTTTATGAAACCTCCAGTTTCCCACCACCACCCAACTCACCCCATTCGTTCCATGACAAACAATGAATAGGTCTTACTAAAATATTGAAAAACCTATAATATATAGTTATGTACTAAAAATATCACTAGGAAAACCCAAAAAATTGAATCATTTAAATATTTTTCATAAGGTATGTGAACATTTGTATTTTTATAAAAATATAAAAATTTATTGTTTTTCATTTATGTAAAGTATTACAATCAAAACAATTCCATTAACAACATTAATAACATTTATATATATTTTCTGAAAATTGATCACACAATATTTTAAAATCAGTAAATTGTTTGAAGAAATTTTATACCAAACATTGATTAACATACATGCATATTACATAATCTCATATTAATATTCATAACAATATAAAATTACAGGCCTAAGGATAGTACAAGTATTGTAACCTTGGAAACAAGGAACCCAAACATCTAACTTGGTGAAATATCTTCAATGTTTCTCACAAATATATTACCCTTTTATACATCTACATATACCAATTATTAATAACAAAGGGAATGAGAACATCAAAAATGGTTGATGTTAGATTATTACTATAGAAAAACAAGGTTGATATGTAATAATAACATGACTATTAGGGTTTTAGAACATGATAATAACATTAGAATAGCATACCCTTCATATAAAAGATCTTAATAAAGAGACATGGAATAAGTATTTGCATTGAATAAGACATGAATATTTATATAATAAATTGAATGATCCACGTGAATATATAATAGGAATAATACATAATATTTTGGAATTCATATAATTATATAAAAACATTCACTATATGTCAAGGCTCATTGCCAAAACATGTCTTGGATCTTCATGAGGGATTCACATGTTAGGATGAACATAAAACCATCACCATTCATAGAAAATTTCTTATTTTAGATCAGTTTATTCCTTCTTACCATACTATATCATTTATCCCCTTCTTATCATAGTGTACAAGTCTTTCCCATCTTCCCATAGTGGATCTAGACTCGCCTGTTTCCCTATTTGGATCAGGACACACCTGTTTCCCATTGGTGATTAAGCCCATCGACATGTTTCTCATCAGTATCATATGAGATATATTTCATTACCATATTCATTGGAGGTGGATATATATGTGACTAATCATGTAATCTATAACGGGATCACATAGTAATATTATTCCACTCCATCATATAATATGTAATGAGATTACCTTATTTTATCTGGGCAAACACATCATATAAATATAGAGGGATTTCATAGCATGATCAGGGCCACCATATTATTTAAAATTTTATAGGATTACCCAAAACTATATTTGAAACCCCATTATGTAATCTATAACGATCATAACTAGTTCAATTTGGTCCACCCAATCATATACCTTGTATGGGTATTTTCTGACACTATCTCGGACACCCCATAATATATGATGCAATGGGATTACCTAGACCTATCTGGGACACCCCATCATATAAGATGTAATTGTACAAACTAAAACTATCTAAATCACACCATCATATATGTTGTAACTGGATTACGAGATGCTATTTGGGACACACTATCACCTAAGCTGTAACAATCTTATCAGGTGATATTTGGGCCAACACACCATATAACACATGTCCGTGAATGAAAACTATAATAATGAACTAATGTGTTGAATACAACAATAAAAAATTAATAAAAAATTATATATATTTCATAACATGATTAACCCATAGAAAAGAAATAGCTTTCATATCAATCTCCATGAAATGTGATTCACCGGTGGAAGAGAAATGAGTATCACAATATACTTTTTGAATCATGTTTTACCTGTGGAAAAGAAACATGTTCCATAAACATCATTCCATAAAAATATTAAACATTAAGAAAAATTATATGAAAGGTATCCTTGTATATTATCCCAATGAATTCATTAAAAATATCAATTTATTTCCTCTTATATTGAGATGGATTTTTAAATTTCACATGGAATGAAACTTTTCCTTGAATGTTTATTTTTTAAAAATATAAATTTTAATAATCATCATAATTGAAAAATAATTTGAAACCATATAAATAAATAAATATAATTTATTACAAAATTTTATTAAATAAAATATCATTTCATATTTGAAAAAATATGTTTACAACATTGAAGATTTTGAAATCCTTTTCCATTGAAAATAAAATTGAATATTATGAAGGGATATTTAAAACCTATTGTAAAAAATTTAAAAAAATAAAACATTTTTTAAATCCTTATATATTAAAATAATAAAAAATATAATATAAAACATAGAAAACATATTTAGAAAGGATAGTTTTGGAATAATAAAATTTCTAACATAAGATTGAAATAAAGACGTATTTTTATAAAAATGTGTCTTGAAATATCCGAAGTACAGAATAGTGGTAAAATGATACCAATTCATGAATACATCATTGGAAAACAAAGGGGAGAATTATCATGAAAATTATGGAGATATGGATCATAATATTACATCAATTGAGGTATAATCATAAAAAATCAAAATACATGATGAGATTATAGAAATACACTCTTATAATATTGCTATCCTTGAATAAAAATCCTCATGAGTTACTAATTGTACATAAATCCCAAAATTACATGAAAATAATTATTTTCCTTATATATAAATTTTTTAGGGAATTATATACTCCCCATAGTGAAATATTGGTGCATAACATGGCATGCATCTCATAGAATAAAAATTGAGACAAAAAATACTTTACTGTTTTGGTATAATTTGAACCATAAACCCCAAGAATTTAATATCATGAAATTGAAATGTAAATAGAATTATATTTAATTATAATAAATATATAATACATTCATGGGTATAATATAAACCACACAAATTATAGTATTGGTGAATAATGCATTACTCTAACAAAAATAAAATTGATTTGAAAATACCCTTACTTTAAGTATTACCATTAATAATAAAAGTTAAAAACTAATATATATTATTTATAATTTTATTATAAAACAAACAAAAAATAATTTTATTATTTATCACACCATATATGATTTTATTGTGACCTTATGTTAATGGTTTATTAAGAAGTCAATATTTTGTTGTGTTTTGGTTAATATTTCCTTTGTTTTTCGTATATATATTAAATTGATATTCTTGATCCTATAACATAAATCATGATATTATTATCTAAATAATATAAAACATGATATAAATATCTTATATATTCATAATAAAAATATTTATACAAATCTATAAAAATATAAATATGAAATGGAATACACCGTTCATAGAGACAGTAGGCTATAAGTCTGCAAAAATATTGTTTCCGATTTCTTAAAATATTGAAATAAATAAATTAAATGACATGTATGAAAATAAATATATAATATTATTCCATTGTAATTATTATTATATATATATATCATATAATTTATCTAATCCCATTATTAATATGTTTCATGTAATGTTTGACTGAATGACATTGCTTTGGGGAGGCGGTAGTCCACACTTCAAAAACAAAGTTATCGTATTTAAAGAAAATGTAGTTCATGAAGTTATATATTATATAATATTTCCAATAATATATAAATGTCATAAATATCATATAAAAAATTAAATTACATCATTATTCCAAATCATCAAAGGTGAAAATGAAAGAATAAACGATATCGGTTTGCGAGAAGGTAGTATGATGTAAACATGAATGATTAATTTTTATCCCATTAGATAGAACTGTGTATGAGTATTGGTAAAACCCTAAATATAAAAAAATAATTGTATATTATTTATATTTAGGGTATTATTTAATCATGGAATTATTATATATGGGGGGTGTATAAGGAAATTAAAACAAAGTTCATGTTAAATGGTGTGATATTATTTTGGTGATTCATGCTCATATTATCCCATGGGGGTCCTAGGATGACTTTATTCCCAAATTAATGCCTCTAGGAATATTTTTTGGATTTCTGAAGGATATTTTAGAATGGTTTTTATGATAAAAAAGTGTTTTATTGGTATGATGATAGGGGGAAGAGATGATGTCGATTGTAAGTGGGGAAAATGACACATTTGGTATTCTGAAAAATATCTGATTTATTCATATGTTGTAATTGATCTATAAGGGTTTAAAATATATCATTAAAGATCCTTAGTGGGTTTATAGTCTAAATATATCCATATAATAATTTTTACACCTATTTGGGGTCATTTTTAATACATATACTCAATGTTTAGTTCTTAATTAAGAACATTTTTAACTTAATAGATATACAAAATTCTAATTTTATTTACTAGTATTTATAGTAAAAAACTATGTTAAAATTATTATAATTTATATTTTATTATGAATATAATTTTTGAATCCACTTTTTTAATTTTTGGTAAAAAATGTGGAAAAAATTAATTTAAAATTAAACTCATTTACAAGATGAGATGGCATATTATTAAAGTTAAAAGGTCAAACAGTTTGAAATGTGTTTATATACAATTTCAATGTGAAAATTGTTTCGATAAAATAAACTGGATTATTTGAGGTAGAATCGATCTAATTAGACTTTGAATCAAAATTAAAATATAAATTAATAATATAAATAAATTATATGATAATGATTTATGGAATTAAAATTAAATGTTTTTAATTATTCATCAAAAAATGAAACTTCTCTAAAAAATAAAAATAATTCAACAAAAAGTAAATTTGGATATCAGGATTTAAAAAAAATAGTTTTTTTAAATAATAAATTTTAATATGTCAAAAATTATATTTAAAATGAGTTCTCTAATTTGAAGTGGTAAAATCACCTTTTATAAAAATACATCATTTTATTCAGAAAATTGACATTATTCTTAAATTATAAATATTAATATATTAAATTAATGTCAAAAAAATTAAATATATAATATATAATTTTTAGTAAAAATGTTCCTAAATAGTTTTTTTTATTTATTAAGATAAAATCATGTCTGTACATAAAAAATACTTTTCATAGAAAATAAATTACATTATTTTAAAATAATTATTACATTATTTTTTAGATAATTGATCGAAAATGTATTAATTCATACACATGTTTAAATCATATTTTCACCATTTGTTTTATCTAATTCATAACTACCATTGTAACAGATTTTTGATAACCTTTATCATATTTTAACAATAATATTAATTGTACATTGTTGTTTGGTAAAACCACGTCTTGTGTGTGAAGCATGCTATCAAATAGACAATTCATTATTTGTAATATAAACCAAACATAGTGTTTTGTGCACAAACAAATAATCTATCCTTTTCATGCTATGAATAATAAATGTATTATTTTGTACAGAGCAATAATAACATGGCACTTTCATATAACACAAGATAAATTCCATGTTTCATGAAAAGGAGAATATTTATAAAATATAATTATTTCAAAAAAAATCACAAATTCATGGGGTATTACATTCTAACCCCCATAAAAATAATCTATCCCACGAAATCTGTCTTGTTTATCAATTTTTTAATACTTGGTAGTTCTACTCATCAAAACCCACTTCGTAAAAATGAACACTAAATCTCCCATTAATAAGGGGAATTTGGAAGCATAAAAGTTATCTAAGGTAACACATAACTAGGTTTCCACATAGTAGAGTCTAGTTGGGAAGTTAACACATGGACATGGAACAAAATCATAAACAATCATATAGATTATTAAAGACCACTTATCATAAGAATGTGGGTGATTAAAAGAGAGTTAGCAATCAAAAAACCTTAAACTGATGAAGCATGAAAGAGTTCTTTGATATCATCAAAGATGATGCTAATAGGAAAATATATTATTTTGAGATCATTTTTTCCAATGTTGATGGATTTTTTTGATATGAAATATTTACAAGTTTTTAAGAGAACCCCAGCATTGTTGTTCCTTGATCTATCTTTACCTCATCTCTTATTAAAATAAATGAAGGTAAATTTTTCATTCAAAAAGCATTAGTAGAATATGAGACCTATAATTATAATTATAGTTCATTTAATATATATTTATCATAACAAAAAGGTCAAGAGAGGTTATCCAATGTGCATAAATCCTCCTATAGTGAGATAACACTTTATTATATAATACCACATCAGAATGTTAATACAAACCATTCCATAAATAGTAAACCTTTTAACCCTTTCAGAAGATAAAAGATCAAAATAAAATCATTACCTATCTCAAAATATTCTTACCATTGATCCCCTATATTTTATAAATTAGATTGTACTTTCTGCATACTAAACAAATGAATGCATTTATCATGTACTCTATTGAGATATGGTAATAACCTGAATTTTCATTTATCATTATTGAAAAATTTCAGGTTATATTTTTTTAAATTTTATTACAAATATTCCTTTAATACAAAAAATATATAAAATTCATCAACACTAGAATAAACCAATTTTCATCAAATCCTTTTTTAGTTCTATGGTTATCAATATTATTAAATTTACTTATTCATGTCCAACTAATATTTATCCAAAAATCATAATCTCGATATCAAGAACAAATCATGGGTTACCTTCCCTTAATATTAATAACACATTCCATGAAATCACTTTTATACTTTATTAGTACCGGTAATCATTTTTTTTCAAACTCATAATGAAAAACATATAGTGAAAATTATTATATAATTCATGATTCATAATCATTGAATTCAAAAACATAAATCTTTAATTAATGAATATCTATAGTTAAACCATTAATAAGGATTCATCATATTATTCCGTAATAATAAATTAAAATAATATGAAGTAGGAATTATGTCTTTGGGTTATTCAACCAAATCCCACTCGTGCTTCTTAAATTTAATGGAAATTATATTTTTATAACATCCAATACAATTAAAATGTCATTTGTGGTCCCCTTATACTCAGTAGTATAATGAATACATGTACCACCTTTTTTATTCCCATTATTATATGTCCAAATAGGAAATTTATTTTTATAATTCATATACATTCCACATATGAAACAGTCATTGTCAACCAAGTTCCATTTAGTTTCCACCATTGACTAAAACCAGAAATCCTATATTGAGAAACACTTATCAATGATCAATACATCATAATTAAAAAATATTTCTTAAAGGATTTCTAATTCATGAATCATACTTCTAAATATATGTCAATATCGGATTACCCCTATATACATACCTATATATATGTAGAAATATCCCAAGGGATCTCACTAATTGTTTCTCTAACTTGTTTCCAATGGTGGAGTAAAACTCCCTATGATACCAACTATAGAATCACATGATTTGAAAACATGAATATTGTATCATTTTTTATGAATATTTACCACATTAAAAATTTTAAATTCATGGGGGCTGGAACCGTTTACTGTATTAGTAAACAATGAACACAAAATTCTAACATGGTGAATGATCAAAATTATTTCTGACATTTATATTCCCCTAGAGTAATTCCCCATAAAACTATTCATCATAACATAGGGAAAAGAAAAATGGGGTTATCTTTAAAGCTCAATAATGGTAAATAAAATATATATGTGATCATAACATGAGAAAAAGGGTATGAGAATGTGATCGTAACAACATAATATCATACCCTTCTTATAAAAGATCATAATAAATATCCATAGAATAATTATTAGAAGTTCAAGTGAAAAGAATAATAAGATAATCAAGAACATGAAATGTATTCCAATATCATAAGAATAATGAAACTATTAATGTCACAGACATATGAATCAAAATAAATTTCCTATAAGTCAAGGATCATTGCTGAAATGTCTTAGCTCACTTCTTGGGGGATTCACCAACAAGGAAGGGCACACCACCATCCCCGGTCACCAACCTTTCTTTATTATTGATCTAGTTATACCTTATTCCCATAGTGAATTCGATTTCCACTTCTTCCCATAGTATATAATGACTCTCCTTCTTCCCATAGTGGATAATCACCCCCATGTATACCATTTATGTTTAAGAAACTCATATTTCTCATTAGGGATCAAGTTCATTGAATTTTATCACATCATTATCTCATGGGAAAAAATATTCACTGACTATATTAGAGGGAGATATGGGTCCCACGTGTTATGTAAGCAATAATGAGCTCAAATGGCACTATCTAGGCCACCCCATTATATAAGATACAATATGATTATATGGAACTATTAGGGACACCCCATAATTTACGATGCAATGGTATTACATGAATCTATATGGGAAGCCCCATTGTAAAATATATGACAGGCTTACTATGTACTATCTATTCCATCCCAATGTACAATATGTAATAGGAATAGCTGATGCTATCAAGGCTATCCCATTGTATAAGTTGTAATAGTCTCACCACGTGCTATGTAGGCCACCCAAGCATGCACTTTGATACCAATGAAAAGTTTATAATTCTTAAAACCTAAAAAAAATTATATAAGTACTTTGCAAGGTTGAACCATAGAAATAATGTGAGTGGACGCTAGGAATATCCTCTTGGAGTAATTTTCAAGAAGATGACATGTAACTATAATTAACAAATAACAATTTTATAAAACAAATAACTATTTAAAAAAGATTAATTAAATTATATAAAACTATCTATGTGAACCAAACTATGAAATGAATGAAAATAGGCGGAGATTGAAATTTCGTAGTTATGAAATCTGTTAAAGCGCATTCAATGAAAAATATTTAGTTCCCACATTTGAATATTTATTTAATCAATTATCCTTGATTCCATATATTAATCAAAGTACAATACTTTCTCACTCTCTAATGATATATTTTATTCTAGTTTTCAAATGAATCATTGTTCATACTGTTCTCTTTTGTGATGAATAATTTTTGCATTATTGTAGTACTAAAACACAAGGTGAAATACGAAAACCTTTTTCTCACAATTTATGAGTATATATCTGCATATGGCTCGCATTAGATCACTGATTAAGTATCACATCGGAAATTATGAATGAAAATACATGAAAAATAATAACAATTCAATTAATATATTTATTTTTCTCAGAATTCATTCACATTGGATTTACAATTATATCACCCACACTTCCATGTTCATGCTAATTAAATTATCCAATGATCTCATGTCGTCGAGTACATAATTGTTATCATGCAGATGAGCACTAAACCAGGTTTTCATACTCCTAATGAAAATTAGATCAAAATATATATATAATCAATTTAGTTAAAATATAATTAAAAATAAATTTATTTAACAAATTATCAAATATTGAAATAACATAAGGCATTCGTACACTAACACAATGTTTAACACTCTTACAAAGAAGAAGTTGACTGATATCATGAAAATATGGCACATAAAATTATACATAAAAGGTATCACCATCAACATTTCATCTATATATTCAATACATGAATCCGTAAATTATCTCCCAATAATAAGCATTGCTCTGCTGATTTCTGCGACATTGAACCAATGTGTCACCCAATTGAAAAAAATATTTTTCCTGTCTGAACTCTTATCATGCATCACACTGATTTTCCATAGATATTAAAATTAAAAGTGATGCAATGAATATGTATATATGGGGAACTAATAATTGATCTCATAAAATATCACACCAACCCATAGTTATTGAACATGAGGAGTCTACAGCTAATTCACTACACCTGATAAGCTGTGTGGATATTTTGCTGTTGTATGATTAGGTGTTCTCGTTGTGAGGAAAGAATGAAACCTCATGGTGGGTTATTTCACTCTCATTCTATTGGAGGAGTATATGGAATACAGTGCAAGAGGTTTCAATACCTGATGAGAGAGAGAGTTCGGGAAGGGGTGGTGGGGAGATAGGGGTAAGTGGTACTAGGGTGTGGGTGGAGTTATATAGAGAGAGAGAGAGATGAAATATAACGCATCAATATACTTATTTTAATGTATTTGTTTCTCTTATATTCTTATTGTAACATCCTCCCAGGTTCCTTCTAGGTGACACTTTAAATTTTAATATTTTCATATTTTTTTTGTGAATATAACTTGGTGCATGGTTTGGCCACACAATTTACCAAACCGTGCAGGTAAACCATGAACAATTGTCCATATCATTAATTTTTTTTTGTATTTACAATTTTACACTTCTATAATTAAACATGTCTCACCTATTTCTTCCCCCATTCGACCTTAGCATCCATGTAACGCAAACAAATCTCCCTCAACCTCTCAAAGAACTCAATTTTTAGGGGGATTTCGGTGGGGAAACATTATGATTCTTCAAGTAAGTGATTATTTATTTTTTACCATTTCCATAGGGTTTCATCCATCTTTCATGAAGTCCCAAATGTCTCTTAGCAAGGTATATGATCATAGGGTTTTATTTTTTGTTTTTTTGGTCCAATATCATGGATTTAGGTTCATTTTCACTCCCTTGTGGTGAGTCGGTGGTGCAGTTGATGTTTCACACAAGGTTGTGGTGTTTTTGATATAAAATATAGGGGGTTCTATGTGTATACATTCTTAGATGAATTTATATTACTTTTTAAACCTATTTAGAATTATTTTATCATTTTTTATGGTCAAAAAGTGAATTTTGGTAGTGTTGATTGATCATTTTTTAAAAAAGAAGCATTTTGACATGAAAATGGGTGTTTTTCATGTGTATTCAATGTTGCATCATTTGGGTTAATTTTTTGATCTGTGAAATTGATTTATTAAATGTTGATCGGGCTTCCAAATCTTTTTGGGTATGGTATTGGTGTATATTTGACATTGAAAGAGAGATTTTAAATGGATTTGGCGATAAAAACATTGTTTTACTACTTGAAGTTGTTTTATGAAACTTGGGAATGGTTTATTGAATTAAAAAAAGGGTGAAGAAGCATGCTTGTAACTTTTTGGTGTGTTTATGTTACATAAATGGTGTTTTTATGTGAAAATGGTATTCATTAACATGTGAAAATTGTTTTATCCTAATGAGGGAACCCAGTGTACCATGGTTGGCACACAATGAAAAGTATGCTAGTGATCTGGAGTGGTATTGTAGTCATTTCACATTGAATGTTTGATGATGAAAATACTAACTAATAATTGGTGATATTGGAGACCACTAGGGCATTGGGGTTTCCACTCCTAGTGTCTTATCCATGATAAATATATTGATTATGGTTACTTTTACACTGAGATATGATATACCTAATTCCAATAGGTAACTAGTTTATAGGGGTGCCCCATTAATTAGTTCTCATCGAATATATTGTAAATACCATTGATATAAAGTGTGATGTGCTGAAAAATTCAGTAGCATGTGTATTTTCCTAAAACATTTTCATTTCATAAATATTTTTCCTTGATAACTGATTTCATTTGAAGTTGCATACTTTAAAAATTATTACTATCATTTCATATTTATAATACCCGAACGATTTTTTTTAAAAATGTTTATCACAAGGAATATATTTTGGGAGGAATCTTATTGGTCATTGCATCACACCCTAATTACAACTTTAGTTGATAGTAGGAATGGTTATGTTAGAAACACGAATGGGAAAGATCCTTGAATGTGGTTGTTCAGCTTGTTGGCTTCCATACTTGATGCGGTGTTGTAGAGAATGATTAGGTATGATTCTCCCATGTCGTGTGTTGGTTATAGAGTTTTAGTTGCTGCTACATTTGAGTAGTGTCCCTTTGGAGAATTTTTTAAAACAATTTATTGATGTTCTGAATTTTATTAGAGGCTTGTTTGGACTAAATTTTAATTATCAGTTTATTTATTTTTATTTGCTGTTTGATGCTTCAAAACTCAGGTAAATATTTCCGTACACATTATTCATTATAATTGGGAACATGTGCTGGGCTAGGGGGATATATAATGTTCTGTGGGCCATATCACAGACCTGGTCGTGTGCTGGGTTGGATGGAGATCATATTTGGTTAATGAAAAAATATCATTGGAGGAGGTTAAGATCCTTGAGTTATGTTATTATCATGGATGAGTCTGGATAGATAGAATATAGGACTATCAGGGATCAGAGTTGAATTTTCAAGTTGGGTGCCTTGCCCATATCTTTTATGATAGACCTTAAGTCACCATGGGATATTGGGATATTAATTCGACTTCACATCCTGGTGAGACATGCAGGATATATATTACACATGGGAATTTAGTGGATGTGAAGTAGTTGTTAATTTAATTATTGATATGAGTTTGAATTATTTATTATTTTTCATATGGATGAATTTTTTCAGAATTATTCTTCTAATGTTTCTTTTGTGACCACTACCTTTTGTAGCAACATGCCACCTTATAAAGATCCCACACACCCACGGGAGGAAGGCAGAGAGGGTTTTACCTCTCCCCTCGATTTGATGTTGTTATAATATATGGTATGGGCTATCCAGTGTATTTGGCAAGGAGTGGGTCCCAGTCCTACTCCAGCTAAAGAAGATGAGTCTGGTACCAAAGAGGATAAAACCCATGAGTTTATGAAGAATAATCCCCCTTCATTCTGAGGTATCATGATACCTCAAGAGGCATAGGAATGGCTCAATTATATATAGAGTATGTTCGTGTTCTGGGAATAACATTAGGAGGTTAGGGTAAAATGTGACTCATTTTAGCTGGACGGTCCTATTTGCTGGTGGTTTTAATCAATGCTTCTAATTTGGAAGAATGAGCATACGAGTTGTAAGGATATTAAGACTACCATCAAAGATGAGTATTTCCACAAGGTCTTGGGCAATGCTAGTTCCTGAGGGTTCATGGATCTTTCCTAGGGGGATCATTCTGTGATGGAATATGCTAAACATATTTCTGAGATCATTCAGTACATGAATAATTATTTTTCTAATGATTCCCTGAAAGATATGATGTTTGAGAATGGGATGGAACCCAAAATGTATTCTTAGGATATCTTTTTCAATATCAGAACTTATGGTAAGGTAGTTGATCATGTTTTTAAGGGAACGATTGATTAGAAAGAGACTTATGGGTTTTCATGAAAGTATTCTTCTATAGGTAATGGTATCTCATATGAGAATAAATGAATTAGGGAGGAGTAGGGGAAGAATATATGTTCTTGTTTAATCCCTCCTATGAGAAAGTTTTCATCTATTACTTCTACTGAGTGGTCCATTGTGTTCAACCCGTGTAGGAGGCTAGGGAACACACTACCTTAATGTACATTCCCTCTGAAGTATTGTTATTTGTGTGGAGCTAGGGGACACTTGCAGCTCTTTGGAAACATGTAATGTCCACTCTGTAGTGGGGCATGATATGTGGCTTAGAGGGGAGTTCATGTTTAGTCAGAGTAGTCGAGGATGGGGGGATCTTATTTTTGTGGTTGTGGTGGATGAGACAGTTCTGAAAAGATCCACATGGAATTTTCCATTCTCAAGAAGTGCCAAGGAACATTCATGGTGTGAATCAGGAACCAGCTATATTGGATATAGGGACTAAGATAGTTCAAGGAACCATTATGATTGCATCTTCTATAACTACAGTTCTTTTATATACTGGAGTTTTGGTTTTTTTATCTCTACCCATATTTTGACCATCCTGAATTTTCCAATTGATTTTTTTCCTCTGGGGTGGAGTAGGTGAAAACATTGGGTTAGATTAAAGAGCAAGGTCTTAGGTGCCAGTCATGTGTGATTTTCAGGTTAGGGGTTGAGATGATGTGGGAACTCCTAGACTTGGATATAGTTATTTTTAAAGAGGTCTGTATCATGGATTTTATAGTGTAATTTCAAGTTCATATCGATTTTTATTAGTGGTGGGTGAGTTTTATGGAAGCTAATGGGAGTCTTCAATGAATTAATGGGTAATGCGATTCTCAATTGCGTCATGCGAGACCTGTACTCCCAGAGTTGGGGAATCCAGTCTTCTAGAGATCATCGCCCATGCTATAGGACGATGGTCTTGTTCTTGAGGGTGTATTAACTCAGGTAGTGTATGATATCCTAGATGAATCTCTAGATGAATTTTATGTCTTACCCACAGATAGGTATGTAGAGTTATCAACTAATTTGGTGTTAGGAACAGATCAAATATATCTTCCCTCTTATCATATGGTACCCACAGATATGATGGAATTAAATATACAACTAAAATATTTAGAATCCAAAGGATTCATTCACCCATGATTCTCTCCTTGGGCTTCTCCTCTTCATTTTGAAAATAAGTCTGATGAATCCCTCCGGTTGTGCATCAATTACTGGAAGGTGAATAAGGTAACCATTAGAAAAAAAATATTCTTTTCCCCAAATAAATTATTTGTTTGACCAGATAAAGGGAGAAAACGTTTTTTCTAGAATAGAATTCATCTATGGTTACAACCATGTTAGGGTAAGAGAGTCAGTGATCCTGAATATTGCTTTCAGAAGTATGTATGACCACATTGATTATTTGGTCATGGATTTTGTATTAACTAAAACACTGATTGTTCCTATTTTTCTTATGAATCATGTTTTCCAACATTATCTTGACTACTTCATCGTGGTATTCATGGATGGTATCCTGGTATACTATGTGTCTGAGGAAGATCATGGGCATCATTTTCAGATCATGTTGGGCATATTTTGGG
Organism: Viscum album; assembly: GCA_963277665.1. Lineage (NCBI taxonomy): Eukaryota > Viridiplantae > Streptophyta > Magnoliopsida > Santalales > Viscaceae > Viscum > Viscum album. Next base: position 640,900,075 of record OY728125.1, on the reverse strand, counting down.
ATCATCGTCTTTATGAAATGTTTCCCAAGTTCACTTTATGGATTAGGGAAGTGATTATTTATGGGACATATTTTTTCAAATAATGGGGTTTTGGTGGACCCCGAGAGGATCACTATAGTATTTTCATATCATATCTAGGGAATGTGTTCAATATTAGAAGTTCCCTCAGCCTGAATGGTTATTATAAGTTGTTTGTTCAGGATTTCTCATTGATGGATTCAACCATGACCTCACTCACTTAGAAAGGGGTGATGTTTGAATGGTTCCTAGAATGTTAGAAATCCTTCATGGAGTGGATGTGGCTGTCAAGTACCATCCCCATATTGAACTAGTTGTGATCTGGAAAAGGGTTATGTGGTCTATTGCAATGCTTCAGATATGGATCTCGGGTGTGTACTTATTTAGAGTAAACATGTGGTGGTTTAAGACTCTCTAAAACACTGAAAATATGAATAGTATTGACATACGCATTAATTGGAATTAACAGTAGTGATTCATGGTTTAAAAAAAATGGTGTCACTACCTCTTTGGGGAAATGTTCTTGGTCTACTGTGATCATAAAAGTTTAGCCTACATTTTCTCGCATAAGGATCATAACTTGAGGTAGTATTGATTGGGTATAGTACATGAAGGGGTTCAATTTATACATTGTCTATAAACAGAGAAAGGGTAGGGTGGTGGCCAATGCCTTGAGTAGAAGATTACAAGTGCAGGCTTTGAGGATGTCTTGTGATGACTGTACTACGATGGGGCTCTTTTCTCATATGCATGTAGAGACCAAGGAGAACAGTTGAGGTGGATTCATGGAATGCATTCAATTTATTATTTCTCTTTTATAGTTGATTTAGTTGTAATGTTCCAGTGATGATCTATGTTATTGATTCATGTAATTTCTTTATGGTGGGGAGACTAAATCTGACTGGTCTCTATGTCCCAATGGAATCTTGTGCTTCACATGTCATTTAGTGGTATTATTATCTCTCATGAAGCTGTTACTATAGGATATCCACCAGTCTTAGTGGGTCATACATCGTAGAGCTACCATAATTTACTATAATGTTTTTTTGGCAATTCAATTGGCTAGGTATGAGGTGGGATATTGCTGATTTTTTTCATGATTCTATACTTGTCAACTTGTGAAAGAAAATTATCAAAGGTCGTATAGTTTTCTTCATCCATTACCCATTCCTAATTGAATGTGGGATGAGGTCACCATGGAATTCATCGACATTCATCGTGCAATTTGAGGTAACAATACCATCTGGGTTGTGATTGATCATTTGACCAAATAACCCCACATAATTTTGATCTTTGATATCACCAAAATAGAAGATTTGGGGTGACTGTATATTCGAGAGGATGAAAGGATTCATGGGGTTCCATAATCAATTATGTCATGTAGATACCCCCACTTCTCCTCTTGGTTTTGGGAAGGACTTTATAAGGCTTTGAGGTCGTGTATTAAGATGAGCACAACATACCATCCTGAAATGGATGGTTAGACAGAGCGGCATACAAATTTCTTCGACATAGGGGGTTTGTGGGTTAGCCATTTGGGATTGGTCATGTTTCCATATAATAATAGTTACCAATTCTAGATTTATATGGATCCTTTTGAGGTGCTCTATGGTTATCCTTGTCAATCCCCCATGTGTTGGGATGATGTAGGTGGGACCTCATTGTTGGGGTTGAGCCTTATGCAAGAGAAATTTGAGAAGTTAAAGTTGATCATAGAATGGTTATTAACAACTCAGAGTCACCAAAAATCTTGTAACGACATGGAAATTATATGAATTTTTTTAATTATATTGGAATTTTACGAGTCTGCAAAAATTAACGGGGAATGATTCTGAGGCCCTGAGTGCATAGAATGAATTCCTGAACTTTTTTTAGGTACATTCAGTAAACTTACCAACGGGTTTTCATTACTTTTGAAATGGTTCTCAGAATTGAAATCTGAGGGCACCATTGAACTCTCAGCAATGATATATGCTTTAGGAGACCTACACATTGACTGTAGTAGGCTTAGGGTAGAAAATATTTTTTCAGGTTTTCATTGAAGAAGAAAAATAAAATATTTAACATTTTATTTTTCTTTTGAAACCCCACATTTTGAGTTATGGGGGTGGGGACCACCCGAACTAGAAAACCCCCATTTGGAACTCTAGTGGTGGGGACCACCCAAAACCCTCTTTAATGTGGTGAAGTCCCTTGGAATCCTCCCATTTAATTGTGTCAAGGAAAAATAATTAATCGTTACATTTAATTGTGCCAATGCAATACAATTAATTGTGCCAACATTAATTGTGCCAACGTAAATTAAATTGATAAACATATTTTAATTTTTTGGCTCCTCATTTATTTGAGGAAATCTTTGGTGAAAGGGAGGCTTTGGGAGAACTTTTAAGAAAATCTTTCTTCAATGAAGAACACACTTTCTAATAAAGAACATACTTTGGAATCAAGAATGAGGACGATGCACGAGCCCGACATCGGAAGCATGATGTGGAAGCGAAGATCATTGGAACCCTCATCGCCTTCAACAACATCTTCTTGTGACACCTCTAATGATGAATAGAGGTGGTTTTATTGTTGTTTTTACACTCCCTTACACTGTTCTTGTCGTTCTTCATGATTCAAGAACATTTATGCTACTTGCTACTGTTCTAATATATAGGGTGGTGGCCAAACAAACATGGCCCGGACTCTCCACAACCTATGTGTATTTTTTGTGTTATTGAATCATTGGAGACATCCCGAGGCGGGTGTGGAAACATTTGAGATGAAGATTGGGCCACCGGGGCACACCCAATGACCCGAAGAACGTCACCAGTGAATGACACTAAAGGGCTCGAGAGTGGCGGCCGACACTGCAGTCGGCCGCGACGAAGACGGTGGTGTGAACAAGCCGCTGAAGAAGGGCTATAACTCGTCGGCCACTACAGAGAAATGGCGGCAGCCAGCGGAGGCCTCCCACGTGTAAGGGAGGCGGTAGCCCGCGTCCACGCTGCCAGGCATGCAGGAGTCGCGACCTTGTGCCACCACATTGAGGTGAGGGCGGCTAACTCACTGATGTCCACCGATGGCCGTGCAACGCATGACCGTGCCCTCTAAAAGAGGTCCGAAGATCGGCCAACTGCGAGCTGAGTGGGCCACCACATCACAAGCCACACATCGCGTGACGAGGCTAACCCAGCAGGCCAGGTCAAAGCCAAGCCAACACCAAGGGGGCCGAGTCAGACTGAGGTACATACCCAGTGGGACAGGTCGGATCCAGGGCCGGATCCGAGTCCATCCATGTCAATCAGAACTAGGTCGGGTCCTCCCCGGCCGGGTCGGACCGGACTAGGACCTACTTTGACACTTTTTGTTCTTTCATACACATCATGAGCTTTAGGAATCTGTTTGATGAACTGTATATGATGCTAGAAACCATGAATCGAGATGGTCCTTTTGGTATACCACAATTGAGTTTTGGATAATTTTGGAGTACAGTCGGGTTGGATCGAACATGATTCTAATTGGGAACTCAGGACTAAAAGGCCAATAAATTATATAATATGTGTTTGATTGATGCACTGTCTATTTCGTTTAGACCCCTATCACATGGTTGTCCTTTAGGATACTTCTTCGTGGGACTTCATCGCAGTTGGATTATCGACCTGTGGCTTGAGGAGTTGACCCTCGCAGAATCAAGAAAGCATAGTGAAAGAACCCTATAGCTAGATGTAACATGAGAAATGGATCTTATGTGGGTCTTTTATTTTGTGATATTTTGTGGTTTTGTGCTTTGGGGTCCTGCCTGGGTATATGTTTGAGAGTCTCACTTGGATCCTCTCTTCTAGTCCATACGAGACTACTCTTGGATCTTATGTGGGTCTTCTATACTAGATTAATACATCAGTCTCCTGTATGAGGATCCTACGTCGGTCTGATGATTTAGGATCCTACGTGGGTCTAGCTTTTAATAGAGTAAGAGGATTCAATAGTTACATCTAATCATATTTACAACTGTAGCTATGTTATACCTGGTGTGAGCTGAGTCTTTACATTTGGGGTAATCTTTTATGTAGCATAACACTGTGGTACTAATATTCATGGTGATACCTTTGTGGTAATCCTATGTGTGGCGTACGATTTTGGTACTTACCTTCGTGGTGATACCTTTGTGGTATTCATATATGTGGCATTACCATTGTGATACTTACCTTCGTGGTGTTACCTTTGTGGCATTTATACCAGTGTTGAACAGTGGAGATTTGGGATATTGAGTTTGACCTTGTGTTTCCTAATGAATGACATGGGTATACTTGATAACTTAGGTATTTGTATGGGAATATACCTAAGTAGGATTTTCAAGTGTTTTAATGATTTGTGGTTATCCTTTGTGGGTTTTGTGAACCTTCGAGGGTCTTGGGGTCCCTATTGAATATCATTATACTCACCCATGCACAGGATACGCCCACACCTTGTTGTATATGGTGCAGACGATAGACAACGTTGACTGGGGACAAGAGTACCAGGACTAGAGGTATCTCATATGTGGAACTTAAATGAGGTGTACTGCAAAGACGACAATTAGAGAGTTGTACCTACCCTTCAGATAGGGTCCTTTATGGGTGTTCACGGGAGATGTTTCAATTTACTTCAACATCCCATTTTTATTGTACTTTCTAGTTGGGCTTATATTCTGTCCCCTTTTTACCTACTATACACACTCTTTTTAATATAAAGTTTACTTGTGTTTGTATCTTGTTGTGTGAGTTACATGTTATAAAAGCAATGCCTTCCCAATTTTTGGTAATATGCCTTTCGGTTCTGGTTTCCAGCCCCTGGCCTATGGAAGTCGAGATTGGGGTAGTCATGGCATGGGCCCAAAGGGATGGTTCATAAAAATTTACATCAGAGGAGTAGATTCTACCATAAAACATTTGACTCTAAATTTTTTAACAGAAGTAGTGTTAAGTGTAGTGAGTGTGTTAATCAGTTTAGGGAATACAGTGTTGGTGTGGCGGCCGAAGTATCCTTACACAAGGACCCCGGAGTCTGATTTCTAACTTAGGGCATGAAAAAACTGATTGTTTGTGTCTTTTGAAAACTATTCTTTGTCAACTCTTTGATTCAGCTCACCAGGTATAACTTATTGTCTGTGGCGCACCTGTTTCTATTCAGGATTCCCCCACATAGACAGCCATCTAGGGTTTTGGGTATAGTACATGATGATAGCCCATCGAGCAATGAGGCCTTAGTGAAGGGCCCTTTATCAGTAGAGGAACTAGCAGAGGAACCAGTGGTACCATTATCCTTTGGGCCACTGATTCCACCATCCCCAGTAGTGGAGAGTGCACACCTCTCGAGCATATTGCATGAGTTCCAGTGCCAGATTCCACCTAGGTTCACGGGGGGACGGACCCACAGGCGGCTAAGGATTGGTTGAAGGTCATGGTGAGTGTCTTATGACTGGTAGGGACACCATGTGATCTCATGATGATCCTTGCCACCAGTATTTTACAAGAATAAGTAGGCCTTTGGTAGGGCATGATGCTCCAGGTTCACGATGAGGTGACACTTCTCTGGGAAGACTTTAAGAGCTTTTATAGGGTAGAGTTATCCCAGCGACCCTTCACACAGTGCCCATACAGATGATTCATTATCTGCAGCAGGGTAGCATGACTATGGATCAGTACTCAGTGATTTTCACCAACCTCTCACCCTACTACACTAATATGGTGCGGGACCCATTCATCCGGGCCCGGACCTTTGAGCACAGACTCGGGTGGGAGATCAGGTCTTCGATGATTTCTCTCAGCATGCCGACGCAGACAGGGGTGTTAGTGAGAGCCCTCTTAGTGGATAGTTTTCTAGCTGAGCAGTCGCCTGCGATGAGACCCACCACTGGGCATCACATGTCATAGTCTTCTACATCTGGCATTAGACAGGTGTCACAGAGGTCCAAGAGGACCAGACCTATTGGTGGACAACCTCATGATTCAGGGTTGGTTGTGAGGGGCACCAGTGGCAGAGCTAGACATGTGAGGATGAGGTAGTGCTACACATGTGATGAGTAGGGTCACATGGCTCATGACTGTCCGACCTACTATATGGATGATCAGCAGACAGTCAAAAGAGCGCCTAGGCAGAGACAGAGGTTCGACCAAAGAGGTACACATGGAGGAGGAGAACATGGTAGGGGAGCTGGCCATGTAGCTGGTGGTGGGTGACGATTTGAGGAGTTACCGCCACCACCACTAGGTTGTCCACCCCGTCTATAGGGAGCAGGTGGATAGGGGTGACCTCAGCTCTGGGAAACTAAGGCCTATGACAACGGTGCTCCGGAGATGATACGAGGTATGATCTGTGTCTAATCCACCTTAGTCGTAGTAATTGTAGACACAAATTCCAGTCATCATTTTATTTCCACTTCACACATTCGGAGGTTGGAGATTCTGATGGAGCTGTTGGCTCAATCCTTATGGCTAGAGACTCTTTCGAGAGCAGATTCCACAATTACTCACCGGTGCCTGCAGTGTGAGATTACTCTAGTAGGTGACATCTTCATCTGGGATATTCTAGTAGCGGCATCGAGGCCTTACAATTTCATCATGTGTATGGAACAGTTATCTATAATCCATGCTTAGATTGACTGTATTAGGTAAAAAGTATGGTCTATCCATGAGGATGGGACTAGGTTTACCTTGACCGGTGAGAAGGGATCCTTTGCAGCATTGGGTGGACTTACCCGAAGGAGAGTGCAGCTGATCACACATCAGTTGTCTAGCCTTACCCTCAGATCAGTTAATGTGGGGAGTCCCAATTATCCAATAGTGGTGGACCAGTATGCAGATTTCTTCCCTGATAATGTTTCATGTCTACCTCCTCATAGATAGGTGGAATTTTACATTGAATTGTACCCCGGGACGGCACCGATATCTACACCAGTGTATCTGATGGATCCTGCAGAGCTTCATGAGTTTTAAGCCTAGCTAGAGGACTTACATTGGAAGGGATTCTTCCGGCCCATTGTTTCTCCTTGGGTAGCCCTGATTTTGTTCGCCAAGAAGGGGGATGGAAGATTGAGCCTTTTTTTACTATCGGTGCTTAAACCATGAGACCGTGAAGAACAAGTACCGACTCAGAGGATTGATGACCCATTTGATCAGCTGAAGGGAGCTAAGTGGTTATCAAATATAGACCTCAGATCAGTGTATCACCAGCTTAGTGTACGATATGAGGATGTGTAGAAGAGGGCTACAAGATGTCGGTATGGCCACTATGAGTTCTTGGTCATTCCATTTGGCATGACCAATGCTCCAATAGTGTTCATGCCACTCATTAATAGGATCTTTCAGCCATACATTGATCACGTTGTAGTAGTCTTCATTGACGACATTCTGGTCTACTCGGTTTCCAAGGAGGAGCATGCCTATCTTTTGAAGATAGCTCTGGACACACTCCGAGAGAACCAGATTTATGATAAGCTATCGGGGATCCAATTCTGAATCCGAGTGGATCACATACTGGGATATTTCATCACGAAGACAAGAGTTGTGGTGGATCCAATAATAATTCCGACAGTTCTTTCTTGGGAACCAACAAGGTGTGTGGCGAAGGTACAATGTTTCCTGGGTTTGGTCGGATACTATCGAAGGGTTGTGCCAGATTTCTCCAGAGTTGCAACACCTTTATCATTGTTGAAAAATAAGGGGCACCCCTTCATGTGGTCAGAAAGATGCTATAAGGGTTTCTCATGAGCTGAGGTAGAAGAAGAATAGTTACCCCATCTTGAGGCTTCCGTAGGAGGGCATTGAGTGTGTAGTCTACTAAGACGTATCAGGGACCGGGCACAGATGTGTCCTGATGCAGGAGTGAGAAGTCACCACATATGGTTCTCAAAAGATGAGACAACATTAGCAGAACTATTCTACCCATGATTTGGAGTTAACAATAGTGGTCTTTGCCTTGAAGATGTGGTGGCATTACATGATGGGAGAACATTTTACAGTCTAATCTGGTCAAAAGAGTCTCAGGAATATCTTCACTCAGAAGGACCTGAACCTAAGACAGTGATGTTAGCTTGAGTTCCTCCAAAACAACGTCATTGAGATAGTCTATACTTATTTTAAGGGGAACGTTTTAGTAGATGAAATCAGCAAGAGATCTAGAAAACAGCTACTAGTCAGTAAGTTAAGGCGGAGGATCAGGTACCAGTAAGATTAGTTCATCCTTTAGAGGACCCCGAGTGGAATTGGTATTGGATATCCATAGACTTCGTGGCAGGAATTCCACGTAGATCCAAGGGTCATGATTCTATCTGGGTGATCGTCGACTGACTCACCATGTCAGCCCACTTCCTATCGATCAAAGAGTAGTGTTCTATGGGGAACTTGAGACGCCTCTATGAGTAAGAGATTTTACGGCTACATGGATCACTGTTGACAATTGTATCTGATAGTGATGTACCTTTCACTTCCCATCTATGGAATGGGTTGTAGGAGGCGTTCGGGATGCAACTTTGTTTGAGCACCGCCTTCCATCCTTAGAGGGATGGCCAGACTGAATGGACCATTCAAACCCTCGGGGACATGCTTCGTGCTTGCGCCCTCGACTTCAGTCTTAGCTGGGAAGATCACTTTCCCTTGGTGGAGTTTGAATAAGACAACAACTATCACTCCACCATTGGGATGGAAACTTTCGAGGCTTTGTATTTCTGACCTTCCAGATCAACGTTTTGCTAGACTGACAAAAGGGAGTCATCACTTATGGGATCAGAGATGGTACAAGCTAACATGGAGAAGGAGCAGATCATTCAGGAGTAGATGAAGACTACACAGAGCAGGAAAAATTCTTATGCTGATAGGAGACAAAGACCTTTGGAGTTCGAGGATGGTGACCATGTCTTTCTATGGGTCTCACCCCGATGATGTTTGCATAGATTTGGCTGGGGCAGAAAGTTATCTCCAAGGTTAATCAGACCTTTTTCATTCCTTAGTACAATTGGTGAGGTGGCTGACCGCTTCGCTCTGCCAGCTCAGCTGTAACGGGTGCACGATGTCTTCCACGTATCCCAAATGAAGAGATACATGCACAACACACCTCATGCCATCGACCGCGGTGAGCTAGACATCGATGATTGGGCGACGTTTACAGAGGTCCCAATAGATATTGAGGATCTTTAGGAGCATGTATTTCATGAGTGGTCGATACCATTAGCACATGTACGTTGGCACCACAGGAACCTCCAGGGGAGCACATGGGAGCGGGAGGCTCAGATTCATGTTTAGTAACCCCACTTGTTTTCATAGTTTCTGTAATGTGGATTTCAGGGAAACAAATCCATGATGTAGAGAGAATATAAAGACCTAGAAATTCCATATTTTTTTAAATATATTGGAAATTTATGAGTCTGCGAAAATTGACAACGCATGATTCTGAGGCCCAAAGTTCCCGTAATTAATTTATGAACATTTTTAGGTACATTCAGTAAAAGTGGGAGTGAGTTTTTGAATCTTTTTAACTGGGGATCAGAATTGAAAAGTGAGGGGACCATTGAAATCACATCACAGATATTCACTTAATGATACTTTCAACTCCACCGTAGTAGGTCGAAGGTAGAAGATAGTTTTTCATTTTTTCATTGAAGAAGATAAATAAAATATTTAACATCTTATTTTTCTTTTGAAACCCCCCCATTTGAGTTATGGGGGTGGGGACCACCCAAACATGAAAACCCCCATTCTGAATTCTAGTGGTGGGGACCACCCAAACACCTCTTTAATTTGGGGAAGTCCCTTAAAATCCTTTGGGATACTTCTTCATGGGACTTTGTGGTAGTTGGATTATCAACCAGTGGCTTTAGTAGAGGATCCTCCCAGAATCAAGAGAGCATAGTGCAGGAACCTTGTAGTTGGATGTAACATGAGAAAAGGATCCTATGTGGGTTTGTGCATTTAGATCCTATGTGGGTCTATGGTTTAGGATCATACATGGCTCTGTGTTCGAGATTCTCACTTGGATCCACTCTAGGAATCCATGTTAGACTATTCTAGGATCCTACGTGGTTCCTCTATACTAGGATCCTACGTCGGTCTGCTATACTAGGATCCTATGTGGGTCTAATGATTTAGGATCCTACGTGGGCCAGGATTTTAACAGAGTAAGAGGATTAAGTAGTTACATATAATCAACATTACTACCGTACATAAGTTATACCTGGTGTGATATAAGTCTTTACCTTTGTGGTATTTTTTTGTGCCGTGTATCTGTGTGGTATTTATCTTCATGGTTATACCATTTTGGTAATCCTATGCATGGCATACATTTCTTCTACTTACCTTCATGGTGATACCTTTACGATATTACTCTGTGTGGTGTTACCATTGTGGTAAATACCTTCGTGGTGTTACCATCATGGTATTCCTTCCTTTGTGGAATAGTTGCGCTTCGATCTTTTGAGATGGACCTTGTGTTTCCTCATGAATGAGACGGATATACTTGATAACTTAGGTATATGTATGGGCATATACCTAAGTAGGGTTGTCATATGTTTTCATGCATTGTGGTTATCCGTTATGGGTTTTGTGATACTTTTGAGGGTTTCAAGGTCCCTACTGAGTATTGTTATACTCACCCATGCATGGGCTACGCGTGCACCTTGTTGTGTTAGGTGTAGACGACGAACATCGGTGAATGACGACGGGGGTACCAGGACTGAAGGTAGCTAGGAGGTGGACCATAGATAAGGCATACCGCATAGATGACCGTTTGAGGGTTGCACCTACCCTTCATGTAGGGACCTTGGCGGGTGTTCACAGGATCTGTTTCAGTTTACTTGTACTTTTCAGTTTTCTTTTAATTTCTATTTGGGCTTGTATTCTGGCCCATTTTTACCGAATGTACAAATTATTTTTATTATACAGCTTACTTTTGTTTGTATCTTTTTGTGTGCTTGGTTGTGTGAGTTATAGGTTATAAGGGCAATGCCTTCCTTGTTTTAGGGAATATTCCTTTTGTTGTTAGTCGCCAACCCCTGGCGTATGGAAGGTGGGCTTGGGATAGTCACGGCACGAGCCCTGGGGGATGGGTCTTGACAAATTTTTTTTCAAAAGGAGGAATCATGATTTACAGTTTTTAGTGGGTTATTGGGTACCCGTGAAGGTTTCCACTCATTTAGGTCATCAGCATTTGAGAATGATGGGAATGTTAATGTCTAGATATGTTGAACCTTTTGTGGTCACCGAACGCATTGGAATGGTGGAATATAGGATAGATTTTCCCTCTTAGTTGACATCTATACATGACAAATTCCATGTATCCATGTTGAATAAGTAAAATCTAGATCCATATCATGTAATACATTGCGGGAGAGTTAGAGATAGAGCATAATTTATCAGTGCTTGAGAGGCCAGTGTAAATAGTGGATTCTCAAGACAATTATCAACAAGGGAAGTCCATCACCCTATTCTAGTCCTTTGGCAGCATGGTAATGATGTGAATGAGACATGAAAGGAAGTCATGGGATGATCAAGATTACTCATGCTTGTTTTCTATTAATGAATCATGTTTTATTTCTGGGGAAGAATGTTTTCCTGAGGGGGGAGGAGAATTTTCACATCAATATCCTTCTTTTAAGGTAATTTTTTCTCTTATATTCACGACATAACATCCCCACATAGCAGAGTTTGTCTCTCAGTGCCTCGCTGGTCAGTAAATGAAATTAGACCATCATGTACCAATAAGCATAGTTCAGCCTTTAGAGGACCCCGAGTGGAAGTGGGATAGGATATCCATAGACTTAGTGACAAGACTTCCATGTATATCTAGGGGTCATGATTCTATCTGGGTGATCTTCGACTAACTCACCAAGTCAGCCCACTTCTTTTTGATCAAAGAGCAGGGTTGTATAGATAGATTGAGACGCCTCTATGAGTAATAGATTTTAGGGCTACATGGATCAGAATTGGCAATTGTATCTGATAGTGATATACCTTTTAGATACCGTCTATGGAAGGGGTTACCAGAGGCTTTCAGGATGAAACTTCATTTGAGCACCGCCTTCCATCCTCAAAGGGATGGCCAGAATGAACGGACCATTCAGACCCCCGAGGACAAGCAACGTGCTTTCACCATCGACTTTGGTCATAGCTAGGAGGATCACATTCCCTTGGTGGAGTTTACATTAAACAACAGATATCAATCCACCATTGGGATGACAACTTTTGAGTCTCTGTTTGGACGACCTTACAGATCAACTTTTTGCTGGACTGACAAAAGGGAGTCAGCACTTATGGGATCAGAGATGGTACATGATACCATGGAGAAGGTGTAGATCATCCAGGAGTGGATGAAGACTGCCCAGAGTAGGCAGATGTCTTATGCTAATAAGAGACAGAGACCTATGGTGTTCGAAGATGGTGACCACGTCTTTCTACAGGTCTCACCTCGATGATGTTTGCACATATTTGGCTGGGGCGGAAAGTTATCTCTGAGGTTCATCAAACCTTTTCAGGTCCTTAGTAGAATTGAAGAGGTGGCTTACTACTTCACTCTTCCAGCTCAGCTGCAACGTGTTCACGATGTCTTCCACGTATCCCAAATAAAGAGATACATTCACGGCCCATCCCATGTCATCGACCGCGGTGAGCTAGACATCGATGATGGGGCGACGTTTACGAATGTCCCAATAGGTATTGAGGGTTGAAAGAAGAATGTCCTTCATGGGAGGTCGATACTATTAGCGCATGTACATTGGCAGCACGGGAACCTCTAGGGGAGCACATGGGAGCGGGAGGATCATATTCGTTCTTAGTAACCCCACTTGTTTTTCTAGTTTTTTGTAATGTGGAATTTGGGGAAACAAATCCCTGATGTGGAGAGAATGTAAAGACCCAGAAATTCCATATTTTTTTAAAATATATGAGAATTTTACGAGTCTACGAAAATTTACAATGCATGATTCCAAGGCCCAAACTGCCCATAATGAATTTCAGAACATTTTTTATGTATGTTCAGTAAACGTGTGAGCGGGTTTTTGATACTTTTGAATTGGGTATCAGAATTGAAAAATGAGGGGAGCATTGAACTCACAGCACCAATATTTACTTAAAGAGACTTTCACCTCCACCATAGTAGGTCGATGGATGAAGATAGTTTTTCAGTTTTTCCTTGTAGAAGAAAAATAAAATATTTGACATCTAATTTTTCTTTGGAAACCCCTCCATTTGAGTTAAGGCGGTGGGGACCACCCAAACTAGAAAACACCCATTCTGAATTCTAGTACTGGGGACCACCCAAACCCCTCTTTAATGTGGGGAAGTCCCGTATAATCCTCCCATTTAATTGTGTCAATGCAATACAATGAATTTTTCCATTTAATTGTGCCAAATTAATACATTTAATTGTGCCATTTAGTTGTGGGGAAAATAATTATGCCAATGTAAAATAAATTGATAAAACTATTTCAATATTTTGGCTCCTCATTTCCTTAGGTAAATCGTTGGAGAAAGGGATTATTGGGGAGAACATTGGATAAAGTCTCTCCCCAACAAGGAACAACCTCTCCAACGAAGAACATACTTTAGAATCAAGAACGAGGGAAACACACAAGCCCATGTTCGGAAGCATGTTGCAGAAGATACGATCTTTGGAACCCCCATCACCATCCCCAAATTCTTCTTAAAACACCCTTAATGATAAATCGAGGTAGGGTTTATTGTAGATTGTACACTCCCTTACTCCGTTCTTGTTGTTCTTCATGATTCAAGAACATATAAGCTTCTTGTTACCATTCTAACGTAGTGGGTGCGGGGAAATCAGACACGGATCAACCTATCCACAAACTATATGAATTTTTGGTGGTCTTGAATCATTGGCGACATCGCAAGGTGAGTGAAAATTTTTTCAAAATGAAGATCCGGCCACTGGGGTAAACCCGGTGACCCGAAGAATGTCGTCGTTGACCGTGTTGGTGACCGACACAGAAGGGCTCGGGTATGGCATCCAGAACTTTGTCCGGCCATGAAGAAAATGGCGGCACGATGATACTGCTAGGGAAGGGTCATGGCCCATCAGTTGCAGTGGTGAGGCGAGGTTGGCTTGCTCGCTGTGGGGCACCAGTTATGGCGCGACGCACAACCGCACCGCACGGAGGAGGCTGACCGACGATCTATCTGAGAGCCCAGCGAACCGCCGCTACGCAGGCTGCCCCATGGGCCGGGCCACGCTGGCGGTCCCTTCTGGACCCATCAGGCCACGTTGGACAGGATCCAGATCAACTATGAACCTTTTCGTTCTTTTGACCATATCATGATCTACGAGCGTCCTTTTGACGAACCGTCAATAGTTCGAGAATCCATATATATAGACGGTCCATTTGGTGTACCCCAAATATGTTTTGGATTACGTTGGGGTATGGATTAGTTTGATCGGACATGAATCCAACTGGGCCCTCGAGTCTAAAAGGTCAATGACATACAGATCGGGCATCGGATTGATGAACTGTCTGTTGTTTTGAGAACCCTGTCACGTGGCGGTCCTTTGGGATACTTCTTTTAGGGACATTGTGGTAGATGTATTATAAACCAGTGGCTTGAGTAGAGGATCCTCCCAGAATCAAGCAAGCCTAGTGTAGGAACCTTGTAGCTGGATGTAACATGGAAAAGGATCCAATTTGGGTTTGTGCTTTTGGATCCTGTGTGGTTCTGTGCTTTAGGATCCTACATGGTTTGTGTTCAAGAGTCTCACTTGGATCCACTCTAGGAATCCGTGTCATACTACTCTAGGTTCCTTTGTGGGTGTTCTATACTAGGATCCTATGTCGGTCTGCTATACTAGGATCCTATGTTGGTCTAATGATTAGGATCCTACATGGTCCATGCTCATAAAAGAGTAAGAGTATTCACTAGTTACATCTAATCATCATTACTACCGTACCTATGTTATACCAATTGGGAGATGAGTCTTTACCTTTGTGGTATTCTTCTGTGAAGTGTATCTTTGTGGTACTAATATTCATGGTGATACCATTGTGGTAATCCTATGTGTGCCATAATGTTGTGGTACTTACCATCATGGTGATACCTTTACGATATTCTTCTGTGTGGTGTTACCTTTGTGGTACTTACCTTCGTGGTGTTACCTTCGCGGTATTCATTCCTTTGTGGAACAGTTGAGCTTTGGGCTTTTGAGTTGGACCTTGTGTTTCTTCATGAATGAGATGGATATACTTGATAACATAGGTATATGTATGGGAACATACCTAAGTATGGTTGTCAGATGTTTTCATGCATTGTGGTTATCCTTTTTGGGTTTTTTGAGACCTTTGAGGGTTTCGAGGTCCCTTATGAGTATTGTTATAATCACCCATGCACGGTCTACGCCCGCACCTTGTTGTGTTTGGTGCAGATGATGGACAGCGCTGAATGAGGATGAGGGTACCAGGAATGGAGGAAGCTCGGAGGTGGGCCTTAGATAAGGAATACCACAGTGATGACCATTTGAGAGTTGTACCTACCCTTCATGTAGGGACCTTGGCCGGTGTTCATAGGAGCTGTTTCAGTTTACTTGTACTTTTCAGTTTTCTTTTACTTTCTAGTTGGGCATGTATTCTGGCCCCTTTTTACATACTGTACACACTCTTTTTACTATAAAGCTTACTTGTGTTGTATCTTGTTGGGTGCTTGGTTGTGTGAGTTATAGGTTATAAGGGAATTTATTTCCTAGTTTTAGGTAATACGCCTTTCGGTGCTAGTCACCAGCCCCTGGCCTGTTGAAGGTGGGCTTGGGGTAGTCACGACATGAGCCCCGGGGGATGGGTCTTGAAAAATTCATTTTCAAAAAGTGGAATCATGATTTACAGTTTTTAGTGGGTGATTGGGTACCCGTGAAGGTTGCCACTCGTTTCGGTCGTTAGCATTTGGAAATGATGGGAATGTTAATGTCGAGGTATGTTGAACCTTTTCAGGTCACTGAACGCATTGAAAGGGTGCAATATAGGTTATATTTTCCCTCTGAGTTGACATCTATACATGAAATATTCTGTGTATCCATGTTGAATAAGTAAAATCTAGATCCATCTCATGTAATACATTGGGGAGAGTTAGAGATAGAGCCTAATTTATCAATTCTGGAGAGGCCAGTGTAAACTGTGGATTCTCAAGAAACTTATCCTCAAGGGAAGTCCATTCCCCTATTCTTTTCCTTCAGAAGCATGGTAATGATGTGAATGAGACATGGGGGGATATCATTGGATGATCAAGATTACTCATGCACATTTTAAAATCATGCATCGTGATTCATTTCTAGGGCAGAATGTTTTCATGGGTGGGGGAGAATATTCACATCTATATTCTTCCCTTAAGGTAATTTTTTCTCTTCTATTCATTACATAACATCCCCACCAAATATTCTCATAGGAACCCCATGATTTTGGTTGAATTTTTGACATGTTTGAGTAAAAAAATGAGCATCACAATTTGGCCGCATAGTTTACTAAACTGTGCGGGAAAACCATGCTCAATTTCCCACCTCATTAATTTTTTTTATAATTATAATTTTTTCCTTCCCAAATTTAACAAATATCACCCATTTCTTTCCCCATTAGACCTTAGTATCCATGTAAGTATCACATTGTCCCTCAACCTGTCTTGGAACTCATTGTTTAAGAGGATTTTTGTGGGGAATCATCTATATTTTTCATGTTATTTATTATTCATTTGCTTTTCTTTCATTTAATTATGGTTTATTCAACCTTTCATTAAGTTAAAAAGGTCATGTAGGCAGGGATTCATACCTATGGTTTTATTTTTTGTTTTTATGTATAATTTTGAGGATTTAGTTTTCTTTTCACTCCCATGTGGTTCATTAGTGGTGTTGTAGATGTTTCACAAAATTATTTGGGATTTTTGATATATAAGGTAGGTGATTCGTTTTTAGACATTACTGAATGAATTTATATTTATTTTTGACATGTTTAGAATGATTTTTTTCATTTTTTGGTGGTGATAAACTCTTTTTTGGTAGTGTTTATTGAGAATTTAATTTTAAAGTTTCATTCTAACAAGAAAATTGAGGGTTTTCATGTTTATTCAATGTTTAATCATTGGGTGTTATTTGGTAATATATGAAATTTTTTTATCAAATTTATTTTGGGAAGCCAAATATGTTTTGGTACAGTATTGGTGTACATTTGGCATTTAAAGGTGGTTATAAATGGGGTTGGTGTGTAAAACCTGGTTTTACTACTCAAAGTTGTTTTATTAAACTCGTGAATGGTTTATTGAGTTAAAAAAGGTTGCTAAGACTTATTGGGTACTGTTTGGTGTGTTTTTGTGTCATATAAATGGATTTTTCAGGTGGAAATAATATTATTTAACATATGAATCTTTTTTGAGAGAAAAGAGGGAAACCTAGCTATCTAGGTGGCCGGACAAGGACTAGTATGCTATACCTGAAGTGGTATTATCCATATTTCACAAAGAATGTTTGATGATGAAAAAAATAACTAAACATTGGAGATTTTGGGGACCAGTAGTCCATTTTTGTTTCCCTTCTTAGTGTCTCATGATTGATAAGGACACTAATCATGGTTTCTTTTTCACCGAGATATGATGTACCTTGGGCCGATATATAGCTATTTTATAGGGGTTCTCCAGTGAATAGTGGTAATTGAATATAGTGTACTTACCATATTAATATGGTGTGATTGGATAGAAAATCAGTATCATGGATATTTTTCTTTAAATTTTTCCATTACTAATATTTTCTTCTATAAGCACTAAATTTATTAGAAGTTTCATCCTTTAAAATTATTACTAGAAATTATTGTTTATTAGACTAACAATAATAATTTGTCTTTAAATGTTTTTCACATGGAATTTTTTGGGAGGAATTCCATTGGTCTAAGGCTCATTGCCTAAATACACCATTGGATGAATATATACTTCGATATGTTTTGCATAGGTAATGGAATAGTCCTCGAAGATGACAGTTTGGATTATTAGCTTCCATCATTGATGTAGTGTTGTAGAGAATGCTTGGGGATGAATTAATTTTTCTGTGTAGTAGTTCTAGAGTTGTAGTTTCTTCTAATTTTTTGTTGTTCAACAACTGGTTATTTTCTAAAACAATTGTTTTCAATTCAAAATTTTATTTTATGCATTTTTCGGGTAAATTTTAAGATTCAGTTTATTTATGGTTTTTTTTATTTTTATTCTTCAAAAATCAGGTAAATTGTTCCAAAACCATTATTTCTGATACTTGAACACTTGTCCCATCCTGTGGGGATAGGTAATTCCCTTCTATCCTTGTCCCAAACTAGTTCTGGTGTTGGTGTAGATGGTAACCAGATTTGAATCTTCATAAAAGGGTTAGGGAAGTGGGGAAAGAGGGGTAATGGGAGGGGGTAATGTGGGGAGATAGGGGGAAGGGGTGGAAGTGGGGGGGAGGGGATGTGGGAAGTGGGTGGTGAATAGATAGAAAAACAACGTGTGATCCTATTGGTAAACCAAGCTGCCTAGACCTACTAATATGGTTTAACACTTCTAAAAAGATGATCGGGTTTCGAAACTATTGATGGGGTTTTATGAAATCCATCCTACATTAAAAGTGTGAAATCAAAATAAATTCAAATTCAAAAATAAGATATATATAATTACCAAAATATTAAATACTATATGATAGTAATATTATTATAATTATTATTACTATTATTATAATTTAATTATTAGATATAAGTATACAAAGATGCATATGTATGTATTTATGCCTATTATTAGATATACTAATATAATATAGAAAAATTATTTAATGGATTGAAAAATTACATCCTACCCTAAAATAATAATAATTTTAATTTTAATTTAACATAATAATGAAATAATAATAATAATACTAATACTACAACAATTTATACTACTAATATTGAATTCAAACATAAAGAAACTCTTAAAAGTAATACTATTATAATTAATACTGTTAATATTATAATTATATACAGTAATATAATAAAAATTTAGTGAAATAATATAAATGCAATGAAATAATAATAAACAAATAAAAAATTTAGTTAAATTAATAACAATATTATAGTGTTAAATATTATATATAAAATATATATACACTAAAATAATAATAAATTAATAATAGTAGTATATAAATTAACATAAAAATATAAAAAATAAAAAAATATTACATAACTACATAAAGAAACTAAAATTTATTAAAGTGGGTAAAAATTAATTAAATCTAAATTACGAATTTATAAAAATAGAAGCAAAATACAGGTATATCAAATCCCACAAACATAAATGTTTTCATTCAGGAGAATATAAATCATGAATAATACTCAATTAGACCTGTATGAAAGTCAATACATCATAATTCAAATTTCAAGTATTTTCATTACAATTTACCGACAAATTATCATTATTCATTTATAATTATAATTATGAAAAATAGTTCCCTTCGACTCATTATATTTCCAAAATAAGTACTTAAAGTCATGCATTAAGTGACATACCTTGCAATCAATCTCACCTCATTAAAAATTGACAAATTTATTATTAATTATCAATTAAATGTATTCATACCATATGATTTCCATCAATTTCAAATCTTCACTAGTTGAAATCAAATGAAATCAATAATCATTAGGACTTCACATTTGGTTCAAATATCTCAAAGGAAGTGGGATAGTGGGTCATAAATAATATTTGTGATTGTTTTTGAAAAAACAATGTATTGAATATTGTAATATATGAATGATTAATGTCAATACAAATGTCTCTCGTGAAATCTCACCCCCCTATATATAAAACAATTCTTGTTCCCAAGAATATGATAATTTAATGTTTCTTCCATTCTATTTTTATTTATAGATATCACTAGATTAGTATGGTCAAAAAATTATTGAGTATCAACTACAAAACCCCATATTGTAAATTTATGTCAAAACCCCATGAGTGGTACCAAAGTAGCATGTATTCTATAAAAGATCAGTGAAGGTTGGCCATATTAAAAAATATCTTGGTCCTAGATTAATTTGACATCACATTTATAGGTTTAAATAAATTATATTTTCACTATGTAGTGAAAAAACATGTTCTCACTGTTGGAACCAGAAAGATTCTATATTACCATATCAAAATAATTCCCATGTATATGTCTAATGATAAAAAAACATATATAATCAAAATGAGATAATGTTTATTGATTTTTATCAAATTAATCACTACCCATCAAATAACCCTTTCCAGGAATAAATGTCTCCCCAACACATAGATTCGAAATCATCATGAAAATATTCATGAAATATATATAGTGGGGTATCAAATGTGGGAGAATCCTAAATGAATAATTAATGGATTCAAAGTTCTACATGATAAAGAAAATTTATGGCTAGATTATTCGGTTAAAGGAGTTAAAAATTCAAACATATGTCTTTCCATTTTTAGTGGAACATTCAAAATTCCTATCGATTTGACTGAAAAACATGAAAAGTTATATAAGAGATAACCTTGATGGGATTCCCTCAAGAAAATGAAAATGATGAGATAATGCAAAAATGTCCTACAATATTCATGATAATGGAAATAATATGTCGATAAACACATATGTGAATAAGTGAAAATTTGTGTCTTGATAATAGACATGTTTATAAAAAAATCTAAAGCATGGAATTATATCTCTAATCATTTATGTTTTAATTTGAAAGATTAAATAATACCTTCATGAATTCAGTACTCAATCTTCATATATATATAATTTATATATTACTATGATTTTAATTAAAAATGAGACTTATCTTTCATATGGGATTAACAAGGATTGTAATGTTAGTTTTTTTATCAATTTTCTTTTATCTTTTTAGTTTTCACACTATTTTTTGGAAGCATAATGCATAATATAAAATATAATAATTATATATGTAATTGATGATATATGTGAAATGGATTTTGATATTTGATGAATCTCCACGAATTATTTACCTATAAAATCTATACATATTCCATACATACCAACACCATATCAATGAATTAATAACAAAATAATAATAATGTGAATGAAAAAAAATTAATGATGATGTTAGCTCCAGTATATGTTTAAGAGAAAATATATTTTTGTAAATGTATGGTATTTTAGTAATTAAAAACTAAAATAAACAAAACTAAATGTAGTTAAAATAAACCAAATATAAGATGGTTTTCTTCTTATTGATAACTATGTTTAATTTTTCTTCATCCAAATTCTATTAAAACCCCCCACCAAGATCGAATAGAAATATATTCCATGCGTCTTCTTCTTTATTAGTGGGATTGTGAAATCAATTCATTGATAAAAACATCATTGAAGGTATAAAATATTTCAATGGTAAAAATTCAAAAATATTGGTTTGTGTAATGAAATTAAAATATCATACCTCATAAGTGAATGAATATAACTAATATAATGAAATATTCACCAAAATGTGTAATTTTTTTGAAAATAGAATCACCCTGAAGATCAATAAAATTATATTTTTAATTTGATAAATTGAAGAAATTTCTATACCCAAATATTTCAATGGCTATCTTATATACAACATATTCATTAATTTATTATTTTGGTGTAAAATGTATTGCAATCCATATTAATTAAAATATACTATCATAGGGAATTCCACTATTTTCCAATTCAATTCATTCATTATTCTAGGAGAAACTATGGCGGGATAAATTGGTGTTGGTGGATCAAATGTTTCAAAATTAGAATCATTTAAAAACAATTATACTTACCCTATCATATTTATCAATTTTCACTTGTGTAACTATGAACCATGGACCTTTAAGAAATATAAATCATCCATTATTTCAAAAACAAAATTATCAGTGCCTTCAACAACAACCACTGACTGATTTTATGACTCCTGAAATGTTTTAAATACCTCCATGATGGATAAATTTTCAGATTCCCAAATATCTTCTGATATCAGCGATTCAATGTCATTTGGTGTGATTTTATATTTAATTTGGAAATCAGGGTTGTCATGGTTCAATTCTAAATCAATCATGGTGAAGAAGGTTATCTGTTCAATGTTTTCTTCATCCTCAAAAGGTGTATATTGATAGACATTGAATGATTATTTTTTCACTTTGGGATGTACAATTTGTGAACTCACGTAATGAGAACATGGAATCGTATTTTATGGGGGGGATTTATATTTGATAGTGTAGAAGACAATGCTCTCTTATTCATGAAATGTGACTAGATTGGAAGAATAAATTGCATTGGAGAGGAATGATCATAGGTATGAATATATGGAGTATAAATATTATTATCAGAATCAGGTCATGGTTGATGTACCAATGGAACATATACTTCACTCTCCTAAAACTAATTGTTCGGAATTAGATAATAATGTTGTGGTGAGGAAACAAGTTGGAAAATATGATATATTTTTTAGATGTTTTTTAAGAATTTTTTTTCATTATGTTTATATTGAAAGTAAGACCTTCTATATTACTTAGTGATAGAATAAGAAACTTTCTTTTTATTATTGAATTATTTGTTGCACATGAATTATATTATTCTTAATGTTCAGGAATTTAATAAATTTAAATATTGTAATTTTTTTAAAAGACATGTATCAGAACATGGTGAAACTTTAACAAATGGAATATGAAATGGACAAAAAATGATTAAAATAAATATAATTACATGGAGAGATATTTTGTGTTGTAAGATAGTTTTCCATAACATGAAATTTTGGTGGTAATGATGGGTACATGCTGTAAATGTTTGGTCTGTCCCATGATATTATCGTCTACTAGGTGTAATGAAAGTATTACTAAAAAAATAGAATCACCAATAGTATTTCTAAATATTTTTTTGTATTTTTCTTTTATTTTGTTTTTGACCTAAATCACTATTTTTAATGAATTTTTTGTCCTACTTTTATACAAAGAAATTATTCCATAATTTTGGCATCCCTGTCTCAACATGTGAAAATTTTCAAAATATTGAACACCTACAAAATACTATAGAAGTAGTGAGAAGGGTATGACTAGAAATAAAATTTGAGTAGACACAATGAATATACTATTGGAGAAATGGTCATGAAAATGAAATTTAATTGTTAATAACAACTACAAATTTTAATTTTTTAAAAAATATTTAAATCTGACCCATTATGTTAACTAAGACAATCTATGTGAATCATACAAATAAGTGAAAGAAAACAACTGAATATAGAAGTGTCAATGTTGTGATGGAATTCATGTTCATTAAATGCCAAATATTTTATTCACACATCAAAATATTTACTTATTAAATTACTACAAATTCTAAATTTCAATAAAAATGCTAACATGAATCACTATCAAATGTTTAAAAGTATTATAATTTTCAGAAAAATCATCTGTCATTTTGGTCTCGTGCTAAAACATTAGTTTTTTCATCATTGTAGCACTAAATCCGATGGAAAAATACCAGAACCCATTTATCACAACGTAGTTGTATCTATTTATCTTGGGGTTTCTCATTTGAGATCGTCAATAAAATATCACAAATTCATGTTTGAAAGAGAATATAGGAAAAATATTTATTTTAAAATATATATATATATTTATTTATTTATTTAAAAATAATTCATATGTGATTTATTATTCTTACACACGCATGAACAAGTTCCAAGTAAATAAATTCACAAATGATCTCTCTTTCATGATTACTTATAAGGTATCACATGGGAAGGACCAAATATAGCTGCATGGAATCCAAATTAAAACTTATTCCAATGTAGGTATAATCCATTAAATAAACCCAAAATTAAGAAATAATTTTTTAAAAATATTTAAAAAATAGAAATAATATATGGAATGGGTACACTCTCATGTTTTTCAGCCCTCTAATACTGAATAATTATCTCATCATATCACTACCACGACACATGAAAAACATGAAATTATATTACCATGATCTTGTTGTCTCTATGGTCACTGAAATCTGCAATAGATAGTCTCCCAAAAATAATCACATCATCACCAATCTCTGCAATGTTGAACCAAAACATATTTCCATAAAAAATAATGATCATGTCTATTAGAAATACATTGGATCAACACAATCACTATCTACTGCTCCTTAAATAAAAAGAGACCCTCAACGTGTGTAGATTTCACGCTTTAAAAATAGCTCTCAGCCAATATCACAATAACCTAGATTTAGTGAACCGAATGACTCTACAACTAAATCTATATACCCGAGAAGAAATTAATATACACTATGGAAGTTATAGGAGGTGTGCTTGGATTTGAGGGAAGTGTGTGAAATATTTTTGGGATTCTGCAAATAGGTCCTAAAGGAATATGGGGAATATTGTGTGTGGTATGTCAACACTAGAAGAGGGAGAGTGGGATAACCATAGAAGTGTGACAGAGAGAGAAGAGATTGGAGGGGCACCTAGAGGGAGTCTGATCCACCTAGCCCTGCTGCAAGGGATTCCCTCGCCCAAAATATGATCTAGTGGTTGACCTGTTGATGAGGTTTTATGACACACCTCCTACATGAAATTTGGGAAAAAAATAAAATTGAAAAATAAAATTATCAAATCTAAAATGTTAGATAATAATAATAATAATAATTTAAAGATAATAATTGAATATAAATATACATAAATGTATGTGTGTAATTTTTTTCTTAAGATTATATATACAAAACTACTATATAAAAAATAATTGATTTTATATAAAAGATTAAAATATCTAAAAATATAATGCAATTATTAAATGTTATTCTAATTAAACAAGGAAAATAAAAATAATATAATTATCCCTACTACAATGAATAACAATACTATTAAATTATAATAATAATAATAATAATAATAATAATAAACAAATAAAATAAATTTTATCATTAATAAAAATTATAATATGAAAATGATATACAATAATATAATACCAATATAGGAAATCAATATAAATAACAAAAATGTTAATAAAATAATAAAAAATATAATTAGTGAAAAATATAATTATAATATATTATTAAATACAATATATAAAATTAATTAAAACTAATAAAATATTAAACTACTAATATTAGTAAATTTAATAAGTAAAAAATATCAAATAATCTAAAATTAAATAATACTATAAAAACATCCTAAAATTACAAAAGAAGTTTTTGATATGATTGTAAATAAATTATAATATTATAAATATACAAGAGAAATACATTTATATCACACCCTTTCAAACGAGCTAAAACGGTCTTACCCAACCCTATTTGGGCCACCCTAATGTATATTTTGTAACAAGCTTACCCGATGCTATATAGTCCACCCAATCTTATAAGCTATAATGGGCTTACCTCTAGCTATCAGGGACACCCCATCATATAATCCACTTCCATGAACTAAAATAAGAATAAATCACAAAAAAAAATTAATATCATCCTAAAAAAAGAATAAAATAATTATTCATTCATAACAAGATAAACCCATATAAAATAAATTGGTTTCATGTCAATCTCCATGAAGTGTTATCTTCTCATGGAACCAAAATGGGTTTCATGAAAATATCAATGAAATAGGTTTTAGCTAAGTAATATAAAAGAGTTATATAAACATCATTCCATAAAAATATAAAAAATTAAAAGAAATAATATTAATTTTTTCATGGGATCATATCACTAGTAATTCATAAACAATATTAATGTGATTTATCTTAGATGGATAAAGATTTTGAAAGATCCATTTAAACAATTATTTTCTTCAAAAATATCTATTTTTAAAACATATAACATTTTCAAAATCTACTAAATTTAAAATCCATTTTGATAACATATAATGTAAGAATTAATAAGAATTTAAAACATTTAATGTGGACAATTTATTTTCAATTTTGAAATGTGATTTTTAAATAATAAATCATTTTTAAACCCTTTTTCGTTGAAAATAACCAATATAACTTATAATGGAAGACTTTAAAACCATTTTAAAAACATAAAAAATTATTTAAGTACATATCCTTGAAACTGATATTTAATGATTACATAATTCTTTTTAGAAATATATATATATATATAACAAGGTTTTTGAATATAATAATTTCTAACTAAAGTTGAAAATAATGTATGTTTTTCATAAAAATAATTTCTTAATTATATTATATAGAGAATATTGGAAATTGTACTAATACATGATGATATAATGTAAATCCATAAGATAAGAAATTTAATAATAATTTCTAATATATGGATAATAATATTTCATCAATTGAAGCATAATCATAAATTATATTGATAAATGTTGAGATTGGGATAATAAACACTTTCTACTTTGGTGACATTTAATCCTAAACCTCACGAAGGAATACAATAACATGATTATTTAAATATAATTTAAATAATTATATTCTTTTTATAAAATTTAAATGGATTTATATATATCCCATAAAAAATACAGGTCCATAACAAGGCATGTATCTCAAATAAGAATAATTGACTGAAAAATCACATTACCGATTTTGTAACTTTTGAACCATAAACACCATGTAATAATGTTCGTAAATTGGAAATGTGAACACCCTTAAATTAAATTATAATAAATATAGTTTATATTTATGGGAAGTATATTCAACACGTTAATTAAATGAGTGATGAATATGGAATAAGTCTCAATGAAATAAAAGTGAGACGAGAAAACCCTTACCTTATGTTTTGACATTCTTTGTACACATTAAAATATCTTATATAATAAGTATTAGATAAAATAAAATATAAAATAGAACCATATTATTATATATGATACATTGTTTGATTTTTGTACAATCTAATGTTACTGGTTTATAAACAATCCATTGTTTAGTTTGTGTTTTAGGTAATAACTGCTTTGTTTTTATAATATATTTTGACTTCTTAATATTGATCCTCTTACATTGATCACGATAACATTATTTAAATAAACTAAAACATCATATAAAAATCATTTATATTAATTATATAAATATTCATACTAAGGTATAAAATATATAAATATGAAATGGAATACATTATTCATGGAGATGATAGGTCATACATAGAAATGAACAATGTTTCCATTTTCATCGCTTATTGAAATAAAGAATGTTAATGATATACATGTGAATATATATAATATTATATAATTATAAGTATTATTTAATATATATTATATCATCTCACTAAACATATATTTGATAAAATGTATGAATTATGTGACCCAATAACATCTCTTTGAGGGGGCAGTTGTTCAGACGTCCACAAATGAAGTCATCGTAATTACAAAAAGTGCAATGAATGAAAGTATGTGTTATATAATAAACAAATAAGCCATGAAAATTATAAATATAATATATATCATATAATAATATAAATTTGATTATTACACTCATCCTTGAACTATGTCTGTGGAAGAACAAATGACATTGTTTCTCAAGGTGGTAGTCCACCGTACACCGAACCAATGATTGTGTATCATATTTGATGGAAGTGTGTGTTAGAATAAGTTTAACCCTTAATATAAAACCATATTTTTTTATTTAATATTCCAAGGATATTATTTTATCATGTAATAAGGATATTTTACGGGGTGGAGAAGCAAATAAAATCAATGTGCTTGTTCAAGGATGTAAAGTGAAAACGTACATAATTTGAAAATTCATTTATATCCAAATTTGATGGGTAATTGTTTATAATAGCATGAATTTCACTAATTGATGTATTATTGATCTAATTAAAAATTTAAACCATATTAATATTGAAGTTAACTATATGAAAAATTTTATTAAAAAGTGGAAAAGAATTAAAATTAAATATTTTCAATATTCATAATAAAATAAATATTCTCTAAAAAATCACAAAAAAAAATCAACCAATGTTGACTTTGATATAAAAAATTAAAATATAAAAATTATTTTTCAATTAAAAATATAATATAGTCCAAAATTACATCTAAAATGCTTTATCCATTAAAAGGTGGTAAAATTTCATTTTAAAAATACATATCATTTTATTCAATAAATTGAATTTATTCTTATATTATACCCATAAAAACCATTGGATGAGTGTAATAAATTTCGATTAATATATAATTTTTAAATTTTATTTAAAATGTTTTTAAATATTTGTTTATTTTATTTCTTATGATTAAATAATTTTAGTACATAGAAGTTCTGTTTACATAGAAAATGAATTTCTTTTTTTAAATAGTTCTTATATTCATTTTAGAGCATTGATAAAAAATGGATTAATTTTATACACATGTTTACATATTTTTTTCACAATTTAGTTATTCTTATTCATAATATTCATTCTAATAATTAGGTGAAAACTATAATAATATTTTACATGAAATATTATAATAATGTTGTATTTTGGTAAAATAAGGTCTAACGTGTTACACATTCAATTAATGTAACTATGAATTATTTAGAACACAAAAAAACATAGTTTGGTACAAATATCATGCTAATAAATGTGTTTTGTTTATGGAAAACTGAATTTTCTATTTCATAAAATGAAATAATAAATTGGTGCTCTCATACAACACATGCTATATTCAATGTCTATTTTAATGAATAATATTGAAAATATTAAATTAATTCGATGAAATATTTCACAAAATCACATTGTGTTGCACATTTCTAAACAAAACATTTATTAAAATTTTCCAAAACTACTCAACCCATTTTTTAAAATGAAAACTGTCACTTTATAAAATATCATCATCTAAATTCATATTGGAACAACAGCACCCATATTGAAATCGACTATAAAATCATACACATGATTATTTCATTTCATTACCATTTTCCAAAAAATTTCATAACATTTTTCCAAAGGATATGATCCAAATGAAACATTGTAAAAGAACAAAAATATAGGCACCAAACATATCACAATTAATATTTCAAAATAAATAAGAAAAGGGTGTTAAAAAAATGTAATCATGGGTAATGACAAAAAAAATAGAAGATCAAACCCCCATCAATTAAAAAAACCATTATATTTATTTTTTCATGTGATATACCTTGGGATTCGATGTGTGTAAACCAACTACGCATATAATATTATACCAAACCAAAAACAAGATACCATAATTTCAAAGGTTTTAAATAATAATTCTTCATATTATCCCATACAAGCCTCAATGCGATGAAAGAACACCTCCATACCTTGTGTTCCTAGAATAATTGGATGTATTCTAGATGAGTATGAACCAAAAATTTAAATATACCATATCCCCCACTTTTTAATAGGTATTCCATGAAAAATAATTAAAATGAGGCATGCGAACAAAAAAGATAACTCTAACACACAAGGAATAACCATAACTACCCACACATAAACAATCCAATGATAAGTAACCCCTATATAAAAATTTAAATCTCTTTTAAAAGAAAATTCTAACAAAATGTGATAAAAATAGTATCAAATTGTGATATAAATCCATGAAATAGGTAAACAATAACGGGGAAATCAATGGGTGGCTTACACAACAACAATTTAAAACCTAAATTCCAACTAGGAATTTACCACATAAACACAACTTGGTTTTCTAATCCCTTTCAAATATCAGGATTTTTCATTCTATGAATTTCATGTCAAATGATTGAAATCACCCAAACCAAATTAAATTTTTTTATTTCAACCATTTAGAATAATATTATTCTTATTTGAAAATCAATTCAATTAAAAATCACATTAATTTACTTAAAATACTTTTAAAAGGTAAAATATTGTAATTTTACCCCATTTTTCAATAACATACCCATTTCAAATAAATATATGAAAATACGTTAAAGATCTAATTCATAAAATAATTTGAGGTCATTACCTCATATTAAAATCAAGAATACATTAAAACATAGTTTTCAATCATTGAAATGGACACCAGGTAAACCTTTATCTCACAGCATGGAAAATTTTTCAAAATCCATACAATTATTTACCCAAATTATATAAATTTTAAATATTCATTTTAACATTAAAAATGAAATTCAAAACGAAAAAACAATTATTTTGATTAAAAAACATAATAAATTGTTTTCAAATTACATAAAGGATGTCATATTTATATATTGATACATTATATAAAAATTAATTTTAACATCCCAATCAAAAAATAAATTCAATAACTAAACAATTCTTTGGTATAACCTGACATAATGATTGAGGAACCAACATGAAATTCTTTAGAACTTGTCTTTTTTAACATGAACCACATGAATAATGATAAAAATGGTTTCTAATAACCCTAGACACCAAATACCCAAACATTATATCTTCCTATAACCCTAAAATTTACCAAAAGGTATCTTGGGGTTGTGAGGGAAGTAATAACCATTACAAAGGAAAGGCATAAGGTAAAAGATGCAATGTGGGAATGTAATACATAAATACCCACTTTCATGTCACCATTTAAATTCCATGATTTGGTAGAAGAATATGGTGGAGCTCATTCAATGGATACAAAGGGTAGGCCAACATGATTGTAGGGAAATAACATTGAAACCACTTAAAAATATAATAGATGAATTTTGGGAAAATATAACAAATAATCACCTAGGAACGTCACATGATTTGGAAAAACAATTTTCCAAACATTATATTATCTTTGTACAATCCAATGTCTATGTCAAAGAGGTTTCATTATTTCTCTCGGGGTGATGTCTGGTCTGAAAAAATGTTCTCCCACAATTCAATTTAGTACTATACAAATCTAGATCCAAAATGTATTCCAACCAATTTGTATACCGAACTATGAAAAATTCATGTAGAACACCATAGAAATACCCAAATATATTAACTTATTCTTGGAATTTTTTCATAGTTTTAGAAAACCATGTTGAATTAGTGAAAAATAGATTTTTCAAAATTATTGGATCTACCGAATGTGAACCAAAAAGTTACTATGAACCCTGATTGATAACCATTAATCATTTAAAAATACATATAAATTATTAATTTTCACAATTAACAAGAACCTAAACTCAAAAAAACTCTAGGAAATATAAAATCATATAAAATAAACAACACCCTGGAAAGTGTGGTGTAAGAAATAGTTAAAATAACATTGTGGATTTGATTTCATAGTCATTGAGATATAATTCTTAAAAGGAGACTATATTAGTGGCTAGATGTATTATGAATTTACAATTGTGTATATAAATAAATGACAATCTCGAATAAATTTATAATAATTCTACATGTTAATTTATGATTATGAACCTTGGATATTCATGAATTCATTGAATGATAAGTGATAAGTCTAATTAATATTTATCACAACTATGTCAAAAAGATTATTTCATGGTTGAAGATATTGATTTTGAAGATATATTTTCTATTGGTATAATATAGAAATATATAAAGATGATCATATTTACTGTAGATTGTAGGAAGAATAGATTTTATAAAATTGTTTTCAATTATTACATCTAAAATAGAGATATAGAAAATGTATTCTTCATGGGAAAAAAGAGATTTATAATTTTATATGATTTGTCCATATTTTCCAAATTTAATAATTATTTATATGGATGAAATTATGCCCTCAAAAACTATTACTAAATGTTTTATAGCTGCCTAATGGAAATTAAATTCTCCAAAGGAAAATAAGACAATGAATGATACAATAAGTAGATAAATTCTGGTACTCTTAATATGATTTTATATCATGGGGGAATTATGATTCCCAAATATTAAGGTCTAGATATATTATGTTTTTATAAATAAAGGAAGAAACATTAGGAGATGACCATTCATTGAGTGCTAAAATATATTAAAATATTTAATGAGTTATAAAAGTGTGGATTTATTTTTTATCCAATTACATTTATGAATGTGAATTATTAATGAAATTTGTCATGGATGATTCCAAACTAGTTAATAAACTAATGAAGGATTCATTAAATTCATCAAAATAAAATTAAATATATAATCAAAATCAATTGGAGAATAACGGATTGATTGTAATCATTTTATAACTCATTGAATCTATATATATAAATGTATATAAAATAAGATTCTGAACAAGTTATAGATTTTATCCAATGGGATCACTTCTAATAGTTAAAAAATGAATTCCCAAAATGTATCATTAGGAAATTAAATTTTTCACTAAATTAATGAAAATGATAAAACATGAATGTTTTTGGATTCACTAACGAGTTCATGAAATTTGACTATGAGTATAGTAGGTCAACATCTAGAGGATTATTTCCTTTGTGACGAAGTTGGTTGATTTTAAATTATATATAATATAACTCAATAACACTATATACCATTTAGGATAGTAATATTTTTTCTAATAGTGTATATATGAATATTTTCATGAAGAATGTAACACCCCCATATTTCATAGTACATTATTTCTTCCAAGTAATTCAATAACTTGCACTACACGTAACACCGAGTTCAAGCACACAATGACTTACCAAACTAGCTGTTCAAAATCCATTATGAATAATAATAACTTAATTTTGAACTTTATATAATACTTATAATTTAAAAATCCATATTAAGAGTTTTTGATACATAATGTAAGAAAAAATTAATTTTCAGATAAAAGAAGTAATTTTTAAAAAAATAGACTTTTACCGCATTTTAATGTTGATCCCTTTTAAATACAACATTTGAAACATTTATATATTCAATTTAAAAAAATAGACATCTTATTTAGAATCAGTAAATACGAATTTAGTTTCAATAAATTTTTGGTGTTTATCTAATAACTTTCATATTTGGGTGAATAATGAAAAATACTTTATTTTAACAGAAAAAAATATTTTTAAACAAAATAATTTATAGTGTTAAATTATAAATTTTAATGATTTGGAATTATAAATGGATTATATTTTTACCATTTAATCAAATACTGGTCATTTTAAGTAATTTCACTTTGTGATTAGACATAAACAAGTGTCAATCTTTTAATAGATACTGTTTCGTAAAAATACGTCGTTTGGTTTTGAAAACTGAAATTAATTTTAAATTAATAAATTCTACATATATCTTTCTAATATGGTAAAATGGACTTCAGTTTTTCCTTTGGAATATCGCAATTATATTAGGGTGAATTTTTGGTATTTTTCTTAAAACTTTCAATTTTTGATGAATAGTGAAAAACATTGAGTTATAGTTTAAAACCAAAATTTTATTTAAAAAATTACTTATAATATTTAAATGTATTTTAAGTCCAAATAGATACATAATACTTATATAAGTTCAATTTAATTCATTGGATTCAGTTTATAAAAATTTATATATATAAAAATTGTATTGAACTTTTCACCGTCTTTTATCCATCCCTTAGGAGAATTTGCAAATTCACATAAAATATAATTTTACCACTTATGTGAGTTAAATGTCGAAAATATAAAAGACACGATGAATATAATGGTGTAAAATTTGGTTCAATATGATAAAAATAATTTTTTTGTGAATAATAACTTTTTTACTTTAATTTACGACAGTTAAAAGTAAATATGGTAATTAAGGGTAAAAATGATAGTATTATTACCATAAAACATGTCCTAATTCTATTAAGTAAATATAATTCGACCAAAAACAACCTTAGGAATAAAATATGAACCTTTTAAGTCATCTTGGATTTGATTAGGACATTTATTATTATTTAATTCAGAGAAGAGTTACAAGAGTTAAAATCAACGTTTAATAACTAAAATATTTTTAATATTGGGTTATACCTAAGATAAATTCGATTATAAATATTTATTACAAAGATAAAAAGATTTCTTACATAATTTTATTTTCTATATAATTTTTAGACATTATATACATTAATTTATTTATGAAATAATGATGATGCAGTAATTACCTAATTAATGAAATATTAAAATAATTTATATTATAAATATACAAATAAATTTAATTTGAGACTTTTTAAAAATTACCATATTTATCTAGGTTAATATGACATATTAGGGTTGATTAGAAGAATTTTTTTTTTTTGAAGTAATAATTCTATTATGAATTTAGAAAAAACAAAATATCAAATAGTTTCAAAATGGACATAAAAGTGTTTTTAAAACAAATATTATATTATTAATTGATATTCTTTTCATGAAAATCTGAGATTAGGCCAAAGGACTTATATAGTGATAGGTGTATCATTAATGAACCACTTGTTGTTCTCTATGAAGTATAATGTTTGTTTATTGACCATATAATAAAAAAAATACAAAGAGACATGGTAAATGTCAAACTATTTAACTAAGAGTAAAATCTAAAAGATAATGTTAATATAGTGTCCCAAACCTGTATAAAACTTATTGGTTGAGTGTTTTTTGACCCATATCCACCTTATCCATTAAATAATCCACTCTGGAGGCATTATAAACCAAAAATGATTTTATTATAAAATAATATTTATAACATTTCCTAAGGTGCCCCTCTCTCCTTTTATAATAGTGCACCCCCCCTCTCTAATTCACACCATCATGGCCTTTTGGATCAGCCAACACCTTCCAAAGTATCCTCTAAACTTCACTGAATCCATATTAGAGGCATTCTTCTAGTCATAAATCCAACTTAAGGAGCCATTTTGATCAAACAAAAAGGGAGAACCCGAAGAAGAGGTAATTATTTCACCACCCTGTTTCAAGTTATTTTCTTCCTCCGCATATTCATTTTTAGTTATTTCCATTATAAAATAATAACTTCGGTATCTTATATATTTTGTGATTTAATTATAAATATGGTATAACCATATTCATTATTCAATCCATCCTTTGAATGACATTTCACCATACATGCGTGCGTACGTATTACAGTCTCTATGTCGTGGTGTAATTGTTATTCAATACATTGTTATTTGGATGGGTATAATCATTATGTGTAATTCATGTAAATAATAGATATACCAAGATAATGATTCTTTATATATGATATAAAATCGAATTTTATATAATTTTTATATCAAAATAATGACATTGTCACTCGTGCGTGCGTACGGATTACCGTCTCCACGAATGTGATGAGATTCATTACCCATCGTATCCATTCAAGACTAATTTTCATTAGAAGATTAAAAATAATGTTTAAATATTTGATATAATTATGTATATTAATTAGATACATCCCATAAAAAATAAATATGACTCACATAACAATGTATACAAATGAAAACGAATCCGTTAACTCCCGAAACAACGATAATACTAAGATATTATTAACAAAACAATATTGAAAGATCATATATGATATCATATTAATTTATATGATTCTTGTTTAATTTAATAACAATTATTTCACCATTATACATGAGGTTAACCTACCCTTAACCAAGGAAAATTACAAGTAAAGGGTTAATTTCACAATCTCTTTATTATCCGAGGTTGTTTTTTCATAAGTATCTACTGGTACCTCTTTATCATCCACATCCATGATTCTTATAAATGTATTTCAAGAAATTATTACTATTTTATAGAATAGGGGTTAAAGTCATTTATACATCTGTTTTATATTTTATAAGATGTTTATAAAGGAATCTTTCCACCATTTTCCAAACAAGTTCCGTTTTAACCTTTTCATCAAAATTACAGTAAGAATGTCTTTTTTAACTTATACAGCGGGTGCAGCTATTTTCCACCATTATAAAATTTTCGAAGATTCCCATACAAGCTTATAAGAATATTTTAAATGTAAATGTTTTTTTATAATTATTATACTTTTAAATTATTTCAAAAAGGAGATATTTCTCTCCATATATTTTTTATTTCATCTATTTCAACATACTTTGATGGATTTTAAGCGTATTTGACGTTGATCAATTATAATAAAAAACATCCATATTGTATTAATGGTTTTGTGATATTTTTTACA
The DNA here is from genome assembly GCA_963277665.1 of Viscum album. NCBI lineage: Eukaryota > Viridiplantae > Streptophyta > Magnoliopsida > Santalales > Viscaceae > Viscum > Viscum album. The sequence goes on along the minus strand of OY728125.1, from coordinate 640,864,234 downwards.
GTGGATGTATTATTTTTATACCATCCATGGTTTATGGAGAAAGTATGGACATTTCATATACTAGTTTTAATACAAATGTTTATGTTATGTTTAAACCTTTTCATATGAGGAATTCATTGGACTTGGTGAGTGACGGGTGTAGCCCGCTATAGCTTCTCGATGCATCGGTAGGTCTCTTGAGACAAAATCGTGTCTTGGAACAAGGCCCTGACAAAATATTATTTGTATTCTTGGCACAAGGCCTTGACTACGTGGTTATGATAGTATGGCGTTATGTATTCCATAATTTTGAAAGTGCTTATTGACATTGCTTGTGATTATTCGACTAGTAGAATATCAATGTGAATAAGTAAATGGAATTATTTCATTTTATTTTTTCCATGTTATGCTGAAGTTCATGTTTAAAAGTCTTTTGTTTTAGTTATACTTTTCCTTAAATGTTTATGCCTATTTATGAAGGTTTCTGCTATATTGTTATCCTTTCTGAGTATCTGAGCTCACCCCTTTCTATGTTTTATTTTTCTGTGGATGCGAAGAAGTATTTTATTACTGAACTGCATGGATAGTCTGAGTGGATATGAGTGTGAACTACGGAGACTATGTAGTTGTAGTTTTTCACATTATGATGTATTTTAATGATAATGAATCTATCTGGTGTTTTCTGAGGCTGCTAAACTAATCGGCATTTTGATACTTGATTTATTGTGATCGTGGCAATATTATATAATAATGCACTGACTCTTGGTAACTGGGGTCGTGGCATTACAGTTGGTATCAGAGGAGGATTATTACAAACCTTGGAAACTAGATTTAGATCAACTATAATTAGAGCACATAGCCCTATGATAGACTATGAGAATTAGTATAGAAGAACATCCTAGAATTTTGGTATTGTAGAGATTTTGTGAGTTTTCCAAGAAATACATCCATGTCTGGATACGAGCAGGTAGAGGTTGATGTTGCACAAATGTATCTGGGGGTAAAACCCGAAAACACTGCATTGAGCTAGACTCTAATGGGAACTCGTGTATGACAACGGGCCTTGCTGCACTCTTGGTTACGACACTCCCGTGGGATATGCTAAGGATAATTATAATTTTCATTACAAACCATTATGAAGGGTTTATTAGTATATAATTTCTCAAAGAAAACATTTTTATGATTATGGATTATATCCATAAACTATTCAATTTATGTTAAGTGTTTTACTAGTATGGATTTATGTATTGTGATTCATAAACTAATGTAGTGTATGCCATTGTATAGAAATGGAACCCAGTAGAAAGAATGGGAACTTTAGAAATACGTATGATCCAAAGAGTAAGATGGATCATATATTTCACGGTATTAAGCCAAATATTAGGAGGGAAATTGTCTCCCATGTATTATCAACATATGAAGAAATTTTACAATTTGTTAATAAGATAAGTAAATAATTCTCTGAGTTATCTGGCTTTGAAAGGAAGCAAGAGAAGAAAAGGACAGAAGAGAGAAAGATAAATAAAGGGAAGAGGGAAAATAAGAATTTTCCCATATGTGATAATTGTGGGATTAAACACCCTGGAACTTGCCTGAAGGGAATGATAGTTTTTCATAAGTGTGGAGAAAAAGGAAATCACGTACGTGACTGCAATGGTATGAAAAGAAAGTTTCAAATTTACAATGCTTCATCTGCAAGGAGTTGGGAAACTACGCAAACCAATGTTCAAATCATCATAGTATGACCCAAATGATGCTATTGGATAATAATCAAGTTATGATACTACCATAGATGAGGAGGAATGATTAGAGTTCTTAGGTTATTTTTAAAGAATTATTTAATTTGAGTGTTATATTAATGATGTATTGGTTATAATAATTACGGAGTATATATTGATTTTAATGGAGTACTATTTCATTAAGGACTTGATATTGTGTGGAACCAAGAAAAGTGACTAAATAGCTGGTCAAATTTTTAGAAAATATATGGTTGAGAGAAAGATAAACCATAAAATGGTTTGGATACTGAGGTAGTGATTTTGGAATAATACATGTTTGATTTGGGTAAATTATATTGGATATTCTTGACTACCATGAAACTGATTAATGATTTGTAAATTCCATCATTGGTTGGGTTTTAAAAAAATTTGGAGTGAAGAAGCATATCCAGTATTATATAAGGAATAAGAGAGCACGAATGTAATCAATAAGGTTCTATGGTAATTCAGGGTGTTCCATTTTTTAATATAATACATAATGAAGGTGTTCACATGTTATTACATGGAAAAAAGGATCTTCCTTGTGTTTAACATCCTTAAAAATTTTGGACTATGAGTTTGGATAGTAGTATTTTGGATAAGTCCAAATTTTGGAATGGATTAAGTTTGAAAGGTTATTTTTGGATTTTTTATAAAAGGATAACACGCTGACCTTGTGACAACCCTTCACGTCGGACAAAGAGGTGGGAATCAAACCAACAACCATAGTGCGATTGTGAGTTATTATCTACAACTGGACTATGTGAAGTCCTAGGATTGTATAATGTATTTTATTTTTTTAAATAGTCTGATATGTGAATTATAAATTCATTATTTTTGGAACCCTATAGGATTAAGATAAATAGAATATATATTTTTTGAAATCTTTTGGAGTGAAATATGAGTTTATGGTAGGAAATAGTTGAAGGATGAAACTCTACTTGTCATGTATATATATATATATATATAATTTTTTTCTGACTTATTCTCAGGGTAAATTACTTTTTAAACATCATGGAATAGATCTTAAAAACAAAATTGTGTTATCCTAATACCTTATGTTTTGTTTAACAGATATTATTTCAAATAATCATAGATTGATGGATTTGAGACCATCAATTTTACACTTTTTTTGTGATTGATGGCCTCAATAACTCCTTATAAATATTTATGTTTTTCTTCCAATTATGTGTCTCTAATTTCCACCAATATTCTCCAAATCGAGATCATAATTTGGAGGTGACTTTTTTATTCCCCTTTTCCTATTCTTATGAATAAATATTATAAACCCAATTTCCAATGTGGGTTTTCCCACAAAGGTATTTTCTATTTTAAACCTTTAATTTTAGAAAAACAATTTTAAATTGAGAGGAAGCAATTTATTGAGGGAGGGAAGAATGTAACACTGCAAGATTTCAGAGTACGTTATTTCTTCAAAGTAATGCAATAACTTGCACTACACACAACACCAAGTTTAAGCGCACCACGACATACCAAACTAGCCGTTCAAAAGTGGTTATGAATAGTATTAACTAAAATTTTAACTTTATATATTCCTTATAAATTTAGAATCCATATTATGGGTTTTTTTATACATAATGTAGCAACAAATTAATTTTTCAGATAAAAGAAGTATTTTTCAAAAAAATGGACTTTTACCGCCATTTTATGATGAACCCTTCTAAATCAAATATTTGAAACTTTTATATATTCAATTTAACAAAATAAACATCTTCTTTAGAATCAGGACATTTGAATTTAGTTTCAATAAATTTAAGTTATTTCTCTGATAACTTTCATATTTGGGTGAATAGTGAAAAATACTATATTTTAACTGAAAACAAAATTTTTAATCAAAATAATGTATAGTGTTAAACTATACATTTTAATGGTTTGGAAGTATTAATAGATTATATTTTTACTGTTTAATCCAATGCTGGTTATTTTAAGTAATTTCATTTAGATATTGGACATAAATAAGTGTCAACCTATGGATAAATATTCTTTTGTAAAAATACGCCATTTGGGTTTGACAACGGAAATTAATTTCAAATTAATAAATTAAACTTCAAGGTTTTGAATATGGTAAAATGGACTTCATTTTTGGATTCAGAATATCGAGATTAACTTAGGGTGAAGTTTTGGTATTTTTCTTGAAAACATTCAATTTTTGATGAATTGTGAAAAGCACTAAGTAATAGTATAAAACCGAAATTTTATTTGAATAATTATTTATTTTATGTAAAAATAGATACATAATACCTATTTATGTTCAATGTAATTCATTGGAGTCAGGTTATAATAAATTTATATATAGAAAAATTTTATGGAATATTTCACCGTCTTTTACCCATCTCCTCGGAGAATTTGCAAATTCACATAAAACATAATTTTACCACTTCTGTGAGTTGAATTTCAAAAATCTGAGAGACACGATTAATATCAAGTAGAAAAATGTGGTTCAATGAGATAAAAATAATTTTTTCTGAATAGTAACTTTTTACTTTTATTTACCACGGTTAAAAGTAAATACGGTTATTAAGTGTAAAAGCGATATTATTTTTACCCTAAAACATGTCCTAATTCTATTTGTTAATTATAATTAGACAAAAAACAACCTTATAAATAAAATATGAACTTCTTTGGTCCACTTGCATTAGAATATGACATTTATTATTATTTAATTCAAAGAAGAGTTAAAAGAGTTAAAATCAAAGTTTAATAGCTAAAAAAATTTTAATATAGGGTTATGGATAAGATAAATTCGATTGTAAATATTCATTAGAAAGATAAAACTATATTCTACATAATTGTATTTTATTTATAATTTTTAGAAATTATATAATTTAATTTATTTATGACACAATGGTGAGGCAAAAATTACCTAATTAATGAAATATTAAAATAATTGATATTATAAATATCAAAATAAATGTAATTTGAGACTTTTTATGACTTAAACTAATTCTATATGTTAATATGAAATATTAGGGTTGATTTGACGAATTGGTTTTGAAGTAATAATGCAGTTATGAATTTAGAAAATACAAAATACCAAATAGTGTCAAAATAGTAATAAAAGAGTTTTTAAAACAAATATTATATTATTAATTGATATTCTATTCCAAGAAATATAATATTTGGAAAAAGGACTTATATAATGATAGTTTTATATTTATTGAACCACTTGGGGTTTTCTTGGAAGTATATAGAAAATTTACTAACCATATAATATAAAAATACAAAGAGACATGGTAAATGTCAAACTATTTAACAAAGAGTTAAATCTAAAAGATAAAGTTAATATAGTGACCCAAACCTCTATAAACCCTATTGGTTGATTGTTTTTTGACCCCTACCCACCTTATCCTTTAAATAATCAATTTTTAATCCATTACATCCCTAATATTATTTTATTATAAAATAATATTTCAAGCTTTTCCTAAGGTTCCCCTCACCCCTCTTATAAATGGGCACTCCCCCATCACTCTAATTCACACATTGAAAGCCTTTTGGATCAGCCCACCCTAGCCCAAATATTCTCTCAACTTCAATCACTCAATATTAGAGGCATTCCTTTAATCAAGAATTCCAACTTAAGGATCCATTTTGATCAAATTAATAGGAAGAACCCGAAGAAGAAGTAATAATTTCACCACCATTATTCATGTTCTTTTCTTCATCCAAATCTTCTTTATTTGATATTTCCATTCTAAAATAATAACTCTAGTATCCTATATATAATTTGATGTCATTATAAATATGGTACATCCATATTCATTATACTATCAATCCTTTGAATAACATGTCACTATACGTGTGTATGTACGGATTATCGTCTCCACGTCGTGGTGTAATTGTTATTCAATACATTATTATTTGGATGAGTATAATAATGATTTTTAATTCATGTAAATAATAAATATAACATTATAATTATTTTGTATATATGATATACCATCCAAATATATATTATTTTAATATCAATAGAATGATATTTTCACTCGTGCGTACGTATGGATTATCGTCTCCACGAACGCGTTGAGATTCATTCCACATCGTATTCATTCAAGACTAATTTTCATTAGATTATTAAAAATAATTTTTAAAGACATGATATCATTATCTATATGACTAAGATACATACCATCCATAAAAAATATGACTCACATAATAAATAATATAAAGGAAAACGAATCTGTTATCACCCGAAACGACGATAATACTAGGATATTATTAACCAAACAGTGTTAAAAGATCATATATGATATCATATTAATGTATATGGTTATTGTACAATTTAATAACAATTATTTTACAATTATATAGGAGATTAAACTACCCTCTACCAAGGAAAAGAACTAGGTAAGGGTTAATCTCACAATCTCTTTATTATCCGAGGTTTTTTTTACGTAAGTATCTACTAGGAACTCTTTATCATCCACATCCATGTTTTATAAAAATGTATTTGAAAACATTATTACTATTTTATAGACTATAGGTTAAAGTAATTTATACCCTTGATTGAATTTTTATAATTTTATTATAAAGGAATATTTCCATCATTTTCCAAACAATATCCTTTTTAACCTTTTTGACAAAATTAAGGTAAGAATGTCTTTTTTAACTTATACGGCGGGTGTGGCTATTTTCGGCCATTTTAAAATTGTCTAAGCTTCCCTTACCATCTTATAAGAATATTTTCAATGTAAAAATTATCTTTTATAATTATGTGAATTTTATATGACTTCAAAAAAGGAGATATTTCTCTCAAATAGTTTTGATTTAATCTATGTCAACATCCATTGATGGATTTTAAGCTTATTTGAAGTTGATCAATTATGATACAAAACATCCATATGGAATTGAAGGTTTTGTGATATTTTTAACTATGGATGTGTTATTTTTATACCATTCATGGTTTATGGAGTAAGTATTGAATTTTCATATTCTAGTTTTAATACGAATGTTTATGTTACTTTTAAACCATTTTGTATGAAGAATACATTGGACTTAGTAAATGACGGGTGGAGCCTGCTATATCTCCTCGAGGGATCGGAAGGTATCATGAGACGTCTATTGTCTTGTCATAAGGGATTGAAAAAAATTTATTTTTAGTCTTTGCATAAGTCCTTGACTATGTGGTTATGATTGTGTGGAAATATGCATTCCATCATTATGAAAGTGGTTATTGATTTTGCATGTGATTATTCGACTAGTAGAATATCCATGTGAATAAGTAAATGGGAATATTTCATTTTTTTCTATATTATGATAAATTTCACGTTTAAAAGGATTTTATTATATCTATAAATTTTCATAAATTTTTATTATTCTTTATGAAACTTTCCCCTATATTGTTATCCTTACAGATCATCTGAGCTCACCATTTTCTATGTTTTATTTTTCCCAGGATGTGAAGATGTATTTTATGAATGACCTACTGGAATAGTCTGGGGGGATATTATTGTGGACTATAGATACACTATTGTTGTAGTTTTTCACTTTATGATTTAATGTAATACTTATAAATGTATCTAGAGTTTCCAATGCTACAAAACTAACTGGTCATTTGAGACTTGATCTTTTCTGATCATGAAAATGTTATTTAATAATGCATTGACTTTGGGTAACTGGGTCTGGGGTGTTACAGTTGGTTTCAAAAAAAGTTTAGTACAAACCATGGAAACTTGATTTAGATAAACTTTGATTAGAGAACATAGCCATATGATATAATTTGATGATTAATATATAAGAACATACTTGAATTTTTGTATTGTAGAGATTTTGTGAGTTTTCTGAGCAATACACCCCTGTCTGGATACGAGCCGGTAGAGGCGGCTCTGGCACAAATGTATCTAGGGGTAAAACCTGAAATCACAGCTTAGAGTTAGAAACAAACGGGAACTGGTGCACGCTATGGGCCTTGTTTCACTCTTGGTTACGACACTCTAGGGGGATATGCTTAGGATAATTATAATTTTATTTACAATCCATTATGATGGGTTTATGAGTATATACATTCTCAATGATTTTTTTTATGATTATGGATTATATCCATAAAATATTGAATTTCTGATAAGTGTTTTACCTGTTTGGATTTATGTATTGCGATTCATAAACTAAACTAGTGTATCCCATTGTATAGAAATAGAGCCTAGTAGAAGGAATGTGAACTCCAGAAATATGTATGATCCAAAGAGTTAGAAGGATCATATATTTCTTGGTATTAAGAGAACATTTAGAAGGGAAATAGTCACCAATGTATTCTCAACATATGAAGAAATTGTATCATGTGTTAATAAGATAATTAAAGAATTCTCTGAGTCGTATGGCTTTGAAGGGACAAAAAAGAAGAAAAGGATGGAAGAGAGAAAGATCGATAAAGGGAAGTGGAAAAGAATAATTTTCCCATATATGATAATTGTGGGAGGAAACACCCTTCAACATTCTGGAAGGGAATGGGGGTTTGTTATAAGTGTGGAGAAAAAGGACACCATGTACATGATCGAAAAGGTAATCAACAGGTTTCAAATGTACATTTCTTCATCTACAAGGAGTAGGGACACTAAGAAAACCAATGTTAAAATCATCAGAGTATTCCCCAAAGGATCCTATTGGACAATAATAATGTTTTGATACTACTGTAGATGAGGAGGAATGGTTGGAGTTCCTATGTTGTTATTAAATAATTATGTCATTTGAGTGTTGTATCAACGATGTACTGGTTAAAATAATTAAGAAGTATATAATTATTTTACTACAGTACTATTTCATCAAGGACTTTAGATTGTGTGGATCCAAGAAAAGTGACTCAATAGTAGGTGAAATGTTTGTAAAATATACTATTGATAGAAATATAATCCATAATATGGTTTTGATACTAAGTTAGTGATTTTGGAATAATACATTTTTGATTTGGATAAATTATATTGGATATTCTTGACTACCATGAAACTGATTAATGATTTGTATATTCCATCATTGATTTAGTTTACAAAATTTTTGGATGTACGTAGTATATCTAGTATTCTATAGGGAATAAGAGATCATGAATGTAATCAATAATATTTTATGGTAATTTAAGGTGTTACCTTGTTTTAAAATAATACATGATGAAGGTGTTCACATGTTATTACACAGAAAAAAGGATCTTCATTTTGTTTAACATCCTTATAAATTTTGGACTGTGAGTTTGGATAGATGAATTTTGGATAAGTCCAAAGGTTGGAATGGAAATTGTTTGAAAGGTTATTTTTGAATTTCTTATAGAATAACAACACGCAGACCCTATGACAACCCGTCGCATCAGACAAAGTTGTGGTAATCAAACCCACAACCATAGTGCAATTGGGATTTATCACCTACCACTGGACTACATGATGTCCCTAGATTGTATAATATAGATTCTTTTTTTAAAGGGTCAGATATGTGAATTTTAAATTCATTATTTTTGGAACCCTATACGATTAGGATAAATTGATTTTTTTGGAAATCTTTTGGAGTGAAAGATGAGTTTGTGGTAGGAATTAGTTGAAAGATGAAACTATACTTGTCTAGTATATATATATATAATTATAATTTTTTCCCCAATTATTCTATGGGTAAATTAATTCTTAAACATTAGTTAATGGATATTAAAACAAGAAATGTGTTATCATAATATGTTATGTTTTGTTGAACGGATTATATTTCAAATCATCGTAGATTGATGGATTTGAGACCCTCAATTTTACACTTTTTTGTGATTGATGTCCTCAATCACTCCCTATAAATATTTACTTTTTTCCTCTAATTTTGTGCCTCTAATTGCAACTAATGTTCTCATAATCGAGATCGTATTTGATGGTGACTTTTTCATTCCCCTTATCCTCTTATTAAAACTAAATTTTATTAAGCCAATTTCTGATTTGGATTTTCCCACAAAGGTATTTTCTATTTTCAAACTTTTATTTTAGATGACCAATTTCAAATTGCAACGATGCAATTTTTTGAAGTTAGGATGAATGTAACACCCAAAGATTTCATAGTACGTTATTTCTTCAAAGTAATTTAATAACTTGCACTACACGCAACACCATGTTCAAATGCACAACGACTTACCAAACTAGTAGTTCAAAAGTGGGTATAAATAGTATTAACTGAATTTTGAAATTTATATAATCCTTATAATTTTAGAATCCATATTAAGAGTTTTTTTATACATAATGTAAGAACAAATTAATTTTTCAGATAAAAGATGTATGTTTCATAAAAATGGACTTTTATGGTCTTTTAATATTGAACACTTTTAAATCCAATATTTGAAACTATTATATATTCAATTTAAAAAAATATAAATTTTCTTTAGAATTAGGAAAAATGAATTTAGATTTAATAAATTTTTGGTGTTTATATGATAACTTTTATATTTGGGTGAATAGTAAAAAATACTATATTTTAACTAAAAACAACTTTTTTAATCAAAATAATTTACAGTGTTAAATTATATATATTAATGGTTTATGAGTATAAATAGATTATATTTTTATCTTTTAATCCAATTCTGGTCATTTTAAGGAATTTCACATTGAGATTGGAGATAAACAAGTGTCAATCTATTGATAGATATTGTTTCTTAAAAATACGCATTTTGGTTTTGACAACTGGAATTATTTTTAAATTAATAAATAAAACTTCTATGTTTTGAATATTGAAAAATGGACTTCATTTTTGGATTAGGAATATCGAGATTATCATAAAGTGATTTTTTGGTATTTTTATAAAAACATTCAATTTTTGAGGAATAGTGAAAAACAAAGAGTTATAGTTTATAACCGAAATTATATGTAAATAATTATTTATTTAATTTAAATTTATTTTAGGTCAAAATAGATACATAATACTTATAAAAGTTTAATTTAATTCATTGGAGGCAGTTCATAATAATTTTAGATATATAAAAATTTTATTGAACTTTTCACCGTCTTTTTCTCATCTCCTTGTATAATTTACAAATTAACATAGAACTAAATTTTACCACTTCTATGAGTTAAATTTCAAAAATCAGAGAGACACGGTTAATATCAAGGGGTAAAATGTGGTTCAATAAGGCAAAAGTAATTTTTGGAGAATATTAACTTTTTACTTTTATTTATCACGGTTAAAAGTAAATAGGGTAATTAAGGGTAAAAATGATATTATTATTACCATAACACACGTACTAATTATCTTGGATAAGTATAATTAGACCATAAAAAACCATAGAAAGAATATATGAACCTCTTAGGTTCACTTGGATTAGGTTAGGACATTTATTATTATTTAATTGATAGAAGAGTTAAAAGAGTTAAAATCCATGTTTATATATAAAAACATTTTTAATAGAGGGTTATAAATAAGATAAATTCGATTATAAATATTAATTAGAAAGAAAAAAATATTTTCTACCTAATTGAATTTTATTTATAATTTTTAGAAATTATATAATTTAATTTATTTATGATACAATGATGATGCAGTAATTACCTAATAAATGAAATATTAAAATAATTGATATTATAAATATCCACATAAATTTAATTTGAGACATTATAGGAATTCCACTCATTTTATAGGTTAATATGACAAATTAGGGTTGATTTGATGAATTTTTTTCGAAGTAATAATGCTGTTATGAATTTATCAAAAACAAAATACCAAATAGTGTCAAAATTGACATAAAAGAGTTTTTAAAACAAATAATATATTATTAATTGATATTATATTCATAAAAATATAAGGTATGGACAAAATACCTATATAATGATGTATGTTTTTTTAATTAACCACTTGGGGTTCTCTTGGAAGTATATATTCAGTTTATTGACCATATAATACAAAAATACAAAGATACATGGTAAATGTCAAACTATTAGACTATGAGGTAAATCTAAATGATAAAGAATATAGTGAAGAAAACATGTCTAAAACCTATTGGTTGAGTGTTTTTCGACCCATACCCACCTTATACTTTAAATAATATTTTTTGGAGCCATTAGAAACTGAATATGATTTTATTTTAAAATAATATTTCTAGCTTTTCCTAAGGTTCCCTCACTTCTCTTATATAAGGGCACTCCCCCTTATCTAAAATACACTCCTTAAAAGCCTTTAGTATCAGCCAAACCATGCCCAAATATCCTCTTAAATTCCCCAAATCCATCCTAGAGGCATTCCTTTAGTCAGAAAGACAACATAAGGAGCCATTTTGATCAAATCAAAATGGAGAACCCGAAGAGAAGGTAATAATTTCACCACCATCATTCACGTTCATTTCTTCTTCCACTTCTTTTTATTTATTATTTACACTCTAAAATTATAACTCTAGTATATTCTACATAATGTGATGTCATTATAAATATGGTACAACTATATTCATTATTCTATCAATCCTTTGAATGACATGACACAATACGTGCATACGTACAGATTACCGTCTCCACGATGTGGTGTAATTGTTATTCAATACATTATTATTTGGATGAGTATAATAATGATGTTTAATTCATATAAATAATAAATATAACATGATAATGATTCTGTATATATTATATACCATCCAATTATATATTATTTTAATATCAAAAAATGATATTTTTTTCCTCGTCCGTAGGTACGGATTACTGTCTCCATGAACGTGATGAGATTCATTCCCCATTGTATCCATTAAAGATTAATTTTCCTTATATGATTATAAATAATGTTTAAAGACTTGATATAATTATGGATATTAATATGATACATCCCATCCATAACAAATATTACTCACATAACAAAGAATATAATTGAAAATGAATGTTTTAACACCCTAAACGACGATAATACTAGGATATTATTAACAAAACAATGTTAAAAAATAATATATGTTATCATATTATTGTATATGAATATTTTATAATTTATTAAATATTATTTCACCATTCTAAAAGTGGTTAACCTACCCTCGAATAAGGAAATGTACAAGGTAAGGGTTAATTTCACAATCTCTTTATTATCTGAGGTTCTTTTTACCTAAGTATATACGAGGAAAACATTATTATCCACATCTATGTTTCGTAAAAATGTATTTAAAAAAATTCTTACTATTTTATATACTATGGGTTAAATTAATTTATACCTTTTTTTGGATTTTTATACGATGTTTATAGAGGAATCATTCCATCTTTTTCCAAACAAGGTCCTTTTTAACCTTTTCAACTAAATTAAGGTTAGAATATCATTTTTAACTTATACGAAGGGTGCAGCTATTTTCCACCATTATAAAATCATCTAATCTTCCCTTAAAATCTTATAAGAATATCTTCAAATTAAATTTTTTTCTTTTATAGATATGTGACCTTTAAATGATTTCAACAAAAGAGATATTTCTCTCAAATAGTTTTGATTTCATCTATGTCAATGTCCTTTGATGGATTTTAAGATTATTTGAAATTGATCTGTTATGTTACAAAACATCCATATTGTATTGAAGGTTTTGTGATATGTTTTACTAGTGAAGTGTTATTTTTATACCATTCATGGTTTATGGAGAAAGTATTGACATTTCGTATGCTAGTTTTAATACAAATGTTTATGTTATGTTTAATCCTTTTCGTATGAGGAATTCATTGGACTTAGTATGTGATGGGTGGAGACCGCTATATCTCCTTGATGCATCGGTAGGTCTCATGAGACAAACTAGTTTCTTGGAATATGGCCTTGAAAAAATATTATTTGTAGTCATGGCACAAGGCCTTGACTATGTGGTTAAGATAGTTGGGAATTCTGCATTCCATAATTATGATAGTGGTTTTTGATATTCCATGTGATTATTAGACTAGTAGAATATCAATTTTAATAATTAAATGGAATTATTTCATTTTATTATTTCAATATTATTCTGAAGATCAAGTTTAAAAGTATTTTGTTTTAGTTATGCATTGCACTAAATTTGTATGCTTATTTAAGAAAGTTTCTGCTATATTTTTATCCTTACTAAGCATCTGAGCTCACCCCTTTCTATGTTTTATTCTTACCAGTTTGTGAAGATGTATTTTATGACTTACCTGCAAGGATATTATGAGGGGATATGAGTGTTGACTATGGAGACTATTTTGTTGTAGTTTTTCACATTTATATGTAATTAATGACTTATGAATTTATATAGAGTTTCCAAGGATACTAAACTAATCAGACTTTCCAGATTTGATCTATTTTGATCATGAAAATTTTATGTAATCATGCACTGACATTGGGTAACTAGAGGTGGGGAGTTATAGTTGGTATCAGAGGAAGTTTAGTATAAACCATGGAAACTAGATTTAGATCAACCCTGATTAATGAAAACATCCCTAAGATTGACTTTGAGGATTATTATAGAAGTACTTTCTAAAATTTTGGTATTGTAGAGATTTTGTGAGTTTTCTTATCATTACATCCCTTTTTGGATACAAGCAGGTAGCGACGGATCTGGAATAGATGTACCTAGGGGTAAAACCCAAAAACACTGCTTTGATCTACACTCACATGGGAACTGGTGCACGACAACAGGCCTTGCTGCACTCTTGGTTACGACACTCCCGGGGTATATGCATAAGATAATTCTAATTTTCTTTTCAAACCATTATGAAGGGTTTATTAGTATATACATCTTTAAATAAAACATTTTCATGATTATGGATTTCCTCCATAAAATGTTCAATTTATGTTAAGTTTTTTAAAAGTTTGGATTTATGTATTTTGATTCATAAACTAATCTAGTGTATGCCATTTTACTGAAATGGCACCCAGTAAAAGGAATGTGAACTCTAGAAATATGTATGATCCAAAGAGTAAGAAGGATCATATCTTTCATAGTATTAAGCCAAAATTTATAAAGGAAATAGTCTACAATGTATTCTCAACAAATTAATAAATAGTATAATGTGTTAATAATATAAGTAATGAATTCTTTTTGTCCCATGGATTTGAATGGAAGAAAGAGAAGAAAAGGATGAGAGAGAGAAAGATGGATAAAGGGAAGAGGGAAAAGAAGAATTTTCCCATATGTGATAACTGTGGGAAGAAACACCTAGGAACTTTCATAAATGGAATGGCAGTTTGTTATAAATCTGGAGAAAAATGAAACCAAGTACATGACTGCAAAGGTAAGAAAAAGGTTTCAAATATATAATTCTTCATCTACAAGGAGTTGGGACCCGACGCAAACCAATGTGAAAATCTTCAGAGTATTCCCCAAATGATGTTATTGGATAATAATCATGTAATGACACTACCATAGACGAGGAGGAATAATTAGAGTTCTTATGTTGTTATTAAATAATTATGTCATTTGAGTGTTGTATCAAAGCCATACTGGTTATAATAATTATGGAGTATATAAAGATTTTACTGCATTACTATTTCATTAAGGACTTGAGATTGTGTGGAACCAAGAAAAGTGACTCAACAGTAGGTAAATTCATTTTTTAAATATATGTTTGAGGGAAAGATAAACTATAATATGGTTCTGACACTAAGATAGTGATTTTTGAATAATACATGTTTGATTTGTATAAATTATTTTTGATATTCTTGACTACCTTGAAACTAATTAATGATTTGTATATTCCATCATTGTTGAGTTTACAACATTTTTTGATGGAAGAATTATATCTAGTATTCTATAAGGAATAAGGGAGCATGAATGTAATCAATAAGGTTTTATGGTAATTCAGGGGGTTACCATGTTTTAAAATAATACATGATGAAGGTTTTCACATGTTATTAAATGGAAAAAAGGGTCTTCATTGTTCTTAACATCCTTATAAATTCTGGATTGTCAGTTTGGATAGAAGTATTTTGGATAAGTCCAAAGGTTGGAATGGATTATGTTGGAATGGTTATTTTTGGATTTTTTATAAAAAGACAACACACCGACCGTGTGATTACCCATCGCGTCGGACAATGTTGCAGGAATTGAACCCACAACCATAGTGTGATTGGGATTTATCACCTACCACTAGACTATGTGATGTTCCGTGATTGTATAATGTAGATTCTTTTGTTAAAGGGCCTGATATGTGAATTAAAAATTCATAATTTTTGGAACCCTATACAATTAAGATAAATAGAATATTTTTTTGAAATCTTTTGGAGGGAATGATGAGTTTGTGGTAGGAATTAGTTGAAGGTTGAAACTATACTTGTCATATATATATATATAAATAATTTTTTCCCACTTATTATATGGGTAAATTAATTCTTAAACATTAGGGAAGGGATCTTAAAACCAAAAATCTGTTATCCTAATACCTTATGTTTTGTTGAACCGATAGTATTTCAAATCATCATTTATTGATGGATTTGAGACCCTAAATTTTACAATTTTTTTTGATTGATGACCTCAATCACTCCTTATAAATATTTATTTTTTTCTTTCAAATTATGTGTCTCTAATTTCCACCAATATTCTCTTAATCGAGATCATAATTTGGTGGTGAATTTGTCATTCCCCTTTTCCTCTCATTATGACTAAATTTTATTACCCAATTTCTGATGTGAGTTTTCCCACAATGGTATTTTCTATTTTCAAAATTTTATTTTAGAAGAAGAAATTGAAATTGTGAGGACACAATTTATGGAAGGAGGGAAGAATGTAACACCCCATGATTTCATAGTATGTTATTTCTTCAATGAAATTCAATAACTTGTACAAAACGCAACACTGAGTTCAAGCGCACCACGACATACCAAACTAAACTTTCAAAATCAGCTATGAATAGTATTAACTGAATTTTTAACTTTATATAATCCTAATAATTTTAGATTCAATATTATGGGTTTTTTATACATAATGTTAGAACAAATTAATTTTTCAGAGAAAAGAAGTATTTTTAAAAAAACTGATTTCTACTGCCTTTAAATGGTGAACCATTTTAAATCAAATATTTAAAAATTTTATGTATTCAATTTTACAAAATAAATATTGTCTTTAGAATCAGGACATATGAATTTTTTTTCAATAATTTTTTGGTGTTTCTCTGATAACTTATATATTTGGGTGAATGGTGAAAAATACTATATTTTAACTGAAAACTAATTTTTCAATAAAAACATTTAGAGTGTTAAATTATAATGTTTTATCTTTGGTAAGTATAAATAGATTATATTTTTACCATTTAATCCAATTATAGTCATTTTATGTATTTTCACTTTGATATTGGACATAAACAAGTTTCAATCTTTTGATAGATATTGTTTCAAAAAAATACACCATTTGGTTTTGACAACCAGAATTAATTATAAATTAATAAATTCAATTTATATGTTTTGAATATGGTAAAACGAACATTATTTTTGGATTCAGAATATTGATATTAGTATAGGGTGAATTTTTGGTATTTTTCTAAAAACTTTCAACTTTTGATGAATAGTGAAAAACACTGAGTTATAGTTTACAACCGAAATTTTATTTAAAAAATTATTTATTTTATATAAATTTATTTTAGGTCAAAATAGATATATAATACCTATATAAGTTCAATTTCAATCCATTGGAGTGATTTTATAATAATTTTAGATATATAAAAAATTAATTGAACTATTCACAGTCTTTTACCCATTTCCTAGGAGAATTTGCTAATTCACATAAAACGTAATTTTACAGCTTCTATGGGTTGAATTTTGAAAATCTGAGAGATGTGGTTAATATCAAAGAGTAAAAGGTGGTTCAATAAGATAAAAATAATATTTTATGAATAGTAAATTTTTTACTTTTATTTAACACGGTTAAAAGTAAAAAGGGTAATTAAGGGTAAAAATTAAATTATTATTACCCGAACACATGTCCTAATTATCTTGGTTAATTATAATTCGATCAGAAACAACCTTAGGAATAAAATATTAACCTTTTAGGTGCACTTGGATTAAATTATGACATTTATTATTATTTTATTCAAAGAAGAGATAAAAGAGTTAAAATCAAGGTTTAATAACTAAATCATTTTTAATATAAGGTTATACATAAGATAAATTCAATTATATATATTCATTAAAAAGGTAAATATATTTCCTACATAATGGTATTTTATTTATAATTTTTATACATTAAATAGTTAAATTTATTTATGACACAATAGTGATGCCCTAATTACCTAATTAATGAAATATTAAAATAATTTATATTATAGATATCCCAATAAATGTAATTTGAGAATTTTTATAAATTACACTAATTTTCTAGGTTAATATGACATATTCTGATTGATTAGATGAATTTTTTTCTAAGAAATAATGTTGTTATGAATTTATCAAAAATAGAATACCAAATAATGTCAAAATTGACATAAAAGAGTTTTTAAAACAAATATTATATTATTATTTGATATTATATTCCTAAAAATCTAAGGATCATCCAAAAGACATAGATAATGTTAGGTATGTCATTAATTAACCACTTGGAGTTCTCCTGTATGTATACAATATGTTTATTAACCATATAATATAAAAATACAAAGAGACATGGTAAATGTCAACCTATTTAACTAAGAGTTAAATCTAAAATATAAAGTTAATATAGTGACCCAAACCTGTCTAAAACCTATTCATCCTCTAAATATATTTTTTCATTTTCTAAATAAACCACTTTATGGGTGAGTGGTAGCCTCATAATCCTGAATAACAAATTTAAAAACACCACAACACATTCACGACATACAGCTACAAAATCTAACCTAGCACATCAAAATAAAAATTCAAATTTCAAATTCCGAACAGAACACAACATTCAAATAATCCACCTATCAACACCTGAGGACATGAACCACCTCAAGCCATGTTCCTGAATCACAACCTGATTCAAAATCATTCATCCATCTTCATTGGCATCGCCGGTGAAAAAATACCATTGGAATAACACACATTGCCATTGGAAAAATTGAAAAACCTTCAAAACGAGTAGGAGAGACAACCTAAGATCATAGTTCATGTCAGTGGGAGTGAAACAATATCCCATGAACCAGTAGATAGTTCATCCAAAAGTAAGCAACAAAACAAATCCACATCACTATGACTATTACCTCCTAGAACACCTTCGACGACTCAAACTCACCTACCAAGACACCTTGAAAGCAACCACATAGATCTGACTAGGATGAGAGTGGTGGAATCCTAGATCAAGAGCAGAGTAGGAATGGACGCCCGCAAGAAGAAACCTCAACACTGGAAGCTATTGAAATTTTCGAGGATGATATCCCTTAGAAAAAACAAAACACAAAAATCCAAACAAAAATTGTGATCGAAGAAAAACACCATGATTGAAAGACCTCAAGAGAAAGAAAAGACAAGAATGAAACCAATGAATGAGATTGAAACCATAAGGCATGATAGTAACTATATGAACTGCTACTCCTGGAGAACCGATGAGCACTCAGTAAACACATCCCAACCCCCCCCCATGAGATCCACTGCAACAGACCTAAATGGAGTCTAATTTAGTAGATATGGGAGCAAGAGTAGTGATTGAGGCTAGCCAGGCACCGGTAGCAAGCCACAGTCACGAAGAGAAGGAAACACCAGACCGGGATGGGTGGAAAGGGTGCAGAGAAAATCAGAGAAGGAAACCAAAAAGAGAGAGGCTCTGGAGAAGAACCAGATCACCAGATAGAAACCCATCTACGAAGTTGAATGGAGACAGAAGGCAGAACCTGCAAATGAGACAGCGGACGAAACCCTAGAAGGAGCAGCACGATCGAGAGCGTTGTCCCGGGAGAGATGGGAGCCATCCTAGTCTAAAACCTATTGGTTGAGTTTTTTTTGACCCATCCCCACCTTAGCATTTGAATAATCTATTTTGGATCCATTAGAAACTGAAAAAGATTTTATTATAAAATAATATTTCTAACTTTTCTTAAGGTGCCCTTCACCCCTCTTATAAAAGGTCACTCCACCTTCTCTCTAATTCACACATTAAAATCATTTTGGATCAGCCATCCCTGGACAAAATATCCTTTAAAATTCCCTCACTCCATCCTAGCGGTATTCCTTTAGTCATAAAGCCTACTTAATGAGCCATTTGGATCAAATAAAAATGAATAACTTGAAGAAGAGGTAATAATTTCACCACCCTGTTTCAAGTTCTTTTCTTATTCCACTTCTACTTTATTTATTATTTCCATTCTAAAATAATAACTCCAGTATATTCTATATATTGTGATATAATTATAAATATTGTACATCCATATTCATTATTCTATCAATCTGTTGAATGACATGTCACCATACGTGTGTACGTACATACATATTACCCTCTCCACGTCGCGGTGTAATTGTAATTCAATACATCATTATTTGGATGTGTATAATAATGATGCTTAATTCATGTAAATAATAAATATAACATGATAATGATTCTGTATATATGATATATTATTCAATTATGTATTATTTTAATATGAAAAGAATGATATTGTCGTTCGTGCGTACGTATGGATTACCGTCTCCACGAACGCGATGAAGTTCATTCCCCATCATATCCATTCAATAATAATTTTTATTATATGATTTAAAATAATGATTAAAGACTTGATATCATTCAGGATATGAATATGATACATCCCATACATAACTAATATGACTCAAATAACAAAGTAATTAATATAAAATGAATCCGTTAACACTCAAAATGACAATAATACAAAAATATTATTAACAAAACAATGTTAAGAGATCATATATGATATCATATTAACGTATACGATTATAGTATAATTTAATAACAATTATTTCACCATTATAAAAGAGGTTGACATACCTTCAACCAAGAAAAATTAAAAGTCAAGGGATTATTTCACAAGCTCGTTATTATCCGAGGTCGTTTTTACGTAAGTATCTATTGGGACCTCTTTACCATCCACATACATATCTCCTAAAAATTAATTTCAAAACATTATTAATATTTTATATAATAGGGGATAAAGTCATTTATACCCTTTTTTGTCAATTTATAAGATTTTTATAAAGTGATCTTTCGATCGTTTTCCAAACAGGGTCCTTTTTAACCTTTTCATCAAAATTACAGTAAGAATGTCTTTTTTAACTTATACGGAGGGTGCAAAAATTTTCCACCGTTATAAAATAGTAGAATCTTCCCTTACAATCATATAAGAATATTTTCAATGTAAATGTTTTCTTTTATAATTATGTGACTTATAAATGATTTCAAAAAAGGTGATATTTCTATCAAATAGTTTTGATTTCATCTATGTCAACATCTTTTGATGGATTTTAATCTTACCTGATGTTGATCTATTATGATACAAAACATCCATATTGTATTGAAGGTTTTTTGATATGTTTGGCTATGGTTGTGTTATTTTTATACCATTCATGGTTTATAGAGAATTTATTGACATTTAATATGCTAGTTTTAATATGAATGTTTATGTTATGTTTAAACTTTTTCATATGAGGAATTTATTGCACATAGTAAGTGATGGGTGGAGCCCACTATATCTCTTCTATGCATTGGTAGGTCTAATGGGAAAAACTAGTGTTTGGGCACAATTATTTTCCAAAATATTAATTGTATTATTGACACTAGGCCTTTAATATGTTGTTATGATATTCTTGAATTATGCATTCCATCATTATATAAGTGGTTATTGATATTGCATGTGATTATTTGACTAGTATAATATCCATATGAATAAGTAAATGGCATTATTTCATTTTATTTTTTCCATATTATGCTAAAGTTCATGTTTAAAAGGCTTTTTTTAGTTATATATTTTGTTAAAAGTTTATTCTTATTTATTAAGGTTTCCACTATATTTTTATCCTTACTGAGCATCTGAGCTCACCCCTTTCTAAGTTTTATTTTTCCCAGGATGTGAAGAATTATTTTTTGACTGACATGTAGGGATTGTCTGAGGGGATATGAGTGTGGACTATGAAAACTATATTGTTGTAGTTTTTCACTTTATGATGTAATATAAGACTTATGAATGTATCTAGTGTTTCTAAGGATACTAAACTAATCGGTCTTTCAAGACATGATATTTTGTGATCAATCCAATGTTATGTAATAATTCACTGACTCTGGGTAACTGGAATCGGGGAATTATAGTTGGTTTCAGAGAAAGTTTAGTACAAACCTTGGAAACTAGATTTAGATAAATTCTGATTAGAGCACATAACCCTCAGATAGACTTTGAGAATTAGAATATAAACACTAACTAGAAATTTGTTATTGTAGAGATTTTGTGATATTTCTGAGAAATACATCTCTGTCTGGATATGAGAAGGTAGAGGCGGCTCTGGCACATATGTACCTAGAGGTAAAACACAAAAACATCTCTTTGAGCTAGACTCAAACAGGAACTGGTGCACGATAACGGGCATTGCTGCACTCTTGGTTACGACACTCCCAGGGGATATGATTAGGATAAATCTAATTTTTTCTACAAAACATTATGAAAGGACTATGATTATAAACTTCCTAAAAGAAAACATTTTAATGAATATGGATTAGATCTATAAAATGTTCAATTTCTGTTAAGTGTTTTACATGTTTGGATTTATGTATTTCGATTCATTAACTAATCTAGTGTATGCCATTGTATAGAAATGATACCCAGTAGAAGGAATGTGAACTCTAGAAATATGTATGATCCAAAGTGTAAGAAGGATCATATCATTCATGGTATTAATCCAATATTTATAAGGGAAATAGTCTCCCATGTATTCTCAACATATGAACAAATAGTATCATGTGTTAATAAGATAAGTAATGAATTCTCTGAAACCTATGGCTATGAAAGGAAGCAAGAGAGGAAAAGGATGGAATAGATAAAAATGGACAAAGGGAAAATGGAAAAGAAGAATATTCCCATATATGATAACTGTGGGAAGAAACATCATGGAAAATGGCTGAAGGTAATGGGAGTTTGTTATAAGTGTGGAGAAAAAAGAACACGACGTGCGTGACTGCAAGGGTAAGAAAAAGGTTTCAAATGTACAATGTTTCATCTCCGAGGAGTTGAGACACTATGCAAACAAATGTTCAAATCATCAGAGTATGCCCCAAATGATGTTATTGGATAATAATCAAGTAATGATACTACCATAGATGAGGAGTAATGATTGGAGTTCTTATGTTGTTATTAAATAATTATTTCATTTGAGTGTTGTATCAACGCTGTAATGGTTATAATAATTATGGAGTATATAAGGATTGTATTGTAGTACAATTTCAATAAGGACATGAGATTGTGTGGAACCAAGAAAAGTGACTCAATAGCAGGATAAATTTTAGGAAAATATATTTTTGAGAGAAAGATAAATCATAATATGGTTCTCATACTGAGGTAGTGATTTTGGAATAATACATGTTTGATTTGGATAAATTATATTTTATATTCTTGACTACCGTGATACTGATTAATTATTTTTATATTGCATAATTGTTTGAGTTTACAACAATTTTGGATGGTATATGTATATATAATATTCTATAAATAATAAGAGGGCGTGAATGTAATCAATAAGTTTTTATGGTAATTCAAGGTGTTACCATGTTTTAAAATAATACATGATGAATGTGTTCAAATGTTAGTACGTGTAAAAAAGGATCTCCATTGTGTTTAACATCCTTATAAATTTTGGACTGTGAGTTTGGATAGATGTATTTTTTAAAAGTCCAATGTTTGGAATAGATTAATTTGAAAGGTTATTTTAGGATTTTTTATAAAAGGACAACATGTAGACAGTGTGACAACCCGTCGCGTCAGAAAATGCTGCGGGAATTGAACCCACAACCATAGTGCGATTAGGATTTATCACCTGCCACTAGACTACATGAAGTCCCTAGATTGTATAATGTTTTTAATTTTTTTAAAGGGTATGATATGTGAATCATGAAATCGTTATTTTTGGAACCCTGTATGATTAGGAAAAATAGATATATTTTTTTTGAAATCTTTTGGAGTGAAAGATGAGTTTGTGGTAGGAATTAGTTGAAGGATGAAACTCTACTTGTCAAGCATATATATATATATATATATATATCATTTTTTCTACTTATTATATGGGTAAATTTATTCTTAAACATTATAGAAGGTATCTTAAAACCAAAAATGTGTTATCCTAATACATTATGTTTTGTTGAAATGATAGTATTTCAAATCATCATAGATTGATGGATTTGAGACCCTCAATTTTACACTTTTTTGTTATTGATGACCTCAATCACTCCCCATAAATATTTACGTTTTCCATCCAATTATGTGTCTCTAATTTCCTCCAATGTTTTTCTAATAGATTTTATAATTTTAGTGGTGACTTTTTCATTCATAATTTCTTCTTATTATTTATTAATTTTATGAACCCAATTTACGATGTGGGTTTTACCACAAAAGTATTTTATATTTTCAACCTTTTATTTTAGAAGAAGAATTTCAAATTGAGAGGACGCAATTTATTAAAGGAGGGAAGAATGTAACACCCCAATATTTCATAGTACATTATTTCTTCAAAGTAAATCAATAAATTGCACTACACGCAACAGCGAGTTCAAGAGCACCATGACTTACCAAACTAGCCATTCGAAAGTGGTTATGAGTTGCAATAACTGATTTTTGAACTCTATATAATCCTTATAATTTTATAATCCATGTTATGAGTTTTTTTATACATAATTTAAGAACAAATTATTTTTTCAAATAAAAGAATTATTTTTTAAATAAAATGTACTTTTACTCCCATTTAATGGTGAACCATTTTAAATCCAATATTTGAAACTTTTATATATAAAATTTATCAAATTAAAAAACTTCTTTAGAATCAGGACATAAGAATTTAGTTTCAATAAATTTTTGGTGTTTTTCTGATAACTTTTATATTTGGGTGAATAGTGAAAAATAATATATTTTTACTGAAAACATCATTTTTAATAAAAAAAATTTGTACTGATAAATTATACATTTTAATGGTTTGAAAGTATAAATAGATTATATTTTTATAATTTAATACAATGATGGTCATTTTAAGTAATTTCGCTTTGAGATTGTAGATAAACAAGTGTCAATCTTTTGATAGATATTGTTTGTTAAAAATACGCCTTATGGTTTTGCCAATGGGAATTAATTTTAAATTATTAAATGGAACTTATATGTTTTGAATATGGTAAAATGGAATTCATTTTTTTTATTTTGAATATAGGGATTTGATTAGGGTGAATTTTTGATATTTTTCTGAAAACATTCAATTTTTGCTGAATAGTGAAAAACACCGAGTTATAGTTTAAAACCAAAATTTTATTTAAATAATTATTTATTTTATTTAAATTTATTTTAGGTAAAAATAGATACTTAATACTAATATAAGTTCTGTGTAATTCATTGATGTCAGTTTATAATAATTTTAGATAAATAAAAATTTTATTGAACTTTTCACAGTCTTTTACCAATCTTCTAGGAGAATTTGCTAATTTACATAAAACATAATTTTACCACATTCGTGAGTTGAATTTAAAAAATAAAAGAGACATGGTTAATATCAAGGAGTAAAATTTGGTTCAATACGATAAAAATAATTTTTGATGAATAGTAACTTATAACATCTATTTACCACGGTTAAATGTAAATAGGGTAATTAAGGGTATAAATGATATTATTGTTACCCTAACACATGTCCTAATTATATTTTCTATGTATATTCAACCAAAAAAAACATTTGAAATAAAATATGAACCTCTTAGGTCCACTTGGATTAGATTAGAACATTTATTATTATTTAACTCAAAAAAGAGTTAAAATAGTTAAAATCAACGTTTAATAACTAAAACATTTTTAATATAGGGTTATAAATAATATAAGTTCGATTATAAATATTAATTAGAAGGATAAAAGTATTTCCTACATAATTGTATTTTATTTATAATTTTTAGTCCTTAAATAATTTAATATATTAGTGACACAATGGTGATGCAGTAATTTTCTAATTAGTAAAATATTAAAATAATTGATATTATAAATATCCAAATAAATGTAATTTGATACTTATTATGAATTACACTAATTATATACGTTAATATGACATATTATGGATGATTAGATGAATTTTTTTCAAAATAATAATTCTCTTATAAATTTATAAAAAACAAAATACCAAATATTGTCAAAATCGACATAAAAGAGTTTTTAAAAAAATATTATATTATTAATTGATATTCTATTCCTAAAAAAATAAGGATTGTACAAAGGACATATATAATTACAGGTGTATCATTAATGAACCTCTTGGGGTTTTCTTGGATGTATATAGTATGTTTATTATCCATATAATATATAAATAAAAAGTTACATGGTAAATGTGAAACTATTTAACTAACAGTTAAATCTATAAGATAAAGTTAATATAGTGACCTAAACTGGTATAAAACCTATTGGATGAGTGGTTTTAGACCCATCCACCCATAAACTATAAATAATCTATTTTGGAGCCATTAGAAACTGAAAAATATTTTATTATAAAATAATATTTCTTGTTATTCCTAAGGTGCCCCCACCCCTCTTATAAAAGGGCACTCTCCTTTCCCCCTAATTATCACCTTCAAAGCCTTCTAGATCGGCCAAAACCTGCCCAAATATCCTCATAAAATCCCTCACTTTATCCTAGAGGCCTTCCTTTAGTCAGAAATCTGACTTAAGGAGAAATTTGGTCAAATGAAAAGGAAGAACCTGAAGAAGATGTAATAATTTCACCACCCTCTTTCAAGTTCTTTTCTTCTTCCACTTCTTCTTTATTTGTTATTTACATTATAAAATAATAAGTCCAGTATATTCTATATACATTGATTTCATTATAAATATGGTACACCTATATTCATTATTTTATCCATCCGTTGAATGACATGTCACCATACGTGTGTACATACAGATTACCGTCTCCACGTCATGGTGTAATTGTTACTCAATACATTATTATTTGGATGGGTATATTAATGATATTTAATTTATGTAAATATTAAATATAACATTATAATGATTCTTTATATATGATATAACATCCAATTTTTATTATTTTAACATCAAAAGTAGTATATTGT
The DNA here is from genome assembly GCA_963277665.1 of Viscum album. NCBI lineage: Eukaryota > Viridiplantae > Streptophyta > Magnoliopsida > Santalales > Viscaceae > Viscum > Viscum album. The sequence goes on along the minus strand of OY728125.1, from coordinate 640,837,414 downwards.
CGCTCGTGCGTACGTACGGATTACCGTCTCCACGAACACGATGATATTCATTCCCAATCGTATCCATTCAAGAATAATTTTCATTAGACGATTAAAAATAAATTCTAACTACTTGATATCATTTTGTATATGAATATGATTCATCCCATACATAACAAATATGACTCACATAACAAATAATATAAAGTAAAATGAATATGTTAACACATGAAACGGCGATAATACAAAGATATTGTTAACAAAACAATGTTAAAAGATCGTATATGATAACATATTAATTTATATGATTATTGTATAATTTAATAAAAGATATTTTTCCATTATACAAGAGGTTAACCTACCCCCAACCAATGAAAAGTACAATGTAATGGTTAATTTCACAATCTATTTATTATCTGAGGTTGTTTTAACGTAAGTATCTATTGGGACCTCTTTATCATCCACATCCATGTTTCTTGAAAATTTATTTCAAAACATTATTACTATTTTATAGACTATGGGTTAAAGTCATTTATGATCTTTTTTGACTTTGTATAAGACGTTTATAAAGTAATCCATCCATCGTTTTCCAAACATGGTCCTTTTTAACCTTTTCGACAAAATTAATGTAAGAATGTCTTTTTTAACATATACGGCGGCTGCATCTATTTTCCACCGTTATAAAATCGTCGAAGCTTCCCTTATAATCTTATAATAATATTTTCAAATTAAATGTTTTCTTTTATAATAATGCGACTTTTAAATGATTTCAAAAAAGGAGATATTTCTCTCAAATAGTTTTGATTTCATCTTTGTCAACATCCTTTGATGGATTTTAAGATTATTTGAAGTTGATCTATAATGTTACAAAAATTCCATATTGTATTGAAGGATTTTTGATATGTTTGACAGTGGATTTGTTATTTTTATACCATTCATGGTTTATGGAGAAATTATTGACATTTCATATGCTATTTTTAATACGAATGTTTATGTTTTGTTTAAACCTTTTCGTATGAGAAATGCATTGGACTTAGTAGGTGACGGGTGGAGCTCAATGTAGCTCCTCGATGCATAGGTAGGCCTAATGAGACAAACTACTTTCTTGGCACAAGGACTTGACAAAATCTTATTTGTAGTATTGGCACAAGGCCTTGACTATGTGGTTATGATAGTCTGGCATTATGCATTCAATAATCATTAAAGTGGTTATTGATATTGTATGTGATTATTCGACTAGTAGAATATCCATGTGAATAAGTAAATGTCATTATTTCATTTTTTCCATATTTTTCTAAATTTCGTGTTTAAAATGATTTTATTATTGTTATAAATTTCCTTAAATGTTTATTCTTATTTATGAATGTTTTCACTATATTGTTATCCATACTAAGCATCTGAGCTCACCCCTTTCTATGTTTTATTTTTCCCAGGATGTGAAGAAGTATTTTATGACAGACCTATATGGATAGCCTGAGGGGATATGAGTTTGGACTATGGAGACTTTGTTGTTTTATTTTTTCACTTTATGATGTAATGTAAGACTTATGAACGTATCTAGTGTTTCCAAGGCTACTAAACTAATTGGTATTTAGAGACTTGATCTTTTGTGATCATGCCAATGTAATGTAATAATGCACAGAATCTGGATAACTGGGATATGGTCATTACAGTTGGTATTATAGAATGTTTATTACAAACCATGGATACTAGATTTAGATAAAATATGTGAAGAGCACATAGCCCTAAGATAGACTTTGAGGATTGGTGTAGAAGAACTTCCTAGAATTTTGGTATAGTAGATATTTTGTGAGTTTTTGAGAAATACACCCATGTATGGATATGAAAAGGTATAGGTGGCTCTGGCACAGATGTACCTAGGGGTAAAACCCAAAAACTTCGCTTTGATATTGACTCGAACGACAACCGGTGCACGGCAATGGGCCTTGCTTCACACTTGGTTACGATACTCCCAGGGGATATGCTTAAATACTTCTAATTTTCTTTACAAACCATTATGAAGGTTTTATGAGTATATAATTACTTAAAGAAAACATTTTTATGATTATGGATTATTTTCACAAACTATTCAATTTATGTTAAGTGTCTTACAAAATTTGGATTTATGTATTTTGATTCATAAACTAATCTAGTGTATTCCATTTTATAGAAATGGTGCCCAGTAGAAGGAATGTGACCTCCAGAAATACATATGATCCAAAGAGTAAGAAGGATAATATCTTTTATGGTATTAAGAAATAATTTAGAAGGGAAATAGTCTCCCATGTATTATCAACATATGAAGAAATAATGTCATGTGTTAATAAGATAAATAAATAACTCTATGAGTTCTATTTCTTTAAAGGGAAGCAAGAGAATAAAAGGATGGAAGAGAGAAATATGGATAAAGGTAAGATAGAAAAGAAGAATATTCACATATATGATAACTATGGGAAGAAACACCAGGGAAATTGCCTGAAGGGAATGATTGTTTTTGTAAGTATGGAGAAAAAGGACACCATGTACGTGACTGCAAGGGTAAGAAAAATGTTTCAAATGTACAATTATTTATCTCCAAGGAGTTCGGACACTACGCAAACAAATGTTCAAATCATCAGAGTATGACCCAAATGATGCTATTGGATAATAGTCAAGTTATGATACTACCGTAGATGAGGAGGAATGATTGGAGTTCTTATGTTGTTATTAAAGAATTATGTCATTTGAGTGTTGTATCAATGTTGTACTGGTTATAATAATTATGGAGTATATAATGATTGTAATTTAGTAACATTTCATTAAGAACATGAGATTGTGTGGAATAAAAAAAGTGACTCAATAGCAGGTTAAAATTTTGTAAAATATATTGTTGAGAGAAAGATAAACCATAATATGGTTCTGAAACTGAGGTAGGGATTTTTCAATAATACATTTTTGATCTGGATAAATTATATTTGATATTCTTGACTACCTTGAAACTGATTAATGATTAGCATATTCCATCATTGTTTGAGTTTACAACATTTTTGAATGGATGAAATATATCTAGTATTCTATAAAGAACAAGGGAGCATGAATGTAATCAATAAGGTTTTATAGTAATTTAGGTTGTTACCATGTTTTAAAATAATACATGATGAAGTAGTTCACATGTTATTTCATGAAAAAAGGATCTTCATTGTGTTTAACATCATTATAAATTTTGGACTGTGAGTTTGAATAGAATTATTTTGGATAAGTCCAAAGGTTGGAATGGATTAAGATTGAAAGGGTATTTTTGGATTTTTTATAAATGGACAACACGCAGATCGTGTGACAACCAGTCTCGTCAGACAAAGCTGCGCGAATCGAACCCACAACCATAGTGTGATTGGGATTTATCACCTACCACTGTAATACGTGAAGTCCTGGATTGTATAATGTAGTTTATTTTTTCAAGGTGTCTGATATGTGAATTATAAAATCATTATATTTGGAACACTATACAATTAGGATAAATTGAATATATTTTTTGAATTATTTTGGAGTGAAAGATGATTCTGTGGTAAAAATTAGTTAAAGGATGAAACTCTACTTATCAAGTATATATATATATATATATCCCACTTATTATATGGGTAAATGAATTCCTAAAAATTATGGAAGGGATCTTAAAACAAAAAATGTATTATCTTAATACCTTATGTTTTGTTGAACCGATATTATTTCAAATCATCATAGATTGATGGATTTGAGACCCTCAATTTTACACATTTTTGTGATTGATGACCTCAATCACTCCATATAAATATTTACGATTTTCCTCCTATTATGTGTCTCTAATTACCACCAATTTTCTCCTAATCGAGATCATAATTTTGTGTTGACTTTTTCATTCCCCTTTTCCTCTTATTAATACTTAATTTTATAAACCCAATTTCCGATGTTGGTTTTCCCACAAAGGTATTATCTATTTTAAAACATTTATTTTAGAAGAACAATTTCAAATTGTGAGGATGAAATTTATTGAAGGAGGTAAGAATGTAACACCCCATGATTTCATAGTAAGTTATTTTTCAAAGTAAATCAATAACTTGCACTACACGCAACACTGAGTTCAAGCGCACCACGACTTACCAAACTAGCCATTCAAAAGTTGTTATGAATATTATTAACTGAATATTAATCTTTATATAATCCTGATAATTTTAGAATCCATATTATGTGTTTTTTATACATAACGTAAGAACAAATTAATTTTTCAGATAAAAGAAGTATTTTTTAAAAAATGGACTTTTACTGCATTTTAATGGTGAACCCTTTAAATCAAATATTTGAAACAATTATATATTCAATTTAAAAAAATAAAAATATTTTTTAGAATCAGGACATACGAATTTAGTTTCAATAAAAAAAATTTTCTCTGATAACTATCATAGTTCGGTGAATAATAAAAAATACTATATTTTAACTGAAGAAACCTTTTTTAATCCATATAATTTATAGTGTTTAATTATAAATTTTAATTTTTTGGAAGTATAATTAGATTAAATTTTTACAGTTTAATACAATGCTGGTCATTTTAAGAAATTTCACTTTGAGATTGGTTATAAACAAGTACCAATCTTTTGATAAATATTTTTTCTTAAAAATATTCCTTTTGGTTTTGCCAATGGAAATTAATTTTATATTAACAAATGATACTTATATGTTTTTAATATGGTAAAATAGACTTCATTTTTGGATTCAATATATCGAGATTATCATAGGATGTATTTTTGGTATTTTTCTGAAAACATTCAATTTTTTATGAATAGTGAAAAACAATGAGTTATAGTTTAAAGCCAAAATTTTATTTAAATAATTATATATTTTATTTAAAATTATTTTAGGTTAAAATATATACATAATTCCTATATAATTTCAATGAAATTCATTATAGTCAGTTTATAATAATTTTAGATATATAAATATTTTATTGAACTTCTCACCGTCTTTTACCCATCTCCTAAGAGAATTTACAAATTCACATAAAACATAATTTTACCGCTTCAATTAGTTGAATTTTGAAAATCCGAGAAAAAAAGTTAATATAAAGGAGTAAAATTTGGTTCAATAAGGAAAAAATATTTTTTGGTGAATAGTAATGTTTTTTCTTTTATTTACCACGGTTAAAAGCAAATAGGGTAATTAAGGGTAGAAATGATATTAATATTACCCTAACACATGTCTTAATTCTATTCGATAAGTATACTTCGACCAAAAACAATCATAGGAATAAAATATAAACCTATTTGGTTCACAAGGATTAGATTAGGACATTTATTAATATTTAATTCAAAGAAGAGTTAAAAGAGTTAAAATCAACGTTTAATAACTAAAACATTTTTAATATATGGTTATACAAAAGATAATTTCGATTATAAATATTCATTATAAATCTAAAAGGATTTACTATATAAATTTATTTTATATATAATTTTTAGACATTAAATAATTTAATTTATTTATGACACAATGGCGATGCAATAATTACCTAATTAATGAAATATTAAAATAATTGATTTTTTAAATATCCAAATAAATAAAATTTCTTACTTTAGGATAATATGACATATTGGGGTTGATTAGATGAATAAATATTTGATGTAATAATGTTGTTATGAATTTAGCAAAAACAAAATACCAAATAGAGTCAAAATTGACATAAAAGAGTTTTTAAAACAAATATTATATTATTAATTGATATGGTATTCCTAAAAATATATGTTTCAGTAAAAGTAATTATATAATTATAGGTGTATCATTAAATAACCCCTTGGGTTTTTCTTGGAAGTATATAGTATGTTTATTAACCATATAATAAAAAACTACAAAGAGACATGGTAAATGTCAAACAATTGAACTAAGAGTTAAATCTAAAAGATAATGATAATATAGTGACCCAAACTTGTATAAAACATATTGGTTGAGTGGGTTTAATCATATACCAAAATTATTTTTTAAATAATCTATTTTGGAGCCATTAGAAACCAAACATGATTTTTTAATAAAATAATATTTCTAGCATTTCCTAAGGTTCCCCTCACCCCTCTTATAAAAGGGTGCCCCCCTTCTCTCTAATTCACACTGTCAAAGCCTTCTAGCTCGGGAAAAACCTAACAAAATATCCTCTAAACATCCCTCAATCCATCCTAGAGGACTTAATTTAGTCATAAATCCATCTTAAGGAGCCATTTTGATCAAATCAAAAGGAAGAACCTGAAAAAGATATAATAATTTCACCACCCTCTTTCCTGTTCTTTTCTTCTTACACTTGTTCTTTATTTGTTATTTCCATTATAAATTAATAAATAATGTATATTATATATAATGTGATTTCATTATAAATATGGTACATCTATATTCATTATTCTATCCATCCTTTGAATGACATGTCACCACACGTGCGTACGTACGGATTACCGTCTCCACATCGTGGTGTAATTGTTATTCAAAACAGTATTATTTGGATGGGTATAACAATGATGTGTAATTCATGTAAATAATAACTATGATATGATAATTATTTAGAATAAATTATATACCATCCAATTATATATTATTCTAATATCAAAATAATGATTTTGTCGCTCGTGCGTACGTACGGATTACCGTCTCCACGAACGTGATGAGATTAATTCCCCATCATATCCATTCAAGACTAATTTTAATTAGATGATTAAAAATTAATGTTTAAAGACTTTATATTATTCTGGATATAAATAATATACATTCCATCAATAAAAAATATGACACACATAACAAAGAGTATAAAGTAAAATGAATCCGTTAACACCCGAAACGACGATAATTCTAAGATATTATTAATAAAACTTTGTTAAAAGATCGTATATGATATCATATTAATGTATATGATTCTTGTATAATTTAATAACAATTATTTCACCATTATATAGGTGGTTAACCTACCCTTGACCAAGGAAACTACAAGGTAAGGGTTAATTTCACAATCTCATTATTATCTGAGGTTGTTTTTACCAAAGTATCTAATAGGACCTCTTTATCATCCACATCCATGTTTCTTAAAAATTTATTTCAGAAAATTATTACAATTTTATAGACTATGGGTTAAATTAATTTATACCCTTTTTTACATTTTATAAGATGTTTATAAATGAATCGTTCCATTGTTCTCGACACAAGGTCCTTATAAACCTTTTCAAAAAAATTATGGTAAGAATGTCTTTTTTAACTTATATGGAGGGTGAAACTATTTTCTGCCATTATAAAATCGTTGAAGCTTACCTTACAAGATTATATAAATATTTTCAAAGTAAATTATTTCTTTTATAATTATTTGAAATGATTTCAAAAAGGAGACATTTCTCTCAAATAGTTTTGATTTCATCTATGTCGACTTCCTTTGATTGATTTTATGCTTATTTGAAGATGATCTATTCTGATACGAAACATCCATATTGTATTGATGGTTTTGTGATATGTTTGAATGTGGATGTGCTTTATTTATACCATTCATGGTTTATAGAGAATGTATTGACATTTCGTATTCTAGTTTGAATACGAATGTTTATGTTATGTTTAATCCTTTTCATGTGAGGAATGAATTAGACATAGTATGTGTCGGGTTGAGCCCGTTATAGCTCCTTGATGCATCGATAGGTCTCATGAGACAATCTAGTGTATTGAGACAAGTCCTTGACAACATCATATTTTTAGTCTTCGCACAAGGCCATGACTATGTGGTTATGATATTCTGGCATTATGCATCCCATCATTATGAAAGTGGTTATTGGTATTGCATGTGATTATCCGACTAGTAGAATATCTATGTGAATAATTAAATGGAATTATTTAATTTTACTTTTTCGATATTATACTGAAGATCAAGTTTAAAAGGCTTTCATTTTAGTTATACAATGCCTTAAATGTTTAGGCTTATTTATGAATGTTTCCGCTATATTTTTATCCTTACTGAGCAACTGAGCTCACCTATTTCTATGTTATATTTTTTCTGGGATGTGAATAATTATTTTATGACTGAAATGTAGGGATATTATGAGGGGATATGATTTTGGACTATGTATACTATGTTGTTTTAGGTTTTTACTTTATGATGTAATGTAAGCCATATGAATGTATCTTGTGTTTCCAAGGCTTTTAAACTAATCAGTCTTTCAAGAAATGATCTTTTTTTATCATGCCAATGTTATTTAATAATGCACCAACTTCGGGTAATTGGGGTCGGGTAATTACAAGGAAGGAACATCTTGAAGAGATGATGGTGAATATCCATTGACAACCAAAAAATTCCTATAATAATCATTGAGAAATTCATATTTCTAAAATAATCATAAAAAAGTATATATATGAAAATTATTATTATGATTCACATCATTAATTAGAATGTGTTCAATAGTTTTGTAATACAATATTTTATTCATTCCTCAGAACACCTTACTTCTATATTTAACTTGTTAATTAATAACAAAGATTTTAGACCATGAGGATGTACATGAATTTAATCTATTCCCCCTATATTGAGGGATTTTGGGGTAACATAAAAAATATATTTGGATTATGTTGTTGAGGTTGGAATATTTTATACCAATTTTATCAAGGAATTTGCTACTAATATTTTTATTTGATATCTAATTTTTATTTTTATGTAAAATCATGTGAAAATTAGAGGAAATTGCATTGATTTTTTCGAAGAGAATTCTAATTACTGGACCAAATATTTCTTTTCACCATTGTATAACTTTCTATAAAATTCAATAATACACAAAATTGTGCGGTGTCATTTTATTTAATAAATTATAAATGATTTTATTTAGTATTTCATGGATGAATAGTTGAGTTATTGAATGAGTTTTGAAAGGTTGATGAAAAATAAAAATTCTATTATTTATTTTCCCGATATAATTGTTAGATTATGTTATATTTTTCTTCAAATATTTGTGTATGGATATTAGGAATGTTTTAGAATATATAATGGGAATTTTAGTTGTTTATTGTAGTTTTTAGAAGTTTATTGAAGACTCTCTTATCATTTTAGGGATTATAAAATTCGGTTTTTGGAATGAATAAAGATATGGCCTAAAAGAGATGTTACTTATATTTCTATTGTTTATAAGGTTCAGGAAAACATTAGATGTTGACTCATGTCTAAATAATGAAAAAATTAAAATACAACAATGATCATTGGAAATCAATAGGAAGTTGTTTTCAAACATCATATTGTTGAATCACCGATTAATAATCAAGAAAAAATATCATAATTATGTTCATTTGAACATCGCAATAGTGATTTTATTTAGAATAATAGGAAAATAACAAAGTCATGAATTTCATACAAATTTTGTTTTTAATTTCTATGTTTTATTCCATAAAAATCAATGTTTCTAATGTACATTATATGTTGAATACAAATATATAAGGATTAATTAACATAATGAAGTATAATATGATCTAAAATTCGGAAAAAGAATATTATAATGTTCATTTATATCATTTCAAGTTTCATTTACTTCAAAAAATATCTAGAAATATTAGAATAGATATTTATTATGTTTCTATGCTTTAATAAATAACATAAATATCATACGTTAATGGTCATGAAATTTTTCAATATTAATTTTTGTGAGGGTGTTTCTAGATATTCTTGAAGAATATTATGGGGTAATATTTCATGAAATTTTAAATTCATATATTTTTATTCATTATTCATGATCAGAACTATTATTTCATATGAATATTTTGACCTTATAATTTCATGTATCCATGAATAAATTGTAAAGGTTCCTTAAATAATTATTGATATAACATTTAAAAAAATTCAAATATAAATGGGGAAAATTATTACCGAAGGTTCTTTAAAGAGTTGATAGGGGTTGTTTGAACTCTAATATATTAAATAAATGATAAAATAAATAATGGGAATATGAAATAAGATCTATAATTGGTTAATCTATAATTATCATTAGTGTTGATGAAATTGGTCCTATTTCTGACCATTTGAGATCTTTTTGCATGTATAATGATGTTAAATGTGATCATAAATTACCTCATGGTTTTTTATTATTCTGAGAAATTGTGATTGAAATATTATATTTTTAGCTGTATTGATATTTTTCTATTAAATAAAAACCCTACTAGAAGAAAATGTTCAAATATTTATTGTTGCCCCATTACACTTTGTTTATTTGTTCTTGATGAAATTAAAAAGCAGAGATATATCTTGATGGACAATGGTTTTAGTAGAAATAAGGTCATATTTTTTTTATAAATATGATAGAAACTGTATTTGGAAGTATATAATACCTATATAATTCAATTTAGAGAATATATTAATAACTAATACCAACAATAATGTACTAGTTGAATATGATATAGGAATATGCGGCATTAATAACTAGGAATAAATTTTGTTCTCAGATTATATTTAGACTGTATAAAAGTTGCATGTGTGTTTTATATTATTAATTATATGTTATTATGTGTGATAGGGAGAGATCCATTAATTTATTAGGATGGCCTTAATATGTCGTATAATTTATCTATTATAAATAAATCAATATAATAAGTCCCAAATCCCCCCCCCTCTCAGGGGTACTTCAAACTATTTGGGAACATGGAAATGGATTTAATTTCCTTATAGGAGTCCCATGGTGTTTATAGTCTATTGATCATGGTCATAGATCTGATCATAAATGGTTAAATAATTCAGGATTACATCTAGTTGGATGGTGGTGGTTTTTATTTCTTATTTGTTGGAATATAAGGATATGGTTAGGGGAATATCTATTTGGGGGTGTAGATATATGTTTAATATTAGTAGGATCATTCAATTAAAACAGTGCTGATATTCTTTTGGGAAATTTGTTTTTGACCAATTAAATGAATATCTAAAATAGGGATCATATGATTGTGGTTTGGGAGGACTGGTATGGATTTATTATGCTCATATTTCATCGAGTCCTTATTCTTTATACATTGCACTTATTCCTGAATATACAGTGTCAGGAACCAAGTCAGGTCTCCATATGATCCATTCTAAACAAGTCTTAAAGGGCGTTCCCAATCCCCACAGGCTGGCAAAAGTTTCTGAGTATCATAAATAAAACATGTGAATGGTTTACCCGAATACAAATCATAAAACAAACAGAAAAATAAATAAATTAAAACTAGAATCCGAAAACCAAACAAACCATTAACCTAAGGTCAAAACTAAAGTTTACAACTTGATACAAAAATCCAAATAGAAGGAAAATTAAGTAAAAAAACCTAAAACACTAACTCAAACCACCAAGAAACATGAGGTGCAACAACCTCAATCCACATTCACCAAACCAACACGAGAGTACCACTGACAACTTGAACCACCCATGCTATGCTTGATGCCTCAAAAGGGAAAGAAAAGGAATAGGTTCTATATACACCCAAATGTGTATGTAGGTTTTGAGCCAAAATCCCCATAAGATGCCACCGAGAAAAGGTTCTACACATAATTTTGGAAAGAAAAATACATTTGCAATTTAACAGAACAAAAATAAACAAAAATCTTAACCAATTTTAATTAAAACAATTTTATTGAAAAAGAATTTAATGAAATACAAGTTAAATTATAAAAACACATAAACACACACACACTTTCATTGTAACCCTAATGTCACACCGTTTTGCGGGCAGTGAGTGCAATGAAGAAAGGTTCACAATACAATAGAGTGGTCGTAAAGATACTAGCGAAAAGTGGGACCCTAGAACATCACCTCTATGTAATCAATGGTATTGAACCACAAAATTATAAATTCTCAACTACGAGACACTAGTAGTGTAACAAATCCATAACCTAGTGGTCACCCAACATCATCCAAAAGATTAGGTAGTGTTTTAGTCTTAAATTCAGCTATGTGAAACCTGGCTGATTCCACTCCCATATGACTAGCACACTTGTCCTATCCCCCAGCAAGTACCCAGGCTTCCCATTTTTACTCAAGTACTTTAGAGTTCATTTCTTTTTCCAAAAATAAACAAAAAAATGAGGTGTTATATCTACCTAACTCAACAGTCACACACACAAAAACCATTTAAAATTAATATTCACAACTAAAAATTTCCCAAAACCAAATCGAAATCACTTACACAACCAATTAAAACAATTTCATTGTCAAATAAATCACTTTCATCATCAAACACAACATTAATGGGTATTATTAAACAATTTCCATGTACGTCGTATGTCATTATACACCGCAAAACATTTACCCAATTTAACCAAAATAATTTCTTCACCCTTAATAATTATAAAAAAAATCAAATTTTCATTAATAAATTTTAAAAATAAAATGACTTCTTTACACACCAGACTGACCCAAACCCCCTTAAATGACTATTCACACACAACACCAACTCAGAAATAGAATCTGCATTACATACAAAATTAAAGAAACCACCGTTACAGTTAAAAAGACTATTACTATAATTAAACGTACTCCCAGAATAATTTTCCAAATAATTTTGAAATATGTCACAAAACATTAAATTCCAAAAACTCATTTGAAAGATCATTTTTGACTAAATGGAAATATATGATACACCAAAACACTAATTCCACCATTTGCATATCCTAACAAACTAACTACCCAATTTTTCTTACAAAACTAATAAGCAGTTCCTTATGAGATTTCACAATAAAATACTTATATCATGTGATTCCCACTAATCACATCAAAACACACTAAACATCAAGTTAATTAAAATTCTCACCAAACTAACTAATTAATAATCTCACCAAAAAGCATAAAAAATCACTAAAAATCAACTATAGATGATATTCCAACAGAAAGCGCACACATAATATAAAATGAAACCAAACAATTCAACTACAAAACAAACATCTTCGAAGATAAACTTATCACTACAAAAATCAATTATATAATATGATAAATTACTTAAACATGAATGTTAATTAATAAAATACAAAATAACCATGGAACCACCTACCTCAGTTTTAAGAATCACATTATTTTGTTGTGAAATTGCCACCTCGCGCCAAACGCAACATGAAGGGCACAATTATAACCTAAAAAAACATCTGACCATTCACACCATAAACAAACCAAAATCCATAACAAAATCACTTACCAGATCTTAATCAAAATAAAATAATGAACATCCTATTTATATCACACCTATGAAAATGGTCAAAGAAGTCATCCGAGCGAGATGTAGGGTGCCAGAATGTGTCACACCGGCTGGAGTGTCATTGGAAGAAGTTACAACCATGGTAGTCACGACCGGTAGAGATGCACTAGGGGTTTAGTGAGAGGTAGATATTGGGGGTCAGTTTCATCGTTGGAAAGGAGCACCAGAAAAAAGTGGGTGTAGCCAAAGGTGGTGCGCACAGGGATTCAAAGCGAGGGAGTAGCAGGGGTGGCTTGGGGGTGCTGGTCGATTTAGATGGAAGGGGTGCGACCTTGGTGATTTGGTGAAGGAGGGGAAGCACACCGCATGGGTCTTCAGGTGGCTCAGCTAAGAAGGAGGTGGTGAACGATAGGTGTGTGCTTGATGTAGAGGCTAGAGAGGTGTCCTAGACAAGATCAGGAGGGTGGGGCTGTCCAGGGAGAAGGTGGAGGGAAGGGGGTGCCGAGGCTACTAGGGTTCTGAGGAGGGGGCGGCGTGAACATTGGGGAAGAAAGGGTGTGTAGTATGATGGAAATAAGGGAGAGCAATAGAGAAGTGTAGAAAAAATTAGAAAAGAACAGAAAATTACACCAAAAGGGGAAAAAATAAAGATAAATTAAAACCTAAAAACCCACTAAATTAACATAAAATAATTGTAATACTAGTGGGGAAAAATGTCATAATTTTCATAATGATAACTTAAAAATATTTATATCCTATTTAACATAATGATGAAAGAGAAAATAAAAATAAAAATAATTATTATTATAATATCAATAACCTCAATGATATTTTTATTATTATGGTTATTATTTTCATTTTAAAATTTTTTTAATAAAAATAAATTTTTTGTTCGCCTGAATTTTTATTAGGTCATTTTTTTAATTAATCATGCATCGGGCAGGCTGTATAGTTGTTTGGAAAAGCCACATGGATTCGAACATGCCATGCACGCGCGTCAGACATTACCACACCACAACACTCATTTATCATCAAAATGCAAAAACAATTATCAGGTCCAACCCACACCTCAACAAATAAAATTTAAATCCAAATAAAAATTATGAAATAAAAATAAAATAAAAATTACAATAAATATCTGGGCGTGACAATTATCTCCAGCATGACACATTCGACCCCCATAAAGTCCCAAAATACTTTTTCAGCCCATGATTCTGAGAAATAATGTGAAGATACATAAAATAAGAACTCAATCACCTAAAAACAATGAATTCAAAACACCCACGACTTGAAACTCCAAGGATAGAAAACCAGAATCACTAAGAAAATTAACCAACGACATGAAATTTACCTCCAAAAACTACTACAACATGGAACACCCAGAACCCTAACATTGGGATCACCAGTTCTGCTTGAGACATCCAAGAGAACTCTTACACTAACCCACTACCCAAGCTAACCAATTTCCATGGTCAAGGTCAGGCGGAGCTGAATTGAGGGTTTACTACACCACACATACATTGAAAGCACAGTTTTTATACAAGTTCATCTGATGTTGTTCTCCCCATTGTATTAGGATTCATTTCACACATTGATTCTTCAATACAAAATGATTCACCAACTAAGAAAACCTATAACATTGGCTTGTCCCTCCAAGTTCCCTGTGTTAATCCAAACCAACACAAGAAGAGATGATGTCAAGACCCGCACTAGGTCTCCACATCATTTTAAAATTTACCTAGCACCATGACACCTGCGTGAGAATTCCCAGTATACCTTTAGCGATATAGACTGAACTCTTCATCACAAACCCACCAACATTGGTTGATCTACATGGAAGATTCTTACAATGTCCAAATCTCTACTTTATTGGAGGGGTTTGACAGTGGAAACCCCCATCCAAGAGGTGAACTAGATAGGCGCGCGTCAATCCCAAAAGACATGAGCATCTCTGAATCGAGTACAATTTTTATTCATAACCGATCACACGAAGGTTCATAGAGCATGCTCACTAGCTTTATAAGAATACGGATTCTCTTAACCTTTTTATGGCCATATAGAAACTACCATAAATTAATACCACAATAAGGAGAAAAGTCTCTATGCTTCTCACAACAATAATCAAGCCTTCAGAGATGATACCGAAATATCTAAATCTATGTTCTTCCCATCCTTTCACTACAGACTTAAGTCGAACCAATCCAATTTCACGTCAAATGAGTTTTTAGACTGTGCGCAAGCTTCAAATTGAGCCCTATTGGTGGGGCCATGATGTCTGAAGAATCTACCACCTCACATTCAAAAGATAACCACCTCTGATTGGAACTTCCTCCACTAGAAAAGGAACCTACATACTTCTTATAATGTCCCTCTTGGCCACTCCATCAACATACCAGCTGATTACTTTAGTGAATGAAAAAGAGTTCCTCTTTGACAACACTAGAGACAAGTGATTGAGTAGTATGTCAAATACACGATGCAAACTAAGGTAAGGATCACTCTATGAACAAGTCATATTGGTTCACACTCCTCATCGAATGAGGAACATGAAATTACCACAATATGAACAAGACCAAAACCTATTATGAGACTTAAACAAATGGTTCCTCCCAACCTCTACAGAAAATAAAATTAGCATATCATAAAGGTAAACACACATTCATATATGACTTTTTATTGGTCGATCACCTACAAAATCCACCACATTCCACCTCATGTACGTCCTTACGTACAAAAAAAGAATGAGGCTAGTCTTGGGGATCACTCACGACATCCCCATTCGCAAGAAAAAACAGAATTCCATCCATTTTCTAGTGTCTTATTTCTCATACAAATGTACTTGAAACAATTTTCACCCTAAAAAATTTTGGGGTTCCTCAAAAATTGGAGACACATGAAACTTTCCCAAAGAACTCAACGATATTCAACTAACCTCGACGCCAAAAAACAGTCGACACAACAAAGAAGAACCCAACTCCGCCACTCCACTGGGAGTTCCAGATGAACCAAGAACCGAGATACCTGCTAGAAACACATGGGATGCTTCTAGGGGTATATCACAAACAAGAAACAGAAAAAATACTTCCATAAATCTAAACACATCACAAGACAAACATCGACACCTCAAACACAATTACAGTAGTTCTAATTTAAAACATTTACACATCCATAAAGGAAACATCCGCTTGAAAAAACATGAACATTACAACAAAGCCCAACATCTATTTTGAACCCATCTCTTTCGATCTGGAATCAAAATAAATTTTGAATTCCAATACCATTTAAACACAAAAAGCAATTTCTGGGGAAAAAACAATTTTTAGGAAACAAGAAGCAACCTTAGAAATCAATCACTCACCACTGATATTCCACAATACCTCGATAGTATGCATTTTTTTACACTCAGACACCTATCCACATGATCCAACAATGGTCCATTAATCATGTCAACATGAAAATGAGATCACCCATAAGAATACCAATAGGCAAAAAAAATTCTTCTATTTTCAAAACAAATTTTCATAATATTCTGAAAATGCCTTTTTCCAAAACCATTTCAATAATTTAGTGAAAATTTACAATCTGATTCCCATTTCCAAAATAACTCGACTATATTTCAAAAAACCCAAGACATTAAATTTCAACAAATAAAATGCCAAATTACAAAAAAAAGGTCCTAGAGAAAAATACCCCAAAAATCATGTCAAAATCACAACAAGTGGAAAATAAGAGAAACCCTAAAGGACTTCCCTCCTTTTAAAATCCCCTTCGCAACAATGAAAAATTGAACCACGACATCAAAAACAATAATGAACATGGATGGAGAACTAGTGGTCATGCTAGACCCAGACACATAGTTTAGTAGACCATGCCATTGGCAAGTTCCAACCACTAAGAGAGTCAAATCGTACTCTTGGGTATCACATGGTTCGCTACTCCATCTGAGACCATGCACAATACTAGTTTACTACTATTTTCATCCCCCATCCATAATGACCAAATCCAAAAACATAAATCTTGAACTATTGCTGGTTACTCAAGGATAAGAATGTGCAAGTGTTAATGATGATCTTCACCCACCTACCACTCAAGTACCAACAATCCTATCTATGATCTACCTAACACCACAAATAACAAGAATAAACCTCCCTCTAATACTATTTTGTCACAAACCATTTCGGGTTTCCATCTGATCCAGTGCTTGACCCAGTCTTCTGCAAGGCCCGAAGGGCGTTCCCAATCTCCAAAGGCTATCACAAGTGGCTGGGTATCAAAAATAAAAATTGGGAATGATTTACTCGAATAAATAAACATCAAATAAACCGAAACCTGAATAAATTAAAAAAAGAATCAAACAACCAAATAAACCCTTAAACTATGGTCAAATCTAACGTTTACAACTTGAACAAAAAATCCAAAGGGAATTAAAAAATAGAAAAAATAAAAACACTAACTCAAAAATCCATGATACATAATGTGCAATAACCATAGGCCACATTCACCAAACCAACATGAGAGTGCCACTGAAAACCCGAGACCACCCATGTTATGCTCGATACCTCAACATGGAAAGTAAAAGTTACAAGATCTACATACACCCAATGTTGTATTTATGTTGTGGGATAAAAACCCAATAGGATTCCACTAAGAAATGTTTCTGTGCATAATTATTAAATGAAAAATTTATTTGAAATTTAACAGACAGAAAATAAATAAATGCTTAAATTTTATTAATGAATTTTTTTTACGGAAAACTATTTTAGAGAAGGAAAACTTAAATTAAAACACACACACACACAAACACACTTTCATGGTAACCCCAACATCACACCATGTGCTGATGGTGAGTGGAATGAAAAATAAGTGTATAGTACTTAGGAGGGGCACTAAAGATACTAATGGGAAGTTAGACCCTAGAACATCACATCTCAGTGAAACATTATATAGAAACACAACAATATACATTATCGTGCATGATCCACTAGTGGGGTAACAAATTCATAACTTATTGGTCTCCCAAAATCATCCAAAAATTCAGTTAATGTTGTAGTCTTTAATCCATCTATGGGAAACCGGGACAATGCCTCTTCCCTATCACTAGCGCACTAGTCCTAGTCTACCCATCTAGTACCCAGTCTTACCATTTATGCTCAAGTATTTTAAGGTGAATTTAATATAATAAACATAAAAAACAAAATAAATGAGGTGTTATATCTAACCAACACTATAGTCACATAGAAAAAAACATTTAAAAATAATAAGAACATTAAAAATATCCCAAAACCAAATCTAAATCACTTACACAACCAATTAAAATGATTGCACCATAAAAGAAATAAATTTCATCATCAAACAAACCATTTAAGTAATTTATTAAATAATTTTTACATATATTTCATGAAATTACGCACCAAAACATTTACAAAATTTAACCAAAACATATTTTTTCACAATTAATAATTATCTAATAAAAAAATTCAAATTTGCATAAATAAATTTTAAAGATAAACACACTTCTTTACAAACTAGACTGACCCAAACCCACTTACATGACCATACACACACAATGCCACCTCAAGAACACAATCTACATCACATACACAATTAATGATACCACACAAATAGTTAAAAATACCATTACTATAATTAAACAAAACACCAGAAAAATTTTCTGATGAATTTCGAAATATGTCTCATGAATTTAAATGGTAAAAACACATTCAAAATTTCATTTTTGACTAAATGCAAATTGAAAAAATATGTATGAGATACTATAATAATAGGGATCCAATATACTATCATGTAACAAGGGTATGCTGTGAAGGGATGTTCATAAAAAACAATATATAGAAGAACTAAAAAATCACCAAGGGAGAGAAAAATGAGACATCCACCTCTAATATATATTTATTTATATATAGGGGTATATATAGAGAGAAAATGGGATTCGGTCGCCTTTATAACTATCTTGGGGAAGCGACAATGATAATTAACACGGAGAGGCTTGAACTCAAGATCACATTGGGACCCCCCCAAAGGAAGATACCATTGAGAAAAAATCTAGGGGTAGATATATATATATATTGTGGGTATAATTAAATACAAATATTAGTTTTTATTTATTTTTAATTTAATATTAACATATAATTATATTTTATTATATATTTTTGTGTGGGTATATATCGAATTTTTTTTAAATTTTATTCAATTTATATATTATTATATCATTATGTTAAATTTTCAAATAACAACATAGAGGTTGAGTGGAAAATTTTACACTACATTCCAAAAAAATATCATCATTACACAAAACCCAAAAACACACTTAATTGAGTGATCAAACACCAAAATAAAACCAAACTAAAACATCATCCCTAGAACCCAATAATAATTTAATTTGATTTTATATTGGTTGTATAGAAAAGTAGATCACGGAAATATGGGAGAAAAAAATGGTAAACCCTGTAACGCATGAAACATTATCTTTTAAATACCTACCTATGTATATAAATAATTCCATCAATCAGTCAACATTTTCCCTATTCCACATCACCCATTTGATCTTCTCTAGGCAACCAATGATTGATAAGACAATTAATAATATCAAAAATCCTTCATCAAAAACACCTTATAATGTTATGATGAACATGGCCAATAAAAAGTTTACTCAACCAATAGAGTTTTCAACCATTCGAGATTGACCACTGTAATGTCCAGTTGCGAATAAATACAATAACACCCCTCTTTGGACCTCTATCTAACAATTTCAACTTCCCTAAAGGTCAACACAAAATAATATTAATTCCAAATCCTCAAAATTATAATGAACAATAATATTACCATTTATCGAAATAAAAAGTATACCAATGACATAAAAACTCATCATAAAATACTGTCATAAACATGAGTCAAATTTCATCAATAATTATATGTAATGATTTTCAGAGTATTTTTAATCATGCTATTTAAGAAAAAAACCAAAAAAAATTCATTAATCATTTTCCATGTTTAATGATAGTATCTCACACATATTTATTACAATAATTTGGAAATTATTCATCACAAAATTATTTAAATGAAATTCAATTTATCCATTTGAGAACATAAAATTTTTATATACACACACACAGACACACATAATAATAAAATCAAATATATACATATATACATATACATTTAAATATATTTATATATAAATATATATATATTAGAGGTGGATGTCACATTTTTCTTTCCCTTGGTGATTTTTTATTTCTTCTCTATATTTTTTTTTATGAACATCCCTACACAACATTCCCGGGTTACATGATAGTATATTGGATCCCTATTACTAAAAATTATGCAAAAAATATTTCCCTAATATAGTCATTGTATTTTCCATACTTTATAATTTCCCTTTAAAGTCTCATAATATTATAATACTTACTCTTTCCTATCAAGGGTGATTTCAAATGTTTTATTGTATTTTAGTCCACCATTAATCATTCTTATATGACCCCAAATTTCCCATATTGCATCCTAGTGTAACATATCTAGAGTTGAAGCAGCAAGGGACCCAATTTGATTTCATCAATTTATTCCCTTGCTGATTAAATTCTAGATATGTTACACTAGGATGAAATATGAGATATTTGGGTTCATATAAGAATGATTAATGGTGGACTACAATACAATCAAACATTTGAAATCACCATGGATAAGAAAGAGTAAGTATTATAATATTATGGGAATTTAAAGAGAAATTATAATGTATAGAAAATACACTGATTATAGTAGGGAAATATGTTTTTTATAATGTCTAGTAATAGGGATCCAATATAATATCATGTAACCAGGGTATGCTGTGAAAGGATGTTCATAAAAAAACAATATAGAGAAGAAATAAATGATCACCAAGGGAGAGAAAAATGAGACATCCACCTCTAATATATATTTATTTATATATAAATATATGTAAAGGTATATGTATATATGTATATATTTGATTATATTATCATGTGTGTCTGTGTGTGTGTATATAAAAATTTTATGTTCTCAAATGGATAAATTGAATTTCTTTTAAATAATTTTGTGACGAATAATTTCCAAATTGTTGTAATAAATATATGTGAGATACTATCATTAAACCTGTAGAATGATTAATGATTTTTTTTGTTTTTTTCTTAAATAGAATGATAAAAAATACTCTGAAAATCATTAAATATAATTACTGATGAAATTTGACTCATGTTTATGACAGTTTTTTATGATGAGTTTTTTTTCCAGAAGAATTTATAGAATTTTGATTTTTCTTGATTTTGCTATAGTTTACATTGGATTTCATTCATGATAAGGAAATATTTCATGAAAATTTATAGACTACCAACTAAATTAGGATCCTTTGGGTGGATTTAAATTTCATTCAAGTTAATTTTGAGTGTTTGTGAATTCCCATTGAATGATATATATTATTTTTCATGTTTATATGAGAGTTGTCTAAATTTTCCAATAACATGATAAAATTTTTAGAAGGGATGAACCCCACATACTTCAAAGCATACTAATTTGTGACATAATTTGAGGTGGGAGATATGTTAACAATATGATTTACTCCACTAGAAAGACATGATACAGTGACCAACACTAGTAGAGGAAATCTTGTACAAGAAAAGAAATATATAAATGGATTCCTATAATATCTATATGATATAATCTCTATAAATGTAACGATGATTAAATGCATTAAGGATATGGGGTAGAATCTAGATAATATATATGAAGGAATTATGGTTATTAATTGATAAGAAACTTATATTTTTTAGTCTTCGCACACATCACGATAGAAAAAGATGTGAATATTTATCACTACATTACTCATGTAACAGAGCTACTATGTTATATGAAATAAATTTGTGTTTTTTTATAGAATTTATCTATTCTGATAAAGTTATTGATGAAATTACATTATATATTTTCTAAAATTTATTTTACCCTTATATAAATGTTTTTTCTATTTTATATTGAGTTGAAAAAAACACTTCCCAACTAAAAGATGAAAACAAGTCATGTTTTAAAATTATTTAAATGGATGAAATGTTTATTATAACCATTATGAAATTAAATGTAAATCATTATGTATTTGTGAAGATTGGTGATTAATTTTATTAGTATGTAGAACAAGTGTAAAAGATATTTATAAATATTCTTCGTATGATATTCAATATAGGTAATGGGTAGGTATAAGGGAACGTATTGAAAATGGTTTAATAAATTTATAGTTGTGGGGAACATCAATAAAAATTAACAAAATATGAATAATGTTTAATATGAAAAAAAAAATTTACGATATCATTTTTAGTATATACTTCTATAGAAGTTGATCTATAAAAATATTGTATTTTGATTGAAGAAAGAGAAGAATATCTCTATGAAGATAAAGAAAAATATGATGAGAAGTGAATGTTATAAAATTTCCCTAGACTGTAATTAGTATAATATAATGTTATTTTAATAATAAAAAAATAATATATATCCTTTTATAAAACATAGAAAATCCTTAAGTACATATTAAGTGGATAAGTGACATATAATGCGTGCATTGTGAGATCTAAACTAGAATCAGACCTTGATAAAATCACTATACCCTAGAAAAGGGATATGTAAATTGAAAAAGGGAATTGAATGGTTATTGATAAGTATTGTGATATCATTAATGAAATAAATACCAACATGGTATTAATTTTAATGAAGAACTAATTGCATGTGAAGCGTAATGTAAAACAAATTGTAAATGATGATGAACTGAATTTGTGATAATCAAAATTCCTTATAGGTGCAAATAATTTCAATAATTTTTAAAAAATTAAAACATTCCTAATATTTAGTTTATGAAATAAAAACCTTCAAATAGAATCAAATAAATAAAATGGAAAAAATTATTCATATATGTTCAAGTTATGGTAAATCTATTTTTCCAGTTTATAAAGGTTATGAAAATAAAATTGAAATGTATAGGTGAACAATTATAACAAATACCACACTGATATATTAATGAGACTCATAGATATGTTGAAGAGAAATAATCACTCAATGGAAATGAAAAATAAATTCCATTTTATATTTAGATTGAATGAAATTGATTATAGAAATATTGATCCAAACAATGAGTGATTAATCCTTAAAGGTTACTTTTATTATTCTAGGAGACTTTTTATAAATCTTATAGATACTGGAAAAACATATCTCTCACATGGAATTTTTATTAATTATGGGTATAAATAATGCAAAAATAAAGATGTTATTATATAAAAAATAATATCTGGACTACAGAAATGGGCAACTAAGAAGCTATCTAGAAAGTCTCCCCAAACTACTACTATTTGGAAGTTTGATGCTAGACGATTGAAATATATTTATGATAGTATATGTAATAGTGTAATGTTGAGGATTACATAACATATTAATAATGGATAGTATTTTACTGTATAATATGAAGAGTATTTGGGAGATGCAGGGGAACTGGTCATGATTCAATAGAATGTATTAAAATCCTACCATGAGAAAATGAAATGATAATGAATATTCTATAATTTTAGAAATAGTGCACATTAATTTATCAAAACATGAAAGATCACCCACACATGGTAAATGTAATAAAAATGAGGAAATATACATAATTATCTATAATGAACCGAACATAAGGAAATGTAAAAAACAAAATAATTAAAAGCTCTGTAGGAGATGAAAATCAAAGGTAACGAAATTATTGAATGATTAGAAATTATACACCTTTAAACTATTATTGATAATAAAAACACCATAAAATTTAGTAATTTATTATTATTTTAACTTACCTAGATGTAATTTAAGGAAATAAATGAAGGGGGATATACTTGTGTTTATATAAATTGTACAGTATGATGAAGATCCAATTAGAGAATTCCTTTTCTGAGAATCACCCATTATGGGGATATGATGTGATTAAACACCATGAGAGGGAGAATATATGATATGAAACTATCACAATATCTTATTGTTATGAAACTCGTATTTCTAAATATCTCTATACAATTGAGTGTTCGGGAATTTAAATCAATATATTCTACCATATCTTTGATTACATAAATTTTTTTCATGGAGAATTAATGTTTGATGAAAAATTTGAATTTAATATGAAAGTGTATCCAAACCTCACTTGAAATTTTACAAGAAATTTTTATTTTATTTATGATATATACTTGATCAATAATATATTGTATAACCCCCAAAACAAGAATAAAACAGAAAATTTATTTTCATTTGATGATATTAATTGGAAACTTTGGTGGGAATGGAATTTGACACTATTTTTCTATAACATTAAATCCCATTTATACTTATAATTGAATAAATAATGGTTTATTAATAAGAAACCCATATTTTAACAATTATCCATAAAAAATGAAATATGTATTCATTTATATCTAATGATTAAGAAGAAGTTGTGATTAATTTATCCTTATTTTATATAGAATACTGAGATAATGGGTGTTCATCAACCCATATATGATCTTTTTTTAGTTTAAATATGGTGAGATAAATTTATTTTAATTTTGTGTTTAAATTATGAGTATTTTTAATAAATCCAAATTAGTTTATTGAAGTTCCCAAATGGATGTTTCACATTTATTTTAAATAAGTTTTTAAAGAATTAGTGTTAAAGTGTTTGATAAATTTGAATTCCCTATATGAATTATTCATGGAATAATTATTCTTATTATGTTGTAGATAATTATTTATGTATTTTGGAAAATATATTAATGTTATATTTACATGTGATTATTGATGAAAATTTATTCATGTTTAACACATGTGCTAATGATAATAGTGGTTGCTATAAAAATTCATGGAATTTGGAAGCTTCATGTATTTTGGGAGTTTAAATTTGTTTTCAATCTTATTAACATAGATTTTAATTAATATTGAAAGAAAATCCATTAATGGAAGACCCTTTGTGTGAACATTGAATTTAGTTTCAGTTGATTCAGAGTGCTTCTGAATTCCCAATAATAGATGGAAGTTCTTGTGAGATTATTTTGGAGAACTATATGATTTACTTATAATAATGATACATGGATATATTTTGATACCTATACAATATATAAGTGACAACTTTGTGCCTTAATAAAGTACCATATATATGGAAGTTGTTTGATTCTAGAATAGGATAAACCCTTTAAGTGACATAATTTGGTAACTTTCGACTTCGTAGTGTATGTGAATCCAATGATGAAAGCATCATCAGGTACCATGAGAATTCATAGTGTACAACTAGAACATTATTATTTATAAGGTAATTTATATTATAAAAAACATATGAAAATTAATCATATTCATGCAACACTGTAAATAATGAAAAATCAAATAGATGATAATTCTTATAGTAAAGGAGCATAATATGTAATAATACTACTAATTGTATAACTAAACCCTATTATAAATTTGTGAATTCATTGTAACAATAGAAAATTTTGAAATATGAACCAGGATAATTCATTAGGATTCCTTCCATAATTTATAGATTAGAACATAATAGAATCTCATGATAAGAATATAATAGAACAAAAGGGTAAAATTCAAATAAATATTCTGATAAATTAGGGATGATTATTAGTCTATTCTTAAACAATTCTCTATAGAAATACTATAAAAAATTATAATTCATAAATTTTATATCAATGTTCGTGAAGATAATTATTCTACATTGCTGCATTATTATACCACCAAATAATTCATGTTATATTTAAAAGATATTAAAATTAAATTAATGTATGTATTTTTTGGAATAATGAAAGATGTGATAATTAAAATATCACATGGATTGGTATAATGTTCTGAGTCGTATTGATATTAATATGTATAAATTGACGTAATATGAAACAGTTTGATTGAGTAATGATTCAACTGCATTATATCAAGGAAATATTTTTTGAGTATTGTTAACATGTTTTTATTTGATAATAAAAGCATGAAATTGGAAGAAAACATATAAATAATTAATTTTTCAAAAATAATATGACACTGGAATGTATTGTCAATATAATGGGAATATGAAAATGTGACCGAGATTATTTATTATAGAACCTATGTATCAAAAAACTATGAAAAAATATTACAACATCATGGAGTTTGTATGCATTGGAAAAGTTCTAAAACCCTAATATCAATGCAATTGGTGTGGTATAACGATCATGGAAAAGTGATTCAGTCGATTGGAATATAGCTAGATGAATTTATATATTTATGTTAAGGAAAACATGATACTACATCAAAAGTCCAACTCTATTGAATCCTTATTCAAGGAGGTCATGGAAGACCTTTGATGAACAAAGAGTTTCTGAGATTGTCAACAACATTCTAGAGGGCAGCTCGTTGTGAGACAATAAGAAGAAATAATGGAAGGATATACTATCTAAGGTAGTATGATGATCCTATAGTGATATTCTAATGAAAATGAAGGGAAATACACTTTTATGGTATTTAACTATTACTTTGTAATCACTTGTGTTAATAGTTGGAAAATTTGCAATCGGGGTGCATATCCAATTGTTTCAAGGTGTCAGATTTGAAGGTAGAGCATTGAAAATCATTGTTTTCCTTACGTATTATGAACATAACCATTAGTGTTAGTTTTTGAGACAATAGAAGTGTAGATCGATTCATTAATAGGCTACAAAGGTTTAATGGAATTTGGAAGTAACAAAAAGAAAAAATGATCATTGATTCACCCTCTTCCAATTTCAGTGATTTCAGCATATCTAATCGCTATAAAATCAACACATAATTATGTATATTTATGTAAATTAATTAATTTATACGTTTATTTATGTATATATATATCTATATTTTTTTATATGTAATTATATATTTATATAAATTTTTATATAATATTGGGGCATATATGTTTATTCATATAAATTTATATACAATTTAAATATGTATATATTTATACTTATATTTTATTAAATATCAAATCATATATTTATGTAACCATATATATATGTATATATGAATTTATATTTAATTATGTATATTAATAAATATTTTTCTATATTTATATACATTTTAATATATTACTTGGCTATATATATAAAGAAATATATTTTTATTCATTTATATATATATATATGCATATAAAATTTATTTTACATATTATTATATATATATAACTATATATAATCATTAATGTAGGTCTATATATATGTGTGTGTTTGTGTGTGTGTTTTGGTGTTTATATATATATATAATTATGTATTTGTATTTATATATATTTATATGTTTTTATACATACATACATAGATATATATATATATTCATATGTTTATATATATGTGTGTATATATGTATTTATATTTACATATACGTGTTCAATGGTTTTATTACTATATTTATGTCTTCCTACACAGTTTTAAATAGAAAAATACACACACAAATATATATATATATATATATATTCATTAACATGAATTTTTTAAATATATATATATATATATATATATATATATATATTTATATGTATCTACATTTATATATACTAATAGTTTTTTATATTTTTATATATGTTTTTGGAATTATTAAAATTTAATTATACATAATGATAATTATACATATTTATATCTATTTATATATATGTATACATGTGTTTGATTTTTTATATATATGTACTCATATTTAAATATATTTATATATATTTATATATATTTATCTAAATTCATTTATATTTATAAAATTGTATCCATACATATGTATATATTTATATTTATATATTTTTGTGTGTATATAAACATTTCCTGAGTACATATATATGTTTATATATAAATTTTTATATTTTTATATTTATAAATAGTAAAAATTAATTATATTCATATAAAATAATACAATTTTAAAATTAGTAAATCAATTTTTTTTCTAGATAAGCCCTCATTTTAATTTGGTTGATAGGGAACCCATATATGATCCATAGGCCATGAATACAAGCCATACAGGCCTAACAGAAAAGAAGGGAATACATATTGGACTATATTTTACTAAGAAAACACATCCCCATAGATATTCAAGGTTTGTTCCCTTCTCATTACCTAAAAATGCAATCAAATTTTCTAACCCCATGTAGAACTACAAAGGGTGTAAACCCAAGGTTGTGTCCACCTTTTTCCTCCCTCTCTTATGTTCGGTTATCACTTATTGGTGACATCTAAAACGTTCATCCATCACCATGATATTGTAACAATTTTTAAAACCATGCAATATTCATTGTCCAAAGGCCTAGTGACTTGGAGTCCTAGTGCCCTAAAATCCCAATACATCACCTGAAAACTAATTTTGGGAAATAATAACTCTATTATTATACCTCGGAATAATACATGTTATAGTTTTAAAACTAATAAAACGATACATTATTTCTAAAATACCGTAAAAATTCACTCCAACCATGTTTTAAGCATGAGTATTGTACTGGATTACATGGATACTTTACTGCATCATGAAACACCCAATTTCTTTGATATATTGATATATAAATATATATCCTTTTAAGGTTCTTAATGATAGATAATTTTATCATGTAATATGGTGTGAATCGTAGGTTCTAACTTAGGAAATGGGTAATTATCATGGTTCTATACCAGTGTATTAGATCTTTAGTATTGTGCATATAACGTCAAGAATTGTATTTGGGTACTAAATTATTTTTATTATTCATACTAAATGGTCTTCCATGACATATATTTATTTCAATGACATATAGGTCATTTGAACAATCATAGTTATACATGGCTATAGGTATTTAGGCCACCAAATAATGGGAATTAATATTCATAACATGACTAGAAGAGCACAATATTATCAATACACACATGTGTCCCAGGGTGGGAATATCATCAAATAGATAAGTTCATTTTTAATTTTCATTTGGATCCATACCTATTAAGAATTATGATGTCAGGTGGAGGGGTTCCCTACCACAATGTAATGGTAGATAACATGGTGCAATATTTACTAGATGGGGGTGGAATCTAATGCTGACTATTGAATCTATTATTTGTGTAATCTGAAGAATAAATATTGATAATATTAGGAAGAAAAACATGATGACATACAAGTACCTTAATGTGTTTGGATTAAAGTAGTTATTTATATTTTGGAACTAGTCAACCCTCCCTCAAACAAAAAATATTTCCACTATGGGATAGAGGGGACTTAACACTATATTATACAGAAACATGAAGTAATTGTGATGGAATGGGGGGTAAAATAATGACTGGTGACATGAAATAATTCTTGGATCCTAATTTAGGTAATTAATTCGTCACCATCTAGGGAATTTCAACAACATTCAATATGGTCAAAATGTAAATATGAACTTCTACTTTTGGGTAATTAATATTTATTTAAAAAGTTTTAGTGGGTGCTTTCTATTCCATGTGGGGTGAGATAAGGCTTGACCAACTATGGTACTGTAGTTTGTGTGTGAGTGTTTTTTGGTGGTCAGTAACCCCATCTAATTTATATATATTATAAGTGTTTTTATTTAAATGATTTATATGCATTTATATATGAATATCATATACTTTGACATTATAATTAATAGAATATTGGTTAGTGATAATGTCACTTGATTGTAATGAAGTGAGTTTGGGTTTAAATCCCAATAGACTCTAATATATGATGTAATTCGGGTTATAAATTTGTTTTGTTTTGGTGTTGGGCCGATTCGACCATTGAATTGGTTAGGATTAGCCATGGTATTTTACCCAATGGTCCATATGTAGAGTTGTGCTTGGTGGGCATGTGCAGCTAGAAAACCTGATGCATTGATAATAAAAAATTCAAAAAAATGAAAAAAAAGTAACAATATATATATATTATCAAATAAATTCACATAAATATTTTATAAAAAGAACTATCACAAATTATTTAGCATCATTTTTTTAACTACATACAAATATATATGTTTATAAATTTCATTACAAAGGAAAGAAAAAAAGAATCACAAAATAATAAAACCCCAATAAAATGCATTTCCAAGGGATTCACATGGGTTTTTAATGAATTATTAAATAATAACCATTAATGAAATATTTTATGATTTTTAAAAATCTTCATGTGTCATTTATAATATGTGGAAACATTTGGTAATTTCTAAAAAAAATCTACAAAATCGAGCTTTTAGCATAATGATTTTATTTGAATTGTATATCCAATTCAAAAAATGTATATGGATAATGAAAACACAATGATGTTATATGTTTTTTACCTATTAAGATATATTATCAAATGGTTTCTATAATGGATATAATTTCATGGTTTTATTCCATTAGAATGATATTTCATTATGTGATGAACAACATTGTGATGAATAATGAAAAATGGAATAGATGTGATCTAAAATTAAATTTACCTTATATTACATATGATTAGGATCTCAATATGGCGTTTTTAGTTTAAATAATAAAACAATAAAAAATTATTCATATATTTCATAATGTAGCTAAAATATAAATGAATATATTTTTAAGAAATATTTATAAAATACTAATATAAATATCGATATTTAATGTATTTTTTTGAGAAATTTATTTAAACTGATAAAAAATAATGTGTAACTGATCAATGGTAAAAATAAATAATAAACATATGATATTAAAATAATATAAACTTTTTTCCCTATTAATATAATGTTTTCATTTACCAATGAATTTGAAAGAATTATATTTATTATAATATCATATCTATTAATTTTAAATAGCTCATTTTAGTTTTACGTAGATAATAAAATATAAAGAGATCATTTATAATATAAATATAATGGTTTTATATTTATATTTCATAGAAAACCATTTTTCATTTATATATATAAATATTTATATAATTTTATCTAATTATAAAATTTTTATAAATCCATAAATCATGTCAAAAAATTAGAAATGTTATTTTATTAATTAATTCCTTGGTTGTTTAATATTCAGAAATATAAAGATTCTATATGATGAATTGGTGGAGTATTTAGTGTACTATGTCTAAATTTCTCCTTACAAATGTCTTCCAATGTTTATAAGATATACATTCTTGTCGTAACATAAAAATCACTTACAATACAAAATTCTATGAATCTTTTGGATTTTGATTTTAATAATTATAGTTGATTTGGATTTTAAAATAATTTATTTTAGTCTTAATTTGAATTAATGTCTCCCTTTAGTAGTTATATATGGATATTGAAAAAATATGTCACAGAGAAACTTTTCTTGGGAATAATTTCTTTATTTTATGTAATTGGGAGATATTTATCATTCAGAGTGTACTTTCTCTTGAGTCAGTCACTCAAAATTGAATATTTATTTTAATGTCTTTGAAATTAGGGGCATAAAAAATAGTGAAAACCAAGAGGTACTATTTCAAAAATGTTGTTTTAATCACAAGGTAAGGCTCATGAACTGTAATAAATGTCAAAACTATCATATGGAATCCACATACCTGTAATGATGGTAGTAGTATAATTTCCATACCTCTAAGTATAAGTGACGTCTATGACATTTTAAATGAGTAATTCACACCTCCTAATAAGATATATTAAATATAAAAATGCAATAAGATTATGATGAAAGAAACTGACAATATGGTTGGAATCAGATTTGACTGTGGGGATGTTCTTTTTATCTAGATTTCACAATGAAATCCCACTTAGTAAATCTATAGTAATATCATTGATTATTTTTCATGTACTATAGTTGGAGTTGTAACCTAGGATTAGTAACCCATTATAATTCTAAACCATACATCAATCTCCCATCACTCTATTCTTGCATTAACCATACATATATAATTTTAATCTTAAAATCAATGGATTACACTTCACCCACATCCCTTTGTGAAAATTATAGCCACTTTTGGATTCAAGATAGAGAAAGAACTTATTCGCTTCAAAGGCCTCTTCAGCAAAAACAATTACACCAAGCTCCTCCACAAGTGAATGATCGTGGACCTTTAGAAATAGGTTTGAAATACATATTTCTTCTCACCATTTATTCATTATCTCCCATATAAAAAGACACCTAAAGGAATACCATTATACATATCTTTTCCTCATGAGTTCATGCCTTCATCCATTAAAACATTGGGTAAAAAAATATGAAATATGGACACCCTATAACAATACACTCATCCACTACCCAACCATATCCCACACATAACAAGACCACTCACCCAAAAAATAGTATCCATTCCGACTCAACGATCAAATTCGTATAGAACATACAACACGAGGCTTTCTGAACATCCTTATTATTATTATTTTTATCCATCTATATGGCCTTGTTGTGAAGCCTCCAGATAATGAAATTTAATTTCACTAAAATATCCGTACAGTATTTTTAATATCCAACTCATTAGTCTCCCTGTATGAACATAATGAAGAAAAAATATGAGGAATACTAATACATCCTGATGTGAATTTTGAGAATTCAAACATTGTTTTCATTAATAAGGATAATGTTGTTCTTAAACCTGTCTTTTTCACTGTCAAGAGTGTAAAAAACTAATCAATGATAAAATCTTCAATGTTTTAAGGATATATCTCAGACTCTTCATCTTTGAATGAAGAGAATATGACCAACTAGTTGTACTTCGTGTACAATATGACTCCTCTCACTACCACCCAATTCACCATTTCACCCAACATGACAATAGAATGACATATGAAATAAACTATGCCGCAGATAATACCTAGATGAATGGCCATGTTTGTTATTTACTCCATAATATAATCCCTCATAAATATATCCCAAAATTAATTCCATTCAATTATATCTCAAGGATATTTGTTTACATTCATTCCGTGATCTCCATGAAACTTCTCAGGTTGACAACTCCTTCAGTAAGGTGATTTGACATCATTTCCATGACTCCCAGTGACACTACCCCTCTTATAAGGTATTCTATATGATAGTGTACACTATTTTTTCTACTATAATAGTTATTAAATTTGATTTATTGGCTCTAAAGAAATCCTATATTGGTATAGTTACAAGAACATTGTTGACTAGAGTATTCCCATATCCAATTAAAATAAAAAAAAATTCTAATTAAATTTTTGAACAGTAATTCGATTAACTAGGTTCTCAACCAGAACCTTCTTGATATTACGATTTGGTATAGGGGATCATAAGTACTCTATTGAGAGGTGCTTCTTGATAATTCCTAGATCATCATGCATGATCATTCCATGGTGGTTGGTGTAGAGACCAAAAGATTGAAGTACATGAACAATACATTACTTTTGCAGAATACTTAATACATGACAAAAACATACGCCCAATGACCGTATTAGTTTAGTGACTTTGGAAACTCAAAACGTAATCTTCAAATCATGGTGAAAGATATTCAACATATCTCATAAATATATTTCCCTTTTTGGTTTTCATTCCTAAAACCTTTCTTTATATCATGGGGAAAATAAATCATAAAAAGGTGAGCTCAAATTCTCAGTAAGGGTAAACATAGAGAACATAAAACAATCCATAAACATTTGAATGCAAACACTTGAACATAAAATCTAAACATCAAAATCTTGAGTAATTACATAAATATTGGAAGTACGTAAGGAATTTATCATAAATGAACATAAATCATGATAAAATAGCATGGGAATAAAACTTGTAATTGTGGAAAACCATTAATAACATGATATGATTTCCATAGTATCCAAGGCATTGCATCCAAGACCATCTTAGTGGACAAAGTCCCTTTCTGAATCGAGTTCACTCCTCTTTCCAGTCCGGTATCACTAAACCAGATTAACTTACCATTCCGCCATGTCTATCTCATGAGATATAAATATTACCCAATGTGTTGGAGGGATATATAGGTCCCACCCATCTCATAATTAAATCATTATTTCGTGTCCCATAAAATCATAAATCATACATCATAGCATAATCCATGTAATAGAATTGGATTCTTAAACATCATGCCATAAAAACATATTTCATATAAAAAAATTGATATAATTTCTTCATAAGAAGAATAAAACCATGTATATAATGGAGACATTATACTTGAATCCTAAACATATTAAATAATGTCATGTTAGATGGGAAATAGTTTTGATAAAACACTTGAAATGAATTCTTGAGGAAAATATCCTTTCTTTTTCGAAATAACTTTATTTTCACAAAATGCAATGAAATTTTAAATGAAAAGGGTTTTTTTGAAAATAATCATTCAATCTTGTTGGGGAAGCTTCATTAAAATTAGGCTTTATGAAACCGTAAAAATCCGTTCACGCCGTATAAGTTAAAAATAACATTCTCCTCGTACTTTTGTCAAAAAAGTATAAAAGTTCCTCGTGTGGTAAACAAAATTAAGATTCCTTTTATAACATGTGGTAAAATTAATAAATGGGTAAAAGTCCATTAAATATACATGAATTTTATTTAGAAAACTGGGACATGGATGATAACAAAACCCCTAGTAAATACTTATGAATAAACAATCTCGGATAAGAGCAAGATTGGAATAGTTATCCATTACCTTATGCCTGATATGCTTAATATGTATCTGAACATCCTGTATAATGACTTAAATAATTTCATTTACTTATTACAGAATCATATTCATTGTTATGATATCATATATGGTTTACTTATTACTTTATATTACCCGTTCATTTGTAAATTCGATGTAAAAGCAGCGATTTGCTCAAAATCGATTCATTTATTATACATGTTTCAACTTGTTGTTCTTGATATTATTAATTATTTCCTGATATAATTAATTACAGAATATAAAACATGATTTATATATAATATAAATTCAGCATATACATATATATATGACAGACCGATAAATGGAATGAAATACACCGTTCATGGAGACGGTAGGCTGTACGTACACATGAACGCTGTTTTTGTTTCCTTATTGAATGGAATTAAGTAGACGACATACATATATAAATATACATAAATCCAGTAAAATTACTATTTCATATATGTCATTATTATTCATTATATATACTTTATAATCATTAATGAATGGTTAACATGGAGAAAGAATCTCATAGCGTCATGGAGACGGTAGTCCGTACGTACGCACGGGTGATGATATCATTCCCATGACCGTGAAATTTTATTAAAGTGTATGTATAATATTTCAGAATCAATATAACTTTACAATAATCATATATAGTTATTTATTTACAAAATTATACTCATCCATGTAAGGTGGTGGTCGAAAACAGATTACACCACGGCATGGAGATGATATTCCGTACGTACGCACGCATATTGATTTATTTATCTATTGGATTTATAGAAGGTGAATTAATGTTGTTTCATATTTATAATAACATATAAGTATATAATTAATACTGATGATATTAATTTATAATGAGAAAAATAAAGAAGAAGAAGTATAAGAAGAAAGAAACTTGAGAGGATAGGGAGAAGAGATTACCTCTTATTCGACGCACCTTCTTTAAGCTTCCTCTTAAGGAAGTAGAGTTGGTATTTTGAGTAGACCAGAACCTCAATAATGTTTCTAGGGAAGTGTAGAAGATAATTGGTCAGGGTTTGGTCGAGTTCCAAGGCTCTAAAGGGTGTCAAGAGAAGAGGGAAGGGGTGCCCTTTTTATAAGGGAGAAGAAGGACACCTTTGGAAAAACCTAAAATATTATTTTATAATAAAGTCATGTTCGGGTTTCAATAGCTCAAAATTGATTTATTTATATGATAAGGTGAGTATGGGTCTAAATACTTTCAAAAAATAGGTTTTAGACAAGTTTTGGTTACTATTTTATCCATATCATTTAGATTTAACTCTAAGTTAAATAATTTAACTTTTAACATGTCTTTTTCTTTTCTTACATTATATGTTAATAAACATACTATAACAATCCAAACTAACCCCAAGTGGTTCATTATTAATATATATATCTTTATCTAATTTATTGGGCCGAACCGTAGATTTTTAGGAATAAAATAACAATTAATAATATAATATTTGTTTTAAAAACTATTTTATGTCAATTTTGACACTATTTGGTATTTGATTTTTGTGAAACTAATAACAGCATGTTTAGTTAGAAAAAAGTTAATTAAATAAATACTAACAGGTCATATTAACCTATAAATTTTTTTTAATTCATAAATGCCTAAAATTTCATTTATTTGAGTATTTATAACATCAATTATGTTAATATTTCATTAATAAGGTAATTATTGCATCATCATTATGTCATAAATAAATTTAATTATTTAATCTCTAAAAATTATAAATAAAATACCACTATGTAGGAAATCTTTTTAGATTTCTAATCAATATTTATAGTTGAATTTACCTTATTAATAACCCTATATTAGAAATGTTTTACTTCTTAAACATTGATTTCAACTGTTTTAACTCTTCTTTAAATAAAATAATAATAAATGTCTAAATCTAATCCAAGGGGAACTAAAGGGCATTATTTTATCCCTAAAGTTGTTTTGGGTAGAATTAAAATTGTCCAATTTAATTAGGACACGTTTTAGGGTAATATTAATATCATTTTTACCCTTAAATACTCTATTTACTTTTAACCGTGGTAAATAAAAGTAAAAAGTTACTGTTAAACAAAAATTATTTTTAGCTTATTGAACAACATTTTACTACTTGATATTGACCATGTCTCTAGGATTTTCTAAATTCCACTCACAAAAGCAGTAAAATTATTTTTTATGTAAATTTTCAAATTCTCCTAAGAGGTGGGTAAAAGACGGTGAAAAGTTCAATATAATTTTTATATATCTAAAATTATTATAAAATGACTCCAATGAATTAAATTGAACATATATAGGTATTATGTATCAATTTAAACCTAAAATAAATTTAAAAAAAATAAATAATTATTTAAATAAAAAGTCGGTGTTTAAATAGTAACCTAGTGTTTTCACTATTCATTAGAAATTGAATGTTTTCATAAAAATACAATAAATTCACCATAGGATAATTTTGATATTCCGAATCCAAAAATGAATTCCATTTTGAAAGATAAAATTTATAAAATTTCATAAAGTTGGTATTACTATTCATAACGTCTAGTTCATAAAAATATTATAATAATATCTTGTTTAGTGAAACTCAAAATTGCGTACGACACACGATATTGAAGAAGGTCTTGTTGCGTGTAATGAAAGCCAAGTCTGGGCTGCATGTAGTGAAATCTCCATTTGGTTTTGCGTATAACATAATCAAAACTTATTTCATTTATACATTAAACAAAATCTATACTTAATGTTGCGTAGAATAATTTCCAAAAAATGAACTTGAATTTGTGTGTAATAGAAACCAAGAATAGTATTGAGTATACTGAAAGCTAATACGGTTTTGTGTATAGTACAATCTAATCATGGTGTAGTGTATAATAGAAGACATCAAAGAAATTAAAAATAATCTATCTCATAAAATCATTGGGTGTTACATTCTACCCCCCTTAAAATGAATTTCACCCTCGAAATTCGTCTGGGTTATAAATGGTTTACTACTTGAAAGATTCTTTCATAGAAACCCACATCGTAAAAATAAATACTCAAAATTCATTTTAAAAAATAAATTTAGAAGTGTAACGGTTACCCAGATTGACTCATCACTGGGTTTCCACAGAGGAGAACATAGGTGGAAATATGGATATGGAAGAAAAATTTAACCATCATGTTCTGATGGAGAGTGGTAGAGGACATGTATATGAAAACTCCAACAATCACAAAGCCATAAATTTGTGATGATCTAAGGTACCATCTGATTCAATGGATATAAGGGTGGTAGGAAAACATATTTTGTTTTCAAGATCATTTCCCTAAAGTTGATGAATTTGAATTAGAAGAAATAATTACTTTATTTCGGTATAATCTCACTGTTGTTCATTCCTTGAACAATTCCCACTTCATCTCTTAAAAAATGAAGTTGAATTTTTCATTTGTGAAGTGTTAGCAGATCATGCGATAGAATGTGAGGTCATTCCATCTGTTTCTATCAGAAAAAGTTGAGCAAAATTTATTAAATATACATAAGTTCAGCTATGATGAGTTTAATCATATATGGTTGCTAAAATGGACTTATACTTCATCTATCATAGCGCTTAATAAAATAAACTAGTTTTTACTAACCAGGGACTTCTTGTAGGCTAGTGGTAGGAAATAAAGCCATATCGCACTTCGGTTGTGGGTTCGATTCCCGCAACCTTGTCTGACGCAACAGGTTTCCACCCATCCTACGAGTTGTAATTTTTCAAAAACTATATTATTATAACATAACAAAAGTTCTATCCTTAAACAATACTATCTGATATCTACCTTAATCTATTCCAATATTTAGGTTTATCCAAAATTCTTCTGTCCAAATCTCATAGTATAAAGATAACGATTACTTAAAATTTCATCTATCGAGCATGTAAATACCATCATTTATCATATGATATATCTTATTGGTCACTTTCCAAAAATGTGAATACCTTAATCATGTATTCTCGTGAAACATGAATTACCATAGAACCATAGTGAATACATGAGTGCTGTCAAAAGTTAACTCTTTCCACATACCAAAATACAAAAAATTATATATACTCAATCCATGATATCACCTAGTCCTTATATCAATCAGGAGCTCTTGAATTCTATCAAACATCTCATTATCTCCTTATCCCTACATTATGTGCATATCATCTACTTTCGAAAGATATGTGAAAAACCATTCATGGATACCGGTACCATTCAAAATATACTTTCAAATACATTATGAAAAACAATAGTGTAACAATCCTTAGATGTTTCTTTATTCCATAGTACCATTAAATTACCTATACAACATAACCCTTGATAAACATACAATCATTCCACTACCTTCTTAAACCATTGACCAAGCTTCAACACTTCTTTCATCTCATATATCATTTGTAGTATCTTCATCATCAACAACATAAATACTACCCGTACGACCATGCTGATTCTCTTCATGAGACTTTCACTTAGGGAATTTGTTTGTGTAATGCCCATACATCCCACATTGAAAACATTTAATCATTGTTGATATCGTACCAATTCCATTATCCTTTTCCATGGTGATAACTGAACCTTTTTCTTTGTACTTACTGGCTTTGTGTCCTTCTTTTCCACACCCAAAGCATCTTTCAGTTCCTTTGAAATAATCTCCCTGATTCCTCTTCCCACATGATTTACATGAGATAAATTGAACTTTCTATCCTCTATGATCATCATGAAACTCCTTATTTCTCTTATTATCTGAGTCGGGAAACATAACATAGTTGAGATTATTGATCATATTATGAGAGTTCGGATTAGGCATAATAATGATATGTGGTCATCTAGATCTAATTTTATTTGGTTTCTCATGATAAATATCATTCCATTGTCCATCATATCCTCCATTATCGTGAATCTTCCTGTTTCCAGACATTTTCTAAAACCCAAAAAGAATAGTGTGAGAGGAAAAAATCATACTAGGAAAACAACATAATAAAGGGGGAATACTATTAATATATAACATTTTAGGTTTAATTATACGATCGGTACCGTAATTCTAGGACTATAACCTATACGTATACTTAACCTTAGAGACATCACTAGGCATTCCATATAAATATCTCTAGATATTTCACTACAGTTTTCGAATCCTAGTTTCTAAAGGTTAACTAAACCTTCGCTTTGATACCAACTGTAGAAACCCAAACCATGATGTACATGGACATTAAATTACTATTTTGGAATACATAATACATGACAAAGAAAGAGGCCCAATGACCGTATAATTTTAGTTTCTTTGGAAACACGGAACTTAATCTTCTAATCGTGGTGAAAGATCTTCAACATCTCCCATAATGATCTTCCCCTTGTTGGTTTTCTTACCTAAAACCGTTCTTTATATCCTGGGGAAAAGAAAACATAAAAAGTGTGAGCTCAAATTCTCAGTAAGGGAAAACATAGAGAACATAAAACTATATATAAACATTTGAATGAAAAAACATGAACATAAAATCTAAACATCAATATCTTGAGTAAATACATAAAGCATGGAAGTACGTAAGTCATATATCATAAATGAACATCAGCCATGATTATATATCATGGGAATAAAACATGTAATTGTGGAAAACCATTATTCACATGATATGATTTCCAAACTATCCAAGGCATTACTTCCAAGACCATCTTAGTGGACAAAGTCCCTTTCTGAATCGAGTTCACTCCTCGTTCCAATCCTCAACCACTGAACCAGATTAACATTCTGTTCTAGCCATGTCTATCTCATGAGATATAAATATTTACCCAATTCATTGGAGGTAGATATAGGTCCCACCCATCTAATAATGAAATCAATCTTTCATGTGCCACAAAATCATATATCATACATCATAGTATAACCCATGTGATAGAATGGGATTCTTAAACATCATGCCATCATAACATAATTCATATAATGAAATGGATATAAATTTATCATAAGAAGAATCAAACCATGTAAATAATGGATACATTGTACATGAAACATAAACATATTAAATAATGTCATTATAGATGGAAAATAGTTTTGATAAAACACTTGAAATGAATTCATGGGGAAAATATCTTTTCTTCTTCAAAAAAAAAAATTTCCACAAAATTCCATGAAATTTTAAAAGAAAGGGTTTTTTTGAAAACAATCATGCTATCCTGTAGAGGAAGCTTAATGAAAATATGGCTTTATAAAACTGTAAAAAATTATTCACACCATATAAGTTAATAATAACATTCCCCTCGTACTTTTGAAGTAAAAGTCAAAAAGTTCATCGTGTGGTAAAGAAATTATGATTCCTTTCATAACATGTGGTAAAATTAAAAAATGGGAAAAAAGGACATTAAACATACCTGATGTTTTTAGAAAACAGGGACATGGATGATAACAAAAACCCCAGTAAATACTTACGAATAAACATTCTCGGATAAGAGCGAGATTGGAATAGGTTTCCCTTAACTTTTGTCCGATATGATTTGTATGTATCCAAACCTCCTGTATAATGATTTAAATAATTTCATTGAATTATTACAGAATCATATTCACTGTTATGATATCATATATGGTTTACTTATGATATTATATTACCCATTAATTTGTAAATTCGATGTAAAAGCAGCGATTTGTGTAAAATCGTTCATTTATTGTACGTGTTTGGACTTGTTGTTCTTGATATTATTACTTATTTCCTGATTTACATAATTCCAGAATGTAAAACATGGTTTATCTATAATATAAATTCAGAATATACATATATATATGATAGATCAATAAATGGAATGAAATACCCCGTACATGGAGATGGTAGGTCGTACGTACGCATGAACACTATTTTTGTTTCCTTATTGAATGGAATTAAGTAGATGACATACATATATATATATACACACAGAAATACAGTATAATTATTATGTCACATATTTCATTATTTTTCATTATGTATACTTTATTATCAATCATGAATGGTTAACATGGAGAATGAATCTCATCGCGTCATGGAGACGGTAGTCCATACGTATGAACGAGCGATGATATCTTTCCCTTGATCATGAAATTGTATTGAAGTGTAAGTATAATATTTCAGAATCAATATCACTTTACAATTATCATATATAGTTATTTATTTACACCATTATACCCATCCAAGTAAGGTGGTTGTCGAAAACATATTACACCACGGCGTGGAGACGGTATTTCGTACGTATGCACGCGCTATGATTTTGTTTTCCGTAGGATGGATAGAAGGTGAAATAAGGTAGTTTCATATTTATAATAACATATCAGTATATATGTAATACTTATGTTATTGCTTTATAATGAGACAAATAAATAAAAATAAGTAGAAGAAGAAACAAACTTGTAAGAATCGGAAGAAGAGATTACCTCTTCTTCGACGCACCTCCTTTAAGCTTCCTCATAAGGAAGTAGAGTTGGTCTTTTTATAAGATCAGAACCTATAGAGTGATTCTAGGGGAGTGGAGAAGAGAAATGGGAAGTGGTTGGCAGAGCTTCAAGGCTCAAAAAGGTTTGAATAGAAGAGGCAAGGGGTGCCCTTTTTTAACGGAGGAGAGGGGCACCTTTGGAAAAACATAATATACTATTTTATAATAAAGTCACATTCGGTTTTTAATAGCTCCAAATTGATTTGTTTGGAAGCTAAGGTGGGGATGGGTCGAAATCCTCTCAACCAATAGGTTTTAGACAACGTTAGGTTAATATTTTATCTTTATAATTTATATTTAACTCTAAGTTAAATAATTTAACTTTTACCGTGTCTTTTTGTAATTCTACACTATATGTTAATAAACATACTATAACAAGCCATACTAACCCCAAGTGGTTCATTATTAATATATATATCCTTATCTAAGTCATTTGGGAGAACCTTAGATTTTTAGGAATAAAATAACAATTAATAATATAATATTTGTTTTAAAAACTATTTTATGTCAATTTTGACACTATTTGGAACATGATTTTTTTGAAAATCATAACAGCATGTTTAGTTAGAAAAAAGTTAATTAAATAAATACTAACATGTCATATTAACCTATAAAATTATTTTAATTCATAAAAAGCCTAACATTACATTTATTTGGTTATTTATAACATCAATTATGTTAATATTTCATTAATAAGGTAATTACTGCATCATCATTGTGCCATAAATTAATTAAATTATTTAAAAACAGAATATGACATTATATAAAGGGCAATAGAATTAGTTCATGTCATAGGGTAATAGTAAAAGCATTTTTACCCTTAATTACCTGATTTTCTTTTAATCGTTGTAAATAAAAGTAAAAAGTTACTATTCACCAAAAATTATTTTTATCTTACCGAACCACATTTTACTCCTTGGTATTAACTGTGTCTCTCAGATTTTCGAAATTCCATTCACAGAAGCGGTAAAATTATGTTTTAAGTAAATTTTCAAATTTTCCAAGGAGGTGGGTAAAAGACGGTGAAATGTTTAATAACATTTTTATATATCTAAAATTATAATAAAATGACTCCAATGAATTACATTGAACTTATATAGGTATTATGTATCAATTTTTACCTAAAATAAATTTAAATAAAATAAAAAATTATTTAAATAAAAATTCTGTTTTTAAATAGTAACCCAGTGTTTTCACTATTCATCAAAAATAGAAAGTTTTCATAAAAATACCAAAAGTTCACCCTAGGCTAATATCGATATTCTGAATCCAAAAATGAAGACCATTTTGAAAGATTAAATTTATAAAATTTCATATAGTGGGTATTACTATTCATAATGGCTAGTTCATAATAATATTATAATAATATCTTGTTAAGTGAAACTTGCTATTGCGTATTACACATGCAATCGAAGAAGGTCTTGATTGCGTGTAATGAAATCCAAGTCAGGGCTGTGTGTACTGAAATATTCGTTTAGTGTTTCGTATAACATAATCAAAACTTATTTCATTTATACATTAAACAAAATCTATACTTAATGTTGCGTAGAATAATTTCCACAATACAAACTTGAATTTGTGTGTAACACAAGACAAGAATAGTGTTCCGTATACTGCAAGCCAATACAGTGTTGCGTATAGTACATTATAATCTTGGTTTAGTGTATAATAGAAGACATCAAAGAAATTAAAAATAATATATCTCATAAAATCTCGGGGTGTTACAGTTGGAGTATGATTTTGAAAGTTAAACACTACTCTTTGTATTATTTATGTGTTTTCCACTACAAATAGTATATGTATGCATGATTTTATTAAATCTATTTGTTGATCTAGTCCAACCATTCTCAAATAATAAATTGAAATCTAT
This sequence comes from Viscum album, assembly GCA_963277665.1. Taxonomy (NCBI): domain Eukaryota; kingdom Viridiplantae; phylum Streptophyta; class Magnoliopsida; order Santalales; family Viscaceae; genus Viscum; species Viscum album. The sequence goes on along the minus strand of OY728125.1, from coordinate 640,793,423 downwards.
TTAAAGAAGGATAGACACCAAGCCATACATAAGTATATTAATGAAAAGTAAAAATATCTCTCTTGTTATTCCACACCATATATTTTTAATGAGAGAATATTGAGATAGAATAATCAATATTTACAATTGTAGATCCACCTATTTCATACCACTTACTAATTTATAGAAGACTAGTAATCTCCCTGAGATAACCAAACATAACCATAAATATGAAATTTTTATGGATATTAGATCGCAGGTCCACACCCGAAATTTGAATTGATTCATAACATTCAAGGTAAAACTATAGTCCAGCATATCATATTCTAAATCCATGTCTACATTGATCATGATATTATAACCAAGGAAATTCTAATATATATCTTCCACCATATCCTTTGTTATCCAAATTTCCCACTATATTCTCTATCCATACATGAACTAATCATGGTCATATGAGATGATATGTGGGAGGGCTCAAAAAATAATTTATTGATTATGAAGGGGAGAATATTATATGAGTTTTTTCCTAATATTGTCATTATATATTTTCCCAAAGGAATTGCCTCACTTAATATGGGGATGTAAGCGTATTTAGAGGACAAAATATATCTACTGATATAACCACGTTGAAATAATTCCTACACATTATCTATGATCTTATTTTTAATAACATCTCATGTGAAAACATAATACCTTCCCAAGAATCCACCTCTTCAAGATTAATATAATGTCTCTAGGGAAGAATGAAATATTTTATCTCTTTTTTTATAGAATGTTATATAAATTTTCATTGACATAATAATTATCCATCCTAGAAAATTTACATAAAAATCTACCCACTCTTACAACTCTTGAAGATGATCCATCCACTACATTAGGAGTCTACAATAGTTTTTTATTAGACATATTTTTTTTAATATTTGCATCCAACTTTTGATCCCCCGTGTTTATTCCCTATTACTATTGCTGGATTATTTTTATAGTATCCTTCTTATGATTCAAATATTTATCAAATAATCAATTTTTCATGTCTCCCCCGTTGAGACAATGTGCCTTTGATATTCCCCTATACACCCTTTTTATCTCTTCTAATTTCACATGATGAAGGATTTTTTTTCCATCCATATTAATAAATGATTCATCATCCCTTCTATAATATAGATACAAATGTAAGATATTTATAAAATCATTTAATTTCAATAAATGAGAATTGGTATTGGTCTGGTTGAGGCAACACACATTCGTATAATTCTTTAACCTCTTTAGTTTTCCATAGAGTCTCCCCCAATCATTATTGTCCCCTAGATGATCTCATGAGTATTTCATGAATTTTAGAAGCCATTTTGTTCAAATCCATATTACTATATAGGGATGAAATAATCAGTTTTTTCCATCATATAATGGTGAACCAGGATATGGGATTCATCCAATATGATGTGTGGTAAATGAAAAACATTATCCTTGGGTAATGAGTCGATGCCCTGGAAGATGGATAAGAAAATATAAATCCTTTTATATATTCTCAAAAAATATTTATTTTATTAACCATGTGTATGGTTTTACTAAATATCCCATATTCATTGATACACTAGTTTCTATGAACATCATGAAATCATGCAACATTCTATGAGTGTATATCACACATCACTTCATCTCTAACTTGTCTGTAATGGTTTTTAAGTATCCACCCAAGATTTGATGTAAGTTTACTTATTGAAAGTATAATAATTGATTCCATTAATCCATTCTATAATTCGTTTCACACATATAATAGATTGTCATGAAATTTAATTCTTGAGATCTAGTCTTGTGATTGAAATATAGATGGGGAAAATTATAAGCTGGTAGAATAAAAAACTATAGGTTGGTCCAATAATTATCATTGATAATTAAACCTAATTGAGGGTCATGGAGGATGGGAAATGAATCCATTATAAAGAATATACAAAATATATTTGTTACTACCCATCATAATTGATTACATGTAAAAAAATCTATTGTAATTCAATATTAGGTATCAGTTTTATAGAAATGGTCAATTTTTATATAAACATTTAGATTATAGTATATGTATTATAGTAATGATTTTAGATTTTTTATAAGTATTATAACATTTAATAGAGTTTGATGACATATTATATTTTCATAAATAAAAAAGTAATAAAAATTTTATGGACATAAAATGAAAAGTATTACATCTTGCTTGAATAATTTTTAAATTACAATCCTTTGTTTTTATTTTCCTATCATTTTAGATTAAGTGAAATGTGGAATGTATTTGTAAAGAATGGGTTTCATAAAAATTATATAATTCATTGGTTTCACATGGATTATTTTATCCCAAAACAAATATCATTATTTGAAAAGAAAAGACAAAATTTGATTTACTTGGGGAAAAATAATTTTTTATATGCACTTTTTTTATGAGGGAATTTTTTCTCTGAACCCAACTATGGTATATTAAAATAAATAATTACATTATTTTAATTAATATATAATTAGGAATATAAAATTTCACAAGTGATATTATTTTAAATAGATCAGATATATAATATTATTTTTCATTTTAATAATCTCTATTTTGAAAAATGAATTTTTTATCTTATAATGACATTTCTATGAAAATGTAACATTTATGAATCGAGTGGGAGGATATTTAAATAGGATAAGTATTATATTTTATTAATAAATTACTTTAAAAATCCTATTCAATGTAAAAGTCACATTACATTATAACCATTTTCGAGATATTTTTTTAAATATGTTATTAATATATATTGTAAAATTTTTCTATGTTAAAACATTATAAAATATATAAAATTTTATGGGTAATTACAAATTTTATGATCACATAAGTATTCAAATAGGTCAACATATTTAGAATTACTTTATTCTTAAATATTTTGAAATTATATTTTGGAAGCATAAAAGTATAAATTTAATAATTAATTATTGAAATTAAGGAATATGAATCAATATTCTTGCCATTATTCAAAAAATAATTTATTATATATATGAAATCTCAAAATTAATTTTTTACTATTATTTTTCTTATTCTCACATGAGAAGTTTCATGGGTTATATGATATCATGTGAGCAAATAGTTAAAAAATAAGCAAACATAGTTCTTTCAATATTATTTTGGTAATTGATATAATCAAATAATTTTTTATGTAGTGATTTTCATGTATTCATAATAAAATATATCTAATTAAAACATGTATAATTTCATACTGATGGTGTCCTTATTTAATAATTGTTTGAAAATGCTAAAACATTAGCTGAGATATTTGATAATTAACACTAAATTGGGACATCCATTTTCTCATGTTGAATAGTTTTCAGGGATAACTATTTCCTGTGATGGAATATGAAGACTATCATGAGTTGGAGGTCATATTAAAAAATGGAGTTTCATCCATTAGACTAAAAATGACCTTTTTGTTTTGGATTACCCACTTTTTATACCATCTAAAATGTTAGACATTTTTCTGTAGTCTAGTATCTATGCATCATCTATATTATTATATATTAAATTTTTTAATAAATAATATCTCATATTAATCTTTCTACACTCATACTTTACTTATTACATAATACATTAGATTCTAATTAGGGTTGTTTTGGTATATTTTTGATCATATTATATGATTTTTTACATGACCAGACCCACTAAAGACTAAACATGGCATGAGGAAAGATGAATACTCAAACCCAGGGCTACCTCAAATGAGTTAACCAATAGATATTGGAAGAGAAAAATAATAATGATCAATATAGGGATATCAATGTTGTCATATGATATATAAAAGATCACAAAATAAACCAAAATGGAGGGATATATATGTATAACCCTACACCCTCGAGTATAACAAAATTGAGATAAGGGAAATTCACATCCATGTTATTAGAACTCTAGGTTAAAATATTATTAACATTCATCTCCAACATGACCATTTAATTTAACCTAACATTACCTCAAAATAAGTCTTAAGAGATCCATAAACATCATGACCATCATTATAGTACACATATTTATCAAAGAAACAATGTGTACAAGCATGAATCTCTAAATTGGGTGATTATAAACATACATTTTATGTTTCCCTAAAACCAAAATGAAAGTATAAGGCCTCATGTTTTGATAGAAATTGTATATATATATTTAAAATAATTATTAAAATAATCAAGATATTTTATATGTTGTTTTGAAAAGGATATATAGAATCCCTATTCACATCATCTCCCTTCAAGGAAGGAACGTATATCATTAGAAACTATAAGTTCTTGGATTTTCTAAAAAAAATTATGTTTTAAGTAAACAACCATATTTAAGCCTCATCTCAAAGAAAATGAACAACTTATTGGGAATTATAATTATTTTAAAACCCATAGTATCCATCCTTTTTATACAATTACTTTAACCATAGTGGGAACCCAGGCCATAGTGATGTATCTTTATCAGTTAGTGAGGTACCACCTCATATGAACCCAAACTAACACATAAAACTTTTAGAAATATATTGGATTAATCACACTATTTTTCTGAAAAAAAATTCTATGGGACTATGAGCCCTTACATTCCATAATTACCCATCTATGAGGAAAATCATGAATCTTCCAATATTTATATTCGCTAACCCACACCTCAATGATAATTATGTGTCGACCAAAAGACTTCCAAATATTATTTATAGACTCGGATATCATTTAAATGTGTTTATTATATATGGTATTACCTAACTCTATTGATATATGACTGATGCACCATTAGTGGGGATGTTATTTAACTTATTAGTAGTATAGTGGATTCACACATTGTGAAGTGCAAAGGGAGTACCAAACCCTTTTCTATATTCTGATGGACCCATTCCCAAATTATATGTGGGTGTTTTAATGTAATATTACAATATTTGAAACTCATGAACTATTATAAAAACCCCACGGGGAGTGTCTAATCCTTTTACCACTACATTAATCATCTAAAAACCACATTATCCCCTATATGGAGCTAAAATCCTCAAACCACCCAATACAAAAAAAAATCATCTATTCCTATATCCATGAGTATTTCCCCATTTCACGAAAAATGTATAATCACTCAAAACAACTATTTATAGGCCATATTATGAAAATGAATGTCAATTGTTTGAAAAAAACCACTGACTATAATATACATGACATGTGATTTACATATACAAGACCAATAATCCTCTGTATGAAAATAAATTTATTGTTTTTGTCTTATCATTTGAAGTAAAAATATATTGAACATACAAAAAATTGAAACCAGAATGTTATACTTATGATCATAAGGGCTGCGTACCCCCTTTACATGATGATACTTATTATCCTTTCTTATAGATGATTTCATTCGACTAGACACAATATCTATAAAACAATGTAATATATTTCCAACGTAAATTCCACAACCCCTCTAGAAAAATGTAATTTGTTAAATTTTTACATTAAATATATATATAAGGTATTTAATCCTAAAAAAAATGTATGAGTCTTAGAATTCAAAATACATACAATAATCTATGATAAATTTGAAAACAGAAAATAGAATAAAGAATTTCCTTTCATATCTCCTTTATTCACCATATAATATCCCTTCATATCAATCTTAAAACACTTGTTAGAGTCATAGAAAAATATAACATACTAAATTGGGTCAGATCATATGATTGGTAAAGGTATTATTATATTAGAATCTATCAAAAATAAATAAGCATAATTAATATGGTATGGAAAATACTAGAAACACAATCCATTTAACCTATAAAATGATCATAATATTGATGAAATAAATGATGATAAATTAAAACCCTATAAATAATCACTCAATATTGGAAATTATCCATTGATGTTCTAACTGATCGAATATTCATGTGGAAATTGATAACTATTATCATAATGATGCAATTCATAATTATGGAATAAAAGACTATTAATAACATTCACAATACTATTTAAATCTTTGGGGAGAAACACATATAATTTTTATAACTAATTTATACCACTAATTATGTTGATTCATCTATTTTCTCTCTATAACAAATCCCCACCCTTCAATATCTAATTCCTTTGTATTCCACAGTTGAAATTGATGAAAAAAAATCACATATAAATTAAAAATTAATAAATAACAAATGAGATGCTATTTACCCCCCCCCCCCCCAATAAAAAAACCTTACAATAAATAATATAGGGTAAAATGAATGGTATCAAACTAATAGATACCTAGTCAAAATTATCATAATCATGTAGAAAATTAATAAGGTTAGTATCATTTCAATATATACCCAGATAAGAATAAGTATAATAAAGGTTTTATGTCATTGAAAAAAAGATGTACGATAAAATTTCATTTAAAACATTATTGGTGTAAATAATATCTTTAAAAAGATAATATTTTTAAAAATAATTTCCAAAAAATAATTTCTAAATAATTTTATTATAAAATATAACTTGGAACATATAATGTATTATTTAAAAAATCAAGTGTTCATGGTGGTAGAAATTTTATAAATCTCATAGATGTTAAAAAAAATGTTATCCCATTTTCACTAAAATAAAACTGATGATTTTTTTAATAAAACACATGAAGAATCCATTCATTTTTATAATTTGTCAGATATCGGTGAAATTGTCTTGAATAAATAATTTTCTTATTTTCTAAAATAACTTTTCAAAACATTTTTAGAAAACTTTTGATTTTATGAAAACTTTTTTTTGATAGATGACAGAAATAAAGTCACATATTATTAAAGATATTATCTAAATCATTTTAAATACAAAAGAGTTGAAAATGATTAAATTACAAGAAAAAGTTTATTAGTATTCATAGGATATGAAAATTTATTTAGTTTGAGATAGAAATATTAAATAATTCCCTTGAGGGTCACATAAACTGAAACAGTTTTTGATAATGATGAGAATGTGAAACAAACCATTTCTATACTGATTATAATTTTCCAGTTATTAAAATAGCTTATTAAATGTATTTTTAATGGAGATAGTCTCTAATACAAAATTATATTCTAAGGTCAACAATTCCTAAAATTAATCATTGAAATGAATTAAATACAACAAATATCACACATGTGTAGTTTTCCTAAAAAATATGAACAACATCTAAATGGAGTCTTGGATAATAAAATAAGGCCCCCATTGAGTTCAGATCTTGGGTTTTACCCCAGGTTCGGAGTTTCCATAAAGTGCAGTCATTAGATAATAAATAAGATAAATTATTTATTTTATTTAATGTGATGTAGTAACATAATACATCCCTATATAAATATTCATATGAACTAATGTAATGTTTGAAATATATCCCTGAGAATTAAGAGAGGTAATTACTGAGATCACTTGTAAGGGATGACTACAAATCAAGGATTTTTTGTGGAAATGAAATTTTAGGATCTCCCCAATGATAGTGATGAAGATTTTTTCTTCAGAAAAACAAGAACAACATTGAGGATGTAAATTTCTACTATTTTGATGTATCCTTTTTTATTTCATGTGATGAACATAAATCAATTGACCAATATATTGATTCATGGTTTGAATATATGATGGTTGTGAGTTTATTTTGGAGGGATTATTTGTTGGAATTGTTTATTTTATTATGAATCTTTAATAGTTTTTCTAATGGAAATGAATCATGCCCAACCCAAACATAGCCATGGTTCATTCCTCCTTTTTCCTGGTTTTCTCAAATCATTCTTCATGTGTCCATCAACGAGGATTCATTTGAAAAGTGGTTCAACAAATACCTAATAAATTAATCATTTCACAACTTTATTGTTAGGGAAATATGTTTATAAGGTAGATTCATGTATGTTTTAATAGAGAAATAATTATTATAGGATAGCTGATCAATTGAGGATTTATATAGTTATACTCAATATTAAATTTCCCAATATGCGATGAAGGCTCATCTGAATGGTTGATTCCAAAGAGTATTGTCATACATTTTCATTGAGTAGATGACGGTGAGGATTGGTCTACCAAATATGTAGTCTCCATGAATGATTAGATTCAAAACAATTCAAAGTAGTAAAACATGAATTTGTCAAAGAATAACTTGTGGTTTTTTGAAATCCTTCATTACAAATACTATATTTTGGAGATACATTCCATGTGTGACCCCCTATGTGTCATTAGGGTTTTCATGAGAAGTTAAATAACAAATGTCATGTGAAATCTATCACACATCACCTGTCCCTTTCATGGAATATTGATGTGTACCCATGGTGGTACATAGACACTAACAAAAGTATATTGTATTGGACATTCTATTTACTTGGGAACAAACATGGCCACCCATTCACATAAATTATTTGAAGTACATGGGCTCAAAAATGTCATGTACTCATGAAATAACACTCGAATGGGTCATAATACATGGGAATGACCTAATTCTTATGGGAAACAATGTGTACTATCCATACATGCCATGTAATCTTTCGATGATTGATTGGATCTCAATTCTTCTTTAGCATAGAAAAAATTCATTGGGGGTAAATTTCCTTAATCATTTCCCAAAGGGTTTAGTATTGATTCTCATTATAAGAATACAATTGTGGTTCCATCTAAGGATGTTCAGTATTGTTTGTAGTTGTGGATCCCTACATCAGGATTAGAGTTAGATCCTCTATCATCATCATTTCCCTAGATGGAGTTATTGGAATCTGTGTGACCCATAGTATGTGGACTTTAGTCCCCTATTAAGTAGATTAATCCATATTGGGTTTTTTGTGTACCCCATGTTTGTGGGAGGTATCCCCATTTGAATCAATCTCTTTAGATATATAGAATTCAATTATTATTGTGACACCTGATGAGAAGGACCTCTAGAATGGATTCTATAAATTATACCTGAATCATGAAGTGTTTTCTCCAAGATAAGTTCTATGTGGAACCTTTGAGCATGAATCCTAGGCTGGCATTATGGTTTTGATTTTACCTAGATATTTTGTGTTTTCTATTATTATATCTACATATTCATGATATATGTGTTTCCAATATATGTTTATGATGACCCAACTATTATTTTTGATGTTTTATATATAGTGATTTATTGTTTTCCGACATTGTATTGTTATACCCAGCCCTACATGGGCGTTGCCTAAATATATCACGTATTATATCGAAAATTGAAATTTTTATGGAGGCCTTAATAGACTAGGACCAATTGGTTTGTAGTGGTGTGTCCAAGTTATGGTTACATTGATAGTAGTCCTTAATAATATTATAGGTCTGACTTGTTTTCAGTTTCATTTTGATGGGATTATATTTTTCCCTTTTTTTCCCCGTAATTTTTTCCTACTCTGATGTTGTGATTTTAGATTTTTGTCTACATTGATATCTACTATTTAACAGTTCATCATTTCAGGGTGTTGGAGATCTGTGACTAAATATAGTTTTATTAGGAAAAGGCCTCCAACTTATTTCATATTCCAACTTGGTGCTAGGAAATAACACATATCGTATTATGAGTGGGATTTGTGTAGTCAAGGTTTAGACCTTATTATTATTGGTGATGGTTGAGTGGTATCATAGAAGTATATTTCATATTTAGGTTTTTTTATTTGAAGTCACCTATATGGGTTTCTAGTGTTGGTGTGGTGGTAGACTATCCAAACACTATGACCCTAATCACCGGCCTTTCATATTGGTAAATGTAATAAATGGTTTGAATGAAAATAATGGTACATTTATCATGCAAGAATGTGTTGTGGCTTAAATGTCATTATTGAGTCTACATTATATTTATATAATCATTTATAGTTGTACATATTTTTTACTTCAGGATTCCCCAATGATGTCTTCCAGTTAAGATTGATATTCAAGATTATGAGGAGCATCCCCTTGGTAATGAATATTTGATACATGGACCCATTCAAGATGTGTTACCTCCTTGTTTTGAACTATTTTTCCAATAACTATTATGTAATAGATTGTACCATCTTTACCAAGAGATGAACTATGTATGATGAGTGCACTTCATTAGATTCAACAATAATTGCCCCATGTTATTTGAGGTGTGCATAACCCACATGAGGATGAGTTATATCTTGAGGTTGTCATGTGAGTCCTCTATATTTTCTAGACACTTGCATAATATATAGTGGTCTTAATAGTCAGCCTTCTCTATGGATCCAATGGATGATGGTGGAGCACAGGGACCCAATCATACAATGTGGTGTCGCAATCATGGTCAGAGTTTGAGTGTGTTTTCAAATATGGTTTATCTCCAACAATGTTGAGGGGTCTTCATATCTAGGAGATTTTAAGGCTTTATATGGGTAGTATGACAAAGGATGAGTCTTCGTCAAGGTTCACCAACCTATCTTAATACATGGTTGATATGAGGTGTGATTAGTTCTTTCATGAACAAACCATTGATTTGGGAATACATAGAGACATCCAAGATAGTGAAATACCTCTATTCACTTCTACCTATTATTCGGTGATAAAGTGTTAATTGGTGGTCAAGATTTTACATGGATTGGAAGACACATATATTTGGTGTTTCTAGTTGGCACACTAAAGGTGTGACTTCAGTAGTAGGGATCCAACAAAAGACATTGGGTCCTGGACATGTGATACATTTTAGGATGCTATCCGAGGATATAGGTTTCCAGTTCATGGATCATAGGATAGATCATGTCATCCTAGAGAGAGATGGTTTTAATCTAGGGATGGATTGGAAAATCATTTTTGATATTTTTTTCCTTGGCATGAACCTAACAAAGAGTCATTTTATGGGATACCTATGTAGGGTCAGTGATAGGATCACATTTTTTTTATAGTGTGGTCAACATGGAAGAGGATTTTGGATATCATTATTAGGTGGTATATGTTATGAATGTTACCACATCCACCCTGTAGTTGTCTATATTCCGCATAGTGAGCTAGGGTATAGGGGATATGGACGCTATAAGATATCAAGGTAGATTACTAGTAGGATCTAATAATGATATAGGGTATAATATGATTCTTTTCTACCTTATATGGAATAATTACAGAAGTATGTGTGAGCTAGAAATTTGTTATACCTTATTTGGTTCAAGACATGGAGACTCCATTTCAGCCTTTTGTCTAACCCTTATGCTTGGAGACACCAACAAGAGGTGACTCATCAATTGAACAATTCTACTTATAGTGTGATGTGACTGAATGATGTGAGATTTTCATTTATGATATCTTTACATTAGCCATTGGGCATTAAAATTCAATCATAATTATTAAATTTGTAACTAATGTTCATTACCATAGATATTGTTTCAGTTGAAGGAATTTATTTTTCTATAATGACGGGATTAGGTTTTACTTTGTGGGTGAAAATGAAACCCATGTTGAGTAGTATAGACTCATGCATAGGATAGTGTCCCTGATTTCTCATAAGTTGGTTAGAATGAAACATATGGTAGTGTATTCTATGAGTTTACAATTTCCTATAGTGGTGGAAGAGAATGAGTATTTTGTTCCTAAGAATATTCCATGATTACCTTGACTCCAATATATTAACTGCAATATAGATATATCCCCCAGATTACACAAATTTCTAGGTCAACAGATCATATGGATTTTATAGAGCTTTATGAGATGAGGTTGTATTTGGAAAACTTATTGAGGAAGGGTTGTGGTAACCTAAACATATCACAATGAGAATCTATAGTTTTTTTCACCAAAATGTTTTATTGGTGATTGCGGTTGTTTTTGGATTATTGTTTGCTAAACCTGGAATCAATTGAGAATAGTTATCAAATACCATGGAATGAAGGCCTATCAGATTTGATGAAAGGGGCAAGATGTTTTATAATGTTTGACTATGAATCAGGCTATCACCAGTTTCGTGTAAGGAATGGGGATATATCAAATATTATGTTAACATATTTCTATGTCTACTCTGAGTATTTTTAACTCCATTTTGTGTGCTAAACACCATAGTGGGGTTCATGAAAATCATTAATCATGTCTTTAGTCCTTACTTAAACTTATTTTTTGTGGAATTCATTGATGATATGTTAGTTTACTCAACATAAAAGGATGAGAACATGAGACACTTGAGTATGGTACTTGATGTACTCCTAGAGAACAAACATAATGGAATTCTCTCAAAATGAAAGTTCTATATTTTGGATGTCCCCTTCCAAGGACATGTTATCTTAACCGATGGCGTAACAATTGACACAGAAATCTTTGAGGAAGTGATGGCCTGGGATCCCCCAAAAATCAAGATGGAGGTGCACAACATCATTGGGTTATCATGATTCTATCAAATATTCATACGTTATTTCTATGAGATATAATATTGATTGATATCTTTTACTAGAAAGGTTATCTTATTCATGTGGAATGAGAGGTACCAAAATGTATTTGTGAAAATGTGGTGGATATTTACGATCACTCTATCCTGAGAATACCATAGGGGGTTTGATTATGTATTGTTCTATAATGATTCTGGAACCAGTCATGGTTGTGTTTTGAGGCAGAGGAAGGAGGATATTTTCTTGTGGTTCACATCAGTTGATACAAAATGAGTATAACTATGCAACCAATTATCTTAAGTTAGCAGTTGTATTCTATTAACTAAAGATGTGGTGAAACTACTTTATTGGTCATTTTATTATGATAGTTGGGGACGAATCCTCAATTAATTATTTAAATCAAATATCGCTTTAGTGTGAGTAGAGGGAAACCCATTACATAGCCCGAAGGTCCAAGGATAAGTGTCCTGAATACAAGGCTTGAAACCCCATTATTTTGACCCGAAGGACCCCTCGGTGAACAGTACATCTATAGTTCTCATGCTGCTACAGAACCCACTGCCGCTACAGTACCCTTGAATAGTGCCGCAACTGCTACAGTTCCGTCATTACTACAGTACCTACTAGAGTACCCTGCTACAACACCCTGATGTAGTACTGCTACAGTACCCTGCTATATATAAGATTCACAAGAATATCATCTCACAGGATGATCTTAACATGGGAAAGTGGTGATGACTAGTTTTTATCTGAGACTACGACTTCAAAAGTTTTTATAATCATTGGATGGGTAATGTGGTAAAAAAATATCCATGTAAGAGATCTTGTTAGTAGTTACTGAGCTAGGAGTCAATGTAGTTTCCTCAAAATATTTATCCTTTGTAGATAGAGATGGATCAACTTACCTCTAATTTATGGTTGTTACCCATTCAATTTTATATCATGTCAATGTGTTACTACTTTGGGATACAAACGGTGGGACCCTACATAATTAGATATCCAATAAACAAGCTCATAATATTTTTTCAATTGGTACAGACAATTTTTTTCGTTTAATTTGATGCATAATTGTACCAGTGATGTCTTGTATGGATGTTCCATGGGAATATAATATATCCCCCATGATAACACATCTTTGTTTTTTGATGATATTGTAGGATATATAATGTTTGTTTTGGTGTCCATGGATGATGAATTGAGTATTAAATCTAGCCGATAGATATAAGGCCCCAGCCTTAATCCTTACATAATCTTGAGTTATTACAAGATTACACATTGAGGATCTTTTCAAGTTTAGAGTTTTAGAGAATTAGATAATAATACTTTCATTACATTCCACGTTTAAACAAAGTGGTTACATAAAAGATAGTATTCATTTTTCCCATCAACAGAAAAATATTTAAAATAAAACATGGATCCTTTCTTAACACATCCTTGACACAATCATCATATCATGTACCCTTTCCTTGACCTGTTAAAAACATTTCAAAAACTTGGGATGAGCATAAAAATCTCAGTAAGGGTTATAAAAATATGGAAAGGAAAAATGAGTTCATATATACATAAGAATTAAATCATACTTTACCCATAAAACATAGGCACTTTAACATACCTCATCAAATCATGAATAAAATATAGAAATCATAAGACATAAAAGGTAAATTGAGGCATTCATAACATTCTTACATAGGGAGTAACCCTATTGGTTACGTTTGGAATACCCACCACAGTATATTCCCTAAATCTCTTCAGAAAAACCCTAACATTTCACTCCTTCACATTACCCAATGAATTGGAGAGCTATATCGGGCTCACCCACCCTTAGTTTATCACATAACCACCCGTCTTCATAACAATCCCCAAGAACCATAACATAATCGTATCACATAAAACATGCATAAAGGAAACATAACATTTCCACCTTTCAATCACAATATATCAATACAAAACATTGATATAAAAACATTATGAAAACCATTTTCAATACCAAAATAAATGAAATGTAAAACATGGTATTTCTTTTTCTTTTAAAAAGATGGTATGGCTTGTAGTGGAAGCTGAAACTCAAATAATGGTCACGAAGGCGGAGAAGTCATTGTCGCCGCATACGTACGACAAAAACATTCCCTTTTGTCATTTAGTAAAACGATTTATATAAAAAAGATTCCTTCTGGATAAATGTAAAAGTTAAGGGGGTTTATACACCATATAAAATAAGGTTGTGTATAAAACAAAATATGCCTCAATGAATGGAGGTTGAGATGAAGTCCCATACAAACACGGTATCCTTGGATTAAGGATAAATCAATTACATAATTATGTGTGACAAATGAATACACCAAATATAAGTGGATATTAAGTGAAAAATAATTATAGGCCATTCAAACATATTCATAGAACGACATATTCAAGGAGTACAAGATTATCCCAAAGAATCAAAATTTGGTTAAGAATTTCCCTTGCAAATATTCGATATCCTAACGACGTCACTTAAAAATTCAGAAAAAGAGTTGATGAGAGATAAAAAGGGTATCTAATCACTTGGACATAAAATTTACATCAATAAGGATATAGAAGAACATATCCCGACATAATAGTATGTGAATTAAAAGACATAACAAAAGAAGTCATTTAAATAAAGGAGGGTGAAAGGTCCCCTTACCGAGTTGGGTAACATTCGAAACTTACACCCCATGGAAGAAGGGTCATACAATGAAGATGTGAATACCCATAAATGAAATTATACTAAACAAAGTGTATAATAATGGGCAGTACATACACCAATCAAAGGAAATTGTGGAAAATGTAGCATTAATCTCACGGGAATAAAAGTGAGATGAAAAATCCCTTACAAAAACTCAGCAGCCTAACGGCGCCACTTAAAACTTCCAAAATGGATTGATGAGAAGAAATAGGTTCTCTCATCATATGAACATAAAAATTACAGTAAGAGTAATATAAAATAACATCCCAATCACAAGAAATATGAGCTTAAAAGGAATGACATAAAAGAGTGTACTTAAAAAGAAAGAGAGGGGTAGGATCCCTTACCTCAAGTCCAACTTGTCTTGTTCGTTTCTTTATATTCCTGAATAATAAACTTTGGTAAATTTATAATTTCCTAAGGAACTCCTTAAAAAATTATTATTCAGTTAATATCACATATTATAATGTTATAATAATTGTTTAATAATGTTAGTTCATATCAGATGTTTTTGCCAATGTTTGGTACATGAGTCAAAAATGAACTTGTTTGAAAAATGATTTTCCATGTAGTTATAAGTAAATAATTTCCAGAATAGTAATAATGGATAAAATATCATATATATCCAGTACATATTCATTTTATACTATTCCATATCATTTGGAGATAAAAAACGAAAAGCACCATTCATGGAGATGGTAGGCCGTACATACGCATGAACGCTACTTTCATTTTTTTCTTTGTCATATTAACGGAATTAAAAATAAACGATATATATATATATATTATAATTCCAGTATAATATATATTTTATATATGTCACATATGTTCATTAATTTTATTCTTTATACATTCCATGTATTTCATGTACGAGTCACATCACTTGAGGGGGCGGTAGTCCACACTTCCTCATTTGAAATTATCGCATTTACGCAACATGAAAAGAATAAAGGTATGGTTTAAATATAAAATACAGAAGCAAATATTAAACATAAATACCATATATAAAATAAAGTGACATCATAATGTCCACCTTTAAAGGTGTTAAAAGAATATTGAACAATCATCATTTCGTGAGGCATAAAATCGCCAACCACAGAAACAATATGTTTTTTAACCATTAGAATAAGGTGTGTGTAAGTGTAGCTCTAATACATCTTATAAAAACATCCTAGTATATTTAATATACTTGATTTGTTACAAAAGAAATGAATAAAAATAGTTTAGGGGGTTGGAATAGAAAAATAAATCAAAAGGACACAAGTGAATACATTACCATAAAATCTGGTAACTCCCTTTGGTTTGAGCTCAAAGGCTTCCTTGGGAAGGCTTCTGCCCAATGTGAGGCTTCAAAGAGTAATAGAGGGATGTGGAGAGACAAAATGGGCAGGTTTTGGCTGAGCCAACGGCTTTGGAAGTGTGGTTAAGGAGGTAGAGGTAGGGGCCTTTTATAAGAGGAGAGGAGGGGCACTATTGGAAAGTAAAGAAATGTTACTTTATATTAGAATGTGTTTCGGATTTTAATTGTCCCACATTGATGTTTTTAGAGGATAAGGTGATAAAGGTTCGAAATACACCCATCAAATAGGTTTTTGACATGTGTAGAGAATATATTTTACATTATTTTTCATTTTATTTAAATCTTTTATTAATGAGGTAATCACTGCATCATCATGATGTCATAAATAATTTAATATATTTAATGTCTAAAAATTATAAAAAAAATATAATTATGTATTAAATCCTTTTATATTTCTAATGAATATTTATAATGAAGAATCGGACTTGTATAACCCCATGTAAAAATTGTTTTAGTAAAACATTTCATGTGTGTGTCATTTTTACTTTAACATTAAATAAAATGGTATTTATGTCATTTTCCAAACAAAGTGGCTCCATGGGGTCCCCAAGTTAACCCATGGATTGTCTTGGTCATCCATGACACATAAAATGAGGGTAGGACATGTGTAAAGCTCATCTCATTTTATTAAAACTTTATTTTTACCTTAAACTACACTAATTACCTCTAATCGCGATTAAAAACTTGATAAGTTACTATTCACCAAAAAATTATTTTAATCCCATTGAACCAAATTTTACTTCTTAATGACAACCATGTATGTCGGATTTTTGAAATTCAAAACACAAAGATGACAGAATTTCATTTAAACGGAAAATCAGTCTTTATAAGTACCACTCAGTGGTTTCACTATTCATCAAAAATTGTAGTTTTTCAGAAAATTACCAAAAGTTCTCCCTAAGATATATTTGATATTGCAAATTCAAAAATGATGTCTATTTTAAAAAATTCAAAACATATAAGTTGCATTAATTAATATAATAATTAATTCCTGTAGTCAAAACAATAGCGTGTTTTTATGAAACAAAATGTATCAAAAGATTGACACTAGTTTATGTCCGATTTCAAAGTGAAATTAATTCCAATGTCCACCATTGGATTAAATGGTAATAATATATTCTAATTTCACTTTAAAACCAGTTCAAAAGATAATATATTCATATAAATAAATTATATTAAAAAGTGGTTTTGAATTAAAATACAACATGTTTCACTATTCATTAAAAAATGAACATTATCGGAAAGATACCAAAAATTGGCACAATGTAAATTTTGATGTCCCGATTCTAAAGAAGAATTTTATTTTGTCAAATATAACACATAAAATTGTAAAAAAGTGGATTTAAAAGAGGTTCTCTATCAAAAGGAGGTTAATCGACCTTTTAAAGAATATTAGAATGTTTACGCTTAAAATTGGATTCATTTTCATTTTAATCCTCTAAGATTTATTGTAAAAAGTAAAATTATTTGAAAAACATATATATTCACTTTTTAGTTAGTTCTGTTCATTCCTTCCATTACAACGGCTAGGCGTTAACTACTATTTAAAATAATAATATTTTATTATTAGAGTGCAACGTAAGATTCCCATGAAACTCGTTGTTGTGTATTGGGTACGCCATCGAGCATAGCATCCCCATTAAAGTAATATTAATATTTTATTCACAAATATGGATAAATATAAAAATTTCATATTCTTTATTTAACTGGGGTGTTACATCCTTCCCCCCTTTTGGGAATTGTGTCCTCGCAATTTTAAAATCGAGCTTGGAAACATCCTTGAAAGTCCCACATCGGAACAAGAGTCAGTAAAACAATCACTTTAAAATAAAGAATGATAAGTACAGAGGTCACCCGAGTTAACCCATACTAGGATTCCATATAGGAAAACAAGGACATGGAGGAGAAAACATAGGTTCATGTTCTGATGGAGAGTGATAGAAAACATGTTTAGGAGAAAGTTTACCACAAGAAAATCACAAACTTGTGATGGGTTAAATAGTATTCGATTCCCCAGTAGGAAAAGTTAATAGACATCATTTTTGTTTTAAGTTACATTTTATTGAGGAATTTATTCATAAAGTAACATAATTACTTATCATGTTTATTTTTAACTTTTATTAGATTTCTTACACAAACTCATATTTTCTCCGAAAGACGAGCATTTAAAAAGACTTGTTCACTATAATCAACTTCTAGAGAATCACCTAATCCACAAAAGAGAACTATATACATCCCATGTCTTTAGACATTAACCAAAACCGAAACCAAAAAGGTTAGTACAAGATCAGATAATCCGGTAAAGGATAACCCTTTATAAAAAAAATATATTCTTAATCTCCAAAATTTGTCCAATAACACCCAAAGTTCAACGAGGACCATTCGATAAACAATTTGTCCATAAAATTCTTCAATGTAAACCAAACTAAGATTGAAACACAAATATTTGAAGGATTTAATCAGAAAGTCTTCCATGGTACAAATTAAATTTTATCTCCAAATAACATCAGTTGCTCGTAAATTCACATATTGAAAAATAATTAACCTAATCACATATCTTCCATGATAGGTTAATCATTTCCATAGATAACCCAAAATTAACTTACTCTTGATTCCTAAAATCATCTAACTAAAAAAATATTAGTCAAACTAAACAGGGACTTCACGTAGTCCAGTGGTAGGCGATAAATACCAGTCGAACTTTGGTTGTGGGTTTGATTCCCGCAGCTTTTTCCGACGCGACGGGTTGTCACACGGTCTGCGTGTTGTCCTTTTTCCAAATCTATGTAATTCTCAATTCATTCCCCAAAAAGAGATAAAATCATCAAAAATAACCATAACATAATTTAACCTTAATATTATCTCATGCCTTTCACTTCCATCATAACATATAGTAACCCATAATTACCTCAAAAGTAAGGATCATATAAACCCAATTGGTTCTTTATAACTATGTCCACAAAAGAACAGATAACTATTCCTTGAATAAAATTTTCATATATTAATCATCAGGGTTACACGTACTATAAAAAAACTTCTAATGTAACCCCATCATCAAAAGAGACATAATACTCTTCAGAATTTCACCATAACTCTTGAAGCCCTTATATGTTGACTTCTTACTCACTCAACATTATTCATGATCCATTAAACATTCCTTTCCAACTTATTATGAAATAATTCTTTCCTACAAAAAAATCATGAATTATATCCTAATATTCCAAAATTGGAAAACAAAAGTTATGAAATAATCCATACCATTGATTGGTCATTGTCAGTTTCTTCATCCTCAATCTGAATGGCATTAGGTATTGGTAAATGAGTATTTGTACGATATTTGTGATCCCATTCAAGAAACTTCTTCATAGGACATGTGTTTGCATAATGACCATGAACACCACATTTAAAACATTCAATTGATCCCTCAGAATGAACTTCTTTCCCTTTCCTCTAGTCAACTGGATGCTTCCTTTTTCCATGACAGGTTCTTGCTTTATGACCATCATTTCCACATCTATACCATATTTCTGTCCCTTTGAAACATTTTCCTAGGTGTTTATTTCCACATCATTGACACATAGATTTTTGAACACACTTACCTTTATGATTATTACCTGTAGTTTCGTAGGGATTTGTTTCACACATATATTATGCCTTAGAGAAATCACCAAGGTTTAGGTGGTCAATCATGACTCCAGATAGTTGGTTGAGGATAAACACAAGAGTTCTCATTTTAGATCCCATATCATTCAGTTCCTTTCTCAAAAAAATGTCATATTTTCCTTCACATCCACTGTTACATTGGTTCCTGCTAGATCCAGCCATTTACTAAAACCAAAAAGGTCAGTGTGAGTATTTAAAAAAAACCATCATGTACTAATGAGGAAGATAAACACTAAGATATACTTACTCATTCACTTTATATAAAACTAGGACTCTTTCTGAAATAATAACCATTATGGTAATGTCACTTATGAATAAAGAGTACCCTGACCTCTAAAGTTATCTAAACCGACCTTTGATACCAACTATAAGGACCCATCCTTAAACCTTACTTAATCTTGAGTTATTACAAGATTACACATTGAGGATATTTTTAGGTTTAGAGTTTTAGAGAATTAGATCATAAAACTTTCATTACATTCCACATTTAAACAAAGTGGTTACAAAAAAGAAAGTATTCATTTTTCCCATCAATGGAAACATATTTAAAATAAAACATGGATCCTTTCTTAACACTTCCTTGACACTATCTTCATATCATGTACCCTTCCCTTGACCTGTGAAAAACATTTCAAAAACATGGGATGAGCATAAAAAGATCTATAAGGGTTATAAAAATATGGAAAAGAAACATGAGTTCATATATACATAAGAATGAAATCATATTTTACCCATAAAACATAGGCACTTTAACATAACTCATAAAATCATGAATAAAACATTGAAATCATAAGACATAAAAGGTAACTTGAGGCATTCGTAACATTCTTACGTAGGGAGTAACCCTCTTGGTTATGTTTAGAATACACACCACAGTATATTCCTTAAATCTCTTCGGAGAAACCTTAACGTTTCACTCAATCGCATTAACCAATGCATTGGAGAGCTATATCGGGCTTAATTGACCTTATTTTATCATGGAACCACCTGTCTTCATAACAATTCCCAATAACCATAACATAATCGTATCACATAAAACATGCATAAAGAGAACATAACATTTCCACCTTTCAATCACAAGATATCAATACAACACATTGATATAAAAACATTATGAAAACCATTTTCAAAACAAAAATAAATTAAATTTAAAACATGGTATTTATTTTTCTTTTAAAAAGAAGGTATGGCTTGTAGAGGAAGCTGAAACTCAAATAATGGTCACGACGGCGGAGAAGTCATTGTCGCCGCATACGTACAACCAAAACAATCCCTTTTGTCGTTTAGTAAAACCCTTCGTATAAAAAATATTCCTTTTGGATAAATGTAAAAGTAAAAGGGGTTTATACACCGTATAAAAGAAGGTTGTGTATAAAACAAAATATGCCTCAATGAATGGAGATTGAGATGAAGTCTGATACAAAGACGGTATCCTTGGATTAAGGATAAACCAATTACATAATTATGTGTGACAAACGAAAAAACCAAATATAAGTGGATATTAAGTGAAAAACAATCAGAGTAAATTCAGACATATTCATAGAATGACATATTCAAGGGGTACAATTTTATCCCAAATAATCAAAATTGGGTTAAGAAGTTCCCTTGCAAAAATTTGATAGCCTAATGGCGTCACTTAAAAATTCAGAAAAAGAGTTGATGAGAGATAAAAAGGGTATCTCATCACTTGGACATAAAATTTACATCAATAAGGATATATAAGAACATATCCCAACATAATATTATGTGAATTAAAAGACATAACAAAAAAAGTCTTTTAAAAAAAAGGAGGGTGAAAGGTCCCCTTACCGAGTTGGGTAACTTTCGAAACGTACACCCCATGGAAGAAGGTTAATACAATGAAGATGTGAATACCCATAAATGAAATTATACTATATAATGTGTATAATAATGGGTAGTACATACACCACTCAAAGGAAATTGTGGCAAGTGTAGCATAAATCTCACGGGAATAAAAGTGAGATGGAAAATCCATTACGAAAACTCGGCAGCATAACGACGCCACTTAAAACTTCCAAAATGGATTGATGAGTGGAAATAGGGTCTCTCATCATATGAAAATAAAAATTACAGTAAGATTAATATAAAATAACATCCCAAGCACACAAAATATGAGCTTAAAAGGAATGCCATAAAATATTGTACTAAAAAAGAAAGAGAGGGGTAGGATCCCTTACCTCAAGTCCAACTTGTCTTGTTCGTTTCTTTATATTCCTGAATAATAAACTTTTGTCAATTTATAATTTCCTAAGGACCACCTTTAAAAATTATTATTCATTTCATATCACATATTATAATGTAATAATAATTGTTTAATAATGTTAGTTCTTATCAGACGTTTTTTGCCGGTGTTTGGTACATGAGTCAAAAATGAACTTGTTTGAAAAATGATTGTCCATGTAGTTATAAGTAAATAATTTCTAGAATATTATTAATGGTTAAAATATCATATATATCCAGTACATATTCATTTTATACTATTCCATATCATTTGGAGATAAAAAACGAAAAGCACCGTTCAGGGAGACGGTAGGTCGTACGTACGCATGAACGCTACTTTTATTTTTTTCTTTGTCATATTAACGGAATTAAAAATAAATAATATATATATATATATTATAATTACAGTATAATATATATGTTATATAGTTCACATATGTTCATTAATTTCATTCTTTATACGTTCCATGTATTGCATGTACGAGTCACATAACTTGATGGGGCGGTAGTCCACACTTCCTCATATGAAATTATCGCATTTACCCAAAATGAAATTAATAAAGGTATGGTTTAAATATAATATACAGAAGCATATATTAAACATAAATACCATATATAAAATTCAGTGACATCATAATGGCCACCTTTAAAGGTGTTAAAAGAATATTGAACAATCATCGTTTCGTGAGGCAGAAAATCGCCAATCATAGAAACAGAATGTTCTTTAACCATTAAAAGAAGGTGTGTGTAAGTGTAGCTTGAATCCATCTTATAAAAACATCATAGTATATTTAATATACTGGATTAGTTACAAAAGAAATGAATAAAAATATTTTAGGGGGTTGGAGAAGCAAAATAAAACAAAAAAACACAAGTGAAGACATTACCTTAAAATCGGGTAACTCCCTTTGGTTTGAGCTCAATGGCTTCTTTGGGAAGCCTTCTGCCCAATATGAGGCTTCAAGGAGTTATATAGGGATATGGAGAGACAAAATTGGTAGGGGTTGGACGAGCCAAAGGCTTTGGAAATTTGGGTAAGGAGGTAGAGGTGGGGGCTTTTTATAAGAGGAGAGGAGGGGAACTCTTGGAAAGTAAAGAAATGTTACTTTATTTTAGAATGAGTTTCAGATGTTAATGGTCCCACATTGATGTGTTTCGAGGATAAGGTGATAAGGGTTTGAAATACACCCATACAATTGGTTTTGGACATGTTTAGGTCAGAGAGTTTACATTATCTTTTCATTTTATTTAAATCCTTTATTAATGAGGTAATCATTGCATCATCATGATGTCATAAATAATTTAATATATTTAATGTCTAAAAATTATAAAACAAATATCATGATTTAGGAAATCTTTTTAGATTACTAATGAATATTTATAATCAAAAATCTTACTTTTATAACCCCATGTAAAAATTGTTTTAGTAAAACATCTCATGTGTGTGTCATTTTTACTTTAACATTAAATAAAAAGGTATTTATGTCATTTTCCAACCAAAGTGGCTCCATGGGGTCCCCAAGATCACCCATGGATTGTCTTGGTCGGCCATTACACATCCAATCAGGGTAGGACATGTGTCAAGCTCATCTCATATTATTAAAACATTATTTTTACCTTAAACTGCACTAATTACCTCTAATCGCGATTAAAAACATAATAAGTTACTATTCACCAAAAAATTATTTTAATCCCATTGAACCACATTTTACTTCTTAATGACAACCATGTATGTCGGATTTTTGAAATTCAAAACACAAAGACGGAAAATTTCATTTAAACGGAAAATCAGTCTTTATAAGTACCACTTAGTGGTTTCACTATTCATCAAAAATTGAACTTTTTCAAAAAATTACCAAAAGTTCACCCTAAGAAATATTTTATATTATGAATTGAAAAATGATGTCTATTTTACAAAATTCAAAACATATATGTGTCATTAATTAATTTAATAATTAATTCCCGCTGTCAAATTAATAGTGTGTTTTTATGAAACAAAATGTATCAAAAGATTAACACTAGTTTAAGTCCGATTTCAAAGTGAAATTAATTACAATGTCCACCATTGGATTAAATGGTAAAAATATATTCTAATTTCACATTAAAACCAATTCAAAATATAATCTAATCATATAAATAAATTAGATTAAAAAGTGGTTTTGAATTAAAATACATTATTTTTCACTATTCATTAAAAATGAACTTTATCATAAATATACCAAAAATTTACAAAAAGTAAATTTTGATGTCCCGATTCTAATAATGAATTTTATTTTGTCAAATATAACACATAAAATTGTCAAAAAGTGGATTTAAAAGTGGTTCTCCATCAAAAGGCGGTTAATCGACCTTTTAAAGAATATTAGAATGTTTACGCTTAAAATTGGATTCATTTGCATTTTTAATCCTCTAACATTTATTGTAAAAAGTAAAAATATTTGACAAACATATATAATCACTTTGTAGTTAGTTCTGTTCAGTCCCTCCATTACAACGGCTAGGCGTTAACTACTATTTAAAATAATATTATTTTATTATTAGAGTGCAATGTAAGATTCCCAAGAGACTCGTTGTTGCGTATTTGGTACGCCATCGAGCATAGCATCCCCTTTAAAGTAATATTAATATTTTATTCACAAATATGGATAAATAAAAACTATAATATTCTTTATTTACCTGGGGTGTTATAATAGATGCATTACTTTTCAGTGAAATAATAATAAGAACCAGCTTAAAGCTAGTTTTGTTAAACCCATTTAGGTGCACTAGTGGATGTGTGATGGTATATTAATGGAATTCATTATTGGGATATAATGTATGTCCTGCGCGAAATGATTTCATTTGGTTTAACATTGAAAAAATCCCCGAGTCTTCTGACTTCCAAGCTATTTGAAATAAGATTTCAATTGAGATATTGGGACACTTTGACATGAATATGATAATTTGAATCCATTTATTAACCTTGACAATATTTTATGGACAATTACTATAAATTCAAAACATGGTCATGGATTGGATTGTTGGATGCCTTTCAGACTAGGTTTTTTCTGAGTATGACATTTCACCTCCAAAATGATGGCCAAACTAAGTAGATCATTCAGGTATTTTTGTAAATTCAATGAGTATTCATGTTGGACATTGGATGTGATTTAGTGGATCAATTACATATGACTTAGTTTTTTTATAAACTAATATGCCACTTCACCATTGGTTTCACACCATTTGAGGCATTGTATAGGACACCAAGGAGGTTATCACTATGCTATAATAACCCATGTGTCTCAACACTTATGGGACTAAATTTGGTAAAATAAACTACAAGGAAGGTGTAGATCATCCAATAGTGTATTAAGAATAAATAGATCCATCAACAGTCCTTGGTAGACCAATGAAATAGGCCTTTGGTGTTAAAGGATGGAGAGAATCAGTTCTTAAGTGTCTCACCTCAACATGGATAAAAATTATTTGGTTGGGGTAGATATATATATATATATATGATATTTATTATATATTTATTGATACAATATATAGTTGGTAATGAAAGTTACTTCTTGTATATACCATTATATTTTGACTAGGTAAATGACAGCATCCATGTGTTGCTGCTGGGGAGGTGCATGCATAACCAATTTAATGTTATTGAATAGGGAGAGATGGAAATCAAGGACAAAGAAATAATTTTAGATTACCTTGGATAGATTTAGTATTGGTAAGAGATGATCATATATTGATTACTTATTCCTTTAGTTTGTGTTTAATGGTACTAAAATAATCATTAAGGGAGTACCTAGGAGTGGTAGACCCAGACGCGTGCTTTATACAAACATCTGTTTGGGTAGATTTCTTTTGGCTTTTAAAGAAAAAAATCCCCTAGGATGGGATAATATAAAAACATTTCTTTTACAATATGTTACATTAAAGTATTAAATATATTTTATATAGTGTAGGGAACTAAGATTGAGTGATATTATGAATCTCTGTGTGCTCAGAATTATTTTTTAAAATATGTTAAATAAATTAAATATCACACATGAAATGATTTCTGTGAAATGTGGTATAAATTCTCAATGGAGGATCAAATCATAATTAAAACCATCCATTTATTTTAGATAATTATTTTATACCATTGTATGTAAATGTCATTTTTCATCATTAGGATATTCCATAACATGTTTTCATGAGTGAATAAATAAAATAAATTATTTATTTTATTTAACATGTCACAGTGACATAATATCTATATATTTAATCACTCCTATATCCATTTATAAGGGTTGTGAACATAATCCTGATAAATGAGTGATTGAATTGGAGGGATACATTGGGAAAGACAATGATCGGTCATGAATTGTCTACACTAATTAAATTTGATTATCTCACAAATTAGAATGACCCATATTCATTCCCCATCAATGGTCAATCCAACATGAGATTGGAAAATTTAATTTTGAAAATTTTTCTCTATTTTATTTTACTAAGATGAACATGAATCATTCAGAAAATATATTAAATCCTGGTTTTATAAAATTGCATGTGCGGGATTATATTATGGGAATTAGTTGGTAGAATTATTTATTTTTTTATCTATAATTTTTCATTAATCAAAAGGGAATTGATCGAGGCTGACTCAAAAATGGCTGACATTCATTCCCATTTTTCATGTTTTATGGTATTCTCTCAATGTTAGTTGTGATTTCATTAGCATAGGTTTGTTTGAAAGATGTTCTGATGAATAATTGAGATATAAATAATTACACATTCATTTTATAGTTCCACAAATTAATATTAGAGACCTATGTATGGTTTGACATTGTAATCTAGCTATATTGATTTATAATTGACCAGGGATGTTTTTTGGGATACCCATTCCTCACATTCCCGGTGTGTGATGATTGTGTGGGTCGAAAACTGATTCCTATGTGGATTGAGGAATAATTTTTAGTGATTAGATTACGTCAAGGATCGATCAAACTAGATCTGTGTTCTCTGAGATAGATCGGCAGTCGAACTATAGGTGATAGTGGAATAAGATTCTATATAAGAATAACCCGAGGTTTTGTGAAATTTTGTATTAAACTCTATGTATTCCGTAGTTATAGGAATGTGGGATACCCTATGTGGATCTACAATACCCATGAGAAGATAAATATCACATGGGATGTGATAGTTATCAAATGGAATTAGTCTATTTCTTGGAGTATCAGCATGAACCTAATTTTGTACGATGGTAATGTCTGTGAGTATAAGGGGTTGGACATGTTTTGTAATCAAGAAAAGTTACAACCATCCAAACACAAACAGGTTCTAATGTACATGACTTAGAAATTCCACATACTCTGGAATATGAACAAGAACATGCCATGATACTCATGTAGGACTGAATGCCAATTGGAGATGTTTTTAACTCCTTAAAAATAGATTAGAGGACTTCTTGAAGTATCCGACTTATTATAATTGTCTTCATAAGGAATGTGAACCTTAAATAGCCTGAAGATACGTCCCCATGACTCCAAAAGATGGAAATAAATTTTGAAGGGAATCCGTACATGTGGGGGAAACTTTTCAATTTAATAATAAAACAACTAACCAAACAAGCCATAAGAAACCACTATATGATGTCTAAAAGTAATGAAATACAACTCAATTTTTAATTCACCGAATTCAAATTCAAGCCATGTACCATAGTGGAGGACTACAATATCAAAGTAAATAAAAAATAACTACAAGGTAATCAATACTCAAGACAAGAAATGACAACTCAATTCTCCCAACATGCTCCATGATCCATCTCCACAAGACATCCCAAGTATCACGATGTACTACTAAGGATGTGTGATAACTTACTATTACACATGTATCAATATATATCATTTGAAAAAACCCCAATGTTCCAAAGAATAGTTAAGAAATAAAACACAATTTATTTTACCAAGTGACTTCCCTAATCACACCACAATGATAGAAAATGTTACATATATTTTCATAAAAACTGTTTTTATAATACAAATTCTAAAACATTTTATATCCAAATATAAAGAAGTGTCAATTAAACCATTTTCTCAAAACATCATCATGTTCCAAGAATAAAAACCAACAATGTTTTAAAATAGTTTCACATATTCTATTATCATACAACTATTCAACATCACACATCCACGCATCTAACCATTCATGAAAAAACTAGACACCCCTATGCTCACACGTGGTGAGTCATCCTTTCACTATGTTGTCACATAAAGAACCAATTTGATGGGGAGGATCCATACCCCTTATCAATCTTAGTAATGATGGGGGAGAATCTGTTCCCTTAACATTCCTAGATGAATAAAAACACAAACAACCATTATTCCTAATCAATGGAAAAACAACCATATCATCCATTTCAATAAAAGTGTTCCTTTATTGAAAGAATTCTAACAAAACAACTCAAATAAACCATCCCATGGAATTTAAAAAAAAATCAAACATTTTATTAAAAACATTTTTATTAATCCATTTACCAAAATTCTATAAAATCCATACTTTAACATCAACATATTTAAATGGAGAACTAAAGAACTTTCTATAAAACATCTAATTTCTTTGATTCAGCAAAAATCCACTGAAGAGGGATTTCTAAAAAAATTACACATAAAATTCCAAATCAATTTTAAAAAAAAATATCTATTTAAAATAATCACCATATTATAAATATAGGTTTTGAGAGTGATTCCATATACTAACAGTTTTATGGGGAAAATGAACAATGACCCACAAACCTCTATGAAAAGAGGATGAATCTCAATAAAATCAGCTTAGATATTTTCCCAATCATAAATAAAGAAAAATATAAACTTATTTTCCATTCAAAATCTTAGATATACCAACAATGAGTGTAGATATAATAATCCAAGAGAGTGGGTGATGTAGATCTAACAAAACTACCAAAAACAGCCAAGAATGAACACAAACTGCATGGATTTATCTTCTACACAATAAAGAACCACCCCAGATCACGTCCAATTAAAAGGTTAGCGGTTCTGTAACCTTTTAGAGAGACAAGTCCCATGTTAGGTATGGTTTGGGAAAAAATAGAATCATATAGAGAAGAAAACATTTATATACACAATTCAAGTTTCTAGCTATTGCACCGCACACAGTTTATTTGTACTATTAGGAAAACCATAGGCTAAACATGATCCAAAAATTAAATTAAGGGAGACATAAAACAATTGGCTCTCATAGATAGAAAATAATGCACCAATATTTCCAACACTCAATGTACAACATATTCTCAACTGAACGTGGTTTCTCCTAGGATTTCACAGGGTTTAGAAAAATAGTGGGCAGCCTGTGTGCCTTCCCCTTTTTAATATTTCACATTCTTCAATATTTCTTAGAGGTGTTTCATGATTTTCAAAAACCATGAATAAAATATCAACCTTTATAAAAATCGAAAAGCACTCCAAAATGTTTTCATACTCACCCTAATTTCACCTATATAAATTAAATAGTTAAAAAGAAAAATGAAAGGGTAACATACATGAACCTCGGGTAATACATTCACCCCATCATTGGTCATTCTATCCCTGAAAAAAACCAACATTGATAAGAATGAGTTCTAAGCATTGTTATGTCATTTCATTCCTATGTTCCCCAGTCTCTCCCAAAATTTGATCATGTTTTTAGAAAACCCACACTAGATAGAAGCTTTTTCCTCACACAAATTTCTTCTTCATATCCATAATCAGAACAATTATATTTACAAATGACGCATTTGGATCTAGTTCAACATCTTCAAATCAAATCACATGTTCATGATCAGGCTGATACATTTGCAACTAAGATACGTGAAACAAATTTTTCACTGCACTGAACGGTGGTGTCAATGTTAACATATATTCCACTTCACCAACCCATTCAATATCTCTAATGGGGCTATGGACTGAATGTATAACATTCCATTCTTCCCAATGTATCAATGTCCAAGCCAAAGAGAAATCCTTAAGAACAATTGATCACTCATGGTGAGTGACAAGGGTATTCGAGGATGATCCACATTATATTTCTAATGACAATAATCTATCACCTACCATTTTATAATATTCTAAATCATATCAATTGTGTTGTGAAGATGGTTAGTCCCTCTTAGTGGAGTCTCACCTACTACTACCCCATAAAAAAGAGAATGACAATGATGTCCATACAACTATTCGAATGGAGAAATTTGTATTGGTTCCTAATAAATATTTTTATATGATAACTCAACTAATGGAATTCACTCTTCTAATGAGCAACAAAAATCTATTACCCAATCCCACAACATGTCTTCTAATGTATATATTATCCATCTATATTTTTGATTTTGTGATGATCATATGTCTTACTCATAGTCAACTGTGTCCCAGGTAATTTCATTAGGGATTTCCATAAACATGACATGAACCTCAGATCTCTCTCTGAAACTATTGAAACTAATATTCCATGTCTCTTTATGACTTCTTGAATGTAGTTTTTTTAAAAAAATTCCTTTGTACATGTTCCAAAAATATGAATGTAATGATAAAACATGGTAATATGGTCTACAATCACCCATATAGAATCATGATTCAAAACAATTTATAAGATAACTATTATAGATTCTAGTGATATATGCTTCCATTTACACAATATAATAGGTATATACTACAAAATAACTACCATCCATTGGTGTTATACAATAACATGTTGAAAACATAAGCATCCTGAAACAATCTCAACCACTAATATTTTCATGATAGCCAATCTAAACTGTGCTTTTAATTCCATATAAATATTATGTTTTCTATAATTAATAGTCCATCTTGAATGGTGGTAAGAATGGAGAAGTTATCATATCAATACATTAATACAATGAATCTATTTATATACCATAAAATAGAACTCTCATATAGCTTCCATCCCCCAATGGTCTCCCAACCATTGATTTTTGAACTCATATTCAGGCATTCTACATAGGATGTATATTCCTCTATAACCATATCTACAAAAGTAGGAACCACTGAAACTAGAAAAAACCAAAACTTCTTCTTAATATTCACATGATATGTTAATATAGGATTTACCCAATATCAAATTCCAGTCATCTAATGCCCCTTTTCCAACTAAGTATATGAATTTATGCTCAATGCAGCTGCCATAAAATAGCCTCTACCAATTGTACTAATTATGCCAAAGATGGGAATTTTTAGATATTCTACCCATTTTCTTTTTCACATATTCAATTAACACATTAAAAAAAATATATTTCAGGCTTTTATAATATGTGAAGAAAATAAATTTCTCACCGAAGGGATAATGACACCATGTTTTCAATGCAGGGACTATAAATGCTGACTAAAAATAAATGTTGGCAAATTCTTATCATGAACTTTTATATTTCATGATCTGTAATAAAAAACATGATCTCGTTGTATAATAACACAACCCAACCATGATCTTAAAGATTCACAATAAACCATGTACTCGTATCCTGATTCAGGAAATATTAAGAAAATATTTGATTTAAGATGATCCTTAAGAAATAGAAAAGATTTCAGGAATGCTTTATTCCACTGGAATGGAACATTATTCTTTATTAGTGTTGTCATAATTGAAAATAGTCATTATAAATTGTGAAATAATAAAGTTTAATAACCATATAGAATACTATGACATTATATCTAATGAAATTATTATTTGGTTACTAAGAGATAACAACATATATCTTCTCTAGATCCACCGAAACACTTATTTCATAAATTACATGGACATGAAAGTGTACCTATTGTAAATAAGATTTTGATAATTTGGAATAAAACTAATGATCCCTCATGATTACCAACAATCATTACATTTATTTCTCATTCCCCACCATTGTCCTTGAATGCACCAATATGTCCCCCTACCAAACCCACAATTGGTGATATCCCGATCACACGTCAATTTTGGGAAACCACTGAGATCCCCTTAATTAATGGAACAAATCATCATTGCGTAGAAGTGGATATAGAATCATTATCATTACATTTTTGATATTATAATATTCTAAAAAATGCTTAATATTTCCATATTACATACTCAAAAACAAAACTAGTGCTTCCCACAGAGACATGGATGGCCGAATAAACCCCTATTTTCCAAACCTTCAAACTACACAATAACTACAATTAATTCAATTGGATCCATATTATAATTTAGAGGGGAAATATAAATTTATATTGAAAGAGATGAATTGTAAACTACACATCCCTTATAGGTTTTAAAACAATGTATTTATTCGGAAAATATCTTGAAACTGATGGAACATTGCTGCAAGAATCTTACACTCAATATCATCTATCAATGCTAAGGTCAATGATTCCAACTAGTATGGGATAGTTCTATGATCATGCACCGAAAATCTCATTTCATATTATTTTACATTCCTTTATCTTTTAAAGATATTCTCGACGTAATCCTACTTTGTGAAAATAAATGTTAGGTTGTAATAGTCGATTTCAGATGAGAATGTTTTCAACCAATCCATACCCATGATAACATCACAGAAATCAATATACATCCCAAAGAAATCCTATTTCAATTCAACTCCATCAATGGTTATAGAACCTTCTCTACACAGAAATCCATGACATTATCTTTGAAAAAGTAGAGTTTGATGTTCTATCACATATGTAATTATCAAAAAATTTAAACTCATAAAATAATAAATAATATAATAAATAATTGAATTTCATTAAAAAGTATGAAAAAACATTTATAAGTGTATAAGTCAAAAAAATCACACCTCTCATCATAGATGGTCTAGCCTGGTCATACACAATCACCACATATGCATTATATAATACGTCACCATAGAACATTTCTCTTCGTTTCCATATAGAGATTTCCCTTGATGAAGAGTCATGGCATTCCTGGAATCCCCATGGCTACCCCAATTTAGTTGACAATACTGATTCTTATACCCTCTCCCCTTAAATGCAAACAATGCCTATGAATCCTATGAAGTGTATCAAGCACCTTAACTTGGAGAACTATGATAATATATTTGAATAGGGCCAATATTATTGAAATTATGGAATTCTATCAGTGGTTTCATACCCTATCATATGATGTGGTCCAATGAACCACATTAGAAACATCCAAGATCACTCCTTAGATATGGAAGAAGATTCACCAATCCCGCTTTTTGATTATGATTCATTCTCCCTCCATGGAAATAGTTATCCATCATCCTCTTTCCCCAATATTACGGTTCCCACCGTTTTCCATGGGTATCAACACAGTTCCTCCTACCATATCACCTGAGACTTCTATTTTAGGCACCATCTCTCTATTGACTATCTCTTTGTTTTCCATAATATAGAGCATGATAATATTCAATTGAATCTCATACCTCAGACTTGATTAAAAGAATAATTTATTCAATGATACACTAACCAAATCCACTTATTCAAATCACACCAAATTCATTAACTTAGCTACATACTCTATTTTAGGGAGATTCTCTTACATCAATATGAAGAAGTATGTTGTTTTCCAAATATTGAACTTTTGTGGAATACAATTTTCCTGAACAATTACAAAAATTCCTCTAAATCAATGCCTTGATCCAAAATATACAACACTACTAAATCCCGCCACTGGAATGCAAGATCCTCTAGTATATACATTCCCAGCTTGAATTTCAGCTCTTTTAGTGAGCTAATGACATTTAATATACGATTCATCACATTCAGGAGTAAATCAACATTTTATACTTCCAAATCAACATGATTGTGTTGTGGATTTTTTTTATCTAAAACATGAAATAATAAACCACTTTCCACATCTCATTCCTCTGGTTCCCTATTTCCATAGCCTGAAATTATAGAATGTTACTCTGAACTAGCTGTTGGTTTCTCAGCGGCGTGGGTGTAACCACATTCTCTGCAGATGCTTCCATTTGGATTCTACAATGCCTACCAGGTTCCACATTCTATAACCAAAAAGGGCATAAGTCTCACTCTTTACAAATTTTTGGTTTAGTATTTCAAATTATACATCATTATACTATCACAATAGTTCATTCCAAAATCAATATTTTTTTGAAATATATCTAATAAATTTTTAAAATCATTCCATTTTAAAAATATCACCATATTTCTATATTAAAAATAATAACTTTGAAAACAATTTAAACATTTTTTAAAAAAAAAATTACACAAAATAGTTACTAAAAATAAATTATGCACTCTAGGTGTGAATTTATTCCCCTAATATATGCCATGCTTGTCTGATTGACTAAATTTATGAAAATGAGATTTAAATTCCTATAGGTTTATCTAAAACACTTATGTACCTGAATCCTTAGTGACTTTATGTTCAACCTAAACAGGTTAGGTACATCTTTTTATGCTCTACATTTCATGTTCCAATAATCCTTCTCCATTATATGATCCCAAGTCAGTAAATATACCAGAATTAATTTGAATTAAAGTAAGAAAAACAATACAAATTCATAGAGCAACGAACAGGTAAACCACTTTCTTCACATAGGAAGTACCAAGCTGATACAACTTTCCTCAAATAAAGTTTGGACTGAACAAAATAGATACAATTTATAACATCCCACTTAATTTCAATATCATGAAAAGTTGGAGATAAATAACATGGCCTTAGGTGACATCCCCATGACACAAATGTTTGGAAATAAATATTGAAGGGCTTTAGAGAATGTGGAGTAAAATTTACCTTATATTAATAAAAAAATGACCAAAAATCCATAAATAAACAAAAATATTATGATTCATGAGAAATATGAAAGGAAAATCAATATTTCATTTATCAAAATAATACTCAATCCTTGTACCGCATCAAATTACTATAATGTCAACGTAAACAAAAAAAATATAGGAAAAAAACTCAAGATAACCGTTGACAACTCTATGCTCCAAAAATAATCCATGAACTATATCCACAAGATACACCATGTATCACGATGTACTACTAATGATTTTTGATACCTTACATTTAACCATGTCTCGATAAACAACTTATTTAAAAGAACCAATGTTCCAAAGAATGGGTGAGTAAGGAAACTCAATATATTTTCTACAATAAATTCTCTAGTCACCCAAATTTGATATAATATATTAGAAACAATTATAACAGTAGGTTATATAAAACAATTTCTAAAACATTTTATATCCAAATATAAACAAGTACCAATGAAACGATTTTCTCAAAAAAGAAAAATATTCCAAGGAAACAAAACATTGTTCTAAAATAATTTCATATAATCTAATTTGGAATAACTATTACACATCCTAGATCCACACATCCATCCATATAGTAAAAACATATACCTCTTTATTCTAACAAGAGGTGAGTCATCCTTTCACTAACCCATCACTTAATGAACCATTTTATTGGGGAAATCCCTGAACCATATCCATCACACTAATTATGGGGGAGAATCCATACCCATATCAATAAATAATGCACATGGACATAAACAACCATTATGGCAATGCAATTCTAAAACAACCATTTAATCCATTTCACTTAAATTGTTCTTTTATTGAAAAAATTAAATGAAACAAATTCAAATCAACCTTACAGTATCATTTCAATAAAATAATCTGTTTTAATGAGGATATCTTTATAAATCCATTTTCTAAAATTCTAAAAAATAAAACTTTTAAAACCAAGAACCGGTAAAAATTATACAAACACACCCAATTTATATGTTTTCACGAAAAATCACTCAAGATGGTTTTCTATAATCATTTCATAGAAAATTACCAATCAATTTCAAAATAATTAATCAATTTGAAATAATGCCTTCATACTCTAAATAGAGGAGTTGAAAGTGAAACCACCTACCACAAGTTTTGTTGAAAAAATGAGGAACAACACTAAAATGCCCAAAAATAGTCAAATCTAAATGAAATTACCTGAAGTCTCGTCCTCTATAGACAAAAGGACAAATATAAACATATTTGGAATCCACAATTTTAGTTATACCCACAACATAAGTAGATATATGTATCCAAGGGAGAGGGTGTAGTAGATTTATCAAAACTACAGAGAAAAACAAATAATGATCACTTACCACATGAATCGATCTTCCATGCACCATGGAAAAGCAGAAGATCGCTTCAAATTTGATGGGGATAGGAAATAAAACTATTGAAAGAGAGAGAAATATAGATTTATGTCCATTTTGAGGAAGATTAGTCATTTAGAGTTAAAAAATGTGTTACATACACAATTTAAGGATCTAACTATTTTACCCATGTATGGAGGGGTCACATGATAAGGAAAACCATGTAATAATTATGATCCTACATATTCCATAAGGGAGACCTCACATGGTTGGCATGCACGGTTACAAAGCCATTCTCAAACCATGCCAGTGTTTAATATCCAACATATGATCAACATGTATCAGTTTCTTCGACGATTCACACAATTTATAAAAACTATGCACAACATGTACACCTTTACCATTTCCTCTATATCATTGTTTATGATTTCCAATAGATAATGAATAGTTTTCCAAAATAGTGCAACCAACATGGACCTGTAGAAAATCACCAACACCCGACACATGTTCTCCGAACTATCCCAAACTTCAAAAATATACCAGAAATAATTAGAAAAGATTAAATAAAAGGTTACTTACTTGAAACACGGTTACTAAACTTATCCCCTTTATCTTGGTCATGTTTTATTACCTCTATCTCATTATGTACATTTTTCTGTAAGAGATACATGGTTTTCCCAAATTGTGACCTATATGTGCACATGTAGAAATGAACAAAAAACACTACAAAAGTTCACTAAAATATCCCAAACATCGTACATGTACATCAAATACATAAAAATAATAAATAAAAGGTTAGTTACTTGAAACCTTGGGTACTAAACTTATCCTCTTCATCATGGATAGGTTTTATTTGTTTAGGTTTTGTTGATCCTTTATCCTATGGTTTAGTATAATGTTATTTTTTATGCATAGGATGGTTATCCTCTCCAAGGATCTTCAATCATGAATGCAATGTGAAAATTACTCTATGATTCTTAGAGTGAGATACTCAGTAATCATCTTTTACCAAGGTGGGATTCATGGTATCATAATGTTTAAATATACAAGGGAATTAAACACCTACATAGTGGTTTAATCCATATTAGGGTTTTGGTATACCACTTGACCTTGGGTGTTATCCCCATCTATGCATCTCTCTATTCATATTTCCATAATGTATTTTTATGGAATGAATTGATGAGAATGTGATCTAAGATGCAAAAAAATCCATGCTATCTGATTCCTAGAGTGTGTTTTCCATGGTTAGTTCTCTGTGTATCTTTTGAGAAGGAATCCATAGAGGAATTATGGTTTTGATATTACCTTGATATTGTGTGTCATGTGGAGTATATATGGATATTATTATTTTATAATGTGTTGACATATTCCAATAATGATATGAATTTTAAACCAGATATTATAATCTTATTGATTTTAGGGTTTACTCTTTGATATTTTTTATACTAACCATTTCATGACAATTTCATACACATGTCATGTCTTATATAGATAGTTAACATTTTATAATATTCATAGAGTGACCAGGACAAGTCAATGCTTAGTGAGAGGTATAGATTGAGGAAATTTTTTTGGGTACATTGATAGATATATTCATCCACTTTATAAGTTTGAATAAATTTAGATTATTTTTTGTGGTATTTTATTTGTCAATTTTTCAATCCCTTACTTGTTTTCAATCTCTGATGGTGGGATTTTAAATGTATGTAGGATTGAATATAAGTTGTTGTATATTTATACATTGTATGGGATTTTAGATCTACTCATGTATATTGTAACATTATATTATGGACTCCCATATGTGTGATGTGCGTACTCGACACTGTTCTACAACACCTGGCCTTATACTTGTGGGATTGGGGTAGTAGTATTTTGGGTACCGTTGGGACAGGTCTAGACATTACCACATTGGAAAAAATTTAATCATATTACTCAATAATGAAATAACTTCATCTGAATATTTAAAAAATATTAAAATAAATAGATTCATAATATAACACTTCAAAATATGTATTATATAAACCACACAAAGGAATAAGTGGTGAATGTGACATATGTACCAAGGATGTAAATGTGATATTGGAACCCCTACCCATGGTTTAAGTTCCATCGTGTTTTTATGAAACAATAATATAATCAATATAATATTATTAAAATTATATTCCAAAACATAATAATATGTATATATATATTACATAATATGATCCTAATTTTAAATTTTGTGACCCATTTTCTAATATTATTTTATTATTTTAATTGTTTCTGGTTTTATATGCATTTCTTACTTATTTGGGTTTTTTCCTAAATGATATGGTTCTTGTATAGAGGATATAGTCCCTTCATCTCCTAATGTATATTAATTTTATAAATATTTTATTTTCATTAGATACATCATTAAAACCATTCATTAAAATTTGACATTTTAAATTAATAACATAGGTTTGTTGATATGGTAGGTTGTGCGTACGTACGAGTGACGATATAATTCACACAGATTGGGGATGGAATAAAAATAGTATGATATATTTATTCTATAGAATTTATATCCTATAATATATATATATATATTATATTCATAATATCTTTTAATTTTACATTCCATTTAAATAATTTTTGAAAAATGATTCATTTCACTTCAAAAGGTGGTATCCCACGATATACAAAAGTGACAATATCTAAATTTAAATAAAATAGAATGCAATAATTTATATTCTATATTATTACTTATGGAGTATAATTATATCATAGAATATAAATATACATTAAAAAATTAATTTTATCCAACCATGAGAAGAGTTAAAAGAGAATGAGTTATATCGGTGATTGATGTGGTAATCCACCGTACACAGAATGGATGACAATGTTTCCCATTTGATATTAGTGGAGATGGATAGAAATTGTTATATAAAAAAGTTGACAGAATAGTGTATGGGAGGTAATTTTTTATTAAAATGGATGTTTTAATACAGAATTTAATTTTTTAAAATAATAATAATGGGCTTATGGAAGATATTTACAAAACCCTGTAATTTAAAAATATTACCATCATATTATAAAGAATGTATGAAACACAATACCAAAATAGAAAGGAAAAAAACATTATGATAATTTTAAATATGTTCATTATTTTAAATAAATTCAATATATGAAATATCTTTAAATGCATAAAATATTGAGTTAGTTTGGGTGAAATGCAACAACAACACTCTTCGACAACTTGTGTTACATAAAAGAATGAGTTTTGCGGAATTATATTCATATTATTATTTGAAACGAAAATTGTCAAATATGATTTAAATTTTTGGTTTTTAATATGATTAAATATCTCATAAATGTATTTCCTTCATTTCAATTTTCACCAATTAATTATAAATGGATATAAAAACCGATTGAA
Organism: Viscum album; assembly: GCA_963277665.1. Taxonomy (NCBI): domain Eukaryota; kingdom Viridiplantae; phylum Streptophyta; class Magnoliopsida; order Santalales; family Viscaceae; genus Viscum; species Viscum album. Next base: position 640,753,709 of record OY728125.1, on the reverse strand, counting down.
TATAAAATATATATTTTTAGAAGTAAAAAGTTTTAAGTGACCAAAGGTGTTTTATCTTAATAAATTACAATAAATTATTATTATTTAATTATATTAATGAAACTTAAATATTAATTAAATTAATTTTTCACTTAAAAATATATTTTAATGTCATAATATAATAACATTATAATATTTTATGCAGAAAAATTTGTCTTTTTCTAAAGACTTTTTTGCATACATTTTAACGAACAATTGTTTTAAAGATTTTTTTTAATTATACTTATTTTATTTAAATAATTTTTTTAAATATGAATCTAAAAATTAAATTATGGTTCGTTTTTGGTATTTTATGAGAATATATATTTATTAATGAATTATTAAAAATACTAAATTTTATTTAAAAATTACTTTTCATCTAAAAAATTTTAAATTTTAAATTTTGTTTTAAATTGGATTCTACTTTATATTAGATCATTAATAAATATATTAAACCACATTAATTCATTTTAATAATTATTATATTGAATATTTATATTTATACTTAGTAAACTTTCAAACATGACCACTTTAAAAACACTTTTTCCCATCCCGCCTAATGGATTAATTTTAAATTAATTTTATCCATTACTATGGTTTATATATGGAAAAATGGAATTAAATTATTGATTAATAACAATTTATAATTTCTATTAATTCCAACATAATTTATTACCATGCTCAATATTGAAAGACCTTAATATTATTTAAAACAATTAAGAAAATAATGAGTTGACCAAGGGACTAAACATTAATCTAAAGAGGTCAATTGACCTAAAAAATTGTCCAACCCCCATTGGATGGCCATAATTTAAGAATATAAATTATAATATATATTTCAATGAGTTATTTGATCCACATGACATTGAATAATAATGGCTGGAAATAACTCTTTAAAAAATATACAAGCCTGTCAGTCAATCCAATTATGAATGGTCACCCACTCTCCTCTTCTCATTACACCTTAAAATATATTCGAATCATCCAAGGTGTAACAACCTAGGTAATGATAGAATAATAATTTTTCATATTTATTAATATTTATGAATCAGATAGTACATTTATATCGTAAATGTATTATACATCTTATTGAATACCCAATATAAAATAGTTACTTCTATTGAAATATTCTATAGTATAAAAGGATGAGTTATACCAAACAATAATATACTATTAATATTATTATTTAATATGCCCATTTTCCACATTTTAATGGAATACTTAAATTAAAACTAATATAGGGGGACTTATATGACAAAAAAAATTAATTGAAAATTAAATATAAAAAATTACATTTGGTGTCTTTTTTGTATTTTTCTAAGAACAATCAAATTTTTTGGAATAGTGAATAATATTGAATAATAGTTAAAAAATTATTTTCATCCAATTTATTCATATAATTAAACTTTTTTCTTAATTGGGATTAACTTATAATTAATTAAATTGTATATCAGATTAACCAATTTTTGTCATTGTAAACAATATCACAATTAATTTATATATAAAAATGTTTTAAACGCTTCGACATTTTTAGATTAAAACCTTCTTTTGTCATCGCGCTAGTGGGATTAATTTTAACACCATTCTTTCTACTTTTGTGATATTAATATGGAAAAATGGATTCTATATTTTTAATCATAATAATTTATAATGTCAAATATTATAAACAGTTTTTTTGACTAAAATTATTAGAGAATATAATTAATATTAATTACCTCTATTTAGGTGAAAATGTGGTAATATAGTAGATACACGTAAATCCTAAGTGTCTAAGTGAACTATACACTGGTCAAAAAATAATTTTCAATAAATTGTTTTTCTAATCACCTCTTGTATTGAATTGGGATCATTATTGTAGATACATTATGTAAGGGAGACCTCTCAATAGTGATTATCTTTTTATATTTACAATAATGCAACTCCCCATCCATTATACTCCCAAATTATTAACACCTATAACTACCTTTGTCTCATCCAAAATCTCAAAAAATAAGCTCCCAACATCCCTACCTTAAACCTAGAGTCCCCACTATGATACAAATCAGCATAAGAATCCCTTCAATGCAAACCAAAATAATATACTCCAAAAAAAGTAACATTCTTCAATGTGAATTTGTGTTTTATTTCATTTACACACCTTTATATGTAATTTTTTCAAGAAAATATAACAAAATAAATATCATAAATATACAAATACGATTCTATGTTAAGGATTTTAGCTATACCTACACATACTCCCATCATATGGGTATCACAATTACCATTCCTATATGGAGAAATACCGCCTCACGAAATGATATCATTCATTTTTCCTTAAACATGCCTCATTGTTGGTAATTGTGATGTAAAAACTATTGTTATATGATATATATGATATTAATGTTTTCATAATACTTATTGAATTTTTATATAACACATACCATGATGATTTCCATTTATTGAAAATATAATAACTTCATTTGTGGATGTTTGTACTATAGACTCTAAAAAGCGATGTGATATCTTCAATCATTATAGGGAATGTATTAATGATGGGTTGAATTAAAATATATTTTAAATACATAAAATCTATATGATAATAAATAAATAATAAACCATGTATATATATAATATTTCATTTTCATTTTTATAATTTTATATACAAAAAATGTGATAACGTCGTTCATGGACATATGGACTACCACCTCCTCGATGCGATGTGATATAATTTACCAAGAAATGAATAATATATATATGTATATATGAATAAATAAAATTTTATTCATTATATAATTATAATAATGGAATAATAAATTTTAGTTATCTTCTTTTTATAATGAATGTTGAAATATGGGAAAGGTACTCAAGTGTACATAGAGCCTACAACCTCTATGATTTTAACATAGATTATTTTCTAAAAAACATCACTCATGACTGGTTTTAAAAATATAAATTATTTTTAGACATTGTAAAATTTTCAGAATTATTATCCTATATATGTTTATATAATGACCCCTTTGACCATAAATGATCTACTAATGTCCTTTTTGACACATAAACCAAATATGTCCAAAGCACCCACCATGGATATGTTTATTTATGTAGTTGTAAAAAATATTGTATTAAGTGAAATAATAATAATGATAAAATTGGAAAAATTTATGAGGCAAATAAATAATTAAAATATATTGATTATTCATGTAGTTGAGTCACACATGATAGGTTATACTGAATGTAAGGGATTTTTCCACAATAAACATTCATTGTGGAATTTCTAGAAGATATGAGTGTTAATTATTTTATAAGGTACATAAACAACCGCTCTGTCATTCTGTATCAATATTTTAAATTTTATCATGTTATTTAATGTTTTCTAAATGTTACTCTTTGATCATTATTATGACTTAAATGTCCAAAGATGTATAGGACTCTTTTAAAGTGTAATGATTTTATTTCATGGTCCTTTATCCATGAAAATATTATTAATTTTATAATACATATTTATTTATATTCTTATAATGTTTTGCAAGAAAATTGTTTTTCTATTTTAAATTTCATTCAAATATTTCCAAAAAGAAATATTTGAATGTGTTTTATTTAGAAATTTTTCACAAATGACAATAGGAATTTTATATTCTTAAAATATAAAGGGATAATCAATTTTCCACTATTGTGGACAATATTTTATTTTTACCTACCATTGCATGATTTCATGCTTCCAAAAATGAAAAGACATTTTTCATTTTTGGCTATTTTGGTATTGATAATTGTTTTTTAATATAAATGTGTATTTTGTATTAAAATGGTCTTTTAGAATGAAATTTCTTTTTGAGTATATGTAATTTATTTTCAAATGAGTTTTAAAAATGTATTCATATGATGTAATTTTTTATTTCATGTTTTGGTTCATGGATATTATAAATGATTCGTGCATACAGATAACACTATCTGAGCCTGTTATTGGTTAATTTATTGTAGCTACCATATATCACTCTAATGAATTGGGAAATGATTATACACTATGGATAATTATATTCGATGTAGTTTTTATTGGTACTACATTTTGTAAGGGTTTTTAAGTGTTATGTAAGGGTTTAGTGTGATGATGTCCCAAGATACCTGCTTAAATTTTCTAGGTTTTCTAATGAGTCGTCAAAGAAAATAGTTGTTTTTAAAAGGTAAAATAAATTATATTTATTAAATAATTATTTCTAAATATTTTTTATAGAATGAAATTTTTAATAAAAGGGTATTCCATAAGCATTAATTATTTTCAATTCACTAATGGGTTCCTTCTTTTTATATCCATTATTGAGATTATTGTCCTCGTCAAACAATCTTATATGTTTTTAAAATAAATTAATGATGAATAGTGGGTTAAAAGATGTAAATTTGAAAACTAGGAAAAAAATTTATTAAAGAGAGCATGCATTAAATTTTAAAAAGTTTTATATTCTGAAAATTGGGTACTATTTGGAAGTTTCACATTTTTATTATATAGTTTTATTATGTATTAAATATGTCATAATTCTCTAAAAATAAAATCCAAGAATGATCATAAATGTGAAAGAAAGTAATTTCATAACTAATACTGAATAATATATAATGTTCAATTTAGTTCCCAAATAGTTCGTATCAATGGTCTATTTAGATATATATAGTGGTTATGTTAATATTTGATTCATTCCTTTGAAATATTTTACCTTTTTAAAAGTTTCAATTTTATATTATTAAAATTTTAGCATATACCTTCATATATAATATTTCATTTATGATTGGTTTTCCATAGATTAAATTTGTAGGATATAGTTAAAAGGCACCCAAATGAATATATCCTTCCAAATTAGCATCTTGTGATGATTATAATTGAAATAAAAAGGATTGTTAGAGTAATGTATTAGTTGAAAAAAAATATAATTGAGGAATTTTAAATGCTAGAGAGAAAATAAATCCACCATGGAGGAACATGATGATAGTGTATAATTTAGTTAGACATAATCCCCTATCATTCATTAGATCACTAGACCATAAGCTAGATTAATGGTGGATTAAATAAGTAGAATAGTTATTAAATTTTACCGGTTATTTGGATCACCAAAAAAATCTGTTACTCTTTTTATTTTTTAGTTGAATACAATTAGTGGGGGGAAATGGTTAAAAATATAAAATAATGGGAAATTATTGATTACTTATAATGGGAGTAATTTTGGAATATTTTCCTTGAGAAATGTTTTGTTATGGTTCTTTGATATAGGATCGAAAACAATTTCTCAGATATGATTTTGTTTGGGTTTATAGATCATATTTCTGTATATTATAAAATAAAATAGGAATACGAAATGAAATAAAATTTTACATAAAAAATAATGGATATGAAACTATATATATTTTTTATTAAGAGTGAATTTTGGTTGTATCCAATTTATTTCCAGTTTCACACATTTTCTAATCATGGAATAACTGTCAACACAACATAACTGAAAGTTGTTGAAAAAAAAGCCCAGACCCATAAATATCATTGACTGTGTATTTTTCATAAAGTAAGGGGTTACTACAAATGGTTTGTTGAAAATATTTATTATTTTTCTTGCCTAATGATTGTGATAACTTCATATATTGTTTTTCTTATATAGACTAAATAAGGTGATGATTATTTTCACGAACTAAAAATAAGGTAATTAATTGGTTCTATTGTTTCCTTGCCTTCAAAAAATGACAAATTAGTCATCTATAATGATGCATAATTTAAATCACTAGGTTGGATCAGGATGAAGAATGATCACATAATTTCTTATTATTCAAGATATTTGAAACCTCATGAGTTGAATTACTGTAAACATGAATCAATATTTGATGTGGTTGTTTTTTATTAATAAATTTGGAGGCATCAGTTGATTGGAGTAATGTTTGAAAAATATACTGTTCAAAAAAATTATGGTTTATATATTATCTCTGATGGAATTAATGAGTATATAGATAATATAGCTGGAAGAAATCTTAGATTATGATTTCATGATTCATTATCATCCCAGAAAATTGATAAGTTTGATAATGCATTTTCTTGAAAAAGTATGGCTCCATTAACCATGATAAATTTAGAACATGACCATTTTGTTACGATTCAATGAATTTTGGTCTAGATGTTGTTGTGTCATGGAAATCATCAATTATATATCTGGAAGTCGTAAATATATATTTTTTTGAATTAATTAAGTGGGATAATAAGGTGGATAAATATTTGTAAGAAAATATAGTATCAATTAAGAGTTGAAAGATTATGGATTTTAATATTGAGGAAGTGGGTGTTTTAGAAGTTTAAAAAAGATATTCTCTACCTTTTGATTTATAGTTGATGAAAGTGCTATTGAATTATGATCAGAGTTCTCATTTTTTCCATTCCTCTGTGAAGCACTTTGATGTATAGAAAACTTTTAGGGGATTTCTGGTGGGATATAATGAAAAGAGTCATTTTTTACATTACCATGAAGTGGTTTAATTTTAAATAGTTTAAAGTAAAATAATACTTATCAAAGGGGTGATTTAAATGTTTCTAGTTCAAAAGTGAAAATGGGGGAATATATCAATGTGTTTTAAAGTAGGACTATCAAATATTATTCAAGTTAATAAGGATATTTTTGTTTTCTATCGATTAACTAAATATTCGCATTTTATTCTTATTCAAGATACAATGTATTTTGATAAGCTTTCTAGAATATATCTAAAATGGATTATTAGGTTAAATAGAGTTCCTCTCTGTATTGATTCAGAATATGATCCTAGTTTCACATCCAATTTTCTGAATGAACATAGTAGTCTTTGGTTAATAAATTACATTTCAGTAGAGATTTTAATCACCACTCTAATGGACATTCTGACAGACAATTCTGACCTCAGAAGAGTCACATTATTCTTAATCAATCGATTACCAGGGATGTTGGGAATGACATCATTATTTATATGAGTTTTTTATAATTAAAATTTTAGTTATAGTATATATAGGGAACCATTTGTGGAATTATATAGAAACTGATGTTGGACAATGCATCTTTAAGGTGATAAAGGATAAAGGATGTTTATAGAACTATAGTAGGTAGAAGAGATAGTAGAGATTTATTAAGTGATTCAATAACACATGAGAGAAGCTTAGAGAAAGAATAAAATTTATAATGATGACTGGAGGAAATATATTTTTTTTAGATAGGTGATTATTCCATTCTCAATGTTTCTCTAAGGAATGTGCGATGTGTTTTGTCAATAAGAGGATGATGAGTCAATGGTACATTGGAGCACATGAAATCCTACTTAAATTTGATCAGTTTCATACCATCTGGATTGAAAAACATGATTATCCCAGGTGAACAACGTCTTTCATGTTACAATGTTGAATATATATATACCATATTCAGATCATGTTTTAAACTCTGATGTAGTCTAGTTTGAAGATAATATTTCATATATGGAATAGTTAGTTCAGGTTCTTTCCTGCATAGAGAATGTGTAGAAATATAATGTGATTCATTAGGTTAATGTTTATTGGAAGACCCATATGATTAATAGGGTAAAATATAAATCTAAAATGATATGAGGGAAAAATATCCCCACTTATTTTATAAGGGAATAAAATTGTGTGGAAGAAATTTCTAAAAGGTTGAAGAATGTAACATCCCATGTAATATTAGAATAAGTATTTTTCATATTTAACAATATTTATGAATTATATAGTAATTTAACAATAAAATGGACTCTACATCTAATAGCATACATGAAACTCAAAAATGAGTTCTTACGAAATCTTTTGTTTCATGAAAGAGTATATAATACATATATATAATATACTATTAATAGTATTATATAGCATGGTCATTTTTCCTCCTTTTAGTAGAAGACATACATTAAAAATATTTTTTAACATTTTAATAATATATTATATGTAAAAATGATATTAAAATGTTTAGAATAAAAATTTACAAAAAAAATTGTCGGGATTTTTATATTTTTTATAAACATGGTCATATTTTGATGAATAATGAATAATAATAAATATTATTTCAAAACGTCAATTTCAACAAGTTTATTTTTATAGTTAAATTAAGTTATTAATTGGTTTTAAAGAATAAATGGATATATTTTTTAAAATTTTATAAAATAAATATGATTTCAAATAATTTCATAGTTGATTTAGATATAAAACATATAAAAGATTTGGATATTTTTACATTAAAAACTACTTTTTCATCCCATCAATGATATTAATTGCAAAGTAATGTCTGATAATTCTCAATTGTAATTTGTAAAATATGGATTTAAAACTTAGAATCATAATAATTTATAATTTCACACTTTTTCAACAAAGTTTTTGACAAAAATTATTATTAAATGTAATTAATGTTAATTACAATGATTAAGGTAAAAATACTGAAACTTAGATTTTAAACATTAATTTTAGTATTAAAAATGAATTATAAACTTCTCCAAAACCATTTATAAGGAATTTATTCGACCATATAACCTCTTGTCTTGCACATGATATAAGAGAGACCACTAAATAGAGTTTACTTTGTTATATATACAAGAATGACACTCAACCATCATTGTGAAAGGCTTTATCCCTCCCCAAATATTCACACATATCATTACCATTGAATCATAAAAAAACTCAAATAATATACCAAAATATCCCCCATAACCCTAGAGTCCTCCCATTAAGCCTTAATCCAACCATGGAATCCCTTTGGTGAAAACAAAATTAAGATTCCTGAAAAATGTGAACATTTTTCAATGTATATTTTTATTTTATTTATTTATACATACCTAAATTTCTTATCGTTCCATTATTATATAATTAAATTAGAATCATTAATATAATTATATTTTGTAATGTTCAGGGCTCAACATTCACTTGCACACACTTTTATTAAATGGGTACTGAAATTAATGTCTCTGTATGCCGAACAACTTCCTATGAAATAGTGTTTTTCATCTTCCATTCACCATCATCCATGGTTTTGAATTATAATAGAGAATTTATTTTTATATCATATATACGATATTCATGTTGTTTTCATAATTTTTTTTAATTATAGAACACATACTTTAATGCTTTCCTTTTTCTATAAGTATTATAACATCGTCTGTGGACATGTGGGCTACAACCTCTTTAAAGTGATGTGATACATTCACAGATTACATGTAATGTATTAAGGATTCATTATCATAAAATTTGAGACATAAATAAAATATATATTATATTCACAACATAATTAACTTTCGGTAAATATATATATCATTTTCTTTATTACCCTTTAACACACTGAAAAAGTTATAACGTCATTCATGGACGTATAGACTACCACATCATTGATGCACTATGATTATTTTTATATAACAATAATTATATATATAGGTATATATAATAAAAAATCATATTTATGATATAATTATCATTAGATAAATTCAAATTTTTATAAGCTTATTTCTATAGTGATGCTTGAGAGATGGGAATGTTACTCATGCCTAAGTATGAAATATTGTCCCCATGAGTGTAACCTTCGATCATTTTTTGGAAACATAATTCATGATTGGTTTTAAAAATATTATTTAATCTATAAAATAATAATTATATCATGATTATTATTCATTATTTGTTCATATAATGAACCATTTGACAATAATTGACCTACCAAAGTTGATTTTGACACATAAACCGAATATTGTCAAAACAACAGACGCAAAATTAATTGGTTAAAAAAGTATGTGACAAAATCGTAATAAGTGAAATAAAATTAATAATGAAAATTAAAATGATTATGATGAAATTAAATAATTCACATTAATATATTATTCATGAATATAAAGACATACACGATAAGTTTGACTCAATGTAAGGTATTTTTTCTCAGTCTCCTTTTATTCAAGCATTTTAGGATGATATTCCCATTTATACTTTTACATGGTTTATATACTTCCCCATTGATATTATATATCCATATATTTTCATTTATAATTTTATTTAACATTTTATTAAATTTTATTCATTCAAGGTTCTTATGATTTAAATGTTAAAACTTGCATGGGACACATTGAATGTTTAAATACTGAATTTTAAATTCATTTCCCTGCGCAAATATTATTGATTTTATTTTTCATATTTATTTATATAGATTTAAAGGGTTATGGAGAAAATTTTATTTATATTTTTATTTCATTAGAATTTTTTAACAAAGGAATATTTATAAGTTTTTTATACTAAATTACATGACAAATGAAAAAAGGAATGTTTAATTCTTAATGTACATGGTGATAATAACTTTTTAACTACCATAGACATTATTTTAGATTTTAATTCCATTTCATTGTTTCACGTTTTGTTAATTAAAAATTTCTATTTACTTTTTAGGGAATTTTGGTACTGATTTTGTTTTCAAAATAATGCATTTTTTATTCAGAATAGGATTTTTGAAAGTAAATGTTTCTTAATATTATAAATTTATTTTCCAATGAGATTGAAATAGTTTTTCAAATCATAGAATTTTTTTTTCATGTTGTGTTTATTTGACATTATAAATGATGGGTAGACCCATATAGAACTAGGTGAGTTCGTTATATCTCAAATGATGTTTTTACCTAAATAACACAATTATATAGTGGGTTATGATTATATTAACCAAATAATTATTTTGTATGTCAGTTGTATGGTTATTCCAATCTATAAGAGTAATTTAAGGGGTCAATATGATGATTTCCCAAGGTACCTACAAGCATTTTCTATGTTTTAAAATGATTATTTTATACAAATCACTTGTTTTCAAAAGTTAAAATAAATTTTAATAATTACATAATGATATTTCTATTTTTGGGTAAGATTTTACATTCTAATGAAATGGTATTTCATAATATTTAATTTTTATCAATGGAAAAATGGTTTCATTAATTTTTTTTCCTATTTCTGGTCAATTTTATGCTCATCCCATGTTTCTAAATGTTATTCATAGGAATTAAGAATGAGTAAGGGGTTAAAAGAGGTCATGTAGATAGTCTTGAAGACTTTTTTAAAATATATCATCATTTTTTTATGATTTTTATATTTAATTAATAGATACTATTTGAATATTTTCAATTATAATTATTTTGTGTTTTTTGTATTATATATGGCATAATTTTCAAAATCTCTAAACATAAAAATATCCTCAATGTTAAATAAAGTGATTTTTTTGACTAAAGGTAAAGATTATGTAATGTTTATGGCCCAATACACATAAAATGAAATCTAAAATTACTACTTCAATTCCATGTAATAATTAAATAGGCCTTATCTTGGCCATAAATCCCACTTTACAAGGAATCAGTGTGATCCTAAGGAGGGTACCTAAACAAGGTAATGTTATTATAAAATCATTTTTATTTTATATCCTTATACATATCAATAAATTTTTATTACATCATGATTATATAAAAATACTATTATATTAAATATAAATATATGCCCTCATGGTAAGTGTATGATCGAAAACTAAACCAAAATTATTCAAATGGGATATGAAATCATCATTCTTGTGTAAGGTGGACTACCACCTCACAAAATAATGTCGTTTGTTTTTCCCATATATCCTTTAAAGGATGGGAATAATTATAGACATACTATTTATATATATTATTTATTATGAATATAATATTATGTAATTATTAAATAACTCATTCCATTATTCATTCCCTTTTTTTGGAATATGATAATGTTTCTCATGTGTATATTAGACAACCACCCCGCAAAGCGATGTGATTAGCATATGATTTATGTGGAAGGTAAAATGGATGAGTTTGATAATATGTGTGATATGGATGAAATAAAAATTACATTATAAGGATAATATATATATATATCATTTACTTGTTTTCAGTCAATATGAAAATAAAATGGAAGTAGTTTTCAGGCCTACCTGTAAGCTACTATCTCCACGAATTATGTATTCCATTTCCTATCATTCAATTTAAAGGATTAATATACCAAAAAAATTAATAAATATATCTAATATATAAATAATGTTTTAAATATTAGAGATAATTGTTTCATTTTCTATTTTTTAGGAGAAAAAATAACATGTCAAAACATACTCAACAAAGAAAGGATATTATTACCCAAAAAAGATAAAAATGATGGAACATTAGTAAAAAATAGGTAAGAATATTTTTTAAAATACTCACAGTTGATATAATAAATATTAATATGGTTCTATAATAAGTTAATTACATTTTTAAAACAACTACATATGTCACGAATTAATTTATGACTAAAATGAAAGTGTTATGTAAGAAATTCATTTCAATTTCATTTCATTAAGTGATATTGTAATATAATTAATCTAATTACATTTATATGGTGTGTATACTTCCCCTTGACATGTAAAATTCGTGATTTTCTATACTTCATTGTCATTGACTTCTCCTTGGGGTATTCAATTTCCAGTGTCCATTTGACAGTAAAGGTCACCTAAAAAATGCATTATTTATCATGTATATGATTATATCAAATACCATATAACATTTTTACATATAGGGATTACATTGATGGTTCATTGATTATCTGGGGAGATATTTATGTATACATATACTTTACTCAATATGGTTATTTGATAAGGAAAACTTTTATGAATTAAATAAATTATTTGATATAAATTGAATGCTTTAGAATACAATGAAATTGGTTGGGGACCATATAATGTAAGATCATCAATGTGTTAGAAGTATATTGGGGTTATTCACTTATATTTCCTTAGATAATGTGTCTTCACCCAGTATGCGTTAAACAATATTTCTAATGTTTTTGGAGGTACATGTTATGTTTACCTGGGAAACATGGAATCTAATAATTTATAATTTCCTTCATTCATATTCAGTAATTATTATCAAAGATATTTTCACCAAGAAAAAATATATATATGTATTTTGGTATATGTTTATTAATTAAATGGAAATTGTTTTCATTTTATACTAGATTTGACACCACATAATGTGCTTTATTCACTTTTCTGCATAATTCATGGTTGGATTTCCATTTTCTATGAGACATCTCAACAATTATGGATAAGTGTAATGAACCCCCCCTCTCCAAGAGTTTTTCACGGACTACTAAGGCCAATAAAAAAGGTTTCAATGCATTAAAATTCAATTTAGAAATTTATTATGAGAAGACATGGGTTATTCACCATCCAAAAAATTGTATATCTTTTTGATATCATTGATTTGACTGGTCACAGAGACCAAACAGACTTATTGATCAAATGATCTATCACTCAAAATAATGATAAATATTTATCTATAAAGATTTTCTTCACCAGTGTAGAGGACCTGCGTAGAGGACCTGTGTAGAGTACCTACGGAGAGGAATAGGAGAGGAATAATGTTAAATACCTACAATGGAGACCTATGAATATATCATTTGTAGTGTAACTCTTATACCCATTGTTCCCTATTTTTCATTAAAGTGGAAACTTGGGCTCCCCATTTGACATGATGAATGTTCTTAAGAAGCCCCAGAGCTCTCATTACATGGCCCTCCTTCCCCCGGGACCTCAAAAACTCTCATGTAATAATTTGAATCCTGATAGAAGTGATAAATAATGGGGAAAAGATTCTCAATGTCCCATCAGGGTGTAGAACATAAGGACCTATGCTAAGGACATGCTCTAAGGAATTATGCCTAGGACCTTTGAAAATGACTAGTGTTATAGGCCTGAACCAAGGAAATGTTCTGAGGACCTGTATAAAGCACCTTCGTAGTGCACCTGTGCAACCCAAACATGCAGGAAACACTTTAGGAGAGAACATTTATAACCTACATTGATGTAGAACCCGTGCGACCCTGGTGTTCCATACCTCATGGGATTCTCCCCTACACCCCTTATCGGGAAAAGTGTCGGGTTGCGGTCCTAGACCACTTGGCTAGTCCCTACACAACCACTACTCACCCATAGAAAAAAACGAATGTTACACTATAAACTATTCAGTCTTAGTAATTGACATTTTCTAATGCTCCCTTTTATGGCCTCAACTTCCACCCCCATAATACCCTGATTTGATATGTTGTTCCATTCCCATTGGACTATATTGATTATAAATTATGTTATTTGTTTATTTCTCGTCTTATGATTTGATTTTCTCCCCTCATTTTCATCAAGTTATATGAAGCAATAAACTCCTTAAGATACTCCTGAAACACAATCAATTGATTGATATGCCAGGTTGAATCATAAATTTGAATCATGATTAGCAGTAAGCCCCATCCAAATCTTAAATGTGCATCATCATTATAAGTAAGCCCCAACCAATCCTAAAATGAGAATCCCCCTTAAGAGTACAACAAAACCAAACCTCAAATGGGCATCCTCCTTATGAGTAATCCCTGAAAAAACCTCAAATTAAAATACTAATTATATGTAATACCCAACCTAACCTTAATTTGGTATCCTCCTAAGGTGTAATCCCTAACCGAACCTCAAATAATAATTCACTTAAGAGTAATCCCCAACCAATCAATGAGATGGAATTTATCCATATGTTAACCCGTAGCCTTTTATGTAGTAGGTTTCATTCCCAGTCCTCTCTAATTATTTATCCATTACTCCTACCATATATTGGGACCTCATCTAATGTATAGTGAAGAGAGGAAATTTTTGTTTTTTCAACCTCTTTATCTATAGCTAAGGCCTCTCCCACCATCTCCATGGACTCTTCAATCCTAGGCCCAACCTCTTCTATCTTTAGAGGAGGAAAAGTGTCTATGTATTGTTAAATCATTCACATAATATTTTTTCTCACATGAAGCATGTATCACAAGGGAATATAGGTCTATAATGATCATGACATCTACACAACCCACTTGACTGAATGAACTATAAAAAAATTTATTTCCACCATAACTGGGATACGTTGGAAGCCTACTCAAGGCCTAAGATCCATGCCATTTCATCTATGAAATGATAAATCATGAACCCCAAAATGGGCCTACTCATAGGTGTAATCCACAAATTGAATGAACTAAAATAATTCTGATTCCCACCATAATTGGGATACATATGAAGCCTTTACTGAGGGACCAAGATCAATGGACTTCCTCCTCAAGAGTCCAACTATAATTCCCCTAATCTGGTAATCCTCCCTAGTAGTTTGATATAAATTAATACCGAAAATCTAAATGAGTTAAAACATTCTTCATGGACTATTTTGGTGGGATCCTCCTTAGTAGTAAGGTTCAAACCATTTGTTTCAAAGGACTATATTGTCCTGTGAGACTTTTCACACTTTGTGAGATTTGATTCTCATACATGTGGGTATATAGGAAGCCTCAATGAGGTCCAAACCCAACAATCTTAATCATCAATATTCTCTATATGCCACATTCCCTGTAGATTCTAATCCAAATTTGGAACACATACCTTTCTAGGTTAGTTTGGATTCTTATGCATATGTCCCACACCATGATTCGACTTGGGACCTTTTGCCTAGATGTCCTTTTTCACATGATGTTAAAATGTATGGGTGGATCCTTATCACATGACATTAAAATGTATGATGTGTCTCATAAAGTGGTGCTAAACATTGTGGGTTATGATCCCCTTCAATATGAAACTTAGGAATCCCATTTATGTTATCTATCTAAATATCAAAACATCTTCTATCTCCCTAGATGATAATAAATTCTAGAGTGACTTTCGTCTACCTAGATGACCATCAATATCATAGTTCCCTAATGAGTGTCTTAAAACCCACTATTTTTGTAATAATGACTAAATAATATCTACTTAGTATATGATAGGATACCATTGTTGGAGAAACTCATTTAAATAGGGATATCTTTATTGATGAAGAACGTAGAATACCTACAGATGCATCTGAATTCCAAACATTCTAAGACTTGATTCCAAATTTCAAGGGAAACCTACATTACTCTTAGTAAATTAATAAAGATTCATGAACATATATTAAATCTATAAGAGAGTCCCAGGGTATGAAATACATCCTCACAAAATATTTTGATGATCCTGAACTCCCATCCACTCAACTAATGTGAGTTTATAAGCATCGTGGGCCACAAAAATAATGAATTCCTACCTTTAGAATGAATTTCCCCTTTGATGCATAACTATTGGGTGTTTTAGGTTCTATAAAAAAACCCATTTGAAACCCTCCATAATTAGTTACTCCTAACTAGAAAAAATGTACTAAGTGAAAAATCATTTCCCTAATCATTCATCCATATCATATCATGATATTAATTTTATTTAAATGTAATGTTTATAAATTATTTACCTTACCATATTGTTTACACACCGATTTATCATTTTATTTATTACAAAGAATGTGTGATAATTTATTTACATTTCCATATTTACTATGTTCATTGAATCATTATTTATTTTTTGGTACTTAACCCTTACAGATCATATGATCTCACCCTTATTATATTTCCATTACTAATGACTCCATGCAGTTTATTATGACTGATTTGCTGGGATTTTCTAAATGAGTTAAATTTTTAAAAAACTATTTGAAATTTTCTCATTAAAAATTTAATATAAGACTCATATATGTATATAGTTTTCCAATAATAGTAAATTGATCGGTTCTTAGATATGTTAGTCATTGTATCTAATATAAGTATAATAGTTATCGGCACTGACATCAAGCCATTGGGGTCTGTCATATTATAGGTGGTTTTAGATGAAGTTTAGTATAAAGCTTGGGAATATGATATATAAAAACATAGAATTGGGAACATACCCCTTTGTGAAACATAGTGAATAATTATAGAAGAACATCTTATAATTTTTGGAAGGTATTGTTTATGTTATCATCCCTATAAATATATACCAGTATGGACACTACAAGTGGACATGGTACTAGAATAGATGTACCATGGGGTATTAACTCCATTTTAGGGTGTTTGATTCTTTACTCAAGAATAACCTAGTACATGAAAATATGCATTATTTCTCAACTATCATGACATTGACATGAGATATTATTAGGATATTTAACATTTCCTTCACACACCTTATAAAGTATTTGATTTGATAATCACAAGGAATGATCTATGTTAAACCCCATCCCAAGAAAGGAACCATTTTGAAAAAAATGTGAATGTATTACGATCCATGAATTAAATTATAGATGCATTTTTACCATAGGTATTTTGTTATAAGAATAATGAAACATCTATGGTTTTTATTAAATTTTATAACCATAATTGTCTTAATTATCTCCAGAGTTATGATCACAATCATGGGAAATGATTATAAGGCTGATCATGTTTTCAACACCTTAAACACTTCTTTTTAAGCCTTATATGATGGGGCTATACCAAGATTAATGACTTTTTGAAGATATTTGTTGTAAGAATATTTTTTAGTTGAAACATTATTTAGGGAATAATGAAATTACATTTTATATGCATTTGTTTAATAGTACTAATAGAATTTATGGTTAATAATATAATTAATTGCATGGAAAAAATAGTAAAATTATAATATTGTACTCTATAAAAAGTTATATTTAAAACCATAATAAAAAAATGTTATTTAAGGATTAATTTTATTTTGATGATTTTTGGCATAATCAGTTTGGAATAATATATAAATTTTATAAATATAGTTTCTAAAATGAAAAAACTATATGTTTTGTGACAACCCATCATATCTATCAAGGAAGAAGGACTTGAATCAACAATTTAGGGAATATATGGATTTATTAGCAACCACTAACCTACATAATTTCTTAATTAATATTTCATTATTTTTAGGTAAATAAATTTAATAAATAAATATTAATTGTGTACCAGTTTTATTAATTTTTAATTTTATATATTAATTCATTAAAAATATTTTTTATAAAATATTTAGAAACATATTGGAACAAAATTAATTTTTTATGAATCTTAGGAACCATAAAAAGTAAATTTTGTTTTATATCACATAAAAAAGTAATTTATTGATACTAATTTCATGGAATAAAAAAATAATTGGAAAATGATCGAAGAACACCTAATTAAAGAATATCATTTATAGAAACATCACATGAAATATTATTGACTTATATTTGTAGACAGTAAATGAATTACTCAACATTAGAAAATGGATCGTGAAATAAAATGATATTATATAACTATTATTTTTGAGGATATCAATGAACTATTCTTAGAAATTATATATAAGTTTTTGGTTCCATTAAACATGGCATTCACCATTCACCTTTTTGTGATAAATAGCCTCAATCACCCATATTAATATTCAAACTTTTCCTCCATGTCCATATCTTTACGTCCCAAAAATCTTCTCTGATATATAATCCTAGTTATATTGACTTCATGAATCCTATTCAATTTTATTAACAAGATGTCTTACCAACCAATATCATGGTATGGGTTTCGTCGACAATGTTATTTCAAAATTTCAGTTCCTTTATTTATTTGATATATTTTAAATTGTTAGGATGCAATTTATTTATGGTGGGGAGAATTTAACACCCCAAATTTTAAACTATGAACCTCATATTCCATAGTCTGTATGACACAAAATTGAAAGCATAAAAAGGAACATAAAATCATAAGACTTTATAAAATATTTACTATTTTAAAAAAATTCAATTTATAATATTGTATTCTATTCACACACCCCTAATTTAGCATATGTTACACAAAATGATGATTTTATTCGATAACCAGCATTACACTCAAGACCATGTTTTACTTAATTCTAGTTATATATATTATTTAAAATGAAAATTATCTCCTTGAATTTAAATTATAAGTTATGAATATTATTAAATATATTATTATATTATATGGATGAGTTCATTGGTTGCAAAATAATTAGAAATTAATATAAATACAAATTTAATAAAAAAGAAATGTTATTATATCAAAACAATTTCTATGTGCTAAATCATGATTTAACAAAATAAATTAAATATATTTAATGAAATTGAATGATTATAATAAAATATATATATTAAATAATTTTTTACATTATTCAAATAGATTTTAATGTTATATTATAATAACTAGATTCATTTTTGTGAATAAAAGCGATATTTTTGTAAAGGTTGTTTTGCAGCATTTTAATGGAACAATTGTTTTAAATATAAATTTTGACAATTTAATTATTTTTTTTTGAGATATGAAACATTATTTTAGAAATTTTAATTTCAAAATTTTATTAGGTTGCCTTTTTTTATTTTTCTGTGAATTTTTATTTTTTAATGAGTAGTAGAAAATACTAAAATTGTAATGAATACTGATTTTTCGTCTAAATAATTTATAATGTAAAATTATATTTTAATTTATTTTTAAATTAAAATTAGGTCAATTATAAATCTAATATTAGTATTTATTTCATTATAATCAGTATTAATTTTATATTAGGTATAAAAATATAGACACGTTTTGAATATTTTCACTATAAAATCTCACATTCTTGTCCAGTCTGCAGTATTATTTTAAAGTTATTTTTACAATTTTGTGGGTTGGATTTGGAATAATTAATTTAATATTTTGAAACCTAATAATTTATAATTTATAATAATTCAAAATTAATTTTATAAAAATATGATTATTGATAGCAGTTAAAATAAATTAAAACTATTAAAAGAAAACGAGTTTACCAAGGGTACTATACATCAGCTTATGGGGTCCAAATGACCAAAAAGAATTCAGAAAATCCTATTTAGTGACATATTTTGACCATAAAAATTATATTATTAGGATATTACCATTATTTTAGAAAAATAAATTGAAGAAATATTAATGGAATTCACTCTATATTAATTTTAAATGTTTTCAACTCACCGTAATAATAAAAGGGAACCTCATCTTTCCATCTCTTCAAAAATTAAAAACAAATTGTTTCTTCCATGATTTGCCCAAATATCTTTTAACATTACCACCAATATAACTAGATTATCTATCTCGTGAATGAATCCTATTTCGGATTCCATTAGTGCTAACTTAAAGAAGAGACATGAAGATAATGAAATTTTTTTCTAAATACATATTTATTTTATTTTCTGATTCTAGTCATCAATTATTATTATAAAAATATTATAAAATAACATATGTTATTACGTATAAGGATATATTGTTATGTTATTGTTAATAACTAAAAAAACCCACACTTTTATCAAATGGACTACGAAATCACCACTCATGTCTATGTATGACTACCTCATCATGAATTGATGTCGTTTGTTTTTCCATTTCAACCATTAAGGGATATAGATAATTATATAAATACTATTAATATATATTATTTACTAAATTCATTGTGTATTTAATATTCTTGAATTATTATACATCACATAATTTCATTATTTACATTTTTTATAATATAATAATGTTTCATGTGTGTGTGATGGACTACCCACTCGTAAAGGGATATAATTCATTCATTCTTTTAATGGAATTTATTTATGATGATTTTAATTAAAATAGAAGATATATGTCTCATAAATAAGATAGTGTAATGAATATATATATATATATATATATTATATCACTTTCATTAAATACGATAATAAAATGGAAACAACGTCCATGCTTACATTCAGCCTACTATCTACGTGAACAATGTATTTCATTTCCTATCACTAAATCTATTGCATTAGGATAAAAAAATATATAATAAAAATATATGATATTTAAATCATGTTTTAAATTATTTATATGTCAAAACATTCTAAAAAACAAAGTAATTAATTACCATAAAAGACAAAAATAATAAAGGATTATTAATGAACATGTTATAATATGAAAAAAGGATCATTTATGATATGAAAACTATTAAAATTATTATGGATTATATTTATTACATGTTTAAAAACACTATACTTGATGTTAGATAAGTACAACCAAAAGGAAAATGTGAGGTAAGGATTTTGTCTCAGATTCTTTTCATTAAGTCATATTGTATTGTTATTTACAATATTACATTTATATGGTGTATATAATACCAATTTATATGTAATATAAAAAATTATTAATTATGAATATTATTTTTGGGTTATATTTTAATTATTTAATATAATTGGATTTTAATTCATTATTACCAAGTGGTAAATAATTCCATAACATGATTCATTTTCATTGTGTTATATAATATCCTCATTGTCGTTAATATTATATGATTATGGGTATAGGGAATTAGGATTATATATTATTGTATTTATTATTTTTTATATGGATTTATATTTGATACAAATAATTGATACATTGGTTGATTATCACTTTAATGTTATCATCATTCCAACGTTTTATATCAAAATCACATTATTTTCAAGATTATTTACACTAGAATTTACATTAAAAGAAATTATTGGATAATTGAATTATAAACATTGAAATTTTAATCTACAATTGTTTTTAATTATCTTTTTCAATTATTAATACCAATTTGAAAATCTGTTTTCATAAATGTTTTCATAAACACCCTACATAATTTCTCTCTTGGGTCAAAAATATGTTTTCTTCTAGACACATTTTTTATAAAAATTTTGTCAAACATGTTTATAAGCTATTAAAATGATTTATCAAATAATGTTTCTCCATTATCAATATTTTTTATTTTTTTATTAGTTATTTTCAATGAAATGGGTCTTAAAAAGGGTTTTAAAATTGAAAAAGATATTTTCCTCAGAAATATTCTCAGATATCATTTTATTTCATAAATGAAAAATTATATTTGAAATCCAATGGGTATAAGTTTTATTGATATTATAAGTATTATTTATATGAGATTGATTATGAATTTATTAAAAAAGGATAATATTCAAATTTACTTCCACTAAACATTTTCATATTCTTCAAATTTCCCTTGAGATTTTCAAATTCCAATGACCATTAATGGTTATATTTACCAAAAATATCCACATTATTTATCATTGATATGATTATATATTAAACTATATAACATTTTTAAATACATTGATTACATTGATTGTTATTTATTTATCTGGGAAAAAATTGATAAATCTCTATTCTCAATCAAATAAATATATCGGGTAAAGACCATTATTCCTAGATAAAATTTTAAACTTGATATATAAATAATTATTTAGATATTTATGACTATGGTTGGTCACTATTTATAGTATTCCCCAAAATGAATATTTATTTTCATTGGATGAATCTATAGGTTAGACTCAAGAAATGGGTTTTCAAATATTATATTTTAAATTGTGTTATGAAATTTTCTAATGGTAAAGGTTCCATGAGCATCCAAAATATGGTGTCCAATAATTATGAATTTCCATCATTCAATTATAGTTATTATCATCCATGAAATTCAAAATATGAAAAAATATGGTGGAATTTTATTCTCAATTTATTAAGGAAAAGGAATTTCATTTATGTTATTTACAATTCCATGTTTTTTACATATCTTATCATGTAAGACTTTTTTTTATATTCCATGGGTTTTAAAGTATTTAGTATGCTGTATTATTTATGTATTTCTATATCAGTTTATTGATTACATAAAATGCATGATCAATTATTTTCATTATCATTTTTATTATGTTCATTTCTTCTTTATTTAATCAATTTTACTTAACTCTTACTATGAATTTGAGCTCACCCTTATCTCTGTTCCTTTACATAATAATCTAGAATGATTAGTATATCTAATATATAGAGACTCTCTAGAAAGAATAATGTTATTTTAAAGAAAATGTTATGTTATAATTTTTGCATTCCAAATGTAATGTAGGAAAATTATATGTGTCTAGTTTACCAGGAATACAATTTAGACTAGTCATTTTGGATTCTATACTATGTATCTTATAAAATTTTAATTGGAGAATGAACCAAGTTTCAGATTATGGGGTCTATGTATCTACAAAATTACCTTCTCTTACATATACCGCCTTTATATCTCTTCCTAGTGACCATAATTGGAGTATTTTTGGAAAACCAAAAGCTCTATAATGTGGAAAAGGATGTTGGAGATGGATTTTGGAAGCTTTGGTGGATTCAAATAAATTTCGAGTTATAATGAAGTGAGGGGAGTGAGTTCCCTTTTTTAATTTATGAGGAGGTACAATTTTGTAAATACCCAAAACTATTCAATTATTGGAAGTCAATATCACCCAAATTATCCCCATAATGGATAATTTAAAGAGTGTATATATATGGTTGAGGAAAACATACAAGACATATTTTTATGTTTTTTACATGTTTTTTTCCTTACTTTAACCTATTTATTTTCTTTCCACCATAACTAGAATTTCTAACTAATTTAATTTATCTATTAATTTAAAAAATAAAATGATACCTATTATATATTTTGTACTAAATCTCTCCAAATATGAAATCCACTATACTAAATAAAATACTATTTTTGTTGAATTTTAATTTTAACATAAACACGTTTAACTTGAAAAAATAGTGTTTAATCCTAAACTATGCTAAAATTGACTTACACCCATTATTTTCCAATATAGACACTATAAATGAAAATATATTCTATAAATACACCATATATTACCTTTTTTATCATTTGATATATCACTTTTCAAATGATAGTATTTTTAGGTATTTTAAAGAATTCATTGAAATATCACATAAATTTCCCGAAGACCATCAATTTTTTATTTTTCATAACCCCCCTTTCAAGGGATGAGGGGGAACCCTTACATGGCCCATAGGCTCATAGATTACATGGCATGTAGTCTTAGGAGATTAAATGACCAGAAGGTCTTAGGGAATTCACCCAGACTATCTATAAGGAACCACCCCTCCCCAACATCAGCATCATGATAATAGCTCTCCACCTTTACATGGTCGTCTGGATAGGCTTCTCGTGCAAGCACATGTTGTTCCCAATGGCATATCCATACCCTCTAATTCTAAAAAATCCATTTGGCTTTTCTGTAACACCCCATCCCCAATTACCCAGAGTCAGTGCGTTATTACATAACATTGGCACGATCACAAAAGATCATGTCTCGAAAGACCGATTAGTTTATTATACTTGCAATAACTAGATATATTCATAAATTTTACATTACATCATAAAGTGAAAACTACAACAACATCTTGTCTCCACACACATATTCTCTTATACAATCCCTACAGGTCATTCATAAAATATTTCTTCACATCCTGGGAAAAATAAAACATAGAAAGGGGTGAGCTCAAATTCCTAGTATGGATAAAAATATAGCGGAAACGTTCTTAAATAAGCATAATCATTGAAGGTAATGTATAAATAAAAAGGCCTATTAAACTTGAACTTCAACATAATATGGAAAAAATAAATTGAAATAATTCCATTTACCTATTCACATGGATATTCTACTAGTCGAATAATCGCATGAAATATCAATAACCACTTTCATAATGATGGAATGCATAATGCCAGACTATCATAACCACATAGTCAAGGCCTTGTGCCAAGTCTAAAAATAAGATTTTTTCAAGGCCTTATGCCAAGACACTACATTGTCTCGTGAGACCTACCAATACATCGAGGAGATTGAGTGGGATCTACCTGTCACTTATTAAGTCCAATGCATTCCTCATATGAATAGGTTAAACATAACATAAACATTAGTATTAAAACAAACATATGAAATGTCAATACTTTATCCATAAATCTTGAATGGTATAAAAATAACACATCCTATGTCAAACATAACACAAAACCTTCAATACTACATGGATGTTTTGTATCATAATAAATCAACTGTAATTAATCTTAAAATCAATCAAAGGATGTTGACATAGATGAAATAAAAACTATTTGAGAGAAATATCTATTTTTTGAAATCTTTTAAAAGTCACATAATTATATAATTAAACATTTACTTTAAAAATATTCTTATAAGCTTGTAAGGGAAGCTTATACAATTTTATAATGGCGGAAAATATCCACACCCACCATATAAGTTAAAAAAATACATTCTTACCTTAATTCTGTCGAAAAGGATAAAAAGGACCTTCTTTGGAAAATAACGGAATGTTTCCTTTCAAACCATTTTATAAAAAGTAAACAAGGGTATAAATTACATTAACCCATAGTCTAGTAAATAGTAAAAACGTTTTGGAATACATTTTTAAGAAACATGGATGTGGATGATAAAGAGAACCCAGTAGATAATTACGTATAAACAACCTCGGATAATGAAGAGATTGTGAAATTAACCCTTTCCTAGTACTTTTCCTTGGTTGAGGGTAGGTTAACATCTTGTATAATGTTGAAATAATTCTTATTAAATTATAAAAGAATCATATACATTAAGATGATATCATATTTGATCTTTTAACATTGCTTTGTTAATGATATCTTATTGTTATCGTTGTTTCGGGTGTTAACATACTCATTTTCTTTTATATGTTAGTTACAAAAGCCATGTTTTTTATAGACTGGTTGTATCTTATTCCAATCAATAATGATATAAAGTCCTTAAAAAATATTTTTAACCATAAAATTAAAATTATACTTGAAT
The DNA here is from genome assembly GCA_963277665.1 of Viscum album. NCBI lineage: Eukaryota > Viridiplantae > Streptophyta > Magnoliopsida > Santalales > Viscaceae > Viscum > Viscum album. Next base: position 640,728,224 of record OY728125.1, on the reverse strand, counting down.
GGATACGATGGGGAATGAATCTCATCGCGTTCGTAGAGATGGTAGTCCGTGCGTACGCACGAGTGACAATATCATTCTCTTGATATTTAAATAATGTAAAATTGGATGGTATATCATATATAAAGAATAATTATCATGTAATATTTATTATTTACATGAATTTCACATCATTATTATACCCATCCAAATAATAATTTATTGAATAACAATTACACCATGATGTGGAGACTGGAAGCCGTACTTGTGCAAGTATGGTGAAACATCATTTAAAGGATGGATAGAATACTCAATATGGTTGTAGCATATTTATAATAACATCACAGTATATAGAATATATTGGAGTTATTATTTTATAAATGAAATAACAAAGAAAGAAGACGTGGAAAAAGAAAGTGACTTGAAAGAGGGTGGTGAAAACATTACATCTTCTTCGGGTTCTTCCTTTTGATTTGATCAAAAGGGATCGTTAGGTTGGCTTTATGATCAAAATAAGGCCTCTAGGATAGTGTGAGGGAAGTTGAGATAATATTTTGGCATGTTTTTTCTGAACCAAAAGTATTTGAAGGTATGAAAATTTGGTTAGAAGTGGTGTCCTTTTATAAGGGGGAGGAGGGGCTCTTTAGGAAAAACATAAAGTATTATTTTATAATAAATTTATATTCGGTTTCTAATTGTTCCAGACTGGATTATTTAATGTCCATGATGGGTATGGGTTGAAATCCTTTCAACCAATAGATTTTTGACATGTTTGGGTTAATATATTTACATTATCATTTATAATTAACTCTTAGTTAAATAGTTTAACATTTACCATGTCACCTGTATTTTTATATTATATGGATAATTAAATTACTATATACTTCCAAGATACCCCCAAGTGGTCCATTTATGAAACACCTATCATTATATAAGTCCTTTGGCCAAACCCTGTAGTTTATGAAATAGAATATCAATTAATGTCACGACCACCTCCCACCAAAGATGCCCCTTCTGAGCTGACAATGGTAGAAGGAAGATAATGACCCCTGAGTCCTGCCTCCAATAGGCCCCGGAGTGGAGACTAGCACTAAGAGTATGAGTTTTTCACAAATATGGGAGGAATTACCCTTTTTATTAATTTAAGATTGGGAAATAGGATGAGTAAAAAACCAAGAAAAAGAAAAGGAACAAGTATAGAAATAGCCCAAAACCAATCCGAAGTGCATGCTTTATACAATAGTGAAACAAAACTACATGTACAGAAAATCTCCAAATACTGTACCAAAAAGTAAAGAAAATCAACAATAGAAAACAACAGAAACTCCCCTTTCCTGACTTGTAAGGTCCCACACAGTCCCTGTAGTCCACCTGAAAACCTGAAAGCAAACGTACTGTGAGCATACAAGTATACTTAGTAGGGAAACCTAAAGCTCTCGTGCACAAGTGGGGAGACATTCTAATGCCCCATGAGAAAACAGAAGAACCAAAACCTACCAAGGAATATATCCACCCAGCCTCACTAGTCACACTCACCAAGTAACACATGTCAATAGAGTATAGTAGTAATGTTATCAAAGTATGGGTACCCTGCACCACCTTCCCACTGGTTATTGAAGACATCATACTCATCGAACTAATCCCGCCATTCTAACTACAGTCCCATTAGCTCATCCCGCTGCCTCACACCTGGGCCACATCCTCACATAGTCCCACTGCCAAACCCCGCCCGAAAACACCTGGGCCACAACTGTCACACGTAACCACGCCTGTAAACACCTAGGCCAAAACAACCACCGTCAAGCCCGAAGAAACATGGGCTAGAAGATCCACTTCCACGCCTGAAGACATCTGGGCCTCGTCCCAAAGGCACTTGGGAAACCACCTTCCCACAAACACTTGGGACATAACCACCACACTACCCTACCGGAATATTTTTGGGCCAATAATGGACTTCAGGCCATCACAGCCTGCCCGAAGGTACTTGGGCTATCCGGGAAACGGAGCAGAAAGGAGCAAATAACCAACCACTAATAGAAGTGTTGGGAAAAACACCCTCCCCCATTAAATGGGGGTTTTCGGCACTAAGTGGTCAACTTGGGTGGGGTGTGTAAAGAAACATAAAACATACAGATTTATATAATTATAACAACCACTCAGCCCATCCTAAGGCTTCTACACAAAGATCTGAGCACGTGCCTTAGCACTACTACTTAGAGAGTATGCACATAACAATCAATCCGAAAACCCCATTTAATGTTTTCATGTTTCAACAGATTTAGTTATCATTTTCCTAACTACCGAGCATCTATCAACAACCAAACTGAATTAAGCGTTCATAAAACATATCCCTACCATCCAAAAATCATGTTATGAAAACACATGCAATACAAACAAGTCCCTTCATATTAACCAACCAACCCTATTTATTATTATTCTTGTTCCATTACCATGCCACACCATTCATTTACTCTTCTAATTTTACTTATTATTGACAACCCATAGTTCGTTCACATTTAAACCCATCCTTGCAACCCCGCTGCCAACCACCATAACCATAATCACACCGAAACTCATACATCATCATCCCTTTGACACCATTTATCTCATCCCTGCTGCCCATCAAGAACATAGAATTCACACAAACCCACAACCAAGCCAACTGTAGCCCACTGCTCACCCAATCCACAACAACCCACAAAACACCCCTTTCACATAAATAAACCATAAACATCACCCACATGTTTATTATTTCTGTTTCTTCAACTGGGGTGATCACACAATGGTTCCAGGTATTTAATCAGTCAACTTTACGTGATTAACCAATTTCCACATTCAATAAATTTTCCATCCATATGAAAATCCAAAAGGAGAGGGAAATATTTAATTGCATAGTCAAAGTCCCCGAACGACCATGGTTTTTAGTAGGTAGAAACTCATTCAATTCACATCATAATATCACAGGATATAAATAATGTAACTGCATTCAAAAAATTCCCATCCTCGTTATATAATCCAGTTATTATCTTTATTAAACCAGTTTAAATTTGTTTCACGTAATCAAGAGGACACCCACCCCGCATGAGGCACACACTAGAGAGACGAAGGTATGATCCCTACCTCAACAGGTTCTGATGCCCTTCTACGAGCACAACCACCATGATCACAAGGATTCTCCCAGAATGAATGTACCCACCAAGGACGTCACGACACCACTGAATCAACAACACATGAAACTCCCTCAACACGAAGATCACATGTCGTAGCATGGAAGGAAAACGAGAGAAGTAGGATCAGGAATAGAATTCAAGAATAGAGGTTTAACATACCATTTTAGAGTTGTTTGCAAATATTGCCATTCCCGTCAATTATCAGCAGTCTCTTTGGTTGGAAACTGCAGAGGGGAAGTCGATGAAGAGGGAACGGAACAGGGTGTACGATGTTCGCCTCAATAACTCGATATCGCAGTCCCTGAGGGATCGACGATCGGAGTCCGGATGAAGAACTTAGGAGGAATGCTTCTAGGTCATCTGAGAGCATCACCGTGCGGAGAAGAAGAGAGGTCCGTAAATAACACGTGCTCCTCTCTTATATAGGGAATTAAAAAAGATAAAATAGTATGCAACGTGGATTAATGAATACACGATGTGACCGTACAACTGTTACACTGTTTGACATGTCAACACATGACACGTCACACGGTTTCCATGTGTTTAATGATAATAATAACTTCAATTAATAATATGTGTTTAATTGACCCGAGACATGATTCATAAAAATGTATTCATAATGGGTTTTAAAAAGACCATAATAAATTTAGGGTTACGCTATCACTGACGGTTCGTCAATTCGATACCGTATGAGGAAGATATGTTGGGTACAAGATCCTGTAATTATAATGTCATTATTATTATTGGGTGTTTCATGGACCTGAGCCATGAACCATAATTTAATATCAAATATTAGACTTGAATAGATCGTATTAATTATAGGATCACATAGCCACTGACGAGAATCCAATCGGACGTCGCACATGGGAGTTATGACGGGTCGAAGATTTAATAATAATATTAAATCTATTAATTCACAATCATTTCAAGAACCCGATCCGAAAACCTGAAAAAGACATACAATATTGGACTCATAATTTTCATCGCGTAGTTAGGGTCGCACTGCCGCTAACGGTTCGTGAATCCGAGGTTGCACGAAGAAGTTGCAGACAAAAAAGAGTTATATCAACAAAAACAAAAACATGATTATTTTATTATTTAATTTAAGTTAATTTAACTTCTTAAATCCTCATATCCAAAATCCACGCCCCACCAAAACAAAAGGCCCCTCTTTGAATCCATGTCAACTACACCCCACCCCTTGATTGATTTCATTTTTTTAGCTTATTTATTTTATTGCATTAAATTCTAAATCTTTATTTCCTTTAACTCTTTCTCTCTCCAATCTCATTAATTCTTCCACAGTCCCCCACTCCACCAAAAGTGGCACCTACCATTCTTCATTCATTCCCAAAAAGCCCCAACCTTCATTACTTTATGGTTTTTATTATTATAATCTTTATTATTCCATCACTTTGTAATCTCTCTCCAATCTCACTTCAAAGTCATTATTAATAAAATTAATATTAATAACATCCATAATTAATGTTCTAATTTAATCCCATTAAATTATATTATCGTAATTATTATCATGTTAAACTAAATCCATTCCATGTGACTCAAAACCATTTCATTTAATTGAATTAAATGACAAAAAAATTAATATAACTTACATATTCAACCCCTTTTTAATACATTTAATTTCATTAACCTCTCGCACATAGTTTTACGCCATCATTGTTATTTATTGTTTTTTTCAATAATAATAACAATTCATCAACATATTTTATTAAATCATCACCATTATTATTTTTTTAATAGTGATAATATTTACACTCATCACATTGACCATGTTAAACCACCACATTGGATATCTGAATCTGACCATGCCATGTCAATGTCGCATAACATCCATCAATTTAATTATTTTATTCTATTTATTGTTATTTCACACTAATTAAATTAAAAACACTTTTATTAAATTAAAAGAATTCAATTTAATAAACCCAACATATTTATTACGCCACCATTATTATTATTATTTAACATAATAATAATAACGACCTCACCTTTATTTTTATTAACACTCCACCATGCTTCCACTGTGCATATTCATTTATTTTTTTGCAATAAATACCATGAATAATTTCATTTATTTCTCATTATTTTTAATATTATGAATAATATTAATAACACAACACCCATTATTATTATTCAAATTTAATTTCAACAATTACTCAATTAATAGTAAACCACATATTTCATTTATCAATGTCTAATGGATCAGACACCTTCCCACTTCACATCATTAATAATAATAACACCCATTATATAATTTTATCATGATTATTATCTTTTTAGTTTAATTATTCTCACAATTTATGTCATCATTATTATTATTTAACATATTTTTACATTATCATTTGTATTAAAAATTATCATTATAATGCGCGTCATGTTGACAACATCGATTTCTACAATGAATGGACCGGGGGGGGTCTGGGCCATTACATCAGATACCTCTCAAAACATTCTCATCCTCAAGAATTAAAAACCAACCCAGAAAAAAAGAATGGATCCGAACAACCACCCCACAAGATACCTCTCAGGGCTCTTGTCATAATAGGAAACAACCGAAAACCCTAATTATATGAGTTGGGAATTCCTTCTACCATACCGAGATATTATCTGCTTTAGGCAGCACTGACTCGCGAGTACGGGTATAATCGCATCCGCATAAATGCGTCTCGATTAGGAATTAGTTCTTCAGAATTCCATATAATAGGATTTTTTAAACATACACTACCCCCAACACCATACATAACAACAATAAATTTCCCGAACACATGGCTTGAAAAATTCCTTCTCCCATGTCGAGATATTATCCTCTTTAGGTGGCACTGACTCGCCTGTAGGGGTTTAATCACATCCACATTAATGCATCTTGATTAGGTATCAGGTCATCTTCTCCCCACATGTTAAGACTCTTCACACACATTTAAAGGAAAGAGGGAAACAACATAGCATTATAGAATCATTAAAAACAAGGTCCAGGCCCAAAGCATGGGCGAGAATGAGGTTCAACAAAAGAGTGTGATTCTCTTGTATTTAATCAAAACATAAACAAGAGCATTTAAGTAAAACTGAAAACATCTCTCTCGATCTCTAACCTTGCTAGGGTTTCCGCTTCTGTTGCGTGCAACTGTCCACATCCCACTACTCCGCCTCTCTGTTGATGTCCATGTGCCATAGTTGTATGGTAAACAAAGAACACCTAAGCCCAAGTATCATGTAAATTTTCTCAAGGTTTCATTTTATCATTTTAATTTGATTTCTTTCCCAGAACAACTAAATCAAGTAAAACAAAAATCATGATGATGCATGTACCTTTCCTAGGGTCTCTACCCTGTAATCAATGTAGTCTTACTTGGTCGTTCGGTAAGCTCAGAGTCCTTGCATCTGATCACAGGGGGGCCTAAAATCTCGTGTCATAGTCGGTCCTCCCGGGCCAATGTCACACACCAAGATTAACCAACACTGTTTCCCTACCATCCTATGAAATCCTCACTGTGCCTAACTCCAGAATCCATCCTATCTCTCAACAATCACCTCTGATTCCATTCTGTCACGACCCCCTCCCACCAAGGATGCCCCTCCTGAGTTGACAATGGTGGAATGGAGATAATGACCCCCCGAGTCCTGCCTCCAGTAGGCCCTGAAGTGGTGACTAGCACCAAGGGTATGAGTTTTTCACAAATATGGGAGGCATTACCATTTTTATTAATTTATGATTGGGAAATAGGATGAGTCAAAAACCAAGAAGAATAAAAGGAAAAAGTATAGAAATATCCCAAAACCTATCCTATATGCAAGATTTATACAATAGTGAAACAAAACTACAACTACATAAAAGCTCCAAATATTACAGCAAAAAGTAAAGAAAAACAACAACAACAAACAGCAGAAACTCCCCCTGCCTGAATAGTAAGGTCCCGCACAGTCCCTGTAGTCCACCTGAAAACCTAAAAGCAAATGTAGGGTGATCATACAAGTATACTCAGTAGGAAACCTAAAGCTCTCATGCACAAGTAGAGAAACATCCTAATGCCCCGTGAGAAAACAGAAGAACCAAAACCTAGCAAGGAATCTATCCACCCAGCCTCACTAGTCACACTCACCAAGCAACACAAGTCAATAGAGTATAGTAGTAATGTAATCCAAGTATGGCTACCCCACACCACCTTCCCACTGGTTATTGAATACATCCTACGCATCGAACCAATCCCACCATTCTCACTGCAATCCCACTACCTCATCCCACCTGCACACACATGGGCCACATCCTCACGCAGTCCCACTACCAAACCCCGCCCGCAAACTCCTGGGACACAACTGTAACACGTAACCACACCTGCAATCACCTAGTCCAGAACAACCACTGTCACACCTGAAGACACCTGGGCTAGAAGATCCACTGCCACGCCCGAACACACCTAGGCCTCATCTCGAAGAAACTTGGGAAACCACCTGCCTGCACACACCTGGTCCATAACCACCAAACTACCCTACCCAAAGATTCTTGGGCCAATAATGGAATTCAGGCCATCACAGCCTGCCCGAAGGTACTTGGGCTATCCGGGAAAGGGAGCAGAAATGAGCTAATAACCAGCCACGAATAGAAGTGTTGGGAAAAACACCCTCCCCCATGAAATGGGGGTGTTTGGCACTAAGTCCTCAACTTGGTTGGGGTTCATAAAGAAACATAAAACATTCAGATTTATATAATTATAAAAACCACTCATCCCATCCTAGTGCTTCAACACAAAGATCTGAGCATGTGCCTCAGCACTGCTACTTTGAGATTATGCACACCACAATCAATCCAAAAACCCCATTAAATTTTTTCATGTTTCAACAGATTTAGTTATCAGCTTCTTAACTACCGGGAAACTATCAACAACCAAATTGGATCAAGAGTTCATAAAACATATCCCTGTCATCCAAAAAACATTTTAGGAAAACACATGCAACACAAACAAGTCCCTTCTTATTAACCAACCAACCTCGTTTATTATTATTCTCATTCCATTACCATGCCCCACAATTCATTTACACATCTAATTTTATTTATTATTCACAACACATAGTTTGTTCACATTAAATTCCATCCCTGCAGCCCCACTGCCAACCACCATAACCACAATCACACCGAAAATCGTACATCATCATCCCTTTGATACCATTTATCACAGCCCCACTGCCCATCACCAACATAGAATTCACACCAACCCACAACCAAGCCAACCGTAGCCCGCTGCTCACCCGATCCACAACAACCCAAAAAACACCCCCATTACATATTAAACCATAACAATCACCCACATGTTTATTATTTTAGTTTGATCAACCGGGATGATCACACAAGGGTTCCAGGTATTTAATCAGCCAACATTACATGATTAATCAATTTTCAAATTCAATAAAATTTCCATGCATAAGAAAATCCAAAAGGAGAGGGAAACATTTAATTTCGTAATCAAAGGCCCCGAACAACCATGGTTTTCAGTAGGCAGAAACTCATTCAATTCACAACATAATATCACATGATATAAATAATGTAACTGCATTCAAAAACTTCCCATCCCCATTATATTAGCTGGTTATTATCTTTATTAAACCGATTCAAATGTTTTTCACGTAAACAAGAGGACACCCACCCTGCATGATGCACAAACTAGAGAGACGAAGGTAAGATCCCTACCTCAATAGGTTCCGATGTCCTTCTATGAACACGACCCCCATGATCACAAATAATTCTCCCAGAATGAATGCACCCAACAGGGACGTCGCGGCACCACCGAATCAATGACACAAGATACTCCCTCAACACGAAGATCACATGTCGTAGCATGGAAGGAAAACAGGAGAAGTAGGATCAGAAAGAGAATACAAGAACAGAGGATTAACATACCTTTTTAGAGTCATTTGTCAAAGATCATCATTCCTGTCATTTATCAGCATCCTCCTTTGTTGGAAACTATGGAGGGGAAGTCGAAGAAGAGGGAACGAAACAGGGTGTATGATGTTCTCCTCGCTGACATGATCCCACAGTCACTGACATATCTACGATCGGAGTCCGGATGAAGAAGTTAGGAGGAATGCTTCTAGGTTATCCGAGAGAGTCGCTGTGCGGAGAAGAAGAGAGGTCCGTAAATAACACATTCTCCTCTATTATATATGCAATTAAAAAGTTAAAACTGTACGCATTGTGTATTAATGAATACCCAAAAAGACCATAAAACTGTTATGTTGTTTGACTGGAAACCACAAGACACGTCACAAGGTTTCCTTGCGTTTAATGATAACAATACTTCAATTAATAATAGGTTTTTAATTTTCCTGAGTCATGATTCATAAAAATTTATTCATCATTGGTCTTAAAAAGACCATCATAAATTCAGGGTTATGCTGTCGCTGACGGTTTGTCAATTCGATACTGTATGAGGGAGATACGTTGGATACAAGATCCTGTAATAATAATGATATTATTATTATTCGGTGTTTCATGGACCGAAGCCACGAACCATAATTTAATATCCAACATTAAACTTGAATCAATCGTATTAATTATAAGATCACATCGCCACTGACGAGAAGCCAATCGGACCTCGCATGCGAGAGTTATGACGGGTCGAAGATTTAATAATAATATTAAATCATTTATTTCACAAGCGTTTCGGGTACCCGATCCAAAAACCCAAAAAAGACATCCAATATTGGACTCATAGTGTCTGTCTCGTAGTTAGGGTCGCACTGCCATTGACGGTTCGTGAATCCGAGGTCACACGAAGAAGTCACAGACAAAAAAGTGTTTTATCAACGAAAATAATACATGATTATTTTATTATATAATTTAATTTAATTTAACTTCTTAAATCCTCACATCCAAAAGCCACTCCCCACTAAAACAAAAGGCCCCTCTTTGAATCCCTGTCAACCACACCCCACCCCTTGATTGATTTCATTTTTTTAACATATTTATTTTATTGCGTCAAATTCGAAATCTTTATTTCCTTTAACCCTTTCTCTCTCCAATCTCATTAATTCTTCCACAATCCCCTCACTCCACCAAAAGTGGTGCCACCCCTTATTCATTCATGCCCAACATGGCCCAACCTTCATTCCTTTATGGTTTTTATTAATATTATGTTTATTATTATATCACTTTGTAATCTCTCACCAATCTCACTTCAATGTCTTTATTAATAAAATTAATATTAATAAAATCCATAATTAATGTTCTAATTTCATCCCATTAAATTATATTACCATAATTATTCTCATATTAAACTAAAACCATTCCATGCGACTCAAAACCATTTCATTTAATTGAATTAAATGACAAAAAACTAATATAACTTACATATTCAACCCCTTTTTAATACATATAATTTCATTAACCTATCACACATAGTTTTACACCATCATTGTTATTTATTGATTTTTCAATAATAGTAACAATTCATCAACTTATTTTATTAACTCATCACTGTTATTATTTTTTTAATAGTGATAATATTTAGGCTCATCGCATTGTAACACCCTGAGATTTTAGGAAAAATATTCTTTTTAATTTCATTATTGTCTTGTGTTGTATGATACACCAAATGGATCTTGAAAAAAATTCATACCTGACTTGGCTTTCATTACACGCATTCGCGACCTTCCATGATAGTGTGTGTTGTACGCAATACCAAGTTTCACTAAACAACAATATTATATATAAACTAGTCGTTATGAACAGTAATACCCACTTTTTGAAATTTTATAAATTTTATCTTTCGAAATGGACTTCATTTTTGGATTCGAAATGTCGAAATTAGCCTAGGGTGAACTTTTGGTATTTTTCTGAAAACATTCAATTTTTGATGAATAGTTAAAACACAGGGTTACTATTTAAAAACCGACTTTTTATTTAAATAATTATTTATTTTATTTAAATTTATTTTAGGTCAAAATTGATACATAATACCAATATAAGTTCAATTCAATTCAATGGTGTCATTTTAAAATAATTTTAGATATATAAACATTTTATTGACCTTTTCACCGTCTTTTACGCACCTCCTAGGAGAATTACTAAATTCACATAAAACATAATTTTACCTCTTATGTGAGTGGAATTTTGAAAATCCGAGAGACACGGTTAATATCAAGGACAAAAATGTGGTTCAATGAGATCAAAGTAATTTTAGGTGAATAGTAACTTTTTACTTTTTTTACCACGGTTAAAAGTAAATAGGGTAATTAAGGGTAAAAGTGTTATTATTATTACCCTAAAACATGTCCTAATTCTATTGGATAAGTGTAATTCGACCAAAAACAACATTATAATAAAAAAATGACCATTTAGGCCCACTTGGATTAGATTATGACATTTATTATTAATTTATTTAAAGAAGGGTTAAAATAGTAAAAATCAAAGTTTAATTAATAATGTATTTTTAATATAGGGTTATACATAAGATAAATTATAATAAAAATATTAATTAGAAATCTAAAAAGGTTTCCTATATAAGGGTATTTTATTTATAATTTTTAGACATTAAATAATTTAATTATTTATGATACAATGATGATGCAGTAATTATCTTATTAATGAAATATTAACATAATTGATGTTATAAATATCCAAATAAATGTAATTTGAGACATTTTATGAATTAAAATACTTATATAGGTCAATATGACATGTTATTATTGATTTAGTTAACTTTTTTAGAACTAATCATTTTGTTATGATTTTCACAAAAATCAATTACCAAATAGTGTCAAAATCGACATCAAATAGTTTTTAAAAAAAACAATATATTATTAATTGTTATTTTATTCCTAAAAATATAAGGTTCTACCAAATGAATTATATAAGGTTATATATATTAATAATAAACAACTTGGGGTTCATTTGGCTTGTTATAGTAAGTTTATTAAACTTATAGTGTAAGAAAACAAGAAGACACGGTAAAAGACAAATTATTTAACTTAAAGTTAAATCTAAATGATAAGGTTAAAATAGAAACCTAAACCTGTATAAATTATATTGGATAAGAGGATTTCGACCCATCCCCACCTTATCTTCTAAATAACTCAATTTGGATCTATGAAAACCCGAATATGACTTTATAATAAAATAATATTTTTAGTTATTCCAAATGTGCCCCTCTCCTCCCTTATAAAAGGGCACCTCCTCCCTCTCTTCCTCACACCACTTTGAGCCTTCATGCTCAGAAAAACCCTGATAAATTATTTTCTCCACTTCCCTAGAGACATCCTAGAGGACTCGTTATTCTTCAAAGACACATTTTAGTTCCCTGAGAGGAGGTCTCAAAGAGGCGCTTCAAAGAAGAGATAATGTCCATTACCGATTCTTTCAACTTTATTTATTCTTCCACTTCTTCTTCTTTAGTTGTTTCAATATGAATTAATAACATCAGTATCACTCATATAATTATATGTTATTATAAGTATGAAACAACCCTATTTCACCACTTATCCATCCTACGGAAAACGAAATCACCATGCGTGCGTATGTACGGAATACAGTCTCCACGCCGTGGTGTAATCTGGTTTTCCAACACCACCTTTCTTGGATGGGTATAATGTTGTAAAAAATATCTATACATAGTTATTATAATATAATAATTATCATGATATATTGTATCATCCACTCCAATTGAATTCAATAATTATGGTAACGATATCATCGCTCGTGCGTACGTACGGACTACCGTCTCCACGACGCGATGAGATTCATTCTCAATGATTAATCATTCATGAATGATTATAAAGTATATATAATAAATAATCATGAAATATTTGATATAATTATGATACTGGATATATATATATATATATGTATTTCATCCACTTATTTCCATTCAATTCAATAAGAAAACAAAAACAGATTTCATGCGTACGTACGGCCAAATGTCTCCATGAATGGTGTATTTCTTCCCATTTATTGATCTATTATATATATGTATATTCAAAATATATATTATATATAAATCTTGTTTTATATTCTTGAATTAATTAATCATGATCTAAGTAATCATATGAATAATTACAAGTCAAAACACGGATGACAAATGAAACAATTTTACCCAAAACGCTCTTTAACATGGAATTTACAAAAGAATGGGTAATATAAATTCATAAGTGAACCATATATGATATCATAACAATGAATATGATTCTGTAATAAGTCAATGAAATTATTTATATCATTATACATGTGGTTTGGAAACATATGAAGCATATCGGTCCTAAGGTAAGGGAAAATCTCGCAATCTCATTTTTATCCGAGATTGTTTATACTTCAGAATTCACTGGGGAATATTTATCATCCACATCCATGTTTCCTAAATATGTAATATTTATATCCTTATACAGTTTTTTATATCCAATTTTACCATTCGGTGAGTTTTTAATAAATGATATGAAAGGAATCTTTTGTCATTTTTCGTACAAGGTACTTTTTGATTTTTCTGACAAAAGTACGAGAAGAATGTTTTTTTAACTTATACAGCATGAATGTATTTTTAAAACATTATTTCCAAGAAGATTAATTTACAAGTTTTAAAGTTTATTTTTAATCAACTTCTTTTATTTTAAAATTGTATGACATGTTAAGAAAGGAAAATGTTTTTGAAGTAGAGAGTATATTTTCCTCAAGAATGGAGTTCAAGTGTTTTATCAAAATTATTTTCCATCTAAGATAATATAGGGTTATGTTTCTATCGCTATTATTACATTGATTTCATTATGTTGTGATGGAATTATTTTTATGAATTCCTTTATCTTATATGAATTGTTTTATGATGTCATGATGTTTAAGAATCCCATTTTTATTACATGGGATATACAATGATGTATGATTTATGATTTCGTGGCACACATAAGAATGGTATCATTATGAGATGTGTGAGACCTATATCTCCTTCCAATGCATTGGTTAAAGATTTATATCTCATGAGATAGACATGGCTGGAACAGTATGTTAATCCGGTTCAGTATTACAGGACTGGAACGAGGAGTGAACTCGATTCAGAAAGGGACTTTGTCCACTAAGATGGTCTTGGCAGCAATGCCTTGGCTACTATTGAAATAATTACATGTGCTTAATGGATGACACAATTACATGTTTTATTCCCATGATATTTTATCATGATTTATGTTCCATTATGAGCTATGCCTTATGTACTTCCATGTTTTATATCGTTCCTCAAGATTTTGATGTTTAAACATTATGATCATGTTTTTAAGTTCAAATGTATATGGTATGTTTTATTTTATCCATGCATACCCTTAATGAGCATTTGAGCTCACCCTTTTTATGTTTTATTTTCCCCCAGGATTAAAAAAAGGTTTTAGGTAAGGAAAAAAAAGTGGAAGATCTTTATGGGAGATGTTGAAGATCTTTCACCACGATTAGAAGATTATGTTCCATGTTTCCAAAGACACTAAACTATTACGGTCCTTGTGTGTCTTATTTTGTTATATAATAAGTATTTTTGAAAAATTAATATAATATCTATGTACATCAAGCTTTGGGTCTCTACAATTTCTATCATAGGAATGGTTTAGTTAACCTTTGGAAACTAGGATGCGAAAACATTAGTGAGATCCCTAGAGATATTTCTAAGGTATGTCTAGGGATGTCCCTAAGGATAAGTATACGTATAGGTTATAGTCCTAGAATTGCGCTAACGATCTTAGAATTAAACCTAAGATGTTTGATATTGAAGGTACTCCCCCTTTATTATGTTGTTTTCCCTAGCATGGTATTTGCCTCTCACACTATTATTTTGTTTGGGTTTTAGACGATGGATGGAACCCGAAGGAACCGTGTTGATCAATGTAATCGACAATTCCATGATTGTCCTCCTGACCAAACCAATGTCATGAGAGATGGAGTGCACAATCTTATTTCTATACTTAGACAAGCTATGAATCATTCTGGATTTCAAAATGAGCAGAGAAAGGAGAAACATTCTGTTGAATCCTTCATGAGGAAGTGTCCATCTTCATTCAGCGGGTCTTCTAATCACTTAGTGGATAAACAATGGATCAGTACTTCTAAAAAGATATTTTCAGTTCTACAATGTTCTGAGCATGATAAATTCATCTTATCAGTATATCATTTGGAAGGTGATGCTGGTCAATGGTGGAATCTTATCAATAATACGAGGCAAAGAGATGAAATCGAGTCCATGGAGTGGGACGAGTTCAAGAACTTGTTTTTCAGTATGTAATTCCCTCGTATTCTTCGGACAAAGATGGAAAAGGAGTTTCAAGAGCTTAAGAAGAAGGATGATGAATCAGTTGGTATATAGGGAGCCAATTTTACAAGACTTGCAGGGTATGCATTTGGATTTAACATCCAACCTGAAAGTAAAGTTGATCGATTTTTCAGTGGCTTAAAACCAATTCTTCTAAGGGAATTAGCTATAAGAGACTTCAGTAGCTATGAAGAAATTGTGTGTTGGTGTAACATATACATCTCATGGTTTTGATAAGAAACGAAAGATGGAGTTCAAGGAGAAATCTAAAATCAATGGTGAAAAGAAGATGAATGTTTCTTTATGCTCAAAGTGTGGAAAGAAGCATGGTGGAGATTGCCTAAAAGGTACTAGAAAATGTTTTAAGTGTGGAAAAGAAGGTCATCGAGTAGTTTCTTGTCGAAGTAATGGTAAAAAGGTTTCTAATGATGTGAATAGAGAAAAGACTACAGGGAACTCTTCACCAGCACTTTAATGCTTCGAGTGTAAGGAAATGGGGCATTATGCTAATAAATGCCCCAATCCACAGGTTAATGATGATCAACGTGAGCATCCTCTTAATGCAAAGGATAAAGGGAAATCTCATGCGATCACTATTTGTGATTTTGAGTATGAAAATGATGTTGTGTAATGACTGAGTGTTTATGCAATGGGGTTTCAAAATAGTATCATCCAATCTCAGTTATGGTATTGTGAAATTTTGGAATATCTATGTATTGGTTTTCAATAATTATATGGTACTGGTAACCATGAAAAGGTGATTGAAATATTTTTAGAAAGCAGATGAAATGCGCATAATGAAGGGATAAAGAGAAAATAATATGATAGAAATCATGAGCTCATGACTGATACAAGGACTATGTGATATTATGGTTTGAGTATATCGAAATTTTGGGATTTTGGTATGTGGAAAGAGTTAACTTTTGAAAGCACTCATGTTTTCACTAAGGTTCAATGGGTATTCAATTTTAAAGAGAATACATTATTAAGGCCTTCGAATGTTTGGAATGTGACCAACAAGATATATCTTATGATATATGGGGATCAACGATGGTATTATCATGCTTGTTATATGAACTCTCTGGTAATTATTTTCACTATAATATGAGATTGGACAATAGTATTTTGGATAAGACTAAAGATTGAAATGGATTATGTTGGACATAAGTTAGATTAAGGATATAACTTTTTTTGATATTATTGATGTGATGTTAAAGTAATGTAGTTTTATAAAAGGGACAACCTGCAGGACGAGCGGCAGCTCATCGCGTCGGACAAGGCTGTGGGAGTCGAACCCACAACCAAAGTGCGACGAGCCATTATCTCCTACCAATGGCCTATAGGAAGTCCCTGGTTAGTATATACTAGTTTTATTTTATTAAGTGGTATGATAGATGATGTATATGTCAATTTTTGGAACGATATACGATAGATGGATTATGTATATAACTATTGCTAACCTTTTGATTAAGACAGATGGAATGACCCATCATTCTATCACATGATCTGCTAACACATCACGAATGACAAATTCAACTTCATTTCTGTAAGAGATGACGTGGAAATTGTTCAAGGCATGAACAACGGTGAGATTATATAGAAATAAAGTAGGTATTTCTTCTAATTCAAAATTTTCAACTTTAGGAAAATGATATTGAAAACCAAAAATGTTGTCCTAGTGCTCTTATATCTGATTAATCAGATGGTACCTTAGATCATCACAAATGTATGGCCTTGTGATTGATGGATTTTTCATAGCCATGTTCTCTACCACTGTCCATATGAACTTGATGGTTAGATTTTTCTTCTATATCCATATTTTCACCTATGTTCTCCTATGTGGAAACCCAGTGATTAGTTAATTTGGGTAACTGTTACGTTTCATACTTTAGTTTTTAAAGCCAAGTTTTGGTATTCTTTTTTACGAAGTGGGTTTCTATTAAAGAAACGTTTGACTAGTAAACTATTTATAACCCCGACGAATTTCGAGGGAGAAATTCGTTTTAAGGGGGGAAAATGTAACACCCCGAGATTTTATGAAAAATATTCTTTTTAATTTCATTAATGTCTTGTGTTGTACAATACACCAAAAGGAGCTTGCACAACGCGCATCCCGGACTTGGCTTGCATTACACCCAATCACGACCTTCCACGATAGTGTGTGTTGTACGCAATACCGAGTTTCGCTAAACAACGATATGTTATATAAACTAGCCATTATGAATAGTAATACCCAATTTTTAAAATTTTATAAATTTTATATTTCGAAATGGACTTCATTTTTGGATTCGGAATGTCTAAATTAGCCTAGGGTGATGTTTTGGTATTTTTCTGAAAACATTCAATTTTTGATAAATAGTGAAAAAACTAGGTTAATATTTAAAAACTGAATTTTTATTTAAATAATTATTTATTTTATTTAAATTTATTTTCGTTCAAAATTGATACATAATACCTATAAAGTTAAATTCAACTCATTGGAGTCATTTTATAATAAATTTAGATATATAAAAATTTTATTGAACTTTTTACCGTCTTTTACCAACCTCCTAGGAGAATCTCTAAATTCACATAAAACATAATTTTAACGCTTCTATGAGTGGAATTTAAAAAAATTGAGAGACACAGTTAATATCAAGGACTAAAATGTGGTTCAATGAGATGAAAATAATTTTTGGTGAATATTAACTTTTTACTTTATTTTACCACGGCTAAAAGTAAATAGGGTAATTAAGGGTAAAAGTGTTATTATTATTACCCCAAAACATGTCCTAATTCTATTAGATAATTTTAATTCGACCCAAAAAAACCATAAGAATAAAATATGACCATTTAGGCCCAGTTGGATTAGATTAGGACATTTAGTATTAATTTATTTAAAGAAGGGTTAAAATAGTTAAAATCAAAGTTTAATATCTAAATAATTTTTAATATAGGGCTATACATAATATAAATTAGACTATAAATATTCATTAGAATGATAGAAATGTTTCCTACATAATGGTATTTTATTCATAATTTTTATACATTAAATAATTTATTTTATTTATGACACAATGTTGATGCAGTAATTATCTTATTAATGAAATATTGACATAATTGATGTTATAAATACCCAAATAAATGTAATTTGAGACTTTTTATGAATTAAACTAATTTTATAGGTTAATATGACATGTTGGTATTGATTTAGTTCAATTTTTTCATACTAATCATTCTGTTATTATTTTCACAAAAATCAATTACCAAATAGTGTCAAAATTGACATCAAATAGTTTTTAAAACAAATATTATATTATTAATTGTTATATTATTTCTAAAAATCTAAGGTTCTACCAAATGACTTATATAAGGTTCTATATATTAATCATAAACAACTTGGGGTTCGTTTGTCTTGATATAGTAAGTTTATTAACATTATAGTGTAAGAAAACAAGAACACACGGTAAAAGAAAAATTAATTAACTTAAAGTTAAATTTAAATGATAAGGTTGAAATAGAAACCTAAACATGTATAAATTATATTGGATGAGAGGATTTCAAGCCATCCCCACCTTATATTCGAAATAACCTAATTTGGATCTATTTAAAACCGAATATGACTTTATAATAAAATAATATGTTTTCTTATTCCAAAGGTGCCCCTCTCCTCCCTTATAAAAGGGAACCTCCTCCCACTCTTCCTCACACCGCATTGGGCATTCAATGTCATCCAAACCGTAAAAAATTCTCTTCTACACTTCCCTAGAAACATCCTAGAGGTCATGGTATTCTTCAAAGACCAATGTTAGTTCCATAAGAGGAGGTCTCAAAGAGGCGCTTCAAAGAAGAGGTAATGTCTGTTATCGATTCTTTCAACTTTATTTCTTCTTCCACATATTCTTCTTTAGTTGTTTCATTATGAAGTAATAACATCAGTATTATTCATATAATGATATGTTATTATAAGTATGAAAACCCCTATTTCACCATCTATCCATCCTACAGAAAACGAAATCACAGCGCGTGTGTACGTACGAAATACCGTCTCCACGCCGTGGTGTAATCTTTTTTTCCCACACCACCTTACATGGATGGGTATAATGGTGTAAAGAATAACTATAAATAGTTATTATAACATCATACTGATTCTGATATATTGTATCTTCCACTTCAATTCAATAATTATTGGAACGATATCATCGCTCGTGCGTACGTACGGACTACCGTGTCCACGACGCGATGAGATTCATTCTCAATGACTAATCATTCTTGAATGATTATAAAGTATATATAATAAGTAATAATGAAATATATGAAATAATAATGATACTTTATTTATATATATATATATATGTATGTCATCCACTTAATTCCATTCAATTCAATAAGGAAATTAAAACACCGTTCATGCGTACGTACGACATACCGTCTCCATGAACGGTGTATTTCTTTTCATTTATCAATCTATTATATATATGTATATTATGAATATATATTATATATAAATCATTTTTATATTCTATAATTATTTAATCATGATCTAAGTAATCATATAAATAATTACAAGCCAAAACATGGATGACAAATGAAACAATTTTACCCAAAACGCTCTTTAACATGGAATTTACAAAAGAACGGGTAATATAAAGTCATAAGTGAACCATATATGATATCATAACAATGAATATGATTATTTAATAAGTTAATGACATTATTTAAATCATTATACAGGAGGTTCGGATATGTACAAAGCATATCAGACCTAAGGTAAGGGAAAATCTCGCAATCTCATTTTTATCCGAGATTGTTTATACTTCAGAATTTACTGGGGAATATTTATCATCCACATCCATGTTTCCTCAATATGTAATATTTATATCCTTCTACAATTGTTTATATCCAAATTTACCCTTTGGTGAGTTTTTAGTAAAAGATATTAAAGGAATCTTTTTTCGTTTTTGGTACGAGGTACTTTTTGACTTTTCTGACAAAAGTACGAGAAGAATGTTTTTTTAACTTATACAGCATGAATGGATTTTTAAAACATCATTTACAAGAAGATTACTTTAAAAGCTTTCAAGATTATTTTTAATTAACTTCTTTTTTTTAAAAATTGTATGACATGTTAAGAAAGGAAAGTGTTTTTGAATTATAAAGGATATTTTCATCAAGATTGGAGTTCAAGTGTTTTATCAAAATTATTTTCCATCTAAGATAATAGAGGGTTCTCTTTCTATCCATATTATTACATTGATTTGATTATGTTGTGATGGAGTTATTTTTATGAATTCATTTATCTTATATGAATTGTTTTATGATGTCATGACGTTTAAGAATCCTATTTTTATTACATGGGTTATGCAATGATGTATGATTTATGATTTTGTGGCACACATAAGAATGGTATCATTATGAGATGGGTGGGACCTATATCTCCCTCCAATGAATTGGGTAAATATTTATATATCATGATATAGACATGGCTGGAATGGTAAGTTAATCCGGTTCAGTATTACAGGACTGGAACGAGGAGTGAACTCGATTCAGATAGGGACATTGTCCACTAAGATGGTCTTGGAAACAATGCCTTGGCTACTATGTAAATAATGACATGTGCTTAATGGATTCCACAATTACATGTTTTATTCCCACACTATTTTATGATGATTTATGTTCCATTATGATCTATTCCTTATGTACTTCCATGTTTTATGTCGTTGCTCAAGATTTTGATGTTTAAACATTATGTTCATGTTTTTAAGTTCAAATTAATATTGTATGTTTTATTTTACCAATAATTACCCTTAATGAGTATTTGAGCTCACCCTTTTTATGTTTTATTTTCCCCCAGGATTAAAAGAAAGGTTTTAGGTAAGGAAACAAAAAGTGGAAGATCTTTATGGGAGATATTGAAGATCTTTCACCACGATTAGAAGATTACGTTCCATGTTTCCAAAGACACTAAACTATAACGGTCCTTGTGTGTCTGATTTTGTTATGTATTAAGTATTTACTCAAAAGCAATGTAATATCTATGTACGACAAGATTTGGGTCTCTACACGCATTGACCACTTTAAACCACCTCGTTGGATATATGAATCTGACCATGCCACGTTAATGTGGCATAACATCCTTCAATTTAATTATTTAATTCTATTTATTTTTATTTCACTCTAATTAAATTAAAACCTTTCAATTTAATAAACCCAACATATTTTTTATGCCACCATTATTATTATTATTTAACATAATAATAATAACGAACTCACCTTTAATTTTAATAACGCACCACCATGCTTCCATTGTGCATCTTCATTTATTTGTTTGTAATAAATACCATGACTCATTTCATTAATTTCTCATTATTATTAATATTATGAATAATATTAATAACACAACACTGATTATTATTATTCAAATTTAATTTCAACAATTACTCAATTAATAATAAACCACATGTTTCATTTATCAATGTCTAATGGATCAAACACCTTCTCACTTCACATCATTAATAATAATAACTCCCATTAAATCATTTTATCCTGATTATTATATTTTTAGTTTAATTATTCACACAATTTATGTCATCATCATTATGATTTTACGTATTTTTACGTTATCATCAGTATTAAAAATTATCATTATAACGCGTGCCGTGTTGACCACATGGATTTCAACAAAGAATGGACCGGGGGGTCCAGGCCATTACAATTAATAATATAATAATTATTTTAAAAACTCATTTATGTCAATTTTGACACTATTCAATGTTCGTGGATGTCATCAATACTTTCAAATTATATTTATTTTAACTTTATTTATACCAATTATTTTATTCTTACATTAATAAGGAAAATACTGCATCATTATTGTGTCAAAAATAAAGTTAATTATTCAAAGTCTAAAGATTATAAATAATATACGATTATGTAGGAAATAGTTTTACCTTTCTAATGATTTTTTATAGTAAAAATTAGAACATATATAACCCTATGTAAAAATTGTTTTTCTGAAATATATATGATTATGTCATTTTTGTATTTACATTAACTTAATTCATATAAAGTGTCATTATCAATTTAAAGTGTGTCCATGGGGTCCCAAAATCGACCCAAAGATGCCCATGGTTGGATATTTATCAACAAATTGGTTTAGGACACGTTTTAGGGTAATTTAATATTATTATAATATTATTTTTTACCCTTATTTACCGGATTTACCCTTTAACATGGTAAATAAAATATTTACCGAAGTAATTATTCAAAATCTCTAAAAATAAAATTTACCTATTTACACAATATGGATCTCGTGATTCTAAATATGGAATCCATTTTTCTAAATTTAAAACACAAAAGTGGCAGAAATTAATTTAAAATTAAATCTATTTGTTAAAACAGAAATCGTGTTTTTATGATATAATAACTATCAAAAGATTGACATTTACTTATGTCCAGTTTAAATGTGTAATTACGTCCAATGAATAACATTGTATTGAATGGTAAAAATATATTCAAAATATACTTTTAAACAACTCAAATTCATAATTTATCACTATTAATAATTTCGATTAAAAATGTTGTTTTTATTTAAAATTTAGTATTTTTTACTATTCATCAAAATATGAAAGTTATCTGGAAAGTACCAAAAATTCACCCTAAGCTAATTTCGATTTTTTGAATCAAAAAATTAAGCCCATTATGAAAAATAAAATGTATAAAATTTCAAAAAATGGGTATTACTTTTCATAACTGCTAGTTTTATTGGTTGTGGTGTGTTAAAACTCGATGTTTTGTACAACACACGCTACAGTATTATTAAAAGAGAAGTGTACCGTGGAAGCTTGTGGTGTTAGATTCTCCATTCCTTCAAATAATTTCATCCTCAAAATTTATAAAATACTATCTCATGAAAAGACTTGGGTGGTTCTTCATCATAAGATCCTCGGGTTCCAACGTTGCCTCTTCCATCTTATGGCTTCTCCATAGAACTTTTACCAGACGAGTCGTCTGATTTCTCAGTACTTGTTCTATCGTATCAATAATCCTAACGGGCTCTTCACAATAAGATAAATTAGGTTCCAGTTATAATTTCTCATAAGTGAGTTCATGCATTTGGCCAGGCATGTATTTTCTCAATAGTTATACGTGGAACACATCGTGAACTTTGGAGAGACTTGGCGGCATTGCCAAACGATAAGCTACATCCCCGATTTGTCCTAGAATTTCGAAAGGTCCGATGTACCTGGGACTCAATTTACCTTTCTTAATGAAACGTATAACCCCCTTCCATGGAGATACCTTCAAGAAAACCTGATCTCCTACCTAAAATACCAAATCCTTCCTTCGGTTATAGGCATAGATCTTCTACCTACTTTGAGCTGCTTTGATGTGGTTTTGGATTACCTTCACCTTTTCTATGATTTCCTCCACTAGTTCGGGGCCTACAAGTCTTCTTTCACAAACGTCATCCCAACAGGTTGGTGTGCGACATCTCTTTCTATATAACGCTTCATATGGTGTCATATGAATACTTGAATGGAAGCTATTATTATAAGAAAATTCCACCAGAGGTAAATATTGATCCCACATACCCTGAAAGTCAAGTGAGCATGATCTGTACATGTATTCTAAGGTTTGAATAGTCCGTTCTGATTGTCCATCTATTTGAGGGTGGTAGGAAATGCTCAAATGAAATTCAATATCCAAGGCCTTCTGAAGACTCTTCCAGAATCATGTCGTAAAACGAGGATCGCAATCAGAAACAATCGATAGGGGTACTCTATGAAGTCTCACAACTTCATTAACATATAGTCTTGCTAGACGTTCATGTAGTAGAACTTCACTTATAACATAAAAATTTGTTGACTTTGGTAAGATGATCAACAGTGACCCATATTGCATAATTCTTTCTATGAGTCTTTGGTAGTCCCATGATAAAGTCCATTGTGATATTATCTCATTTTCACTCAGATATGGGAAGAGGTTGCAATAATCCACCAGGTTGTAGCCTTCCGGCTTTCACTTATTGACAAACCATACATCTTGATACAAAATTAGCGATCTCCCTCTTCATGTTTTCCCACCAAAAATGTTCCTTCAAATCTCTATACATTTCGGTGCTCCCAGGGTGTATAGAGAAATTGGAACTATGTGCATCGTCCAAAAATTCCCTTTTTAGATCAGTTATATCGGGAACACAAAGTATCTTCCCAAATTTCAAAATTTCATCTTCATACACAAAGTCATTAAATCTACCAACATCAACATCTTTAATCTTCTTTTGAAATTCTTCATAATTGGTCTGAGAAGTCTATATCCTTTCTAGTAAATATGGTTTGGAAACCATTTGAAAAAGTATGAATGTTTCAACTTCAATGGTTATTCCCATATCCAAATTTACTAGATACTTGAAAATAGGATCCCTCTCATCTCTCATCTTCTTCAAAACTCTATGATCCATTCTTGATCAAAGAATATGCCACCTTATTTTCCTTCCTCGGGTGGTAGTATATCGTGCAATGATATTCCTTTAGTAGTTTGATCCATCAGCTTTGCCTCATGTTGAGTTCTTTCTGTGATAAAATACACTTCAAACTCTTGTGATCAATATAAATTTCACATTTTTCAACATAGAGATAGTGTCTACAAATCTTAAAATCAAATATTACAGCAGATAACTCAAGATAATGAGTAGGATAGTTTGGCTCATGAATTTTCAGCTGTCCTGATGCATAGGCAATAACTCTATCATTCTGCATAAGCACACAACCAAGTCTTGTCTTCAATGCATCACTATAAATAACAGACCCATCATTTCCCAATGGTAGAGTCCAAATAGGATCATTGACTAATCTTCTCTTCAGTTCAACAAAACATTCTTCACACACTTTTTTCCTAAAAAAATTAACCCCTTTATGTGTGTCCTTCATTAATGAGTTAGCCAATCGGGCAATGTTCTGGACAAAACACTGATAATAACCTGCTAAGCCAATAAAATGGTGTACCTCGGTTATAATCATCGGTTCTAGCCATTCATGGATTGCTCTTGTCTTAGAAGAGTCAATAGTGAACTTAGAAACAATATGTACAAGAAAAGAAATCTTCTGAATCCAGAATTCACGCTTGCTAAACTTCCCATATAATTCATTTCTTCTCAGACTCTTAAATATAATGTGAAAGTGGTTTTCATGATCTTTGTATCATTTAGAGTATAACAGTATATAATCAAAATATACCACTACAAATTAATCACGATATTCCTAGAAAAATCTATTCATTAGATCCATGAAAATTGAGGGTGAATTAGTCATCCCAAAAGGCATTACTGTAAACTCGTAATGCCCGTACCTGGTTCAAAATGTTTTCTTCAAAATGTCTTTCTTCTTCACAAACAAATGATGGTATCCAGATCAAAGGTCAATATTTGAAAAGTACTGAGCTTCATGCAGTTTTTCAAATAAATCATCAATGCGAGGTAGAGGATAATTGTTCTTTATTATTGTAGCATTGATTTCCTTGTAGTCGAAACATAACCTCATAGATCCATCTTTCTTCTTATCAAAATGGACAGGGGCTTCCCATAGAGAAACACGTGGGAAAATAAATCCCTTATTACTCAATTCCTCTAGTTTTTTATTTAGGTCAACTAATTCCACAGTGGCTATTCTATAAGGGGTCCTCAATATAGGCCTTGAACCAGGAATTCTATCAATGGAAAACTCAATTTCTCGTTATGGTGGATTTCTAGGTAAATCTTCTAGAAACACATCAACATATTCACTCACAATAGGTATATCCTCTATTTGAACATTCCTTTCCTCACCCATAGTCATTTCATTCTCTTCCTCTACAATAATTGAATTTAGTTGAGCTACTGGGGGTGGATCAAGATAATAATTAGGTGGTGACGATTCTGTTCTAAAGATAAGGTGTTCCTTATCATCATCATCAAAAATTGTATCCTCCTTCTTATTACAATAATTTTCACATCATGGTCCGAAAGACAATCCATACTGAGGATTATATCAAATTAAATCATGGGTATGACGATGAGATCAACAGATAAAGAACATTTATGTGCTCTAATGGGGACTAATTCACAAAACATTGTTGCAATGATACATCCCATAAGATTTTTGACTGAAAACTCCCTTGTTAAATCAAATTGGAAATATCTAATTTTCTTATCAAACTGGGAAGATATGAAACAATGTGATGATCAATAATCAAATAAGGCATTGGCTAATCTTGAGGAAACCATTAAATTACCTGCCACCACTTCTTTCAGAGCATCTACCTCAGTAGTAGTGATAACATAAGCTTGGCCTTGATCCCTTGGAATTTTCTGATGTATGTTCCCCTGATGCGTTGGACATTCATTTACATAATTTCACATCTCCCTACAATTGAATCATTGAACATCAGTAGCTTCCTTCTTCCCCTTGAAATCACGAGCCTGGTGGCCTTTTTCACTACACTTGTAACAGACTCCCATTCCCTTCAAGCAAGTACCAGGGTGTTTCTTCCCACATTTACTGTAGAATGGATATTCAACTTTTCCCTTCTTCCCCTTATTTTCATTTCCAGAGTGATCAGTAGATCTCTTCTTCTCTTGCTTTTCTTTATAGTCATAAGACATAGAGAATTATTTTTTTTCGTGATATAACATGAGACAATATCTTCACATGACGAGAAGGATTGTGTGAATAATGCTCGATGGAGAAACAGTTTTATCCCATAAATGAAATGATCAATATTACTCCTTGGGTAATGTATATAATCTCTGCATGTCTCACTAACCTTGTAAAGTTAGCCTCATACTTTGTGACATTCTCATCCTCCTTTTGTCTCAGACTCAGAAATTTATTTTCCATATCTGCTCGATGGTCATGAGGAAAGTATTTTTCTAAGAAAAGATTTTTTAACTCCCTCCATTCCATATTTGGTACTTCATCATCTTCCTTTGTGTTTTGAATCAATGGCCACCATTGATCCGCATCTCTAGAGAGGTGGTAAACTACCATGATAACCTTTTCCCTTTCACTACCCACCAAGGCATGTAATATTTTCTCTAAGGAATTTATGCATTTCTCAACTACTAAGGTATTTGTACTCCAATTGAATTTCAGTGGTTTTTTTCTCATGAAGCGATCTAACATTGATCCTCCACATAGTGGATCAGGGTGCTCCATATGGGTAAGGTTATTATTCATAACCTGAGTGAGTTGTCCTAGTATAGTGATTAGATGATCATCACTAGTTGCATCACCAGATCCACTATAATTATATTGAGAAGGAGGAAAATACCTAAATGGAGTGCGTGCATTGATACCGTTCCATTTTTCCCACTAGGCGCCATTTCTATACCATGGAATACACTAGATTAGTTTATGAATCACAATACAGAAATCCAAACATGAAAAACACTTACCCTAAATTTGAAACGTTTATGGATATAATCCATTATAATAAAAAAATTCATTGAGGAAATATATACTCATAAACCCTTCATAATTGTTTTTAATGAAAATGAGAATTATCCTAAGCATATCCCTTGGGAGTTTCATAACCAAGAGTGTAGCAAGGCCGGTTGTTGTGCACCAGTTCCCGTTCGAGTCTAGATCAAAGCGGTGTTTTTGGGTTTTACCCTAGGTACATCTGTGCCAGAGTCGCCTCTACCTACTCGTATCCATATATGGAATTATTGCTCAGAAAACTCACAAAATCTCTACAATAACAAAATTTTAGGATGTTCTTCAATACTAATCCTCAATTTCCATCGTAGGTCTATGTGCTCTAATCAGAGTTTATCTAAATCTATCTTCTATGGTTTGTACTAAACATCCTCAGATACCAACTGTAATGTCCTAACTGCAGTTTCCCAGAGTCGGTGCATTATTACATAACATTTTCATCATCACAAAAGATCATGTCTCGAAAGAAATATCAGTTTAGCAGCCTTAGAATAACTGGATACATTCATAAAGTTTATATTACATTATAAATTGATAACTACAACAACATCTTGTCTCCACATGCATATCCCCTTATACTATCCATGCAGGTCATTCATAAAATACTTCTTCACATACTTGGAAAAATAAAACATAGAAATTGGTGAGATCAAATACCCATTAAGGATAATAATATAGAAGAAACATTCATAAATAAGCATAAACATTTAAGGAAATGTATAACTCAAACAAAATCCTTTTAAACATGAACTTCAGCATAATATGGATAAAATAAAATGAAATAATTCCATTTATGTATTCACATTGATATTATACTAGTCGAATAATGATATGCAATATCAATAACCACTTTCATAATGATGGAATTCATAATTGCATACTATCATAACAACATAGTCAAGGCCTTGTTCCAAGACTAAAAATAAGATTTTGACAAGTCATTATGCCAAGAAACTAGTTTGTCTCATGAGACCTACCGATGCATCAAGGAGATATATTGGGCTCTACCCATCACATATTATGTCCAATGCATTCCACATATGAACAGGTTTAAACATAACATAAACATTCATATTAAAACTATAATACAAAATGTCAATACTTTATCCATACTTCATGAATGATATAAAAATAACACATCCACAGTCAAACATATTACAAAACCTTAAATATTAAATGGATTTTTTGTATCATAATAAATTAACTTCAATTAATCTTAAAATCAATCAAAGGATGTTGACATAGATGAAATAAAAACTATTTGAGAAAAATATTTCTTTTTTTGAAATAATTTAAAAGTAAAATAATAATAAAATTAAACATTTACCTTGAAAATATTTTTATAATATTGAAAGGGAAGCTTCGAAAATTTTATAACAGTGTAAAATAGCCGCACCTTCCGTATAAGTTAAAAATAAATTCTTACCTTAATTCTGTCGAAAAGGTTAAAAATGGCCTTGATTGCAAAACGACGGAAAGATTCTGTTCAAACCATTTTATAAAAATTAAAACAAGGGTATAAATGTCTTTAGAACATAGTCCAGTAAACAGGAAAAACTTTTTGGAATAAATTTTTAAGAAACATGGATGGGGATGATAAAGAGGACCCAATAGACAATTACGTATAAACAACCTCGGATAATGAATAGATTGTGAAATTAACCATTACCTTGTACTTTTCCTTGGTCGAGGGTAGGTTAACCTCTTGTATAATGGTGAAATAATTGTTATTAAATTATACATAAACCATATACATTAATATGATATCATATATTATCTTTTAACATTACTTTGTTAATAATATCATAGTATTATCGTCATTTCAGGTGTTAACTTACTCGTTTTCTTTTATATTTTTTGTTACATAAGCCGTGTTTGTTATGGATAGGTTTTATATTATTCATATCCAGAATGATATCAAGTCCTTAAAAATTATATATAACAATCAAATGAAAATTATACATGAATGGATATGATGGTGAATGAATATCATCGTATTCGTGGAGACGGTAGTCCGTAGATACGCATGAGAGACAATATAATTATTTTGATGTTAAAATAAAATATAATTGGATGGTATATCATATATTCAGAATAATTATCATGTTATATTTATTATTTAAAATAATTAAACATCATTTTTATAACCATCCAAATAATAATGTATTGAATAACAATTCCACTATGACGTGGAGACGGTAATCCGTACATACACACGTACGGAGACATGTCATTCAAAGGATGGATAGAATAATGAATATGGTTGTAACATATTTATAATACCATCTCATTATATAGAAGATACTGGTGTTATTTTTTTATAAGGGAAATAACAAATAACGAAGAAGTGGATGAAGAAAGGAAATTGAACGAGGGTGGTGAAAACATTACCTCTTCTTCGGGTTCTTTCTTTTTGATTTGATCAAAAGGGATACTTATGATAGATTTCTGATAAAAATAAGGCCTCTTGGTTGATTTTGAGAAATGTTGAGAGAATATTTTGGTAGGGTTTGGCCGAACCAAAAGTCTTTGAAGGTATGAATAATTGGTTAGAAGTGGTGTCCTTTTATAAGGGGAAGGAGAGGCTCTTTAGGAAAAACTTAAAGTATTATTTTATAATAAATTTATATTCAGTATATAATGGCTCCAAACTGGATTATTTAAAGTATATGGTGGGTATGGGTGAAAATAATTTCAACCAATAGATTTTAGACAGGTTTGGGTTACTATATTAACCCTATCATTTATATTTAACTCTTAGTCAAATAGTTTAACATTTACCGTGTCACTTGTATTTTTATATTATATGGTTAATAAACTTTCTATATACTTCCAAGAGATCCCCAAGTGGTAAATTAATGATAAAAATATCATTATATAAGTCCTTTGGTTGAACCATTGATTTTTAGGAATAGAATATCAATTATTAATATAATTCTTATTTTAAAAAATTATTTATGTCAATTTTGACACTATTCAATAATTGATTTACTTTAAAGTCTTAAAAATTTTAATAATTAGAATAAAATACATTTAAGAAATAATAACATTTAATATTAACCAATAAAATTCTTGGATGTCATCAAAACTATCAAATTATATATACTTTAATTTTTATAATAACAATTGTTTGATTCTTACATTAATAAACAAAATACTGCATCATTATTGTGACATAAATAAAATTTATTATTCAATGTCTAAAAATTATAAATAAAATTCCATTACGTCGGAAATCTTTTATCATTTCTAATGAAAATTTATAGTTGAAAATATAACATATATAACCCTATTTAAAAATTGTTTTTCTAAAACATATATGATTATGTCATTTCTGAATTTACATTAACATAATTAATATAAAGTGTCATTATCACTTACAAGTGGATCCATGGGGTCCCAAAATCAACCCAAAGATGACCATGGTTAGACATGTATCAACCAATAGGGTTTGTACACATTTTAGTGTAATTTAATATTATTATAATAATTTTTTTCTACCCTTATTTACCAAATTTACCCTTTAACCACAGTAAATAAAATATTTACCGAAGTAATTATTCAAAATGTCTAAAAATAAAATTACCTATTTCCACAATTTGGACCTAATTATTTAAATTCGACACACATAACTGTCTAAAATTAATTTAAAAATAATTCCTATTGTTAAAACAATAAGCGTGTTTTTAGGAGATAATAACTATCAAAATATTGACACTTTCTTATGTCCAGTTTAAATGTGAAATTACGTCCAATGACCAACATTGTATTAAATTGTAAAAATATATTCTAAATATACTTTAAAACCACTAAAATTCATAATTTATCAGAGTTAATTATTCTATTAACACATTTGTTTTTAATAAAAATTTAGTAATTTACAGTATTCATCAAAATATGAAAGTTATCTGAAAAGTACCAAAAAATTCACCCTAAGCTAATTTCAATATTATGAATCCAAAAATGAATTCCATTTTTAATGAAAAAATGTATAAAATTTAAAAAGTGGGTATTACTATTCAAAATGACTAGTTTGATTGGTTTTGGTGTGTTAGAAATCGAAGTTGCGTACAACACGCGCTACTATATTATTCAAAGTGAAGCGTACCATGGAAGCATGGGGTGTTACATCTGCTCTGGTGAGTGCACCTGCTCTGAATCCTCTTCTGGTTTTGCTCCATTTTTGTAGTGTGTCTTGGGAAACTGCATGTGTCCCGAAGTCCTTGAGGTTGCCTGAATGCCTTTAAGGTGGCCCGAAAGCCCTACTAACCTGAAGTCCTGGGTGGCCTAAAAGCCTTAAGGACTCCAAGCACAAAACGATGGCCCTAGGTGAATAGTTCCAACTACTTCATTAATGAAGAATACATGCTACAATAACTACTATAGTACTACACAATGTACAGTTCTACTACAGTACTAGTACATTGTATAGTTCTTCTACAGTATCCACACAATATACAGTACTACTATAATACCATATATAGCACTAATACAATACCTCCTATAGTACTGATATAGTGCCCAGAAATATTCCTCTACCTGGTTTTAAAATATCTTATATTATAAAATATTAGAAATTAAAATATTGACATTATTCCTTTAATTCAAATTTACAAGATATATATACAATGATGTCATTTGAATATATTATGTTCAAATAATTATGACATAAATATTTAACAACAAAATTAATGTAAATAGTATTTTATTTTTTTTACTTCTCATATTTTATTGTCGTTTAATTTAATTTTCCATTCATTAAATAATTTATTCGTTGGTATTGATTATAAATTTGAATGAGTAATATGAATTT
The DNA here is from genome assembly GCA_963277665.1 of Viscum album. Lineage (NCBI taxonomy): Eukaryota > Viridiplantae > Streptophyta > Magnoliopsida > Santalales > Viscaceae > Viscum > Viscum album. Next base: position 640,695,529 of record OY728125.1, on the reverse strand, counting down.
TTAAAATTCAGATTAAAATATACTCTTGAAATTATTTTCATTATTCTTCAAATGATCATCATTTTTCATCGAGGACATTATTTTTTACATACACGAACACATAACTAATATAAAAAAGAAGATGGTGATATTTTGTTTCTTTCATTAAATAATTTATTTTATTCATAAATTTCTCAAAAATATTCCAAAAAATCATAAAATATATAATAATTTTATAAGGGTAATAATAGGTCCATCAAATTTGAATTAGTATAATTAGTAATTCATTTTACCCCTTAACCATTTAATTTAACCCATGATTAAATCTATTTAACCATAACCATGTCTAGGTTATAATGGACATGTTTAAATCATATTATTTTAATATGGTATCTTTTTTATTTAAACCATGTGTTGAGTGTATCATAAGCTACTGAAAAGATAGAATATATTTAAAAGTTAATATATCATAAAAACACAAGGTGTCACATTATCTTATAATCTTGGTTCCTCATGTCATATATGATACCGAACATGTTGTCCCACTATTATAATTTGAGAGCGATATGTAAATCTACCCCCTTAAAGAAATTTCATCCTAATAATTGAATCTTAATCTCAATAATATAGGGTTTGATGTTTGTAAATACATTTGTTGGAAATCCAACTCATAAAAAGGGTTATTAAAAAATAATATATATAAGATATTAATCAATGTATTAAGGTTAAAAATAATAAAACATCACTAGTATTCCATACAGGGAAACTTTGGTGCGGATAGATGATATATACAGTTAAGTAATGCATAAATAATTGTGGGTAGTTGTAGAGATTATTGATAAAAATAAATTGAATGATATATATAAATTATTGACCATAAAACCAAAAATATACAATGGCTTAAAATATCATCAAATTATTAGAAATAAAGGTACATGAGTATAATTTTTTTCCAATGATCCTTATGAGAAATTATTTTACCATATAGAATAAGATCTTATGGAAGTATACTTATTTTATAAGTATAATTTCATCCTTTAATCATTTCAAATTATAATATATTTTTTTCAAGAGATTAAGTTTTCTTGTTGAGTATTTAATGCATGATTAAATAAAATTAACTTTTGAAAATTTATATGGACTATAAAAGAACTTAAAGTTCTCACTTTGCTATTTTTGAAACTAAAAATGGTTATATGGAGTTATAAAAAAAACTAATACACAATTTAACTACATTCAATAATTAGTTATCCTTATGACTTTCCAAAATTTGTAAGACCAAATTCAATTTCTATCAATTTTTTTAGGGAGGTAACTAAATTTACAAAAATCAATATGACATTATATTTTGAAATAGAATAAACCATCCCTTAATGACACATACTAAATATGTGAATAATATGCTACCATAAAAAATTAATGATAACTTGCATGCATCAAAAAATAAAACAACAAATTGTTAATATATTCTAAAAATACAGAGATGTATTAAAATATAACAAAGATAACAAAAATCACTATCCAATTTAATCGTAAAAATATTACCACATAAACATAACTTTGTCATTATTGTCTCAACACCAACCATATATTATGTGTTACCTCCCTCAATCTGATGTCTTCCAAAAGGACTGACCTTTTACATTATCACGTTATTATTTTTCAGTACCATTAAACATATTTCTAAAAATATTTATAGGAAAGCTACTTCATTATAATCATTTTACATTTTATTATTCTTATCATGGATGAATGTCTTATAAAAATTTTATGGAATCTAAATACAAAAGAACATTAATGATTACTCTTTATTCGTATTCATAACATAATCTTGAATGTGATATCGTAGCTTATTTTAATGTATATTTACATGATTATACTATATTTTATTATCATTATTGCCCATATCTGTATAGGTGAAAATTTAAATAAAATAGCTTTCTTTATTAGTAGTGGAATGACATGAATTGTGTAATTTCTCTCCAAAATCATAGAAAATTCCCATTCTTCTAACATAAGTACATGGTTGTTTTTCTAAAACAATTAAATGGGGGAACCTCCATATATCCATTAATTTCATTATCTATCATTTTATATATCATCCTAATCTTCTCTATAATCTGATACTATCAATTAGGCTTAGTTATTTCATTATCATTCTTTATTACATGTAATTATATGTACTTGTATGATATGAATGTTTAAGAAACTAGTTTCATTTAGAGAATTTATTTATTCCCATAAAATAAAAAAGCATTCTTAATTATTGGATTATGTTGGTTTATATTATTACCATTCCTTCAACTAGGATCCATATATAAAAAATTTCTTACAATGAATTAGATGAAAAAATTATGGAACTTCATAAATAATCAGAAAACTACTGAAACAATTAATAAAAATTGAAATCATTATTCATAAGTAATGTGAAAATAATTAATATGGTTTCATTGGGAATTTATTCCCCTCATAAGAATAATTTTAGATCTATTATAATGTTTTTATTATAATAAGAATTAACCAAATAATAAAACTCATGAGATTAAAATATCTTGTGTAGTAGGGAACATTCTCATATATAAATCAACACTAAAGTCAATACTCAAGCATCTTTTAATAGTTACTACACATTGGTACATATATTCTAGAAACAAATTTATATTTAGTATCTAGTAAGGGATGTATTTCTAGGAAAATCACTTAATACCCACAATATCAAAACATTAGGATGGAATTATATACTTAATACCCACAATATCATTTATCAAAAGAAATTAAAAGATCAATAAAATATAATGAACAATAATACATAAATCTATATTGAGTGAAAATACCCTTGGTTCATCCAAAATGAAGTCACTTGGATAATATTTTGGTTTCATGATCCTTTTGAGTAATTGCTATACCATATATCCTATAATCATAAGTAAATATACTTATTTGAGAAGAATAATATCACCATTTAATAAATCCCAACAAAAATATAATACATATCTCGATATAATGAGTTTTCAAGTTGAATTTTCAAGTATAAAGGTATAAAATTATCGATTATAGCTCATAATATCTATAAAATAATGAAAATTCCTTCCATTTATATTTACCAAAAACCAGGATGGTTAGTATTGGTTATCGTGAAATAGCCAAATTTAAGCTAAATCCATTCCATTATTAACTTAATGTAATCTTAAAAATATGTATATCAAAATTCAAATTAATAAAATGTAAGAGGGATGTCACTTAATTTAAAAAATAAACTTGACATCATATTCCCAAAATATCAAAAATATTCTCCCAAAAAACAATATTTTTTCAAAAAAATCTTTATATCTATAAAATCATAATTAATGCTTACATGTATCTAATAACAAAATATCACATTTTCAAATATATAACATATATAATGAAATTTTTGTAAACATGAAAAAAGGGGACATAAATCACTTACCAATTTCAAGGATACTTTTATTGTCCCATAGACATATATTTTTCATTAGTATTCCTTCTTCGGCCGTTTATTAATGGTTAACCTCCATTAATCATGTGATTTCCTACAAGTTCAGACATCCACTATATCATTGTTTTGGTCATCGGTACCATTAAACATATGCCTTAAAATAAAAATATAAAAAACTATTGTAGTGCATTATATATACATTTCATGATTCTTATCATTGGTTTGTTACTTCTATAACATAATTTTTTATACAAAATACTAAATCAAATTAATCATTCTACATAATACATAGTAACACCATATGTTTAAACATTATCCCTTGGTTTTATATAATGTATATTTCATTAATTCAAATGGCGTTTGAATTGTGTAGTACCCAATCTCCTTTAAATTGATACACTAAACATAAATGGTTTTCTCTTATCCTTTCATCAATGGTCATTGGGGCCTTTCTCTCCAACTTATTGAAAACCCCCATTACCTTAAACAAAGTAAAGAGTAAATTTATTCCATAACTATCACAAGGGGGAAAATACTTCTTCCCCTTCTTCCCTTTCTCAATCATTTTATTTTTCGTCATCTTCATCTCTTACATCACATTGAATCCATAAGAAATATAAAATTAATTCCTTATATTCATAGAACCTGATACTATGTCCTTGTTTGATGAAAGATTTGTTTGATCAGTATTTATTAAAATTTTGACTAAGGCTAAATACTCATTTTTATAATTTCAAAATAAATAAAAGAAATATATTGAGTGTTGTTTTTTATAAAGAAATTACAATATAAATAAAAATTATGATAAAAAGTATTTAAAGTTATTTGGGTCACAAATATCCTACTCAACTTCTCAGCCTCTACTACTCTTCAATGAGATTGGTATCCGCAATGAATCGCTCTATTATAGGTGTGTAAACATTGTTATAGACACTACGTTTTATATGAACCCAAAGGAATAACCTTGTCTTTTACAATAGACACAACCTTGTCTATTTACCCGACTACTGATCGAGAGTCCCAACCCACAACTACTTTTTTGGGGGAGAATAACAAGATAAAGAAAGACATGATTTTCTTTGGGAAAATAATATACCAGAAGTTAATAGATTTACATAGAAATGAAAAATGAAAATAAAATAAAGAAATATATAATAAAATTAAACTATGAAAAATGAGAAAATAATATTGAAGATGATGAATCATGATGAACCTTCATATCGTCATGGAAATAAGGTTTAACTTTTATGTTATTTGAGGATCACATTAAAGGAATAGAAGTTGTATAATTTTCATTGAACAAAAATAAGAGTAATAAAAATTATTGATATAGTATCAAAAGTAATTTTTCAAATGATCTGCAATAAAAAAAAATTATACATTGAATATGTATCATGGATCATTATAATATAGATCTCAAATGAGTTAATCCATGTCTAATATGTTCACGACACATGTAATAGTAATATAAAATAATATTACCATTACATTGAATTTTAAAAGACATGATGAAAAATAGTGTCTAATCGGGCATTAAATTTCATTGTAAAATATAAAAATAAAATAAATAAAATGATTACAATAAAAATGTATACAATTTATTGTTACTAAAAGATGTTAAATTAAACTACACAATCATAAATATTATTATTATAGTAAAGAATTTTAAAATATGACAGACTCAAAAGTATATATATGTGAAAATAAAACATTCAACAGTTTATTTTTAAACAATCATACAATAATTGATCAAAAAATATAACATAATAAATAAATATTTGTTTATTTCAATAACCAAAATTAATATAAGGAATAAAAATGAATTTTTTTTAACTAATTATAGATTAAAATTATCTGATTGTGGATTTATCATTCTAATAATGTTGTAGATCACCCATTGATACATTGAAAGATATCTTATTTACTATCTATGAAAACAAAGAGTTTTATCATAATTTTTCTATCGATTAAATGATATAGAATTGTAAAATAGATAGATCTACCTGGTCACATATTAATTAAAAACCATTATTAAACAAAAAAAGACAGACTATTAAAAATGATAAATAAATATAAATTAATAAAGAACATATTAAAAACCATAGAGAAAAAAGAGCCAAGGAGGTGAATGAACAAGATACCACCCCTTTGAAATCTAGAAAAAGTGATAGCATTGGTTATGTAAAAATATGTTCGATGATCATCTAATGGATTTCCAATAGTGGTAGACGATTTAATGGGAATGAAAAAAATAATTTTGATGAGAAAGAGACACAAGATAGAAGAACTGGTTGGAAAGTGACAAAGAACACTTGAACTACCAGTGAAGGAGTACCCACTATTTGTCTAAATGAATATGAATAAAAAAATTATACATGAAAAAAAATTAAATCTAGACAAAAGGTTTTACTATTATATTTCCAATTGTAAAAAAATAGGTAATGGTAGTAAAAACTTCTTATGGTGGAAAAAGGATATATAGTTTGATTCTAATGGCACATCCATCACAAGAACACCAAGTGAGGAAGAAGAATATAGATCAAATATAATAATACAAAAAATGATATATGAAGCTAATACTTACCTGAAAACATGATGATGAGACAACTACCTTTGGAATAAATCTTGATATACAAGAGATATCAAATTTTAGAGAAATAAATGGAGTTGTGTGAAAAATACTACTAGTGTAAAATTTATCAACCACATAGAAATCCTGATTCCATTGATCTAGTGAACCATGATCCACTATTGTGCAATGGTGCTTCTATTTGGGTTCTGCAGTCAACCATTATAAAGATATATAGATCATGAAAGAAGAAACTGACTTCGAATAAGATCGATGAAGTGATATACTGGATGAAATCATCAAAGTATAATAAGACAGTATTTATGATCAAACCATGGTAACCACAGTGAAAAGAATAGCCTGGAGAGAAGTGAATCTTATGATCTAGTGCTTTAGTATTATACATATCGAACTATGGTTTATTATAGTTATATTATTATTAACCAATTTACTAGAGAAAAATGGAATGTTGAGGAATACTATGATAATATATCTAAATGAAATGATGCAAATAAGAAATAATATGGGGGAGCAACAAAAGAGATCGAACAATTTATATTTTTTTGATCTGATGGATGAGTGAAATCACAGGATTCGTAACATGGTTGAATAGTAAATTTAAAACACCATCCTCCATCATTTTTTTAATTTAGATACTAAGTAGTGTAACAATTAATAACCTTTATCCCCATATCATTGTTTCAGTGAGGGATTTGCACTTGAAACACACTATTCAAAACAATCATCCCTATAAACGGGCCCAACAGGCTTACCAAGCCTAACATAAACCCAATCCATTTGCCCTTATACACTGGCCCACCTATAAAAGGCCTAAACCATATACATCTGAGAACTATCACCCCTAGTGAGCTAACTATAGTAGGATCTCCCATGGGGTTAATCCCTTGGGTCCCCATATTGTGGTTCAGAGGTAGGGTCTATGGATCACTTTTGATTGAAAAAATTTTATGGATAATGAAAAAATAATAAAAAACATTATTTTTATAAAAAGAAAGAAATATTAATAATAAATACTCATTATTGAAACATATTCATAATCACTCAATTTAAATGAATTAAAATTTTTTATGTATATATAAAATGTTAATTATATTGATAAATAATTTGAATTTTATTAGATATAATGATATTTTAATTTAAAAAAATTAAAAAAAAATTAATATATGAAAACCAATTTATAATACAAACATGATCACCCCATTTATAAATTTGATGATATAAAATTTGTTAAATTACTACACAAAATATCCAACATCTTGATTTTTTTCAAATAATACATTTATATTCATTCTTCATAACAAGTTGATTTATATATAAAAATAAAATAGTATAAATTAATAGAGTAGTATGTTTTCATTTTATTTACTCATATAGTTAATTCAATCTAGTAAAGAAAAAAATAAAGTGATGTGTTATCAAATTATTAATTTTAAAATATTTATTGAAATGGAAGAACTTCAATAAATTCATTTAAGAAGAAAACTCAATTAATTATGATTCATGATAAAAACATATTTCTGAAAAGATATGAAAGAAACATGATGATCATATAAGAATGTAATATGAATCCAAAAAAGTAAAAATTACTTTTCATTATGTGTTTTGAAAAAAAATTCCACCTGATTTTTTGGTGTAATTATAGAATATATTGATTATTTAAATCAATATAGTACTCCAAATAGATTTCAGCATGAATGAAGATAAACTAAATTATAATAAATATAATATTTTTAAGAGATTATTAATGATTTATTTGGATTTGATGTGTTTTAGGATGTATTTAAAAAACCCTTTGATGTAAAAAAACTGTTAGATGAGTCAAATACTTACTTAAAAAAGTGTAACATAATTTATTTCCTAAAAAATAAAATAGTTGTCGAAAACTTATTTCCAATAGTTTAAAAAAACATATTTTTACATTTTCAAATAGTTTAAACTCAAATTTAAATCTAACATAGTAGTATATTATTTCAATTAACACCCAAGGGGTAACTCCCCCAATATCAATTATTCATTAAAGCATGAAATATCAATTCAAATGAATATTTTTAAAGTAAATTATAAACATATCTAGTATATTCATAACAAAAAATATAAATATGTATAAAAAATACTTTCTAAATAAAAAAATAGATGTTAATTCACATGTCTAAAAATAAATAAATGAGTAATTAAAATTTATTATATTTTTTTAATTCCATCATATCTAATTATATTATATAGGTTAATATGCATACTTTTTGAATGAAAATACGTATTTGGTCATGTTGACCATCTTAGGTATAATAGAATTTTTGTAAAATCTTTTTAGAACCCATGTTATCGAAATTTCATTATAATTCAAAACATTTATTTTATCCACCCAAATAGATATCAAACATCTATTCGTGGGTAAGGATGAAAACAAATTATTAGATAAAACAACTTTATTATATCTAAAATATTGAGTAAATATCATTTATCATTCATTGAAATAAATCTATTTCATTTAATATTTTTATATTTTTATAATTAAAATAATAGCTTATTAAATTCTAGGAAAATTATTCTAATTCATGTTTGATGAAAATCTATAATATCCAAACCCATTTTAAATTGTGTTTATTTTCATTACAGACATTATTTTATCATAAATTTCATTATATTTTACAATACTGTGAAAATACATTTTATGATTAACAACAAAATTTTTCAAAAACATATTCTATTTTTTAATAGTTTATAAATTAGTTTAAACTTTCACATTTGGGAAAAAGATTTGTTTCTCAATTTCATATTTTATGTCATAATTTATTACTACAATTAATAATTTAGTTGGATCAAACAAAAAAAATCCAATCTTTTATTGTCATATTTATAATTTACTCTAAGAAAGTATTTGAGTCTTTCAATTACATATTTATAGTTCAAACTCATATAATCATAATTCCAGATAAATTCATTATTCATTGAAATATTAATATTCATTGGACGAATTGTCTCAACGCTCTCCAAGGGATAGACTACATAGCCACTCACACCTATCGGGAAGCGAACTATGTTGCAGATGCTCTTGCCAACAAAGGCATTCATCAGTCCTTGACTTGGCTGACCTCTTTACCTGCGGAGTTCTCATCTTTGCTTGATAGAGATTGTAAAAGAATTCCATCCTTCCGCCTCTTGTAACTTTTTTTCTTATCAATAAAATGCCTTTTACCCTTAAAAAAAAAAAAATATTCTCACATTCACTTAGTGTTTTGTCATTTTATATACCTACATTCTTAATTATACAATTTTGTTCTCTATATTTGTCAATAATTTTTAAGTTACCATCCATTAATTACACTTTCCTTTTAAGAAACTTTTCAAATATATATTTCATAGAAATATAAACTCAAATATAATTTGAATCACTGAAATTTTCATTTTCAATTATTATATTATGATCATTATCTATAGACGTTATAAAATTTGTATAATATGAACAATATACCTCACATTATACACCAATTAGGGAATGGTTACCTACATACATTTCAATTCTAGTGTCATTGTTGAGTTGGGACTATATTAGCAGTCACATCCTCTAAAGAATTATTTTTTTTTATTTTCACCTTTTTTATTAGATGTTGTTAAAATGACTATGTTTTGGGGTATCATGCTTGATGAGACATTTATTCATGCACTCACAACTTTTTAGATATAAAACAACATTATTATTACCTTATTACCTTCACTGTAATCTTTTTCATTCTTCTTTCTAGAATTTCACCTTCCAAAATAGTTTTTTAAAAATAGGAAAATATTTTTTCTAATGTGAACAATATAATTTATCAATTTCAAGTTACTATTAATCATAAGTATTTATAGTATTAATGAAATTATATTTTAATACCATTCCTTTTATCATTTTATACTCCTCATCGACTATATTTTTCAGATTTGACTCATACTACAGTAGAGAGCCTATTAGTTCATTTAATGTACAATCAATAAAATTATTACTCTCATAGATGAAAACAATTTTTTGCATGAAATATTTTTTAACATATCTCACTATACATTCTCTCATGCTTCGTTGTCCAAAAATTCTCAAAGATAACAGATACAATTATAATACTAACAAACTTATGAAATAACTAGTTTATAGATTCTTCATCTCCCATCATGATGTCTTGGTATTCTACTCGATGAATTCATGGATTGGATCTCATGATCTTTTCAATACCATTATGATTTTCAAGAATAAAACTCTTTATATCTTGTGATGTGTTACGAGATGAAACCTATAAATATACACTTGTATGTATAACACAATAAAAATATTTTAACTTTATAAATCAAAATATATTTCACCATGTCATTACCTAAAAGTATATTTATATCATCATTGGATATATCATAAAGCTTATCCATGATAATCTAGTTATTAATACTTGATTTCTTTAAGTAGGATTCAATTCTATATTGATACTAATCATAGTAACTTCCATCAATGAATAGTGTTTTTTTTCTAATCCATCAGTCATTTGAATTTATAGATACTATCTTAAGAGAACCCATTTTTATATATTTTATACACTATTATGTCAAGGATTTCATGTTAGCAAACAGTAAATAATTAACTAAAAAATCAATAAGGATAACTAATTAGAGTCCAACTCTAATACCTATAGTTTTAGGTTAGATTGTCCAAAATAGAAAATAAAAACAATAATAGGAAAAATCTTATACAAATTTGTTGTTTTATATTAAAACAAACAAAACATTGAATATCCTTTATGAAATAACCACCTACAATAGCAACTGTTGGATCGACAGTGATGAGAGTCATGAATAAAGGGGAGAATAATAATTTTTAAAATATAGGGATGAAACCAACAGAGATAATTAAATAAATTAACTATAGTGAGGGAATTGTTCTTTAAAGGAGTTACAAAATAAATAAAAATAACGAACCTAAGGATTTGTAGAGGATATGATCAAATTGGTCTTATTCCACTCTTCATGCTCCTTTACACCATGAGGATATTGGTGCCCACTATAATCCTTAAATTTAATCATGTGATAACAGTTATATAGACACTATCATTTATAGGAACCATGAGGAAAAACTTATTATTTATAGGAGACTTAATCTAGTGTTTTTCGATGAATTATGTTTAGGATTCAGAACTGAGACATCCATGTTTTGGTTAAATAACTAGATAAAGAGAGATCTTATTTTAATGGATAAAATTAATGAACTAAAAAACATATTTAAAAATAGATGACAAATGAAAATATAACAAACTAAACTATAATAAAATAAAACCCTACATAACGATAAAATTATGTTGAATATGATGAAGATTGATTATCAGTAATCCCTTTAGTGGTATAGGGATGCATGTAAATGTTCATTTGTGTTCATAACCAAGGATAAAAATTGGTAAAAGAATCTTTGAATAAAAATGTGAGTAACATTAATTTTTGATGTAGTCATGCAATTAACTATTCAAATGATCTTTATTGTAATTTTTTTTCTCCTTTGAATATATATCATGGATTTTTTATACATATATATTTTAGGAGCTTTCCCAAGTCAAATTTTTATTTGATACCTTTTAGAGTAATATAAAATAGTATTACTATTACATTTTATTATAAAATCCACTTAGGACAAAAAGTACAATCAAGCCTTATATTTCATCATCAAATATATAAAATAATTAAAATAATATGTAAAAAATGTTTTTATAATTTATATTTATTAAAAAATTAAATTAAACTAGATAAATGTATTTATTATTAAGATAAAGAGACGTCATAAAATATAGAAACCAAAACTATAGTTATATGTGTACATAAAATATTCATCCAAATATATTTTACACAATCATAGAATGATATTTCAAAAGAATTTAAAAAAACAAATCAATAAATATTTATTTAAAAAATTAAATAAGGAATAAAAAACAAATTGTTTGATCGAACAGTTGGTTAAAATCATGAATCAATAGATTGATCCTATCACTATTGGTGAAAATCAACTATTGGAATAGATTAGAAGAGCGGATTATTCTATGAGTGGAATTAAACAGTTATATAATGATTTTTCTAATAGTGAAATTTTCTGCCCTTATAAAATAGTATGATCTTGCATTGTACATGGAAACGAAATACCATTGTAAAATAGAAAAAAAAACTATTAAAATAAGAAAAAACATAAAATTAATAGTGATTTAAACCAAAACCATAAAGAAATGAATATCTAAATATTAGAATGAATAAGATACACCCATTATGAAACTAAGAAAAATTCCATCATTAGTGATGACCAAAAATGATAAATGATATACCATTGGATGTAAAATTGTGGAATATGATATAATGGTGATGATTAATAATATTATTGATGTTAAATACACAAATTATATAATAACTTCATCAAATGAGGAATCATATGCATGAACTAGCAGTGAATGTGAGGCAACTCTTGTAGATAACCAAATAAGATGAAAACATCTATATGAGAAATTTAAATAACAAATACTGGATGAAGCGATCTACTTTTAGATTTCAAATTGTATAATAATAGAGAATGTGATTATAAATTTACTACTAGTGGAAAAATATATTATATTTTTTTTCAATGGTGCTTTTGTTACAAGAACACTTTGTTAGAATGAATAAGTTGATTCATTTAAAATCATACAAAAATGATGAATGAAGATACTAATCATGTAAAAACCTAAGGAAGAAACAATGATCTACCATTTGATATCTAATCATAGAAAAATAGTGATCATTTCATGAAAATATTATCGATGGAAAAAATATCCACTATTGAGAAATGGTTCTGTCATCTAGATGGTAAAATGGTGATTCACTTTTGAGAAACAATTCTTCCAGTAATGTCTAATAGTTGACCATTGTAAATATATATACATGAATAAAGGAGACATCATGGTTTAATAAGATTTAAGATAGGAACTACTAAAATATATATCCAAATAAGAATAAGCTTCTATTGAAGGTCAAGCTACAATAATAATGGTAAAAACGAGATCTCATAGAGGATTGAAACATTAGAACTAGTCCATTAGTGTAATGCCATTAAAAAGTTAAAATACAATGTCATAAACATAAAAACCACACATTGAATGAAATGGGTTTCATTAAAGGAATGGTCATACCCTGATGAAAATATGGTTTTTGATAGATCCCTTAACATGAGTTTCAATTGAAACAAACATGTTTTATTGTCATTATTAATAATCTAATAATACTTACATTCTTAATTAAAAATATATCATGTATATTTTTTAGGTTATATTCAATTATATATTTATATACATCAACGTCTGGCATTCTAATGATATTCATCTTATATGTCTAAAATAACTATAGTATGTTCAAAAAGGTAAAACAGATTGTTAAATAATAATCATAAAAGTATTCAAAATTAAATAATAAAAATATAAATTAATTATTCATTAAAAAACCATAAAATAGTTTAATGAAAAATTAATTGTGTTACAGTCATAGAGATGGTAGACAGTTTGCGCACATGAGTATATTTTCCATTTTTAAAAGGTCTTGATGAAAATTATATTGGTTGTAATTTATGTTTATATATTGAAAATAATTTCATTAATGTCATATTATTCCATTAAATAAAATTATAATTACAATCCATGAGATGCGATAATAAAAAATGTATCACATCGCTTCATGGAGGTGGTAATCCACATGAGCACATAAATGATTTTATTATCTTTAAATTGTATGAATATAATACATATTTATTTTAAAACTTTAAAAATATATTATTAATATCATATATATAAATTTTAATTCTTTTATGATAAGAATTTCTGACATGCAATGCTCTAAAAGGAATTTTATTGATTCACAAGGTTGTATCACATTGTATATGTAAAGGATTATTTAATTTCCCATTTTATGGAAGGTGATATGGATAAAGGATATTACATTGACATAATAAAATATCATTACAACATATATATGAATTTCATATATTATTATGGTTGAATATGATTTGAGTGAGTTGAAAGAAGAAGAAAACCAAACCACTTAGTTAATAATGTTACCTTTACATCAGAAATCACAATTAGATTTTCAAAAAAGGTATTCATTGAATAGTTTTATAGTAAATAAATGATTTGATGTCATTTTATTTGAATTAAGTAATGCATTTTTTTCATTAATTTATAAAAGTACTATTATGTGTTGAGAATAGTAAAGAGAGGTTGACTTTTGATAAGTGAGACAGATTGAACTTTTTGCAAATACCCAAAACTATTCAAAAATAGGAATTCACTTAAAATTTATTTTCCAAAATAATTGATATGTTTTTTTTATTTTATAGAGGATATTACCAATACACATATCCATGATTAAAAATATACATGTTTTAATCATGTTATTCCCTAGGCCTTTATTGTTACTCACATTAACAATATTTGTTTTAACCATGATAAATTGTTTTAACATAAATAAATTATGCTTTAATAATAAAATTAAACTGATTCTTATAGGATACATTGGAACATGAAATTTATAATATGATATAATATTTAGAAAAAAAATCAGATTCTTGTAAAATTAATTATAACACAAGCTCATGTAATGAGCAGAACCAAGTTATATAGTTAACAATGATAATTAATTTTTATTGTTTTTAAAATTTAATATAACTAAAACTAATGTTTAATTTAACATACCATACATTAAATATTTATATTACATCAACATTGGAGATTATTTATTATATAACATAACAAAAAACATGATAGGACCTTATAGGTTTTGTGTTTTTAGAAACTAGGAATCATAAACAAATGGTTCATAAAAAATATCATTATCTCTATCTTATTTATTCATAACTAGAAACCTTTGTGTAATATATTACATTATAACCATTTTCATGAATTTTGGAAAATAAACATATGAATGGGTGAGCTCAAATGACCAGTAGGTGTTCAACAAGGGAAATATCAATCATATCATAATCATAATAACATAACATTGTAAAATATTTTCCTGAATATAAAAGATCATAATATCATGTCATGGGATAAATAATAAAATTGAAACATAATAAAAAAATTCATATCATAAGACATGAAATTTCATGGCATACACACATAATCATAGAAAATCATTTCATATTTGTCAAGGCTCATTACTGAGACCATCATCGTAGAAAATTTCTATTACTGAACCGAGTTCACTCCTCATTCCAGTCATGTATTGTTGAACCATATTTAAATAGCATTACCTTAATGTCTATCTCATTATATATAAATATTCAACCAATTAATTGGAGTTAGATATTTTTCCCACCCATCTCATAATGAAATAGTTCTTATCTGTTCCATATAAAACATAAAAACATTTACTATAGCATATCCCATGATATAAATTGGGTTTCATAAAAAACATTCCATCATAATAGATATTAATCAAATGGATATCCAAAATAACAAATAATAAAATAATATTAATATAATTTATATAAATATAACCTTAATTAAAGAGTGTAATATTTGATTGAAAATAATTTTGAGAAAACATTTAAAAATAATTCGTCAATAAAATATCTTTTCTTCTTCGAAATTTTTTTCCATCCAGAAAATGCTACGGAATTTTATAATAAATCATTTTATGTGAAAATACCCATGTAATATTGTAGGAGAAATTCAAGGAAATGTGGCATTATGAAAGTGTAAAAATATGTTCATGTTTTACAAGTTAAAAAAACATTCTTCTCTTATTTTTTCATAAAAAGTGTAAAAGTACCTCATACTAAAAATGACAAAAAATTCCATTCATACCATTTAGTAAAATTTCAAAAATTGGTAAAATTAGAAAGGGATATAACGAATATTTGGAAATATATATTTTGGAAACATGCAAGGGCATAATAAATATACCCCAGTAAATACTTATGAATAAACAATCTCATATAACCATGAGATTGCAATGTCATCCCTGACCTTAGGTTGGATAAGCTTCATATATATCTGAACATTTTTTATAATGATTAAAATAATTTTTCTTATTTATTCCATAATAATAATTATTATTATGATAACATTTAGGATTATATTTTCATCCGTTTTTAGTAAAATTTCATTGTTACTCGTTATTCAGGTATTAACTACTTTATCTTCTTATCTATGTTTTGTCGGATAAGTTTATATTCCTATTTTTATGTTATAGTTATATCATATAAAATATGGTATTAGTATAATATATATCACATTTATTCCCTTAGTTCATTAATATAATCATTCAAAAATAAATATTATGTAGAACGAATCACATCGCACTATGGATACGGTATATCGTACGTACACACGAGCGACGATATCATTCACATAATTGTTTTATGGTATTGATGTAGATGGTGTATAGTATCATAGAATCAATATTTTTTTTATATTAATAGTATATATATATATATATTAATTCAATAATTTTACCCATCCATGTAAGGTGGTGGTGAAAAAATCGATTACACCACAACGTGGAAAGGGTAAGTCGTACGTACGCACGCGAGGTGATTGCATTTTTCATATAATGGGTATAATGTGTAATATGGTTTTTTAAAAATAATAATAACCTATAATTATATATGTAAAATTAGAGTTATAAAATTATAATTAAACAACTCATGAGGTGGAAGTAGATGAAGAAATGTGTTTGAAAGAATTGGTAAATGAAATTATCTCTTCATCGACGTTCCTCCTCTTAAAATACTCTTAGAGCAGTAGAGTTTCCCTATGAAGAATACCAATACCTCCAGAATGTTTTTAGGGATGTTTAAAAGGGAAATGGTCAGGTTATGGTAGATCATGATGGATAAAACATAATCTAATGAGTAGATGGAGGAAGTGTCCTTTTATAATTGAGGTGAGGGGCACTTTTGGAAAACTCAAAAATATTAATTTATAATAAAACATATCCCCATATAAAAATCCCTCATAGTGTACCAATTATCAATTATTAGATTATATATTGTTGTAATATCATAAATAAATAACTTTAAAACAAAGTTTTATGTCAATTTAAGAATTTTCATTTTAATTAATACGCAGTATTTCAATTTTATTTTTTACTAGGGTAGCAAATATTTCAACATTAAAAGGGTAAAATATTTACTTATTTGAAGTCAATTAGATCATAAATGAATAATTTAGAATATTTAAGACCATATAATAATTATTATATATTTTAAAAAATATTTTATGATTTTTAAATAATTTATGAAAAAATTATTTTGACAAAATATCAATACTGTCAATTTTGACACTATTTATTTCATAGATTTTAAAAAATATATAAAAAAGGAAGTGAACCTCGATCAAAATATGTAAATATATCTTTATGATGGTAAAGTTAATAAATAAAATTCGTAAAAATTATCCCAAATTATATTTATTAGAATATTTTTAATAACATTTATTTGATCTCTTCATTAATAAAATAATTACTACCTTAATTTTGTGTAATGATTTAGTATACTTATTTGTTAAATTATAATTAAAAACAAATTAATATGATTAAGATAAATACATTATATTTCAGAATAATACTTGTAGTAAAATTTATTTTCTAGAAAACCTACCATTAAAAATGTTATACTCTTTTAAAACATGAATTTGACAAATTTATTTTCACTTTAAATAATATAATATATGTTTCATAATCTCTTATATAAGCCTCCAAATGTACAATACATTGATCCATCGATTATTATGGTCGATATATACTTGAAAAATGAGGTTTGGTCATTTTTAGGCGTTTTGATGGTTAATAATATTTTAATGAAATTTTTTATAGATTGTCATCAATTAATAAATGTTTACATCGTCCCAGTATAAGTATTTAAGGTAATTATTTATTTCCTTAAAATAAAAAATAAGTTTTCATGATTAATAAAACCAATTTACCTTTTAAATTATAATTTATAATCAAATTTATCTTCTATATTACATTATATTAAAAATAATTTAATTAATAAAGTTTGATTGAGACATATTTCACCTTTCTCTAGATAAAATAAATTAAATATTCCAATCTCATCCAAGTGGGTTATAATGGATACCATTTCAACCCAAACATGTTTTAGAAAAAAAATCCAATCATCCAATTATATTATAACAAGTATCATGATAAATTTATTATTTTATTTTTACACATAATTATCTGATTTACCCTTTTACTGTGCTAATAAAATTTACTGAAGTTACTATTCATATTACCAAAAAATAAAAAACAAATAAATCTATTTACATAATTTTTAAAAAATTATTAATAATATAGATTCCATTTTCCAAAATTATAAAAAAAGAAGTTTTAGTAATTAATTCAAAATTAATCCAATTATTGGAATGAGAAAACTAGTTTAAAAAGTTAAAATATTGCAAAAGATTTATTTTTTTACATCTAAATTTAATTTAAAATTAATCCTAATGACATAAATTAAATATAATGGTACAAATGTAATATATTTATACTTTTAATCCATTAAAAAATATAATTTAACAATATAAATTATTTCAACGGAAAATTTTATTTTCAATTAAAATTTAGGGTATTTTCATTATTCATCAAAATATGAAAGTTATCAGAAAATATTAGAAATTCATCTAATGTAAATTATTATATCCGGATTAAAACATGTTTATTTAGTCACATAAAAATTATTATTGTGTCATAATCATATTTTATAAGGTGTTGTCCATTAAATGGTGTAAAATTAAACATTTAAAAAATATATGTTTTTATATATGAAATATGATTTAATTGGTATCCTATGACTAAAATATCCATTGGATAAATATCGAAAATATTTTATAATGTATATAACACATATATATCTCATTAATTTCATTTCCAAAAGTAATCCACAAAAAAATAAAAAAACTATTTGATTTATAATTTTCATAAATAACTGATAGCCAAATAATTTGAAATGCTTTTTCATAAGTTAGTTATAATTATTAATGATAACCTAAAGGCTAGTCCATAATAGTAATTTTATTATTAGGTTGTCTCTTGATTTTTTTAAACTCACAATTGCGGGAAATGTAAGATACTGAAGAATAAAAATTATTTTTTAAAAGTATTTCATAAAAACATAACAATGTTACATTAAACATATTAACTTATTTAAATAATTATCATTTCATGTGTTTTCCATACTTAATCAAATTAAATTCATAAAATTGTAATGATTTTACTTAATATTATAGTTACGTAACTCAAGGAATGTCTGGTTTTAGACATATGTAATTTTCATGATTTACATGGTCTTATATCAACTATATGAAGAGAACTAATCAGTATACTATTTTTATCTAATATAAATGGATATATAATCTATAAAATTCATTTAAATAATTCATTATATGTGTTTCTCTAATTTATTAAAATGGATAACTTTATTCACATAAGAACAGTTTCCCAAAATCCGCATTATTATGTATATAGATGAACTTATGCTGAAATGGTGAAAATTAATGATTAAATTAAAATTAATTATATTCTTCATAATATTATTTTTTATATCATATTAATGTCATATTAAAAATAAAATTCAACTTTTAAATTTTTTTATATAGTGAAAATAACTGATTTTATTTGAAAAATCATAGTCTTTAACTATTCTATGAAATATCAATCATTTCAAAAAATACCATCAATACAGCCAAATTAATTTTTAATATGATGATTTCAAAATTTTATTACATTTTAAGTAGTAAAATTTCTTAAGTATTCATAAATAAATAACTGTTTTTTATAACAAAATGAATCAAAAATCATTTTTAAAGAAAACATATATTATTTTGTAAATACTATATTTACATAAAAATTTGATGATTATTTTCTATGAATTTTTTAATACATTTTTATTTTTTAGGACCATTATATATATTTTATAAATGAGTAGAAATATTTATACCAATTACTTTAATGGATAAGTAATAATGGTCATATTCACATAATCAATGTTTATTTTTGCTTTGTGTACCATTTTGTAAATACTAACTAATGTAGGTTTCATTTTGAAATATAGAGTTATTAAAATCATCCCCCTTATTTAATTTTAGACATGAGATTTAATATTAAAATCTAAGGTGGAAACAAGTGGGGTTACTTCTAAATTATGGCTTCAACTAGTCCTTATCTTGCCTATTAATATTTGTGGTTCTGCCATTGTACTTGGACCAGAAGAATTGTATTATTGTGTGGAACTTCGTCTATACAATCAATGATAATCATTGCATACTCCTCCTAATTGAAATAATTTTCCATTTATACCACCATTGGGTTCAATACACATGAGAGATAATATATATACTTCTATAATAGAGATATATGGAATACGTCGTGCATCTATGAAAGGGTAGCTAGAAGTGAAACCCAATAAGTTATAACTCCAATGAGATTGAAATTATCAAGGTGAAAGATGTTACCAAGGAATGAATATCCATTATTATGAAATATTTTTACTCACTCACATTTGTATAGGTGATTTAACACTCTATTCATAACCAAGAACTCCAAGAATCATTGATGACTCGCATTATATCTCTTCTATCGACTCTAAGTAGGCCTACTGTGTTACTAAATGGTCGTGAAGTTTTTATAATTTACCAAATAATTTAAGGTCAAAAATATAATTTTAAAAAACATCATCAACACACATGTGTTATAAATATTTTCCACTAATTTTCTTTATATGGGTCCATTTGTATGGTTGATTAAAAGTTGTTATTGTATGAGAACATTCCTGGAAGAATATGTTGATCCCAAACAACTTTGATGTCCATCGTGGATACACTCAGCATGTCATCAAATTTAAGAATACGGTAATCAAATTATCCATTAATTTGGTGGTGATAATCAATAAATATGTCCAGCATAGTATTTATATAATGTTACATCCACTTCCAAAACATGGAGGTGGACATATGATATCGATCAGATACAATTGATAGTGGTGTTTCATGTGGCCGCATCACCTCTCTTAAGTATATCCTTTAATTTTGATTGAGTCATAAGCACTCTTAAATTGAAATGATGTTACCAGTATATCTATGATAATGAAATATTACCCATAAAAAATTATTTTATGTTGATGCCTTTCGAATACTAGGGACCATTTCCATGGTGATATTTTCCAATTGTCTTATAGGTTTGTGTAATTGTTTTCCTATATCATAAAAATAATCATTTTCATAAATCACTTAATGACATACCAGGAACCATGATATATATTCCATGACCTTAATCATTATATTTCCCCACCAATAATTCTATTAGATATATTTATATATCATCAGGATTCTTTTTTTCTAGGAGATGGTCAAGCTATGTGAATCATTCAAAAGGTATTTCTTTATCTAAGGATTTTATGGTAAATATAGTCATAACCCAATTCATACAGGTCCTTTTGTATCAAATTTCAACACTAATTAATTTTTTTTCATAAATCGTCCCCCTTATTCTAATTTTCAATGTCATATTTTTAACCATCATTTTTATTCTCTACCAGGAGGGTTTAGAAAGAATTTGATAATGAAATAATGATGTTCTTTCATTAAAGATTCATGTTTCCATATATTTCTATTCTTTTGTTATTGGGTTCTTATTAATTCAAATTAGTGATATAGATTCCCAATAATTTCTACAAGGGAAATATTTAACTTTTTTTCTAGGATGATAATGGATTTATAATTTATATCCCTTAACTACATGCAGCCATAGTCTCTAGAACATATTAAAATTATTATGTGATGATATATATTTTAGGCTCTCATTATCTATATATATTTCACTTCTTCCACTAATATTAAAAATTTCACTATATTTTCAATGAAAATATAACCAGGTCATACTATAGATAATGTGTTATGTAGTAATCATGAATAAAACTCATATTCTATGAGGCATAGACTCTCAATTTATCATTCTGAAACACTACATATCCCAATCCATTATTTTAAGAATTTCTACATTCCATTAAATGTTCTAAACTCAAGGATATCATGAGGAATAATGTAGTGATAAGACACCTTTTTAACTCCATATATCTCTCCTCAATTTTGTAGTCTAGAAAAAGTTCACCCCTTCCATGTATGTTTCACTACAAGTTTTATAGTTTCAGTATGTTTCTCAAATAAAATTGGTATTATAAAGCTAGTCCAATGAATCTAAAATTCTCCATCGTATATATAGGTCTTGCCCTCTCATTAATTTACTTTATTATACTATGGTGTATATATATCCCTTTTTTGGTGATAAAATTCCACTAGATTGATAATTAATTCAATCATTAATTAAATTAACTATTCATTTTAAATTGGATTGTATATTTCACGGTAAACATCATCGCATTTAAATACTCCATATGTTTCTTTTATTATTTTGTGTATTTTATAATATCATCAAAAAATTCTAATGTAAATTTTTCAACATAATCTATAATTTCTGAAGTCATTATGTCCATAATCATTTTATTATCATAAGTGATTTTAGAAAGGTATTATTTTTATCATATAGCATTTATATCTTGTTCAATTGATCAATTTTTGAATATCGCACAACTTCTCTGTTAATATGATTCTTCTTGAAGAAAGGTCTGATGATTATAAATAATTGTCCTATGTAGTTGATTAAAAAAATTATATCCATGGTTTTGTATTCTTGTAAATTATCATGATTTTATTGGCATCAGGATAATCATAGAATATAAACATTGGACCATATTTCTTCTTGATGATTAAGGCCAACATACCGCATGCTGAAGCCCTTGGATATCTAAAACCATGTTTTCGGTTCTGATATAACTACCTTTTTATCACTTCAAACTAAATGAAGGAAATTCATTGTGGAACATTTGATATGGATAGATATTGAGGTTTCATATTGATTAAGAATTCATCCTCTATGTCAAGAGGAATAATAGGAAACTCATTATGGAATACATTAGTAGAATCCCTCACAATAAGAATTTATTATATAATGATTATATCCTTTGTATTAATCATTTTGGTAACATATTCTCTCTTATAAATCAATAATATAAAAGAATGAATGGGATTTACAATATGATATTAAACCTCCTTCTCACAATTGTACACAATCAGAGGATAACATAGTAAATAGTAAATGATCTCCCTCTCTTGGTAGTTTACATTGTCGTTAAATATGGATAGTTGATCCATTACAAATTTAGGATAACACCAAACTAAAGGAGGTTTTGTAGAGAACCGAATCTTGACGTACATTGACATTACATTACATTTGCGGAATACTTAGTACATAACAAAAACACACACACAAGGATCGTAATAGTTTAGTGTCTTTGGAAACTCGGAATATAATCTTCTAATCCTGGTGAAATAACTTCAACATCTCCCATAAAGATCTTCCCTTTTTTTATACCTAAAACCTTTCTTTATATCCTGGGGAAAAGAAAACATAAAAGGGTGAGCTGAAATGCTCAGTAAGGGTAAACAAAAGAAATATCAATCACATCATATACATAAGAACATAGCTTTTGGAAATCTTAACCTGCAAAAGAGCTCATAATATCATAACATGGGATAAATCATAAAAGTGAAATGTAATCCCAATAATCACAACATAAAACATGAAACTTTGTTTCATACACACATAATCGTATAGAATCATTTCTTGTTAGTCAAGACTCATTGCCAAGACTATCTTAGTGGACAAAGTCCCTTTCTGAACCGATTCACCCTCGTTCCAGTCCTATTTCACTGAACCGGTATAACCTACCGTTCCAGCCATGTCTATCTCATTAGATATAAAATCTTTACCCAATGCATTGGAGGGAGATATAGGTCCCACCCATCTCATAATGATACCATTCTTATGTGTTCCACAAAATCTTAAAACATACATCATTGCATAACCCATGTAATAAAAATGGGATTCTTAAACAGCATGACATCATAAAACAATTCATATAAGATAAAGGAATTCATAAAAATATTTCCATCTCAACATAATCAAATCAATGTAATAATAGGGATAAAAACATAACCCTTTATTATCTAAAATGGAAAATAATTTTGCTAAAACACTTGAACTTCATTCTTGAGGAAAATATCCTTTCGACTTCAAAATCACTTTTCATTTCTTAACATGTCATAAAATTATAACTAAAAGAAGTTGATTAAAAATAAACTTGAAAACTTATAAGGGAAGATTCATGGAAATAATGTTTTAAAAATCCATTCATGTCTTATACGTTAAAAGAAAACATTCTTCTTGTACTTTTGTCGGAAAAGTCAAAATGTACCTCGTACGAAAAACGACAAAAGATTCCTTTCATATCTTTTACAAAAAACTCACCGAAGGGTAAAATTGGATTTAAACAATTGTAGGTGGATGGAAATAATATTACATATTGAGGAAACATAGATGTGGATGATAAAATACACCCCAGTAAATACCAAAGTATAAACAATCTCGGATAAAAATGAGATTGTGATATTTCCCTTACCTTATGTCCGACTTGCTTTGTAAGTGTCTGAACCTCCTCTTCTTTGAAACGCCTCTTTGAATCCTCCACTTAGGGAACTAATATTGGTCTTTGAAGAAGACCAGGACATCTAGGATTATTCTAGGGAAGTGGAGAAGGGATTTTGGTAGGGGTTGGCCGAGCTTGAGTGCTCAAATTGATGTGAGGAAGAGGGGGAGGAGGTGTCCTTTTATAAGGGAGGAGAGGGGCACCTTAGGAATACCTCAAAATATTATTTTATATTAATGTCAAAATCGGTTTATAATGGTTCTAAAGGGTCTTATTTCGAAGCTAAAGTGGGGATGGGTCGAAATACTATCAACAAATAGGATTTAGACAATTTTAGGTTATATTTTAACCTTATCAATTAGATTTAACTCTAAGTTAAATTATTTAACTTTTACTGTGTCTTTTTGTTTTATTACACTATATGGTTAATAAACTTACCATAAAAAGCCAAACGAACCCCAAGTTGTTTATTATTAATATATATATCCTTATCTAAGTCATTTGGCCGATCCTTAGATTTTTAGGAATTAAATAACAATTAATAATACAATATTTGTTTTAAAAACTAATTTTTGTGAATTTTGACACTATTTGGTACATGATTTTTATGAAATTTCTAACAGAATGATAAGTTCAAACCAAGTTAATTAAATCAACAATAACATTTCATATTAACCTAGAAAATTAGGTTAAGTCATAAAAAGTCTCAAATTACATTTATTTGGGCATTTATAACATCAATTATGTTAATATTTTCTTAAAAAAGTTAATTACTGCATCATTGTTGTATCATAAATAAATTAAATTATTTAAAGTCTAAAAATTACAAATAAAATGAAATTATGTAGGAAACCTTTTTAGCTTTCTAATGAATATTTATATTCGAATTTATCTTATGTATAACCCCATATTAAAAATGTTTTAGTAAATAAACTTTGATTTTAACTCTTTTAACTCTTCTTTGAATTAAATAATAATAAATGTCCTAATCTAATCCAAGTGGGCCTAAATGATAATATTTTACACTTAAGGTTGTTTTTGGTCGAGATACATTTGTCCAATAGGATTAGGACATGTGTTAGGGTAATATTAATAACATTTTTACCCTTAATTACCCTATTTACTTTTAACCGTGGTAAATAAAAGTAAAAAGTTACTATTCACCAAAAATTATTTTCATCTCATTGAACCACATTTTACTTACCGACATCAACCGTGTCTCTCAGATTTTTGAAATTCCATTCACAGAAGCAGTAAAATTAAGTTTTATGAAAAATTCAGTTTTTTAACTACCACTTAGTAGTTTCACTATTCATCAAAAATTGATTTTTTTCAGAACAATGCAAAAATTTCACCCTAAGCTATATTTCATATTCCGAATTCAAAAATGAAGTCTATTTTACCAAATTCATAACATAGAATTTGCATTAATTAATTTTATAATTAAATCCCGCTGTTAAAACAAATAGCGTGTTTTTAAGAAACAATATCTATCAAAAGATTGACACTTGTTTATGTCTGGTTTAAATGTGAAATTACATCCAATGACCAACATTGTATTAAATTGTAAAAATATATTCTAAATATACTTTAAAACCACTCAAATTAATAATTTATCACTATTAATTATTTTGATTAAAAAAGTTGTTTTTAATTATAATTTAGTAATTTTCACTATTCATCAGAATATGAAAGTTATCCAAAAAGTACCAAAATTTCACCTTAGGCTAAATTCGATAGTCCGAATCCAAAAATGAATACCATTTTGAAAAATAAAATTTACAAAATTTCAAAAAGTGGTTATTACTATTCATAACGGCTAGTTTTAATAATATTTTAACAGCATATTGTTGTTTAGTGAAACTCGTTATTGCGTACTACACACGCTATCGAGGAAGGTCGTGATTGCGTGTAATGCAAAGCAAGTCAAGGATGCGTGTTGTGCAAGCTCCTTTTGGTGTAGCGTACAACACAAGACATTAGTGAAATTAAAAAGAATATTTTTCATAAAATCTTGGGCTGTTACAGGTTTGATGATATTTAATGGAATAATCTATTAAAATTAATTGACTAGGGATATGATATATACATGCTACGTAACAAATTATATGTTTCATATTCATTTTTAAAACATAGTCCCCCTACTTTGGGGTGGTGTTATAATAATTCTTCTAAACATTCAAGATATGAAATCATTCATAAAACTATAATCAAATAATATTTATTTCTATTCATTTTTAAATAACTAGTTTACCTATTACAACATCATTTTCAGGGTCCACCTAAATAGTAGTAACACCGTATTCTTTTACTAGGTGTATATGACATAGAGGACATCATCGTTGATGCTCAATGTTAATCCCTGGTTTAGGCAATTGGATTCCATATTTCCCATGTTCCTTGAAGTTGAAGCATTGTACTGTAGGATGTGTATGGATCTGATCCTTTTTTTATTCTTCTAAATTAGTTATATTTTTCATTTCTCTTTAGTACTGATTATCCTATCTACCCACTTGTCCACATTTTAATCATTTTCAAATTCCATTGAGATAGTTTCTATGGTGTTTATTCTAGAACATTTGGTTTGTGGGATGTATATTTTTCATTTTTTCGTGTGATTTACTTGTAATTATTCTTAAGAAAATTCTATTTTATTTTTTATCTTGAGTCCAAAAAAACCACTAAGAGTCACCGATCATCATATCAAAATTGAGGGAACAAAAAAATCACATTGTAGTTATCAATGTCTTGAATAAATAATTAAATCTTACACTAAAAATTATCCTGCTAAATAATTTATTATCAATCTTTTGGTGTGACTGAATTTTTTTAGCAGTAACTAGATTAAACTTTAAAATTTCCCTCATACACCATATCTATTCATCTTCCATTTTAATCAGATTGAGGAATTACAACAATATCATAAGATGTAGTGTTTTGGGAAAGTATTTATTAGATAAAATTTTAATGAAAGATTCCCATTATAAAGAATCAATATCATTTTTATAAATTATATTCTATATCGATTCCCACCATTGATCCTCTTCCCTCTCAATGCGATAAATGGATATGGATCATTTAATTTCTATGAAAATAAAAAATTTGAGAATATATTCTCAATATAGTTAATACATTCTTTTTTAATAAATGGGTCAAAAGATCCAATAATAGTATGAGGCATTTTTCAGATAAAATAGTCAAATACAACATTCCATTTCTTTGGAGGATGTAATTATAAAATACTAAAGCTATTATTCATAAGAAGAGATATTTGATCTAGTATATACCTGATGTTTTAATGTCAAGATATAGAAACCCAAACTCTAGTAACCCTATGCCATTTTTTAAATTATCACATTGTTCAATATTTCAAGTTTATGAACCCAACGGATCAATTATTTTAGTATTACATGATAATAAGATATATACATAATACCCATTTTACATTGTGAATAGAATATAAAAAATACCATTAAAACAATGGCTAATATCCTTCCAGCTCATTCAAAGAATTTACATTAATATCCTAGAAAAGTAAAAAAGTAAGGATTATAGAATGTGTTCAATAATAGATACTTACAATAGAATCTATCATAATAACATATGGGATAATAATTATTAAAAGTTAAATAATTAAAAAGACATTAAATTTAATCCATAACTTGACCATGAAATAGATAAATTGATAATAATAATGAAATAAATTAATGAATTATAATAATTTAACACGCATTGAAGGAAATTTTTTATATTGGTCTTTATTATATCAAACACCATGATATCAATACTGTTAAGACATTTCAAAAACATTGTATAAATCTATTTGGAATCTTATTTAATAAGACCAAGGATTTCTTTTGATACGAAATGTTGATGCATTGAGGACCCACATAATTCATGGCACTAACCGTCAATTAATTTTCAAATCATCCATAATATATCAAATTATCAAATTAATTATTGAAAAATATTATGTATCAATAAAATTCTTTCACGAATAAAGCATACATAATATCAATATTTACCCAATTAATCAAATTACAATAATAGTAAAATAATTAATATATAAATGATATATATTTCTATAAATAAATATATACATGATAAATAAAGTAGATATTTCTGATAAATTTTATGGAAAAATTTCCACCTGAAATTGAATGATTCAATGAGAAGTCGACAACAAATAACATAATATGAGACATGGGATGGCCATCAGATAATAGATAATATATGTTTGTTATAAAACCATGTCTGTATTCATCATATATTTTAAAAATCATTAATTTTTTAATTTTTTAATGAAATTAGAAAATTAATTTTTTAGAATAAAGTAGATAGATTCATTTCAAAAACAATTTAAATGGATGGTATAACATAAACATTCATTAATAAATATGATTCCAAAATGGAAGGAAAATTGTAAAATAATTATGAGAATAATGGACATGATGACAAATACATCTGATTTAATGTGAAAGAAAATCTTTTTTTCTTATAAATAATTATTTTATTGAATCAAGTTCCAGTGAGAGGAAATGATTGAATAAAATATGGAAAATACATTAATTTAAAAATAGATACAAAAATTATTGTATCTTAATATGGATAAATGATAAAATTATCTCAATGATAACATATGCAATACCATAATAAAGTTAGATAGTAAAAGAAATTCTTACCTCCTTAGAATACATTAAATTAGCCCCCATTGAAATAATTTACCTATCTTGAAACATTAATCATAATTAATAAATATTTATCGAAGTTAAAAGCATCATTAAGTCTGTATATACCCTATATTAAATTGAATAGGTGAATAATAAAAAATATGCCTCATTTGAATTGAAATCAAAATCAAATCCCCTGACTCACACTTCTATTTTATTTAATGTTATTTAAAAATTGTAATATTCATTTTAGGAAATATATTAATATACACCCGATCCATATTAATTATTATAATTTCATATATTTTCTTCTAAGAACATCTTACCACCTAATGTTAATAATATTTAATTTTTACCAGTATTTAGGGAGTTAACTATATTATGTTCTCATCCATGTTTTGTCAGGAATTTTTTGGTTCATAAGAAAAAAATATACATCCATCATAAATAGAAATAAAATCATCTAATAAATATCATATTTATTCATTAGATACATTTTTGTCACCATTCATTATTTTTTGACATGTAAAATGAATCATATCCTCTTATGGAGAGGGTAGGACATACATATACATGATAAACAATATAATTAATTTAATGGATGAAAGTGTAAGGGAGTGGATGATAAATTAATTTTAAATAATTAATATCATGTAATGTGTAACATATATATTTTTTTCCATAATTACAAAAATCCATTTGAATATTTGATTTTAAAAATTACATTTATTTGAAAAGTGGTAGTCATCCACACACATAAGTGATGGGTTTATTTCTCATTTGATGGTGAATGGAATGATTAAATATTATGGAACTAATATATTACATATTATTATAAGAGTGATACTAGAGCTATTATTTTTACATTTTGAGACATATTTGAGGGTTATAAAAGATGAAATAATAAATTAAAGAGCTTAGTGAAGAATATTAACTTTTTATAGAAGAGGCTTCTTTGGATATCTTATTATATTCCCTAAGGTCATTATTTTGTAAACAATAAAACCAATATAATTTTTATGAGGTATATGGGGAGGCATTTGGGTTTTTTTCATTGAGAATGATTTTAAGGGTGGTGTGAATAAATGTGGGGAGGGGTTCCGTTTTATAATTTTGCTTAGTGAAACACATAAAAAAATTCAGTGATTTTTTTAGTGTCAAATATCATTCATTGAAATATAACTAAAAAATTCATACAATTAGTGGTGTAAAATTATAATTAATAAATAAATCCATCAAATGTAGTTGTTGAAAGTTTCTAGTTCACTTTTACACTTTCCATTATAGACTAAACTACCAATAAACCATTTCTACCATAACCATGGATATTTATTTTTACAAGTATTAAAATTCATTATAGCCATATATAAACATGAAAATAAGTGATTGTATTAATCATTATAATTAAAAATATGTGATAATTTTATCAAAAACAATTCATATATGTTATTGAATTTAATTTAAATATAAATCATTAAATCATATTAGCAAACTATTTTTTCAAGAAATGTATTTTCCAAGCATAAGATGATCATATATTATTTATATGTCAATTAATCATAATTTTATAGATTAAAATTATTTTAGTTATAAATATAATCTAAAACATTAATTGAATTGTTTTCATCATTGCATATTATATTAATAAGTTAAAATTGACATATATTATTACGTTGAAAAAAAATTCTAAAAAATACAGTTTTCTAATAGATATAAATTTACATTAAAAGGTTATAATATTTTTTTCTATAAAATAGATCGCTAGTAAACAATTAATTATATTTATAAATAAAAATTATTATAAATAAATAGAGGAATATTAATATAATATATTTTTTATTATTCCTAAAAATCATAAATCAGTAGGAAATTTTCCAATATTTATTCTAGGATTATTTTTAACGAGTATGTTAAAAATAAATATTCAACCTACCAAAATCAAAATTTTTTCCATGAAACATTATTTTTTAACTTTTATTACAGTAATATTAAAATATAATTTACACTTACATTAATTTATTCTTAACTATTACATTTTTCCCTCAAACAATTTTTTTTCATTGAATGTTTCATGGATATTAGATTCTAAAAATGATTGTGGTTTATTTTTATAATATATTATGGTTCCCTCCTTTCATTCACTATTTTATAATTTCCATATATTACCTTTACTATTAAAGTCTTCCTATTAACCAATACATTACATATTATTTCTAGAATCTGTATGGGCTCTTCACAGTATGATAGATCTCATTCCAATTAATTCTAATCTAATAGTTGAACAATTATAAGTTTTGGCATGTACTTCCTTAACATTAATATATCTAATGAAATTGATGAATTTAGGGAATTTTAGTCTAAATTTCAACAGGTTATTCACCAATAAAATCATTTGAAAATTACAATGTTATGAATGTACCTGGGGATCATCATTATATTCTTATCAAACAATATCAGACCATTCCACAGTGATAATATGAAGAAAACAAGGTTTGATAATTCAAATTCAAAATATTTCATCTAGTTATTAAATTTTTTTTCCATATTTTGATCTTAATTTGTATGATCCTATATAGAATTTACATGGTTCATTGTCACCCCTACTTGTTCAACGCCTAAATGTTTCCTTTCTCTGACATCATACCATCAATTTAAAGTGTGGAATCTCATTACATATTATGATTTATACTATTCCATTTTAGTACTTGAACGGGAAATATTGATTTTGGAAAACTACAACAACAGAAATTATTGACACTGCATACCATTATAGTCAAGTTGTCATAAAGTCAAAATTTACTCCAATTTTTTTTGACCTTTCAGATAGTCATTTTTTAGGATGGTAGGTGGAACAAAAATGAAGCATAGTATCATGTTCCTTATGAATACTCATCCGTAATTTCAATGAAAATATAGGGTAACAATTAGACACAATCAAAAAAGGTTACACATGATATCTTATAACTTCATTTAAAAAACTCACTACGAGGTTCTAATGAGTTATGTTTTATCTATTAGTTAGGAAATAAGATTTTGTTATTATGAAATCAATAAAAAACCCATATTTTATAATTATTTCTTGAAATATTTGGTATTCCTATAACATTTTTTATAGAAATTTAATACCATTAACATTTAGTAATATTAGTAGTTTTTATGACTCCTATAGGATGTTGTCTCTCTTCCATCACATATTATAAAACTTAATATCTTCATACATATTAAATTACTCCCATAGTTATGTTCTCCCACCAATAATATTCCATTAAATTCAGATACATATTTGAGTTACCATGGCATATAGGGAATATTGTTTTATGATTATCATCCAAAAATTCCATTTATATCACATGTATGGTTAGAACAAATTTTCCCCTTCCAAATTTGACAAATCCATCATAGAAAATGATGTCTTTGAATTTCCAATCATTCAAGCCATAAATTTTATTTACAAATTTCTCATCCTAAAATTATGAGCATTTTATATTCTCCAATAATTATTGTGTACCAATAATATAGAAAAGAGAATTTTTATACCCTTAATTAAATATTCATATATCCATATTTCATTTATATATTAATAGAGGATACCTTTATAAAATTAGTTTATCTAATAACCCATGATCATCCTTGAACAAATAATATACTCCTTTATTTTCTTTTACCATTTAGTAGTGTATTGATAAATCATAATCCTTGTATTGTTTAAGCCATAATCTTTTCAACATATTCATA
The DNA here is from genome assembly GCA_963277665.1 of Viscum album. Lineage (NCBI taxonomy): Eukaryota > Viridiplantae > Streptophyta > Magnoliopsida > Santalales > Viscaceae > Viscum > Viscum album. The sequence goes on along the minus strand of OY728125.1, from coordinate 640,662,539 downwards.
TATTTTTCAGGAAATTTTTATATTTGGATCCTATGGTCCCTGTATATTTCATATCATTCAACATAGTGATAACATATAAATATCATCCTTCAAACATTACAACTTCACACTCGTGATAACAGGTTGGATAGTTTTGTTCATAACTCATTCACTACATTATTTAATATGTAATAATTTAATCTTCATTTATAAGGACACAACCAATTCATTTATTGAATGAATAACTATATACAAAAAATCCATTATTTCATTATGGTAGAGTTAAAATTTTATCATTGATAAATTTAATAAATCAAATCCAAAAAAATTATACACATTATTTTTTCGATATAAACATAACCACTTAACACATATTAATGGTTAAAGGGTTATCAAATAAGGTAAAATTCTTATTGAATCACCAATAGAAACCTTAAAAAATAATAAAACTATATACCACAATTATGATCATTGATGTGGGACATTCTCCTTCTACCATTCTCATATCATGAAAAACTGAGACACTATCCTTGGAGAAAATATGGCCAAGAAAAGAAAATTTTTTATGATATAATTCACACTTGAAAAAATCTATATTACTCTTTTAATTTAAGGGTATCATGAATGACCCACAATTTATTCTCATGGTCCATGAAACTCATATAATACACCATGATATCACCACTAGATACCATAATTAAATCGTCATTATATTATACGAATATGTTTCATTATATCCATTATAACTGATGGTGCATTAGTAAATACAAATGTCATTATTGTAAGCTTATAATAGGTATACCTCATTCCAGATGTGGTATTTTGAAGAATTTCTTCTTTACAATCAACTGAGTATAAATATAATAAAGGTAAATCTCTGAAATATATTGAGCTACCTAATTTTGATCAAATATATCATAAATTTGAGTTAGTGGATGCTTATAAATTATTTTAGTGGAATTGATTTCACTATAATAAATTCTTAATCTCACGAATCCATAACATTTCATAAATAAGAAAATATAATCTCTCCATGGTGAAACACATGGGTGAGTAAATACCTTATCCAAATATTCCTCTAGTTTCCTCATAAACTCCACTAATTAAATAGTTTCTATTATATGATTTTTATTTGATGTTGGGAATTCATTAGGGAATAAATCAATGGAAAAATCATTTTCATGGTCTATTGGATATCTAATAAATTAATCAAGAAATAAGTCGTGTTAATTTTTTAAAATAGTTAAATCCTAAAATTGAATATTACATTTTCCATCTATAGATTCTTTTTCTATTCATCCACCTAGAATAAAATTCAGATGTGCTTCATGGAGTGGATGTAGAAATGAATCATATGATGAAGTCTCTCCTACAATGATAAATAATTCCATATATTCATCATGAATCATAATTTCTTGTTTGTAAAAATATAATTTTCCATCACATTTTCAAATAATATTAATAACATGGATAATAAAAAATTTAATCAATATTAAAATTATAATTTCTTTAAATACAGAATTCTTATGTGTCAAAACATGGACTTCCTAACCAATTCTTATTGTAGTGAGAGTTCCACTAGGTGTTTTCATTGACAACTCCCTTAATACGATCATTGAGAAATATCTAAATTTAAAGTAAAATATTTACAATAAAATGAGTGAAATTTTCTATAATGAAATTAAGATTGAGATAAATTTTTATATTTTATTAAATAAATTTCCAACATATCTTTGGGAACTTCCACCAAAACTATAGGGATTATAGAAGCCCGACCTTCTACCCTCAATATCTTTTGTGGTATGTTCAATTGACTCCAAGAGAATTTGTGTGAATAATTACAAATTCTATATCTTTTAAGCATTATAAATCAATGATTTCTAATCCCCTTATATCGAGTAGAATATAGACCATATTTTCATACTTGTAACACATTCTCATTCCCATTAATCATTTCACAGGATGTTTCCTCCCACATTTTTCCCATGATGTAAATTGAATCATTTTATTCTCATTCAGTGATGTATTCCATTTTTCATTGTGTTTATCCAACTTATTTCACTCTGTATTCCAAATTAATATATTGGATCATGAAAATTCGTCTTTTGTTTTGAAGTTTTGTAAAACTATTTCATCATATAAGGAAATGTTTTTAGTAACCATAATCCTTCAATGAAATGAAATTATAACATTAATGAAATAATTAATCAAGAATGTTTTATTACACACATAATCCATAGAATACATGGATATAAAATTAAAGGTTGTATGCTACACTACAACAATTTATTCTTTATTTTTATTATATATATGATCATTCCCTTCGTTTTAGTTCATTTCTCATTCGAGAAATATATTTCGAGTATTGTTCTATTCAATATTATCTATTGTAACTGATTTATATCTTCTTCCTCCAATATATTCTAGTTTAATGACCCTTATTGATCATAAACACCTTTACGATAATACAATAAAAGTCTTAAATTCCTCTTTTAATCACATCTAAATACAAGAAATATCTTCCCAATGGAAATAATTCAATTATCTTCTACCAATATATTAGTAATTTCAATAAATTAAGCTATATTTTTTCCCATGAAGTGATATAAAATAGTATAATCAAATAGTGAAATGAAATGTTTCTATTTTTGGGAAAGGTTATTTTTATAACCTAATTAATCAACCATAATTTAACAATAACACACCCAGTTTCAATACCACTTATATTGGATTTCTAAAGATGGTACGCTCTTTATTTAACTCGATATTTGATATTATTATTTATGAATTGTAAAATTTATAATCAATTTCATAACCTAGAATACATATAGATAATATGAATTTTAAATAATAATATATAATTAAATATCTTTTGTAAAACATAACATAAATCGAAAATTTATTCATTGTTAGTATCGGAATAATAACAACGGTTTTTTAGGAATATATTTAAATCAAAAAATAGATATTCCAATCATTCATATTGGTTTGAATACTATTTATAATTTTTGTATACAGATCCATCGGGAGATTCAACACATGTGAAAAGTAAGGTCATCATTCTTATAGTAGGGGAATATTGAGTCAAAGCCCAGTGTGCCACTTTAAGAGTAATTACTCTAATGTGTAAGTATACCAAAACCATGCCCAATTGTTTAATCTATAAAATGAAGTATTTATTTAACAAACCATGTAATCACACTCTCACTAAATAATTGGATATTATTCAACAATTTTATATATTATAAATGTATATCATATGGTTTTGTTTACTAATTTATATTGTCCCAAATCTAGTTCCTAATGATTCTAATAAATATCCTCTTCAACTAACTATAACAACCTTGAATCCAATAACCCATAGAAATTTCTTAATTTACCACATTGTAATAGATAAAATAGTTCTATTCTTAAAAGGGTTATTATATTAATAGTCTTATAAAACATCATATATACACGATACCCATTTTATGTTTGTATGATAAAATAAAACATTATAAATGTAACTAGTTAGTATCCTTGAATCTCATTCAATTAATTCATCATTATATCATGGGAAAGGGAAAAATAATAATAGTGAGATTAAATTCTCAGTAAGGGTTACATATGGTGTAATCAATCACGATTAGATAAGGAATAATCCTTATGGTTAGGAAAATAACTAAGAAAACATTTTTTTTAATAAATTACATTAGAACAAAATAAATCATACAATAAAATTAGTCAAATAATTCCATGAATAATCATTAATATTTTATAAATCAATGAAATATTTGATATTATATTTCAGGATATTATTAATCATTATATTTATAAAATAAAAACCTTATTCCAATGTATATTACACAAATGAGAAACCCCTTTTAATTTTTCGAATTCATTTTTCTCATGAGACATGTCAATACATACTTAGGATATATTATTTCAATCCCTACCATGTAATAAATTTCATAAGAACTCTTAATATATCAAATTATTGACTTAATTCCTGAACAACATATATAATTAATAAATATATTTATTGACAATTGAATAATGAATAAAAATATTTCCTAAATCAATCATACAACTTTCATAGTAAAACTCTATTTTAAGAAGTGATATAAAATTGAACTAATAAGAATATGCATGATAATTAACATGTATTTTTAATATAAATTTAATGTTTAATGATCATAATAAAGTTAATGTTTCAAGTGAAATTTAATGACATAATTTGTAATAAGAGATAATATATGATCATTAGTGCATCCAGAATATAATTCAATAATGAAATCATATTTTTTGGAAGAATTAATGGAATTGTAGTTAAATATTTAAATATTATTTAATACAATATTTTTTTTTAATAAATCCATTGAATTTTTTTAAAATAAGCTATATTTTATAAAATGTTAATGGGTGTGGGGAAGTTTGTTATCATTATATACATCAAATAACATTCCTTTTCAATTTTTGGAATGAAAATTGTGAACAATAATTTTAAAACCCATTAAAATATTACTTTAAAAAATAAAAATGGAAGGATAACATAAAATTAAATTTAACAATAATTTTTGTAAATAGAAGGACTATTTTAAATAAATTTTGTGAAACATGAATGTTGGAGAAAAACACATCTGATTTATAATGAAATTAAAGGTGAATTTATTTTCTATATATATGTACCAATGATATGAATAGATAGAAAAAATATAGCCACACTCTATGTGTCAAATAGATAATTTAATTATTGGAGATCATAAAAGATAACTTAAAATACTTGTTCAATGAATACTTAACCGACCCCAAAAAAAGTGATATTGTCAAATAAATTTACTCAAAAAAATTAACATTTTAATTGACACCACAAGAAAAAATATAAACTTGAATTGAAACTTTTATCATACCTATTGAATATGTGTTGATGTTAAATACCTAAAATAGCCAGTATATATACCACATAAAATTTTATAAATTGATAATAAAAAATATGTATCAATGGAATTAAAATTGAGATGATATCTATTAATTGATGGTTCCCTTCAATTGAACATGACTTGACATCCTATGTTAAATGTTTATGAATTTTATCAATTTATAAAAAAACTATATTCATATTTATAATACATGATATATTATGATGAAAAATCAACTATATTACAATCATGGAGACACTATCTCGTACGTTAAAAAGAGAAATGTTTCTATATCCCAATTATCATGGTGGAAAGTATGTTTTATTTTATCATTAAATAATTACCCCAATATAATAAATATCATTTTATTTCATTAAATACACTTACGTATACCAAAAATGTGATGTGATAAGGAAAAATGAATCACATCACATTGTGGAGGTGGTAATGCACAGATGATCAGGAAATATTTTCTCATATTTTAATGAATGTAAATTAAATAAAGTATAGAAAATATTAATTTTATATAATTATTAATATTCAAGGAATAAAATATAGTTGTATTAAATTTATCATCATAATTATCTATGAAATATGATGATAGAAAAACAATTTCTAGGTTCGTGAGGTTATAGTATGCCATACCCATGAACAAGGGATATTTTACCCATTTTATGAAAGATAAGATGGTCGTAGGATATGATTTGAATAGGTTAACATTATACAATATTAATTATTACAATTATATTATATCATCATAGAAGAATAATATTTTAATGAGGTGGAAGAGGAAATTGAATGAATATTCTTGGTTAAGAATGAAACATAGTAATGGATCAACCAGGTTAGGTTTTCAAAAAAATTCATCTGAGGGGGATTTATAATCACAAAAAGGGCTGTAGAAAATTTAAATGTCATTAGGGTAGTTATTTTTGTAGGTATTGGGAAAAATGGATTTTTAATGCTAGAAATGAAGGAAGAAATTGTTCAATTTTTAACTGAGAAGGAGTGCAATTTATTTGTAAATAACCAAACATATTCTTTAAAGGGAAAAAACACTTCAAGAATGTGAATAAAATATTTAATGAAGATTTAGTGAATGTTATATAAATAGGTTTCATGACAAAAAAATTAAAAAATGAACATGTTTCAACCATGTTGTTCCACTTGCATTTATTGTCACTCATTTTACAATTTTTTCCCTATGGTAACTTTTTTTTAAATAATTTATCCACTATGAATAAAAAAATTGACAATTATTAGATAACTTGGACATAATTAATCTCAATATTATAACCAATATATTGCAAGAAATAAATTTTTTATGTAAATTTAATTTTTACACGAGTGCATCTAACACACCGACCACCAATTTAACCTTAACTGTTGTAATTAGTTCTTATTATATTTTTATATTAATTATGACCAACATGTAAGATGTTGTTATTAAATAATTTTTATAATTATGATTCAAAATATTGAATACATTTTATGAAATTCAATTAACATAATTTGAAGAAGTTTTTTTAATATTAATACCATAAAACGTGATGTAATGCGATTTTTTCGAAAATAAATATTTGAAGCATTGTCATATATTAGAGTAACTATGTGATGAAAAATAAAATCTACCAGAATTGAAATTGAAATTATTTATTATATATTATTTAAATTTTTTTAAATATTTCATTTTTATGTGATGTATTACATAATTTTAATAAATAAATAATATGTACTTAAAAAGTACATACTGAAAACAGCTTTTTGAATAATAAGAGTCAACTTATACCAAACACTATAAAATTGATTATTAAAATTAAATTTATTTTATTAATATAAATAAAATGGGTAATATTTCACATTAATACAAATTAAAATATATAATGGGACTTTTATATTATTTTTTATAATTAAACAATGATAGTATTTCAAAAATTGGTAATTATCTCTATTAACTGAAAAACATAATTTTAGAAAAATAAAAAAATGTCAACCTATGTTTATTTTAATATTAATATTTAAAAACTAGACTGATGTTTCTATAAAATATATCCTAAAAATGTCATAAATATTTTTCTAGATGAAAATGAATTTTTATGAGTAAAATGTATTCATTAAAAATTGGGAAATAGTTTTTTATGAATTAATCAATATATTTATATCAATTATAACTATTGTATATAAATATATTTGTTTAAAAATAATTTTGTCCCATAACTATGAACCAATTTAATATCTAAGTTATAACGATCATATTTAAATAATCATTGTTCATTTAGGTTCGGTGTTGCGTGTTTTAAACTCAATTGAAAATCATTTTATTTTCTAAAATAATGGGGTGTTACAAGAATAACAAAAACTTCTTAGTGGATCATTACCACTTCCTATAACCTAAATAAGAAAATATACACACACATAAGATAAATTTTATACATGACAAACAAATCCCACTATGGTCTTGTTAAGAATTACATAAATAGTGTATCACAAAAATACTAACATTGCTCAATTTTATGTAAAACCTAATAGACAAATATTTTCATAGTCCATATGACTATATGATATTAATGAAATTTCATTAAATATTATAAAATAATATTGAATTTGATTTTTATTCAAAATGGGTGGTTATAAAAAAATTTACTAAAATGGGCATGAAAAATAATCTCTATTATAATAGATATGTGTAAAACATTTCATGAAAAAAATCCACATGTATTATATTTGTCATTTATAAAACGTTTAATAATACACTCAAGGTTATATATTGTTATTTATTTTCAATCATCACTCTAAAATATGACTCCAGGTGTGAACACACTCCTTAGATCCCATTATTAGAAGGAATTTAAGATATTCCCATCAAATAAACTCCCTACCCTAATGTTATTTTAGCTAGTATTTATATCATCAATATTTTTGTTATTCTATCCTAACTACCTTGGATATCATGTTATTCATATTAAATAAAGCATTTTTGGCGATGTCAATCCACTCAAAAAAAAAATCAATTTTTTTTAAATGGACCCATGTTCACCATTCGAATCATTACTTTTATTTAAAAACACAACATCAAATGGTTTTTGTCAAATAATCAAGTATTTATTTTCAAATCATAAAAAAATTCATACCATTGATTTTTACCGAAAACATGATTAAAATTATAGTATTCAAATTAATATCAGTTTTTTATAAATCATAATTAATTTTTAGATTCCATTTTCAAATTGTATCATGATTCACACCATACAATTTCAAATCATTCATGAGGAGAATATTTTAGTGGTTTAAAAATGTTTTAAAAACCAATTTAATGTAAACAATAATCAAAGGTTTCCACTGATATATATTGGATTTTTAAACTATTTACCTAAATAATTTTCATCAACATGCTCAAGGGATACATTGATGGATAGTAAAATCCTAGAATTCTCAAATGAGAATTCATTAATCAAAATTCATTTTGTAATGATTCAGATCTATAAATGATATGATGATTCAATACCCTCAAATAGGTAGATATGGATTAGAGGGAAGGATATTAAATGATTAAATTGGAATTAAACTTACAATGGGAGATCTAACACATCAACCTGATATTTTATTATTCATTAATAAGGATGGGGAAGAAAAACTGAACTCTTTAGACCACCTAAGGATATTAGGGTTGAAAAAATTAAAAGGAGATAATTTAGATGTATACTAAGGATAATAATATATGGAATTATAATACATCATAACTAAAATTAGGCCTTGATGGTGCCACTATCTATCTGGTGAAATCTAAAAACTACCTGATGGTGTTGGGAAGAATGCATTTCCCACAAGCATTCCCACCAGGGAGCCAGTGGGCCTCATATGGTAATTCCCATGGCCCATCCTTCTTTTATCTATGTTGTGTCCTTCACTGACTAAACATTATGTCTTCAATATATTTTCTAGTTATAAGAGAATATCCACCTTTTTTATTCCTCTAAAACATATCCCTACCTCTTTTAATAGGTTCAAAATCATATTTTCAATTGGATTGATGGTAAAAAAAGTAAACAATTAGAAAAAAAATTCATCAATGATAACCCAAAGGGTGTAATTAAAATATATAAGATAAAAAAACTAATAATTTATATTTAATCCAAACAATATGAAACAAAAATTTGATATAGAATGTATAAATTATGTTGATGACTAAGGATTTTATATGTTCATATTTTTAGGTATTTAATAGGTGATTTTTTTAGGTTATGTTTAGATTATGGTAGTAAAAAACTATTTTGTTTCTGATATTAATATTAGAATATGTTCCATGATACATCATATTATATGACTGGGGGATAGTGAATTTATAAATTTAATAGACTTAGCATTATTTCATTCAATGACGGAATGGGGAAGATGCTTGTCCTTTGGATCCCCTATTTATCATAAAAAATACACCTTTTTTCAATAGAATAGTGTTTATTTATTTAATGAATTATGTTTCTTAATATCACATTTCAATACAATTTCCTAAAAATATTTAATAGATATGACTGGGTCAATGTTAATAGTTTGAATAATTTTAAAATGATTTCTTTGTTTTTATATAAATAATAATAATATAGAGTAAAAATATATAAAAATTCAATTTGTATTGAAACAACCAATAATAAGATATAAAAATTATGTAAAATAATATGAAAAAACACCCTCAACCTTTGGTAGCATCACCTGACACAATTTGAGAGTTAATAATTAATAATATTCAATATGGAGTGAGAGGGAAGGATAAAGGAAATGAATGTAGAAATGAAATAGTATGTTATAACTATAGATTGACTCTATTTCAGTGCATCACTATACCCTAGTCTATGTCTAATGAATGAATGATCCTCCACATATGTACTTTTTAGGAGTAAAAAGTATTATAGGTGGATTTATTCTGCCATTAATTTGGTTATTTATTATTCATGAATCAACACATTGGTTTCTCTATGTTTTCAAGTAAAAAGGAACAATATTGATCAATAAAATTATGGCTGATAGACTTGAAATTTTACATTAGTGGGATTCTTAGTCTAACACATAATGCCACACCATGAATATTTAACTTCAACCCATAATACCTTTCTTCATGTTTTGTAATCACATCATCAATTTCTATATTATAATACATCATGAAATTATCATTAATGATACGAATGATGAAATTCAAACATGTTTGGATATGTTTCAGCTTGACTCATCTAATATGATCCATTTAAATATCTAATAGACATCCCACATCTTGGAAAGTCTTACTACTATAGAAATATTAAATTAATCTTTTTTCTTTTATAATTTTTCCTCAATAATTGTTTCCAAACATTAAAGAATCAAATTATTACATTTCAACACAAATGAAAAATTTAATGACTCTAACTATATTTTAATTATTTCAAACTACATATATAAAATGTAAACATCAAATAAATCTACACATGAAACTGGGATTCTCATTAAAATTGAAATATTAACATCCTAAAAAGTATGATCACCTTAAAATTATTTAAATAAAATATCAATATAATACATTGATAAAATGGGAAATTGTATTTTTATGTTTCAAATATGAAAATTTCACTAACTACACAATTTTTTGTTAAATATTTAAAGCATGTAGTTTAATTTTTAATATGAATTATCAATCCCACTCTATAATTCCATGTGTATTTATCAAATCATTATCAATATGAATTATCCATGTAATCTATCTCACTATAAATATTTACCTCATCATTATAGAATAAACATAAATTGAGTATATAATATTACCTTCAATAATTATAAGTACTATATCCTTTTAATGCATCTACATTCCCCACCTCATTGACAAGAAATAATAATTAATCGTGATATAATAATCATTTGGTCTGAATGACTCTAAGGGTTTGGGGCTGGTGGTTAAATGAATTGAAAATAATATCTCAAAAAAGAGGACAATCTCTACATCAATTTACATGATAACGATGAATCAGATCTATGAAAAACTCAACCCCTCTATAAAAATCACCACCATTTCCCCATAAAAATTGATATTAGGCTCAAGTAGTGGTTTTCTATAATAAATTAAACACCATCATATATTATATATTTTTTAAATTTTATATATATTTAATATTTTTAATTCTTTAAAAATAATGAATAGGAAAAATATTAGATGAACCACCAAGCCCTATATCATTTTACCTTAATAGTATTTATAATAGTTATTGAATGATCAGTAGTCGCAAAATTGTGACATTTTTAATATTCTCAGACACAACATATTTATCAGTATAAATTAATAGGATGGGAAATGAAAAAAATTAATCACAATAATGCCTCTCCCAATATCCCATGAAGGCACACCCACACTTTTCCTTTTATTAATGTGAATCCCTTCCACCATGACAATATCTCTCCCACACTCATCGTTTGATAATCATTGCTAATATTTGGATTATTGTTGGAGTGGATAAAATAGCCAAGTAAATAATCCATTACCTGAAAAAGACATACATGGATTCAATAGGCATAAGAAGAATAAATTAAATGGTCAGTCCAAGGATAAAGTGGTGATAAAATGTTTTCTTCAGTGATTTTATATATAAATTTTTTTAATAAAAGATTTGAAAATATATATTGAATCTTCAAGAAGAATTATTTCTCGATATTCTCTCAGGAGATATGCTCATGAAAAAATGGGAATTTATAGGTTTGTAAAATATCATTGGAAAAAGGAAAAACTATTTGGAATTAACTCATGATAGTTAATATGAATAATAAAATCAATTTACACAAATATTAAAATTTTTTGTCATAGATAAGAATTAATAATTTTCATTAACATTAAATGGAATGTTTTTATAAATCATTATTTTTCAATTCCCAGTACCCAATGTTAACAAAACCTATTTTTTCCCATTTTTTCATTAAAAATTAAATATAAATAATACTTAAAACATGGTATGAAGATTATCCTATGAATAATTATTCCTTAATATTTTAATAAATTTAAATTTCATGGGGTATCATTCAATTTGAAGTTAAAATATATAAAAAAATTAAATATTGGTTGGGTTAAATAATAAAATAAATGGATACACAATATCCATTTGCGTTGATTCTTCAAAATGGGTTCCATTGGGTTTTTCTATACTACTTCATGATGTGAACTGACCTCTCTATATGTGAATCATCTGTAGGTGGTTTCATAAGGTCTTTTCATTATAAATACTGCAAGTGTGTTGAAACTCGGTTTTCTCAAGTAGATTGAAATGATTATGAAAAGTAATTTATGTATTCTGAAGTATCAAATATCATTATGGAACATCATAGGGACTTTCCCAAACTGACCTGAGAACACACCCATGGACATCAGAAGGTCGGTGACGCACTTATGTGAAAATTAATAGATGATCACCCCTGCATGTGCTACTTACATCATGCACCTATGATCGAGAACTATGTGGAAACCTTCTTTATCTAGGGTCCCCTACATTCATATAAATAAGACCATTTGTATCTTTTTTTACACATCTGTAAAATTCAAAAAAAAAACCCAATGCACTCTTTATAAATCCATTCACCCAGCTATCTAAAATTCCCCTAGGTATCTCTCTAATCTCTATGAGATGATATAATTACAAGATATAAGAGAGATAAATGTCCCCTTTAGGGTCCGAAACATACGACCCCTTCAAGAGAACACCCTTATCACCTAAATAAAGAACCACCTATGTAGGGACCCTCCTCTAGCCAAGGACCAACCAGAGACCCATCCAAATTCACCTAAATAAATACAAGGGTCTTAGGCTCAATCGTCTCCCATGTGTTGTTTCCTAGGTGGTCTTTTTCCCAAGGAATTTATAGCTCACACATGCCTATACCCCTTACTAAAATCACTTCTAGTCCCTCTGGGGCACTATACGAGGATCATAGGTCCTATATGATTGGACCTACCTGATCATGTATTTGATCAAGCTTCTAAAAAACCAATGATAGTGATACTATATAATTTAATCCCTAAACTGAGTGGACTAATTTGAATATTCCACTAGAGCTTTCGGACATTCAAAATGATATGAAGAGGCACATCAGCATGTCTCCCATTTTAATTTTCATTCATATGGTCTAAGAATACCTGTATATGTACTACAAATTAGATAGGTTCCTCAGGGTAAATGGGGTTTTTAATTCACCTAATATTGGGGACCCATACCTATTAGAGGTTTTATGTATCTCTTGGTCTTTGATATGAGGGCATGGACCATGTCCTTCCATTATTGTCTCTGACACCCAGATCATCTGGTTCCAAGCGGTGATGGCGAGGATCACTTTTTCTTTTACTTTTTATGTGGAATAACATCCTCGTCTCCCACCACAGATCCAGTTTTTGGAAATTTCCCAAGAGTAAGGAATTATCCTTTCCTATATGAAATTTCATTATTGTTCCTCTTCTCTCCATAAGTGGTGTGTCCCTACATGTAGTAAGATCTGAATGTACTGGATACAGTGAAGTATAGAACATGCACACCCACGTTCCTTTCCCCCCTCTTATAGGCCCTTCTTCTTCCACTAGTAGAGGATGATATGTGTTCGGCTTTCCTGATCTTGCACTTCCACTTTTTATCACATTTATGCATGACTCATCATGTATTTCATGGATTTATGGGACATCCATGATCAAGTAATCCAAAAAATTAGATCCATGTTCTTGAAATATATTTTCACCTGAATATTTATATCACCTTCCTTTATATTGTCAATATAAGAGTGATTTCTCAAGGTTAGGTATCAAATCTCATTGAAAAGTAGATCAAGTGGTTTCTCAAAATTTCAACTTCATCTTGTTTATCATAGCAATCATGGCTCACATGGGTATAGAAATTGAATATTCTCATGACATACACCTGATCCATAACATTATAAGCATCCTCATATGGAGTATTTACTAGTGAAACGAAACAATGATAATACTTTTTAAGAGTAAGACCCAACCAGACATCAAATGTCCCAGGAATCCTCTTCAAGAGTAATTCCCAAAACCAAACCCCAAATATCCATTAGTCATGTCACTTTTCCATGGACCCAGACTCATCTATAAAGGCATCCATCATAGGAGTAATCTCTAACTTAATCCTATCAATGAGATATACTCCCCAATGATAAAAACTATTATAAGGCCTCCATACGGGTGGGTTCTCACAACTGAACGATATAAGATTTTATTCCCATCCATATTAGATATGTAAGAAGCTTCCCTGAGGTTAAAAACCCAGCACTCTAGATCCACCATATCCTCTCAGAGACAAATTACATGTAGGGTATATTTCATATTAAAAATTATTTTCCCTTACATGTTTCCTATGATACATTAATGTATATCCCACACAAAACATTAACAATGTACATTTTACCTAGATGTCCCTATCCCATGAAGATAAAATATTTGGTTTGGACCTTGTCAAAAGACATTAAATGGTATGGCATACCCTGTTAAGTGGAACCAAACTATGTGGTTCATGATTCATTTCACAAGGATATGTTGGAATCTTATATCATGGGTCTGATCATGATATCAAAAAAAACTCCCATACACCAGAATGATATTCAACTATAGAGCACTCCACTATGTGGCTAGAAAACCTATATTATCGTAATTACTCCCAAAGAATCTTGGATTAGTACTTAAAGAGATACTGTCGATAGAAAACCACAGAAACATATAGATATATTAATTTATGAAGTTCCTTATATACAAAAAAATGATCCCATTTTCCATTAATGACATATAATTGATTTATAATTCAAGTGTGACCCACATAATACATAGAAATTAATAATATACTTATAAACATATCATAAATCTAGATGAAATTCTAGAAGTAAAGAATAATCCCCCACCCTAAAGTTGTGATTTCACCACCCTCCCATAAACTCAACCAATGTGAGTTTTTATTAATTTTTATCAAATTCTCTAATGAATTTCTATCCATTAAAAGAATGTCTCCATCGATAAGGAACCATTTGATGTTTCCAATTCCACAATCAATACTCTTGTAAAAAATTTATATATATTATTCCTTACATGAATGATTTAACAAAAATCAGAACCATGAAATTGACCTTTGAGAAGACACAAATCTCTATGGGAAACAAAAAATGGTGAACATGACATGAATCGTAATCCAAGATGATAGTATCACCCACCTGTAAGGGCCATTTTTATTTCAAAATGAAATAGGTCCAAACCAGACAATCAATCATTTAGGTGTTCATCCAAATGAGATTATTCTTTAATGGTATTTTGTTATTTTTTATTTCCATATGTAATAGAACTTTCTCTAGGAAATCCATTTGATATAATGGAATTGTTAAATATTTTGAAAATTTACAACCCAACCATAGTTTTTTGGGTCTTCGTCCAAGATGTGGACCCCATCACCAACCTATCAACACTAATGATGTGTCTATATCACACTGGTCTGTAAGTATTTTCATCTTGATACCATCAAGATCCTAGAGGCTTCTCGAAAAGCCCTCCAGCCTTCCCTGGATGGGTGGTTTTTCTGTCAGCGGAAACCAATAGTCCAAAAAAAGATGGCGCAAACCTGCATCTTCAACAATCTTGGGAAATTATCCCCAGAATTTGACAAATGGGCCCTCCCGTATCTTCGGGAGGTGGATCAGAAGTCCATATACGGACTCATCTATAATACATAAGAGTCCTCTCAAATGGATAATTCTACTAAATTTTTTCACCAGAGCTATGCGGTAGTGATCCCTAAACGTGATAACACTTCCATCCTTGGTTGATATGCCCACACCATCCGAACCTGAGCATGCAAGATGGATCATAGGGCATAGCGACCAATCATTAGGGTATTGGGACAGAACCCTTTTCCTTCAAAAGAATCTCACAAATCAATGTTGGTGGCTATCTCCAAGTGGGCACATACACCCATCCTTTATAATTTAGCTAGATAGTAGATCCACATATCAACATTCAATGAAGCTCATAATTTAAATCTAGTTTCACACCATGAGTATAAAATTACATATTTCTTCACCCAAAAATATTGCAATTAGAGTCATACGGTAGAACCCAAATTATACCTCAATCCATGTGTGGTGGAATGCTGCAAGAAGGATCACACACAATCCTTAATTTATCAATCCAAAAAGAAGTCTCGACTAGCATCACTGAGGGAATTCATTTCGAAATTATGGAGATGAATAAAGGGAAAGCCTAACTCTACACCCCCACACATGAGAATGATTAGTACTCACA
This sequence comes from Viscum album, assembly GCA_963277665.1. Classification (NCBI taxonomy): domain Eukaryota; kingdom Viridiplantae; phylum Streptophyta; class Magnoliopsida; order Santalales; family Viscaceae; genus Viscum; species Viscum album. The sequence goes on along the minus strand of OY728125.1, from coordinate 640,646,372 downwards.
TATAGTAATGATGGGATCAAATAAATCCAAAACCGCTTTTATAGATACAAAATGTGAATATAGCCTTGTTTAAATCATTTAAGTAACTATGCATATCTTGAAAATAGTAAAAGGGTAGAGTAAAATTCATAACCACATCCAAAAGACATATCATTATGGTTGAAATAGTAGCTCTAGAGGGATACAAACAAATCCATGTTCACACAAAAGGGGTGGCTCATTAGGATAACACCCTGGAAAATACATACACCTCTTCTGAAATCCAAGAGGGTTGAAGGGGGGGGAGACTCCCCCATGATATATGGACTTCCTGATTAAAAGAACAAACTCATTACAATAAGAGGTAATCATCATAACCTAATTCCTACTCCAAGGCATGAACAAACCCCTTCTAATATTAACCACACTCCCCATTCATGTGTCCTCATTCGCTCGCAAGAAAAACTACTCACCAATGATAATTGGAAAATATAGAATTCATCTATGATCTTTCTCCACCTGATAATAGTGTTCATGAAGCCCTGAAACTCATATATATGGTTGATCAATATCATACTCTCACATTTCTAAATTATGGTAGTAGAATTAAGGGTTCCAAAGGTAATTCTGATAAAACTAACCATAAAGGATTCATTCATGACCATAATCTATTCAATTTCATGATCCCATCTCTTGATATGAGTCATGGAAGCCCTCAGCATGCCTAAAGGATCATGGATCGGGAGGATATACCTATATTTGAAATCCACAATAGTGTTACTCCCCATAATGGAACATATTGTGAAGGTTCTCTTTGCTATAGTATTCTACATTTTCAAAAGAATCCTCTACATGATAATTTAGTGATGAGAAATCCCTCTAATAATAAGGCTTGTACAAAATCAAGTTCTACAATGTCTAAATCCATATCATTGATAAGATAAATCCTTTGTCATCCAGAAGACAGTCCAAGGAGACAGTAATTCTCTAAATCACCCTTTGGACACCTAATTTCTAGATTAATAGTGTAATTCCATAAAATTCATTGAAAAGAAATGAAATTTGTGGGGTAAAGAGGAAATATCAGTCACAATATTTCCCTTTTTAACACCTCAATACAACATTATGGTGGAATTGTTGGAAGATATTGTTGAATAAATATTCTTCAATATATCAAAAATTATTCATCACTTGAGATAATATGTGTTACCCTGTGAAGTGTATTGAAATCATGTGATGATAATAAAAGGGATTCAATTCCATATTTACTCGGCAGCTCTCCTAGCTACATGACATCTACTAAAATAGCAATGATCCCTTTAATGTGCATGCCTCGTTGTGCTAAAATTCTTCAAACAACCTATCACAGATTCCTAATCTAGTGTTTATATAACTGGATGGAGTGTACACAGAGTTTTTCATTTGACTGCACCACCTAACCAACAAGGCTCCCCATAATTTGTATCATGCAATGTCTTAGTTCCGAGAAAGATTCATTAAAAGGAACCTATTCCCAAATGAATTTGTTCTCTACATAAACATACCACTTATAATAGTCATTGATATTGGGCATGAAGATACTAGGTTGCCGAAATTATTTTCCATCATTTCTATAAAAATATTTAGCAGGTCTCCCATTTTGGAGAATTTGTCTATCTGATAGTGAATATGATGGAAATATTGTCAAAGTCTCTGAATGTGGGTGATTATAGTTCATTACCAATGATCTATTCACCCGTTTTTTTAAGAAAAACTCCATAAATTTTTATAGTTGGATGTAGTAGTAGAGTCCACTACAGTTTAAGATAATCTTGAGCTCATAGGGATGGGGAATTTTTCAACCCATAAATCGAGGTTATAAAACAAGTAACAAAGAGTTGTTAAAATTGAATGGGAGAAACTTCAACACTAAGGTATGGGGGAGTTCAAATCAAAAAACCTCATCATCAATAAATATAGTTTTCTCTCGAATGAGGTAAATGTCATAGAATATTTTCTCCAATTTTATCCTATACCATGATCTAGTACCCTCACTAGGGACACACATGATTGTACTGTCTGATGATTACCTTCAAATTACCATCCACCAAACAACTCTAAGAGAACTAGAAATTTATAGGATGAGGCCTTATGGAGGGAATCGAAAATGTATGTCTTTTATAGAAACTAATAAAATGCCTACCATGATTTATGATTTAATGAATTTCATCAATGCATCCATTGCTGATTCTGTTGAACGCACTTCCAATTCAATGGAGGAGTTAGAGGAGTGAACTATTGTCACTAATACATCACACATAAAAACAATAGAAGGAGGCATCCAAACCGAAAAAAAAAATATTTCTCTCAGTATGGGTGTCTCTGAAATTATTCCAACCCTACCTCTTTGAAAGGTGTCCAATAAAGAAAATGATAAAGGTCAGATCGTGTGTCACCTACCACTCTGAGTGGATAATCCCTTTTCAGTAGAATAAATATTTGATCATTGAGTGGAATATATGAAATAATTTAGGAGACTCAATGTAGAAATACGCTAAGGTAGTATTCCTATTAGATATACTCTACAAGAATATCATTAGATCACACCCCCAACTGGATTACCATAGAAAAGATAGTTTATCAGAGTGATTGAAGATCATGTAGAATAAACAATAAATGTTTTTTACTAACTCCTATATATTAGGGTCTTATTATAGAAAATATAGAATTACTCAGAGGTGTAAATAAGCATAAGAGGTCCAAGAATATCCTTATAGGCCTTCCCCTCCCTGTTCCCCACAGAAGATACCAGTAGTGCATATGCCAGCTCGAGATGTATCCTAGCCAGACATTCTTTAATGGATCATGAATTATCTAGACTTCCTCATAACATATTTGTAATCTATTGATGAATGGTAAGTGTTGATACAATTATAAAATAATCCTTTCCCTAAATTGTTAAATCTGACTCCTCCGCCATAAAATATTTGGAATAAAATATTTCCCAGTTACAATAGATTTGGAATTCCTAGAGAATCATTTGATTCATTTCATATCTCAATGTGATACAATGAAGGGGATCCCTGAACAATAAGAGGTTGTGAAACTAATTGCACGTTGTGAAATCAGTGAAAGGGCTATACTTTGTATGGAACACAAGCATGTAGGCTCATCCTATTTTGTGTTGGAAAAATCTCCATCAGATGTTTTTCTTCACGTTTATGTCAAAATTTTAGAAGGAAGCAATCATAGATCTCTCAAATGAAAAACATTTAGAGAATGACTGTTTCATTGGTTTCATTTATCATTATAAGTTATTGACATGCATTATAAAAATTTTAATACATTAAGAAGCCTTGTTTTCCATTTTTATAAAGAATATTCTCTATGATTTTTGGACAAAACTGATCCCTATGAAATATACAAGAGTGTTTTGAAACCTCACCCAATCTTCTCAAAAATTAGAGGACTCAATAATAGAGACTATGTAAAATTACTTGGTAATTCTATTTACTGATGGAAGGAGAAGAAAAATTAGAGGCTGACACTATTACACTTATTTAGGGCCCTATAAATTCTCCTACTCTAATGCATGCACCATGTCATGAGGATCCACCTCCTAAGTGTTATAAATAGTTACAACATTATTATCATGAAAAAGAGAAGATCTGAAAAGAGTTTGTGGATATGGAAAACAAGTTTTATTCATTCTGAAATGACAAAGTCCCAGGATAATTCATACAGGAATTGAAAACCTACATGACGAGGTTACCAAATCCATGGAAAATCAGTCAATATGGTGAAAATACCTCCAAAATTATTTCACCTTTCATCAAGTACTGGGTAACAACTTACAGGGGTGTATTATTTTTAAATGATTCCAGAAATAATGGTAGACTATGGACATGTGAAGGTGAAAATTTATTCTACTAAAGTAACATATTTATCTATTACTAATACAAAGGAAAAGAATGAACGTATAGAAGGTAATAGTAATGGTTTGTTAAATTTCAATAACTTTATGGTTAGAAAATTTATCAATCCAACTCATGATATCCACTAAGCATAGTTACAAAAATTGATTGTGCCTCTACCCTCTTCTGTTATAACATAATCAACTCCACCAACTTCTCAATTATCAGAATATCAGTATTTAAAAAGTATCATGTCTAGAACAGTAAGAATTATATGTTTGATGATGATAATTTTTCAAGTTAATATTTAGTATTAGGATCCATTAGAAAAATTCATCTAACAGATCCCTTATCTGATGATGAGCATGATTATAAACGCTAACACCCATCACTTGATTGTGGAACTGGGAGATGAGTTTATCATATTCAAAGATGTAAGGGAAGATTCAGTAATGACAGAAGTCATAATTTAATCATACCACATCTAAAACTATCTATGTGGTCGAAACACATTAGAGATCTATCTAGAGAGCTCATTACTTGTAAAGAGACTTTGTCATACATTAAAGGGTCTATCATAGAGCCATTATCCTAGAAGATCAATTGGGGAATACTTCATCACATAATTGACCTCAACATAGAATAATACCTAGCTATCCTAATCCATAAAGAGAGGAAGCACCTTCAACTACTATTCCATGGGATGAACTATCTAAATCTGGAAATTCAACCCGAAACCCTTCAATGAAAGGACATCCCCATGTTGGGAATCACATTGCCTTGTAAAAAATATTATATTTTTTATCAATTATATTTGTTACCAAATAATTTTCCAATATAAGATGCCCCGAGTCTATAACAACATGTATAGGAAGCAGTCTTCATGGCCTTATCAAAACCTCATGAATTTAAATTTGATAGCACTGCTGCTAATGTGTATTGTGAAAATTATTAACATCCACCATTCCATTGGGTCATGCCATTCATATTCTTAGGTGAGGGTTTCATCATATAGGGGAATGTCATACCCTTATATATATTTGGTAGGATAAATAAAATTTATATATGATGACCGCTAATTGAAAATTGACTAGGACTCAACATTTCCCTAATCATAACACTTCATCAATTATGTTTTAATGGATATAATATTGTCTACTATTATATAATGTTACATGGTTATGAAATAAATGATCAAAACACTCTATGAAAAATCAACCTTTTGACTACATTTTGAGATAATGTGTCTAACATGAAATTTACAGTTGTTATGTAGGAAACATCCTTCAATATTCTATTGGGAAGACATAAGAAATATCATCTTATGGTTATCCCCTCATCATACCACTACTACCAGAAGTATTGTATTATAGGTAAAATTGGGGAATTTCACAGTGAAAAGTCCCCCATTGCAATCCTACCAATCATAATACATTGATGAAGGATTCTATTATAATGAATCCAAACATTACATGGATGATAATTTCATTCAGATCAATGACGCAAATGGTTGGGATTTTATTCTTCTCAAAACATACAAAGAGATAATTGAAGATTATATGATACCCATATACCAAATTGAAGAGTTAAGTACAAATACGAGAACATGTTAAGTGACTTTGGTGAAGTACGATTAGAGAACTGAGCTCAATAGAATTGGAGTAGATATGATCTATCTGAGAAATAATGAATGCTTGGAGGAAGATGTTTCCATTCCATCCCTTGGGATCTAAAAAAACCTTGTTCTGATAGCTGGATAGGATGAAAAATTCATTTCAAAGGGATAAATTAAATATTCTTATCCTTAGTCCCCTTTTCCCCTTAAAAGAACAATGACGTCCTCATGCCATCATGTGAGCCTGGAATGGTCACATCATCTTTAAAATTTAAAAATATCAAATCCACTCTCAACTCTTGGAAAATTTCATTATAAACTAATTCTTAAATATAAGCGATATAGAAAAATATTCCGAAGGATGAAGAAGAGTATGATCATGGGGAATACGAGAAGGAAGATCTTTTCAGAACGAGAAATATCTTATTTAATATTTTAGTAATGTGTATCCACCACTATCGATGACCTCCAGGAGATAAATTGAGGTACAGATGAATATCCATAAACCACTATAATTACTTCATCCATGAATCCAATATAATTGGATGTTTATACATACTTCTTGAAGAAATACTAAGACTTGTTGGTTTGGAATTACATAATGAGTTTTGGCCGGGCCCTAAGGTAACAACCCATTAGTTGATTTTTCTAAAATGCTATTGGGTGTACAAGAAAGAGACCATAAGGACACACGAATATCAAGCCTCCAAATTTGTGGCTAATTTGGATAAGTTGAAGAAGTAAAACATTATTCGAGATGTATATTATAAAAATGGAAATCCAAAATGTTCTTCGTGTTGAAGTATAATGTGAAAAACTAAGACTACATCAAAATTAGTGATCACATCCATTACTATATAAAATATGACTTCCTGGTTCAAATCACAGAACTCTTGATTGATTTAATATCTGGTTATGAAGAAATATTTTTCATGGATGGATATTCAAAGGTAAAATCAAATTTTAATGTCCACAGAAGATAAATAATACACTTACATCAGAACCCCTAAGGATTATTATGCTATTGGTTAATGACCACTATCTTCAAGAGAGTTAGTGCCATGTTCCAACATGTCATTCATTTCATATCAATACCCATCATGGAGATAATTATTAAAATAAAAATTGAGGAACTAGTGGTCATTTTCCAACAACATTATTACCACATATATGACATGGAGATAGTCTTTAATAATCTAAGAAAACATATCATGACGATGAAACCCATAAAATGTTCTTTCAAGGAATATTCAAGGAAGTTTCTCAACATCATTTTTTTCATATCTATACAAAAGTTAAACATGACAAAAATACTATATTTAATATGTTAGAACCATAAAACATTAATGAGTTTATAGGATATCAAGTAAATGTGCCATATATAGAGCACTTTATTGAAAACCTTGAAGGAAACTGTTTTCCCTCCACTATACTAACAAAGAAATGGGTCACATTTCGATGGAACTGTGAGTGTGCGAAAGTATTTAAACCATCACAAAGTAACTCATGAGCCCAATAATATTAATGCCACTTGTTGAGGGGAATCAAATCATCTTCTATGTGACTTCTATTTAGAAATCAATATATTCATTCCTTAAGAAAAAAGATAGATGATATCAATTAAAACAATAGTTATGACATTATTTAAACAAAGCTCGGTGATTAGAATTATTATTAAAATATCAAGAAGAGATATCCGACATTAATATTTTCAGATTAGAAATGGAGGTACTACCTATTGCACCAGGAAGCCAAATTTTTCTCTTGCAATAACCCACTAAAATATGTCATCATCTATACTATGTTGACCAGATCTATATCATGGTGGGAGGTTATTCTATATTAGTATAATATACAATTTTTTCCTATGAATGTGTAGACTGGTCAAGGCTTGGATGATTTCCTTCAAGAAAAATTTTCTAACGAAAAAACATAAATAAATATTGTGTTTCCTAATAAAAACATATTTTCTATTCATGATGGCCCCCAATCAGGGAAACTGTTTTTGATAGTTCCTCTAAGATACCATGGGGTAAGCTAATGGAGTAAAATATACTCAACAACATTTGGCTGGGGTTTATGCTCATTTCCCCAAGAAAGGTAGTTTAACCTTGCTTATTACTATTTCCATATGGCCGTACAAATAATTATGTATAATCTACAGCCCTAATTGCTGATTTAGAATATAAACTCCAAATTCCAATGGACTACCTAGAGGTGAAAGTTGACACATAGTTGGTAATCAAACACATCAATAAATATTAAACCATCATAAAAGAAGAGGTAATCACCCTATTTAACTATGTTAGGGTTAATAATGGAATTACACTTGTATCCAATTCTGAATATCATCCCATAATCACAAATTTCATATGGATATACATTAGAGAATATTTTTATAGTAGTAGTGGATCCAAATTGGGATGAAACTATCGTCAGCATTGGGCATCACCGAATGGTTTCACCTTTTGTTTATGACAAAAAAAGAGACTTACAAATCTATTCATATACCAAAGCAACATGTTCCTACCACTAGGTGGATGATACATATCATGGAATACCTCCATAGTAGTCTACTACCACTAGATAGAGTTGGGATAGATAAAATATGATGATGAGAATGTAAATTCACTGGTTATGATGTCCTGAATGTCTATAATGTCCTATTTATAAATGAATTCAGGGAGTCCTCAGGTTCATTGATGGATAAGAGATAGCTTCATTCATAATTGATGTGAATTTTGTGGCTTATAGATCCCATCTGGCAAGATATAATATTTCCAACAAAATCTAAAGGCCTTGATACTTCTATCCTTGAATAATTCATGATTTCATTGAATACACTATGTTGTTTCATTACTACAAGTGCATTCCAAATTCATCCATTAACACTTGAAGTTTCTAAATATAAATAAATAATTTTTTCATTCACCAAATGTTGAGTGGATGTTGTATGACCATACACTAGATACTTCTAATAAGTTAATATACACCTTAATTGTCGTATACTTCTTTTGAAACATGGATGAGGAAACATCCCTCAAAGAAGTTACGGAAAAACAATTGTTTTTCTTCATGAAAGCTAACATCATTATTATATTTTGTGTCCCCAAAAAATATTTGTGGAAAATGGAACAACTTTATGTTTAAATGAGGTTGAGAAGCTCTATCGGGCATACAACATCATATCCAACCATTCATATTGCTAACATGCAGAGCCAAATGGATTTAAAAAATCCTTCATTAACACATTTTAAATTATACATCAAAAGATGGTGGATAAATATAAAAATATTTTTCTTGAAATGGTCTTTAATTCCTTATGGGATTACCATACCACAACAAATAATATTACAGAGGTGAAACCATTCTCACTTCTATATGGAACTGAAAGAATATTTCCCATTAAGTTCCAATTTCATACTCTCCAGTTTCCTTGGCTGATCATCTATTAGAAGATGAGAAATTATTGAAATGACTTGATGAATTATAGTGACTGGAACAAATAATCTTCCATACCCTTCATCGCATAGAGGGTTATCAAAATTGGATAGCGCATTCCGTTAACAAAAAAGTATGCTACCACTCATTCTTCTAAAGAGATCAATTTTAGTCCTTATAACTCTGATGACACAAAGAAAGAATCCTCCAAAACATGAACCAATGTTGGATGGACCGTACTCCATACCCAAGGTATACAATAATAGAGTTGATTCATTAATCTCAATGTATGGAGAGATTATTATAACCCCAAAAATTATAAGGCTCTTAAAGAAGTATTTTTTTATAATCCCAAGATATGAATATTATCCATAAAACACTAAACTCCATATTCAGTCATTGTCAAATGAATTTAAATGGAATGGAATCCCATCTATGCCACATGATGTTAAGCTTCATGGTTTTCTAGTTCATATAAATGATCATAAATTAAATGATATTAGATCATAGTAATATAAACTAAAAATGAATGAGAATGTTTATATTCCCCAAATGAAATTAATTTCCATGGTAGACATCTCACCCATTTGACATTAAGAAGCCCTCAAATTAACATGAACTGCGATACTCCTCAAGGACCATTAAATATCATCCTCTATCATAGGTTCAAGTCCCAATTAGATCCCTCTAATTCCCATCCTGATTGAGATTCCCCATTCATTTTACATGAGAAATAAGGATGGGTAACTCCAATGTATATGCCCTAATCACATAATTATCACTCCATAGTATAATTTGGGAACCCTTTATAGGTATAAGACTCAGCTTTATCATATAGTTTCCACATTAAGTAAAACTACATAGAAAACATCCTCATTAATTCGAAATAAACTACACGATCCTCTTGATAAATACATGTGGCTCGATTTTCATTCCAATGAGATATGTACTGATTATAAGACCTCCCATCCTTGTTCCATTAATGAAAATGGAAATAAAAACTCGTTTCCTTTTCCCTAGGTAAAAATATGATATACATACAGAAATTTTCCCATACATACGGTTTTATTCCAATTACAACACAATGTGTAGTAATTCATAGACCTCTTGTTTTGATCCCAGACCATCACTATAAGAAATTTTAAATCCCTCATTCCCTTTTTCAAAGACTAATTGATATGGTGAACTCTATTAATGAAAATTGTGTGGATTGATTATTGCTAAAATTAGATATGTACTTATTCCCATAACCTATATCCTTATCCATATGAAACATTTTTTCATGACTGGTGAGACACATCCTCATAGAAAGACCTTAATGTTCTCTATTAATTGTCTCATTGCATGAAGATAAACATAATGATCTCTAAAAAACAATGCATGGAATGATTCTCATTCTGAAGATATATGTAGTGACACATGGATCTCCTCTCTCGAGTACATCTATAATAAACTCCACCCCACTCCCAATGTATGGATCATACATGCATAGGGAACCATTCAATAACTAAATGTGTCTTTATTCTATTTCCCATTGTATGTTTAGTCATTCTAGGATTTCTATCCTTCGACCTAGCTACAACATTTTGGTTATTTCATATATGTAAAACATCATTCATACCACGTTACATTAATATGCATGGGAAATGTCCTTAATATATGACTTTAAACTACATGGTATCTCAGTGAACTATGTATGTATTGTTTCTCATGATAATGAGATATGCCGAGATGCATGGATGATGTATCCTAGCATATCTACCACCAAATTGAAATGATCCAATCCATCACTTTAGTTTCCTTTGTGCCATAGAAATAAAATTTTCTACACCTAGATTTTAATTATGAACATAGATCATGTGGTATATGGAGTTTTGGTAAAAGGATTCCCTCTATAAGAAAGTAATATCAACTATCATTGGGATTACCATCATCCTGGCCACAAAAACCAAAAAAGGAATACCAAATTTCTTCATCTCGTGATAATGACCAACATGATTTCCTCAGGAACAAAGCATGTATTGATTATGATTTCAATGAGAAGTGTAATGATGTTCAGATCATCAACCAAGGTCTAAGTCACAACGTAATACAAAAAAATCCCCACTCACTAATATATGATTCAGATCTACATGGCAAGATCAAGTATGTTTTCTCACACCATGCATGAACCAATATTCAAAAAAATCTCATTTTTCCCACAGATAAATTCAATAATTATTGGGGATCATTAGTTTAAAAATATGTATGGCTTGAATACTTCCAAGATAATATACATACTAAAGTTCATGTTCCATTCCCCAACACATCCATAGTATTCTCTTTCTCTTCACAATAAGTTACTTTCAACCTTACTACATGATGTTAGGTTGTGCAACTAATGTCCCCACTACATGGATTAACACTACATGATATCTCAAGAACAATCAATACCTTGATTATCATTACAAAGAGATACATTTTGATGCTGATGATTCATGTACAAGTCCTAACCATTGGGTAAATCAAGAGTTCCCCATATCTTATTTACCAAAAAAGATATCTCCAGTTTCTCTTGATTTGGGTCTGCTCATTAGGGGTCCCTTTAGAAAATAAAGATTTACTCCTATATATGAGTTACATATATACAATAGAATATACATTTCATAGAAAATATTAATGAAAACACTTCCATTATGATCATATATATCCCTTCCAAACATTAGACTCCTAATATTGGACACATTTGGATCTTCATAACAATTATCCATCTCTTGATGAAAAAATGTATGATAGATGAGGACTTATTTACCTTACTATGTTAAAACATTCCCCAGATGGATTTTTAAAAACTATCCAAAAAATGTATTATTCAGCTAATGGATTTCACTATTGACTATATTGTAACACATACCTACTAAAGTTTCATAAAACTAACCGCAAAATAGCTCTTCCACCCAGTAGTAAATTCACCCTTTAAGGAATTGTCTTATGTCCTTATATGATTTCATAAAATTATGTTGGAATCCATAATTCAACTTCAGTCTACAGTCATCCATTTCATACTCAACACATATCATTTTCCAATATAGAAAACCCCATACAATGGATTAAAATTTCCTCCTCAGGTATGAAGTATTCTAAAATGATCTTGGTCTTATATGCCACATATCAAATATTGTTTCCACAATTTAATGGCCCAAGGCATATATCCTAAAACTAAGGAAACCACATTCCCAATGTTTGGGTTAAACTATATCATGGAACCATTAACCCTAATTATAATTTGGACTGTAAATGGCCCTCCATTATTTTGGTACCTCCTTTAAAGAAACCAAAAATTGTGTCTAGGGAAATATGAATCTTCATAATTTTCATTTTCCCATCTATGATAGAATGTAATAATTCTTGACAACTTCATTTTTTGAAAATACTGTTACACTACCCAATTGGAATTATATAAAGTGTCACAAAAATATGGTTTCCAGACAACGGATTCAACTATTGACTATGTTATAAAATCCCCGAGTGGTCTTTTAATAAATTATGCCAAAAGATTGTTTTGTAACTCATTAGCAACTTCTTCCTCACGACAGACATCCTCTATCACCATAATACCTTTTCCCATAACACTCTTTAGATCCAAAAATCCCTTGAAATCATCTTCTAAAATTCCCTTCCTCTTTCTCGAAAATGATAATTCATTCCTGGATAGATTACCTAGAATGGGAGAATTTGATGCCATTTAGTCGAAGATAAATACCTTATATTATATCCCCCTAATTTCCATATTGTATGACATCAAACTAAATAGAAACATTTCTTTACTATATGACTCTAAAACACATAGAACAATGTACTTAATGTATGGATTGCTAATATACATCACAATATGATAATCACAAGATTATATATTTATAACAAACATGTAGTGGTAAGATGTTAAAATATATCGTTAATTTCATGGATATATGAAATTAAACTACATGATGTTTCAATATTTTCATTAATGGTACTTCATCTAAGAATTGAGCATTTTAAACATATATCATCCACACAAGCCAAATTTATGTAAGATATTTCTTCCATCCTTGACCAATGAATATATAGGTTCTTTTTCCATACTCAGACATTTTCCTTTAGAAAAAACCACCCATTATGGGCTTGGGAAATCAAAGTCTATATGAACTCCCCTCATCCATTAGTAATAGAATATTATAATTCTAGAGAACACATTTTCCTAACCCTGTTATATGCATAAACTAGTACTGTTCCCGTGTGATGCACAAAACTATTAAATAATAATTATTATTAACTATATATTACTATTTACAAAACATAATAGTTTATATTAATATTGAATATATTTAATAATAAAATGACATAGATAATGAGGAATAAAAGATATATAAATTTAGGAACAATATTTAGATACTGAGCAGCCTTATGTATAAACAGTGCTATCAAAAAAACAGTGCCTAGGAACAGGAATTACAAAAACTGAGGAATAAACAGTGTTATCAAAAGAAAGATGAGCTTCTGAATTCTCAAGTAGATGAGCTTCTGAATCCTCCATAGCGTACAAGGACGTCATAGCAGCATGGCATAGACAGAAGGCCACTAGGCATTGACAGTGGGATTTTTCTATCGTAGGGTGTTGGGAATTGACAGTGGGATTTCTCTATTGACAGTGGGAACACTCTACTGGGCATGTTTCTGCGCACATATCGCATTCATTAAGCATTGAATTGTCACTTTCTAATCTCTTCAATATCATTTTTAAAACAATTCCTCCTGAAAGTGAAGAACATTTGTATTATTTTAAATGGAAAACACTAAAAAAATCTAACACCTATGCTCCTAAATATGCTACATCTACTTCATGTTCTTAAAATTAGAATCCTCAAGTCCCTTAAATAATTCTAGTGATAAATTTGATTACATGGGATATGAGAGTCATTCCTCCCCCTGCCCTCATCCTCCCATCCCATCCCCTCCCCCTGCCTAGCCCCCTCCCCCCTGCCCTCATCCTCCCCTCCCCTCCCCTAATCCTCACATCCCATCCCCTCTCCCCCTGCCCAACCTCTTCCCCCAGCAGCCCCCTCCCCTCCTCCATCATACACCCCTTCCATACCTTCCCCTCCTCTCCAACCTCCCCGACCCCCCCTCCCCTGCCCAACCCCATCCCCCTTCCCTCTACCTCCCCTCCCCTCCCCTCCCCTCTCCTCTCCCTGCCCAACCTCTTCCCCTAGCAGCCCCCTCCCCACCACCATCATCCTCCCCTTCCCTCTCTTCCCCACCCCTCGAACCTCCCCGGCCCCTCCCCTCCCCTCCCCTTCCCACTAACCAAAAGTGGAATGTGTAAACCATAAACTACATTGAAATGAAATTAAAAACAGGAACCTGGATGTTTGCTTCAGCTTCTGATTGTATGAATCGATCTTCAACACCTGCATGACATGCTGTACAGTTTTTCTCTAGCCCATAAAAGAGGAAAAAACTGTTATCAAGTAGAAAATTAAATAAAGGAAATAAAATTATATGAAAGGGAGAAGAATTTTGGTTTTATATCCCCAAACAGGTGTTGTAGTTAACCTGTCAACAGGTGGACAGTTCTTGTAGGTCAACCCCAGTGCATTAGTTGGTGTGGTCTTCAGAGTAGGAACCACCACATTCGGGTATGCACCCTTTCCACATGCACTGAAATAATGAGAAAGTGAAAAATATTAGTTCAAAACGCAAATATATTCTATAATAGAATTGACACGTCTTCTATTTTTTCTCTTTCTTGATTGGTATATAGGCTGAGACATACTACTGTATGTCAAGGCTGGGTAGACAACCCAATTGGGACCTTGAGTTGATGACTTGGCGAATGAAAAACAAAGCAGAAATATGGGCAGCTCTACAGACAGGTTGATGGGGCGTGTATAGGGGCTGAAGCTACTACAAAAAAGGTATACTTTTAGGTTTGATCGTTTTGTTTCATAATAGAATTGTTCATGGAAAATTGTAAATCATTCTATCATTTGGTTGGATTGTAGGGGAAATGGTATTTCAATCCATTGTTTGGATGGAAAGGAAATCAGTAAGGCCAGTGATTTAAAAAAACATTAGAATGGACAATGACACCTCAAGGGGTGAGTGTCCTATTTTTCAATGGTAGGAATGAAACTAAAAATACCATTATTCACCTCTCTTTTAACTTGGGTGTATAATTGATATTGAACATGACTGCTTCGTAAGAAAACATACAACTATTATTTAACCATTCCATTTCATTCTATTCTGATCTTGTGAACCAGATGAGTTGTTTTATCTCCTTTCCCAAGTACTTTTGTGTTTTAATTACTTTTAATCATGCAGGTGGCTATTATTTATTCATTTCATTTCATTAACCCGACATATTGTTGAGAAAAAAATATGACAATAACAGTACGAATACAGAATATGAAAAATGCATTTTCCAGTGGTACATAATACAGAATATGAAATTACAAATTTGTTTCTAGGTATGAAATACTACAAAGAAACTAGAAATATGAAAAAATAATTTTCAGGTGGAACATAATACAGAATATGCAGTGAGTTTCCTAACAGAATTAATAGTGGGTTTAAGTAGTGCATTGCAGGATGAAAACAGATCCAATAACCATAGTTTCAAGACCTATAATTGTTCCCTTCAAACACTACCAATTATTATCATTATGTGCAACTCCCCCTGCATTCCCCTCATAGAATTCGTGGTTTTGAAACATAATAAATTATCTGAACACTATAAAAGTATTATAAATGAAAAGATAGAGCATCATATCAAATAGAAAATACTATAATAACCTCAATTTCCGGTTTTAGTTTCTCTTGAGGTGGCTTTGGTGATGTGCATTCCATTGCAGAAACATCTATAATATCGATGTTCCTGGAGTGGGATGAAGAGTTTCAATTAATATGAGATGGGAAAATGAAAACCGGGAACCAAAATAGAATTTTTATTCCAATGAATAACCAAAATAATTATTATGTACAATGTATTAATAACTGGCCAGTTCTTTTATTGAAACAAACTTGTAGTTTTGATCCCAATAGTCATTTTTTCATAAATGACCAATGAAACCACTTTCATCAAAGTACAATAATCAATGCTACCTCATAGTTACCAATGAAAAATGTCCCTTCAAAACAATCAAACAAAAGCTGTGAATATAAATTCAAATGCAACTCAATACAACTGTTGGAACTTCCATACCTGCTAAGATACCAACAGTCACCAGGTTCTTAATGGAAATTGTGCAATATCTTAGGCATTCAGTCAAAAAATGATCAAGAGAATAAATTAAAGATAGAAATGTAGCCGAAATAGAGTGGTCTGTTTTCAAGGCTAAATTCACACAAGAACCAGAGGGTGCAAGTCAGAAGTGTCTAGAATCCAAAATTCCTTACATGAATCTCAGTACTATAACAAATAATAAAAACCAAAGTATTGAAAGGGTTAGGTCAGTAAATGTGTAATGTAACATTGGAAAAAATACAGAAAAAAATGAGGTTACTCATTAATACCACTCAGTTATAATTATTTTTGCACATCTTTGTACTTGTTTTCAAACCAAACCTAGAGAACATGGGAAAAATTGAATTACTATTAAATTTTATTATATATATAGAACCAGAGACAAACAAATGATACATGCTAATAGTTGAACACATAATCTAACAAACAAATGACACATGCTATAAGTGAAAAAAAATGGATAGAACCTAACAGGTATAAAAATAATATTGTATAACTTTAATAATGGAAACATTTCAGGTGCAATGGTATTTTCCCTGACACAATAAAAACTAATAATATCAAAACATAAAATGAGTAGTATAATATATTTTAAATGAATTGTATGTACTTTATCTAATGTAATATATATTGCACTACAATTGATATTCTAAAAACAATAATTAATAGAATACAAATAGTGAATATGTATGGTTACTTTGTGTTTGCAGCAGCAGATTTCAGTCTATTTTTTCAGTTTTTCTTGGTTATATCTCCCCTTGGTATGGTGTTTAATTCAGAAATATGACTTATCGTAGCAACGCAGTCTGGAGAGGTCTTGTCACTATGTTGCAGACCATCCACACTATCAAAATAATGCGACAGGTTGTTCTACATAGAGGAAATTGTTAGAAGAAATAGATCGTAGAAACTAAAGCATTTGTCCAATACTTCCAGACAAAATATAAGTTCATAATTCCATTCCAGTAATAGCCTACTGGTAATGTTGTGTGATTTTGCTGCAGTGGACCAACACTTCTGGATGTTGGTTGACAATAATGTCAATCCCTGCAATAATTAATATTAGTTGAGAAAAAAATTAGGGAATGTTGTTCAGTGTACATTATATAGTCATTAGAAAGGAAAAAAACTGAAGAATAATTCTGATGTTTACCTATTGTCATATGAGAACAACAAATGAAATGTTTTTTAATAATATATACATATTAAATAAAACAGAAAAAATTCTGAAAATTATACTCTAATGATGTAATGAATATAAAAGACAATGATGAAAAAAACATCTACCTGAATCGATGAAATATTTTTAGTTGTAAGAAATCCAATTTCACTATTGCAGCCGACACCTAAACATCCAGCACTTTCATTTTACTACAACAAAAGTGTAAAATGGATATTACAATAATGTGGCATATGGTTTGTAGTAAATATAAATTAAAATGGTAAGATTAGATCATCTTATTGGTCAATATTAATACATGTGAAGATTAACTACATTGATGATCTGATATAATAAGGTTAAAAATAATTGTTGTTATTTCAATTTTATAGCGTTATTAATTCAATTTATGTAATTGAAATATATAGCTATCTAAAAAGAATATATATCAATCTCTTTTATCTGACTAATTTCATGATAATTACCCATAGAGGAGTCATTTTTGGTTTCCATGTATTGTGTTATTATGTTGGCATTAGCTTCCCATACGCTGTAGTTAATTTGTAAGCCTATGTAAAAAAATACAGAAACATTATTGTTAATTATAACATTTCAATCAAATGAAGTTAGAAAACAAACTTACTAACATCTTGTCCTCTGTGTGGAAGGATTGTTTTGGCCATGGTGTCTTGAGACAATTAGTGATTATGTTTCACCCCATCCTCACTATCTTAAAAATTATGGCTTATTGTAGTAAAATATTGAGGGTTACCGTAGGTAGAGGGAACCAAAATTGCTAGACGAAGGTGGATTGGCAGTGCATCTAGGTTAGAATGGTGTTAATAAAGAATAAACGTAGATACTAGAGATGAAAATCACGACCCCAAGGTGGAGACGGAAACCATTGGAGGTGAGGAGGAGCCAGAGGCAGAGGTAGAGCCAAATATGAACTTTTTGATTTCAATAAATATGAACCTAAATATTACAATTCTAAAAATGCATATATCAATTCTGAAATAAATATGAACCTGATTATTTCACTTCCAAATACATACAAGTCACAAAAATAATGTTCAAACATTAATACGTATAAACCTGTTATTATTATGAACCTATACATTTCAATTCTGAAATAAAAATGAACCTGCATATTTCAATTCTGAACCAGCATATTTCAATTCTGAAATAAATAAGAACCTGCATATTTCAATTGTTAATAAATATAATATACACAACTAAAATTGATACATAAATATGTATAAAACCGAGATATATAAGATAAAAAATAATATTAAAAAGTTCATATGAAACAAAAATAACCTTCATGTAGTGATACAGTTCACCCTTTTATGTTTTTTTTGTGATTGTAATTCTCATATCATAAACATGTGATTCATAATTCCATCTACATATAAAATCATGTTTTGGACCACTTTTTTCATAATCATTTAATTCTTGTAGAATGATTATATTCTTTCTACCAAAAATAATCCACGGTTATGGTATAATCATTATCATTGTTTTATCTACAACACAGTACTACCAAATATTGTGATTGATAAAAAAAGAATCAAGATTCATGTCCAACTTTCTATTGTAAACAATAAACTATAATACACTTCTGATTGTAAACAACTAGATAGAAAATAAATTAAAATTTTAAAAAACAGTCAACATACAATATTACATTTGTACTTTAGAAAAAAAATTCATTCACTTTTTATGTCTTCTTGATTAAATATCCATTCGCTTGGGTGTGCAATTTAGTGGAAAGCATTGTTTTGGCCCCAATGTCATGAGACAATTAGATATTATGTTTCACCCCATTCTCACTATCTAAATCGGATGATTGGTTTTTCTACAAATGGAATATAGTTAGAAGTTTAATCAGAGAGTATAGGTGACAAATAAAATCATAGAATTTGAAAATAATTTGAACTTTTATATTTCAATTCTTAAATAAATATGATATTCCATAAAAAATTATGGCTTACCGTAGTAAAACATTAGGGGATACCATAGGTAGAGGGAACCAAAATTGCGAGACGGAGGTGAAACATTGCATCTATAGAGGTTGGAATGAGAGATTAAATGAATAAAATAATATGGTATGAATTTACACGTAAAAGAGAGAATAAATCGAACAATGTAGTGATAGTCTAAGCATACTATATTACCAACTTCATCAGAACCTACAATTTTTCATGAAAACAATTTTTCTTTAATTAGATCTCATCTTTTGAAATCAATATAAGGCACACAACACAAATCATACAAAGTAAAAAATTCCATTAAGTTGACATCCTAGAACAAATGAATAAAAATCCAGTATTTATTTACACATATTTCCTGAAATAAATTAGAAACATAACTAATCTTATACGTGTTGTGTGAAGAAGCTGTGGGAGGGAATAAGAGATGCAAGAAGCCCGCCAAGAAATTAGAAACATAATTAATGTTTTACAACAAAGAAATCAAGATTGATAGAATGTTGAAAATTTCTATGAAATTAGAATAACATACATCCCGCAAAGATGTGGATTCATCCGCTTTTGATCCAGCAAGGGTCGCAGTTTTTCGACGTAAAGTACAACACGAAAGGATAGGGGGTCGGGGAGGGGGCGGGGAGTGAGGTGGTGTCGAGAGGGGTCAAGGAGGGATTCGAGGAGGTAAGCGGTGTCAAGAATGGGATTCGAGGATAAACAGAGTCAGGTAGAGGGAGGGAAATCTAATTGGAGGAAGTGCAGAGGTGAAGGTAGAGGCAGAGGCGTGGTCGGAGAGATGAGTAGGGGAGGAAGAAGGGGATTTTCGGGAACGCTAATCAGAATGGACAAAAACTGGTAGTGGTAATAGAAGCACGATGCTCACTGTAGGAACCCTAATATGTAGGGAGGTAGTAGAAGGTGGTTTTAGAAGAAACCATCAGATGAACATCCGTAGGCGGAGGCAGAGTGATCTGTAGAGGCAGTGGGAGTTCGAGGATGAAAAAGAGGAGGCTGGGCGAAATTGCGAGGCTGTAGGAGGTCGACGATGAACAGGCGGAGGCGGAGTAGAAATGGTATAAACCCTAATTGTATCGGAGTTCAATCCCGACTGAGGAGTCCCGGGGGAAATGGGTATGCAGACGAGGAACTGCGATATTGGAGGGTGGAATTTTCTTTTAGGCTGAAGCACCCAATTGTTGGGGGGTAATTCTGAGATGTATTTATTATTCTGGTGACGTGGCTGCCTGTGGAGGTGAAAAATAATCATGGAGCAACCTAGCATTAGTATATATAGTTTATTGTATTTGCATAAAGAAACCCACAAAATGGGTTTATCAGCCAAGAGATAACACTATTGACTATGTAGTAATAGGCCTTAGTCGGAATTTCATAAAAAAATGCCACCATAGAGGGTATTCAACTAATGGTCACTTCAGCATTAGGAGGTACCTCCTCTATTCATGAATACCCTATTTTAGATTCATAATCCATAAAAATGTGTATCAATATTTCCCATCGAGTATTCAAAGAATGTCTGATCATTTTCGTCCCAAAATCCGTGTTTAGGTCATTATCTCAATTTTTTTGTCGATCATGTTCAACCTAAAACACGTATCTCATGAGTCCATATTTCATGACATTAAATTAAAAACAAAAATATTAAATACTCACCAGAGTGAAAAACTGTAAATGGATCTCTACAAAAAAGGTTATGTCTCAGTTCATTAAACAGACAATCAAAGTAGTTTAGGAAAAATTCTAGAAATGAAAAGAAAAAGGAAAAAATACATGTTAGGATAAAAAAATAAAAAATGAATGCATAAAAAAATCCAAGCCTCTGCTACTACGAATTCCTTATATCATACTTCGTAATAAAATTAGTTTTGTAAAAAAAGATATAATGGTTTTATGGTTGTTCACATAACCATTACAACAGTCATACTACGCGCACTAGGCCTCATAGCCAAGAAAAAATCAGAGCACTCCCTTGAAATTGTAGATATAATTACAATGTGACCACATTAAATCGAATAATAATTTTTATAAGTTTCAAAAAAATTATAATGAGGATATGAATCGAATAACATGTGATTTGGAATAAAAATTATGTTTATTTATGTTCCAAATGAAATGGAGTTTCTATATGCTTGATCCTCTAGAAACATTTAAAATTTTTCTCAAAAAACACTTTTGTTTTTTGAACTATAACCTAAAAAAATATATATATTTCCATTTCTCAGCCATTTTTTGTAGAATTATCCTCCTCATATTTATGTATCTTCTACTTCCCTACAATGATGAGGTCTCTTATTTGTGCCCAAACCCCTATCAAGGATCAATGGAGATGGATATACTCTTACTTATAGTAATTTAATTCCACTTTTTGGAACATTATTTATAGAAACACATCATTAATGTAATATTGACACTCCCCCATATTATTTGAATGGAAGATATCAACTTGGACTATGGAATCTTTGATTTCCTCAAATAGGGATACCGTCTACGCCTCTACTTGATTTGATCTTAGATCCTCCTCCCTTTTTAGATGATCATACTAACCACATCATGGGACATTCAATAATTATTTCATACATATCCCAAAATGGAATTATAGAATGAAATTTAGTGATCTTAAATGGGAGGGATTCAAGAGGAGTCACATCAATTATTTTCCATATATCTTGTCAGACAAGGATGCCTATAGATCAGAAATCCTCTTGTGTCCCAATACCAGACATATAACCTCTATTCGCGGGAGAAAAATAATTTGGGATCAATTTACTCATGGAGTGGACTTTTTATTCTCCCCAGAAAAATAGCCTAATCTCCACTTACGGATATTGGCAGAACTAGAATGGAATTCCCCATCTCAAACCCATTCATTGATGAAAATGGAACATAACTACAGATAACACTTCTCATCAATGCCCAGTGGACAACATGTTAAATAGAGTGTGAAAGAACTATAATAGTTTTTGAAAATATAATATTTGTAGGTTTTCCATTGGATCTGACACTTCCCAGACACTCCCAGTCTCAAATCATGGAGAAGGAACCTCTTAATATTGAGCATCATATTGAGTTATATGCACAACTGATATCAGGTTATCTGGAGAATCTCTCACTTTGGGATTCTCATCTTTCTCCCCCTCAACAAGAGGAGTAGGATGGAAAGGGTTTCATTCTTCATGAAAGGTCTTGGAAATGTTCTCTAGATAAAAATCTATATATTTTGATCTTAGGTGTGAAGCATGGAGTGAGATAAAATAAACTGAGTATGGAAAATGCAATATTGATAATAATTCATACATTCAATTCCCTATGTAAGTACTCAAACTCATTTAGGAAACATGGAATATCAATGTATAGATTACTTATATCAATATATTTATGATATGTAGCTTTGTGTCTCACTACATCCTTACTAGTGGGGTATTACAGTTATGTTTCTAGTGACCCAAATTGGATTCTCCTTCGATACCCTATGCCTACTTCTCAAGGTGCATAGCACCATCGGTCCCCTTGGAGTAGCAGGCAACATCAGAACCTTCATTGGACCACTAAGATCCATGTCGACCCCTATTAGGGAAACAACGGGAACAACAATGATGGTTGCATTGTCCTTTAGTGAAATCAATGGATTTTATATATTATCAGGAGTTTATAGTCATAAACAACACATTACACATAACAGAGTGTGTCTGATATTACCATGGACCTCTCCCCCATTTGTAAGAAGGGGATCATATGTGGAATCATCCCTTGAATATTTTTCAATAAAAATAATAGATTACTCATCATTGATCCACACCTCTCTAGGGTATCATCCTTAAACTATGAAGCATTATATCTAGACCAATTTCGAGATGAAATAGAGACTGATTCTAAAAAATAAAATCAATATCAGAAAAAGTATGTTGATAAACTCATAATTTAGAATTATGAAAGAATGACTTACTACGGTGCATGCATCTGAAAAACATCATCTCCATATTTTGGTTCCTCTCCCAAGATAGTGAATGTACCATATCAATCCTCTAGGAAAAAAATACATGAGAGGATGGGTCAGGATTTCCTGATGCTATTTCCTCCATCATGGTACTCAAACCTAGGGAAAAATAAACGACTAAATGGCCTCATCTTCTTCCTCAATAGGTGTGCAAGTGCCACCATACCTCAGAAACACAAATTACTTTTCAACAAGTTTTTCATGATCTTCTTCTATTGGGAGTTTAAAAATAAAATCCCCTTATAGAGTAGTATTAGTTGGTGGAAGAGAAGAGAAGAGACAAAAGAGAATAGGAATAAATCACCAGGGTCAAGGTAACCATCCCATTCCTCCGTAGGATGAATGTCTACACACTGAAGAATTCCTCATTACTATATGTTATTACTCACTATTTGGATGATATTGGATCATAAACTGCATATATAAATGCCTTCAACTCCTATATATACCTTGTTTCCTCTTCCAAAATATTTTCAGGTTGGATATTGTAGGGTTATATGATATATCATAGTTATGGGATTAACAAGAAGGCTAGAAAAAAACATACATGCATCTCTGACATCATGAGTTATGATCTCCCAAATTATGATTTATAAGTGTCCCACATAATTCAGATCTGGTGTGGATGGATATTATGAATACCCAACAACTTTTAACTTTAAAGCCTTTCATGGCCCCTTTGGATTGAAAGATGAATGAGGGGATGAAGCATGAGTCTCTTCCCATGGATGAGGTCTCGAATGATTTGGTTTTGGAGGTGTAGTCTTCTAAACCATATCATGCCCAATATTCTTTACATAATATTTCATTGATGGATCTAGGTATTCGTAATCATTGTATTCAGCTCGTTCCTTTTTTCCACACATACCATGAGAATCCATTTTTGAGGAAATGACAAGATAAACTCAATTTGATAATATCCCTTGAGAATATGAAGAGATCCATGTCTTGGAATACCATTCTTCTATCCATATTTATGTTATAACGACCCATACTTTACATACATTGTTAATACTTCAAAATTGAAGCACACTTATTACAATATATGACAAAACCACAAAGGACTGTATAGGTATAGTGTCCTTAGAAACTGGGAATCATAAACAACTGGTTCATAAATCTTCTACAGTGTCTCCCATTTATTTCATCATATCTAGGGTCCCTTTTAGCATATTTTACTTAATATCCATCTTCCTGACCTGTGGAAAAGAAAACATAAAAGGGTGAGCTCAAATGCTCAGCAAGGGAAAATAAAGGAAATAAAAATCATATCATATCTTTTTGAAAATCATAACCTACAAAAGAGATCATAATATCTTAACATGAAATAAATCATAGAAGTGAAAATGAGATCCCCATAATCATAAAATGAAACTTGAAACTTTGTGGCATGCACACATAATCATGAAACATCATTTCTTGTTAGTCATGACTCGTTTCCAAGACTATATTAGTGGACAGAGTCCCTTTCTGAACCGAGTCACCCTCGTTCCAGTCCTGTTTCACTGAACCGGTATAACCTACCGTTCCAGCCATGTCTATCTCATGAGATATAAAATATTTACCCAATGCATTGGAGGGAGATATAGGTCCCACCCATCTTATAATGAATCATTTCTTATGTGTGCCACATAATCATAAACCATACATCATAGCGTAACCCATGTAATAAAAATGGAATTCTTAAACAACATGACATCATAAAACAATTCATATAAGATAAAGGAATTCATAAAAATATTACCATCACAACATAATCAAATCCATGTAATAATAGGGATAAAAATAGAACCCTTTTATTATCTTAGATGGAAAATAATTTTGATAAAATACTTGAACTCCATTCTTGAGGAAAATATCCTTTCTACTTCAAAAACATTTTTCCTTTCATAACATGTCATACGACTTTCAAATAAAAGAAGATGATTAAAAATAAACTTGAAAACTTGTAAAGGAAGCTTCGTGGAAATAATGTTTTAAAAATTCATTCATGTTGTATAAGTTAAAAAAACATTCTTCTCGTACTTTTGTCGGAAAAGTCAAAAAAGTACCTCGTACGAAAAACGACAAAAGATTCCTTTCATATCCTTTACTAAAAATTTACCAAAGGGTAAAATTGAATATAAACTATTGTATAAGGATATAAATATTACATATTGAGGAAACACGGATGTGGATGATAAAATACACCCCAGTAAATGCCAAAGTATAAACAATCTTGGATAAAAATGAGATTGTGATATTTCCCTTAACTTAGATCTGATTTGCTTTGTACGTGTCCGAAGCTCCTCTTCTTTGGAACGCCTCTTTGAATCCTCCACTTAGGGAACTAAGATTGGTCTTTGAAGAAGACCAGGACCTCTAGGATTATTTTAGGGAAGTGGAGAGGAGAAAATGGCAGCGGTTGGCTGAGCTTGAGTGCTCAAATTGGTGTGAGGAGGAGGGGGAGGAGGTGCCCTTTTATAAGGGAGGAGCGGGGCACCTTAGGAATATCTGAAAATATTATTTTATATTAAAGTCAAAATCGGTTTATAATGGTTCCAAAGGGTCTTATTTCGAAGATAAAGTGGGGATGGGTCGAAATCCTATCAACCAATAGGATTTAGACAAGTTTAGGGTATTATTTTAACCTTATCAATTAGATTTAACTCTAAGTTAAATAATTTAACTTTTACCGTGTCTTTTTGTTTTCTTTCACTATATGGTTAATACACTTACTATAACATACCAAACGAACCCCAAATTGTTTATTATTAATATATATATCCTTATCTAAGTCATTTGGATGATCCTTATATTTTTAGGAATAAAATAACAATTAGTAATATAATATTTGATTTAAAAACTATTTTGTGTCAATTTTGACACTATTTGATATATGATTTTTGTGAAAGTCATAACAGAATTATATGTTCGAACCAAGTTGATTAAATCAACACTCATATATCATAGTAACCTATAAAATTAGTGGAATTCATAAAAAGTCTCAAATTACATTTATTTTGGTGTTTATAACATGAATTATGTCAATATTTCATTAATAAGATAATTACTGCGTCATCATTGTGTCATAAATACATTAAATTATTTAATGTCTAAAAATTACAAATAAAATACCATTATGTAGGAAATCTTTATAGATTTCTAATGAATATTTATACTCGAATTTATCTTATGTATAACCCCATATTAAAAATGATTTACTTATTAAACTTTGATTTTAACTATTTTAACCCTTCTTTAAATAAATTAATAATAAATGTCCTAATCTAACCCAAGTGGGCCTAAATGGTCATATTTTATTCCTATGTTTGTTTTTGGTGGAATTAAAATTATCCAATAGAATTAGGACATGTGTTAGGGTAATAGTAATATCATTTTTACCCTTAGTTACCCTATTTACTATTAACCGCGGTAAAAAAAGTAAAAAGTTACTATTCACCAAAAAATTATTTTTATCTCATTGAACCACATTTTACTTACTGATATCAACCGTGTCTGTCGGATTTTCAAAATTTCATTCACAGAAGCGGTAAAATTAAGTTTTATGCAAAAATTCAGTTTTTAACCTACCACTTAGTGGTTTCACTATTCATCAAAAATTGAAAGTTTTCAGAAAAATACCAAAATTTCACCCTAGGATAATTTCGGTATTCCGAATCCAAAAATGAATTCCATTTTGAAAAATAAAATTTATAAAATTTCAAAAAGTGGTTATTACTATTCATAATGACTAGTTTTAATAATATTTTAATAGCATATCGTTGTTTTGTGAAGCTCGGTATTGCGTACGACACAAGCTATCGAGGAAGGTCGTGATTGCGTGTAAAGTAATCCAAGAAAGTGTGTAGTGAATGATTCCTTCGATGATATATATAAAAACAAAATATTACTCATAAAAATCTCGGGTGTTACATTCTACCCCCCTTATAAAGAATTTCGCCCTCGAAATTCGTCACTTTGTAACAAACAGATGAGGATACTTCGCCCTCATCATATCCTCAAGCTCCCATGTAGCTTCTTCAAGTTGGTGGTTCCTCCATAAAACTTTCACCAAGCGAGTGGTCTTATTTCGTAGGACTTTTTCGCTACGATCCAGAATCTCTATCGGCTGTTCTTCATAAGAAAGATCTTGCTCCAGCGGTACAACTTCTGAGCTGAGTACATGTGAAGGATCTAGTATGTACTTTCTCAGGAGAGATACATGGAACACATCATGAACTTGAGAGAGATTCGGTGGAAGTGCCAATCGGTAAGCTACCTTCCCAACACGATCCAGTATTTCGAAAGGACTGATATATCTAGGGCTCAACAACCCCTTCTTTCCAAATCTCATAACCCTCTTCCAGGGAGATATTCGTAAGAACACTTTATCACCCACTTCAAACTCTAGGTCTTTTCTTCGGTTGTCGGCATAACTTTTCTGTCGACTCTGAGCTGCACTTATGTGTTGTTGAATAGATCTGACCTTTTCTGCCATTTCATCAACGAGATCAGGTCCAAATAGATTTCTTTCCCCAACTTCATCCCACCAAGTTGGAGTCCTGCATTTCTTTCCATAGAGAGCTTCATAAGGAGCCATCTGAATACTGGAGTGAAAGCTATTATTATAAGAAAATTCCATCAAAGGTAGGTGTTGATCCCAACCTCCTTTGAAATCCATAGAGCAAGCTCTCAACATATCTTCTAGGGTATGAATTGTTCTCTCAGACTGACCGTCTGTCTGGGGATGATAAGCAGTGCTGAAACTCAACTCTGTATCCAGAGTATGCTGAAGACTTCACCAGAACTTCGAGGTAAATCTCGGATCCCGATCAGATATAATAGAAAGTGGTACTCCATGCAATCTTACCACTTCCTTTACATATATCCTGGCAAACTGATCTAGAGAGAAATCCTCTCTAATAGCAATGAAGTGTGCAGACTTTGTAAGACGATCAACTATGACCCAAATAGAATTATTGCCTTTGGATGTTTTAGGAAGTCCTAGGACAAAGTCCATAGTGATGTTTTCTCATTTCCATCCGGGTATGGGTAATGGTTGTAACATCCCCTTAGACTTCTGTCTCTCAGCTTTAACTTGTTGACAAACCAAGCATCGAGAGACATATTCAGCAACATCTCTTTTCATTCCATCCCACCAGAAGTACTCTTTCAGGTCCCTATACATCTTCGTGCTTCCAGGATGAATAGAGAATGATGAACTATGAGCCTCATCCAGCAGCTCCTTCTTAAATTCGGGGATAGGAGGAACACAAACCCGATTCCTAAACTTTATTATCCCATCACAATCAAGGTTGAATTTAGGAACATTTCTCACCTTCTTTTGTAACTCGATATCTTCTTTTTGTGCCTCGTTAATCTTCACATGTATATATGGTTGAAAATTCATTTGAGAAAGATAAGATTTTTCCCCTTCCATTATAATTCCAAGATCCATCCTTTGTAAATCCATAAATATTGGATCTTTTGTGATCCTCATCATGGATAAACTAGCATGGTCTTGTCGACTTAATGCATCTGCCACCTTGTTTGCTTTCCCAGGGTGGTAATGGATTGAGCAGTCATAATCCTTAATCAGCTCCAACCATCTTCTTTGATGCATATTCAACTCCTTTTGTGTGAAAATATACTTTAAACTTTTATGATCAGTATAAATATCACACCTTTCACCATAAAGGTAATGCCTCCAAATCTTTAATGCAAAGATTACCGCAGCCAACTCCAAATCATGTGTTGGGTAATTTTGCTCATGGATTTTCAACTGTCGTGAGGCATAAGCTATCACCATATCATTTTGCATAAGAACACACCCCAATACCTTCTTGGATGCATCACTGTAGATCACAAACCATTCTCCACTAAAAGGCAGTGTGAGCACAGGTGCACTGGATAACCTTCTTTTCAACTCCTTGAAATTCTCTTCACATTCCTCTGTCCAGACAAACATAACTCCTTTCCGAGTCAACTTGGTGAGTGGATTAGATAATCGTGAAAAATCTTTTTCAAAACGTCAATAATATCCAGCCAAACCAAGAAAACTTCGGATCTCAGTTACTGTTGTTGGTCTTGACCATCTTTCGATAACCTCTGTTTTTGATGGATCCACAGATATCCTCTCTTTTGAGATTATGTGACCCAAAAATGCAACTTTTTAAAGCCAAAATCCACACTTGGTAAATTTGGCATAAAGCTTCTCCTTTCTCAGGGTCTTCAATATAATTCTCAAGTGATCTTCATGCTCTTCCTTGCTCTTTGAATAGACAAGAATATCGTCTATAAAGACTACCACAAATTGATCAAGATAGTCTCTAAAGACTCTATTCATTAGATCCATGAATATAGCCAGGGCATTAGTAAGACCAAATGGCATCACTATAAATTCATAGTGTCCATACCTTGTACGGAAAGTCGTCTTTGGTATATCCTCCATTTTGACCCTTAATTGATGATACCCTGAACGAAGATCAATCTTGGAAATGTATTGAGCTCCGCGTAGTTGGTCAAATAAGTCATCAATGTGTGGGAGAGGATATTTTTTCTTGATAGTGATCTTGTTAAGTTCTCGATAATCAATGCAGAGTCTCATTGATCCATCTTTCTTCTTAACAAACAGAACATGAGCTCCCCATGGTGACACACTAGGGTGTATGATCCCCTTATCAAGATTCTCTTGGAGTTGCTTCTTCAATTCCTTCAACTCAATTGGGGCCATTCTATAAGGTGTCTTTGAAATTGGCAAAGCACCCGGTATGAGTTCTATTGAAAACTCAACTTCACGATTTGGTGGAAGACCCGGTAATTCCTCCGGAAAGACATCATCAAACTCCCGTACAATGAGAATATTCTTAATCGTGAGTTTCTCACCAACCATTTGAGATAAATAACCTTCATTCAGTGGAATCAATACCCATAAGATGGAAGAAATTTCCACTGGAAGGTTATGTTCATCCTTGCATTGATAGACGATCGTATATTGATCTGGAATATGAAATGTGACTTCCCTTCTTTGACAATTGATATGAGCTCCATGTAGAGAAAGCCAATCCATGCCAAGAATCACATCAAATTCCACTAAAGGAAGGATCACAAGATTTTTAGGAAGCACTTTCCCACAAACTTCGATCGGAGAAGAATTATAAACTTTTGATGTGACTGTTGTGCCATTAGGTGTTGTCACAGCTAACTCAACATCTAATTGTTGAGGTAATACGGTGATACCCTTAGAAAATTTTTCAGAAATAAAAGAGTGGGTGGATCCAGAATCAAATAAAACATTTGCTACTTTAGAGTGGATGGTATGTGTACCTTTCACCACTTCGTTATCGTACTCCACATCGCTGATAGAAATTGCATGTGACTTTCCTTTGTCTTTAGCCTTATGATTTTGTTGACGTCGACCATCATCATAAACCCTTGGATTTGTGCATTGATTGGCATAATTCCCCATCTCCTTACACTTGAAACATTGAAGTGTAGTAGGTTCATTCTGTGTATACCTTCCTTTGTTTGCATCATTAGACATCTTCTTCCCATTATCGCGGCATTAAAATGCCCGATGACCTTCCTTTCCACATTTAAAACATTTACTTGTCCCTTTAAGACAACTCCCTACATGTTTCTTTCCACACATTGAGCATAAGGGAAATCTCATCTTCTTTTCAGTGTGCTCTTTAGATTTTCCTTTGAATTTCATCTTCCTCTTCTTATCAAACCCATGTGACTGATGGGTTACTCCAATCTTAATCTTGACTTTGAGAGCACATTGAACGATTTGCTCATAGCTATTGAAGTCCCTTATGGCTAACACCCTTCGAAGACTTGGTTTTAAGCCACTAAAGAATCGATCGATCTTACTCTCAGGTTGGATAATAATACCAGAAGCGTACCTTGAAAGTCTTGTAAAATTTGCTTCATAGGTACCAATAGATTCATCATCCCTTTGCTTCAGTTCAAGAAACTATTTCTCCATCTTTGTTTGGAGAATACGAGGGAAGTACTTATTGAAAAATAAGTTCATGAACTCGTCCCATTCCATAGACTCAATTTCATCCCTTTGCCTCATATTCTTAATAAGATTCCACCATTGATCAGCATCTCCTTCCAAACGATACACTTCTAGGATGACTTTATCATGTGAAAAACATTGATGAACTGAAAATATCTTTTCAGTAGTACTAATCCATTGTTCAGCAACTAATGGATCAGTAGACCCGCTGAAAGAAGGTGGACGCTGCCTCATGAAGGATTCAACAGAATGTTGCTCCTTCCTTTGCTCGTTTGGAAGTCCTGCATGATTCATAGCTTGAGAAAGTTGTGTGAGCATGGCTACATGATTTTTCATTTCAGCTCCCATATCGTTTGGTTGCTCAGGGGGAAAATCATTGCATTGCCCATCGCATTCCGCATTAACACGGTTCCTTCGGGTTCCAACCATTGACTAAAACCAAGAAGAATAGTGTGAGCAACACTAATTATAATAGGAAAACCACACAATTCAAGAATAAAATTTTCATGCTTACGGTCTAATCCTAGGTTATTCATGGCCATTTCTAAAACACTAAGATTGTGTTCTATGCTTAGACTTATCCTTAGGGTTCTTACTAAGGCTTTCACATCCTAGTTTCAAAAGGTTGACTATACCTTTCCTCTGATACCAACTATAACGACCCATACTTTACATACATTGTTAATACTTCAAAATTGAAGCACACTTATTACAACATATGACAAAACCACAAAGGACCGTATAGGTATAGTGTCTTTAGAAACTGGGAAACATAAACAACTGGTTCATAAATCTTCTACAGTGTCTCCCATTTATTTCAACATATCTAGGGTCCCTTTTAGCATATTTTACTTAATATCCATCTTCCTGACCTGGGGAAAAGAAAACATAAAAGGGTGAGCTCAAATGCTCAGCAAGGGCAAATAAAGGAAATAAAAATCATATCATATCTTTTTGAAAATCATAACCTGCAAAAGAGATCAAAATATCTTAACATGAAATAAATCATAGAAGTGAAAATGAGATCCCCATAATCATAACATGAAACTTGAAACTTTGTGGAATGCACACATAATCATGAAACATCATTTCTTGTTAGTCATGACTTATTGCCAAGATTATCTTAGTGGACAGAGTCCCTTTCTGAACCGAGTCACCCTCGTTCCAGTCCTGTTTCACTGAATCGGTATAACCTACCGTTCCATCCATGTCTATCTCATGAGATATAAAATCTTTACCCAATGCATTGGAGGGAGATATAGGTCCCACCCATATTATAATGAATCCTTTCTTATGTGTGCCACATAATCATAAACCATACATCATAGCGTAACCCATGTAATAAAAATGGAATTCTTAAACAACATGACATCATAAAACAATTCATATAAGATAAAGGAATTCATAAAAATATTTCCATCACAACATAATCAAATCCATTTAATAATAGGGACAAAAATAGAACCCTTTTATTATCTTAGATGGAAAATAATTTTGATAAAATACTTGAACTCCATTCTTGAGGAAAGTATCATTTCTACTTCAAAAACATTTTTCCTTTCATAACATGTCATACGACTTTAAAATAAAAGAAGATGATTAAAAATAAACTTGAAAACTTGTCAAGGAAGCTTCTTGGAAATAATGTTTTAAAAATCCATTCATGCCATATAAGTTAAAAAAACAGTCTTCTCGTACTTTTGTCGGAAAAGTCAAAAAAGTACCTCGTACGAAAAACGACAAAAGATTCCTTTCATATCCTTTACTAAAAATTTACCGAAGGGTAAAATTGAATATAAACTATTGTATAAGGATATAAATATTACATATTGAGGAAACATGGATGTGGATGATAAAATACACCCCAGTAAATGCCAAAGTAAAAACAATCTCTGATAAAAATGAGATTGTGATATTTCCCTTACCTTAGGTCCGATTTGCTTTGTACGTGTCCGAAGCTCCTCTTCTTTGAAACTCCTCTTTGAATCCTCCACTTAGGGAACTAAGATTGGTCTTTGAAAAAGACCAGGACCTCTAGGATTATTCTAGGGAAGTGGAGAGGAGAAAATGACAGGGGTTGGCCGAGCTTGAGTGCTCAAATTGGTGTGAGGAGGAGGGTGAGGAGGTGCCCTTTTATAAGGGAGGAGAGGGGCACCTTAGGAATATCTCAAAATATTATTTTATATTAAAATAAAAATCGGTTTATAATGGTTCCAAAGGGTCTTATTTCAAAGCTAAAGTGGGGATGGGTCCAAATACTATCAACCAATAGGATTTAGACATGTTTAAGGTATTATTTTAACCTTATTAATTAGATTTAACTCTAAGTTAAATAATTTAACTTTTACTGTGTCTTTTTTTTTCTTTCACTATATGGTTAATACACTTACTATAACATGCCAAACGAACACAAAATTGTTTAGTATTAATATATATATCCTTATCTAAGTCATGTGGTCGAACCTTAGATTTTTAGGAATAAAATAACAATTAGTAATATAATATTTGATTTAAAAACTATTTTGTGTCAATTTTGACACTATTTGATATATGATTTTTGTGAAAGTCATAACAGAATTATATGTTAGAACCAAGTTGATTAAATCAACACTAATATATCATAGTAACCTATAAAATTAGTGGAATTCATAAAAAGTCTCAAATTACATTTATTTTGGTGTTTATAACATCAATTATGTCAATATTTCATTAATAAGATAATTACTGCATCATCATTGTGTCATAAATAAATTAAATTATTTAATGTCTAAAAATTACAAATAAAATAAAATTATGTAGGAAAACCTTTTAGCTTTCTAATGAATATTTATAGTCGAATTTATCTTATGTATAACCCCATATTAAAAATGATTTACTTATTAAACTTTGATTTTAAGTATTTTAACCCTTCTTTAAATAAATTAATAATAAATGTCCTAATCTAACCCAAGTGGGCCTAAATGGTCATATTTTATTCCTATGTTTGTTTTTGGTCGAATTAAACTTATCCAATAGAATTCGGACATGTGTTAGGGTAATAGTAATATCATTTTTACCCTTAGTTACCCTAGTTACTATTAACCGCGGTAAAAAAAGTGAAAAGTTACTATTCACCAAAAAATTATTTTTATCTCATTGAACCACATTTTACTTACTGATATCAACCGTGTCTGTCGGATTTTCTAAATTTCACTCACAAAAGCGGTAAAATTCAGTTTTATGCAAAAATTCAGTTTTTAACCTACCACTTAGTGGTTTCACTATTCATCAAAAATTGAAAGTTTTCAAAAAAATACCAAAATTTCACCCTAGGCTAATTTCGGTATTCCGAATCCAAAAATGAAGTCCATTTTGAAAAATAAAATTTATAAAATTTCAAAAAGTGGTTATTACTATTCATAACGACTAGTTTTAATAATATTTTAATAGCATATCGTTGTTTAGTGAAACTCGGTATTGCGTACGACGCAAGCTATCGAGGAAGGTCGTGATTGCGTGTAAAGTAAGCCAAGAAAGTGTGTAGTGAAAGATTACTTTGATGATATATATATAAAAAATATTACTCATAAAAATCTCGGGTGTTACATATGCATATTGTAGAGAAGGAATGATTGACATTTATGATACCTCCTTGTCCATCAGGATCCAATAATAATGGGAAACTATACGACAACTCTAAATCCTCACATGAATAGTTGGAATGATGCATTAATATTAATGACATATAAACCATTATGAAAATTGATATACTATATTAGCCTCACATATAATCTCACAATCAATGTGAGCCCCCAATAGGCAATCTCTGAATGCAATCATGTACCCCCTCATCTAGTAATTGTTTTCCATTCTATCATTAAAAAACCACACTATATGTGTGTTACCATGTAGAAAGAATTTTAAATCTACCAAAACATTCAACAACCTCATCACATCAATATACTTTATTTTCGAGGGGATGGATTCTAGAGATAGCCTAAACGGATTGATGAAATTGGATATTAATTATTTTAACTATGATTGGAACTGTATATGAACCTATGTGTATAGTGATACACCCCAAAATCAATTGACACAACCCTAAAATTATTAATAGGGCCCTATTATTTTATGTATATAGTATACCATGATAAAATTCTCACCAAGACAGGTGAAGCCAACACCATGTACCTCACCTTTTCTAGTTTGTCTAGTATAAAAAAAGTCTCTAGGATCATATCGATGTTATATTCATATACTCAATGTAGATAAATTCTTATCTATATAGAAAAAAAGTAGGCCAAGTGAGTCTTCACATTATCCTTGTTACAAAACAAGTAACTCGAATAGGTATACTGGCACATATATATTGTAGGCCACAATGTTCTAGGTGCACCCCAATTCTCTCCAGTGGGGAATAGTCTAGGGCTACTACCTATGATACCCTTTCCTATTTGTTTGAGAAAACTATTCATCCTCATTCCATCATTAATGTAACCACTAGGGTGAAGATATTTTCTGCAATTTCGTATACAACTTGAAAATCTTGTGGGCCAATAGTGGTGTCCTTTCAGTTTCACACCATGTTGTCTTTAGTTGGATGAATTCATCATACATATCCCCAGGAATTAAACGTCTCAATATTCATTATAGGTCCCAGAGGATAATTACATCTTCCACATGAATTAAGTGGAAATAATTTTTCTCCAGAATCCATCGGTTCAAATGTTCTAGAATGATGTTTGTAATTTTATAAATATAGGTTTTTCCTTCCAAAATATCCTCATAGATATAGAATTCATGCAACATTTTTTTAATTCTTTACAATTATGTTGTAACGAGTATGTCCACATCCATTCGGGCTTTACTCCCCCTCCATGAGTAAAATCCCAGTCCTCCTCCCAACCGTACGCCTAATCTATCTTTGAAGAATGAAAGGTTGATTCAAAATCATTAGGACTCTATTCTGAGATATACATCTTTGAATTTTGATTTCATTCACAGTGATGAATGATAAAACCAATGTGAACCATTCCTTTCTTAATATAGGCACCCTTTGATGAAGTTTGGGAATAAGGGAAATTGATATGTTCCATAGACCAGAATGACGAGAGGTAACTTCAATCCCTACGGATAAAATCAACCATCAACGGTTTTGGATCATGGAATTGTAGGTACTATTTTTTGGGGAACCTATTTGGAAAGGATCCAAATGCCTTATTATATTCTTATGTGCACACTCATCTAGAATTTAGTAATATTGGGAAATTCCTCTAATTATCTCAAAAGATCATAAACTATCTTGTTCAGTTGAAGTCATCAGTGAAACAATTCAAAACCAATAATAAATCAAAATATTATGTACTTAATTTAATGTATTGAAATTTAAAAAGATATAATTTCTACTTAAAAGGATTTAAAATTATCTAAATAGAACATAATCATGAAGTCGGTTTGTAATGTTCCCACATGTAGTCGTTGTGACCATGACTATTGTGAAAATTTCCTGACCAAATTCTTCATCTAGGATCCATTCCAAGGGGATCTAGAACTTCATGATCTCTCAAGTGGTTGTATCATTAAAAACAAATTTGGGGTA